>CM064909.1:28904794-34844794 GCA_032727855.1 Quercus ilex subsp. ballota
AGTAACAGAGAGCATGACTTCAGATAGAATAGAATGAAGGAAAATAATCCACATGGCTGACCCAATCTAATATGTCGATGATCCATAGCCGTCCCAAATTTTGGGACTAAGGCTTTTTTGTGTTGTAGTTATGGTCAATGTTATATTCAGTGGCTCTACAATTCCTGCAAATTAAGGTTACTTTGGTAATTTAGTTGAGTCTAGAATTTTCTATGAGATCCTAAGTATCTTAGATATTAGTTTCTTTAGTCCAAGTTAGTATTTTATAAGGTATTAGTTTACTAGTCAAACTATTAGTCCTAATACTTTTGGTACAAGAAAGAGTCTTTATATCTGTGTTCAATGTATTCAAAGGAGATGGAGAGTTGATTAGAAGTATTAGGCAAGTCTTTATACCATTCATGGGCACTGTTTGCAGTACTGTTCACATATTTAAATAATTCAATTTTTTTTTTTCCCTCCTCCTTTCAACCATAAATCCAATCTTTTTCTCTCTTGATCCCCTCACCCTTCTTCTAAAAAGATTCTAAACCTCAAAATCCACAAATCCTTCTAAACCTTAACCCACCATAACTACATGTAGACAAATTTCTCCAATTTGTCCTATGTCAGAGTCTATTAATGAATTCTAAGAATTCTGTCATAGCAAGACTGAATTGATCGTATCCTAGCCTTTCACTTGGAAATCTAACTATATTGAACTCCCTTGCCACACACCAAGCCACCTCCCAACTCTGTTGTGAATCTCTCAACTCCTATCGACTACTTACCTTGCCATCATTAGGGTCATGTACTCCAATAAAGACCCAATTGAATTTATCCTTCACTTTATTCAATAAACATGACATTGAAAACCTCCCCACACACCCACACCTGGATCAATTTTTCAACCACCCATTTGCCCCATATTAAGAGCACCTTACCTACTGTATTTTTTGCTTCAAGTACCATCCAATCTTCAAATGGCTAGCACAAAGACTTCTAACAACACTTGCATACATTTTGACGATTTTGTTTCCTAACCAAAAACCACATTAGACTTCCATCCCTTCAATATGGTTTTTACAACCGCTCATTTGTTAGGATCATTTAAACGCACTATATTCCAAGAAAACAGGTGTAGCTTCATTAGGAATACATTAACAACCCTTCCTTACTAGTACTCCCATGTCATCCAGCATCATAATTAACTGTAGATACCAAATTTTGACGATCCCTAGCTCCTCTAGGAGTTGGGTTAGTTAAACGCCGCACACTCCCCTCACTTGCTGACTTTCTCTATCTCTCCACAATTGTACCAAATAAAGCCAAAACTGTTCTCCAAAGACTCTATAGAAACTCCTAGGAATTTGCTAAATCCCTTAATACTTCAAAATTCTCATCAGCCATTGAGTAGCCTTCATACCTCCCATTTTTAAATTCACATCAAAAATTTCTTGTTCACTTGTTGATCAATCAATTCTGGCCAATGGCTCGCATAGTAGAGGGCTGGAGCTCCCCCCACTATTATTCTTTTGTTACATTTAAGACCAAGTTAAGGACAAGGCATATCTATGAACTATGAAGTGATTAGAGAAGGTGTGGACATCACCCTTTTTTTTTTTTTTTAACTTTTATAATTCAATAGTGACAACGTGGGAGGGGAAATTCAAACTATCGAAATCTCTATTGGAAACACTAGAAAATGCCAATCAATTGACGCTCTATATATCACATATTTTATGTTAAACTAACATGCATCATCAAGAAGATTCCAGTTCTAGTTAGCTCAATTGGAAAAATTTAATAAAGTCAAATAAGAAATAATAACAAACATGTGTCATAACAATCAAACATGAGTCATTAATATTAATCATTAACATGATCTAAAATCCTAAAGCATTATAAGCTAATATTATGATAATACTCTTAGATTAAAAAAGTAAAAATAATAATAATAATAAAGCAAAGAGAAGGAAAAGAAATGAAAGCAAACCAGGGGTATAGGGCAATGTGGGGGTCTTATAAACTCCTTTGCGGAAATAAACATCGATAAAATTAAGGCCAATGGCCTTATTCTTGACACGAATCTCGCCTTCCTTTGGTTCTCCTAATTCCACATCTTCCCATTTTAGGACTTCCGGACCACCAAGTTCGTGAACTCTAATAGCTTTGACCATATTTTTGTGTGCTGCTTCTGCAAGTGTTCGCACTGTTTGCGATGCTATTCTGGCACGTGTAGGTGTAAATGGTAGTGGGTTTGGATTTTGATGGGAATGGAAATGGGAAATTTTTGGTTTTATAAGGACCGGTAATAGTTGGTGGTACTGGTGGCAGGGGCACTAGTGAATTCCTGGTCTTAATAGTAGAGCCCCTTTTCCTTAATTTCTGCTGATTATGACTTGTAATTTTGTCTTTTTCATTTTTTAAATATTTTTAGTTCTGAATGTGGACAACGGATTAAAGGCAGTGGCAGTGGCACTGATGAATTCCTGGTCTTAATAGTAATTCCGTTTTCTTAATTTCTGCTGATTATGACTTGTAATTTTGTCTTTTTCTTCTTTTTCTTTTTTTTAAAAATATTTTTAGTTCCGAATGTGGACAACGGAATAAAGGCAATGTGACCATCATGGCAAATTCAATGATGGTTATTTTCAAATTATATATCACTCTCTATTTTTTTAATAAAATAAATAAAAATTATTTGATTTTGTTGTGTCAAGTTATGATTTGATTTGATTTCCCTCAACCAAAAAAAGAAGAAGTTATGATTTGATCGGGGTATATTCTGGAGAAAAAAAAAAGGTTATGAATTAGAGTATTCATAGTAGATGTGCCAAATGCTAAATATTTGGCTCATTTGGCATATCAAACACAAAAACGGAGTTTTATCAGATGTGGTAAATGTGTCAAATTTTTACAACATGTTACAGTACCCTTACAATTTTGGCACGATACGGATGAAGAATGGCATAAGTTTTAATATTTTTTTATTCTCTTTTCTCTCTCCTCTCTCTTCACTTTATTCTTCTCTTCTCTCTTACCTCTGTTCTCTCTCACCGGTTCCCTCTCTCTTTCCTCTGTTCTCTCTCACCGGTTCCCTCTCAATCTTTCTCACCCTCTAAAGTCGTCGTCGCCGCCGCCGATCTCTCCCACAATCCGACTCGCCCAGTCACCGTGAAACCTGTTCTTCTTCGTCCCAACAACCTACCTTCCTAGCTTAGTAGCCCAAATCCCAGATCGGATTCACGTGCACAAGCTAACCGGCCCTTCTAGGAGTCATCCCTTCTTTAAGTTTCATGTCTGCAAATCGAATTCTAACTATTAGGAATCTCTATCATCTTCTGCATCTCGCCGATCTCACTCTGCCTCTCTTTGGTGGTGGGTTTTTTTTTTTTTTTTTTTTTTTTTTTTTTTGTGCTGCAATTTGGGTTGATCTGATATGGGTGAGTAATTGTGATGGTTGGTTTGTAGTAGAGGTGGGTTGTAGTGGTGGTGATGGTGGGCAGTGGGGGTGGTATGGGTTTTGTGTTTGTTTTTTAAATTGTAGGTGGCAGGTGGTGGTTCAGTTGATTTGGGTGGTGGTGGGCTATAAGTTATGGGCAGTGACAGTGGCAGTGGTGGTGGTGGGCTGTGGGGGTGATGGCCGATAGTGGCTGTTGGTGTTGTTGCGGCAGTGGATATGGGTGGCTGGTGGTTGTGCCGTTGATGTTGTTGCTATTGTTGATGATAATGGGGAGGAGAAAGTATATTATTTTAATGTGTAGTAAATATTATTTTAATGTATAGAATTGAATGATAGAACATCTGATAAATGAGATATTGTAAAATGATGTGGTAAAATGATAAAGTAGTCTTTTGGTGTGTCAAAATGACATTTTTTTTTGCAACATTTGCTACGGATGCTCTTATGATTGATGCATAATAAAAAGAGAAGTGTTATGTTATGTCGTTGAAATTATTTTTTTGTCCACCCGTAATAACTTACTATTTAGAATTTGTTGTGAAAATGTTATCAACATGGCATTTCTCTAATAAAAATAGTATTTGTATGTGAAATAGTGAAAGTAATGTTACTTTAATCATAATTACTTGACATATTGATATGATGTGAAATTGAGTATGTTAAACAAATGTAACTGAATAGAGAGAGGGTCAATTTTTTGAATGAATTTGGATAAAGAGTGAGATGAGAAGCAACACATAGACATGACACATAAACAAAGGGATTCAAAGTGAGTGTAAGAAGATACTTATAGGAACTGGTTAAGAAAGTAAACTACTTATAAAACATAGAACATTACTTGGAAACATAAACTAGAACATACGATTATATAGCTCACTGATATTATTAGATTGAATAGGGTCTTTACATTAGACACAAGGGAATGATTTCTAAAGGAGGCTAAGTTATGCCCTTCCATAGTTACAAAGTGGCTATTTATAGGCCACGAAATTCAAAACAACTTATCTACAATTTTCAATCAGCTATGTCCGATCATGCATGAGGTCATAGAGGCTTGGCTTGTGGGTGACTAGTGGATGAAGAGGTAGGGGCCTGGCTGAGTGAAAGCTTCTGTTGGATAAGGCTGCCGCAGAGAGCAATAAGTGTGTCTGGCATGCATGGATAAGGCTGAGTGAAGCTATTTCAGGATGTTTTTGGGACTTTATTTATTTATTTATTTATTTTTAAGTGTTGGACAATCTTAATCTCATCCATCTCTTCTTTGGAACCAGCCTTCGTCAAAGTCAGCATATGAGTCATGATTATCCTCATATGGGTCAGGGGGGCCTATTTGGATTGGATTGGGCATTTTCCAAGGGTCGTCTTCAGCTAGCCATTGTTGTTTGTAAGCTTCTGGAGTACTTGGTCCTGTTTTGGATAAGGTTCCCATTTTAAGGGATTCTGTCTTTGTAAGAGCATTTTGACAACATGCCCAAGTGGTATCCATGTGTAAGTGAAGGGAGTCATTTGGGTTAGTGAGTCAATGAATTTCTGGTGGGTGAAAGATACCTTCTGCTTGGATTTCCTTTTTTGAATTGAGCTTAGCAATCATGGATCCTGTAGTAATTTTGTGACCAAATCTTGGATGTTTTATGATAGGATACTTTTTCCAATCTCCATTATGAGCATCATTCTTCAAAATTTCAAATCAGAATTTTTGAAAATATCTATTTTTATGGGGGAAAACAAGTCTGTAGAATCTTAGTTCAAAATGAAGACATAAGTAATACTCATTGAGTAAGTACCACATGTAAAGATAATGTATGACAGTCCAGTTGGTTATCCAAAAGGCAAAAGGGGTTTTCCATGGTTGGTCCAAGTCAGGATAAAGAGTAAGAAAATGATTGTGGTTTTGCTTAAGGTAATTATGGAGGACTTTGATGATTCTTTTGGATTTGGCTTCAAGGGTCAGGGTTTTTATTTATTCTTTTATGTCTGAAGAAAGGTTTTCTATCATATTAAGGATATCATTAAGGGCTAAAGAGGATGAGTCTGAGGATGAGGACGGGTTTGAATAGGATATACACACAAAGGTGGAGGAATAACTCTGGTGTTAATGGCTGGGGGCTTCATAGAAAGGTAGTCAGTGATCAGTTTGTCTTTTCCTTTATTGTGCTTGACTTGGAAGGACCATTGTGAAAACCAATTTGACCATCTGAGCAACTGAGGATGAGGGAGCATTTTCTGCTTGAACTGAAGCATTTTTGGGAAGGAGGGCATGCCCATTTCTACTAGGAAGTTATGTCCGAGGAGATGAAACTGGAATTTTTCAATTCCATGTTTTATTACAAGTATTTCTTTGAAAGTCGAATGATAATGAAATTCTGAAGGCTTGAATGCACCACTTTTATATCCATATATGTTTCTTTTTCCGTCATTTTCTTTAAAAAGGGCTAATGCTCAGTACTCATCACTTGCATTTGTCTACAGAATTCTTTTGCCTGGTCTTGGAATTTGTAGTGGAGGAAGCTTTTCTGCTAATTTCTTCAATTGTTGGACTGCTTCTGTGTGAAAAGATTTCCATTCTAGAGGGGCTTTCTTCAGGAGTTGAGCTAAACAGTTCCTGTATCTGGAGATTTTTGGGATGAAGTCGGACATGTAATTAATAAATCCAAGAAACTGTTGTATCTATTTGGCACTTGTGAGCTTATCTGGAAATTCGCCAAGAGAGGCAGCAATGTGTGGTTACAAAGTGTATTTCCTGTTTGAGATACTTACTCCCAAGAATTCTATAAAAGACTATTTAATGACCATTGTAGACACCGTATTTTGTACCCGTTAATAAATTTTGGTCCCTAGCCCCAATGACGAGCTTGATATATGTCAACCAAGGGTAATTAAAGATTTCACAATAGTTTGGAAGTAATCATAACTCAAAAGTGTTTAAATCGCTTTGAAATTGATACTGAAAAATGACATTTGCTCATTGTTTTGACCATAACTTTTGATCCACAATTTTTTTTTGAGTGAGGTGTATTTCATTGGAAAGTAGACATCCTGTGCTTCAATTTGAACACACATTGTGCCTAATTTGGACTTATATTAAGTAAGTTATAACCATTTGAAGTTGGGCCAACTGGACAGTCCGATTTTCTGGGTTTTAGATCTTCATTTTAAGGGCCCAAGACATCATGCTTTGATGTGGGCCGGCCCATAGACCTTGAAAACAACCAAAAATCATTAAAAAGCCCCCAAAACCCTAGTTTTAACTTATAAATACTCATCTTATGTCTCCAATTAGAAATGCTAGCTAGAAAGAGTTATTTTTAGCCTCCATCTTCTCTAAAACCCTAATTCTCTTATCCAAAACTCACACACAGCCCCTTAGCATGTTTTTTACAAATTAAAAACCTCTCTTTAGTTAGTTCTAAGGAAAAAAAATTTATTCTCCAATTTGTTTTCAAAATCTTTTTTAATTAAAGTTTGTTCTTGAGTTGTGATTACCTAAACTATTGTGTTCTTTTGATTATTCTTGTCCTCAATCTAATCTTTGTGTTGTAGGCACTGAGGGGTCAGTTAAAAAACTTCAAATCTATGATTCTAAAGCAAGGTGAGCTTCTTTTCCATGGTTTCCCACTTTGTTTAATATGATTCACGTGATTTTCTTGAGATATTTCTCCATTCATTATATTTGTTTGTTTGATGTTTTTATTTAGGTTTGATGTGTTTTAATATTATTTTAGGTTGTTTATTTTTATAATAGAAGCATGTTTAGATTGTTAGTTTCTCGGTTTTAAGTTTTCTCTTTGTTTCTGTGTTTCTGAGTTTCTGGGTTAGGGTTTTTGGGGGCATGTCTGGGCACGTAGGCTTGAAGCATGCGTATGCATACAACTAGCTTGCATACGCAGGCTTATGTATGCGCACACATACTTCAGCCCAGAAACCCTAATCCGAGTTTTTCTGCTTCTCTTTCTTTATTTCCTTGCGTCACATGCCTCTGTTTTGGCTCCTTTTTATGTTTTTAAGTCTCTGTTCCTCTGTTTAATTGTTTGTTTGCCTTTTATATGCTAGATTAGGGTCTTCTTTTCTTGCTTTAATACTATGAACATGCATTCACATGTCCATTCATTGATGAATAGGTGTTGAGACTAAAAGCTGACCCATGTACAGGCACTATGCTTATGGTCCCTAGACCTAATCTAGGTGGCGTCTCCATCTTTTCTCCACCTCAGTCCACTCGGTCGAGGCGTATTCCCCTTTCCTTTAAGGAGGAAGCCGCTGCGTTCACAACCATTTTCTTTTCTGAGAGTATAATTCCTTGAGATTTTATTAAATTATAAAATTCTGTGAGTAATTTTTCATGAGAATCTGCATGTTTTGAGAATAGAAGAATATCATCCACATAGATTAATGAATTAGTCAAGAGTGGCTGAAACAGGGTTACCATTGCCTTTTGGAACTGAGATGGGGCATTTTTGAGACTAAAGGGCATGACTGTCCATTGGTAATGGTGATTAGGGATGCAAAATGCTGTTTTGTACCTTTCTTCTAGGTGGATACCTAATTTCTAAAATCCTGCTTTGAGATCAAATTTTGAAAACACTTTTGCATTTGAAAGATGCTGGAAGAGAGCACTTTTGTTTGGCAATGAGAATTTGTCATTTGCAAGAAAATGGTTGAGATCTTGGTAATTAATTACCAGTTTGAGTTTTCCTTAGATTTGCTCAGCATGTTTGTTGAGATAAAAGGCTTCACATGCCCACAGGAAGGTCGTGGGTTCAATAAGGCCTTCTGTGAGTAGGGTGGATAACTCTTGTTTGGCTAAAGCTAAATGCTTTGGATTCATTCCTCTATGGTTGTCTTTTGTGGGATTTACATCTTCGATCTTTTTGAAAGGGAGATGTATGAAAAAAAATTTGTATTCTTCCATAAAGGATTTGGATTTTTAAGGAGGAATTCAAAATGGTTGTTTACACAACAATCATTGATGATCTGGGTTCTTAAAGAGTCATAGGGGTCAACAATGAATAGGTGAGGAACCTAAGTCCAGGTGAGGAGATGTTGTTTGTGCAAAAACCACCACATTGTTGATGATAACCCTATTTATTTTCTTCTTTTTGACACTTTTCCATTCTTCTTTTTTTCTTTTTTTCTTTTCTTTGAATTCTCGCACAAACCACCACATTGAAACAAACTGATCAAATTCCATCTTGAAACACTATAGATAAGGGTTTTAAGAAAGAAAGGCTAATTAAAAGGCTCAATGGGGTGACTAGCGATAATGTATCAAGAAAGAAAAAGAAAAACACATATATGGTTCAAAGTAGACAAAAATGGCCTAATCTCATCTCTCAAAGACTAGTATAGTTCATTCAACATCAATGACTTCAAAAGATTCAAGTGTGGCGTAAAATCAGATTTTTTTTTTTCTTGGCCAAAAGAAAGAACAATGAGACTACAATAAGGGAAATATGTTACGCACTTCCAAATGAACTTTAAGATTAGAAACAATAAATAACCCTCCAAAAATAATGATTGGCTCAAAACTTACAAGGGTTACAATCTCCACATTGTTATCTTCAAGATTTTCTAATCACTTTTATCCTTCAACAACAAGTTGTGTCTGAGTGACTATGTGCATGTGCAATAAATTGAGCATGAAAGTAATGAAATTCTTTAAGAGTAGTATAACGAGCTCAAAACACAAACCTCAAGCTAGGCAAAAGATTTTTTTTTTTTTTAACACAACTAAACAAAACAAAATGAAAAAGTATAAATCTATATACATCCCCCCGCAAACCTAAAACAAACATTGTCCTCAATGTTAAAAATGATACTCTCAAATATATGTCTTGAATGAAAAGAGAGCAAAATATTAATATGCAACATGAGAACCAAGTAGAAACAAGTAAGGTAAAGAGAAGGAGGAGACATACCTTGATCAAGCTGATTGTTATAAATTTTAATTTCTGTCAAAAATCAACTAGAACAAAAGAATATAAAACTAATAACAAAAATAAACAAAAATATTAATCTAAAAGCAGAAAATAAACAAGAATTTTTTTTTTTTTTTGCAAAAAGATTTAACACAATTGGAGATCAATCCTGATAAATAGGACCATCCAAACCCTAACAACACCATGGAGATAAATAATGCATATTATGAATAGACTAGTCCAATGAGATTATAACTTACCTGGGTCAAAAACATGTTGGGAGGCTTTAGCAATCTCTTCTAAGTGAATTCTTTGCATAACCACAGATGAAATAATACCCTTAATACCAGCAATTGTCCAACCTATAGCTTCCTTATGCTCTTGAAGTATACTTATCAATTGGTGTTCCCAAAAGTCATCCAACTTTGGTGGTTCTACAATAGATAGGAATGGGGATGAAGAAAGTGGAAAAGGGATAACTTTTGGTTGCCAGCTATCAATACTTAAAAGAGGAACAAAATCCAACAATGCATTGACCTCCTCAATTGATTTTTCAGTATCCAAATTGTAATAAAAAAGGGTTAAGCAAGCCTTTAGGGGATCCTCACAACTTGATTGTATGAAAGTATCAGGGACTAGGCTCCCAATCATGTTAACCTCATGTTGGAGCATTTTAATATTAAATAACTAGTCGCTAACCCGTGCGATGCACGGGATAGTTAAATAAAAGGACAATTAACCAACATCACTTTTAAGGTAAAATAATTAGTGAGAGACTAATTTGCCCACCAAGAATTTAAAAGAAAAAAAGATTGTTATAATAAAATCTAAGAAATTTAGAAATAGAAAATTGGGTTAATAATATGCATATTATAGACATTTTGCTAGTTGACGTTTAAAAAAAAATAGATCTGTCATAATTAAATAAAATACAATGAGAATAAATATTTAACTTCTATGCTTTTCTATAGTTTAGAAGTGTTGTCTAACATAGAATGTTATTGAGTTGTAAGAAAGATTTTTATAAAATGTTAATACCATATATATATGCTTATATTGTCAATGTCTCACTGCAGGTGCATAGTTACTGAAATCTATAAAGTAATTTACAATTCTTAAATTAATAAAGCAAAATTCCCAAAAGTTATATATATACACACACTCAAAACTGATATAAACTACAAAGATAAAAACAAATCTTATTTAGTCGTAGTAATAACAATATAAACAATTCAAAACATGGAACATTATCAAATTTATAACACATAATTTCATTATCTTTTACGTTGAATCCAAACAAATAATTAATTGAAATTAATCCAAACAAATAATTAATCAACCAAAAATCAAATCTTTAATTAAGAAAACAAAAAATCACATGAACCCAAATAAAAATTCTCAATAAAGCAAAAACATATAAGGTAAAGAATTAAGATCAACCTATTAAGACGCAAATACCAAAAACCCCAAAACTTAAAGCTTCCAAATTTTATAGAATCCCCAAATTCTACTTCAAAACCAAACAAAACCCTTCAAATTCAAAAAATTCATATATAATATACCAAATAAAAATTTACCACATCTTGGGTTGGAAGACATAGGTTGCAGTTTTGATTTTTCTCCAAAAAATAGAGATGCTTCATCTGCCATATACAATATAAAATAATTATTAGAAATTTCAACCCAAAAACCAAACCCACAAAAACACTATCAAAATATAGAGATTAACCCAAATACTTAGAAGAAAATAAATTCTAAACATAACAAAACAATAAGATAGAATGAAAATTTCAGGCACATATGAGAGCAAATAAAAAAAACAAAACCTACATTTTTTTTTTTTTTAGTGAGTCTCTCACCTTCTTATTTTTTTAATTTTAAAGTGAAGTTAAGTTTAGGGTTTTGAGATGGTAATTGCTAGGGTTTTAAGGAGAGAAAAGAGAGTCCTACCAGGAGTCTTAACAATATAAACAATTCAAAACATGAAACATTATCAAATTTATAACACCTAATTTCATTATCTTTTCCGTTGAATCCAATCAAATAATTAATTGAAATTAATCCAAACAAATAATTAATCAACCAAAAATCAAAACTTTAATAAAAAAACAAAAAATCACATGAACCCAAATAAAAATTCTCAATAAAGCAAGAACATATAAAAATTTACCACACCTTGGGCTGGAAGACATAGGTTGCAGTTTTGATTTTTCTCCAAAAAATAGAGATGCTTCATCTGCCATATACAATATAAAATAATTATTAGAATTTCAACCCAAACACCAAACCCATAAAAACACTATCAAAATATAGAGATTAACCCAAATACTTAGAAGAAAATCAATTCTAAATATAATAAAACAATAAGATAGAATGAAAATTTCAAGCACATATGAAAGCAAATAAAAAAGACAAAAGCTACGTTTTTTTTTTTTTTTTTTTTTTTTTTTTTTTTTTACGTGAGTCTCTCTCCTTCTTATTTTTTTAATCTTAAAGTGAAATTGAGTTTAGGGTTTTGAGATGGTAATTGATAGGGTTTTAAGGAGAGAAGAGAGAGTCCTACTAGGAGTCTCTCTCTTTTTTTCTTAATCCTAAAGTTTTTTTTTTTTTTTTTGGTGAGTCCTTTAAAAAAAAAAAAAAAATTCTAACGTGTTATGTGATAAGTTGATGTAGGATAGAATTTACAATTTAATTTTTGTAATTATTTAATTTTGGTATTTTTATGCAAAAAACGTTATTTTAGGTCTAGGTGATTTATTTCCTTGTTTTTAGGTTCTTTTAATGTTTTGTAGGTCAAATTTGGTTCATATTATGGTTAGATATTAATTAGGGCTTATTTTAGAATATATTTTCTTGTCCATCAAGTTTTATAGAGCCCTTAAATAGGCCTCCAAGTTTGTATACGTTTTTCAATATTATTGATATTAATAAAAATTCAAACTTTTGTCTATTGTTTTTCTGGTGGATTCTATATATGATATAAAACGTAAAATAAAAAGAATCTAAAATAAAAAGAAAAAGAAAATAGTGATGATGTGGAAAATTGTGAGAGTTTCAGAGACTTCGGTTATATATATATAGATTAAAATGAATAAATGTTATAACATAAATGTAAAGATGTGGGAGTGAATATGGAAGATGAGGAGTTAGTGAAAATGTTTAATCCCACATTGAAAAGGAGAGAGACTATTTTCTTCTTTTTAATTGTGGTGATTAATGGGATAAAATGAATTGTCTAAGATATTGAGCTAGATACATGCGCAAGGGGGAGGTGAAGAGTAGAGGTATCAAAATTGGAAATGAATTAGCCTCTTGGATCCTCCTACTTGACAGCCCATTTAGAGTAATTACCATATCCGTTGGTGAGTAAATGACCCAAATTAATACTCCATTTTTATTATGGACAATGAAGAGCTATTAACCCACTTAATGGACTATCCGTTTGGGCCTTTTCATTATTCAGAAACTCCTTATCTCACCATTAATTGAGTAACTCCAGCCCATCAGATTAATATCCAACAATTAATCTTTTAATCTTGTAACACCCACTACATCAGAATAATGGACCTAATTAATCAAATTAATTTGGGTAGTAATTTCGTGAGGCCTATTGAGCCTATAAATAGACTCATTCAGACCCAATCCATGTCATTACAATACAAAAAAAAAAAAAATAGAGAGATTCTTGGTAAGAAAGGGTGTTCTTTCTGGTAGAGTTTTGGGCTTGAACACTTTGTGCAGAGGTTATTCTAGCCATACGACACTTGTTGGGTTGTTGTATCATAGGGGAGACAAGTCAGAGAAGGTCTACACCGGTTACAAAGTTTAGCCAACCAAGGGCTTGAATCTCCTTAAAGAGAGCGAGTGCCGCGCCTCAGTCCAAATAGTGTTGTGTAATTTTTCTCATTGAATTTATAATATCCAGAAGTATTATTCAGTTTCTCTTTGTGTTATTTCCATTATCATTGTATTTGCACCAACACCTCACATATATCCTCATTGTCTAGTACTTGCTAACTTATGTCAAAGATATTAAGCTCAATAGTCATATTCCCAAAAGAAATCTTCATCACACCACTTCGACAATTGATCAAAACATTGGATGTGGCTAAGAAAGGACGACCCAAAATGACATGGATTTGTGTACTGGCATTTAGAGCAGGCTCAATGTCTAACACAACAAAATCAATAGGAAAGTAGAATGCATCCACCTTAATCAGCACATCCTCAACAATACCTCTAGGGATTTTCACAAACCTATCAG
Organism: Quercus ilex subsp. ballota; assembly: GCA_032727855.1. Lineage (NCBI taxonomy): Eukaryota > Viridiplantae > Streptophyta > Magnoliopsida > Fagales > Fagaceae > Quercus > Quercus ilex. The sequence continues at coordinate 28,918,419 of CM064909.1, forward strand.
CTAATTGAAGTGTTATGGTTGTGGGTTTTAGCTCCCCCAAACCTGGCTATAAATAAACTGAATATGGCATTAGATTCACACTTGCCCCCAAATCTAACAAAGCTCGCTCAATGAGACAATTCCCAATCTTGCATGAAATTGTAGGAGATCCAGGGTCCTTACATTTCACTAGATATTTATCCTGAATAATTGAACTGACTTGCTCTGTCAAAAATGCCTTTTTAGGAACATTTGTCTTTCTCTTCATTATCACAAGATCTTTTAGAAATTTAGTATAAGCAGGAACTTGCTGAATTGCATCAAGAAATGGAATATTAATTTGCACTTGCTTAAAAACCTCTAAAATATCTCCAAATTGTGCAATTTTTTGAGGACTGATTAAACTTTGAGGGAATGGAGCTTTAGGAACAAACCTTCTATCAAGGGGAGAGCTAAGATCCTGAATTGGAATTGAGGTTGAGTTGCCCTTCTTTTCTTTATGATCATCCTGTGAACTATGAACTCCTTTTCCTCTAACACAGTATTTCCATTATCCTCCACTTTTGGCATTTTCACTTGATTATCAACTTGCTTACCAGACCTAAGGGTAGTAATTGACTGAATAGATTCATGTGCATGAGTAGAACTAGAAGAACCATTAATTACATACTGCCCTTTTGGGTTAGGTGTGTGTTGACTAGGAAACTTTCCTTTTTCCCTCTCTCCAACTTGGGTTGCTAATTGGCCAACTTGATTTTCCAACTTTGAAATAGCTTGAGTATTCAAATGGGTAGAACTTTTTATCTCTTGAATGGCTTGGCTAGTTGATTGCATGAAAGTTTTGAGAGACTCCTCCAAAGATGATTGTTGTCTTGGTGGTGCTACAAACTGAGGTGTTGATTGAGGAATGGGAGGATATGCTTGAGTAGGTGGACGAAATTGACTTTGTTGATGCACTTGTTGTCCACCTACATTTGTGGGAGGCTGATTTTATCTCCATGAGAAATTAGGATGGTTTCTCCAATTTGGATTGTATGTCTCTGAAAATGGACTAGCAAATGGTTTTCCATAATTGTTCAGTGCATTTGCTTGCTCAGTATAAAAATAAGGGTACCTAGCTGCGGAAGGACACATTTGTGTTGTATGCATAGGACTTGCACAAATAGAACATGTTTCACTTTGAACTTGATTGACAGAATTCATCCCTCTACCTAAAGCTAAAGCCTCAACCTTACGAGTGAGATTGTCCAGCCTAGCTTTTATGTCTAAATCTTCCCTGACTTCATACAATCCTCATTTCTTAATTGCAGGGGTAGATCTCTCTTTACGGTTGGAAAAATCCCATTGTTGTGAACTTCCAAAAAAATTCTCAAGAAATTTGTATGCCTCATCATCTACAAGACTCAAAAATCCACCACCATTCATGGACTCGATCATGTTACGATTTGTCTGAGTCAAACCATTATAAAAATATTGTACTAGTCTCCATGTTTCAAAACCATGATGGGGACACTTTAAGATCAAGTCCTTAAATCTCTCCCAACTCTCATAAAATTTCTCTTGTTCATCCTAATAAAAATCTGCAATTTCTCTCCTCAAAGCATTGGTCTTGGCCATTGGGAAAAATTTAGAGAGGAATTTTGTGACCAACAGTTCCCATGAAGTGATAGATCTAGGTAACAAAGAATTAAGCCATGCTTTTGCCTTATCTTTCAAGGAAAAAAGGGAATAAACGCAAGCGAACAGAGTCATCAGTGAAATTCTGGAACTTACAAGTAGCACAAATCTCAAGAAAATCCTTCACATGCATATAAGGATCTTCTTTATCCAATCCATGAAAAGTAGGACGAAGGTGAATTATCTGTGACTTCAACTCAAAATGTGCAGCAGTGGTTGCAGGCAATACTATGCAAGATGGAGGGTTGGTGGTTATGGTTGAGAACAACTCCCTAAGAGTTTTTGAATCATCTCCTGTTTCTCCCATTGTGGATGAATAATCAAAACTACCAAGACGATTTTCTTTATCACGTATCCAAGTTCTCATACATCAAGCACAAAGAATTTTTTTTTTTTTGAATTTAAAAAAAAAAAAATTTTAACTACAACTAGTAGAAGGAAAAATTCAATTAAGACCTAATTTATTTTCCTAACCAAGTCCCCAACAACGGCGCCAAAAACTTGTTGTAAAATTTTAAAGTACTCGCAAGTGTACGAACCGTACCGAAGTATAGTTTGACAAGAACGAGGTCGAACTCATAGGGACTTGAATGAACGTAGGAAAATTAAATCAAATCTTAACCAAATTAATCCTAATCTAGTTTAATAAAAATTGTTTGTTTTGAAATTAAATAAACTAAGCAAATAATAAAATTAAGCAAATAGTTAAACTAAACAAAAGATATAAAGCAATAAAAAGATGTAAACAATCAAGGGAAATGAATTAAGGTTTTGGAATCCACCTTGTAAGTCATATCGACATATATTTATGATCATTAATTCTTCCCAACTCACTGCATGATAATCTAGAAATCAATCTTGCTATCATGGAAAATATCCTTATTAAAATCCTTATTTTAAAATTCAAAAGCATGTTCTTCTTCGCTTCTTAAGTATAAAACCAAATCATGAATTGTATCCATAGCCAAACAAATCACAAGATATATCCAATTCCAAAAATCAAATCATAAATTGTATCCATTGACAGACAAATCACAAATGATATCCAATTTTATAATCAAGAATTGATAAACCAAGCATTTAATTAATTAAGACAAATCTTAAATCATGAGAAAAACATGATTGAACTCATATTTAGAATCCCATCTTAGTCAATTGATATGAAGTAAGAACAATTTAAATCATTAAAGAACAATTATTGTGGAAAAAATCAAATCACATAAATATTACTGATAATCCTTAACAAGATTTCATCCTCAACCCTAATTATAAATTTAGCTACTCATAATAATTGAAAGAAAACACAAAAATAAAATACTAAACATTAAACTAGAAAAAGAATTAAAACTAACTTTCATGGAAGAAAACCAAAGAAGTAGCCGCACTCTCTATGTTTAGCCCTTAGCCCTAGCACTAGCCTCAGCCCCCTCTGAATTTTACCCTAAAGAGCCTTTAAATAGGTCAAGGAATCCAATCACAAATTGAATTCCTGTTTGTAGAAAATCTCAAATTTTTAGGCTTCACTTAACCGACTATTTGGCCCATTTAACTTCAGAATTCAGGCTCTTGATAAACTACAAAGTTATAGCCCTGTAAGTTAACTTTCTAGCCCAACTTGAATCATCTCTATTGGACATCTGAGCCGAAAGTTATGCCAAAAATACTAACTGATATGTAGGCTGGAATCCTAATCCGAATTAGACTTGGATTTGGTGCAAAATTTCTTTGATTCCTTGCTCCAATTGGACTTAAATTTAATTGGGTTGGTCTTCTCTTGAATTCATGCCTAGTTGGATGTATGTTGCATGGCTTGATTCAATTGGCCTAGCCCCGCTTTGCATGTAAAGCCCTTGTTACATGCAACACAAAGATATTATATAATCAGTCACAAAATAACATAAAAGTAAAGCTAAATATGTAGATATATGAGTACTTTATTGTATATATTTCATGCACATCACAAGCTGTGGAGATAGACTAGACCAAGCCAAAGGAAGCGCCGGCCGATTGGGATGATGCTAAGATCAAGGCGGCAAACTTCAACAACAGGGCATTGAATGCTTTATTCAATGCAGTCACGAATGAGGAGTTCAAGAAGATATCCTCTACTAAAACTCCGAAAGAAGCATGGACCATTCTCCAGACAACCTATGAAGGAACCAAGGCTGTCAAAGATTCAAAGCTTTAGAGGCTTACCACGAGCTTTGAAGAGATTAAGATGGAGGAGGATGAGTCATTTGATGAGTTCTATACCAAGCTCAAGGACATAGTGAACACAACCTTTAATCTTGGGAAAACCATTCTCGAACCCAAGATTGTTAAAAAAGGTGCTTAGATCTCTACCTAAGAGATTTCATGCCAAGATCATTGCAATTGAGGAATCGAAGGATATTAACAAAATTCCTTTGACTGAGTTGGTTGGCAATTTGCAGACCTATGAGTTGGGTTTGACAAGGATTGGAAAATCTAGTAAGAGCAAGAGTATGACATTGAAGGCTAAGAGCAGTGACACTAATGAGTCTTCAGACAATGAAGATTCTAAGATGAAATCCTATATCACCCGGCAATTCAAAAAGTTTATGAAGAATGCCGATGCTAAAGGACTTGACAAAGACCTCAAGCAGTCCAGCTCGTCTCAGTTCAAAAACCAGGACAAAGGAAAGAATGATGCTAGGGATGTCAGTCAGTACACTGTTCCCTTAGGACCAAAATGTTTTGGGTGTCAAGGCTTCAGTCACATGAAACAAGAGTGCCCTACGTATCTCAAGACCATTGGGAAGAGCAAGGCACTTGCTGCTACTTTGAGTGACACCAAGCTTGAGGATGATTCTGATAATGAGGATGATGGAATCCTAAATGCCTTCACTACCACTGTAAATGCTAATGAAGGGATTGTTATAGATATGAATGATGAAGAGGACTTGGTGGACTCTAAGTTCGAGAAAATGGATGATCAAGATAATATCCATACAGCTTATGAAAAATTGTATAAGGTGTCTGAGAAACATGAAAAACTATATAGGCTAGCCACCAAGAAGTTGAGTAATTTGGAACTTGATCGAGAAGAGCTTTCCACAAAATTTGACGAAGCCAATCAAATCATTGGAGCACTACGATTTGAGAATAATTTCTTGGCTGAGAAGACCAAGAAGCTTGAGGCAGAATTGTTTTAGCTGGAGAGGACTTCAAGTGCAAAGCTTGAAGAGATGCTTAGTCTTTAGTAATCTGCCTCCGATCGAACCGGTTTAAGGTATGATTTCTCTTCTCCTAGTACTGCTTTTACTGGTACTATTGTTTTTGTTTCTTCTACTAATAATGTTGAATTTGAAAACAATGATGTGAAAAATGTGTTAGCTAGTGAGAACATAGACAAGGGTAAATCTATCTTAGGAGCACCCCCTAAGTAGGATAAGAAAGAGACTAAAAACCCTAGGGCTAAGAAGAGAAACTCAAAAGCCTGAACAGAAGAAGCAACATCTCTGTCATCACTGTGGAGTAGGTGGACATACTCGACCTAATTGTTATAAGCGGTTAGCCACTCAATAGAGCAACGACATGTTCTCATCGGGAAACCAGAATCAGTTTCCATCCTCTTTTGCTCCTCTTAGAGATCTACTCAAAGCCCTCATGTTCCTTTTGAACTTGAACGGTTTTAATTCTTATCCCTTATCGCTGGATCAAGGGTTTGTCACTTTTTCTCTCTCTCCTTCTTGTTTTTTTATTTTGCATTACTTGTGTGTTTTGCTTTCTTGTTTTAAGTCAGTCTTGTTTTATGCATTGCTTTGTTTACCATGTTTTTGTTTGTTTGTTTGTTTTTTTTTTTCAAATCTGCTTTATTTTATTTCTCATAAAAAAAATTGAAAAATTAGAAAAATGCAAAAACAGTGTGTGGTTGTGTGTTTATTGGTACTTGTGTACCTTGGATGACCATTGAAACAAAGTTTTCTAAATTTTGTATCTTTTATAACTTAGATGAGCATCTCTATCCACAACTAAGCAAGTGAGCTTTGTGGCTCGTGTTTGTGATGAGTAAGATTAAGTAATCTCTTGTACTTAACACTCGTATCACTCTTTTTGATGGGAAAGACTAAAAAATCCTAAGAGAAATGCATAAATAACCATCTCACCACTGTTGCTCACCAATCATGAAATGACATCTGTATGCTTCAACATAGTAAAAGTGCAATGTCAAAAACTTAACATCATTGGGTATTTATTTTCTCTCTCTTATATGCTCATGCATGGTTTGCTTAAAAGAAAATATGCAAAGAAAAATAAAAGCAAAAAGAATCAAAATGCTTTATATATGATTGCAAGCGTGTCTTCTAAAAGATATGGGAGTTATAGAATGTACCTCGAAGATAATAGTCCCCATCAAATAGTTATGATTGTGTGTGAGTTAAAGTAATTTTCTCATATCTCAAATCGTCATAACATGTAGACACTTACGTAATCTTGTGATGTCTTTCACACACAACACGCAATATTCTTTGCTACTCTTGATACATGTGCAGGTACAATGTGATTTGGCCATCACAAGGAATACATGTGTTAATGTATGCTTACTAAATTGTCTTAAATTGTTTTTGAAATATAAAATTGGTTAGACTTGTTTAGTGTGTGTGTGTGTGTTTTGAATCTAAATGCTTGACATTTTTCTTGATGAGAGATTTTTTTGAAAGCTTAAAATGTTGTTTGGATCTTTGGTTGAGTAGCATGTTTGACTGCATTCATGTCTGTGTTTTTCTCTTCTTTGAAAAACTGTTTTTATGCTCTCAACAGCTTTTCGATACCTCTCGACAGCTAAGCTATTTATCGAGCCTCTTAAGCTTCTTTTCTCGATAGCTGTTATCACAATCTCGATTCATCAAGATTCTTGAGATTCAATCTCGATAGTTGCTCGACAGCTTCTCGATCCATCGAGCCTCTTTTGCTGTGGACACCTCTTGATAGCTCCTCAATAGCTATTTCTTGCTATTTTAATTCTCGACACCTCTTGATCCATCGAGAAACTGGGATGTCTATATATATGCTTCAGCGCGATTTTCTCTCATTTCTCACTGATCTCTCTTGACAGAAAACGTCTCTCCCTCTTCCCAAACACTTCTCTCTCATACCAAACTTCATTCCCATGTGTTTTTCGGCCTAGATCAAGCTTTTCTTCTCTAGTAAGGGTCCTTAATCCTTCATTCTTTATGCATTTCACGCATTAGTCCAAGGTCAAGTTTTTGAAGAATTTTTGGGGTTTTTCAGAATTGATGAAGTTTTGGTGAAATTTTTAGGATGGGTTTTGTGTAAATGATCCTAAATGTTCATGCATTGCATCACATTTGCATTTTTAACAATGTTCATGCATTTTAGATGTGTGACTACTATGTTAAAATGTTGTGTGGTGGTAGGATTAGATTGGGCTGAGCCCATGATGCTTTTAATGTTGCATATCACATGCTCATGCATTTTTATGCACATGTACCTTCATTTCTTTATATTCTTATATTGAACTGTTCGGTGCTTTTCTGTTTGTCCCCTTTTCACTCTGTTCCTTTCGTTAGTTCCTCTATGGCACCTAAATGAAAATCTACTCCATCCCGAAACCCTCTTCGTTACGGGGCATCTTCTTCTTCTTCCGCCTCTGATCCTACTCTATTTCATGTCAGGTTCTGGATGATAAAGCCCGTAAGGACTTTTCGGAGAACTTTTCATGACGGGCATTCATTCAGAATGCTAAGTCATTCTATCGAGCTTTTTCGATACTAACCTTCCTACTGTCATCTACAGTAGAGGTTGAGAGTCACTGTGTGGCATCCCGGTCACTTGTCCCTCCGTGATCATACAGGGGTTTTACTCCAATATGCATGGATTCGATATTTCAGTACCTTATTTTATCACTTGCGTTTGAGGTACGCGCATCGTAGTCACTCCGGAGATTGTATCCGAGGTGCTACATGTTCCTAGGGTAGCACGTCTTGACTGCCCTGGCTACGATCATCTGAGGACTGTGTCCAAAGATGAACTCTTGACTCTTTTCTGTGAGACACCTTCTTCTTGGGGTGACCGTCAAAACAACCCTTGCTCGGGCTTTGTAAAAGGTCCGAGGTTCCTTAACATGGTGATGACATTCATTCTTCATCCTTTATCTCACTATAACTCTATCACAGAGCCTCGTGCTCGATTTTTGTTGTCCCTCCTTAAGAGACTTACCATAGATTTTCTTTCTCACTTCATTATATCCCTCATAGATGTTTATTGGGATACGGCAACTCGTGATAAGCTCATTTTTCCTTCAGCTATCACGAGACTTCTTTGCCATTTTTTTGTCTCCTATCTCGTGTCTTCTCATTTTTCAGTTATGTGTGCCATAGACGCTGCTACTGTCAGACGGAGTGAGGCCTAGCTTCGACCAAAGAGGCCACGGACAGAGACAGTGACTCCTTCGGCTTCTTCCGTTCCTTCCACATCCACACCTTCTTCATTGGCGGGTGGTGTGACCCTCGAGACGGTCATGGTGCAGCTGCAGCGCATGGATGCTTGCCTTGACACACTCAGTGATGAGTTGTGTCAGGTGAACACTCGTGTCGGCCGTATTGCTTGACGACGGGCTCGCCTTGGTGGCTTCGTAGAGTCTCCTTCTCCTTCTCTAGAGGCATCTGAGGACGAGGACGATGATGGTGACTTTGACGACGATGATGATAAGGATGAAGATGCTAGCTCACCTAGTGACGACGAGATGACTGCTTGATTTACTTACCCTTTGTCATTCATGACAAAAAGGGGGAGTAGTTTGGGATATTAGAGTAGTCATATACATAGGGGGAGAGTTAGCATAGGAGATTTTTGTTAGGGGGAGTGTTTTTCTTTTTGAGGGATGTAGTGAGGACTTATGTATTTTTTTTCTTTTCTTCTTTTATAGATACATTGTTCTTACTCTGTGATAGCAAACCTTGTACTTATGACGTTATATATATATATATATATATATATGATAAGGTTGTTATTACAGTTCTTTCACCTATCTCTACATGTGTTGTTTTTTTTCTCTCTTTATGCACATGCTTCTTATATATTGTATGTAATATTTTATTTCTGTTTCACACTAAGATGCCTTGATGAGTTTTGTTTAAAGTGTTTCAGAAATATTGGTTGTCAAAGTCTTCTTGCCATGAACTCTCTTCTTGCAAAATTTTTCAAGAGTTTGTGTTAGGATAGATTTTATTGTATTCAACAAATGAGTATGAGTTGAGTGATTTATAACTTCTCTCATATGTTCATTTGTTTGTTGTGGTTTTGTCACGGATTGCCAAAGGGGGAGATTGTTAAGATATATGTGAATCATGTTAGGAACATATCTCAATATAGAATTGGCTAATCCTTTGACAAAACGCATTTTACTTGTAATTGGGTAGATCTAGGATGTGTTTAATGTTTCAAGGAACAAGGTTTCAAGTTCAAGTATTAAAGCCATGCAAGTCTGTCCAAGAATCAAGTGAAGAAGTGCTTGATTTTAAAGCTCGACAACTAGTATCTATCGAGGTTTAAAAGGCTGTTTAAGCCTGATGCTCGACAGCTTATCGATAGATAGGGTATCTAATGAGATTTAAGAAAATTATATTTTTAGTTCTGATTTTCACCCAATCCGTGTATAGATGTTTGAACTTTTTTTTCTCACAACCCTAAACATATATAAGGATTGTTTTAAGGGCCGTCACAGCTGGTGCACCTCAATGCAAAAGTTTTTCACAAGCATATTGTGAACCAGAGACATATGCTCTAGTTTATCTTTCTATTCAAGAAGTTGCTGTGTTTGTACACCGTAGGGTTTTGTAACTAAGGAGCTTCGTGATCTTCATCATGTTAATGAACTAAAGAACTTTGCAGTTAACATCCTTCTCAAGTTGGTGTGTAAGCTGCGTACTGGGATTCGTGCATCGAATTGGTTAGTCACGTACTTGGAGCCGTGCATTGAAAAGAGAGATTGTCACTACAGAACAATCCCAATTGGGTATTGGGGTAAATGATCAATTGTAGGTTGGTATAAGGTACTAGGATTCCTTTACTTGTAACCGCTTGTTGTGATAATAGTGAATTCTCGGGAGTGGCGACCTTAAAATCACCCGGTGGGGTTTTTGCCGTGTAGATTTTCCTCATTCGTAAACAAATCACCGTGTCAATTTATTTTCCACTGCAAATTAACTTAGTTGGTGATTTATTTGTGCTACCACGCGTATTGCATGCTAATTGAATTAATTAATTAACTTGGCTAATTAATTGATTAATTTATTACAAGGGGTCAATACATTCTTGGCCTATCATTTGGAAATAAAATAACTAAAGTGGCCCTTGGCCCACGTACGTGCGTAGCAACCTGCATACACGGGCCAAAGTATGCGTATGCAGGCACACTCCTGCGTACGCAACTAGGGTTTCAAAAGCATGAAAAAGGCAAGTTTTCTACAATAATGACTGAGGTTTGGAATGAATCCCACATCTTCTAGGAGCCGTTCCAAACCCTTTTTTTTTTCCCACTGTATAAAGCCTTACATGGTACATTTTCAAAACACATAGAAATCCCATGGGAAAAATACAAGATTCACTAGAAAATAGTGAATCAAAAGAGAGTTTTTCACAAAATACCCTCAAGTCAATTTTATTTGATTGTGACCTTTTTTGGCCCTAATCCTTTTAGTTTAATGTTGCTAATCACTTTCTTATTGGTTAGTGAATAGATTTTGGCCCTAATCCTTTTAGTCTAAACTTTTCTTTTTCCTTTCTTTTATTTTCTGCCTTGAGATCTCCTTGTTTGCTTTGTTTGTTTGCTAGAATATGTTTTAATATGCTTTTCTAGATTAGGTTTAAGTTTTTGTATGCTTAAAATGCATGTTAGGTTGTTAGAATTTCCCTTTTAAAGTTCTGCTCTGTTTCTGTGTTGTTAGAATTTCTGGGCAAGGACTTGTGTACGCATAATCTTGCTTGCGCACGCAGGCTTAATTATGTGTACACAGGCTTGTTCTTGCGTGCATGAGCCGCATAGACCAATGCATAAAAAATAAAAATAAAAACTTTTAGAACACCTAAAAGTAACAAAAGTAACAGCACAATGACACATGTCCAAATCCATCATAAGGAAAACAAAAGGACTATGGTTCTAACGATTAACGTCATTACTAAGAAATTTCCAAGGGCTGTTCCCTCTGCAGAATAGAAAAATCTTTACAGTTCAAGATCAAAGTCCTGCCATGAAATGATTATTTTTAGATTTTTCTTAGTGTGGTAAGCTTCCATAATTTTTATAGTTGTTCAGGTTTTCTCTGAAAACCTGTCAATTTTCAACCTAATTTTAAGTTGGTTTTCACTTTAACTAACCAGTAGGCGGTCCCAATGACATTGATTGGCCTGTGTCGAGAAATAATCAATGTCTCTTGGATGCTTTTGGAAGTTGTCCTCAACCATAATTACCTCTGGACTGTCCTACTTTGATCTGGGTTTTTAAACAGTATAAAGAGCAGAACTTAGACTTTACATTACAAAGGCTACCTACCAAATTCATACGACCTGACATTAGTTAAATAGACTACTCAACAGGTTCCTCAATACCTCCATGGCTCTTTACACATACCAATAGTAGTGATACAAAAATGAGGATAGTTCAAAACAAATCTGGAACTACGAAACTGTTCAAAGGATCTCCCAGTCGGCTGATCACTTTAGTGGTATCAAGGTTCTAGTACAAATCACCCGCTCCAAATCCAGAGCTAACTCAAATTTTTTTTTTTTTTTTGATACAGATATTATCCCAAGACATTTGCTGATAATATAATTTGGATAATTATAATTCAGTCTGGCACCAACAGAAATCCCACAGCTAACTCAACTTTGTAAACTATAGAGAAATTGCCGCAAACACATTTGGAATAAGAAAAAAAGTTACAAAACTTTAAAATTCAATATAATGCTGAAAGAGAGACATAATTTTTTTTCCAACCATGAACTACACTGGAAAAAGTCTAGATAGTAGAAAAGAGGGCAGAAATTTTTTAAATATTATTCTTCTTCTATTATATTCCTATTTTGTGAGTTGTTTTTGATTTAATTAAGGATCGTAAAATATACACTTCATGTTGATGTTTACAAGAGTACGAAATGCTTTCAAACCATATATTGTGTTCAAAATTTTCATATTTGAAAGTCATTTTTTTATTATTAATAATTACACATGCACCCTATTGGTCTTGAAACCATGATGCCATCCTCCACCTTGCTCTTATAAGAGAATGATGTGCCATTTGAACTAGAGCTCATTGGCTTAGAATTGAAAACATTTTTGTATTGGTCATTACACACGCTGGGGAGAGACAAGAAGATTCTTTCTAGACTTCTTCCTTAATTCAATTGGCTCAAATCTCTCCAAATTTAAAATTCACTCTTAGAGTGAGTCTTGAACCTAGAACCTTACCTTTCACCTTACTCTTATAGGGGGAGGATGTGCCTTTGAGCAAAAGCCCATTGGCTCATATTTGAAGGCATGTTGATTTTATTGATGGCATTTTTTTTAATTGGTAATTACACTCACACCCAATGTGTCTTGAACCGACAACCTCGCCCTCTGCCTTAAATGTGCCATTTGAGCTAAAGCTCATTGATGTGGTACAATCATAACGTGGCTAGAGAAAAAAACATATATAGCCTTTTTGCAAGATTAAGATTAAGGCAAAACCCAAGTAAAAGTGCCCATGATAGTTAATTAATTTTTTCATATTTTATTTTATGTTTCATTAGGTTTTATGGAGTCAAGTGAACTTTCATGATCTTTTCATTGCCCATTGTGGGCCATAGTTGTGCCCCTTGGATTATATTTTATAAATAAGCAAATCTTATTTAATTTATGGGTCTTTATAAGTGGTCTTGGGTTCAATTCAATTAGGATTTGATTTAAAATTTAGTCTATATAAATGTGTTATTGTACTCAAACAAGCAAGTATAATAAAAATATAGAGTGTTTGAGTATTGAGGCACATTCTGATTTAGTATATTATAAAAAATCGTTTTTTTTCAAGTAAAATTTATCAAAACTCATTTCAAATTATAATTCAAGAATTTTTTTTCTTAAATTTTTTTAAAAAATGAAAAATATAAAATGTACTTGGTTAAAAAGAAATTACTAAATTGCAATTTACAAATTAATGTTGATTTTATCTCCTAAAATTTCAAATTTTGGAAATGTACCTCTAATGATATATATCATTTAATGCATAAAACATTTGAAATCAAGGATTCAACCCCCTCCCCATTGTAACTATTGAATTAAAAAATAAATAAATAAAGGTTCGAGAGGGTACATATCTTCCTTGTTACATATGGTTACTATATATATGATGTTGTGATATTTATTATACCCCAAATCTCATAGCGGGCTTGCTCACAATGTAGCTCATTGAGTCTCCTTTTATATGACTTGGGGACTTTAACCTTTTTTATCCATCCTTCTTTGGTATCCTTCCCAAAAAAAAAAAAAAAAAAAAAATCCTTATTTACCAAAAAATAATAATAATAAACAAGGGAAGCTCATGCACTGTACATAAAATAAAAGGCCCAGTACAGTTTATTCTTTTATTTCTTTTTGAACGACCGGTGACTTTGACCCAAAAGGAAGAGAAAAGAAAATTTGAACTGGTAGTCATTTGTTAGTCCCAGAAATATGAACTCCTCTGAAAGTGGAAAATGTGAAAATTATATGCAGAATATTTCTCAACAAATAAGACTATAAGACTATATGAGAGACAAAGATGACAAGCATAAAGACTTGGAGTTTATTTCCATTTTGTCACCAAACCGTAAAATATAGATTAACCATAAACTAATAGTTATTCTTTTTCAACTTAATGTATTTTTTGTAATACTGATTTAATGTAATCACCATTACAATACACCAATTCTCAAAAAGAATAAAAAACATACACACACACACACACACACACACCCCAAACGCTCGTTGCTGCTACTATCAAATTGGTTAGATCTCATAGTTGGAAAGCCTGTTTCCAAAGGGATAACTGCTTCAGATCCATATGTCATGGAGAAAGTAGTTTCTCCAGTGGATCTCTTGGATGTCGTGCGATATGCCCATAACACATGTGGCAGCTCATCTACCTATTTACCCTTAACTTCCTCCAGCCTTTTCTTCAATCCATCCACAATGACCTTATTCGTGGCCTTTGCTTGGCCGTTACCCTGAGGGTATGCTGGGGTGGAGTAACTATTTTTTATGCCCAAATCACAACAATACCCCCGGAAGGCCTTGCTATCAAACTGGAGCCCATTATCTGAGACGAGAGTGTTCGGGATCCCAAATCTCGTTATGATATTCTGCCATACAAATCTCTTCATATCTTGATCTCGGATGTTAGCAAGAGGCTCGGCCTCCACTCACTTGGTGAAGTAATCCATTGCGACGAGGAGGAACTTTTGGTTTCTGGTAGCCTTAGGGAACGGGCCAACGATGTCTAGCCCCCATTGTGTAAAGGGCCATGGGCTAGTCAAGGGATTGAGAACTCCTCCTGACTGATGAATGTTCGGGGCATACCTTTTGCATTGATCACACTTTTTATCAAACTCTTGGGAGGACTTTTGCATGCTCAGCCACTAATAGCCTTATCTTAGAGCTCTGTGTGACAAGGACCTTCCTTCCCTATGACTACCACAAATCCCTTCACGAAGCTCTTCCAGCAATGTTTCCATTGCCTCAAGGTGAACAGATAACTAGTATGGTCCTAAATATGAGCGCTTGTACAACTTCTGCTCTTCAGAAAGCCAATACCTCGACGCTTTTCTATGAGTTTTCTCTGCCTCAGTTCTGTCCTCGGGTAAAGTTCGAACGAGATTATCGGATCCATCCAGCTAGGGCCTACCCGTGTAAAGTTCACCCTTACAGGTGTTAGTTTGTCATAAGTAGGGGTTACAAGGTTTTCCACCAATATGATCCTTGGAAGTCTTTCTCCAGCCAAGGTGACCAAAGTTGCCAGGGAATCAGCATGAGAATTCTTATGCCAAGGAAATTGCTCCAGGGTAGAGGAGTCAAAACTATCCAGCAATTATTTTACCTGATTTAAGTACCATGACATCCTTGGATCCTTTGCTTTGAATTCACCCTGAACCTGCCCAACTATGAGTCTAGAGTCACAATAAATTTTCACAAGTTTCCCTCTAAGCTTTTGGATGGCAATTAATCCTGCTTGGAGGGCCTCATACTCAGCCTCGTTGTTCGTGGCTAAGAAGCTTAGTCTCAAAGATTTTTCTAAAGTAATTCCTTCTAGAGAAATTAGATCCCAACCCTTGAGCCCTTTTCTTCCCCGTCTACAAACAAGTGCCAAGCCTATTGGAATGAGAATACATTTACCCTTAATCCTATTTTGGGTGTTCCCACTTCCTCATAACTGGCTTGGTCTTGCTCTTCAGTGAACTCTGCTACCAGGTCTGCGAGAACTTGTCCTTTCACCACCGTACGAGGTAGGTATCTAATATCAAACACACTCAGCATAATTCCCCACTTGGCCAATCTTCCAGTATAGTCGGACCTCCAAAGTAATGCCTACAACGATATTTGAGTAAGGATGATGACTGTATGGGCTTGAAAATAATGCGGAAGCTTTTTCGTGGCATGAATGATGGCCAAGATAGCTTTTTCCAGAGGAAGGTACAGAACCTCGGCCTATTGGAGGGATTTGCTGACATAATACACTGGCTTTTGGATTCCTTCTTCAACTCCTACCAAAACCAGACTTACTACATGCAATGTAACAGCCATATACGCACATAAGACCTCCTTTTTTTCTGGCCTAGACAGGATTGGAGGGTAAGCTAAATATGCCTTCAGATCTTCAAAAGCTTTGTCACACTCTTCAGACTAAGTAAAGTCTTTCCATTTATGCAACAATTGGAAAAAAGGTCTACATCGGTCTGCTGACCGAGATATAAATCTGTTTAAAGCCATCGTCATCCAAGTCAAACGCTGGACTTCTTTAGGGTTCCGAGGGGGATGCAGATTATGAATGAATTTAATCTGGTCAGGATTAACCTCCATTCCTCAGTGTGTAATCATGTAGCCTAGAAATTTTCCCAATCCTACCCCCAAGGAACATTTGGAGGCGTTTAAATGAAGCCTATGCTTCCTCAATACCGTAAAGACTTCATCAAGATCCCCTAAGTGCTCAAATACTTTCCTACTTTTCACCACCATATCATCGATGTAGGCCTCCATATTTCTCCCCAATTGGTCCTCGAACATCCTCATTACCATCCTCTGGTATGTGGATCCAGCATTCTTTAGCTCAAAGGGCATTACTTAGTAATGATAGTTTCCTGTTGGGGTGAGAAAAGCTATTTTCTCTTGATCTGATAATGTTAGTGGAATTTGGTGATATCCTTGGAAAGCGTCTAGGAAGCTCATCCTAGGATGGCCATATGTTGCATTAACAAGTTGATTGATCCTCGAAACAGGGAATGGATCTTTGGAGCAAGCCTTGTTGAGATCTGTAAAATCCACGCATACTCTCCATTTCTCAGACTTCTTCTTTACCACTACCATGTTGGCTAACCATTCAGAGTAGAAAACCTCTTTGATAGCCCCCGCTTGTTTAAGTTTCCAAACTTCCTCCTTTACAGCCTCAGTATGTTCTTTGGAAAACCATCGAGGTTGTTGCGTCCTCGGGACTGCCTACAAGTTCACATTCAAACTATGGCAAATGAATTCTAGGTCAATTCCAGGTGAAATTTCTCTTCAGAAATCTCACTAACTCCTCTTTCTCATCTGGTGGGAACTCAGTCCCAATCTGGAACTACTTTTCTTAGTCTTCTTCGATGAAGCCCTTCACACGATGTCAAGGAATTCAAGGGGGCTGGTAATATAGGCTATGATTGCTATAAGGCAGGAATTGACTCCGAGGAACCAACTTCAGTCACTTGGTGCCTAATCACCACTACCATGCATTACTTGGCCACTACCTGGCATCCCAATAATTCTCCAAAACCTTCCTCAGTAGGATATTTCAACTTTACATGCAGAGTTGAAGATACAATCCCTATAGCATGGAGCCACGGCCCTGCTAGAATGGCTACATAGGGTGAATAAGCCTCCATGACAATGAAATCCATATTCACCACCTATTCTCTTGTTTGCACGGGTAGCCTAATCATCCCCTTAGGGATAATAGTGTTTCCATCAAATCTGACCAAAGGGACATCATATTTGCTTAGATCTTCTGGCCTAAGCCCCAAGCCCTTAAATAAATCCGAGTACATGATCTCAGCCCCACTCCCTTGATTGATCATTACCCTCTTAACATTAAATCCTGCAATTCGCAGGGTTACCACGAGGGCATTGTCATGGGGCTGAATTGTTCCCTCCTTATCGGCCTCAGAAAACCCCAGGATTGGCTAATCCTACATCCTAAATTTCTTGGACAGCCCACCTTCTTCATCCCCATTTAATTGTGGAGATATTGTCATCACCCCATTGACTGAGCTAGAACCTTTCCTCGGGGCCGCAAAGATGACATTGATTGTTCCTAGGTTAGATCGAGGAACGCTATTTCTCAAAGATCCTACTATGGGCTGTTCCCTTTAAACTGTAGGCTGGTGTAAGAATTGCTTCAGTTTCCTGGCTCTAACGAATTGATCCAGGAAGATTTGGAAAGTCCTACAGTCCTCTGTGGTATGTCCTCGGTCCTGATGATACTAACAATACAGATTCAGCTTTCTTTTAGTGGGATCTCCTCCCATTCTGTTGGGCCATTTAAAGTAAGGCTCGTTCTTGATCTTTTCTAACATTCAGTAGATTAGTTCTTTAAATATCGAGTTTACCATCTGGGGTCCAGCAGGGTTGCGGGATGCTTGGTTGAAAAAATCTCTCTTTAGTCGGGATGGTGTAATTCGACCAGCCAAATTATCTCTGTGGTCAGGCATGAAAGCATTTGCCTTCCCCTTACAATGATTCTGATTGTCTTCAACCCTTTTATGCTCCTTAATTCGGTCCATTAATTGATGCATGCTCCTAGAAGGCTTTATGGTAAGAGATTTCCATAGATCGGAATGTGTAGGGAGACCCACCTTGAAGGTTCTGATAGCCACATCCTCAAAATCCCCATATATTATATTATAAATCTCCTAATACCTGTCAGAATAGATTTTTGAGGTCTCTCCTTCCCTCTTGGACATTGAAAGCGAAGAATCTAGAGGTCTTGGGACTCGAATACATATGACAAATCTTGCTTCGAATGCCGTTGTTAGTTCCTCAAAAGATCCTATAGATCCCTCCTCGAGGCCATCAAACCACCTCACAGCCACTGGGCTGAGGCTTGAAGGGAAAACTTTACACATCAACGCTTTGTTCTTGGAATGGATAGTCATTCTTTGATTAAAGTGGCTCACATGCTCAATAGGGTTTGTCTTGCCATTGTATATTGTAAAAGTTGGTTGATGAGGGGGGAGTTTGGCCTACTCAATATGCCTAGAAAAGGGTGAACGGGATATCTACTGGAGCACTTTTTCCATAGCGTCATTTACATAACTTTTCCTCGTCAGGGTCCTAGACCTCTTGCAGTGGCGCCTTTCACCTGAAGAGTATCGTGATGACGACTTGAAAGACTCGCTGGGGGGAGTTCTACTTCTTCGTTAGTAATTTTTGTCATCCTCAGAGCTAGAACTCTAGCTTGGGGTGGGAATCCTTTCTTCCCTTACCCGGGCCTTGTGATGAAGATGCCAGTGTAGTCAGTCCACTTTCTTCTTAAGGTTATACACCTCCTTATCACGTGAATTATGACTGGCTTGATGTTGACCTGTTTGCTCAGAGTGTACAGATGGTGCTCTTTCGCAATGGGTATGGGCTATATGTTGATCCCTCCTTCACTCAAGATTAACAAAGTGGTCCCTATGCTGGGATCCCACAGAGTCCAATGAGCCACTTCTTCTAGGATTGGCCATAGTAAGAAGACTTTTAAGGGTACTTAGGAGACCTTCCCACAGATGGTGCCAATTGTGGTGGCAAGAAGATAAGATAAGTTGAAAGGATGATATACTTGCTACGTTTGCTCACACAATTAATTTGTAGAGGTGGTATGTTTAATCAACCTTATATACCCTCTTTTGAATAGATTAAACTATTTGGAATTGGAAAGATTAACATTAAGTATTATTATGCAAGTATTTTAGAAAGATAGCCTTAAAGGGATTGCATTGAACTCCTCGTGTTTAATTTGAGATAGAGATTACAAGTGTTTCTTCCTTAGAAATTCTGAATCCCCCTTCTCTAGGGATTCCTGTGCTTTATATAGTTAGCTAAGGTGCATCTGAGCCCTACATATGGAAGGTCATGGCTCACCTCCATTGATACTTGTCCCATTAGGGCCTTACTAGAAGGCTCCCACATTAGACTATAAGCTATGGTGACACTATTCAGGTGTCATGTTCTCATTAATGCGGTCATCTAAGTGGATGCAGAGCATTGAATGCAGATGTGATGGATACTTTATCTATCTTCTTTTCTTCCTAACTTGATGACAAATATTCCTTCTCATCCTCAGTTTGTGCTTACGGCCTACAACATGGGATCTCGGCCTCCCGAGAGTGCACAGGTGTCCTCAGAGTCCTCGGGCGTTGTGGTTTTCCAACTTCGGCAAGGGGTTGTTCGTATTTTCCTGAGGGTATGTTATTAGTGTATTTCGAGGTCTGTACATATGATGCTATCCTCGGCCTATCTGTCCATATCCTTGGATTCTCGTCCCCGCCACATTATTAAAACTTGATAATTAAAATATCATCATATACTACATAATAAAAGTTAAGGTTAGAAGCCATGATTGCATCAAGTGGCAACACCAAATTGCAGAAAATTTATTAAATTTCTTTTTAAAAAATTAAATTTAGTTAGTTGGTGGCATACAACTACTATACCTAAAAGAGGCCTGATTAGTTTGAATAACATAAACTAAATTAATGTGTAATCGTTGTTTATTTATATCTTTCCTAATTCTTGAGAACATCTATATCCTTTTTGATTTTACATACACCTCATGGACTCTTTTTCTTTAGGGTATTTTATTTTTACGTGGACTCCTTTTAGGTGGAGTATACACACACACACACACGATTATTTGGTGTATTTTTTTCATTCTCTTACAAATTGTACAGTTTTTTTATTTAGTTTAATCTTTCTTTCTCCTACCTACAACATCTACAACATTACAAGCATGTATTTGTTTACTCTAATTTTTTTTTTATAATCAAATTAAATAGGTTTTAAGTGAGAACTACGATGTCCACAACATTTTCACAACAATTCATAAATGGTTTGTTATTATTGGTTCTAATTTGAATCTACAACTTAAATTACTTTTTTTATCCACCCATAACAACTAATAACAACCTATCGTTTATGATTTGTTGTGTAAGTGTTATGAAAATGTTGTGGACATAGCATTTCTCTTTTTAAGAACTACTATGTCTACAACGTTTTCACAACAAATCATAAGTGATTAGTTGCTTTTTTTGGAGTTGTTGTGAAAATGTTGTGGACATAACATTTCTCTTTAGTATTTATTGCTTTTTTATTTAGCTAATTTCCTTAAATTTAATATATATTATATGCTTATGGTTTGATAATCAATCAATAAATATTGGTAGACGTGCTTTCATAGTGGTGTATCTTCCACGAGAATTGATATATTAATTTTTTCAAATCTCTTATTCTCCTTTTGGAAGATTTATTATTTTGTATATCATATACAAATTACATGTTTATAACATTCTAATGGTGATATGTTGTTTACATCCCCTCAATTTGTAAAATTTATTTGTTTTTATCGTGTGACTTACAAATTATTAATATAGATTTAACATATATAACTTTCAAATTATTAATATAGATTCAACGTATATAACTTCTAATTAAGCTGTGCATCACATGAGCTCTAAGACTAATAGTAATTTCCTTTCTGTTTCTTATTTTTCTTGTTGAGCTTCTTTTACACTACAATAAACAAAGTCAAAATAAAGGTTGAAACTCTCTCTCAAAAAAATAAAAAATAAAAAACAAAGTCAAAATAATGTTTTTTCTTTAAAAAAAAAAAAGGGCAGACACCAACGTTGCTTGTGTGATCCGTTAAATCCTTCTTCGAAGTCCAACGTTTTGACTTTTAAGGGGACAAAATATTTAAGGCTTTCGAATGTAAAATAGAAGTCTCATTTTCTGTAAATTACACTCTTTTAATTTCTATATGGAGTATTACTACTTTATATTTCCAATAATAAAAAAAGTGTAATAAATAAATGCTATGAAGTAGCAGAATAACACTATTTTTAGAAAGTGGAAGGGACATTTAACGCTTAATCCAAATTGGCAACCATTGTTTCTTAATCTAATTTACATAAAGAACCAACAATGGTACTGTTCTTAAAAAAATAAAAAAAAAACAAACAAACAAACAAAGCACAATGGGATGAAGTAATTGCCAGTATGTAAAATGAAAGAAACATTCAATCTAAATTATTCCGGCTTCATTAGCCTTTCTCACTCTAAATCACCTTGTAAGAACGCTTAATCTATATTCTCACAATGAGTTCATAATGATACATATTGATAAATTACTGTTGAAGCTGGAATTGAATCACATAAAACGACAAAGCCAAATATCAAGTGCAAAGGCAAAACAGCACGCGTGAGATTAAGAGATCAGAGCAAATTGAAGAACAAAACGACTGTGTGTTGATTAATGAGATCACGTGCTTAGCATGTGAAGTAATTTAATCCCAGTTAATTGTATTAGTAGTCCACCTGTCAAGCATCTAGTGGTTCTGTTGTATTTCCGTTAGATTAGGGAGTTAGTTAATTTTCTGTTTTCAGTCTTAGCTCCTCTGTTGCTGTATATATAGAATCAGGGACTCATTTGATTATTTACTTTTTGCACATTTCTGATTTAGATGAATGAGAAATATCTTCTCTCTCAGATTCTCTCTAAACTTCAGAAATCTCTTTTCTTAATATGGTATCAGAGCAAGATTTTTTGATTTTCTTTCATTTTCGCTGTTGCCAAACAGTTTAGTCTTCGAGGTTCCTTTCTTTTCTTCTTGATTTGCTTGAAATTCTAGTTGCGAAACAGTTTAGTTTCAGAGTTTCTTTCATTTCTTCTTGATTCGCTTGGAATTTTGTTTTTTTTTTCTTCATGGCTTCTGATTCAACAGCCAATCAAGCACAATCTTCCACTCAATCTGTACCTTCTCTGAGCACAACAATGGCAGATGAATCTGCTAACAATCCTTATTTTCTTCCAGTGACTGAGAGTCCAGGAATAGTTCTTTCTTCGCAGCCTTTAACAGGTCCAGAGAACTATTTGAGTTGGGCGAGATCAGTGTTCTTGGCTTTGAGTTCACGAAACAAGTTTGGTTTTGTGAACGGTTCGATTCCACAACCAGATCTTGCTTCTCCATTGTACCAATTCTTGGAGTAGGTGTAATACCATTGTGCTCTCATGGTTGACCAACTCTCTCAGCATGGATCTCAAGGCAAGTGTGATGTACATCAACACTGCAAGGGATTTATGGATTGACCTTAGAGATAGATTTTCACAGGGAAATACTCCAAGGCAATTTGAGCTGCAAAAGGAAATTGCTCGTCTTTCTCAAAGTACACTCACAGTGAGTTCATACTTCACTAGGTTTAAGACTCTGTGGGATGAGTTCATAAATTTCCAACCTTTCACTGTATGCAATTGTATTTGCACATGTGGTTCGAAGGCTTCTCAATTTGAAGCACAGCATAAGAAGCATGTTTTCCGTTTCTTGATGGGGCTAAATGACAGTTATGGGAACATAATAGGACAGATCCTATTACTTGAGCCTTTTCCATCTATTAGCAAGGTCTGCTCTTTGATTTTGCAAGAAGAAAAGAGAAGGAGTTTTGGGCATGGAGTCAATGTAGTTTATCCTACTGAGGCCACTGCTATGTTTGCTAATCATGCTAAGGGTTTTAATGGCAATCAAGGACAGAATCAAGGCAATCGTGGTAACAAAGGTCATTTCAAGAGGGATAAGCCCATTTGTACTTACTGTGGCCTTAGTGGTCATATTGCAGACAAATGTTATAAGTTACATGGGTATCCTCCAGGCTACAAGAACAAGGGAAGCAATCAAGTTATGGCAAATCAAGTTTCAGCAATTTTGCCTTTTGGACATTTTGGCAATATGGATGGTTTTGCCTCAGCCAATCCGAATTTGATCCAAAACAATGCTGGTCTTCCTCATCATAGCTTTCAATCTGAAGCTGGTTTCCTTCCACAGCCTTCCTTTGGTGCTACGTTTGCTTCTCCACAGACTTCTGGTCAAAGTTTTCAGCCTCAATGTCCTATTTCTCAGGTTCAATGTGAGCAACTCCTTAACTATTTGAAAGCAGTCACAGCTTCTGGTTCAGGCATTGGTACTTCTGCTGCACATCAAGTTGCTACTGTCATGGCCTCTGCTCCCATTATTCAACCTGCTTTACCACTTAATTCAGCTTCTCCTTCTCCCATTGATGCTTCAAATTTTTCAGGTAATCCTTTTTGGATTCCTCCCAATTTCACACATTCTGTTTTTTCTGCCCATATTGTTGATAGACCAAATTTTAAGTCTGAAGCTTGGATTTTAGACACTGGTGCTACTGACCACATGGTCTACTCAGTGTCACAGCATACTACCATCACTTCCACTGTCCATTCCTATGTTTTCTTGCCAAATGGGGATAAGGCCTTAGTAACACATATAGGCATTGTGCATATTTCACCCAGTTTGACACTCACAAATGTTTTATGTGTTCCTACTTTCAATTTCAATCTTATTTCCATTAGCAAACTTACACAACAATCTTATTGTTGTCTTATTTTTCTTGGACATTGGTGTTTTATCCAGGACCTTGCTCAATGGAGCATGATTGGTCTGGGTAATATCTGCTGCAAGCTCCTGCTTCTCAGATTGCTCCTACTGCTTTGGTTGCTTCTGCTGACCATTCTTCTTCCATTTTATGGCACAGCAGATTGGGACACCCTTCTTTTTCAAAGCTTTCTTTGTTAAATAAGATTGTAAGTTCTGAAGTTTTCAATAATCCAGATTGTTGTGAAGTTTGTCACCTTTCTAAGCAAAAGAGATTACCTTTTCCTTCTAGCAGTCATGTTTCTATTCAGCCTTTTGAGCTAGTTCATTGTGACTTGTGGGGTCCTTTTTCCACTTGTACTGTTGAAGGTTTTAGGTATTTTTTAACAATTGTTGATGATTTCTCGCGTTGTACTTGGGTTTATCTTCTCAAGAATAAATCTGATACTCAGTTTTTCATTCCTAATTTTGTTAACATGGTTCATACTCAATTTCATGCTTCTGTTAAGACTATTAGGAGTGACAATGGTACAGAATTTTTCTTGAGGGAATTTTTTCATTCCAAAGGCATCTTGCATCAATTGTCCTGTGTTGATACTCCTCAACAAAATGCCATTGTTGAAAGGAAGCATCAACACATTCTCAATGTTGCAAGAGCACTAAAATTTCAATCCAATGTGCCCTTGTGCTTATGGGGTGATTGCATTCTCACGGCTGTCTATCTTATTAATAGATTGCCTTCCACACTTCTAAATAACAAGAGTCCATATGAATTGCTTTTTAAGTCTTCTCCATCTTATAAACATTTAAAGTGCTTCGGTTGTTTGTGTTACATATCCACTTTACCACATAATAGGCACAAATTTGCACCTAGGGCTAGAAAATGTGTTTTCTTAGGCTATCCTCATGGCATTAAAGGATACAAGGTTCTTGATCTTGAATCAAATTCCATTCATTTTTCCAGGGACATCATCTTCTATGAACATATTTTTCCTTTTGTCTCATCTGCTCATCCTTCCACTTCTTATCTCGATTCTTTTGTGTTTCCTCATTGTGTTTCTGATGCACCTTATCTTTCTGATCCTCCTAATCTTCCTTTGGTTGATTCAATCTTGGCCACTTCCCAACCTGATTCAACCATTGATCCTTCCACTTCCCAACCTAATTCGACCATTGATCCTATTCTTTCTGCTTCTAATACTTCTCATTGTGATCACCAACCTGATCTGTCTTTACCTTCTATTTCTGTTTTGGACCCTATTATTTCTCCCTCATCACCTTCCCTTGATCAATCTTTGGTCATTCCCTCATCACCTGCATTAAGGAGATCAACTAGAACTCATCACCCACCTTCTTACCTTGTTGATTATTCTTGTAAAGCAGTTAGTACCAAGCCTGCTTCTGGTTTGCCTTATGACATTTCAAATGTTCTTAGTTACTCTCATCTTGGACCTAAGTTTGCATCCTTTGTTATGGCTGTTAGTTCTGTCCCATCAGAACCTGTTTCATTCTCTCAGGCAGTTCAGTTTCCTAAGTGGAAAGCTGCCATGGACAAGGAAATTGCAGCTTTGGAGCTCAATAATACTTGGACACTAACCCCTTTACCTACAGGTAAGACTCCCATTGGCTGTAAATGGGTTTATAGAGTTAAGTATCACTTAGATGGAACTATAGAGAGGTATAAAGCTCGTTTGGTTGCCAAAGGTTTTACTCAACAGCTTGGTTTGGATTATTCAGAAACTTTTAGTCCTGTTGCTAAGTCAGTTTCAGTCCGGATTGTCTTATCTTTGGCTGCTGTGAATGGGTGGTTTCTTCACCAAATGGATGTCAATAATGCTTTTCTACATGGTAAGTTGGTTGAAGATGTTTACATGTGTTTACCACCTGGTTTTCACAGCAAGGGGGAGCATCTGGTATGTAAATTGAATAAGAGCCTTTATGGATTGAAACAAGCTTCTAGAAAATGGTTTGAGAAGTTTTCATCCACCATTTTGCAAATGGGCTTCATTCAATCAAAATCAGATTATTCTTTGTTTACACACACATAAGGAGCTTCGTTCACAGTGCTCTTGGTTTATGTAGATGATATATTGTTGACTGGAAATAATCCAACTTGTGTTCAACATTTCAAGAAGGTTCTTGATGACAGATTTGGTTTGAAGGATCTGGGGTCATTAAGGTATTTCTTAGGGCTTGAAGTAGCTAGAACTGATGCAGGTATAAGCTTGAACCAGAGAAAATATGCTTTGGAAATTTTGGAAGATATAGGTTTCCTAGGTTCAAAACCAGTCAAGTTTCCCATGGAGCAGAACTTAAAGTTGTCTAAGTATGAAGGAAAGCCATTGACAGATTCTGCCCAGTTTAGAAGGCTCATTGGGAGACTCTTATACCTCACATTGACAAGACCAGACATCACATATGCTGTGCACAGGCTGAGTCAGTATGTATCACAGCCAAGAGAGTCTCATTTATTAGCTGCCAATAGAGTACTTCAATATATAAAAGGCTCACCAGGAAAAGGCATTTTCTTCCCTAGTCAATCTGATCTACATATTAAGAGCTTTTGTGATGTGGATTGGGCTGGATGCCCTGACACTAGGAGGTCCTTAACAGGTTATGCTGTTTTCTTGGGGGAATCATTAATTTCATGGAGGTCTAAGAAGCAAGGTGTTGTTTCAAGGTCATCAGCTGAAGCTAAGTACAGAGCAATGGCAAGTGTGGCGTGTGAAGTTACTTGGGTGCTGCAAATACTTAAAGACCTAAGGGTGGGTGCTGCAAATACTTAAAGACCTAAGGGTGAATCATACAAGACCTGCTATGCTATTCTGTGACAATCAAGCAGCCTTGCATATAGCTACAAATCCAGTCTTCCATGAAAGGACAAAGCATATTGAAGTGGACTGTCATTTGGTAAGGGATAAGATCATGGAAGGTATGATTAAAACGTTTCATGTTGCTACTAACTCTCAAATAGCAGATATTTTCACCAAAGCACTTGGTTTCTCAGCTTTTACAAGACTTTCTGGAAGGTTGGGTTTGAAAGACATTTTTGTTCCCAGGATTGTAAAGCCACAGATCACAGATCAAGTTTCAGTTCAAGAAAGCCAAGTCTCAGAACTTGAGGTTCAAGACTTGAGGGGAAGTGTTGAAGCTGGAACTGAATCACATAAAACGACAAAGCCAAATATCAAGTGCAAAGGCAAAACGGCACGTGTGAGATTAAGAGATCAGAGCAAACTGAAGAACAAAACGACTGTGTGTTGATTAATGAGATCACGTGCTTAGCATGTGAAGTAATTTAATCCCAGTTAATTGTATTAGTAGTGCACCTGTCAAGCATCTAGTGGTTCTGTTGTATTTCTGTTAGATTAGGGAGTTAGTTAATTTTCTGTTTTCAGCCTTAGTTCCTCTATTGCTGTATATATAGAATCAGGGACTCATTTGATTATTTACTTTTTGTACATTTCTGATTTAGATGAATGAGAAATATCTTCTCTCTCAGATTCTCTCTAAATTTCAGAAATCTCTTTTCTTAATAATTACCAATTGTCTTAAAAACTAAACTTTAAAAAAATAGTGAATTTAATCACTTAATTATTATTCTAATACTTCCTATCCCAGATCCCCCCCAAAACGCATGAAATTTTTAACTTTTTAAATACAAGGTAAAGTAGAGACATGGTTCGAACTTAGGACGACGTGCTATGATATCATGATAATTTATTGGGCAAAATTTGCCAAATAGTAGCTTTTTAGAAAAAAAATTTGGTGCATAGCATACCACTGTTTTAAAAACCGGACTGGACCGGCCGGTCCAACCGGTTCAATCGGGAACCGGAAGCCAATCCGGTCCTGTTAAAAGCCCCATAACCGGTCAATAACCGGTCAACAACCGAAAAACCGGCCAAAAACCGGTGTTGAACCGGAAATTGAAAAAAAAAAACGGTTTGATGTCCGGTTCGGTTTTTAAAACCATGTAGCATACGGATGAAATATATTAGTAAGTTGGACTGTTTTTGGAAATCGAGTTTATCAAACTCGATTTCCAACCCAATTCCCTCTTGTGTGAAGTCTAAGATGGACCAAGAAAAAAAAAACGTGAAAATCGAGTCTAGGAAACTCAACTTCCATTTGAACAGAACTCGAGTTTCGTAAACTCGAGTTCCTTGTGAAAAATCTTGGAACTCCACATTTTTTATAAAAAAAAAAACAGCCTAACTTACTAAAATTTATCAACCGCATGCTTTTTTGCTAGATTTTTTTCCAAACAGATGCTTTTCTGCAAATTTTGCCTAATTTATTGATTGTCCTAAAAGCTTAATATATTAAGAAACGGTAAATTTAATCACTTAAACAATATTTAAATATATACAAAATTCAAACATATACAAAAGGAAAAGAAATTTTAAATTCTGAGAAAACGAAAGATACAGTTCAAATCCATTTATTCCTGCCACAATAGTTCTCTTGATGACTAGTTTCAAAACATTAATTTACATTCGGCTACCCAGCCATATCTAGAAGACATATTTCGTTCCACACAGACTACAAGGCATTTCAAACCAATAAGATAATTGGAAGGACTTACTGAATGATGCCCTATGGTATCAGCACAACGGATCCAGTAGTCTTCCTACCTTCAAGGTCTGCATGTGCCTGAGCCGCCTGAGATAACGGGTAGGTATGATTTACTCGAACTTGCAAGATACCAGATTCAACATTAGCAAATACCTCCCCAGCAGTTGCAAGTAGCTCATCCCGAGTTGCAGTGTATTGCATGAGGGAAGGCCTGGTCAAGAACAGGGATTTCACAGAAAGAGCTGACAATGGAAGTGGATCTGGTGTACCTGATGACTGACCAAAATTCACCATATACCCACAAGGCTTTAAGCATGCCAATGATCCCTGGATATATTAACTTTCGAATAAGAAACTTCTTCCCAGCACATTACAAACAAATCAGAACAGCTAACCAAAGCTATGACGTACCAACTTCAGTAGATTCAAGTTAAGGTTTGGGGACATTAAATTTGAGCTTGATTATTTACTGATTATTAGTATTCGAGCTTGGTTTTATTATGTGGGATGGCAGAACTTGATTCAGTGATTACCTTACATGTTTCATAATCTTTCAAACCTTACTTGAAATAGAAATATCTGAGTTTGACATGTCTAGCTTAGAATTGAGAAATGCCAAGGTAACATTAGGGGAGAGCTGGCTGTAAACAGTATGACTTTTTTAAAAAAAAGTATGATGCCTTGATACTCCAAACCCTTAATAAAATTAAGTTTAAAAGTAATGTTTTATTAGTGTAAGAGTAAGAGTAAATTGGTCAGTGTATTTATTCACAAGACTATAAATAATGTCTATTAGGGCTAATGATATTTATTAACCCTAAGAATAATTTACCAAAAAATGGGTTACATGGTATTGGAGTCATATTTATTAACTCTAAGAATAATTTACCAAAAAATGGGTTACATGGTATTAGAGCCATGTAAACTGTGGAATCGTTGTCATCCTTAATCAACCAGTGTCGACAACCAAGACATCACTGCAACCACTGTACCATCGTTCCTCATTGCTTAATGTGGTGTCTTTGGAGGGAGAGAAATAGTAGATGTTTTGAAGATACTAAGAGATCTATTTCGGACCTCAAGCTATTCTTTTTTAGAACTTTATTGGATTGGTTGTTTGCTTTGCAAAAACAATCATTCCCTTCTCTTATTGATTTCCTAGATTCATGCAATTTTTGTACTTGATTTGTTGACCCCTTGTACACTCCCTGTGTACTAGGGTGTCTCCTTCCAAAACATCTACTATTTCTCTCCCTCCAAAAACATCTCCTTTTTGACTACTTTGTGCAGCATATTGTAGTGTCTTTAAGATATTTTTTCTTACCTATCAAAAAAAAAAATATATATATATATATATCTATAGATATATTTGTGATTCTTTTAGGTTACTCCGTGCTCATTCTTATGCGTACTGAATAGTCTATTCACATAATAAATATCATTACTTATAAAAAAAATAAATAAAGAAAGAAAAAGAAATCTCAAATCTTGGCTTAAGAACTTTTAAGTGAGGTTTTTAATCATCTTCGTCAGGTCTCATTGTCTCATTATTTGATTCCAGCACAAATATCATAACTTAATCTTTTGATCAATCTACCTAGCTACTACAGCTGGAGGCCTATGAAACTAGACGTTGTGGTAATAGAGGCCATGGAGGTTGTGATCAATGGGGAGGCCAAAGTAAAGGAAACACCTTTATAAATGTACTCTGTGGAGGTGAGAATCACAATGTATATTTTTGTTAGGACCTTTATGGCAAACCTATAGCTCATCGGTCAGTTTTCAGATAAAGTAAAATACTTCATAGCCTCTTACACCCACTTCAACAACCAAACTCTCTCTATTCCTGAGAGAGAGCATCGTCGTCTTGTGTCTCTACAGCCTCATTTCGCTGCATCTTCTTCCACTACCACTCTCACTCAGATAGGGGTCATTGACTTAGGTGCATATAATCACATGATGGGTGGTAACTCAGGTTTGCTTACCAACTTCACCACTCTAATCATTCCTGTCATGTCACTTGGGCAAATGGCTCAACCACACACATTTTTGGTTTGGGCATTGCCAATCTTAGCCCCACTCTTTTGTTATCTCATCTTATATGTCCCTAAATTTCCTTTATCTCCTGTCTAAGATAACCAAAACTCCTAACCATGCTACAATACTTTTGCCCTCTTCCTGTGTCTTTCAAGATCTCAAGACTGGAAGGAACATGTGTGGCAGGTGTGAAAATTCGGTTGAATTTATTACCTAGACAATGGTGACTTTTGTTGTTTTCAAGATCTTAAGACCATTTTTCTACAAAGAATGTGATTGGGAGATTTTTTTTTTTTTTTTTTTGATAGGTAATAAGACTTTTGTTTTATTATTTTTAATGAGATATCAAGGTATTTATTTAGATAATTACATTTTTTATACAAAATAAACAGGTAGAGAAAAAAAATATATAATATAATAAATATGATGTGTTCATCTCTACTGATCTATGTGGTGATATTATCCTTTTCCTATAAAAGAATAGGGAAAAAAATTGTAAACTAATAAAAAGTTACCTATTATGTAATAAGATTATAACAATAAATTTATACAAATTATCTTTTCTATCCACTCCTTTTTTTCTTTTCAACCAAATAATATATATATCTTTACACTTTTCCATCCTTCCTATCTCGTCTATATATTAAAAAAAATAGAATTAAAAAAAAAAACTGTCCATCCTAGATTTCTATCCTCTCAACCATACAACCCTAAAAATGAATACTCTATCAATCAATGGGTTTGCAAAGTTCAAAGGTAAAGCAACCTAAATCAAGTTGCACCCCTAGCCACATATATGAGATGACACAAGGAGCTAACTATGAAAATCATATATAATTATATAAATATGCATCATTTGATGGCATCAATACAGAAGAAGTTATCTCAGTTAAATATCCAAAATTTCTCCAGAAATGAAGGGAGAGTGAGAAGAAAAAAAAATGCAAATACCTGGAAGGTATCTTTTCCTACAGCATCATAGACAACATCAACCCCATTGCCTGATGTTATCTCATTGACACGAGCAACAAAATCCTCTTCCTTATAGATTATAACATGGTGGCATCCATCATCCTTGGCTTGAACTGCCTTCTCTTTTGTTGAGACAGTTCCAACGACGGTGGCACCTAGGGCATTAGCCCACTGGCTTAATAGAGAACCAACTCCACCAGCTGCTGCATGAACAAGGATTGTGTGTCCAGGTTCAACCTACACAAGACAATTATTCATATCTAGTAGTTGATGTAAATAAGAATGTTTAACAGGCTGGGAAAGAGAGCCAAATTTAGCACAATGCCAGGTTTTTTTTTTTGATAAGTAACTTAAAAATTTATTGAAAAAACACAGCCCCGTACATAGGAAATGTAAAAAAGAGGCAAGAACATCAAGAAAACAAAGTACAATGATCAAGCAACCCAGAAAGGAAAATACAAGAAAAAGAAGGTAAAACCAAACACCATTCGAGAAAAGTAGAAAATAAAAAAGACTTAAACTCAAGAATGGACCGCTCACGATCCTCAAAGCTTCTTGAATTCCGTTCCCACCAGATACACCACATCAAACAGTGCGGCACAATCCTCCAAATAACTAAATTACGATGTCGCCTGAAGTTGCAAGACCATCAATCCAACAAATCCGCTACCCTTTGCGGCATCACCCAACAAATACCAAACAAGCAGAAGATCATACTCCACATCTCAAAAGCAAAAGAACAGTGAAGGAGGAGATGATCTACAGATTCCCCACACCCTTTGCACATAAAGCACCACTCAAGAACAACAAAGTGTCTCTTCCGTAGATTATCAATAGTTAAAATCTTGCCTAAAGCCGCAGTCCAAGAGAAAAAAGTAACCCGAGGAGGAACCTTCGATTGCCACACCATTTTCCAAGGGAAGGGAATGACCGTAGATGGGGATAGAAAATGATAATACCCAGTCACCTTGAAACCTCGACTGCAGGCAGGCTTCCAACAAAGATTGTCAGCACCAACACCCCGGACCTTTGTGGATACTTATAATAACAGTTTTTCAAACCGATGAAAACGGACCTTTTCAGATTTATCATGGTATTGCTGCCAATCCAAATTATTTACACACATACTCACACTATAACAATTTAATAAAAAAATTCAAAAGAAAAGGGACACAACCCATGTACATGGGATGTATATGAGAGATACGCCAAAATTTACCAACCAAAACCACAAAGATCAATAAATTAAATTCGAAAAAGAAAAATGTAAAGTAGCAGCAGTTCAATCATATAATGACTACAGAAACAAAAACTTCAGATCCAAAATTGATTTTCACATAAAGATAAACAAACTCAAGTAATTTTGAAAAAGGAAAATGTAAAGTGGCAATTGTCCAATCATATACTGATCAAAGAGACAAAAGCTTCAAATCCAAAATTGTTTATTCACACCCCTCAAAGCTTTAAATATTTCTCTCTCCATATACACCACATAAGATAGAGGAATCGCATTCCCTATGTTTATATTGTGATGATCAAATCTACCCCTCTAGCAAGCCAACAATTCAATAACACATCTTGCCATGATCCACTAAATCTTAAATAAAGAAAAGACCACAGCCCACAATTCTCTAGCAACCAGCTAACATGGTCATATGCTTTCTCCAGATCTAGCTTGCACAAAACCTCTGGTATACCCGACTTTAGATGGCTATATAAGCATTCATTGGCTCAAAACCCAGTCTAGAATCTGCCTCTTGCTAACAAAGGCATTCTCAGGAACTGACACCACCTTATGAAGCACCAACTTTAATCTCTTTGTCAATACTTTAGCCAAGATCTTGTAAACCCCTGTAATCAAACTAATAGGAAGAAAGTCCTTAATCTTTTCTCAAAGGTGTAGTGCTCATGGAAGTGATGGAAAACCATAATTAAATCCACCCTCACAACACCCCAACAGCTTTGGAATAAAGCCACCATAAAGCCATCTGGACCTAGTGCTTTGTCCCCACTCATGTTTGACACTGCCTCATAGACCTCATCCTCCGTGAAACACCTCTCCAGGCACTTAGGATCCACCTCCTCAAGGGCTAGAAAATCTAAGCCATCTAGTAAAGGTTGCCAGACTCCCTGTTCAGAGAATAAGCCTTTATAAAAATCCGCATCTTCCCATTAATGATTAATTGCTTCTTGATTAGTGAGCTACTCTCCATCTACAAGTTATCCCCCAATATAATTATGATGGCGGTGTGAATTTGTAAGCCTATGAAAGAACTTTGTATTTTTGTACCCTTCCTTCAAGCACAACATCCTTGATTTTTGGCTTTGCCTCCAATTAATCTCTTTCATCAACAAGATTCATTCAAGCTCTACTTAGGCCTACTCCCTTTGCAATTTTTCATCAAGTAATATCCTATGCTCCTCAATCCCATCCATAGAATTAATACTATTCAACAAAGTGTCTTTATCGAATAATATTGCCAAACTCTAAGGTATTCCACTTTTTCAAATCAAACTTCGGGGCTTTCAACTTGTTTGCCAGAACAAAACTAGGAGATCCATAAATAGGAATCCCACCAACCTTTCACCTTTTCTACAAAGCCATTTTCCACATATTTTCAAATCTAAACCCCATTTCACAGCACCACACGCCAATAAAATAGGGTGTTGATCCAACAAAAGCCTTGGTAGATATGCCTCCAAGTAATCATAGAAAAATGCTCCTCTAAAAGCGGAGTGATCAAAAAACTGTCTATAAAATCAAGCTATCATGCTTCAATGGAGACAGCAAAAAGAATATCCAGGTACGCCGGAGGTGTACTTGAGCAGTAGTACATCAATCTTTCAAATTACAATGCTCAAACATATCTAATAAATTAGAACAGGGAAGAGAGTTAAAAGCAATACTCCAATCCAGTAAAGAGTGAAGAAGGAGAGATTTAATCTCGAGTATAGACCATTCACTTCCCTCAAAGCATCTCACATTCCGTTCTCGCCAAAGACACTACATGACACAATAATAAATAAAAAGTTCTCTTGGAATTTTTCTAATGGTCAAGTGCTAAGTCCAACCAACCCTAGGTGCTGACTCCTAGGTTTGTTCTCTCTTACTTTGTGTTGACTCCAAAAGCCTAGGTGCAAACTCTTAGGTTATCTATCTTTGGTTTTGTCCTCCGTCAGCTCAAAAATTTTATTAACCATCTGCTGCCAAAAAGTTTCTCTCACCATGGCATAATGCAAGTGGCAGCTCTCAAGACTCAAAACCTACACACATGTGCTCAGCAGCTCAAGACTTGAATAAAAGTCAACTTTGAACATGATTTTTTTATAGTCACTAGATACCCTATTTGATGAGAAGTATAAAAATGCACCAGGATTTTTTTGATAGTTACCAAATTCACCTGATTTTAAAAATAACTCCTAACAATCAAACTAGCTAAGGTTTTTTTAGGAATCACTCCTAGGATTTGTATGTTTCACACACTCATGTAAACAACTGTAAATAAATTTAAAAAATCCAGAAATTTTAACATCTCATAAGACAGCCACATATGCTTTTCTGGTGAAGTTGCTAGAAACTTGTTGACAAAAAGTTTTGAAATACCCTAAATTTATACAAAAGAAAACCTTTAAAAATCAACATTAACTAAGCAGCAACTAAGAAAATAAATTTAAGGCCCAACTAAAACAACTCCCAACAATCAAACTAGCTAGATAGATCATGAGTGGCATCCTAGCATCATTGAAAACTCAAATTATAAAACTATGCTTTAGAATTTGGATTCCCATGTCTCTTGTAGGCCTTTCCAAAGTGTCTTCTTCTGTTACCATTGAATCTCTTCCCTTAAAACAGGTGGAGGGTGAAGTCACGGGTGGTTTAATTCCTTATGGATGTGTAAGTTTTATTTACCAATAAACAATGATTATATATATATATGAGTGATGTGTGTGTGTGCGGAAAAAAAAGGATAACTAACACTTTTTTTTGGTAACAAAAATAATTCATTAAAATAACTTAATAGATATGGGCTTCAACATTGTGGCTTATAAGGTCAACATTGTAACACAGCTAGCCAAAAGCTATAATGATATCTTTGGTGTTTATCATACTTTCATGTATGCATTCACATACATATGCAAGGGGTGTGCAGCCAAACTGCCAAAATCGACCCAACCCGCTAGGTTGGGTCGGTTTTTAGGGGTTGGCGGGTTGAGTTGCATTATGAAAATTTTTTTAATAGTAGGTTGGGTTGGGTTCGTGTCATAACAATCACAAACCCACCTAACCCGACCCAACCCACCTATATATTTAAATTTTAAATTATATATATTTAAAAATATATTATATAATTAATAGATTTTTATTTAATTTTTCCCCTATTCAGCTCTTCCTATATAAAACCTAATTACCTTGCAAACCCTAACAATTTTATTTCTTGCTCTACCGTCTCCCACTCTCACTATCCCACTCCACTCCAATTTGTTTATAACTGAATTGGGTACTAGTTCATTTATATTTTGTTTATAACTGAGTTAGAATACTAATTCATGAATATTTTGTTTATCAACTCATGTAACAGGTGGGATATATTTTTTTTTGCTCAATTTAATAATAATATTAATAAAAAAATAAAAATAAAAATAAAACTGTCCAACCCATGGGTTCAACCCGACCCAACCTGATCCAAGCGGGTTGGGTTGAACTCCTGTGATGGGTTGGGTTGGGTTGGATCTTTTTAACCTACCATGGTGGGTTGGGTAGAAAAATTCCCTCAACCTAACCCAACTCAACCCATGCACACCCCTAAGCCACACCCTTAACATGGCAATGATAATCCTTCTTCTAAATATGGATTGGAATTTACAAGCATTAACAGACTGCATATGTATAAATGCATGTGATGCAGAATACACACAGATGATACCAACTCAAGATTAGATGACATTTCACCACAATTTTTATTTATATCTAGGTTTCTAGTCCAAATACTTTAAAGGCTCAATTTAATATAAATTTCAACTTTCTGTAGTATATATGCAGCTGCATCAGTAGAGAACCTACCTTGAAGCAACGGCGGAGTAGAAATTGAGCTGTCATACCCTTGAGGATGACGGATGCTGCGACGATTGGATCAATAGAGGGAGGAACAGGCACAACTTTGTTTGCAGGAAGGATCTGCTCTTCAGCATATGAGCCCATAGGATCACCAGCATAAGCTACAAGGTCTCCAACTTGCCTGCCAGTTAGTCCAGGACCCACAGCTGTCACCACCCCAGCAGCCTCCCTACCTGCATCAGAAACTGGTATTAATAAATTGGTCCCACCTTAGGACCTAACCTCATATAAAATAAGTAAATCCATTATTGTGCCATTCAAAGAAAAATCTCCAGAGTGTACTATAACTATCCCAAGTTCCAGAAACTAACAAAACTCTCTGAGACCACATATGCACTATGGTTGTAAAGAAATCACTATTCGAATAATAGCTTAACTGAAGGAAAGTAATTTCATCACAACAAAATAGGTCTTTTGGTCGAGTTAACAATTTGGTGAGCACTTATACATTATTGGCCCACTTCCTGACAGCTACAGCCTGTAGAACTGATGGTTAATAGCACAGTATTGAGCTAGATTGCCTGTGAAAGTTCATGGTTCAAGTCTTGGTAACCCCAATTCTGTTAGTTTCATGTGTTGTACACATATAAGGCACATGGTTAGTTTATTGGTGTCAGAGGCTGACACATGATTGGAAGTATTTGTATTAACATGTTTGTGAGTTCTGCATAAATTTTTGCCTACATCTTGATAGCTTGAGAAATAGTGAGTTGATCCAATTCGAGAGAATGAAAAAAAAAAAGGGTAGACGAAGGCCAAAAATAACATTAGCAGAAGTAATAAAAAATGACATGTCAATTAGGGAAGTAACAGAGAGCGTGACTTCAGATAGAATAGAATGAAGGAAAAGCATCCACATGGCCGACCCAATCTAATATGTCGATGATCCATAGCTGATCCAAATTTTGGGATTAAGGCTTTGTTTAAGGTCAATTTTATATTCAGTCACTCTACAATTCCTGCAAATTAAGGTTACTTTGGTAATTTAGTTGAGTCTAGCATTTTCTATGAGATCCTAAGTATCTTAGATATTATTTTCTTTAGTCCAAGTTAGTATTTTATAAGGTATTAGTTTACTAGTCAAACTAGTAGTCCTAATACTTTTGGTACAAGAAAGAGTCTTTATATTTGTGTTCAATGTATTCAAAGGAGATGGAGAGTTGAACCATTAGGAAGTTGCATGATTTCATGAGTGAAGAAGTCAAAAGTTGCATTAAATGTTGCATGGACTCATGGCTGAATTTACGGAGATGAGAGCCATGCATATGAGTTACGGAGATAGCAATTAGAACTTCTTGTGTGTGCACCAGAGTGTAGGAAGTTAGTGTCTTGCAACTTTTGTCTAAATACAATAGGGTGTTCTCTATTTATTTATGAGAGAACCAAGGGTGTATTTGGGGTTTGGGTTTGTATGAGAGTGTTTTCAAGTCATTGTTGTAATCTCCACAGTTATGGTGAAAATTTATTCTATCGCCTCCAGTGGACGTAGGCATATTGCCGAACCCCGTAAATTCTCTATGTCATATTTTCTTCTCTCTCTTCTTTAACCTTGTGTTAACAGACTATTTCACCCAATTATCACAACAAAAATGCTAGAAGATGCCAACCAATTGACGCTCTGTATATCACATATATTATGTTAAACTAACACGGGTCATAAAAAAGGTTCCAGTTAATTCAATTGATAATGTTTAATAAAGTCGAATAAGAAATAATAACAGACGTGTCATAACAATCAAACATGAGTCATTAATATCAATCATTAACATGATCTAAAATCCTAAAGCATTATAAGCTAAAATTATAATAATACTCTTAGATTAAAAAAGTAATAATAATAATAAAGCAAAGACAAAGAAAAGAAATGAAAGCAAACCAGGGGTATAGGGCAATGTGGGGATCTTATAAACTCCTTTGCGGAAATAAACATCGTTAAAATTAAGGCCAACGGCCTTATTTTTGACACGAATCTCGCCTTCCTTTGGTTCTCCTAATTCCACATCTTCCCATTTGAGGACTTCCGGACCACCAAGTTCGTGAACTCTAATAGCTTTGACCATTTTTTTGGGTGCTGCTCCTGCTGTGGTAGCAAGTGCTCGCACTGTTTGCGATGCTCTTCTGGCACGAATGGTAGAAGTGGGTTTGGATTTGATGGGAATGGAAAGGGGAAATTTTTGGTTTTCTAAGTAGCGGTAATAAGAGGTGGTACTGGAGGCAGTGGCAGTGGCAGTGACATGGCACTGATGAATTCCTGGTCTTAATAGTAATCCCCTTGACTTGTAATTTTGTCTTTTTCTTTTTTCTTTTTCTTTTTAATATTTTTAGTTTTTTTTAAGAGAGTTTCAACCTACAGAGTCCGTTATGGCGTTCACTCTTGATGATAGTTCGACGCTATAGCGTTCGCTCTTGATGATAGTTCTTTAATATTTTTAGTTCTGAATGTGTACAGAATAAGGGCAATGTAACCATCATGGCAAGTTCAATGTTGCTTACTTTCAAATTATATATCACTCTATTTTTTTAATAAAATAAATATAAATTATTTGATTTTGTTGTGTCAAGTTATGAATTGATTTGATTTCCCTCCAAAAAAAGAAAGTTATGATTGGTGCATGATAAAAAGAGAAATGTTATGTTATGTCGCTGAAATCACTTTTTTTTGTACATCTATAACAACCTACCACTTAAGTTTTATTATAAAATGTTATTAACATAACATTTCTCTAATAAAAATAGTGTCCGTATGTGAAATGCTGAAAATAGTATTGCTCTAATCATAATTGTTTGACATATTGATACATTGTAAAATTGAATATGTTAAATAAATGTAAATAAATAGAGAGATAGTCAATTTCTTGAACTGTCGAGAGTTTTATATTGAAATGAACAAAGACAACGAGGAAGTAGGAGTCCATACTATAATTTGGACAAAAAATATATATATTATTTTTACATCCCTCTTCATTTTTAAAATGGTCTATTTCATTCATTTTATGCGAAAATATCATTTTAGTTTTTATATTTTGGAATCACAATTAATTTGGTCTCTACATTTTGGTAGCAGCTAATTTAGTCCGTGTTATTTTCAATTTGGAGTCAAATTAATCCCTACACTTAAGCATTTTAATTAATAAAAATTCCATGTCATTGTTCGGGGCCATTTTTCGGGTGATCAGCCACGTGTGATTTGTTGGAGGGATTACCTTACTAGGCCCGGGTTCTTTTTTGGGGAGTTGCGCCTGGAACTCAACATTGGGCCACGTGGTCCAACGGCTACCAGTGTATTATTAAGCCTAACAATCATTAAGGCCAAAATCTAAGAATCACAATAATTGTTAAGTAAACATGTAATATGTGTTTGATATGGTAGTTTTGATTAGTTGTAATAATAGCTGAAATAAAATAGTATTTATTTAGAGATAAAGTAATCATGTACTCAATAATGTAAGTTTAAAGATAAGTAAGCAAAGTCACTTATCTCTGATGGTTTGCAGCCCCAGCGATGCAGCTTCTGTGAGTTGATAATATTCCAGCAGAGTGACCCCAGCGGTAGAGAGACAGTTTGCCATTATAACTTCAAGCTTGAGGGGGGAAAAAGGGTGCAACTGGAGGGAGAGAGATTATGCCCAGCTGTGTGTAGGGGCTGGTTAAGTTTGCCCCTCTTATTATGCACTTAAATAAGTTTCCCCTTTTACAATGCTCTCTTAGTTTTTGTGAAGTTATGAGTAGTATTGCCTTCCATAAGAAGGGTTTTTATATAGAGTATATGTGCCTTCTGAGAGAAAGGTTTTTGTATGGAGTATATGTGCCTTCTAAGAGAAGGGCTTTATGTAAGAAGTAGTGGTGCCTTTTAAGAGAAGAGTTTTGATATGAGATCTTGGTGCCTTTTAGGAGAAGGGCTTTAGTAATAGAAGTTCAGGCCTCCCATGAGAAGGGCTTTTAGTATGAGTGTTTGGCATCTCTTGAGAAGTATTGAAATGGTAAAATATATAGATCTGTTGTGAGATATAGTATTTGTAAGATGTGTGATGCATGGAAGTATGAGAGATATGGTGGTTAAAGATAGTAAAAATGTGAGATCATAACCGCTGGAGAAGTTGTTAAGATGGTTTTCAAAGATGAAAGACTTCTATAAAAAAAGAGCATGGAGATGTATTTAGGTATTTGGAGATAGGAGCAGTGAGATAGGTATATTTTCTGAGTATTGAGAATGAAAGAATGAGTATATGAGGAGTAATAGTGTAGCAGTGTGTTTAGCAAAGCTGCTGGAATTTTTTGCTGGGATTGTATGAACGCTTATAAAGGGCATTTGTGAGCTAAGGGTTCAAGAGTTTAGTTTCTCCTTTTGAAACTAAAAACCCAGAAACTCAGTACTTCATCCAGAGCTTCAGAAGATCATGTAGGGAGAAAGAATAGGGAAGCTTATGAGAGAGTTGTTCTCCCTTAGTCTCCTCCTCTTGAGGTGTTTTTGAGGGTTCTCTTTATCTGAGTTTAAGAGAGTTTTTTTGCAAATAATTTCAGCTAAAATCTGTCCCAAACGGCAATGAATTTTCAGAGAATCCATCTTAAGATTTGGCCAAAATTAGTAGGTTTAGTTTTAAGGCATTCTTACTATTTCGGGTAAGAGTTGCTGGAGAAAAAGTACCAGAAAATGAAAGCATTTTAGTAAGAGAAAGGTAGTTTCAATAGTTGGTTTTGGTTTTAGCCAAAAGTAGGAAAATTAGTAGTGCCCAGGCTGCTGGTTCAACTGTCACAGCTGTTCTAAAAAGGCTGTCCCAACTGTCAGGAAAAACTGTGACAGCTATCATGAAAAAGCTATCCCAGCTGTCAGGAAAAGCTGTGACAGCCATCATGAAAAAGCTGTTGCTTTAGGCAGAGCCAATGAGGTCAGATGGGTCATTTTCAAACTGCTGGAGAGGTTATTTCAAGGATTTGGCTGAAAAATGGTAAGATCTCTTTGGAGGGTATCTTGCTATTTTGGGTATAACAGCTGGCTGCTGGGATTTCAGCATTAAATGATTGATGATGTCACTCCCAGCCAGGTGTCAAGTTCTGAATACATTGCTGGGATTGAGCTGGAAATGCTTCCTTCTTTGGGTGTTTGTATTTTCGGTGCAAGGTTCCATTACAACACATTTCTAGCAAATAATAGAAGGATTGGTTGAAAGATAATGAAGCTTTAGAGATTTAGTCACGGTCTCATTGGGTTGTGACATAATCTTGGTGAGCAAGAAGAGTATTTAATGCTTTGCTATGGCAGCTGGTAGAGAAATATATGGTCAGATTGTGGCAGACAGCAGCTAGGTATTTAGAGATATCATAAATATTTTGTATAGAGAGAGAGATAAAGATAGCCAATCAGATTAGGCCACGTGTTTGAGCTGGATTTTAGCTGAAAGAAGTAATGAGATTTATGTAGAATGATATAATGAAGTTTCTGAATATGTATAGCAACAGCTGGGGATTGAATGAATAGTAATCTTCCCAGCAGTTAGATGGCTGGGGATATTGAGCATTTGTCATATGATGAATATCAAATTTTTAGGAAAAGAGTAATGGGGAATTTTATCATCTAAAGTGCTACGTGATAAGAGATGCTTACCATATGTTACCCGCTACACACGAACTCGTCAGAGTTTAGGGAGTTGAAAAAGACACGCCAAACAACATGTTTCTTTTATCAACTTTAAACCGATGGAGTTTTACTGAACATACCTCTTGGCCCTCCAAACCACGACTCCCAAAGTTTCCCCAAAGTGACTTATAAGCTTGGATTATAAGCCGAATATGAGATGACGTACCTCGGGTTTTGTTGTCAATTTATGTAAATATGGGTTCTTGTTGAAGAAGCCGCTTGCCATGAGTGTAAGAGAGGTAATATGGGCCATGAACTTTGATTCATTGCTTAAGCCCGATCCATACGTTGACGTTGATAATGTCATGGGGTTATGATCTCAATTGATGAAGAGGAAATTTGGACCATGGACCCGCCTCGTGAATTAAGGATCTCGTGGGCCATGTGAGCCCAATTCATGTAGTTGAATGAGATATGAGTTTATTTTGGGCTTTAAATAGATTTACCCATAAAATCAATAATATGTTGATGTGGCATGGGTTGCTAATAAAGTAATGCCACGTGGGCCGAAAAAATGGTCCTTAACAGTCATAAACAAACACCCAAGATGAAAGAAAATGAAAATCTGCCAAAGACTGAAATAGAAAATTTAATTCCCTTTTATTTTCTTTCATTTTCTTGCGATCCAAACGCACGCAAACATCGAAGATCTACAAAAGACCGTCTATCCGGAGGTGCCAAATTCTTGCCAATGTCCTCACCACTGTCCCACACCCTCTATAAGCTATTGAGAGCGTTAAGTAAGGTTTTAGCTCATTCGGCCTTCTGCTGCACCATGTAATCATAACACTCGCTTCGTCAATGGGCTCAATGCAAAACAAGCAACAAAAGACCATGATAGGATTTCCGTTTACTCTTTAAAAAATGAATCTTAGTCCTTTACCAAAAAAAAAAAAAAAAAAAAAACAACAACAACGTCAACTACCAGCTTTGTTCTTTCTTGCGGTATCTCCCTCAGTCCCTCGATGAAAACTCAAAGCACACAAGCCACGGCACCACACTATACATGCTAGTACAAATCAACTTCATTTAGTCTATTTCCCTACTCTTCTTCTTTAACTGAAATCCCCAAATTCCAAAATTCAAATCCTCCGCCATGGCTGCACCATCAACTGAAATTCCCAAGCTTTGTATTCCACCCACTAGATTGAAACTACGACTCCATCCACCGGTCTTTCATTTCATTCTTTCAGTTTTCACATTCCAATAGAAGATTTTCGATGTTTGTGTGTGTTTGGATTGCAAGAAAATAAAAAGGAATTATTGTCTCTGTTTCGGTCTTTGGCTGATTTTATTTTATTTTCTTTAATCTTTGGTGTTTGTTCATGACATGGCATTTTTATTAATTAAAATGATGACTTGTCAATTTTTAATATTATTATATAAGTCATGTAAGCTTTAAATGTGCCAGCAATGCATACCATTTGCCACGTAAACATTTTTCGTTAATGAGTTAACGATGGGGACTAATTTGACTCCAAATTAAAAATAACAGAGATTAAATTGACTGCTACCAAAATGTAGGGAACAAATTAATTGTGACCCCAAAATATAAGGATCAAAATAGTGTTTTTGCCTTCATTTTATTGTTAATATTCTATTTTCAAAGTTTAGTACGTTGTTTATGAATTACCACATTATTTAATATTTTAAATGACATAACAGGTTGTGCACATTTAAATTTATAAAATCTAATCTAGACTAGGAAATAGACAAGTTTTGGAATGAAGAATATTCTTGGTTGTAGTAAGTGTACAAGATTGAAAAATTGAAAGGATTTGTTCAACTTATAGTTCAATTAATAGAATTGTAAAAAAGTCTCAATCTTTTTTCTTTCTTCTTTCTTCTTCTTTTTTTTTTTTTTTTTTTTTGTAATAAACTAAATTCTAACTTTTTAATTTTGTTATATTAAAGAAAAATTTTATAAGCTACGAGCCTATGACAATCTAAATACTCTTTATATATCCATTAAAAAGAATTGAAAAAACTTTTTTTTGGTTCTCACTTTTTCAATTCTTTTATTTATAAGACAACATTTTAACTCTTTTATTATTTATATCAAAAATCTCTCTCTCTCTCTCTCTCTCTCTCTCTCTCTCTCTCTCTCTCTCTCTCTCTCTCTCTCTCTCTCTCTCTCTCTCTCTCTCTCTCTCTGATGAAGAAGAAGAAGAAGAAGAAGAAGCAGAAGAAGAAGAAGACAACCACTTACAACAAAGCAATGTCATTTGGGTATAATAGGTGTCAATCCAAGATTTTGCTCCCATCAAATAGGTTGCTTCATTAAAGGGTAGTAAATTATTAAATAACAATGAACTTTCTACAGTTTAGATCACTTATAATAGCCTAGAGCCTTGTAGTTCAATTGGTTAACACTTTTAGGCTCCAGGTGTTTCAAAAAAAAAAAAAAAACATTCAGGATTTGCCCCCGTGAGACTATAACTATTGAAATATAA
The DNA here is from genome assembly GCA_032727855.1 of Quercus ilex subsp. ballota. NCBI lineage: Eukaryota > Viridiplantae > Streptophyta > Magnoliopsida > Fagales > Fagaceae > Quercus > Quercus ilex. The sequence goes on from CM064909.1 coordinate 28,962,754, forward strand.
AAAAATCACTTACAATAATTAAATAAAAATGGTTATATCACTAAGAATGGTGAATAAAAATAGAAGAGAAAATTGAGTAAATGGAGACCTAAATAGATCTCTGATATCATTGAAGTTATCTTTAAAAACCGGAATAAGTTGAAAAGAGTAGAGATTTACATAACAAGCAATAATTGTTATCAACAATGATTGAAGAATTGCCCTCAATATGAATCACTATAGTAGTTCAACAAGGAACAAGTGATCAATACAAGGCAAGAGAATTAACAAAAAGTCTAGAATCACACACTTTGATACAATTTAAACAAGTGGCAAACAGTGACTAAATTTTTTTTCACTAAGTACAAGTGGTGGACCCGTGTGCAAGTAGTTTAATTCAATTACAAGTTGACACTTCTGCAAGTTGTGGCAAAGTAGGTGGTCCTAGAAAAATTGGAGAATTAATTGTTGATTGGAGACAATCTTGTATAAATGGTAATTTTGCAAGCACTCTCATGCATTGTGAATGAAAAATAGAAATTGTTTCTCACTGTAGAATTAGCTACATTAGAGCTGAAATTTGACATACGATTTCCTTCTATTTTGTATAACACCCAAAAATATAAAAGGAAGCAAAATGAAAACAATATGTGACATTAAAGTTTAGGGGATAAGATCCCCTATTATTTAAATCCTCTAATTCCCTCCCATTTTAGTTCAAAAGTAGGACATGTGATTTACATGAAATTTTTTAGGCCATTGAATTTTTTAAATGCCACATAGTATTTTATATTGAGATTAAAATTGGAGGATTTAAATGGGGGAGTGCTGAAGTGTAAAAATTTAGAATGATTCTCTTAATTCACTATTATAGTTGCAAGTAAAGCATCTAGGAATCCCAAAAAAAATAAAAATAAATAAATAACGAATTGAACGTGGAGAACGCCAGCTATGATAGTGAGAAAAACTTGCCAAGAGACAACACAGAATTGAACGTGGGGATTATATCATCGACAATTTGTTCCATATAATCTACCTACTTATGTCTATAGTCTATACATAACATTACATTTAAAAGAGATTAAAGCGGAAAAGGAAGGAAAAAAGAGGGGGATGCTCAACCTGGGAAAATCTATACTTGACGTAAAAGGCATTAAACTAATAGCCATGAATAAAATATGAAGTCTAGCTTTGTAAAGAAATTATACAGGCAAGCAAAGGGATCATCTCCAACCATGACCAAGGCAAAAGCATTGGAGGTTTCCTGTGGGAGAATTCCACGGGGTTTCTATTTACAATAGATCCGTTGTGTAGACAGAATGTCTCAGCTGACTGGTGAAAATGCCTAACTTTCCTTTGAAGTTCCCACAGAATCCCATGCAGTGCTGAACATGGCTCCGATTCGGGAGCATAAACCCATAGACACCTTAGTTGTCTACCACGGTTAATCATCCTCTCTATATCTTCGTCTGTAAATAAAACCCAAACTTTTGAGCTATAACATATTGGGGAATTCTTAGGTGATCTAGGACTACAAAGTCAGCTTGCTGACCTTGTAGTCTCAGCCAATAGAAAAGAAACACATCATTAAAAACAGCTGATATCAGCTTCCATGCCACGTCACTAAAAAACAATACAGACTTTAACTTCCGTTAATCTAGAAACGTTAACCCTCTGTTGAAATTCAAATTTTGATTTGGAAATTGGGCGGGTTCGGTAAGGTAAAAACTGAAAAAACAAAAAGCTTTTCATTTTCAATCTTCATTTTTGGAGCTCTCTCTCTCTCTCTCTCTCTCTCTCTCTGTGTTCATCATCACCACCACCGTTTGGCTGCCACTTCCTTCCATCTCAACGTTGGCAACATTTCTGCACTTGTAAGGTACCAATTTTGTTCCTTTTTTTGTGATACAGAATCTGCTTGCTGAAATGCTTCATAGAGATTCTTTTTTCCAAACTTCTTGCTGTTGTGGCCTTGTGTTCTTATTATTAGGGGCTGTGGGTTCATGTTAGTGTGGTGCTGAAATCTGATTTTTCTTTTGGATTTAATTGGTTAGGATTTGATACGGACAACAGTTATAATGATACGAGATACTTGCACCTAACGAACAAATAACAGGGGGCTAGTACTTTGCAACAATACCAGAATCTAGTGTTAGAAAAAAAAGAAGAAGTAAATATTTGTTCATTAGTTGGGTGTATCTCATTTTCACCTTTTTAAGTCTTTTTTTTTATAGGAAGTTTGAAGTGGGTCATTGCCATAGAATCACATTTCGTATTTTTGTCTTGCATTTTAGTTCATTTTTATATTTTAAAAATGAACAAAGTTGTACTTAATATTTGATTTTGATAGAAGCTACAAAGAGAATTTTGAAGTTGATCTTTGTCCATATAAAGGAGTTATTTAGCATTGACCTCTAATTCAATAGGCAATTGTGCCCTTGTTATTCACATTATTACTAAATGTCCCACAATTTTTTCAGTGGCATAGAAAATTGCTTGTTGAAAAGCTTCATAGAATTTTGGTTTGTCTAAACTTGTGGCTTTGTATTCATGTTAACATGGAACTAAAATAAGTTAATTAAATTTCTTGTCCTATATCAAGTCAAATAATTTTACATTATTTCACTTTTCTTTTGTCATTTCGGTTTGATTTGTGATTTTGATAGCACTCTATGTTTAATTTGATGTATGAGGCTTCAGCATGTATGCAGCGTGGATGTGCGAGGCTTCAGCAAGCTAAGAATGATGATGAGGATTAACATCATCAATTTAGCATGGATGGCGTGAATATCTTGCAACAGAAATAGAAGATGCAAATGACTAGCAACATTGATAAAAGTATGAGTAATGGGTGGAGTGGTTCCTTTATCCAAGGGAGCTGTTAGTAGTTGATTTGAGTTAGAATTCAGCCAATAAATTCCTAGTTTTTAGGTAGAGCTATCAGATTGAGATATGTTCAGTTGTCTTATATTAATTCTAGAAATTCTCCTCTTGTTGGTTGTAGCTGGAAGCATTGGGGGTAGCTAAAATTTGTTTGGGGTTTGATGTAGACATTATATTGTGTTTGGTCTATGTATATTCTGTTGGTTCTTTTGTATTTGATATTATTTTGGCTAAATGGCACTTAAATAAATCACATTTGTGAATTATGTCATTTATTTGGATTATTTTACAATCTATTTGAAGAAAAACTATTTGTTTTTGCCTTTATTATGCAAATTTATTTTACAAGTCATTGGAAATTTGTTTTGAGTGTTCAATAAATCTTTTAACACTAAAGTATCATAAATTTTCTCAAGAGCAGTTTAGTATGAAAGTGATAATTGGCCTTAATTCTACTTGTGAAAATAAACACTCTATGCCAACAACAAAACACTCTGTTGCATGAATTTGGATATGCCTATCAAGTGTCTTGTTGAAAGTTTGAAACAATGGCTAAACCAAATAGCAATTTTGTTTACAAATTTAAAAATTATTTTTAAAAAAGTTCCACCAAATGTACCATTGCTTGATGAATTGCCCCTAATGTAGCTAGGGTGCTTAACTGCTTATACATATTATATGACATTGTGACTCCACATGCAATTGGCCATCTTCATCTTGTGTAAAGGAATAAAGGCCTGTAGCACACTAACATCAAGTCCTGTCCATATACTTAATTGAGAAGAGTTGTTAAGTTAAGCTCTTGGTGAATCAGAATTTTAGAAGTAGAAAAGAAGAAATAGTTACTTCAAGGGTAACCAGCATCCTGAATTGAGAGAGAGAGATAAGAACAATTTGGTTAATTTTCTCGATGCTTCTCATTATGTTGCTTATTAGTTTATACACAAGAGCTCCTTAATCCTTTTCCCGCAAAAACTAACTGAACACCTCAACTGACATACCAGCACATACCAGCAATTCAGTAATACTAACATACAATGCAATCCACCAATCTTTCAGTACACCATTAAAATAGACTCCTAACATTACCCCCTCCACTAAAACATTTTGCCCACAAAACGTGGAAATTGCTATTGAAGAGCAGACAAGTCCTCCCAAGTAGCATCATCAGAGGAGCCCCCTTGCCACTTATAAATCAAAAGCTGAGTAATGGTTCTATTGCGTAGCTGGCATGATCTAGTGTGCAGAACAACCACAGGTTCAGAGGCAAGGATGCCTTGAGAATTGACAGAAGGCAAAAGTGAAAGGGGCATTGTCTTGTGTCCCAATTTGGCTTTCAAACAAGAGACATGGAACACGGTGAATAAAGAAGGTTAAAGGCCTGCTACAAACGGACAATTGAAAGAATTCAACAAATTTTGTTGTTCGGCAACAACATATTCTTTGTTTTTTTCTAAATATTGATCCGACTGATACTAAACCTGAAAAAAAAAAGTGCATGAAGTTAAGATACTTTAACAGCAGCCCACACAAGCAAATAATAAACAACACAACAGAATAGAAAATCCAACTTACCACTCCTGCATAATGAACAATGGTTCACACAAAAGCATTATAGGGAACATAATTTTGTAATTTAATGCCATAGAGGACATAAATAACTAGCCCACTGTTCTTTTTCTGTATAAGAACTAATTTCTTTGCAAGAACAGAAATACAGTAAAAATTTAAACTTTGGCCTTCCAATAAGCAGGTTTCATAGTGACACATGATATACCAAAATATGCCAAAAGGTAGCCTAGAGCAAATTAATTTTAGAACCTATTATCATTAAAGTGAACCCAAAAATTGCTTGAAAAATATGAAACTTTAGTGTAGTGTAATGAAAATGGTGTACACCACAAAGAAGGAAAAAAAACAGAAGAAAAGAAATAGAAACAGAGCAATAGCAACTCTGTACCCAGGCCGTGATGTCCTTATGCCATGCTAGAAATTAATTTCCTTCTTTATAAAAGGCCTTCCACGGTTCCACCTAAATACAGAGCTACCCACAAGCACAATAAGAAATGTAAATAAAGTCAGCTTATCAACTGTTGAGCCAACTACAACATCCATCTGAGGGCTGAGGCCACTTGTTACATTGGGTGCAGGCACCTCATATCATTATAACTGTTGTCCATATCAAATCCTAAATAATTAAATCCAAAAGAAAAATAAAATCAGATTTCAGCACCACACTAACATGAACCCACAGCCCTAATAATAAGAACACAAGGCCACAACAACAAGAAGTTTGGAAAAATGAATCTCTATGAAGCATTTCAGCAAGCAGTTTCTGTACCACAAAAAAAGGAACAAAATTGGTACCTTACAAGTGCAGAAATGTTGCCAACGTTGAGATGGAAGGAAGTGGCAGCCAAACGATGGTGGTGATGATGAACAGAGAGAGAGAGAGAGAGAGAGAGAGAGAGAGAGAGAGCTCCAAAAATGAAGATTGAAAATGAAAAGCTTTTTGTTTTTTCAGTTTTTACCTTCACCGAACCCGCCCAATTTCCAAATCAAAATTTGAATTTCAACAAAAGGTTAACGTTTTTGGATTAACGGAAGTTAAAGTGTGTATTGTTTTTTGATGACGTGGCATGGAAGCTGATATCAGCTGTTTTTAATGATGTGTTTCTTTTCTATTGGCTGGGACTACAAGGTCAGCAAGCTAACTTTGTAGTCCTGGATCACCTAAGAATTTCCCGTAAAAATATAGAATGATTCTCTAATTCACTATGATAGTTGCTTATTATACCATGTACGCATACAAAATTTACAAGTAGAGCATCTAGGAATCCCAAAAGAAGAACGAAAAATTATCTGAGTACCTTGAGGCAAAAAAAAAAAAAAAAAAACTCACACGAACCACAAACCCGCCCAATTTCCAAATCAAAATTTGAATTTCAACAGAAGGTTAACCTTTTTGGATTAACGGAAGTTAAAGTGTGTATTGTTTTTCGATGACGTGACATGAAAGCTGATATCAGCTGTTTTTAATGATGTGTTTCTTTTCTATTGACTGGGACTACAAGGTCAGCAAGCTAACTTTGTAGTCCTGGATCACCTAAGAATTTCCCGTAAAAATGTAGAATGATTCTCTAATTCACTATGATAGTTGCTTATTATACCATGTACGCATACAAAATTTACAAGTAGAGCATCTAGGAATCCAAAAAAAGAACGAAAAATTATCTGAGTACCATGAGGCAAAAAAAAAAAAAAAACTCACACGAACCACAAATTACGGGAGAACGCCAATTATGGTACAGTTAGAAAACTTGCTAAGAGACAATACAGAATTGAACATGGTGATTTAATCATCGACAATTTCTTCCATATAATCTGCCTACTTATGTCTATAGTCTATACATAACATATAAAAGAGATTAAACTGGAAAAGGAGGGAAAATGAGGTGGATGCTCAACCTGGGAAAATCTATACTCGACGTAAAAGGCATTAAACTAATAGCCATGAATAAAATATGAAGTCTAGCTTTGTAAAGAAATGATACAGGCAAGCAAAGGGATCATCTCCAAACATGACCAAGGCAAAAGCATTGGAGGTTTCCAGTGGGAGAATTCCACAAGGTTTCTATTTACAATAGATCTGTTGTGTAGACAGAATGTCTCAGCTGACTGGTGAAAATGCCTAACTTTCCTTTGAAGTTCCCACAGAATCCCATGCAGTGCTGAACATGGCTCCGATTCAGGAGCATAAACCCATAGACACCTTAGTTGTCTACCACGGGTAATCATCCTCTCTATATCTTCGTCTGAAAATAAAACCCAAACTTTGAGCTATAACATATTGAAGGAGATTGTAAGCCAAGCAATTATGTACAATGGAGTTTGAATTTGACCTGGTATAGATTCTAGGTACTCCAACAGTTGTGGAGCAATCTGAATGGATGGCCATTTTATTGATATCTGTGTGTAATCAATGACATTCTGGAAAGGCAACTCTACCTGATCCGATATTATCATTGGTATACGGTCCAGTTTAGCAGAAACAACTACGTTACTCCAAGTATCAACTGCCCAATCTGTGTGCGCGCGGGTGCATATATGTACAAATTGAGAGAGACCACAAAGTGCGACTCATAATATCGGAGAGACCAAGATGACTCCCCACGCGGGGCAAGGCAGAACTTGGCATTTCAAAGGTGTTCAAAATACTCTATCCTTCCCAGTTTGTCAAGGCCACTGAACTTCAACTCTGGAGATTCCAGCTGTATATAATATCAATATGCATACTTTGTTATAGGGGTATTTTCGTCCTTGGACATCAGTACATTTTGACCCGTCATGGCAAACGTCTCTTCCAATGGGACCCACATATCAAGGGCCTGTTGGGATGAGTTCCCTATTTAAAGTTCTCAACATCCCAATGGCTCGGTATTCCGCTCCTCTCTAGAACCCATTGGGCTACTGTAGTGTGTCCGACGGACACTTTATACTTCCTTCCTTATTCACATAACGACGGATGGAAAAGGAGGTAAACCGACAGTCGAGCTATTGGGTCCCATAAGCCTCTACGTATTCTCCACGCATGTGTTTCTACAGGTAAATAACTTGCATATCACGTTCAAAGACTCTACTACACGTTCATATCTTCCTTAGATGGGAAGATACGCCCTAAGATCTTAGAGCTTTAATTCCAGACCTTCTCCACAAGGAAAGCCCCTACACCTAAGGGATTGTGGTCAACTCTACGTCACTATATAAACACCAAACCTCCTCTTCTTTAAGGTAGATGAAAATTCCACGCTCTCACACTATTGAGTTCTTAGAGATATCTCTATTACTAACTTAACCTTTGGAGGGTTTCTGGCCGGCACCCCACTGAAGCTCTCTGTTGGTTCTTTGTTCTCTTGTTTTTCATGTACCCTTATTAGCACACATGTGGACAATCAGCTCACTGACGATTTTTGTGCATCATCACTTTGTATCTCTTAAAAGAACACAAGAACTGAAAGCATTCATAATTTAGCATTTCAAAGAGAAAGTTCACAATGAGACAGTCTAGATTATGCACATCAATGAATCCAATATTAGTGCCCACCCATCAGAATATATTACCAGGATAGGAAAAAAAGAAATATGTTGCCTAATCAAGGAAATACGTAGAACTCATTGTGAATTCTAGGCAATAAGTTACAGATTAAAGTCAATGCTAAAAACAATGTAATAAATTAAAATGGAAATCTTAAATCTAGACACTAACATGTCCATTTGATTGGCTTGAATTTTGGCTTGTTTTGAAAAAGTGGGTTTCATGCTAGCCATTTAAATAAAGTATTGAGCTATACATTAAAAAAAAAAAAAAAGGCTGATGCTTTAAGAAACTGTAACTAATAAGCTAAGTAAGCTAACTTTGAGCTTAAACAGACACTAGTAGCACCTCCGTTATGAATATTAACTTTTTTTCCCTTTTATAACACAAACTAGCATCAACATGATACTACTTAATGTTATAAATTATTAAATAATAATATTAGTCTTTTTTTGTTTTCGAATTCTCATGAACAATGATAATTTGGCAAATCAATTGACAGGTTTTCCTTTTGATTTCTTTAGCAAAAAATTACTACCCAAAGCAACCAAAGAGGGGTACAGAACCTTATGTCTAAGTGACATAAGTAGTTCAATTGAACTCCACGGCCAAATCTAGGTTACCAATATAAATTTTAATGAACCAGTGTTGATACCCATTTTTGCAAATTTGTATCTAAGAGCTCATGAGGAGAAAAGCCCAAGAAAGCCCCAAGAGATGGGTTAGAGTATGAGCAAAGAGATAGTAATCGGGCTATATTATAAAGGCCCAAAGAGAAGAGAATGCACAAATAAGGTCCAAGTGATGGCCTAAAAAAGAAGAGTATTTTAAGAATGAAAAATAAAGCCCAAAGGTAGGCCCATAGGCCCCTTTTGGGAGTGGTGTAATAGGAGGCCCTTTTTGAAGAGTAAAATGGGTATTAGAAAAACTCAAGGGTAGAGAAACAAAATAAAGCCCAAAGGTAGGCCCACGGGCCCCTTTTGGGAGTTGTGTGATAGGAGGCCCTTCTTGAAGAGCAATGTTGAGAATAAAGATGAGTAATAGGAGACCTTTCTTAAAGAGTAAAATGGGTATTAGAAAAACCCAAAGGAAGAGAAACAAAATGGAGCCCAATTGGTGAGGCCCAACAAAGTTAAAAGAAGAGAAAATGAAGCAAATGGGTCAATAGGGCCAACCCAATGTAGTGAATAAATGAAGAGAAAAGAAAGCAAAATGGGTTAGCAAGCCCAACCCAATATATGGCAAAAAGCCCATAATGCCCTTGTATAAGGGGATAAGGATGAATTTTGATTCTGCAAAAGTAAAACAAGATGAAACCGTGCAAAGACACAGTGGCATGAAACGCATGAAGAAACAAGGCAAATTCAAAAGCGGCAGGAAAAGCGTGAAAAGGAAACAAGACAAAATCAAAAGCCACAAAAAACGTATGAAGAAGAAGAAGCCAAAGAACGGGAAGTGGAGCAGCTGGAGCCCAATTGACCTATAACCCAGCTAATGCAAGGGAGGCAGGGCCTACAGCTGAAGAGGAATAGAGGGTGTGGTTTGGTGGAGAAGGGAAAAGACCTAGTTTTGGTATCCTGCTAAGACCCGTTTTGGGGGATGCTTTGCTGGGAAAGCATACATACCAAAATGGGTAGGAAATTAGTGGGAACCATCCGATTCATGTTAGAGAGTGAGGACAAGAGAGATTAATGAGGGTTTGTCGTTAAGAGAAAGAGAGAAATAGTGGTATTGTGGTTGGATTGGCTTTTGCCCAAAAGTGGAAAAAGGTTTGTCTCTAAGCAAGTAATGGGACTAAACCCACTACCAGCGGCCAGAAGATAGTGGGAGTGAACCAACCTGTATACGGCTAGAACGTGATGAGTGCCTATGGTAAACAAAATGGTCAGTGGAAAATAAGGGCAAAAAAGAGAAATCACTTAGAATTAATCCTACATATAAAAGGAATAGTACCCATGAGCATGAAAGAGACGGCAACAAGAATGAGAGAAGAACACAACATCAATCATGAGAATAGGAACAAGGGTAAAAAGAAGGAATAACACAAAAATCAAGGAAAAGCATACTAGGCAATCTGAATAAGAAGTTAGAAACAGTGAGTTAAAAGTGTGTTGATGCCCATTTTTGCAAATCTGTATCTAAAGGCCCATGAGGAAGAAAGCCCAATGAAAAGCAAGGCCCAAAGGCCCCCAAGAAGACCGAAGAGCAAGAAAGTTCCAAAGAAAGAAGTGCAAGTGAAAGCAATCTACAACAAAACACAAATCTGCTACAGAATACAAATCTACCGCAGAATATAGCTTTACCGCAGAATACAGTTCTCTGGCAGAATGGCTTCGGCAGATGAAGATAAATTGGGCCCAAAACCCTTTTGATCCAGTCAACATTATTTGGCCCACAAAGGCCTAAATCCTTTTGTATAAAAAAAGATAAGCGCAAAAACTGATATGAAGAAGCACGATGAAAAGAAACAAGGAACGGCAGGAAGTGTCAGCAGCAAGAAACACATGAAGGAAAGAAAAGCCAAATTAAAGGAAATGACAAACACAACAGGAAATGCGTGAAAAAAAAGACAAAGACACGCAACAGAACAAAACAGAACTGATCTGCTACGGCAGACACTGCGTAGGAATGAAAGAAGACAAAAACAGAAGGGCTGGAGCACCACCAACCTGTACCCAGCCAATACAAGGGAAGTGGGCCCACGGTCAAAGGGATTCAGAAGGCATGGTTTGGTGGTAGGTGGAAAAGGGGGTCTATATTTGGTTTCCTGCCATAACTTCTTTTGGAAATATATCCTGCTGGGATGGTATCTTACCCAAAAGAAGTAATAGATGGTTGGGACCATCTGATGCATGCCATAGAGCTAGGTAGTGAGATAGCCCAAAAGTAGAGGTATATAGCAAGAACAAACAAAAAAGAATTTTGTCCTGCAACAAACATATACTGGAGCAATGGCAGTGGTCGGGGCAACCAATGGGTTGGTGGGTGATCTTGAAATGATGCCTACAACAAACCAAAAACAGTTGGTGAAGCCCTAGGGGTAAAAGGGAGAAATCTCATTGAATCAATTCACTATAAAAGGAGGAGCTAGCCATGGATGAAAAGGGAGACCCGATAGGAACGGGAGACCCGATAGGAAGGGAAGACCCGAGAAACCGGATGGGAAAAGCACCTAAGGAAGGAAACCCATTGTAAGAGAGTAGTAAATACCTAGAGAGAGGAACCCAGAAAAAGGGGAAAGACCCAAGTGAAAAAAACAACCCACGACAAGATAGTAGTTAGAAACTAAGAGTAAAAAAAGAACGCAGAGAAAGAAAAAGAAGAGAGAAAACATGGCAGGAATAGGGGCATGCATCAATAGACAAACTTTTCCCTCCCTCTTAGCAAACCCACTCTTTGAAATCCCCAAAAATAATAGCTAGTAACTATTTAGGCCTATTCTCCAAAATGCACAACTTTTATGACAGGAGCCTATGACAAGGTTGTTCAAGTTGGAGTTTGGGTTCTTTCTTGGTTTACTTATCCTATGGGAGGATTCAATACTTGATTTCAATTGCAAATATATTTGATTTCTCTCATTATAACTTATATCTGCTATATTTAGTCATCCTGCTGTAGCATGTTTTTATCACGTCTACCGCATCAGTTGTCCTGCTGTGGTGTCTTTACTTGCTGTACTAGTTATTCTGCTGAAGCACTTTTTTTATTATATATACCGTGTTAGCTATTATACAAGCTAAACATTTCCTACCGAAGCTTTCTTCTTTATTTGTTATTACGTGTTTTACTTTTGACACAAACTAATCATTATCCTGCCATAAGTATATATATACATATATCTTTATTTACGAATATGTGTACATATTTGAGAATATACTAACCCATTTAAACTAACATTTGTTTGATGGATATTTTCTTTGGGTTTTAGATTTGTTTATGTGCAGGAAGTGGAAAAGTATTTCTATAGTAAAAATGAAGAGTAGTCATTCACACGGCAGAAGGCTTTAAAGCACAACAGACAGCTTTAAAGCACTGCAGAAAGCTTTAATGCACAACAGACAGCTCTATTGCACAGCATAAGGCTTTACGACAGAAAGCTTTAAAGCACAGCAGAAAGCTTTAATGCACAGCAGACAACTCTATGGCACAGCAGAAGGCTTTACGACAAGAAGCTTTACGGCAGGAAGTTTTACTGCACAGCAGAAAGCTTTATTGCACAGCAGACAACTTCACTGCATAGCAGAAAGTTTTACTACACGGCAGACGATTTTACTACATGGCAGAAAGTTTTGTTGCACAGCAGAAAATTCAGACCTATGGCAGAAACCGGAGAAAAGTTCCTTCTGCGGCAGAAACATCAATCCTGCGGCAAAAACTGGCAGTGGCAGAAACAGAAAAGTCAACCCTGCGGTAAAAACTGGAGAAAAGTTCCTTCTGCAGCAAAAACAGAGGATAAGCCCACTTTGTAGCGTCTTCCCTTAGACTTGGACTCAACGTTTGTGCACAAGCCGGACCAAATTGAGTTGCAGTTGGACCGGTCTCAACTCCCTTACTCAGAATACTTGGGCCTACTACCACGGGAGGCAGTCCAACCCAACGCACAACGAAAAGGCCCCTACAAAGTGAAAGAAGAGAGAAAGAGGAAAATAAAGTGAAACGTAAAAGAGAATAGAGAGTTAAGAAAGTAGAGTATACACGGCAGACCTAACATGCATCACTAGGCAACCATTAAAATAATAAAGGAATTGAGATAATTTAAGTTTTTTAATTGAAAAATGAAGAGATATAATCTTAATAAAATATTTTATTTTATTTTTAACAACTTATTACAGTCAACTAGTATTGGTATTTATACCAGTTTACTGTAGTTGCAAAAAATTTAGCTTTAACTTCTCCAATAACACATGATTTTTTGGTTCTTTGGTGGTAAAATAGTTTTTTTTACTAAACTACAATCACCATTGTGAATGTTTTTATTATTTTTGTTAAGTTTTTGGGTTGGATAGTTGCTATTTGAATGAGGTTAGCTAGGCTAATTGAGAAGAATAGGGGACCTAAGGTTTCAGAAGGGAGCCCAACTACAAAAATTAAACATATAATAACTATAAAAATATAAAATAAAATAATTTGACCCAGGGGGAGCCCCCACTTGGGTCCATCCCTGTTTGAAAGTCTTTTTTTTAATTAATAATTATACATGCAACCTATTGGTCTTGAAACCATGATGCCATCCTCCACCTTGTTCTTATAAGAGAAGGATGTGCCATTTGAACTAGAGCTTATTGGCTTAGAATTGAAAACATTTTTGTTTTGGTAATTACACACTAGGGAAAGACAAGAAGATTCTTTAAAGACTTCTTCCTTAATTTCATTGGCTCTAATCTCTCCAAATTTAAAATTTACTCTTAGAGTGAGTCTTGAACCTAGAACCTTACCTTTCACCTTGCTCTTATAGGGGAAGGATGTGCCTTTGAGCTGAAGCCCATTGGCTCTATTTGAAGGCATATTGTTTTTATTGAAGGCATTTTTTTTATTGGTAATTACGCACACACCCAATGTGTCTTGAATCGACAACCTCGCCCTCTGCCTTAAAGGTGCCATTTAAGCTAAAGCTCATTGATGTAGCTTAAAGGTGCCATTTGAGCTATAAAGCTCATTGATGTGGTACAATCATAGCGTGGCTATAGAAAAAAAACATATATATCCTTTTTGCAAGACTAAGATTAAGGAAAAATCCAATTAAAAGTGCCCATGGTAGTTAATTAATTTTTTTATATTTTATTTTTATGTTTCATTAGGTTTTATGGAGTCAAGTGAACTTTCATAATCTTTTCATTGTCCATTGTGGACCATAGTTGTGCCCCTTGGATTATATTTTATAAATAAGCAAATCTTATTTAATTTATGGGTCTTTATAAGTGGTCTTGGGTTCAATTCAATAAAGATTTGATTTACTAATCAAAGTAGGAGTTCTAATCCTATAAGGAAAAGTTAAAATTTAGTCTATATAAATGTGTTATTGTACTCAAAGAAGCAAGTAGATTAATGAAAATATAGTGTTTGAGTATTAAGACACATTCTGATTTAGTAAACTATGTTATTATTAAAATTCATTCTTTTCAAGTAAAATTTATTAAAACTCATTTTAAATTATAATTCAAGAAAAAAAATTTCTTAAAATTATTTTTTTAAGTGAAAAATATAAAATGTACTTGGTTAAAATGAAATTACTAAATTGTAATTTACAAATTAATTTTGATTTTATCTCCTAAAATTTCAAATTTTGGAACTGTACCTCTAATGATATATATTGTTTAATGCATAAAACATCTGAAATCAAGGATTCAACCCCCTCCCCACTGTAACTATTGAATTAAAAAAATAAAAACCAAAAGGTTCAAGAGGGTACACATCTTCCTTGTTACATATTGTTATCGTATAAATGATGTTGTGATGTTTATTCTGCCCAAATCTCATAATGGGCTTGCTTACAATGTAGCCCATTGAGTCTCCTTTTATATGAATTGGGGACGTCAACCTTTTTTCTCCATCCTTCTTTGGACTTTTAATGGGCTGATTCCCAAGTTTCTATCCTTCCAAAAAAAAAATCCTTATTTACCAAAAAATAATAATAATAAACAAGGGATGCTCATGCACTGTACATAAAATTAGGCCTGTCCACAGGTCGGTTCGGGTCGGGTTTGTGCCCAACCCGAAACTAACCCAATTACCTTGGGTCTACCATTTCTGGACCTACTGCCGACTAGTAAAAAGGGTCGGTTTGGGTGGTTGGACCTAGGCCTGTCCACGGGTTAGGTCGGATCGGGTTTGTGCTCAACCCGCATCCGACCCGACTAGATTGGGTGGCCAAACTTACAACCCGCCGCCGACCGAGAGGATGATCGGTTCAGGCGGGTTGGAACACCAACGAGTGGCGGTCGGGTTCAGGTCGGAGTCAAGATCTGGAAAATAGAGGAAATCTGGTGAGAAAACAACAAAAATTGGCCAAAATCCTCTGAGATTTCACCAGAAATAGCCAAGATCTCGATTAGATCTGGGGAAATCTCACCAGATCTAGCCAAGAACTTGACTAAATCCAGCGAAATCTCGTCGGACTAGCCAAGATCTAGCCAAAAAAACATCTCAAAACTCGTCGGAAGATGAAAATCGGCCAAAATCCTTTGAGATTTCGCCTGAAATGGCCAAGATCTCGACTAGATCTGGCGAAATCTCGCCGGATCTAGCCAAGAACTCGACTAGATCTAGAAAAATCTCGCTGGATCTAGCCAAGATCCAGCCAAAAAACATCTCAAAACTCACTGGATTTATCTAATAATGCCAGAATATTTGTGGGTCGGTCGGATCGGGTTCGGTCGGCAAAGGCGGGTGGGTCGGGTCCATCGGTTGACTGGACAGCCTTAGTCGGACCTCCCTAGAGACCGGTCGGTCCTCAGTCGAGGTTGAAATTTGCAAAACTATACCGGAACCTATTGAAATCCACCGGATCTGTACCAAATCGGGCCGGATATGCTGAGATTTGGTCGATCTTGAAGAGATCTGGCCATATCTCGATGAGATATGGCCGAATCTCGACAAGATCTCGCCAGATCTCGAAGAGATCAGACCATTTCTCGACTTACCAAATTGCAGAAAATTTATTAAATTTCTTTAAAAAAAAAATTTAATTTAGTTAGTTGGTGGCATACAACTACTATACCTAAAAGAGGCCTAATCAGTTTGAATAACAAAAACTAATCACGTGTAATCGTTGTTTATCTGTATCTTTTCTAATTCTTGAGAACGTCTATATCCTTTTTGATTTTACATACACCTCATGGACTCTTTATTTTTAGGGTATTTTATTTTTTCATATACTCCTTTTAGGTGGAGCGCGAGCGCGCGCGCACAACACACGGTCATTTGGGTGTATTTTTTTCATTCTCCTACGAATTGTACGATTTTTTGATTTAGTCTTTCCTTCTCCTACCTACGGCATCTACAACCTTACAAGTATATATTTGCTTACTCTAATTTTTTTTTTTTTTTAATAATCAGATTAAATAGGTTTAAGGTGAGAACTGCTATGTCCATAACATTTTCACAACATTTTCCCAACAAATCATAAGTGGTTAGTTGTTATTAGTTCAAATTTAAATCCACAACTTAAATTATTTTTTTGTCCATCCATAACAACTTAACATTTAAGATTTGTTGTGAATGTGTTGTAAAAATGTTGTGGACATAGAGTTTCTCTTTATGTATTTGTTGCTTTTGTTTAAGCTAATTTCCTTAAATTTGATATATTTTATATGCTTATGGTTTGATAAACATGTTTCAAAGTGGTATCTTACACGAGAATTGATATAGTAATTTCTACAAATCTCTTATTCTCCTTTTGGAAGATTTATTATTTTGTATATCATATATGAATTACATGTGTATGACGTTCTAATGGTGATATGTTGTTTCCATCCCCTCAATTTGTAGAAAAAGAAAAAATTCAATCCGGATTGGGCGTAATAGGTCACTTTTACGCCATCCAATTGTAATTTGCCACCACCTATTATTGTAAAATAAAAAAATAGATTAAGGACAACCACAAACAATAACCCCTAATACAATCTCCAGAAAATCAAATCCTCCCCAACTGAGAATCCTCCAGCGACATTGTCGGACTTGAGGAGTCATCTCCTTCCTATAATTTTCTTCCTTTATAAAAACCCATTTCACAAAACTGTTCAATTTTAACAAATCAACATTTTGTTTTTAGATTTGCTTGAAGTTCCTCTTTTCTGGGTTTTTTGTTTTTTGTTTTTTTGGGTGAATGAAGCACTCTTCAGTTTGCAATTATTGCAACTGTAACTAGACACAAATTTGTTGAAGTTGTTATAACTCTTTGAAGAGTAAAGATGGAGGGTGTAAATGAGTTTTGGAGGGTGTAAATGAGTTTTGCTATATAAGAATTTTCAACGGATTTCTTCGATTCTGACGGCGTAGTCCGAGGCGTTGACAGCTTCTTGAATCGACAATGGGGGCTTTTGAGGATTTTGGAGGGGAGAGAGAGATGGGCTTGTGGTGAGTTTAGCATGGTGTATTGAGCTTTCTTTAAATTGTTGATGTGGCACCTCCTCATTGGGTGCTGTAAAACCCACCTTTTGCGCCAGAACCGGACCAAATTAACACTCTTGTAGAAATTATTTGTTTTTATCATGTAACTTACAAATTATTAACATAAATTCAACATATATAACTTTCAAATTATTAATATAGATTCAATCTATATAACTTTTAATTAAGTCGTGCACTGCACAGGCTCTTGGACTAATAGTAATTTCCTTTCCGTTTCTTATTTTTCTTGTTGAGCTTCTTTTACACTACAATAAACAAAGTCAAAATAATTTTTTTCCTTAAAAAAAGGGACAGACACCAACTTCGCTTGTGTGATCTGTTAATCCTTCTTCTAGGTCAAACGTTTTGACTTTTAAGGGGACAACATATTAAAGGTTTTCAAATGTAAATAGAAGCGTCATTTTCCGTAAATTACACTCTTGTAATTTCTATAGAGTATTACTACTTTATATTTCCACACACCAAAAAAAAAAAAGTGTAATAAAGAAATGCCATGAAGTAGTAGTATAACACTTTTTAGAAAATGGAAGGGACATTTAACGCTTAATCTAAATTGGCAACATTGGGATTGTTTTTTAATCTAATTTACATGAAGAACCAACAATGGTACTGTTTCTTAAAAAAACAAAAAAAACAAAAAACAAAAAACAAAACAAAAGAAAACAAACAAACAAACAAACAAAGCACAATGGGATGAAGTGTGTGTGTGTATATATATATATATAGAGGTAAGAAAAATATCTATTAAAAAGAAGTTACTCCATCAAAGAGATGAAATAAATGAAGGAAATATGTACAAGCAACAAAGGAAAACAAAACAACTTATGTACAAGAAAAAAGTGAATCTAAAAACAGTGGAATGGATTTCAAAGAAGTAAAACCCCACGCACAAGACCAATCAAACAAAGTGGTCGCAAACACCTCTAAGAGCTTATCTCCAGAAAGCACCGAATCTTCAAATATGCGATTATTTCTCTCCCTCCAATAATCCACATCACACAATGTGGTACCAAATTCCAAACATTTGAAGAATACTTCTCCAACCAATTCCTCCAACTAGCTAGCAAGTCAATAACCCTTTTAGGTAAAACCCAAGAAACACCAAAAGATCTAAGGACAAAGCTCCATAACTGGAAAACCTCACCACAGTGTAGAAGCAAATGATCCACACACTCCCCATTACATTTACACAGGCAACACCAATCCCTTTTCCTCAAATGGTCTATTGTGAGAACCCTCCCCCATGCAGCATTCTAAACAAAAAATGACACATGACGTGGAGCCTTCACACCCCAAATACTCTTCCAAGGAAAAGTAATAGAGCTTGATCCCCTCAATGCACCATAAAAGAATTTTATATCAAAAACCCCCCTTCAACCCCAAACACCACCTCATCTTATCTCCACCCTCAATAGGAGGACTCAATGACTCCAATGTATGGGTAAAGGCCCCCACCAACTCCATCTCCCATTCATTAAAACCACGTCAGAACCATATATTCCAATTCCATCCTTCCTCCAAAGTGTGACTCACCATCATATTTGCCACAGATGCCTCCCTATAAGTAGCAAGTTCAAATAGCTCCGGGAAAGTTCCCTTCAATGATTGATCTCCACACCAATGATCATGCCAAAATCAAATTCTACTCCCCAAACCAATCTCAAAGGAAGGAAACTTACTAAAACTCTCCCAACCTTTCCAAATGCCCTGCCATAGACCACACCCATGTGAACCCCTACACAACTTTGAAGACCCCCCCCCCCCCCCACCCCAATTCCTCCCCAAATTTCAATGCAATCACACACCTCCATAATCTTGTCTCCTCAACTTCATAACGCCACAACCACTTACCCAAAAGAGCTTTATTAAAGGTAGTAATTTTCCTAATCCCCAACCCACCATTAAAAAAAGAATAACACACCTTATCCCACCCTACCAAATGAAGTTTATGCTCATCTGCCAAACCACCCCAAAGAAAATCCCTCTATAATTTCTCAATCCTATTAGCCACCCTAGTAGGGATAGTGAACAAAGATAAGAAATAAGTAGGGATACTCGAAAGCGTACTCTTAAGCAAAGTCAAGTGACCCCCCTTAGAAAGATACATTTTTTTCCACCTAGCCAAGCGTTTTTCCAACTTCTCCAAAATCGGATTCCATATAGAGGACAACTTGTAGGAGGCTCCCAAAGGCATACTAAGATATGTCATAGGCAACACCCTTATCTTGCAACCCAAAACTTCTGCTAACTCGTCCAAATTATTCACCTTACCAACTGAAACCATCTCACTTTTACTAACATTAATCTTTAGCCCTATAACTGCTGTGAAACAAGTTAGTAACATCCTAATATGAAGAAATTATTCAACACTAGGGTCACAAAACAAAATGGTATCATCTGTAAAAAGCAAGTGAGATATGCATAACTCATCACCTCCCACACCATGCACCTTAAAACCCCTAATAATACCAGCCTCCTCCATACGCCTAAGCATCCTAGAAAATACTTCCATCACTAGAAGGAATAGCATAGGACTTAAAGGATCCCCTTGCCTTAAAACTTTCAAATTAGGAAAGAAACTAGCTGGAGAGCCATTAACTAAAACTGAAAACTAGACAGTAAAGATACAAGTATGGATCCATTGTTGCCATCTAACTCCAAAACCGTTCCTTTCCAACAAGTAAAGCAAGGCTTCCCAATTTACATGCCACTTTTTAAGGTCTGTTGGGAAATCATCAAACATGATGTGTGCAAGGCTGGCTTTTTCTATATCCAATTTATAGATTACCCCTGGTATCTTACTACTTATATGACTATCAACACAGTTATTTGCAACCAAAACTGAATCCAAAATCTGACGACCCCCCACAAATGCATTTTAAGATTCAGAAATGAGACCGTTTAGCACCCCTCTCAATTGGTATGCCAAGACCTTAGCCAACACCTTATAGACACTACTTAGTAGACTTATCGTTCTAAAATCTCTAATGTTGGAGGATTTATGTTTCTTAGGAATAAGAGCAATAAACGAAGCATTCAAGGACTTCTCAAATTTACCATAATCATAAAATTCATCAAAGAATGCTAAAATATCACTCTCCACAACCCTCCAACAATGATGGAAAAAGGCCATCGTAAATCCATCAGGTCCTAGGGCTTTGTCCCCCTCTATATCATGCACAACCTGTAAAATTTCATCCTTCTCGAATCTCCGTTCAAGCAGACCACTCTCCACTTCCCCAATAGTATCAAAATTCAAATCATCCACCACTGGTCGCCATGTTTCAGTCTCCTTATATAACTTTTGATAAAAGCCCACTACTTGAGCAACCACCTCAGCCTCATCTTCATATACGACACCATCCACCTCTAAATTACCCAAATAATTATTTCTTCTATAAGAATTAGTCATTCGATGAAAAAACTTTGAGTTATTATCTCCCTCCTTGAGCCATAAAACTCTAGACTTTTGTCTCAATGATATTTCCTCCAACGAAGCCAACCGCTTCACCTTTAAAATCACTAAATCCCTCTCCCTCTTCTCCTCAATTGTGATCCCTGTACTCCCTTCCGTCCTATCTAACTTCACTAACTCCTCCAACAACCTCTTCTTCTTCACTTCTACATTTCCAAACCCCTTTAAATTCCATAAGCGAATATCCTCCTTCAAGGCCTTCAATTTCTTAGCTAACACAAAACTGGGAGTGCCATGGAAAGAATAACGATTCCACCAAAATTGCACCTTTTCCACAAACCCCTCTGGGCCAAAATGGGAAATTAGCCATAATTTTCAAACAATATAATTAACCGGCAATATTTTCAAACTATATTTTTACTAGCATCTCGAGTCTAAGAGACTCGATTTTGGCCTATAAATCGAGTCTCAATGACTCGATTTCCGTGGTCTAATCACCTCTGATGTGGTATCTTTTTCCACGTGGTGACCACTTGAAAATTGAGTCTCTAACACTCAATTTATAAACCAAAAAAATTTAAAAAAATTTAAAGTTTCAAGTCGCCCATGTACAAGCCGAAATATCCAAAAAAAAATTCAATCAGATCAGATGCTCACCTCACTGGAAATACAATCAGATGCTCACCTCACCAGTGTGGCTGGGTGCGCACGACCTAGGTTGCACTAGCCTAGGTCGCGCGGTGTAGCTGAGGGCGGCGCCGGTGTTCTGTTTCTGGTTTTTTTTTTTTCCTCTCTCTTTCTGTTTTGATGAGAAGATGAGAAGAAGATGCAGGATTTTTACTTTTAGTAGTGTTGGCTTATAAATCGAGTCTTAGAGACTCGATTTTCAGGCGTTCGCCACGTGGAAAAAATGCCACATCAGAAGATGAAAATCGAGTCTTAAAGACTCAATTTATAGCCCAAAATTGAGTCTAAGAGACTCGAGATGCTAGTAAAAAATATAATTTCAAAACCGTAACTACTAACTACATAGTTAGGAAAATTGGGTTAATTTTCCATTTTGGCCACCCCTCTGTTTTTAACAACATATTCTCAAATCTAAAGGGACTTTTCCCCCTTGCCATTCCTCCTACCTCTAACAAAATAGGTCTATAATCAGAAATTGGAGGTGGTAACACCCATTGAATAACATCAAGGAATTGCTCTTCCCAATCCATAGACACCAATGCCCTATCAATTATGAACATCGAAGGTATATTTGAACCACTCGTCCATGTGTAAGGCCCTCCTTCAAGAGGTAGATCTATCAAGTGCATATCCTCTATGAACTCGGAGAATTTTAACATTGCCTAACTAAAGCAACGACCACCTAATTTCTCACTAAGAAAGCAGATCACATTAAAGTCCCCCAAACAACACCATGGTACATCCCAAGCAACTTTAACTTCAACCAACTCATCCCACAAGAAGCCTCTTAAACTATTTGCATTCAACCCATAGACCCCTCAACATGCCCATTCAAAACCATCTACCATGCCCTGCCATCTAATATATACTGAATACAAACCCACTATATCTTCCACTTTTTCCAAAACCCTCCTATCCCACATAACCAGAATCCCACCAAACGTATGATCAGCATCCAAAGCAATCAAGTTCAAACAAGGACAATTCCACAAGCTACCAACCAAAGATCTATCCATCACTCCCAATTTAGTCTCTAACAAACAAACTACATCACACTTCTAGTCCCTAAGAAGATTCTTCATTACCAAACACTTTTCAGGATTATTCAAACCTCGAACATTCCAGGAAATAATTTTCAGCTTCATTAAAATGTAAAAACTATAAACTCCCAAATTAAGGCACAATGACTAAAACTACTTTCCCTCATAATTAACCGAAGTAATTTAATTCCGCAATTCCCTGACACCTTTTACTTTTGTAGTATTCACTTTACTAGCACCAACAGCCCCCCTTTTCCACCCCCTAGCTGCCTCCAATTCCTGCTCAATTTTGAGTAACAAAGTAATACATAGTCGCTCATGTCTATCCACAGATAACCTAACCAATTTACTGAACCCACTGATTCTATATTTAACCAATCAAGATGCCTCCAATACGCCTTCATCAATCTCCAAAATTCCAATAGCGTTGTCCTGCAAAAATGGATCGACTATGTTTAAAGGTGTACACAGCATAGGACTTCCTTCTCCACATTCTTCAACTTCCCCCAACCCAGCCCATTCAACACCAACCAGATCCAAGCCCAAATTTAGCATCAGCGGTGACACCACTAGCTCTAAATTACCCCTTTTTGTCTGCGCCTCCAACCCCGAAGCCTGTGACTCCATGCTATCAGCTACCACCGCTGATTCCATCACTCTCATCCGACCCATCAACTCTTTAACAGCATAGAAGATTGAATCAATCCATAGAATCGCCTAATCTAGAAACATCAACGAGCAAGTAAACTCCAGAGTAATTCCCACCAAATCCGATCTCAACCCAAACACCAAACACCCAGCCGAGACAATCACTCTACTCGATTGCTTCGATTGACTTGAAGAACATTGCTGAAGAGATAAAACTCTAGTGCATCACCCAGACGTTAATGCCTTTAAGGATTCTCCTCATTCCTAACTACTCTGGGCAACAAACGGTAAAACTAGATGTCCTAAAACCATCTAGAATTCACAGTTATCAGGGGCTGAAATAATTTCCCCAACCTGTAGTTTGATCTTGAGGTAGGCCCATGTTATTATGGTGACTGGGCTTGACTGAACCCTCAATCTGTTCTTTTGTTTTTAACACTCCTTGTTCCATCTGGGTGTGTGTTGTGAGTGACGTGGTTGATCCAGCCTTTAGTTGGGTTTGAGATAGGCCCATGCTATTGTCGTGACTGGGCCTAACAGAACCCACTGCCTGTTCTGTTGTTTTTAAAACTCCTTGGTCCATCTAGGTATGTGTTGTGAGTGACGTGGCTAAATAGACTAATTTGTCTATTCTTTTATGGAAACCTCACTGAACCCGCCTCTTATGTCCTTCACTACACACAATCGGTAATCCCCTCCTTAATACTTGGGATTCCCATGATTTTTGCACTTGCTTTCCTTCTGATTCTGAATCAAATTGTAAAGGCAATCTTGTTTGAAAATTTTCCACTAATTTCAGGTGAATTTTAATGCTTTAAACCTGCCCCTCACCGCTACTCATCGATTTCCCCTCCGAAAAAATTTTCCAGTTCCTTTCCTTCTCGTCATGTACTGCTTTCACTAGATTTTGTACAACTAATGAAGGATCTTCAATAATACTTTTTCCCTTGTCAATGGCAAGAGGCCTAAAATCCGAAGCTACAACAATCTTTTGCTTCTTTCCTCTAATCGCTACTACAGAAGAATGAGAACCATTCACATTATATTGCGGCTGCTTATGCATCCCATCTGAGATTTTCATTGGTTTTTTGGGTGTTATTAAACTCTACAACTCAAAGCCAAACCGCCTCCACCCATGCATCACGTTTCCTTCTGGTACGATCACCAAACTCCTATGACCCCCAGCCTTAAGTTCAGTCATGACAATATAATTTCCAAAAGCATTAGAACACTTCTGGAATGTAAACGCAATATCGCCCACTCTGAATGTAAAGAAATGTCTAGAATTACAATCTAACACCGTTTGCTCCAATTTTGACAGCAACCAATGACAAGCTTTTTTTCCCATACAAATTGATCTCGAATAATACCTACCCCTCTCGAAAATACATAACTCAAAAAAGGTTCCCCCTTCCTCCACCACCACTTGAAAAAACTTAGCTTCAATTGAAAATTTGTGAAAACTCCCCATCTAAACGCAACACCAGAACAAGAAGAAAATCTATGGCTGATCCGGGCCACGTTTATGGCTAATTCTAGGAAGCCAAGCCTAGGCAGAGATTTTATTCTTAGGCAAAACTCTACTCATCTGAAGATTTCAGTCTTCCAAACATAAACAAATACTCTCACAAAGACAAACTCTCTCTCTCTCTCTCTCTCTCTCATACAAACTCAATCCCAAAGTCCCTGAAGTAATTACTAGTATGTGAAATGAAAGAAACATACAATCTTACTGCTTCATTAGACTTTCTCACTATAAATCACCTTGTAAGAACGCTTAATCTATATTCTCACAATGAGTTCATTACGATACATATTGCTAACTACCAATTGTCTTACAAACTAAACTGTAAAAAAAAAAATAGTGAATTTAATCACTTAATTATTATTCTAATACTCCCAAAGGCATGCAATTTTTAACTTTTTAAATATGAGGTAAAGTAGAGACATGGTTCAAACTTAGGACAACGTGCTATGATATCATGATAATTTATTGATTGTCCTAAAAGCCTAATATATTAAGAAACAGTAAATTTAATCACTTAAACATTATTCATACATATACAAAAGTAAGAGAAATTATAAATTCTGAGAAAACGGAAGATACAGTTCCAATCCATTTATTCTTGTCACAATAGTTCTCTTGATGATTAGTTCCAAAACATTAATATACATTCGGCAACCCAGCCATATCCAGAAGACATTATTTCATTCCACACACGCTAGTTTCAAAACATTAATTTACATTCAGCTACCCAGCCATATCGAGAAGACATTTATTTGTTCCACGCAGACTACAAGGCATTTCAAATGGATAAACCGATAAGATAATTGGAAGGACTTACTGAATGATACCTTATGGTATCAGCACAACAGATCCAGTAGTCTTCCTACTTTCAAGGTCTGCATGTGCCTGAGCTGCCTGAGACAAATGGTAGGTATGATTTACTCGAACTCGCAAGATACCAGATTCGACATTAGCAAATACCTCCCCAGCAGTTGCCAGTAGCTCATCCCGAGTTGCAGTGTATTGCATGAGGGAAGGCCTGGTCAAGAACAGGGATTTCGCAGCAAGAGCTGACAATGGAAGTGGATCTGGTGTACCTGATGACTGACCAAAATTCACCATATACCCACGAGGCTTTAAGCATGCCAATGATCCCTGGATATATTATCTTTCAAATAAGAAACTTCTTACCAGCACATAACAAACAAATCAGAACAGCTAACCAAAGCTATGACGTACCAGCTTCAGTAGATTCAAGTTAAGGTTTGGGAATATTAAATTTGAGCTTGATTATTTACTGATTATTAGTATTCAAGCTTGGTTTTATCATGTGGAATGGCAGAACTTGATTCAGTGATTACCTTACATGTTTAATAATCTTTCAAACCTTACTTGAAATAGAAATATCTGAGTTTGACATGTCTAGCTTAGAATTGAGAAATGCCAAGGTAACATTAGGGGAGAGCTGGCTGTAAACAGTATGACTTGTTTTTTTTTATAAGTATGATGCGTTAATACTCCAAACCCTTAATAAAATTAAGGTTAAAAGTAATGTTGTATTAGTGTAAGAGTAAGAGTAAATTGGTCATAATGTATTTATTTACAAAACTATAAATAATGTCTATTAGGGCTAATGATATTTATTAACCCTAAGAATAATTTACCAAAAACCATGACCGGTTAAATTTGTCACCCTGAGAAGATGTCTTCTGCTGGTACAAACTCAGTATGCTGTCAATAAGACTTCATCAACGATTCACTCCACTGCAACCAAGGGTTGAGTCTCAGTGAGTAATCCAACCCATCACTTTCTTAATATGTTTCTCATTTCTTTTATCTCAGCTATGTTATTGGAAAGTTCTGTGTGCTGTTAATCAACTCAATTTATTTAGGTCTCTTTAATCTCTTGAATTAATGAATCAGTTTTCTCTGGTTATGAAATTGTGAGTTTTTTTTTTTGGTTAATTAAATTTCTTGTAGTTGGGTTACATGTTCAGTGGCTGTGATGGAATCAAAGAAAGAATTGGACTCTGGTTTGCTTTTTCCCCTGAACTGTTTTCAATGATCTCAATTAAATTAAGTAATAATAATTATGCTCAGCAGGCAAAGTCAATAGAAGTATTTTTATTTGGTAAAAAAATATTCCATTACTTGGCTGGACTTCGAAACCAATTAGATGAACACATGGTTGTAGCTTATAGAAAAGTATTCAGACTGGTTGGGACAGATTCCTGCAATATGTGTGTTTCGAAGTGGGGGGATGGTGAACAAGTGAGACTCTGGCAGGAAAAGCGGTGTGGGAATTTTTTTTTCTGAATCCAGATGTAAATGCTTGCATAGTAGCTAGAGATGCTGCTGTTCATTCAGCATTGGTTGATGGGAGGGGCAGAGTTGGAATGTGAGATTTCACAGAGGTTTTAATGATTTGGAGTTGGAGCAAGTGCATTCTATCCTAGATCTTTTATCCACCAATTCCCCTAGGGGGTGTGATAAAATGAGAAGGGGACTAAATGGGAGTAATAGAGTTGTTGTTTGCTCTTTTTATGAGGCCATTCAAGGTACACAAGTCACATCCTTCCCTTGGAATAGTATCTGGTATGTTAAGGCTCCTAAGCAGGTATCCTTCTCTGCATGGATAGTAGCTTGGGGAAAAATCCTTGTGATAATCTCATAAAGTGATTTTCTATAGTGGGTCGGTGTTGTATTTGTTGGTGTAGCAGGGAGATAGTTGATCAATTATTGAATCACTGTGATATAGCATATGTCTTGTGGAGCTGCATCTTTGGAGCTTTCAGGATCAATGGGTGCTACCTAAAAGGATAGTGGACATCCTGTTTGGGTGGAAGAATTGGTTTGGGAAGCACTCATCGGATATTTGGAACATTGCACCCTTATGTTTAATGTGGATTTTATGGAATGAACAAAATAGCTGCACTTTTGATGATTAGAACTTTGATTGGTCTTGTGTGTGCGGTCTTTCAAGTGGCAAATCTCTTTTATCTTTTTGGCGGACTCCTCCTATGGAGGCTGTATCTTTTCTACCACCAAAGATTAAGCAAGATTTATGGAGACCTTTTTATAGACTTTTTTATTTTATTTTATTCTTCATTGATTTCAATTTTCAGTTATAATAGATTGTGTTCTCAGTGGACAACTGGTACCATCAGTTCAGAAACCCAGGTACCTTCTTTGTTTATACTTTATTTCTCTTCATCAAATATCTTTAAAATCCCTTGTAGGACATAATGACCTGATTAGAAGTTTATATTCCCCTTGTATGCAAAAGTGTTGGATGCAGCAAAGATTGAGAGGCCCGGCTACCTCAAATTAGTCAGAAATATTGTTCCCGGTTAATTATTTCCTGTTTTGGATTGATATGGGTGGATTTCGCAGTTTTTTTATTGAATCGAAGTTGTTTCAATTGGTGGTTGAGGAAGGGGGGAATTTTTTCTCCCTTAAGATATTTGAAAGGGGGAAGTACTTCATGCAATCAGTTTTTATGGATAGGAATGCAGCACGTTGGCTTATGCAAAGCTTGGAACACACGGTGATTGGGGTTAACCCCAAACACTTCTTCACGCTCAGGGAAGGTGACACCGCATACACAGTGCAACGGGGTTCTAACTCGTGTGGGCAATATCTGTTAGTAACAGAGTTAAAAGTTGGCGGGATGAGAAGATCGATCATTATTCCTGCAGGTAAGGCACAACAAGGTTGGAGGGTCTTTGGAATTGAATTAAGGAGAATGTTGGAACCTTCTCATTATGCGTTGGGTGGACCAAAAGCTTTACCGTACAAGTCTAAGGTGGGTTCAGATATTCATCCTTCTCGGTCCTTTGCTGATACGGTAAAAGCGACTGTGCAAGGAAGGAAGTATTTGTACCAGCCCTCCAATATAGAGACAAAGAAGAGTCAAGTAGTGGAGAACACTTTGCTGCCTCCGAGAGACGAAGCTGGGATTCAGGTGGTGGCGCTTGAAGTTCCGTCGGATAATGTTATACCGATTGCCGTGGGTGGTGGGGAGGGGAGTCACCGTGGTATTAATGCAGATGCTAAGTTTGAGGAGAAAATCCAGGAACAAAATAAATTCAGATTGAAGAATTTGAATTTGAAAGATGTTGATTCTGGTAGGGAGCGTCATATTAGGAGGTCTAGCTGGTTAAGGAAAGGCTTGACTGTGGAAATAAATGAATTTGGTAAGAGGCGGGTGTCTTGGCAACGTTATAGGAGTGATAAGCAAGCTGTAAAATGGGTGGCACGTGAGGATAATTCTGCCCAGGTGGTTAATAAGGGAATAGACAATGGGCCTTGGCTGGGAAATGATAAGAGCTGCTTAGGCCCACTATTGTCCAGCCCTTTTGTTTTTGAGGCTGGGGCTTGTTCCAAGCAGCCACTAAATAAACCAAGACCAGATATTACGGGCCTAACTGTTGAGGATGGTAACTTAGAGTCAAATACAACAGGCCTGAGCATAAGTCTGAATGGTGCGAGTGCTACGGTACTTCCAGCGAGCTCGGGGTTTGATTCCCAATCACCAAGGAAGAAGGCGGTGGCTCCGATGGGCTCAGTGGGCTCGAGTTCTCCCATATTGGCACCGGAAGTTACCGTTGGGAGTGGGTCTAGCGCCCAGGTGAGCCCGAGCTGCATTTTCAGTCACTCAACATGCCGATGTTGACAGCGGAAGTGGTCCAGGCTGTGGGCGAGCTGGGTTCATCATCTTTAGCCCCGATATGTCCATTGCAGGAGCTGGCGGAGATGAAAGTGATGTCTTCAGGGGTTCCGGTAGAAAAAATGGCTGAGAAGTCGTCATCTCCGGTGGTGAGGAAGGACAAGGATGATGAATTGTTGGGTCCGGAGGTAAGGGCGACGGTGCATGAGATTTCTAATTCTACGGTGGAATCTAATTCTTCTCTCACTATTAGGGAATTGGTAAGTGACTTGGACAAATCATGGGGTAATTCCACAGAGTGGATGCTGCAATTGCGGGATGGTCGTCAAATAGTGATTCCGCTATCTCTGTATCAATTTCCAGAGAGTATGTCGGATTGCTCAGTCACTGATGTAGAGACTGTAACAAGTAATGACTCTTTTATCAATGACGGTCAGATGGTTAGCTGGGCAGAGGATTGTGATGGGTTTGTTGATTCTTTGTCTATTGTTGATGAGGCAGAGGAGGAGATGTGGGATGTTGATGAGAGGTCAATGTCTTGTGAGTGTAGTGGTAAGCCTTTAGTTGTGGTACCCTTGGCCATAGAAGTTCCATTGGAGTTGGAGTGTAATTCCAAGCTGGGGGGGTGGGTGTAAGGAGTCGGTTGACGGTAATAATTTATCACAATGGGTAACAAATCGGATTAAGGCTTTTAGAAAATCAGTGGGCACTTCTTTAGAAGGTTTTGAGGAGCAGATTACGGGTTTGCTATTAGCTATAGAGGCCAAGAAAAAGAACAAAAAGCTTAAGGCAGTAGATGAGCAGTTGAAGCACAGCAAGTCGGGGCAGAAAGGGCAGCGGGAGTTAAAAAATTTATTGTCCTCTATGAATGTCGAGGTTGGTTCAACGAAAACAAGGAATGTAAGTAAGGAGCGGGCTGTGGTGGTTCATCAATGAATTTGAAGATTATTTCTTGGAATGTTAGAGGGCTGAATGATAGGGACAAAAGGCTTCGGGTTCGTAATATGGTTAGGAAATGGGGGCCAGATGTTATTTGTCTTCAAGAAACTAAAATGGAGTTGATTACTAGAGCTGTGATTCGCAGTTTGTGGAGGGGTCAACATGTTGATTGGTCTTATCTAGGCTCTTGTGGAGCTTCTGGAGGGGCGTTACTAATGTGGGATACACGGGTTGTGAATAAAGTGGAGGAAGCTGTGGGGCGATTTTCAATTTCTTGTAGATTTACAAGTGTGGCAGATTAGTCTGTCTAGGCTTTTACTGGCGTTTATGGTCCTAATTCTGGGAGAGACAGACGGTTCTTATGGGAGGAATTATTTGGTTTGAACAGTTGATGGGATGTTCCATGGTGCGTGGGTGGTGATTTTAATGTGGTAAGGTTTCCTTCCGAGCGTGCTAGTGCTACCTCTTTTACTGCTGCTATGCGGGAGTTTTCCAATTTTATTTCTGAGCAAGGCCTTGTTGATATTCCGCTTCAGGGGGGATCTTTCACTTGGTCTAATACTCGTGAAGTTGCTTCGAAGGCTAGGCTGGACAGATTTTTGTTTTCTACAGATTGGGAGGATAAGTTTCCATCTGTCTCTCAACAACGCTTGCCTAGACTGTTATCTGATCACTTCCCGATTGTGCTAGAATGTGGTTCCTTTCAAAGAGGTAGGAGGCCGTTCAGATTTGAGAATATGTGGCTTAAAGATGAGGGTTTCGTGGAGAGGGTGCGATTTTGGTGGGAATCTTATAATGTCTTAGGAGCTCCAAGCTTTGTTTTGGCCAATAAGTTGAAGCTCTTGAAAAATGATTTGAAGAAATGGAATGTGGAGGTTTTTGGTAATGTTGAAGATCGGGTGAGAAAATTGTGGCAAGAGCTTAGTGATTTAGAGATGATTGAGGAAAGTCGAGCTTTATTGGAGGAGGAAAGACTGGAGTTGGAGAGAGTTCGAGGTGAATTAGAAAAAGTTACTTTGATGGAGGAAATCTGTTGGAGGCAGAAGTCTAGAGTCCTTTGTATTAGAGAAGGAGACAGGAATACCAGATTCTTTCATCGTATAGCTAACTCTCACAGAAGATTCAATTCCATTGATAGGCTTATGGTGGATGGAGAATTGTCTTCCGATCCGGAGGCTATAGCAGGTTGTATTTCCCATTTTTATAGGCAGCTATATGCTGAAACTGTGACTCATAGACCTTTATTAGATGATGTGGAGTTCTCTTGTATCTCGGAGGAAGATGCATTTTGGCTAGATAGGCTGTTTGATAAGGATGAGGTGTTTGGGGTGATTAGTGATTTTAAAGGTGACAAGGCTCCTGGCCCGGATGGATTTTCTATGGCGTTCTTTCAGGCTTGCTGGTGTATCTTGAAGGCTGAAATTATGGCAGTGTTTCAAAATTTTCATACTCAGGCTGTGTTTGAGAAGAGTCTTAATGCTTCTTTCCTTGCTCTTATTCCCAAAAAGGTGGATGTTGTGGAGATCAAGGATTTTCGGCCTATTAGTTTAGTTGGTGGCATTTATAAGATTATTTCGAAGGTGTTGGCCAATCATCTTAGAAGGGTGGCACATGGGCTTATTTCAGATTCTCAGAATGCATTTGTGAAAGGTCGACAGATATTGGACTCTTTTTTAATTGCTTCAGAATGTATTGATAGTAGACTGAAGTCAGGTGTTCCAGGAGTGTTGTGTAAGTTAGATGTGGAGAAGGCATATGACCATGTGAGTTGGGGTTTTTTAATGTATATGCTTCAGCGCTGTGGGTTTTCAGAGAAATGGAGAAAGTGGATATTGTGCTGCATTTCTACTGTTAAATTCTCCATTCTGATCAATGGTAGTCCTTCTAATTTTTTTGGTAGTTCTAGGGGGATTCGGCAAGGGGACCCTTTGTCTCCGTTGCTATTTGATATTGTTATGGAGGGTTTGAGTCGTATGTTGGATGTGGCTGCTACTACTAATCAGTTCTCAGGCTTTTCTGTAGGTAATACGGCTGGTAATTCGGTGATGGTGTCTCATCTTTTATTTGCTGACGATACTCTTATCTTTTGTGATGCTGTTCCTACGCAAATAGCCCGTTTGAGAGCAATTCTGGCTAGATTTGAGGAGGTCTCAGGCTTAAGGATTAATTTGGAGAAATCTGAGTTAGTTCCTATAGGGAGGGTGCATAATATGGATGTTCTAGTGGGGATGTTGGGTTGTAGGCAAGCCTCTCTTCCATTGAGATATTTGGGGCTACCGTTAGGAGCTAAATTTAAGGAGTTGTCAGTTTGGAATCCTATTTTGGAGAAGATGGAAAGGAGATTAGCAGGGTGGAAGAGGTTGTATCTATCTAAGGGGGGTAAGGTAACTCTTATTAAAAGTACCCTTTCCTCTTTACGTACATACTTCCTTTCGCTTCTGCCTTTACCTAGGAAGGTGGCAAATCGTATGGAGAAGTTACAATGTGACTTTTTGTGGAGTGGTATTAATGGTGATCCTAAATTACACTTAGTCAATTGGGCTCAGGTTTGTAAGCCGCTGCAGGCTGGAGGGTTGGGTATTAGACGATTGAGGAGTTTTAATTCTGCCTTGTTAGGAAAATGGTTATGGAGGTATGGCATGGAGACCGATGCTCTATGGAGGAGGGTTATTGAGGTAAAATATGGGAATGATTGGGGTGGTTGGTGCACGAAAAAGGTGACCAGTGCTTATGGTGTTAGTTTGTGGAGACATATTAGGAGTGGTTGGGTGAAGTTTTCTAAACTACTTCTATATGATGTGGGGGATGGTAGTAGAGTGAAGTTTTGGAAGCATGTGTGGTGTGGAGATCGTACTCTACAAGAGGCTTTTCCGGAACTTTATTGTATTAGTAGAACAAAAGATTCTTCAGTAGCGGAGGTTTTGTGTTGGTCTGGTGGGAGGATTCATTGGGATGCTAAATTTCGTCGTCCTCCACAAGAGTGGGAACAAGAATCCTTTGATCTATTTATGGATATGGTCTACTCTTCGACGGTTCGGGGATTGGGTCCGGATCGGGTGTGTTGGAAGCCAGCAAGGGGTAGAGGTTTTGAGGTTAGAGGATTCTATCTTTCTTTCTACTCTCCTACCATCTTATCCTTCCCTTGGAAGATGATTTGGAAATCGAAGGTTCCTCCAAGGGTAGCTTTCTTTTCATGGTCTGCTTCCTTAGGTAAGATTTTAACAACAGATAACCTTCGCAAACAACGTGTGCTAGTTCTTGATTGGTGCTATATGTGTAAGAAGTGTGGGGAGTCAGTGGATCATCTTCTTCTTCATTGCCCCATTGCTTGTGAGTTGTGGTCGTCGGTGTTTTGTTTGTTTGGAATTCATTGGGTTATGCCTCAGAAGGTTATTGAGTTGTTTGAGTCTTGGAAGGGTAAGTTTGGTCAACATAGAAATTTTGAGTTGTGGAGAATTGTGCCCCATTGCTTGTTATGGTGTATTTGGCGCGAAAGGAATGCTAGAAGTTTTGAGGGATGTGAACGCTCTATGTTAGAGATTAAGTCTTTCTTTTTACACACTCTCCTCGATTGGAGTGTGGTCTTTTGTCATTTTTCTTGTTCTTCCCTTCCTGTTTTACTTGATCGTTGTAATCTTCGTTTTTGATTTCTGCCCCCATAGTACATTCCCAATGTACTCGGGTTGGCTGTTTTTCTTCTTTTAATAAAATTTTCGTTACTTATCAAAAAAAAAAAAAATTCAGTTATAAATATCTAAATTAGATGAACATGTAAAAACAAAATTATATGTAAAGTTAAAAGCGCCTAAAATGAATATATATATATAGACAATATTTTTGTTTTGATTTTCCATTGATCTATTTTTAGTTAAAACATCAAAATTAAAGTAGATGAATATGTAAAGTTAAAACCGCCTAAAGAGGAATATGTAAAGTCAATATATTTAATATTGTCAAAAAAAATTAAAGGAAAAAATGAATAAGAAAAAGAATAATGATATGGCTAATGACGTGGCAGATGAGGTGGCTCAACAAGAGCTTGGCAGCAATAAATGCTACGCATTAGCCATTAAATATATATAAATTAGAGACTTCGAGCTATTAGTTTGGTGGGGAGTGTGTATAAAATTTTGGCTAAGGTGTTAGCAAATTGCCTAAAAAGGGAGGCACTTCTAGATCTGTTAAGGAGGATGGGATATGGAGAGATGGTGTAGGTGGATTTGCACTTGTATCTTGACAATTCAGTTTTCTGTTTTAATAAATGGGTCTCCACTTGATTTTTTTGGAAGTTAGAGGGGATTGAGACAAGGAGATCCATTATCTCCTATGTTGTTTTTGATCATGATGGAAGTCTTTAGTAGGATTTTGAAGAGAGTGGAGGGGCTGGTTTAATTAGAGGCTTTAAGGCTAATGGTAGATGGGGTGATGGAGTTTGTGTTTCAAATCTTTTGTTTGCAAATGATACGAGCTTGTTTTGTGATGCTGTTGTGGAGAAAATTCTTCATATAAGGATGTTGCTTCTATGCTTTCAAGTTGTCACTAGCTTGAAGGTTAATGTTCGTATGAGCGAAATGGTCCCAATTGGGGTGGTAGATACTGGGCATGTTTTAGCAAGGCTTTTGGGGTGTAGGGTTGGGAATCTACCCATGTCTTATCTTGGCATGCCTTTAGGGCCCTCTAATAAGTTTTCTTTGATTTGGAATCCTATATTGCAGAAATTTGAGAGAAGATTGGCAAGATAGAAGAAGCTGTATTTGTCCAAGGGTGGTAGGCTAACCTTAATTAAGAGTATATTATCAAGTCTTCCTACTTACTTCCTATCACCTTTTAACATTCCTACTAGTGTGGCAAATAAGATTGAAAAACTGCAAAGGGATTTTCTTTGGGATGGTATGGGGAGCGAATCTAAATGACATTTGGTAGGATGGGATAAAGTGTGCGTTCCTATGTCCAATGGTGGTTTAGGGATAAGGAAACTGACTACGTTTAATAAAGCTCTCTTAGGAAAATGGCTATGGCACTTTGGGGTTGAGGAGAGTCGTCTTTGGAGAAGGGTGATAACTATGAAGTTTGGGGAAAAGTGGGGAGATGGACTTCTAAGTTGTGCAATGGTGTTCATGGTTGTGGTTTGTGGAGAGATTTGTATGGGATGGGTTGGGAGGATTTTAGTAAAAATACTTGGTTTGAGATTAGGGTGGGGAATAGAGTGAGATTCTGGCATAATTTTTGGTGTGGGGTTCAACCTCTTCGAGTGACATTTCCAGTTTTGTAGGAGATAGCCATGAATAAAGAGACTTTTGTTGCATTATCCTTGACCAGAAAGAGGGAAGGGGGAAGGTGGACTTGGGAGGTGAGGTTTGCCCGATATTTGAATGATTGGGAGGTGGGTTCTGTGGTGGATTTTCTTCATTTTTTGGAGAATAATACACCTTTAATTGATAATGGGGACTGATTGAGATGGACTTTGAAGAAGTATGGGAACTTTGACATTCACTTGCACTAAAATGCTCTACAAGACTCCTCCTATATCACTTTTCCTTGCGAAGGTATTTGGGGAGTGAAGGCACCTAGGTGAGTTTCTTTTTTTGTTTAGACTGTGGCTTGGAATAAGATACTCACTAGTGATAATATGAGGAGGAAGGGGTTTGATTTTGTTGATTCGTGTTACATGTGTCACTGTTGTGGAGAGATTGTGAAATTTGTTGATTCATTGTGAGAAGGTACAACAGTTATGGTGCTTCGTCTTTTGATCTTTTGGGGTGACCTAGGTCTTACCAAGAACATTGCTTGATCTTCTTTTTGGTTAGAGGAATTGGCCTGGGAAACACTACTCAGACATTTGGAATTAGTACCATTGTGTTTGATGTGGTATGTATGGAGGGAGCGTAATCGCCGATTCACCGTACGTTTAAGGATGTGGATGGTTCTGGAGATTAGTTGCTTGCTTCTTTCAATGGTTTTTGGTTTGATTGTTCTCGGGCTTAGAGACTCACATCTTGTGACTCCATCCCTTTGTTCATTACCTCTCTTCTTTTTTGTAATTTGTTTTCTGTTTTTTTTTTTTTTTCCTTCTTCTTTATGTACTTTATGACTACTTTGTGCTTTTCCAGCATATTGTAGTGTCTTAAATATATTTTTTCTTACCTATCAAAAAAAAGATATATATATATATATTTATTTATTTATTTGTAATTCCTTTAGGTTACTCCGTGCTCATTCTTATGCGCACAGAATAGTCTATTCACATAATAAATATCATTACTTATAAAAAAATAAAAAATAAAGAAAGAAAGAAAAAGAAATCTCAAATCTTGGCCTAAGAACTTTTAAGCGAGGTTTTTAATCATCTTCGTCAGGTCTCATTATTTGATTCCAGCACAAATATCATAACTTAATCTTTTGATCAATCTACCTAGCTACTACAGCTGGAGGCATATGAAACCAGAAGTTGCGGTAATAGAGGCTGTGGAGGTCGTGATCAATGGGGAGGCCAAAGTAAAGGCAGCACCTTTATAAATGTACTCATTGTGGAGGTGAGAATCACAATGTAGATTTTTGTTAGGACCTTTATAGCAAACCTAAAGCTCACCGGTCAGTTTTCAGATAAAGTAAAATACTTCATAGCCTCTTACACCACTTCAGTAACCAAACTGTCTCTATTCCTAAGAGAGAGCATCGTTGTCTTGTATCTCTACAACCTCATTCTGCTGCATCTTCTTCCACTGCCACTCTCACTCAGATAGGGGTCATTGACTTAGGTGCCAATAATCACATGATGGGTGGTAACTCAGGTCTGCTTTCCAACTTCACCACTCTAATCATTCCTGTCATGTCACTTGGGCAAATGGCAAAACCACACTCATTTTTGGTTTGGGCATTGCTAATAGCCCCACTCTTTTGTTATCTCATCTTATATGTCCCTAAATTTCCTTTATCTCCTGTCTATTAGTAAGATAACCAAAACTCCTAACAATGCTAAAATACTTTTGACCTCTTCCTGTGTCTGTCAAGATCACAAGACTAGAAGGAATATGTGTGGTGGGTGTGAAAATTCGGTTGAATTTATTACCTAGACAATGATGACTTTTGTTGTTTTCAAGATCTTAAGACCATTTTTCTACAAAGAATAGGATTGGGAGAATTTTTTTTTTTTTTTGGATAGGTAATAAGACTTTTGTTTTATTATTTTTATAAGATATCATGGTATTTAATTTAGATAATTACATTTTTTATACACAATAAACAGGTAGAGAAAAAAAAAATTAATATAATAAATATGATGGGTTCATCTCTACTGATCTATGTGGTGATATTATCCTTTTCCTATAAAAGAATAGGGAAAAAAAAATTAAACTGGTAAAAAGTTACCTATTATGTAATAAGGGTATAACAATAAATTTATACAAATTATCTTTTCAATCCAGTCCTTTTTCTTTTCAACCAAATAATATATATATATATATATATATATATATCCTTACACTTTTCCATCCTTCCTATTTTGTCTATTTATTAAAAAAAATACAATAAAACAAAAAACTGTCCATCCTAGATTTCTATCCTCTCAACCATACAACCCTAAAAATGAATACTCTACCAATCAATGGGTTTGCAAAGTTCAATGGTAAAGCAACCTAAATCAACTTGCAACCTTGGCTACAAATATGAGATGACACAAGGAGCTAACTAAGAAAATCATATATAAATATATCTTAAATGCATCATTTGATGGCACCAATTCAGAAGATGAAGTTATCTCAGTTAAATATCCCAAATTTCTCCAGAAATGAAGGGAGAGTGAGAAGAAAAAAAAGAAGCTAATACCTGGAAGGTATCTTTTCCTACAGCATCATAGACAACATCAACCCCATTGCCTGATGTTATCTCATTGACACGAGCAACAAAATCCTCTTCCTTATAGATTATAACATGCTGGCATCCATCATCCTTGGCTTGAACCGCCTTCTCTTTCGTTGAGACAGTTCCAATGACGGTGGCACCTAGGGCATTAGCCCACTGGCTTAATAGAGAACCAACTCCACCAGCTGCTGCATGAACAAGGATTGTGTGTCCAGGTTCAACCTACACAAGACAATTATTCATATCTAGTAGTTGATGTAAATAACAATGTTTAACAGGCTGGGAAAGAGAGCCAATTTTAGCACAATGCCAGGTTTGAAGCGTTCTATTTGTGCAAATTAGGAGAATAGGGGACAAATGCATAGCAATATACTTATATTAACAGTTTGAAAAACTGATGAAAACAGACGTTGTCAGATTTATCATGGTATTGCTGCCAATCCAAATTATTACACACACACACACACTATAACAATTCATTAAAAAAATTTTAAAGGGACACAACCCATGTACATGGGATGTATATGAGAGATATGCCAAAATTTATCAACCAAAACCACGAAGATCAATAAATTCAAGTAAATTCAAAAAAGAAAAATGTAAAGTAGCAGCTGTTCAATCATATGATGACTACAGAAACAAAAACTTCAAATCCAAAATTGATTTTCACATAAAGATAAATAAACTCAAGTAAATTCGAAAAAGGAAAATGTAAAGTGGCAATCGTCCAATCATATACTGATCACAGAGACAAAAGCTTCAAATCCAAATTTGTTTTTTCACACCCCTCGAAGCTTTAAACATTTCTTTCTCTCCATATACACCACATAAGATGGAGGAATCGCATTCTGTATGTTTACATTGTGATGATGACCAAATCTACCCCACCAGCAAGCCAACAATTCAATAGCACATCTTGCACGATCCACTAAATCTTAAATAAAGAAAATACCACAGCCAAAAATTCTCTAGCAACATTACAACAGAGTTAGTGATCTACGAATTCCCCACTCTTCTTGCGCATACAACATCAATCTACCGCTATTATTTGGCACTTTCTTTTTTTGATTAGTAAATAAGTATTTTATAGAAAAGAGACTATTTCATGTACATGGATAAAGATTCTAAAAATCAGCAATGGAGCTGATGTAGTAAAACCCCACGCCCAAGATCAATCAAACAATGATCTAGCAAACAATTCTATCAATTGTGACCTGAAATTTCCATATCCTCAAATGTACGACGATTACATTCCTATCACAAAGTTTACATCAAACATAACGGGACAATGTTCCAAATATCCGATTAATGCTTGCCTACCCTATTATGCCAACCAAACAAAAGGTCAATGGCCTTTTTACGATAGCAACACTGAAACCCCAAAAGATCGAAAGACAACACTCCACAAATCAAACGCAACACTTCAGTGTAGTCAAACCCACAACAACGGTAAACCCAACACCACCCTACTAGCATGTTCGTTCCTTAATGCATCCTAAAAGGAAAACCCCGTTCTTTTTCAATCTCCATCTCAATATATCACTACACTCATGAAGAGGGCAATTAGAATGAAGAAGATTGAAGAAGGTGGTGACCACCTCTATCTCCTAATCATTAAAGTCCAGCAGGAAGCTTACATCTCAAAGTCCTCTGCTCCCCATCATCCTGTCTTCCAAGAATGGATCAACTAAAGAATCTTGATCTAAAAACCATAAAAGTAAGGAAAGACCAACCTCAATGGTTGCTCACCACACCACCATCATGCCAGAACTAAACTCGGCTACGCTCACCTACCTCAAAGTGTATATACTGTGAGAACCATCTCACCCCATTCTAATATTCCATAAGCCACTAATGCATATCTATCTTGAGCAATCCCATACAACTCTAGGAAATTCTCCTTTAAAGGAGGTCCCCCACACCAAGAATCATGTCAAAGCTTAGTAGAAGATTCACCACCCCACCTTAAAGCAAACAAAGCATTGAAAAGTATTTCACCCTTTCCTTATACACTATCGGAAAGAGAGATAATTCCTGATTGGAACACCAACCCCCCCACATGCTGCCATATTTTGTGTCAATAACCCTTCTCCGTAAAGCATCTCTTTCCAAAGCATAATACCACAACCATTTCCCCAACAACTCCAGATTAAAGTGCACTAAATTTCAAATACCTTACCCCCCATTTTGAAGTGGTTCACACACATTCCTCCAACTCACTAGATGATACTTAAACTCATCTCCCATCCCTCCCCATAAAAAACCTCTTTATAACTTAAAAATCTCTTGGTAACTTTTCAATATGTCTAGCCACACTCAAAGGGATGGTAAACAAAGACAAATATTAGGTGGGTAGGCTAGATGACATGCTCTTAATCAACATAATACACCCCCTCTTAGACAAATACATTTTTTTCCATCTGGCCGCCTTTCCAATTTATCCAACACACTATTCCACACAGTTTTCACTTTAAAAGTGGAACCTAAAGGAAGACCCAGATAATTCATGGGTAATTGGGAAACCTTGCTTCTCAAAATACCGGCCAAAGCTTCTATATTCAGTACATCACCAACAAAGACTAGTTCATATTTCCCCAAATTGATCTTCAATCTAGAAATAATATGAAACCACACAAAAATAGCCTTCAAGTACCAAATTTGCTCCAGCTCCACTCTGAGAAAAAATCAATGTATGGTCTGCAAAAAGAAGATGTGAAATTACTAACTGAACATTGGGACTAACACCCACAAACAAAACCTATTATATAATTTTCTCCCCCCGCCGTCTCCAACATCCGGCTAAGTGCCTCCATAACAATGATAAACAACATAGCGGATAAAGGTTCTCCCTGTCTCAACCCTTGCGAACTATGAAAAAAATCCTCTGGGGCTACCATTCACAAGCACAGAAAATCTAACGTGGTCATATGCCTTCCCCAGATCTAGCTTGCACAAAACCTCTAGTATACCCGACTTTAGATGGCTATATAAGCATTCATTGGCAATTAAAACCTAGTCTAGAATCTGCCTCTTGCTAACAAAGGCATTTTGAGGAACCAATACCACTTTATGAAGCACCAACTTTAATCTGTTTGCCAATACTTTAGCCAAGATCTTGTAAACCCCTGTAATCAAACTAATAGGAAGAAAGTCCTTAAACTTTTCCCTAGGCTTTTTTGGAATAAGAGAGACAAAAGTAGCATTAAAATTTTTCTCAAAGGTGTAGTGCTCATGGAAGTGATGGAAAACCATCATTAAATCCACCTTCACAACACCCCAACAGCTTTGGAAAAAAGCCATCTGGACCTAGTGCTTTGTCCCCACTATGTTTGACACCGCCTCATAAACCTCATCCTCCATGAAACACCTCTCCAGGCACTTAGAATCCACCTCCTAAAGGGCTAGAAGATCTAAGCCCATCTAGTAAAGGTTGCCAGGCTCCCTGTTCAGAGAATAAGCCATTATAAAAATCCACAATCTTCTC
This sequence comes from Quercus ilex subsp. ballota, assembly GCA_032727855.1. NCBI lineage: Eukaryota > Viridiplantae > Streptophyta > Magnoliopsida > Fagales > Fagaceae > Quercus > Quercus ilex. The sequence goes on from CM064909.1 coordinate 29,004,089, forward strand.
ATTAATTGCCTCTTGATTAGTGAGCTCCTTTCCATCTACAAGTAATCTCCTATAAAAGAACTTTGTATTTTTGTACCCTTCCTTCAAGCACAACATCCTTGACTTTTGGCTTTGCCTCCAATTAATCTCTTTCATCAACAAGATTCATTCAAGTTCTACTTTGGCCTACTCCCTTTGCAATTTTTCATCATCAGGTAATATCCTATACTCCTCAATCTCATCATCCTATACTCCTCAATCTCATCCATAGAATTAATACTATTCAACAAAATGTCTTTATCAAACAATATTGCCAAACTCTAAGGTATTCCACTTTTTCAAATCAAGCTTCAGGGCTTTCAACTTGTTTGCCAGAACAAAACTAGGAGATCCATAAATAGGAATCCCACCAACCTTTCACCTTTTCTACAAAGCCATTTGCCTCTTTCCACATATTTTCAACTCTAAACCCCATTTCACCGCATCACACTCCAATAAAATAAGGTGTTGATCCAACAAAAGCCTTGGTAGATACGCCTCTAAGTAATCATAGAAAAATGCTCCTCTAAAAGTGGAGTGATCAAAAACTTGTCTATAAAATCAAGCTATTATGCTTCAATGCAAACAGTAGTTTTTTTTTATAAGTGACAAAAGGTTATTACTAAAAAAAAAAAAGAATACCCAGGTATGCCGGAGGTGTACTTGAGCAGCAGTCCATCAATCTTTCAAATTACAATGCTCAAACATATCCAAAAATTAGAACAGGGAAGAGAGTTAAAAGCAATACTCCAATCCAGTAAAGAGTGAAGAAAGAGAGATTTAATCTCAAGTATAAACCATTCACTTCCATCAAAGCATCTCGCATTCCGGTCTCGCCAAAGACACTGCATGACACAGTGCTAAATAAAAAGTTCTCTTGGAATTTTTCTAATGGTCAAGTGCTAAGGCCAACCAACCCTAGGTGCCAACTCCTAGGTTTGTTCACTCTTACTTTGCGTTGACTCCAAAAGCCTAGGTGCAGACTCTTAGGTTATCTATATTTGGTTTTGTCCTACATCAGCTTAAAAATTTTACTAACCATCTACTGCCAAAAAGTTTCTTTCTCCATGGCATAATGCAAGTGGCTGCTCTCAAGACTCAAAACCTACACACGTGCTCAGCTACTCATGACTTGAATAAAAGTCAACTTTGAACATGATTTTTTTATAGTGTCACTAGATACCCAGTTTGATGAAAAGTATAAAAATGCACCAGAATTTTTTTGATAGTAACCAAATTCACTTGATTTTAAAAATAACTCCTAACAATCGAAGTAGCTAAGGCTTTTTTGGGAATCACTCCTAGGATTTGTATGTTTCACACACTCATGTAAACAGCTGTAAATAAATTTTTAAAATCCAGAAATTTTAATATCTCATAAGACAGCCACATATGCTTTTCTGGTGAAATTGCTAGAAACTTGTTGACAAAAAGTTTTGAAATACCCCTAAATTTAAACAAAAGAATACCTTTAAAAACCAACATTAACTAAGCAGCAACTAAGAAAATAAATTTAAGACCCAAGTAAAACAACTCTAAACAATCAAACTAGCTAGATAGATCATGAGTAGCATCCTAGCATCATTGAAAACTCAAATTAAAATCTATGCTTTAGAATTTGGATTCCCATGTCTCTTGTAGACCTTTCCAAAGTGTCTTCTGTTACCATTGAATCTCTTCCCTTAAAACAGGTGGAGGGTGAAGTCACAGGTTTAATTCCTTATGGATGTGGACGTTGTATTTACCAAGAAACAATGATTATATATATATGAGTGAAGTGTGTGTGTGGAAAAAAAAAAAGGATAACTAACACTTTTTTTGGTAACAAAAATAATTCATTCAAATAACATAATAGATATGGGCTTTAGCATCGTGGCTTATCAAAATAAAGTCAACATTGTAACACAGTTGGCCACAAGCTATAATGATAACTTTGGTTTTTATCATACTTGCACATACGCATTCACATACATATGCAAGCCACACCCTCAACATGATGATGATGATCCTTCTTCTAAATATAGATTGGAATTTACAAGCATTAACAGACTGCATATGTATAAATGCAAGTGGTGCAGAATACATGTTCACAGTCGATACCAACTCAATATCTGATGACATTTTATCACAATTTTTATTTATATCAAGGTTTCTAGTCCAAATACTTTAAAGGCTCAATTTAATATAAATTTCAACTTTCTGCAGTATATATTCAGCTGCATCAGTATAGAACCTACCTTGAAGCAACGACGGAGTAGAAATTGAGCTGTCATACCCTTGAGGATGACAGATGCTGCAACGATAGGATCAATAGTGGAAGGAACAGGCACAACTTTGTTTGCAGGAAGGATCTGCTCTTCAGCATATGCGCCCATTGGACCACCAGCATAAGCTATAAGGTCTCCAACTTGCCTGCCAGTTAGTCCAGGACCCACAGCTGTCACCACCCCAACAGCCTCCATACCTGCATCAGAAACTGGTATTGATAAATTGGTCCCACCTTAGGACCTAACCTCATATAAAATAGGTAAATCCATTCTTGTGCCATTCAAAGAAAAATCTCCAGTGTGTACTATAACTATCCCAAGTTAAAGAAACTAACAAAACTCTCTGAAACCACATATGCACTATGGTTGTAAAGAAATCACTATTTGAATAATAGCTTAATTGAAGGAAAGTAATTTCATCACAACAAAATAAGTCTTTCGGTCGAGTTAACAATTTGGTGAGCACTTATACAATATTGGCCCACTTCCTGACAGCTACAGCCTGTAGAACTGATGGTTACTAGCACAGTATTGAGCTGGATAGCCTGTGAAAGTCCATGGTTCAAGTCTTGGTAACCCCAATTCTGTCAGTTTCATGTGTTGTACACATTTAAGGCACATGATTAGTTTAGTGTTGTCGGAGGCTGACACATGATTGGAAGTATTTGTATTAACATGTTTGTGAGTTCTACATAAATTTTTGGCCCACATCTTGATAATTTGAGAAAGAGTGAGTTGATCCAAATCAAGAGAACGAAAAAAAAAAAAAGGTAGAGGAAGGCCAAAAATAATATTAGTAGAAGTAATAAAAAATGACATGTCAATTAGGGAAGTAACAGAGAGCATGACTTCAGATAGAATAGAATGAAGGAAAAGAATTTACAAGGTCGACCCATTCTAATAAGTCGATGATCCATAGCCGACCCAAATTTTGGGACTAATGTTTTGTTATGTTGTAGTTATGGTCAATTTTATATTCAGTCACTCTACAATTCCTGCAAATTAAGGGTACTTTGGTAATTTAGCTGAGCCTAGAATTTTCTATGAGATCCTAAGTATCCTAGATATTATTTTCTTTAGTCCAAGTTAGTATTTTATAAGGTATTAGTTTACTAGTCAAACTAGTAGTCCTAATACTTCTAGTACAAGAAAGAGTCTTTATATTTGTGTTCAATGTATTCAAAGGAGATGGAGAGTTGATTAGAAGTATTAGGCAAGTTGGCCTTAGGATTTTTCTTCCTCCCTTTATCTTCTTTTTTTATTTTTTCTTTCTCTTGGTTGCTGTTCATGGGCACTGTTTGCAGTACTATCCACATATTTAAATAATTCAATTTCTTTTTTTCTTTTTCTTTTTCCTCCTCTTTTCAACCATAAATCCAATTTTTCTCTCTTGATCCCTCACCCTTCTTCTAAAAAGATTCTAAACCCCAAAATCCACAAATCCTTCTAATGACCCACCACAACTACACGTCAACAAATTTCTCCAATTTGTCCTACGTCAGAGTCTATTAATGAATTCTAAGAATTCTGTCATAGCAATAGTGAATCTATCGTATCCTAGCCTTTCACTCAGAAATCTAACTATATTGAACTCCCTTGCCACACGCCAAGCCACCTCCCAACTCTGTTGTGAATCTCTCAACTCCTATCAACTACTTACCCTATCATCATTAGGGTCGTATACTCCAATAAAGACCCAATTGAATTTATCCTTCACATTACTCAATAAACATGACATTGAAAACCTCCCCACACACCCACACTTGGATCAATTTTCTCAACCACCCGTTTGCCCCATATTAAGAGCACCATACCTGCTGTATTTTTCGCTTCAAGTACCATCCAATCTTCAAATGGCTAGCACAAAGACTTCTAACAACACTTGCATACATTTTGACAATTTTGTTTCCTAACCAACAAACCACATCAGACTTCCATCCGTTCAACTTGATTTTTACAACCGCTCATTTGTTAGGATCATTTACACATTATATTCCAAGTAAACAGGTGTAGCTTCATTAGGAATACATCAACAACCCTTCCTTTACTAGTACTCCCACGTCATAATTAACTGTATATACCAAATTTTAAAGATCCCTAGCTCCTTTAAGAGTTGGGTTAGTTACCCGCTGCACACTCCCCTCACTTGCTGACTTCCTCTATCTCTCCTCAATTGTACCAAATAAAGCCATAAACTGTTCTCCAAAGACTATAGAAACTCCTAGGAATTTGCTAAATCCCTTAATACTTCAAAATTCTCATCACCCATTGAGTAGCCTTCATACCTCCCATTTTTAAATTCACATCAAAAATTTCTTGCTCACTTGTTGATCAATCAATTCTGGCCAATGACTCAAATAGTAGAGGACTGGAGCTCCCCCCCACTATTATTTTCACACACTATCAATGCTCCCCAATCTGGTGAAAGCCACAGCACCTTCTGGTCCTCCATCAATTGCTCAGATTGTAACATATTTTTCCTCCACCATATCCTCCACTGTAAATTCGTAATTGGGCGTATCATTTCAAGATTGCTTAGAACTTCACACATTGGGGTTAGCATAACATTCCAAACTCCCATCTCTAACTTCTGGTGATCTATTCTGTATTGGCAACAAAACCCCCTTGGCAGCTGAGCCTTAGGTTGGATGGAGCTTTATCATCAGTCATCAATCAACCTTAGTATTTATTTTTCTAGCCTTTATCTAGACTATTCCATTTTCCACCTATGAGACACCCCCTAAAACCCCATGGATGCTTGTCCGACGCGTTGAATGTTAATTGACTGGCCCGATTATGTTTGGATAAAGTATTGGGTGCCTTAATTTTTCTTTTTTCCAATTCTTTTGTTACATTTTAGACCAAGTTAAAGGCAAGGCATAACTATGAACTATGAAGTGATTAGAAAAGGTGTGGACACTGGTCATCACCTATTTTATTTTTATTTTTTAAATTTAAAATTTAATAGTTACAATGAGGGAGAGGAAATTCGATCTACAGATGGCTCCATTAGAACCACTAAAAGATGTCAACCAATTGACGCTCTGTATATCACATATTTTATGTTAAACTAAAATTAGTAATCAAAAAGGTTCTAATTAGCTCAACAAGTAAAGTTTAACCACGATCGAATAAGAAATAACAACCATGTGTCGTAACAATCAAACATGAGACACTAATATTAATCATTAACAAGATCTAAAATCCTAAAGCATTGTACGAATTAAAAGCTAATATTATAATAATACTTTTAGATTAAAAAAATAATAAAAATAATAGAGTAAAAGAGGGGGAAAAAAAAAGGAAGAAGAAAGAAAAGAAATGAAAGCAAACCAGGGATATAGGGCAATGTGGGGGTCTTGTAAACCCCTTTGCGGAAATAAACATCGATAAAATTAAGGCCAACGGCCTTATTTTTGACACGAATCTCGCCTTCCTTTGGTTCTCCTAATTCCACATCTTCCCATTTAAGGACTTCCGGACCCCCAAGTTCGTGAACTCTAACAGCTTTGACCATTTTTTTGGGTGCTGCTTCTGCAAGTGCTCGCACTGTTTGCGATACTCTTCTGGCACGTGTAGGTGCAAATGGTAGTGGGTTTGAATTTTGATGGAAATGGAAATGGGAAATTTTTGGTTTTATAAGTACAGGTAATAGGCGGTGGTACTGGTGGCACTGGCACTGATGAATTCCTGGTCTTAATAGTAATCCCATTTTATTTTATTTTTCTGCTGATCATGACTTGTAATTTTGTCCTTTTTTATATTTTTAGTCCTGAATGTGGACGGAATAATGGCAATGTGACCGTCATGGCAAGTTCAATGCTGCATATTTTCAAATTATATATATCACTCTTTTTTTTTTAATCAAATAAATTAAAAAAATTATTTAATTTTGTTGTGCCAAGTTATGATTTGGTGCATATTCGAGAGGAAAAAAAAAAAGTTATGATCGGTACATAATAAAAAAAGAAGTGTTATGTCGCCAAAATTACTTTTTTTGTCAACTTGTAATAACTTATCATTAAAAATTTGTTGTGAATATATTATCGACATAGCATTTCTCTAATAAAAATGGTGTTCGAATGTGAAATAGTGAAAATAACGTTGCTCTAATCATAATTATTTGACATATTGATACACTGTGAAATTGATTGTGTTAAACAAATGTACATAAATAGAGAGATATTCAATTTCTTGAACGGTCGAGAGTTTTATGTCAAAATGACTAGAGTCAGTGAGGAAGTAGGAGTCCAAGCTATAATTTGGACAAAAAATATCCCACTCCATTTTAAAAATTGTCTATTGTCATCCATAAAATGTCAAGATTCTAGTCTTTGAATTTAGTAGTTTATAAATTGCCACATAATTTAATATTTTAAATGACATAACAGGTTATGCACTTTTAAATTTATAAAATATAATCTAGACTAGGAAATGGACAAGTTTTGAAATGGAGAACATTCTTGATTGTAGTAAGTGTGCAAGATTGAAAAATTGAAAGGATTTGTTAAACTTATAGTTCAATTATAATAGAATTGTATAAAAGTCTAGATCCAAAATATATATATATATATATATATTGTAATAAACTAAATTCTAACTTTTTAATTTTGTTATTTTAAAGCAAAATTTAATAAGCTAAAACCCTATGACAATCTAAATACTCTTTATATATATCCATTAAAAAGAAATGAAAAAAAGTTGTTTTTGGTACTCACTTTTTCAATTCTTTTATTTTAGATAACATTTTACTTTTTTATTATTTATATCAAAAGATTTTCTCTCATTACAGGTGCTACTCTCTCTCTCTCTCTCTCTCTCTCTCTCTCTCTCTATATATATATATATATATATATAAAATAGGCGTCAATCCAAGATTTTGCTCCCATCAAATAGGTTGCACTTCATTAAAAGTTAGTAAATTATTAGTTGACAATGAACTTTCTAACATTTAGATCACTTATAATAGTCTAGAATTTTTCTCAAAAAATAATAATAATATTCTAGAATCTTGTAGTTCAATTAGTTAACATCTCTAGACTCCAAGTGTTTCTAAAGAAAACATTCAAAATTCAACCCTCCCAGACTCTTAACTATTGAAATATATAATAATAAAAAAAACCATTTATAATAATTAAATAAAAATTGTCATATAAACTAGATTAGACTTACATTGAGAATTGTGAATAAAAATAGAAGAGAAAATTGAGTAAATGGAGACCTAAATAGAAAGTTTTCTTTAAAAATCATAATAAGTTGAAAAGAGTAAAGATTTACATAACAAGCAAGAATCGTTATCAACAACGATTGAAGAATTGCCCTCAATATGAATCACTATAGGAGTTCTACAAAGAACAAGTGATATGTACAAGGCAAGGGAATTAACAAAAGTCTAGAATCACATACTTTGACACAATTTAAACATGAAGCAAACGGTGATTACATTATTTTTTATTAAGTACCAACGGTAAACCTGTGTGTAAGTAATGTAATCCAATCACAAGTTGACGCTCCTGCAAGTTGTAACAAAGTGTGTAATCTTAGAAGAATTGGAGAATTAATTGTTGATTGGAGACAACCTTGTATAAATGGTAATTTTGCAAGCACTCTCATGCATTGTGAATGAAAAATAGAAATGGTTTCTCAATGTAGAATTAGCTACATTAGAGCTGAAATACGATCAACGATTTCCTTCTATTTTGTAGAACACCCAAAAAAATAGAACGAAGCAAAATGAAAACCATATGTGACATTAAGGTCTAGGGGGATAAGATCCCCTATTATTTAAACCCTCAAATTCCCTCCCATTTTAATCCACACGTAGGACACATGACTTACATGAATTTTTTTAGGCCGTTCAATTTTTTAAATACCACATCTTATATCTAGACAAAAATTGGAGGATTTAATTAGAGTAGATCCTTTCCCCAAGTGTAAAAATGTAGAATGATTCTCTAATTCACTATGATAGTTGCTTATTATACCACATACGCATACAAAATTTACATGTAAAGCATCTAGGAATCCTAAAAAAAGAACAAAAAATTAGCCAAGTACCTTGAGGCAAAAAAAATATTCACACAAACAGCAAATTACGGGAGAACGCCAATTATGATACAGTTAGAAAAACTTGCTAAGAGACAATACAGAATTGAACTTGGGGATTTAATCATTGACGATTTCTTCCATATAATCTACCTACTCATGTCTATAGTCTATACATGACATTTAAAAGAGATTAAAAGAGGAAAAGGAAGGAAAAAAGAGAGGGATGCTCAACCTGGGAAAATCTATACTCGACGTAAAAGGTATTAAACTAATAGCCATGAATAAAATATGAAGTCTAGCTTAGCAAAGAAATGATACAGGAAAGCAAAGGGATCATCTCCAACCATGATCAAGGCAAAAGCATTGGAGGTTTCCAGTGGGAGAATTCCACAAAGTTTCTATTTACAATAGATCCGTTGTGTAGCCAGAATGTCTCAGCTGACTGGTGAAAATGCCTAACTTTCCTTTGAAGTTCCCACAGAATCCCATGCAGTGCTGAACATGGCTCCGATTCGGGAGCATAAACCCATAGACACCTTAGTTGTCTACCACGGTTAATCATCCTCTCTATATCTTTGTCTGAAAATAAACCCACCTTTGTGCTATAGCATATTAAAGGAGATTGTAAGCCAAGCAATGATATACAATGAAGTTTGAATCTGACCTGGTATAGATTCTAGGTACTCCAACATTTGGGGACCAATCTGAGTGGATGGCCATTTTATTGATATCTGTGTGTAATCAATGACATTCTGGAAAGGCAACTCTACCTGATCTGATATTATCACTGGTACGCACTCCTGTTTAGCAGAGACAACTACATTACTTCAAGTATCAACTGCCCAACCTCTGTGTGTGTGTGTGTGGGTGCGCGTGTGTACAATCAGAGAGAGAGAGAGAGAGAGAGACCACAAAGTACAACTCATAATATCGGAGAGACCAAGATGACTCCCCACGCGGGGCAAGGCAGAACTTGGCATTTCGAAGGTGTTCAAAATACTCTATCCTTCCCAGTTTGTCAGGGCCACTGAACTTCAACTCTGGAGATTCCAGCTGTTTACAATATCAATATGCATACTTTGTATCTCTTAAAAGAACACAAGAACTGAAAGCATTCATAATTTAGCATTTCAAACAGAAAGTGCCCAATGAGACAGTTTAGGATTATGCACATCCAGGAATCCAATACCAGTGCCCACCCACCAGAATATATTACCAGGATAGGGAAAAAAGAAATATGTTGCCTAATCAAGGAAATACATAGAACTCATTATGCATTCTAGGCAATTAAGTTACAGATTAAAATCAATGCCAAAAACAATGTAATAAATTAAAATGGAAATCTTAAATCTAAACACTGACATGTCCATTTGATTGGCTTGAATTCTGGCTTGTTTTGAAAAAGTGGGTTTCATGCCAGCCATTTTAATAAAGTATTGAGCTGTACATTTAAAAAAAAAGAAAAAAAAAAGTGATGCTTAAGAAACTGTAACTAATAAGCTAACTAAGCTGACTTTAAGTTTAAACAGACACTAGTAGCACCTCCGTTATGAATATAAATTTTTCCCTTTTATAAAACAAACTAGCATCAGCATAACACTACTGAATGTTATTAATTATTAAATAATAATATAAGTCTTTTTTTGTTCCAAATTCTCATGAGAAATGATAATTTGGCAAATCAATAGACAGGTTTTCCTTTTGATTTCTTTAGCAAAAAATTTCTACTCAAAGCAACCAAAGATGGGTGCAGAACCCTATGTCTAAGTGACAGAAGTAGTTCAATTGAACTCCTCAGCCAAATCTAGGTTACCAACATAAATTTTAATGAACCAGATTACTTCATTTAAAAAATGAAGAAGTCATAGATGATGACATACCTTGTCTGGAAATTGCTTGGCAAGTTCTATCAACTGAAGACGACCAACCTTTCCTTGTGCACGACCTAAATAGTTTGCCAAGTACCTTCGCTTTGATAAAGGCAGAGGCCGGACAAGGGTATCCTCAGTTTTAGTCATTCTATCATCAACATTCCCGGGAATTATGATATCTTTCCATGTATTAAAAGAACTTGTGTCCTTCTTATCAGTCCGATCCCCCTACACTAACACATTAATAAACATTCTCTAAGACAAATAAAAATGGTTTGGAAGAGCCACATGGACTTTAATCTTATAAGTAACTTAAACAAGCCAAATGACTTTCAAATAAATCATGTGACCATCCTCATGTACTTTAATCACACAACTTCATTAAGTATTTTAAACAAGTCAAATGGCTGTTAGGGGTAAGTTTGGTTAAGCGTTTTGAAAGATTAAAAGAGCGTTTTTGAAACCCAAAACTCTGTTTTGCAACCACAACTCCTCATAACCTTTACAAATGCTCATTTTAAACTCAAAACACAGTTTTCCAATAGCTTATACAAACACACCCTAAATAGGTCGTGATTGAAAATCCATGAATGACAATTTAAATTGTCACAAAATGGGTTGGAGTATCTTTTCTCCAAATCTGTCTGAAATCAGTGAGTGTCCATTTGGTACAACTTATTTTTTTAGCTTTTTGAAAATGGGTTGTTTGAAAAGGTTGCACCTAGAAAAAAGTGGGGTTTAAAAAGGTTGTATTTTGAAAAGGTGCAGTTTCACAACGGGATGCCAAACATGTAAAACTGGTTGAAGAAATAGACCAACACATTAAAAAAAAATTTAGAACACCTAAAAGGAACAGTACAATGACACATGTCCAAATCCAGCAATAGGAAAACAAAAGGACTATGGTTCTAAAGATTAATGTCATTACTAAAAAATTTCAGAGGGCTGTTCCCTCTGCAGAACAGGAAAATTTTTACAGTTCAATCCATACAACATGGGTGCAAACTTTGCAGCCATATTGGAAAAAATATTTACATTAATACTTCTGTCACATGTAATACACACCATAGCACTTGAATGCTAACTTTTGATACACTTATCGCTGCTTAGGACTGTCCAAAGGTAATTATGGTTGAGGAGAACTTCCAAAGGCATCCAAGAGTCAGATTGATTATTTCTTGACACAGGCCAATCAATGTCATAGGGACCACCTACTGGTTAGTTAAAATGAAAACCAACTTAAAATTGGGTTGAAGCTTACCACACTAAGAAAAAATCTAAAAATAATAATTTCATGTCAGGACTTTGATCCGGGTTTTTATATAGCATAATAGAGCAGAACTTAGACATTATGACAAAGGCTACCTACCAAATTCATACTACCTAACATTAGTTAAATAAACTACTCAACGAGTTCCTCAATAACTCCATGGCTCTTTTCACATACCAATGGTATTAAAACAAAAATGAGGATGGCTCAAAACAAATCTGGAACTACGAAACTGTTCAAAGGACCTCCCAGTCGGCTGATCACTTTAGCAGTATCAGGGTTCTAGTACAAATCACCCACTCCAAATCCAGAGCTAACTCATTTTTAAAAAAAATACAGAAATTATCCCAAGACATTTGCTGATAATATAATTTGGATAATTATAATTCAGTCTGGCACCAACAGAAATCCTATAGCTAACTCAACTTTGTAAAATATAGAGAAATTACCCCAAACACATTGGGGAAAAAAAAAAAAAAAAGGTTACGGAACTTTAAAATTCAATATAATGATGAAAGAGTAACAGAATTTTTTTTTCAACCATAAACTACACTGGAAAAAGTCTAGATTGTAGAAAAGGGGGCAGAAAACTTTTGATTTTATTCTTCATCTATTATATTCCTATTTTGTGAGTTGTTTGTGATCTAATTAAGGATTGTAAAACATACACTTCATGTTGATGTCTACAAGCGTACGAAATGCTTTGCAACCACGTAATGTGTTCAAAATTTTCATATTTGAAAGTCTTTTTTATTAATACACATGCACCCCATTGGTCTTGAAACCATGATGCCATCCTACATCTTGCTCTTATAAGAGGAGGTGCCATTTGAACTAGAGCTCATTGGCTTAGAATTGAAGGCATTTTTGTATTGGTAGTTACACATGCTCGGGAAAGAAAAAAAGATTCTTTCAAGACTTCTTCCTTAATTCCATTGGCTCTAATCTCTCCAAATTCAAAATTCACTCTTAGAGTGAGTCTTGAACCTAGAACCTTGCCCTTCACCTTGCTCTTATAGGGGGAGGATGTGCCCTTTGAGCTAAAGCCCATTGGCTCATATTTGAAGGCATATTGTTTTTATTGAAGGCATTTTTTTTTTATTGGTAATTACCTCGCACTCCGCCTTACCGGTGCCGTTTGAGCTAATGCTCATTGGTGTGGTGCAATCGTAGCGTGGCTAGAGAGGAAAAAAATATCCTTTATTCAAGACTAAGATTAAGGGCAAACCCAAGTAAAAGTGCCCATTGTAGTTAATTAATTTTTTTCATATTTTATTTTATGTTTCATTAGGTTTTGTTTCTAGTACAATCTGTTCATCATTGTGAACATGATGTACTTTTTTTAATGAAAATATATATTACCTATAAAAATAAATAAATAAATAAATAAGGTTTTATGGAGTCGAGTGTACTATCATAATCTTTTCATTGCCCATTGAGGGCCATAGTTGTGCACCTTGAATTAGATTTTATAAATAAGTAAATCTTATTTAATTTATGGGTCTTTCTTGGGTTCAATTCAATTAGGATTTGGTTTACTAGTCAAAGTAGGAGTTCAAATCCTATAAGGAAAAGTTAAAATTTAGCCTATATATATGCGTTATTGTACTCAAACAAACAAGAAGATTAATACAAATATAGAGTGTTTTGAGCATTGACACACCTTAGCCGTATTATTATTTTTCTCTTTTATTTTCTTCTTGATATTTTTTCATAATTCACAATACTATAAATGGTACTGTTCATGATATTTTTCTTTTTTTGATAAGTAAACTGTCCGTGCTATTTTTCACATGCAATACTAACAGATTGTGGACAAATTCGATTTCTATTTCTTCTTACCTCTTTGAAACCCTAAATAAAATCTTTGCAACCCTTCATTCTAATAGTTTTAACCCTAAATACACAAATCCACCTATATCTACCACGAGCACCAGACAAATCCCCTAACTTGCCCTATGTAAATTGGCTCAGATTCAGACCTTACTAGAGTATTTTTTATTATTCAAAAGTACTAGATGTATATGTTATATGGATCTTATAAGATGTTTTGGGAAATAAGCATAGTACCTCTGGAGTTAGAATTATGGAACGATTTATGTATGTTGCCCAAGATCTAAATAAGTGAGCTCCAGCACCACTGTGATTGAGTGAAAACAAGCACATTCGCATTAGTGACCAAGACATTTTACCAAAAACTTAAACACATGTAAAAATCAGATATACAGAGAAAAGAAGTCTTGAAAAAATTCACTCAATTACAACACAAAATACAACGATAATGGCAATTTGTTGTATTATGTTTTTGCAAACAAGTCCTCCTCTACCAAAAACTACCATTTCTACTGGTTCCATAAAATTTTCCACTTGACTAGCACTTGAGCTAAGATACCACAAATGGAAACAAATGCTTTTAGAATATAATTGAGCGGTATTAATTTAAAATATATATATAATTGAGCAGAATTAATTTCAACTATCCAATCAAAATACACCTAATTTTCCAGCTGAGTAATTCTTTTTTCTCTCCTTCATTTTAATATGTTTATTATTATTTTGTCTGTCTCAAAAGAGAAGAGTCAAGAGAGTGTCAAGTTTATTTTCAATAGTACTAATGAAACATCAGTTCAAGGCCAAAAATATATCTTCTGCATAATAATATCTTTATATTCAGTTTCATCATTCACTCAGCTAGCCGATTAAGAAAAAGGAATCAACAAAGTGACAAAACTACAATTTACAAAAGCTATGAAACAGTTGAAACGATTACTTCCAATTAATTATGTACAAGACATTAGCATGACTCCTACACGCCGCTAAACGTACCAACTGTAGTCTTGCATTAAAAAAGACAACTTAAAAATATATATTTCTAACTATAATTTTGTTCACTCACAGGCTGGGGAAAAAAGAAGCAGCACATAGAATAATAATCATTCTTTTTCCATTCAAAATCAAACCACAACATTGATCTTGTTCAAGTAATAGTATCATGATGAAAGTGTGGGAGAAAAAGTGTCTGAGTTATTAAAACATATGACTCATAAGCCATATCTCACTCTTTATGACTATTTTAAGCATCACTCCACAACAGTTGTTGCTCTATTCTAAATATGTGTATTCAGCATTCTCTTTCAATCATACTATCAACATAGAGTTACAATGGTTTATTTTTTGGCTAACATGGGAACATAGAATTACAATGATTAATCATCAAAGAGATCCTTTTTATTAAAAAAAGTAAGAAAATATCAATCTAGAATCAAATAATTTTACCTCGGGAAAACAAATATGTGGTCACGGCCTCCAGACCGCCTGAAGTATGGCATTTGACTCAAGACCTAAAAAACAAAATCAACCCATAACAGAGCAATAGTTTTATTCCTTCCAAGCTATGCCATTAACTAGAAAGTATACAATTACACCCAAAACACAAACATGTATTGAATTGAATCAATAAAATGTTTTTAAAAAAGACAAATCTACCTTAACATAGGTGTGGTTAATCTCTTTATCATTAAGACCACCCATCATCCTAACACATTTAACATAGGCTGGCACAAAGAACAGATCTGCGTCCTCTTTCTTTGTCGTCCGGTACCTTGACTTCAATAGCAGCTTGTGTATTTTAACCTACATGATCAAATAAAAACCAATTATTATTATTGTAATGCCCCAGATTGATTGGATATTGATGGTAATAATAAGTAATACAATTGTCATGTCTCTTGTGTTCATAAGCTTTGGTGATTATTTTAGGTCGTGAAGTGACCATCATTGCAAGCTTGATGTATCCTTACTATACACTAATTGGTTCAATTTCGAAATTGAAAGGGAAAAATGTACCTGAGTGCCCCACTGGCCTTTCAAGCAACCCTCGGCGGTGATCCTACCATCTCTTCCATACATGAGGGGCTTGAGACCGTCAATTTCGTTCTCATCATAGACATAGATTTTGAAGGAGAGGTGAGACCCGTACCCTCGTTCGGGCCATGAGAGAGAGACGGACCCACTAGTGCCAGTGAAGCTAATGGCACGGCTGCTACCAGATGATATGGAGACATGATCGAAGGTGGTGGAGAAGGAGCGGTCCAAGAGGCGAGTGAGGAAGAAGGTGGTCAATACTAAGAGGAGGGATCCAATCTGGTGAGTTCGGGTGCAGAGAGGGGCATGGTGGGCAGCAAACAATCTCCCCTTGTTGCCACCTATGCTTCCCATTTATATATGATTGATGGGTTATGTTAATTGTTTCGGAATACCTACAAATGGGTAATTCAACTCTCTTATACAGACAAAAACAAACATTTGTGATCTCAAAGAAGGTAAACCAGAATAAAAGAATAAAACAAATGAGATTTGCATTAGTCCTAAATGTTCAGAAACCATCAAAACCAGAAAGTCCTTGAATTGAATATCTATGGCAAAAGTACACAGTTGTTATGATGAGTGTAAATTACAAACAACCAAAAACCCATTTAAGGAAAAATGCTGAATATCCCAGATTCAAGCAATTACAATTGGTCACTCTTGTAAAAAAAAAAAAAAAAAAAAAAACCATGAGAATGAGAAACAAAAAAAGCACAAAGCAAGTAAACAGATCTGGGTAAAGAAATAGAAACTAATAAAGAGTGGGTTGTGTTGTGCAGACCTGATTGGGTTGAGATGAGATGACTTGAGTCTAGTGTAATGAGTTGTACAGGAAATTTGTTTTCTCTGTTTTTTTGGGGGTTGTTCACGCTTTTCTGGTTTCACAGCCCGAATATTAGATTAGAGGCCGAAACTAACGGAACATAAACATATCGTTTACACAAACTCCCCCACCCAACACCGCCCGTAAGACACCAAATCACCGCTTTTGGATTTGGAGATCATACAAATTGTATCACACAAGAAATGGGTAGAGTTGTGCCGAATGAGAAACATTAACTACGAATCACTGGTTTTTCAAAGCGGCCGTAGTTTCAATTTCAAAAGTGCAAAAATGCAAGGACGAAGCCTCTAAGTTTTACTTTTTTCTTTTTTTTTTTTTTTATAATTTTTTTAAATTTTAGAAAAGTTTTACCTAAATTTATTTTAATCCTCTCATTCTACTTTCATTTAATTGATTCATTTAAGTTTATGTTTATTCAATTAAGTCTATCCGTCAACTTCCAAAAAAAAAAAAATATTCATCAACTTTTGTTAATTTTTTTTTATAAAACAAAATCTCAAAAATATTTTTTAAATAAAAATTTAGACATTTAATCTAATTTCGTTAATTAAGAAATTCGTTTCGAAATAATGCTCACTTAAAATTTTAGAAACCAAAAACCCTTTGGATTATTTTGTATCAGGTATTGCGACAAAATTTGCCAAACAGTACAATTTTGGAAATATTTTAGCCAGATAGCATGCGTTCAAACTTATTTAGTAAGGTAGACTCTTTTTAGAAGTCGATTTTATCAAACTCGACTTCCAGGCAAAATCGACACCCCTCACCACAAATATTTAAGTCTGACATGGATTAAAATAATGAAAAAAACCACTTGGAAGTCGAGTTTACTAAACTCGACTTCTATTGAAAGTCGACTATGGTGAACTTGACTTCAAGCTGCAATTACTACCATCCAAAAGTGATAACTTGCCTGGAAGTCAAGTATACTATACTCAACTTTCACTAAAACTCGAGTACAGCATACTCGACTTCCAAGCAAGTTGCCTACCTACCCCATCTATCTCAGTTATGCGAGCACGATAAAAAAAAAAAAATTAAATGGAACTCAAGTCTACCAAACTCGAGTTCCAATAAATTTTACACCAACCTCCGTCTCAGATATAAACTCTTTGAACACTGATACACACTTTTCATATAACTCACTCAACTCTCACTTCTCCTAGCTCTCTCTCCCACACCCAAACATTGTTCATTCTACAAACCATTGATCATTCTACAAATTAAAAAGCTTTTCTTCTTCTTCAATTTGTAGGTAAATATTCAAACCATTTTAATTTTTTTTTTTGTTAGACCTGGCTAATATATATACTCACTTTTTCATTTGGTAGATATATATATATATATATATACACATACCACTTTTATATTGTTGATGAGTAATGTGTTGTTTGTAATAGTAATTTATTATCATTATTATTATTGTTTTTTGCATTTGTTATTTGTGCTTTGTAATGGGTTGTTAGTTGCAATGTGTAACAAGTACAAAATTTTTAATGGGTAACATGTTATTTATTTGCAATGTATTGTAATGTGTAATGGTTTGTTAGTTGTAATGTTCAAACCATTTTATTTTATTTTATTTTATTTTTGTTAGACCTGGCTAATATATATACTCACTTTTTCATTTGGTAGATATATATATATATATATATATATACACATACCACTTTTATATTGTTGATGAGTAATGTGTTGTTTGTAATAGTAATTTATTATCATTATTATTATTGTTTTTTGCATTTGTTATTTGTGCTTTGTAATGGGTTGTTAGTTGCAATGTGTAACATGTACAAATTTTTTAATGGGTAACGTGTTATTTATTTGCAATGTGTTGTAATGTGTAATGGTTTGTTAGTTATAAGGTGTAACGAATATTAATTTTTTAAGGTTAGCGACCATGTACAAATTTGTTTGAGTTTAAAAATTTGTTTATAATTGTTTGGTGGACTATACAATGTTATCTTTATATTTGCCTTGAGGTAATATTTTGTAGTTTCATATCGAATAAAGGTGTTATATTCGTCACTAACTTTTAGTAAACTTATTTGACTTATAGGCTTGTAATGAGTTCGATTGATTTATATCTATATTATGGTGGGGAGCCCTGTAGTGATGTGACTTATAGAGTGACATATGAAGGGCCTGGTAAAAAGTTAGAAATTATTCAGCTAAAAAAACGACTGGAGATCAATTGGAAGAAGTTGAAAAAGAAGATTATGAAAGAGCTGAATTTGAACCGTCGGTTGCATAACATAAAATTTATATATCGTGCTCCTCGTGCAGTGTTCAATGATCGTATTGTCTTCACACCTATTGAAATAAAAGAAGACAAGCATGTTAAGATTATGTTTGACAGGATAAATTGTACGCCCCAATTAAAACCTGCCGAGTTGTATATAAGTGTGGAGCCTCGTATAGAAGTTAGCAGTGAAGATGTGCAACAAACAACTTTGGAGGGTGGTGGCGGGGAAGAATTTCAATCATTACATACGGATAGTTATCTGACTCTTACCCCGTGCACCACAGTTGGGGGTTATACACCACCATGCCAAGAGACACCAACTCCAATGGAGGTTTGTGGATCTAGTTATTAACAAGAATGTATTCAATCTCTAGGGAGGGAAGACGAAGACGAAGATGATGTTGATCATGGTAGCGATGAGTATGAAGAGATAATTGAGAGAGATGACTTTCACGAGAATACTATAAATTATGAAAATGTTGACAATGTCTGTCATGATGTCGTGGATGATGATGATGATGATGTTATAAAGTTTCAAGATGATATAGGCGATGGTATGGGTGTGCAGCCTGCAGTCCCTACATGTGAAGCTCATGGCCTGCCATTCCATGCAAACACTTGGGATAATATAGTTGATCCTTCAAATGTTGAGATACCATTTTCATCAAGTTGGGTGCGGGGAATGAATTTTAGCAAAGGGTTGATTTTCTCTAATAAAGAGGCGGTGAAACAGGCATTAATAGTTTACTCTATGGACAACAACAAGAATTATATAACTGAGCGGTCCAACCAGCAAAGATTGTGAGTAAAGTGCGTGAATGAGTCATGTGCATGGAAAGTTCAAGCATTCTGGCAACAAAAGCTTAACGGGTTATGGGCCGTCACAGTATACGGCGGTCTTCACACTTGTCCGTCAGTTGGGGTGAACAAAGATGGCAAAATGATGGATTCCAATTTTCTTGCCAAAGAACTTCATACATATGTACTTGCAGATCACACCAGCAAAATAAAGGATCTCCAAAATCTGATGAAGGAAAGGTTTAAGCATGATATATCGTACTACAAAATATGGGATGCGAAACAAAAGGCTATTGCAAACATACATGGGAATTGGGAAGAGTCATATCAAAAGTTACAGAAGTTGTTGTTGGCATATAAGGATAGCGATCTGGGTACACAAGTGTCTTTTCGGTTGATCAACGGGGACATACCAGATACTATTATATTCAAGTATGTGTTCTGGGTTTTCGCTCATTCCATTGCTGGATTCGCACATTGTAGGCCAGTAATTAGCATTGATGGAACTCATCTTTATGAAAAATATAAAGGAAAGTTGTTGATTGCAATGGCTACCGATGCTAATAATGAGATTTTTCCACTTGCCTTTGCGATTGTGGATGATGAGACGGGGGCCAGTTGGGGATGGTTTTTATCTTGCCTGCGGACCGCGATACGGGATGCGGTACCCGATTCCGGCATTTGCATAATATCAGACCAACATAAAGGTATAATATCATCCATTAGAGAGAGACCCAATGATTATGTTCTGGTATATCATAGATATTGCATTAGACATGTGGTCAGCAACTTCAACACTCAATTTAATGACAAATTCTTAAAGTCTTTGGCCTTGAAAGTAAGATATGAGCATCAAGATCGCAAACTTGAAAAAATATTGGATTGCCTTAAGGAAGTTGAACTCAAATTCAGTAAGGATCTCAATCCCAATATAGAAAAAAAGAAGTCATACTTCTATCTAATGAAGGAGGGTCTGGAGAAGTGGACACTATCACATGATGGTGGACACCGTTATGGGGCAATGACTACCAATATGTCAGAGTGTTTCAATGGAGTTCTAAAAGGTGCACGTGAACTACCCATATCTGCATTGGTTGATGACATTTGGTGTAAACTTGTCGCCTATTTCAATGATCAACGCATTAAAATATTGGGTGATATTGAACATGGTCAGGAGTTCAACAAGCATGCCATAGAAAAATATGAAGCAAATTACGAAAAAGGGACAAGACACTATGTGAGGCCATTTAACCAGTAGGACGGTGTATATTAGGTTTGCATGTCGCATAATCCACATAGAACTGATGGGGGAGACCATAGTCATGAAGTAAGGTTGCTGGAGAACACATGTACTTGTGGCAAATGGGAAATCTATAAGATCCCTTGTTCACACGTGATTGCAGTTTGTATCAGGGAACATGTCAATGCAATGAGGTATATTGACCCATGTTATACTTTACAACAACGACTTGCCACTTATTCACATGAGTTTCGTGTGTCAAAGGATAAGTCATTATGGCAGGAGGTTGCCAGCCCAAAGTTGTACCCTGACCCTGAAATGTTGCGAGACAAAGGTCGACCTATGTCAACAAGAATAAGAAATGAGATGGATTGTAGGGAGAGTCAACCCAAGCCGAAATGTGGAGTGTGTCATGAAGAGGGCCATAACCGTAGGAGATGTCTGAATGTGATTTGTGCAACAACAAGCAGCAATGTTCCGAACTAGGTAAGCAATGCATGCAATTTTGTGATTCTCCAACGTAGTTCAATTGTGTATGGTAAGTTCAATTCTATTATTTGAAATAATTTTTTTTTCTTACTTTTACCTGATGGTTTTAACCCTTTGATTCTATTCCTTTTTTTTCCTAGGAGATGCTCAAAAATCATTTTTTCCACCTGAGGTGTCTTATGATTATCCCATGTTAGCTCTACACAATTGAAACAAGTACTTACGAATTTCTATTGCTTAAAACTTTAACATGTGCTTTTATTTATTACTTTTTCTAAGATTGTGATATATAGTATATAATTATGTAGGACTATGCCACATCAAAGGATGATACAAACTTTTGAAGTATTTTGGACAGTTATTGCTAAAGCATATTGGACCAACTTTTGGATGGTGTGATGCACAGTTGTTAGGACAACTTGGACAATTGTTTGCACAACTTGTAGTAGCTTTTTGGACAGATTTTGTATTGAGAAGCTACTTAAACGTGTTGGTTTCTATGTGATATGTTACTAGGATTATAAAAATATGTTTAAAGTCTTATTTTCTAAGTAATTGCTTGGAAGTCTCGTTTGTGTGTGTTTTTTTTTTAATTCTTGTTATGCTTTGTCAGTAACACTAAATGCAGCATCTAAAAGTTTTATCATATGAAAAGGGAAAGCTCTTTGGTTACCAATGCTATGTTAATCTCTCCATGTTAAAGTCAGAAATATAAACTCACTATAAAAGACTTCCTTTATGGTAGCAAAATATACAAGACAGGGTGTAGACCAGGCCAGAAAATATGGTGCAAGACTCACATTTGCTTTTGGGAAAAAAAAATTTTGCTGCATTAAAAATTATTCTGCATTAAAAATTTCTAATATTTCAGCATACAGCTAGGATAAATTAGCATTTCAGCATACAACTACTAAAAATATCAGCATTCAGCCCTTGCAAACATTGACAGTTGGCCACAATTTGCCATACAAAATGCTACCAACAAATCAGAATAAAACTAATAATTCAGTGGTAAATCTGGTTTGCCTCATTCTTGCACTCTACCTCTTTCTGTACCTGAGAACTAAACCCCCACTCCTCTGTTTATATGTATTAAAAACAAACCACTAACAACAGTTTTGTCATGATCATAACAAACATGATTTTTATGACAACGAAAACAACTTGAAAGAGTAAATCCCCAAAGGTCAACTTGAAATATAAGACAAAAATTCTGCTGCATTAAAAATTCTACTGCATTGAAAAAAGTCTGCTGCATTAAAAATTATTCTATTGCATTGAAAAAATTTTGCATTAAAAATTCTGCTGCATTAAATAAAACTAAATAATACAAATAAAATTTGCTGCATTGAAAAAATGTTGTTGCATCAAGTAAAATTTATGCTGCAAATTTCTTCAAATATAAATTTTGCTGCATCGATTAAACATACATAATGTTATCATCTGCCAAAACTGTAGCCCAAACAGTTTTGCATTGATTAAACATATACTGGTCCACCACACATCAGACATGCACATCTTCCAACCAAATTGTGGGAACCAGTTACATAAACTGTTGCACTTGACCAATTTAAATACTAGTTACATAAACTGTGGGAACCATAACAAAAACAAAAAAAATATTTGATGATCTGCTTCATTTACTGCTTTTGGTGCCTTTGTTGGCCTTCTTGCTCTTTCCACCAAGTGGTTGAGTGGCTGCAAACAGAAAAACCATAAACCATCAAGAAAACGTTACAAATATTGTTCATATTTCACCAACAAAAATGAACTTTTATTTTATCAGTCACCAAATAGTGCACTCAAGTGTCCAACAGCCACTTTACCAAGTATATATGAATGTGTATCATTATACCATCTTTCAAAGAGGCCTTCTTAATGAAATTTCTACCATCTTTCAATAAATTTTCCAAAAATTCAAAACAAAAGAACAAAGTTGTTAACAGAGCTGGATATTGTTGTTTGTTGATAAAGTGTTAAAGCTAATCCTTCGGATGATTGTCTCCATAAAGTTGTTAACAGAGCACAAAGTATGTACTTTAAAACAATAATAATTAAAGTAATAACCCTTCAAAGTAGAACACTGAAGCAATATTGTAGAATGTTCAAACCCAAAAAATATAAATTTTCATTAAAGAAAAAGGAAATTAGTTCGTACTTACAATAAGAATCTCAAGACTGCAGCAACCCTTATAGGATTTCAACATATTAGGCTACACCTTCCCTGCGTTTACTTCTTTTCTGGTTGCGTCTAATGTACTGTTTGGCCGGAACATGCTCTATTACCTGCTCATAATGTTATATTTTTAAGCTTTTACAAATAAACAAATTCATGCACAAAGAAACCCAAAAAATATATGAAATTAAAATCAAAGTAAAGCACTTGGAATACCAGGTGGGAACCTGTGCCGCATCTCCTTGGTTGGATGGCGCGAGTCGATTTCCGTTTAGGTGGAGCGTGAGCGTTCACATCCTGTGGCTACTCAGCCTCGTCACATTGCCCTTGCTCAACATCACTGTCATGTGAATGCGTGGCTTGTGGAACATGTATCAAGGTAGAGGAGGTAGGAGGTGATTGTGTATAACTTGGGCTGGTAGACATGAGCTCAACGTGGGGTGTTTGAAGGCTAGGGTTGGGTATAACTGTCAGGGGGGAGCTATAGGACGGGACCATGGGTGAGTTGTGGTCAACAGTGGTGGTGTGTGGGGAGAACTTGAATTCAGCATGGGTAAACCGCGAGGGAGATCCGCTGTCAATGGGAAGGATGGGTGGCATGGAAGGCCCGGTTGTGGCCTGAGGGGTGGACACGGGTGGAACAGGGGTCTCAGTGGCCAGAGAAGGGGTAGGGGCAGGTTGATGACGTGTCACTGGAGCAATTGAGCTCATACTGGGCCCTACATCTGGTATTTCAGTCTGGTTTGCTGCTTCGTTATTGGCTGGCACATCGATACGATCAACCTCATCCACATCCTCAAGGGCCTTCTTAAGGAACTTGTATTCACAAGTTTCTTCACTGAACCAGTTGAGGACAACCTCCTCAAGGGCTTTCTTAATGAACTTGTATTCACAAGATTCTTTACTGAACCAGTTGAGGACAACCAGTTGGTTTGCAAGCTGTCATTAAATCATCGACATTATTAATTACGACACATACATAACGTCAAACACAACATGCAAAACAACATAAGTTTATGCACATTACCAAAATTTCTATCTTAGCGCTAGCGCAGTCGATATACAGTCGAGTGATCCCACGATACCACACCATATATGGATGATGACGTGACATCACCCCTTCCATCCTGAGTGCATTACAAACGTACTTGTCATGATCATTCCACTTCTGAATATGGACTGCATGTATCATTGACCAATTTTTCTCTACCTTGCCCCTCGCATCTATTTTGTGCAAATCGCGATTGGTATTAGCATCTCTGGGTTGTTCCTACTGTAGCCCAAACTGTCGTAGGACACGATCAGGTAGGTGGAACTCTACAAGCCAAAAACATATAAGTGGAACGGTTGACCTCCATACGTTACTTCCCTCAATGCGAAAACTCGGGTTGGGGCACCATCTGTGGGGACATATGTGGGAACCTGACATATATCCACAATTGGACCAAAATCAATGGTCTGCCAATCTGCTTTGCCTTCGTGTCGGTTGCATTGCACAGCTGTTTGTACAACCATGATAAGGCTGCACTACCCCAACTATACTTTTGTGGATTATGAAGGTTCTGCATGAACTTTAACCACAGGAGATGGACCTTATCTCTGGACTTGTCAAGAAATACTATATCCCCTAGTAGGACTAGTATATTGTAGTGAGCGTACTAATGAACTTGAATCTCATTGGGATCCGAGGCAATGGTTGTCTGATTCTTTCAACAAGTGCAGGTATCAGAATCCTTTGACCTTTTAGCACAGTTTGTGGGTCATTTGGAATTTTAATTCCAAGCATTTCAGCACACACAACTGTCCAAGTTCTTTTACTGGGCCCAACCATTGCCTCACCCTCGATGGGCAACCCCATGATAACTTCCACATCTTGCAATGTGATCGTCATCTCACCATATGGTAGGTGGAATGTGTGGGTCTCTGGGTGCCATCGCTCTACAAATGCAGTGATCAATGCATGGTCAAGCTATATGGATGGGACCAAGTGCAGACCCTCTTGACCAAGCAACCTCACAATGGCAAGGACACGATCATCTACCATAGGAACTCGAAGTGCCAATTCTTCATGGCAACTTCGACAATCTAGTGTGCCAGGAGGATCCTGCAAATATTATAACAATAGATAAAAATCTTATGCAAATATTTAGTATTTATGGCTAATTAGATTTGTGAGATGAATGCATAGTACAAGAAAACTCATGCAATTACCTGTCCCCCAAGGTTTCACAGTAACTCAGATCGATGTTTAACTTGTTCCGTTAATACACTACGATCAATGGGTCCAGGATCTATTGTCATGTTGCAAAAAGTTTGTGTCATATCAACTATAAATAATAGGTTTGTGTAATGTGCAATATTGGTTAGTGACATTCAATAGAGAGATTAAATGTGCAATATTGGTTAGTGTCATACCAAAATTGTACTCTCCTTTCATAAGTAATACAAATTCTAAACTAAACAAACAAAAATTAGTACAATAGGGTGTGAGTATTACATCCTTCCAAGAGAAATTAGTTCCAAGAGAAATTTGTACAATAGGGTGTGACAGAAATTAGTTCAAACCCAGTTGGCTTGCCCGTTGATTTCCACTTCTCAACATAAACTCCTTTCAAATCTTTTTTGTATTTTGCCAAACCAAAATTTGCAAGGTGTGTGTAAAGGTTTTTGCCAAGTTGCATTTTTCAGAAACATATACATTAGTTAACCACCTTCAAGTAAAAATAAAAATTCTGATACTGAATTTAGAAAATAAAAATACCAACTGAAAACAAGATCAAGAACTTAAGGAAGATATTTACAAGAATATTTGCTGGTTTCACATCCCTATGTACAATCCCAAGGTTATGGAGATATTGCAAAGCCTTTGCTGGAGAAAGGAAATAAGGGGAAAGGAAAAACATTGAGAGATCATCCAACTGAGCCCTTTAGAAAACTTAATTTGACAATAAACTAAACATAAAGTTTTATGTAGAACAATGAATTTATAAAAACATTTAATTGATGAGTGTGCACTACAATATCACATTACTCTGGAGCTATCAACAGCACCTGTTTGTACTTGTATGCTACCTAGAACAAGGGTGTCACTGTTTGGATGCACATGAGCACACGACGTGATAAAGTACATGATGCTTTCTTTTTATTGGTAAATGATGATGACAAAGAGAATATGTGATGAGATCACCTTAGTAGTAATAGACCATGTGACCTAAGTCAATCTTATTTTGTGATAGGTATGCCCCAAGTCAACCTTTAATAGTAATTCAAAAAATTCACAAAAGACTTCATTCTGATGCAACTAAATAAATTTCACAAAGAGGTAAACTGCTGGACTAAATATGGAATTCTAAGAAGCACTAAGAGCAATAAGCACTATAAGTTGTTGAGAGACATTAAACTTCACAGAACATTGATTTTATAAAAGTCCAAATCGGCTAGTGCAAACCAAAGTAGGCCGTGAATGCTTCAAAGAAACTCCATTTGCGAACAAAATGCTTCAAAGAGTTTTGGGGAGCTATGGTTCCAAAAGAAAGTGTGATGGAGGAAAAGTATGGCCTGAGGCCTAGCATCATGTAGGTAAAGGAAAGACCATTTTCCACTGGTTGGTTAACTGGCATCTGGGCCTTTGTGCCTAATATATAGTCATGGGGTCACATATGATGTTGGAAGCAGCTTAAATGCAAATGTAGCTGGTGTCATTTCAAATGAAAAACTGGGTTTAGTTGCATGCATAACTTACCAATAAAAAATAAAAAAAAAACCTAGGTATGGCCACAAGTTAGATCAGTTAAGCTAGTTCGTAAAAAAGAAAAGAAAAAAGTTAGCTACACAAAGTCAGTTCATTAATGAAGATTGTGTTTCTAGGCTGCATATAAGATAGGAAAATACACAACTGCAGAAACCTAGGAAACTATTAGGCAAAAGCTACTTCTTGTTGACCAGTGGAACATTGTTTGATTTCCAAAAGTTATTCCAAAGTTTGCTTTTAAAAGCTTCTTCACTGTTAAGAATAGGTTACTAACAAGGGACAGATTAGCCTAATGGGGTTACTCTGGAGATATATTATGTTTGTCGTCAAACTAAGCAATGCACTGAGTTTTCTTGAAACAATAATAAGTAAACTCTACTTCTGCACTTATCTTTAATTATTGTTGCAAATGTAACATTGTCACCAAACTTCATTTTTCAATTTCATTTTCATGTAGTCCTTGCTATAATTTCCGCTTTACTTTCTTCTGATATCCAATAAATACTTCTATTATTATTCACAAATTACAAGCCACTGACAAAAAAAAAAAAAATACTCTGATCAACCTACACCAAATTCACATAAATCATTGAACCACTATAAGGAACAACTCGAGCATGTATGATAAAGGGTTTTTTTTTTTTTTTTTTTTTTTTTTTCATAAGGAAACAATTTAAGCAGAAACCAAAAAAGTGACAACCCTATAAAACTCTCAAGAAATTATTTTTCATTATGGAGTATTGCCTAGTATAATGAATTATATTAGTATATGTATATTAATAATATTATTTTCTAAATCATGAACAAAAGTTAGACAAATTTCATATGCACCTTTTTGTAAAGGTTAGCTCTGAAGGTCATAAAATTATTGAGCAGTTACCTGCTAGCTTCAGCAACAGGAGCAATGCCCGAAACAAAAACAAATAAAATGATGGAGAGAGAACGAACAAATGAAAAGAAAGAAAAACAAACAAATGAAACCCAAATCTCCAAATCACTAAACCTAAAAAGCAAATCAAAACCCATTTCATTTTAGCCAATAAATAAAGAGAAAGAAATCGCATTAAAGAGATAGAGAGAGAATGAACCTGCCGATTGAGTCGGAAAATGATGGACGGAGAGGGACACCGGAGAGAGAGAAGGTTATCGAAGAGAAGGAATGGCATAGGAGAGAGAGTGAACTTGATTATATTAAACTCGGATTCCCCTTTTTTACCCTTTTTAACCTAAGCTTGAAGTCGTATTCACTATACTCGACTTTTAATAGAGAGTCGAGTTTATTGAACTCGACTTCTAGGTGGCTTTTTTCCTTTTTTTAATCCACGTCAGACTTAAATATTTGCTGCGGGTGGAGGGGGGGTTAATTTGCCCAAAAGTCGAGTTTCTTAAAATAGACCTTCAAAAAGAGTCTAACTAACTAATTAAGTTTGAACGCATGCCATCAGCCTAATTTTTTTTCGAAATTGTACTGTTTGGCAAATTTTACCCAGGTATTGCTAAAATAGCATTTGGCTCAAAATATAACCAGGAAGCCTAGAAAAATAACTAGCATCTAATCATCAATTGGTTAGGCATAATAAGAGTTTGCTATGGTGCTTATCCAAATTTAGAAGACACTATAGCTTATGCATTTCTTTTTTCTTAAATCTATTATTTCTTCTTTGTGAGCATAGGCCATAGAACTAAGACTCTTTCTTCTAGTCTCTAATTTTTCTCTTCTGCCTTACTACTTGTTCTTAATGCTCACTCCCTTCAATAGCGGTGTACAAAAAACCGCTCACGATTGTATCTAAACCAACCAAAATTGACCACCAACCACAATAAAGGTGCAAAATTACACCTATAGGTGCCATTCGGTTCTACTTTTAAAAAAACCACACCACACTTAGTATTATATAAGTTATATTTTATATATATTTAATATATACTTTTTAGTAATTAGAAAAGATAAAAATTAGCAAGAACTTTCACAACTAAAAACATGTTGGATTACTCTAAATCAGCCAAAAAAAAAAGACATTAGGTTGGCCTAAACCAGCCTCAAATGGGAATAAAAGGCCCAACCCAGTGTCAACCAAATTGCATAGTCTAAAACCACACCAAACCACATGGTGACCGATCAATTTAAAGTGAGGTGTGGTAAGGGTTTTGGGAAAATCACATCACATGGTTTAGTGATAAATATAGTCCAAAACTGCAATGTACACCCTTCATCACAACGCAAAAGCTTTTTTTGTTCTCTCTATTTCTTAGATCATGGAGTAGTGGTTGATTGTTATGATGGGGTGGCTAATTAGAGTAGCTAGAGATTAGGTCACTACCATGGGTGGTTGATCATTGTAGTACGACTGATCATGTGGTGCGGGCTAATCGACACAGTTAGATTGAGTCACTACCATGGGTGGTTGATCGTTGCAGTGGGGGGTTGATCTAGCAGTGAGGCTGGGTGGGTAGAGCTAATTTGGTGGCTGGTGGCTGTCGGCTCTTTATGTTGGAGCGAAAAGAATTAATAAGGTTCGTTTGGGTGGGGAGATGGAAAAGTTGAATGATAGAAAATTGTGGGAGGATAAAAAAGTGAAAGAATATAAAAGATTTAGGGTCTGTTTGGTACATGTGTTTAAAAACTGAAAATTGTTGTTTAAAAATATTTGTGAAAATACGTGTGGGTGAAAAAGTGCGTTGAAATGCGTGAAATGTTGTTTAAAAACTAAAAATTGTTGTTTAAAAAGACTTACCAAACACCCCCTTAGTTTTCCTTTATTTGTGTTGGGTTGGACGGGTAAAAAAGTGGAGGGATGAAATTTTTTTTTGCTTAGTTGAGATGAAAAATGAGAGGATGGAAAATGAAGTTGGTATAAATTTACCATTACGTCCTTACTAAATATATAAACAAAAAGTAACACATTTGTTAATTAAAAAAATTTTGTATGAACACTTCATTTTTTTTAATAAAATAAACTAATTCCAAAAGGATTAAAAAAAAAAAAGTCCCAAACCAAAACCAACGTACTATGGGTAAGAACTGGAATCAGAAGCCCTTTATCGAGGAAAAAAAAAGAAGAAGAAAGAGAAATGGAATATGGAAAAGCAAAAGGAAGAAAAGGACAAAAAGAGGTTGGTGGCAATTTTGTCACTTACCATCTAACAGGCACAATCATGCATGTTTTCTCTCCATTTCGGAGAGACATGTTTTGAGTGGGCTTGAGTGAAAAATGTCTAGGCTGCACTCAAAAATCTTCTCTCTTTCTCTTCTTAACAAATAAGTGAAATAACACACAATCTCACTTTCTCTCATTTATTTTTCATCCACTTTATTCCACTTCCAACCAAACATACCCTAAATCTTGAGTAGGTGGAGGTGAAACATATTGGAGATAGAATAAAAAAGTTGAGAAAAATAATAAAAAAATTAAAGAATAAATAATATTTTAATAGAAAAAGGTATTGATTAGAAAATTAATTATGAATGTTTTGAAAAATAGAAAAATGTATCAATTTTAGACATTCAAGCCCCAAAATCATCTACATCAATCAAACTAAAGATGTGTAAATTTACAAAATTTATACCGTAACTGTATAAATTTATGTCTATTATTATGTTAAAATATACATAATTTTTTGCATGGGCTAATGTAAATGTTCTATTCATTTTGCATTTTGCATTTAGATATTTTTTTTTGTAAAGTAAGTTTTTATGTTAAAATGTACATAAATTTATGCACAAGTTAATATGAATGCACTTATGCCATTTTGTACAAAATGACGGGAATGCTCTAATTAATATACATACTATACTACATAATAAAAATTGGCCTTACAAGTTGTAATTTTGCCAAGTGGATGTAACAAAATGCAGTAATTGTTTTTAGATAAAAAATATCTTATTTGCTCGTCACATTTTCCTCTCCATTCTCTGGATAAAATATAAAAGCTTAATTGTTGGTATCATATTTTCTTTTTACGCTTTCTTGACGTCAACTTTTTCTTTTTAATTTGAATTCTTCATTTTTTTTTTCTTTTTACGTTAAGTGACAATTTTATTCCAATAAAATTAATTGTAAATAATTCTCCTTCTCTTCTGCCATATATCTAATTTTGAACTTAATAAAAAAAAACCCAATTTTGAACTAATTTAATTTTTAAATAATTCCACTTTTGGTATTAGAGTCTTTATTTTATAGAAGAGTTTGGTATTAGAGTTTAAATAAAACTCTACTAATATTTTTGTTTCCTTAATAAAACTAAAACTCTAGTTGTTAGTTGATACGACTTACGAGAGTTAAACCATATTTATCTCCAATTTCTCAAAAGTGATTTACTTATTTTTGATGAGATCAAAAGTGATTTATTAGTGTCACGACTCACAATATCTGATTTTTGGCTGGCTAAGAAGAGTGAGTGAGTGAGTGAGTGGGAGAGATGGTGCTATCTCAGAAACTTCACGAAGCCTTCAAAGGCACCGTAGAGAGAATCACAGCTCCCCGCACCGTCTCTGCCCTGAAGGAAAAAGGCGTTCTCAGCATCACCGAATTCATCGTCGCCGGCGATAATCTCGTCTCCAAATGCCCCACCTGGTCCTGGTCAGTCCCTATTTCTATTTTCAATCAAATCAAATCAAATCAACGCCAGCACTCTTCATTTGTTTTTTTTGGTTGGTAGGGAATCAGGCGAGCAAAGCAAGATGAAGTCATATTTACCTCCGGAAAAGCAGTTCCTCATCACTAGAAATGGTAAAAAGAAAAAAAAAAAAAAAAGCATCATCCAAAGATAGAACTCCAATTAAGTAAAGTTAAAGCTGTGAATGCTGTTAGTTCTAATTCTGGTTTATCTTTGAAATTGTGCAATATCATTTAAGTATTAAGTAGATTACTTTACTAAAAATAGACAAGTTTTTCAATGATTCATCACATGCCCTATTAAATTTTAAACAAGTCACATGACTATTAAATTGGTCCCGTCACAACAGGTTCCAAACTAGTTTGGTGGAAAATTTTGTCTGTTATTGCAATTTGAATGTGCTTATAATTTTGTTATTTTTCTCAACAGTGTATATACATTTGATAAAGCACTGTTCACTCACCATGATAGGTTCTTCTCAATGAAATTTTTTTATAGGAAATGTCATTACAACTGTCACTAAAATCTCAGAATGATGCAAAAGAAGTAAAATTTTACAAAATTAATATCGGTTGCTCCCTTTTTTGTATTAGTGGCAGGGGGGATTCCAAAAAACAGGCATCAATTTACACTCTTTGCTTAGGTCTTCTAATCGTCAATCGGTTATACTTTGTGATTACTAAAGGATTGGAATGCATCTATTTTCTCCGTTCTCCGAAACAATGAGCATTGAGCTATTCATGAACTGTGGGATTTAGAAGCATTAATTTACTATCTTTCATAGAGCAGCAAGTGCAAATCTACTCGTAAACTAAATTATCTAAGTTATTATGCTTGCAGTGTTGAATTATTATTCAGATTACGTTACAAACAGCTGACAATTTGGTAGAGCAATAAGTGTTGGCACCTGCTTGAAACATCAAGGACTCATAGAGTTTCCATGCCTTACTATACTGTTTAGACCCATAGCCCCTTTGAATATGCTTGCAGAGAGCACCTATATTTAAGATTATTGGCATTGCAATCGTAACTTATTTGAGGATGACGTATCGAAAATAAGTTATTGGTGTAACTGGCCCTTTTTCTTTAGTTTGGGACGAATTGCAATGGTTGTGACTTGTGGCACATTTAGATTTAGTAAAAAAAAAAAAGGATCTTGTTTGTGATCTGAAATGCCCTTATTGATCTCATAAGGCACACAGCGAGATGCAGTATTATTACAGAGAAATACAGAGGAGTGTTCTGTACACTTTGATTAATATTGTGTACATGAGATATTGTTGGCAGAACCTGAATATTGTACATATTTCACAAGTAGAGAATGAGCAACTTTTCTGCATTTTCCAATGCAAACGTTCCTTGTCAAATTCCTTCATTTGTTCAGATGCACTTTTTTCTCTCTTCCTCCCCCACCCTCCCTTCCAAATATTAGTGTCAAAATTTATTAAGAATTAAAAACTTCATTTTCAGTTCCTTGTCTACGAAGGGTTGCATCTTTAGAAGAAGAATATGAAGTTGGAGGTGAAGTGCTAATTGATAATGAAGATAATGACGGTTGGCTGGCAACTCATGGTAACCCAAAAGGTGTGTTTCTAATTGGAGCATGAAATTTTCTGACTTACGTGTACACTTTTGATCTTTGCCTTGTATTTTCTTAGAAAATAATTGTGATGAGGATGATAACTTGCCTTCCATGGAGACCCTTGAAATCAGCAATAAGAATCCTATTCAATCAATTCCTTCATACTTTGGGGGTGAGGAGGAAGAAGATATTCCAGACATGGCCGAATACGACGAACCTGACAACCTTATTGAAATGGATCCTGTATGTTGTTACTATTCTAACTATTTTCAAAGGCCTGTTAGAATTGCTTGAAATTTTACAGCTTTTTATATAGAAGTTTATTTCTCTTGGATAAATTAGAATCTATTTATGTAGAATTTTTTTTTATAGTATTTTTGGATAAATTAACATATATATATATATATATATGTGGGGCCGGAGGGTCTAAAGATGCTCACCCACATATGTATTGGGCCTGAGGCCCAAACTGAGGATGAGGACGTGTCTGAGGGCAAACACGTGGTGTCATAGAGGCCCGCAATTATAGGCGAAGGAGACAATGTTGATCGTAACAGCCGAGGAAACTACGCCGAGGACGAACCCTTCCTTGTGTAATCAAGGCCGAGGTACGAAGAAGGGTTTTACTGACAAAGACAAACCTCCATACCATTTCATATGAGAAGATAAGTACTACAGGTGAATAAGACAGAACGTGATCATGTAATATCTACAAGTAAAGCTGTTACCTCCACATTAAATGCACTGCAGCTAACTCTTTGGCCGCATTAATGTGGAGGTAATACCTGAACAGTGCAAAATTGGCTGCCCTAAGGCGTATCAGACCAGAGAGGGTGTTCAATGGGACAAACACTCAAGTGGTGATTCAGATGATCAACAAGTGTAGGATCAAGATGCTCTAGAAGGGACTATATAAAGGAAGAGACCCTTCAGGGATAAAGGATCGAAAATTAGAAGAAGAAAGACTAAAACATTCAGGAACCACACTTGTAACCCAATTAGTGAATAACATACAAGAATAGTGCACCTCGGACCTTGCCGAAGACTATTTTTCTTTAATACAACCCTATTTCTCTCTATTTTCTCATTACCTAAATCTGTCCCAATGTTTGTTTGATCAACTAAATCCCAGTTTTCCAATCCATACTCTATAAATTTATTGTTTTGGGCTTTTTGGGCTTGAGTCCATCCACGTAGTGGGACACGAGTTCAAATCTGGTCCTTACAATGTATATTACCACTTGAATATCTCATGAAATCAATACTGCGACTTGGTTTGTCTACTCACTAATGTTTATTGGTTTTTCTATACATCGTGCTATAGCTCAAGGGTCTAAATGCTGCTTTCTGGTAATATCTCATATTCGGGGATGTAAATTGTTGTTGGCATGAGGACCCAAGCAGTACAGAAGAGCAATTCATATTGTCAGGTGGATAGCGTAAATTAACAATGAAGAAGAATCTTAACTTTTTCCTCTTTTTGATGGAGGAAAATACTAATAAATACTGTGTACAACTTGTGAGATCAAGACAGTGACTCAATTTCATTACGTCTACTAACTGATGTTTTTCGGTTTTCTATACATCGGACTATAGGTCAAGGGTCTAACTGTTTCTTTTTGGTAATATATCCATATTTAGAAATGTAAATCATTGTCAGCATCAGGGTACAGGCTGACAGATAAGAATAATTAACTGTGTAGAGGAATCTCAACTTTTTTTTTTTTTCTTTCTGTAATGAGTTAGAATATACGTAATAAGCACTGATAGAAATCCTATATTTCATTTTGTCATAAGAAATCCCATCTATCAAGTTTGAAACAACTATATGGAGAGAAATTGATTATGTTATATTTTGTGATATGGACATGTTTATGAAGGACGGCCTTTTAAATATAATTCAGAAATTAGTATTTCTACAATAAATGTAGTGGTCTGAATGGCTACAGATTCTGAGGTTTGTTGATCAAAATACTATTTCAAGGATTGTCGAGAATTTGGAATTGAAATAATACAAGACAGTCAAGCTTATTAATAAATCATAGAACTGCCTTCTGCATCAAGTTGTGTTTGTTTTTGTTTCATGTTATGTGTGCCTGTGTTGAACACATTTTGTTGCTTGGAAACTTCACTTTTCCCTGACATTGAAGAAGAAACTTTTGGCAACATGTATTTTTGTCTGATCATGGATTTAAACAATGCATCTGTAATTTATATGTACATCATGTCCTAGTAACAATGTAGGAGGATGAGGGGATAACTTGCTTCTGAAATAGGGGAAAAATGTGTGATTTCTTTATGCTGATGGCCATAAATGATGTATAATGCATGAATACTAATGATGATTTCATGTGGTAATTGCGCTAGGTTGATGGCTGTAAATAATGTTACTGTTATTGCCATTGAATTGAACATCCATTAGGAGTGTTCTAGTTGTTGTGGTTTTATCATTTATGTCTATATACTCAATGCAGGCAACACTTCGCTCTACATATCTTGTGGCTCAAGAACCTGATGATGATAATATTCTTCGAACCCGAACATATGACATCAGCATCACGTAAGATTAAAATTTTAAAGTAAAGTTACTTCTTATCACATTTTGGACTTTGAAGTAGAATGTTTTCTAGGAAATCAGTTATATAACCTTAAAGAATCAGTATGGTGGATTTTTTTTAAAGTTTAGTTTTTAATTAATTAATTTTTTATACTGGGGCCAAAATAGTTTCTGTAGGTTTCAAAGATTTACTTCTAATTACTTTGCAAATTTCTGATTTCTTATGGGAGCTTCTTTAAAGTTAGGACACATGCTTTTCTTGAATGATTCAAGAATCCTTGCTGGAACAGGCACTAGTAGTTTTGTATCATTTAATTCAATCATGCTGAGACGTGAAGCTAACTTCTTAGGAAATGTGTTTAAAGATTTCTTTTCCTTTTCAGATAATTCTGTTTGTGGGCTTCACTGGGTCCATTTTGCTGCTGGAAACATGCCAGCAATGGTTTTGGAACCAGGCCCTTTTATTACATGACCAGCCCACTCTAAAGGCCTACTGCCTGGGCATATTATAGAGCTATAGGTCGATACACTTCGCATTAAGTCATATTTGGACCACAGCCCATTTTTATATTTTAGCGCTTGTTTGGACTTTAATTTCCTTAATCTAGCTCACTAATTCAGCTGCCAAAATGGATACTTTATGATTTTAAAAGCTTTTGTTTCTATCACTGTGCACCCTTGGTGCGATGGTCACTCCACAAGTATAAGTGCTTGTGGGGTTTGAGGGGCAAGAGCCGGGGTTCTAGTTTCTAAGAGAGAGCTTCATACACATATATACTTAGATTAGGCTAGAATAGAATTTCTATCTTGTATCAAAAAAAAAAAAAAGCTTTTGTTTCCTGTTGTTATTTTTGACACACGACTCTGGTCTGATTACTAAAAGGTATTACTTGGGTGTATCTATTACTTGCATTTGGACACCAAGTTATTACAATTAATGTGGGGATTTATGGTGGATTTTTTTTTTCATTGATGGTTTTCATTATCTTTGCATTTGAACTAAAATCCTTTGTGCTTTTTATATCATCATGATTTGGACTTGATGTTTCGTCTCTTTTTTCCCAGGTATGATAAATATTATCAAACACCTCGAGTATGGCTTACTGGATATGATGAGGTTTGTTACTCTAATTTTTCTTATCCTTGTAGCTTATGTACGTTGGATAACTGAAGTAGCTAAGATTTGGTCCATTGATATTCATTTTGCATTGTGACTAGATACCAATCCCCTCTCCCAGACCTTGCAAAAGTTGGAGTTTTGTATACTGGGTATGACCTTTATCATGGCTACTTGTGCTGAGATTTAACCATGGTATCGGAAGAGCATTAACATGACTTTCACAAATGACGAAGGCATGTTATGTGGCATGAAAGATGGTTTCTCTTGATCTTGTGGCCTAATTTACTTAAGCAATGCCAATGATTGAAATGCTCTTAGGCCTTCTAAGCTGCTGGAATTTAATAAAAAGAATGAGGAAAATCAAACTGAAGTACAAAATTGAAATGAAATACAGTACTTTGCCATTTATTCATTACTAATCTTTGAATCTTCATTAAATATTTTTTCATATGGAATGCACTGTGCACAAGTTGAACATGCATGTCTTTTTATATATGATTTAAGTTCTGGTCAAGTGTCTGCCAATATGATACTAAAGTATAGTGGTGTTAGTCATAAAATTTCTTTTACTTTAACATTATGCCAAGATGACATGATATATTAACATGTTATTGAACAATTTCCCAAATAATATTTGACTTTGACCAAAATACCAAATTATTTGCACAATTTTCTTTTGTATATGAATTTTATTTGAAACAACTGGCATCTTTTTCATCACCTTCTGAAATCTCTGAGCATTCAGTCACATATGTTCCTCTTTTGGATGATTTTCCAAAATATCTTGCCCTGCACTTGAGATGCACCTTTTTTTTTTTCCTTTTGAAACAAAAGAAATTTTATTACTATTTGTGTTCAAGTTTTTTTCCTGCATGGTTTCCAAACTTTTCTTGACCTTTTTTTCCCAACTTCGAAGTTTTGTTATACTTGAAGTCTAAATCCCCTTTAGTGGTGTATTTTGTTTTTTTAGCTTATCAAAATTGCAAATGCAAAATGACATTTCTTTTTTGGCACATACCACCAGAAGTTTATCATGATGGTAGTGATGAAGCATGTACAGGAAAGAGTATTAGTGTTGATCATTTGAATCATATGCACCAGTATGTGCAAAGTCGTGAAATCATAATGAACAAAAAAATAAAAAGAAATCAACCATTTTTCCACATGATTATTTAACTTCATCATTGAGCACTTTCTGGTGTCTTGTGGCAGTCAAGGATGCTTTTGCAACCCGAACTTGTACTTGAAGATGTTAGTCAAGACCATGCCCACAAAACGGTGAGTTAAGTCAGTGGAATTGTTTATTTTCTTATAAATGTTTTGGAGTCCTTTTATGATGTCTACCAAATGATGTATATTGGAAGCCTATGTCTAAGTTTGACCAGAATTCCTAGAACTGATGATGCATCCACTGTATGGTTGGAGAGAAAAATCCTCTTTAGAAGCTGAACACTAAAGTTATGGGTTCATGTTACCTAAGGGCTTTTGGTTTTGTAGGTGTACACTTAAAATTAAATATAACTTTAATGTCTTGAAGCACGTGAATAATCTGAAGAATAGATTTACTGGTCTGTATAGAATTATTATCTTTAACAAATATTTAGGAATGAAATGCCCAACAACATATTACGTGGACCAAAGCATATATATTTGATATCAAGTCATTGTTGTAGACCTTTACTAGATATAAATTTAGTCACTTGAAACTTGGACCATATCGAGATGGCCTTCTCGCACAAGTAGGTAGCCCTTGAGTAATGATCAATTCATCAAGCCTGTCACCAACATGATATGTTTGTGGTGGCTCCCTAGCTTAAATTCAAAGTCTATTGATTTTTTTTTTTTTTAAATATTTAGAAATGAGGATATTAATGAGATTTCAGTTGAGTTGTCAACTTAATGGGATCTTGCTTTATCGGGGTCTCTTACTGGCTGTATAGATGACTATAGCTGTGAACATTACCAATAAAAGTTGTGAAATGCAGTATTGATTTGGAACCTAAGATTTATATCGTATGTGCTCTCTTGGCTCTGTCAATGACTTCAGCTTTATGAGAAAAGTTGCGCTTTGCCTAATTTTTGTGCATTTATTTTCCTTGCGTGATCGCATTCCTAAGTTTCTTGTCTGCTGAAGTATCCGTCTTTGTACACACATTTTGTTTGTGACTGTATTAAGTTTCAAAATTTTTGGCAATATATTCTTATTCTAATTCAATAAAGGTAACCATTGAAGACCATCACCACTTGCCTGGAAAGCATGCATCTGTTCATCCATGTCGACATGGAGCCGTGATGAAGAATATTATTGATGTTCTAATGTCAAATGGGGTTGAACCAGAAGTTGACAAGTAAATTTTCCTCCTTGTATCTGTTATTGGCATATTGAGAATTGATTTGTCCATACTTCTTATAATTAGCATTGTGTCTGACTGGGCTGCCTTGTTGATTACCATCAAAATAGTCATGTAGACAAGTTGATTAATATTTATTGCCTTGTTGTTGACCTAATTGGTGACCTTATGGATGGGACCTTGCTACCAGTTGAGCTAAGGCCTAGTCAATTAATTTCTAGGATTTCTTTATTAATATAAATTTTTAATTGTTTAAATATTATTTCCTTTTCCTACTATTAGGGCATTTAATTTCTTTTCTTATAGGTTAGTAGAAATAATATTATGGGCTAGAATTTTTTCCTTTTCTTTCCTTATTAAGATAAAAACTTTGGAACTCTATTTAAAGAATCTAAAGTGTGGCATTACTTACAATTTACTTGAATTAAAAAGATTTTTAGTTGGAATTTTTTTCAATGGTATGGTGCTAACTTCAGCTAACCTTAGGTGTTGATTCCTATTTTTGTTCTTTTCCTTATTTGGTGCTGATTCCACACAAGCTTAGATGCTCATTCCTAGTTTTTAAAATTTTCTATTCTTGTTGATTCTCAATCCCCTTGAGAATTTGTGCTGCATCATTTTTGGTATCAAAACAAAATTTGATTGTGGTATTCAAGTATTATTGTGGGTCCCAACAAAATTACAGCCACAACCCTATTTCTATCGGCCAAAATAATCATCGTTACCATCCTCAGACAAAACCCAAACCACCTAAGGTTATATACTTGATTGAAACCTATAAGCTGTACCTAAAAAGAAGAGCAGATGTTTTTGATAGTTACAATGGGAGAGGGGGGATTTGAACATGGACATCTTTGTTGGAAACA
Organism: Quercus ilex subsp. ballota; assembly: GCA_032727855.1. Classification (NCBI taxonomy): domain Eukaryota; kingdom Viridiplantae; phylum Streptophyta; class Magnoliopsida; order Fagales; family Fagaceae; genus Quercus; species Quercus ilex. The sequence continues at coordinate 29,044,066 of CM064909.1, forward strand.
CCAGGAGGTGCTAATTGAGTTACAAGGTTCTTGGCAAAATACCCAAATTACCCACACTGTTGATAGCCCAAAAAAAAGAAAAGAAATGAAAAACATTTGTTGTCACGTTTCCCTCCCTACCCATTGGAAAGTCACCACCAACAAGCCCATTACCCCACCCGTAGCAAATCACAAGCTGCAACTACAAAGACTGATTACCCAACACCACCACCAAAGCACACCCTACCAGCCCACATGATCAAATCAACAGGTGGATCTATCGGTCTCATGCTTGATCTTCATCTTAGAGTGGCATCACATAGGCTTGTTAGCTTTGCTGTGTGACTGCGCCACTTGCCATTGCCAAATCATTGTCACAACAATTCCAATTGCCATTTGCTAGCCTCCAAACACTAGTGAATCAACTTCAAGTTCTTTTGGTTACCACATGTCACTGCATTCTCCTTTTTCTCCACTCGTGTCACATCGCCATAGGATGTTCATGGAAATGAAGAAGTGATATTGTCATGTGTTGTGCCGACTGAGGATTGATCATGAATGAACTCCGCTGTTGAGCGTAGAGAGTTTTTTAGATTTAGTAGCAAGGGTTTGGTTGAAATCAGGTGAAGCAAAAGACAGAGAAAAAAAAGTAAGTATTTGATAGATTGTGTTAGCTTGGGCACATGATGCTTCATCAACCCCGATCCATTAAAGAAAAAAATTCTGGAAGCCCATCGGGATTGATTAGGCCACATGAGAACTGGCCAACAAAATGAGTTTCAGCCCATCAAGGCCCACATCCTAGTGTCCTGTACTCGTGATTTAGTAGTCTCATCAGCCTCTAGATTGGCCTAGAGCTTGAAAAAGTCAGGTCAACATAGATTCTCATTAGAATTCTTTGTTGATATTATTCTAATGTACAATGGTGATATTGGAGGCACCTACATTGATGGTCATCAAGACCCAGGGAAGTTCACCACTTTTCTATGTAGGATGTGCGATACTTTGATTTGGAATAATTTGGAATAGGTGCATTCTTGACATTTTGTATTCCAATATCCCAAATAGCAAGAGATAAACTACCATTTGTCCAAAAAGTTCACACTGTTAGAAAATGGTAATTTAATTATTTAACTATTATTCTAACACTCTTCATGTGTGGGCCTAGACTCCCTCAATAAGTGGGGTCTAGCACATAATTTTTTTATATATTTTAAAATGGGAGGTAGAGTGGAGACAAGGTTTGAGCTCATTACTGCTTGCTCTGATTCCGTGATATAGTACTGCTCGTCCCAAACGTTTAACCTGTTAGGAAAGGGAAAATTTAATCATTTAACAATTCTTCTAACACTTAAGGAACCAGATCATGTGTCCGTTTGGATACAACTTATTGTTGCTGAAAATGGCTGAAAACTGATTGTTGCTGAAAACACTATAGCAAAATAATTTTTAAATGTGTGAATAGTACCGTGAGACCCATTTTTAATATTTTTTGTGTGAACAGTGCATGAACAGTGCGTGAACAGTGTCAGACTGTTCATGCACAGTAATTTTTGTCCCACAAAGTCAACAAAAGCTGGCAAAAAAAAAAAAAAAAAAAAAAAAGAGAAAACGCAGGGCAGAAACGCAACGCCACTATTAGCACTATCCAAACGCAGGCCATATGAGGTAGAATTTTACAGTAATGGAAGGTTTGATGCTAGGTCTTATTAGAGCCTTTGAGATGTTCTGTGATGGTTATTTCTCTTGGAAAAGCATTTGAAGTGTTTTGGCTCCAAAAAGAGTTGCTTTCTTCGTGTGGACAAGAACATAGGGGGAAGGTATTAACTTGTGATAGTTTCATGAAGAGAGGAATTCCTATGGTAGAAATGGTGTTGCATGTGTAGGTGTAGCGGTGGATCTAATACCGTTTGTTGTTGCATTATAACACAACTTATGAATTATGAACTTCTTTTTTTGGTGTTTGGGGTTCTTTTGGTAATCCTAAAAGTGTGTTCGAGTGACTAAGTGGATGGAGGAATTGGTTTGTCAAACACTCCCCCATTGTTTGGAATTTGACTCTCTTATGTCTAATGTGGACAGTTTGGAGAGAGAGAAATCAGTGTAGTTTTGAAGATGTGGAGCTCTCATTTGTTCATTTAAAATCTTCTTTTATAATAACATTGTTCAAATGGTCTTGTGTATCAAGTCATAGAGAAATCCATTCTATTATTGATTCTATTCATTCTCTTTCCTTTTGATTATAATTCTCAATTAGGACCGTTCCTTGTTTAAGCATGGGATATTTCCTTTTCATCAATAAAAATTTCATTATGGGATAGACGGAGTATGTTACTAGTTTTGTTTTGTTTTTTTTAAACTATCAAAAGAAAATGATATTATCAAACCTTCGATGTCATTTGGTATAATTAATTCAATAATAATGGTTGTTTAAGGGGGGTCATTCTTTTTATGGGCAGTGGGCAGCTGCATAGGGTCGGATTCTTACTATCGGTAACCTTGTTAAGAGGGGACTCCCCCATGTTAATTGATACTGCATGTGTCGCTGTGATGGGGAAATTGTGGATCATCTTTTGCTTCACTGTGAGTTTGCTCATATGTTGTGGAGTGAAGTTTTCCTAATATTTAGGATTCAATGGGTGATGCTGGAAAATGTAACATCTCTTGTATGGGTGGAGGAACTGGTTGGGGAAGCATTCCTCATATGCTTGAAATTTGCTACTAGCGTGTCTGAAGTGGTTAGTTTGGCGGGAACGTAACAGCTGCACTTTTGAGGATGTTGTGAAACCTATTGATCATTTGAAGTCCTTGCTAATGCCGGACTTTGTTTGATTGGTCTTGGGCTTGGAGTTTTACAGAGTGTACTTCCATTTCTGATTTCTTACACTTTGTTAGAATTTCTATTTGATTCGCTTGTAATTGCTTTAAGAACTATGTGTTCATCATCGTGAACATAGAGTACTTTTCTTTATCAATAAAATTTCTATTACTTATAAAAAAAGAAAGAATGGTTTCCAAGAGCCTAGTAGCTCAATGGATACCTTTTAGTATTTTCAACGGAGATATCTAGGGTTAAAATACCCCCTCCCCTAACTATCAAATTATCAAAAAGAATGGTTAAATGGGATGTTCAGTATGCTTGCAATGGTTTTCTGTTGATCATTCTTGCTAGTGTATTTAAATGTTTGTAGACAAAATAAAATGTGACATTAGGTAGTTTTCTAGCAGAAAAGCTATTCTGAAACATTTAGAGTTGTTATGTCTCGGCTTCTAGACCCCCTCTTGTTTGCAAATTAATTGATGTCAATGGTTAGCTTGTCATCTATGTATGTTTTGGTTTTCAATCTTCCCATTTTTTCTTTAAACCTCTGGATAATATGTTTTTATTTATTTTTATTTTTTATATCACTTATGTTTTCAGGTACCTCTTCTTATTCCTGAAGTTTGTGGCATCTGTAATTCCGACAATTGAATATGATTACACCATAGACTTTGATCTTGGTAGATCAAGCAATTGATGAGAGGTAATTCCTATCTTTATCTTAATTTCCCCCTTTCTCTATGTTCTTAAATATAGCTGATTGTGATACAAATGAATTTAAGAAGTAATGTTAAGTCTCTGTTATGATTGGTGATTATGGAATATAATTTTGATTAGACATAACTGTTTTTAGTATTCCCTCATTAATGTATGGTTGTACTTTCAGGGAGAAGTTATAACTAAGTGCTGGCTAAAGAAAAATTACCATTATACACACACACACATATTCATTACTATTCTTTTATTCCCACCCTGTGAACATAACATGCATATTGGCTAAACAACATATCGAATCAAGGAGAATCCACTGCGTAATCAGACCTTCTGGCTCAATTTCCAAATTTTGAACATGATATAATTATCATTGTTATGTATACATCCTCTGCACATAAAGTTTTTTCTATTTTCAGTTAAAGTTTTTACTTATCAAAAAGCGAGAGAGAGAGAGAGAGTGGGGGGGGGGGGAGCTTAGCTGAACTTCTTATAGCTTGTTTTAGAAATTTATAATATTGCTCTGATTTCAAGGTTGCTCATGTTTGGATCTTCTACTCAAAATGTTATAGCACTTTAAAATTAGTGTTTAGAATTACGTACAAGTATTGGTCTTTATACATGGTGTTATTTTGTAATTCTTTTGGTTAGTTGGGTTTCTTTATACTATGTGGGCATATTATGTGTGTTGGTGGCTCTTTTGATACAGTCTTAGGACCATGTCCACGTCCATCCATCAAGGCATTGACTAGTCTATCTAGTTTATTCGGCATTCAAGTTTGCTTGTTCTTCTAGCACATGTTGCCTATGTAAGTTTGTATTGACATATTTTAAAGCTAATAAAGAAAGCATTTGAAAGTCCTCATGATGTAGGACAACCTAGGATCCACCACCTAGAACAACCATGTAAACATTAGGTTTCACCACCTATGGGTTGCTAGGATTCACCACCAAGCAAGAAAACGATTTCATGAATGAAATTCTATTTAATCAATAATACAAATAAACCATCTAGAGCTTCTAGGAAATAAAGATAAAGATAATATCCATGAAAGCTAATCTTAGTTGAACTCAAATTACTAATCCTTTAAAGTAGTCTAAACTAATCCAAATACATAATGATAAAGATAAAAGATAATCCCCTCATTTGGTGTTTGTGCCAACTCCCTCGAGGGGGGAGAGACTTGACCTTGTCGAGTAAAGCTCTCAATGATTAGGCAACATCAAATGAACCTCCATCATCTATCCACAAGTTGATTGGGTCAGCACGATATTTCTTTCGACGCCCGTAGGTACGTGTGATTCCTAGGTCAAGATGGGGTAGAAGTGAGTGCATCTAAGTAATCTATATGCTCTAGGAGATTGGGATCAAGCTGTTGTAGGATGTAGCTCCTCTCTAGTAATCCATGTGCAGTCGGACTCTATTTGTCCTTGCCAACAAACCAAGAAGTGTTAGACAGCTCCATTCGTGGTGAAAATAGTTTGCTCATCCAAAATTACATCACTAATATCTTTATGTACTTGTTGAAAAATAGGTGGTGTAAGGTTGGGCTAGGGTTGGCCAATGGAATAGGGAAATGATCCTCAAAAGGATCATTTGGGAAAATTGTTGGACCTTTAAAAGTAATGAAATCCTCTATTAAAGGTGGAACTAATTCCATAATCAGATGGAATATCTATGACATATGCATTAGGTCCAATTTGCTTAAGTACCTTGAATGGACGTAAACTACGTGCCTGTAGTTTCTTGTCGATTCCTAAAGGATATCGTTTAGGCTTGATTTGAATCATGATGTAATCCCCTAAATTGAAATTTAAACGGTGTCGACGTGAATCAAACTGAGTTTTATATTTAATATTACTAGCATGAATTTGATTGTTGATGTCTATATGGAACTCATGCATGTGACTGACAAACTCTATTGTAGACTCAAAACCCTAGTGTGTGGTGACTTAGGGAGAACTTGCCTTACTTAATACAATCAGTGATTGGTGCCATGATTGTACTGAATCCATGTATGAACCAACGATAAAAGTTTGTGAGCCCATGGAAACTTTGAATTTCATGGATGTTTTTGGGCTCGTGCCATTCCACTATTATGGCTTTAAGCTTCTATGGGTCAACAGACACTTCTTCAGATGAGACCACAAACCTAAGAAAATGACTATTAGTAAAGAAAGAACACTTCCTGAGGTCTGCATTCTATTTCAAACTTTATCTCCTTAGAGTGGAACACTTCACCTCAACTGGCTAAGTATCGCAAGCAAAACGGTGGTCCTTATAATCTACCTGTACCACATCGCCCTGGGGAAGATAAAAACATGGATTTAATACTAGGTCTTCCTCACACCCTTAGAAAGTACGATTCCATTCTTGTATTGATAGATAGATTCTTTAAAATGGCTCATTTCATCCCATGCTCCAAAACTTTTGATGCGTCCAAGGTTGCAAGCTTTTCTTTGATGAGATTGTCAAGTTATATGGCTTCCTAAACCATTGTATCAAATAGAGATGTTAGGTTCATGAGCTACTTTTGGAAAACTCTTTGGTCTATGTTAAGGACGTAATTGGAATTCTCTACCACATGCCATTCCTAAACTAATGGTTAGAATGAAGTTGTCAATAGAAGTCTAGGGAATCTACTTAGATGCCTCATAGGCAAGAATGGTAGGAGTTTGGATTCTATCTTCCTAGTAGCCAATTTGCATATAATAATTCATTCAATAGGTCCACATGCACGAGTCCCTTTGAGATTGTGCACGGTTATAAGCCTAGGAGACGTTTAGACCTTCTCCCTCTGTCACCACTTGCTAGGGTTTCTAAGTTTGCAGTAGAGTCTACCAGCCACTTGCCTGAGTTGCATAAAGAGATCAACAAAAAAATTCTTGCGAGTAATATTAAATATAAAATTCAAGTTGATTTACATTGACGTCTTTTAGACTTTTATGTAGGGGATTATGTCATGATTCGAATTAGGCCTAATCGGTATCTCCAAGAACTGTTAAGAAACTGTAGGCCCGCAATGCTGGTCCATTCAAGGTATTAAAGCGAATTAGACCTAATTTATATGTCATAGATATTTCATCCGATATATGGCATTACTTCCACCTTTAATTCCTTTTAAAGGTTCAACAGTTATCCTGAATGATCCTTTTAAGGATCCTCTCTCTACTCCATTGGCTAACTTCATCCTTGACTCTACGCCATCTATTTTCATACAATCACATAAAGATATTATTGATGTAATTTTGGATGGGCAAACTATTTCACCGATAATGGAGCGGTTCAGCACTTCTTGGTTCGTTGGTGAGGACAACTAGAGTTTGATTGCACGTGGATTACTAGAGAGGAGTTGTAGTAGCTTGATCCCAATCTCCTAGAGCACCTGGATTACTTGGATGCACTCACTGTTACCCCATCTCGACCTTTGATCACATGTACCTACGAGCATTGCAAGAAACAATGTGTTGACCTCGTCAACCAGTGGATAGATGATGGAGGTTCATTTGATTTATTGCGAGCTTTACTCGATAGAGTCAAGTCTCTCCCACCCTGGGGTCCCATCTTCCTTTCTTTCATCCATTCCCATTTTTCCCCCATCTTCCCTTTCTTCAACTATTCCCATTTTCCACTTCTTCCTTTTGACTTCCTTGCTGCCATATGTAGTTTCCAGATATTTTAACCAACAGACAGCCAAAGCCTTGACCCTTTAAAATAAACATAAAAAGTCATTATACATCTAAACCTTGAATTGACTTCACTCTTTGGATTTGATCGAGGAAGAGAGGGAAGCATCATTGAGTAAGATGAAAATAGGCATTAGTGAAAAACTAAAAGATGCTTTATATTTCGGTGACTCGACTATCCTCTCTTGCCAACATTTACAATAAAACTAATGTCTTGAAACACATTTCCATTTACAAAAGAAATTATGTCCTTAAGATATTATTTCATTTAAAATAGAAATCATGTATTCAAGAAAGAGATTAAATTCTATAAGGATTAGTTTAAACCCTTTGGTTTACACCACAATAAGGACATGCCACATCATCATATTACTAAAACATAAATACATTGGATCGCACCGGATGACATCTCAATAGACACCATATTTCAAGTTTTAAGTAAAACACTAATGTGGTGTAATTATGCGTGGTGGGATGTATTGAGTTTTAAGTAAAATACTGATATGATAATCTCTTATTGAATGGTGTAAAACATGAGTTTTACACCCCATCCTTACCAATTTGGACTTTCAAGAAATGGTTTTTATTGTGAAATCGTGCCTTTTGCAAATGTGGCTACGTTGCCAACTTGCCATATGTGTAACTACCAACTCTACCTAAAATCATGCATTTTGGGGACAAAATTTCAAAAGTACCATATTTGGTGAAAAAGTTTCAAATATACTGTACTTTTAGGAATAGTTTTTTAAAATGCAAGTTTTTGCTAAAAGACTCCAACACCTTTTTGCTTATTTTTCTCAAAATAAGAAAATCCAAGAAAATCTCTCCCTCTCTCTCTCTCCACTGCACTCTTCTCTTCCAACAACCATATTTTTGTAAGGCAATATTCATGCAAATTGTGATTGTTTTAGGGTTATTAGGGACATTGCCCTTGAGTAAGTTAACATAATGTAGACACTCAATTTTGCACCCATAATTTAACCTTGGAAGATAACAAAATGGTCATTTTATGTACCCAAAAAATCATGGTTGCATTTTAGTTATTAACTCATTCATCATATAGCATGAAAATGATCTTGAGGTTCCAACAGTCACAATGATGTGTTCCGTTTCCAAATCGGACAATCGGATTGAAAGATATTATAAGCTCAAGTTTCAACAGTTTGCATGCATTCATTTTGGTGAAAATCACATATGATTGATTTGAATTAATTTTGATTGGTTGTTAATTAAAATTAGTTAAATGAATTTTTGTGATTGGTTAAATATTTTTATTGAAGTGTGATTCGAGGCAATGGAATAAAAGAAATAAGCTGATAATATTAAATTTGGACTGATAATTAGATTTTTGGGATAATTATTTTAAAAATCCTAATTATCACTTTGGGATGATGTTTATCATGAAAATAACTCTAAAATTTGTCCAAACACAGTTTTAGACTTGGAAAACACTTCAAAAACTTGTTAATAAAGTAGTCGTTTTCAGATTCACGTTGCAGGACACTTTTGGCATAGTAAACATCAAAATTCGGACTAAGCTATTTCTGGCAAAGTTGTAGGGCATTGAATTTTCCTTTAGTTGTCAAAATTTCAGCTCAATCCGAATTTTGAGTATATAGATATAGTCAAAATCTTGAAACGTATTCAGATCTGAAAATTCAGCTCAATTCTTATCCAACTCTTTTTTTTTTTTTTTGAATTTTTCCCGACATTTTTTTGCTTATTTTTTAAGCTGATCTGACTTATTTTTTAAGCAATTAACACCTCTATAAATAGAGGAAAATACCCAAAATTTAGCACTTTCTTCCCTTAACATAAAAGAACCTCTTGAAGTTCTTTAGAACGTTTGATCTTCACTAGACCAGAAACTTCTAAAGATCATTCCCTTCAAGATTTTCTTTTCTGTTAGTAAGCATTCTTTATATCATATAATCATCATGTAGGAAAATTAATCATGGCAGCATGAGCATGAGAAACAATCATGCGAACAATCTTAATGAGCATACAAAGAAATCATATGAACAATCAAAGCATGTGAAGAAAATCAAAACCTACTAACCTGCATGAATGAATGAAAACAAAGGGTATTTCTTTAGAAATTAGAGAGAAGAGATCTTTCTAAGGTCTAAAAAAGACTCACTAACACAGAAGAAAATCTTGAAGAGAATGATCTCTAGAAGTTTTTGGTCTAGTGAAGATCAGAAGATTTAAAAGATTTCAAGAGGTTTTTTTTTTTTTATATGTTAGGGGAAAAGGGTGTTGAATTTTGGGTATTTTCTTTATTTATAGAGGTGTTGTTAATTGCTTAAAAAAGAGTTAGATCAGCTTAAAAAATAAGCAAAAAAATGTAGGAGGAAAATCCTTAAAAAAGAAGAAAAAAAGAAGAAGAAGACTTGGATAAGAATTGAGCTGGTTTTTCAAATCTGAACACGTTTCAGTATTTTGACCATATGTCTCTACTCAAAATTTGTATTGAGCTGAAATTTTGATAGCTGAAGGAAAATTCGATTCCCTACAACTTTGCTAGAAATAGCCTAGTCCGAATTTTGATGTTTACTATGCCAAAATTGTCATGAAACATGAATCTGAAAATTGATACTTGATTAACTCGGTTTTGAAGCGTTTTCCAAGTCTAAAACTGTATTTGGACGAATTTAAGAGTTATTTTCATGGTAAACTTCATCCCAATGTGATAATTAGGATTTTTAAAATAATTATTTTTTAAGATTATTATGCCAAAAATCTAATTATTAGTCCAAATTTAATATTATCAACTTATTTCTTTTATTCCTATGCAACAAATCACACTTTAATAAAAATATTCCACCAAACACAAAAATTCATTTAATTAATTTTAATTAACAACCAATCAAAATTAATTCAAATTAATCATAAGTGATAGGTTTTATCCAAATGAATGCATGCAGACCATTGAAACTTGATCTTACGTATCTTTTGATCCGGCCGTCCGATTTGGAAACCGAACGCATCATTGTAATCATTGGAACCTCAAGATCATTTTCATTTGGTATGATGAATGAATTAGTGACTAAAATGTAACCATGATTTTTGGGTACATGAAATGATCATTTTCGATTGAGGGATGAAGTGAAATGATAGTGGAAGTTCAAGGTTTTGATTGAAATAATTAAAAACTCAAGATCGAATTTGTTACCAATCTTAAATTCTAGAAGGAATTAAATTTTGATAATAATGATGACCATATCATGGTATTGATAGTAATAATGATAATTTTTTTTTTTGGGTAATATGATAATGCAACAACAATCTTAAAAGGCTGGGAAAGAAACAAAATTGCCGAAGTGATATACAGGTATACCATGTCAATGTGTATTGATTCACGTGTGGAAGACTCCATACTTTCTTTTTTTCATATATTCATGATTTTGTTGTTTGTAAATTAGTTAATTGTGTTCTTGATGTCTGACATCTTTTTGATTCAATGTTTTTAATGCGGGAATGATATGTCTTGCCAGATGGAAGCCACAGGTTTAATGTATAATGCAAGCAGAAATCAGTCAACTGTATCTGTTTATTAGTAATTTATGCTAGACTGACCACAGTTGTGGAATCTGTTCTGTAATTATTGTTGTACAGTTTTCTGTATATTAAAGGGACTCGGAGAATCGCTTGTTGAAGCTGTCTATAGTTGGCATGCCCTACTCAATAAGCCAGGGTTGAAGTTGAGTTGCTTATTATTGGCATAACAAAGCTGTTTTATTTAATAAATAGAACTCAAAAGAGTTCAGACGTGAATATATGGTTTTTTTTCTCCCCCTGCTTTTCTTTTCTTTTTGACTTACTTGGGAAAAAGGGGGTGTGGGTGACTCTGTACAGACTACAAAGCCACAACAAAAACACCCCAACCCTTTTTTATGGGAAGAAGGAAAATATGGTGGTACCATAAATTTTCTTTTTCCCCCCTCATGTTTAGCATATTCCGGGCCGGCGGGCCCCTTTCCGTCTCCTCTTCCTTCTTTCTACTCTCCTCTCCTCTCCTTTCCCTTCATTCAAAACATATAGAATATCACATGAGCAGTAATTGACCTAAGCCACAAAGAAGTATGCAAGGATCATTTGCTAATTATGGAAAACTCCAATATATTTTGGATGCTTTGCAAGTTGCAACATAGCAGGAGAAGCCTCTTTAACATATTTTCGTACATGAAACTTCGACAGGGACTTCAAAGAACGGCTTAGTGGCTGATACGGTGTATTATATAACTAACCAGAGCATGATTCTATTCAAGTTCAAGAAACATAAGATAATTCTGAATTTCGAGGAAGAAGCTAACATTAAATTAGTTCCTGCTTCGTGGATATTTTGTAATCTTTTTGTCCTTGCATCCATTATTATCTAGCTGCTCAGCGCAAGGCCAATAGATTACAAAGAAAAAGTACAAAAAAAAAAGGGGAACTTTTCCACTTCTACAGACATAATCGATTTTAAGTTAGATTTTAACAATTTCAATTTTGAAAAAAAAAAATTGTAAAATAATTATAACAAGTATTGTTGAAAAAATTCTATAAGTGATATATGCATATGAAAAAGAATATAGTAGTTTTATATCATCAAGATTATATTACATTACATGTTTGAAAATCATTATGGTTATTTTCATCATTAGCTTTATGTTATATATATAATTTCATTTTTTTATCTCTTTTTTATGAATTTATTTGTTCATTTGTGAGATTGTCATCATCTTCTTCTTTCTTTTCTTTTCTTCTGTTTTTTTAATCTATAATTTTTGTACACCAATTGATAATTTCTAGTAGGCATTAATATAAAAAAAAAATTATTTACAAATAAATGAAACACTATCACAATATAAAATAAAAAGAATAAAATATATTATAAGGCATAGAGCAATAGCATTTAATTTATCAAATATACTATTGGAATTTCACTTAACAATGGAATCACTAAATATTTACAACCTAACTACTGAAGCAAAGATGAATTCAACACATCACTCAATGAATTTATTCTAACCAAACCAAGATTAATTTCATATAGGGATTCTAATATCATAATTCAAACATAAAATCTAACAAAAAGAGAAAATAATTTATTATTAATTAAAAAAATGAGTCTTAATTCACTTTTGGTAAGGCGATGCATGGCACAATGAAGGGAAACTGAAATCTATTTCCAAATTTAATTTGGTGGAGAGAGAGAGAGAGAGATTGTTTAGGGTGTAATCATGTGAGAGGTTGGGTGATTAATTTTGACAATCTACTGTGTAAAATAGTTATTTGACACACTCACACGCTCATAATTTTTTTAAAACAACTTAAGAGTATTAATTTGATTGAATTTCTATTGGTTCATAATTGTTTAGAAACTTAAGAGTGGAGGAAAGAGTGCACATCTCTCTCTCTCTCTCTCACACACACACAAAAATTAGCTGCCACAATTTTGGGGTCTTTCTTTAGTAGGGAGCACTGTGGCCTGCGCCTAGCGCTGACCCTATCTAAGTTCACTACCGACACTACTTTTATTATACACCAATCACAACATGTTATGTCAATAATTGTGAAAAAAAAGAAAGAAAAATGTAGCGTTAGTGTTTGACCAAAATAATTAATTAAATTCAATTTAACTATAGATTTAAATTTAATTAGAAAACCTAATATACTGCACCTAAATAAAGTTACTGTCCCTAAATTTTAACCAAGGCAAAGAGCCAGCTTTGTTACACACTGTGGTTTCAACGTATGTATCCCCTCTATATAGGTGCTTCCCTTCTGACACCCTATAAACATCATCTTTTGCCAAAGATCCAACGCAGAAGAAGGGGAATTAAGAAACAAAAATGGCGAACGGCCGGTGCTCCATCCTCCTCATTGCTCTCTTCCTCTTTGCTAACACAGGAGACTCCACTGTAAGCACCAATCATCATCCATCACTTTCATCTTTTTTTTATTCTCTCTTCCTTAATTAGAGTTAGATGTCTCATGCTTCTCAAAAAAAAAGAAAAAAAGAGTTAGATGTCTCATGTCTTCTCCATCGCCACCATCATCATAATATCTAATGGGCTTTGATTGTTTCATATCCAACAATGGTTGCACTCTTTCACATCATGTTTACACTTTTTGTATCATGTGTAAAACGCAGCTATGTGATTCTTTCACATCACATTTACACCCTTTTGTATCATATGTAAAATGTGGTTATTTGATGTAAAAGCATAGACATTATGTGAAAAATTTGTGTGAAACAATAATAAGCCATATCTAATATTAATATGTGATTTTCAGATAAGTGAAAAGTAGACTAGGTGAGGATATCAAATTTGAACATCCATTACAAAACCATTGACAGACATTAATTATTTATACCATTTCCCATATATACATGCATGCATGAAGAATTCATCTATTCCATATTCGATGAGATCAATATTCTTTGTCTAAATAATTACCATTCATGCATATATGCAGAAGGAGGAATGTGTGTACACCCTGTTCGTGAAGACAGGGTCAGTGATCAAAGGTGGTACAGACTCCAAGATCAGCCTCACCGTTGGCGACCCTTCAGGCAGGTCTGTGTCGGTTCCAAATCTAGAATCATGGGGGCTAATGGGTCCTAAACACGACTACTTTGAGCGTGGCAATGTGGATGCATTCAGTGGCCGAGGACCTTGCATTGGTGCATCGGCCTGCAGACTCAACCTGACCTCGGATGGTTCTGGCTCGCACTCCGGTTGGTTCTGTGACTACGTTGAAGTCACGTCCTCAGGGCCTCACAAAGCATGTTCACAGAGCATCTTCTACGTTGATCGTTGGCTTGCCAATGATGCTTCTCCGTATAAGCTTAGCGTTGTTCTTGATGGGTGTGACACGTGGAACAATGCTGCAGAAAATGACTCAAATCAGCGCAGAAATAGTGGGCGCTTTGCTGTTGGGAATCCCAAAACATTTGCTTATTCCGCTTCAGAATAAAACAATGTGGAGATGTAAAAGCAGGGATTTTGGTGTTATTTTTTGGGATAACTATGATGTTTTGTGTGTGATGACCTTGTGAGTGTGACTCGGATGCCTTCTAATGCAAATTACTATTTTAGAAGCCATCCTTCTTCTTCTTTCTTTTGTTGGGGGGTTATAATAAAATTCTAATTAGAAATTCCATAATTTCAATCAAATGAATTTGTATTCTCAAAAAAAAAAAAATAATGAATTTGTAAAATAGTAATATTGTTCATATAATGGATTAAGTTAACTTAAGAAAATAGTAGTACTGTTATCTACCAAAGGAGATGAAAACAATCAAAGCAATTAAAGCATACAACTTCGTCGTTTAATTATGTGAACATGAATCACCACCCATAACCATATATTTAGCTTTTATTTTTTAGATGACCATATATTTAGATTGCTCCTAGAATCTAATATGTTTAAAATTTACTTAAATATATTTGATATTGATAGGAATATGCTTGATGATACTTCCTGTTCTATGAAACCTGTAATGACGAAAGATCTCTCCCTAATAAGGCAAATTCAAGAAATGGACGTCAAAAGTCTTATAACTTAGTGACATAGTTTTCTCTCATTTATTAGAAGAATCAAGATTCAAATGAATCAAATCCCCACCCTCATTGTTGTAATTATCAAATTATCGGAAAAAACTCAAGAGAGGAATCACCTAGCCTAGCATTAGACTAGACTAAGGGCCCAATCTTGGAAGGTTGCTGGAATCTCAAAGTAGACCGAAAGTGCTAACATACAATCAACTGTGACACCCAAGAGATATGAAAAAACATAAGAAGAAAATAAATCATTTTTATCAAAAAAGGTTGTGAGCCCTAGGCATAAGCATCAGAGAAAGTTTTGTCTGGCATCATATCAATGCCTCCCCTGAGCTATTTGATTGATCTTCCATATGCAAGTTATCTCTTGATCCATTTCTAATATAAGCTAGGTTTAAGTTATATTTGATTTGATTTTAATAATAATTACACAATTTAATAATTACATTAAATTAATATTTTGTTAGTCTCACCATTTGATTAATGATTAATTATTATATAAGTTTAATTTCATATCTATCGAATATCATTCACAATCCAAATCATGCCTTTAAGTGTATTTTAAAATAATAAAACAACTATAGTTTCATCAATATATAAATGCGATAACTCTCAATCTATGTTCACTTAATCTATTTGACGCGCATTATGGATAATGTTTTTCAAATTATATATATACGAATATGAGATTATAAATCGAATGGTGAAGAACATCCGATTAATACAAAATTTAGTATGCATAATAAGAATAATGAGAATGAGTAATCCAATGATAGAAAATTTAAAATATTAATATAAAAACTTATTGAGTGGTGTAACAAGCATACAAAATTTGGAGTACATGTTAAGAATAATGAGAACTTATAATTTAAGAGTGAAAATTTTAAATATTAAGCCAATAATAAGTCATTAAATTCACACAAAAAAAAAAATTCTATCTATTTTAATGTTTAATTTCAATGATATTAGTGAAGCAAAAAAAATAAATAAATAAAAAATCTATATAAATAATAATTACTTAATATGTGTATGGTATTTGACACACTAATATAGTAGATATAAAATTTAAATGAAAAGGTTATTCATATGATCCATTGCTCATAAGGTACTGTGAGTGATCATACTAGTAGACATAAGATTTATTAGTGATAAATAAGTAGGCGGAAATGCACTTTTTGCCTCTATATTTTGCCCCGATTCTCATTTTGGTCTATACATTTTGTTTTTACCACATTTAGTCCTTATTTAGAAAAACGCAATCCATTTTAGTCCCTATTGTCATTGCCTTAACGAAAATATCCTAGGTGGCAAATGATGGATTAAATTATTAATTTCTTTCTTATGTGTCACCACTCCTCTTGCCAGATCACCTTCCCGCCTTAATTTCTTGCATGTGAGCCTCACATTGCACACTCACACGTTTATGTCACTCCCTTTTAAACCAAGACCTTTAACGGAATCAATCCCTAATCCCCATTTTCACGATCTGAGCTCCTCTAAGCTAAATTTCTTGTTCCTCTCCTCTTGTACATCTGAGCTTCTTTGCCTCTGCCCTTACCTCGAAATCACATACCATGGAATCAAGCTCTATATCAACTAGTGGAAACCTGAGGAGAAGAGGTAAAACGAGATGCTTTTGTGGTGAGAAACTAGTGGTAGTGGTGTTGTGGACAGCGGACAACCTTGGCAAAAGGTTTTATGGTTGTCCAAATTACTAGGTAATGTTTAATATTAAAGAAAAAAAAAATTTCTAGAATTTTGCTGCGATTTTGGTAAGCATACATATGGTTTCAATCTTTGATTTCAATTTCAGGTTGGACATAAGTATGGATTTTTTGAATGGCGTGATGATGAAATATGTGAGCATGACAAAGTGCTTATCCCAGAGCAAAGGCAAAGGATTATCACACTTGAGGCTCAGATTGCAAGTTGCAAGAGGAGAGAGAAGTTTCTAGCAGGAATGTTGGCACTGTCTTTAGCGATTTGTGGGATATGCCCTTGTGTGATTATGTCTTTAGTTGATTAGATAGGTGGGTGACCTCTTAGTTAGATAGGTCATTTTAGTTATGGAAGGTTTGTAGTTTGGTTAGATAGGTGGGGTTAGTTTTTGCAGTTGGTTAGTAAAACTTTTTGGTTGTTATTGGCAGTTTTTGTAATATTAAGCTTCAAATTAGCAATTTTCCACTTGATGCTCTACTTGTTCTTGGAAATAGTTATCAATGGAACAACAAATTTTCATTACTTTGGACAGATGCTTGATGTTATGATATTCAATTGTCAAGGCAGATGCTTGATGTTAAAAACATTTTGAGTTACTTTTGATTTTAATTCATGATATGCAGTTGGAATCCTTCTTCTAATTTGAAAATAAAAGGTTAAGGGTATCGGGTAAATGGGTCGTTGTAGTTTTGTCTTTATTTCTTATGTCTAATATACTGATATAATGAAATGGCATGATCTGATATGGTATGCTACTTCCAATACTTCCCAAACTATCACAAAATGGCAATAAGAAAAACTGCCAATTTGCTGTTGAAATTCAAATACTTGCTTCTCAATATAGAAAATGCTATTGAGAATCTGTCAATACATAATGCTACTTCTCATACTTCCCAAACTATCACAAAATGGCAACAAGTAAACAAGATCATTGTCAATTTGCTATTGAAATTCAGACATACATTACTGCTGCAAACAAAGTTTTGGTGTACCAAAATAATTACCAAAAAGAGGCCATTGTTCAACCATTACATTATTACACCAAACTTAGGCCAATTGTTTAGCCAGTACAAAAAGAAAGCCAAAAAGGCTTGATCATAACAACAAAAAAACAAGGGAGTTCAATCAAGAGCCATTGTCAGATTGCTTATCTTCCTGGACCATGCACAGAGGACTGGCTCTCAGGAAACCTCATTGCTTCCATGTACCTTGATGCATTACCAGCTGCATTGAGAGTCTCAGATGTGACTGCCCTATTCTTCTTCTGCCTTTTCTGGCTTGGATTGGATGTGGTATCACTTGAGTGTGGAGGTGCAGTTCTGTTGTTAGCAGTGTTGGAGGTTGGACGTGCACTTCTGAGGTTAGCAGTGTTGGAGGTTGGAGGTGCACTTCTATTGTTGGCCTACAAACGATCTTAGGTTAGTACAATTATCATTTAAAAAAAATATGCTACTGCCCATGTCTAGACAATCTGTTAAAAGGTTGGAGTTTAGACATTTTACCTGCTTAGTCCTCTTATTAGTTTGCTTAGCATTCCCTGGTAGAGAAGAGTTCCCCCCAATCTCTCCCTTGTAGCTTCTTCTATTGTGCCCTAATTTGCCATAAGACTTGCATTGCTTGGAAATGCCTACTCCCCTTCGTTTCCTTCCACTTATTGGTTCACCAGGCTCCTTAGCTTTCTTCTTCTTAGGCTTGCCAGGAGGTCTTCTCTTGATATGAGGCTGTACAGGTTGAAGGACACTAGGTCTCCACATATTCTGCCCATTAATTGGATCTATAAGTGGCTCATAGCAAGCCTAGTAAGTATTCACTTTGTAACAATCATCCACATACTTTTCAGCCTTCTCTCTATTGAAAAATATGCAGGAAATGGCATGGACACATGGTATACCTGTTATGTCCCATTTCCTACGGCTGCACTTGGATTTAGCCAGGTCCATAGTGAAAATTTCTAGCATATTTTTCACTTCAAACTTGGTATGACCAGCTCAACATACTAGCCACCTACTGCTGCCTATCTTCTCTTTATATAATCTCTTCCTAATCTTAGGACATAGTTCTGACTCTACCTTAAAAATCATCTTCTTATTTGCTTGAAATCTTCCCATTAAATACAACTTGATTCACTCAAGCTACAAGCACATACAAATGGACAATAAATGTATCCTTCAAAACACATATAATTATGGAAATTAAAACACATACAAATAATCACAAAAAATATAACTCATACCATGCTGATTATTGGCTTGCTTCTAAACTTAAGAATCCTATTATTGAAGATTTCACACATGTTGTTGAGCACTATGTCACTTTAACCATCTCTACTGAACAAATGCCTAGCTCAGATAGTTGTTGAATGGGCATTAAGCCAATTATATGCATCTTCATCAACCTCTTTCAGTTCATTCATTGCCCTCTCAAACTCTTGTTTATGTTGCCTTGGCTGCTTTCTAGAGCAAGTCTCTAATGAGCACACTAGGATGATTCTTCCTCAAATTATTGTATAGATGCTTGCCACAAATCTTGTGCTCATACTGTGGCCAATTGTCAACAGAGGCTTGGACCAATCCCTGCCAAGAACAATAACTCATTACAGTCAATATAGAGCATGAGCATATTTACATGATATTTCGAAAACCAATTAATTCACATTAAATACATACCTTTTGCTGATTTGAAATGAAAGTCCATCTTTTGCTATCACTTATGTCAGCAAGCAACAAATTTAGAAACCAAATCCAAGAATCCTTACTTTTAGCCTCTACTACTGCAAAAGAAAAAGGGAAGTACTCATCATTGGGGTCTCTGCCAACTGCACTAATCATTTGTCCTCCTGTCTTGGTCTTCGAATGGCATGCATCCAGTCCAATGATTGGCTTGCATCCAGCCAAAAAACCCCTCTTGCAACCCTCCAGAAATATATGTATATAATCTTTCAAAATAGGGCACACCAACTGTCAAGCCCATCTCAGTTGCTAAATCACCCTCATTAAAGGTATGGACCTTCATCCAAGGGAGTTAATCTCATACCGGATGCTATACCGATTTGACTAATGGAACGATATATTTCGGTACCGGTTAATACCGGTGTACCGTTTTGGGTTTATCGTTATTTTATATATATATATATGTGTGTGTGTGTGTGTGTGTGTGTGTGTGTGCGCCTTTGTATTAGAACCCCTTTCCCTCTCCCTTATGTGTGTGTGTTTGTTTCTCAAAAAAAAAAAAAAAAAAATTATTCATGATTTTAGACTTTAGCATCAATTAAAAGGAAAAAAAAAAAACAATATAAAAAATAGAAAACTTAATTGTTCATTGCATACTAAGAAAACAAATAATACTAATAAGTTAATGCAAGTAAGTTACCATTCTGTCCTCACAAAAATTCAAAAATTACAAAACTAAAATAAAAAAAGCTTTTTTTTTTCCTTGTACCGGCCGATACGCTTGGTATTGCCCGAAATTAGCCGGTATGGCCGGTGTTTAAACCGGTATGAAATGTTGGCGTTTCGATACCGGTAGATGTACCGGTATGGTACATATTGACTGATACGGCCTGCACTGGTACGGTATCGACCACCTTGCCTTCATCAGCACTATGCTGCCAGGACTGCACCTCCTCAACTCTTCACAATACTCCTACAACTGGTTGTATATGATCCCCATCAACAAAATCTTGAGCCTTCTCTCTATCCCTGCTTGCTTTGCTTGCACTTATATTCACTATATATTTCTCATGGACAACATCTTGAATATCTTTCAGTTTTATGTCTGGCTGCCTCCTAACCTTTCTCACCAACTTCTTCCCAATGTATGCAAAAGTACACCTTGGATTTTTATAACTCTTGGTGCATGTGTGTTCAGTAATCAGTGTTCTTAATTGATAATTCCTCTCCCTTGTCACCTTTGTAAGGAATGCTACAAATTTGCATCCAGGTTGGCAACAGGCTCTAACTCTCTGCAGGTAATTTTTTACAAACTGTACACCCCAACCTCCATTAATTGCATAATCAGTAATAGCATCCTTAAATTGCTTAGGAAGTAAAAAGCATATCCTTCTCAAACCTAATATGCTTAGCTTTAGCTATTGGCTTAAACACTAGAAACTTCCTTCTCCTAACAGAGTTGTCTACATCATCAGCAGCAGGATGGTCATCATCACTGTCATCCTCACCCTGAGCAGTGTCAGATGATGATTCATCAAAACTATGCAACTCCTCACTCTCATAATTTGAATTCATTATCCTAGCACCCATTTGGACTGATTCACCATAAACATCTTCCCTGTTGTCCTAACTATCATTACTGTCATCATCAAAACTCCTTCCATTAGGGTGTAGTCTGGTTCCTCTTCTAGGTCACTTCCCTTAATGTTAGTACTATCCTCTACAGCTTCATCGACTAGGTCCTCATGTTGCTCCTTAATGACTGGTTCTTTACCAGCAATCCTAGAATAGAATTGTTCAGCATCTACCTCAATAGGATCATCATGGTTATCATTGTCATACTCCTCATTATCATGTCCAACAAACTCACCATTATCATGTCTATAGTCCTCATTATTTTGTCCATGCCAATCATCATTATCATGAAAATCAAAATTATAATTATAATCATCTTCATAAGTAGCTTGATCATAATAATGATCACTAACATCACCTTCAGAATCAACCTCATCTTCATAATAGCTAGCATGATCATTATAATCTACTGAGTCATTAACTTCAACAACTTTAAGGTCTACAACATCTAATGCCTGATCATTCCCAACTTTTGCTCCTAAGGCTCAACACTAGGTTCTTCACCAAGTTGTAATACCTCTAATGGCTTGATATTCTCAACTTCTAACTCCTCAGGCTCATCTACTGGATGATCAACATATATATAAATCTCTTCATGACCTTGTACTAAGTTTGTCATGAACATTGCAGCATCATCATCAATAAACTGGTGAAAATTTGCATGCTTTGGGTTCAAACCAGGCATTTTAAACCAAAGAGTACTCACTACAGTGTACCCAAAATCCCTACATATACTCTCAATCTCTACCTTTGACCACCTATCAGGGTCACAGTTATCCACAACATTGATTGTCCCTCCCACATACTATTGGGGGTCCCAAGTAAAATGCCCACCATGGTGAACATACAGAGTAAATAACTTATCCATCTTGCATATAATATACAACCAAACACTTTTCAACTGATAAATTAATTTTTATATTAATATACTAATGATAAACTAACTAATATACAATACATCCAAACACTTTTCAATTGATAAATTGTTTTTAAAATTAATAAACTAATAATACACAAATTAATATACAATACACCAAAACATTTTTCAACTGATAAACTAATGTTTAAATTGATAAACTAATAATAAGCTAATACAACCAACCACAAGAACAGGGGAACACATGGACCACGGACAGGAACCATCATAAACATAAAAAGAAACAAACAAAAAAGACAAACAGTATTATACAAATTCCAAAACAAAACAGTCAAGCTTATTTTATGATTGTGGTCCACTTACAACTATAAAGAGATCGAGAGAGAGAACATACCTTTAGGATAAAGGGTCTTTTTTCACGTTTGTCTTCAGATCGATGTGGGTATTTCGCTTCTTTTGGGTCAGCTTCTTTTGGGTATTTGGCTTCAGTGATGGTCGATGTAAGGTTGAAGCTAAGGTTTCATTAGATTTGGGTAGGGAGTGTCGCTGAGGATGACAGTGATGGTGAACGTATTTTCTGAAATTAGGGTTTAACTATTGAACATTTGGGGTTTTGTTTGTCACACGCGTGGGTTAACAGTGTGAGTGTGTCATGTGAGGCTTATGTGTAAGAAATTAAGGTGGGAAGGTGATCTGGCAGGAGGAGTGGCTACACGTAAGAGAGAGAAATTAATATTTTAATCCATCGTTTGCTACCTAGGATATTTTCATTAGGGCACTGACGGTAGGGACTAAAATGGATGGCGTTTTTCTATATAGGGACTAAATGTGGTAAAAACAAGATGTAAGTACCAAAATGGGAATCGAGGCAAAATGTAAGAACGAAAAATGCATTTCCACCAAATAAGTAAAAGAAAGTTTATAAACATAGCAGAAGATTTGAGAAAAAATTTCACACCTGACTGATGCGGCGGATTATTGGTGATAACTGATAAGTACAAAATTGATATAAATGGTGAGTTTAAACAAGAATCGGTAAAAGTTTTCAACTCATCTTATGTTAAATTTTTTTTTTCGGTGTATCTATAGCATAGTTCAGTTAGCATTAGCATTGGAAAATTCCAATTCTACTCTATTTTACCATTCAAAAAAGTCACTTTATCATTCTACCATACCATTTTACAATACCTCCAACATCTCAAAACTCTATTTTTATTAAAATATTATTTTTAATCTTTCTTTATTATTTCTTTCCAACCGTCACTTTTTTTCAGACTTGGCATGATTCCACCAGCTCCACCATCATCAATCACCACACCACCACCAAAATGCTTCAGCCTAACTGCTTCAACCTCTCATCATACACATTACACAATTAGAAAACCCAAACATATTTCAACAGGCCCGCAGCCAATGATGAACGCAGAGGAACTCATGAAGCTCTTTGATTATTGGTGGTTCGAGGATCAAATCTTCACAAAACAACCGAAATCCCACCGCGCCTCCACCAGGCCCACCAAAATCCCACTGGAACAAAAACCCATACATCGCCAATCAACCCCGATCACAACAGGGAAAAAAAAAAAAAAAACCCAGATCAAAACCCAAATACCATCACCACTGCCGCCGCTAGATCAACGTTTCCTCCATCGTTGATCAACCCAGATCAACCCATCATCGGCGAGAATCACAGCATAACAACAAGGAAAAAAAAAAAAAAACCCAAGATCAACCCCGATCAAAACCCAAACACCACCGCCATTGCTGACGCTAGATCAATGTTTCCTCCATCGTTGATCAACCCATCATCGGTGAGAATCACATCATCACAACAAGGAAAAAAAAAACCTAGATCAACGTTTCCTCCACTGTGATGTGTATGTTGATGTTGGGAGGAGGATGGTGTTTGGGTTTGAAGAGAGGAGAGAACAGATGAAAAAGAGAGAAGGAAGAGAGAAAAGAGAACAGAAATAATGAGAGAGGAGAGAGAAATTCCGGTACAGATTGCAGCTTAAAATATTATTTATTTTTTTACAATAGTAGTATTGCAAAAAAATTTTCAATACTTAGGTTTAGAATTTTCTGAAGCAAAGCACTTTGAGGTTGTAAATGCCAAATTCTTCTTACATTTGGCATTTGCATTCCCCAATACTAATACTAATGTGCAGGTCCACGTGATAAAAATTTCGTACTTCTACTCCAAAAAAACCAAAAACAAGCAAATGACGATAAAGATATACGCGAAACGATGCACCGAGGACAAGTAATAATGAGTTATATAGTTAAATTTCCAAAGTTAACCTAAAAATATCGTAAGCATAGTGGTAGAGGCTTCCAATTGCGGCTCTCAGATCTCTGGTTCGAAACCTGACATTTTCATTAACATTTTTTTTGTTGCAATTTGGGTGTTGGATCTGATCTGAATGAAGAAAAGCATGGAAGAAGGAGGAGGAGACAAGTCCTCTTCTGCTTCTTCTTCTTCTCCAAGGAAGGTAAATCATATTTTGTTTCTTTAGTTTAGAAAATAGATTTGGGATCTGATATTTTTGAGGAAAAACTCTGTTTTCTTTTGCAGCTTAAGTTTACGCCAAAAGCCCCACCTCGCAGGAAAACCAAACCCTCTCCCTCTCCCACTCCCAAAACGTACGTAAATTATTTATTGAATATTAATTTAAAACCCATTTTCACAAATTTTGATTTGAATTTGAATTTGAATGTCAGTGAAGTGGTTGATGAAGATGGAAAAGCTGAAGAAGAGGCCCAGTATCTACTTCGCCGCTTCAACGTATGTACTAATTACTATTACTCCTTCTTTCCATTTTCTTCATACAGATTTTGGGAATTTCTTCTTTTTTTTTTTTTTGCTTCACTGTGTGTGACTGACTCACTGTGTCTCTGTTTGTTTGTTTGTTACCATTTCTTTTTCTTTGGGATGAGATGAGATGGGATGGGAGCTGTTTGTTTAAATTAATGGAATGGAATGTGGTTTTGGAAATGGGTTATATCAAATGCGTGTTCTAAACCTCTGTTTGGTTGCGGACAATAACAATAAATTGGGCGTTTAGGCCTTTTGGGTCTTAAGTTTGGGTCGTGTTTGGTTGCGTTTCATTAACTCATCAACTGTTTATTGTTAATATATTATGTATGCTATGATATGAAGAAACAACACAAAATTTTACCCAAAATAAATAAATAATAAAATAAATTTATAAAAAAAAGGTTTTGTTGTTTTGTTTTTTATCTTATGATTTATTCTTAAAAAGTACAGCGTAAAATTAACTTATTTTAAACCAAAAATTAATTAATAAATAAATAAATATCACATTTGTTTCTTATGCTTATAGGAAGTTCAAATATGCATTTTTTTTCCTGTCCAAAAAATAGGAGAGAATGAGTTTCTGGAAAATATATATATATATATATAGATATATATTTTGTGAATCAATTTTTATATGAAATTTTCAATATTTAGATCCAGTGAAATTATTTAGTTAAAAATCTTAACTCAAATGTGTCTAGTCTATCTGCTAGTGACTTGTTTGTCTAATGATATGGTTGGGACTTGGGCACGGTTAAGGATTCAAAAATTGCAAGTCTGGAATTTTTCTAGATGCCCAAAATAATCCCCTATCCACAAAGCCCAGGGTTCTACTGAGATTTTCACTTTTGTAAAATGTAATCAACCCAAGCTATAGCTAGTTAACACTATAAATGTAACCCATAGTTTACAAGATTGCAGGACAAGCACCATGTTAGTTGCAAGATTGAAAATATGGAGCCTAGTTAGTTTTAGACTTGCAAGAAAGACTAATAAGTGGAGACTAAATCAGTTACAACTTGTTAGGTGGTTATGTTACACTTGCTAATGACTTGTATAAATACTTGCAAGCTGATGTATTTCATTCATTGAAGAACAAAGACCTTTATTTTCTCACTTTCTCTCTCAAGTTTTCTCTTCTCCCTTTTATCTTCTTCTTGGAGGGGGTGACTACATCAAATTAGTCAATTTCCTATTCATTTTCACATCCATTCCCATTCATCTACCTTAGAGCCTAGCAGGTTCATTACATAAAACTTAGAAATTTCACTAAGCATGACCCCATTAAGGATGCATTAATTTAATTTTCCCATGCTTAGTGTAATGTGGGTGAGGAGAGGACTAATTTTATTTTTGGGCAAATGAAAGAGAGAACTTTGCCTGAGTGCAAGTATTCAGCTTAGTATTTTTTATTTATTTATTTATTTTTTGCTTTCTCTTTTTGTGAAAATTCTTACCTAAAAATGTTTTTCTTTTCTTTTTTGCTTCTTTGTAATATTTACTTTTGAAGAGGGAAATATAACTTAAAGCATGAGTTCTACGATTCTAATTCTTTTTCCCTCACTTGTTTTGTTAACGTAATGATTGGGGACCTTATGTGGTTCAAAATGAGAAAATTCTCAAGAAACATGTTTCTCAGATAGTTGATGAACTTTGTTTCCAAAAAAATTTCATGTTATTTGAGACTTAACTGACAGTCATCTGACTATTTGCAAGGAGCAGTTGGCTAAGCTCTTAATCTTTATCAATCATCAATGGATGTGCTTGTCAATTGATAAAAGAAAGACTACTTTTTTCATTTAAATAATAGGTCTTGAACCAAGAAGATTAGAAATAATTACATCCATATCGCTTAGCATCATGATCTGTGAAGGACTTAGAGCTGACTCTTAATTGTATGATATTCTCTTTTTTTCCATTTTTATGATGTTAAATATGTTTAAAAACAATGTAATATCGATTGGTTATGATTATTAGCTTATTTCAAAAACACATTTTATTTGGTCATTTGGATGAGATATTTTCTCAGATCAACCTTGACTTGTTTACCTCTTCATTTACAGGAGAATCTTGCTAGACGGGGGCCTAGAGAAGAAAAGAAATGTATTTTCTCAGCATATTCTTCATTATTTTTGCCTAACATACTGTCAGATATCTTAAGTTCTTAATGAGTTTAGTGATATTTAGTAGTGGTGTTGTTTTCCTATGGAGTTATGGTGAAAATCATCAGTATTAGAGAATTGTGCTGATAGAATGCCCGTTAGACCATTCTGACAAATGAATACTTCAAATTTTTTCCGTACTTTGAACAAATTTAAAGTATTAGAATCTTAGGAAGATGGCCTAATTGTTAGAACATTAGTAGGAGAATGGACATTAAGAATTGAAGCTCTTATATAAGATACATCAATGTTTGAGATCTCACATTGTCGATTTGTTGTTTCAATTGCACCTTCTAGTTCACATATTCATTTTCCCAAATCTGCATTAGAATTCATCAAACATTCATTTCCCTATCTACATTAGAAACCATTATGGAAGTCAACAGGTATAGATGATGGAAATTGTTTCCCGTGTACTAGGGTTGCACCTTTCATGGTTTTTCTTAATGGATTTTTATTACTAATTAAAAATAATAATAAAAAGATGATGGAAATATTTTAGTTGTAAAAAGGTCTCAAAATTCAGTTGTTGATATACAGATAGTGTGACTTAATTGCAGTGACTTGAATGTCTCAGTTTTAGGAGCCTCTTTAAGATGCAAATGGATTGCTTGAAGTTGACATTTATAGGAATATTTTGAGTATGATGATATATATATATATAAAAGCATGATAATTGGAAACAAAGCTGACGTTTTTATTTGGAATTATATTGTATTAGTTCAAAAATTAGTCTTGCATATATCTTTGCATGCTAGTAGAGTATGTGGTACTCGAATTATTTTTTAAGGTCACCTTACATACTTTTCATGGATTGATGAATAATTTGCAAAGATATCAAGAATTTGAGAATTTTGAACACGGGAATTGATGTCTTTCTTGTCTAAGAGGTAAAATATGAATTTACTTCCATTTCTTTTTGGTATAAGTTTTCTGACACCCATTGTTTAATGGAGGAGCTCATCCTTCTGATTTGAGAGCCAAAATTAACAAGTTGACTGTACTGAAAAAAATAAAATTCAAGAGGTATTTGAATTAAGTGAGAATGTTGTTCTATAATGTGGCCTTAAGATTTTGATAGGCTGGTATGAAATTTGATATGCACGTGGCACAAGGAGATCAATGACTGCTCCTTTAAGAGGATGATTATGCAAATTCTGGTCCAGATAAGATTGATATAAGAACAACAGAGTGGCTAAGGAGAAGTTTTAAAAAATTAAATAAAAATACAGCTTTAAAGCGGAGCTGTTCAATTACTTTAAATTGTTAACAATTAGTCTGAACCCTTCCATATAATTGGAAGAAAACAACTTGCTTTTGATGGGCTGAACTAGCTGGGAAGAGTCTGTATTGCCAATCAATAAAATATGCATGAGCAAATGTGTATCATAACCAGCATCATTATCATTATTGTTAGTGTTTCTAGTTTTCATCTAATGTTTGGTGTGCAAAACTTCAGCTTCTGTTCAAGTTGCATTTGGTCCTGGAGTTATGCCTTCAACTTCCCTAAAGGTATATGGTGCTGCCAAGGAGGACAATGTTGGTAACAGAAGTGCCTCAGTCCCAAAAAGTTCTGATAATAGGGAAACTCTCTTATCTTTGCCTTCCGCTGCCAACGAAGATGGAAATGATGCATGTTCTGCAGATCCTATGGAGACATCAGCTCAGATTGTCAAGAAAGAATATAGAGAACGTTGGGTAAGAAATGACTGCCATGAAGATCCCCCCCTCCCTTCCCTCCCTTCTCTCTCTGTCTCTCTCTCTCACATCCACTAGGTGTCTAATTTCCCTGATGCTGCAGGATTACCACCACACTAATTATCCAACTACTCTTCCATTGAGGAGGCCTTACTCTGGAGACCCAGGTATACTTTTAGATTCATTTTAAAGAATTACTTCAAGTTACAGATGAACATCAATTATTTGTCCTTGTGAAGGAAAATCTATTTCTCACATATGGTTGACCTTCTAAGATAGTTTTTTGTGAACGGAACCCCTTAGCCTTTTCCAATATACAAAAACTATCAGTCTTTTCTGTGCTAAATATTTAATTAATGTTCATTTGCATCTATGAGTATGCAACACTATCTTACTGCTGACCCCTGCAGCCTGAGATGACTGATATAGATGCAAATTCTCACTATCATTTTTTGTTCCTTAGCATACTGTTGATGGAACAAGAATGCTGCAAAGCTGTAATTCCCGCCGAGATCAGCTAGCTAAAGCCAAATAACTGTAGTCAAACAAATCTGCGTCTCCTGCCATTTTCGGTTCATAATTGATGAGAAGAATTAGCTCAATTTAAAGCACTACAGAAAATAAATATATTCATCATGAGCTCAAAAAAAGAAGGAAAAAAAAAATTATATTCATATGTCCCTAGGTCTCTAGTCAAAATACAGAAAAACTAGTTCACAGACTAATCATTACTTGAGTTCCCAAAACATCACAATAAGGATTGATATCGATAATCTGTTTACCTTATATCCCAGAAGTAAGAAAAATGGAAAAGGAAAATAACCAATATAGGCCAGAAATTTCAGCAAACTGAAACAATAGAGATGCCATTACTCACAGAACTTCACATGCTAGTTTCTCTTGGAAGTTTAAGCACAGGCTGCATCAGATGTACATAGCCATTGTAACGAAGGATAATAAAAGGTGAATGGAATTCTTGTACCAAAGGATTCTGTCCATGTGATGAATGGCACTCATGTTCAGTGTTTATTTTAGCAATTGCAGTAAAGCTTTTCAGTAACAACTAACAAGTTTAGCATTATGATTTCAGTGATTCCATAATAACTTTTACTAAATTCAGGAATCATAACTTTTATTAAATTCTGTAATGTTAAATGCCATTTGCTAATTTTGCTTGTAGAACTTCTTGACATGGCTGAATTTGGGGAGGCTGCTGCAAATTATGAGTATGATGAGAATATTATAAATCCTGCTTCAGACCTTGGGCTGAAGGTTGGTAATCAGATTAAAAAAACCGTTACGATAATGCTGAAAATTTACTAGAGCTACAAACTTAAACAAGCTATTTACAACAAACTGGTGGTTTGTGATAGGTGGAAAGTGAGGAAGAAAAGTTGTTTTTCTTTCAGCTTCCTGCTAGTCTGCCATTTCTCAAAAGATCAGCTAGTAGAAAGGGGAAAGAGAAAGTTGAATCCCATACATCACTGGAAAGCGGAGGCATTTCAAAGAAGAGCTGCAGTTTGGAAGAGTTGCCAGGTGGATATATGGGCAAAATGTTGGTTTACAAGAGTGGAGCAATCAAGTTAAAGCTAGGAGATTCCCTGTATGATGTGAGTGAAAACACGAGCTTGCTTTAATCTAAGATACAAGCACACATAAAGTGCACATGCACACACAGGCACTTTCTTGTTTCCCTTACCTGTGGTAGGAAGGACCAAGCCAGGTTTTCTTTTCCATAAGAACTCAGTAATTTCTTGTTCTGTTTCCAGTCAAAACTTCTTACATGTTTTCATGTTGCTTTTAGACCTCAATTAATTATCAATTCATGTTTATGTCACTTCAAACAGAATCCTGAAGAAATTTAAATTTCACCTTTTGTCATTGTCTTTCAAACATTAGAGAAAAACGTCTAATCTTATTTGCTTTTACAATTGATTAGTATAATTTGATGTATAACAATTCTCTTCATATCTGCGAAGTCACCTCTCTTTTCAATATTTATTCTTTTTACAAAATTTATACTAGACAATTAAATCAATTGAATTAGAATTTAGTGGTGACTCATTTTTCGTTTGTAAGATAGGTTAATATCGGGGATTCATTCCAGAACCTTCCTTTGTGGAGATCATTAGTGTAACTCAAGTTTTAAGTTTTTGTTATGTGTGGCTTTTTAAGAAATAGGAATAGGTATTTGAAATCAACAATTTATTTTTTGAATTTTTTATTGTTGGTCCATATCTTATCAAGAACATGAAAAGCTTCCACTCTCTCCCTTGTTTAAAGTCTTTTGATCTATACCATGATAACTTACATATTTTCCACCCTTCCAAATTATTAGCTTTAGCAGTAATATGTAAGAACATAATTTGACTTTTTTTTTTTTTTTGGGGTGTGTTTTGGTCAATATGCAGGTTTCGCCTGGTTCGGATTGCATATTTACTCAAGATGTTGCGGCAATCAACCTTGCAGAAAAAGAATGTTGCGTTCTTGGAGAGCTTGGCAAACGGGCTGTTGTAACCGCTGACATTGATTCCCTGTTGGATAGCATGATTGACTTGGGCTAAATGCAAAGAAGTTGCCTGCAAATGAAATATAAACAATTTGACGCATGGTGGAAGAACCATCAACATGATAGAGGTACCATTGGCGCGTATGTAAAGAGGGTAAATGAGTAGATATGTAACTAAAGTTGTTGACAATTCTGACAAGGTAACTTGTAAACAACTGCTTTTGATTACCTCTTAGGATGTCAAATTCTGTACCCACAATTTCCCTTAACAACCTCTCTCTAATCCAGTTGAGGGGGGGGGGGGGGGGGGGTGGGGGGTGGGGTGGGGGGGTGTTACATAGCCAGAAGCATTAGAAGTTAAATTCTGTCTCATGTCACGGAAGAGTAAAAAGGTTTTATTTTACAAAATATAACATTTCTGGGTAAATGTTTAATCCATAATTTCATTCTGAGTTGAAGCTTCTTTGCTACAATTTATGTTCAACATGAGAGGTGATTGCTTAGGCTTACCCGTCCATATAGAATTTGAAGAAGAATGGAAAAAGTGAGTAGGTTTGGGCCATTAATATGGATCATTTTGGGTTTTGGGGGGGAGTTTTTGAGGCCTCTTAGTCTATCTTAGACTATCTCTTGGATTGGTCCTTTTGGGATGTAAGCATAAATGTGGTTAATACTTTTCTCAGATCTTAACACAAGGAAAAAATTAGACCTGAACAACTTGTTTAAGATAATCATAGTCGGCTAAACTGCAATATTTGCCATGTTTTTCCAAATGTTCTCTCTCTCAATGATGCATCTGGAAGGATTATAAAATGTGCATGATTAAAGATTTCATGCATTTGTATGCCGACAGTATCCCTTCATGTCCACTCACCAAAGTAATACTTATTAGTCTACTTTTTTTTTCTTTGACCAGAAAAAGGGGAATTTCATTACTAAAAAGCATCGACTACAATAGGATTTGTATTTGCTCATAGACAAATCACACGTGCTCTAGGGGGTGGAACTACATAGAGGCTGCCCCCCAAGCTTTCCAAGAATTCGGAATTTACCCTTAAATTTAACTAAACTTCTCAAAAAATATATGGATTCCCCCCTCCAAATTTTTATTTTCCTCATATAACATTCTTAAATTGTTTAGATTTATTATTACTTTGGTCTCCTCATTCTTGAAATTCTAGTTTTGTCCCTAACGATCCACATCAATAGCTCCAATACAATCCTTGAATTAAGATGAATACCAATTATCATCACAATGACATCAATGCAGAGGAGCTATTATCACCCAGCTCCCTGACCTTTTACGGCGTTGGGTTCTGAAACTTCCAACACACGGTCATAGTCAGACTGTCTAGTAGTAGACTGGTTCTCCGGAATGTAGAAGTTTTTGATGTATCGTTCTATTCCCAACCACATGTTACACAGTAATTAAAAAAAACATGGCCACCACCCACCACCTCCTAAACAGTCATTTTCCTAGTAGGCTTCAAGTCATATTCATGAACCAACTTCTAGCATAAGTTAAGTAATACATTTATTTCCATCCTGAAACTTTCACGTACCAACCTATTCCCAAGCCCCAACCCCTTTGAATGTTGTTTTTCTTTTTTTGAAAGTTGTATATGTTTGGCTAAAAATAAAAAATACACATTTTATTTTTTTACCAACATTTATTTATTTATGGATATTTTCAATCAAACCTCTCTCTCTCTCTCTCCCTCTCTCTCTCTTGTCAACAAGTAATCATAAATCAATCTTTTTCTCT
The DNA here is from genome assembly GCA_032727855.1 of Quercus ilex subsp. ballota. NCBI lineage: Eukaryota > Viridiplantae > Streptophyta > Magnoliopsida > Fagales > Fagaceae > Quercus > Quercus ilex. The sequence continues at coordinate 29,076,672 of CM064909.1, forward strand.
CACTCTTAAACTTATTTACATGAGTCACATTTAAGATAAACTAGCTTGTAATTTCATGCATATGCATAGATACACTTAAAAGATATACAATAAGATGTATAATATAATTTAAATACTATTGATAGTCATTTTTATATTTTGTTAACTCTTTAAAAAAATTTGTAAGGATATTATTAAGTATAAATTTTCCATTTTTTAAAAAATTATTGTGAAGAACTTTATTTTTTCTTTTTTATGATTCATTTATTTTTGACTCTTTAGTTTTTGTACTCAATAACTCATTTGAATGAATATTTATGATGTGATCCCACATTTGATTCTAAAATTAAGAAATAAAAGTCTTTAAGAATAAACAATTTAGAACACATGGCCCAAAATTGGAACTCTAATTTGAAATTTTAATTTGAGTTTCTTTCAGCTACACCTATTATTATATATATAGATAAATTTAAAATATTTTGGACAAAGTTAGGCTATAACTTCACTCAATATCTTTTTTTCGAAAGTGAATTTTGACAAATCCACCTTTAGATTACATTTTCCTCTTATATCCTCAATGTTTGCAAAATTTCTAGAAGATCAGATATCTATAGTTATGTCATCAATTAAATATTTAAATTTCAAGTTTTTGTAGTCTAAAATTATGATGGATCAAATAGTAAATAACATCTGTGGGGGGCGAAAAGCCCAACCTAACTTGTTAGGCCCAAGGCCCCATTTAAGGAACACTGTTCGTCCGAGGAGATGAAAACATTTAATCAGAGGCCCATGTAAAGGGAGCATGTCTGGAGAGGAGCGCGAGCAATATCCGAGGAGATGTTTATTTGTCCGAGGAGTCCAATGCCCTCGGACCCGAAGAATCTTTGCCTGACAGATATATGGGAAGCTCAAGTGATCCTTCTGACAAGTGTAAGGAGGGAAGTGAACCTCGGACACGCATGAGGATAACAGGAACAGGAAAATATCTAAGAGACAGACCTCAACCACCGCATTAAATGCACTGCACCTACCTTCCTGGCCGCATTTATGTGGAGAGGACCCCTGAACAGTGCATTCTCAGCTACCGCCACTCACACAAGGCTAAAGAGATAGTGTGATGGGACATGCACTCAAGTGGGCGTCTGGATGATGAACAAGTGGACGGTAAAGATAGAGGAAGGGGGTACTATATAAGAGAGGAATGCCCCTGATGGTGAGGGGGGGGGGGAGAAAAAAGGAGAGAATCTCATTACTGTAGTTTCCAAGAATTGTAAACCAAGCTTATGATATAGAAACACCTCTTCGGACGTGGAGTATACATGCGTCCGAGCACGTTTTAACACAATTTCTTCCTAAAACATTGCTGTTATTTCTGTTTACTCAGCTCTAACCTAGCTCTTTCACCCATTCTCTACAAATTTATTGTTTTGGGTTCAGTGGGCTCAAAATCCATATCTTCGTGGGCTTGGGCTACAAAAACTGACCCTACAATTGGCGCCGTCTGTGGGAAGAGCTTGTGCGAGGGTGAAAACGACAGTTGATGATGGCAGGACAAGGTGAACAACAAGCAGAATCTAGGGCATCCCAACAAGTGGACTCTTTCGTAAACTTAGAGAGGAGACAAAATCGTGAGGGCAGTGTACACACTGTGCGCCTTAGCCAGAGCCAGTCACAGGGCGAAAGTCATATGTCCCATGCAGAGAAGAATCGTGACTTACAGCTAGAAGTAGAAAAACTGAAAAGGGAGTTGCGCCACGCAAAAAGGAAACGGGCTTCCTCATATTCTGAGGAGGATCTTGATGACGAGCAGGATGTCTCTTACCAGCATAAATCTAGGACACCAGCCAGCGAGTCCTACACCTATGAAGAGGAGTCCTATCGCCAGAGACAACGAAGAAGCCCATCACGTGAGGACGTGGAGAACGATGACATGAACAGGGCTCTGAATCAGATATCTAGATCACCCTTCACGCACAGGATTGAGGAGGCCAAACTTCCTCGGCGCTTCAACCAACCAACGTTCACCATCTACAATGGTAAAACTGACCCCGTGGAGCACGTGAGTCATTTTAACCAGAGGATGGCTGTCTACTCCAGAGAGGAAGCTCTGATGTGCAAGGTTTTCCCTTCCAGTCTTGGGCCTACTGCCATGAGGTGGTTTGACGGTTTGAAGGCAGGCTCCATCAACTCCTTCAAAGAACTCACTCAGGCATTCGGCTCCCGTTTTGTCACATGCCGAAGAGTGTCCAGGCCCTTCTCTTCACTGCTATCCTTGTCCATGCAGGAAGGCGAGTCCTTGAAGGCGTATTCAGACAGATACTGGGAGATGTTCAACGATATGGAGGGCAACAACGATGCAATGGCCCTCAGCACTTTCAAGCTCGGCCTCCCTATTGACCACGGTTTGAGGACATCCTTATCTGGCAAACCGGTCACAAACTTGCGTCAATTGATGGACCGCATAGAAAAGTATAAGAGAGTTGAAGAAGACCAGCGGCAGGGCCAGGGAAAGGACAAGGTTATCCCTCAGGAGAGGAGGGATTTCAGGTCGGACCGTTACAACCATGGTAAACCGCGGAGGGATTTTGTTGGGCAATCAGGATCGACGAATCCTCAAGCGGTCAATGCCGTGTTCAAAGACCCAGTGCACCAGGTCTTGGAAAAGATCAAGAACGAATCATTCTTCAGATGGCCGAACAAGATGGTAGGAAACCCCGAGAGGCGCAACCATAATCTCTACTGCCAATACCATCAAGACCATGGGCACACCACGGAGGACTGTAGAAGCTTGTGGGATCACTTGGACCAACTGGTTCGCGATGGTAGACTGAAACACCTCTTGCACCCCTCCAGCGGCCGAGGGGGGCAGACGGGCTCAGGGCCACGAAGAGATGACCCCTCAAAGCCGCCGCTAGGGACTATAAACATTGTCTTCGCTGCACCAGGGAGGACAGGATCCTGGCCATTGAAAGTTATGTCGGTAGGCCGACCATCAACAGGGGAGTCAAGCCGAGGTCTGAAGAGAGTTAAGTCTGGGGCCCCGTTGCAGATAGGGTTCTTGGACGAAGACATGATGGGCACCATTCAGCCCCATGACGATGCATTAGTCATCACCCTCAGAATAGCTGGGTATGATGTGAAGAGGGTGATGGTGGACCAAGGTAGTGCCGTGGAGATAATGTACCCAGACCTCTACAAGGGGCTAGGCCTGAGACCCCCAAGACCTGACGCCATATAATTCCCCTCTCATAAGCTTTGAAGGAAGGCCTGTCACCCCGAAAGACCAGATACGTTTACCCGTGCAGGTCGGCTCCGAGGTGGTGGAGCTGGATTTTATAGTTGTGGACGTATACTCGCCCTACACGGCACTCGTAGGAAGACCTTGGATTCATGCGCTTGGGGCTGTCCCCTCTACATTGCACCAGAAGGTCAAATACCCATCTGAAGGGCAGATCCATGAGATCCGAGGAGATCAGCCCGCTGCCCGACAATGCCTGGTTGCTGCCATTCGACATGAGACCCAATCCGAGTTTTCGGCCATGCCCGAAAGGAGTTTATAGCAGCTACAGTCTCGGGAACTGCCCGTCGAAGATTCAGATGAAGGCAATCGATGTGAGGATCTAACGAAAGTGGTTATTGGAGATGATCCCAATAGGTTCTTCCAAGTTGGATCCCAGCTGCCTCTTCAAGAGAGGGAAGAGCTAATAGAGTTCCTCAAGCGAAATCTCGATGTGTTCGCCTGGAGTGCTTATGAAGCCCCAAGGGTAGATCCGGAGTTTATATGTCACCATTTGAAGGTGAATCCCCTGGTCACCCCCAAGAGACAGCCTATTCGGCGCCCGTCCAAGGAACATGCGGACGCAGTGAGAGAGGAGGTAGCCAAACTCAAACAGGCTGGGGCTATCAAAGAAGTTTTTTATCCTGAATGGCTGGCAAATACCGTGGTGGTAAAGAAGAAGAGTAGAAAATGGCGAGTGTGCGTAGACTTCACCGATTTAAACAAGGCTTGCCCCAAAGATTCGTTCCCCAGAAGTGGTAACTCACATGCTGACTCCTTGGCCACGCTTGCTACCTCCTCGGATCATGGCCTGCCGAGAATTATCCTCGTCGAGGACTTGCACAGGCCCACAGAGGCGAAAGTAGAGGCAATCCAGGTTCACCAGGTCAGGGCCGGGCCCTGCTGGATGGATCCTTTAATCAAATTCCTCAAGGAAGATACGTTGCCAGAAGAGAAGGGAGAAGCTGACAAAGTTCGAAGGAAGGCAACCCAGTTCTGGCTGTCCGAGGACCATAAGCTGTACAAACGCTCCTATTCGGGACCATACTTGTTATGTGTGCATCCTGAAGCGTCTGAGTTATTATTAGAAGAGCTGCACGAAGGAATTTGTGGGAGCCACACTGGAAGTAGATCCCTGGCTCACCGAGCCCTCACCCAAGGTTATTGGTGGCCATACATGCAAAAGGAAGCCTACGATTATGTCAAAAAGTGTGATCAGTGCCAGCGCTTCGCTCCAAACATTCACCAGCCAGGGGGAATTCTTAATCCGCTATCTAGCCCATGGCCTTTCGCTCAGTGGGGCTTGGATATCGTGGGACCTTTTCCCAAAGCTGCAGGAAACAAGAAGTACCTTCTGGTCGGCACAGACTATTTCACCAAGTGGGTTGAAGCTGAACCACTCGCCAATATCAGAGACGTGGATGTGCAAAAGTTCGTATGGAAGAATATTGTCACTCGGTTTGGGAATTCCTCACACTCTCATCTCGGACAATGGCCTACAGTTTGATAGTAAGGCATTTAGGAATTATTGCAGCGAGCTGGGAATTGTAAATAGATACTCTACTCCTACCTACCCTCAGGGTAAAGGGCAAGCAGAAGCTGTCAACAAGGTCATACTAAACGGCTTAAAGAAAAGGCTGGATGATGCAAAAGGCAAATGGGTGGAAGAATTGCCGCATGTGCTGTGGGTTTACAGAACTACGCCTCGTAGGTCTACGGGCGAGACCCCCTTCTCAATGACCTACGGGGCTGAGGCTGTCATACCCCTAGAAGCCGGGTTTCCGACGTTGAAAAGTAGCTCGTTCAGTCCAGCCGACAACAATGAGCAACTACAGAAGAGTTTAGACCTGATTGAGGAAAAGAGGGAGAATGCAATGGTTCGGCTGGCACATTACCAATAGAAACTCAGGCAAGGCTATGATGCTAACGTAAAGCTGAGGCCTCTAGAGCCTGGTGATCTAGTGCTGAGGAAAGTTGTGGGCACCGCAAAAAATCTAGCTTGGGGAAAACTGGGACCCAATTGGGAAGGACCATATCGCATCACTTCAGGAGCAGGCATTGGGGCATATTTCTTGGAAGACCTGGATGGTCATGTAATACCACGTCCGTGGAATGTAAATAACCTCAAGAGGTACTTTTACTAACCAAGTTTATTTTTCGACTGATGTGCCAATTCACTGCGTAAAGTCTTCTCTCAGGTGTTTAAACTTAAATCCAATCATGCCTGTAGTCCTCGGACCAGATGATCAGGGTTAGTTAACACTTGGTTACAGTTCTATAGTGTTTAAACTTAAATCCAATCATGCCTGTAGTCCTCGGACCAGATGATCTGGGTTAGTTAACACTCCGTTACTATTCTTTAAGTGTTTAAACTTAAATCCTATCATGCCTGTAGTCCTCGGACCAGATGATCTGGGTTAGTTAACACTCTGTTACTGTTCTTTAAGTGTTTAAACTTAAATCCTATCATGCCTGTAGTCCTCGGACCAGATGATCTGGGTTAGTTAACACTCCGTTACTGTTCTTTAAGTGTTTAAACTTAAAGCCAATCATGCCTGTAGTCCTCGGACCAGATGATTAGGGTTAGTTAACACTCGGTTACAGTTCTTTAAGTGTTTAAACTTAAACCCAATCATGCCTATAGTCCTCGGACCAGATGATTAGGGTTAGTTAACACTCGGTTACAGTTCTATAGTGTTTAAACTTAAACCCAATCATGCCTGTAGTCCTCGGACCAGATGATTAGGGTTAGTTAACACTCGGTTACAGTTCTATAGTGTTTAAACTTAAACCCAATCATGCCTGTAGTCCTCGGACCAGATGATTAGGGTTAGTTAACACTCGGTTACAGTTCTATGTTGTTTAAACTTAAACCCAATCATGCCTGTAGTCCTCGGACCAGATGATTAGGGTTAGTTAACACTCGGTTACAGTTCTATAGTGTTTAAACTTAAACCCAATCATGCTTGTAGTCCTCGGACCAGATGATTAGGGTTAGTTAACACTCGGTTACAGTTCTATAGTGTTTAAACTTAAACCCAATCATGCCTGTAGTCCTCGGACCAGATAATTAGGGTTAGTTAACACTCGGTTGCGTTCAAAGTAGTGTTCACTTATGACTGTTTCCCTTAGTTATACTACTCGCGGCAATCATCATTTATTAATAACTTTTATCCGGATTTTTCTTTTCAATATCAATTTCACTTACTCACGCCATCAATACGATGTATGAATCAAGTCTGTTCACATCATTTTGTTGTAAGTGTAATGCGCAGTTACGCGTAGCAGTAATAAATAATAAGACATGTACTAAAAACCTTAGAAGCAAGGGGGAAGCCATTCTATTAATAAAAGAAGAGTTTACAATTCTTTGCACAAAATCAAAAGAAAGTACAAGTGCAAAAAGAAAAGCCCTATGTATCTACTCTTTTGCTAGAGGGAGCACAGAACTAGCAACTTGGTCGGTCCGAACAGGTGCTTCAGGGGCTTGAGGCTCAGCAGGAGTCTTCTCCTTGCCCGACTCTTTGCCTTTCCCTTTGGCTGGGTCAGCTGGTTTACCCTTGTCACCTGGCTGACCAGCCCCTTCGGGTGCCACAAGGGTGGATGGGGGAGCTTCACTAACTAGGTCCGGCTCCGAAGCCTCTGGAAGCCGAGCAGGGGTGTCATCCTCCGGGAGCTCTCGGATCTCAGGATCGTCGTATACGCTCCCGGGCAGCCTCAGAGCAGAGTCGGCCGGTACTCCGGCGGCGTCCAGCGCCTTGCTCCAAGTTACGCCGCAGTAGTCTCGACTAACCATAGCGAATTGCTCCATGAGCTGGGACAAGGTCTGCTCCACTCCCAACTGGTAAGCCGCTTTTCTCTCAGCCTCAACCGCCTCCTTGGCCAGCTTGGCATTATTCTCGGCCACCTGGGTACTCGCCTTGGCCCTCAGCAGTTCAGCCCGGAGACCCTTTACCAGCTCCCTCTCGGTAGCCAGATTGATCTCTGCCATGTTTAACTGCTTGCGCTGCTCCTCAGCCCGTTTCTCGGCATTCTTGATCCCAGCGTCAAGACTCCTCTTTTGGCTGGTCATCTCTTTGAGGTCTTCAGATAGACGGGCATAATCTTCCTTCAGTTTGCCCAGCGACTTCTCCACCTCGTCACGGGAGTAGAATGCTGATTGGGCCTCGAGGTGGTTCTTCTTGTTCCACTCCTCAGCCACATAGATCTGCTGGGTGAGCTGCACAACGGAAATTCCGAATGTCAGGCGCAGTAAAAGAGAAGCGAGTCAGTGATTCAGCTAAACGGACTGAGGTCACTTACCATGGCTACATCCCTCTTAAGAGATTGAAAGAGCTCCTGCTAGTTGAAACGCCTGAAGGACTCCATGTCATGGGGGAGGAGGAGCGGTTGCTGCAGAGCCTCGGCAACATAGCCTGCCCTCCCTCCGTCATAATTCCTGTATCCCACAGGATCGGAGTGCCATCGAACTCCAACTTTGGAGACCAGATTCGGGGTCCTCCTCCTCCTTGGCGTACATCTGCCAGTAAAGCCTCCTCGCGGCTTTCAGTGGATAAGGCCCTGTGAGTCCGGTGGTCTTTCACCACCTTCTGCTGCTTAGCCCCCTTGGGTGGCGGCACTTGCTTTTCCTCAGCATCAATGTAGGGCCGCTTCTTCCTTAGATCAGGAATGGGCTTTAAGCTGGGGTCAGGAACCTGTGATGGCGCTGGGGGCAGGTTGACCACCGGTTGGGAGGTCCCGGCACCTTTCTGCTCAGCCTTTTTACCCCTAGTCTTCATCAGACTCCTCAAATCCATATTGTCGTCCGAAGAGCCTTCGGAGTGAGCAGCTAGCAGATCAAGGTGAATGCCTGATTGCCTGTCGGTCTCCCCCTCGGCGTCTGACACCTCTATCACTCGGTTTGCCGCTGAAGCCTCTCCGAACTGAAACCCGTCTATTTGATCTTCTAGCGATGAGGTGGAAGAGCCGACCCTCTCACCTTCAACCGCCTGTCCGAGGGGAACTTGTTGGAGTGTTTGGACAAGAGGGGGTATGGCCTGAGGACGTGGATGGGGCACAGGCTCAAGATCGTACGGCGCCAAAAAACCTCTCCGGCCGACGTCAATTCGTGCAAGGCGATGGTCTCCTTGAACAATCGCGTTGCCGACTGGTTGAAAACTCTTTGGTTTTCCTGTGTATCCCAGAATGAGAGGAGCCGTTCGGAGCTGTCCGTCCTCACTCACGAATATCTCCGATCTCAATAGAAAATTAAGTGCGGCGAAGTTCGTGAGGCTGAGCCGAGGAGCAACGAAATTTTTATCTGTTACATTGCAGCGAAATCATATTAGAGTTTCACAAATGGCGACATAAGAAGAACCAAAAACCACTAAAAGACGAGGGCCCTAAACCTATGGTTAGTGTGCCTAAATCTAGCATGCCCCACCTGGCTCTCCAAGCTTGGTTGGGCAATGATGGCCGTCATGCCATGCGCCCGAGACGATCACATAGTCGTCCTTCATCCCTTTGTTGGATTTTGGGAGGTAGGAGATGAGTCTGACAACGTCCAATCGGGATTTTAAGTAATACCCCGCATCTTGCTGGCTGTGGCATTCGTACATATGTACTACGTCGCGCCAGGTGAGTCCCAATCCTAGGTGAAGGTTAAGGTCCTCAATCGCTCCTAGGATCCTAAACATATTAGGCGCGCATTGCCAGGGAGTAAGCCAATGGTTCCGAAGGTAGCTAGTGGTGATGGGACCCATGGGGATTGTCATTCCCCCTTCTTTGAATACGATAAGAGGGATAACGACTTCTCCCGTCTTTCGGTCTGTTAGTATCTTTTCCGGGGGGCAATATCTCACCCCCATGTTTGGGGGTATGCGATACGCGGCCCTAAACGCCTCTATCTGCTCAGGGCTATCCACCAAGTACTGGAGTTTCCCCATGGTACTTAACTAAAATGTCTGGCCGAAGAGGAAACTAGAGGATTCGGTGGACGATGACTTATGAGGATTAGGCCGGAGAAGGGATTGCAAGCTCGTGGAGGGATTCGTGAAGATTCTGGGGAAGACTGAAACCGGTGATTGAGAGATTTGGACGGAGTCGCGCGCTTGTTCTTGCTGGAGCGTCTGAAGATTTGCAAAGTGAAGAAAAATAACTCCCTCTGAGGTTTTATACGGAGTCAAATGAAGAGTCAGGGGCACTCCCGCCCAAATCCTGAAGAAAAAACCACGGCTGTTGGATCAATCAAACATCGTTGGATACGAAGGACAAAGCGCCACCTGGCGCAGTTAATGCAACGCCTTGGGAATGTGGAAACAGCAGCGGCATTAATGAAGCATCAGTTCCTATGCCTACGCACGTGCCAGTTCGAATTTGCCTGTTTACAAGCTTTTGCTTCGGGGCAAGTCAAAATCCTACTTTTTCTCTTCGGACGCGAGGGAAAAACTACAATTTTGAGGGGCTATTGTGGGGGGCGAAAAGCCCAACCTAACTTGTTGGGCCCAAGGCCCCATTTAAGGAACACTGTTCGTCCGAGGAGATGAAAACATTTAATCAGAGGCCCATGTAAAGGGAGCATGTCTGGAGAGGAGCGCGGGTAATATCCGAGGAGATGTTTATTTGTCCGAGGAGTCCAATGCCCTCGGACCCGAAGAATCTTTGCCTGACAGATATATGGGAAGCTCAAGTGATCCTTCTGACAAGTGTAAGGAGGGAAGTGAACCTCGGACACGCATGAGGATAATAGGAACAGGGAAATATCTAAGAGACAGGCCTCAACCACCGCATTAAATGCACTGCACCTACCTTCCTGGCCGCATTTATGTGGAGAGGACCCCTGAACAGTGCATTCTCAGCTACCGCCACTCACACAAGGCTAAAGAGATAGTGTGATGGGACATGCACTCAAGTGGGCGTCTGGATGATGAACAAGTGGACGGTGAAGATGGAGGAAGGGGGTACTATATAAGAGAGGGATGCCCCTGATGGTGAGGGGGGGGGAGAAAAAAGGAGAGAATCTCATTACTGTAGTTTCCAAGAATTGTAAACCAAGCTTATGATATAGAAACACCTCTTCGGACGTGGAGTATACATGCGTCCGAGCACGTTTTAACACAATTTCTTCCTAAAACATTGCTGTTATTTCTGTTTACTCAGCTCTAGCCTAGCTCTTTCACCCATTCTCTACAAATTTATTGTTTTGGGTTCAGTGGGCACAAAATCCATATCTTCGTGGGCTTGGGCTACAAAAACTGACCCTACAACATCAAATTGACATAAAATTTGACATGCGTGTTTAAAACATAAAGAATACGCAATCCAATTGTTAGATTTTCAATATATGTAGTCATGCTATATATTTTTTTTAGTAGAAGTTGTAGCCATACTTTGTCCCTTTTTATTTATTTATTATTTTATGTTATGCTTATTAATTTAACTAGTCATTAACTCGTGCGATGTAGGGAAATAACTATTGAATGAGTTTCAAGAAGGGGGGGAAAAAAGCAATAATGTTTTATTCATTAGTTTGTTTGTTTGTTTGTTTTTTTTTTTTTTTTTAAGAATGAATAGGAGACATAATGTTGTGTCTCTAGTTTAGTTCGTGATGACGGACCCATGATTTTAAATTAGCGGAGGCTGGAGAATTAAGAAAAAAAAAAAACTTCAAATAGACATCCATATAGTATTAAAAAATTATAAATACACAAAATCGTTATTTCTAAATATATTTAGATGCAATCATCTTCCAACAAAGACAAAAACAAAAAAAAAAATAATGGTTTTTTTTTTAAAAATACTAGGCTGGCTATGATTTTTTTTTTTTTTTGGAAGTTAGAGCATTCATAGTAGTGGTACTAAAAATTTTTAACTTTTAGTACCTTAAAGTTACTTTATCTATTTTACCACCTCACTTTACAATACACCAAATATCAAATGTTCTATTTTTTTTTTTTTTATCATTTCATTTAAAATAATATAAACCACTCATTAAAATAATAAGAAAGAGAGAGAATTTGAGTTTTTTAATTGAAGGATAAGATATAATCTTAACAAAATATTGTATTTTATTTTTAATAACTTGCTACAGTCAATTGGTATTAATACCAATTTACTGTAGTTGAAAAAAATTAGCTTTAACTTCTCCAATAACACATGATTTTTTTTTTCTCTTTGGTGGTAAAATAGATTTTTTTTTTTTTTTTGCTAAAATACAATCACCATTGTGAATATTTTTATTGTTTTCATTAAGTTTTTGAGTTGGATAGCTGTTATTTGAGTTAGGCTAGCTAGACTGATTAGGGAAAAGGGGGGCCAACTACAAAAATGAAATATAGAATGACTAGAAAAAAAAAAAAAAAAATTTGGACCCAAGGGGGGCTTGGGTGCCTGGGCCCCCTTGAGCCCTACATGGGTCCGTCCTTGGTTCATGTTGTATATATAGGTGTATACAAGATAGGTTTTAATATATATATATATATATATATATCAAAACACGCCTATTGAAAGGTCATAACCATTCAAATTGGATATACAAAAATGTGTCTATTGACCAAAAATGTGGATATACAAAAATGTGTCTATTGACCAAAAATATGTCTGTTAAACAAAAGGCGTCTTTTGACTGAAAATTTGCCTATTGAATGAAAATGTATCTATTGACCAAAAATGAAAAATGTACATATTGAATGAAAATGTGTTTGTTGAAGGGTCATAATCCTTTGGATATAAATAATGTTCATATTCATTTGGTAACTTCTTCTCAAATTCTTCTCATTCATCTATCTTAGAAACACAAGAAACAAGTGAGTATTCTCTAAAATTACTATTTGTAATTAGTGAAAAGGTCTAGGAATCAAGTCACACCAATGGTAGCAACAATAATACTAAATGATTTCTTCATTTAGTAACTTCTTCTCTTTCATCTTTCTTAGAAACATAATAAACCTGCGGGTCTTCTCCAAAATTGCTATTTGTAAATTAGTTTTTTTTTGGGTTAAATAGCGAAAAGGTCCAAGAATCAAGCCATACTAACAGTAGCAACAATAATACTGAACAATTTCTTTATACGCCTTTCGAATGTTATTCTTCTCAAATTTCTCATTCTCTTCCCTAATGTTATTCTTCTTAGATTTCTCATTCTCTTCCCTACGCCTTACGCCTTACTGATGCTTTTCTTCTCAATGATAGTTTTTTGTTTTAATATATACATCTTATGTGAAATGGTGAGTAGATACTGAAACTTAAAGGGGGAAATGAAAAGGCACAATTGTTAGGTGTTTTTAAATGTATACATGGCATAAATTTGTTTAGCCACATGGCAAATCAAACATTTTGCTTTTATATTTTATATATAAATTTTAGTGAATTTGTCTTTCCTTTGAAAGTTAAGGCTACATGGTGTAGCTATTATTAAATTTTTTATAATTACAATAAACAAAATATACAAACAATTTAAGTGAAAATATCATAAATGAAAAAAAAAATGATTTACTAAGGTTTATTTGTTTTGCTGTACATTTTTAGTAAAATATTTTTAGATGCTTAGTGAGATATATAAAAATTTTCAAGCACAAATCACCAAAATCAGTGGCTTAGTCACCGATTGCTCCAACAACCAAACTGCCGGCACTAACCACCAAATGAGGGGAGGGAGCCACCGTGTGTTTTTGTAAAATATTTTACCAAGTTTTTAAAGGTAAAACATATTACAACACCTATAAAGAATTTTACGATAAACATTTTTAGGTTTGACCAAATTTTACAATGAAATAAACATGGTAAAAAATATTTTCCGTAAAACATTCAGCGAAACAAACGGAGCTAAAGTTATTGCTTAAAGACTAAAATTGTATCAAGCTATGATTGGATGGTAAATAACATCCAATTAACACCAAATTTGGTTTGAGTTTTAAGAATAAATGGAATGTATAGTCCTACAACGAGATTTTCAAAATATTAATATAATAAAAAAAATTATTAAATAGTATAACATTAACACCTAACTAGCTTGTAAACCATGCTTGAACACAAAAGAATTCAACAGTAATCATGATAAAGTGATCTTACCCATGTAAGTGAGGTAATTATCTCGGCTTTTGCACTATATATTATGAATTGGTCATGTAGGGACTGAGTTTGAGCACTTCTACTGTTGAGTGAGTGGACTCGTGCCTAACTAGCCCAATACAATGAATTTGTAGAGGGCGGGTTCAAGAACTAGGCCTTAGTCCCTGGACAACGGTCGAGATGGTTGTCGCTACAATCGGATAGAGATGAATTGAGATTATTTAAGAAAGTTTGTCCTCGGCACAATCCGAGGAGTTTTGTTATGATAACTGTTGAATGAGCATGGTTACATGAGCCCTTTCTTTTCTATGATCTGTTCTACCTATTATATAGTCCTCTTTGGACGATCTTTACCTTCCATTTGTTGATCATCCAAGCTTATACCTGACTACCTGTCCCATCAGCCGCCTCACCAATCCTCATGTTAGTTGCAGCAATCAAGGTAGCACTGTTTATGGGTCACTTCCCCATTAATGTGGCCAGAATGCCAGTGGTGGGCATATATTGTGGAGGTGACAGTTTTTCCTTGAACTGCTCCTCCATCATGCTTCCATGGCTGACTCTTTTACTTGTCTTTTTCTTGGGATGCGTAAGGAGTTCGCCTTCGGTGGCGTGCTGCTCTCCTTTTTATGATCTCGGCTGGCCGAGAACATAGTCGTCCTCGGTGATGTTTCTTGGCAACTTGAGCCTTCTATGTTCATCCTCGGATGTTTCTTCATCCTCGATGTGGGCCTTGGGCCAAATATAAAGTGGGTCGGGGTTGCTAGATTATTTGGCCCCACAATAGCCCCTCAAAATCTTGCTGTCCGGCTCCTCGGACAGGGAGGAGGATTTTGATGTCCTCGGGCCTTTGTCATGGCTTGTCAAGTCTTGTCCTCTGCCAGTGCCAAAGTCTCTTCACCTGTCCAAGGCACGTTTCTAGCGCTTCCGCATACGAAGTGTACCCTCATTAAATTCTGGCAGCTCTGTGCACCCCACGTTCAACGGTGTGATGGTAATCTAATGGTGGGGGTTTTTTCGCTTTTTTGAGTGGGAAACCCGCGTGGTCAGTTTTAATTGGGGGTATAAATACCCATTTGAATCGATTTGCCTCTTCACTTTTATATTCAAGAGCTCTTGCGCGCATACCCTGAATTTGGTCAAGTCTCCAATCGAACTCGCACCCCTTTTAGCATAAAAAGCCTGTCCGACGGGTTTTTCTTCATTTTCGTAAGTTTCCTTTTCTCCCTAACTCATATTTTCTTCCCTTTCTGGTTTTCTTTTCCCTTTATTCCTCTCCTTCCTTCGCTCTTCCCCAAGTCTCTCAATCGCTCTTTAGGATGGGTAGGCTCAAGAAGTTGGTTGAGTTTGAGGAGGCGATGGAGAAATTCATCTCCGATTATAGGATACCTAGTAACGTGGGTCTGAGGCACTGCGAAGAGGGGGATTGGTATATCAAGAGGGAGGTGGGTGAGGTAGTGATCCCCATAATCGCCTTCCTTGAAGGTGGTATGAGAATCCCTATGGGGCCAGTGATGAGGGGCTACCTTAGGCACTTCCGATTAGCCCCTACCTAGTGTGCCATTAACGTGTTCAGGATCCTGGGTTGCGTGGATGCCTTGAACGAGAAAATGGGGTTGAGGTTAACCCATCATGACGTAAATTGGTGCTACAACCTCCAACACTTAAAGGGCAAGTCTTACTACATTAAGACAATGGACGATAAGGTTCGGCTTATTCAGTGCCTCCCCGAGTCCAGCAAGGGGTTAAATAAGGACTTTCTCATCGTGTCCGGGGACTGGCATGACGGCCTTCACTGTCTGACAGAGGAAGGGGAGCCAGGTGGAGCGCTTGGAGTAGGAGAGGGTAGATTTGCTATGTTTTCACAGTCTGTACCGTCTGATCGTTAATATTAATGTGCTTTCCTTTTGCAAATCCACACGCCTTTGAACGACACTTCCATTTGGTCAACTGGGAGGATTTGTAAGCCGTTCTCAGAGCGGAGGTCTTCGTGAACGAGGCAGACAACCAAGTCAGAGCCGCACATAAGATTCTTGGGTACGATCCCCTACAGAAATCATTTCCTGCATCGAAGCATGTGATCAGAGCCAAAGATCCTCGGCTCCAAAAGATCACCGTAGTGGAATCGAGGTTTTTGTTTCCTGAAGAGTCTCCTGTCCTAGAAGGTGTTCCGCTGTCAGGCCCTTCTTCATCCTATCAGGCTGCAGAAGCTGAGGGAGAAAGTGCTGAGAGAGAGAGAGGAGGAAGTGGCTGATTTGGGTCCGTCCGAGGAAGAATTTGGTGTTTTCGAAATAGTCAATCTGCCCGAGGACCTTTCCGGTGACCTAGGTGACCCCAACTTGACCGAAGCGGATATCTTGTCGATAGGGCTTTCTTCTCGGGCCGAGATGGGTTTCAAGAAGAAACCTCAAACCAGTCTGCTCAAACTGATCGAGGGCCAATCGGGGAAGGATATGCCGAGGAAGCAACAATCCAAGCTTCCTCCTCCTTTACCCAAGCGTCCTCCTCCCCCACTTAAGTCTTCGCCTGCGCATACTAGGTCTTCCTCTGCCCAGCCGACCTCAGATCCTCGGGTTGAGTCTCCCGATCCGAAGAGGAAGAGGCTCTCTAAAGACAATGACCCAGTAGGCGGGGGGAGATCTCGTTCCTCCCAAAAGGAAGAGGAGGCCCGTCGACCTACCAAGCAACTAAGGATCGGGCATCAGAGCACGGAAAAGGAGGCCGCCCGGTAGTTTGAGCCCTAAGGCTGGCTGGCTGCCGCCATGATTCATGGGGAGCCCTTGAGGGATGACGCCTCCTTTAAGGACTTCCGAAGAGGTGAGGGTACTTACGTGGCCGATGCCCTGGAGAGGTCCTTGCTACTCCCCATCGACATGGCCGAGCTGGGGGGCTTGAGGAGGTAGGAGGTTGTCCTTAGCCTTAAGATGTATCTGGGTATGGTAAGACCTCTGACACTTGTGCCTTCGTTAAATTTTATTCCTTAGTTCCCAACTTACTGTGTCTGTTTCAATTGACAGGTTGTTCAAGCCACTTTTAGGCTGGAGGAGGAGGCCAATGACCAGAGTAGGACCCTGGATAAGGAGCGCGACAAGTACTCGGATGCCGTGAATACCCTTAAGAGATTTGAGGTTGATCTCAAGAAGGTGAGGGAGTATCTGAAGGAAATGATGAAGGCCAGAGACAGTGCTGTGTCCGGCCTAGTTAGTGCTAAAAAACAGGCCGAGGATCAGGCAGGGCACCTGTTGGAAGTTGAGGGTCAACTGCAGTTTGCCAATGAGCATATCGTCAACCTGAAGAGGAACTGGCTGAGGCAGAGGGAGCCAGAGGCGTCGCCAAGTTTGCCAGGGACGAAGCCTTGAGTGCCAAAGTAGAGGCTGTGTTTGCAAGGACAGAGGCTAAAAGCTTTAAGGAGCAAGTGGAGGAAGAGGCTTTTGCTGAGGGAGTGGCTAAGACTGAGGCTAGTCTTAAGGCTCAAGTATTCGAGGTATGCAGACGCTACTGCTTCCAGACTTGGAATGAGGCCCTCAACCAGGCTGGGGTTGAGGACTCGTTTGAGCTTAGGAGGGTCGAGAGAGTGTACTATCCCCCCGCCATTCGCGAGGTTGCCTTCGCTAACTCAGAAGCCGGCGCCGCCTCTAAAGTGACAGACGAGGGCCAGACTAGTGTTGCCAAAGATCCAACTTCAACTAATAAGCCTGCTGAGGAGACTGATCACCAAGGGTTGTTAGAGAAAGGCGAAACCAGTAACCTAGGAGCTGCCTTAGGATGTGGTGAAGCCTCCTGCTGACTCCCAAGTCACACCTGCTAACCCTCAGGCTCCTCCTATTGAGAAAGAGTCCTCCGAAATTTCCCCTTCGAGCCAGGATCCCGAGGCGTCAGATGAAACTTCTCGGCAAACACCCAAGGGCAAGCTGTCTATCGAGTTGAAGAAATAGGCCATTTTGACGGGCTATCTTGCTTTGTTGACTTGTGCCGTCCTAGTTTTCTTTTCTCTTCATCTTATTTTACTACTATATATATATATATTTTTTTTTTTCTTTGTGATGTTGTGATGAAACTATTTTTTGTAATGTATCCAAGCGTTTGCGTTTATTTCTTCGAATGACGTGTCCCTTCAGTTATCATGCTTTAAAACTTTTGCTCAATACTCGGTTAATCTTAGCGGTGTGCAAGTAACACTTGGATAATTGAAAACGATGGACCCCTGAGGTAAATTTTGCTTCAGGCTCTAATTGAAAACTGAACAGCCCCAGCTATGCCATTTGTCTCCTCTTTGGATGAATCACGAAAGAATTCAGGTTTACAACGCATACTTTATACAAACATACACCTTTCCTAAACTTGCCGAGCCTAAGAGAGCGCTTTAGTACTTGAAATGCTTTAAGTGACGCTCACGGGCTTGTTTTTACTTCACATTTCTATTGAAGTAGGCCGGGGCGAGTGATCCGAGGCACCAGATTCCCCTTTGGCCATGCTTGTAACTTAGGTGAATGCTTACGCTCCGTTTTGTTGAAGGTAGCTAGTATCCCCATAGGTTTGAGTCTGAGGACCATGCAAGACCTTGGTTCAGTCTAGTACTCAAGTTTTTCTTGAAGTAGTTAGTTTCCCCATAGGTTTGAGTCCGAAGACCATGCAAGACCTTGGTTCTGTCTAATACTTATATTCTTTTGTAAGTAACTAGTTTTCCCATAGGTTTGAGTTCGAGGACCATGCTAGACCTTAGTTCAGTCTAGTACTCAGCTTTTTCTTGAAGTAGTTAGTTTCCCCATAGGTTTGAGTCCGAGGACCATGCAAGACCTTGGTTCTGTCTAACACTTAGGTTCTTCTGTAAGTAACTAGTTTCTCCATAGGTTTGAGTCCGAGGACCATGCAAGACCTTGGTTCAGTCTAGTACTCAAGTTTTTCTTGAAATAGTTAGTTTCCCCGTAGGTTTGAGTTCAAGGACCATGCAAGACTTTGGTACTGTCTAACACTTAGGTTCTTCTGTAAGTAACTAGTTTCCCCATAGGTTTGAGTCCGAGGACTATGCAAGACCTTGGTTCTGTCTAACACTCAGGTTTTTCTTGAAGTAGTTAGTTTCCTCATAGGTTTGAGTTCGAGGATCATGCAAGACCTTGGTTCTGTCTAACACTTAGGGTCTAGTACTCAGGTTTTTCTTGAAGTAGTTAGTTTCCCCATAGGTTTGAGTCCGAGGACTATGCAAGACCTTGGTTCTGTCTAACACTTAGGTTCTTCTGTAAGTAACTAGTTTCCCTATAGGTTTGAGTTCGAGGACCATGTAAGATCTTGGTTTAGTCTAGTACTCAGGTTTTTCTTGAAGTAGTTAGTTTCCCCTAGGTTTGAGTCCGAGGACCATGCAAGACCTTGGTTTTGTCTAACACTTAGGTTCTTCTGTAAGTAACTAGTTTCCCTATAGGTTTGAGTCCGAGGACCATGTAAGACCTTGGTTCAGTCTAGTACTCAGGTTTTTCTTGAAATAGTTAGTTTCCCCATAGATTTGAGTACGAGGACCATGCAAGACCTTAGTTCTGTCTAACACTTAGGTTCTTTTGTAAGTAACTAGTTTCCCCATAGGTTTGAGTCTGAGGACCATGCAAGACCTTGGTTCAGTCTATTACTCAGGTTTTTCTTGAAATAGTTAGTTTCCCCATAGGTTTGAGTCCGAGGACCATGCAAGACCTTGGTTCTGTCTAACACTTAGGTTCTTCTGTAAGTAACTAGTTTCCCTATAGGTTTGAGTCCGAGGACCATGTAAGATCTTGCTTCAGTCTAGTACTCAGGTTTTTCTTGAAGTAGTTAGTTTCCCCATAAATTTGAGTACAAGGACCATGCAAGATCTTGGTTCTGTCTAACACTTAGGTTCTTTTGTAAGTAACTAGTTTCCCCATAGGTTTGAGTCCGAGAACCATGCAAGACCTTGGTTCAGTCTAGTACTCAGGTTTTTCTTGAAGTAGTTAGTTTCCCCATAGGTTTGAGTCCGAGGACCATGCAAGACCTTGGTTCTGTCTAACACTTATGTTCTTCTGTAAGTAACTAGTTTTCCCATAGGTTTGAGTCCGAGGACCATGCAAGACCTTAGTTCAGTCTAGTACTCAGGTTTTTCTTGAAGTAGTTAGTTTCCCCATAGGTTTGAGTCCGATGACCATGCAAGACCTTGGTTCAGTCTAGTACTTCATTGTTACTGTTCGGAGTGAAGGAACTTGTCCTCAACGCTGGAATGTTTGCTTCTAGAGCGATAACGGTCTTGGCCTTGCCTTGCCGAGGAGGGATTCCTCCTTAGATTGGGCAATTGGCCCAACATTGACCTGGACAAGGGCGGTTTGTCCCTCCGTCTTTACACGTGATGGTAGCCCTGTAGCGCCAATTTTTTCACCACTTTTGATTACGAGGCGTCCTTTGGCTGTTCGGGTTGTGTGCTTGATGTTTCGGTATGTGAGGCATGCCCTCATTAATATCTTTGTGGATTAACGCAGATCTAGCGGTTGGTGGCCTCCTTGGAAATTGGTCGGGATTAATGTCGCTGGTAATTCTTCCTTCGAATTCCGTGCGGATTAATTTCCATTAACCTTCGCCTTTTATATAAGGCTCTCTGGGGGAATCGTCCTTCCACACTTCACGAATCCTTAAGTTCAACAAGAACTCTGAGCCCCCAACCCTCTAAGCATCTTCGATAACTTTGCCAAGATTGTGATCAAGGCTTAGGGGAATGGGACGGCCCTGGATGGAGACGAGGGCAAGGAAGCCAAGCCTTTCTTAGGTACTAAGGACGCCGCCCAAGCCCTGGATGACACAGTTGAGGCAAAGAGAGTGGAAGCTAAAGATGTTCCTACCCTTCAACCGAGTAAGAAGGAAGGTCCTCCTTCTTCAATTGAGAGCCGAAGAGGGCGTAGATCGCGTCAGATTACCCGCCGATGGAGGCTTGTAAGATTACGTTACGGTTGGTGCCTAGGTATTGCCGCCTCCAATACTTAATTATCATGAAGCCTGGAGAGCATCGAGGGAACTTCCTGGGATAGGGCCGTTAGACGCCTCCGCTTCTTCTCTTTTCTCGTCACTGGTACCATCTTTGTGGGCTCGGTGGCTATTGGTAGCCTTAAAACAAGCCTGCCTCAGCCTCTCTTTTTATAGTTAGCTTTAAAACAAGCCTGCTTAAGCCCCTATTGTTATAGTTGGATTTAGAACAAACCTGTCTAAGCCCCCGTTTTTATAGTTAGCTTTAAAACAAGCTTGTCTAAGCCATTTGGCGCATGATGTACTTTTCCTTTATTTAATAAAAAGGGTGCACTGTTTATTTGCTTCATTCTCTGAATCTTTCATTTTTCTGCAACAACAGTTTCTTGAGCGGGTGCGTTGTTTTTTTTTTTTAATGGGACTCGGAATCGGTGTCGTTGGAGGCGACGAAAAATTGCCTACCTTGACGTAAGCTAGCAATGTAGGAACAATCGACCATTGCACTTACTAACGCACAAGTTCTCCCCACAGACAGCGCCAATTGTAGGGACTGGGTTTGAGCACTTCTACTGTTGAGTGAGTGGACTCGTGCCCAACTAGCCCAATACAATGAATTTGTAGAGAGCGGCTTCAAGAACTAGGCCTTAGTGCCTGGACAACGGTCGATATGGTTGTTGCTACAATCGGATAGAGATGAATTGAGATTATTTAAGAAAGTTTGTCCTCGGAACAATTCGGGGAGCTTTGTTATGATAACTGTTGAATGAGCATGGTTACATGAGCCCTTTCTTTTCTATGATCTGTTCTACCTATTATATAGTCCTCTTTGGACGATCTTTACCTTCCACTTGTTGATCATCCAAGCTTATACTTGACTACCTGTCCCATCAGCCGCCTCACCAAGGCAGTACTGTTTAGGGGTCACTTCTCCATTAATGCGGCCAAAATGCCAGTGGTGGGCATTTATTGTGGAGGTGACAGTTTTTCCTTGAACTGCTCCTCCATCATGCTTCCATGGCTGACCCTTTGAACTTGTCTTTTTCTTAGGATGCATAAGGAGGCCGCCTTCGGTGGCGTGCTACTCTCCTTTCTATGATCTCGGCTGGCCAAGGACATGGTCATCCTCGGCGATGTTTCTTGGCAACTTGGGCCTTCTACGTTCATCCTCGGACGTTTCTTCATCCTCGGCGTGGGCCTTGGGCCAAATATGAAGTGGGTCGGGGTTGCCAGATTATTTGGCCCCACAGGTCAGTTGACACCAAAATTATAAATAAATAAAGGCCAAAATGCAAAACTAACCTTCTAAGTTTTACAATTTTTTATTTCAGTCCTATAAGTTTGGATTTTGTCAATTCAATTCTCTAAGTTTCAATTTTTTCCAATTAAATCCTTTGTTAACTTGCTGTTAATTTCAGCCGTTTTTTTACTAAAACAGTGTCGTTTTAGACCTTAGTTAATATTTAATTTTTTTTTCCTGTTACCAAAAGCCAACCATTCCTTGTTTCTCATTCCCTTTTCTTTTTTAATCATTTTTTGGTTCAGGCAATTTCACTAAGGGTGTCCACGGGTTGGTTCGGGTCGGGTTTGTGCCCAATCCAAAACCGACCCGCTCACATCGGGTGGGAGGTTGAACGACTTGCCGCCGACCGCCGACAACCTCGGGTCGAGTTGGATTGGGCTCCGGTGGACAACGGTTGGGTCGATCGAAGTCGGAGTGAGTTTTAACCTCCAGATCTTTGCCGAAAATTGCCAAATCTTCGCCGGATCTCGCCAAATCTTTGCTGGATTTGTTGATTTTTCTTCGGATCTATGCAACAACCACGGGATCGAAGTAAGAAAGACCACCTCAAGCCCAGATTTGAACGAGAACTTCCATCTCATCGCCGGATCTTCACCGTATCTTCACTGGATCTTCGCCGGATCTGTTGATTTTTCTTCAGATCTGCGTGACAACCACGGGATTGAAGCAAAAAACACCACCTTAAGCCCATATTTGAGCGAAAACTTCCATCTCATCATCGGATCTAACCAAAAACTACCAAATCTTCACCAGATCTGAGTGGATCTAGGTAAATCTGGTCTTCTTTCACGGGTTTCGTTCGTCAGATCGGGTTCATTGGGTTTTGGAGAAGAAAACTTGCCATCCGACCCGCCTAAATCGGTATTTCGTGGCGAAAACCTGTCGCCGACCGTCACCGGCGTCGGGTCGGCCGGTTTTCGGGTCGGCCCGGGCGGGTGGGTCGGTTTTCGATTTTTGGTGGACAGCCTTAAATTTCATAAACACTTGGTGTAATGGCTGAAGATGGTGCTGTCATGGTCTTCAATAGCATCGCCATCACAGTCGCCAAGACAAACCTATTTTCCCTCAAGGCTGGGCTAACCCAAATGCTATGTGATAGAGCCATTGTCGAAGTCACAACGCAGAACAAGCTGAGATCGTCAAACAAGCTGGTGCATCTTGTCTCATTGCATTAGACCCATCTTAACGAGGCATTTTTCGCATGCCAGACCCATCTCTCACCAAGGAAATGAAACGCATCGTTTTGATCCCCATAATGGTCAATGCCCGTGTCGGTCATTTCGTCGAGGCCCAGATTCTTGAAGCCATTGGGGTCGATTACATCGACGAGAGCGAAGCTATTGCTCTTGCAGATGAGGACAATTTCATTAACAAGCACATTTTTCGTTGCCTATTTGTTTGTGGGTGTGAAAACCATGGAGAAGCATTGAGCAAAGTAAGGAAAGGTGCGGCTATGATAAGGATTCAAGGGGATTTATCTGGGACTGGAAATGTAGCGAAAACCATCAAGAATATGAGGACTGTAATGGGTCAGATAAGAATCTTGAATGACTTAGATGAAGATGAAGGACTTAATTGGGTTGGATCTTGAATAACATGGTAAGTTAACGGCTGAAATTAGTAGCAAGTTAACAGAGGATTTAATTTGAAAAAAATGAAACTTAGAGGACTGAATTGATAAAATCCAAACTTATATGACTGAAATAAAAAATGGTGAAACTTAAAGGGTGAGTTTTGCATTTTAGCCAATAAATAAATTAGACATGTATCATAAAATTAGACAACAATTAAAAACTAATTTGGATTCCGATTGTGCTTAAACTTGATATGATATATATGATTATAGGTGCAACTTAATCTTGAACATTATGTCAAAATTAGTAACAATCACCCACAAGCCCTAAATTGCAAGGCCAACTTATCTTTTTGATAATTTAATAGTTGGAGAGATGAAATATAAACTTTGGATGTCTCCGTTGGAAACACCAAGATGTGCCCGTTGAGCTACAAGGCTTTTGAAGCCAAGCCAACTTATTGAAACCCTTATTCCATGACCACATACATAATAAATTAAGAAAGACCACCACAGCCTAAGTGCTAGTCATATTTGTTCTATAGTTCAAAAGATTTAGTCAAGAATTAGTCAAGTTACAATTAACGCTCATTGTAGTTACTTATATAATCCAAATCTACCTAACAAACACCGGATGCTTACACTCGGGAAGCACACTCATATCATCTTATCCAATCCATCCATACAATTTGTGCTATCACAAACTCCCCCTTTAGATATTTGATGATGTCCTCATCATGGCCTACATTGCATTGGAGTATTCCTAAGCCACTTGACATTCATAGGTTGACTCTTTACCATTTGTCATTTGCACTAACCACTATGCGGTACCCCAAAAGGATTAGTCAAATTACTCTTAGAGCTCAGCTCTCGCTTACATAAACCAAATCTACTTAGAAAAAACTTGATGCACACACCCAAGCAACACTCTCACCCTTGGCAAGGACTATGTTACACCATTGACACCATTTGTAACAACTTGAGCTAGTAACGAGATGGTATTATGTGTAATCCTTATATATAACATCCCCCAATCCACATTTCACTAATATCCCAAAAAGACCAATCAAGTTACAAGTAGGAACAGCTCAAAATTGCTTATATGGTTTAAATTTACCTAATAAACACCTTATACATGCACCACACACTCTACAATCTCATCCAACCCAATCCATACAATTCAAGGGGTATCACAAGAATGACTTCAGGACTCTGTTAATGTTGAACAAATTTCTATTAAGGCATATTAACAAACAAACAAAAATACCCATAATTCAATTTGGTTTAAGGCAAATCTAGTCAATGACCCCTCGATTGACAATAGTCATATCCAAGCATAAAAATAGAGGAACCATCATTTGAGCCTAAAATTTACATATAAGATACTAAAGACAGCCAACATAACCTGCCAACTGAGAGGTCCCCATGTCCTTTGTTCATTATTAGCATTGCCAGAGCCAAAGGAACTCTACTAATGCTAGCACACACCCAGTGGGAAACTTCTACCTGTACAAGTCACCCACTGGGGAAAACTAACTGTCAAGTCGTCAAATTATGGTCAAGCCTTGTGGGCTCGGGTCAAGCCTTGTGGGCTCGTGTCAAAACCACAATCAACAGGACCACGACAGAAAGCAGGAATGAAGTCTTCAGCTTTTCCTGGAAGGGATCGGAGGCTCCTGCTGTGGTCTTCTCATTTTCAGTGGACGGAAATAATTCATTCACGAGCTTTGTGATTTTCTCAAACACTTCCATGACCTTAGCCTTGGTGTTGTAAAAAATCCAACTTAGTACACTGGTTGCTTCATTGGATCCTTCAGAACTCTCATCTGGACTCTGGGGTTCATTATTTTCAACTGCATAAATCATGAAAAATCATGTCCAAAATAAGTAACATATAATTTTGCTTAGCATGTCGTTGTTCACTAGTTTATAGACCCACCAATGAACAATTAGCACTTCAATATAATTTAAAGTCTCAATGGAACATCAATCATTCTTATAGCATAGAATGCTGTAAAAAGGACTAGAATGGATAACAGAACTATATTCTGCAATGATACAAAGAGCATGCTCCAGGTGTAAGAAGACTTTTCATGCCAAAATATGGATTATGTGAACTAAAAACAAAACAGAACCAAAAAAAGGGGGGGGGGGGGGGGGGGAGGGGAGGGAGGGTGGGGGATTCCTAACAAGTCATTTACAAGTTCATAAAATCATTGCCACTTTGTAAAGCTGCAGGACACAGGAAGGAAACAGGTATGTGCAGCTTCTATGCAGGGAGACTCAAAAAGCCTGGTGGACAACTCAAAGGAGAACCATGTAGCACATTAGAGACTGAGTTGCATGTCAAGGATGGCTCACTTTGGCCAGATAATGACACATCAAGAAACTAAGCTCTTATGTTGTTTTAGTCTGAGCACAGAAAACTCAACCTTTTCCCCTCAGAAAAAATTGAAGGCACAACTTGTCAGAGGTTTTACAACTAATATCACCACACAAGATCATATAAAGATTAATAAGGACATTTGAAGCTGGACTTTTGAGTGCTGAATAAGCCAATCCTTATGAAGCCATAAAATCAACTGTTTAAATTGCTTCCTAGCCATGGTTTATCCAAACATCTCTACTAATGTTATAAACAACATAATGACAATCCTGACCCAATTCAGCTATCTTCCATGTTGAGCTATGTTTATTTATAAGACTATTCAATGATCAATCATGTATTTCCTTCAATATAAATCCTATGCATATCTTGGGTGCAAGCTTTAATTAAATATTCTCTCAAACTCTATCATCATGAATTACCACATCCATTCCACATAAACTTGCATTAACTCTAGCTCCATCAAAACAACATCCATCCTTGTGAAGGAGAATACTATCTAATAAAATGCATAAATGTTATTCCCATTTCTACATTTCAAATGGCAAACATTAGACCAAGACTAATCAACAGACATCCTAGTTGCCTATTCCAAGGTACCACAAGGGTTGGGAGGATTTCTATTGTATAAACAATCATTTTGAAAACATAATTGCCTCAGCACTGCCTTTGTATGGAAAATATTTATTATTATCCTTCACATACTTACACCATAGAACCATATCCACATTATTCACCGTATTTAAATGTAAGATGATTTTAATCCTCACCCCTTTCGGCAAAAAAGGAACACTAATCATCTATTTGAGCCCCTGAATTGTAAGGAATTAACAGAAAACTCATTTTTTGGTCAGGTTCTAAATTGTCAATTAAAGAATGCTTAGAGCATGGAAAACTTCACACCATATTACAACCCTACTATAACAAATTTATTTGAAAAGAAAATCTGGTAGTCATTCAAGATTTAATTTATTGATGGGCTTCAGAAGAATAATAAGCATGTTTCCAGTCCCTTTTATCAGATGATGCACTCCTATATAGCAAAATATTACTTTTAACAGACATGACACATACAGTTAAAAGGAAAAACAGGAAACTCAAGCCAGAAATACAAAGTGAATGTTATGATCAAATGAAATACAAATATTTTGCAACATTTATAATTAATGACTTCCTTCATAAATTAAAATGTAATAATCAGATATGCTTAATTAACTATAGTCACCAAAATCCACAACCTGCAAAGTATGACTCCTTAAGCTCCCGCACCACCTCATTATTCAGAACAGCATCCCAAACTGCTTTATCTGATGAAATTGATATGACCATTCTCTACACAAAAGGTAGCGCTATTAGAAAGAGTAATAATCCTGAGAGAGAAGAAAAATCCCTGTGACCTTAATGAAGGCAAGTGTACAACAAAAGAAGAAAACAATTATAGTTGTTCTCTACACTAGAACTAGATCACAAGCACTACCAGTTCCATGGTTAAGTCTCCAATTCCCAAGCATGCTAGCATACACATAGCTTTATCTGAACTCACATCTATCACTTTCAAAAACACATGATCAACAGACATAAATGTAGATCATATTGTGCAATGGCTAAAACACAGAACATGAAATTCTCGTAAAATTTGTCAAAAGCATTTTAAGCACCTAAAAGATATTGCTGCCACAGTTTTATATCACCATGCTCACTTCCTCATAGTTCTATGAATATTCAGAGATGCCAAATCTTTATACGATACTAAGAAAAATTAAAACCTTATTTTTCAACAGTCATCAATCTTCCTATGCATAGTCACAATCTACAATAATTCCCCAAAAATAACTACAAAAATTAATCCTCACAGATAATGTGGAAGCCTAGATTCAGCATACAGGGGTCAATAATATAAGGAACCTGAACAGATGGCTCAGTCTGCAACATATGAAAAGCGTCATAAACTCTGTTGGATCCATGAGGTTGCAACACTCTTGAATTACATAGATGAAAAGAGGGCTCCACCCAGTCTAACTCTGAGCCAGTGGGACTTGTAACTTGATCTGCAACATCCTTCTCCAAATCAGAAGCAAATTTGTCCCTCACGAGATTGGAGTATGAGGGAGGCTCAAAAACCCTACACATTAAAAAAAAATTCCAAAAATTGAGGATGCTGCAATTATACAACGTAAAAAAAAAAAAAATCATATCTCAGTCTAGTTTTAGCATCTGTAACTTATCAAGTTAATAGTAACCCAGTTATTTAGACAAGTCATGGAATATCTCGATAGACCGATAGAACCGTACACCACACTTCTTTTTGGTGGTTCTTTCAACACCCAATGAAGTGCACTAGAGGAAAATGTCAAACCTTAGTAGCATGAACTTTCCGTAATAGATCATATCATTAAACTCCCATACTTGATTGCATTTCAAAGGCATCACAGAGAAGTTTGTGGGACTTAACACTTTTTTTAATTGAATTGCAAACTGACCACTATGATGAAACTCCCATGCTAGGTCACATCATGAAAATCCCATACTATTCTCATGCCACCACCATTACACTTCATCCAAACACAATGTTAAAGGCCGCTGTTTTACAATTCTTCCTTTTTCTTTCTTTCTGCCAGGAGGGTACCTTAGGGGTCGTTTGGGCATAAGGTAGATGGTCATTCATTTTTAATCTAAAAATAGGCCATAATACAAGCTTTTCTTTCTTCCTATGTCAGGAAGGTCGAGTTCAGCAGCCAGACCTTTTGGGACTTCAGTCATAAATTGAGTATATAAAGCAGTGGCATACAGGGAAATAAAAGAATGGAGTCTATTCTCATAAATGATATCTTTTATCACTCTAATAGATCTTTTAAATTGAAGATTTCTTGTTGGTCTTGGACAACGAATTTTTATTGAGATTTAGGAATCCTGCAATTATTATGATTAACTCATTAACAATAGGCCATATAGACACTGCATTTCAGTCTGCTTTCTCTTCTATGTTAGCACTTTTATAGGTTAAACAATAATGAAGCACAAAGACAGCTTCTAATGAGAACAACAAGGACAACAATTGCCAAACATTTTTGGTCTCTTCCACAAAATACAAAACTAATATGACACACTGAGTCATTTTGGATTGCTGGAGACGCAAGCATATCAACTCTAGCAAACGTCTTCCTATAAATTATAAATTTATTTCTAATTACCCTTACTTGCAGGCCAAATATATATATATATATATATACACATATCAACATCACCATTTATATTGCTATAGGCATCCCCATCACTATCAACTTTGCCATAGAGTTATTACATAATACTTTAAAAATAAGCTACAGTTGAACAATTTCACATTTGGGGGTAAATTAATGAACTTGTCATATTCTACCACCAACATCAATCTCATCACCAGAAACCCCACCACCCAAATTACGATGATAATGATAATACAGGAATTAATAGATGATTTAATAACCAAAAAAAAAAAAAAAATCTTTCTAGAGATATAATTGCAACCAGCTCCACCCTCCAACACAACAA
The DNA here is from genome assembly GCA_032727855.1 of Quercus ilex subsp. ballota. Taxonomy (NCBI): domain Eukaryota; kingdom Viridiplantae; phylum Streptophyta; class Magnoliopsida; order Fagales; family Fagaceae; genus Quercus; species Quercus ilex. Next base: position 29,105,713 of record CM064909.1, read on the forward strand.
TAACAAAATCAACCGGATTAATATTTAAAACAAAAAGGAAAACCCAATGAAGAACAAAAGGGAAAACTAGATTTAAAGTAACAAAAAAAAAAAGAAAAGAATCTTACTGCTGGATAGCAGAGACAGTATTTTGGACTTCATCCTTGGAAGGAACAGGGCCAAGAATATAATCATCAAAATACCCATTTCCATGTCCATGTCCATGTGGTCTGACTCTCTCACCTTCACTACTATCAACAGACACCCACTCAAACTCATCACTCTGAGACTGAGACTGAGACTGAGAAAAAGGTGACCGAGTAGTGGGTACCCCAGAAGTTGCAGAAGTGGGAATATTATTATGTGGAGGAGAAGTGGAGGAGAGAGAAGGGTAATTGGAAGAAATGGGCTTGTGGGTGTGGGTGTGGGTGTTAGGCCTAGAAGAAGAAGAAGAAGAAGAAGAAATGGGTTCGGCAGAAGAAGCAGGAACACCAGTTCTTGCAGCAGAAACCGCTCTTCCAACATTCCTTAACATGCTTCCTCCAGTTCCAGTTCCACCTCCCATGCCTTTGCCTCCAAACATCATCTAAGCTAAGATATAGATTCGATTCTCTGCGACGTGAAGAGTGCCGTATGAAAGAATGAATGAATCACAAGCCTTTATTCACAAAGTGTCCGACTTTATCGAGTAAATAATAAAGCGATAGGGGGTCATAGGTGGTCCATTGCCATCACAAGTCTTTTCAACCTGCAAGGAAGTTTTTTTTTGTTTTGCTGACCACTGTCCCTCTGTTTTTCTATATTTGTCAAATTTACCCGTGCACACTGTAGTCAGGAGTGCAAAGTTTTTGTTTGTTTGTTTTTTTTTTTTTTTTTTTTTCCTTATTTTGACATGGACAAGTGCCACAGCTTTTATAATAATTACCGATTTTTTTTTTCATTTTTTTTTTATAGGAATAGGATAAAAATCACCAACCTGAAACCGTTTGGTTAAGAGATCGAAAAGTAGAAAATAAAAAAGGGAGAGAGTATGTAAAAAAAAGAGAGAAAAAAAAAAATTTAGCTTTTTTTTTCTTGTGTATTTAGCTGGGGTCGAAATGTAAAATGGATAGAAGATTCTTTTGCCTGTTCAGATTTGAAAATAAAAATTATAGGATACAAAATAGAGTTGATATAAATTTACTTTTATATCCTATTATATAATCTTTAAAATGTTTTATAAAAGAAAAAGAATATTACTGTTGGAATAAATAAATTAAAAAACCCAAATGCTGGATTAAAAAAACAATAAAATAGAATCAATGCACATATAAGTTTAGGGCTTCTTAGATTTAACTATGCTGATTCGGAACAAGTTAGTGTTTAGAGTCTTTCCCTGTCACAGCATGGTATGTTTGGACTCACCGAAATAAATCATGCCTAAATGAAAAACTAATTCTTTTAGACAAAATATTTGATTCAGCTATAACTTATCTTGGCCAACGGGGGCTTGGCTGAGTGAGTAAGGCTCAGACGCTTCGTGCAACACACCTAGGTTCGAGTTCCGCTGCCTGCAGGTTTCTGTTGGTGGGTAAACTTAGTAGTGATGTGTACTTACAAATGTGAGGCGACTCTCACATAATGGTACAGAAGGGCCCCTAAGATCGGGCTATCCTGACCGAGGCGATTGGCTCCCTGCCCGGGGGTGTAATATGATCATAAAAACTCCCTTTTTACTTTCTCAAAAAAAAAAAAAAAAAAAAATAGAAGCTATAACTTATCTTCAACTCTTTCATCGAAGTCAAGTTTTTTTTTTTTCAAATGCAAAATACACCTCTCGTATGCAAGTCAATAGAAGGTAACTTGTGATATAAATTAGGGGTACATAATCATATTGAGCCACTTGGCATATGGACAAATAAGTAACAGAGTTTTTAAGCACAAAATCTCCTATTCGAGTATAAAAACCTTTACTAGTTTTTTTTTTTTTTTTTTTGGGTGAGATAAATGAGATTTACATATCCAAATTTTATTATATAGCTTTTCTCCAATTTTTTATTTTATTTTATTTTTTATATAGTTTAATATATTAAGTTTTGTGATTCTCAAAAAAAAAAAAAAAAAGTTTTGTATTTTGTACTTATGTTGGGTACGTGGTGCTTGAAATGAAAACATTGATGAGGCAGCCCAAAGTCCAAAGTCCAAAGTCCAAAGGCCCATTAAGCCCAACAGCCTTTTAGAGTATAGACAGTAAAGGAGGGGGCATTTTGGTGATTCAGACACGATAAATTACTCTCTAAAACCCTAGTATAGCTTCTCTCTATCATTCATTCTCCCAGCCGAAACCAGAGAGAGAGAGAGAGGCTGTTTGAGAGAGGAGAGAATAATAATGGGTAGGCATTTTCTTCTTTTACTTGTTTGAAAATTGATGGGTTTTGTTTTTAATTTACAGAATTTGAATGAATTGATATGAATGATGAATTGATATATAGGGGCGTACAAGTACGTGTCAGAGCTATGGAGGAAGAAGCAATCGGATGTGATGAGGTTTTTACAAAGGGTGAGGTGTTGGGAGTATCGCCAGCAATCTTCTATTGTCCGTCTCACTCGCCCCACTCGCCCCGACAAGGCTCGCCGCTTGGGTTACAAGGCCAAGCAGGTTTTCTTTTTCTTCTTCTTTTTTCTTTTTAGTACTATCTATATGTTTTTAATGTTAACCCCTTTTTTTCTTACTTCTAATTCAGGAAAATTATGCCTTTTGATGTCCTGGCCAGATAGTTATTTATATTTTAATAATTGGGTTATTATTATTATTATTTTTTATTACATTTTAACATTAGGGTATCTCTGCATTTTGTTGTTCATTATCTGGATCCATTTGCTCTTCTATAAGTTGATGTTTGATTGACCTTGTACATATAATGACTTTTCTATATTTATTTGAAAAGAAGAGAAGGTAAAAAGGAAAAGAATGAGATGAAATTTATTCATACCAGTTTTAGTTTGCTGGGAAGTGTACATTATCATGCTGCTGTAGCCATTGTTATACTTGCTTTGCTTACCTACTTATGTTTTACCTACACTTCGATTGCGTTTGGTATGGTGGAAAAGTGAGAAGATAGAAATGGGGGAAGATATATTGTTTATGTTCTTTTGTTTGGTAGAGTAGGGAAGAGGAAGAAACCAAAAATGGAGAGTATTATTTTTTATTTTTCCAAAATATAAGGAAAATAGAAGAGAAAATGTCTTACATAGGTGATTTGACAATCTTGTTCCTCTAATATATTATAAACAATTCAATACTAAGATATGATAAGAATTTTTTACAATATTCTCTATTTTGTGTATATTTTAATCTCTTCTTTTCTTTCTTTTTTCCATCTTACATTTTGTCTCCTTTCACTTTTCTGGTGTCCCTACCAAATGAAGCCTTAGTAGTAATTATGATAATATTCTTTACAGGGTTATGTGGTCTATCGTGTGCGTGTAAGACGTGGTGGACGGAAGAGGCCTGTTCCTAAGGGTATTGTTTATGGAAAACCCACAAACCAGGGTGTCACACAACTGAAATTCCAACGCAGCAAGCGCTCAGTTGCAGAGGAGCGTGCTGGTCGTAAACTGGGCGGTCTTAAGGTTCTTAACTCATACTGGCTCAATGAGGTATGTATGAAATGTATTATTTTGCCAAGCAATGTCTGTACTTGTTCAAAACCTCTTCTTTATAAAAGAACGGGGACTTGGAAATTTACAGGCGTTATATTTTCTAATAGTTTTTATTTGCAATAGTTGTGAATGAATGAGTCTGTCCTCGTAACAGTTGATAAAATATTGTGAGAAAATGGGTTGAATTAGTATCTTAATTGATAGTTTGAATTGGAAATTTTCTTTCCTAGTGACAGTTGATAAATTATTATGAGAAAATGGGTTGAACTGGTATCTTATTTAATAGTTCGTATTGAAATATTTTTTGAAAGAATGTAACTTTTTGTTGTCCCTCTTGTGATTATATTTTTTTAGAAGTTATCCTTGTGTATGGTTGATGCTTTGTTAAAATCCTTTAAATAGTTTTGATGCTTTGTAATTCCACCTTTGCAGGACTCCACTTATAAGTACTTTGAAGTTATCTTGGTTGATGCTGCCCACAATGCGATCCGCAATGACCCAAGGATTAACTGGATCTGCAATCCTGTTCACAAGCACAGGGAACTTCGTGGACTCACCTCAGCTGGAAAGAAATACAGAGGTCTCCGTGGGAAGGGGCACTTGCATCACAAGGCACGACCTTCAAGAAGGGCAACTTGGAAGAGGAACAACACTCTCTCTCTCAAGCGTTACCGTTGATTTGCAAGATATTATTGGTGTTTTTATTATTCTCACGGTTCTACCTGTTATAAGATTTTAGCTTTAAGAAGCTTAAGTGTTCTGAATTATATTTGTGATTCAGATTGCGGAACATGGTTGTTGGTCATGCCCGGACAGTTTTTGTGATTGTTAAATCAGTTTTGGATGTTTCGAGTTTTTGTGCTTGCTGTATCAGTTTTGGATGTTTCATCACATAAATGCGTTTCTAGTTCGCACTCTTCGTGTTAATGAACTTCAACTGTGTTTGTTTGATGGTTAACGAAATTCTTCATGCTCCAGCTCGACTGCTCTTTTTATGCAGATTGGCTGAACGGCTGAAGCACATTTCCTTGATCACATCTTAACATCTTCGATTTCGACCCTTACATTATTTGTTGCCAAGTGTCAAGGAAGTTTGACCAAGGTAAAATGATGTAGGATTGATGTAAACAAGATGTCATCTAAAAGTGCATAAGATAGGCTTCAATTTGAAATGACCGAGACAAGAAAATTCCAAATGAACAACTCGAACTCGCTAAAATATGACTAGTTTCAAATGTGAACGAGAATAGCTTATTGGCTAGAAGAATCATCATATAGACTGGTAGACCCTTATGAGATTACTCAACAACATTGGCTAGGCGTATAGCACGTTAAAGTGAAGAGTAATCAACCAACTCAATCTATCCCTTGATAGTATGGAAGAAATCCAACCCTCATCAGATTAATCAACAACAATAGCTAGGCATATAGCAGGCTAAAGTGGAGTAATCAAGCAACTCAATTTTTTTTTAGGATTGCTTGTTAGTTGATTATAACAATTGCCATTACTTGAAAGCCCTTTCCCATCAATTGATACTAGTTATTATTATTTGGTTTCTCATGACTTGACTTGTCCAATGACAAATGCGAAATGAAAGAAGGATCTTCCTATCGGCAATTAGATCCATTGTGTGTCTACCACTCTACCTTCTTTTTGCAAAAATGGAGAGATGAGCTTACCGATTCGTTTGTTCAACTTGTTTTCTCATGGTAGAGAGAGAGAGAGAGAGAGAGAGAGAGAGAGAGAGAGAGGAATAGTGAACTAGGTCAACTTAACAAAGGTTGTTTTTATTTTGTTTATTTTGTTTTTAAATTTTTTATGAGAAGCTTGTAATTTTTATACAGTAGAAGGTAAATTACAATACATCTTGAATCCAACTAATTCAATTATGCTTGGATTTTCCTCTGAACAAGTTACAAAAAAGCTACGAATCCCTTTTGCAGATTAAGCATATGTGCAAGTTAATTTGCTTGGAGTTGTACATTGTAGAGCTTCACCAATTGAAAAAAGTTGAGTCGACGTTTAATTCCTTGAATTAAATTGACAATGAATATGGGAGGGTCGGAATGGTTTGAGTGTATCTTATACAATTTTTGAATCGCATTCAAATACAATGTCATGGAGTCCAACATCCCTTGCAAAGTAAACTCCCTCTTCAAAAAGCCTTCGCCTCTGATTCTAATGGTCCCAGTGGTGCAGAAATTTTCTTGCTTAATGCAACAATGAATGCACTTGTATGGTCCCTGGCAACAACGCCAAAACCAGCCTCCTTTGTGCTTGAGAAAACAGTGCCATCAATGTTAACCTCGTACTAAGGAGGCTCGAGTGGTGACCATCTCGATTGCTGTTCCTCTCTGACCTGTGAGTGTTCAGATTTGCAGTTTGGAATTCATCAATGTAGTCCTGTGCCCTCTTCACAATGTCACTACCAAATGCCCCGCGCAATGGTGATGATTACAAGTGCCAGTCCATCTTCATCCATCTGTTGGTTGCATTTTAAATACCACAGCAAGTCCATAAATTCCTGGAGGTGGGAGGTTTTGTAGCGCATCCACAGATTCCACACTCGATTTTTTCCATACTTTACCAGCTATTGTGCAATCCCAGAAGACATGGCCAGAGGTTTCTGGAGCTTTGTCCACTCACACGCATCACAGATTGCAGATATGGTCGTCAATAACTCTCATGCCAAAGAGATTAGCCTTCGCGGGGAGAATGTTTTTACACGCGGAGGACTTTGTTTTAATAAGTAATTAAGAATCACAATCCCAAATGACACACTATTTATTTTAAAGGGTGTCATCTAGCAATAGGGAGGAAATTCCTCCAACCTAGTACCGCCTAAATGCTGACCAGGAAAATAATTTCCACTCCATTGTTTTATCCTATTTTTTCCAAAATATAATACTTCTTTTGACTTATGATGCATGGTCAAAGGGATTGCCCAAAGCTGATGCATTTGGTGAGAGTTTTCAAGTATAAGAAACATTGAATTTTTTTTTTTTTTTTTTTGGGAGAAATAAAAAATACCTGTTAGATCTTGAAGAAAAATGCTCAGGGGGTCAACTCTAATAGTAAATTGGTTCGAGCTAGAACTGCAGGTTCTTAACCATCAGCCCAGCACAGCACACACAAGGGAATTAGTACCAATGCCCAGCATTTTTAAGAGTTTGGAAAGAATGGAACCCAGCCATTTCCTTTTGATAGACAATTTCTAGCATTCTTCAAAGGAGGTTCTACCGGAGAAGATGAAAAGTTCAATCTACAATAGTGACATTGCAACGATTGAGTAAATATCACCGTCTCAACAAGCTCCATTTGAGCATGATCGCCTTTAGGTCTCTTTAGCATGGCTCAAAATATTATGTCCAAGGATACTTTCTCAAAAGATTTCAACAACTAATCAGATGGCTAATCCAGCGGATAGTAAGAAAGGAAAATTAAGTAAAAGATGGAATCTCAAACAGCTACTCCATTCCGACATTACCACACAATTTTGTGTTAAGTCATTTCTTTTTTAGCTTTGCCTAGCAATCAAATGGCACATTTACTACTTGTGAAGTTAATAAAAATCTCACAAGTCATAATACAAAAGACCTTCCGGATAATCTATCAATTTAAGATTCAAACCACCATTCAATTCAATTAAAATGTTTCATTGAGGTTGCAAGCTTAAATGAATCTAGAGAACATCCCATTCTTCCCAAGAAGCATTATTGCAGATCAGCTAAGTAGCAAGGGAGTCTCTGTACAGTATACCATACCCTAAAACCAAGCTGATCACTTGCAACAGTTTGGGGTAGTGGTCAACTGACTATATAACAAGGGGAAGACGAGAGGTGTGATAAACATATCAGCTAGCATTTCTTACCAATGTTGAGTACTCTGTGCAGATAGAAGGCTTCACCTTGATCTCCATTTAAGGACCTTCTCTCCAAGCAGCATGCAGTTAGCTGCCTGAGTAGCCTCTCAAGACAAGATTGCAAGCAACCATGTGAGTCTTTTAAGTTGGGATTCATTGACAAGATCATGGCATTAACTGCATCAGCGACAACTTCTCGCTGTGAATCTTCAAGCAGGTATCCAACTGAGGATTCCCGTGGTTGTTCATATGCCAACAAGGCAACACAATCCTAGAGAGAGAGAGAGAGAGAGAGAGAGAGAGAAAGAGAGTTACAATTATTATTTAGCTCAAAACTTCAAAAGAGTAAGGATCATTATATTGCTTAGTACCAAAGGATGCCTCTATAAGACATACAGAAACCAATTCACCCTAACTAGCCTAAGCAAGTCATAAAAGCAATAAGTCCTATGGTTTACTAGAGCATCCTTTTTTTTTTTTTTTTTTTTTTTTTTTTTTTTTTTAATGTTTATGACGAGGAAGCCCCTCCCTCAAGGTATGGGCCAGTCGGACCACCCCAGAGTGGCAAACCCTGGATGTCTACACTTGAGCATCCTTTTTTGATATGCTACCACCATGAGATGGTAAATTGTGGTTGATACAAAAATTTCTTCCCAGGTCGACATGCACACACAGTTATAGACTGATAGGCACTTCTTGATGTATTTAAAAGGCTCATATGGAGGGTAAAAATGTTTTCCTTTTACTTTCCTCTTAATTGCATTGTGCCGCTTTAAAAAGGAAAAAAATATATAAATAAAAAAAGAGAGAGAAAAGAATAATTCATGTTTTACTGCAAAAAGTAAAATATTAACATTTATCTCAACATCTTCCAAGTGTAGAAGGAAGTGAGAGATAAAATTCCATGTGTTTCATCCAAAAAATTCTAGAACAAAGCAATTATTGGGTCAATTGCTTTGCGACTTACCAAAATCACAGCAAATGCATGGACCAGAAGAATTTCAATGCAGAAGTAGTATTTCCTATGTGCAACAGACTTTATCATTGTTGGCAAACAATTTTACTCAGTACCTGAACAAAATCCTCAAACCCGGCGAGCCCAAAAAATTTTGCCAATTGAATCCTTCCATACTTCACAGCTTCCTCCAGTGCCCCAACCTACATGTCAGGTTCAGGTGTCTCAAATTATAAATAAATAGTCAATTAAGTATACTTGATCATAACTTTGTATGTGTCGAAATTAGCTGTCTGTGACAACAACAATTAAGGGTTTTCTAACCAACCCTAAAATCAGTCATATGAGAACAATTAATCAATCACATAAATCATGGAGAGAAAGTTGAGAACACCTTGCCATTTTCTACTGACGAACATAGTAAGCAAAATAAAACAAAAAACCTTTGAATGGGTAACTTGCATTCATTTCTTTCAAACAAACAAAAACCTTCTATTATGGAAGTAGCTTGAATTCCTGTGTATAAAGCTACTACTAAGCAAAATTAATAGGGTAAAGAAAAGAACATACACGAACCAATTCAATAAACTTTTGACAGTGAAGCAGAAAGCAGGTAGCCGATTTATCATCCTGCAAAAAGCACAATTGATTGTCAACGCCTGGATAAATAAAGGCGATCTAAGAAGGTTGAAGATAACCCTTAAAAGGTGAAACTAAATTACAATATATAAAAATCTGCACTACAATTATTGCTCAACAATGATCACATATCTCTCATCTTCTACCACAAGAATCAAGCACAAACTCAAATTCAGAACAAAAAATGACATGCCATCCAGGAGCAGTATCACATTGAAGCTATAACAACCCCACCCCCCCACTCCCCTCCTCTGGTGGGCGACCAAAAAAATTCTAATCTTGAAATGTTTTAAGTTTTCCTCAGATTCAAGGACAATTTTTAGTAAATATATGGATGGCCACCAAACTATTTTTCAATTACATATATCACCCAATAATCTAAAATTTCAAATAATTGTTTCTCTAAATTGAACCCCCCAACCCCAAAATCTGTAATCCTGATTCTGCCCTGATGCTATGAGAACATTGGAAAATAAAAACAAAAACAAAAATGCATAAACATGTTCTCAAAGTTCTCATTTAGCTAGTGACAACTTTCAGGTATGGGAAGCTATAAGTTTCAAACCTCAAAGTATAATCATCTCTTCTACTGAAAAAGAGGACCCTGCTGAAGTTATCAATCTAGTTTTTGTCCCAGAAATACTAAATAGCCCTTTGTAAATATAACAAAAGAGAACAATTTTGATTTGAAAATGTCAATCATGTAATTTGATAATGAGAGGACATCAGTATGTTTTCTTTTCTAAATGGTTCCTAGATTGATTGAATTTTAGATGTGAAAAGCTCTAGCTCATTGGAGAAAAGATATTCAAAAAACGATTTGACCAGTTAGAAAAAATATCTTAGGACTTGTCTTTCAAATGGATAAGTATGGCTTATCCATACTTCTGCCAGCAGTTGACAAGAAACAACCAGATATTCATGCAGAAAACCAAGTCAGGTTTCATTCCAACAGTTCAAACCACAGTAAGAAATCTCAATGCCATGTTGCACTGATAGAGCACATAGAAATTTCAAACGCAGTTCACACAACAGGAAGGACAAGAATTGAGGCAGTTAAGCAGTTGAGAAGAAATACTTAAAAATGGTTATGGTATTGAAGCATGACTGATGATAATAAAAATTGTAAGCAATGGCACATGTGGTGGGCAAAAGGGAATGTGGGGGAGCTGGGCAAGGGGAGGGGGTGTTTTTTAAAGTAAGAGGCAGGGACTAGGAGTAAACAACATTTCGTGTGTTACAATGCTTGGACATTTACCAATTTAGATGACATGTATGCCTTGTGAATAAGTATTAAACAACATTCGTTGCACATTAACAATTAAATAAACCTTCTGAATATCAGAGCCAGGTTGGCAACACACTTTTTAAACATTAATGAACATCATTTCAAGAGAACACTCTGAAAGTTGAGTCCACCTGAACAATCTGGGGATACCAGTCACGAAGTTTACCAAGTGCAGCATCAATCTCCCCATTCTTTATTAGCTTCATGCACAGTGAAAATAAGTCAGCCAAATTTACAATATTAGCAAAATTAACACAGCTCAAATTAGTTAGCTAAAAAAGGGTAGTTCAAATAAAATAAAAGCAAAAAAAACAGAGCTAGGAAACAAAGCAGTTGGAGATAATAAGTAAACCAAAAAAAAAAAAAATGTAAGAGAACATAATTAAGTGAACTTCAGTTCACACACTCTGAAAAGGATTAGGCAATCTCCTCAAGCATGTGATCATTGGAAAATAATTTAATGTAAATTGTGGTTGCCTCTTGCACCCAATGGGATAGATATCGAGGCCCATTGCACTGATTTTGGTAATCAGAACTAAAAGCCCAGGTACCTTAACCCAATCCACATTTTTGGTTAAGCTCTAGTAGAGAAGTAACAACAATTCTTGCAAGTAAGATGATGGTGATGTGGGACTATCGTACTTTAACATGACCACATGGTTTTTTTTTAATAAGTAACATGACCACATGGTTCTTACAAACATTATTATGATTTGTTTTCTTGCAAAACTTGGGTGGGATCATATCTTCTTCTTTTATTATTTTTTCTTTTTTATTTATTATTATTATTTTTACCCGGTTTATTGCTAAGTTGCACACAACTACTCTCCATCCCATTCTTATGTAGGGAGGAACCATTTAAGCTATAACCCACTCATGGGTTGGCTCATTGCAATATTTCACTTCTTGTACTTCTTCATTTTCCTCAATTAATTAACCATTCAGACCATTTGCTGAAGATTTCACCCTTTCAATCTAATGATTGAGGGAGGTCTTTTTATTTATTTATTAACTTATTTACATATTTAGTTCTTCTAATGCATGTGATCTTGTAGTATGTTCTTATAATTTTTTCCCCTTAATTATTTTAATTGTTGTTAGCTATAAGTTGAAGTTTTTTCAGCAAAAGTTCCCACATTTAATAAAGAGAATATATTGAATTAGACCAATCACAGACAGAATAGTAACTTTAAGGAATAACTTTGAAATATTGGTGCTGCACTACATATGATATCTTAGCAAACTTCAGGAATGACATAAACTATTAACCATGAGTGAGGATTTGATCACTTCATATTGCATAAGAAAACACGTATGCAACAATAAGCACCTGTTGCTGAACTCAAGGAAACCCACAATATCATCAATATTCCCCATGAATCAATGAACTCCAATTCAGCCATTCATATGTATTTATTTCTCCAAGTATTTTATGGAGGACTTTTGTAAACTAGAAAATAGAGATTAATTAAGATAAGATGGAACATCTAATCCAGAACATTTCCAATCAATTTTAAAACAAATAAAAGCTATACTTCAGCATCTCATTAAAAAGTTGTTTATTGGTCATCAACTTTCTATAGTTGCAGCAGCAAAGAACTCATTCTGAGAGTTTGATTCAGCTGGGCTGCTCCTAAACTGAAATATTTAATGCAAAGATAGATAAAATCACGCCACCTCACTGCACATTTTATCCATTTGTTACATTTTCTCTGAATCAGTCTATTGCGGAACTTTGTGAACTGTCATGTGACGTATGATATTTTGGAACTGTTAGTTCTGTTGACAATGTTTTTCTCTAGCTCAGTCCATCATGTATTAACTGTTGCCAGTACTCTCTCAGCCTAGCTGGTATCAATTCTAAGATTGTCTATTAGAACTCAAGCGACCACAAAGTAGAATGCAGTGCCAGGCAAACCCCAACACTCCCTCCACCCACCCCCCCCCCCCAAAAAAAAAACGAAGAAGAAAGAAATGGAAAAGAAAATTTGAATAATTCACAAAAGGATCTTTTATCATTCCAAAGAAGAAATTAAGTAGAGAACATATTTCCTTATTAGCCCAATAGGACTTCACATCAAAAGAATATAAATTGATAATGAATTTTGAAAGATGAATATACATGTGCGTGTGTGCGCATGCGTGCTACAGTCTCACATGTTTGCAAACTTTGCACATACAAGCATTAGTAAAGCTGGATATCTTCCAACTTTTAAAACTAGTGGAGTCAAATGATTGGTATCTTTCACTCACATTGAAAGGTGAAGAAAAGAACGTATCTTTTATGTGGAAAGAAGCATTTAATTTATAGTTTGTTATCTCTCATAAAAAGCCTTTTTTATTTTATTTTTATGAATAAGAAAATTTCCTTGACAAATCTCAGTATACAAGAAATATACTAAGAGGAAAAAAACAGTCAAGACATTGAACTGTCAATGAAAGTACGCAAAGAGGAAGAAGGTGGGCAACACAGCCATCCACTCATGCTCACAGTGGAGGAGCAAGTGATCAATTGTCTCACCAGTTTTTTTTTTTTTCCACTTAATTATTTAATAGCCTAAATTTTTATAAAAATCCATCATTGCATGGGATAATGGGTAAGACCCATAGAATATTATATATCTATATATAATCAAAAGGTTAGTGAAACCCTCATATCACAGTCACATATTAGAGAAGAGCATGAGAGAGAACACTGAACCCATATTTGTAAACCAAGAGTCCATATGGACATAAAATTAGTCTAAAATTTCATACCTGCCGTAGAGTCTTTCTCTCGTTCAATGCATACATGATGTCCTGCTCATCAAAGCCATTCTCTTGAGCTATATGGACAGGAGGCACAGTAGTTTTACTAGCCATGTCAAATGAGTTGAGAGTCTCTTCATAGCCATAATGTAGTAAGTAGGAGCGTACAATTCTGGTTAAAGATACAAGCACATTAGTACTTGAAGAATGGCAGTCATAGATCAAATAACAGTAACATGACTTTTCATAACATAGCCAAAATGTGTTGCTAAGACATACATAGTTCTAAGGTGTATATAGCATGAACAATAAATATCTTTAAGACATACATAGTTCAAAGACACATATAGCTATGAACAATCTTTAACAGTTTTGCATGCATTTAGCAGGACATCAGCAAGAAAAAAGGCAATGGAAATTTCAATAGCCAACACCCTACAGTCAGAGATGTTAGGTAGACCACTATGTATTGGATCAAATTTACTAGGACCTTGGCTATATGATAATGAATATCCCTAAATTCAAGATTGCTACAAACATAGCCAAAATGGAATTCTATTTTCATCCCTTTTTCATGAGAGATCTTCCAAATGTATCAACAAAGCCATAAAATACATCCTTACACACCAAAAAAAAAAAAAAAGAGGATTACAGAGACTCCTATTATGCTCTCTCTCTGGAATCTAAATCTAGGACTCCTTCAGGAAAATGTAAAGATTCAGTATTCCAATTACATGAACCAAATGATATAATATCACTTTACCTAATTTGAATTCAACATCTTATGAAAATTTTTCCTTTTAAAAATTAGATAAGTAAATAGTTTTTTTATTTTATTTTTAAGTATAATACAGTAAGAAAGCTTTACATAACTGTTTTTTTCCTCAATGATAATCTTATTGCCCCCACAGAAAAATTTGAATTTTATCTCGACTAACAGGACTTCAAACATTTCAGCCATTTGAAATTCTTAAGAGCAGGTGTATACACAGTATAGGACCCAGCACAGCTTCTAACCCTGCTCCCACCTCATATATTTAAGGTTCTTCCTGCTGGCTTTGTAAGCTTCTTCTAACCACTGATTGCCCTTCTTAAATTCAAGAAAAGCAACCAGAGCTATCCTTTCCCTTCAACGCTCTTATTTGATAAATTTGGAATCCCAATTCTAGACTTGAAGAACATTTAGGATTTGAAACCTCATTTTCTAGTTGATCTCCAAACATTATATTTGACATTTGATAAGGCTTTGCTTGGGAAGTGGTTGTGGCGGTTTGGGAAAGAAAATCATAGATTATGGCGTCAGGTTATAGCAGACAAATATGGAGTGGCAAGAGGAGGCTGGTGCACTAGAGGGGTAAGAGGTGCTCATGGGTGTGGGATATGGAGGAGTATTAAAGAAGGATCAGAGAAGTTCTTTAGCTAGATTTTGTTTAATGTAGGGGAGGGTAGCCATGTTAGTTTTTGACATGACCCATGGTGTGGGCCTACTCCTTTGAAGGATCTCTTCACTTCCATGTATGATTGCTCTGTTTCTAAAGAAGCATGGGTCTCTGACTTGGTTGTACCAAATTCAGAAGGAGGTAGGAGCTGGAATTTATTGTTTCGTCGCGGTCCTCAGGATTGGCAGGCAACCACTGTCTACTCATTCTTTGAGTTTATTTATTCCTCTATGCCGAGGGGTGAGGGGGATGATCAGTTGGTCTGGAGATTGACTATATCTGGTGTTTTTGGTGTGTGCTCTTTTTATAAGCTATTATCTAGTCCTACTACTGATGCCTTTCCTTGGGAGTGTATATGGCGTACTAAGGTGCCTAAACGGGTGTCTTTCTTCTTATGGACAACAGCTAATGATGGGATACTCACCATTGACAACCTTATTAAGAAAGGTCAGTTTTTGGTTAATAGGTGTTGCTTGTGTTGTTGTGATGGGGAATCAGTGGACCACCTTCTTCTTCATTGTAAGTTCTCTCACGCCTTATGGTGTGAAGTTTTTGCAGTGTTTGGGATTCAATGGGTCATGCCAAGGTCAGTGAAATCTTTTTTCTTTATTTGGAGAAACTAGTTTGGGAAGCATCTTTCAATCATTTGGAACATGGTCCCAGCATGTTTAATGTGGTTAGTCTGGCAGGAACGTAACGCTCGCATTTTTGAAGACAAGGCGACAACTTTGGAACATATAAAGTGTTTACTTTTTCGTACTCTGTTTCTTTGGGCTCGTATTTGGGGGTGTACGAATTGTACTGCTTTAGCTGATTTTTTAGTTTCTATTTCTTTTAGCTCTTGATCTTCTTGTATTTGTTTCATTGTTCAAAGTGTTCACCATCGTGAACATGATGTTCAATTTTTCAATAAAATTCTTATTACCTATCAAAAAAAACATTTGAAGTTGAAGGAAACAAAAAAGGAAGAGGACGAAGCTGTACCAAATTTAGAAAAAAAAAACTCTTCTCTTGAATCAGTTGGCACATAGTTGCATTGTTCTAAAAATTACATAGGCAGAAATTATAATTTTATAACCAAAGAATAAACCAAGAGTCAAGCTCCACTGTAGGACAAGCTTCAATAGTAACAAAGGTTTCTAGTTCTTTTGCCACAAATCAGATGATTCAATGGAAAGTAGTACTTAAATCAGAAGAACCTCAACAGGTGTACAGCAGAGTAGAAAATGTCTTGGATGAATAAGATTTAATCTGATGTGAACATACCCATGACTGACATTTGGTGGCAAAGATATCTTTTCAACTGTCATTTGTTGCTTCATCCTCTCTTGTTTTTCAAAATCCTAATCAAATGACACAAATGAAAAAGAAAAAATTAACAAAGGAAACAACAACAGTGAGTAATTCCAGCAAAAGAATAAAAAGGCAAAGCATGATAACAAAACAAATTATCTATCACTTAATTTTACTTCACTAACCCAATTCAATAAGTGGAAATAATCCTTCATAGCTATGAAATCCAGAAACAACATATTTCATTATTTTGTACTTTTCAGTTTTTTTCCCCTGAAATTTTGAGATCATTATTGGGGGTTTTGAATGTGGAAGTGTAATTTAGGACTCGGAAAATCAAGGAAAAATGAAATAAAATTTGAAATATCTATGGGTTTTTCAAATGTTTTGAATAATTTGTTAGTTTGAGATTTACTTTTTTCATTACGTTGTTCTTTCATTTGTTGCAAATTTAAGGAATTTGTCTAAACATCAATTTTTTTTTTTTTTTTTTTTTTCAAGGAATATGAATGGAAATAAAGACACTTTTAAGGAATTGGGGGGGGGTGGGCAGGGCGAGTGCTGATATCCACAATGCATACAGGGTAGGAGGAACACCACCAAAAGTAAGGGCAGGAGATGAGATCCCCAAAAACTAAATGCCCCCTGCCATCCCTAAAAGAAAGACAATTTGGAGGAGCTGTGCAAAGGGAAGAGACAGAGAGAGTTGAAAGAGAAAGAAATGGAGGGGAACTCCGGTCAAAGTGGTTGAAGTGGTGCCATTAATGTACCCAAGTAGTGTATATATTAGCAATACTTGGGTGTTTATGAGGTTGCAGCACATGCACTCTAGTCTGAAGTCAGTGTGTGTGTCTGTGTGTGTGTGTACATATCACATTCTTCAACCTAGGCAATCACCTAATATGGTAGGCCGAGATTCAAAATTCTGGGAAATAACATAAAGTTGCAAACACAAACCTACACTTAAAACCAATAGAAGAAAAAGGAGGAGGAGCATATCTTGCCTCAAGATCAAAAGCAAATGGTTTCTGCCCAAAGTTGACATGGACCCTGCCAAATTCAGATCAAACACATCTGAAAAATCAGGACCTCTGCCACTATGATAAAAAGAAGCTGTAATATGATTAATATGCAATACGTAATAGAACAATTTGTAAGTTCAAGGAGACTTCACAGGACAGGCAATTTAGCATTGTTCACAAACCTGTTAAAGAAGCATATCAGATGCTATAGACTGTTGGCTATTCAGGATTACAAACTAAAGGTTACCAAACTCAAAAGCTTGACAGTTTTCTATAACACATTACTGAAGCAGATAGACCCACTATAAAGCACAAGCAGTTTAACTTTTCTACAGATTCAACCAAGTGTCCATTCTTATCAATTAATTGTTCAATCATATACAAATAGTGTGTGTGTGTGTGTGTGTGTGTATTAAATTATTGAAGCCAATTTATTCATTTTCTTATTTGAATTTGAATGGTGAGAGGCAATGCATATATAGGTCAAAACATAACCATCTATTTTTTTATAGAAGAAAAAAAAAAACAATTAAGTCATATATTTCACTTAGTTATCTCTATTCTAAGAACCCTTAACCTTTTATTTATTAAACACTCTAGTCTAAGAATCCTTGACTCATCCACAGAGACTCCCATAAATCTACTAAACTATCTTATGCTTTGCATAACCCACTCCGACAGTTCCTTGGTTGCCTTCCCCCTCCATCTCAATGTCGACCAACTTTGAACAACTAGCTAATGGAATAATCTCTTGCAAGCCGTCGTGGGGCACCATGGCCCATTTACTTGCTGCCTGTGGTCTCAATTCACCTTTGCCCAACACCTGGTCGCGCCCTACCAAAACAGCCTGTTGTCCACCCAGTCTCTTTCTTCCTCCCCACTAAAGCTCAGTTGAGCCTCATCAGTTTTTCTCCAGTTCCATTCCCTAGCACTTGAATGTTGCCTTAGATGCTAAACCACATGGAACTCCACCCTATATTAAGCTCCTTGTACTGTCGCTACCACACCCATTGTGCATTCAACCCCCTCGGTACTGCTGTGAAGACCACATTTGCCCTTGACACCTCCAAGCTACCCACTGCCTGTCTGCCTAGCCCCCACATTCCAGAGAGTTATAGTCTCACTTGTCACTGTAATATCTCTGGTCTGACCCATATATACTGAATCAGGACGTTGTATTTTCTCTCACCTAAAGTCTCTTCAAAATCTTTCAGCCCATTGGGTTTTTGGTCTTCTAAGTATTAAGGTGAAGCTTTTAGAGCTTTGGCCCACCTCAAAGTGAATGGGTCGAATACTTAAAAGTTAAAACCCCTTTAGCGCATGTTGCGTTGTTAGAATCATGCCCACTCTGGTTCGTCCCTCTTGGCTTCCCCAAACAAGGACTGAATTACCTTTCTTAAAGTTTTCCCAAGATACTGGCCTCTTGCTATCATAGTTTAAATTGGTAAAATATACAAGTCCACCAATTCTTGTGAGAGGAGTGTCATTGGCTGTTGCCTTAAACTATTGGCTAGATCCTCTCCCTCCTATCTAGTAGAAGATTTACTCTCTCTCTCCCCCCCCCCCCTTCTCTCTCTCTCTCTCTCTCTCTCTCTCTCTCTCTCACACACACACACACACGCACTATGGATTATGGCAAGCATAGTCCCTACATGAGCACAATTCTGGAACTCTTTCTCACTATGGAATAGGGCACTCATTGCCCCTATATGAGCACAAAAAGGCAAGGAAGCCCCCACCAATCTGACAAAGGAGCTCTAACCAAACTAGTTGTGAAACCTGAGGTTAGTGTCAACATCACTGATGAAGACGAAGGTTTAACAAATCTCCCTTGGTTCCTTGTGTTTTTCTGATTTGTAGATTTTATTTGGTTGGCTCTGTATTTGACAAGTACCAATTTATATGCCGCACCATTGTTGAATCTTGTGTATCCTAGCAGTGTTAATAAAATTACTTTTTGATTTTGCAGAACCTGAACTGCATCCTGGCACACCAATATGGATATGTGTCAGATACAGATACACCTGCCTATTTGATAAAAAACTAAACCTATACATTAAAAGTCACATCCCACTCCCAGTCAAATGACCTCTTGGAACATTAATGACATAATAATAGCTAGTGGAAGTAACGTCAAAAAAAAAAAAAAAAAAAGACATTGAGATAGAACTTTTGAACTTATGCAGGACAGTGAGCTGGTCCAAGTGGACTTGTGGATGATTGCTTTGTTCAGACTTGGAACTTATCAAAAAAGCTTAGCCTTGGAAGCTCCTGCATCACATATCTTAGGTTCTTACACAACACTAACTCTATCAGAGATTTCCCCATCATTACTGGACCATCAAACATGCTGACATTAGTAACTGATTCAGTACTGATGTTTCTACATATTTTGACTTTGCTGAATTATTAGAAAACTACTATTCCCTCTGCTAAAGTGAACATGATTAGGCTTTTCATTTTCTTGGAAGAAGGCTGATTATTTATTGGGACTATTACATGATCACAGTCTGACATGTAGTAGAACAACTATAGATACAAAAAAAATGATTCATAAAAGTGAATAATATATATGCAGACACAATTACAGTCTTGCAACTTATTAAGAAAGAAAAACAGAGCATTGCAAGCAGTGTAACAAATAGAGTTTTTATACAAGGTTGCAAACAGGAGAAGTGCATGAAAGGCATAAATTTATGACGATTCAATAGATTAAATTCACCATATTCTTGTTTCTTTTTCCTAGATTTCAGGAAGCCCCAAGCATAGATAGTATTAGCGCTTATCAACATTTACATTCAGTTGCTTATGGATGATTCTAGTTGAGCCCTTACATGCCATGTACAGAATCCTCTAACCCAACTTACCAATAAATAAATAAATAAATTTTATGTCTTTAAAAAAATAAAAAAGAGTAGTTGGCCTGACAATTGTTTTATGATGTTGGCAGCAAAAATTCAATACTTTAATAAACACACAATGAGCAAAACTATGCCACATCCATGCAAGAGAAACCAAAAGATCTCATTTAATAGCATTAACAAATATCATAAAT
Organism: Quercus ilex subsp. ballota; assembly: GCA_032727855.1. Lineage (NCBI taxonomy): Eukaryota > Viridiplantae > Streptophyta > Magnoliopsida > Fagales > Fagaceae > Quercus > Quercus ilex. Next base: position 29,125,636 of record CM064909.1, read on the forward strand.
AATTAATATCCACTAGCAGAGCAAAAGTTCCAGACTTAGATTGATATCTGCACTATATGAATCCTGCAATAACATGCACTCACAACTTCCTTATTACAATAGGTTTATGATAGACGGATGAAGCAGCATAAAATTTTTAAAGAGACGATACAACTTACTCCTCATTTTGGCTGTGAACGGCAATTGAAGGAAATAAGGAACCCTTCATATCATTGTACACTGTTCCTACTACTGCTCCATTTTTACTGGTAACAACAAAGAGCAGACATATAATTATCAGAATCCTTAGAAAAAGGGGACAATTACAGGAAGTAAATTAAAGTTATTCACGAGCCCAAGATGGCTACATGATTTAATAACATACTGAACTATGTTGATTCCAACAACTAATAAACTGAAGGTAGCAGACAAATGTCTTACGTGAAAAAGAATTCATGTGAAGCATAATTAATTCCAGCACCAACTATATCATTAGCTGTGTAGGTTGGGCCAAAAGCCTCTCCCTTTCCTTGTCCATGATAAAGCATTCCATCATCCCCATGGTATCCACAACTGTGTGGCTCCCACCTGCTCCATAATTAATTAATTAACAACAATAAAAAAAAAAATTTCAAAGCCCATGTACAATGTTACAATGTAAGACTGCACAAAAAAAAAGGTTTATTATTTATTTTTCAAATCTTAAGAAGTATACCAATAAATTCTTGCTCAACTGGCATCTCTTGCCCTCATAAGAGCAAGGTGGTGGGTGAGATTGTGGGTTCAAGAGTCAAGACTCACTGCGTAGATGCGCAATTTTCCAATCAAACAAAAAATATGCCTAGAGAACAATGGCAACTATAGAACTCACCAAAGAGAACATGTGCACAATGGATTTAAACATGTAACTCACTAATCTTGTATAATTTCATAAAAGAACCTTGTTTTTGAAGGAGCTACCAATGATTTGTAGAGCCAAATGTATGTTAAACTGGTGGGTCCCACCACAAGCATTTGAGTACTGCTTTTGGCAGTATATTTATTCTATAAAAACCATGGGCTATGGTTCAACCTTAGAGGTTCTAACCTCCACAAATTAGTAGAAATCTTAATTTGGTATCTAAAGGTGTTCAGTTATCTTTCCAAGAGCCTTGCAAGTCAGTGGTATAGCCAACTCTCTTTTATTAGAAGAACTAGGGTTTGAATCCCCCCTCCCCCATTTTTGTAGTTATGGAGTTATCAAAAAAAAAAAAAAAAAATTTATGAGAGTAGTCTGCCGGCTCTATTAGCTCAACTGGTAAAGTCTATTCTCTTCAAATATGGAACTTAGGTTCAAATACCTCCAAAACCAAAATTCAACTAGTGTCTTGGCCTGATTATTATTTTTTGATAGGTAGATAATGAGATTCGAACCACAAACCTAAGGCACCACAAAGTATGCCATTCCCTTTGGGCTATCACTTGATAAAAAGCAATCATCAAAGAGCAGATGTCATAGTTTCAAATCCTATCTTTTTCTATCCAAAAAAAGTTATGAGACTAGTCTTAATTCAGCTTAACGTGAGTATTTTGTTTAGTTAAGTCTACTACAAGTCACAACATCTAAAGTAGAAAGATAACCACTGCTTCTACACAGACAGCAGTTAACTAAGTAAAAATGATTAACAAGCTGCACACTTTCAGACTTGCAACATTGAAATTCTTTCAAATTGAACTCCTACAAGTCCCTAAAATCCCAAGCCCTTTGTTCACAAATCATTTACGTTTTCAACAATAACACTACACACACACCCAATTTCACAACTTTCTTATATTTCCTGCTATTCATAGAAAAAGAAAAACACAAACCCGGGCTGTCTCCGCATCTTGAAATTGTCAGGGGTGAAGCCAATGGCGATCTGGCCTTTGGCCCCGGAGTCCTTGACGTAAATCTCGAAGTAATAAACGAGTCGCTTCACCGGAGCCGGCTTGTTAGCTTGCACCACTCCGACATCGTGGCCGTGGAGGTTCACGCTCGGGTACTTCACCGAAATCTTATCGGTGGAAACCACCAGGAACCCGCCTGAGCTGTTTATAGTGTTGAGCTCCGTCGGGGACTCCTCATCTTCCGTGTCCTCTTCCATCTCCTCCTCCTTCTTCTTGTGCGCCCCACGCGCCACCTCCAAGAAATACGACCCCACCTCCTCCTCGTTCTTGCTTCCACTATTGTTGTTCGTCATTGTTTTCTGATTCGATAAAAAAAAAAAAAAAAACCCTAGAAATGTGAATTTGAGAAATGAAATGAAATTGAATTTTATCAAAATTTTGAATTTGGATTTGGATTTGGATTTTTGTTTTGGTTGCTTTATTAAAATTTGTTCCTTGCTTTTTGAATCTTTTTTTTGGCTGAATACACACTCATCGGAGGGAGGGTTTTACTTGTCTGCGACCATGAGCTGGGTGTTACTATGCTTCCATTGGGACACGTTTCAGTGTTAACAGTGTCCTCTTGCCTCAACGACGACGTGACATAATCAGATTTTTTTTTTTTTTTTTTTTTTTGAGAATTAGATTATTTCTAATATGGAAAAGTCAAAAAGAAAAGAAATGCAGTGTTTTTGAATAACTTTTTGTGAGATTGGCGGTAGTAAGTGTTTATTTGTATAAGGTATATTTCGATGAAAATCGAAAATTTATTATTGAAAACAATAAAAATATAATTTTTGAGTTATTGTTTACTGTTAAAAATATCGTAGTTTTAATGAATAGTGCAAAAGGTGCTAGTAAAAAAAAAAAAGAACAAAAATATAAAAACTTAAATGCAATCCAAATGGACACTAAATAATTTTAATTTGTTACAAAATGACTTCGCAAGTTGCAACGGTCAACTTGAAGATATATATAAAAAATTAATTAATATCTTAACGCAATGATAAAAAAAAAACATTCTTTATATAACAAATATTCAATTATTCAGATATCATAACTTGAAATGCTTTTATCTATTTAAAAAACAAAAACAAAAAACAAAAAGAGCAACTCAGCTGCAAAACCATCAGTAGTAAAATAGTTTTAATCAGAATTCTAGAAATAGTAGGAAATAAATTTATCACAACTATGGATTGGAAAGCTTTTACTAAAAATTGGGTTAACTATCTACAGTTCTATACTTTCTCTCCTCTAATTTATTATGATGATTTAACATTTTGAAAAAAAAAGAAAAAAAGATTCAGACCTGGTTACAATGATCTTGCACTCTTAATTCCAATAACAAAACCATTTTGAGATAATTCATAACTTCTGACTTGCCAATAATTTGATTTTTTATTGTTCTAGTTTTGGTTAATTGATTAGTTCAATCTGGGAAAAAAAAATTATTGTGTTAAATAGGATCATAGATTTGAACAATTTGAGACTTTGGTCAATATAATTGGTAAGGAGCTCCTTGAGAGACAACACAATCATGGAGTTAATTGGGACAGAATAATGAAATTATGGATGCTAGCAAACTGCATTCAACTTCAAAAAAGAAAAACCTCTATACCTAATCCTTTGTATTCAAGAAAGAACCATTGCAAACTAAATTCCTTCCTCTGTCTTCTCGTGCTCCACAAATCTTCCATTACCGCTTGAATCTGCTGCATCCAGTAAGTCGTGTTCGGACATAATGCCAACTTCAATTTATAATTGTCTCTAAATATCTCTTGGTTTGGTTAAGTAAGCTAATACCAACATTCACAATGTCAGTTATACATGGTCTTACTCTAGTATAACTTTAAATTTTAATAATATGATTTCAAGGAGATCTGTAAAAGCTAGGTTATAATTTTTACAAAAAACCTAGCTTTTAGATCTTCTTTTCCTATGATTTTTTTTAGTTTTTTTATGTTTTGAGAAGAGAAAGACATAAAAGGGTAATAAAAATATAAATTTATCAATGTTTTTAACAGAAGTGAGTAACTGAAGACAAACAGAGCTAATTTAGGTAGAGTACCAATTTTTAAACCACAGATAAGTAAAGTGTTTTTCAGACAAACCATAAGTAGGCAAAGTGTAATTTTCTCAAATTTAAAATTAGCAATTGGAAAAGGTGTCTCATTAGTGCATTTGGATGCAATTTTTATTGAATTTTTATTTATTTATTTATTAAAAATAGGTTAAGGTATAATTGCCAAAAAAAAAAAGTGTGCCTGGAATCCAAATATATTACCCATCATGGAAGTAAACATGTTAGTCTTGCAAAAGATATATATATAAGCTAATAAGTTTAAAAGTTAAAAAGAAAAGTAGCATACAAATGGACATTGTGAAACACATTTTTGTTGAAAGTATAAACAAATATATAAATTTTTTTTAAAGAAAAAGCTTAGCTGAACACTTAATTTGAATTGGAATTCATGACTACTCTTTACAATCAAAGCATGTTTAGCAAATTTTGCAGAGTCCAACTTCAAAAGTAGCCAAGGCCTAAGAACGTATTGTGTGGGCCAGTGTCGCTTTACTTATCAAGTAGCTGTAAGGTTAACAAAAGTTATTACTTATTGAAGGACAGTGAAGGATCAATGGGGGGATCACTCTCATGCTAAATAACACAATGCTTTTGGAAAGCAATTGGAAACTGGAACCTCCCTACAAATTTATCATTTTTGTTTGGAAAGTGGAAACTTCTACATAAAGCCTTCCTGATTAAGGAAGATTACGAGAACTTGTATGGCATTCAGTTTTATTCTTGAAGTACCCCTTCTCATGAACTTAATGGAGTAACTTAACCTTGAGGCTTGAGAACTGGTAAGATCCAATCTCAATCCTTTCTTTCCTGGTTAGAACATTGGTTGGTTAGCCCAAACAAGGGCAACCTAGGAGTAAACTACAATAACTGAATAACACAATTATTCTGACCACTCTATGGGTTATATGGCTCTATAGGAACCAAGCTGTGCATGAGGGTACATAAGTTTTATTAATGATCAAATATTTGGTTTGCAGGTAGACCTGGTACTTTTCAACATATGCTGAAAATTCAATCGAATACAGGGCCTACAGATATGAATTGAAGAAGAGATTGATAGATTCGCAGGTTCTCATCATTTGGAAACAAGAAAGCTTGTGGAGTAGAATCGACTTTGTTACTAAGCCACAAGAAGAAAATTTTTTGCTGGATGCATAAGTCTTCAACCTAATAACAGAAAGGTAGCAACATTGCTGGCAATAAGAAAGGCAATGCTTCAAACCAAGAAGACTAGTTATAAGAGAAAAATCTTCTTAATGTCTTCCAAGGAAACAGAAACTTTTGTTGTAACTTGTAATAGAGAATTATATATGGTTATGGCTGGGTGCTGTTGTTAGAGACAATTATCGAATCCTGCTGTAGTGGTTGTTTTCTACTCTCCTTTAGCAATGCTATGGGCACTGAATTGGGGCTGGGATCTGGAATTTGGTAGGTTGATTGTGGAAGGTGAGGACAGCTTCTTGATCCAACAGATTTCTTGATTGGCCCTGTTTTAATTCTTATGGTATAGTTGTGGATGATATCAAGGAGTGCAGTAGGGGCTTTAGAAGTATTTCTTTTACTGAAGTTGGTAAATCTTGTAATAAAGCTGCAATAGAATGTTGGCTGCTGTATCTTTAGGTATTGGGGGTTCTAATGTCCACCCATTATCCAAACCATTGTAAACACTGATATTAACTATCAAGCAATAAACAAATATTTGTTGCTTTTATTAATTAAAAAAAAAAAAAAAACACTAGCACATCTACATGAGGAAACTGCTCAATGGTTGTGGCTTTGTGAAATGCCTTCTAAAAATGCATCAAGGTTTGTATAAGATGATCCACCTTCTACAATAGCTTGGTGACAAATATCTTTTAGTCCTCTTGCTCTTTCTCGTAATTCCTTACCCTCTCCACTTTCCACATTCATAAACCTTTGCACAAGCTCTGATATTTCTTCTTTGGTCACGGACATTTCACTTCCCACTGTTGATCTCTTTATCCTCCACCCAATCTTCCAGTCTTCTACAATTCGCCTACTAATTGGTACTTGGTCCATAAACAACGGGAAAGTAAGCATTGGCACGCCTGCGAAAATTGCTTCTAAAGTGGAATTCCAACCACAATGTGTCCAGAAACCTCCTACAGAAGAATGGCACAACACCTTCAGTTGGTCACACCATGGCACTACCAATCCCAAATCACCAAAACTCTCTTTCAACCAAGAAGCTTCTCCACGAGCCACCCACAAGAATCTAACACCACTATTACGCAGCCCAGTAGCAATTTCATCCATTTGGGTGCCTGAAACTGAAAGGAAACTTCCCAATGAGATGTACAAGACTGAACCCGCAGGGTGGGAATCTAGCCATTGGAGATAGTTGGGGATGTTGTGAGTTCTTGTAATAGAGGAATTGTGTTCCAAGTTCTAAGTAAGGTCTGGCAGGGCCAATAGGGTAGACGGGGGAATGGAAATATTGCATTTAAATTGTCAGAGGCTTGGGGTTCAAGCTCATAGGCAGAAGTGAGTAGAAGATATTGTGCTTTCGGCACCCTTGAAATGCATTCCATTGCAAGCTGCAGTACTTGAGGGTCGGTTTCATGAATGATTGTTTGAAGGTCAGCTACTTGTGTTGAAGAAAGTCCGGGGATGTGGTCCACATGCTGCTCTCCAAGTTCTATACACACAAAAGAGCCAGACATCCAGGTCAGATATCAATGTTTTGCAGTAATATCAAGTATAAACTAGAAAGAGATGAACCAGATGGCTCTTTTAAGTGGATCAACACGTCCTAGCCAACCCTGTTAATGTCTTTGAGAACTAAAATCTACTTATATTCTCTAGGTTGTACTAATTAAACCAATTGACCAAAAATGCATTGAATTCATTACAAAAAAAGGCTACACTGACCACCTATTAGTTCCTTCCATTTAAGTATGTTACGACCAATATATAGGGTGGCCAAAATCAAATCTTGTAATATAGCTATATTTATTTTCCAACAAATTTATATTTTTTATATGCCATGAAAATCTAAAATAAAATTTATACTCCTTGCTTACTGCTTTAGACGTTAGACCAATAATGTCTATTATGGTGTGTGAAGTCACAATTGTCATGATGTCTAATTACAATCACACCAGCTAGGAAAGCAATCCAAAGCTATTGAACTAGACTAGCAATTACAAAATACTAACAGCTGCTGCACTGCAATCAACAGCTAGCTAGATGCTGTCTTGCTATGCTGCACTGCCTTGTTTTGATGTTGTTACTAGGGGCGGAGCCAGGGTTGGTCAAGGGGGGCACTCCCCCCCCCCCCCGGCCCAACCCAAAAAATCTATTAATATTTTTTCTATTATATTATATAATACAATAAATGCATTTAAAAATTATATGAATAAATAGTTAATAAATATGATGGTTGTTTTAAACCAAAACTCTCCAAATATAACATTTTTTATAAATACAATTTCAAAATAATTTTTTATGTAAATAAACCCTTAATAGATAAATAATATAATGAATATGTTATTTTATTTTGAATTTTCTTGCATTCAAATATTGCTTAATATACACATGAATGAATTGTTATTTTGCAAATTGATCTCAAATACTATATATATATGTGTGTGTGTGTGTGATGTCAAATGTAATTTTGCCCCTCTCAAGTCAGATCCTGTCTCCGCCACTTGTTGCTGCAGTACTATGTGCCCATTTGTTTCAACATTTTGAGCCCAAAAGTCACATTTTGAAAAAAGCTGTCCCTATATGCAGTAGCATAAGAGCTGCTGGATTACTGGTAAACCATGATACTGCTGCTGCCAGGTTCGTAATTCTTATCACCATATTTGATCTCAGCTTTTGATTTTTATTTCAAAATCGTTGTTATAAATGATTCACTTTAATTTTTTTATATTTTATAAATGTTCTAAACAAATTCTTATCAAAGATCGAAAATTCTAACTATTAAGGATGAAAACTATTTGTCTTTGTCATTAGTGGCAACATCATTTTCATCTAGACCACCATTATCATAATTTTATGACACCAATTACAGATTGGGTGAAATTTATTATCAAAATTTTTATTTAGTTGGACTTTCTCTTTTATCAAATTTGTAATATATCATTTTTTTTTCTAATAAAACAAGCTTGACTAGACACAGTTGAGAAGTGAGGTCTAAAGTAAAAGAAAAACTATGTAACTAAAACACATGAATCATGAATGTAATAGTAACACTTACCAAGAGAATTAACCGCCAAGTGTCGGTTCCGTACGAAAAGATCCCAATGATGCAACATTGAGAAAAAAACAGCAGGCATGGTCGAAACCGAGGCCACTGGAATATTCCTTCTATTGCCTACGCTTATCGTCCACGGTAACTCAACATCACCTAACATAGCATCAACTGGGTGCTCAAGCTGATCAAGAAGTTCCACAAAGGGAGCTTCCATCTTGGTCATCACAGCTTCGTAGAAGCCAGTGAAGTCAGCTGATCTCAAACTTTCTGGGGGGACAACGTTAAGGATGGAGGCAAAGCGGATGTTGTTGGCTTTGGGATCGGAGCCGATGTAGCCGAGCCACTCCTCAGTGACAACAAAGGTAATGAGAAGATGGTGTTTTTTTGACTTTGAGGATAGTAACTTGCAGAGGTTCATCATGGGGTTTATGTGGCCTCGGCCTGGATATGGCATGGCTACCACATGGCAAACGGTTGGTAGTTCAATGCCGGAAAACTCCATCTTTAACTGAGAACTGATCACTGGTGAATTTAGTAGAAGGATGTCAATAAGTTTTGTGAGAAATTGCTACTTTATATAAACTATTGGATAATATGTGTATGTGTATATATATATATATATAAATAGCTATTTATTTATTTATATTGTTATTTTTAATTGCACAAAGTTTGATTACAAATTTGATTGTAGCATAAGGCTATACATATTTTGAAAATCTAACCATTGAATTTTATATTTTTTGTGCTTTTAATCCGCGTTAAATTTTGTGTCAATCAAATATTATTTATTATATAATACATAAATTTATTTTGGTGAAAAATCCATTTTCGTCCCTATATTTTCACGCGATTCTCATTTTGGTCCCTATCTATTTTTTCCACCGCTTTTAGTCTCTATCCTGAAAAACGCATCTAGTTTTAGTCATTTCTGTCAGTGCCCTAACTGCCTCGTCCTACGTGGCAGACAGAACTATTAAAATAATAATAATAAATTTTATTTTGACATTAAAAATTACCACGTCAACATCTAAATAAAAAAAAAAAAATTATTAATTTTAACTAAATAAAAAAAATTAAAAATAGAATTAAAAACCAAAAATTACATAAATTGAGATCTAAGTGTGTCTTGAACAAGAACAACAAGAACACAAACTCAAATCTAAGAACATAAACCTAAAAATTAAAATCCAAAAATTAAAAATCTCAAAATCACCATTTTCTCAAACCTAGAAAATAAAATCCAAAAATCACAAATCCAGAAAATAAGAACATAAAATTAACTATAGATCCACATCAAATTAAACATGAAAAAAAAATTAAAACAAAAAACAGAAAACAAAATTAAAATCCAATTCATCTTCAACAAGAACTCTAAAGAACACAAATTCAGATTTAAACATAAGAACACATGCCCAAATTTTCTAGCATTTTCTTGCCCTTTCTTGTCAACCAAACACAAAAACATAAACACAAACTGATTTCCAGCAAGAACAAAAACACAAACACAAACCCAGCAACTGATGACAATGAGGACGAAGACATGGAGAAGCTTCTAGAGCCATTCACGAAGGACCATCTCGTGGCTTTGATCAAGAAGGGAGTGAGCAAGCATCCAGACTTGAGATTGAAATTGTGCGTGAGCTCGCCGATGCAAACCCCGCCCACCGCAAGATCTTCATCCACGGCCTCGGCTGGGACACCACCGCCAAAACCCTCACCTTCGTCTTCTGCAAGTATGGCGAGATCGAGGATTGCAAGGCGGTCACCGACCGCATCTCCGGTAAGTCCAAAGGCTACGCCTTTATTCTCTTCAAGCATCGGAGCGACGCCTAGAAGGCTCTCAAGCAGCCCCAAAAGCAGATCGGCAATTGCACCACCCCATGGCCACACCCATCAGTTGCTGATATTTGAAAATAAACACAAGATCACAAATTCAAAATTTGAAAAGAAACAAGCACCGAGAGAGAGAAAAAGAGAGTCATGGATCTAAAAAGAAAGAAGAAAAACAAAGATACAAACACAAATAGAGCAGGTAATGGATCTGGAAAGAACGAAGAAAAAGAAGTATAAAATGGGAGTGAATGAGAGTCGGCCATGGCTGGAATAGCTCTGTTTTCATGTTTAATTTCTTGTTCATGTTTAATTTGATGTGGATCTATAGTTTAATTTTTTGTTTTTATTTTTTGGGTTTGTGATTTTTGGATTTTATTTTTTGGATTTGAGAAAATGGTGATTTTGAGATTTTTAATTTTTGGATTTTAATTTTTGGGTTTGTGTTTTTAGATTTGGGTTTGTGTTTTTGTTGTTCTTGTTCGAGACACACTTAGATATCAATTTATGTGATTTTTGGTTTTTAATTATGTTTTTAATTTTTTTATTTAGTTAAAGTTAATAAATTAATTTTTTTAATTTAGATGCTGACGTGACATTTTTAATGTCAAAATAAATTTTTTTATTATTATTTTAATAGTTCCGTCTGCCACGTAGGACGGGGCCGTTAGGGCATTGACGGAAATGACTAAAACGAGACGCGTTTTCCAAGATAGGGACTAAAAGTAGTGGAAAAAAAAAGATAGGGAACAAAGTGGGAATCGCGTGAAAATGTAGGGATGAAAATGAGTTTTTCGCCATTTATTTTTTATGCCTAATTTTAGATTACAAAAACTTGTAATTTAAACAATTGATTGATAAAGTAATTATTGATTTTTAATCTTCTATTTGTCAAAATTCACACCAATAAAAAGGTATTGAGTGAATTGGTTCTAGTCAAACTTTGTCATTTTTTTTTTTTTTGAGAAGAGTCATTTTTAATTTATTAATAGTAATTTTAAATCTCATCTTCAGTTTGAGACTATATAATATCATGGGTTCTAGTTAGCTAAATTAGTAAAGTCTTTGATGGTTAAATAATTGATCTGGAGTTCAACCTCCCGCTTACACCAAAAATCGATTAGTATCCTCTTGGTTTGATGATAAAAGAGTTATCATCATGAGCGGACAACATAGGTTGAAATTATATATATATATATATATATATAAAACAGTTGAGATTATATATTATTTTTGGACTTGAAAAATACTATTTTTGTCTTAAATCTTTGATATTATTAAGCGGGAAATATTGATGTAAAACAAACGGCACGTGCTTTTCTAGAGTAGTAGAACTGATCGAGTTCATGACGTCAGAATTGCATGAAATTTGGAGGGCAAAAGAGAAATAATCTTCTAATCAAGACTTGAGATTGTGCCTCGAGGTTTACCCTAATTTTGGAAAATTCCTCCATTAAGGCCTCACAAATATGGATTTTGTCATTTTTAGTCATATTTCTTTTCCTTAATAACTTTTAGTTTAAAATTCAGAATAAGATCCTAGTTTCAGAGAAGGGTGTTGGTAGTGGTGGGGATGGTGTTAGGTTGATGGTGCCAACGCCGATGGTGGTAGTGATGAGGATGGGCTGAGGTTTTTATTTATTTTAAGTAATTGAAATTAGGAAAGGTATAATGGTAGGAGATAATTAAATAAGTGGACATATGATATGTTTTTATTGGTAGAGTATAGAGTGGAACAGAAAAAATGGGACAGAAGATTTGGACTCCATACTTTTGTGGGAGGATGAAACAAATCGAAATCTTCTATATTATTTTCTCTGTACCACTTTATGTACCACCAATAAAATTCTTCCATGTGTCCGTTAATTCCTAAATTTATGTTTTTAATTTCTCTTACCTAAAATAAAAGATATAAAAAACAAAAAAACAAAAAAGCTTTTGTCATTGTCAAGACTTGATTCTTTGGGATTGATTGGTCACATTGTTGGGTCAATTTTGGTTTTGGGGTTCATAGGGATAATGGTTTTTTTTTTTTTTTTTGCTTAAGAGGAAAAGGCAATGGGTAGATGAAGGGGTTTTGCAAGGTAATGGACAGAGGTGTGCATTGGGAACATTCAACAAAGATATAAGCCTTCAGGAATAGTTTGTGGTGGTAGTCTTAGTTGGTGCTAGAGGAGGAGGTTGATGGCCGGAGGAGGAGGTTGATGGTGGTGGGGAAAAGAAGGTTTTTTATTTTTTTATTTTTTTTTATCCTTTATTTTAGGTAAAAGAAATTAAAAGCATAAATTTAGGGATTAATGGACATATGGAAAAATTTTATCGGTGGTACATAGAGTGGTGTAAAGAAAATGGTACATGAGATTTTGATTTAGAAGCACGGTATATTTTTAAGTATATTCCTATAATATTCTCTAATTTAATAAATGCAATTGAAAGAAACATTTAAAAAAAAAAGGGTAAAGAAGCCTTGGCGTTATTTTATCTCTTCAATTTTTTAATATTATTTGTCGTTTTAGCATTTTTTTTAAAAGAGAAATGCTAGACTTACTACCAATTTCTTACATGACCTAAACTGCCACATCAACTTTTGTTAGAGATAATTATTCTGCTGTGGTGTTGATTTTCTACTCTCCTTTTTGCAATGCTATGGGGCACTAAATTGGGCTGAGATTTGGGATTTGGTAAGTTGATTGTGGAAGGTGAGGACAACTCATTGATCCAACACATATATTTCTTGATTGACCCTTTTTTTATTTTTTATTTTTTTTATACGAAACTGGATACATAGCAGATGGAAAAGGAAGTACAACAGAGAACAATCAGGACCAAATATTAGTCCCAAGCTAGATACATTATACTAAGATAAGCTTTTGCACCGTGGGAAGGAAGACCCCTATCCAGCTTTGTGAAGCTTCATTCCTCCTGGCAAGTTGGGCAAGCTCATTAGCTACCCTGTTGTATTCCCATTTCAAATGCTTAATTTCCCACCTACTGAAGAACTCAAGGATTTGACTAATACTAGCATACAAATGGTGTAGACTACCATCAATTTCACCGTTTCACCATCAACTATACTTTGCACAACTAACAGAGCATTCAACTCAATGATCACTTGTGATAGCTCTATTTCTCGGGCAAGAAGGATGCCACATTTAATTGCTAGCACTTCCACTTCAGAGGATGTGAATTGGCCAGATAGGTACTTTGAACAAGCTGCTACCACAAAACCATGAGAGTCTCTTATGATCACTCCCACACTTGAATTCCTTCCATTTTCTGAGGTAGCTTCATCCACATTGATTTTAAACATACCAGCTAGGGGGGCTAACCATCTAATGCCTTCATAGGACTTATGATGGCCTGAAGGTGTGAATGCCTCCTTGTAATCTTGTAAATGCCTTTTAGAAAAACTCCAAATTTGGTTGGGAGACTGGCAAGCAAACTCGTGTACTACCTAATTCCTATTGTACCAAATTGACCAGGTTGTGACAAGGAAGTATTCAAGGTCCTAGGATGTCCCTTGTGGCATGAGCACCATAGCTAAATTAGAAAAATCCAAAGGGCTTGAAGTGATTTCTATAGGGCAATCTGACCAATAGTCCCATACTCTCCTCGCAATATCGCATTTAATTAGGGAGTGAGAGATTGACTCAGATTCTTTTTCATAGCATAGGCACAACTCATCAATATTAACCCCCATCTTTTTTAAGTTTACTGCCGTTGGGAGGCCATCCATACATGCTTTCTACGCGAAAATTTTTGTCTTTGCAGGGATTTTTAGATGCCACATCCTTTTCCATAGTGCGATTCTGCAGTCCCCAGTGGAGCTTTGCTCCTCCTCATCCTCTGCTCCAATCACCTCGAGGGCAATGTAATAAGTGCTTTTAACTGTAAATTCCCCCTTTCTATTACCAATCCATATGATCTTGTCTTTTGACAGATTGTAGCTTAGGGGTAGCTTAGGGGAGTGTTGAGAATGGTGTTTGCTTCAAAAGGAAGGAAAAGAGATCTGATAATATATGCTTTCCATCTTCTGGTATCTTTATCAATAAGAGAGGAGACTATAGGGAAGTCATCAAATAGTTTTGGGGGAGAAATTACCTTGTAGGTTGTGGGCGTAGGCATCCATTTGTCTTCACAAATGTGGATTAGATTTCCATTACCAACCCGCCATCGGGATCCTTTTTTAATAACTTCTAGCCCATTCATAATACTTCTCCAAGTGTAAGAGGGATTTGATCCAAGCTTTGCTTTGAGCACATCTCCATGGGGATAGTATCGAGTTTTATAAATTCAGGTAACAAGGGAGTCCTGCTTTGTTAGCAATCTCCAGCCTTGCATTGCTAGCATAGCAAGGTTGAAGGCTTGAAGGTTTCAAAAGCTCATTCCACCTCTATGCTTTGATTTACATAGCTTCTTCGAACTCACCCAGGCTATCTTTGTCTCTTGTTTACGTCGTCCCCACCAGAGTCTTCGCATAATCCCTTCCATCTCATCACACAAACCCTTTGGTAGTTGAAAGCAACTCGTTGTGTATGTCGGAATTGCTTGGGCAACTGCTTTTATAAGAATCTCCTTACCACCTATTGAAAGCATTTTTTCCTTTCATCCTGATATTTTTTTCCCTACTCTCACTTTGATTTTTGCAAAGACTTCAGTTTTTGACTTGCCAATAATAGATGGTAGGCCAAGATATTTAGTATGCTGAGAATCACTCATAGGTCCAAGGATACTCATTACCTCACCCTTCACTTCTTCAGGGGTCTTATGGCTAAAAAATACTGATGATTTATCAGTATTAATTCTTATGGTATAGTTGTGGTTAATATCAAGGAGTACAATAGGGGCTTTAGATTTTTTTTTTTTTTTTTTGGGTTAATACAGTTAGTATATCTTGTAATAGAACTGAAATAGAATCTTGGCTGCTGGTATAGGGTTCTAATGCCCACTTATTATCCAAATCATTTTTTTTAAAAGAGAATTTCAATCTAAGATATCCGCTCTTAATGATAGCTTTTATCATTAGACCAAGACACCAATTGGTTTTTGGTGTAAATGAGAATTAAACCCCAGATTTCTTATTCAATCATCAGAAACTTTACTAGTTGAACTAATTGGAACCCACATTATCTAAACTATTCTAAACACTGATATTAACTATTAAAGCAATAAACAAATATTTGTTGCTTATATTTATTAAAAAAAAAAGAAAAAAGGAAAAAAGAAGAAGAAGACACCAGCACTTCTACATGAGGAAACTGCTCAATGGTTGTGGCTTTGTGAAATGCCTTCTAAAAAAGCATCAAGGTTTGTATAAGATGATCCACCATCTCCAATAGCTTGGTGACAAATATCTTTTAGTGCTCTTGCTCTTTCTCTTAATTCTTTGCCCTCTCCACTTTCCGTATGCATAAAACTTTGGACAAGCTCTGATATTTCTTCTTTGGTCACGGAAATTTCATTTCCCACTGTTGATCTGCTTACCCTCCACCCAATCTTCCAGTCTTCTACAATTAGCCTACTATTCGGTACTTGGTCCAAAAACAACGGGAAAGTAAGCATTGGTACGCCTGCGAAAATTGCTTCTAGAGTGGAATTCCACCCACAATGTGTCCAGAAACCTCCTACAGAAGAATGGCACAACACCTTCAGTTGGTCACACCATGGCACTACCAATCCCAAATCACCACAACTCTCTTTCAACCGAGAAGCTTCTCCACGAACTACCCACAAGAATCTTACACCACTATTACGCAGCCCAGCAGCAATTTCATCCATTTGGGTGCCCGAAACTGAAAGGAAACTTCCCAATGAGATGTACAAGACTGAACCCGCAGGGTGGGAATCTAGCCATTGGAGATAGTTGGGGATGTTGTGAGTTCTTGTAATAGAGGAATTATGTTCAAGTTCTAAGTAAGGTATAGCTGGGCCAATAGGGTAGACAGGGAATGGAAATATTGCGTTTAAAGTGTCAAAGGCTTGGGGTTCAAGCTCATAGACAGAAGTGAGTAGAAGATATTGTGCTTTCGGTACCCTTGAAATGCATTCCATTGCAAGCTGCAATACTCGAGGGTCGGTTTCATGAATGATTGTTTGAAGGTCAGCAACTTGTGTTGAAGAAAGTCCGGGGATGTGGTCCACATGCTGCTCTCCAAGTTCTATCACACAAAAGAGGCAGACATCCAAGTCAGATATCAATGTTTTGCAGTAATATCAAGTCTAATCTAGAAAGAGATGAACCATTTGGCTCTTTAAGTGGATCAACACGTTCTAGGAACCTTTTTTAACATCAAGTTAGCCAACCATATACGTTAATGCCTTTGAGAACTAAAATATACTTTGTACTTACATTCTCTAGGTTGTACTAGTTAAACCAATTGACCAAAAATGCATTGAATTCATTACAAAAAATTAAGGCTACACTGACCACCTATTAGTTCCTTCCATTTAAGTACGTTACGACCAATATATAGGGTGGCCAAAATCAAATCTTGTAATATAGCTATATTTATTTTTCTTGAATGCCATGAAAATCTAAATTAAAATTTTATATTCCTAGGCTTTTGCCTTAAAATATCTCCTTGCTTATGGCTTAGACATTAGACCAATAATGTCTATTATGGTGTGTGAGTGTGAAGTCACAATTGTCATGATGTCTAATTACAATCACACCTGCTAGGACAACAAGCCAAAGCTATTGAACTAGACCAGCAATCACTAAGTACTATGCTAGCTGCACTGCCTTGTTTTGATGTTGTTGCTGCAGAACTATATGCAGTAGCATAAGGGCTACTGGATTACTGGTGAACCATGATATATATACTGCTGCCAGTTTCTTAATTATCAGCATATTTGATCCTCAGCTAGCAGTCAGCTTTTGATTCTTATTTCAAAATCTTTGTTATAAATATTTCACCTTATTTTCTATCTCTATTTATAGTACTTTGGCACTGTATACTCAGTGTGTTTGCAATGTGGAAGCACTGTAGTGGCAACAGTGCTTTGGTGAGGCACTTTTTTTTTTTTTTTTTTTTTTTTCAGTCTTCCGTTTGTATTTTTTTCCTTATATATATATATATTGTTGTACTGACACAATAAATTTCACAATATTTTCACAATTATTGAAGTGTTAATTTCTTATAAGTCAAAATAAAATAATAAAATATGAAATTGTGACCAACCACAACTGAAAAAAAATGTTTTGTAAAAAGCGGCAATGCCGCTACAGTTTGCACTGTTCATCTACAGTGTCATTTTAGTGAGCCACTTTGTTTTTTTTTTTTTTTTAGTTTTGAACAGTAGCTACATTTTTTTTTTTTCAGTCTTCCGTTTGTACTTTTTTTTCCCTTTTATATATATTGTTATATTGACAAAACAAATTTCACAATATTTTCACAATTATTGAGATGTCAATTTCATTGCCGCTTTAGTGTTTTAGCATTGTTCATTCAGTGTTTTTGCACTGTTCATCTACAGTGCCATTTTGGTGAACCACTTTGTCCTTTTTTTTTTTTTTAAAGTTTTGAACAGTAGCTACAGTACCAAGCGGCATTGTAGCTACAGTAGCAACAATTTTTTTTTTCCCAGTCTTCCGTTTGTACTTTTTTTTTCCTTTTATATATATTGTTATACTGACACAACAAATTTCATAATATTTTCACAGGTGTCAATTTCTTATAAGTCAAAATAAAATAATGAAATATGAAACTGTGACCAACTACAACTGAAAATAAATCTATATATATATAAAAGCACGAATGCGCTAAATCACTATAGCTACAGTGCTTTGATTTCGAGAGTCACTTTTTTTTTTCCATTTTTTTTTTCAATAATCGGTTTGTTTGTTTGTTTTTTTTTTTTTCCTTTTAAATATTTATGTAAGCTGGTATATATATTATTATATTGACACAACAAATTTCACAATTATTGACGTATCAATTTATTACAAGTCGAAATAAAATAATAAAATATGAGATTGACCAATTATAACTAAAAATAAATGTTTTGAAAAAATGTTACAACACTTATTGTGCAGTGCTTTTGGTTTATTCAACTGGCACAGTAGCTACAGTGCCTAAAGTATTTTTTAGTAATCGGTTTGTGTGTTTTTTTTTTCTTTTAAATATTTATGTAAGCTAGTATATATATTGTTATACTGGCACAACAAATTTCACAATTATTAACGTGTCAATTTCTTACAAGTCGAAATAAAATAATAAAATATGAGACTATGACCAATCACAACTAAAAATAAATGTTTTGAGAAAATGTTACAACACTTATTGTGCAGTGCTTTTGGTTTATTCAACTGGCATGGTAGCTATAGTGCCTAAAGTTTTTTTTTTCTTTTAAATATTTATGTAAGCTAGTCTATATATTGTTATATTGACACAATAAATTTCACAATATTTTCACAATTATTGACGTGTCAATTTATTATAAGTCGAAATAAAATAATAAAATATGTGATCAGTTACAACTAAAAATAAATGTTTTGAGAAAATGTTATAACACTTATTATACAGTGCTTTTGGTTTATTCAATTGACACAGTAGCTATAGTTCCTAAAGTTTTTTTTTTTTTAGTAATCAGTTTGTGTTTTTTTTTTTTTTAAATATTTATGTAAGCTAGTATATATATTGTTATACTGACACAACAAATTTCACAATATTTTCACAGTTATTGATGTGTCAATTTCTTACCAGCTGAAATAAAATAATAAAATATGAGACTATGACCAACCACAACTAAAAATAAATGTTTTGAGAAAATGTTACAACACTTATTGTGTTTGTGTAGTGTTTTTGGTTTATTTAACTGGCACGGTGGCTATAGTGCCTAAAGTTTTTTTTTCCCAGTAATCGGTTTATTTATTTATTTATGTTTTAAAATATTTATGTAAGCTGGTTTATATATTGTTATACTGACACAACAAATTTCACAATTATTGACGTGTCAATTTCTTACAAGTTGAAATAAAATAATAAAATATAAGACTGTGACAAACCACAACTAAAAATAAATGTTTTGAGAAAATGTTACAACTCTTATTGTTATCACAATGTTTTCATAATTGTTGAGACCTCAGTTTCTTATATATCAAATAAAAAAAATGCTAAGTCCACAACATTTTAACATTAATTTATACTTTGCTTAAAGTTTTTTTTTTTTTTTTTTTTTTTTTTCCAGTTATCGGTTTGTGTTTTTTTTTTCTTTTAAATATTTATGTAAGCTAGCATATCTATTAACTATATAAAAAGAGCCAAATGCTCATGAATAGTATTTTTTGGTTTATTCAATTAGTGAGGTGCACTTTCTCTTTTCTTTTTTTCCCCTTCAAGTATGCCCGTTGGTTTGAGCTTTGTTTTTGTTTTTGTTTTTTGTTTTTAAATCTTTATATGTTTCTTTGTACTTGCAATGTAAGTTTACATTGTAAATACACAAAAGTGGTTAATATTATACACATTTGCACAAAAAAAAATGGTAAATATTGTACGAAGTTTGTAAATGTGTACGAAATTTGCCAATTTTTGTGTGTCTACAATATAAATTTACATTGTAATTAAGTACAATGTATACATAGAGATATTTTGAAAATGTTGTAACGCATGTGTCAATTCCTTATGGGTCAAAATAAAATAAAAAAATATTATACCGAGATCTAGCACAACTAAAAATGTCGTGAAATTTTGTTGTTATTACAATATATTTATAACTATTGAGGTGTAAGTTATATGTCAAAATAAAATAATAAAATATTAGACTGAGATCTGTCATGGTCTTATACAATTGAGATTAACTTTTTATGACATAACTATCAAAATTTTTAAAATTAATGTTTCTTTTGATTAATGTAAATCTCTATGTATTTTAAAAATCAAATAATTTATATTTTTATTTTGTAATACAAATAAAATCTAAAATTGATCCTAATGACTACTTTTTTTTTTCCCATGACTAGCCTTGACTAGTACTTTTAAAATGTTCTAAACAAATTCTTATCAGTGAATGGAAAATTTTAACCTGACAAATATAATTTATGTCACTGTCATTACGTCTGTATCATCAAAATAACCTTAATTTTATGAATGATTTGTTTATTTCGTCACTATATTTCAAAATAATATCAAAAGTTATATATCAAATTTGTAATATATAATTATATATATTTTTCCTAATAAAACAAGCTTGACTAGACACTGTTTAGTTTCTTTATACATAAAAAATAAAAAGACAGTTCAGAAGTGAGCTGTAATGTCACTAATGTGTAGACATGTACCTAATATATATATTTTTTTCAAGTTTAAAGTAAAAGAAAAATCATGTAGCTAAAAGTCTAAAACACGTGAATGCAATAGTAACACTTACCAAGAGAATTAAGCGGCACGTGTCGGTTTGGTAAGAAAAGATTCCAATGATGTACCATTGAGAAAAAAACAGCAGGCATGGTCCAAACCGAGGCCACCGGAATATTCCTTCTATTACCTACGCTTATCGTCCACAGTAACTCAACATCACCTAACATAGCATCAACTGGGTGCTCAAGCTGATCAAGAAGCTTCTCAAAGGGAGCTTCCATCTTCGTCATTACAGCTTCGTAGAATCCTGGGAAGTCGGCCGCTTTCAAACGCTCTGGCGGGACAACGTTAGGGATGGAGGCGAAGCAGATGTTGTTGGGTTTGGGATCGGAGCCGATGTAGCCGAGCCACTCCTCGGTGACGACAAAGGTGATGAGAAGATGTTGTTTTTTTGACTTTGAGGATAGTAACTTGCAGAGGTTCATCATGGGGTTTATATGGCCTCGGCCTGGAAATGGCATAGCAACTATGTGACTGACTGTTGTTCGTTCAGCGCTGGAAAACTCCATCTTTGAAAGAAGCTTTTGTTAGAATTGAGGACTATGTCTCTGTCTGATGAATTTATATAATCTATTGGATAATCTATTGGATAATATATTGTTAATTTTAAAATCTTATCGTCAAGTTGAAATTTTATACATATATTGGGCAGGTGAAACCCAAATAAAAGTGTGCCCAATAATGAGCCCAATCCAATCCATAACTAAAAGTTGTGTCCTTGCCTAGAGTTATATCTCTTGAATACACACCTTTTGATTGTCGATATAAATGTAACAATGGCTCATCTCATCTGTATGCACGTTAAAATTTTTGACGCTGACTAACACATAATCTTTTTTCCTCTTTTCTCTTCAACTTCATTCAAACATCTTGGCCACCATCGTACGAGTAATTGTAGACTACTTATAGAGATCGTAATTATTGAAAAGGTTAATTAGAATAAAGATACAAGTGAAATCTCTAACTTTTTAATTCAATTTTTCACATCTATATATATTAACTGTTGAAATTACTAATTAAAAAAATTGTTAATGCATAAATTTGCCAAAATTATGGATTACTTGTATATTGTAAAATTTAGATGGTTGGCTAAATTCACTTACTGAAACAAAGTGTTATAAGGGTTATAATTTATTCAAGTTTTGGAAATCGAGTCAAAAAAGCATATTGAAGTTTCATGTTTCATAAGACTAGCTAGAGCGATATCATTCTCGCACAAGTGAACCTCAAATAGAAAATTCGCAAGACCTTCATTCAACCTTTGCTTGACCAAACCATAAACAAAATGTTCACTTGACCATCGCCTTAACTCTCGCTCAAGAGAAAATTACGTGAACAGTAAATAGACTTGGTTTTTTTTCCCTATATAAACCAATCCTTGCTACACACACATAAAAGTCTAAAATAAAACAACTCTATATTTTGAGTGCTAAAAATTTTAGTGAAACAAAATGTGACCTTAAAAAGAAAGAAAAAGAAAAAGAAAAAGAAAAAGAAAAAACCAACACATCTACATGAGGAAACTAATCAATGGTCGTGGCTTTATGAAATGGGCTTCTAAAAATGCATCAAGGTTTGTATAAGATGATCCACCTTCTCCAATAAGTTTGGCGACAAATATCTTTTAGTGCTCTTGCTCTTTCTCTTAATTCTTTGCCCTCTCCACTTTCCATATTCATAAACCTTTGCACAATCTCTGATATTTCTTCTTTGGTCACGGAAATTTCATTTCCCACTGTTGATCTGTTTACCCTCCACCCAATCTTCCAGTCTTCTACAATTAGCCTACTATTTGGTACTTGGTCCAAAGACAACGGGAAAGTAAGCATTGGTACGCCTGCGAAAATTGCTTCTAGAGTGGAATGCCACCCACAATGCGTCCAGAAACCTCCTATGGAGGAATGGCACAACACCTTCAGTTGGTCACACCATTGCACTACCAACCCCATATCACCACAACTCTCTTTCAACCGAGAAGCTTCTCCACGAGCCACCCACAAGAAACGAACACCACAATTACCCAACCCGGCAGCAATTTCATCCATTTGGGTGCCTGAGACTGAAAGGAAACTTCCCAACGAGCTGTACAAGACAGAACCTGTAGGTTGGGAATCTAGCCATTGGAGATAGTTTGGGTCGTTGTGAGTTATCTTAATAGAGGAATTATGTTCAAGTTCTAAGTAAGGTATGGCAGGGCCAATAGGATAGACAGGGAATGAAAATAATGCATTTAAAGTGTCGAAGGCTTGGGGTTCAAGCTCGTAGACAGAAGTAAGTAGGAGATATTGTGCTTTCGGCAACCTTGAAATGCATTCCATTGCAAGCTGCAGTACTCTAGGGTCGGTTTCATGAATGACTGTTTGAAGGTCGGCCACTTGCGTTGAAGAAAGTAAGGGGATGTGGTCCACATGCTGCTTTCCAAGTTCTAATACACAAAAGAGAGGCAAAAATCCATGTCTAGTATCAACGTTTTGCAGTAATATCAAGTCCTCAAAAGAAAGTAGAGAGAGTCCAATATCAAGTCTAAGCTAGAAAGACATGAATCAGCTGGCTTTCTAAAAAACTGAAAAAAGTCTCATACTATGATTCAATGTCTTTGTCCTTTCGCTTGAACTCATCATTTATTTTTATTTCACCGCTCACAACCAGCAATATAATATGGATAAAAGTTATGGTTTTTAATTTTATTTTTAATGCGGTCTTAGAAATTAAGCGGCAAGTGCTTACCAAGAGAATTAAGCAGCAAGTGCCGATTTCGTAGGAAAAGATACCAATGATGGAACACTGAGGAAAAAACAGCCGGCATGGTCCAAACCGATGCTACCGGAATATTCCTTCTATTACCTACGCTTATCATGCACAGTAACTCAACATCAGCTAACATAGCATCAACTGGCGGGTGAAGACGATCCAGAAGCTCCTCAAAGGGAGCTTCCATCTTGGTCATGACAGCTTCATAGAAGCCAGGGAAGTCGGCGGTTTTCAAACGTTCTGGGGGGACAACGTTAGGGATGGAGGCAAAGTGGATGTTGTTGGGTTTGGGACCGGAGTTGATGCAGCTAAGCTACTCCTCGGTGACGAAAAAGGTAATGAGAAGACGGTTTTTCTTTGACTTTGAAGATAGTAACTTGCAGAGGTTCATTATGGGGTTGATATGGCCTCGACCAGGATATGGCATTGCAACCACGTGGCAGACTGTTGTTTGTTCAAAGTTCATCATCTGTAACTTGGAAACTAAGGGGTATTGAATTTAGTGGTAAAATGGACTTTCCTCCCTTATCACTTTTTATCATTCTACTTCTGCATTCATTCAATAAGCTTTGTGAGTACTTGCTATTTTATAGAAACTATTGGATAATATCATGGTACTATATTGTTGTTTTTAAATGGCTTTTGTTAATGGTTAAAAGTTGAATTCTTTTTAATTAGCTTTTGTTAAGGTTTTGTAAAGTTGAATTTATTTAATTATGTGTTGGTTTTATTCCGTGTCAAATTTGTTTGTAATTCAATATTTAGAAACCTTGTATTTAGGTTGGAATAATGTAAGGGTTGTGTGTGAGAGAGTATGAAGATTTGATTAAGAGTGTACAACAAGAAGGTGACTCGCGACTGACTCATGAGTGGTGGCTCGCTAAAATGAAGCACACGTGTGAAGCATGTAGGAAGATGAAGAGTCAGGCCAGCTGGATCACTACAAGACCAAAAGTAGAGTCTGGCCTAGTCTGGTAACTGGCGACTGGAACTCACGACTCATCCTAGTCGCAAGTGACTCGCCAGTGCACCTTGTTTTTCAATTGGCTAAATACCCTTATACTCATGAAATGTAGAGAGCTTTTAGAGAAAATTTTGAGAGAGAAACCCTAGAGAAAAACAAGATTGATTCATCCACAATCTTATATACTTGATTCTCCAAATTCCTCTATTCTCACATTCTCCATTGTCATATCCATGAGAGCATCATAAACCAAATCTTTACCTCACCAAATTCAGAGCATTGAGAAAGTTCTTGGTGTTTGGGAAGTAGTTCAAGAGAGAACCAATTCATATTGATTGATGCAATTGGTTAATTGCGGGATCTGGAAAGCTAAAGAAGATACAGTTCGGCGCAATCTTGTTGGAGCAAGAAGCTTGGAGTGCTTAGGTGCATTGGGTAGATTAGGCTTGGAGGGTCTATTGCTATTCATTTACCGTTTGGAGGGCGGCGGAGAGGTTTTTCGCTAAGTTTTTCGGTTTTCTCTTCGATAATATGTGCCGGTGTTATCTTGTATTTGCATCTCTCTTTCCCTTACTCTTAGCTTTTAATTTTTGCTGGTTGTGATTAATTAATGACTTAGAGTAGTTTGCTAATTTGGGTATTGCTTATATTTCATATTCTGCACATATATTGTTTGAATATAAGCTTGTATTGGAAAATTGGTCTAAACATTCACAAGTGTTTTATACACTAAGTGAGTTTTCAATTGGTACCAGAGTGGGTACACCTTGTTAGATTTCTATATCCTTAATGTGATCGTTGACCCCTAGGAAGGATAGGTCTCAATCCCTCAATGTACCTCCCTTCTTTGATGGGAGTAATTAAGCATTTTGGAAAGTGCATATGCGTGCATTTTTGTGCTCCATTGATGAGAGTGTGTGAGATGCTGTAGAAATTGGTTGGACAAGGCTGGAGGCTACCAAATCCACTTGGGATAAGGTAGCTCTCGCGGTGGCTAATGCTAATAGCAAAGCACTTAATGCTATATTTTGTGATATCTTACCGAATGAATTTCACAGGATTTCTCATGTGTCAATTGCCAAGGAGGCATGACAAATTTTGGAGACTACCTACAAAGGCACCAAGAAGGTGAAGGATACCAATCTTCAAATGCTTACCACTGAATTTAAAGAATTGAAGATGAGCCAAGATGAATCATTTGACTCATTCTATGGAAAGTTGAATGAAGTGGTAATCGGGAAATTGAACTTGGGTGAGAAGATGGAAGACTCCAAAGTAGTAAGAAAGATCCTTACATCATTGCCAGAGAGCTTCCGAGCCAAGGTGACCGCCATTGAGGAGAGCAAGGATCTTGATGAGATAAAGGTCTAAGAACTTATCGACTCTCTTTAAACATATGAGCTCACTCTACCATCTCAAAGGAAGAGCAAATCCCTTAATCTTGAGACAATCCATGAGTGAATTGAAGCTCAAGATTCCTTGGAAGAGGACGATGTTGAAAAAGAGGTGGCATTCCTTGCAAAGAATTTTCGCAAGTTCTTGAAGTTCAAAAAGGATGGGGAGTCCTTTAAGAAAGGAAAATTCTCCAATTTTAAGAAAGACAAGAAGGACTTCAAAAGGAAGGATTCCAAAGATTCTTCTCCTTCTCAAGGAATCACTTGTTATGAGTGCAATGGGCATGGTCATTTGAAGAAAGAATGCCCTACTTATTTGAAGGGAAATGGTAAAGCTCTTGCTACAACCCTTAATGATTCGGATAGCTTAAATTCTGATTCTGAAGAAAGCTATGATGGGAAAGGAAACTACTCTGCTTTCATGGCCATTGCACCCGTAGATTTTTCAAAAGATTTAAGTACTCTAAAGGAAGAGCTTGGTGAGCATACCGAAGTGGAATCCATTAGTGTTGGAGATGAATCCGATGATGATGAAGAAGAGTGCGTTTATGAAGGAACAAATAGATTGCAAGAATCCTACAATGCACTTCTTGAAAAGAGTGGAGAATATGCAAGAATGGTTAAGGCAACCATTAGAAAGATGAAGAAAGCCAAAGAGGACTATAAAAGCATCCTCGCACGGTACAAAAAGACCAAGTGTGAAGTTGAAGGGTTAAATGAAGAACTAAACAATGCTTATTCCAAGATAAAGTTTCTTGAGCTTGAGGTTGTTCAAGCAAATGCCAAAGTGGAGCGTGTTGCTTCCAAGAAACTTGATAAAGTGCTTGCCTATCAAAAGCCCTCTTTAGATAGAAGTGGCTTAGGGTATATCGGAGAAGGTAGCTCAAACTCTAAAGTGTCAAAGGAAATGAAGTTTGTCAAGGCTAAAGAAGCATAAACTCCTCTTGTTGACAATGTAAAATCTGAAAAGAAGCCAATTGTAGTGAATCAAATGGTTTTGATGAAGTCTCCCAAGCCAATTGTGGCTAAGCCCAAGGCAAGAGGAAAGTCTCTTTCTAAGAGACAAATAGGTCTACAAATGCAACACTATTGCCATCATTGTGGAATCCTAGGACACACTAGACCAAATTGCTACAAGACCCAAGTATTGAAGAATACGGATCTTCAAAAGCCAAGAAAACAAGGAAAAGGCAATGGGAAACCCAAGCAACCAAAAGGGCAAGAAGGAGAACCCGTCATTAGTGAGGTGATGAAGATAAATGACACCATCACCTCATGTTTGGCCAACTTCATCTTAAGTTTTGAGAATCATGACTCAAGTACCCAATCCTCAAAGGATATCACCCCAAATGCACGTGCCATGTGGGTGAAGAAGGGTATTCACGCATAAGCATTATAACATGTCCATGCATTAATTCTTTCTATATAATGTAACATTGTTGTTTGCTTGTTTATTTTACATTCTAGCATGTCTTTAATTTTATTTGTTGTTTAAAAGTTTTGGTTGTTTGTTGATATTGATTATTCTTTACTTTACTTTGTGTCAAAAAATCCAAAAACATATAAAAAGTATAAAATCCAAAAAGTTTGATCGGCAGTGTTATGCATTGTTACATGCATGTTTAGCCTTGTACCTCCGTACTAATGGCTATATGCATTAATGAGCTTAGCTTGTTCTCTATGCACTTGTATCTTTGTGGGAAACATCTTGACATCTATGTGATTGTTGTAAATAGATCTTCAAACTTGTCATGAATGATTAGTCAATAGTTTTGTTGATCTTGAGACATGCGTAGACTTGTACCTATATCTCTTTCCACTCATTTTTTTTTGCTTAAAAGCTCAACCAATGTCAAATCTCGAAAAGAGATAGTGAGCTAAAAAAACCGTTGCATAAACTAGTATTTGACTAAGAAAAAGAGAAAGCGATATGTATTTAAAATGTATGGTGCCAAAAGCCAAAGGCTTACTCATCAAATTGAAATATAAAAAATTTCAGGCATCGATCTAAAAAAGAGATGTAAAGATCAAAATGATCAAATGTGATCAAAAGAAAAGAAGTCAAATGAAAAGCTTATAACTCAATGTAATCAAGTTTATGTGGGAGGTCATATATGTTCATTTCTACAATTGAGATAGGCCACTCTACTTAGCACTAGTTATGTATGCCTTGGTTGAATCGATCATTGAAACTTCACATTAGACTATCATTGAAACTTCACATTAGACTAAGGATTATCTCATAATTGATACCCACTCACATCACACATATCTATGTTCAATAAATGCCTTATTCATTTGTGTGATTGTACTTGATTAAATGTGATGTACATACTCAAGCATCTATTGATCAAATCCAAAAAGATTTTTGAGTGTTTTAGTTGTTTTTGGAAAGTATATTGATTTGAAAATTTTCACAAAAATACAAAAATACAAAAATTTGCAACTCTGCATTTTCACGACTCACTTGCGAGTCATGCTCAAGTCGCGAACTCAGCCATGAAAATCCCCAGGATTTGTTTTGCAAAATTTTGAAAACCCGAAGGGTTCGCGACTCACTGACGAGTGGTCTACTTAGTTGCAAAAAAGACTTAGAAAAATTTTCAAATTTTTTAGAAAAATTGATTTTTTCAGTTTTCCAACCTTAGGTATTCACGACTCATTTGCGACTGTTTGGCAAGTGTAAGTCCCAGTCGGGAAAAAGACTTAGGATTTTTTTTTTCAAAATCTGGGTTTAAGGGTTTTTGGTGACTTACTTGGTGACTCATTCGCGAGTCAATTGAGTCGTGAATAACACGTGTTTCGCAAAAATAGGGTTAAAAATCAGACAGTTTTTCAAAACTTTTCACTTTCTCTCGCATCATGTGTTTGTCCCTTTGTCTTCTTTGCCTCTCCCTCTCTCAAAACCACCTTTTTCACTCCAAAAACCTCCATTATTCTCTTCAATCTTCACTCCAAATCCAAGAAAAGGTTTGGGTTTTCACTCCTTTTTACTTTATTTCAAGTTTAAAGCATTCTATTTCATGGATTTGTTGATTTTGTTGAGATATTGAAATATTGTTGAAGAACATGGGTTTTTGTAGTTTTTGATGAAATTGATATATGGGCTTTGTTGAGAATGATGTTATAATGCTTGTTTTCTTTTCATGTTTCTGTCAAGATTATTACATGCTCATGCATTATACAATATTTTGTGTTGTGGTGTGCATAACATTTTGTTGATAAAATGTTTATTTAGATGTTTTTGTGTGTAATTTTGGACTCCATCGAGTAGAAATTTGGGGATAATTATGTTTCCATGTTTGGAACAACTAATGGTTATGTATTTCACACTTTGCCCCTTGCATGATTTCATGCCTTTTATATGCACACTTTTCCATATGATGCACACACACACAATCTTTGACATGTTGTGTGTCTAATGCCATGATTATATCATGCTTTGATGTTTAGCATCTTCACATGTCATTTTTTTGAATTGCTCTTTAAATTTCAGTTTTTAGGGTTTAATTCGTAGTTTTTGTTTTTGGTACTAACTTGTGTCTAACTAAGTTTGTTGTCGTTCATTGTGTTCTATTTTTATGGTCTTTACTGCTATGTTTTGTAGATGGTTCCACAAAAAATTGTTGCTCATCGTGGTGACAAGAGAAAGCATCATGATGATAGATTGTTTCGCTTCCCTCAACATTTTGAGAGATATGCCCTTCAATTCAAAACAGCTCCAATCATTTAGGAGAGACAAGTGTATCTTGATGATCTTCAGAATTCCTTCATTCCTAGTTGTTTTGAAGGACGGGGCTAGGATAAACTTCTTGGCGAATTCCCCGGAATTTATGATCCTTTGATTAGAGAGTTTTACGCTAATGCATCACTCAAAGAGGAACACATAGAGTGCTGGGTTAGAGGTCATGAGTTCACCCTTGACATTGAGGACATTGATGCAATGCTTGGATTTGAAGCAATGTTATGAATACCATTTTGAATCCCGTTTTAATTTGTTCTTTGGAACGAAATATTTCGGTATCGGTCAATGCCGATAAATACTGGTGTACTATTTCGAAAGTACCATCATAATATATATTTACCATTTTGATATATATTTTTGGTCAAACCTATAAAAATTACCATGAATCTTAAAGTTATAAGCCCATATTTAATATTAATAATAATTATTATAATAACTAACAAGTTTTTTAAAATATAATACCAATAATATTTACTAGACCCAAAAAAAAAAAAAAAAATCACAGAGGATGGAAAAGACACAAAGCCTGCAACCTATTGACTCTCCTTTTGAATTGTATTATTATAATGCTACTCACATGGAGTGGCTTACAAAACTAAAAAATTGGAACAGAAATGCAAAAATACAAAGCTCAATAAAAAAAAGTGGAGGGTAATTGAGTAAACAAATGGGCGAACAACTAAGAAAATGTACAAAGAAAAGAAGAAAACGGAGAGGACGAAGTGCAGAAGAAAAGAAGAACTGAAGAAGGCCAAGTTACTAAGGCTACTGATGAAGTGAGATGAACTGCGATGGGTGGCTCTATTCAGGTAATAGCTATTAAAACTTGAAAAGGTAAATTTTTTTTGCATTTATCAGTAGATTTAGTATCGGCCGAAATATGTTTACAGGCCGAAATTCACTGAAACAGGCCGAAATGGCCGAAACGAACCGAAATTTGGTCCGAGGTGGAATAAGAGGGTGATTCATACCTGTTTAAGGACTGGTACAAAATTTTCGGGCTATTCCGGCCGGAACAAAACGGTATTAATAACAATAATTTGAAGAACAAAATCATGAAGGGTTCACTTTGTTCAAGGATAGAATGCTCTTTCTAGAATTTGTGCAACTTTGCCTTGGTGGCCATAGGGAAGGAAGAAGCCTCAACACAACTTCTTTTC
This sequence comes from Quercus ilex subsp. ballota, assembly GCA_032727855.1. Classification (NCBI taxonomy): domain Eukaryota; kingdom Viridiplantae; phylum Streptophyta; class Magnoliopsida; order Fagales; family Fagaceae; genus Quercus; species Quercus ilex. The sequence continues at coordinate 29,156,027 of CM064909.1, forward strand.
CTTTTGATTTGAGATGCCTAACATATCTCATGATGTACAACTTGTATCCGGTCAAAAAGTTGACAACCATCAACAATGCTAGAGCCATATTCCTCATGGAGCTTCATGAGAACACTTTCATTGACATTAGTGCACACTTGTACAACATCATTGTAGAGTCCACAAAGATGACCTCAAGATCAAAGCTTGTTGTCCCAAATGTTATAATGAGGATTCTTCATAACAAAGGTGTGGAGACTCCACAACAAATAGGCCTAATGCCTCCAACTCCTCCCATCAACTCTCAAACAATCCTAAGAAGTAGAGTTTGACTTCTTGGAGATGAACATGCTGAAGAGACTGAAGAAGCACCTCTTGTTGATACAGAGACTGAAATGGAAGGACAACAACCTCTTCTAAGACATGGTGGTGGTCGAGGTAGGAGAGGAGCATCATCATTGTCATTAGTTCCTCCCGATGCTTTTCAGATCATACTTGAGAGGATTAATGGTCTTCGGGATGTAGTAGATGAGCATTCGAATAGACTTGTAGCTATCCAGGACCAAATTAACGTGTTGGCAGCCAAGTTTGATAGCTTTACTCACTAGCCTTAGCCCTTTGGCCGTTCCGGTAAAAAAGGGGGAGTAGTATGGTAGCTCATGAGGGGGAGCTTATTTGAGGGGGAGTAAATAGCATTGGTTGCTAGTTGGTTTTAGCTTATGGTTGTTATGGTTTATGGTTTTTATTTTTTAATGGTTTTCATAGCACTTTGATTTAGTACTTTATGGTTTTAGTATTTTGTTTTTAAAATACTTGGATACTTTGTGTTATGGATACTTGGAAATTTTAGTTATTTAGACTATGTTTTTATGTACCCTTGCTTATGTAGCTTAATACTTTTAGTTAATGTCTTGCATTTTCTTTAGTACATTTGTGCCCTTGTTGGATTTTGTATCCTTGATGCAATTTAAATCTAATGCTTTTTGCTTTAATGTTCTTGCATCGGTTAAGTATTGGACATGCAAATGATACTTTGCATTGAGCTTATTTGCTTGCATGTACGGATGTTCATTCACAGTGTGAATGTTCATTGTAGTCACTATTTATAGTGATTGTTCTTGTATGGTCAAGTTATGCTTCATTATCATATTCATACTTACTTGATTGTATTGTGCTTACTCCATATGCATTCTAAGTTTTCTGCTTATAATGAACTTAATGAGTGCATTTTGTGATATTGTTTTCAAGAGACTTGTTCGTATGGTTCAAGAGCTTCACATATCTAGAATTAGGTGTGAGTGAGTTTTGGCAACTGTTCCTAACTCACATTTTTAAGTCTAGAGTCTGTTTTAGGGTTTTGTCATGGAATAGCCAAATAAGGAGATTGTAAAGTTGAATTTATTCAACTATGTGTTGGCTTTATTCCGTACCAAATTTGCTTGTAATTCAGCATTTAGAACCCTGTATTTAGGTGAGAATAATGTAAGAGTTGTGTGTGAGAGAGTGTGAAGATTTGATCAAGAGTGTGCAACAAGAAGGTGACTTGCAATTGGACTCGCGAATGGTGACTCACCAAAATGAAGCACTCGTGTGAAGCATGCAGGAAGATGAAGAGTCAGGCCAGTTGGATCACTGCAGGACAAAAAGTATAGTCTGTTCTAGTCTGGTAACTGTCGACTAGAACTCGGGACTTATCCCAGTCGTGAGTGACTCGCTAATTCACCTTATTTTGGTGAAAAATGACTTTTCACATTCTATCTCATACCCTACTATAAATACCCTGTGTGGGTTTTTTTTTTTTTTTTTTTTTTGTAAAATAACACACAGGCCCAAGTAAAGAAGCAAGGATGTTGGGCCTGATGCTTTATGTTTTAAGAGATTGGGCTTGGTTCACTACAGCTAAATTAGGCTGATTTCGAACCAAGTGGTGCACAAAGCGCGGATCCTACAACATATACATACTAACATACAAAAAACATATATGCATTGAACAACAAGGAATAGTAAAGAATGAAATAATGAGGAAGAAAAGTAAAGTAAAACATTAGAGATCCTTAGGATAATATGGAATGTTTCGTTATTTTCTTAAGTTTGTAATACATCACGCTTACTAGGATGTGTCACAAGGTCCAAGTAAGTTCAAAAATCACAGACTTAGATGGTTCTTCAGGCCTCTAAGACTTGCAAAGTTTGAATCTCTTTGAATCCAAGTGTATTCTCTATTGGCTGTTTGAGGATCTCGAACAATATTTTTCCTCTCTTTTCTCTTTTAGAATTATAACAGAGTTTTCTCAAGGATCTATTCCCTCTAATCCACTATTGTTGAATGCCCTTCATTGTTGGCTGCCCCTCCTTTTATAGTACCATCCTAAGGTTTCTAGGGTACCATTGATTCTCTCTATTTGCTTTTTTGGGTACCAGAACCAATGTTGTGTAAGCAATATTGGTGGCTAGTCCCTTCCTTATTCTTCACTATTTCCCTCTTTTGAGGTTCCCTCTTCAGAAGCCCTTAGCTGACTTTCCCGTTCTGGAGTTCCTAGAGGGCTGACCTTTGATCTTTCTTTTTCCAAGGCTTTTAGATTCCACCTTTTCAGACCCACCTTTTGGCTGCTTTCCCTTTTGTCATTTTTCCTAAATGGGTTGATTCCTTTCTATCAGGCTGAAAGATCCCTAGCCACATTCCTTTATGGTCTATCTTCCTGGGTTCCGCGAGGTACCAGACCCTTATTCAAAAGTTGTTAGTTCCCAAATCTTCTGATCCTTTTCTGCATCATTGGGTGGTTGATGGAACATATCTGCCCTCGTTCTTCATGCTTCTGGGCATGCCCACTTGAACTGTCTCAGTCCCAACTTGGCCTTGTTGCACATCCAGAGGATCCCAGGCTTCTGAAATCCCTAGGTATCCTAGTTTAATTTTCTCCCCGGGCTCCTTAATGATTTTCTTACCTTTAGGGGTTGGGTTGGACTTCTTCTTTCCTTTGTCTCATGAGATCCAAAGCTTGCCCATTCATGGGCTTGGGTCCCTTCCCATGGGCTCTTAATGGATTTGGGTCTTCCCTTTTTTTATTTATTTAAAGCCTGCATGTTTTCTAGATTTCAATCTTTTCTATTTTTGGGCTTTGATACAACATCGTGATATTTTGGACCTCAACATACCTTTATACACACGAAATGAAGAGAGCTTCCAGAGAGAATTTTGAGAGAGAAACCCTAGAGAAAAATAAGATTGATTCATCCACAATCTTATACACTTGATTCTCCAAATTCTTCTACTCTTACCCTCTCCATTGTCATACCCATGAGAGGATCATAAACCAAATCCTTTCCTCACCAAATTCAGAGTAGTGAGAAGGTTCTTGGTGTTTGGGAAGCAGTTCAAGAGAGAACCAATTCATATTGGTTGATGCAATGGGCTAATTGCAGGATCCGGAAAGTTAGAGAAGACACGGTTCCGCGTAACCTTGTTGCTGCAAGTAGCTTGGAGGGCTTAGGTGCATTGGGCAGATTAGGCTTGGAGGGTCTATTGCTATTCATGTATCCCAACTGATTTTCTAATGGATCATTTACCATTTGGAGGGCAGCGGAGAGGTTTTTCGCCGAGTTTTTCGGTTTCCTCTTCGATAACATGTGCCAATGTTATTTTGTGTTTGCATCTCTCCTTCTCTTACTCTTAGCTTTCAATTTCTACTGGTTGTGATTAATTAATGGCTTAGAGTAGTTTGCTAATTTGGGTATTGCTTATATTTCATATTCCGCACATATATTGTTTGAATATAAGCTTGTATTGGAAAATTTGTATTTGGGAGTCTAAACATTCACAAGTATTTTATACACTAAGTGAGTTATCACGTTTAAAAGTTGAATACTTTTTAATTGGCTTTTGGGTATCAGACTAGCCAATCCAAATCTTTTGTCTTATCTATTGTGTTCCACTACATGCTCTACTAATAAAACTTGGACAGCTAGCATCTCCCTTTAAGTGAGATAACCCCTAACATTTAACTTTAACATTAAAGTTGACGTTAGCCTGAACTTTTTTATTTTTGTCTCTTGTGCAACTTTTTTTTTTTTTTTTTTTTTCTTCCTTCTGTTGTCTCATCGTATTCCTTACTATCTCCCAAAGCTTTATTGTCCATTGCCACAGAGATTCCTTTTGTACTATAGCTCCAGATTTTTTTTCAACTTTTGAGAGACTTTTGGTGAAACAAGTGTTTTTACATTTGTGCAGATTTCTAATTGGTGGCTTTTAAGACATTTTCTTTTAGCACTACTTGAAGACGTTTAAGGACATCTTCTTTTACCCCTTAGTATTTTATGTTATTATATGTTATAAAACATCTTGTATTATTGTATGTGTTGAAAACAATTTGTATAGATGGATTGAATAGAATACTTGTTTTATTTTTATATTTGGAATGTATGGATCATTTTCCTATAAATGTGTAGTTGACATAAGTGTGTTATTCAAGTGTAAGGAGTTAATAATGTAATGACAAGTTTCATACAGGAAAAAAATGAATACAGATAAGTAGCTTTAGTGACGAATTTGACCATCATATTTAGCTACATTTAGTGACAAAATTTTTCGTCGCTAAATGTAATTGAATTTATAAAAAACACTTTCAGCGACAAAAATTTTTGTTGCTAAATATAGTTGAATTTTTCAGACAATAGTTTTTGCGATGAAAATATTCATCGCTATAAGTACATGAATATTATTAAAAATAGTTCTAGCGACGAAAATATTTCGTCGCTAAAAATTATCTAATAAAATAAGGTACATGTAGTGACGAAATAGTTTCTTCGCTGAATAGTATTTTTAACGAGGAAAATATTTAGCGACGAAATAATTTCTTTGCTAAAAGTGTTTTTATTTTAAAACAACTCAGATCTTTAGCGACGAAATTTGTTGAAAGTTTTTGTCGCTAATACTTTTAGCGACAGGGCTATAGCGACAAAACGAATTTCGTCACTAAAGGTACTAGGCGACGAAATATTGGACTTTTAGTGACGAAAATTTTCGTCGCTAAAAATACATTTTGTTGTAGCCAACAATAGAAAGATAATGCGTCCCTATTGTTGGTTTAGATTACAACTAACTAAGTTTGTAACTAAACTTTGTCTATCAATATATACGAAAATGTTATTTCATCACAAATTGTAATAAATTTTATAACATTAATTAACATTACTTGTATATATTTGAAAAACGATTTGTACCTTTAGAATTTGCATTATTGAGGGATAAACCATAGATAATTTTGCGTTTATGAAAACACCCAGTTCTTGCGTAGCAAGGCCCTTGGATCCCACCCATTCCATGCCCGATTGTCTGCATCGATTAATGCAAACCAAGAGGTTGATACTTGATAGCAAAACATAAACTAAGTTATTTCATTTGCAATTTTTCTATAATTAAAGTTGCAATTTATTTATTTGTTTCTTCACGCACTTCTAATGAAGCAAGCATTTGGCTCCCAAATGGGTCATCTTTCGGTACATCATAGAAGCTTTTGGGGCATTGAACAAACGCACAGTCACTTTCGTGTTCAAAACCAAGCATCATACACATTGCATGGAGAACAATTTGTGGATTATTGGCAAACATGTCGCAGTCCACGTTTAACATATAAGGTGCATTCGTCAATAGCCCATATACTCTTGTCTACATTCATATAAAAACAGGTTGTCAATGATTTTCACAACAGGGAGTACCAATACAAATTGATATACCATCATTTACAAAAGAATATAATAAAATTTTTGAGGGGGAAAATTTTATGGTACCTATATTAGGTTATATTTTATTAACTTTTTTTTTATAAGATATTTTATTAATTAAATGACTAGCTATGTTTTTTATTTTATTTTATTATTATAAGAAAATGACTAGCTATGTTGATCTCGTTTGTAGTGTACTGAATTGGATTGATTCCCATTAGAGCAAGTTCAATGCTCATTTGGCAAGGAATTTCTTACCAAGACATTCATGGCACCAACTTTGTAATGATGTGGAAAATTTGATCGCTTCTCTCTAGATATATACACTAGATGTGGCAACTCATTTGAATGACCACCATTATTCTCCAATATAACCTGCAAAAGGTAAAAGCCTAAATTAGGGGTGTGCAAAAAACCGAGAAACTGAAAAAACCTTTCAAAACCGATCGAATTGTGTCCAAAATTTCGGTTCGGTTTCGGTGCGGTTTGGTTTCGGGTTCAGAAAATAAAAGTCCAAACGAACCAAAACTGACCAATACGTATTAAATATAACTATGTACAAAATATTTCAAGGTGAGTACCACTAGTTTAGTGGTAAGACACACGTGTGACTATACTTGACCTAGGTTCAAACCTTGCTAAAAACATTTTAATGTTTTCTCCCCTTATAACACAAAATTACATTGTTTTATACATCAACTTAAAACATTAAAAAAAAAAAAAAAACCCTACTCTCTACATTTCACTTCAGTCGCCTCAGTGCCTCATGCCCTCACCCTCACCCTCATTCTTTTCTTTTCTTCTCTTTGAAGTCCAAATCCTAAGCTTTAAAAAAAGCTAATCCAACCCAACACATGGCTTTGCCGGAAGTCGTTGAATTCACTCGCAATTTCGCTATCATGGTTAGAGTCCAAGGCCCTATAAGTCTCAATATCCCAAAAACATAAAGAAGAATTGCTTTGTTATTATAGCTGGTAATTGATAATGATTTTTTTTGTTTTTGTTTTTAATTTTTAGGACCCAAAGGGCATGAAGATGAGAAAACACGCTTTTCACCAATACTAGTAAGTCAAAAAATTTCCATCACAACCCCACAACTATTTCCCAAGTTTTAGTTTTTAATCATTTATTGAAGTTTTTTGTGTGTGTGTATTTGGGTCTTTGTAGTTCTGGTAAAACGACCCTATCAGCTTCTGGAATTTTTGCTATGAGTTTGTCTTCTATTTTTATCCCAAACCACCCATCTTCTTCTTCTTCTTTTATTGCTTTTTTTTTTCACATCCTAAACACTGAACCGTGCTAAACCGAAACCAATTGCAATTGGTCGGTCCAGTGTTCATCCCTTACAAATCAGTCTCGGTGTTGAATATGTTAAAACCGAAATTCTTGGTTCGGTGCAAAAATTGCCTCCAACAGCGACCGAACTGAACCGATTACACCCCTAGCCTAAATGACTCTTGGAAGAATTTCTATATATACAAACTTCTCTGTTTACATATAGTAGCTTATATCTTGCATATCTCTCTCTCAAAAAAAGAACAAAAAAAAAAAAAAAAAAAAAAAAAAAAACAAAAAACAAAAAACAAAAAGCTTATATCTTGCATATGCAGCACACACCACACATGTAACATTTTTACTTCTTCTCTTTTATTTATTTATTTATTTTTTTTAGAAACAACCACACATACAAGGGAGAGGGAACTGAGTTTTAACACAAACACAAATGCACACCACAACTTCACTTAAAAACCATGATAACTTTTAAGAGAGGGTGTGTTAAGTTATACAGCACACAACACACTCTCTTACGCAATGTGGGATAATTACCCATTCTTTTTTTTTTTTTAAATTTTTTTTAGAAACAAACACACACACATACACACAAGGGAGAGAGAAAGTGGTTCTAACACAAAGGCGTAACATTTTTACTTAATAAGTAATAAAATGTATACATTTATAGAATTACATATATAGAAGCATACCACCCACATAACATTTTTACCTAATAAGTAATAAACTGTATACATTTATAGTATTTTACAGAAGGGCATCCACACGCACGCAAACATTTTTACTTACACTTTGTTTGTTTAGGCAAAAAATGTTATCTATAAAATAAGTCATTTTTCAAAAAGTATTTTCCATAAAACTATCTCATTTTCCTATGATTGGTAATAATCTTAAGAGAGTTGAAAAATAATCTTCTAACTTCCCTTATTTAGCTTGCTATGAGATAAAATCGTTTTCCAAAAAAATTTAATGGAAAACAATTTTTAAAAATAAGCCATACTTTTTTCATTAACCAATGATAGTTTTTCTTTGACTCATTTTTTTTGATACTACTAAACATTGGAAAACAAGGAAAACTATCTTTAGACAAGGTTTTCCATCGAAATAAATGGAGTGCTATAGTAATAAGTAATAGACAGTAAAATTTATTTACATTACTTTTTTACTTACCAATAACTACTCACCATATCAGCAATTTGTAAAAAAGGTTTACAACTCTAGCATTTTCATTATAATATCATTACACAAAGCATAATAAATTTGAATTGAGTCTTTTTATATTTTTTAAGTTTAGTTGCAAGTTTACGATGAAGCATAATTGGCACAAAATTTATAATATATATAAAACCGAAGATGTTTTACTTTTGGTTAAACTCACAATATTTTGCTATAGAGGCCACACAATTTTACACATCAATATTATAAATTATATTTTTGGCTAAAATGAAAATTACACCAACTGAAATTTATTCTAGTCTTCTAATTTTACTTTCGTTCATTTGAGTTTTCTAAAATTTAAATTTATTCAATTTAGGCCTTTCGTCCAATTCCATTAAAAAATTGAGGTTAAGTATGGAATTAACTAATGAAAAAAAAAAATTTGAAAAAAAAATTATCACAAAATATATCTATAAAATATTTTTATTAATTTTATAGATTTTTTTCATGTGAGAAAAAAAAATTTAATGGAAAAATTTTAACGAAATTGGACGGAAGGCTTGAATTGGATAAACTTGAAATTTAGAGAACTCAATTGAATTAAAGTAAAGTTAGAGGACTAAAATGAATATTAGTTAAACTTAGAGGGTGCAATTTACGTTTTAAGCTATATTTTTTTGTTGAATTTAAATTTTATTCTATATTTAAACACTCAATTAGAATCTTTAAATATCATTTTATTTCTTTAAATACTAGAGTAAATATTTCCATAATCAAACACAACCGTTAAAAAACCTATTAATAGTTACCATAATTATAAATTTAATAGTTACATAAGAAAATACAGTAATAATAAATAGGCGAAAAGCCACTTTTAGTCTCTACATTTTCAGGCGATTTCCATTTTAGTCCCTACATTTTATTTTTACTGCTTTTAGTCCCTATCCTGAAAAGTGCTCCCTGTTTTGGTCCCTGCCGTTACATCAGAGATGGAAAATGCACACATGGCAAACGGCAGAATTAAAAAAATATTAAAAATATTTTATTTTATTTTAAAATAAAATAAAATTTTAGTTATCAATAATTTTAAAATAAAAATATTAAAAATTTTAGTTAAAAATAAGTTCTTCATGTTCTTCCCGCAAGAACGTGATTGCCCAGAAAAAAAAAAAAAAATAGAGCAAAGATTCAAATTTTAACAATCATTTCTGGTGTTCTCTTTTCAGTCAGGTTATCAAAATAGCAAAAGAGTAAACACGAATAAAACACAGTGCATTTCCATATTAGATTTGATGCAAAACCCAAAAGATAAACTAGATCTAGAACTTAAATCAAATCAAAATCTAATCTAAACCAATTAATTAATTAATAACAAAAAGGCCCCTAGATCCGAATCTGAAATTAAAAAAAAAGATAGATCTAAACGAAAATGTCAAAAGGCAATGTTTTTAGTTATTACCTTGCTCTTGGTGACAAAGTCGTTAACGTTAATAGCAGGAAACAAGAGGGTACCATTGGCCTGCATCTGGTAAAGCCTCTTAAATCTGGTGGTTGTCTCTTCGGACACGCCAGCCAATCTTTGCTTCATCTTGTGGTACCTCTTGGGATATGTCTTCAACCCATCTCTGATAATGGTCAGCACAATTTGGAACTCGGCGTTGATTCAGTGATATTGGGTTTGAATCAGTGGTGGTCTAGCTTGATTTCGGTGGTGCTGAGTTGGTTTTGGTGGCTGGGACTTGCTTGAATCAGTGGTGAGTTGGTTTGAATCGGTGCAGTTTAGCTTGATTTCGGTGGTGCTGGGTTAGTTTCGGTGGTTAGGGCTTGTTTGACTTTGAATCAGTGTGGGTTTTCAGTGGTGCTATGTTGTTTTAGTGGCTGGAGCTTCTTTGAATCGGTGTGGGTTGGTTGTTTCAGTGGTGCTGGGATGTGTACGGTGGCTGGGGCTTCTTTGAATCGGCATGGGACCTGGTTTAGATTAGATTTTGATTTGATTTAAGTTCTAGATCTAGTTTATCTTTTGGGTTTTGCATCAGATCTGATATGGAAATGCACTGTGTTCTATTGGTGTTTACTCTTTTGCTATTTTGATAACCTGACTGAAAAGTAAACACCAGAAATGATTGTTAAAATTTGAATCTTTGCTCTAATTTTTTTTTTCTGGGCAATCACATTCTTGGGGGAAGAACATGAAGAACTTATTTTTAACTAAAATTTTTAATATTTTTATTTTAAAATTATTGATAACTAAAATTTTATTTTATTTTAAAATAAAATAAAATATTTTTAATGTTTTTTTTTTAATTCTGCCGTTTGCCACATGTGCATTTTTCGTCTCTGATGTAACGGCAGAGACCAAAACGGGAAGCGTTTTTCAGGATAGGGACTAAAAGCGGTAAAAATAAAATATAGGGACTAAAATGGGAATCGCCTAAAAATGTAGGGACTAAAAGTGGCTTTTCGCCTAATAAATACCTATTAATGGCTACCATAATGATCAAAAATCACATTTAGTATTTCATATACAAATACAATCATAATAAATACTTATTAATTTCTACTATAATTATCAAAATTAACACATACAGGTATAAAATAAAATATTCTAAAAAAAAGGGTATAAAATAAAAGAAAAAGAAAATTATTTTCTGAGATAAAATCATATTTTAACTTTCGTACACAGTTTGCTGGCTAAGTACTTTTAATAATATAAACATATTTTGTCCTAAAAAATACATATATTAATGTATATAAAATCAAATCTTAAGGCTTACTTGTGAGAAATTGAAGTGAGATAAAATCCAAACCTTATTAAAGTATAATTGGAGGGGCGCTTTGCATATAATTGTAATAGTGTATTTAAAATATGAAGACACTCGGTATTATACAATAAGACAATTAAAACGAACTTTAGCATAAAATTGGAATACAATTAGAATAAAGAGAAAACCTTCTTTTAAAATTTTTTTAAAAAAAAATTAGAGTTGAATTTGGATTCTTAACTGAAATTCCTCTCAATTTTTCCTTTTCATATTATATAAAGATAATTTTAAAAATAAAAACTCAGCCCTGCCATGACATAAATGTGAAATTTTGGATTATGGTGTTTATACTATAGTACATTGCTCTAGTTTAAATCCCATGATTAATCTTATCAAAAAAAAAAAAAATCCCATGATTAATTGGGTAAGGATAATGGGTTTTACATGAGGATATACATTGGTCCGATTTTGCATGAAGATTAATTGAGACTGTAAATTTCAAAACTTTAATATCTTTTTTTTTTTATTTTTATTTTTTTAAGCTGTAGCATTTTTTGACCTCTTCCACAATCTCAAACCTCCTATCCGGCCAATAGTAAAAATAAAAAGAAAGAGTTAAAAGAGAATGTCATTTTCTTTATTTAAAAATAATGTCCTAACATTTTGAATAACTTTTGAATACTCTCTTAGAACTCTATGGGGGTGTATTCTCAACCAAAAAAAAAAAAACTTTATGGGGGTGAGTATCAAATGCATGCTTCCAAATCAACATTTGTAAATGAAATGGAACTTTGGTCTTAAATCAATAAGTGAATGATAGAGCTTGCTAGCAAAAAAAGAAAAAGAAAAAAAAAAAAGAGTCTTTGATAGGGCAGAATAGATAGTTATTGACTTAATGCAAGGCCACGATTTTTTTTAGAAGAATTGCAAGGCCAAGCTTTTTTTAGAAGAATTGCAAGGCCAGGCTTTTTATTTCTTATTATTATTATTTTTATATAAAAATTGCAAGGCAACACTTTAAAACATAATAATAGAACTTTTATAATGATTCTTCTTATGAAATGGAATTATCCATTCATTTAAAAAATATTTAAAACTGATAGAGCTTCATAGTTATTGATATTTCACTCCACCCAAAGGACAATTAAATGGTCCCTGTTCTGCAATTCAGATGAGTATAAGCATTAAGTTTTCATTGAAAAAAAAACTAAGCATTTAATTGAAACTAAATAAAATGGTCTACCTTGATTATAGTTGGATGATGTTCTTGAATGGCACATACTCCGAAGAATTATCATACGGTACGGAGTTTTGAGCAACATATTCAAATTTTCCTTCTAGCTTGTGATACTCATCCTAAGAAGAGAATAGAGGCAAACTTTTAGTATGTTCAGGCATATAACATTTCATTCGGTGGTTCAGGTTTTATATTTTAATTTAATTTAAAATTTAAAATTAAGTGAAATCTCTACATCTAATTTAGACCACATAATTCTCAAAAAAAGAAAAGAAAAAAATTAGACCACATAATAAATGAATTATTGTTTAACATTTGAAATAGAGGGATTCTTTTTCAACAATTATTTTTTGGACTTAGTGAGCTGGACTTGTTGCAATAATGACATATGACCAAAACTAAATATGTGTTATAATCTTAATAGTTCTACAGTAATATTCAAGTTCTAGGCCAATTTCTTCCCTACGTACCCTTCTCTTATCTCTACATTCAAAATTTAAGTTTCAGTCAATATATTTTTTTTTTTTAAGAAGTGGTACTATTTCCAAGCATAATCTGGCTCAATTACCTTCATCTTTTTCCATTCCATTTGGAATCCTGGAGAATGGTCACCGAGCAATATGGACTCACAGGAATAGAAGTATCTGAAGGGAGCTCTAACTTGAATATTGTATTTCTTACAAAATAGTACCCAAAGATTAGCAAATTTAGAGGCTTCAATGAGAGAGTACAGTGTGAGAGGGCAACACCCATCATCAGATACATAGCAAGCAAGCTTGTTAGCTGGATAATCAACTACCAACAAAGAGAGCACGTTCACTGCAGTGATGATAGTTGGTTCTAGCACCGGGTCTGCTGTTGTCACAAACATGTCCACCGGAGGAAGAAGCTCTGGTACCCTATTCATAAAATTCTCTACTTGCTGTTATGAACGTTAAACATGTTGCATACGATATTTATTTTGTTTTTATTTTGTTTTTATTTTGGTATATAAAAGCTACGTAAAATTGAAAATTATTGGGGAGTCATAAAAAAGGATAGGTAATGTGGTGAATCACACAAAAGGAAAAAGAAGAAGAAGAAGAAGAAAAAAAATGTGAAATTAGACATACCATTGCAAGAGGCGATCGGGGTATGTTTTATAGTCCACAGGAGTCCATTTGGTGATGACATTAAGAACCCAATGGAGAGTGAAATACAACTCGCATAATGTTGTGCGAATTGGGTGAAATAAATCTGTTTACACAAGGTTAAAGAAGAGAGAGAAGATAATATGACATAAGGAATTTACGTGGTTCGACAATATGCCTACATCTACGGGAGGCGACAGAATAATTTTTCACTACGGAGGAGGAACTGAATTAGAATGAAGAAATAAAAAAAAGAAAGAAGGAGAAATAAGAAAAGAAGAAAGTGGGGTTGTAGGTGGGAAAGGGAGGGTACGTGGGAAGCTGAAATTTTTTTTTTTTTTTGACTACATATAGCGGCGTTTTTAAAAACGCCGCTATAGGTCATGTCACTAAAGGGTGACCTATAGCCGCGTTTTTTAAAAACGCCGCTATAGGTCAGTGACATATTTATGAGGTTGGACCTATAGCCGCGTTTTCAAAAAACGCGGCTATAGGTCATGTCACTAAAGGGACCTAAGCCGCGTTTTAAAAACGCAGCTTCAGGTTACACGGCTGGACCTATAGCCGCATTTTTAAAAAAACGCGGCTATAGCTTACCTTTAGCTGCGTTTTAAAACGCGGCTAAAGATTAGCTATAGCCGCGTTTTTTAGAAAACGCAGCTATAGGTCCCCATTAAAAAAAATTATTCGTCTGGACCTATAGCCGCGTTTATAAACGCAGCTATAGGTTAGCTATAGCCGCGTTTTTGTAAAACGCGACTATAGGTTAAGGCTTTAGCCGTGTTTCTTAAAAACGCGGCTATAGATCAGCTATAGCTGCGTTTTTTCTAAACGCGGCTAAAAAAAACGCGGCTATAGCACGCGTTTTTTGTAGTGAAACCATGGTCTTTGAAAGAGAGGAGACGATAAACAAGGAGTGAAAGAAGGAGTAAGGTGATAATGGTTTCCAAGGATCTTTGTACTGTGTGTTTTTGCTCGATTCTTTCACATAAAGGAGGAGAGGATGAATTGGCCATTGGAAAGGAAATGAGAATAGAGGAGTGGTTTTTGACTTTTGTTGGTCGGTTTGGATCATTGATGAGTGGATTGGTCGCATATATTAGCCTAGATGTGGCACGCGATTTAACATGAAAGTAAGAAATATTAAATGGAGACAACAATGACATTAATGTAATCACAACTTATCACATTAATAACTTATTATGATTAATGTATAATAAAAATAGTGTTAATAATGAATTTAGATAAAAAGTGATATTAATGTAATCACAACTGATCATAACAACAACAACAACAACAACAACAACAACAACAATAATAATAATAATAAGTTTGAAAAAAAATATTGCTTTGTATCCCTAACATTACTCTGAAGGTAATATATATAGTTGGGGTTGTGAAAGTCAAATAGTTAAATTTGAATTTGTAATTTTATTGTTCTTTTAACTTTTAAGTAATTGGGAGATTATTAAGCAAACTAAGAGGGTTGAAAAAAATTGGGAGTATTGGTTTGTGGAAGAGAGATAGAGATAGCACAAACCACTAAACTCATAGTAGAAAATTTTGTGTGCACATTCTATGGAGCAGGCCTCTCAAAAACTTATGGCCCAATATTTTTGAAGTGATAAGGTTGAATTGAGGAAAAAAGAGTGAATTGTGCAATAAGTGGCCCTTGCAAATGTGAAATATTAAGAAGATGTTGACAACCTAGGTTTTTTTCCTCTTCTTCTTCCTTTTAATATAATTTCTTATTCATAAAAAAAGGTTTATTAGTGTTACATCATATATTTCTTTTTAAATAAAGAAATCAAATTCTACACAATATCAAATATTAGCAGTGGTTGGGGGGGGGGGGGGGGAATTTGTTAAACATAATTAATTGATGTGGTAAGTTGTATTTGTACATAATTAAAGTTAGTATAATTAATTATTATAAAAATGATGTTGCATTAATCACAATCTATCACATTAATAATCTACAAAATAGTTATGAAGGTGACCTAAACAGATTTTGCGAAATCGTTAATATGAAGAAAAGAGGCTAGCATCCACTTTGTAATCAGATTAATACAATTATTTAATATTTAATATAAAAAATCAACATTATGCGCATGGAATATGATTGTCGCATATTGTTAGTATATATGATAGTTAGTATATTCCAATATCTGTTATGACTTATGAGGTGTGGTGTGGGGTTCTCTTGATGTTGCTGTCAATCTCTCTCCGCTTGTTGTCTTCTTTCCTTCATCAATCTCTTTCCTAGTTCACTACAAAAAACGCAGTTTTAAGTCGCGTTTTTGTAAAACGCGGCTCTAGGCTAGGCTTTGAGCTGCGTTTTTGTAAAATGTGGCTCCAGGCTAGACTTTGAGCTGCGTTTGTTAAAAACGCAGCTAAATCCTCAAACTATAGCTGCGTTTTTCAAAAACGCGGCTATAGACAACCTATAGCCGCGTTTTTCAAATGCGGCTATAGGTCCAGCTGAATAATTCTTTTTAACAGGAACCTATAGCTGCGTTTTCTAAAAAACGCGGCTATAGCTGACCTTTAACCGCATTTTCAAATGCAGCTACAGGTAAGCTATAGCCGCGTTTTCAAAAAACGCGACTTTATGTCCAACCGAATAATTTTTTAAAGAAAGTCCAGCAGAATAAAATTTTTTAAGGGCGACCTATAGCTGTGTTTCAAATGCAGCTACAGGTAAGCTATAACCGCGTTTTTAAAAAACGCGGCTATAGGTCCAGCAGAATAATTTTATAAAGGTAGTCTAGTTGAATAAAGATTTTTTAATGGTGACCTATAGCCGCGTTTTTGGAAAACGCAGCTACAGCTGACATTTAGCCGCGTTTTTAAACGTAGCTACAAGTTAGCTATAGCCGCGTTTTTGAAAAACGCGGCTATAGCTCTAGCCATATAACTATGTAATTAAGGGGGCCTATAGCGGCGTTTTACAGCCGCGTTTTTTAAAACGCCGCTATATGTAACACCAAAATTTTTTTTTTTTCTTTAGCTTCCCACGTGCCCCCCCTTTCCCACCTACATCCCCACCTACACCACTTTCTTCTTTTCTTTTATTTCTTCTTCTTCTTTCTTTTTTCTTTCTTCATTCTTCACTCCCACCGTAAGTCTTCTCTCTTTCCTTTTTTTTTTTTTTTTTTTCTTCCTTCCTCACATTTGGGTGACTCTTCTTCTTTTTTTTTTTTTTTAAACAAAAAAAAAAAAATTTTTTGGTTTTTTTTTTTTTCCTTTTTCTTTCTTCGTTCTTTACATCTGGGTGACTCTTCTTCTTCTTCTTTTTTTCCTTTTTCTTTCTTCGTTCTTCACATTTGGGTAACTCTTTTTTTTTTTTTTTTTTCTTCCTTCTTCTTATCTGGGTAACTCTTTTTTTGTTTTTTGTTCTTTGTTTCTTTGGAGTTGCTGCTTCTTTTTTTTTGTTTCTTTCTTTTTTTCTTCATCTCAAGCACATTGATTTGTCATTAGATCTACTGAAAATTTTGAATGAAGTGGATATTCTAGCAATATTTTTGATTTTGAATTTTTTGGATTTGTGCTACTGTGTTGCTAATATTGTGATTATGTTTAAATAAGTTTGTGTTCTTATATTTTGGAGCACATTGTGTATGATTTTTAATTTTTTGGGTGTGTTTGTATTGTGAGTATGTTGTGTTTGATTTTGAATTTTCTGGATGTTTTTGTATTGTGAGAATGTTGTGTTTGATTTTGAATTTTTTGAGTTTGTGTTTGATTTTGAAATTTTTGGATTTGCATTTAATTTTGAATTTTTTTATTTGAATTTCAAATTTTGAATTTTCTGGGAAAAAAAAAAACCAAAATTTTTTTTTTTTTTGTTTTTAAAAAAACCTATAGCCACGTTTTTAAAACGCGGCTATAGGTTCGAACCTTAGCCGCAGTTATAAACGCAGCTCGAAACTGACCTATAGCCGCGGTTAAAAACGCGGCTATAGGTCTGACTATAGCCGCGTTTTGGAAAAACGCGGCCATAGGTCTGTTGCTGCGGTGTTTATGCCGTGTTTGGAAACGCGGCTCTAGGCTATAGCCACGTTTTTTGTCTCTATATCCTCTTTGGTTACTCAAATTGTTTGTGCCTAAATTTTTCTTGGTTTTGTCTGATTGCTATCATTTTCTTAAACTTGCTGCATTTTTTGTTTTTATTTTTTAAATAAATATATGTGATTTGTCCATTTCATGCCACGCTAACGTGTCTGTTATATGCGGGTTAGAAATTCTTTATTTTATTTTATTACCATGGAGCAACATGTCAACAATCTATTAAAACAACTCAGCATTTTTCAGTGAGCGTATGATAAAGTTACACTGCAACGTTGAACAAAAAATGACAAAATTAGTTTTAATGAGAACTAAAAAGAAATGAGGGTCGGCAACATGTCTGCAATTCCTTAAACTTGTCAACATTTTTTGAGAGTAAAATGAGTAGTGAGCATGGTAATTTGGACACATTTCAAAACAACCAATACTAGATACATATAGTCTTGGGAGAAATAAAATGAAACTGGTCCTAAAAATTAGCACCAAAAAGTACTTTTTATACAACAATTAACTACATAAACTAGTTGGCTAAGTTAACTGATGGCAGATAGCATATTTGTTGTTCATGATAGCACAGAAAACAGATGTGGTACAGATCAAGCAAAACGGCAAATTAACGTACGTAGGGTACTTTTTCTTTTTTTGTTTGTGGGGGGGTGGGGGTGGGGTGTGTTGTTTAAGGGGGTCTCAGGTTCTATCTCCCGGGGAGAACTTTAGGATAGATTTCTAACCAGTTAAAAAAAGAAATTACTAGTCAGATCACAGTACATATGATTAAAACACTAAAATCCTTTATTTTGCTATGCATAAAGAACAAAGTTTCACTGTAATCCTTCTGCTGGTTGTTTAGAAACCACTTTGTTTGTGAAAATAGGAAATAAAATTAATCCAATTCAGAGGAATGGATTGAAAGGGGAAACAACCTAAGATCACATATTTTCAACGATGTCAACTTCGTACAGCTTTTGATTTTCTAAATTTCAGTTTGAAATTACTGTAGTAACATCATACTTTCATGACCAAAACCTAAACTCATATGAGAAAATAAAATAATTTCATGATCAAAGTCTCAATCCATTGTAGTCCTTCTGCACAAAGTGCACAAAAAATAATGCCAAAGCAGCTGACTTCCATATGGTGGATAAGGGAATTCCATGTCTTCCTTTCCCAACTAAACCCTTCAAAAATGGCCAGAAGCATATCACCAAATACACACTGCAGAAGACCTCCCCTAGCCCTGACCCATGCCCATCACGAGGTGGTGGTTGCCACTTTAACAAAGTCACAACCAACGCAGTTAGGTGCACCAGCAAAATGGTTGTACCTGGGAGGAAAATTGGGGACCCATCGAAGGTGAACCTTCCAGCTTCAACATCATTGGCATCATCATTAGATTGGTCTTTTTGTGTTACTTCAAAGACTGTTTCGGATATTCCTAAGAGCTTGAGTATGATACTTAGAAATCCGAATAGCCATGCATTCACTGCGTTTATTCTTGACATTCTTTGGTTATTCCACCAAGCTTGAATTGACTCGCCAATTCTTAGATACTCGGATAAAGTGGATATGTTGTAAATGACGAAGATTGCAACTAGTATATATAATGTTGGTTCTTGAACCTGAATATTTTAAGATTGGAAAAAACAGTTAAAAAAAAAAAAAATCTATAATGTAGATTTTGAATATATTATAGTTTCATGAGCTTCATCATTCTAATTTTGCTAATCTCATTTAGGGATAAATATAGAAGAAAATTGATGACGTGCTCAAGAATGAAACAACGCAAGCTATCACCTGACATGGAGGTAAGTATTAGGGTTGCATATATGATGACTTATTAGTTCATTTGTTAAGCTTAAATGATTTGCATTTCCTTCATATATACAAACGCTAGAAAATCAAGATTTTATATTGCTTTGTATAAGCTAGTTATCTTTTGTTACAGATTAACACCACATATTATTTTCGTCGAAAAAAAAAGATCATGCAAGAAATATCAAACAAAGATATGACCACAATCATGCAAGAAACTCAAATTAGTGAGTTATCAAAACATGCATATATACTTAGAGTAAATCAATGAAATTGGAGGGTTGAGGTTTGCCCTCACCTTGGGCAAGAAGTGAGAGTTGGTAATGATACAATACGCTGGCAGAGCAGCATAGCATAGCTCAAAAACAGGGCGCATGCCCCACGTGAGGATCCAAAGATAGGCTAGGCATTGCCTAAATTGAAGCTTTCCAAAGAGTGTGGCAAATAAGGGACAACTTTTGCTGAATAGAATTTCAAGCAGGCCTGTGGCCCACCTCTTCATTTGTGTCGCTGCAGCAGGTCCACCTGAAGGTGCGCACCCTAAAAAGGCTGGTGGATCCGGTGTACAGAATATGGATCTCCAACCTCTTTTATGGATCATTAGTCCTGTGTGGATATCCTCTGTTGTCGATCCATATCTCCAGCCCACCTGATTCAGGGCCGGTAGCCACAGTCATCAGAGTTGGACAAAAAGAAAATAACAAAAACTTACTAAACAAAATAACAAGGAAAGAAACATCATTCAATTCGAAAATGAAGTTATGGATCGACTTATTAGAATAAAATTAGTAGATAATGTTTGTCCTTAATAATATGTAAGCTTCCATGAATATAGATAGGAAACATTCCATAACAGTTTATCCTTAAATAATATTGTCATTTCAATCTAGACTTTAAAATAACATTAGGAAGTTAAAACTTAATTTATGAGGGAAAACATAGTTACATGATTGAATTTTTCAACATGTGTGACATATAAAGTTGAATACAAAGAAGATATGTTCTTATCTTTGTCATTGACAATTATTGTATTTAAAATATAAATGTGCATCTTCCTAAGTTCCTCTATATATCCAGTGAAATGTACTTGTCACTTAGAGCTTTTTTAATTTGAAAGAATATAATCATTTAAATTGATCCATGCAATAGGCTAACTTTCAAAGTTTTGTAAAGTATGGTTGAGCTACCAAATTACGTTCCCCAATTTGAAATTTGCATATTTTTGGTTGATTAAGTTTAGGGACCCAAAATTTTTGCTATAGTAATTGAATGTTTTGGAAAAAAAAAAACATCGTGAATCTAACATTGCATTTTTTGGTTACTAACCGTTGTGCCCCAACTTGTTCCATATTCGTAACAGGAACCAGAGACCTGGTTTGCTACATGAATAGAATTTCGAAGATTGGCCACTGTATCTGTCTTCCCTTTCAAAGCTTTAGCAACTGAATTGATCAGCTCGGTTGAACTCCCAAAATTTAAGAGAATAGATTCAATCAATTTTTCTGACAAAGGGGAAAGAGAAAAAGGAAATACTAGTCAAGGAAATCCCCCATTAATGCAGTGCATGTCTCTTGGACCCAATGGTTCATGTATTCAGTATTGTCACTTGCCACAGAAAATTTAGTAGCTTATGAAAGTTTTCAGAATAACATTTTTATAGGTTAAAATTCAAAATTAAATTGCTTACCATTTATTGGATCTACATTATTTGGGGATAGACTATAGATAACTTTCCTTCTATGAAAGCATCCTGTTCCACCATATAAAGGTCCTTGAAGTCCTGCTATTCCATACCCTAGATACTACGCATATAAGAAAAAATAGTTAATTACTTGACCAATCAGTGAATCACTTCTTTGTTAGCATATTTTCTTTAGTCATACAACATATTTATGAAATTTCATGTTGTTTATAGATGGAAACAAAAAGAAAAGTCTTAATTTGTAAGATAAAGGTTTGATTTGACGCACTTCATACAAAATCACGAGCTGATTGGCATATGGATCATCCTTTAATCCATCATAGAACACTTGTGGAAATTGAGCATATGCGATTTCTTTTTCACTGGTGGGACTCAATAACAAGCACATTGCATGAAGAGCAGCTTTAGGATTGTTGACAAACATATCACAGTCTACGTTCAGCATGTAAGGAGCATTTGTCATCAAACCAGAGACCCTGGCCTATATATGGTACAAACGGTTTAAAAAGAAAGTGGTGATGATCAATTAGAATACATTGATAAGGAGTTTTAGGATGTTTTATATAAAAGCTAAAATTTCTATGAATTTTATTTTCCATGAAAAATATCTTACTAGAACATTCATGGCTCCTGCTTTATAATGATGTGGATGCTTTGGCTGTTTCTCCCTTGATATATAGATCAAGTGTGGCAATCCATCTAGAAGACCTATCCTGTTCTCCCATATTACCTACAGTAAGATTATATAAAGAGCGTTTATATATAGTTTGGAAAAGGGCAAAACTTAGGTCTCCTAAGTCAGAAAGGCTAGCTTAGGATAAAAGTAGAAAATTAAGGCCTGTTTGGTAGTGGCTTTTAAATAACAGTTTTCAATGTTTAAACAATACTAACACTTTTGACATGTATTTCTATAATATTCAAACATGTATTTTCATAATACTGAAAACTGAACAACAATACTTAAACATTGCTATTAAACAGGTCCTAAATGCCCACAAATCATAGAAATAGCAGGTCACTAGTCACGAGTCGGCTGCATTTAGAAATCATTGGTCAACTATTTAAGCTAAAAGGTCATCCCAAACAATAAGTCTAATGGACCACAAATTTAATAAAATTTTTTACAACAATCGACTGCAATAAGTTGTACTTGATACATAGTAAAACTGTTAGCAATTAAATGATATAAAAATGATGTTGCACTAATTATAATATGAAAAAACAGTTAATGAATGTGACATAGACAGATTTTGTGAAATGATTAAAAAGAAGAAAAGAGGCCAGCAGCCACTCTATAATTGAAATTTTTTTTTTTTTTTTCGGAATCACCTTGATAATAGCTGGATGGTTTTTGCGTTCTACATTAGAGAATTCTGCAAAGTCCCCACTAAGATCACATGGCACTGACTTGTGGACAGCATCCTCAATTTTGCAGCTAAGTCGTTCATATTCATCCTACAATTGATGAAGACAAACAAATTTGAACATAATTAAATTAAAGGCTGGCATCGATCTCATCGCTTTCCTATTTGATAGTATATCAAACAAAAGCATTCTCTAATTAATATATATATATATATATACACACACCCCAACTTCAAAAAAAAAAAAAACCAACTTTTGTGATTTAAGATAGAAAATTAATATTCACACCTAACTTCAGCTTTGGATTACCTTCATTCTTTTCCATTCCTGTTGAAAATCACTTGAACTACCACCAAGCGTTTGGGGGTTAGTGGAAAAGTATCTAAAGGGGGCCCTAACATGAATATTGTACTTCTTACAAAATGGAACCCAAAGCTTTGCAAACTTTGAGGCTTCCACAAGAGAGTAGTAAGTGATTGGAGAACAACCGTCATCCGATACGTAGCAAGCTAGCTTGTGAGATGGATAATCAATTGCCAACAAAGAGAGCACGGTGTTTACTGTGATTATTGGTGGTTCTAGCACAGGGTCTGCAGTTGTCACAAACATGTCCACTGATGGAAGCTCAGGTACCCTTTATCAAGATAATTGGAATTCAAAGTTATGAACAACGTAACATGGATCAATAAATCATATTACACACCTATAACCTAGTAAAGAATATAGTGAAATGAAAATCTTTTTACACTCGTAGACATCGTATCCAGAATTATATGCATGATTTATATAATAGTAACAGTGTGTGAAGATGGTGTACAGTAGTAACTGTTTCACTACTCATGATAAATAGGTCGTGTTTATTGTACGCTGATCAAATACTCTGAAATGGTGACTTTTAAGTCGCATTTTCAAACTTGAAAAAATTACTTTTTCTTGGTGTTTATATTTTTCCCTTATGAAATAACCCATAGATGAATTATAGTGGCAACTAAAAGTCATTTATCATTGGCACAATATGTTATATCTTACTGTTGCAAGAGGCGGTCTGGGTACGTTTTATTTTCTACGGGATTCCATTTGGAGCTGATGATTAGAACCCAAGTGAAGGCGAACCATGACTCGCATAGAAAAGCAAGGAGCCAAGTGAGACCATGATTGTTGAGGAAGACGAGACGATAAATAAGGAGAGAAAGGAGAAGGAGAAAGATTAAGCTATCAAAGGCTCTTTGTAAAGTGTTTTTGCGTGGGATTTTTTCATATAGAGGGAGAGAGATCGGGTTGGCCATGCCCATGGAGTAGAGAGAAAGACAATTTTGGTGGCACTATAAATGCGTGTTTCAGTAGTGCAGGTGTTTAACCCACCAGGACTTTGTTCATTTATAGTGGACTAGCTGCTATTGTATTTGCAATGATGGCCATGTATCATGCATGTAGCAGAGCGTTGATGTGTTTTGGCTATAGGATTGTGTTTATTCATAGTGAACTAAATTGGATCTTGTACAGTTGCACTTCAATCGATGGCCAATCATGTGGCAGAGACGTGGTATCTTGTGCATTTTTTAGTGTGTCCCCCTTCACGCCGCACATGACCCCAGGTCCCATATTTTTTATGAGCAATGCCACATGCATATAAAATTCCATAACATTTATATATATATATATAATAATTGAGTTGATAAATTTTTACTAGTCTTTATTTCGAGCTAATCTGCCACATCTACAAGTTTGAAATTAATTGTCTAATTTTTCTCACTATAGATTGACTTTCTCATTCTTTTATATGTTGATGATAAGGCATTAAATTTCGCTTGAAATATCGAGTGCATAAAGACATATAATATCATGTACTGTACTTCAGGCCACAAACTAGTAAAGTAAAGTTCAGTAGAGTATTAAAATTTTTGAATTTTTCATTTCATTTCAAATATGAGACAACCTTGAGTTTATCATCAAATAAGATTATGTGTTCAAGTTTGATCTATTTTATTGTTGAATAAGCTAGAACTTATTCATGAATTACTTGACTAAGTTATTTGTAAGGATGCAATTTGAGTCCCTAGCCCAAATGATAAATGAACTTAGGCCTAAAAAGCCCAATACAATGAATTTGTAGAGAGTGGGTTGGAAGACTGGGCTTTAATGAATTGGACAACAAGTAAAGTGGATTCAAATGACAAGAAAATGAAGATAGACTAGTTTAAACTAAAAAAAATCGTTATTGGCACAATTCGAGGAGATCAGTTCTTATATATTTATCTCAAGTTTGATTACAAATTTAGTCATTGATTGCTACAATATTTTCCTCTTAATTTCTCGATCCCCTTCCCCCAGGGCCTCCTCTCTATTTTATACTCTCCTTCCTCTTTATCTCTACCATCCACGTGTAAATTAGATTATTGATCCTGATCTTTGTCACATCGACCCTCTCCTAAAGTCTTTGGGGAGTAACTGTAAGGCTGAAAACTACTATTTAGGTATCACTTCCTCATTAATGCAGCCAGAGAATTAGCTGCAGAGCATTTAATGTGGTGGTAGCAGCTTTTCCTTAGATATTTCCCAGCTCCCTTCTATCCCGTACGTTCACAGTGCATATCCTTATCAATAGAACTTTCTGGAATGTGACTCTGGATGACAAAATACATTCTCTGACCTTTGCTTTGTTTAGCTAAAGGTATTCTCCTCCTCAGCTTACCTACCTCAGCCTTCATAGTCACAACTTGCTTGTGAAGTTCACAGTCTTACATTTTCCTTACTATTGATCCATCTTCGGACAACTGAGCATCCTCGGATAAGCCCAAGGCCCAACATATATTTTGGGCCCTTCATCCCTACAATAGCCCTTCAAAACTCCGGTTTTCCCCTCCTATCCGAGGAGAAAAATGGGGTTTTGATGTTTGAAAAAGATATCCCACATGTTCTTTTGATTTCCACAAGTGAGAATGTCGCTTCTCGTGTCCTGTAACTATTCCTGACACTTCGAAGCCCGAGATGTCACATTAAATGCTCCAGGCAGTGCTCTCTGTTCCCCACATCCTACAGTGAAATGTAGATCATACGGCTGGCATTTCTCCTTGAATTTTGAGCGGGATAACTCCCACTCAATCTCGCCTTCTATATAAGGCGCCTGGGGGGAGTCATTTTCCCTCATTTTACAAACCTTTGAGCTCTCCAGAAGCCCCAAAATCTCAATCCTTCAAAGCTTCCCAAGTTTCTAAATCTTCACAGTCTTTTCTTTAAAAAATTTAAACCTTTAAGAGGTACAGGAAGCAATACACGTGCCTATTCTCGTAAGTTCCTTCTTTTTAAGGTTCCTTTCTCCTCGGCCGATCTCCTCAACCTTCTATTCTCTATTTCCTTTCCTTGAAAACTTCTTACACTTCCCTTTAGCTTACCTAGATGGGTAAATTTAAGCACCTTGTAGACTCTCCTACTGGTATGGAGGGCTTTAAGGCTAAATATCGCATTCCATAGGGAGTTGCCCTGTAATATTGTACCTCAGACCAAGTGCTCACTCATAGGATTAAGGGGGAAGTGGTTATTTCTATGATCGCCTTCATAGAAAGGGGGATGACCCTTCCCATGGGTAGGGAAACCCGAGACTATTTACTTGCCCATAGGTTATGTCCCCATCAGTGTGCCCCAAATCTCTTTAGGATTCTGGTTAGTGTGGATGCTTTCAACGAGCACATAGGGCTAAACTTCACTTGGCACGACGTCGTCTGGATGTACGAGTGCCACCTGCTTGGAGAGGCAGGATACTATCTTAAGTCTAGATCCTTGGTGGTTAGGCTTAACTCGTGCCTCCCTAAATCTAATAGGGGTATGAAGGATGACTTCCTGATAGCCTCAGGGGATTGGCATGACGGTCTTCACTGCCCTGTTTGGGAGGGAGAGCCAGGTCGGGTGCCTTAGACTTAGGTTCACATAGGCATTAGTTCAACAATTTCACCACCATCTTTTTTTTTTCCCTTTTAGTATCCTGTTTACTTTTGATAAACGGCTCTGTTGTCCTAACCATGATTTTGCAGATAAAAGATATGTAGGTCCTAACCACAATCTTGTCAACTTTGTCAGTCTTAACAAGGTGCTAAGGTCAGAAGTGTTCGTGAGTGAAGACAGGCAATTGCGAGCAGTCCACCTCATACTTGACTTTGAGCCCTTGTCAAATCAATTCCAGGACGTGGGCCGCGCGATAAGGGTAAGAGATCATTGGCTAGCACAGATTGACATTTTCGTGCATGGTTTCTAGCCCGAGAAGACCTCCTACCAGTTGAGTTGCCTCTCCACTACTCTCCCAGTGAAATAGCTGCCCCCAGGGAAGAAACAGCCTCCTTACGCCTATCCCTTGAGGCTGAGATTGACTAATTCCACCCTGAGGAGGACAGGGAGGAACAGGGAGGACCTATAATCAATCTCCCGGATTCCGAGGACGAGCTAGACAGGCACTCTATTGTCCAATCTCCCCAGCTTGTAGTTGCGTGTGTTGACAACAACCTCGAAGAAGAAGATGAGATGCTATTGGAAAACAAAAAGAAAGGATTGCACGACCTCCTGAAGGGTAGGGGGCAAGTCCCAAAGACGCCTCAGGATCCCAACTCCCTCCTGCCCTTCCCCTATCCCCTCCTCCTTCCCTAGTCAGCTTACTCCCCATCCCAAACTTGAAGAAAAAAAGGAAAGAGAAAGAGACTGCCGATGAGGGGGAGCTGATCCCCGAGAAGGAGCCCAAGCAGCAAAAGACAACTAAGGACAGAGGGTAGGCCTCTTCAGTGGAAAGCAGGGAGGCTGAGCATTCGACCGACGTATGCCATCCAACTTGGAACCCCAAGTTGGAGTTGGATGGTGCAGCGTTGCCTTGGAACTCCTCCATCAGGGAGTTCTAGAGAGGCCACTCCTACCGTATGGTCGAGGCTCTGAAGCATCCTCTCCTTCTCCCTAAGGATATGGACACTCTAAAACGCATGAGGCAGCC
The DNA here is from genome assembly GCA_032727855.1 of Quercus ilex subsp. ballota. Lineage (NCBI taxonomy): Eukaryota > Viridiplantae > Streptophyta > Magnoliopsida > Fagales > Fagaceae > Quercus > Quercus ilex. The sequence goes on from CM064909.1 coordinate 29,183,220, forward strand.
AAAGCTTTCCTTGTCCCTGAAGAGGGACTTAGCCATGGTAACCTCTTCGGAATGCTTTATCAATAGTGATTCCCCTTCTTTTCTTTTTTCTTCTTTTATTTTTTAAACTTATTCTTTTGTTGCCCATATGCAGGCTATCGAGGAGGTCGCCATGGCCGAGGAATGGGTCAGGGACGCGCGGGATGAAACTAGGGTTGAGGCCAATCTTCCCGCCGAGACTGATAGGGCCTTAGGCGCTGCCAAGCAGAAGAACCAAGAGCTTACAACCCAGCTAACTGCTGAGGAGAGGGCACGAAGGAGTGCCGAGGCCGGTCTGCAAAACGCCCAAGACCAGGATGAAGACCAGAACAAAAAACTCTATCTCACTGAGATAGAGTTAGCCACCCAAAAGCAGCTGGTCTTAGAGTTAAAGACAGATTTGTAAAAGGCCAAGGAAGCAGCTCAGACGGCCAAGGAAGTTGCTGAGGCTTCGGAGTTGGCATCCTACAACCGTGGGGTGGAGGAAACCCAATTCCGGCTAGCGGAGGAACTGGCAGAGGTGTGCAGAGATTACTGCAAAGAGGTGTGAGCGGAGGTACTCAACCGAGTAGGAGTCCTTGCTACCTCCAAGTGGAGGCTCGCTGAGAATATATTTTATCCCGAGGACATCTAAGAGGTTTCGGCGACGCTCCCTCCTCCCACTGTTCTTGCTATCCCCCCCTTAGAGTAGTCTTCCACCACTTAGGCCTCTCTTTCTCCTCTTGAAGTCTCCAAAGGGCCTAGTATGGCCAGTAACCAAAGCCAGGAGGTTGAGGTGGCCGAGGGTAAGGAGGCTGATTAGGGGGGCCTTCAGCTCGAGGATAAGGGCAAGGGCAAGAAGGCCAAAATTCTACCAGAAGCCAAGGGTAAAGAGGTTGCCCTCAAGATAAAAGACGCTGATTCCAAAGCCAAGGATGTTGTTGCTAAAGCCAAGGATGCTATTGCGAAGGCCAAGGATGCTAACTCTAAGGCCAAGGATGCTGCTGGCAAGGCTAAGGATGCTAACTTCAAAGATGTCCCTCCCCGTGCCAAGGCATAGTTTTTAGGAATTTTTCTTTCTTTTTTTGTACTCTTTTTTGTTGTGGAAGTTAGCCACTGTTTATAATGTACTTTCCCTTTAATCAATGAAAAGACTTCACTTTTTATTTCATGAATCTTTCTTTTTCCTTGTAATCTTTAACAAAAGCTAACAGTAATGCACTATTGCTAATCTAAATAAGTTAAACACGTATAAATAATAAAGAAAATGATCACATGTTTGTACTAAACATTGGGCCACCAATAGGGAAGGCTAATCCTCATGGAGATTAATAAAACACTTAGTAGAAAAAAGGTCTAAGGGACCTGACATAGCCCTGGTTTTGCTTAATACTTAGGCAAATAATCAAGGATATTAACTTACTCGAGGTAGGTGATCTAAGGAGCCAAGTATAACCAGGGGTTCATTTTAACACTTGATGTAATGATTTAAAATATCAATTTACCCAAGGTATGTGGTCCAAAGAGCTAGGCATGACTAAGGTTCTGTTTGATACGTAGGAAAATAATAGGAAGTATTAATTTACCCAAAGCATGTGGTCCGAGGAGCCAAGCATAGTTAAGGTTCTGTTTAACACTTACATAGATGTTAGGAAGTATTAATTTACCCAAGGCATATGATCCGAGGAACCAGACATAGCCAATGTTCTGTTTAATACTTAGATAATTAACCCAAAAATAACAATTTACCCAAGGTATGTGTTTCGAGGAGCTAGTCATGACTAAGGTTCTGTTTGATACTTAGGAAAATAACTTAGAATATCAATTTACCCAATGTATGTGGTCTGAGGAGACCAGCATGATTGAGGTTCTGTTTGATATTTAAACAAATAGTAGAACGCACGACGCATAATACAATAAATCAAAATATGGTAAAGAAAACTTTCATTAATAATAATAATATCTTCTCAAGTTGTTTACATTCCAGGAGCATGGTACAACCTTTTCCTCTAGATTTTCAAGATAATATGCACCTATTCCAGGCACTGATGTGATACGATCTAGCCCTTCCAAGTTGGGCCCTAACTTTCCCCAAGTTGGGTTTTTGGCATTACCCAAAACCTTTCTTAATACTAGGTCTCCAGGCGCTAGTGGCCTTAGCTTCACGTTGGCATCATACCCTTACTTGAGCCTATGGTGATTATAGGCCAATTGGACCATGGCATTTTCTCTTCGTTCTTCAATTAAGTCTAAGCTCTTCCCTAACAGTCCATCATTGTTGCTTGAAGTGAAAGAGCTCGTTTTTAGCATCAGGAATCTATTTTTCAGAGGAATAATAGCCTCGACTCCATAAGTCATTGAAAATGGTGTCTCCCCTGTTGACCTATGAGGGGTGGTCCAATATGTTCAAAGGACGTGTGACAACTCTTTTACCCATTTTCCCTTCGCATCATCCAATCTTTTCTTGAGTCCATTCACTATGACCTTATTGACAGCCTCGGCCTGTCCATTCCCCTGTGGATAAGCCGGAGTGGAATACTTATTCGTAATTCTCAAGTTGCAGCAGTACCTCTTGAAGGCTTTACAGTCAAACTGAGGTCCATTGTCCGAGATGAGTGTATGAGGGATCCCAAACCAAGTGACAATGTTCTTCCAAACAAATCTCTTGACATCCACGTCCCTAATATTTGCCAATGGTTTAGTTTTAACCCACTTGGTGAAGTAATCTATGTTGACTGGTAAATATCTCTTATTCCCTACTGCCTTAGGGAAAGGACCCACAATGTCCAAGTCCCATTAAGCAAATGTCCAAGGGCTGGCTAAAGGATGAAGGACTCCTCCCGGTTGGTGAATGTTTGATGCAAATCTTTGGCATTGATTACACTTCTTCACATACTCTTGCACTTCCTTCTGCATGTTCGGCCATCAGTATCCCTGAGTGAGGGTTCTGTGAGATAAAGATCTGTCTCTTGTGTGGCTTCCACAAATCCCTTCATGTAACTCCTCAAGGAGTATCTCTGAGGCTTCAGGGTGTATGCATAGCAATTATGGCCCAGAAAAATAGTGCTTGTACAATTTTTGGTCTTCGGACAGCCAAAACCAAGGAGCCTTTCTTCGCACCTTGTCAACTTCTGATTTTTGCTCGGGCAAGATATTATCCTTAAGGAACAGTACTATGTAATCCATTCAGCTAGGCCCTGCCCTAATCTAATGAATATAGACCTCTTCCTTATTCACCTTAGTGGGTTTACACAAGTCTTCAACGAGGATAACCCAAGGTAGGCTCTGAGCCGAGGAGATTGCAAGAGTAGCCAAAGAGTCGACATAGGTGTTTTCGCTTCTAGGGATGTGTAGTAGGTTGAAAGACTCAAACCCTGATTGTAAGTGCCTGACCTGACTTAAGTATTCTTACATTCTCACATCCCTGGCCTCCAACTTTTCCTGAACTTGGCCCACAACTAGCCTTGAATCTGAGAATATCTCCACTGCTTTTCCACCCATTTTCTGAACCATGGTCATCCCTACCAATAAAGCTTCATACTTAACCTTATTGTTTGTGGCTGAGAAACCTAATCTCAAGGATTTCTCAATTATGATCTTCTTGGGAAATATTAGAACTAGCCCCACTCCAGATCTTCTGTGATACACTGCACCATCAACGTATACCCTTTAGGATAAAGGTTCTTGTAAGGAGACCACACCAACCGATTTTCCATCCATGTCCTGCTTTTCCATCCTCTCTTCTAATGGGGATTCAGCAAACTCGACCACCAAATCAGTAAGGACCTGACCCTTGACAGAGGTGCAAGGCATGTATTTGATATCAAAAGCCCCTAGGATTGTACCCCACTTGGCAATCCTCCCTGTGTAATCAGCACTCCGAAGTAGAGATCTAAGTGGAAGTTAGGTTAGGATAACAACTGTGTATGATTGGAAGTAGTGGGGGAGCTTACGGGTAACATGCACCACTGCCAAAATGGTCTTCTCCAGTGGCAGGTAACAAACATCGTCCTCATGTAGTGACTTGCTCACATAATAAATTGGCCTCTGTACACCACTATCAACCCGCATAAGCACCAGGCTTACTGCATGGGACACCACAACAATGTAAGCAAACGAAACCTCGTCCACCTCGGTTCTAAACATAATGGGTGGCCGAGATAGGTATTCCTTCAACTGCTGGAAGGTCAGGATATACTCCTTGGTTCATTCAAATCCCTTACACTTATTCAGCAACTAAAAGAAAGGCCTACACCTATTTGCTGATTGAGAGATGAATCGGCTTAAGGCAACAGCCATTCCTGTCAACTTCTGGACCTCTTTGGGATTCCGAGGTGGCTGTAAATTGTTAATTACTTTAATTTGGTCAGAATTGACTTCAATTCCACGGTGAGTAACCATGTATCCCAAGAATTTCCTGATCCGACACCAAAAGAGCATTTAGAAGCATTAAGTCGCAGCTTATACCTCCTCAAGATCTCAAAGATATTCCCGAGGTCATTAACGTGCTCGAATTCTAACTTACTATTGACCACCATGTTGTCTATATAAATCTCGATGTTTTTTCCTAGCTATGGCTCGAACATCCTAATCATCATTCTCTGATAGATAGCACCTGCATTCTTTAAACCAAAAGACATCACTTTGTAGTGGTAATTTCCAGCGGGGGTGACAAAAGCTGTCTTCTCTTAATCACTCAAAGCCAGTGGTATTTGGTGGTACCCCTAGAAGGCATCTAAAAAGCTCATCCAAGGATGGCCTATAGTTGCGTTCACTATTTGATCAATTCGAAGCATGGGGAAAGGGTCTTTTGGACAAGTCTTGTTCAAGTTTGTGAAATCCACGCATACTCGTCATTTTCCACTTTTCTTCTTTACTACCACTATATTGGCCAACCATTCAGGTAGAACACTTCCTTAATAGCCCCAACCTATTTAAGCTTGTTCACCTCCTCCTTGACAGCATCAGAATGTTCTTTAGATGAGTGCCAAGGTGGTTGCTTCTTATGGAGGACAGCTAGATTGACATTCAAATTATGACAAATGAAGTCTGGATCCACCTTAGGAGCTTCGTAAGCATTCCATGCAAATACAACCATGTTCTCTCTAAGAAACACTATCAACTTTTCCTTCTTTCGATAAGGCAGTTGAGCTCCAACCTGAAAGAACCTCTCCGGATCTCCATCTATAATAATTTCTTCCAACTTCTCACACTTTCCCCTTCTGACACCACATCCGTAGATAGGACCGGAATCCTTGATTGCTATGAGCCCCCCTCAGCAGAGGCCAATGACTCAGCTTCAGGCTGGTGCATAATTGCAGCCACCAGGCACTGCCTAGCCATGGATTGACTCCCAACAAGCTCTTAAACCAGGGTCTTGCCACAATGGCCGTGTAGGGAGGATAAGTATCCACCACAATAAAATCCACCTCTACTACCTTTGATCCTACTTGCACGGGTAGTCTAATTTGACCCTTGGAATGACAACTTTCCCATCAAAGCTTACCAATGGTGAATCGTAGGCTGTTAAATCCTCAAGCTTCAAGTTCAGCCCTTTGTACAAATTAGGGTACATAATCTTTGCACGGCTGCCCTGGTCGACCAGCTCCCTTTTCACATCATACCTTCCTATCTTGAGGGTGACCACCAATGCATCATTGTGTGGCTATATTGTTCCAATCTCATCCTCGTTCGAAAAACTCAGCGCTGGTCAAATCTCCACTCTAGCCCTCTTCGGCTCAGAATTAGAGTTCTCGGCTAGTAGCCGAGCTACAGACATCACCCTGGAAAGGTGAGAACCAGTTCTCCCAGGTGCAGCAAAGATGACATTAATTATGCCCAAATGGGGCCTTAAAGAAGCATTCCTTTGAGCCCCTGACCTTGCTTGGTTTCCTTGCCCACTAGGCCAATACATAAATTGTTGTAACCTTCCATCTCTGACTAATTACTCCATATGATTCCACAGAGTTCTACAGTCTTTGGTGGTATGCCCTTATTCCTAATGGTACTGGCAATGAAGACTTTGATTGCGCCCCATGGGGTCTCCCCCATCTTGTTTGGTTATTTGAAGTATGACTTATTCTTGATCTTCTCCAAGACTTGATGTACTAGCTCTCGGAACATTGTGTTTACCAGCTGAGGAGCCGTAGACCCAGATTGCTAAACAAAATCCCTCCTAGGCCTGTTACTATTATATCTGTCTGACCTGAAATCCCTCCTATCATGAGGGATAACCTTAGCCTTTCCCTTCCCCTACTGCTAGTCTTCCTCAACTCGCTTGTATTCATCAATGCGATCCATAAGCCGACGCACACTCCTTACCGGCTTTTTGGTCAAGAATTTTCTCAAATCATGCTTAGTGGGTAGGTTGACCTTGAAGGTCCTTATAGCCACGTCATCAAAATCCCCATTGATCTCATTGAACATCTCCCAGTATCTGTCTGAGTACGTTTTTAGGGTCTCACCTTCTCACATGGACATAGACAATAGGGAATCTAAGGGCCGAAGAACCCTACTGCACGTAATAAAATGAGACCCAAATGCTCGGGCGAGCTCCTTGAAGGAGTCAATAGAACCTGCACCCAGACTATCAAACCACCTCATCGCCACTGGCCCCAAGCTGGATGGGAATACCTTGCACATCAAGGCCTCATTCTTGGAGTGTACAGTCATTCTCTGGTTGAAGTAACTTACATGCTCCATAGGGTCTATACACCATTGTACATGGTGAACGTGGGCTGAGTGAATTGTCGAGGAAGTCTCCCTCCCTCAATCCTGTGCGTGAAAGATAATCTGGAAATTTGGTTGAGCGCTTTACTCATCGCATCATTTCCTAAGCCTTTGGAAGATGAGCTCCTATTTCTGCACTCATAGTGGTAGTCCTCATCATATGAGAAACACTCACTAGGGGGAGTCCTCGATTTGAGCCTGTAACTGCCATCTCCTTCCTCACTGGAAGAAGAAATAGACCTTGAGGGAGTTTTTCTTTGTCATTCGTGGCACAACTTTCTCCGCAGATGATCAATCTCCAGCTGCATGTTTCTAGCATTCTCCTCATGAGAGACGTGGCTCGCACCCCGAGACTGGCTCTTAGTATGGGTAGTGTGCACACTTCCTTCCCGGTCCCTTTTGTCCTATACATTCACAGTGCATATCCTTATCAATAGAACTTCATAGAACGTCACTTTGGATGACAGAACATATTCTCTGACCTCTGCTCCATTTAGTTGAGGGTATACTCCTCCTCGGCCTACCTCCTTCAGCCTTCACAGTCATAACTTGCTCGTGAAGTTCACAGTCTTAAATTTTCCTTACTATTGATCCATCTTCGGACAACCGAGCATCCTCGGATAGGCCCAAGACCCAATATATATTTTGGGCCCTTCATCCCTACATTATTCATTTCCCATATATAGTAAAACCATGACTAAACTTTTTTACCTATTCACAAATCTATGCTAATAGTTAATAGCTTAATATAAGTTGAAATTATATTATTTATGTTAATTAGATAAAACAATTTTTGCTATGAATTTACTAAAATTAAATTCAGTAGCCTTGTATTTAAAAATTATATATAAATTACTAGTTTGTAACTCGTGTTTATGTACGAAAACATTCAACAATACTGATGATAAGGTTAGTGGCGGTTCTAGGAATTTTTTTTTTTAAGATGGTCATTAAAAAATTTAAATTTAAATTTTTTAATAAAAATAAAACATGAATATATTAACATCACATACACAAAAAAAAAAAAAAAAAAAAAAAAAAAAAAAAAAAAAACACGAGCAAATACATAAAGTTTTAAATTTCCTTTCACAAGTTTTCATATTTTGAAATCATTGTGTGATATGATAGTGTTACTATCAATGTTATCAGCTACATATTTTTCAATTTACAAAACCAAACAATCATTAAGTTACTGATCTCCCACTCAATTACCAACATATTTTCTAAATAAGTAACAATATTAACCAAATGCATTATCTTTTCGAAAAAAATGTCACATAAATCCAACAAATTCAGTTAATGACTAAATCATGCACTACCAGATTAGCTATTCGAAAAGTGTGCATTTTTTTATTTAAAAAAATAGCGATTTTAAAATATGTCATTTGAAAACACAATTTAAAAAATCACAATTGAATGTTTGATTTGGGCTTTTGGGCTAATTTGTTTGTTTGGGAAAATTTTAGGAAGTGCTAAATTCACAACATTTTTGCAATAGTTTCATAACAAAGCCTATAAGTAGTAAGTTTTTACTGGTTCTAATTTGAACCTACCATTGAAATTAATTTTTTTTGTCTACCAATAACAACCTATTACTTATGATTTGTTACAAAAATATTGTGAACATAGCATTTCTCACAATCTTTTGGTTCAATATTCAACGGTCCAAAATTTTGGAGAGGTTGAATTTTGTTTTTAATGACCTCAAATTGTTATTTAGGGTGTTTAAGGTTTTTTATTTTTTTTCCTAAGATGCTCAAAGACCCATATTGATTTATAATTCAAATTTTTTTAAGTATATAAAAAATATTATCAAGCCAGGGTGGTCATGTGACCACCCTGATTAACACTTGTTGTCGCCCTTTGATAAGGTGGTATTATTTATTAGGTGTGTGAGGTAGTTATATATCTTGGCTTTCGTGTTGATTATTATAAGTAAGTCAATTGACACCAAAATTAATAAAATTGAAATGAACATTTAGCACAGTCTGGATAACAATTAAAAACTAATTAAATTCTAATTGTGCTTCAACTTTAATATATATATATATATATATGCATATTACAACAAATTGATAATATTTTTACTACGACAAGGCTGGAGATACTACAAATTTCATATCTTTTTAACATGTCAAGTTGGCAGCTTGTAATTATTAAATAACTTTCATATGAGACTATTTTTAATATTATTTTTTTATTAATTGTATATTAATCACAATATGCATGATACCTTAGTAGTTATAAAAAAATGTTATAAAATTTATGTATTTAAAATTTATTGGAATAAAAACATATAAAAAAAAAAAAAGCTGGAATGGGGTTGATGAATGATGGGTTTCGAACTGCGGGTTACAACATATAAATGCCGCCATATATTCATCAATTTCGGGAACAATTTTTAATATGATCTGCAGAGAGATTTTGAGTTTTTTTTTTTTTTAATTTTTTTTTTTTATCTTTGTTAGTTGTGACTATCTATGACATGAGAAATTATACCACATCACTTATTCATCACGTAGATCTTATAGTTTCTCCTATGACATAAGGCGTGACATCTCACAATCCTGGACTTTAGGAAGAAAGCAATAGAAAGTATCAGCTGTTTTTTATTTTTTATTTATTTTTGGGTTTTGAATCCAGCTGTACGTTGTTTTTGTTGACCTGTATCTAAATTGAAATACACAATCAAAAATGCTATTGGTGGAATTTTTTTTTATTATAAATTACTAATAAAATGAGTAATTATTGACAAATGATGAAAAAAAAAATGTTTGCGAAAAAGATTATTAGTGAACCATTAATAATTGGTCACAATAATAATTTGTAAAAATGTTATAAGATAGTTTGTACATGTAGCATTACCCATACACAATTAAAAAAAAAAAATACTTATTATTCAATCAAATAATTTTTTTACAATAAAATAATATTAGTGACAAATTCTTTAATAAGTTTTGTTAGTATAATTTTTTTAATTCACTTTTTTCTAGATACAGTATTTCAAACAATTCCCTATTTTAAAAAGTTTTAAAATGTTGAAAAATAAGTTATACTAAACAAGCACTTAGAAGGCGTTTGGATACGGATGAAATCTCTTGCGTTTGCCTTTTTTTTTACTGACCAGCACCTTTTGCACTATTCATGGGACATGAACAGTGCAAACAAGCAAATGAACAGTATTTTCAGTGTGAACAATAACTTTTTTATTATTTTTTTATTGTTTTAAGTTTTCAATTTTCAATTTTCAGCAAAATAAGCGAAATCTAAACACACCCTTAACCTCTCACTTATATAAGTAGTGGGTGTTAGGTTCTAAAGATTTAGGAATTTGTGTATTTAGAACTCTAATGTGTAATATTGGCAAACCATGATCAAAACAATATGTTTAGTCTTGTTTAGGCTTGCTCAAAGTTATATATTTTATGTAAAGTTGGAATCGAGAGGCTGCAAATGCATTGGTGCATTTCGGCCTGGCTCGATTGATCGAAAGTTATACTCAATCGATCGAAAGTCAGCTAGAATGTTTTTCTGCAGAATTTTCCAACTAAGCCCTAACTCATTAAACGTTTTGGGTTTTCTGTTTTTACCCTAAGTATAAAAGGCAAAACCCTAGCCACGTTTTTAGAGTTGCTCTTGTTGTATTGTTGCTCATACATTGCGGTTTGTGTGAATCTCTTGTGAGATCATTGAGGAGCTTTCCTTCACATAAACTTAGGGTTTTCAAGGTAGAGATTAATTCAACATCTTGATGATCAACTCGGTTGCTACAATTGGAGGTTAAAGAATAACAAGCGTGGGTGCTTGTAGCTGATTGGAGAATCCAAGAAAGGAGTCCGGGGATTCGAAGTTTACACATGGTCGTGTCAGTAAGTTCTACTGGTGGGTAGTATTAGGAAGTCAAGCGGGGAGCTTGTAAGTCCTTTTGTATGAACTTTGATTATTTCACATAGTGGATTCAGGTTTACCTTGAGGATAGGTAGGTCAAATCCTCCCCAGGTTTTTACCGTGTAGTTTCCTGGGTAATCATATCATTGTGTTATTTATATTTCTACTGCTTTATATTTTTGATATGATTGTATGTTTGTGATAACCTAGAATTGCATAATTTGACTAAGTTAATCACTTGGCTAATTAACTAGGTTAATCTGGTTGGTTTAAGGGGTCTAAAACCGTTCAAGTGGTATCAGAGTAGGTAGCTCTTGTGTTGTTGATCTTTTGATCTCTAAGTTGATCCTTGACCCCTGTTGTCATGGAATATGGACACTCTCTTGTTGTTCCTCCTCACTTTGATGGGAATAACTATGCTTATTGGAAAGTAAGGATGAAAGCATTCCTGAAATCTATTGATGAGAGGGTTTGGAATTCCGTTGAGTTCGGATGGGAGAAGCCCACTACTCCTGTGAGTGAGTGGCAAACTTCTCAAAAAGAAGCAGCTGGGTTCAATAGCAAAACTATAAATGCCATCTTTAATGCTGTTTCCATGGAGGAATTTAGGAGAATTTCTAATGTTGAGTTGCTCATACTGCTTAGAAAATCCTCTAGACTGTACATGAAGGTACAAAGGCAGTTAAGATCAATAAATTGCAACAATTAACTTCTAGATTTGAAAGCATTAGAATGTCTTATGGTGAATCTTTTGATGAATTCTATACTAAATTGAATGATATTGTTAATTTTGCATTTAATTTGGGTGAAATCTATGATCAACCTAAAATTGTTAGGAAGATTCTTAGATCTTTAACTGAAGACTTTAGACCCAAAGTGATTGTCATTATTGAAAACAAGGATGTGGACTCCATCCTTGTTGATGAGCTTGTAGGATCTCTTCAATCCTATGAGTCAGACCTACCCAAAGCAAACAAATCCAAATCAATGACTCTTAAGTCTGTTGATGATGTTGATGTTGGTGGATTTGATAATGAACTCTCTACTATAGAGATTGCGTACCTTGCCAAGAACTTTAGAAACTTTCTTAGGAATAACAACAAAAAGGCAAGAGGTAAAAACACTGCTGAACCTAGAAACTTTAGGAAGAATGATCCCACTAAGGTTAATAACTTTGAAAAACCTAGAGAAAAAGTTGGTCAATCTTCAAACAATTCTTTGGGTGCTCAGTGTTTTGGTTGTCAAGGGTATGGTCATGTTAAATCTAAATGTCCTACATTCTTGAGGTCTAAGGGTAAAGCTGTGGCTGTAACTCTTAGTGATAATGAGGTTTCTGATGATGAGTCTGGATGTGACGAGGATGGAAACTTCATTACTTTCACTACTATTGCTGTAGTCAATGAAAGCGTATTTGTTGAAGAGAACCCTTCTGATGGGGAACTCTCTGAGGATGCAGATCTTCAAGAAGCTTATAATAAACTTTGCAAAGTTGCTGCAAATGATGCTATGAATGTTGAACTTGGCCTGAAGAAAATTGATTCTCTTGAACTTGAAAAGAAAAATTTGCTTATTAAATTATTTGATGCTGATGATCTTTTGAACCATGTGAAATCCGAGAACATGCTCTTGCTTGATAAAGTTAAAACTTTGGAATATGATTTATCTGTTGCTAGATCTGCTAGTTCTAAACTTGATCAAATGCTGAATGTTCAAAAGTATCCTTCTGACAAATCTGGTTTAGGTTATGTTGAAAGCATCTCTGTGTCTGCACCTCATTCCACGAACTTTGTTCCTTCGTCTTCTTCTGAACCTTTCGTGAGTGAGGTTGTGAGTGAAACTGTCAAACCCGCTATGAGTGAGGTTGTCAAACCTGTAGAAGTTTCACCCTCTAGGAAGATTAGGGTTGATCTAGGAGAGTCTAAACCTAAGAAATCTACCCTTTCTAAGGATAAGATGCATGGAAAACCTGCTTGGGTTTGTCATTTTTGTGGAAAGTCTGGACACATTCGTCCTAACTGTTACAAGCTTTAAGCTGCTAAGAGAGCAAACAAACCAAAAGTGCCTGTGCCTCAAGCACTAGATCCTATCGCACTCATTGGTGAATTGGTAAAGGCGATGAACCTTTATTCCAATCCTGGTGTTGGAAATCACTCGAATGTGAATAGGAACTCTAATGCTTCGGGTGCATCTAAAAGGTTTTGGATGCAAAAAACTCGATCTAATTGAGTCTTTCTGACATGGTCATTGTGCTTCATTGCTCCTTTTGTGACCATTGTTCTTTGGTTTTTTGTATTTTTTTTGTTTCTAGGATTTGCATTGCATAACATTCATGCATTTCATTTTAGGATTTATTTGTTTTCTCTTTTAAAATAAAAGAAAAAAGAAAAAAAGAAAAAAAGAAAAAGCAAATTGTGTTTGACACTATTTTTCTTGGTCTTTGAAAACAAGGTTGGTCAATTTATTTACACATAACATGTCTTATGTACCTTGTTTAGCTTTGATGAGCTTATTTATTACACTTTACTAGTTGAAGTTTTGTAGTGCATGTTGTGTGGGAAAGATGTTTATGATGTTTATCACTTTGTCTTAATCTTGAAGTTACATGTTATTTGACTGTCGGGCTTGATCCTTTTAAGAAAGACATAAATAACCACCTCACCACTGTTCACTAGCCAATCATGAACACCTTAGTGCATATCATAAGATTTTGTGCTCGAGAAAGTGTAGCACATGCACAAAAAGAACATAAGGTGTAGCCTCGGTTAATTGCTTAATGATTAAAACTGGTGTGTACTATTAGACTTGATGCCAATTCACATAATTAAAACTGGTGTGTACTATTAGGCTTGATGCCAAATTCATCTAATTATGAGGCAAAATTCAAGAAACTTACATGATTGCAAGCTTATGTTCTAGGAGATGTGAGAGTTATATGATGTAACTCTTTAGGTGATAGTCTCTTTCGAATTCTATGTGATGGATTTTGTAGACTTTGTGATTAATTGCTGTTCACATATCACCTCACATGTATCTCAAGTTCTTGCTAGTTGCACACACTACACAAGTTATTATTTACTAAACACTGTACATGTTATTAGGTTTGTTTTTGGTCTGACCAACCAAGTTTGAAAATACCTTGAGTATTATGCAAAACATTTTTTTTGCTTGAAAATTTAAAGGGAGAATGGCTGAAATTTTCTTTGGAGAAACTGGAATCAAAACTTGGGTTTTTGAAAAAGCATTCCATCTCATACTCATGCATTTTGTTCATCAATTTTAATGCTTTGAGGAGTTGTTTTCAAAAATGTGGTTTGTGTTTTTCAAAACTGTAATTTTTCCCAAAATGTTGTAAGCTGCTGCCTGTTTCGATCAATCCAATCTGTTTTTCGATCGATCGAAAATTATTTAAAATTCTTTTAGAAATCTCGAATTGATTCGATCGATCGAATGTAATTTTCGATCAATCGAATATCGTGAATCAAGTTTTTTTTTTTAAACTCAAATCTGACTTTTTCAAAGTCACTTTTCAAAAAGTTTCAAACTTTTCTCTTCTCTCTCCGACTCGACAAGGCTCCACAACAAATTTTTGTCATTTTCTTCCAAAATTTTTGCAAGGTTTCTCTCTCCTTAAGCCGGTATGTCCATATTACCCTTCCTTTTGCATTGTTTTTCACATTCCATGCATTTTTCATGCATTTTATTTTGGGGATTTCGAACCTATGCATGTTGGGGTTTTTGATGATTCAATCCATTTTTTATGAAATTGATCACTGAGTTTTGTTCCTATGATGTTATTAACATGATCTTTGCTTGTTAATTTGATCAATTTTGAGGTTTGTGAAACATTGAAAATTCTAGGGTTTGAGTTTGATCCGATTTGGGGATTTTGTTCAATTGGGTTAAATTGATAAAATTGGCTTGTTGTTTTGATGAAATTGGTCATTCTAATCTGTTTTCAATCATGTGTGATGCTCAATTCATCAATTTGTTTCAAAACATTCAAGTGTTTTTCAAATTTTTGGGGTTTTTGTTAGAAACTCTATGCTCAAGCCAATTTTGTGTAATTGAACTTAATTTGAACTTTGTTTATTGCATTAGAACATGCATCATGTCATTAATATTGTTCATGCATCATATATACTTTTGTTCTATTTTTTATGTGCTAACTTGCAGTCTGCCCTTGGGTTTATTTTTTTTTGTTTTGTTTTGTTAGTTTTTTCTCTGTGTCTCTGTCCTTTCCTTAGCATCATGCCTAGGAAAACTAGAGCTCGTAGGTCTGTTCCCTCTCCTACTTCTTCCCTACCTTCTTTTGACCGAGAGAAGTTTCTGAGTGAGAAAAATCAAGAGATTTATGATAAGCTGAACCTTAGGAGAAAGATTTGGTCTGAGCGAACTGTAGTTTTAGATGAACTTGATCCTGCCATTAGGGCAAATTTTGAGCGTCAGGCTGGCTACCCTTGGTGGATATTTCTGATCCTCCTCCACCTGCTACCCTGATTAGAGAGTTCTTTTCGAACATCTCTATCCGCGTCTATGATTCCAACACTTTGGTAAAAAGTTGGATACGAGGTGTAAAGTACACCATTACTCCTATGGTAGTGGTTGATGCTTTAGGGGTACCTTTGGTCCAGCATCCAGTCTACCTTTATGATAAGTCTCCTTTGTTGAGTGATGTCATGTCTTACATCACTGGGTCTTCTATTCAGTGGGGTTCTGATCCTAGGATCACCTCTGCTGAGTTATCTGAGTTTCACTATCTCTTCTTTAGAATAGTCTGTCATTCTATTTGGCCCATTTTTCATCTTCACGTCATTCCTCTCGAGCGGTATGTCTTTTTATACGCTCTTGTTACTGATGCTCCTATCAGTTTTCCTCATTTGTTTTTTCGTTCTTTGAAAGAAGTTTATAGGAGTTCATCTTCTTCTCATGCTCTTGTCCATCTTATCTTTATTCATAGGATTTTGCTATATCTTGGTCTAGATGAATTCCCTTCCTTTGAGCTCGTTCATGTTATTGCTCCCATAGGTGCGTCTTTTCTTAGACAGAGGGCTACTCATCTTCGAGTTGGCTCTAAACACCCTAGGTCTGAGCCTTCTGGTACCGCACCTCATCTTTCTTCTTCTACAGGTCCTGCTGGTGAGGTTGTTCCTGATCCTGTTGGTGATGCTTCTGCTGCTGATGTTCCTCCACCTCCTTCGGATGACTTTGATGTACGTCGTACCTTGGAGACTGTCATGACCGTTTAGGCAGCTCATAGTTAGATTTTGGTCGACTTGCTTGATGAGATACGTGCTTTGTGAGCCAACTTGGCGCATCTTCATTCACCCTCACCACCTCCTTTTGATGATGGCTTGTGATTGCCCTTTGGCATTCCGTCACAAAAAGGGGGAGTAGAGTTTTTTGACACTTGTAGAGGAGTTTTTGATGTTAGGGGGAGATTTTTTTTGTTTTAAGGAGCTAGTGGAGTTTTTAGATTGTATCTAGGTGCTTCATTTTGTATATCATTTTTTTGGGGCTATTCATGTTAGGGGGAGTTACATTGTTTTTGATATACTTGATTCTTGTTTCTTGTGATTCACTATTTATTGATTTATATTTATGAGTTGTTCATTGATATATGTCTTTATTATGTGTTGTGTGACTCATACAAGAATGTTATACCTGTTTATTTACTGTTTTCTGTCACATATGCGTTTATGCGTTTGTTGAGTGTTTCAAGAATATACAGGTTGATTCAATTGAGCTGCTGTCTACACTTGCAACTGATGGATAGTAGTTAGGATTGAATTTGAGTTTATGAGCATTATTTTTGTAAAGGGCTTTTACTTGTAAACTTAGAGCTTTTAATTTGTGTTTTGTCACGGATTGCCAAAGGGGGAGTTTGTTAGGTTCTAAAGATTTAGGAATTTGTGTATTTAGAACTCTAATGTGTAATATTGGCAAACCATGATCAATACAATATGTTTAGTCTTGTTTAGGCTTGCTCAAAGTTATATATTTTATGTAAAGTTGGAATCGAGAGGCTGCAGATGCATTGGTGCATTTCGGCCTGGCTCGATTGATCTAAAGTCGGCCAGAATGTTTTTCTGCAGAATTTTTCAACTAAGCCCTAACTCATTATTTTGGGGTTTTTGTTTTTACCCTAGGTATAAAAGGCAAAACCCTAGCCACGTTTTTAGAGTTGCTCTTGTTGTATTGTTGCTCATACATTGCGGTTTGTGTGAATCTCTTGTGAGATCATTGAAGAGTTTTCCTTCACATAAACTTAGGGTTTTCAAGGTAGAGATTAATTCAACATCTTGATGATCAACTCGGTTGCTGCCATTGGAGCTTAAAGAATAACAAGCGTGGGTGCTTGTAGCTGATTGGAGAATCCAAGAAAGAAGGAGTCCGTGGATTCGGAGCTTGCACGTGGTCGTGTCAGTAAGTTCTACTGGTGGATAGCATTAGGAAGTCAAGCGGGGAACTTGTAAGTCCTTTTGTATGAATTTCGATTTTTCGCATAGTGGATTCAGGTTTACCTTGAGGATAGCTAGATCAAATCCTCCCCAGGTTTTTACCGTGTGGTTTCCTGGGTGATCATATCATTGTGTTATTTATATTTTCGCTGCTTTATATTTTTGATATGATTGTATGTTTGTGATAACCTAGAATTGCATAATTTGACTAAGTTAATCACTTGGCTAATTAACTAGGTTAATTTGGTTGGTTTAAGGGGTCTTAAACCGTTAAGTGGGATTTAAAGATTACTCCCCTTTCTCAACCAAGCCCAATATTTAATCAATCCACACACACACACACACACACACACACACATATATATATATATATAATTGTATATTCAAATCCCAATCATCAATATTTGATTCTCCCAAGCCAAGTCTTTTTTTATCAATTGCTTATTTTATTTTTTATTGCTGAGATTTAGTAAATTCATTAGAAGTAATTTGGAGATGCATGATACGTGTATCATTTGCAAGAGCCAATACAAATTACTTTGACTAGTACACGGGGATACAAAGCCAAAGATTTTTCTTTTTTCTTTTTTCTTTTTAGCTTAGTATAAATATAAAGTCAGATGGCATCTCCTTATTTATAGAATTTTCTAAAACTATCCTAAACAAACATTTTTCCCTTTGCCTTCATCCACATTCATTAGTTGGATCTATCGATTTGTTCAATAAAAGAATAAGTGATATTAATAGTAGAAATTATAATATTCACCAAGGCAAATAATATTTGTTAGTTTTCAGTAGTGGCAGAGTCATGAATTTATCTTTAGGGGTCATATATATATATATATCGTGTGTGTGTATGAAATGTGAAATAGTAATATACAATATTTCATAACTCAATTTTTTCCATTTTATTTGTTGAGGTAATTGTTAAAATACTTATGTGTTTCATTTTAAAGATGCTAAATGTTTAATTATTATAATTGGTTGACATAAGTATTTATGGATTGTATTTTATTTAAATGAAAATTATTTTTATTTTTTTACTTTATTAAATATATATGTATATTATCAAGTACGGGGGCAAAATGATAAGGTTATTTTAAAATTTTAAAATTATTCAGAATATTTCCAAAAAAAATTTATTTTTTTAAAGTTTTTTCAAAAATTTTGGGGGGGGGGGGGGTCTAGGCCCCCCTCAGTCATTAAGTGGCTCCGCCACTGGTTTTTAGACACTGAAAGCATAGTGTTTAACCTAATTTTACTGCCAGGTTGATGTGTAAGTCAATTATATAGATCTAGGTTAAACATTCATCACACATATTGTACATAACACCAGCCAAGGCATGTGTGAATGCTAACGAGGTTGGATCCAAACCGTACGGTGGGCTAGTTGTGAGGAAAGGAAGGAGAATGTTGGCTGAAAAAGCAGATCTTTGGCCCGTGCCAACGACGTGACCATCTTGGGGAAGAGTGAGATTTGCACCTGATATGGATACCCATCACTAGCGTAAAATGGAGATAGCAGCCCCTTACGGTCAAACGCTATAGAACACCCCTAATTGGTTGAGCTTGTGTTCGACCACTGCTAAGGACATGTTCATCACTCCTAGTATTCCTAATGTCCCTTTCCTTGTCTATGGCTTGCTCCCCACATTGTAGCAAAGCCGCCTTTCACCCCACTATCCTGACATCAGCGATGTTTCTCTCTCCTCCAGCCTCAACATAGTGCAATAGCTTTATTAGGATTCAAATGGAGAAATCAGGGTTTGACACCTGTCCTTATGTACCTAACAACATTTCTCGTACTATAATAGAGGAACATGTTGCTTAACAATTAGGGCAAGAACCTAGAAAGATAGTGAGAAAGAGGTAGAAGCTTGGGTAGGAAAAGTAAGGTAGAAACAATGGCTTTCTTTGGGAAGAACATCACCATTGTATGAAAACCTTGACTTTTACATAATAGAAAGCTCTAAGAGTGAGGCACATTCTCCCCTTCACTCACCTGTGGTATTTTTATCCATTTCAAAGGGTTTTCCACATATTTTCCCATGCCTTCCTTGCTTTCTTGGTTTAGCATTTGCATTTCTCTAGACATTAAAGTGTTAAAGTTTCTATTTTTATTGTTCTTAAGCTCTTTCACTTAAATGTATAGTTAGATTCATCACTCATTCTCTTACATTGTCTTGATAATCTAACTTGCACGTACACATATCATGCAACGGAAAAGTAAATAAGACACAGATATGATGATCCAAGAAAACTAATAAAACAAAATAGTTTCAAGGTAAAAAACCTAGGGGGAACTATCCCAAGAAGAACAATCAACTATATCAAATAGAAGTTTATAGTCAAGAATATTTAATTCGTAGTAAACTTAACTATGATTATCAAACCTAGCTCTGAAACCCTCAAACTTCTTTGATGTGGATTTGCTCCAACATGAACCTCTAGTTCATGCCTTTGATCTTCAATACACTTGATATCTAAAGCTTGAGTTACAACTTTATTCCACTGGTACTTGTAATATGTGAATGAACTCCAGTAAATGCTTGAAAGAGTAGAAGCACAGAACCTCTTAAATGTCAAAAGCGTAGCTTTCCAAGACTTGGAAAATGTGCTTTAGTGTTTTCCTTATATACTGAGTAAGTCAAACTGAAACCCTAAACATTAATGGGTTGTTAGGCTTTAAAAAAAATTCTGCAGATCGCGTCTCAATCGATCGAAGGTTTCTCTCGATTGGTTGAGCTAGCCTGGTTTTCAAATCCTGAACTTGCAACTTGTACGTTCTTGAATTATGACTTGTAGCACTTTGATCAATGTTTAGAACACTTCATAGATACTAAGATCTATTCCTAGACAAGTTTGTGAATTCGGTTTGCCAACACACAAATCATTTAGAACCTAAACATTTATACCTAAATATTTAGAACCTAACAATATTTATTATGATGGTTGATATACAATAATACAAAAATTGATTGTGTTTACCAAAAAAATTAACAAAAAATGTTGAAATAAAAGTATATTGGTCCTCATGTGAGAGTCGATTCAAAATCATATTGACTACAAATTCATGTAATAGATTCATTAAGTGTTTACTGTATAATCTGTAGGGATAAGGGCCTAAATTTATATATTGGGCCTTGGGGTTGGCCGAGGACGAATAAACATTTGTGAAGGTGTTAAGCTTAGAGTCCCATGAGTAAGTTGCAAACGGAAAGGTTGGGGAAGGTGGTCCGAGGAGGAGTATCTCCTCGGATAAACAAAGCACATATCAAATATATATTCTATCGTTCAAAGTGACATTCCGAGAAATTCCACTGATAGAGACATGCATTATGAACATACAAGGGGGATGGAAGCTCAAAAATATCTAAGAAAAAGCTACTACCACCACATTGAATACTCTGCAACTAACTTTCTGACTGCATTTATGTGGAGAAGACCTCTGAACAGTGCTGCCTTGGCTACCCAAACCCACAAAGGACCAGAGAGGGTGTCCGATGGAACAAACACTCAAGTAATAGTCTGGATGATCAACAAATGGAGGGCCAAGATCAATCAAGGGGAGATATATAATGTAAGAAACCCTTGAAGAAAGGGGGATCGGAAAAAGAGAGAAAAACACTGTAGCAATTTAGAACAAAACTTGTAATCCAACTTGAGAATTAATACAAAAGAACCAATCTCCTCAAACTTTACCGAGGACGATTTTCTTAAGTTTAAACTCATTTGTTGACTAATTCACTAAAACCCAAATTTTCAACTCATTCTCTATAAATTCATTGTTTTGGACTTTTTGGGCCTAAGTTCATCCATCTTTTGGGCTAAAGAATCAAATCAAGTCCTTACATAATCAATTACAAGTTTACCAGATTAAAATTTTTATTTTTTTTTAAATTATATATATATCTAATGTCACATTATCGTTGCTTAATGAGCTATTTATTGTTGCCAACAGTGATTCACTTGCATGCAAAGCGGCAATAAAGATTTATGATACATGTATAGACTATAGGGTATATTAAGTGTGTCAAAGTCTCTACCTCTAAAAGGATTATATTTCAGATTTTTCAAATTTATAAGAAATCAAATTTAAGAAAGAAAAGAGAAAATAAATGAAATGAGGCAAAAAATAATAAATTACATTTCAAATTATAATTTCAAAATGAACTATATGGTTTCAAAAATTTCAAATTGAACCATGACATTTAAGATTGTTACAAATTAAACTTTATAGTTTGCTAGTTTCAAATCAAGAAATGAATTTTTAAAATCGTATCAATTGAAACCCTGAAATTTCAGTTTTGACCAGGCTAGCTCCCACAAAATGTCTTGTCCACACTTTATTCAATTAAGAGTATCATACATTAGCTTCCCTCCAATCTCGTTCAAAAAAAAAAATAAAAAAAAAGGTTTAAACTTATCCAACAAAAAAAAAAAAATCATTAGTTCCGTACTTGTTTAGTAACATGGTTTCAAATGACTTTTTTTTTTTTTTTTTTTTTTCTATATATATATATATATATTTTTTAATTCACTTTTTTCTAGATACTATATATTTCAAATAATCTCACTTTTTAAAAAGCTAAAATTAGGTTGTACCAAACAAGCACTTAACCTCTCACTTATATAAGTAGTGAGATTTAAAAATTACTTCTCTCTCAACCAAGCCTGAAAAATCATTCTACTGGAATTTTATATATTTTATGATTCAATTCACATTTAAAATTTTAAATTTTAAAAATAAAATTATTTTTCAATTACTTTTATTTTTTACAAATATGTTAAAGGTTTTGCTTTTTTTCTCATTTATAATGGGACATCCTTTCAATTAATCATAATAAAAGTGGAATACGATACGGGTGAACTGTCTATTGTCAAAAAAATATACTTTTTTTTTTATGGGTTTTAGTTTGCTTAACTAGTAAAGTCTCTGATAGTTAAATAAGATATCTGGGGTTTAATCCTCGCCTATATCAAAAACCGATTGGTGTCTTGGTTTGATGATAAAGAGCTATCATCGGAAACAGACGCTATAGATTGAAACTCTCTAAAAAAAGGTATACTTCTTATTCTTATATTTATTTTATAAAATTATTATATTTGGATTTATTTTTAATTTAATTTTCTTGAGTAACATACATTTGATTATTTTGTTAATAGCATTTAATTGATAATATGTTTAAACAATATATTACTGTTTCTATTTGTATAATATATTATATTGAACTTATTTTTTTAGATTTTTATTTATTTTATTAGTTATATTTATTAACTATTTTTAATCAATTTCATTCTTAACTCCCTTTTTTTAAATCTTACCGCTTCTGTTAAACTAAAATGTTAACCTATTCAAATTACTTTTGTCTTTCAACTATATATATATATATATATATATATATATAATTTTCTTTTTCTTTTTCTTTTTCTTCTTTTCACAAGTGTGTGGTTTACTTTTATGTGAGAGGAAGGACTCTTGTATACGATACATATTATATCTGTTCGTAGTAGAGAAGTGATGATAACTTGCGCTTTTGCCATCTTTTTTCGTGGTTTTGAAACCTGGACCGTTCAATGAATCATTGAGATTGGACTGAGGTCGAACCGTGATGATGTCATAATTAATTTAATAATTAAATAAAATAAAAAATTATATTTAATTAATATAAATATAAGAAATAACTAAAATAATTAAATTAAATATAAAATTCTATCTTTCAAATGTATTTCTTTTATATCATAACTTTCACAAGACAAATAAGAAATATCAAATACTAAGAGCATCACCTTCAGGTCTCTTATAAAAAATGTCATTTTGACACATCAAAAGCCTACTTTATTATTTTACCACATCATTTTACAATTCACCATTTATCACATCTTCTATTCTTTGATTCTAAAGATTAAAATAATATATACAACACATTAAATAATATATTTACCCAAAACCCAGCAAATATACATATGCATAGCCAGGGGCAGTCGCCAGCACCCAAGAACCAACAACCACTGCTACAACCGCCGCCACAACAACAACCATTGCTACAACCACCGCCACAAACTACAACCACAATCACCAGATCCTCTAACAAATTCCAAATCCAAAAACCTTAACAAAATAAAAAAATAATATAAAAAACTCAAAATTTTCAACAAAACCCCAACCCAACAAATCAATCAATGACCAAACTCAACCAACCATCGACAGCGAGAGCTGTGGAGGACAACAAGCAAAGATTGGCGACCGTTGAGGACGACGAGTAAAGATCGGCGACTGCCCCTGGGCGATCAGAGCTTCAGATTGACAAGCAGAGGTTCAGATTGGCGAGCTTATATCATGAGCTCTGCTTCAGATCGGAAAAGAGAGAGAGAGAGAGAGAGAGAAAGAGGCGTAGAGAAAGGGAACAAAAAAAAAATTAAATAAAAAAATAAAACCTGAAGCCACCATGAAGATGCTGGAGAAGAAATAAGAAGAAAAGGGGAAGAGGAGTGACAGGAGCAAGGAGCAGGCAGAGGAAGAAAGAAGAAAAAAGCAAGAGAGAGAAGAAAGAAAAGTAATAAAGAAGAGAGAGGAAATGAATAAATAAATTTTTTTTAACACATCTATCCATACCATTCCAAAGATGGAACGGTACTGTTCATGTGTGTCAAAATTTATAGGATTTGGCACACCTCATGAGAAGGGATTTTTGGTATTTGGTGTGTTCAATGTCAAATATTTGGCATTTGGCACACCTGATGGTGAGAACATCCACAACCGGAAATCTCATTCCATCCTATTTTACCATACTAAAAAGCTACTTTATCGCTTGTACCATACCATTTTTCAATACACCAAACATCTCAAAACTCTATTTTTTTTCCCATTTTATTTAAATATTCTTTTTTAATCTTTTTTTTAGTATTTCTCTTTTTCTCTTCCTTTTCCTCTCTTTCTCCCTCAACCTCTAGCAAACCCATATCCAGCAAAATCACAACAAAAAATCACCCAAATCAAATAAACACCAGAAATCCACCTGTCATCCCAGCAAAATCATAACAAAAAATCACAACAAATCTAAAAATCCAGACTCTCCACTTTGGCAGATCACAACCCAGATCGCACACACACAGAACCCAGACTCTCCAGAAACACACACACACACACACACACACAGAACCTAGATCGCAACCCAGAAGAACCGGATCGCAACCTACTTCGGTGGTGCTTTTTGACACCAGACTCTCCACTTTGGCAGCGTAACCTAGATCGCAACCCACTCTCAACCCGGATCGCAACCCACTTCGGTGGCGCTTTTTTACCTGAATCGAGTCGGAGCTCTCCAACATCTGTGATGAAATCCTCAAGCTCCTTGACACCAGACTCATCCCCTCTGCCGCCACTGGCGACTCCAAGGTCTTTTACCTCAAGCACCAGCACAAAGAGAGAGAGAGGGAGACGAAATACTCAGAGATGCTGAGAAAGAAATTTTGACACAGAGGAGAGAGAAAAAATAAAAGGATTAAAATGTATTATTTTGGTTTACCAGTTTCTATAGTTTCCCTATCCCATAATCTTCTTACATTCCTTGTTTCTCCTGTGTGCTTTACACATATAGTTTGGTATCAGAGCCATATGATTTGTTTCTCACTCCTTTGATTAGTATACTTTGATTATTGTCCTGATTAGTATGCTCTGTGATTTACAGTTGCCATAATACGTGGATCCTCTGTATATGTCACATCAGAACACTGGATTTGATAATCAAGTAGAACACTAAGGAGTTTGTTCTCAGAAGTTTTAAAGAACCTTGTTTTCCATAGTCACCTTGTGGAGGTTTAAGCCTGTGTTGGTGTTTAGTCCTGTTAGGCCTTTGGTAAATAGTTCTTTCCAAAAGAAACTATCATGGCAAATGCATCCTTAGAGATCACAGATGCAACTAGCCCTACCTTTGATCTTTCCCTTCGTAAATCTACTGCAAATAGGTTAGACTACTTGTATGAAATTTCTCACATTCCTGAAGATAGTAAGATCCCTATTACTGATTTCCCCATTGTAAATCCCTATACTAAATTTGATAAACCCCAAACTTTTTTCAAACAATCTATAAAAAAGCTGTTAGGTCCTTCTCGTCCTTCTACTGTAAAAGAATATGTCCAAGCTTCTAAGCTTGATCAGTTTAATATTCCAGCAAGTGAAACAAAAAATTTCATCACTCTTGCCCTTCCCAGAGAGTTTGTGATTCCATGGCAAAAACAAGGATACACCCATCTTCATTTTGGTGCAGTGAGGCTAGCATTAACCTTCCACGGAAGAAAAGGACTTCCTATAGCCTCTAGAATTTCACTTCTTGATTCTAGATTTCTAGAATACCAAAATGTAGTCATTGGAACTGTTCAAACCACTCTCAATGCGGGAACAGTTTTTGTAACCCTTTTTCCTAACTTCAACATGTCCCTTAGAGATCCTCACCTTTATGATGCTCTTAAAGTACAGGTTCAGATTACAAGAGCTTCTCAAGTGTAAGACACATTTGCCGCCACACTCCTTTATCAGCTGGCCTATAGACTCCAGAATCATGCTTTCGATATGGCAGTACCAGATCTAGCTCAGTCTAATGATGCTCTACTGATTCAAGTTGATCTAGGGATGACACCAATGTGTACATTTGTTCCTAGACAACTGAATAGGGAACAAATGACTTCTATCTTCCCAGAGTCATGGATTACAAGATATGAGATGCTTCATCAAGCAACTAAGCCAATCCAGTAAAATGAACCTTTCTTTATCAGAAAAGAAAATGGTGAAGTGGAGACAAGATTTATAACGGCTCCCCCAGAAAAGAAAGATGTAATAGTCTTCCTGACTCAAATTGCAATTCTCCAACCGGTTTCATATGTTGGTGAAGATGGTCTTAAAATTAAAGCATTTCGTGAAGGTGGAAAGCCTTGTTATGAAGGAAAATCACCTTCTGGTCACATATGGTGGGATGTTTGCAATTGTGTTGACTGCCAAGAAGATGAAGCTTTTAAAGAAGATAATTCAAGAAGAAAGAAGAAATCTTCCCAGCAAAAACTTAAAGAAAGATATGAATCAGGAGATCCAGAAGTTGACCTCCTTGGAGAATCCTCTGGAAAGTTTGACTATTATGTTCTCTATCCTAGAACTAGAAAACAATCTCCTTCTTCTCCCTCTCCATGCAAAGAAAAGTATAACCAAAACCAGAAACCTCCATTAATCCCAAACTACCAAAAAATCCTTCCCTAGATTTTAAAATGTCAACCCCTTCCTATCAGCCAAACTCATACACAAAAACCCTTACCATGTTACATGTTTGATCAAGCTTCACCTTCGTACTCACAGAATTTTCCCCCATTAGAAAGCTTTGATCATCCCCAAACCAACACCAAACATGTTTGGAAAATCAAAAACCTTGTTGGAGTTAATCCAGATGGAACCAAGAAACGGGTTTCCTCAGCAGAGGCAGCTTTAAATTGGTAAGCAGAAAATGCTGTGTCCCAAAACCAAGTTCTTTTAAGGATTCTAGACAATCAACAAAAGATGGCTGAGGTAGTTACTCATACTTTTTCATCTTCAAATTCCCTTATTGAGGATTTGAAGAAGAAAATCAAAGCAGTTGAACAAGAATTGGCAACTATTACATCTACAGTTAGAGATTTGTCTGTCTCTTTTCCTCTTATTGGGCAAAAAGAAAAAGAAAGAAGATAGTTGTTGCTACAACTTCAATCCATGGAAGGATCACAGAAGGAAACTCCTCAAACTCCTCCCATACATGTTCATATGCCCCTTCAACCTCGCCAATCATTATATAAAGACTTATCTATACCGTCGACCTCTCCATTTTCCCCAATCTCTCCCTATCAAAATCTTCAACCATTAGCCATAACACATCCAGACCATAACCCTTTTAAGCTAAGTGGAATTTTTCCTGCCATAACCTATAGTATTCCACCTCAACCAGAGCCCCAAAATAAACCACAAAATGAACCTTTTCCTATCAAGAAAGACAAAGAACCATTGTACCAACCTTCTGATCCAACTGTAGGTGCTTCTTCAAGGCCTCTAGACATGAACATGTTGGCTGTAGACCCTGACCCCACAAACCCAATTTCATCATTCCTCAAAAACCCTCACCCTTGCTGATTCAAGAGAACCCTTTGTGCTTCCTGTAATTGAGGATTCTGAATTAGACTTCTCTGATCTTGGTCTAGAGGAGGTTTTTATGACAAATACAGAACCGAAGGTAGAAGAAGAAGATGATGTTCTTCAACCTGAACAGCCTCCACCACCACAAATATTTCCTCCACCACCTATTATCCCAGAATACCAAACAAGGTTGACTTATTCATCAACCACTAACTCCAAACATTTGTTCACTCTTGACAATATCCCTCCTTCTAAATGGCATGAAGAGTTTTTTAACATGTACTTTTGATGTATAGCAGAACTCCAAGCTCCAAATGCCATTGTTTCTCAGATTATTGCCAAATTTGTTGCAAGGATAACAGGAAGATTGCAAGAATGGTGGATTAATTTAGGAGAATACACGCAAAGACAGGCAGCTCAATGCAATACACTGGAAGATTTTTTTCACGATAATCCATAATGAGTTCCTTGGCTCTGTGACTCATTACACGGAAGTAGCATGAGAAGAATTTTTACTGATGAAATGCTGCTCATTTGAAAGAAAATATTTGGAGAAACATTTTGACATAATGTCAAAGAGATACTAGTCTTTTAATGGCATGGATGATGTTAATTCCAAGCATACTTTCCTCAATTCCCTTCCACAACCATTGGGAGACGAAACTCTTCGCATGATGAATCTTCAAAAGATAACATTGCAGCAAGCCTCATTGGGAGAAATTTATCAGTATGTGCTTATTGCCTTAGAAAAACTCTGCAACCAGAGAAAATTTCTTTCAGAAATTAACAAGATTCATGGCAAACTCAAGGATAACTGTAAAAGGAAAGATTTGCAAATCAAGTGTTATGACAAGAATTATGCCTGCCCAACTAAAAGAAGAGATCATTTCAAGAAATATTCCTGGAAGAAAAAACACTATGCAAGTCAAAAGAAGAAATCCTTTAGAAGGATCTCCTGATTCATATCTTTCTTTAAGTTTTTGCTGGGAAGATTTCTTCTTTCTTCTTGAATTATTGGGAACAAATGACTTCTATCTTCCCAGAGTTATGGATTACAAGATAAAACCCCTTTTGCCTTTTGGATAACCAATTGGAATGTTGCACATTACCTCTGGTATCAGAGCCATATGATTTGTTTCTCACACCTTTGATTAGTATACTTTGATTATTGTCCAATGACTGCATTTTGGTATTCTAGAAATCTAGCTAATTCAGAATCCTCAATTACAGGAAGCACAAAGGGTTCTCTTGAATCAGCAAGGGTGAGGGTTTTGAGGCATGATGAAATTGGGTTTGGGGGGTCAAGGTCTACAGGCAACATGTTCATGTCTGGAGGCCTTGAAGAAACACCTACAGTTGGATTAGGAGGTTGGTACAATGGTTCTTCGTCTTTCTTGATAGGAAAAGGTTCATTTTGTGGTTTATTTTGGGGCTCTGGTTGAGGTGGAATATTATAGGTTATGGCAGGAAAAATTCCACTTGGCTTAAAAGGGTTATGGTCTGGATGTGTTATGGCTAATGGTTGAAGATTTTGATAGGGAGAGATTGGGGAAAATGGAGAGGTCAATGGTATAGATAAGTCTTTATATAATGATTGGCGAGGTTGAAAAGGTATATGAACATATATGGGAGGAGTCTGAGGAGTTTCCTTCTGTGATCCTTCCATGGATTGAAGTTGTAGCAACAACTATCTTCTTTCTTTTTCTTTTTGCCCAATAAGAGGAAAAGAGACAGACAAATCTCTAACTGTAGATGTAATAGTTGCCAATTCTTGTTCAATTGCTTTGATTTTCTTCTTCAAATCTTCAATAAGGGAATTTGAAGATGAAAAAGTATGAGTAACTACCTCAGCCATCTTTTGTTGATTGTCTAGAATCCTTGAAAGAACTTGGTTTTGGGCCACAACATTTTCTGCTTGCCAATTTAAAGCTGCCTCTGCTGAGGAAACCTGTTTCTTGGTTCCATTTGGATTAACTCCAATAGGGTTTTTGATTTTCCAAACATGTTTGGTGTTGGTTTGGGGATGATCAAAACTTTCTAATGGGGGAAAATTCTGTGAGTACGAAGGTGAAGCTTGATCAAACATGTAACATGGTAAGGGTTTTTGTGTATAAGTTTGGCTGACAGGAAGGGGTTAAGATTTTGAAATCTGGGGAAGGATTTTTTGGTAGTATGGGATTAATGGAGGTTTCTGGTTTTGGTTATGCTTTTCTTTGCATGGAGAGGGAGAAGGAGGAGATTGTTTTCTGGTTCTGGGATAGAGAACATAATAGTCAAACTTTCCAGAGGATTCTCTAAGGGGGTCAACTTCTAGATCTTCTGATTCATATCTTTCTTTAAGTTTTTGCTGGGAAGATTTCTTCTTTCTTCTTGAATTATCTTCTTGAAAAGCTTCATCTTCTTGGCAGTCAACACGAAAGATATGAATCAGGATAAGGATGGATCAGTGATAGGATATACATACAAGGGTGTAGGAATAATAGTGGTATTAAGGACTTTCAAGGATTCTAGACAATCAACAAAAGATGGCTGAGGTAGTTACTCATACTTTTTCATCTTTTAATGGCATGGATGATGTTAATTCCAAGCATACTTTTCTCAATTCCCTTCCACAACCATTGGGAGACGAAACTCTTCGCATGATGAATCTCCAAAAGATAACATTGCAACAAGCCTCCTTGGGAGAAATTTATCAGCATGTGCTTATTGCCTTAGAAAAACTTTGCAACCAGAGAAAATTTCTTTCAGAAATTGACAAGATTCATGGCAAACTCAAGGGTAACTGTAAAAAGGAAAGATTTGCAGATCAAGTGTTATGAAAAGAATTGTGCCTGCCCAACAAAAAGAAGAGATCATTTCAAGAAATATTCCTGGAAGAAAAAACACTATGCAAGTCAAAAGAAGAAATCCTTCAGAAGGAAGAAATGGAAATTCCTTAGAAGAAAGAAAGAAGAAATCTTCCCAGCAAAAACTTAAAGAAAGATATGAGATGCTTCATCAAGCAACTAAGCCAATCCAGTCAAACGTAAGATGGCACTGTAGCGCTATGCCAAAAAAATTCGGCATTTCTTAATTTTAGCCTTCCAGTTGCTAGCATGTTTTTGGGCCTAATGCCAAATGTACCTTACATTTGGCATTTGAAAGGCCTACTGCTGATGCTCTGATGCTCTAAACAAAGGTAGATATAATATTTATTTATATGTTGATTAGTTAAACTTGTGATAGCAATAATAATATACAAATTATAAGGACACTTATATTATATTAAGTAAAATAAAAATTTTAAATTATTTAATAGTTTTAAATTAAAATAATTATATACTCAATTATATCTATTGCTTTTAAGATAAAGTAATTTTAGAATCATACAATTATATATATATATATATATATATATTTTTTTTTTTTGGCACAATTGTGAATTTAAATGCCTATCATTTACTTATAGACTCATTATTTTTTTCTTTATTAGTTATTATTTATCGCATCACAATTACAGTAAAAAAGTTATGAGATAAATTGTGATATTAGATTTTTTTTTCTTTAAAAAATAATTGTAAATATTAATTGAAACTTGAAAGTCTTTTTTTTTTTTTTTTTTTTTTGAGCTCAACGATAGAAAACTTTTATTAAAATGCCAAATATAGTCATACAAGTAAAGCTAGTGCATACACTAGCATAGGGGGGACATCCACTACATGCAATGTTGTCCCAAAGACAAAAACCACAGATAGCCATATAAGAGCATCTCCAACAGATGCTCTATCTCTATTTTTTCTCCAAAAAAGTCACTATTCACACAAAAAAAAACCCCTCCAATAGCCTCTCCATCTCCAAATTTTTTTTTTTAGATTTGCTATAGTAGCTCCCCAGGCTTGGAAAGCACTGTAACAATTACTGTAGCTCCTTTAAACAATATCCTCCCTAAAAATATTACCCAGTTGAATAAAAAATTACTTTGTTCTCTTTCCTCCCTTTCTCTTTCTTCCTCACTCTCTTTCTCTATTTTTTATCTCAACGGCTACCAAACGCAAAATACAATCCAAACACAAAAATAATTTTTCTCATAAACCAAATGAAATCAGAAAAAAAAAAAAAAAAAAAAAGAGAGAGAAAAGAGAGAGACCTTTTTATGAGCAAAAGAATTAATCCAAACACAAAACACAAAACACAAAACACAAAACAAAATCCAATTCTTAAAATAAAGTTGAATCAAAACAAGCAAATATGAAAAAAAAGAAAGAAAAGAACAAGCCTATCTGACCCAGCTTGGTGGTGGGGAGGACGACGAGCGGCAGTGGGGCGGTGGACGTGGTAGTGCTGCATGGTGAACACCGATCTCCACCAGCCTTGTCCTTTCGGCGACCTCGATCTCCACCAGCGGTGGGGCGGCGGACGAGCTCTCTCTCTCTCTCTTTTCTCTGATGTGAAGCAAATGTGAGATGTTGGAATGTTCTTGAGGTGAAAAAGAAAATAAAAGAAGGGGGGCTGGACACTTGTGTGGAGGAGAAAAACAATAAAAAGAAAAAAGAAAAAAAGAAATGAAACGTGTATGGATGAATGAAATGAAAGGAAGAAAAATAATATAAAAAATAAAAAATCCTAATTGAAAAATACTACCACAATATTTTTACAATATTTTCACAATAAATTTTAAGTAACAGATTGTTATTAGTTAATATTGGTGAGTAAAAAAATAATTTTAGTGGTAGATTCAAATTAGAACTAGTAACAACTTTCCACATAAATTTTGTTGTGAAAGTATTGCGTAAAATGTTGTGAACATAACACTGCTCATTTGAAAAATATAGTTTTTAAAAAAAGAATAAATGATGATTAAAAAAAGGATAAACAATGAATGAAGAAATAATATTTAAATGAGATAGAGAATGAGATAGAGAATCTGTTGGAAAGTGTATTTGAAAAAATGGGTAGGTAAAAGTTAAATGTCACTGTTCATTCTCCAAACAGAACAAAAATTTGAAAAAACTGCTGGAGATACTCTAAAACCAAAAGAAGACAGCCCCATTCCCAGTACTCTAAAAGTTAAGATATTTGTCACATCACGTTGGGCAAGGTGAAAAAAAGGAATGACTGAAACTTGTCTACCTTTCCAATGTAATCATGTGGTGGGGCTTTGGAAACACAAATAAAAAAAGAGTACAAAAACTAAAAGAGAGTGGAGATGGACAAATGAAAAGAGAACGGGAAAAAGAAGAAAGAAGAAGAAGATGAAGGAGAAACAGCAGGCAGCAATAGAAGATTTGGCGTGACCGGAAACAGCAGCAGAAGATGAAGGGTGCAGCCCCTGCTTAGTCGTCTTCTTCTTCCCTGTTAAAATTTTTTTTCTACCAATCCTTTGGTGCCAGATTTGAAAAAAGTCCAAAGTGTATGCTGGTGTTAGCTAAAAAAAAGACCGTGAGAACCGTTTACGGTTCTAAGAACCGTGCGGTTTGACCGCGGTTCACACGGTTCCATCCTTTTTCTTCGTAAAGAGGTTCTTAAGGTTAAAAGAACTGGAATTAGGAGACGTTCGTTGTTAACCCGATCGGACCGTACGGTCCAGTACGAGTTTCAAAACCATGTCTTTCTTATGTGCTTACGCATGGATTTCATAGGCATGGGTCCCTTGGGATTTGTTGTTACTAGTTTGGTGATGACAGCACATTTGATATCATAGGACTGAGTACACAGGCTTCAAACTATTTGGAATGGACTGTGGAGTATGGAGAATCCTTAATGTTATTTTTTTTTTCATTTTACAAACTAGGTGTGAATGTTTAGCTGCCAAATATTTTAAAGGTGAAAAAAGAGAGTAAAAAAAATACGGACACGGCTTGTGTCCAGTGGAAATTTCCACTAGACACGTTCGGATTCGAACACATGTCCAAGAGTGGACACGTGTCCACCATCCAACGTGTCAAGTGGAAAGTTCCACTGGACACAAGCCACACCCAAAAAATACTTGAGCATTCTCATCAACAATTCTAAAAAATTTAGCATTTATCATCTCAAAATCCAATTTTATAACATATAACACACCACTTTACAATAAAACCTATATCAAAATTTCTATTTTTTTTTACCATTTCATTTAAATATTTTTTCTTTATTATTTTTCAATAATTTTTTATTTTTTCTCTCTCTCTCCTCTATCTCTCTCTTTCTCACAGCACTGCCGGCACCACACTACCAACCACCCACCCAAAACCCACCACCCATACCACAACCACCACTAACTAAAAAAGAAAAAAAAATCATAGCAGAAAGAAACCTCCACATCAACCCAAAACCATTACATTTACTCACCACCACCGCCAACCACCAAAAAAAAAAAAAAAAAAAAAAAAAAAAAGAAAGAAAGAAAGAAAAAGAAACGTCCACCATTGCTTCCACCAGCAAACCCACCAGAAGACCCATCACGCCAAACCAAAACCCACAGGACACGGACACCACTTCCCTCCCTGTCGTCATCTTCTTCCACAGCGCGGCTTGACGTCCTCCTTCACACTTGTAAATCAAATCAAGACCCACCCTAACCAAATCAAGACCCAAAATCAAATCAAAGATTTGATAGCATGTCGTTTTTGTGTCGGTCTCGCACGGTTGGAGCCCAATCGGACTCAAGAAGAACCACGCAGAACAAAAAAGAAAAAAGAGAAAAAGAAGAAACCTCCATCACCGCCACTAGATCACAGCCATTGTACCCACGATCCATGACTACAATCACTGGACCATAGCCATTGGCATCCCACAATCGCCGGAGCACAATCATCGGCGAAGCCAACTCATCGGCGAAGCACAAAGAGAGAAGAGAGAAGAAAGAAGTGAGAGAGGAAAGAGAAAGATAGAGTAGAGAGAGAGAGCGTTGAGTGAATTAAAAAAAAAAAAATTTGGCTTGGCTTGATGCTCTGGCCTGGATTTTGTCGGAGAGGGAGGTAGAGACATCAAGCAGAGGGAGAGAGAGAGAAGAGAAATGGTGAGACAGGGAAGAAACGGAAATGAGAAAGAAAAAGAAGAAAATAAAGTGGGCCCCACTTGAATAAAAAATAATATAAGTTTTATAATTGGTGAACAGTGCGGTCTCAAATATGAGATTGCACTGTTTATTAATGCCAAAAATTACAGTATTTAAAACACTTGATGGAGCAAGCTTTTGGGTTAAAAATGCTATAAAAAAAAACATCTTTGAGCATATACAAGGCTTAGTGGAAATGCTCTTAATGAGTGGACAATATTCTTTGGTAAACCTTCCACCTAATGTTTCCATTGCATTAAACTTATTGCGATGATGATATGAGACAGCATCACATGGATCTTGTGTTTTGAAGCGCTGTATTCAAACAAGTTCTTTTCTTTGATCCAACTAGTTTGCCACATAGGTATCTCATATGGCGATGATGATATGTGCCAGCATCACAATGGATCTTGTGTTTTGAAGCGCAGTATTCAAACAACTTCTTTTCTTTGATCCAACTAGTTTGCCACATAGGTATCTCATGAAGAGTGTTTTTATGACTTGAGGTCATGATTCCAATGAAAAAAAAAGAAAAAAAAAGCGAAGCAATAGCGACAAGTGGGACCATCCATGAACAATAATTTGTGACCATTTAGATGCATGTCATTGTCAGGCAAGCTATAGAAGTGGGCATACTTCTTGATTTTTTTTTTTTCATTATTATTATTTGGATGGAAAATAGTGAAGATTAAATTACTTCAAAAAAGATTATAAGGTCTAATCTTAATTAGTGTACATATTTTTTTTAATAATTTGATAGTTATAACGAAAGATGGAGGATTTGAATTTCTGATGTCTTGAAAAGATAGAGATGCTAGGTATTTGAGCTACAAAGCTCTTGGCAATTAATATTTAATTTTATATAACTTTAGTATCAATTCTTTATGTCTAATCATATTTAGAATAAAAATAAAGTATCCATAACCCTACTTTAAATGCATATAAAGAAATTATAATCCAACTTATAGTATAAGTCATGTAACCTTAGGTTTTCAACCCCCCAAAAAAAAAGTCATGTAACCTTAGGATTTATATTATATTTCATTTAACTGATTTATTGTAATATTTAAAAGTAAAATGTAATCATTAGGACTTTCCATAAATTTCTAGTTTCTTATATTATCTCTTTTTCTCTTCATTCTCTTTTCATATTTTCTTATATAATAGTTTCATAGCTATGCCACACCTTTACTAATTAAAATAGCATCAATGTTTTATCAATATTTATAATCATGTTTTAATTGGAGTCTAATTTTGCACCACGAGTCCATCTAATTTTTAATTTTTGTCGCAAGTAAATTATTAAATACAAAAACCGAAGAGTCTAAATTCAATTAAATTCTAAATCATATATATATATATATATAATGAGAAACATTACATATTTTAGAATTGTATGATTTAAAAAATGTGTAAGCTAATATTATGTATAATTTGAACCTCGTCTCAAAAAAAAAAAGTATAATATGAACCATATAATTGTTATTGTTTTTAATTGTACCCGTGCATATACACAAGTTACACACTAGTTTTACTAGTGCAAGGATGCATATTCACAATGAAATAGATTTGCTACTATAGCCTAGTTTAAAATTACAAACGTATTAAAAATGATTCTCAAAAAAAAAAAAAAAAAAATATTAAAAGTGACATGGGGCAATTGGAAAAATGCTAAATCAATTACTACAAAAATATTTCTACATTGATGTGCATGGTACTTGGCAATAATTATGGTTGGTGGTTGGGGTGACAATTTTGCCACACCCCACTTAACCCGCCCCTACCCACTTCACACTACGCGGGTTTTTTCCGCCCCACAAAGGTGGTGGGGTGGAGATGGAGTGAGATTTTAGCCCCACACCATAGGGTGGGGCGGGGATGAGTTTAGATTTTTTAGACCCATCCCACCCCACCCTGCCCTGTATTGATAAGGGTTAAACTATAATTTTTTTCATACCTTAAAACCCTACTATTTAAACAAACATATTATCAGCTTATTTTATTTTACCCAACAAGGCTTTCTGCCTTCTTTTTTTTCTTTTTTCTTTTTCTTTAGTAAGATTGGAAATAAGGTACCAATTTTAACATTTTCTTCTATCTTTATTATAAACAAATTTATATACTATTGAATAATTGATTTTGTATTATGAGATTTTTGTTTTTGTTGTGATATTGTCTCATTGAACACTTTTGTTAAAAATTAGTTTGATTTGATGGGATAAATTTTTTGTAATTTCAAGTATATTTTTATTAACGAAACAGGTTTTATTAAAAACAATTGTAATAGTTGTGGGTAAATTAACTAGAAGTAGAGTTTTATGGGGTGGGGTGGGGTTTTGTAGGACCCTAAGGGGCAAGAAAATTTTCCTCGTCGTGCGGGGTGGGGCGGGGCAGGGCGAGGTGAGGATTGGATAAGACAAAATCATGTGGGGCAGGGGCGAAGACTCCATCCTTCGGACCTACCCTACCCCATTGTCATTTTTAGTTGGTGGCACCTTAATAAGATGATAAATAAATATTTAAATTTCTTCTTGTTATTGACAATACATCAATTTGTAAGACCTATATATATATATATATAGAGAGAGAGGGAGAGAGAGAGAGAGAGAGAGAAATTTGTAATATTTCTAATATCACTCAATTTTAAAATAATAAAAAAAAATTGCATAAAACCCCCCATTTGGGTTCAAAGCATCCACAGCAGTGGAGCAATAATTATAGCTATTTGGCACCACAACAAACCACTTTATCTATTTTACCTACACACGTGCTGCAGCAGTGGAGCTAAAATAGCATTATAACTATTTAGCTCCACTGCTGTGAATGCTCTAATCAGTCAAGGGCACTAGGCCATAGCCTAAGTGGCTTAGGATTAGGGTTGGCATGGTCTAGGACTAGGGTTGGCCCTAAAGTAGTATGACATTTGTAAAGTTATAATTTTTTTTCTCTTTAATTAAAAAGTTCGTAAAAAAAGTTTTTTTTTTTTTCTCTTTTTGTTTTTAATAAATAAAACTTACGTATGGTACAATTTATTTTGATATTCAATCATATCCAAATATCTAGTTGTAATTAATTTGATTGTTCTTGCCTCTTGGGAATAATAACAATGTTTGTATTTTATTAGTCAATACAACCAAGTATTTGAATTTAATTTAGAAACCAAATGTATTGCACCTAAAATATTATATTTTAGTTTTTTCACTTTTTAAATATACCTAAGCATTAAGGAATAACAAATATTTATTTTTAAATAATAAATATTTGATTAGGAATTGTAATTGACACTTTTCAAAGAGAAAAATACACACTTTTTTTTTTGGGGGTTAATTTATCCGTTTAAACGTTGAACCTACAAATTAAGGGATTTTGGTGATTTTTTCTTCATATTTGGGCATAGTTTAACTTTATTTTAAAAAAAAAATGTAAAAAAAAAAAAAATTGTTAAATGTGCCTTAACTTTTACTATTACCCACTCATTAATGATAAATCTTTCTATTCCTCCTGTGCAGTACAGTTAGCTTGTTTTTTGTTTTTTTGTTTTTTATTGTTAGCTGAATGCAACATTATTAATTAATATGGTCCAGATAAGAGATACTTTTGGTCATTTTTATATCTTGTACCCGGCATATATGCCGGGTACAGGGTATATGAGCTCTACTTTTGGGGACTTTGTTAATAGATAATTTTAAGAAAATTTCAATATCACTTTCACAAGAAATATAAAAACTGTGACAAAATGGGTTTGATTATTTCTTTTTCTATAAAAAAATTTATAAAAATATTTTCTTAACTAATGCATTTAGAGTATCAGTTAACTTTTTCGTTATTAATATCTATACTACTATTTAAGGAGTTTCTCCTATTTGAATTTTTTTTTTTTTTTAAAATGCCCATATGCCCCTATATTTAAGTAGAGACAAAATTAAATGACAATTCGGTAAAAATACAACTTTAACTCTCACTAAAACATTACCTAAAAAATAGAACTACTTTTCTGTTGATTTTTAAATTATTTTATCAATTTATAAATTAGATTCTCTCTCTCTCTCTCTCTCTCTATATATATATAAATGATGACACTATATAAAAAAAAAGTCTCATCACATGCGCAGAACATGTATGACAAGGCTAGTTATTGTTAATGGTTTTTCAATATATATATATATATATATATATATATTGCCGATTTAAAAAAAAAAAAAATCTTCTGGATTATACGATTTTAAGGACAAGCAGAGGCCAGACAACGAGAAGCATGCATGTAGCTATTATTAATTAATTATTTATTTAGTCCGAGATTAGCCGTATGCAAGTAAAACGTTGTGTGAATAAACTATCAAGAAACGAGTGAAAGTGGCTCTTCAAAAAAAAAAAAAAAAAAGAACGGGTGAAAGTAAGAAATCTTATGGTCAACATGGCTTTGGAAGACACCAAATTCTTTTATATATATATATATATATATATATCAGATTTTAACATGTTCTAAAAGAAAAAATTGTAACAGCAAACACTAATCATGATTCATGACAATTGCAAATTTAAATATGAAAATTCAGGATTCGATTCTTTCAATTCAACTTTCATATCATATAGTTTCTCAAAAAAAAAAAAAAAAAAAAAAACACTTTCATATCATATATTTTTCTCATAAAAAAAAAAAATCATATCATATATAGGTTTCTCAAAAAAAAAAATCATATCATATATATATTTTTTAATTATTTGATTCCTATTTACCACCTGTGACATATATTTTAAAAAAAAAAAATCATATCATATACTTTTTTTTAATTATTTAATTCCTATTTACCACCTGTGACATATTATATTGTCTTTTCTAAACTTCTTGGGTTAAAAAAAATACCGCTCTACATAATCCTATCATGATTATATAGTTGTTGATAAAATTTAAAATTTTGTTCATTATTTTATTTCATATTTTATGTATTACAATCGCTGCTCATAAGATTGATATAAGTAGGTAAAACCCTGGTTTTCTTTTATTCTTTTGAAATTATTTTTGAAAAATTATATTTTAAACCTTATAATTCAAGTTGCGTAACAAATTAAACTCCATAATTTTAAAAGTAATAAATTAAACTTTGATATTTAAAAAAATAATAAATTAAACCTTATAATTTCAAAAGCAACAAATTAAATTTGAGGTTTCAAAAGTAAGTGACAAAAAAGTCTTTAATTAAATGATATTAATTACAAGTTTTTTTTTCTCCTTACAATAAATATACATGGGTGAGTGATTCAAATCAATTTGTCCTCCAAATAGCTAGAGATATGTTTCTTGGCACTTACGAACCTTTTTTGATACAACAATTACAAATTACAAATATCTAACATCTAATATTGGTCAGGCAATTATAAGTGCCAAAACGTTGGTCCTCCCTCTCCAATGACGGAACCACTCAAGGGCAGAGGGGTGTTATGGGTCCCCCTCTCCCCCCAACCTTTTGAAAAAAAATATACTAGTTTGTATATTAAAAAAAAGAATTTTAATTTTGGCTCTGAAATTTATATACTCCCTCCCCACCCCCCCCTCCCAAAAAAATTTACAAATTGATCCAAGAAATCTAACAAATAGATAACTTATAAAAAAAAAAATGCACATATCCAGATAATAAGAAAAATCTTTGGACAAATCATAAATTCGGTCTAAACAAAAACAATAATAACAAATCAATTACAAATCCTAGCAAAAAAAAAAAAAAAAAAAATACAAAAAATACAAAAATCCAATAACCTTTTTCTCAATTTCTCCCTCTCACTTGAGAGCTCTCTGCCCATCTCAAATGACTTCACCCTCATAGTCACAAAGACAACTCCTATGGCACATACTGATTGCTCCACCCACACATCAGTTAGACCTTAAAAATCTTTGAACAAAGAACTTCGACCCCCCCTAAATTTGAATCCTGGTTCCGTCCCTGGTCCTCTTCTCAGCTTAGTTTTCAATGTTTAAATGAAGACATGTTAGTACATGAGAAAAAGTTGCTACAAACACATCTATAAAGTAACTAAAACTGTGACTTGAAGTTATAATTTTCAACAAACTATGTGTAACAAACACTATTCTTAATATATTACCATGCTTCATATAGCAAGTAAATGGTATATTATATGCTGCGCCAAGTGCAACTGCCCTAAAATAATTGCACACCAAACATTTTTTTTTCTTTGATAGAAACATTTTCATTTGTCTTAATTATTAAAGAATGAATAGATCATATAGCAAGAAGATGGTATATTATATGCGGCGCCAAGTGCAACTGCCCTAAAATAATTGCACACCTAACATTTTTTTTTCTTTGACAAAAACATTTTCATTTACCTTAATTATTAAAAAATGAATAGATCATATATAGTTTGATACGACTCTATGTATCCAACTATGATTAGGGTTTCAATTTAAGACTTTAGTATAAGAATTGCTTTCTCGAATCTTTGGCTGGGTGGTGGCACAATATCATTGCTTGCCACCCTCAATTTGGTGATCCATAGTTGGATTTAAAATCAATTGAAAAAATTTATATATCTTTAATGCAAGACTAAATGGTCGGATCTTAAATTAAATATAGGCCGTCAAAAATGGTTAAAATTGGTTAAAGTTTGGTCAAACTTTGTTAAACATGGTCAGACTTCATTTTTTATTCTAAAATAATTCTTGGATTTGACACAATTTGAGTAGGTTCAGCCCAGTGGAGGTTTTTGAGTGGGTGGCATTTGGGGTGGAACTAGCTATGTTTTTTTCTTGGTTTTCTTGCATTGAGAAAACTTAATTTATGGTAGGGTAAAACGGGGTCATAACACTTCTTTTTTGGAATTTTGTCCAATTCCATTTGGGTACTTTTCTGCTTTTTTTTGTTTGGTTTTGTATGACTGTTGCTAGGGGTGTGCAAGGGAGCCGAGAAACCGCTACAACAGACCGGAGCCGAGAAACCGCACCACACCTAAAGCTGACCACAGGAGCTGAGGCTGGCAAGCAGAGACTAGTGGTCTTTCCGACGCCGGTGCAGTGATGCAATCGGAAATCAATTTCGATTACCGATATTTGTACTGAACCGATATGTTAATGCTCGAGTCCGGTTCTGATGATGCTATGAATCTATGATTCCTATTTCCTAATATATGACTTAATGAAACGGAACGTTTCAGTTTAACAGGGCTCTTTTAAAATAAATAAATAAATAAATAAAACGACGTCGTTTTAGTTTAGGGTTACAAATTTTAACAAGCATATAAATTGTTCTTTTCACATAACCTACCTCAGAACTCTCTCTTTCTCTCTCGCCTCTTTGCAGCTGCAACACTGAAGCTGCTACTCAGTGCTCACTCCCTGCCAGTCTACTACAACACCGCCGGTGAGTTTCATAGTCACAAACAATTAATCCGTTTCTTCTCTCTCTCTATACTCTAAGTCCATGAATACTGACGCCTTTTTTTTTTTTCAGCAATTTGATTTTGAGGGAGACTGTGAGAGCCATCACTCTTTAATCATTCACAGAGAGAGTTTTAAGCTTTTTTGCTTTCTGGCATTTTGAGGGTTTTTGTTGTTGGAGGTTGTCACCTTTTGATAAGGTCGAAGTGATACGTGGAGGCCTATGAACCTTATGTCTGTGGCTTGTACTAATATGGGAGTTTCTAGTACATTTGGGTCTTTTTTTTTTTTTTTTTTTGGATAAGAGTTTTCGGAAAATTCGTGATTGTTTTTTTATTTTTTGATTTTGATTTTGATTTTTTTTGGTAATTTGAGAAAGAGTCCCAAACTTGGCGAGCAAGTTTCTGTTTGGCATATTTTTTGACTTGGGGATTTTGAGCTACTTAGTGGAACTACTGTGGTACTGCCATACTACCTATTAGGCATTGGCTTTTGTTTATTTGTTATAGTATATGTTCATTGTAAAGCATTTCTTTGGTCAAAAAAATTATTTATTCATTTATTTTTACATGGAAGTCGATATTAATTTTATTTGCATTACATTCTGATTTTAGTTGTTTAGGTTCTGCCTTTCTATTGAGTTGATATATATTGAGATTGAGTAATGTATATTGTTAGTGTCTGATTGAGTAATGAGTAATTATGGTATAAGTATGAGTTGGAATATGCTTTTGTGTGTTGGCTGGAAGTAGAAAAATATTAGTTGCTACAACAAGATCAACTACTACTGATGATCTAAGACTTTGAATGGGATTTCAAAGTCACAAACAGCAGTGTATGTGTGCAGCAAATTCAAAATAGAAGAATTCGTAAATTCGGAGCTGCGTGTGGTCACGTGAGTAAGTACTACAAGAGGTAGCATTAGATTTAGGGTTAAATCTATTGTAAACACTTCCATTCTATTTAGTGAATTTGTTCATTGTGGATTGTTTAGGTCAAATCCTCCCCAAGTTTTTTTACCCTAAAACTGAACAATTTCATTGGTTTTCCTGGGTTATCATATCGTTATGTTCTTTACTTTTCTGCTATTTGACTTTTTTTTTTTTAATTTGACTTTTCTTTTGCTTCTTATGCGTGACTAGATTTTTGATGGCTTGCTAAATAAAAAAAAAACAGTTTGTATTTACTTGAAATCTTGAACAAGTTGATATGTTGATATTGGGCTTGAAAGCCCAATTTTTTTTTTTATTAAAAAAAAGTTTTTTTTTTAGTATTTCAAACGGACCAAACCGACTAAATCGACAGCAAAAAACCGCACTGCTATAAGTCGAAAAACCAACTCTAGGCGGTGTGCATCGGTTCCAATTATGAAAAAACCGATTTCTATCGATTCGATAATAAATTTGGAAAAAAACCACCTGACCAAACCGCGCACACCCCTAACTGTTTCTGCTATCATTTTCTATTGTGATTCAGCAACACCTAAACAATCCATTAAATGAGTCAACAGTTTTGTATGTTGGCATTTTTCGGGAGATAGATGTTGAAAACAAAGTCAAAATATAGATAAAATTAACACAACAAAATTGAATTAGTCCTAAAATTGAGGATATCAAAAATATGTTGAATATGTCAGAATTTTATGTGAGTCAAATGGGGGTATGTACGTTGAAACAACAAAAGATTAAATTGATAGAATTGGTTTTGTGGCAACTAAAACGAAATTGGTCTTCAAAATTAAGGTCCACAAAGTAGTTTTTGCAAACAACAAACAGAACATAGGGAGGGTGGTGAAAATTTTCTTTATGAAACAGAATTTTGTATTGAAGCAAGAACAAAACAGAGATTGACTTTGAGTATAACAGAGAGAGAGAGAGAGAGAGAGAGAATTCATAGAAAAATTGTATTTCTTGCTCATTTACAAACTGAAGCTAATCTCACTATTTATAGTACAAAACTTACGAGAATAACTGAATAACTTTAGGTTCCACATTATGTGGGTTAGCTCCGTGAAACCAGGGAGAAGAAACTGTTTTCTCAACTGATTTTCGTGCCATCTTCAACTGCTCTTCAAAGGCACACACACGACACCGTTTGGGCAGAGTTATACACAATCAAATGCATAAGTGAAAACGGGCATTTTGCATTAGATGCCTTTAGTAGTACGGAGTGTTTCATCATATTAGAAATCGCCTTCAAATCTCAACGGTAACTTCTGACTTCTTCCTCCTCTGGCTATTCTTCAACCCAGATGAAGCTTCATCTACAACATCCTCCCTCAAACAACAGGAGGAAGAATCCACCAGGAGTTTACGCCGTTGATGAAGGAAAGAAGGAGTAGGTAGGGATTTGGTGAACATGTCTGCGAAATTATCTTTACCAGAAACAAAATGAACACATAAATCTCTGCACAAAACTTTCTCATGAACATAATAAAAATCGACTTCCATATGCTTTGTGCGAGAGTGAAAAACAAGATTAGCAGATAGCGCAATAGCAGAGATTTTGTCTCACCAAAGGACAGGCACATGAGGAAGAAAATTTGCAATTTCTTGAACAAAATTCGAAGCCAAGAGATCTCTACAGTTGTGGTGGCTAAAGCTCGATATTCGGCCTCTGTGGAAGAACGAGATAAAGTACTCTGCTTTTTGGCGGACCATGAAATAGGAGAGGGACCAAGAAACAAGAAGACCAGTGGTCGAGCAACGGTCAGTGGGATCACTGGCCCAGTCCACATCTGAAAATGCTGTGAGAGTCAATGGACCAGGTGTAAAAGAAATGCCATGATGCAAGATTCCTCTAATATATCGGAGAACACGTTTTGCAGCTTCTAAGTGAGTAGATATGGGTCTACTCATAAATTTGCAAAGCTGGTGAAAACAAAAGGCAAGATCATGACAGGTAAAAGTCAAGTACTGAAAAGCACCCACCATACTTCTATACTCAATGGGATCAAAGAGAGAAACACCATATGAGGAAGTAATTTGGTGGATGGACAGCATGGAGTCTTAGTAGGCTTCGAATTCTCCATATGGACTGAGTGAGAGTAATGCCAAATTTAGAGTGAGAAATCTATATGCCCAAGAAATAATTGAGTGATCCGAGATCCTTAAGTTCAAAAATAGTACTTAAGGCTGCAATAAGCTGAGCAATATAAGCAGAATTGTTCCCAGTTATGATGATATCTTCTACATACAGTAGCAGATAGATGATGGTGCTTGTAGAATGAAAAATGAAAAAGGAATTGTTAGCCATAGAAGCAATGAATCCAAGATGGAGAAGATGAAATGTGAATCTCTCAAACCAGGCCTGAGGGC
Source organism: Quercus ilex subsp. ballota (assembly GCA_032727855.1). Classification (NCBI taxonomy): domain Eukaryota; kingdom Viridiplantae; phylum Streptophyta; class Magnoliopsida; order Fagales; family Fagaceae; genus Quercus; species Quercus ilex. The sequence goes on from CM064909.1 coordinate 29,228,167, forward strand.
CTTGTTCGAGACCATACAAGGACTTATGCAGTTTACACACATAGCTTGGATAAGCAGGGTCCACATACCCAAGAGGCTGTTGTAAATACACGTCTTCCTTGAGAAATCCATGCAAGAAAGCATTAGACACATCTAGCTGTCATAAAGGCCAATTGCAACTAACAACAATTGCCAAAACAAGCCTTACAGTAGTAGGCTTGATCATTGGACTGAAAGTATCAGAATAGTCTATGCCTGCCTGTTGATGAAAACCTTTTGCTACAAGCCTTGCCTTGTAACGAGGAATTGAGCCATCACTGTTGAACTTAAGCTTAAAAACTCACTTGCATCCAACCAAGTTTGCATGAGGAGGAGCAAGAACTAAATTCCAAGTGTTTTGTTTTTGTAAGGCCTGAAACTCAACATCCATTGCCTCACACCATTTGGGGTATTTAGATGCAATTATGCAGGATAGGGGTTCTGTGTTGGTGTAGTCCAAAATAGTTTTATAGCATAATTTGGTGTTAGGCTTAGTAATGCCACTCTTGGATCTAGTCTGCATAGGATGCAGATTACTGACAGTGGTAGTGGAAACTTCAAGCATGATAGGAGGAATAGATGAAATAGCAGAGGAAGAAATTGTAGCTAATGTAGCAATAGTGACAAGGACAATAGGTAAGGTATCTATAGGAGTATGCAATGGAGTAGAATGAGGGAGAGATGGGGTAGCAGGTATAGAAGGAGTGGATTGTGTGGTAGGCAATGAAGGAGTGGATGGTGTGGTAGTCACAGAAGGAATAGATTGTGGTATATAAGGGCCCAATAAAGAAAGTTGATTTGAAGAGTGAAGATAAAGGAGATTTGATAACCAAAGTGAATTTAATATAGTTGAAGTTTGAGAAGATGAAGACGTAAAAGAAGTAGAAAGAGTAGTGAAGGAACATTTGGACTCATTAAACAACACATGCCTAGAGGTGTAAAGATGCTGAGATTGAACATCAAGACAGAGATACCCTTTAGAATTAGAGGAATATCCTAAGAACCTTGGTTCTAGGCTCAAGCTTATGAGTAGTGTAAGGTTTGAGACGTGGATAACATGCATAGCCAAAAACTTTTAACCATGACAGATCAGGATGAGAGGAATAGAGCTTGTACCAAGGGAAAACAAAGTTCAAAACAGAAGTGGGAAGTAAGTTTATTAGTGAAACTGCTGTAAGAACAGCATATGACCAGTAAGTAGTGGATAGAGAGGCTTCAGATAACAGAGTTATTGTGGTTTCAATGAGGTGCCTATGTTTTCTCTCAACCAGACCATTTTGGGTGTAAGGACAAGAGATTTGATGAATAATGCAATGTTGTAGAAGATAGGATTTAAAGGCGGATGAAGTATATTTTCCACCTCCATCAAATCTGAATGTTTTTGTTTTTGGAGGAGAAGTGAGTTTCAATCATGGCTTTAAAAAGAACAAACTTTGAAAAGACTTCAGATTTAGATTAAGCTGGTAAATCCAAGTAAATCTTATAAAGTGATCAACAAACAAAACATAATATCTAAAGCCATTTACTGATTGCAAAGGTGTAGGACCCCACACATCAGAGTGTATAAGTTCAAAAGAAGAAGACGCAATAAACTAAGATTTTGGAAAAGGAAGATTATGCATTTTACCATACAAACAATGAATACAAGAATGATTCAAATCAGTATACTTATTTGTTAGGATTAGTATTGGTGTTACACAAGTAGGTCAGTGATTGGATGTAAGAGTGAGTGAGTAGCATTGAGAGTGGTAGTCAGTTGTGAGTGTATAGCTGGAGTGGGAGAGTTAATTAGTAGTTAAAAGTTAGTTAGAGGGTGGGAGATGTATAAAGGTGAGAATTGGTTGTTGTACAAAATCAAGTAATAAGTAAAGCATAATTCAGTTCCTATTCTATTTTTCTCTATCTCTTTTCTTCTTTGGAAGACCAGCTGACCTCGAATCCAGCTAGAGACATAACCACCATACTCTGCATCTAACAATTGGTATCAAAGCATCACTCCTGAGAAAACCATGATTGAAACACGAGCTTTTGCCACCATGAATTTGGTAAATGAAGCTATTACTTCTCTTCGCACAACTTCAGACCACCATGACAAAGATATTCAAGAAATTCAGAAGATCCAGGGCATTCATACAAGGACCTTGAATGAAATGAATCAAAACATCCACACCATCTTACAGAAATTGAATTCTACAGAGGTTAATTCACATACGCCTCAAAGAAATACTTCCCAAAATCAAAATTCTATGTTAACCCTTACCAGACCTATGAAGCTAAAATTTCCACGCTTCTTAGGTGACGATCCTTCTAGTTGGGTTTATAAGGCCAATCAATACTTTAGATAATACCAAACCCCAATCATAGAAAAGTTGTTAATAGCCTTGTTCCATATGGACTTAGAGGCCTTGATCTGGTTCCAAGAAGCAGAAGACGCAGGGGTGTTCTCTGATTGGGAATCTTTTGTACCAGCTTTACATGTAAGATTTGGAACTAGTGCTTACGATGATCCTATGGAGGTGCTGACCAGGTTGTGGCAAACTTCAACTGTGGCCTTGTATAATAGAGTGGTTTAAGCACTAGTTCCAAATCTTGGCTAGGTAGAATTTGAAGCTATATCTAATAGAGTTAAGGGACTTTCTCCTTTACATAACCCCAGCTGCTTCTTGAGTGGTTTAAAGGATGAAATAAGATTACCTATAAGAATGCTCAATCCTCAGTCCTTGAATGAAGCTTTTGGAGTAGCCAAGATTCAAGAAGAATATGTGTGGAGCAGCAGGAAGAGCATCAAGTACCAACAAGAATCAGGCAAAACTTCCATTCTTGGTTTACCTAAGAGTAATGCAGTGTTAGATACTAAACCAAAAATACCAATTAAAATAATTACTCCTGCTCAAATGGATGAAAGGAGAAAGAAGGGGTTATGTTATAATTGTGATGAGAAATGGGGGCCTGGGCATAAGTGTAAAAATGTCAAATTGTTTCTTTTAGAGGGAATTGATATAGTACCAAGACTGCAATTTGGAGTGCAAATTACTGAGGTGGATGAGGAAGTGGGCAGTGATCTTAATAAACCAATTGAACAAGAAGAAGATGTGGGAATTACATTGTATGCTTTAATTGGAACTCCTACACCAGGCACTATGAGGGTTAGGGGCAAGATTAATGGCAGTGGGTTAGTGATACTTGTTGACACAGGTACTACTCATAATTTTGTGGATGCATTATTGGTCTCTAGTTTACAGTTAAATGTTGATGTTTCAAGAATTTTGGAGGTTAAGGTGGCTAATGGTACTGTGGTGAGAACTCAAGGTTTTTGTAGTAGTGTACCAGTGTGTGTGCAAGGGTGGAATTTTGTGTCAAATTTCATGTTTTGGCATTAGGGGGTTGTGATGCTAAGTTGGGCACTCAGTGGTTGAGTACTTTAGGTGTAATACACTGGAATTTTCAGTTTTTAACTATGAAATTCCATTATAAGGATTAACAGGTCTTGCTGCAAGGTTTAAGTCCCTCTTTAGGCATTTCTTTCATGGATTGTAATCAGTTGCTCAAGGGATCAGTGAGGAAGGGTTTGCCGCTTCAAATCACTCCTGCAGTTGGTGTGGTGTTGGAAGATATTGTGCCTACAGAAGTGGAGTTGTTATTACAGAAATTTGGAGAGGTTTTTGAGACTCTTACAGGTCCACCACCTGTGAGGGGTCATGAACACCAGATCACTCTCATGGAGGGCTTTTAGCCAGTATGCCAGAGACCCTATAGATACCATTTCTATCAAAAGAAGGAAATTGAGAAGATTGTGAGAGAGTTGTTGTCTATTGGGACAATTAGAAATAGCACCAGTCCTTTTGCTTCACTTGTTTTGTTAGTAAGAAAGGTAGGTGGGTCTTAGAGGATGTGCATTGATTATAGAGCCTTGAACAACATCACTGTGAAGGATAAGTTTCCAATTCCAGTTATTGATGAGATGTTAGATGAGTAGAATGGGGCAACTATCTTTTCAAAGCTTGATTTGAGATCAGGGTACCATCAAATCAAGATGAAGGAGGAGGATGTGCCTAAAACAGCCTTCAGAACACATGAGGGGCACTATAAGTTCTTGGTAATGCCATTTGGCTTAACCAATGCTCACTCAACCTTTGATGAACTAGGTTTTTAAGCCTTATCTTAGGAGATTTGTTTTAGTTTTTTTTTAATTTTTTTTAATTTTTTTTTATTTAATGATATCTTAGTTTATAGCACTTCTTTATTTGAGCATGTGACCCATCTGAGATTTGTTTTAGAGGTTTTGGGTTTAAATAAATTGTATGCTAAAAGGTCCAAATGCAAATTTGCTTGTAATGAAGTGGAGTACCTAGGGCATGTTATCACTAGTGCTGGGGTTCATACTGACCCCAAGAAGACTGTTGCCATGTAGCAATGGTCTACCCCTATTGATCTTGAGTCCTTGAGAGGGTTTTTGGGGCTCACTAGTTAATTACTATAGAGAATTTGTTAAGGGATATGGTCAGATTGCTGCTCCCTTAATTGCCTTATTGAAGAAGGATGCATTTTCTTGGTCTGAAGAAACTTAGCAGACTTTTCAACAGTTGAAGGTTGCTATGATTCAACCACCTGTGTTGTCTCTCCCAAATTTTGATAAGACATTTGTCATAGAGTGTGATGCCTCAGGGCAAGGGTTGGAAGCAGTCTTGATGCAGCAAGGCAGGCCTATTGCCTTTCATCGTCAAGCCCTCAAAGGTAAGAATTTGGCCTTATCTACTTATGAGAAGGAGTTATTAGCTTTGGGTACTACTGTGAAAGGTGGAAAGCTTACTTGGTTGGAAGGCCTTTCATTGTTAGAACTGATCAACAAAGTCTTAAGTACCTACTAGAGCAGAAAATTGGTACTCCTACTCAACAGAAGTGGTTTGCCAAATTATTGGGGTATGCCTTTGTGGTTCAATATAAAAGGGGTAATGATAACCTTGTGGCTGATGCATTGTCTAGGAAAGTTGAAATGGAGGATGATTTGGCTTCAGATGTGATGTCTAGTAAGGCTGAATCTGTGAACCTTACTTTTGAGTATGATTTGGATTCTCAAGAAGGAGTTTTGTGTATGCTTTCCTTTCCTTCCCCAGCTTGGTTAACTGACCTTAAAACAAGCTATGCCACAGATCAGCAGGTGCAGGGTATTTTACAAGCTTTGAATTCAGGGAAGAATGTCCCTAAGGATTATTCTCTGCAGAATGGTTTGTTGTTGTACAAAGGGAGGATCTACCTAGTCACTTATGAAGACTTGAAGACTGCTGTTTTGCATTAGATTCACGACATTCCATTATGAGGTTATTCAGGATTTCTTAAGAATTTGCATAGGGTTAAAAGAGATTTCTGTTGGCCTGGTTTAAGGGCAGATGTGAGGAAGTTGTTCAGAGAGTGTGACACTTGTCAAAGATAGAAGTCTGAAACTTGTAATCTAGCTGGTCTCTTGCAACCTTTGCCAATACCAAAGAAGTCTTGGATGGATGTGAGTATGGATTTTGTTGAAGGACTTCCTAAGTCTCAATTGAAGGATGTGGTGTTAGTGGTGGTAGATAGATTAACTAAGTTTGTTCACTTTGTGCCTTTGTGCCATCCTTATTCTGCAGCCAAAGTAGCCCAACTATATCTGCAACATGTTTTTAAATTGCATGGCATGCCTGCCACAATTGTGAGTGATAAGGACCCTGTCTTCACATCTCATTTCTGGCAGGAGTTAATAAGGCTACAAGGGTTGCAATTGGCCATGTCTACAGCGTACCATCCCTAATCAAATGGCCAAACAAAGGTAGTCAATAAAATTTTAGAGCATTACCTAAGGGCTTTTGCTGCAGATAGACCACAATCTTGGGTGGAGTGGTTACCCTTAGTTGAATTTTGGTTTAATACCAATTTTCATGTCTCCTTCAAGATGACACCTTTTGAGGCTTTATATGGCTTTGCCCCACCAAAACTCTTGGATTACATTCCAGGCACTACTAAGGTAGAGATTGTGGAGGTGCATTTGAAAACTAGACAGCAACTCATTTCCTTATTGAAGCAGAATTTGGTGGCAACTCAGGAGAGGATGAAGGTTGCTACTAATAAGCATAAGACCATGAGGGAGTTTGCAGTTGGTGATTGGGTGTACCTCAAGTTGCAGCCATACAAATAGATGTCAATGAGGCAGAAACGTTTGGGGAAATTATTACCTAGATATTATGGTCCCTTTTAGATATTACAGAAGGTTGGTAGTGTTTCCTATAAATTGGATTTGCCTCCTGAATCAAGGCTCCATCCCACTTTCCATGTTTCATGTTTAAAAGGAAAGTTGGGTCAGCATGTGGTACCTCTTCCTTCCTTACCTCCTGTGGATTCTAAAGGCATTATCAAACTAGAACTTGTTGTTGTTTTACAAGAAATGACTCATCATTTGAGGAACGGGTCTATCACTTAAGTTTTGGTTCAATGGCAATGTGAGCAAGTGGAGGATGCTACCTGGGAGAGTCTGTACTTGTTGCAACAACAATTTCCTCACCTTATGGGCAAGGTGCTTTAATAGGGAGGGTATTGTTAGGATTAATATTGGTGTTACACAAGCAGGTCAGTGAGTGAGTAACATTGAGAGAGGTAGTTAGTTGTGAGTGTACAGTTGGAGTGGGAGAGTTAGTTAGTAGTTAAAAGTTAGTTAGAGGGTGGGAAGATGTATAAAGGTGAGAATTGGTTGTTGTACAGAATCAAGTAATAAGCAAAACATAATTCAGTTCCTATTCTCTTTTTCTCTATCTCTATTCTTCTTTGGAGGACCAGCTGAGCTCGAATCCAGCTAGAGACATACCCACCATACTCTGCATCTAACATTATTCAATACAGACTTGAAATTAGGAAAAAGAAGTTTGAGAACTTGATCATAAGGATGACCAAGCCTCATATGCCAAAGTGTTTTATTGAAAATAGTGGACTTAGTAGCATTGTTACAGACTTTAGAAGACAAAGTGAGTTGAGAAGCTCTGTGAGGATAAATGGGATAAATTCCATCTTCACTCTTGCCTTGGTAGAGTACTTTCCCCTTGATCAAAGCCTGAATTGAAAGGATATTTTCATTAAAATAATACCAACATTTGTTATCATGATAGATTTTATTGATAGGAGCAAGATTTGAGGAAATGGAAGGAACTCTAAGCACATTATTTAGATGAATGGTTGAATAGGAAGAAGGAAAGAGAGTGTTATCTATATGAGTGATAGGTAGGTTTTGCCCATTGCCTACAGTGAGGTGGTCTTGACCATTGTAAAGCTTGGGAAAGTTGAGTTGATTCAAGCTTGAAGTAACATGATTTGTGGCAGCACTATCAACAAGCCAAGGTTGCTCCTGTGCAAGACAAACATTGGATGCAATAGTCATTGCTGCAAGTTTGGTATGTGGATGCTTGCCTTGATAGGCATAATCCATCCTATGATAGCAATCTATTGCTAAATGTCCAAGCTTGCCACAAATCTGAAAAGTTGGCCTTTTTGATCTTGGAACAGCAACAGTAGAATTGGAATAGTTTTGTTGGAAGTGAGTGAATTGATTATACTGAGGTAGTTGATTACTTGGACCTTTACCTCCTCTTCCACCTCTATTGTTATAGTTCCCTCTGCCCCTTCCTTTATTGCATTGATTGTAACTATTTCCATTAGGTTTTGAGGTAGCAGCTGCTGCGATAGCAAAGATAGGATCTTTGACATCCAAGCCTTCATTTAGAGACTCCTCATTTGCATTTAGCATAGTTGAGAGTTCATCAAAGCTTAATTAAGTACTTTTGGTCCTTATTCCAGACCAGAAAGCATTGTACTCTTTAGGAAGGCCCTTAATTGTAATATGCAGTAGCTTTTCATCATCAATGATCACACCAACCGATAGTTGTTTATCTCTCACTACTTTGATCTTCGGTAGATAAAGATTCACAGTATCTACTCCCTTCTTGAGATTATGCAGTTCACCTTTAAGGTTCATTATGTGAGATCTAGAGATGGAGGAGAACCTATTTTCCAAGACCTTCCAGACCTCCATAGCAGAAGTGCAGTCAACTGTGAGTGCTAAGATGGAAGGAGACAGAGTAGAGCTTATGGTAAGCAAAGCTTTCTCCTTTGATCTCCAAAGTAAGTAATTTGGATTCAAGATTGAGGTGAATTCATTAGAAAGATCCTTAAGGAATTTATCAGGGATCAATTGTGGCTCTTCTAGTAGTTCAAACATTCTAAAACCATTGAAATTTGATGCTTCCACACAATATAATTTGTGTTGTCTAGTTTGATTGTCATCATATTCACCATGTTAGACAGAAGCAGAAGTTGCTGATTCATCACATTTACTGAGGAATTCAAAGATGTAGAAGAAGTTCAAGAAGCCATTGTAGACACTCAATTTTACACCTATGATTTAATCAAGAAAGATGACTAGAATGACCATCCATGTACCCCAAAAATCATGATTGTATTACATGCATTAATTCATTCATTGCATATCAAAAAAATGATCTTGAGATTCTAACGATCGCGACGGTATGTTTGGTTTCCGAATCGAACTGTCGGATTGAAAAATATCGCATAATCAAGTTTGCATGGTCAACATGCATTGTGTCTAGGTAGAGTCGACCATGCATGATTAATTTAAATTAATTCTGATTGGTTAAAAAATTAAAATTAATTAAATAATTTTGTGATTAGTTGATAATTAGTGTTTAGAATAGGATTGCTTGCATAGGAAAAAATGGGATAATTGGATAACAATAAAATTGTGGATAATCTGAACTTTATCAAGATTTATTTTAGAGTATTTATCTATAAGATAATTGTTGCTAAAAAGACCTGAATTATCCAGAAAAAAGATAAAAATATTAGAATACGGATTGGAAACATGTCTAAATGCAAGGCCCGGCTCAAGAAAACCTAAAAAATGAGTCCAAAATGCACCCAAACACGAAAGTGCGATCAGCACCCAAGAGTACCATTCGACACTTTTGGAGTGCCGATCGGCACTTTCAAAGTGCCGAATGGCACCCTTAAGGGCTAAGGCCCAACTCAGCACCCAAGAGTACCATTCGGCACTTTTGGAGTGCCGATCGGCACTTTTGGAGTGCCGATCGGCACTTTCAAAGTGTCGAATGGCACCCTTAAGGGCTAAGGCCCAACTCTCTTTGGGTGACGATAAAGCACATCCTTTTCGACTTATTCGCAGAAGGACGCGTCTGGATTCACATTCTAATCGTCTGAGCCATTTTTTAGAGTCTTCCAGCCTTTATAAATAGAGACTGGATCTCAAAATTCAGGACACTCTTTTACACTTTCAAGAGAGACATTTTCTCATACCCCTAAATTTCTCATATTTTCGATCCCCATTATGATATTCTCTCAAGCTAAGATTTTTAGGTTTCAAAGATAATTGCATAAATTTCTTTGAACCCTAAAATATCCTCTCAAGAAGAAGAGTGCTCCATGCAAGAGGTTATTTCTTATTAACCTTTTTTTTAATATATTGCTCTTGTTGTGATGATGCATGTTTATTTATTTTAGTGTAGTTGGGTCAAATATTCATATCATGAATTGTTAACTTATTTTGTTAAAATAAGTTCTTGATTCTTTTTGTTATGATCTCTTTCTTAGTTTCAAAATCTGCATGTTATCAATTTTTTTCTTAAATAAAAAACGGATCTGCATCTTCCTTAGATGCAGATTATTTTGTTAAAATAAGTTCTTGATTCTTTTTGTTATGATCTCTTTCTTAGTTTCAAAATCTGCATGTTATCAATTTTTTTCTTAAATAAAAAACGGATCTGCATCTTCCTTAGATGCAGATCTGAAATTTTCTTAAATAAAAAACGGTTCTGCATCTTCCTTAGATGCAGATATGAATTTTTCTTAAATTAAAAACAGATATGCATCTTCATTAGATGCAAATCTGAATTTTTCTTAAATAAAAAACTGATCTGCATCTTTCTTAGATGAAGATCTGAATTTTTCTTAAATCAAAAATGGATCTGCATCTTCTTTAGATGCAGATCTGAACTTTTCTTAAATAAAAAACTGATCTACGTTTTCATTAGATATAGATTTGATTTTTTTAAAATAGCATATTTTGAAAAAAGAAAAAGAAAAAAGGATCATGAATGGTTGTGTTTGTCGTGTTTGTTTTATTTAGTACATATAGCATAAATTTATTTTTTGAATAAAATCCTCTTCTCAAGAAATCTTTTTCAGTTTTTTACACATATAAAAGCATATCTGATTTTTTTTAAATACACAAATCTGATTTTTTATTATTATCACAGGATAGACTTGATTATTTACAAATCAATATCCATTTTTTTCCCAGTTCTCAAAAACTAGATCTGATATATTTTCAAATCAAAAGATTTTGTTTTCTTTAGTAAGCACAGATCTGAATTTTTCTCTTCAAAAAGCCAATTTTTTTCAAGTTCTCAAAAACATATTTGATTTTTCTAAACCAAATTCAATTTTTTTACAACACAGATCTGATTTTTTTTTACAAAAAAGAGGATGCATTCATAAATAAACTTGTATGATTTAGTTTATTTATTTGTGTGTGCAAAATGTCATTCATGTCATGCATTAAGGGTACATTGGTCACAAGAGTCTAGAAGACCAGACTCTGTCAAGGCGGGATGGGTGCCTAAAATTTTCCCATTCCGTAACCTAGCCTCTGAATTTAGAGTCTTTGGATAGGTAGACCTAGGCTTTATCTTTGTTCTTTATTTATTTTGGGTAGATTGTAACTAGGACAAAAAGTCATGTATTTTTGGTAGTTTGTAACTAGGACCCAAAGCCATTTAATTTTCAATTTATCAAACATGTATTTTTTTATTCAATCAATGAAATGGAACAATTCAGTCATGTATTTTGTATTTAGTTTTTCTTATTTTTTTGTATAAAAAATAAAGTTGCGACTCCACACCACTTACCCAAAAAGACAGGTGCTCTGAAAAACACTCTAAAATCTCTCTCTTTTTTGAGAGGCACCAAGTTTGGCGGTCTCTCACAGCCACTGTTGAGCTTGATGCTGCCATTGATGAATTCTGAGTAGGGATTGTGGGCTCTGATACCATGAAAACTTTCTTTTAGGTTCCACATTATGTGGATCAGCTCCATGAAACCAAGGAGAAGAAACTGTTTACTCAACTGATTTTTGCGCCATCTTCAACTACTCTTTAAATGCACACACACGACACCGTTTAGGTAGAGTTATACACAATCAAATGCATAAGTGAAAACATGGCGTTTTGCATTAGATACCTTTAGTAGAACGATGCGTTTCATCAGATTAGAAATTGCCTTCAAATCTCAACGGGAACTTCTGACTTCTTCTTCCTCGAGCTATTCTTCAACCCAAATGAAGCTTCATCTTCAACAGGTGGGAGTAGATGTACTGGAGTAAATGACTGCATAGTATTATTAGCTAAGTTTATTGATAACAAAAAGCATATATGTTTTGAAGATGCAGATAATGCTAAATGGCAAATTAACAAAGGAAATTTCTGCTAGTCAAATTAAAGTATATATGATTATAACACTAAGTCAAAGGGAAACTAAACTTTATTGGTAATCATAAATAATAATTTTCTTTTTTCTATAATCCTTCCATGGGGTGGGGTTGAGATGGAGGGGGAATCATATTAAATACATGGTTGCTTCGATAGATTTAAACTCTTGAACCATAATATCTCTCACACATTAAGGAATATTATTACAACTTTCGACTTTATAAATTATAGTTTGAGCCTAATGTGAGAAACATCATAATTTCATGGCCAAAACCTCAATCCGTAATGGCCAGAAACTTAACACCAAATACACACTACAAAATACCTCCCCTAGCCCTAACCCGTACCCATCATGAGCTAGTGGTGGTTGCAACTTTAGCAAACTCACAACTAGCGCTGTCTAGTGCACCACCAAAATGGTTGTACCCGGCACGAAAACTGGGGACTCATTGAAGGTGAATCTTCCTGCTTCAGCATCAATGGCATCATCATTAAATTGGTCTTTTTGTGTTACCTATAGAGCACCTATTAAACTACTTTATCAAACAGAAGAAAAACTAAGAAAACATAGAAGGGAGAAAGAGAAATAGAGAGAATAAAGAAAGAATCACAGATGCAAATGCAGATCTGTTAGTTGTATTGGTGGAGTAATTTGTTGCTGATAAAGAAGAAAAGTGCAGGGGGGAAAAAAAAAACTCAATCTATTGTCAATGCCAAAGTCCCAAAGAGAAGGTTTATTATGATTTTTTAATGAATGAGCAAAATTTTGAAATATTTTTTTCTTTTCTTACAAAATTAAATATTTTCAGAGTAGTGTTACTAGCATAATACTTTTAAGGTGAAAACTATATTTTCGTCTCTACATTTTCACGCGATTTTCACTTCTGTCCATAACTTTTTTTTCCACTGCTTTTAGTCCCTATTCTGGAAAACGCGTCTCGTTTTTGTCCCTACCGTTACATTAGAGACGAAAAATGCACACGTGGCAAACAGAGTGCACTGTTGGCCCACTAAAAACTAACGTGACCATTAAAATAATAATAAAAAAATGTTATTTGGCATTAAAAAATGCCACGTCCTTAAAAAATTTTAAAAATTAATTTTAACTAAAACAAAAATTCTGTGTTACAAGCATAATATAAAAATTCCATGATTTTATATATCCTTTAAAAAAAAAAAAATACATATATCCTAAATCATTATTATATGAGCTAGCTTCATAAAGCATTAAAAAAAAAAATCCAGTTTTAAAAAAGCATAATACAAAAAAGTTTCATGATTTTCTTCTCCTTTTCTTTTCTTTTCTCGAGGAATAGTATCGGTTCTGCGATCACCAAGCAATGTAGTGACGAAGGAATGGTCCCAACGCAGATCTTCCAGACTCTTTTTCTTCTTCTTCTTATCGTTGTTGTTCAACAAAGTGGGTCCCTCTTCTTCCTTCTTAACATCATCAAGGCTTTGATTCTTCAAATCACGAGCCATGGACTCGACGGCGAACTCAGCGAGGTCCGGTGACGGCGGCGAGTCCATCAGAACACCCCTAGTGCTGACGTGGCATGCAAAGGAAAAGGCGGAAGAGGATGGCGGTGGAGGAAGAGGAAGATGGCAAGGTCGAGATTTTAGGCAATGAAAAGGGTAAAAACAAAAAAGGGGTTTTGAAGAAGAAGAAGAAGGGACGTGAAAGGCGATGAAGGATCGATGACTTGTTGCGACGGAGTGGGAGGAGTTTGTGAGGTTTGAGAGAAGGACTTGTGTTGGTGTATGATTCCGTTGGTGGAGAGTGCAGTAGAGGACCAGATCTACCTGAGGTTGTACTACGCACCGCTTGGATCTGAGGTTTGTGTTTGGTTTCTCAAAAAGTATAAGAAAATTTGGGTTTTGAGATTTGAGTTTGGGGGCCGAAAATCTGGGTTTGAATTTAGTGTTTGGGGTCCAAAAATCTAGATCTGATTTTTGTGTTTAATGTTTTGGTGGCGTGGAGGTTTGAAATCTGGGTTTGAATTAAAATTTTTGAATCTAGGTTTGAATTTGGGTTTGAATTTAATTTTTTGGGTTTTAAATTTGCTGGGTTTGTGTTTTTTGTTCAAATATTTAATGTGTTCATGTTTAGTTTATCAATTTTATCTGGATTTGTCAAGAATGTTGGCATGAATTCTAATTCTGGGTTTTGGCTCTGAGTTTAATTTTCTGTTCTTATTTTTTGGGTTTGTAATTTTTGAATTTTAATCTTGTGTTATTGTTTAAGAAACACTCAATTCATGTAGTTTTTGTTTTTATTTTTGTTTTTAATTTTTTTATTTAGTTAAAATTAATAAATTAATTTTTTTAATTACGTGACATTTTTAAATGCCAAATAATATTTTATTATTATTATTTTAATGACCACGTCAGCTTTTAGTGTGTCAACAGTGCATTTCGTTTGTCATGTGTGTATTTTCTGTCTATGATGTAACGGCAGGGACTAAAACGAGACTCGTTTTCCAGAATAGAGACTAAAAATGGTGAAAAAAAAGTTAGAGACCAAAGTGGAATCGAGTGAAAATGTAGGAACTAAAATGTGGTTTTCGCCTGCTTTTAAAAAAAAATTTGCAACAAAATCTAGATGGAAAGTTGTTAAAGGTAAGTAAAAAAAAAAAAAAATATATATATATATATATATATATAAAATTTTTTATATAACTCTTTTTGGTCTAAGCTAGGGGGCTCATTTGAACCCTCTTACTTGTATGTAACAATACTCCTGGTTGAACAAGTAAAAAAAATTCATTGAAGTCCTCTTAAAACTCTCCTAAATACTCTAGAAAATTCCTCAATCCAATTCCCATAATCTAAATCAAGGTCTCCAAGGGTATAATCTCTAAATTCTCCCTTATTGTCATTGTTTTCAAATTCTTTTTTGCTTAATTAAAGTGTTTGCTTGCATGAAGAATGTGATTGAACATGTTTTCGTTGACATGAATGGGTATTGCCATGCATGATAGGATTAGAATTTGATTTCAAGCTTATATCTATCATGCTTATTCTTACAGTAATATGAATATGTTCATTACTTCATTCATCTTTGCATGCATGAATATCATTTTATGCTTGCTTCACATGTTATTTTGATTATATGGCTTACCCATGTTCTTATATGACTTACCCATTCTGTTCTATCTAGTTGGCTCTTGGAATAATATGTAATGGTATCGATTTATCCTTACATGTAGCTATTCTCTTGATCTGATCTAATTAAATTTGTACATGGAGGCTAGATGGTATTTTATTTGCATATATATGACATGCATGCATATATTTCGATATTGAAATTGCTTGAGTCTTGGTCAGGACTCAAGCAATTCCAATATCTAAATATATTATGCATACATTGTGAACTTAATGTTTGGTTCATAGATCCATTTATACAAGCATGATTTTATACAAATTTTCCCTTCTTTAAATATGGATTTGAGTACTAGTTCTTTAGTTAGTATTGTAAATTCCATAATTCCCACACCAAAAAGATTGATCTAAAAGAAGTTTTCAAAGTGATTTTAAAAGCTTGTTTTTCAAATGATTTTCGAACACTGTTTTTTTTTCAAAAGTAGTTCTCAAAGAGTGTTTCCAAATCACCTAAAGCTGCTTGTATTGTGAAAATGATTTTCATGGGAAAGTTTCTTCAAAAGTTTTCATGAAATCCATTGTTTTAACAAATGAACAATTCAAACCCTTGGGTCTTCCTTTTAAAAGTCCTTTTCCAATAAAAAAACTTTTTCCTAAAAACCGTAGGAGGTCTTATTAAAATCATTTGGTCTTAAAAATTAAGGTAATCTACCAAGAACAAGTGGAAAGAAGAAGGGGGGGTGTGACAAGTAACAAGTATGAGGCACAGGAATTAATGGCTTTATAAAATTATTAGCTACGTTTATTTATAACAACGAACATGTACGTCGTATAGATGCAAATAAAGCAAAATGGAAAATTAAAGTATGGAATTTTTGCTATACAAATTAGAGTACATATTTTCATCAAAGAAAATTAGAGTAAATATTATTAAAACTCCAATTCGAAGGGAAACTAAACTTTATTGGAAAGCATAAAGAAAAAAAAAAATCTATAATCCTTCGGGGGTGGGGTAGGGTGGGGTAGGGATGGAGGGGGAACATGTTAATACATGGGCGCCAATGTAGGGTAGATTTAGTCTCTTGAACCATAATATCTCTCACATCAAGAATTCATACAAGTTTTGATTTTCTAAATTTGAGTTTGAACCTACTGTGAGAAACATCATAATTTCATGACCAAAACCTCAATCGTAGTAAGCAATGAAAATAATTTCATGACCAAAGTCTCAACCTATTGTAGCCCTTCTACAAAAGTACACAAAAAGTAACGCTAAAGCAGTTGACTTGCATATTGTAGATGAGGGAATCCCATGTCTTTCTTTCCCAAATAATCCCTTCAAAAATGGCCAGAAGCATGACACCAAATACATACTACAAAATACCTCCCCTAGCCCAGACCCATGCCCATCACGAGCTAGAGGTTGCAACTTTAATAAACTCACAACCAACATTGTCAAGTGCACCACCAAAATGGTTGTACCAGGCAAGAAAATTGGGGACTCGTTGAAGGTGAACCTTCCCACTTCAGCGTCACTGGCATCATCACTAGATTGGTCTTTTTGTGTTACTTCAAAGACTGTCTCGGATATTCCTAAGAGCTTAAGTATCACACTAAGAAATCCGAATTTATTCATTGTGTTTATTCGTGACATTCTTTGATTATTCCACCATGCTTGAACTGATTGGCCACTTCTTAGGTACTCGGATAAAGTGTATACGTTGTGAATGACAAAGATAGCAGTTAGTACATATAGTGTTGGTTCTTGCACCTGAATATACATATGCACGTTTTAAGGTTGGAAAAACAGTATAATAATAATTAAAAAAAAAAAAAAGACTATAAACTTAATTTTGAATATATTATAGTTTCATGAGCTTCATCATGCAAATTTTGGACAATAGGAAAATTTATTACTTTGAATAGAGATTACAATATGCACATGATTTTTGTTTTAGTGGAAGTGTGGAACACATTTGCAAAAAATATAGATGCAATAATGATGACATGCACAAGATTGATACAACGCAAAGTTTTGGCATGACACAATTGTAGCTCTATATGTCTTGTTATAAATGAACATCGATGTAATGGTTTAGGGTTGCATAATGACTTTTAAATGCATTTGTTAAGTTCAAATGATTAACTCTTTTTTTTTTTTTTGGGATAATTTTATAGTTGATGGAAGGATTTTAATCTTAACACAAGACATGCGAACTGACTAAGCTACAATATTCTTGGCAATTACCATTTTGTTCCTAAATTTAATAGCTAACAAATTGAGATTGTATATTTCTTTCTATAAAGTGATAATTTTTTATTAAAAATTACTGCTCTTATTATTTTCCATCTAAGTATGGAAACGTCAATAAGGGGCTTAATTTAAGCATGCTACCATTGTCACAAATTTATATAATTTTTCAAATTTGCCACACCAAAACCAGTCTCTTAAGAAAAAGAAAATTCCCCACCCCCAAAAAGAAGCTATCCTTAATGTATTTTAGTGGCAAATACAAAGAGAATCATGCAAAAAAAGGCAAATTAGTTAGTCGAAGTTGGAATGTGAATGCCAAAGTAAAGTAAAATTAGAGGCTTGCTGTGGTTTGTCCTCACCTTGGGCAAGAAGTGGGAGTTGGTGATGATACAAGACGCAGGCAAAGCAGCATAGCATAGCTCCGGGATGGAGCGTAGGCCCCACATGAGGACCCATAAATATGCCAAACATTGCCTAAATTGAAGCTCTCCAGAGATAGGATAACTTTTTGCTAAAAAGAACTTCAAGTAGGCCTGTGGCCCACCTCTGTTGTTGGGTTGCTGCAGCAGGCCCACCTGAGGGTGCGCACCCTAAAAAGGCCGGTGGGTTTGGTGATAAAAGGGCGGACCTCCAACCTCTTTTATGGATCATTAGTCCAGTGTGGACATCTTCTGTGGTCGATCCATATTTCCAGCCCACCTGAAATGGGGCACCCACAATCATCAGAGTTGACCGTAAAAATAAAAAAACTAAATAAATAAAAAAAGAATAAGGGAAGTAATTAATAGTGCACCTTTCAGTACATATTCAGCGAAATGTACTGGCTCAACGCCTTATCAAAAAAAAAAAAAAAAAAAAAAAACACTGAAAGAACTTAATGCTTAAAATTGATTTATGTAGTAAGCTAAACTTTAAATATTTATTAAAGTAAGGTGGAGTAATTAAATTACATACGTTTAATAGTACTCCTAATTCGTGATTTGTATATATTTGTTGAACAAATTTAGGGATTAAATATATTTTTTTTTCTTATTGGTAGATACTAAAAATAGATTCAGTAACGACCATATAATTACAACTTATTTACCACCGTAACAAGTTTTGAAAAAAGTGACATATTTAACATTGCTCTTTTATGTTACTGACCTTTGCACCTCAACTAGTACCATACTCGTAACCAGAATCACTGACTTGGTATGATGCCTGAATAGAATTCGAAAGATTGGATGATGGATCTGTCTTCCCTTTCAAAGCATTAGCACCTGATTTGATCAACTCCTTTGAACTCCCAAAATTTGAAAGAATGTTATTAGCCGTTTTTTCTGCCAAAAATAAAAAGAGAAAAATAAAACATTAGTAGTACAAAAAGGAAAATCTTCACCATGAGGTGATTGTCAAATGGACCCTAAAGTTCACGTGTTGTCACTAAAAGTTAGTTGCTTATTGAAGTTGAAGAAAATTGAAACAAACATGTATTTGTTTGTACCCCCATTATGGTTAATAGAGAATGACAAAAAAATTTTTTTTTTTGGTAGGTTAAAATCCAATATTAATTTACTTACCATTTACTCAATCTACATCATCTGGAAATATAACATAGATAACTTCCCGACTGTGAAAGCATCATGTTCCACTATAAAAAGGTCCTTGAAGTCTTGCTATTCCATGCCCCATAGTGGCGACGTCACGTTGGGTTCAGGGTGTTCCCAGGAACACCCTAACCCAAAAAAAAAAAAAAAAATTACATATAATAATTTAAATTTTTTTATTTGTTTACCCATAAAAAAAAAAAAATAATTGTAATAGAAAATCTGGAAAAAAAAAATTGTTATAGAGCAAGCCCAAAAAATAAAAAGCCCAACATCAATCTTAAACAAAACCAACCCCAACAAGATTTTTAAATCAAAATACATTATTAACTAAATACCCAACAAGCCCAACCCAAATGTATTCTCAAAAAAAAAAAAAACCCAATACGAATACGCGTCCGCCGATTAAAATCAGAAACCTAAAATCAGAAACTTACCTAACCTAACATCAGAAACCACCTAAAGAAAAAAACCTCATCAATGACAACGCCTTACGCCTCTGCCTAAAACCTCATCATCAAGCACATAGGCGCGACGCAACGACGGCACCTCCGCCTAAAACTCAAGCAACTGAGCTTGGATCAGGCATCGGAGATCGGTCCAATCGAATTAGAGCCTGCAATGCCGACATTTGGCCTTGAATCCTTCCTCGTCTCCGATGCCTCGACGTGCTGCCGGGGCCAGCGGCGTCGCCCCTCAGGCTTCCCTCAAGGTATTTTACACTTTACTTCTCTCTCTTTTTCTCTCTTAATCTTTGGGTTTTGGTGTGGAGTTTGGACTGGGCCATAGTGGTCTCAGAGAGAGCTCTTATAATTATTCAAGTCTTTAGTCTTTAAGTCTAATTCTCTCTCTAGTTTTTAAGTCTTTCTAATTATTCAATTTATTTGTCCCTTTTTTTTTTTTTTTTTTACTTTTTATCCGTTGGTGTGTCACTGTGTTGGTTAGCTGGTGTTGGTGAGTTTGTCTTTTAGTGTATTGTGATTTGTGAATTTATCTGACTGGCTCTTCTTGTGTGAATCTTGTCTGTTGAGTGGGGGTAGATGGGGCCATGGGGCCGTGTGGTGTGGGGTGAGATATTTGAATTGGGGAAGTAAATGCATAGAGGTAGGGGTGTGTGCTAATGCACAGTAGAGTGTGTGCTAGATTGCTAGTAGTTTGTAAAAAAAAATTTAATGAAGCAACTAAACACCAATAAATTTAATTAAATAATACATTATAAAAGACAAACAAATTAAATTATGTTAGGCTAAACAACAATTAATAATTTTATAATTAATTAAACAACAATACAACAAATTATAGTTTATAAAAAGACAAACAAATTAATGAAATAACTAAACAACAATAATTAATAATTTTATTAATATTTCAAATGATCTTATAGTTTATTGTATAGGTACATTTGTTTATTTATTTTCTTTTCATTTTTTTTCCTTTTAAGGTTTTTCGGTGTACAGAATGCAAATTTGTTTTGGTTTTAAGAACAATTTTTTTTTTAAGCACAAACTTCATGCCAGCCAAATCTTGAATTGTAGCTGGTATTTACCGAAATGTTCCGAAAACCCAAAATAGACCAAAATGACTCGAAATTTTATCAAAGTAGAATATGATAGGTTACTGTTCTGGTTTGTCCAGGAACACCCAAGACAAAATTCCTAGAGTCACCACTAATGCCCCATATACTATATATGCA
The DNA here is from genome assembly GCA_032727855.1 of Quercus ilex subsp. ballota. Classification (NCBI taxonomy): domain Eukaryota; kingdom Viridiplantae; phylum Streptophyta; class Magnoliopsida; order Fagales; family Fagaceae; genus Quercus; species Quercus ilex. The sequence continues at coordinate 29,248,357 of CM064909.1, forward strand.
TAAAAAAAGGCAATTAAGTACTTGACTAATCAAATGATAACTTTCTTCATATTATTAAATTTCCTTTAGTCACGTAACATATCCATGAAATTTGACGTTTATTTAATTATAGAGTATGAAAGAAAAAGGAAAAGACTTATTTCGTAAGATTAAGATTCAATTTGACTCACTTTAAATAAAACCACCATTTGATTGCCGCATGGGTCATCCTTTAATCCACCATAGAACACTCGTGGGAATTGAGAAAATGCAATTTTGTTTTCACTCTTGGAATCTAGTAGTGGGCACATTGCATGAAGAGCAGTTTTTGGATTGTTGACAAACATATCACAATCTACATTCAACATATAGGGAGCATTCGTCATCAAACCAGAGACTCTGGCCTAGATATGATACAAAAGGTTCCAAAAAAAAGGGGAAAAATGTGTTAGCCAATTAGAATACATCAATAAAGAGTGATAAGATTTATTAAAATAAAATCCTACAAATTTTATCATCCGTAAAGAATATCTTACGAGAACATTCATGGCTCCCGTTTTATAATGATGTGGATGTTTTGGTCACTTCTCTCTTGATATATAAACCAAATGTGGCAATTCATCTAGAAGACTTGTCTTGTTCTCCCATATAACCTATTGTAAAATAATATAAATCAGAACAAAGTATCATACATATATCAAACATATACATATGTAACATTTCTTTCACATGGAAATGATTTCATGCTTATGAGCAAGGACGGAATCAAGATTCGAACCTGAGCTGCCAAAGCTTAAAACAAAATTTTTTTATGAAAATAAAAACTAACATTTATTTCATATTCAACAAAATACTACATATAAAATAAGTGTTTCTTAAACATTTCAACACATTTATCAAAATGGAACTTGACGCTATTTCAGAGGAGATCCAAAAATATATATATTTAAGGGCAAATCTTAATTTTTCAAATTACATATGTATACCCTTTTTTTTTGTTTTTTTATTTAATGGGGGGGGGGGGGGGGCTATTAGGACCAAATTTTAAAATTTCAACATATATATATATATATATATACACACACTAGCTCTTTTTTTTTTCTTTTTTTTTGGGTGGTTGGGGGGGGGGGGGGGGGGGGAGACAATGGCCCCTCCTGCCCTACTGTAGGTCCGCCCTTGCTTATGACATTCATTCTTATGTTTTAAATAAATCCAATACACTAGATATCTTTCAAAATTTACGTGTGGAGGGTTAAGGGCCCAAATGGTATATTGAGCCTTGGGCCTTGGCCGAGAGCATAGTAATCCGAGAACAAATGAATGGTGTTGGATGAGTCAAGCTTAGAATCTAATGAGCAAGATACGAATGGGAGAGTGGTCTGAGGAGAAATGTCTCCGTAGATAGGTTACGCACGACTCAAATGTGTATCATAAGGCTCAAGGTAACCTTCCAGGAAGCTCTAATGATAGGGATGTGTATCTAGAGTGTACCAGAAGGCTGGGAGCTCAGAAATGTCTAAGGGAAAGCTGCTACTACTGCATTAAATGCTTTGCAGCTAACTTTCTGGCTGTATTAATGTGAAGAAGACTCCTGAACAATACTACCTTGACTATCCTAACTCACAGAGAACCTGAGGGGATGTCCGATGGGACAAGCACTCAAGTAGTGACTTAGATAATCAACAAGTGTAGGATCAAGATCGTTCAAAGAAGACTATTTAACATGAGAGACCCTCCATGAAGAAGGGATCGAAAAACTAAGAGAAAAAAGATTGTAGCATCAAGAACTGATACTGTAATCCAACCTAAGAGCAAAGATATTAGAATTGATCTCCTTGGATTTGCCGTGGACGACTTTCGTTAGGATAAATGTGTTTATTCTTATTCTCTTGCCATCTGAATCCACTTTGGTGTTTGTCTGGTTCATTAAAGCCCAGTTTCTCCTAATTCATTATCTACAAATTTATTGTTTTTGGGCCTGAGTTCACTAATCTTTGGGCTCAGGACCCAAACCAGGTCCTTAAAACGTGTAATTTTACTAGGGCCCGGTTAATGTATATCTTTAGGACATACATTAATAATTAATTTTAGAAAAAAATTTATGAAAAATTGAAAAAAAAAAATTGTTAAAAAAATTAGTTTATTTTTCTTTTTTTCATAAAACATTTTTTAAAATGATTTATTAAAAAAAAAGGGGGAACACTGAAGTCTCACAAGTCAGCAAGGCTAGACTACGGTAAATGTCAAAAATTAAATTCTGACAAACTACAATAGTGATAGCTTTTCAATAGTCAAAGGGGCGGCTGCTATATATTTGGAAATCATTGGTTAATTTTTTTTTTTTTTTAATGGAACATTGGTTACCTAATTGATAAACTATGAGTATGTAATCTAATATAAGCAGATTTGCCAACGAGGACTTGGCTCAGCTAGGTATGGTTCGTTCGCTCTGCCTAACACACTCAAGCTCGAATCCTGTTACCAGCAAGAGTCCGTTGGTGGGCATCCTTAGTAGGGTAACCCCCCACACGGGTCGGTAAAGGGCGAGCCCGCTACGAAAGGGCGCGCTCTCCCTACTGCCACCTGGCGCCCTGCCTGGAGGCTGGAGTAACCTATCTAACCCCCATTTTTGATTCTAAAAAAAAAAAAAAAAATAAGCGGATTTTGTGAAAGGATAAGCTAACTCTTCAATTGAGTTTTGCTTTTTGTTTTTGTTTTTATTTTTTTATTTTTTTTATTTTCCTGTTTTGGCTTTTTTATTTTCCCCCGAATCATTGAGTTTCACTTCTTCTTTTTTCTTTATTTGGGAGTTAATGTTACCTTGATAATAGCTGGATGGATTTTGCGTTCTATGATCGAGAATTCTGCAAAGTCTCCAGTAAAATCATTTGGCACGGACTTTTGGACCGCATCCTCAAATTTTGCGGCTAAGTCGCTCATACTCATCCTACAGAAGAAAAAGACAAACAAATTTGCATATAAATTGCAGGCAAAGATCTCATCGTTGTCCCATTTCACAATTGAAAAATGCTATACTATTTCAGATTAATTTTTTACAAATTGATCTGCCAAATAAAGTGACTAATAGACTTAAATAATATAATATATAAAATTTTGAATTTTTTTTCTTAAATTTGTGATTGTTGATATACGACTTTATAAATTTTATATAACAAAATTTGTAATAATCTCACCATTAGTTTACTGCAATATAGCAAACAAAAAGTTTTTTTTTTTATAAGATATCCCAATTTTGTGACTTATGATGGAAAATAAATTTTCAGACAAAACTCCAGATTTGGATTACCTTCATTCTTTTCCATTCCTGTTGAAAATCACTTGAACTATGACCGAAAGTTTGGGGGTTACTAGAAAAGTATCTAAACGGGGCTCTAACATGAATATTGTACTTCTTACAAAATGGAACCCAAAGCTTGGCAAACTTTGAGGCTTCCACAAGAGAGTAGTAAGTGATTGGAGAACAACCATCATCTGATACGTAACAAGCTAGCTTGTGAGCTGGATAATCAATTGCCAACAAAGAGAGCACGGTGTTTACTGTGATGATAGGTGGTTCTAGCACAGGGTCCGCAGTTGTCACAAACATGTCCACCTATGGAAGTTCAGGTACCCTATATCAAAGTTATGAACAAGAATCAATCATGTTAGACACCTGACCAGGTAAAGAGATTGTATTAATAAAAATATATAGAAGAAGAACAGCCAAACACAAATTGTAGTGGCAACTAAAATTAAGTCACGTATTATTGGCACATCTTATAGGTTACCGTTGTAAGAGTCGGTCTGGATGCGTTTTATATTCAACAGGATTCCATTTGGTGCTGATGACGAGAGCCCCAGTGAAGCTGAACCATGACTCGCGTAGGATGGCAAGCAACCAAGTGAGGCCATGATTTTTGAGGAAGAGAAAACGATAAATAAGAAGAGAAAGGAGAAGGAAGAAGGTTAGGATACCAAAGAGTCTTTGTAAAGTGATTTTACGTGGGATTTTTTTATATAGAGGGAGAGCGATCGGGTTGGCCATGGAGTCGATAGGAGTACAATTTTAGCGGCACTACTATGCTGGTCTGGTATTTGCATTGATGGCCATGTATATATGTGGCAGAGATAGGTGAGGACATCGTGTTTATTGTGGTCCCTCTTACATAGACGTGGATTTCACATGCATGGTCCCTACTCCATTGTTACTGCATTTGGTGATGATAGAAAATTTAGGGGGTGTTTGGGAGAGAAGTTTGAGTTATGTTGTTTGGGTGTTTTTGATATATGTGTGGGTGAAAAAGTGTGTAATGTTGTTTAAAATATGTAGAAATATTTTAGAACTAGCTTACCAAACACCCCTAGTGTTGGAGGATAGTTTAGTTGGTAAGGTTTGAATGCTTCGTCTAATTCATCTAAATTTGAGTCCTATTACTAGTAGTTTAATGTTGGTGGGATCCCATATAGATTGACCCATACGTCTTATCCGGGGCACCGTCCCATTTTTGTTTACCAAAAAAAAAAAAAATTCAGTGTCTTGGGACTCAGTACACTGTCTTCAAACTCTTTGGAGTGGAGTTTTTACGTTGTTGGGATCCATATAGATTGACACATAGGTCTTATCCGGAGCACCCTCCCATTTTTGTTTACCAAAAAAAAATTCGAGGCCGGCTCCCCTCCAGTCTAAAATTCTCCCATTCCCTCCCGTTTTAATCCGGATGCAAGACACATGGCAAATGAAAAATCTAATGGTGAAAAACAAAGCCACCTTGAAATGTATTTTATTTCAATTTTACCCACACCTTTAGCGATCTCCCTTGCGAAACCACAACCCATACACCACCGTCCTTGGCAGCAGAGCCATCTAAAATTCTACCTAGAAACACGACAGTTGCATCCTTCACAGATAGTCAAGGTGGATTATTCTATAGATTCTATACTGCATGACTATATGCAGATTCTTCAACACCAGCTAATCAACATCCCAGTGGGGAATGAAACAACAAGGAGGCCAAGTTAAAACTTCTATGAGATAAGGTTTTGTATCGACATAGTCAAAGATGCAATATCTTTTATTTGGGTAATTTGTTGTAAAAAATAAAATAGATGCTGGGTTTGATTACTTCGAAGTGAAATGGAGCAAAACCTAAGAAGTGAATTTTGGTGAAATTCATTAAGATTTTTGATGTTTGGAAGAGAATTAGAGCAAAACCCAAATGGTGAAATAGGGTTTTCAAGTATTGAATGAGAATTGGCTAGACCCATATGGAGTTTTTATGGATTTGTGCAAAAATGGAGATAACCCAGAAAAGAATCAGAAGTTTCCACATGATATTTTTGGGAATTTTTTTTTTTTTTTACTTGCAAAAGAGATGTAACACCAAGAGCTTTTTGGAATGACGCCAGTAACTCCAAGGTTTTTGGCACTATTTCCGATGGCTTCTTGCCGTATGCTACCAACTGGAATGCACCGATGCGGCTCCGGAGGAGCCGCACCCGCATCGGACTCGGAGGGTTGCGGCGACGCGGGAGGGACGCCGCTGACCACGCGTCCGTGCCTCGTCGGGCTGTGTCCTGCCACGTGGAGTCCTCGACTCAAGCCGACGTGGCTCAAATTGGGCCGAATCAAGCCGTATCGGCCGAAACCGCCGAAATGGCCGGTTCAGGCCAAAATTCAAAAAAAAAAAAAAAAAAAAGGGTGCAAAACGCACCATTTGGACTTAACCTAAAACCCTAAGACTCCCACTTTGTCCAAAGACTCCAAATGCTCTCTCTCACTCCGTCCCTCATCTCTCTTCTCTGTGCTCAGCTTCAGCCTTCTCTGTGCTCTCCCTCTCTATGCTCGACTTCAGCCTTCAGGTGTGCTCTCTCTCACTCCGTCCCTCATGTCTTTTCTCTGTTTTTTACAACTTCTCTCTATGTCTGCTGTGTTTGATGTGTTTGTGTGCTTGTTTGTGTTTGCTGTGTTTGTTGTGTTTGTGTGCTTGTTTGTGTGTTGTGTTTGCTATGTTTGTGTGCTTGCTGTGTCCCCCCCCCCCCCCCTTGTTTTTTCAGTTCTTGAGGGAGATTTCTGCTATTGAATCATTGAACCCCATATTGGAGATTTCTAAATCTCTCTGTCTCTTAATTAATCTAGTTTACTTATAAATTATGTAAAAAACAAGTGCATTTTCTTAATTTTTCTGTAACTTTTATTTTAGGCTTGTAGGGTGAGGACCTGAAGTTTTGTTATTAGTATGGCTGCTGTGATTTACAAATTTTATCAGTTAGGATAAGATCTTATCCTAATTGATAAAATTTGTAAATCAGTTAGGATAAGATAGGATTCAGAAGTGATTTGTGAACCTGTGAATCTGTGATTTATGAATTCTTTTCAATCTTAGTTTTATTTAGTTAATAGTTATTACTTATTACTCATTGTGATTTGTGAATCTGTGAACTTGGGTTTGATTTATTATTAATTTATTTAGTTAATAGTTATTATTTGTAGGTTAAATTGAATCTATTGAATTTGCAATGGATGAAGTTACTAGCACAGAAACTTCACCTTCATCTAATCAAGAAGTGCCAAATGATGAATCTCCTCTTTGGTAGTATGTGACTAAAGTAGAAAAAACACCTGGTGCTTCTGTTAAATCAGGTGGAAACACATACTTTAAGTGCAACTATTGTGGTATAGTTTATATGTGATCCTATTCTAGGGTTAAGGCTCATTTATTAGGAATTTTTGGCAAAGGTATTAGAGCATGCCTTAAGGTAAAGAGCCATAGGAAGGAAATGCAGCGAATGTATGATCAAGTTGAGAATGATAAGATAGAGAGAGAATGGAGAAGTCAAATTCCCTTACCCCCACCTCCCCCAGGCTGTGGGCCTGCTATACCTATTTCCCCATTTCGAAGATAGGAAGGGAGTGATAGTACAAATCTGGTTGATGGTAAGAGGAGGAAGGTGACTACGAATTCTCCTTTGGAGAAAGCATTCCAGAATAATACTAGACATGATTTGGATAGCAGAATTGCTAGGATGTTTTACATCGGTGGACTTCCATTTAACTTTGCAAGGAACCCACATTATCGTAGTTCCTATGCATATGCTGCTACCCATAACATTCCGGGTTATGTTCCTCCTGGATACAATGCCTTGAGAACAACACTTTTGCAAAAAGAAAGAGCTCATGTTGAAAGACTTTTGAAACCAATTAAGGACTCTTGGCTTGAAAATGGTGTAAGTATAGTTTCTGATGGATGGTCAGATCCACAAAGGAGGCCTCTTATTAATATTATGGCTGTATCAGATGGGGGTCCAGTGTTTATAAAGGCAATTGATGGGTCAGGTGAGTTCAAAGACAAACATTATATTGCTGGGGTGTTGAAGGATGCTATAAAAGAGATTGGACATAAAAAAGTTGTCCAAGTCATCACTAATAATGCTAATGTGATGAAGTCTGCTGGAGCTCTCATTGAAGGTGAGTATCCTAAAATATTTTGGACACCCTGTGTTGTCCACACTCTCAATCTAGTTTTGAAGAATATTTGTGCAACAAAAAACACTGAAAAGAATGAAGTTACATATGAGGAATGTAGTTGGATTACACGTATTGCTGATGATGCATCATTCATACGTGTTTTTATCATGAACCATTCAATGAGGTTGGCAATGTTTAATGAATTTTGTCCATTAAAACTGCTCCAAGTTGCTGATACTAGATTTGCTTTGGTTGTTGTAATGCTGAAAAGGTTGAAGTTGATAAAAAGATGCCTTCAAGCCATGGCTATTAGTGACCAATGGGCTTCTTATAGGGAGGATGATGTTGGAAAAGCTCAAAAGGTGAAAGATATGATTCTAAGTGATCTTTGGTGGGATAATATTGATTATATTCTTGAATTCACAGCACCCATTTATGATATGCTACGAATAGCCGACACAGATAAGTCTTGTCTTCATCTTGTGTATGAGATGTGGGATTCAATGATAGAAAAGGTGAAGGCAGTAATATATCGGCACGAAGGCTTGGAAGATGATCAGTATAGCTCATTTTGGGGTGTGGTGTATGATATACTCATTGATCGATGGACTAAAAATTGTACACCACTACATTGCTTGGCTCATTCCTTAAATCCTAAGTAAGTACATTTATTTTCTATTTTCCTTAGTTTACCCTTTTAGTAAAACACACGTTTCATCTATATTTGTTTTTTAATCTTTAACTAGGTATTACTCCATTGAATGGCTTTTGGGGAATCCAAAACACATCCCTCCACATCGGGATCATGAAATTTCTATGGAAAGAAGCAAGTGTTTGGATCGATACTTTGAAGATGAGAATGAAAAAACAGTGGTGAAGTTTGAGTTTGCTACATTTTTAGGAGGGAGGTTTCCTTCACCAGATGCCTTGACAGATAGGTGGGCCTTACAACCTTTGGTTTGGTGGCAATACCATGGCTCTGCATTTCCAACTCTTCAAACCCTTGCCCTTAAACTTCTTGGACAACCTTGTTCATCCTCATGCTCTGAGAGAAATTGGAGCACATACAAATTCATTCATTCCTTAAAAAGAAACAAAATGGCTTCTGCACGCGCTGAGGATTTGGTATATGTGCATTCTAATCTTCGACTTTTGTCAAGGCGCAATGAGGAGTACATACATACAGCAACAAAGATGTGGGATATTGCAGGAGACTCTTGGAATGAGAGTGACATACATGGAGGAGCTGGAATTCTTGAGAATGCAGCCCTTACACTTGATGAGCCAAAGTTGGAGGCCATGGTTATTGGGAATGCTAACACTAGTGCTACTACTAGTGAAAGTCAAGTTCGAAGTGAAGCTATTGATATTGAGGATGATGATGTTGGTGTTTGATTGTCTTGTTGATTATCTTTTATTTTGTTTTAGTTTCAAACTTATGAGTTGTATTCTAATTTTCGAACATCATGGAATGTTTTAGTTTCAATCTTGTGGGTTGTATTTAATTTATGAACATCATGTTTTAGTTATTATCTAATATTGCTCTTAAATTTGGTATATGTTTATATAATGTGAAAAAGTATGCTTAGCAATATATTAAAAATATAAATAAAAATATTTTTAATTATTTTTTAATCGCCGAGTCCCGCCGCACCCGCACCCACCTTTTTCAAAAATTGCCGAGTCCTACACTCGTACCCGCACCCGCACCCGAGTCCCGAAACGCACCCGTGCTTCATAGGCTACCAAGAGCAGTGTTGTATGGGCTTGGGTTTGCAAGGGAGGTAGCTGAAAGGTGTTTGAACAAAGTAGTAAATTACGTTTCGAGGTGGCTTTGTTTTTCACCGTTAGATTTTTCATTTGCCACGTGTCTGGCATTAGGATTAAAACGGAAGAGAATGGGAGAATTTTGGATTGAAGGGGAGCCCGCCCCAAAAAATTCAGTGTCTTGGGACTCAGTACATTGTCTTCAAACTCTTTGGAATGGAGTGCGGAGAATCCTAGATATCGATTTTACTGTTTTCTTTTTTCTAACATAATCATAATGAGTGGACAATTTTCATTGATCCAACTAGCTTCCCACGTGATACCCAATTGATGGTACAATACACAAAAAAGCGTTATTTATGTGAGTCGAATTAGAACAATATTGACGAGTGGCTTTCCATGATCACAAGTGTGTGGCCATTTATTCAGCAAAAAAATAAAAAAGTGTGTGACCTTTTAGCCACAGCTTTTTTATTCTCACTCATCCATTATTTCACTTATTTTTTTTCACATCCGCTTTTATATGTAAATTGTAGATATTGTTACATCAATTTTGGATATCAAACATACAATTTTATCTATTTATAATGCCATGTATACAACTTGTTATTGACGTCTGTGTAATTCTAAATAATATTACACTACTTAATAACTTATTATTAAATACGAATTTTGAAAAATCTATAGTTAGAATACATTATATTCATATACTCTCCACGTTTGCAAAATTTCAATGTGATTAAAGATCAATAGTCATGTTATCAATTAATTGTTTAAATTTAAGTTTTTGTAATTTAAAATAATTCATAAAAGATGAGTTTATAGATCACATGCTAAATAACATTTTATTGGCATGAAAATTAATATGTATGTTAAGCACATATAGAACATGTAATTCAACATTGAGATTTTAAAAATATAAATTTAATAACAAGTTATTGGGTAGTATAACATTGTTTAGAGTTACACTAGGTATAACTTGAACTCAACTCTCTCTCTCTCTCTCTCTCTCTCTCTATATATATATATATATATATATATATCACATGCTTAATTTGTTGGATTATATATAGTAACTTCACCAAGCTGTTAGTCACATGATTGTAGTCATTTATGTGAAATGCTTGCCTTAGCTATTAACTTAATTATACTCCAAAGGAAATTGAGAAAATTAAAACACTTAAAAGTAATGGTACTTATTAAAGATATCAAAGTCCAAATTTATAAAACTTCTAGATTTATTTTATCTTTTTCTTTTTCTATTTTTGAGGGGGAGATTTATTTTATCTTATGATATTTGGAATGCAAATAAAGTATTCATATTCATAATCCTATTTTAAATGAAAAAAAAATCATAATCTTACTTATAGTTCAAGTCATGTGACCTTAACATTAAATTACTCTCATAAAAAAATTATTGTATATTTCATTTAATGGTTATATTGTAGCATTTATTAAATAAATACTATTTAATATTAAAGATCTAACGATTAAGAACTTTTACTATGAATGTAAATTTCTAATACCAAATCATTCTTCCTTATATTCTCTATCTCTCTTCATTTTCCTATCAATTTTTCTTATGTACTGTATAATAGTTATATATACTATGCTACATCTTTAATAACATAGCATCAATATCGTTCATTAAAAAAAAAAAAACATAGCATCAGTTTTCATTTGTAGCAATAATCATTTTATGATCCAGGAAAACAAGTTTACCATAGGATTTTTATTGATTTTAGTATTTATAAGGAAAGATGATAAAGTGGAGAGTCATTCGTTGCTTGCGTCATTGCATGCATAAGCTTTGCCAATGAGAACTAGTGCAAGGATGGATATGCAACAAAAGTTGAGCCAAATTCAATAAGACTCTACCCAGTTTGTCAAATATATTCCAAAAGTGAAATGACCTTTTTAAGGAGTACCCAATAACATGTTTTTTTTTCCTTATTATATTTGAGCACATTGAGAATTTTTCTAAAAAAAAAAAATAATAATAATTCTTTCTCAAAAAAAAAAAAAAAAAAACCAATTATGTATTCAAATTAATCATGATTAAGTACAACAAGAAAACTTTTGAACTCATTCCCAGGAAAAATCATTACGGAGTTTAATCTTGACCTCAAGGAAATTTTTACTATTTAGAATTGAAGTATTACAATTGAGATATATGTAAATCCCTAATTGCTATCCAATAAATTCTTATATACATAACCCCACAATCTACTTTGAGTAGCTTGGACTCTTCTATTTCATGAGACTCTCTCATCATGAACTGCATTGTGACAAACAAGGAAGGTTTAGTGGTTTAAGCTTGATCACCAATAAAAAACACATCACCTTAAGATTATCTATCTTAACTCAAGGGTTGTGGTGAAAAGAGAGGTTTTGTGATTTCCTCTTTTTAGATGAAAAAAATGGCACTCTAGCCTCTTTTTTAGTCAATTATTATGTGCTCTTTTATACTTTAGCAAGTATTTCATGATTACCAATTGAGACCTGATTAAAACTTAGGTTTCCCATGTCTTAACCAAATGAGTCTTAGTCAAGAGACAATCAATAGGTTGATCTTGATTAACTGAGAGATAATGATAGTTAGTTGAGAATACAATGACTACCCTCTCTTGAGCTAAATCATGAAACATAACTGTTATATTTTAGACCCTTGAACAAACAAGGTTTAACCCATTTTAAGGTCAAGTTGTTAATTATATTAATTATGCAAGCCTTAAGTTAAAAAAATAATCAAACATATCATGCACAACGGAAAAGTAAATAATGTAATAATAATGATCCAGGAAAACCAAAAAACAAACTAGTTTCATAGTAAAAAACCTAAGGGGACCAATCCCAAAAAGAAAAATCCACTATCAGATAGAAGTTTATAGTCTAAATATTTAATTCATAGTAAACCTAATTAGAGTTAACAAACTTAGTTTTGAATTCCACAGACTTCTCTGATATAGATGTGTTCCAAACATGAACCTCTAGTCCACGACTCCAAGACCACCCTTAAAGGTTTTTTCTAACATAGACCTCCAGTCTATGACTCCAAGATCACCCTTGAAGGTTTAGATCCAGCACCTTTGATATCGGTTTACAGCAACTTCAGGTCTATCAGTTCAAATTGTATGTAGATTAATTGATTTCCGGTAATGACTTTGAAAGGAGAAGGCACAAAATCTTTTAGATCTCAAATGAGAAACTCCCAAGTCTCTAAAAACTTGCCTTAGGGTTTCTTTTGTAGACATGACTTTCGATCGTTCAAACTTAAGTTTTGATCAATTGAAACTGATGAAATTTCAATTCTTGTATCAGTAGCTTTCCTATTCTTGCACACTAACTAACAGCACATTGAGTATTGTCTAATCATACCCATAGACTTTGTAATCTATATTTAGACAAGTTTGTGCTTACGTGAATTGCCAACAAATCTATACACATATAGAAACGAACAAATCTAGTTTTTGAAGTTGAATTTGTTGAATAATTTTCTATTTCATATTTGACTAATGTATAAGTATTGGAAAATGCTAGATATAAAGAAAAAAGTGGGGTAAACATTTTACAAATGTTTGAAATTTTTGGGATCAAATGATAAAGCACGAAAATTTTTATTAACCAAGTTGGATCATTTTATATAAATTTAAGGATTTGAGTGTCATTTTTGAAACTCTAGATACCAAACTAAAAAATTGAACGAACTTTCTTTTTTGAGAAAGGAGGAATCCCTTAGGACTGATTTCAAGAAAATTTTCTATTCCATATTTGACTAATGTAAAAATATTTGAAAAACACTAGAATAAAAATAGAGATAAAAAGGTCCATATTACAAAAAAAATTATATACTAATAATCCAGGTGGATTAAAAATACATCGTGACGATTATGATGGTTCACTAAACCACCATTACCATGTTGCATTGATGCATGTTAAATTACCGATTGTCCTAAAAGTTTAAGTTATTAGGATATAGTAAATTTAATCATTTAACCACATGTTTCAACACTTCCACTCATGTGTGAATTGAAATTACCTTTTAATAGGTAATGTCTAACATGTGAGAACTTAAATGAGAGGTAGAGTGGAGGAGATAGGGATTGAACTTAGAATCTCTTACTCTGATACCATGTTAAATTACCGATTGTCCTAAAAGCTCAAGTTATTAGGATATAGTAAATTTAATCATTTAACTACATACTTCTAACAATGTGAAACAACTATAGAAATATGGTTTTCTAGTTTCAGAACTTGAATTTGTTGAATAATTTAAAATATTGGGAAAATACTAAAATATAAAAGGGAAAAATGAGGTAAGAATTTCACAAAATTTTGAAATTTTAAGAGCCAAATAATAAAATGGGAAAATTTTAGAAACCAAATTGGATAATTTTATAATTTTTTAAATATTTGAGTGTTATTTTTTAAACTCTATGTAATTAAAAACCAAGCTAAAAAATTTTACAATTTTTAATTTCTTTTTTTAAAAAAAGTTTAAGAGTGGCCCCAAGATGTGAGTTAGAGATTTCAAATGCAGAATCTTATGGATGTTATAAAACCTTAAAAAAAAAAACATTAAACCAACCCCTTTGAATTACAAATAGAGTATACTTTTTTTTTAGAATAAAAAAAATATAATAAACTTTAATGGCTAAAGAAGTAGTGTTATCAAACTTTTCATAAATCATCTCAACTAAAATGTTATTAGCTAATGATATTAAACTAGCCTACAAATTAATTGAGGCACACCTGTTAATTTAAAAGACCACCAAATCCTCTAAGAGAACTGACGTACATAGTAACAATTTTTGTCAGTCTCATTAGGATTGTGATTTGTGACTAGTAAACCAAAAAAAAAAAAAAAAAGTAGATTAATGTGAAAATGATATTAATGGTTTGTTTGAGATTTGCTTATTTTGCTTAAATTAAAAAAAAAATTTTGCTGAAAGTATTGTAGATAAAGGTAAAAATTAGTTGAAGTAGTACAGTGAGACCTATGAATAGTACCAAAAAGTAAGGCACATGAATAGTAGCAAAAACAAGCTAAATAGTAAAATAAGTTGGCTTTTTAATTTGGAGCCAAACAAACACTCAATCACTTATTACAGTCTACCAAAGTCGAGCAACATACGGTAGAGCTAGAATAGGTATTGAATGAGGTCGATTCCTATAATTGTGAGACCTCCTCTTTTTATAATTTTTATGATATCTTCCATTTTAGAGAATATATTAATTTATATATCCTTTTCAGTCATTTCAATTGTAATTGCAATTGGTTTGCGATATTATTAGTCCAAAAAAAGGCATATATTAATAAGAAATCGTAATAAATCATTAAAAAGAAAAAAAATCCAAAAGTAATGATTCTCATTCCTTAATGTTTTGAATATATCAATATGAAATTTAGGTAGAATAAAGAGTTTTTGTTTACTGAATTTTTAAAATGATATATTTTGGTTTGAAAAATTACCTATTGATAAATCCTTAATTTTAAGTATTTTTTAAATTGATTCAATTGTGAAATAAAATATCACGACAAGCGAATCTAGAGAGAGCTTTGCAGTGACTATTCCCTAGATTGCAACGACTATTCCCTAGATACATCTCTTCAATAATTCAATTTTAGATCTATTCTTAGTCAAGGATTGTGCTAAAAATTCAAAACCCATTTTTTTTCTAAAATCGACAGAAAGCTAAGTCCAGGACCACCCTGGAGTCTAGAGTTGTCTTTTGCTTTTTATTCTATTATTTTTGTTGTTTTATAAAACTAAGAGTTGTGTTAACAGGCACCGCAAAGTGCCAGTTAACAACTTTTTTTTATCTTTTTTATAGCTTTATGTCATTTTTCAGTTTTATAATTATTTTTATGTCATTTTTTTATTTATGTCATTTTTTTATTATATAGGACCCACATTAAGAAAACCTTAACAAGCAACCCATGGTGCTTGTTAACATTTCCCTGAAACTAAAGGCAAGGGGAGCTCAGAAATGATTTCTTATTTTCTGCAACTTAATTCATTTCTTGTAGGACAAGTGATTGGTATGACATAACTAGTGATGCTTCACTCTCTTGGACCATATGATACAAACAAGCTAGAAGAAGTGTCTAGATATCTTTTTTCTCAAACAGAATTTCTCATGCTCGTATTACTATTATTAATACCACTGCAACAAAATGTATTTTTAGTGTCGAAAAAATTCATCACTAAAAGTCCAGTTTTTCGTCACTAAGAACCTTTAGCGACAAAATCAGACTTTTAGTGACGAAACTCATTTCATAGCTGAAACCCCATCACTAAAAGTCCTGGTGACGAAAAAGTTTGTCACTAAAAGTCCGATTTGTTTAAAAAAAAAAAAAAAAAAACTTTTAGCGATGAAAACGTTTCGTCGCTAAATGTTTTCCTTGCTAAAAACACTATTCAATGACGAAAATATTTTATCACTAAAAACACCTTAGTTTATTAAATCATATCTAGTGATGAATAATTTCATCACTAAAACTATGTTCGGGTACATATAGTAACGAAAAAGTTCGTCACTAAAACTATTTTTAAGAAAATCTAGGCACATATAGTGACGAAAATTTTCGTCACTAAAACCATTTCTTACAAAATTTTGCTACATTTAGCAACGAAATATTTTGTCACTAAAACAATTTTTTGTTACTATATTTGTGACAAAAAAATTCATCGCTAAAACTTATTTTTTGTTTTTATTTTTTTTTTCATGGTTTTGATATTAACCTGTAACCTATCATTACATTATTAAAACCTCACATTTGAATAACACATTTATTTCAACAACACATTTATAAAAAAAGATCCATACATTCCACAAGTAAAAAATAAAACAAGTATCCAATTCAAACTCCTTCCATACAATAATTGTTTGCAACACATACAATAACTCAAGATGTTTTATAACAATACAAAAAGTGTAGCATAATATATTTAGAACTAGAGGAAGATGTCCTCATATGTCTTCAAGTAATGCCAAAAGTAAATCACCTAAAAGCCACCAATAAGAAATATGCACAAATATAAAAACAATACTACATTAAAATCGTAAAGTAAAAACATTAACTATGTTATAAGAAACATTTCTAACAATGCATTAAGAGTAGCCACACCAATGAATTAAAATCACAACTCCTAATGTATAAGTTGTAGAAAGTAAATACAGATTTTCAAGTGTAATATAATACAATTAGTTTCAAATAATGCATCAAAAAAAGTAGTCACACCATGTAGTGTGGATCAATTGCTAAAATAACATATTAACCAAAAAGTGTTTTAACTTGAAGTTGTATCACCCCCATAGGTAAGAGCGTCATCATAACCCTTACTCCTCAAAGAGTTAAGAATATTCTTTTGGATCTCTTCTTGCTTAATTCGTGCCTCTTGGTCCCTAGCTCGCTCCTCTTGGTCCCCAGCTCTTTCCTCTTTGAGCTCAATTATCTCATTTTCTAGCTGTTGGATATACTCTACCGAGGAATTAGATGAGGCGGTGGTTATTAGAGAAGAGAAAGGTCTCATGTGAAGTCCTTTTACAATACCGGACTTCTTCTTAAAAACTAAGTTTGAGATCTCCTCTTGTATAAGGGGAATTGCATTAGGATCTTGACAATGATCTTCTTGCACTTTGAGAATATTTTCCTATCATTTGAAAGAGAGAAATAAACAAATAATCACAACATTAATACTACATATGCTATAGCTTTACAAACATGATAGGAATGGAATGATACACATACATATGTCACTTTATCCTTATGGTGTATCCACATATTTGTATTTGGATTGAAATGAACATCTTTGAAGATTTTTACCAATTCAGGAACTTGACTATCATTATTATTTGTCTGATTAATAAACATTCAAGTGTTAGATAGATATACTTAATTAATCACAACATGTAATATACTAAGGTTTAAGAAAATGAAAAAACACACACCTCCTCATCTACCCTAACAGCAAGTGCCTTTGTCCCGCATCTATGTTTGTCTGAAGTTTTCTTTCTATTTTCAGAGTTCTTTTTTGATTTTTTCTAATAAATAACATTCAAGATATTTATTAAATCATGAATAAAATAGTATACATTTACTTCATCTAAGTAGTAATCTAATCAGTTGACAACATAATATAGTAAACATTGGATAATAATAATATACGCATAAATAATTTACCAACCAATCCTCATTGGTCCATCTCCCATCAATGAGTTCAGTCCACTACTCAAGTGTGGCATTCTTTGGCCAAGTGGCTTCTTTCATAGTCAGCACCATGAGATTGTACGAGCTTTTTATAAGTCTAATGCAACTTGTTGGAGTTGGAACTCAATAATCTTCCACATTTTGTATTTAATGTTTTCGTTATCAAGTTGGAATCTCCTTATAGCTCAAACTGATCCTATAAAATGAAGTGTATTGTATATGTATTATAAGAATTTAATATGCTTAGTGACAACAAAGACGACTTAGACGTTATCAACGTAAATTTACCGCAATATTTTGAAGCACCACATCTCTAGTAGCAGCATCAACATTTTTCTAATTTTTCACATTGTAATTGGACAAATTACTTCGCATTTGTATGCCAATTTGATTAACAAGCACGCATTCTTCCCAATAGGAGCATCATACTTTGTAGCTATACATACTGGCAATTTACCACTTTTTTCAACAAGTACCCGTATTGCTATACCACGTGTTGTTCCACGGGTATTTCTATTAGTAGATCCTATTTAAACATTATTAATGTTAAAAAATTATACATTCCATGTACATTATAGCCAAATTAAATGAAATATAATCTCAATAGTAAAAACAGGGTGCAGTTGTAATTAAGTATGTAATTGCCAGTCGTGCTAGTTAATGCGCCGGTAGTCTGTGCCTCCGCACTAGAAAAACTTTGGACGGGAGGATTTGCTTCAAGAGGTGTTTTCGTAGATTAGACCATAGATTGGACCACTGGGATAGATGTCTCACCTCGTGAGCGTGTAAGTCGTTCTGGTGCCATCTGTAACTAACAAACATACATATAATGGAACAACAAAGTCATTACAAGTAATGGAACAATAAAGTTATTATCATCTATTGTACCCTATAGAACATCTATTGTATCTTATAGATTACAGAATTAGATGACTAATCATCATTGTCGTCGTCACCAATAGGTGGTACATAATCATCATCTATCACAGCACTAGCTCTACTTCTTTTCCCTTTTGCACAATTGGACTGAGCAAAATCCTTTAGAGAAGTTGAGATGTGCTTCAATCCCAAAGCATCAATTTTCTCTTGGTTTTGCCTCATTCTATCCAATCTCGCCATCTCATAACTCGGTATATTATGAGTGTATTTGGCATTTTTGGGCATTTTTTGAAACTACGTATTGACATGAAAGATAAGTACAATTGCTACTAACTTAACATCATAGTCCACACCATTATCCATTTCAAGCAATTCACAAGTGCAAAATTTGAACACAATTGCTATTAACTCAACACAATAAATGACCACATCAATATCCATATCAAGTTCAAGATAAGTACAAAACATCTCAATAATAATTACTGCTAACTTTACATATCATAGTCTACACCATTATTCATATTAAGCAATTCACAAGTGCTAAATTTGAACACAATTGCTACTAACTTAACGCAACAAATGACCACATCAATATCCATATCAAGTTCAAGATAAGTACAAAACATCTCAATAACAATTATTGCTAACTTTACATATCATAATCTACACCATTATTCATATCAAGCAATTCACAAGTGCTAAATTTGAACACAATTGCTACTAACTCAACACAACAAATGACCACATCAATATCCATATCAAGTTCAAGATAAGTACAAAACAATTGCTACTTAGACAAGCATAAAACTTTAAGACAAACACACAACATTTAAGACAATTGTTATGAACTCTACATATCATAATCCATATCAAGATCAACATCAGGTATGTCATGCTCTTCATTTTGATTAGCATATCTTGAAGTTCCACCTTCAAGAACAACCTCAGTTTCAACATCACCCATACAATAGTCAATAATATTGTCCTTAACATTGATAGAGACAACATTAACAATCACTTCTTGTTGAAATGTGTCACTATCTTCTGTAGAAATGATCGTCATTCATTAAAAAGGGATCTGTTCAATTCATTAAAAAGGGCGCTGATAAGGGATTGAACCCATGACCGCACTCCACCACTAAGGGTGGAATACTTCAGCCCATTGGTGGTTGGCCAATCAATCTAATCAAACACAGGACACCAAACAGAATGAACAGTATGAGAAACACTCAACGTACACCATAAGAAAAATGAAATTAAATGTTACTAAGAATCAATTAACATCATCTTAGAAAGAAACACATCTAACAAAAAAGCATTTTTCTTTCACCTTAAGCATAGTAATAAGGTACTTCAATCATCCAATCCATTTACAAAAGCAACTACTAGATCAGCTAAAAAATTCATAGCAAACATATTTCAATTCTTCCATTCAAAAAACCCATTAAAACCTGGAAAGAAAGTTTGAGACTAATTAAATTATAAAACAAGAATGATCAAAACTAACAGAAAATCTAAATTTAATTCTTCATATGCTAAATTTATAAGAAACCCATAGTAAAATAAATTTGCAAAACAATAATTAAAAAAAAAAAATCATGGACTTCAAAGTCAAACTACAAAACAAGCTCAAAATGAGAACAACATAAAAAGAAAATAAACAAAGTTACTAGATCTGTGAACTCCCAGGGAAGGTAGGGATTGTTATCTGGCGAATCAAGGTGTTGCTCATGAATTCAATGAAATTTTTAGCTTAGAAAAATAATGAAAGAACACAGATTGAGATTGAGATTGACTCACGTAGTTAAGGGCAGTGGAGAAGGATCTCAACAGTGACGATGGGTGAGAAGCTCACGGATCTCAAGGACACGCTTTGCGGTGAATTGAGCGAGAGAAGTTAGGGCGAGCGGGGAGAGAGTGACGTGGAGATCGGCGAGTTAGTGACTCGACTCAGCACGGAACAAGGTGCATCGGGAAGCGAGCTCTGCTGGGCGAGTCAGCGTGCCACTCTTTCTCCGACTCTGTAGCGGTGGTGGTGAAGCTGAGTTTGAAAGCTGAGGTCAGTGGTGCTGAGGGAGGCAAAGGGTCTCTAATGCGAAGGGAGGCGAAGGGTCAACGATGCGAAGGGAGGCAAAAGGTTGCCGATGTGAAGGAAGGTGAAGGGTTGCCATTTCGAAGGAAGGCGAAGGGTCGCCAGTTCAAAGGAAGGCAAAGGGTTGCTGATTTGAAGGAAGGCAAAGGGTTGCCAGTTTGAAGGAAGGCGAAGGGTCGCTGGTGCGATTTTGAGTGGGTATCGGTGTGGGTTAAAGTCGTTGGAGATTTGGAGTGGGTATTGGTGTGGGTATCAGTGTGAAGGAGAGTAGGTATCGGTGTGAGGGAGAGAGTGTGTATTGCCGAATGAGTAAGGGAAAAAAGGAGCTGAGTGATATATATAGGACATTTATAATGAAAACTTGGTTTTCGTTGCTATTGCTTGCCTTTAGCGACGAATCCAAGTTCGTCGCAGATACTTACCTTTAATTTCTGTTTTTCTTTTCAGTGACGACATATTTTCATCGCTAATTGTCTCCTTCAGCGACGAAAAAGGATTTCGTCACTAATAGCATGATTAGCAGCACCTTTAGCGATGAAAGTGTTTCGTTGCAAAAAACTAAAACTTTTAGCGATGAAAACATTCATCGTTGTAGCTCCATTTAGTTTTACGCCTACACTTTCGTTTGGCGCCCTTAATTCAGCACAACCTGTTAGGTTCTAAAGACTTAGGATTTTATGTATTTAGAACTCTAATGTGTATTATTGGCAAACCATGATCAAAACAGGTTGTTAGTCTTGTTTAGACTTGCTCAAAGTGTGGGCGTTTTATGTAAAGTTGGAATTGAGTGGCTGCAGAAGTATTAGTGACTTTCGGCCTAGCTCGATCGATCGTATCTTGGGCAGAACGTTTTTCTGCAGAATTTTCCAACTCAGCCTAAGCCCATTAAGAATTAGGGTTTCAGATCTACTTCTCCCACTATATAAAGGAAACCCTAAGCCACGTTTTTGATACTCTTGAGAGAGAGAAGAGAGTGCCTCTTTTGTATCTAGGGTTTTGTACCCAAACCTCTCTAAGTCTTTGTTGCTCATATTTGCGGTTTGTGTGAATCTCTTGTGAGATCCTTGAGGAGCTTTCCTTCACATAAACTTAGGGTTTTCAAGGTAGAGATTACTTCAACATCTTGATGATCAACTCAGTTGCTGCCATTGGAGCTTAAACAATAACAAGCGTGGGTGCTTGTATCTTGATTGGAGAGTCCAAGAAAGAAGGAGTCCGTGGATTCGGAGCTTACTCGTGGTCGTGTCAGTAAGTTCTACTGGTAGATAGCATTAGGAAGTTAAGCGGGGAGCTTGTAAGTCCTTTTGTATGAACTTCGATTCATTCAGATAGTGGATTCAAGTTTACCTTGAGGATAGCTAGGTCAAATCCTCCCCAGGTTTTTACCGTGTGGTTTCCTGGGTCATCATATCATTGTGTCATTTATATTTCCGTTGCTTTATATTCTTGATATGATTGTTTGATTGTGATAACCTAGATTGACATAATTTGACTAAGTTAATCACTTGGCTAATTAACTAGGCTAATTTGTTGTGTTTTAAGGGGTCTAAAACTGTTCAAGTGGTATCAGAGCGGGTAGCTCTTTTGTTTTAGATCTTTTGATCTAAGAGCTGATCCTTGACCCCTGTTATCATGGATAATTTGAAGTATCTTTTTGCTCATGTTTGTGATGATTTGAATAAAAAGGATATTGTTGTTTCTGTTGATTTTATTGATGTTTGTGAAACTTTTCGTAAGGAATTATCTAAATCTTTGAAAATTTCTAAGAAATTTAAAGAAGAGTTAAAATTGGCTAATCTTGAAAAAGAGGAATTGATTGTTAGATTAGATGAATCTAATAAAAAGAATGAATTTTTGAGAAATCAAATTTCCTCTCAAGATGAGAAGATGAAAAGCTTGGAACAAGAGTTAGTTGAATCTAAAGCTAAAATTGAAAATTTGACTAGTACCAAGCCTGCTGTTGATAATAGAAGTGTTTCTATTTCTCTTAAGTCTAAAACTGAGAAAGTTTATATCCCTCCTTTTAAGAGGAATAATAAAGAAAAGATTTCCTGTGCTAGGTTAGACAAAGGTAAAAGTTCTGATGTTGACGCTGAAGTTTCTAAACCTAAGTCTAAACCTACTGTTAGAGAGCATAATAAATCTGTTTTTGTGCCTACTTGTCACCTTTGTAGTGTTGTTGGTCATATGAGACCAAATTGTTCTTTGTTGAGGCAAGAACCAAAGCCTGTGACCGAAAATCCCACTAGGAATACTGATGTTCCTAAATTTGTTCCTGTTTGCCACTTTTGTGGTGTCCGTGGTCACATTCGTCCTAACTGTCATAAATTGAAATTTAAGCATTCTGTGTTTCAATCTAGGATATGTGATGATATTTCTCCTGCCATAAGTCCATATAAATTGTTTCATATTCTTTTGAAAAATTTGAGCTTGTTGGCTTGTGAAAGGAATTTGCAGGATTTTAGTCTTTCTCAGAAGATTGGTGTAATTCCTCAAATACACTCTGCTTCACATGGATTTTCACCTACAAAGCCAAAGACTCGTGCTAGATGGGTGAGAAAAGATTCTCCAAGATGAATGTTGCTAACTTGTCCCTGATTTAAGTCTTTCAATTAATTGTGGACATGTTTTGTTTTTGTTTTTGGTTGTTTGTTTTTTAGGTTGTTTTTTATTTATTAAAACAAAATCCAAAAAAAAAAAAAAAAAACTTTGAAAATTTTCAAAAAGACAAAAATATTTTATTTTGTGTCTAGTTTTTCTTTTTGAGGATTACATGAATTATGATATCTCTCTCTTGATTTAGAACATGCTTGACATTGTGGAGAAACTTGAATAGTATGTTAAGCTATTTCTGATTTTGTGTAAGTATGTACTAGTTTGTACATGTACTCAAGGGTTAATTAATAAATTGATATTTCTTGTTTGTGTACCCTCTATAGCTTAGTTAAGCACTGTCTTACATTGCATTTGCATTTTTAATCATTGAGCATAATGTATGCTTTTTGTTTTTGGTCATAAAATTTGTTTTTAAACCAAAAAGATTTTTGTGTTTTGTATTACATATCATGGATTTGAAATCAAGGTTGGCCACCTTATCTTTACATAACATGTTTATGTACCTTGTTTAGCTTGGATGAGTTTATTTTATCGCACTTTACTAGTTTGAGCTTTGTAGTGCATGTTGTGTGGGAAAGATGTTTATAGTTTTTGATCACTTTGTCTTGATCTTGAAGTCACATGCCTTTGATTGTCGGACTTGAACCTTTTGAGAAAGGCATAAATAACCATCTCACCACTGTTCACTAGCCAATCATGAACACCTTAGTGCATATCTTAAGATTCTGTGCTCGAGAAAGTGTAGCACATGCACAAAAAGAACATAAGGTGTAGCCTCGGTTTAATTGCTATATGCTTAAAATTGGTGTGTACTATTAGGCTTGATGCCAAATCACATAAATTAAAATTGGTGTGTATATTATGAGGCAAAATTCAAGAAACTTACATGATTGCAAGCTTATGATCTAGGAGATGTGGGAGTTATATGATGTAACTCTTTAGGTGATAGTCTCTTTTAAATTCTATGTGATGAATTTTGTAGACTTTGTGATTGATTGCTATTCACATATCACCTCACATGTATCTCAAGCTTTTGCTAGTTGCACACACTACACAAGTTACTCTTTGTTAAACTTGGTACATTTTATTGTGTGTGATCTTGTTGTGGCCATCCAAGATTAAAAGTTCCTTCATCTTAATGCAAAATGTGTTTAAAGCTTGCGAAATTGGATATTCTAGAGCTTGATTGATCCGAATTGGGGATTTGTTCAAATTGGGTTCAATTGATGCAATTGGCTTGTTTAATTGATGTAATTGATCATTATATTATGTATTCTAACTTGTGTGATGATCAATTAGTCAAATTTTTCCTAAATCTTAACAAGTGGTTTTCAATTTTGGGGTTTTCATTAGAAACTCTGTGCTCAAGCCAATTTTGTGAAATTGAACTTAAATTGAACTTAGTTTTACTGCATTAGAGCATACATCATGACATATTTTTTATGCATCATTTATGTTTAGGATTTACATGCATTGCATTGTTTTTGTATCCATCTTGCAGTTTTGCAGTCATATCTCTCATTGTTTTCACACATAACATGCATACACTTTGCTACATTGGGTACTCAACTTGATCAACGAATTGATTGATTAATTTTTGAGCTATGTACTTTCTAGTATATGCCTTTTTTTATGTGTGAACTGTAGAAAATATTTTTCTTAAGAGATATGATGGATAATCAATGTGCAAATATTTTCTTTACTCATGCAACTGTTTATGGGTCACATAGTGCCATGTTTGCATTTTATTGAAAGAGAGAATATTTTTTCTTCATGTGTATCCTCAACTTAGTTTTTTTTTTAAAACTTGGTTTGTGTTTCCTATTTTTATAGGGGGAGAAATTTTTTTTTAACCTTTGTGGTTCTTAGGGGGAGTTGTCTCTATTTTCTCTTACTCTGTTGCATATGTTTTCTGTCTACCTTCTGATTAGGTAGTCTTTGTCAATACGTGACAAAAAGGGGGAGACATAGATGACCTGTTTGTTTTGTTTAGGGGGAGAATATAAAAAACTTTTTGTTGTATCTAACTTAGGGGGAGAGTTAGTTTACTTATGTTTTTATTTCTGTTTCTTGTTCACTGCTCATTGATTTATATTTATGAGTTATTCATGATATGTGTCTTTGTTTTGTGTTTTGTGAAGTTAAGAATTTATTTGTTGATTTATTTTTTTTCTGTCACACACGCGTTTATGCGTTTTGTTTAGTGTTTCAGGAATATACAGGTTGATTCAATTGAGCTGCTGTCTACACTTGCAACTGATGGATAGTAGTTAGGATTGAATTTGTGTTATGAGCATTATTTTTGTAAAGGGCTTTTATTTGTAAACTTTGAGCTTTTAATTTGTGTTTTGTCACGGATTGCCAAATGGGGAGTTTGTTAGGTTCTAAAGACTTAGGATTTTATGTATTTAGAACTCTAATGTGTATTGTTGGCAAACCATGATCAAAACAGGTTGTTAGTCTTGTTTAGACTTGCTCAAAGTGTGGGCGTTTTATGTAAAGTTGGAATCGAGTGGCTGCAGAAGTATTAGTGACTTTTGGCCTGGCTTGATCAATCGAAAATTAGACTCGATTGATCGAATCTCGGGCAGAACGTTTTTCTGCAGAATTTTCCAACTCAGCCTAAGCCCATTAAGGATTAGGGTTTCAGATCTACTTCTCCCACTATATAAAGGAAACCCTAAGCCACGTTTTTGAGACTCTTGAGAGAGAGAAGAGAGTGCCTCTTTTGTACCTAGGGTTTTGTACCCAAACCTTTCTAAGTCTTTGTTGCTCATATTTGCGGTTTGTGTGAATCTCTTGTGAGATCCTTGAGGAGCTTTCCTTCACATAAACTTAGGGTTTTCAAGGTAGAGATTACTTCAACATCTTGATGATCAACTTAGTTGCTGCCATTGGAGCTTAAACAATAACAAGCGTGGGTGCTTGTATCTTGATTGGAGAATCCAAGAAAGAAGGAGTCCGTGGATTCGGAGCTTGCACGTGGTCGTGTCAGTAAGTTCTACTGGTGGGTAGCATTAGGAAGTCAAGCGGGGAGCTTGTAAGTCCTTTTGTATGAACTTCGATTCATTCAGATAGTGGATTCAAGTTTACCTTGAGGATAGCTAGGTCAAATCCTCCCCAGGATTTTATCGTGTGGTTTCCTGGGTCATCATATCATTGTGTCATTTATATTTCCGCTGCTTTATATTCTTGATATGATTGTTTGATTGTGATAACCTAGATTGGCATAATTTGACTAAGTTAATCACTTGGCTAATTAACTAGGCTAATCTGTTGTGTTTTAAGGGGTCTAAAACTATTCACAACCTATAGCGACGAAATCTAAGTTTTACTAATTTTTTTTTAAATAGCAATGAAATATAAATTTTGTCACTATATGGTACTTTTTTGCAATGAAAAAACTTTCCTCACTAAAATTCATCACTGTGACCCTTAGTGATGTGACGAGGGTAAAGCTATGGCTGATGATGAGTCTAGATGTGATAATGAGGTTATGGCTATAACCCTTAGTGATAATGAGGTTTCTGATGATGAGTCTAGATGTGACGAGGATGGAAACTTCATTGCTTTCACTGTTACAGCTGTAGTCAATGAAAGCGTGTCTGTTGAGGAGAACCCTTCTGATGGGGAACTCTCTGAGGATGCAGATCTTCAAGAGGCCTATAATAAACTTTGCAAAGTTGCTGCAAAGGATGCTATGAATGTTGAACTTGGCCTGAAGAAAATTGATTATCTTGAGCTTGAAAAGAAGAATTTGCTTGTTAAACTTTTTGATGCAAATGATCTTTTGAACCATGTGAAATCTGAGAACATGCTTTTGCTTGATAAAGTTAAAACTTTGGAACATGATTTATCTAATGCTAGATCTGCTAGTTCTAAACTTGATCACATGCTGAATGTTCAAAAGTATCCTTCTGATAAATTTGGGTTAGGTTATGTTTAAAGCATCTATGTGTCTGCAATTAGGTTATGTTTAAAGCATCTCTGTGTCTGCTCCTAATTCCACAAACTTTGTTCCTTCATCTTCTTCTGAATCTACTGTGAGTGAGGTTGTGAGTGAAACTATCAAACCACCTGTGAGTGAGGTTGTCAAACCTGCAGAAGTTTCACCTCCTAGGAAGATTAGGGTTGATCTGAGAGAGACTAAACCTAAGGATTCTACCATTTCCAAGGACAAGATGCATGGTAAACTTGCTTGGGTTTGTCATTATTGTGGATAGTCTGGACACATTCGTCCTAACTATTACAAGCTTCAAGCTGCTAAGAGAGCAAACAAACCAAAATTGTCTGTGCCTCAAGCACATGATCCTATGGCACTTATTGGTGAATTGGTAAAGGCGTTGAACCTTTATTCCAATCCTGGAGTTGGAAATCACTCGAATGTGAATAAGAACTCCAATACTCGTGGTGCATCTAAAAGGTTTTGGATGCAAAAGACTCGACCTAATTGAGTCTTTCTGACATGGTCCTTGTGCTTCATTGCTCATTCCTTTGTGACCATTGTTCTTTGGTTTCTGTGTTTTTTTTTTTTTTGTTTCTAGGATTTACATTGCATAACATTCATACATTTCATTCTAGGATTTATTTGTTTTCTCTTTTAAAATTAAAAAAAAAAAAAGAGAAAAGCAAATTGTGTTTGGCACTATTTTTCTTAGTCTTTGAAAACAAGGTTGGTCAATTTATTTACACATAACATGTCTTGTGTACCTTGTTTAGCTTTGATGAGCTTATTTATTGCACTTTACTAGTTGAACCTTTGTAGTGCATGATGTGTGGGAAAGATGTTTACGGTGTTTGTCACTTTGTCTTTATCTTGAAGTCACATGTTATTTGACTGTCGGACTTGATCCTTTTGAGAAAGGCATAAATAATCATCTCACACTGTTCACTAGCCAATCATGAACACCTTAGTGCATATCATAAGATTTTGTGCTCGAGAAAGTGTAGCACATGCACAAAAAGAACATAAGGTGTAGCCTCTGTTAATTTCTTAATGATTAAAATTGGTGTGTACTATTAGGGTTGATGCCAAATTACATCTAATAATGGGGCAAAATTCAAGAAAATTACATGATTGAAAGCTTATGTTCTAGGAGATGTGGGAGTTATATGATGTAACTCTTTAGGTGATAGTCTCTTTTGAATTCTATGTGATGGATTTTGTAGACTTTGTGATTTATTGCTATTCACATATCACCTCACATGTATCTCAAGCTTTTGCTAGTTGCACACATTACACAAGTTACTCTTTGTTAAACATTGTACATGTTATTGTGTGTGTTTTTGGTCTGACCAACCAAGTTGGAAAATACCTTGAGTATTATGCAAACCATTTTTTTTGCTTGAGAATATAAAGTGAAGAATGGTTGAAATTTCTTTGGAGAAACTGGGATTAAAACTTGGGTTTTTGTAAATGCATTCCATTTCATACTCATGCATTTTGTTTCAATAATTTTAATACTTTGAGGAGTTGTTTTCAAAATATGGTTTGTGATTTTCAAAATTGTGATTTTTCTCAAAAATTTTGTGAGCCTCTGCCTGTTTCGATCGATCCACTCTGTTTTTCGATCGATCGAAAATGTGCTTCAATTTATTTAAAAATCTCGGATTGATTCGATTGATCAAATGTGATTTTCGATCAATCGAATGTCGCGAATCAGGTTTTTAAAACACTGTTCTTTGACTGATTCAAAACACTTTTTCAAAAAAAAATTTCAAACTTTCTTTCTCTCTCCGACTCGACAAGGCAAAAGGTCAAATTTTTTTGTCGTTTTCCTTAGAATTTTTTGCAAGGTTTCTCTTTCCTCAAGCTAGTAAGACTGTTTTACCCTTCCTTTTGTGTTTATTTTCAATTTTCATGCATTTTTCATGCATTCTATTTTGGGATTTTCGAACCTAAGGAAATTGAGGTTTTTGTTGATTCAAGCTCTATTTTATGCAATTGATCAATGGGTTTTTGTGGGGACTTGATATTATCATGATCTATGTTGGTTAATTTGATCAATTTGAGGTTTTTGTGAAAATTAAAATTTCTAGGGCTTGTATTGATCCGAATTGGGGATTTTGTTCAATTAGGTTTAATTGATGAAATTGGCTTGTTGTTTTGATGAAATTGGTTATTCTAATCTATTTTCAACATTGTGTGATGATCAATTCATCAATTTGTTTCAAAATTATCAAGTGGTTTTTCAAAATTTTTAGGGTTTTTGTTAGAAACTCTATGTTCAAGCCAATTTTGTGTAATTGAACTTAATTTGAACTATGTTTACTGCATTAGTTTATGCATCACAACATTGTTATTGTTCATGCATCATATAGATTTTTGTTCTATATTTTTTTTGTGCTAACTTACAGTCTGCCCTTGGTTTTGTTTTTATTTTGTTCTTTTGGTTTTCTCTTGTGTCTTTGTCCTTTCCTTAGTACTATGCCTAGGAAGACTAGGGCTCGTAGGACTGTTTCCTCATCTTCTCCACCCCTTCCTTCTTTTGACCGTGAGAAGTTTCCGAGTGAGAAAAACCAAGAGATTTTTGAGAAGCTAAACCTTAGGAGAAAGATTTGGGCTGAGCGTTCTGTTCTACTAGATGAACTTGATCTTGCCATTAGGGCAAACTTTGAGCGTCGGGGCTGGTTACCCTTGGTGGATATTTCTGATCCTCCTCCACTTTCTGCCTTGATTAGAGAGTTCTTTTCGAACATCTCTATCCGCGTCTATGATTCCAACACTTTGGTAAAGAGTTGGATATGAGGCGTAGAGTACTCCATTACTCCTAAGGTAGTGGCTGATGCTCTAGGGGTACCTTTGGTCTAGAATCCTGTCTATCCTTATGATGAGTCTCCCGAGTTGAGTGATGTCTTGTCTTACATCACTGGGTCATCTATCCAGTGGGGTTCTGATCCTAGGATCACTTCTGCTGAGCTTTCTGGGTTGCACTATCTCTTCTTTAGGATATCCTATCATTCTATCTAGCCCATTTCTCATGTTCACACCATTCCTCTCGAGCGGTGTGTATTTTTGTACGCTCTTGTTACTGATGCTCCTATCAGTTTTCCTCATCTGTTTCTTCGTTCTTTGAACGAAGTTTATAGGAGTTCATCTTCTTTTCATGCCTTTGTTCATCCTATTTTCATTCATAGGATTTTGCTTTATCTTGATCTTAATGGTTTCCCTTCCTCTGAGCTTGTTCATGTGATTGCTCCCATAGGTGCGTCTTTCCTTAGACAAAAGGCCGCTCATCTTAAAGTTGGCTCTAAACACCCTAGGTCTGAGCCTTCTAGTAGTGCACCTCCTTCTTCTTCTTTTACAGGTCCTGCTGGTGAGGATCTTCCTGATCCTATTGGTGATGCTGCTGCTGCTGCTGTTGTTCCTCCACCTCCTTCGGACGACTTTGATGTACGTCGTACCTTGGAGACTGTCATGACTGTTCAGGCGGCTCATGGTCAAATTTTGGTGGACTTGCTTGATGAGATTTGTGCTCTGCGAGCCGACTTCGCGCATCTTCATTCACCCTCACCACCTCCTTTTGATGATGGCTTGTGATTGCACTTTGGCATTCCGTCACAAAAAGGGGGAGTAGAGTTTTGACTTGTAGAGGGGTTTTTGTAGTTAGGGGGAGTATTTTTTTTTTGTTTTGAGGAGCTAGTGGAGTTTATAGATTGTATCTAGGTGCTTCACTATGTATATCATTTTTGGAGATATTCATGTTAGGGGGAGTAACATTGTTTTTGATATACATGATATATACTTGATTCTTATTGCTTTGTGATTCATTGCTTATTGATTTATATTTATGAGTTGTTCATTGATATATGTCTTTATTCTGTGTTGTGTGAATCTTACAAGAATGTTATACCTGTTGTTTTACTCTTTTCTGTCACATATGCGTTTGTTGAGTATTTCAGGAATATACAGGTTGATTCAATTAAGCTGTTGTCTACACTTGCAACTGATGGATAGTAGTTAGGATTGAATTTGAGTTTATGAGCATTACTTTTGTAAAGGGCTTTTTACTTGTAAACTTTGAGTTTTTAATTTGTGTTTTGTCACGGATTACCAAATGGGGAGTTTGTTAGGTTCTAAAGATTTAGGAATTTATATATTTAGAACTCTAATGTGTAATATTGGCAAACCATGATTAAAACAATATGTTTAGTCTTGTTTAGGCTTACTCAAAGTTGATTAATTATTGTAAAGTTGGAATCGAGAGGCTGCAGATGCATTGGTGCATTTCGGCTTGGCTCGATCGATCGAAGGATAGACTCGATCGATCGAAATTCGGCCAGATTGCGTTTTCTGCAGAATTTCCAACTCAGGCCTAACTCATTAAACGTTTAGGGTTTTATGTTTTTGCCCTAGGTATATAAGACAAAACCCTAGCCACGTTTTCAGAGTGGCTTCTGTTGTATGGTTGCTCATACATTGCTGTTTTGTGTAAATCTCTTGTGAGATCTAGAGGAGCTTTCCTTTACACAAAACTTAGGGTTTTCAAGGTGGAGATAGTATCAACATCTTGATGATCAACTCGGTTGCTGTCATTGGAGCTTAAAGAATAACAAGCGTGGGTGCTTGTAGTGGATTGGAGAATCCAAGAAAGAAGGAGTCCATGGATTCGGAGCTTGCACGTGGTCGTGTCAGTAAGTTCTACTGGTAGGTAGCATTAGAAAGTCGAGCGGGGAGCTTGTAAGTTCTTTTGTATGAACTTCGATTCTTTCGCATAGTGGATTCAGGTTTACCTTGAGGATAGCTAGGTCAAATCCTCCCCAGGTTTTTACCGTGTGGTTTCTTTGGTGATCATATCATTGTGTCTTTTATATTTCCGCTGCTTTATATTTCTGATATGATTATATGTTTGTGATAACCTAGAATTTCATAATTTGACTAAGTTAATCACTTGGCTAACTAATTAGGTTAATCTGGTTGTTTTAAGGGGTCTATATCTGTTCAGTAATAATCACCCTAATTTATGTACATCAACTACCTAAGTCACCTATAAAATTTGTCTTACTAGTTAAGGTAAGTCAAAAACTACTACAAAACACTATCTATATATGAAAGATATGGGATGATACTAACTTAAGCATTGGAGGCTCCCTACTGGGAGCAACCTGATGATCTCTTTGATCTATCTCTCATTTATCTTGCAGGTCCTACAAGATCGTCTAATACTCCAGATTGAACGAGTGACCCAACTGACAATTTTGACATCATCAATTTGGCGCCATTTGTGGGGACTCAACAAGTCGTTAAGCTATTGCTATGACAAAGGGTCATTTGGTTCAATCAAAAGATATGAACACCTAGATAAAATCTCTCCAAGTCTTACAAAAGATAGTCTGATTCAAACATATTAAACTGAAGCACTGTCACTGTTAAGATTGGGCTGAGATGAAGGAGATAAAGAGCCATCATTGAGACACTATTGTCGTCAAGGCATGACTTGCTAGCCAAACACGTAGACAAAGATGTGAGAACCCAAATCAGAGGTCTCAATCCCTATGACCTTTACCTTTTCTCTTTGAGGGTCCACGCTACAGAAGCAGAGAAACAAAGCACCCATTTGGATGTTATGGCGGAGAGGAGATCAATTGGATGGTTTGTTCATTATAAGGCACAGACTAAACAAAGGATGACCACAAAATTTGACCAATCTCGATAGTCCTCAAGAGCATGGCCCAGTTCAAAGAACACAATATGGGCTAAAGATCAAATTTATGTGTTTCCCCCTTTCTACTCTCCAAGTATTTGCAAACAATATTTAAGCTTATTTCACACTACATTGTTATCAAGAGACATGTGAGTGAAAGAAGTAAGAATTAAGAAAATAAATTACTATAGTATTTTTCCATCCATGAATGCAAAAAGTTAGACAATATTATAATTCCCAAGTTCTATGTTAAGCCATTGATGGAAAATTCCATAATTTAATTAGAAAAGCGTGAATTCATGGTAATCAATTTTAGGAAAGATAAATATATGCCGCCTAAAAATATTTCAAGAAAAATATGCCAGCTTTAAAATAGCCTTGATTGTTGAATTTAAGATTCCAATTTTGGGTGTTAAAGTCTGGATTTGAATAGCTGTACAATTGAGAGGATTTATAGCTACAGCCTATACATGTTCAAAGAACGCAACGTGTGTATATATATATGGCAAGGGAAAAGAGAATGCAAAGGAATTAGTGACCCAAGAATCTCACCACTTTCTCTTTAATATGCCCCTTCATTAAAGCCAAATATAAGTCAAACATTATGGCCTTGATATCCTAATTATGGCCATCAAAAAGAGTTTTACTACATTTCCTATTATAACCTGAGCCGTCTATGTCTCTTTACAACATTAAATAATTGATGAATATTTATGTGTTATGGCTTTTTATATCACCCCTTTTCTCTCTTAATGCATAGTGCTAAGATAGGAAAATGAAGTCAAACTTTATTGCACAGCCCTCGTCAAAGGTAAGAAATCTCATATTTTACCTTGTGAGAAAAGTGAAGCCAAAAATTGACATTAAAGTAGTGGATTCAAAACTTACTGCCTTTCCAAATTTGATAATGTTGATGCCCAATTTGGCAAGAAGGCCCAATAGCAAGAAGAAGCCCAACAATATAGGAGGAAAAGAGTTAGTAAATTGAGAAGAAAACCATTAAGTGCGAATGGCAGGAATAATGGATCATAGGCATAGAAAATAGTAAATGGGCCTCAAAGAAAGCAAGCGGGCCCAAAGGAGCCCAGAAAAAGAAGTAGTAAACCCATGGGCATTATGAGAAATAGAAAGCAAGCAAAGATGGGCCAAAGAGGGCCGAAGTAATGAATTAAGTAAGTAAGGGGTTGGTAGGAAAGCCCATAAACCCCAAGAGTAAAGGATATGGTCATTTGGCTGGGGAAGCTCAAAAGACTTAGCAAAGGCCAATGGGAATAAAGAATTGGAATGGGCTGATGATGCCCAAAGGGATGAAATGGGCCAAGGAAGCCCGGAAGCAATGGAATGGGCCAAGGAAGCCCAAAACAGCATGAATACTAGCCCAATGATAATACTGGGCTATTGGAATTAAGCAAAGGGAAAGCATACAGTAGGCTCAAAAGAGGCCCAGCAAGCATGAGCAGTAGACAAGCCATGGACACACATGAAAGTGGAGCACGCACAAGGCTCAGACACCACCAACTTGTACCCAGCCAATACAGAATTGGTGGGTCATGGGTTAGAGGTAAGAGAGGGTGTGGTCTAGCCATGGGGAGAAGGGGGAAGCCTATTCTGGGGTTCCCGCTCAAACTCTTTTGGGGGAAATGTCCTACTGTGATGACATACCACCCAAAAGAGAGAAAGATGAGTTGGAATTACTAGGTGCATGCCATGAGGGACACCCATGCCTAGACAAAAGCGGTTAAGGGGTAAAATGGTAAAAATTTATCACGGCAGGAAGTATAAAAGGGTCCTCCACCTTGCACAGGAAACAGAACACAGGAGGAAAAGGGAATAATATAACAAAACCACAAGAAAAGAAGAGACTAGGAAACAGAATAGAAAACATAGAATGAATAGAGAGTGAGAAATCAGGCAAATCCCTTCTCTCCCTCTAAGAGCCTACCCTCTAGTAAGGATTAAGGAATTTAAGGATAAGCCATTTAGGCCCATTCTCTCAAAGTGGGTAATTTCCATGGCAAAATCCCTTTGAGGTTACCCGCATTGAAGAGTGGTTCTCTTCCTGGACTTAACTCTGTAGGACAATCAAGCATGGCAGATTGACCATTATTCTTTTATTGGTTAAGCATCGGTGTTATTTCTCTTTCTTTATTATTATCATTTTACTTATATTGCATTTATATTGCTGCATTGCTCCTTCCTTTATTTCATTTAGCATTTCTTGTTTTTTGGCTAATAGTGAGTATATTTCTTTTTGTTGTTGTTGTTGTATTACACCTGTCTGCCATAACTTTTTTGTAATAGTTCTCTCTGCCATGGGCACGTGATCAAAGTTTTAGCAAAAGGGCCTTAGTTTATGCACAAGTCGGTTTGGGGTGTGTTGCAGTCAAGCCGGTCCTAACTCTCCTACCCAGAACCTTTGGGCCAGAGCGTGGCAAGAGGCAGCCCAGCCCACAATTGCTAAAAAGGCCCACCATAGATAAAACCAAAAATTATTTAGATATCTTTTTAGAAATTTGATTTATATCTCAAAAAATCTCTTCAACAAAGGAAATGAATGTATTTTCCTACATTTAATTCTGTAATGAAAATTATGGATCTCGTCAATGATCCTTAGACGGCATTCACATTAAGTTCGTCATTTGAGGACAATCAACAAAAACCTCGACATGAAATAAATCATCCAGCAGAAAAAGGTTAGGGCGTAGGCACCACATGGACCTGCAATAATTGTTGAGAATATATATTGCAGGTGTTTTCCTACCAGGTCAGGTCCTTATATCTAAATTTCCTCTTATTTATATTATAACATTACTTGCTTTATTGAGAATAGGGAAAATTCTAAAAGTATTTGAACCACCATAATGTGGGGGAAGATATTACACCCTCCTCTTAGCAACATTTTTTATGGGTAAGTTATTGCCCCACCATAGTCGCTATATATTGTCTAGATAATTTCTATGTTAAGGGCCAAGAGCTGGATAACTGTATGCTATGTGGTTAAACATTTGTTGACAAATTTCATAGTCAGCTGATGAAGGGAAAATTTTTCATAAAAGGAATGCAAATGAAATGGTAGGCTATTTCTGCTTACTTTATCACTACAAAACGAACTTGGCAACTGATGTGCACGTGTGTGTCATTTGGGCTGGAATATATACAAGAATTTATTCTCATATTTGTTTGCATTGATTTCTTTTCGTGAATTATATGCAGTCATATCATGACCTTCTCTTATCATTTCATAAGGTTGCCATTCTTGTAAGTATATGTTAAGCTATATAATCAACGAAGGTAAAATGAGACACAAGTTTCTCATAAATGGCCTATATGTCGTTCACTAGTAGCCACCTTGGCTTGAGGTGTCAATATAATTGATTATGGAATTTCATATCTTGAAAATATCACACCTAAGATGATGGCATTTTCCATATTTATTCCCCCAAAATTGAATTGCTATCACCTTGCACTATGAAATAATTTATCTAGTTAATTATCTCTTCCATTCTACTCATTTATTTTAAAGATTAGCAGTGTCTTTTTGGGACCACTCTATAATTTTATACATAATTTTCTATCATGAACATATTACCTCATCTCTATCCATACATATTCATAGGCATCGGTCTATAAGTTTCTAAATTTTGTTTTAACAAACTAGACATGAAATTTTATGAAGATTTCCCTTTGGGACTAAGATTAAGCCCAAAGGAAGAAAAATACAGGTACAAACCATGACAGGCCATTCTTTTGGTCATCATCCAACAACGAATGTACCTTTCATATTTGTATGGGGGCAAACCCTCTGGATATATCTACATCGTCAAATAGCAGGAACAAAATATAGCAACGATGCAGCCCAGTTCTTAGGCCTTAAGGTTAGATTTAAACATTTCTTTTCCCTTTTAGCTCCTCAAGTATTTGCAACAATGATTGAAGTCAATTTTTAGGCATAATGACAAATATCATTATTGCCAAATAAAAAACCTAGCTGTTTACGAAATTTAAAATAAGACATAACTGCTTACCATGATAAATATAATAACTATTTATCATAATGGCAAATATCATTAAACACACCGAATTCCAACACTCTTTAAACACTTTGCCAAGTGTTATTTAGTTGCACGAGAATAGGATAATAGTTATTAAAATGATTGTTGGAAAGGCAAATTGCTAAATTACAAGATTAGTACAAACATGCACAATTGACACAAAAGGCTAGATAATTTCTTGCTAAAGTTAAAAGGCTTGATTAGTAATATATGCTCTAGCTAATGTGACCTATTTTTAGACTTTAACCGATCAAATGATCTTAAGTTCGTCCATTATTTTTCCTATTCTACTATTGCCCAAAAAAAAAAAAAAAAAAAAAGAAAGAAAAGAAAAGAAAAGGAAATGGTTGAATTACCTATAAAGCATGCATTCATACATAAAATAAGACAATTATATTTGATTGCATGGCATTAAGTGTGGCTTTAATCCTCACTAAGTTTTCATACTCTTACATGAAATGATATTGTTTGGACGTAAGCTATATCAATTCTGATGGGAATTTAGACCCCTTAAACAACCAGATTGCGTAGCCTAGATTAATTAGCCAAGTTGTTACTTAGTCAAATTAAGCAATTCTAGGTTAAAACAATCCAAACAATCATATCAAGAATATAAAGCAGCGGAAAATAAATAACACAAGATATGATCACCTAGGAAACCACATGGTAAAAACCTGGGGAGGATTTGACCCACCGATCCTCAAGGCATAACAGAATTCACTATGAAAGAATTGAAGTTCTTACAAAAGGACTACAAGCTCCCCGCTCGACTTCCTAATGCTACCCACCAGTAGAACTTCCTGACACGACCACGCGCAGACTCCGAATCCACGGACTACTTCTTTCTTGAATTCCTCAATCAGCTACAAGCTCCCCGCTTGCTTTTCTTTTAAGTTCCAATGGTTGCAACGGTAATGATCGTCAAGATGTTGAAATCATCTCTACCTTGAAAACCCTAAGTTTTGTGTAAAGGAAAGCTCCTCAAAGATCTCACAAGAGATTCACACAAAACAGTAATGTATGAGCAACAAAGCAATATGGACAACCTTCAAAAACGTGGCTAGAGTTTAGTTTATATACCTAGGGTAAAAACATAAAACCCTAAACGTTTAATGAAGTAGGGCTGAGTTAGAAAATCTGCAGAAAAATCAACCTGTGCGATTTTCGATCGATCGAGTCTATTCTTCGATCAATCGAGCCAGGCCAAACGTCCCAAGTACTTCTGCAGCCACTCGATTCCAACTTTACAATATTAAACCAACTTTGAGCAAGTCTAAATAAGACTAAATACAATGTTTTGATCATGGTTTGCCAACATTACAAATTAGAGTTCTAAATACATAAAATCCTAAGACCTTAGAACCTAACAAATTCACCCAAAATTTTGTATAATATGTAAACCTATAAGAGGTTTGCTAGATTACTAGCTTCAAATATGCAAAAATAAGAAATTCCAAATTTTCTAAGGAGGTGTCATAAATTGATGGAGGAAAACCCTTAAGAAGAAAATAGAGATATAGCTAAAATTTGCGAAAATTCCATCTACATTACAAATGCTGAGTTTAACTCCTGTAAATTATAGAGTTGTTACAAACCCAACAAAGAAGAGCTCTATAAGTAAGAGTTCAATGACGAAGAGTTTCTCAAGAAGACTACAACAATGAAAAGATCGAGGTATGTATCAAGATTTATGGTCTCCTATTGAAGTAACTCATTTATTTCTTTTTAATTAGCCATGCCAAATATTATCTTATTAGAATTAAGTGCATATCAAGCTTGCACGATTATCTACAAATATGTACATGTAAGTCATGTTGACAATATTGCTATAAAATTGTTACAATTATCATAGTTAATATGAATATATTATTAGTAGCATATGTTCCATCGTCATGAATCTGAGAAATTCTATTAAGTCTCCTAGACTTAAAATGTTAGATGATTGTGTTCACAATATGGTCATGTGTTGAAGTCTCAATAAATTTCTGCTATCTCCATCAACTCACCAAAATCTTTTTAAATTGCTTTAAAAATTATATACGGTGCGAGCACCTAACAAAGCTCAGTTTAAAACAAGCATATAGTCAAATAGCTTCAATTTTTATATATCATAGAATACTTCTCTATGATTCATATAGAATGCACTTCATCAACTGACATCCATAATTGTATAGCATGCAATTGCATATTTGTACATTGTCATTCCTAACAAAATGCAGCTACTACTAGTGAAGTGACTTAAGCGTACAATTAAAGAAGAAGGAAGATGAAATTGCTATTACAAACAGCAATGACCATAGTCGTCAAAGCACGCCAAAAACAAAAAAAGGATTCTAATCATGATAGACCACTCCTCTAGTCGTCAACAAATGAGAATTGCCCTTTTAATGTTTGAACGGGGGCAACAACGTGGCCTAGTTTTTACGCCTTCAAAAAATTGAAGCAAAAGAGATCTAGGCTTTAGACATGAAGTATCACGTTGTGCTTAAAAAATCTTGAAAAGAGGAGCTCGTCATCTTAAAAAGAGAAGAGCTTGTCAAGAAGATCCCAACAATAAAAAGATCGAGGTATATGACAAACTAATGTCGTCATTTAAGGTAACACATTTATCTATAAAAATTTACTCTTAGTAGAGTTTCAGGCAAAAATGTATGTACTACTAGACAGATCACAAAAAGAGGGAAAACTTTAGGATTACAAGAAAATAAGAAAAAGACCCACCTAGGCCATTGGTAACTTATTATTCATGTATGAATTGTTCCAAAATTCTTGTTTAACCAAGTCTTGGCAAGTGCATGTGCTACTTAATGCAGATATTAATATGGCCTCAAGAAGGTTCAAAATGACATAACGTCAAGGAATCTTTCCAACAAAAAGTTATACAAATTCCCCAAGTGGGAATA
This sequence comes from Quercus ilex subsp. ballota, assembly GCA_032727855.1. Classification (NCBI taxonomy): domain Eukaryota; kingdom Viridiplantae; phylum Streptophyta; class Magnoliopsida; order Fagales; family Fagaceae; genus Quercus; species Quercus ilex. The sequence goes on from CM064909.1 coordinate 29,287,969, forward strand.
TAAATCATATGATGAAGCCAAGTGATAAAATTCCTTAAATGGATGTAAATCACTGACGAAGCCAAGTGATAAAATTCCTTAAATGGATGTAAATCACCTAAAAATGTCTAAGTAATAAAATTCCTTAAATTGATGTAAATTACTGACGAAACCAAGTGATAAAATTCTTTAAATGAATGTAAGTCACCGAAAAATGGCTAAGTGAAAAAATTCCTTAAATGGATGTAAATCACTAATGAAGCCGAGTGATAAAATTCCTTAAATGGATGTAAATCACCAACGAAAGCGAGTGATAAAATTTCTTAAATGGATGTAAATCACAAATGAAACCAAATGATAAAATTCCTTAAATGGATGTACATCACTTAAAAATGGCTAAGTGATAAAATTCCTTAAATGGATGTAAATCACTTGAAAGACAAGCTAAGTGGTACGACCCCTAAAAGGGTATGGATCACTTCAACAAGGCTAAGGGAGGTAGACCATATGGCAAAGGTCAAACAAAAAACAAAAAAATCACGTTGCAATTAATGGGAGACGATCATCATAGCCTGAGCAACTTCGTCAGCCGCCATTTCTTTATGGACTCAAAGTCCAGGTTCTTCAAATCAACCCCTGGACCATGCTTCACTGAGTACCTCCTCAACAGTTCAAAGTCTTTGTAGTACCAACTGAACAAAATAGTATTGTATTCTTTAGTGAGCTAGAATACTTGGATGGCCTTGGTAGCCATGGTCTTGATCTTCTGATTGGCCGATTAGAGCCGCTCGTCCTTCTGCACTGCCAACAACTTCTTGGTTAGATCTTTAACTTTCTCCACAAAATGCAATCACTCGATGAACAACAACGGAAAATATCAAGTCTTCCCTAAAGCCTCATTGTCAAAACAACAAATGGCGCAACCAAGGTAATATAAACACTTTAGCATTAAAATTTAATTAAATTGATAAAATAAAATTGTGCAATCAACGAATGATAAAAATTCTTCACACAAGAATAAAAATCTTAGAAGAATAATATCATCCAAATATCAAAATTCTTCAAGTTACAAAAGAATGATGAAGGGATCCAAAGAGGACACTAAAACCTCACACATGTCATCAAAAGAAATAAGCTCACTTTCAAGCTATGATCCCTCGAACGTCCAAAAAGACATTCAAAAGGCAAATACTAAGAGGTTGTCAAAGAAATACTAACATTCCTAAAGAAGAAAGTAGTTGAAGATAAAGAAGCCTAAATCTAAACAAGTCAAGAACATTCCCTAAGTCTGACCAGCATAAAGCAAAATCAAACTTAGGAATGGGGGGCAACTGATTAGTCCAGAAAAATCATTAAGGTCGTCCATTAATATGGATGACCTTGCTTCATTAGTAGGCCATCAAAGGTAACTGCTCAACACATTCAATAATGACCATCAAAGGTCTTAAACTCTCATCAAGACAAAGATCGTTACAATCAAGGTAATAATCACCTTAATTTATGTACAACAGCTACTTAAGTCACTTATAAAAGGGACAATCTGTTTTATTAGCTAAGGTACGCCAAAAACTACTACAAAACACTATCTATATACGAAAGATATGAGATGATACTAACTTAAGCATCAGAGGCTCCCCCGCTGGGAGCAACCCGGTGGTCTCTTTGATCTATCTCTCCTTTATCTTGCAGGTCCTACAAGATCGTCTAATATTTTGGATTGAATGAGTGACCCAACTGACGATTTTGGCATCATCTGTATCTAATTAGTACCAAATTTGATATGTGCCAAGAATAAAAAAAATATATATAATCTAATAGTAAGATTTTTGAAATATTAATTCAATAAAAAGTTATTAGGTAATATAATTTTACTTAGAGTTATATTAGATGTAACTCTAAGTTATGTTACACCGCAAAATATTTTTTATTGGATGATAAATTCAAAAAATTTACCATTGGATTTAAAAATTTTTTTCTCATGCTTTATATGGATGAAAATTTTCAATATGATTTAAGATCAATAACTATGTCATTCATCCAATATTTAAATTTCAAGCTTTTGTATTCAAAATTCTGTAGAAAAGTTAGGTTTCTAAATTGAATAGCAAATAACATTCGATTGACATAAAACTTGTTATGTGTGCTAAAAATATAAAAAAACATGTTATTCAACGATGAGATTTTTTAGAAACTAATCTGATAAAAATATATTAAGTAATGTAACATTGTTTAGAGTTAAATAAATCAGTTGTAACTTGAATCCAACTCATTAAAGGAAATAATATTTATTTAAAAGAAATTGTTACAAGAGGTTTCAAATTTCAATAACTCATTTATTTTATTTTATTTTATTTTTATATTGAATTTCTTTAGTCTTCTATATTAATTAGACTAAAAAATTATAGTGTTAATATAAAAATTTATTTTTTCAAAAGTTTGTGTAATATATTTTTACTGGTAATTATTTTCTATGATATGTTATTATATTGTTATGTTTAAAACTTCTTTAAAAAGTTTGACAATAAATGGGGCCAAACAAACATTGTTCTACATCGTACATACGCAATCTTATCACATGTCATGCTGGATAAAATTTAAAATGTTGTTTATTATTTTCTTAACTTTACTTCATATTTTACATACTACAATAGGTACACATGAGGTGGATATTTAGTATGTAGAATACGGTTTTTTTCTCTTTTAACATAAATTATTAAAATAGTGAACTTAGAATAATAAATTGAAGAATTTATGTGTTAGTTAAGATTTATATTTGAGTTTTTTTTTTTTTTTTTTGTTGCAAAAATTATATTTAAAATCTTATAGTTTTGGGATGTAACAAATCCATAATTTTAAAAGTAACAAATTAAACCTTGAGTTTTTAAAATGTAACATTAAATCTTATAGTTTTAAAAGTAACTGTTAGGTTCTAAAGATTTAGGAATTTATGTATTTAGAATTCTAATTTGTATTGTTGGCAAACCATGATCAAAACAGGTTGTTTAGTCTTGTTTAGGCTTGCTCAAAGTTGTGTCTTTCATGTAAAGTTGGAATCGAAAGGCTGCAGATGCATTGGTGCATTTCGGCCTGGCTCGATCGATCGAAAGAAAGACTCGATCGATCGAATCTCGGCCAGAATGTTTTTCTACAGAATTTTTCCAATTCAGCCCTAACTCATTAAACGTTTTGAGTTTTCTGTTTTTATCCTAGGTATATAAAGAAAAACCCTAGCCACGTTTTTAGAGTTGCTCCTGTTGTATTGTTGCTCATACTTTTCTGTTTTGTGTAAATCTCTTGTGAGATCTAGGGGAGATTTGCTTCACACAAAGTTTAGGATTTTCAAGGTAGAGATAGTATCAACATCTTGATGATCAACTCGGTTGCTGCCATTGGAGCTTAAAGAATAACAAGCGTGGGTGCTTGTAGCTGATTGGAGAATCCAAGAAAGAAGGAGTCCATGGATTCGGAGCTTGCACATGGTTGTGTTAGTAAGTTCTACTGGTGGGTAGCATTAGGAAGTCAAGCGGGGAGCTTGTAAGTCCTTTTGTATGAACTTCGATTCTTTTGCATAGTGGATTCAGTTTACCTTGAGGATAGTTAGGTTAAATCCTCCCTAGGTTTTTATCGTGTAGTTTCCTGGGTGATCATATCATTGTGCTATTTATTATTCCGCTGCTTTATATTTTTGATATGATTGTATATTTGTGATAACCTAGAATTGCATAATTTGACTAAGTTAATCACTTGGCTAATTAACTAGGTTAATCCGGTTGGTTTAAGGGGTCTAAAACCGTTCAAGTGGTATCAGAGCGGGTAGCTCTCTTGTTTGAGATCTTTTGATCTCTGAGCTGATCATTGACCCCTGTTATCATGGAACACGGTCACTCTCTTGTTGTTCCTCCTCACTTTGATGGGAATAATTATGCTTATTGGAAAGTAAGGATGAAAGCATTCCTGAAATCCATTGATGAGAGAGTTTGAAATTCTGTTGAGTACGGATGGGAGAAGCCCACTACTCCTGTGAGTGAGTGGCAAACTTCTCAAAAAGAAGCAGCTGGGTTCAATAGCAAATCTATGAATGCCATTTTTAATGCTGTTTGCATAGAAGAATTTAAGAGAATCTCTAATGTTGAGGTTGCTCATATTGCTTGGAAAATTCTCCAAACTGTGCATGAAGGCACAAAGGCAGTTAAGATAAACAAACTGCAGCAATTAACTTCTAGGTTTGAGAGCATTAGGATGTTTGATGATGAAACCTTTGATGAATTTTATGCCAAACTTAATGACATTGTTAATTCTGCTTTTAATTTGGGTGAAATCTATGATCAACCTAAAATTGTTAGGAAGATTCTTAGATCTTTAACTGAAGACTTTAGACCCAAAGTGACTGCCATTACTGAGAGCAAGGATGTGGATTCTATCCCTGTTGATGAGCTTGTAGGATCTCTTCAGTCCTATGAGTCAGACCTACCCAAAACCAACAAATCCAAGTTAATGGCTCTTAAGTCTGTTGATGATGTTGAGGTTGGTGGATTTGATGATGAGCTCTCTGCTACAGAGATTGCTTACCTTGCCAAGATTTTTAGAAACTTTCTGAGGAATACTAACAGAAGGGCAAGAAATACAACCATTGCTGAACCTACAAATTTTAGGAAGAATGATCCCATTAAGGTTAGCAACACTGATAAACCTAGAGAAAGAGTAGGTCAATCTTCAAACAATTCTGTGGGTGCTCAGTGTTTTGGTTGTCAAAGGTATGGTCATGTTAAATCTGAATGTCCTACATTCTTGAGGTCTAAGGGTAAAGCTATGGCTGTAACCCTTAGTGATAATGAGGTTTCTGATGATGAGTCTAGATGTGACGAGGATGAAAACTTCATTGCTTTCACTACTATTGCTGTAGTAAATGAAAGCGTATCTACTGAAGAGAACCCTTCTGATGGGGAACTCTTTGAGGATGCAGATCTTCAAGAGGCCTATAATAAACTTTGCAAAGTTGCTGCAAAGGATGCTATGAATGTTGAACTTGGCCTGAAGAAAATTGATTCTCTTGAGCTTGAAAAGAAAAATTTGCTTGTTAAATTATTTGATGCTAATGATCTTTTGAACCATGTGAAATCTGAGAACATGTTCTTACTTGATAAAGTTAAAACTTTGGAACATGATTTATTTGTTGCTAGATCTGCTAGTTCTAAACTTGATCAAATGTTGAATGTTCAAAAGTATCCTTCTAATAAATCTGGTTTAGGTTATGTTGAAAGCATCTGTGTGTCTGCTCCTCATTCCATGAACTTTGTTCCTTCATCTTCTTCTGAACCTTCTGTGAGTGAGGTTGTGAGTGAAACCGTCAAATCCCTTGTGAGTGAAGGTGTCAAACCTATAGAAGTTTCACCACCTAGGAAGATTAGGGTTGATCTAGGAGAGTCTAAACCTAAGGAATCTACCCTTTCTAAGGACAAGATGCACGGTAAACCTGCTTGGGTTTGTCATTATTGTGGAAAGTCTGGACACATTCGTCCTAACTGTTACAAGCTTTAAGCTGCTAAGAGAGCAAACAAACCAAAAGTGCATGTGCCTCAAGCACAAGATCCTATGGCATTCATTGGTGAATTGGTAAAGGCGTTGAACCTTTATTCCAATCCTGGAGTTGGAAATCACTCGAAAGTGAATAAGAACTCAAATGCTCATGGTGCATCTAAAAGATTTTGGATGCAAAAGACTCGATCTAATTGAGTCTTTTTAACATAGTCCTTGTGCTTCATTGCTCATTTCTCTGTGACCATTGTTTTTTGGTGTTTTTTTTTCTAGGACTTGCATTGCATTACATTCATGCATTTCATTCTAGGATTTATTTGTTTTCTCTTTTAAAATTTTTTTTTTTTTAAAAAAAAAAAGGGGAGAAAAGCAAATTGTGTTTGGCACTATTGTTCTTGGTCTTTGAAAACAAGGTTGGTCAATCTATTTACACATAACATGTCTTGTGTACCTTGTTTAGCTTTGATGAACTTATTTATTGCACTTTACTAGTTAAAGCTTTGTAGTGCATGTTCTGTGGGAAAGATGTTTATAGTGTTTATCACTTTGTCTTAATCTTGAAGTCACATGTTATTTGACTGTCGGACTTGATCCTTTTGAGAAAGGCATAAATAACCATCTCACTACTGTTCACTAGCCAATCATGAACACCTTAGTGCATATTATAAGATTTTGTACTCGAGAAAGTGTAGCATATGCACAAAAAGAACATAAGGTGTAGCCTCGGTAAATTGCTTAATGATTAAAACTGGTGTGTACTATTAGGCTTGATGCCAAATTTCATCTAATTATGGGGCAAAATTCAAGAAACTTACATGATTGCAAGCTTATGTTCTAGGAGATGTGGGAGTTATATGATGTAACTCTTTAGGTGATAGTCTCTTTTGAATTCTATGTGATGGATTTTGTAGACTTTGTGATTTATTGCTATTCACATATCACCTCACACGTATCTCAAGCTTTTGCTAGTTGCACACATTACACAAGTTATTCTTTGCTAAACATTGTACATGTTATTGTGTGTGTTTTTGGTCAAACCAACCAAGTTTGAAAATACTTTGAGTATTATGCAAAACATTTTTTTTTTGCTTGAGAAGTTAAAGGGAAAATGGCTAAAATTTTATTTGAAGAAATTGGGATTAAAATTTGGGTTTTTGAAAAACCATTCCATATCATCTCATACTCATGCATTTTGTTTCGTCAATTTTAATGCTTTGAGGAGTTATTTTCAAAAACTAGTTTGAAATTTTCAAAACTGTGATTTTTCTCAAAAATTTTGTGAGCTTCTGCCTGTTTCGATCAATCCATTCTATTTTTCGATCGATCGAAAATGTGCTTCAATTTATTTAAAAGTCTCGGATTGATTCAATCGATCGAATGTGATTTTCGATCAATCGAATGTTGCGAATCAGGTTTTTAAAACACTGTTCTTTGACTGATTCAAAACACTTTTTCAAAAGTTTTTCAAACTTTCTTTCTCTCTCCGACTCGGCAAGGCTAAAGGTTCAATTTTTTGTTGTTTTCCTCCGAAATTTTTGCGAGGTTTCTCTTTCCTCAAGCCGGTAAGACTGTTTTGCCCTCCTTTTTGAGTTTATTTTCACATTTCATGCATTTTATTTTGGGATTTTCGAACCTAAGGAATTTGGGATTTTTGTTGATTCAAGCCCTATTTTGTGAAATTGATCAATGGGTTTTTGTTGGGACATGATATAAACTTGTTCTTGGTGGTTTAATTTGATCAATTTTGGGTTTTATGAAAAATTGAATTTTCTAGGGTTTGCATTGAATCCGAATTGGGGATTTTGTTCAATTAGGTTGAAATTGATGAAATTGGCTTGTTGTTTTGACGTAATTAGGCATTATAATCTGTGTGTTGTGTTATGTAATGCTCAATTCGTCAATTTGTTTCAAAAATTTCAAGTGGTTTTTCAAATTTTTGGGGTTTTTGTTAGAAACTCTATGCTCAAGCCAATTTTGTGCAATTGAACTTAAAATTGAACTTGTTTTAACTGCATTAGTACATGCATCATATAGATTTTTTCTTTTTTTTGTGCTAACTTGCAGTTTGCCCTTGGTTTTTTTTTTTTTTTTTTGGTTTTCTCTCTGTGTCTTTGTCTTTTCCTTAGCACTATGCCTAGGAAGGCTAGGGCTCGTAGGTCTATTCCCTCACCTACTCCTTCCCCTCCTCCCTTTGACCGAGAGAGGTTTCTTATTGAGAAAAACCAAGAGATTTATGATAAGCTGAACCTTAAGAGGAAAATATGGTCTGAGCGATCTGCCATCTTAGATGAGCTTGATCCTGCCATTAAGGCAAACTTTGAGCGTAGGGGCTGGTTACCCTTGGTGGATATTTTTGATCCTCCTCCACCTGCTACCTTGATTAGAGAGTTCTTTTCGAACATCTCTATCCGCGTCTATGATTCCAACACTTTGGTAAAGAGTTGGATACGAGGCGTAGAGTACACCATTACTCCTAAGGTAGTGGTTGATGCTCTAGGGGTACCTTTGGTACAGCACCCTGTTTACCCTTATGATGAGTCTCCTTTATTGAGTGATGTTATATCTTACATCACTGGGTCTTCTATCCAGTGGGGTTCTGATCCTAGGATCACCACTGCTGAGCTTTTTGAGTTACATTATCTCTTCTTTAGGATAGCGTGTCACTCTTTCTGGCCCATTTCTCATCTTCACACCATTCCTCTTGAGCGGTGTGTATTTTTGTATGCTCTTGTCACTGATGCTCCTATCAGTTTTCCCCATTTGTTTCTTTGTTCTTTGAACGAAGTTTATAGGAGTTCATCTTCATCTTATGCCCTTGTTCATCCTATTTTCATTCATAGGATTTTGCTATATCTTGATCTTGGTGGCTTTCCTTCCTCTGAGCCCGTTCATGTGATTACTCTTATAGGTGCGTCTTTTCTTAGATAGAGAGCTGCTCACCTTCGAGTTGGCTCTAAACACTTTAGGTCTGAGCCTTCTGGTTCCGCACCTCCTCCCTCTACTTCTACAGGACCTACTGGTGAGGCTGTTCCTGATCCTGATGCTGCTGCTGTTCCTCCACCTCCATTGGATGACTTTGATATACGTCGTACCTTGGAAACTGTCATGACCATTCAAGCGGCTCATGGTCAGCTTTTGATGGACTTATTTGACGAGATCTGTGCTTTGCGTGCTGATCTGGTGCATTTGCGTTCACCCTCACCACCTCCTTTTGATGATGGCTTGTGATTGCTCTTTGGTATTTCGTTACAAAAAGGGGGAGCAGTGTTTGTAGAGGAGTAGAGGAGTTTTGTAATTAGGGGGAGATTTTTTTGTTTTTGTTTTGAGGAGCTAGTGGAGATGTTAGATTGTATCTAGGCGCTTCACTTTGTATATCATTTTTGGGGCTATTCATGTTAGGGGGAGTAACATTGTTTTTTATATACATGATATATTCTTGATTCTTGTTTCCTTTGGATTCACTGTTCATTGATTTATATTTCTGGGTTGTTCATTGATATATGTCTTTATTATGTGTTGTGTGAATCGTACAAGAATGTTATATCTGTTTATTTACTATTTTCTATCACACATGCGTTTATGCGTTTGTTGAGTGTCTCAGGAATATACAGGTTGATTCAATTGAGCTGCTGTCTACACTTGCAACTGATGGATAGTAGTTAGGATTGAATTTTAGTTTTTATGAGCATTGTTTTTGTAAAGGGCTTTCACTTTGAGCTTTTTGTTTGTGTTTTGTCACGGATTGCCAAAGGGGGAGTTTGTTAGGTTCTAAAGATTTAGGAATTCATGTATTTAGAATTCTAATTTGTATTGTTGGCAAACCATGATCAAAACAGGTTGTTTAGTCTTGTTTAGGCTTGCTCAAAGTTGTGTCTTTCATGTAAAGTTGGAATCGAGAGTCTGCAGATGCATTGGTGCATTTCGGCCTGGCTCAATCAATCGAAAGAAAGACTCGATCGATCGAATCTCGGTCAGAATGTTTTTTTGCAAAATTTTTCCAACTCAGCCCTAACTCATTAAACGTTTTGGGTTTTCTGTTTTTACCCTAGGTATATAAAAAAAAACCCTAGCCACGTTTTTAGAGTTGCTCCTGTTGTATTGTTGCACATACTTTTCTGTTTTGTGTAAATCTCTTGTGAGATCTAGAGGAGCTTTCCTTTACACAAAGCTTAGGGTTTTCAAGGTAGAGATAGTATCAACATCTTGATGATCAACTCGGTTGTTGCCATTGGAGCTTAAAGAATAACAAGTGTGGGTGCTTGTAGCTGATTGGAGAATCCAAGAAAGAAGGAGTCCGTGGATTTGGAGTTTGCACGTGGTCGTGTCAGTAAGTTCTACTAGTGGGTAGCATTAGGAAGTCAAGCAGGGAGCTTGTAAGTCATTTTGTATGAACTTCGATTCTTTCGCATAGTGGATTCAGTTTACCTTGAGGATAGCTACGTCAAATCCTCCTCAGGTTTTTACCGTGTGGTTTCCTGGGTGATCATATCATTGTGCTATTTATTATTCCGCTGCTTTATATTTTCGATATGATTGTATGTTTGTGATAACCTAGAATTGCATAATTTGACTAAGTTAATCACTTGGCTAATTAACTAGGTTAATCCGGTTGGTTTAAGGGGTCTAAAACCATTCAGTAACAAATTAAAACTCGACCTATTTAATTGAACTGAAATTATATTTTTGCATTTGTGGTTTAATATAGACTGATGAGTGTTTAATTTGTGAAATTTAAAATGGTTTAATGGTCTCCATTCCCTTAATGTAAGTATCAAATTATCAACAACAAAAAAATGACAAAGAGGTCTTTAATAAGGCAATTGATTATGATATATATATTTTAATGATAATCAAGGAAGTGTGATTCAAATCAATTTGTCCTTCACACAAAGACAAAGAGCTATCTTGGCACATACAAACTTTTCCTGATATAATTACCACAAATTCCAAATGTCTATCGGGAAATTATTATAAGTGCCAAAATGTTGGTCTTCCTCAGCTTAATTTTCAATATTTAAATGAACACATGCAACTGTAATCTACAATATATATGAAAGCCAAACATAATTGAAAGCAAAACATTGTCTCGACCTCATGATATTATGTAATACAAGTTTTTAATGCCTCACAATTTTATATATTATTATTTTAATACTGAAAGCTCGAAAATGTGTCGATAAACACAAGAGCTGTTTAGACCCCCAAATTAAAGTTACGGCTTGGTTGATTTTACACTAACTTAATATTAAGTGTGGAATAGTGCAAACACAAGCGTATAAGCAAGACAACTACTCTAATCCATATTTAAAACAACACAGCAGTAAAAATGAAATGAACAAGAGTAGGGAAGAGAGATGCAAAAACAGATAACACCGAGATGTGTTATCGAAGAGGAAACCAAAGAACTCGGTGAAAAACCTCTCTGCCGCCTTCCAAGTGGAAATCGATCCACTAGACAATCAGTTGGGATACATGGGTTAGCAAGAGACCCTCTAAGCCTAATCTACCTGATGTACCTAAGCCCTTCAAGCTCCTACTCCAACAAGGCTTCTCGGAACCGTGTCTTGTCTAGCTCTTCGGATCCCGCAACAAGCTCCATGTTGCATCTGCCATCCTTGGCTTCTTCCAATGCTTCTCAGCAACACCAAAACTTCACTTAACACTTTGAAAGGGTGTGGTAAGTGTTTGGGCTATCAACCTCTCAATGGTATGGAAATGGAGAGGTAGGAGATGAGGAAATTCCCAAAACAAATGTGTAGAGGATTGTGGGTATGACAATCTCTAACTCTCAAGGTGTTTTGCTAGGGTTTTCTCTCAGAAGCTCTCTTTTACATTTGTGGGTAATGTGGGTATAAATAGTGTGGGTACAGAAAGTGTGTATCAGACTGGATAGACTAGCAGAACAGAATGCCTCGCGGGTGTCTCGCGGGAAGGCCTTACCCGCGAGATACTCGTGAGACACAGCTATACCCGCGAGATACTCGCGAGACACAACTGTCTCCATCTGGCCTGACTCTTCGCATTCCAGCATGTGCAGGGCACATGAGTCACTTTGCGGGAAGCTAAGTTGCGAGATACCCGCGAGAAAACTTCAGTCTTCAATTGTTGAGTCTTCACACACTCTCTCTCTCTAACACACAACCCTTACAATAAAATCCCACAATAAATACAGGGTACAACAGATTGAATATAATTACAATCAAATTTGGCACGGAATATAAGCCAACAAAACATATAGTTGTAAATAACAACTTTACAAATACAATATTTTAATTGTGTTTAAATTATATTTTATATATAAACCTTGCTATATCATATTTTCTTTAAATGGTTTTTAAGACCTCAAAAACTGTATCTGACCAATAAAACCTAAGCCCGACTAACTCTAAGTATAGATACAAGCCATATCTTTTATTGTTGTAGTTATATACTCTGGAGTGATTAAATTAGTACAAGCTAAGAGCCTCAAATTCCCCTTCCCTCAATGTAATTATCAAAATGAAATGATAGAGAGGTCTTTAATAAAGCGATTAAGTACGATTTTAATATTTTATTATCATAAGCAAGTCCAATGTGATTCAAATCAATTTGTCCTTCGCATAAATACAAAGAATTGTCATGGCACCCACAAAATTCTCCTGACACAATTATTACAAATTCCAAATATCTAGTCGGGAACGCTGGTCCTCCCTAGCTTATTTTCAATATTTAAATGAACACATGCAACTTTATGAAAGCAAAAGCGAATCATATTATGTATCGCAACTTTTTAATACTTCACAATTTTATACATCATTATTTTAATATAATTTTAATGTTTAAATTTTATTTTATTTTATATTTAAACCTTGTTACATTATATTTTCTTTAAATGATAAAATATATAATTTCACATACAAAAATATTTTTTATTAAATTTAAATTCTCTATAAATCTTGTCACATCATATTTTTAAAAAAATTATAGGATAACAGTTTTATTAAATCATAATGAATGTATATTATTAATTATTATGATTATTAAAATTCATATTTAAAATTTATTAAAAGTTAAAAAATAATATTTTCTAAAGTTTTTTTTTAATGCATTGGACGGATTAGTGGTTAGTATTAATATATTAACTATCATAATTATTAAAATTCATATCTATTAAAGAATGTATAGATCATGTATGGTTTGACATGCGTCTGGTTGGGTGCAGTCAAGATTTTGAATAATATAAAAAATTCAAGCTTTTGGCTGTTTCTATGTGGAGTCTTCTCTTTGTCTAGCGGGTACGTATTATCACCAAAAGCAGCTTCTGCTGGATGGTCTATCACAAGTGACAACCAGAACTGGTTAATAGTAAATTCACTTTAAAAAAAAATGAAAAAGAAAAGAAACATAAACAAATGGAGGAGAGAATATATACTCTTGAACCATAATATCTCTCACGCATTAAGGAATATTATTACAACTTTTGACTTTCTAAATTATAGTTTGAGCCTAATGTGAGAAACATCATAATTTCATGACCAAAACCTCAATCTGTAATGGCCAGAAGCTTAACACCAAATACACACTACAAAATACCTCCCCTAGCCCTAACCCATACCCATCACGAGCTAGTGGTGGTTGCAACTTTAGCAAACTCACAACCAGCACTGTCAAGTGCACCACCAAAATGGTTGTACTCGGCACGAAAATTGGGGACTCATTGAAGGTGAATCTTCCTGCATCAGCATCACTGGCATCATCATTAGATTGGTATTTTTGTGTTACCTATCGAGCACTTATTAAACTACTTTATCAAACATAAGAAAAACTAAGAAAACATAGAAGGGAGAAAGAGAAATAGAGAGAATAAAAAAAGAATCACAGATGTAGATGCAAATCTGTTAGTTGTATTGGTGGTGTAATTTGTTGCTGATGAAGAAGAAAAGTGTAATGAAAAAAAAAAAAAAAAAAAAAAAAACTCAATCTGCTGTCAATACCAAAGTCCCGAAGAGAAGGTTTATTATTATTTTATTATTATTTGTTAATGAATGAGCAAAATTTTGAAACTTTTTTTTTTCTTTCTTATATAATTAAATATTTAAAGAGTAGTGTTACTAGCACAATACTTTCAGAAAAAAAAAAATCGCAACAAAATCTAGATGGTAAGTTATTAAAGGTAGGTAAAAAAGTGATATTAGTTGTGGATCCACATAAAATCAATTACAACTTATCATTTAAAGTTTATTGGGAAAATATTGGGAAAGTAGTACTAAGATAATCATATTCAAGTTTATTTCAGTTGAGTTTAAAAAAATTTAGGGTCAAGGTGTTCAAATTTTTATTTTAAGGGGTCAAAACAATATATATATATATACACGACTTTTTTTGGTCTAAGCTAAGGGGTTCGTTTGAACCCTCTCACTTGTATGTAACGCTACTCCTGGTTGAACAAGTAAAAAAATCCATTGAAATCCTCTTAAAAATCTCCCAAATACTCTAGAAAATTCCTAAATCCAATTCCCATAATCTAAATCAAGGTCTCCAAGGGTATAATCTCTAAATTCTCCCTTATTGTCATTGTTTTCAAATTCTTTTTTGCTTAATTAAAGTGTTTGTTTGCATGAAGAATGTGATTGAACATGTTTTCATTGACATGAATGGGTATCGCCATGCATGATAGGATTAGAATTTGATTTCAAGCTTATATCTATCATGCTAACTCTTATAGTAATATGAATATGTTCATTACTTCATTCATCTTTGCATGCATGAATATCATTTTATGCTTGCATCACATGTTATTTTGATTATATGGCTTGCCCATGTTCTTATATGATTTACCCATTATGTTCTATCTAGTTGGGTCTTGGAATAATATGTGATGGTTTTTTGAATAATAAGCTAGACTGATTGGATCGATTTATCTTTACATGTCGCTATTCTCATGATCTGATCTAATTAAATTTTACATGGAGGCTAGATGGTATTTTATTTACATATATATGACATGCATGCATAATATTTAGATATTGAAATTGCTTGAGTCTTGGTCAGGACTCAAGCAATTCCAATATCTAAATATATTATGCATACATTGTGAACTTAATGTTTGGTTATTCATAGATCCATTTATACAAGCATGATTTTATACAAATTTTACCTTCTTTAAATATGGATTTGCGTACTAGTTCTTTAGTTAGTATTGTAAATTCCATAATTCCCACACCAAGAAGATTGATCTAAAAGAAGTTTTCAAAGTGATTTTAAAAGCTTGTTTTTCAAATGATTTTCGAACACTTTAAAAAAGTAAAAAGTATTGCTCAAAGAGTGTTTCCAAATCACCTAAAGCTGCTTGTATTGTGAAAATGATTTTCATGGAAAAGTTTCTTCAAAAGTTTTCATGAAATCCATTGTTTTAACAAATGAACAATCAAAACCCTTGGGTCTTCCTTTTAAAAGTCCTTTTCCAATAAAAAAAAACTTTTTCCTAAAAGCAGTAGGAGGTCTTTTAAAAATCATTTGGTTTTAAAAATTAAGGTAATTTGCCAAGAAGAACTGGAAAGGAGAGAGAGAGAGAAGGGGGGGGGGGGGGCGGTACAAGTAATAAGTATGAGGCACTGGAGTTAATGACTTTATAAAATTATTAGCTACGTTTATTAATAACAACGAACATGTACGTCGTATGCAAATAATGCAAAGTGAAAAATTAAAGTATGGAATTTTTGCTATTCAAATTAGCTAGAGTACATATTTTCTTCAAAGAAAATTAGAGTACATATTATTAAAACTCCAATTCGAAGGGAAACTAAACTTTATTGGAAAGCATATTGAAAAGAAAAATTCTATAATACTTCGGGAGGTGGGGTAGGGATGGAGGGGAAACAGGTTAATACATGGGCGCCTACGGTAGGGTAGATTTAGTCTCTTGAACCATAATATCTCTCACATCAAGAATTCATACAAGTTTTGATTTTCAAAATTTGAGTTTGAATGTACTGTGAAAAACATCATAATTTCATGACCAAAACCTCAATCGTAGTGGGCAAAGAAAATAATTCCATAACCAAAGTCTCAACCTATTGTAGCCCTTCTACAAAAGTACACAAAAAGTAACGCTAAAGCACTTGACTTGCATATTGTAGATGAGGGAATCCCATGTCTTCCTTTCCCAAATAATCCCTTCAAAAATGGCCAGAAGCATAACACTAAATACATACTACAAAATACCTCCCCTAGCCCAGACCCATGCCTATCACGAGCTGGAGGTTGCAATTTTAATAAACTCACAACCAATGCTGTCAAGTGCACCACCAAAATGGTTGTACCAGGCAAGAAAATTGGGGACTCGTTGAAGGTGAACCTTCCCGCTTCAGCATTATTGGCATCATCACTAGATTCGTCTTTTTGTGTTACTTCAAAGATTGTCTCGGATATTCCTAAGAGCATAAGTATCACACTAAGAAATCCGAATAACCATGCATTCATTGTGTTTATTCGTGACATTCTTTGATTATTCCACCATGCTCGAACAGATTGGCCAGTTCTTAGGTACTCGGATAAAGTGTATACATTGTAAATGATGAAGATAGCAGCTAGTACATATAGTGTTGGTTCTTGCACCTGAATATACATATGCACGTTTTAAGGTTGGATAAACAGTTAAAAAAAGAAAGAAAAGAAAAACCTATAAAAACTTAATTTTGAGTATATTATAGTTTCACGCAAGGTTGGAAAAACAGTAATAAATAAATAAAACTATAAACTTAATTTTGAATATATTATAGTTTCATGAGCTTCATCATGCAAATTTTGGACAATAGGAAAATTTATTACTTTGAATAGCCATTACCATATGCACATGATTTTTGTTTTGGTGGAAGTGTGGAACACATTTGCAAAAAATATTGGAGCAATAATGATGACATGCACAAGATTTATACAACGCAAAGTTTTGGCATGACACAATTTTAGCTCTACATGTCTTGTTATAAATGAACATCGACGTAATGGTTTAGGGTTGCTTAATGACTTTTAAATGCATTTGTTAAGTTTAAATGATTAGTTTTTTTTTTTTTTAGTTGATAAGAGGACTTTAATCTTGACAGAAGAGGTGCAAATTGACTAAGCTACAATATTCTTGGCAATTTCATTCCTAAATTTAATAGCTAACAAATTGAGAACGTATATTTCTTTCTATAAGGTGATAATTTTTTTATTAAAAATTACTCCTCTTATTATTTTCCATCTAAGTAAGAAAAAGTCAATAAGGGGCTTAATTTTGCCACACCAAAATTAGAGTCTTAAGAAAAAGAAAATTCCCCACTCTCAAAAAATAAGCTATCATTAATTTATTTTAGTGGAAAATACGAACAGAAGCATGCAATAAAAAGACAAATTGGAAGGTGCATACATGCAAAAGTAAAATTAGAGGCTTGCTGTGGTTTGTCCTCACCTTGGGCAAGAAGTGGGAGTTGGTGATGAGACAATACGCAGGCAAAGCAGCATAGCATAGCTCGGGGATGGAGCGTAGGCCCCACATGAGGATCCATAAATATGCCAAACATTGCCTAAATTGAAGCTCTCCAAAGAGAGTAGCAAATATAGGACAACTTTTGCTAAAAAGAATTTCAAGTAGGCCTGTGGCCCACCTCTTTTGTTGGGTTGCTGCGGAAGGCCCACCTGAGGGTGCGCACCCTAAAAAGGCCGGTGGGTTTGGTGATAAAAGGGCCGACCTCCAACCTCTTTTATGGATCATTAGTCCAGTGTGGACATCTTCTGTGGTCGATCCATATTTCCAGCCAACCTGAAATGGGGCACCCACAATCATCAGAGTTGGACCGTAAAAATAAAAAAACTAAATAAATAAAAAAAGAATAAGGGAAGTAATTAAAAGTGCACCTCCCAATACATATTCAGTGAAATGCACTGCCTCAACGCCTTATCAAAAAAACTAAAATAAAAAAACACTGAAAGAACTTAACGCTTAAAATTGATCCATGCAGTAGGCTAAACTTCAAATATTTTTCAAAGTAAGGTTTACATACGTTTAATGGTCCTCCTAATTCGTGATTTGTATATATTTGTTGAAAAAATTTAGGGATTAATTTTTTTTTTTAAATTATTGGTAGATACTAAAAATAGATTCAGTAACGGCCATATAATTACAATTTATTTAGCACCGTAACAAGTTTTGAAAAAAGTGGCATTGCTGTTTTATGTTACTGACCTTTGTACCCCAACTAGTACCATACTCATAACCAGAACCACTGACTTGGTATGATGCCTGAATAGAATTCGAAAGATTGGGTGGTGGATCTATCTTCCCTTTCAAAGCATTAGCACCTGATTTGATCAACTCCTTTGAACCCCCAAAATTTGAAAGAATGTTATTAACCGTTTTTTCTGCCAAAGGGAAAGAGAAAAAGAAAACATTAGTAGTACAAAAAGGAAAATCTCCACCATGATGATGAAGTGATTGTCAAATGGACCCAAGAGTTCACATGTTGTCACTAAAAGTTAGTTGCTTATTGAAGTTGAAGAAAATTGAAACAAACATGTATTTGTTTGTACCCCCATTATGGTTAATAGAGAATGACAATTTTTTTTTTTTTTTTTGGTAGGTTAAAATCCAAAATTAATTTACTTACCATTTACTGAATCTACATCATCTGGAGATAGACCATAGATAATTTTCCGACTGTGAAAGCATCCTGTACCACCATAAATAGGTCCTTGAAGTCCTGCTATTCCATGCCCCACATACTATATATGCATAAAAAAAGGCAGTTAAGTACTTGACTAATCAAATGATAACTTTCTTCGTATTATTAAATTTCCTTTAGTCATGTAACATATCCATGAAATTTGATGTTTATTTGATTATAGATTATGAAAGAAAAAAGAAAAGACTTATTTGGTAAGATTAAGATTCAATTTGACTCACTTTAAATAAAACCACCAATTGATTGCTGTATGGGTCATCCTTTAATCCACCATAGAACACTTGTGGGAATTGAGAAAATGCAATTTTGTTTTCACTCTTGGAATCCAGTAGTGGGCACATTGCATGAAGAGCAGTTTTTGGATTGTTGACAAACATATCACAGTCTACATTCAGCACATAGGGAGCATTCGTCATCAAACCAGAGACTCTGGCCTATATGTGATACAAACGGTTCCAAAAAAGGGGAAAAATGTGTTAACAATTAGAATACATCAATAAAGAGTGATAAGATTTATTAAAATAAAATCCTACAAATTTTATCATCCGTAAAGAATATCTTACGAGAACATTCATGGCTCCTGCTTTGTAATGATGTGGATGATTTGGTCGCTTCTCTCTTGATATATAAACCAAATGTGGCAATCCATCTAGAAGACTTGTCTTGTTCTCCCATATCACCTATTGTAAAATAATATAAATCAAAACAAAGTATCATACATATATTAAACATATACATATGTAACATTTCTTTCACATGGAAATGGTTTCATGCTTATGACATTCAATCTTATGTTTTAAATAAATCCAATATAATAGATATCTTTCAGAATTTACATTTAATTTTAATAAGGCCCGGTTAATGTATATCTTTAGGACATACATTAATTATTAATTTTAGAAAAAAATTTATGAAAAATTAAAAAAATTAGTTTTATTTTTTATTTTTTCATTTTTTTCATAAAACATTTTTTAAAATGATTTATTAAAAAAAAAAAAAAGTGAAACACTGAAGTCTCACGAGTGAGCAAGACTCGAATACGGTAAAGGTCAAAAATTAAATTCTGACAAACTACAATAGTGATAGCTGATCAATAGTCAAAGTGGCGGCTGCTATTTGGAAATCATTGCTTAATTGATTTCTTTTTTTGACGGAACATTGGTTAGTTATTTGATACACTGTATCAGTTTGGATACAAATTAATTTAGGGTCAGTTTGGATGCGCTGAAAATTAAAATTTGAAAACTGAAAAATACTGTAGTAAAATAATTTTTAAATATGTGAATAGTATTGTGAGACCCATTTTTAATGAAAAAGTTGATAAAAAGTGAACTTTGTGAGTCCGTGAACAGTGCACAATGTGCACTGTTCATGGAAAAAGTCAAAGTTGTTGGCTGGAACAAAAAAAAAAAAAAAAAAAAACGCAAACGTGTGTCTGGGAAGCGCAAAACGCACTTCCCAAACGCACACTTAGCTGATTCTTGCGTTTATGTTTTAGTGCTGGGACCCACGTGCACGCTGCAGCTGAGTGTTGAGTTTTCAGTTTTTTTTTTTTTTTTTTTTTTTTTTGCTTTCACGCGGTTCAGAGACAGAATTTATTGTGCAGGGGACAAAAACACTATTCACGCACTGTTTATGGGACTCACAGCCACTTTATTCAAAAAAAAATATATTAAAAATGGGTCCCGCAGCACTATTCATGCATTTAAAAATTATTTTGTTACAGTGTTTTCAGCAACAATCAGTTTTCAGCAATAATAAATTATATCCAAACAGACCCACTATGAGAATGTACTCTAATATATAAGCGGATTTTGGGAAAGGATAAGCCAACTCTTCAACTGAGTTTTGCTTTTTGTTTTTGTTTTTATGTTTTATTTTCTTTCTTTCTGTTTTGTGTTTTTTTTTTTTTTTTTTTTTCCTTTATTTGGGAGTTAATGTTACCTTGATAATAGCTGGATGGTTTTTGCGTTCTATGTTCGAGAATTCTGCAAAGTCTCCAGTAAAATCACTTGGCACGGACTTTTGGACTGCATCCTCAATTTTGTGGCTAAGTCGCTCATACTCATCCTACAGAAGAAAAAGACAAACAAATTTGCATATAAACTGCAGGCAAAGATCTCATCGTTGTCCCATTTCACAATTGAAAAATGCTAATATTATTTCAGATTAATTTTTAACAAATTGATCTGCCAAATAACGTGATTAATAGACTTAAATAATATAATATATAACTTTTGAATTTTTTTTCTTAAATTTGTGATTGATGATATACGACTCTATAAATTTTATGTAACAAAATTTGTAATAATCTTACCATTTGATTACTGCAATATAGCAAACAAAAAGTTTTTTTTACAAGATATACCAATTTTGTGATTTAAGATGGAAAATAAATTTTCAGACAACTCCAGATTTGGATTACCTTCATTCTCTTCCATTCCGGTTGAAAATCACTTGAACTACCCCCGAAAGTTTGGGGGTTACTAGAAAAGTATTTAAAGGGGGCTCTAACATGAATATTGTACTTCTTACAGAATGGAACCCAAAGCTTGGCAAACTTTGAGGCTTCCACGAGAGAGTAGTAAGTGATTGGAGAACAACCATCATCTGATACGTAACAAGCTAGCTTGTGAGCTGGATAATCAATTGCCAACAAAGAGAGCATGGTGTTTACTGTGATGATAGGTGGTTCTAGCACAGGGTCCGCAGTTGTCACAAACATGTCCACCGATGGAAGTTCAGGTACCCTATATCAAAGTAATGAACATGAATCAATCATGTTAGACACCTGACCAGGTAAAGAGATTGTAATAAAAATATATAGATGAAGAACAGCCAAATACAAATTGTAGTGGCAACTAAAATTAAGTAACGTATTATTGGCACAACATGTTATAGGTTACCGTTGTAAGAGTCGGTCTGGATACGTTTTATAATCAACAGGATTCCATTTGGTGCTGATGACGAGAACCCAAGTGAAGGTGAACCATGACTCGCATAGGAAGGCAAGGAACCAAGTGAGACCATGATTTTTGAGGAAGAGAAAACGATAAATAAGAAGAGAAAGGAGAAGGAAGAAGATTAGGATATCAAAGAGTCTTTGTAAAGTGTTTTTACGTGGGATTTTTTCATACAGAGGGAGAGCGATCTGGTTGGCCATGGAGTAGATAGGAATACAATTTTATCGGCACTACTATGCTGGTCTGGTATTTCCAATGATGGCCATGTTACATATATGTGGCAGAGATAGGTGAGGACATCGTGTTTATTGTGGTCCCTCTTACATAGACGTGGATTTCACATGCATGGGTCCCTACTCCATTGTTACTACATGCATGGGTCGCTACTCCATTGTACAGAGTCTTCAAACTCTTTGGAATGGAGTGTGGAGAATCCTCTAGATATCGATTTTACTGTTTCCTTTTTTTAATATAGTGGAGTGGACAATTTTCATTGATCCAACTAGCTTCCCACGTTGATTCCCTCGTTGATGGTACAATACACAGAAAAGCGTTATTTATGTGAGTCGAAGGGGAACAATACTGACGAGTGGCTTTCCATGATCACATGTGTGTGGAAGTCTGTGACCACTTAGCCGCAGCATTTTTATCCTCACTCTGGCCATTATTTCACTTTTTTTTTCGCATCCGCTTTTATATGTTAAATTATGGATATTTTTACATCAATTTTGGACATCATGCATACAATTTTATCTATTTATTTATAATAACATGCATACAACTTGTAGTTAACGTGTGTATACCTATCAAAAAAAAAAAAAAACAACTGTTAATGTGTATATGACTCTAAGTAATATTACATCACTTTATAATTTATTATTTGATGTGAATTTTAAAAAATCAACCGTTGAAATACATTATATTCATATATTCTCCATGTTTGCAAAATTTTAAAGTGATCAAAGATCAATAGTCATGTTATCAATCAATTATTTAAATTCAAGTTTTAGTAATTTAAAATAATTCATAAAAAATGAATTTACGGATCACATGGTAAATAACATCTGATTGACATGAAAATTAACATTCATGTTAAGTACATATAGAACATGTAATTCAACAGTGAGATTTTAAAATATGAATTTAATAACAAATTATTGGGTAGTGTAATATTACTTAAAGTTACACCAAGTGTAACTTGAACTTAACCTCTCTCTCTCTCTCTCTCTCTCTATATATATATATATATATTTCACATGCTTAATTTGTTGGATTATATTTATTAACTTCGCCTAGATGTTAGTGACATGCTTATAGTCATTTATGTGAAATGCTAGCCTTAATTAGCTATTAACTTAATTATACTCATAAGGAAATTGAGAAGATTAAAACACTTAAAAGTAAAGGTACTTATTAAAGATATCAAAGTCCAAATTTATAAAACTTCTAGATTTATTTTATCTTATGATATTTGGAATGCAAATAAAGTATCTATATTCATAATTCTACTTTAATTGAAAAAAAAAAAATCATAATCTTACTTATAGTTCAAGTCATGTGACCTTAAAATTAAATTACTCTCATAACAAAATTATTGTATATTTCATTTAATGGTTATATTGTAGCATTTATTAAATAAATACTATTTAATATTAAAGATCTAACGATTAAGAACTTTTACTATGAATGTAAGTTTCTAATACCAAATCATTCTTCCTTATATTCTCTCTCTCTTCATTTTTTCTATCAAATTTTCTTACTGTATAATATTTATATATACTAGGCCACATCTTTTTCTTTTTTTTGATACATACTATGCCACATCTTTAATAACATAGCATCAATATTGTTCATAGATAATAATAATAATAATAAATAATAAATAAATAAACATGGCATCAATTTTCATTAGTATCAATAATCATTTTATAATCCAAGAAAACAAGTTTACCATAGGATTTTTATTGATTTTAGCTTTTATAAAGAAAGATGATAAAGTGGAGAGTCGTTCATT
Organism: Quercus ilex subsp. ballota; assembly: GCA_032727855.1. Taxonomy (NCBI): domain Eukaryota; kingdom Viridiplantae; phylum Streptophyta; class Magnoliopsida; order Fagales; family Fagaceae; genus Quercus; species Quercus ilex. The sequence continues at coordinate 29,311,158 of CM064909.1, forward strand.
GCTTGCATCATTGCATGCATAAGCTTTACCAATGAGAACTAGTGCAAGGATGGATATGCAACAAAAGTTGAGCTAAATTCAATAAGACTCTACCCAGTTTGTCAAACATATTCCAAAAGTGAAATGACCTTTTTAAACCTCTACTTTTTGTTTCCTTAATTAAGGAGTACCCAAGAACATGTTTTTTGTTTTTTTCCTTATTATATCTAAGCACATTGAAAATTTTTCTAAAAAAAATTACTAATTCTTTCTTAAAAAAAAAAAAAAAAAAAATCCATTATGCATTCAATTTAATCATGATTAAGTACCACAAGAAAACTTATGAACTCATTCCCAGGAAAATTCATTACAGGGTTTAATCCTGACCTCAAGGAAATTTTTACTATTTAGAATTGAAGTATTATAATTGAGATATACATAAATCCCTAATGGCATCCAATAAATTCTTATAGACATGACCCGACAATCTACTCCGGGTCATTTGGACTCTTCTATATCATGAGACTCTCTCATCATGAACTGCATTGTGACAAACAATGAAGGTTTTGTGGTTTAAGCTTGATCAGCAATAAAAAAAAACACATCATCTTAGGATTATCTATTTTTTAGATGAAAAAAATGGCTCTCTGGCCTCTTTTTTAGTAATTTATTTTGTGCTCTTTTATACTTTAGCAAGTATTTCATGATTACCAACTGAGACCTAATTAAAACTTAGGTTTCCTATGTCTCAATCAAACGAGTCTCAGTCAAGAGACAATCAATAGGTTGATCTTGATTAACTGAGAGATGATGAGAGTCAGTTGAGAATACAATGATTGCCCTCTCTTGAGCTAAATCATGAAACATAATTGTTATATTTTAGACCCCTAAACAAATAAGGATTAACCAATTTTAAGGCCAAGTTATTAATTATATTAATTATGCAAGACTTAGGTTAAAAAATAATCAAACATATCATGCACAGTGGAAAAGTAAATACTGCAATGATATGATGACTCAGGAAAACCAAGAAACAAACTAGTTTCATAGTAAAAAACCTAGGGAGGACCAATCCTAAGAAGAACAATCCACTATCAGATAGAAGTTTACAGTCAGAATATTTAATTCATAATAAACCTAATTAGAGTTAACAAACTTAGCTCTGAATTCCAAAGACTTAAATTTGTTCCAAACGTGAACATCCAGTCCACGACTCCAAGACCACCCTTGAAGGTTTTGTCTAACGTAGACCTCCAGTCTATGACTCCAAAATCATCCTTGAAGGTTTAGATCTAGCACCTTTGATGACTGATTTGTAGCAACTTCAGGTCTACCGGTTCAAATTGTATGTAGATTAATTGATTTTCGGTAGTGACTTTGAAAGGAGAAGGCACAAAACCTTTTAGATCTCAAATGAGAAACTCCCAAGTCTCTGAAAGCTTGCCTGAGGGTTTCCTTTAAATACTAAGTAAATTAAAACTGAAACCATAATCATCTGATGAGCTAATGGGCTGAAAATTGATTTTGCAAATACGACTTTCAATTGTTCGAACTTAAGTTTTGATCAGTCAAAACTGATGAAATTTCAATTCTTGAATAAACAGCTTTCCTATTCTTGCACACTAACTAGAAACACCTTTAGCATTTTCTAATAACCATATATAGACTTAGTAATCTATATTTAGACAAGTTTGTGCTCACGTGAATTGCCAACAAATCTATACACATATAGAAACTAACAAATCTAGTTTTTGAAGTTGAATTTGTTGAATAATTTTCTATTTCATATTTGACTAATGTATAAATAATGGACAATGCTAGATATAAAGAAAAAAGTGGGGTAAACATTTTACAAATGTCTGAAAATTTTGGGATCAAATAATAAAGTGCGAAAAGTTTTACTAACCAAGTTGGATAATTTTAGATAAATTTAAGGATTTGAGTGACATTTTTGAAACTCTAGATACCAAACTAAAAAATTGAACAAACTTTCTTTTTTGAGAAAGGAGGAATCCCCTAGGGCTGATTTCAAGAAAATTTTCTATTCCATATTTGATTATTGTAGAAATATTTGAAAAATACTAGAATAAAAACATAGATAAAAAGGTCCTTATTACAAAAAAATTACATAGTAATAATCTAGGTGGATTAAAAATACATCGTGGCGATTATGATGGTTCACTAAACCACCATTACCATGTTGCGTTGATGCGAAACAAACAATGAAATATGGTTTTCTAGTTTCAGAATTTGAATTTGTTGAATAATTTCTATTCCATATTTGACTAATGTAAAAATATTGGAAAAATACTAAAAAAATAAGGTAAGAATTTCACAAAATTTTGAAATTTTAAGAACCAAATAATAAAATGGGATATATTTTAGAAACCAAATTGGATAATTTTATAAATTTTTAAATATTTGAGTGTTATTTTTTAAAATCTATATAATTAAAAACCAAGCTAAAAAATTTTACAATTTTTAATTTCTTTTAAAAACAAGTTTAAGGGTGAAAATAGCCAAATACCACGTTTTGGCAAAAATTTTGGCAATTTAACACTGTTTTGAAACTAATTAGCAATGTACCACTTTCAGGTACTCGAGCTCACTAAACTCGAGTTTTATATGGTACTCAAGTTTAGTAAAATCGAGTTCCTAGCGAACATTCCACCGTGGTGCTGGCTGAGCTGGCATTTGAGCATTAAAAAATGCCACCTAATACTCGAATTTAATAAGCTCGAGTACTATGTTAGTGTGGTACCCGAGTCCTCTAAACTCTAAACTCGAGTATGGCTCAAGTTAATTACTTCCACAATGTAGACTCCTACTCAAGTTCACTAAATTCGAGTATGGCCGAGCTACTTAAAACACTTTTTCAATCTTACTCTCACTCAGTCTTACTTTCTCATCTGTATCAAAAAGAGTCTTACTCTCTCATCACTCTCACTTTCTCAATCTCCCTCACTCTCTCAATCTCGCTATCATCTCATTCTCACTCTCCCACACGCTATCAATCTCGCTCTCACTCTCCCACATGCTCTCAATCTCCCTCTCAGTCACATTGCACATTGATCGCTTGGTTTCTCAAGGCTGGAAAGTACACCGAGCGTGTTGGTGCCCGTGCTCTGATTTATCTCTCCACCGTGCTCAGATATCTCGCTGCTGAGGTAACTAAACATTTTGGCTTTTTTTGGTGTTTAGTGGGATGGGAATTTTTGATTTTGGGGGTTTGGGTTTTTGGTTATTTGGGTATGGTTTTGATTGGTGGAATGAAATAAGGGTTTTTTTTTTTTTTTTTTTTTTTAATGATAAATTTGGTTTGTTTTGATTTGATGAATGTTGTTTGAATTTTCATTTTCAGAATTAGCATTTGTGTTTTGAAATGTTGGGTTAATTGGGTTTTGATTTTTTTGACGGAAATGAGTATTTTTTGGGTTTGATTGTTTTTGCATAGTTGATTTCTGAATCAAAGTTTTCAAATTGGGGGGTTTTGGTTGAAACTAGGGTTTTGATTTTTCTGGATTTTTCGTTGCATGGTCTTGACGCAACTAGGGTATGGTGACGCAAAATCCTATATCCTAACAGGGCTTTGGACCAGCAATATGTAGTCAGAAGCTCTATTTCCTATAATATAAAACAGAAAGAGCAATTACAGGTTCAATTGCAAGTCCTATTCTCCTTATATTGACAGGAAAGAAAAAAGGAAAAAAAAAAAACAACAGCTAGAAGTTTTCCAGCATTCCATTCAAGAGAAAAGAAATCATGCATTACAGCGCTGTTTTAATTCAATTGAGAACAAAGCCCTATGAAGCCAACACCACAATAATATGCGTGCACATGTGTATCTTCTAAGTAGAAGCCTCTTTAAAACAGAGATATGAGATATGAGATATGCAATCTATGAAGTAGAACAAAGCCTAAATTTTTAAATTAAGATATGAGATACTTAGGCATAAAAAATAAATTAACTTCCTACTTTCTTTCTTTTCCCCATGGAAAATGGTAAAAAATTGATTTCCAACAGTTTTCTAAAGTTAATCAATGTCATGAGAAATTTTCCAAAACATGCATAAGAACACTGGACAAATAGTTTATCGTTTCTACCCCCACTCTGTTGCAAGAAGGATCTAGTCGCCTATTCAATTTGGAATGCGAAGAAGTAGGGTGATGTGTTATCTGGAATTTTCTACCTTATTCTAAGGTGGGAGAGAAATACTAAAACTTTTTTTAGCATGTTGACCTTCCAAAAAACAAGTTCAAACTCTGCCTCTTGCAATCACTTATTAATTAGATGGCTGCTTTCATTTTCCATTTTCAGATCTTTTGGATAACCTAAATTTCAAAGGTCAGTTCTCTCTAGGGGACCTATTTTGAACCTCCATTGTACTGAAGTTGCACCGATTTCTTTCTTTTCCACTAAATTGTTTAATAACCATGAAATAAATTCCATAACATGACAACTGGACTAGAGAAGGAACACATGAAACTGAAAGCAATAACTTTGGTTTCCTTTGAATGCAATTGAGGTTATTTGAGAAACAAGAGTAGTTTTTACCTGTTTTGCCACTATTGCTATGATTTCTTCATTTGGCAAGGGCATGTAAGGATCCCCTAGTATCAAAACACACCTGCAAGACAAAAATCACTTTTTTGACTGAGTAGGTGAATACAAAAGAAAAGATTAGTGGAGACATAAAAACATGAGAAGAAAATATTCATTCCAAATTGAATGTTTGCAGTAGGGCTTTACAACTTAATATTAGGGATTGAAAAGTTTCAAATCCTTGCTGCAAGGTAATATTTAGCCAATCATTGAAGTCAAGATATTTGTATTAAGTTATGAAAGTATGAGTGATATGCATTATAATATTGAAAAAAAAAAAAGAATAACAATAATACATTGAGATCATTTTAGTACATGCCCGAACCGCTTGAATGAAAACATCGAATAGTATGAAAGTAAAACAATTCATCTCTACCATGTACATCTGCGGGAGTAGTACTGGTAGTCGATGGGGGAGACGTACCGGTGGGCAACGGAGATGTAGTAGAGGATGTGGGTGGGCAGGTATCATCGCGAACCATGGATGGGGACTGAGATGTGTCCCTATGGGCAAACGTATGGGATGGACCCGCATCATCATGTGCCATGGAGCCCTTGTCATAACTAGTTTCCAAACACATCTCATCTGCTGTTTAACTTACCTCCTCCATGGTGTGGTCATGCATAGGTGTGTGACACCGACCAGATGTGGGATGCCGACTAGATGTATGAGACTAACTAGATTGACGGCCTCCATGCCCTTGACATCCACTTGCTTTCCAGCCATGCCCTACAGCTGGTTCACTTGTGTTGCCTGCAGCGCGTGCATCATCCAAGGTCAACCGACCGATCTCTTCAACATCTTTCAAGGCATTAATAAAGTCGGTGTAGATCTCGTACCCTGGTTCACACTTTGTCATAATCTTCAACTGTGATTCAACCTGTCACAAGTATACAAGAGTAGTGTTAGTAGGTTGAACTAAACTATGCGAAGCGAGGTACATTTATAATAGAACAACCTTTGTAAACTTACCAAAGTGACCCAGTATGAGATCTCTTTCGTAATATGGCATAGAGTGCAGGGATGAAACCACACCATATACTCATCATTATAGTTCATCTCCCCATGAAAAGGTGGTGCATCGGCAATGGCGGCATGTGCATCCCATCTAGTAATATGCGTGGCATGTACTTTAGCCCAGTTTTTGTCTAGCTTGCCCTGGATTGTTATCTTGTGAAGTTCAGTTAAAGTATTGACATCGACTGGCATGCCTTGCTTCATCCCAAACTGTCAGAGAACATGTTCGGGGTGATGGCCTTCAACCACCCAAAAGTGATAGACCTCCATATGTGTTGGCCTGCCATACAATATGCGGGTAGGGAACCCAAATAATTTCTGTGTGGCTCCCAGACAATCTGCAATGATCCAACAGATGCAAACAACCATATTAACAATATAATTAGAAAAAATGTGTAACGACTGTGAACAATACATGGCAACAATGTTTAACTCCAAAATAAAAAATGTTAATTCATTCCAAAGTGAATTGTAAGTACACCAATTACATGCCAAAGCAGTCCCCAACAAAGGCATGATACCTGATTTGGTCGTAGCAAAGCAAGCGACACACAATAGGTGCGTAGGACGTGCATTGGATGTTCAGTTGTGCACTTATGACAACTACAATATTCTTTGACACAAGTCGGTGATGGATTTTCACTATTTCTATGTGTACTACGATGGAGAGATGTATTATCATGAGTTGCATGGGTTGTCATACCAAGGCTCGAACCAAAAGCATAAATGTGTTAAGGTGAAGCGTGGGATAGGCCTTATGAAATTGCAACGAAGAATATTGACGGCGATGGGGTTAGACCACTCTAGGCATAACATTTCCATCGTGTATCGAGCACCTCAACAAGTTGTAGACACCTAGGTTTTCTACAATTCACTACAGTTATCGGGTAACATCGAAGTGAAGATGATGTAGGAAGTTGTTGAACAAATGGTGGTGATGAGATTCATTGCTTCAAATCTCTATGTCACTGTTGAGCCCACCATAGTAGAGGTTGAAAATGGTTCACAATGCATTGTTTTGGATGAAGTTGTAGATGAGCACATCGACTCAATACTGTTACAGTCTTATCAAGAGTGTGCAGAGAACACAGGACATGGGTATGGCAGTGAATCGTGGTAGACATTTCTGCATGTGAACTCAATTGAGGAGGAGGAAGGGCCCTAGCAAGTGCATGAAGGAGAGCATTTATCTCATGATGGGGGCACATCCAAAAATGAAGATGATCACAGACTTGGTGATGATGCAACCCATATTGATGTTACTAGGGATGACTTCGAGGAGCTCCTAGATACCATGGGTGAACATATGAGGATGTTGATCTTATCAAAGAGGTGGCTATAGAAGAGAATAGAGACACATGCCCCAGTCCTGATCCTATGCCAAAATGGTTCACCAAAAGCACTTGGGATAATATGTTTGATCCATCACTGGTTATGCAAGCATAAGTATCAAGTTGGACGCTTGGGGAGCAGCCAATTAAGGGGATGGTATTCACGACTAAATTGGTAGTGTGACATGCATTGACCTGGTATGCAATGCGAGAGAATTTTAGCTTCAAAACTGAGCATTCAGACTTAGAGAGTCTTATGGTGAGTTGCGAGGATGATTCCTATCCATGGTCAGTCCGTGCGATCTATTGCAAGGGAGAAAATGCCTGGAAGATCTCAAAATGCAAGGGCCCCCACACGTGTGACAAAATTCAGAATACTCATGATGGTCAGATAATTGATTCAGCATTCCTAGCATACGTACTTTAGTGCTATATAGGAGAAGACCCCGTGTATAAGATAAAGAACTTACGCCACCTTGGTTTGGCAGACTTAAAACACGAAGTATCTCACTACAAGGTATTCTTTAACTCGCATTCTTTTTTCAATACAATGTAGAGACATCAGTCTTCATGGAAGTATAAGCGTGCTCTTTTTTCCTAGCACCCATGAATACCTTATATTATGAAAAATGAAATTGAAAAACAAAAGGCCGTTGCAGCCTTATGATTTGTTTTCTTCAACTATAATTATTTAACTTGTATTCATTCTAATGTAATCATTATGGTTCACATACAAGGTATGGGATGCCAAACAAAAGGTTGTTACAGCTATATACGGGGATTTTAAGGAGTCTTATGCAGAGTTGCCATGTTTTTTGGTAGGACTTAAGGATGCAAGTCTGGGTACAAAGTATAAGTTACTAGTGGACAATATTTATGAATGGGGAACCTGTATATTCAAGTCCATATTTTGGGCGTTTCATCCATATATTGTTGGGTTCAAGCACTGTAGGCCTGTGATCAGCATTGATGCAACCCACCTCTATGGAAAATATAAAGGGAAATTAATGATTGCAATGGCGACAGATGCTAATAATAAGATTTATCCACTAGCCTTCGCCATTGTCAAGAGCAAGAGCACAAAGACTTGGGGTTGGTTCTTGGCTTGTATAAGAAGGTATGTTACCGACCGGAGTAAGCTGATAGACACCTTGGGGTACAAGCTATCTTCAGAGACACTAGTCGAGACTTTTTGCAGCCTCCTATGACAGAACATCATTACTACCTTCGTCATCTATGCAGTAACGTCAACACTAGATGGAATAATGAAACTTTAAGGAATCTAGTATAGAAAGCAGTAAGTGCTACCTAGGAGTGAAAGTTCAATGCCACCTTCAAACTAATTGAGAATGTCAACCGGGATGTGCACCAATATTTGAAGGATGTGCTCAAAGATAAATGGGCTCTAACTTTTGACGAGGGTTACCGTTATGGGGCAATGACTACAAACATCTCCGAGTGCTTCAATGGTGTTCTAAAAGGTGCTCGCAGCCTGCCCATTATGTAAATGGTGAAATACACATGGTTCAAACTAAATGCTTACTTCGATGATTGTCGTAATAAGAGCATAGTGCAGCTGAATTCAGGGAAAAAATGGTGTAAATATGTCTTGGATATCTTCATGAGAAATAAGGCAAAGGTGGAGCATTACAGGGTGACGAGATTGAGCGCGCAACAACAATCATATCAAGTAGATACACTGCATAATCCAGGGACTGCTGGACATAGGGATCACACACATGGAGTTAATCTGCTGAAAAGAACTTGCACATGTCAGAAATGGAAACTATACAAGATACTATGTTCACATGTCATTGCAGTTCGTATTAGGTATCGACATGATGTAGAGCAATACATTGACCCATGCTATTGTGTGAACGCACTGTTCTCCAACTTTGCTCTCGTTTTCCCTACATTGAAAGATAGATAGTCATGGCTAGATCCTAAAGAAACTTGAAGGGTCGTCACTAACCCCCAATTGATCCGAGAGAAAGGTAGCCCTATCTCAACACGAATCAGGAATGAGATGGACGAGGGTGGGAAACGACCGAAAACCACACCATGGAAGGAGGGGGGGGGGGGGGAGGAAGGTGTAATGTGGGTTGTGTGACCAAGAGGGGCATAATCGAAGAACATGCCCTAAGCATAATGAGGTACCGACGAGTAGTGGTCTCGCGGACTAGGTACGCTAAGTTTGAATTGTGGCATCCTTCTAAATGCAACTTGAAACAAAATGCGTGATATATGCCATTAGATCAAAATGCATGCTATATGCCATTCAATTATGTATTTTTAAAACTTGAGAAAAATTGGATAAAATTTTAAGGACCAAATATGGCATTTATACTATAAGCTACTTTCCCTATAGTATGCATACAAAAAGTCATTAGCATTGCCATTTGGCTTGTCGCAAAAATTGCATACTAATTGGTTAATGTAATGTGTAACTACCCTATATGTAATGTAATGTTTTTCATTTTTTTTTTCTTTCTCTGAAGGGTGTTAGGTCATTTGTGGGTTGGCCATGATTTCACTTTTCCACTTTTAACCTATTGGATCTTAGAAGTTTTCTCTGATTGCATATTTTACAGTTGTGAAGGCACTCTCCTTAGCATGATCATCTTCAAGTACCCTACCATTAAGGGTGTCAACTTTGACTTGGCCTCTATTAACATAATCATTTTCAAGTACCCTACCATATATATACTGTGTATAGTTTTTGTTTTGGGATTTTTTATGTAATCAATTATATGATCTTGGTTAATACTGTTTATTTTTGTCATGTTATGAGACTAGGAGGCTAAACAACAATAGCTTGTCTAGGCCTTTTCTCGTGTTTTTGGCCAAAATCCATCAGCTTGCTTTCATGTAAGTATGGTTTTCGTTGTTTCTCACTTTATGTTCATCAATTTATTTGTTTGTCATCAGTATGTCTTGAAAACTGAAACTTCCTTTTACTTTAGGGAACCTTATGGATGCTTTTTTCTTCCCATTTACAAGCTGTATTACTCAAAAAATATGTACTTGATGAGTTTTGAGGAGGCTCTTTGGTAACGTTTTTAGATCTTTAAAATTGCTATGAGACTATTTGATTTGTATGTTCCACTAGCATTACCTATTTCTGTGATTGGTTCAACAGAACTTGGCATTGAGGATGGAATTTATTACTGACAGAAAGAAGTTCAGTTTACTACTTCTATTTACTACTCTATTAAAATGATTTCTTTGCTTGTGAAGAAGTTCAGTTTTAGTTATGTGTGATTTCTCTGGTTCAAACTGAGCCTAATTTAGGTTATATTGAAACAACTACTTTTCATTGCAGATATTGAGAAAAGGCTAGGTTCAGATATGGAGAATAAGATAAAAGCATTTTGACACAAGTCCAGAATAGACATATGCATCCAAGTCCAGAACAGACCTATGCATCAGTAAAATTCAAAGGGAAATAGAAGCTCATGAGCTTTATGTTAAAGCTAAGGAGAAACTTAAAAGGGTTAGAGAGAGTGTGAGAGAATATACAAACTGGTTTTGTCATGGTTATTGTCGGGAGTGAAAAAGTTTTCCTTCCGACAAATAAGATTTATAACGGATTGGGGGTCTAAACCGAAACTCAATGATGGGCTTAATGCACGGCCCAAAGGCTATCGGTGAAAATCCAATTAATCCACTATATTTTATGCCTTGGGCTTAGATTGGAACTGACAAGAGTGGCCCATGAACAATCCCTGCAGCGGACACGTCAGCACAGTTTAAAAGCATTCTGTATAAAATAGCCCAGCAGTAAAATAGTTTTGCAGAAGATAGCCCAGCGGTAAAATGGTTCTGCAAAAGATAGCCCAGCGGTAAAATGGTTCTGCAGAAAATAGCCTAGCAGTAAAATATTTTTGCAGAAAACGGCCCAACGATAAAGTAATACAAACAGAATAAACCTCAATATGTTAATTACTTCACAAATCAAGGGAAATGTCTATATTTTCAGACTCATCGTCCGTTAGCTCTAGAGAAGAGTCTTCTAATATAACAATATGAGGAAAAAATTCTATAGTAACAGTTACATCATAACCATTAATAGTAAACGAATAAATAAATGTCATGGGTTCCATAATAACAAATAATGGAGAAAACTTAGTGTGAGATGAAGGGAGAGAGAGAGATCCCAGCTAACGCAGCAAGATCATTATGGTGCCATGGCATGCTCATGAGTATAGTATATGTAGTGAGTAGAGATAATCATTTGTGAGTAATATGAGCAATGAATGAGTAGTATAAGCAATGAGTGAGAGTGTATAGCAAAGCTGAGGGAGCTTTCTGCTGGGGTAAGTAAAAGTTTTATGAGTAGAGCTATGAGAAATGTTTGTGAGCTAAAAGCTGGGGAACTTAGTTTCTTAGCTTGAAACTAAGAACTTAGTGATTTTCAGAGTTTTGAGAAGACTCTTTTGCAGAGAGCTTAAGGAAGAATCTTGATCTGTAGCTTAGTGAGTTGGTTGTGTTCTTAGGATTTTTAGCTAAGAGTAGTAAGCTCACTTTTAGAAGGTTATTGCTGTTCTAGGCAATAACAGCTGGGTTTCTGGCTTAGCATTAAATGCTGATTAGCCTTGGCTGATTGGATTAGAGCATGCTTGAGGCTAATGATCTTGGTTATGCTGCAACTAGAATCAGAGTTCCCTAGGGCAGATTGGACCACCCCAAGCCAGGTGTCAACCTTGGAACCCTTGCTGAGAACTCTGTTGGGATCCCCTTGATGCCCTCCAAACCACATTTCCCTAAGTTTCCCCATTTGGGGTTCATGTGCTTGGTTCATGAACCAGAGATTACATATTTTTAGTATAAAAATGAGCTAGTTTCATCTTGTTTCAGGGGCTTTGAAGGCCTTGTCATGGTAGCTTTGAGTCTTTGACTAAAATGGGTTAAAGAAGAAAGAAGTGACAGCTGACTGAAGCTTTTTAGCTTTCTGTCACATGAGGAGTGATGGGATTCCAGCTTATGAAGGAAGGATTCAGCCCTTGAGGGACACGTGTCTTCTTCTGATTTGATTTAGACAAGTTGGGACCTGATAGGAAAGGCTCCATTTGTGCTGAGATTTTGGCTGGTTACTTTACGTAAGCTTTTAGCTACTGGATTCTGTGTGTGGGTTGGGCTGACCCAGCTGGGCTTTGTAGATAAGCTTGCTTGGGCTTGGTTAACCCTACAAAATGAGTAGTTTTGCCATGGGTGATATTCACAGGCTTAGTAGTTAGTTGAAAAGAATAGGCATAGTTTCCCACAAATTTTGTGAGAGCAATATTTTTTGAGAGATGAGTAATTTGTATTTCCTATGAGTTAGGGACTTAGTATATGTAAAGCAAGTGTGGAAACAATACTTGATTGTGCCAAAATAATATTGGGCTTTTTAGAAATAGTGCCAAATAAATAATAGTTCCAAATGAATATTTGGGCTTTATAAAATGGTGCCAAATGAATGCTTGGGCTTTGTAAAAATAGTGCCAAATGAATATTTGGGCTTTGTAAAATAGTGCCAAATGAATATTTGGACTTTGTAAAATGATTTAGAATTTTGTAAAATATTTGTCGTGTAGCAACGGACTTGGTAGAAGTGCCGTATTGTAACGGGCTTTGTAAATGGTGCCGCATCGTAGTAGACTTTGAATTTGCCACATCGTCGTGGGACATTGAATTAGCCACATCGTAGTGGGACTGTGAATTAGCCACATCGTAGTGGACTTTAGGGAGTTTGGGCTTTCTTTGGGTTTTGCCCTCAAGCTAAATGATTTTGGGCTCTTTGTGGAGATAATGTAATTTTGTGCCCCAATTGTGGTAGTGGTATGGTGAGTATTTTTGTGAAAGTCCAAGTTGGATAATATGTGGGCTATAATGGGTAATATTTGTAAAAGGGCCCAAGACAATTTATGGGCTTGTGTATGGAGTATTTATGAAGGCCCAATAACATAGGGAATATTTGGGTAATATATATGGGAATATTTATGCGGGCTTAAAATAATGTGTGGGCTCATGTGGGTATTTTGTGAGTGGGCTAATAGGAATCTAGGCCCGAAAATTTGTACCTCAACAGTTATTTTTCATGTTTGTAATGTTGTTGGTGTGTTTTGCCTCAGTGAACAACAATATGGGTGAAGAACCTTAGTCTGCCAGGAAGAATCTTATTGTATCTATCTTTTAAAATACAAAATATGGTCTTTGTGCAAATGTTCCATAGTTTAATTTTTTTTTTTACTTCATTCTGGATTTGGATATATATTGCCACAAAGTGGTATGACAAACATGCATAATAATAAAAGAGATAGCTATGGTACTTGAGCATATTTCCAATGAAAGCCCTAAAGGACAAAATATTTTATCATAGAATGGTGAAAGTGTATACTCATGGATAAGTGGTGAAAGTGAATTTGAGCATTATTATATTAGAAAGCAACTTGCTGCCAAGCAATTGGGTATGTATCCTCTATACATGACATGAAAAAAAAAATGCTAAGCATGATAGTTTCCACTGTACATGACAGCACTAAAAGGTGTATAAGTGGAAGCCATTATGCAACATCAAGAGGCATATCTGAATACCAAACTCGAGTTTAGAGGACTCGGGTACCACTAACACAGTACTTGAGTCCATGAAACTCAAGTATGAATCTGGATGATTTCACTTATTTCGCTTATTATACCTGAGCCATACTCAAGTTATAGAAACTCGGGTACACACTAACACAATACTCGAGTCCTAGAAACTTGAGTACCAAGTGGCATTTTTAATGCCCAAATGCCAGCTCAGACAGTGCCACAATGGAATGCTCACTAGGAACTCAAGTTTACTAAACTCGAGTACCATTTAGAACTCAAGTTTGTAGTAACAATGTTCGTACCACCAAATCCTTTGAGAGAAACGATGTTCGTAGTAACAATTTTTGTCATAGTCTTATTAGGATTGTGATTTGTGACTAGTAAACAAAACAAAAACAAAAACAAAAAAAACAAAAGAAAAAGTATATTAATGTGAAAGTGATATTCAATCACTTATTATAGTCTGCCAAAGTCGAGAAACATATGGTAGACCTATGGTAGAGCAAGAACAGTTATTGTATGAGGTCGATTTCTATAATTGTGAGACCACTTTTTTATAATTTTTATAATATCTTTAATTTTAGAGCATATATTAATTTATATATCCTTTTCGGTCATTTCGATTGTAATTACAATTGGTTTGCTATATTATTAGTCCATAAAAGGCATATATTAATAAGAAATCGTAATAAATCATTAAAAAGAAAAAAAAAATCCAAAAGTAATGATTCTCATTCCTTATGTTTTGAATATATCAATATGAAATTTAAGTAGAATAAAGAGTTTTTTTGTTTACTGAATTTTTAAAATGATATATTTTTGGTATAGAAATTACGTATTGATAAATCCTTAATTTTAAGTATTTTTGAAATTGATTCAATTGTGAAATAAAATATAACGACATGCGTATCTAGAGAGAATTTGCTTTGCAACAACTATTCCCTAGATGCATCTCTACAATAATTCAATTTTAGATCAATTTTGAGTCATGGATTGTGCTAAAAAATCAAAACCTTTTTTTTTCCCCTAAAATTGGCAGACAGCTAAGTCTAAGATCACCCTGGAGTCTGGAGCAGTCTTTTGCTTTTTATTCTATAGGTTGTGTTAACGGCGCCCGTTCACAACAAATTTTTTTACTTTTTTCTAACAATTGTTGTCTTTTTTGCAGTTTTATGTCATTTTTTCAACTTAATAAATACTTTTATGTCTTTTTCTTTTATTTGTCTCATTCTCTTATCACGTAGAATTCTCATTAAAGAAGCCGCATAATGCTTGTTAACATTTTCCATACTCTATTATTTTTGTTGTTTTATTAAACTAAAGGCCAAGGGGAGCTCAGAAATGATTTCTTATTTTCTACAACTTAATTCATTTCTTGTTGGGCAATTGATTGGTATGACATAACCAGTGGTGCTTCACTCTCTTGGACCATACAATACAAACAAGAAGAAGCGTCTAGATATCTTTCTCGAACAAAATTTCTCATGCGTGTATTACTATTATTATTAATTATTGACTTAGTCCGTGAGTGACAAGACAGTATGTTGTAAGGGAAAAAACCATAAAGATACGGGTCAAATTAACAAATCTCTTATGTTCAGTCAACATGCATGGTCTGGAAGACGCCGAATTCTCAGAGTACTCATAGCAATGGTGCTATATTGCTATATTTTAGCTCCTCAAACACCAAAATCATGCTCCAGCAGTGGAGCTAAATCTATTTTTTTTAGCTCCTTTGCTACAATGTACATTTATAGATAGATGTGCACTGTTCATGAGAGCTAAACAAAAAAATATTATTTTATTCTCCCTGTGGTTAAAATAATACCACGCTCTTTTTTTTTTTTTTTTTTTTCATTCTTTTATCATCGTGCCTCTCTCTTTCTCTCATTCACTCTCATCTCATCTCTGAAGCTCATCTCTCTCAAGCTCACTCTCTCAACTACGGTCTCTCAATCTCTCAACTCCGGTCTCTCAAGCTCACTCTGTTTACCGCCACCAGCCCGACTCATCGTCAACATTGCCGCCACCGAAGCTCAATGTCACCGACCCACCAGCCGTCCCAAGTAGCCGATCAGCCTCAGACCCACGCCGCCGATCGAAGTGCTTGCTCGTGGATATTGGGTACCTGACTGGGAAACCCATGGAGCTCGCCGACCCACCCCTTCTGCCGACCCAGCTCGCTGACGTTGTGCTTGTTTGTGATTGGTGATTTTTTATTTTGTTTGTGATTAGTGATTTTGTTTGGTCTGGGTTGAGGAAAAAGATTGGAGATTTGGGTTTTCTTTTTTTTTTTTCTGCTGTGGACTGGTGGTGGCGGTGGTGGCGATAGTGTTGGTGGTGGTTGTGGCTGTGGTTGACGGTAGAGGTGGTTGTGGCTGGTGCTGTGTATGTTTTTTGGGTAGTGAGATATATTATTTTATTGTAGTGGTTATATTATTTTAATGTAATGTTTATATTATTTTATTGTGTTGAAAGCTAAAATAGATCCACTGCTGTAGCATGTGTGTAGGTAAAATAGATAAAATAACTTTTGGTGGAGCTAAGTAGCTAAATTTTTAGCTCCATTGCTGTGAATGCTAAAATTGCAACTTCTTTTGACCTGTTCTTTATTTTACTTTTATTTCTTTTTTCTTTTCTTTTTTTGAGAATACTTTTATTTCTTTTCGAGTCAAAGCTTTTGAGTTTTCACATATTCCAAAACACTATAAATTGTAACAGTAAAGCAAATACTTAAAAATTTAAGGGTAAAATACCATTTTCGTCCCTAAATTATCACAAAAGTTCGTTTTTCGTCCTTAAACTTTCAAAAGTTCTATTTTCGTCCCTAAACTTTCAAAAGTTCTGACGGAGTGCTGACGTGGCTTGACGGAGTGCTGATGTGGGAGGGACGAAAATCAATACATTTGGAAAAGTTTAGGGATGAAAATAGAACTTTCGAAAGTTTAGGGACGAAAAACGTACTTTTGTGATAATTTAGGGACGAAAATGATATTTTACCCTAAATTTAAATTTGATATAGTAAATCAATTAAATTTCATATTAATTAGTGTTTTTTTTTTCTTTCAAAGAATTGATTCATCTTTACATCACCGTATATACATACACAGGTCTCTTTCTTCGAGAACAAGTCTCTTTCTTCAAACCAGTGATAATCAATATTA
Source organism: Quercus ilex subsp. ballota (assembly GCA_032727855.1). NCBI lineage: Eukaryota > Viridiplantae > Streptophyta > Magnoliopsida > Fagales > Fagaceae > Quercus > Quercus ilex. Next base: position 29,327,826 of record CM064909.1, read on the forward strand.
TTTTTGGAATAATAAGTAGTATCTTATTAGTACTAAATTTGATATGTGTTTGGAATATAAAAAATATATAATCTAGTAGTAAGATTTTTGAAATATTAATTCAATAAAAAGTTATTAGGTAGTATAATGTTGCTTAGAGTTATAACAGATGTAACTCTAAGTTATGTTATACTACAAAATATTTTTTATCTAAAGGTGTATTTAAAATTTCTATCTTTTTAGTTATGCGTAAAAAAAAAAAAAATCTTTTTAGTTAATTCTACCAAACTATCATTTTGGATATATATCATGGATCTTTCAATTGATTTTAGTTTTTCATCAATTTCTTCCTTTAAATTATTACTCTTTTTGGCATCATTCTTTTCTTCTTTTCTGTTGACTACTTTTACACTATCTTTTTCTATCTCTTTAACAAGTAAGTCTAGTTTGTCATTTTCTTTCTTTTCCATATTCTTACGTATGGGTTGTAATGACCTAGTTTCCTTATCACTATTATGTCTTTCCATACTTCTTTCATCTCTTGTCTCTATTAGGCTACTTTTATTTTTCTCTTGCATTATTGTTATAGAACTATCATCTTTCTCTACTTTTGACTTCTTTTGCATTATATAAGTTTCTGTCAAAATTGTCTTGAAGTCATTTCTTTCATAATTGTTTCTTCATCTCATGTTTATAAGTCTATTGGTACTTACTTGTCTATCAATTTGTTTATTATGCCAATTATCTATCATGGTTTTTGTTAAAGGTGATCTATAATGAGGTTCAAATTCTCTTTCTGAATTTAAAGTTTTCATTTTTTTCAAGGAGGTCCAAAAAAATATCATTTTTTCTTTCTACTTTTTGTCAATATTCTCCAAAGATTTTAAGTTATGTTATACTAAAAAATATTTTTTTATCTAAAGGTGTATTTAAAATTTCTATCTTTTTAGTTATGCATCAAAAAAAAAATATATATATTTTTAGTTAATTCTACCAAACTATCATTTTGGATATATATCATGGATCTTTCAATTGATTTTAGTCTTTCATCAATTTCTTCCTTTAAATTATTACTCTTTTTGGCATCATTCTTTTCTTCTTTTCTGTTGACTACTTTTACTACACTATCTTTTTCTATCTCTTTATCAAGTAAGTCTAGTTTGTCATTTTCTTTCTTTTCCATATTCTTACGTATGGGTTGTAATGACCTAGTTTCCTTATCACTATTATGTCTTTCCATACTTTTTTCATCTCTTGTCTCTATTAGGCTACTTTTATTTTTCTCTTGCATTATTGTTATAGAACTATTATATTTTTTATTTTTCTCTTGCATTATTGTTATAGAACTATTATCTTTTTTATTTTTCTCTTGCATTATTGTTATAGAACTATCATCTTTCTCTACTTTTGACTTCTTTTGCATTATATAAGTTTCTGTCAAAATTGTCTTGAAGTCATTTCTTTCATAAGTTTTTCTTCATCTCATGTTTATAAGTCTATTGGTACTTACTTGTCTATCAATTTGTTTATTATGCCAATTATCTATCATGGTTTTTGTTAAAGGTGATCTATAATGAGGTTTAAATTCTCTTTCTAAATTTAAAGTTTTCATTTTTTTCAAGGAGGTCCAAAAAAATATCATTTTTTCTTTCTACTTTCTGTCAATATTCTCCAAAGATTTTAATTTTTTATTAATCCTAAATCTTCCTTCTTTCTTTTTCTTTTATTTTTCTTTTTTTTTTTTATAAAAATTTTAACACAGTTCTTTCAATATTATATATACATACATACATATATAGTATTATATTCCGAACTCCAAGTATACCCTTTTTTTATTTTATAGAAAAGGTTAGAAAGAACTCTGTGCGTTCTTCACTATAACTATTTTTGTTTTTAATATATGGGATGGTTGTTAATCTTGTGCAAATAAAATCTTCCTTCTTCTTCTTCTTCTTTTTGATTTTTTTTTTTTTAAACAGTTCTTGCAATATTATATATATATATAAGCTAATCTCACCATCTATCTAACTATATATAACATAAGATATCAACTTGAAACTGTATTTGCGATATATTTTATCAATAGAGCAAGACTTAGGTACAGTATTTAGATGTTGTTCCTTAGGTTTCTCTCTTAAGATTCTGCCATTTTTTTTTTTTTTTCACGAATGAAAGTGTATTTTTTAAGTTAAGTAGCCACATGATAGAATCCTAAGAGGGAAACTTAAGGAACAACATCTAAGTTATTGTACATAAGTTTATTCTTTATTAATATATAAAGGAAAATAGATAGTAATATATAAAGGAAAATAGATAGTTGAGCCAAAAGTCAATGGAAACTGGATTTTTCTATTCTATTTAAGTATTTATCATCTTATTGAGGGAAAAAAACAAAGATCCTCTTTGTTGATAAGAATGTTCCATTTTATACTCTTCAAGGGTTCCATTTATTTGATTTTTTTTTTCTTTCTTTCTAAACTTTGATTACTTTAAAAAGGAAAAAAGAGAGACACGCGTGGAAATAAATGGAATATATCAACAGAAAGAATTGATAAAATCTACAGACATACTTCTTTTTCTAAATTATCCTTCATGGCAGACTACACTATAAAAACTATTGAAAGAACTTACTCTTTATTTAATGAATATGAAACAATTTAGTTATTTTCAATAGACTCAATCAACTGACATAGAGAAAAATATGCATTTTTACATGTTGGTTTGGTTCGGGTAGCTATAAAACCATTAACAAGAGAAGCTTTAAATACAAATGTTTTACTTTGTTTAAGAGATGACAGGCATTTAAGATTTAATGACTCACTTTTAGGAATGATGGAAACAAGTTTACATAATGGACCAGTATATTTTAATTGTTATCCTAATTTTTCTTTAAGTCTATCTAACAGAAATATTATGGATGCTTTAACTTTGAATGTAAAAACAGATGGTTGTTATATGAAAAAAGGCTCAGAACCTTTAGCTATTATTTATAGGATTTATTATATACTTATGAAAACCATCCTTAACCCTCAATCCATGGTTGAACCATCCCCTAAAGGACATGCTCTCCTTCTTCAAGCCTCAACCCCAAATAGTAGACTTTGTGTACCCCAACAGATACAATGGAAAGATATAAACCTTCTTGAACGATGGCAACTACAGGCCATTGCTCCCACACCAAAGATAGAAAACACAGAACCAGACTTCATAGCACAGAAGACAGATGGTACAGTTATTATTTCTTTCAATAATAATGATAGACAAACTGACAACTTTATTAGACCCAGTAGCTCTTCAGGCAGAAAGACCCCTGTAGTGGGCCTTTTTGTTATATTGGGCTGGGCTGCCTCTTACGTTACTAGGCCCAAATATTCTGAGTAAGGGAGTTGAGACTGGTCCAACTGCAACTCAATTTGGTCCGGCTTGTGAGTAAACTATGACTCGTTTGCCAAGAGCATCCTTACCGCAGGCAGAGTTTTATAAAGAAAGCAAGGGAATAAGTGGGTAGCATATGGGTTAATCAAAAGATGAAAGAAATCAGATTAAATATGATCTACAGGACCAAAACCAGATAAGGAAGAACATTTCTTCTCAACGCGAATAATCTCCTGGGGAAGATCCTGTCGTGGAAATTAATCACTTTGAGGGAAATGGACCTAAATGGTTAGTGCCCAAGAGAATTCCTTGCTTCTGGCAAAGAGCAGGACTTTGAGAAGGAGAGAGGGAATCAACCTATTGCTGCATGCCTGCTGATCTAACTCTCTGTTTTTTCTTTACTTCCTTTTTTACTTTTCCTCTTTATCTTTCCTTTCTTTCCTCCACACTTGTTTTCTATTTCGTAGTTTTCCTTAGAGGTTCTTATTACCGTCACTGTGGTTTTTCCTGTGCACGACAAGGGCCTCCTTTTATAATGCCTTCCGCGACCGGGTTTTACTATTTTAGCCCTTAACCACCTTTGTCTGGTTTGGGTGTACTTGCCAACCACCACTGGTCTGTTTGTGTGCCACTCCCTATCACCAGACAAAGAAAGCTATTTTGTTTATTAGTCTGTCGTGGCACCTTTTATTACTACAGTGTGGGTGCTTTCTCTCCCTATCCCTCATGGCATGCGCCTAGTGGTTCCAACTCAGCCTTACTTCTTTTGGGTGGTATGTCATCCCAACAGGACACTTCCCTAAAAAAGCCTGAGCAGGAACCTCGGAATAGGTTTTTTCCCTCCCTCTACCACCAAACCATGCCTTCTTACCTCTGACCCATGACCTCACCATGTCCCGTATTGGCTGGGTATAGGCTGGTGATGTCTGGGCCTTACGCGTGTCTCTCTTCCATGTTTGTCCAAAATCTGCCTGCTACACATGCATTCACCGTGGTTTTGAGGCTTGTCTGCACAGTCTGCCATCTGTCCTTGACCTTTTATGTGAGCTGCTTTCTGATTTCTCGCTCCCCTTGGGGGCTAGGCTTTGCCTTCTTTCAGCCTATTCCTTGACTACTATCATTTCCTGCCATATCACTCTGTCACTCTTATTGTGACGTTTATTTGGCCTAATCTTGCTAGGCATCTTTGGGCCTGCCATTTATTCTTTTCCCAATGGCTCAATATGGCCATTGGTTTTTTATTACATTACTTGTAGGTTCTTGTGTCCCATTTGTTTTCTCTCGGGCATCCTTGGCCCATTTGCTTTCCTTGGGCTTCCTTGGCCCTTTTCCTAACTCTATATTCCTATGGGCTTTTACTAATTTCATTGGGCTTCCCCTACCTAATTACCTTATCCTCATCCTTGGGGCTCATGGGCTTGCCATCAACCCCTTACTTTATTTGCTTTCATTACTTCGGGCTTGCCGTGGCCCATTCTCACTTTTCCACATCATATACTGCCCATGGGTTTTTTATTTCTCTCTTTCCGGGCTGTTTTAAGCCCATTTGCATCCTCAAGGCCAATTTTTTTATTTCATGGGCCTATGATCCATTATACCTGCCATTTGGGCTTAATGGTTTTTCTATCTATTTACCAACTCGTTTTTGCCCATGTTGCTGGGCTTCTTATTTCCTTTTGACTTCCAAAATGACCATCAACATTTAGCCCCCTGAACATATGAAGCATTCTTGCGGTTCATATGTGAATAAAAGACTTTCCTGGCCTTTCTACCTCTCTTCCTTCTATTCCTTCGCGGGCTTTTTGAACAGTGGACACTACCTCATATATATATATATATATATATATTTTTTTTTTTCTTTTCTTTTCTCACCGTGAACAGTGTTGTCTCTTCGAATTTTCCAGTTTAGCAGTTATTCTGAGACACAACCGCCGTTTCATTAATTTCATCCCCTTTCTGATGGTTGACCTGTCACCTCCTTTCGTGCTGTCATTAATGACCTCTCTATTTAATAGAGAGTCCCTTTGTAACCCAATCACAAACTTCCTCTCCTTTTCCAAAAAACTTTCTATGTTTCCCTTTCTTCACTGTTTCCTCCTCCTCAAACACTCCCATCCGTTTACTTCGATCAAATCCCTGTATCATAATGCCGGTGAAAAGCCAAAGCTCTTCCCACCATAAAGGGAAAGAGGCCATCTCCGATCCTCCCGTTGCACATGATGTAGGCGAGGAGGCCGTGTATTCCGAGTCGGACCATTCCGATGAGGAAGAAGCACAGCGTGACCCGGACAGTGAATGCGCTCCTCTTATTGATCCCTGGTACGATATTCACCCCCATCTCCCAAAGATTCCCAGTGATTATGCACCACCGTCACCGAGCCATATGTGGCTCGCTCTCCTCCTCGATCCCCGATCTTGTCATTCACCAAGGCAGTTCATTCCCTGTGCCTATTCACTTCGAACTTGGATCGGGTACTGCCTTGGGTTGGAGAGAATGGGTGAATAATGAGTTATCCGACACGGGTTTCATGGGGTTGTTACAGCGGGCCGGTGTTTTGAAGGCCATTGTCTCATCCCGCTGCTTATCCAACTTTCGAGACCTCTTCAACCTCCATCACTTGGACCACTGGTGGTGTACCACTACCTATACTTTCTTCTTCTCCTGCAGTGAGATTACCGTGACCTTGGAGGACGTAGCTAACCAGTTACTCTTGCCCATCCTTGGCGACGTTGATCCTGCCACTTAAGAGCTTTCTCCGGAGGAATAGGCCCTGGAGGCCGAGTTGAAGAAGAGGATGAGCAGGAATGCCAAGTTGTCATATTAGGTTAGTTCCTCTTCTAAATTGTCCATGGCTGCCTGTCGTGCGACTTTCGTTGCATTTTGGCTTTGTAAGTTTGTTTTTGGCTCTCACCCCCACTATGCTGTGAAGCCTTTATATTTTCGTTTAGCTATCAAGATATCTGCTGGGGTAAGTCTGTCGTTGGCTCCTATGGTCTTGGGGCATTTGTATGTTCAATTAGACATCCTACCGGAGCAATGAGTCAAGCAAGTTCTTGCCACATAGTCACTACTTTCGTTCACAATACTATCCTGCAGTAGTTGTTGTTTGAGTGTTGTGCCCAGCATTTGGCGAAGTGTAGGCCCATTCGTTTTGCTAAAGCGAAGTATCAATCATGCCCGAAAGTAATTACCGATTTTTGCGGTAGATTTGAGTTTGACTTTCTGTTGGCTTTCCATTGGTCTGGTTTGAAGCCAATTGATTATTCTGCTGTTGAGTCTTTTGATGAAGGGATTGGGTTTTCTTGGAGAGCTTATAGGAATTTAGGTATGGGTTACACATGTGCAGACTTCGTTATAGGCCTATTTGTTGACACCGCTGAAACCACCACTCCCTTGACTGATTTCGAGGAGACAGGGATTACTTATTTGGCAGCCACCAATGCTAGGTGGTTGCCTTATTTAGCTGACAAGGGCCTCAGGTTCGTGCATTATCCTGCCAACCGGGTGAGAAGACAGTTTGGGCTAGATTAGGACATTCCTGATGATCTTTCTTTTCTTATGGAATCCCCTACTTCTGTTTGACCGTTCCTTCGGAATACTGCTTTTGAATTCTAGGGCCAACGTTTTACTGCAGTTATCGTTCCTGGCTCATTGAGGGAGGGCCTTTGTACTCCTACCATGCATGGATATTGGCAGGCTGTGATGATTTCATTTGAGCAAGAGTTATTGGGCAGTCGTGGTTTCTCCCTTATTCCTCGCGATGGGCTTAGTGCGATTATTTTGGCTAATCTTCGATTGCTCTTGCCCTCCAAGTCCGTGCTAGCATGTGCCAGGAAGCAGAGTCGGTCTACCATCTTTAAGTGGGATGAGGAGAAAAGAGGGTGGTATTGGCACACCGGTGATTATCCTCTGGGTTGGGAGAAGAAAGTTAAGGCGATGAACATTTCTGCACTGAGTAAGAAGGGTCTTGCTAAGCTTAAGTCTGCAAGCAAGTCCAAACTTGCTACTCCACGGCCACTTACAGATGCTCCCCTTTACAGCAGGACATGTGGTAGTAAGAGAAAGACAACCCCTCATCCTACGTTTGCTGCTGAACGGAGAGTACGTCATCTCTAATTCTGCTTCGTCCTTTATATATGTATTTTTTGACTTCCTTGTGGCTAATCCTGACATGCTTGCTGACTTCTTTCTTCAACTTTATCTTTTGTTCTCCCCTTTTTTGCAATCTAAGCATAAAGAGGATACATCTGTCACACATCCCATATTACTTGACGAGCCTGAGTTCGAGGTATATCTTTTTTCCTTCTCTTCTCTTTTTTTTTTTTTTCTTCTTTTCTTGCATGTGTTTCCTCTGCCACATGCTTTTGTTCGTCTCATTCAATTATGGGCTCCTTTGTTCTTCATTTTTTTTTTTTTTGTCTTCCAGGATCAACCCGAGCCTATTTCTGTATATCATCTCACAGTCGAGGAGTTTTCTGCCTCCATGGGTGTGCCAATGGGAGGCTTCTTTTATGGGGCTGATGTAGTGTTTGCTACACCTGCTCCTTTTGCAGCTGCACACGAAGCTCCTGCTAAGGCTCCTACCCCTCCCACTGGGTTGGTACCCATAGATGAGGGTACTCATACTGGGAAGGTTAGCGAGGCCACTCCTATTCCTGCCGAGACACTTACTCCCTAGGAGGGGGTCACCCCTCCTGCTGCTGCTCAGACCGAGGTTGCTTCTCCTGTCACGCCCCTTGTTATCTCCACTAGTGATCCCTTCGCAGCTCTATCTCAGGCTGTGAAGGATGGTTCTTCTTTGGTGGTTACCCTTTCCTCCATTCCTAGCTTTGCTACACATGGGCCTGATGCGAACTTGTCCTCTAAGGGGTCTAAGGACATTCTTAAGGATCCTGACGATGAACCCGTCTTGAAGAAGAGGATTTCTGACTTTGATGAAGTGGAAAGTGCTGCCCTTGAGACCGAATTCATGGGTATGTGCCTTTTTTCCCCTCCTCTCTTTTTTGCTAAGTTCACTATTCCCCATTTTTTCGTTATCTCTTCCTCACACATATGTATTTGCGTCTTCTCTTTACTGCAATCTCCCTTTATTTGTATGCCCATTTCCCTGTTTGTAGAGACCTTTGAGAGGCCAGGAGTTGCAACAGATGTAGGTATGCCCTCAGCCACTCCTCTTGCCATAACCATAGCACCTGTTTCTGCCATTCCCACAGTGCCCATTTCTGCCATACCTTTTGTACCTGTTTCTGCCATTCCCACAGCTCCCATTCTCATGAGTCCTGGTGAGTTTCTTTTCCCTTATCTTCTTCTTTATTTCTTCCTTGTGAGTTTGTCCTTCTTAGATCATGGTTTCTCATTTCACGCTTTGTGCCTTCCTGATAGGTCCATTTCCTACTACCCCTTCTTAGTTTAAGGTAGGCAGCAGTTTTGCCACCATTCCGAATCCTGTGAGTGAGGCCGTAACCTTCTTTTCACGCTTGGATTAGCCTGAGGTCAATGAACTCGATCCTGCAGATTTATGGGGTTCTAGGCCTCCCTATGTAGACTTCCATGGTTTTAGGGTTCCCGAGGATTGTGCTCCTCATTTGGTGGCAGTCTATAGTAGCCGTGGTGACTTTATGCAGGGATTCTGTCTTGGCCGTTCTGCCAGAGAGCACTTCTTAAAGATGTTGGGAAGTGTGCTGAACGATATTGAGCATAACCTCACTTATACTGTCTTTGCCGAGAGGATCTTACAGTGGAGAGCCACGATTCAGGAGCTTGTTAGTGTGGGTTTCACTGTGGAGTTCATTTTGGACCACCTCCGTGAGGTTGCCCGAGCCCTTTTTATGAGGAAGGTTCAGCCTACCATTGATGCCATTGATACACCCCTTGAGGCTCTGAGGAAGGAAGTGGCAGACTTTGAGGGTCGTCGCGAGCACCTTCTTTCTAGCATTGGTAGGCCTAGCCGCTTTGGAGATTAACCTCTCATTTCCGGACTTCGTTGATGATGATGTAGTTCCCTTTTTTTTTTTTTTGGTCGTTTTTCTTCCCTTATTACTTTATCTAGCACACTTTATGTTTCCTACAACACTTATTTGGCGAGTTTGCCACAGTTTGGGTTTGTAACTATGATGCTACACTTTGCTACTGCTTTTGCTATTCCTATAACATAGAATGCTAATACTTCATACTTTTTCATTACATACTCATGAAAGCATGCTACAATCTCGTCTTGTGACATAGTCACTTGAAGGAAAGAAGGAAAAGGTAAAGGAAACATAAAATTCTTTAACAAAAAATAAAAGGGATAACCACATAACCTTTTCTCTTTAGGCATAATAGCGTTTCAGCCACTTCCCATTGATGGGATCCATTAGGTCTCTACCATCCATCTGAGTCAAACAGTAATACCTACTTGGATGCGCCTCCCTTATCACAAGGGGTCCTTCCCATTTCGGTGCAAACTTAGATGGTCCTGCCATGCCTCGCTTGACGTAGTCTGCTACTTTTAGCACAAGTTGTCCCTCCACAAATACTCTTTCTTTAGTCATCTTACCATAGGCTTCGGTCATCCTTTGCCTGTATCTGCGACTGCGCTCTTGGGCTTCTTCCCTCCTTTCATCAAGTCCTTCTAGTTCTTCACATCTTTTTGCCGCAAAGACTTCTTTTTCTCTTTCTTTCTCCTGCATCTACATAACTCTCAGGGATGGAGTCATTATTTCTACTGGGCTCATTACCTCTGTTCCATAAACCAAGGAAAAAGGGTGAAAACCCTGTGGCTGACTTTGGTGAATTTCTATAAGCCCAAAGAGCGTCTGGCAGTTGCATTGCCCATCCTCCTGCATATTCTTGGCTCATTTTACTAATAATCTTTATAAAGGTCTTGTTTGTTGCCTCTGCTTGCCCATTTCCTTGAAGGTGATAAGGCGATGAATGGTAGTGCTTGACTTGGTAGAACTCTAGCATCTTCCTTACATCACGATTGACAAAGGGTGTGCCATTGTCACTGATAATCCTGTGGGGTACCCCAAACCTCACAATTATGTTCTCTTTGATGAAGTTTGCCACTGCTCTTCCTGTGGCTTTACGAAGTGGTAGTGCCTTTGCCCACTTAGTGAAGTATTTCGTAGCCACTAGTATCCATATGTATCCACGTGATGGTGGGTTAATTGGTCCCACTAAATCAAGCCCCCAAGTGTGGAAGGGCCATGGAGTGACTATGTTATGTAAATTCTGTAGATGAATGTGAATCAAGTTGGCTTGTATTTGGCAACTGTGGCATTTTTTCACAAATTCTTCCATATCTTTCTTCATGGTAGGCCAGTAGTATCCCATTTGCAGCAGGCATCTGTAAAGATTTTTCTTTCCCTGGTGCTCCCTACACTCTCCTGAGTGTACTTCTTTTATCATTTCTTTCGCTTCTTCAAGGTCCAACCATCTTAAGGGGTCCCCATCGTAACCTTTTTTCAAAATTATTATGCAAAAAGTAACGCGTTGCCAACCTATTAAGTTTGTATCTTTCACTGTGTTTTTATGGCAGGATGCTTTCTATCAAGTACTGCATGAATGGGCTTCTCTAGTCTTCGCTAATGAACACAACGTAACTTTCATCTCTGTCTGCTACAAGCTGGCAGGTCCCGTATTGGGTTTGGACTTGGTCTGCGTCTTTACCCATGTTTGGCCAATAGAAGCCTACCCTTTGAAGTCTGCGGTAAAGGCTGACTTCCCCACAGGATCTGCAAGTCTTGTTATGTACTTCTTTCAACTTTCTTTGGGCCTCCTCCTGCCCCACGCATTTGGACAAGATCCCACCTGGCATCCTGTGGTACAATTCTCCTCTCACCAGGGCGTAGTCTTTTAGTATCTTTAGTTCTGCGGTGTCTTCTCCTTTCATCAAAGCTTCCCTTATAGGGATTCGCCAATCTCCTTCGCATCGTTCCTCCTGGAACCTTTCCTTCAACACCTCAATAATGAATCCTTTCCTCTTGCTGACTTCTACCCTGGTGCTATTCCCTTCGAACATTATTTGTGAGCCTAATGCGGCTAATGCATCCGCAAACCGGTTTTCGTTCCCTAGAGCATGTTCTATTTTGAAGGTTGAAAACTTTTTCTCAATCTTCTAGGCCATTGCTCTGTACGGGGCTAGACTGGGTTCCTTTAAGGAGAAGCTCCCCTTGGTCTGACAGACTACTAGGTTCGAATTTCCCATTACCCTTAAATGCTTGACTCCCATTTCAAGAGCAGTGGCTAGCCCGATTAGGTAAGTTTCGTATTCTGCCGCGTTGTTTGAACAGGGGAATTCCAATTTGAATGATAGCACCACTGCTTCATCTATTTTATGGTACAAAACTACTCCCACTCTCCCTGATTGGGCGGTAAAAGACCCATCAAATTTCATTACTCATTGCTCCCCCGCCTCTTCTGCCATAGCTACTTCCCCTGGAACTTCATCATCCAGCGGGAATTTTTCATCTCCTAGGAACTACGCCAACAAGTCTGCTATAGCCTGGCTTTTCACTACCCTGGGCGTTCTCGTTTTCATATCGTACTATGACAACTGTAACAACCACTGGGATATTCTGCCAGGGAGGATTGGCTGCCGTAACAAAGCTTTAACGACATGAGACTTGGTCATCAGCCATACTTCGTAGGCCAAGAAATAATGGCGTAACCTCTGCTAAGCATACACAATAACTAGGCATGCCCTTTCTACCCTTGGGTAACAAGTTTCCGCATCTTTTAAGGCACGACTAATGTAGTATACTGGTTGCTCAATGCCACCTCCATCCTCTTGGGCGATTAATGCACCAATGGCATATGAGTTGGTGGCCAGGTAGAGTAGCAACGATTTTTTGTGGATTGGGGCTTGCACAGTAGGAAGGTTCATCATGATCTGCTGTAGCCTTTTGAAGGTCATTTACTGCGCTTCTACCCATTCGAAACTTTGCCCTTTCATGAGTAGCTTGGTGAAAGTAAAAGTAATTGATGCCAGCTCCGGGATGAATCTCTGGATATATGATACCTTTCCTAAGAAGCTCTTCAATTCTTTTACCATGGCAGGAGATCTCATAGTTGCTATGGTCGTGGCTTTGGCTGGGTCCACATCTATTCCCTTGCTGTGAACCAGGAAGCCCAAGAATTTCCTAGAGGAAACTCCAAATGCGCACATGAGAGGGTTCATCCTTAATTTGAAAGCCCTACACCTCTCGAATACCTTTCTTAACACGTGAAAGTGTTCTTCTCTCCTCCTTGATTTTACCACTATGTCATCCATAGAGTCCTCCAATTCCTGATGCATCATGTCATGACATATGGCCGTCATTGCTCGTTGATAGGTGGCACCTATGTTTTTTAATCCGAAAGGCATCACAGTGTAATAAAAGTTGCCTATGGGTGTTCTGAAAGTAGTTTTCTCTGCATCCTTTGGTGCCATTCTGATCTAAATGTACCCATTGAACCCATCCATGAATGAAAACATGGCACTTCCTACCGCAGAATCTATTAGTAAATCCATGTTTGGCAATGGGAATTCGTCCTTAGGATAGACTCTGTTGAGATTTCTGAAATCTATACAATATCTTATCTTTCCATTCTTCTTCTTTACTGGTACTATGTTAGATAGCCAGTGTGGGTGTTGAATAGGCTTGATGAATCCTGCGGCAGGAGATCTCATAGTTGTTATGGTCGTGGCTTTGGTTGGGTCCATATCTATTCCCTTGCTGTGAACTAGGAAGCCCAAGAATTTCCTAGATGAAACTCCAAATGCGCACATGAGAGGGTTCATCCTTAATTTAAAAGCCCTACACCTCTCAAATACCTTTCTCAACACGTGAAAGTGTTCTTATCTCCTCCTTGATTTTACCACTATGTCATCCATATAGTCCTCCAATTCCTGATGCATCATGTCGTGAAATATGGCCGTCATTGCTCGTTGATAGGTGGCACCTGCATTTTTTAATCCGAAAGGCATCACAGTGTAATAAAAGTTGCCTATGGGTGTTCTGAAAGCAGTTTTCTCTGCATCCTTTAGTGCCATTCTAATCTGAATGTACCCACTGAACCCATCCATGAATGAAAACATGGCACTTCCTACCGGAGAATCTATTAGTAAATCCATGTTTGGAAATGGGAATTCGTCCTTAGGACAGACTCTGTTGAGATTTCTGAAATCTATACAATATCTTATCTTCCGTTCTTCTTCTTTACTGGTACTATGTTAGATAGTCAGCGTGGGTGTTGAATAGGCTTGATGAATCTTGCGGCCAGTAATTTTTGTACCTCTTTGACTATTTGCCCTTCTATCTTAGTGTGGAATATCCTGGCAGGCTGGGCCACTGGCTTGGCTTCTGAGTCCACATTCAATGTATGCGCCGCTAGCCCGGGGTCTAACCCTGGCATTTCATTGTAACACTATGCGAAGACGTCTTTGAATTCTTTCAACAATAGTATTAGCTCTTATTTTTCCTTTTCTGTCAAACTTGCACTAATTGAGATAGGCCTTGGTTCTTGTGAACTAGGCCCCAAGTCAACTTTCTCCAACACTTCTTCTATCGCAACTTGTACCTCATTTTCTGCCACAACTTCTTCATCTTTCTCTTTGTTACCTTCTTCCTTCAAACTTTCTTGAGCTATGCAACACGCCAAACTCTCATGCTGCCACTCTTGGGTAGGACCCGCTTGTATTTCACTTGTGGGCCCCACGTGCCTTCACAATTTGTACACAATCCTACCATCAAGGCCTCGGACCCTAACACAGTGCGGTGTGTCATCTGATTCTACAGCAGGTGCTTCCTTCCTTTTCTTTTTCATGCCAGCAACTCCCTTAGATCAGGTTCCGAATCACTTTGGATGTCTCCCCACTTAGGTCCAAAGGTACCTTGTGGTTTTGATACTAAGCTTTCCCTAGATGGAGCCCATTGGTCGTAGAACATAGTTTCCACTAGATGAGCCTCTGCCTACTTGAATGGCGAGGGGTTTGCTACTATGCGTATCATTCTGCCATTCAACCTTCCCTTCATACACTGGTGGTATGCGGATGGGACTAGCCGGTGTTTGTGCAACCACAACCTTTCTAATAGCATGTGATATGAAACTTTTTTCTTTACTACGTGGAATCACGCTAAGGACGCTATGGGGCCCACCTTTAACCACAACTGGATGTGGCTTGCGGTGTATTCGCCCTTTCCTCCGATTCCTATCACTTCCAGCGGGCAACCTTGAATCTTTCTTTCTGAAATTCCTGCCACCTGTAGAGTGCTCAATGGAATGAGGTTTACAGAGCACCTGTATCCACCAAGGCTCTCTTGATGTGGATTTGATTTATGGATGCTGCCAAGTAGAGGGGCCTTCGGTGATCTGGGTATCCCACCTCCATATCCTCATTACTAAAAGTGATTTCAGTCGACTCTTGCAAAAGGGCTCTGTCATCTGGGATTTTCGCCGATAAACATTCTACCCCTACCCTAGAGGCGATGCTCACCAAAGCCTCTGTGGCTATCTTTCTTTCCTTTGTTGTGAGCCCCAGCTGGTCAAACAAAATTTTGAACTTGGAACTTTGCTGTAAAGTGGTAATTGAACGGTTTTAGACCCCTTTAAACAACCAGATTAACCTAGTTAATTAGCCAAATGATTAACTTAGTCAATTTATGCAATTCTAGGTTATCACAAGCATACAATCATATCAAGAATATAAAGTAGCGGAATAATAAAGAACACAATGATATAATCACCTAGGAAACCACACGGTAAAAACCTGGGGAGGATTTGACCCACCGATCCTCAAGGCAAACTAGAATCCACTATGAAAGAATCGAAGTTCATACAAAAGGACTTACAAGCTCCTCGCTCGACTTCCTAATGCTACCCACCAGTAGAACTTACTAACACGACCACGTGCAAGCTCCGAATCCACAGACTCCTTCTTTCTTGGATTCTCCAATCAGCTACAAACACCCACGCTTGTTATTTTTTAAGCTCCAATGGCAGCAACCGAGTTGATCATCAAGATGTTGAAGTAATCTCTACCTTGAAAACCCTAAGCTTTGTGTAAAGGAAAGCTCCTTTAGATCTCACAAGAGATTTACACAAAACAGCAATGTATGAGCAACAATACAACCGGAGCAACTCTAAAAACGTGGCTAGGGTTTTGCCTTATATACCTAGGGCAAAAACATAAAACCCTAAACGTTTAATGAGTTAGGGCTGAGTTAGAAATTCTGCAGAAAACACATCTGACCCGAGATTCAATCGATCGAGCCTAAGCTTCGATCGATCGAGCTAGGCCGAAATGCACCAATGCATTCTGCAGCCACTCAATTCAAACTTTACAATAATTAATCAACTTTGAGCAAGCCTAAACAAGACTAAACATATTGTTTTGATCATGGTTTGCCAATATTACAAATTAGAGTTCTAAATACATAAATTCCTAAACCTTTAGAACCTAACAGTAATTGCTACGGTAGGCAGGGCTGGATTCTCTTCTTCGTCCTCCCCTAGATCCGTGCAAATTACTACCGCTGCTACACCCTTCCCTTTATGGATTAGGAGTGGATTTCTTTGAACTTCTTGCTGGGATAGTTCTAGAGTCCTTTCTTTGATCCTGCGGTGCACTAATCTGCGGAGAGCCCAACATTCTACAGTAGGATGTTGCATGTAATTGTGCAAACGGCAGAAGCGTGGGTCCTTCCGCTCCTCTTCTGTGTGCTCTCTAGAAACTTAATTTGGCTTGAAAACTCTATCTGCTATCCACTTGTTTAGAAACACATCTAGCTCTTTTGGAGTGCATGGTATTGGTGGGGGAGTATCGTATTCCCTCCCATCAGTCTTCCTTCTCTGCTCACCAGTAGATACTGCCATAGCCTGCAGAGCGTTTCTTTTGTCTGAGATTGGTTTCATGGACTGGGTAGTCTTTTTGGCCTTTTACAATAACTATGCAAACTGGGAGATTTCTAAGTTTTCCAGGACTGCCCTGTACTCCCTGATCATGTTTGTCATACACATTTCCACCAATGTTCTTTCTTCACAATGATCATAGCAATCTAGTGCTATGTCCCTGAACCTTTTAATGTATTCCATCAAGTCCTCACCACTTCTTTGCTTGGTTGCATGCAGAGTTGCAAATGTTATTGTTTCCTCTCCATGGAAGTATTTAGTGCAAAACATACCCACCATATCATTCCAAGTTAGGATGGATCTTGGCTTTAGGCTAATGTACCAAGTATATGCCCGGTCACATAGTGATTTGGAAAACTCCTGAAGACGTAAGTCTTTGTTTACGGCGTAAGGGCCAAGGGTATCAATAAACTTGCTCACATGCTCAACGACACTTCCTTTCTAGCAATCATACTGTGCAAAAGCCTACGGCTCATACCTCTCGGGGTAGGGTTTACTGAGTACCCTTAGTAGGTAAGGAGGCCTTCGTGCATAGAATCTCTCCTTGGGTGCTCTGGCCCTCTCTTGTTCCAGGAGGGCCACTACTTTAGCCATAGTGATAAAACGTTGTTCTGCATTCTGTGGGACACCTCCTGCTGGTGTCTCCTTTTTGTCTGCAGCATGCTTCGGGTCATGCTGGCTTCCTTTTTCCTTTGTTTTGTCTGTTTTCAGCTGACGGATTTCTTCCATCATTTGCTGTTGTAAGTGTTGCAGGGACTGCAAGACTTCAATTAAGATGTTGGCATTATCAGTAGGGATTCTTGGCTGTGGTTGGAGTCTAGCCCCTATTCCGTTGGCACCTTCTGCCTAGTTAGGCTGTTGTTGGTGAGGCGTTGTTGGCCTGGACTCTGCTTGTGAGCGCATGGCACTCATGTTTCGCATTGTCCTAGACTTCGGAGGCATTTGTTTGCGAGGGCTTCTGTCCCTGTCTGCTTCTCAACTCCCCAGCGGAGTCACCAATTTAATGTAGTGGGCCTTTTTGTTATATTGGGCTAGGCTACCTCCTGCGGTACTAGGCCCAAATATTCTGAGTAAAGGAGTTGAAACCAGTCCAACTGTAAGAACGTTTCTTCTCAACGCGAATAATCTCCCAGGGAAGATCCTGCCGTGGAAATTAATCACTTTAAGGGAAACGGACCTGAATGGTTGGTGCCCAAGAGAATTCCTTACTTCTGGTAGAGAGCAGGACTTTGAGAATGAGAGAGGGAATCAACCTATTGGTGCATGCCTGCCGATCTAACTCTCTGTTTTTTCTTTACTTCATTTTTTAATTTTCCTCTTTATCTTTCCTTTCTTTCCTCCACACTTGTTTTCTATTTCGTGGTTTTCCTTAAAGGTTCTTATTACCGTCATTGTGGTTTTTCCTGTGCATGGCAAGGGCCTCCTTTTATAGTGCCTGCCGCGACCGGGTTTTACTATTTTTGCCCTTAACCACCTTTGTTTGGTCTGGGTGTACTTACCGACCACCACTGGTCCGTCTGTGTGTCATTCCCTATCGCCAAACAAAGAAAGCTATTTTGTTTGTTAGTCTGCCGTGGCACCCTTTCCTGCTACGGTATGGGTGCTCTCTCTCTCTATCTCTCATGGCATGCACCTAGTGGTTCCAGCTCAGCCTTGCTTTTTTTGGGTGGTATGTCATCCCAACAGGATACTTCTCCTAAAAGAGCCTGGGCAGGAACCTCAAAATAGGTTTTTCCCCTCACCTCACCACCAAACCATGCCCTTTTACCTCTGACCCATGACCTCACCATGTCCTGTATTGACTGGGTACAAGCTGGTGATGTCTAGGCCTTGCGCGTGCCTCCCTTCCATGTGTGTCTGAAATCTGCCTGCTGGTTATGCGTTCGCCGTGGTATAGAGGCTTGCCTGCACAGTTTGCTATCCGTCCTTGACCTTTTATATGAGCTGCTTTCTAATTTCCCGCTCCCCTTAAGGGCTGGGCCTTATTTGATGTTGGGCTTTGCCTTCTTTCAGCCTATTCCTTGACTGCTATCATTTCCTACCATATCACTATGTCACTCCTGCTGTGACGTTTGTTTGACCCAATCTTGTTGTGCCTCTTTAGGCCTGCCGTTTATTCTTTCCCTAGTGGCTTAGTATGGCCATTGGTTTTTTATTACATTACTTGTGGGCTCTTGTGTCCCATTTGTTTTCTCTTAGGCATCTTTGGCCCATTTGCTTTCCTTGGGCTTCCTTGGCCCTTCTCCTAACTCTATATTCCCATGAGCTTTTACTAACTTCATTGGGCTTCCCCGACCCAATTACCTTATCCTTATCCTTAGGGCTCATGGGCTTGCCATCAAACCCTTACTTTCTTTGCTTTCATTACTTCAGGCTTGTCGTGGCCCATTCTCACTTTTCCATATCATATACTGCCCACGAGTTTGCTATTTCTCTCTTTCCGGGCTCCTTTAAGCCCATTTTCCTTCTCAAGGCTCATTTGTTTATTTCATGGGCCTGTGATCAATTATTCCTATCGGTTGGGCTTAATGGTTTTTCTATCTATTTATCAACTCCTTTCTGCCCGTGTTGCTGGGCTTCTTCTTTCTTTTTGATTTCCAAAATGACCATCAACAACCCCTATGATGTTTACCCCTAGAAGCTCCTTCTCCTCCAGGACATCTTTCTCTGATTCCAGACCTTTACTTCCTCAGAATCTTCCTCCAGTTATATACCTTCCTCCTATAAACACCAAAAGAACCCCAACCCAGACAGAAACAGCCTATTATCCAACAAAAACCACACAACCGACCCCTAATGTTCATCAAGCCCTTTATGAGCCCTAACCTCAACCTGATTCTCCTACTCAAATAGACATATTAGGGTTCACAAATCGTGACAGAAGAATTAATGTTTTATCTAAGGAATTTTTTTTTTTTGCAAAAATTATATTTAAAATCTTATAGTTTTGGGATGTAACAAATCCATAATTTCAAAAGTAATAAATTAAACCTTGAGGTTTTAAAATGTAACAAATTAAATTTTATAGTTTTTAAAGTAACAAATTAAAACTCAATCTATTTAATTGAACAGAAATTATATTTGTGCATTTGTGGTTTAATATAGACTGATGAATGTTTAATTTGTGAAATTTGAAATGGTTTAATGGTGTGATTTGTGACTAGTAAACAAAAAATAAATAAATAAATAAATAAATAAAAAGTAGATTAATGTGAAAGTGATATTCAATCACTTATTACAATCTACCAAAGTTGAGAAACATATGGTAGACTTATGGTAACGGTTTTTGTATGAGGTCGATTCCTATAACTGCGAGACCCCTTTTTTATAATTTTTATAATATCTTCAATTTTAGAGCATATATTAATTTATATATCTTTTTTGGTCATTTCAATTGTAATTACAATTGATTTGCTATATTATTAGTCTAGAAAAGTCATATATTAATAAGAAATCTTAATAAATCATTAAAAAGAAGGAAAAAAAATCCAAAAGTAATGATTCTCATTCCTTAATGTTTTGAATATATCAATATGAAATTTAAGTAGAATAAAGAGTTTTTTTGTTTACTGAATTTTTAAAATGATATATTTTGGTATGAAAAATTACCTATTGATAAATCCTTAATTTTAAGTATTTTTTAAATTGATTCAATTATGAAAAATATCACGACATGCGTATCTAGAGAGAATTTGCTTTGCAGTTACTATTCCCTAGATGCATCTCTGCAATAATTCAATTTTAGATCAATACTGAGTCATGGATTGTGCTAAAAATTCAAAATTCATTTTTTTTTCCTAAAATTAACAGATAGCCAAGTCCAAGATCACCCTGGAGTCTGGAGTTGTCTTTTGCTTTTTATTCTATAGGTTGTGTTAACAGCGCCCATTAACAACAATTTTTTTTTACTTTTTTCTGACAATTTTTTTTTGTCTTTTTTGCAGTTTTATGTCATTTCTTTCAATTTAATAAGTACTTTTATGTCTTTTTCTTTTATTCATCTCCTTCTCTTATTACGTAAGATCCACATTAAGAAAACCATACGATGCTTGTTAACATTTCTAGTACTCTATTATTTTTCTTTGTTTTATTAAACTAAAGGCCAAGGGGAACTCAGAAATAATTTCTTATTTTCTGCAACTTAATTCATTTCTTGTAGGACAATTGATTGATATGACATAACCAGTGATGCTTCACTCTCCTGGACCGTACGATACAAACAAGAAGGAGCGTCTAGATATCTTTCTCAAACAGAATTTCTCATGCGTGTATTACTATTATTATTAATTATTGACTTAGTCCGTGAGTGACAAGACAGTATGCTGCAAGGGAAAAAACCATAAAGATACGGGTCAAATTAACAAATCTCTTATGTTCAGTCAACAACATGCATGGTCTGGAAGATGCCAAATTCTTATTATACTACAACTTCTTTTGACCTGTTCTTTATTTTACTTTTTTTTTTTTAGAATACTTTTATTTCTTTTCGAGTCAAAGCTTTTGAGTTTTCACATATTCCAAAACACTATAAATTGTAACAGCAAAGCAAACACTTAAAAATTTAAATTTGATTTTATAAATCAATTAAATTTCATATTAATTACTGTTTTTTTTTTTTTTAAGAATTGATTCATCTTTACGTCACTATGTGTGTGTATATATATATATATATATATACACATACAGGTCTCTTTCTTCAAGAACAAATCTCTTTCTTCAAACCAGTGATAATTAATATTATTTTTGGAAAAATAAATAGTATCTAATTAGTACCAAATTTGATATGTGTCAAGAATATAAAAAATATTTAATCTAATAGTAAGATTTTTGGAATATTAATTTAATAAAAAGTTATTAGGTAGTATAATGTTGCTTAGAGTTATATCATATGTAACTCTAAGTTATGTTATACCACAAAATATTTTTTATTAGATGATAAATTCATAAAATTTATCGTTGGATTATTTTTTTTTCCTCATACTTTATATGCATGAAAATTTTCAATATGATTTGAGATCAATAACTATGTATTTCATCCAATATTTAGATTTCAAGTTTTTGTATACAAAATTCTGCATAAAAATTAGATTTCTAAATTGAATAGTAAATAGCATTCGATTGACATAAAACTTATTATGTGTGTTAAAAATATAGAAAACATATTATCCAACTATGAGATTTTTAAGAAATTAATCCAATAAAAATATATTACGCAATGTAACATTGATTAGAGTTAAATAAATCAGTTGTAACTTGGATCCAACTCATTAAAGGAAAGAATATTTATTTAAAATAAATTGTTGCAAGAGGTTTCAAATTTCAATAACTCATTTATTTTATTTGTTTTTATTTTTATATTGAATATCTTTAGTCTTCTATTTTAATTACTGTACAGTTTTTAGACCCCTTAACACAACCGGATTAACCTAGTTAATTAGCCAAGTGATTAACTTAGTCAAATTATGCAAATCTAGGTTATCACAATCAAACAATCATATCAAGTATATAGCAGCAGAAATATAAATAACACAAAGATATGATAACCCAGGAAAACCAAACCGGTAAAAAACCTAGGGATGATTTAACCTAGCTATTCTCAAGATAAACTTGAATCCACTATTTTGAAAGAATCGAAGTTCATATAATAAGACTTACAAGCCCACACGCTCGACTTCTTTTTGCTACCCACCAGTAGAACTTATTAACACGACCACATGCAAGCTTCGAGACCACGAACTTCTTCTTTCTTGGATTCTCCAGCAAGTACAAGCACCCTCGCTTGTGTATCTTTAAGCTCTTATGACAGCAACTGAATGATCATCAAGTTCTTGAAGAAATCTCCTCTTGATAATCCTAAACTTGTGTGAAGGAAAGCTCATCACAGATCTCACAAGATATTCACACAAACAGCAATATGAGCAACCTTTAAAACGTGGCTAGGGTTTGACTTATATACCTAGGGCAAAAACATAAAACCCTAAACGTTTTAGGAGTTAGAGCTGAGTTGGAAATTCTTCAGAAAAAACGCATCTACCCAATTTTTGATTGATCGAGCCTAAGCTTTGATCAATCGAGCCAGGCCGAGATGCACAGTGAATTCTGCATTAGCTTAATTCCAACTTTACATAAACAACACTACTTTGAGCAAGTCTAAACAAGACTAAAATAACTTGTTTTGATCATGGTTTGCCAACAATACATATTAGAGTTCTAAATACATGAAATCCTAAGTCTTTAGAACCTAACAATTACACTAAAAATTTATTATGTTAATACACTATTTATTAAAAAAAATTTAAATATAAAAATTTATTTTTTCAAAAGTTTGTGTAATATATTTTTACCGGTAATTATTTCCTATGAGATATTATTATATTGTCATTTTTAAAACTTTTTTAAAAAAAATCACAATAAATGGGGCCAAACAAACATTGTTCTACATTGTACATATGTAATCTTATCACAATTATGTCATGCTGGATAAAATTTAAAATGTTGTTTATTATTTTCTTAACTTTACTTCATATTTTACATACTACAATAGGTACACATGAGGTGGATATTTAGCATCTAGAATCCGTGTTTTTTTTTTTTTTTTTTTTTTCTCTCTCTCTCTCTCTCTCTTTTAATAGAAATTATTAAAATAGTGAACTTAGAATAATAAAATGAAGAATTTTTGTGTTAGTTAAGATTTATATTTGAGTTTTTTTTTTTTTTTTTTTTCATTTATTTGTATTTAAAAGAGAGACTAAACAAAACACAAAATTTTTTGTGAGGGCTAGATTTGAGCTCGTAACCCACTATATGAAGATATTTAAGCCCAAAAAGCCTAAAACAATGAATTTATAAAGAAATGGGTTGGAAAAACTGGGCTATCATATATCAACCATACATTGGAGTGGATTCAAGTAAGAGAATGAAAAGAAATAGGATTATATTGAATAAAAATAGTCATCGGCCAGATCCGAGGTGAACTGTTCTTGTTTATTATTCTCAAATTGGGTTACAAGTTTGATTCTTGGTTCCTGAATGATCTAGTCTTTTTCTTTCTCCTCTTTTCATCCTCCTCTATTCTGGTTGCCACCTTTCTCTTATATACTCCCTTTCTCTTTCATCTCCACCTTCCACGTGTATGCAGGATGGTTGATGTTGATACTTGTCCCATCAACCCCTCCCATAAGTCTTCATATAATAGCTGTAAGGCTGAAATGCACTATTTAGGTATCACCTCCACATTAATGCGGCTAGAGAGTTAGCTGCAGAGCATTTAATGCGGAAGTAGTAGCTTTTGTAGATATTTGTTGCCTTCCTCTACTCCTTTCCTATCCAATGTCTAACTTGTAATTGTAATGCAACCTGGTGGGATGTTCAAGGAGGTGGGGCCTTCTTACTAATCTCGGATCCATATTCCTGACATGACTTGTCTCCTCGGACATCTTTTGGACTATCATGTATAATCCTTATCTCTTCCACTTCTATCATTTCCATAATAACATTGTTTAACCATCATCGGATTAGTAAATATCATCGGACTAAGCCATAGGCCCAACATATATAGTTTTAACAGTACCTTCTGACTATCTGGCCCCTACAATTTTTATTTTTTTGCTAAAATTATATTTAAAATCTTATAGTTTTGGGATGTAACAAATCCATAATTTCAAAAGTAACAAATTAAACCTTGAGGTTTTAAAATGTAACAAATTAAATTTTATAGTTTTAAAAGTAACAAATTAAAACTCAATCTACTTAATTGAACAGAAATTATATTTGTGCATTTGTGGTTTAATATAGACTGATGAGTGTTTAATTTGTGAAATTTGAAATGGTTTAATGGTCCCCCTTCCCTTAATGTGCGTATCAAATTATCATAAAGAAATGACAAAGAGGTCTTTATTAAGGCAATTGATTATGAATTTTATATTTTTTTATGATAATCAAGGAAGAGTGATTCAAATCAATTTGTCCTTCACATAAAGACAAAGAGCTATCTTGGCACATACAAACTTTTCCTGACACCATTATCACAAATTCCAAATGCCTAATCGGGATACCATAAGAGCCAAAATGTTGGTCCTCCTCAGCTTAATTTTAAATATTTAAATTAATGCATGCAACTATAATCTACAATATATATGAAAGCCAAACATAATTGAAAGCAAAACATTGTCTTGACCTCATGAAATTATGTAATACAAGTTTTTTAAGACTTCACAATTTTATATATTATTATTTTAATATAATATTTAATTGTGTTTAAATTATATTTCATATATAAACCTTGTTATATCATATTTTCATTAAATAGTTTTTAAGACCTCATAAGTTGTATCTAACCAAATAAAACCTAAGCCCGACTAACTCTAAGTATAGATACAAGCCATATCTTTTATTTTGGTACTTATATACTCTGGAGTGATTAAATTACTACAAGCTAAGAGCCTTAAATTCTCCCTCCCTCAATGTAATTATCAGAATGAAATGATTGAGAGGTCTTTAATAAAGCAATTAATTATGATTTTTATATTTTATTATCATAAGGAAGTCCAGTGTGATTCAAATCAGTTTGTCCTTTGCATAAAGACAAAGAACTATCATGGCACTTACAAAATTTTCCTGACACAATTATTACAAATTCCAAATATCTAGCCGGAAGATTGGTCCTCCCCATTTTATTTTCAATATTTAAACGAACGCATGTAGCTATATGAAAGCAAAAGCGAAACATATTATGTAACGTAACATTTTGATACTTCACAATTTTATATATTATTATTTTAATATAATCTTTATGTTTAAATTTTATTTTATATTTAAACCTTGTTACATTATATTGTCTTTAAATGATAAAATATATAATTTCACATACAAAAATATTTTTTATTAAATTTAAATTCTCTATAAATCTTGTCACATCATATTTTTTTTAAATGATAGGATAATAGTTTTATTAAATCATAATGAATGTATATTATTAATTATTATAATTATTAAAATTCATATTTAAAATTAATTAAAAGAGAAAAAAATAATACTTTCTAAAGTTTTTTTTTTAATGCATTGAACGGATTAGTGGTTAGTATTAATATATTCACTATCATAATTATTAAAATTCATATCTATTAAAGAATGTATGGAAAAAATTGGCCTTTGCCCTTTTTAAAAAAACAATCCAGCATTTTGTCCTCTTTCTCAAACTAATTAGGGAAATGCCCCTCTTTTAAAAATCGAGTTAAGCTCTATAGCGGCGTTTTTAAGGAGCCTATAGTGACGTTTTAAGGACCTATAGTGGCGTTTTGTAACTCGATCTTCATGAAGTCGAGTTATAGGTAAAAAAAAGAAAAAAATTTGCATGTAACTCGACTTTATGGAAATCAAGTTACAAAACGCCATTATAGGTCCTTAAAACGTCACTATAGACTCCTTAAAAACGCCGCTATAGGGCTTTAGAATTTTTTTTTTTTAATAACTTGATTTTAAGAAAATCGAGTTTCAAAAGAGAGGCATTTCCCTAATTAGTTTGAGAAAGAGGGCAAAATGGTAGATTTTTTTTTTTTTGAAAGGGGCATTTGCCCATTTTCTCCAAGAGTGTATAGATCATGTATGGTTTGAGTCGTTTGACATGCATCTGGTTTGGTGCAGTCAAGATTTTGAATAATATAAAAAATTCAAGCTTTGGGCAGTTTCTATGTGGAGTCTTTCTTTTTGTCTAGCGTGTACATATTATCACCAAAAACAGCCTCTACTGGATGCTCTATCACAAGTGACAACTAGAACTGGATAATAGTAAATTCATTTAAAAAAAGAAAAGAAAAGAAACATGAACAAATGGAGGAGAGAATATAAGCGACTAGGACATGTTGCACAAAATATTTGCCATTAATTTGAATGGTCACACACCTACATCATGCTTTAATTAGTTGTGGAATATAATTTTCAACACAACATATGATAGTGCTGGACCCAAAGTAAGGCCATGACTCGTGGTACTGAATCTTCAAGTTATCTTGTTGTCCAGTAAAACTAATGTCATGCCGCACTTGCTAAATCAAGTATGTGATCTGATCCTCTATGATCTTTTTCAGGGCATTGGTTTCTTGCGTCTTTATCTATATGTTCAGTAGTTTCTCCAAAAAAAAAAAATCTATATGTTCGGTCTCTTTCTAGCTCATCAATGCCACTTAAAATAATGTTTGGATATGGAAGCTGAAGCTTTCTTCTAATAATTGTAAGGCATGCGTTTGAGGTTATAATTTGTTAGGACATATGTGTGTTCACTTGTTAAGAACATATGTCACTCATTTATGTAAATTGGCTAATCCTTTTGACAAAACGCACTCTACTTATAATTGGGTAGTTCTAGGTGTTTTTAATACTTCAAGAAACAAGGTTTCAAGATCAAGTGTTGAAGTCATCAAGTCTGTCCAAGAAAAAGTAAGTTGAAGTGCAAGTTCATTAATTCTCGACACCTTCTCGATAGCTACCTCGACACTTGCTATCTGTCGAGAATTATAAAATCAAATTTTCTGATCTGATTTTCTTGGGATCCGTGAGTATGCTTTTGGGCCTTCTTTTCTTCTAACCCTAAACATATAAAAGGATTGTTTTAAGAGCCATCAAATTGTACACAAGTTGCAAAAGTATTGAGCAATCTCTGTTCAAGCAAATTGTGATCAAAAGATGAAGTTCTTGACCTAGTTCATCTTCTCTGAAGAAGTTGCTATGTATTTGCACCATAGGGTTTTGTAACCAAGCATCTTCCTGATCTTCATCGTATAGGATGAACTGAAGAACTTTGCAGCCAACCTCTCCTTCCTAGTTGGTGTTTGAAGTCGCGTATTGGGATCCGCGCATTGGTTAGTCACGTACTTGGGAGCCGTGCATCAAATGTGGAAATTGTCACTACAGATCAAGTCCAATTGGGTATTGGGGTAAGGGTTCAACTGTAGGTTGGTAAGGTACTTGAGATTCCTTTACTTGTAACCGCTTGATTTGATAATAGTGGAGTTTCGGGAGTGGTGACCTGAAAATCACCCGGTGGGGTTTTTGCCGTTAGGGTTTTCCCCATTTGTAAACAAATTACCGTGTTATTTAATTTCCGCTGCATATTTAGTTTTTGGTGATTTGTTTGTACTTCAATGCAATTGCATGATAAATTGATTAATTAATAACTTGGCTAATTAATTAATTGGTTTAATCACAATGGGTCATTCAGATTGTGACCTATCAAGTGGTATCAGAGTAGGCACACTCTGATTAGGTTTAATCTTTGCTGTGTTGATCCATTGACCCTTGTTGTCATGGCTGTAACCGGCTTGAAGAGATCTTTGTTTTCAAATACATCTTGTTTTTCTAATCACTATTTGTTTGAGTGTCTCAGAAAATACAAGTCTAAAAGTTATTTGAATTCTCTTATGATGACTATTGGAAAAGATCTCAGTTTTGCTAAGAAGAAACTAGACTATCTCAGAATGAAAATGTGCAAAGGAGTTTGTCTGAGAAGAGTGAAAGTTATAGGCTTAGCTCATAAAAGGCAGTTGAGAGAAAGAATCATTCCCTCTTATTTATCATCTAAGCATGAAGTGTGTTTCATGATGAAGTCTGTATTCAAAGTAATGGACACATGTCTATGGTATCTTGACAGTGGTTGCTTATGACACATGACTGGAGACAGATCTCTCTTCAAGGTCTTCGAGTCTAAGAAAGGTGGCAATGTTACCTTTGGTGATGGAAGCAAGTCACAAATTAAAGGGAAAGGGATCATATCTCTGCCAGGACTGCCAAGCATTGCAAATGTCCTTTATGTAGAAGGTCTACGGGTGAACCTATTGAGCATAAGTCAGATATGTGATCAAGACTTCATGGTGCTATTCTTAAAAGGAAAGTGTCTTGTCATGGATGAGCCTGGAAAGAAGCTCATTAGTGGGGTTCGCACTTTGGACAACTGCTATGGATTGGTTCCTGATGCTGATATTGTGTGTAATAGCATTCGTTTGCCCAATGAAGATCTATGGCATCAACGAATGGGACATGCTAGTTACAAGCATTTATCTATTGTATCTAAGCATGAATCAATCTTGGGGGTACCAAAGCTTAGTAGAATAAGCAATGTGGTGTGTGGACCATGTCAGCTTGGAAAACAGACGAAAGCTAAGCATCCAGGCACTCAGGCATCAGCTACATCCAGACCATTGGAGCTGTTGCATTTGGATCTCATAGGTCCAACTAGAACCGAGTCTCTTGGGGGTAAGAGATACATCATGGTTGTGGTAGACGACTTCACTAGATACACTTGGGTCATTCTACTACGATCCAAGTCTGATGCTCCTGAGCACATTGAGGCTTTATGCACAAGACTGCAGAATGAAAAGAGCCTGAAGATTGATCGAATTCGAAGTGACCATGGGAAGGAATTCGAGAACTCATACATGGAGTCCTTCTGCATGAGATCAGGAATATCTCAAGAATTCTCTGCTCCTATTACGCCTCAGCAAAATGGTGTGGTAGAAAGGAAGAATAGGGTTATTCAAGAGATGGCTAGAGCCATGCTGCATAACAAAGATGTGGCTAGAAACTTGTAGGGAGAAGCTGTAAACACTGCATGTCATACAGTTAATAGGGCATACTTCAGACTCGGTACCAAAAAGACTCCCTATGAGTTGTGGAAAGGAAGGAAGCCTAATGTGAAGTACTTCAGAATCTTTGGAAGTACCTGCTTCATTCTCAAGGATAGAGAGAATGTGGGAAAGTTTGACTCTCGGAGCGATGAAGGCATATTTCTGGGCTACTCTTCTATAAACAAGGCTTATCGGGTGTACAACAAAAGAACTATGAAGGTAATGGAGACAGTAAACGTCGTCATTGATAAGTCTTCAGAGTCCAGTTATGAGAAAGGCATTGAGGGACTCTCCAAAGTAATTCTTCCATCTGAGACTAGGGAAGTTCAATACATTACTGAACAAGAACCTGCTTCTCCAAGTACTCTCAGTACTCCCAATATTGTGGAAGACCTTGCAGACTTACCCATTTCACCAGAGTCTGAATCTCATGAAAAGAAGGAACCTTCATCAAGAATCAAATTAAATCATCCTCCAGAAGTTATTGTGGGAGACATGAATGAACTCACATTAAGGAAACACACAGTTGATAAATGTGTTGCTAACTTTGTGTCTTATTCCTACTACTTGTCATAGGTTGAACCTAAGAAAGTTGAGGAAGCATTACAAGATGAGAGTTGGGTCGAAGCAATGCATGATGAATTACTTCAGTTTCAGAGGAATGATGTTTGGACTCTAGTACCTAGACCGGAAGGTGAACACATCATCGGTACAAAGTGGATATTCCGCAACAAGACTGATGAAGAAGGAAATGTGATTCGCAACAAGGCTTGACTTGTGGCTCAAGGATACTCGCAAATGGAAGGAGTAGACTATGATGAGACATTTGCCTCAGTTGCCCGAATGGAGTCAATCAGAATTCTTCTTGCCCTAGCATGTCAATTGAATTTCAAACTTTATCAGATGGATGTAAAGACTGCCTTCTTGAATGGGTTACTCAAAGAGGATGTCTATGTGGCTCAACCAAAAGGATTCATTGATCCACACTTTTCGGATCATGTGCTGTACCTTAAAAAGGCACTTTATGGCTTGAAGCAAGCTCCTAGAGCCTGGTATGATAGACTCACACAATATCTGGTGTCACATGGGTTCACAAGAGGGAAGGCTGATCAAACTCTGTTCATCAAAAAGGAAGATAGGGAGTTGATAGTTGCTCAAGTCTATGTTGATGATATCATCTTTGGGTCGACTAAGGATGAACTGGCTCATGGCTTCTCAAAACTCATGCAAGCCGAGTTTGAGATGAGCATGATTGGAGAGCTGACCCACTTCCTAGGATTGCAGATTCACCAACAAGATTCAGGTATATTCCTTTCTCAATCTAAATATGCTAAGAATCTTGTGAAGAAGTTTGGTTTGGATTCTGCTAGTTCTGTTAGAACCCCTATGAGCCCTAATGTTAAACTCACTGTAGACTTGTTAGGCAAGAGTGTTGATCCTTCTCTCTATAGAAGCATGATAAGTAGTCTTCTTTACCTTACTGCTAGTAGACCTGACATTAGTTATAGTGTTGGTGTGTGTGCTAGATATCAGGCTAATCTCAAAGAATCTCACATGACTACTTTAAAAAGAATTATAAAGTATGTCAAAACCACTGCTGAGTTCGGTGTGTGGTATAGTAAGGACACTAATGGTGTCTTAGCTGGGTACTCTGATGCTGATTGGGCTGGAAATGCTGATGATAGAAAGAGTACATCGGGGGGTTGTTTTTATGTGGGTAACAATCTTGTCTTTTGGATGAGCAAAAAGCAGAACTCCATCTCTTTATCCACTGCAGAAGCTTAGTACATCGCTGCTGGTAGCTGCTGCACCCAACTTCTCTGGATGCAAAAACTCTTTCATGATTATGGTATTTGTCAAGAGCATCTCACTATTTACTGTGACAATACCAGTGCCATCAATATCTCTAAGAACCCGGTTCAACATTCTAGAACTAAACACATAGAGATTTGACATCACTTCATTAGGGAGCTTGTCGAAGATGGTACTCTCACTCTTGAGTTTATCCACACTGATGATCAGAAAGTTGACTTGTTCACCAAACCTCTTGACAGCAAACGTTTTGAATTCCTTCGTTAGAACATTGGTGTCATCTCCATGGATTGATCTCCTTCTTTTGTCCCTCTTCCTCATGCATTTGCATCTAGTTTTTGCTTTGCTTTGATAACATGTTTTTGTTTGTTTATTTTCAGTTTTGTTTATTTTTTTTTTTTTGATATAAAAAAAAATTGATTGAAAAATCAGAAAAATACAAAAACAGTGTGTGTTTTGTGTACTTTGGTATTTGTGTATCTTGGATGGCCAATGAAACAAAGTTTTCTAAACTTTATATCTCTTGTAGCTTAGATGAGCATCTCTATGCACAACTAAGCAAGTGAGCTTTGTGGCTCTTGTTTGTGATGAGTAAGATTAAGTTATCTCTTAAACTTAACACTCATATCACTCTTTTTGACGGGTAGAACTAGAAAATCCTACGAGAAAGGTATAAATGACCATCTCACCACTGTTGCCTGTCAATCATAGTATGACACCTGTATGCTTCGGCATAGCAAAAGTGCAGTGTCAAAGACATCTGTATGCTTCGGCATAGCAAAAGTACAATGTCTATGCTTAACATGTTGGATATTTCTTTTCTCTCTTTTTATGCTCATGCATGATATGCTCAAAAGAAAATATGCAAAGAAAATATAAAGCTAAAAGATTAAAATGCTTTAAATATGATTTCAAGTGTGTTTTTTAGGAGATATGGGAGTCATTGGATGTACCTCAAAGGTGATAGTCCCCATCAAACAGTTATGATTGTGTGTGAGTTAAAGTTATTTTCTCATATCTCAGATCGTCATAACATGTATAGCATATGCAATCTTGCGATGTTTTTCACACACAACACGCAACATTCTTTGCTACTTTTGATACATGTGCAGGTGCAATGTGTTTTGGCCATCACAAGTGTTTTACACATGCTAATGTATGCTCACTAAACTTTCTTGACTTGTTTTTGAAATATAAAATTGGTTAGACTTGTTTAGTGTGTGTGTATGTTTTTGAGGATCCATGTGCTTATATTTCTTGATTGAGAGATGTTTTTGAGAGCTTAAAATGTTGATTGGATCTTTGGTTGAGGTGTATGATAGATTGCATTCATGTCTGTGTTTTTCTCTTCTCGAAAAACTGCTTTTAACTGATGGCTCGACACCTCCTCGATACCTGGTCATCTATCGAGCTTCTCAAGCCTTTTCTAATCGCAATCTCGACACCTGGTGGATCGATCAAAAAATCTTCTGTCTTCTCGATACCTTCTCGATACCTTGTCGATCGATCGAGCTTCTGATCTTTGAAATTGGTCTTGTACCTCGACACCTCTCGACACCCGAAGCTATCGAAGGCCAAATCCTCGACACCTTCCTCAACAGCTTCCTCAATACCTCTCGACACCTCAACTGTCGAGATTTACTGAGGTGTCTATATAAGGCCTTGTTGCGATTTTTCTCTCATTCTCTCGATCTGTCCGAAGGCTTTTCATCTCCCAACCACTTTTCTCTCACTCAAATATTCAAACCCTCTTCATTTTCGGTCTTCCCTTGCTTCAATCACTTGGTAAGATCATCTTTCCCTTCCTTTTTCATGCATTTCATGTTTTGAAACCTAGGTTTTGGGATTTTTGGAAATTTTTGGGGTTTTTCGAAATTGATGAGTTTTTCTTCAAATTTTGGGTTGGGTTTGCACTTAAATGTTTTCAAAATGACATACATTGCATTTCATGTGCATTAGAATGGTAGTTACATGCATTTAGATGTGTGTTCTATGTTTGTGTGCTGCTAGGATTGGATTGGGCTGAGCCCATGATGTTTTTTTTCTTTGCATGTCACATGTTCATGCATTCCCATGCATACGTACTTGTTGTTCAATATATCTGATATATATGAACTGTTTTTGGACTTTTCTGATTGTCTCCCTCTCTATCTCTTTCTCATTCTTTTACGTTAGTAGTGTCTATGGCACCCAAATGTAAATCCACTCTGGCTCGGAACCCTCTGCGTTCTGGAGCTTCCTCTTCTTCTGATTCTGCTCCTCTTAACCTTCGGTTCCGTGATGGAGATGCCCACAAGGCATTTTCTGAGAACTTTTCAAGACGAGGTGTTCATTCGGAATGCCAAGTCATTTTGGTGGACTTCGCCGACACTGACTTTCCCTCTGTCATTCACAGTAGGGGATGGGAGTCACTGTGTAACGTCCTGGTCACTTGTCCTCTCGTACTCATTCAGGAGTTTTACTCCAACATGCACGGGATTGATCGTTCAGTACCTCTCTTTTTCACTCGCGTTCGAGGTATGCGCATCCCTATTACACCGCAGCTAGTTGCGGATGTACTTAGGGTTCCTAGGATAGATTTTCCTGACTATCCTTCCTGTGAGCGTCTGCGGACTGTGTCCAAAGATGAGCTCATCTCTGCCTTTTATCAGCATCCTGCTGATTGGGGTGAGTATCAGTACACATCATGTAGGCCTTTTGCTAAAGGTCCTAGATTTCTAAAAATGGTGATGACCTTTGTACTCCATCCATTCTCTCACTACAACTCTATCACAAAGCCTCGTGCTCGGTTTTTGTTATCACTTTTAGAGCATCTTACTATAGATTTTCCTTCTCATTTCATCCTTTCTATCATAGATGTCCATCTAGATTCGGCGTCCTGTGATAAGCTCATCTTTCTTTCCGCTATCACGAGGATCTTACGCCATTTTTCTATCCCTTTTCAGTGTCCGACCACTTCACTCACATCTGTGCCATAGATGCTGCTACCGTAAAACGTAGTAAGGCTCAGTTTAGGTCGCAACAGATGGATTCCACTCCTCTCTCCCGTTCATCTCCATCCAGATCAGCCCCATCTACATCTGCACCTTCTTCCTCTACTGGCGATGTATCTATTGGAGACATTATGGCGCAGCTACAGCGCATGGACACTCGCCTTGATACACTCTCCGCTGAGTTGTATCAGGTGAATATTCGTGTTGGTTGTATTACACGACGGTAGGCGACCATGGGTGGTTTTGCTCTAGAGACTACTCCTTAACCACCTCCTCCAGCGGCTTCTGACTCTGAGGATGATGATGATGATGATGATGATGATGCTTCGGATGATGATGATGGAGATGCTAGCTCTACTGATGAGATGTCTACATGACGCTCTACCCTTTGTCACTCGTGACAAAAAGGGGAAGTAGTTTTGGGTTATGAGAGTAGTCATCTTAGGGGGAGAGTTAGTATAGGACATTTTGATAGGGGGAGTGTTGATATTTTTGAGGGATGTAGTAAGGTTTTGATGTATTTTTTCTTTTCTATTCTTTATAGATACATTGATCTTGTATATGAGGTCTTTTGATCAGTTTCACATACATTGTACTTATTTTTCTATATATGTGGATGTATTTTTCTTTCACCTTTCTCTTCATGTGTTGTTTCTTCTCTATCTTTATACACATGTTCTTTATACTTGTATGCAATCTATTTATTTCTGTTTTACATAAGATGCCTTGATGAGTTTTGTTTAAAGTGTTTTAGAAATACAGGTTGTCAAAGTCTACTTGCCATAAACTCTCTTCTTGCAAAGTTTTTCAAGAGTTTGTGTTAGGATAGATTTTATTGTATTCAACAAGTGAATATGAGTTGAGTGATTTATGACTTCTCTCATATGTTCATTTGTTTGTTGTGGTTTTGTCACGGATTGCTAAAGGGAGAGATTGTTAGGACATATGTGTGTTCACTTGTTAAGAACATATGTCACTTATTTATGTAAATTGGCTAATCCTTTTGACAAAACGCACTCTACTTGTAATTGGGTAGTTCTAGGTGTTTTTAATATTTTAAGAAACAAGGTTTCAAGATCAAGTGTTGAAGTCATCAAGTCTGTTCAAGAAAAAGCAAGCTGAAGTACAAGTTCATTAATTCTCGACACCTTCTCTATAGCTACCTCAACACCTGCTATCTGTCGAGAATTACAAAATCAGATTTTCTGATCTGATTTCCTTAGGATCCGTGAATATGCTTTTGGACCTTCTTTTCTTCTAACCCTAAACATATAAAAGGATTGTTTTAAGAGCCGTCAAATTGTACACAAGTTGCAAAAGCATTGAGCAATCTCTGTTCAAGCAAATTGTGATCAAAAGACGAAGTTCTTGACCTAGTTCA
The DNA here is from genome assembly GCA_032727855.1 of Quercus ilex subsp. ballota. NCBI lineage: Eukaryota > Viridiplantae > Streptophyta > Magnoliopsida > Fagales > Fagaceae > Quercus > Quercus ilex. The sequence continues at coordinate 29,362,860 of CM064909.1, forward strand.
TCTTCTCTGAAGAAGTTACTGTGTATTTGCACCATAGGGTTTTGTAACCAAGCATCTTCCTGATCTTCATCGTATAGGATGAACTGAAGAACTTTGCAGCTAACCTCTCCTTCCTAGTTGGTGTTTGAAGTCGCGTATTGGGATCCGCGCATTGGTTAGTCACGTACTTGGGAGCCGTGCATCAAAGGTGGAAATTGTCACTACAGATCAAGTCCAATTGGGTATTGGGGTAAGGGTTCAACTGTAGGTTGGTAAGGTACTTGGGATTCCTTTACTTATAACCGCTTGATTTGATAATAGTGGAATTTCGGAAGTGGTGACCTGAAAATCACTCGGTAGGGTTTTTACCGTTAGGGTTTTTCCCCATTCGTAAACAAATCACCGTGTTATTTAATTTCCGCTGCATATTAAGTTTTTGGTGATTTGTTTGTGCTTCCACGCAATTGTATGATAAATTGATTAATTAATAACTTGGCTAATTAATTAATTGGTTTAATCACAAGGGGTCATTCAGATTGTGACCTATCATAATCAATAAGAGAGAACTGTTTGCTTTTCTTGTTTCCTTGATAAAGTTATGACCAGAAAGCAATTGTCAGGGGGGTTTTGTTTGATCAGAAATGTAAATACGAGTCCTTCTAGTGCCACATAGAGTGGCACAAAAAAAACCACAACTCTCCCAAGACTTTTCTTGTAAATACCAATTTAAACAGCATGACATGTACATATGATAAAATCTCTAGCTGGGCATTTCTAAGGGGATTATTGGTTTTTGAAAAAGGCCTAGGGAGCTTAGATTCCTGCTTTCTTATAACATCAACGTGTGTTAGGAGGCTGCTTTTCTTAGAAAATATGTGTAAGGAGGAATAGTCTCATCATTCAGTGGTGGATTAGGATCGGATGCAATACCTAGAGTATTGCACCTCAATTGTGCCCTTTGGGCCTTCATTTACCATCTATTTGGAAATTTTTTTAAAAGAAAATTAAAAAAATTGTCAAGAATAGTGTATTATTTTTTCGTTTTTCCATAAAAAGTTTTATAAAATAGTTTACTAATATATGTCTTAAGGTACATGTTAGTAATTTCTTATTTTTTACTTCTCATAAGGTGTTTTTTTTTTTTTTTTAAATCAATAGTTGAGATTGAAAGTTGTTTTTTGTAACTATTAATCTCAACCATTAAAAATAATTGCATCACATGCAATTACTTTTTTTAATTAATTACGAAAGTTATATAAATATTATTTACTATTAGTTTAAATATTTCGACAAATCTAAACTTATAACAATATTTCAAAAAATTTAATTTACTAATATAATATAATAAAATTTAAATTTAAATTTAAATATATGAAATGACATAGGAATACTCCAAGAAGTGTGAAACGGCCAACACAAAAATGCAATTTAAAAAAGAAAATAAAAAGTATACTAATGAATATTGACATGATAAGAGGGCAGAAATATTTATGTAATTTGAAGAAGTCCTTATTTTCCAAAAAAAAAATAAACCACTCTCAATGCATCAGATTTAAGACTTTAACGACATCTCATTAGAACATTTTAGAAGTTAGAAGATGCAACCTTCTCTCACTTTTCTCTCTTTCTCCCTCTGTCGTTCAGCTTGAGATTTTGTCATATGTACATGTCATGCTCTTTTAGGAAATGTTATGCCGTACTTGTTTACATTTCCTTTTTTTTTTTTTTTTCATCTCACTTAAAAAAAAAAAAAAAAAAAAAGGGAAAAGAACTATGAAAGAAAATTACCAAAAGTGATAAAAAAAAACTGCCAAGAGTTACACAAAAATCTGAAAAGTTGCCAAAAAAATAATCTATTAACGGACACTGTTAACACAACCCAATTAGCATAATTCGCCATCATCTACATCTTTTTACAAAAGTTAATTAATGATACTTGCATTTGTAAATATAGTCAATACTCAAATAAAGAATTTCTACTTTCCTGCCACAAAAGTATAGGATGTAGAGCTCAGGATTCAACAAAAAAAATAGAGGAGGAAAAAAAAAGTAGAGCTCAGGATTTTCTTTTGAAGCTTTTGTCCCTTCCTTCCCACTGCTCGAGAAAGCAGATTTCTATTTAGAGTATCTTCGCTGGATTCAGTTGTTTACTGATTTCATTTCTAGCCTCCTGACACACGTTGATGTGATAAGAAATCAGGAATCAAAGAGCATGACATGTACATATGACAAAATCTCTAGCTGGCACTTCTAAGGGGATTATAGGGTTCAAAAAAGTCCTAGGAGCCTTGATTCCTAATTTCTTACCACACCAACGTGTGTCAGGAGGTTATTTTTCTCAGTCAAAAAACGTGTGTCAAGAGGATAGTCTCGATTAGTAACTTTAGTGTCTTGCTACATGCATTTTTTTGAAAAAAAAAATTAAAAAAAAAATATCGTGGGTTACAGTCTAGCCACCTGTGGTTTTTGAAAAAAAATATATATTAAAAAAATAAAAATTATGCCACATAGGTTAGTGGCTGTCTTACTTGAAATGTGATTGTCTCTATCTTTACTGTTTTGGGAGGTATAGATTTGTTTTGGAGAGACTAGGTCGAGAGAAAGATAGAGAAGGAGAAAGAGAGAAGAGTGAGAGAAGGTTGCTTCTTCTGATGAGATGTCATTAAAGTCTCACGCATCGAAGAAAGTATATCATGTTTTGGTAATACTAATTCAGTATTTATTTTGGTATTCTTATCCAATAAATGAGTGACACTTGTTTTAAAAAACCACATCAGACTACACTAATAAATGATTAATTTATCTTTCCGATAATATAGAAGATTGTGATTAATTTATTGGAGTAGTCTGATGTGGTTTTTAAAATAGATGTCACTCATTTATTAGGTAGGAAATACCAAAACAGATGCTGAATTGGTATTACCGAAACATGGTATAATTTCTCCACGCATTGAGAGTGGTTTATTTCTTTTTGAGAAGAGGGACTTCTTCAAATTACATAAATATCTTTGCTCTTTTGTCATGTCAATATTAATTAGTAGGGTCCAATTAATTACGCCTTAAAACTTTTTTCAAATATGATATATTGTGTGCCCTAAGACACACGTTAGTAAAATCCTAGTATACCTTTTCTTTTCTTTTCTAAATTGCATTTTTGTGTTGGTCATTTCACACTTCACAGTTGGAGAATTGGAGTATTCCTATATCATTTCATATATTTAAATTTAAATTTAAATTTTATTCAATTACATTAGTAAATTAAATTTTTTGAAATGTTGTTATAAGTTTGGATTTGTCGAAATATTTGAACTAATAGTAAGATAATATTTATATAACTTTCATAATTAATTAAGAAAATTTTATTTCTATCTTTAATCCATATATAATTAATCAACTATAAATATTATTTTACTCTATATAGCTATTTTTTATATATATATATTACATTATTTAATTATTAAATCAATTATGATATCATTACGATTTGACTTCAGTCGAACCTCGGCTGGCAGGAGCTAAGGGTATTTTTCATTTAAAATTTGACCAAAATTTTTTTATTGAGAAAGATTTTTGGCATAAACGCACTTTTAGTCCCTACATTTTATTTTTACTACTTTTAGTCCCTAAACCAATTAACGCGTGACATTTAAGTCCTTTCCGTCACCTAACTAATGAGGAAAGCTGATGTGGCTAACGACACATTAAAATAATAATTAAAAAATCTATTTTGGCATTAAAAAATGCCACATCAGCATCTAAATTAATTTTAATTAAATAAAAAAAATTAAAAACAAAAAATTACATGAATTGAGATCTAAGAACATAAGAACTTGTTCTTCAATGTTCTTCTTAAATCAAGAAATAAGCCAGCAATGACATCAAACCCAGAATCAAAGAGCAAACCCAGAATAAAAGAACATGAACATCAAACCTACAAGGAAAAAAAAACATGAACATCACCAAATCAAAGAGCATGAACGAGAGCAAACACAGGAAAACCCACATGAAACCACACCCAAACCAAACCATCCAAAGAATAGAAAACTAGCAAAGCACCCAACTCATCCACTCCGAAACCAAACCATAATCAAAGAAATTTCGAATACCACAACAAGTTAATAACTTAAAAAACAAAAAGAAATTTCAAAATGCGAAATTTATAACTGTTAGGTTCTAAAGATTTAGGAATTTGTGTATTTAGAACTCTAATGTGTAATATTGGCTAACCATGATCAAAACAATATGTTTAGTCTTGTTTAGGCTTGCTCAAAGTTATATATTTTATGTAAAGTTGGAATTGAGAGGCTGCAGATGCATTGGTGCATTTCAGCCTGACTCGATCGATCGAAAGTTAGACTCGATCGATTGAAAGTCGGCTAGAATGTTTTTCTGCAGAATTTTCCAACTAAACCCTAACTCATTAAACGTTTTGGGTTTTCTGTTTTTACCCTAGGTATAAAAGGCAAAACCCTAGCCACGTTTTTAGCGTTGCTTTTATTGTATTGTTGCTCATACATTACGGTTTGTGTGAATCTCTTGTGAGATCATTGAGGAGCTTTCCTTCACATAAACTTAGGGTTTTCAAGGTAGAGATTAATTCAACATCTTGATGATCAACTCGATTGCTGTCATTGGAGCTTAAAGAATAACAAGCGTGGGTGCTTATAGCTGATTAGAGAATCCAAGGAAGAAGGAGTCCGTGGATTCGGAGCTTGCACGTGGTCGTGTCAGTAAGTTCTACTGGTGGGTAGCATTAGGAAGTCAAGCGGGGAGCTTGTAAGTCCTTTTGTATGAACTTCGATTCTTTCGCATAGTGGATTCAGGTTTATCTTGAGTATAGCTAGGTCAAATCCTCATCAGGTTTTTACCGTGTGGTTTCCTGTGTGATCATATCATTGTGTTATTTATATTTCCGCTGCTTTATATTTTTGATATGCTTGCATGTTTGTGATAACCTAGAATTGCATAATTTGACTAAGTTAATCACTTGGCTAATTAACTAGGTTAATCTGGTTGGTTTAAGGGGTCTAAAACCGTTCAAGTGGTATCAGAGCGGGTAGCTCTTGTGTTGTTGATCTTTTGATCTCTGAGCTGATCTTTGACCCCTATTATCACGGAACATGGACACTCACTTGTTGTTCCTCCTCACTTTGATGGGAATAACTATGCTTATTGGAAAGTAAGGATGAAAGCATTCCTGAAATCTATTGATGAGAGGGTTTGGAATTCTGTTGAGTTCGGATGGCAGAAGCCCACTACTCTTGTGAGTGAGTGGCAAACTTCTCAAAAAGAAGTAGCTGGGTTCAATAGCAAAGCTATTAATGCCATATTTAATGTTGTTTTCATGGAGGAATTTAAGAGAATCTCTAATGTTGAGATTGCTCATACTGCTTGGAAAATCCTCCAGACTGTACATGAAGGTACAAAGGCAGTTAAGATCAATAAATTGCAACAATTAACTTCTAGATTTGAAAGCATTAGAATGTCTGATGATGAATCTTTTGATGAATTCTATGCTAAATTGAATGATATTGTTAATTCTGCATTTAATTTGGGTGAAATCTATGATCAACCTAAAATTGTGAGTCAGACCTACCCAAAGCAAACAAATCCAAATCAATGGCTCTTAAGTTTGTTGATGATGTTGATGTTGGTGGATTTGATGATGAACTCTCTACTCCAGAGATTGCGTACCTTGCCAAGAGTTTTAGAAACTTTCTTAGGAATAACAACAGAAAGGCAAGAGGTACAAACACTACTGAACTTAGAAACTTTAGGAAGAATGATCCCACTAAGGTTAATAACTTTGAAAAACCTAGAGAAAAAGTTGGTCAATCTTCAAACAATTCTTTGGGTGCTCAGTGTTTTGGTTGTCAAGGGTATGGTCATGTTAAATCTGAATGTCCTACATTCTTGAGGTCTAAGGGTAAAGCTATGGTTGTAACTCTTAGTGATAATGAGGTTTCTGATGATGAGTCTGGATGTGACAAGGATGGAAACTTCATTGCTTTCACTGCTACTACTGTAGTCAATGAAAGCGTATCTGTTGAAGAGAACCCTTTTGATGAGGAACTCTCTGAGGATGCAGTTCTTCAAGAGGCCTATAATAAACTTTGCAAAGTTGTTGCAAAAGATGCTATGAATGTTGAACTTCGCCTGAAGAAAATTGATTCTCTTGAGCTTGAAAAGAAAAATTTGCTTGTTAAATTATTTGATGCTAATGATCTTTTGAACCATGTGAAATCTGAGAACATGCTCTTGCTTGATAAAGTTAAAACTTTGGAACATGATTTATCTATTGTTAGATCTGCTAGTTCTAAACTTGATCAAATGCTGAATGTTCAAAAGTATCCTTCTGACAAATCTGGTTTAGGTTATGTTAAAAGCATCTCTGTGTCTGCACCTTATTCCACGAACTTTGTTCCTTCATCATCTTCTGAACCTTCCGTGAGTGAGGTTGTGAGTGAAACTGTCAAACCTCCCGTGAGTAAGGTTGTCAAACCTGTAGAAGTTTCACCCTCTAGGAAGATTAGGGTTGATCTAGGAGAGTCTAAACCTAAGGAATCTACCCTTTCTAAGGACAAAATGCATGGTAAACCTGCTTGGGTTTGTCATTTTTGTGGAAAGTCTGGACACATTCGTCCTAACTGTTACAAGCTTCAAGCTGCTAAGAAAGCAAACAAACCAAAAGTGTCTGTGCCTCAAGCACTAGATCCTATGGCACTCACTGGTGAATTGGTAAAGGCGTTGAACCTTTATTCCAATCCTGTAGTTGGAAATCACTCGAATGTGAATAGGAACTCCAATGCTCGTGGTGCATCTAAAAGGTTTTGGATGCAAAAGACTCGATCTAATTGAGTCTTTCTGACATGGTCTTTGTGCTTCATTGCTCCTTCTTTTGTGACCATTGTTCTTTGATTTTTTGTGTTTTTTTTTTTTTTTTTTTTTTTTTTTTTTTTTGTTTCTAGGATTTTTATTGCATAACATTCATGCATTTCATTCTAGGATTTATTTGTTTTCTCTTTAAAAAAAAAAAGAAAAAAAAAAGCAAATTGTGTTTGGCACTATTTTTCTTGGTCTTTGAAAACAAGGTTGGTCAATTTATTTACACATAACATGTCTTGTGTACCTTGTTTAGCTTTAATGAGCTTATTTATTGCACTTTACTAGTTGAAGGTTTGTAGTGCATGTTGTGTGGGAAAGATGTTTATGGTGTTTATCAATTTGTCTTAATCTTGAAGTCACATGTTATTTGACTATCGGACTTGATCCTTTTGAGAAAAGCATAAATAACCATCTCACCACTATTCACTAGCCAATCATGAACACCTTAGTGCATATCATAAGATTTTGTGCTCGAGAAAGTGTAGCACATGCACAAAAAGAACATAAGGTGTAGCCTTGGTTAATTGCTTAATGATTAAAACTGGTGTGTACTATTAGGCTTGATGTCAATTCACATAATTAAAACTGGTGTGTACTATTAGGCTTGATGCCAAATTCATCTAATTATGAGGCAAAATTCAAGAAACTTACATGATTGCAAACTTATGTTCTAGGAGATGTGAGAGTTATATGATGTAACTCTTTAGGTGATAGTCTCTTTCGAATTCTATGTGATTGATTTTGTAGAATTTGTGATTGATTGTTATTCACATATCACCTCACATATATCTCAAGCTCTTGCTAGTTGCACACACTACACAAGTTACTCTTTGCTAAACACTGTACATGTTATTGTGAGTGTTTTTGGTCTAACCAACCAAGTTTGAAAATACCTTGAGTATTATGCAAAACATTTTTTTTGCTTGAAAATTTAAAGGGAGAATGGCTGAAATTTTCTTTGGAGAAACTGGAATCAAAACTTGGGTTTTTAAAAAAGCATTCCATCTCATAGTCATGCATTTTGTTCATCAATTTTAATGCTTTGAGGAGTTGTTTTCAAAAATGTGGTTTGTGTTTTTCAAAACTGTAATTTTTCTCAAAATATTGTGAGCCGCTGCCTGTTTCGATTGATCCAATCTGTTTTTCGATCGATCAAAAATTACTTAAAATTCTTTTAGAAATCTCGGATTGATTCGATCGATCGAATGTAATTTTCGATCAATCGAATATCGTGAATCAAGTTTTTTTTAAAACTCAGATCTGACTTTTTCAAAGTCACTTTTCAAAAAGTTTCAAACTTTTCTCTTCTCTCTCCGACTCGGCAAGGCTCCACAACGAATTTTTGTCGTTTTCTTCCAAAAGTTTTGCAAGGTTTCTCTCTCCTTAAGCCGGTATGTCCATATTACCCTTCCTTTTGCATTGTTTTTCACATTCCATGCATTTTTCATGCATTTTATTTTGGGGATTTCGAACCTATGCATGTTGGGATTTTTGATGATTCAATCCATTTTTTATGAAATTGATCACTGGGTTTTGTTCCTATGATGTTATTAACATGATCTTTGCTTGTTAATTTGATCAATTTTGAGGTTTGTGAAACATTGAAAATTCTAGGGTTTGAGTTTGATCCGATTTGGGGATTTTGTTCAATTGGGTTAAATTGATAAAATTGGCTTGTTGTTTTGATGAAATTGGTCATTCTAATCTGTTTTCAACCATGTGTGATGCTCAATTCATCAATTTGTTTCAAAACATTCAAGTGGTTTTTCAAATTTTTGGGGTTTTTGTTAGAAACTCTATGCTCAAGCCAATTTTGTGTAATTGAACTTAATTTGAACTTTTTTTACTGCATTAGAACATGCATCATGTCATTAATATTGTTCATGCATCATATAGACTTTTGTTCTATTTTTTATGTGCTAACTTGCAGTCTACTCTTGGGTTTATTTTTTTTTGTTTTGTTTTGTTGGTTTTTTCTCTGTGTCTCTGTCCTTTCCTTAGCATCATGCTTAGGAAAACTAGAGCTCGTAAGTTTGTTCCCTCTCCTACTCCTTCCCCACCTTCTTTTGACCGAGAGAAGTTTCCGAGGGAGAAAAATCAAGAGATTTATGATAAGCTGAACCTTAGGAGAAAGATTTGGTCTGAGCGAACTATAGTTTTAGATGAACTTAATCCTGCCATTAGGGCAAATTTTGAGCGTCGGGGCTGGCTACCCTTGGTGGATATTTCTGATCCTCCTCCACCTGCTACCCTGATTAAAGAGTTCTTTTCGAACATCTCTATCCACGTCTATGATTCCAACACTTTGGTAAATAGTTGGATATGAGGCGTAGAGTACACCATTACTCTTACGGTAGTGGCTGATGCTCTAGGGGTACCTTTGGTCCAGCATCCAGTCTACCCTTATGATGAGTCTCCTTTGTTGAGTGATGTCATGTCTTACATCACTGAGTCTTCTATCCAGTGGGGTTCTGATCCTAGGATCACCTCTATTGAGCTATTTAAGTTGCACTATCTCTTCTTTAAGATAGCCTGTCATTCTATCTGGCCCATTTCTCATCTTCACACCATTCCTCTTGAGCGGTGTGTCTTTTTATACACTCTTGTTACTGATGCTCCTATTAGTTTTCCTCATTTGTTTCTTTGTTCTTTGAACGAAGTTTATAGGAGTTTATCTTCTTCTCATGCTCTTGTCCATCCTATCTTTATTCATAGGATTTTGCTATATCTTGGTCTAGATGAATTCCCTTCCTCTGAGCCCATTCACGTTATTGCTCCCATAGGTGCGTCTTTTCTTAGACAGAGGGTTGCTCATCTTCGAGTTGGCTCTAAACACCCTAGGTCTGAGTCTTCTGGTACCACACCTTCTCCTTCTTCTTCTACAGGTACTGCTGGTGAGGATGTTCCTGATCTTGTTGGTGATGCTGCTGCTGTTGATGTTCCTCCACCTCCTTCGGATGACTTTGATGTACGTCGTACCTTGGAGACTGTCATGACCATTCAGGCGGCTCATAGTCAAATTTTGGTGGACTTGCTTGATGAGATACGTGCTCTGCGAGCCGACTTGGCGCATTTTCATTCACCCTCACCACCTCCTTTTGATGATGGCTTGTGATTGCCCTTTGGCATTCCGTCACAAAAAGGGGGAGTAGAGTTTTGACACTTGTAGAGGAGTTTTTGATGTTAGGGGGAGATTTTTTTTTGTTTTAAGGAGCTAGTGGAGTTTTTAGATTGTATCTAGGTGCTTCACTTTGTATATCATTTTTTTGGGGCTATTTATGTTAGGGGGAGTTACATTGTTTTTGATATACTTGATTCTTGTTTCTTGTGATTCACTGTTTATTGATTTATATTTATGAGTTGTTCATTGATATATATTCTTTATTATGTGTTGTGTGAAACATACAAGAATGTTATACCTGTTTATTTACTGTTTTCTGTCACACATGCGTTTATGCTTTTGTTGAGTGTTTCAGGAATATACAGGTTGATTCAATTGAGCTGCTATCTACACTTGCAACTGATGGATAGTAGTTAGGATTGAATTTGAGTTTATGAGCATTATTTTTGTAAAGGGATTTTGCCTGTAAACTTTGAGTTTTTAATTTGTGTTTTGTCACGGATTGCCAAAGGGGGAGTTTGTTAGGTTTTAAAGATTTAGGAATTTGTGTATTTAGAACTCTAATATATAATATTGGCAAACCATGATCAAAACAATATGTTTAGTCTTGTTTAGGCTTGCTCAAAGTTATATATTTTATGTAAACCAAATTCAAAATAGAAATAGAGCAACCAAATTCAAATTTGAAATAGCTACTTCACATATATAATGGTTTTGACGAAACATCAAAGTTCCAACATAATACTCAATGCTCTCACTTTTGCGAGTTAACTTTGAGGGCATTGGTGTTATAGGATCCATGTAAGTACATGAAAGTAGTAGCAAAGTTAATTGATGCCATATGATGCGTGATAGCACATAATATACATTTAGATCCCGTCAAAGTAAAACGGTGAAGAAATTTTCGGGTAGTTAACCTCAAGTTGTTAGATTTGAGTACATATGAACAACAAACAAATCAAATGGGACATTGAGCTTTACGATATGAACATATAAGAGAAGATTATTACCACGATTCTTTGGAGGGCCATTCAGAACCTATGAACCAAGGATAAAAACTTAATCCCTATTCCAGCTCAGTGGATTGAACAAATCGATACTGACCCTTAAAAATACTTTCCTCATCAAGGAGGAACATACCCTAAATCACCTACTTCAATGACTAACAACTTCGTACAGCTTTTGATTTTCTAAATTAAAGTTTCAATCCATTTTGAGTTTATAATTTCAAGGACAAAGTCTCAACCCACTGTGAGAAAACAAAATAATTTCATGACCAAAGTCTCAACCCATTATAGTCATTCTACACAAGTGTAGAAATAATAACACTAATGCAGCTGACTTGCATATAGTGGATAAGGGAATTCCATGTTTTCCTTTCCCAAATAGTCCTTTCAAAAATGGCCAAAAGCATAGCACCAACCACACACTACACAAGACCTCGCCTAGCCCTGAACCAAGCCCATCATGAGCTGGCGGTTGTAGATTTAACAAGCTCACAATGAGCGCAGTCAAGTGCACCATTAAAATGGTTGTGCCTGGCACAAAAATTGGGGACTCGTCAAAGGTGAACCTACCAGCATCTACATCATGAGCGCCATTACTAGAAGTGGATTTGTCTTTCTTTGTAACTTCAAAGACGGTCTCGGATATTCTTAAGAGTTTGATTATGACACTTAGAAATCCGAACAACCATGCAGTCATTGTGGTTATTCTCGCCATTCTCTGGTTGTTCCACCAAGCTCGGACTGAGAGGCCAACTCTTAGGTACTCGGATAGAGTGTAAAGATGGTAGATGACAAAAACAACTATTGCTATATAAAAGGCTTGCTCTTGGACCTGCATGAACACAGTTTTAGCTTCCAATAATGTAAATAACTGTATCAAGTTTTTTTTTTTATTTTTTTAAGGAAGAACTGTATCAAGTTAATTGACCTCTATTAATGACATGAAAAATGAGTGATTTATATTTTCATTGTCACAGCATCAATATGATTTGTCAAATTTGGACTTATTCCACATGTATTCTATTACTATATGATGAACATGATCATTATGCATGATATAAGATATTAAACTACTTGTTTAGCAAAAAAAAAAAAAAAGATATTAAACTACTTAAATGTACATAAAAAGGATTAAATGCATGGGAAGGTACCTTGGGCAAGAAATGGGAGTTTGTGATAATACAATACGCGGGCAGAAAAGCATAGCATAACTCTGGGATAGAGCGTAGGCCCCACGTGAAGATCCATAGATAGGCCAAGCACTGCCTCCAATGGAGCTTTGCAAAAAGGGTGGCCAATATGGGACAGTCTTTGCTTAAGAGAACTTCAAGCAGACCGGTAGCCCACCTCTTCTGTTGGGTCATTGCGGCAGGCCCACTAGAAGGTACACACCCTAAAAAGGCCAGTGGGTTGGGGATTAGAAAAGCTGACTTCCAACCTTTACTATGAATCCTTAGCCCAGTGAGAATATCCTCTGTTGTGGATCCATATAACCAACCCACCTAGAAAAATAATAACAATGATGAGAGTGGCCCAACCAAGAGAAAAAATTAACAAAAGTATGAATAATATCATGTCAAACTAGATTTCAAAAAAAAAAAAAAATTTAATGTTTACAACAATGAGAGTGGAGGATTTGACTCTAAATCTCTTTATATAAAATACTAATAGGCAATGACACTAAACTACAAGATTTTTGACTAAATTAATTCCACCATTAAAAAAAAAAAAAATCCATTAATATTGTTAGAGATATATATTAGACATATTAGTCCAATGTAATAGGCCCAAACCCATTCCTGTTTGTACTAGTAGTCTAAGATTTAGTCGCCTATATATACTCATGTTAGGGTTCATTGTAACACATGTTATTGTACTACATTCTTATATAATAAAGATGTAGCCCTTAAGGGATTCCTTCGTAGATATAGGTCGTCAAGGCTGAACCACGTAACCCTCGTGTTGATGATGTTCCTATTATATGCTTTTACTTTCGCATCCACTCTGGCATACACAACATGGTATAACACATCACGTTGCTAACATAATATGTCATTTAACATGGTATCAGAGCTAATATATTTAACATGGTATCAAAGCCAAACTTTGTTCTTGGCATCAAACAAATATCTCTACACAGCAAAGAAGATCATCACATGCACATCATCATCTAAAGTCACACATGCTTGCCTGTGGGATCTAGACTCCACGGCATCACGCAACCGCCTTGGCTCTGTGCTGTGTCAAAATCCCCAACCAAGCGAACCGTGACTTAACTTATCAGATCTGCACAACTCCAAGCTCCGCCTGACGAAACCAACACAACAGACGTGCTCCATGACCTCCCGCGACAAAACCCCAGAAATCCGATGGGCCGAAGCCTCTACACGCGCCTCCATGCGCCGTGGTTTTCTCCGTTTGCTCCTCCCACGCACCGCCGAAATTCTAGGATTCAGACTGGATTATGGTACACGCGCTGCTCTGTCGGCCTCGTAACCCACCGATCTACAAAACCCAGGAAGCCCGGCAGCCGAAACAGAGACACGCGCCCACACGCGCCTCCAGCAGTTTCTGGCATCTCGTCCACGCGCCGGAGAACTATTCGCACACGCCACACTTGCCGAAAAACTGCTGCTGATGTCATCCATGACGTCATTTGATGACGTCAGCAAATGGCCACGTCAGCCCTAGACACGTCATCACTCCATGTCAGCAGCCACGCAAGCAAAGAGCCATGTTAGCCCTAGACACGTCATTAGACACGTCAGCCGTGTCGCCTCGTCAGCACCACGTCACCTAGCTGACCATTGACAGGACCGACCTGACCCGGACCACCCGGATCTGACCCGTGAGCCCTGACCGTTGACTTTGACCAAATTCGTTGACTTTCGTTGACTTTGACTTTTGCGTTGACTTTTGACCAAAAGTTAAAATTTCCGAAATGGCCTATCTTGCTCAGTTTTTCGCGTAGATTCCGATTTTGGACTCCGTTTCTTCATTTGAAACTCAGAAATTGGTCAATTGGCACATTCTTTATTGTGGTTTCTTCAAAGTCATTCTTCAAAGGCAGCCTTCAAGGCATCTCCAAGTGATCTTCTCATACTTATCCAACCTCAAACTTTCATCGAGCTTCCGCCTTGAGTTTGAGGGAGGGTGTTAGAGATATATATTAGACATATTAGCCCAATGTAATAGGCCCAAGCCCATTCCTGCTTGTACTAGTAGTCTAGGGTTTAGTCGCCTATATATACTCATGTTAGGGTTCATTGTAATACAGGTTATTGTACTACATTCTTATATAATAAAGATGTAGCCCTTAAGGGATTCCTCCGTAGATGTAGGTCGTCAAGGCTGAACCACGTAACCCTCGTGTTCATGATGTTCCTATTATATACTTCTCCTTTCGCATCCACTCTGGCATACACAACATGGTATAACACATCACGTTGCTAACATAATATGTCATTTAACAAATATAACGAGGACTACCAATTCCAGGTGTTTCTAATAGTGATAACTAGAATTTAAGAATGAGGGAAATTTTAGATATGAATATCAATGGTTTCAATATTATGTCTTATATAAAAATAACATAAAATAAAAATGTAAATTTATAATCCATATTTAGTACCATTAATTTTATTCTCTAACCTGTCTACCCCAGCTAGTACCATGCTCATACCCACAACCGGCAACTTGGTATGCTGCGTCAATTGAGTTTGAAAGATGATCTAGTGAATTTGTCTTTCCCTTCAAAGCATGAGCAACTGATTTCATCAACTCCTTTGAACTCCCAACTCTTTTTAGTATTTCTTCTGCCAAACCCAATGTATTAAAATATATATACAGTTGATGATTCTATAAAAATTTTAAAAACAAAAAAAGAATAGAAAATTACATAACTAACCTTATGCTTATCATTTCTAGTGTTACCAATAAAATTAATTCACATTAAACTATTAAAAATAAATTTTCTATTTACTTTGTTTGTACAGGAATGGTAAATGAAAATTTAAATTTATTTTCTTACCATTTACTGAATCTATATTATCTAGCTGTAAGCCATATATAACTTTTCTTCTATGAAAACATCCTGTTCCCCCATAGAAGAATCCTTGCAGTCCAGAAAATCCGCATGCCATATACTAGCAATACCAAACCAAACCAATTAGTGAGTACTTTTCGTTAGTGCATATATAGCACACTATAATCTATATATGGTACAAGTTACATTGTTTGTAGTTAGGAGAGAAAAGGAAAAAGACTCTTGTTTGTGAAGATTTGAAAATTTCACTCACTTCACGCATAACCACAAATTGATTGCCATAAGGATCGTCCTTTAATCCCTCATAGAAAGCCTGTGAGAACTGAACAAATGCTATTTCTTTCTCACTATTCGAGCCAAGTAGGAGGCACATTGCATGAAGAACAATCTTTGGATTATTGACATACATATCGCAGTCTACATTCAGCATGTAGGGGGCATTTGTTATCAACCCAGAGACTCTAGTCTACTCACAATATAAAAGCAATAAAATGGAAATTAAATAAATATCAAAGCTATTAGGTTTTATAAAAATCATATAAGAGTTTTTGAAATTTCTTTGGCGTAAGAAACATCTTACTAAAACGTTCATAGCACCCGCTTTATAATGATGTGAATGATTTGGCCTCTTCTCTCTGGATAGATAGACCAAACCTGGCAACCCATCTAAAAGACCTTCCTTGTTCTCCCATATAACCTACAATAACAAAACCAAAATAAGCCTTTTAGATGGTATACTAGGCTTCATTACCATTTTACTAGTGATTCTTAACGTAAATTTGAATTCACTTAGAGTTTGTGCACTTTCATTCAGTGTTAACCATGGATTTTTGTTTAAGGGTATATATACATATACATAGTGTGTATATACATCTTAGGGCTGGCTCAATAAATTTAGGGCCTAAGATGATAAATTTAAGTGGTGTTTTATATTTAAATATCAATAAAATAAATTTATGTAACACTAACTAAACAAAGTTTAATTTGATGAATTAATACTATGCAAACTAAATTTAATTTTATATAGGGAATCAAATATCTTGATTCAAAGGTTTAATAAAAAAGAAATAAAAATTTATTATTTCTTAAGAAAAGATGTTTACTTTACCTTAATTAGATAAGATGATGCATTATTATAACTTTTGATGGTGTTAAGAAAGAGATAGAAATTGTCTAGTGTGTGACAATGTAAAAGATTAGGTGACTAATATTGACAATCTACTATATATAATATTGATTAATGAAATTTAAAGCCAACATTTTTTCCCCCAAGGTGCTTATGGTTTTCAATTGAGTTGAGTTTTTATTAGTCTAATATTTCATTGACCCTTTTGGAGGTGAGAAAAATAGTAGACTAACTCTTTTTTCTTTCTTTCTTTTAAACTAGTTATTATCATTAAATTTTAGAAAATGCTAAAGTCATTAAAACTTTTAGGATAAATTACAAATTACACTCCTAAAGTCTGCAAACTACACTCCTATAATGTGTAAATAAATCTTAAGGCTGGCTCAATAAAGTTGCTGGCTCAATAGAGTTGCCTAAGATGATAAATTCAAGTGGTGTTTTATATCTAAATATCAATAAAACAAATTTATGTAACACTAACTAAAAATAACCACTCTAGATCTATGGCTCAATAGAGTTGCCTAAGATGATAAATTCAAGTGGTGTTTTATATCTAAATATCAATAAAACAAATTTATGTAACACTAACTAAAAATAACCACTCTAGATCTATAAAAAAAAAAAAAAAATCACACACTACATCAGCACTTTGTAAAAAAATTTGTAAAATAGTTTGTGGTTTTAACATTTTTCATATTATTTTACAAGTAATATTAAAATTACAAACTATTTTACAACATTTTTACAATTTGTTGTTGTGACTAATTCTTATTAGTTCTCATATGAACTCATCATTAATATTATTTTTTTCATTTATTAATAACTACTCACTACATCAACAATTTGTAAAAACATTAGTATCTCTAGCATTTTTCATTTTTTACACTAAAGATGACGCGTGTCCTAAAATGATATCATATTGATCCGGAATATTGCCTAATTCTAGAGAAATTAATTCGTCTTCATGGTGAATCACATCACTTATTCACCATTCAACTAAAAGACTTATACCTATTTAAAATTACTGAGTTAATAGTTAATTTATTATTTTAAATTTTTTTCTAATTCAGTATTCTAAAATAAAAATATTTTTTTTAATAAAATAGTGTACAAATAACTTGAGGACATTATAATTTTTCCTAATGCTGTATGCATGCACGCACTGAACGAAAGCCTAACTGCCGACACTATAAAAGAGTACCTTGAGTATGGTTGGATGATTTTTTCTGTCTATTTCGGAGAAAACTGTTAAATCACATGGCACGATGTTTTGGTTTTGGACGGCATCCTCGATTTTTGCACTAAGCTGTTCATACTCATCCTACAAAACGTGAAAGACAAACTAGTCAACAAACAAGAAGATAAGAGATTCTGTATCTGTTGTCCCTTGTATTAGAGACAAAACTGATTCCCTCCACATCTCGATTCACTATTTCACCTTAATAATGGTAAACAATTGTAGAAAATGTTGTCCATAGATTTATTGTATTAAAGATACCATTGACAACATATGCCCTCTAAGATATTCCAACTTTTTAGATTTAAGATAATAATTTGCAGATCCAAGTCTCATAAAAAATAAAAAATAAAAAAATCTTCAGATCCAAGTCTACTACACCTTTAAATTACCTTCATCCGTTTCCACTCTTGTTGAAAGTTACTTGAAGTATCACTGCCACTGGCCGTTGTGGAATCATCACCTGAAAAGTATCTAAAAGGAGCTCTCACTTGAACATTGTACTTGTTACAAAATGGAACCCAAAGCTTGGCAAACTTTGAGGCCTCGACAAGAGAGTAATAGGTGAGAGGAGAACAGCCATCATCAGATACATAGCAAGCTAGCTTGTGAGAAGGGTAATCAACTGCCAACAAAGAGAGCACAGTGTTCACGGTGATGATAGGTGGTTCCAGCACTGGGTCTGCGGTTGTGACAAACACGTCCACTGAGGGAAGTTCAACTTCGGGTACCCTTACATGAAAAAATCACAAATTAAAAGTTCGGAGCAACATTAAAATCATAGCATGATTGAAGATTAGAGAATTGTTGACAGGATGATATTTGTCACCTTTGCAAGAGGCGGTCTGGATAGGTGCTGTAGTCCACAAGAGTCCATTTGGTGCTGATGACAAGAACCCAAGTGAAAGTGAACCATGACTCGCATAGGAAGGCTAGGATCCAAGTGAAACCATAATGGTTGAGAAAGTAGAGACGATAAACAAGGAGTAAAAGAAGAAGAAAGAAGATAATGATATCAAACCCTCTCTGTATAGTATTTTTACGAGGGATTTTCTCAAATAGAGGGAGAGAGGTGGTAGCGTTCGCCATGAAGGAAATAAGAAAAGAATTTCAGTGAGATTTTAGTTTTGCATCTTCCTAAGCATCACTACCACTTTATTTATCTTCCACCAATTCCTTATCATTAACTGTTGTTATTGAACCCTTTGAATTATTGTTGCACAGTACCAACCCCTTTGAATTACAAATAGAGTATATTCTTTTTTAGAATAAAAAAATATAATAAACTTTAATGGCTAAAGAAGTAGTGTTATCAAACTTTTCATAAATCATCTCAACTAAAATGTTATTAGCTAATGATATTAAACTAGCCTACAAATTAATTGAGGCTCACCTGTTAATTTAAAAGACCACCAAATCCTTTGAGAGAATCTACGTACGTTGTAACAATTTTTGTCAGTCTCATTAGGATTGTGATTTGTGACTAGTAAAAAAAAAAAAAAAAGTAGATTAATGTGAAAGCGATATTCATGGTTTGTTTGAGATCCGCTTATTTTGTTAAAATTGAATTTTTTTTGCTCAAAGTACTGTAGATAAAAGTAAAAGTTAGCTGAAATAGTACATTGAGACCTATGAATAGTACCAAAAAATGCAATATGACCTATAAATAGTAAAATAAGCTGATTTTTTAATTTGGAGCCAAACAAACACTCAATCACTTATTAGAGTCTGCCAAAGTCGAGAAACATATGGTAGACATACGGTAGAGCTAGAACAGTTATTGAATGAGGACAATTCCTATAATTGTGAGATCCCCTCCTTTTATAATTTTTATGATATCTTCCATTTTAGAGCATATATTAATTTATATATCCTTTTCAGTCATTTCAGTTGTAATTACAATTGGTTTGCGATATTATTAGTCCAAAAGAAGGCATATATTAATAAGAAATCGTAATAAATCATTAAAAAGAAAAAAAAATCCAAAAGTAATGATTCTCATTCCTTTTGAATATATCAATATGAAATTTAAGTTGAATAAAGAGTTTTTTGTTTACTGAATTTTTAAAATGATATATTTTGGTTTGAAAAATTAACTTTTGATAAATCCTTAATTTTAAGAATTTTTTTAATTGATTCAATTGTGAAATAAAATATCACGACACACAAATCTAGGGAGAGCTTTGCAACGACTATTCCCTAGATTGCAGCAACTATTCCCTAGATACATCTCTTCAATAATTCAATTTTAGATCTATTCTTAGTCATGGATTGTGCTAAAAATTCAAGACCCATTTTTTTTCTAAAATTGACATATAGCTGAGTCCAGGACCACCCTAGAGTTTAGAGTTGTCTTTTGCTTTTTATCCTATTATTTTTGTTGTTTTATTAAATTAAGAGTTGTGTTAACAGGCACCGCAAAGTGCCCGTTAACAACAACTTTTTTTTTTCTTTTTTATAGTTTTATGTAATTTTTTCAATTTTATAAGTATTTTTATGTCTTTTTTTATTTATCTTATTTTTTTTATTATATAGGACCCACGTTAGGGAAATCTTAACCAAGGAAGTCGATACCGTACCGGTACCGGCCGTACCGACCGGTACGTACCGTACCGGTTGCATACCGATATCGAAATATTAACGTTTTGTACCGATTTAAATACCGGCCGTACCGGCCATGTACCGGCAATACCGGCCAATTTCAGGCAATACCGGCCGGTACAGAAAAAAAGTTTTTTTTTTTTTTTTTTTTTAAGCTTTGTAATTTTTGAATTTTTGTTAGGGTAGAATGATAAATTATTTTCATTAACTTATTAGAATTATTTGTTTTCTTATTATGCAATGGTAACTTTTAAGCTTTCTATTTTTTATATTGTGTGTTTTTTTTTCCTTTTAATTAATACTAAAGTCTAAAATTATGAATAATTAGTTTTGAATTGAGGAAATATTTTATGGTAAACTTTTATATTTATTATAATATATATACACACACACATACATATATATATTTATTTAAAAATATAAAAAATAGCGGTAAACTCGAAACGGTACAACGGTATTGACCGGTAAACCCATGGTGCTTGTTAACATTTCCCTGAAACTAAAGGCAAGGGGAGCTCAGAAATGATTTCTTATTTTCTGCAACTTAATTCGTTTCTTGTAGGGCAAGTGATTGGTATGACATAACCAGTGATGCTTCACTCTCCTGGACCATACGATACAAACAAGAAGAAGCGTCTAGATATCTTTTTTCTCAAATAGAATTTCTCATGCACGTATTACTATTATTAATATTGACTTAGTCAGCGAGTATGCTGTAAGGGCAAAAAACCATATAGATCATACGGGCCAAATTAACATATCTCTTATGTTCAGTCAACATGCATGGTTTGGAAGACGCCAAATTCTTATTATATTGTAACTTCTTTTGACCTATTCATTATTTTACTAATCTTTTTCATTTTTTCGAGTTAAAGCTTTTGAGTTTTCACATATGCCAAAACACTATAAATTGTAACAGCAAAGCAAACACTAAAAAATTTAAATTTGATTTTATAAATCAATTAACTTTCATATTAATTACTTTTTTTTTTCAAAGAATTGATTTATCATTATGTCACCGTATATATATACAGGTCTCTTTCTTTAAGACCAAGTCTCTTTCTTCAAACCAATGATAATCAATATTATTTTTGGAATAATAAATAGTATCTGATGAGTCCAGAAAAATTATTAAGATCGTCCGTTAATATGGACAACCTTGCATCATTAGTAGGCCATCAAAGATAACCGCTCAACACATTCAATAACGACCATCAAATGTCTTAAACTTTTGTCAAGACAAAGAACGTTACAATCAAGGTAATAATCACCCTAATTTTGTAAATCAACTACTTAAGTCACCTATAAAATCTGTTTCACTAGCTAATGTACGTCAAACACTACTACAAAACACTATCTATATACAAAAGATATAGGATGATACCAACTTAAGCATCGGAGACTCTCCACAGGGAGCAACCCGGTGGTCTCTTTGATCTATCTCTCATTTATCTTACAGGTCCTACAAGATCGTCTAATGCTTCGGATTGAACGAGTGACCCAACTGACGATTTTGACATCATCAATTTGGCGATGTTTGTGAGGACTCGACAAGTTGTTAAGCTATTGTCGAGGACGATTTTTTTTTTTTCCGATGCCACGTGTCTTCTGCTGGAGGTGTGACTTTGCTAAACCCGAATTTGTTTTGGAGAGTTCAATCTGGAACTCGACATTGGGCTGCATAGACCAATGGCTTCCGATGCATTTTTAAGCCTACAAAATAGATAAGGTCCAAAGTCTCAAAATCATGATAATGGTTGAAATAAATAAATAATATATTTAATTGAATAGCCTTGATTAAATGATTAGTTGAACACCATTATTATGTACATTAAGTGACGTCCAATATTAGAAAATAATTAATTAGGTATCAAATGTCCAATAATGGGATGAGTCTAATAGTCCATATCCAGCTACAGTTCATGGTTCATGTTCAACATAATAAGGTATGTCTAGCAATGGTCCATGTCCAAATAATATATTTCCAATGGTAGTTTATTTCCAAAAAAATATGTGTCTAGTGGTGGTTCATGTCCAAATAATATAAGTGCAACGGTGGTAGATCGATTTATTAATATGTATGTTCATTAATGAAATATTAGTGAGATCATGTTTATTAAATAGTGAGATAATATTAAAGTAACTTGCATCCAATGGTACAATAACAATGAATTAACATACACTTAATAATGTAATCTTGAAGATAGAGAGATTTTGACTTATATTGTATGTTTCTGACTCCAGTTGTACAGCATCACTTTGTTCTTTATATGATTTGTGGCTCCAGCTGTATAGCGTTAGTGAGCTAATAACATTCCAGCAGCAGAATAATATAAGTACAACAGTACAATGATAATAAATTAAAATATACTCAATAGTATAATTTTGGAGATAAAATATAATGACTTATCTTCACAGTTTGTAGCTTCAGCCGTATAATAGAAGTGGACATAATATTTCAGCAGCATGATGAAGTGAGTCCAATGGTGTGGTATGATATTATGAGTCCTTTCATGGTGATTTCATGATTGAAAGGGAAAAATGGGTGCAACTAGAGGGAGAGAGAACATGTCTAGCCGTGTGCATCAGTTGGTTAAGTTTGTCCCCTTAATCATGCACTTAAATGATTTTCCCCATGTAATGCTCTTTTAGTTTTTAGTCAAGTATGAGTGATATTGTCTTCCATAAGAAGGGATTTTAATTTTATAAGTTTGTGTCTTTCACAAGAATAGCTTTAAGTATTAGAAATGTATGTCTTCAATGAGAATGACTTTAATATAAAGACTTTGTGCCTTTTAAGAGAAAGGCCTTAGTATTGATGTTCATATGTCTTTCATGAAAAGGGCTTTTGTAATATGTTCTTGGAAGAGTGTTTGACATCTTTTAAGATATATGGAGATAGTAAGAAATATATATATATATATATATATATGCTTTGTAAGATATGGTTTTTGTAAGATAGATTAGAAATATATGTGAAAATATGTATAGATAGTTTGTGAGGAATGTATTTGTGAAATATATGAAAGTATGAGATAGATAATATGAAGGTTAAATATAGTAAATACATGAGCTTATAGTTACTGTTGGAGTGGTTTTTTGTGTTATGTCATGGGTTATGTTGCTTTCTAAGAAGAGAGGTATTGTAAGAGAAATAGAGAAAGAGATGGAGATGTGTTTTTGTTCAGCAAAATGATGAAGTTTCAGAATATTAAAGTGTGGGAGAGATGAGTAGTAGTGTGTGTAATAGGTGTTATCTAAGAAGAGGGATTTTGTAAGAGAGATGAAGAAAGATATGGAGATGTTTAGAGATATGGTAGCAAAGTGAATGAAGTTTCAGAATAAGGGAGTGAGAGAGGAATGGATAGTTGTTTCCTTTAGTTTGTAGCTTGGTCCTCTTTATATAGAGCCAAGTATATAACTAGATTAGAATTAGTTGAAGGGAAATTTAGCAAATAAGGAAAAGTCTTTGACAAAGTAAATGGTTTCATTAGTGGGTTTTTGTTTTTTAACCAAAAGAAGAAAGTTTGAGACTTTAATGGTGCTGGAGCTACTACTATCAGTCACAGCTGTAGCTGTTGGATGATGTCATCTGAATGACATCTTTTGCTGGAGGAAAATATTTGGCATTAAATTCATGGTTTGGCTGAAAATGATAAGATAACCTTTATGAGATCTTCCTATTTTTGGTACTGCAGCTAAAGGCTAAGGATCTTAGCTTAAAATGGTAGGATTTCTTTTATGGGATCCTTACTTCTTTGGGTATGACAACAAGCTGCTGTGATTGGGCATTAATAGGCAAGTGATGTCATTTTAGGACATGTGTTAACTTGCTGGAGCTATTGCAGTTGTTATTGGGGCTACTGTAGCTTCTGCTAGAGCTGTTGCAGTTTCTACAAGAGCTATTGTAGCTTCTCCTAGAGCTGTTGTATTTTCTACTGAAGCTGTTGTTGGTATTTTTTGGCTAAGTTTTCTATTTTGGAAAATTATATGTTTAGTCCATATATAATTTTGGTAAGTAATAGACTAGTTGGTTGATATTTGATGAAGTTTTAGAGATGAAATTATGGTCTTTTTGTATTTTAACCAAATCTTGAAGAGTAAGGAGAGCATTTAATGCTAGATATAAGATATTAATATATATTCAGCCATGTGCTTGGAATTTATTTAAATGAAAATAATAATATAATTTATATGAAATACTATAATTACATTTTTAAACTTATATTATATGATGAACATTAATTTTTATGTAAAGAGCATGAGGAGTTTTATCATTTTAAGTGTTATGTGATATGAGAGGCTTACCAAATGTTACCTATTGCACACTAACCTATCAAAGTTCAAGGAATTGGGGAAGACATGCCAAGTAACATGCTTTCCTTTATCAACTTTGAACCATTGGAGCTTTACTGAACATACTTTTTGGCCTGCCAAGCCACGACTCCCAAAATTACCCCGATGAGACTCATGAGCTTGGATCATGAGCCAAAAAAGAGATATTGTGCCATCAGCTCAAACTATGGGCTTTGATGAGATTATATCACCATGAGTTTTGGACCATGGGGTTCGGCGTTATTTTGTGAATATGGACTCTTTTGGGCTTTAAAAGAGATTTTCCCAAAAGTCATGATAGTGTTGACATGGTGCAAGTTGCCAATGAAATGAAGCCATGTGGTGTGAAAATTTTGTCCTCAACAGTTGTTCTTGTGAGAAAGGGTCATTTGATTCAATCAAAAGATGTGAACACCCTGATGAAATCTCTCCAAGTCTTACAAAAGATAGTCTGATTCAAACATATTACACTGAAGCACTGTCACTGTCAAGATTGGGCTGAGATGAAGGAGGTAAAAAGGCATCATTGAGACACCATCGTCATCAAGGCATGACTTGTTAGCCAAACACGTAGATGAAGATGTGAGAACCCAAATCAATGGTCTCAATCCCTATGGCCTTTACCTTTTCTCCTTGAGGGTCCACGCTACAGTAGCAAAGAAACAAAGCACTCATTTGGGTGTTATGGTGGAGAGGAGATCAATTGGATGGTTTGTTCATTATAAGGCATGGACTAAACAAAGGATGACCACAAAATTTGAGCAATCTTGACAGTCCTCAAGGGTATGGCCCAGTTCAAAGAACACATTGTGGGCTAAAGATCAGATTTATTTGTTTCCCCCTTTCTACTCCCCAAGTATTTGCAAACAATATTTAAGCTTATTTCACACTACATTGTTCTCAAGAGACATGTGAATGAAAGAAATAAGAATTAACAAAATAAATTACTATAGTACTTTTCCATCCTTGAATGCAAAATGTTAGAAAATATTATAATTCCCAAGTTCTATGTTAAGCCATTGATGGAAAATTCCATAATTTAATTAGAAAAGCGTGAATTTATGGTAATCAATTTTAAGAAAAATAAATATGTGCCATCTAAAGATATTTCAAGAAAAATATGCCAGCTTTAAGATAGCCTTGATTGTTGAATTTAAGATTCCAATTTTGGTTGTTAAAGTTTGGATTTGAATAGCTGTACAATTGAGAGGATTTATATCTACAGCCTATACATGTTCAAAGAATGCAACGTGTGTATATATATATATATATATATATGGCAAGGGAAAAGAGAATGCAAAGAAATCAATGACCAAAGAATCTCACCACTTTCTCTCTAATATCCCCCACCATTAAAGCCAAATATAAGTCAAACATTATGGCCTTGATATCCTAATTATGGCAATCAAAAAGAGTTTTACTACATTTCCTATTATAACCTGAGCCGTTTGTGTCTCTATACAACATTAAATAATTGATGAATATTTATGTGTTATGGCTTTTTATATCACTACTTTTCTTTCCTAATGCGTTATGCTAAGATAGGAAAATGAAGTCAAACTTTATTGCACGACCCTCGTCAAAGGTAAGAAATCTCATATTTTAGCATGTGAGAAAAGTGAAGCCAAAAATTGACATTAAAGAAGTGGATTCAAAACTTACTGCCTTTCCAAGTTTGATAATGTTGATGCCCACTTTGGCAAGAAGGCCCAATAGCAGGAAGAAGCTCAACAATATGAGAGAAAAACAGTTAGTGAATTGAGAAGAAAACTATTAAACCCGAATGGTAGGATTAATGGATCATAGGACTAGAAAATAGTAAATGGGCCTCAAAGAAAGCAAACGGGACCAAAGGAGCCCAAAAAAAGAAGTAGTAAACCCATGGGCAATATGAGAAATAGAAAGCAAGCAAAGATGGGCCAAAGAGGCCCGAAGTAATGAACTAAGTGAGTAAGGTGTTGGTGGGAAAGCCCATAAACCCCACGAGTAAAGGATATGGTAATTTGGGCCGGAGACGCCCAAAAGACTTAGCAAAGGCCCATGGGAATAAAGAATTTGAATGGCCCAAGGATGCCTAAAGGGATGAAATGGGCCAAGGAAGCCTGGAAGCAATGGAATGGGCCAAGGAAGCCCAAAACAGCATGAATACTAGCCTAATGATAATACTTGGCCACTAGAATTAAGCAAAGGGAAAGCATACAGCAGGCTCAAAAGAGGCCTAGCAAGTTTGGGTTAAATAATAGCATAGCAGGAATAACAGAATGGCATGGTAGAAGTGCTAGCAGACCCGCAAAAGGGGCAAAGAATGGATTAGAGAAGGAAAAGCCCATAATCAAGCAAGGCCCAGCCCAGGAAGGAAGTGAGACATAAAGAACAAAGGCTCAAAGACCCATTCATGCCACAAGAGGTTAAGAACGAGTAGCAGAATGTACAAACGAGCCTTCAGGTCATGGCAAACGCATGAGCAGTAGACAAGCCATGAACACACATGGAAATGGAGCACACACAAGGCTCAGGCACCACCAACTTGTACCTAGCCAATATAGGAGTGGTGGGCCATGGGTCAGAGGTAAGAAAAGGCGTGGTCTAGCGATGGGGAGAAGGGAGAAGCCTATTCTGGGGTTCCCGCTCAAACTTTTTTGGGAGAAATATCCTGCTGGGATGACATACCACAAAAAAGAGGAAAATATGAGTTGGAATCACTAGGTGCATGCCATGAGGGATAGTGATAAGCCAAGAATGTATTAACCCTTTATGATAAATTAACCAATTGATTTAGCCAAGTTAATTAATTAATTCAATTATTATGCAAAATGCGTGGTAGCACAAATAAATCACCAATTAACTAAATGCAGCGGAAATTAAATTGACATGGTGATTTGTTTATGAATGGGGGAAACCTACAAGGCAAAAACCCCACCAGGTGATTTTAAGGTCACCACTCCCGAGAATCTATTATTATCAAAACAAGTGGTTACAAGTAAAGGAATCCCAGTACCTTATACCAACCTATAGTTGAACTCTTACCCCAATACCCAATTGGACTTGCTCTGTAGTGACAATCTCACATTTTCAATGCACGGCTCCCAGTACGTGACTAACCAATAGATACGCGGATCCCAATACACGACTTGATCACCAACTTGAGAAAGATGTTGGCTGCAAAGTTCTTCAATTAATCACACAATAAAGATCACGAAGCTCCTTAGTCACAAAGCCCTAAGGTGTATAAATACATTAGCTTCTTCAAGAGAAAGATGAACTAGGGCAAATTCTGTCTCCGGTCACAATTTGCATGAACAAAACTTTGCTTCACACTCACGCAACCTTTTACAGCCTTTAAAATAATCCTTATATATGTTTAGGGTTGTGAGAAAAGAAAGTCTAAACACGTACTAACAGATTTGAGTGAAATCAGCTCTAAAAAACTGAATTTCATAAACCTCAACAGATAGGGTATCTATCGAGCCAGTTGTCGAGTTTCGAGGTTTAGCAGCTTTTTAAACCTCGATAGATGCTAGCTGTCAAGCTTTAAAATCCGCACTTCTTCACTTGTTTCTTAGACAGATTTGCATGTCTTTAACACTTGATCTTGAAACTTTGTTCCTTGAAGCATTAAACACATCCTAGATCTATCCAATTACAAGTAAAGTGCGTTTTGTCAAAGGATTAGCCAATTCTAATTTGACATATGTTCCTAACAATCTCCCCCTTTGGCAATTCGTGACAAAACCATAACAAACAAATGAACATATGAGAGAAGTCATAAATCACTCAACTCATATTCATTTGTTGAATACAATAAAATCTATGCTAACACAAACTCTTGAAAAAATTTGCAAGAAGAGAGTTTATGGCAAGTAGACTTTGACAACCTGTATTTCTGAAACACTTTAAACAAAACTCATCAAAGCATCTTAGTGTGAAACAGAAATATAAGATTGCATACATTATATAAGAAGCACGTGCATAAAGAAAGAAAAGAAACAACACATGAAAAAATAGGTGAAAGAAAGTAATAACAACCTCAATTTATATATCAGCATAAATACAAGGTGTGCTATCACTAAGTGGTCACAAAACCAATGTACAAGAGATAATATATCGAAAATAAAAGAAAAAGAAACGATACAAAAATCCTCACTACATCCTTCATATACACACTCCCCCTATCACAAAATCTCCTATACTAACCCTCCCCCTATGAGTATGACTACTTTCATCTCAAAATTACTCCCCATTTTTGTCATGAGTGACAAAGAGTAAGTACATCAAGTCGACATCTCATCATCACTAGGCGAACTAGCACCATCATCCTCATCAACATCCTCACTTCCGAAGCCATCATCACTCTCATCCTCAGAGGCTAGTGGAGATAGAGATGAAGCAACAATGAAACCACCTATAATAGCCTGTCGACGTGCGATACGACCGACACGAGTGTTCACCTAACACAACTCATCATTAAGAGTGTCAAGGCGAGCATCCACGCACACAAGTTATGCCATGATGGCCTCAAGTGGCACTCCACCCGCAGAAGACGAAGGAGCGGAGGTGGATGGAGTGGTAGAAGCTGGAGGAGCTGCCGTCTATGTCTGAGGCTACCTCGGTCTAAGCTGTGCCACGCTCCATCTAATGGTAGCAACATCTATGGCACCCATCACAGGTTGCCATATCCCTATAGACATCTATAAGGAATAAAATAAAGTGAGAAGGGAAGTCGATAGAGATATCCTCTAAGAGGGACAACAAAAATCGAGCACGAGGCTCTGTAATGGAGTTATAATGAGACAAAGGATGAAGAACAAATGTCATAACCATGTTAAGGAACCTCGGCCTTTTTGTAAAACCCGAGCAAGGGGTGTTTTGACGGTTACCCCAAGAAGAAGGTGTCTCACAGAAGTGAGATGAGAGTTTGTCTTTGAACACAATCCATAGACGATCGCAACCAAGGTAGTCAGGATGTGCTACCCTAGGAATGTGTACTACCTCAGAGACAATCTCTGGAGTAACTACGATGCGCGTACCTCGAATGCGAGAGAATAAATGAGGTACTGAAGTATTGATTCCATGCATATTGGAGTAAAACTCCTGTATGATTACGGAAGGACAAGTGACCGGGATGTCACAAAGTGACTCTCAACCCCTACTATGAATGACAGTGGGTAGGTCAGTGTCAGAAAAGTTCAACAGAATGATGTGGCATTCTGAATGAATGCCTCGTCTACAAAAGTTCTCCGAGAAGTCCTTTCGGGCTTCATCATCATGGAATCATACAAAAGAAGGTGTAGGGTTAGAAAAAGAAGATGCCCTAGAACGTAGATGGTTTTGGGATGGAGTAGATTTGCGTTTAGGTTCCATAGAGCATATTAACGAGAGAGAGAAAGAGAATAAAAAAAGTACCAACAACAGCAATATATAAAAATATAAAGAAATGAAGGTATGTATGCATGAAAATGTGACACGCAAACTTAAATACATCATGGGCTCAGCCCAATCCAAACCTACCAGCACACAACATTTCAACAAAGTAATACACATCTAAATGCATGAAACATTGTTATAATGCAAATGTGATGCAATGCATGATGTTTTTAAACCATTTACACAAAACCTATCCCAAAAATTTCACAAAAACCTCAATAATTTTGAAAAAGTTAGGTAAAAAATGCATGAAATTTATGATAAGATGATGAAAAGAAGATCATTCCTATAAAAAAATGCAAGATAAAGACCAAAAATGGAGTGGGGAAAAGATTTGGAGTGAGTGAGAGGTGTTTGGGAAGGTGAGAGGTCAGAAAGGATCGAAAGAGATCAAGAAAAGTGAGGAAGAATTCACACAGATCCTTTATATAGAAACTTTATAAATCTCGACGGATCGAGATGTGTTGAGAGGTGTCGAGAATTAAAAAGGCACTTTTTAGCTGTTGAAGAGCTATCCAAGATCTATCGAGAGGTATCCACAGCAAAGGAATCTCGATGGATCGAGGAAGCTGTCGAGACACTATTGAACAACCAAAAAGTATCTCGATGGATCAAGTAGCTATCGAGAATGTGATACAAAGCAACTGATGGGTCTCGATAGATAGCCTAGCTGTTGAGAGATGTCCAGTAGCTGTCAAGATTGCTTAAAAACAGTTTTTTAAGAAGAGAAAAACACAGATATGAATGCAATCAAGCATGCTATACAACCAATAATCCAACAACATTTTAAACTCTCAAAATCATC
Organism: Quercus ilex subsp. ballota; assembly: GCA_032727855.1. Classification (NCBI taxonomy): domain Eukaryota; kingdom Viridiplantae; phylum Streptophyta; class Magnoliopsida; order Fagales; family Fagaceae; genus Quercus; species Quercus ilex. The sequence goes on from CM064909.1 coordinate 29,393,425, forward strand.
TCTCAACAAGAAAAATGTTAAGCACATAGATCCAAAACACACACACAGAGACACACACACACTAAACACATCAAACTAATTTTATATTTCAAAAACAAGTTAAGACAGTTTTGATAGGCCAAATACGTATTGACCCCTTGTGATGAATTAATTGATTAATTAGCCAAGTTTATTAATTAATCAATATTAACATACAAACGTGTGGTAGCATAAACAAATCACCAATAACTAAAGTATGCAGTGGAAAATAAATTGACACAGTGATTTGTTTACGAATGGGGAAAACCAACACGACAAAAACTCCACCGGGTGATTTTAAGGTCACCACTCTCGAAAATCCATTATTATCACAACAAGTGGTTACAAGTAAAAGAATTCCAGTACCTTTTACCAACCTACAGTTGAACCCTTACCCCAATACCTAATTGGACTTGTTCTGTAGTGACAATCTCTCATTTTCAATGCATGGCTCCTAGTACATGACTAACCAATTGCACGGATCCCAGTATGCGACTTCAATCACCAACTAGAGAAGGTTGTTGGCTGCAAAGTTTTTCAGTTCATCACACGATGAAGATCGAGAAGATGCTTGGTCACAATACCCTACGGTGTACAAACACATCAGCTTCTTCACAAGAAAGATGAACTAGGGCAAATCCTGTCTCTGGTCACAATTTGCTTGAACAAATTTTGCTCAACACTTGTGCAACTTGTTCCACCTTTGACGGCCCTTAAAATAATCCTTTTATATGTCTAGGGTTGTGAGAAAAGAAAGCCCAAACATACAATTACGGATTGAATGAAAAACAATCCTAAAAAACTAAACTTCATAAACCTCGACAAATACCTATCTGTCGAGCTGTTGTTGAGCCACGTGCTAGAACAACTCTACAGGTCTCGATAGATACTAGCTGTCGAGCTTTAATGAACAACACTTTTCACACTTGAATCTTGGACAGACTTGCACGCCTTTAACACTTGAACTTGAAACAAGATTTCTTGAAGTATTAAACACATCTTAGATCTACTTAATTACAAGTAAAGTGTGCTTTGTCAAAAGATTAGCCAATTACATAAAATAGTGACATATGTTCCTAACAAGTGAATCACATATGTCCTAACAATCTCCCCCTTTGGCAATCTGTGTCAAAACCACAACTAACAAATGAGATATGAGAGAAGTCATAAATTACTCAACTCATATTCACTTGTTGAATGCAATAAAATCTATCCTAACACAAACTCTTGAAAAACTTTACAAGAAGAGAATTTATGGCAAGTAGACTTTGACAACCTATATTTCTGAAACACTTTAAACAAAACTCATCAAGGCATCTTTGTGTGAAACAGAAATAATAGATTGCATACAAGATTAGGAACCATGTGTATAAAGAAAGAAAAGAAACAACACATGCAAGGATAGGTGAAAGAAACACATACATCAATATATAAAAATAATAAGTACAATGTATGTCAATAATGGTCACAAGACCCATGTACAAGATATAAATGTATCTAAACTAGAGAAAAGAAAAAGATACAAATAATCCTCACTACATCCCTTAGTAAGAACACTCCCCCTATCAAAAATCTCCTATGCTAACCCTCCCCCAAACTATGACTACTTTTATAACCAAAACTACTCCCCCTTTTTGTCACGAGTGACAAAAGGTAACAGTGTCAAGTAGACATCTCGTCATTGCTAGTTGAGTTAGCATCTCCATCCTCATCATCATCATCGCCATTGGAACCATCATCGTCCTCGGATGGCTCGAAAGGAAGAGAGGGAGACTTCATAAAGCCACCAAGGCAAGCCTGTCGTCTAGCAATACGGCCGGCACAGGTGTTCACCTGACACAACTCATTAGTGAGAGTGTCAAGGCGAGCATCCATATGCTGAAACTGCGCCATAATTGTGTCCAGGGTCACACCTCCCGCAGAAGTAGAGGGAGCGGAGGTGGATGGAGCTGAAGGAGTCAGAGTGGCTGTCGATCCGGACTGTCTCGAACGAAACTGTGCCTTATTGTGTTCAACGGTACCAGCATCTATAGAACCCATGACAGGAAAGGGATTGGAAGAGGGAAAACAAACCCCAAAATGGCGTAAAAGCCTCGTGATAGCTGAAGGGAAGATGAGCTTATCACGGGTCACCGTATCCCTATATAAATCTATGATAGAAAGAATGAAGTAAGAAGGAAAATCTATGGTAAGACCTTCAATAAGTGAAAGCAAAAATCGAGCACGAGGCTCTGTGATAGAGTTATAGTGAGAGAGAGGGTGTAAAACAAAAGTCATGACCATGTTCAAATACTGAGGGCCTTTTGCAAAGCCTGAACAGTAAGTAAACTGGCGCTCACCCTAATCGGATGGACGCTCACAGAAAGCAAAAATAAGCTCGTCTTTAGACACGATCACAACCAGGATAGTCAGGAAACTCAACTCTAGGGACACGGAGCACATCCGCAATAATCTGCGGTGTGACAACTATACACGTACCTCGAATGGTAGTAATGAAATGAGGTACTGAATAATCGAATCCATGCATGTTGGAGTAAAACTTCTAGATCAGCACAGATGGACAAGTGACTGAGATGTCACACAGTGACCCCCATCCCCTACTGTAGATGATAGTGGGAAGGTTAGTGTCGGAGAAGTCTGACAAGATGACTTGGCATTCAGAATGAATGCCTCCTCAAGAAAAGTTCTCAAAGAAGTTCAATTTGGCCTTCTCATCATGGAACCAGACATCTGAGGGAGTAGGATCGGAAGAAGTGGATGCCCCAGAACGAAGAGGGTTCCAGGATAGAGTAGACTTGCGTTTGGGTGCCATAGAAGCAGACTAACGCAAACAGAAGAGAGAGAGGGAGAAAAAGACAACCAGAAAAGTCCCAAGAAGTTAAAATATATCAAAATATATTGAAAAGAAAGAACATATGTATGGGAATGCATGAACATGTGACATGCAATATAAAAAGCATCATAGGCTCAGCCCAATCCAATCCTACCAGCACATAATCAGTTGCAAACATCTAAATGCATGACAATACTGTTATAATACTCATGAGATGCAATGCATGAAGGTTTTAAGATCAAATCTTCAAAACCCATCCCAAAAATTTCACAAAAACCTCTTTGATTTTGAAAAACACCAAATTTTGTAGAAATCCTAAAAACTTAGGTTACAAAGCATGAAATGCATGAAAATGAGGGATTAGAAACTTACCAAGTGAAGAAAAACTTGAATAAGCTTGAAGAATCCTTGAGGAAGAGGTTGAAGGTGAGTGAGAGATGTTTTGGGAGGTGAAAAGGCTGGATAGATCGAGAGAGATCAAGAGAAATGAGATTAGAAATTGTGAGCACCCTTTATATGGCCCATCAGTAAATCTCAATAGATTGAGAGGTATCGAGGATCTGTCAAGCTTTAAAGGGTTCGACAGAAGCATCTATCGAGCACATGTCCAAGGCAAAAGGAAGCTCGATGGATCGAGGATCTGTTGATGAGCTATTGAGGGGACATAAACTTTCTTGATCGATCCACCTAGCTATCGAGAGGTATCGAGATTGCGATAAAAATCAACTGAAGAGCTTGACAGATAAGCCTGGTATCGAGAGGTGTCGAGCTGCTTTAAAACAGTTTTTCAAGAAGGGAAAAACACAAAAATGAATGCAATCAAGCATGCAACTCAACCAATGATCCAAATAACATTTTTAACTCTCAAAATCATCTCTCAACAATAAAAATGTTAAGCACAAAGATCCCAAAACACACAAATACACACACACACACACTAAACAAGTCTAACCAATTTTATATTTTAAAAACAAGTTAAGACAGTTTAGTGAGCATACATTAACACATGTAAACCTTGTGATGGCTAAATCACATTGTACCTGCACATGTATCAAGAGTAGCAAAGAATATTGTGTGTTGTGTGTGAAAAACATATCAAGATTGCATAAGTGTATACATGTTATGTTGATTTGAGATATGAGAAAATCACTTTAACTCACACATAATCTTAACTGTTTAATGGGGACTATCAACTTCGAGGTATATCCTATAACTCCCACATCTCCTAGAATACATGCTTGCAGTCATATAAAGCATTTTGATCTTTTTGCTTTTTATTTTTCTTTACATATTTTTTCTTTTAAGCAAATCATGCATGGGCATATAAGAGAAAGAAAAGAAATACCCAATGATGTTAAGCATTTGATATTTCAATTTTGCTATGCCTGTTAGGTTCCAAAGATTTAGGAATTTGTGTATTTAGAACTCTAATGTGTAATATTGGCAAACCATGATCAAAACAATATGTTTAGTCTTGTTTAGGCTTGCTCAAAGTTATATATTTTATGTAAAGTTGGAATCGAGAGACTGCAGATGTATTGGTGCATTTCGGCCTGGCTCGATTGATCGAAAGTTAGACTCGATCATTCAAAAGTCGGCCAGAATGTTTTTCTGCAGAATTTTTCAACTTAGCCTTAACTCACTAAACGTTTTGGGTTTTCTGTTTTTACCCTAGGTATAAAAGGCAAAACCCTAGCCACATTTTTAGAGTTGCTCTTGTTGTATTGTTGCTCATACATTGCGGTTTGTGTGAATCTCTTGTGAGATCATTGAGGAGCTTTCCTTCAGATAAAGTTAGGGTTTTCAAGGTAGAGATTAATTCAACATCTTGATGATCAACTCGGTTGTTGCCATTGGAGCTTAAAGAATAACAAGCGTGGGTGCTTGTAGCTGATTGGAGAATCCAAGAAAGAAGGAGTCCGTGGATTCAAAGCTTGCACGTGGTCGTGTCAGTAAGTTCTACTGGTGGGTAATATTAGGAAGTCAAGCGGGGAGCTTGTAAGTCCTTTTGTATGAACTTCGATTCTTTTGCATAGGGGATTTAGGTTTACCTTGAGGATAGCTAGGTCAAATCCTCCCTAGGTTTTTACCGTGTGGTTTTCTGGGTGATCATATCATTGTGTTATTTATATTTCCTCAGCTTTATATTTTTGATATAATTGTATGTTTGTGAGAACCTAGAATTGCATAATTTGACTAAGTTAATCACTTGGCTAATTAACTAGGTTAATCTGGTTGGTTTAAGGGGTCTAAAACCGTTCAAGTGGTATCAGAGCGGGTAGCTCTTGTGTTGTTGATCTTTTGATCTTTAAGCTGATCCTTGACCCCTGTTGTCATTGAACATGGACACTCTCTTGTTGTTCCTCCTCACTTTGATGGGAATAACTATGCTTATTGGAAAGTAAGGATGAAAGTATTCCTGAAATCTATTGATGAGGGTTTGGAATTCCGTTGAGTTCGGATGGGAGAAGCCCACTACTCCTGTGAGTGAATGGCAAACTTCTCAAAAAGAAGCAGCTAGGTTCAATAGCAAAGCTAAGAATGCCATCTTTAATGTTGTTTCCATGGAGGAATTTAAGAGAATCTCTAATGTTGAGATTGCTCATACTGCTTCGAAAATCATCTAGACCGTACATGAAGGCACAAAGGCAGTTAAGATCAATAAATTGCAACAATTAATTTCTAGATTTGAAAGCATTAGAATGTCTGATAATGAATCTTTTGATGAATTCTATGCTAAATTGAATGATATTGTTAATTCTGCATTTAATTTAGGTGAAATTTATGATCAACCTAAAATTGTTAGGAAGATTCTTAGATCTTTAACTGAAGACTTTAGACCATAAATGATTGTCATTACTGAGAGCAAGGATGTGGACTCCATCCCTGTTGATGAGCTTGTAGGATCTCTTCAGTCCTATGAGTCAGACCTACCCAAAGCAAACAAATCCAAATCAATGGCTCTTAAGTCTGTTGATAATGTTAATGTTGGTAGATTTGATGATGAACTCTCTGCTACAGAGATTGCGTACCTTGCCAAGAACTTTAGAAACTTTCTTAGGAATAGCAACAGAAAGGCAAGAGGTACAAACACTGCTGAACCTAGAAACTTTAGGAAGAATGATCCTACTAAGGTTAATAACTTTGAAAAACCTAGAGAAAAAGTTGGTCAATCTTCAAACAATTCTTTAGGTGCTCAGTGTTTTGGTTGTCAAGGGTATGGTCATGTTAAATCTGAATGTCCTACATTCTTGAGGTCTAAGGGTAAAGTTATGGTTGTAACTCTTAGTGATAATGAGGTTTCTGATGATGAGTCTGGATGTGACGAGGATGGAAACTTCATTGCTTTCACTGCTACTGCTATAGTCAATGAAAGCGTATCTGTTGAAGAAAACCCTTTTGATGGGGAACTCTCTGAGGATGCAGATCTTCAAGAGACCTATAATAAACTTTGCATAGTTGCTGCAAAGGATGCTATGAATGTTGAACTTGGCCTGAAGAAAATTGATTCTCTTGAGCTTGAAAAGATAAATTTGCTTGTTAAATTATGTTAGATTCTAAAAGTTTAGGAATTTATGTATTTAGAACTCTAATTTGTAATATTGGCAAACCATAATCAAAACAATATGTTTAGTCTTATTTAGGCTTGCTCAAAGTTGATTAATTATTATAAAGTTGGAATCGAGTGGCTGCAGAATGCATTGGTGCATTTCGGCCTGGCTCGATCGATCGAAGCTTAGGCTCGATCGATCGAATCTTAGGTCAGATGCATTTTCTGCAGAATTTCCAACTCATCCCTAATTCATTGAACGTTTAGGGTTTTATGTTTTTGCCCTAGGTATATAAGGAAAAACCATAGCCACGTTTTTTAGAGTTGCTCCTGTTGTATTGTTGCTTATACATTGCTGTTTTGTATAAATCTCTTGTAAGATCTTTGAGGAGCTTTCCTTTACACAAAGCTTAGGGTTTTCAAGGTAGAGATAATATCAACATCTTGATGATCAACTTGGTTGCTGCCATTGGAGTTTAAAGAATAACAAGCGTGGGTGCTTGTAGCTGATTGAAGAATTCAAGAAAGAAGGAGTCCGTGGATTCGGAGCTTGCACGTGGTTGTGTCAGTAAGTTCTACTGGTAGGTAGCATTAGGAAGTCGGGCGGGGAGCTTGTAAGTCCTTTTGTATGAACTTTGACTCTTTCATAGTGGATTCTAGTTTGCCTTGGGGACCGGTGGGTCAAATCCTCCCCAGGTTTTTACTGTGTGGTTTCCTAGGTGATCATATCATTGTGTTATTTCTTATTCCGCTTCTTTATATTCTTGATATGATTGTATGCTTGTGATAACCTAGAATTGCATAAATTGACTAAGTTAATCACTTGGCTAATTAACTAGGTTAATCTGATTGTTTTAAGGGGTCTAAAACCGTTCAAATTATTTTGTGCTAATGATCTTTTGAGCCATGTGAAATCTGAGAACATGCTCGTGCTTGATAAAGTTAAAACTTTGGAATATGATTTATCTGTTGCTAGATCTGCTAGTTCTAAACTTGATCAAATGCTGAATGTTTAAAAGTATCCTACTGACAAATCTGGTTTAGGTTATGTTGAAAACATCTCTGTGTCTGCACCTTATTCCACGAACTTTGTTCCTTCATCTTCTTTTGAACCTTCCGTGAGTGAGGTTGTGAGTGAAACTGTCAAACCCCTTGTGAGTGAGGTTGTCAAACTTGTAGAAGTTTCACCCCCTAGGAAGATTAGGGTTGATCTAGGAGAGTCTAAACCTAAGGAATCTACTCTTTCTAAGGACAAGATGCATGGTAAACCTACTTGGGTTTGTCATTTTTGTGGAAAGTCTGGATACATTCGTCCTAACTGTTACAAGTTTCAAGCTGCTAAAAGAGCAAACAAACTAAAAGTGCATGTGCCTTAAGCATTAGATCCTATGGCACTCATTGGTGAATTGGTAAAGGTGTTGAACCTTTATTCCAATCCTGGAGTTGGAAATCACTCGAATGTGAATAGGAACTCCAATGCTCGTGGTGCATCTAAAAGGTTTTGGATGCAAAAAACTCGATCTAATTGAGTCTTTCTGACATGGTCCTTGTGCTTCATTGCTCCTTCTTTTGTGACCATTGTTCTTTGGTTTTTTTGTGTTTTTTTTTTCTAGGATTTGCATTGCATAACATTCATGCATTTCATTCTAGGATTTATTTGTTTTCTCTTTTTTTTTTTTTTAAAAAAAAGAAAAAAAAAAAAGCAAATTGTGTTTAGCACTATTTTTCTTGGTCTTTGAAAACAAGGTTGGTCAATTTATTTACACATAACATGTCTTGTGTACCTTGTTTAGCTTTGATGAGCTTATTTATTGCACTTTACTAGTTGAAGCTTTGTAGTGCATGTTGTGTGGGAAAGATGTTTATTGTGTTTATCACTTTGTCTTAATCTTGAAGTCACATGTTATTTGACTGTCAGACTTGATCCTTTTGAAAAATGCATAAATAACCATCTCACCACTGTTCACTAGCCAATCATGAACACTTTAGTGCATATCATAAGATTTTGTGCTCGAGAAAGTGTAGCACATGCACGAAAAGAACATAAGGTGTAGCCTCGGTTAATTGATTAATGATTAAAACTGGTGTGTACTATTAGGCTTGATGCCAATTCACATAATTAAAACTGGTGTGTACTATTAGGCTTGATGCCAAATTCATCTAATTATGAGGCAAAATTCAAGAAACTTACATGATTGCAAGTTTATGTTCTAGGAGATGTGAGAGTTATATGACGTAAATCTTTAGGTGATAGTCTCTTTTGAATTCTATGTGATGGATTTTGTAGACTTTGTGATTGATTGCTATTCACATATCACCTCACATGTATCTCAAGCTGTTGCTAGTTGCACACACTATACAAGTTACTCTTTGCTAAACACTGTACATGTCATTGTGTGTGTTTTTGGTTTGACCAACCAAGTTTGAAAATACCTTGAGTATTATGCAAAACATTTTTTTTGCTTGAAAATTTAAAGGGAGAATGGCTGAAATTTTCTTTGGAGAAACTGGAATCAAAACTTGGGTTTTTGAAAAAGCATTGCATCTCATACTCATGCATTTTGTTCATCAATTTTAATGCTTTGAGGAGTTGTTTTCAAAAATGTGGTTTGTGTTTTTCAAAACTGTAATTTTTCTCAAAATGTTGTAAGCTGCTGCCTGTTTCGATCGATCCAATCTGTTTTTCAATCGATCGAAAATTACTTAAAATTCTTAGAAATCTCGGATTGATTCGATCGATCGAATGTAATTTTCGATCAATCGAATATCGTGAATCAAGTTTTTTTTTTTTAAACTCAAATATGATTTTTTCAAAGTCACTTTTCAAAAAGTTTCAAACTTTTCTCTTCTCTCTCCGACTCAACAAGGCTCCACAACGAATTTTTGTCGTTTTCCTCCAAAATTTTTGCAAGGTTTCTCTCTCCTTAAGCCAGTATGTCCATATTACCCTTCCTTTTGCATTGTTTTTCACATTCCATGCATTTTTTACGCATTTTATTTTGGGGATTTTGAACCTATTCATGTTGGGGTTTTTGATGATTCAATCCATTTTTTATGAAATTGATCACCAGGTTTTGTTCCTATGATGTTATTAACATGATCTTTGCGTGTTAATTTGATCAATTTTGAGGTTTGTGAAACATTGAAAATTCTAGGGTTTGAGTTTGATTCGATTTGGGGATTTGTTCAATTGGGTTAAATTGATAAAATTGGCTTGTTGTTTTGATGAAATTGGTCATTCTAATCTGTTTTCAACCATGTGTGATGCTCAATTCATCAATTTGTTTCAAAATATTCAAGTGGTTTTTCAAATTTTTGGGGTTTTTGTTAGAAACTCCATGCTCAAGCCAATTTTGTGTAATTGAACTTAGTTTGAACTTTGTTTACTGCATTCAAACATGCATCATGTCATTAATATTGTTCATGCATCATATAGACTTTTGTTCTATTTTTTATTTGCTAACTTGCAGTCTGCCCTTGGGTTTTTTTTTTTTGTTTTGTTTTGTTGGTTTTTTCTCTGTGTCTCTGTCCTTTCCTTAGCATCATGCCTAGGAAAACTAGAGCTCGTAGGTCTGTTCCCTTTCCTTCTCCTTCCCCACCTTCTTTTGACCGAGAGAAGTTTTCGGGTGAGAAAAATCAAGAGATTTATGATAAGCTGAACCTTAGGAGAAAGATTTGGTCAGAGCGAACTATAGTTTTAGATGAACTTGATCTTCCATTAGGGCAAAATTTGAGCGTCGGGGCTGGCTACCTTTGGTGGATATTTCTGATCCTCCTCCACCTGCTACCCTGATTAGAGAGTTCTCTTCAAACATCTCTATCCGCTTCTATGATTCCAACACTTTGGTAAAGAGTTGGATACGAGGCGTAGAGTACACCATTACTCCTAGGGTAGTGGCTGATACTCTAGGGGTACCTTTGGTCCAGCATCTAGTCTACCCTTATGATGAGTCTCCTTTGTTGAGTGATGTCATGTCTTACATCACTAGGTCTTCTATCCAGTGGGGTTTTGATCCTAGGATCACCTCTACTGAGCTATCTGAGTTGCACTATCTCTTCTTTAGGATAGCCTGTCATTCTATCTGGCCCATTTCTCATCTTCACACCATTCCTCTTGTGCGGTGTGTCTTTTTATACGCTCTTATTACTGATGCTCTTATCAGTTTTCCTCATTTGTTTCTTCGTTTTTTAAACGAAGTTTATAGGAGTTCATCTTCTTCTCATGCTCTTGTCCATCCTATCTTTATTCATAAGATTTTGCTATATCTTGGTCTAGATGAATTCCCTTCCTCTGAGCCTGTTCACGTTATTGCTCCCATAGGTGCGTCTTTTCTTAGACAGAGGGCTGCTCATCTACGAGTTGGCTCTAAACACCCTAGGTCTGAGCCTTCTAGTACCGCACCTTCTCCTTCTTCTTCTACAAGTCCTGCTAGTGAGGATGTTCCTGATCCTTTGGTGATGCTGCTGCTGCTGATGTTCCTCCACCTCCTTTGGATGACTTTGATGTACGTCGTACCTTGGAAACTGTCATGACCGTTTAGGCGGCTCATAGTCAAATTTTGGTGGACTTGCTTGATGAGATACATGCTCTGCGAGCCGACTTGGCGCATCTTCATTCACCCTCACCACCTCCTTTTGATGATGGCTTGTGATTGCCCTTTGGCATTCCGTCACAAAAAGGAGGAGTAGAGTTTTGACACTTGTAGAGGAGTTTTTGATGTTAGGGGGAGATTTTTTTGTTTTGAGGAGCTAGTGGAGTTTTTAGATTGTATCTAGGTGCTTTACTTTGTATATCATTTTTTTGGGGCTATTCATGTTAGGGGGAGTTACATTGTTTTTGATATACTTGATTCTTGTTTCTTGTGATTCACTGTTTATTGATTTATATTTGTGAGTTGTTCATTGATATATGTCTTTATTATGTGTTGTGTGAATCATACAAGAATGTTATACCTGTTTATTTACTGTTTTCTGTCACACATGCGTTTATGCGTTTGTTGAGTGTTTCAGGAATATATAGGTTGATTCAATTGAGCTGCTATCTACACTTGCAACTGATGGATAGTAGTTATGATTGAATTTGAGTTTATGAGCATTATTTTTGTAAAGGGCTTTTACTTGTAAACTTTGAGCTTTTAATTTGTGTTTTGTCACGGATTGTCAAAGGGGGAGTTTGTTAGGTTCTAAAGATTTAGGAATTTTTGTATTTAGAACTCTAATGTGTAATATTGGCAAACCATGATCAAAACAATATGTTTAGTCTTGTCTAGGTTTGCTCAAAGTTATATATTTTATGTAGAGTTGGAATCGAGAGACTGCAGATGCATTGGTGCATTTCGGCCTGGCTCAATCGATCAAAAGTTAGACTCGATCGATCGAAAGTCGGCCAGAATATTTTTTTACAGAATTTTTCAACTCAGCCCTAACTCATTAAACATTTTGGGTTTTCTATTTTTACCCTAGGTATAAAAGGCAAAACCCTAGCCACGTTTTTAGAGTTGCTCTTGTTGTATTGTTGCTCATACATTGCGGTTTGTGTGAATCTCTTGTGAGATCATTGAGGAACTTTCCTTCACATAAACTTAGGGTTTTCAAGGTAGAGATTAATTCAACATCTTGATGATCAACTCGGTTGCTGCCATTGGAGCTTAAAGAATAACAAGCGTGAGTGCTTGTAGCTGATTAGAGAATCCAAGAAAGAAGAACTCCATGGATTCGGAGCTTGCACGTGGTCGTGTCAGTAAATTCTACTGGTGGGTAGCATTAGGAAGTCAAGTGGGGAGCTTGTAAGTCCTTTTGTATGAACTTCGATTCTTTCGCATAGTGGATTCAGGTTTACCTTGAGGATAGCTAGGTCAAATCCTCCCTAGGTTTTTACCGTGTGGTTTCTTGGGAGATCATATCATTGTGTTATTTATATTTCCGCTGCTTTATATTTTTGATATGATTGTATGTTTGTGATAACCTAGAATTGCATAATTTGACTAAGTTAATCACTTGGCTAATTAACTAGGTTAATCTGGTTGGTTTAAGGGGTCTAAAACCATTCAATGCCCAAGCATACAAATGTCATTGATATTGCACTTTTGCTGTGCCGAAGCATATAGATGTCATTTCATGATTGGCGGGCAATAGTGGTGAGATGGTTATTTATGCTTTTCTCTTAGGATTTTTTAGTCCTTCTAGTCTAAAAGAGTGATACGAGTGTTAAGTACAAGAGAATACTTAATCTTACTCATCACAAACATGAGCCATAAAGGTCACTTGCTTAGTTATGCATAGAGATGCTCATTTAAGCTACAAGAGATACAAAGTTTAGAAAACTTTGTTTTATTGGCCATCCAAGGTACATAAGTACCAATGTACACAAAACACACACTATTTTTGTATTTTTCTGATTTTTCAATTTTTTTTTTAATTTTTATATCAAAACAAAATAAACAAAACTGAAAACAAACAAAAACATGTTAAACAAAGCAAAGCATAAAATCTAGACTGGCTTGAAACTTGAAAGCAAAACACACAAGTAATGCAAACAAAAACAAGAAGGGAGAGAGAGAAGAAGTGACAGAATCACTTAGAGCCCTTTTCGTTCCACACCTTGGAAGAACCTTTCTATTTAGCCTTGATCCGGCGGTAAGGAAGAAGAATTGAAATCCGTTTAAGTTCGAAAGGAATATGAGGGCTTTGAGAAGATCTCCAAGTGGAGCAAAAGAGGATGGAAACTGATTCTGGTTTCCTGATGCAATCATGCCGTTGCTATGTTGAGTGGCTAGCCACTTATAGCAATTAGATCGAGTATCACCAGCTGCTCCACAGTGATGACAGAGATGCTACTTCTTCTATTTAGGCTTTTGAGAGTTAGCCTTCTTAGCCCTAGGGTTTTTAGCTTCTTTATTATCTTGCTTAGGGGGTTCTCCGAAGATATATTTACCCTTGTCTATGTTCTCACTAGCTAAATCAGTTTTGACATTAGTGTTCTCAATTTCAACATTATTAGCAGGAGGAACAAAAACAGTAGTACTAGTAGAAGCAATATTAGAGGGAGAGAAATTGTACCCTAAACCGGTTCAATCGAAAGCAGATTTCTGAATACTCAGCATTTCATCGAGCTTAGCACTTGAAGTCCTTTCTAGCTGAGCTCTGACTTGGAACGGTTCTGCCTCAAGATTCTTGATCTTCTCAACCAAGAAGTTATTCTCAAACCTCAGTGCTCTAATAGTCTGATTGGCTTCATCAAACTTTGTGGAAAACTCTTCACGCTCAAGCTCCACATCACTAAGCTTCTTAGTGGTCAACCTATACAACTTCTCATGCTTTTCTGAGACCTTGTATAACTTTGTATAGGCTGTGTGGATGTCATCTTGTTCATCCATCTTCTCAAACTTTGACTCCACCAATTCCTCTTTTTCATCCACATCTTCAACAATCCCCTCAGAAGGATTGACAGTGGCAGTGAGGGCATTCAAGATTCTGCCATCCTCATTGTCGGAATCATCTTCAGGCTCAATGTAGTAATAAGTGCCTTGCTCTTCCTAATGGTCTTGAGATATGTGGGGCACTCTTGTTTCATGTGACCGAAACCTTGAGACCTAAAGCACTTTGGTCTCAAAAGAATAGTGTATTGACTGCCATCCTTAACATCCTTCTTCCCTTTGTCTTGGCTCTTGAATTGAGAAGAACTGGATCGCCTACGATCCTTGTCGAAGCCCTTTCCATTGGCATTCTTCATGAATTTCTTGAATTGCTTAGTAATGTAGGACTTCATCTTAGAATCTTCATCGTCTAAAGACTAATCAGTATCACTGCTCTTGGCCTTCAATGCCATGCTCTTGCCCTTACCTGACTTAATAATTCTTGTTAAACCTAAATCAGAGTTCTGCAGATTACCAACCTACTTTGTCAGAGGAATCTTGTCAATGTCCTTTGATTCCTCGATCGCAGTGAACTTGGCATGGAATTTCTCGGGTAGAGATCTAAGTACCTTTCTCACAATCTTCGATTCAAGAATGGTTTCCCTAAGATTAAAGGTTGAGTTCACTATGTCCTTGAGCTTGGCATAGAACTCATCAAATGATTCATCCTCCTCCATCTTAATCTCTTTGAAGCTAGTAATGAGTCTTTGAAGCTTCGAGTCCTTGACAGCCTTTGTTCCCTCATAGGTTGTTTGAAGGGTGGTCCATGCTTCCTTCACAATTTCAGTGGAGGATATCTTCTTGAACTCCGCATTAGTGACTGCACTGAACAAAGCATTCAATGCCCTATTGTTGAAGTTTGCCGCCTTTTCATCTCTACAGCTTGCTTTGGCTTAGTCTAGCCAATCTCTACAGCTTGTCACACCTTTTCATCTAAAAACTACAAGAAAGCTCTCATGCATACTTTCCAGTATGCATAGTTAGTACCATCAAACAATGGAGGTATAATAAGAGACTAACCTCTATCCATGACAATCAGGGGTCAATGGATCACACAGCAAAGATTATAATCTAATTAGAGTGTGCTTGCTCTGATACCACTTGATAGGCCAAAAACATATTGACCCCTTATGATGAATTAATTGATTAATTAGCCAAGTTTATTAATTAATCAATATTAACATGCAAACGCGTGGTAGCACAAACAAGTCACCAATAACTAAAGTATGTAGCAAAAAATAAATTAACACGGTGATTTGTTTACGAATGGGGAAAGCAACACGGTAAAATCCTCACCGGATGATTTTAAGGTTACCACTCTTGAGAATCCACTATTATCACAACAAGTAGTTACAAGTAAAGGAATCTCAGTACCTTTTACCAACTTATAGTTGAACCCTTACCCCAATACCCAATTGGACTTGTTCTGTAGTGACAATCTCTCATTTTCAATGCACGACTCCCAGTACGTGACTAACTAATTGCGTGGATCCCAGTATGTGACTTCAATCACCAACTAGAGAAGGTTGTTGGCTGCAAAGTTCTTTAGTTCATCACACGATGAAGATCGAGAAGATGCTTGGTCACAAAACCCTTCGGCATACAAACACAGCAGCTTCTTCACAAGAAAGATGAACTAGGGCAAATTCTGTTTCTGGTCACAATTTGCTTGAACAAACTTTGCTCAACACTTGTGCAACTTGTTCCACCTTTGACGACCCTTAAAATAATCCTTTTATATGTCTAGGATTGTGAAAAAAGAAAGCCCAAACATACAATCACAGATTGAATGAAAAACAGTCCTGAAAAAACTAAACTTCATAAACCTCGACAGATACCTATCTGTCGAGTTGTTACCGAGCCACGGGCTGGAATAGCTCTACAGGTCTCGATAGATGCTAACTGTCGAGCTTTAATGAACAACACTTTTCACATTTGAATCTTGGAAAGACTTGCATGCCTTAAACACTTAAACTTGAAACAATGTTTCTTGAAGTATTAAACACATTCTAGATCTACCCAATTATAAGTAAAAGTGCGTTTTGTCAAAGGATTAGCCAATTACATAAAATAGTGACATATGTTCCTAACAAGTGAATCACATAAGTCCTAACAAGTTTAGTAAGCATACATTTACACAAGTATTCCTTGTGATGGTCAAATCAGATTGTACTTGCTCATGTATCAAGAGTAGCAAAGAATATTGCGTGTTGTGTGTGAAAAACATCGCAAGATTGCATAAGTGTCTACATGTTATGATGATTTGAGATATGAGAAAATCACTTTAACTCACACACAATTATAACTGTTTGATGGAGACTATCACCTTCGAAGTACATCCTTAACTCCCATATCTCCTAGAATACACGCTTGCAATCATGTATAAAGCATTTTGATTATTTTCGCTTTTCATTTTTCTTTGCGTATTTTTCTTTTAAGCAAATCATGCATGGGCATATAAGAGATAGAAAACAAATAGACAATGATGTTAAGCATTTGACATTCCACTTTTGCTATGCCGAAGCATACAAATGTTATTTCATGATTAGCGGGCAATAGTGGTGAGATGGTTATTTATGCCTTTCTCTTAGGATTTTCTAGTCCTTCCAATCAAAAAGAGTGATACGAGTGTTAAGCACAAGAGATTACTTAACCTTACTCATCAAAAACACGAGCCATAAAGCTCACTTGCTTAATTGTGCATATAGATGCTCATCTAAACTACAAAAGATACAAAGTTTAGAAAACTTTATTTTATTGGCCATCCAAGGTACACAAGTACCAATGTACACAAACACACACTATTTTTGTATTTTTCTAATTTTTCAATTTTAATTTTTTTTATATAAAAAACAAAATAAAGCTAAACTGAAAAGTAAACAAACAAAAACATGTTAAACAAAGCAATGCATAAAACTAGAGTGATTCAAAACATGAAAGCAAAACACACAAGTAAAGCAAAAAAAAGAAAAAAAAAAAGGGAGAGAGAGAAAAAGTGACAGAATCACTTGGAGCCCTTTTCCTTCCACACCTTGGAAGAACCTTTCCGTTTAGCAAATTCTTGATCTGGTGGTGAGGGGGAAGAATTTAAACCGTTCAAGTTCGAAAGGAACATGAAGGCTTTGAGAAGATCTCCAAGAGGAGCAAAGGAGGATGGAAACTGATTCTGGTTTCCCGACACGATCATGTTGTTGCTCTGTTGAATGGTTAACCACTTATAACAATTAGGTCGAGTATGTCTAGCTGCGCCACAATGATGACAAAAATGCTACTTTTTTTGTTTTGGCTTTTGAGTATTTCCCTTCTTAGCCCTAGGGTTCTTAATCTCTTTCTTATCAAGCTTGCGGGGAGCTCCCAAGATAGATTTACCCTTGTCTATGTTCTCACTAGCTAATTCATTTTTTACATTATTGTTCCCAGTTTCAATATTATCAACAAGAGGAACAAAAATAGTAGTACTAGCAGAAGCAATACTAGGAGAAGAGAAATCATACCCTAAACCGGTTCGATCGGACGCAAATTTTTGAAGACTGAGCATCTCATCGAGCTTTGTACTTGAAGTCATTTCCAACTAGGCTCTGACTTAGAATAGTTTTGCCTCAAGCTTCTTGGTCTTCTCAGCCAAGAAATTATTCTCAAATCCCAGTGCTCCAATGGTTTGATTTGTTTCATCAAACTTTGTGGAGATTTCTTCTCGTTCAAGCTCCACTTCACTAAGCTTCTTGGTGGCCAACCTATACAACTTCTCATGCTTTTTTGAGACCTTGTATAACTTTGCATAGGCTGTGTGGATGTCATCTTGTTCATCCATCTTTTCGAACTTAGACTCTACCAATTCCTTTTCTTCATCCACATCTTCAACAATCCGCTCAGTAGAATTTATAGTGGCAGTGAAGGCATATAGGATTCCATCATCCTCATGATCAGAATCATCCTCAGGCTTAGTGTTGTTCAACGTAGTAGCAAATGTCTTACTCTTCCCAATAGTCTTGAGATACATAGGGCATTCTTGTTTCATATGATCGAAGCCTTGACACCCAAAGCATTTTGGTCCTAAGGCAACAGTGTACTGACCGCCATCCCTATCATCCTTCTTCCCTTTGTCTTGGCTTTTGAACTGCGAAGAATTGGATTGCCTACGGTCCTTGTCGAAGCCCTTCCCATTGGCATTCTTCCTGAACTTCTTGAATTGCCTTGTAATGTAAGACTTCATTTTGGAATCTTCATCGACTAAAGACTCATGTGTGTCACTGCTCTTGGCCTTCAATGCCATGCTCTTGCTCTTGCTTGATTTCCTTATCCTCGTCAAACCCTACTCATAGGTCCGTAGATTTCCAACCAACTTTGTTAAAGGAATTTTATCAATATCCTTTGATTCCTCAATTGCGTGTAGAGATTTGAGCACCTTTCTCACAATCTTGGGTTCAGGAATAGTTTCCCCTAGATTAAAGGCTAAGTTCACTATGTCCTTGAGCTTGGCATAGAACTCATCAAATGACTCATCCTCCTTCATCTTAATCTCTTCAAAGCTCGTAGTAAGCCTCTAAAGTTTTGAATCCTTGACAACCTTGGTTCCTTCATAGGTTGTCTGGAGAATGGTCCATGCTTCCTTAGTAGTTTCAGTAAAGGATATCTTCTTGAATTCCTCATTCGTGACTGCACTAAATAGAGCATTCAATGCCCTGCTATTGAAGTTTGCCGCCTTAATCTTAGCATCATCCCAATCGGCCGGCGCTTCCGTAGGCTTGGTCCAACCTATCTCCATAGCTTGACACACATTTTCATCTAATGACTGCAAGAAAGCTCTCATGCGTACTTTCCAGTATGCATAGTTAGTGCCATCAAATAAAGGAGGTATAATAAGAGACTATCCTCTATCCATGACAAAACAGGGGTCAATGGATCAAATAGCAAAGATTAAAACCTAATCAAAGTGTGCCTGCTCTGATACCACTTGATAGGCCAAGAATGTATTGACCCCTTGTGATAAATTAACTAATTGATTTAGCCAAGTTAATTAATTAATTCAACTAGTCGCAAACCTGTGCTACGCACAGGAACCTACTTGATTGTGTGGTAGACTCATCTAACTTCAATTTGTATTACAATTTGATGAAGAAGTCATTGCTTGAACGTGTAATGACTTACAAAAAATAACTCAAAAAATTCAAATATTAAAACTTTTGAAAGGACATCTTAGAAATTATTTAAACAAAACAAAATATATATGATTACATGATAAAGTAATATAAGAGAAATAATGGTTCAATTCAAAAGAATAATTCATGACTGTAATTATTGAAATCTACCGGATAGTTTCAGATATTGCAAAAATATGAATCTGAAAAATATAGATGTTAAAAAATTCCAAAAGGTCTTTAAAAAAAAATCAAAAAATTTAGAACTTACAAATTCTAGACCAAAAAAAAAAAAAAAGTATTCTGGACTACGCAATAGGAAATAAGAAAAAGATGTGTTATCCTCAAAATAATAATTCATGGATATAGTTATTAAAATTTGTCAACTAATTTTAGACATTGCAAAAAAATAACTAAAAAAATCCAGATGTTAAAACTTTTGAAAGGCCAAAGAATCATAAGATTCACTTCATATAGATTATTGAAATAAATAAATAAATAAATAACTAATATATATATATATATATATATGACTACATAATAGAGAAGTATAAGAGAAAAATTGATTTTTGAAATCTACCAATCATGTTCAAATATTGCAAAAACTAAAGCAAAATTCAGATGCTACAACTTCTAAAATGCCACACACACACACACCATTAAAGAATTAGAAGATTTAGAGCCTAGAAGTTATTGAAACAATTCAAATATATATATATATATATATATGACTATTCAAAAGAGAAATACATGTTCCCATAAAAGGAAAATAAGTTTTAATGGGTCTAAGCTTTAAACAATGAAAAAAATGGGATCATAAATAATTATAGGTATAGGGTTTGGTGATTCATAGTTGTATAAAAGGTCGTACCAAGATCACTTTTTAAAAAATACATGAAAAACTATAAAACAAAATTTTTTTTTCTCACCGGTTACTTTGTGCTCCTAGCAACCCTACAAAAACAAAAGGAAAAGGGGAAAAAAAAATCAATGGAAAACCATTAACAAAAATTTTTAATGGGTCTAAACTTTAAACAATAAACAAAAAATAATCATAAACAATCAGGATATATGGTTAATTGCAATATATTTATAAAGCAGAAGAATTAGAAAACCCAGATTAAAAAAATAAAAAGAGTTGTACAAAGATCAATGGTTGTAAAACACAATCGTTAATTGTTACATATTTCTATTTATAAAGCAAAAGAATTAGAAAACCTAGATTAAAAGAATAAAAAGGGACGTACAAAGATCAATGGTTGTAAAACACAATCTTTGGTACCGTGTTTAAATGGAATTTCAAATACTTGTCCTATTTCTCCTATCAAGTTTGCTTGGCAATAAGTACATTTATTTGGGTGTTATGCTTCGGCATTAATCTTCTTCTTTTGCTCCTCATCCTTAGCTCAGTGGAATAAAGCAAAGATTTGGAAAGTCAAATAGGAAAACAAAGATGAGAGGAATAAAGTAATGGTCTTCAAAGTCAAATAGGAAAACAAAGATGGCTTGTGTAGGTTAGCCTGCGGATTGGGAATGGGAAAACAAAGATGACTTGCGTAGGGAAGAGTTCTAGTGAAAAAAAATAATTTTATTTAAATAAAATAATAATGATGAGTTTGAATTTAAGTTGGACTTGTTATAGAGATAAAGTTCTACTCCTTGTTAAGTTCAGACTAAAAAAAATAATTTTATTTAAATAAAATGACAATTTTTTTTTTAAATATTGTGCTGGCGTGGAAAATTGTGGGAGCTTCAGAGGCTTCGATTTTATATATATATATATATATATATAGATTAACATGCAAAATGTGTGGTAGTACAAACAAATCACCAATTAACTAAATGCAATGGAAATTAAATTGACACGGTGATTTGTTTATGAATGGGGAAAACCTACACGGCAAAAACTCCACTGGGTGATTTTAAGGTTACCATTCTCGAGAATTCACTATTATCAAAACAAGCGGTTACAAGTAAAAGAATCTCAGTACCTTATACCAACCTACAGTTGAACCGTTACCCCAATACCTAATTGGACTTGTTTTGTAGTGACAATCTCTCCTTTTCAATGCATGACTCCTAGTACGTGACTAACCAATTGATGTGTGGATTCTAGTACGCGACTTGATCACCAACTTGAGAGAGATGTTGGTTGCAAAGTTCTTCAGTTCATCACACAATGAAGATCATGAAGCTCCTTGGTCACAAAACCCTAAGGTGTATAAACACAGCAGCTTCTTCAAGAGAAAGATGAACTAGGGCAAATTCTGTCTCTGGTCACAATTTGCATGAACAAAACTTTGTTTCACACTTGCACAACCTTTTACGGCCCTAAAATAATCCTTATATATGTTTAGGGTTGTGAGAAAAGAAAGCCTAAACACATACTCATAGATTGGAGTGAAATCAGCTCTGAAAAACTGAATTTCATAAACCTCGATAGATAGGGTATTTATCGAGCTAGTTGTCGAGTTTCGGGCTTCAACAGCTTTTTAAACCTCAATTGATGCTAGCTATTGATCTTTAAAATCCAGCATTTCTTCACTTGTTTCTTGGATAGATTTGCATGGCTTTAACACTTGCTCTTGAAACCTTGTTCTTTGAAGCATTAAACATATCTTAGATCTACCCAATTACAAGTAAAGTGTGTTTTGTCAAAGGATTAGCCAGTTCTAATTTGACATATATTCCTAACATCAAATCACATATGTCCTAACAGATAATGAGAGAGAATGCCCAACCTTATTCAGATGGGAATGCCACGGTGAGCAAGCAAACAAAATAAGACTCTTTGTCTAGTTATGGGATGTGGCACGGCCAGCACAAGTAAGTGGTGGTGGCTGGGTAGCTTACAGACTAGTGGGTGGTCTGGAAGGACACCCACGCCTAAACAAAAGCGGTTAAGGGGTAAAATGGTAAAACCTATCACGGTAGGCAGTATAAAAGGGTCCTCCGCCATGCACAGGAAACAGAACACAAGAGGAAAAGGGAATAATATAACAACGCCACAAGAAAAGAAGAGACTGGAAAATAGAATAGAAAACTTAGAAGGAATAGAGAGTGAGAAAGTAGGCTAATCCTTTCTCTCCCTTTAAGAGCCTACCCTCTAGTAAGGATTAAGGAATTTAAGGATAAGCCATTTAGGCCCATTCTCTCAAAGTGGGTAATTTCCGTGGCGGAATCCTTCTGTGAGGTTACCCGCATTGAAGAGTGGTTCCCTTCCTGGACTTAACTCTGTAGGACAATCAAGCATGGCAGACTGACCATTCTTCTTTTATTGGTTAAGCATCGGTGTTATTTCTCTTTCTTTATTATTATCATTTTACTTATATTGCATTTATATTGTTGCATTGCTCCCTCCTTTATTTCATTTAGCATTTCTTGTTTTCTGGCTGACAGTGAGTATATTTCCTTTTGTTGTTGTTGTATTACACCTATCTGCCATAACTCTTTTGTAACAGTTCTCTCTGCCATGGGCACGTGATCAAAGTTTTAGCAAAGGGGCCTTAGTTTGTGCACAAGCCGGTTTGGCGTATGTTGCAGTCAAGCCAGTCTTGACTCTCTTATCTAGAACCTTTGGGCCATAGTGTGGCAGGATGCAGCCCAGCCCGCAATTGCTAAAAAGGGCCACCACAGATAAAACCAGAAATTATTCAGATATATTTTTAGAAATTTGATTTATATCTCAAAAAAGCTCTTCAACAAAGGAAATGAATGTATTTTCCTACATTTAATTCCGTAATGAAAATCATGGATACTTTCAATGCTCCTTAGACGGCATTCACATTAAGTTCGTCATTCGAGGACAATCAACAAAAACCTCGACATGAAATAAATCATCTAGCAGAAAAAGGTTAGGCCATAGGCACCACATAGACCTGCAATAGTTGTTAAGAATATATATTGCAAGTGTTTTCCTACCAGGTCAAGTCCTTGTATCTAAATTTCCTCTTATTTATGTTATAACATTACTTGCTTTATTAAGAATAGGGAAAATTCTAAAAGTATTCGAACCACCATAATGTGGGGGAAGATATTACACCCTCCTCTTTTTTTTTTTTTTTTTGATGGAAAATACTTACCTTTCAATTAGAACCATGAAAAGCCAATACATCCTGAGCACACGCATGTGCCACTTGACTGGGACAGTCCTCCAGCCAAACTACCATTTTCTCAACATTAAGGGCATGCTGAGCTAACAAGTGGGCAGGGGCATTCCTTTGCCTTTTAGTATGTACAAAATCAAAAGTTCTAAAGCACTGGACATTCCGCAGCACTCCGAGAATGATGTTCCTAACCGAAGCCTCAGCCTCATCGATACCTTGGACCGCATTGATAACCAGCAGCGAGTCACCTTCGAACACCACGTCCCTGAGCCCCACTTCCTTGGCAAAAGACACACCAATCTCCAAGGCCTTCGCCTCTGTCGCCAGAGCACCGAGGGGACATTCCAGCTTCCTAGCCAAAGCAGCGATCACATTTCCTTCCTCATCACGCACCAAAACTCCCACACCAGCCTGCTTCGTTTTTGAGAACAGAGCCCCGTCAACGTTAACCTTAAAAACTCCCAGCGGAGGAGGCTTCCATACAACGCTGGACGGGATTTCACTTCTCGGACTGCCTTTCTTCTCTGTAGCAGTTAGAAAATCATCCAACACTCTTAGAGAGTTCCTCACAATGTCCGAACCAGTTCTTCTCATCCCACCATGCCGAACCTCATTTCTGCTCTTCCATATACCCCAACATATCAAAATCCACCTCTCCAACAACCCCGGCTGGGCTTCCCAGCAAGTTCGGAGCCTGCAAAAAGTGTCCATGAAGCCCCATGACTCATGGATAGAACAGGGCAGAGACAGTTTGCTTTCCTCCCACACCTCTGTTCCACGACTGCAAAAACAGAGCACATGCATGGGCGTTTCTACCTGCCTTCCACATGCCTCACAAGTGTTAGAGTCCGTAATCTTTCTTCGGAAGAGGGAATCCTTTGTGGGCAAGATGCCATTACAAGCTTTCCACACAAAGTGCTTGATTTTTTTTGGCATATTCAACCTCCACACGCCCCTCCAAACACTGTGCACCTTCGACGGATCCGAGCACCCTATGTTACCACCTTTAGCCACGATGTCACGAGCCAGCCTATATGTGCTCCTCACCGTAAAAATACCTTTCTTGTCTTCAGCCCAAACCATTCTGTCCTTTGCAGCCGACTCACTAATGGGAATACTAAGGATTGCCTCCGCATCCTGAGGAAGGAAAAGGTCCTTTACCAGTTCTGTGTCCCATTCCCGACCTCCTTCCCTCAGTAGATCCCTCACCATTTTACTTTGGTTTCCAGGCCCCTCAGGAGTGACAACCCTATATGTGCTTCGGGTATTAAGCCACTAGTCCTGCCAAACTCTTATACTCCGCCCGTCACCAACTTGCCACCTCAATCCCTGTTTGACCAGAAATTGGGCAGCCATTATGCTCCTCCAAGCAAAAGATGCTTTCTTTCCAACCCCTGCACTCACAAAGTCACCATTAGGGAAGTATTTAGCCTTGTACACCCGTGCGAATAGGGAAGAAGAATTAGTTTGGAGACGCCACCCCTGTTTAGCTAATAATGCAAGGTTGAAAGATTTCAAATCTCTAAATCCTAAACCCCCACTCTCTTTCGGAAGACACATACGGTCCCAACTCATCCATGCCACCTTCTTCTCATTCTTGACCTGACCCCACCAAAATTGTCTCACCATACCCGTCAGCTCCTCACAGAGACCGTTGGGGAGCTTGAAGCAGCTCATAGTATACGAAGGAACAGCCTGGGCGACAGCTTTGATCAGAATTTCCTTCCCCGCATTAGACAACAGTTTTTCCTTCCAACCCTCAAGTTTGGCAGCAAGTTTATGTTTCAATTGAGCAAAAGAATTATTTTTTGACTTACCAATCAAAGAAGGAAGGCCCAGGTAGGATTCATGGGGTTTGATAACCTGGGCCCCAAACCTGGCCATAATTGCATTCTATACGTGGGTGGGAGTATTACGGCTAAAGAATAGAGCCGTCTTGTTTCTATTCAATTGTTGTCCCGAAGAGGCCTCATATACGTGCAAAATTCTCTGGACTACAGCCCCTTCCTTCTCCGTTGCCTTACAAAAGATCAAGCTATCATCCGCAAAAAATAAGTGTGAAATTCGGGGACCCCTGACCGAGGCAGCCACCCGTTTCAGTTCATTTCTCAATGATGCCTTGTGCAACAGAGCCGATAAACCCTCTGCACAGAGTAAGAAGAGGTAAGGAGATAGAGGGTCGCCCTGTTTGAGACCACGGGATGGAATGATCCTTCCATAATGTTGGCCATTGAGTCGGATAGCGTAAGTAACCGATGATACACATGCCATAACTATATTAATCCACCGCTCATGAAAACCCAGCCTCTCCATGATTTTTTGCAAACACCCCCATTCCACCCGGTCATATGCTTTACTCATGTCCAGCTTCAAAGCCATTACACCCTCCTTACCCTTCCTCTTCTTGTTAATATGGTCCATTAATTCATGGGCCACCAGGACATTGTCAGTGATAAGCCTTTCCGACACAAAGGCACTTTGGTTCTCGCAAACAATATCCTTTAATACCACTTTCATACGGTTGGTCACCACCTTGGAAGCAAGCTTGTATGCCACATTACACAAACTAATAGGCCTGTAGTCAGTGACTCTAGAGGGATTTTTTGTCTTCGGAATGAGCACAATATGGGTTTCATGAAACGAAGGGGGAGCAACTCCATGATTGAGAAAATCAACAATAGTTTGAATCACAACGGAATTAACAGTAGGCCAATAATGTTGAAAAAATAAGGGAGGCATACCATCAGGACCTGGCGCCTTCAGCAGATGCATCTGTTTAAGAGCTTTTTCAACCTCAGCCGCCCTGAATTCCTGCATTAATACCTCATTCATTCTGACAGTAACTTTAGGTTGTATAGCATCCAGCAGCTCCTCGCTGACTATTGGCCGAGAAGAAGTGAACAATTCTTGAAAATACTCTACAAGAATGTGGCCCATCGTCTCTTCCTCATCCTGCCAAATACCATTAGAATCCAATAGCCTAGAAATGGAATTTCGTTGATGCCTTTTAGATGCTTTCTCATGGAAGAAGGAGGTGTTCCTATCCCCTGACTGAAGCCAACAAATCCTTGACCGTTGCTTCCACATCACTTCCTCCGCCGCGAGCAGCTTGTTAAGCTCCACTTTAATTGCATGAATTTCATCCATATTATTCCCGCCCCCTGGTAAACACTCAAGCCATTGAAGTCTTTTCTTAAGTGAAACTATTTTTCGACCAACATGGCCAAAAGAAGAACTATTCCAGCTTTGCAAAGAGGAGTGACACTCCTGCATACACTGCCCAAATTGATGTTGGCCCCCATAACACCTGCCTCTATCCCAAGCCTCCCTTACTATCTCATCACATTCATCCTCCTTAAGCCACATCGCCTCAAACCTAAACAAGTGCTGCCTTCTTTTGTTTCTATTGATTGGAGGGATGGCTTTAAGAATCAGCATGTTGTGGTCTGAGGAGTACGTGGCCATGTTGTAGAGTCTGACCCGAGGGAACATGGACGTCCAGTTTGTAGAGACCAAGGCACGATCTAACCTCTCACAGACCCACCCACGTGCTCCCAACCTCCTACTCCAGGTAAATTCAGGACCCACAAAACCCAAGTCTCTAAGTTTGCTTTTGTTTATCGCTGAACGAAAAGCCCTCATCTGCCATTCCGGTCTCTCCCCACCTCCTGCTTTTTCTCCCCTATGGCAAATCTCATTGAAGTCGCCCATACAGACCCAAGGGAGCGCACTCCTAGCACTCAAATTCACAAGTAGTGCCCAAGCCTCCTCTCTTTTGCTTGTTTCAGGATTGCCATAAAACTCGGTGAAGCGCCATTTCTTATTTCCTCCGTCTTCCATGATAATCGCATCAATGTGTCTGGGTGAGTATGTTTGCACATCCAGGGTCAACGAGTCCTTCCATAAGAGGGCCAGGCCCCCACTCTGACGAACACTAGGCACTATCATGCCTTGACTTCTTTCCAACTTCCACTTAATAACCACCATTTCTTCCACGTTAAACTTGGTTTCCATGAGGAAAACCAAAGTGGGATCTTCCTCCAAAACCGTTTTTTAGAGATTGCCAACTGTCCAAGGGTTCCCAAGCCCCCGGCAGTTCCAAGCTATAGCACTCATTGTTCCCGGCAGGGCTGCACCGCAGCCTCCACCGATCCCATTTGTGTGGCCAACAACTTGCCAAAAGCAACAACTTCTGCTTCTATCTTAGGTTTCTTTCCAACCTCCGCACTCCCCATAATTTCTTCCAGTGGAGCCCGTGTCTTCCGTTTTGCACCCACACTTTCCTCCTCCACCTCCATGCGAGAAATGTCCATCATGGTTTTCTTCCTTAGAACCTTGGGTGCACCCACCCTCACATTTTCTTTTCCGGTTTTACTTGCATGTGCATGAGTTTTTCCTCGGGTTGGGCTTCTTGCCTTTTTGTTTTTTCCTAGTTCATTTGCACCTAGAGTTTTCGGCCCAACATGGCTTACTAAAGTCTCCATTTCTTGGTCACTTGGAGAACAAAGCCCAGCCTTCACATTGACAACATTTCGGCCCAACACCCCATTCGGCCCACTAGAGTGTAGCCCACTGCCAAGACCATCCGTGTAATCTTTCCCTTCTTTATCTTCCTTTTTGTTTTCTGACACCAACACCTTGGAAACCAGCTCCCTTTCCTTGCAAAACTTCTTTGTGAGATCACCCGTGACAGCTTTCCCTTCACTTTCTTCCATCTGGTTCGCTGACTCCTTTACCTCGGATTCCAGTTCCCATGCCTTGAGAACCTTCTCCCTGTTACATCCCCTGTCAGCTATGCCTGAAATTTATGCATCAATCTCTCTTAGCTGTTCCTCAAAATCCGGCTTTTCTTTCTTCCCAGACAGCTTTTTCTCGATACTCACGCTTTCCAGTTTCCCTCTTTCCATGTCAGCCCTATCAGCACCTATCTCTGTTTTTCCTTGAGGTTGACGGCGCTCATCGGAGGTTACCGTTTGCTTTCTCGGTAGCCAGTCCGATTCCGACAGGCTCGCCCCCATCTGCCCAGGATCTACGTCCACCTCGGAGCGCTATCCAAGCACCACTTGCGGTTTCTGAAGTCGGTCCGGGAATGCACGCAGCCACGGACCATATTGTTTGTCCTCGGCGTGGGTCGGACTTGCACTGCGGAGCCCCTCAATGCACTCCTTCTCATCGTGGTCCACACGGCCACACAGGTAGCAGAACACAGGTAGGCGTTCATACTTGAACTCAACCCACCTTGAATCCGAGCCCTCCGATCGCACAAACCTACCCCGACTTAACGGTTGTGAGATGTTTATTGTTACTCTGATCCTCAGGTAGCAGCCCAGGCTAAAGCCTTTATCCCTTACATCCACCTTTTCTACCTTCCCTAGGCTACCTCCAATCCGTAAGCCAGCCTCTCTTGTCTGACTCATAGTGGGTAAGCCATGAATCTGAACCCAAAAGGTAGCATCTTTGAACGTTAGAGTAGATATTGACTCACCCACCTTTAATTTATGCATCAAGATGATGTACTTGTCAAAGGACCACGGTCCTTGCAATAGCACCCTATCCAAATCTTCCTTCTCTTGAAACAACAAAAGCACTCTATTTTCACCCATATCACTGACCTCAAAGTCTCTCTTAGTTCTCCACACTGATCTTAAGGCCCTCCCTATAGCTTCTAGATTCACTCTTCGTTTGGTGCAGAACTTACCAGCCAACACCAAGCCTTGGTCCACCCCAATGGGGGCTAGTTCTACTTCGTATCCCTCCCTCTCCGAGAGTTTAAGTTTCGCCCACTTGTTTGTGATTACTTCCATCTGAGCGAGGTTTCTGAGTTCCACCGACGAAGCGGAGAAAAAGTTGCCTGAAGGCAAAAAGTTTCACCCCCAGACTTTGTCAAAGTCTAGAGAGAAAAAAGAGTTCACTGTCACGGTCTCGATATATTACACCCTCCTCTTAACAACATTATTTATGGGTAAATTATTGCCCCATCGTAGTCGTTATATATTGTCTAGAAAATTTCTATGTTAAGGGCCAAGAGCTGGACAATTATATGCAATGTGGTTAAACATTTCTTGACAAATTTCATAGTCAGCTGATGAAGGGAACATTTTTCATAAAAAGAAAGAAAATGAGATGGTAGGATATTTCTGCTTACTTTATCCTACAAAACGGACTTGGCAACTGATGTGCACGTGTGTGTCATATGGGCTGGAATATATACAAGAATTTATTCCCTTATTTGCTTACATTGATTTCCTTTCGTGAATTATATGTAGCCATATCATGACCTTCTCTTATCATTTCATAAGGTTGCCATCCTTGTAAGTATATGTTAAGCTATACAATTGACGAAGGTAAAATGGGACACAAGTTTCTCATAAATGACCTATATGTCGTTCACTAGTAGCCACCTTGGCTTGAGGTGTCAATATAATTGATTATGGAATTTCATATCTTGAAAATATCACACCTAAGATGATGGTATTTTACATATTTATTCCCCCAAAATTGAAATGCTATCACCTTGCACTATGAAATAATTTATCCAATTAATTATCTCTTTCATTCTACTCATTTATTTTAAAGAGTAGCAGTGTCTTTTTGGGACCACTCTATAATTTTATACATAATTTTCTATCATGAACATATTACCTCATCTCTATCCATACATATTCATAGGCATTGGTTTATAAGTTTCTAAATTTTGTTCTAATAAATTAGACATGAAATTTTATGAAGATTTCCCTTTGAGACTAAGATTAAGCCCAAAGGAAGAAAAATACAGGTACAAACCATGACAGGCCATTCTTTTGGTCATCATCCAATAGCGAATGTACCTTTCATGTCTGTATGGGGGCAAACCCTCTGGATATATCTACATCGTCAAATAGCAGGAACAAAATATAGCAATGATGCAGCCACGTTCTTGGGCCTTAAGGTCAGATTTAAACATTTCTTTTCCCTTTTAGCTCTCCAAGTATTTGCAACAATGATTCTAGTCAATTTTTAGGCATAATGACAAATATCATTATTGCCAAATAAAAAACCTAGTTGTTTACGAAATTTAAAATAAGACATAACTGTTTACCGTGATAAATATAATGACTATTTATCATAATGGCAAATATCATTAAACACACCGAATTCTAACATTCTTTAAACACTTTGCCAAGTGTTATTTAGTTGCACAAGAATAGGATAATAGTTATAAAAATGATTGTTAGAAAGACAAATTGTTAAATTACAAGATTAGTACAAACATGCACAATTGACACAAAAGGTAGACAATTTCTTGCTAAAGTTAAAAGGCTTAATTAGTAATATCTGCTCTAGCTAATGTGACCTATTTTTAGAATTTTGATCTCTAACTGATCAAATGATCTTAAGTTTGTCCCTTTTTTTGCTATTCTACTATTGCCCAAAAAAAAAAAAAAAGGAAATGGTTGAATTACCTATAGAGCATGCGCTTCATACATAAAATAAGACAATTATATTTGATCGCATGGCATTCAGTGTGGCTTTAATCCTCACTAAGTTTTCATACTCTTACATGAAATGATATTGTTTGGACGTAATCTATATCAATTCACCCAAAATTTTGTATAATATGTAAACCTATAAGAGGTTTGCTGGATTACTAGCTTCAGATATGCAAAAATAAGAAATTCCAAATTTTCTAAGGGGATGTCATAATTTGATTGAGGAAAACCCTTAAGAAGAAAGTAGAGATATAGCTAAAAGTTGCGAAAATTCCATCAACATTACAAATGCCGAGTTTAACTCCTGTAAAGTATGGAGTTGTTACAAATCCAACAAAGAAGAGCTCTATAAGTAAGAGTTCAATGACAAAGAGTTTCTCAAGAAGACTACAACAATGAAAAGATCAAGGTATGTATCAAGATTTACGGTCTTCTATTGAAGTAACTCATTTCTTTCTTTTCAATTAGCCATGCCAAATATTATCTTATTAGAATTAAGTGCATATCAAGCTTGCATGATTATCTACAAATATGTACATATAAATCATGTTGAAAATATTGCTATAAAATTGTTAAAATTATCACAGTTAATATGACTATATTATTAGTAGCATATGTTCCATTGCCATGAATCTGAGAAATTCTATTAAGTCTCCTAGACTTAAAATGTTAGATGATGGTGTTTACAATATGGTCATGAGTTTAAGTCTAAATAAATTTTTGCTGTCTCTGTCAACTCGCCAAAATCTTTTTAAATTGCTTTAAAAATTATATACGGTGCCAACATTTAACAAAGCTCAGTTTAAAACAAGCATATAGTCAAATAGCTTCAATTTTTATATATCATAGAATACTTCTCTATGATTCATATAGAATGCACTTCATCAATTGACATCCATAGTTGTATAGCATGCAATTACATATTTGTACATTGTCATTCCTAAAAAAATGCAGCTAGTACTAGTGAAGTGACTTAAGCGTACAATTAAAGAAGAAGGAAGAGGAAATTGCTATTACAAACAGCAATGACCATAGTCGTCAAAGCACGCCAAAAAAAAAAAAAGGTTCTAATCATGACGGACCACTCCTCTAGTTGTCAACAAACGAGAATTGCCCTTTTCATATTTGAACGGGGGCAACAACGTGGCCTAGTTTTTACGCCTTCAAAAAATTGAAACAAAAGAGATCTAGGCCTTAGACATGAAGTATCATGTTGAGCTTAAAAAATCTTGAAAAGAGAAGAGCTCGTCATCTTAAAAAGAGAAGAGTTTGTCAAGAGGATCCCAACAATAAAAAGATCGAGATATGTGACAAACTAATGTCATCATTTAAGGTAACACATTTATCTCTGTCTCTTTTATATTTGTCTATAAAAATTTACACCTAGTAAGGTTTTAGGCAAAAATGTATGTACTACTAGACAGATCACAAAAAGAGGGAAAACTCTAGGATTACAAGAAAATAAGCAAAAGGCCCACCTAGGCCATTGGTAACTTATTATTCATGTATGAATTGTTCCAAAATTCTTGTTTAACCAAGTCTTGGTAAGTGCATGTGCTACTTAATGCAAATATCAATATGGCCTCAAGAAGGTCCAAAAGGATATAACGTCAAGGAATCTTTCTAGCAAAAAATTATACAAATTCCCCAAGTGGGAATATAAATCATATGACGAAACCAAGTGATCAAATTCCTTAAATGAATGTAAATCACTGACGAAACCAAGTGATAAAATTCCTTAAATGGATGTAAGTCACTGACGAAGCTAAGTGATAAAATTCCTTAAATGGATGTAAATCACTGACGAAACCAAGTGATAAAATTCCTTAAATGAATGTAAATCACCAAAAAATGGCTAAGTGAAAAAATTCCTTAAATGGATGTAAATCACTGACGAAGCCAAGTGATAAAGTTTCTTAAATGAATGTAAATTACCAAAGAAACCGAGTGATAAAATTTCTTAAATGGATGTAAATCACAAACGAAATCGAATGATAAAATTCCTTAAATGGATGTACATCACTTAAAAATGGCTAAGTGATAAAATTCCTTAAATGGATGTAAATCACTTGAAAGACAAGCTAAGTGGTACAACCCCTAAAAGGATATGGATCACTTCAACAAGGCTAAGGGAGGTAGACCATATGGCAAAGGTCAAACAAAAAACAAAAAATTCGTGTAGCAATTAATGGAAGATGATCATCATAACTTGAGCAACTTCGTCAGCCTCCATTTCTTTATAGACTTAAAGTCCAGGTTCTTCAAATCAACCCCCGGACCATGCTTCACCGAGTACCTCCTCAGCAGTTCAAAGTCTTTGTAGTACCAGCTGAACAAAACAGTATTGTATTCTTCAGGGAGCTGGAATGCTTGGACGGCCTTGGCAGCCATGGTCTTGATATTTTGATTAGCAGACTAGAGCCGCTTGTCCTTCTGCACCGTCAACAACTTCTTGGTCAGAGCTTTAACTTTCTCCACAAAATGCAATCACTGGAGGAACAACAACCGAAAACATCAAGTCTTCCCTAAAACCTCATTGTCAAAACAACAAATGGTGCGACCAAGGTAATATAACCACTTTAGCATTAAAATTTAATTAAATTGATAGAATAAAATTGTGCAATCAAAGAATGATAAAAAATCTTCACACAAGAATATAAATCTTGGAAGAATAATTTTATCCAAATATCAAAATTCTTCAAGTTACAAAAGAATGATGAAGGGATCCAAAGAGGACACTAAAACCTCACACATGTCGTCTAAAGAAATCAGCTCACTTTCAAGCTATGATCCCTCGAACGTCCAAAAACACATTCAAAAGGCAGATACTAAAAGGTTGTCATAGAAATACTAACATTCTTAAAGAAGAAAGTAGTTGAAGATAAAGAAGCCTGAATTTAAACAAGTCAAGAACATTCCTTAAGCCTAACCAACATAAAGCAAAATCAGACTTGGGAATGGGGGCAACTGATGAGTCCAGAAAATTCATTAAGGTCATCCATTAATATGGACAACCTTGCTTCATTAGTAGGCCATCAAAGATAACCGCTCAACACATTCAATATCGACCATCAAAGGTCTTAAACTCTCATCAAGACAAAGAATGTTACAAACAAGGTAATAATCACCCTAATTTATGTACAATAGTTACTTAAGTCACCTATAAAAGAGACAATCTGTTTCACTAGCTAAGGTATGTCAAAAACTACAACAAAACACTATCATCAGTATCTAATTAGTACCAAATTTGATATGTGATAAGAATATAAAAAATATATAATCTAATAGTAAGATTTTTGAAATATTAATTCAATAAAAAGTTATTAGGTAATATAATGTTACTTAGAGTTATATCAGATATAACTATAAGTTATGTTACACCGCAAAATATTTTTTATTGGATGACAAATTCAAAAAATTTACCATTGGATTAAAAAAAAAAAAATTTTCATACTTTATATGCATGAACATTTTCAATATGATTTAAGATCAATAACTATGTCATTCATCTAATATTTAAATTTCAAGCTTTTGTATTCAAAATTCTGCAGAAAAGTTAGTTTTCTAAATTGAATAGCAAATAACATTCGATTGACATAAAACTTGTTGTGTTTTAAAAACATAAAAAAAATGTTATCCAATGATGAGATTTTTTAGAAATTGATCCAATAAAAATATATTAGGTAATGTAACATTGCTTTGAGTTAAATAAATCAATTGTAACTTGAATCTAACTCATTAAAGGAAAGAATATTTATTTAAAAGAAATTGTTGCAAGAGGTTTCAAATTTCAATAACTCATTTATTTTATTTTATTTTTATATTGAATTTCTTTAGTCTTCTATATTAATTACACTAAAAAATTATTATGTTAATACACTATTTATTAAAAAATATTAAATATAAAAATTTATTTTTTCAAAAGTTTGTGTAACATATTTTTACTAGTAATTATTTCCTATGAGATATTATTATATTGTCATGTTTAAAACTTTTTTAAAAAAAAATTCACAATAAATGGGGCCAAACAAACATTGTTCTACATCGTACATACGCAATCTTATCGCATGTCATGCTGGATAAAATTTAAAATGTTGTTTATTATTTTTTTTTTTTTTAACTTTACTTCATATTTTACATACTACAATAGGTACACATGAGGTGGATATTTAGTATGTAGAATCCGGTTTTTTTCTCATTTAACAGAAATTATTAAAATAATGAACTTAGAATAATAAATTGAAGAATTTATGTGTTAGTTAAGATTTATATTTGAGTTTTTTTTTTTTTTTTTTTTTTTTTCATTTATTTGTATTTAAAAGAGAGACTAAACAAAAATCAAAATTTTTTTAGTTTTATTTATTTTTTTTGGCAAAAATTATATTTTGTTAGGACATATGTGTTTCACTTGTTTAAGAACATATGTCATTATTTTATGTAATTGGCTAATCCTTTGACAAAACGCACTTTATTTGTAATTGGGTAGTTCTAGGTGTTTTTAATACTTCAAGAAACAAGGTTTCAAGATCAAGTGTTGAAGTCATTAAGTCTGTCTAAGAAAACAAGCTGATAGTGCAAATTCATTAAAGCTCGACAGCTGGCTCGACAGCTGCATCTATCGAGCTTAAGAAAGCTATCTCAAGCCCATAAGCTTGACACCTGCTCGACAGCTTCTCGACACCTCCTATCTGTCGAGATTTAAGAAATTCAGAATTCTGATATGATTTCTTGGGATCCATAAATGTGTCTTTGGGCCTTCTTTTCTCCTAACCCTAGACATATAAAAGGATTGTTTTAAGGATCGTCAAACAGTTCACAAGTTGTGCAAACATTGAGAAAACTCTGTTGAAGTAAACTGTGACCAGAGACGAAGTTCTTGACCTAGTTCATCTCTTCTGAAGAAGTTGCTATGTAATTGCAGCTTTGGGTTTTGTGACCAAGCATCTTCTTGATCTTTATCGTGTAGGATGAACTGAAGAACTTTGTAGCCAACCTTTCTTTCAGTTGGTGTTGAAGTCGCGTACTGGGATCTGCGCATTGGTTAGTCACGTACTTGGGAGCCGTACATCAAAAGGGGGAACTGTCACTACAGAACAAGTCCAATTGGGTATTGGGGTAAGGGTTCAACTATAAGTTGGTAAGGTACTTGGGATTCCTTTACTTGTAACCGCTTGTTGTGATAATAGTGGAGTTTCGAGAGTGGTGACCTGAAAATCACTCGGTGGGGTTTTTGCCGTAAGGTTTTTCCCCATTCGTAAACAAATCACCGTGTCTTTTATTTTCTGCTGCATAATTAGTTTATTGGTGATTTGTTTGTACTACCACGCGTTTGCATGATTAATTGATTAATTAATAACTTGG
The DNA here is from genome assembly GCA_032727855.1 of Quercus ilex subsp. ballota. NCBI lineage: Eukaryota > Viridiplantae > Streptophyta > Magnoliopsida > Fagales > Fagaceae > Quercus > Quercus ilex. Next base: position 29,429,315 of record CM064909.1, read on the forward strand.
CTAATTAATTAATTGGTTTAATCACAAGGGGTCTTTCAGTTTTTGGCCTATCATATTTAAAATCTTATAGTTTTAGGATGTAACAAATCCATAATTTCAATAGTAACAAATTAAACCTCGAGTTTTTAAAATGTAACAAATTAAAACTCGACCTATTTAATTGAACTAAAATTATATTTTTGCATTTGTGGTTCAATATAGACTGATGAGTGTTTAATTTGTGCAATTTGAAATGGTTTAATGGTCTCCCTTTCCTTAATGTAAGTATCAAATTATCAAAAGGAAATGACAAAGAGGTCTTTAATAAGGCGATTGATTATGATTTTTATATTTTATTTTTATGATAATCAAGGAAGAGTGAATCAAATCAATTTGTCCTTCACACAAAGACAAAGAGCTTTCTTGGCACATACAAACTTTTTCTGATACAATTATCACAAATTCCAAATGTCTAATCGGGAAATTATTATAAGTGCCAAAATGTTGGTCTTCCTCTGCTTAATTGAAAGCCAAACATAATTGAAAGCAAAACATTGTCTCGACCTCATGATATTATGTAATACAAGTTTTTAATACCTCACAATTTTATATATTATTATTTTAATACAATATTTTAATTGTGTTTAAATTTTATTTTATATATGTTAGGTTCTAAAGATTTAAGATTTTATGTATTTAGAACTCTAATTTGTATTGTTGGCAAACCATGATCAAAACAGGTTATTTATTCTTGTTTAGACTTGCTCAAAGTTGGGTCTTTCATGTAAAGTTGGAATCGAGTGGCTGCAGATGCATTGGTGCATTTCGGCCTGGCTCGATCGATCGAAGGAAAGGCTCGATTGATCGAATCTCGGGCAGAATGTTTTTCTGCAGAATATTCCAGCTCAGCCCTAACTCATTAAACGTTTTGGGTTTTTTTTTTTTTTTTTTACCCTAGGTATATAAAGAAAAACCCTAGCCACGTTTTTAGAGTTGCTTCAGTTGTATTGTTGCTCATACATTGCGGTTTTGTGTAAATTTCTTGTGAGATCTAGAAGAGCTTTCCTTTACATAAAGTTTAGGGTTTTCAAGATAGAGATTACTTCAACATCTTGATGATCAACTCGGTTGCTACCATTGAAGCTTAAAGAATATCAAGCGTGGGTGCTTGTAGCTGATTGAAGAATTCAAGAAAGAAGGAGTCCGTGGATTCGGAGATTGCACGTGGTCATGTCAGTAAGTTCTACTGGTGGGTAGCATTAGGAAGTCAAGCGGGGAGCTTGTAAGTCCTTTTGTATGAACTTCGATTCTTTCATAGTGGATTCAGGTTTGCCTTGAGGATCGGTGGGTCAAATCCTCCCCAGGTTTTTACCGTGTGGTTTCCTAGGTGATCATATCATTGTGTCTTTTATTTTTCCGCTGCTTTATATGTTTGATATGATTATTTGATTGTTTTAACCTAGAATTGCATAATTTGACTAAGTAACAACTTGGCTAATTAATTAGGCTAACCAATCTGGTTGTTTTAGGGGGTCTAAAACCGTTCAATATATAAACCTTGCTATATCATATTTTCTTTAAATGGTTTTTAAGACCTCATAAATTGTATCTGACCAAATAAAACCTAAGCCCGACTAACTCTAAGTATAGATACAAGCCATATCTTTTATTGTTGTACTTATATAGTCTCGAGTGATTAAATTACTACAAGCTAAGAGCATCAAATTCCCCTTCCCTCAATGTAATTATCAAAATGAAATGATAGAGAGGTCTTTAATAAAGCAATTAATTACGATTTTAATATTTTATTATCATAAGCAAGTCCAATGTGATTCAAATCAGTTTGACCTTCGCATAAAGACAAAGAATTGTCATGGCACTTACAAAATTTTCCTAACACAATTATTACAAATTCCAAATATCTAGTCGGGAACGTTGGTCCTCCCCAACTTATTTTCAATATTTAAATGAAAACATGCAACTTTATGAAAGCAAAAGCGAAACATATTATGTATCGTAACTTTTTGACACTTCACAATTTTATACATTATTATTTTAATATAATTTTTATGTTTAAATTTTATTTTATATTTAAACCTTGTTACATTATATTTTCTTTAAAAGATAAAATATATAATTTCACATACAAAAATATTTTTTATTAAATTTAAATTCTCTATAAATCTTGTCACGTCATATTTTTTTTAAAATGATAGGATAATAGTTTTATTAAATCATAATTAATGTATATTATTAATTATTATAATTATTAAAATTCATATTTAAAATTAATTAAAAGTTAAAAAATAATATTTTCTAAATTTTTTTTAATGCATTGGACAGATTAGTGGTTAGTATTAATATATTAACTATCGTAATTATTAAAATTCATATCTATTAAAGAATGTATAGATCATGTATGGTTTGACACGCGTTTGATTGGATGCAGTCAAGATTTTGAATAAAAAAAAAAAAAATTCAAGGTTTTGGCTGTTTCTATGTGGAGTCTTTCTTTTTGTCTAGCGAGTACGTATTATCACAAAAAGCAGCCTCTGCTGGATGGTCTATCACAAGTGACAACTAGAACTGGATAATAGTAATTTCATTTAAAAAAAAAATGAAAAAGAAAAGAAACATGAACAAATGGAGGAGAGAATAAATACTCTTGAACCATAATATCTCTCACGCATTAAGGAATTTATTACAACTTTCGACTTTCTAAATTATAGTTTGAGCCAAATGTGAGAAACATCATAATTTCATGACCAAAACCTCAATCCATAATGGCCAGAAGCTTAACACGAAATACACACTTCAAAATACGTCCCCTAGCCCTAACCCATACCCATCACGAGCTAGTGGTGGTTGAAACTTTAGCAAACTCACAACCAACGCTGTCAAGTGCACCACCAAAATGGTTGTACTGGGCACGAAAATTGGGGACTCATTGAAGGTGAATCTTCTTGCATCAGCATCACTGGCATCATCGTTAGATTGGTCTTTTTGTGTTACCTATAAAGCACCTATTAAACTACTTTATCAAACAGAAGAAAAACTAAGAAAACATAGAAGGGAGAAAGAGAAATAGAGAGAATAGAGAAAGAATCACAGATGTAGATAAAAATCTGTTAATTAGTTGTATTGGTGGTGTAATTTGTTGCTGATGAAGAAGAAAAGTGTATTGAAAAAAAAAAAACTCAATCTACTGTCAATACAAAAGTCCCGAAGAGAAGGTTTATTATTATTTTTTAATGAATTAGCAAAATTTTGAAACATTTTTTCTTTCTTTCTTATAAAATCAAATATTTAAAGAGTAGTGTTACTAGCACAATACTTTCAGAAAAAAAAAATCGCAACAAAATCTAGATAGCAAATTGTTAAAGGTACGTAAAAAAGTGATATTAGTTGTGGATCCACATAAAACCAATTACAACTTATCATTTAAATTTTATTGGGAAAATATTGTGAAAGTGTTACTAAGATAATCATATTCAAGTTTATTTCAACCGAGTTTAAAAAAAATTAGGGTCAAGGTGTTCAAATTTTTATTTTAAGGGGTCAAAACAAAAAATATATATAATTTTGGACAAAATGGGCTTTTGCCCTTTTCGGGCAAATTAATTAGCTTTATACCCCCTTTCTCAAACTAAGTAGGAAAATGTCCTTTTAAAACTCGATTTATGATAAATCGAGTTAGGCACTATAGTGACGTTTTAAGGAATCTATAGTGACCTTTTTTAACTTGACCTCAATGAAATCAAGTTATAGGTAAAAAAAATTGCCTATAACTCGATTTCATTGACGTTGAGTTAAAAAACGTCACTATAGGTCTTAAAAACGTCACTATAGGCTCATTAAAACGCCACTATAGGACTTCAGAATTTTTTTTTTTTTTTTTAAACTCGATTTATCATAAATCGAGTTTTAAAAGAGGGGCATTTCCCTACTTAGTTTGGAAAAGGGGGTATAAAGCTAATTAATTTGCCCAAAAAGGGCAAAAGCCCATTTTGTCCATATAATTTTATATATAACTTTTTTTGGTCTAAGCTAGGGGGTTCATTTGAACCCTCTCACTTGTATGTAATGCTACTCCTGTTTGAACAAGTAAAAAAATCCATTGAAATCCTCTTAAAAATCTCCCAAATACTCTAGAAAATTCCTAAATCCAATTCCCATAATCGAAATCAAGGTCTCCAAGGGTATAATCTCTAAATTCTCCCTTATTGTCATTGTTTTCAAATTCTTTTTTGCTTAATTAAAGTATTTGTTTGCGTGAAGAATGTGATTGAACATGTTTTCATTGACATGAATGGGTATCGCCATGCATGATAGGATTAGAATTTGATTTCAAGCTTATATCTATCATGCTAATTCTTATAGTAATATGAATATGTTCATTACTTCATTCATCTTTGCATGCATGAATATCATTTTATGCTTGCTTCACATGTTATTTTGATTATATGGCTTACCCATGGGACAAAATTGCTAAATGCCCTTTTTGGGCAAACTAAGCAGCATTTTGTCATATTTTTCAAACTAATTAGGGAAATGTCTCTCTTTTGAAACTTGATTTTCTCAAAATCGAGTTATAAAAAAAAAAAAAAAAAAATTTTAGAGCCCTATAGCGGCGTTTTTAAGGACCTATAGTGACGTTTTTAGGACCTATAGTGACGTTTTTTAACTTGACTTTCACTAAATCGAGTTATAGGCAATTTTTTTTTAATTTTTTTTTTACCTATAACTCGATTTCATATAAATCGAGTTATAAAACGCGACTATAGGTCCTGAAAACGTCACTATAGACTCCTTAAAACCGCCACTATAAGGCCTAACTCGATTTTAAGAAAATCGATTTTCAAAAGAGGGGCATTTTCCTAATTAGTTTGAAAAATAGGGCAAAACGCTGCTTAGTTTGCCCAAAAAGGGCATTTGGCAATTTTTTCCCTTACCCATGTTCTTATATGACTTACCCATTATGTTCTATCTAGTTGGGTCTTGGAATAATATATGATGGTTTTTTGAATAATAAGCTTGACTGATTGGATCGATTTATCTTTACATGTAGCTATTCTCTTGATCTGATCTAATTAAATTTTACATGGAGGCTAGATGGTATTTTATTTACATATATATGACATGCATGCATAATATTTAGTTGTTGAAATTGCTTGAGTCTTTGTCAGGACTCAAGCAATTCCAATATCTAAATATATTATGCATACATTGTGAACTTAATGTTTGGTTCATAGATCCATTTATACAAGCATGATTTTATACAAATTTGACCTTCTATAAATATGGATTTGCGTACTAGTTCTTTAGTTAGTATTGTAAATTCCATAATTCCCACACCAAAAAGATTGATCTAAAAGAAGTTTTCAAAGTGATTTTAAAAGCTTTATTTTTCAAATGATTTTCGAACACTTCAAAAAAAAAAAAAAAAAAGTATTTCTCAAAGAGCGTTTCCAAATCACCTAAAGCTGCTTGTATTGTGAAAATGATTTTCATGGAAAAGTTTCTTCAAAAGTTTTCATGAAATCCATTGTTTTAACAAATGAACAATCAAAACCCTTGGGTCTTCCTCTTAAAAGTCCTTTGCCAATAAAAATACTTTTTCCTAAAAACCGTAGGAGGTCTTTTAAAAATCATTTGGTTTTAAAAATTAAAGTAATTAGTCGCTAACCCGTGCGATACACGGAAAAATTAATAACTAAGTTCCAAAATAGTGTTATTTATTTATTTTTAAGATTGTTAAATAATACATGAGTATTTATAAAAGTTCAAATCTCTTAAAACACTATACCAATATGAGAAATTTGATTGTTGTGTTCTACCTAAGTACAAAGTTAAAAACAACATCTAACTTTGTATTACTTATTTGTACCTTTAGTTAACAACCTCAAAGTACTGGTAGGCATCCTACGTCTATCATCAATTGCATCCTTTCTTTCATGAAATTTAAGGTCTCTATCATTTTTTTTAACATAATCCCTTCTATTATTCAGTCTGTTTGCAAAATCTTGGTAATCCTAGTTGTTTATTCCTTGTTCTTGTCATCATCAATGTGCTTAAAAAATCACATTTAGGAGTATCATTTGAAAAGCCATATATGGTGCAATTAATAAAAAGTAGAAAGGGAGCACAACATGCAAACACAAATGCTTTACATATCTTTAAATAAACTACATACATTTAAAAAAAAAAAAAAAAAAAACATATTAAAAGTAAAACATTAAGGACCTTGAACTTTGTGAAATAAGGTTATAATGTTATTACATATAAAATTATTCATCAGCCCTGTCTCAGTCTTGTGTGCACTGCAAACAGGAGCTAGAGCATTTGAATCAACTGCAGTCTTTTCTTTTCAAGGCAACACTTGCAGCGGTACCCCACATATCTTGCCTTTGGATGGTTGTCCTCAGAGGTAGCTATTAGAGATATTTGAAAACACGGTAGCGGCCATAGCAGCCAATTCAAAAAACTGTATCAATCATCCTCTAGAGAAGGAGTAGAAGAAGAAGGAGGAGGAGGAAGACGAGAGAACGGTCTCACCACCCTGTTACCTTGCGATTCAGAAAACCTGTTGAGCAGTCTTCTTTTCGTCTTTCCTTTTTCACTGATTTTTTTTTTTTTTTTTTGCCATTGATTTTATGATCAGGTACTAAGTTTTTGCCCTTCTAATTGATTTGTCATAGTTCCAAAAATCCCCCTACAAAATTCTCTAAGCAGAAACCAATAGCTGTCTAAGTGGGTATGTATTTCTTATTTGAATTGTGATTGTGGGAATAATTTTGGATCGAAGAGATTGTTAGTAAAGAATGGGTTTCGAGGTTCATTTTTGAGAAATTCAAATAAATTTTTCGGTGTGTTTTGTTTGATTTGTTTCATGTGTTAACAATTAATGCTTTGGTGTGTTAACAGCAAAAGCCACTAATACACCAGAAACTCTAGTAAAACCTTATCATTCACTCAATACCCTAACCAACAACATTAAAATCTGCCTATTTCCTTCTCCATACCGAACCCCCAATAGGATACTGACCCAAAACACTTGTTGCAAAATGTCTAAAATGTCTTAAAACTTAAGAAAAAAAATTACCATAATAGCATATAAAGTTACATATAGAAGTATCCAAGACATACATTTGGCTTACACATCTCTTTTAAATTTTTGAGAATACCTTATGACAATTACACTAACTTACACAGGAAAATAACGAAATGATCTAAATCTTATAACCAAGAGATGCATAGACATATGCCATGTGAAAAAAATAAAATGATTAGTATCAAATTGTGAATTTTAATGATCTAATTCATAAGACTTACATGCTAAAACTAAAAAACACTTTTTTTTTCTCAGTTGAGAAATACCTATTCTTAACACCAGGAGATGCATAGACAAATTGCCATGTGAAACGTAAAATGATTTGCATCAAACTGTTAATTTTAATGATCTAGTGCATAAAACTTATGCTAGTAGACCTCATTCTGCATAAAGCAGAAATCCACTTTCCAGGTAACAATTTTCATCAATAAAAGTTATGAAACAGAGATACACAAATTAATTAAGCAGCTTAGTCACTCATGGGCCATTATATAGTTTATGCCAATTCATCTATTCTATTGTCCCAACACATGTACACCAGTTGCCCTTGAAGGACTTTTGTCGAACGCCAAACAAATATAGCTAAGATGTACTTAAATAGAACTTGGTTGATCTACAGGTGCTGATATAGAGAGAATCATAAATTTCAAGCACCTAAAAAATTGAATAATGTAATATACAAATTAGAAACTTGTTCTGACAAACAACCAAGACAATTAAAAATTAACGCTATATACAAAAAAAAAAAAAAAAAGAAAAAAAAAAAAGAAGCTTCATGTGAGGTTTATGCTTAATTAAATCTCACTTATCAAACAACTAATATTTTTTTTTAATGTCATCATTTTCCGAATGGCATCATCAATTGGAAACAACTGGGCCTTCAGTTTCACAGGAGTATATTGTTCTCAACAAAAAGATTTTGCCCAAAAAAAAAAAAAAAATGGAATCCAAATTATTTTGGGTTTATGTGATTTGTGACTTCTTGAAACCAAAAAAATATGGGCCATACAATAGTATTTCCAACTAACATTGTGACTTGTTCTATGGAATGTACTTATCATTGCACCATGCCCGACTTCTGAATCCTACCCTTATGTTCAATTATAAACTACATCTAGTCCTAACTGGCTTTTATGTTTAGAATTATATGCAAAATGAAATCAATTAGGCTCCAAAAATAAATAAATAAATTCTAATATAAAGTTAAAATTTTATAAAACAAACATGAATTCTAATATCAAACTCCAAATAAATTATATAATATGCAACGAAGAAACCTAAAAAAGAAAAAGAAAAAAGAAACTATAGTAGCTAAATATACAAATAAAACACTAATTAAAATTCATTGACATGCAAAAATTAATATCTAAAACTAAAGAAGCATACTTTGCTCAGAAACTTTTTTATTTCAATAAGATCAAACCTGGTTTAGAAAACCTTAAATTAAAATTAAAAAATTTAAATAGATTAGTAAACCAAAGGGCCAAATAAAGAAAATAGGTAAGAGGGAAAATCCTAAAATTAAAGTAAAAACATCACTAACCATTTTAAAAACTCCAAGCGACGAAGAATGACAACCCCCTGACTCAACAACATCTTTGCCAAAGAATGCAAACTGTGACACATCAAAAAATGTACATTCTGCATCACAACAGAATTCAAGTAAAAAAAACCTGTCAATTCTCCAAACCTACAATGTAAAACAATAACCTCCAAATATAAAAAAGACATTTAATGATATTAATTTTTCCCAATGAGAAAAATACACACAGCCTTACATGCTTATATGCATATAAGGCAGGACAATAGCTATCATAACCTCACTCTCAAGCCATTTTTGAATTCAAACATGTTCCAATTTTCTCAAAACAAAATTAAAAAATCTTTTGCTAAAATCCACCTCATAGTAAAACACAAATAACTCATTCTATCCACTATAGCGACAATTTGTGAATGCAGTATTATACAAAAAATATGAATGGTTTTGTATCATGGGCAACTAAATAGGCCTAAGAGATGTGCCTAATGAGGGAAACATGCAAAGAAAAATCCATTATCAGGTCTAATGCTATTTGCCTTAGTCAAATAGTTTGATAGTCGATAGATTCATAATTTCTCTACAACTAAAAGTAATGGCTTATAGGTCTTTATCATGACCAACTCTAAAACGTGATAGAGACTAATACCAGCGATTTTCTTTTTGGGGGCAAATACCTGTTGAGGAATGAGTCGTGGGCAACTTTGTAATCATTGTGGATTTGAAAAATCTTTTCCCTTCTTGGTCTGTGTTTGCTCCACTGCCTTCTCTTCTTTTCTAATAACCCAGATTGTAAGCCAAAAAAATAAAAATAAAAAACAAAACATGAAACTGAAACTCATGAAAGAAAAGGGGAAAAAAAAACCCCAAAATTGAAAAATCCTAATAACAATTCGAGTAGAATTTGATCATCTAGGTTGTTTCCCTGATTTCAACAAAATCCCTAAATTGATAGCAAACCTAATTGTGGACAATAGGATAAGAGATTAGTTGAGAATTACCGAGAAAGAATGGTCTTATATTGGGGTTGGGCAGGAGATTGAAAAAGATTGACCCATGGTCGTGCCTAGCACTATCCTCAAGTTTTCAAGCAAATAAAACTTACTGACAATTTTATGGAACTGGGAGATGAAGGAAGAACTGTCTGACAATAGTGAAGAGGCCTCTCCCTCAAATCTCTCTCTCCAACTCAGTCTGCATCTTGTCATATTTGTATCTCTATGTCTCACGGCCATAGATGGTTTCTAATCTCTGTTGATATATGTTCGTTTATAACTCTACCATATCTCTTTCTTTGAAATAGTTTTTTTTTTTTTTTAATATATACCTTATGCCAAACGTTTAGTAGATAGTGAATCTTAATAGTAACTAGCCTCTGAGCACGCGCTCATGCGCTTGCTTAGAGGCTTTTCTATTTTCTGGATAAGGATTAAATTAGAACATTTATTATAATTTAGAATTACTACACTTTCCAATCAGAAAGAAAAGCTAGGGATGTAATTTGTTAAATTAGAACATTTATCTAAATGAATATATTGAAGTACTAAAAAAATGGCCAGTGAAGTGCTAAAAAAATTGGATCTTTGAAAAGTAACGAAAGCATAGAAAAGAGAGTGTAAAAGAATACATTGAGTGAATGAATGAAAATATGGATTACCATTGAACTGTGATCCCTCAATTGATCCACGCCCATCTCTGAGACTCAGCAACAAAATTATAAACCAATCCCCATAGCCAATTCATCACCACTGTGAGGAATAGTTCTGGCCTCCATCCATCCCTCACCGCCAATGTATGAAAGTCCAGTTAACAGGAAATTTGGAATTGTGAATGAGTAGAAGATTGAACGTTTAAATTTCAATTTGTAAACTGATGGGAGACTGCAACATATTTATGAGGCATTTTTTTAGGGGGAATTAATGGACATATTTTTACTACTATATCCTCAATTGTTTTCACTTATTAAACATTGGATGTGAGGGTATTTTAGATAGTTTAATGAGGCATTTTTGTAGGGGCAGTTAATGGATGTATTTTTACTGGTTTGTCCTCAACAGTTTTCACTTATAAAATGTTGGATGTGAGGGTATTTTGGAACAAAAAAAATCCGGCCCAAACAGGGGCAGCCCCTCAAATAGTAGTATAGAAAACGAAAAGATATGATTGTTTATCGTTTTTAAAAGTAAATGTGGTGAAAAAACTTAAAAGGAAAAAAAATTAATTTATATGTAAATTGTGAAGGAGAAAATACATATACAATTTTATAACACTACAGCTGTAAGAGTTGTGTCTCTAGTTTGTAAGAATAGGCAATTTTTTTTCTTAAAGGTGAACGTTTACCGAAAAGATACAATTGTTTGTGTTTTTAATTGTATACGTATCAATAATTTATGTAGCCATGTGGTGCAATGAGAAGCGGTCAACAAAAAGTCAAACGTTTCGGTTATTAGTTATTACAATTGATTCTCCAAATAAAAACCAAAAACCCTTAATTTTTTAGTTTAAAACAGAACTTTAGCGGTAGCGATTCCGGTAGTCTGATAGTGGGTGGAGGCTTACGGTGATGACAAAACTTGTGGTGGCGCCCCTCTCTCAGTCCATGGTGCATTAACTTAACAGTCTAACGATTATTCTTCCTCTTCTTCCAAAAAAATCTCCAATATATTGATCTTTCTACACCCTGTGTCTATCCGACACTTTCTACCGTTCTCGGACTTTCGGCCTCTAAACCTTGATTTTCCAAAGCCAATTATAAATACCCTAAAATTAAACCAAAATCAAAAACAAAATTAATTGAATCCAAATACTCCCAAAATTTTTTAGTATACTGAGAAACTAAATCGAATCAAAAAAATCAAATCAAAACCTAATGTAACCCAAATACCTAAATACAAATCAATCCAACCAAATTTCTCAAAACCAATTCTTATTTCATACCCAGATCTAAGAAAGAATGAAAAGAAAAAAAAAATTTACCAGTGGTAGTTCTCTCTCTCTATGTCAGTATCTCAAATCCTGCGTCCACCTTTAGGTTACTGGTGCTGGTTCCAGTAGTCTAAGTCTGGCAAGGGACGAACAGTGGTGGGAAAATGATGGTGACAGCCAGCTAGCCGTACAAACTCTGCTTCCTTCTCATCTCCGAATCGCAAGCTTTTTTTTCTTTTTCTTTTTTCTCCTTCTCTGTCTCTGTATCGCAAGCCTAATTGTATTTTCACCGATTAATTTTTTTATTTAAAGAGAGGCTTTTTTATTTTATTTTAATGGGTTTTTTTTTTTATTAACCGGTTATTTAATTCATCTTTTTTATTAATTGCAAGTGTGGTAGAGTTTTGAAAGGCCAAACGTTGTAACGTGCGGCTAGTTTTACTTGAAAGCTATATACGTGTCAGTTTTTAAAGGGGCCTTTTTCCCTAACGTGACAGCACCTCCTTAAAGTTTCTGCTATTATATATAGTATTAGGTATAGATTTGTCAAGAAAAATTGGAAATGAGAGAAGGGGGGGGGGGGGGGGGAGGTAGTACAAGTAATAAGTATGAGTATGAGGCGCTAGAGTACTTAATGACTTTATAAAATTATTAGCTACGTTTATTTATAACAACGAACATTACGTCGTATGCAAAATTGCAAATAAAGCAAAGTGGAAAATTAAAGTATGGAATTTTTGCTATTCAAATTTGAGTACAAATTTTCATCAAAGAAAATTAGAGCACATATTATTAAAAATCCAATTCGAAGGGAAACTAAACTTTATTGGAAAGCATAATGAAAAAAAAAAAAAAAATTCTATAATCCTTCGGGAGGTGGGATAGGGATGGAAGGGAAATAGGTTAATACATGGGCGCCTACAGTAGATTTAGTCTCTTGAACCATAATATCTCTCACATCAAGAATTCATACAAGTTCTGATTTTCTAAATTTGAGTTTGAACGTACTGTGAAAAACATCATAATTTCATGACCAAAACCTCAATTGTAGTGAGCAAAGAAAATAATTTCATAACCATAGTCTCAACCTATTGTAGCCCTTCTACAAAAGTACACAAAAAGTAACGCTAAAGCAGTTGACTTGCATATTGTAGATGAGGGAATCCCATGTCTTCCTTTCCAAAATAATCCCTTCAAAAATGGCCAGAAGCATAACACCAAATACACACTACAAAATACCTCCCCTAGCCCAGACCCATGCCCATCAGGAGCTGGAGGTTACAACTTTAATAAACTCACAACCAACACTGTCAAGTGCACCACCAAAATGGTTGTACCAGGCAAGAAAATTGTGAACTTGTTGAAGATGAACCTTCCCGCTTCAGCATCACTGGCATCATCACTAGATTGGTCTTTTTGTGTTACTTCAAAGACTATCTCGAATATACCTAAGAGCTTAAGTATCACACTGAGAAATTTGAATAACCATGAATTCATTGTGTTTATTCGTGACATTCTTTGGTTATTCCACCATGCTCGAACTGATTGGCCACTTCTTAGGTACTCGGATAAAGTGTATACGTTGTAAATGACGAAGATAGCAACTAGTACATATAGTGTTGGTTCTTGCACCTGAATATACACATACACGTTTTAAGGTTGGATAAACAGTAAAATATATATATATATATATATATATATAAACTTAATTTTGAGTATATTATAGTTTCATGCAATGTTGGAAAAACATTAAAAAAAAAAAACTATAAACTTAATTTTGAATATATTATAGTTTCATGAGCTTCATCATACAAATTTTTGGACAACTGGAAAATTTATTACTTCGAATAGAGATTACCATATGCACATGATTTTTGTTTTGGTAGAAGTGTGGAACACATTTGCAAAAAATATAGAAGCTATAATGATGACATGCACAAGATTTATACAACACAAAGTTTTGGCATGACACAATTTGAGCTCTATATGTCTTGTTATAAATGAACATCGACACAATGGTTTAGGGTTGCTTAATGACTTTTAAATGCATTTGTTAAGTTTAAATGATTAGTTTTTTTTTTTTCTTTGATTTTTTTTATTTTTTATTTTTTATAATTCTATACACAAGATGTGCGAATTGACGAAGCTACAATATTCTTGGCAATTTCATTCCTAAATTTAATAGCTAACAAATTGAGATCGTATATTTCATTCTATAAGGTGATAATTTTTTATTAAAAATTACTCCTCTTATTATTTTCCATCTAAGTAAGAAAACGTCAATAAGGGGCTTAATTTTGCCACACCAAAATTAGAGTCTTAAGAAAAAGAAAATTCCCCACCCTCAAAAAATAAGCTATCATTAATTTATTTTAGTGGCAAATACGAACAGAAGCATGCAATAAAAAGACAAATTGGAAGGTGCATACATGCAAAAGTAAAATTAGAGGCTTGCTGTGGTTTGTCCTCACCTTGGGCAAGAAGTGGGGTTTGGTGATGAGACAATACGCAGGCAAAGCAGCATAGCATAGCTCGGAAATGAATATGCCAAACATTGCCTAAATTGAAGCTCTCCAAAGAGAGTAATAAATATAGGACAACTTTTGCTAAAATGAATTTCAAGTAGGCCTGTGGCCCACCTCTTTTATTGGATTGCTGCGGAAGACCTCCAACCTCTTTTATGGATCATTAGTCCAGTGTGGATATCTTCTGTGGTCGATCCATATTTCCAGCCAACCTGAAATGGGGCACCCACAATCATCAGAGTTGGACCGTAAAAATAAAAAAACTAAATAAATAATAAAAAAAAAAAAAGAATAAGGGAAGTAATTAAAAGCGCACCTTCCAATACATATTCAGTGAAATGTACTGGCTCAACGCCTTATCAAAAAAAAAAAAAAAAAAAACACTGAAAGAACTTAAAGCTTAAAATTGATCCGTGCGCTAAACTTCAAATATTTAAAGTAAGGTTTACATACGTTTAATGGTCTTTCTAATTCGTGATTTGTATATATTTGTTGAAAAAATTTAGGCATTAAATTTTTTTTTTTTTTTTTAATTATGGTAGATACTAAAAATAGATTCAGTAACTTAGCCATATAATTACAATTTATTTAGCACCGTAACAAGTTTTGAAAAAAATGGCATATTTAGCATTGGTGTTTTATGTTACCGACCTTTGTACCCTAACTAGTACTATACTCATAACCAGAACCATTGACTTGGTATGATGCCTGAATAGAATTCGAAAGATTGGGCGGTGGATCTGTCTTCCCTTTCAAAGCATTAGCACCTGATTTGATCAACTTCTTTGAACTCCCAAAATTTGAAAGAATCTTATTAGCCCTTTTTTCTGCCAAAAGAAAGGAGAAAAATAAGACATTAGTAGTACAAAAAGGAAAATCTCCACCATGATAATGAAGTGATTGTCCAATGGACCCAAAAGTTCACGTGTTGTCACTAAAAGTTTTTTTTTTTTTTTTTGAGAATCGTGTTGTCACTAAAAGTTAGTTGCTTATTGAAGTCGAAGAAAATTGAAACAAACATGTATTTGTTTGTACCCCCATTACGGTTAATAGAGAATGATATATATATATATATATTTTTTTTTTTTTGGTAGGTTAAAATCTAAAATTAATTTACTTACCATTTACTAAATCTACATCATCTGGAGATGGACCATAAATAACTTTCCGACTATGAAAGCATCCTGTTCCACTATAAAAAGGTCCTTGAAGTCCTACTATTCCATGCCTCATATACTATATATGCATATAAAAGGCAGTCAAGTAAACTAATTAAATGATAACTTTCTACATATTATTAAATTTCATTTAGTCACATAACATATCCATGAAATTTGATGTTTATTTAATTATAGATTATGAAAGAAAAAGAAAAGACTTATTTCGTAAGATTAAGATTCAATTTGACTCACTTTAAATAAAACCACCATTTGATTGCCGTATAGGTCATCCTTTAATCCTCCATAGAACACTTGTGGGAATTGAGAAAATGCAATTTTGTTTTCACTGTTGGAATCCAGTAGTGGGCACATTGCATGAAGAGCAGTTTTTCGATTGTTGACAAACATATCAGTCTACATTCAACATATAGGGAGCATTCGTCATCAAACTAGAGACTCTGGCCTATATATGATACAAACGGTTCCAAAAAAAGGAGAAAAATGTGTTAGCCAATTAGAATACTTCAATAAAGTGTGATAAGATTTATTAAAATAAAATCCTACAAATTCTATCGTCAGTAAAGAATATCTTACGAGAACATTCATGGCTCCTGCTTTGTAATGATGTGGATGTTTTGGTTGCTTCTCTCTTGATATATAAACCAAATGTGGCAATTCATCCAGAAGACTTGTCTTGTTCTCCCGTATAACCTATTGTAAAATAATATAAATCAGAACAAAGTATCATACATATATCAAACATATACATATGTAACATTTCTTTCACATGGAAATGTTTTCATGCTTATGACATTCATTCTTATGTTTTAAATAAATCCAATACACTAGATATCTTTCAGAATTTACATGTAATTTTAATAGGTCTTGGTTAATGTATGTCGTTAGGGCATACATTAATAATTAATTTTAGAAAAAATTTTATGAAAAATTGAAAAAATTGTTAAAAAAATTAGTTTATTTTTCATTTTTTTCATAAAACATTTTTAAAAATGATTTATTAAAAAAGAAAAAGAAAAAGGAAACACTGAAGTCTCAGGAGTCAACAAGGCTAGACTATAGTAAAGGTCAAAAATAGGGGGTGTTTGATACATGTTTTTAAACAACAATTTTCAGTTTTTAAACAACAATTTTCAGTTTTTAAATAATATTACATGTATTTCCACATACTTTTTCATCTACATGTATTTCTATACATATTTTTAAACAACAATTTTCGATTTTCGATTTTGACAAATTACAATAGTGATAGCTGTTCAATAGTCAAAGGGGCGGCTGCTATTTGGAAATCATTGGTTAATTCTTTTTTTTTTTCTTTTTTTTTATGGAACATTGGTTACTTAATTGATATACTATGAGTATGTAATCTAATATAAGCGGATTTTGTGAAAGGATAAGCCAACTCTTCAACTGAGTTTTGCTTTTTGTTTTGGTTTTTATTTTTTTATTTTCCTGTTTTGTCAATGATACCTTGATAATAGCTGGATGGTTTTTGCGTTCTATGTTCGAGAATTCTGCAAAGTCTCCAGTAAAATCACTTGGCACGGACTGTTGGACCGCATCCTCAATTTTGCAACTAATAAGTCGCTCATACTCATCCTACAGAAGAAAAAGACAAACAAATTTGCATATAAATTGCAGGCAAAGATCTCATCGTTGTCCCATTTCACAATTGAAAAATGCTATACTATTTCAGATTAATTTTTTAGGAAAATTATTGTGTACTCCCGAAGTACCATAAATACGTACTCTACTCTTTCACATGAATGGTGGGTCTCACTAATTAAATTCATAGTGGCATTAGTAGGATCCACCATTCATGTGAGAGGAGGGAGTACGCATTTATGATACTCTGAGAGCACCTAATAATTTTCAATTTTTTACAAATTGACATGCCAAATAACGTGATTAAAATTTTTTTTTCTTAAATTTGTGATTGATGATATACGACTTTATAAATTTTATATAACAAAATTTGTAATAATCTCGCCATTAGATTACTGCAATAAGGCAAACAAAAAGTTTTTTTTTTCTTTTTTTTTTTATTATAAGATATACCAATTTTGTGACTTAAGATGGAAAATAAATTTTCAGACACAACTCCAGATTTGGATTACCTTCATTCTTTTCCATTCCTGTTGAAAATCACTTGAACTACCACCGAAAGTTTGGGGGTTACTAGAAAAGTATCTAGAGGGGGCTCTAACATGAATATTGTACTTCTTACAAAATGGAACCCAAAGCTTGGCAAACTTTGAGGCTTCCACAAGAGAGTAGTAAGTGATTGGAGAACAACCATCATCTGATACGTAACAAGCTAGCTTGTGAGCTGGATAATCAATTGCCAACAAAGAGAGCACGGTGTTTCCTGTGATGATAGGTGGTTCTAGCATAGGGTCCGCAGTTGCCACAAACATGTCCACCGATGGAAGTTCAGCCGTTCAGGTACCCTATATCAAAGTTATTAACATGAATGATTCATGTTAGACACCTGACCAGGTAAAGAGATTGTAATAAAAATATATAGAAGAACAGCCAAATACAAATTGTAGTGACAACTAAAATTAAGTAACGTATTATTGGCACAACATCTTATAGGTTACCGTTGTAAGAGTCGGTCTGGATGCGTTTTATATTCAACAGGATTCCATTTGGTGCTGATGACGAGAGCCCAAGTGAAGGTGAACCATGACTCGCATAGGATGGCAAGCAACCAAGTGAGGCCATGATTTTTGAGGAAGAGAAAACGATAAATAAGAAGAGAAAGAAGAAGGAAGAAGATTAGGATATTAAAGAGTCTTTGTAAAGTGGTTTTACGTGGGATTTTTTTATATAGAGGGAGAGCGATCGGGTTGGCCATGGAGTAGATAGGAATACAATTTTAGCGGCACTACTATGCTGGTCTAGTATTTGCATTGATGGCCATTTATATATGTGGCAGAGATAGGTGAGGACATCGTGTTTATTGTGGTCCCTCTTACATAGACATGGATTTCACATGCATGGTTCCTACTCCATTGTTACTGCATTTGGTGATGATAGAAAATTCAGATGGTTTAGTTGATAAGGTTTGGATACTTCGTCTAATTCACCTAAATTTGAGTTCTATTGCTAGCAGTTTTACGTTGGTGGGATCCATATAGATTGACCCATACGTCTTATCCGGAGCACCATCCCATTTTTGTTTACCAAAAAAAAAAATTCATTGTTTTGGGACTTAATACACTGTCTTCAAACTCTTTGGAATGGAGTGCGGAGAATCCTAGATATCGATTTTACTGTTTTCTTTTTTCTAATATAATCATAATGAGTGGACAATTTTTCATTAATCCAACTAGCTTCCCACAGCCAATAGCCTTGTAGTCAAGTGGCACTCAAGTTCCTTTGTAACCTGTTGTTCAATTCGGAGGTTCTATCCTCCACACTTATCTAGTGAAAAAACAAAAAAAAACAAAAAAAAAAAACAAAAAAAGGCTTTCCCCTTGATACCCGACTGATGGTACAATACACAAAAAACCGTTATTTATGTGAGTCGAATTAGAACAATACTGACAAGTGGCTTTCCATGATCACAAGTTTGCGGCCATTTATTCAGCAAAAAAATAAAAAGTGTGTAACCTTTTGGCCGCAGCTTTTTATTCTCACTCATCCATTATTTCACTTTTTTTTTTTCACATCCGCTTTTATATGTTAAATTGTATATATTTTTACATCAATTTTGGATATGATGCATACAATTTTATCTATTTATAATACCATGAATACAACTTGTTGTTGACGTGTATATAACTCTAAATAATATTACACCACTTTATAATTTATTATTAAATACGAATTTTGAAAAATCTATAGTTAGAATACATTATATTCATATACTCTTCATGTTTGCAAAATTTCGAGGTGATCAAAGATCAATAGTCTTGTTATCAATTAATTATATAAATTCAAGTTTTTGTAATTTAAAATAATTCATAAAAGATGAGTTTATGGATCACATGGTAAATAACATTTGATTGGTATGAAAATTAACATGTATGTTAAGTATATATAGAACATGTAATTCAACAATGACATTTTAAAATATAAATTTAATAACAAGTTATTGGGTAGTGTAACACTGTTTAGAGTTACATTAGGTATAACTTGAACTCAACTCTCTCTCTCTCTCCCTCTCTCTATATATATATATATATATATATATGTATGTATCACATGCTTAATTTGTTGGATTATATATAGTAACTTCGCCTAGATGTTAGTCACATGATTATAGTCATTTATGTGAAATGCTTGCCTTAGCTATTAGCTTAATTATACTCCTAAGGAAATTGAGAAAATTAAAGTCCAAATTTATTAAAGATTTCAAAGTCCAAATTTGTAAAACTTCTAGATTTATTTTATCTTATGATATTTGGAATGCAACTAAAGTATTCATATTCATAATCCTACTCTAAATGAAAAAAAGAAAAAAAAAAAAGAATAGTCTTACTTATAGTTCAAGTCATGTGACCTTAACATTAAATTACTCTCATAAAAAAAATTATTGTATATTTCATTTAATGGTTATATTGTAGCATTTATTAAATAAATACTATTTAATATTAAAGATCTAACGATTTAGAACTTTTACTATGAATGTAAATTTCTAATACCAAATCATTCTTCCTTATATTGTCTCTCTCTCTTCATTTTTCCTATCAATTTTTCTTATGTACTGTATAATAGTTATGAATGTTCAAATAGCGTGTAAAACACTATGAACGTTTAGACCCCCAAAATACAAATTACCAATTCAAGCTTATTATCAAACAATAAATGTGCAGAACATGAATATAAGCTAATAACAGAATTGATAAGCAATCTAAACCAATTAAAATCACATCCATAGCAAAAATCAAATGGTAAAGATTAAGGAAAGAGAGATGCAAACACAAGGACAACATAACGATGTGTTATCGAAGAGGAAACCGAAACTCTCGGTGTAAAACCTCTCCGCCGCCCTCCAAGCGGTCAATAATCCACTAGAAAATGAAGTTGGGATACATGAACAGCAATAGACTCTCCAAGCCTAATCTACCCAGGTACCTAAGCCCTCCAAGCTTCGTACTCCAATGAGGTTACGCCGAACTTTTGTCTTTTCTAGCTTACCGGATTCCGCATAGCCTATAGTATCAACCAATAACCATTGGTCCCTTCTAAACTACTTCCCTAAGCATCAAAAGACCTTCTCACAGACGTGGGTATGGTGAGAAAATGATTTGGTTAAGAACCTCTCAAAGATGTATCAATAGAGAGGGTGAGAGTAGAGGAATTTGAAGAGTCTCTATGTGAAGATTGTGGATGAATCAATCTTGTTTTTCTCTAGGGTTTCTCTCTCAAAATTCTCTCTGGAAGCTCTCTACATTTCGTGGGTTTAAGGGGTATTTATACTAGGGTGAGATAGGAATGCGAAGAGTCAAGTTTTTTCAAAACAGTGTTGGTTGGTGGCTTGGCTCTCGTGACTTGACTGAGTCACAAGTTCAAGCCACGAGATAACAGAACAGCCAAGTTGGACCTTTTGTCCTGTAGTGCACCAGCTGGCGTGACTGTTCATCTTCTTGCACGCTTCACTCGTGTGCTGCAGTTGGCGGCTTGCCAGTCGCCAGTCACCTGCGAGTCCCAACCGCGAATCCTTGCATCCTTGCACAATCTTGAGCATTTCTTCACACTCTCTCACTCACTGCCCTTACATGAATCCCACCTAAATACAGGGTTTCTAAGTGCTGAAATACAAGCAAATTGGCACGGAATAAAGCCAACAAGATAGTTGATTAAATTCAACCTTACAAGTTATATATACTATGCTACATCTTTAATAACATAGCATCAACATTGTTCATAAATAATAATAATAATAAATAAATAAATAAAAAACATAGCATCAACATTGTTCATAAATAATAACAATAATAAATAAATAAATAAATAAATAAAAAACATAGCATCAATTTTCATCTGTAGCAATAATCATTTAATGATCCAGGAAAACAAGTTTACCATAGGATTTTTATTGATTTTAACATTTATAAAGAAAGATGATAAAGTGTAGAGTCGTTCGTTGCTTGCGTCGTTGCTTGCGTCATTGCATGCACAAGCTTTGCCAATGAGAACTAGTGCAACGATGGATATGCAACAAAAGTTGAGCCAAATTCAATAAGACTCTACCCAGTTTGTCAAATATATTCCAAAAGTGAAATGACCTTTTTAAACCTCTACTTTTTGTTTCCTTAATTAAGGAGTACCCAAAAACATGTTTTTTTTTTTTTCCCTTATTGTATCTGAGCACATTGAAAATTTTTCTTAAAAAAAAAAAAAAAAAAACTAATTCCTTCTCAAAAAAAAAAAAAAAAAAAAAAAAAAAAAGCCAATTATGTATTCAATTTAATCATGATTAAGTACCACAAGAAAACTTTTGAACTCATTCCCAGGAAAAATCATTACGGGGTTTAATCCTAACCTCAAGGAAATTTTTACTATTTAGAATTGAAGTATTACAATTGAGATATACATAATTCCCTAATTGCTATCCAATAAATTCTTATAGACATAACCCCACAATCTACTTTGAGTTGCTTGGACTCTTCTATATCATAAGACTCTCTCATCATGAATTGCATTGTGACAAACAAGGAAGGTTTTGTGGTTTAAGCTTGATCACCAATAAAAAACACATCATCTTAAGATTATCTATCTTAACTCAAGGGTGTTGTGGTGAAAAGAGAGGTTTTGTGATTTCCTCTTTTTAGATGAAAAAAATGGCTCTCTGGTCTCTTTTTTAGTCAATTATTATGTGCTCTTTTATACTTTAGCAAGTATTTCATGATTACCAACTGAGACCTGATTAAAACTTAGGTTTCCCATGTCTTAACCAAACGAGTCTTAGTCAAGAGACAATCAATAGGTTGTTCTTGATTAATTGAGAGATAATGGCAGTCAATTGAGAATACAATGACTACCCTCTCTTTAGCTAAATCATGAAACATAATTGTTATATTTTAGACCCTTGAACAAACAAGGTTTAACCAATTTTAAGGCCAAGTTCTTAATTATATTAATTATGCAAGCCTTAAGTTAAAAAAATAATCAAACATATCATGCACAGCAAAAAAGTAAATAATGCAATGATAATGATCTAGGAAAACCAAGAAACAAACTAATTTTATAGTAAAAAACCTAAGGGGACCAATCCCAAAAAGAACAATCCACTATCAGATAGAAGTTTACGGTCTAAATATTTAATTCATAGTAAACTTAATTAGAGTTAACAAACTTAATTCTGAATTCCACAAATTTCTCTAATATAGATGTGTTCCAAACGTGAACCTTTAGTCCACAACTCCAAGACCACCCTTAAAGGTTTTGTCTAACGTAGACCTCTAGTCTATGACTCCAAGATCACCCTTGAAGGTTTAGATCCAGCACCTTTGATATTGGTTTGTAGCAACTTCAGGTCTATCGGTTCAAATTGTATGTAGATTAATTGATTTCCGGTAGTGACTTTGAAAGGAGAAGGCACAAAACCTTTTAGATCTCAAATGAGAAACTCCCAAGTCTCTGAAAACTTGCCTTAGGGTTTCTTTTAAATACTATGTGAATTAAAATTAAAACCATAATCATCTGATGGGCTGATGGGCTAAAAACTGATTTTGTAGACACAACTTTCGATCATTCGAACTTATGTTTTGATCAATCGAAACTAATGAAATTTCAATTCTTGAATCAGCAGCTTTCCTATTCTTGCACACTAACTAATAGCACCTTGAGCATTGTCTAATCATACCCATAGACTTAGTAATCTATATTTAGACAAGTTTGTGCTTACATGAATTGCCAACAAATCTATACACATATAGAAACTAACAAATCTAGTTTTTGAAGTTGAATTTGTTGAATAATTTTCTATTTCATATTTGACTAATGTATAAGTATTGGAAAATGCTAGATATAAAGAAAAAAGTGGGGTAAACATTTTACAAATGTTTGAAATTTTTGGGATCAAATAATAAAGCACAAAAAGTTTTATTAACCAAGTTGGATCATTTTATATAAATTTAAGGATTTGAGTGTCATTTTTGAAACTCTAGATACCAAACTAAAAAATTGAATAAACTTTCTTTTTTGAGACAGGAGGAATCCCCTAGGGCTGATTTCAAGAAAATTTTCTATTCCATATTTGACTAATGTGAAAATATTTGAAAAACACTAGAATAAAAATATAGATAAAAAGGTCCATATTACAAAAAAAATTATATAGTAATAATCCAGGAGATTAAAAATACATTGTGGCGATTATGATGGTTCACTAAACCACCATTATCATGTTGCATTGATGCATGTTAAATTACCAATTGTCCTAAATGCTTAAGTTGTTAGGATATAGTAAATTTAATCATTTAACCACATACTTTTAACATTTCCACTCATGTGTGAACCGAAATTACCTTTTAATAGGTAATGTTTAACACGTGGGAACTTAAATGAGAGGCAGAGTGGAGGAGACAGGGATCGAACTCATGATCTCTTGCTCTGATACCATGTTAAATTACTGATTGTCCTAAAAGCTTAAGTATTAGGATATGGTAAATTTAATCATTTAACTACATACTTCTAACAATGCGAAACAAACAGTGAAATATGGTTTTTTAGTTTCACAAATTTTTGAAATTTTAAGAGCCAAATAATAAAATGGGACAAATTTTAGAAACCAAATTTGATAATTTTATAAAAATTTTAAATATTTGAGTGTTATTTTTTAAACTCTATATAATTAAAAACCAAGTTGTAAAATTTTACAATTTTTAATTTCTTTTTTGTTAGGACATATGTGATTCACTTGTTAGAAACATATGTCACTACTTTATGTAATTGGCTAATCCTTTGACAAAATGCACTTTACTTGTATTTGGGTAGATTTAGGATGTGTTTAATACTTCAAGAAACCTTGTTTCAAGTTCAAGTGTTGAAGCCATGCAAGTCTGTCCAAGATTCAAGTGCAGAAAGTGTTGTTCATTAAAGCTCGACAACTAGCTATCTATCGAGACTTGTAGAGCTATTGAAGCTCGTGGCTCAATAGCAGCACGACAGATAGGGTATCGGTCGAGGTTTATGAAAAACATAATTTCAATTCTGTTTTAACTCCAATCCATGATTATGTGTTTAAGCTTTCTTTTCTCACAACCCTAGACATATAAAATGATTATTTTAAGGGCCGTCAAAGGTAGACACAAGTTGCACAAGTGTTGAGCAAAATTTGTTCAAGCAAATTATGACCGGAGACAGAATTTGCCTTAGTTCATCTTTCTTGTGAAAAAGTTGTTGTGTTTGTACACCGTAGAGTTTTATAACCAAGCATCTTCTGGACCTTCATTGTGTGATGAACTAAAAAACTTTGCAGCCAACAACCTTCTCTAGTTGGTGATTGAAGTCGCATTCTGGGATCTGCGTAATTGGTTAGTCACGTACTCGGAGCTATGCATCAAAAGGAGAGATTATCACTACAGAACAAGTTCAATTGGGTATTGGGGTAAGGGTTCAACTGTAGGTTGGTATAACCTACTGGGATTCCTTTACTTGTAACCGCTCGTTGTGATAATAGTGGATTCTCGGGAATGGTGACCTTAAAGTCACCCGGTGGGGTTTTTGCCATATAGGTTTTCCCTATTCGTAAACAAATCACCGTGTCAATTTATTTTCCGCTGCAGACTTAGTTTAATTGGTTATTTGTTTGTGCTACCACGCGTTTGCATGTTAATTTGATTAATTAATAAACTTGGCTAATTAATCAATTAATTCATCACAAGGGGTCAATACATTTTTTGGTCTATCAAGTGGTATCAGAGCAAACACACTCTGATTATGGTTAATCTTTGTGTGTGATCCATTGACCCCTGTTTGTCATGGATAGAGGATAATCTCTTATTATACCTCCATTGTTTGATTGTACTAACTATGCATACTGGAAAGTACGCATGAGTGCTTTCTTGCAGCCTCTAGATAAGGTGTGGCAAGCTGTTGAGATAGGTTGGACCAAGCTGAAGGAAGTGTCGGCCGACTAGGATGATGCTAAAATTAAGGCAGCAAATTTCAACAATAGAGAATTGAATGCCTTATTAAGTGCGGTCACCAATGAGGAGTTCAAGAAGATATCCTCCACTGAAACTGCCAAGGAAGCATGGACCATTCTCCAGAAAACCTATGAGGGAACAAAGGTTATCAAGGACTCGAAGCTTCAAAGGCTCTACTAGCTTCGAAGAGATCAAGATGGAGGAGGATGAGTCATTCGATGAGTTTTATGCCAAGCTCAAGGACATAGTGAACTCAGCTTTCAATCTTAAGGAAACCATTCCTGAACCCAAGATTGTGAGAAAGGTGCTCAGATCTCTACTCGAAAGATTCCATGCTAAGATCACCGCGATCGAGGAATCAAAGGACATTGACAAGATTCCTTTGACAGAGCTAGTTGGTAATCTGCAGACCTATGAGTTAGGTTTAACAAGAATTGGCAATTCAGGTAAGGGTAAGAGCATGGCATTGAAGGCCAAGAGCAGTGATACTGATGAGTCTTCAGACGATGAAGATTTTAAGATGAAGTCCTACATTACTAGGCAATTCAAGAAGTTCATACAGAATGCAAATGGGAAGGGCTTCGACAAGGACCGTAGGCAATCCAGTTCTTCTCAATTCAAGAGCCAAGATAAAGGGAAGAAGGATGCTAAGAATGGCGATTAGTACACTGTTCCTTTAGGATCAAAGTGCTTTGGGTGTCAAGGCTTCGGTTACATGAAACAAGAGTGCTCTACATATCTCAAGACCATTAGGAAGAGCAAGGCACTTGCTACTACATTGAGCGACACTGAGCCTGAAGATGATTCCGACAATGAGGATGACGGAACCTTGAATGCCTTCACTGCCACTATCAATCCTACTGAGGGGATTGTTGAAGATGTGGATGAAGAAGAGGAATTGGTGGAGTCCAAGTTTGAGAAGATGGATGAACAAGATGACATCCATACAACCTATGCAAAGTTATACAAGGTCTCAGAAAAGCATGAGAAGTTGTATAGGTTGACCGCCAAGAAGCTTAGTGACGTGGAGCTTGAGCGTGAAGAGCTTTCCACAAAGTTTAATGAAGCCAATCAGACTATTGGAGTACTGAGGTTTGAAAATAACTTTTTGGCTGAGAAGATCAAGAAGCATGAGGCAGAACTGTTCCAAGTTAGAGCTCAATTGGAAATGACTTCAAGTGCTAAGCTCGATGAAATGCTGAGTCTTCAGAAATCTGCTCCCGATCAAATCGGTTTAAGGTATGATTTCTCTCTTTCTATTATTGCTTCTACTAGTATTACTGTTTTTGTTTCTCCTAGTAATAATGTTGAAATTAAGAACACAAATGTCAAAACTGATTTAGCTAGTGAGAACATAGACAAGGGTAAATCTATCTTAGGAGCACCCTCTAAGCAGGATAAGAAAGAAGTTAAAAACCATAGGGCTAAGAAGGCGAACTCTCAAAAGCCTAAACAGAAGAAGCAGCATCTCTGTCATCACTGTGGAGCAGCCGGTCATACTCGACCTAATTGCTATAAGTGGTTAGCCACCCAATAGAGTAATGGCATGATCGCATCGGGAAACCAGAATCAGTTTCCATCTGCTTTTACTCCTCTTGGAGATCTTCTTAAAGCCCTCATTTTCCTTTCGAACTTGAACAGTTTCAATTTTTCCCCCTCACCGTCGGATCAAGGTTTTGCTAGACGGAAAGGTTCTTCTAAGGTGTGGAAGGAAAAGGGTTCCAAGTGATTCTGTCACTTCTTCTATCTCTCCCTTATTGTTTTTGTTTGCATTACTTGTGTGTTTTTGCTTTCAATTTTTGAGTCACTCTAGTTTTTATACTTTTCTTTGTTTAACATGTTTTTGTTTGTTTTCAATTTTGTTTATTTTTTTTATATAAAAATAATAAAAAAAATTGAAAAATCAGAAAAATACAAAAACAGTATGTGTTTGTGTACATTGGTACTTGTATACCTTGGATGGCTATTGAAACAAAGTTTTCTAAACTTTGTATCTCTTGTAGCTTAGATGAGCATCTCTATGCACAACTAAGCAAGTGAGCTTTATGGCTCGTGTTTGTAATAAGTAAGATTAAGTAATCTCTTCTATTTAACACTAGTATCACTCTTTTTGGCGAGAAGGACTAGAAAATCCTAAGAGAAAGGCATAAATAACCATCTCACCACTGTTGCCTGCCAATCATGAAATGATATCTGTATGCTTCGGCATAGCAAAAGTGTAATATCAATGACATTTGTATGCTTCAGCATAGCAAACTGTGTTAATGTATGCTCCAGATTAAGTAATCTCTTGTTTTGCTGTGGACACCTCTAGACACTTACTTGATAGCTGCATCTGTCAAAGCTTTTAAAGCTCGACACCTCTTGATACCTCTATCTGTCGAGAATTACTGAACTTCTATTTAAAGGTTCTGTGTGATCCGGACTTCATTTCCTCAATCTCTCTCGATCTGTCCATGCTTGTTCATCTCCCAAAACACTCTCTTCTCTCTCTAAACCTCTTCCTTAGAGATTTTTCGACCTTAATCAAGTTCTTTCTCACTTGGTAAGTGTCTAAATCCCTCATTTTCATGCATTTCATGCTTTGTAACCTAAGTTTTTGGGATTTTTGGAAATTTTGGGGTTTTTCAAAATCAAAGAGGTTTTTGCATAATTTTTGGGATGGGTTTTGAAGATTTGATCTTAAAAACTTCATGCATTGCATTCCATGTGCATTATAACTATATTTTCATGCATTTAGATGTGTGTTATATATGTTAAAATGTTTGTGTGCTAGTAGGTTTGGATTGGGCTGAGCCTATGATAATATTACTTTTGCACGTCACATGTTCATGCATTTTCATGCATACGTCCTTTACATTCAATATATGTTTATATATTTGAACCGTTTTTGGGACTTTTCTGAGTGTTTCTTTCTTCCCCCTCACTCTCTAGTTTATGTTAGTAAGTCAATGGCACCGAAACGTTAGTCTGCTCCGTAATTAGGATTCATGCATCTCATTTGTTTGTTGTGGTTTTGTCATAGATTGCTAAAAGGGGAGATTGTTAGGACATATGTGATTCACTTGTTAGGAACATATGTCACTACTTTATGTAATTGGGTAATCTTTTGATAAAACGCACTTTACTTGTATTTTGGTAGATCTAGGATGTGTTTAATACTTCAAGAAATCTTGTTTCAAGTTCAAGTGTTGAAGTCATGCAAGTCTATCCAAGATTCAAGTGCAGAAACTGCTATTCATTAGAGCTCGACAGCTAGCTATCTATTGAGACCTGTAGAGCTATTGAAGCCCGTGGCTCAACAGCAGCTCGACAGATAGGGTATCTATCGAGGTTTATGAAAAACAGAATTTCAGTTAGGAACATATGTCACTACTTTATGTAATTGGGTAATCTTTTAACAAAACACACTTTACTTGTATTTGGGTAGATTTAGGATGTGTTTAATACTTCAAGAAACCTTGTTTCAAGTTCAAGTGTTGAAGCTATGCAAGTCTATCCAAGATTCAAGTGCAGAAACTGCTATTCATTAGAGCTCGACAGCTAGCTATCTATCAAGACTTGTAGAGCTATTGAAGCCCGTGGCTCAACAGCAGCTCGACAAATAGGGTATCTGTCGAGGTTTATAAAAAACAGAATTTCAGTTATGTTTTTACTCCAATCCGTGATTATGTGTTTGGGCTTTCTTTTCTCACAACTCTTGACATATAAAAGGATTAGTTTAAGGGCCGTCAAAGGTAGACACAAGTTGCACAAGTGTTGAGCAAAGTTTGTTCAAGCAAATTATGACCAGAGACTTAATTTACCCTAATTCATCTTTTTTGTGAAGAAGTTGCTGTGTTTGTACATCGTAGGGTTTTGTAACCAAGCATCTTCTGGATCTTCATCGTGTGATGAACTGAAGAATTTTGCAGACAACAACCTTCTCTAGTTGGTGATTGAAGTCGCATATTGGGATTTGCGCAATTGATTAGTCATGTACTGGGAGCCGTGCATTAAAATGAGATATTGTCACTACAGAACAAGTCCAATTGGGTATTGGGGTAAGGGTTCAACTGTAGGTTGGTATAAGGTACTGATATTCATTTACTTGTAACCGCTTGTTTTGATAATAGTGAATTCTCAAGAGTGGTGATCTTAAAATCACCCGGTGTGGTTTTTGCTGTGTAAGTTTTCCCCATTAGTAAACAAATTACCGTGTCAATTTATTTTCCACTGCATACTTAGTTTAATTGGTGATTTGTTTGTGCTACCACGCGTTTGCATGTTAATTTGATTAATTAATAAACTTGGATAATTAATCAATTAATTCATCACAAGGGGTCAATACGTTTTTTGGCCTATCATTTTAAAAAAAAAAAGTTTAAGAGTGGCTCCAAGATGTGCGTTAGAGATTTCAAATGCAGAATCTTATGGATGTTATAAAACCTTTAAAAAAAAAAAACATTAAACCAACCCCTTTGAATTACAAATAGAGTATACATTTTTTTTAGAATAAAAAAATATAATAAACTTTAATGGCTAAAGAAGTAGTGTTATCAAACTTTAATGGTTTGTTTGAGATCCGCTTATTTTGCTGAAATTGAAAATTTTTTGTTGAAAGTACTGTAGATAAAGGTAAAAGTTAGCTAAAGTAGTACAGTGAAACTCATGAAGAGTAGCAAAAAAAAGCTAAATAGTAAAATAAGTTGGCTTTTTAATTAGGAGCCAAACAAACACTCAATCACTTATTACAGTCTGCCAAAGTCGAGAAACATATGGTAGACATACGGTAGAGCTAGAACAGTTATTGAATGAGGTCGATTCCTATAATTGCGAGACCCCCTCTTTTTATAATTTTTATGATGTCTTCCATTTTAGAGAATATATTAATTTATATATCCTTTTCAGTCATTTCAATTGTAATTACAATTGGTTTGTGATATTATTAGTCCAAAAAAAGGCATATATTAATAAGAAATCGAAATAAATCATTAAAAAGAAAAAAAATCCAAAAGTAATGATTCTCATTCCTTAATGTTTTGAATATATCAATATGAAATTTAAGTAGAATAAAGAGTTTTTGTTTATTGAATTTTTAAAATGATATATTTTGGTTTTAAAAATTACTTATTGATAAATCCTTAATTTTAAGTATATTTTATTTGATTCAATTGTGAAATAAAATATCACAACAAGTGAATCTAGAGAGAGCTTTGCAGCGACTATTCCCTAGATTGCAACAACTATTCCCTAGATACGTCTCTTCAATAATTCAATTTTAGATCTATTCTTAGTCATAGATTATGCAAAAAATTCAAAACCCTTTTTTTTTTTCCTAAAATCGATAGATAGCTAAGTCCAGGACCACCCTGGAGTCTAGAGTTGTCATTTGCTTTTTATTCTATTATTTTTGGTGTTTTATTAAACTAAGAGTTGTGTTAATGGGCACCGTAAAGTACCCATTAACATCAACTTCTTTATCTTTTTTACAGCTTTATGTCATTTTTTCAGTTTTATAAGCATTTTTATGTCTTTTTTTTTTTTTTTTTTGGACCCACATTAGGGAAACCTTAACAAGCAACCCACAGTGCTTGTTAACATTTCCCTAAAACTAAAGGCAAGGGGAGCTCAAAAATGATTTCTTATTTTCTGCAACTTATTCCGTTTCTTGTAGGGCAAGTGATTGGTATGACATAACCAGTGATGCTTCACTCTCCTAGACCATACGATAGAAACAAGAAGAAGCGTCTAGATATCTTTTTTCTCAAACAGAATTTCTTATGCACGTATTACTATTATTAATATTGACTTAGTCCGTGAGTATGTTGTAAGGGCAAAAAACCATAAAGATCATACAGGCCAAATTAACATATCTCTAATGTTCAGTCAACATGCATGGTTTGGAAGATGCCAGATTCTTATTATACTGCAACTTCTTTTGACCTGTTCATTATTTTACTAATCTTTTTCTTTTTATCGAGTTAAAGCTTTTGAGTTTTCACATATGCCAAAACACTATAAATTGTAACAGCAAAGCAAACACTTAAAAATTTAAATTTGATTTTATAAATCAATTAACTTTCATATTAATTTTTTTTTTCAAAGAATTAATTTATCATTACGTCACCGTATATATATACAGGTCTCTTTCTTGAAGACCAAGTCTCTTTCTTCAAACCAATGATAATCAATATTATTTTTGGAATAATAAATAGTATCTGATGAGTCCAGAAAAATCATTAAGATCATCCATTAATATGGACAACCTTGCATCATTAGTAGGCTATCAAAGATAACCGCTCAACACATTTAATAACGACTGTTAGGTTCTAAAGATTTAGGATTTTATGTATTTAGAACTCTAATTTGTATTGTTGGCAAACCATGATCAAAACAAGTTATTTAGTCTTGTTTAGACTTGCTCAAAGTTTGGTCTTTCATGTAAAGTTGGAATCGAGTGGCTGCAGATGCATTGGTGTATTTCGGCCTGGCTCAATCGATCGAAGGAAATGCTCGATCGATCGAATCTCAGGCAGAATGTTTTTCTACAGAATATTCCAGCTCAGCCCTAACTCATTAAACGTTTTGGGTTTTCTGTTTTTACCTTAGGTATATAAAGAAAAACCCTAGCCACATTTTTAGAGTTGCTCCAGTTGTATTGTTGCTCATACATTGCGGTTTTGTGTAAATCTCTTGTGAGATCTAGATGAGCTTTCCTTTACACAAAGCTTAGGGTTTTTAAGATAGAGATTGCTTCAACATCTTGATGATCAACTCGGTTGCTACCATTGAAGCTTAAAGAATATCAAGCGTGGGTGCTTGTAGCTGATTGAAGAATTCAAGAAAGAAGGAGTCCGTGGATTCGGAGCTTGCACGTGGTCGTGTCAGTAAGTTCTACTGGTGGGTAGCATTAGGAAGTCAAGCGGGGAGCTTGTAAGTCCTTTTGTATGAACTTCGATTCTTTCGCATAGTGGATTCAGGTTTGCCTTGATGATAGGTGGGTTAAATCCTCCCCAGGTTTTGACCGTGTGGTTTCCTGGGTGATCATATCATTGTGTTATTTCTATTTCTACTGCTTTATATTTTGATATGATTGTTTGATTGTGTTTAACCTAGATTTGCATGATTTGACTAAGTTAATCACTTGGCTAATAAACTATGTTAATCCAATTGTTGTTTTAAGGGGTCTAAATTTCCAACAAGTGGTATTAGAGCAGGTAGCTCTTTCTGTTTTAGATCTTTTGATCTAAGAGTTGATCCTTGACCCCTGTTGTCATGGATAATTTGAAGTGTCTTTCTGATCATGTTTCTGCTCATGCTTCTGCTGATTTTTTTGATGCTTTTGAAACTCTTCGTAAGGAATTATCTAAATCTTTGAAAATTGCTAAAAAATTTAAAGAAGAGTTAAAATTGGCTAATCTTGAAAAAGAGGATTTGATTGTGAGATTAGATGAGTCTAATAAAAAAAATGAAATTTTGAGAAATCAAATTTCCTTTCAAGATGAGAAGATGAAAAGCTTGGAACAAGAGTTAGTTGAGTCTCAAACTAAACTTGAAAATTTGACTAGCACCAAGCCTGCTGTTAATAACAGAAGTGTTTCTATTTCTCTTAAGCCTAAAACTGAGAAAGTTTATATCCCTCCTTTTTAAGAGGAATAATAATGAAAAGGCTTATTTTGCTAGGTTAGACAAAGGTAAAAGTTCTGATGTTAACGCTGAAGTTTCTAAACCTATGTCTAAACCTGCTGCTAGTGTGCAAAATAAATCTGTTTTTGTGCCTACTTGTCACCTTTGTGGTGATGTTGGTCATATTAGACCAAATTGTTATTTGTTGACGCAAAAACCAAAATCTGATACTAGATTTGCTGTTAGGAATACTGACGTTCCTAAATTTGTTCATGTTTGTCACTTTTGTGGTGTCTGTGGTCACATTCTTCCTAATTGTCATAAATTGAAATTTAAGCATTCTGTGTTTCAATCTAGGATATGTGATAATATTTCTCTTGCCATAAGTCCATATAAATTATTTCATATGCTTTTGAAAAATTTGAGCTTGTTGGCTTGTGAAAGAAATTTGCAAGATTTTAGTCTTTCTCAGAAGATTGGTGTAATTCCTCAAATACACTTTACTTCACATGGATTTTCACCTACAAAACCGAAGACTTGTGCTATATGGGTGAGAAAAGATACTCCAAGGTGAGTGTTGCCAACTTGTCCCTAATTTAATTCTTTCAATTAATTGTGGACATGTTTTGTTTTTGTTTTTGGTTGTTTTGTTTTTTAGGTTGTTTTTTTTATTAAAAAAAAAATCCAAAAACATTGAAAATTTTCAAAAAGACAAAAATATTTTATTTTGTGTCTTGTTTTATTTTTCTTGAGGATTACATGAATTATGATATCTCTCTCTTGATTTAAAACATGCTTGACATTGTGGAGAAACTTGAATAGCATGTGTTATATAAGTGCTAAGCTTTTTCTGATTTTGTGAGTATGTACTAGTTTGTACATGTACTCAAGGGTTAATTAAGAAATTGATATTTCTTGTTTGTGTACCCTCTATAGCTTAGTTTTGCACTATCATGCATTGCTTTTGCATTGTTCATTTAGCATAATATGTGCTTTTTGTTTTTGGTCATAAATTTTCTTTTAGAACCAAAAGGATTTTTTGTGTTTTGTATTTCACATCTTGGATTTATAATCAAGGATTGGCCACCTTATCTTTACATAACATGTTTATGTACCTTGTTTAGCTTTGATGAGCTTATTTATTGCACTTTACTAGTTGAAGGCTTGTAGTGCATGTTGTGTGGGAAAGATGTTTATGGTGTTCATCACTTTGTCTTAATCTTGAAGTCACATGTTATTTGACTGTCGGACTTGATCCTTTTGAGAAAGGCATAAATAACCATCTCACCACTGTTCATTAGCCAATCATGAACACCTTAGTGCATATCATAAGATTTTGTGCTCGAGAAAGTGTAGCACATGCACAAAAAGAACATAAGGTGTAGTCTCGATTTAATTGCTTAATGCTTAAAATTGGTGTATACTATTAGGCTTGATGCCAAATCACATAAATTAAAATTGGTGTGTACATTATCCTGACTATTTAAATAAGTTTCTAAACAATTAAAATTGGTGTGTATATTATGAGGCAAAATTCAAAAAACTTACATGATTGCTAGCTTATGTTCTAGGAGATGTGAGAGTTATATGATATAACTCTTTAGGTGATAGTCTCTTTTAAATTCTATGTGATGAATTTTGTAGACTTTGTGATTGATTTCTATTCACATATCACCTCACATGTATCTCAAGGTTTTGCTAGTTGCACACACTACACAAGTTACTCTTTGCTAAACTTGGTACATTATATTGTGTGTGATTTTGTTGTGGCCATTCAAGATTAAAAGTTCCTTGATTTTAATGCAAAATGTATATAATGTTTGCGCTTTGAGGATAAATTGATTGAAAATCTTGATTTTGAAAGATTTGGGTTAAATTCAAGTTTTTTTTGAAAAACTTTTCGTCTCATACTCATGCCTTTTTTATAAAACAATGTGCTTTGAGGAGTTTCTGCATTAAAATGCTTTGTTTTTCAAAAATCTGATTTTTCCAGACTTTCGATCAATCGAACCTATTTTTCGATCAATCGAAATTGCGAATTAAAATTTTTGGTTTGAGTCTGCCTGACTCGATTGATGTTCGATCGATTCTCGATCGATCAAAATTGAAAAATTTTCAGTTTCTATGTTTTTGACCAATATTTTTTTTCATGCATTATTTGTGTTTAGGATTCACATGCATTGTATTGTTTTTGTATCCATCTTGCGGTTTTGCAGTCATATCTCTCATTGTTTTCACACATAACATGCATACACTTTGCTACATTGGGTACTCAACTTGATTTAAAAATTGATTGATTAATTTTTGAGTTTTGTACATTCTAGTATATGCTATTTCTTATGTGTGAACTGTAGAAAATATTTTTCTTAAGAGATATGATGGATAATCAATATGCAAATATTTTCTCTACTCTTGCAACTGTTTATGGGTCACATAATGTCATGTTTGCATTTATTGAAGGAGAGAATATTTTTCTTCATGTGTATCCTCACCTTAGTTTTTAACTTTGGTTTGTGTGTTTTTAACTTTGGTCCTGCTGGTGAGGATGTTCCTAATCTTGTTGGTGATGCTGCTGCTACTGCTGATTTCCCCCCCACCCCCCCCCCCCCTCCTCCTTTATTTTTCCCCAAACTGTTTTTCCCAAAACTTGTTTTGTTTTTCCTATTTTTATAGGGGGAGATTTTTTTTTTTTTTTTAACTTTTGTTGTTCATAGGGGGAGTTGTCTTATTTTGTATCCCCTTGATTCTCTATTTCCTCTTATCCTTTATTGCGTATGTTGACTGTTTACTCTTTGTATGAGTTGTCTTTGTCAATACGTGACAAAAAGGGGGAGAAATTATTGATTTATAGGAATCATGTTTGTCTTGTTTAGGGGGAATTGAAATTAATTTTGAAAGGGGAGAATACAAATAAAAAATTTTTGTTGTATCTAACTTAGGGGGAGAGTTAGTTTACTTATGTTTTTATTTCTATTTCTTGTTCACTGCTCATTGATTTATATTTATGAGTTATTCATGATATATGTCTTTGTTTTGTGTTTTGTGAAATCAAGAATTTATTTTTGTTTACTTGTATTTTCCACACATGCATTTATGCATTTTGTTTAATGTTTCAGGAAATATACAGGTTGATTCAATTGAGCTGCTATCTATATTTGCAACTAATGGATAGTAGTTAGGTTGGATTTGTTGTTATGAGCATTATTTTTGTAATGGGCTTTTACTTTGTAAACTTTGAGCTTTTAGTTTGTGTTTTGTCACGGATTGCCAAAGGGGGAGTTTGTTAGGTTTTAAAGATTTAGGATTTTATGTATTTAGAACTCTAATTTGTATTTTTGGCAAATCATGATCAAAATAGGTTATTTAGTCTTGTTTAGACTTGCTCAAAGTTGGGTCTTTCATGTAAAGTTGGAATCGAGGGGCTGCAGATGCATTGGTGCATTTCGGCCTAGCTCGATCGATCGAAGGAAAGGCTCGATCGATCGAATCTCGGGCAGAATGTTTTTCTGCAGAATATTCCAGCTCAGCCTAACTCATTAAACGTTTTGGGTTTTCTGTTTTTACCCTAGGTATATAAAGAAAAATCCTAGCCACGTTTTTAGAGTTGCTCCAGTTGTATTGTTGCTCATACATTGCAGTTTTGTGTAAATCTCTTGTGAGATCTAGAGGAGCTTTCCTTTACACAAAGCTTAGGGTTTTCAAGATAGAGATTGCTTCAACATCTTGATGATCAACTCGGTTGCTACCATTGAAGCTTAAAGAATATCAAGTGTGGGTGCTTGTAGCTGATTGAAGAATTGAAAGAAGGAGTCCGTGGATTCGAAGCTTGCACGTGGTCGTGTCAGTAAGTTCTACTGGTGGGTAGCATTAGGAAGTCAAGCGGGGAGCTTGTAAGTCCTTTTGTATGAACTTCGATTCTTTCGCATAGTGGATTCAGGTTTGCCTTGATGATAGGGGGGGTTAAATCCTTCTCAGGTTTTGAACGTGTGGTTTCCTGGGTGACCATATCATTGTGTTATTTCTATTTCCGCTGCTTTATATTTTTGATATGATTGTTTGATTGTGTTTAACCTAGATTTGCATAATTTGACTAAGTTAATCACTTGGCTAATAAACTAGGTTAATCCAATTGTTGTTTTAAGGGGTCTAAATTTCCAACAACGACCATCAAAAGTCTTAAACTCTCGTCAAGACAAAGAACGTTACAATGAAGGTAATAATCACCCTAATTTATGTACATCAACTACATAAGTCACCTATAAAATCTATCTCACTAGCTAAGGTACGTCAAAAACTACTACAAAACACTATCTATATACGAAAGATATTGATGATACTAACTTAAGCATTGGAGGCTCCCTACTGGGAGCAACCCGGTGGTCTCTTCAATCTATCTCTCATTTATCTTGCAAGTCCTACAAGATTGTCTAATGCTCCGGATTGAATGAGTGACCCAACTGACGATTTTGACATCATCAATTTGGCGTCGTCTGTGGGGACTCGACAAGTCGTTAAATTGTTCCTATGACAAAGGGTCATTTGGTTCAATCAAAAGATATGAACACCCCGATGAAATCTCTCCAAGTCTTACAAAAGATAGTCTGATTCAAACATATTACACTGAAGCATTGTCACTGTCAAGATTGGGCTAAGATGAAGGAGATAAAGAGGCATCATTGAGACACTATCATCGTCAAGGCATGACTTGTTAGCCAAAAACGTAGACGAAGATGTGAGAACCCAAATCAAATGTCTCAATCCCTATGGCCTTTACCTTTTCTCCTTGAGGGTCTACGCTACAGAAGCAGAGAAACAAAGTACCCATTTGGGTGTTATGGCGGAGAGGAGATCAATTGGATGGTTTGTTCATTATAAGGCATAGACTAAACAAAGGATGACCACAAAATTTGAGCAATCTCGACAGTTCTTAAGGGTATGGCCTAGTTCAAAGAACACATTATGGGCTAAATATCAGATTTATGTGTTTCCCCCTTCCTACTCTCCAAGTATTTGCAAACAATATTTAAACTTATTTCACTCTACATTGTTCTCAGGAGACATGTGAGTGAAAGAAATAAGAATTAACAAAATAAATTACTATAGTACTTTTCCATCCTTGAATGCAAAAAGTTGGACAATATTATAATTCCCAAGTTCTATGTTAAGCCATTGATGGAAAATTCCATAATTAATTAGAAAAGCGTGAATTCATGGTAATCAATTTTAGGAAAGATAAATATATGTCATCTAAAGATATTTCAAGAAAAATATGCCAGCTTTAAAATGGCCTTGATTGTTGAATTTAAGATTCCAATTTTGGGTGTTAAAGTTTGGATTTGAATAGCTATACAACTGAGAGGATTTATAGCTACAGCCTATACATGTTCAAAGAACGCAACGTGTGTATATATATATATATATATGGCAAGGGAAAAGAGAATGCAAAGAAATTAGTGACCAAAGAATCTCACCACTTTCTCTTTAATATCCCCCACCATTAAAGCCAAATATAAGTCAAACATTATGGCCTTGATATCCTAATTATGGCCATCAAAAAGAGTTTTACTACATTTCCTATTATAATCTGAGTCGTTTGTGTCTCATTACAGCATTAAATAA
Organism: Quercus ilex subsp. ballota; assembly: GCA_032727855.1. Taxonomy (NCBI): domain Eukaryota; kingdom Viridiplantae; phylum Streptophyta; class Magnoliopsida; order Fagales; family Fagaceae; genus Quercus; species Quercus ilex. The sequence goes on from CM064909.1 coordinate 29,467,900, forward strand.
TTGATGAATATTTATGCATTATGGCTTTTTATATCACCACTTTTCTTTCCTAATGCAACATGCTAAGATAGGAAAATGAAGTCAAACTTTATTGCACGGCCCTCGTCAAAGGTAAGAAATCTCATATTTTACCATGTGAGAAAAGTGAAGCCGAAAATTGACATTAAAGTAGTGGATTCAAAACTTACTGCCTTTTCAAATTTGATAATGTTGATGCCCAGTTTGTCAAGAAGCCCAACAATATGGGAGGAAAGGAGTTAGTAAATTGAGAAGAAAACCATTAAGCCCGAATGGCAGGAATAATGGATCATAGGCCTAGAAAATAGTAAATGGGCCTCAAAGAAAGCAAGCGGGCCCAAAGGAGCCTAGAGAAAGAAGTAGTAAACCCATGGGCATTATGAAAAATAGAAAGCAAGCAAATATGGGCCAAAGAGGCTCGAAGTAATGAATTAAGTGAGTAAGGGGTTGGTGGGAAAGCCCATAAACCCCAAAAGTAAAGGATATGGTAAATGGGTCGGGGAAGCCGAAAAGACTTAGCAAAGGCCAATGGGAATAAAGATTTGGAATTGGCCGAGGATGCCCAAAGGGATGAAATGGGCCAGGGATGAAATGGGCCAAGGAAGCCTAGAAGCAATGGAATGGGCCAAGGAAGCCTGGAAGCAATGGAATGGGCCAAGGAAGTCCAAAACAACGTGAATACTAGCCCAATGATAATATTGGGCCACTGGAATTAAGAAAAGGGAAAGCATACAGCGAGCTCAAAAGAGGCCCAGCAAGCATGGGTCAAACAATAGCACAGCAGGAATGATAGAATGGCATGGCAGAAGTGCTAGCAGACTCGCAAAAGGGGCAAAGAATGGATTAGAGAAGGAAAAGCCCACAATCAAGCAAGGCCCAGCCCAGGAAGGAAGTGAGACATAAAGAATGAAGGCTTAGAGACCCATTCATGCCACAAAAGGTCAAGAACGAGCAACAGAATGTACAAACAAGCCTTTAGGTCATGGCAAACGCATAAGCAGTAGACAAGCCATGGACACACATGAAAGTGGAGCACGCACAAGGCTCAGGCACCACCAACTTGTACCCAACCAATACAGGATTGGTGGGCCATGGGTCAGAGGTAAGAGATGGTGTGGTCTAGCGGTGGGGAAAAGGGGGAAGCCTATTCTGGGGTTCTCGCTTAAACTCTTTTGGGGAAATGTCCTACTGGGATGACATACCACCCAAAATAGGGAAAGATAAGTTGGAATCACTAGGTGCATGCCATGAGGGATAGTGAGAGAGAATGCCCACCCTTATTCGGATGGGAATGCCACGGTGAGCAAGTAAACCAAATAAGACTCTTTGTCTAGTTATGGGATGTGGCACGCCCAACACAGGTAAGTGGTGGTGGCTGGGCAGTTGACAAACTAGTGGGTGGTCTAGAAGGACACCCATGCCCAGAAAAAAGTGATTAAGGGGTAAAATGGTAAAAACATATCACGACAGGCAGTATAAAAGGGTCCTCTCCCATGCAAAGGAAACAGAACATAAGAGGAAAAGGGAATAATATAACAACACCACAAGAAGAAAAGACTGGAAAACATAATAGAAAACTTAGAAGGAATAGAGAGTGAGAAAGCAGGCTAATCCCTTTTCTCCCTCTAAGAGCCTACCCTCTAGTAGGGATTAAGGAATTTAAGGATAAGCCATTTAGGCCCATTCTCTCAAAGTGGATAATTTCCGTGATGGAATCCCTCTATGAGGTTATCCACATTGAAGAGTGGTTCCCTTCCTGGACTTTGTACGTAGGACAATCAAGCATGGCAGACTGACCATTATTCTTTTATTGGTTAAGCATCGGTGTTATTTCTCTTTCTTTATTATTATCATTTTACTTATATTGCATTTATATTGCTGCATTGCTCCTTCCTTTATTTCATTTAGCATTTCTTGTTTTCTAGCTGACAACAAGTATAAATCTTTTTGTTGTTGTTGTATTACACCTATCTACCATAACCCTTTTTTAATAGTTCTCTCTGCCATGGGCACGTGACCTTCAATGCCTTTTAAGTATTGCTCAGTCACACAATAAGTTCTCTCTTTTTGGTTTATTTATTTAGGAACAATCTCTTTTTGGTTTAGTGTAAATAAATTTTGCTTTTAAATTTATTTTAGGATTTATAACAACTTTCTTTTATACACTTGTATGAGTGTGTGTGTGTGTGTGTGTATAAAACAACTGTCTTATATACACTCGTGTGAGTGTGTGTGTGTGTGTGTGTGTATGTTGTTTATTAAAAAAATAATTATGTTGTTTTTGTTTTGTATTAAGGTCATGAGTGATAGCAATTATCATACTAAGACTGATAGTTAATTGGTTTAAAAATTGAATTTTGAAGATAAGGATTCACCTATGACAGTTGAACAACTAGAACCTATATTAATAGATAGCAGTGATAAAATTCATGCTAATGTAGAAGAAGAACTAATTTCGAAATTAGGAATTGAGATTGAGACTAAGCAAGATGCATATGATTTCTATAATAGTTATGTGTGTGTAGTTGGATTTAGTATTAGTCGAAGTAAAGGCCACAAGGGTGATAAAGATGGTTCACGTAAATGTTTAGATAGAATTTTTTGTTGCTCTTGCGAGAGTATACGAGGGAATGACAAAAGAGATGATAATGTGAAATGCCATCGTCCAGAAACAAGATACGGTTGCTTGGCAGAGATGAAAATTAGTTGTAGATGTAGTGAAAAATATTGTGCGGTAAAATTTGTGTCAGAGCACACACGTCTTAGCTTCTCCTCATAAGCGTATATTCCTTAGATCTCGAAGGTCCATTAATCCCGCCTAAGCTGTTGAGGCTGAATTAGCAAATAGTTCTGGAATTTCACGAAGAGCAAGTGTAGGACTAATGGCTAGAAGGGTAGGTGGACTTAACAATCTTTACTTCATTCCTGAGGATTATAATAATTATTTGGGAGAAAATTTCTTTTTGCCCCTTTCAAAAAAAAAATCAAGCATTTTGCCCTCTTTCTCAAACTAATTAGGAAAATGCCCCTCTTTTGAAAATCGAGTTTCTGAAAATCGATTTAGGCCCTATAACGACGTTTTTAAGGACCCTATAGTGATGTTTTAAGGACCTATAGTGACGTTTTGTAACTCGATTTTCATAAAGTCAAGTTACATGCAATTTTTTTTCTTTTTTTTACCTATAACTTGACTTTATGAAAATCGAGTTACAAAACGTCATTATAGGTCCTTAAAAACGCCGCTATAGGGCCTAAATCGATTTTTAGAAACTTGATTTTCAAAAGAGGGGCATTTCCCTAATTAGTTTGAGAAAGAGGGCAAAATGCTAGATTTTTTTTTTTTGAAAGGGGCAAAAAGCAATTTTGTCCTAATTATTTGTGTACAAGATGAATAGATGAGATGAAAAGCCAGGATACAGGAGGCCCACTTTAATATCTTCAAAGAATGCATTCTGAAGACCTTAATTTTTCTTATGCAACTCAAGTTGACCCTGATGATCTAATTACAAATATTTTTTGGGTAGATGGTAGAATGAAGTTGGATTATGAATATTTTGGGGATGTTGTATGCTTTGATACAACTTACAAAAAAAATAAAGAAGCTAGGCCATTTGCATTGTTTGTTGGTATAAATCATCATAAACAAACTATCATCTTTGGTGTTGCATTGTTATATGATGAAACATCTGAGACTTTCATGTGGTTGTTTGATTCTTTTCAGAAGGAAATGTTTGGTAAGAAACCACAGACTATCCTCACAGACCAAGATGCTACAATGGCAAAGGCATTAGCTTCACAATGGCCAGAAACACATCATCGTTTATGCGTTTGGCATATGTACCAAAATGCAACTAAGCAACTCAATGAAGTGTTTAGAAGGTATAATACTTTCACAGTAGATTTTAGTAGTTGTGTATATGACCATGACTATGAAGATGATTTTTTAGATGCATGAGATAATATGCTCGATAAATATGATCTAAAGAATAACAATTGGTTGCAAAGACAATTTGAGTTAAGGGAGAAATGGGCTTTGGTTTATGGGAGGAAAACATTTTATGCTGATATGTCTACTACTTAAAGAAGCGAGAGTATAAACAGTCAAATTAAAAGGTACATAACTTATAATTATGACTTGTTGCGCTTCTTTCATCACTTTCAAAGGTCGGTTGATGATAGATGTTTTGAAGAGTTGAGAGTAGATTTTAAAGCAACTCAAAGTAGACCATCATTAGAATATCCAGTAGAGATATTGAAGCATGCGGCGTGTGTCTATACTCCTGCAGTATTTAAGTTGTATAATTGTGAATTATGGCTCACTTGAAATTGTGAATTGCATAAGGATGGTGAGGTTGGATCTGTGGTAAAATTAAAAGTTATTTCTCCCCGTAAATTTTGCCAACACATTGTTCAATTTGATTCATTGGCTACTACAGTGATGTGTAGTTGTAATAAATTTGAATTTGTTGGACTTTTATGTGCCCATACCTTAAAAGTGTTATTTCTTCAAAATTGTAAAAGGGTGCCAAATTAGTATATTTTAAAAATGTGGACAAAAGATGCAAAGGATGGTTCTGCAATGAATAATTATATGCGTTTAGGACCACATGACCAAAATGCAAATGTGGGAAGTCGTTAAAAAGTTGTATTCTAATTTGGCAACAAGAGCTGCACTAACTGATGAGTCTTTTCGTATTTCTTTGGATGCTTAGGAAAGTACTTTGAACAAAGTAGAGGCAAATTTGAAAAATTTATCAATTGAAGAATCTACTGTTAGGGGCACCCATTTCAAATCAAAGGCTTAAGAAGCTAATGATAATGTGCAACCTACTAATCGTGAAGGAAATAAAATTAAAGGAATTAAGCTTAAAGGGAGACAAACATGTGTAGGGACATCTCGTAGAAAAAAAGTGCATTAGAGAAAGCTACAAGAAAGAGAAATCGTCAAACTAAAGCATCCTCTCATATTCAACAACTCACACCGGTATGAAATGTGTTTTGTGTTTTGTTACTTTGTGCTTACAATTTGTTAGACAATAGTATGTACTAATTCTCTAAATTATTTATATGATTTTTATTTCAACCATATGATTGCCACCTCATGATGGTGCCTTTAGCTCAAGGAATCAAGCAAGTCTAACGTCTTCTTCGATTTATTTAACAATATATATATATATATATATATATATATTGTGTGTAAAAAAGTACTAATTTATCAAAATTTTTATATAAATTTTTTTCTTCTTAGCCACCTTATGATGGTGCCTTTAGCTCAAAGAATCAAGCACCTCAACATGCAGTGGTAAACTTTTAACTTTTGATTATGATTTATTTATTTATTGTTATATTACTCTTACATTTTGTAGTATCAACCCATAAATGGTTCATTGTATTGTTTGTTATTTATTTCATTGTGAAATGTATCAGGAATATAGCATGGCAAATTTAAATATACCCAACTTTACTGATAATATGTTGAACTTGATACAGGTAATTAAATGAAAGTTTATTTATTGATTTATTTTTTTTTCTTTGATTATTTTTTTGTTTCATTGTGAAATGTGTCAGGAAGATAGCATGACAAATTTAAATACACCTGACTTTACTAATATGTTGAACTTGATACAGGTAATTAAATGAAAGTTGATTTAATTATTAATTTTTTTCTTTGATTTTATTGATTTCTAGTCTGTTATACATTGATATGTATGCACAATTACCCAAAATGGGAAATCAAAGAAATTATGAAGATGTTGAATAACAAGATAGAAGTGTGATTGCTTGTAGGACTTTATCAGCCACGCTCCAAGTCCATAGAGATCATGCATTGAGATATTAGATAGAGAGATGTTAACTTAATTTTGCAAATTTTTTATCTTTTACTATGGTTTTCCAGATGCATCTTTTAGTTAGATATTGTTAGCGAAAAGGCTCCTTGAACTTCTGTATCTGGTGGAGGAGCAATGTTTTCTTTTTTGTCTTTTGTTTGGGATTGTGAGTTATTAGGAGGGCTGTTGTTTTGTTTGTAGGCCTAAAAATTCTGCTTCTTTTAAAAATTATCCTTCTTGCTCTGCTACATATATATATCATTAGTAAAACTGTTGTGGCACTTGCCTAATTTTGTTCATGGAGTTCTATTTTAGAGTCAATTGAAATTCATAATCCATATAGAGAAAATGCTGGTTGATTTTGAATTTCATATATGAGATCCTATTAGCCTAGCATAACAGTAACAGATTCTAAATTAACTAGCCTTATGTTAGCCAAACAAGCTTGGCATTTGATTCATAATACTCATTTTCTATTCTATTGGGTGTATAAATCAAGATATTTTCCTAATTGTTCCTTTATGGATATGGAGATTGGCAGCAATCCTTCATATGTGTGGAGGAGTCTTCTGACAGTTAGAGATCTTATTAAGGAAGGTTCAAAATGGCAGGTTGGGGATGGAAGATATATTAAAGTTTTAACTCATAAATTTTTGACGCATAAACCAATTTTTTGGGAGAGGTTCAACTTAATCTGTTGGTGAAAGACTTGATTCATGATGCCACTGGACAATGGGATAGGGACAAGGTCTTTAATCTTCTTGCTCATAAGATACGCATGGAAATTCTCTACTGCCCATTTGCTTTGGGCCCTTTGTTGAGGAAAGCTTCAAAAATGTTCAAATATTGTTCAAGATATCTTCATGCTATTTTGGTGGTTGATGGACAAACTTACTTAACAAGAGCTAGAAAGATGGGCGGTGACGGCTTGGGCAATTTGGAATGCTCGAAATAAATATTATTTTGAACATATCCAAACTCACCCCAAGTCCATTCTTAATGGAACACTTGGTTCTCTGCAGGAGTATCAACGTTTGGTAGTTGCTCAATCAAGCAATTGAATGTGATTTGATCGGTGTCTGCATATCTATTACTTTTCTGCATAGTGTTGTTTTTAGCATTATTGTTTGTTTCTGAAGAAATTTTTTGTTTTCTTGCATAATGTTTCTGTTTCTGCAAAATAGGTACGGTTTCTCTGTTTTTTTCTGCAGAAATTTTTTTCCTGCATAATGTTTCTTTTTCTACAGAATTGGTATGGTTCCCTTGTTTTTGTTTCTGTAGAAATTGTTTTTCCTGCATAACGTTTTGTTCCTGCAGTATAGGTTCAGTTTCCCTTGTGTACAGGGTTCTAATGTACTATTTCTCATATTTATCTAATAAAATTTCTATCTTTCATCTCAAATAAATAAATAAATAAATAAATAACTAGCCTCAATTGAGACATATCCAATATTATCTCAATTGAAGCACAAAACCAAAACATATCAGTCCAAACATTCTTAGTAGATATCCATCAACTAAGTCAGTCCTTATCAAATAGAGTTTGATAAAATAATGAAATCTGAAATTTAAATAAAATGTTATCTATATATTCAATTCAAGTTGTAATCTCTACAATAATATATATACAAGAGAGCTTCTATGAAGGAGCTTCCCGTCCCTAAACTCATTCAAGAATTTCAACAAACATGTAAAATACAAAATCCAGCAACCCCAATTATTTACTAACTACAACCTTTACATCGTCCAAAAATGTTTTTCTTTCCACATATTTCCTAATGGAACAAAAATAAAACACCATTATCACCATAGACAAGTCACTTTGTTTCTCTCCACAGTTTACTCCCACATCAAACCCTCAAAAAGTTCGGTAATGAAAAAACCTAGAAGATTTCCTTTCCACAAACCAATAGAAGTAGAATTGGTTTTTGAAAAAAAACAAGCGAAAGATTCAAAGAGAGAGACGGATGTGTTTGTAACTGGTCTGAAGTGAGGATGAAGATGAATACTTGAGATTGAGACCACATAGAGAAGAGAAAAAAAAAGAAACCAAAAGCCGCAGAAGAGGAAAAAAAAAGTGTTCAAGTTAACGTCAAAAACAAAAGTTGCGCACGAGATAAAATTCAAAAGAGTTCAGGTTAACGTCAACTTTAATGTTAAAGTTAAATGTCAGGGGTTATCTCACTTAATGGGAGAGGCCAGCTATCTAAGTCTTATTGGTGGAGCATGGAGTGGAGCACAATAGATGAGACAGAAGATTTGGACTCCAGACTAGCTGACGTCCAATTCAAAAACACAACTGGTACAATATTTTTGTATATTATCCCTAAATTACCCTCATTTTTATTTAGAAATCTTCAATTTTACCCTTAGTTTATGACATGAGGATGAAGTTGCTGCAATATTTTTAAGGGAAAAAATTAGTGCATTTAGCGCAAAAATACATTGAAAACATGACTTACTAAAATGTCTACCCCATTTTAAAACTGCAACACACATCCAAGGTCTTGCAATATTTTTAAACTCTTCCTTAAGAAGAATAAAGGTTTCCTATCTTTAAACGTCAAAAATATATAAACCCCAAGGAATTGGCTAAGTGGTATCTAAGGCATAAAAAAGTTATAAATATATATGTGTGTGAGTGTGTAAATATATATATATATATATATATAAAACCTTATACTATTTTATTTTATATCAAGTTATTCTATTGTATCTTATATTCAAAGATATGGAAATTACTGTAGAGACCTCATTTTGTGCCTCTCATTTGACCTAGCTCATATTGCCCTGCATATCATCACCATATTATGTCTCCAATGCAAGACTATGGTTTTGACCATTTAATCTCCAAATAATTTTCATAAAACAAGTCATAACAATCAAAACGATAGTTCATGAGCATTAATCGAACCACCAGATTATAAAAAAAAAAAAAAAAAAAAAAAAAAAAAAAAATCCAAGAACAAGTTTTAACAATAAGGTTCACTTGCATAAATCAGTCTCCTACCATAGGTGAGTATTATCTCTTAATTTTGATTGGAATATTTTTAGACTAATTTAAATTAGGTAATGTGTCATGATCCTACTAACTGGGAGTAGAGTTTATGGTAAGGTTGCATGCACTAGATTTAATCTAGGTCAAACCAGTTAATGATTCCTTGAAAAATAAATAAATATTGATTAATTAATTAAACATGTTTTGAATTAATTTGCTAAACTTGAGACCAAGAGAATCAGAAAAAGGAAGTAAAATTCAGAGAAAATTAGGTTTGAATTGAAAATAGAAACAGACGAAACGAAAAAAGGAAAAATCTAGAACCAAGTTCCATTCAACACTTTGACCAAAATCTCAAGATTCCTTCCCTTTTCTGTTTCAGCTTAGTCTCCACTCAATTTGACCTTGCACCCCACATTTTCATTTCAGAAAATCCGAATTTCTAAAGTCCCACATTGCCTAGAGACCTAACACTCCCCCACTCCTATTATAAATAACCCTTTCACCTCCAGTTCAACACACTGGGGAAAACACTTAGAAACATTGGAAACCCCTCTAAAAATCTCAGAGCATTCTAGCAAACTGAAAATTCTATCTCCCTCTTGAGGTGTCATCTAGCTTATAGAGTGCTTACAGTGTTGTGCATATAGGTAAGGTTTCTAGCCTTCTCCATTTAATTATTCCTTAGCTTTAAGATTCAAGCATGTTTTATTTTCATATTCTTAGTTAGTTCTTGTTTGTTTATCTTGCTAGATCTAGGTTTTGCTTAGTTTTTCATATTCTCTATGTTTCTAGGGTTTTTAATTCAAGTGGTATGATCACATGTTTAGAACTAGGGTTTCTCCTAATTATAAATATGTTTCCATGTTTTTGATGTACAATACTAGATTCACACTTTTGAATGATATGACATGATATTGGCCACTACAATCTAGAAGACTAGTTTCACCAAGCAGGTTGAGTGCCTAACACTTTCCCAATCTTGTAACCATAGCCCTCAAACTTAAATCAATGGTTAGTAAATTAGGCTTATCCTTGTAATTTTCTCTTTCTAGATTGTAACTAGGAATCAAAGTGATGTACTTTTATTTTAGATTGTATCTACAACCAAAACCATGTAATTTTCTAGTTATTATCAAAGAGATATACAATTTCAATTTCAAATCATCAATAACAATGATATATTTTTCAGTTCTTTTGGTTTTCTTCTTTTCCAATTAAATAAATGGTGATTCCATTGTAAAACCCTTGACCTAAGAAGGAGAATAACAACAGTAGGATCTCTTCATTGTCTCTTGAGAGGCAATAACATGACTCTACCCTATTCGGGTGGGCTAAGTGCCAAAACCCACAGTTCTTAGGTTTGGGCCGAAGGCGCGGTCTCTCACAATTACACAAACTTGTCACACATATGTGTGGAACAAACACTGCTACTCATAATAACCCATATATAAGCCAAATTGCAATGAATTTAAAAGGGACACATCACTATCCAACAGCGTGCTTCCCAAGCATTAAAATCTCTCACAAGTAGCAGCAAGAACATCTCTCCTTTACTATCATGAACAAAAATGTCCACACCATAATGATTATATCCTGTTGACAACAGTGCCTATGTGTAATATGTAAGGTGTATGAACATTTTGGTAAAAATAGGCCACAAGAATGAAATGGTCTTGTAATTAGGAAAAGTTGGTGTAATCTCCTCATTGTCCATTGCATTTTGAAAGGTCCTTGATGAAGGCATTGATGTTCATTTCAGATGATCCCTTTTTTGCAATTGCTTGTTGACATATTTGTTGAAGTTCACTTGCTCTTGTCCTCATTTCTTTCATTTCAGTACTTTCTAAGTTCATGAATCTCTGCACCAGTCTTGCAATTTCCTTTCTTGTCACCAAACTTTCTTCTCTCACATCTTGCTTCACCCTCCATCCAATCTTCCAATCCTCCACAATAAGCTTACTATTTTGCATTTGATCCATACCTATGGGGAAGGTAAGAAGAGGAGCACCACAAAACACACCTTCTTGAGTGGAACTCCAACCGCAATGAGTCCAAAAGCCCCCTATAGAAGAATGAGACAACACACTCAATTGCTCACACCAAGGCAGTACCAAACCCATATCACCACAAATCTCTTTCAACCTACAAGTCTCACCACGCGCCACCCACAAGAATCTAACCCCACTATTGTGCAAACCAGCTGCAATGTCATCTATTTGGGCACTAGAAAATGAAAGATAGCTTCCCATTGAAATGTATAGAACAGAACTTCTTGGTTGGCAATCTAGCCATTCTATACGGTTAAGGTCATTATGGTTATTACTTTCTAAGTAATTTTTTCCAAGATTGAAGTAAGGAATGATTGGGCCAATAGTATATATGGGCATTGGCAAATCTGCTTTTAGAACATCAATAGCTTGAGATTCAAGCTCGTAGGTGGAATTGAATAAGAGATATTGTGTTTTGGTCACCCACGAAAAAGCTTCGAGGATCCTATGCAACATTTTTTGGTTCCTCAAAACAATCGATGAAGGAAGATCTACTAGACGAATGGAAGAAATTCCAGGGATATAGTCTACAAGCTCATCGCCATTTGCTATAGAATGCATTCAAAAAAAAAAAAAAAAGTATCAATAGAAATTAGCATTTAAAAAACGTACATTATCTTGGTACATAAATAAAGAAACCCTCTGTGATAGTTAAAGTATTTCTTTCTCTGCAAATTCAAAGTTTGTATACTTTGCTTGAATAGATTGGGTTAACAAAGATAACAAATAATTTATTAAAAAAATAAAGTATAAATCTAACTCATCCTTATTAAATAACTTGGAAAATTATTTTGTAATTCTGTATGTATTATACCTTAACTTCTTTAAGACTTTTTCTCCTCTATCCGTGTATGTATTAGAATACTTAGTATTCTAAAAGGAAAAAAAAAATGATTGTATTAATTACTACAGCATAAAGGTGACATGTGCTATCCTCTTTTAAGACACTTCAATTCATTTGGATTCATACCCAATACACTAATATTGTTGAATAAAATTAATTAATTAAGAACATAAAATACAACATCTAAAGAAAGTGTAATAATGCTATTTTCAAATAAATATATGTTTTATACATAAATGGTTATTATTAGATACTCTCAAATATAATGAACTTGCTACACCATAGTTCACATCAATACAAATAAATCATTTGACACAAGAATATGACATAAATTTAAAAAGTCACGTTAATAAGTTCAGTTTTGTATTACCTAATAATTTGAAGTTTTGTTTTATCCGCATCTACTAGCTAAATAATAATTACTCTATGTAGCATATTGTACTAATAAAAAGTAGGGAAAAGTTAATTTTAAGAAAGTTTTTATAGCCCTTTCAAAAAAGAAAGTTTTTATAGAAAAAAAAAAGAAAGTAATTAATGTTTTGATAAATTTTTTTTATTTCATATAAAAATGGTAATAAAATTTTAATAAAATTTTGATAAAAATGGTAAAAAATGGTATCAAAAGAAGACCATTTTTTATTTCATATAAAAATGGTAAAATAAATTTTCACCGTGTATTAAAATTTTTCTAAAATTGTTTATTAATAAAATTGTCAAAGAAGACCTCTATTACCAAAACTCCACAAGAAAGAAAACGAAAAGATAGGTTTAATAATTAAAGACCTCACCTGATACGTCAAACGGAAAGTGACCATTCTGAGACAAAAGATTGAAATGGTGGAACACCATGAACATCGACGCAGCCATTGGCCAAAACGACGCCAACGGAATATTCCTCCGCTTCCCAACACCAACCGCCCAAAACAAAAAAGTTTCGGCCAAGATAACTGTCGCCGGCGGCTCAAGCCGATCAAGGAGGCACTCAAACGGAGCTTCCAACTTAGTCATGGTAGCTTCGAAGAAGGAGTTATGGTCAGCGGCGCGAACTAGCTCGGAAGGGACAACGTTAGGAACGGTGGCGAAGCGGATGTTGTCGGGTTTAGGTTCGGCGCCGATGAAGCCAAGCCATTCTTCGGTGACAACAAAGGTGACGATGATATCGATGTTGATCGTTTCGTTTGTCTTTGAAGCTAATATCTTACAGAGGTTCATCATGGCGTTGATGTGGCTGCGACCTGGGTAAGGCATGGCCACCACGTGGTACAACGTGGATGCTTCTTCAGCTTTGACGGAATCCATCTCCAGATTCTGACGTTGTAGAACTAGAAGGATATATCAGCTTATATTGAAGTGAAAGTGTGAAAGGTGATGATAGCCAGTGATTTAACAGAAGAGATTTGTAATTACAAATAGTATTGGGATGCAAACTTTGTCACACATTTTAACACAATTTGTACATGTGTGATTGCAATATAAGTGATATAATCACAGATGAACGAGTTTGCAAATTGTGTGGACTGTAGAGTGTCTCAAGTCAGCCGCTCTAGTGCCCTCTAGAATAATTGTTTGAAAATTACTTTAACTCATTGTATTTAGTGGACGTGGACTGTGGACCACATGACCAAGGCACCAAGTCCATGAATTTTTTAAAATAACTAGTTTGGGTGGTACGTGCAAACTCTTGAATGATAAAGTTAAGATAAACTTTTTATTTGAAAAAACATGAAACTATGTGAATAAAAATGTATGTCATACAATGTTAATTTTATTTTTATAAAAACTTTGATTACAAAAATTTAGGGTAGGTGTTTAACAACATATGAATATCTATTTTACTATAATAGTTTCTTAGTAACTATTTTGCTAAAGGAAATATTTATACACTAAAATTTTTTAAGAATGATAATGAATATCATCATTTTCCAACAGTAAGTAACTGGATTTTTCTAAGACATTATCACAATATTTAAATTTTAGAAATGATGTCATATGCTCTTCATCCAATACCTACAGCCATCCACAATGAAAATTTTGTGTTATATTCATATTTCCTTCTTTATTTATCACCTTATATTTTATGAGTCTAGGTATGATGTTTAGCGTACTTAGTTTTTAATGAACACCCATTTTAAGCAAGAAGAAGAAGAAAAAAATAACAAAAGATTGTTTCATTGAATTTTCCATGAGATAAAATTATATCTCTAAAAGATTTAAACCTAGCGAATCAATGTTCTCTAAGTAACAAATAAAACACCCTATATCACCATTCCAATTTTCAAAGCGTTATTGGGTCCGTTTGGATTGAACTTATTGTTACTGAAACTGAAAACTGAAAACTGAAAACTGAAAACACTGTAGCAAAATAATTTTTAAATGTGTGAATAGTGTCGTGAGACCCATTTTTAATATTTTTTATTGTGTAAACAGTGCGTGAACAGTGCACGCACTGTTCACGCACAGTGTTTTTTTGTCTCTCAAGTCAAATTATGCGGCCAGAAGAAAAAAAAAAAAAAAAAAAGGAAAACGCGGATTCAGAAACGTGGACGTGGAGTCCAAACCGCACCATTACCACCTAAAACTCAAAATGCTTAAATAAAATTTTTGGGATATCAAAATTTAGTCAGGGTGTTTTAGACACTACATTTTATTTTATGAATCATAAGATTTGAATAGGGTTTAACTAATATGGTAAAGTATGGGGTATTCTCTAGTTTCCCAAAGATTAAGGAGAAATTGTTTGATTTTAAAGTTTAGGGGGGAATTATGAACTATCCCAAACATAAATGATGGAAAGTGTTTTTATATTTATTTTATATTTTTTTTATGTGTAAAACTATGTGTTTTTTTAGTGCATTTAAAAAAAAAAAAAAGCAAAAATACAAAAGTCAACCCAAGAAAATTGTGCTTGAAACAGTGAATTTTAGCTCAACAAAATGTCACAACACTTTGACAATACCTTTATTATTTTTATTACAGTATATTCTATTTTGACTTATAAAGAATTGATAGCTCAATAGTTACAAAAATATTGTGTAACATGTCACAACATTTCACAATGCCTTTATTTTTTATTGTGGTTGGTTTTAATATGATATTTTATTATTTTATTTTAACTTAAAAAAATTACACCTCAATAATTGTAAACTCACTGTTTTTATATATAGAAATTTACACAAACCATATAGAAATGCAGGGCTAAAAGGCATCCTATGGGAGTAAATGAGTAAATGACAGAAAGACCATGCCTATTGATTCTGCTATGAACTAAAAAAAAAAAAAAAAAAGGGGCTAAAATGCAAAATTCACCCTCTATGTTTTACCAAATTTTTTTTTACTTTTGTTCATTCTAGTCCTCTAGTTTTCAAGTTTATTCAATTAATACTTTTTCATCAACTTTTGTCATAGGTTCTTGCCAATTAAAGTGTAAAAGACAAAAATACCCAGAAACACTTAAGGCTACCTAACTACTTTTCAAGGACAAAAAAGTCATTACGTTTAATACAAGCATCTGCAATTTTTTATATATAGAAAAAGACAAAACAAACCCTCAAATGCATTTGGCCTTCTTGTATTTTAAGGGAAAAAAGGTTATTGCAATTATTAAACAAACAATAAACAAAAAGCAAGCAAAGTGCTCAACAAAGCACTGTTCACATGCTCATTTGCACTTTTTATATAGGTAATTTTTAAGGGTAAAAATGTTATTGCAATTATTAAATAAACAATAAACAAAAAGCAAGCAAGGTGCTCGACAAAACACTGTTCACAGGCTCATTCGCACTATTTATATAAGTAATAGAAAAAAGAAAAAACAAATCCTCAAATGCATTCAGCCTACTTGTATTTTAAGGGTAAAAAAGTTATTTCAATTATTAAACAAACAATAAACAAAAAGAAAGCAAGGTGCTCGACAAAGCACTGTTCACAGGCTCATTCGCACTTTTTATATAGGTAATTTTTAAGGGTAAAAAGGTTATTGCAATTATTAAATAAACCATAAACAAAAAGCAAGTAAGGTGCTCGACAAAGCAGTGTTCTCAGGTTCATTCGCACTTTTTATATAGGTAATAGAAATAGACATAGGTATATTTTGAATAATTTTTTGAAAAATTGTGTGAAGTGGACGTGGAATATGGACCACATGGCCAAGGCCCCAAGACCACATGCCTTTTGTTAAAGGTTAAGGGTCTGTTCTGTTGGAGGAGTGGAAAAGTGAGAGGATGGAAAATTGTGAGAGGATGGAAAAGTGGGAAGATGGAAAATATTTAGTTTTCCCTCTTGTGTGTTCGGTTGGAAGGGTGGAAAAGTGAGAGGGTGGAAAACTCTTTTGTTTGGTTGGAGAGAAAAAGAGAATGATGGAAAATGTAATTTATATAAATTGACTATTATACCCTTGGTACATAATATGTAAAAAAGAGATTTATTTGTACTCATTAAATAATATAAAATTTACCACATTATATATATAACTTTATATTATTATTTTTATTATTATAATGTAAAAGAAAAGTTGTTATAAAAATATATCCTTTCCCATAATGCGAAAAGAGTGAAGCTTCATTAGATATGTTATATAGTAACATATAGGTAAGACTATGCTCCGAATAATTCAAGAGTAAATTTCTCCTTTTGGATTTTTTACACCAATCAAATGTATCATATGTACGGTGGAGCACAAAATGCAATAGAGCCTTCAGAAGTATCATAACAGTTATTGTTCAAAGGATAGGCATTTCATAAAATGAAGCCATGGTCATTAATTAATGGAACAAGTCATAGGTAATGATGCTGACATTGCCCATTGAGGACTCCCTTTTATTTCATTTACTCTCCCTCTATGTGATATGCTATGTTTTGTATCCCTTTGACAGGGCTCGGTCGGCAAGATAAAACACTAGAATACAAAATATACAAATGCCAACTATTTAATTGATCACAACATGACAGGAAAAGGTGGTCATTGAAATAAAGCTTGAAATGGGAACAAACGATGGGAAATAAAAGATTTGTCTCATCTCATGCATCACACAATGGGAACAAAGGATCCCAAAGGAATAGAAAACTATACCGTAAGTTAAAAAAAGACACATTACACATTATATGTCTGTATTTTACCTCAGGCACCCTTCAAAAACATATGAAATTGACAACCTTATCCACCAATGTAGCTTCGATTTAGACATCACACACTCTCACAACTCAAAATAAACAACAAATGCAACTCCAGTTTAGCCAAAGACACAGAACACGAAGCAGTAACATGTTTTGCAACTAAAATGGTCCGCACAACTGAACCTGATGACAAAACTTATGAAACCCATAATTCTCCTACACTTCACATTTTCCTCACACTTTCTCACTAACCAATTCAGCAACTAAAACAAAAAATGAAACTGGCCCATTAAAGAAAATCAAACAAAATGCAGATCTGAACCAAGAAGTACAAAACTTTGGAGCAAAATAATATTAATTTCATTCATCCATAGCATAGTACAAGTTAAAATATTACCTTATCTTCTAGTGTCTTAACTGAAATACTAATTCATCAAATATTGCTAATTCCATAAAAGTTAGCAAATCAAAATATAGCTACTACCAAAAGTCAGTTGCCACTACATACATTTCACAAAAGTCAGCCACTACCAAAAGTTAGCTTCTTAAATTTAAACCCATATGAACCCACAAAAGTTAGCTACTACCAAAAGTCACTAAGGTTCCTTAGCATACATCATCTTTAATAATATTTGTCGACGTAACTCACTAGTTGGAACACCAAAAAATGCTCTCATTTTGGCTGGATCCTTAATTAGGAAGAGCATAGCATCAAGTCGGAGTTTCGTCGATATTCCTATTTTCACCAATTCAGAGAAAACTTCATCCTCAGAGTAACAACGTGGACGCCCTCTCTCCATGATAGCAAGTCCCTCCTTAGCAATCTCATGTCCTTGCATCATAATAGCAAGTCCCTCCTTTGCAATTTCATTTCCTTGCCTTATACTTGCTGCCACATTATCAATTCCGGATTGAAAATTTTCCATCTGCTTTTCAAGCATTTCAAGCATTTGAGATGTTTTTTTTGCCTTCTTGGATGATGTCTCACATGAGTAGGAAGGAGAGACCATTGGAGAATATGACTCTACATTTGGCATGCTAAACTCATCAAAGCAATCAAAATTTTCCTCCAAATTTACACTATCCTCTCTATCCTTTGCACTATCCTCCAAATTTACACTATCCTCTCCAAATTTCCCATCGACGGACTTTCTCCTTTGCACTTATAGAACCTTCACCATTTGCTCTATCCTTGGAAAACAAATCAAACAGCTTCTCATAATGGTGAATTGGAGTTCTTTTCCATTTTTTAGCATTTGGGTTTGCCTATAAGAATACAATATCAAAATAAATATAACTAACAAAATGTATCAACTTGATCTAAAAAACAAAGTACAAACAAAATGTATCAACTTGATCTAAAAAACATTTCACAATATCAAAATAAATATAACTAACCTCTATTAAAGGTTCCCACACTTCATCTTCAGCCTTAAAAAGTCCAGTAATAGGATTTCATGCAAATCCACTCATGTTCTTGAAAAGATCATGACATGAATGGAAATTACCTTTCAATGTTTTGATGCAATTCTTGATGTTACCTTTCTCAACTACATAACCGAACGATTCTGAACACTTTTTAGACATATTTGAGTAAGCATGAGAACTCCATGTTCCATTGGGCCTATTTCCATTGTTTTGTTCCTCCAACATGACGTTAAGTAAGAAGCCATCCATGTCATCAGTCCATCTCATGTTAGTCACTTTAGACTCACTATTAGTTGTCTTCTTCAATGTCTTAGACATTTTTAAAGACTGCATGTTAAACATATTAGTATTTACAAGATTACATACAACTACTACAAAGAAATTAATAAGATCTACATATAAATACTACAAACAAACCAACAAAATAACAAACGACATAGCATAATGTTGCTATAAATAAACTAGTAATTGAACATTCTTCTAAAACATTAATAAGATACACATAATAGTTGTACAAAAGCAACTACTTGTAAATGTTCAGCAACAGTCATTCCATTCGAAACTATTCCATAAAGAAAGATGCACATAAGCAAATCAATTCTCATAACATAATGACTAAAATTATTGATCATGCTATACATAGTCATTCCACATTCTAGTTGCTATACTAGTTCGTAATATTGCTCCTCTTCTAGCATCTACATCACTATCATTTGTACTGTTTCTAGTTTCATTATGTCTGTCATCATTCGAAATCTCTTGATCAACTTCTGCAATCAACCTTTCATCGGATCAACTCCCATAAGATAGTTGTGCAATATACAACAAGCCAAGATAATCTCAGTAACTGTATCAATTGGGAAAAAAGGTTCTGTCATTCCAGAGATAATAGGAAATTGTTTCTACAATACACCAAATGTCCTTTCAATGACATTGCACAAAGAGGAATGCCGATGATTAAATAGTTCCTCAGCATTTTCAGGGCCACGTGCTGAATACTCTTTTAAATGATAACGCACACCCCTATATGGCGCCATAAGTCCACTTCTCAGCATAAAACCCGCATCTACTAGATAATATTTTCTTATTAAGAAAATAATTTATATAAGTAATTCACTACATATATAAGTAATTCTCTATACTTTTTATAAGTATACTTTGTATTTATAACTTAACATTACCTCTAGGGATTATAAGTTTGTCTTCCCTACTTAAAGCGTTTTTAATTATCCTCGAGTCAGAGGCAGTCCCTTCCCATCTAGGTAAAACGTATGTAAACCTCATGTCAAAATCACATGCTGCCAATACATTTTGGGTTGTGTACTCTTTCCTTCCTCGATATCTAGGCGCATCTTTTGCTGACACTTTTACACGAATATGTGTCCCATCAATAGCCCCTACACAATCTTGGAATTAAAGCAATCTATTAAATCAAGAATTTTTTATTCATATTAAAGTAATCCATATAGTTGCTTGAAAATATGTTTACCTTAAAGTATGGGTAAAATCTATGACTATTTCGTATCTGTTGGGGAACCTCTGCCCCATTAGGTTGTAGAAAGAACTGATCTTTTAAGTAGGTGACTGCTCTCAACACATCATGAAAATGACGGCTTATGGTATCATTAGAACGACGGAAGAAAAATGAAACCGTACAAATTCTCTCATTATGTGCTAAAATGTAAAGAAACTTGGCTACTTGCTCTTCAACAGAAGCATTCCTATTGTCTTCAAGACGGCCAGTTCCTCGAAGAATTTCACACAACTTAGCAAAAGCATAAGGCCCCATTCAAACTATGTCTCTACATTTCCTATTGCATCTAAGTTCACTCATTAGTTCTTGCCGAACATTTTCTCTTTCCCCACTACTTTCAGTAAGTACTCTATCCACATAACGTGGACTACAATATATGCCCATCATCCATATTCCATGCACCACATGTACAAGAAGTTGCAAAATTGCTACATCTCGTCTTCTCTGCCAATCAGTCAAAAGTTGCAAACCAAATTTGTTCAATTCATGAATATTCCTTAATTGATCTTGACAATTTTCCTCCCCACTCTTACTCACATCTTCCAATGGACTATTATCCCAATTAGTTGGATTATCCATCTACCAAATATCCATAACAAGTAAGAAATAATCAACACATTTCTCATAATAATAACTAATTAAAGCACCTTACCCTTGTTTTTTTGTTCTTATCATCCCAAACATAACTAGCAAAGAAACATTATTAAAAAAAACTAATACACATAACTAATCATTTAAGAAATTATGTCAAGCTCAAGTTCTTAATCTGGGCAGTAAACAATATCATCTATATTTGTAACATGTTCCTAATTAATTAAAATCAATAAAAAGAAATATAAGGAAAAGGTATGACATGCTTCATACCTGATACAGAGTATTTTCATGTTAAATTACCAAACACTGCTCTAGGGTCTGTATAAATGAAGAAAACATGAGAAGCTATGATACATTTCAGCAAAACGCAACCAGTAATAAATCAAAACCTTACACCAACAGATTCTAAAAATCACAACTACAACCAAACAATAAAATCCAACCTCATCAAAGCGCATGACCCTCTCTCTTTCACACACAATACACAGATTATTTATATGCATAGATTCAATAATCCCAAATGGGATTGCAAAAAATAAGAAATAGATAATAAAAATAGCACAATGGTGTGTGTATTAAAGGAAAAAGAATTAAATATATATATATATATATAGGAGAAAGATTCTGGGAAGAACCGAATTAAAAAAAAAATTAAATAGCCAAAATAGTGGAGAAGGTCATACCTGTCTTGGCTAGAGAGGAAATCAAAAGACTCCTTGCTGGATAAAAAAAACAAACAGAAACTAATGAGAACATGGTAGATAAATGAATCAAAAAAAAAAAAAAAATATATCAACAAGAAACAATAGATTAGGTCACGTTGAAAAAAAGAAAAAAGAAAAAAAAATGACCCCATCCCAGATCCTTATCCGAACAAATAAGGAATACCGAATACCTAGATGCTAAAATCCATGATAGTTACAAAAGAAAACATGGAAACCCAAAATCGATTACTTGTTATTCTTCATGAGTTCTCTATTCAGTCATACGAGAAGAATAGAAAACCCATACAGATGAAAACAAAATAAATAAATAAAAATAAACTAACTCAAATAATGGATACCCAGAAGTCAAATGGGAAGGAGAAGAGAACCTGGACTCGTTGGTGAAGGAGATGAGAAGAGGAAAGTGATAAAAGATGTTTGTGGGCAAAAGTCATCAGATGAGTTGGTGAGAGGGGCATAGGTCATGAATGGGGTAGGTGGGAAGAGGGCATTTTTGTAAAAGGGGATAGCAGCACTTTTCTCCCGTAGATTTTCCTCCCAAATCGGGAGGAAAAAAAATGTGGGCCCGGGAGAGAAAATTTTCTCCCGGGTTTTCCATCCTCCCTATTTTCCTTCCCTAAACGAAAAGTGAAAAATAGCATTTTCTATCCTATCTTCCTTCCTCTATTTTCCATCCTCTCTATTTTCATCCCAAACGAACACAGTGTAAAAGTTTTAAATGGCTTTTGTGAACGTTTAAAAGTTAAATACTTTTTAAATGGCATTTGGGTATCAGACACTAGCTGACGTCCAATTAAAAAATGCAACAACTGGTACAATATTTCAGTAGATTATCCCTAAATTACCCTTATTTTTATTTGGAAATCCCTAATTTTACCCTTAGTTTTATGACATAAGGATGAAGTTGCTGCAATATTTTTAAGGGAAAAAAATTAGTGCATTTATTTGCACACTACTATGTGTAATAAACACACTGTAGTTTTGGTTGTTTAATCTTCAAATACTTTTCATAAAATGAATCTTGAGATCATAATGATCAAAATGATAGCTCAAAAGCATTAATCAGACCACTGGATTAAAAGATATCCTAGAAACAAGTTTTAACGATTAAGTGCACTTGCATAAATCAAACTCTGACCATAGGTGATTATTATCTCTTAATTCCTATTGGACTATTTTTAGACTAATTTGAGTTAGGTGATGTGTCATGATTGTACTGGCTAGGAGTAGGGTTTATGGTAAGGTTGCATGAACTAGATTTAATCCATGTCAAAGCATTTAATGATTCCTTGCAAAATAAGTAAAAATTGATTAATAAAATAAATAAATAATTAATTAATTAAACATATTTTGAATTAATTTGTTGACCTTGAGGACCAAGAGAATCAAAAAAGAATTGAAAGACAAAATTCAGAGGAAATTAGGTCTGAATTGAAAACAAAAACATATGAAATGAAAAAGGGGAAAATCATGGAAATCTGGAACCAGGAGCCAATTAGCAATTGGACAATAATCTCCAGATTTCCTTCCCTTTTTTGCTTCGGATTGATCTCCACTCAATTTGACCTTGCACCCCACGTTTTCCTGTCAAAAAATCCAAATTTCTGAAGTCCCATAATACCTAGAGACCTAACCCTAGCTCCCCCACTCCTAGTATAAATACCTCATTTCGCCTCCAGTTCAAAACACTAAGGATAACACTCAGAAACATTGGAAAACCCCCCCAAAAATCTCAAAGGTTTCTAGCAAACTGAGAATTCTCTCTCCCTCTTGAGTGTTGTCTAGCTTAGAGTTTTTGGAGTGTTGTGCATATAGGTAAGTTTTCTAGCCTTCTCCATTTAATTATGCCTTAGCTTTAAGATTCAAGCATGTTTTATTTTCATATTCTTAGTTAGTTCTTGTTTGTTTATCATGCTAGATCTAGGTTTTGCTTAGTTTTTCATATTTTCTATGTTTCTAGGGTTTTAATTCAAGTAGTATGATCACATGTTTAGAATTAGGGTTTCTCCTAATTATAAATATGTTTCCGTATTTTTGATGTGATGGAAATTTAGACCCCTTAAAACAACCAGATTGGTTAGCCTAGATTAATTAGCCAAGTTGTTACTTAGTCAAATTAAGCAATTCTAGGTTAAAGCAATCAAATAATCATATCAAACATATAAAGCAGCGGAATAATAAATAACACAAAATATGATCACCTAGGAAACCACACGATAAAAACCTGGGGAGGATTTGACCCACCAATCCTTAAGGCAAACTTGAATTCACTATGAAAGAATCGAAGTTCATACAGAAGGACTACAAGCTCCCCGCTCGACTTCCTAATGTTACCCACCAGTAGAACTTACTGACACGACCACGTGCAAGCTCCGAATCCACGGACTCCTTCTTTCTTGAATTCTTCAATCAGCTACAAGCACCAACGCTTGATATTCTTTAAGCTTCAATGGTAGCAACCGAGTTGATCATCAAGATGTTGATACTATCTCTATCTCGAAAACCCTAAGCTTTGTGTAAAGGAAAGCTCATCTAGATCTCACAAGAAATTTACACAAAAACGCAATGTATGAGCAACAATACAACTGGAGCAACTCTAAAAACGTGGCTAAGGTTTTTCTTTATATACCCAGGGTAAAAACAGAAAACCCAAAATGTTTAATGAGTTAGGGCTGAGCTGGAATATTCTGCAGAAAAACATTCTGCCCGAGATTCGATCGATCGAGCCTTTCCTTTGATCGATCGAGCCAGGCCGAAATGCACCAATGCATCTGTAGCCACTCGATTCCAACTTTACATGAAAGACCCAACTTTGAGCAAGTCTAAACAAGACTAAATAACCTGTTTTGATTATGGTTTGCCAACAATACAAATTAGAGTTCTAAATACATAAAATCCTATATCTTTAGAACCTAACATGATGTATAATACTAGATTCACACTTTTGAATGATATGATATGATATTGGCTATCACAGTCTAAAAGATTAGTTTCACCAGGCAAGTTGAGTGTCTAACACCTTCCCAATCCTGCAACATAGCCTCCGAACTTAGATTAATGGTTAGTAGATTAGGTTTATCCTTGCAATTTTCTTTTTCTAGATTGTAACTAGAAATCAAAGCGATGTATTTTTGTTTTAGATTGTATCCAGGACTAAAGCCATGTAATTTTCTAGTTATGATAAAAAAGATGTACAATTTCAATTACAAATCATCAATAACAATGATGTACTTTTCAGTTCTTTTGGTTTTCTTATTTTTCCAATTAGATAAGTGGCAACTCCATTGTAAAACTCTTTACCTAAGAGGGAGAATAACAACAATTTGATCTCTCCAATGTCTTTTGAGAGGCAATAACACGACCATACCCCATTCGCGTGGGCCAAATGCCAAAACCCACAGTTCTAAGGTTTGGGCCGAGGACGCACTCTCTCATAGTTACACAAACTTGTTACACACATGTGTGGAACTAAAACTGCCATTCATAAAAACCTATATATAAGCCAAATTACAACGAATTTAAAAGTGACACATCACTAGCCAACAACGTGCTTCCCAAGCATTAAAATCTCTCACAAGTAGCAGCAAGAACATCTCCCCTTTACTATCATGAACAAAAATGCCCACACCAAAATGTTTATCTTGTTGAGAACAACAGTGCCTATGTGTAACATGTAAGATGTATGAACATTTTTGTGAAAATAGGCCATAAGAATGAAATGGTCTTTGTAACTAGGAAAAGGTGATGTAATTTCCTCATCGTCCGTTGCATTTTGAAAGGTCCTTGACAAAGGCATTGATGCTTATTTCAGATGATCCATTTTTTGCAGTTGCTTGTTGACATATTTGTTGAAGTTCACTTGCTCTTGTCCTCATTTCTTTCATTTCATAACTTTCTAAGTTCATGAATCTTTGCACCAATCTTGCAATTTCCTCTCTTGTAACCAAACTTTCTCCTCTCACATCTTGTTTCACCCTCCATCCAATCTTCCAATCCTCCACAATAAGCTTACTATTTTGCATTTGTTCCATACCTATGGGGAAGGTAAGAAGAGGAACACCACAAAACACAGCTTCTTGAGTGGAACTCCAACCGCAATGAGTCCAAAAGCCCCCTATAGAAGAATGAGACAACACACTCAATTGATCACACCAGGGTACTACCAAACCCGTATCACCACAAATCTCTTTCAACTTACAAGTCTCACCACGTGCCACCCACAAGAATCGAACACCACTATCATGCAAACCAGCTGCAATGTCATCTATTTGGGCACTAGAAAATGAAAGAAAGCTTCCCATTGAAATGTATAGAACAGAACTTCTTGGTTGGCAATCTAGCCATTCTACATGATTAAGGTCATTGAGGTTATTACTTTCTAAGTAATTTCTTCCAAGATTGAAGTAAGGAATGGTTGGGCCAATAGTATATATGGGCATTGGCAAATCTGCTTTTAGAACATCAATAGCTTGAGATTCAAGCTCATAGGTGGAATTGAATAAGAGATATTGTGTTTTGGTCACCCATGAAAAAGCTTCGAGGATCCTATGCAATATTTTTTGGTTTCTCAAAACAATCGATGAAGGAAGATCTACTAAACGAATGGAAGAAACTCCAGGGATATAGTCTACACGCTCATCGCCATTTGCTGTAGAATGCATACAAAAAAACAAATTGTATCAATAGAAATTAGCATTTAAAAAACGTACATTATCTTCCTACAAAAATAAAGAAACCATATGTAATAGATAAAGTATTTCTTCCTCTACAAATTTAAAGTTTCTATACTTTGCTTGAATAGATTGAGTTAACAAAGATAACAAATGATTCTTTTATAAAAAAAGAAAGTAATAATCTAACTATCCTTGTTAAATAACTTGGACAAAATTTAATAATTCTTCATTTTGGTTCATTACCCAATGCACTAATGTTGTTGAATAAAATTTGGGACCTAAAATTAAACATTTAAAGAATTATAATAATGCTATGTTCAAATAAATATATCAAAAAGACTTATTACAGCAAAAAAAGTTATTGCAATAACAACTAAAGTCATTGTAATAAGATGTTGAACGGTTTTAGACCCCTTAAAACAACCAGATTGGTTAGCCTAGATTAATTAGCCAAGTTATTACTTAGTCAAATTAAACAATTCTAGGTTAAAGCAATCAAACAATCATATCAAAAGTATAAAGCAGCGAAATAATAAAAGACACAATGATATGATCACCCAGGAAATCACACGGTAAAAACCTGGGGAGGATTTGACCTAGCTATCCTCAAGGTAAACTTGAATCCACTATGCGAAAGAATCAAAGTTCATACAAAAGGACTACAAGCTCCCTGCTTGACTTCCTAATGCTACCCACCAGTAGAACTTACTGACACGACCACGTGCAACCTCCGAATCCACGGACTCCTTCTTTCTTGGACTCTTCAATCAGCTACAAGCACCCACACTTGTTATTCTTTAAGCTTCAATTGGTAGCAACCAAGTTGATCATCAAGATGTTGAAGTAATCTCTATCTCGAAAACCCTAAGTTTTGTGTAAAGGAAAGCTCCTCTAGATCTCACAAGAGATTTACACAAAACCGCAATGTATGAACAACAATACAACTGGAGCAACTCTAAAAACGTGGCTAGGGTTTTTCTTTATATACCTAGGGTAAAAACAGAAAACCCAAAACGTTTAATGAGTTAGGGCTGAGCTGGAATATTCTGCAGAAAAACATTCTGCCCGAGATTCGATCGATCGAGCCTTTCCTTCGATCGATCGAGCCAGGCCGAAATGCACCAATGCATTTGCAGCCACTCGATTCCAACTTTACATGAAAGACCCAACTTTGAGCAAGTCTAAACAAGACTAAATAACCTGTTTTGATCATGGTTTGCCAACAATACAAATTAGAGTTCTAAATACATAAAATCCTAAATCTTTAGAACCTAACAGATGTTATAGCAACGAAAAAAAGTCGATGCAAGCCATTGTAATAAAGTCCGAGGCAATAAGTTTATGTAAAACTAGATTTCGTTGCAATAGAAAACAACCTAGAGATGCAATAATATATATTACCTCTATTTTTATTTTTTGTTGCAATAATACTTATTGTGTTATGTCTTTTTCCTTGTAGTGTATGTTTTGTACATAAATTGTATTATTAGATACTCTTAAATACAATGAACTTGCTACGCCATAGTCCACATAAATGCAAATAAATCATTTGACACAAAATATAATATAAATTTAAAAAGTCACCTTAAAAAATTGAGTTTCGTAATACCTAATAATTTGAAGTTTGTTTTCTATAGTAGGGAAATACCTAGTAAGAGCATCCATATCAATTGTGGTAAAAACTTAACTCTTAGTACCAAAAAAAAAAAAAATACTTTATCTATTTTAACTCATGGTTTCACAACTAACCCTATATCAATACTCTTATTTTTCACAACACAGCTAAATACTATTCATTTATTTATTATTTTCTCTTTCTCTTCTTATCTGTCTCTAATCTTCTCTCTCATCAACCCACGACTACTCTTTTTCTTTGTCTCTTTATCTTCTTCTTCTCCCTCTCTTTAACCCACATCCACCAAACCCACAACCCAAAATCAACCAACACCACCACTGTACCAACACCACAACCACCAAACTCACATCCATATCAAATACAAACCCCATATGAATATACACATCCAAAATCCAATCAAGCACAACCCACAGCCAAAACCCAAAATTCGATCCAATCAAACACAGCCAAATCTAATCAAACACAACCAAAAGTGAGAGATAGATGATCCGTTTGGGATCTGCTTATTTTGCTCAAACTGAAAATTTTTTGCTGAAAGTACCATAGATAAAGGTAAATGTTAACTGAAATAATATAATGGGACCCATAAATAGTTTCAAAAAGTATAGTGAAACCTATAAATAGTATTGTGGGGGGTAAAAGCCCAACGTTATGTATTGGGGCTAGGGCCCTATTTGAATATTACTGTGTGTCTGAAGAGAAGAAAGTGGTTGAGAAGGAGTTCGTGTGGAAGAGATATACCTGGAAATGAACGAGGAGTATAGTCCAAATAGAGCACCGGTGGTCCGAAGAGTTCATTCTCCTCGGATACAAAGAGTCTCGATCAAGCAAATATCTGGAAGGTTCGAGTGATCTTCCTAACGACTTCAATGATAAGGATAAACTTTGGGCATGCCTGGAGATAATAAGAACGGAGAAGTATCTAAAAGAAAAAGCTGCTACCACCGTGTTTAATGCACTGCAGCAACTTTTTTGGCTGCATTTATGTGGAGAAGACCTCTGAACAGTATAATCTCAACTACCACCACTCACAAAGAGCTAAAGAAGATACCTGACGTGACATATACTCAAGTGGATACATAGATGAAGAACAAGTGGACGATGGTGATGATGGGGAAAGATGTTATATAAAGGGAAGAGGCCTCTGATAATAGGGGATGTGAAAAAAGATAATAAGAAGGGAAGAAAGATTTTATTGTATCTCTAAGAACTGTATCCACTGTTCAATCAATAATTTTTCTCTTCGGACATCAATTTGTTTAGCTTTTAAGTGTGTTTTTACGTTGGTTCATTCTTGGATATTATAGTTAACAGTTGTTAAATTCACAACTAACCTAGCTCTTTCACCGACTTTCTACAAATTCATTGTTTTGGGCTTGGGCTACAAATCCTAATCCCTTACAATTGGCGCCGTCTGTGAGGAGAGCTTGAGCGAAAGTGAAAGCAACAGTTGATAATGGCTGAACCAGGACAACAACCAGCAGAATTTAGGGCATCCCAACACGTAAACCCTTTTCTTAATTTGGAGCAGAGACAAGATCGTGAAGGTAGTGTGCATTCTGAGCATAATGATCGAAGCCAGCCACATGGTGGAAGTCACGTGTCTTATGCAGAGAAGAACCAGAATATGCAACTAGAAATTGAAAGGCTAAAAAGGGAGTTGCGCCATGCAAAAAGGAAACGGATTTCTTCATATTCTGATGAAGATTTCGATGGCGAACAGGACGTCACTTACAAGCAGAGATCTTGAACACCAGTCAGTGAATCATTTTCCTATGAAGAAGAGCATCATTATAAGAGGCAACCTCGAGGCCCATCACGTGGAGGCGTAGGGAACGATGCTATGAGCAAGGTTTTGAATCAAATCTCTAGGTCACTTTTTACACACAAGATTGAAGAAGCGAGACTTCCTTAGCATTTTAACCAGCCGACGTTCACCATCTATAATGGTAAAATGGACCCTGTGGAACATGTAAGTCACTTTAATCAAAGGATGGCTGTCTACTCCAGAGATGAAACTCTGATGTGCAAGATTTTCCCCTCCAATTTTGGACCGGTTGCAATGAGATGGTTTGACAGCCTGGAAGACTCCATCGATTCCTTCAAAGAGCTCACTCAAGCATTTAGTTCCCGTTTTGTCACATGCCGAAGAGTGGCCAGGCCCTTGTCTTCACTGCTATCCTTGAGCATGCAAGAGGGCGAGACCTTGAAAACGTATTCAGATAAGTACTGGGAGATGTTTAATGATATGGAGGGCAATTTTGATGGAATAGCCCTTAGCACGTTTAAGCTTGGCCTCCCCACTGACTATGGTTTAAGGAAATCCTTAACTGGCAAGCCAGTTACTAACATGCGTCAGCTCATGAACCGTATTGAAAAGTATAAAAAAGTTGAAGAAGGTCAACAGCAAGGGAAGGGAAAGGACAAGGTTATCCCCCAAGAGAGGAGGGATTTCAGGTCGGACCGTTACAATAGCAGTAAACCACGGAGAGATTTTACTGGGCAATCAGGATCAACAAATCTTTAAGCAGTCAACGCTATATTCAAAGAACCAACACATCAAGTTTTGGAAAAGATTAAGAATGAACCATTCTTTAAGTGGCCGAATAAGATGGTGGGGAACCTTGAGAGGCGTAATCATAATCTCTATTGCCAATACCATCAAGACCATGGGCATACCACAGAAGATTGCAGGAGCCTATGGGATCATTTGGACCAACTGGTCCGTGAGGGTAAATTGAGAAACCTCTTGCACCATTCTAGTGGCCGAGGAGGTTAGATGAACTCAGAACCTCGAAGAGATGACTCTTCAAAGCCTTCATTGGGAACTATCAATGTCATCTTCGCCGCACCGAAGAGAACAGGATCCTGGCCATCCAAGGTTATGTCGGTAGCTCGGTTACCCGCAGGGGACTTTGGCCAAGGTCCAAAGAGAGCTAGACCGTATACTCAACCAGTTTTAGGGTTCTCGGACGAAGGCAAGATTGGAACTATCCAACCCCATGATGACGCTTTAGTAATCACCCTCAGAATTGGAGGGTATGATGTGAAAAGGGTAATGGTGGACCAGGGTAGCGCGGTAGAGATAATGTATCTTGATCTCTACAAGGGGCTGAACTTAAAACCTTAGGACCTAACACCATACAATTCCCCCTGGTGAGTTTTGAAGGAAGAGTTGTTACCCCGAAGGGCCAAATACAATTACCTGTGTAGACCGGCTCAGAGATGGTAGAGGTGGATTTCATAGTTGTAGATGCGTATTTGCCCTATACAGCAATTGTAGCCAGACCTTAGTTTCATACATTAGGGGTTGTTTACTCTACTCTACATCAGAAGGTAAAATATCCGTCCGAGGGTTAAGTTAATGAGATTTGGGGAGATCAGTCCGTGGCAAGACAATGCTTAGTGGCGGCTATCCAGCATAAGCCCGAAACTAAGTCCTCGGCCCAGGCCAAAAGAGGTTTATAGCAGTTAAAACCTCAGGCATTGCCCGTCAAAGATCTAGCCGAGGGCGCTGGATGCGAAGATTTAATAAAAGTTATTATCGGAGACAATCCAGAAAAGTTCTTTCAAGTTGGATCTCAACTACCTCTGCAGGAAAAGGAAGATCTAATAGAGTTCTTTAAAAGAAACCTTGATGTTTTTGCCTGGAACACTTATGAAGCCCCAGGAGTGGATCCAGAATTCATCTGTCACCATCTGAGGGTCAACCCATTGATTACCCCCAAGAAGTAGCCTCATCGGCGCCCATCTAAGGAGCACGCTGATGCAGTAAGAGAAGAAGGAACGAAACAAACAAGCTGGAGCTATTAAAGAAGTTTTTTATTCTGAGTGGCTAGCAAACACTGTGGTGGTGAAGAAGAAGAATGGGAAATGGCGAGTATGTGTAGACTTCACTGACTTAAATAAGGCTTATCCTAAGGATCCATTCCCTATGCCGAAAATTAATTAGTTAGTAGATGCCACTGTCAGCCATCTTTGGATGAGTTTCCTGGATGCTTTCGAAGGTTACCACCAAATACCGTTAGCCCTGGATGATCAGGAGAAGACTGCTTTTGTCACCCTTATTGGTAACTACCATTACAAGGTGATGCCATTTGGTTTGAAAAATGCAGGGTCCACTTACCAAAGAATGATGACGATGATGTTTGAGCCACAGTTGGGTAAAAGTATCGAAATTTATATAGATGACATGGTGGTGAAAAGTAAGGTCGTTTCTAAACATATAAAGGACCTTGAAAACATTTTTGAAGTTCTAAGAAGGCACAAGCTGCGTCTAAACGCTTCCAAATGCTCATTTGGTGTGGGGTCAGGCAAGTTCTTGGGGTACATGGTAACTCACAGGGGAATTGAAGTTAACCCCGATCAGATAAAGGCCATCCACAACTTACAAGCTCATCGGAATCCCAAAAAAGTTCAGAAATTGACTGGAATGGCCGCTGCCTTGAACCAATTCATCTCTCGATCAGCAGATAGGTGTAAACCTTTCTTCTCGTTGATCAACAAATGGAAAGGGTTTTAGTGGACTGAAGAATGTGCTTTGCCCTTCCAACAACTTAAAGACTATTTGGCTCGCCCACCAATCATGTCCAATCCTGAGCCAGATGAGGTCTTGTTTGCCTATATTGTTGTGGTTCCTTGTGCTGTAAGTTTGGTGTTGATACGAGTGGACCAAGGCGTGCAAAGACCAGTTTACTATGTGAGTAAGTCATTGTATGAGGCCGGGATTAGATACCTACCGCTAGAGAAAGCAATCTTGGTTGTAGTACTTGGTACACGGAAGTTGCCTCATTATTTCCAAGCACATACGGTCGTTGTGCTCACACAACTTCCGCTTAAAACCATACTTAGGAGTGCTGACTACACGAGAAGAATAGCTAAATGGGGCACTATCCTAGGGGCTTTTGACATTAAATACATGCCTCGCACTTCAGTTAAGGGCCAGGTTCTCGCAAATCTGGTGGTCGAGTTCACAGAGCCTAGTTTAGAAGAGGTAACGGTAGAGAAGGACATGGATGAAAAATTGGTTGGCATGATTTCTCAACGAGACCCGTCATCCTGTGAAGTATATGTAGACGGTGCAACAAATCAAAAGGGTTCTGGAGTGGGGCTAGTGTTAATATCTCCAGAGAAGATCGTTATCGAAAAGTCAATAAGGCTAAACTTCACGGCCACAAATAATGAGGCCGAGTACGAAACTTTACTAATGGGAATGGCTATGATTCGAAGAATGGGAGGAAAGTCAGTGGAGGTGTTCTCGGACTCGAGGTTAGTCGTTGGTCAAGTACAAGGTGAGTTTGAGGCGAAGGATGAAAGAATGCAGGGATACTTGAGCCGAGTTAAATGTCTGCAATAAGAGTTCGACTCTTTCAATCTGCTGCACATCCCCAAAAATGGTAATGCACACGCTGATTCTTTGGCCATGCTCGCTACCTTTTCAGCGCAAGATTTCCCGAGAGTTATCCTAGTCGAGGACTTGCATGGGCCTACAGAGGCGAGAAGAAAGGTAGTCCAGGTTCACCAAATCAGGGCCGAACTTAGCTAGATGGATCCTATAACTAAATTCTTGAATGAGGATATTTTGCCTGAAGAAAGGGGGGAAGCTGACAAAGTTCGGAGGAAGGTGACCAGATTCTGGCTATCCAAGGACTAGAAACTATATAAACGCTCCTATTCAGGACCGTACTTATTATGCATGCATCCTGAAGCGGCCGAGTTACTACTAGAAGAACTACATGAAGGAATCTGTGGGAGCCACACTAGAGGCAGGTCATTGGCTCACCGAGCCATTACTCAAGGTTATTGGTGGCCGAATATGCAAAAAAAAGCCCATGAGTATGTTAAGAAGTGCGATCAATGCCAGCGGTTTGCCCCAAACATTCATCAACCAGGGGGAACCCTCAACCCACTATCCAGCCCATGGCCTTTCGCTCAATGGGGCTTAGATATTGTGTGTCCATTCTCTAAAGCTACAGGAAACAGGAAATATCTTCTGGTCGGCATAGACTATTTCACCAAATGGTTCGAAACTGAACCTTTGGCCATTAGAGACGTAGATGTGCAGAAATTTGTGTGGAAGAATATTGTCACTCGGTTTGGGGTTCCTCATACTCTCATCTTGGACAATGGCCTACAGTTCAATAGTAAAGCATTCAGAAATTATTGTAGCGAACTGGGAATCACGAACAGATACTTCACCCCTGCCTATCCCTAGGGGAATGGGCAAGCAGAAGTGGTTAACAAGGTCATAGTAAATGGGTTAAAGAAGAGACTAGATGATGCGAAGGACAAATGTGTGGAAGAATTGCCACATGTACTTTGGGCATACAGAACTACACCTCGTAGGTCTACTGGAGAGACCCTGTTTTCAATGACCTATGGAGCTAAAGCCGTCATACCTTTGCAGACTGGGTTCCCAACCTTGAGAACTAGTTCGTTTAGTCAGACCGACAACGATGAGCAGTTAGAGAAGAGTTTGGATCTGATTGAGGAAAGGAGAGAAAATGTAATAGTCCGATTAGCACATTACCAACAAAAGCTCAGACAGGGTTATGATGCCAACGTAAAGCTAAGACCTCTAGAGCCTGGTGAGTTGGTACTCAGGAAATTTGTGGGCACTGCAAAGAACCTAACTTGGGGAAAGTTATGACCTAATTGGGAAGGGCCATATCGTATTACTTCAGGGGCTGGCATTGGGGCGTATTTCTTGAAAGATTTAGATAGTCATGTAATACCACGCTCCTGGAATGTAAACAACCTCAAAAGGTACTATTATTAATCAAATCTTTACTTTAATCAATGTGCCAGTTTATTATATAAAGTTTTTGGAGTTCTCATAAGTGTTTAAATTTAAATCCAATCATGTCTTAAGTACTCGGACCAGATGATTTGAGTTAGTTAACACTCATTTATAAATATCTTAAGTGTTTAAACTTAAATCCAATCATATCTGAAGTCCTCAGACCAGATGATTTGGATTAGTTAATACTTATTTACAAATCTCCTAAGTGTTTAAACTTAAATCCAATCATGCCTGAAGTCCTCGGACTAGATGATTTGGGTTAGTTAACACTCATTTACAGTTCTCCTAAGTGTTTAAACTTAAATCCAATCATGCCTAAAGTACTCAGACCAGATGATTTAGGTTAGTTAACACTCATTTATAAATCTCCTAAGTGTTTAAACTTAAATCCAATCATGCCTGAATTCCTCAGAGCAGATGATTTGGGTTAGTTAACATGCATTTACAAATCTCTTAAGTGTTTAAACTTAAATCCAATCATACCTGAAGTCCTCGGACCAGATGATTTGAGTTAGTTAACACTCATTTACAGTTCTCCTAAATGTTTAAACTTAAATCCAATCATGCCTGAAGTCCTCAGACCAGATGATTTGGGTTAGTTAACACTCATTTATAAATCTCCTAAGTGTTTAAACTTAAATCCAATCATGCCAAAAGTCCTCAGACCAGATGATTTGGGTTAGTTAACACTCATTTACAAATCTCCTAAGTGTTTAAACTTAAATCCAATCATGCTTGAAGTCCTCAGACCAGATGATTTGGGTTAGTTAAGACTCATTTACAAATCTCCTAAGTGTTTAAACTTAAATCCTATCATGCCTGAAGTCCTCGGACCAGATGATTTGGGTTAGTTAATATCGTCTTATAGTCATTATTAATGTTTAAATTTAACAAATCATACCTAAATAACCTCGTCTTATAGTCGTAAGTATTCGAATAATCCGAAATCAGTACTTAGCAATGTTCCTTGTAGGTATTCAAGAAAACCTGTAATACCTTCACATCATTCATTGCATTCAATGTTTGTTAATAACTCTTGTATGACCTATTTCTTCCAGTATTTGAATAAGTTGTTTGCATCATTGGCACTATATCATTGTTAAGTCCGCCTATATTACCGTAATTACAAGTTATAGTTATTTGCAATAATAATAAGTCTTATAAGGTTTGCAATGAAGACACTAAAAATAAAAGAGAAACTATTTCATTGATCAAAAGAAAGCAATTCACAATCCCTTACATAAAAGAAAAATTAATACAAGTATGAAATAAAAACTCCTAAACATCTAAGCCTTCATCTGAGGGGCCAAATGGTTAGTAACCTAACTGGACTGAGCAGCAGCAACTTCTGGGGCTTGGTCCTTAGATTTTGCAAGGGTTTTCTTTTTTCCCAAGTCTTTACCCTTATCTTGGGGAGCCTTAGCGGGCTTGCCCTAATCACCAGGCTGACCAGACTCCTTGGGATCTTCAGCTAGCTTGCCTTGATCACCAGGTTGACCAGACTCCTTGGGGGCCTCAGGGTTGATAGGAGGGACTTGGCCGATCAGGGATTGCCCCGAAACCTCTTGGAGTTGTACGGGGGGAGAGGAATCAGACCCTAGAAGTTCGCGAATATCAGGATCGTAGTATATACTCTTAGGTTGCCGTAAGTCAGATTCCGCAAAAACCCCAGCAGCATCAAGTGCTTTTCCCCAAGTTATATCGCAGTAATCTCGGGAGACCGAGGCAAACTGCTCAGTAAGGCTGGCTTGGGTCTCCTCCACCCCGAGCTTATAGGCCGCCTGCCTTTCAGCCTTGACTGCCTCCTTGGCCAATTGAGCATTCTTCTCGGCCAATTTGGCAATCTCTTTGGCTTTTTGAAGCTCAGCTCAAAGGTCCTTCACCAACGCTCTTTCTGTTTCCAGATTAATCTCGGTCAAATTCAGCAGTTGGCGTTGGTCTTCGGCCTGCTTCTCGGCACTTTTAAGACCCGCATCTAGACTATTCCTCTGTTTGGTCATCTCTTTCAACTGCTCAGACAGATGAGCATAATCTTCTTTCAGACCGCCCAGCGATTTTTCTGCCTCAGACCGAAAGTGGGCCTCTGCTTGGGCTTCAATATAGGCCTTTTTGTTCCACTCCTCGGCCACATAAACTTGCTAAGTAATCTACATGGCAGAATGAAAAACTTCAATATAAAGCAAATAAAAGGGGTGAATGGAAAAGACTAGCATCTTAAATTGAGGAAGTGGATCAATTCACTTATCATGGCTAAATCTCTTTTAAGGGATAAGAAGAGTTCATATTGGTTGAAGCGCCTATATGACTCCATATCTCGTGGGAGGAGCAGTGGTTGCTCCAGAGACTCAGCAACGAGACCTACTTTCCCCCTACTATAATTTCTGAGGGAGGTCTCCCAAAGGATAGGAGCACCATCCAATTCCAGCCTGAGAGCCTAGGTGCGAGGTCCTCGACGCACATCTACTGCGAGAGAGTCATCTCGGCTCTCAGCAGACGAAGCCCTTTTGCTCCGGTGGTCTTTGACTACTTTCTATTGCTTGGTTCCTTTTGGAGGCGCCACCTCCCTTTCTTCATTATCGGTGAAAGGCCTTTTCTTCTTCGGATCTAGCAATTGCTTTGAGCCGAGATCCGAAGGAACCTGAGGAGGTGGTGGAGGAAGACTAACCACTGGTTGAGACATACCAGTCTTTTTAGGCCCAGCTTTTTTATCTCTATTCTTCATCAAGTCCCTCAGGCTTGCCATGTCTTCTTCTGAAGAATTGTCTGGTATGTCTATTCTCTATGGGAGAACATTGGATTGCCTGTCAGTATCTTCCTCGGCGTCTAAAACCTGAACCCCTCCTGAAGCTTCTCCTTCGAACTTGAACTTATCAATCTGCTCGCCAAGCGAAGGGGTTGAAGAAGCAACTTTTTCACCTACTGCTACCGGTTCGAGAGGAACCTGCTGAATTGGCTGAAGGAAAAATGGTATACCCTGCGGATTTGGATGTGGCACAGGGGCAAGGTCAAACGGAGCTAAAAAATCTTTTTGGGCAACGTCTATGCGGTTAATACAACGGTCTCCCTATCTTATCGCGTTGCCGACTGGCTGAAAATCAGTCGATTTCTGCGTGAAACCAAGAATAAGAGGAACAGATCGAAGTTGCCCGTCTTCACTTACAAAAATTTCTGATCGTAATAAATAATTAAGCGTGGCGGCGTTTGTGAGGCTGAGCCAAGGAGAAACGTGGTCTTTATCTATTCACATCACAACAGAATTTAGTCAGAAACTTGAAAATAATGATACAAAGAGAAGAAAAAATTGTTAAAAAATGGAGATCCTAAATCTGCTGTTAGTAAACCTAAATTTAGGATATCCCACCTGGCTCTCCTAGTTGAGTTGGGCAATGAAAACTGTCATGCCACGCACTCGAGACGATCAGATAGTCGTCTTTCATCCCTTTGTTAGATTTGGGAAGGCAGGAGACGAGCCTAATAACGTTGGATCGGGATTTAAGATAGTATCCCTCTCCTTTCTGGCTATGACACTCGTACATATGTACCATGTCGAGCCAGGTGAGTCCCAATCCTAGATGACGGTTCAAATCATCAACTGCTCCTAAGATTCTAAAGGCATTAGGCGCACATTGGTCGGGACTAAACCTATGGTTTCGGAGGTAATCTCTGGTAATGCGGCCCATAGGGATAGTCATTCCCCATTCTAGGAAGGCGATGATGGGGATTATAATTTCGCCCACCCTTCGATCTGTTAATAGTCTTTCCGGAGGACAATATCTCAAACCCACATCTTGAGGTATGTGATATGTTGCCCTAAATTCCTCCATCTAGGCGAGGCTATCTACCATATACCGAAATCTACCCATCTCAGTTAAACAAAAAAGAGGAAACTCTAAACGCAGTGACTGGGGAGTGACTACTCGAAGGCCGAGGAGGCTAGCCGAAGAGAAGATGAAAGGTTTGAATAAAGAAGAACTTACACAAACTAAATCGGAGAATGATCTTTAAACTCATGGAGAGAACCTTATAAATTCTGGATTTGGTGATTGAAGAGCTTGGTGGATTTGAATGTTCGAGTTCGCTGGAGAATCTGAGAGTTTGCAAAGTAAAGGAGAAGTAACCTCTCTTGAGGCTTTATATAGGGACAAATGAAAGAGTAGGAGTCATCCCGCCCAAATTCTGAGGAAGAACCAAGTCCGTTGGATCAATAGTCCACCGTTAGATACCAGAGACAAAACGCTGCCTGAAGTAATTAATAGTGCTTTGAGAATACTGAAACAACAACAACAATGATGAAGCGCCTAAATCTATGCTCATACGCATGTGAACTCAGATATTTTTGTGCTTTAAGCTTTTATTTCGTAACAAATCAAAATCCTATTTTTTCTCCTCGGATGCGAGGGAAAAATTAAAATTTTGAGGGGCTATTGTGGGGGGTAAAAGCCCAACGTTATGTATTGGGCCTAAAACTCTATTTGAAGATTACTGTGTGTCCAAAAAAAAGAAAGTGGCTGAGAAGAAGTCCGTGTGGAAGAAATATACCTGAAAATGAACAAGGAGTATAGTCCGAAGAGAGCACCGGTGGTCCAAAGAATTCATTCTCCTCGGATACAAAGAGTTTCGATCAAGCAAATATCTGGAAGGTTCGAGTGATCTTCCTAACGACTTCAATGATAAGGATAAGCTTTGGCATGCTTGGAGATGATAAGAACGGAGGAGTATCTAAAAGAAAAAGCTGCTACCACCGTGTTTAATGCACTGCAACAACTTTCCTAACCACATTTATGTGGAGAAGACCTATAAACAGTGTAATCTCAACTACCACCACTCACAGAGAGTTAAAGAAGATACCTGACATGACATATACTCAAGTAGATACATAGATGAAGAACAAGTGGACGATGGTGATTATGGGGAAAGATGCTATATAAAGAGAAGATGTCTCTGATAATAGGGGATGAGAAAAAAGATAATAAGAGAGGAATAAAGATTTTACTATAACTCTAAGAACTGTATCCACTGTTCAATCAATAATTTTCCTCTTCAGACATCAATTTGTTTAGCTTTTAAGTGTGTTTTTACGTTGGTTCATTCATGAATATTATAGTTAACAGTTGCTAAATTCACAACTAACCCAGCTCTTTCACCCACTCTTTACAAATTCATTGTTTTGGGTTTGGGGTACAAATCATGACCCTACAAATGACAAAAATAAGTTGAATAGTAAAATAAATTAGCAAAAATAAGTTAGCAAAACAGATTGAGAGATTAAAAAATTATTATTTGTATAGCATTTGAGATATAGTAGATTGCTATTGTAGCATATTGGCAAAAAATTTAGAAATGACAGCATCAAAATAGCTGGTTTTTTTGCAGAATGAGCTGTTAAAAATAGCAGTATTGTAATATGGCAACATCACTCTAGTAGTTTACTCAATAGCATATCTTGCTAATAATAAATAAATGGGTAAGATTAAAAATTGACCTTCTAAGTTTCTTTATATTTCATTTCAGATCTTTAACTTTCAAATTTATTCAATTAAGACTATTTTATCAACTTTTATTATATGTTGTGGTTAATTTTTTAATTTTATAAATTTTTCTTCAAAATTTTTAAATTAAAAATATTTAATTAATGATTGGAAAATATTTTATAGATTTTTTTTTTCAAAAAATTTTAACAAAAATTAACAAAAATGTCTTAATTAAATAAATCTAAAACTTAGAGGACTGAAATGAATAAAAATAAAATTAAAGAACTAAAATAAAATTATAAAAAAAGTTAATAGCGTCAATTTTACCTTTTAGGCTAAATAAATGATCTGTTTAATAAAGAGCTCACCTAATACCTGCAAATAATCTGTTTAATAAAGAGCTCACCTGATACCTGCAATGGGAAGTGACCATTCTGAGGCAGAAGATTAAAATGGTGGAAGACCGTGAACACCGACGCAGCCAATGGCCAAAACGATGCCAACGGGATATTCCTCCGCTTCCCAACACCAACCGCCCAAAAAAGAAAAGTGTCAAACAAGATAACTGTCGCCGGCGGCTCAAGCCGATCAAGGAGGCGCTCAAACGGAGCTTCCAACTTAGTCATGGTAGCTTCGAAGAAGGAGCTATGGTCAGCGGCTCGAACTAGCTCGGAAGGGACAACGTTAGGAACGGTGGCGAAGCGGATGTTGTCGGGTTTAGGCTCGGCGCCGATGAAGCCAAGC
The DNA here is from genome assembly GCA_032727855.1 of Quercus ilex subsp. ballota. NCBI lineage: Eukaryota > Viridiplantae > Streptophyta > Magnoliopsida > Fagales > Fagaceae > Quercus > Quercus ilex. The sequence continues at coordinate 29,508,358 of CM064909.1, forward strand.
CATTCTTCGGTGACAACAAAGGTGACGATGATATCGATGTTGATCGTTTCGTTTGTTTTTGAAGCTAATATTTTACAGAGGTTCATCATCGGGTTGATGTGGCCGCGACCTGGGTAAGGCATGGCCACCACATGGTACAACGTGGATGCTTCAGCTTCCACGGAATCCATCTCCGGATATTCTGACTTTATAGAAGGGTATTTTATATTGAAGTGAAAGAGGGAACGAGGATTTTATATTATTTGGCAGGACTCCACTGTAGAGGAACTAATAACTTGAAAGATAAGCTAACAGTCAAAGTGATGATAGCCATTTGCCAGTGATTTAACAAAAGAGTTTTGTAATTACAAATTGTATTGGGACGCAAACTTTGTCACGCCTTTTAACAGTTTATACGCGTCAAGTTGGGATTGATCTCTTTCTCAAAAAAAAAAAAGTTGGGATTGATCTAAAACTCATATTTTTAAATGGAACACATTAAAGTCTAAGTATCTGTTTGGTTGGAGGAGTGAAAAAGTGGGAGGATAAAAAATTAGTGAGAGAATAGAAAAGTGGGAGTATAGAAAATATTTAGTTTTCTCTCGTGTGTGTTTGGTTAGAGGAGTGGAAAAACGAGAGTGTGGAAAACTCTTTTATTTGTACATAATATGTAAGCAATAGATTTATTTGTACTCATTAAATAATATAAAATTTACCAACAATTATATTTTTCAATGAGAAGTGTTACGTCCACAATATTTTTCGCAATACTTTCACAACAAAATTTATGTGAAAAATTATTACTAGTTCTAATTTGAACCCACCACTGAAATTATTTTTTTACTCACCAATATTAATTAATAACAATCTATTACTTAAAATTTATTGTGAAAATATTGTGGTAACATTTCTCAATTAGAATTTTTTATTATTTCCCCTTTTCCCAACCTTCATTTCATCCATATGTTTTACTTTTTTTTTTTCCTTTTTCTCCTCCACACGTTGTCCTTTCTTATCCATATCCCCCTTCTTTTATCTTATCCCTATCTCCTTTCTTTTTTATCTTCTTCCTCATTCAGCACAGCTCTCATTCTCTCTCTTTTTTCTCCAGCGCTCTCTCTTTGGTTTTTTTTTTTTTTTTTACTTGACTCCAGCGCTCTTATTCTCTCTCTCTCTTTTTCTCCAGTGCTCTCTCTCTCTCTGTTTTTTTTTTTTACTTGACTCCAGTGCTCTCATTCTCTCCTTTTTTTTTTCTCTAGCATTCTCTCTGTGTTTTTTTTTTTTTTTTTTTAACTTGATTCCAGAATGGGGGTATTATGGTAAAAGTGCAATGAGGCAATTTTCTCTCATGGCTTTTCCTCCCGATTTGGGAGGAAAAAATTTGTGGGCCTGGAAGAGAAAATTTTCTCTCGGGTTTTCCACCCTTCCTATTTTCTTTCTATTCCCAAATAGAGGAAGACTTAGTTTTCTACCCTATTTTCCTTCCTATATTTTCCATCCTTCCTAAATTCCACCCAACCAAACACAGTGAAAATCAACTTTCAAAAATGTACATTTGATCATGTCTGAGGGTGAGATTTATTTAGGGTTCTTTTTTGTTTGGATATTGGATACAATTATGAAATGTGGGTGGGGGGGGGGGTGTTTTATAGCATGTCATTTAAGAATCTGTGGTTTAATGTGTTCATCTATAACAGTATGGGATTTTTTGTTTTAAATTATTGGAACAAGATTTTTTTTTTTTGGGGGTATTTCCCCTCCCTTTTTTTATAAGTTCTTTGTTTGAGTGATAATATAATATTGTAGCTTAATGTGTACAGTTATATAGTGTCGCAAGCCATGAGGTCAGGCTCAAGACAAGAAGGAAAACATTTGTTAATTTTCTACTTCCTTTCTTCTAATGAATTGTTAATTTTTTACTCGTCTGATCTGATTTTGAAAGAATCACAAATATAAAAGATGCAAACACATTCAAAGTAAGCAATCCAACTAAGGTTATGTTTGGTTTTGAGGGAATGGGGAAGAAAAGAAAGGAAGATGAGATAAATGAAATAAAATCCTGTGTTTGGTTAGGATGGATAGGGGTGAAGGAAAGATAAAATGAAGGATCCAGTTTCCTCTATGACCCGTCAAATTCTTTCCCCCTAAATTGGGAGGAAAGGGAGAGAGAAAATAGAGTATTGATAGTCGAATCCACCAACAAACAATACTTCCCTCCATTTCTCTCTTACACACTAAAGAACTTACACTCCATTTGTTTCAAAGTAAAATATTTTTATATTGGAGAAATTACAGTAAACCCACTTATGATTTAGCCCGTTTTCACTTTGCCTATCCGTGGTTTAAAGCTTAACACTTTGCCCACCTGTGTTTAGCTTTGTTTGGTCTCTGTTACCTACCTTTGGCTTTTCCGTTAAAAAACAACTTTTACCACCAAAACATAACATAACACGAATAAAAAAAGTTAGGGTTTGAATTTTTTGAAAAAGCTTGGGTGGGGTTTTGTGTCTCTATGCAAACTACCGGTCCTCTGCTGAAATTCCTTTGAAAAATAATCAAGTAAGGAAGAAGGCAAGAAAGATAGGATTGTTTATGATGAACCATTAAAAAAGGTCTACATTGGGACCCACTACAAAGTGGAAATCAAAATTAAGACTCTTTCTTTTGTTGACTGGGAATAAAAAAGCGTGAAAACACTGTAATAATGCACAAGAACTCCAATAATGCACAAAATGTCTCTGTAACACACTAAAAGAAAATATCTCTCTCATCTCTCACGCTAAAATTTAAAAAGCATTGTCTCAAAAAATTAAAAATTCAAAAAGCAAATAAAACACTATCTTCTTCTCATCCTCCTTTATATATAAGTGAGTCATAGAAAGGGACACGACAATTTTTTAAAAGCAACTCCGTAGTTGAAGAAAGGCGGTTCTAAGTTTCCATTTTTTTCATAGCAACAGAAATAGAAACAATTATCCAAAAGAGTTTTAGAGCTTGTTTTGTTTTATTTTAAAATTTTGCTTTCAAAAATAGATTTGTTTTTCGAAACACTTTTCTTTTTGAAAAATATGGCAGTGGGAAAGAGATGCGGTAGTTCTTTGAAATTGAAGCACGTGGTCGATGATGAGGAGCTAGGGTGGGTATGTGAGGTACGCAGGAGCATTTGGGAGGAAGAGGATTTTGATTTTGAATCATTTCCAGGGTTTGGCAATTGATTCGGCTCCGAAAAGGCTCCGAAAACACTATCGAAGAAAATGTTTGGTGGCGAGAGATTGGGTTTGAATTCTGAAAGGTCTCTTCTCGAAGCCTTGCCTCAGGATATTCTGGTTAGTACCAAATTTCCTCAATCTCAAAACTTTTGATTCTGTTTCTGAATCAGATTGAAACTGTTTTTGTTAGTGAAATTGGAATTGAAAATTGACATTTTCGGGAGTAGATTAGGGTTTTGTGCAGTGTGAATCATGAGGATTTGAAGCAACTATTCCATGTTTCGGAATCGATTAGAGAAGCTCTTCAAAACCCCATAACCCAAGCTCTTTCAAAAAATTCAAACCCTAACTTTTTGATTCATGTTATGTTATGTTTTGGTGGTAAAAGTTGTTTTTAATGGAAAAGCCAAAGGTGGGTAACAGAGACCAAACAGAGCTAAACACAGGTGGGCAAAGTGTTAAATTTTAAATCACGGGTAGGCAAAGTGAAAATGGGCCAAACCATAGGTGGGTTTACTATAATTTCTCCTTTTATATTTTACAATGATTGTTTTGCAGTAAAATATTTTCGGTCAACCAAAACAACTAAGACAAATTTGTGTAAAATGTTTTACACTTAGAAATAGAAATATTGGTAAAACATTTTACATTATTTGCACTCTCTCAATTCCAATACTCTGCCTCTCTCTCATTCTCATGCTCTCTCAATATTCTCTCCACAACCAAACCCACCATGGTCCTTCTCTCCCACCTATCATAAGCTCCACCTTCTTAGGCACCACCCATCACTGGCTCCACCTGAGGGTTTTTTTTTGGTTATCCTCATCGTCATCATCTGCTCATCCATAGGTTCTTAGTTCTAATTTTTTCCCCTTTACTGCCAGGTGGGTTTATCGATCTAAAGGTCTTTAATCAGCCACGTCAAATAGATAAATTTCACAAACACTCCTCACATTTTCTGCTTCCCATGTTCAGATATGTATCAAAAAAAAAAATCATCCCGCTAGAACCTATTACAATTCCAAAACCTTCCCATCATTCTAATTCAAACGCAGCCAAGAAACTTGCTTTCTAGCGGAATACCCAAGTAACCTAACCCAAGACACAAATCTTCACATCGTTCCAACTCTAGTGAGACCACAAAGTAGAGTCCTTGTCTAGTGAGACCACAAAGCAAAATCCCTATTGATTTCAACAATCTAATTGGAAATCCAAGTTCTAGAAGGATTCCATGAGGTGCTTAATTATTCCTCGCATTATTTCTCTATGTTTCTTGTTTTCTTTCCTCTCATTTTAAATTGTTTTACTAGGCCTTTAATTGATCTCCTAACAACTAATAAATTCTCTATTTGATTTGAATTTCTTTTTTCCTTTTTTCCTTTTGCTTCGCTACTGTTTTAGCTTTAGACTTTGAAAATTTTTTCCCTAGTAATAAAAAATACTCCTTTGCAACAAAATATCATAAACTTTGTAATTCTAGCACTACAAAAAACACTAGCTATAGCTGCGTTTACAAAAAACACAGCTATAGCTTCCTGATAGCTGCGTTTGTTATAAATGCTGCTAAAATGATATACCTATAGCCGCATTTTAGAAAATGCAGCTATAGGGCATTTCTGTAGCCGCGTTTATAATGTTTGCAATGACGTTTTATTGGGTAAGGCCTATGACCACATTTAAAAAACACGACTATATGTCTCGCTGATTTTTTTTTTTTTTTTTTAAAGATATCCTATAGCTGCATTTGGTAAACGCGGCCATAGGTACACCTATAGTCGCGTTTGTCGCCACATGTTTCAATCGCAACTATAGGTTGAACAAATTTTTTTTTTTTTAAAAAGGGTCTATAGCGGCCTTTTTAAAACATGGCTATAGCCTGCCTACAACCGCGTTTCTTAAAAACGTGACTTAAAGCATGTCTATAGCTGTGTTTCTTTAAAAGTGGCTATAGGTTTGGTATAAATTATTTAAAAAAAAAAAAAAAAAAAAAACCCTCAATTCCACTCTCTGTCGCTCTTCGAACACCCTAACTCGCTGTTCACACCCTAACCCAATCTGTGACTCCCAAACCCTCACCGTTGATCCACCCCTCTCTACCATTGATCCCCCTCACTGTGCCGTTGCCGACGAAGCCCAGGCCTCTATTACCGGTGCTGCCAATCTCACCTAGTAGTGTCGTCACCCTTCCTTAGGTCTCTCTCTCTCTCTCTCTCTCTCTAAGACCTTTTGAATCTCACTCTAAACACTCTCTCCAAGTCTTAATCTCACTCAAGGCACTCTCATGACCTACCTAATAGTAAGTTTTTAAAATTTTTTGTTTTGATTTTTGGTTTAGGGTTTCAATTTTGGGTATTTGTAAAGCTGGGGTTCAATTGAATTTTTTTGAGGGATTTGCTTCATTGGGTTTTTATATTTTGTTGTTTTCTTTCAAGAACAAAACAACCTCTCTCTCAATCTCACTCAGACCTCTCTCAATTTCGCCAACGGTAAGTTTAAAAAAAAAATTTATGTTTTGATTTTTGGTTTAGCATACGATTTTGGGTATTAGTGAACAAAACTCCTCTCTCTCCAACTTATTTTTGATTTTTAATGCTATTTTGGTTGTTCGGTCATATTTGTTTTCTTTTGACTGACATGGGTCTTTTAAGTATCAAATGGTGCTCCTTTTATGCTCTGTTCATTACATTTGGTCCACGAAAATGGTTCTTCATATGGATTTGTTAAAGTTAAGTAATATGGTTCTATTTTATTTCTATATTTGGATTAAGTTCCGACTCTATAACTGATTTTATTTTTTGTAGAGGTTCTGATTGAATCGGGTTTTCTGTGTAACTCAAATTTGAGTTTAGTTTATATCAACTGGTTAGTGGATTATTATTATTATCTTTTCAATATGCTTCTTAGTTCTTAAATTTCTTCCACACAAAAATATGGTGAAATGTAGTGTGTTTCAATTCATCATGTTAATGTGCCTGTTCAAATATTAGCTTGTTCTTAGTATTTGGACTTCATTTTGTTTCATAAGGATGCCATATTTTCTCTTTAACTTGTTATGTCCTGTGCATTCATAGTATCAAAAGGATGTTTTCAGTTAGTGGGGGTCGGTTTAGGGACAGTTAGGTAATGATGTAAGGTTATGTGTTTCATATACTGATATTTTAAATTAAGAAGTTAAGACTAGCATTCTTCAAGCATAATAAAATCATATATGTATCTATTTGGGCTACGGATTGAAGTGCTTGTAATGGTAATATAATGTACATATGAAAAAATTTTAAGAAGTCAGTGTGAACGTGCAACTAGCTACAGAAAAATCGAAAAAGAACTCTGAATGGGTGAATTCATTAGTTTTTATTTTTTATTTTTTTATTTGAAATCTTGAAATCAAATCCTCTACTGGTACAAATATACACCACCCATGTACAGTGCTGCTATTGTATCGGCCTGAAGTAACTCAAATCTCCAAAAGCAAAATCTTGTGGTTGTGGTGTCCCTTCATAGTCAGAAACCAAAAGGGGATAAACATTAACCAAAGAGCTTGTGTCTCCCTAGCTAGTGCTTTCACAAGAACTAGTAGTAGTAGTAGTAGTAGTAGTCCCTATTTATGAAATAGAATTGACCATGTCCATTCCATAAAATCCCTCCAACCCATTTAGTTGTTGTCGTGGGTTGTTATAGCCCAACTCTACCTCACATGGGAAATTTTCAAGCCCTTGAACCATGTTTGTCAATTGAGTACAAGTACTGCCAATGGAATTGGTAGTCATTGACAAAGTAAGCATGCTCATTGAGTTTGCATATAGTTGATCTTGAGGCGAGGAAATGTTATGATTATCAATGGGATATTGAATATCAGTGGTGGTGGTGGTGAGGTTTGGTTGTTGATGATTGTTTGAAAATCTTCCTTCTAGTTTCATCAGAAAATTTGTAAGAGCTACTTGGTCCTTAAGAGGAGGAGGGTATTAGGCTACACACACAATTGGCACTGCCACAGGGAGCTCTATAGGCCAATATGGGCTCTGGTTTATGACCCCAGGAACCATGAAATTCTCATAGCTCTCTCTCTTCATTTCTTGCTTAGCTCACAGAGCCTGTGCTTGAGCGTGAGCGTGAGCCTGAGCTTGTTGCTCTTTGTGTTGCTTGCCTAGGAGCTTCTTCTTCAGCCTTGTGTTCCAGTAGTTCGTAATATCATTATTAGTTCGTCCTGGTAATTGACCAGCGATGATGGACCGCCTACAAACAACAACAACAATAATAACATCATTTTTAGTGTGCCTGAGTCCATACAAAATTATTATTGAGCACAATATTAGTTAGAAGGATTGTCAAAATTAACAAGATTAATTAATGATGTACATGCTTCCAATACTAAAAGGGGGAATCTTTTATTTGGAATTTAGTGCTACATTGACAGTTATTTGTTATGGTCTGAAATATTGGCTAGTGAGTAATCTTTTAATCTGCTCATATTTCATTTAAACTCTCAAATTGGTTCTATGTTAATGTATTTATTTATTTAAATTTACCTTTGGCCTCTTATCCATCTCCCCTTATCCTAGAGAGTATGTGTCTGTTATTATTTTTTAGTGTAAACAATGATTATGATTGCTTTAATGTTTTTGTTCTCAAGAGGGCTATGGACATCACGTCATCATACTGCCATTAGTGTTCACATAATTTCTTCTGGGGTTTCTTCTGACAGGTTTGCTGATCTTCTTCATGCCTTTCTATAACTTGTAAGCAACAACCTTGGTGAGAGGGATTTACCTTGTTCCCTACAAAGATGATTTTCCAGGGATATAAATGATATCTTCTAGTCATATACAGCCGGTTAGCTTTCTTGTAAATTGGCATTGGCATACACAAGTATAAAATTTAGGTTGGACTTGAAGCAATTATGGTGGTAGTATCTTGGAATGTTTGGCGTGTTCCTCTTTTGAAATGTTTAAAGTTTCAATTTTAGAAAGTTGATTCAGCAACTCAACTTCACTAAAAAAATTGTTCGCGTGACATTGACCTGAATGCACATGGTTGTATTTCTTTGCATGAAATTCACATCAAGAATCGAACACATTGTAATTTAAGATGTGCTTCTAAATTATGATTTGATCTTACTTTGACCCAATTGAGTGTTCTCTTATCAACTACACCTGATTCATCTTGAGATTTCTTTGGAGTTGAATAAGTTTGATTTAAACAATCTCCAATTTACTATTGAATTATGTTGGAACTCATGATTCTACGTCTTTTTAAATCTATCTAAATTATCAACAATTTTTCATTGTTCCTTGAGCAATGTTTTCTCCTCTCACATGATTGATGGGGCCTACCAGTAATTTAATTAGTAGGACCCATTATTATGTGAGAGGAAGAAGCAGTACTTCCGGAGTACTGAAGTATTACAACTAAATCATCATATATAAGAACTTATTGTGAAGCTTTCTTTTTAATTATTTTTGGGATAAGTGATTGTGAAGCTTGCATATGCATGCAAGTGGTTTATGGGTTTATCAAGATAATAGGGCACTTGCTAATTGACTTTGATGGTTCATTTGCTTGCTAGGAGTTATTAGATCCTGTAACTTAGATAGATTATTATATTCTAAAATTATTTTAAATAAATTTTCCTCTTGATTTCTGAATTCAAACTTGTGTTCATGATTACAGTTGAGAAGTGTCATTGATTTAAAGAGGCACTACAAGAAGGGTGATTCAAAATCGAAAACGTTGCCCAAGTATTTCCAGGCAAGTCTATTTGTAATTTCTAGACTAATAGTATAATATGTGATATGTTGGAGTTGAAAATGGGAATGTTTATTCTCCGTTGGGCGCCATACATTTTGTTGTTTAGGCTTGGCTGATTCATATTCCATTTGTCTTTTGACAATTAGATCAGGACAGTGGTAGAGTCAGCCTCAGACTTCTTCAATGGAGACTACAAAATAAGGGGAGGAAGGGAACAATTGCAGCTGAGTTGCTATCTGACCGTACCCTTGCTGACTATAGGTGAGATATGCAACTCTATCTTGTGTTTGGGTTGAAAAACCATATAACAACATGTTTGTATTTGATTTACATCTTCTTTTTTGGAATAGCCAGAGTCTCTTTATGAATTGAAGGCTTAATTTCGGTTTGTAATGTATCTTGCTTTGTAATGTATTCAGGTTTACATCAATTCTAAAGTGATTCATATATAAATACATATATTAAAGTATGTGAATGTTCCATTTGGTGTGGATTTTGGATTTGCTCTTTTCTCCTCTTGTTTCCTGTACACAACAATGTCAAAATATTATTAATTGTTTATTCTAAGAAAATGCCTAACTCTTTTCCTTATAAGACCAAGTCCCACATGCATTTAAATACTATTTCTTTTTCTTTTTTTAATTTTTAAAATTTTTTTTATATTGTGTATGAGTATTGTGAGTTTATAATTTTATAGAAATTTAACTTCATGCATCACATATCATCTTGGAGAGGGAGTGCTTCATATTTCTGGTGCTTGGTTGTGGTCAATTGTGTATTCATTCTAGGGTCTATCATTAAGATATACTCATTTGTCCCACTTCTCTTTTACCTTATAGTGGGACAAATGCCACACGTTCAAAATTTAAATTCCTTCTCATTAAAAAAAAAAAAAAAAAAAATTCCTCTTTTTGTCATAGATTTTGATTAGCTTTCATGATGGTTTCCTTTAATTATTTTATGCTCTTTTCATGCATTTCTTTAAAGTCTTTACTCAACTGGTGCTTATATTTGTTGGGGTATGGGATCCGTTCTACAAATGTCCTTGAGCAAATGCTTCAGATGTGGAGAAGAAACTTTGATGTTCAAATTGTTCCATAAAGGTATGCATAGTGTTTTAAATTTCTACTAACCACTCATTCTATGCAGATGCACCACACATTCCAGCATCCAAGTATTCAACTGTTCATCACGGTGATTTTAAAAGTAGAAGATATGGCTCAATGGCTGCTCGACTTCTCCGAGATGTCAAGATAGTTGAAATTTACAGGGCATGGCTTAACTAGTCAACCAAAGGGTATTTTGTGAAGTTGATTATTGTGGTTGAAATTTTGTATATATATAGCTGTTTTGTGATGTATATAGCTATTTTGGCAACGAACTTCATTTGGGCAGGAATTTGTAGTTGGTTATGAAAATTTGGGCAGGAATTTGTAATTTCATAAACGCGACTAAAGACAAAAAATATGTAGGAGTTTTTAGCCGCATTTTTAAAACGCAGCTGTAGAAGGCTTCAGCCGCGATTTTAAAATGCAGCGAAAACTCTACCTACAGTCGTAGGTTCTAAACGCATCACAAACAGGGTCTTTAGCCGCATTTTTAAAATGTAGCCAAAACTATACCTATAGTCACAGGTTCTAAATGCAACACAAGCAGGGTCAATAGCCGCGTTTTTTAAAATGCAACTATAGGTCCCGGGCTATAGCTGCATTTAAACAAATGAAGCTATAGATCTCAGCCTATGGGCGTTTAAAAAAACGCGTCTATAGACCTGTTGGACCTATAGTCACACTAACTAGGCCACGCATGTAAATGCAGCAATAGAAAAAGCAGCTATAGGTTATAGCAGCATTTTTTGGGTTTATAGCCATGTTTTTTAAACGTGGCTAAAGCCCTCGTTTTTTGTAGTGTAGAAAAAATTAATTAGAAATGACTTATCATTCAAGAAATTTGAATATGATTGAAAAGTCACCTTAAAATATTAAGTTTTGTATTGCCTAATAATTTGTAATTTGTTTTCTATAGTAGGGGAATTAGCATTACTCAGTAACCGTGTTGTGCTAAAAAAAAAAAAAAAAAAAAAAAAAAAAGATCGAAATGTCAAATAGGAAGTGACCATACTGAGCCAAAAGGTTGAAATGGTGGAAGAACGGTGGAACTTTAAAAAGATTTATACAAAAAAATCTATTTAATAAAGACCGATGGCTGCTTCAGCATTCTCCGGATTTTGATGAAATTGTAAGAGGTGGTACTGAAGAGTGAAGAGCATATTATGGTAGTATAGTAGCCACACACACACACACAAAGAAAAAGAAAAAAAAGAAAAAAGTTGGGAACTTGACAAAATACAACATTTGCCGCAACTCACCCATATGGACCTATCACTTGTGTGTTTTGTTATGGTCCTAGCATTTTTGAGTAAACAAAAATTATTTACTAGTAGGCCATGCAAATACAATTCTGTGACAGTAATATCAATAGCATTCTCGCATGCCATGACTTTAGCTTGTCACATGCGAGAAGCAAGCAAAACCTTTATTAATTTATTTAATTAATTGTTAATTTTCTACGCAGGACTATTATGAAAGAAACACATATAAAAATTGCAAACACATTCAATGTAAGCAGTTCAAGTCAAGCTAATTGGGATTGGAAAATCAAAATGAGGCATATTATAATATGACGGTGTTTTGATTCTCACATATCCATCAATATCACATCTCTTTTTACACATTCACTTTTTAAGTGTTAAAATGTGGACATTCCCACGTCATTTGAAGTGGATATGAAAAACAAAGCAGACCAATGAATCAACTAAATTATAACAAAGAAATCTAAAACACATGTTTATTATATTAAGCATGCTTATCCATAAGTAATTTTCAATTCTAAATACAAACTTGCATGCATTGACGCTTGCACATATTAACCACATTTATTCATTTGATCCCTCCAAAAAGAAAATTCAAATTGGTCTGGAAGAGACGATAATTTTAAGTTGGACTGGCTCAATCACATTGTAATTAAATCCACGCTTCTAAAATCATCTAACTACTCTGCAATCCAGCCTAATCTCATGCCCACCAATAAGGGTGCTACTCATCTTGATCATGGACTTCACAAAAGCCTTATCAAATTCTTGTTGGGAGCTAGCAAACTTAGAAACCAATGCTTTAGTCTTTGGGGCTAGGAAGCACGGGTGCGTTTCGGGACTCGGGTGCAGGTGCGGGTGCGGGACTCGGCAATTTTTGAAAAAGGTGGGTGCGGGTGCGGCGGGACTCGGCGATTAAAAAATTATTAAAAATATTTTTATTTATATTTTTAATATATTGCTAAGCATACTTTTTCACATTATATAAACATATACCAAATTTAAGAGCAATAGTAGATAATAACTAAAACAAGATGTTCATAAATTAAATACAACCCACAAGATTAAAACTAAAACATTCCATAATGTTTGGAAATTAGACTACAACTCACAAGTTCGAAACTAAAACAAAATAAAAGATAATCAACAAGACAATCAAATACCAACATCATCATCCTCAATATCAATAGCTGCACTTCGAGCTTCACTTCAAACTTCACTTTCACTAGTAGTAGCACTAGTGTTAGCATTCCCAATAACCATGGCCTCCAACTCTGGCTCATCAAGTGTAAGGGCTGCATTCTCAAGAATTCCAGCTCCTCCATGTATGTCGCTCTCATTCCAAGAGTCTCCTGCAATATCCCACATCTTTGTTGTTGTATGTACGTACTCCTCATTGCGCCTTGACAAGAGTCGAAGATTAGAATGCACATATACCAAATCCTCAGCACGTGCAGGAGTCATTTTGTTTCTTTTTAAGGAATGAATGAATTTGTATGTGCTCCAATTTCTCTCAGCGCATGAGGATGAACAAGGTTGTCCAAGAAGTTTAAGGGCAAGGGTTTGAAGAGTTGGAAATGCGGAGCCATGGTATTGCCACCAAACCAAAGGTTGTAAGGCCCACCTATCTGTCAAGGCATCTGGTGAAGGAAACCTCCCTCCTGAAAATGTAGCAAACTCAAACTTCACCACCGTTAATTCATTCACATCTTCAAAGTATCGTTCCAAACATTTGCTTCTTTCCATAGAAATTTCATGATCCCGATGTGGAGGGATGCGTTTTGGATTCCTCGAAAGCCATTCAATCGAGTAATACCTAGTTAAAGATTAAAAAACAAATATAGATGAAACGTGTGTTTTACTAAAAGGGTGAACTAAGGAAAATAGAAAATAAATGTACTTACTTAGGATTTAAGGAATGAGCCAAGCAATGTATTGGTGTACAATTTTTAGTCCATCGATCAATGAGTATATCATACACCACAGCCCAAAATGAGCTATACTGATCATCTTCCAAGCCTTCGTGCCGATATATTATTGCCTTCACCTTCTCTATCATTGAATCCCACATCTCATACACAAGATGAAGACAAGGCTTATCTGTGTCGGCTATTCGTAGCATATCATAAATGGGTGCTGTGAATTCAAGAATATAATCAACCTTATCCCACCAAAGATCACTTAGAATCATATCTTTCACCTTTTGAGCTTTTCCAACATCATCCTCTCTATAAGAAGCCCATTGGTCACTAATAGCCATGGCTTGAAGACATCTTTTTATCAACTTCAACCTTTTCAGCATTACAACAACTGAAGCAAATCTAGTATCAGCAACTTGGAGCAATTTTAATGGACAAAATTCATTAAACATTGCCAACCTCATTGAATGGTTCATGATAAAAATATGTATGAAGGATGCATCATCACTAATATGTGTAATCCAACTACATTCCTCATATGTAACTTCATTCTTTTCAGTGTTTTTTGTTGCACAAATATTCTTCAAGACTAAATTGAGAGTGTGGACAACACAAGGTGTCCAAAATATTTTAGGATACTCACCTTCAATAAGAGCTCCAGCAGACTTCATCACACTAGCATTATCAGTGATGACTTGGACAACTTTTTCATGTCCAATCTCTTTTATAGCATCCTTCAACACCCTAGCAATATAATGTTTGTCTTTGAACTCACCTGACCCATCAACTGCCTTTATAAACACTAGACCCCCATCTAATACAGCCATAATATTAATAAGAGGCCTCCTTTGTGGATCTGACCATCCATCAGAAACTATACTTACACCATTTTCAAGCCAAGAGTCCTTAATTGGTTTCAAAAGTCTTTCAACATGAGCTCTTTCTTTTTGCAAAAGTGTTGTTCTCAAGGCATTCTATCCAGGAGGAAGATAACCCGGAATGTTATGGGTAGCAGCATATGCATAGGAACTACGATAATGTGGGTTCCTTGCAAAGTTAAACGGAAGCCCACCGGTGTAAAACATCCTAACAATTCTGCTATCCAAATCATGTCTAGCATTATTTTGGAATGCTTTCTCCAAAGGAGAATCCACCTTCCTCCTCTTACTATCAACCGGATTTGTACTATCACTCCCTTCTTGTCTTCGAAATGGGGAAATAGGAGCAAGCCCACGGCCTGTGGGAGGTGGGGGTAAGGGAATTTGACTTCTCCGTTCTCTCTCTTTCTTATCATTCTCAACTTGATCATGCATTCCCTGCATTTCTTGCCTATGGCTCTTCGCCTTAGGGCATGTTCTAATACCTTTGCTAGAAATTCCTAATAGATGAGCCTTAACCCTAGAATAGGATCCCATATAAACTATATCACAATAGTTGCACTTAAAGTATGTGTTTCCACCTGATTTAACAGAAGCACCAGGTGGTTTTTCTACTTTAGTCACATACTGCCAAAGAGGAGATTCATCATTTACTTCTTGATTAGATGAAGGTGAAGTTTCTGTGCTAGTAACTTCGTCCATTGCAAATTCAATAGATTCAATTTAACCTACAAATAATAACTATTAACTAAATAAATTAATAATAAATCAAACCCAAGTTCACAGATTCACAAATCACAATAAGTAATAATTAATAACTATTAACTAAATAAAACTAAGATTGAAAAGAAACTAAGATTCACAGGTTCACAAATCACTTCTGAATCCTATCTTATCCTAACTGATTTACAAATTTTATCAATTAGGATAAGATAAGATTCTTATCCTAACTGATAAAATTTGTAAACCACAGGTCCACAGCAACCATATTAATAATAATAATAATAATAACAAAACTTCAAGTCCTCACCCTACAAGCCTAAAATAAAAGTTACTGAAAAATTAAGAAAATGCACTTGTTTTTTACATAATTTATAAGTAGAATAACAATACACACAAATCCCACTATCGTTTTATTCATTGCAACAATACCAGTACAAAGCAGTCAAACATTATCACCAATCTACAATTAAAATTACAACCTGCAACTACAAAAGCCTTTAACTCCCACAACTACAAGAGCCGAAAAACAAGCACACAAACACAGCAAACACAGCACAGAGAAGAGAGAGTGTTTGGAGTTTGGATGAAATCAGTTTTTAACAAGCACACAAACACAGCACAAAGAAGAGAGAAATAGTAGAAAACAGAGACTAAGGGAAGCTGTGAAGAGAGAGCACACCTGAAGGAGAGAACACGGCAGAGAGGGAGAGGCCGGAGGCGGAGCCGCGGAGAGCACAGAGAAAGAGAGAAGAGGGATGGAGTGAGGGAGTATTTTGGACAAGTGAAGAGTGCGTGAGACTGTGAGAGTCTGAGGGATTTTTAGGTTAGGTTCAAACGGTGCGTTTCGCACCTTTTTTTTTTTTTTAATTTTGGCCTGAACCGGAAATTTTAGATTGAACCAAAAATTTCGGATTTCGGCCGAATCGATCGATACGGCCTGATTTGCGCTGCTTCGGGCCGATTCGCGCCGCATTGGCGCGAGTCGGCGATGCCACGTGGCAGGACTTGTCCCGACGCGGCACGGACTTGCGATCAGCGGCGTCCCTACCGTGTCCCGTCGTGTCCGACTCCGGTGCGACTCCTCTGGAACCGGGTCGGTGCTTCAGAGCTTTGGGGTAGTGAGTAGAGCTTGATCCGAAGAAAATATACTCTTACCTTGGAGAAGTAACTTGTAGTATGCATTGTCAAATGTTGTTGAGGTAGAATCCAATGTGGTGCCGGCATTTTTCACCTTGTTGTGTGCGGGACATATGCTTTGTAGGTTGGCTACGACGGATGGCTGCAGTGACGGGTCTATGTCAAGGGAGGCATTGAAGTTATGGATTCTGTTCTGGAAAGATGAGCAATGAGCAAATCCAAGTGTGTGACCCCCTACAAATGTGTATCAATAAGATGGTCAATTATTTATTCTTAAAAAAAAAAAAAAAAAAATCAACGCAATGATTTAGAATTACTAAAAAATTTGCAAGAACTGTAGCTTTATTAACTTAAGATTTATGATTTGATTTAAAAACCCAGTTGGGCATGTAAATATATGACTCATATATATATATATATATATATGCAGGGCTGAAGCAACAGGGCATTAGTGTAAGATGGTTTCTATAGAAACATACTTGAGAGAGCTACAAGATCTTCCAAGGAAAGTGTAACGCCCCAGCCCATTTAAAAAAAAAAAAAAAGGATCAAATTTTTAAGGAGCCACATGTGACCCACCTACCTCTTATTTCCCCACCACACACCACACACTCACAAATATCTCTCCTTGTTTGGCCAGTCAACCAAGGGTCCTTCACATCTTTCTTTTCTTTTCATTTTTTCCACACAAACACTCATACTCTCATATTCTCCTGCTAGTACCATTCCTCACCTCTTCCACCACCATTTTTCTGGCAAGATCACCGGAAAACTCCTTAGGAAAAAGGTAAGGCTCACTCACCTCTACTATTTTAAGTAAAAATTTCTAATATTTTTGTGGGTTTATATGCTTTGCTAGAGGCTTTCTTTATCTAATCTTTAATAATAATACCCATGTGATTTATGAGCATTAGAAGTGATATTTATGTGTTTTTATGTATGAGTTTTGGTCTTGGTGGATGTATTTGATGAGTGGGTTTATGATTTTTACAATGGTGGTTAGCTAAGTGGTGAAAATTTAGGGGTTTTGGCTCTTTAATGTGAAATAGTTGATGAATCTAATTTTTATTGTGTATTTGGAGCTAGTGGAGGATTTACATTTGGGGTTTGTAATGGTGGGTATTGTTATATATGTTGTTGTTTTGTGGGTCTCTTCAAAATGACATGTATATTGAGGAAGAAATTCATAAAGTGTTAGGAACTCTTATTGTAAAGGTGAAACTTAGAATGACATGATGATAAGTTGGAGTCTATGCCTTGTAATGAAATTGTTGAGGAACTTTGTAAGTGAAATACATTATTTGTGAGGTTAAATGCTAGGCTTGCCTAATTAATTTCTTAGTTAGCAATTTCTAATTCATAGCTAGATGCAATGTCAAGTTTTATACCTATAGTGATAAGTTTGCTTGATATTGTTTAGGTTCTAGCTAATCTTATTTGGAGCTTGGAAAATTAGGTATTTTTGCGGGTTGCAAGGTAAGTAACTTTTTAATTGGATTTTTTGGAAATTCCTCATGTTGCATAAATGTTGTTTTGGGGTTAAACGTTGTGGCCCTATTATATATTATTATATATATATAAATGCATCATATTTGGTATTGCATTTGGGGAAATGCATGGATTGTTAACATGGAAAATATGAGCATCTTTGACTTAATCCTATGATAAGGAATTCATGGACTTTATGGTATATTGGAAACTTAAAGGTGCTTATTTATCTTGTCTTGTATTATTTGGGAAATATTGATGCAAAACATTTTTGACAAGAAATACTTTTGAGAATATTGTGGATATTTGGTTGTTGTAATATCTTATGAAACTACTTGGAAGTAAACTATGTATTTTGAATACATTGAACTTGTGAGCTTTTGATGTGGCTTTGCCCTTGTGCTATGATGTTGGGATTACCCTATCTTGGTGACAACAAGCCAAGTTGGAGACTCACACTTTGTATGACACATGTAAATTCTTGAGTGTGTGGGTAAGGCCTCTGCCTATTAGGCCAAAAGACCACATGCAAAAGGGGTACTGTGCGACACGTCATTCCTTGCTACCTATCGGAGGAAGAGGTAAATCCTTGAGTGTGTGGGTGAGGCTAGGCAGGGCCAAGAGACTACATGCAAAAGTGGTACTACATGACGTGTTATCCCCTGCTGCCCATGGAGGGGATAGGTAAATCCTTGAGAATGTGGGTAAGGCTTGGCAGGGCCAATAAACCACATGCCAAAAGAGGTACATATCATGCTAGTGTGTTTGGGCTCTAACTTGTTTGTGGCGGTATGATGTTTGGATGATATCTCTGTCCTTGTTGGTCTTTGTTGCATCTTGGGTGAGGTTTTCTAGTTTTGAAATGGTATTGGATATTTTTATGGCTCACAGTGAATGGAATGTAGTTTCATAGTTATTTTTGGAAGCTTGGTACTAAACTATTCCTATCATTCTTGTCATGTGGTTAATGAAATTGTTTTTGTATAAATTAAATGGAAATTCCCAAATTATAACATGATTTGTATGTTCATTATTATGAAACTTACATTTCCCATACCCCTATTAATTATGTTTCTTACTTGGCTCTGTCTCGTCCCATTATTTTATAAACTTTTTAGAGTAGGCAAAATCTTTGGAAACAGCTTTTTGGTGGCTAACAGTGGTTAGACTAACTACTAATGGAGGTTGAACTTTTGTGATGGAGATATTAGACGATGTACACCTTAGAGTAGGCTTGACTCTTTTTTTTTTTTTTTTTCTTTTTTTTTTTGTATATTATAGTGGTTGTGACTTTATTCCCACTAATGGGACAAGCTGATGATATATAATTATTTATTTAGACCTCTATTCTTTTGTGGCCAATAGTCCTTGTAATTATTGCTTAGATCTCTGACTTATTTACAGAGTATATTCAATAGAATTATTATGATAATTCTTGATGTTGGTACTTGATATGATTTATGTGGATTGGACAGTCAAAAAGGAAAAATTTACAGGTACTTTGAGACGTCTTTCTCATGCTTTGGACCCCTTGGGGTTTGGGGTGTGACAGAAAGACCTCTTTGGGAGAAGCTTTGCTATAGTTGAGAGATGTTGAAAGTGGGAGAAGGAAATTATCTGGTGTCGATTGCCCTTGAAATTCTTTCATCTTTTCTTCCTTTCGCGAGGCCCCATGCACCCTAATTAGCAACTATATATTTGTTTCGACCAATAATAATATTTTCCAAGAGTAATTATTTTCAACTGAAAATATATCTTTTAAACAATTTATTGTACAATAACATGTTTAGAAAATATTTTATTGCGTTTGGTTGAGAGTGGAAATACTCTAAAAACACAAAATTCACCATTCCAACAATATAATCTCGCAAAATCCACAATACTAAAATTCATTGTAATTCCACAAAATATAATTAAAATTCAATAATAATAAAATAACCATAGAGAGAGATGTGTCACGATGGGTTGCTAGAGCAAAAGATGTCTTTGGTTATTGATAATAGCTTAATTTTGCATATTTATATCATTATTAGAAAGCATTATCATACTTATTTGGCGTAAATGCACTTTTAGTCCTTACATTTTGCATCTTTTCCATTTTGGTCCCTATATTTTCATTTCACCACTTTTAGTCCCTAAATCAATCAACATGTTCCATTTTGGTCCTTATCGTTACTCACTTCACAGAAATTGCTGATGTGGCAAACGGAGTGCACTGTTGGCATATTAAATGCTAACGTGGCCAATAAAATAATATTTAAAATGCCACGTCTGCATAAAATAATGATTAAAAAAGACACATAAGCATCCACATCAACTTTTGTTTTTGAAAATTAATTTTTATATTTTAACAAAATAAAAAATAAAAAAACAAAATTAGAACCTAAAATACACATGAATTCAGATCTGGTCTCATCTTAAACATGAACAAGAAAGAACACAAAACCAAAATAGTCAATCACATGAACATAAACCTAGAAAAAACTTCAACCCAAAACTTCCTTATCAAAAACCGGTTCCGTTCTAAAACATTCTCCAAACTTCCTCTCTCTTCCAAAACTCAAAGCTTCCTCTCTCTTCCAAAAAACGAAGATCTCTCTCTTCCAAAACACGTTCATGGCAAAAGTTTCAAGCTCTACCTCTTTCCTCATCGCCACCACCACCACCACAACTGGTTGTGGTGCTTTTTTTTCTTTCTCTAACTAACCCATTCTCTTTATCTCTTGATTTTGCTCAAACCCAAACCCAAACCCAAATGCATTAAGCTCCTCGCTCAAATCAGTGCTTTGCTCTCTCTCAGTGGCTCAGATCAATGTCTTTCTCTCTCAGTGGGTCACTTTGTCTCAGACTGGTGCCTCTCCCTCCCCGATTCCCCTTTCTGCTTGCCCCTCCTTGTTTCCTCCCCTCTCCACAACCTTCCATAGTTTTTATCTAAGTTTAGAGAGAGGCTGAGATCGGTGTGGTGGTAGTTGTGAAACAAAAATCGGTGGTGGTGGTCGATGGTTGTGAAGCAGTGATTAGTTGGGTCCGATGGTGGGTTGAAGGGTGGGTTTGTTGTTGGAGTGGGTCATGGGGTGGGTTTGTTGATTGTTGATTGCTAGGTTTGAGATGTTTTCGTGTTCTTGTTGGAGATCGGTTTGTGTTTGTGTTTGGTTGACAAGAAAGGGTAAGAAAATCCTAGAAAATCTGAGTTTGTGTTCTTATGTTTAATCTAGGTTCGTGTTCTTATTTTAATTTTAATTTTTCTTTGTGTTAGTATGGTTGAGCTAGGTTTGTGTTGGTATATGTGGATTGATTTTTTTTTTTTTTTGGGACAATTTGGTTTATGTATATATACATAAATGGATTGATTTTGTTTATACAACATTCATTTATAATTTTTCTGAGTTTGATTTTCTTGTGTTCTTATGTTTGATTTTCTGGGTTCTTTGATGAAGATGATGGCAAATCTAAATTCATGTATTTTAGGTTCTAATTTTGTTTTTTGCATTTTTTATTTTGTTAAAATAGATAAATTAATTTTCAAAATCAAAAGTTGATGTGGATGCTTATGTGTCTTTTTTAATCATTATTTTATGCTGACGTGGCATTTTTAATATTATTTTATTGGCCACGTCAGCATTTAATATGCCAATAGTGTACTCCGTTTGCCACATCAGCAATTTCTGTTAAGTGAGTAACGATAAGGACTAAAATGGAACACGTTGATTGATTTAGGGACTAAAAGTGGTGAAATGAAAATGTAGGGACCAAAATGGAAAAGATGCAAAATATAGGGACTAAAAGTGCATTTATGCCTACTTATTTTGAGTTAATTCATGCATTTTATAGTTGGTTTTGGAATAATGCTGAATAATCAATTATGTGTTTAATTGAATTTTAATACGTGAATTTGTCTTTTGTAGGATAATGAAATTAAATATGTGGATTTGTGCAAAGAAGAAAGCTAATGGACTTTACGTTTACAAGGGCCATGATGAAGTCAAAGAAGGTCAACCCAATTAAATTCGAGTCCAATTAGAGCAAGGAATCAAAGGAAATTTGCACAAAATCCAAGTTTAATTCAGATTAGGATTCCAGCCTGCGCACCAATTAGTATTTAGAGCATAACTTTCGGCTCAGATGTCCAATTGAGATGATTCAAGTTGCGCTAGAAATTTAACTTAAAGGGATACAACCTTGTAGTATACCAAAAGTCCGAATTCTGAAGTTAAATGGGCCGAAAATGTCGGTTAAGTGAAGCCTAAAAACCTGAGATTTTCTTCAAACAGGGATTCAACTTGTAATAGGATTCCTTGACCTATTTAAAGGTTCTTGTTGAGGTCCAAAATATCACAATATTGTACCAAAGCCCAAAACAATGCAAAAAATATTGAAATCCAAGAACCACTTGCGCTTTCAATGAAAAGGCAAGGCCCAAATCCATCAAAAGTCAATAGGAAAGGGCCCAAGCCCATGAATGGGCAAACACTGGACCTTACAAAACAAAGAAAGAAGAAGTTCAACCCAGCCCTTAAGAGAGAAAATTGCTAGGGAACCCAAAGAGAAAACTGAACCAAGATACCTGGGGATTCCCAAAAGCCTGGGATCCTCAAGATATGCAGTAAGGCAAGGTTGGGATTAAGACAGCTCAAAGAAGCATGCCCTAGAGCACAAAGAATGAGAGCAGATGTGTCCCATCAAACACCCAATGATGCAGAAAAGGGCAGAAGACTTGGAGAACCAGCAATTCATAAATAAGGGTTTGGTACCTCGGGGAACCCAGAAAGATTAACCATAAAGGAAGGTAGCTGAGGATTTTTCAGCCTGATGGAAGGGAATTCGCCTATTTAGGAAAAATGACAAAAATGAAAGCAGCCAAAAGGTAGGTTTGAAAAGCTGGTATCTAGAAGTTTTGGAAGATCAAAGGTCAGCCTTTTAGGACCCCCAGAGCAAGAAAGTCAGTTGGGGGCTTTTGAAGAGGGAACCTCAAAAAAGGGAAATAGTGAGAAAATAAGGAAAGGGCCAGTCTCCAATGATGCTGACACAACATTGGTTCTGGTACTCAGGGCAACAAATGGAGTGAATCAATGATACACCAGAAACCCTAAGATGACACTATAAAAGGAGAGGCAGCCAACAGTGAAAGGCATTCAGCAACAGTAAATTAGAGGGACAAGATACTTGAGAAAACTCTTTTAGAATTCAAAAAAGAGAAAGGAGAGGGAAAACACCGTCCAGGATCCTAAAAAACAGCTACTAGAAGATACACTTGGATTCAAAGGGATTCGAACTTCACAAGTCCTAGGAGCCTGATGAGCTATCTAACTCTATGATTTTTGAACTTATTTGGACCTTGTAACATATCCTAGTGAGCATGATGTATTAAAAACTTAAGAAAATAATGAAGCACTCCTTATTATCCTAAGGATCCCTAACGTTTATTCCACCTTTCTTTTATATCATTCTTTACTGTTTCTTTGCTACACAATACATATATATTTTCTATGTGTTAGTATGTATGTGTTATAGGATCCATGCTTTGTGCATAACTTGGTTTGAAATCAGCCCAACTTAGCTGCGGTGAACCAAGCCCAGTCCCTTAAACGTATAAGCATTGGGCCTAGGATCCTAGCTTTCCACTTGGGCCTATATGTTGTTTTACTCACAAAAAAAAGAACCCACACATTAAGGCAACTCCATTGGGGACTAGGCAAAGAAGAGGGAGGAAGCAGTCTCTTCACAAAGCATGGCTCTAAGACCAAGGAATAGTAAGGGTACCAACGTGCCACCCATAGCATCTGAGCCTGTGGGAGAGAATGAAGTAGCTTCCAGGTAGAGGAATGAAGTACCTCTGGTGGAGCATAAGGTCGTCTCAAGACAATTGTATGAGGTGTAAGAGCTAGACCCTATGGCTCAAATGGCAAAGATGATGAAGGACCTTCAGCAGGAGATTCGTCTCCTCAAAGAAGGAAGAACCCAAGAAATCAGGGATAACGCTCCTCCCATGGCCAAACAAGAAAGGGCCTAACTGGAAGGAGGTCAGCATTAGAAGGGGGAGCTAACCCCCAGTATCTCACGTTGGCTGATGTTAATACCCTTCTCGAACAAGAAAGGGAAAAGCTCTCTAGGGTCCCCAAGAAGTTCTCTCGGGATCCCCATTCCCACTAGAACTCCTTGACAAGCCCTACCCCAAAGGATATGAACCCTCAAAATTCCACCATTTTGATGGAAGGAATGAAAGTGCTGTAGAACATGTGAGCAGATTTATTCACACCATGGGTCCTTATTCAAGAAATAAGGAGTTATGCCTAATAGAATTCACTAAGTCCCTAGTGGACAGAACATACACGTGGTACACTACCTTGAGGCCTGGGTCCATTAAGACTTGGGATGAGATGATGGAAAGATTTTGTATAAAGTATTATCTAAGCGAAGATAAAGTCACTTTCCAGATCCTTCAAATGGTAAAGCAAAGGCTTGGGGAAGATCTTGTTCAATTCATCAAAATATTTGAGGACGTCTCTCTGGACTATTATAGAGATCATAAAGAAAATGAGCTCGTGGAGACCTGAATATTCAACATGCTCTTTGATTGCAGACTTAATCTTGAAAATTTATGCATAACTCAGTTTGTTGACTTACTGCAAAGAACCAGGAGAACAGCGTTAACCGTGAAGATGAAGAGGGTACCAGTATCCCAGGCTATGACAACTTCAGTAGGAGAAAAGAGAAAGATACCTGAAGGAAAAGTGACTGAGGATCCACTTGTGATCCCATGCACTGCAGAAGAATTAAACCATGTTTTGGATAAATGGATTAGAGATGGAATTGTCAGGCCATTCACTGTATCTAGGCCACCTACAGAGGAAGAAAGAAAGAATCCCTTATTTTGTAGGATTCATAATTATGTCAAGCACTCTACTAAGCATTGGTGGACCCTTCGAAGGCTGTTTCACAAAAAGCTTAGGGAGGGGACCCTGGAGCTCACCCAACGGGAACCTGAGATGCAAAGGAACCCTATACCCAACCACAAAGGAAAACAAGTGGTGGCTGTGGTGATCTATGGAAACCTGGTAAAGGCAGAAGAGTCTGAAGGATCCTTCCATCCAAGCACAATCAGAACCCTTCAGAAAAGCCCCAAGTTCAGATCACTATTCAACCAACTGGGATTTGGGCTAGAAGCGAGAAGGATTACCACAAAATCCTTCATAAGTATAGCAGTAGATTCAAGGGTAGAGTGTTTCACAACAGAGTCCCATGTCAGTTGAGCTTACTTGGAGACAACTAATGCAATAACCTTTACAGATGAAGATATGGAAGTTAAGCACTCGAACCATCGCAGACCCCTTTACTTGAAGGCTACCACAAACGACGTCCAAATTGTTAGAACATATGTGGATCTTGTTTAAACATTTGTCATTGTAAATTAGCTAATCCTTTGACAAAACGCACTTTATTTGTAATTGGGTAGATCTAGGATGAGTTTAATACTTCAAGAAACAAGAGTTTAAGTCTAGTATTGAAGCCATGAAAGTCTGTTCAAGAAACAAGTGAAGAAGTGCAGTTCATTAAAGCTCGACAAATAGCTCGACAGATAAATCTATTGAGGTTTAATAGTTAATTCTCGACAGCTCTCGATAGAAGCTGTATCTATCGAGAATTACGAAATTCAGATTTCCAAATATGTTTTTCACGCATATCTAAGTTATTTGTGTAGGGTTTCTTTTCTCACAACCCTAGACATATATAAGGATTATTTTAAGGGTCGTCTCAGTCGATACAAGGTGATGCAACTTGATGCAAAGTGATTATTCAATCAAATTGTGACCGGAGACAATTTGCCCTAGTTCATCTTCTTCCTTGTAGAAGCTACTGCGTTTGTGCGCCAAGGGTTTTGTAACTAAGGAGTTCTGGATCTTCATTGTCTGGATGAACTGAAGAACTTTGAAGCCAACATCTTTCTCAAATTAGCGTGTTAATCACATACTTGGATCCGTGCATCAATTGGTTAGTCACATACTGGGAGTCGTGCATTGAAAGGAGAGATTGTCACTACATTACAAGTCCAATTGTGTATTGGGGTAAGGGTTCAATTGTAGGTTGGTATTAGATACTAGGATTCATTTTATTTGTAACCGCTTGTTTTGATAATAGTGGATTCTCGAGAGTGGTGACCTTAAATTCACCCGGGGGTTTTACCTCAGTGGTTTTCTCCATTCGTAAACAAATCACCTGTGTCAAATTTATTTTCTGCTGCATTTAACTTAATTGGTGATTTGTTTGTGCTACCACGCTTATTGCATGTAATTGAATCTAATTAATTTCACTTGGCTAAATTAATTGATTAAGTTGCCAAATGGGTCAATACATTCTTGGCCTATCAAGTGATATCAGAGCGGGCATACTCTAATACGGGTTAATCTTTGCTGTGTGATCCATTGACCCCTGTTTGTCATGGATAAAGGCCAACTAACTATGCATACTAGAAAGTACGCATAAGAGCTTTCTTGTAGTCTTTAGATGAGAAAGTGTGTCAAGCTGTGGAGATTAGTTAGACAAAACCAAAAGAAGCGCCGGCTGATTGGGATGATGCTAAGATCAAAGTTGTAAGCTTCAATAGTAGAGTATTGAATGCCTTATTTAGTGTGGTCACCAATGAGGAGTTCAAGAAGATATCCTCAACTGAAACTGCTAAGGAAGCATGGACTATCCTCCAGACAACCTATGAAGGAACTAAGGCTGTCAAGGATTCAAAGCTTCAAAGGCTTGATGATATTAAGATAGAGGAGGATGAGTCGTTTGATGAGTTTTATGCCAAGCTAAAGGACATAATGAACTCTGCCTTTAATCTTAGGGAAACCATTCTCGAATCCAAGATTGTAAGAAAGGTGCTCAGATCTCTACCAGAGAGATTCCATGTCAAGATCACTGCCATTGAGGAATCAAAGGACATTGATCAAATTCCTTTAACAGAGCTAGTTGACAACTTGCAAACCTATGAATTAGGTTTGACTAGGATCGGGAAATCAAGCAAGAGCAAGAGCATGGCACTAAAGGCCAAAAGCAATGATATTGATAAGTCTTCTGATGATGAAGATTCTAAGATGAAATCCTACATTACTAGGTAATTCAAAAAGTTCATGAAGAATGTCAATGCAAAAGGATTTGATAAAGATCGTAAGCAGTCTAGTTCATCTCATTTTAAGAGCCAAGGCAGAGGAAAGAATGATGCTAAGGAAAGCAGTCAATACACTATTCCCTTCAAACCAAAGTGCTTCGAATGTCAAGGTTTTGGACACTTGAAACAAGAATTTCCAACATATCTCAGGACCATTGGGAAAAGCAAGGCCCTTGCTGCTACCTTGAGTGACACCGAGCCTGAGGATGAGTCAGATGACAATGATGATGAGGGAATCTTGAATGTCTTCACTACCACAGTGAATCCTTCTGATGGGGTTTCAGAAACAATAGATGATGAAGATGACTTGGTGGACTCTAAGTTTGAGAAAATGTACAATCAAGATGATATCCATACAGCTTATGAAAAATTGTACGAGGTCTCTGAGAAGGATGAGAACAATGATGTCAAAATCGATTTAGCTAGTGATAACATAGACAAGAGCAAATCTATTTTAGGTGCACCCCCTAAACTTGATAAGAAAGAAACTAGAAACCCTAGGACTAAGAGGGGAAATAATCAAAAGTCTAAACAAAAGAAGCAGTATCTCTATCATCACTGTGAAGCTTCAGAGCATACTCGTCCAAATTGCTACAAGTGGTTAGCCACTCAACAAAGAAACAGTATGATCTCGTCTGGAAACCAAAATCAGTTTTCATCCTCTTTTGCTCCTTTTGGAGATCTTCTTAAGGCTCTCATGTTCCTTTCAAACTTGAATGGTTTCAATTCTTCCCCTCTACCACCAAATCAAGGATTCGCCAAATGAAAAGGTTCTTCCAAAGTATGGAAGGAGAAAGACTCAAAGTGATTTAATCACTTTTCTCTCTCTCTCTCTTTTGTTTATGCATTACTTTTGTGTTTTGCTTTCTTGTTTTTTAGTCAGTCTAGTTTTATGCTTTGCTTTGTTTAACATGTTTTTGTTTGTTTGTTTTCAGTTTTGCTTTATTTTGTTTCTCATAAAAATAAAAAAATCAAAATTTGAAAAATCAAAAAAATATAAAAACAGTGTGTGTTTTGTGTACATTGGTACTTGTGTACCTTGGATGGCCATTGAAACAAAGTTTTTTAAAATTTGTATCTTTTGTAGCTCAATGAGCATTTTAATGCACAATTAAGCAAGTGAGCTTTGTGGCTCGTGTTTGTGATGAGTACGATGAAGTAATCTCTTGTACTTAATACTCATATCACTCTTTTTAACGAGATGGACTAAAAAATCCTAAGAGAAAGGCATAAATAACCATCTCACTACTAAAGCTTGCCAATCATGAATAACATCTGTATGCTTCGGCATAGCAAAATTGTGATGTTTTTTACTTAACATAATTGGGTATTTCTTCTCTCTCTTATATGCCCATGCATGATATGCTTAAAAGAAAAAGAATATGCAAAGAAAATAAAAGCCAAAAGAATCAAATGCTTTTAAATATGATTGCAAGCGTGTTTCTAGGATATGTGGGAGTTATAGGATGTACCTCGAAGGTGATTATCCCCATCAAGTAGTTATGATTGTGTGTGAGTGTATTTGTTTTTCTCATATCTCAAATCTTCATAATATGAGACACTTATGTACTCTTGCTATGTTTTAACACACAACATGCAAATTATTTGCTACTTTTGATACATGTGCAAGTACAATGTGATTTGGCCATCACAAGAATACATGTGTTAATATATGCTCACTAAACTGTCTTGACTTGTTTTTAAAATATAAAATTGGTTAGACTTGTTTAGTGTGTGTGTGTGTCTTGGATCATGAATGCTTTGCATTTATCTTGTTGAGTGATGTTTTTAAGAGCTTAACATGTTGCTTGAATCTATGGTTGAGTAGCTTGCTCGATTGCATTCACTTCTATGTTTTTCTTCTCTTTGAAAAACTGTTTTTATCAAGCTCGACAGCTTCTTGATAGATCTCAACAGAAAGCTATCTATCGAGCCCCTTGGACTTCTTTTCTCTACAGATTTTATCACATCTTCGATCCATCGAAACTTTCTAGAATTTGTCTTGATAGCTTCTCGACAGATTCTCGATCCATTGAGAAAGTTTCTATCTAGCCGATAGTTTTTCGATAGCTATTCGATCCATCGAGGTATTTTTACCGTCGACAAATTCTCGACAGCACCTCAGCAGATTTTATCTATCGAGCTTTAGTGCTCGATAGCTCTCGGTAGATCCTCGATCCATCGAGACCCGAATTCTTTAAATAGATTCAACGCAATTTCAAATTTCATTTCTCTCAATCTCTCTCAATAGAAACTTGTCTCTTCATATCCTAAACACTTTCTTCTCTCTCTAAACCTCAAAGCCTCTTGGAATTAATCCTAGGTTGATCATTTCTCCTCTGGTATGATCTCTTTAGACCTAGGTTTTGGGTTTCTTGAAATTTTTTGGGGTTTTTGAAAACCTTCGAGTATTTTATGAAATTTTCAGGTTGGGTTTTGCTTATATGATGTTAGATGATCATGCATTGCATTCCATTTGTATTTTCACAATGTTTAATGCATTTAGATATGTGTTTATATGTTGAAATCTTATGTGCTATTAGGATTGGATTGGGTTGAACTCATGATGCAAGTTTTTGTTTGCACGTCACATGCTCATACACATTTCATGCATAAGTACCATTTCAATTCCTTATTTTGGTATCTGTTGTGATGGCGCTTTTCTACTTCTCTCTCTCTCTCTCATAGTCTGCACATGGCATCCAAGCGCAAATCTGCTCCGTCTCAGAACCCTCTTCATTTTGGGGCATCTTCTGATCCTACTCCTCTTCGTGTTTGGTTCCGTGATAAGAACTGTCAGGATTTCTTGGAGAACTTCTATAAACGTGGTGTTCATTCAGAACGCCACATGATTCTATTAGATTTTTACGATACTACTCTACCCACTATCATACACAGTCAAGGATGGAAATCTCTATGTGAGATACCCGTGAATTGTCCCACCGTGATCATACAGGAGTTTTACTCCAATATGCATGGTTTCGATACCTCTATACCTTAGTTTATTACACATATTCGAGGTACATGTATCATAGTTACTTCGGATCTTATATCCGAGGTACTACACATTCCAAGGGTTGCGTTTCCTAACTACCCTAGTTGTCCACATCTGAGGACTGTGTCCAAGGATGAACTTTTGTCTCTCTTTTGTGAGACACCATTTTTATGTTGTGATCGCTAAAACACCTTATACTCGGGCTTTGCAAAAGGTTTGAGGTTCCTTAATATGGTGATGACATTCATTCTCTATCCCTTGTCTCACTATAATTCCATTACTGAGCCTTGTACTCGCATTTTGCTTTCCCTCATTGAGGATCTTACTATAGACTTCCCTTCTCATTTCATTCTCTCCCTTATGGATGTCTATAGAGATACAGCGACCCATGATAAGCTCATTTTCCTTCAGCTATCACGAAGATCATTCACCATTCCTCTATTCCTTATCCCGAGTCTTCTCACTTCACTGTCATGGGTGCCATTAGCGTGGCGTCTGTTTGACGGAGTGAGGCCTAGCTTCGATCGAATCGGCCACGGACCGAGACGGCGACTCCTCCAACCCATTCTGCTCCATCCACCTTCGCTCCTTCTTCTTTTTCTACTGGTGGTGTGACGCTTGAGGCCGTCATGGTGTAGCTTGAGCGCATGGATACTCACCTTGATACACTAATTATTGAGTTGTATCAGGTGAACACCCATGTTAATAGTATCGCATGACGACAGGCTCGCATGGGTAGCTTCACCGCGTCTCCATCTCCCTCTCCATCTCCACAAGCTTCAGAGGATGAGGACGATGATGGTGGCTCTAGTGATGATGATGATGAGGAGGAGGAGGATGCTAGCTCTTCCAGTGATGAGGAGATGACCACTTCTCAGTGACTTGCCCTTTGTCATTCGTGACTAAAAAGGGGAGTAGTTTTGGGATGAGAGTAGTCATGTACTTAGGGGGAGAGTTAGTATAGGACTTTGATAGGGGAAGTGTTTATATTTTGAGGGATGTAGTGAGGATTTATATTTTTCTTTTCTTTTCTTTCTTTTTAGATACATTATCCTTTTGTACATTGGTCTTGTGACCATTTACTGATAGCAAACATTGTACTCATTTATCTTATATATATGATGATGTTGTTATTATTTCACCTATCTCTCCATGTGTTGTTTCTTTTCTTTCTTTATACACGTGTTTCTATTATATGTATGCAATCTTTTTATTTCTATTTCACACTGAGATGCCATGATGAGTTTTGTTTAAAGTGTTTCACAAAGACTGGTTGTCAAAATCTATCATGCCATGAACTCTCTTCTTTCAAAGTTTTTCAAGAGTTTGTGTTAGAATTAGATTTTATTGTACTCAACAAGTAATTATGAGTTTAGCGATTTATGACTTCTCTCATACTTCATTTGTTTGTTGTAGTTTTGTCACGAATTGCCAAAGGGGGAGATTGTTGGGACATATGTGGATCTTATTAGAACGTATGTCATTGTAAATTGGCTAATCCTTTGACAAAACGCACTTTATTTGTAATTGAGTAGATCTAGGATAAGTTTAATGTTTCAAGGAACAAGAGTTCAAGTCTAGTATTGAAGCTATGAAAGTCTGTCCAAGAAACAAGTGAAGAAGTACAGTTCATTAAAGCTCGACAGATAAATCTATCGAGGTTTAATAGTTAATTCTCAACAGCTCTCGACAGAAGCTGTATCTATCGAGAATTACAAAATTTAGATTTCCTGATATGTTTTTCATGCATATCCAAGTTATTTGTGTAGGGTTTCTTTTCTCACAACCCTAGACATATATAAGGATTATTTTAAGGGCCATCTCAGTTGATGCAAGGTTATGCAACTTAATGCAAAGTGATTATTCACTCAAATTGTGACCAGAAACAATTTGCCCTAGTTCATCTTCTTCCTTGTAGAAACAGCTGCGTTTGTGCGCTAAGGGTTTTGTAACCAAGGAGCTTCTGGATCTTCATCATCTGGATGAACTAAAGAACTTTACAGCTAACATCTTTCTCAAGTTGGTGTGTCAGTCATGTACTTGGATCTGTGCATCGATTGGTTAGTCACGTACTGGGAGCCGTGCATTGAAAGGAGAGATTATCACTACATTACAAGTCCGATTGTGTATTGGGGTAGGGTTTCAACTATATGTTATTATTAGGTACTAGGATTCCTTTTACTTGTAACTACTTGTTTTGATAATAGTGATTTCTCGAGAGTGGTGACCTTAAATTCACCCGATGGGATTTTGCCTCAGTAGTTTTCCCCATTCGTAAACAAATCACTTGTGTCACATTTATTTTCCGCTGCATTTAATTTAGTTGGTGATTTGTTTGTGCTAGCACGCTTATTGTATGTAATTGAATCTAATTAATTTCACTTGGCTAAATTAATTGATTAAGTTACCAAATGAGTCAATACATTCTTGGCCTATCACAAATCAGGAGAGCATAAATAGACACAGGGGCTTCACTCAACCTCATCGCCCTAAGTACCCTAGAAGTTGTGGGCATGAATGGCAGGAGGATCCTGGAGGCTCCTATGGAGATAACAGGATTTGGAGGGGTAGCAGAATCAACTGAAGGATATGTGCAGTTGGCCTTAAGGGTAGACCCAATAGTAGCCTTAACCAGATTTTATGTGATCAACTCGGAAGTTTCTTACCATATTATGTTGGGACACCCTTGGCTTCATAAGCACCGCCTCATTTCCTTCACATACCATCAATGTGTCAAAGTGAGACTGAATGGAAGGCCTATAAGGATCCCTGCCAACCCGAACCCATTCAGCGAAGGGGAAGTGAACTTTGTAAAGACAATGTTTTATGACGAGTTAAGGCCAGATGATGAGAGTCCCACACATGGGACCCTAGGAGCACCTGTCTTAGAAGAAGAAGAAGAAGAAGAAGAAAGGGGTACCCATGATCTAAGGGACCTTTTAGATAGAAAAAGGCAAAAGAAGGAGACCAGCTCCTTAGGATCCCAAGAATGCGTAGTAGTCCAGGAACCCGGAGAAAGGATAATATACTGCTTATAAAGGTGCGCGAGACTCGAATACATTGTGCAGGAAGGTCCTGGACCATCAAATTGTATAATGGCTCAAGAAGAGATCATGGAGGATCCAGACAAGGAAGCACAGATCCAGCCCGAAGAGGAACTGGAAGAAGTAGACTTGGGGGCTGGCCTGGGATCCCCAAAGCCTGTTTTTATCAGCAATCAGTTAACAGCACAATAAAAGGAGCAATTAGTAGCATTATTCAAGAGATATGTGGATGTATTCGCATGGACATATGATGAGATGCTTGGCTTAGATCCTGGGCTGGTAGTCCATTCTTTTAATGTAGACCTCGGAGTTAAACCGGTAGCTCAACCAGCCAAGGTCTTTCACACTGAGGTAGAGGCTCAAATAACTCAAGAAGTCAAGCAACTACTGGCAACAGGGTTCATCAAGCCAATCTAGTATCCCAGATGGCTATCTAACATAGTACCCATGAAGAAGAAGAATGGCCAAATCCGATGTTGTATGGATTTTCACAATCTAAACAAAGCATGCCCAAAAGATGAGTTTCCCTTACCCAACAACAACCTCCTTGTAGATTCAGCCACGAGAAACTCCATGTTCTCATTTATGGATGGATATAGTGGACATAACCAAATCAGGATGGCTGCAAAGGATGCAAAAAAGACAGCATTCAGGACCCTGATTGGAAACTTTTATTACACTGTAATGCCCTTTGGCCTTAAAAACACAAGAGCCACATACCAGCGAACCATGACAGCCATCTTCCATGATATGATGCACAAGGAAATGGAAGATTATGTGGACGACATCGTGGTAAAGTCAAAAACCAGGGCAGGACACTTCAAGGTAGGGGTGTCCACGAGTCGATCCGGGTTGAGTTTGTGCCCAACCCGAGACCGATTGATGACATCGGATTTTCGGCAAGAAAACTCGCCACCGACCGCAAAAACTAATGGGTCAGGTTGGATCAAAGTTGTTTGATCAGCGGTCGGATCAGTCGAAGCCAATGATGATGCTGCCGGAGATTCCATTTGATGGCGATCTATATTTTTCACTAGATCTTCGCCAAATTTGTGCAAAAATCACTAGATCTAAGAAAAAAAACATCAAATCGTCACCTGATTTTTGCAAAACTGACGAGATCTGAGCAAAAATACACCAAATCGTTGCTGGATTTGAGCAAAAACCATCGGAGTTTCGTCATATTTAAGCAAAACCCATCATATTTTCAACGGATCTGAGCCTTATTTGAGCAAAACCCACTAGATTATAGCCAGATCAAAGCGTAAACGACAAGATCTTGCCAAATCCGACGGTCGGCCCAGGTCTGATCGGATTTTCTGGGTGGGTCGGGCACCAGTTAAGTTGGACACCCCTACTTCCAGGTACTTGAATGAGTCTTTGAGAGGTTCAAGATGTACAAGTTGTGCATGAATCCCATGAAATGCGCCTTTGGGGTATCTTCTGGGAAGTTCCTTGGGTTCCTGGTACATCACAGAGGCATAAATGTGGATCCAACTAAGGCCACAGCCATTGCAACTATAAAAAAGCCTACGACGGTCAAAGAGCTCAAAAGTTTTTTGGGGAGAGTCTCCTATATCAGGAGGTTTGTGCCAGGACTAACTTCGGTCACAAGTGAGTTATTCAAACTGTTGAAAAAAGGAGTTGGGTTCACTTCGGGAATTGAATAGCAGGAAGCCTTTCAGAGGATCCAGTAAATCATGAATCATCTGCCTACCCTGCAAGCACTAGAACATGGACGACCTCTGTTGCTATATTTAGCATCAAATTCCCAGGCTATAAGGGCCCTACTAACGCTGGAAGATGATGAAGGGAATGAGCAACCCATTTATTATGTAAGCAAGATGTTAAAAGATACAGAGACCAGGTACCCCAAGATAGAAAGAGCATCTCTATTGGTTATCTACGAATCCTAAAGACTAAAACGGTACTTTTCAGCCATCAGATCCTCCTAATGACCAAGTTTCATCCCATAAAGGCACTCCTCCACTAGCCTCTCCTGACAGGGAGGATAGCACAGTGGCTGATCTTGCTCTCTCAATATGACATTGGTTTGAGGACCCCCAAGGTTGTCAAAAGCTAGGCCATAGCAGATCTGCTAGCCCAATTCCCCGGAGAAGAAGAGTGTTCACTAAGTGAGGAGATCCCAGGAGAAGTGGCAGTAGCAGAACTCCCAAGAAAGAAGTGGACCATGAGGTTTGATGGATCAGCGACAACAACTTCAATTGGCCTAGGAATTGTGCTAAGTTGCAAAGACGAGGACACCATGCCATTATCCTTTAAGCTTGAGTTCCCATACTCAAATAATGCCACTGAGTATGAGGCGTACCTGAGTAGACTGGCCATAGCACTCAGCATGGGAGTCAAGCATATGAGAGTTTTAGGAGACTCTAACCTCGTGGTTTCCTAAGTGAAGGGAGATTTCACATTAAGAGAGCAAAGTTTGGTAGCTTATAGAACTTAGGCACAGAAGGAGGAATAGAAATTCCAAACCTTTAGTGTGTAGTACGCCCAAAGGAATGAAAACCGATTTGCTGACACACTAGCTAATCTGGGATCCCAAATTCCCTTAAATGGAGATAGCACTTTAATAAGGGTAAGCAAGCAAGAAAACTCCATCATAAGGACCCTCAAAAAGATGTTCCCTGAAGAATCAGAACAGAAAGACTGGAGAGATGAGGTAAAAGGGAAGATAGGAAGGTTGGAACACTTTGGAAGTATCAAAGAATTGAAAGATTACACCTTGATAGAGGGAGAACTGTACAAGAGGCTACCGGGGGGATCCTATCCAGATGTATCAATAAGAAGGAAGGGAAGCTAAGGTTAGAAGAATTACACGGCAAAGTCTATGGGATTGCAGACAAAATCAGTTTGTACAGGAGGATGCAGCGCATAGGGTACTACTGGCCAGATATAAGCAAAGAAGCTGCAACTGTGCAGAAAAATGTCAAAAGTGTCGGCTCTCGGTGGACAAAGAAGAAAGCTATGCTGTGTTCATAAAAGAAGATTGGAGAACCCCATTTATGGAATACTTGGCTCAAAGGATCCTGCCAGCTGACAGGATATTGGCCCATCAACTCAAGAAGCTCATTGTTTGGTACTTTTTGCAGAATGGGATCCTATTCAAAAGGGGGTATAGTGGGGATCCCTTAAGATGTCTGGGGCCTAGGGAAGCTAAAAAGGCAGCAAGAGAAGTCCACTCTGATGACTGCGGAAGCCACCCGGGGAAGAGGAGGCTCCACTAGCAATTGTTGCAACTAGGGTACTATTGGCCTACAATGAAAAGGGATTCTGAAAAGTTGGTTAAAACATGTCATGCATGCCAAGTACTCGAAGATGAAATTCATACTCATCCAAATATGCTACAAGATATGACCCCACCGTGGCCTTTTCATACTTGAGAGCTTGATCTTATAGGACCCATAACCCCCCCCCCCTCCTCTCCAATGGTTACATATGGATCCTGGCAACCACTGAATATTTAACAAAATGGGTAGAAGTCATCCCCTTAAAGAAGGCCACTAGAGCAGCTATTGCAAACTTCATTTGGGAGCACATCATTACACTGTTTGGGATCCCCAGGAGGCTGATCAAAAACAATGGTACCCTGTTTGTAAATAAGGACATGAAGAACCTAACGGAGGCGTATCACATCAAGTACGGGAGGTCCACACCATACTACCTACAGGGAAATGGCCAAGCCGAGGCTACTAACAGAGGGATATTGAAAATCCTTAAAAAGATGAAATATGAGTATGGAGGGAAGTGGAGTGCCCATCTGACAGATGTACTCTAGGCATGCAGGAGCTCCTTGAAAACAGCCACAGGATTTTCACCATTTTCCCTTGTTTACAAGATAGAAGCCATCAGTCCAGTAGAGTTAGTCATCCCCACACCAAGAGTAGTACTTGAAGGAATCCAAAAGGACACAGATAGCACAAATAACAAGGGGAGATTGGCAGATCTGGAGGGGTTAGAAGACGAGCGAGAAGTGGCAAGAAGGAGGAGCCAGAGGTACTAGTAAAGAATGGCTAAGGAATATGGGCAGACAGTATACCTAAGAGCCTTCAAAGAAGGGCAGCTGGTGTTAAGAGCAGCAGAACATGTAAGGAAAAATGTCCCAGGACCCTCCAAGTTTGCTCCAAAATGGGAAGGGCCCTGCATCATCAGGGAGGCCCACGACAGTGGATATTATTACCCCACGAAGGAAGATGGGACTACCGTAACAGAACCCATAAACGGAAAATGGCTGAAGCACTACTATGCATGAAAAGGGAGAGGTTCCAATACACTGAGAATCCTTTTTTTTTTTTTTGTCACTCCCCACTTTGCTAAGTGTCCCTTCACTCTTTGGGTTTTTGCCATAATAACTTTTCTTTGCCAAGAACTTTATTTAGCAATTTCATTTAGGAATCTATGATAGGAGGTCACTCTATGTTGAGACCTTTACTATCTTTTGTCATCACCTTATGTTCCTTCTCCTAGTTGTTATGATGTATTTCAATAGAATCTGTTTTCAAAAAAAAAAAAAAGCCTTAAGAAGATGTACAATTGCATTTAGATAATATTGCATAACACAGCCCAAGTGTGGCCAAATTTGGGTTGGGTACTTGGACTAGCGTAAAAAAAAAAAAGAAAAAAAAAAGAGAGATGAAATTTTAGCACATGACCCAGGACTCACATCAGGATCAGTCCAAGTACATAGTGTGGGACTTGGGGTAGGATTAAGTACCTCGGAGTACCCAGCCCAGTACTTTCCATAAAATAGGTTCGTCTCGTTCATGACCTAGGACATGAAAAAAATAAAAGAAAAAAGGATCCAATGTACCTAGCTCAATACCTGCGCAGGAACACAGTCACTAGAGTACCTAGTCTAGGTCCTACCGCAAGAATTTGTAGGAGCCATGATCTAGGACTCAGTTCAAGAAAGAAAAACAAAAAAGAAAAGATGACGGAAAATACATAAAGCACGTTACTAAGATCCATATATCACAAAAAGGCAGTCAGAAGCACTCTAAAAAAAAATAAATAAATAAAAACTTTGTTGAGGTTCAAAAAATCAAAGCCCAAGGCCCAAAGAGGTGGGATCCAAAGATTCATGGAAGAACAAGCTTTCAAAACCCATGAAGTAAAGGAAAGGCCCAGCCGACCAAGATTAGCAAGCTAAAAAAAAAGCCCAATAAGAAGAGCTGGGCCGGGATCCCAGAGACTGCCAGGGGCCCAGGATCCCAGGGACGCGCAACAGGGCCTAAACAAGATTAAAATGATTCAAAGGAAAGCACCAAAACACAAAGAACGAAGGATAGACGAGTCCCTCTCAAGCGCCCAGCGATGCAGTAAGGGATCAGAAGGTACAAAGCAACCATTCATGAATAAAGAAGAGATACCACAAGGAACCCAAAACGAGAAGCTATAAATAAGAATGACTGGAAGGAAACTTTCAACTCAATAGAAATGGATTCCGCCCACTTAGGAAAAATGACAAAAGGAAGGATGGCCAAAAGCTGGGTTAGAAGTTTTCAAGAACATGAAATAGAAAACAACTCCCTAAGCACACCCTAGAAGGGAAAGTCAGCCATGGGCTTTCAAGGAAACAACGCCCAAGGGAGGAAAATATGAGAAACAGGGAAATGCTCAGCCTTTTGAGTGATAGGCACAAAATGAACTCTGGTACCCAGGGAAGGGTAAAAGGGAGAAATCACTAGTACCTCAGAGCCCTAGGGTCACGCTATAAAGGAAGGAAGCAACCAACATTGAAAGCATCTAGCAAGAGAAAAAAGAATCATAAGAAAATTATAACTCTGTAAAGATTAAGCAAAAACAGAGGAATACCTCCCGGTATCCCGAGAACAGCCACTATAGCACATACGATTCAAAGGGATTCAAACTTTGCTAGTCTTGGAGGCTTTAATAGTCATCTAAGTCTGTAATTTTTGAGCTTATTTGAACCTTGTATCATGTCTTAGTGAGAATATTGTGATTATGATCAAAGAAAACCAATAAAGTACCGCTCATTAATCCCAGGATCCTTAACCTTTCTTTTTGAGTATTTTCAGATTAGTTTGCATTTTTTTCTTTGTTGTTCTCGTTGTCATTCAATATAGATATCCTTGCTTGTCAGTTTATTTGTGTTGTAGGAAACTTGCTCTGTGCACCACTTGGTTCTTAAACAGCCCTTTAGCTGTAGTGAACCAAGCCCAGTCCACCAAACTACATTTATTTTGGCCCAGGATCCTTGGGCCGGTGTGCTAAAAAAAAAAAAAGCACTCTCACATTTTGGCGACTCCACTGGGGACTGGGTAAAGGAGAGGGAAAAAACAGTCCCTTCGCAGAAGCATTCCTCCAAGACAAAGTAACAGCAAAGGAAACAATATGCCACCTGCGGCCTCTGAGCTCGTAGGAGAAAATGAAGTGGCCTTTAGACAGAGGAATGAGGTACCCCTGACGGAGTAGGAGTTTGTGTCAGAGCAAAGAAATGCAAGGCATGAGCCGTGGCTTGAATGGCAGCGATGTTGAAGGATTTACAGCAAGAGGTTTGCCTCCTCAAAGAAGGCAGGACACAGGAAATCGGGGATAATGTCCCTCTTGTGGGCAACCAAAATAGAACCTAGCCAGAGGGAGGGTCAGCAGTGGGGGGGGAGCCAACCCCCAGTACCTAATGCTAGCAGACGTCAGTGCTCTCCTGGAGCAAGAAAGGGAAAAACTTTCGGGGATCCCCAAGAAATTTTCTCGGGATCCCCCATTCCCATCAGAACTCCTCGTCAAGCCATACCCCAAAGGATATGAACCCCCAAAGTTCCATCCTTTTGATGGAAGAAATGGAAGTGTCGTGGAACATGTGAGTAGATCCATTCACACCATGGGCCCCTACGTAAGAGACCGAGAACTTTGTTTAAGGGAGTTTGCTAAATCCTTAGTGGATAGAGCATATACTTGGTACACCACGCTGAGGCCTGGATCCATTAAAATGTGGGACAAAATGATGGAGAGATTCTGTGCAAAATATTACCATGGTGAGGACAAGGTCACTTTTCAAGGCCTTTAGATGGTAAGGTAGAGGCCCGGAGAGGATCCCATCCAGTTCATCAAAAGGTTTAAAGATGTGTCTCTAGATTGTTATAGGGACCATGAAGAAAAAGAACTCGTAGAAACCTGCATATCCAACATAATTTTCGACTACAGACTCAACCTCGAAAATCTATGCATTACACAGTTTGCTGACCTGTTACAGAGAACCAGAAGGACAGCGTAAACTATGAGAACAAAAAGGATGCCGGTATCCCATGCCATGATAGCATCAGCAGGGGAGAAAAGGAAGAGGCCCAACGAAAAGGTATTCGAGGAACCACCAGCGATCCCATGTACTGCGGAAGAGTTAAACCATGTCTTGAACAAATGGATTGGGGATAGAGTGGTTAGACCATTTACTGTGTCCAAGCCACCAACGGAGGAAGAAAGGAAGAACCCCTTGTTTTGCAGGATTCATAATTATGTCAAGCATTCCACCAAGGATTGCTGGACCCTCCGAAGGCTCTTTCACAAAAAGCTAAGAAAAGGAACCCTAGAGCTCACTCAGAAGGAGCCAAAAGTACAAAGGAACCCCTTGCCCAACCACAAAGGAAGGGGGTAGTGTCTGTAGTGATCCATAGGAACCCAGCAGAAGCAGAAGAATCTGAAGGATCCTTCCACCTGAGCACAGTTAGGACCCTTTAGAAGAATCCCAAGTTCAGATCACTATTCAACCAGCTGAGATTTGGACCAGAAGCAAGAAGGGTGGCCACAGAGTCTCTCATAAGTATAGCAGCAGATTCAGGAATGGAATGTTTCACAACAGAATCACATGCTAGTCGAGTTTTCTTGGAGACAATCAATGCAATAACCTTCACTGATGAGGATATGGAGGTTGAGCATCCAGATCACCGTAGACCCCTTTTTCTAATGGCCACCATAAATGGTGTCCAAGTCAAAGAGCATTGGTAGGCACAGGGGCATCGCTCAACCTCATAGCCTTGAGTACCTTGGAAGCTGTGGGCCTGACTGGTAAGAGGATCCTAGGGGCTCCCATGGAGATAACTAGATTTGGAGGATCAGCAGAATTAACTGAGGGATATGTACAACTCGCCTTAAAAGTGGGGCCAATAGTAGCATTGACCAGATTTCATGTAATCAACTCAGAAGTGTCCTACCATGTACTACTAGGACGTCCATGGCTCTATAAGCACCGCCTTATACCATCCACGTACGATTAATGTGATAAAGGAAGGTTGAATGGGAAGCCGGTAAGGATCCATGCCAACCATAACCCTTGGCGAAGTAAATTTTGTGGAAACAATGTTCTATGATGAGTTAGAACCAAACAATGGGAATTCCAGGCCGGGGACCCCAAAAGCACCTATCTTAGAAGAGGAAGAAGTAGGAAATACCCGCAACCTAAGAGACCTCTTGGAAAGAAAAAGGTAAAAAAGGGAGCCCAGCACCTCAAGATCCCAGGAATGTGTAGTAGTACGGGAACCTGGAGGAAGGTTAATTTACGGCCTATGAAGGTGCGCGGGGCCTGAGTGCATCATGCAGGAGGGTCCTGGACCACCAGAATGTATGGTGACTCAAAGGGAAGTCCTGGAGGAACTAGCTAAAGAGACACAAATTCAGCCTAAGGAAGAATTAAAGGAAATAAATTTAGGGGTTGAGCTGGGATCCCAGAAGCCTGTTTTCATTAGTAGTCAGTTGACAACACAAAAAAAGGAACAATTAGTGGCCTTGCTCAAGGAATACATGGATGTGTTCACATGGACCTATAATGAGATGCCTGGTCTGAATCTAGGGCTGGTGGTCCATGCTCTCAACGTGGACC
Organism: Quercus ilex subsp. ballota; assembly: GCA_032727855.1. Lineage (NCBI taxonomy): Eukaryota > Viridiplantae > Streptophyta > Magnoliopsida > Fagales > Fagaceae > Quercus > Quercus ilex. Next base: position 29,549,857 of record CM064909.1, read on the forward strand.
CAAGAGTCAGGCCAGTAATCCAGCCAGCTAGGGTCTTTCACACTGATGTAGAAACTCAAATAACCTAAGAAGTCAAGAAGCTGCTAGCAACTGGTTTTATCAAGCCTATTCAACATCTCAAATGGCTCTCCAACATAATACCTGTAAAGAAAAAGAACGGCCAAATTCGTTGCTGTGTGGACTTTCGTAACTTGAACAAGGCATGTCCAAAAGATGAGTTCCCTCTACCTAATATTGACCTCCTTGTAGATTTAGCTGCAGGAAGTTCAATGTTCTCATTCATGGATGGGTATAGTGGGTATAACCAAATTTGCATAGCTGCCAAAGATGCGGAAAAGACAGTATTCAAAACCCCAATTGGGAATTTTTACTACACTGTGATGCCCTTTGGCCTCAAAAATGCAGGAGCCACATACCAGTAAACTATGATAGCTATCTTCCACGACATTATGCATAGGGAAATGGAAAACTATATGAATGATATTGTAGTCAAGTCAAAAACTAGGACAGGACATTTTCAAGTACTTGAACAAGTTTTAGAAAGGTGTAAGAGGTACAAATTACACATGAACCCCATGAAATGTGCCTTCGGGGTGTCTGCTGAAAAGTTCCTCAGGTTCCTGGTACATCACAGGGGCATAAGTGTAGACCCAGCCAAAGCCACAGCCATCGCCACCATGAAAAAACCAACAACTGTAAAGGAGCTCAAAAGCTTCCTAGAGGGGGTCTCCTATATTAGGAGATTTGTGCCAGGGCTAGCTTCAGTCACAAGTGGTTTATCCAAACTATTGAAAAAGGGAGCTGAGTTCACCTGGGGAACGGAGCAACAGGAAGCCTTTCAAAAGATTCAATAAGTCATGAATCATTTGCCCACTCTCTAAGCACCAGTACGTGGGCGACCCCTGTTGCTGTACTTAGCATCAAATTCTCAAGCAATAGAAGCCCTGTTGGCATAGGAAGACGATGATGGGAATGAGCAGCCTATTTACTATGTAAGCAGGACACTTAAAGACGCCGAGACCAGGTACCCTAAGATGGAGAAAGCCTGCCTAGTGGTAATCTACGCATCCCAGAGGCTGAAGCGGTACTTCTCAGCTCACCAGATCCTTTTAGTGACTAAGTCCCACCCATAAAAGCACTCCTACACTAGCCCCTCCTAACAGGAAGAATAGCACAGTGGCTGGTCTTGCTCTTTCAATATGACATAGGCCTCAAGACTCCCAAAGCTGTCAAAAGTCAAGCCATAGCAAACCTACTAGCACAGTTCCCGGGAGAGGAAGAAAACTCACTGAATGAAGAGATCCCAGGTGAGGTAGCAGTGGCAGAGATCCCAGTAAAGAAATGGACGATGAGGTTTGATGGGTCAGCTACAACCACCTCAAATGGAGTGGGAGTTGTGTTAAGCTGTGAGGATGGGATACCATGCCCTTGTCTTTTAAGCTTGGTTTCTCCTGTTCTAATAATGCAGCTGAATATAAAGCATACTTAACCGGGTTAACTGTAGCACTTGGCATAGGAGTAAAACATTTGAGAGTATTGGGAGACTCCAATCTTGTGGTTTCCCAGGTGAAAGGTGACCTCACGTTAAGAGAACAAAGTTTAGCAGCCTACAGGACTTGGGCGCAAAAGTTGGAACAAGAATTCCAGACCTTTAGCGTAAAGTACACCCAGAGGAGTGAGAACAGGTTTTCAAAAATTCAAAGCCCAAGGCCCAAAGAGGTGGGATCCAAAGATTCATGGAAGAACAAGCTTTCAAAACCCATGAAGTAAAGGAAAGTCCCAGCCGGCCAAGATTAGCAAGCTAAAAAAGAAGCCCAATAGGAAGAGCTGGGCCGGGATCCTAGAGACTGCTAGGGTCCCGGGATCTCAGGGACGCGCAACACGGCCTAAACAAGATTAAAACGATTCAAAGGAAAGCACCAAAAACACAAAGAATGAAGGATAGACGAGTCCCTGTCAAGCGCCCAGTGATGCAGTAAGGGATCATAAGGTACAAAGCAACCATTCATAAACAAAGAAGCGATACCACGAGGAACCCAGAACGAGTAGCTATAAATAAGAGTGACTGGAAGGAAACTTTCAACTCAACAGAAATGGATTCCGCCCACTTAGGAAAAATGACAAAAGGAAGGACGGCCAAAAGCTGGGTTAGAAGTTTTCAGGAACGTGAAATAGAAAACAACTCCCTAAGCACACCCTGGAAAGGAAAATCAGCCATGGGCTTTCAAAGAAACAACGCCCAAGGGAGGAAAATATGAGAAACAGGGAAAGGCTCAGCCTTTTGAGTGATAGGCACAAAACGAACTCTGGTACCCAGGTAAGGGTAAAAGGGAGAAATCACTAGTACCCCGGAGCCCTGGGGTCACGCTATAAAGGAAGGAAGCAACCAACATTGAAAGCATCTAGCAAGAGAAAAAAGAATCATAAGAAAATCATAACTCTATAAAGTTTAAGCAAAAACAGAGGAATACCTCCCGGTATCCCGAGAACAGCCACTATAGCACATATTCGGATTCAAAGGGATTCAAACTTTGCAAGTCTTGGAAGCTTTAATAGTCATCTAAGTCTGTAATTTTTGAGCTTATTTGAACCTTGTATCACGTCTTAGTGAGCATATTGTGATTATGATCAAAGAAAACCAATAAAGTACCTCTCATTAATCCTGGGATCCTTAACCTTTCTTTTTGAGTATTTTCTGATTATTTTGCATTTTTTCTTTGCTGTTCTCATTTTCATTCAATACAGATATCCTCGCTTGTCAGTTTATTTGTGTTGTAGGAAACTTGCCCTGTGCACCACTTGATTCTTAAACAGCCCTTTAGCTACGGTGAACCAGGCCCAGTCCACCAAACTACATTTATTTTGGCCCAGGATCCTTGGGCCGATGTGCTAAAAAAAAAAAAAAGCACTCTCAAAACTTATACACCTTGAATTTTCTGAAAAAATAAAGGAAATAAACTTATACACCTTGAATTGTCTAAAAAAACAAAAAACAGGCTAAGACATAAGGCCAGCCAACTAAGAGCCTTCTGAGGGAACTGCGAGAACAGTTGAGGAAGAAAGGACCAGCTGCCTCTTGATTTTCAAATCTTTTAGTATCTTGTAAGCACGGGCAAGAGCTTCCTTAGCAGCAACAATTTCAGCATCAAGATCCTTAGAAGCCTTCCTCTGGAATAGTGTTTGGGCTACAGACTGCAGGTACTCCAGCAAAAAGGACAAGCTAAACTTAGCTTCTATAAGATCTTGCCCCACCCTCCTCTACTCCAAAAGCCTTCCCTCGGATAAGGAGTCAATAGAAGAGTCCCTCGAAGAAATCAACACGGCACAGAGGAGCTCCATCAAGATGTTGCCTAGAAATATGCCTCCCCTAAATCCACTAGTGAAGTCCCCATGAGTCTTGAACAACCTCTCCAAGAGTGGCAAGCTCTCAGCAAGCAGAGAGAATCGCAGGAAGCTAGCAAAAGTAGGCTCAAAATGATGAAAGTGGCTCACAGGGAGGTTGTTGAACTCCAAAGAATCAAAACGGGCCAGTAAAGTAGGGAGCCTAGAGCTAGGATCTGAGACAGCCATCTCTAGGGCTTCCTCCATTGTTGTGTCTCTGCCTTCAGGAACTAGAGGACTTTTGGGTCTTTGGATAGTCTGGGGGATCCTTGTTTGAGCTTTAGTAGTCTGGACACTGGGAGCAGGCCTTTTAACTTCCTTAGCAATCGCAAGCTCAGGTTCTTTGGTACCGGTGTCAGCGCCTACAAGAACAGACAGAGTTATGGTGAAAAAAAAAATGACAAAGAAAGAAGGGGAAGAGTAAAGAACAGGTACCAGCCCCTTGTGGTAAGGCTTCCTAATGAGCCTAGGTAACCACTTCAGCCATCATGGGAGGTTTGTCCTCCTATCCTTCTAACCTCTCAGAAGACTCTATGAAAGAATACAATGCATGTTGAGAGAAGGGCTAAGAAATCTTGGCAAAATTGCTAAAGGAGGAGAGGGACGCCAAAGGCTTCCCCATAAAAAAGACAAAGAAGAAGGATGGAAAAAGAAAATAGGGAGATATGAAATAAAAAAAAGGGGGGAGAGGTAATAATAACAGGCATTACACACCTTCAAAAGTTTCTAACTCCAAGGAAGGGACAGCTTCGAAGGCAAATAAGGCGCTGGCTTGGCCTAAAAGGGAAAAGAGAGATAAACAAAAGTCCTTAAGAAGAAAAGATAAGGAAGACAAAAGGATAAGCACTAATAAAGGATGGGATAGGGTTTACTTGCTTGTGTAGATGAAGATGCACCCCCTAAAGACTCCTTGCCCAACACAAGTTCAATAGTTGGCTCAATTGTTACAGTTTTAGTTAAACTGGGAGTCTTCGCGGGTTTGGGATCTTGGGGAACAGGAGGTTGAGAGGCTTCAGGATCCTAAATAGCCAATGAAGCAGAATATGGAATAGGTTTGGCATCCTTGACTACTTACCTAGCCTCCTCAACCATGCCACCACTAGGGGGCTCCTTCTCCACGCCTGAGGCAGCTAGGGGCTGAGCTGCTACCACTTCTTTCACCATGGCACCACCAGTCACAGGAGAAGGCACCTCTACCTGAAAAAGAAAGAGAGGCAGGGAGAAACAATTGGTAGAACAGTAAAAAAAAAAAAAAAAAAAAAAAATATATATATATATATATATACACTTCCCAAGAAAGAGAGAAAGCAAAAAATGAAGGGGAACAAGTGAATAAGGGTCATACCACATCATCACCAGGAGACTGACTCTTTGCTCCCTTAGGGTCTGACTTGCACTTAGACTACAAATAAGAAGAGAGACGATTCATTAGTAAAAAAAAAAAAAGGAGGGGTGAGGGGGGGAGGGGGGGGAGGGGACACAACGGAACAACAAACTATGAGTAAGAGATATATTAAAAAAAAAAGAATAGGGAATGAGGCATTGCCCTTCTCTTTCTCTTTCTACAGATTCTTTAATAGTCTTTTACTTACTACGAGAACACCCAGAGAGTCCTAGGGGAGATTGGGGTATAATGTCAAGGGACCTCAAGGAACCATAGGTTGAGGAAGTAACAGCTATTAAAGAGGTTTCTTTAAAGGAACCTACAGGGACCTAAGGAGCAAAAGACTCTACCTTAATCTTCACTCTGATCTTTGGGATGAGAGGATGGCTGACCTCCTTTCTAACTACAGAAGGGTCCACTCCCTCGGGGTCCTCAGAAACCACAAGCTGCTTGCTAGCCTCAGCAATTTTCCTCCTCTTGGTCCCATAACCAGTCTCAGTACCCTTAGCACTCTCCTCAACTTTGGATTTCTTAACAGCCTCCTGCTTGATCTTCTTTTCCTAATCTCTGCCTACAAGGGTTGCAGCACCAATTACTTCCACCAATCCTTTCTTAATAGGCATGCCAGAAGAAGAGCCCACAATGAGATCACACCCTGACCAAGCATCAGGGAAGTCATTGGCATAGCACACGCAACCACCCCTAGAGGCATGCCATTCTGCAAATCCTACTTTGCTGCTTATCACAGCGGACACAATGCCAGCAGTAGGGAGGGCTAAACACCTATTATAAGAAGGAATGGAAAAAAGACCAGGGTCGGGAACCCTCCTAATCTTACCAAAGCCAACAAAGTCTGAGAAGGACTTTTGAAACCTTCTCAAGTAACCAGCAAAGCCACTGGAAGCAAAGACTCCCCACTGAGAGTTTGGCACCATGAACTGGGGGCTCCTTCATGACCAATAATAAAAGGCTTCAAGCCTTAGAAATGGATCCAGAGATAGGAGAGAAGGCACTACCTCTTTGAACACCGGTGGGATGTCTTGATTAAAGCCAACTTGTTTAAGTACTTGGTGTGTTGATTAGTGAGTGTACTTTTGGCCACTTGATGAAGGCAACGGAAGCCATGAGGGGTTGGTGCAGGCCAAAAATGCCAAGCTGCCTTCATCTCCCCGGCAGAGGTCAAAATTATGTCTTGGAGAGTTGAGAAAAGAAGCCAGCATGGAATCATATGTGAACTCAAGGCTAAACTCTTGAGGAGAACACCAACTCAAGTGCCCTGCCTGATCAAACAACTCTACCAGAATAAGGTTACCATTTTTCATGTTAGACCAGCGGAAATGATAGGATGACTATTAGTAGAACTACCACACAGACCCTGATCATGTCCGGGGATCCCTGGAATTTGTCTTTTACATACTTCAAGTTCTTGCATTTTGCCAAAGTGACAGATGAGCGGTCCCACATGAACACCTGAAGGATAGCATAGTGAAGGGACGAAGTAATGGTGTAGCAGGAGAACTCGTTGAACAAAAATTTACTGAGTCATAGTGTCAGGAACCCAACTCGCCTAACCACTTTGTCCTTTTCCTGAGAAAGGATCGCCACCCACTGGCCCATTCTGGCCGGTTTCCCCCCAAAAGAAGCGGTACGCCCACCAAAATGGCTGAAAAGCTTGTCTTCAACCTTGAGATCCTCACTAGGGAGGCTGATATCAAAGGGATTTTCGTCACCAAACACTGGAAGGAGAAAGTTATTAACCACATCTTCCAAAGTGATAGTGAGCTCACTAACGAAACAGAAGAATGTGTGGAGAGAGGGAGACCAACGGCGCACCAAGTGTCTAAGGCTTTTGGCGTCCCTGAAGCCTTCAAGATTCCTTGAAACTGCCATTGATTTTAGGATCTCGGCTCGTTCCAAACAACCAATAAATTCACCATTAGAAAGCTCCTTATCCACCTTACTAGACCAACAAGTAATATTCCCTAGGACAAAGTCGAAAAAGATGGGAACTGCCTCACAGGATCCTCGTCTGATCTAAAGGTCCAAAATCTCCCTTGGATATGGAATTTGAGCGAAATTGGCAGACCCAGGCTAACCACAAAACACCTAGGCATGTGGGGAAGGAGGTGTCTCGCCATGAGACACTTAGGGGAAAAATAGACTAGGGGTGTACCAGGGATCTCGTAAAAGGAAGGCTGGGTGATCTACAACTTCCTGTACCTCACCTTGTTCTGACCCTGCTGAAGAACCCTCACCTTCAAAAGGAGTGGGAGAATGCTCTCTCTTATTGCGTGAGGAAGAAGAAGAAGCCATGGAAGGATGTTGTGACAAGAAAAGTTGGAGGAGTGTAGAACAGAGAAGGAGGGAGGAAGGAAAGAGCAAAAAGGAAGAAGGTGAGTTTGAAAATATCTCTAGAAGTGAAAAGATAGCTTGAATGTGAACTACAATAATGACACAGAGAAAAGTTGGAGAAGACGAAGTATAGAAAAACGCGCCAGTTGCCAATATTCAATTTTATAAGAAAAAGTTATTGTCAGTTATTAATGGGAGTTACGGGAAACGTAAAAAGTGGAGGGGGAAGTTTACTCAGACACTTAACTACCACGTTCCGTGGAAAGAGGGGAAGTTACAAAAGGAGTGGGATGCATGAAAAATCAGGACGCTAAAGGATAACGTGGAGGAGCAGGATCCCAGGAAGTGGAGAGGGGGGTCCCGAAGCTGACTAAGACAACAGGTGAAGATCCTTACAAAAAATCAAGAGTCTCATCTACTCACACGTAGGCTGTAGGCAACCCACGAGCTCGGAGGGCTAAATGTTGAGGTCTAAAATATCACAATATTGTACCAAAGCCTAAAACAATACAAAAAAGATTGAAATTCAAGAACCACTTGGGCTTTCAATGAAAAGGTAAAGCCTAAATCCATCAAAAGTCAATAGGAAGGGGCCTAAGCCCATGAATGGGCAAACATTGGACCTTAGGAAACAAAGAAAGAAGAAGTTTAGCCTAGCCCTTAAGGGAGAAAATTGCTAGGGAACCCAGAGAGAAAACTAAACCAGGATACTTGGGGATTCTCAGAAACTTGGGATCCTCGGGATATGCAGCAAGGCTAGGTTGGGATTGAGACAGCTCAAGGAAGCATGCCTATGAGCACAAAGAATGAGAGCAGATGTGTCCCATTAGCCACCCAATGATGAAGAAAAGGGGCAAAAGACTTGGTGAATTAGCAATTCATAAATAAGGGTTTGGTACTTCGGGGAACCCAGAAAGATAGACCATGAAGAAAGGTGGCTGGGATCTTTTAGCCTGATGGAAGGGAATTCGCCCATTTAGGAAAAATGACAAAAAGGAAATCAGCCAAAAGGTAGGTCTAAAAAGGTGGTATCTAGAAGTTTTGGAAAAATAAAAATCAAAGGTTAGCCCTTTAAGACCCCCCAAAACAGGAAAGTCAGCTGGGGGGCTTTTGAAGAGGGAACCTCAAAAGAGGGAAATAGTGAGAAAACAAGGAAGGGGCCAGTCACCAATGATGCTGACACAGCATTGGTTCTGGTACCTAGTGCAGCAAATGGAGGGAATCAATGGTACACAAGAAACCCTAAGATGGCACTATAAAAGGAGAGGCAACCAACAATGAAAGGCATTTAGCAACAGTGAATCAGAGGGAAAAGATACTAGCGAAAACTCTATTAGAATTCAAAAAAGAGAGAGGAGAGGGAAAACACCGTCCGAGATCCTAAAAAACAGCTACTAGAAGATACACTTAGATTCAAAGGGATTCAAACTTCGCAAGTCTTAGAAGCCTAAGGAGCTATCTAAGTCTATAATTTTTGAACTTATTTGGACCTTGTAACATATCCTAGTGAGCATGATGTATTAAAAACTTAAGAAAATAATGAAGCACTCCTTATTATCCTAAGGATCCCTAACGTTTATTCCACCTTTCTTTTATATCATTCTTTACTGTTTCTTTGCTGCACCATACGTATATATTTTCTATGTGTTAGTATGTATGTGTTGTAGGATCCACGCTTTGTGCACAACTTGATTCGAAATCAGCCCAACTTAGTTGTGGTGAACCAAACCCAATCCCTTAAACATAAAAGCACTGGGCCCAGGGTCCTTGCTTTCCACTTGGGCCTGTGTGCTATTTTACCAAAAAAAAAAAAAAAAAAACCCCCCATAGTTCTTTAGGGCAAAATTCAGGGGAGAGTTGCTGTAGAACGTAATTTAGGTTTTCTTAAAGTCTCTTTACAGCTTTTAGAGTTTTATTTTTGTTATGGCTTGCTAGAAGTCTTGCTAAGGCAAGGGGTGAAACCCAACCATTTATTGATATGTTCTTAACAATTATTTATTAGTTTTAATGCTTATATTTTTATGTTTTTGATTGTTTTACTCATCTAGAAAAGTATTTAGTTCTATATAATTCTTTGATTTATCGTAGACTCCGGGCACGTTAAATGCTTATTATTCCCTGTGAACTAATTCACTAGTTTTGTTTTGCCTAAAATCAATCAATTTCATGAAACTACCTTAGACAATTAATTCTTGAGATTTTATTGTTAAATCATCCGATTAAGATCATCCTTCGTATGAATTTTAGTTGAGTTATAAAATAAATATTGTTAAGACTACCAATAGACGTGTTGTGTGTGGATCCCTAAACCTTAGCGCCTTAATATGTTGTTATTTTCTCTCAATTTAAATTACCTTTACTAAACCATTAAAAATCTCTTTAATTAAACTTTATTATTTTAGTTTTATTCTCTTGTGATTTGCTAATCAATTCCCTTTTCCCTGTGGATTCGACCTCAGACTTATCGAGTTATTACTTAGCAACAATCCTGCACTTGGGAGCATTATTTAAGTCGCAGCAGTTTTGTCTTCATTGACTCTAAGTAAATTGCATGTTACACCCCTAAAGTTTAGGAGTGTTTGGATTTTATACCCTGAAGTTTCAGAATTTGAAATTTACCCCTTGAAGTTTAGGAGTATTTGGATTTTTCACCCTGATATTTCAAAATTTGGATTTCACTCCCTAAAGTTTAGGAGTGTTTGGATTTTACACCTCAAAATTCTGAAACTTTAGGGTGTAAAATCCAAACAATCCTGTGGGGGGCACAAACTGCTGGCAACATGCTCGGCGTAATGATTTAAGGGACCTGCTATTAGAATAAGCCCAATACAACTAATTTGAAAGAGGTGGATGGTCAGGGTCAACAACCCAAACTTAAATAGAGATACCTTAGCATGACTAATCTAAGGAACGAAGTTTTGGTATTAAAAGATCTTCCTCGGTCAATCTGAGGAACTCGAATTACAACACAATTACTCAATGATTACTGTACTCCACTCTCTATCTCTTTCTAGGAACTTCTTCTCCAATTTTTTTTTTCTTTTTAGATAGGGGGACTTGTTTCTTTATATATAGTAGGAGGGAGTGCATCCTAACCTTCCACTTGGACATCCCTCAAATTTTGCTTTGGATACTTGTCTCATCACTACCTTACTGGTGGTAGAACAGGCTGTGAAAGCTATGCAGGTATTGTTCAAGGGACATTCTCCATTTAATGCGATAGGATGGTTTGGCAGTGAATATTGAATGTGGAGGTGATGGGTACTTCTCTAGGAAGATATCTCTTGCTTTCACATGCTCCATTCTACTTCCTTCCTCGACGATTGCCTTAAGGGCATTGGAGTTGGACCCTGATCTCCTGAGGAGGGCATGCTCCTAGGGTTCCTCGGGCGAACCATTCCCCACTCGGTTCCTGGGTTTTTGGCTATCTTGCCTTGACTGGGCCTGAACCGACGAACAACAGGGCCCATCCATTATGTCCTTCTGCCCTCAAGTTACTCCCTCCAAACTTTAGAGAGTAAAATCCAAACACCCCTAAAAATGAGGAGGTAAAATCTAAATTCTGAAACGTTAGTATGTAAAATCCAAACACTCCTAAACTTAAGGGGGTAAAATCCAAATTTTGAAAGTTCAAGGTGTAAATCCAAATACCCCAAAACTCTAAAGGTGTAATTTTACCATTTTCCCTAATATTTAATATTTGTTTGTTTACTTGGACATGACTACTCAAAGTTTCAGTAGAAGTCATTGCATACATTGATTCCCTGTGAAAAAACCAAGTTCGATAATTCTTAAGGATCCCAAATGAAAATAGGTGATCACGTTTCTAGATCAAACAATTGTGAATGCACACATTTATTACACGGACATGAGACCTCCCTTGGTGTGCTGTTCGAGATGCAAAATTCACAAATTGTTTTACTCCAATAATATATTACGTGGATATCCTCTTTTTATCCATCCAGCTCTTTACGTTGTTATAGAATCCTTTATAAGATTTACGTATAACGCAATTTCATGAATGCACACACCAGGGGTTAGTCCTACGTTCAGAAGATGTTCCTAACGTCTAAATTTCCCAAATTTGGAAAAATGACTTGCAAGTCATACAAAGGTGTAAGTTTTGATGTGGGCATGCCACATATATGGTTATTGCACTATACAAATGAATTGAACAAAAAGCAAGACAAACAGATTGACAAAAACTAACTTTAAGAATCATGAAGAACGGTTATTTAAACAATCAGTTGCTCTTGGATTCTTGTTCAAGTAACTGAAAAAGGCCAAGTTTCATCGAGAAATCATTTCCAAAATTTCAACCAAAAAAAAAAAAACAAAAAAAATTTTCAAGGAATTCCCTCATTAAAGGAATTTATCAAACACTTATTGGTAGGTGTAATATAAACCATTATCCATAAGTTACTATTGGATCACATTGACCATACATCATCTATGTAATCATTAAAAGGAAACTTAGCATGTGTGAAAAAATACATCATATGGAGAGGAAAACTCAGAATGTGTAAAAAAATAAAAATAAAAAAGTAGGGAGAGGATTTCTAGTAGCTAATGAAATTATTTATAATAGAAGTTCTTGGAAGGAAAATAATCAAACAAAACCGACTCAGCAATAATTATCGAAAATACACAATAAATAAATATATATATATATATATATATATATCAACTTAAACCATCTCATAACATCATTTCAGTCACTCACTTGCTTCAACTCAACAACTTACCACAAACCCAAGTATCATCAATTTCATTACATAGTGTGAATATAAGTCCCAAAAAAAAAAAGGAGAGAGAGAGAGAGAGAGGTTTACTGTGCAATAGCAAGAAATGAAGAGAATCAAATTCTCGATAAAAATGGGTACTTAGATTTACCTGAATCAAACAATCAGGATTCAAGTATACAAGTAAACACAAATTGGACCTCAAGCAAGTGATGTTAACAAAGGAGGGAACTCTAGTAATCCATTTGGTATGGTAGTTTAAGCAACATTTTTCAGTTTTTAAACAATATTACACGTATGTCTACATATTTTTTCACCCATACGTATCTCCAAAAAATATAAACAATGTTACCAAATGGCACCCAAGCATTCAAGACTACTTAAGGTAATAAGCTAATCATATGATTGCCACCCTAAGCAAGAGTGCAAATGCTAATCATATGATTGCCACCCACCAGCAGCCATGATTTTCAAATTCCAATGGCTATATTCTCATTCTAAAGAAGTGGAAAATCTTAATGGTGTGTTTTGATGACATGATTTGGGCATTTAGATTTGAATTAGGGTTATTGAAATCCAAATATCTTGTTTGGATAGTTTAAAAAATGTCAATGATTAATTGGATTTGACAAATCCACTAAGGATTTTAAACCTTTAAAATGCTTTGATTTAAAATAACTTCTAAAATTAATGAATTTGAAATTAAGGCATTTCAAATTAATATCCAAATCCAAGTTTCCAATCACAACCTAAGAGAATAAGATTAGTGTTGAAACAAGAAAAGAGTGCAAGGAAACGTAACAACTTGCTCCATTCCTTCTTAAAATCTCAACCAATTGCTTTTCCTTCAACTATAAAATTTTCAAATTAAGTAAACTAGTACATAAGGACAAACCTAAAATGAAGGGCTTATTGTACTTACAGAAACAATGAAGAAACAAAGCAACCAACGTGAATAAAGGGCTTGATTCAAAAAGGAAATGATGAAAAAATGAAAGGGTAAAAGGGCAGAGAAAAGAAAAGGAAGAAACCTTTTTTCTTTTAAAAGAAAAAGGTTTAATAGTGACATGTAGGGTATCCAAGATCAGGTAAATATCTTTTGATAGGTGCAGCCAAGATGATTATCAATAATCTTTGTAGTAGTCTGAATTTTTAATAAACCCTGGGTACAAGTACAACACATTTTTTTTTTTAAAAATATATATTTCGGCATGAATCACAGAAATTGCTTTATTAATGTAATTCACAACAACCAGATGATATGGTTCATTACACACCACAAAGTCTTGGAGGGAAAGAATAACCAGACCAAAACGCTGCCGTATGTGTCTTGTTCTGTGTTCATGCTTTACTTTATACGGCACCGTATGAATTAGTTGTCTCACGTGTGATCTTTTGAAACATATTTCCCACGCATGCACTCTTTAAATGGAACGACACAGTTTTGAGTCATCCGTTTATCATAAACGACATTGCTTTCTCTGTGTTTCATTACCAACTGAGCTGTATGCGTTTAATAGACATGAGTGGGTTTATTTAGCTCTCATTTTCTTTTCAACATTTTTTGGAAAATTGGGTTTGCTTGCTGGGACTTTCATGGTTTAGTTTGGTGAGATTTTATGGTTTTGCATAGACATGGTAAACGGGCGGGTTGGGCCGGGTTGGGTCGACCCGTATTTTTCAAACGAACTTTATTTTTTTTTAATTACAAAAACAAATCAATTGCAACCCCTTCTTTTAGAGAGAATGAATAAAATCAATTTTAGATATGAATTGCACCTAACGTCACTTGTTAATATCCTTCAAATTCTTACAGTTTTAAGCATGACTAAAATTTTTTATAGTTATGAATTCATGATGAAAACGTCTTCAATGCTAATAACTCATTACCAAAATATTTGTAATTACAAATTTACAACTTCAAAAAGAGATATATCTTAAAGGCCACCAAAAAGTATATATTTTAAGTTTACACCACTAATAATATCATTCCCACAACAGAAACAAAAAAATAAATAAAAATAAATGTTCTTGTTGCATTTAAAATAATAAAGTTAAATTATTTAGAAAGATAAACTAAATAAAAAACAGTTTTAAAAATAAAAATAACATATTAAGTAAAGAAAAACAAGTAAATATCTTACAAGAATTACACCTCAATCTCAATCTACTCAACGTTGATAGCAAATTCAGTGCTGCAAATATTCATGCTTGCAAATTGTAGCTCAAGTTGGCCAATTTTGTCAATATCTTCATCTACAATACAATATTTTAATACAACTTTAAGTGTGCCACGAAAGTAAATCAATAAAGAATTAAAATTGAATAATTATGATTATAAATAAATTAAATTACTTTCAAATCCACATAACAAACTTTTAGTACATAGCTTCCACATTTTCAAACACACGGTTTTGTTACTTCTGTTTTTAGTGACAAAACGCATGTTTATTATATTAAGTATGCTTATACATAAGTAATTTTCAATTCTAAATACAAACCTGCATGAATAGACGCTTGCACATATTGGCCACATTTATTCCTTCGATCCCTCAAAAAAAATCAAATTGGACTGGAAGAGACAATAATTTTAAGTTGGACTAGCTCAATCACATTATAATTAAATCCACGCTGCTAAAATCATCTAACTACTTTGCAATCCAGCCTAATCTCTTGCCCACCAGTACAAGTAGTGATGCTACTCATCTTGATCATGGACTTCACAAAAGCCTTATCAAATTCTTGTTGGGAGCTAGCAAACTTAGAAACCAATGCTTTAGTCTTTGGGGTAGTGAGTAGAGCTTGATCCGACGAAAATATACTCTTCCCTTGGAGAAGTAACTTGTAGTATATGTTAACAATATAAAGTTAGAGAGAATGACTGAATAGTCTATATATTGATGTGTGTAAAACAATGTACAAAAGAGAGTCTTATATATGCTAGGTATGTGTGCAGTACAAGTAATATACTGGGCTAAGCCCAATGGGCTAATCTAGCCTAATCTATACACTAACATCCCCCCTCAAACTCGAGGTAGCAAGGAGGAAGCCAACTGGAGTTTGGATAAGATCTCGAAGACGACCAGGCGGGTGAGACTTGGTGAAGATATCAGTAGGCTGGTCAGCAGATGAGATGGAGAACAGCTTGAGATTGCCTTTCTTGAGATGCTGGCGAGTGATGTGGTAGTCGATCTCAATGTGCTTGGTGTGTTCGTGGAAGACATCATTATGAGCAATGTAGATAGCACTACGATTGTCACAATAAAGAGGAGTAGCAGTGGGCTGTGGAGCATCCATGTCAGCCAAGAGCCAGCAAAGCCAGATAAGCTCGCAGGTGGTGTCGGAAAGGGCACGATACTTAGCCTTAGTACTGGAATGGGAAACAACATCCTGCTTTTTGCTACGCCACGAGACAAGAGAAGTACCCAACAAGAAACAGAAATCTGTGATAGAGCATCGATCAGTTGGATCACCTGCCCAGTCCGCATCTGAATAAGCATGAAGCTCAAGAGAAGACCAAAATGAGTAGTGTAGACCATGATAAATTGTGCCCTTGACATATTGGAGAATTCGAAGAACAGCAGCATAGTGGACAGAACGAGGGGCATCCATGAACTTACTAACCATACCCACGACATGTGAAATATCTGGACGAGTAACAGTGAGATAGATCAAACTACCAACCAACTAGCGATAGCGAGTAGCATCAGATATAGGTTCACCATCCAAGGGTGCGAGCTTTACATTGTATTCCAAAGGAGTGGAAACAGTCTTGTTGTCAGTGATACCGGCTTTGGAGAGAAGATCAGAAGCATATTTAGCTTGGGAAAGATAGTATCCATCAGAGGATGAGGTAACCTCAAGCCCAAGAAAATAGCTGAGAGTGCCCAAATCTTTCATCTCAAAATGCTGACTAAGGAAGTGCTGAAAAGAGCGGATACCTACAGAATCATCTCCAGTAATAATCATATCATCAACATAGAGAAGAATAAGAGTGATACCAGCAGAGGATCTTCGGACGAAGAAAGCAGTGTCATGAGGACTCGAAGTGAAACCCTGCTGAGCAACAACTGAACTAAACTTTTCAAACCAAGCTCGAGGAGCCTGCTTGAGGCCATAAAGAGCACGACGAAGGCGACAAACTTGACTGCCTGAGTGTGGATAGCCAGGGGGTGGTTGCATGTACACTTCTTCTTGAAGGTCTCTATTGAGGAAAGCATTCTTCACATCCATTTGATAAAGAGGCCAACAACGAACAGCAGCCACAGTAATGAGACATCTGACAGATGTAAGGCGAGCAACAGGAGCAAATGTTTCCTCATAATCAATGCCATACTCCTGGGTAAAGCCCTTGGCAACTAGGTGAGCCTTGTATCATTCAACAGATCCATCAGCCTTGGTCTTGATCTTGTAAACCCACTTACAACCTACTACAGACTGATTAGGAGGCAAATCAACCATATCCCAAGTGTGATTTTTATGAAGGGCATCTAGTTCATCATTCATAGCTTGCTGCCAAAGAGGGTCAGTATGGGCCTCACGATAGGTGTGAGGTTCATAGAGGGTGGCAAGGGCAAAAGAGCAGTGATAATCAATGAGATAAAGTGGAGGAATGCTTACCCGAGTGGAACGACGAAGTTCAGGACCATCAGGAGACTCAAGAGAGGGTGGTGCCACAGGATCCAAGATAGGCGGGTCATATGTCGGGGACAGAACCAGAGATGAGTCGTCTGGAAAGGCAGCCGATGTTGAAGAATCCTCCACAAATTTAGGATAAAGAGGGAGGAAAAGATCAGTAAAAATGGGAGACTCAGAGAAAGAGAATGTAGGAAACTGCTGAAGACTCGTGAAAGGACGATGTTCCCAAAACTCAACATGACGGGAGACACGAAGACAATGAGAAATGGGATCACAGCAGTGAAACCCCTTTTGAGATACACCATAACCAAGGAAACAACAGAGACGAGCACGAGGTTGGAGCTTTGTTCATTCATGAGGAGGAAGAGAGACAAAGCAAACACAACCAAAAACTCGAAGAGAGGAGTAGTCGGGGGTTTGACCATAGAGAAGCTCAAATGGTGATTTGTTGTGTGTAGTTGGTGAAGGGATACGATTAATGGTGTATACAGCAGTGAGTGCAGCCTCACCCCAAAAGCGCTCAGGAAGAGAGGCAGAAATGAGAAGGGTGCGGACAACATCAAGAATGTGACGATGTTTTCGTTCTGCACGACCATTTTGTTGAGAGGTGTAAGGACAAGACCGCTGAGTAAGCGTACCATGATTGTCTAAAAAGGATAGGAAAGATTTATCATTATATTCTTGAGCATTATCTGATCGAAAAACTTTGACGGTGCGATTGAACTGTGTTTCAATCATTTTATGAAATGTTTGGTAAATAGACACAAGTTCAGACCTATGGTGAAGCAGATAAATCCAAGTATATCGAGAAAAATCATTCACAAATATGACAAAATATCTAGATCCCCCCTCAGTAGGAACAAGTGCAGGACCCCAAATATCAGAATGTATAAGATCAAAAGGTGCAAAAGAAAATGAGTCACTATTACTAAAGGGCAATTTTGTTTGTTTGCCAAAATGACAGGAAGTACAATCAAAATTTTGAAACTGAACTGAACCTAAATGACCTTGAGAAGCTAACAACTGAAGACAATATAAGGATGGATGACCAAGACGAGTATGCCATAAATCAGGTGAGGAGGTGGCAGTGGTAGCAGCTGCAGAAACAACTTGTGAAGGAATTTTCAAGTCATGAACCTCAAACATGCGACCAACCTTACGGCCTGTCCCAAGCACTTGACCCGTCCGAGGATCCTGCACATCCACACCATGATTAATAAATAGAAGATCTATGCCTAATTCACAAAGTTGACCAACAGAAAGTAAATTAAGGGATAACTTTAGGATATGAAAAATGTCACTAAGGGATAAACAAGGAGAAGAGATTGTTACTTTATGACTAATAGGCATAAAAGTTCCATTAGCAGTGTAAATGGTGATTGGATGTTCTAAGGGTGCTTTATCAGAAAATTGGGATTCATCAGGAGTCATATGGTTACAACATGCAATATCAAAAAACCAAGGTTGTTTACCTGAGGTGACAGAAAGGGCAGTGGAAGTGTAGGATAAAACCTGTTGAACAACTGCCTCAATATCAGCCGTAGTAAGTGTGGAAGCCAAAGATGGACCTGTAGGAACCGATGGATCTGAAGGACATACAGCAGCTGCTCGAGGATGAGAAGCTTTATTCTACTCTTGCACAAATATCTGCAGTTTGCGACAAACTGAGATGTCATGGCCTTTAGCATGGCAAAACTCGCAGCGAGTACCTTTGGAAGACTGAGAGGTGGGACGCCCAGAGTTTATTCATGGAGGAGCAGTGAATACAGCAATGGGAGGCTGTGGAGATGGTGTAGCCAATACATGATCAGATGATGACATGTGATGAGTAGGCCGACGGTTCTCCTCAGAAATGAGCTCCTTGACTGCAGCATCAAGAGAAGGAGTAGGAGACCGGCTAAGCAGAGAAGCCCTAGTAGGCTCAAAATCCTCACGCAAACCCATCATGAAGTGCATAAATTTACGGCAATCCCGATATTTGATAAAGAGCTCAATGTCCTTAGAACACACTAGTGGAGGATCTGCAACAGAGAGTTGTTCCCACATAGTAGAAGTCTGAGAATAAAAATCAGAAATAGACTGACCTATCTCTTGGCGCATTTGATAAAGTTTTGATTCAATGTGAAACTCTAAGCTTGAATCATTAGTACAATTATAGCGATTGGCCAAAAATTTCCAGGCAGCCTCAGCAGTCTCAAGACGAGGAAGAAGATTATGAATGGAGAGAATAGAGGTATTGATAAACCAAGACAAGATCTTACTCTGAATACTCTCCCATTCCTCTAGGAGTTCTTCATAATCATCTGTTGTAACAGTAGTCTTGGAAGACTCTTCAGCAGCTGTGGCTTTGGACTTAGGGTTTGGTACTAGCTTAAGAATTGAACCAGTCACATATCTCCACAGTTTATGACCCTTGAGAAAAACAGTCATATTCTGAGACCATGCATGATAGCTAGTAGGACCATCCAACATAACGATGATAGGACGTATGATGTCTCGATCATTTTGTTGAGTCATAATGAAGAAAATGACCAAAAAATGAGATTTAGAGACCTCAAATGCAGAAACGGAGCCCAAAATCAGAATCTATGCGAAAAACTGAGCAAGACAGGTCCTGTAGAAAAATTTTGACTTTGGTCAAAGTCAACGGTCAACGGTCTGGTCAAAGTCAAAGTCAAAGTCAACGGCTCAAGATGCTGACGGTGTGCTGATGTGGCAAGGTGACGTCACCATAGGGCTAATGTGGCAATACGTGAAACGGAGAACGAGCGCGTGGCGCGTGGAAGCGCGTGAGGGAGCGTGTCATGGCGCATGAGGCGCGTGTACGAGACTGACAGCGCGTGGCGGCACGTGTAAGCTCGTGGCGGTGCGTGCTCGTTATGCAGAAACTTCGGGCGGTGCGTGGAGGCGCGTGTGAGGTTGTTTCTGGCAGATCTTGTTGGGTTTTGCTCAGGATCAGATGATCTGTCAATCTGTGCCTTGGCTTTGGCAGTTTGATCAACAAAACTGACGAAATCCGAGTGTTTTAGGGGCTGTGGGCATGACGACGGTGACTTGCTTCTGACAATGACTACTGGATGAAGGCGAGGGCAGTGGAAGAACACCGGAGATGTCCACAGGAACCAAGAAGTCAGAGGAATGGCTCTGATACCATGTTAACAATATAAAGTGAGAGAGAATGACTGAATAGTCTGTATATTGATGTGTGTAAAACAATGTACAAAAGAGAGCCTTATATAGGCTAGGTATGTGTGCAGTACAAGTAACATGAGTGCAATACAAGTAATATACTGGGCTAAACCCAATGGGCTAATCTAGCTTAATCTATACACTAACAGTATACATTGTCAAATGTTGCAGTGGTAGAATCCAGTGTGGTGCCGGCATTTTTCACCTTGTTGTGCGCCAGACATATGCTTCGTAGGCTGGCTGCGAAGGATGGCTGCAGTGACGGGTCTATGTCAAAGGAGGCATTGAAGTAATGGATTCTGTTCTGGAAAGATGAGCAATGAGCGAATCCAAGTGTGTGACCCCCTACAAATGTGTATCAATAAGATGGTCAATTATTATTATTATTTTTTAAATCAATGCTATGATTAAGAATTACTAAACAGTTGGCAAGTACTATAGCTTTATTAGCTTAAGATTTATGATTTGATTTCAAACCCAGTTGGGCAAGTAAATATGACTCAACAGGGATGAAGCAACGGGGTATTAGTGTAAGATGGTTTCTAAATATAGAAACATACCTGAGAGAGCTACAAGATCTTTCAAGGAATGACCTCTTTGGGAGAAGCTTTGCTGTAGTTGAGAGATGTTGAAAGTGGGAGATGGCAATTGTCTAGTGTCGATTGCCCTTGAGATTCTTCCATCTTTTCTTCCTTTTGGTACTTGCCAAGTGGGACCTCCAGACTAGTACATCAAACCTGACCCAAAAAAAAAAAAAAAAAAAACTATAAGCTTAGATATTGGGCTTTCATTGTTATGATAAATTTATATATATATATATATACATATATACAAGATAGAATTCTATTCTATCCTAATGTTATATGAGATTAAATTCTATAAGGATGTGACGTAAAACTCAAGTTTTACGTCTCCAATCCCAAGACACAATCACATTCAATCAATTCTAATACCCATTTGAAAATCTAAATTAACTATGAGTTTATTAAGATGTTATTATGTATAGTAAGATCTATTAAGTTTTGAGTAAAAAACTGATATGATAATTTATTATTGAATGGTGTAAAACATGGGTTTTACAGCCCATCCTTACTGAATTCAGACTCTTGTTATATATTGTGGACAAATGTTTTTTTTTTTCTAAATTGAACCGGTTAAAGGAGATGGCAATTAGAATCCACGTGTATTTTAATCATACAACTCATCAATGAATCGTTTTAACAAATTATATGACTACTAAATAAGCCATATTATAGTTGTTAAGTAGTGTTCTTCCAAATAACTATCATTATGACATGATAAACTAACCAGAGCAACAGCATCACGAGCAGCCAGAGCCAAGATAACAGCACAAGAGACGAGGCCGGGGCACAATGCTTCCACCGCTTTCTTTGCATTGTCAATGACATAAAATGCATGCAATGAAATGTTAGGAGGCCCGTCTCTTTGTGCCTTTTGATTTCCCTTTGATGCCAGCAGCACAGAAGCATCACAACCCTTAATCACAAAACATAAAGTACCAAGTAGGTTTACATATGAAAAACGCAAGCCTTATAAATATTTATTAACTGCTCAATAACCTGAGTAATGTTACAGAAGAGTTTGACAAAAATTATTTATATATGATATTAGAGTTTATTTAGAGAAATCAAACTTAATTTAGTAAGAATTTGTTTAGTGTTTGATTGCTTTATTAAAAAAGAGAATGAGTTATTGTTATTTTAAACGAATTAATATAGTTTAGCACTATTTATAATTAATTAATATATATATATATATATATTAAAATGATGTGGAAAAGTCTGATTCTCAAATTCTTATGTGACGACAAAAGAAAAAGTCAACAAAAAATTAAAGAGTTTCATTTTATTTTATACCGAAATGATATATAGATATAACTAAAAATAAGCATAGGATGATTACTCTTATGAAGCAGTCGTGAAAGTGCACCCGAAGCAGCGCTGCTGGAACTGTTTTGTCATTTATCATGGCATTTTTGACAGCACTGGTAATAGTGGACTCAAGACGTGGGCATGTTTTGTCATAGTAGTTCAAGCTCAGTGCATTCACTGAAGAACTGAAGAGAATGAAAAGGGCTAGTGCAACTAGTATGGCTACCATTGTTGAAACTAGTCACGTCAATTGAGCTATATTGTATTGTGCTATTTGTCGGTGAAAACTCAGAGATGGGGGATGTCATTTATACAGTGAGGTAGCAAAAGGCTAGGGGACGCTTCAAGCTTGGAGTGGTTGTGGAGAATAATTGTCAGCGAATTTGGTTATCAAGAATAGCCTTATTGGAGTCGTATTATTGAAGCAATTTGCTCAAAAGAGGACAAGTCACATTTCACGTAGTTATTTAGAAAGTGATGTTCATGTGATTAGAGGTTGGGCTCCGATTGTGCAAGTTCTTTTCACCAAAAGCAATGGGTCATGGGGTTTGAGACTTTGAGTCCCAGAATCAGCCTCTCCAAGAAAAAAAATTGAGTATAACACTGTCTATTATGATCTCTCCCAAATCCTGCAAAAATGGGAGATTTGTGCATCATGTACTTTCCTCCCTTTTGAAGGGTACTAAAGTGAAAACCATGACCAATGCGAAAAATTAACCTTGGATGCAAATTAAAAATGACTAAAGGAAAACGAAATAAATATTGGAAATGAGATCTAGTAATTGCCGAATTCCTTGATAAACTTTTTTCTTGGTTTAGAACAGAAGTAAAGGAATGGCCTTTAATTTTCATTAGATCAGCTCAGTGAACCTACCGAGTAAAGACCTTATAAAAGAATATGTTAATTTCCTGAAGAGGGTTGTAAGTTGTAACGAATATAGAGTGGTACCCTTGCGTGATATAAAGTTCATATGGTATAGACTAGTACTGTAGTACATAGTTGTTTACCCAAAAAAAAAAAAAAAAGACTAGTACAGAGTTTCCAAATTCAACGGCTAATAATTGGGATAATCCATTACAACTACTCATAAGTAATAGCTTTTGATGGACTCGGCCTAACTCCCTCAAGCAACCTCATCGTCTAGAAGAGGGGCCAGTGGACGAAGGAACCATCACATCAGTCTCCATCCTTAGCCATATCCATTGGACGAAGGAAAAGCCATTAATTCACAAATAACGGCAAGACGTTATACAGCAACAATAAGTCTCCTTACCGTTGGAGAGACAAAGATCCTCTCATTAACACCTCACGGAAGCATTACAAATACCACATTGAAGCCATCGTTAAAACACCTCCAACAGCTAGGAGAAGGAAGCAGGTGTATATATTCAAGCACCTCAGAACCTAAGGGGGTATTTAATTCTAATCCAAAAACTCTGATACTTTGGTATTAAGCCTTCTCTTTTCTCTCTCAATTATCTGACTTTACCATCGGAGGCTCTGTGGCAGGCACCACACCGGTGTTCCTTCCTTTTTCTTTTATTCATTCGTTCTTGCAGGGCTTTGGACGATCTTGGTTGGCTCTACTGCTGGACAATCATTTCGACTGACGATTTTAGCATCATTAGCTTTATTGGCCACAAATTCTTAAAACTTCTTTGTCAACCCTTTGCCACTAGTTTTCCTCCTGCCTTCTCATTAAAATTATAGCTAGAAACTATTAAGATTTCCAATTAACAACTAGTGCCCTGAAAGGAAACTTACCAAGTCTTCAATTAGAGCCCAAAAGATCTGCCTTTTTAAGCAAATACAGGAGCCCCGTGCACCCAAATTAGCAACTATATATTTGTTTCTACCTAATAATATTTTCCAAGAGTAATTATTTTCAACTGAAAATATATTTTCAAAAAAATTTATTGTACACTAACATGTTTAGAAAATATTTTAATGTGTTTGATTGGGAGTGGAAATACTTTGAAAACACAAAATTCACCATTCCAACAATATAATCTCGCAAAATTCACAATACCAAAATTCATTGTGATCCCACAAAATATAATCAAAATCCACTAAAATTTTTAATAATAATAATAATAATAATAATAACAACAACAACTAAGCCCAACAACAGGAAGAAAGATAGTCTTAGTGCACGTTTGACATTGGCTTAAAAAGCCAACTTTTTTTACTATTTAACTTATTTTTGCTACTATTCGTGGGTTGCACTGTACTATTTTAGTTACCTTTTAGCTTTATCTATAGTACTTTCTATTGGAAATATTTTAGTGAATAAACAAGTTTTGATACAACAAATAATATCCTAAATAATTGGTAAGAATATCAAATAAAGATAATTTAGAACAATCTCACAATGCTATAGAATCACACTATGAAAGTATTGTCCTTAAAGGTTGATTCGTGCCATCCCAGAGTAAAACTCGGTGCGACTGGTTCTCTTGGCTAAATAACCTCCTAGAATTAGACAATAGCATCAACCTTTGTGATGGACGCATTTCCACTCACAAAGATTCAAGAACAACCCTTTATTTCCTTTCCTTAGAACAAATATAAATTGTAAAAAAATATGTGGGAGATAAAAGAATAGAAATTATGTATTAGGAAAATATAGAGTAATGGAAAAGACTTATAGGGAAGGGCATAGTTGTTAGGACATATGTGTTTCGCTTGTTAGAAACATATGTCACTATTTTATGTAATTGGCTAATCCTTTGACAAAATGCACTTTACTTGTATTTGGGTAGATCTAAGTTGTGTTTAATATTTGAAGAAACATGTTGTTCAAGTCTAGTATTAAAGCCATGAAGATTGAACCAAGAAACAAGTGAAGAAAAGGTGTTCAATAAAGCTGGACAGATAGCTCGACACCTGTGGACAGATAGCTCGATAGCTTCTCGACACCTCCTCGACACCTGGCTATCTGTCGAGCTCTTCAGCTGATTCTTATCGCAATCTCAATAGCTTCTCGATAGCTGGTCGATCGATCGAGAAAGTTTCTGTCCCCTCGACACCTTCTCGACACCTCCTCGATAGCTGTATCTGTTGAGATTCATTAAATCTCGACACCTGCTCGACACCTGCTATCTGTCACGGTTACGAAAATTCAGATTTTTGATTTTTGGGCCAGGCTTTTGTATTTGTGTATGGTTTCTTTTTTCACAACCCTAGACCTATATAAGGCTTATTTTAGAGGCCGTCACATAAGAGAATACAAGGAGAATATATGGAAAAGGTGACCGATGCCTTATTCTCTCTAAAAGAAGTTACTGCGTCTTTGCGCCTTAGGGTTTTGTAACCAAGTGCTTCTTGATCTTCATTGTTGATGAAGTGAAGAACTTCGCAGCCAACATTCTTCTTCCTCAAGTTGGTGAGTGAGTCACGTACTGAGATTCGTGCAAAGGAGTTAGTCACGTACTGGGATCTGTGCAACAAAAAGGGTGGCGTTCATATATTGAAGAGTTCAGAGGTTCTGAAGCGGTAGAAGGTTTCTGCTGTGAGTTCGTATACGGGGATTGTAAAGTCTAGGGACAAAAGTTTTGTACTAGATCTGAAACTTCTCTTTACTATAGTGAATTGCTTTTCGGGAAGGTTTCCCCCCAAGTTTTTTACTGTGAAACTGGTTGGTTTCATTGGTTTTCCTGGGTCATCATATCTTTTTTTATTTATTTTTCCGCTACATGATTTTGACATGATATTGATGTTTGTTTGTTTTAACAAGTTTTATTTATAATAAATCTAATTAACAACTTGGGTTTAAAACTTGTTAATTCTATCAACCGGGGTCTAAATTTCCCAACAATAGTGATAAGTATTAGATAGGCTATTTATGACAATAACAACCTATAGTTATTGGTTACTAAACACCCATAAAAGCCCAACCCATTATTGCCCAACAACTATTTTTATCATAATTGTCCAACGGCTATTTTATATTTTATTGCCCAACATAAATTTCCAACGGCTAAAAAATAAAAATTATAAAAGTATTTGGAACACACCCACACCAACAATCTCCCACATGTTACAAACACGAAATAGGAAAGGCAAGCAACTAAAGAAAGCATGCATCAATATGGTACCAAAAGGTTTTAACCATACTTATTTTAAATAAGTAGGAACTAAAAGACAATGGTGGAATTAAAACTCTTTTAACCAAGCTATTTGTAATCCAAAATTACCACCCACATAACTTTCTTTACCAAGGTTTTTCTTAAACGGGTTGGCGCCTTATCCAAACCATGCGCTGCTAGGTTTCATGAGAGCTCTAGAGACTTACCTAAAAAGTCTCATAGGAAGCTGCACAACTTCCACTCACATATAGGTGGCATCCATCAGGAGTCCGTGCAGGACACCCCATCCCAACAGGTAGGGAATATGGATTCATTAAGAGCCTAAAGCTCAACCTCCAACAATCTGCAACTTAGTCAATGGCATCCATCAAGAGTGCATGTAGATACACCTCATCCCAACAGATAGGAATATGGATCCATTAAGAGCATAAAACTCAACCTCCAACAATTTGCAACTTAGTCAATGGCATCCATCAGGAGTACCTGCAGATACACCTTATCCCAACAGGTAGGGATATGGATCCATTAAGAGCATAAAGCTCAACTTCCAACAATCTATAACTTAGTTAGTGGCATCCATCAGGAGTGCGTGCAGATACACCACATCCCAACAAATAGGGATATGGATCCATTAAAAGCATAAAACTCAACCTCCAACAATCTACAACTTAGTCGGTGGCATCCATCAGGAGTGCGTGCAGATACTCCCCATCCCAACAGGTAGGAATGTGGATCCATTAAGAGTCTAAAGCTCAAGCTCACCAAATTCTGCAACTTAGCACTATCTTACACCATAAGGATGGACTCATCACTAATCTTATTGCCAAGATAACGGAAAACACATAACAAATGACAGTGCCCACATGGACCACTAATGACCTCTACCCATTTAACCTCTTGCATGGAATCACCCATCATGGAGGTTGGGCATTAGTCACAGTGTCACAACTTGGGTATTAGTCCAATCCCCCTAGATGTCTCACTCACCAGCCTTCTTGCTAATGGTTTGGTCAAAGGATCATCCAAGCTCTTTTTAGACCTTACAAAGTCCAATGACATAACATCAATATCAATAAGGTGCTTCAGCCTCAATTGGATATGTCAACTTTTCCCATTATAAACTTTGCTCTTAACACGTGTTATGGCAGCCTAGCAATCAATTAATCTACTCCTAAGCCACACAGCTTCAGACCCAGCTTTCTCTAAAGCCACTAACTCTGTTTCCATGTTAGATCTCACTGTGCAAGTCTTCTTGGATGACTTCCAAGAGACAACCCCTCCAGGTAGTGTGAACACATATCCACTAGTGGGCTTCACATAATCTATATAAGAGATTGAGTTAGCATCACAATATGCTTCTAAAACAACATGATAACCATAATATGACCCCAAAAACAAAAAATTTGTCTCCTTTAAATATCCCAATAATATAGATATTGCATCCTAGTGCTCAACACTAGGATTATGAGTGTATCTACTCAATCTACCAACATCACATGCAATATCAGGGTGACTACAGTTTGTCAAAAATATTAAACGACAAATAATTTGTACTTATTTATCTTGTGAAACATTATCACCACAATATTTGACCAAGTGCACCTTTAAGTCATGCATAATAAACATAGGTCACATATCAAAGTGTTCAATTTTTTTTTTTCTCCACATAATGAGATTATGGTAGTACAATGCAATCATTATCCCTAAGGATCTTGATGCCTAAAATAACATTTTCCTCAACCAAAACTTCATTATCAAATTTAGAGACAATAAAACATTTAATATCATGCACAACATTATGGCTAGTTCCAAATATAAGTAAGTTATCAACACATAAACAAAAAATAATACCTTCATTATTATTTAACTTATTATATATGCATTTATCCTCACCAAAAATCACAAATCCATGTGTAAGCATCATATATCAAAGAATAAGTATCAAATAACCGAAGAATAAGTATCAAATAATCAACATGATACTTTTGCTTATAGCCCTTAGTTACCGAGCATGCCTTGTATGTGTCTATGATCTCATTTGGTTATAATTTTCTTTTAAACACCCACTTGCAACCAATTGGCTTAACCTTAGGTGGAAGCTCAACCCATTCCAAATATGATTAGGCATAATCTAATAATTTGTTAAAAGCTTCCAACCATAATGGTGCATCAACAAATTTAATTGCATCATAATAACTTACATGTTCATTTTCAACAATTGAGGTAAGAAAATTGTTACCGTAACTCTTTTTCTCCCTAGTTCACTTACTTCTTCTCAATTCTTGCACATCACAATAAGATCATTAGAAGTATCAATAGGTTCATGAAACATATTTTCCTTATTTTTCAAAGGAAAATCATACTTTAAAGAAAGTATTTTTGAAGATTCAACAATAGTATTAAATTCTAAATACATCACTATCGATGAAAATAATTCTATATCGTGAACTATAGTAAATATAACCAATAAACACAGAATCACATATTTAAGAATCAAGTTTCCTCCTTTTAGGTTCATGTAGCATGACCTTAGGCAAGTACCCCCATACTTTGAGATATTCTCCTTTTAGATTTGGGTAATATGTTAGCCAACCACCCACACAATTTTAGGTATACCAAGTTAGGCTTACACCATTCTCAACTCCCTTTTTTTATATTCTATAAAAATTTCCAAAACCTCATCTTTGGTTCTTAATAAACAAAGCTAAGTAAATATAAAATGGTCATCAACAAAGATTACATAAAATCTCTTACCACCTCTAGTCATTGGGTATTTTAAATCATCCAAATTACTATGTACCAAACTAAGGAGTATGGTTCCTTTTGTTATGGATTTGCAAGGTTTTTTTTATTTCAAATTCACAAAAGCCTATCCACCATCTCAAAACAACACATATAACCAATAAAAATATGTGTGTATATATATATATATATATATATTAATATCACTCTTGCACTTGGAGGATAAAAGGAATATTTATTCCCACTAAAGCTTCTCCACTAGCCCAAAATACTAGTTGGATCATTTTTTTTTTTTTATAAGAATTTTTAATTATTTTCCATAATTTCTCATTTCATATATTTGTGTCAAGAGATGTAAAAAATAATAGCATCTGTACATAGAGCCAATAGCCTTTAGCTACTAGAAACCACTCTTAGGAATGTCCAAAATTTTACAAGAATAAGACACTTAATATTTTGTAAACTTTGACATCATTATACCACAATTGTATAATAAAAATGTTTAATCATTCACAATTTCTTATTCACACGACCATAAATTATTACTTGAATACTTTGGCAAGGAAGATAATATTTAATTAAATTATGCTCCTTCCTTCCCAGTTTGTTTGTCCTCTATTCTATTTTGGGATGTCCTAAAATATTGTTATGTTTCTAAAATTAGAAGTCATTAATTTACTAATGTTCCTATTATGCCCCTACTTTATTTCCAAAACCATTTGAAAAGAAAACCAACAAAATATATATATATATATATATATATATTTTAAACCAATTTAGGCAGCTTTTTAGTTGCTTCATTAAGAATAACTCCTAAAAAAAAAGTTGATAAAAACTCAATCTTACACACCATTCTCTCTTTTTTTTTTTCTTTTTCTTTTTTTTCCTTCTTCTTCTTTGATGGAATCTTACACTTTATTCTCTCCAAATTAATGTGATAGGCCAAACACGTATTGACCCCTTGTGATAAATTAACCAATTAATTTAGCCAAGTGAATTAATTAAGTTAATTAACATGCAAACGTGTGGTAGCACAAACAAATTACCAATAACTAATTATGCAGCAAAAAATAAATAACACGGTGATTTATTTACGAATGAGGAAAACCTGACGGCAAAAACCCCACCGGGTGATTTTCAGGTCACCACTCCCGAAATTCCACTATTATCACAACAAGCGATTACAAGTAAAGGAATCCCAAGTACCTTACCAACCTACAATTGAACCCTTACCCCAATACCCAATTGGACTTGTTCTGTAGTGAAAATTTCCCCTTTTGATGCACGGTTCCCAAGTACGTGACTAACCAATGCGTGGATCCTAGTACGCGACTTCAATCACCAACTAGAAAGAGTTGTTGGCTACAAAGTTCTTCAATTCATCCACGATGAAGATCAAGAAGATGCTTGGTCACAAAACCCAAAGGTGCACATACACATCAACTTCTTTAAAAGAGATGAACTAGGGCGAAACTTTGTCTCCGGTCACAAATTGCTTTAACAGACTTTACTCAATGCTTGTGCAACTTGTGTACTCTCTGACAGTCCTTAAAACAATCTTTTTATATGTCTAGGGTTAGGAGAAA
Organism: Quercus ilex subsp. ballota; assembly: GCA_032727855.1. Taxonomy (NCBI): domain Eukaryota; kingdom Viridiplantae; phylum Streptophyta; class Magnoliopsida; order Fagales; family Fagaceae; genus Quercus; species Quercus ilex. The sequence goes on from CM064909.1 coordinate 29,579,852, forward strand.
AGAAGACCCAAACACATAAACACGGATCCCAAGAAATCAAATCAAAAATTCTGATTTTTGTAGACCTCGACAGATAGAAGCTGTCGAGCATCTGTCGAGATAGCTGTCGAGCACACGGGCAGAACAACTTCCTTAAACCTCGACACATACTAGCTGAAGAGCTTTAGTAACTTTGCACTTTCAGCTTGTTTTCTTGGACAGATTTGAGGGCTTCAACATTTGATCTTAAAACATGGTTTCTTGAAATATTTCAACACATCCTAAATCTACCCAAATACAAGTAAAGTGCGTTTTGTCAAAAGATTAGTCAATTACATAAAATCATGACATATGTTCTTAACATGTGAACCACATATGTCCTAACAATCTCCCCCTTCGGTAATCCGTGACAAAACCACAGCAAACAAATGAACATATGAGAGAAGTCATAAATCACTCAACTTATATTCACTTGTTGAATACAATAAAATCTATCGTAACACAAACTCTTGAAAAACTTTGCAAGAAGAGAGTTTATGACAAGTAAACTTTGACAACCTGTATTTCTGAAACACTTTAAATAAAACTCATCAAGGCATCTTAGTGTGAAACAGAAATAATAAATTGCATACAAGTATAAGAAACATGTGTATAAAGAGAGAATAGAAACAACACATGTAAGGGTGAGGTGAAAGAAAACATACATCCACATATAAAGAATATAAGTACAATGTATGTGTAAAAATGGTCACAAGACCCAATGTACAAGAACAATGTATCCAAAAAAAAAAAAAAGATATATCATATCCTCACTACATCCCTCATACCAACAACACTCCCCCTAACAAAATAGTCTTATACTAACTCTCCTCTTAAGAATGACTACTCTCATATCCCAAAACTACTCCTCCTTTTTGTCAATAGAGACAAAGGGTAAGAGCGTCAAGTAGACATCTCATCGGTAGAGCTAGCATCTCCATCATCATCATCCAAAGCATCATCGTCATCGCCATCATCATCAACATCCTCAGCATCAAAATCAGAAGCCACTAGAGGAGGTGGTGAAGGAGTAGCCTCAGAAGCAAAACCACCCATAGTCGCCTGCCATCGTGCAATACAACCAACATGAACATTCACCTGTTACAACTTAGTAGAGAGTGTATCAAGGCCAGCATCCATGCGCTACAGTTGCGCCATGATATCTCCAAGTGACAGATCGCCCATGGAAGAAGAAGGAGCGGATGTAGATGGAGCAGACCGAGATGGTGCCGAACGAGATGGAGTCGAACCAGAGAAAGGTGCTGCTAACTCCTGTCATGACCGAAACTGCGCCTTACTACGTTTTACGATAGCGGCGTCTATGGCACACATGAAGGTGAAGTGGTCGGACACAAGAAAGGAGACAGAAAAATGGCGTAAGATCCTCGTGATAGCGGAAGGAAAGATAATCTTATCATGGGACGCCGAATCTAGATGAACATCTATGATAGAAAGAATGAAATGAGAAGGGAAATCAACAGTAAGATGCTCAAATAAGGACAACAAAAATTGAGCACGAGGCTCTGTAATGGAGTTGTAGTAAGAAAGAGGATGGAGTACAAAAGTCATCACCATGTTCAAGAATCTAGGACCTTTAGCAAAAGGCCGACATGGTGTAAACTGATGCTCACCCCAAACAAAAGGGCGCTCACAGAAAGTGGACATAAGCTCATCCTTGGACACAGTCCTCAAATGCTCACAAGAAGGATAGTCAGAAAACTCTATCCTAGGAACCCGATGCACATCCACAACAAGTTGCGATGTGATAAGGATGCGCGTACCTCAAACGCGAGTGAAGAAAAGAGGTACTGAACGATCAATCCCGTGCATGTTGGAGTAAAACTCCTGAATAAGCACGAGAGGACAAGTGACTGGGACGTCACACAATGACTCCCATCCCCGACTGTGAATGACAGAGGGAATTAGTGTCGGTGAAGTCTGCCAAAATGACTTGGCGTTCCGAATGAACACCTCATCTAGAAAAGTTCTCCGAGAAAGCCTTTCAGGCATCCTCATCACAAAACTGAATGTTAGAAGGAGTAGGATCAGAAGATGATGCCCCGAAATGAAGAGAGTTCCGAGACGGAGCAGATTTACGCTTAGGTGCCATAGACACGACTAACGTAAACAGAAGGAGAGAGAGAGAGAGAGAGAGAGAGAGAGAGAGAGAGAGAGAGAGAGAGAGAGAGAGAGAGAGAGAGAGAGAGAAAGACATGTTAGGACATATATGTTTTAACTTGTTTAAGAACATATGTCACTTAGTTATGTAAATTGGCTAATCTTTTGACAAAACGCACTCTGCTTGTAATTGGGTAGTTCTAGGTGTTTTTAATACTTCAAGAAACAATGTTTCAAGGTCAAGTGTTGAAGTCATCAAGTCTGTCCAAGAGAAAGCAAGCTGAAGTGCAAAGTTTTTAAAGCTCGACACCTCTCGACAGCTACCTCGACACCTGCTATCTGTCAAGATTTAAAAAGTTAGAATTCCAATCTGATTTTCTTGGGATCCGTGAATATGTTTTTGGGCCTTCTTTTCTTTTAATCCTAAACATATAAAAGGATTATTTTAAGAGCCGTTTTGGGTGACACAAGTTGCATTATCATTGAGCAATCTCTGTTTAAGCAAATTGTGATTAACAAACGAAGTTCTTGACCTAGTTCATCTTCCATCAAGAAGTTGCTGTGTATTTGCACCATAGGGTTTTGTAACCAAGCATCTTCCTGCTATTCATCATATGGATGAACTGAAAAACTTTGCAGCCAACCATTCTTCCTCAGTTGGTGTTCTGAAGTCGCGTACTTGGATCCGCGCATTGGTTAGTCACGTACTTGGGAGCCGTGCATCAAAGGTGGAGACTGTCACTATAGATCAAGTCCAATTGGGTATTGGGGTAAGGGTTCAACTGTAGGTTGGTAAGGTACTTGGGATTCCTTTACTTGTAACCGCTTGATTTGATAATAGTGGAGTTTCGGGAGTGGTGACCTGAAAATCACTCGGTGGGGTTTTTGCCATTAGGATTTTCCCCATTCGTAAACAAATCACCGTGTTATTTATTTTCCGCTGCATATTTAGTTGATTGGTGATTTGTTTGTGCTTCCATAAAATTGCATGATTAATTGATTAATTAATTACTTGGCTAAATTAATTAATTAGGGTTAATCACAAGGGGTCATTCAGATTGTGGCCTATCAAGTGGTATCAGAGCAGGCACACTCTGATTAGGTTTAATCTTTGCTGTGTTGATCCATTGACCCCTGTTGTCATTGGCTGTAACCTGCTTGATGAGATCTTTGTTTTCAAATACATCTTGTTTTTCTAATCACTATTTGCTTGAGTGTCTCAGAAAATACAAGTCTAAAAGTTATTTGAATTCTCTTATGATGACTATTAGAAAAGATCTCAGTTTTGCTAAGAAGAAACTAGACTGTCTCAGAATGAAAATGTGCAAAGGAGTTCGTCTGAGAAGAGTGAAAGTTATAGGCTTAGCTCATAAAAGGCAGTTGAGAGAAAGAACCATTCCCTCTGATTTATCATCTAAGCATGAAGTATGTTTCATGATGAAGTCTGCATTCAAGGTAATGGACATATGTCTATGGTATCTTGACAGTGGTTGCTCACGACACATGACTGGAGACAGATCTCTCTTCAAGATCTTTGAGTCTAAGAAAGGTGGCAATGTTACCTTTGGTGATGGAAGCAAGTCACAAATTAAGGGGAAAGGGATTATATCTCTGCCAGGACTGCCAGACATTGCGAATGTCCTTTATGTAGAAGGTCTAAGGGTGAACCTATTGAGCATTAGTCAGATATGTGATCAAGACTTCATGGTGCTATTCTCAAAAGGGAAGTGTCTTGTCATGGATGAGTCTGGAAAGAAGCTCATTAGTGGGGTTCGCACTTTGGACAACTGCTATGGATTGGTTCCTGATGCTGATATTGTGTGTAATAGCATTCGTTTGCCTAATGAAGATCTGTGGCATCAACGAATGGGACATGCTAGTTACAAGCATCTATCTATTGTATCTAAGCATGAATCAGTCTTGGGGATACCAAAGCTTAGTAGAATTAGCAATGTGGTGTGTGGACCATGTCAGCTTGGAAAACAGACAAAAGCTAAGCATCTAGGCACTCAGACAACAGCTACATCCAGACCATTGGAGCTGTTGCACTTAGATCTTATGGGTCCAACCAGAACTGAGTCTCTTGGGGGTAAGAGATACATCATGGTTATGGTAGACGACTTCACCAGATACACTTGGGTCATTCTACTACAATCCAAGTCTGATGCTCTTGAGCACATTGAAGCTTTATGCACAAGACTGCAGAATGAAAAGAGCCTGAAGATTGATCGAATTCGAAGTGACCATAGGAAGGAATTCGAGAACTCATACATGGAATCCTTCTGCACAAGATCGGGTATATCTCAAGAATTCTCTGCTCCTATTACCCCTCAGCAGAATGGTGTGGTAGAAAGGAAGAACAGGGTTATTCAAGAGATGGCTAGAGCCATGCTGCATAACAAAGATGTGGCTAGAAACTTGTGGGGAGAAGCTGTAAACACTGCATGTCATACAGTAAATAGGGTATACTTTAGACCCGGTACCAAAAAGACTCCCTATGAGTTATGGAAAGGAAGGAAGCCTAATGTGAAGTACTTCAGAATTTTTGGAAGTACCTGCTTCATTCTTAAGGATAGAGAGAATGTGGGAAAGTTTGAGTCCCGGAGTGATGAAGGCATATTTCTGGGTTACTCTTCTACAAGTAAGGCTTATCGAGTGTACAACAAAAGAACTATGAAGGTAATGGAGACAGTAAATGTCGTCATTGATGAGTCTTCAGAGTCAAGTTCTGAGAAAGACACTGAGGGACTCCCCAAGGAAATTCTTCCTTCTAAGCCTAGGGAAGTTCAAGACATTACTGAACAAGAACTTGCTTCTCCAAGTACTCCCAGTACTCCCAGTATTTTGGAAGACCCTGCAGACTTACCCATTTCACCAGAGTCTGAATCTCAGGAAAAGAAGGGACCTTCATCTAGAATCAAATTAAATCATCCTCCAGAAGTCATTGTGGGAGACATGAATGAACTCACATTAAGGAAACGTACAGTTGATAAATGTGTTGCTAACTTTGTGTCTTATTCCTGCTACTTGTCACAGGTTGAACCTAAGAAAGTTGAGGAAGCACTACAAGATGAAAGTTGGGTTGAAGCAATTTATGATGAATTACTCCAGTTTCAGAGGAATGATGTTTGGACTCTAGTACCTAGACCGGAAGGAGAACACATCATCGGTACAAAGTGGATATTCCGCAACAAGACTGATGAAGAAGGAAATGTGATTCGCAACAAAGCTCGACTTGTGGCTCAAGGATACTCACAAATGGAAGGAGTAGACTATGATGAGACATTTGCCCCAGTTGCCCGAATGGAGTCAATCAGAATTCTTCTTGCCCTAGCATGTCAACTGAATTTCAAACTCTATCAGATGGATGTAAAGACTGCCTTCTTGAATGGGTTACTCAAAGAGGATGTCTATGTGGCTCAACCAAAAGGATTCATTGATCCACACTTTCTGAATCATGTGTTGTACCTTAAAAAGGCACTTTATGGGTTGAAGCAAGCTCCTAGAGCCTGGTATGATAGACTCACACAATATCTTATGTCACATGGGTTCACAAGAGGGAAGGCTGATCAAACCCTCTTCATCAAAAGGGAAGATGGGGAGTTGATCGTTGCTCAAGTCTATGTTGATGATATCATCTTTGGGTCGACTAAGGATGAACTGGCTCATGGCTTCTCAAAACTCATGCAAGCCGAGTTCGAGATGAGCATGATTAGAGAGCTGACTCACTTCCTTGGATTGCAGATTCGCCAACAAGACTCAGGTATATTTCTTTCTCAATCTAAATATGCTAAGAATCTTGTGAAAAAGTTTGGTTTGGATTCTGCTAGTTCTGTTAGAACCCCTATGAGCCCTAATGTTAAACTCACTGTAGACTTGTTAGGCAAGAGTGTTGATCCTTCTCTCTATAGAAGCATGATAGGTAGTCTTCTTTACCTTACTGCTAGTAGACTTGACATTAGTTATAGTGTTGGTGTGTGTGCTAGATATCAGGCTAACCCCAAAGAATCTCACATGACTGCTTTAAAAAGAATTATAAAGTATGTCAAAACCACTGCTGAGTTCGGTGTGTGGTATAGCAAGGACACTAATGGTGTCTTAGCTGGGTACTCTGATGCCGATTGGGTTGGAAATGCTGATGATAGAAAGAGTACCTCGGGGGGTTGCTTTTATGTGGGTATCAATCTTGTCTCTTGGATGAGCAAAAAGCAGAACTCCATCTCCTTATCCACTGCAGAAGCTGAGTACATCGCTGCTGGTAGCTGTTGCACCCAACTCCTCTGGATGCAAAAACTCCTCCATGATTATGGTATTTGTCAAGAGCATCTCACTATTTACTGTGACAATACCAGTGCCATTAATATCTCAAAGAATCCGGTTCAACATTCTAGAACCAAACAGATAGAGATTCGACATCACTTCATTAGGGAGCTTGTCGAAGATGGTACTCTCACTCTTGAGTTTATCCACACTGATGATCAAAAGGCTGACTTGTTCACCAAACCTCTTGACAGCAAACGTTTTGAATTCCTTCGTTAAAACATTGGTGTCATCTCCATGGATTGATCTCCTTCTCTTGTCCCTCTTCCTCATGCATTTGCATCTAGTTTTTGCTTTGCTTTGATAACATGTTTTTGTTTGTTTATTTTCAGTTTTGCTTATTTTGTTTTTAATAAAAAAAAATTGAAAAATTGAAAAATACAAAAACAGTGTGTGTTATGTGTACTTTGGTACTTGTGTACCTTGGATGGCCAATGAAACAAAGTTTTCTAAACTTTGTATCTCTTGTAACTTAGATGAGCATCTCTATGCACAACTAAGCAAGTGAGCTTTATGGCTTTTGTTTGTGATGAGTAAGATTAGGTTATCTCTTAAAACTTAACACTCATATCACTCTTTTTGACGAGTAGGACTAGAAAATCCTAAGAGAAAGGCATAAATGACCATCTCACCACTGTTGCTCGCCAATCATAGTATGACACATGTATGCTTCGGCATAGCAAAAGTGCAGTGTCAAAGACATCCGTATGCTTCGTCATAGCAAAAGTGCAATGTCAATGCTTAACATCTTGGATATTTCTTTTCTCTCTTTTATATATCCATGTATGATATGCTAAAATAAAAGAAAATATGCAAAAAAAATAAAAAGCAAAAAGATTAAAAATGCTTAAATATGGTTGCAAGCGTGTATTCTAGGAGATGTGGGAGTTATAGGATGTACCTCGAAGGTGATAGTCCCCATCAAACAGTTATGATTGTGTGTGAGTTAAAAGTTATTTTCTCATATCTCAGATCGTCATAACATCTATACACATATGCAATCTTGCAATGTTTTTCACACACAACACGCAATATTCTTTACTACTTTTGATACATGTGCAGGTACAATGTGATTTGGCCATCACAAAGGTTTTACATGTGCTAATGTATGCTCACTAAACTGTCATAAGTTGTTTTTGAAATATAAAATTGGTTAGACTTGTTTAGTGTGTGTGTGTGTTTTGCATGATCCTTGTGCTTATTTTCTTGTTGAGAGACGTTTTTGAGAGGTTTAAATGTTGAGTGGATCTTTGGTAGAGATGTGTGTTGGATTGCATTCATGTCTGTGTTTTTCCCTTCTCGAAAAACTGCCTTTTTCTACTGGCTCGACACCTTCCTCGACACCTCCTCGATACCTGGTCATTTGTCGAGCTTCTCAAGTTGTTTCTTATCGCAATCTCGACACCTCCTCGACACCTGATGGATCGATCGAGAAAGTCTCTGTCCTCTCAATAGTTTCTTGACACCTGTTGGATCGATCGAGATTCACTTATGCTGTTTGAGTCTTCTGTCTCCTTGATACCTTCTCGACACCTTCACGATCGATCGAGATTTCTTCTGTCTCCTCGATACCTTCTCGACACCTTCGCGATCGATCGAGCTTCTCGTATCTGAATCTCTCCTTGCATCTCGATACCTCTCGATACCTTTATCTGTCGAAGGCTAATTCCTCGATACCTTCCTCGACAGCTTCCTCGATACCTCTCGACACCTCAGCTGTCGAGATTTACTGAGGTGCCTATTTAAGGATCTGTCGCGATTTTCTTCATTTCTCACTCGATTTCTCTCGATCTCTCCGTGTCTGTTCATCTCCCTTTCACTCTCCTTTCACTCAAATCCTCCAACCCTCTTGGATCTTGCTCATTCCTTGCCTCAATCACTTGGTAAGATCTCTTGTCTCTTCCTTTTTCATGCATTTCATGTTTTGAAAACCTAGTTTTTGGGATTTTTCATAAAAATTTGGGGTTTTTCAAAATTGTTGAGTTTTTATTGAAATTTTGGGTTGGGTTTGTACTTAGATGATTTCAAAATGTCATACATTGCATTTCATTTGCATTATAATGATATTTACATGCATTTAGATGTGTGCTTTATGTTTGTGTGCTGCTAGGATTGGATTGGGCTGAGCCCATGAAGTTTTTCCTTTGCATGTCACATGCTCATGCATTCCCATGAATACGTACTTGTTGTTCAACATATTTGATATATTTGAACTGTGTTGGGACTTTTCTGTGTGTCTCTCTCTATCTCTTTCTCATTCTTTTACGTTAGTAGTCTCTATGGCACCCAAACGTAAATCCACTCCCACTCGGAACCCTTTACGTTCTGGAGCTTCCTCTTCTTCTGATTCTGCTCCTCTTAACCTTCGGTTCCGTGATGGAGATGCCCATAAGGCATTTTCGGAGAACTTTTCTCGACGAGGTGTTCATTCGGAACGCCAAGTCATTCTGGCGGACTTCGCCGATACTGACCTTCCCTCTATCATTCACAGTAGGGGATAGGGGTCACTGTGTGACATCCCGGTCACTTGCCCTCTCGTGTTGATACAGGAGTTCTACTTCAACATGCACGGGATTGATCTTTCAGTACCTCATTTTGTCACTCGCGTTCGAGGTATGCGCATTCCTGTCACACCGCAACTTGTTGCGGATGTGCTTAGGGTACCTAGGATAGAGTTTCCAGATTACCCCTCTTGTGAGTGTCTGAGGACTGTGTCCAAAGATGAGCTCATTTCTGCTTTTTGTGAGCACCCTGCTGATTAGGGTGAGCATCAGTTCACATCATGTAGGCCCTTTGTTAAAGGTCCTAGATTCATTAACATGGTGATGACTTTTGTTCTCCATCCTCTTTCTCACTATAACTCTATCACAGAGCCTCGTGCTCGATTTTTGCTTTCTCTACTTTAGCATCTCACCATAGACTTCCCTTCTCACTTCATCCGGTCTATCATAGAGGTTTATCTTGATTCGACGTCCCGTGATAAGCTCATCTTTCCTTCTGTTATCACGCGGATTCTACGCCATTTTTCCGTTCCCTTTCCTGTGCCCGATCACTTCACACACATATCTGCCATAGATGCCGCTATTGTAAAACGTAGTGAGGCGCAGTTCAGGTCGAGACAGCCAGGTGCCACTCCTCCCTCCCGTTCAGCGCCATCCAGATCAGCTCCATCTACATCTGCTCCTTCTTCCTCTTCGAGCGATGTATCCCTTGGTGATATCATGGCACAGCTGCAACGCATGGACACTCGTCTTGATACACTCTCTGCTGAGTTGTATCAGGTGAATGTTCGTGTGGGTCGTATTGCACGACGGCAGGCGATCATGGGTGGATTTGCTCCAGAGGCTACTCCTTCACCATCTACTCCAGCAGCGTCAGATTCTGAGGATGATGAGGATGATGATGATGATGATGATGGGGATGCTAGCTCTGCCGATAAGATGTCTACATGACACTCTACCCTTTGTCACTCGTGACAAAAAAGGGGAGTAGTTTTGGGCTATGAGAGTAGTCATCTTAGGGGGAGAGTTAGTATAGGACATTTTTGATAGGGGGAGTGTTGTCATTTTTTTGAGGGATGTAGTGAGGCTATATGTATTTTTTTTTTCTTATCTCTTAGATACATTGGTCTTGTATATGAGGTCCTTTGACCATTTTTACATACATTGTACTTATCTTATCTCTTATATATGTTGATGTATGTTTCTTTCACCTCTCTCTTCATGTGTTGTTTCTTTTCTATCTTTATACACATGTTTTTTATACTTGTATGCAATCTATTTATTTCTGTTTCACACAAGATGCCTTGATGAGTTTTGTTTAAAGTGTTTTAGAAATACAGGTTGTCAAAGTCTACTTATCATAAGCTCTCTTCTTGCAAAGTTTTTCAAGAGTTTGTGTTAGGATAGATTTTATTGTAATCAACAAGTGAATATGAGTTGAGTGATTTATGACTTCTCTTATATGCTCATTTGTTTGTTGTGGTTTTGTCACGGATTGCCAAAGGGGGAGATTGTTAGGACATATATGTTTTAACTTGTTTAAGAACATATGTCACTTAGTTATGTAAATTGGCTAATCCTTTGACAAAACGCACTCTGCTTGTAATTGGGTAGTTCTAGGTGTTTTTAATACTTCAAGAAATAATGTTTCAAGGTCAAGTGTTGAAGTCATCAAGTCTGTCCAAGAGAAAGCAAGCTGAAGTGCAAAGTTTTTAAAGCTCGACACCTCTCGACAGCTACCTCGACACCTGCTATCTGTCGAGATTTAAAAAGTCAGAATTCCAATCTGATTTTCTTGGGATACGTGAATATGTTTTTGGGCCTTCTTTTCTTCTAACCCTAAACATATAAAAGGATTATTTTAAGAGCCGTTTTGGGTGACACAAGTTGCATTATCATTGAGCAATCTCTGTTTAAGCAAATTGTGATCAACAGACGAAGTTCTTGATCTAGTTCATCTTCCATCAAGAAGTTGCTGTGTATTTTCACCATAGGGTTTTGTAACCAAGCATCTTCCTGCTATTCATCATGTGGATGAACTGAAGAACTTTGCAGTCAACCATTCTTCCTCAGTTGGTGTTCTGAAGTCGCGTACTTGGATCCGCGCATTGATTAGTCACGTACTTGGGAGCCGTGCATCAAAGGTGGAGACTGTCACTACAGATCAAGTCCAATTGGGTATTTGGGTAAGGGTTCAACTGTAGGTTGGTAAGGTACTTGGAATTCCTTTACTTGTAACCGCTTGATTTGATAATAGTGGAGTTTCGGGAGTGGTGACCTGAAAATCACCCGGTGGGGTTTTTGCCATTAGGGTTTTCCCCATTCGTAAACAAATCACCGTGTTATTTATTTTCCGCTGCATATTTAGTTGATTGGTGATTTGTTTGTGCTTCCATAAAATTGCATGATTAATTGATTAATTAATTACTTGGCTAAATTAATTAATTGAGGTTAATCACAAGGGGTCATTCAGATTGTGGCCTATCAAGACAATTAGAAAAGCCCCAAGCAGTTCAAAAATATCAAGATATATTGAAAAGAGAGTACGTATGCATGGGGAATGCATGAACATGTGACATGCAAAAGAAAATTCATCATGGGCTCAGCCCAATCCAATCCTACCAGAACACAAACATATTACACACATCTAAATGCATGAAAATACCATTATAATGCAAATGTGATGCAGTGTATGAGATTTTAAACACATTTAAATGAAAACCCATCCCAAAATTTCAACAATAACTCATTAATTTTGAAAAACCCCAACATTTTTCAAAAACCCCAAAACCTAGGTTTCAAATCATGAAATGCATGAAGAATGAGAGATTAGAAGCTTACCAAGTGAAGAAACTCTTGAGAAAGCTTGAAAAAACCTTAAGGAGCAAGATTGGAGTGAGATGAAAGTGTTTGGGAGAGAAAAAGAGAGAGATCGAGAGAAATGAATTTCGGATCTCACGAGGGGTATATATAGAATCCTCAGTAATCTCAACAGATGAGGTGTCGAGAGGTGTCGGGCCATCTGTCGATGAAGGTGTCGAGGAAAATAACGTCAACAGATACAAGTGTCGATAAGGTATTGAGGAACAAAACACCAGAACCAAGAACAGACACTCGATCGATCGACTAGGTGTCGAGAAGCTATTAAAGAGGCAGGAACTTTCTCGATCGATCCAACAGGTGTCGAAGAGGTGTCGAGATTGCAATAAGAAAAAGCTTGAGAAGCTCGACAGATAGCTAGGTATCGAGAAGGTGTTGAGCCAGCTTTTAAAAACAGTTTTTCAAGAAGAGAAAAACACAGACATGAATGCAATCCAACATGCAACTCAAACACTGATCCAATCAACATATGAAGCTCTCAAAATCAACTCTTAACAGTAATTTTAAGCACATGGATCTCAAAAACACACACACACACACACACTAAACAAATCTAACCAATTTTATATTTCAAAAACAAGTCAAGATAGTTGTGAGAGTGCTTTTTTTCTTAGCACACAGGCCCAAGTAGAGACAAGGATCCCAGGCCCAAATACTTGTTGTTTTGGTGGACTGGGCTTGGTTCACCGCAGCTAAATGGGGCTGATTACAAACCAAGTTGTGCGCGAGTCACATAAAGCTCCTCAAGATGAAAAATGCAATTCCTCCTAAGCAATAAAATACCATTATAAGTGTTTTAGTCTCGTAAAATGACCATTTACTCTTACGAAATAAGTAAAATAAGTGTTCATAATATTCACAATGAGGAAGAGATTGAAATAGAGTATTTAAGGCTTATCTTTTATTGTATAAACATTTAAAAGAGTTCCTTCACTTGGTACCCCGGGGCGTACTGTCGTGGGATCTCGGGCATACTGTCGTGGGATCCCGAGGCGTACTAGGCCTGTAAGAACCCAGAATACTGGTTCTCTGGACTATATGATATTTTTCCATGTTTATTATGCAATAGAGCTTTGTCCTTTCCCTTTACCTCTATAGGTGTTACATAAAAACACACTATACAATACACATATCTTCAAATAATTGTTAGTTTCTTAGATTAGGATATACACTTTAATACATATACATATATGTAAACGAGTTTCATGAGAATGATTCAGCCACGAGGATCCTGGCCCCAATTCTTACAGACTTAGTGCTTTTGCACAAGACTTGTGGGATTTGGAACTCAAATCCGAGTGGCTTTGCTTGGGCTTTTCCTTCCAAGATAGTTAGGTGAGAAGGATTTTAGCAAGAAATAGTAAAGGAAGACAATATAATAAAGAAATACACGAAATAATTGTTAGATATCCTCAAATCAATATGAGGTATTTCATTATTTTCTTGATTGTGGATTACAATATGCTCATTATTTTCTTTGATAGCCATTCAAGCTTCCAAGACTTGCAAAGTTTGAATTTGTTGAATCCGAGTATGTGCCATAGTGGCTGTCTCTGGGATACTGGGAGCAGTTCCTCTGTTTTCTTTGAGTTTTACAGAGTTATCTTAATGATTTTTCTGTGATTTTCTATTGCTGCATAATGTCCCTTAATGTTGGCTACTTCCCCCTTTTTATAGTGTCATTTTAGGGTTTGAATACCATTGATTCTTCCCCCTTGACTCCTTGGGTACCAGAGCCTCTGTTATGCCAACCATTTCTGACCGTTGATTCTTTCTCTGTTTCTCATAGTTTTCATTTTTTAGTCCTGTTTCCTAAAAGCCACTTACTGACTTTCCATTTTGGATAGCTGACGTTTACCCTCTGTTCTTTCAAGTCCTTTTACCTCTTGGACTTAGCTTTTTGGCTGTCCATCTTGCTGTCATTTTTCCCAAGTGAGTAGAATCCATTCCTGCTGGGTTGAAGGTTTTCCCAGCCACTTCCTTTTATAGTTCTTCATTCTGGGTTTCCCGGGGTACCAGCCTTTTGTTCATGAATTGTTATTCTCCAAGCTTTCTGATTCTTTGCTGCACCACTGGGTGCTTGAGAGAGACATATATGTTCTTCATTTCTTGTATTTCGTGGTACTCATTTTGAGCTGTCTCAATCCCACTTTAGCTGCGCACGTCCTGAGGATCCCGAGCCTCTAGCAGCCTCTAGGGATCTCGGCCCAGTTTTTTTCACTGGATTTTTAATGGCCTTTTTTGCTGGAAATCTGAACATACATAGGGCCTCAATGTCGATTCTTCTTGCTGCATGAATTGGGCCTTCTTTTGTTAAAGCCCATGGTCTTTCTTTACTTTTTCATAGAATGGGCTTTCTTGTGAAATTTTGGCCTTCATCATTAGCCCCCCGAGCTCGTGGGTTACCTGTAGCCCACGCGCGAGCAAATAAATTGTTTTTGGACACTTTCTTGCTTTGTAGAACCAATGTATAGATCAAATAATTTTTGAGGGAAACTCCAAATGAATTGCTACACTTCCTTCATGGAATGAACTAACATGTTGCCAAAGATTAGAATTCACCTTCATGCTAGTATTAAGCTGTAGATTGGTATTCAATTTTCCATAAAACAAATCAATTTTGTCAGGCCGACAATGAAGTATTCATATATAGCCAAAATTATATTGGTATTGCATTTGATGCCAAGAGTATATTTTTAGCACTAGTGTTTTTGCTAGCAATTCTAGGATATGCCTTTTTTGAAAGTAGCATACAAAAATCATATTGAATGCATATTAAGTCTTAATATAAGATAGCATAGCTTTGTCAACAAGATTTTGTTTGTTTTACAAAATAGGTTGAGTGAGGGAAGCCCCCATGAACTTTGCCAAAGATATTCTATGCATTGTAGTACATGCTTGCTATGGCTAAGGTGAATAACACCCATATGTTTGCCACATGAGATTTTAGTCCATGAATAGTGACTTACCAATGAGACCATGATATCATAAGTCTTTGAATCATATAAACATGCTAATTTAAAGTCAAATCAAGACTAGCTATTCTTCTCAAAATGTATTAAGAGACATAAACTTCCTTGAGAACATGGCTTAGAATGCTTAAGAACATCTCCATGCCTTGCTTTTAGCTAAAGACCTTGCTCTTCTTGTGGATGCTCTTGATCTTTGCCTTATTCTTTTTCCAAATTGTGAGAGATTATATAATATTTCAAATTGCAGTAAATTATTCACATATCATGCCACCAATTATATTGCTATATACCATATAGTTCATGAGCCAAAGAAAATAACAGTGGTTGAACTTAGTATAGTAAAGTTTGCACTAGGCTTCTCAATTTTCATCAAGTGAAAGATATATCTAAGGAAAAATTTTTAATCTTATCTTAGCCCCCAGTGTATGCACTGGAAAAGCCAATTGCCAAATAAGACATAGCAATAAAATTATTTCATGTATATGAAATCATGTGAGGATTTCAATCACACAAGAATTCCAAATTTTGATTTTTGATAATTGGTCAAGTAAGAAGACCAAAATATTAGAATTTTCACTTTAATATACATGAATAAAGTATTAGTGCATGGGTGATACCTCTTGCACAACTTTTTGCAGTGTTTTGATATATTCAAACATGGTACTAATGAGTGGGCTCATCGAAAGGGTACCTTTCTTTTGTTGAATTGAAGTACCTCCAAGCCTTTGGTGAGTTTACACCTTGTAAGAGGAGGGAAATGTTGCTAGTTGGTTTCCAATGTCATTGACTAATCTCTTTGTATAGAGATTTGCAAAAGTATCCATGCTTTTACGGCTTCGAGTGATGTACTCTTAGAATTTTTTTTTAAGTTACGCCTTCCTTGCTTCCTTAGGCTCCCTTGAACCAATTCCTTTCAAGGAGGTCGATCTTGTGCACTTTATACACCCATTTTTGGGTTTTTCGTACCCACTCGAGGCTCTTTCTCTTAGTACCCCTCGTTGGGTCTTACTTACAATTTGCACCCTTTACTGGGATGTGCTACGGCTTGTACCTATTTCTGGTACATGCTACAGTTTATACCCATTGCTAGTACATTCTATAAGTTATAGCCATGACTGGGATATGCTTACAATCTGCACTTTTACCTATTGCTGGTACGTGCTACAACTTGTACCCATAAACTTTTGCTTCTGACCATTTTCTTGGTCGTACTTGGAAACTTTTCCTCTTGGCCAATTTCTGGGCCATGTATTTAGAAAATTTGTTCTAGGCCAAGTCTTGCGCCAGGTACATGGAAAGTTTGCTCTTCCCAAGTCCTAGGCCATGCCACTTGGAAAATTTGTTTTTTGATCAAGTCCTGGGCTAGGTACATGGGAAATTTGCCCTTTCCCAAGTCCTAGGCCATGCCACTTGGAAAATTCTGTTTTGGTCAAGTCCTGTGCCAGGTACATGGAAAGTTTGCCCTTTCTCAAGTCCTAGGCCATGTCACTTGGAAGAATTTGTATTTTGATCAAGTCTTGGGTTAGGTACATGGAAAAATTTTTCTTTCCCAAGTCCTAGGCCATGTCACTTGGAAAAATTTGTATTATGATCAAGTCCTGGGTTAGGTACATGGAAAATTTTCCCTTTCCCAAGTCCTAGGCCATGCCACTTGGAAAGTTTGTTCATGACCATTGAATTTTTCAATTTTTAGAGAAAGTTCCTTCGCAACCCCTCGTTCTCAAGTGGACTCACTGAACTGATTCCTTTTCTTTTCTTTAAAGGGTTGAGGATTTGTTTCCTTCTCCGAGGATCTTCTAAAATATCCTTTCTTGGCTGTGAACAAATCTTTTATGAAAATAAACTTCTTTTATGAGTCATCTAAAGTTGCTCTCACTGGTGAATTGGTGGCCAGGAGCTCCACCAAGATGATTCTGTCATGGTGTTTTCTTCAAGTGGGTGATCCTCTTACGGGGATCCTGGAAGAGGAAGGCTTCCTCTAGGCATGCTCGTTGAAGGCTGTCTTCACAAACCTCATGATCTGTTTCTTTACAAGGATCTCTACTGCTACTACTTTTTTAGAGATCTTCTCACTCAATAGGTGCTCCTCTTCTTCAGGGAACTAGGTCAGTAAGTTTGCTACAGCTTAGCTCTTGACAGCTCTGGGGATCCTTCGGACCTATGTTGTATTGGGAAATTAATATTAGCCACTGGGCCACTCTTCAAGATCGCAAGGGCCGATGGAGGAGGGCTTTTATTGGATGAGAGCTTATCAGCAATAGGATTTGGTGGTAAAAAGTAATGATTCAGTTGTTGAGATGCATGACCGCCAAATGCGCTCTTTCTATGTTGGGATACCTCATTTCGGTTTCCTTTAATGCTTTGTATGCTTGGAATCGGGATCCCAGGTACAACAATAATGATTTTGCCATGGACTAGTACCCATAAGGTAGGCAAATGACTCATGTTGAAGTTTTATGATTGGATGCTCAGCTCCCCATATGAGAATATTCTCCTTTTTCAACAGTTTGGATAGTCTACTAGTGACCAAGGCTGGTCTTGGTGTGAACTTCCTAATGTAAGAAACTCTTTCCAAGAAGCTCTTAAGTTCCTTGACCATGGTATGCCTCTTTATGGTTGATATTGTTGTTGCCTTGGCTGGATCTATGAGGAGATCGATGTTAGGCAAAGGAAATTTATCCTTTGGAAGTGCCTTATTTAATTTGAAGGAGTCTACGCCAATAAATCTTCATATTTTTCCATAACTCCACTAGTTGCTCTTTTTTTTGTACTAATAACTGATTTCTGATTAGGATGGGCCCAGGTTCCTTAGGTCAGCCCCAAGTTCACCTCTTCTAGTTTTTCTTTTGGTAGGATTTATGCCTTCCTTTCCATATCCATAAGTTTCTCCGGGATCTTCAAAAGCAGTATATTGGCCTTCCTCCTTCTGTCTATTTTTTTTCTGTCTGAGGAATCCTTCAAACCATGAGTATTGTGTCCTTCTTCTGGGATGGGAGCCCCTCCGGGATCCTCGAGATGGGAGCCCTCGGGATCCTAACAATAGGATATTCTTCAGCTGGAGCCAATTCATCATAAAGTATATTTTCCACAAAGTTTACTTTGTGCTGGATGAAAGGACTAGGACTGGCAATGACTTTTGTGGACTTCTCATTCAATCCCTCTTTCATGTACTAGTGGTACATTGAGGGGATTAGGCAATACTTGTGATGTCATGGTTGGCCTTCAGAGCTAGTTGTAGGTGTCCTTCAGTGGTCTCTGTATCTCCTACAAATTTTGTTATTTCCATGGGTAGGCCCAATTGTTGAGCTATAAGAAATGATAGATGTACTGTATAGTTGTTGAGTTTTCAATAATGTTGATTTTGCTGCTGACTTGCAATGTAGTGTTTTTATTGATTTTTTTCAAAATGTATTCAAGGTCCGCTGCACAATAGGCTTTAGCCCCCAGGACATGGGGCAGTTGTTGAACCATGCTTGATCCACTTTCTCTTGATGCTATTATAGAACTTCTATCAATTTTTCTGATGCCTCTATTTTTTTTTAACCATTTTGCTTTGCTGGATCCATGGAAGTACTTCAATTTTGTTGGAACTAGGGAACTATTCCACTTTGCTAGAATCAGAAAACTATTCCATCAAGGAACAACTCGAATTTTTTATGGAACCAAGGAAAAAACTCTATTTTGTTAGAACCATGGTTGGAACCAAAGAACTACTCAACTTCTTTGAAATCAAGGAGCTACTCTTTTTTGTTGGATTCGTGTTTGGAACCAGGGAACCACTCAGTTTTTTTTTTTTTTTTACTGGAATCTAGGATCTCCTTTGAAATCAAGGATCTCCTAAACTTTACATTCCTGGAGTCAAGGATCTCCTCAGCTTTGTTGGGATCAAGGCTCTCCCAAGCTTTACTTCCTGGAGTCAAGGATCTCCTAGACTTTGCTGGAATCGAGGGTGTACTCAGCCTTGCTAGAATAAAGAATCTCCTCAGCTTTGTTGGGATCAAGGATCTTCTTAGCTTTGTTGGGATCATGGAACTACTCCATTTTGCCAAATTCATGGGCGGAGCCAAGGAACTTGTCCATTTTGTTAACCTGCGCCATATGATATTATTATCAAGCTGCTGCAAAATTATTTAGCCCCACAACATGAGGCGATTGCTTTACTATGTAATTTACATTTCATCAAGCCTCTTTGATTCGCTTACTTCTCTTTCTTTTTCTTTCTTTTTTTCTTTTAAAAAAAAAAAAGAAATGAAACAATATTATGAATTTTTTTTTAAAAGAAAATAAATCAGCCCCCAAATGTGAGGCAATTGCTTTATTGTGTAGCTCATACAATCTTCATTCCGTCAATCTTTTTTTTTTTTTTGCTCACTTCTCCAACTTTTTTTTTAGCAATGAGACAATGTTTTGATTGTTAAAATATTATTACATGACCCCTCTTACCCCCTTTTTGTAAAGAGTAGAATCCTCATGAGAAACAAGATTTTGTTTCTTCTAGCTTAGTTCAACATTTATTTTTCAACTTTTTGGTTGTACTATATAGGTTGGTTGTACTCTCAAAACACCTTTAGTATTAGTCAAGTTTTATGAGATCAGTGAGTTGCCTTTGGAGATCAATGGTACAAAGTAGTTTCACACCACCAATGCCTCATTCATCAAGCATCTTCAAGTTTTGGACTTCAAAGTTTAGGACTAAACTAACTGCATAAATGCTAATCAAACTGACCAACTTTTGGGAAGCTCCCCAAAACTTATTATTTTTCGAAACTAATTAATTCAGCTGGGCAGTTATCTTTTATGAACATCTTTAAATGAGGCCCATTTAATTGGAGGATGAGTATGACAACTAAACTTATCTATGATTCTATATTGTGTAGAACAAGTGTCTACTTCTATTATTAAACAATACAATGCTTTTGCTTTCATGCAACATAGTGATAGCTATCCATTTCAAAACCATAGACTTTAGTCCATTATGTTCAAAATATAAAATTGAGAAAATAATGATGCATAAAACTTATCTTTGTGTTGGGAAGTTCCCCAAAATTCCATATAGAGTCCCTTGGTAGAACGTTTGTTGGAGGAACCCGCACTTTTGGGATCTTGATGTTGAATGCACTAAGAGGAACTTTCCTTCCTCTAGGTGTTTTCTAGCTTTGGAGCCATGCTTGCGAAGGGATTGCTTTTTCCCTCTCCTTTTCCCCAGTCCCCAGTGGAGTCGCCAAAATGTGAGAGTGCTTTTTTTCTTAGCACACAGGCCCAAGTAGAGACAAGGATCCCGGGCCCAAATACTTGTTGTTTTGGTGGACTGGGCTTGGTTCACCGTAGCTAAATGGGGCTGATTACGAACCAAGTTGTGCGCGAGTCACATAAAGCTCCTCAAGATGAAAAATGCAATTCCTCCTAAGCAATAAAATACCATTATAAGTGTTTTAGTCTCGTAAAATGACCATTTACTCTTACGAAATAAGTAAAATAAGTGTTCATAATATTCACAATGAGGAAGAGATTGAAATAGAGTATTTAAGGCTTATCTTTTATTGTATAAACATTTAAAAGAGTTCCTTCACTTGGTACCCCGGGACGTACTGTCGTGGGATCTCGGGCATACTGTCGTGGGATCCCGGGGCGTACTAGGCCTGTAAGAACCCAGAATACTGGTTCTCTGGACTATATGATATTTTTCCATGTTTATTATGCAATAGAGCTTTGTCCTTTCCCTTTACCTCTATGGGGTGTTACATAAAAACACACTATACAATACACATATCTTCAAATAATTGTTAGTTTCTTAGATTAGGATATACACTTTAATACATATACATATATGTAAATGAATTTCATGAGAATGATTCAGCCACGAGGATCCGGGCCCCAATTCTTACAGACTTAGTACTTTTGCACAAGACTTGTGGGATTTGGAACTCAAATCCGAGTGGCTTTGCTTGGGCTTTTCCTTCCAAGATAGTTAGGTGAGAAGGATTTTAGCAAGAAATAGTAAAGGAAGACAATGTAATAAAGAAATACACGAAATAATTGTTAGAGATCCTCAAATCAATATGAGGTATTTCATTATTTTCTTGATTGTGGATTACAATATGCTCACTAAGACGTGATACAAGGTTCAACTAAGTTCAAAAATTACAGATTTTGATAACCATTCAAGCTTCCAAGACTTGCAAAGTTTGAATTTGTTGAATCCGAGTATGTGCTATAGTGGCTGTCTCTGGGATACTGGGAGCAGTTCCTCTGTTTTCTTTGAGTTTTACAGAGTTATCTTAATGATTTTTCTGTGATTTTCTATTGCTGCATAATGTCCCTTAATGTTGGCTACTTCCCCCTTTTTATAGTGTCATTTTAGGGTTTGAATACCATTGATTCTTCCCCCTTGGCTCCTTGGGTACCAGAGCCTCTGTTATGCCAACCATTTCTGACCGTTGATTCTTTCTCTGTTTCTCATAGTTTTCATTTTTTAGTCCTGTTTTCCTAAAAGCCACTTACTGACTTTCCATTTTGGATAGCTGACGTTTACCCTCTGTTCTTTCAAGTCCTTTTACCTCTTGGACTTAGCTTTTTGGCTGTCCATCTTGCTGTCATTTTTCCCAAGTGAGTAGAATCCATTCCTGCTGGGTTGAAGGTTTTCCCAGCCACTTCCTTTTATAGTTCTTCATTCTGGGTTTCCCGGGGTACCAGCCTTTTGTTCATGAATTGTTATTCTCCAAGCTTTCTGATTCTTTGCTGCACCACTGGGTGCTTGAGAGAGACATATATGTTCTTCATTTCTTGTATTTCGTGGTACTCATTTTGAGCTGTCTCAATCCCACTTTAGCTGCGCACGTCCTGAGGATCCCGAGTCTCTGGCAGCCTCTAGGGATCCCGGCCCAGTTTTTTTTCACTGGATTTTGCTGGATTTTTAATGGCCTTTTTTGCTGGAAATCTGAACATACATAGGGCCTCAATGTCAATTCTTCTTGCTGCATGAATTGGGCCTTCTTTTGTTAAAGCCCATGTTTTTTCTTTACTTTTTCATAGAATGGGCTTTCTTGTGAAATTTTGGCCTTCATCAATAGTTTAGTGAGCATACATTAACACATGTAAAACTTTGTGATAGCCAAATCACATTGTACCTGCTTAGGTATCAAGAGTAGCAAAGAATATTGCGTGTTGTGTGTAAAAACATCGCAAGATTGCATAAGTGTATGCATGTTATGACGATTTGAGATATTAGAAAATCACTTTAACTTACACACAATCATAACTATTTGATGGGGACTATCACCTTCGAAGTACATCCTATAACTCCCACATCTCCTAGAATACACGCTTGCAATCATATTTAAAAGCATTTTTTATCTTTTTGCTTTTTATGTTCTTTGCATATATATATATTTTTTATTTAGCATATCATGCATGGGCATATAAGAGAGAGAAAAGAAATACCCAATGATATTGACATTCCAATTTTTCTATGCCGAACACACAAATGTCATTGACACTGCACTTTTGCTATGCCGAAGCATACAAGTATCATATTATGATTGGCGAGCAACAGTGGTGAAATGGTTATTTATGCCTTTCTCTTAAGATTTTCTAGTCCTACTCGTCAAAAAGAGTGATACAAGTGTTAAGTACAAGAGTTAACTTAATCTTACTCATCACAAACAAGAGCCACAAAGCTCACTTACTTAGTTGTGCATAGAGATGCTCATCTAAGTTACAAAAGATACAAAGTTTAGAAAAATTTGTTTCAATGGCCATCCAAGGTACACAAGTACCAATGTACACAACACACACACTGTTTTTGTATTTTTTCAATTTTTTAATTTTTTTTTTATTTTTATATGAAAAACAAAAATAAGCAAAACTGAAAATAAACAAGCAAAAACATGTTAAGCAAAGCAAAACATAAAACTAGACTGACTCAAAACAGTAAAGCGAAAAACACAAGTAATGCAACAAACAAAAACAAGAAGATAGAAGAAAGCGATAGAATCACTTGGAGCCCTTTTCCTTCCACACCTTGGAAGAACCTTTTCGTTGATTAAACCTTTGAACCGGTAGTGAGGGGGAAGAATTGAAACCATTCAAGTTCGAAAGGAACATGAGGGCTTTTAGAAGATCTCCAACAGGAGCAAGAGAGGATTGAAGCTGATTCTGGCTTCCAAATGCTATTATGTCGTTGCTCTGTTGAGTGGTTAACCACTTATAGCAATTTGTTCGTGTATGACCGACAACTCCACAATGATGACAGAGATGCTGCTTCTTCTGTTTAGGCTTTTGAGAGTTAGCCTTCTTAGCCCTACGGTTTTTAACATCTTTCTTATCTTGCTTAAGGAGTGCTCCTAAGATAGATTTCCCTTGTCTAAGTTCTCACTAGCTAATTCAGTTTTAACATCATTGTTCTCAATTTCAGGTTTATTAGCAGGAGGAACAAAAACAATAACACTAGTAGAAGCAATATTAGAGGGAGAAAGACCATACCCTAAACCTGTTCGATCTGAAGCAGATTTCTGAATGCTGAGCATCTCATCAAGTTTTACACTTGAAGTCCTCTCCAGTTGACTCTGACTTGAAACAGCTCCGCTTCAAGATTCTTGGTCTTTTCAGCCAAGAAATTGTTCTCAAACCTCAGTGCTCCAATAGTCTGATTAGCCTCATCAAACTTTGTTGACAGCTCTTCACGATCAAGTTCCACATCACTGAGTTTCTTGGTGGTCAGCCTATACAGTTTCTCATACTTCTCAAAGAGCTTGTACAACTTTTCATAGGTTGTATGGATATCATATTGATCATCCATCTTCTTACACTTAGAATCCACCAATTCTTGTTCTTCTTTCACGTCTTCAACAATCCCTTCAGTAGGATTGACTATGGCAGTGAAGGAATTCAAGATTCCGTCATCCTCATCGTAGGAATCATCCTCAGGCTCAGTGTCACTCAAGGTTGCAGCAAGTGCCTTACTCTTCCCAATGCTCTTAAGATATGTGGGACATTCTTGCTTCATGTGACCGAAACCATGACATCCAAAACATTTTGGTCCTGCAAGAACAATGTACTGACTGCCATCATTAGCATCCTTCTTCCCTTTGTCTTGGCCCTTAAACTAAGAAGAACTTGATTGTCTGCGATCCTTGTCAAAGCTCCTCCCATTGGCATTCTTCATAAACTTCTTGAACTGCCTTGTAATTTAGGACTTTATCTTGGAATCTTCATCATCGGAAGACTCATCTATGTCACTGCTCTTTGGCTTTAAAGCCATGCTCTTGCCTTTACCCAACTTGCCAATCCTAGATAGCCCTAGCTCGTAGGTCTGCAAGTTTCCAACCAGCTCAGTCAAAGGAATCTTGTCAATATCCTTTAATTCCTCTATCGCCGTAATCTTGGCATGGAATCTCTCGGATAGAGATCTGAGCACTTTCCTCACAATCTTGGGTTCAGGAATGGTTTCTCCAAGATTGAAGACTGAGTTCACTATGTCCTTGAGCTTGGCATAGAACTCATCGTGATAGGCCACAAACTGAATGACCCCTTGTGATTAAACCAATTAATTAATTAGCAAATTATTAATTAATCAATTTATCATGCAATTGCGTGTAAGCACAAACAAATCACCAATAAACTAATTAAGCAGCGGAAAATAAATAACACGGTGATTTGTTTACGAATGGGGAAAACCCTTGCGGCAAAAACCCCACCGGGTGATTTTCAGGTCACCACTCCCGAAACTCCACTATTATCAAATCAAGCGGTTACAAGTAAAGGAATTCCAAGTACCTTATCAACCTACAGTTGAACCCTTACCCCAATACCCAATTGGACTTGATCTGTAGTGACAATTTCCACCTTTGATGCACGGCTTCCAAGTACGTGACTAACCAATGCGCGAATCCCAGTACGCGACTTCAAACACCAACTTGAGAAGAAGAGGTTGGCTGCAAAGTTCTTCAATTCATCATACACAATGAAGATCAGGAAGATGCTTGGTTACAAAACCCTATGGTGCACATACACAACAACTTCTAGAGAGAAGATGAACTAGGTTAAAAACTTCGTCTTTTGATCACAATTTGCTTGAACAAGGATTGCTCAATGCTTTTTCAACTTGTGTTTTTTCTTGACGGCTCTTAAAAAAATCGTTTTATATGTTTAGGGTTAGAAGAAAAGAAAGCCCAAAACCATATTCACGGATCCTAAGAAAATCAAATCAGAAAAGCTGATTTTATAAATCTCGACAGATAGCAGGTGTCGAGGGTAGCTATCGAGAAGGTGTCGAGATTTAATGAATTTGCACTTCAGCTTGCTTTTTCTTGGACAGACTTGATGACTTCAACACTTGTTCTTGAAACCTTGTTTCTTGAAGTATTAAAAACACCTAGAACTACCCAATTACAAGTAGAGTGCGTTTTATCAAAAGGATTAGCCAATTTACATAAACAAGTGACATATGTTCTTAACAAGTGAACACACATATGTCCTAACAATCTCCCCCTTTGGCAATCCGTGACAAAACCACAACAAACAAATGAACATATGAGAGAAGTCATAAATCACTCAACTCATATTCACTTGTTGAATACAATAAAATCTATCCTAACACAAACTCTTGAAAAACTTTGCAAGAAGAGAGTTTATGGCAAGTAGACTTTGACAACCTGTATTTCTGAAACACTTTAAACAAAACTCATCAAGGCATCTTGTGTGAAACAGAAATAAAAAGATTGCATACAAGTATAAAGAACATGTGTATAAAGATAGAGAAGAAACAACACATGAAGAGAGAGGTGAAAGAAACATACATCCACATATAAAGAGAATAAGTACAATATATGTAAAACTGGTCAAAAGACCTCATATACAATATCAGTGTATCTATAAAGAATAGAAAAGAAAAAGATACATCAAAACCTCACTACATCCCTCAAAAATATCAACACTCCCCCTATCAACATGTACTAACTCTCCCCCTAAGATGACTACTCTCATAAACCCAAAACTACTCCCCCTTTTTGTCACAAGTGACAAAGGGTAGAGTGTCATGTAGACATCTCATCAGTAGAGCTAGCATCCCCATCATCATCCTCATCATCCTCATCCTCAGAATCTGAAGCTGTTGGAGTCGGGGGTGAAGGAGTAGCCTCTGGAGCAAAACCACCCATGGTCGCCTGCCGTCGTGCAATACGACTAACACGAACATTCACCTGATACAGCTCAGCAGAGAGTGTATCAAGGCGAGTGTCCATGCGCTGCAGCTGCGCCATAATATCTCCAAGAGATACATCGCCCGTAGAGGAAGAAGGAGCAGATGTAGAAGGAGCGGATCTGGATGGAGCAGATCTAGACGGTGCTGAACGGGAGGGAGGAGTGGCATCCGTCTGTCGCGACCTAAACTGAACCTCACTACGTTTTACGGTAGCGGCATCTATGGCACAGATATGAGTGAAGTGGTCGGACACAGGAAAGGGAATAGAAAAATGGCGTAAGATCCTCGTGATAGCGAAAGGAAAGATGAGCTTATCACGGGATGCCGAATCTAGATGAACATCTATAATAGACAGGATGAAGTGAGAAAGAAAGTCTATAGTAAGATGCTCTAGAAGTGACAACAAAAATCGAGCACGAGGCTCTGTGATAGAGTTGTAGTGAGAGAGTGGATGGAGTACAAACGTCATCACCATGTTAAGAAATCTAGGACCTTTAGCAAAAGGCCTACATGATGTGAACTGATGCTCACCCCAATTAGCAGGGCGCTCACAAAAAGCAGAGATGAGCTCATCTTTGGACACAGTCCTCAGACGCTCACAAGAAGGGTAATCAGGAAAGTCGATCCTAGGTACCCTAAGTACATCCTCAACAAACTGTGGTGTAACAGGAATGCGCGTACCTCGAACGCGAGTGAAAAAGAGAGGTACTGAACGGTCAATCTCGTGCATGTTGGAGTAAAACTCCTGCATCAGCACAAGAGGGCAAGTGACCGGGATGTCACACAGTGACCCCCATCCCCTACTATGAATGACAGAGGGAAGGTCAGTGTCGGCAAAGTCTGCCAGAATTTCTTAGCGTTCCGAATGAACACCTCGTCGAGAAAAGTTCTCCGAAAATGCCTTGTGGGCATCTCCATCACGGAACCGAAGGTTAAGAGGAGCAGAATCAGAAGAAGATGAAGCTCCAGAACGCAGAGGGTTCCGAGCGGGAGTGGATTTACATTTGGGTGCCATAGACACTACTAACGTAAAAGAATGAGAAAGAGATAGAGAGGGAGACAATCAGAAAAGTCCCAACACAGTTCAAATATATCAAATATGTTGAACAAGAAGTACGTATGCATGGAAATGCATGAGCATGTGACATGCAAAGGAAAAAAACATCATGGGCTCAGCCCAATCCAATCCTAGCAGCACACAAATATAAAGCACACATCTAAATGCATGTAAATATCATTATAATGCAAATGAAATGCAATGTATGACATTTTGAAACCATTTAAGTACAAACCCAAACCAAAATTTGAAGAAAAACTCATCAATTTTGAAAAACCCCAAAAATTTTCAAAAAATCCCAAAACCCAGGTTTTAAAGCATGAAATGCATGAAAAAGGAAGGGAAAAGTGATCTTACCAAGAGATTGAAGCAAAGAATGAGCAAGATCCAAGTGGGGTTGAAGATTTGAGTGAGAAACCAAGTTTGGGAGATGAACAGCCACGGACAGATCGAGAGAGATCGAGAGAAATGAGTGAGAAATCGCGATCTGACCTTAAATAGGCACCTCAGTAATTCTCGACAGCTGAGGTGTCGAGAGGTATCGAGGAAGCTGTCGAGGAAGGTATCGAGAAAAAAGCCTTCGACAGATTCAAGTATCGAGAGGTATCGAGATGCAAGGCCAAATTCAGATCCAAGTAGCTCGATCGATCGACCAAGTGTCGAGAAGCTATCGAGGAGACAGAGACTTTCTCAATCGATCCAGATGGTGTCGAGATAGGTGTCGAGATTGCGATTAGAAAAGGCTTGAGAAGCTCGACAGATGACCAGGTATCGAGGAGGTGTTGAGCCATCAGTGAAAAGCAGTTTTTCGAGAAGAGAAAAACATAGACATGAATGCAATCCAACATATACCTCAACCAATGATCCACTCAACATAAAAAGCTCTCAAAATCATCTCTCAAGAAGAAATTTTAAGCACATAAATCCTCAGAAACACACACACACACTAAACAAGTCTAACCAATTTTATATTTCAAAAACAAGTTAAGACAGTTTAGTGAGCATACATTAGCATATATAAACACTTGTGATGGCCAAATCACATTGTACCTGCACATGTATCAAGGGTAGCAAAGAATATTGTGTGTTGTGTGTGAAAAACATCGCAAGATTGCATATGTGTATACATGCTATGACGATCTGAGATATGAGTAAATAACTTTAACTCACACACAATCATAACTATTCGATGGGGACTATCACCTTCAAGGTACATCCTATGACTCCCACATCTCCTAGAAAACACGCTTGCAATCATGTTTAAAGCATTTTTAATCTTTTAGCTTTATATTTTCTTTGCATATTTTTCTTTTAAGCGTATCATGCATGGGCATAAAAAGAGAGAAAAGAAATACCCAACATGTTAAGCATAGACATTGCACTTTTGCTATGCCGAAGCATACGGATGTCTTTGACACTGCACTTTTGCTATGCCGAAGCATACAGGTGTCTATGACACTGCACTTTTGCTATGCCGAAGCATACATGTGTCATTACAATGATTGGCGGGCAACAGGAGTGAGATGGTCATTTATGCCTTTCTCTTAGGATTTTCTAGTCCTACCCGTCAAAAAGAATGATATTAGTGTTAAGTTTAAGAGATAACTTAATCTTACTCATCACAAACAAGAGCCACAAAGCTCACTTGCTTAGATGTGCATAGAGATGCTCATCTAAGCTACAAGAGATACAAAGTTTAGAAAACTTTGTTTCATTGGCCATCCAAGGTACACAAATACCAAAGTACACATAACACACACTGTTTTTGTATTTTTCAATTTTTCAAAAAAATTTTTTATTTAATTTTTATATCAAAAACAAAATAAGCAAAACTGAAAATAAACAAACAAAAACATGTTATCAAAACAAAGCAAAAACTAGACTGACTCAACAGAAAAGAAAAACACACAAGCAATGCAACAAATAAGAAAAACAAGAAGGGAGAAGAAAGTGATGAAATCACTTAGAGTCCTTTTTCTTCCACTCCTTGGAAGAACCTTTCCTTTGATAGAATCCTTGAACAGGCGGTGAGGGGGAAGAACTTAAACCGTTCAAGTTCGAAAGGGACATGAGGGCTTTCAGAAGATCTCCAAGAGGAGCAAGAGAGGATTGAAGCTGATTTTAGCTTCCAGATGCTATCATGCCATTGCTCTTTTGAGTGGCTAACCACTTATAGCAATTTGGTCGAGTGTGACCAATAGCCCCACAATAATGACAGAGATTTAGGCTTTTGAGAGTTAGCCTTCTTAGCCCTAGGGTTTTTAGCAGTATTCTTATCTAGCTTAGGGGGTGCTCCTAAGATAGATTTTCCCTTGTCTAAGTTCTCACTAGCTAATTTAGTTTTAACATCAATGTTCTCAATTTCAATGTTATTAGCAGGAGGAACAAAAACAGTATTGCTAGTAGAAGCAGTGCTAGAGAAAGAAATACCATACCCTAAACCAGTTCGATTCGAAGCAGGTTTCTGATTGCTAAGCATCTCATCAAGCTTTGCACTTGAAGTCCTCTCCAGTTGAGCTCTGACTTGAAACAGCTCTGCTTCAAGCTTCTTGGTCTTTTCAGCCAAAAAGTTGTTCTCAAATCTCAGTGCTCCAATAGTTTGATTCGCCTCATCAAACTTCGTGGACAACTCTTCACGATCGAGTTCCACATCACTGAGCTTCTTGGTGGCCAGGCTATATAATTTCTCATGCTTTTCAGAGAGCTTGTAAAGCTTCTCATAGGCTGAATGGATATCATCTTAATCATCCATCTTCTCAAATTTGGACTCCACCAATTCTTCTTCTTCATCCACTTCTTCAACAATCCCTTCAGTAGGATTGACTGTGGCAGTGAAGGCATTTAGGATTCCGTCATCCTCATTGTCAGAATCATCTTCAGGCTCAATGTCACTTAGGGTTACAGCAAGGGCCTTACTTTTCCCAATGCTCTTCAGATATGTAGGACACTCATGTTTCATGTGTCCGAACCCATGACACCCAAAGCACTTTGGTCCTGCGGGAACAGTATACTGACCGCCCTCCTTAGCATCCTTCTTCCCTTTGTCTTGGCTTTTGAACTGAGAAGAACTGAACTGCCTGTGGTCCTTGTCGAAGCTCCTTCCATTGGCATTCTTCATAAACTTTTTGAATGGCCGAGTAATATAGGACTTCATCTTAGAATCTTCATCATTAGACGACTCATCTGTATCACTGCTCTTCGCCTTCAAGGCCATGCTTTTGCCTTTATTGGACTTGCTAATCCTGGATAACCCTATCTCATAGGTCTGCAAGTTTCCAACCAGCTCAGTCAAAGGAATCTTGTCTATATCCTTTGATTCCTCAATTGCCGTAATCTTGGCATGAAATCTCTCAGGTAGAGATCTGAGCACCTTCCTTACAATCTTGGGTTCAGGAATGGTTTCCCCAAGATTGAAGGCTGAGTTCATTATGTCCTTGAGCTTGGCGTAGAACTCATCAAACGACTCATCCTCCTCCATCTTAATTTCTTCAAAGCTTGTAGTGAGCCTCTGAAGCTTTGAATCTTTGACAGCCTTTGTTCCTTCATAGGTTGTCTGGAGGATGGTCCAAGCCTCCTTATCAGTTTCAGTTGAGGATATCTCCTTGAACTCCTCATTGGTGACTGCGCTAAAAAGGGCATTTAGTGTTCTGCTGTTGAAGTTAGCCGCCTTGATCTTAGCATCATCCCAATCGGCCGATTCTTCTTTTGGCTTAGTCCAGCCAATCTCTACAGCTTGCCACACTTTCTCATCTAAAGACTGCAAGAAAGCTCTCATGCGTACTTTCCAGTATGCATAGTTAGTGCCATCAAATAAAGGAGGTATGATTAACGATTGTCCTTTATCCATGACAAACAGGGGTCAATGGATCAACACAGCAAAGATTAAAACCTAATCAGAGTGTGCCTGTTCTGATACCACTTGATAGGCCACAAACTGAATGACCCCTTGTGATTAAACCAATTAATTAATTAGCCAAGTTATTAATTAATGAATTTATCATGCAATTGCGTGGAAGCACAAACAAATCACCAATAAACTAATTAAGTAGCGGAAAATAAATAACACGGTGATTTGTTTACGAATGGGGAAAACCCTTGTGGCAAAAACCCCACCGGGTGATTTTCAGGTCACCACTTCTGAAACTCCACTATTATCAAATCAAGCGGTTACAAGTAAAGGAATCCCAAGTACCTTACCAACCTACAGTTGAACCCTTACCCCAATGCCCAATTGGACTTGATCTGTAGTGACAATTTCCACATTTGATGCCCGGCTCCCAAGTACGTGACTAACCAATGCGCGAATCCCAGTACGCGACTTCAAACACCAACTTGAGAAGAAAAGGTTGGCTGCAAAGTTCTTCAGTTCATCATACACAATGAAGATCAGGAAGATGCTTGGTTACAAAACCCTATGGTGCATATACACAACAACTTCTAGAGAGAAGATGAACTAGGTTAAGAACTTCGTCTTTTGATCACAATTTGCTTAAACAAGGATTGCTAAATGCTTTTTCAACTTGTGTTTTTTCTTGACGGCTTTTAAAATAATCCTTTTATATGTTTAGGGTTAGAAGAAAAGAAAGCCCAAAACCATATTCACGGATCCCAAGAAAATCAAATCAGAAAAGCTGATTTTATAAATCTTAACAGATAGCAGGTGTTGAGGTAGCTATCGAGAAGGTGTCGAGATTTAATGAATTTGCACTTCAGCTTGCTTTTTCTTGGACAGACTTGATGACTTCAACACTTGTTCTTGAAACCTTGTTTCTTGAAGTATTAAAAACACCTAGAACTACCCAATTACAAGTAGAGTGCGTTTTGTCAAAAGGATTAGCCAATTTACATAAACAAGTGACATATGTTCTTAACAAGTGAACACACATATGTCCTAACACATCGAACGACTCATCCTCCTCCATCTTTATCTCTTTAAAGCTTGTAATGAGCCTCTAAAGCATTGAATCCTTGACAGCCTTTATACCCTCATAGGTCGTCTGGAGGATGGTCTATGCTTCCTTAGCAGTTTCTGTCGAGGATATCTTCTTAAACTCCTCATTGGTGACCGTGCTAAATAAGGCATTCAATGCTCTGCTATTGAAATTTACTGCCTTGATCTTTGCTTCATCCCAATCAGTCAGCGCTTCCTTTGGCTTGGTCCAGCCAATTTCTACAACTTGCCACACCTTCTCATCTAAAGACTACAAGAAAGCTCTCATGCATGCTTTCCAGTATGTATAGTTAGTGTCATCAAATAAAAGAGGTATAATTAACGACTGTCCTCTATCCATGACAAACAAGGGTCAATGGATCAACACAGCAAAGATTAAAACCTAATCAAAGTGTGTTTTCTCTAATACCACTTGATAGGCCAAACACGTATTGACCTCTTGTGATAAATTAACCAATTAATTTAGCCAAGTGAATTAATTAAGTTAATTAACATGCAAACACGTGGTAGTACAAACAAATCACCAATAAACTAATTATGCAACGGAAAATAAATAACACGGTGATTTGTTTACGAATAGGGAAAACCTGGCGGCAAAAACCCCACTAGGTGATTTTCAGGTCACCACTCCTGAAATTTCATTATTATCACAACAAGTGGTTACAAGTAAAGGAATACAAAGTACCTTACCAACCTACAGTTGAACCCTTACCCCAATACCCAATTGGACTTGTTCTGTAGTGACAATTTCCCCTTTTGATGCATGGCTCCCAAGTACATGACTAACCAATGCACGGATCCCAATACGCGACTTTAATCACCAACTAGAAAGAGTTGTTGGCTGCAAAGTTCTTCAATTCATCCACGATGAAGATCAAGAAGATGCTTGGTCACAAAACCCAAAGGTGCACATACACAACAACTTCTTCAGAAGAGATGAACTAGGGCGAAACTTTGTCTCCAGTCACAAATTGCTTGAATAGACTTTGCTCAATGCTTATGCAACTTGTGTACTCTTTGACGGCCCTTAAAACAATCCTTTTATATGTCTAGGGTTAGGAGAAAAGAAGGCCCAAACACATAAACACGGATCCCAAGAAATCAGATCAGAAATTCTGATTTTTGTAAATCTCGACAGATAAAAGCTGTCGAGCATCTGTCGAGATAGCTGTCGAGCACACAGGCAGAACAACTTCCTTAAACCTCAACACATGCTAGCTGTCGAGATTTAGTAACTTTGCACTTTCAGCTTGTTTTCTTGGATAGACTTGAAGGCTTAAACACTTGATCTTTAAATATGGTTTCTTGAAGTATTTCAACACATCCTAGATCTACCTAAATACAAGTAAAGTGCTTTGTCAAAGGATTAGACAATTACATAAAATCATGACATATGTTTTTAACATGTGAACCACATATGTCCTAACATAATGAAACCCCAAAAAAAAAAAAAAAAAAAAAAATTTGAACAATCTACTCGTCTTACTTTGTCTTTATCAACTATCAAGTCACTCATCTTACTTTGTCTGGAAAGACAAGAATTGAAGAGAGGAACTCTAGATCTATTTACGTATGAGAATTTTATAGGCAATGAAATATTGCCAAAAAATTTCACTTAGGAAATTTTTTTTCGCGCCACCATTAAAAAAAAAAAATCAAGTTTGAATTGGCGCCAATAAAATTCCTAACTTAGAGCAGTTAGAATTTGTCTTTTAGAAGTATTGGGTTTTTAAATTTTGATTAAAAAGATAAACTAGAATTTGTATTTGAAGTAATCCAAAATTGCTTGGAGCCAACACCCAATAGTTTTTGTATTGTGGTAGTTGTAGATTTTTCAAATTTGATTAAGAGGATAAGTTACAATTTGTGTTGTGTAATTTCAAAAATGCTAATACTGGTAAGGAGCAGATTTTTGTGCTTGTAATTTCAAATTTAGGATGTGTTTGGATACTGCTTATTTTGCTGAAAACTGAAAACTGAAAATATTGTAGCAAAATAATTTTTAAATGTGTGAATAGTACTGCGGGACCCATTTTTAATGAAAGTGTAAATACTCAATTTTGCACCCATAATTTAATCAAGGAGAATGACTTGAATGACCAATCCATGTACCCCAAAAATCATAATTGCATTACATGCATCAATTTGTTCTTGCATTACATACATCATTTTGTCTTTGCATTACATGCATTAATTCATTTATTGCATATCATAAAAATGATCTTGAGATTCTAACGGTCGCAGTGGTGTTTCCGATTATCAAATCAAACTATCGGATCGAAAGATATCGTATGATCAAGTTTGCACAATCAACATGCATTGTGTCCAGGTAGAGTCAGCCACACATGATCAATTTAAATTAATTCTGATTGGTTAAACAATTAAAATTAATTAAATAATTTTGTGATTGGTTGATAATTAGTGTTTAAAATAGAGATGCATACATGGGAATAAAATGGATGATTGGCTGATAATAAAACTGTGGATAATCTGAACTTTATCAAAATTTATTTTAGGGTATTTATCTACAAGATAATTGTCCTTAAATATCTTAAATTATCCAAAAAAGAGATGAAAAATCATAGGCAGAGGATGAAAACGCGTCTAGGTACAAGGACCGGCCAAAAAATCTTAAAAGAGGAGTCCAAACGACACTCGAACACGAAAGTGCATTCAGAGCCATAGGGAGAATTTGGCACTTTTGGAGTGTCGAACGGCACTCTAAAAGGGCCGAATTTCCCTAATGTGGGCTTTGGCCCAACGACCTTTGGGTGACAATTATGCATACCCTTTTCGATCTTTTCGCAAAAGGATGCGTCCGGATTAAAACCTTAATCATCTGCACCTATTTTTTAGAGTCTTCTGGCCTCTATAAATAGAGATTGAACCTCATAATTCAGCACCTTTTTTTACGCTCTAAGAGGCATACATTTTTTACTCTCAAACCACCCACATTTTCTGATCCCCTCTCTAAGTGTTACTGCTTAAATTAGGGTTTTTAGGTTTCAAAGAGAATTGCATAAATTTCTTTGAACCCTAAAACATCCTCTCAAGAATAAAGAGTGCTCATGCAAGAGGTTGTTTCCTTCACCCTTTTTCTTGTGATGTGATGATGCATGTTATATCTCTTTCTTTTTCAAATATCCATAACATGAATTGTAAATTGTTGTTTTGTTAAAGCATGATTGTTTTTTATGTGATTGTTATAATCTTTTTCTTGAATGTCAATAAATCTGCATGTGAACAATTATTTTTCTTAAAACAAAACAGATCTACATTTTTATAAGACATAGATCTGAATTTTTCTCAATACAAAAAAAAAAAAAAAAAAAAAAAAAAAAAAAAAAAAAAAAGGTCTGCATCTTTATAAGATGTAAATCTGAATTTTTCTTAAAACAAAACAGATCTACATCTTTATAAGATGTAGATCTGAATTTTTCTCAAGATAAAAAATAGATATGCATCTTTATAAGATGTAGACCTGGGTTTTCTCAAACAAAAAGAGATCTACATCTTTATGAGATGTAGATCTAAATTTTTCTGAAAATAAAACTGATTTGCATCTTTCTTAAGATGCAAATCTGATTTTCTTAATACATGCAAATTGTGAAATAAAGAAAGAGATTGTGTATTATTGTGTTTGTGTTTATTTTAATTCATGATTGCATAAATTTGGACTATGAGTGAAACTCTCTTCTTAAAAAATCTTTTTCATTCTTTGTAAAACATATAACAAAACAAATCTGAATTTTTGCCATCAAAAATCACTTTTTTAAATATAACAAAACATATCTGAATTTTTGTCATCAAAAATCACTTTTTTTAATACTACAAAAACAGATATGATATTTTGACAAATCAAAATCATTTTTTTAATCATTAAAACAGATCTAAATTTAATATATATATATATATAAATATAAAATAAAATAAAAACCAAAGAAGAGACTTCATTCATAAATAAATTTGTGTGATTTAATTTTTCATTCACATGTTCAACATATCATTCATGACATGCATAAGAAAGTACATTGGTCACAAGAGTCTAGAAGACCAGACTTTTCTAGGCGGAATGGGTGTCTAACACCTTTCCATAACCTAGCCTCCGGATTTAGGTCTTTGGTTAAGTAGATTTAGCCTTGTCTTTGTTTGTTTTAGGTAGAATGCAACTAGGATAAAAAGCCATGTATTTTTGGTAGATTGTAACTAGGACCCAAAGCTGTGTAATTTTCAATTTTTTCAAGATATGTAATTTTTATTCAATCAATTAATGGAACAATTCAGTCATGTATTTATTTTTTCTTATTTTTTTGTATAAAAAAAAATAAGTGGCGACTTCATACCACTTACCCAAAAAGAGAGGTGCCCTAAAAAGTACCCGAATCTCTTTTTTGAGGGACACTTTTTTCAAGGTCTCTCACAGAAAGTTTTGGTGAAAAAAGAAGTTTGTGGGTCCCGTGAATAGTGCATGGGACCCACTGGGAAAGACATAAATGCGCTTCTAAAAAAAAAAAAAAAAGGCCAAAATGCAAACACTCAACGTTATCATCAGTATCCAAACGGATACTTAATATTCCAATTTTTTGATAAATTTATTTAAGGATACTTTTGGAAACTTATACATTTTTTTTAAGGCAGACAAGACAATAAATAATGTTTCCTTAAAAAGTTTGATTTTTGAAACAGGACAAACAAATTGAGACTGAGAGAGTAGTATCATTGTAACTTCATTATACAAAAAGAGTACCAAGTTGATACGACACTATTGATCCCACTTAACAATATGAATGCCTTCACCATAAGTCTACACAATTTTTTTCTTTCACAATTGTGCCAAAAAATAATTTTTTTTTTTTTTATCTCATTTCTCACAAAAATGATCATTAACTAATTTTTTGTGAATTCCAAAAATCATTTCTCAAAACACAGACGTTTTTATTCAATCTCATGTTCCTCATATTTCAATAGACACCAATTTTGTTAAATATGATAAACATATAGTATCACACAAATTGCAAGTGCAATGAGTTAGTATCCTTGTTTCAAGCCAACATTGCATAATATTATTCACGTTTAGATGGACATCATTATTTTTTCTTTTCAAATTCTTAGTTCACCAAATTGCTTAGATTAAACATATAGCAAAAGAAACTCCACAAAAGATATAAGTAATTATATCTACGAATATAACTACTATCATTTTTTCTTTATAAACATAATATCATATCACAATATAAAATTTCATAATCAATAACTTGTTTATCTATTTTAAAACACGAAGTTCAACCTTTAAGATTGTTGGAAATATTTTAGTGAATAAACAAGTTTTGATACAACAAATAATATCCTAAATAATTTGCAAGAATATAAAATAAAGATAGTTTAGAACAAGCTCATAATGCTATAGAATCACATTATTGTCCTTAAAGGTTGATTCATGCCACCCGGATTAAAACTCAGTGCGATTGGTTCTCTTAGCCAAATAACCTCCCAAGATTAGACTGTAGCATCAACCTTTGTGATGGATGCACTTCCACTCATGAAGGTTCAAGAACAACCCTCTATTGTCTTTCCTTAGAACAAATATAAATTGTTGAAAAATATGTGGGAGATAAAAGAATAGAAATTATGTATTAGGAAAATATAGAGTAATAGAAAAGACTTATAGGGAAGGGCATAGTGATAAGTATTAGATAGACTGTTTATGACAATAAAAACTTATAGTTATTTGTTACTAAACACCCATAAAAGCCCAACCCATTATTGCCCAACAACTATTTTTCTCATAATTGTCCAACGGTTATTTTATTCTTTATTGCCCAACATAAATTTTCAACGGTTAAAAAATAAAGAATTATAAAGTGTTTGGAACATACACCCACACCAACAATCCCTCACATGTTACAAACATGAAATAGGAAAGGCAAGCAACTAAAGAAAGCATGCATCAATATGGTACCAAAAGGTTTTAACCATACTTAGGATAAATAAGTAGCAACTAAAAGACAATGGTGGAGTTAAAACTCTTTTAACCAAGCTATTTTTAATCCAAACTTACCACCCATAAAAGCCCAACGGCTATTTTTCTCATAATTGTCTAATGGCTATTTTATTCTTTATTGCCCAACATAAATTTCCAACAGCTAAAAAATAAAGAAATATAAAAGTGTTGGGAACACACACCCCACACCAATACTTTCAATAAAAAGTTTTTAGCCTTTGGTGAATAATATGTTCCCAAACGAAAATAAGTAAAAAAAAAAAATTGATTATCTTTTGATAGGTGCAGCCAAGATGATTATCAACAATTTTCGTAGTAGTCTGAATTTTTAATCAACTCTGGGTACAACACAGTTTTTTTTTTTTTTTTAATTTCAGCATGAATCACAAAAATTGCTTTATTAATGTAATTCACAACAACCAGATGATATGGTTCATTATACAACACAAAGTCTTGGAGGATTCTAAGAATAGCCGGACCAAAACGCTGTCGTGTTTTGTTCCGTGTTCATGCTTTACTTAATACGTCACCGTATGAATTCGTTGCCTCACGTGTGATCATTTAAAACAAATTTCCCACATATGCACTCTTTAAATGGAACGACACAGTTTTGAGTCATCCGTTTTTCATAAACAACATCGTTTTTCATTACCAACTGGTCATCTGGAGTTACCTTGCAAGCACAGGTGGGTTTCAGAAGATGATAGTGACAAGCTTTTTTCAATGGTGGAGGCTAATATTCAGCCCCGCCAATCAAAATGAGTTGCTTAGTTTGGAGCTGTCGTGAGCTTGGGAAACCATGTACAGTGAACGAGCTTGCTGAGATAGTGCGAGCAAAAGATCTCTCTATCGTGTTCTTAGCCAAAACATGGGTAAATGAAGCTACGCAAAAAGAGGTGATGAGGAAAATTCAATGTGAAAGTGTGTTTGTTTACCCAATAACTCTGAGAGGAGGTGGATCAATATTTTTCTGGGGATTGACTATTGATGTAACTGTAGAGGTTTCAGGCACGAATTACATCGATGCATTGTTTCAAGGAGATGATAGGGCTAGGATTGGATTGATTATTCGAGGTAAGGCTTTGCACAAGGTCGAAATCATCCCTCTCCCCTTAACTGTCATGGATTTTGAAACTTTGCCTATATCGAGTGCTCTACAGTTAGTTGCTGATCTGAGTTTAATTGTTGCCATCCCAGAAGGAGATTTTGACTCGTTCTCTTTGATTTCTTTTAGTTTATTTAGTCATAAGGTTAAATGTTTTGCAAATTTATCTCATTGTTTTAGGTTTCCACATGTTCGTAGAAAAGGGAATAGTGTAGCTCACAACCTAGTTCGACATGCACAACATGTCACTGGTTTTCAAGTGTGGATGGAAGATATCCCATCGCACACCATTTCTATTTATCTGGCTGTTTCGCTTACTATTTAATAAAGTTCAAAGTATTGATTCTCAAAAAAAAAAAAAAAAAAAAAAAAAAAAATACTGAGCTATATGTTTAACAGACATGAGTTGGTTTATTTCAGCGCTCATTTTCTTTTCTACATTTTTTGGAAATTTGGGTTTTCTTGCTGGGACTTTCATGGTTTAATTTGGTGAGATTTTATGGTTTTGCAGTGAGTTATCTGTGGGTCATTTATGGGGTTTTTTATATGGTTGGAGTGGTTTTTTTTTTTTTTTTTTGAAGTGGTTTTTAAGTGGTGGCTGAGTTTCGACGGTAGGTTATTGCTGGTGGTGTTGGGTTTGCGTTGAGAAGAAGAGAAGGAAGAGAGAGATGGGTTTATATTATTTGATTGAGTTGTACGTTTAAAAAAAAAAAAAAAAAAAGACCTGTTAAATTGATTGTTAAAATAGATAAAATAATTTTTTGAAGTGTAAAATTAGTTTTTTTTTTTATTATTATTAAGAACTCTGGATGCTAAAATAGATTAGATAAATGGGCTACTAGCTGTTCGGAATCTTCAGAATTCAGATTTGTCAAAATGTGTTAAATTTCAAGAAGTGAGCTTTTTCCAAAAACTGATTTCAGAAGTCAGCCCTTTTCAGCAATTTCAGCAAAGCGTTAAAAAATTATAATTTTTAACAGTATCCTCCCAGTTTTTTTTTTTGATAATCCTTATCCTCCTAGTTGACTCCCAATTCTGGTGGTGATCTTTATCTACTAGTGTTTGAATAGACACGCAATATAAGTGAACTCAACTCAAGTGCGCTATTAATTACAGCCCGCAAAATTGACTTGAAGTAAGCATAATCCAAGTCAATTATTGCTGCTTTACAAGACAAATTGGCTCTGTTGTTGACGACATATCTAGTACCCCTTTATTGTTGGATGTTTCTTTGTTTCTTTGTAAATTAGAGTTGAATGTTAACAACTTACTTTAATTTCCTATAAATACCAATCTTATCACTACAAAATCACTGAGAGGTTTAAGATCTTCTCCCTTTTCTCACTGTGTGTTAAAAATTAGTATTCTAAAAAAAAACACACCGAGAGCTAGGAAAGCATGGCAGTAAAGGCTCTTCTCCTTGTGCTATATGGTAAGCTCCACTTCTCTTTTAAATTTATTATTATTATTTTGGTGCTTCATGATTCTGAGAATTGTGTGTACTATGTGGTATTTAAAAATTAAATTAAAATTTTTGAGGGTTTTTCCCATGGTGTTTTTCTTATTTTTGCTAATCAACAGGTGCAATTTTACTAAGCATGAATCCGGTGGACATAAGCGCTAAAGCTTGCCCACTATATTGCTTACAGGTGGAGTATATGACTTGCCCATCTTCGGGTGAAAATAAACTAAATCCAAGGTGCAACTGTTGCTTAGCTCCAAAGAACTGCACTCTTCACCTTGCTGATGGGACTTCGGTCTATTGTAAGGGAAATTGAAAAAATGGACTATTTGTAACTTGTAAGTTGCATTCAGAGTGAGAATAAATAAGTTTTTTTTTTTTTTTTTTTTTTTTTTTTTTTTGAGAAGAAGAATAAATAAGCTATTAATTAGTATTTACAATTTCATATATTGGAATAATAATTGCGTTCACAAGTTATATGATGGGATTTTTTTTGTTTATTTATGTAACTGATCTATAAGAAAAATATATTAAAATGTTGTTTGGATCAATGACAAGTGTGTGTCCTATGATCTACCACTAACAACTAAGAATAAAAGAAGGCAAACTAAAGCAGGGAAGAACTGAGTTAAAGAAACAAAGGTTTTAGAGTCAAAATATATGCCAAACCTGGAGGCTGAAGGGAATGGGTCAGCAAAGAAGGAGGTCTGAAGGTCCAAAGCCGACTACAAAGAAGACTTCAAAAACCTCCCTTTCTCTTAATATGGAAAGAGTGGAAATTTCTTAACTATCAGTAAAAATATTGAGGTCTGAGATTGAATTTTTTTGGGTCTTTTGCTTTCAATTTGCTTTGTAGAGAGAGAGAGATGGTGTGATTTTTTAGCATTAGTATGCGTAGGAAATTAAAAACATAAATAACACACCATCTAACTGATAAATTTTCAAAATATATTAATTTTTTAGGGAGAGTTTGAAATGTTTCTCTACAAACTAGTTTGAAGAAAAATTTTGTCAAAAATAAATAATAATTATCTCATATTTCTCAAAAGTATGTGTTTTATGTAGTAAGCTTGTATAAAAACACACATTTTGGACATAAAAACTCTGGGCATTTGATCACGCAATGATACTTCGTGTGTTTAGAAGAATTTTCAATTTAATCAATTGTTTTTATTTTTCCCTTGTTATCTAAGGTTTTTTTTTTTTTTTTTTTGACAAAATAAACTTCCATCTTTTAAGGCTTCAATCTATTAATTATCATTGTAATTGTAACTATCTATTTATGGAAGTACATAATTACTACAATAACTATCACTTTATTGGTCAAATACAATAAGAAATTATCAAGAGACTTGTAGCTCAATTGGTTAGCATTTCTTTATGTTTTCAATGGAGATATTCACTAATTCAAGGTTTATTTCAATTCCCTCTTGGATAAAGCTTGATAACAAACTTGATTGTAGTTTAAGGCTATAACTCCACTCAATATATTTTTACTTGATGTGAATTTTCACAAATTCACTGTTGGATTACATTTTCTTTTTATATCCTTCATGTTTGCAAAAATTACTTAAGATCAAATATTAATAGCTATGTCATCAATCACATGTTTAAATTTCAAGTGTTTGTAGTATAAAATTATGCATAAAAAACAAATTTATAGATCAAATAGTAAATAAAATCCAATTGACACGAAATTTTACATGTGGGTTAAGAACATGCAATCTAACGATTAGATTATCAAATTATGTAGCCATGTTAATTTTTTAAGCAGGAGTTGTAGACTTAGGCTATAACCAAGTTTGTAGTTAAAATTTGTCATTCTCTTTTCCATTGTAACTATTGAATTATCGACAAAAATAAAAAATTGAAAACAACATAAATTAAAGACAATACTTCCCACAATAATTGTTCAAATGTCTTCATCAGAATATCTAAATTTAGAGAGAATTATTCTAACCTATATCCTATATTTTTAGAATCCTTTGATTGAACACAAGCTTGTTCAAAGACTATGCTAGGATCCTCTTTATTTTTTACTAGTCAATGTTTCGTGCAATGCACAATGCATTGTGAAATATTTTATAAGAATTTATAGTATCTCTCATGTATAATACTTGTAGGTACTGGGAAATTGGGGGCCCAAGTCCAATAAAAATGGTAATGCCTTGTCCCTCAACATAAGCCCACACAATAGAATTTTTGTGGGAAAAAAGTTCAAGCGTAATTTTGGGACTAAGTTATGGTCCAATCCGAGGAACTAGAACAATTCAAATAATAATTAAGGATTTTACTGTCCTCAGGAGAATTCGAGGACTTGTTCTTATAGATGGGTGACACAAATTCTACACCAAACCTTCATTGTTCATTCTGTATTTTTTTTACACTTAAAGAAAAATCCCCCATTTTAATTGGGAAGTTCCCCTCTCTTATATATCCTTCCTCTTGGCATCCTAGCCCTTCACCTGTATGCCTCATGGCTTTCCTTAGGTCACTTGTCCCATCAGAGCTCTAATGAAGGTGATAGAAGGGGCTGCTAGCTGTGAAACTACTGTTCAGGTGTCATTTTCTCATCAATGCAACTAATAAGGTTGTTGTAGTGCATTCAATGCAATGGAGGAAGGTATACCCTTTACAGGAAGCTTCCTCCCACCGTCTTGGCCTGCCTTCCCTGATCCTTTCTCCTTCAAATGGGTCCTCCCGTAATGCTCTCTTGCATCCTTTTCTCTTCTCAAATCAGTGAGGTCCTTGAGTCGGATATATTTTTGCAGGTAGAACCACACGATACTTCATTTTACACTCTCTTCAGTCCTCGGACGCCCTACATTAGCCCCCTAAAACCGTGTTATTAAGAAGCCCTTTAAGAGGAAGGTTTTAGTAACAACGAGTGAAGCGAACGTACCAAATGCATTCCCATATGTATATGTAGCTTCATCTATCTCCCGCACGTTCCTGACGCTTCGGTATCCACGACTCTGCAGTTAATGCACTAGGCGACTGTTTGTCCCCCTACATTCTACGGTACGATAGTGATCCTACAATCCTTATTTTTCGTAAATTATGAGCATGAACTTTTACCACTCATTTTTTCACTCCTATATAAGGAGGAAATGGGAACACCACTATCCCATTTACTTGCTTTCTATTACCTTTCACTGAAGCAGCAATCCGAGGAAAACCCCTTCCAGTGCTCATAGGTGCATTTGGCTTTTCATCCTGTTCTATACATAAGAAAAATTTCTTCCCTATTTAATTTTTAACCCTATAGGAACATATGGGTAGATTCGCTAGACTAGTTGATACCCCCGAAGGTATGGTTGCCTTTAGGGCTAAGTATAGGATTCGTGACAATGTTGAACTCCAACATTGCGAATTAGGAGAGTGGTTGGTCCTTAATAAACCACCTGGGGTAGTAGTTATTCCTATGATCGCCTTTATAGAAAAGTGGGATGGAAATTCCCATGGGTAGGGTAACTAGGGATTTCCTTATTAATTTTAGGTTATTCCCAACTCAATGCTCTCCCAACCTTTTTAGGGTTCTCGGTAGTGTGGATATGAT
Organism: Quercus ilex subsp. ballota; assembly: GCA_032727855.1. Lineage (NCBI taxonomy): Eukaryota > Viridiplantae > Streptophyta > Magnoliopsida > Fagales > Fagaceae > Quercus > Quercus ilex. Next base: position 29,623,996 of record CM064909.1, read on the forward strand.
AAACCGAAAAATAGGGACCAACCTTACCTAGCACGACGTAAACGGGGTGTACAATAGTCAAAAGGGAAAGGACATAGGTTAATACTTCAAATGTAAAATTCCATTGGTTAGGTTGATTTCCTATATGCCCGAGTCGAATAAGGGCATGGACGAAGATTTCCTCATCATCTCGGGTGGATGGCGTGATAGTTTGCATTGCCCTACCCAAGATGGGGAACCAGGTGGGGTTCTTGAGGTCTTTAGACTAATTTATGGCATCTATCTTCACATAATCTTCCAATAAATAATTCTGTGACTTATACTTTCTTTTATTTTTTTTTATTTTTTTACAGACGAATTCCACACTGCTCCGAACAAAAGTTTGGTGAAATTTCCAAACCTTAACCGAGTTCTCAAGTAAAAAAATTTTCTGCACCAAAACGAGCAACTTTTGGCAGTGCATGTGATCCTCAGGTTCACACCTATCTCCAATCATTTCCAAAGTCCTAAAAATGTTATTAAAGTGAAGGACCAGAGGCTAGCCTTAATTGACATGGCTGTTCTTGGATTTTTGACTAAGCCTCCTCCTTCCGGTACTCAGGACGCCCAATTGCCAACTCCGTTTGCAGCCAAATTTCTTTATTCCCAAAAGCAAGTTATTCCTTTTGACGACGAGCCAAAGGAGTGCACACTCAAACTACCCATGAGGATTTGGACAAAGACTTTGAAGTCTTTTATAGCGAAGACCCCAAAGACTCCCTTCCTCCTACTCACCGTCATCTTGCCACCGCTCAAGTTAGCACTACTTAGGAAGTAACCAACATCCCAGAAGCCATGGTTCTAGAGGAAAATACTCCTGACCTACTGGCACTACTTACTGCCCACGTTGGGGGTAACTCTCCTGTGGTGCCCCTAATTCCTCGGCCACCAACCCCTGCCCTAGCTCAAGTCGCCGCTACCAAGGCTACCAAAAAGAAAAGAAAAAGGGGAAAAGCAACCGAAGCCTTTAAAGAGGGAGAAATTCCTCAGCCTATGCAACAACCTCCCACCAAAGAGCCTAGAACCACAAGAGCTCACCAAAAGAAAGGTGCCGCTGTTGGAACTGGCAAAGGCACCGAAGGGAGCAACGTCTAAAACCCACCATCTAGAACCCCGCATTTGTCCTTAGCTTAAGAGATCCTGTGACTTCTGAGGCATACTTGAGGGATCCCCAGAAAGGAAGATTAAGTTGGTCTCGAAGTGCTTAGAGAAGGCTCTCCTACTCCCCGAGGACATGCAAGAGCTTCAAGGGTTAAGGAAATGTGAAGTATTCCTTTCACCAAAGAGGGACCTTGCCAATGTTAGATTCTATTCTCTTACCATGTTATCACTTTGCGCTTGACCTCATTTAATCAATCATTAATGTGACTATGTGTGTGTGTGTGTGTGTGTGTGTTTTTTTTTTTTTTTAAATCAAGCTGTGTAAGCATCTTTTGTTACTGATGAGTGGGTAGATCACGCCCTATCCAAATCCCGAGAAACAGAGGGCAAGCTCACTCAATCAGAAAAAGCCCTAGCTGATGCCTAGAAGAGGCTCAAAGACACCTTTTTTCACTTAGCTGAAGTTGAAAAAGGGCGCAAAAACGCTGAAGCTGCCCTGACAGGGTTTGAAAAGTAGGCTGAGGAGTTGTGAGTATCCTTGAAAAAATACAAAACGCAACTGGCCTTAGCCATAGAGAAGACAAAGAAGCAGCAATAATAGCTGGAGGATCATTTGGCTGAACAGGTCCAATAAGACTAAGAATCATTTGGCTCTTAGTCTCTATTTCACCCAAAAGTTAATTTACTTAAGACATGTGATCCAAAGAGTCAAACAAGACTGAGGCCTCGTTCAACACTTAGCCAATTTTCATAGAAGAATTAATTTACCCAAGGCATGTGACCCGAGGAGTCGAACAAGACCGAGGTTCTGTTTAACACTTAACCAATTTTCATACAAAAGTTAATTTACCCAAGGCATGTGACCCGAGGAGTTGAACAAGACTGAGGTTCTGTTTAACACTTAACCAATTTTCATACAAAAGTTAATTTACCCAAGGCATGTGACCGGAGGAGTTAAACAAGATCGAGGTTCTGTTTAACACTTAGTATTTTTCATACAAGAGTTAATTTACCCAAGGCATGTGACCCGAGGAGTCGAACAAGACCGAGGTTCTGTTTAACACTTAACCAATTTTCATACAAGAGTTAATTTACCCAAGGCATGTGACCCGAGGAGTTGAACAAGACTGAGGTTCTGTTTAACACTTAGTAATTTTCATACATGAGTTAATTTACTCAAGGCATGTGACCCAAGGAGTCGAACAAAACCGAGATTCTGTTTAACACTTAGTATTTTTCATACAAGAGTTAATTTACCCAAGGCATGTGACCTGAGGAGTTGAACAAGACTGGGATTCTATTTAACACTTAGTAATTAACTTGAATTCAACAAAAATCTGCTTGTAAATAAAAAGAAGAGACCAATCAACAAAACAGATGGAAATCATGTAAAACTTGTATTAATAATAATACCTATGCAGATTAGTTACATTCCATGGACGCGAAACTACATTCTCATCCAAGTCCTCTAAATAATATGCCCCAATGCCTGCCACCGAGGTTATCCTGTACGGGCCTTCCCAATTAGGGTCTAGCTTTCCCCATTACAGATTCTTTGACGTCCCCACTATTTTCCTTAAGACCAAATCTCCAAGTGCCAATTGCCTTGCCTTAATTTTCTTATCGTAACCTTGCCTAAGTTTTTGCTGATAATGTGCCATCTTTACCATAGCTACTTCTCTTCTTTCATCGATTAATTCTAGGCTCGATGAAAGTAGATGGTCATTCTCCTCTACACTAAACTAGTCAATTCTCAAGGTCGGGAAGCCTGTTTCAAGGGGTATAACCGCTTCGGATCCATAAGTCATTGAAAATGGGTTTGCCCTGTTGATCTTCGGGGTGTGGTGCGATATGTCCACAACACATGAGGCAATTCATCTACCCATCTTCCTTTCGCATCATCTAACCTTTTCTTCAACCCGGATACTATGGCTTTATTAACTGCTTCTGCCTATCCATTTCCCTATGGGTAGGCTTGAGTAGAATATCTATTCTGGATGCCTAACTCCCCACATTACCATTTGAAGGCTTTACCATCAAACTAGAGCCCATTGTCTGAGATCAGCGTATGAGGAATCCCAAATCTAGTAACAATGCTCCTCCAAATGAACCTCTTCGCATCTACGTCCCTGATATTAGAAAAAGGCTCGGCCTTCACCCACTTTATGAAGTAATAAATACCGACGATGAGCCATCTTTAGTTACCCACAACTCTTGGGAAAGGCCTCACTATGTCCAAGCCCCATTAGGAAAACGGCCAAGGACTAGTGAGTGGATTCAAAACCCCTCCCGGTTGGTGGATATTTGGGGCGTACCCTCTATCTCTGATCACACATCCAAACATACTCCTGTGCAGCTTTCTGCATACTTGGCCACCAATATCCCTGGGTGAGGGCTCTATGAGATAAAGATCTCCCTCCAATATGACTTCCACAAATTCCCTCGTGCAACTCCTCCAACAAAGGATCCACAGCTTCTGGGTGAACGCCAAGGAGATACGGTCCCAAATGCGAGCGTTTATACAACTTTTGCTCCCCAGACAACCAATATCGTGTGGCCTTCCTACGTATCTTTTCTGCCTCACCTTTATCTTTGGGCAAATAACCTTGCTTTAAGAACGAAACCAAATGGTCCATCCAACTCGGCCCGACCTGTATGCTATGCACCCGGACTGGAGACTGATCATGATTAGGAGCCACCATATCTTCCATGATTATGACCCGAGGTAGGCCTGTTCTCGAGGAGGTAGCCAACATAGCCAACGAATCTGCATGGGAGTTTTGCCCCCTTGGGATTTGCTTTAAAACAAGATTGAGCGCGCTTGACTTTAATGAGATACCCTTGCATTCGTTGATCTCTGGCCTCAAATTCTCCATTGACTTGCCCAACCACTAAGCGTGAAACCAAATATATCTCTATAGCTTTTCCTTTAAGTTTGCTAACCATCGCCATCCCGGCCAATAAAGCTTCATACTCGGCTTTATTGTTTGTAGCTAGGAAGCCTAAACGTAAGGATTTCTCCACTATCAGCTTCTCGAGAGTTACTAACACAATCCCCACTCCAGAGCCTTTTTGGTTTGCTACTCCGTCCGTGTATACCTCCTAGATTGTAGTAGAAGAGGCCGAGGCCATAAAACTCTAGGCCCTAGCCTCTCGTCTCCCCCAACATCCTAGATAAACTCTACAATGAAGTCTGCCAAGACTTACCCCTTCACAGTAGTCCGCGGCAAATACTTAATATCGAAAGACCCGAGCATGGTCCCCCATTTAGCAATCCTACCCATATAATCAAACTTCCGTAACAATGCTTGCAACGAGAGCTGGGTGAGTACTACCACAGTGTGCGCTTTGAAATAATGAGGAAGCTTCCTTGTAGCATGTATAATAGTCAACCCTGCTTTCTCCAAAGGTAAGTAATGGGCCTCTGCCTCCTGCAAGGACTTACTAACATAATATACAGGCTTCTGTACTCCATTCTCTGTCCTAACCAATACAAAACTTATTACTTGACCTGTGACTACTATTTAAGCATATAATACTTCCTCATTCTCGGGTCGCGAGAGAACAGGAGGATGTGACAAGTATCGCTTCAACTCTTCAAAGGCCGCAACACACTCCTCGGTCCACTCAAAATTCTTCCACTTATGAAGGAGCCGGAAGAACGGTTAACACCGATCAGCTGATCGAGAAATGAACCTATTCAATGCAGCAGTCATCCCTATCAACTTTTGTACTTTCTTAGGATTCCGAGGAGGATGCAAGTCGTTAATGGCCCTGATCTAGTCAGGATTAACTTCTATTCTTCGGTGCGTAATCATGTAACCCAAGAATTTTCCTGAGCTGACTCCAAAAGAACACTTAGATGCATTTAAATGTAGTTTGTGTCTCCTCAGTACTGAGAATACATCCTTTAGGTCTTTCAAGTGCTCCAATACTTGCTTACTTTTACCACCATATCATCAATGTATGCCTCCACATTCTTCCCAATCTGTACTTCAAACATTTGTGTCACCATTCTTTGATATGTAGTCCCAGCATTCTTCAGACTAATGATAATTACCAGTGGGAGCTCAAAAGGCGATCTTTTGTTGGTCGTACAACGCCAAAGGTATTTGGTGATATCCCTGAAAAGCGTCCAAGAAGCTCATCCGAGAATGTCCAATTGTTACATCCACCAATTGGTCAATTTGAGGAACAGGGAATGGATCTTTTGGGCAAACTTTATTCAGATCAGTAAAATCCACATACACACCCGCCAGTTTCTGTTTTTGTTCTTCACCACCACAATATTAGCCAACCATTTAGGATAAAAAACTTCCTTAATTGCCCCCGCCTGCTTAAGCTTATTCACCTCTTCCTTTACTCCCTCAGCATGCTCTTTCGAAGAGTGTCGGGGTGGTTGTCTCCTCGGCACAACACCAGGGCTTACATTCAGCCGATGGCATATAAGCTCAGGGTCAACTCCCAGGGCGTCATTAGTGCTCCATGCAAATACATCCACATTATTACTCAAAAACTTCAACAAATTTGTTTTCTCTATGGGGGGTAACTGAGCCCCAACCTAAAAGTATCTTTCTCCGTCCTGGCCAATCATAACCCTTTCCAACTCATCACATAGTAACCCCTGCGACTTGGTCCCAAGTTCAACCTCAAGACCAGTTAATTGCTATGGGACCTGCTATATCCCCATTAGAGCTTGATCCAGGAAATGCTACTCAATAGCAGCCACCAAACATTGTCTAACCACTGCCTGGCTCCTGACTAGCTCCCCAACTCGTCCTTGTGTGGGATACTTAACCTTCAAGTGCAGGGTAGATGACACTGCCCCTATAGCGTGAAGCCATGGCCTCTCCAAAATAACAGTATACAAAGAATAAGCTTCAACCACATGTAGACACTCAATTTTGCACCCATGATTTAATCAAGGAAGATGACTAGAGTGACCAATCATATACCTAAAATTCACGATTGCATTACATACATTAATTCATTCATTGCATATCATAAAAATGATCTTGAGGTTCTAACAGTCGCGACGGTATGCCTAATTTCCAAATCGGATCGTCAGATCAAAAGATATCGCATGATCAAGTTTGCACGGTCAGCATGCACTGTGTCTTGGTAGAGTCGACCACGCATGAGTAATTTAAATTAATTCTGATTGGTTAAACAATTAAAATTAATTAAATAATTTTGTGATTGGTGATGATTAGTGTCAAAAATAGGATTGCTTACATGGGAATGGGATGGTTGGATAATAATAAAATTATGGATAATCTAGACTTTATCAAGATTTATTTTAGAATATTTATCTACAAGATAATTGTTGCTGAAAAGACCTGAATTATCCAGAAAAGAGTTAAAAATCTTAGAATACGGATTGAAAACATGTCTAAGTGCAAGTCCCAACTCAAGAAAACCTAAAAAAGGAGTCCAAAACGCACTTGAACATGAAAGCACAATTGGCATCCAAGAGTGCCATTTGACACTTTTGGAGTGTCGATCAACACTTTCAAAGTGCTGAATGGCACCTATTAAGGCTTTGGCCAGACGGTCTTCGGGTGACGATAAAACACATCCTTTTCGACTTTTTAGCATAAGGACGCATCCCAGTTCATATTCTAATCATCTTTGCTTATTTTTTAAGCATTCCAATCTCAAAATTTATCACACTCTTTGACTCTCTCAGAGAGACACTTTTTCATGCTCTCAGATTTCCCCTCTTTCTGACTCTCCTTTCTATTATTTTCACTCTTAAGTTAAAGACATTCTGGAGGCTCTAGTTTTAAGAATTTCATTTTTGTAAGCAAGGTATTTAAGGTTTCAAAGTTAATTGAACAAATTTCTTTGAACCCTAAAATATTCTCTCAAGAAGAAGAGTACGTCCATGCAAGAGGTTGTTTCTTCTTTACCCATTTTTCTTCTGTTTCTTTTATTTTGATGATGCATAAGTAAATATTCTTTCCGTTTAATTTCTAAATGCTCATACCATGTATTGTTAATATATTTTTGTTGAAACATGTTCTTGATGTCTTTGTTGTCATGATTTACTTTCTTGTTTCAAAAATCTACTTATCATCATGAATTTTTCAAAATAAAAACTGATTTGCATCTTCATTAGGTGTAAATCTGAATTTTTTTAAAAAAAATCAAAAAACTGATTGCACCTTCATTAGATGTAAATCTGAATTTTTTAAAATCAAAAAATTGATTTGCATCTTCATTAGATGTAAATCTGATTTTTTTCAAAATAAAAACTGATTTGCATCTTCATTAGATGTAAATCCGAATTTTTCAAAACCATAAAACTGATTTGCATCTTCATTAGATGTAAATCTGAATTTTTCAAAATAAAAATTGATTTGCATCTTCATTAGATGTAGATCTGAATTTTTTTAATACAAAAACTGATTTGCATCTTCCTTAGATGTAAATCTGAATTTTTTTTCCAACATAAAAACTGATTTATATCTTCTTTAGATGTAGATCTAATTTTTTTAAACATACCAGATTTTGAAATAAAAAGAAGGTCATGGGTAATGTTTTGTTTGTGTTGTTTGATGCAAGTAGCGTAGGTTTATTTCATGAATGTAGTTCTCTTCTAAAAAAATTTTATTTTTCTATTTCACATAAAAAAATAGATCTGATTTTTTAAGGTTTTCTACAAATCTAAATTTTTATATAACAAAGCAAATCTGATTATTTTTACATACAAAGCAAAAACCAATTATTTTTTAGTTCTCAAGAATAGATCTGATATTTTTAAACCAAAAGACTTTGTTTTATTTAATAAACATAGATCTGACTTTTCTTTACCAAAAACTATTTTTTTACATATACAAAAACAGATTTGAATTTTTTATAAACCAAATCAATTTTTTTATCACAAGGCAGATCTGAATTCTTACAAAAGAAGAGGATACACTCATAAATAGACTTATGTGGCTTAGTTTGGTTAAAGTGTTTTATGTGTACAACATATCATTCATAGTATGCATAAAGGGGTACATTGGTCATGAGAGTCTAGAAGGCCAGACTCTGTCTAGGCGAAATGGGTGCCTAACACCTTCCCATTCCGTAACCTAACCTCCGAATTTAGTGTCTTTGGATAGGTAGACCTAGGCTTTATCTTTATTTTTTTTATTTTGGGTAGATTTTAATTAGGACAAAAAGCCATGTACCTTTGGTAGATTGTAACTAAGACCCAAAGCCATGTAATATTCGATTTTGTACTTTTTTTACTCAATCAATGAGAATGGAACAATTCAGTCTTGTAAAGTTGTATTTAATTTTTTTTTTCTTTTTTCTTTTTGTATAAAAAATAAGTGGTGACTCCACACCACTTACCCAACAAGAGAGGTGCCCTAAAAAAGTACCCAAATCTCTTTTTTGAGAACACCTAATTTTCCTAGTCTCTCACACCATAATAAAGTTAACTTCCACCTCCTTGTCCCCATCTTGCACAAGTAGTTTGATCATTCTGTGAGGGATTACCATTCTTCCATCAAATCCAACTAAGTGCGACTCATATTTCTCCAGATCCTCAGGTTTAAGATTCAACTCCTTATAAAAATCTGAGTACATGATCTCAGCCCCACTTCCTCGGTCCACAAGGACTCTCTTCATATCATATCCTCTGATCCGAAGGGTTACCATTAAGGCATCATCATGGGGTTGGAATGTTCCCTACTTATCCTCCTCTGAGAAACTCAGTGTTGGTACTGCCATTACCCTGGCCTTTTTAGACATTTGAGACAAATCCCCTAGTTCTGAATTTGAAGTTACAGACATAACTCCCAAACATGAACCTGCATCACCCCTAGGCGTAGCAAAAATCACATTAATCGTACCTAGGGCTGGCCAAAGAACCCCGTCTCTTTGATATCCCACCTCGAGTCGTACCACTTGCCCCCCTGGCTGATGCAAGAACTACTTCAACTTCCCTGGCTTCACCAACTGACCCAAGTGGTCATGCAAGGTTCTACAATCCTCAATTTTATGTCCTCTGTCCTGATGATAGTGGCAGTAAAGACTTTAATTTCGCTTTGACAGGTCTCCACCCATATTATTGGGCCATTTAAAGTATGGTTCATTCTTTATCTTTTTGAGGATTTGATAAACTGGCTCCTTAAACACTGAGTTGACCATCTGCGCGCCTGTTCCTAATGATTGATTGGAAAAATCCCTCCTAGTTCGGTTATAATTGTATCCTTCTACCCGAAGATCCCTTTTTTCTGGGAAGACTTTGGCCTTTCCCTTTCCTTGGGCCTGATCTTCCTCGACCCATTTTTGCTTATCAATACGATCCATAAGTTGGCGCATACTACGGGCAAGTTTCTTGGTCAACAACTTCCTCAAGTCATGCTTTGCAGGAAGTCCTACCTTAAAGTCCTTATAGCTACATTTTCAAAATCATCATCTATCTCATTGAACGTCTCCCAATATCTATCAGAATAAGTCTTCAAAGTCTCCCCTTCCCTTATGAACATGGACAATAAGGAATCCAAGGGTCTTGGGACTCTACTGCATGTCACAAATCTTGCTTCAAATGCTCTTGCAAGTTCCTCAAAAGATCTTATAGAGCCTTCCTCTAGGTCGTCAAACCATCTTATGGCAACAAGCCCGAGACTAGAGGGGAAGACCTTGCACATAAGAGCCTCATTCCTTAAGTGGATAGCCATCCTCTGATTGAAGTGACCTACATGTTCCACAGGGTCGGTTCTCCCATTATAAATAGTAAACGTAGGCTGTGTAAAATGATGAGGAAGTTTTGCTCTGTCAATTCTCCTTATATAAGGTGACTTTGAAATTTGACGAAGAGCCTTACTCATTGCATCATTCCCCATATTCGTAGAGGGTGATCTCTCTCCTCGCCTTCTCCTTTGTTTCTCTAGCCTATCAAGGCGTGATGATGCAGAGAAAGGTTCGCTAAGGGGTGTCCTTGACCTTCGTCTCTAGGTTTAGTCCCCTTCCTCATTAGATCCTTCACTTTATGGAGGTGTTGGACCCCTTCTGTTGCGTTCCTGGTGACACAATTTTCTGCGCAAGTAATCAATCTCCAATTTCAGATTCTGTGTTTCCTACTCATGCAAAGCATGGCCTCCAGTTCTGGAATGACTCCTATCAGTCTGCCCAGTATACAAAGTTTCCACCCTAACACTTGGGGTGGGATTATGCTCTCTATCTCTCCTTCGTTCCACGTTAATAAAGTGGTCATTTCTTTGAGAACCCATTGATTCTTCCCTTTCATTGCTCTGGGTTGGCCATAACTTAGGAAGAATGAACTGCAGATGAACTTTCCATAGATGGCACCAATTGTAGGTACTAGGAAATTGGGGGCCCAAGTCCACTAAAAACAGTGATGCCTTGTCCCTCAACTCAAGCCCACACAATTGAATTTTTAAAGAGAGTGGGAAAAAAGTTCAAGTGTAATTCTGGGACTAAGTTTTGGTCCAATCCGAGGAACTTGAAGCTCTAGAGATAGACAATTCAAATAATAATTAAGGATTTTACTGTCCTCGGGAGAATCCGAGGACTTGTTCTTATAGATAGGTGATACAAATTCTACACCAAACCTTCATTGTTCATTTTGTAGTTTTTTTTACACTTAAAGAAAAATCCCCCATTTTAAGTGGGAAGTTCCCCTCTCTTATATATCATTCATCTTGGCATCCTAACCCTTCGCCTGTATGCCTCATGGCTTTCCTTAGGTCAATTGTCCCATTAGAGCTCTGATGAAGGTGGTAGAAGGGGCTGCTAGCTGTGAAACTACTGTTTAGGTGTCATTTTCTCATTAATGCAGCTAATAAGGTTGTTGTAGTGCATTCAATGCGGTGGGGGAAGGTATACCCTTTACAAGAAGCTTCCTCCCACCGTCTTAGCCCACCTTCCCTAATCCTTTCTCCTCCAAATGGGTCCTCCCGTAATGCTCTCTTGCATCCTTTTTTTCTTCTCGGATCGGTGAGGTCCTCGGGTCAGATATATTTTTGCAGGTGGAACCACGCAATACTTCATTTTACACTCTCTTCGGTCCTCGGACGCCCTACAATACTTATAATGAGATATAATTTTGGGAAATTAACTTCAGTTATATTACATGTAATTAAAAGTGGAGGAAAATCAAGAATATGAACCAATTATTTGAGTGAATTGAAAATGTATAATTATGTCGCTGATTTAAGCATGCAATTATATTTTATACTCTTCATTGCGTGTAATTAAATTTGCTTTTATGTTTTTGCTGTAATTTGTTTCAATTGTTGTCGAAGCAATTCAAATTGAATAAGAAGGTAATATTTTAAAACAAATTTTCTTATATAAATATTATAAAAAAAATCGCAAAAAATAATTTTACATAAATACTTAGTACACCGCCCACAAATAATTAAAAGACGAAACTTAGTTACAATACATTAAGTACATGTTTCCCAATAAAATTCAAATGCATACAACATACCTACTTAATTATTCTTGAAAAAGCATAATACTATTTTGCGTTTGATTGATTAATGTAAGCATGTATTTAAATTTAATTGAGAAATCTTTATGTAGTCGCGACACAAAATACTGGCTTTTACGACGTTTAGTTTTTTTTTTTTTTTCTTTTTTTTTTTTTTGGAGAAACAGGACAACATTTTTTTTTTCAAGAAGAAAATTTAGTTGTAGTGTCTGTATTAAAAAAAAAAAAAATCAATAGATAGTGATATTGCAGCCTTTTTTCTTTTAAAAAAAAAAACCTACCAAAAGGGAATTATTGTAGTGGTCATTATGGTGATTGGTAAACACGGTTGATTTATTTGGATTTTAAAACGGTCCTATAAATGCTTCTAAAAGAAAGTGCTACAATAAGGATATATATATATATATATATTTTATAATGGATTTTCATCCAACCACAATCCCAAAACCTAAAAACAACGATACTAATTTCTAACCAGTAAGTTTTGAGAAAGTAAAATAATAAAATCTCATAATATTATTATAATAATTTTATTTTGATTAGTAATATATATATATATATATATATTTTTTTTCTCTGTCGAAAAATTTATTTTATTTTATTTTGACTTACGGACAAAGTTTAATTACAAAATTAGTTGTAGTCTAAGGTTACAACTTCTTTTAAACAAATTAATATTACTAAATATTTTGAAAATCTAATCGTTGGATTGCATGTTCTTTACGTTCTTAATACACATGTTAAATTTTGTGCCAATCGGATATTATTTATTATATGATCTATAAATTTATATTTTATGCATAATTTTAAACTACAAAACTTGCAATTTAAATAATTTATTAATGATATAGTTTTTTATCTTTAATTTTCTAAAAATTTTATAAGTATGGAGGATATAAGAAGAAAATGTAATCTAATGGTAGATTTGTCAAAATTCACCTCTAATAAAAAGATAATGAGTAAGGTTGTAGACCTAGGTTACAACTAATTTTATAGCTAAATTCTGTCCCATGATAGAATGACACCTTAGTTTGTTGTGAAAGTGAAATTTTGTTATGGGTAAACCCATAAGTTTTTCTTTTAGAAAATAGTATAGAGGCATAACAAATTTGGCACTTGCTGATATGACAGATTGTTAGTAATATGTGTACAAAAAAAAAAAAATGATATTAATGGTGAACTTAAATAAGAATAGTGAAAGCTTGCAAACTTGGGCTTGTTTGGTAGGAGAATTTTTGTTTTGTTTTTTTTTTTCAAAACAATATGAAAACAATTTTAAAAAAATTGAAATTGAACTAGTTTTCAAATAATAATGTTTACTCCCACTTTTAAGAACAATTTTCAAAATTCTAAAAACAAAAAACAAATGTTTGGGAGACCATTTCTATTTTTTATTTTTATTTTTTGAAAAAATTTACAAAAAATTACATGTAGAGTCTATAGATTACATATCATATGCTATGTAACAAAAGTTGGGTTTAGAAGCCATGGTTGCGTCACGTTGCTTCACCAAATTGCATAATTTTTTTTTATAGATTTTTACAAATATATATAATTTTTTTTTGTTCTTATCTTCTTCTCCTATAATTTCTAAGTTGATAAAAATTTCAATTTGAATACAATCCAAATTCTTCATCTAATCCTTTTATTATTAACTTATCTATAATTTCTAAGTGATTTATTTAATTAGCAATAGGAGATCTACTTCATTTATGATTTATGAGTTCTAGCATTCTTGGGGATTAGAATTTTGGTTTCACACTAATTATTCATATCAACGTTAATTCAAAAAAAAAAAAAAAAAAAGAACAATTAAAGTACATGTATACAACTACTAATATCAACCTTTAATTTAATTTTTTTATTTTTTTAAAACACCTCATGTATAGACACAGAATTATAATTGTTCTTATTGATTTTTTTTATACATCTCTATCAATTTTTTAGATAATTACAAAAATTTAGTTGTTGTTATCTTTTGTTTAAGTTACATATAATTCTTAATTAAACCGTGCATATCATACAGGCATAACATATAATTTTTTAAAATATATATATATATATATATATTTTCTTTTTTCTTTTCTTCTTCTCTTATAATTTTTAAGTTGATAAAAATCTTAGACACAAAAGCTTAATTGTTGTTACAATTAATTCACGTTGAAGTTAGATACTTTTTTACTAATACACGGATCTTATCTTCTTTCTTTCTCCCCAAATCCCAGATCTACTAATATTCCTATGCACCAAGCTATTTAGTACTCCTGTCATTATGTGAGCTCACCCCTACAAAAAAAGCTGATTAACTTCGCCCATCATAAAAAATCTAGAAAATGCAGTGCAATGTCTCAAAACAGTAGTCAACTTGAAGAACAAGAATAAGTTGACAAAGAATAGTGGTGGTGGGTTATAAGTACTGAAACCTTTGAATCTTTGATTCTCTAAACCAATTTTCAAAGCTAATAAGGATATAGGATTTCACCATGAGTCAGGTACACCCACCCTCCTCTTTTTATTTATTTTTGGGTGTGAGGATGAGGTAATGAAAAAAAAAAGAATATTTGAATTTGAAAAAGAGTGCAAATAAGCCGAGTTTGATTTTTATTTATTTATTTTATGAACCTAAGTAGTTCCCAATATAAACAATGCAACACAATCGCCACAAGCTCGATCCAATGATTAGGAGGAAGAACAAGACGAGGAAGTGGACCATTAAATGATAGCATCAAGTTATTAATCATTACCAATTTTTTTCAAATAAAAATGTAATAATGATCTTAAAATATATAAACTTATATAATTCCCTTAGACTATATCTAATGATAATATCTATTTCTTAAGTTTAAATATTACTAAAAAAAAAAAAAATACTAACTGATGTAAGCAAAAACATTCCAATTCTCTAATTTAATGAAATTAATTATGTTAGAGTGAAAACTAATGTTTTTCTCTTTGGAACCATATAAAATATTTAAATGAAATAATATTTTTCGATTTTAGATTTAATATATATACATATATATATATATATATATATCTATATAAAATTTTTCTTCTCCTATAATTTCTAAGTTGATAAAAATCTTAATTTGATTAAAATCCAAATTCTTCATTTAATCCATCTACTATAATTTCTAAACTGATAAAAATCTTAATTTGATTACCATCCAAATTCTTCATATAATCCATCTATTCCTTATTTTTTAAGTGTAGTGTATTTTTTAAACATTTTATCTTAATTTTTTTAATTGAAGCTTTTACTAAACCATGTTTTATTTTATTTTGTGGATTGCATTTATATATTCAATATTAGGCATTGTCACTTCTATCAGTGTGTATATTGTGGTGCTTTATGTCTTCAATTTTAATTATTTTTTAATGTATATAAATTTAGAGATACAAATATGATTTTTTTTTAATAAAAACTTAATCTTGCACAACGTGCATTAATTATATAACTTAAACTAAAAGATTACTTCACTTCCAAAAAATAGTAAAAGAATAATTTATTTTTATTATCTATTTTATTATTTAATTTCAATGAAATTAAGAAATATTTTCTTATTTTATTTAGTTTACACGCAATTCTTGATTAAGCCATGCATCGCACAGTCATAATGCTAGTATATATACATATAATGATAAGGGAATAGAGTTTATGTACTCTTTTTTTTATAATAATAAGTTTCAAATTTGATGTGTGAGAATTTTTTTGTGATGAAGATAAGCTCATTAATTGAAGGGATAGAAGAGTTTGGAAAAATTTGTGGAGTTTACTGTTTCTAATTTATTTACAACTATGTCATTAAAAATATTTTCTATATCTTGAAAACATCCTCTCAACTGTTTTCAAAATCATGTTCTGAATAAGGAAAATATGATACAATTTTCTTAAAACTGTATTTAGAGAACATTAGTCAAAAAATAGATTCAAGTGTGGGACCCACCATTTTATGGATTGCAAAATAAAAAAATTATATTTAAATACTCTTACCAAATAAGCTGAAAAAAATTTGTCAAATTCTGGAGAGAAATATTATGTGCACAACATTTTTGTAATAAATTTGATACGGTAAGTTGTTATTGATTGTTATTGGTGGCTGGTGGGTAAAAAGTACTTTGAATGGTGAGTTCAAACTTCAAATTAAAACCATTAGGGGGGCGTTTGATTCACCTTGATGTTACATTACACCGTAATATTACGTTATTGTAATATTATATTAATGTAATCTCAATAAAATAATATAGTAATAATATATTGTTGAGAAAGATGATGAGATTAAGATAATGTGATATATTTTGTAATTTTAAATTATGATAATATTAGAAAAAATAAAATAAACCAAAAATTTTAATGTTACATATCGAAATGTGAATCACGTCAAGAACACATCACAATTCACAGCCAACCAAATACCCCTAACATATGTCAATCACTTGTTAATTTTGTTATAATTAAGTTGTTATTGATTGTCACTCGTTATAACCAAAAATCACTTGTTAATTTTGTAATAAATTGTTATTGATTGTCACTCGTTATAACAAAAAAAAAAAAAAAAAAAAAAGCAGCATCTCCGCCCACATTTTTTCCGATCCCAAAGCCTAATAAAAAGCAAATATGCTCCCGCCAAAATTTTCTAATCCCAATTCTTATTTTCATCTTCCCCCTAATTGTCAACCCTAACCCCATCTCCCATCAAGAACACATCACAATTCACAGCCAACCAAATACCCCTAACATATGTCAATCACTTGTTAATTTTGTAATAAGTTGTTATTGATTGTCACTCGTTATAACCCAAAAAAAAAAAAAAAAAAAAAAGGCAGCATCTCCGCCCACATTTTTTCCGATCCCAAAGCCTAATAAAAAGCAAATATACTCCCGCCAAAATTTTCTAATCCCAATTCTTATTTTCATCTTCCCCCTAATTATCAACCCTAACCCCATCTCCCACCAAAAATTCCCTCTCCATTTTCTCACTCTCACATACTCACCACCCACAACTGCTCTCTGTCACTGCTTATCTCTTGATCCAAATTCACCCTTTTCCTCAGGTAACTTTCTAGTCCTGTAGTGTCCATTCTGGATTCTTTGCTTTTTGGTTCACAGATTTTGGATATTGTCTGTTTCCAACCATTATATTTTGCTCAGATTTATAAATGGTCTTGTTTTAATTTCATTCACCATGGTGTCAAGGAATATAGACGAAACCCACAATTTATTCTTCTTTAATCTTGACCAGAACATTATCATTTCTCAATTTAAAGAGAGAGGCCCTCACCATTGATTGTCCTGTAAATTGTAATGTCAAAAATTTCGGCCCAGGCAGAGGCAAAGTTTATACCTTTTTGACACTTTGTTTGTTTAGAACAGATGAACTGTTTACAAGAGAAAGAAGGCGTGGTGTACTTCTCTTGTAACCCATTAGAAACATCATTAGCACAAAAAAAAAAAAAACAAGCCAACTCAATGGAATAGTAATGCCATTAGCTATTTCTTTAGTACAAATGCATGTATTTTGTGGGAAAATTTATGTTTGAAACATGCGGCCTGATTTTATGACAAGTACAATAGATTTGAACTTAAAAATAGGTTGTGCTAACCAAGAAAATCAGCATTGTCATTGTTGGACAAATCTTGCTGCTAGTCCTTATTGGGTAAAATGAAAACCAGCATGTGGGTATTGGTAAAGGTGGCTTTAGTGATTGAGCTTGATGCTTTGTGAGGCAAGAAGTAATTGGTTTGGTGAGAAAAAAAGAATTTGATATGGGTTGAAGAGAGTGGATAGAGAGTGAGGGGGAGAGAATGGTTTTTTATGGGAGGAAAGAGAGCGAGGAGGTTCACAAATGTTGCAGCATGAGGAGGAGGGAGAAAGAGATAGGAAGATAATGGTTTTGCTATATCTTCTTTTTCTGTTTTCTATTTTGGTTTGGGATTTGGTTTGGTTTGGATTTGTTTGTGTTGGATTGGTTGGTTGAATTTGGATGAGGATAAGGTCTATTAGCCATGGGAGGCTAATCAGCTATAGGGGCTTTGGTTTCCATACATGGTCGTCATCAAAATAGTCATATATGGTTAATTTTTCCCCATTTCTTAATGTGGTGTCTTTAGAAGGAAAGAAATAGTAGGTGTTTTGAAGATAATGAGAGATTCATACCATGGTGAATCTCTTGTAATTTCCCCCATTTCTTGATTCTTGTAATTTTGTACTTGATTTACACTCCCTGTGTACTAGGGTGACCTTTTTTGATACCAATAAAACTTATTACTTATCCAAAAAAAAAAAAAAAACCTAGACCTTAGCCTTAATTCTGATTTTAGAAAAAATTGCTGTGATGAATCATGAATCTATCACATAAAAAAAGATTATGATTTTAGAAAAAATAAAAAAAAATAATGATTTGTATTTTGTCACGTAGGTGGGGTTTTCTATTTATCTGAACTTACATTTTTATATCTTTTTTTATGCCTATGTGTGTATATATATACACAGTATTATGTATGCAGTTTAGTCATCAAATATCTTTATTAAATTGGCATTGCAGGTAGAAACTAATTGACAATCTCAACTATTACCTTCTTCAATCTAGTAAGTGCACTTTACTAAGGTTTCTCATTTATTTATTTTGTCTTAAGCATAATAATATGATTACAATACTTTGTGATAAATATGGTGTGATGAACATAGGTTGAGAATTGCTTGTGGTGGTTGTTTGAATTGGAGCAAGCAGGTGGCTTGCATGGAGTATAAGTGTGGTCTATTAAATATTGGGAGTGTTTGTTTGTTTTTTTTTTTTGTTTTTTTGTTTTTTTTCTCCTTTTTTTTGGGTTTTTGATTGTTCATTTCTTGATGTGTCTATTGTGCTATATCATAATAATGAATCTTTTTGATTGATTTGAGATATGGTTGTGGTGGTTTTTTGAATTGGAATAAGCGGGTGGCTTGCATGGAGTGTAAGGATGGTCTATTATGACATTTGGAGAGTTTTTCCTCTCTCCTCCCCTCAACCCCCTGGTTTGTTCATTCCTTAATGTATATGATGTAGTATATCATAACACAAGATATGTTTGGATACCGCTTATTTTGCTGAAACTGAAAAATTATTACTGAAAATACTGTAAATAAGATAAAAATTAGTTGAAATAGTATAGTGGAACTCATGAATAATGCCAAAAAGTACAATGAGGCCCATGAATAGTTGAAAAACTAAGCTGAATAGTGAAATAATTTTCATTTTTCATTCTAAGCGAAATCACACTCAATGGGAAAGATTCATATGGTTTTGAAGTTAAAGAAAGTGAAATTGAAAATTGTAATGATAGTTCTAACTATGTTTTATTTTTACAATGGCATGTTGTAAATTTAATTTTAACTTAATGTACATTCGTATGTACAAGAGTTGGATGAATAAAAAAAGGATCTAAAGAGAGTACATACAAGGGGTTTGGGATTTTATCTAGTTTGCTACAAATATTGGATCTAGGAATAGGAAAATTTCATGTCCATGTAAAAAGAGTGCGAATGTATATTTATTTGAACCGCTAGTTGTGCGTGATCACTTAGTGACCAATGGATTTGTATTGGTTATGATCCTTGGTTTTGTCATGGCTAGTCTATATTTGTTACCAGTTACCACATCAGTAGAGCTACTAATAGTGAAGTAGAAGATTGAAAAATGAATGTGATGAAATACATGGGATGTTGCATGAAGTGATCTCTAGGCATAGCCGATTAATGGATGAATATGGAGATGCAAATAATCTGGAAGAACCAGTATAGGAAGGTTCAAATGTGCAACGATGTGAAGAAGATGCTGATGAATATGAAGGTTGCACAAAATGCAGCAAGTTAATCTGTTTTTGTTTACCTTTTTTTTTTTTTTTTTTTTTGATGAGCTGTTTTTGTTTACTTAAACCACTTGAAATGTCTTAGTAAATGGAGTAATAAGTCATTTATGATGTTGCTCGAAGTGTGTGTTTAATTACTGCTTTTTGGGCAAAAGTTCACAATGGCATTTCCAAATTGGGTTTTTTTGCATTTGTTTACATTTTCGTCAAAGTCTTTTTCTCTTTTTTGAGTCCTCTTAATTAAAAATATAGTGCATTGGGGTTAAGAATCTTGTCTGCTCTTATTAAATTATTTGTTACCACGCATACTAGAAGACTGCTTGGTCAACATCAAAAACTAAATTTTTTACACAAGGACTAGTCATGTTCTCATGGTTATTCTGTTCTTTCCACAGTAATACAATCTAACAAAGAAATTTGAACTGGGTCACATGGATGCCCTCTTCGTAATCAGATCACATTACTATTTCATTCTCTCTAAAAAGGTAATACTATTTTTTTAAAAAGACGATTTTTGTAGATTGATGAATTCCTTGCTGTTATCAATAACATTGTTTTCATCAAACCAAAAAAACAAAAGGATGCAGCATGAGAGGCACCGCCTCTGCGAACAGCTCCTTAAGAACATGATTTATTTGCTTGTCTTCAGCCAGCATTGCTAGTGCCATACTGAACTGTTCATTTGATAACAAATAGTCACTGATTCTGGAGACTAACACGTTTCACTAATAATTATTGATTTGTCTGAAGCCTATTGCACTTCACGGATCAAATAGATGTGAGAGATCCCAGATAATCGTAAAGCTTCTGCTCATGTACCTGCTGTTTTGTGTTAATAAAATTCTTTCAAATTCATATAAAAAAGTTGGTTGAGAGTTGAGGTTTTTTAGTAGCTAATTTTTTATACATTTAGAGAAGTAAGCCAAAGTTATTTTATATTTTTCCTTATTTTAAGATGAACTTTAAGTTCCCTCTATGGAGCTCTCTCATCTAATTTTGTGATCTTTCTAATGTTTGATTATTAAGTGTTGGAGTAGTAATTGGAAATTTGACTTTTAACTTGTTTGGTTAGTAATTATCATTAGCATCAATATCATTAACATTAATATGATTTTAATGGTTGGTTATACTCCATAGATGGGTAAATAGGCCACTTCCAAATTTGAAGCAAAACAAAAAGTAGAGTATTATGGAACAACCCAACTTTGACAACTACATTTTGTGACCCTTGTGTGGACGAGATTCAAGGTGGTCATAGAAATAAATACGGTTGCTTTAGTCAGGGATGTTGGACCAAGTTGGTGTCCAATTTCATAAGTAGAACCGGTAAAGACTATGATAAGGATCAGTTAAAAATTCGGTGGGATGTGTTAATGATAGATTGGAATCTCTAGGAAAAATTGAAGTTGGGGGACACAGGACTAGTTAGTGATTAAAGGTGGGACAGAAAGTTGAAAGTGAGTTGTTGATATTATTAATATGTAGTTTCTTTGGAGATAATTATGACTTCTTATAATATGAGTGTAATGAAAAACGCATATTTTAGGAAGTGCCTCTAGCTTCAAAATTTCGAGAAAAAGGTTTAGAGAACCTAGAACAACTTCATAAGGCGTTTAGGGATATTACAATTTACAATAACTTGAATAAGTTTCATTGACCCTTGTTTCAATCATGCCACCTCCAGAGTTGCCTAAGGAGTTTCTGGAATCTGATGATTCATTTGGTAGCCTTGATTTTAAGGATGATTAATGTGAAATGAATATCAACATTGATAGTTTAGGGTAAGAAGCCCATACTGGTCCATTGCATAGTTCAAGAAAGAAGCGGCTCTGTGAATCTATACCCTTACAAAATAAAAAGAAGTTAGGAGAAGCTGCAAAATTGGATAATCTTCTTAGTCGCATGCATATTCATGTGAGCTTAGGAGTTTAACTAATTCAGGAGAGCCACAAACTTCAATTTTTAATGTCATGAAACATGAGTACACTTCCTGGTGTGGAGGAAGGCTCTAACCTCTACTTTGCAGCTTCCCATATCTTTATGAAAAAGTCAAATAGAGAGATGTTTGTAGTTTTGAAGAAACTAGATTCACAGCTTAGGTGGCTAAAGTAAGTGGTCAATTCAAGGAAGCGACCAACATTTGAAAGCGTTAGCTTTGGACTATTTTGTGTTAGCCTTTTTGTTGTTGTTTTTGTTGCTAATGTATGTTGTATTAGCTTTGAACTATTCTTTGTGCTATGTTGTATGAGCTTTAGACTATTTTATGTGTCATGTTGTATTGGCTTTGGACTTTCTATGTGCTATGTTGGATTGAACTTTGAACTTTTTATGTGCTATGTTGTAATAACTTTGGATTTTCTGTATGTTTATGTGTAATTTGAAACTTGTACTAAGTGTTATTGTTGTCTTTTAAGTTCAAAGGTTAATTATTTGTTACTTTGTTGTATAGGCTACACATACATGGATGATTATCTTAGTAATAGTAATGATGGTAGTAGCGTTACCGAACAGTTAATGGATGGGGATTATGGAAGTCATTATAATGATGGTGGTGACTTGAATGATGACAATTATAACATTGGTGACAATAATGATGACGGTGATGACAGTAATGATGACGATGATGATGACAGTACTGATGACGATGACGGCGATGATAGTGACGATGATTTTGATGATGAGTTTGTTGAACTAATGTATGTTGCATATGTATTAGCTGTGATATGTTGAATGATGTACATTAATGAGACTCCCTGTAGAAATTTTGAACAAACATGGCAACTTAGTGAATCTGGGCCCTCACAAAAGAAAAGGAAGTTAGGAGCTGCAAAATTGGATAATAATCTTAGTCGCCTAGAAGATGCATGTGAGCTTAGGAGTTTAGCTAATTCAAGAGAGCAACAAAGTTCAATTCGTAATGTCATGGAACTTGTGTGTACACTTCCTGGTGTGGAGAAAGCCTCTGACCTCTACTTTGCAGCTTCTCATATCTTTTTGAAATAGTCATATAGAGAGATGTTTGTAACTTTGAAGGAGCCAGATTTACAGCTTAGGTGGCTAAAGGGATTGGTCAATTCAAGGAAGTGACGCACCTTGCATTTTCCTCTTTCAAGAAACAAAAATATGAAAGCGTTAGCTTTGGACTATGTTTTATTAGCTCTTTTTATATTTTTTGGTGGTAATCTATGTTGTTTTAGCTTTCGACTATTTTATGTGCTATGTTGGATTGAACTTTGGACTTTTTATGTGTGCTATGTTGTAATAGCTTTGGATTTTCTATATGTTATATATATAATTTGAAACTTGTAATAAGTGTTATTGTCCCTCTTTAAGTTCTAGGGTTGATTATTTGTTACTTTGTTGTATAGGCTATGCAAATATGGATGATAATTTTAGTGATGATAGTAGTAGCTTTATTGTACTGTTAATGGCTAAGGATGATGGAAGTCCTTAGAATGATGGTCACGGTTGGAACTGTGGTAATTATAGCAATGGCGGCGTATTTGATCATTTTTTTTTGCATTATCATTTTGTGCTCCATAACGATGAAAAAATTAAAGATTTAATTACTAGTGATAAGAAGTCATAAATAATGACAAGCTATTATTATTATTATTATTATTATTATTAAGAAGGTGAAACCATAAGTATTGAAGAACTTTTTTTTTTTTTTAATATGTGCTTTGTCTTTTTTGACAATTTACACCTTAAACTACAATTTGGATAAGTGCTAGTCAAATATTCAATTTAAAAAAAAAAAAAAAAACATTTTTTAACAACTTTTACAAGACACTTTGCTTTTTTAAAAATTTGATAAGCTAGCATAAAAGCCGCTACTTTTACAACAGCTGAACCAAATTGTCAACCGTATATACTCTTTACAAACCGTTTCTATCAGGGTGTTAGTTACTGACAATTATTTTAGCAAGAGTTCGCAATTGTTGGAACTTGGATGTGGGCAATAACTGGGTAAAGTTGGTGCAAATTTGACAGTGTGGGAGTGTTGAAGCGTTTGCATGACCATTGGAGTATAATTAGTTGGTGTTTGAGTTGTATTTGAATTGCATTTTTAACATTAGTGAGGGTCTAAATGTTGCATTATGTCTGTGAATTTGGCAGTTATTATCTACAAATACCATATTAACCGAAGCTTCTAACATTTTGTTGACCTCATGAGAGCGTGCCACATAGTCTTTGCAGTTCTCACAATTTTCCACATCATTTAATTTTTAATTTTTTTTTTAAATATTTTTATTTCAGTAGTTGTTTCCCTGCTTCCTCGATACATTTTTTCCCTTGCTCTCATTGCCCTGATTAAAGCCAGAAGCCCTCCCCTTCCCCATCTACCACTCTTTGTCCCAACTTCTTAGTGCAAATTGTCATACAATCTCTCCTCTTTCTCTCAAACCTGGTCTCGCATCTTGACTCCAATTGCTCAACTTCCTCCAATCACTTTTAAGTTGTATAAAGCTAGAAACAGTCCTAGACCATGGTTCACGTTGCCTTCATCTCTGCTACCCTTGACAAGCTGCTGATTTTATTTCTATAAAACCTGGTCTCCAAGACATCGTAGCCCAATCACCTTGAGAGCCACTCTCTTCCCCGCTATTGAGTTGGTATAGATTGATTTGGTTGAGTTTTGGATAGATTTTTCATTCTTTTATATTTGTTTGAGTTTATCTACTTCTACTTGAGTAAAAATGTTTTTTTCCCTTAAATTTTACTTTGACACACCAATATGTTTCTAATTTGTAAATTCCATTATTTTAAATATTTTTATGGTGTTGAAAATTATGCTTCCCTCTATTACAGAACTTGCCCATGAACCAAGGTCTACTTCTTGGTTATATCTGTTAGGTGTTCGACAAAAGGCCTCTATGAGCAACTCGTGTTACTTGGCATTTTTGCATCTATGTTAGTTTACAAGCCTATATAGGTGTACGTGCAAGTTAGATTTGTGAACTCATATGAAAAGTGTATGAGCTATCTAACAGTACATTTTGATCAAAAATCTCAAAAGTGATAAAAATGAAAGCTTTAACATCATGAAGTTGAGAGAAAAAGAAAGCATTGCATAGAAAGTAAAGAAAACAATGGAATGTACGTGGAAAACCCTTAAGAATGGGTGAAAAACCACGGGTGAGCAAGGGTGAATGTCCCTTACTCTTTCAAGCTCTCTATTATGTGAAAATGGAAGTTTTTCCTTGTACAATGATGATGTTCTTACTAAAAGGGGGGTCTTTTCTCTACCTCACTTCCTTACGAACTTTCTACTCTTTTCTCTAATGTTCTTTCTGGGTTCTTGCCCTAATGGTCCAAAAACATGTTCTTTTTATAGTTCGAGGAATGTTGCTAGGTACAAAAGACAGGTGTCAAACCGTGATTCCCCCATTCAAACCCTAATACAACTGTTGTACTATGTAGTGGTTGGAGAAGAGAGAGTAAGCACACCGAGGTCAGGGTTGCGACATGAAAAGTGACCTTGTCACTACGTGGGGAGCAAACCTTGGACAAGGAAAGGGACATCAAGGGCATTAAGAATGATGCGTGTGTTCTTAACAATGGTCTAGCACAAGCACAACCAATGAAAGTGAGGGATTTCATAGCCTCTGACCACAGGGGGTCACTATCTCCCTTTTGTGAGTGTTAGGTATCTATGTCAGGTGCAAATCTCACTCTTATCCAATATGGTCACGCCATTGGCACGAACCAAAGATCCTTTCCCCCAGCCAACGTTTCATTTCCTTTGCTCACAGCTATTCCACGTGTAGGGTTCGGATTCAGCTATGTTAGCATTCTCACATGTCTTACCTGGTGTACTGTACAATAGGTGTTGGGATAATACTATAGATGAACTGTGATAAGCTATTTGACAGTGTAGGTTTCATCCTTTGATTTTTTTTTTCAAGCTTTTCAATTCTTTTTATTATATAGATATAGATTTATATTTTTTTGATAGATCAATTCTTTCCCTTTTTTTGTTCTTAATTACTGCCACTATTATTTATATCAAGAGTAGTAACAAGCATGAATTTTATGGGAGCTATATAGTGAAATCATCCAATTGTTTGAAATAAAGACTATTTTGGTCTTCTTTTTGCACTTTGCCACTTTTTATCATAAATCAAATATTAACTTTCTTAATCTTGTCTTGTACTTTTTCTTTTCTGTAAATTGTTTTCAAATTTAAGCAATTGGTCGAGTAACTATACTCAATAATTAGTTGATTGTTGTATATGTGTTGAAGATGGAATTTTGGGTTGAGAACAAGTTGTAGGACCAAGTTTTATATCTAATTATATTAATTTAAAATAGGTGGAATTATATTGGGAAATTAATAGGTTAAAGTTGAACTTGTTTTCTTACAATAAGCCTTCTTCGCTATCATGGAAAAATATTAAGTACTACTAGAGTACAATTATGTGGTGCTTCAATCCTTTCACATTTACTGTAGACCGCAATCATGGATATGACTAAATATATCTATGCCATTAATCTTGGGGAAGCCATTCATTAAGCAATGCTAGTAGCTGGCTATGAAAAAGATTTTTTAGGCCCAAAGGAGCATCTCAATGATAATTGTTTATTTTACTAGTAGTTTTCGTTTAAGAATCACTACCCCTCTCTCTCTCTCTCTCTCTCTCTCTATATATATATATATATATAAACTTTTTTTAAGTTGTATCTTGGATTAAAGCAATGTAATTTTCTAGTTATTTTCAAGAAATGTACATTCAATTTCAATCCATGAAATAGAGATTTGCAAATTGCTTCTTTTTTTCCCCCTTTTTTTCATCCTTTTGCGAATTGCAACTCCAATGGCTAACCCAACGCTTCATCAAGAAATCAAACCCCTGAAACAAATCGCCATAGACCACCACTATGCTTCCTCCATTGCTAGGTGGCACATCACCACTCTACTTCCTCCATGCCACCTTTAGCGCTCTCATTCGGTGCTCCACAACCAATAGCCCATCAGGTTTCTCATGGGCTAGGTAAAGAAAAAAAAAAAAAGAAAAAAAAATCATAAAAAGTTAGTTTTAAATGTCGATTGCTAAGAAAATTTATTAGACAAATTGCAATAATTTAAGAGGGGGTACCTAAGGAATAACACCTAAAGTAATATATCTATGTTTTGCCCAATAAAAATTGGAAGGATTTGGAGGATTTAATGGGAGGAGATCTCATCCCAAATCAGCGACCACAACTTAAAACCTATCAAAACACAAAACTCTACTTCCCTAAAACTCCACCATGTCTTTACACCATTTCAACCACCACTTTCAACCAAAACCTTTCCAATCAAACTTTTGTGCATTGTCCAAAATATCGTAAAAAAAAGCTACTATTACCCACCACAATTAAACTAGCCAACCTATCAAGAAAGCACTAGATCACCGCTCTCTTTAAGACCTCAAACAATCCATAGTATTCTTTGCAAAAGAACATTTAAGCATCTAATAGCATTAACTTGAATATACAAACATGAAAAGGAGATTCCAGACCATGAAAACCATCTTCCTATTATTTTTGGTTATTCTTAGGAAAACATTAATTAACTTGAACCACATAAGCCACCATAATCAACATATAAATCGAGAAAATGGAATTCCACAAAGTTCGATACACATCAATGGAATTTGATTACCTTGCAATGCAAGGAGAGGATCGAAGGAGGAAGTTGAATATGAAGACGAGTGAGTGGGGTCATGGTTGTTAGGGCAAAAATGTATTGACCCCTTGCAATTAATTAATTAATTATCCAAATTAATTAATTAGATCAAATTTCATGCAATAGCGTGGCAGTACAAACAAATCTCCAAATTATCTAAGTGCAGCGGAAAATAAATTTGACATGAGTGATTTGTTTACGAATGGGGAAAACCACCAAGGCAAAAACTCCATCGGGTGATTTTAGGGTCACCACTCCCAAGAATCCACTATTATCAATCACGACCAATTACAAGTATAAGGAATCTTACCAAACCCTTTGGCCTATCTCGAAATACCAACCTACAGTTAAACCCTTACCCTAATACCCAATTGGACTTGTATTGTAGCGAAAATCTTTCCGTTCAATGCATGAATCCCAGTACATGACTAACTAATGATGCACGGATCCTAGTACATGACTAACTCCACAACAATCCTTTGATTGATGTAGTTGATTTGCAACAGCTTCACATAGAAACACCAATAAGATCTTCAATGATGGTGTGAAAGACTTTGCTTGGTTATAGAACCCAAAGGCGTACAAGAAACGTAGCAAGAACTCTTTCTTCTGTAGGAGGAGTTTAGAGTTTCAAAAAGAAAACCTTATGAAACTCTCTAGGGTTCGGTTTTTCTTTTTCCTCCTTCTTATTTAAATAGGAGCTCAATGGGTTCTCCTATTCCAAATAGGTATACACAAACCTTGGGTTTTCCTAGTCCAATAAAGATTATACAAACCCATAAACAAATAGTCTTTTAGAATAAAAACGTTGTTGACTATAATCTGAATCCCGTAAGCTCGATAAATTGAGACATATGTTGAGCTTTAATGAATCTCAATGAATCTTGACAGATCGAGCTTCTGTCGAGGAGGTATCAAGACCTACAAATTGCACTTTTCTTGAGCAATTCTTGAGTAATCTTCATGTCTTCAATGTAACCACTTGTAATGATCATTTTGAACCTACTTAGATTTACCCAAATACAAGAAAAGTGTGTTTTATCAAAAGATATGCCAATTACATAAAAATATGTCCCTTGCAGTGGTAGTGAGAGGTCTTGGAAGATTGGTTGGACTAGGTTTGGAGAATGAGGACTCCAATGGCAACTACTGGCTTCATCTTAGGCTTGGTTTGGTGTGGTCAAGTGTAGGGGGTTGATGACAACTTTTTGACTAGATATAATTTGAGACCTAAGGCAATAAATTTGAATGAGGTTTTTATTTTATTTTTTTATTTGAATATAAATTAAATAAATAAATTTATTTAATATTAATCAAACCAAGGTGAATTTGGTGAATCAAATACATAACTTGAGCTTCATATTGAGATTAAAAAATCAAATATCATAGTTCAAACATAAAATTTAACAAAAAGAAATAAAATTTTTTTTTTCAAATTAATGATGTATACTTTATCTTAGGTATATGGCTATAGGGATGTTAGGCCCAGAAGTTTAATATAAATTTATTATAGTGGGCTTATAGCCCAAGCCAAGGATAGGTATTGTTCTGAATATGAATTGTTTCCATCAAAGAAGACTGTGTTAGCAAAAAAAAGGTTTAGTTTTGGTTACAGAGGCTCAAGGAGGTATTGGCCAAGGATAATATCTCCTCAGCAGACTGGAGCCGAGATCAAAAGAAATGGCTTACTAATGCAGAAGAATCTCCCAGAAAGTTCTGAGGTATGAACAACCAGTGAAAGGACATTGGACCGAAGGAAGTCCTAAGATATCTTAAGAACAAAGCTGTCACCACCGCATTTAATGTTCTACAGCTAATTTCCTGGCTGCATTAATGTGGAGAAAACCCTTGAACAGTGTAAAATTGGTTACCCCGAGACGTATAAGACTAAAGAAGGTCTCTGATGGGATAGACACTCAAGTGATGACTCAGGAACTTAACAAATGTAGGATCAAGATGTTTTAGAAGGAACTATATAAGAGGTGAGACCCTTCATGAAGAGGGGATCGAAAAGAAGAAGAGAAAACACTATAGTATTGAGAAACCAAACTTGTAACCCAATTTGAAAATAATATACAAGAACAGTGCTCCTCGGACCTTGTCGAGGATAATTTTTCTTCAATATAATCTCATTGCGTTTCGTTCTCTTATCGCCTGAACCTATTCTAACGTTTGTTTGATCAACTACGGCTCAGTTTTTCCAACTCATTCTCAATAAATTCACTGTTTTCGGGCTTTTTGGGCTTAAATCACTCCACATAATGGGCTACGAGCTCAAAACGGGTCCTTACAATTGGCGCCGTCTGTGGGAAATACTAGGGTTTTTCAGCTGATCTCACTCTCAAAGATGGTAGGATCAAGTCCACACCAAGCAGAGTCTATGGGTTCTCAACGTCAAGATCATTTTCTTAATCTTGAACGGCAAAGGGACCGGGAAGGAAGCGTACATACTACACACACTAATAGAAGCCAGGCTAAGGGTAAAAGCCATGTCTCTCAAGAAGAAAATGCCAAGAACATGCAGAAGGAGATTGATCACCTGAAAAGAAGCTTACGCCACGAACGACGAAGGCGGGCTTCGCTAGATCCTGACTTCTCTTCTGATGGTGAAGAGGATATTAGCTACAGGCGCAGATTGAGAACTCCCCCTAACGAGACTTTCTCATATGATGAGGACTATCATCATGAGCACAGAGATAGAAAGTTGTCCTCGAATGGCCTAAAAAACGATGCCATGAGTAAAGCACTTAACCAGATTGCAAAGTCTCTTTTTTCAGGCTAGATTGAAAGAGGGAGACTCCCACAGCGATTTTCCCAACCCACGTTCACCATATATAATGGAAGAATGGATCTTGTGGAGCATGTTAGTCATTTTAATCAAAGAATGGCTGTACATTCCAGAAATGAGCCTCTGATGTGCAAAGTATTCCCGTCCAGTTTGGGGCCAGTGGCGATGAGGTGGTTTGATAGTTTGAAGGCAGGTTCTATTGATTCTTTCAAGGAGGGCTCCTCGGCCTTTGGCTTCTTTGCTATCTTTGTCCATGAAGGAAGGAGAAACCTTAAAGACATATTCAGACAGATACTGGGAGATGTTCAATGAGATAGATGGTGATTTTGATCATGTTTCCATTAGTACTTTTAAGCTCGACCTACCTACCGAGCATTGCTTAAGAAAATCCTTGACCGGCAAACCCGTTACCAATGTACGTCAACTCATGGATTGGATTGACAAATACAAGATGGTAGAAGAAGATTAGCAACAAGATAAGGGCAAAGGCAAGGTTATCCCTCAGGTGAGGAGGGATTTCAGGTCGAACCACTGCAATAATAATAGACCCCGGAGAGATTTTGCTAGGCAATCTTTACCTGCAGCTCCTTAGGCTGTAAACACTGTGTTTAAAGAGCCAGTGCATCAGGTCTTGGAGAAAATAAAAAGGGAACCTTACTTCAAATGGCCGAGTAAGATGAATGGAGATCCCTTGAGACGCAACCAGAGCCTTCATTGTCAATACCATCAGGAGCAAGGACATACTACCGAGGATTGTCGGACATTGTGGAATCATCTGGAGCAATTGGTCAGGGAAGGGAAATTATAGTATCTCCTGTATCGCCCTAATGGGTAAGATGACCAGCCAAGGTTTGATACTCAGAGGAATGTTTCTTCAAGACCCCCAATAGGCACAATTAATGTCATCTTTGCTGCACCTGGGAGGATAGGTTTACAGCCCTCTAGGGTGATGTCCATAGCTCGGTTTCTAGCCGAGGATGCAAACTTTAGGCCGAAGAGGGCCAAAGTAGAAATTCGACCAGTGCTGAGTTTTTTGGATGAAGACAAGGCAGGGACCATCCAACCGCATGATGATGCTTTGGTGGTAACTCTTAGAATAGGTGGATATAATGTAAGGAGGTTGATGGTAGACCAAGGCAGTTGTGTGGAAATCATGTACCCAGATCTATATAAAGGGCTACACCTAAAACCCGAGAATCTGACCGCCTATGACTCCCCTTTAGTGAGTTTTGATGGGAAGGTGGTTATTCCGAAGGGTCAGATTAGGTTACTGGTGCAGGCAGGCTCAGAGGTGGTAAATGTGGACTTTATAGTTGTAGATTCATACTCTCCTTACATGGCCATTGTGGCCAAGCGTTGGCTTCACATCTTAGGGCTTGTTTGGTGAAGTATCCGTCAGGAGACCAGATTGAGGAACTGGTAGGGGACCAATCCACGGCTCGACAGTGCCTTGTGTCTGCCATCTCGTATCAGTCAGCAATTAAGTCCTCGGCCTCGGTGAATGAAGGTTTATAGCAGTCAAAGTCTATGGTCTTACCTAGTAAGGGGCCAGCCGAGGAGGCCCAATGTGAAGATCTATAGAGATTTAGCATAGGGAATGATCCAAGGAAGTTTTTTCAGGTTGGAGTTTAGTTACCCCCTCTGGAAAAAGAAGAATTGGTGGAATTTCTTAAGAAAAATGTTGATGTATTCGCTTGGGATGCCTACGAAGCTCCAGGAGTGAATCCAGACTTCATCTGCCACCATTTGAATGTCAATCCGGCTGTTACCCCAAAAAAGCAACCTCTTCGGCATTCGTCCAATGAGCATTCTGATGCTGTCAAGGACAAGGTGATGAAACTTAAACGGATTAGGGTTATTAAAGAGGTCTTTTATTCGGAATGGCTGGTTAAAACCGTGGTAGTAAAAAAGAAGAGTGGAAAATGGCGCGTATGTATGGATTTCACGGATTTGAATAAGGCCTACTCAAAGGATCCTTTCCCTATGCCTCGGATTGATCAGCTGGTGGATGCAACTATAGGCCGTCCCAGGATGAGTTTCTTGGATGCCTTCCAAGGGTACCACCAGATTCCTTTGGCTGCGGACGACCAGGAGAAGACGGCTTTTGTCACCCCTAGTGGAAATTACCATTATAAAGTGATGCCTTTTGGTTTGAAAAATGCAAGAGCCACCTATCAAAGAATGATGACCAGAATGTTTGAACCTCAATTAGGAAAAAACATGGAAATCTACATCAATGACATGGTGGTAAAGAGCAGAACAAAGTCAGACCACAATGTTGACCTCGGAAGTACTTTTGATACATTAAGGAAGCACAAGCTTCGGTTTAATGCTTCTAAGTGTTTGTTTGGTGTCAGATCAGGAAAATTCTTGGGCTATATGGTCACTCACCGTGGAATAGAAGTCAACCCTGACCAGATTAAGGCGATTAACAATCTGCAACCACCTCGAAATCCCAAGGAAGTTCAAAGGCTTACAGGATTGACTGCTGCTCTAAACCGATTCATTTCTCGGTCAACTAATAGATGTAAACCTTTCTTTTAGTTATTAAATAAGTGGAATGGGTTTGAATGGACTGAGTACCCTGGCTTTCCAACAGTTGAAAGACTATCTGTCTCGACCTCC
Organism: Quercus ilex subsp. ballota; assembly: GCA_032727855.1. NCBI lineage: Eukaryota > Viridiplantae > Streptophyta > Magnoliopsida > Fagales > Fagaceae > Quercus > Quercus ilex. Next base: position 29,656,508 of record CM064909.1, read on the forward strand.
CATTATGTCTAGACCCGAGGTAGATGAGGTGTTGTTTGCCTACATAGTTATAGCCACCCACGCAGTGAGTCTGGTACTAATACGCGTTGATGATGGTGTACGTAGGCCAGTTTACTATGTGAGTAAGTCATTACATGAGGCCGATGTTCATTACTTACCATTAGAGAAGGCTATTTTGGCTGTAGTGCATGCTACACGCAAACTTCCCCACTATTTTCAATCACATACGGTTGTTATCCTGACCCAACTCCCACTTAAATCTCTGCTACGTAGTGTTGATTACACAGGGAGAGTGGCTAAGTGGGGTATGATTTTAGGGGCTTTTGACATCAAGTACATGCCACGAACCTCTATCAAGGGTCAGGTTCTTGCCGACCTGGTTGCTAAATTTGCTGAATCCTCGGAAAAAGAAAAGATAGAAGAGCAAAACATGGATAGAAAATCGGTTGGAATGATCTCCATGCAAGAACTTGCACCCTGGAAAGTCTATGTTGATGGGGCATCGAACCATAAGGGATCTGGCTTGGGGCTAGTCTTGATATCCCCAGAAAACATTACGATTGAAAAATCTTTAAGATTAGGATTCTCGGCTACAAACAATGAGGTTGAATATGAATCTTTGCTGGAGGGAATGATCATGGTACAAAAAATGGGTGGAAAAGTAATGGAGTTAATCTCTGATTCAAGATTGGTCGTTGGCCAAGTCCACAGGGAGTTGGAAGCCCGAGATCCTAGAATGCAAGAGTACTTAAACCAGGTTAGACATTTACAGTCTAAATTCGAATATTTCAATTTATTACAAGTCCCTAGAAGTAAAAATACACATGTGGACTCTCTTGCTACATTGGCGACCTCCTTGGCACAAAATCTACCTCGGGTAATTCTCGTAGAAGATTTATGCAGACCTACCAAGGTAGGAAAGACTATAACCTATGTTCATCAAATAAGAACGGCTCTTAGCTGGATAGACCCTATTGTATTGTACCTTAAGGATGATATTTTACTAGAAGATAAGTCTAAAGCTGATAAGATACGAAGAAAAGCTCCTCGGTTCTGGCTATTCGAGGACCAGAAGTTGTATAAGAGGTCTTTCTTTGGCCTATAGCTGCTCTGTGTACATCCGGAGGGAGTTGAGATCGTTTTAGAAGAACTGCATGAGGGAATATTTGGAAGCCATACAGGAGGAAGGTCTTTATTGCACAGGGCCCTTACACAAAGTGGTGGCCGAAGATGCAAAAAGAAGTGGAGGACTATATAAAGAAATGCGACAAGTGTTAGAGATTTGCCCCAAATATTCACCAACCTAGTGGAGTGCTTAATCCTCTCTCTAGTCCTTGGCCTTTCACTTAATGGGGCTTAGATATTATTGGTCCTTTCCCTAAGGCAGCAGAGAATAAGAAATATTTACTAGTCGGCACGGACTACTTCACTAAATGGGTTGAAGCTGAACCATTGTCCAATATTAGAGATGTGGATGCCAAACGGTTTATTTGGAAAAACATAATAACAAGGTTTGGAGTCCCTTGCACTCTCATCTCAGACAACGGCTTGCAGTTTGATAGCAAGGCCTTTAGGAGATATTGCCTGCAACATCGGCATAACAAATAGATATTCTACCCCGGCATATCCGCAAAGGAATGGGCAGGCTGAAGCTGTCAATAAAGTCATAGTAATTGGACTCAAGAGGAGACTAGATGATGCAAAAGGGAAATGGCTCAAAGAGTTATCACACGTCCTGTGGACTTATTGAACCACACCTCGTAGGTCCACAAGAGAGACACCTTTTTCAATGACGTATGGGACAAAGGCTATTATTCCTCTCGAAACTAGATTTCCCACCCTGAGAACAAGTTTTTTTGCTCCGAGCAGCAACGATGAACTATTGGAAAGGAGTTTAGATTTAGTTGAAGTGCGCAGAGAGAATGCCATGATCCAATTGGCTTATTATCAAAATAAACTCAAGCAAGGGTATGATGCTAACGTAAAGCTAAGACCACTGGCAGTGGGGGATTTGGTCTTAAGAAAGGTTGTGGGAGCTGCCAAGAACCCAGCATGGGGAAAGTTAGGACCCAACTGGGAGAGCCCATATCGTACAACATCAGTGGCTGGGATTGGTGCGTATTACCTTGAAGATCTAGAGGAAAGAGCTGTACCTCATCCTTGGAATGTAAATAATCTTAGAAGATATTATTATTAATAAAAGTTTTTCTTCATCTTCTTTGGGTCTACTATATTCCTCATCTCACATTTGTAACATCATTTTAAATATCAAACAGAACATTGGCTATGCCTGGCTTCTCAGACCACATGCCTTGGGAAAATTGATATCTTTTAGTTATTTTTCTAAGTGTTAAACAGAACCTAAGCTATGCCTAGCTCCTCGAACCATCTGCTTTGGGAAAATTAACATAGTGTAACATCATTTTAAATATCAAACAGAACCTTGGCTATGTCTGGCTCCTCGGACCACATGCCTTGCAAAAATTGATATCTTTCAGTTATTTTTCTAAGTGTTAAACAGAACCTAAGCTATGCCTGGCTCCTCGGACCATCTGCTTTGTGAAAATTAACATAGTGTAACATCATTTTAAATATCAAACAGAACCTTGGCTATGCCTAGTTCCTCGGACCACATGCCTTGGAAAAATTGTTATCTTTCAGTTATTTTTCTAAGTGTTAAACAGAACCTAAGCTATGCCTGGCTCCTCGGACCATCTACTTTGGGAAAATTAACATAGTGTAACATCATTTTAAATATCAAACAGAACCTTGGCTATGCCTGGCTCCTCGAACCACATGTCTTGGAAAAATTGATATCTTTCAGTTATTTTTCTAAGTGTTAAACAGAACCTAAGCTATGGCTGGCTCCTCGGACCATCTGCTTTGGGAAAATTAACATAGTTTAACATCATTTTAAATATCAAACAAAACATTAGCTATGCCTGACTCCTCGGACCACATGCCTTGGGAAAATTGATATCTTTCAGTTATTTTTCTAAGTGTTAAATAAAACCTAAGCTATGCTTGGCTCCTCCGACCATCTGCTTTGGGAAAATGAGCATAGTGTAACATCATTTTAAATATCAAACAGAACATTGGCTATGCCTGGCTCCTCGGACCACATGCCTTGGGAAAATTGATATCTTTTAGTTATTTTTCTAAGTGTTAAATAGAACCTAAGTTATGCCTGGTTCCTCGAACCATCTGCTTTGGGAAAATTAACATAGTGCAATGTCATTCTAAATATCAAATAGAACCTTGGTCATGAATGGATCCTCGGACCACATACCTGGGGAAAATTGATGTCTTCTAATTAATTTTCTAAGTGTAAAACGGCACCCAAACTATGTCAAGTTCTTCGGACCACATATTTAGTGCAAACTAATACTTTCCTCCAAGTTACAAAATATTAAGGGAAGACTTTAATTATTTTAGACTGTGTGAAGTACATGTTTAAAACAATCCGATATCCTGTATTAATTATTTTTATACTAAGTGGATGTACACCAAATAACAATAATCTTCGGTACAACAAAGCTTCTGATTAGATGCTCATGAGCATCACTTAAAGCATTCATAAGCACACTCATTTTTGTTCATAAAGTGGTTATCCCATTATTCATATAAAACTGGTACTAAGAACGGTCAAGAATAATTGTACATCCTTTGAACATGTCATAGTGTTGTTTGGATTTTTGTAGTGAAGATTATATCTTGCTGAGATGATGCATTTAGCAGTGTTTCATTTGTTTTCGCACTAACTGTTTTGTGTGGATAATCTATCATAATTTTCTTTGAAGTATTGAAGCAAACAAGAGATATATTAGAAACAACATTAACACCAAAATCATAGAGAAATGCACAAGTACCATCATTGTCAAGCCTTCAAATGAGGCAAATGAAGTACAAAAATACAAATCAATTATAGGCTAAAAAAAAAAAAAATCAAGACAATCTATTTCTTCATTTTTATAACTATCTTATCTTTGGAATCTTTGGGAAGTTGAACATTTGCTGCTGTGGCGGACACTTCATCTTTCTTCTTAAGACCTTCTTTTGGCAGTATGGGAAGGGTTGCCAGCACCCTTTCCACAGTTTGAGAAGTCTTTTGATCCTTGGAGGTGTCCTTTAGAGCAATAAGAGGAAGGTCAGAGCTTGGGATTATCTCTTTATCAGTCTCCCTTGTCTGAATAGTGCCTTCGGCTTGCCCTAACCCTTCTGAAGGATTTTTGTCTACAGGTGGAGTTGGTGGTAGATTGCTTGGGATCTCACCTTCTTCCGAGGATACAAGGATAGCCTGGAGTCTGCAGAGCTTTGAGGACATATGGCTAAGGGGTAGTAAACACTTTCTGCTCTCTTGAGCATGGAAGAAGCCTCAACCCCAGCCTGGTTGAGGGCCTCATCCCATGTTAAGGCACAGTAAGTTCTACATACTGTGGGAACCTCGGTCCTCAGAGTATCTTCAGTCTCTGCCACCCCTACCTCATACCCGTGTTGCTTTGCAGTGTCTCTAGCCTTTTCAACCTCGTCCTTAGCTTTTTCAACCTCTTCCAATTTTTTCTTTAGAGCAACTATCTATTCTTTGGAGGTGGCTAATTGATCCTGGTACTTCGAAGAAGTACACGTTGGTTCTCCCCTTGTCTTTCAGCACTCTCTAAGGAAGACACAGCATATTTTCTCGCTTTTTGCTCCTCGGCCAGCTGGATCTTCAAATCTTTTAAGCTCTTTTCAGCAACGTTGAAGGACTCTACAGCAGCTATTCTTCTCCCCTCCTCCTCTTTCATTTTTCGATGGGACGAATTCACCATCTCTTCGGCTCTAAAAACCGCTTGGGTGGCCTGAAAAGAAAGAGAAGTTTTTTTTTTTTTTTTTTTTTTTTTTTTTTTTAAGAAAAGTTTTTAAGTTGGAAAAATTACCATAGCCAAGTCTTTTTTGAGCCCAAGGAACACTTTATAGTGTCTTAGAGACCTGAGGTCATTCATGTCCTTAGGGAGTAGTAAGGGTTGCTCCAAGGCATGGGCTATGCACCCAGCTGTCCCTCCCTGGAAGTCTCGGATAGAGGCTTCTCTGGTCAATGGAACCCCATTCAGTTCCATGGGTGGAGCCCAGGCCTGGGTGGTAACCGAAAGCTCGCCCTTCTTTTCAGCTTCCTGAGCAGACCTCGTTTGCATTCCCCGAGGATGCTTAGATCCCCTCTAAAGCTCATCTTCTTGATGGGAATGGCTTTTCCCAGCCTCCATGGCCTCCTTACCCTTGTCTTCTCTCTTTATTTTATGGTCAGTGGGTTCAACACGAGTCTGTTGAATAGGTGGAAGAGTAGGCAAGCGAGGTTGAGGTAGAAGAGGTGGAAGTTGGGGTTTGGTGGATTTCACATATGACTTTCCCCCAGGTTGGGATTCCAATAGATCCAGCAGGCTTGACTTCTGTTTCCGTTGAATACCCATAAAGTCTGATGAAGTAGTCTCTTCTTCGGTTCAGGAGAGGAAAATTGATTGAAGACTTCGTAGAGGTCTTCTGAGTCTGACATGTCCACTACCTCTCTTGGCTTGTCTTCTTCCTCGTCTTCTTTCTGACTGGAGAGATAGGATGAAGTGGCCTCGCCGAGTGGGTGTTGGAGAGGAGAAGTTATGTTAGGCATGCCTTCAGGGATATGCTGACTAGCAGAGGTGTCGTCTGTAATAGGCTGGGTGAGAAGAGTGCCTTCTGGGATAGGAGTGCCTTCTGGGACAGGAGCGCCTTCAGGAAGAAGAAACCCTTCCACAGCAATGCTGATGCGGTGAAGGCGTGGGTCGCGAGCTTTTATCACGCACTTAGGCGCCTAGTAAGCGCAAGAAATAGGCGTGACTCCTAATACCACGTGAGATGCCCGCAATTGACCGTCGTCCTCGTTTACGAACACCTCAGCTCTAAGAATATTGTCTAAATCTTCCCTATTCACCAAACTGAAATTTGGCTCAGTGGCACGCCAATCTGCAAAAAATCATGAAGTGCAGGTTGTTAGAAGTGAACTAGCACAAATCAAAATAAAGTAAAAAGAAAATTATTTTTTCCTCTCTACTTCTGGAATCACACCTGGCTATCCTTCTGTCATCGGGCAGTGAAGGCCATCATGCCATTCCCCCGATACGATCAAGAAGTCTTTATTTAACCCCTTGCTAGACTCAGTGAGGCACTATATAAGCCTGATTTCGGGCTTCCTCGTCTTCATGTAATACCCTTTCCCCTTTAAGTGGTGGAGATTATATATCCAGTTAACGTTGTGGTGGGTTAGCCTTAATCCCAATTTCTCGTTTAAGGCATCCACTCACCCTAATATCCTAAATACGTTTGGAGCACACTGGGTAGGTGCTAGACAAAAGAACCTAAGATAATCCCTCATAACAGTACCCATTGCGATTCTCATGCCGCCTTCTATAAAGGCAATCATGGGAATCATCACCTCACCTTCTTCCCTTTTTTCAAACCACTCCCCCTCTTCACAATATCTGAGATTGACATTGGTAGGGATCCTATATTGAGCCCTAAAAGTTGCCATTGCTTCCTCAAATTCTACTAGACACTTAAATCTACCCATTATAGAGTAAGTTTGAATAATCCTAAAGTGGATGAGAGAAAATGAACAAAGCCGAAGAGAGGAAAAATATGAAAAAACAAAGAAAAATATGAATGGAAGAATAAAGAATAGAGATTTGGAGAGACTTACTAGAGTGACGAATGGGTCCTCGGATGGACTTTTTGTTTTTGTAGAAGCTCGAGTAAATTGAAAAAGTTGATAAGTTCAAAGTATGTACAATGAGAGTTAAATGGTTGCCAAAGTGAAGAGAGAGTTTGATTTGATTGATATTTATATCAAGAAGCGAGTTCCAGAGCGGGAAAGTTCCCGCCCAAGTCCCAATAAAATTCTCAACCATTAGATGTAAATCACACCATAGAACGTGGGAGACATAAGGCCATAAAAATTAAATGAGGGACATGCCTCGTAAGCCGAAGCGGCGGGGACGTGTTTTGGGGCAGTTCAAATGGTATATGTATGGGTAAAGATGGGACGAGATAGATATGGAACAAGTCTGGTGACGTCGAAATCCTCCTATCTTCTTGAAGAATCAGAAAGAAGCATTTCGAGGGGCTATTGTAGGGATGTTAGGCCCAGAAGTTTAATATAAATTTATTATAGTGGGTCCATAGCCCAAGCCGAGGATAGGTATTGTTCTGAATAGGAATAGTTTCCATCAAAGAAGACTGTGTTAGCAAGAAAAAGGTTTAGTTTTGGTTACAGAGGCTTAAGGAGGTATTGGCCGAGGATAATATCTCATCAGCAGACTGGAGTCGAGGTCAGAAGAAATGGCTTACTAATGCAGAAGAACCTCTCGGGAAGTTCTGTCGGTATGAACAACCAGTGAAGGGACATTAGACCGAAGGAAGTCCTAAGATACCTTAAGAACAAAGCTATCACCACCTCATTTAATGTTCTACAGCTAATTTCCTAACTGCATTAATGTGGAAAAGACCCCTGAACAGTGTAAAATTGATTACCCCAAGATGTATAAGACCAGAGAATGTGTCTGATGGGACAAGCACTTAAGTGATGACTTAGGAGCTTAACAAATGTAGGATCAAGATGCTTTAGAAGGAATTATATAAGAGGTGAGACCCTTCATGAAGGGGGGATCGAAAAGAAGAAGAAAAATCACTCTAGTATTGAGAAACCAAACTTGTAACCCAATTTGAAAGTAATATACAAGAACAGTGCTCCTCGGACCTTGTCGAGGATAATTTTTCTTCAATATAATCTCATTGCGTTATCGCCTGAACCTATTCTAACGTTTGTTTGATCAACTACAGCCTAGTTTTTCCAACCCATTCTCAAAAAATTTTTGTTTTCGGGCTTTTTAGGCTTAAGTCACTCCACATAGTGGGCTATGAGCTCAAAACGGGTCCTTACAATGGCAATGCATAGTTAAGTAAAATTGTAATATAATTTTTTAATTTTGATTATGGTGTTATGATGAGAGAGAGAACTAGTGCACAACGATTTTTTTATATTATAAAAATTCATTATTATTATAAAATTTTGAGCTTTTTCATCAAAGATGGGCCTTTTTATAAAGGGAATGAGCTTTTTTGTGATGGGGGGCCTTAGGCCTTGGGTTGGCTATATTCCTGACTTTCTCTTTGGCACCTTTATCTTCCCTTAGGATGTTTTCAACATTGTTTCTCCAACCCTTACCATCTCTCTCTCTTTTAGATTTAATAGGTTTGTTTATATTTTAAATAAATGCCACCTGACATCTACTCAAAAACAATATTTTTTTTTCTTTTTATTGTCATACCAGATTTTTTCTTCCATCTCTTAACCACAAGGATCTTTTGGGCACACAAATAAAAATTTAAAAACTAAAATAAAACATTTGAATGGTTATTGACTATTATGAAACATGATATAGGAGTTGAGAATCAAAATGATATTTGTAATTAAATTTAAACTAAATTTCCTGATATTATTTCACTTTGTCCAATCTAATAGTTAGTAAAACCCTTTTTTCAAAATATAATTTGTTAATACCAGTAGTGATGATTAACTATCAAATTTCAGAGGTATGATATATTTAAGAGAAATAATACTACATTTACAAAACAATTTTAAGAAATTTTTTATGAGAAAGTGGAAAAGTGATCAACTTTTTTTTATAGCTTTTTCAATTTTTCATAATTTTTTTATTATAAAATGGATGGCTGATGTGTGCCGTAATGACATACATTAATTGGACCCTTAAAAAAAATACTAACAAATTATAATAAAATATTCAATCATGAGGAAGTGACAATAATAAATTAGTAATAGATAAGAGAGATTAAATATATATATATATATATATATATGTGGGGCCCGTGGGCCTGGTAACCTCGGCCCATCTGACGTCTAGCCCATGGCCCATTCCGAGGACGAAGGTTCGTCCGAGGAGGATGCGTTGTGCGTACACTTTAGAAACCTCGCCGAGAATAACCCTGTCCTCGGCGGACCGAGATTAGCTTCAGATGGGGAAGCGGGCCCAGGACAGGCTGTCACCTCCGCATTAAATGCGTTCACCTAACCCTCTGGTCGCACTAATGAAGACGTGACTCTTAGACAGGGCAACCTTGATTATTGTGAATTACTTGAGTACTGATAGTGTTGCTGATGGGACGGACATTCAGAGGGGAAGCGCTTGGATGATCAACAGATGGAGAGAAGAGATGGAAAGATAGGACTATATAAGAAGGGCCAAGACAGCATAGGAGGAGGAGGCCTCCTCGGAGGAAGGCCGAGGATCAGTTCGGAGAAAAAACTTAGGGGCATTGCCCTTTAAAGTTGATGGGTTCATGGTTGGGCTCCGTTTGCCTGCAATGGCCAATTTCTTTAGACCCACTCTCCAGAAATGTATTGTTTGGGGCCCTACGAAATGAGTCCCTACAATATATATATATATATATATATATATAAGGAGTAAAGTTTATTACAAAGAGTCAAAAAAAGCCAAGAATTTGGCTTCAAAAAATTGTAAGGCACAACCTTTAAAATAGTAGGGACTAGGGTGCTTAACTGCATAGGACAACTTCATATCACCGGACTTTTTCTATAAAATAATTATAAATATATTGACTATTGAGTTAGTATTTTGTACTGGACGTTATCTTCTATAAGGTAATTACTTCTGAAAAGATTTATTTGACTAAACTATAACTATAGTTAGTGAAAGTTTTTGAGTTAAATATTGTTGGAATATTCATACGTAATTGATGAGTTGACTTAGTCGTGAAATCTTACATTTGATACTAATGACGAGAAGATTTTTTTTTCTGAGAAAACAATAATAAGTAATTGATATTATAATATAATTGGGTTCCAATACATTGCTTAAGTTGTTGACTCAGTGGTGTTCATATACTCGTTATATTTGCAGCCTTCCCAAAGAGATATCTCCTAACAAAAACTACCGCCATTTGTCTGCTCAGTGCTCACCCTCCCCAGTTGCTCTGTGCCCAAATATTTCTTAGAAGTCTGTGTCTATCTGATGCCCAAAACTTGACAACTCGGTAACCACATTATTTTACTATAATTTATTTTTGGATAAAGTTTGTAGCATCTCAAACTCTCTGTATATGTATAATATCTAATAATGTGCGTGTGTGGACTAATGTGTAACTTAGCCGCAGCGATGGACATGGCTTGCTGAATTCATACATCCTAAGTCTTAAATTACTACCGTGCCTAAGAATTCATTTCGTGTGCGCATACAATAATAGAAAGTTCAAACCACAGGTGATATCATGTTTGCCCACACAAACAGCTAACAGTTGAATGTGTTGCTGCTTCGTTTCCATCATCATGGTCGTCATCATTGTTATCAGCGTTTAGTATAAGTATGCGATATCTACACCCTAAAACCATTGAGGAAAAACCAATATGGCCATCGACAAAGTTCATGTTAATGTTATGATTCTCTTACTGTGTGGTACGCTTCCACACCATTCTTCTTTTTATTTTAACTCTTTCTTTCTTTTCTTAAAAAGTTCCTTCGGATTCAAAGGCCATTGATTTATTTATTTATGTTTACTCCACTTGTTTTTGGTAATTTTATACTACTACTGCCTTATGACATTTTATTAGTTTCACTAAAAGCAACTTTAACGTAACCCAGATTTGTGTGCGTTGAACAAATTATTAATCTTTTTTGCTTTCTTACCGCTGCCAATTTGTATACAGCAGTTAAAAGTCTTGTAACCCAACTAATATTTATTGGTGTTTTCAATTGAAATATTCAGCATATAAGTTCACTCTTCCATTATAATTATCAAATTTAAAAAATAAAATATAAAAATAAAAAACCTGTTTGGTATAAATAGAAACCAAAATATATGGTCAGTTGTTATTCAATCATTCATACATTCTGATTTTTTATTTTATTTTTTTATTACCATATATTGTTAGGTGCATTTATGGTGGGAGTTCTCAATCCAAAAGTTGTGACTGTGCAAGCTTCTTGCCCAACGATAGAATGCCCGTGCGTAGTTAATATGACTTGTGGGCCAGACAATACGCCATATGATGGTTGCAGCTGCTGCGGTAACCCAGGCTGCACCATTCATCTGTGCGATAATTCCACAGTTTACTGTCCTACAACTTGAAGGGGTGGTCGATGTTCCATGTAATAAATTTCAAATTCTCTGTTTGCAAATAATGAGATTTATTTCGCAACAGACTTAATAATTGTCATAATAGTAAAATAAAAATAAATAACTACGAGCATTGCTCTGCTCAATGTGTTCTCTCCATGATTGGAACCTATCGGTTTTAATTCCTTCATCCCCACTTATTGTGTTTGAAATAAATAAAAAGACTCTGAGAATTCATTGTCTCTCACTAATGTGCTGTTGTGTTCTTTTTATTAATTCAGCTTAAGACCTAGATCAAATTAACAAATTGTTTCTTCTCATTTATTCTAGTTTGTCTCCTATGCGAGTGACCCAGGTTTGATCTCCGGCAATGAGAAATTATTAGGTCCACAAAATGACCGTTGAAGTGGTCCTCCCAATCAATGAAACATTATTCTTCATGCAAGTGTGACATCACCTAATATTTTTTATTTTTTATTTCTTATGATGATTAAGAACATGATTCACGCATTTGCATAAGTGACATTATTTCATTAGTTGGAAAGACCATTTCAACATTACTCCTGTGGGCTTAATAATTTATCCACAGCAAAGGTGATCTGATTCTTTTATTGATCAAAATTAATTCTTATCCTTAAAATCTAGCTCAAATAAGCAAATTGTGTGTTTTTTTTTAATTAATTAATTTGTCTTTTTAAAATATAACTCAAATAAGTGAAGAAAAAATCCTTGTGAAATGCGACTAGCTCAAATAAGCAAATTGTATTATTTTTACTAATTCGGCTCCTTAAAATTTAGATGAAATAAGAAAATTATGCTCAAAATCTAGTGACAATTACAAAGAATGAATGCAAAACCAATGTATGTCTTCTTCTTTTTTTTTTTCTTTTTTTTTTTTTTTATTTATTATAATTATTATTATTGGAGAGAAGGGACAGTACATTATATCTTCGAAAATGCAATCTGATCAAATTTTTACACTTAATTAATTTTAAATTAATTCTTGGTAGAATCAATCAAAATTAAATGTTTAAAATCAAACATGATCATGGCCCATTGTGTGTGCGCATCTCGATTGTTGTGTTAGGTCACAATCTGAATGACCCCTTGTGATTAACCCTAATTAATTAATTTAGCCAAGTAATTAATTAATCAATTAATCATGCAATTTTATGGAAGCACAAACAAATCACCAATCAACTAAATATGCAGCGGAAAATAAATAATACGGTGATTTGTTTACGAATGGGGAAAACCCTAACGGCAAAAACCCCACCGAGTGATTTTCAGGTCACCACTCCCGAAACTCCACTATTATCAAATCAAGCGGTTATAAGTAAAGGAATCCCAAGTACCTTACCAACTTACAGTTGAACCCTTACCCCAATACCCAATTGGACTTGATCTGTAGTGACAGTTCCCCTTTTTGATGCACGGCTCCCAAGTACGTAACTAACCAATGTGCGGATCCAAGTACGCAACTTCAGAACACCAACTGAGGAAGAATGGTTGGCTGCAAAGTTCTTCAATTCATCCACATGATGAATAGCAGGAAGATGCTTGGTTACAAAACCCTATGGTGCAAATACACAGCAACTTCTTGATGGAAGATGAACTAGGTCAAGAACTTCGTCTGTTGATCACAATTTGCTTAAACAGAGATTGCTCAATGATAATGCAACTTGTGTCACCCAAAATGGTTCTTAAAATAATCCTTTTATATGTTTAGGGTTAGAAGAAAAGAAGGCCCAAAAACATATTCACGGATCCCAAGAAGATCAGATTGGAATTCTGACTTTTTAAATCTCGACAGATAGCAGGTGTCGAGGTAGCTATCAAGAGGTGTCGAGCTTTAAAAACTTTGCATTTCAGCTTGCTTTTTCTTGGACAGACTTGATAACTTCAACACTTGACCTTGAAACATTGTTTCTTGAAGTATTAAAAACACCTAGAACTACCCAATTACAAGCAGAGTGCGTTTTGTCAAAGGATTAGCCAATTTACATAACTAAGTGACATATGTTCTTAAACAAGTTAAAACATATATGTCCTAACATGTTGAATATTGTTTTGATGATAACTTTTAATCGGGTAATCCGATTGAGGCCTGTGACATATCGTTGTAATCGTTAGATGTCAAGATTTGTTTTGTGCCACAAATTTAAAGATCTAATTGTTAAAATTATGATTATGCTCTTAATGCAAAATTATTGTTTTGCCTTAATATCAGTTAAATGTAAGTTGTAAAATAGGGTGTTTATAAAGTCTTTGATTTGTGGGTTGGTTAAGTGAGTTTTTGATTTATGGGTTTGAAACTGCTTGCCCTACACCACCCCAATGGAGAAAATCCGCACCACTGCAAGTCATAAGTTTGACTTTAGGCGGTCTACAACGATGTTGGTTATGGGAAAACCGACCCTATAAGTTCGATGAAAATTTTGGGTAAAAACCAAACCAACCGAACTATGCACACACCTAGTGAATAGAAATCTTTTTTTTTTTAATGAAATATTTCGTAAATTAAGTTATAATATGAGAAGTCACAGATTTAACTATTACATTTATACAAACCCAGCATAGTTTTATGAAATGTTTGTAAGTGTCAATTTGTAAAATCTCAAAATTGGTTGGTATTTTTTATAAAATAAAATAAATAAAAAATTTCTTCACCTCACATTAGGGGCTGAGATCAAGGAAGTCGATTTTGTACCGTACTAGCCATACCGACCAGTACATACCGTACCGGCAAGGATACCGGTACACATAACCCCCCCTATTTCGTACCGGAAAAAATACCGGCCATACCGGCAAATTTCGGGCAATACGGGCCGGTACCGGGTGTACCGGCCAGTACAAAAAAAAGTTTTTTTTTTTTTTTTTTTTAAAGTTCTGTAATTTTTGAATTTTTGTTAGGACAGAATAGTAACTTATTTGCATTAACTTATTAGTATTATTTGTTTTCTTAGTATGCAATGGTAACTTTTAAGCTTTCTATTTTTTATATTGTGTTTTTTTTTTTAATTGATACTAAAGTCTAAAACCATGAATAATTAGTTCTGAATTGAGGAAATGTTTTATGGTAAACTTTTATATTTATTATAATACACACACACACACACACACACACACTTACATACATACATACATATATATATATATATATATATTTTTATAAATATAAAAAATAGCGGTAAACCCGAAACGGTACACCAGTATTGACCGGTATCTGAAATATATCGTACCGCTGGCCAAACCGGTACAGCCTCCGATACGATATTGACTCCCTTGGCTAAGATGTGAGTGGATTTGGCTAATGTAGGTCACCATGCCATGACCAACTAGCATCAACGAAATCATTTAGCACAAGGACCTCAAACAATCAAACATTATGAATAGAAAAGGCCTACATTATTTTTTTGGGTAAATTATAAAATCCTCCCTTGAGGTTTTAGATAACACGTTGCCTCAAAATATAAGGGAAATGACACTCTAATCCTTTGATGTTCAAAGTAATCAACACATTAATTCTTTAATTATTAACAGTTTTAGAATATTATAAAATCTGAAAAGATTTGTTTGACTAAACTCTAACTATAGTTTGTGAAAAATTTTGAGTTAAATATTGTTGGAATATTCATGCATCACAGATGAGTTGGCTTAGTCGTGAAATCTTACATTTGGATACTAATGACAAGAATAAGTAATTAATATAATATAATTGGGTCAAGGGCGGCGCTATGTATACTTTAGGGTGGTCACAAGACCACCCTGAACTTGGGAAAAATAATTTTTATACATTAAAAAGAAATTCAATTAAAATGTGTTCTTGCCCACCCTAGAAAAAAAACTTAACCACCCTAAAAATAAACTTGAACATTTTAAATAAAAGTTTAAGCCCATTAAAAATAAAATTTGACCTCCCTAAAATTTTGGTCCATTGAAGATTGAACCAAAATATATATTTGAGCTTTTTTTTTATATGTTAATATATTTATGTTTTATTTTTATTAAATTTTTGTTTAATTTAAATTTCTTAATAACCATTTTAAAAAAAATTTCTGGAGTCACCACTAAATTGGGTTCCAATCCCTTGCTTATGTTTTTTACTTAAGTGGTGTTCATATATGTTATATTTGCAGCCTTGCCAAAGACATATCTCCTAACAAAAACTACCGCCATTTGTCTGCTCACCCCTCACCAGTTGCTCTGTGCCCAAATATTTCTTAAAAGTCTCTGTCTATCTGATGCCCAAAACTTGACAACTCGGTAACCACATTATTTTACTATAATTTATTTTTGGATAAAGTTTGTAGCATCTCAAACTCTCTGTATATGTATAATATCTAATAATGTGCGTGTGTGGACTAATGCATCACTTAGCCGCAGCGATGGACATGGCTTGCTGAATTCATACATCCTAAGTCTTAAATTACTACCGTGCCTAAGAATTCATTTCGTGTGCGCATACAATAATAGAAAGTTCAAACCACAGGTGATATCATGTTTGCCCACACAAACAGCTAACAGTTGAATGTGTTGCTGCTTCGTTTCCACCATCATGGTCGTCATCATTGTTATCAGCGTTGTAGTATAAGTATGCGATATCTACACCATAAAACCTATAGGGAAAAACCAATATGGCCATCAACAAAATTCATGTTAATGTTATTGAACAATTTTAGACCCCTTAACACACAACCAGATTGAGTAGCCTAGTTAATTAGCCAAGTTGTTACTTAGTCAAATTAAGCAATTCTAGGTTAAAACAATCAAACAATCATATCATGAAAATATATAGCAGCGGAATAATAAATAACACACGATATGATCACCCAGGAAAACCAAACCGGTAAAAAACCTGTGGAGGATTTTACCCACCGATCCTCAAGGCAAAACTGAATTCACTATGAAAGAATTGAAGTTCATACAAAAGGACTTACAAGCTCCCCGCTCGACTTCCTAATGCTACCTACCAGTAGAACTTACTGACACAATCCCGTGCAAGCTCCGAATCCACGGACTCCTTCTTTCTTGAATTCTTCAATCAGCTACAAGCACCCACGCTTGATATTCTTTAAGCTTCAAAGGCAGCAACCAAGTTGATCATCAAGATGTTGAAGTAATCTCCATCTAGAAAATCCTAAGCTTTGTGTAAAGGAAAGCTCCTCTAGATCTCACAAGAGATTTACACAAAACCGCAATGTATGAGCAACAATACAACTTAAGCAACGCTAAAACGTGGCTAGGGTTTTGCCTTATATACCTAGGGCAAAAACATAAAAACCCTAAACGTTTTAATGAGCTAGGGCTGAGTTGAAAAACTGCAGAAAACGCAATCTGGTCAATTTTCGATCGATCGAATCTATTCCTCGATCGATCGAGTCAGACCGAAATGCCCCAATGCATCTACAGTCTCTCGATTCCAACTTTACAATAATTAATCAACTTTGAGCATACTTTAACAAGTCTAAACATGTTGTTTTGATCATGGTTTGCCAACATTACAAATTAGAGTTCTAAATACATAAATTCCTAAACCTTTAGAACCTAACAAACTCCCCCTTTGGCAATCCGTGACAAAACCCTAATTAAAAGATCAAAGTTTACAAGTAAAAGGCCCTTTACAAAAATAATGTTCATAAACTCAAATTCAAACCTAACTACTATCCATCGGTTGCAAGTGTAGACAACAGCTTTGTTGAATCAACCTGTATATTCCTGAAATACTCAACAAACGCATAAACGCATGTGTGACAAAAAAGAGTAAAACAACAGGTATAACATTCTTGTAAGATTCACACAACACAAAATAAAGACATATATGAATGAACAACTCATAAATATAAGTCAATAAGCAGTGAATTACAAAGCAACAAGAATCAATGTATATACCATGTATATCAATCAATGTTACTCCCCCTAACGTGAATATCCCCAAAAATGATATACAAAGTGAAGCACCTAGATACAATCTAAAAACTCCACAAGCTCCTCAACAACAAAAAGTAACAAAAAGTCTCCCCCTAACTACAAAAACTCCTCTACAAGTCACAAACTCCACTCCCCCTTTTTGTGACGGAATGCCAAAAGGCAATCACAGGTCGTCATCAAAAGGCGGTGGTGAGGGTGAATGAAGACGCGAAAAGTCGGCTCGCAAAGCACGAATCTCGTCAAGCAAGTCCACCAAAATCTAACCATGAGCCGCCTGAACGGTCATGACAGTCTCCAGAGTACGACGAACATCAGAGTCGGTCGAAGGAGGTGGAGGAACATCAGCAGCAGCAGCAGCATCACCAACTGGATCAGGAACATCCTCACCTGCAGAAGAAGGAGGAGGAGGTGTGCTACTAGACGGCTCAGACCTAGGGTGTTTAGAACCAACTCGAAGATAAGCAGCCCTTTGTCTAAGAAAAGACGCACCGATAGGAGCAATAACATGAACGGGCTCAGAGGAAGGGAAGCCACCAAGATCAAATAAAGGAGAATCCTATGAATGAAAATAGGATGAACAAGAGCATGAGCAGTAGATGAACTCCTATAAACATCGTTCAAAGAACGAAGAAAAAGATGGGGAAAACTAATAGGAGCATCAGTAACCAGAGCGTACAAAAATACATACCTCTCGAGAGGAATGGTGTGAACATGAGAGATGGGCCAGATAGAATGACATGCTATCCTAAAGAACAAATAGTGCAACCCGAAAAGCTCAGCAGAGGTGATCCTAGGATCAGAACCCCACTGGACAGTAGTCCCAGTGATGTAAGACAAGACATCACTAATCTCGGGAGACACATCATAAGGATAAACAGGATTCTGGACCAAAGGTACCCCTAGAGCATCAGCCACTATCCGAGGAGTAATGGGGTACTCTACGCCTCGTATCCAACTCTTGACTAGAGTGTTGGAATCATAGATGCGGATAGAGATGTTCGAGTAGAACTCTCTAATCAAGGCAGATGGTGGAGGAGGATCAGAAATATCCACCAAGTGTAACCAGCCCCTACGCTCAAAGTTTACCCTAATGGCAGGATCAAGTTCATCTAAATGAACAAAACGCTCAGCCCATATCTTTCTCTTAACGTTTAGCTTCTCATAAATCTCTTGGTTTTTCTCACTCGAAAACTTCTCACGGTCAAAGGAGGGAGGAGGTGGAGAAGGTGAGGAAACAGTCCTACGGGCTCTAGTCTTCCTAGGCATAGTGCTAAGGAAAGGACCGAGACACAAAGTGAAAACCAAAAGAACAAGAAAACAAAACCAAGGGCAGACTGCAAATTAGCACAATAAAAAATATAGAACAAAAATCTATATGATGCATGAACAATAACAATGTTGTGATGCATGATCTAATGCAGTAAACACAGTTCAAATTAAGTTCAATTACACAAAATTGGCTCGAACATAGAGTTTCTAACAAAAACCCAAAAAATTTGAAAACCACTTGTTAAATTTTGCAACAAATTTGGTGAATTGATCATTACACAAAGTTGAAAACAGATTATAATAACCAATTTCATCAATACAACAAGCCAATTTCATCAATTGAACCTTAATTGAACAAAATCCCCAAATTGAATAAATTATAAACCCTAGAATTTTCAATTTTTCACAAAACCCAAAATTGATCAAATTAATCCATCAAGAACATGTTTATAGTGTGTCCCCACAAAAACCCATTGATCAATTACACAAAATTGGGCCTAAATCAACAACAATCCCAAAAAGAAAAGATTCCGAAAATATGAGCATAAATGCATGAAGAATGCATGAAAAAAGTAAATAAACTCAAAAAGGAGGGGTAAGATAGACATACCGGCTTGAGGAAAGAGTTTTCTTGCAAAAAATCCGGAGGAAAACGACAAAAAATTGGAATAGTTGAGCTTGCCAAGTCGGAGAGAGAGAAAACTTTTTGAAAAACTTTTGAAAAAGTGTTTGAAAAAGTCAAGAACAGTGTTTTTAAAAACCTGATTCGCGACTTTCGATTGATCGAAAATCACTTTCGATCGATCGAAACAGACAGTCATTTTGAGACAAATTAAAACACTTTTTCGATTGATCGAAAATCATATTCGATTGATCGAAACACACAGTCATTTTGAGACAAATGAAAGCACTTTTTCGATTGATCGAAAATCTGACTGGATCGATCGAAATGGGCAGAGACTCACAAATTTTAGAGAAAAATCACAGTTTTGAAAAACACAAACCATATTTTGAAAATAACTCCTCAAAGCATTAAATTACAGAAACAAAATGCATGAGTATGAGATGGAATGCTTTTTCAAAAAACCAAATTGAATCCTAGTTTCTCCAAAGATAATTTCAGCCATTCCTCCTTTCAAATTCTCAAGCAAAAAAAATTTTGCATAATTCTCAAAGTATTTTCAAACTTGGTTGGTCAGACCAAAAACACACACAATAACATGTACAAAGTTTAGCAAATAGTAACTTGTGTAGTGTGTGCAACTAGCAAAAACTTTGAGAAACATGTGAGGTGATATGTGAATAGCAATCAATCACAAAGTCCACAAAATTCATCACATAGAATTCAAAAGAGACTATCACCTAAAGAGTTACATCCTATAACTCCCACATCTCCTAGAACAAAAGCTTACAATCATGTAAGTTTCTTGTATTTTGCCCGATTATTTAGGTGAAATTTGGCATCAAGCCTAATAGTACACACCAGTTTAGATTAAGTGAATTGGCATCAAGCCTAATAGTACACACCAATTTTAAGCATTAAGCATTTAAAGAGGCTACACCTTATGTTCTTTTTGTGTATGTGCCACACTTTCTCGAGCACAAAATCTTATGATATGCACTAAGGTGTTCATGATTGACTAGTAAACAGTGGTGAGATGGTTATTTATGCCTTTCTCAAAAGGATCAAGTCCGACAGTCAAATAAAATGTGACTTCAAGATTAAGATAAAGTGATAAACACCATAAACATCTTTCCCACACAACATGCACTACAAAGTTTCAACTAGTCAAGTGCAATATATAAGCTCATCAAAGCTAAACAAGGTACATAAGACATGTTATGTGTAAATAAATTGACCAACCTTGTTTTCAAAAACCAAGAAACATCATGTCAAACATATTTTTGCTTTCTCCTTTTCTCCTTTTTATTTATTTATTTATTTATTTATTAAAAGAGAAAACAAATAAATCCTAGAATGAAATGCATGAATGTAATGCAATGCAATTCCTAGAAACAAAAGCAAAAGAAACACAAAAACCAAAGAACAATGGTCACAAAGGAATGAGCAATGAAGCACAAGGACCATGAAAGCCACAAGAGACTAAGGACACCGAAGCACACCGATCACTTGACGAAGTGTCTCAAACTTACTTCCGTCAAGCGGTTTGGTAAAGATGTCAGCATTTTGACGATCAGTAGGGATATACTCAAGAACAACAATTTTCTTCTCAACCAAGTCCCTAATGAAGTGATATCTAAGTTCAATGTGTTTGGTCTTAGAGTGCTGAACAGGATTCTTAGATATATCTATAGCACTAGAATTATCACAATAGACAACCATGGTGTCTTGAAGGATCCCATAATCACTCAACAGCTTTTTCATCCAAAGGAGTTGAGAACAGCAACTCCCAACAGCAATATATTTTGCCTCAGCAGTGGATAAAGAAACAGAATTTTGTTTCTTACTCATCCAAGCCACAAGATTGGCTCCAACATAAAAACACCCCCCAGTGGTGCTTTTTCTATCATCAGCATTCCTAGCCCAATCAGAATCAGAAAAACCAGCAAGAGACAAATTTGACTCTTTGCTATAAAACAATCCATAATCACAGGTTCCACTCACATATTTAATAATTCTCTTAACAGCAGTTAAATGAGAAACCTTACGATTAGACTGAAATCTAGAGCAAACACCAACACTAAAAGAGATATCAGGACGACTAGCAGTTAAATATAAGAGACAACCAATCATGCTTCTATACAAAGTAATATCAACAGACTCACCTGATGGATCAATTGTTAATTTCACATTAGCAGCCATTGGTGTTCTAGCATGAGCAGCCTTGTCCAGTCCAAATCTCTTGACTAAATTTCTTGCATATTTAGCTTGATTGATGTAGATTCCTGACTCTGTTTGCTTCACCTGCAATCCCAAAAAGTAAGTCAATTCACCAACCATGCTCATTTCAAACATTGCCTTCATTTCATCTGCAAAAGAATGAGCAAGAGAATCATTAGTAGCACCAAAAACAATGTCATCAACATAAATTTGAGCTACAACAAAACCAGTCTTATCCTTTCTTATGAAGAGAGTTGTATCTGCAGATCCCCTTTTGAATCCATGCTCAGTGAGATATGCAGTCAATCTATCATACCAAGCCCTAGGAGCTTGTTTCAAACCATAGAGGGCTCTCTTCAACTTGTATACATTATCCGGTCTGTGAGGATCCACAAATCCCTTAGGTTGCTCAACATACACCTCTTCTTGTAACATCCCATTTAAGAAAGCACTTTTGACATCCATTTGATACAACTTGAAGTTTAGATGACTTGCAATGGCCAACAGTATCCGAATGGATTCCAATCTTACAACTGGTGCAAAGGTCTCATCATAGTCAATTCCTTCCACTTGTGTGTACCCTTGTGCAACAAGTCTTGATTTGTTTCTAATCACGGTGCCATGTTCATCTGACTTGTTCTTAAAGATCCATTTAGTTCCAATTACATTTACATTTTCCGGCCTAGGAACTAATTCCCACACATCATTCCGAACGAATTAATGAAGTTCTTCATGCATGGAATTCACCCAATCAGCATCTTGAAGTGCTTCATCTACCTTCTTCGGTTCAAATTGGGATAGATAACATGAGTGAGTGATCACATTCAAGGCTTTTGATCTCAATTTCATGTTGTCATTCAGACTACCCAATATATTTGTGGAAGGATGATTCAATCTCACTCTAGAGGATGGACGTTTAACAAGAGATGTTGTGGTACCTTTCTGTTCAAATGGAGGACTAAGCTCACTTTGTACCTGTCGAGTGTCATGAACTGGAGTGGATGGTTCTGAACTTGATGGTACTGAGACTGTATCATTCAACACCAGCAGCTCTTCCTCACTATGTTTCCCAACATACTCAGTAAGAGGAGAATCATTAACTTCTAAAGACTTATCTTGAGCAGGAACAGTGCTTTCTGAAGATGCTTCTGAACACACTTCATCATTTATCACAACATTTGAAGATTCAATGACTGTTTTGGTTCTCAAATTGTACACTCTATAAGCTCTACTGGTGGAAGAGTATCCTAGAAAGTATCCTTTGTCACTTTTTGCATCAAACTTTTCTAGGTTCTCTCTATCACGTAGAATGTAACAGTCACTGCCAAATATCCTGAAATACTTGACAACAGGTTTCTTTCCTCTCCAGAGTTCATAGGGAGTTTTCTTGGAGTCAGGTCTAAAATACACCCGGTTGAGTGTATGGCAAGCAGTGTTGACTGCTTCTCCCCAGAAGGACTTTGGCAACTTTTTGTTGTGTAGCATGACTCGTGCCATCTCCTGAACAACCCTGTTTTTCCTCTCCACAATCCTTTTCTGTTGAGGTGTCTTAGGTGATGAGAACTCTTGATGAGTGCCTTGATCATTGCAGAAAGTAGCCAGCTTGGTATTCTCAAATTCTCTTCCATGGTCAATTCTGATTCTGGCTATCACAGTATCTTTCTCAACCTGCAATTTCTTGCATAGATGTATCATCTTCTCAGGAGCCTCAGCTTTATCCTTCAAAAGCACAACCCAAGTATATCTAGTAAAGTCATCCACAACAACTAGAATATACTTCTTTCCACCCAAACTTTGAACTCTGGTAGGACCCATGAGATCAATGTGTAATAACTCTAAAGGTCTTGAAGTTTGAACACTAGTCACAGACAGATGCTTGGATTTTACTTGTTTACCTATCTGACATGGTCCACAAATGCACTTATCAATCTTCTCAAATTTAGGTAAACCGATAATTGCCTCACATTTGGAAATCTTCTCCAACTGCTTATGACTGGCATGTCCCAACCGTTGATGCCACAAATCAATTTGATCAATCTTTGCACTAAAGCACTTGTTGTTTACACTTGGTGTTATGCCATAACAGTTGTCAGCTGTCCTTACACCAACACACATACAGTCACCTCCTCCATCAAGTATCTCACATTCATACTTGGTGAAAAGAACATTTAATCCATTGTCGCAAATCTGACTTATGCTGAGTAAATTGGCCTTCAATCCATCAACATACCAAACATCTTCAAACATTGGCAATCCTGGAATGTCCACAATACCAATGCCTCTGATCACAGATTTACTTCCATATCCAAAAGTGACTGTCCCAATCTTTCCTTCAAAGAGTGTTTTGAATAAACCTTTATTTCCTGTCATGTGCCTGGAACAACCACTATCCAAATACCAAAGACAAGAATCACGTGCTTTTAAGGCGGTTAAAGCAGTATAACATACATAATTCTTATCACATGTGACTATGCCAAGATACTTAAAGAAAGATTTAACAAAAACAACAAAAGTCAAAGACAACAAATAGATAAGTTGACAAATAAGCAAAAAGATTTTCCAAGAATCCATGACAACAGGGGTCAAGGATCAGCTCAGAGATAAAAAATCTCAGACAAAAAGAGTTACCCGCTCTGATACCACTTGAACAGTTTTAGACCCCTTAACACACAACCAGATTGAGTAGCCTAGTTAATTAGCCAAGTTGTTACTTAGTCAAATTAAGCAATTCTAGGTTAAAACAATCAAACAATCATATCATGAAAATATATAGCAGCAGAATAATAAATAACACACGATATGATCACCCAGGAAAACCAAACCGGTAAAAAACCTGGGGAGGATTTTACCCACCAATCCTCAAGGCAAAACTGAATTCACTATGAAAGAATTGAAGTTCATACAAAAGGACTTACAAGCTCCCCGCTCGACTTCCTAATGCTACCTACCAGTAGAACTTACTGACACAACCCCGTGCAAGCTCCGAATCCACGGACTCCTTCTTTCTTGAATTCTTCAATCAGCTACAAGCACCCACGCTTGATATTCTTTAAGCTTCAAAGGCAGCAACCAAGTTGATCATCAAGATGTTGAAGTAATCTCCATCTAGAAAATCCTAAGCTTTGTGTAAAGGAAAGCTCCTCTAGATCTCACAAGAGATTTACACAAAACTGCAATGTATGAACAACAATACAACTTGAGCAACGCTAAAACGTGGCTAGGGTTTTGCCTTATATACTTAGGGCAAAAACATAAAAACCCTAAACGTTTTAATGAGCTAGGGCTGAGTTGGAAAACTGCAGAAAACGTAATCTGGTCGATTTTCGATCGATCGAATCTATTCCTTGATCAATCGAGTCAGACCGAAATGCCCCAATGCATATACAGTCTCTCGATTCCAACTTTACAATAATTAATCAACTTTGAGCATACTTTAACAAGTCTAAACATGTTGTTTTGATCATGGTTTGCCAACATTACAAATTAGAGTTCTAAATACATAAATTCCTAAACCTTTAGAACCTAACAATTATGATTCTCCTACTGTGTGGTACGCTTCCACACCATTCTTCTTTTTATTTGAACTCTTTCTTTTCTTAAAAAGTGCCTTCTGATTCAAAGGCTATTGATTTATTTATTTATGTTTTCTCCACTTGTATTTGGTAATAGTATACTACTACTGCCTTATGACATTTTATTAGTTTCACTAAAAGCAACTTTAACGTAACTCAGATTTGTGCGCGTTGAACGAATTATTGATCTTTTTTACTTTCTTACGGTTGCCAATTTGTATATAGTGGTTAAGAGTCTTGTTACTCAAATGATATTTATTAGTATTTTCAATTTAGATATCTAGGGTACAAATTCACTCTCTCCCATTATAATTATCGAATTTAAAAAATAAAATATAAAAATATAAAACCTGTTTGGTATAAATAGAGACCAAAATATATGGTCAGTTGTTATTCATACATATATTCCGAATTTTTTTATTTGATTATGTTGTTAGGAGCATTTCTGCTGGGAGTTCTCAATTCAAAAGTTGCGACTGCGCAGACAGATGGGTGCCCAGAATCTCGCTTTTGTATGGAGTATATGACTTGCGGGTCTTCAGACGAAAAGCTATATAATGGCTGCAACTGCTGCTTTAACCCAGGCTGCACCCTTCATCTCTGCAGTAATACCACCATTTCCTGTCCTACAAATTGAAGGGGTGCATAGTCGATATTGTTCCATGCATCAAATTTCAAAATCTGTTTGCAAAATAATGAGCTTTATTTTGCAACAGACTTAATAATCATCATAAATAAAAATCAGTCACCATGAGCCTCGCAGCTCAATGGCATCGCCTTCTTCTCCCCCGTGATTAAAATCTAGCTAGGTTCTAATTCTTCCACTTATTTTGTTAGCCAAAAGAAAAAAAAAAAAAATAAAGACAGTTTGTGAATTCATTATCTCCAAGTTGTTATGTGCAATTTTTTTTTTTTTTTTATTAATTCTGCATCCTAAAACCTTGATCATATTAGCAAATTTTGTTCTTATTAATTCTTCTCCTTAAATCTAACTCAAATAAGAAAATTGTGTTCATTTTATTAATTTGGTTCCATGAAATATATATAACTCAAGTAAGTAAAGAAATATCGTTGTGAAATACACCTAGCTCAAATAAGAATAACGTATTATGCATATATATATTTTATTAATTCAGCTCCTTAAAATCTGGCTCAAATAAGCAAATTGTGCTCAAAATCTAGCGACGATTTTACAAGCAACACCAATGGCATAGCATATCTTTAATCTTTGGAAATGCAACAAGTAAATAGTGCCCCAACTGTATGAGTTATGTAAGGGAACCCATGAGTGGATAAAAGAATACAAGGTCGTAGCTAATAGCTATAGTGGCAGAGTAATAATATTTTTTTTCAACGAAATAAAATTCTATATATATATATATATATATATATATGAGATAGGTTTAAATTAGACCTAGTGAAACTCTAAATAGTTACACATTTTTTAAACCATTCAATTTAAGTAGATTCAACGGTTAAAAAAATCTATAATTATTACAAATATTCTGATTAGAATCTAATTAATTACTCTCATTTATTACCTTCTAAACTTATCTCTAAACCCAAAAAAAAATTGACTTCTGACTCTCTCTCTCATTTACGTTTCTCTCTCTCGTTCTCCTCCACCACCTCTACAGGTTGCAGGCAAAAAAAGAAAAGAAAAAAACCCAAAATGGCATACAAAGATGCTGTTGCTGGCGTACAGCCATATCCAAGCAATAATTACGGCTCCATCGTCCTTAAAAATAAGTAAATAACAATAAGTTGTACACCACAATCGATCAAATATAATGATGATGACTAACTAATTGCTACTACTTGCTTGCTTAATTAATAGGGTCTGAGGCATTAGAAGCTATTCAAAACTTATTACCCCTTAATGTCAATGGCGACCTGTACATGGCCTGACCAAATCCGGCATTGGCATAAATATCGGTGGGCAAGCCCCATTCATTTCATTGACACACCCGATGGTGAGTGCACTTGCAATTATCAAAGTAAACCAAAAATTTTCTTCTTTTTGGTGATATAAGTATATTTGCAATTAATATTTTTTTTATAAAAAAAATGTTTACATGGCATGGAGCTAGGGGACTATCATGATCCGCATGGACTGGAGGACATGTGTGTTGCAGGAAATGTTTTCTGCCGACAACCTGTGGAGGTGGTGGAGGAGAAAGAGAGAGAAAAACGGAGAGAGAGGGAAACATAAATGAGAGAGAGAGTCAGAAGTCAAACTTTTTTTTGGGTTTAGAGATAAGTTTAAAAAATAATAAATGAGGGTAATTAATTAAATTCTAATCAGAATATTTGTAATAATTATAGTCTTTAATTTTTTAATCGTTGAATCTACTTAAATTCAATGGTTTAAAAAATGTGTAACTATTTACAGTTGGATTCAGATCCTCTAGATTTCTTAGGGTACTCTACCAAATAGATTTCCTTAAATCTTAACCATTCTTTAATGATTTAATGGTCAAGATTCTGCCATATTAGCATTTCACTAATAATAATCTTAATTGCTTTGTTTGCAACATTATTTTATTATTTTAAGAATATTGTTAGTGGAACGCTGACATGACAGAATCTTGACTATTAAATCATTAAAGAGTGGTTAGGATTTAAGAAAATCTATTGGTAGAATACTCTAGGAAATCTAGAGGATCTGAATCCTTACACCTTGACAAGAGTTAAGAGTTACAATTTTTTTGGATCATTGATTTCTATTAAATTTAAGGGTGAAAAAAAAACACTTATAATCATGTATTTATTGTTCTCTAGAAATTAGTAACTAAGTCATTAATTCTTCTTATTAAAAACAGAAAA
The DNA here is from genome assembly GCA_032727855.1 of Quercus ilex subsp. ballota. Classification (NCBI taxonomy): domain Eukaryota; kingdom Viridiplantae; phylum Streptophyta; class Magnoliopsida; order Fagales; family Fagaceae; genus Quercus; species Quercus ilex. The sequence continues at coordinate 29,684,102 of CM064909.1, forward strand.
ATAAAAAACAACATTAACTCTCTGTTCTCCATCATCATCTTCATCTTCTCTCCTTCTCTCACATGGTCTTGTGTTCTATGTACTTTCACCCTCAACAATGGAAATTATGGGCAAGTTCAAGAAACAAGTGAAATTTTTATTATTATTTTATGTCAAGAGTGTTTGATTGCTTTGTTCATTTGCTACCACCCGTGAAGCTGTTCTTTCATAGGGCCATGCTTTCCATGTTGCACCATCAGTGATAGAGTGTTTGATTGCTTCGTTCATTTATTATTATATTATATCCATTCTTTCCTGTATAATTGTAGCTTGTATACGAAATTTGTGAAATCCCTTTGATTTTAATTAGAAATAAGTTCTTAAAGGTAACATATATGCCTAACAACTTTATGTTTCTTGTTCTAGAGTGATTTGCCTTAGATCTTAGTTGGGTATACAATTTAACAATTTATTAAAGATTGCCTAAAAGTACATAGAACACAAAGACCGCATGAGAGAGGGAGAGAAGATGAACTTGATGACGGAGAGTAGAGAGTTAATGCTGTTTTTTATTTTTCTATTTTTAATAAGAAGAGTTAATGACTTAATTACTAATTTCTAGGGAAAAATAATGATATGATCATGAGTTCTTTTTCACTCTTAGATCTAATACAAATCAATTGTCCAAAAAATGTGTAACTCTTATGAAGTTACACTAGGTGTAACTTGAACTTATCTCTCTCTCTCTCTCTCTCTCTCTCTCTCTCTCTCTCTCTCTCTCTCTCTCTCTCTATATATATATATATATATATATATATAACCAAAGTCTCTAGAGTTCTCACAATTTTCCACGTCACCACTACTTTCTTTTTCTTTAATTTTTATTTTAGATTCTTTTTATTTTAGGTTTTATATCTTATATATTTATTATTTATTTTCAACGTGTAATTATCTTATCAAGTGTTACCATAGTTTAGTTTAAGTAAAACTTTATTAGATATACGTTTCAAGAGCATAAAAATTCGACTTCAACTAAAATTCTATAATAAAAATTTCAACAAATATAAACCCCTGCCAAGGTCGAAACCCTTCATACTCACTCAAATTTTCACAAAGAAAACACACATAGCAAATTGAAGATTTTCAAAGAGGGTACGGGATTTCATGAGACCACTTTGTAATGTTGTATCCATGGAGTTGCTCAGAGTAAATGCAGAGATAAGGACATATTGTCATCTTTCTTGCTTTAACTCTCTGTGATTATTGCTTTATAATATTGTTATTGTTGTGACTTGTGATTGAGTTTGTTAGTATGAAAAATCTACATGTGAAATTTTAATTGTAAAAATTTGTTTATATGATTAAAACATTAGATTTAATTGTAATTTTGATTTAATAATTAACAATTTCATCAATCAAATTTTCTCTAATGTTGGTGTAATTTGTACTGCTATGTATGTTATATATAGAACCCTCATATGATCTTGGAAAACCCACTTTATAAAAAAATTGTCATCAATAACAAGAAGAAGAGCTTATTCCTGACCATCAAAACCACAAATTTCTTGTCATCAATAATCAATTTTATATTAATGTTGTGATATAACCCATAGGTTTTTTTTTTTTTTTTTTTTTTTAAAAAAAAGAAGAGAGAGAAGTATAGTCCATATGGGGATGGTTTAGATGTTTCCTACTTGATTTTGGAATCTCAGATTGATTAGTAGAATAATATGGAGTGAGGAGGTGCATTATTCATATTAAAAGTGGTAATTCACATTGATAAGAAACTAAACAAGGGTGTGTAATAACCTCTATACATATGGTGGTGGTGTAGTGTTGGTGCATGTGAGAGTTAGAAGACAAAGTTTTGTCTTTTTTATTTATTTAAAATATGCATCCTACTTTGTTGATACCTATATAATACCTATGAGAAACTATTCAAATTCTACTACAATTTATTTGTTCATATCCTATCAAAATCTTTTTTCTTTTTTTTTTTGGATAAATAATAAAACAAAAGTAGCCACCGCCACCATTATGGTTTTTTTTTTTTTTTTTTTAATTTAAAATATGCATCCTACTTGGTTGATACATATACAATACCTATTGGAAACTATTTTAAATTATAAAATAATTTTTCTATTAACTTTTAATTAATAGTTTTTTCATACAGGACTCTCTATTTGTTTTTTTAAAATATATGTGATTTTTAATTTAACCATTTCGTACATTGCACAAGTTAGTGACTAGTTTAAAAATAAATAAGTAAATACAGTCCTTTGGAAATCTGATTAAAAAGAATACAAGGCCTCTCTACATTTTTTTTTTTTTTTTTACAATTTATATCTTTCTTTCAATTTAATATATGCTCCTTTTCAATCCATTAGAAAGCAGCAATCATTGACTTATAAGTTCTAATATGGTCCACTTTAAACTTTTACTTGGTATATATCCATTTTTCGATTTCCTGTATTAGTTTTTTTTTTTTTTTTTTTTGATAGAATGTATTAGTTTATGTTATTCTTTGCCCGTAAGAAATGCACATGTTCTTATCAAAACATAAAAAAGAAATGCATATGTTGATGTTATTTTTGTAATGTTGAATGAAATCGAATACGTTTAAGGGTAACTTGGAATTATCATTATACTAAGACTCTTTGTGGGATAGACCTTCACCAAGAATAATGTTTAGATATAAGCATATCGTACCCATTTTTTTAAAAAGAAATTGTTAGAATGGGATAGTTATCATTAAAATTGTATCACTCAATCCCATTAAAAAAAAAAAAAAAAGATTGTATCATTGAAAATTTCAAACCATAGGATGTTTAGCACGCATAATACAACCGTTGACATCATTAACGCCTTGGAATAAAAATTATGGGCTCACTCTATCAAGAAAAGGACTTACGCGCCATACCGGATTAAATGCAATATAAGCATAAAATAACTTACCCTCCATCCTTTCATAGGAGAAGATGCCGCTTGGTTAAAGACAATTGACTAATAACACCCCTAGAAATAGATCAATTTTTAATTTTTTATACATGATAGAAATTATATTATAGCATAATCTAAGTATATATATGTGTGAAGATCCTTCTTGAAGAATTGAACAGTTGAACCTCGGTCCTTGCCTCTCATATTCCACAAGCACTTATACTTGTAGAGCGACTATCACATCAAGGATGCGCGGTAGTGATTACTTCTTAATTTTTAACTTCTCATCACTCTAAAAAAGAGATAAGATTAGTATTCCAATATATATACGTCAGGTGTTTGAAAATTATTGTTATTCATTAAAATAGTCTAAATTACAGGTATTATCAATTAGCTCAATGCAATTTGTCAAAAAACTTGTGACTTAGTGGTATGAGTATGACCCTTTGCTTTTTTTTCTTTTTTTTTTTTGATGAGGTATGACCCTTTGCTTATTAATTAGAAAAGCTGGATTCTAATCCCTTTACCTCAGTTGCAAGCCAAAAAAAAAAGAAAATCCTAGCTTAATCCAATCTCAGGGTCAACTCCCAGGGCGTCATTAGTGCTCCATGCAAATGCATCCACATTATTACTCAAAAACTTCAACAAATTTGTTTTCTCTATGGGGGGTAACTGAGGCCCAACCTAAAAGTATCTTTCTCTATCCTGACCAATCATAACCCTTTCCAACTCATCACATAGTAACCCCTGCGACTCGGTCCCAAGTTCAACCTCAAGACCAGTTAGTTGCTATGGGACCTGCTATATCCCCATTAGAGCTTGATCCAGGAAGTGCTGCTCAACAGCAGCCACCAAACATTGTCTAACCACTGCCTGGCTCCTGACTAGCTCCTCAACTCGTCCTTGTGTGGGATACTTAACCTTCAAGTGCAGGGTAGATGACACTGCCCCTATAGCGTGAAGCCATGGCCTCTCCAAAATAGCAGTATACAGAGAATAAGCTTCAACCACATGTAGACACTCAATTTTGCACCCATGATTTAATCAAGGAAGATGACTGGAGTGACCAATCATATACCTAAAATTCACGATTGCATTACATACATTAATTCATTCATTGCATATCATAAAAATGATCTTGAGGTTCTAACAGTCGCGACGGTATGCCCAATTTCCAAATCGGACTGTCAGATCGAAAGATATTGCATGATCAAGTTTGCACAGTCAGCATGCATTGTGTCTTGGTAGAGTCGACCACGCATGAGTAATTTAAATTAATTCTGATTGGTTAAACAATTAAAATTAATTAAATAATTTTGTGATTGGTGATGATTAGTGTCAAAAATAGGATTGCTTACATGGGAATGGGATGGTTGGATAATAATAAAATTATGGATAATCTAGACTTTATCAAGATTTATTTTAGAATATTTATCTACAAGATAATTGTTGCTGAAAAGACCTGAATTATCCAGAAAAGAGTTAAAAATCTTAGAATACGGATTGAAAACATGTCTAAGTGCAAGTCCCAACTCAAGAAAACCTAAAAAATGAGTCCAAAACGCACTTGAACATGAAAGCACAATTGGCATCCAAGAGTGCCATTTGACACTTTTGGAGTGTCGATCAACACTTTCAAAGTGCCGAATGGCACCTACTAAGGCTTTGGTCAGACGGTCTTCGGGTGACGATAAAACACATCCTTTTCGACTTTTTAGCTTAAGGACGCATCCCGGTTCGTATTTTAATCATCTTTGCTTATTTTTTAAGCATTCCAATCTCAAAATTTATCACACTCTTGGACTCTCTCAGAAAGACACTTTTTCATGCTCTCAAATTTCCCCTCTTTCTAACTCTCCTTTCTATTATTTTCACTCTTAAGTTAAAGACATTCTGGGGGCTCAAGTTTTAAGAATTTCTTTTTTGTAAGCAAGGTATTTAAGGTTTCAAAGTTAATTGAACAAATTTCTTTGAACCCTAAAATATTCTCTCAAGAAGAAGAGTACGTCCATGCAAGAGGTTGTTTCTTCTTTACCCTTTTTTCTTCTGTTTCTTTTATTTTGATGATGCATGAGTAAATATTCTTTCCGTTTAATTTCTAAATGCTCATACCATGTATTGTTAATATATTTTTGTTGAAACATGTTCTTGATGTCTTTGTTGTCATGATTTACTTTGTTGTTTCAAAAATCTACTTATCATCATGAATTTTTCAAAATAAAAACTGATTTGCATCTTCATTAGGTGTAAATCTGAATTTAAAAAAAAAAAATCAAAAAACTGATTGCACCTTCATTAGATGTAAATCTGAATTTTTTTTAAATCAAAAAATTGATTTGCATCTTCATTAGATGTAAATCTGATTTTTTAAAAAATAAAAACTGATTTGCATCTTCATTAGATGTAAATCCGAATTTTTCAAAACCATAAAACTGATTTGCATCTTCATTAGATGTAAATCTGAATTTTTCAAAATAAAAATTGATTTGCATCTTCAATAGATGTAGATCTGAATTTTTTTTAATACAAAAACTGATTTGCATCTTCCTTAGATGTAAATCTGAATTTTTTTTCCAACATAAAAACTGATTTATAACTTCTTTAGATGTAGATCTAATTTTTTTAAACATACCAGATTTTGAAATAAAAAGAAGGTCATGGGTAATGTTTTGTTTGTGTTGTTTGATGCAAGTAGCGTAGGTTTATTTCATGAATGTAGTTCTCTTCTAAAAAAATTTTATTTTTCTATTTCTGATTTTTTAAGGTTTTCTACAAATCTAAATTTTTATATAACAAAGCAAATCTGATTATTTTTACATACAAAGCAAAAACCAATTTTTTTTTAGTTCTCAAGAAGAGATCTGATATTTTTAAACCAAAAGACTTTGTTTTATTTAATAAACATAGATCTGACTTTTCTTTACCAAAAACTATTTTTTTACATATACAAAAACAGATCTGAATTTTTTATAAACCAAATCAATTTTTTTATCACAAGGCAGATATGAATTCTTTCAAAAGAAGAGGATACACTCATAAATAGACTTATGTGACTTAGTTTGGTTAAAGTGTTTTATGTGTACAACATATCATTCATAGTATGCATAAAGGGGTACATTGGTCATGAGAGTCTAGAAGGCCAGACTCTGTCTAGGCGAAATGGATGCCTAACACCTTCCCATTCCGTAACCTAACCTCCGAATTTAGTGTCTTTGGATTGGTAGACCTAGGCTTTATCTTTATTTTTTTTTATTTTGGGTAGATTTTAATTAGGACAAAAAGCCATGTACCTTTGGTAGATTGTAACTAAGACCCAAAGCTATGTAATATTCGATTTTGTACTTTTTTTACTCAATCAATGAGAATGGAACAATTCAGTCTTGTAAAGTTGTATTTAATTTTTTTTTTCTTTTTTCTTTTTGTCTAAAAAATAAGTGGTGACTCCACACCACTTACCCAACAAGAGAGGTGCCCTAAAAAAGTACTCAAATCTCTTTTTTGAGAGCACCTAATTTTCCTAGTCTCTCACACCATAATAAAGTTAACTTCCACCTCCTCGTCCCCATCTTGCACAAGTAGTTTGATCATTCCGTGAGGGATTACCATTCTTCCATCAAATCCAACTAAGTGCGACTCATATTTCTCCAGATCCTCAGGTTTAAGATTCAACTCCTTATACAAATCTGAGTACATGATCTTAGCCCCACTTCCTCGGTCCACAAGGACTCTCTTCACATCATATTCTCTAATCCGAAGGGTTACCATTAAGGCATCATCATGGGGTTGGAATGTTCCCTCCTTATCCTCCTCTGAGAAACTCAGTGTTGGTACTGCCATTACCCTGGCCCTTTTAGACATTTGAGACAAATCCCCTAGTTTTGAATTTGAAGTTACAGACATAACTCCCAAACATGAACTTGCATCACCCCTAGGCGTAGCAAAAATCACATTAATCGTACCTAGGGCTGGCCAAAGAACCCCGTCTCTTTGATATCCCACCTCAAGTTGTACCACTTGCCCCCCTGGCTGATGCAAGAACTACTTCAACTTCCTTGGCTTCACCAACTGACCCAAGTGGTCATGCAAGGTTCTACAATCCTTAGTTGTATGTCCTCTGTCCTGATAATAGTGGCAGTAAAGACTTTAATTTCACTTTGACAGGTCTCCACCCATATTATTGGGCCATTTAAAGTATGGTTCATTCTTTATCTTTTTAAGGATTTGATAAACTGGCTCCTTAAACACTGAATTGACCATCTGCGCGCCTGTTCCTAATGATTGACTGGAAAAATTCCTCCTAGTTCGGTTATAATTGTATCCTCCTACTCGAAGATCCCTCTTTTCTGGGAAGACTTTGTCCTTTCCCTTTCCTTGGGCCTGATCTTCCTCGGCCAATTTTTGCTTATCAATACGATCCATAAGTTGGCGCATACTACGGGCAAGTTTCTTGGTCAACAACTTCCTCAAGTCATGCTTTGCAGGAAGTCCTACCTTAAAGTCCTTATAGCTACATTTTCAAAATCACCATCTATCTCATTGAACGTCTCCCAATATCTATTAGAATAAGTCTTCAAAGTCTCCCCTTCCCTTATGACCATGGACAATAGGGAATCCAAAGGTCTTGGGACTCTATTGCAAGTCACAAATCTTGCTTCAAATGCTCTTGTAAGTTCCTCAAAAGATCTTATAGAGCCTTCCTCTAGGTCGTCAAACCATCTCATGGCAACAAGCCCGAGACTAGAGGGGAAGACCTTGCACATAAGAGCCTCATTCCTTAAGTGGATAGCCATCTTCTGATTGAAGTGGCCTACATGTTCCACAGGGTCGGTTCTCCCATTATAAATAGTAAACGTAGGTTGTGTAAAACGATGAGGAATTTTTGCTCTGTCAATTCTCCTTATAAAAGGTGACTTTGAAATTTGGCGAAGAGCCTTACTCATTGCATCATTCCCCATATTCGTAGAGGGTGATCTCTCTCCTCGCCTTCTCCTTTATTTCTCTAGCATATCAAGGCGTGATGATGTGAAGAAAGGTTCGCTAGGGGGTGTCCTTGACCTTCGTCTCTAGGTTTAGTCCCCTTCCTCATCAGATCCTTCACTTTATGGAGGTGTTGGACCCCTTCTGTTGCGTTCCTGGTGACGCAATTTTTTGCGCAAGTGGTCAATCTCCAATTTCAGATTCTATGTTTCCTACTCATGCAAAGCATGGCCTCTAGTTTTAGAATGACTCCTATCAGTCTGCCCAGTATACAAAGTTTCCACCCTAACACTTGGGGTGGGATTATGCTCTCTATCTCTCCTTCATTCCACGTTAATAAAGTGGTCATTTCTTTGAGAACCCATTGATTCTTCCCTTTCATTGCTCTGGGTTGGCCATAACTTAGGAAGAATGAACTGCAGATGAACTTCCCACAGACAGCACCAATTGTAGGTACTGGGAAATTGGGGGCCCAAGTCCACTAAAAATAGTGATGCCTTGTCCCTCAACTCAAGCCCACACAATTGAATTTTTAAAGAGAGTGGGAAAAAAGTTCAAGCGTAATTCTGGCACTAAGTTTTGGTCCAATCCGAGGAACTAGAAGCTCTAGAGATAGACAATTCAAATAATAATTAAGGATTTTACTGTCCTCGGGAGAATCCGAGGACTTGTTCTTATAGATAGGTGATACAAATTCTACACCAAACCTTCATTGTTCATTTTGTAGTTTTTTTTACACTTAAAGAAAAATCCCCCATTTTAAGTGGGAAGTTCCCCTCTCTTATATATCATTCATCTTCGCATCCTAACCCTTCACCTGAATGCCTCATGGCTTTCCTTAGGTCAATTGTCCCATTAGAGCTCTAATGAAGGTGGTAGAAGGGGCTGCTAGCTGTGAAACTACTGTTCAGGTGTCATTTCCTCATTAATGCAACTAATAAGATTGTTGCAGTGCATTCAATGCGGTGGGGGAAGGTATACCCTTTACAAGAAGCTTCCTCCCACTGTCTTAGCCCACCTTCCCTGATCCTTTCTCCTCCAAATGGGTCCTCCCGTAATGCTCTCTTTCATCCTTTTTTCTTCTCGGATCGGTGAGGTCCTCCGGTCAGATATATTTTTGCGGGTAGAACCACGCGATACTTCATTTTACACTTTCTTCAGTCCTCGGACGCCCTACAATACTTATAATGAGATATAATTTTGGGAAATTAACTTCAGTTATATTACATGTCATTAAAAGTGGAGGAAAATCAAGAATATGAACCAATTATTTGAGTGAATTGAAAATGTATAATTATGTCGCTGATTTAAGCATGCAATTATATTTTATACTCTTCATTGCGTGTAATTAAATTTGCTTTTATGTTTTTGCTGTAATTTGTTTCAATTGTTGCCGAAGCAATTCAAATTGAATAAGAAGGTAATATTTTAAAACAAATTTTCTTATATAAATATTATAAAAAAAATCACAAAAAATAATTTTACATAAATACTTAGTACACCGCCCACAAATAATTAAAAGGCGAAGCTTAGTTACAATACATTAAGTACATGTTTCCCAATAAAATTCAAATGCATACAACATACCTACTTAATTATTCTTGAAAAAACATAATACTATTTTGCGTTTGATTGATTAATGTAAGCATGTATTTAAATTTAATTGAGAAAACTTTATGTAGTCTCTACACAAAATACTGGCTTTTACAATGTTTAGTTTTTCTTTTTTTTTTCTTTTTTTTTTTTTTTTGGAGAAACAGGACAACATTTTTTTTTTCAAGAAGAAAATTTAGTTGTAGTGTCTGTATTTAAAAAAAAAAAAATCAATAGATAGTGATATTGCAGCTTTTTTCTTTAAAAAAAAAAAAAAACCTACCAAAAGGGAATTATTGTAGTGGTCATTATGGTGATTGGTAAACACGGTTGATTTATTTGGATTTTAAAACGGTCCTATAAATGCTTCTAAAAGAAAGTGCTACAATAAGGATATATATATATATATATATATATATATTATAATGGATTTTCATCCAACCACAATCCCAAAACCTAAAAACAACGATACTAATTTCTAACCAGTCATTTTTGAGAAAGTAAAATAATAAAATCTCATAATATTATTATAATAATTTTATTTTGATTAGTAATATATATATATATATATATTTTTTTTTTTCTCTGTCGAAAAATTTATTTTATTTTATTTTGATTTACGGACAAAGTTTAACTACAAAATTAGTTGTAGTCTAAGATTACAACTTCTTTTAAACAAATTAATATTACTAAATATTTTGAAAATCTAATCGTTGGATTGCATGTTCTTTACGTTCTTAATACACATGTTAAATTTTGTGCCAATCGGATATTATTTATGATATGATCTATAAATTTATATTTTATGCATAATTTTAAACTACAAAACTTGCAATTTAAATAATTTATTAATGATATAGTTTTTTATCTTTAATTTTCTAAAAATTTTGTAAGTATGGAGGATATAAAAAGAAAATGTAATCCAATGGTAGATTTGTCAAAATTCACTTCTAATAAAAAGATAATGAGTAAGGTTGTAGACCTAGGTTACAACTAATTTTATTGCTAAATTCTGTCCCATGATAGAATGACACCTTAGTTTGTTGTGAAAGTGAAATTTTGTTATGGGTAAACCCATAAGTTTTTCTTTTAGAAAAAAGTATAGAGGCATAACAAATTTGGCACTTGCTGATATGGTAGATTGTTAGTAATATGTGTACAAAAAAAAAAAAAAAAGTGATATTAATGGTGAACTTAAATAAGAATAGTGAAAGCTTACAAACTTGGGCTTGTTTGGTAGGAGAATTTTTGTTTTGTTTTTTTTTTCAAAACAATATGAAAACAATTTTAAAAAAAATTGAAATTGAACTAGTTTTCAAATAATAATGTTTACTCCCACTTTTAAGAACAATTTTCAAAATTCTAAAAACAAAAAACAAATGTTTGGGAGACCATTTCTATTTTTTATTTTTATTTTTTGAAAAAATTTACAAAAAATTACATGTAGAGTCTATAGATTACATATCATATGCTATGTAACAAAAGTTGGGTTTAGAAGCCATGGTTGCGCCACGTGCCTTCACCAAATTGCATAATTTTTTTTTTAGATTTTTACAAATATATATAATTTTTTTTTGTTCTTATCTTCTTCTCCTATAATTTCTAAGTTGATAAAAATTTCAATTTGAATACAATCCAAATTCTTCATCTAATCCTTTTATTATTAATTTATCTATAATTTCTAAGTGATTTATTTAATTAGCAATAGGAGATCTACTTCATTCATGATTTATGAGTTCTAGCATTCTTGGGGATTAGAATTTTGGTTTCACACTAATTATTCATATCAACGTTAATTCAAAAAAAAAAAAAAAGGAACAATTAAAGTACACGTATACAACTACTAATATCAACCTTTAATTTTATTTTTTATTTTTTTAAAACACCTTATGTATAGACACAGAATTATAATTGTTCTTATTGATTTTTTTATACATCTCTATCAATTTTTTAGATAATTACAAAAACTTATTTGTTTTTATCTTTTGTTTAAGTTACATATGATTCTTAATTAAACCGTGCATATCATACAGGCATAATATATAATTTTTTAATATATATATATATATATATATTTTTTTTTTCTTTTCTTCTTCTCTTATAATTTTTAAGTTGATAAAAATCTTAGACACAAAAGCTTAATTGTTGTTACAATTAATTCACGTTGAATTTAGATACTCTTTTACTAATACACGGATCTTATCTTCTTTCTTTCTCCCCAAATCCCAGATCTACTAATATTCCTATACACCAAGCTATTTAGTACTCCTATCATTATGTGAGCTCACCCCTACAAAAAAAGCTGATTAACTTCACCCATCACAAAAAATCTAGAAAATGCAGTGCAATGGCTCAAAACAGTAGTCAACTTGAAGAACAAGAATAAGTTGACAAAGAATAGTGGTGGTGGGATTATAAGCACTGAAACCTTTGAATCTTTGATTCTCTAAACCAATTTTCAAAGCTAATAAGGATATAGGATTTCACCATATGAGTCAGGTACACCCACCCTTTTTTTTTTTAATTTATTTTTGGGTGTGAGGATGAGGTAAAGAAAAAAAAAAAGAATATTTGAATTTGAAAAAGAGTGCAAATAAGCCGAGTTTGATTTTTATTTATTTATTTTATTAACCCAAGTAGTTCCCAATATAAACAATGCAACACAATCGCCACAAGCTTGATCCAATGATTAGGAGGAAGAACAAGACGAGGAAGTGGACCATTAAACGATAGCATCAAGTTATTAATCATTACCAATTTTTTTCAAATAAAAATGTAATAATGATCTTAAAATATATAAACTAATATAATTCCCTTAGACTATATCTAATGATAATATCTATTTCTTAAGTTTAAATATTACTAAAAAAAAAATACTAACTGATGTAAGCAAAAACATTCCAATTCTCTATTTTAATGAAATTAATTATGTTAGAGTGAAAACTAATGTTTTTCTCTTTGGAACCATATAAAATATTTAAATGAAATAATATTTTTCGATTTTAGATTTAATATATATATATATATATATCTATATAAAATTTTTCTTCTCCTATAATTTCTAAGTTGATAAAAATCTTAATTTGATTAAAATCCAAATTCTTCATTTAATCCATCTACTATAATTTCTAAACTGATAAAAATCTTAATTTGATTACCATCCAAATTCTTCATATAATCCATCTATTCCTTATTTTTTTAAGTGTAGTGTATTTTTTAAACATTTTATCTTAATTTTTTTAATTGAAGCTTTTACTAAACCATGTTTTATTTTATTTTATGGATTGCATTTATATATTCAATATTAGGCATTGTCACTTATATCAGTGTGTATATTGTGGTGCTTTATGTCTTCAACTTTAATTATTTTTTAATGTATATAAATTTAGAGATACAAATATGATTTTTTTTTAATAAAAAATTAATCTTGCACAACGTGCATTTATTATATAACTTAAACTAAAAGATTACTTCACTTCCAAAAAAAAGTAAAAGAATAATTTATTTTTATTATCTATTTTAATATTTAATTTCAATGAAATTAAGAAATATTTTATTATTTTATTTAGTTTACACGCAATTCTTGATTAAGCCATGCATCGCACAGGCATAATGCTAGAATATATATATATATATATATATATAATGATAAGGGAATAGAGTTTATGTACTCTTTTTCTTATAATAATAAGTTTCAAATTTGATGTGTGAGAATTTTTTTGTGATAAAGATAAGCTCATTAATTGAAGGGATAGAAGAGTTTGGAAAAAATTGTGGAGTTTACTGTTTCTAATTTATTTACAACTATGTCATTAAAAATATTTTATATATCTTGAAAACATCCTCTCAACTGTTTTCAAAATCATGTTCTGAATAAGGAAAATATGATACAATTTTCTTAGAACTGTATTTAGAGAACATTAGTCAAAAAATAGATTCAAGTGTGGGACCCACCATTTTATGGATTGCAAAATAAAAAATTATATTTAAATACTCTTACCAAATAGGCTGAAAAAATTTTGTCAAATTCTGGAGAGAAATATTATGTGCACAACATTTTTGTAATAAATTTGATGCGGTAAGTTGTTATTGATTGTTACTGGTGGCCGGTGGGTAAAAAAGTACTTTGAATGGTGAGATCAAACTTCAAATTAAAACCATTAAGGGGGCGTTTGATTCGCCTTGATGTTACATTACACCGTAATATTACGTTATTGTAATATTATATTAATGTAATCTCAATAAAATAATATAGTAATAATATATTGTTGAGAAAGATGATGAGATTAAGATAATGTGATATATTTTGTAATTTTAAATTATGATAATATTAAAAAAAAAAAAAAACCAAAAATTTTAATGTTACATTATCGAAATGTGAATCACATCAAGAACACATCACAATTCACAGCCAACCAAATACCCCTAACATATGTCAATCACTTGTTAATTTTGTAATAAATTGTTATTGATGGTCACTCGTTATAACCCCCCCAAAAAAAAAAAAAAAGCAGCATCTCCGCCCACATTTTTTCCGATCCCAAAGCCTAATAAAAAGCAAATATACTCCCGCCAAAATTTTCTAATCCCAATTCTTATTTTCATCTTCCCCCTAATTATCAACCCTAACCCCATCTCCCATCAAGAACACATCACAATTCCCAGCCAACCAAATACCCCTAACATATGTCAATCACTTGTTAATTTTGTAATAAGTTGTTATTGATTGTTACTCGTTATGACCAAAAAAAAAAAAAAAAAAAAAAAGCAGCATCTCCGCCCACATTTTTTCCGATCCCAAAGCCTAATAAAAAGCAAATATACTCCCGCCAAAATTTTCTAATCCCAATTCTTATTTTCATCTTCCCCCTAATTATCAACCCTAACCCCATCTCCCATCAAGAACACATCACAATTCCCAGCCAACCAAATACCCCTAACATATGTCAATCACTTGTTAATTTTGTAATAAGTTGTTATTGATTGTTACTCGTTATGACCAAAAAAAAAAAAAATAGCAGCATCTCCGACCACATTTTTTCCGATCCCAAAGCCTAATAAAAAGCAAATATACTCCCGCCAAAATTTTCTAATCCCAATTCTTATTTTCATCTTCCCCCTAATTATCAACCCTAACCCCATCCACCACCAAAATTCCCTCTCCATTTTCTCACTCTCACGCATTATTTCTCACTCTCTCTCACATACTCACCACCCACAACTGCTGTCTGTCACTGCTCATCTCTTGATCCAAATTCACCCTTTTCCTCAGGTAACTTTCTAGTCCTGTAGTGTCCATTCTGGATTCTTTGCTTTTTGGTTCACAGATTTTGGATATTGTCTGTTTCCAACCATTATATTTTGCTCAGATTTATAAATGGTCTTGTTTTAATTTCATTCACCATGGTGTCAAGGAATATAGACGAAACCCACAATTTATTCTTCTTTAATCTTGACCAGAACATTATCATTTCTCAATTTAAAGAGAGAGGCCCTCACCATTGATTGTCCTGTAAATTGTAATGTCAAAAATTTCGGCCCAGGCAGAGGCAAAGTTTATACCTTTTTGACACTTTGTTTGTTTAGAACAGATGAACTGTTTACAAGAGAAAGAAGGCGTGGTGTACTTCTCTTGTAACCCATTAGAAACATCATTAGCACAAAAAAAAAAAAAACAAGCCAACTCAATGGAATAGTAATGCCATTAGCTATTTCTTTAGTACAAATGCATGTATTTTGTGGGAAAATTTATGTTTGAAACATGCGGCCTGATTTTATGACAAGTACAATAGATTTGAACTTAAAAATAGGTTGTGCTAACCAAGAAAATCAGCATTGTCATTGTTGGACAAATCTTGCTGCTAGTCCTTATTGGGTAAAATGAAAACCAGCATGTGGGTATTGGTAAAGATGGCTTTAGTGATTGAGCTTGATGTTTTGTGAGGCAAGAAGTAATTGGTTTGGTGAGAAAAAAAGAATTTGATATGGGTTGAAGAGAGTGGATAGAGAGTGAGGGGGAGAGAATGGTTTTTTATGGGAGGAAAGAGAGCGAGGAGGTTCACAAATGTTGCAGCATGAGGAGGAGGGAGAAAGAGATAGGAAGATAATGGTTTTGCTATATCTTCTTTTTCTGTTTTCTATTTTGGTTTGGGATTTGGTTTGGTTTGGATTTGTTTGTGTTGGATTGGTTGGTTGAATTTGGATGAGGATAAGGTCTATTAGCCATGGGAGGCTAATCAGCTATAGGGGCTTTGGTTTCCATACATGGTCGTCATCAAAATAGTCATATATGGTTAATTTTTCCCCATTTCTTAATGTGGTGTCTTTAGAAGGAAAGAAATAGTAGGTGTTTTGAAGATAATGAGAGATTCATACCATGGTGAATCTCTTGTAATTTCCCCCATTTCTTGATTCTTGTAATTTTGTACTTGATTTACACTCCCTGTGTACTAGGGTGACCTTTTTTGATACCAATAAAACTTATTACTTATCCAAAAAAAAAAAAAAAAAAAAAAACCTAGACCTTAGCCTTAATTCTGATTTTAGAAAAAATTGCTGTGATGAATCATGAATCTATCACATAAAAAAAGATTATGATTTTAGAAAAAATAAAAAAAAATAATGATTTCTATTTTGTCACGTAGGTGGGGTTTTCTATTTATCTGAACTCACATTTTTATATCTTTTTTTATGCCTATGTGTGTATATATATACACAGTATTATGTATGCAGTTTAGTCATCAAATATCTTTATTAAATTGGCATTGCAGGTAGAAACTAATTGACAATCTCAACTATTACCTTCTTCAATCTAGTAAGTGCACTTTACTAAGGTTTCTCATTTATTTATTTATTTATTTTGTCTTAAGCATAATAATATGATTACAATACTTTGTGATATATATGGTATGATGAACATAGGTTGAGAATTGCTTGTGGTGGTTGTTTGAATTGGAGCAAGCAGGTGGCTTGCATGGAGTATAAGTGTGGTCTATTAAATATTGGGAGTGTTTGTTTGTTTGTTTTTTTTTTTTTTTTTTCTCTCCTTTTTTTTGGGTTTTTGATTGTTCATTTCTTGATGTGTCTATTGTGCTATATCATAATAGTGAATCTTTTTGATTGATTTGAGATATGGTTGTGGTGGTTTTTTGAATTGAAATAAGCGGATGGCTTGCATGGAGTGTAAGGATGGTCTATTATGACATTTGGAGAGTTTTTCCTCTCTCCTCCCCCCAACCCCCTAGTTTGTTCATTCCTTAATGTATATGATGTAGTATATCATAACACAGGATATGTTTGGATACTACTTATTTTGCTAAAACTGAAAAATTATTGTTGAAAGTACTGTAAATAAAGGTAAAAGTTAGTTGAAATAGTATAGTGGAACCCATGAATAGTGCCAAAAAGTGCAGTGAGGCCCATGAATAGTAAAAAAAATAAGTTGAATAGTAAAATAATTTTCATTTTTCATTCTAACCGGAACGCACACTCAATGGGAAAGATTCATATGGTTTTGAAGTTAAAGAAAGTGAAATTGAAAATTGTAACGATAGTTCTAACTATGTTTTATTTTTACAATGGCATGTTGTAAATTTAATTTTAACTTAAGGTACATTCGTATGTACAAAAGTTGGATGAATAAAAAAAGGATCTAAAGAGAGTACATACAAGGGGTTTGGGATTTTATCTAGTTTGCTACAAATATTGGATCTAGGAATAGGAAAATTTCATGTCCATGTAAAAAGAGTGCAAATGTATATTTATTTGAACCGCTAGTTGTGCGTGATCACTTAGTGACCAATGGATTTGTATTGGTTATGATCCTTGGTTTTGTCATGGCTAGTCTATATTTGTTACCAGTTACCACATCAGCAGAGCTACTAATAGTGAAGTAGAAGATTGAAAAACGAATGTGATGAAATACATGGGATGTTGCATGAAGTGATCTCTAGGCATAGCCGATTAATGGATGAATACGGAGATGCAAATAATCTGGAAGAACCAGTATGGGAAGGTTCAAATGTGCAACGATGTGAAGAAGATCCTAATGAAGATGCTGATGAATATGAAGGTTGCACAAAATGCAGCAAGTTATCTGTTTTTGTTTAGTTTTTTTTTTTTTTTTGATGAGCTGTTTTTGTTTACTTAAACCACTTGAAATGTCTTAGTAAATGGAGTAATAAGTCATTTATGATGTTGCTCGAAGTGTGTGTTTAATTACTGCTTTTTGGGCAAAAGTTCACAATGGCATTTCCAAATTGGGTTTTTTTGCATTTGTTTACATTTTTGTCAGTCTTTTTCTCTTTTTTGAGTCCTCTTAATTAAAAATATAGTGCATTGGGGTTAAGAATCTTGTCTGCTCTTATTAAATTATTTGTTACTACGCATACATGCAGGAAGACTGCTTGGTCAACATCAAAAACTAAAATTTTTACACAAGGACTAGTCATGTTCTCATGGTTATTCTGTTCTTTCCACTGTAATACAATCTAACAAAGAAATTTGAACTGGGTCACATGGATGCCCTCTTCGTAATCAGATCACATTAGCATTTCATTCTCTCTAAAAAGGTAACACTATTTTTTTTAAAAGACGACTTTTGTAGATTGATGAATTCCTTGCTGTTATCAATAACATTGTTTTCATCAAACCAAAAAAACAAAATGATGCAGCATGAGAGGCACCTCCTCTGCGAACAGCTCCTTAAGAACATGATTTATTTGCTTGTCTTCAGCCAGCATTGCTAGTGCCATACTGAACTGTTCATTTGATAACAAATAGTCACTGATTCTGGAGACTAACACCAGGTTTCACTAATAATTATTGATTTGTCTGAAGCCTATTGCACTTCACGGATCAAATAGATGTGAGAGATCCCAGATAATCGTAAAGCTTCTGCTCATGTACCTGCTGTTTTGTGTTAATAAAATTCTTTCTAATTCATATAAAAAAGTTGGTTGAGAGTTGAGGTTTTTTAGTAGCTAATTTTTTATACATTTAGAGAAGTAAGCCAAAGTTATTTTATATTTTTACTTATTTTAAGATGAACTTTAAGTTCCCTCTATGGAGCTCTCTCATCTAATTTTGTGATCTTTCTATTGTTTGATTATTAAGTGTTGGAGTAGTAATTGGAAATTTGAGTTTTAACTTGTTTGGTTAGTAATTATCATTAGCATCAATATCATTAACATTAATATGATTTTAATGGTTGGTTATACTCCATAGATGGGTAAATAGGCCACTTCCAACTTTGAAGCAAAACAAAAAGTAGAGTATTATGGAACAACCCAACTTTGACAACTACATTTTGTGACCCTTGTGTGGACGAGATTCAAGGTGGTCATAGAAATAAATACGGTTGCTTTAGTCAGGGATGTTGGACCAAGTTGGTGTCCAATTTCATAAGTAGAACCGGTAAAGACTATGATAAGGATCAGTTAAAAATTCGGTGGGATGTTAATGATAGATTGGAATCTCTAGGAAAAATTGAAGTTGGGGGACACAGTCTAGTTAGTGATTAATGGTGGGACAGAAAGTTGAAAGTGAGTTGTTCGTATTATTAATATGTAGTTTCTTTGGAGATAATTATGACTTCTTATAATATGAGTGTAATGAAAAACACATATTTTAGGAAGTGCCTCTAGCTTCAAAATTTCGAGAAAAAGGTCTAGAGAACCTAGAACAACTTGATAAGGCATTTAGGGATATTACAATTTACAATGACTTGAATAAGTTTCATTGACCCTTGCTTCAATCATGCCACCTCCAGAGTTGCCTAAGGAGTTTCTGGAATCTGATGATTCATTTGGTAGCCTTGATTTTAAGAATGATTAATGTGAAATGAATATCAACATTGATAGTTTAGGGTAAGAAGCCCATACTGGTCCGTTGCATAGTTCAAGAAAGAAGCGGCTCTGTGAATCTATACCCTTACAAAAGAAAAAGAAGTTAGGAGGACCTGCAAAATTGGATAATCTTCTTAGTCGCATGCATATTCATGTGAGCTTAGGAGTTTAACTAATTCAGGAGAGCCACAAACTTCAATTTTTAATGTCATAAACATGAGTACACTTCCTGGTGTGGAGGAAGGCTCTAACCTCTACTTTGCAGCTTCCCATATCTTTATGAAAAAGTCAAATAGAGAGATGTTTGTAGTTTTGAAGAAACTAGATTCACAGCTTAGGTGGCTAAAGTAAGTGGTCAATTCAAGGAAGCGACCAACATTTGAAAGCGTTAGCTTTGGACTATTTTGTGCTAGCCTTTTTGTTGTTGTTTTTGTTGCTAATGTATATTGTATTAGCTTTGAACTATTCTTTGTGCTATGTTGTATGAGCTTTAGACTATTTTATGTGTCATGTTGTATTGGCTTTGGACTTTCTATGTGCTATGTTGGATTGAACTTTGAACTTTTTATGTGCTATGTTGTAATAACTTTGGATTTTCTGTATGTTTATGTGTAATTTGAAACTTGTACTAAGTGTTATTGTTGTCTTTTAAGTTCAAAGGTTAATTATTTGTTACTTTGTTGTATAGGCTACGCATACATGGATGATTATCTTAGTAATAGTAATGATAGTAGTAGCGTTACCGAACAGTTAATGGATGGGGATTATGGAAGTCATTATAATGATGGTGGTGACTTGAATGATGACAATTATAACATTGGTGACAATAATGATGATGGTGATGACAGTAATGATGACGATGATGATGACAGTACTGATGATGATGACGACGATGATAGTGACGATGATTTTGATGATGAGTTTGTTGAACTAATGTATGTTGCATATGTATTAGCTGTGATATGTTGCATGATGTACATTAATGAGACTCCCTGTAGAAATTTTGAACAAACATGGCAACTTAGTGAATCTGGGCCCTCACAAAAGAAAAGGAAGTTAGGAGCTGCAAAATTGGATAATCATCTTAGTCGCCTAGAAGATGCATGTGAGCTTAGGAGTTTAGCTAATTCAAGAGAGCAACAAAGTTCAATTCGTAATGTCATGGAACTTGTGTGTACACTTCCTGGTGTGGAGAAAGCCTCTGACCCCTACTTTGCAGCTTCTCATATCTTTTTGAAAAAGTCATATAGAGAGATGTTTGTAACTTTGAAGGAGCCAGATTTACAGCTTAGGTGGCTAAAGGGATTGGTCAATTCAAGGAAGTGACGCACCTTGCATTTTCCTCTTTCAAGAAACAAAAATATGAAAGCGTTAGCTTTGGACTATGTTTTATTAGCTCTTTTTATATTTTTTTGGTGGTAATCTATGTTGTTTTAGCTTTCGACTATTTTATGTGCTATGTTGGATTGAACTTTGGACTTTTTATGTGTGCTATGTTGTAATAGCTCTGGATTTTCTATATGTTATATGTATAATTTGAAACTTGTATTAAGTGTTATTGTCCCTTTTTAAGTTCTAGGGTTGATTATTTGTTACTTTGTTGTATAGGCTATGCAAATATGGATGATAATTTTAGCGATGATAGTAGTAGCTTTATTGTACTGTTAATGGCTAAGGATGATGGAAGTCATTAGAATGATGGTCACGGTTGGAATTGTGGTAATTATAGTGATGGTGGCGTATTTGATCAATTTTTTTGCATTATCATTTTGTGCTCCATAACGATGAAAAAATTAAAGATTTAATTACTAGTGATAAGAAGTCATAAATATTGACAAGCTATTATTATTATTATTATTATTATTAAGAAGGTGAAACCATAAGTATTGAAGATTTTTTTTTTATATGTACTTTGTCTTTTTTGACAATTTACACCTTAAACTACAATTTGGATAAGTGCTAGTCAAATATTCAATTTAAAAAAAAAAAAAACATTTTTTAACAACTTTTACAAAACACTTTGCTTTTTTAAAAATTTGATAAGCTATCATAAAAGCCGCCACTTTTACAACAGCTGAACCAAATTGTCAACCATATATACTCTTTAAAAACTGTTTCTATCAGGGTGTTAGTTATTGACAATTATTTTAGCGAGAGTTCGCAATTGTTGGAACTTGGATGTGGGCAATAACTGGGTAAAGTTGGTGCAAATTTGACAGTGTGTGGGAGTGTTGAAGTGTTTGCATGACCATTGGAGTATAATTAGTTGGTGTTTGAGTTGTATTTGAATTGCATTTTTAACATTAGTGAAGGTCTAAATGTTGCATTATGTCTGTGAATTTGGCAGTTATTATCTACAAATACTATATTAACCGAAGCCTCTAACATTTTGTTGACCTCATGAGAGCGTGCCACAGTCTTTGCAGTTCTCACAATTTTCCACATCATTTAATTCTTAATTTTTTTTAAAAATATTTTTATTTCAGTAGTTGTTTCCCTGCTTCCTCGATACTTTTTTTCCCTTGCTCTCATTGCCCTGATTGAAGCCAGAAGCCCTCCCCTTCTCCATCTGCCACTCTTTGTCCCAACTTCTTAGTGCAAATTGTCATACAATCTCTCCTCTTTCTCTCAAACCTGGTCTCCCATCTTGACTCCAATTGCTCAACTTCCTCCAATCACTTTAAGTTGTATAAAGCTAGAAACAGTCCTAGACCATGGTTCACGTTGCCTTCATCTCTGCTACCCTTGACAAGCTGCTGATTTTATTTCTATAAAACCTGGTCTCCAAGACATCGTAGCCCAATCACCTTGAGAACCACTCTCTTCCCCGCTATTGAGTTGGTATAGATTGATTTGGTTGAGTTTTGGATAGATTTTTCATTCTTTTATATTTGTTTGAGTTTATCTACTTCTACTTGAGTAAAAATGTTTTTTCCCCTTAAATTTTACTTTGACACACCAATTTGTTTCTAATTTGTAAATTCCATTATTCTAAATATTTTTATGGTGTTGAAAATTATGCTTCCCTCTATTACAGAACTTGTCCATGAACCAAGGTCTACTTCTTGGTTATATCTGTTAGGTGTTCGACAAAAGGCCTCTATGAGCAACTCGTGTTACTTGGCATTTTTGTATCTATGTTAGTTTACAAGCCTATATAGGTGTACGTGCAAGTTAGATTTGTGAACTCGTATGAAAAGTGTATGAGCTATTTAACAATACATTTTGATCAAAAATCTCAAAAGTGATAAAAATGAAAGCTTTAACATCATGAAGTCAAGAGAAAAAGAAAGCATTGCATAGAAAGTAAAGAAAACAATGGAATGTACGTGGAAAACCCTTAAGAATGGGTGAAAAACCACGGGTGAGCAAGGGTGAATGTCCCTTACTCTTTCAAGCTCTCTATTATGTGAAAATGGAAGTTTTTCCTTGTACAATGATGATGTTCTTACTAAAAGGGGGGTCTTTTCTCTACCTCACTTCCTTACAAACTTTCTACTCTTTTCTCTAATGTTCTTTCTTAGTTCTTGCCCTAATGGTCCAGCAACATGTTCTTTTTATAGTTCGAGGAATGTTGCTGGGTAAAAAAGACAGGTGTCAAACCGTGATTCCCCCATTCAAACCCTAATACAACTGTTGTACTATGTAGTGCCTGGAGGAGAGAGAGTAAGCACGCCGAGGTCAGGGTAGTGACATGAAAAGTGACCTTGCCACTACGTGGGGAGCAATCCTTGGACAAGGAAAGGGACATCAAGGGCATTAAGAATGATGCATGTGTCCTTAATAGTGGTCTAGCATAAGCACAACCAATGAAAGTGAGGGATTTCATAGCCTCTGACCACAGGGGGTCACTGTCTCCCTTTTGTGAGTGTTGGATGTCTATGTCAGGTGCAAATCTCACTCTTATCCAATATGGTCACGCCATTGGCACAAATCAAAGATCCTTTCCCCAAGCCAACGTTTCATTTCCTTTGCTCACAGCCATTCCACATGTAGGGTCCGGATTCAGCCATGTTAGCATTCTCACATGTCTTAGCTTGTGTACTGTACAATAGGTGTTGGGATAATACTGTAGATGAACTGTGATAAGCTATTTGACCATGTAGGTTTCATCCTTTGATTTTTTTTCTTTCAAGATTTTCAATTCTTTTTATTATATAGATATAGATTTATAAATTTTTGATAGATCAATTCTTTCCCTTTTTTTGTTCTTAATTACTGCCACTATTATTTATATCAAGAGTAGTAACAAGCATGAATTTTATGGGAGCTATATAGTGAAATCATCCAATTGTTTGAAATAAAGACTATTTTGGTTTTCTTTCTGCACTTTGCCACTTTTTATCATAAATCAAATATTAACTTTCATAATCTTGTCTTGTACTTTTTCTTTTCTGTAAATTGTTTTCAAATTTAAGCAATTGGTCGAGTAACTATACTCAATAATTAGTTGATTGTCGTATATGTGTTGAAGATGGAATTTTGGGTTGAGAACAAGTTGTAGGACCAAGTTTTATATCTAATTATATTAATTTAAAATAGGTGGAATTATATTGGGAGATTAATGGGTTAAAGTTGAACTTGTTTTCTTACAATAAGCCTTCTTCGCTATCATGGAAAAATATTAAGTACTACTAGAGTACGATTATGTGGTGCTTCAATCCTTTCACATTTACTGTAGACCGCAATCATGGATATGACTAAATATATCTATGCCATTAATCTTGGGGAAGCCATTCATTAAGCAATGCCAGTAGCTGGCTATGAAAAAGATTTTTTAGGCCCAAAGGAGCATCTCAATGATAATTGTTTATTTTACTAGTAGTTTTCGTTTAAGAATCACTACCTCTCTCTCTCTCTCTCTCTATATATATATATATATATATATATAAACTTTTTTTAAATTGTATCTTGGATTAAAGCAATGTAATTTTCTAGTTATTTTCAAGAAATGTACATTCAATTTCAATCCATGAAATAGAGATTTGCAAATTGCTTCTTTTTTTTCCCCTTTTTTTCATCCTTTTGCGAATTGCAACTCCAATGGCTAACCCAATGCTTCATCAAGAAATCAAACCCCTGAAACAAATTGCCATAGACCACCACTATGCTTCCTCCATTGCTAGGTGGCACATCACCACTCTACTTCCTCCATGCCACCTTTAGCGCTCTCATTTAGTGCTCCACAACCAATAGTCCATTAGGTTTCTCATGGGCTAGGTAAAGAAAAAAAAAAAAATTGTAGAAAGTTAGTTTTAAATGTCGCTTGCTAAGAAAATTTTTTAGACAAATTGCAATAATTTAAGAGGGGGTACCTAAGGAACAACACCTAAAGTAATATATCTATGTTTTGCCCAATAAAAATTGGAAGGATTTGGAGGATTTAATGGGAGGAGATCTCATCCCAAATCAGCGACCACAACTTAAAACCTATCAAAACACAAAACTCTACTTCCCTAAAAACTCCACCATGTCTTTACACCATTTCAACCACCACTTTCAGTCAAAAACCTTTCCAATCAAACTTTTGTGCATTGTCCAAAATATCGTAAAAAAAAGCTACTATTACCCACCACAATTAAACTAGCCAACCTATCAAGAAAACACTAGATCGCCGCTCTCTTTAAGACCTCAAACAATTCTTAGTATTCTTTGCAAAAGAACATTTAAGCATCTAATAGCATTAACTTGAATATACAAACATGAAAAGGAGATTCCAGACCATGAAAACCATCTTCCTATTATTTTTGGTTATTTTTAGGAAAACATTAATTAACTTGAACCACATAAGCCACCATAATCAACATATAAATCGAGAAAATGGAATTCCACAAAGTTCGATACACAGCAATGGAATTTGATTACCTTGCAATGCAAGGAGAGGATCGAAGGAGGAAGTCGAATATGAAGACGAGTGAGTGGGGTCATGGTTGTTAGGGCAAAAATGTATTGACCCTTTGCAATTAATTAATTAATTATCCAAATTAATTAGTTAGATCAAATTTCATGCAATAGCGTGGTAGTACAAACAAATCACCAAATTATCTAAGTGTAGCGAAAAATAAATTTGACATGAGTGATTTGTTTACGAATGGGGAAAACCACCAAGGCAAAAACTCCACCGGGTGATTTTAAGATCACCACTCCCAAGAATCCACTATTATCAATCACGACCAGTTACAAGTATAAGGAATCTTACCAAACCCTTTGGCATATCTCGAAATACCAACCTACAGTTAAATCCTTACTCTAATACCCAATTGGACTTGTATTGTAGCGAAAATATTTCCGTTCAGTGCACGAATCCCAGTACATGACTAATCAATGATGCACTGATCCTAGTACATGACTAACTCCACAGCAACCCTTTGATTGATGTGATTGATGTAATTGATTTGTAACAGCTTCACATAGAAACACCAATAAGATCTTCAATGATGGTGTGAGAGACTTTACTTGGTTATAGAACCCAAAGGTGTACAAGAAACGTTGCAAGAACTCTTTCTTCTGTAGGAAGAGGTTAGAGTTTCAAAAAGAAAACCTTATGAAACTCTCTAGGGTTCGGTTTTTCTTTTTCCTCCTTGTTTAAATAGGAGCTCAATGGGCTCTCCTATTCCAAATAGGTATACACAAACCTTGGGTTTTCCTAGTCTAATAAGGATTATACAAACCCATAAACAAATAGTCTTTTAGAATAAAAACGTTGCTGACTATAATCTGAATCTCGTAAGCTCTATAAATTGAGACATGTGTCGAGCTTTAATGAATCTCAATGAATCTTGACAGATCGAGCTTCTGTCAAGGAGGTATCAAGACCTATGAATTGCACTTTTCTTGAGCAGTTCTTGAGTAATCTTCATGTCTTCAATGTAACCACTTGTAATGATCATTTTGAACCTACTTAGATTTACCCAAATACAAGTAAAATGCGTTTTATCAAAAGATATGCCAATTACATAAAAATATGTCCCTTGCAGTGGTAGTGAGAGGTCTTGGAAGATTGGTTGGACTAGGTTTGGAGAATGAGGACTCCAATGGCAACTACTGGCTTCATCTTAGGCTTGGTTTGGTGTGGTCAAGTGTAGGGTGTTGATGACAACTTTCTGACTAGATATAATTTGAGACCTAAGGCAATAAATTTGAATGAGGTTTTTATTTTTTATTTTTTTATTTGAATATAAATTAAATAAATAATTTTTTTTTTAATATTAATCAAACCAAGGTGAACTTGGTGAATCAAATACATAACTTGAATTTCATATTGAGATTAAAAAATCAAATATCATAGTTCAAACATAAAATTTAACAAAAAGAAATATATATTTTTTCAAATTAATGATGTATACTTTATCTTGGGTATATGGCTGTAGGGATGTTAGGCCCAGAAGTTTAATATAAAGTTATTATAGTGCGCTCATAGCCTAAGCCGAGGATAGGTATTGTTCTGAATAGGAATAGTTTCCATCAAAGAAGACTGTGTTAGCAAGAAAAAGGTTTAGTTTTGGTTATAGAGGCTCAAGGAGGTATTGGTCGAGGATAATATCTCCTCGGCAGACTGGAGCCGAGGTCAGAAGAAATGGCTTACTAATGTAGAAGAACCTCCCAAGAAGTTCTGCAGTATAAACAACCAGTGAAGGGACATTGGACTGAAGGAAGTCCTAAGATATCTTAAGAACAAAGCTGTCACCACCGCATTTAATGTTCTACAGCTAATTTCTTGGCTGCATTAATGTGGAGAAAACCCCTGAACAGTGTAAAATTGGTTACCCCAAGATGTATAAGACTAAAGAAGGTGTCTGATGGGACAGACACTCAAGTGATGACTCAAGAGCTTAAAAAATGTAGGATCAAGATGCTTTAGAAGGAACTATATAAAAGGTGAGACCCTTCATGAAAGGGGGATCAAAAAGAAGAAGAAAAAACACTATAGTATTAAGAAACCAAACTTGTAACCCAATTTGAAAGTAATATACAAGAACAGTGCTCCTCGTACCTTGTCGAGGATAATTTTTCTTCAATATAATCTCATTGCGTTTCGTTCTCTTATTGCCTGAACTTATTCTAACGTTTGTTTGATCAACTACGACCCAGTTTTTCCAACCCATTCTCAATAAATTCATTGTTTTCGGGCTTTTTGGGCTTAAGTCACTCCACATAGTGGGCTACGAGCTCAAAACGGGTCCTTACAATTGGCGCCGTCTGTGGGAAATACTAGGGTTTTTTAGTTGATCTCACTCTCAAAGATGGTAGGATCAGGTCCACACCAAGCAGAGTCTATGGGTTTTCAACGTCAAGATGATTTTCTTAATCTTGAACGGCAAAGGGACCAGGAAGGAAGCGTACATACTACCCATACTAAATGAAGCCAGGCTAAGGGTAAAAGCCATGTCTCTTAGGAAGAAAATGTCAGGAACTTCCAAAAGGAGATTGATCACCTGAAGAGAAGCTTACGCCACGAACGACGAAGGCGGGCTTCGCCAGATCCTGACTTCTCTTCTAATGGTGAAGAGGATATTAGCTACAAGCGCAGATCAAGAACCCCCCCTAGCGAGACTTTCTCATATGATGAGGACTATCATCATGAGCACAGAGATAGAAAGTTGTACTTAGATGGCCTCAAAAACGATGCCATTAGTAGAGCACTTAACCAGATTGCAAAGTCTCCTTTTTCACGCTGGATTGAGAGGGAGACTCCCACAACGATTTCCTAACCCACGTTCACCATATATAATGGAAGAACGGATCCTGTGGAGCATGTTAGTCATTTTAATCAAAGAATGACTGTACATTCCAGAAATGAGCCTCTGATGTGCAAAGTATTCCGTTTGGGGTCGGTGGCGATGAGGTGGTTTGATAGTTTAAAGACAGGTTCCATTGATTCTTTCAAGGAGCTCACTCAAGCATTTGGATCCAAATTTTTCACGTGTAGAAGGGCTCCTCAGCCTTTGGCTTCTTTGCTGTCTTTGTCCATAAAAGAAGGAGAAACCTTGAAGACGTATTCAGACAGATACTGGGAGATGTTCAATGAGATAGATGATGATTTTGATCATGTTGTCATTAGTACTTTTAAGCTCGGCCTACCTACTGAGCATTGCTTAAAAAAATCCTTGATCGGCAAACCCGTTACCAATGTACGTCAACTCATGGATCGGATTGACAAATACAAGAGGGTAGAGGAAGACCAGCAACAAGATAAGGGCAAAGGCAAGGTTATCCCTTAGGAAAGGAGGGATTTCAGGTCAAACCGCAACAATAATAATAGACCCCGGAGAGATTTTGCTGGGCAATCTTTACCTGCAGCTCCTCAGGCTATGAACACTATTTTTAGAGAGCCAGTGCATTAGGTCTTGGAGAAAATAAAAAGGGAACCTTACTTCAAATGGCCGAGTAAGATGAGTGAAGATCCTTTAAGACGCAACCAGAGCCTTCATTGTCAGTACCATTAAGAGCGAGGACATACTACCGAGGACTGTCGGACATTGTGGAATCATCTGGAGCAATTGGTCAGGGAAGGGAAATTACAATATCTCCTGTATCGCCCTAATGGGCAAGATGAGTAGCCGAGGTCTGATACTCAGGGAAATGTTTCTTCAAGACCCTCAATAGGCACAATTAATGTCATCTTTGCTACACCTGGGAGGACAGGTTTACAGCCCTCCAGGGTGATGTCCGTAGCTCGGTTTCTTGCCGAGGATGCAAGCTTTAGGCCAAAGAGGGCCAGAGTAGAAATTCGACCAGTGTTGAGTTTTTCAGATGAAGATAAGGTAGGGACCATCCAACCGCATGATGATGCTTTGGTGGTAACTCTTAGAATAGGTGGATATGATGTAAGGAGGTTGATGGTAGACCAAGGCAGTTGTGTGGAAATCATGTACCTAGATCTATATAAGGGGCTACATCTGAAACCCGAGAATTTGACCGCCTATGACTTCCCTTTGGTGAGTTTTGATGGGAAGGTGGTTATTCTGAAGGGCCAGATTAGGTTACCGATGCAGGCAGGCTCAGAGGTAGTAAATGTGGACTTTATAGTGGTAGATTCATACTCTCTTTACACGGCCATTGTGGCCAGGCCTTGACTTCACACCTTAGGGGCTGTTTCTTCAACTCTACATCAAAAGGTGAAGTATCCATCAGGAGACCAGATTGAGGAACTGGTAGGGGACCAATCCACGGCTCGACAATGCCTTGTGTCTGCCATCTCGTATCAGTCAGCAATTGAGTCCTCGGCCTCGGTGAATGAAGGTTTATAGCAGTCAAAGTCTACGGTCTTGCCTAGTAAGGGGCCAACCGAGGAGGCCCAATGTGAAGATCTAGAGAGATTTAGCATAGGGAATGATCCAGAGAAGTTTTTTCAGGTTGGA
This sequence comes from Quercus ilex subsp. ballota, assembly GCA_032727855.1. NCBI lineage: Eukaryota > Viridiplantae > Streptophyta > Magnoliopsida > Fagales > Fagaceae > Quercus > Quercus ilex. The sequence continues at coordinate 29,713,797 of CM064909.1, forward strand.
GTTCAGTTACCCCCTCGGGAAAAAGAAGAATTGGTGGAATTTCTTAAGAAAAATGTTGATGTATTCACCTGGGATGCCTACGAAGCTCCGAGAGTGAATCCGGACTTCATCTGCCACCATTTGAATGTTAATCCGGCTGTTATCCCAAAGAAGCAACCTCCTCGGCGTTCGTCCAAAGAGCATTCTAATGCTGTCAAGGACGAGGTGATGAAACTTAAATAGGCTGGGGCTATTAAAAAGGTCTTTTATCCGAGATGGCTGACTAACACCATGGTAGTAAAAAAGAAGAGTGAAAAATGGCGTGTATGTGTGGATTTCACGGATTTGAATAAGGCCTACCCAAAGGATCCTTTCCCTATGCCTCGGATTGATCAGCTGGTGGATGCAACTATAGGCCATCCCCTGATGAGTTTCTTGGATGCCTTCCAAGGGTACTACCAGATTCTTCTGGCTGTGGACGACTAGGAGAAGACAGCTTTTGTCACCCCTATTGGAAATTACCATTATAAGGTGATGCCTTTTGATTTGAAAAATGTAAAAGCCACCTATCAAAGAATGATGACCAGGATGTTTGAACCTCAATTAAGAAAAAACATGGAAATTTATATCGATGACATGGTGGTAAAGAGCAGAACAAAGTCAGACCACATTATTGACCTCGGAAGTACTTTTGACACATTAAGGAAGCACAAGCTTCGGCTTAATGCTTCTAAGTGTTCGTTTGGCGTCGGATCAGGAAAATTCTTGGGCTATATGGTCACTCACCATGGAATAGAAGTCAACCCTGACCAGATTAAGGCGATTAACAATTTGCAACCACCTCGGAATCCCAAGGAAGTTCAAAGGCTTACAGGAATGACTACTTCTCTGAATCAATTCATTTCTCGGTCAGCTGATAGATGTAAACCTTTCTTTCAGTTATTAAATAAGTGGAAGGGGTTTGAATGGACTAAAGAGTGCACCCTGGCTTTCCAACAGTTGAAAGAATATCTATCTCGACCTCTCATTATGTCCAGACCCGAGGTAGATGAGGTGTTGTTTGCCTACATAGATGTAGCCACCTACGCAGTGAGTCTGGTACTAATACGTGATGATGATGGTGTACAGAGGCCAGTTTACTACGTGAGTAAGTCATTACATGAGGCCGAGGTTTGTTACTTACCATTAGAGAGGGCTATTTTGTCTGTAATGCATGCTACACGCAAACTTCCCCACTATTTTCAATCATACACGGTTGTTATCCCGACCCAACTCTCGCTTAAATCTCTGCTACGTAGTGCTGATTACACAGGGAGAGTGACTAAGTGGGGTACGATTTTAGGGGCTTTTGACATCAAGTACATGCCACACACCTCTATCAAGGGTCAGGTTCTTACCGACCTGGTTGCTGAATTTGCTGAATCCTCGAAAGAAGAAAAGATAGAAGAGCAAAACATGGATGGAAAATTGGTTGGAATGATCTCCATGCAAGAACTTGCACCTTGGAAAGTCTATGTTGATAGGGCAGCGAACCATAAAGGATCTGGCATGGGGCTAGTCTTGATATCCCCAGAAAGCATTACGATTGAAAAATCTTTAAGATTAGGATTCTCAGCTACAAACAATGAGGCTAAATATGAAGCTTTGCTGGAGGGAATGATCATGGTACAAAAAATGGGTGGAAAAGCAGTGGAGTTGATCTCTGATTCAAGATTGATCGTTGGCCAAGTCCATAGGGAGTTGGAAGCCCGAGATCCTAGAATGCAAGAGTACTTAAACCAGGTTAGACATTTACAGTCTAAATTCGAATCTTTCAATTTATTACAAGTCCCTAGAAGTAAAAATACACATGTGGACTCTCTTGCTACATTGGTGACCTCCTCGGCGCAAAATCTACCTCGGGTAATTCTCGTAGAAGATTTATGCAGACCTACCGAGGTAGGAAAGACTATAACCTATGTTCATCAAATAAGAACGGCTCCTAGCTGGATAGACCCTATTGTACTGTACCTTAAGGAGGATATTTTACCAGAAGATAAGTCTGAAGCTGATAAGGTACGAAGAAAAGCTCCTCAGTTTTGGCTGTCCGAGGACCAGAAGTTGTATAAGAGGTCTTTCTTTGGCCCATATCTGCTCTGTGTACATCCGAAGGGAGTTGAGATAGTTTTAGACAAACTGCATGAGGGAATATGCGGAAGCCATACGGGGGGAAGGTCTTTATCACACAGGGCTCTTATGCAAGGCTAGTGGTGGTCGAAGATGAAAAAAGAAGCGGAGGACTATGTAAAGAAATGCGACTAGTGTCAGAGGTTTGCCCCAAATATTCACCAACCTGGTAGAGTCCTTAATCCTCTCTTCAGTCCTTGACCTTTCGCTCAATGGGGCTTAGATATTATTGGCCCTTTCCCTAAGGCAGCAGGGAATAAGAGATATTTACTGGTCGGCACAGACTACTTCACTAAATGGGTTGAAGTTGAACCATTGTCTAATATTAGAGACATGGATGCCAAACGGTTTATTTGGAAAAACATAATAACAAGGTTTGGAGTCCCTCCCACTCTTATCTCTGACAACGGCTTGCAGTTTGATAGCAAGGCCTTTAGGAGATATTGCTGTGACATGGGCATAACAAATAGATATTCTACCCCGGCATATCCGCAGGGGAATGGGTAGGCTGAAAAAGTCATAGTAAGTGGACTCAAGAGGAGACTGGATGATGCAAAATGGAAATGGGTCAAAGAGTTATCACACGTCCTGTGAACTTATTGGACCACACCTTGTAGGTCCACAAGAGAGACACCTTTTTCAATGACGTATGGGGCAGAGGCTATTATTCCTCTGGAAACTGGATTTCCCACCCTGAGAACAAGTTCTTTTACTCTGAGCAACAACGATGAACTATTGGAAAGGAGTTTAGATTTAGTTGAAGAGCACAGAGAGAATGCCATGATCCAATTGGCTTATTATTAACATAAACTCAAGCAAGGGTATGACGCTAACATAAAGCTTAGACCACTGGCAGTGGGGGATTTGGTCTTAAGAAAGGTTGTGGAAGCTACCAAGAACCCAGCATGGGGAAAGCTAGGACCCAACTGGGAGGGCCCATATCGTATAACATCAGTGGCTGGGATTGGTGCGTATTACCTTGAAGATCTTGATGAAAGAGCTGTACCTCGTCCCTGGAATGTAAATAATCTTAGAAGATATTATTATTAATACAAGTTTTTCTTCATCTTCTTTAGGTCTACTATATTCCTCATCTCACATCTGTAACATCATTTTAAATATCAAACAGAACATTGGCTATGTCTGGCTCCTCGGACCACATGCCTTGGGAAAATTGACATCTTTCAGTTATTTTTCTAAGTGTTAAACAAAACCTAAGCTATACCTGGCTCCTCGAACCATCTGCTTTGGGAAAATTAACATAGTGTAACATCATTTTAAATATCAAACAGAACTTTGGCTATGCCTGGCTCCTCAGACTACATGCCTTGGGAAAATTGATATCTTTCAGTTATTTTTCTAAGTGTTAAACAGAACCTAAACTATGCTTGGTTCCTCGGACCATCTGCTTTGGGAAAATTAACATAGTGCAATGTCATTCTAAATATCAAATAAAACCTTGGTCATGAATGGATCCTTGGACCACATACCTGGGGAAAATTGATGTCTTCTAATTAATTTTCTAAGTGTAAAACGGCACCCAAACTATGTCAAGTTCCTCAGACCACATATTTAGTGCAAACTTATACTTTCCTCCAAGTTACAAAATATTAAGGGAAGACTTTAATTATTTTAGACTGTGTGAAGTACATGTTTAAAACAATCCGATATCCTGTATTAATTGTTTTTATACCAAGTGGATGTACACCAAATAACAATAATCTTTGGTACAACAAAGCTTCTGATTAGATGCTCATGAGCATCACTTAAAGCATTCATAAGCACACTCATTTTTGTTCGTAAAGTGTTTATCCCATTATTCATATAAAACTGGTACTAAGAACGGTCAAGAATAATTGTACATCCTTTGAACATGTCATAGTGTTGTTTGGATTTTTATAGTGAAGATTATATCTTGCTGAGATGATGCATTTAGCAGTGTTTCATTTGTTTTCGCACTAACTGTTTTGTGTGGATAATCTATCATAATTTTCTTTGAAGTATTGAAGCAAACAAGAGATAAATTAGAAACAACATTAACACCAAAATCACAGAGAAATGCGCAAGTACCATCATTGTCAAGCCTTCAAATGAGGCAAATGAAGTACAAAAATACAAATCAATTATAGGCTAAAAAAAAAAAAAAAATCAAGACAATCTATTTCTTCATTTTTATAACTATCTTATCTCTGGAATCCTTGGGAAGTTGAACATTTGTTGCTGTGGTGGACACTTCATCTTTCTCCTTAGGACCTTCTTTTGGCAGTATGGGAACGATTGCCAGCACCCTTTCCACAGTTTAAGCAGCCTCTTGATCCTTGGAGGTGTCCTTTGGAGCAGCAGGCGAAAGGTCAGAGCTTGGGATTGTCTCTTTATCAGTTTTTCTTGTCTGAATAGTGCCCTCGGCTTGCCTTGACCCTTCTGAAGGATTTTTGTCTACAGGTGGAGTTGGTGGTAGATTGCTTGGGATCTCATCTTCTTCCGAGGATACAAGGACAGCCTGGGAGTCTGCAGAGCTTCGAGGACGTATGGCTAAGGGGTAGTAGACACTCTCTGCTCTCCTGAGCATGGAAGAAGCCTTAACCCCAGCCTGGTTGAGGGCCTCATCCCATGTCAGGGCATAGTAAGTTCTACATACTGGGGGAACCTCGGCCCTCAGGTATCTTCAGTTTCCGCCACCCCCACCTCATACCCGTGTTACTCTACAACGTCTCTAGCCTTTTCAGCCTCATCCTTAGCCTTCTCGGCTGCAACCTTAGCTTTTTCAACCTTTTCCAATTTTTTCTTTAGAGTGACTATCTACTCTTTGGAGGTGGCCAATTGATCCTCGGTACTTCGAAGAAGTACACGCTGGTTCTCCGCTTGTCTTTCAGCACTCTCTAAGGAAGACATAGCATATTTTCTCTCTTTTTGCTCCTCGGCCAGCTGGATCTTCAGATCTTTTAAGCTCTTTTCAGCAACGTTGAAGGACTCTACAGCAACTATTCTTCTCCCCTCCTCCTCTTTCATTTTTCGATGGGACGAATTCACCATCTCTTCGGCACTAAAAACCGCTTGGGTGGCCTGAGAAGAAAAAGAAGTTAAGTTTAAAAAAAAAAAAAAAATTAAGTTGGAAAAATTACCATTGCCAGGTCTCTTTTGAGCCCAAGGAACACTTCATAGTGTTTTAGAGACTTGAGGTCATTCATGTCCTTGGGGAGTAGTAAGGGTTGCTCCAAGGCATGGGCTATGTACCCAGCTGTCCCTCCCTAGAAGTCTCGGATAGAGGCTTCACTGGTCAATGGAACCCCATTCAGTTCCATGGGTGGAGCCCAGGCTTGGTTGGTAACTGGAAGCTCGCCCCTTTTTTCAGCTTCCCAAGCAGACCTCGTTTGCATTCCTCGAGGATGGTTAGATCCCCTCTGAGGCTAATCTTCTTGATGGGAATGGCTTTTCCCAGCCTCCATGGCCTCCTTACCCTTGTCATTTCTCTTTCTTTTATGGTCGGCAGGTTTAGCACGAGTCTATTGAATAGGTGGAGGAGTAGGCAGGCAAGGTTGAGGTGGAAGAGGTGGAAGCTGGGGTTGGGTGGATTTCCCATACGACTTTCCCCCAAGTTAGGATTCCAACAGATCCAGCAGGCTTGACTTCTGTTTTTGTTGAATACCCATCAAGTCTGATGAAGTAGTCTCTTCTTCGGATACAGGAGAGGAAAGTTGATTGAAGACTTCGTAGAGGTCTTTTGAGTCTGACACGTCCATTACCTCTCTTGGCCTGTCTTCTTCCTCGTCTTCTTTCTAATTAGACGGATAGGATGAAGTGGCCTCGCCGAATGGGTGTTGGAGAGGAGAAGTTATGTTGGGCACGCCTTCAGGGATATGCTGACTAGCAGAGGTGCCGTCCATAATAGGCTGGGTAAGAAGAGTGCCTTTTGGGATAGAAGCGCCTTCAAGAAGAAGAAACCCTTCCACAGCAACGCTGATGCTGTGAAGGCGTGGGTCACGAGCTTTTATCACGCACTTAGGCGCCTGGTAAGTGCGAGAAATAGGCGTGACTCCTAATATCCCGTGAGACGCCCGCAATTGGCCATCGTCCTCGTTTACGAACACCTCGGCTCTAAGAATATTGTCTAAATCTTCCCTATTCACCAAACTGAAATTTGGCTTAGTGGCATGCCAATCTGCAAAAAATCATGAAGTGCAGGTTGTCAGAAGTGAACTAGCACAAATCAAAATAAAGTAAAAAAAAAATTTTATTTTTTCCTCTCTACTTCTGGGATCACACCTAGCTGTCCTTCTGTCATCGGGCAGTGAAGGCCATCATGCCATTCCCCCGATACGATCAAGAAGTCTTTATTTAACCCCTTACTAGACTTAGGGAGGCACTGTATAAGCCTGATTTCGGGCTTCCTCGTCTTCATGTAATACCCTTTCCCCTTTAAGTGGTGGAGATTATATATCCAGTTAACGTCATGGTGGGTAAGCCTTAATCCCAATTTCTCGTTTAAGGCATCCACACACCCTAATATCCTAAATACGTTTGGAGCACACTAGGTAGGTGCTAGACGGAAGAACCTAAGATAATCCCTCATAACGGTACCCATTAGGATTCTCATGCCACCTTCTATAAAGGCAATCATGGGAATCACCACCTCACCTTCTTCCCTTTTTTCAAACCACTCCCCCTCCTCACAATATCTGAGATTGACATTGGTAGGGATCCTATATTGAGCCCTAAAAGTTCCCATTGCTTCCTCAAATTCTACTAGACACTTAAATCTACCCATTATAGAGTAAGTTTGAATAATCCTAAAGTGGATGAGAGAAAAGGAACAAAGCCGAAGAGAGGAAAAATATGAAAAAACAAAGAAAAATATGAATGGAAGAGTAAAGAATAAAGATTTGGAGAGACTTACTAGATTGACGAATGGGTCCTCGGATGGACTTTTTGTATTTGTAGAAGCTCGAGTAAATTGAAAAAGTTGATAAGTTCAAAGTATGTGCACTGAGAGTTAAATGGTTGCTAAAGTGAAGAGAGAGTTTGATTTGATTGATATTTATATCAAGAAGCAAGTTCCGGAGCGGGAAAGTTCCCGCTCAAGTCCCAATAAAATTCTCAACCGTTAGATGTAAATCACACCGTAGAATGTGGGAGACATAAAGCTGTAAAAATTAAATGAGGGACATGCCTCATAAGCCGAAGCGGCGGGGACGTGTTTTGGGGCAATTCAAATGGTATATGTACGGGTAGAGATGGGACGAGATAGATATGGAACAAGTCTGGTGACGTCAAAATCCTCCTCTCTTCTTGAAGAATCAGAAAGAAACATTTCGAGGGACTATTGTAGGGATGTTAGGCCCAGAAGTTTAATATAAATTTATTATAGTGGGCCCATAGCCCAAGCTGAGGATAAGTATTGTTCTGAATAGGAATAGTTTCCATCAAAGAAGACTGTGTTAGCAAGAAAAAGGTTTAGTTTTGGTTACAGAGGCTCAAGGAGGTATTGGCCGAGGATAATATCTCCTCGGCAGACTGGAGCCGAGGTTAGAAGAAATGGCTCACTAATGCAAAAGAACCTCCCAAGAAGTTCTGTTGGTATGAACAACCATTTTTTTATATTATAAAAATTCATTATTATTATAAAATTTTGAGCTTTATCATCAAAGATGGGCCTTTTTATAAAGGGAATGAGCTTTTTTGTGATGGGGGGTCTTAGGCCTTGGGTTGGCTCTATTCCTGACTTTCTCTTTGGCACCTTTATCTTCCCTTAGGATGTTTTCAACAGTGTTTCTCCAACCCTTTCCATCTCTCTCTCTCTTTTAGATTTAATAGGTTTGTTTATGTTTTAAATAAATGCCACCTGACATCTACTCAAAAACAATATATTATTTTTTTTCTTTTTATTGTCATACCAGATTTTTTCTTCCATCTCTTAACCACAAGGATCTTTTGAGCACACAAATAAAAATTTAAAAACTAAAATAAAACATTTGAAAGGTTATTGACTATTATGAAACATGATATAGGAGTTGAGAATCAAAATGATATTTGTAATTAAATTTAAACTAAATTTCTTGATATTATTTCACTTTGTCCAATCTAATAGTTAGTAAAACCCTTTTTTCAAAATATAATTTGTTAATACTAGTAGTGATGAGTAACTATCCAATTTCAAAGATATGATATATTTAAGAGAAATAATACTACATTTACAAAACAATTTTAGGAAATTTTTTATGAGAAAATGAAAAAGTGATCAACTTTTTTTATAGCTTTTTCAATTTTTCATAATTTTTTTATTATAAAAAGGATGATTAATGTGTGCCGTAATGACATTCATTAATTGGACCCTTAAAAAAAATACTAACAAATTATAATAAAATATTCAATCATGAGGAAGTGACTATAATAAATTAGTAATAGATAAGAGAGATTAAATAAAAGTAAAAAAAAAAAAAAAGGAGTAAAGTTTATTACAAAGAGTCAAAAAAAGCAAAGAATTTGGCTTCAAAAAATTGTAAGGCACAACCTTTAAAATAGTAGGGACTAGTGTGCTTAACTGCATAGGACAACTTCATATCACCGGACTTTTTCTATAAAATAATTATAAATATATTGACTATTGAGTTAGTATTTTGTACTGGACGTTATCTTCTATAAGGTAATTACTTCTGAAAAGATTTATTTGACAAAACTCTAACTATAGTTAGTGAAAGTTTTTGAGTTAAATATTGTTGGAATATTCATACATAATTGATGAGTTGACTTAGTCGTGAAATCTTACATTTGGATACTAATGACGAGAAGATTTTTTTTCTGAGAAAACAATAATAAGTAATTGATATTATAATATAATTGGGTTCCAATACATTGCTTAAGTTGTTGACTCAGTGGTGTTCATATACTCGTTATATTTGCAGCCTTCCCAAAGAGATATCTCCTAACAAAAACTACCGCCATTTGTCTGCTCACCCTCCCCAGTTGCTCTGTGCCCAAATATTTCTTAGAAGTCTGTGTCTATCTGATGCCCAAAACTTGACAACTCGGTAACCACATTATTTTACTATAATTTATTTTTGGATAAAGTTTGTAGCATCTCAAACTCTCTGTATATGTATAATATCTAATAATGTGCGTGTGTGGACTAATGTGTAACTTAGCCGCAGCGATGGACATGGCTTGCTGAATTCATACATCCTAAGTCTTAAATTACTACCGTGCCTAAGAATTCATTTCGTGTGCGCATACAATAATAGAAAGTTCAAACCACAGGTGATATCATGTTTGCCCACACAAACAGCTAACAGTTGAATGTGTTGCTGCTTCGTTTCCATCATCATGGTCGTCATCATTGTTATCAGCGTTTAGTATAAGTATGCGATATCTACACCCTAAAACCATTGAGGAAAAACCAATATGGCCATCGACAAAGTTCATGTTAATGTTATGATTCTCTTACTGTGTGGTACGCTTCCACACCATTCTTCTTTTTATTTTAACTCTTTCTTTCTTTTCTTAAAAAGTTCCTTCAGATTCAAAGGCCATTGATTTATTTATTTATGTTTACTCCACTTGTTTTTGGTAATTTTATACTACTACTGCCTCATGACATTTTATTAGTTTCACTAAAAGCAACTTTAACGTAACCCAGATTTGTGCGCGTTGAACAAATTATTAATCTTTTTTGCTTTCTTACCGCTGCCAATTTGTATACAGTAGTTAAAAGTCTTGTAACCCAACTAATATTTATTGGTGTTTTCAATTGAAATATTCAGCATATAAGTTCACTCTCCCATTATAATTATCAAATTTAAAAAATAAAATATAAAAATAAAAAACCTGTTTGGTACAAATAGAGACCAAAATATATGGTCTGTTGTTATTCAATCATTCATACATTCTGATTTTTTATTTTATTTTTTTATTACCATATATTGTTAGGTGCATTTATGGTGGGAGTTCTCAATCCAAAAGTTGTGACTGCGCAAGCTTCTTGCCCAACGATAGAATGCCCGTGCGTAGTTAATATGACTTGTGGGCCAGACAATACGCCATATGATGGTTGCAGCTGCTGCGGTAACCCAGGCTGCACCATTCATCTGTGCGATAATTCCACAGTTTACTGTCCTACAACTTGAAGGGGTGGTCGATGTTCCATGTAATAAATTTCAAATTCTCTGTTTGCAAATAATGAGATTTATTTCGCAACAGACTTAATAATTGTCATAATAGTAAAATAAAAATAAATAACTACGAGCATTGCTCTGCTCAATGTGTTCTCTCCATGATTGGAACCTATAGGTTCTAATTCCTTCATCCCCACTTATTGTGTTTGAAATAAATAAAAAGACTGAGAATTCATTGTCTCCCACTAATGTGCTGTTGTGTTCTTTTTATTAATTCAGCTTAAGACCTAGATCAAATTAACAAATTGTTTCTTCTCATTTATTCTAGTTTGTCTCCTATGCGAGTGACCCAGGTTTGATCTCCGGCAATGAGAAATTATTAGGTCCACAGAATGACCGTTGAAGTGGTCCTCCCAATCAATGAAACATTATTCTTCATGCAAGTGTGACATCACCTATTATTTTTTATTTTTTATTTCTTATGATGATTAAGAACATGATTCACGCATTTGCATAAGTGACATTATTTCATTAGTTGGAAAGACCATTTTAACATTACTCCTGTGAGCTTAATAATTTATCCACAGCTAAGGTGATCTGATTCTTTTATTGATCAAAATTAATTCTTATCCTTAAAATCTAGCTCAAATAAGCAAATTGTGTGTTTTTTTTAATTAATTAATTTGTCTCTTTAAAATATAACTCAAATAAGTGAAGAAAAAATCCTTGGGAAATGCGACTAGCTCAAATAAGCAAATTGTATTATTTTTACTAATTCGGCTCCTTAAAAATTAGATGAAATAAGAAAATTATGCTCAAAACTAGTGACAATTACAAAGAATGAATGCAAAACCAATGTATGTCTTCTTTTTTCTTTTTTTTTTCTTGTTTTTATTTATTTATTTATTATAATTATTATTATTGGAGAGAAGGGACAGTACATTATATCTTCGAAAATGCAATCTGATCAGATTTTTACACTTAATTAATTTTAAATTAATTCTTGGTAGAACCAATCAAAACTAAATGTTTAAAATCAAACATGATCATGGCCCATTGTGTGTGTGCATCTCGATTGTTGAATATTGTTTTGATGATAACTTTTAATTGGGTGGTCCGATTGAGGCCTGTGACATATCGTTGTAATCGTTAGATGTCAAGATTTGTTTTGTGCCACAAATTTAAAGATCTAATTGTTAAAATTATGATTATGCTCTTAATGCAAAATTATTGTTTTGCCTTAATATCAGTTAAATGTAAGTTGTAAAATAGGGTGTTTATAAAGTCTTTGATTTGTAGGTTGGTTAAGTGAGTTTTTGATTTGTGGGTTTGAAACTGCTTGCCCTACACCACCCCAATGGAGAAAATCCGCACCACTTCAAGTCATAAGTTTGACTTTAGGCGGTCTACAACGATGTTGGTTATGTGAAAACCGACCCTATAAGTTCGATGAAAATTTTGGGTAAAAACCAAACCAACCGAACTATGCACACACCTAGTGAATAGAAATCTTTTTTTTTTTAATGAAATATTTCGTAAATTAAGTTATAATATGAGAAGTCACAGATTTAACTATTACATTTATACAAACCCAGCATAGTTTTATGAAATGTTTGTGGTAAGTGTCAGTTTGTAAAATCTCAAAATTGGTTGGTATTTTTTATAAAATAAAATAAATAAAAAATTTCTTCACCTCACATTAGGGGCTCAGATCAAGGAAGTCGATTCCGTACCGTACCAGCCGTACCGGCCGGTATATACCGTACCAGCAAGGATACCGGTACACATAACCCCCCTGTTTCGTACCGAAAAAAATACCTGCCGTATTGGCCATGTACCGGCCGTACTGGCCAATTTCGGGCAATACCGGCCGGTACAGAAAAAAGTTTTTTTTTTTTTTTTTAAGTTTTGTAATTTTTGAATTTTTGTTAGGACAGAATAGTAACTTATTTGCATTAACTTATTAGTATTATTTGTTTTCTTAGTATGCAATGGTAACTTTTAAGCTTTCTATTTTTTATATTGTTTTTTTTTTAATTGATACTAAAATCTAAAACCATAAATAATTAGTTCTGAATTGAAGAAATGTTTTATGGTAAACTGTTATATTTATTATAATACACACACACACACACACATACATACATACATACATACATATATATATATATATATTTATAAATATAAAAAATAGCAGTAAACCCGAAACAGTACACCGGTATCCGAAATATATCGTACTGCTGGCCAAACTGGTACAGCCTCCGGTACGATATTGACTCTCTTGGCTGAGATGTGAGTGGATTTGGCTGATGTAGGTCACCATGTCATGACCAACTAGCATCGACGAAATCATTTAGCACAAAGACCTCAAACAATCAAACATTATGAATAGAAAAGGCCTACATTATTTTTTTGGGTAAATTATAAAATCCTCCCTTGAGGTTTTAGATAACACGTTGCCTCAAAATATAAGGGAAATGACACTCTAATCCTTTGATGTTCGAAGTAATCAACACATTAATTCTTTAATTATTAACAGTTTTAGAATATTATAAAATCTGAAAAGATTTGTTTGACTAAACTCTAACTATAGTTTGTGAAAAATTTTGAGTTAAATATTGTTGGAATATTCATGAATCACTGATGAGTTGGCTTAGTCATGAAATCTTACATTTGGATACTAATGACAAGAATAAGTAATTAATATAATATAATTGGGTCAAGAGCGGCACTATGTATACTTTAGGGTGGTCACAAGACCACCCTGAACTTGGGAAAAATAATTTTTATACATTAAAAAGAAATTCAATTAAAATGTGTTGTTGCCCACCCTAGAAAAAAAACTTAACCACCCTAAAAATAAACTTGAACATTTTAAATAAAAATTTAAGCTCATTAAAAATAAAATTTGACCTCCCTAAAATTTTGGTCCGTTGAAGATTGAACCAAAATATATATTTGAGCTTTTTTTTTATATGTTAATATATTTAAGTTTTATTTTTATTAAATTTTTATTTAATTTAAATTTCTTAATAACCATCTTAAAAAAATTTTCTGGAGTCGCCACTTTATTGGGTTCCAATCCCTTGCTTATATTTTTTACTTAAGTAGTGTTCATATATGTTATATTTGCAGCCTTGCCAAAGACATATCTCCTAACAAAAACTACCGCCATTTGTCTGCTCACCCCTCACCAGTTGCTCTGTGCCCAAATATTTCTTAGAAGTCTCTGTCTATCTGATGCCCAAAACTTGACAACTCGGTAACCACATTATTTTACTATAATTTATTTTTGGATAAAGTTTGTAGCATCTCAAACTCTCTGTATATGCATAATATCTAATAATGTGCGTGTGTGGACTAATGTATCACGCACTTAGCCGCAGCGATGGACATGGCTTGCTGAATTCATACATCCTAAGTCTTAAATTACTGTGCTTAAGAATTAGTTCCGTGTGCGCAAACAATAATAGAAAGTTGAATGTTCAAACCACAGGTGGAATCATGTTTGCCCACAAAAACAGCTAACAGTTGAATGTGTTGCTGCTTCGTTTCCACCATCATGGTCGTCATCATTGTTATCAGCGTTGTAGTATAAGTATGCGATATCTACACCCTAAAACCTATAGGGAAAAACCAATATGGCTATCAACAAAATTCATGTTAATGTTATGATTCTCCTACTGTGTGGTACGCTTCCACACCATTCTTCTTTTTATTTGAACTCTTTCTTTTCTTAAAAAGTGCCTTCTGATTCAAAGGCTATTGATTTATTTATTTATGTTTTCTCCACTTGTATTTGGTAATAGTATACTATTACTGCCTGATGACATTTTATTAGTTTCACTAAAAGCAACTTTAACGTAACTCAGATTTGTGCACGTTGAACGAATTATTGATCTTTTTTACTTTCTTACGGTTGCCAATTTGTATATAGTGGTCAAGAGTCTTGTAACTCAAATGATATTTATTAGTATTTTCAATTTAAATATCTAGGGTACAAATTCACTCTCTCCCATTATAATTATCGAGTTTAAAAAATAAAAAATAAAAATAAAAAACCTGTTTGGTATAAATAGAGACCAAAATATATGGTCAGTTGTTATTCATACATATATTCTGAATTTTTTTATTTGATTATGTTGTTAGGAGCATTTCTGCTGGGAGTTCTCAATCCAAAAGTTGCGACTGCGCAGACAGATGGGTGCCCAGAATCTTGCTTTTGTATGGAGTATATGACTTGTGGGTCTTCAGACGAAAAGCTATATAATGGCTGCAACTGCTGCTTTAACCCAGGCTGCACCCTTCATCTCTGCAGTAATACCACCATTTCCTGTCCTACAAATTAAAGGGGTGCATAGTCGATATTGTTCCATGTATCAAATTTCAAAATCTGTTTGCAAAATAATGAGCTTTATTTTGCAACAGACTTAATAATAATCATAAATAAAAATCAATCACCATGAGCCTCGCAGCTCAATGGCATCGCCTTCTTCTTCCCCATGATTAGAATCTAGCTAGGTTCTAATTCTTCCACTTATTTTGTTAGCCAAAAGAAAAAATAAAAATAAAGACAGTTTGTGAATTCATTATCTCCAAGTTGTTATGTGCAATTTTTTTTTTTATTAATTCTGCATCCTAAAACCTTGATCATATTAGCAAATTTTGTTCTTATTAATTCTTCTCCTTAAATCTAACTCAAATAAGCAAATTGTGTTCATTTTATTAATTTGGTTCCATGAAATATATATAACTCAAGTAAGTAAAGAAATATCGTTGTGAAATACACCTAGCTCAAACAAGAATAACGTATTATGCATATATATATTTTATTAATTCAGCTCCTTAAAATCTGGCTCAAATAAGCAAATTGTGCTCAAAATCTAGCGACGATTTTACAAGCAACACCAATGGCATAGCATATCTTTAATCTTTGGAAATGCAACAAGTAAATAGTGCCCCAACTGTATGAGTTATGTAAGGGAACCCATGAGTGGATAAAAGAATACAAGGTGGTAGCTAATAGCTATAGTGGCAGAGTAATAATATTTTTTTTTCAACGAAATAAATTCAATATATATATATATATATATGAGATAGGTTTAAATTAGACCTGATGTAACACTATATAGTTACACATTTTTTAAACCATTAAATTTAAGTAGATCCAACGGTTAAAAAAATCTATAATTATTACAAATATTCTGATTAGAATCTAATTAATTACTCTCATTTATTACCTTCTAAACTTATCTCTAAATCCAAAAAAAAAAATTGACTTCTGACTCTCTCTCTCATTTACGTTTCTCTCTCTCGTTCTCCTCCACCACCTCTACAGGTTGCAGGCAAAAAAAAAAAAAAAAAAAAAAAAAACCCAAAATGGTTGCTGGCGTACAGCCATATCCAAGGAATAATTACGGCTCCATCGTCCTTAAAAATAAGTAAATAACAATAAGTTGTACACCACAATCGATCAAATATAATGATGATGACTAACTAATTGCTACTACTTGCTTGCTTAATTAATAGGGTCTGAGGCATTAGAAGCTATTCAAAACTTATTACCCCTTAATGTCAATGGCGACCTGTACATGGCCTGACCAAATCCGGCATTGGCATAAATATCGGTGGACAAGCCCACTTCATTTCATTGACACACCCGATGGTGAGTGCACTTTCAATTATCAAAGTAAACCAAAAATTTTCTTTTTTTGGTGATATAAGTATATTTGCAATAAATATTTTTTTTATAAAAAAAATGTTTACATGGCATGGAGCTAGGGGACTATCATGATCCGCATGGAATGGAGGACGGGTGTTGCAGGAAATGTTTTCTGCTGGCAACCTGTGGAGGTGGTGGAGGAGAAAGAGAGAGAAAAACGGAGAGAGAGGGAAACATAAATGAGAGAGAGAGTCAAAAGTCAAACTTTTTTTGGGTTTAGAGATAGGTTTAGAAAATAATAAATGAGGGTAATTAATTAAATTCTAATCAGAATATTTCTAATAATTATAATCTTTAATTTTTTAATCGTTGAATCTACTTAAATCCAATGGTTTAAAAAAATGTGTAACTATTTATAGTTCCTTGACAAGAGTTAAGAGTTACAACTTTTTTGGATCATTGATTTCTATTAGATTTAAGGGTGAAAAAAAACACTCATAGTCATGTACTTATTGTTCCCTAGAAATTAGTAACTAAGTCATTAATTCTTCTTATTAAAAATAGAAAAATAAAAAACAACATTAACTCTCTGTTCTCCATCATCATCTTCATCTTCTCTCCTTCTCTCACATGGTCTTGTGTTCTATGTACTTTCACCCTCAACAATGGAAATTATGGGCAAGTTCAGGAAACAAGTGAAATTTTTATTATTATTTTATGTCGGGACTGTTTGATTGCTTTGTTCATTTGCTACCACCCGTGAAGCTGGTCTTTCATGGGGCCATGCTTTCCATGTTGCACCATCAGTGATAGAGTGTTTGATTGCTTCGTTCATTTATTATTATATTATATCCATTCTTTCCTATATAATTGTAGCTTGTATATGAAATTTGTGAAATCCCTTTGATTTTAATTAGAAATAAGTTCTTAAAGGTAACATATATGCCTGACAACTTTATGTTTCTTGTTCTAGAGTGATTTGCCTTAGATCTTAGTTGGGTATACAATTTAACAATTTATTAAAGATTGCCTAAAAGTACATAGAACACAAAGACCGCATGAGAGAGGGAGAGAAGATGAACCTGATGATGGAGAGTAGAGAGTCAATGCTGTTTTTTATTTTTCTATTTTTAATAAGAAGAGTTAATGACTTAATTACTAATTTCTAGGGAACAATAATGATATGATCATGAGTTTTTTTTCACTCTTAGATCTAATACAAATCAATGGTCCAAAAAAGGTGTAACTCTTATGAAGTTACACCAGGTGTAACTTAAACTTATATATATATATATATCTCTCTCTCTCTCTCTCTCTCTCTCTCTATATATATATATATATAACCGAAGTCTCTAGAGTTCTCACAATTTTCCACGTCACCACTACTTTCTTTTTCTTTAATTTTTATTTTAGATTTTTTATTTTATTTTAGGTTTTATATCTTATATATTTATTATTCCTCTTCAACGTGTAATTATCTTATCAAGTGTTACCATAGTTTAGTTTAGGTAAAACTTTATTAGATATACGTTTCAAGAGCATAAAAATTCAACTTCAACTAAAATTCTATAATAAAAATTTCAACAAATATAAACCCCTACCAAGGTCGAAACCCTTCATACTCACTCAAATTTTCACAAAGAAAACACACATAGCAAATTGAAGATTTTCAAAGAGGGTACGGGATTTCATGAGACCACTTTGTAATGTTGTATCCATGGAGTTGCTCAGAGTAAATGCAGAGATAAGGACATTTTGTCATCTTTCTTGCTTTAACTCTCTGTGATTATTGGTTTATAATATTGTTATTGTAGGGTTAGGATTTGTAGCCCCTGCCCAAAACAATGAATTTGTAGAGAGTGGGTGAAAGAGCTAGGTTGATTATGAGATTGACAATAGTTAACTTCAACCCCTAAATGTGAACCAGCATAAACATATACTTAAAAAACGAAATTAATTGGTGTCCGAAGAGATATATTATTGATTGAACAGTGATTATAGTTCTTGGAGTTACAGTAAAGTCTTTCTCTTGCCCTTATTCTAATTTTTTCCGATCCCCTATTATCAGAGGCCTTTTCCCTTTATATAACATCCTCTCCCCTCATCTCCATCGTCCACTTGTTTTTCATCTATGTACCCACTTGAGTATATGTCACGTCAAGTACCTTTTTTAGCCCTCTATGAGTGGTGGTAGCTGAGCTTACACTGTTCAGCGGTCTTCTCCACATAAATGCGGCTAGAAAAGTAGCTGTAGTGCATTAAAGACGGTGGTAGCAACTTTTCCTTTTAGATATTTCTTCATTCTTATCATCTCCAGACATGTTTAGAGTTTATCCTCATCGTTAAAATCATTAGAAGGATTGCATGAACCTTTCAGGTGTCTGTTTGACCAAACCTCTTTACACCCGAGGAGAATAACTCCTTCGGACCACTGGTAATCTCTTCGGACTATACTCCTCATTCGTTTCCAGGTATATTTCTTCCACATGGACCCCTTCTCACATTTTCCTCTCTTCAGACACACAGTAATCGTCAAATGGGGCCCTAGGCCCAATACAAAAGGTTAGGCTTTCACCCCCCATAATCGCCCCTCAAAATTTTAGTTTTTCCCTCGCATCCGAGGAGAAAAAATAGAATTTTGACTTGTCACGAAATAAAAATTCAAAGCACATAAATGTTTGGACTTACACGTGTGTGAGCATAGATGCAAGCGCTTCATCATTGCTAACGTCGTTTCGGTATTTCCAAAGCGCTATTAATTACTCCAAGCGGCGTTTTGTCCTTTGTATCCAACGGTGGGCAACTGATCCAACGGACGTGATTCTTCCTCAAAGGTTGGGAGAGATGACTCTTGCCTTTTCATCTGTCCCCCTATATAAAGCCTCAGAGGAGGTTATTTCCTCTTTACTTTGCAAATTTTCAGATTACCCAGCGAACTCAAGCACTTGAATCCACCAAGTTCTTCCAAATATCAATCATTGTTCTTCCTAGAGTCTGTAAGAATCTTACTGCGAACTCGAAGATCATTCTCCGGTTTAGTTTGTGTAAGTTTCGACATCTCTAAACCCTCCATTCTCTTTTCGGCCAGTATTCTCGGCCTTCAAACTCTTATCCGCCGATTACTGCTCTGCACCTTCTTCTAGTTAACCAAAAATGGGTAGATTTGAACATCTTGTCGATAGTCCTGCCTTAGTAGAGGAATTTAAGGAGACCTACGGCATACCCCAGGGGGTAAATTTGAGGTATTGTCCTCCGGAGCGGATATTAACCGACCGAGGAGAGGGGGAAGTCGTAATCCCCATGATAGCATTCATAGAAGGAGGAATGACTCTTCCTATGGGTTCTGTCACCAAAAACTATCTTCGCAACCATAGGATTTCCTCTGAGCAATGCGCGCCCAATCTCTTTAGGATCCTAAGAGCCATTGACGTCCTGAACCTTCATCTAGGATTAGAACTTACCTGGCATGACGTGGTACATATGTATGAGTGTCATAGCCAGAAGGGAGCAGGATACTATCTCAAATCCCAGTCCGACGCCGTTAGGCTCGTCTCCTACCTTCCCAAGTCCAATAAAGGGATGAAAGACGACTATTTGATCGTCTCGGGCGAGTGGCATGATGGTCTTCATTGCCCGACCCAGCCAGGAGAGCCAGGTGGGACCTCCTAGACCTAGGTTTTCTAACGATAGATTTAGGATCTTCGTTTTCTAACAATCTATCTTCTCCTAGTATCATTATTTTTTTTAAGTTTCTAACCAAGTTTCTTTTTATTGTGGTGTTAACAGATAAAAATCATGTTTCTCCTTGGCTCAGCCTCACAAACATTGCCGCGCTTAATTACTTGCTGCAATTAGAAATTTCCATGAGTGAAGATGGGCAGCTCCGGTCGGTTCCTCTTATCCTTGGTTATACAGCAAAAACAATCGATTGTCAACCTGTCAGCAACGCAATAAAACAGGGAGATTATCGCCTCAACCGCATAGACGTTGGTCGGAAAAGCTTTTTAGCACCGTACGATCTTGCACCTATGCCACACCTAAATCCCCAAGGCATGCCATTGCTCCTCCAGCCACTTCAACAGGCTCCCCTCGGACTAGTAGCAGGAGGTGAAAGAGTTGCTTCTTCAACCTCTTCACTTGAGGAGCAAATAGACAAGTTTAAGTTCAAAGGAGAGGCTTCAGGAGAGGTTCAAGTGATACCAGTCCCGGACGCAGAGGAGGAAATTGACGGGCAATCTGGTGTCCACCCTCCTGTTCTGATAACTGCTCTTCCCGAGGAATCTTCGGAATAAGAAGATATGGCAGATTTAAGGAGCTTAATGAAGAACAGGGATAAAAAATCTGAGCCCAAAGGGACTAGTACGTCCCAACCAGCTGCGAGTCTTCCTCCACCACCCCCTCAGGCTCCTGATCTCAGCTTGAAGCTATTGCCGGATTTGAAAAAGAAAAGGCCCCTCATTACTACAAAGGAAGGGGAAGTGGTTCCTTCAAAAGGGACCAAGCAGCAAAAAGTGGTGAAAGACCACCGGAGCAAGAGGGCCTCATCTACTGAGAGCCGAGATAACCCTTTTGTTGGTGACGTGTGCCGAGGGCCTCGCACATGGTCCCCCAAATTGGAATTGGACGGTGCTCCCATTCCTTGGGATACCTCCCTCAGAACTACAATGGGGGGAAAGCAAGTGTCGTTGCTGAGGCCTTGGAGCAACCACTACTCCTCCCCCGAGACATGGATTCTTACCGGCACTTCAGCCAGTATGAACTCTTCTTGTCCCTAAAAAGGGATTTAGCCATGGTAAATGAGTTAATCCATCTTTTCAGTTTAGGATGTTGCTTTTTTTCTATTTGTTTTATGTTGACTTTTTAATTCTGCTATGCAGATTACCCAGCAAGTCTTTGTGGCGGAAGAGTGGAACAAAAAGACATATATTGAAGCCCAAGCAGAAGCCCACTCTCGGTCTGAGGCAGAAAAGTCTTTGGAAAGTCTGAAGGAAGAATATTTTCAACTGTCTAAGCAGTTCAAAGAGATTACCAAGCAAAGGAATAATCTTGACGCGGGCCTGAAGAATGCTGAGAAGCAGGCCGAAAACCAACGCCAACTGCAGAATTTAACCGAGATCAGTCTGGCAACAGAGAAAGCACTAGTGAAGGATCTTCGAGCTGAACTTCAGAAAGCCAAGGAGACTGCCAAACAAGCTCAGAAGGATGCTCAGCTAGCCAAGGAGGCAGTCGAGGCTGAAAGAAAAGCAGCATATCAGCTGGGGGTGGAGGAGACCCAAGTCAATCTCACTGAGCAATTTGCCTCAGTCAACCGAGACTACTACGACATAACTTGGGGGAAAGCAATGGATGCTGCTGGGGTCCCTACGGACTCAAACCTGAGATTGCCTGGGAGCATATATTACGATCCAAAAATTCGTGAAATCCCAGAAGCTCCGGAGCAGCCCCCAGTCAACCAAACCCCTTCTGCTCCTACTGAAGCACCCAGAGACTCTGAGGGTACTCAGGAAAAGGATAAAGAATAAGTCCCAGACGTTGCTGCTACCCAGCCCAGTCAGACAATTGATCCTTCGGCCACTCAGATAGAGACTTAAATATCTAGGAGTTTTTCTTCAGTATTTGTATTGTTATATAGTTAGTTCTTTTTTTTCTTTTTTCTTTTTTTTATTTTTTATTTTTTATTTTTATGTAAGGACTTGTATACCGTTCTATTTTGATCAATGAAATCCTTTCTCTTTTACTTTTGATGTCCTTGTTGCCTGTATCATAAGGCTCACTATTATTGCAAATAACTATAACTTGTGAGTATGGTAGTGTAGGTAAACTTAACCGTGATATCAGGCTGATGAAGCAAATGATCTTAAATTAATACCGAAAAGAGTGGTTTATATAAGAATTATTAGTAAGTAATGAAAGCAATAAGTGATATGGAAGTTTCATAGGCCTTCTTGAAGGTGTACAAAGCATATTTTTAACTGAGGAGTCCTGTTGTGAGTTAAAGTCAAATACATCCAAGAATTTCAGGCATGATTCATTATAAAGTTAAATTTCAATAATAATAACTGTATGGAGGTGTTGACTAACCAATATCATCTAGTCCGAAGACTACAGGCATGCGAAGGAGTGTCAACCTAAATCATCTGGTCCGAGGACTACAGGCATGATTGGATTTAAGTTCAAACACTTATGGAACTGTGAAGGAGTGTTAACTAACCCAAATCATCTGGTCCGAGGACTACAAGCATGATTGGATTTAAGTTTAAACACTTAGAGAACCTTGAACGAGTGCTAACTAACTGAAATCATCTGGTCTGAGGACTACAGGCATGATTGGATTTAAGTTTAAACACTTATGAAACTACGAAGGAGTGTTAACTAACCCAAATCATCTGGTCCAAGGACTACAGGCATGATTGGATTTAAGTTTAAACACTTAGAGAACCTTGAACGAGTGCTAACTAACCCAAATCATCTGGTCTGAGGACTACAGGCATGATTGGATTTAAGTTTAAACACTTATGGAACTGTGAATGAGTGTTAACTAACCTAAATCATCTAGTCCGAGGACTACAGGCATGATTGGATTTAAGTTTAAACACTTAGAGAACCTTGAATGAGTGCTAACTAACCCAAATCATCTGGTCTGAGGACTACAGGCATGATTGGATTTAAGTTTAAACACTTATGGAACTGTGAAGGAGTGCTAACTAACCCAAATCATCTGGTCCGAGCACTACAGGCATGATTGGATTTAAGTTTAAACACTTAGAGAACCTTTTAGATAACGAATTGGCATGTTGATTGAAGAGAAGATTTGATTAATAATAGTACCTTTTGAGGTTATTTACATTCCAAGGGCATGGTATCACATGACTATCTAGGTCTTCTAGGAAATACACCCCAATGCCAGCCCCTGAAGTAATACGATATGGCCCTTCCCAATTGGGTCCTAACTTTCCCCAAACTGGGTTCTTTACAATGCCGACAACTTTCCTCAGCACCAAATCACCAAATTCTAGAAGCCTTAGCCTTACGTTGGCATTATAGCCCTGTCTAAGCTTTTGTTGGTAATGTGCCAATCGGACCATTGCATTTTCCCTCATTTCATCAATCAGGTCCAAACTCTTCTCTAGCTGCTCATTGTTGCCGGTCGGAATGAATGAACTAGTTCTCAATGTTGGGAACCCAGTTTCCAAATGTATGACAACTTCAGCCTCATAGGTCATTGAGAAGGGGGTCTCTCTAGTAGATCTACGAGGCGTAGTTCTATAAGCCCAAAGTACGTGTGGCAATTCTTCAACCCACTTGCCCTTCGCATCGTCTAGCCTTTTCTTTAAGCCATTTACTATGACCTTGTTAATAGCTTCTGCTTGCCCATTACCCTAGGGATAAGCAGGAGTGGAGTATTTGTTTACGATTCCCAGTTCGCTACAATAATTCCTGAACGCTTTGCTATCAAAATGTAGGCCGTTATCTGAAATGATAGTATGAGGAACCCCAAATCGAGTGACAATATTCTTCCATACAAATTTCTATACATCCACATCTCTGATGTTGGTCAAAGGTTCAGCCTCGACCCATTTGGTGAAATAGTCTGTGCCGACCAGAAGGTATTTCCTATTTCCTGCAGCCTTAGGGAATGGTCCCACGATATCAAAACCCCATTAGGCGAAAGGCCATGGGCTGAATAGTGGATTAAGAGTTCCCCCTAGTGGATGAATGTTCGGGGCAAATCGCTGACATTGATCGCACTTTTTAACAAACTCGTGGGCTTCTTTTTGCATGTTCGGCCACCAATAACCTTGAGTAATGGCTCGGTGAGCCAAGGACCTACTTCCAGTGTGGCTCCCACAGATTCCTTCATGCAATTCCTCTAGTAGCAACTTAGCCGCTTCAGGATGCATGCATAACAAGTACGGTCCTGAATAAGAGCGTTTGTATAGTTTCTAGTCCACGAATAGCCAGAATCTGGTCGCTTTCTTCCGAATTTTGTCAGCTTCCCCCCTTTCTTCAGGCAAAATATCTTCTTTCAAGAATTTAATTATAGGATCCATCCAACAAAGCCCAGTTCTGACTTGGTGAACTTGGACTACCTCTCTTCTTGCCTCGGTAGGCCCATGCAAGTCCTCGACGAGGATAACTCTCGGCAAATTTTGCACCGAAGAGGTAGCGAGCATGGCCAAAGAATCAGCATGTGCGTTACCACTTCTGGGGATGTGCAGCAAACTGAAAGATTCGAACTCCGATTGTTGACATTTAACTCGGCTCAAGTATCCCTGCATTCTTTCATCCTTCACCTCAAACTCACCTTGTACTTGACCCACGACTAACCTTGAGTCCGAGAACAACTCCACTGCCTTTCCTCCCATTCTTCGGACCATAGCCATTCCCATCAGTAGGGCTTCATACTCCGCCTCATTATTTGTTGTTGAGAAATCCAACCTTAACGACTCTTCAATAATGATTCTTTCGGGGGATATCAGCACTAGCCCCACTCCAGAACCTTTCTGGAGTGGATACCAGGAGCATTGTCCAATCAAAGAAATGAAAAAACTTATACAACCCCAAATTGTCCATACGCAAAAAAAAAAGAGGGAAAGCTAAGAAAGGAGTCCAGCCAACAAGGAGCCATCCGAGGGGAGAGCAAGGACAGCCGAAGAAGAAAGAACCTTCTGCCTTTTGACCTTCAGATCCTGCAAAGTCTTGTGAGCATGGGCCAAAGCCTCCTCAGCAGCAGCGATCTCAGCAACAATACCTTTAGAAGCTTGCCTCTGAAAAAGCACTTGGGCTAATGATCGCAGATACTCTAGCAAAAAGGACAGATTAAACTTGGCTTCCAAGAGATCCTGGACAACTCCTCTCCATTCCAAGAGCTTTTCCTCAGATAGAGAGTCTAGCGAAGAATCTCTCAATGAAATCAGCACAGCACACAGCAGCTCCATCAGGATGTTCCCCAGAAATACTCCTCCTCTAAAACCAATGGTAAAGTCCCCATGACTTTTAAACAGCCCTTCTAGCAGCGGTAGGCCTTCCACAGGCACAGAGAACCGCAGGAAGCTGCCATTGGAGGGCCCGAAATGGCAGAAGTGACTGGCAGGGAGGCTGTTGAACTCCAGAAGATCAAAGCGAGCCAAAAAGGTAGGGAGCCTTGAAGCAGGATCTGAATCAATCACCTCTGGAGCCTTCCCCACTGTTGCATCATCGCCTGGAGTCCCAAAGGAACCTTCAACCCCCTGAACAGCATGGGGACCAGCAACCTGAGCAGATCCTACACCCCCTTCAGGGACCACAAGTTCAGGATCTTTGATATCGACTCCTGCAAAAAGGGGAGGAAAAAGAAAAGGGGGGTGGCAGACTTAGCTTTTTCTTTTAAAGTAAAAAAAAAAAACAGAAGAAGGCAGAAGAGAAACCAATATCAGCCTCTTGAGGCGGAGTTCCCTCCTCTTGCTCCTCTGACCGCTTGAAGGACTCTGGGAAAGAACACATGGCAAGTTGAAGAAAAGGTGAGGAAGCCTCAGCAAAACGGCTAAAAGAAGGCAGGGATACAGGGGGCTTCGCCATATATAAAAAAAAAAAAAAAAAAAAAGAGAGAAAAGGGCAGAAGGAGATAAAGAATTGCAGTAGAGACAATCAAACCTCCAGAATCATCTGATTCCAAAGAAGTAGCAGCACCAGAGGCAGATCTCGCGGTGGCTTGGCCTGAAAAAAAAAAAAAGAGAAGGGAAAAGAAAAGGAAGAACTCAAAAGGCTGTATAAAGGAAGAGGTGCAAAAAAGAGATAAAGACTAAAAGGCTATATAAAGGAAAAGAAGGGCTCACCTGTTTGCCCGGGTGATGATGCGCCTCCCAAAGTCCTTGTGCTTAACCCAGTTTGAGGTAACACGACCTTGACAGGACTGGGAATCTGTTCAAACCGAGGACCTGGGGACGCGGGAAGCTGAGGAGCCTCAGGATCCTGGGCAGCCTGAACATCCTGCATTGGTTGCCCGGCCTCCTCAGCTATACCACCACTAAGAGCCTCCTCCTCCCTACTCTGGAATGCAGCTGCAGCCATCTCCTCCTCCAAAGTCTCACCAATCACAGGGGGAGGAACCTCAACCTAAAAAAAAAAACAAAAGAAAAGTGGAACAAAAAAGGGGATAAAGACAGGGCACGAGCAACAGGGCAGCACTGGCATATAGCACTTGTAAAAAATGAATATGAGGAAAGCAGCAGATGAGGAAAACCATACCACGTCTTCACCAGAAGATTGGCTTCTACCCTTCCTAGGGTCTAGCTTACGCTTGGACTGCAAGAAAGACAATCACTCATCAGTTCAAAAAAAAAGGGGGGGGAAAAAGAAAAGAAACAACAACCTAAAAGAGTAAAGAAAGAGGCCTTGCCCTTCTCTCTCTCTCAACAGGGTCTCCAGGTCTCTGTTGTTTACTACGGGTACATCCAGAGGGTCCCGAGGAACCATGAACTGAAGGATTCACAGGAGCCTGGGGAAAAGAAGACTCTACCTTAGTCTTCACCCGGCCCCTTATGGCCAAAGGTTGCTTCACTTCCTTCTCCTCAGCAAGTATCAACTGCTTCTGGGATTTCCCAGTTTTCTTCTTCTTCTTTGGCTTAGGATCAACATCCTCTACACTACCCTCAGCCGCGGTCTCCTCCAACTTTTCCTGCTTAATAGTTTTCCCTGTACTTATGCCAACGGGAGTGCTAGCACTTACAGCCTCTACAGCCCCTTTCTTAAGTGGTACCCCAGTAGAAGCACCAACAACAAGGTCACACCCCAACCAGGTCTCTGGGAAATCTCGCTCGTAAGTCACCCAACCTTCCCTGGAAGCATGCCATTCTGCGAAACCTGTTTTGCTGCTCACAGCAGTGGAAACAATACCAGTAGTGGGCAGGGACAGACGCCTGTTGGATGTTGGGGCGGAAGAAATGTCAGGGTTGGGTACTCTTCCAATCGTCCCAGAACCAGCATAGTCAGCAAAGGACTTCTGAACCCTCCTCCAATAACCAGCATAGCCACTTGAGGCGAAAACTCCTCTCTGAGAGTTAGGCACCACAAACTGAGGACTCCGTCTTGACCAATAAGAGAAGGCCTGAAGCCTCATGAAGGGATCCAAGGAAGGAAGAAAAGGAACTATGTCATTAAACACTGGGGGAATGTCCTGATCAAAGCCGAATTACCGAAGTACTCGATGCGCCGAGTAATGGGTGTACCGTGGGCCAGTTGAAGAAAGTACAGGAAGCCAGGAAGGACTAATGCAGGCCAAGTAGGCTAAGCTGCCTTCATCAGCACTACGTAAATCAAAAGTGTTCCCTGTAGAAGTCAGAAAGGGAGATAACACAAAATTGCAAACAAAACCGGGGCCAAATTCCCGGGGGGAGCGCCAATTTAAATGGCCTGCTTGATCAAATAACTCAACCAAGTTAAGACTGCCACCTTTTAGACTCAGCCAACGAAAAATAATAGGAAGGCTGTCAGTAGAGCTGCCACAAAGCCCTTTTACCACATCAGGGGATCCCTGAAACTTATCTTTCACAAACCTTAAATTCCTACACTTTGCTAGAGTAACTGAAGAACGATCCCACATAAATACCTGGAGAATGGCGCAATGAAGCGAAGAAGTGATGACATAACAAGAATCACCCTCAGCCTCATCTCAGTGAAGTTGATCCAATTGAGAATAAACATGGCCCAAAAACATGGGGGCTAGAGGATATTGAGCGCCCTGAGCCAACTTAATCGCCAAAGGAAAAAGAGTGGACTTGATTCCATACCCGGGGAACTCGCTGAACAGGAACTTGCTAAGCCAGAACGCAAGGAACCCGGCACGCCTGACTTCCTTATCCTTCTCACGCGAAAGAGTCATAACCCACCTACCCATCCTGGCCGGTTTCCCACCAGAAGAAGCAGTACGTCCACCAAAGTGAGCAAACAATTTCTCTTCCACTTCGAGATCCTCAGCAGAAAGCTTGATATCAAAGGGGTTTTCATCCCCAAGCACCGGAAGGAGAAAATTATTGACCACATCCTCCAAAGTAACAGTCAGTTCACCAACAGAAAAGGAGAAAGTGTGCAGAGTAGGACACCAACGGCGCACCAAATGCCTAAGGCCTTTCGCATCTCTGAAACCCTCAAGATTCCTAGAGATAGCCACTGCCTTCAGGACGCCGGCACGCTCTAAGCGACCCACAAACTCCTTGTCAGAAAGCTCGTTATCCACCCAAATGGGCCAGCCTTGGATCTTTCCAGCGACAAAATCAAAGAAGATAGGGACCGCTTCCCGAAGTCCTTGCCTGATTTGGAGATCAAAAATCTCCCTAGGGTCTGGAACTTGCGCGGAACCAGCAAAACCCGCTTGACCAGAGAATACCCAGGCGTGAGGAGATTGAGGGGTTTCACCATGGGACACCCGAGGAAAGAATAAGCTAGGAGTATACCAGGGGTCTCGCAAGGGAAAAGCAGGGCGCCCAACGACAGACTCACCTTGCGCAAAACTAGAGGAGCCCTCCTCTTCAAAGGGGCTAGGAGTACGCTCCTTTCTTTTTCGAGAAAAGGAAGAAGCCATTGAAGCAATGGGTATCTGGAAAGAAGAAAAGAAGATAGCAACGAGACTGGTTGAAAGAAAAGAAAAGGGCTGGAAATAGAAGAGTCAGTTAGACAGAAAAAAGGATCAAAGAGAAAATACTAGAATGAGGGAATAAGAGCAGTTGGAGAAGAGAATGTGTGGAAAGACGCGCCAGTTGCCAGGAATTAAATTTAAAAGGGAAGAAGTTATCAACAGTTATTAATGAGCATTACGGGAAACATAAAAGTAGGTGGTGGGAGTTTTAATTTCAAATGCCACGTCCCACAAAAAAGGGAGGAGTTACAAAAAAAAAAGCAAAGGAGCCAGGATACCGAAGAAATACAAGATCAGGATCCCAAAAAAAAAGGGGGAGAAAGAATCCTGCAAAAAAAAAAACTCACGCATGGGCCGCAGGCAACCCATGAGCTCGGGGGGCTAAATGTTGAGGTTCAAAATAATTTAGTCACAAAGAAGGCCCAAAGAGATGGAAAAGACATTGGGCCCATCTCACATAGTAAAAGAAAGAAATGATAAAAGGTGGGAAGAAAAGAAAAAAAGAAGAAAAGGGGAAGAAGCCCAGAGGATCTGATCTGGAGGTCCACAAAAAGAAGGGCCCAAGAAACCGGTAAAGCCAGCAAGCCAAAGAAGAAAAGCCCAGGAAGCAGAATTGGGTCAGGACGTCCAGAAGCTCCCCAGAGGTAGAGGATCCCTGGACGCGCGAAGTAAAAATGAAACGGATTCGAAGTAAGAAAGGAGACAAAAGGCACGCGGGCCTTATGACCCAGACACACAGTGGAAGTACAAGGCAAAACGCAGGAACTTGGTTCCAACCATTTGGAGAAAAAAGACAAGGAAAGTACAACTGGAAAAGCTGAAGCAAAAGCCAAAAAGCCTCAGGACAGCCAAAGGGAAATCTGGAAATAGGAAGCTAGCTGGGGGACTTTCATCTGGTCGCAACAAAAAGAGAGAAATTATGAAGAAAAAGGAAAAGACATGATCCTGAAACAATCAGGCACGGGACAGACTTTAAGGGGCAAAAGGGAGAAATCATCAGTACCCCGGGAGCCCGAAACTGTGCTATAAAAGGAGGGATTCAGAGAAAGAAAGGGGGATTCGGATTTTACGTTTAGCATTCACAAGTGTTCTTTGTTTCCTGAGGTCCCACAAAAATTGTAAAAAAGAAGAGACTCTGTAAACTGAAGAGAAAACAGGGGAATTTGTTCCCGGTATCCCAGCGATAGCTACTATAGTACACGCTTGGATTCAACAAGTTCAAACTTTGCAAGTCTTTGAAGCTTGAATAGCTATCAAAGTCTGTGACTTTTGAGCCCAGTTGAACCTTGCATCATGTCCTAGTAAGCAATTGTAATCACAGTTAAAGGAAACTAATGAAATACACCCCACTAATTCAAGGATCCCCAACGTGTTCTTTACATTATATTTCATTTATTGTACATTTTTCTTTACTGTTAATTTGTCATTCAATACGAATATGCTTTTTTAGCTGTTTTCCTATTGTAGGAAGTTTGTTTTGTGCACCAATCGATTCTTAAAACAGCCCCATTAGCTGCGGAGAATCGATCCCAGTCCACCAAAAATACCTCACACGGCCCAGGATCCTTGGGCCATAGTGCTGAAGAAAAAGCACTCTCACATTTTGGCGACTTCACTGGGGACTGGGTAAAGGAAAGGGAAGAAGCAATCCCTTCGCAGAACATGCCTCCAAGACAAAGGAACAGTAAAGGTGCTAATATGCCACCCACGGCCTCTGAACCCGTGGGAGAAAATGAAGTGGCCTCCAGACAAAGAGGCGAGGTGCCCCTAGCAGAGCACGAAGCAGTGTCAGAACAGAGAAACGCAAGGCAGGAGCTAGACCCTGTAGCTCAGATGACTGCAATATTGAAAGATTTACAACAAGAAGTTCGCCTTCTTAAAGAAGGCAAGACACAGGAAGTCAGAGACAATGCCCCTCATGTGGGCAACCAAAATGGAACCCAGCCAGAGGGAGGGTCAGCAGTGGGAGGAGGAACTAACCCCCAATACCTAACACTGGCAGATGTCAGTGTCCTCCTAGAGCAAGAAAGGGAAAAACTTTCTGGGACCCCCAAGCAATTTTCTCGGGATCCCCCATTCCCACCAGAACTCCTTGGCAAGCCATACCCCAAGGGATATGAGCCACCAAAGTTCCATCCTTTTGATGGAAGGAATGGAAGTGCAGTAGAACATGTGAGTAGGTTTGTCCACACTATGGGTCCCTACGCAGGAGACCGGGAGCTGTGTCTAAGAGAGTTTGCTAAGTCCCTAGTGGACAAAGCATACACTTGGTACACCACACTAAGACCTGGGTCCATCAAGACCTGGGACGAAATGATGGAAAGATTTTGTGCAAAATATTATCCTGGTGAGGACAAGGTCACTTTCCAAAGCCTTCAGATGGTAAGGCAGAGGCCTGGAGAGGACCCTGTCCAGTTCATCAAAAGATTTGAAGACGTGTCCCTAGACTGTTATGGGGACCATGAAGAAAAAGAGCTCGTGGAGACTTGTGTCTCTAACATGCTTTTCGATTACAGACTCAACCTCGAAAATTTATGTATTACACAGTTTGCTGACCTGTTACAAAGAACAAGAAGGACAGCACAAACTATGAGGGCAAAGAGGGTGCCAGCATCCCAAGCCATGACAGCATCGGTAGGAGAAAAAAGGAAGAGGCCTGATGGAAAAACATTCGAGGAACCACCGGTGATCCCATGTACTGAAGAAGAATTAAACCACGTCCTGGACAAATGGATTGGGGATGGAGTGGTTAGGCCATTCACTGTGTCCAGGCCACCAACCGAGGAAGAAAGGAAAAATCCTTTGTTTTGCAGGATTCATAACTATGTTAAGCATTCCACCAAGGATTGCTGGACCCTCCGCAGGCTTTTTCACAGGAAGCTGAAAGAAGGAACCCTGGAACTCACCCAGAAGGAACCAGAAGTACAAAGGAACCCCCTGCCCAACCACAAAGGAAAAGGGGTGGTAGCCGTGGTAATCCATGGGAACCCGGCAGAGGCAGAAGAGCCAGAAGGATCCTTTCACCCAAACACAGTCAGGACCCTCCAGAAGAATCCCAAATTCAGATCACTATTCAACCAGCTGGGATTTGGACCAGAAGCAAGGAGGGTGGCCACGGAATCTCTCATGACCATAGCAGCAGATTCAGGAATGGAATGTTTCACAGTAGAGTCACATGCCAGTCGAGCTTTCCTAGAGACAACCAATGCCATAACTTTCACTGATGAAGACATGGAGGTTGAGCATCCAGACCATCGCAGACCTCTCTACCTAATGGCAACCATAAATGGTGTCCAAATCAGGAGAGCACTGGTAGACACAGGGGCATCACTCAACCTCATAGCCCTGAGTACCTTGGAAGCCGTGGGCTTAGCTGGAAGGAGGATCCTGGGGGCTCCCATGGAGATAACCGGATTTGGAGGATCAGCAGAATCAACCGAAGGATATATACAGCTAGCTCTAAGGGTGGGGCCAATAGTAGCCTTAACCAGATTTCATGTAATCAACTCAGAGGTGTCCTACCATGTACTGCTGGGACGGCCATGGCTCCATAAGCACCGCCTTATACCATCCACGTACCATCAGTGTGTTAAAGGGAGATTGAATGGGAGGCCTGTAAGGATCCCTGCCAACCACAACCCTTTCAGCCAAGGAGAAGTAAACTTCGTAGAAACAATGTTTTATGATGAGCTAGAACCTGATGATGAGAGTCCCATGCCAGGGACCCCAGGAACACCTGTCTTAGAAGAGGAAGAAGGAGGAGGTACCCATGACTTAAGGGACCTCTTGAAAAGAAAAAGGCAAAAGAAGGAGCCCAGCACCTCAGGATCCCGAGAATGTGTAGTAGTACGGGAACCCGGGGGAAGATTAATATATCGCTTGTGAAGGTGCGCGGGGCCTGAGTGCATCGTGCAGGAAGGTCCCGGACCACCAGAATGTATGATCGCCCAAGAGGAAGTCCCAGAGGAACCAGTTAAAAAGACACAAATTCAGCCTGAGGAAGAATTGCAGGAAGTAAACTTGGGGGCTGAGCTGGGATCCCAAAAGCCTGTTTTCATCAGTAGCCAATTGGCAGCACAAGAAAGGGGGCCGCTGGTGGCTTTGCTTAAAGAATACACAGATGTGTTTGCATGGACCTATGATGAGATGCCTGGTCTGGATCCTGGGCTAGTAGTCCATGCCCTCAATGTGGACCCAGGAGTTAGACCAGTAATCCAACCAGCCAGGGTCTTTCACACTGATGTAGAAGCCCAGATAACTCAAGAGGTCAAGAAGCTGCTAGCGGCTGGTTTTATTAAGCCCATTCAGCACCCCAGATGGCTTTCTAACATAGTACCTGTGAAGAAAAAGAATGGCCAGATCCGTTGCTGTGTAGACTTCCGCAACCTGAATAAAGCATGTCCTAAAGATGAGTTCCCTCTCCCTAATATTGACCTCCTTGTGGATTCAGCTGCGGGAAGTTCTATGTTCTCATTCATGGACGGATATAGTGGGTACAACCAGATTCGTATGGCTGCCAAGGATGCCGAGAAGACAGCATTCAGAACACCAATCGGAAATTTTTATTACACTGTGATGCCTTTTGGCCTCAAAAATGCAGGAGCCACATACCAGCGAACCATGACAGCCATCTTCCATGATATGATGCATGAGGAAATGGAAGACTATGTGGATGATGTTGTGGTCAAGTCAAAAACTAGGACAGGACACCTTCAGGTACTTGAACGAGTTTTCAAACGATGCAGGGAATACAAGCTACGCATGAACCCTATGAAATGTGCTTTCGGAGTATCTGCAGGAAAGTTCCTCGGGTTCCTGGTACATCACAAAGGAATAAGTGTGGATCCAGCCAAAGCCGCAGCCATTGCCACAATGAAAAGACCAACAACAGTGAAGGAACTCAAAAGCTTCCTGGGAAGGGTCTCCTACATCAGGAGATTCGTGCCAGGATTGGCCTCGGCCACAGGAGGTTTATCTAAGTTATTGAAGAAAGGAACTGAGTTCACCTGGGGAGCAGAACAACAGGAAGCCTTCCAAAGGGTCCAGCAGACCATGAATCATCTGCCCACTCTCCAGGCACCAGTACGTGGACGACCCCTGCTATTATACTTGGCATCAAATGCCCAAGCA
Organism: Quercus ilex subsp. ballota; assembly: GCA_032727855.1. NCBI lineage: Eukaryota > Viridiplantae > Streptophyta > Magnoliopsida > Fagales > Fagaceae > Quercus > Quercus ilex. Next base: position 29,747,452 of record CM064909.1, read on the forward strand.
ATAGGAGCCCTGCTGGCCCAAGAGGATGATAATGGGAACGAGCAACCTGTTTACTATGTGAGCAGAACACTCAAGGATGCCGAGACCAGGTATCCCAGGATAGAAAAAGCTTGCCTAGTAGTTATCTACGCATCACAGAGGCTGAAGAGATATTTCTCAGCACACCAAATCCTTTTGGTGACTAAGTCACACCCCATAAAAGCACTCCTGCATCAGCCCCTCCTAACAGGAAGAATCGCACAGTGGCTGGTCCTGCTTTCTCAATATGACATAGGCCTGAGGACCCCCAAGGCCGTCAAGAGTCAAGCCATAGCTGACCTCCTGGCACAGTTCCCAGGAGAGGAGGAAAGCTCGCTAAGTGAAGAGATCCCAGGTGAGGTGGCAGTAGCAGAAATCCCAGGAAAGAAATGGACAATGACATTCGATGGGTCAGCTACAGCAACCTCAAATGGGGTGGGAATTGTACTGAGCTGTGAAAATGGGGACACCATACCTCTATCTTTCAAGCTTGGATTTCCCTGCTCCAATAATGCAGCTGAGTACGAGGCGTACTTAACTGGGCTAACTATAGCACTCAGCATTGGGGTGAAACACATGAGAGTACTAGGAGATTCCAATCTTGTAGTCTCGCAGGTGAAAGGTGACTTTGCACTTAGAGAACAAAGTTTGGCAGCTTACAGGACATGGGCACAGAGGCTGGAGCAGGAATTCCTGACCTTTAGCGTAGAATACACGCAGAGAAGTGAAAACAGGTTTGCGGATGCGCTTGCCACCCTGGGATCCCAAGTGCCATTCAAAGGAAAAGACACCCTGGTCAGAGTAGGAAGGCAGGAGCATTCCATCATAAAAATCCTCCAACAGATATCCCCCGGGGAGTCCAAGCAGTGGGACTGGAGGAGTGAGGTAAAAGAAAAAATGAAAGAAACAGGATCCGGAGGGAGTGTCAAGGAGCTGAGGGACTACGCTCTGATAGAAGGAGAACTATACAGAAGACTGCCCGGAGGAATCCTTTCCAGGTGTATCAATGAGAAAGAGGGGAAGCTAAGATTGGAAGAGCTACATGCCCAAGTTTGTGGGACCTTAGAAAAAATCAGTCTATATAGGAGGATGCAGCGCATGGGGTACTACTGGCCAAATATGAACAAAGAAGCATCAACTATACAGGAAAAATGTCAAGAGTGCCAATCCTCGGTGGACAAGGAAGAAAGCTACGCTGTATTTGTTACAGAAGATTGGAGGACTCCCTTTATGGAATACTTGGCTCAAGGGATCCTACCAACTGACAGGACACTGGCCCACCGGCTCAAAAAGCTCACGGTCAGATATTTCCTACAAAACGGGGTCCTATTCAAAAGGGGATACAGCGGAGATCCCCTAAGATGCCTGGGGCCAAAGGAAGCCAGGGAAGCAGTCAGGGAGGTCCATTCTGGTGATTGTGGAAGCCACCCAGGAAAGAGGAGGCTCTATAAACAGTTACTGCTGTTGGGGTACTACTGGCCAACAATGAAAAAGGACTCCGAGGAGATAGTCAAAACCTGCCACGCATGTCAAGTCCTCGGAGATGCCATCCATACCCACCCAAACACATTACAAGATATGACAACCCCATGGCCTTTCCACACTTGGGGGCTTGATCTCATAGGGCCTATAAATCCTCCATCCGGTGGTTACATATGGATCTTAGCAGCCACTGAATACTTTACAAAGTGGGTGGAGGCCATCCCCTTGAAAAAGGCCACTGGAGCAGCTGTGGCAAATTTCATTCGAGGCCATATCATCACAAGGTTTGGGATCCCCAAGAGGTTGATCAGTGACAACGGAACCCCATTCATAAATAAAGACATGAAGGGGTTAACTGAGACTTACTACATCAAGCATGGAAGGTCTACACCCTACTACCCTCAAGGAAATGGCCAGGCAGAGGCCACTAATAGGGTGATATTGAAGATCCTTAAGAAAATGAAGCAAGAGTATGGGGGAAAATGGAGTGACCATCTGGCAGATGTACTTTGGGCATGCAGGAGCTCTGTGAAAACAGCCACGGGATTCTCACCATTTTCCTTGGTCTATGGGACAGAAGCCATCAGCCCAGTAGAATTAATCGTTCCCACACCAAGAGTAGTGCTCGAAGAAAGTCAGGAGGACACCGAGGACACAAACAATGAGAAGAGACTAGCAGACCTGGAAGGAGTAGAGGAAGAAAGAGAGCTAGCCAAGAGAAGAAGCCAGAGGTACCAACAAAGGATGACAAGAGCGTATGCGCAAACAGTACGCCCGAGGACTTTCACTAAAGGGCAGTTGGTACTAAGAACAGCAGAACATGTAAGAAGAAACCTACCGGGACCCTCCAAATTTGCCCCGAAGTGGGAAGGCCCCTACATCATCAGGGAGGCCCATGATAGTGGGTACTACTACCTTACAAAGGAAGATGGGACAATCCTGACAGAGCCCATAAATGGGAAGTGGCTGAAACAATATTACGCATAAGAAGAGAAAGGTCTCAGTACACTGGAACCTCTTTTGCCAAAGCTCTCCAACATGCTAAGTGTTTCTATCTTTTTTATATTATTGCTTAAGTAATTTTGCTCAAGACTCGAGGTAAAAGGACATTACATGATCCTTATTATCTTTGTTAAATTTTCTGTATTCCTTGAATGACATTTATGTTTTAAAGTCAATGCAATTTTCTTCTTTTTCTCAGTTATTAAATCCTAAATATCACAAAGTCCTAACACGGACGAAACCAGGGGAGGATGCCTGAAGAAATCTTCTTGCATAACCCAGGACCACCCCACGGATAATCACAAACAGTTAAGTTTGAATACATGGTCTAGGATCCCAGGCATACACTGAGGATACCTAGCCCAGTACTTAAAAAAAAAAAAAAAGAGAACCTGCCAAGATTCATGAGCTGGGACAAATAAAATATATAGCCCAAAGTACCCAGCTCAGTACTTGCGCAACCAGGAAGAAGAGGGAGGATACCGGGGGAAATCTTTTCGATGCATAACCCAGGATCACCCCACAGATAGCTAAAAGGCAGCTAAGCCCCAAATACATGGTCTAGGATCCCAGGCGTATACTGAGGATACCTAGCCCAGTACTTGATAAAAAGAAAGAGGGAAAACCTGTCAAAATTCATGAGCTAAAAAAAAAAATATATATATATATATATATATATTACCCAATGTACCCAGTTCAGTACTTGCACAAAAAAAAGAGGAGGGAGACAAAAAAAAAAAAGATCCACATGCCATTAAAAAAGGATCAGGAGCAACATTCAGAAGCCATCATGAAACACAAATACATGGAAGCAGTCTCAAAGCAGATCTAAAAAAAAAGAGAACCAGGAGCATTGTCCAATCAAAGAAATGAAAAAACTTATACAACCCCAAATTGTCCATACGCTAAAAAAAAAGAGAGGGAAAGCTAAGAAAAGAGTCCAGCCAACAAGGAGCCATCCGAGGGGAGAGCAAGGACAGCCGAAGAGGAAAGAACCTTCTGCCTTTTGACCTTCAGATCCTGCAAAGTCTTGTGAGCATGGGCCAAAGCCTCCTCAGCAGCAGCGATCTCAGCATCAATACCTTTAGAAGCTTGCCTCTGAAAAAGCACTTGGGCTAATGATCGCAGATACTCCAGCAAAAAGGACAGATTAAACTTGGCTTCCAAGAGATCCTGGACAACTCCTCTCCATTCCAAGAGCTTTTCCTCAGATAGAGAGTCTAGCGAAGAATCTCTCAATGAAATCAGCACAGCACACAGCAGCTCCATCAGGATGTTCCCCAGAAATACTCCTCCTCTAAAACCAAGGGTAAAGTCCCCATGACTTTTAAACAGCCCTTCTAGCAGCGGTAGGCCTTCCACAGGCACAGAGAACCGCAGGAAGCTGCCATAGGAGGGCCCGAAATGGCAGAAGTGACTGGCAGGGAGGCTGTTGAACTCCAGAAGATCAAAGCGAGCCAAAAAGGTAGGGAGCCTTGAAGCAGGATCTGAATCAATCACCTCTGGAGCCTTCCCCACAGTTGCATCATCGCCTGGAGTCCCAAAGGAACCTTCAACCCCCTGAACAGCATGGGGACCAGCAACCTGAGCAGATCCTACACCCCCTTCAGGGACCACAAGTTCAGGATCTTTGATATCGACTCCTGCAAAAAGGGGAGGAAAAAGAAAAGGAGGGTGGCAGACTTAGCTTTTTCTTTTAAAGTAAAAAAAAAAAACAGAAGAAGGCAGAAGAGAAACCAGTATCAGCCTCTTGAGGCGGAGTTCCCTCCTCTTGCTCCTCTGACCGCTTGAAGGACTCTGGGAAAGAACACATGGCAAGTTGAAGAAAAGGTGAGGAAGCCTCAGCAAAACGGCTAAAAGAAGGCAGGGATACAGGGGGCTTCGCCATATATAAAAAAAAAAAAAAAAAAGAGAGAGAGAAAAGGGCAGAAGGAGATAAAGAATTGCAGTAGAGACAATCAAACCTCCAGAATCATCTGATTCCAAAGAAGTAGCAGCACCAGAGGCAGATCTCGCGGTGGCTTGGCCTGAAAAAAAAAAAGAGAAGGGAAAAGAAAAGGAAGAACTCAAAAGGCTGTATAAAGGAAGAGGTGCAAAAAAGAGATAAAGACTAAAAGGCTATATAAAGGAAAAGAAGGGCTCACCTGTTTGCCCGGGTGATGATGCGCCTCCCAAAGTCCTTGTGCTTAACCCAGTTTGAGGTAACACGGCCTTGACAGGACTGGGAATCTGTTCAAACCGAGGACCTGGGGACGCGGGAAGCTGAGGAGCCTCAGGATCCTGGGCAGCCTGAACATCCTGCATTGGTTGCCCGGCCTCCTCAGCTATACCACCACTAAGAGCCTCCTCCTCCCTACTCTGGAATGCAGCTGCAGCCATCTCCTCCTCCAAAGTCTCACCAATCACAGGGGGAGGAACCTCAACCTAAAAAAAAAAACAAAAGAAAAGTGGAACAAAAAAGGGGATAAAGACAGGGCACGAGCAACAGGGCAGCACTGGCATATAGCACTTGTAAAAAATGAATATGAGGAAAGCAGCAGACGAGGAAAACCATACCACGTCTTCACCAGAAGATTGGCTTCTACCCTTCCTAGGGTCTAGCTTACGCTTAGACTGTAAGAAAGACAATCACTCATTAGTTCAAAAAAAAAAAAGGGCGGGGGAAAGGAAAAGAAACAACAACCTAAAAGAGTAAAGAAAGAGGCCTTGCCCTTCTCTCTCTCTCAACAGGGTCTCCAGGTCTCTGTTGTTTACTACGGGTACGTCCAGAGGGTCCCGAGGAACCATGAACTGAAGGATTCACAGGAGCCTGGGGAAAAGAAGACTCTACCTTAGTCTTCACCCGGCCCCTTATGGCCAAAGGTTGCTCCACTTCCTTCTCCTCAGCAAGTATCAACTGCTTCTGGGATTTCCCAGTTTTCTTCTTCTTCTTTGGCTTAGGATCAACATCCTCTACACTACCCTCAGCCGCGGTCTCCTCCAACTTTTCCTGCTTAATAGTTTTCCCTTTACTTATGCCAACGGGAGTGCTAGCACTTACAGCCTCTACTGCCCCTTTCTTAAGTGGTACCCCAGTAGAAGCACCAACAACAAGGTCACACCCCAACCAGGTCTCTGGGAAATCTCGCGCGTAAGTCACCCAACCTTCCCTGGAAGCATGCCATTCTGTGAAACCTATTTTGCTGCTCACAGCAGTGGAAACAATACCAGCAGTGGGCAGGGACAGACGCCTGTTGGATGTTGGGGCGGAAGAAATGTCAGGGTTGGGTACTCTTCCAATCGTCCCAGAACCAGCATAGTCAGCAAAGGACTTCTGAACCCTCCTCCAATAACCAGCATAGCCACTTGAGGCGAAAACTCCTCTCTGAGAGTTAGGCACCACAAACTGAGGACTCCGTCTTGACCAATAAGAGAAGGCCTGAAGCCTCATGAAGGGATCCAAGGAAGGAAGAGAAGGAACTATGTCATTAAACACTGGGGGAATGTCCTGATCAAAGCCGAATTGCCGAAGTACTCGATGCGCCGAGTAATGGGTGTACCGTGGGCCAGTTGAAGAAAGTACAGGAAGCCAGGAAGGACTAATGCAGACCAAGTAGGCTAAGCTGCCTTCATCACCACTACGTAAATCAAAAGTGTTCCCTGTAGAAGTCAGAAAGGGAGATAACACAGAATTGCAAACAAAACCGGGGCCAAATTCCCGGGGGGAGCGCCAATTTAAATGGCCTGCTTGATCAAATAACTCAACCAAGTTAAGACTGCCACCTTTGAGACTCAGCCAACGAAAAATAATAGGAAGGCTGTCAGTAGAGCTGCCACAAAGCCCTTTTACCACATCAGGGGATCCCTGAAACTTATCTTTCACAAACCTTAAATTCCTACACTTTGCTAGAGTAACTGAAGAACGATCCCACATAAATACCTGGAGAATGGCGCAATGAAGCGAAGAAGTGATGACATAACAAGAATCACCCTCAGCCTCATCTCAGTGAAGTTGATCCAATTGAGAATAAACATGGCCCAAAAACATGGGGGCTAGAGGATATTGAGCGCCCTGAGCCAACTTAATCGCCAAAGGAAAAAGAGTGGACTTGATTCCATACCCGGGGAACTCGCTGAACAGGAACTTGCTAAGCCAGAACGCAAAGAACCCGGCACGCCTGACTTCCTTATCCTTCTCACGCGAAAGAGTCATAACCCACCTACCCATCCTGGCCGGTTTCCCACCAGAAGAAGCAGTACGTCCACCAAAGTGAGCAAACAATTTCTCTTCCACTTCGAGATCCTCAGCAGAAAGCTTGATATCAAAGGGGTTTTCATCCCCAAGCACCGGAAGGAGAAAATTATTGACCACATCCTCCAAAGTAACGGTCAGTTCACCAACAGAAAAGGAGAAAGTGTGCAGAGTAGGACACCACCGGCGCACCAAATGCCTAAGGCCTTTGGCATCTCTGAAACCCTCAAGATTCCTAGAGATAGCTACTGCCTTCAGGACGCCGGCACGCTCTAAGCGACCCACAAACTCCTTGTCAGAAAGCTCGTTATCCACCCAAATGGGCCAGCCTTGGATCTTTCCAGCGACAAAATCAAAGAAGATAGGGACCGCTTCCCGAAGTCCTTGCCTGATTTGGAGATCAAAAATCTCCCTAGGGTCTGGAACTTGCGCGGAACCAGCAAAACCCGCTTGACCAGAGAATACCCAGGCGTGAGGAGATTGAGGGGTTTCACCATGGGACACCCGAGGAAAGAATAAGCTAGAAGTATACCAAGGGTCTCGCAAGGGAAAAGCAGGGCGCCCAACGACAGACTCACCTTGCGCAAAACTAGAGGAGCCCTCCTCTTCAAAGGGGCTTGGAGTACGCTCCTTTCTTTTTCGAGAAGAGGAAGAAGCCATTGAAGCAATGGGTATCTGGAAAGAAGAAAAGAAGATAGCAACGAGACTGGTTGAAAGAAAAGAAAAGGGCTGGAAATAGAAGAGTCAGTTAGACAGAAAAAAGGATCAAAGAGAAAATACTAGAATGAGGGAATAAGAGCAGTTGGAGAAGAGAATGTGTGGAAAGACGCGCCAGTTGCCAGGAATTAAATTTAAAAGGGAAGAAGTTATCAACAGTTATTAATGAGCATTACGGGAAACATAAAAGTAGGTGGTGGGAGTTTTAATTTCAACTGCCACGTCCCACAAAAAAGGGAGGAGTTACAAAAAAAAAAAAGCAAAGGAGCCAGGATACCGAAGAAATACAAGATCAGGATCCCAAAAAAAAAGGGGGAGAAAGAATCCTGCAAAAAAAAAACTCACGCATGGGCCGCAGGCAACCCATGAGCTCGGGGGGCTAAATGTTGAGGTTCAAAATAATTTAGTCACAAAGAAGGCCCAAAGAGATGGAAAAGACATTGGGCCCATCTCACATAGTAAAAGAAAGAAATGATAAAAGGTGGGAAGAAAAGAAAAAAAGAAAAAAAGGGGAAGAAGCCCAGAGGATCTGATCTGGAGGTCCACAAAAAGAAGGGCCCAAGAAACCGGTAAAGCCAGCAAGCCAAAGAAGAAAAGCCCAGGAAGCAGAATTGGGTCAGGACATCCAGAAGCTCTCCAGAGGTAGAGGATCCCTGGACGCGCGAAGTAAAAATGAAACGGATTCGAAGTAAGAAAGGAGACAAAAGGCACGCGGGCCTTATGACCCAGACACACAGTGGAAGTACAAGGCAAAACGCAGGAACTTGGTTCCAACCATTTGGAGAAAAAAGACAAGGAAAGTACAACTGGAAAAGCTGAAGCAAAAGCCAAAAAGCCTCAGGACAGCCAAAGGGAAATCTGGAAATAGGAAGCTAGCTGGGGGACTTTCATCTGGTCGCAACAAAAAGAGAGAAATTATGAAGAAAAAGGAAAAGACATGATCCTGAAACAATCAGGCACGGGACAGACTTTAAGGGGCAAAAGGGAGAAATCATCAGTACCCCGGGAGCCCGAAACTGTGCTATAAAAGGAGGGATTCAGAGAAAGAAAGGGGGATTCGGATTTTACGTTTAGCATTCACAAGTGTTCTTTGTTTCCTGAGGTCCCACAAAAATTGTAAAAAAGAAGAGACTCTGTAAACTGAAGAGAAAACAGGGGAATTTGTTCCCGGTATCCCAGCGATAGCTACTATAGTACACGCTTGGATTCAACAAGTTCAAACTTTGCAAGTCTTTGAAGCTTGAATAGCTATCAAAGTCTGTGACTTTTGAGCCCAGTTGAACCTTGCATCATGTCCTAGTAAGCAATTGTAATCACAGTTAAAGGAAACTAATGAAATACACCCCACTAATTCAAGGATCCCCAACGTGTTCTTTACATTATATTTCATTTATTGTACATTTTTCTTTACTGTTAACTTGTCATTCAATACGAATATGCTTTTTTAGCTGTTTTCCTATTGTAGGAAGTTTGTTTTGTGCACCAATCGATTCTTAAAACAGCCCCATTAGCTGCGGAGAATCGATCCCAGTCCACCAAAATACCTCACACGGCCCAGGATCCTTGGGCCATAGTGCTGAAGAAAAAGCACTCTCACACTTACTTACGTAATAAACTGGTCTTTGCACACCACAGTCTGCTCGTATCAATACCAAGCTCACAGCATAGGGAGCTACAGCAATATAGGCAAACAAGACTTCATCTGGCTCAAGACTGGACATGATTGGTGGCCGAGCTAGATAATCTTTATACTACTGAAAGGCCACAGCACATTCTTCAGTCCACTCGAATCCCTTCCACTTGTTGATCAGAGAGAAGAATGGCCGACACCTGTCTGCTGATCGAGAGATAAATCGATTCAGGGCAGCAGTCATTCCAGTCAGTTTCTGAACTTCCTTGGGATTCTGAGGAGCTTGTAAATTTCTTATGGCCTTTATCTGGTCAGGGTTAACCTCAATTCCCCTGTGAGTTACCATGTACCCCAAAAACTTGCCTGACCCCACACCGAATGAGCACTTGGAAGCGTTTAGGCGCAGCTTGTACTTCCTAAGAACTTCAAAGGTACTTTTAAGGTCCTTCACACATTCGGCAACAATCTTGCTTTTCACCACCATGTCATCTATGTAAATTTCAATATTTTTACCCAGTTGTGGTTCAAACATCCTCGTCATCATTCTTTGATAAGTAGATCCCGCGTTTTCCAGACCAAATGGTATCACCTTATAGTGGTAATTACCAATAGGGGTGACAAAAGCAGTCTTCTCTTGATCCTCCAAGGCTAGTGGCATCTGATCGTAACCTTGGAAAGCATCCAAGAAACTCATCTGAGGATGGCCAACAGTGGCATCCACAAGCTGATCAATTTTTGGCATGGGGAATGGATCCTTAGGACAAGCCTTATTTAAGTCGGTGAAGTCTACACAGACTCGCCATTTCCCGGTTTTCTTCTTCACCACTATAGTATTCGCTAACCACTCCGGGTAAAAAACTTCTTTAATAGCTCCAGCTTGTTTGAGCTTTGTTACCTCTTCTCTCACTGCATCTGCATGTTCCTTAGATGGGCGCCGAGGAGGCTGCTTCTTGGGGATAATCAATAGGTTGACTTTAAGATGGTGACAAATGAATTGGGGATCCACTCCTGGGCCTTCATAAGCATTCTAGGCAAATACGTCAAGATTCCTATTGAGGAACTCTATTAGCTCTTCCTTCTCCTAAAGTGGCAGCTGAAATCCGACTTGAAAGAACTTTTTAGGATCGTCTCTGATAACAACTTTCACTAAATCTTCACATCGAGCGCCCTCGTCTGGATCTTCGACGGGCAATACCCGAGACTTTAACTGCTATAAACCCCTTTCGGCCTTAGACGAGGACTCAGTTTCGGGTTCATGTTGGATGGTAGCCACTAAGCATTGTCTGGCTGCAGACTGATCTCTCTGAATTTCACAAACTTGTCCTTCAGATGGATACTTAACTTTCTGATGCAGGGTAGAGGAAACAGCCCCTAGTGTATGAAGCCAAGGCCTGGCTACGATTGCCGTATAAGAGGAATACATATCAACAACTATGAAATCCACCTCTACCACCTCTGAGCCGGTCTACACAGGTAATCGTATCTGGCCCTTCGGGGTAACAACCCTTCCTTCGAAACTTATAAGGGGGGAATCGTATGGTGTTAAGTCTTGAGGCTTTAGGTTTAGCCCTTTGTAAAGATCAGGATACGTTATCTCTACAACACTACCTTGATCAACCATTACCCTCTTCACATCATACCCTCCAATTCTAAGGGTGATGACTAACGCATCATCATGGGGTTGGATGGTTCCAATCTTGTCCTCATCCGAGAACCCTAAAATCGGTTGGGCATCCGGTTTAGCTCTCTTCGAACCTTGGCCAAAGTCCCCTGCTGGTAACCGGGCGACTGACATAACCTTGGATGGCCAGGATCCTGTTCTCCCCGGTGCTGCGAAGATGACATTGATAGTTCCTAATGGAGGCTTTAAAGGGTCATCTCTTCGGGGCTCTAAGCTCATCTAACCTCCTCGATTGCTAGAATGGTGTAGGAGGTGCTTCAATTTACCTTCGCGGACTAACTAGTCCAAATGATCCTACAAGTTTCTGCAATCCTCAGTGGTATGCCCATGGTCTTGGTGGTATTGGCAATAGAGATTATGATTACGCCTCTCAGGGTTCCCCACCATCTTATTCGGCCACCTAAAGAATGATTCATTCTTGACCTTCTCCAAAACTTGGTGTACTGGCTCTTTGAATACAATGTTGACTGCTTGAGGATTCGTTAATCCTGATTGCCTAGCAAAATTTCTCCGCAGCTTATGATTATTGTAACCGTCCGACCTGAAATCCCTCCTCTCTTGGGGGATAACCTTATCCTTTCCCTTCCCTTGCTGTTGATCCTCCTCAACTCTTTTATATTTTTCAATGCGGTCCATGAGCTAACGCATGTTAGTAACTAGCTTACCAGTTAAGGATTTCCTTAAACCATGATCAGTGGGGAGACCTAGTTTAAACGTGCTAAGGGCCATTCCATTAAAATTGCCCTTCATATCATTAAACATCTCCCAATATCTATCTGAATATGTCTTCATGGTCTCGCCCTCTTGCATGCTCAAGGATAGCAGGGAGGACAAGGGCCTGGCCACTCTTCGGCAAGTGACAAAACGGGAGCCAAAGGCTTGAGTGAGCTCTTTGAAGGAATTAATGAAGTTTGCATCCAGACTGTCAAACCACCTCATTGCAACCGGTCCAAGGCTGGAGGGGAAGACCTTGCACATTAGAGCTTCATCTCTGGAGTAGACAGCCATCCTTTGATTAAAGTGGCTCACATGTTCCACAGGGTCCGTCTTACCATTATAGATGGTGAACGTCGGCTGGTTGAAACGCCGAGGAAGTCTTGCTTCTTCGATCCTACGTGTAAAAGGTGACCTAGAGATTTGATTCAAAGCCCTGCTCATAGCATCGTTCCCTACGCCTCCACGTGATAGGCTTCGAGGTTGCCTCTTGTAATAATGCTCTTCTTCGTAGGAAAAGGATTCACTACCTGGTGTTCGAGATTTCTGTTAGTAAGTGACGTCTTGTTCGTCATCGGAATCTTTATCAGAGTACGAAGAGATCCATTTCCTCTTTGCATGGCGCAGCTCCTTTTTTAGCTTTTCAATTTCTAGTTGCAAATTCTGGTTCTTCTCTACATGAGACACGTGACTTCCACCATGTGACTGGCTTCGATCAGTATGCATAATATGCACACTACCTTCACGATCTTGTCTCTGCTCCAAATTGAGAAAAGGGTCTACGTGTTGGGATACCCTAGATTCTGCTGGTTGTTGCCCTGGTTCAGCCATTATCAACTGTTGCTCCCACTTTCGCTCAAGCTCTTCCCACAGACGGCGCCAATTGTAGGGTTAGGATTTGTAGCCCCTACCCAAAACAATGAATTTGTAGAGAGTGGGTGAAAGAGCTAGGTTGATTATGAGATTGACAACAGTTAACTACAACCCCCAAATGTGAATCAGCATAAACATACACGTAAAAAACGAAAAGAATTGGTGTCCGAAGAGATATATTATTGATTGAACAGTGATTATAGTTCTTGGAGCTACAGTAAAGTCTTTCTCTTGCCCTTATTCTAATTTTTTCCGATCCCCTATTATCAGAGGCCTCTTCCCTTTATATAGCATCCTCTCCTCTCATCTCCATCGTCCACTTGTTCTTCATCTATGTACCCACTTGAGTATATGTCACGTCAAGTACCTTTTTTAGCCTTCTGTGAGTGGTGGTAGCTGAGCTTACACTGTTCAGGGGTCTTCTCCATATAAATGCGGCATGAAAAGTAGCTGCAATGCATTAAACACGGTGGTAGCAGCTTTTCTTTTTAGATATTTCTTCATTCTTATCATCTCCAGACATGCTCAGAGTTTATCCTCGTCGTTAAAATCATTAAAAGGATTGTCTGAACCTTTCAGGTGTCTATTCGACCAAAACTCTTTGCACCCGAGGAGAATAACCCCTTCGAACTACTGGTAATCTCCTCGGACTATACTCCTCGTTCGTTTCCAGGTATATTTCTTCCACATGGACCCCTTCTCACATTTTCCTCTCTTCGGACACACAGTAATCGTCAAATGGGGCCCTAGGCCCAATACAAAAGGTTGGGCTTTCACCCCCCACAGTTATTATTGTGACTTGTGATTGAGTTTGTTAGTATGAAAAATCTACATGTGAAATTTTAATTGTAAAAATTTGTTTATATGATTAAAACATTAGATTTAATCGTAATTTTGATTTAATAATTAACAATTTCATCAATCAAATTTTCTCTAATGTTGGTGTAATTTGTACTACTATGTATGTTATATATAGAACCCTCATATGATTTTGGAAAACCCACTTTATAAAAAAATTGTCATCAATAACAAGAAGAAGAGCTTATTCCTAACCATCAAAACCACAAATTTCCTGTCATCAATAATCAATTTTATATTAATGTTGTGATATAGTCCATAGGTTTTTTTTTTTTTTTTTTTAAAAAAAAAAGAAGAGAGAGAAGTATAGTCCATATGGGAATGGTTTAGATGTTTCCTACTTGATTTTGGAATCTCAGATTGATTAGTAGAATAATATGGAGTGAGGAGGTGCATTATTCATATTTAAAGTGGTAATTCACATTGATAAGAAACTAAACAAGGGTGTGTAATAACCTCTATACATATGGTGGTGGTGTAGTGTTGGTGCATGTGAGAGTTAGAAGACAAAGTTTTGTCTTTTTTATTTATTTAAAATATGCATCCTACTTTGTTGATACCTATATAATACCTATGAGAAACTATTCAAATTCTACTACAATTTATTTGTTCATATCCTATCAAAATCTTTTTTTTTTTTATGGATAAATAATAAAACAAACGTAGCCACCACCACCATTACGGTTTTTTTTTTTTTTTAATTTAAAATATGCATCCTACTTGGTTGATACATATACAATACCTATTGGAAACTATTTTAAATTATAAAATAATTTTTCTATTAACTTTTAATTAATAGTTTTTTCATACAGGACTTTCTATTTGTTTTTTTTAAATATATGTGATTTTTAATTTAACCATCTCGTGCATCGCACGAGTTAGTGACTAGTTTAAAAATAAATAAGTAAATACAGTCCTTTGGAAATCTGATTAAAAAGAATACATGGCCTCTCTACATTTTTTTTTTTTTTTTTTTTACAATTTATATCTTTCTTTCAATTTAATATATGCTCCTTTTCAATCCATTAGAAAGCTGCAATCATTGACTTCTAAGTTCTAATATGGTCCACTTTAAACTTTTACTTGGTATATATCCATTTTTCGATTTCCTGTATTAGTTTTTTTTTTTTTTTGATAGAATGTATTAGTTTATGTTATTCTTTGCGCGTAAGAAATGCACATGTTCTTATCAAAACATAAAAAAGAAATGCATATGTTGATGTTATTTTTGTAATGTTGAATGAAATCGAATACGTTTAAGGGTAACTTGGAATTATCATTATACTAAGACTCTTTGTGGGATAGACCTTCACCAAGAATAATGTTTAGATATAAGCATATCGTACCCATTTTTTTAAAAAGAAATTGTTAGAATGGGATAGTTATCATTAAAATTGTATCATTCAATCCCATTAAAAAAAAAAAAGATTGTATCATTGAAAATTTCAAACCATAGGATGTTTAGCACGCATAATACAACCGTTGACATCATTAACGCCTTGGAATAAAAATTATGGGCTCACTCTATCAAGAAAAGGACTTACGCGCCATACCGGATTGAATGCATGATAAGCATAAAATAACTTACCCTCCATCCTTTCATAGGAGAAGATGCCGCTTGGTTAAAGGCAATTGACTAATAACACCCCTAGAAATAGATCACTTTTTAATTTTTTATACATGATAGAAATTATATTATAACATAATCTAAGTATATATATGTGTGAAGATCTTTCTTGAAGACTTAAACAGTTGAACCTCGGTCCTTGCTTCCCATATTCCACAAGCACTTATACTTGTGGAGCGACCATCACATCAAGGATGCGCGGTAGTAATTACTTCTTAATTTTTAACTTCTCATCACTCTAAAAAAGAGATAAGATTAGTATTCCAATATATATACGTCAGGTGTTTGAAAATTATTGTTATTCATTTAAATAGTCTAAATTACAGGTATTATCAATTAGCTCAATGCAATTTGTCAAAAAACTTGTGACTTAGTGGTATGAGTATGACCCTTTGCTTTTTTATTTTTTTTATTTTTTTTATTTTTTGATGAGGTATGACCCTTTGCTTATTAATTAGAAAAGCTGGATTCTAATCCCTTTACCTCAGTTGCAAGCCAAAAAAAAAAAAAAAAAATCCTAGCTCAATCCAATCTCAATGAAGAGGTACATATGCTTAAGATTGAAATTATCATATGAGGAAGTTATGAATACATTGTAAAATAATTCCGCCAATGCTGACTTCTAAGGTCCATTTAGGAATATTGCCTATATATTTTTTCCTCCAGTAAAACCTGCCCATTCAACGCCAGAGCCGTATTCATATCTTCTCTTATTTAATCTGTGCTTGTTGATGAAGCCACAATTTATTAGTTTTGAAGTCCCTAACCTCTTGCTATATTGACTTTGTTGGTTACAATATGATGATCTCATAGCTGATGTGACTCATGGGAGAACAGACGGGTGTTGAAAAATCTACTTATTTTTTTCTCCTCTAAATTTTTGTTTTGAGGACAACATTGCTCTTTACTATAAATATGCAACTTTAACACCTCAAAATTGGTGTAGGAGGAAATATGGCTGGCAACAAAGTTGGTGTAATATATCTTCTCCTTTTGAGTAGTAAGCTCCTACTCCTCAAAAATTGCTGTCATCTTGATTTATACTCTCTCTGTTTGTTTAGCTTGTGCTTTTTTTTTTCCCCATATTGTTATATTTCTATATTTGAAAATCTAATGTCCATATACTCTCCTATAGGTGCAAATTCTTACATGCAAAAAAAAAATTAAAAAAAAAAATTGTGTAGCACTTTCTTAGTAGTTTAAACTTTGAGTAATGTTATACACATAAACTATTTTACAACAGTTTTACAAACTGCATGATGTGGCTTTAGCATTTTCCAAATAATTGTTGATAAGCAAAATATGATGTTAGTGGTGAACCTATATTAGAACTAATAATAATTTGCCATATCAATATGTAGTAAAATAGTTTGTATCTATAACATTACTCTTAAATTTTTAGGACAATTAGTAATTTAACACATTTAATGAATAAATAATTTTTGAATCTCATATGTCACTTTCTTTATCATTGAGTAGGTGCAATCCTCCTGGTCTTCAATCCAGAAATTGCGAGCGCAAAAGTATGCCCACAATATTGCACACAAGATGCAGGATACATGACCTGCCCATCTTCAGGAAATAAGCAACTTAATCCGCCCTGCAATTGCTGCTTGGCTCCAAAGGGCTGCACCGTTTACCATGCCGATGGAACAGCAATTTGTACTGGAACTTGATGTGGTGGACATGGCGATCTTTTATATATACATGTTTGGAGGGAGTGCGTGTTTGATTTGCAATAAAAAGTTGTCAGTACTATGGCTCAAGAATGTTAAATAAATTTAAAATGTAGAGACTTCTTCATTTTCTCTACGTCATTATGTGCACTTGTCTGTCTTCGCTAATCGTTACTCTTTAACTACTCTGTTTCAACGTTGTTAATCTCCATTGGAATTCTACTAATGTGAATTATGACGACTGTTAGAAAATTGAATATGAATTATGAAACTAGTTAGATTTCTTTTTGTCATTTTATTTTGTAGAAGAATATACTCATTGGTAATGAGTCTAGCAAATGAATAAAACTAAGAAATTTGATGAAAATTGCTGCTTTAAATACATTATATACTGAGGAATAAATTCTTAGCCAACTTGGAATATACTTGAGAGCCTAGAAGAAACTTGCAACAAAATATATGGGTTTTGATTTTGAAACCACGATATTTCACTTGTCTCAAAAGGTTAAATGGATGAAAATTACGGATTTAATTATTTAACTATTATTTTGACAATTAGTCGTTTAGTTGCTTCTTTGTGTCTCAAACTATAGGACATCGCTATGTTGGTATTGAAACCATTTGTCAAGACCAGAGAGAACACTAACATCTACACTATTACTCAAAATGATCAAACAACAACATTCATAGTTGGGGCTCCTCATAATCGTCCATGTAGCCCAAATTAAAGATCTACTTCGCACCTAATTAATGTAGGACACAACACACGTACACTTAAAACATATTTACAATCCAAATCCGTATCATCCGAGTTATTATTATGTATTTGAATGAATAATTTTTTGTTTTTATTCTGTGCTAGCTTGTAACCTTATGTATATGCATTTACAAATAAGCATAATTAAATAAGTATTAAAATTTACCAAGTTTATATATAATCTATATATATAATAATAGGTGAAGCTGAGAAAAACTCAAATTAAAATTTCAAATTAGAGTTCCAATTTTGCGCCATGTGTTCTAAATTATTTATTCTTAAAGAGTTTTATTTCTTAATTTTAAAATCAAATGTGAGACCACATCATAAATATTCATCCAAGTGAATTATTAAGTACAAAAACCAAAGAATATAGAATAAGTGAATCATTAAAAAAAAAAAAAAAAAGTGCTTCACAATAAATTAAAAAAAGGACAATTTACATTTTATACCTAATAATATCCTTACAAATTTTTTTAAAGAGTTAACAAAATATAAAAATGACTATAAAAAGTATTTAAATTATATATATAGGAATTATATTATGCATCTTATTATATATCTTTAAGTGTATCCATGCAAATGCATGGGGTTACAAGCTAGTCTATATAATGTTTGTATATTATTCTCAAAAAAAAAAATGTTCATATATTTGAAAATATTAAATAGCTACTAATAAAATTTTAAAAAATAAATATAAGTTTATTTGAAACAAATGAAGAAAAAAAATCATTTAAATTGTTATCTATTAAATTCTCAATTTTAGTGAGTTCCAGTTAGTTTAACTGGTAAAGTCTCTAATAGTTGTTTAAGAGATCTGGGGTTCAATCCCCGCCTACACCAAAAATTGATTGGTATCTTGGTCTGAAGATAAAGAACTATCATCAGGAGCGGACACCATAAGTTGAAACTCTCTAAAAAAAATTCTCAATTTTTGCTTGTCCAACCACTATTTATATAATAATAATGATGATGGTGATTTTTTTTATTATTATTAATTTTGATTCTATGTTTTCTCACTTAATAACTCATTCAAAAAAAAAATTAAGAAAAATAAATTGGGCTCCTTGATTTTTGTAGCATAGTAAATAGCTGCATCAAAGCTACTATTAAAAAAAATAAATACACCATTTTTTTTTTTTTTTGAAGGGAAAGGTTAAGGAAATTGAATACACCATTAAATAAGATAGTATTATTACAGTTACAGTATTATTACAGCTAGCCTCACCACATATGCTTCACAAGTGTGATGAGACTTTTTTTTTTTTAATTAGTGTCAAAATTTTCCAGAAAAATGAAAGAGAAAGAAGCGACTAAAAATCATATAGAACAATCAAAATCATATGAGCAATAAAATAATTTTTTTTCTTAAAGCTACTCCTTCCTTTGAGAGAAATGATTAAGAGATTTAAAAAAATAAATAAACAAAGAAAGAGAGGCATTTATTTATATTTGATTTAAAAAAAAAAAAGTGCTTCACAATAAATTAAAAAAAGGACAAGTTACATTTTCGTTTACACCTTCTTAGCTCGTCTAGGCTTCGTTTGGGATGGGTATTTTTAAGAAGTATGTCTTCACTGAGGAGGCGATGGAGAAATTCATCGCTGATTACAAGATACCGGCCAACGTGGGCTTGAGGTATTGTGAACAGGGTGAGTGGCGCTTTCTGAGGCAGGAGGGTGAGGTGGTGATTCCCATCGTTGCCTTCGTCGAAGGTGGCATGAGGATACCCATGGGTCCGGTGATGAGGGACTATCTGATACACTTTCGACTAGCCCCCACTCAGTGCGCTATTAACGTCTTTAGGGTTCTGGGCTATGTGGATGCCCTAAATGAAAAGATGGGCCTGAGACTGACCCACCATGACGTCAACTGGTGTTATAATCTCCAGTGCCTGAAGGGCGAAACCTACTATCTGAAGACCAGGGATGACAGAGTCCGGCTCATTCAGTGTCTCCCTGAGTCCAGCAAGGGGTTGAACAAAGATTTTCTCATCGTGTCTGGAGAGTGGCACGATGGCCTTCACTGCCCGACGACGGAGGGAACCCCAGGTGGGCGGTGGAAAAATGGAGAGAGAGAGTTCTAGGACCCTAATCAATTCCATCCTTTCTCTTGCCCCTTTCTCTTGCAATGTCTGGTTTCTAATATGGATGTGTTTCCTTTTGCAGATCCGCACGCCTTCACGCGCCACTTCAGCCTAATCAACCGGGAAGACTTGCAGAAGGCACTGAGGGCGGAGGTTTTTGTGAACGCGGCAGATAATCAAGTTAGGGCCGCTCACGAAATTTTGAAATACGACCCAGCTCACAAGGTATTTGCGGCGCCAAAGCACGTGATCAGAGCAAAGGATCCTCGTCTTCAGAAGATAACGGTGACCGAGGACGGGTTTCGGTTCCCTGAGGTGCCCTCCACATCAGGAGGCGCAACACCTGCGGGTCCCTCCTCCTCCCTGAGGATCTCGGAGCCTGCCGAAGCAGGCCCTGAGAGGGAAGTGGAGGTTGCTGATTTTGGCCCCGCCGAGGACGAATTTGACGTGTTTGATCAAGCTCACCAGTCCGAGGATCCTCCAGGGGATTTGGGTGACCCTCATCTGACCGAAGCGGACTTCTCAGCATCCAAGTCCTCTTCTCGGCGAAAAATGGGCTACAAGAAGAAGCCGCAAGTTAGCTTGGCTGAACTGATTGAAAGCCAGCCGGGGAAATCTAAGTCAGAGATCCCTCCTCCTCCTCCGAGAACTCGCTCTGCCCAGGGCAAGTCGGCCTCTGCACAACCAAGGCTTCCTCCCCCTCTGCCCGAGACGAGTCTGCCTTCCAGGCGCGAGCCCTCTGATCCCAAGCAGAAGAAGGATAAGGGCAAAAGGCCAGCTGAGGAGAGGTCCGAGCCCCCACGGGAGGAGGGTGATGACCGGCGGCCCTCCAAACAGCTGAAGATAGGCTCCCGAGGCCCGGACAAACAGGTTGACGACCAACCCGAGCCTAGGGCCTGGCTTCCTGCCCCAATGCTCCGTGGGGCGCCGCTGAGGGAAGACTCCTCCCTCAGAGATTTCAATGAGGGCGAGGGCACATACGTAGCCGATGCGGTCGAAAGGTGCCTGTTACTCCCTGCCGACATGGCAGAACTGGCGACTATGAGGAGCAGGGAGGTCTTCTTCTGCCTCAAGTGGTATTTGGGGATGGTAAGCTCCTCAATATTTGGGACGTTTCCTAGTTGTAGCTCTCCTCTTCCGCTTTTTTGGTCTCAGCTAAAGGCGTATTTGTTTTGTTGGGCAGGCCGTTCAGGCTACTTTTAGATTGGAGGACATAGCCCAGAGCCAGGGGAAGGCAATGGAGGTGGAGCGCGAAAAACGTCTGGAGGCCACCCAGGTCCTTAAACACTCTGAGGCTGATCTGTCCAAGGCCCGGGAGGAGCTGAGTGCGATGACCAGTGCCCGGGATACTGCCCTGTCCGCCCTCGTCGGTTTTCAGAAGCAGGCCGAGGATTACTCAAAGCGCCTGGCTGAGGCGGAGGAGCAGCTGGAGGCTGCCAAGGGGTTGTTAGCTGATCTACCCCAAAAGGTGGCTGCCGCCGAGTCGGACAAAAAGGCGGCTGAGTGGGCGAGGGACGAGGCCCTGAGGGCCAAGCTAGAGGCTGACCAGGGCAGGGAGGAGGCCTTGGCCACTAAGAGGGAGGCCGAGGAGGAGGCTTACACCACGGGGATGGAAGAGACCGCAGCAACCTTCAGGTCTGAAGTCCCCGCGTTGTGCAGGCGCTACTCTGCCGAGGTTTGGCGCGAGGCCCTTAGGCAGGCTGGGGTCGAGGCCTCATCCGACCTGTGGAAGGAGGAGAATGTGTACTACCCCCCTGCCATTCGCGAGGCGGCTCCAAGTGGCACTGAGGCCGAGGAGGCTGTGGAGGAAGCCGGCACTGCTACGGGTGAAGACACATCAACTGCTGAGCCCGTGGCTGAGCCCGCCCAAGGAAGTGACCCTTCCAAGGTGGCAGAATTGGGTGAGGACCCCGTTCGGGAGGCGCCCCAAGAGGCTGTGAAGTTTGGCGCTGGAGCTGAAGCTCCCACTGCTGAGGAGGCCACCATTCTTGCTTCGCCTTCGCGGGCCGTCCCCTCTGGCCAAAGTTCAGAGAGCCTTGATGCGGCTATGGTCCAGCCCCCGGTTGAGGGAGGAGTATAAATGAGTGAGGCAGGCCCTCCGACCCTGTTGTCCTCCTGGTCCTTTGTATTTTCCTTCTTTTTTTTTTTTAGCTTTGTGACTGTAATGTGGTTCTCACCATGTAGCACTTGTGAACTTAATGGAATGCGAGTTTTATTCCTTTTCCTGTTTGTTGTGGTTGTTTGCTTATTCGCACGTTATTCATTCTTTCTTTACTTGTGTGATTTTATCTTTAATTGCACCGCGGTCAGTCGTGGTATCAATTGTTGCAGCGAGGGCATGTGTGCTCGAGTGGGCCCATCTTTCCCTAAGGGCTGGGTAGAAAATTCTTTAGGTTGACACTTAGATTCTCCTTG
Source organism: Quercus ilex subsp. ballota (assembly GCA_032727855.1). NCBI lineage: Eukaryota > Viridiplantae > Streptophyta > Magnoliopsida > Fagales > Fagaceae > Quercus > Quercus ilex. The sequence continues at coordinate 29,769,219 of CM064909.1, forward strand.
ATGTGATTGACTTCCCCACAAGCATGAGTCCGAGGACCGTACAGTGCTTTGGGTTCTGGCTAACACTTAGAATTCCCTGAAGTAGTTAGTTTCCCCATAGGTCTGGGTCCGGGGATCATGCAGCGCTTTTGGTTCTGTCCAACACCTGGAATCTTCTGAAAGAGTTAGTTTCCCCATAGGCCTGAGTCCTGGGACCATGCAGTGCCTTGGTTCTGTCTAACTCTTAGGATCATCTAAGGTGGTTGGTTTCCCCGTGAGCCTGAGTCCGAGGACCGTGCAGAACCTTGGTTCTGCCTAACACTTAGGTTCACCCCAAGTATTTAGCTTCCCCGTTAGCCTGAGTCCGAGGGCCATGCAGTGTCTTGGTTCGGTTACTGCCTTCAAGGTAAGTGGCTAGCTCCCCATAGGCTTGAGTCCGAGGACCATGCAAGACCTAGGTACAATTGCTGCCTTCAAGGTAAGTGGCTAGCTCCCCATAGGCTTGAGTCCGAGGACCATGCAAGACCTAGGTACAATTGCTGCCTTCAAGGTAAGTGGCTAGCTCCCCATAGGCTTGAGTCCAAGGACCATGCAAGACCTAGGTACAATTGCTGCCTTCAAGGTAAGTGGCTAGCTCCCCATAGGCTTGAGTCCGAGGACCATGCAAGACCTAGGTACAATTGCTGCCTTCAAGGTAAGTGGCTAGCTCCCCATAGGCTTGAGTCCGAGGACCATGCAAGACCTAGGTACAATTGCTGCCTAGCGCTGGGCGTCTGGAGCGGTTAGTTTCCCCATAGGCCTGAGTCCGAGGACCATGCAGTGCCTTGGTTCTGTCTAACGCTTGGCATCTGGAGCGGTTAGTTTCCCCATAGGCCTGAGTCCGAGGACCATGCAGTGCCTTGGTTCTGTCTAACGCTTGGCATCTGGAGCGGTTAGTTTCCCCATAGGCCTGAGTCCGAGGGCCATGCAGTGCCTTGGTTCTATCTAACGCTTGGCATCTGGAGCGGTTAGTTTCCCCATAGGCCTGAGTCCGAGGACCATGCAGTGCCTTGGTTCTGTCTAACGCTTGGCATCTGGAGCGGTTAGTTTCCCCATAGGCCTGAGTCCGAGGACCATGCAGTGCCTTGGTTCTGTCTAACGCTTGGCATCTGGAGCGGTTAGTTTCCCCATAGGCCTGAGTCCGAGGACCATGCAGTGCCTTGGTTCTGTCTAACGCTTGGCATCTGGAAGTAGGAGTTTGTCCTCGGCTTGCTTTACCAGGGATGATTCCCCCTTCGGACGGATCATGATCTTACACGTGGCTCTGATCTCATCTCCGTCTCGAGCATCCATCTCTCCTTTTTACGAAGCGTCCCTTGGCCGTTCGCGTTCCGCGCCTGACGCTTCGGTGCGCGAGACGCGCCTTCATTAATGGCCTCATAAATCCTCATAAGCCCAACGGTTTGCGGCTCCCTTGGAATCTGGCCGCGTTATTACCATCCAACGCTTCCTCAACCGGCTTTTCGAATTCCGCGTGGATTTAATTCCCACCTACCTTCATCCGCTATATAAGGCCCCCTGGGGGAGTGGTTTTTCCTCATTCCATGCACTTCTCAACCCAGCCACAAAGAAGGTACCCCTTCAACTCCTCATGTCCCTTTAAAAACCCCGCCGGGATTGCGACCGGAGTTAGGCGATATGGGGCGGCTTTGGATGGACATGAGAACGTCCGCGCCAAGAGCCGTCGTGGCCGTAGCCCCCACTGGGCTTTCGGTGCGGCAAAGTCTAGGCGTAACCCCGATGGCGCCATGCACGGTGGCCCGGAGGGATATTGTTGAAGTACCTAACGTCCCTCCTCAGAGCGCACCCCCGACGGAGGAGACATGCGAACTCTCATTATGCGCGGCGCCCGAGCGTTGCCGTCACCAACGGCCAGCGCTCGTGGGGGTTGGAGAGAATCAAGGGAACATCATGGGGAGGGCGTCCCGGAGCCCCTGTATCTGCTCCTCGCTTTGTTCAAGCTCTCGGCCCCCTTCCGCCCCCTTATTGTCAAGCTTTCCCATTCTCTTTCTCCCATTCTCTTTATGCCAATAAGGGGACGAGTTGACATCTCCCTCTAGCTAGTTTTAGGTCGGGTCCGCCTGGGCATCTGATTGTAGGACTAGCTGGTAGGAACAGTTGTAAAACAAGCCTGCCTAAGCCTCTGATTGTAATCTGTAATAAAATTTTTTTCGGAATTATATAAAGTACTTTTCTTTTACTGATAAATCTCTTGTCTTCCAATTTTTATCTTTCTGCAATGCTCTTCTTTTTGACAGTTCTTCTTTTTTTTTTTGCATCACCGCCGATCTTCCATAGAATGGTTACTTAGGATGGTCACCTATTGCGCCCACCGGTGCACTAATCCTTCCCACAGACGGCGCCAATTGTGGGGACTGGGTTTTCGGCTGCCCAAGCCCAATGGACCCCGGGTCAAAAGCCCAACGAACCCCGCAATGAATTTATAGAGAGTGGGTTGAAGGTCTAGGCACCTGCCGGCGCTCGAATGGCGTGGACTCCGGCCTCTTTTATTTAAAGAAAAAAAAGGATTTAGAGCAAATTACATCTGGGATAGGCTCCTCGGCCATGGGCCGAGGAGGCTCTTACCCCCTTTCTCTCTCCTTCCTCCTCTCTTCTTCTTTCTTGTTGTTTTCTTTACTTTCCTGAAGATTCCCCCCCCTCAGGGTCCCTCTTCAGGAGGAATTCCTTTACATTATATATCCCCCTTACAATTGATCCTAGCCCTACATTTGCTGAGCGATTAGGCCCTTTGCTTAGGTGCTTGTCCCATCAGCCGCCTTCCCAGTCTCTTTAGGAGTTACGGCCTCCAAGGTGACACTGGTGGAGGTCCTTTCCTCATTAATGCGGCCAGGGTGATTGTCAGGTGCATTTAATGTTGAGGTGACCGTTTGGTTCGAGCCTATCCTTCAAACCCTCGGACGTCCGATGATGAGGTCGTCCCTGGATTTGGATTGTCTCCTCGGCTCGGGCCTTTGGCCCAGGAACGTAGTGGGCTGGGCCGCAGGATTATTTGACCCCACAATACCTAATAATATTCTTACAAATTTTTTAAAAGAGTTAACAAAATATAAAAATGACTATCAAAAGTATTTAAATTATATATATAGGAATTATATTATGCATCTTATTATATATCTTTAAGTGTATCTATGCAAATGCATGGGGTTACAAGCTAGTCTATATAATGTTTGTATATTATTCTCAAAAAAAAAAAAAATGTTCATATATTTGAAAATATTAACTAGCTACTAATAAAATTTTAAAAAATAAATATAAGTTTATTTGAAACAAATGAAGAAAAAAAATCATTTAAATTGTTATCTATTAAACAAAGAAAGAGAGGCATTTATTAATATTTGATTTTTAAAAAAAAAAGTGCTTCACAATAAATTAAAAAAAGGACAATTTACATTTTATACCTAATAATATCCTTACAAATTTTTTAAAAGAGTTAACAAAATATAAAAATGACTATCAAAAGTATTTAAATTATATATAGGAATTATATTATTTAAATTTTCAAAACATATGAATTTGAGGGTATTTTGATTCACAAAATTATGAAACCCAAATAAAGAATCATGTTATTAGTAGTATAGATTACTACTATTAATATTAAGCAGAAAAATATTACTATTACTACGTTTTCTTCTAAAGTATTACTATCACTATGCTTTATTATTAGAGAATAAATTCAATAAAGACAGAGTATAAACCCTTTGGTTTGCACCAGCCAATAGAGATATGCTACATCAGTCTTTTACTTAAAACTCATTGTAAAATCAATATATCTTAATACACCTAATAACATCTCAAAAAAATAAAAACCCTATTTCACATTTTTAAACCAGATGTGAAAATGAGTCCTTAAATCTCATCTCTCTCCTCAACTCCTCCTCCTGCCACAAACCTCGTCGGACCTCCGTTTACTGCCCCATTACCTCACTGGGCCCCTGTCCTCCACCGCATTAGCTCGCTGGATCTCCCTCCTCCACCGAAGGACTCTGGAAAAGCTGCTAGATTCACCAGGGACGTGGGCAACATGGTCTAGAAAATTGTTTTTCTCTCAAACTCTCCCCTCAAATTTCCCTCTCTCATTTGTGAAAAGACCCATAAAATCTAGCAAAGACCCAGATTTGCCAAATGTTGCTGTTTCACCCATTTGTAGAGCTTAGTGGGTTTTGGTGGGGACCCCACTTGCTTCACTCAAATCCGTTTGGGATATTGTGTTTCCTGGCTCATTGTGTTGGGGAAAAAAATGTAATTTAAATATAATATTTCTTGTCATCTACATTAGCTACAGATATTGTTATGTGAATTGTATAAAAACGTATTTTTAGCTTGTCCCAAATGAAGGCAACAACTCCGACAGCTTGACGATTGCAGATTTCTTTTCTTTTTTTTATTAAATATTTGGGTGAGTGAGTTTTTTAATGGGATTATGATTGGGTGTATCAAGGGCTACTATTTTATTTGAAATTTTTTGAAAAAAGTTTATGTGTCATTAGGGGTGTCAAATGGGTGGGTTTGGGGTGGGCATAATTGGGTTGGGTATATAAAACCCATTTACCCATTAAAAACTATTTAACTAATTGCTTCTAAGACAAATCCAACACAACCCAATTATTATAGGTAAACCCCAACTCACCCAATTACCCAATTATCAAAATTACCAAAATGCCATTAAAGTGAAAACCCCAACACTTTCTTGGATTCCCTTTTCCACTCCCTCTAGTCTCTATTCTTGAGATTAAAAAATTCCACATAAGCACATCCACATAAGCAATTATATTAAAAATCCAAATTAAAAAATATTTTCTTTTCTTTTCTATTTTCTCTTACTTCCTTGGCAACCAAACAGTGCAACAAATACAAAGAAATGTCATTTCAAGCTTAAAACTTTCCACCGGTGACAAACCAGAGAGCAGCGTTTGCGGTCACCGGAGCTAAAAGACTGAAATATACAAGCCAAGCACTCACTAGGCAACTCAAATATATAGTCAGGATTGCCACCATCGATAATCTCGTAGTCGTCGTTATCTTCGAGGAGTTGCATCGACTTAGGTCGATGGCTGTGATTGATTTCACAGTGGCTGGAAATGGCAGCCATCAAAGTTGACTGGCCCAACTGACAACAAGTTCAATCCCTTCTGCTCTGCCAAAGCCAAGGTTTACAGGCTTTTCGACATAGAAAAGCCCGTCACAAAGTCCTCGGCGATGGAAAACGTACTCTCTCTCTCTCTCTCTCTGTTTGTTTGATGAGAAAATGTAGGAAATTTTGTGTTTTTGTCTTTTTGGTTAAACTTATTTTCATGTGTGAAATTTAGCGCAAGAAATCGGCATTAGTTTATATGAAATTGTCGATTGCTTGGTTCTATTTTTTTATTCATTTCAAGCAAGAGAGAGAGAGAGAGAGAGAGAGAGAGAAAAATGTTTAAAGGATGAAAAAATGAAGAAAAATGAAAACCCTAAAACACTGAAACATTTGAGGGCTTTTTTTTTTTTTTAATGGGAAGGGCTGGGTTGAATTTGGGTATATTGTTTTTGGATTAAATGGGTCTCAATGGGTTCTTAGTTAAAACTCAATAATCACTGGGTCTAATTGGGTTGATGCCCATTTAACCCAACTAATAATTGAGTAGGTTTGAGTTCAATTGGAGTGGGTGGGTTTGGGTAGGCAAATGGGTTTGGGCTTACTTTGCCACCCCTATGTGTCATTGTCTTATTTATTAGAAGGTGTAAAACTAGGTTTTTACACTAAGTCCTTACCAAATTCGGACTCTTATTATTATAATATTATTATAAAAAGAGTCTGAATTTGATGAGGATATGGTACAAAACTCATAGTTTACACCATTTAATAAGAGCTTAATTGTCTCATCAGTATTTTACATAAAACTCAATACATCTTACCACACACAATTATATCTCAATAAACACTTAATGTCACAAGCATTTTCAATTTCAAATTAGACAGACCTAAACTCAAAATCTCATTGTCTTCATCCAACCTCCACTCTATCACACATACCATCGAAGTTTGTCAAATCCGTAGTGAGAATGGTTTCGTGACCTTAAGGTTTATTTATTTATTTCTTTATTTCTTTTTCTTTTTCCCTTACTCCTTACTCATCCAAAACAGCAAACCCAGATACAATCCCAAATGCCCACTTGAAAAACACTATCAACACTATCACTACCAAACCTAACACTTATTACACCTTCTATAAACTCTCTCTTGATTTGATAAAAATAAATAAACTTAAACCCATCATATTTCATAATCCAAACTTCTAAACCAACCAATTAAGAAAAACCCAAAGCTCAAGGTCACGACGACCATGCAACCTACCTACAGCTTCGACGTATTTTTCCAGACTCCGGCATCAACTCCAATGGCTTCTTTGCTTGGCGGTATCTTTGACAGGTTGGTGGCTTGGTGACTTCTCACTTCTCAGTTTGTGTTTTAATTTGATGGCTTTTGATTTTTTTTTTTTTTTTTTTTTTTTATGGGCATTAATAAAGATTTATTGTGTGTCAATCCCTATTTATTAATGTGTGAAACACTGGTGTGGCACCATATTATTAGAGAGTGTAAAATAGAGGTTTTACATCAAATTCTTATCAAATTTAAACTCTCTCTCTCTATATATATATTTATATGAGCAAGACTTAGGTACAGTACTTAAATGATGTTCCTTAGGTTTCTCTCTTAAGATTCTGTCATGTGGCTTTTTTCTTTTTTTTCTTTTTATGAATGAAAGTGTATTTTTTAAGTTATGTAGCCACATGACAGAATCTTAAGAGGGGAACTTAAGGAACAGTACCTAAGGTATTGTACATAAATTTTTTCCTATATATATATAATTGATATCTTATGTGGCCTAAAATATGCACCATAAACATAAATCATGTTAAAGTTTTTTTTTTTTTAGATAACATATAGAAACTTTATTGATAAAAAAAAAAGATATACAAGTTAAAAACTCCTGAGCAAAGCTGCCCAGTGGCCAAAACACAGGCCAAAATTAGGAATTAACCCTATTTGCTAAACAATATAATTAGTAGACACTGTTTTGAAAGTATATTTCATACTAACATCTCGAGTCCAAAAGGCTCGATTTAGGGCCGATAAATCGAGTTTTAAAGACTTGATTTTCAGGTTCTAATCAGATCTGAGCTGGTGCTTTTCACGTGGCGTCCACCTGGAAATCGAGTCTTAAAGACTCGATTTATATATGTAAAACATAAAAGATTTTCAAGTGTCTGGAGTACAAAACACAGATCAGCCACCATCAACCACCACCGAATAAAAGCACAGACCAGCCACTATCAACCCACAAATCTGAGCATTAATCCAACAATTCAGCACAAATCCAACCAAATCTACCCCCAACAACCACCTAAAATCTAGATTAAAAAAATAAAAACCCCAAAACCCACGACTCATTTGGCTTGTTGATCGGGGTTCTCTGCAAGAAAATCCAAAAACCCAAGACTCTAAAAGTTGGTATTTTAAAGGGTGGCAGGATCGGTTAGGAGTTTGGGTGACTATGGGTTGACCGGATTGGCAGTTTTGAGTTTGGGTGGCTATGGGTTGGCTAGATCAGGTGGTTGTGGATTGATTCCTGGCTCGTGCGGCGTGGGTCTGGCACAGTGGTGCGGTGGTGGCGTGGTCTAGCTGGATCGGACGGTTGTGGGTTCCTTGGCTTCTGGTCAAGTCTGCGTGGTGGCGTGGGGGTTTGCCTTGGTCTGATGAGAAGGTGGGGTGGGGTGGGGTGGTTTGTACATGAGAGAGCTGAACATGTGTGTAAGGAGGCTGAATATGCAGGGTTATAGGGTGGGCTTATAAATCGAGTCTTAGAGACTCGATTTCTAGGTGGACGCCATGTGAAAAAAATGTCAAATCAAACGTGATCAGAACACTGAAACTAAGTCTTTGAAACTCAATTTATAAGCCCTAAATCGAGTCTTTTAAACTCGAGATGTTAGTAAAAAATATAGTTTTGTAACAGTGCCTACTAATTATATTATTTGGCAAATAGGGTTAATTCCCAATTTTTGCCCCAAAACGCATAAGCAGAATAAATCTACAGAAAATGTGTAGCAGTGAACAACAATAGTAAAGCTAAGAGTGGGACATTACGCTAAAATAAAATCTCCATTAAACACTTCTCTGTGCTACCATAAAACTCTGATACTCCCATAGAAAACCAAGAGCACCTTCCAAAATGCTAATAGAATGTTCTCAATAGCTATGCTCTGTAGCTGTGATCTGCTGATATTCCTTCAAAAAACCAAGAGCTCCTTGCAAATGGTTCTATGTTGTGACTGAACTTTCTCAAAATAAAACTTGTTACGGGCATTCCAGATAGCTCATACAGTGACAGCCCATTGTTCCAACTCAAGCGTGGAAAGCTTGTCCATCATCTGACGAAAAAGGGAGGAAAAAATTCTGCACCGCATTGTTGCATTTCTGGATCTTCCCCCTTGACAGGGCCCACACGTTTCTTGCAAATGGGCATTCCCATAGCAGATGTGAGGTAGACTCTGGCTGTTGGCCATAAAGCTCACAACGTGGCTCCACCTTCACCCTTCGCCAATGTAGGTTCTCTCTAGTAGGGAGGATATTTGAATAAGCTCGCCAAACAAAACTTCTAACTTTTGGAGGTATATTCAAGGACCGCACCCTTTTCCATATAGAACCATCCAGACGTGCCGCTGAATGTTCTCCATCATTGAGCTGTATAAGATGGAGAGTGACATGGTATGCAGATTTCACTGAGAACCTATTCGCCTTATTTTCCTCCCATATAAAAGCGTCCATAGTATGCTGCAAGTTGAGAGGGATAGCTAAGATCTCCCACCGAGTCCTAGGTGCAAACAACTGAAAAAATTTAGTTCTGTCCCATTGCCGAGTATCCTCATTAATGATTTCACTCACTAACATAGTTGGCCTATCTACTCCAGAGAAGATCGACTTGTGTGACAGCCACTTAAAAGTAGACACCTTGATCTTTCTACCATCACCCACCCTCCACTGTGAACCCTCCAATAAAATATCTCTAGCTGCTAATAAACTTCGCCAAACATAGGAGGGATTATTTCCAACCTCATCTTCCATGAACGAATATCTAGGAAAATACCTTGCCTTGTATATTAGAGAGAAAAGGGAGTGAGTATTGTGTGTCAATCTCCAAGCCTATTTTACCAGCATGGCCAAGTTAAAAGCGTGGATACCTCGAAAGCCTCTACCACCCTTACTCTTCGGTGTGCACAATTTTTTCCAATTGATTCAATGTATCTTCTTCTCATCCTTAGTCTGACTCCACTAATGTCGAGCTAAAGTAGAATTCAAGGTATCATACAGTGTCTTCGGGATTTTAAAAAGACTCATGAGGATGTAGGAATGGCTTGTGTTACAGTCTTGATAAGAATCTCCCTCCTTGCCTTGGAAATAAATTTTTTCTTTCATCCTAGCGCTCTTTTGGTAATTTTTTCCTATAAACCATTGAAAGTATTTACCTTTGATTTTCCACTAACCATTGGCAAACCTAGGTACTTCTCACAATCGGTCATAATTCTAGCCCGCACCAACATGTCCTCTATATTGTGCTTTACCTTAAAGTTCTTATAAAGGCAAGTCAAATTTTAATATGGGCCTGTCCCCACCTCTATCGATCTTTTCATGTAAGGTTAACCTATAGTAGCGTTTGTAAGACCAGGACAAACGCCACTATAGGCCTAATCCTCAAAAAGGCAGTAGCCAATACTTCTAGTCATATGGATCAAGCTATTCTCCATAGCCTCCAGAACTTGCAGCTCACAAAAGAAGAAGAAGAAGACATTCCCATTACAGTTACAAATATCTTTGACCTTCTTGAAGAATGCTCCTTAAGTCTATTTGGGCGCCTTCTTTCTGATCAGCAACAAAACCAGCGAGCTTTAAAGAACACGCTAAGATCAACATGGAAAATGGGCTCAGATATGAGAATAGTGGATTGGAAGTAATATACTCCAATTTAAGTTCAACTCTAGGTATCAACTGGAATGGGTTGAGAAGAGCAGGCCATGGAGTTTTGACAATAACCTCCTTTTACTTCACAGATGGAAAAAGGGGCTTACATCCGCTAATATTACTTTCACCACTCACCCTTTTGGGTCCAAATTTGGAGCCTTCCATTTTAGCACATGTCACAGGAAGCATGGAAAAATATTGGAAGCAAGATAGGCAAATTTATCAAAGTAGACAAGCGATCATGGAAATCGAATCAGGCGAAATTTATGAGAGTTCAAGTAGATCTGGAGCTTAATAAGCCTCTCCGAAGGGGAGGATATATTACAAGCACTAATGGTAAACATCTCTAGCTCTATTTCAAGTACGAAAGGCTCCCTACAGTCTACTTCATATGCGGGAAGCTTGGGCATGACGATAAGCATTGCCTAACGTCCACTGACTGGTAAAATGCTATTCACTAGTATGGAGACTGGTTAAGAGCAGGGTGGACTGCGAAAGAAGCTACCAAGGAAAAGACCACTAGCAGTGGAAGCTAAGAAGCTTCTGAAGAACAGGAAACAAGTGGGAAAACTTGTTCGGTGACTGGTGGCTTGGGTGTTCCTACATCGGAAAGCAGCCGGGATTTTGAAAATACAGGCGAGAAACCAAGCTTGGGGAAAGGAGAAACTAGGGGAGTCGGTAACAGCACACGTGTGACAAGACAACTATCAGCGAAAATTCAGGCAAAAAGTGACAGCTCATAATAGGTAATGAGTATCTTAAAACACGGGGCAAAGTCACGTGATCAACCGAGTGTCCCCATATCTAATGTTACTAAAGGGCCAAAAGACTCTCTCTCACAAAGGGGCCCAAATCAACAAGCCTTCTTAGAAATGGAAGAAGTTACTAACCCAATAAAGCAAGGAACGACCTTTACAGCCACTGATGGAGTTGATTCACAAGCCTAAGTCCAAGATGAATGCAAACAACTTAAGGGTAAAGGCAAATGGAAGAAAATAGCCCGTGAAAAAAGGCAAAATAAAGATGAAGAAATGCTAGCCCATAATACAGAGACAGGAGCTAAACGCTTAATAAGGTTTGAAGCCACTGAGGAAACTGAAGCCAGACCTGAAAAGCGATTTTGTGAAGTACAACTCTCAGGTAATGCTAACTCTCTTAATGAAACGGCGGCGATTGCTGGGCAGTGCCACCGAAAGCAATAAATTTCCTAGGATGGAACTATCGGGGGCTTGGGAACCCTCGGACAGTTAATGTGTTGCATGTTTTCGTGCAACAATGGGATCCCAAGATTGTCTTCTTGTCGGAGATTAAACTAAATAGAGTTGGTATGGAAAGAATAAAAAGAAAGGTTGAGATTTTTGATGTGTTGATTGTCCCAAGCGATGGGCAAAGCGGTGGGCTTGCTATATTATGGAAGAAAGATATAAACTTAAATATTATAGGCTACTCGAAAAACTACATTGATGTAATTATTACAGAGTCGTCATCTAGATTTAAGTGGAGGATTACATGTTTTTATGATCATCTTGAAACTCACCTAAGACAAGAATCATGGAAACTGTTGGCCACCCTCAATGGTTGATACATTTTGCCATGGATTTGTTTTGGGGATTTCAATAAGATTGTCTCCATGGATGAAAAATTAGGAGGGGTGATAAGATCCCAACAGCAGATAAATGGCTTTCGTAATGCAATAAATTGATGTGGTTTCAAGGATCTAGGCTACAGTGGCCTAGACTTTACATGGTGTAATAATAGAGAGGGAAGCAATAGAATTTACATAAGGCTTGATCGTGCACTGGCTACAACTGATTAGTACGACAATTTTCCTGAGATAAGAGTCCATCACTTGTTTGACTCCACATTAGACCATTGTGCACTTCTAATCTCAGATCCTCTTCTAGCCAAACCTCCTCGAAAGCGTCACTCTCATTTCAAAGCAATGTGGACGAGGAGGGATGATTGCAGGAGGTTATTAAGGATGTTTCGGAAAGTTGTATTGATATGAACAGCCCCAATGGCTTTGCAGAAGGCCTTAAAAGATGTGTAACTGAATTATCCAAATGGAACAAAAATGTTTTTGGTCATGTGCCGAGGCAAATCCAAGCCAAAAGGAAAGCCTTCAATTCTCTAATTCTCCAAGATAGGGATGGTAGTCATGGGGCAGAAATAAACAGGCTTAGAAAGGAAATAAATGATCCTTTGGATAGTGAAGAAATCATGTGGAGTCAGCGCTTAAAGGCTCTTTGGCTAAAGGAAGGTGATCGAAACACCAAAATTTTCCATTATCGTGCCTTTGAAAGAAGAAGGAAAAATACCATCAATGGAATTTGGGATGCCAATGGAAACTGGTGTGAGACAAATGAGAGTATAGCTGCAGCTGCTTTGTCATACTTTGAAGACCTTTACACCAATTCCTACCCAAGCAGAATTCAAGAGGTTACAAGCTTCATTCCCACTCAGGTCTCCTGGGATATGAACCAACAACTCATCAAGGAATTTTCAAGGGAGGAACTCTTGATTGCTCTTCGACAATTATTGCACCCCACCAAGTCCCCTAGACCAGACGGTATGTCAACCATCTTTTACCAAAAATATTGGACTATTGTAGGAAATAATGTTACAAACATGGTTCTTAATGTTCTAAATTCTAACATGTCCATGACTGAGATTAATAGAACTAATATCACTCTTGTGCCTAAGGTAAAGCAACCCTCCAAAATGACTGAATTTAGACCAATCAATCTTTGCAATGTGGCCTACAAGCTCATTGCAAAAGTCTTAGCAAATCGGCTTAAAGTTGTCCTGCCTTGTATTATATCTGAAAACCAGAGCGCTTTTCTCTCTGAAAGACTGATTACAGACAATGTACTGGTTGCTTTTGAAATTATGCATTATCTGAATAACAAGAGAGATGGAAAAGACGGTTTTATGTGTATAAAACTTGACATGAGTAAAGCTTTCGATAGGGTTGAGTGGGGTTTTGTTGAAGCTGTCATTGAAAAATTAGGCTTCCATGAAAAATGATCAGCCTTGTCGTGCATTGCATCACTATTGTCTCTTATTCATTGCTCATTAATGGTGTTGCTCATGGTTGTATTGCGCCCACTAGAGGATTGCACCAGGGTGACCCTTTGTCCCCTTATCTCTTTATTCTGTGCACAGAAGGTCTTTCAGCACTTATTAATAAAGCTACCAGAAACCAAGCTCTCCATGGAATCTCAATATGCCTAGGATGCCCAAGAGTTACTCATTTGTTGTTTGCTAATGATAGCCTCCTATTCTACGAAGCCAATGGGCAAGAGTGTAGAAAACTTATTGAAATTCTTGATTTGTATGAAGCTACATCTAGGTAGATGATCAATACAGACAAATCTTCAATCTTCTTTAGCCAAAACACCACCTAAACCACAAAGGATGAGGTGATGCACATTCTTGGCCCAATGCAAGACACTAGGCAGACAAAGTACCTTGGTCTTCCCTCTCTTATTGGGAAATCCAAATCCCAAGTCTTTGCAAAAATCAAGGAATGGGTTGGAAAAAAAAAAATCATCTCTATAGGAGGAAAAGAAATCTTGATTAAAGTTGTAGCCCAGGCAATTCCCACATATTATATGAGTTGCTTCCAACTTTCAAAAAGACTTTGTAAGGAGCTAGAAGGCATGACTAGAAGGTTTTGGTGGGGCCAGAAGCTGCAGGAAGCAAAAATTGCTTGGATTGGGTGGAGGAAATTATGTCAACCAAAGCTCAAAGGAGGTTTGGGATTCAGAAACCTCCAAGCTTTTAATCTAGCCATGCTTGCTAAGCAAGGATGGAGGCTCCTCACTAACCAAAACTCCTTAGTGGCAAAAATCTTCAAGGCAAAATACTTCCCTAATGGAGATGTTCTCAAAGCCAAGCTTGGCAGCAGCCCCTCCTATGCCTAGAGAAGTATTTATAATAGCTTGGAGGTAATTCGAAGAGGCACAAGATGGAGAGTGGGAAATAGCAAAATGGTCCACATTTGGGATGACAAGTGGCTACCTACTCCAACCACCTACAAGGTAATTTCTCACCCAAGGGACTTTGATGACTATCCTATGGTCTCTTCCCTCATTGATGATGGTACTAAAAGTTGGAAAGTTAATTTAGTCAGAGAACTTTTCTTACCTTTTGAGGCCAAGACTATCCTAAGAATTCCTTTGAGCTATTCCCTCCCTGATGACAAAATTATTTGGGTGGGAAACAAAAGGGAGGAGTTTTCTATTAAAAGTGCTTATCACATAGCAGTTAACATTGTAGATGCACAAGTTGATGGAGAAAGTTCCTCGAGCGATGTGAGAGCTCCTCTTTGGAAAAAAGTTTGGCACCTAAACCTTCCCGCAAAAATTAGAATCTTTGCATGGAGAGCTTGCATGAATGCCCTTCCAACTATGCAAAATCTTCGCTCAAGAGGAATTACTTTGGAGGAGCGCCATGCCCTCTTTGCAATCATAGCAGTGAAAACACCTCTTATGCCTTGATTCATTGTGATCTTGCTGCCAAAGTTTGGAGTAATTGGACTGAGTGCCCCATTAAGCTACATGATACTATATATGACATCTCTGATATTGCCCTTGAATTGCTAAACATTGGTACTAATCAGGACCTTGAAGTTTTATTCTCTACAGCCTGGTTTATTTGGTATAACAAAAACCAAGTCATTCATAAGGCAATATTTAGGCCTCCCCTTCAAATTTAGGAGTCAGCACAGAGGTTATCTCAGGACTATAATAATGCTAATTCCATCTGCCCTTTGCAAGTCTATCTAGGCCAACTTGGATGGACAACTCCCCCATGTGGCTTCTATAAGATAAATGTGGATGGTGCAACTTCTCAAGACCATAGACCCTCAAGTATTGGTGCGATCATAAGAAACTCAGATGGCTTGGTCATTGCTGCCATAAGTAAGACTCTCCCTGCGCAATACTCTGTGGAAGAAGTTGAAGCAATTGCTCTGGAAAATGGGGTACTCTTAGCCCAGAAAATGAATCACACGGACATCATAGTTGAATTAGATGTGCTCTCCATTGTCCAATCCATCCGAAAGAATGAGATAAATGGCACTATTGGTCATATCCTCCAGGGGACTCTTTTAGCTCTCTTTGTCTTTCGTTCTTGGAAAATTCAGCTCTTGAAAAGTGAGTCCAACAGGGCTGCTCATGAGCTTGCTCATCTGGCTAGAGCTAGCGGGGTAACTCAGACTTGGAAAGGGATTGATCCTCCTTGTATTCAATTTCTGCTCAGCCAGGAATGCCTTTAATTATCTCTTTCCCTTGTACTTCTTTCCCTGTTTCGATTTCTTTGTGAATGAATTTCAGATTTCTCATCAAAAAAATAAAAAAGACTTGGAAGGAAACATTATTTTTCAACGTTAAGGATTGGGCCTATGGTTTCCATTTTCTCTACATCATAAATTGGACTCACGGCCTCCTACTTTTCCTCACTTGATGGATGGGCTCTAAGCCCGAGTCGTGTTACTATAGAAAATAAGCTTAAAATCCAAATCTTATTACTTCATGAAATGAGTTCAATATCTAAATCTTGCTACTTCATGAACTGTACTCAAGGACCACCATGACATTTCCAACATCACATGGTGAGTCAATAAGCGGAACCCCTCTCTTATGATACAGATTGGGGCTATATCTCATATTTCTTTCTCACTGAAACAAGACTAATCACACTAATCACTCATATTATTTCTATCACCTATCAACGAGCGATAATTTTCCAATAGAGGCCCATATATATACAAAATGGGCTTTAGAAGAAACTTTAAGTCATTAGTTTATTTAGGGTACAAATCACAAAACCCATTAATATCTCTTCACCTAAGAGCATTCACATCAGTCAATGTATAATAACATAAAGGCTAAATTTAGCACATTCAATCCTAAAAATTACCCACATTAGTTAAGTTAAAACTATGTAAATTTACATTGTTGTTACAGTAATTATGTAAATATATACGATTACTATTCACATGCAAATCTATTTTTTAATACTTGTTTTACTCCTATACACAATGTGTGTGTGTGTGTGAGAGAGAGAGAGAGAGAGAGAGTAATTAAAAACTGATAAAAATAAATTTTTTTTTTATGTAGTAGAAAATAAATAATCTAATGTAAATGTGTTTGAAAAGTGGTTATGTAAAATAAAAAATGCTAGTTTTTATATTAAAATAGAGAGAAATTTTTGCACAAAATGACGCAAAATGCTTTTAGTGGATAAAATAATGCATTTGGTCAAAACGCAAGGCAACCAATCAACCCACATTTTACTAAAACAAAATAGTGCAATGAAAAAATATAGTCACATGGTAGCTTTGGCACAAATGAAGGTCAACTTCACATTTGTATTAAACAATAAGTCTACCAACTCATTTATATGCGATTTGCTTCTCTCATACCATAATAAATTGCCAATTTTTTCAAAAGGTTGAGCTATTAAGAAAGAGTGAATTCAATCACT
Organism: Quercus ilex subsp. ballota; assembly: GCA_032727855.1. Classification (NCBI taxonomy): domain Eukaryota; kingdom Viridiplantae; phylum Streptophyta; class Magnoliopsida; order Fagales; family Fagaceae; genus Quercus; species Quercus ilex. The sequence continues at coordinate 29,785,747 of CM064909.1, forward strand.
TAACCATATTTTTAACACTTTCCTTCACATGTGATGTGGGTCTGAACTCCTCCTTAACTATATTAATGGTGAATTTAATTACTTAATCATAATTTTAACAATGACTTATTTACTCTTATAAACAGATTTTGAGAGTAAGCTTGACAAAATTCATGGTCATCTCGTGCCTACTATTTGTGAGCAGGAGATGATAAAAAATTGAACCAGACCAACCCAATAAGTATTGCCTAATTAAAGTAGACCCAATCTGATTCGTAACCAAGATCCAAGAATTGACTACTAGTAATTGCCCATAACTACCTATATAAAAAATCTATTGTTAGGGGGTAAATTGAAAAGAATGAGAGAAAAGAGAGAAGCATAGAGAGAAGATAGAGAGAGAGAGAGAGAGAGCAAAGAGAAAGAGAGTAATTTGCTAAATGTATTCTATATTGCATAACTTGACTAGAAGTGTTATGTACACAACGTTCCATGACTTTAAGGGTCCATTTGGTACATGTATTTAAAAACTAAAAATTGTTGTTTAAAAACATTTGTAGAAATACGTGTGGGGTAAAAAAATATATAAAAATACGTGAAATGTTATTTAAAAACTGAAAATGGTTGTTTGAAAAGACAAACCAAACACCCCCTAAGACATTCCGTGATTCCTGCTCTCTGTTACCAGCTCTAACACGTGCTCTTGGTGGAGGAAGACTGAACCCACGTTCTCCTGTGGAAGCTAGACACTTACACGTGCTGAACTCTCAAGACTATGTTACCGTTATGCAGTCCAAATGTTACCGTTATACATTTACCGTCTTAATAGGTAGTATAATTAATCACCGTTCGTGTAAATAATTTACTTGTCATCTCTCTATCTTTCACATCTTTCTGTAAGGGTTGTTAGGCGGTGAATTTTTGCAAATTTATCTAGTAGCAAGACTTGCTCTCTAAGTAAACACGCTTGATAATTAATATTGTTGACAATATAAAACAATCTTTGAATTGATCCTAAGCTACGCACATGTGATATCAGGCAGATTAGTGAACCTGTCCCACACGGCAAAGGAGTACAAATACTACGTACTCAAAGCCACCAACTTCATCAAAGTCAAGCAAGTAGCGTTGATGAAATAAAAGCAATAATCTTTTGAGGGATTGATTTCTCAGATGACCTGAAATATGCACCATATTTGCCCAATTCAAAGTTACAATGCCTTCACACAGTGTGAATCACACTAGCTAGAAACAGATTATTGTTGATAATGTTGACTTTTTTTTTTTATAAGCAGATAATGTTTACTTTGAATAAAGGTTAACTAAGTTATCTGTTAGCGTCTCTCTTTCTCTATCTGTGTAATATAAATATGCGATGTTAACCCCACAAAACTCTTAGGGAAAACATGGGAGGACAAAAAATTGGAATTATGGTTATTCTTATATGCGGTATGATCATACAACTAGTCACTTTTTAAAATATCAAAAATCATATTTATGGGTTTGGCATCTGATTCTGAATAAGTGATTAGTATACGAAGAAAAGATGGACATAAATTAAACTGTCCATCTTTTCTTGGTATACTTTTATTATTTTGTTGTTTCTATGAATTAATATGTAATTTTAAATATATATTGTCACTAATATTACATTACTGAACACATAATGCATATTCAAAGTCATCTAAAAAAGTATGTTGTTGTTAATGTTGGCAACCAGGTGCAATTCTATTGGGATCAGTTAATCCAACAAATGCATGCCCACAATATTGCTTGGACTACGCGTATATGACTTGCCCATCATCAGGTAGCCAGAAGCTTGATCCGGCCTGCAACTGCTGTTTAGCTCAAGGCTGCACCCTCTACCTCGCTGATGGAACTTCAACTTATTGCGATTGATGGAACTTACAATTAATTTGCATGCTCTTCACAATCTTAAATATGTATGTTTGCAAATAATGAGATTGGATTTGCAACAATGATAAATTATAATAATAATAAAACAATAGAGACTTATTGTCTCTATATTCTCTTATGTACATGTACATTATTATCATTATTATTATTGTTATTTTTTTTTTTTGGGTCTTTGAGCGTGTATTATTGCCAACCAAAAGTAAAAGATCAGCATATATAGTACAGACTAAGCAACAAGGAAACTAAAGTCAGACACAAGAACAAAAATACAGCACGATATAGAAGTTCCATATTTAGCTTCATTATTGCAATTTAGAGTTAATAGAACTCCACTGTCATAGAAAGAATTCTATTAAACAACATACCCTCAAAATTGGTTTCGCATGCTCATGAGATGGCTTATTTGTTTCATTGATGAATCAGTTTTGTTGTAAAATTGATTCAGAGAATGAATGGCTACAAAAAGAGTCAGCTAAATGACACTGGTATATATTGTGTTAGCCATGATCATTGCTCTGACGCTTAAGTTAGAAAACAAGTTTTCATTGCAAAAGGCTAGAGAAATATTTTCTAGGAAAATTGGTTACGCGCACCTTATGTCTTGAATTTTCTGTTTTTTTTAAAGGTGATTACTGATGGAAAATTGATTCCATGAATTTGGCTGTCGTGCTAAGTGGTAGGAAGCGACTTGTAAATTGTAATTGCTAGCTAGGGTTATAAGTTATATCTCATGGAGTAAGATTAACTCATATAGCCAGTTGTTGAGGTCTCTTTCTTTGTAGCCGCGTCACACAATTTAGGGTATTTGTCCCTAAGTGGAGTAGGCCACTTTCATACCAACACAATAAAATGAAAGAACTGTATGCCACTTTGGGTAGGAAATTAAGTAATGGGCGTGAAATGGGTTCCCAAAAGTCCAACTTCCCAATTTTTTTACTATTCAACAAACCGTGCTTGCTTGGTATTGACATGCCTGACTCACTCATATGCCTAACCACATATGCCACAAAAAAGTGTTATTTGTATATGCATATGTAGATGACGATGTTGCTACACTACCAAAACTTGTGCTTCCCTGAGAAATAGAGCCCACCCAACAATTTCCATTAATGAAAACCAAGGCACCCTTAGAAATTCTTGAAGCTCCTCCTTCAATGGTGTACTTAGATCTAAGAATCAAATGTACCCAAATAGAAATTTTTTCCCCTTAAATCTAGCATGTGAAAAACAACATTCAAAATCCTAACAACACTATATCATGCATATTAATTCGCACAGTTCCTAACACTATAACCTTATGCGTTATATCATTTCTAATAATTAGTACTTCACCACCATTAATTGACTAATATGTGGCAAACCAATCTCAATTGGAGTCTTATATCCGAGCAAGTGCCGAATCAAAAACCTAAATATCATTAGACGAACCAATAGATATTATTACAACATGCAGTATCGTCACCTTCAGTAATATCCTCTAAGCAATAGCTATACCATTTGTATTATGGGCCTTATATGTTAGGAACCCAGTGGTTCCTAAGGGGGATGGGTGAAAAGTATATGGAAATGGAAGGAAATTGTATGTGAATTGACATCATTTAAGGTAATTGTCCTCCATAAAGAAATATTAAGAGAGAAAGTAATTGGTTTAATTTTCAAGATATGCTAATGATGGTTACATGCAACTATTTATAGAACTCAAGCTTTCATCTTATTGGCCACGCATGACTTAATCATATTGGCTTACTAATTAAGTATATGCACTCACCAATTAATCCATATGATTACCATTTGTAACTAACTAATGACATGGATTACAATGAAATGAAAAAAAAAATTACAATATGGAAACACAATAACTACCAATAACCAAATGTGGGGTTCCTAGCCAGTGTTTTTAAGATAAGGCAAGTTTTGATACCGATTTATTCTTGCCTGTTTATTTTGAGTGTGGCTAGAAAACAGTGGGTTTGTACAAAATATAAATAGAAAAATAAATGAAATAATCATAAATAAATAAATAAATAAAACACAAATTTATGTGGTTCAAGGTTGGCCTATGTTCACTAGGGACATCAAGAAAAATGTTTCACTATGAAAATGGGGAATTACATATGTGGTACAAAGGCACTCTCATAAAACTGAAACCCCAAATACACCCAAAACTTCTCTCTCACCACAACTAGCCCACCTATGAGTTCTTAATTCCCTAAATCTGTGTACAATTGACCAAAGTTATGTGTATGCTGGAATTTAGGGTGAGTTTGGTTCAGCTTTTTGAAGTTGGGTTTTTTGAAAAAGTTGAGTTTTTAAAAAGTGCATAATGAAAAAGCTGAGTTTCAAAAAACTGAGTGTTTGGTAAAACTGTTAAAAAGTGCTTTTTGAAAAAGCTGAGTGTTTGGCTAGCACTTATAAAAGTTGTAGTTTGAGGGATAAATTACCAAAAATGACAATGTATATATAAAGGAGTTTATTTCATACTTTTTTTTTTATGTGAGTTTATTTCATACTTAAATCAACTACTTCATATACTTAAATCAATTTTTCTTTTTCTAAAAAAATTAATTTTTTTCATCAATATTAGCTAATAATAACCTACCACTTAAGATTTATTGTGAAAAATATTGTAAAATTATTGTGATAATTGATACTGATTTTAATTTTAACGTACTATTAAAATTATTTTTTTCTCTTTCTAAAAAAATTATTTTTTTCTCACCAATATTAGTTAATAATAACCTACCATTTAAGATTTATTGTAAAAATATTGTGATAAAAATTAATACAGATTTTAATTTTAACGTACTATTAAAATTATTTTTTTTCTTTCTAAAAAAATTATTTTTTTCTCACCAATATTAGCTAATAATAACCTACTCTTTAAAATTTATTATGAAAATATTGTACAAATATTGTGATAACATTTTCTCCATCTTTTTTTTTTTCCATTTTTTTTCCCCTCTTTTTTTCTCCTCCACCCACGTACCCTTCTCTTTTTTCTTTTTTCTTTTTTTTTTTTTTTTATTTCCTACCACTTCCCCTCCAAAACATTCCACTACACTTTTTTCTTCATCCCTTTCTCTTTTCCCCTTTCTCCCTTTCTCTTTTCCTCCAGAACGTTCCACAGGTGGGCTTTTTTTTTTTTTTTTTTTTACAATTCTTTTTTCTTCATCCCTTTCTCTTTTCCTCCAGAACGTTCTCCAGCTGAGCTTTTTTTTTTTTTTTTTTTTTGACAATTCGAAAGCCGCTCTTTCACTTCCTCTAGAGAAGATGATGGTGATGATGATGATGATGAAGATGAAGATGATTGAAACATTGGGTTTGTATTTGTATTTGATTTTGATTTTGGGTTTGGGTTATGGGTTTTCAATTAATGGTTTAATTTTGAGTTGATTTTCTGTGGATTTTGGGTTTGATTTTGAGTTGGGTTTGAAATGGGTATTGTTGGTTTTGTTGATTGTGGTGGTAAACCGGGTTCACAGATGACTGGCTTGCGCAGAGAAGAGGGATGAGAAGAAAATGTGCTGGGCCGTGCGTGATCTGAAGAACTGAAGAAGACAACTTGCCCTTTATTGAAGGGCAATTTTGGTAATTCAACTCACCCCAACGGATATAATATAAACGCCAGCTTCAGCTTTTACAAAATGGACCATATGTGCTGCATATCTGAAACGCTCATTTTCTTTGTAACATAAAAAACCAACTTTTAAAAGCCAACTTTGTAATGTTATTACCAAACGCTGAAAAGGGATTGACTTTTTTAAAAAGCCAACTTTTGAGCTCAAAAAGCCCAAACAAACGGGCACTTAGGCGTGGATAAAGTATTTAGTGTGATACAAGGCCGATTAGTACTTGTCCTACACGGCAATGGAATAGAGTACAAATACTACTCGAAGCTAAGTCTTGTGCACGAAACCATGCCCACCAACTTCATCAAAGTCAAGAAACTAGCGTTGAAGAAATAAAACCAATAATATCTGTTTGCTTCTGAGGGAATGATATTGCCCACTTCACAGTTAAAATGCTTTTACACTAGTCTAAGATGATTCATGATTGTAGATAATGTTGACTTTGAATAAAGGTTACCTAAGCCATCTGATTAGCTTGTATGATATCCACTTGAGACAATTTCAAATACGAGTTGCATATACCAATTTCTTCTCTCTCTCTCTCTCTCTCTCTCTCTCTCTCTCTCTATATATATATATATATATATATTCTTTTAAGAATTCCTATAAATATGCGATGTTAACCCCTCAAAAATGTTATGGAAAACATGGAGGGACACAAAATTGGAATAATGGTTCTTCTTTTTTGCGGTATGATCCAATTTGTCATTTGTGATAATCTCAAAATCATAATTATTGGTTTGGCTTCTAATGAGTTCAATTATGTCCATCTTTTCTCTGTATAGTTTTATTATTTTGTTGTTTCTATAAATGATTTTAGGATTGTCACTACTATTACAGTACCACATATCTGCATGTTCAAATTGTTCGTGTTAATGTATATTATGGGCTTTAGGCCCAGCTGGTTTACTTGTATAGCACACTTGTACTACACTTTACTTGTACCACACACATATGCTTACTTGTACCGCACACTTATGCCTCCTATATAAAGGCATCACATGTATATTCCTTGATTATGAAATACAATACTTCAATTCAGTATTTCTAACATGGTATCAGAGCCACTGCTCTGACCTTTCTTTTAGCAGTCTTGTCTCTCTTGGTGCTACTCCACCCTTATCGCTTCCGCCGTCACAACAGCCACTGCAGCCACTCACAGTTGAACCTACGACATCTCTCAGCCGTTGTCCTCAGGTTCCGGAACTGCAGCCGCCGTCGTTGAGGAGTTCCGCACCACACAGACCACTGCAACCACCGTCTCCGCCGTGTATCTTCCTCCGATAAAGTTTTTGCACATACCACCGTGATCGTCTCGCCTCGATCTACGCATTCGTGGAAGTCTCGCAAGCATCGGAGTCTGCACGCGCTCTCACGCACCGCATGAAAAAGCCGCGCCTCAGTCACGCGCCCCACGCGCCGTCACGCGCCATCACAGTCACAGTCATGCGCCTCCACGCGCTCCCACGCGCCCTCACTCAGTTCTGCTGACGTCATCTGTGACGTCATCTTGCCACGTCACCTAGGGCTGACGTCATCATCCACTCAGCTGCTGACGTCATCATTGACTGACCGTTGACCGAGCCGTTGACTTTGACAGTTGACCAGCGTTGACTTTGACCGAGGTTTGACTTTGACCGTTGACTTTTCTACGGTTGACTTTTTTTTTATAGTCCAGGTTCTTCTTACCCAGTTTTTCGCATAGATTTCATTTTTGCAGTCTGTTTTTGCATATTGTGTTTCTAAATGGATAAAAAGGATGTTTTTCTTCCTCACCCCATCAATACTGTATTGGAGGGGAACAAGAATTACTTATCTTGGTCTCAAGCTATGCGCAGTTTTCTTAAGGGTCGCATACTCTGGCATTACTGTACTGGTGCAATTACCATTCCTGTCAAGGGAGCAAGTGAAGAAGATGCTGCCTTCCTTGGTCGCATGATAGAATGGGATAGTCACAACCACATGATCCTCACATGGATTCGGAACACTTCCATCCCCTCCATCTCCAATCTGTTGGGCAGCTTTGATGATGCAAAATCTGCATGGGATATGTTGGCCAAAAGGTACTCCACTACTCACGGATCCATGAAATATCAGTTGGTAGTTGAATTGCATCAACTTCGACAAGAACTAGGGCAATCCATCAATGACTACTATGATCAGCTTCGCTTCATTTGGGACCAAATTGACCTTTCTGATCCGATTTGGGCATGCTCAAAAGATGCTCAACAATATGCTACAGTTAGAGATGAATTTCGTCTCTATAAGTTCCTGATGTCACTTCACAAGGACTTTGAGCCCGTTCGAGGTCAGCTTCTTAATCGCAGTCCTCCTCCCTCTCTTGATACTGCTGTAAACGAGTTGGTTAGAGAAGAAGCTCGGCTTGCAACCCTTCAAGCCCAGAATAAGTTCAATGTTTTGGCCATTACTCCTTCTGCTCCTTCCATTGAGCAACCTCAGCAATCAGGTGATTCCTCTGGCTCTAGCAATCGTCGCAAGCAGACCAACAAGAAGTTCTGCAATTATTGCAAGCGTCCTGGCCACACCATTGAGACTTGTTATCGTCGCAACAAATCTACTGCTGCTGTTGCTAATACTGAGCCTACTCCGCCGATGCCTTCCATTTTAGCTGAGTCCCAGTCTTCTGGATCTACTATCAACCTCTCCCCCACTGAACTACAGGAGATCATAGCTCAAGCTGTTCGTATGGCTGGTAATGCATCTCTTTCCACTGCTCTTTCAGTTCTGCCCGGTAAGTCTCAAACTTGGCTTTTTGATTCTGCCTGCTGCAATCACATGACACCTCACTCATCCTTATTCTCCAAACTTGACCATGCACCACATCCTCTTAATATTCATATAGCTGATGGTTCCACCATGCATGGGAATAGTCTAGGTTTTGTTTCAACCTCTAACCTCTCTGTTCCTGGGGTCTTCCATGTACCTGACCTATCCTATAATTTGTGCTCTGTGGGACAATTAGCTGAACTAGGATATCGCCTTATTTTTTACTATTCTGGGTGTATTGTGCAGGATCCGAGGACGGGGCAAGAGCTTGGGACCGGTCCTAGGGTTGGGCGTATGTTTCCCGTGGACAATCTTCATCTTCCACCTGTTGCTCCTGTTTCTGTTGCTGCTGCAGCTGCTGCAGTTTCTTCCTTACCTTCTCTCGCACTTTGGCATTCTCGTCTTGGTCATGCCACATCTACTCGGGTACAACAGTTAGCTTCTAAGGGTCTGTTGGGTTCTGTGTCCAAAGACAATTTTGATTGTACTTCATGCCAGTTAGGAAAACAACCAGCTTTACCTTTCAATAATAGTGAATCTATCTCTAATAGTACTTTTGAGTTAATTCATTCTGATGTTTGGGGACCTTCTTCTGTTACTAGTATTGGTGGATCTCGTTATTTTGTTGTTTTTATTGATGATTATTCTCGTTATAGTTGGATCTTTCCTATGAAATCTCGTTCTGAAATCTTACCAATATATAGTAACTTTGCAAAAATGGTTGAAACACAATTCTCCAAACGTATCAAAACTTTTCGTTCTGATAATGCTCTTGAATATACTCAATATGCTTTTCAAGCTCTGTTACATTCCTATGGCACTGTACATCATCTAACCTGTCCAGACACCTCTCAACAAAATGGTCGAGCAGAAAGAAAACTTCGTCATATTCTTGACAGTGTCCGTGCTCTTCTTCTTTCTGCCAAAGTTCCTGCCCCATTTTGGGGTGAAGCCGCTCTTCATGCTGTTCATGCCATTAATCGCATTCCAAGCACTGTCATCCATAATCAGACTCCGTATAAGCGCCTTTTTGGGTCACCCCCTGCCTATCATTACCTTCGCTCTTTTGGATCTGCTTGCTTCGTTCTTCTTCAGCCTCATGAGCACAACAAACTCGAGCCTCGATCTAGACTTTGTTGTTTCCTTGGTTATGGTGAAACTCAAAAAGGGTATCGGTGCTATGATCCTGTCTCTCATCGTCTTCGTGTTTCTCGTAATGTTGTCTTTTGGGAACACCGCTTGTTTGTTGAACTCTCTCATTTTCGTTCTTCCCTAACTAACTCTTCTGTTTTAGAAATCTTTCCAGATGAGTCTTCTGTTCCTTCCACAGATACTCTTGATCCTTCTTTGGACTTCTCTATTCCATCTCCAGATATTTTTGATGATTCTCCTAGACAGGTTGTAGATGAACAGGTTGATGACGAGCTACCCCACCTTGAGCCTAGGTCCCCTGCTCCTGCTCCGCCTGAAGATCCTCCACAAGACATTCCACCTCGCCACTCAACCCGGGTAAGATCCATTCCTGCACATTTACTTGACTATCATTGTTACACTGCCCTTGCTACACTCCATGAGCCTCAAACCTATCGTGAGGCCTCTACTGACCCTTTATGGCAGATTGCAATGAAAGAGGAAATTGATGCATTAACCAAAAACCATACTTGGGATCTGGTCATAACTGGTGATGACCTCAGTGGCATTCAAGAACTCAAGGATTTTCTTAGTCAGCAGTTTGAGATGAAAGACCTTGGACATCTCAGCTATTTCTTGGGTCTTGAGATCACTCGTTCCACAAATGGTCTTTATATTACTCAAGCCAAGTATGCATCTGACCTTTTATCTCGAGCTGGACTCACTGACAGCAAAACTGTTGACACTCCAGTTGAACTTAATGCGCATCTAACACCCTCGGGGGGAAAGCCATTGTCTAATCCCTCTCTTTACAGACGATTGGTTGGCAGCCTAGTTTATCTCGCAGTTACTCGTCCAGACATTTCTTATGCTGTTCATCAGGTGAGCCAGTACTTGTCTGCTCCACGATCGACTCACTATGCTGTTGTTCTGCGCATTCTACGATACTTGAAGGGCACTCTCTTCCATGGCCTTTTCTACTCAGCTCAGTCTCCTCTTGTACTCCGTGCATTCTCTGATGCTGATTGGGCAGGAGATCCCACTGATCGTAGGTCCACTACAGGTTATTGCTTTCTCCTTGGTTCTTCTTTGATTTCTTGGCGAAGTAAGAAACAAACTTTCGTGGCCCGCTCCAGTACTGAAGCAGAATATCATGCTCTTGCTGACACCACATCTGAGCTTCTTTGGTTACGATGGCTTCTTAAGGATTTGGGTGTGTCCACATCCTCTGCTACTCCCCTTTATTGTGACAACCAGAGTGTCATTCATATTGCTCACAATGACGTCTTCCATGAACGGACTAAACACATCGAGATTGATTGTCATTTTATCCGTTCTCATCTTGTCCATGGTGCTCTCAAGTTTTTCTCCGTCTCCTCCAAAGATCAACTTGCAGATATCTTCACCAAGGCACTTCCTAAAGGACGCACTCGTGATTTGGTTGACAACCTCAAGCTGGTCTCACATCCACCTTGAGCTTGAGGGGGGCTGTTAATGTATATTATGGGCTTTAGGCCCAGCTGGTTTACTTATATAGCACACTTGTGCTACACTTTACTTGTACCACACACATATGTTTACTTGTACCGCACACTTATGCCTCCTATATAAAGGCATCACATGTATATTCCTTGATTATGAAATACAATACTTTAATTCAGTATTTCTAACAGTTCGCATCTATCTTTGCAACTGCATGCGTTAGGTGCAACCTGCTTACCTCCATAAGAGAAAACAATTTCCTAAATTGTAGTATTTTAAAACAGAATTTTCTTGTTAATATTGTCAACTATCTAGGTACAATTCTATTGGGAGTTAGTCCGACAAATGCTGCGAAACCTTGTCCAGATATTTGCTTGGACTATGCGTATATGACCTGCCCATCATCAGGGAATCAGAAGCTTGATCCGGCCTGCAACTGCTGTTTTGCTCCAGGCTGCACCCTCTACCTCCCTGATGGAACTTCTACTTACTGTAATTGATGGAACAGACGATTCACATGCTCTTTACGATCTCCAATATGCTTGCAAATAATGAGATTGTATGTGTGACAAAAATAAATAATAAAAATAAAACAAGTGAGACTTATTGTCTCTATGGTCTAATATATATATGCGCATTTATCCTCTTCTTTTTCTTTTTCTTTTTCTTTTTCTTTTTCTTTTTGGGTTTTCAAAGAGCATGTACTATTGCTAAATAAACAAAGAAGCCAGAAAACAGACCCAGCAGTTGACACAAGAACAAAAAAACAACACAATAGAGATTCCATTTAGCTTTATTGCAAATTCGAGCTAGTAGAGGTTTTAACTGTCATAGGAAGATCTCTATCAAACAACACCCTCGAAATTGGATTTACAAGCCCAGTTTTGGCAATATCATTTAATACCAACCACCAGAACTCGAATAATTAAATTAGATATTTGCTTGGAGATTTGTTTTGACGTACCTTATTTCTTAATTTTTCTCTTTTCAATATTATTTCAACTAAGTGAGTTTTAATGATCAACTACTGAAATCTCTTATAATTGAATAAAAAATATGGGATTCAATCTCCTCCTATATCAAAAATCAATTAATATTTTGGCTTTAATGATAAAAAGTAACAATTACAGAGAGGAAGGATAAAAACTGTTACACACAATTATACATTCATTTTTTGAACTGAATGGCTGGTAACAAACTTGTAACAAGGTGTAATTCATGCATGTCAATTTAATTTGTTTGAATTGTTGCTTTCTTTGAAGGAACCGTGAGCATATCCATATATTATGAAACGACCGGTTAACTAATTGGTTGACCACGACTCATTCGGAGTTTGATGTGTTCAAATTCCAATGAACGAATCTCATGTTTAGGGGATCTTTTTTTTTTTAAATGGGAAAAACGAAAACTTTATTTAAATGAAGAGGAATACATAGCATCCTGAATCACTAGGGATTTAATAATGGATGGATTTTTCTCTATCCAACTTACAAAATAATCAATTCATTTAGCATGTTTTGCCAAAATATGAGCTGGATGTTTCCTAGGCGCTGCACATGTAGAACCTAAAATGATCTGAACTCCTACAATAGTCAATAGAGACCAAGATGTTGGCAATAGAGACCGGGAGAGGCCGAACCCGAGAGAGCATGAGAGATGATGCATGAATCACCTACGAAGATAGCATCTCGAATCCCGATATCCCAAGCAAAAAGTACGGCTTCATCCATTGCTTTTGCTTCAGCTTCAATAGGGCCAAGGGGCAGTGGCAGGTGCTTCACAGATCACAACACCAATTCCTACAAAGTTTGTTGCAGAGAAAATGGCAGGATCAATGTTCACCTTATACCATGGTGAGGCTGGAGGGACCCAACATTTGCACTAGCAGCATCAGTGTTCAGGGGATGCTTTTGTACTTTTCCATAGTTTTATTTTTGCTTTGATGGTTTTCCTTTATACTTCTTGCTCGTGGAATTAGTAGGAACCATGCCACCTTTGTCATGAGAAAATATTAGTTTATCAAAGACAATACCAAATTTTGGTGCAACCAAACGCTGCCTTACTAGCAAGGCTGCGAACAGATGGTTTGGTCATGCATAATTAAGTAGGCTCAATGCCAGCTGGTATATATGCAAGCTTGCAAGGGACTGATAGGTCACAATCTGAATGACCCCTTGTGATAAACCCTAATTAATTAATTAATTAGCCAAGTTGTTAATTAACCAATTAAGCATGCAATTTTGTGGAAGCACAAACAAATCACCAAATACTAAATATGCAGCGGAAAATAAATAACACGGTGATTTGTTTACGAATGGGGAAAACCCTAACGGCAAAAACCCCACCGGGTGATTTTCAGGTCACCACTCCCGAAACTCCACTATTATCAAATCAAGCGGTTACAAGAAAGGAATCCCAAGTACCTTACCAACCTACAGTTGAACCCTTACCCCAATACCCAATTGGACTTGATCTGTAGTGACAATTTCCACCTTTGATGCACGGCTCCCAAGTACGTGACTAACCAATGCGCGGATCCCAGTACGCGACTTCAGAAACACCAACTTGAGGAAGAAAGGTTGGCTGCAAAGTTCTTCAGTTCATCCACGTGATGAATAGCAGGAAGATGCTTGGTTACAAAACCCTATGGTGCAAAGACACAGCAACTTCTTGATGAAAGATGAACTAGGTCAAGAACTTCGTCTGTTGAGCACAATTTGCATAAACAGAGATTGCTCAATGATAATACAACTTGTGTCACCCAAAACGGCTCATAAAATAATCCTTTTATATGTTTAGGGTTAGAAGAAAAGAAGTCCCAAAAACATATTCACGGATCCCAAGAAAATCAGATTTGGAATTCTGACTTTTTAATTCTCGACAGATAGCAGGTGTCGAGGTAGCTATCGAGAGGTGTCGAGATTTAAAAATTCTGCACTTCAACTTGTGTTCTCTTGGACAGACTTGATGACTTCAATACTTGACCTTGAAACATTGTTTCTTAAAGTATTAAAAACACCTAGATCTACCCAATTACAAGTAGAGTGCGTTTTGTCAAAGGATTAGCCAATTTACATAAATAAGTAAGACATATGTTCTTAGTATGTGAAACACATATGTCCTAACAGGGACGGATATGTACACATCTTGATGGCTGCGTATGCATTCTTTACCCTCGATCGGAACAATGCCAAGGGCATATTAAAGCCAAAACTTGAATCAATTTGATCAAATCAACCTGTTTTTTTACCTAAGCCTCAAATAATCATCATTGTAGCCTAACTAGACCCAAACCATATCATTCAACTCATAAAATAATAAAAATTAAAGCACCCTCAACCAAGCAGATCAAGAAAATTAAAGGAAGAGGAAAAGGAGAGCAAAAGGCATACTGATCCTGCTTGTGCAATCCTAGAGATGTAGTTCTCAAGACAAAAAGAAATATATATGCATAGGAATTGGCCTCTCCTACTCAAAAATCCCTTCGGTCCTAACCTAATCCTCCACAAGTCACAAAAATCCATTTTCCTAAACAAAGTTGGAAGATGAGCAAACGCTAGAAGCCTAGAGATAACGACGAATTGGAATCTCTGAAGGTCAGTTTCAAATTGATCAAAAGTTAAAGGGTAGCTTAGTTTTTCCCACTAGATTATAACTTCAGGGAATTCGCACCGAAATTTATTCAGCATTCATACTACTACTAGAGTGGACATATTGCTTGGCTCAAACCCCATTAACTTATGCGTTAAAAGCTTAGTGCACATCTGATCGTTCTCAAAAGCATAGTGCACATCTGAAAATGAACTATAGTGCAGATAGTGACTTAGCAAATACAACTGGCCTTCCACATATAAAAAGATAATTAGCAAAACCCAAATGTACTTAATAAAAATAGAAATCCCTATGATTTGTTGTCCATGTACCATCTGCTGGAACCGCTTATACAATCTATTTTTATAGATATTGACATGATTTCATACCTTCCGGCTTTTGCATTTGCTCTATGACAATTGTTTTTTTTTTTTTTTTTTTTTTTGGTGAAAAGGGAGGAGACATATTAAAAATTAACCACCAACATCCCTAGCATCAGCGGGTACAAGTCTGGAACGATCCAATCCCCGCAAATCAGCACAAAAAAGGGGGATAACATGAGGGGGAGGGGAAACAAAACGCAAAGAAACATCAACATGAGAAGAGCCCATTCTTGCTAAAGCATCAGTGCAACAGTTGGCTTCTCTGAAACAATAACACACCTTAACCTAAGGTAGCTACAACAGCAGATCTCTGCAATCATCAACAAGGCCAAAAAGATCCCCCTTAGAGTTGCTATTGCTAGAAACTAAGGATATTGTTGCAAATGCGTCAAGCTCAACTCCTACAAATTGAGCCTGCAGATGACAATTGTTTTATACCATCATGTTAAGACACTAACTAATTTCTTTTTAGTGTGGGTGGGACCAAAACCCATATTCCTTATTTAACAATAAAAAACTTTACTAGTTTTTATTATTATCTTTTTTGGCTAAAAAAACCGAGAATATTATTCAAACTAAACAAAAGCAACATCCTTCCTACAGCCATCCAAGAGTACAGTAGAAAGAAGATGCTAATTACAACAAACTGAAGACCTATGAATAGCTACAAATTTAGCTCAACAATGGACTGCAAAGTTAAGCTCTCTCCTTACCCAATTAAAATTACAAATAACAAAAAAATTCTTATAGTCTACAACATCGCAAATTACTAATTGGATAGGCCAAGTAGTGGTAGAGCGATCTTCTTTAATAGCATCAAAACAACTTTTAGTATCACCCTTCACTTCAATTCTCTCAATGTTTTTTGCCTTGGCAATTTGGCACCTTTTCGCTGTCTTTGCAATATCTTGCCTGATTTAAAATCTAATTTGGGCCCATGAGTAGTCAATTTTAATGGAAATTCAACTTCCTACAATATGTGAGCTTAAATTTGTCAAGATCAAATGTTCAAATTTTTGGTCAAACTTAAGTTGACTATGGTCAAACTTGTGGAAACTATTTGAAAATATGAATCATAATATAAAATGATGAAATTTGATGATTTAGTAAAATCTTGACCTCCACTACTAGTCAACTTAGTCAAAGTTTGACCAACCAGGATTATTTCACTATTTTAGTTAGTTTGACTTAGAAATGTAAAATTGGACATTCCGACTTTCAATTGGGGCAAATTAAATTACTTTTGGCTTCCCAATGATCCTATTGTAAAGAATATGGATTTTGACATTTTTAAAGTAAAATTGAGATTTTTGCACATAAAATAAAGGCAAAAAAAATATAATCCCCACCAAAATCAAACTCCAATCAAACGTCTCACGTGAACACACACAAAAGTAGAGCTCAACATTCGACTCATCGTGCCATTGTCAAATGCATTCAAATGCCTGAATGTCTTTGCCTTGTTTGAATTTGGGGTTTTGCATATTTTTGAAGAGACATCCTGGGTTAGTGGAATTAGGTTTGAATCAACTTCTTCATCAATTGCGTGTTTTAAAGAATTTAGTCAAATTCTAAGCTTAAACTCACTTTTGGTTTGGCTTGAAATCAATTTGCCTACCCATGGTTTAAAAATGTTACTTTACCTACCTGAGGTAAGCTTCATTTGTCTTCTGTAACCCACCTCAGTTAAAAATTAGGTAAACTTCATTTGTCTTCTGTAACCCACCTCAGTTAAAAATTGGGTAAATATGTATTTTTGCTACTCTTTTATGTCTCTCTCTCCACACACACACACAAAAAGATCAAAAAGTGGTATTTTCCTCTTTCTCAATTCACACAAATTTTGAACATGAAGAACATACACCAAAAAAATTAAACTCAAATCAACTTCCACAAAAATATATTTAACGTTCATAATTCTCAAAACCCATGAAACCCTTTGTTTCTCACAACTTTGAGAAGGAAGAAATCTCAATTACTACTACCAATAAACCCATGAGTTTGCTTTTTAGAAAACCCAAGAAGGAGAAGATGAAAAGAAGAGCCAAATTACAATGGAATTATCACATACTCAAAGGCCAAGTCAAAAACTTTCACTACTGATAATGAGATTAGTTCCTCTACCCTTTTTGAAATAGAAGGAAAATAACTTATCTTTTTTAACTTTATGGGTATTTTGGAGACCGATCAACTTCAAGTCAACCAGGTAGAATGGTTTGCAACCAAAAGTCAACATTTTTTTTTTCCTGGTCTTGTTTCTCTTGTGTTTTTATTTTTATTTTTGTCTTGGGGGGAGAGAAACATAGTAAAAATACATATATACCCATATTTTTAACAAAGATAGGTTACTGGAGAGACAAACAGAAATGTAAATTTACTGCAATTATCTCATAATTATAGGGCAAAACTTAAGTACAATATTTAAGTTGTGTCTTAAGAAGAAACAGCACTTAAGTTTTGTACCTAAGTTTTGTCCATAATTTTAATACTCCCATTTATGGGGTTTTGAATTCTCTTCTACCTTTCTTAGTTTAAGTAGAAGTTTGCGAATCACATGGATCCGGTTCTTTTCTCTGCAATCTCTCCAAAGGATTGGTCATGTAAAAAAGTTTTTGGAGACAAAGGCGCGGTCAAGGATTTTAATTGGCTTGTTCATGAATTGAAGGCATTTTTGTTCTTGAAAAATCTAAGCCTTCATATAGCCAAACAAATTCATTTCTGAGTTTATCAAATTCTCAACATGATTTTTTTCTAACCTATAAAAGAAAGAAATGGGGTTTTTTTTTTTTTTTTTTTTGGTTATATTGAGATTTTCTCTATATTTTTTGTCGTGTTGGATTGGCCAGAAAGTGAAATAAAAGAAAGTGTATAGCAGTTTTTATCATTAAGATAATAGCAAGGATTAAAATGGGAATTATTGAAAAACTCAAGGATCAAATTGAAAGTATTCAAACATTAGGGCCAAAAAAAAAAAAAAAAAAAAAACCCCAAAATATGGAGACTAGAAAAGTGTTTTTGCCTTTATATATTACTAGTAGCAGACCTGTGCGTTGCACGTGATAACTTTTTAGGTAAAATATTATTTTAGTCTCTAAACTTTATAAAGAGTTTTTGAAAAAAAAATAGTTTAATCATTTTTTTTCATCATCTTGTTTATAACTTTTTTTACAATTATCATATATTTACTGGTTGATGATTTGCATAACATAGACATTAAATAAGAGTTTGATTAGTTTTAAGTTTAAAATATATATTATTATATTTAATTGTTGATTATTGATTTAATTAAGTAAACGTAATGGTTGATTTTATTGCGCTATAAAGTTTTAAATGTTCTCTGTATAGTCATCTCTATTTTATTTCTTACTCCTCTTGAACAATTTTTTATTTTCCAAAAAAAAGTTACTAATTGACATTTGATTTCATTTTTTTTTTTTCTTCTTCCTTCATTTATTCTTTATTACTTCGTATGTTAGTTGTAATTTTTATGGTTATCAATAAGAAATAGAAATCATGGATGACTTAAATAGTTATAGATGTAATTAAGTTAGTGGTATGTCAAAGGTTTTTTTTCCCCCCCTTCTGAATTTTCAAGGAAATATAAAAGGCATTTCTCTAGTTTAGTCTCAATCAATTAAGACATCCATAATATCTTAACGGAAGTAGTAATGAGCCCTAATTTTTTTTTTTTTTTAATGTATGAAGTGGTTATGTAAGTGGTATGTCAAAGTAAAAATAAAAAAATCCAAGGAAATGTAAAATGTCTTTTTTTGAAAAAAGAAATTGTGACTTTCTGAATTGTAGAAATATGGTTGTTTTAATTACCTTGTTTATAGATTTCATTATTTAGTTATAGACATCTAAATTAAAGTAGATGAATATATAAATGCAAAATTATATGTAAAGTTACAACCGCACAAGATAAATATGTCTAGATTTTTTTTTTTTTTTTTTTTTGGTTTTTGATTATCATGAATCATTATTTCATTGTTTACTTATATATATATATATATATATATATATATATAGGGAAGAGGAGAAGAGAGACGGAAGCACAGTATATTATATGTTAAAAGTAATGTAAGCAAAGTAAATGAAAGCACAAGTTAAAATGATAATAATAAGGCGGTAGAACCAGTCAAGCAATATATAACAAAATAATTCAAAGTAAATGAAAGCAATTTAGAACCGTCCGGTATGGCGATAATTCGTCCAAGGTGGCGGTAGCAACAAGTAGTATAATGAACATAAAACTGAAAATACTTGTTATTGAAAGTATATTAAACACTTACATTAGTAGTGAATACAAGATCTCAACAGTGGAGGTTAATAGTTACAAAGCTTGAACTAGTCCTAGTTACAAGGTTTGTAGGGAAAGTAGTAGTAGGAATAAGGTAGTAGTAGTAGAAACAAGGAACTCTCTCAAAGAAGGCTTCTAAGGAGGAAAACTCTCTCTAGAAGAAAACTCTTAAGAAAAGTTTTGAATTTAACTTAAGGGACAACCCCCCTTAAATAGGCAATATTCTGAATAGTAAAAGTAACATGAACAGTAGAAGCATGCCGAAGGAGGACTCGGAATATTTGAAGGCAGTTTTGGGAACATAAAAAATCTCCTTTTCAGGACATTATTATAGCATGGGAGACAACAGTAGCATTTTTAGCATGGGAAAGAACAGTAGCATCTTGGCCATTGTGCAGGCCAGACAAATAGAGTGAAGCAATCAGTTTTGAGCTAGGTCATCAGCATCATCTTCATCAAGTCCAAACCACTCCTCATTGTAGGGTAGTAGGGATCTTTTGTAACAGAGGCTTCAGAGGACCGATCATCATCCGAACCAGCTCTTTCTCCTTTTAACAATTTAATGAGAGCATTCAGTGCTTCAGGGTCTTTGCGGATTTCATCCAAAGGAGAACTCACTTTTCTAGGTTTAACAGATGATTTAACAGATTTAGAAGAGGAAGCAGGTGCATTAAGGACAGGGGATTGACCATGTGAACAGTCCTTGGCAATGGGGAGAGCAACAGGAGATGAAGAATCTCTGGAAATTGTAGCAATAATTTTCTGAGTATGAGGGAATTTACCCCACCATTTCACATACCAATGTCTGGAGAGAACATCACCATCTTTTTCATACTGCCACTTTAATATCCAATGTATCTTGAAGCGTTTAACAAAGTGAAGCAAAGGAGGGAACTTAGCACCATGAGCATCAACCTTATAAAACTTCTTGAAACATTCAAAAGCATTAAGTAATGGTTCAGGAAATATGTCATTAAGAGGGCCATATTGAGACCACCAACAGATGAACCAAAGAGGCAGAGAACCAGTGAAATTTTTATCAAAGTTAACAAACCAGGAATGAGACATGTTTTCATTCTGGTGAAGCATAAATCTTGACCAAGCAGTGATGTAATCATAGTAGGAATAGGGGATGGGAGAAGAGGACACTGTTCTGGTAAAACTGGGGGAAGGACCCCATTTTTCTTTATTTATAACATTGACAATGTAAACACTGTGGTAAATAATTTTGGAGGTATCAATTTTGTCAGAAATTGTGTTAATAATGATAGATTTCTCATTACGCAAGAGATCAGAATAATAATTTAAATTCTTATCTTTATGCTCAGGGATCCAGTGAAATCTTGGAGGGAAATAGCTTTTAGCAAGTTTGAGAGGATCAGAAATTGAGGCTTTGTTGGGTTCAATATAAAACATGTTCTGAAAATATTGTTTCTTGATGTATTGAGGGATGTTGGAGCTTTTGGGGAAAACAATCTTAATAGGTTGGTTAACAGGGGTTAAAGCATAAGGATCATAACACGAAGCTAGAACAGAGGAGTAATTGGGCTTAGGGATAGTACCTAGTGGGGTGAAACGGTTAACAATATCCAAAGAGGAAACAGGTTCTGTTTTAACAATTGGATTAATAGTGGTAGGTGTCTTGTCTTTCGACCTTCTACTTGCCATTGAAACACTGCAGAAATTCACGGGTAAGGAAATCAATGATGGAATTTTGAGATCCTTTAATATATTCAATATCAAAATCAAAAACACTTAAAATAGCTTGCCATCTGGCAAAAATGTGTTTTGAAGCAATATTTTCAACATCTTTTTCAATAACATACTTAGCACTTTTGCAATCAATACGTAACAAAAATTTTTGGTTTAACAGATCACTTTGAAACTTTGAAATACATAATACTATAGATAAAATTTCCTTTTTAATAGTACTATAATTTAACTGTGCATTATTCCAGATTCCAGAATAAAAAGGGACAATTTGTTCAGGTGACTCAAGGGAGACTCTTTGTTTCAGAATACCACCATAACCAATGTCAGAGGCATCGATTTCAACAATTTTGAAAGCATCAACAGTGGGAATACCAAGACACGGCAGTGTCTTAACATGAGATTTGATTTGTTTAACAAGAGAAGTATGGACATCAGACCAAGATGGAGGATTGCTTTTTAACCGGTCAAAAAGAGGTTTACATTGTTTCCTCATATCCTTGTAGAAATCAGCAACATAATTCAATGATCCAAGAAATCTTTGGAGCTGAGTTTTATCAGTAATAATATCAGGAAATTTATCAGCAAATTGTATGGCTCTATCAATAGGACAAATTTGTCCTTCAGAGATGTCATAGCCAAGGAAACGAACTTTTGTTTGAAACAATTTGATTTTCTTAGCAGAGACAACAAGACCATTTCTCTTAATAGTATCTAGAAAGGAATACAAATGTTTCCAGTGTTCATCAATAGAGCTAGAGTAAACAAGAACATCATCAATATAAACAATGGTGAAGTGGCTGAAGCAGTTGAAAATATCATTCATAATGTTTTGGAACTCACTAGGGGCATTTTTAAGACCAAAGGGCATCACATTCCACTCGTAATGACCAAAAGGAGTGGTATAAGCGGTTTTGTATCTATCCTTCTCACTGATCTGGATTTGCCAGAACCCAGATTTCATATCAAACTTAGAAAACACCACAGCCTCACTTAACCTATGGACCAGATCATTCTTATTAGGAATAGGATACTTAATCCACTTTAAAACTTTGTTCAAAGGTTTATAGTTGATAACCAAACGAGGGGTTCCTCTCTCAATTTCAGCATTTTTTTGAACATAAAAAGCAGAACAAGACCAAGGGGACTTGCTATTCCTAATCAATTTTTTCTTCAACAAATCATAGATTTCTTTTTTGCAAAATTCAACAGTTTCAGCATTCATTTGAATTGGACGAGCCTTAGTGGGAATGTTTTTCTCATCAAAATCTTTAACATAAGGCAAGTCAATAATATGTTTCTTCCTATGCCAAAAGGCATTAGGAACATCAGAGCAAACATCACCAATTAACAATCTTTGAAAATTATCAATTTTTTATTGCAACAATTTATTGGAAAGCTGTCCAGTAATTTTTTTGTATCTAACTTCTTGCTTAAGGAAGTTAAGATGTTTGATTTTAGCATGAATTAGATTGGAAGCATTATCAATATCAATCTCAAATTTTGGAGCAAATTTGAATTTTACTTTTTGACCAAAAGGGTCAGTAGTAATACCATCATGTTCAACAAGAAAATGATACAAAGCATTTATAAAAGACAAACCAAGAATCACTTTATCAGTCATATTTTTGACTAAAACAGAAGGAATCTTGAAGCAGATATTATCATGGCAAACATGAGCATTATTCAATTCATATTTAATCTTCATTTGAGAACCATTAGCAGAAACCAGTCTTTCAATTGATTTTTCAAAATATTTTGAAGGAATCAATCCTTCTTGGATACAATTCATATCCGCACCAGAATCAATCATAGTAATAACAGTGAAGTGATAATCATGAGAAACAACAATTTTAACTTTTGTAAACCATTTTGGAGGAAGTATTTTATTAACAAGAGCAAGTTGTGAATCAGTGATACCTTTATCAAAAAGAAGAGCCTGTTGACTGGATTCATCTCCTATGTGCTCATCTTGTTCATTATTAGATTTATTTTGATCAATATTTTTATCAATTTTTAACATCAACATTTCTTGTTTAAGATTATGATTATCACTTTTAATATTTTTAAATTCATGTCTTAATTTACTTATCTCTTCTTTAACAATATTAATTTCATGTTGGAGATCATTAATAGTTAAATCTTTGGATTTCTTTTTATTAAATCTTTCCAAAGTTTCTTCAAAACTTATAGTTGATCTAGGTTTTTTACCAGTTTCTTCTTTTAACAAGTTTTTCTTAAACTTATCCAAATATTCTTTTTGTAAATCAGGGTTTTCAATTTGACTTATCAATTTAACCAACAAACTTTCATTTTCTTCACTTTTAGTGAGAGTATTAACAGATTTAACAATATTGCAACAGGAATCTCTACAACCAAGTTTAATATTAGGAGAATCAGAATAATCATCAGCAGCATGATAACAAGAATCAGTTGAAGAAGAAAAATCATCTTCCAAAGAATCAGACGAATTGTTTGAATCAAGGATTCTGAATAATTCTTCTTGATCATTATCACCAATGTTTAATATGTTAAATTTATTTTTTAATTTACCAGGTTTTTGTTTGCAGTCTTTACTGAAATGACCAGGTTTTCCACAGTTGAAACATTTACCTTTACTTGATCTTTGGTTAACATATTTTTTAGAAACATTTTTCTTTTTAGCATAAAAATTATTAAAATTAGTTCTGTGTTTTTTATAATTTTTGTGATTTTTATTATGTTTTTCCCCTTTTGCGGAGAATGAGCAATTGGGGGCAAACCATATTGTTCACAAAACTTACCCATTTCATATTTAGCTTTTCTTTTATTTTTTAATTGGTGTTTTAACAATTTTTCATCATTGCACATATTAATTCCAAGTTTTTTAATAATGCTTAAAATATCACCATAAGTTAAATTATCATAATCAATGGAATCATTTTTACCAATTAATTCTTGTTTTACCTTATGAGCAAAGATAGGAGGCAGACCGTCAATAAACTTTTATTTCCAATAAGGCTTAAAACAGTCTTTCCGTTGCATTACTCTGGAAAGGAAAACATCTTGATACCATCTGTAATCAGACATAGTGGGACATCTCAAATTATTTAGTAAATCAGAAATTCGAGATAAAACATTATATGGAGTACCAACAAAATGTTTGATAATAGCATAAATCAAGGTATTAACACCATCAAGAATACCTCGACCAATACGATCATCAAAAATAGGCAAACTTTCATCATTCTTTTTAACAGCATGTTTAATAGAATCTCTGGATTCTTTTGTGAGATATGAATCCCACCATCCACGAAGAGTACCAGAAAAACCAGTAGCAAGTAAATCAACAATTTCAAGTTGGTCAAAATCATGGTTATTTTGGTAAGCAATTCCAACCATAGACATGTGACCCATTTTATTAATAATTTCTTGTTCAGAAAACCCATCAATATTCCATTCATAAATTTTATCGGCAGACACAGAAAACTGAGTTTGAAAAGGTCTTTCTTCAAACTGCATATCAGGAGGAGTAGGTTTTGAATACCAATTTTTTGTAAGAAACATAGGTTTGGAAGAACTCTCAACAAATCTTTTTTATTTCTGGGAAATCATTATCAAAAACCTTTTTAGCAGAAACAGAGGAAACAGTATCAGAATCTGTATTTTCATCAGAAGTAATTTCTTTTTCATTTCTTGAAATAGTTCAAGCAGCATGAGTACTTGTAGAAGTACCCTCAGTTTAACTTTTAAATCAGCAAGCATTTTTTCAACAGTTTCAAGAATTTTAGATTGAGAAGTTTTAAACTTAAATTTGTTATCATGACTGGGTAAGTTGATCAAAGGTTCCTCAATCTTGATAGAAACAAGTTTTTGAACAAAAGCAGATTTTTCAACAGAAACAGGCTTTTCAACAATTTGTTCTTCAATACGGTCAAGCTGTTGACCAATAATGTACAAAGACTCATTAGTAAAATTGTTTTGTTCAATAAGACTAACAATAGGAGTTTGATCATCAACAATTTTAAAAGGAGAAGCTTTAACATCAATGTTACTAGTAGTTATCAAAATAGTCTCAAGAGGTGGATGACTAGACCTAACAATGGTTTTGTCACTTTTAACAAAATTTGATTTCTTTATCACATTCAAATGATTTTTTGAAACTTCATCTTTTGTAACATAATAATTTTCAAGGAAATCAAAGAACAAAATATGTCTTTTCAATTGATGCATTTTTTCTTTCCATTTTCTTTTAACACGGTCTTTTTCAGACTGAGCAAAATTGTTTTGAAAATATTTTCTTTTACTTCTATTTTTAACAAGCATAAATTCATCATATAGGGGAACCAAATCAACTTCAAAATTATCATTCAAAACAGTTAAAACTCTTAATTGGTTAACATGATGTTCAATAGGAGGAAAATTAGAAACAATTTTAGTATCATCTTCTTCCATGTGATAACCAAATGAAGTAGTATTTAAAGCCAAAGTTTTAGCAATATTAGAATCATCCAAAGCAAGAGTAATATCAGGAGAACAGTTGAAATAAACAGGACCATCATTCAGAGAAGCAGTATCTATACCAAGAATGCTATTTTTAAAGTACTTAAATCTAGCAGAAAACTCATTTTTCTTTAATAGTGTGATTTTCTTCATTTACAATATCAGGAGGACAACCAATCCTGGTGCTAATAGAGGAGTTGGATCTCCACAACTTATCCATACTATCCTAGTTTTAACACTCAGTTATCATGTTTTTCTCACAACCGTTGCATTTCGTAACACATACCCTAAGCAACCCTATACCACACACATGCCCTACACGCCCTCTCTTGGCTCAAACAGGCCTTACAGTCAGGTTCTGGGAATTCACTTCACACCTAGGGTGGCGCCAATGACGGTAAGAAGGGGACACAACAACGGAGCACCAAAGGTTCGGGTAGACACAGACAAGATACAAAGACACAACAACACTATCACGCCAAAAAAGAATGGCTCTGATACCATAAAGAGGGAAGGGGACGCACAGCTGAAGAGAAGAGGAGAAAAGAGACGGAAGCACAGTATATTATATATTAAAAGTAATGTAATTTTGAAAAACCCACTGATCTAAAATTAAAAGGTGTTTCTAGTGATAAATCTCAAATAAACTCTGTTTACTATTCTACTAAACCTGAACCTTCCTCTCCATATGGCAAAACAGCCAATGAAGAAGAAGAAGATACTGGATCTGTTTGTCCATCTGATTCTGATTTTCCTCCTATTGAAAATAATGTTAACCAATTAAGAGTTTTGACTGTTTTAGATGAAAATTTTGAAATTGATATGGTTTCATTATATAATGAATTTATGCTTTTAAAAAATAGACCTAAAAGGAAATATTTTCAAAATAATTTTGCTCAGTCTGAAAAAGACCGTGTTAAAAGAAAATGGAAAGAAAAAATGCATCAATTGAAAAAACATATTTTGTTTTTTGATTTCCTTGAAAATTATTATGTTTCAAAAGATGAAGTTTCAAAAAATCATTTGAATGTGATAAAAAAAATCAAATTTTGTTAAAAGTGACAAAACCATTGTTAGGTCTAGTCATCCACCTCTTGAGACTGTTTTGATAACTACTGGCAACATTGATGTTAAAACTTCTCCTTTCAAAATTGCTGATGATCAAACTCCTATTGTTAGTCTTATTGAACAAAACAATTTTGCTAATGAGTTTTTGCATATTATTGGTCAACAGATTGACCGTATTGAAGAACAAATTGTTGAAAAAACTGTTTCTGTTGAAAAATCTGCTTCTATTCAAAAACTTGTTTCTATCAAGACTGAGGAACCTTTGATCACTTTACCCAGTCATGATAACAAGATTAAGTTTAAAACTTCTCAATCTAAAATTCTTGAAACTGTTAAAAAAATGCTTGCTGATTTAAAAGTTAAAACTGAGGGTACTTCTACAAGTACTCATGCTGCTCGAACTATTTCAAGAAATGAAAAAGAAATTGTTTCTGATGAAAATACAGATTTTGATACTGTTTCTTCTGTTTCTGCTAAAAAGATTTTTGATAATGATTTCCCAGAAATAAAAAAGATTTGTCGGGAGTTCTTCCAAACCCATGTTTCTTACAAAAAATTGGTATTCAAAACCTACTCCTTCTGATATACAGTTTGAAGAAAGACTTTTTCAAACTCAATTTTCTATGTCTGCCGATAAAATTTATGAATGGAATATTGATGGGTTTTCTGAACAAGAAATTATTAATAAAATGGGTCACATGTCTATGGTTGGAATTGCTTACCAAAATAATCACGATTTTGACCAACCCGAAATTGTGGATTTACTTGCTACGGGTTTTTCTGGTACTCTTCATGAATGGTGGGATTCATATCTCACAGAAGAATCCAGAGAATCTATTAAACATGCTGTTAAAAAGAATGATGAAGGTTTGCCTATTTTTGATGATCATATTGTTCGAGGTGTTCTTGATGGTGTTAATACCATGATTTATACTATTATCAAACATTTTGTTGGTACTCCTTATAATGTTTCATCTCGAATTTCTGATTTGCTAAATAATTTGAGATGTCCTACTATGTCTAATTACAGATGGTATCTAGATGTTTCCCTTTCCAAAGTAATGCAATGGAAAGACTGCTTCAAGCCTTGTTGGAAAGAAAAGTTTATTGATGGTCTGCCTCCTATCTTTGCTCATAAGGTAAAACAAGAATTAATTGGTAAAAATGATTCCATTGATTATGATAATTTAACTTATGGTGATATTTTAAGCATTATTAAAAAACTTGGTATTAATATGTGCAATGATGAAAAACTGTTAAAACACCAATTAACAAATAAAAGAAAAGCTAAATATGAAATGGGTAATTTTTGTGAACAATATGGTTTGCCCCCAATTGCTCCTTCTCGGCAAAAGGGTAAAAAACATGATAAAAATCACAAAAATTATAAAAAAAACACAGAAATAATTTTAATGACTTTTATGCTAAAAAGAAAAATGTTTCTAAGAAATATGTTAACAAAAAATATGGGAAAGGTAAATGTTTCAACTGTGGAAAACCTGGTCATTTCAGTAAAGATTGTAAACAAAAACCTGGTAAGTTAAAAAACAAGTTTAACATGTTAAATATTGATGACAATGCTCAAGAAGAGTTATTCAGAATCCTTGAATCAAACAATTCGTCTGATTCCTTGGAAGATGATTTTTCTTCTTCAACTGATTCATGCTATAAATTTGCTGATGATTCTTCTCATTCTCTTAATATTAAAAGTGGTTGTAGAGATTCTTGTTGCAATGTTATTAAATCTGTTAATACTCTCACTAAGGGTGAAGAAAATGAAAGTTTGTTGGTTAAACTGATAAGTCAAATTGAAAACCCTGATTTACAAAAAGAATATTTGGATAAGTTTAAGAAAAAATTGTTAAAAGAAGAAACTAGTAAAAAACTTAAATCAACTATAAGTTTTGAAGAAACCTTGGAAAGATTTAATAAAAAGAAATCCAAAAATTTAACTGTTAATGATCTTCAACATGAAATTAATATTGTTAAACAAGAGATAAATGAATTAAAAAATGAATTTAAAAATATGAAAAGTGATAACCATAATCTTAAACAAGAGTTGTTAATGTTAAAAATTGATAATAATATTGATCAAAATAAGTCTGATAATGAACAAGATGAGCACATAGATGGAGATGAATCCTGTCAACAGATTCTTCTTTCTGATAAAGGTAATATTGATGATTCTCAACTTGCTCTTGTTAATAACATACTTCCTCCAAAATGGTTCACAAAAGTGAAAATTGTTATTTCTCATGATTATCATTTCACTGTTATTGCTATGATTGATTCTGGTGCGGATAAGAATTGTATCAAAGAAGGATTGATTCTTCCAAAATATTTTGAAAAATCAACTGAAAGATTGGTTTCTGCTAATGGTTCTCAAATGAAGATAAAATATGAACTGAATGATGCTCATATTTGTCATAATAATGTCTGTTTCAAAATTCCTTCTGTTCTTGTCAAAAATATGACTGACAAAGTGATTCTTGGTTTGCCATTTATAAATGCTTTGTATCCTTTTCTTGTTGAACATGATGGAATTACTGCTGATCCTTTTAGACAGAAAGTAAAATTCAAATTTGCTTCAAAGCTTGAAATAGATATTAATAATGCTTTAGATCTGTCTTATGATTTCCCTACTAATAAACCTGTTCATGAACCACGGATGAATTTGTATTTCACAGACAATTTTCAAGGTAATACTAATAGTGCCAAATTGTCAACTATTGCCAATCACCCTAATATTCTTAATGATTCTTTGCAGGAATCAGGCAATTATGCGTGGATAAATACCACTAATAAGTGGGATAATAATAATATTTATACTTATACTACTAGTAAGTGGATTATTATGACTCCCTCAGCTGAGAGGAAAAATAAGGGAAAAGCTCCTGCACAAGACTATTCTCAAAACAAAAGGTTCCTAGTGGAACAACCTTTTAATATGCATGAAGTCGCATCTTCTGGGGTAAAACCTAGTGGATCAACATCCCTTCAGGAATTTGTTCCAGCAACGGTGACTTATTCCAATGGTGATATGATGATTGCTTTAGAGGAAGTCTTATCCAGATCCTTACAGTTTCATAATGGAGTCTATAGTGAATTACTAGATTCCATAAAATTTATTCTTGATAATCTCTATGCTGCTTTTATTAAAGACCATTATTCCCTGTTTGAAAAAACTCTTCAAGCTCTTGAAATTCACCTTGTTAACCTTACTGCTCAAAATGAGGCTTTTATGAGCCACTATGCCAACCTTATTTCTAAAAACAACCCTGTTTCAGAAAATGACCTTGTTTCCGAAAATGATGTTATTCCAGAAAATGAGACTCTTAGGATTCGCCTTGAAGCCTACATTAGTCAACTCTTTGGCAAAGAGGATATCCATTCAAAAGATAAAATGACTATAATGGGCACTGATTATGCTAGATTGAGTCTTAAGACCCAATCTCTATTAAGAAGTGCTATTGCCAACTTGCCATCAGATATACAATCCAGTATTCTGAATAGCAAGGCTATGTTTGGGTCTTTTGACCTATGGTCCGAATATTTCAAGAAACTTGTTACAGCCACTATTCCTGATCCTGATGAATTAGATGAGGGTGATAACGTATTTATCCAGTTAGACTAGGAAGAACACTTTGGGAGTTCTCTCAGAGTATATGAAAAGAAACACCCATTTCCTGGTCTTTTGATTAATTATGATGATGGTTCATATTTTGCTGATGAATCAAATGATGATGATGGAGATCCCAACTGGCTTTCCCAAATGTTTGAATATGGCTTTATCAGGTTCATGAAGTTAACAAGTCATTTTCAAGCCAGCCAGTTTCCACAGATTATTCAGGATGCTATTAAAGGATTAAAAAGTCCCTTTGTTACCATCAGATGCTGGAGCACTCTGCCAAAATGGGAAAAAGATAACTGGATGAATGTCTAGCCCTCAAAGCATCTCATTCTCATTAATGGTCATACTCACCAAGGACCATGGTTTGAAAGAAATACTCAATTGTCCTTTAATGATCCTTATGCTCTTACAGAATGCTGGAGAAATTATTTTAATAACCAAATTATTGATATTGCTCAGAATTTGTGGAAAGATTATCATTTCATTGGAAACACAAACAGGATTTCTGTTTTTGGTCCCCGACTATATGCCAATGCCATTGCTCATTTGCGAATAGCTGATCATTGTAATCCAAGAAGTTTTCTCATCCCAGGGAGAACTCCAGCGTTTAAGCCAATTTTATATTGCGGATTCTGTAATCAATATGCTGCTTCCCATGACCATCCATGTGATTCTCCCCAAGGTCCTTTTGATCCATTTGATGGATACCCATCCGATGCTCCTTCTACAGATTAAATTCAGTCAAGATACTCCTGATCTCTTGCAGTTGATTAATGATTGATTTCTCTATTTGTCTAGCCTGCACAAAGGCTAAAAATGTTGCAATATTCGAATAATGTAATACCTACGCCTGACAAGCCCATGCACTTGATGTGATATTCCTGTGCAAAGCCATGCGTCTGACAAAATTGGGGTTCTTTAGTGACATGATTCTGAAGACTCCCACTTATGGTGAACAAAAGGACAACATGGTGGCTTTTAGAATCTACATACAAATATTCTATTAGCCATAGTAGCCATAATGCTCCATTATTTGTTCCTTTTACTTTTTGTCCTCTCCAAGTCAGAAACTCCTCTTTTGAATATGCCAAAATTGCTGGAGATTTCAAGACAAAAGTAGGAAAAATTACTGTTCACGGATTACTGTTCATAGATTACTATTCACCGACACTGTTCACATTTTACTGTTCATGACACTGTTCACTCCGAATTTTGCCTATTTAAGGGGGGCTATCCCTTAAGTAAATTCAGAACTTTTCTTAGAATTTTCTTCTAGAGAGAGTTTTCCTCCTTAGAAGCCTTCTTTGAGAGAGTTCCTTGTTTCTACTACTACTACCTTGTTCCTACTACTACTTTCCCTACAAACCTTGTAACTAGGACTAGTTCAAGCTTTGTAACTATTAAACTCCACTGTTGAAATCTTGTATTCACTATTACTGTAAGTGTTTAATCTACTTTCAATAAGAAGTATTTTCAGTTTTATGTTCATTATACTACTTGTTGCTACCGCCACCTTGAACGGATTACCGCCATACCGGACGGTTCTAAATTGCTTTCGTTTACTTTGATCCTAGATGATAATGTAAAGGTAAAATTATATGAAAAGTTAAAACTACCCAAGATGGACGTTTAGCCACTGGTAGATATGTGTTTTTTAAAGATTAAAAAGTATGCTTGATTGCTTTAGCTGGAACTATATAACTATACAAATATTGTTGTGAGTGGTTCTATCATTTGCAAATTAACAAGTTTGGTAGTCTTACCAAATGTGACTACTTTTTTATAAAAAAAATTTGTTTTTGCCGAAACAACTTAAAAATATTAAGATTTAATGTGGTAGCTGTAAAATATGTCAATGATATAAAAAATAGAAAATATTTAAATATTTAAAAAGCTTTTTTAGTTGATTGTAATATAAAACTTTTTTTTCTCAATTTTTTATATAACTTTTCCCATAAGATCAATATTGTTGGCATCCTTTAAAGATGATACATAATATTTTTGAGAAGAATAAGAAGAAGCAGAGATGATATTAACACATAATATAAAATTATTAAGTTTGCATAATTTCAATTTGTGGGAAAAAAAAATTAATACATCTATGATAAAGGTTTTTATCTAAATGATATATAGTAGTCCATATTTTTTTAGTCTTGAATCAAAATGTCCATTCTCAATAGCCTTTTAAGTCTACAATTTGCTCTTATAAAAAAAAAATCTACAAATTGCTCAATCTATAGACCTAAACACAATCAAAGAGTGCTATCTAAACTATAAATTATATGACCTTTTATCACACAAATATCTTGATTTCTCTAAAGGAAGGCAAGCGTGTGTTTAGTCATTTTCTTGATTTGTGCT
Organism: Quercus ilex subsp. ballota; assembly: GCA_032727855.1. NCBI lineage: Eukaryota > Viridiplantae > Streptophyta > Magnoliopsida > Fagales > Fagaceae > Quercus > Quercus ilex. The sequence continues at coordinate 29,818,198 of CM064909.1, forward strand.
GCATAATTTAATAGTACAGAGGATGTGACTGAATTTAAATGTTGAATAAAATAAGTTGAGAAGAAAAAAGAGTAAAAATAAAATATATAGTAATAAATATCAAATTATCCAAATCATGCTATGTATTATAATAGGAGCATTATATTATTATATACTATATATATAATGCAGTAGGATAATATTTAATAATCAAAGAGAATAAAAAAGATAACAACAAAAAACACAAAATTAAATCACATCAACCCAAAGTAGAATTCTAATTAATACAAAAATTCATCAACCTAAAGTATGGATACAATAAAAAGAAAAAATCAAACAAAAAATGAAAAGCAAATTGAGAGAGAGAGAAGTAACCTTTAAGGTAGAAAATTATGCATAAAATGGAAAAAAAAAAGGTCAAATTTATAGTAAGATGTTGAGAATAAATAAGAATAGTCAAAATAAAAGAAGATAAAAGGGTAGAGAGAGAATGATGTTAAGGTAGAAAGTAGTAGGTAGATGATGAGGTAAAAATGAGGGAGAGTTTTGGAAAATTAATAATAAAAATAATGGTTAAAAGATATTTTAATTTTTAAATTATGGAGTTTTTAAGTTACCTTAAATGAGAAAATGTTTAAATATATATATATATATATATAGGAAAAATTGAAAACAAAAAAGATAATGACATAACTGCTGATGTAGCTCAACTGGAGCATAGCAATAATAAATATTACGCTTCAGTTTTAAGATATGTATAAATATAGATTATATTATTAAAGTTCCACCAATCAAATTATACTTGTCCATGTTCTTTTCAATGTCTTTGCACGCCAGGACTTTGGCACTTATACAATAATTAAGAAATTAAAGTTACCAAAAGACTTGTAACTCAATTAATACTTGTTTTTGTCTTTAATAGAGATGTCTAGAGTTCAAATTTTTCTCTTCACTTATAATTATCAAATAAGAAGGAAAAAAAAACCAATAGTAAGAGAAGAGAGCTTTTCATTGCTCCAAAAGAGACGAGAACTAAAATAACCTTTCTCCGTATCGGAAGACTCCCTGATTTCAAAAAGCACTTCTTATGTAAAGTTGTAAGAGCATTCGCAGCAGTGAACCTAAAATTTTAGCTATTTAGCTATACAAAAAGCCACTTTATCTATTTTACCTACACATATGCTGCAGCAGTGAATCTATTTTAGCTTTTAACTCAATAAAATAATATAAACACTATAATAAAATAATATTTCAACAACAATAAAATAATATATCACCCTATCCAAAAAAAATCCACATCACCAATCAGAACTACCTCTACCATCAGCCACAGCCACCACTAACACCACCACAACCACCACCACCACCACCACCAGCCCACAGCAGTTAAAAAAAAAAAAAAAAAAACCCAAATCTCCGATCTTTTTCCTCAGCCACAGCCACAATCACAGCTACAACAACCACCAACACCACCACCACCAGGCATTATTTTAATAACCGGCAGATTAAAATAATATATATATATATATATATATATTTTTTTACCTTTGAGCTATAGTGCACATCTATCTTTAGATGTGCACTGTAGCAGAGAAGCAAAAAAATTTGCTTATAGCTCCACTGCTGTGGGCTTCTTTTGTGTTCAATGGTGCTAAAAAATAGCAATATAGCTATTTAGCACCACTGCTGCGAATGCTCTAAACTCCAACTTGTTTATTTATTTATTAGTACGAGGCCGGTTTTAATACTTATGTTTGAATTAATTGAAGCCGCGTAGAAAATCTTTTGCCCATTGATTCATATATGTATAGCTTTTTCTACCCACATGCATGTAATAAAATAATATAGGGAAAAAAATTAGTAACATCTTTTGTTTGATACATTTCAAGTGGGCAGAGAGGATTAGACCCCTCAACAATCAACATCTCCTTTAAAAACAACAAATAATATCAGCTGCTCGTTCGTGGTAGGTTTTTTTTTTTTTTCCCCCCCTAATTTATTGAGCTTATTTGCTTCATATACAAAATTTTAAGGTTTTTTTTTTTTTTTTCTAATTTATTGTGGGGTCAAGCTTAGGTCCAATGTCCACTGTCCAGTAGTACTGGACCCGTTGAGATGATGACATGTGTCCACTTTTGGACGAGTGTCATCATCTGACTGGGTCTAATGCACTAAATGCACTGGACCTAAACCAAGTCTTTTATTGTATACCATTGAAAATAAGTTCCACAAACAAGATATCAAAAATAAATAGAATTTTTTTTTTTTTTTTTCATTCTTTATATAGAATTACAACACCTTTTCTCTTCTATTACTATTAAATCAATCTCTAAAGTTGATTTCTCTTCTATGATTTTCCTAAAACCTTTTCATGTCTATAAAATTTTAAGCTGTATTTGGAGTTATCCGGTAGAGATGTCTTATGTCCATTCAGATCCATCTACAATTTCAAGATCTTCAACTATACAGAAGAGGGAACAAGCATTTTTTGTCCTCGTACCAATCTCCATTGCTTCCAACCTTCTCCTCTTATTCTACTTTTACTACCTTCGTCGTCAAAGAGGCCTTGAGTCAGGATTAGCATCTTCAGAAAGCTATAATAATGACATTTCCAAGGTATGATTAATTAGTATTTGTCTCTGTTCAAAAAAATTTGTTAATCCATTCTGTGCGCAGTGTGAATATATGTGTAATTCTTTTAGGATCACACACTTTGTCACAACTTGATGACATATGTAATTGTGATTGATGAACCATCAGTTGCACATGAAGTCATCACTTTTTTCACCACTCACACGTATATATTATCAAAGTTGTGGTGAAATGTATGGCAAAGTGTGTGTCCGCATACTTTCTCAAATGTTTTTATTCTTCTTTTTTTTTTTTCTTTTTTTTTGTGATTCAGCAGCCTGAATTGGGTTTGAAGAAAGAAACGAGAGAAATGCTACCAGTTGTGGTATACAAGGAGAGCTTCTCCGTAGGAGATGCACTGTGAGTGGACTTACTTAATGTTTTTTTTTTAAGAGAGTTTTAACTTATGGCGTTCATCCCTAATAATAGCTTTTTATCATTAGACCAAGACACCAATTGATTTTTTGGTGTAGGTAGGGATTGAATCTCAAATCTTTTATTCAACTATCAAAGATTTTACCAGTTGAGTTAATTGAAACCCACTTCTTTATGTTAATTCTTTACAAACATACTACAATAGTTGATATATGTAAGAATTCACTAATCACAGTTGCTAAAAAAAAAAATTAGCAACACACACCCAGGTAATGCTTATTTTGGGTGTGTATGTTTGTAAAATGGCAATTTGGGGGTTTTACAACCCTATGCTAATGCTCTAAAACAATGTCATTTTCAACACGTTAGGGGAAGAAAATTAGTCTTTTATTTTTGTTTTCTTTTTATTTGATTTTTTTGCTTTAAAAAACTCCACAACTCTAACCACCCACCACCAAGAACCATGCATCACCCAAAACCCAAAACTCCACTAACAAAAGCCCATCCAATCAGCCAGCCTTCACCTCCAATTGCACACAGCCCACCCCCCCCCCCCCCCCCCCTCCCCTAAAACAGAAAAGCCACCCTACTTAATCCTTCACACCGCCATCACAAGTTGTTGGCCGATCAATACGTAAAAGAAATAAAATTGAAAATCTCTATTAAGTCAAACGAAACATCAAATCTTATGAAATTCATTTAAAAGCAGTTACAAATCCATAGAAACCTACAAATGAAGATACCTTCTATATATATCATTTTAAAATCTTGCAATGAACTCTAATAGTTGAAATATGTATGTATTTCATAGTATATATTCCCCCCCCCCCCCCCCCCCCCAACATTACTAAGTATATTAACTACTCAATTAGAATCTATCCAAGATGTTATCTCCCTAACAACAGTAGTAGTGCAATTGATACTTTGGCGCAAAGGGAGGTGGTGAGAAAATGGAGGGGAAAAAAAAAACTGAATAAAAAAATTAAAATGTGGTCAAAGAGTTAAGAAATTAAAATAAAAAAATTTTAACTTCAAATAAAAATCAATATTAACCTAACTTTAAAAAATTGCGGGCCCATCAAAATTTTGTTGTGCACCACCCTTATAGTTTATCTTTTTAGCAATTAGTGTAATTCATCTTATAAAAGTTATATATCAATTTAACTTTGCATAGTGCATACAATAACTTTTACCCACAAATGGAAAAATAATAATAATAAATAAATAAAATATTCAACTTCCTCCTATAGTCCTATCTGTTTATTTTGCTAGATGCTCTGTATGCCTTGGGAACTACCAACCGATGACAGGCTTCAACAAATTCCAGTATGTGGCCATATGTTTCACAAGGACTGCATTGGTTACTGGCTCACTACCCACACCACCTGCCCACTCTGCCGCCTCTCCCTCCTTCCTCCCACGAAAACAGTAGTTGAATCAGTTGATATTCAGTTAGAAATTAGTCACGGAGCTTTTGTTGCAGAGAACAATAATGAAACATCCCTTGAAGAGAATTCACAGGCTTGCAATGAAGGGATAAAGGCTATACAATTCTCTCCACGATAGAAGAATCAAGAGAATTCTTCTAGCTCTAAAGGGTACTAGTCAATTATCATTTTTTATTTTTATTTATTTATGGGTTTTGATTGATTCACATCCAACCCACACTCTTTTATACATATTATGTATAAAGTGAATATTCTTAAAAAAAATATTGACACCTTGTGTGAATGTGTGGATATTATTTATATAACCAATAGTGTTAAATAATAATTTTCCTTTATATATTTATATTGATGAAGTTCTAATACATTTGTGCGTGCGTGTGCACTGTGAAAAAGATTGAGAGCTAGTCTAACGGCCCACAATTTCTAGGATAATGATCATTATATATATTTGCTCCACACATCATAACAAGGGAATAATTTAAATGACCTCTATTTTTTTTTTTTTTTTTTTTTTTTGAGAAACCAAACAGAAACTAGATTTTGACTAACATTGTTATTTTAAACAACTTGGATGTCTAAAGGAACAACCTCTATCCAGATAAGAATAGGATCAGAGAGGAGCTCGTCTAGTGAGCTGGTAGGCTACCAAGTTCTCCTAACAACGTACATGACATAACCTGACCTCATGGAAAGAGGCCGCTAAGGCCTTGACGTCATTGATAATGGTAATTTTTGTGGTTCGTACTCTCTTATGACACGTTGACATGTCGGTTCCTTTTTACAAAGACAAGATACGCAATACTCAATCTCCCTTAAAACAGTTTTAGACTCAATGCTGACACGAGCTTGGGAATACGCAGAGTCTCTTAAAAAGAGACGAATGAGTCGCCACTTGGTTATAGGTCCAAGAACCAAAATATGACTCCATATATAAAAGGTCTTTTTACCAAACTAAGTCTGGAGTTAGGATACAGGATGGGAAAATGTTAGACACCCCAAGCCTGCCCAACCATAATCAGCCTTCATTTATCATTGCGTAACTGGATGGAGTATAAACTATCCCAAAAGCTCAAACATGTGTACACTTGTATCTAAGGCCTAGGTGTGAGTCTACATGTCATGTGAGACAAGCAAGGGAAAGCAGATAAAACATGTGATCATGGAAGCGTAGACATACAGAGAATCAGACAACTCATGGCATCAACTCTTTCCGTTATGGTTCCTCATGGAAAACTAGTTTATGTACTTGTCTTAGTTGGTACCAAAGTCTCATCAAACAGACAAAGCTTAGCTTTTAGAGTTTCAAATCATGAAGTTCAATATACAAATTCAATGTGCGTGCTAACAGTTTTCAGTATACAAGGAGTTTATGCCTTTTTTGCGTTTTTCCATCCTTTCAAATAACTACAAAGTTCTCATGCATTATTATCTCTCTCCTCTTTGCTCTGGTGTCAGCCCACCCTGCCCGCAGCTAGGGCAACTCTTTAGCCCGAATCCTTGGCAATCAAAACATCTATGCAAATGCACATTAAAAAAAGTAGAAATTATTTAGACCAGGAAAGTTATAAATTACATACTCTTCAAATTAAGCAAAGCGATTTTTAGAAATAGTAATGAACTTACTTCCAGCGCTCAAAAATATTTCCATTCTTTTTGTTTCTTCCTGTGCCCTAAGGAAAGATGAAAAAGGCGTTAGTTTCACAATATTGCAACAACGGATGAGTGAAAAAGGAAGGGAAAAAAAAAAGTAATTCATCTTAAAATAGACTGCATTAGTCAAAAGCTCAATATAAACTATATTAACATTTATTTATATTGCAATTAGCTGTATTTTATAATTCCTACATAAGCTAAATATGGTCATTATTATATTTTGTCAACCGTTAAAAAAGCCTTGTAAGAATATTGTTTAATTGTATAAATTTGGTCTTTGTGTTTTGTTTTGGAGCCAGTTTTATAAACTATGGTTTTGATCATCATATTTTTATTCTTGGTGGGGGCATTGAGAAAATAAAAAATAAGATTTCAATTTTTAGAGACTAACAATTTTTCCTTTTAAATTATATTCTTAAAATTCAATTTGTTTTCCTCTAAATTATAGGTTATGTTAATTATAATTACAATTTACATTTTTTAATTATAGTTGTAGTATGATTTTATTCTTGAATTATCTTACTTAATTTAGATTCAAAATAATACTCACTCTTTCAAATGATAAGGTTATTTATTAAAAAAAAATTGTCTAATTGCTTTAAAAAAAAAAGTACAAAACTTAAGTACAATACCTTAGATGCAGTTCATTAAGTTCCTCTCTTAAAATTATGATATGTGGATATTTAACTAAAAAATAAAGTTTCATCCTATGAGAAAAAATTCACATGGCAGAATCTTAAAAGGAGAACTTAAATAACAACACCTAAGTACTGTACCTAAGTCTTGCCCTAAAAAAAATGTAAACTAAAAATTCAATATGCCATATATTCTTATATTAAAAAAAAATTTTAATTCTTATTGAAAGTGGTGTCACATTTAATATAAAACTAAAAAAATTCTCAACTGTTGCAGTGAGTAATAAATACTTACACCAAAATTAAGAAATTAATTTGACACATACACAAAGTTAAACTTCATTTTGGAATTTATTTAGATTTTATCTCAACTTTAACTTTATACATATATATAGACACACACATTCAACATATGCTTAGTTTTTTTTTGGACTTGTGAAAATTCCAGACCATTTAATACGATGATACACTTCCAATCTATAAATAGGGAGTTAATTTACCCTTTTTTTTTTCCTTATCTTATTTCTTATTTTTCATCTTTTTAATATTGGCACAGATATAATTTTTTTTTCTTTAAATTCAACAAATTCCTTAAGCACAACCACCTGGAATAAGTTATGGGAAATCAATTTTCAAACATGGAAATTTATGTCAGTATATATTTGACTGAAAAGGCACTACGTTCTTCTTCTTTTTTAATGAGAAAAAAGCACTACATTCGGCTATGTATGAAAACCTAATCTTCTGATTAACTGGACTTGGTACCTTTCGCAAGAACATTGAAGGCCAAACATCTTTCCTAGTTCTCTTTTATTTTTTTCCTTTTTTTTTTTTTTTTTTTTTTTTTTTGGTGTGAAGCAAAATCTATTCATGATTTCCATGCGCATTTGTTAATGGAAAAGCAATATTAATCAAAGATTTAACATGAAGATTTAAAAATGACAACAATACTACTTTTTAGTTCAATTGCTTAGATTAAGAATGATGCTCTAGAAAATGTAGTAACCACGTCCAGAAGAATTAAAGACAAAAGTTACAAAACAGATTCTGAATTGATATCAAAGATGGGCCATTGGATTTGGGATATTGAAAGGCAAAACAGAAAAGCCCTAACCTGCCATGGGTTCAATCACTTTCTTTGTTTGGTAAATTTACATGTAATGTTATCCAACAAAAAAGAATTCCAACACAAGGTCCAAAGTGCCAGTTTTGTCCACCTTTTTGTGAACATCTTGAACCATCACCTATACTATATATATAGCCTGAGCCAATTTATTGGATTACCAATTCTTATGGTCCATTTGGATCAAGGGAGGGGGAAGGAGAGTAGAGTAGATAAAAATTGGACCAAAATTAGTTTATTTTCAATTAACTCTACTCTACTCTCTTTCACTCTCCCTCCATCCCCCTCAATCTCAATAGACCCTTAATGATTCCGCACAACAAAAAAGGGTCTTTTAGTCCCTAATTGTTAGTTGGAAGTATCTGAATTAGCTAGATCCTGTGTCTTGTGGCCTGGTCCCAAAATGAACAACCCCCCCACTCCGAGAAAAAAAAATAATAATAATTATAATAGCAACAACTAACAAGTTAACTTGTACGAAGGACTATAAAAAAATAATTAAAAGAAGAAGAAGAAGAAGAAGAAAAGAAAAGAAATATGCATATAAAACGCATTATAAAATGAATTACCTTGCATCCTGAGCACTCTAGAGCACCTTTTCCTCCACATGTTTCACAACTTTTCAAGAGCTGCAGACAATTAGAAAAATGAATGTAAATCTAAGTCCAAATATGCATTATACCACTAAAAGCAATGGAGAATCATTTGAAGGTCCTTCATGTTTCTTTGTGTTCATATAAATTTATAATCCAGTCAATCAAGCTTCCTAAAAATTTTGCTAGTTCTTTCTTTCTCATAAAATGGTGACCTGACCATCCATCTTATGTTCTTCCCCTTTCATGCAGATATATGGCGCTTCCCCTATTCATACCCACAACAAGCAATATCGAAACTATCACATGCTAGTCAAAACAGAGTATGCTTTTAGAGTGCTCTACATACAATTTTAGGTTAATTAGGCTAATGAATTAATTAATAAGTCCGGTATTGAGTACATTCAAGCTTATGTCGATATATTACCAACTATGCCAAAAACTTAATCAATATTCTAACACTCTCCTGACCTAAACTTATGGTCGAACCCAAGTTCTATTGCTTTGATATCATGATAAATCACTGATTGGGAATGTTAGGAAACGATAAATATAATCATTTAATCAATAAAGTAAAACTTAAGTTCTGCATTAGGTTCTCTAATTAAATTCAAACAAATGGCTATATTGAAGGATAAAAAAAAATAGACTTAAAGTTCGTTTGAGAACAATTTATTTAGCTGAAACTGAAAATATTTTATTAAAAATACCGTAAATAAAGCTAAAAATTAACTGAAATAATATAATAGTACTCATGAATAGTAACATAAATAAGTTAAATAGTAAAAGAAGGTACATAAGCTTAAAAGTAACCTTAGTTTTCTTTTTCAAGGAAAATTAAATTCAATACAGCCAACTATTTGAATTTAATTCTAACTCCGGTAATGAAGCATTTAAAAATATAAAATAAAATTTCAGTTCATCTTTTTTTTTTTTTTTTGAGAGAGTAGTTCATCTAATTTATTGTAAGTCAAGAGTGAAACACATGACAGTACATATATATTCAAAGAAGAAGCCACATAAGTGGCAGTGATTTAATTCGAATACATACTAATTTTGCTGATCATAGGTGGCTCAAATTTTTATTTATTTATTAAAGTTGCGATAGAATTTCAATCTTTCCCTTATGATGATTTTTCTTTATCAGGACACTAAGGGGCGTTTGGTAACGTTGTTTGAAGAACGGTTTTCCTTATTTAAACATCAAAACAAGTATTTTTACAATATTTTTCACTCATACATATTTTCACAATAATTAAATAACGTTCCAAAAATAATATTACCAAACCGCCCCAAATGTTTTTTTTTTTTTTTTTTTTTTTGGTTTAAGGGAGGCTTCAACCATATATCTCTTATTTGACAGTTTAACTAACCGTAACAGACTAGTTGGCTCATCTTCAAAAGTAATAAATGTCATGAAACAAACGTAGTTTAGAAGAAAATATCACGTAAAGTAGAGCTATAAAATAAAAGAGAGTTTACCGAATTAAGTGAGAAACCACCAGATTTTGCAGCGAAAGCTGTAGTTGTTCCACGTCTGAGTTCTATGCCATTGCCACCTATGACTATCGGTATCCTTGGACTAAATTGATGAGGATGCTGAAATGTTGGTAGTGGCGGAGGAGTCAAGCTATTGCAACACAGAGAGAGCTCAGCCATTTAATTAATTTTAAGAATTTGTTGTTATTTCTAATGGATATTTATGAAAATTTTGTGTGAACAGTTTCCAGTTGCCTCACCTTTAAGCTATTATCAAGGTGAGTTGGCTTCTTTTCCTTTGTAGTTGAAGTTCACACGTGTGAATAATGAGAATCTCGTGACACACACCCGTTGATCCTATAAGCTAAAAGGAGAGCCACTACTTTTTCTCTCTCTCATAAGGACACAAATATTTGTTGCCTAAAATGGAATGGAATGCTCATTGGTTTACAATTTTACATTAATGAAATCTTTTTATTTTCGGGGTTGATAAAAAGAAAAACTTTATATTTAAGATATATTTGGTTGGGAGAATAAAATATATTTTTGTTTTTCCTCGTTTGTATTTATATATTTATTATGAATGATAAAAAAGTAGATCATCAAAATCCTCCAATACATCAACTAAATTTGGATCCTCAAGGCTGTTTGGTTAGGGGTTTTTAATAACAATTTTCATCGTTTAAACAACATTACACGTATTTTTACACACTTTCTCACCTACGTGTATTTTAAAAAAAATACAAACAACATTATTAGAACAACATTATCAAACGGCCCTCACCATTTGTTTTTCTATTCCTTCTCTTAACACTTCAGCCATATCTCATATCTTTTTATTAACTTCTTCTAACTTTTAGTTTTAGGTCTATTTAGAAGATTCATCATTTTATCTCAAAAGAAAAAAGATTCATTCATTTTTTCTAAAAGGATAAAACTTACATATAGTTTATTAAATTCCCCAATCAAACTCAACTAAATTAAACACAATAGGTTCTTGAAAATGAAAATAATGTTTGTGTTTTATTGGTCATGATAAATAAGTGGCTGAGTTTTATTAGGAAACGTAATATACTACACTTAAAAATGTTTTGTATTTAAGTTTTTTCATTTCCCAAAACTCTACAATATGTCATTTTACTTTTGAGAGATAGTTTCAACCTATGATGTCTGTTCCTGATTATTACTCTTTATTACTAGACCAAAATACTAATTAGTTTTTTTTTGTGTAGGCAATGATCAAACCCTAGATCTCTTATTCAATGACAAAAAACTTTATCAGTTGAACTAACTGAAACCCACATATGCCCTTCCACTTGATCATTTAGCTTGATATTTTAATTGCTAATAAGAATTACACTAATAAAAAAAAAACTAACGCATGAAGACGCATATGTATATTGTAGTTTGAAGTTTTCTTGAATTACAAATTAATATAATAGTTTTACCTCAGCCTACCCCAAACATAAATTCCTAGCTCCACCCCTAGGAAAGATTATATTTTGTTGGCATGGGTGGAAAATCACCCACCCATTTTTCATCCCATCAATTTCTCTCACCTCCACTAATCAATGGAAAACACCTATTTTCTCTTTCCCCTTTTCTATCATTTTCCTTTTTCACCTCAACCAAACATAGCATGATAGTCCTTTCACTAATTTGGGATAGATTCAATTTTGAATTTGTTCCCTTTTAAAATGATATGATTAGGCATTTTTATCCATATTCCATCAATTGTTTGCATGCGCATCTTACATCATGTTGATGTAACATGGAAAATAATTAAATGCTCTCAAAGTACAAGAACATGATACTTCTTCCTCTTATATGAATGGTAGATCTCACTATGATGTGAGATGAGAAAGTATAATATTGTTGTACAAATTAGAATACTGAATAATTACTCAATATATAATAATAGTAAAACATTCAAAAACACAAACAAGTAAAATGTATGTGCAAGAAGCCACATAGATGGAAACAGCAACACACACACACATGTGCATCATGCAATTGAATTCTTATTCTTCCAAACATATTATCTATCCTCAAGCAAATATCCACAAAAAGCATATTATGATACCCCAATTCCAAATTAAAAAACAAACCCACTGGTGATGATTGATTGCAAGATCTATCAAGCGAGCTAGGTTAAGTTTAGATTCAACTCAATCGAGTGTGGTCAAATTAGTTTTGGCTCGGAAATTGGTTGAATTAAAATAGGTTACAAAACCTTTGACCTTTACTCTATTCTTGACACTTTAACTTCTTTCTTTCTTTTTTTGACACTTTAAGTCAACTTGGCATGACAAGTATATATTTTTTACATACAATAAATAATAAATTTGAAGATATTTTCTTTTTTCCTCCTTTATATATAAATAAGAGAATAAGAGACGAAAAAAATCAAAAATAAAAGTTAAATAATACATAAATTTTTAAGTTTACAATTCATAAATCACTAGTCTAATAGTTTCACAAAACAATAAAAGAAAAAACAAATGTCATAGTCCATATATCAACCTCACGTGCACTTATTATAGTATATAAAATGTGAACTGAAATTAAAAAAATAATAACCAATATTTTTAATTTTATCAAGAAATACATGAATTATACAGGATAATGTTTGTTAGCCAAGTAATATACACAATATTTAAAGATAAAATATATAGGTAAGATAGCGTTTGTTTAATCCAAATTATGTTTGGGTTGACCTATTTTCTACGAGTACAAATACTCCCTTAGTTATTCCTTTTTGTATTTTCAAGTTAATACTCTCACGAAAACCAAAGTTAAATATAGATAAATTGAACCCAAAACATCACAATCTCATCCATTGAAAAGCCTAACTGTTATTCTTGCGCATAAATGTATGAAAATTTTTATTATTATTATTTGATGGAATTTGCCTTATTGTTTCAACTTGTTAAACCTACTCGTAATTATTGGCATGGGAAGAAAAATAGTTTGTCTTTTTTTTGTGTTTATCTTTGCAATGATTTTGTTTTTCTGTTTTAGGTAGTGCCCATGACATTATTAGGGTGGTAATGATATATATCCAACAAACACTTCCATTGAATGGATGATTGATCCAATAGTAAAAACAACAAAACTATTTGTAATACTATTAGTGTACGTTTGGATATCGCTTATTTTGCTGAAAACTGAAAACTTATTGTTGAAAACACTGTAGCAAAATATTTTTTATTGCTCAAATTTACTGTTCACCCGCAATTTGCACTTGACTGGTCCATGAACAGTGCCATGGACTAGCCAAAAACGCAGCTTACCAAAACGTAGACATAAACGCAGCTTACCCAAACGGAGCTTTAGTCTATCAAGCCCAAAAGGCCGACTTAATTGGGAATGGTGTCTAAGAGTTTTTTTCTTTTGGTTACTCCAAGAACTTGTATTTTATTTTCATTTCTATTTTTTTTTATCCATTTTCCGAATCTAAGAACAAAAGACATTGAGTATAAGGACAAAAAGCACTAATAGTCCGTTTGGATACAATTTAGTGTTGCTGAAAACTAATTATTGCTGAAAATACTGTAGCAAAATAATTTTTAAATGTATGAATAGTGCCTTGGAATCTATTTTTAATATTTTTAAATGCGTGAACAGTGCATTTATTGTTTATAAACAGTAAAATTTGTCTCTAAAAGCTAGAAAAGCGTGAAAAAAAAAAAAAAAAAAAGGCAAACGCTAGAAAACGCAACGCACTTCAGTGCTATCCAAACCCCACCTAAGTATCCTATTTGATACTTGATTTTGTATATATGAAAAAAAATTTCTCACTTATAGTTATATGCTCACAATCTTCAATATTTTTACGAAAATGTCATTGAATTCATTTTATTGAAAATAAAAAATGCCAAAAGGTTTTTTTTTTTAATTTATAAATTATATATATATATATATATATATATGTATATTATGTTTTCATTCTCACGTTTTTTTTTTTTTTTTTTGGTATTGAAAATGAAAATGAAAACAAAAAACAAATCCAAACAAGTTTTTTACTAATGTGTCCCATAGAAAATAGGAAGCAAAATACAATATATTTTCAGAGGAACCACCATCAAGTTCCTATCCACCACAGTGTCACAATTCATATGATTAGGTTCTAAAAGAATGGGTTTTGTTGAACCTCTGAAAACCCATTTCATATTCAATTTTGTGATATTTGAGACAATTAAACTAGATACGTTTACTTTGGTGTAAAATTTTTTTTACAAACATTTTCAATGTTGTTAGGTGTTAAGTGTGTCGTAATATCTTGATCTTATAAAAAATGATTATGGTTAACCATAAAAATGTCGTTATGATGTGTAAATATTTTATGTTGGAAAAAAATGCAGAACGTTTTCCATCTTCAAACAAAAGTCTGATTACACCAAACACCTCTAAAATTATCAAAACACCACTACAATCTCTAAAATTATCAAAATACCTTTGAAACTACCAAAATTACGAAAAGTACCTCTAAAACCTCTTGATGTCTAAAAAAATCCTCTTTTTTTTTTTGAGAAAATCTTAAAAAAAAAAAAAACCTTTTGAAACCTCCAAACTATAAAATGTAAATAACCAAAATACTATTGGCATGTCCAAAATGACCAAAATACACTCTAGAACCACCAAACTAACAAAAATACTCTTAAATTCACCAAAATGGCTAAAATATTCCTATGACTAGGAAAATAACCTAAATTTCTATAGAACTCTCTTTTAATTTTTTTTTTTTAATACAAGATAGAAATTCTATTCTAAAATAATCTAAGTGTATATGTGTGTGAAACTCATTTTTGGAGAATTGAACTCCGACTCTTGCCCCCCACACCCCATAAACACTTATACTTGTGGAGTGATCATCACATCAAATATGCGTGGCGGTTCTATAGAACTTCCTAAAATGCTTTCAAAACTACAAAAATGGCCAAAATAATCCATAAAAACCAAAATAATTAAAATATCCCTAAAACTATCAAAATTACCAAAATACTTTTGAAACCTCCAAAATTATTAAAAATCTATTAAACCTAAAAAATTGTAAAAATACTCAAAACCTACAAAATGAAGTTTAAGACTTTTACCTATTAAAATTTATTTCTAATTATGTTAATTTCTAATCAAAGCTTATATATTTAAAACCTGATTAGGTTAAAGCCCAATCAAACCCAAAAATATAAATTTAAATTTAAAAATTTAGGTTTTAAAACTTTTTTTTTTTTTTTTTCGGTGAACGGTTTTAAAACTTTTGAAACTATATTAAATTTGCATTTTAGCTTAAAAGAATAAAAATAAATAAAAAAAGAGAAGAAAAAGAAATCGGCGAGAAAAGAAAGAAAATCTTTCGGACAGAAGCTGGATAGAAAGTTACCCAAACAGGGGGGGTTGTTCAGTTCCTCGTGTGTCGTGTGAGCAGCAGAAAGAAAGAGAAAGTGCAATCCCATCACATGCCCAGTCCTGCAGCCCTTCAGGCCATTGTAATTCCTAATTCGCCGAAAATTGCATTTGCATGGCAGCGAAATCCGAGAAATCGAATGTGCAGCAGCTGCAGGCATCGTTATCCTCATCCTCCTCCTCCTTCTCCGCCAAAGTGCATCCTTCTGAACTGGATCCCAACAACAACAACCACAACAACAACAACTCCTCCTCCTACTCTCTGGAGAAATTCAAACTCTACGAAACTCGACAGAGATTTTATCTCATCGGAAGCGATCGGAACAAGAGGGTATTCCGCGTCTTGAAGATCGACCGTAGTGAGCCCTCCGATCTCAACATAAGTGAAGACCCAGTGCTTTATTCCCCCAAAGAAATCAAAAACTTGCTCCAGCGTATCGATGAGGGCAATCGTGCCACCGGCGGCCTCGCTTTTGTCGCTAAGGTCTACGGTATCGCCGGTAATTTTATTTAATTTACCAACTGTTTTTTTTTTTTTTTACTATGTGTGCGATGAGGAGACTATTTTTAATATTTGATAGGTTGCATTAAATTTCTGGAGTCTTATTATCTGATTCTCGTCATTAAGCGACGCCAAATTGGGAGTATTTGTGGTCACGCCATTTATAGCATTGATGAGAGCCAGTTAATCACAATTCCTCATGTCTCAGTTCAAACTGATTTGGCACATTCTAAAACTGAGCTAAGGTAAAATCTCTCTCTTTTTTTTCTTTTTTTTTCCTTCTGATTGAAATTGGTTTTTGTTACTTAGTCCACTAGCATAGTTTGCAAATGAAATTGAGGTGCTTGTATTTGGGTAATTCAAACCTACTGAATTGGCTTTGGCTATGTTGTTGTTAATCAATGGACAACAATGACTATCCTTTTTTTTGAAAGAGTCTTATTTCGTACTGTGAATAACTACTTTTTGCGAATGGGTTTTTTTTTTTAAAAAGGATTTTAGTAATACTTACTTTTTACTGTTTCATCATTTAAATGCAGGTACAAGAAGCTTTTATCCAGTGTTGAACTGACCAAAGATTTTTTCTATAGCTACACCTATCCCATCATGCAAAGTTTGCAAAAAAATGTGCATTTTATGGGTGAGCAAGGGATGCCATATGACAACATATTTGTGTGGAATGCTTATCTAACAGAAGCAATTAGATCAAGATGCAATAACACTATCTGGACGATAGCTTTAGTTCATGGGGATTTTAAGCAGGTATTTGATGATCGTTTTGTTATTTTAATGGTTTTATATCTCATCTCATGTGAATGTGATATTTGTATGCCATCCTTGTTGTTTACACATAAGGCCCAATATTTTCATTTGGATCTAGTTTAGACATATGTCATGCATTTGCTTCTTTCTAGTTAAATATATGTTCTCTAGCCCTCTCAACTGGTTATGTCTAAATCTTGAAATTGTATTCAAAGTCACATTCAACCACTTCAACTTGTCACTAGTTTGTCTAATAATGATATTTTTGCATCTAGAAACCCATTATCTCTTTTAAACTTTGAAAAAATTCATATATATAAGATCCTAGAAAAAGTATTAGCTAATCGGTTGAAATTGATCCTAGATAAGGTGGTGTCAGAACCCCAAAATGCATGTGTTAGAGGGAGACAGATTTTGGATTTAGTGTTGATTGCCAACGAGTGTATCGATAGTCGCCTAAGATCCGGCATTCTTGGGGTATTGTACAAGTTATATATATATATATATATTCTTTTTTTCCTTTTATAAGTAAGAAAGCTTTTATTAAAAATTCAAAAAGTAGAGCATGTACACAGGACATGTACATAGAGTACAACAGTCTAAGAACCAAACGAACAAGTATCAATAATCTCAAAGATATTATCAAAGGAAAATAGAGAGGAAGCATTCATCCACTCAAATAAAGATCTGAGATGAAGAAGCTTAAGATCATGCACTGATTTCACCCGTCCCTCGAAAGTCCATGCATCTCACACCATAGGCACCACATGAGACAATGGGGAATCATGCTCAAAATCATGTGACTTCTAGTTTCACCCAGCCTTTGGTTCCAACTATTAAGGAGATCCTCCACCCTTTCTGGCATGACCCACACAACTCCGAACAATGCGAAAATATACTTCATAGCTCATAAGCAACAGGGCAATGAAGAAGCAAAATGGTTTATAGTTTCTCATGTTAATTTGCACATGCAACACCAATCAATAACAAGGATCCTTTGTTTCCTTAAGTCATCAACAATTATAATTTTTCCCATAGCCTCTGTCCAACAGAAAAAAGCCTAGACTTTTGGTCTCCACAAGCTTTTCCAAGGAAAAGATAACCGAGTGGAAGAGTGAAGCAATCTATAATAAGATTTTACTTCAAACATACTCCTAGGAGAGGGATTCCAACAAATTTCATCCATGCCACTCTGATTGATCACACTTGAATTAATGAGATCCATGAAGTTTGCCACTGATTCTAGCTCCCAATCACGTATCGTACTTGTGAAATTGATATCCCAATGGTGTGTCATCCCTTTGAAAATGAAGTGGTCTGCCACCAAAGCTTCCACATCCCTTGCTATTTTACTCAGGAACCTCTCTCGTAGCGGTTGCCCTTAACACCAGGAATCATGCCAAAACTTTATTTGAGTTCCATCCCCCAACTTGTAGCTAATGAAATGAACAGATTGATCCCATCCTGCCCTTATGGTCTTAAGACTTAACCCCATACGTTCCTCTAACCCGGTGAGGACACCGATCACCTCACACATTACCATATCAAGTTAGATATGGAGAAAGCATACAATCACGTGCATTGGAATTTCTTGTTATACATACTTCGACGATGTAGATTTGGCCCCAGATGGAGGAAGTGGATTTTTTCGTGTATTTCCACTGTTTGTTTTCCTATACTTGTGAATGGCAGTTCGTTTTTTGGTACTTGTGAATGGCAGCCTGAGTGTCTTTTTTCAAAGCTCACGGGGGGTTGAGATAGGGAGACCGGAGACCCTCTATCCCCTCAGTTGTTCATAATTTTTATGGAGGTACTTAGTAGATTGTTGGAGACAGCAAGTAGAGGGATTTACATATCTGGGGGGACTCTTTGGTTCCATTTCTAGACTTGTTGTTTTCAGTTAAAGTTTGGAGGATGCAAAAGACATGATGGCATGTTTCCTTTCTAAAAATATGGAGTTCACAATGTTAAGGAAAGGAGAAGTGAATTTATTATTTCCGTGATGTAGTATCTGATAGGTGACAGTACCACTTGGAGTTGCATTCTCCACCTGGGCTGCAAATTTGGGTAAAATTTTAATGTTTTACAATTTAAGGCGGTGGAACAAGGTAATAGTAGATTGGTGTTGTATGTGCTAAAACAGTGTTGAGACTGTCAATCTTCTTCACTATTTATGGTGCGTCAGTGAGGGGGAGTGGTGAGGATAAGATGTGTTGGGAACCATTAACCAGATAAAAAAAGAGTTTTAAGGTTAGTATATTGGTGTTGTACGTGCAAAACAGTGTTGAACTTGTCAATTTTCTTCACTATTTATGGTGCGTCAATGAGGGGGAGTGGGGAGGATCATAAGATGCGCTGGGAACAAATAACCAGATAGGAAAAAGGGTTTTAAGGTTAGTGGTTTCTACTGAGTCTTGCTGCATGCTATTTGGTTTCTATCGGGTATTGCTGCATACTATTACTAGTGATTAGTCTAGAGTTGCTTTCTTTGTTTGGACTGCAACCTTAAGGAAAATTTTGACAAGTGACAATTTAAAGAGGAGGAATGTATGGACTCTGGATTGGTGTCATGTGCGAGTGTAATGGGGAGTTATTAGACCACCTATTAATACATTGTCCTATTGCTACGGTTTTGTGGCTTTTGGTGTTGGGTTTGTTGGGTGATGTGAAAGTCTGTTGTTGAGTTACTAGCTTGCTGGCAAGGACAATTTGGGCATCATAGGAATGGTTTTTTTTGATAAGTAATAAGTTTATTGATGTCAAAAAAAGTAGGAACACCCTAGTACACAGGAAGTGTACAAGGGTTGAACCAATCAAGAACAAAAATTACAAGAATCTAAGAAATCAAGAAAAGATAAAAATGATTGGTTCCGCAATGCAGCCAACCAATCCATTAAAGTTCTAAAGAAAAATAGTTTCAAGTCAGATATGACTCTCTCCTTATCTTCAAAGCACCGACTATTTCTCTCCCTCCAAAGGCACCACAATAAGCAATGGGGAACCATCAACCATATATACCCATTTCGATGACGACCAAAACTGCCTTGCCAACATGCTAGAAGCCCCATTACAGATTGGGGCATAACCCAGCTCACTCCAAACAAACCGAACACCATAGCCCATAGATCCATTGCAACCGGACAATGAAGAGAAAGATGATCAACCGATTCACCATTACACTTGCACATGTAGCACCAATCCAATATCCAAACCTTCCTTTTTTGTAGATTGTCAATCGTTAAGCATTTCCCTAAAGCAGCAGTCCAAACAAAGAAAGTTACTCTAGAAGGAATCTTTTGTTTCCCTAAAGCAGCCATCCATATATAATCATAGGAATGGTTATATATGGATGGCTGCCCCGCACTGCCTGATATGGTGCCTTTGGAGGGAGAGGAATAACCAGAGCTTTGAAGATATAGAGAGAAGTCTGCCTGATCTAAAATTATTACACAGTCAATCCCTATGTTTGGTTAGTTTATTTTTTTGACAAGAAAAAGTTATATGAAATGAAAGTACTACTTCATTCGAAAAGAATGAAGTAGCCTAAAAAATATGTACAGGAAAACAACAAAAAAAGAGATTATATACAAAAATAAAGAATCTAGAACAATGGAATGGAATCACTAGAAGTGATTCCCCAAGCATGAGACCAGTCAAACAAAGTCCCAGCAAACAATTCTTTGAGCTGCGCCTCCGAATGTCCCAAATCATCAAAAATATGATTATTACGATTATTTGGTTAGTGACTTGATAAATTTATGTAATTTGCATGATTAATTGTATGGTCCCTAGTCGTATACTCCCTGTATACTTGGGTGACTCTATTTTTTGAAATCAATAAAACTTTATTACTTATCCAAAAATCTTCTTCACTGTTCTATAGCAAGATAATTGTGGTCATCTGTTCTCTCTTTGGGGTAGCATGGGTCATGCCTTGCTAGGTGCTAGAGTTGTTAGCTTGCTGGAGAGGCTGTTTGGGGAGACTTAGAATAGTTATGATTTGGAGTGTTAAACCCTTTTTTTTTTTTTTTTTGTATGTGGTGTATTTGGCAAAAGCAAAATCTTTGTATATTTGAGGGTTGTGAAACTGCAATTGTAGAGATAAAGCATATGTTTATTAGATTATTTGGATGGAGTTAAATAAATTCATTGTATTTTTTATTTTATAAGGGCTCTCATGGGTGTAGAGCTGGTATGCTCCATTGGTCCCCATTGTACTCTTTGTAAAATCTTGTTTAAAAAAAATGACTTTACTAATATAAAAATACGTTATTTGGATGGATTGAGGTAATGCATTATTTTTCTTTCTCCAATTTGTTGGAGTTTTTAGAGTTAGTACACTTTAGATGTTAATAATTTTTGTTTTACTCTTTTATACTTCCCGTATATTTAAGTGGTGCACCATTTTTGCACTCTAAATGTGTTTTATTACTTATCAAAACATACAAAACTAAAGGAATTTTTGTATATAAATACAAATCCAACAATGTTAAATATAAAATTCCCTTTGGCTCCAAAAACTTAAAATCAAGATTGCCATGTTGAATCTACTGCTGAATTACAAATTGCAAGGCTTCACAGCAATGACAATTTATTTAAAACTTTGATGCTGCGTGACTGAGATCAATTGAGGGAGTAATGGTGCAATTATTTAGTGATGGCCAAATCTATGTATAGATAGCAATACTAGAAAATAATTTAGCATTGTTAGTATGTGACACAATGTTTCAATCTTGTACATAGCATGTAGTATGCTACATTGTTTGTTGATTATTATGATTTAATTATCATTTCTATATTGTGGTCTTTATTCTTTTTACTAATTATGGGTGACTAGGTATGCTATATCCTTCCATTGTAAATGCCTCTTGAAATTTTATTTCATGGAAGCAGAATATTCAAAGGTGATTGTGTCTATTCACCACAATATTTCCTCCCCCCCCTCTTTTTTTTCCCATGAATTCAACTCATAGCGCATTGCATGATCTTATTGTCTTCTAATTCAATTTCATTGGGAACAACATGTATTTAGTACTTCAATCAATTTTATTAAATGTGATGGTGGCAGACGAGGCTATCAATTTTTGGGAGGGACTTTAGTGTTTCTCTGGTTTCAAGACGCTCTCGACATTTTGCAGGGACACGGTATGGTTGAATATCTTATATTTTCTTTGGTTCATCTTATTCTTTTACTTAACAAGCAAATGAAATTGTATTTAAAAAATTTAGTTAGAAAAAAAAATGATTACTGTTGTTTACTGTGAAACTGTTTAGGGTTTGATAATTCAACCCTAACACATAAAATATTATTTATATATAAAGTACATGATATTACTGTTTCGCCCCTATTACTCATAACACTCCCCCTCAAGCTGGAGAGTATATATCATACAATTCTAGCTTGTTACATAATAAACCCAAATGAGTCTTACATAAGGCTTTAGTAAACATATCAGCAATTTGAACTCTTGTAGAAACATATGGAGTAGCAATTACACCATCTTCTACTTTCTCCCGAGTAATATGACAATCTACTTCAATATGCTTGGTTCGCTCATGGAACACAAGATTGGAGGCAATGTAAATTGCTGCTTGATTATGACAATGCATAGTCATAGGCAGCTTCACAATGAATCTTAATTCCTCAAGTAAATGCTTAATCCACATAAGCTCACACGATGTGTGTGCCATGGCTCTATGCTCAGCCTCTGCGCTAGACATGGCAACAACAATTTGTTTCTTACTTCTCCAAGTAATCAGATTTCCTCCCAGAAAAGTGCAATACCCAGTAGTGGATTTTCTATCTGATGGTGATCAGCCTAAGCAACATCAGTGTAGGCTTCTACTCGTAGGTGACCATTAGCTTTATACAAAAGACCATGACCTGGATGTGCTTTAAGATACCTCACAATTCGAATAACTGCCTCCCAATGTGGAAGGCGAGGATCTTTCATAAACTGGCTCAAAACACTATTTGCAAATGATATATCTGGGTGAGTAATTGTGAGATGATTTAGTTTACCAACCAAACGACAATATCTCTCAGGATTAGATAACAGCTCCCCTTGATCTTCATACAATTTGACATTAGGATCCATAGAAGTCTCCACTAGTTTAGATCCTTACAAGCCAATTTCTTCCAAAATATCCAACACATACTTCCTTTGTGATAAATGCCTTCTTTAGATCGTGCTACCTCAATACCTAAGAAATAACGAAGTTTACCCAGATCCTTAGTTTGAAAGGAGTTTTGAAGGTATCTTTTCAAATCATCAATACCCTGCTTGTCATCTCCAATTATTATAATATCATCAACATATACTATCAACAAAATCTTTCCTCTATTAGAGGTATGAGAAAACACAGAGTGATCAGAGTGGCAACGTTGCAATCCAAACTTTAATACTACTTCACTGAATTTACCAAACCAAGCTCTGGGAGATTGTTTAAGACCATAGATGGCCTTATGCAACCTACACACTTTTGCAGACTCCCCCTAAGCAACAAACCTAGGTGGTTGCTCCATATACACCTCTTCCTTCAAATCGCCATTCAAGAAGGCATTTTTAACATCTAATTGAAATAATGGCCAACCCAAATTAGCAGCCAAGGAGATCAAAATCCGAACAGAAGAAATTTTAGCAACAGGTGAGAATGTCTTGGCATAGTCAACACTGTATGTCTGGGTATACACTTTGGCAACCAAGCGAGCCTTCAAACGCTCAATAGAACCATCAGGCAAATACTTCACAGTATACACCCAACGACAACCAACAGTAGTTTTCCCTGGAGGACGAGTAACTAAAGACCAAGTAGCATTTTCAGACAAGGCAGACATTTCTGCCTCCATAGCAGATTTCCAACCAGAGATGGACATAGCCTCTTGGACAGACTTAGGAACAACAGTAGAATTCAAGGATTTGGTAAAGGCATGAAGAGATGAAGACAAGTGACCATAAGAGACAAATTGAGAGATAGGGTGAGAGGTACAAGAACGCTTACCTTTGCACAAAGCAATTGGAAGAGAGGCAGGATCAGGAATCGGATCATTAGGCGGGGTAGAAGTCTCTGTTGGAGGTTTCTGCCGACGACAATATACCTAGAGTGGTTTCTAAGGAGATTCAATAGGAGACACAGGTGGTAGGAGAGGAAGACAAGGAGGAGAACTGTCACTAGCAACCGAAGGAGAGAAATAGGACTGAGATTCATCAAATGTGACATCAGCACTAATGAAACAACGCCGAAGAGTAGGTGAGTAACATCGGTATCCTTTCTGAGTACGAGAATACCCAAGAAAAACACATTTAATGGATCTAGGATCAAGTTTGTCACTCCCTGGACCTAAAATATGAACATAGCACACATAACCAAAGATCTTAGGAGGTAGATGAAACAAAGGTGCATCAAGAGAGAGCACAGTATAAGGGATCTAACCACCTAGAACAGTGGAAGGCATACGATTAATTAGGTGACAGGCAGTGAGAACAGCATCACTCCAATATGATTTGGGAACACGCATATGAAACTTTAAGGCACGAGTGACCTCTAACAAATGACGCATTTTGCGTTCAGCAACACCATTTTGTTGTGGAGTATGGGGGCTTGAAGATTGGTGAATTATACAATGATCATCAAAAAATTGAGACAAAGATGTATGAAAATATTCACGAGCATTATCAGACTGAAAAATACGCAGTGAAGCATTAAACTGAGTCTTTATTTCCATATAAAATGATTTGAAAATTGAGTACAATTCAGACCGTTCTTTCATAAGATAAAGATAGGTGACTTTAGAATAATCATCAACAAAAATGACAAAATATCTAAATCCCAACAATGAGGGAGTGTTTATTGGACCCCAAATATCAGAATGAACTAAATGAAAAGGACTACTAACATGACTCTCACGCCTAGAGGCAAAAGGCACCCTATGGTGTTTACCCAACTGATATGCTTCACATTGTAAAGACTCAATTTGACGACACGACGGAACTAATGACTTCAAATTCTTGACAGATGGATGACCAAGGCGACAATGATGCTGAAGAGGCGAGATAGACAAATGAGAAGCCACTAAACGGGAAGAACCACATCGATCCAAGTAATAAAGTTCACCGGCTTCATGCCCTCCACCAATAATCTTCCCCGTCTTGAGATCCTAAAAGATACAATGAGTGGATAAAAAAATGGCAGCACAATTCAAAATTTTAGTAAGCTTACTAATTGACAAAAGGTTAAAAGGAAAATCAGGAATATATAAGACAGAAGAGAGCGAGATTAGGACTGAGATTGGTAGTGCCCAAACTAGAAACTGTAGTGGCTGAGCCATCTGCCAATGTAACATTGGGAAGACTACTAGATTGCTCAAGGTCAGAGAGTAAACCTGAGGTACTTGTCATATGATCAATAGCACCTGAGTCAATGACCTAAGGGTCCTAAGTGGCAAGACAAGCAGCGGAAGTACCTTGTTGAGACAAAGTAGCAGTAGAATTAGACCCAACAAAGTTGGAATGCAGAGACAAGAGGCGATTGTACTCTTCCTCAATAATAGAGACTACTTTGGATGTTGGTGGAAGTGATTGTGAAGGCAGTTCTTGAACTTGAAAACTAGCTTGGTGAGCCGAGGGTTTACCATACAACTCCCAACAAAAGTCTATTGTATGATTCTCACCACGACAATAAGTGCACTTACGAAGACCACATCCTTTACCACGACCCCCTTGTTCACTACCACGGCCCCTACAGCCTCGACCCCCATGACCTCGACCTCCACGACCACCTCTAGTACTCCCCATATAAGTGGTAAAGGCAGATTTATCACTAGAAGGTAATGCATCAGTATTGGAGGAAGAGAAAGGGTCAATACTCGAATCAGACAATGTGGCCTGTCGAAGTCTACCAAAAACTTCACTCAATGAAGGGAGGTCTGTACTAGCTAAAATTTGTGATTTTACTGGATTCAAACTTTTAGGCAATCTAGAGAGGAAGCAAGCAACATGTGCATAGAATCTTGTTGTTTCTTCATAATTTTAACATCAGAGGAGATAGGTTGATAAATATTGAGTTTTTCACATACACCCTTAAACTTGTTATAATAGTCTTCCAAAGACATATCACTCAAACTCAAGGAGAAATAATTTTGATGAAGATCATAAATCCGCTTCAAATTGTTAACACCAGAGTAAAGTTCCTTGGCTTGTTCCCAAACAAGTTTAGCAGTTGGTAAGAAAACCAAACTACAACGGATCTTAGACTCAATGCTATTCCACAAACAACTCCTAATTTGTGCATCTTCGGCTCTTCAATCAGCAAATTTAGGGTCTGTAGGTACAGGAGGTTCTTTAATCACGTAATCAAACTTCTTTCTACCAAGAAGAAAGACTTCAACTGCCTTTATCCATTGAGCATAATTAATACCATTTAGATGAATGGAGGTAATTGATAACATATCAGGAGATAAGAAATAATTAGGGGGCTGAGCACTGTCTTTGGACTCCATAATAGCAATCTGAAGAACAAACTAATACTAAAGAAATATGTTGAATTGAATTAAAACAAACTCCAACCAACAACCAATGTACTTCAACCAATCAGCCACGCCAACGGCAACTCATCTATCAAAGAATCAACACCAAACTATTCCAAAAACAAGGCAGCAACAAATCCATACCAACACCAAAAAAAAAAAATGCCCAATCCACCACTAAACATCAACCTAAGGCTGCTTGAACAGATAATCAGAGAACGTATTGAAGAAGAGAAGAAAAAATAAGACCATGGTTGAAACCCTCAATTGAAAAACTCCGGCGGCTGCGCTAGGGTGCAGGAGCGGCGGCGTGAGGACCAGCGAGTAAGCTAGGATGGGTCGCCAAAGGAGGGCGAGTAAAACCCTGCCTCTCTCACGATTAGGCGACGTCGATCTGGTGTCGCGAGATCGGAGAGAGGGTCACTGGCGCTGGACAACTCCTTCAGCCACTAAATCGAGATCATCGGAGGTCTCTATTAGGGTCGTCGGAGCTAGCGGGTAAGGTTATGGTTGCCGGCGACAACAATATCGGTGGGTGGTAGTCGGAGGGTTAACGGAAGCGGCGAGTTGGTGGCTCTGATACCATGTTGTTTACTGTGAAAGTGTTTAGGGTTTGATGATTCAACCCTAACACATAAAATATTATTTATATGTAAGTACATGATATTACTGTTTCGCCCCTATTACTCATAACAATTACTAAGATTAGTTTTCTAACTTCTAGGTCCTGGACTTCTGAAAATTTTTTGCGTTCTCCATATAGTATGGTTTGATTTGTCCATCCACAATTGGTTTTTAATTTTCTTGTTGTATTGACTATTTCTGGATAGATATGACTTTTGCACCCATGCAGTTATCATTTTCAATTTGGGAGTATCTAATCAAGTTGAGATAAAAGAAAAAAAAATTTATTATTGTGGTTGAGTTAAAGGTTGGAACTACTGTGTTGATGTCGAGTTAAATTAAAATTGACCCTGTAAATAAGAAATCAAATGCTGAAAAATAGAATATAATAAAAAAATATGGATTATTATTAGCCTCTGGAAAAACATCTGAAGCAACTTAAGATTCTCAAAGTGCACATGCTAGTCATGTGCATGCCATATCATCTATTTATTGGTCAAGTTGGCAGAAAACCTGCTACATCATTAAATTCTGCAATAACAGTAGCACCTATGAACATACTTTAAAAAATCGAAGGGTTCTAATTGCACATGTTGAAACTTGGAGGACCCAATTGAAATTTCTAAGGACCAACAAGTGCTCTAGACTAAATAAAATGCAGTTGAATGGCTTAAAATTTGTTCCTCCGATGTGATTTCTTTATGTGAGGTTGGTTAGTTTTGATGACTCTTGGAGCATCAATGGTATAGGCAACTAATACTGTTGAAAGTTAAGGGGGTGAACTGCAAAATAGAGTTAATGCAGGCAGTTTTGTGGATGTTGGAGCACCTACTTACTTTGATAGGTCTCACTTGGCATTACTTTTTTGGGTGTTTGCGTAAATATTCATTTCCTTTTTATAGTGTGTGTGTGTGTGTGTGTGAGTATATGCATGTGGGTGCGTGTGTAATCCACAAATTATGGGATCCAATAAATAGTTTATATGAGCTTTACCCCCCCCATAGATGTTTATCTCTTGTGGTTTGTTCAGGGAAGGACTGAAGGAGGAGGAGCAACAAACCAGGTTAGACTTTCTCTCTCTACCTTGCTCTCTGTCTTCACATTGGATTCCTTCTTTCAAAGTTTGGCAAAACTGTAACTGGAGATTTTTTCTCTCCATTTACATAAATTTTTCACAGAGAACCTTTCTTTTCACCTTTTATCCCCTCATTTCAGGATGTGTTGGTTTGTTTCTTATGTTTTTGCAAATGGATCTTTAATTCATTTTTTTTCCTTTTCCTATTTTAATTCTCTCTCTCTCTCATATTTACCCTGATATGATCTTCTGTTTCCCTTTTCAAAACTCTTGGTTTTTGGAGCTTCTATTTTTTTAACAATCTCATTGATCCTGTCCTGTGTATCTAATTTTTAGGTTTTTCTTGAAAAAATCTGGATTTCTCTCTCTCTAGCTATCTTTAGATGTAGAATAATTAGTTTAAGTTCTCTGGCTTCTCAACTCTTCTGTTTAGCAGCATCCTTTTGTATAATTTTTTCTTTTCAAGATTTTGTGTTTGTTCTGGCACTTCTAAGGCAGTTGTTATTATTATTATACACTCAGTGTCTGCAGCTCTGCTTGTTCAAAGGTCTTTTTTTTTTGCATCCGTGAAAAGTGGTAGGAGTGGATTGTATTTTCATGGGGTCTTGAAGGGCATGCCACCAGGAGGATTAATGCTAAATCATTATAAGTTGTGGATAATTGATGTAGAATAGATTTGGAAGCTTGCTCACAATTGATTATATGGTGGTCTCCATGCTTTTAAATCTTGTGGTTTTAGGCTTTAGATTGTAGAAGAGATTTTATAAATTTTGTGGAATAATTATTTGTTAGAGAAGTTAGGAAATAAAACCAACAGGCTAGTTTTTTTTTTTTTTTTTTTTTTCTCCCTACTCCTTTTCCCCTTATAAGGTGGAAAAAAAGAGGAGCTGTTTTCTTTCTTTCAGACTTAGAGATTGAGGAAGATGTTGCCATAGAAAATGGGCAATGTAGGGATTTGGTGCTCATGGGGAGGGCAGATTGTGAATTGGGCTGAAGAATGTGAGGATGCAGGAACATGGGACGAGTTATCTGTTGATTTGGAATCTGAGGGTGAGATGTTGGACTATTCTGGGGAGCTGGTATGTTGGTAAATAGCCACAGCAAACCCAGAAGTGGTGAAGAAGACTTCTGTGAAAGAAGATGAGGACAAGGCCAAAGGAGATAGTGTCTAGTTGTCACAATGGGTTACTAGGAAGATCAAAGCTCTTAAGAAAACTGTGGTAATTCTTTGGAGGGTCTTGAGGAGGAAGTTATAGGATTTT
This sequence comes from Quercus ilex subsp. ballota, assembly GCA_032727855.1. Classification (NCBI taxonomy): domain Eukaryota; kingdom Viridiplantae; phylum Streptophyta; class Magnoliopsida; order Fagales; family Fagaceae; genus Quercus; species Quercus ilex. The sequence goes on from CM064909.1 coordinate 29,847,271, forward strand.
TCTTATCCTTAGAGGTGAGGAGAAAACAACAGATGCTAGAAGAAAGTGCTTAGAAAAAACTGGCGAAGGAGGGATTAGAGGGCAATCAGGAGCTGAAAAACTTGTTGAGTTCTTGGAATTTTGAGAACGGGTCTGCCAAGCCAAGAAGCGTCAATAAGAAACGGGCCTTAGTTGTTCATCAATGAATATCAAAATCATTTCTTGGAATGTTAGGAGGTTGAACAATAATGATAAAAGGCTTCGATCAGGAATATGATCAAGACGTACTTATCAAAAAAAAGAAAAAAGGAATATCATTAAGACATGTAGGCTGATATAGTTTCTTGCAGGAAACAAAAATGGATTTAATTACAGCAGGAGTGATATGACCTCTATGGGGCTGCCAGCATTTGGACCAGTTATTCTTAGGCTTTGTTGGTTCTTCGGGGGGGTGTTCTAGTGATGTGGGATAGAAGGGTTGTAGACAAGATAGAGGAAACTGTAGTTCGTTTCTCTGATTCCTGTAAGTTCAAAAATGTGGTTGACAATTTTTGAGTGGGCATTTATTGAGGTATATGGGCCTAATTAAGATAGAGATAGAAGGCACCTTTGGGAGGAATTGTCTGGGATTAGAAGTTGGTGGAATGTGCCTTGGTGTGGGAGGTGACTTAACGCAGTGAGATTTCCATCGGAGCACCTCAGTGCTGAGTATTTTACCCCATGCATGAATTTTTAGATTTCATTGCAGATAATGGTTTGTTGGATCTACCTGTGGAAGGGGGTGCTTTCACATGGTCTAACTCTCGATTGGATGTTTAGATTTCTCTTGTCGACTGATTGGGAGAAAAATTTTCCCAACGTATATCAGCATCCATTGATTAGGCTGCTCTCTGATCATTTCCCGATTATGCTTGAAGGAAGGAATTTTTAGAGAGGTGGTAGGCTGTTTAGATTTGAGAATGTGCGTTTGAAGGCAGATTGTTTTGTGGAGGAGGCGAGCTCTTGGTGGGAATCCTATCATTTTCAAGTTTCTCCTAGTTATATAATAGCTAGCAAATTAAGAGCTTTGAAGAATGATCTAAAGAAATGGAATTGGGAAGAATTTGGCAGTGTGGAGGAGAAGAAATACAATCTATGGAAGAGCCTTAATGAGTTGGATCCTGTTGAGGAAATTTGTTCTCTATCTGATGAGGAGAAATTGAAAAAGACTTAGAAGTGAGCTGGAAAAGGTAACTCTTTTGGAGGCAAAACTCTAGAGCTCTTTGGCTTAAGGAGGATGACAGAAATACTAAATTTTTTCATCAAATTGCGAATTCTCATTGAAGGTTCAACACCATAGATACCTTATTGGTAAAGGGAGAGTTGACATCAGACTCAGATTCTATATCTCTCTGCATTTCTCAATTCTATCAACAGTTGTATTTTGAAAATGAAAGGTGAAGATTTGTGTTGGGTGATTTGGAGTTCTCTAGGATATTAGAGGAGAAAGCAACTTGGTTGGATATGCTATTTCCTAAGGATGAAGTGTTATTCAGTGTGTTTCAAGGTTTTAATGGAGATAAGGCTCCAAGACCGGATGGTTTCTCTATGGCCTCTTTTTTTTTTTTTTTTTCCCCAGATGTGTTTGCATATTTTAAAATTGGATATTATGGACTTATTTCAGAATTTCCTTGCCCAAGCTGTTTTTGAGAAGAGTTTGAATGCAACTTTCCTTGCTCTTATTCCAAAAAAAGTTGAAGCTATGGAAGTGAGATATTTTAGACCAATTAGCCTAGTGGGTGGAGTTTATAAAATCAATTCTATGGTGTTGGCCAATAGGCTAAGGAAGGTGTTGTTGGGAATCATTTTGGAGTCCCAAAATGCTAATGTGACAGAAAAACAAATCTTGGATTCGGTGTTTATTGCAAACGAGTGCTTAGATAGTAGGCTGAAGACGAGTTCTAGCAGCGTTGTGTAAATTGGACGTGGAGAAAGCTTATGATCACGTGTGTTGGGATTTTCTTTTGTATATGCTGCAAAGGTGTGGATTTTCAAAAAGATGGAAGAAGTGGATTATGTTTTGTATTTCCAATATCCGCTTTTCCATATTGATTAATGGCAGCCCTACTGACTTCTTTGGGGGCACTAGAGGGCTCCGTCAAGTTGGCCCTCCATCCTTGATGTTATTTGGCATTTTGGTGGAGGCTTTGAGTCGCATGTTGGATACAACAGTCAATGATGGGCATTTATCAGGTTTCTCAATTGGAACCACCCTAACACGGCAATGATGGTGTCACATCTATTGTTTGCAAACAATACCTTAATTTTATGTGATGCTAACTCTAGTTAGATAGCAAATTTGCGTGATATCCTCTCATCCTTTGAAGCAGTGTCAGAGTTGAAGATCAATTTGGGCAAATCGGAGTTGGTACTAGTTGGGGAAGTGAACAACTTGGGAGAATTAGTGGCTTTGTTGGGTTATAGGCAGTCATTGCTCCAATGATACTTGGGACTTCCCTTGGGTGCTAAATTCAAGGAGAAGACGATTTGGAATCCAATTATTGAGAAGTTGGAGCAGAAGTTAGCGGGATGGAAGCGATTATATTTATCTAAGGTAACTTTGATTAAGAGTACTCTCTTTAGTTTACCTTCCTATTTTCTCTCTTTCCTATTTCGGTGGAGGTGGCTAAATATACTAAAAAGTTATAGAGGGATTTTTTATGGAGTGGGATTGGTAAGGAATCCAAATTTCATCTGGTAAATTGGGCCCAAATTTGTGAGCTGATCCAGAATGGAGGGTTGGGTAGAAGGAATTTGAGAAGATTTAACTAAGCATTGCTAGAGAAGTGATTGTGGAGATATGGTACTAAGAGAGAGTTACTTTGGAGGAGGGATATAGAGGTGAAGTATGGGAGCAAATGGGGGGTTGGTGTACAACAGTTGTGGCTGGTCCTTATGGTGTTAGTCTTTGGAAATTCATAAGGTGGGAATGGTTGACCTTCTCCCTATATCTTCAATTTGATGTGGGAGATAGTTCTAGAGTGAAGTTTTGACATGATATGTGGTGTGGAGATTGCCCTCTTAAAGTGGCTTTCCCAAAGTTATTTAATATCTGTCTCAATATGGAATTCTCAGTAGCTGAGCTTATGCAACTCTCTAATGGGGTGACCCATTGGGACGTTCATTTCTCAAGATTGGTTCAAGATTGGGAGCTTGAGTCTTCGGTTAAGTTTATGGAACCTAATCTATTCCAAGTCGGTGAGGGATGAGGGGTCGGATAAACTTTGTTGGAGACCTGCCAAGCGTAGAGGTTTTGAGGTACGAGGATACTACCAGTCTTTATCCTCGTCCAATGGTATTGCATTTCTGTGGAAATTGGTGTGGTGCTTATATATTCCTTCTAGGGGCCTTCTTTTCTTGGACTGCTGCCTTAGGGAAGATTTCGTCTACATATAATCTTTGAAAGAGAGGCAGTATTGTTTTGGATTGGTGCTGTATGTGTAAAAGAAGTGTGGAATTGATGGATCATCTTCTTCTTCATTATCCCATAGCTTATGAGCTGTGGACTATGGTGTGTTGTTTGTTTGGTTTGCATTGGGTTATGCCATAGAGGGTTCTTGATATGCTTGCAGCTTGGCAAGGTAGTTTCGGCAAGCACAAAAACATTTCATTTTGGAGGGTTGCACCACATTGCATCATGTGGTGTCTTTGGCGGGAATGGAATGCTAGAAGCTTTGAGAGTTGCGAATGGTCTATTCTTGAAATTAAATATATATATATATATATATATTTTTGTACTTTATAGGATTTGCAGATTTTGATTTTGGATTGGTGTTGTATGTGTAAAAGAAATGGGGAATTAGTTGACCACCTCCTCATCCATTGCTCTATTGCTTTTGATTTATGGTCTATGGTGTTTACTCTGTTTGGCATTCATTGGGTTATGCTAAAAACAGTGGTGGAGCTGTTGGCTTGTTGGCAAGGAAAGTTTGGGAGGCGTCAGAATTCTGCTATTTGGATGCCTGTGCCCTATTGTTTGATGTGGTGCATTTGGAGGGAGAGGAATAACCGGCATTTTGAGGATTTAGAGAGATCAGTTTCAGATCTTAAACTCTTCTTCCTTAAGACTCTTTTGGATTGAGTTACAGTGTTAAGCTTTTGTTTTTTTTCTTCAGTCCATGATTTCATGAACTTTTGTACTTTTTGCACTTGATTTGTTTTTGTCCTTGATGTATACTTCCTGTATATTCAAGTGACACCCCTCTTCTTTTTAATATATTTTTATTACTTATCAAAAAAAAAAAAAAAAGGATTGGAGTGTTGCCTTTCAGTCTGTTCCCCGTTTCTCTTTCTTTGATACGTTTGAGCTTTTTTTTTTTTTTTTTTGAGAGGCTGATTGTATTGCTCCTTGAGTACACCCTGGTGTACTTGGGTTTTTTTTTTTTTTTTTTTAAATCTTTTCATTACTTATCAAAAAAAATTATTTTTAAATAAAAACTGCTGGCAGGAAAATTTTGGCAGCAGCTATTTCGGGTAAGATAGGAAATTTGGTTGGTTGTTTGCTAGGGGAAACTTTGGTTTTGAAGGGTCTTAGAGGAAAGGAAAGAGATGTTCAAGGGGGCTTCTCTTTGGCTGTGAACAGTATCTAGTGACTGGTGATAATGCGCCAGAAAGAGGAGAGAATACAATATTGCCTACACGCTCAAAATCTAATTCTTTGAGTACTTTGAAATTTACTTATAGAGAATATTTTTCTCTACAATACCAGGACGAGGACTCAATGGAAGTTACCTAATGGACACTTAATGGCTTAATAATCATGTAAAACAATCCTAAGTGCAGAATAAGCATAATTAATTAAATACCCTAAAAGTTTTGTCACGAGAATTTGGAATTTTTGTCTCTCACTGAAGTGCAAAACAGTAAAATATAATTACCTTTGACTAAAGTTATTGAACCAAATTAAAATTAGAACTGTTTTAACGGTTGACTGCTTATGACAAAACCTTTAAAACTATATAAGACTCATCTTCCATAAACTTGATAAGAAGTCAACTAATAAGCATAATGGTTTGATGTTGCACAGGGTGCCATAAACATGAATTTGTCTAAATTATAAAGTAGTACATGTAATAGCAATAAACCCATAACTTATTAAGGAACAAAAAGCTGAATCCATTTGTTTGCTTGTATTCTTTTTTATTTACAAATTACAGACTAAAGTGTCATTGAACAAGGAGTCGGTAGTTGATTTGTGATACAACTGAAAAGGACATATAGATTAGATAGAATGTCCTGAGAACTAAGGAGGGATGTAGAAATATAACTCTCTTAACACAATGCCATTAGTTTTATTTATTGCAGTTGTTAAGAAAAAGAAACAATTTCCTTTTCTGCTGAGTTTCTTTATATAAATCACTAATATTATTTTAGGAACTATGCATTCCGTTCCATAATACACAGAACTCGTTTCTGTCTGTATATATTTAGGAAACTGTTGTATTAAATCCTTGCCAATGGTTTTCATAAATTGCAGTTACTTGAAAAGGGGAGTTAATGATCGTGGAAGGGTTGCAAATGATGTTGAAACAGAACAGATTGTCCTTGATGAGGAAGTTGGGTCACGCAAGGGAAGAATGAGTTCTGTTGTTCAAATGCGTGGTTCAATTCCCCTTTTCTGGTCGCAAGAAGCTTCAAGATTTAGTCCTAAACCTGATATAATCTGTATGTTGCTTTTGTTGTTGATTCTTATGGGCACTATTTTATTGTTAGCTTCGCAATTTTTTTTATTTTTTATTTTCATAAGTAATAGAAGTTTTATTAAAGATGAAATAAATGAAGTGAATGTTTCCTTTTTGACTTCAGTACAGAGATATGATCCCACATATGAGGCAACCAGATTGCATTTTGAAGACCTGGCAGGGAGATATGGCAATCCAATTATTGTTCTTAATTTAATAAAGGTTATCTTTAAATGCATTTTTAATGTCTTCCAATTAAAAAGTCTCGTTTTCAAATACAAGATATTGGATTCTTCACGTGCATGGGGCTTTGTTGGTGGTATTGATTCTATTGAGTTATTCTCATATTGGCCGCACAAAGAAACTGGAGAAATAAAAAGATTTCAAATTGGGGTCTTTATTTCTTTTTTCTGATGTTAGATCTAATACCTAGTGCAATCTGCTACTTTTTCACCCTGTAAAATTTCTTGTATCAATTTGTTTATAGCAAATTCAAGGATTGGCAAACTCCCCATCACTTTCTTTCCAACCTGCTATGGTTGCGAATTTGCATCAAGGTACAGCTAATGTATAATGACTGTTGATGGATTTTGATAAATTTCCATTTGTCCCAAAAGCTTAAGCTATTAGGAAATGATGAATTTAGATTGGCTTAATATTAAGGGAGGCCCAATATGTGGGATTTTTAAATTTTTAAATGAGAGGTAGAGTGGAGGTAGATTTTGAACTTAGGGCCACCTACTCTTATACCATGATAAATTACCACTTGTTTTAAAAGCTTAAGTTGTTAGGAAATAGTGTATTAAATAAGGTTTGTTGATATAGACAATGTATATTTAGAGTGACTTTTTAATGAGTAAAACCAAGAACAATGCATGTATTATAATGATTAAAGCATGTTACTCCTTTGAAGATTTTTGAGATTTTTGAATTTTGATGAGCCAAAGAGTTCTAGCTTAAATGAAATCTGCTTCCCTTTTGTAAGAACAAGATTGTGAAGTGAGGTTGTGGGTTCAAGTCTTCAAGATCTACCTATGTAACTTACAAATAATATATATAAAAAAAGATTAAAATAAAATGAAAAGACGAAACCATTTTTGATGATATATGGATGCGTGTATTAAGTTCTCTCTCTCTCTCTCTCTAGTAGTGTCTATGCCTATGACAAATACCTGGTATGATGGAAAGCTTTCTCTCGACTAAATTTTAATGTGACAAATTATGAATTTTTTTCCTGATCCCAATGCATATATACCTGATCCTAATATATATATATATATATATATTGATAAGTGTATATTTGGATACTATGTTTACATTGCACATATATACAAGCATTGTTTCATATGCTTACAGCCTTTTATTTTCTCAATTGCCGACTATTTAGTGTTGAGTTTAATGTATGATATTCCTTGAACTAATTTAAATGTCAAATTAAGACCGTTGAAAAGAGGCCAAGAGAAATGATGCTAAGGCGCGAGTTTACAAATGCGGTTGGGTATCTGAACCAGATTCTTTCAGAAGAAAATCATCTTAAATTTATTCACTGGGACTTTCACAAGTTTGCAAAGAGGTAAGTAGGTTGCTTCTTCTTCTCTGTCTAGTTTCTATTATTTTTGAATTGGAGCTAAGCATTCTGTATTTCTGCTGTTTCCAAAGCAAGTCTGCCAATGTTTTGGCTGTTTTGGGTGCTGTGGCAAGTGAGGCACTGGATTTGACTGGTTTTTACTATAGTGGTAAACCTACAACTTTTAAGAGGGCCAAAATTAGTCGGACAAGCACAGGAAGGTATGTATTTCTTTCTAAACATATTGATCTATATCCATTTAAGCGCAGCAATGCTCTTTTTTGTTTAGCTTACAAAGTGGTATCTGATTGATTGTCAATGTTGAGATTTTATTATGTTATTTTGCTTTATCAAGAACGTTTGTACAAATGTCCAAGTCATAGGATGTAAGTTTTAACACAAAAAATTTGATTAAAGCTATATTACTAAGGGTGCTTCTCTTGTTTGCTGAAGAACAAAAAAGATAAACCCTTGGAATTAACATCAAATGGTGGAAAGAGGAAAAAATTCTAGAATTCAACACCCAAGGTTGCTTAGAATCATCACCAAGTGGTGGAAAAAGGGATAGATCTAGGAGTTAGTGTCTAAGGTTACTTGAAGTCAACACCAAGCACTGGAAGAAAAACTTCGAACCAAGTTGTCAATGATAGTGAATATTGAGGCCTTTAAATAGGGTACCCAAATTACATCAAAGAAGGAAAATGAAATAACTTCATAATTGATAAACTACCATTTGTTCCAAAAGTTAAAGTTGTTATGAAAGGTTGAATTTAATCATTTAATCATTATTCTAAATTATTCTAACACTATTCACTTGTGGGTCTAGACTCCCTTTTAATAAGTAGGACCCAATTTGTGAGATTTTTAATTTTTAATTTTTTAAATTATAGATTGGAGACAAGGTTCAATTTGAGGATCACCTGTTCTGATACCATGATAAACTCGCATGTCTCCCATTTAGAGAGAGAGTGGTAATCCTGTGAGATGGAGGCTGAGGAGGAGTGATGGATTCAATGTTCGCTCTTTCTATATTGCTCTAGGGGGCTCAAGTGGTTCTTTTCCCTTGGAAAGGCATTTGGGGGGTTAAGGTCCCGTAGAGTCTTTTTTTTGGACAACAGCATGGGGGAAGATACCCACGTTTGAGAACCTTATCAAGAGGGGTTATACAATACTGGGTTGGTGTTGCATGTGCCAATGTAGTGGGGAGACGGTGGATCATCTATTGATACACTGCATTGTTGCATTTGATTTGTGGAGCTTTGTGTTTAGATCCTTTGGGTTTTACTGGAAAAGGTCATCAATCTAATTTCTGTTGGAGAAATTGAGTTGGAAAGCATTTTGTCGGATATTTTGAAAATTTTTCAATTATGTTTGATGTGGACTGGGTTCAAAACCTCTAGCTAGCAACTTTGAGCCATCCTCAAGGGATTCCTCCCGTAATAACCTAGTGTGGTGAGATGGGAGGGAATAGTCAGGTGTTTCAAGAACTTGGATACCTCGTTTCTAAAAAAAAAATAGTTTGATATGAACCATATAAGGGAATGCAATTGATGCACTTTTGAAGATGCGGTAAGTATGAGGATTCAGCTGCTAGCAACGTTCACTAGCTAGCTCCTAATATGAGTGGTCTCACTCTTGGGGTTTTACAACTAGCTATTCTATTGCATCGTTTATAATGTTGTTGCCATTTTGTGTGTAATTCTTTTTTACTGTAATTCTGTAGGCTACTTTGTGTCCTTCGTATATGAAGTAGTCTCTTTAATAAAATTATTATTATAAAAAAAAAAATTCAAGGAAGGTCACGCAATAATTTTTAACCAATTACATTAAAAAAATAAAAGCAAATAAAATTAAATCCTAAAAAGTCTCATTATCTTTCATCATCAATTAGCTTACTTATGACCAACTAGGTCAAAAAAAAATTCAAGGAAGTTCACGCAATAATTTTTAACCAATTACATTAAAAAAATAAAAGCAAATAAAATTAAATCCTAAAAAGTCTCATTATCTTTCATAATCAATTAGCTTACTTATGACCAACTAGGTCAAATGGAATCATTCAACATAAATTGTAAATTGAGTCCAACGGGCATATTTGGTGTTTGCAACCACTCTCCTAGGGTGGGAGACACTCAGTTTGCACAAAGAGAAAATTCATTGCAATTACTGCACACCTATTTATGTTAGGATTAGGAGAAGCCGGCAAAAACTGCAAAACCTTATCTTTGGAGGGACTGTTGGTTGACTCGTCACTCAGAATAGTCCCATTGGCAGTCTCGTCCCTATGAAAATATCAGTCGGTCCTTTTTTATCCAATTGCTTCCAAACTTCTATGGCTGCTCCTCCTGATTGCCATGCACATGGAAAAAATAAATGCATGTAACCACCATTTGCATTTAGTCACGACTCACTGAATCCATCACCATTTGCATGTATTCCATCAACTAGATCCCTCACCAGCCAAAACGCTAATCCATTTCCACTTCAAGAACCTTCATCAAACACCTAATCATCCCATTCTCAAGCCACGCCCAAACCCTTGGGGCAAACCCTAAATCCAAGACTCTGAATCTCTAGCATCCACTTGAATCCCCTCAAGGAGCCCGAAACCCAAGCGTGTTCCTAAAAATTTAACTAAAATCACATTAAATTTGACAAGCATCCCAGTTGTCCATCAAACACACATCCTATTGCAAGAAGTCAAGATCCACACCACAAAAAGACTGAAACATGGTGGCAGAGAAGATGGCCTTGAAAAAGGTAGTGAGGTGAGCTAAAGGCATCATGCAGGTCTTATTGAAAGAACTTGTAGTTCCACCGGTGTGAAGCTATTTATGAAAATTACGGAAAAAAAATCGGGAAGCTTGTACCAACCCAAAATGAAAATTTCGCCCAAAACTTGAAAAATTTGCTGCAAATTTTGATGATTTGGCTGAAACAATTTGAAAAATTGCTTGGTATGTGAACCAATATGTTTCAAGGGTTAAGTGTTGGAAGTTGGGGCTAGCAAAAGTGCATTCATATGAACAATTATATGAAATATTTGGGGATGCCGTTGGGAACTTCTTTTAAGACAGCTTCGAAATGGAATCCTATTTTAGAGAAAATGGAGAAGAAACTATCAGGGTGGAAGCGTCTCTATCTATCTAAGGGTGGTAGGCTCACGTTACTAAAGAGTACTCTCTCAAGTATTCCAACATACTTTTATCTCTTTTTACTATTCCTAAAGCTGTTGGAAAGTATTTAGAGGAATTTTCTTTGGGGGTCTTCTAAGGGGAGTTTCAAATATCCTTTGGTGGCTTGGGAAAAGGTGTGTTTACCCATCGAATTGGTTGGTTTGGGGATAAGAAGTGTGGTGTCGTTTAATCAAGCTTTATTAGGGAAATGGCTGTGGAGGTATAGTCATGAAGTTACCCATCTTTGGTGGAGAGTTATCTCCACAAAATATGGTAAGGGTCAAGGGGGGTGGAGTACTAAAGTTCGCAAGAGGACTCATGGATGTGGCTTTTGGAGAAGCATTCATGAAGGGTGGGAGAGCTTTTCTAAGCATTTGTCTTTTGTAGTGGGTGAAGGCACTCGTATCCGCTTCTGGCATGATAGGTGGATTGGTGATAATACCCTAAAAGATCTCTATCTTGAGCTCTATGTTTGTTCAGCTGCCAAGGATGCTTATGTCTTTAAGTTTTTGTGGATCCCGGAAGGGGGTACCGTTAGAGTGTGGGAGTTAAGGTTTTATAGAGCTTTTGAGGACTAGGAGCTAGCTACATATTATTCTCTACTTCAGTTAATCCAAACTCTTGTTCCTTGGGGTGATAGGAGAGATACTCTTTGTTGGCGGCTTAAAGGTGATGGTAAGTTTGACAACCGGTCTTATTACCATGCGATTCGGGGTACACCGAATTCTTTGTTTCCTTGGAAGGGTGTTTGGAAACCAAAGGTTCCTAAGTGAGTGGCTTTCTTTTTGTGGACAGTTGCTCATGATTGGATTCTCACTTTGGATAATCTCATGCTTAGGGGTCGCCCTTTGGCAAATTGGTGTTGCATGCGTTGTTGTGATAGGGAATCGGTGGACCACCTTCTTCTTCATTGTCCAGTTACACATACTTTATGGACTTTTATGCTTCAGGCTTTTGGTATACATTGGGTTATGCCAGGATCGGTGGTGGGATTGTTATCTTGTTGGCATCAGTGGCTTGGGAAGCATAATTCGAACATTTGGAATTTGATTCCAGGGTGCTTAATGTGGATTGTTTGGTTGAAACAAAATCGTCGCTCCTTCGAGGACAATGAGAATATACTGGATGAGTTAAAGGTTTTATGCCAGCGTAGTCTTTTTGAGTGGTCTTGTTGTTGGGGTTTTATTGATTATTCTTCTCTCTTTGAGTTTATGCTTTCCCTTAGATTAGTTTCCTGATTACCCTCTTCATTTGCTGTTTGTTTTATCTTTATCTTCTTGTTCATCATCATGAACAACTTGTACTCTTCCTTATTTACTCATTAATAATAGTTCTCTGATTATCTATCAAAAAAAAAGAAAAAGAAACAAAGGTTAACGTGTCTTGGAAAACTTTATGCTTACATCCACAAATGACAACAACCAAAATACATTATCAATATTCTGGATTACAAACACACCCAACAAAATATCACAAGCTAAACTCGCAAACTCTTACAAATGAAAACAAACAAACACAAACTAACAGAAATCATTTTAAATCACAACTAAAAAATTCATAATAAGGCACTCAAAATCACGTATAAAAAAAAATAAGGCACTCAAAATCTGAAAATCCTAATACATCCAATGGTGTTTTTGAAATAGTATGCAAACTATCTACTTACACACATGGGTATCTTTGAACACCAAAAGAACTACCAAATGACTCTTTGAAGAAACTCGCTCCATGTTCTTCTAAGTCTTCTCTTCATGTGGGAAGGCCACTTAAGCCAAAGCCACCAAACTCGTTGTTGTTTATTACAAGATTCTAACTTGTATTATTCTGTGGACGAGAAATACTAAATTACTTCTTTAACAAAGAATAAGCATTGCTTTCACCCCAAAAGTACTTAAATGGTTAATCAAGTCCAAATAAGAAATTGAGTCAATTTCCAACAATGTGTATCGAATTGGTGACAAAGATGGTTTGGTAATGTGCAAAGGAGATTGGTTAATGCACCAATGAGAAAGAGTGAGTTGATTAAAATCAAGGGAACGATAAAAGCTTGAGGACTGCCTAAAATAACATTTGTAGTAATCGTAAAGTAAGATTATCAATTAAGGAGGCAGCAATATGATTTGGATATGGCCAACCTTGATTAGTCTATTGAGGGTCTATAACCAACCCCAACGTATTGGGATCAAGGCTTGGTTTTATTATTGTTGTAAGGGTCTGTTTGGATACCGCTTATTTTGCTGAAATTGAAAACTTATTGCTGAAAGTACTATAAATAAAGGTAAAAATTAGTTGAAATAGTATAGTGGGACCCATGAATAGTACCAAAAAGTGCAGTGGGGCCTATGAATAGTAGCAAAAATAAGCTGAATAGTGCAATAATTTTCATTTTCATTGATATCCAAACGGAGGCTAAGTATATCAGATTGGTAGCCAGTACAATTTTTATAACTTTGATTTGATGTGGGTTGATTATGACTGGCCTAGATGTGTTGTGGTCCTAGCTTCTAGGCCCACCAAAGAAGACTATTGGGCCAAGGTGTGTTAGTATTTGGGTTTGCTCACATGGTATAATGGGTTATAAAGCTGGTTCGAATGAGGCGTTCTTTGTTTTTTGGTTTTATTTTGAAAGCTAGAAATTTTATTCACCATGAACAACAAAAGGATTCTGCATTGACTTGTCAAACACTTTGTGGTAGACCATGATTGCAATTTGCAGCAGCAGATTCTATCTAGGGTTGTCTGGTGCAGTATCAGAAGCAGCATATAGGGATGTGAAGACAAGCGAATTGGCATAAGGCCTCAAGCCACATTGTTCTTAATATTTGCAAGTCTTACATTGTTGATGGAGTTGCTTGAGGACTTTGGAGGATGGGTCTCAACTCTCAATAGCAATCTGGGCTTGACGGTATAGCTTGGTGCTTCAGGGTTTGGTATTGGGGTGGCTTGTCTTGGCCAAAGGATTGATGACCTGGTTGTTGTACTTGGGTGGTTTTTGTGCATTTGGGGTTGTGTATTTTGAATGACGGTCCTAGGTTTGAATTTTTGAGGCTTGGTTGTGGTCTAGTGGTTGATGCGCTTTGATGGTCGTTGGATTGATTCATCAATGGAGGGGTTTAGTTGCCACAGCTTGAGAGTGACAAAGGTGGCTGTTGGCCTCAATTGGGTGTGATCTGGTAGATTCGTAGGCCAAAGGAAATTTCTATGATGCAAGACAACCAGAACAAAACTGAAATAACGAAAAAATAAAAGATATGACCTAGGAGTCAGCACTTAGGCCTTGCTTAGAGTCAGCACCAAGCTAGGAAACCACTAGAAGTCAGCACTTAGGGTAGACCTGGAGTTAGCACTAGACCAAAGAAAGACCAAACGACCATTTTTTCATTCATCAAAATATCAACTTCCCTCTCAAGGAGTACAATAGGTTGCTTATAAAGGATTGCTAAACCTTAGTTCTAATTGGCTAGGAAACCCTAATTGCCTTATTACAAAAATAACCTTACTTCTAAATTAAAATACTAAAAGCTCAATAAACTAATAAAACCTAAAACATAAAAATACAATTGACTTGCAAACATAAATAATACTAAATAATAATCTTCTTGCGTCTCCCTCATCATTCTCCTCTAGTTGGAGAAAACTCGACCTCGAGTTCTAAAGTGTTGAAGGATTAGGATGCTGACAAGTAACACTTGCTTTAAATCTGGAATCACCTTAGGGAGCACAGGGAAAAGAAAAACTTTGAATTCCATCACATCAAACTCATTTGGAATAACAAAATCAATGTGTGGAATCAGTAAAATCTCTTCTTGAACCTTATGAACCATAGGAAGCACTGTGGTTTTAACCTCTTCGACTTTACCAAGATGTAGATCTTCAAGGACTGTAGAGGATTGATCAGAAACACATTCAACAACTTCAACTTTCACCTCATGTGCACCCTCTAACATAATACTCTCTTTAGGCACTATCTTTTCACCTTGCTGCTCTTCAATAGATTCATTTTCTTGCATGCTTATTAAAGCTACACTTGTTGAGGCATGTACGTCTGTGTCAACATTAGGCTTTGGTGTTGCTGGAGGAGTCTCCACGACCAAGATATCACCATCAATGTTGTCTTCTATGGGGGCAGCAATAAGTTCATTGTGATCAATTATCCTTGGTTTCCCAATTGAATCGGGTTGAGTCTTCATTTGCTTCATCTGAGCAATCCTGTCTTGAATATTTTTCATGAGCTTTACAGTTAATTCCGTTACTTCCCTGGTAGATAATTTCTTAGTAGATTGTTCAAAAATGTGCTGAGGACATGAAATAGGATGAGGATGAGAATTCATTGTATTTGCTTCAACTTGAAAAGTACCACACTGAGATTGAGGTAGATACTTAGCTCGATAGTATGGTGACAAATACTCATCACAAAGCTTTTCTTTCATATCTTCCCACACACTAATGGCAGGTTCATAATCCATATAGCGGAAATATTCAATATTTTCCCAAAACCTTTATGCTTTACCTCTTAACTTCAACTTGGCATACCTAACCTTTTTGTTATCTGCAAAATTTGCTTGCTCAAAGAATTGCTCCATCCCATTCATCCAGTTGACAAAATCTCGTGGATAAGTTTCATAACCATCAAAATAAGGTGCTTCTAATATTACCATGATTCTCTAAAATAGTGCTTCAACAAATAGTTGGAAGTTGGAACAAGAACCTGTGGAGAACAATTTAAAGGCCCAAGACAAATAATGGGCTGTCACAGTAACAATAATTTCTTTTTCTTTTTCTTTTTCTTTTTCTTTTCTTTTTCTTTTTTTTAAAAAAAAATTACACTGTGCGATGGACTTAAGACATTACAGACTTTTAAAAGAAGTTCAAACAACAGACTCTAAAAGAAAGACACTCAAACCACGGACAAAAGAAAAGAAAAGAAAGACCACAGAAACTAAGTTGATCGGCGATGGGCTCGTGGTGCTGGGGACTGGCGATTGTGGCGGCGCGACGACGGGAAAGGCAGCGGCGGCACGATACATGGAGGAGTGGTGATGATGGTGTCAGCGGCGGTGGCTGATATGTGTGTTGATAGTGTCGGCGGCGGTGGCTGGTGGGTCGGCGGCAGCTAAGTGCTAATCTATGGGTTTTGGCGGCTGGTGGGTCAATATCAGCGGTGGTTGGTCGAGGTTGCCGATGAGTCTCGACGTGGGTCTCCTCTCTCTTTGTGGTTGCAAGGGATTTGGAGACTTGATTGTGGGTTTTGGACTAGAGGTTTCTAGTTGGCTTCAAAATTTTTTTTTTTTTTTGGTGATATTTTCTGGCTCTTTCCTGCGGTGATGCTTCAACAGATCGGTGTTTGCTCTGATACCAAATATGATGCAGGACAACCAGAACAAAACTTAAATAACGAAAAAATAAAAGATATGACTTAGGAGTCAGCACCTAGGTCTTGCTTAGAGTCAGCACCAAGTGGGGAAACCACTAGAAGTTAGCACCTAGGGTAGACCTGGAGTTAGCACCAGACCAAAGAAAGACCAAACGGCCATTTTTTCATTAATCAAAATATCAACTTCTCTCTCAAGGAGTACAATAGGTTGCTTATAAAGGATTGCTAAACCCTAGTTCTAATTGGCTAGGAAACCCTAATTGCGTTATTACAAAAAAAACCTTACTTCTATATTAAAATACTAAAAGCCCAATAAACTAATAAAATCTAAAACATAAAAATATAATTGACTTGCAAACATAAATAATACTAAATAATAATCTTCTTGCGTCTCCCTCATCATTCTATCTTTCCTTTTTATAATATTACTTGTATATTGAAAAAAGAAAAAAGTACAAAGGAATTGGTTCCATGAACTTCATTTGTGGATGCTCTTTTTGATAATTCAAAAGTTGGGGGTGGGAGTATTTGAACTCTAGATGTCTCTATTGAAAACACCAAGAGGTGACAATCAGTTAAGCTACAAGACTCTTGGCAACTTCATTTGCGGATGCACAGGGTAGTTCTGTCTCACATTCATATAATAAAGTCTATTATAGTATGCGGCCCCACAAATGACAGAAAACTTGAAAGCACTGATTGTTGTGGTATCAGATGTCATCTAACTTCTTAACAGGGAAAGCAGTCCATGAAACTTCTGCAGACAGCCACTTATCAAAAAAGAAACTTCTGTGGATAACCGTATAGTTATTTTACAATGAAAAAAACACCATAACAATTGCATAAAAAAAATGATTGAATTAAGTGCTTTTGAATTTGATGGTGTTATTATTTACAAAAAGAAAAATTAAATTTGTGATTATTACTTATCATATAATGCTCTTTCTGGACAATAAGTTGTGTATCAGCAATTTATTGACCATGTATAAATTCATGAATGTTGGGGCCGGGGGGGGGGGTGTTCAAGTAGTAGTTGAGGGCCCCATTTTCATACAAGGGTATTTTGTTTGTAGTGATCATCAAGCCTGGTGAGGTCTCATTTAAGGCACCTACTGGTGCTTGTTTAACTTTGAGGCTCCATATTGAAGATTACTTTTGAAATAGTTAATCATCTTGATGTGGCCTTCTGATGTTCTTCTATATATATAGCTCATTTTCATCTCTTACAGGGATGCTTCGCTTAGAGATTTAAGAGCTAATTCAACGGACCTAACTAGGATTGGAAGCTGTAATGAAAATCTAAATTCTTTAGTTAATCGAGACAGAGAGACTGATTTTAATCAACAGAATGGAAAAAATAATTGTGGTGGGGAAGCACCTCGTTTTCAAAGTGGAGTTCTGCGCACCAACTGCATTGACTGCTTGGATCGCACAAATGTTGCCCAGTATGCTTATGGCCTTGCAGCTTTAGGCCGCCAACTTTATGCAATGGGTTTAACAGACATTCCCAAAGTGGACCCAGAGAGTACCATTGCTGCAGCTCTAATGGATATGTATCAGAGCATGGGGGATGCTCTTGCCCAGCAGTATGGTGGATCTGAAGCTCATAATACAGTAAGTTTTATTGTGAATTTGTCTTAGTTTATTTTACATTTGTCTATTATTAAATTTGCACATCTACATTTTCTTTTTTTCTGCTCCTTTTTCTTAACTATGCAGATGAGATTTTGTTTTCATTTCCTGAATCACTGTTTTGTTATGAGCATCAGGTCTTCCCAGAGAGGCAAGGAAAGTGGAAAGCTACTACTCAATCTAGAGAGTTTTTGAAGTCTATCAAGCGATACTACAGCAATACTTACACTGACGGTGAAAAACAAGATGCAATAAATCTGTAAATATTCCTCCCCATTATGATTCCTATTCGATTTTTATGAAAATAGTATCCTATTTCATTTTTATGAAATACTATTTTCATTCCTCTTGTTTTTAATATATGAGATTTCTGAAGTTTTGAATTCTCATTCTACCAATGAGCTCTAGCTTAACTGGCACCTCCTATCCTTATAAGTGCTAGGTGGAGGGTGAAGTCTTGGGTTCAAGACCCATCGGGTGCACGTGTTATTTACCAATAAAAAAATTCTCATTCTGTAACTTCTCACTTATGTAAAGAGATATAAAATATTTTTGGAAAGCTGGGTTGCCTCAGTTTTTCTGACTCTATCATTTTTAATTTCCTTGTTTATCTGTTATTGTTTATTTTGTTTTTGTGCTCATTTTATTTAACATCCTCTCAAGCTATCATCATTTGGTTGTTGTACAGATTTTTGGGTTACTTCCAACCACGGGAAGGGAAACCCGCTCTTTGGGAGCTTGATTCAGATTACTATCTCCACGTGTCTGGGATGGGAGATGATTTTTTCCTGGATAAGTGGTAAGTCTCCATGTTTTCCTTCTACATGCTACCTCACCCACACATTCATGAGCATGTACACATGCAAACATTGTACACTTATGATTGTTTTTCATATTTTTCTTACTATGTTATCTCCATTGTTTTTTTTTTTTTTTTTTTTTGGTTTGGTGCATTTATTTTAAATATTTAGTATCTAATCTTTGTGTTCCTTACTCTTTTGTTCTTGGTTTATTCATCCTTTTTAAAAAAAAATAATAAATTTATGGTTTTCAACTTCACAGTTTGCTAGCTAATGCCAGGCCTGTTGGAGGTGCTACAGTTACTTTGGCCCCTATTTCAGCTTGCAGGGAAGACTTCTTGCGGATGAAGTTGACATCATTTGATAAGTTGATACAAAGGACATGTAGTTTAGTAAGGAATGTAAGACTTTGTAGAGAAACAGATCACAGACATGGTTCTGGCACAGGAAATTCCAGTGTGGCACCTGATGCAGCGTAATTATTTCCTTTTTATGATTCGTATCCTATGTTTACCTCCTATGATTATTCAACTTTCTCTTGGTTGCTTGCACACAATGCATTCTCTCTCTCTCTCTCTCTCTCTCTCTCTCTCTCTCACTTGCTCCTATATGCTGCTGATTTGTTGGTTCTGCTGCTATGTTGATCTACAAAACTGAAATACTTGCACCTGTTCCTGGGTTTCTTTCATTATAGAAGAAAATTTGTAGTTAGTCTGAGTATACTACCTGTTGATAGAGGTTTTAATAATAATTCTTCATTAGTTAAATCAAATTCTTGGTTTTCATGCAGTCTACTATTTTCTAAGTCCATTGTTTGTGTGTGATTTGTGGTGCTTCATGTCACTGACCTGTTTGTTATACTCTAGAAATGTCATGTGCTTGTCTCCTGTCCTTTCTTTATTTTAATAAACATTTTTGTCCCTCAAATATTATTTTGACCACATTGATGTTTGTGCAAGTGTGTTGCTTTCTTTTTTTTTTTTTTTTTTTTTTCTTTTAAGGAAAGGATTTAATGCCACAAGGATATGTGGAAGGATATGCCTTTTCTTGCATTTTAGCTTCCATTTTTACATCAAACTGATTAAAGTTGTGTGTAAAGTCATAGTTATATTCTAAATATTACAATAAAAAAGTTATAAATAATAAATAACACAAATAAGTTCCCTTTTTTTTAAGTCTGCATGTTCAAGTGAATTTATAAAATAGTCTCCAATTTCACACTTCTTCGAGTTCCAAGGAGTCATAAGACATTTTAAAATGATTTGTATCTCATTCTGTTACAGTAAGAATGTCCATTTACGCACAATCTTCCCAGTGTTGATGCATGTCCTCTTAGTTCTCTCTCTCTCTCTAGAAATGATAAAATTGCTGGTTTCTCTTTTTCTTTTTTCTTTTTTCTTTTTTTTTTTCTCATTGTTGGGTGGTTATGGTGCAAAGTAGTCTGTATATCCTTGGAAACCTAGTTTCCATTACTAAATCTTAGCATTTTTTGTCCAGTGAAATACAGCTCAAAAGCCCAAATTGGCTTTTTGGTCAGAGAAAGCATGAAGGTGCCTCTGCTCCCAAAGTTTCTTCGCATGAAATTGTAAGTGGAGGATCTCAGGCTGACAGAAGAGTTGATGGTTTATGTGACCTAAATTGGCTTTCTTCTGCTAGTGATACCAATGAAGAGGAAATTTTCCAGAGGTATATCTCTTGAAAGTCCATTTTCATTTTTCGTAGAAACCTCCTTGCTTGTTCAATATAATCAACTAGCTGAATCAATCAGATTTTTCTTGTGGTGGCTGGTTCAACAAGTTACTGGCTGTGAGAGAAAACTTAAGGCTGTGTTTGGTTTAGTGATTTTCATCACTCATATCTCAATTTCCATCACTTGTCACCCAAAAATTGTGGGTCCCACTAATGCAAGGGTTGTTTGGTTTGATTCTCATCACTCATAACTCAATATATTGAGAATGAGTAGTGAGAATTGAGAACAATTTTTTTGTGTTTTCAGATTTATGATTTATGAGTTTTGAGTTATGAGTTGAGTGGCAATTTGGTGATAAAACATTAGTAGTGGGACCCAGTGGCTAGTGTTGTCAGACTCAAAGTCAGACACAAGTTGCTCAACGGCTCTTTCTTTCTTTCTTTATTTCTTCATCTCCTCACACCGGTGCTTCTTTGTTTCTTCTTCAAGCAAAACACAGCACACACTGCACAAGGATCTCACAGCCTCTTGGGGCTTGCGCTGAGAGAGATGTGAGCTGGGTTCTTCCTTTATTTTCTTTGCTTTTCTGTGGCTGAAAGCTATAGTGATAAGAGAATTAGAGATACGTACATCAAGGGAGCAACTGATAGTGGTGACAATAGCAGCTGTGAGATACAAACGGGGTGATGATAGGCATTTGCTTGTACCATTCCTCCACTGCCTGAGCCATTCCCTACCAATTTTTCTTGTTTTTCCCTCTAGCAACTCAGATTCTGAGATTTTGAGGAAGACAAACACACATGCAAAATTGAATCTTTATTATTGGCTGGAGAATTTGGGTGATTTTAGTCTTTGATAGTGATAGAAGATTAATTGAGAGAGAGAGAGGGAGAGAAGACGAAGATATGAGGAAATCTGAGTGGGTTTTGGAAGAGAGAAAAAGCTATGAGTAATGGAGTGCCAAACACACCAATGCGTGGGTTAGGAGAAAATTGAGTGTGAGATGTGACTTAAGAGTTATGAGTTATGAGTCAGCACCTAGGCCTGGCTTAGGCGGAGAAACCGCTAGGAGTCAACACTTAGGGTAGACCTGGAGTCAGCACCAGACCCAAAGAGACCAAACGGCCATTTTTTCATTCATCAAAATATCAACTATCTCCTTAAGGAATACAATAGGTTGCTTATAAAGGATTGCTAAACCCTAATTCTAATTGGCTAGGAAACCTTAATTGCCTTATTACAAAAATAACCTTGCTTCCAAATTAAAATACTAATAGCCTAATAAACTACTAGGACCTAAAACATAAAAATACAATTGACTTGCAAACATAAATAATACTAAATAATAATTTCCTTGCGTCTCCCATACTAGACGGGTTGTGAGATATGAGTCATGGGCTAACCAAACACAACCTAAATCTCTGTATATGCCTTGTGAACCAATTCTGAGCCTGAAGTTACAAAGTTTGAGAACTTTTTACTTTGTACTCTTTGAGTTTTTATTTTTTTCCATTTTCAATTGGATGAAGGTTGACTAGTTTGAAGTTGGAGTGCTTTTTCCTGATAAATTTCAGTAATTATGGAACTATGAAATGAACAAAAGTATATTTGTGGTGTATTTATACTAGCAGAAAGACATTGGAACCTTTAGGTCTAAGGAATTTAATAAGATTAGCCTCATTGTAACCAGCGGAATATTAAGGAGGATAGAAGGGAAAAATATGTTTATCATTTAATTATATTGTATGCAGTTTCTCCTAAATGTCTCTCCAAAGGGCAGCCACTGAGGATATATCCTCTGTTATGCCAATATGGAAGCAAGTTTACCACAGATGATGACATGTCCAATGGCAACCTCCCTTGCATAGAATGGATTAAGGAATGATATAATTTGGTTTAATGATGCCACATCTTTTTTGTTAAGATAAAATGATTAGGATTGACCAATTTCTAGATGTGACTAACCATTAGAATATACTACATGTGCATTAAATATCATTTGAATCCATCATATTCTTTTCAGCAGACTTCCCTTCCCAACTAATTGACATAGGAAAAGAACCAAAACAGATATCACTAAAAATAGAAAACAAAATAAACTTAGGTATTAACATTTAGTCTTGCTTGGAATTTTCACACCAAGCAAGAGAAAACAAAACATAGAAATCAGCACCTAGGGTTGCCTAGAATCAACAAAAAATATTGTAGGAAAAATTTTAACAATAAATTTTTTTACTCAAGCTAGAGTACAATAGCCTGCTTATATAGACAACTAAGACTGTAACCTAGTCATAATTGACTTGGGTTGAAGCCCAATGTTTGTAATGTTTTATTTTCCCAACATGTTTAAATGGCTTCAGCAAATCCCTATAAATAATTGGATAGCATGGGCTGGGTTAGTTTTTGGACAGATTTGGGCTTCACTTCTAGTTGTTGAGCAAGTGCACACAAGATAATCCAGTTTCTTTTATTTATTTATTTGGAATTGTGTAGGCCTTACTACATAAAAATCAAATTAATAATTTGGTTGTACTTTTTTAATTGATGTTGGCCATAGATATTAGGGAAATCATGTGCCTGTTTGATAACACAGTTTCAAACTGCAATTTTTAAAAGTACAACTTTTTCAAACTTAACTTTTTTCTTCGTATGGCTTTCTCAAACTCCCAATTTTTAATAAGTTGAAAATTAGCTGTACTAAACAGGGACTTTATTTAACTGATCTCAAGCTTGGGGATTCACGTCTAGTGATTTCATGCTGTTGTTTTTAGATTCTCTTCTTTTTTGTACATTGTTTTTTCCTTCTGTTTTTTTGTATTTCTTTGTTACTTCATGCTTCTTGCATGAAATAGCCTTGTTTAATAAGATTTTTCTCACTTATCAAAAAAAAAAAAAAAAAGGCACATATATCTCATGTTGTATCATTATTTGAAATTATATCATGGAATACTGTGTTTTTCTTTTAATTTATTACTTTGGTTTTTGGGTTTATTGCTTGATGAGCCTGATTTCTTGTGATAAGAACTTCTCAAGAATTTAAGATATTTGTAGTACTTATCAAAAAATAATTGGAAAATATGACCAGAGGTATGTGTCCAATCTGCACACTTTGTGATAATTGAAATTAAGAAGGGTGTGCATGATATGCTAAGTTTTGGTAGGTAAATACAACCTAGGAACCTGCACAGGATTGAGTCTATGCTCTCATCCTTTACCCCTAATTTATGTGGGGAGGATATGCCATTTGGTCCAAGGTTTGTTGGCATTATATACTATTTTTGTAGCTTTGGACATGTTTACTGTTAGGGTTGAACTTAGCTCAGCTTTCAACAATCTTAAGCTGAGAGACGGCAGGAAAGGAGAGGGCAAGGGTTTCTGAAACCTTCATAATTCCTCTCTCCCCCATAAACATAGGGTTAGCTGTTGTATTTAACTTTGCAGATGCATTTTTAAGTGACAAAATTTTGTACTACTTTTTCTTTGTCAGTTTTATTATGTGACAATTACCCAAAAGAAAATAAAACATAATTATTATGTAACAGCCTGTTAAAATGGAGGTTGTTATTAATAAATTCTATATTTTGTCCAGTTAATTAATGCACATATTTGTTCTTTGATTTTCAGGTACCTTGCAATGACATCCGTTGATGAGGGAAATGGTTGGTATGGTGGTACGCTGCTTGGTGATCAAGACAAAAACAGTGAGATATATAAGCATTATGCTGCATTATGTCAGGTAATAATACTTGGCATTTCTGATAATTTTATCTGTTAGTCGTAGGTGCCTTATAAGATTCAAGGCAATTACTTTTAACCAAACTTGGAAGGAGGTTCTCTAATTAATTCTATAGAAGTAATGGCTGAAATTCATATGTTATCTATGATGGTATATAGAGAAACTAGGTTATGTCTTGTAACAGTTTTTGTTTTCTATTTTCAAAAACTTGTTTTTGGAAATATTAAGAAAAAAACAATTTTCTTGTATTTTTGAAATAAAAAACATGTTTGGTTAGTTGAAATTAAAAAAATAGATTTTTGAAGAAAAAAAAAGGAAAATATTAAAATATGTTGTTATTAGGATTTGTACTATAATGCTAACTCATTAAATGAGATAGATTCATTAGATTAAATGCGTGTTTTCATTGATTTTTGAAAATTAGAAACTGAAAATAACATTCTGCATGTTTTCAGTTTTCTTCACAAATTGAATTTTGAAACAGTTTTTGTTTTTTGTCCATTTTGGGTTGCCAAACAAATTTTTTAGTCTCAAAAAATAGAAAATTGTTTTTGAAAACAGAAAATAAGGAAAAAAAAACAGTTACAAAAAATACCTGTTTTAGCATTTTTAATGTTTGTGTCAATTTTTTTGCATTGTTTATTTTTGATAAGTAATAAAACCTAATTGAAAAAAGAAATTAAATACAATGCACCAGAGCACACAGGCAGTGTACTAAGGATCCAGCAAAACAACAAAAAATTAAAGAGCAAAGAGAGTACAACTATCTAAAAAGTCAGCCAAAGAATTAAAAGAAAAAACAACCGAAGCATTTGTCCACTCTAGCAACGTCTGGAGGAAGAGCAGCTTCATATCTTGAATCGATCTCTCATTTCCTTCAAAAGTACAAGCTTCCTCTCCCGCCAAATATCCCACATAAAGCAGTGAGGAATTATATTCCAAATCACCAGTCTTACATTTGCTACATTTAAATGACTAGCTTGCTAGAAGATCCACAACATGGGTTGGCATGACCCAATGAACCCCAAATAAAGAGAACATCGTATTCCACAGCTCTCTATCCACATGGAAATGTAATAGTAAATGAAGTATGGACTCCCATCCTTCTTACACGTGCAATACCAATCTATGACAATTACTCTATGCTTCTACAACTTATCAGTAGTTAAAATTCTCCCTGAAGCTGCAGTCCACAGAAAAAAAACTAACCTTTGATGGCACCTTTGGCTTCCATAAAGCGTTCCAAGGGAAAGAAGAATGGGTAGTGGTATATAGCACCTTATAAAAAGATTTGTCATAAAAAATCCCCCTGTAAGAAGGTTTCCGGCATAATTGATCCACTAGGGAATATAGAGAAGAATTTAGGGAAGCAATTTGCCAGGAGCCTTGTAGCTCAACTAGTTGGCATCTCCTAGAGTCTCTAACAGAGATGGTTCAAATCTCCCGACTCCCAACTATTGAATTATGAAAAAATAGGGAAGCAATTCAACATCTTTTTCCAATATTCCTCTAGTTTGTATATCTTGAAGATTGTTTTCCAAGACATGATTTTACACCTCTTTTTTTGGATAAATCATAAATATATGTATGATTTTACACATTAATCAGCACGTGTTGAAAGTTTTGGGCTGCCTTGTGATTCTTCTAGGAGTTTTGAAGTGAAGGTTTTTTTTATAGATGGTCATTTGACATTTGGTATTTTCCTGAAAGTTAACTTTTCACTAAAAGCATCTACCGATAAACAAGTTACATATGCCAAGTATTGGAAGCCTGTTTGGTAGGAAATAAAATTTGAGATGCTGAACAAACCCATAAAGAACTAACCCCTAGGTAAGTGCAGCTGATGTGTCTGATAAGTAATTTATGGAAGTTCATCAATGTTACTGTGTTCGTCCAGTTTGCCTGTTGGATATGTTGGGATTCATCTGATCTTTGTGTAATTGTGTGTATCTTGTGGTACATGTCATATGATTGGTGTCTATATAAATGTTGAAACTTGCAGGGCCCTGCAATGGAACCTATCCAAAATGATACTGAGTGGGAGGAGCAATATGCTGATGTCCTACACTTGGGCTCAATTGACATTGTAGATGATAATGCTGTTGAAGCAGAGATGGCAGCAGCTCTCAAGGAGTATGATCAAATCGGTGCAGATCTTGGAGTCATCCCTTCGACGTGTAAATACTTTACTGGAGATCCAAGCTGGTTGACAAGATTGATAATTGGGGAAGAGGAGGTGCAAAGAATCTGAAAAGAACTTTCCAGTCTTGCAAACATTTCTGGAAAAGATTGTTATGTACAGTAGAGGTTTTCTATTATTTTCTTTATTCCATTGTATTGATTTTTTGAATTGTATCTGGAATCCTCTAATTTTTTGCTTTGGGTTAAAAGTTAATTAACCCTAATACACACGAATTATATATAGGCTTACCCAAAATACCTTATGATCCAAATACCCTTACCATTTAAAGAACATTACTCATAACAATCTTCCGTAAACTGGAGCATATATATTGTTAATTGATGATGTATAAATGACAGAAATGATGTGTTGGAATTTCTGCTCTTAGCCTTCAACTTATTCATTTCTTATAAAGAAAGCATAAATACAATAGGACACGAATATTCTTCAAAGGGGCAACTGGTAGGGTGAGTTGATAGGGATAGCTCCCTCTTTGATTTTGGGAAACTTTCTAACCTTTTATAGAAGAGTACCACCTATACAACACAAGGTACAACCATAATATATCTCCACCTATTTATCTAACATTCCCCCTTAAAGCTGAAACATGTATCTCATATAAGCTTAGCTTGGAACATATTGACTCTATATGATTTCTACATAATGCCTTTGGAAAAGATATCAAGAAGTTGATCTCCAGACTCCACAAATGGTGCAGTTATATTTCTCCACTTAGAATCTTGTCATGGACAAAGTAACAATCTACTTCGATGTGCTTGGTTTCGGCCTCTCACGGACTACATAATTGGAAGCAATGTGTATGACAGCTTGGTTTTTACTAAGAGACGGTACATTGAAGCATAAGTTTTGAAGGAAGTGTTTTGGCCACGTTAGTTTACTAGCAGTTAGACGACAATGCCAATGTAAAAGAGAAGTGGAAGACTGGAGTGCTTGTGAAGGAGGAGAGCAACAGAATCCAAGCAATAGAGACTCTCAACTTCGTGCCCCCCATACAAATCATTCGCTTTGTCCGGAGATCCTAAAAGACACAAATGGACGGTAATAACTAACACACAACAATTAATAGCTTTGATGAGTTTACTAATAGACCAACATATTCATAGAAAACTTGGAATTTGTGCAATATATAACAAGTGAAGGGAAGGATGGGAACTAAGGCAAGTGGATCCACACCATTGAATTTTATTTTTAGCATTATGTGATGATGTAGCAAGTTAATAGCCAGTGAGCTGAGTAGACTCACCATTCATATGCTCAGTGTCAGTGGCACCTGATTCGATAATCCAAGGAGTGGAAGTTGCTGAGAAAAGACAGTGGGATGCAATACCTGACTAGGCTAGAGTGGCTGTGGCACAAGGAGTGACAAGCTTCTAATGGGCAAGCAACTAAAGCATAATTGTCTTTGGGAGTAAAGATCAAATCCAGTGTTTGGGATATCGATGGATGGTTCAGGGACTTATCCTAAGTGAAGGCCTGATTAGTAGACCGTGCATGCTCGAAGCACATTTAAGGTGAGATACCATTGGTTAAGACTTGTTGTTGAGCAACATTCATTTAAATTAGAGAAGATTCATACAGGTGAAAATTCAAGTAATATGATTACCAAGGTTGTGTCTAGAGAAAAGTTAAAGCTTGTGTCAGATTGGTCAACATGAATTCTAAGTAAAGAGTTGGGTAAAAGATCTCCTCCTTTCGTGGGTCGGAGGGGAAGACTATTGGGTGCTTTGCACTGTGTGGGTCCGGCTCACTTGTTTGTCAAAGCTCATTTATGAGCTTGTCTTCTTAAGCACTTCAAGTCAACTTTTGATTTAATGAGACATGGCTTAGGCACGTGGGACACGCTGAAGTAAAAGAAAAGGCTGAAGAAACATTGAGGCCATTCGGCCTTAGAGAAAAAGCTAAAGCAAGATAGAGTCATTCGGCTATTGTGAGAGAAACACAAAAAGGAGAGAGCTTCAAGAGAGGTGCAGTCCAAAGAAATAGAGAGAAAATACAGTGAGAGTGAAAAAAAAAATGAGACATTTTTCTTTGCTCAAGCTACACACAAAAAAGATAAATTGGTGGGGTTCTCTTGGAGTTTTTGAGTGCTACAACTATGGAGAGTTGAAGTGTTTAAAGGAAGATCTTTGCTACTAGTTTTGTGGTGAGATTGTATTTACTCTTTGAGATTTATTTGTTGTATATCAAATTTATTGTTGACTCAAGTTTGGCATAAAATTGAGAATTGTAATTATAAATTTGTGATTTTTAACTATGTTTTGTTGACTTTAATTCCGTGTCAAATATAATTGTATTCTGTCAATCTTTTCCCAATATGTTTGTGGGATTTAGTGTAAGGGTTGTGTGTGAGAGTTTGGTGAAGAATTGTGAAGACAATGAAGTTCATGACTTGCTTGCAACTATCTCGTGAGTGGAAAACCCGCGAAAGGTCACGTGAGAAGCACATACTGGAATTTGTAAAGTCTTTTGCCAAGCTATATTTCGCGGGTCACTTCGCGACTTGGCCAACCCGCGAGTGACTCGTGAAACTCTCTACCTAGATGATTTTAAAGAGTGCTCTCCTCATTTCTTTACACATACTATATAAGCTCACATTACCCACGAAATTGTAAGGAGACTTTCAGAGAGAAAACCCTTCCAATACACATGAGAGTTAGAGATTGTAAACCCATAATCATCTACATAATTTCCCTTAGTTTTCCTCTACTCCTACCTCTCCAATTACAAATCCTTGAGAGGTTCTTAGTTCAAACACTAACCTCACCCAATTTAAGTATTGAGAGAAGTTTTGGTGCTTGTGGGAAGCATTGGAAGAAGCC
Source organism: Quercus ilex subsp. ballota (assembly GCA_032727855.1). Taxonomy (NCBI): domain Eukaryota; kingdom Viridiplantae; phylum Streptophyta; class Magnoliopsida; order Fagales; family Fagaceae; genus Quercus; species Quercus ilex. The sequence goes on from CM064909.1 coordinate 29,875,967, forward strand.
ATTGATTGATAGATGCAATTTGGAGCTAATTGCGGGATTCAAATAACTAGTGAAGACAAGACTCGGTGAAGTCCGTTGGGAGCTGGAACTCGGAGAGTTCAAGTACAGTGGGTAAATTAGGTTTAGAGGGTCTTTTTGATATCCTTATACTCCAACTTTATTCACTGGTGGATCATTTCGGCTTGGAGGGCCGTAGAGAGATTTTTCACCGAGTACTTCAGTTTCCTCTTCAATAACACGTCTTGATGTTATGCACTAGAGTAGTTCCGGTTTATTGTGTTTCATTTACTCTTGTTCTGCATTTAGACAAGAAGAGTAAAAGAAATTTAGCCATAAGTTTAAAATCGGGGGTCTAAACAAGAAATAGTAGTTTTACCATTGAGCTTACAGTAATCTCCATTTTCATGGTGGATATTTTTTCGTAGCAACCCTATGGTTTTTTCCTCTACACCAGAAGGTTTTTCATGTAAGACTTGGTGTTACGTGTGATTATGTTTCTATTGGTGCTTGCTGAAATTTTTGTTTTAATATATATATTGTTATTGCTTGGTAGCCATTTATTTTAATTCACACATAGACATTGAAGGGATTTAGGTTTTTTCCCCAACATAGAGTATTATTCGGCCAAAATTTGACTGCCTTGCTCAAGATTGAAGTACTGCTTACAAACATAATATAACTATGAGAAATTCTCATACCCAAAAGAAATATGTAGCACACATTCCTAATCAGCCTTGTAGATTGAAGATGCTGTAAATGTTTTCTTTATGTTGTTGGATTATAAACAACTATAATATAAATTCTAGGATCTTGAATTATCATGATTTCACAACTACACAAATTAATTATAAATCTTACCTTGATCTATTGCTGAATTTTTCTTAAGATCAAGTCTTAGTATAAAATGTACTTAATTCTTATAGGATTGGTTTCTCTCTCTTGACCATCTTTTCTCTTTAACTATTCAGTGTATGTGATGGGGTAGCTGAATGTTTCTTTTATAGGTAGAGAGAGGACCAAATTACTTAGGAAACTTACTTCTCCATTTACCAATGTTTTAAGGACATGTAACATCTTATTAAACCATAACATATATGAAGTTATCAAATGAATACGTTATCAAATTGAACAATTTATTCTTACATTCTCCCACTTGGCCCATATGATAACTTATGTCAAGGCTTAATAAGAATAACTATTAGGTGCACAATGGTACATATCCTCTTACTTTAAATTGGTCATCATAATACTTGTAGGGTCAATTTTTGTAGCCCAAGCCCAAAAGATATGGATTATGAGCCCTATGAACCCAAGACAATGAATTTGTAGAGCGTGGGTGAAAGAACTGGGTCGGATATGAATTAAGCAAGAGTTGGTTATGGTATTTGCGAATAAACTAACATGCAACCATGCTTAGACAAAGGCAAACATGAATGTCCGAAGAGGCATTTTATTGAATGAAGTTGGGTTACAAGTCTCAGATCTAGAGTAAAGTTGTTTTCTTCTTCTTTCTTTCTTTTTTTTTTCTCCCCTTTTTATCAAGGGCTCCTCTTCTTTATATAGCCTCCTTCCTCATCATCTCAGTCGTCCACTTGTCCTCCATCTGCGTACATACTTGAGTATAGGTCACATCAAGCATCTTTCCTAGCTTTTTGGGAGTGACGGTAGCTGAGGTTACACTGTTCAGGGGTCTTCTCCACATAAATGCGGCCAGAAAAGTTGCTGCAATGCATTAAATACGGTGGTAGCAGTTTTTCCTTGAGATATTTCTTCATCCTTATCATCCCCAGGTATGCCCAGAGCTTATCTTTGTCATTGGAATTGCCAGGAAGGTCATTCGGACCTTCCATACGTTTACTTGATCAGGACTATTCGTATCCGAGGAGTAAAATCTCTTCGGACAAAGGGTGATCTCTTCAGATTGTACTCTTCCTCCATCTCCGGGTTTATTGACCCCAAATGAACTCTACCCCAACCCGTTATTACTCTTCGGACATACAGTAATCTTAAAAACAGGGCCCCAGGCCCAATAGGTAGATCTGGGCTTTTACCCCCCCACAATAGCCCCTCAAAATCTTAATTTTTTCCTCGCATCCGAAGAGAAAAAGTGGGATTTTGACTTGTCACGGAGTAAAAAGCTTGAGAACAGCCAAATATCTGAACTGGCACATGTGTAGGCATAGATATAAGGGCTTCATCATTGCCGCTGTTGTTTTCATATTTCCAAAGCGCTGCATTAATTACTCTAGGCGGCGTTTTGTCCTCTGTATCCAACGGCGGGTTGTTGATCTAACGGGCGTGGTTCTTCCCCGGGGTTTGGGCGAAATAACTTCTGCCCTTTCATTTGACCTGGTATAAAGTCTAAGAAGAAGTTACTTCTTCCTCACTTTGCAAACTCTCAGACAATCCAGCAAGAACAAGCACATGACTCCATCAAACTCTTTCAGTCACCAATCCCAGTCTTCCCCAGAGTCTTCAAGAATCCTTCTGCGAGTTTGAAGATCAATCTCCGATCTAGTTCCCGTAAGTTGTCATCTGTTCGATCCTTTAGTTTTCTCTTCGGCTAGCCATATTTCCGTTTAAGTGCTATGGGTAAACTCCAGTATTTGGTGGATAGCCCTGATCAGTTGGAGGCATTTAGGGCCGCATATCGTATACCCCCAAATGTGGGTGTGAGGTATTGCCCTCCAAAAAAAATATTAACAGATCGAAAGACGGGCAAAGTTGTTATCCCCCTCATTGCCTTTCTAGAAGGAGGGATGACCATCCCTATGGGTCCCATCACCAGTAGTTATCTTAGGAACCATAGGTTTAGCCCTGATCAATGTGCGCCCAATATGTTTAGAATCTTAGGAGCAGTTAAGGATTTGAACCGCCATCTAGGGTTGGGCCTCACCTGGCTCGATGTGGTGCACATGTATGAGTGCCACAGCCAACAAAGGGCGGGATATTACCTCAAATCCCGGTCCGACGTGGTTAGACTCGTCTCCTGCCTCCCCAAATCCAACAAAGGGATGAAAGACGACTATGTGATCATCTCGGGCGCATGGCACGACGGTCCCCATTACCCAACCAAGCCAGGAGAGGCAGGTGGGACATGCTAGATTTAGGCTCACTAACAGTAGACTTAGGATCTTCGCCTTTTACCAACTTTTAATTCTCTTTGTGTTGTTAGTTTCGAGTCTCTGACAAAGCTTTGCTGTGACTTTTGACAGATAAAAATCACGTTTCTCCTTGGCTCAACCTTACAAATACTGCCGCACTTAATTATCTACTAAGATCAGAGATCTTTGTAAGCGAGGACGGGCAGCTCTGGTCTGCTCCTCTTATTCTTGGGTACAAGGCGAAACCAAAAGATTTTCAGCCGGTCGGCAACGCGATAACACAAGGGGATTATCGTCTCAATCGTATAGACATTGCTCGGAAAGGCTTTCTAGCGCCCCACGATCTTGCGCCCGTGCCACACCCCAATCCACAGGGTGTACCCCTGCTCATCCAGCTAGTTGCACAAGTCCCACTTGTACCGGTGGTTGCAGGCGAAAGGGTTGGCTCTTCGACTTCATCACTAGAGGAGCAGATAGATAAATTTCAATTCGAGGGGGGGGGGGGGGAAGCTTCAAGAGGGTTCCAAGTGATACCATGCTCAGACTCCGAAGAGGGGATTGATAGGCAATCCAGTGTCCATCCTCCCATTCTGATAACTGCTCTTCCGGAAGGCTCTTCGGAAGAGGAAGATATGTCAGATTTGAAGGCATTAATGAAGAACAGGGGTAAGAAGGCCGAGCCGAAAGGCACTGGGACCTCTCAACCAGTGGCGAATCTGCCTCCACTGCCACCTCAAGTTCCTGACCTCGGCCTAAAGCCCTTGCCGGACCTGAGGAAGAAGAGGCCCCTCGAAATTGATGAGAGGGAGGTGGTGGTGCCACCCAAGACAACTAAGCAACAAAAGGTGGCGAGAGACCACCGGAGCAAAAGAGCCTCATCCACTGAAAGCCAAGATGAGCCTCATGTTACTGAAGTGCGCCGAGGGCAACGCACATGGTCCCCCAAGTTGGAGCTGGATGGCGCTCCTATTTCTTGGGAGACTTCCCTTAGAAACTATGATGAGGGAAAAGCAGGGCGGGTGGCTGAAGCTTTGGAGCAGCCATTGCTCCTCCCCCGAGACATGGAGTCATACAGGCGTTTTAGCCAGTATGACCTCTACATGTCCCTGAAGAGGGACCTAGCCATGGTAAGTAAATTAATCTAGCTCTTCAATTTGGCATGTTAATTTTTGCTTGTTTTATGCTAACTCTTTTACTTTATTATGCAGATTACTCAGCAAGTCTTCGTGGCCGAAGAGTGGAGCAAAAATGCATACATTGAAACCTAAGTAGAGGCCCACTCTCGGTTCGAGGCAGAGAAAGCCTTGGGTAGCTTGAAAGAGCAGTTTTCTCAAATCTCTAAGCAGCTCAAAGAAGTGACCAACGAAAGGAATAGCCTCAATGCTAGCCTGCAAAATGCTGAGAGCCAAGCCGAAGCCCAACGCAAGTTGCTAAATGAGACTCAGACCAGTTTGGTTGCTGAGAAAGCGTTTGTGAAGGAACTTCGCGCCGAACTCCAAAAGGCTAAGGAGACTGCCAAGCTAGCCCAGAGGGATGCTCAGCTGGCCAAGGAGACGACCAAGGCTGAAAAGAAAGCAGCCTACCAACTGGGAGTGGAAGAGACCGAAAAGGGTCTAACTGAGCAGTTTGCCTCTGTCAGCCGAGACTACTGCGACATAACGTGGGGCAAGGCAATGGACGCTGCTGGGGTGCCTGCTGACTCAGAATTGAGGCTGCCTGGGAGCATATACTACGACCCAGATATCCGAGAGCTCCCAGAGTCTGACTCCCTTCCTCCAACCCAACACCCAGAGGCTTCGGAACGATCCTTGGTCAGCCAAGTTCCTCCAACCCCGCCTGAGGCCTCTAGGGAGCCTGGTCAGCCAGGTGATAAGAGCAAACCAGCTGAGTCGCCCAAGGACCAAGCTCCAGAAGCTGCTGCTACTCAGACAGGCCAGGCTGCTGACCCTGTGGTCCCTCAAGCAAAAGCATAGATACTTAGGTTTTTTTTTTTATTTTTTATTTTTTTTTTTTTTTATGTAAGGTTTTGTAAACTATCCTCTTTTTAATCAATGAAACAGTTTATTTTTTACTTTTGGTGTCCTTGTTACATATTATATGACTTACTTTTGCTACAAAGAACTGTACTTTGTAATTATGAGAATGTAGGTAAACATAATCACCATGTCACGCTGATAGTCCACATAACTAAGATTGGCACTGAAAAGAGCAATTTGTATAAGAGCTACTACTAAATAATAAATGCAACGAGTGTTATAGAAGCTTTGAAGGTCTTTTCAAACATGCACAAAAAAAAAAAAAAAAAAAAGCTAGCATAAGGTAGAGTTAATTTAAATACATTCGAGAATTTCAAGCATGGCTCATTATAAAGTCACATTTCAATAATAATAACTATATGGGGGGTGTTGATTAACCCAAATCATCTGGTCCGAGGACTACCAGCATGATTGCTTTTAAGTTTAAACACTTAGAGAACTTGGAACGAGTGTTAACTAACCCAAATCATCTGGTCCAAGGACTACATGCATGGTTGAATTTAAGTTTAAACACTTAGAGAACTTGAAACGAGTGTTAACTAACTCAAATCATCTGGTCCGAGGACTACAGGCATGATTGAATTTAAGTTTAAACACTTAGATTGCTGTAATGGAGTGTTAACTAACCCAAATCATCTGGTCCGAGGACTACAGGCATGATTGAATTTAAGTTTAAACACTTAGAGAACTGTAAGGAGTGTTAACTAACCCAAATCATCTGGTCTGAGAACTACAGGCATGAATGGATTTAAGTTTAAACACTTAGAGAACTGTAAGAAGTGTTAACTAACCCAAATCATCTGGTCCGAGGACTACAGACATGAATGGATTTAAGTTTAAACACTTAGAGAACTTGGAACGAGTGTTAACTAACCCAAATCATCTGGTCCGAGGACTACAGGCATGAATGGATTTAAGTTTAAACACTTAGAGAACTTGGAACGAGTGTTAACTAACCTAAATCATCTGGTCCGAGGACTACAGGCATTAATGGATTTAAGTTTAAACACTTAGAGAACTTGGAACGAGTGTTAACTAACCCAAATCATCTGGTCCGAGAACTACAGGCATGATTGAATTTAAATTTAAACACTTAGAGAACTACTCATATACAGAATCAGCATATTGATTGAAGAAAATGTTCGATTAGTAACAGTACCTTTTGAGGTTATTTACATTCCAGGGGCGTGGTATTACATGACTATCCAGATCTTCTAAGAAATACGCTCCAATGCCAGCCCCTGAAGTAATACGATATGGCCCTTCTCAATTGGGTCTTAACTTTCCCCAAGCTGGGTTTTTTGCGGTGCCGACAACTTTCCTCAGCACCAAATCACCAGGTTCTAGGGGCCTTAGCTTTACGTTGGCGTTGTAGCCCTGCCTGAGCTTTTGTTGGTAATATGCCAGTCGGATCATTGCATTTTCCCTTCTTTCATCAATCAGGTCTAAACTCCTCTCTAGCTGCTCCTTGTTGCTGGTCGGACTGAATGAACTGGTCCTTAGTGTTGGGAATCCAGTTTCCAAAGGTATGACAGCTTCAGCTCCATAGGTCATTGAGAAGAGGGTCTCTCCGGTAGATCTGCGAGGCGTTGTAAGCCCACAGTATATGTGGTAATTCTTCCACCCATTTGCCTTTCGCGTCGTCCAGCCTCTTCTTTAAGCCATTCACTATGACCTTGTTGACAGCTTCTACTTGCCCATTACCCTGGGAATAAGTAAGGGTGGAGTATCTGTTTATAATTCCTAGCTCACTACAATAACTCCTGAATGCTTTGCTATCGAACTGCAAGCCATTGTCCGAGATGAGAGTATGAGGAATCCCAAACCGAGTGACAATATTTTTCCATACAAACCTTTGCGCATCCACGTCTCTGATGTTGGCCAAAGGTTCAGCTTCGACCCACTTGGTGAAATAGTCTGTGCCGACCAGAAGGTATTTCCTATTGCCTGCAGCTTTAGGGAATGGTCCCACGATATCTAGGCCCCATTGGGCGAAAGGCCATGGGCTGGATAGTGGATTAAGAGTTCCTCCTGGTTGATGTATGTTTGGGGCAAACCGTTGACATTGATCGCATTTTTTAACATAATCGAGGGCCTCTTTTTGCATGTTCGGCCACCAATAGCCTTGAGTAATAGCCGGTGAGCCAAGGACCTTCCTCCAATATGGCTTCCACATATTCCTTCATGTAATTCTTCTAACAGTAACTCGGACGCTTCAGGATGCATGCACAACAAGTATGGTCCCGAATATGAGCGTTTATATAACTTCTGGTCCTCAAATAGCCAGAATCTAGTCGCCTTCCTCCGGATTTTGTAAGCTTTCTCCCTTTCTTCAGGCAAGATGTCTTCATTCAAGAACTTAATTATAGGGTCCATCCAGCAGGGTCCGATCCTGACTTGGTGAACCTGAACTGCTTCCCTTTTTGCCTCTGTAGGCCCATGCAAGTCCTCAACGAGGATGACTCTTGGCAAATTTTGCGCCGAGGAGGTAGCAAGCGTAGCCAAAGAGTCAGTATATGCGTTACCATTTCTGGGGATGTGCAGCAAACTGAAAGAGTCGAACTCCGATTACAGACATTTAACTCGACTCAGGTACCCCTGCATTCTTTCATCTTTCGCCTCGAACTCTCCTTGTACTTGACCCACGACTAACCTTGAGTCCGAGAACAACTCCACAGACTTTCCTCCCATTTTTCGAACCATAGCCATTCCCGTCAGTAGGGCCTCATACTCCGCCTCATTGTTTGTTGCCGAGAAATCCAGCCTTAACGACTTTTCGATAATGATTCTTTCAGGGGATATCAACACTAGCCCCACTCCAGAACCTTTTTGGTTTGCTGCGCCATCTACGTACACTTCCCAATGGGAGGGGTCTTACTGAGAGATCATGCCAACTAATTTTTCATCCATGTTCGACATAGGCGTTACTTCTTCTAGTTGGGGCTCCGTGAACTCAGCCACTAAATCCGCAAGGACCTGGCCTTTGACCGATGTGCGGGGCATATATTTGATATCGAAAGCCCCCAAGATCGTACCCCACTTAGCAATTCTCCCCGTATAGTCAGCACTTCGGAGTATAGCCCTGAGTGGGAGCTGAGTAAGAACAATGACCGTATGGGCCTGGAAATAGTGAGGTAGCTTTCGTGTACCAAGCACCACTGCTAGGATAGCCTTCTCCAGTGGCAAATAACGGATCTCGGCCTCATGTAGCGACTTACTCACGTAATAAACCGGTCTTTGCACACCACAATCTGGTCGTATCAGCACCAAGCTCACCGCGCAGGGAGCTACAGCAATGTAGGCAAATAATACTTCATCTTGCTCAGGACTGGACATAATTGGTGGTCGAGCTAGATAATCTTTAAGCTGCTGAAAGGCCAAAACACATTCTTCAATCCACTCGAATCCCTTCCACTTGTTGAGCAGAGAGAAAAAGGGCCGACACCTGTCTGTTGATCGAGAGATAAATCGATTCAGGGCAGCAGTCATTCCAGTCAGTTTCTGAACTTCCTTGGGGTTCCGAGGGGCTTGTAAATCGTTGATGGCTTTTATCTGATTGGGGTTAACCTCAATTCCCCTGTGAGTTACCATGTATCCCAAAAACTTGCCAGACCCCACGCCAAATAAGCACTTGGAAGTGTTTAGGCGGAGCTTGTACTTTCTAAGGACTTCAAAGGTACTTTCAAGGTCCTTCACATGCTCAGCAACAATCTTGCTTTTCACCACCATATCATCTATATAGATCTCGATATTTTTGCCTAGATATGGCTCAAACATCCTCGTCATCATTCTTTGATAAGTAGACCCCGCGTTTTTCAAGCCAAACGGCATTACTTTGTAATGGTAGTTACCAACTGGGGTGACGAAAGTAGTCTTCTCCTGGTCATCCAGAGCTAGTGGTATCTGGTGGTAGCCTTGGAAAGCATCTAGGAAGCTCATCCGAGGGTGGCCGACAGTGGCATCCACAAGCTGATCAATTTTTGGCATGGGGAATGGATCCTTAGGACAAGCCTTGTTCAAGTCAGTGAAGTCTACACAGACTCGCCATTTCCCGTTTTTCTTCTTCACTACTACAGTATTCGCTAACCATTCCGGGTAGAAAACTTTTTTAATAGCTCCAGCTTGTTTGAGCTTAGCCACCTCCTCTTTCACTGCATCTGCATGCTCCCTAGATGGGCGCCGAGGAGGCTGCTTCTTGGGAATAATCAATGGGTTGACTTTGAGATGGTGGCAAATGAATTGGGGATCCACCCCTGGGGCTTCGTAAGCATTCCAGGAAAACACGTCAAGATTCCTATTGAGCAACTCTATTAGCTCTTCTTTCTCTTGAGGAGGCAACTAAGATCCGACTTGAAAGAATTTTTCAGGATTGTCCCCAATGACAACTTTCACTAAATCTTCGCATCGAGCGCCCTCGTTTGAATCTTCAATGGGTAATATCCGAGACTTTAACTGCTATAAACCCCTTTCGGCCCTGGACGAGGGCTCGGCTTCGGGCTCATGATGGATGGTAGCCACTAAGCACTGCCGAGCTACGGACTGATCTCCTCGGATCTCATAAACCTGCCCTTCAGATGGGTATTTGACTTTCTGATGCAAAGTAGAGGAAACAGCCCCTAGTGTATGAAGCCAAGGTCTGGCTACGATTGCTGTATAGGGTGAGTACATGTCCACAACTATAAAATCCACCTCTACTGCTTCAGAGCCAGTCTGCACAGGCAAGCATATCTGGCCTTTCGGGGTGACAACCCTTCCTTCAAAGCTCACGAGGGGGGAATTGTATGGTGTTAAATCTTGAGGTTTTAGGCCTAGCCCCTTGTAGAGATCGGGGTACATTATCTCCACAGCACTACCCTAGTCCACCATCACCTTCTTCACATCGTACCCTCCAATTCTGAGGGTGATTACTAAAGCGTCATCATGGGGCTGAACAGTCCCTATCTTGTCCTCGTCCGAGAATCCTATAACCAGTGGGGCATCTAACTTAGATCTCTTCGGACCATGGCCGAAATTCTTTGCCGGTGATTGGACTATTGACATTACCTTCGATGGACAGGATCCCGTTCTCCCTGGTGCGGCGAAGATGACATTAATAGTTCCTAATGGCGGTTTTGAAGAATCGTCCCTTCGGGGCCCTGAACTCATCTGCCCTCCTCGGCAGCTGGAATGGTGTAGAAGGTGTCTTAGTTTACCTTCGCCGACCAGCTGATCTAAATGATCACACAGGCTCCTGTAATCGTCTGTGCTATGCCCGTGGTCTTGATGATACTGGCAATAGAGATTATGATTACGCCTCTCAGGGTTTCCTACCATCTTACTCGGCCACCTGAAGAATGGCTCGTTTTTAATCTTTTCCAAAACCTGGTGCACCGGTTCTTTAAATACAGTATTGACCGCTTGAGGATTGGTCGATCCTAATTGTCCAGCGAAATCTCTACACGGTTTATTGCTATTGTAACGATCCGACCGAAAATCCCTCCTCTCCTGGGGGATAGCTTTGTCATTTCCCTTCCCTTGCTACTGATCTTCCTCAACTCTCTTAAATTTTTCTATACGGTCCATAAGCTGACGCATGTTAGTTACTGGTTTGCCAGATAAGGAGGTCCTTAGACCGTGGTCAGTAGGGAGACCGAGCTTGAACGTACTGAGGGCCATTGCATCAGAGTTGCCCCCCATATCATTAAACATCTCCCAGTACCTATCCGAATATGCCTTCAGGGTCTCACCCTTCTACATGCTCAAGGACAACAGTGAAGACAGGGGCCTGGCTACTCTTCGGCGTATGACAAAGCGTGAACCAAATGCCTGGGTGAGCTCTTTAAAGGAATTGATAGAGTTTGCTTTCAGGCTGTCAAACCACCTCATTGCCACCGGCCTCAGACTGGAGGGGAAAACCTTACACATCAGGGTTTCGTCTCTAGAGTAGACAGCCATCCTTTGGTTAAAGTGACTCACGTGTTCCACCGGGTCTGTTTTACCATTGTAGATGGTAAATGTTGGCTGGTTAAAACGCAGAGGGAGTCTCGCTTCCTCAATTCTGCAAGTAAAAGGTGACCGAGAGATCTGATTCAAAGCCCTGCTCATAGCATCATTTCCTACGCCTCTGCGTGATGGGCTTCTATATTGTTTCTTGCGATGAGACTCTTCTTCATAGGAAAGGGATTCACTAGCCGGTGTCTGAGATTTCTGCTGATAAGTGACGTCTTGCTCGTCATCAGAATCTTCATCAGAATACGAGGAAATCTGTTTCCTCTTTGCATGGCGCAACTCCCTTTTCAGTTTTTCAACTTCTAGTTGCAAGTCCCGGTTCTTCTCTGCATGGGACACGTGACTCCTGCCATGCGACTAGCTTTGGCCAGTATGCACAGTATGCACCCTACCCTCACGATCTTGCCTCCTCTCCAAGTTAAGAAAAGGGTCAGCGTGTTGGGATGCCCTAGATTCTGCTTGTTGCTGACTTCGTTCTGCCATCACCAACTGTTGTTTTCACCCCTGTACAAACTCTCCCCACAGACGACGCCAATTGTAGGGTCAATTTTTGTAGCCCAAGCCCAAAAGATATGGATTATGAGCCCTATGAACCCAAGACAATGAATTTGTAGAGCGTGGGTGAAAGAACTGGGCCGGATATGAATTAAGCAAGAGTTGGTTATGGTATTTGCGAATAAACTAACATGTAACCATGCTTAGACAAAGGCAAACATGAATGTCTGAAGAGGCATTTTATTGAATGAAGTTGGGTTACAAGTCTCAGAGCTACAGTAAAGTTGTTTTCTTCTTCTTTCTTTCTTTTTTTTTTCTCCCCTTTTTATCAGGGGCTCCTCTTCTTTATATAGCCTCCTTCCTCATCATCTCAGTCGTCCACTTGTCCTCCATCTGCGTACATACTTGAGTATAGGTCACATCAAGCATCTTCCCTAGCTTTTTGGGAGTGGCGGTAGCTGAGGTTGCACTGTTCAGGGGTCTTCTCCACATAAATGCAGCCAGAAAAGTTGCTGCAGTGCATTAAATACGGTGGTAGCAGCTTTTTCTTGAGATATTTTTTCATCCTTATCATCCTCAGGTATGCCCAGAGCTTATCTTTGTCATTGGAATTGCCATGAAGGTCATTCGGACCTTCCATACGTTTACTTGATCAGGACTATTCGTATCCGAGGAGTAAAATCTCTTCGGACAAAGGGTGATCTCTTCGGATTGTACTCTTCCTTCATCTTCGGGTTTGTTGACCTCAGATGAACTCTACCCCAACCCGTTATTACTCTTCGGACATATAGTAATCTTAAAAACAGGGCCCCAGACCCAATAGGTAGATCTGGGCTTTTACCCCCCCCCCCCCCCACAATACTATATTCAAACAACCCACTAATGCAAGTCATGGCGGTTCCATATCAATTATATGACATAGTTCCTTCCATGTACTACAACATTAGCAACCTATTTAATATAGCCCATCAATGAGAAGTGACTTAAAAGGTCCAACAATAATTTCTCTTTTGTTAGAGACTATTCCTGTTATTATTCATTCATTATCATATATGTACGTACAAAAAATAAAACAGGAATAATCAGAAACACATTTAATGAGATCTCTAAGTGTCAAAAGCATAAAGTAACATTAAAATAACAATTGTCATGTTCTACATTCAAGACCCATTCAATCAACATGTTCCTTAAATGTCTTAGGAGGTAACCCCTTTGTCAATGGATTTGCAATCATAAGCTGTGTGCTTATGTGTTCTATTGACACTCGTTGTTTTTGAACTTCTTCCTTAACAGTAAGGTATTTCAATTCCATGTGTTTTGCACTATTAGAATACTAATCGTTTTTAGAGAAAAACATAGCTGCCGAATTATCACAATAAATTTTCAGTGGCTTGGAAATAGAGTTAACAATTCCAAGTCCTAAGATAAAATTTCACAACCGCAATCCATGAACTATGGCCTCAAAGCATGCCACAAATTCAGCTTCCATAGTGGATGTAGCAATGATAGTTTGCTTTGAACTTTTCCATGGTATTGCTCCTCTAGCTAACATGAACAAATAACCAAAAGTGGACTTTCTATTATCAACACATCTAGCAAAATTTGAATCTGAGTAACCAATGACATTAAGATTATCAGATCTCTTAAATGTGAGCATGTAATCCTTTGTGCCTTGCAAGTACCTCATCACTTTCTTTGTAGCTTTCCAATGATCCAATCTTGGATTGCTTTGGTATCTTCCTAGCATACCAACTACAACGCTAATGTCGGGCCTTATGCATGTTTGGGCATACATTAAACTTCCTACTGTAGAAGCATAAGGAATTCCTTTCATTTGTTTTTGTTCCCATTCATTTTGTGGGCATTGCATAAGGCTGAATTTGTCCCCTTTTCGAATTGGGGCAATCCCAACAGAACATTTCTCCATATTGAATCTCTTTAGAACTCTTTCAATATATACTTTCTGAGACAACCCTAACAATCCATGTGATCTATCTCGGAATATTTCTATTCCTATCACATAATTTGCCTCACCCATATCTTTCATTTCAAAGTTCTTAGAGAGAAACTTCTTGGTTTCATGCAATAAGCCAAGATCACTACTAGCAAGCAAAATATCATCAACATACAAAATTAAAAATATAAACTTACTCCCACTAACCTTTAGATAAATACACCGATCAATAGTGTTTTCCTTAAATCCAAAAGATGCAATGGTATCATTAAAATTAAGATACCATTGTCGGGAAGCTAGTTTAAGTCTGTATATTGATTTCTTAAGTTTGCAAGCTAAGTGTTCCTTACCCTTAATGAAACCTTTGGCCGCAAGTCTAGCTTTAAATCGTTTGATATTGCCCTTAGAGTCACGCTTGGTCTTAAAGATCCACTTACTACCAACTTTCTTGTATCCTTCAGGCAATTCGATGGGATTCTAGACTCTATTTTGGTCAATTGATTTCATGTCATCTTTCATGACGTCCATCTATTTAATAGAATCAACACTTTTTATGGCTTGTGAAAACGAAACCGGATCCTTACTTGTTCCTATATCAAAATCATATTCATGTAGATAAACCATATAATCATCAGAAATAGCAGACTTTCTTTCTCTTTGAGATCTTCTTAATGCTATTTCTTGTGGTTCTTCTACCACCTGTTCATTGGTGAGCATCTAATTGTGGAGTAGTAATTCATTAATTTGTTGTTCAACATTGTTTGGCTGTTCAACAATTGTTAAAACAACAATTTCATTTGAAGTTATAGGTAGTGGAACTTGTACCTTAACTTCTTGAACATCCACATTTCGTAGATTATCACTTCCACTAATTTCACCATTTTCAATGAATCTAGCATTACCGGTTTCCACAATTCTCGTACTATGGTTAGGAGAGTAGAACCTATACCCTTTAGACTTTTCAGGGTAACCTATAAAGTAACCACTGATTGTTCTTAAGACTAATTTCTTTTCATGTGGATTATAAATCCTAGCCACTGCTGGACAACCACCAACATGCAGGTGTCTTAAACTCGGCTTCCTTCCTGTCCAAAGTTCAAAATGAGTTTTTGGAACTGCATTACTAGGAACCCGATTTAATAAGTATACAACGGTCTTACCAGCATACATCCATAATGATAAGGTAACGTGGAATTACTTAACATACTCTTAACCATATCCATTAGAGTACAATTGCATCTTTCAGCTACACCATTTTGTTGTGGTGTTCCTAGCATAGTGTATTGTGCATAAATGCCATGCTTTTCAAGGAGTTTAGCAAATAGGCTTGGGCATTGCCCTGATTCATCATACTTTCCATAATATTCACCACCTTTATCTAATCTAATGAGTTTCACTTTTCTTTCTAATTGCCTTTCTACCTTAGTAATGTACACTACAAGGGCTTCCACTGCTTGACATTTTTCATGCAATAAATAAATATAACTATAACATAAAAAATCATCTATAAAGGTGATAAAATATTTTTCTTTACCGAAAGATGGAGCATCAAAAGGCCCACAAATGTCTGTATGGATAATTTCAAGAAGCTCTGTACTTCTTGTGGCACCTTTCTTAGTGTGTTTAGTTTGTTTGCCCTTAATACAATCAACACACATACCAAGATCAATAAAATCTAGGTTTGGGAGAATCCCATCTTTTACTAGTAGGGTTGTAAACGAGCCAAGCTTTGCCGAGTAGTGTGTGTTTGAGCTTGGCTTGTCAATAAAAATCAAATGCTCAAGCTTGGCTTGAGCTTGAGACAAGCCTAAAAACAATGTTTGAACTCGAGCTTGTGAGAATGCCAAAAAGTTTGAGCTCGGCTTGGCTTGACTTGATTAATTAGTTAAGCCAAGCTTGTGCTTAATACCAAGCTCAAGTCAAGTTTTTTAGCTTGGGATCCAAAAAAATTGCAACATCAAATGCTTATATCACCAAAAATCAAGTAAACAAATATATATATATATATATAATATATACTTATTTTATCATGCTTCTAACACCTGTGATTAGAATTTGTTCAAATTACAACTATACATAATTAAATCCATCCATCATCATTTATTGTCTATAGCTTGAGTAATTGTTCAAAATACAATTTTTACATCCACATTTGTTATTCATACAACTATAATCTTCACAAATCTAAATAAATTAGCATTCCAAAACATATATATATATATATATATATACCACCGACCAGAAAAGAATGGCTCTGATACCACAAAGGGGGAAGGGGACGCACAGCTGAAGGGGAGAGACGGAAGCACAGTATAATATATGTTGAAAGTAATGTAAGCAAGATAAATGAAAGCACAAGTTAAGATAATAAGGCGGTAGAACCAGCCAAGCAGTATATATCAAAATAATTCAAAGTAAATAATAAAAGTAATTTAGAACCGTCCGGTATGGCGGTAATCCGTCCAAGGTGGCGGTAGCAACAAGTAGTATAATGAACATAAAGTTAACTGAAAATACTTCTTTATTGAAAGTAGAGTTAAACACTTACAGTAGTAGTAGTAGTGAATACAAGATCTCAGAACAGATTAACAGTTACAAAGCTTGAACTAGTCCTAGTTACAAGGTTTGTAGGGAAAGTAGTAGTAGGAATAAGGTGAACAAGGTAGTAGTAGATAACAGAGAACTCTCTCAAAGAAGGCTTCTAGGAAAGGAAACTCTCTCTAGAAAGAATTCTAACAAAAAAGTTCTGATTCTAACTTAAGGGACAACCCCCCTTAAATAGGCAAAATTCGGAGTGAACAGTGTCATGAACAGTAACGGGTGAATAGTGACAGTGAATAGTGACAGGTGAATAGTGAAACTTTCATCATTGTCTTCCAAACATCCGTAGCATGGAGCTTGTCCTTTGCTTGTCCAAATCATGCAGAAAACAGCTTTGAAACACTTTAAACTCTAGTCCAAAATGGTCTTGGAATACTTGAAACTTTAGTCCAAAAAGGTACATAAAGAATCCTCCAAGAATATTGCGAAGATTGTAGAGAGTGGACATTGTCAGAAGGAGCATGGCAAGCCAAAAAAAATAGAGGAATATAGTACACATACCGCAGACGCATGGGAATACACAGTGATATCACAAATAGAGAACCAATCATAAACTGCAAGGAGTCAGTAGAATCTTGACCAAAACAGTTCTTGATAGTGGGAATATCAAGAAAATAACTTTATCAGTGAGAACAATAGTACCACAAATTTAATCAGTAGAAGGAGCATCGGATGGGTATCCATCAAATGGATCAAAAGGACCTTGTGGAGAATCACATGGATGGTCATGGTAAATAGCATATTGATTACAGAATCCACAGTATAAAATAGGCTCAAACTCTGGTCTTCTTCCAGGGATGAGAAGGTTTCTTGGATTAACATGATCAGTTATTTGCAAGTGAGCAATGGCATCAGCATAGGGCCCAGGACCAAAAATTGAAATTCTATCAGTGCTCCCTATGAAATGATAATCCTGCCATAGGTTTCGAGCAACCTCAATAATTTGGTTATTAAAATAATTTCTCCAACATTCAGCAACAGCATAAGGATTTTTGAAGGACAAGTGAGACTTTCCTTCAAACCATTGTCCTTGATGAGAGTGGCCATTGATGAGAATGAGATGCTTTGAAGGCTGAACATTCATCCAATTATCTCTTTCCCATTTTGGCAAAGTACTCCAGCATCTGATAGAAACAAAAGGGCTCGCAAATCTTTTAATAGCATCTTGAATAATTTGTGGCAGCTGGCTGGCTTGGCGATGGCTTGTTAATTTTAGAAACCTAATAAAGCCATATTCAAACATATGGGAAAGCCAGTTAGGATCCCTATCATCATCATCATCTGAATCATCAGGAGCAAATGAGCCATCATCATAATTAATTAAGAGACCAGGAAATGGGTGTTTCTTTTCATACACTCTGAGAGTACTCCCAAAGTGTTCTTCCCAGTCTAGCTGGATAAACACATTATCACCTTCATCAAGTTCATCAGGATCAGGAATAGTAGCTGTAACAAGTTTCTTGAAACATTTGAACCATAGGTCGAAAGACCTAAACATAGCCTTGCTTTTCAGAATACGAATTTGTATGTCTGTAGGCAAGTTGGCAAAAGCACTTCTTAATAGAGATTGGGTCTTAAGACTCAATCTAGCATAATCAGTGCCCATAATCGTCATGTTATCCTTTGAATGGATATCCTCTTTGCCAAAGAGTTGACTAATGTAGTTATCAAGGCGAACCCTAAGAGTCGCATTTTCTGGAACAAGACCATTTTCTGAAATAGGGTTGGTTTCGGAAACAAGGTTGGCATAGAGGTTCAGATAGGCATCATTTTGAGCAGTAAGGTTAACAAGGTGGATTTCGAGAGCTTGAAGGGTTTTTTCAAACAGGGAATAGTGGTCTTTGGTAAAGGCAGCATAGAGATTATCAAGAATAAATTTAATGGAATCTGGTAATTCACTATAGACACCATTATGAAACTGTAAGGATCTGGATAAGACTTCCTGTAAAGCAATCATCATATCACCACTGGAATAAGTCACCGTTGCCGGGACAAATCCCTGAAGGGATGTTGATCCCCTGGGTTCTATCCCAGAAGATGCGCCTTCATGCATTTTAAAAGGTCTTCCCGCTGGGAGCCTTTTATTTTGGGAATAGTCCTGAACAGGAGCTTTTCCCTTGTTTTTCCTGTCAGTGGAAAAGGGAGCCATAATAAGCCACTTACTAGTGGTATAAATATAAATATTATTATTATCCCACTTATTAGTGGTATTTATCCTCGCATCATTGTCAGATTCCTGCAAAGAATCATTAGGAATATTAGGAATATTGGTAATAGTTGATAATCTAGTACTATCATCATTACCTTGAAAACACAAACTTATCTGTGGTTCATGAACAGAATTATTAATAGGAAAATCACAAGACAAATCTAAAGCATTATTAATGTCAATTTCAAGTTTTGAAGCAAATTCAAATTTTACTTTCTGTCCAAATGGATCGGCAGTAATTCCATCATGTTCAACAAGAAAGGGATACAAAGCATTTATAAATGGCAAACCAAGAATCACTTTGTCAGTCATATTTTTGACGAGAATAGAAGGAATATTGAAACAAACATTATTATGACAAATATGAACATCATTCAATTCAAATTTAATCTTCATTTGAGAACCATTACCAGAAACCATTCTTTCAGTTGATTTTTCAAAATATTTAGGAGGAATCAATCCTTCCTGAATACAATTCTTATCAGCACCAGAATCAATCATAGCAATAACAGTGAAACAATAATCATTTGAAACAACAATTTTCACTTTTGTGAACCATTTAGGGGGAAATATGTTGTTAACAAAAGCAAGTTGAGAGTCATTACCTTTATCAGAAAGAAGAGCCTGTTGACTGAAATCATCTCCATCTATGTGCTCATCTTGTTCATTATCAGATTTATTTTGATCAATATTTTTTTCAAGTTTTAACATCAACATTTCTTGTTTAAGAATATGGTTATCATTTTTCACATTTTTAAATTCATTTTTCAATTCACTCATCTCTTGTTTAACAATATTAATTTCATGTTGGAGATCGTTAATAGTTAAGTCTTTGGATTTCTTTTTATTAAATCTGTCCAAAGTTTCTTCAAAACTTATGGTTGATTTAAGTTTTTTACCAGTTTCTTCTTTTAACAAGTTTTTCTTAAACTTATCCAAATAATCTTTTTGTAAATCAGGGTTTTCAATTTGACTTATCAATTTGATCAACAAGTTTTCATTTTCTCCACTTTTAGTGAGAGTATTAACAGATTTAACAACATTGCAACAAGAATCTTTACAACCAAGTTTAATATTAGGAGAATCAGAAGAATCATCAGCAGATTGATAGCAAGAATCAGTTGAAGAAAAATCATCTTCCAAAGAATCAGACGAATTGTTTGATTCAAGGATTCTGAATAATTCTTCTTGATCATTATCACCAATGTTTAACATGTTAAACTTGTTTTTCAGTTTACCAGGTTTTTGTTTGCAATCTTTACTGAAATGACCAGGTTTTCCACAGTTGAAACATTTACCTTTTCCAGCTCTTTGGTTAACATATTTTTTAGAAACATTTTTCTTTTTAGCATAAAAATCATTAAAATTAGTTCTGTGTTTTTTATAATTCTTGTGACTTTTATCATGTTTTTTACCCTTTTGCCGAGAAGGAGCAATTGGGGGCAAACCATATTGTCCACAAAAATTACCCATTTCATATTTAGCTTTTCTTTTATTTTTTAATTGGTATTTTAACAGTTTTTCATCATTGCACATATTAATACCAAGTTTTTTAATAGTGCTCAAAATATCACCATAAGTTAAATTATCATAATCAATGGAATCATTTTTACCAATTAATTCTTGTTTTACCTTATGAGCAAAGATAGGAGGCAGACCGTCAATAAACTTTTCTTTCCAATAAGGTTTGTAACAGTCTTTCCGCTGCATCACTCTGGAAAGAAAAACATCTTGATACCATCTATAATCAGACATAGTAGGACATCTCAAATTATTCAGTAAATCAGAAATTCGAGATGAAATATTAGATGGAGTACCAACAAAATGTTTGATAATAGTATAAATCAAGGTATTAACACCATCAGGAATACCTCGACCAATACGATCATCAAAAATAGGCAAACCTTCATCATTCTTTTTAACAGCATGTTTAATAGAGTCTCTGGAATCTTCAGTGAGATATGAATCCCACCAACCACGAAGAGTACCAGAAAAACCAGTAGCAAGCAAGTCAACAATTTCAGGCTGATCAAAATCATGATTATTTTGATAAGCAATACCAACCATGGACATATGTCCCATTTTGTTAATAATTTCTTGTTCAGAAAAACCATCAATATTCCATTCATAAATTTTATCAGCAGAAACAGAAAATTGAGTTTGAAAAGGTCTTTCTTCAAACTGAATATCAGGAGGAGTAGGTTTTGAATACCAGTTTTTTGTAAGAAACATGGGTTTGGAAGAACTTCCAACAAATCTTTTGATTTCAGGGAAATCATTATCAAAAACCTTTTTAGCAGAAACAGAAGAAACAGTATCAGAATCTGTATCTTCATCAGAAACAATTTCTTTTTCATTTCTTGAAATAGTGCAAGCAGCATGAGTACTTGTGGAAGTACCCTCAGTTTTAACTTTTAAATCAGCAAGCATTTTTTCAACAGTATCCAGAGTTTTGGATTGAGAAGTTTTAAACTTGAATTTGTTATCAAAACTGGGCAAGTTAATCAAAGGCTTTTCAGTCTTAACAGAAATGGATTTTTCAACAGAAGCAGGTTTTTCAATAGAAACAGTTTTTTCAACAATTTTTTCTTCAATACGGTCAAGCTGTTGACCAATAATATGCAAAGACTCATTAGTAAAATTGTTTTGTTCAATAAGACTAACAATAGGAGTTTTATCATCAGCAATTTTGAAAGGAGTAGCTTTAACATCAGTTTTGTCAACAGTTACCAAAATAGTGTCAAGAGGTGGATGACTAGACCTGACAATGGTTTTGTCATCTTTAACAAAATTTGATTTCTTTATCATATTCAAATGATTTTTTGAAACTTCATCTTTTGAAACATAATAATTTTCAAGGAAATCAAAGAACAAAATATGCTTTTTCAATTGAAGCATTTTTTCTTTCCATTTTCTTTTAACACGGTCTTTTTCAGACTGAGCAAAATTATTTTGGAAATATTTCCTTTTAGGTCTATTTTTTGGAAGCATGAACTCATTGAACAAAGAAACCATATCAATTTCAAAATTTTCATTTAAAATAGTCAAAACTCTCAATCGGTTAACATTATTGTCAATAGGAGGAAAATCAGAATCAGATGGACAAATAGATCCAGTATCTGAATCATCTTCATTGGCAGCTTTGCCATATGGAGAGGAAGATTCAGGTTTAGTAGAATAGTAAACAGAGCTGATTTGTGATTTATCACTTGAAACACCTTTTAATTTTAAATCAGAAGGTTTTTCAAAATTCTTTTGCAAAAAATCATTGAGATCTTGATCTCTTTTCGAAATACTTTCAGATCCAGCAAAGGAATGTCTTCCTTCGTTGATCCTCAAAGGTGGTTGAATATTTTGAAAACTTATTTTAACAGTACCATCAAGATATTGTTGAATATTCGTGAGATCTAGCTCATCAAAAACAGGTTTAGGAATAGGGGATTCTTGTTCCAACAACCATTCAGTGGGAGGCTTGATATCTTGCCATTGAATCATTTTTGGAACTTGAACTTTAGCATCAGGAGTTGAACATTGAATTAACATAGTTTTACCAGAAGGTTCTCTATGATTTAAACAACCAGGATTTAACTGAGTACCCAACAATCTGTAATAAATGCGATAGATCAGAGCAAAAGGTTTACTACCTTCATCCATGATATAGCCAGAAGAGGCAACATTCAAAGTCAAAGCTTTAACAATATTAGGATCATCTAAAGCAAGAGTAAGATCAGGATAACAGTTAAAATAAACAGGACCATCATACAAAGAAGCAGTAATCATACCAAGAATGCTGTCTTTAAAGTGTTTAAATCTAGCATCACGCAGACACATGAGAACAGAAGCATTGATACCCTTTCGGGTGAGTGGTTTAATAGCAACTTGAACCATACCAATATGCAAATAACTTTGTTTTTTAGCAATGAAATCATTAATATTTCTTTTGGAAAACAAGCAACATTTTTCATGAATTTTCGAAATAGAATATATTTGTTCAACAGTTCTCACTTTGTAAACGGGATGAAAAGTGGTTTCAGCCCAACTAGTTTTGTAAATAGTTTTAGTATCAACTTTGGGAATGTTCCATTTTCGGAAATCAGGAAGCTCATTATCTTCAACAGTGTGATCTTCTACATTTACAATATCAGGAGGACAACCACGAATGAGTTTGTACTTCACAAACGATTTTCAAGGTGATGCTAGTAGTGCCAAACTATCGATTGTTGCCACTCGCCCTAATATTCTTAATGATTCTTTGCAGGAATCAAGCAATGATGCGGGGATAAATACCACTAATAAGTGGGATAATAATAGTATTTGTAGTTATACCACTAGTAAGTGGATTATTATGGCTCCCTCGACAGAGAGGAAAAACAAGGGAAAAGCTCCTGCACAGGATTATTCCCAAAATAAAATGCATGAAGGCGTATCTTCTGGAGTAAAATCCAGTGGATCAACATCCCTTCAAGAGTATGTCCCGGCAACGGTGACGTATTCTAGTGGTGATATGGCAATTGCTCTACAGGAAGTTTTATCTAAAGAATTACAATTCCATAATGAAACCTATTCAGAACTTCCAGATTCTATTAAGTTTATTCTTGATAACCTTCAAGCTTCCTTTGTTGAAAACCACCATAATCTTTTTAAAAGAACGCTCAGAGCCCTTGAAACTCACCTTGTTAATCTTACTGCTCAAAATGAGGCTTACATGAGCCACTATGCCGACCTTGTTTCGGAAGATAACCTTGTTTCAGAAAATGACCTTGTTTCAGACCTTGCTTCCTTAAATAACCTTGTTCCAGATAATAATCCTGATCCAGAAAATGAGGCTTTTAGAAGCCATCTCAAAGCCTACATTAGTCAACTCTTTGGCAAAGAGGATATCCATTCAAAGGATAGAATGACTTTAATGGGCACTGATTATGCTAGATTGAGTCTTAAGACCCAATCTATGTTAAGAAGTGCTGTTGCCAACTTGCCAACAGATATACGATTGCGTATTCTGAGAAGCAAGGCTATGTTTAGGTCTTTTGACCTATGGTTCGAATATTTCAAAACACTTGTTACAACTGCTATTCCTGATCCTGCTAATTCAGATGATATTAGTGGTATCCTTGATCAAACTGATTGGAAAAAACACTTTGGAACCAGTCTCAGAGTGTATGAAAAGAAACACCCATTTCCTGGTCTCTTAATTAATTATGATAGTTCATTTGTTGCTGATGATTTAGAAGATAATGATGATAGGGATCCTAACTGGCTTTCCCAAATGTTTGAGTATGGCTTTATCAGACTCATAAAATTAACAAGTCTTGACCAAGCTAGCCAGCTTCCACAAATCATTCAGACTGCTATTAACAATGTTGAAAGTCCTTCTGTTTCTATCAGATGCTGGAGCACCCTGCCAATATGGGAAAGAGATAATTGGATGAATGTCCAGCCATCAAAACATCTCATTCTCATTAATGGGTACACCCACCAGGGACAATGGTATGAAGGAGATTCTCACTTATCCTTCCAAAGCCCCTATGCTCTTGCTGAGTGCTGGCGGAACTATTTCAATAATCAAATTCTTGAAGTCATTCAAAACTTGTGGAAACATTATCATTTCATAGGAAGTATAGAAAGAATTTTTGTTTTTGGACCCAGGCCTTATGCTCCTGCCATCACTCATATGCACATAGCAGATTATTGTAATCCAAGAAGTTTTATCACTTCAGGGAAAACTCCAGAGTTCGAGCCACTGCTATACTGCGGATCTTGCAATCAGTATGTTGTTTACAATAAGCATGGATGCAATGATGATCCTCCATGGGATCCATTTGATGGTTACTCATCCGATGCTCCTTCTACAGATTAAATTTGTGGTACTATTGTTCTCACTGATAAAGTTATTTTCTTGATATTCCCACTATCAAGAACTGTTTTGGTCAAGATTCTACTGACTCCTTGCAGTTTATGATTGGTTCTCTATTTGTGATATCACTGTGTATTCCCATGCGCCTGCGGTAGGTGTACTATATTCCCCTTTTTTATTTTGGCTTGCCATGCTCCTTCTGATAATGTCCACTCTCTACAATCTTCACAATATTCTTAGAGGATTCTTTATGTACCTTTTTGGACTAAAGTTTAAAGTATTCCAAGACTATTTTGGACTAGAGTTTTAAGTGTTTCAAAGCTATTTTCTGCATGATTTGGACAAGCAAAGGACAAGCTCCATGCTACGGATGTTTGGAAGACAATGATGAAAATTTCACTATTCACCTGTCACTATTCACCCGTTACTGTTCATGACACTGTTCACTCCGAATTTTGCCTATTTAAGGGGGGTTGTCCCTTAAGTTAGAATCAGAACTTTTTTGTTAGAATTCTTTCTAGAGAGAGTTTCCTTTCCTAGAAGCCTTCTTTGAGAGAGTTCTCTGTTATCTCCTGTTACCTTGTTCACCTTATTCCTATTACTACTTTCCCTACAAACCTTGTAACTAGGACTAGTTCAAGCTTTGTAATTGTTAATCTGTTTTGAGATCTTGTATTCACTACTACTACTGTACCTGGTATTCCCCGTGGTCAGAGTTCTCACGTCCCTGACGGGGATTAAGGAACGGCTCTTGTATGACCGGCGCCTTTGTGCGTGATACAGTAGGGTACCAGGTTAGATCCTCTGTCGGCATGAGCCCTAAAGGCAGTGCTGATTACGGCCCAAGCAGGATGGCGGAGCCTTGGAACGATAGGTATGCCTCCCCGCCTAAGCCGTGTCTAATCGTGGGGAACCGCCCCCTTTGTGGTATCAGAGCCATTCTTTTCTGGCCGGTGGTAGTGTTGTTGTGTCTTTGTGCCTTGTCCGTGCTTGTCCGAACCTTTGGTGCTCCGTTGTTGTGTCCCCTTCTTACCGTCGTTGGCGCCACCCTAGGTGTAAAGTGAATTCCCAGAACCTGACTGTAAGGCCCGTTTGAGCCAAGAGAGGGCGTGTAGGGCATGTGTGTGGTATAGGGTTGCTTAGGGTATGTGTTACGAAATGCAACGGTTGTGAGAAAAACATGATAACTGAGTGTTAAAACTAGGATAGTATGGATAAGTTGTGGAGATCCAACTCCTCTATCAGCTCCAGGACTGGTTGTCCTCCTGATATTGTAAATGAAGAAGATCACACTGTTGAAGATAATGAGCTTCCTGATTTCCGAAAATGGAACATTCCCAAAGTTGATACTAAAACTATTTACAAAACTAGTTGGGCTGAAACCACTTTTCATCCCGTTTACAAAGTGAGAACTGTTGAACAAATATATTCTATTTCGAAAATTCATGAAAAATGTTGCTTGTTTTCCAAAAGAAATATTAATGATTTCATTGCTAAAAAACAAAGTTATTTGCATATTGGTATGGTTCAAGTTGCTATTAAACCACTCACCCGAAAGGGTATCAATGCTTCTGTTCTCATGTGTCTGCGTGATGCTAGATTTAAACACTTTAAAGACAGCATTCTTGGTATGATTACTGCTTCTTTGTATGATGGTCCTGTTTATTTTAACTGTTATCCTGATCTTACTCTTGCTTTAGATGATCCTAATATTGTTAAAGCTTTGACTTTGAATGTTGCCTCTTCTGGCTATATCATGGATGAAGGTAGTAAACCTTTTGCTCTGATCTATCGCATTTATTACAGATTGTTGGGTACTCCGTTAAATTCTGGTTGTTTAAATCATAGAAAACCTTCTGGTAAAACTATGTTAATTCAATGTTCAACTCCTGATGCTAAAGTTCAAGTTCCAAAAATGATTCAATGGCAAGATATCAAGCCTCCCACTGAATGGTTGTTGGAACAAGAATCCCCTATTCCTAAACCTGTTTTTGATGAGCTAGATCTCACGAATATTCAACAATATCTTGATGGTACTGTTAAAATAAGTTTTCAAAATATTCAACCACCTTTGAGGATCAACGAAGGAAGACATTCCTTTGCTGGATCTGAAAGTATTTCGAAAAGAGATCAAGATCTCAATGATTTTTTGCAAAAGAATTTTGAAAAACCTTCTGATTTAAAATTAAAAGGTGTTTCAAGTGATAAATCACAAATCAGCTCTGTTTACTATTCTACTAAACCTGAATCTTCCTCTCCATATGGCAAAGCTGCCAATGAAGATGATTCAGATACTGGATCTATTTGTCCATCTGATTCTGATTTTCCTCCTATTGACAATAATGTTAACCGATTGAGAGTTTTGACTATTTTAAATGAAAATTTTGAAATTGATATGGTTTCTTTGTTCAATGAGTTCATGCTTCCAAAAAATAGACCTAAAAGGAAATATTTCCAAAATAATTTTGCTCAGTCTGAAAAAGACCGTGTTAAAAGAAAATGGAAAGAAAAAATGCTTCAATTGAAAAAGCATATTTTGTTCTTTGATTTCCTTGAAAATTATTATGTTTCAAAAGATGAAGTTTCAAAAAATCATTTGAATATGATAAAGAAATCAAATTTTGTTAAAGATGACAAAACCATTGTCAGGTCTAGTCATCCACCTCTTGACACTATTTTGGTAACTGTTGACAAAACTGATGTTAAAGCTACTCCTTTCAAAATTGCTGATGATAAAACTCCTATTGTTAGTCTTATTGAACAAAACAATTTTACTAATGAGTCTTTGCATATTATTGGTCAACAGCTTGACCGTATTGAAGAAAAAATTGTTGAAAAAACTGTTTCTATTGAAAAACCTGCTTCTATTGAAAAATCCATTTCTGTTAAGACTGAAAAGCCTTTGATTAACTTGCCCAGTTTTGATAACAAATTCAAGTTTAAAACTTCTCAATCCAAAACTCTGGATACTGTTGAAAAAATTCTTGCTGATTTAAAAGTTAAAACTGAGGGTACTTCCACAAGTACTCATGCTGCTTGCACTATTTCAAGAAATGAAAAAGAAATTGTTTCTGATGAAGATACAGATTCTGATACTGTTTCTTCTGTTTCTGCTAAAAAGGTTTTTGATAATGATTTCCCTAAAATCAAAAGATTTGTTGGAAGTTCTTCCAAACCCATGTTTCTTACAAAAAACTGGTATTCAAAACCTACTCCTCCTGATATTCAGTTTGAAGAAAGACCTTTTCAAACTCAATTTTCTGTTTCTGCTGATAAAATTTATGAATGGAATATTGATGGTTTTTCTGAACAAGAAATTATTAACAAAATGGGACATATGTCCATGGTTGGTATTGCTTATCAAAATAATCATGATTTTGATCAGCCTGAAATTGTTGACTTGCTTGCTACTGGTTTTTCTGGTACTCTTCGTGGTTGGTGGGATTCATATCTCACTGAAGATTCCAGAGACTCTATTAAACATGCTGTTAAAAAGAATGATGAAGGTTTGCCTATTTTTGATGATCGTATTGGTCGAGGTATTCCTGATGGTGTTAATACCTTGATTTATACTATTATCAAACATTTTGTTGGTGCTCCATCTAATATTTCATCTCGAATTTCTGATTTACTGAATAATTTGAGATGTCCTACTATGTCTGATTATAGATGGTATCAAGATGTTTTTCTTTCCAGAGTGATGCAGCGGAAAGACTGTTACAAACCTTATTGGAAAGAAAAGTTTATTGACGGTCTGCCTCCTATCTTTGCTCATAAGGTAAAACAAGAATTAATTGGTAAAAATGATTCCATTGATTATGATAATTTAACTTATGGTGATATTTTGAGCACTATTAAAAAACTTGGTATTAATATGTGCAATGATGAAAAACTGTTAAAATACCAATTAAAAAATAAAAGAAAAGCTAAATATGAAATGGGTAATTTTTGTGAACAATATGGTTTGCCCCCAATTGCTCCTTCTCGGCAAAAGGGTAAAAAACATGATAAAAGTCACAAGAATTATAAAAAACACAGAACTAATTTTAATGATTTTTATGCTAAAAAGAAAAATGTTTCTAAAAAATATGTTAACCAAAGAGCTGGAAAAGGTAAATGTTTCAACTGTGGAAAACCTGGTCATTTCAGTAAAGATTGCAAACAAAAACCTGGTAAACTGAAAAACAAGTTTAACATGTTAAACATTGGTGATAATGATCAAGAAGAATTATTCAGAATCCTTGAATCAAACAATTCGTCTGATTCTTTGGAAGATGATTTTTCTTCAACTGATTCTTGCTATCAATCTGCTGATGATTCTTCTGATTCTCCTAATATTAAACTTGGTTGTAAAGATTCTTGTTGCAATGTTGTTAAATCTGTTAATACTCTCACTAAAAGTGGAGAAAATGAAAACTTGTTGATCAAATTAATAAGTCAAATTGAAAACCCTGATTTACAAAAAGATTATTTGGATAAGTTTAAGAAAAACTTGTTAAAAGAAGAAACTGGTAAAAAACTTAAATCAACCATAAGTTTTGAAGAAACTTTGGAAAGATTTAATAAAAAGAAATCCAAAGACTTAACTATTAACGATCTCCAACATGAAATTAATATTGTTAAACAAGAGATGAGTGAATTGAAAAATGAATTTAAAAATGTGAAAAATGATAACCATATTCTTAAACAAGAAATGTTGATGTTAAAACTTGATAAAAATATTGATCAAAATAAATCTGATAATGAACAAGATGAGCACATAGATGAAGATGATTCCAGTCAACAGGCTCTTCTTTCTGATAAAGGTAATGACTCTCAACTTGCTTTTGTTAACAACATATTTCCCCCTAAATGGTTCACAAAAGTGAAAATTGTTGTTTCAAATGATTATTGTTTCATTGTTATTGCTATGATTGATTCTTGTGCTGATAAGAATTGTATTCAGGAAGGATTGATTCCTCCTAAATATTTTGAAAAATCAACTGAAAGAATGGTTTCTGCTAATGGTTCTCAAATGAAGATTAAATATGAATTGAATGATGTTCATATTTGTCATAATAATGTTTGTTTCAATATTCCTTCTATTCTCGTCAAAAATATGACTGACAAAGTGATTCTTGGTTTGCCATTTATAAATGCTTTGTATCCCTTTCTTGTTGAACATGATGGAATTACTGCCGATCCATTTGGACAGAAAGTAAAATTTGAATTTGCTTCAAAACTTGAAATTGACATTAATAATGCTTTAGATTTGTCTTGTGATTTTCCTATTAATAATTCTGTTCATGAACCACAAATAAGTTTGTGTTTTCAAGGTAATGATGATAGTACTAGATTATCAACTATTACCAATATTCCTAATATTCCTAATGATTCTTTGCAGGAATCTGACAATGATGCGAGGATAAATACCACTAATAAGTGAGATAATAATAATATTTGTATTTATACCACTAGTAAGTGGCTTATTATGGCTCCCTCTTCCACTGACAGGAAAAACAAGGGAAAAGCTCCTGTTCAGGACTATTCCCAAAATAAAAGGCTCCCAGCGGGAAGACCTTTTAAAATGCATGAAGGCGCATCTTCTGGGATAGAACCCAGGGGATCAACATCCCTTCAGGGATTTGTCCCGGCAACGGTGACTTATTCCAGTGGTGATATGATGATTGCTTTACAGGAAGTCTTATCCAGATCCTTACAGTTTCATAATGGTGTCTATAGTGAATTACCAGATTCCATTAAATTTATTCTTGATAATCTCTATGCTGCCTTTACCAAAGACCACTATTCCCTGTTTGAAAAAACCCTTCAAGCTCTCGAAATCCACCTTGTTAACCTTACTGCTCAAAATGATGCCTATCTGAACCTCTATGCCAACCTTGTTTCCGAAACCAACCCTATTTCAGAAAATGGTCTTGTTCCAAAAAATGCGACTCTTAGGGTTCGCCTTGATAACTACATTAGTCAACTCTTTGGCAAAGAGGATATCCATTCAAAGGATAACATGACGATTATGGGCACTGATTATGCTAGATTGAGTCTTAAGACCCAATCTCTATTAAGAAGTGTTTTTGCCAACTTGCCTACAGACATACAAATTCGTATTCTGAAAAGCAAGGCTATGTTTAGGTCTTTCGACCTATGGTTCAAATGTTTCAAGAAACTTGTTACAGCTACTATTCCTGATCCTGATGAACTTGATGAAGGTGATAATGTGTTTATCCAGCTAGACTGGGAAGAACACTTTGGGAGTACTCTCAGAGTGTATGAAAAGAAACACCCATTTCCTGGTCTCTTAATTAATTATGATGATGGCTCATTTGCTCCTGATGATTCAGATGATGATGATGATAGGGATCCTAACTGGCTTTCCCATATGTTTGAATATGGCTTTATTAGGTTTCTAAAATTAACAAGCCATCGCCAAGCCAGCCAGCTGCCACAAATTATTCAAGATGCTATTAAAAGATTTGCGAGCCCTTTTGTTTCTATCAGATGCTGGAGTACTTTGCCAAAATGGGAAAGAGATAATTGGATGAATGTTCAGCCTTCAAAGCATCTCATTCTCATCAATGGCCACTCTCATCAAGGACAATGGTTTGAAGGAAAGTCTCACTTGTCCTTCAAAAATCCTTATGCTGTTGCTGAATGTTGGAGAAATTATTTTAATAACCAAATTATTGAGGTTGCTCGGAACCTATGGCAGGATTATCATTTCATAGGGAGCACTGATAGAATTTCAATTTTTGGTCCTAGGCCCTATGCTGATGCCATTGCTCACTTGCAAATAACTGATCATGTTAATCCAAGAAACCTTCTCATCCCTGGAAGAAGACCAGAGTTTGAGCCTATTTTATACTGTGGATTCTGTAATCAATATGCTATTTACCATGACCATCCATGTGATTCTCCACAAGGTCCTTTTGATCCATTTGATGGATACCCATCCGATGCTCCTTCTACTGATTAAATTTGTGGTACTATTTTTCTCACTGATAAAGTTATTTTCTTGATATTCCCACTATCAAGAACTGTTTTGGTCAAGATTCTACTGACTCCTTGCAGTTTATGATTGGTTCTCTATTTGTGATATCACTGTGTATTCCCATGCGTCTGCGGTATGTGTACTATATTCCTCTCTTTATTTTGGCTTGCCATGCTCCTTCTGACAATGTCCACTCTCTACAATCTTCGCAATATTCTTGGAGGATTCTTTATGTACCTTTTTGGACTAAAGTTTCAAGTATTCCAAGACCATTTTGGACTAGAGTTTAAAGTGTTTCAAAGCTGTTTTCTGCATGATTTGGACAAGCAAAGGACAAGCTCCATGCTACGGATGTTTGGAAGACAATGATGAAAGTTTCACTATTCACCTGTCACTATTCACTGTCACTATTCACCCTTACTGTTCATGACACTGTTCACTCCGAATTTTGCCTATTTAAGGGGGGTTGTCCCTTAAGTTAGAATCAGAACTTTTTTGTTAGAATTCTTTCTAGAGAGAGTTTCCTTTCCTAGAAGCCTTCTTTGAGAGAGTTCTCTGTTATCTACTACTACCTTGTTCACCTTATTCCTACTACTACTTTCCCTACAAACCTTGTAACTAGGACTAGTTCAAGTTTTGTAACTGTTAATCTGTTCTAAGATCTTGTATTCACTACTACTACTGTACCGGGTATTCCCCGTGGTCAGAGTTCTCACGTCCCTGACGGGGATTAAGGAACGGCTCTTGTATGACCGGCGCCTTTGTGCGTGATACAGTAGGGTACCAGGTTAGATCCTCTGTCGGCATGAGCCCTAAAGGCAGTGCTGATTACGGCCCAAGCAGGATGGCGGAGCCTTGGAACGATAGGTATGCCTCCCCGCCTAAGCCGTGTCTAATCGTGGGGAACCGCCCCCTTTGTGGTATATATATATATATATATATAAAAATAAACAAGTTATAAATTAACATTCCAAAACATATGTGTAATGTCATAATAGTAAGTTTATTTAGTAAATATATATCACGCTTTAAATGAGCTTAACCTCAGCATGTTTTGTATCGAGCCCTATTGTTCACGAGCTTGTTCATGAACAATTTTTTTTGCTTGAGCTCAGCTTGTTTATCAAACAAGCCTAAAACTAAGGCTCAAGCTTGGCTTATTTGTAAACAAACGAACGTGAACAAGCTTTTTATTGAGCCGAGCCCAAGTTATTCATGAACGGCTTGGTTCGTGTACAACCCTATTTACTAGTCTCTCTAACCTTTCTCTAGAAATGTGTCCCAGCTTTTTATGCCACAAATTTAAGGAATTTTCATTAATTAGGCTACGTTTAGTACCAATACTACGATGCAAGGTGAGAAGGGTTTTAGCAAATTCATCATGAAGGTTAAATTTGTTCAAACCATCAGAAAGAATACCAAAACCAACAAAAGAGGTATTCTTAAATAAAGTAAAACTTTTATTACCAAATTTTATGAAATATTCATCAATATCAAGTTTAGGCAAAGAAACTAAATTTCTAGAAAGAGAAGAAACATAAAACGTTTGAAATAAATCTATGTGTTTATTGGTATCTAGAAATAAACGATAAGTACCAATGACTTCAATTGGTGCTTTCACCCGAGTTCCCATCAATACAAAATTCTCATTTGGATTATAAGAAATCCATGCATCGTATTTGAAATATGAGTAGTAGCCCCAGAATCAAGCCACTAAGTATTAGAAGGAACTTCAGTTAGGTTTGATTCGAAACATACATAAATATAACCTTTAATTAAAGATTTACCTTTTCTTTCGAACCATTGCCTACATTTTGGGCAATCTTTCTTAAAATGTCCCAACTTTTTATAGAGTTGACATTTATAATTGCCATTTTACTTCTTTTGAGGCTGATCAAGGATTAGGATCACTTGCTTTGCGTGATCCATGCTTGAAGCCTTTTTTAGGCTTTCTCCATTTTCTTTCAGCTTCTTGATTTATGAGATGAATTGAATGTTACTCAAGTTGCTTAAGTCTTGCCTCTTCTTGATTAAGTATAATGGCCAATTGATTTACATTCCACTTATCTTTTATACTGTTGTAATTAATTTGAAATGGCTCATACAAAGGAGGCAAAGAATTCAATATAAATTGAACGAAAAAAAACTCATCCACATTCATCCCTAGAGTCTTTAATTGAGTAGCCAAATTAGTCATTTCAATGACATGCTCCTGTATCCCACGCTTACCATCAAATTTCATGGTGGCAAGTTTAGCCATTATTGTCCCTGTAAGGGACTTGTCAGTTGTTTTGAAACGACCTTCCACATTTGAAAGGAATTCTTTTGCACTGTTAGTTTTAGGAAGTGTTGTCTTGATTTTGTTCGCTATAGTCATTCGCATAAACATAATACTTAGTCTATTTGATTTTACTCTTGCTTTGTACAAAGCCTTCTCTTCTGCACTGCTTGTATTAGTAAGAGCAAGCGGTTTCTCAAATCTAAGTGCTATATCAAGATCTAGTATAAGTTGAAACTCAACCTGTTCTTTCCAATCTGAGAATTTTGTTCCATTTAGCATGAGAATAGACTAAGCATGCTAATGTAATGAAATAGGGACTAATACTGCAAACAAAGTAATAATATATGCTCACTACATTAGTGCTAAGAGTTATCGATTAAGGAACAATAAACCAAAATGAAAAACATATTTAAACAATGATAAATAGTATTACCGTGATCACTGTTGGGCTATTCTTATGGTAAACTATTAAACAGTTATGGTGATTCTCTTTCACCTAATAGGACTAATTAATAAAATATTCATAATTAAGTTGGTTTGTTACCTTTGGGTATCTATCTCAATCTCAACCATGAATATCCATCAATTATCCTATTCCAATTTATTAATTACTTGAAAGTGGTGCACCTTTGGGCCAACCTAATATTCTTGTGATTAAAAAATTGTGATTTGCAAAGTCACTAATTTTTAACACTAGGGAATATGTGTTAAATTACATTTATTTTGACTTGTTATCTATGCGTCTTTCTGATTAGGCCACTTTGGTGACTACTAAAACGTATCAAAATAAAGACTCCAAATCAAAATTAATGACCTTGCATAAACATTAAATTAATGGAATACATTACCATAATACAGATATAAAAGTTTGTGCCATACATGTTTACATTGAAACAAATAAGTCTCTTCTTTCATAAAAGACATCAATGAAATACTTGATAGAACAGTAAGTTATGGTCTTGATAAAATTAGTAGTTTATTACAACATTAAATAAACTAAATTCAGCAATTTAACATTCATTGCATGTAAAAAGTGAACATAAGGTGAAAAAATTAATAAGGAACAATAACTAACAATCTCAAAGTATAAAAGAATTTATACCATAACTATTCATGAGTGTTAGATGATATTATGTGCCTGTTTGTTTCAACTTTCCCAACCCAAAAAGCCCGTTTTGAAAAAAGCTGAACTAAAAAGCCTATTTGGTTAGTATAAAACACAACTTTTTTGGAAAAAGTTCCATTTTGGGTTTGTGAAGAGACCGCGCAAACCATAAAAGGAGCTCTGAGTTGCATTTTGGAAAAAGCTCGTGCACGTTGATTTATATCTGTTGGACTTTGTGTGCAATTACCAAATTGCACTTCACATTTTACTAAAAATCTAACTTTACCCTTTGATAAATCAAGGTCTGTAGCTAGAAAGTCATGGCTTCCTCTCATCTCATCTTTAAGAACAAGCCTCTCCTCCATGCTGCTACACAATCCGGACTGTGTTGTTGCAGGTAAATGTTTCTCTTGACCAATTCAGACCAATCTTCTTCGTCTTCTTCTTCTTCTTCTTCTTTCTTCTTCGTCTTCTTCCCAAATTGTCCACTGTGTTTCAAAGGCAGAGTTAAAGTGTCAGTACTGGGTACTTGAAGTGTGGGTACTGGTCTTCTTGAAGTGTGGGTATTTGGTACTGCCAGTAATATTTGAAGGAAGTGGTAGGGAGGCTCTGTGTGGCAAGAGAAAAGGGAGAAAGGAAGAAAGAAAATAAAAGAAGAAAGAGGAAGACAGAGGCTCTGTGTGGAATGTTCTGGAGTGTGGAGGAAGTGGTAGGGAAAAAAAGAGGAAAGAATGAAAAAAAGAAAAAAAAAAGTAAGGGTACGTGTGTGGAGGAGAAAAAAAGAGGGGAAAAATGCCCAAGCACCCCCTTGAACTTTGAGGTAGTGGCCAAGACACCCCCTCAACTTTTATTTTAGCCAATTTGCTCCTTAAACTTCACACAACTGCCAAATAGAGCCATCTGTTAGTTCACTGTTAAACTCACGTTAGTCAATCACATGACAAGCACGTGTAAAGAAAACTTGCCCAAGAAACCAGGTTCAGGCATTCACTGGAGGAGAGAGGATCTCAACGGAGCGGTGGCAGCACTGGAGTTCGATTTCTTGCCGCTAATCTAAGCTTTGGAGTCGCCAATTGCTCAATTCGTTTAACAATCATTGCTGGTTGAACCCACCAATAATCTAGGATTTTTTTTCTCTCCCATTTTTTTTCATTTTCTTGGCAAACAAACCACCTTTAATTTCTTATTTCTTTTATTTTCTCGACCAGCAAACACCTCATCAAGGTTTCTCACAAGATCTCCAAACCCATCATAAAAAAACCCCCTTTTGATCACAATCAAACTCAAACCCCAAATCAAAACCTTAATCCCAATCCCTGACAATCGCAACAAGAGATTCAACAACAACAAACACAATAGCAAAAACAGCATCAAAAGGGGATTGGGAGATAGTTTAGCAACAACAAACACAATATCAACAAGAATGACTTCAGGGACGTAGTTCAGAAACTCACAGGCTCACCCACACACAAACGCTTCTCAAGTCTGCCGCCTCTTCATGCGCCTAAGCCTCCAACCTCTCGCCTCTACCCCTGGCGCAACTTAGCAATCGCCCCCTCCTTTGCTAAACAACATCGTTGCTTTGGTCCCCATTCCTACCAATAACGGCGGCGGGAGATCGAACTCCAGTGATGCCACCACTCAGTTAAGAGATCCTCTCTCCCTTCCAGTGAACGCCTGAACCAGTGGACCTGGTTTTTCTCTCTTTTTCTCAATAAATTGGGTAAGTTCTCTTTACACATGCTTGTCATGTGATTGACTAACGTGGGTTTAACAGTAAACTAACAGATGGCTCTATTTGGCAGTTGTGTGAAGTTTGAGGAGCAAATTGGCTAAAGTAGAAGTTGAGGGGGTGTCTTGGCCACTACCTCAAAGTTCATGGGGTGTTTGGGCATTTTTCCCAAAAAAAAAGAAGGAAAAAAGAAGGAAAAAAAAAAAAATAAAGAATAACAAATTAAAATTGAGAAATGCTACCACAATATTTTTACAATACTTTCACAATAAATTTTAAGTGGTAGGTTATTATTAGCTAATATTGGTGAGAAAAAAATAATTTTAATAGTACGTTCAAATTAAAATTAGTATCAATTATTACAATATTTTCACAATACTTTAACAATAAATCTTAAGTGGTAGGTTATTATTGGCTAATATTGGTGAGAAAAAAATAATTTTTGTAGAAAGAGAAAAAAATAATTGTAATAGTACGTTCAAATTAAAATCAGTATCAATTATCACAATAATTTCACAATAAATCTTAAGTGATAGGTTATTATTAGCTAATATTTTTTTAGAAAGAGAAAAATTGATTTAAGTATTATGAAGTTGATTTAAATATGAAATAAACTCCTTTATATATACATTGTCCTTTTTGGTAATTTACCACTCAAACCACCACTTTCATAAGTGCTAGCCAAACACTTAACTTTTTCAAAAAATACTTTTTAACAACTTTTACCAAACACTCAGTTTTTTCAAAAAACACTTTTTCATACTACACTTTTTGAAAACTCCACTTTTTCAAAAAGCCAAGTTTTAAAAAGGTGAACTAAACTCACCCTATATTCTCAATTTTAAGATTTGAGTTTTTAACATTAAACATTAAAGTTGTTAATCTTTAAAGAAACAATTAAATAAACTACAACCAAATATCGTAGAAATCCATAATTCCTCAAATTTATTAACTAAAAACAAAGTTCATATTATCCAAACTTGATCTATGATCACATCAAATACGTTAATTGCTTTCACAAATCCAAAATCACAATCATGATAATGGAAACTATAATTGTTTATAAATCTTTTAATGGAAAACATGATAATTCTAAAACACAAGCTCTGATACCATGTGTGAATGTTTTCTTTATGTTGTTAGATTATAAACAACTATAATATAAATTCTAGGATCTTGAATTATCATGATTTCACAACTACACAAATTAATTATAAAGCTTACCTTGATCCATTACTGAACTTTTCTTAAGATCAAGTCTTAGTATAAAAGGTACTTAATTCTTATAGGATTGGTTTCTCTCACTTGACCCTCTTTTCTCTTTAACTATTCAGTGTATGTGATGGGGTAGTTAAATGTCTCTTTTATAGGTAGAGAGAAGACCAAATTCCTTGTATCTATAACCTTCACTTGCCCATCAAAGTTGGAGTTACTTAGGAAACTTACTTCTTCATTAATCAATGTTTTAAGGACATGTAACATCTTATTAAGTCATAACATATATGAAGTTATCAAATGAATACGTTATCAAATGGGAACATTTATTCTTACAGTTGCAACAAAGTAGTCCTTATATTAGGTTTGATACTAGAGAGCATGAAAGAAATAATCAAATTGTCCTTTTGATTTGTGGAGATGGGAATGGTAGATGACCTGTCAGGACTAGTCACCTTATTTGTAGATAGAGAAGATAGTGACTGGTTGTATAAAAGGTGATCAAATAAGCTCTTTCATGGTGCACACTATAGTCACGAAGGAGAGAAACTTAATAGATGTCATGGGAGAGCTCAAAGTAGTGATGAAGGAGAGAAACTTAGGTCGAGTTTTCATGGTGCATACAAAAAAGTAGAATCTTCAATAAATGATAAAATAGGATGAAGTAAAACTTGATTAGAGACAAGGAATGGAGTTGGTTGAAATATATAGGCTTGTACGGACTGAAAAATACAAAACCGATCGAAATGTAGCCAAGATAGATCGAGTTCCAAGAGAATTGAGTTTGGATATGGAA
Organism: Quercus ilex subsp. ballota; assembly: GCA_032727855.1. Classification (NCBI taxonomy): domain Eukaryota; kingdom Viridiplantae; phylum Streptophyta; class Magnoliopsida; order Fagales; family Fagaceae; genus Quercus; species Quercus ilex. Next base: position 29,914,322 of record CM064909.1, read on the forward strand.
TTGGATTGGGTATGCCATGTTGGATCCAATATGGGTTGCTTAGAATATATTCAAACTCAACATATATCCAAACAAACAGAATAAGCTGAAGCTGTGCCAATTGGAAATAGATGAATTTTATCTTGAAAATTAAGCTAACTCAGCTTAAAAAGTCAGCAACTGCGAAATTGAAGAATTTTATCTTCAAAAAACGGATTTGGGTGAGCAAAAAGTTGGATAAATAAACCCAAAAGAATAAGCTAAAGTTGTGCCAATTGGCACACTTAAAGTGCCAATCAGTACTTCACAAGTGTCAATTGGCACTCTTGAAGTGCCAAATCCTCCAAAAAAAATCCGTTTTTTGACACTTTTCAGCTTTATACTGAGTTTGAAAATGTATTTGGACATGTTTGGAACTTATTTTCATGAGAAACTTTATTCTAGAATGATCATTCAAATTTTAAAATAATTTTCTCAATGATAATTAATTTAAAAATCATATTATCAGTTCAAATTTAATATTTATCAGACCTTTTGTTATAATCTCATGCAACAAATCACACCTTAAGAAAAAGACTTAACCAATCACAAAAATTCACATAATTAAAATTAACTAGGGACCAATCAAAATTAATTTCCATTAATCCAGTGTGATGGGTCTCACCCAATTAGATGCATGCGAACCATTAAAACTTTATCTTGAGATATCTTTCGATCCGACCATCCAATTGAGAAAACGAACATATCGTTGTAATCGTTGAAATCTCAAGATCATTTTGCCTTCTTCCAATGGGTGCTAAATAGGATGTCTACAACGAGTTATAGCTGTCATCTGATTATGCTGAAACTAAGTAGCAACTAGCTCAGCTGTTTCAGTTACATATGTGGGCGCCATTTGTTGGTCATCTTGCTGGACCTTGACATATGGGTTATAATATTTCAATTGGGCTTTGTCCTTGTGAGCTTTTGGTTTGGGCTTGCACCCTTGATATTACTTCTTGGGTCCTACAAAATGAATATTGAATAATGTTGCAATGGGTTTATAATATACATGGGCTTTTACTATTTAGTGTACTTATAAAATAAATAATTACTTTGATAATATAATTTTCCATTGGCCTTTTATATGTTTGCCATGGGTTCGTAAAATAAATATAATTGCCATATGGTTTAAATATAATTTCTATGGGCTTAGATGTTAGTAACACAAATGCATAATTCTCAATTAGCTTTATGTATGTTTGCCATGAGTTTTGAAAAGATGAATAGTCTTACATAAAATAAATGGTTACCATGGTTTTATGAGGTAAGTTCCATGGCATAAATAATATGATATAAATAATTGCCATGGTCTATAATTTCCATGGGCATATATATTTGCTAGCAAATTTAATTTGCCAAAGATTATTAGCTTTGGGCTTTTTAAGATATGATAATATTTGCCAAATGATATTGGACTTTTAAATCATTTTTTGTCAAATAGTAATCGTCTTGGGCTTTTGAATATTGCTAAGCAGTAATCATCTTTTTTTTTTTTTTTTTGATGAGAAAATACAATATAAACCAGCAACTGAAAAAGAGCAACAAAGAGAACAGAACAGCAGCAGGGAGAACAAACAGCAATAGCTACGAACAACCTTCCCTCATGATAATATGCTCCACAAAGCTTGGACACACACCTTTCCAAACTTGTGTAACACCTGAATCTCTAGCAGCTCTTGCAAGTTCATGGGCTGCTCTATTGCCACTCCTAATTAAGTGCTGAAAAGAGCACCAAGAAAAAGAAGAAGAGATGTCTTTTATGTTCTGCACAATGTGACCCAACTCACCTCCAAAAACATCTTCATTAATAGCTTGTATAATTGAGAGTGCATCAGATTCAACAATGACATGAGAGATCCCTAACTCCAAGGCAAGCAACACACCATCTTGCAATGCCAAAGCTTCTGTGATCTCGGCAGAGTATGATGATGGCAGTAATTTGCTTAAAGCTGCGATAAGGCAACCTCGACAGTCCCGAATAGCCACACCAGTACAGGAAGGGCTGCCATCTGAAGCAGCGCCATCAGTATTAATTTTGAAAAAGCCGGAGGGAGGGGCCTGCCAAGCTGTTAGAGCAGGGGCTGAAGAGAGGGCAGGGAGAGAGCAAGCATCTTTATACTCGCTTAAAATTCTATTTGCCATATCCCAAACTTGACTTGGAGGGGAACCCGAATCCTCATGTATAGCTTGGTTGCGGTTCCACCAAATAGACCAAGCCACAGCAAAGAATAGCTCCAAATCATGAGGGGATCCTTTTACAAGAAACTCCAAGGCAACATCCGCAAAGTCCCTAGGCGGGGAAGTTACTTTAACCGGGCAATTATGCCATTTTGCCCAAGTTAGCTTGGCGTGATCACATAAAAGAAGGGCATGGGCAGTGGATTCCAAGGCCTTATCACAAATAGGACAAAAGCTTGAACAGTGAATACCTCTATGGTTTAAGTTGAGCATGGTTGGAAGGCCATTTACACAAGACCTCCAAGCAAATATTTTGAGCTTTTGAGGGATTTTCTAATGCCAAATCCGCTTCCACAGGCAAATTCTAGAATCAGGAGAAGAGCATTCCCCCTCCTCATTTGAGTCCACTAGGCTTGAGGCAATGTGATATGCACTTTTGACTGTAAACACCCCCTTTTTATTGCCAATCCAGATGAGGCTGTCTTCAGGGAGATTATAATTGAGAGGGATTTTTAAAATTGTGCTAGCTTCAAAAGGAAGGAAGATGGGCCTGACCGTTTCTGCTTTCCACCACCTAGTATCATTGTCAATAAGGGAGGAAACCATTGGATAGTCACCAAAATCAGATTGGGGAGAGATCACCTTGAAAGAAGATGGCGTTGGCAACCATTTGTCATCCCAAATATGAATTCTTCGACCATTACCAACCCTCCATTTTGTTCCCTTTTTTATGACACCAAGGCTATTATGAATGCTCCGCCAAACATACGAGGGGCTGCCACCTTTTTTAGAGTTCAGAAAATCATCATAAGGAAAGTACTTAGCTTTAAAAACCCTAGCCATCAAAGAGTTTGGGTTGGAAATGATTCTCCAACCTTGCTTGGCCAACATGGCAAGGTTGAAAGCTTGGACGTTTCTGAAACCCATCCCTCCATGAAACTTTGATTTACACATCTTCTTCCAGCTAACCCAAGCAATTTTGTTCTCATCGCCTCTTTGCCCCCACCAAAAGTTCCTCATCATATTTTCTAAATCTTTGCACAAAGTTTTAGGGAGTTGGAAGCAGCTCATTGTATACGTGGGTACTGCTTGGGCAACCGCCTTGATAAGAATCTCCCTCCCACCTATTGAGAGAAGCTTCCCCTTCCAGCCAGCAAGTTTTTTTGCCACTCGATCCTTTAGATCTGCAAACACTTGAGCCTTGGATTTTCCAATGATAGTAGGCAGCCCCAGGTATTTGTTATGCCTGGAAACTTCCATTGGACCAAGGATGTTCAAAATGCTTTCCTTTCTCTCATTAGGAGTGTTTGGGCTGAAAAAAACAGAGGACTTGTCGGTGTTAATTTTTTGCCCCGAAGCTGCTTCATAACTATTAAGGATGTCAACAAGCTTCTGACACTCTTGTTCATTCGCTTTGCAAAAAAAGAGACTGTCGTCAGCGAAGAAGAGATGAGTGATTTTTGGGCATCCCCTGCCAATGGACATTCCACTAATCTGATTATCACGGGCAGCTTTATGAATAAGTGCGGAAAAGCCTTCAGCACAAAGGAGAAAAAGGTAAGGGGAGAGAGGGTCCCCTTGCCTAATGCCTCTAGAGGGAATGACGTTTCCACAAGCCTCACCATTAATGATAACTGAATAAGACACAGAAGAGATGCATAGCATTATGAGGTCCACCCATTTTTTAGCAAAACCCATTTTCTCCATAACTTCTTTGATAAAATTCCATTCAACTCTATCAAAAGCCTTACTCATATCTAATTTGATTGACATGTAATTATCCTTCCCATCAATTTTGTGATTCAAATAATGCATGAATTCAAAGGCTACTAAGACATTATCCGAAATAAGACGATCCGGAATGAATGCACTTTGATTTTCAGTGATAATATTTGGGAGGATTGGTCTGAGTCTATTAGCAAGAACTTTTGATACAAGCTTATAAGTGGTGTTACAGAGGCTGATTGGGCGAAAATCTGCCATTTTGGAGGGCTGGTTGGTCTTTGGGATGAGAGCAATATTGGTTTTATTTATTTCAGCTAAGGGCATATTTGAGTTCAAAACATTTAAAACCATATTTGTGATGCTTTGCCCTACAATATCCCAATATTTATGAAAAAAGATTGCAGACATACCATCGGGCCCTAGCGCTTTGGTTGGGTGTAGTTGCTGAAGCGCTTTAATGACTTCATCTCTTGTAAAGACCTTTGTAAGCTCAGCATTCATGTCCTCAGTGACACATCTAGGCAATGCATCAACAACCCCACTAATTCCACTTGGAGAGGATGTGGAATAAATCTTTTCAAAATAAGATACTGCAACTGCAACAATGGTTTCCTTACTCTCACACCAAATGCCATCATCATCCCAAATCCCCAAAATGGAGTTCTTTTTCCTTCTTTCAGAAGCACGAGCATGAAAAAACTTAGTATTTCGATCTCCCTCCCTATACCAATGAACCTTGCTGCGCTGTCTCCAAATGGTCTCTTCACTGTCTAAGAGATCATTAATTTCCCTTCTAAGCTGGTTAATTTCAGCCCCCCCAGTGCCACTATCTTCCATGGTGAGAGAATTGAGAGCCCTTTTTTTCTCATGAATTTTCTTTTGAATATTGCCCACCACATTCTGGTTCCAATTAGTTAAAGCAGCTTCACATTTTTGGAGATTGGATGCAACCCCCTCAGGAGTAGCAGCAAAGGTGCCAGAATTCCAAGCTTCTCGAATAACTTCTCTGCAATCATCCCTCTTAACCCACATAGCTTCAAAATGAAAACGACGCTTCCGATTACAAACTGGGAAAGGAGAGCTGGTGGTGAGGAGAATGCAGTGATCAGAGGTTGAATCAACTAGATGATGCACTCTCATATCCTTAAAGTACTCGAGCCACTCCGAGGTAGCCAGGGCTCTGTCCAATCGAAGCAAAATTCTATTACACCCCTCTTGCATGTTACACCATGTATAATCAGGGCCACAATACCCTAAGTCCTTGAAGCCACACAGATTCACAACCTGGCGGAAGCTATCCATTTGGCTTTGAGGGCGAGGGGCACCCCCTGCTTTTTCATTCATAAATAGAATCTCATTAAAATCACCACAACAGAACCAGGGAATATTAAATTGACTATTAAGAAGAGAGAGGAGCTTCCATGATTCATCCCTGAGATGGGTCTCCGGATGCCCATAAAACCCAGTAAACCTCCACAAAAAACCATTGCTTGACTCAGTAATTACCGCATCAATATGATGATTTGAAAAACTTTTAATTTCTAAATTAGTGTCCCTGGACCAGAGCAAGGCAAGACCACCTCTACGACCCCTACTAAGAACAATTAATCCATTTGAAAAACCCAATCTATATTTTACTATCTCCATACGTCTACTCTTTATTTTTGTTTCAGAAAGGAAAACTAATTTGGGATTAAAGCGCCGCACATAGTCACGGAGCGCAAAAACTGTCCGGGAGTTCCCAATTCCCCGGCAGTTCCAACAGAGGGAATTCATTGCTTCTAGGGATGTGACCTCAGTAATTTTTCCAGACCTTACTCCATACAGAGCATATCTAACAAGGAGTAAAAGGACCCAAAGGAACAAACAGAACATCAAAAGTACCAAATACAAAGGGGAAATCCTAAATTCAGACCTTTAAAGAGCAAAAGGAAATACAAATCATAATGCTACTCACTGCTCCTGGCCGAATCATACCCCAATCAGGATTATCTTCATACAGCAGCTACAACTGACAGAGAAGCCACCGAGAACTGATCAATAGCGAATCAAAACTCATCCAGATCAAGAAAACCCACTCTCCACGGAAACTTCAACCAACCGGCAGGGGAGATAAGCACCTCCTATCTGAATCTGGAGCTATGGTTCCTTCACCGGTGATACCCGCACCAAAACCAGCAAACCATAAACGGCTAAAAGAGAAAGATATGGGATGGTAGAAAGATGAAAAGTAAAAGAGTTTTTGGGATTAGATTTAGGGATTTTCAGAAAAATAGAAAAGTACCCTTAAAAAGAGTGGATAGAGAAGACCCACACAAAGATGGAGGAGAAAAGCCACACGGAGGTGGAGGAAAACACCCAAAGATGGTGGAGAAGGCCACTCAGCGGTGGAGGAAGAACCCACACGGTTGTGTGAGAGAGAGAAGCTCCTACGTGGGAGAGAAAGGCGCAGTAATCATCTTGGGCATTAGATATTGCCAAGCAGTAATTGTCTTGGGCTTTGATAAATGTTGCCAAGTGGCTATCTTAGGCTTTGATAAATATTGCCAAATGATTATCTTGCCAAGTGATTATCTTGGGCTTTGATAAATATTGCCAAGATTGCCATGGTTTTTTGGGCATGGCTTGGATAAAGTGGAACATGTTTGTTGGGCTTTTTGGGAAATATCTGTGGGGGGGCCAAAAATAATTTATGAAGTTTATTGGGGGTATTTTTGGTGAGTGGATAAATGAGATCAAATAGGATTTGCACATGTAGCAGGTGTGAAAAATTATACCTCAAAAGTATACAACACATAACAAAAACTTACCCATCCAATCCATTAAGCCAAAACTGATCAAATTTTCAACCAACTTGCCTTTTTGGAGGTAAGTGGATCGCCAACGATAGTGGCAGCTTTACACTAACTAGTAATATATATATATATATATATATATAGCTAAAAGGAGTGGCGGTGTCATATGAAAAAAAAGGAAGAGACTCATGGAATGGCAAATAGAGCTTTCACACATTTTTGTTCTACATACAATAATGTGGCGTTCAAGATGTCTATCATTTCTATATGATTTGATTTCTCAGACAGTGCGCCTTCTTTCCAATGGGGTTTGAATTTATTTTTAAACAACATGTTTTGTCTACCCTAAAAATAATATTGAATATTCTGACTTGAGAATTCCAAAAATTTTTGCTCAACAAAAATAATCTTAACTCCCCAAATATAATTCTTAACCCCTTAAAAAAAAAAGCCTAAATAACAACAAAATTCTATGGATACAACAAAACCACATAACATTTTCACAACACCCTCGTTTTAATTGTGTTGGTCCCAATCTAATATTTTATTGTTTTATTTTGATTTATGAGGGACTAACATCTAAGCTATTGTGAAAATGTTGTGACAATATATTATGTCCCTAGCTTAACTCTAAAAGTTAGCCCAATGAACAACAAAAATAGCCCAAACAACAAAAAATGAATAAAATATTCAACAAAAGGCCCATTCAAAAACAAAAAAAAATAAAACCCCTAATTATTCATATCCATAACTTGTACAGCCAATTTCATAAAAAAAGTCCATAACCCCTTGCCCTCTCCCTTGAGTGTATATGTGTGTGTTTGTTTCTAAATAAATAAATATATATATATATATATATATAATTGTCTCATATTGCTTAAGAGAGTGTGTTGTATAATTTGTTCCACCTTCCCTTAAAAGTTACCGTAGTTTTTTAGTGGAGTTGTGGTATGCGTTTGTGTTAGAATCCTTTACTCTCTCCCTTGTGTGTGTGTTTGTTTCTCAAGAAAAAAAAAAAAAAAAAGAAAAAAAAAAAAAAAAGTTCTCCTTAGTTTTGCAATCACAACAGCTCATCTCGTAGTCACAATAGGTTTCATCTCTCTCTCTCATCATTTCAAATACTCTTTCACTTTATTACACTCATCTTAACATTCTCAATCCTCACTTTATCTCTCATCAATCAGATTTTGCATTTTCAATTTGTTAGTATAAATCCGACCAGCATACAGTAACTATCAAATTATTATTAAAAAAAAAAAAAAAAAAAAAGAAATTGTACTCTGACCCAACGTGTGGAAAGCTATTTTTGGGATTTTGCAAACCCAGCACATAAGTTAGGCAGGCTCCACTCAAGTGATGCAAGGGTTTTGAGGGCTAAACCAAAGTCACAAACTGAGCCCAATTTGGAGCCATATAGATTATATAATAAATATAAACGTAAGCCTAACAATGAACACAGTGAGGAAAGAAGCATAGCTGGGGACGAGGAAAAGCAAAAAAATGGAAGACATAGAGGATCTGGTCGTCGGAGCCGGTGGTGCTCCTCCTGGTTTTCGATTGCCATTGTCTTCTGTTGGACTCAAGCCCAAGAAGAAAAACAACAACCCCACCAAACCTAATGCTAAACTCTCTCAAATCCCTGGCATTCAGGTCTCTCTCTCTCTCTCTTCTTATCTATTTATCTTTACTCTATAACCTCGTTTATCTAAATTAAATCTTTCCTGTTTTGTTTTCTTAAAATGTTTTTATTTTTTATTTTTTATTTTTTGCAGACAATATATATCAAGACCTTTGGGTGCTCACACAACCAGGTTTTTTTTTGACCCACTTGCTTAATTGCATAATTAGGGCCTTTTTAATTGCAGGAGAGATTGCTGTTTAATTATAGTAATTAGGGCCTTATTGTTTTTGTGAGCCAACTGGATGGAAAAGATATTGGAGAGTGTTAAGCCCATGGCAGTTTGATTATCAGAAATGAAATATTTTCACATTATGAAAAATTCTAAAGCTAATTGGAGATAAAGTATCAGAAAATGTCATTACTATTATGAACTTTTTTGGGCACATAGTGGAACTAGTAAGTAAGATTATCAGGTGACCAGGAGAATTAGTTACTTATTTATTTTATAATTCAATGGTTGGGGGTTTGGGGGATTTGAACCTGGATGTTTCTATTGGAAACACCAGGAGGTGCCAACCAATTGAGCTACAAGGCTCTTTGGCGACAAGGAGAATCAGTTGAGAACACTTTCAGTGGGTATGTGAAAGTTTTTTAAGGCAGTTTTGGTCATGTATATGGAAAATGTAAGGAAACTGCTGCTGGCTGCATTCATTTTGTGGATCTGTGAAGGAGGGAAAGAGGTATAGCTGATATTAAAGATTAGAGAAACATTTGTGTCTTTGTTAGGAGTACGTGCAAGGAAATATTCTAGGTGATAATGGTTCGAAATCTATGTAGTCTCAAATCAAACTATAGATTTTTTTATTTTAATGACGTGGAACCTCACCGAGGTAGGGCCTTTTGAATAAAACGTTTATTTATTATTATTATTTTTAAAGATATTATATAGACAAATGTTAGGTTTTGCAAATGAATGCATTCATGTTATTTTTTATTTTTGTTTTTAAAGTAGAGAAAGTGTTTATTTAAATGCACAAAAAGGGTAACTTCATGTATAAATTAGCACCAGTGGTTAATTATCTCCCTTTTTTCCTACCAGCCTTGTAGTACTGGTAGACTTCTTCTTTTTTTTTTTTTAATCGTGTTAATTTTTTTCTTTACATTATTTTTGCTGTCTCAGAGTGACAGTGAGTATATGGCTGGTCAACTTTCTGCATTTGGTTATTCATTAAGCGACAGTCCTGAGGAAGCAGACCTGTGGCTGATTAATACGTGAGCATCATTTTTTTTCCCCTCATATTTAACTTCTTTTTTTTTTTTTGCTTTTACAATTCTTCTAAGGACATCTATAAGTTTCATATTTTGTAGCAAACCTTAAGTTCTTTAAAGAGTGGTTGAATGCTGCTGGAATCATAAAGAATCATCAAGGTCATATGTCTTAGTTGTCAAATGGTTAATATTTTTTATTAGGAAAATTTAGTACAGAACCACCCAAAGGATTGTTTGCTCATTACTTCACCTTTCACGACACATACATACATACATTTGTGTGTGTGTATATTATTCCTAGTGGAACTTTGGTTAATGTTATCTCATCAAATATCTCTTTACTGGTATTTGCAACTACTGTGTAGACATACTTGGTATTTGCAATGCATCAATTTTAGCTAAAACTTGCATGTAGAAATAAGTCTAATATATTTTGTGCATTACTAACACAGAGAGAGAGAGAGAGAGAGAGAGAGAGAGAGAGAGCTGGGCTGAGCTGAAACCCTAAATCAAATAGAAAAGGGATGGTGCTGAGCAGAGCACCATCCCTTCTAACCTAAATTCATTAAATTAGGTTAGAAGGGATGCTGCTGAGCAGAGCAGAAACCCTGAATCAAATAGAAAAGGACAGGGCAGAGTTTTCCTCCAAAATAGTCGCTATGTGGTTGGAGGATAGTTCCTCCAATGCACTATGTGTCACCTTAAAAAACTATCTATGTGTACTTTTAGTCACATGACCTACTTAATAGTCATGTGATTTATTTAAATGATTTAATAAATCATATGATTTAATACATGTGGATGGTCTTAAAATTGACAATCGACAATCATGTGAAAGAGTTCTATGCTAATTTGATGAATTTCAAGAAAACTTCAATCAAGAAAACTGTGATGATAAGGTTGGAACTTCAAAAGGGTTGAGTCAGCATTTATACATGCATAGTCAACATAGATATCCATATGTGCAAATGTATAGGTACATATATTGCAATTTGTACTTGAATGTCTTTCAAAAAAATATGAAAGAAATACTAATTATGGGCATTATTTGGGAGAAATTGAAAAAAAAAAAAAAAAAAAAAAAGCTTCCAATAAGTAGGAATATTTGTTTGAACTGATTGATTCCTGAGATTCTAACATTTATTGTCAAATTTGCTTGGAACCACCACCAATGAGCTTTGCCTCAAATGGCATCATCATCTCCCCTTATAAGAGTAAGGTGGACGGTAAGATTATTGGCTCATTGCCCTATATATATATATATATATATATATAACCTTCCAATAAAAAACAAAAAATTAAACTTTGCCTGTAACCACCAAACTTTTGATATACATTAACTGATGCAGATGCACAGTTAAATCCCCAAGTCAGTCTGCCATGGACACTCTAATAGCAAAATGCAAAAATGCAAAAAAGCCCCTAGTGGTGGCTGGATGTGTGCCACAAGGAAGTCGAGACTTGAAAGAGCTTGAAGGGGTCAGTATAGTTGGAGTCCAGCAAATTGACCGTGTGGTTGAAGTTGTGGAAGAGACCCTGAAAGGTCATGAGGTGCGGCTTTTGAACCGCAAGACATTGCCTGCTCTTGACCTTCCAAAGGTGCAAATTGTAGATTTCTATTGCTGTATATCACATTATTGTGTTCAAGGTTTTTTTTAATTATTTTAATCCATTTCTATCACATTGTTGGCTTTTCTTTGGTTTCATTGTTTTTCTAAAAGGCTGGCTTTGGATCTGTTACAATTCCCTTGAATTGGCTTAGAGAGTAGCCTTTAACTTAATTTTTCTAACAGGTGAGAAAGAACAAGTTTGTCGAGATTCTTCCAATTAATGTTGGTTGTTTAGGTGCTTGCACTTATTGCAAGACAAAGCATGCTCGTGGTCATTTAGGGAGCTACACGATTGATAGCCTTGTAAGTTCATGACATCGGTGTTCATTATTTATTTGAGTTGGGTTTAGATTTTATATGAAGTTTAATGCGGCAGGTCGGGCGTGTAAATACTGTAATAGCCGATGGAGTTAAGGAGATATGGTTGAGCAGTGAAGATACTGGAGCCTACGGTAATTTGTAGTGATCTTTCTATCACCATTTTTTGTGTAACCATGTGAAAGTATTTGCCAATATGAAGCAAGTTCTGTTTCTGCAGAGTCTATTCATGAAGGTCATATTGGAGTTTTTAAAAGTAGTTTGTGTTAATCATAGGTAAAATGATATGTAAATTTCACATAATATGGAGCAATTGTTACATTGCTTGAGCTTTAGTGTTCCAGGTTAAATTCTTACCCAGAGAATTTATATTTGAATGCTATACTCGACATTTTCTTTATGTCCATTTTCATTTTTAACATCATAAGACTTCTTTTAGGCCTGAGGTAGACAAATTACTACCAAATTAAAAGAAAAATTAAGACACCAGTTATAATTTTTTTTGTTGAATAACATGGTTTCTGGAAAATTTTTAGGCCGTGACATTGGGGTCAATCTTCCAACTTTGTTGAATGCTCTTGTTGCTGAGCTTCCTCCTGATGCAAGCACAATGCTTCGGATTGGGATGACAAATCCTCCTTTTATTCTTGAGCACTTGAAAGAGATAGCAGAGGTTTTGCGTCACCCATGTGTGTACTCGTTTCTACATGTACCAGTTCAATCTGGGAGTGATGCCGTCTTGAATGTAAATCCTAACAGAAGATTGACACCATCTTTTTTATTGCTTCTAATGCTTATATTTCTCCCTGAGATCTCTCCCCCTTCAAAAAATTGTATTTATAAATTTGAGGTTAATCAACTATTATTGCCTAGAATTCCTGTACATGTTGGTTTTTTATACAATTGACCGTTCAATACTCTTATTATCTTAGGCAATGAATCGTGAATATACTGTGAGTGAGTTTAGGACTGTGGTTGATACATTGACTGAGCTTGTGCCTGGGATGCAGATAGCAACTGACATCATATGTGGATTTCCTGGTAAGTAATTGTGGTTTCCAACGCATTGTACTTCTATTTTATTTCGCAATTATTTTGTGTGCTTGGGTTTCCCTTTTCTTTTTTCTTTTTTTGAGAGGGGGGGAGGGGGTGTGGTGCGGGGATCAATTACATCAACCTCCCTTGACCCAAATGTTGGACAAAATGACGCTCCCCGCTTTAGGTTTGTATAAATGAGACAAACAATCCCATGCATGACATTCTTAAAAAAATTCCATTTTTTTTAAGAGAGTCCTACCCAAACTATGGACGAGAAATGAAACTAGGTGATTGAGCTTTTGTATAAATAAAACTCTGCCCCTTGAGGTTTGTACAAATGAGTAGGAATCTTGTTTAAAAAACAAAGGAATATTCTTTAGCGAAGTAACACTATAAGGGAATGAACTTAACTGTTGCATTTATAGAAACCACAAGGGGGCAGTGGCATATATAAAAAAGTTTGGGCAGGGAGTGTCATTTCAATAATCCTTAAGGGAGTTTGGTTCAGTGTTGTTAAAAGCGCACTTAAAGCTTAAAGCTCCAATGTCTCAACACTTTGGTTGGTCGAAGCAAAACTCATATAATGAAATGAGCCTTAGCACACTCCTTAATTTTTTTTTGTTAAAAAATATTTGAATCATTAAAATTTATTGCTCAATCTTGAACGAAATGACATGCAAAAGCACCATTCTTAAGGTGCTATATTATACCCAAAAAAATTGTTTACATATCAAAAGACATGAACCATGATAATTTACTGTTCTTGTGCTGTTTGGTCTTTGTATTTTGGATATATTTTGATTGAATTGTTTACTTCTTTTGATCATAGCTATTGTAGTTGTGATTTTTATAAGCACAAGAGGATTATATAAAATGTTAGGTACAAACTTTCTATGACTAGATTATTATTGAACTGTCCATTGATTATTGTTTTCAAATTTACTATATAAATTTTTTAAGAAATTGAAAGAACTTATGTGAAATTTGAATTTATAGACTTCATGCAGTTGTACCATCTATTTTAGCTCATTGGCAAAATATATTAATATTTTGATTTATTGTTTTATTTATTTATTATATGCTATGAACCTGTTTATTAGAGGTTATTATATATTGTGTTTGAAAAATGTGTGGTTTACTTCAACCAAGCACACGCTTGTGCTTTGCGCCTAGGCTCCAAGAAGCATTTGTGCTGAAGTACACTTGATTCTTTTACCAACTCTGGGTTGGTGTAATTTACCCTTTTTTTTTAAATGGTTACTGCTTAAGTAGAATAAGTTGAAGGTCGATAGTGTGCTCCAAAGCATTTAATGTAAGAACATCAGCTATGTTGAAATTGTATGCCACTCAAGAAGCAATTAGCAAATTTCTTGTCTAAGTTGGAAATTCTTGAAAACAAAAATTGATACTGGGATATCAATGCTCTTTGGAAAAATATGAATTGATCATTGTCATACTGGAATTCTTTATAATAAATGGAAATGTTTTGGAAGTTATTTATAACATGAACTTGGGGAAACCTTTAGAGATTGATCACGCTTTGCAATAAACATTTTAGATTTTTAGTTAGATTGTGCTTTAGGAGCCAATAATAATTTCTTTGGGCTTTTTTCAGGTGAAACAGATGAAGATTTTGCTCAAACTGTAAGCCTTGTCAAGGAATACAAGTTCCCTCAAGTTCATATATCTCAGTTTTATCCTCGACCAGGTATGCTGTTCATGAAATTGTACTGCACTCTCAGATTTCATCATTCTGCTTATCATGCTATATAGCCATGATAATTCCGTTGTGATTTTCTAGCATGTTTCTGTTGTGAGTTGTGACATTGTTTTAATGGCAAATAGCTGCATTTTCCTCTGGATTGCAAATGATATGTTGCAGGGCAGCTGAAAGAAAAATGTTGATTTATCTTTTGTGAAGGTGCATGACCGCCATAATTTGCATGTGTTAGACATGGCTTAATTAAGTTTAGTATCTTACTACCACTGTTCAGAACCATTGGGAAAAGGAGAAAAAAATGACTCCCAGTTTTCAGTAATTCCTTAATCAATTGTATTTATTTTAGAAAATAAGGATTTGGAGTGATGCAAAACTGCAAATACAACTCTGTGTAATTACTAATCCTGGCATGAATGCAGGCAGATTGGATGGGTTCTGGCCTTACCAAAAAGGAAAGGAAACACCAAACAACAACAACAAAACCTTTAGTCCCAAACTATGGGGTCGCTATGGATCCTCAACATGCTAGAAGCAAAAAGAAAGAAAGAAAGAAAAAGTATCAAAATGCAGCTGATGAGCTGTATCACATTGAACCCCACCCTGAATTTGCTTGTACCATACCCTCAACAAATGACAAACTTATAAATATATGCACTAACCTTGTCCATGTGGGACTGTGGTGGCACATTGCCTGACAGATTTTTCATAGGCATTTAACAGCTTGTTTGAATTTTGAACTATGATACTAAAAGCAATTTTAAATTATTTTGTAACCTTTTTCTTCATTCTAAATTTAGGGACACCTGCCGCAAGGATGAAGAAGGTCCCAAGTAATGTGGTGAAGAAACGAAGCCGTGAGTTGACTTCTGTTTTTGAAGCTTTCACACCATACAATGGAATGGAGGGTAGACTAGAAAGAATTTGGATAACTGAAATTGCAACCGATGGAATTCACTTGGTAAGAGTGGGCAAGTGTTTGAATGCATTTTTGGTGCTTTTGGATTCAATATGTGCATCTTGTATTCCAGTGGGGGTTAAGGGTATGGTTTCAGCTTACTTTTCCAGTATTACAAAGCTTGATTATAGTTTTTTTTTTATAGGTACAAAGCTTGATTATGGTTGCTCTAATGGCATATTAATATTTGTTTTAGTTAGTATGAGAGGTCGGGTCTTGGTGTGATGGCAAGTGCCTTCCACCAAAAGCAATAGGTCATGGGTTTGAGTCTGGGAATCAGCCTCTCAAAAAAATAATTGGGGTAAGGTTGCCTACCAATTGCATCTCCCTAACCCTGCAAAAGTTGGATTCTTGTGCCAGGGTACGACCTTTTTTTAGTGTTTTATTTGAAGGGGTTGCTGTCTTATTTTTCTTGAACTAAATTTGTGTCTACTTGCACAAAGAATAAAAGAAATCCTACAACTTTTTGATATATATAGAAAAGGGAAACCCACCTTACAATTTAAAAGAAAAAAAAAAGAAAAAGAAAAAACTAAATTTAGAAGCCCGCAGTAGCTCATAATAGGTCGGGTTCTCCATCAATCCGCCACTCAACCCAATGTGATAGGGTCTTGAAAATCCATAACCAACACTGAACGAGAAGGGTAGTCGTATTGACTGAATTTTGAAGGGTGGTTGGAATTGGTTGGATTCATAGAATTGGCTTGTCGAGGATTTGAAGGAAGAGATTCGGTGGATGAGGGTGGCTAATATGGATATCTGGCAGACAATGATAGGAAACGAGTCTTGCAATGCTGGTGACCATTGTAATGGGTTAGGTGGGTGAGGAAGGTGAGTGATGGAGGCGAGAAATAGGACTCTGGCTAGGGAAGGGGATTTGGTTAGTTGGGTTGAAGGTTGTAGGAGCTGAAAGCCAGCCAGCAATCTCTAGAAAAAGAGGGAATTTATTGTTTGTTATTAATCTTTTTTTTTTTTTTTTTGGGTGCAAGTCATTTTATTAATCTCTTTAACAGATTTAATTACTTAGATTTGTGGAGAAATGCATATTACTCAAGATGTAAACTTGTTTTCTTTCAATTTCCTTAATAAAAAGGTCCTCTGAAGCAACTTCTTTTGCTTTTGACCAGGAGTGTATTTTTCCACATTACATTATCATGTGTCAATTTACTGTATAATATTTCTATTTTCTAACCGGATGTTCCTTCATTGCCAAGGTTGGCCATACCAAGGGATATGTGCAGGTGCTAGTAATTGCTCCTGAAAGTATGCTTGGAACCTCAGCTATTGTGAAGATAACAAGTGTGGGAAGGTGGTCAGTTTTTGGAGAAGTGATTGAGACCATCAACCATATCAATGATGAATCATCTTTAAGAAACAAAAAGCCTAGTCAGGCTAAATGTTCGCCATGCTCTAACCCTGTTGAAAGTTGTGCATGTACAAGAGAGCCAGAACCTTGTCCTTGTGGACCTGAAAGCTGTGGAGTTTGTGGACCAGAAAGCAGTGGACCAACTAATATTGAAGAAAGTTCTGTTTCAAGGAATTCCATGTTTGCAGAAGATCTAAACAGCAGAAATCTGATCGGATGGTTACTAAGGAAGCGGAAAAACCATGTGCGCAAAAAAGTGGAGTGCGAAATTGCCTCGGGATCCATGAAAAAGCAAGAATGGGCCCAGGGAAGCATGGGTGAATGGGGTGTTGTCGATAAGGCTCTTTTGGTTGGAATATTTGTAAGTTTCTTGACAATTATGGCTTTACTGATTCATCTTGCAGTTAGGACTCTGGCGTTCAATTAAAGAATTTTGATTGTATTTGTCCGTTTCTGTGGGAGCAGAAAGAGAATTTTGTTTCGACAATTTTTTTGGAAGTGAGTTTTGTTATATGATTGTTATGTTGGATAGCTCAGGTGCATGTATTTTACTAACATTTTTTAGTAGGTGTGCCACACTGCTGAATGTTTTTCTCATCATTTCAGTTTCCTCTAATCTTGGTTCTCAAAACTGTTTTGAGACTAGGCAGCCATAGTTAGTAGGCTTACCCCTGGTCATTGATTACTGCTCGGTAAGTAACCAATTGATTACTCATTCATTCAACAGAACCTAGAATTGGAGCGAGAAAGAATGAGTTTTTCCCCCAGGTTACAAGAAAGAATGATTGTTTCCATAGATAAGATTGATGAAAGCTAGAATGTACATATATCCAGGAAAAATTGAACTACTATTTTGGGCGAAGATAGTAGGGCAAAAGCAACATTGCTGCATATCCTTATGTCTTATGCTGCTACGAATTTGATGGTTTAATTTACTGAACCATCTTTTGTTCACGAGAATTAAGTAAATGAATAATAAACTGATAATAGCCTTCATCTCAAAGTAGCATATCTGACTTGCACGGTAACCTCTTGAAGAAATTGACGGGTACGGAAGGCATCTTGCTTCTGAATCGAGGATGTCGAAGGAAGTACAGCCCAACCAGCACTGCAACTACTTGGAAAGGAGTGACATATATGAACACAGCCCAGATCAATGAGAAGATGATGAAGATTGCCGTAGCTCTTGAATCTCTCCAGCTTAATAAAGCTAGAGCCCTTTCCCCTTGTGATGCTAAATCTCCAACCACAGATTGCACCTTACTTGCCACACTCCGCAACCTATCATACCTCACCCTAACAGTATCTGGATGTCTAGAAGTTGGGAATGTGTCAAATTCCTCATCCAATTCATCTGGGGGTATAAACTCTGCTTGTGATAGTCGTGCATCCATGTGAGGTGGCTGCTTTGGCCTGAACCGATAGTTCCATATTCCGATCACAAATAGGTAGAGGAAAATCGTAGGCAGGATCAATTCTGGGTAGCAAACCAATATCAAAAACAAGAAGTGCACTAAACATGTTGTGATCGGGTTTCTCCAGTAACATATTTCGTTGATCCACTTACAAACCGCTGTAACCCCTGAAAGCAGAGACATGATGCGAAAAAAATTGGCTTTGCTTCTCCTGAGACTCCACAAGTGAATATCTACATCAAGCATGTACTCAACAATTTCACGCCGGAGGGGTGGCTCTGATCTAGCTAGCCTTGCTGCCACAATCTGCATTGCGTGGTGGCGAAGCCAATCCTTGTGCCTAAAAGATATGGGTTGAATATAATGCATTTTTGGAAGCAAAGGCTTTCCATATTGTGTCACCATGTTAGCCCAAGCAGTACAAGTGAACCTCAATGCCAAATGAAGCTCACCATGTTTCTTCAAACCAGATGGTTGGAGAACCAACAATGGATAATAATGGGTATAAACCCGATTAGTTTCTAAAGTTGATAGTCGAATTCTTACCTTCCCAATCCTTTGATCTCTTGTGTCTTCTTTGCTTCCATTAACATGGCAATTATCGAAAACACCGACAGTGATTACAGTACATGGATCATGAACATCCCAAGTATACTGCTCATTCCAGCGAGGAGCCAGTGTGTCAAGCAGCGTTCTAGTCCGAACCCATTTGTTGCCATACTTGGCCACACAGTATGCATCTGTAGTCCTACCATCCTTTCCCTTCATTGGAAGCAAATTCTTTGCACTTAGAATCCCAAGTTCAAGAAACCCTATGCTTGGTTTTCTCAAGTGTTTGGAGGAGGGCTGTAGATCACTGCTGAAATGCGTGGACTCATCAAGAACATGATAACCTGAGTCCACATAGATTCTAAGGAGGATCTTGCTTGTAAACTTGTCTTTCTGCTTGTCGGTGTCTACTTCAAGATGCCTGTGCAGATTATGCCAGCGTGGTTCGGGTGCTTTGTGGTGGTCATGTCTGTGCATAACGTCTCTTACTGATACGACCAACCGGCCTAAAACCTCAGGTCCTACCTTGTCCTCCACAGTAATAATTATGAGGTCTTCAAGAGGCTCCGATACCACAAACATGAATTCTTCATTCCATTCAGGGTTCATTCGATTATGGCTAGTACCCCGAGTGGCTCTCAGCTGATTCCCAAGCTCTACCCTCACATGTGTGTCTTGAGCTCGCCCTTTTTCGGAGGGAATAAGATCCTGAGCTGCAATTACATCAACTTTAAGGTAGTATAGTTTGGGGGAGAAATAAACCTTGGATCGTGTATTGGACATGTTTGAATGGCTTATGTTGTGAGCATCAGAATGCCATGCATCGGGAAAGGCCTCATCAGCCTGTGTTCCTACCCAAACCGCAAGCATAATTTCTCCTGAATTGTACCTGTCCCCTTTCTTGTCCTCCAATTTGTACCACTGAGGAGCCAAAGGACTATCTGGGGGCAGCCGAAGAGGAATTTCAGAAAGATCAAAACTAACTCTCCCAACAAAATCATCTTTCACTAAATCCTTATCCATCAAAATCACTTCCAGGACACTGGCTTGCACCATCTCTTTTGAGAAAGCAAAAACTTGGTTCCACACCGGGTATTGGTTCTTCGTCAATGGTTTCGTTTGCCCTTTGTAGTTCCCAAGCTTCACTTCCACATAAGGATCAAGGCTTCCTGTAACATCCATGACGGGAAGATCTCTGGCCTTAACCACATTCACATACAAGTAATACATCTGCTCCACTAGATCATAAGTACTCGATGTCTTGTCTCCTCTGCGCCGAAGACGTGCTGCCAAGGGAGGTCTAGTTTCCACCAATGCAAATTCCGGGTTCTGCTTTGGAACCTGCATGTGCATCATACTAGCCGGCCCTGCTCGTGCAAAATCGGCCCTGGTCTCAGCCACAGCCGCTGCCTTTTCCTTTTCCTTCGTAAAATTGTTGCTCTCGAACCCCCCGAATCCACCAATATTGTTTTTCTCGAACCCCCCGAATCCACCAATATTGCTTTTCTCGAACCCCCCGAATCCACCGCCAGAGATCACTGAAGGTTGTGTAGCTGGATGGTGATGGTGTTCATGTGTCCCGGCTCCTAGAGTGTGAAAAGTTCTCACTTCTTTTTCCTTTTTCTTCTTCTTCATTCCCTCAACCCTCATTTCTTCTTCTTCTTTTAGTACTTCTTCAGGCTTGTAATTAGTATTTATCTCTTGCAATGGTACTGTGTTTGATTCTTCAGCACCACCATCTTGTGGTGGAGGAGCATAAGACGCAGACGAGTCATGAACTGCGTAAACTCTGAGAGCTATGTCGCCTTTAATATGAGAAAAGAGGCCACGTTTATCAAGCGGGTAGCGCTGGATAATGGCTTCAGATTCTTGAAAAGGTATGGAGGAACCATGGAGTCTGACACGACCGAGGAAGTTCTTGTGGTGGCCGCCTTTTCGGTCATTGTACACGATCACATCAATGGTCTTGTTGTGAAGGTCTCTGGGGTTGTTGACATTGAACACTAGCTTCTCATTCCATTGGGGGTTGAGGTCTTTATGCTTGGTTTGTGTCTTTTGTTTCTGCCCATCGAAATCTACTTCTACAAAGGGACTGGCAGAGCCTTGGTCATCTTTTGGCATCAAGTCACTTGCATCTTGAATCTCTACTACCAGTCTGGCCATTGTGGTTGTAGCTAGTTGGGGAGCTTCACTGTGGAGTGTGGACAGCGTTTTTGTGATGAAAAGAAAGGTGGGTGATGAAAGAGTAGGAGTGAAGAAGAAGACAGGAAAGGTGGGGAAAAGAAAAGAGAGATAGATAGGGGGAGAGAAGTCAGAAGAGTAGGAGGTGGTGAAGATGAGTTGTGTGTTGTGACTATGAGATGGTCATTTGGAGTATGAAGACAGAAACATATGCTGGACACCCATGGCGTGTAATGTTTGGTGGTGTGAAGTGGCCCCCCGAGTCATATGGCTTTGATAGGAAGAGATTCTCGGTGGGTACATTTGTGTTTTATCTGGGTGTGTGTGAGAGAGCTAGAGAGAGAGAGAGAGCATAGGGTAGTTTGGGTGCAATTTCATTGTAATTATAAAGTTGGGTTTGACAGTGATAATCTTTCAATTAGGTAGGGGAGAAGTATGTTGTTGAAGTATTAATACTTGGGGTGTTAAAAGTGACCACTTCATTGAAGAAACTCATATGAGTTTTTCCCAAAAGCAATCTCTACATTCATTAGAGGATCTCTCCCTTTCAAGGAATTGGGCGGATCCACTACCATTACTTTTACTACAGTCATGGCTGTCTATTCTTTTCTTTGGGCTAAAAGGTCAATAGTGTCATAATCTCCCTTATGCCCAACAGAGAAATGAATTTGTTTTTTAGTGAAACTAGGGGTTTGGCTAACTTGTTAGCCGACCACAAAAGGTGGTTTTAAGTAAATATCCCAACTTATTCATTTACAGTCATATTATATCTTACCTTTAAGCAAATAAATTTACAGCAAATAAAGGTACAAACATGCACCGAAATCTCTTACCTTTTCTTGCAAAGAAAATATAAAGAAAAGAATGAAAATCTTTGTTTTGTTTCAAGATTATTCAACCTAGCTGAGTTGCTTATTCCTTTGCTTTCATCAGGGGATCAAATTTCTGAGTTTTCTTTTTCAAACTTCGGCAAGCCCAAATATTTGAACAATGGATATTGTTTTCTCACTTGCAACATGACATAAAAACAAAGTTGCTCTAGCGAGTTTGATTTTTCTGAAAGTTCGTGTACAATTGCCTGACTTGAAGGACCAATAGAAATGCTCATGAGGTGCATTTGAGGACATTAAAGATAAGGAAATATTACTTGATTGATTCTGCCAGCAATCAGCTTGTAAATAAATAAATAAACTCTTCCTTTTTGGCAAAAGATAAGGGAGAAAATGTTTTCTTCCTTTACCATTGTAATAGGGTTGGCTAACTTCCAGTGCATGCCTTAAAAAATGGCCACATATTAGTTTGGTAATATAAACTGCAAATGAGTATTGGATGGATAGAAGGTTTACTCATGGTAGAGGGACAAATAGTTATTTTATCACGTTTTAGAAACTGTATGGCCTTTAAATTCATGGTAGAGTTAGGAGGTAGGACTTGAAAAAATGACAAGAAACATTGCAAATTGGGAAGTAAACATTGCGTTAAAGACAAGTAGTATTTACTTTTTCTCTCTTAAATTGAAATCTCTTTGAACTAAGCTCTTCTGTTATGCATGAAGAAAGTACCTTTTTTTCCCTCAAGTAAATTTTGAGAAAGAGATAAGAGGATAAAAGTAAAATCAGTGAATAATCTAAATCTATTATAAAAATAATAATAATAATAATAAAAGAAAAAAGAAGGTCGATGAGATGAGAGGAGCTTAGCATGTAAGAAACGCCCTCCTTTTCTCTCTCCTTTTCACTTTGTATTTTTGTTTGTTTATCTCCATTATTTGAAAGACATCTTTCGAAGATATGTCCAAGGGTCCGCCTAACTTTTTCAAAGTTGCCCATCTTGGCTGTGGAAGAACAATCTTACAAGAGTTTTAAGAGACCCAGTTTATTAGAAAGCTGTGGTGTTGCATCCCAATTGGCTTTACAAAATGCACTACATGATCATTTAAAAGTTTTATCATCAATTTGAACCAGCAAGCATCATTATTAGATGTACTCATCCATTATATTTTGACCATGTTGGATGATCTACATAATGAGAAAATAACAATCACAAAAGATGGGAAAATTATACAATTAGTTGATATCCATCCTTTCTCACTATCAATCATGTCTGATGTCTCATCTCATGAATACGATCAATGGATAGGAATGAATCATGAACCTAAACTTCTACTTGAAATATTATATTTATAAGTGTTAAATGTCTTGTTAACAATTACTTAGAGTTAATCATATCCATCTATTTTGCATTTTTCAAAAGTTAATAATAAAAGTAACTATAGTACACACAACTTTTTTTTGTATATAGCTGCTTTATGCGACTATTACATTAATGATGATGCAATGTTGAATCTTCGGATCTTTTGGGGGTGCAGTGGACAGTGGTGGGGAAAAAGGGTATTTTGGTAAATTGGGAATGTATGGTCCAGAAATTAGCCCGCGAATATGCGGTGGGTCAAGGAAAGTCTGCGTCAGATGGCACATTGTGGAGATCTACTTTTGTGATTGGTTTTGACCCTTTGGAATATTGGAGGATGATATTTATAGATGCTTACAAATTAAGCGTTGCTGTTTCCTTTTCTTTTCTTTTCTCTTCTCTTCCCTTCTATTTTCATTATCCATCTAAATTTGTATTATTGATTTATTAGTTTTTTTTACCAATTGAGCTCGAAAGTAAAGCAGACACCCTTGAATGGGTTATTTGAGCTCCTTTCATGTGAGGAGTCAAATTTCCTCCTATTGTAATTCAATCCCTTTTATGGATTGGTTATTAGTGTGCGTTTGAATGAGTGAAATGATAAATTTTTGTTTTTTACTCAATTTATTTAGTTTGTACAATTTTTTAAAGTTTTATCTTTTTTTTAAAATTATAATTGTTTAATTTAATTTTTAAGTCCATAAACCAATAAATATAAGTTCTTAAAAAAAAAAGAAGTTTATATATATATACTACTACTAATTACAGGATTCTTAGGTTTCACCATTTTTTGTACTAAAATATTTTCACACAACTCCTGAAACTCTCTAAAATGCCCCTATCTTTTAGTTACATAATTTAAAATGAAAAAACACAAATTGGTTTAAAAAGTAATATACTATTTTAAAAAACCAAAAAAGTTAAGTTTTTAAGTTTTTTCTTCTCTTCTCCATTCTAAATTACCACTTTTTTTTTTTTTTCAAATTCAAATGTTCAAACCTAACTCACACACAAATAACTAATTGGGAAAAAAAATCCTATATGTTATCTATTTGAATTCTACTCATACTTATCCCAATCCATTCAATTATCACAATTCTTATCCCAATCCATACAATTATCATAACAATTAAATAAATCTATATATATCTAAAAGCTGAAGCGTAGCATTTATTATTGCTACGCTTCAGTTGAGCCATATCAGCATTTACGTTATTATCTTTTTTCTTTTCAATTTTTCTATAATTGTTTTTAACATTTTTTTTTAATATTTACAGTTCTCCAACCTTTCTCTCCCTCTTACCTTTTCATCTTCCCACTACTTCTCCAACCTTTCTCCCTCCCTTACCTTTTTATCTTCCCACTGCTCTCTACATTAATATCATTCTTCCTCTTTCCCTTCATCTTCCTTTATTTTTGTCTCTTCTTATTCATACCCTATTACTATAAATTCGTCTTTATCTCTTCTATTCTATGCATAGTTTTCCTTCACAAAAAAAAATATTTTTTTCTCTCTCTCTCTCTCAATTTTTTGGTGGATTTTTTATTTTTCTTGTATCTCTGTTTTAGGTTGATAATTTTTTTATATTCTTTAAAACTCTACTCTAGGTTAATGCCATTTAGTTTTGTTTTTTAATTTTTTTTTTTTTTTGGTTCCCTTTGATTGTTAAATTTTATCCTATTGTGTTATAAAGAATTAAATATAGCATATAAAAATATAATATTATTCTATTACATAGCATGATTTGGATAATTTGGTATTTATTGTTTATTTTTTTTCTCTTTTTGATTTTTAAATTTTACCCTATTGTGTTATAAAGAATTAAATATAGCATATAAAAATATAATATTATTCTATTACATAGTATGATTTGGATAATTTGGTATTTATTCTATTACACATCATGATTTTTTATAGTGCTCAATTTAGATGTTAAACTATGAGACTATACTAATTTTTGTTTATTTTTTAATCCTTTGTGGTGGACAAAATACTCTTAATAGTTGTATTAGAAGTACTCTATAGTGCCATTTATTTAGAGAAAAAGCAAAGGTTAGCCAAATGAAAATAATCAAATGGGTGACAAATTTTAGCTTTTGCAATTTTACTTTTATTGTTATTATTATTTTATAACAATGCATATATAGAAATTTAATTCTTAGATTTTGCTGATAATTGTTTATTTAATAATATGTTTTGGGTGGATGAAATTACAATTTCTGCAAAGAAAATAACCTTAATACATTATCAACAACAAATTGTTTTTCCTAATTGGTCCAATTAATCATTGTTAAGTTTATTAATTTTCTTAGTTACGTTTTTCGGTGTTTTGGATTGTAGGCAGAAAAAATAAGGTTTGATAAATTTTGTTTAAAACTAAAAAAATAATTTCCAAATTTTATTTAATGATTCACATAATGTTATAAATAACTTTTATTACAAAATGAATATTTTCGTTAACTTCCCTTTTGAATTTCTAAGAAAAATTGTACTATTTACATTTTGGTACGGCAAAATTTATATTTATGATTTATGATTGTTCTTATAATAAATAAAAATATGATTATGAAATACATTATTCTTTATTAAATTAGTTTAAATTGTAAAAAAAAAATTAATAAAACCACCATAAGAATGATTATCATGCGTAACGCGCAGCTAGTTTTAAAAAAAAAAAAAAAAAACTTAAAATCCCCAACCGTTCACTACTTTTTTAAAATTTTATTTTTAAATACTCATTCTTATCCCAATTCATACAATTAAATTTAACTTCTCAATCTTCTTTCTCAAAAATAATAATAATAATGATAATAATAATAATTTCAATCTGACTTACCCCTAATTTTGAACATCCCACTAACACTCTATTTGTTTTGAAGTAAAATATTTTCATTATACCATGTTTGGTTGCCAACTTGAAAATACAATGGAAATCATTTTTCAATGTTTATTTCACGGTAAAATGAAAAAAATTTCATAGTTCTCAACCCGCCCAAAACTCCACGTAGGGAAGAGAAGCCAGCCACCAAAACACCACCAACCATTCAAAATATTGCCACCAACCACTCAAAAAACAACCAACAGCAACCAACAATCCAGATCAAAGAGCCAAAAAGACCTCCATGAACCCAGATCGAAAACCAAAAAAAAAAAAAAAAAAAACAAAGAACCAAATCTGAAAATCTAACAAACCAAGGGAGGCAAGGTCGAAGTATCCACCAAAACCCAAGACCACCACTCATCAATTAGACCCAATGGACAATGTGAGAGAACTAGCCTCTTCACATGCACAAAAGTGTGTGCACCTAGGAGCATGATGAAATTTATGCATTTATGGGTGTATCATTCGTTGGTGGAGAATTAAAAATTATGACACAAAACTTAAACTTAGGGGAGTAATAAGATTTATGTGTTTGTGAGTGAAATAAATTTTTTGTGCTAATCTAATCACTCCCCTAGGAATTTTGGTGATTGGAAAATGCAACCATTCTGAATCAATATACAAGAAAAGTTTTGTCATTTAGAAGAAGAAAAAAATTAGAAGAGTCTTCAAGCACGAGTAACGTGCATGTGAAGAGGCTAATATGTGTGTATATAATATTAAAAAAATAAAAATAAAAATTGGATTCAATATGAGTTACAAAGACATAATGCAACAAAACCTTGAACTTAATTTATTCTACCCTGAAACTTTTTGTCAGAGGTATTACTCATAACAAATTGAACTAGTACATATTACTCATAACCTTGAACAAGCCTCTTCAAAACTAGTACATATTTTCTATCTTTTTACTCCCAAAAAAAAAAAAAAACCTACTACATATGTTTTATATTAGTTCATTATTATTATTATTTTTAAAACCATATGACCAGAACCAAGATTAAACACCTAAACTATCTACGTATATAGGTTTCAATAAAAAAATTTAAGATCACATAAAATGATATAATTTGTGTCACAAGCCACTTGTAAATGGTGGAAAAAAAATTGTAGGTCAATATAAAAATGACGGACAATCAATTATACTTTAATACATAAATGTAAAATAATAGCGATAAAAATTATAGCAATTTATATGAGACTAGAATTATATGACCAAGCAATCTTATAGGTTTCAGTCTATATAATTATAAACGAGCTTGCTTGATCCTACCTCACATTTCTCTTACAGTGGCATTTATTGTGTGTGCCTCATCAACTACTAATCACGTGAAATGCAATTGCACCTATTCTTGCTGCCTACAAGGCTACAACCTATACACCCTCCTCTAACCCAGCCGACCTACCTAAAAGGATAATCTACCTATCAACTAGTTTTTGGGGGTAATTTCCCGCCAAGCTTACCACTTCCCTATCTTATAAATAACGCATCACCCCCCAACAGAAGGTTGCAAACTCAAACTCTCTTTTACGTTTTACTCTGCAATTTATTTACTTATAGAAACTACCCATATTAACTTAACCTTCCTTGGCCTACCTTATTGATTGGTCTAGAATGAACCACCAAGCTATTTCCTTTTCTTAGTCGGATATAGGAATAGTCAGGGGCATAGTTAGGAATTTTGATTTGCGGAGCCGAATTAAATATTTATACATACATACATTTACTATTTTGGCATCAATATATACAAAAAAACGTATTATTGTTATTTAATTGTAATTTTTTTAACTCTCATTTTTGAAGTATTTTTACCCCTTAACATTAAATATCTTCTTTTATTTTTTTCATTCAACATTTTTAATCTAAATCAAGCATGGAAAAACAATTGGAAACTTAACAACAAAAATAATAATAAAATAATTTAGTCCCAAATTAAAAAAATAAAAATTATATGTGTGTGTGTCCAAGAGAAAATTGTTTTTTAAGTATTGTTGTGTAGTTTTTTTCATTTAATATTTTGTGACTAAATCAAGTATTGACAAACAATTTGAAACTTAACAAAAGCAACGAAAAGACTTAGTCCCAAATAAAATAAGATAACTCTAAGAGAATTTCTTTTATTAAAAACTTACTATTTTAACTCAACAACCAAAACTTAACAATTAAGAGAGGAAAAAACTAAAAGAACTAGCACTTTTTTTTTTGTTACAAGGTGGATAGCTTGTTGTTATTAACAACTAGTTTTTGGAACCCAATAATTAGTTGTTCCATTCTTTTTTGCAGGGGCTAAGTCTTATTTTTTGGAGGGGCCAACTAATGATTTTAAGGTCTAATATTTTAAAAAATTGCAAAATATACATACATTATGAAGTTTTTAAAAAAACATTTGCTAAGTGTAGCTCCACCCCTGGGACTAGTTATGTAGGCCATTCAAGCGCGGTTCTCATCAAAAATTTTGTTACCATTTAGTTCCTGCAGGTTCTCAAAGGGTGGGGATGAGGTAAGGAAGTTTGCTCTGTCATGCAGGGTGGGGGCAAGAAAAAACCTTAGTGGATGGGAATGAAAATCACATCCTTTGACCGCACTTCACCCCATTGCCATCCCTATGCCCAACCCGTACCATCTTACATAATAAACCCATGCGTATTATGATCCTAATGTCCGACGTGGATTAAGTATAAACTTAACCATGTGTTTATAAGCTCTTGGGCACCCTCTCCTTGCAAGCCGGTTTTCAAGAGTGAGTTCTACCCATAAGTTTGTAACATTTGGTATTAAAGCCAACCACCACTTCGATTAATCAAGCATAGCTCATTGAATATGGGATCAAATGAATTGCGTGGCTTTGTGGTCGGATCTCAAAAGAGGCAACCTAGAGGCTAGATTAAAATAACTAATAGATGAGTGGAACCACCAAAAGAGAAAGGGCTCCCGTCGAGTTAGTGTTGCTAGAGTGAGCTACTGTGGACGTCGATTGCAGAGCATGATAGTATGTTATGATCCTAATGTCCCACATGAATTACACATAAGTTTAACTATGTGTTTATAAGTTTTTGAGCACTCTTCCCTTGTAAGCCGGTTTTCAAAGATGAATTCTACTCATGAGTTTGTAACAGTACGGGAAGCAGTTTATTAAGGGAGGTACGGGGTTGTACCTTCCTGATTTGGAAAACAAAAATAAAATTTTATTTAAAAAATATAGTAATAAAAAGAGTAATGGTACATCTCAAGACCTAAATTTTCTTTTAATATATCTTCAATTTTTATTTTATATGAATCAATGATTGAGGTGGGTGACTGGGTGTTGTTGAATTAAAAATAAAATAAAAATGGGGTTGGTGTAATTACTAATTAATGAGTGAGTCCAACATGACCGGACCACAGACACGCACCCTATCAACGACAAAATGATATATAAACATAATACTAAAATAATAAGATAAACGAAAAGAAATATTCAGCAAAAAAAAAAAAAAAAAGATAAACGAAAAGAAATATAGATGAGTATGGAATGGAATCCACAAACAAAAGGGTTTTTAGCGTGCAGGTGTTTAAATTGGCTTTTATAGTAGTATTTTGTTTTGTAGCATCATATTCATACCCTCATCCACATGCAAAAGCACATGCCAGCTTTTAGGCTTTTGATTTTTGTATTGTTTATTTGTTTACCCTGTCGAAAAGATAGTGACTTCATCAATGGGATATTCTAGTAGGTTCGGTACTTTATTAGCTTCTACGTACGTATACATATGTTTTAATGTATGTATTGTCTGAATTTGATGTATTTAATTTGACTCAAAGATTGATTATCAAAAAAGAAAAATGTCACTCAAGATCTCCTGGCCAATATTATATATATATGACTGACTAATGCTTCTTTGACTAAGGACAATGATGTTCAACTTTTGGATTATGGTGTAATAAACTATATAACCAAAAAAAAAAAAAAAAAAAAAGCAAAACAAAAATTGTGGTGTAGTAGTTGTAATTGGCTAAGGAAGGTGAACAACAACGCACTTACTAGTAGCAATTAATTTTTAACTTTTTTTTATTTTTTGACAAAGTAGCAATTAATTAAGAGGACTCAAATTCAAATCTAAAGTTTTGTTGGCCCAAGATGTGACCACTAGAACAATGTTGGTAGCTCTAAATAATTTGCTAGTGGTCCATAAATGTCTACAGTAATGTAAGTGTGGGGTTTATTATTATTTGTATTTTTTTTTTGGTAATCTATTATTATTTGTATTAAAAGTTTAAAACTAATAACAACGTATAAATATTAAATAGAAAAGAAATTATAATCTCTTATTAAAATTAGGAAAGTAACAAAGTCAACAATAACATCACTCACTATTGACACATGTATAGAGGATGTCCTTGTATCTAATAAACCGTACAGTACCAATGAGATGAGATGAGTCTGGCTTCGGCTTCGGCTTCGGCTTCGGGGAACACCAGGTACAGGTAAACAAGTAAAACAAAAGTCACAGCTGAAAGTCTACCTTTGAAATTGAAAGGCCAAATTTGCCAAATAATATATATATATATTATATTCGACAGTATAGGATAGAAGATAATTTAAATCTCGAAAGGGTAAATAATCAGTAATTGCAAACTATGTATTTGATTTTTCCCCTTTTGAATTAAGCATAGACAATATACTCATCTACTTGTCCAAGCCTCTTGCCATTGCATGCAGATATTTTTCATCCGGTCATCTTTTGTTTGGTATGGTTTATTAGTTATTTATGACTTGTTTCCTATATATATATATATATATATATAAGTTATTTATGACTTATTCAATTTATTTGGTTTAATACAAGTTTCTTAAATTTCTATTTATTGTAAGATATAAATATACTTTTATTGAATTTAGTAACTTCACTACTCTTTTTATTTGGGGAAGGGAGGGAGGGGGGAGGAGAATTTATTTGTGAATATAAGTAACTAAGGGTCTGTTTGGTAGAAGAGTTTGAGTAATGTTTTTTTTTTAAAAAAATACGTGTGAGTAAAAAAAGTGTAAAAATGAGTGTAATGTTATTTAAAAACTGAAAATGAGTTGTTTAACAATTCTACTAAATTCCTTCTCAAAAAAAAAAAAAAAAAACAATTCTACTTTACGGGGCTTAAGAGTTGTTCTTTCGGGACACTTAAACAGTAGATTCAATAGATAAATTTACAAATTTCGAGGATAAACAGTAGATTTAATGGATTTGAAGGATATACCATAAATTGAAATTTTGGAGTTCCATCTACCATATAACCAGTTCACAATTTTTTTGACTTTTAAAGGATGTATCATAGAAAGAAAATGGAATATAGTTTTTTTTTTTTTGTCAAAAAGATAATGCATTAAAAGAAAACTTAAGGGATAGAAAGTGGAATCGTTTGTCTAAAATAGTAGGGAAACTATATATATATATATATATATATACACCAACTAAAAGTCAAACAGTGCACTTAGAGCTACACTCAAAAAGCTCAAGACTATTATTCGGATACAAGCATAGGCACAAGTAAGTAAGCGGGTCAAATAATAAAACCAGTCGACATGCATAAATAATTGTCCTTCTGATCTACATGTGACTACATAAAGGCTCCATGAGATTCATATTGTACGGAAGTTCTAATTTGTCCTTCCCTCACCAAATGGTCCGCCATCATAATAGTTATTTTTGTTCACTGTTTGAACAATCTCTTTTTCTTTTTCTTTTTCTGGTAAAGACTGTTTGAACAATCTTTTCTATTGGCTCACAGCATTTTAATATCTAGCCAAGACGGATTCATTTTTAACTTTTCCTATCAATTTTTCAACCAGTTGTTGTTTGAGGAATTAGACTTGTTCATTTACTAGGAAAAGAGGGAAAGGGGTCTGAATTAAGTCCAGTGTTCAGTGAAACTAGACTCGTTAGAATTGTGATACATGTTCATTTTTGGACACATATCACCATCCCAACGAGTCTAGTGCATTGGAAGCACCGGACCCAAACTACCCCGAGGGAAAAGAAGGCATTTCATGTAAATGTAATCATTGATATTATAATGAATGATTACAATGCATGAGAGTTTAAAAGTTTATAATAAATACTTCCCCAAAAAAAAAAAAAAAAAAAAAAAAAAAAACTAGATAACTTCAATACAAGGACAACTTCCTAGGTCTTTACACCACCCAATAATAATTTATTAAATTATATACTATCAAATACTAATAAGACTTCATAAATAACTTTGACTAAACAATAAAAACAAATCCCATCAAAAAAATTAAATTAAAAAAAAAACAAATAAAAGATAATCGGACGCGTAAAAAATTGACACATTTCCCCCACATAAGTGTCACATAAGTTGTCAATATACTTTTGCATCACCATCAATTTCTGCTCCGATAAACTCCTCATATCGCTTTGACTCCACCGAGGGACCGTGTCAACCTCAATAGCCACCAATTGACATCTATGATTGTTACTTACTTGGTGTCGGCTGCTCCACCCCCCACCCGATGGGTTTTGCTTGGTGGATGATTTGCCCAAAACCAACCAATTACAACCTAAGAAAGGAATGCAGAAGCGTGAAAACTAAACCAAGGACTAAAAGGTGAAAAGTATTCACATCCCATCATCATGTGAAAATTAGCCAAATTTTGAAAGGGAATTTTTTTTTTTTTTTTTTTTTTTTTTTTTTTTTTTCATACTTTTGAAATACATCTCACCTCCTGCTCTCTTTCATTTTACTATTCCATAAAATAAGTATTCTTTCTTTACTAGGTTCATATTTGTGCTACTAGAAATTTCAACAAATCCAATCCAAAATATTGTGCAACTATACAATCTTCAGAAAAATTCAACATTGTAATAACATATAATCAATCTATTTGTTATATTGAAATACGTCCTCTGCTTCTTAAAACAGAGAGAGTGTGTGAATGTTCATGTAATTCCAAAATATAGAGCCTCTGTGAAAACTTTTTTTCTTGGAACTATTATCCAAGAAAACAAACAAAACCTAATAGACTAAACTAGAGAGCAAAAGGCTTAAAAAAAAAAAATAAAAAAGGAAAAATCATATTTAAGACATCCACTAACCTCAAATATGTCACAACATTTAGGAAAACTCTTCTCATAAAAAAAAAAAAAAATTATATATATATATATAGGAAAACACAAACAAATCAAAGGAGCCCATTTCAAGCACCTAGTTGTGTGATTGCATTGTGTTCTAAGCTAAATCGAAAATAAGATAATCCTATCAAAGATTTGAGAATTTTCTTTTTTCTTATTATTTGTTGCCCCCGAGTTTTCTCAAGAACCAAATGGAGAGAAGTCATTTGAAGTGAGGCATCTTCGAGTGATGGAAATGTACAAATATAGACAGATTAAAAACAAAAAAGAGATTGCCAACTGAGATATGATCTAAGGAGGAGCTTGCCTCGATCTAATTCTTCTTCTTCTAAAATCTGAAATGCAAAGTTGTAACTAGCCTGATGTATGTGGATTTTGTGTGTGAATAGCTACAATTTGACCCCAAAAGAAAAAATGGTATGAAGGACCAGGTGTGGATGCTCAAAACTTAAAAATTTATATTACGGTGAAGCAAGTAGATTAGCAAGACAAAATATTCAGTTAGAGCCTGGAATAAAAAATAATCCAACAAAGATAAATTGCCTACAAAATTATTTAGGAAGAAAAATAAGAACTCTGGCACTGTTAACTAGATGCATGTAAACTACTCCATTCATTTAGGAGGAGGTGTGATAATCATATATTGTCAATGGTAACTATATGATAAAAGTGATTTGCATATTTGTTAAATAAATATTTGACATGTACAAAAGCCTTTTATACAACCCAAGTTGCAAAGGATAAAATGACAATAAAATAGAAAGGGCAAAGAATTTTTTTTATATATATATATAATAATAATAATAAAACACTAATATTCTCCAATCATATTTTGTGGAAGCCTGTCTGACTCCATGTAGCTACGGTAGTCAGGTTAAACAATTGAGCTACAGCAGCCAATAATGTCTTCTTCAGCTCAAAGTTTGGCACTAAGAATCATCTGATTATGGAAGCCGAAGCCATCGAAACATAGTGCCAAGAAGTCACCTATCTATAGCTAAGCTGATGAGAGTCCCATCCCCCATCTGGTTCCCGCCTCTTCATGGATGTGGCAGATAAATGAACTTGTTGGAAAGACTTGACTGGCTCTTCACGTACTGAATTACTTACAGGGATAAACATTTGTCTGGCGCTTTCTCCTCTGCTTCCATTCTCTGAAGAATTAGCTATGCCATTTAGATCAAAACTTGGCCTCATAGTTGAAATGTCGCTACGGCCTGGTCCACCAGGAACACTCATGATATGTGGAGCACCTGACAAGGCAGAAAGAGCACCAGAACCTATAATTTGTGGGATGACGGTGGTTCCACGTGGGTCTGTTACGTATGGGAAGAAATTGGGAGGGTACAAAGTTGAGGATAGGCCATTGTTGGGGTCAAAGCAGAATCCATTGTTATAGAGGAAAGCATGAGGTGGTGCTGGGGGTGGCTGTGCATAAGTTGGCTTGTGTTGCAATGGATATACCCTCTGCATTTCTTCATTTGAGGGAAGCATATTGGAAACAGATACCTGAAGGGGTTTGGCATGAACATGAGTAAAGCCATGCAAAGAACTAAAACCTGCTGGATAGCCAGTGCCAACACTTCTAGAGTACGGTTGTCTTGCAATGCCCATTAATGAAACTGCAGGATCATCATATGATGCACTGTTTCTTAATTCTTGTGTGCCTTGACCTGGATGTCGAGCATCGATGCATGCATCAGCAGATGTCAGGTTGTCATTTAAATCAAAATCCCTAATAGAGTGTCCTGATAATGAAGCTGGTGGAGACAATCGACAACTGCTGTCATCATTTTCACTTGCACAATTGAGATCGAAATGGAATGTTCTTGCTCGTGTAGAACTGACTTCCACAGAAGACTCTTCAGAAGCTAAACTTGACTGGGCTTGGACACATTTTTCTGAAAGCAATTCCATGTCCAAATCAGCTCCTGCAGCAGCAACATTGAGGTCAATGCCTTTAACCTGTAACTGTATAGAGCTGTCATTATAATCATTGGCCAATGGTGATTTATTCCTATTGAAATTCCTGGAAAGAGAAATTGTTCGGAAAGCACTAGGAGCAGATCCCCTCCAACCTCCTAGACACTGTGATTGAGGCATAGGTAAGGATATAGAAATTCCAGGTTTAGCCAAAACAGGAACTGGCCTCATCACATTATTTGAATGGTGCGAAATAGTTTCTTTGACTGAATGTTCAGGGTATTCAGCTTCATTGGCCAAGATATTTTCATTAAGATCAAATCCAAATAGAGTAGTCTGGTCACTGGCAGCTACATTTTCAGGTTTTGTAGTCATATCAGATGATTCATGACCATGAAGACCAGCGTCAGATCCATATATCATCCTGGGACCCGTGACATGTGATGGCTGTTTGACTTCTAAACACAACCCTTCATTTCTTGTTGACATTTCTGGATCCCCCACCTCTTTAATGGTATAACGACTATCACAGTTACCTTGTTCATTGCAAAACTGGATTTTGCTTCCAGTTTCTGTTAAGCAGTCTTTTTTATTTGAATCTGCAGAATCAAC
Source organism: Quercus ilex subsp. ballota (assembly GCA_032727855.1). Lineage (NCBI taxonomy): Eukaryota > Viridiplantae > Streptophyta > Magnoliopsida > Fagales > Fagaceae > Quercus > Quercus ilex. The sequence goes on from CM064909.1 coordinate 29,949,812, forward strand.
AGAGCTCATATGAACTGCCTCACCATTTTTCTCTTGTACAGAGGAGGAACTTTCTGAGAGCTCCCTATATGTACCAACTTCTCTCTCCACTTCTCTTGCAACTCTCTGAGCCACCTCCAGTGCATCATCCAGATCATAACAAGGCTGTGCTTTATCTTGAATAGAAATTTCAATGACTTTCCTCTTAAGCATGTCAGGAGTTGGAAGATCAATATCATCCACAGTACAAGAATTATGGTCTGAAATCACCCCCAGCACCTTATTACCATCACTTGCTCTGACATGAACAATTTCTGAAGCCTTAATCGCATTTTGCTGTTTTCCAGATTGGAAGATTGTAGCATCCAGAACATCTTTGGAAGCTTGAGCCGCCATACCCACAGATAAAATTCGGAGTGCAGGCTCTTTGAGATTATTTTTGAAGTCAGAACAAGTGGAAGTGTCCATGGCACTGGTTTTACTATGTGTACATGATTTAACATCCACAGAAGTTACTTGAAAGCTGTCATTTGAAGAAGCTGGAATACTGATGTGTGTTGAGTTAGAAGATGAGGACTCAGTTTTATATGGTTTATCATGGAAAGATGCCTGCATCACAGACTTCAATCCACTTTCACCAGCATTTGACCAATACCCACTCATTCTCCCATCCACTGACTCATTATTGTCCTTGCCAAGGGGTTGTCCACTGTCTGAGCTAATATCGCTCTTCGTGGAGATGTTCTTTGTAGAAGCATTTCCTTCAGGGGAAAGTGCTGATACTTCACCCTGCTTCAGATTCCCCTTGACTTCAAGTCTGTTACCATTGGATATTACTGCAGAAGTTCCTTCAGCACGATTTTCTTTCTCAAGTACTGAATCTTTCATTGTGGAAATTACAGAAGATGGTGCGCTCAAATCATCTGCATTTTCTCTGGAACAAGAAGTGGAAGAGATTGAATAATTCCTTTCCATTTCTGGCAGTTTATCAGCTTTGCCACCACTGATTTCATGGTCTTGTTTTTGTACTCCAGCATTTCCATTAATACATGTTCCACAGCAATCAGATAAGCTGTTTGCCTCCCCAAAACAATCGTGTTCTTTGGGAGAACAGAGGTGCCTGACATCATTCATCAATGCACTTGGTTTTAGATCATGCTGGTCCATAGGTACCCTGATGTGATGCCTTGACAACAGTATTTTGCGATCATCAACGTCACAAAAGTAATTATGTGCTATCAAGAGATCATTGGAATAAGCTCTCCAGACATTTCAATCCACCTACTTCTGTCAGCTACCAAGCTACAGGCATACCAAGAAGAATGATAAGTGGTGAACAGCTTTAATAGTTATTTGGAAGCACGTGATTCTGCTGCATCATGGAATCTTTGCAGCCTAGAGAAATCAGCAAGTCCATCGGTCATTAAAACTGGGTGATTGAAAACTGCAACTACTCCACAGCATGATACTTTTAAGTTTGGTAAATTGAATACCAATCTAGCTATGTACAACTCTATTGCCTGCAAGAACATTTATTATAGGTTAGTTACCTTAAAAAAAATTTTTTTTTTTTTAATAAGTGGCTACCTTAAAAATATTATGGAACTTTCATATCTAGAGCACAAAAGAATATAGATGCTGAACTACAAGGCAAACATCTATGGGCTTATTATGGTCTATGGGGAACTTTTATTTCAGTATCTACGCATCAATGAAATAAAGATTGCCAACTTAGCAGCACACTAGCTATGCCAAAGGACTTCATTTCATTAGGCATGGTAAGAGGTATCAGCTCCTTCACGCCAAAGGCCTTCATTTCATCCTCAAAAAATGAAGTTTTACGTTGTATATGCTGTTTGCAAATAATGTGTTCATTGGTGACAGGAATATGGGTCAATGCAATGAACTAGAGCTGGTAAGAAAGATTCAGGTCAAAATATTTCATAGTTTATCTAAGCAACCAGAACAATTGAACATTAAAATTGAAAGATAGGAAAATAAAGGACATGACCTAGGAGTCAAAACCTAGGCCTAGCTACTAGCTAGGAATCAGCATCAAGCAAGAAAACCACTAGAAGTCAGGCACCTAGGGTGGAACTGGAATTGACACCAGACCAAAGAAACCAAAATGCCATTTTTTTCATTCATCAAAATCTTAAATCATCTCCAAAAGGACTACAATAGGTTGCTTATATAGGGAGAAGTAAACCCTAATTCTAATTGGCGTAGGAAACCCAATAAACTACTATCTTAAAACATAAAAATACAACTGACTTACAAACATAAATGATACTAAATTAAAATAAAAGTCTTCTTATGTCTTCCGCATCATTATCGCCATACTATTTTGACCAAAAGTATCATTTATCAAATAATAAATATTAATTCCAGGAACCAGCTTCATACAGTCAAAAGAAGAAGAAACTATATCCATGTGGTCATTTTCTTCACTAGTTCCATGGGTATTGGACCAAATGGCATCTCCTCCTCCTCCTTCAAACACAGGTGGAGGTTGACGTCATGGCTTCAAATCCAAACAAGTGGTGCATGATTTCATGTCTATAGCTTTTGTTTTTATTCTAATCCTAATTGTGTCTTCTAGATTAGGATCATTAATTGAAATAAAGTAATTTGGCTTGATATTAAACCAAACAATTCCATTAACAAGAACCCCCCCACCCCCACCCCCACCCCCCAAAAAAAAGGCTACTAACCGGCAACTTAAATATTACATATCTGATTTGTCAAAAATCTGAATTAGCAAGTAAAGGAGAAAAAAGCCAATTGTGCTGGGATCTGAAAAGGCTAGAAAGCTGGTTTTCTCATTAAATGAATCAACAATAAACATGCCCCAACAGGCTCAATAAACCAAGAACGAACATAGGCACCTTTCATAGAGTACAAACATGAATATGTACTGCATATTCATGTTTTTAATGAAAAGAAACATGTAGAAACAAAATACCAGCTGGGTTTTGTCATATAAATTGAAAGGACAAAGTTTAGCTATAAATTGGTTGTAGCAACCTTACTCGATATCTTTTTATTGGAGGTAAATTTTGACAAAACCACCATTGGATTACATTTCTTCTTATATCTTCCATTCTTGTAAAATTTACTGCGTCATCAAGAAATAATTTAAATTGCAAGTTTTTGTAATTTGAAAATATGCATAAAATATAATCTTATAGATTATATAGTAAATAATATCCAATTAGCACAAAATTTGACATGTGTATTAAGAGCATAAAGAACATGCAATTCAACGGTTAGATTTTCAAAATATGTAGTAATATTAATGATATTGAGTAGAGTTGTAGCCTTAAGCTACAATCAATTTTGTAGCTAAACTTTGTCCAAAGTGAAAAGGTATGTTGAGGAAGAAATGCACATTCATAAAATATTTCTTAGAAACTTCCATGATTAGGTCATACAAGACATGCAAACATCAAATGAGTTATATATTCACAATGAACATATAGTACATGAACACTTTACCCCATGGTTTAGGGAAAAGAGAATGGACTATATGACAATTCATTTGTGGAATGTATAGACAAAGACATTTCAACATCCAGATGCGCGCATGCAATTGATACATGAATAGAGTAATATGTAATGTAGATTACAACATGTTAACTTCAGACTAAGATATATAAACCTTCCAAGCTCTAATAATTTGACTAGGTATGTTGAGGAAGAAATGCACATTCATAACACACTTCTTTGAAACTTCCAAGATTAGGTCATACAGACACCCAAACTTCAAATGAGTTATATGAAACTATTGTAATTTTTTTAATATAAATTACAGTAATTGGTAAATTATGGTATCACTAGTTATGATCCAATAGGTTTCATCATAACAAGGTCGGAATGAAGTAAAATGGAATAAGATTCTCAAAAAAATTTAGTTTCCTCTATCTACATATTTCTTGATTAATAATAAAAGTTTTTTTTAATAAAAAGAGCCCCTCAGTATACAAGAAACGTACTTAGAGTCTTATCATGCCTAATGAAAGCAAGCAAAGTTAAAAAAAAAAAAAAAAAAAAGTGAGAGAGAGAGAAGGAGAATGGTTGGGTAACAAAGCCATCTCATACATGCCCTTAAAAGAAACAACTTCAACTCTGGAAGAGGCCTTTCTACACCTTCAAACACTATATAGTTACACTCCTTCCAAATCAACCACATCAGACATAATGGTACTGCACACCAAACATCACTAATACCCCTTCTAGCAAACTGGAACATGCCAACACATCAAGGGACCACATCTCACCATGATAATCATAGTGGAGGAGCAAATGATCAATACTTTCCTCAGCCTTCTTACACATGTAACACCACTCAATCACATATACCTTACGATGGTGTAAATTATCAATCATGAGAATCCTACCCAGAGCAGCAGTCCAAGTAAACAAGGCAACCTTGAGCGATACTTGGACCCTCCATCTACTCTTTCAGGGAAGAGACTCAATCAATATAAACCCTAATTTGTAATAATTAATTAACTTCCAATCCTATGTGGCCTTAATAGAGAGCATTAATACTCCATTCCATCTATCAGGCCCTCGAAATGGTCTTTAGAATCTAAAATCAAGGTCTCTTTTCATATCAATCAGTAAGGAACCATTTATTTGCCAACTGCTGCAATTACAGAGAAGCTTTAAGTACAATAAATAAATTAAAAATATTGCTCCTAATTTAAGAATAAATAACAAGAGTACAAGACCATGCAATATCAATGAAATGCTGTGCTCCAATCAAGATTTTCTGTCTTAGCCTAAAAGTCAGATGCACAGCCCTATTCAACGATTGTAAATGCTTAATTTCCCCAATAGGTCCTAATTTAACCATAAAAATAACACCACAGACTTTAATTAAAGAAAATTTCTTTAATGTAATTATGCAAAAAAATTAGACCAAATAGTGGTATCAATAACAATTTTAATAACCCCAAACACACAAAAGTTAAAATTATTTATAACATAACTGTCTGACAAACTTTGTAGAGCTAATATGCTAGAAATAATCTTTCTGCCCCTCTCACATTGTACCATAGCAGCCACAAAGCATTAAAACAACAGCATGTACATGCTTGTTTATACTATCATCTGCAAAAGCAATGTTTGTTTGCATACTTAAGTTTTGGGCATCCATTTCCATTTTAGTTAGAATCAAGAAATGATTCTGAGGAAAACCAAACAATCCTAGAGAAGCGTCGAAAAGAAGGTGAAGAATCAAGGAGCAGCAGTCATACATCAAGAAATTTGTTATACATCATGGAGCAGCAGTCGTACATCAGGGGCCTATCTAAGTGTTCCCCTAAGGCACACACCCAGCAACCATAAACTCAGCTAAGGGAATACTCAAAGGCCTTTACAACTTAATATTTTTCCTTATGGTACTATGCATATTTCAGACAACAAGAGACAAAATCTTAGAGGCACACTAAGACAATGTATAGCACAATATAGAAACAATTATACAAATTTTTACATCTGAACTCGATCTGTTTAACTCCCTGAGGAAGATGGTTCCAATACTCATTTTAATAAATTTTATTTTAAAAAGAAAAAGAAAAAGGAAGGTGCCAACTGTAGTTCATTGTAAGTACCAATATCTGTTTGCCCTATTTACGATAACAATCAGAAGCACATGCTCGTGTGTAGACTTCCTCAATTAATTTCCATCTCAATGGAAATGAAAATATGAACACGTTACCTACGTAATTACCCCCATAAATTTTGTATATCGCTGAGCCTTTGCAACCTGCCTTCACCATATTTGCTTTTATCAAAAGTTGAAACGAGACTACATAATACTAGAAGCATTTTAGAGAGACATTAAGCTATAATTAAAGTCTCATATTGTCCTAAGAACACAACTAACTCAATAGAAAAGCCTTAAAGAGTAGGAAACACTCTGAGAACAAAGAATCTAACTCATGAAACAAAAAAGAACAAACAACATAGCTTTTGTCTGCATTTGTCAGATGCAGGAAAAAAAAAAACCTATTGATTTCCTCTAATTAGAAGCAATTCATGTCTTCGTATCAAATGAAGCATAAAGGGTATTATTAACCACGAAAAAATAATAAGCAAACATTACATGAAAATTGAAAACAAATCAAAATTGATATTATTCAGTGTAACCATGTGCAATTTCAAAGCACACAATAAATATTAAAAAAAAAAAAAAAAAACCCTGAAACAAGAGAAGCTCTAAATCCCAATTGAAAAAAAGCACAGGGTAAGACACTGTATTCATGCAACAACTCAACCGAGTAAAATTCAGAATATCCCAATGCTCCGAATAGTAGCTGAGTAAATGCAGGAGTGAATAGAGATCAAAATGTCACATTCATTATTCAAACACCCAATGAAACAAACAACTTAATAGAGTAAAACCCAACTTTTCTTTAATTTTTTCAAATTCTTTACAAGCAAACTAAAACCAAAGAAATCATCAGACCTAATAGTGGATTCTGCGCCCTTTTCTTTTCTTTTTTCTTTTTTTCTGAACAACCAAACAGAAAGGCTACCATGGAATGCTGCCAAATATAGAAACTCTAGAAAACCAAGCTCAAATGGGTATGCATACACCTTCACAGTCGTTCAGATTCACAGTACAAAGAAAACCTCCAAACCCCAGAAGAGTAGAAAAAACCCAGTGAGCAAGTAAATACAAAAAAAGAGCAAAAGACAACAACAAAAAAAAGGACAGCTGACAGAATAAACAAAGAAAAAAGCAAACAAATTGACCTGTATCGTATCGTATGTATTGTGGAAGGCAAGAAAACGAGGCTTTTGTGGGGTTTCTGGTGGTGGCGCAGCCAGAGAGAGAGACAATCACAATGACAAATAAAGAAATGTTATGAGAGAGAAAAAATAAAGGAGAGAAAGAATAAAAAAGACTTTTTCTGGGTTGTGTTGTGGGTGTCACTCACTGCTAAATACTCCTTACAAAGTCCAACCAATCAAAGGGATCCCCCACACTTTTCTCTCTCCAAACCCCAAGAGAAAGGCAGCCACCGAGTGACTGTGACTGTGAGTGACAATGCAAACCCATCACGACTCAATTTTAACATACGCACTATTTTTTTTTTTTTTTTTTTTCCAAAGAAAAAACATACGCACCATTTTGCTAACTGATGTTAGAAAGAAAAAAAATTATGAAAAAAATTAATATAAAAGTGATATTAAACTATTACTAAAATGTTAAGGGAATCTGTTAAGAGAATCCTACTTAATAACTTTGCCTATAAATTATTTTAATCCTTAAAATTTGAAATTGGTCACAAAAAATCATTTTAGGCTTTGATTAGTTGGGGTAAAAAAATGAAACGATAAAAAAGATTTAATTTTCAAGTACATGAGTTTGGTTGAGGGTTGAAAATGAGGGATGGAAAACTTTTTTGTATGGTTAAAAAAAATTAAGAAGATAAAAAATGTAGTTTATATAAATTTACTAATGCCTCTATTACATAAAATAAAATATAATAGTTTATAGAAAGAAATAAAATAAAAACCAAAGGGGGGGATCTAATGTGGAAGTGGGATGGGGGCAAATTGGTAAATTCACATCTAAGCCTCTTTCTCCTCCTGTCCTCCCTCATTTTCTCCCCAATATAAGAGATAATAAAATGGTGGTCCCGAAAAGAAAACACTTAACCCTACCAAAATCATCCCTCTTCTTCCCTTCTAACCAAACAACCTCACTATCCAAAATCTCCCATATTTTCTCATTCCCTTTTCCATCCTCCGCCCCTAAATCACTCCAACCAAGAAATCTCTTAATTCTTAAGGGTTCATTCTTGGTTGGAGAGGTGGATAAATGAGAAGATAGAAAATTGTAAGAGAATGGAAAATATTTAGTTTTTCCTCATGTGTATTTGGTTGGAGGGATAAAAAATTATTTTATTTGATTGGGGAGAGAAGTGTGAGGATAGAAATTTTAATTTATAGATATAGACTCATATGCCCTTATTTAAAATATTACACCCAATAAAAAAAATCCAAAAAAAAAAAAAAAAGCAATCACACCAAACTTATTAAAACAAAAATCATGCCCAATTAAAAGAAAAAAGAGAGTAAAGAATTAACAAAAATAATCATTACTGCCTAGTTAAAAAGAGAAAAAGCAAACCAACAGACAAAAAATAAAAAAAGATCATGCCCAATTGTTTTTACATATATGCGTGTGTATACATAAATTTTATATTAAAAAACGGAACAAAGGCAACAACCAACCAAAGGAAATAAGTATTTGTGCTCCATTAGAGAGAAAACAAAAACAAAAACAAAAACAAAGGCAGCACAGTAAAACGCACTCAACACAATAGAGCTAGTAATAAGGGCATTTTGGTCCAAAAATTTTTGCACAATTTTCTCTCCCATTTTCTCCCTAATTTGGGAGACTGAGTTTTGGTAAGCCTGGGGAGAAAACACCTAGCCTTACTAGTTTTCCTTCCTCAAAATCACTCTAACCAAACTGCCCCAAAAAAACATTTTATCTCCCCATTTCTCTCCTCTCTTTTCCATCCTTCCTAAAATCCACTCAATTAAACGGACCCTAAAAGACTTTTAAGTAAAGTTGTCGAACTAGAATGACCAACTTCAAGCTTAAAATGATAAAATGATTTTTGAGTAAAGTTATCAAATTAAAATGTCCAGCTTCAAACTTAACACTGTGTTTGGAAATTTGAAGGAAGAGGGGAGTAGATGGTAAAGATGGGAAGGAGATGAGAGTAAATGAGAATGAAGGGGAATGGTTACCCCTTCACATTGTTTGGATATTTTAAAAATTAAGTAGGAGAAAGGAGAATATATTCTCCATTTGCTTGGAAGTTTTAAAAATTAAATAGGGGAGAGGAGAAGGGAGGATAATTTCATATAAATCATGCCAATAATAATCTTATTTTTATTATTTTTTTAAAATATAGAACTTGCTCTTTAGGAAGAAATTGACATTTCAATTATTTTTAATTCTCTTTGCTCCATTCCCCCTCCAAATCTCTCTAATGTAGGGCAATTAAAAATTTGGGGTTAGAATCCCTCCAACCACCTCCTCTTCCTCCCTTAAAACACATCCAAATAGGGTTTATGAAACCCTTCTCCTTTCCTCCCCTTTCCTCTCCCTGCATCCAATTTACAGTAAAGAATAAAAATAACTTTTAGGCAAAGTTAGCAAGTGTAAATTGCATTTTTTCCTCCTAAAATAAAAATAAAAGGCTTTATTAACGAAGCTTTAAGTGCAATAGTTAATGAACAATTCTAGGACCACCACTAATTGTACATCAATTTTCACAACTATCCGATGTAGTTGATTGTGAGTGATAAAAAAAAAAAATTATGGGTTCATGTGAAAGTGACAAACAACCAATCACAATATGCCACATGAGATCATTTTGAAAATGAGTGTGAAATTGGTTTTGGTCTTAGAATAACTCATAGTTAAGGCATATTTAATGCTTTATTATTAAATAATGTTTTTATACATTTAAAAATAAATAAAGTCAAACTATACACATATATCCAAAACATATCAACCACCTTTTTTTCCCCCTTCTCTTTAAGGCTAAATCTTATTACATACTTTTTATTGCATACAAGGCACATTGCATCTAATGAAATTGTGTTTTAAAATTTCAATTACAATTCTAAAACAATACAATTTCAACAAATTTATTTAGGCCATAAAATGAATCATTAGTATTGGAATTCTCACTTCAAAGCATTATAAAGAAATCACACTTTTAGCATTCTCATTAGTTTGTGCAAAACTTTTGTCTATTTTAGTACAAAAATCTATTTTTTATATTATATATAGTACATACTCACTTTTCAAAACACCCTAAATTATTTAATTTACACGACATTTTATTAAAATATTAAAATTTCTTAGTTTTTTTTAATTGTTTTTTTTTTCCACACACAATAATCACCATTCACTTTTTTTCTTCATCCTTAAGATACGTAAAAGAAGAGTAAACAACTAAATAAATAATGAATAATGTTACTGCTGTAATTTTACACAATTACTATAGCAAACTTGTAAATTTACACAATTATACAAGATTAATATAAATCATTTTTAAATAAAATTGTATAAATTATATATATATATATATTTAAAAATGTTAATAAACATTGTGCGATGCTTGTTAAGGATAAAATAATATCAGTCTCACTTAATAAAAAAATTAGATAAATGAGAGAAATTATATAAAATTGATCTTACAACCTATAAAGCTGACAAAAGCTAACAAAATACTAACAAAAAGATAAAAATTCTAACACAAAGTTTGGTGTTAACACCTTACGTTACCCGTTAATGCAACCCTTTTGGTTGTGTTAACAAGGTGCCTGCCAACAACAACTTTTTGCCTTTTTTTTGTACAATTTTGTCTTTTTCTATAATTTTATGTCTTCTTTTAGTGTGAGACCAATTTTATAGAGAGAAAAAAAATATTAAAATAATTTGTAAAACTAGTTTTATGTTTTTTTTAATCTAATTTTTTTATTAAATAAAACTTACCATAGTACGACCTTAAGAGGTACAGGTACAGGTGCGGTGCTCGCTATCATTTGCCTTTTATTATTCACGAAAAGATATTAATGCCACCAAAAATATCACTATTCAGGTAGAAAGAAAGGGAGAGGAGATGGGACCCGAGGGAACTGCGACCTCCTTTATCTCGTACTCTTAACGACTGACGCAAATTGCGACAATCGCATTAAACTGGTTCCGCAGTGGGAATCATTATTATTTTAATAACATTTGCCTTTTCGGGGGCTACAGGAACAGGAGAGTCTGCACCTCAAGCCATTTTGGGCCCCACTCTTTGTATTACAACTATGCCTTTCTCTCACCCTCTATCTCTATCTCTATTTAATAAGAGAAAATGCTGGGACCACACAGAAAATGCATAATTGTGTGGCACAAAGTTGTGCCCTTTTGGTTGCCCTAGCACAACTCTTTAATAATACATATTTATTAGTAGCAGAGAGTCGTAGTTATTATTATTATTATTACCAAGTCTTAACCTCAGATCTCCTTCCTTCTCAACCATGACTTTCAAGCGCAGGAATGGTTTACGCAACAAGCACCGCCGCGGCCACGTCAAGTTCATCCACTGCGAGCAAGCTAGCTGCATGCGCCGTTAGGGATGTTGAAGAAGCTTGCGTCTGTCTATGTCTATGACCAGTATGTATGTTCTTCCAAAGCTCGCTGAATGCAAAGATGCAGTACTGTATATGGTACTGTGTTTCCTGTGCTATTCACTCACATAGTCACATGTTGTATTTGTGAATCCTGCCTAAACATAGAAAGCTGTTAAGCTTGTCACATATATGCAGCCATGCTGTCCCTGAACTTTTCAGTTTTGTCTAGGAAATCTTAATGGTTTAATTTTCTGTTTTCTTTATGGATATTTGATTTGGTGAGAATGGGGAATCCATGTACTTGTTTGAGTTTTGACATATCCGTTTGATTTGCAATTCTGTCTACCCTCACCACCCAAAAAAAAAAAAAAGTTATTAATTAGTGTTACCAAACAAAAAGAAAAAAGAGAGCAGTACACTAGTACTGTAGTAGAAGTGTAGTTCTCTCTTCTCTGTTAACATTTTTTTTTTTTTTTTCTGATGTGATTCTCTGTTAACATTTGCCTATATTAAAATGCAAATGCAAATGTTGGATTGGAGTAGGACGTAGCATTTGCTGCCGTACGTGTCCGTGCGCTTTACGAGTTGAGAGACACTAACTTTCTCATTAAATTTAATATAAATTTTAGTAAAAAATTATAAATGAGATTTCACAAACAAATCTAGATTGAAATACAAGTACGGGGTACCCACTCCTTTGCTCTCACTCTCACTCACGCTGCTCCAAGCGCGTCCCCTACACATACACTCTCACTAGTGAAAGTCACTACCTCGCGCAACACTTGTATAATAGCTTCCACTACTAGTAGTAGTACCATTCTCGGTTTTTAGCCAAAAAGAAAAGAAAAAAAAAAAAAAAAACTAGTACTTTAGTAATATGCTAGGATCGGCTTGTCTTAACAATTTTTTTCTTTTTGTTTCTTAACCTACTCGGTTATTCATAGTTTTTTTCTTCTTCTTCTTCTTAAATCTCACTCTATTGAGATACCAACCTACTTCTATCAACTTAAAAAAAAAAAAATTCAATAAAAAAAGTCTTAGCAAATAGACAATAAATTTTAATCGACTTTTAAAAAATAATAATTAAAAAAATGACTTAGCAAACGGACAATAAATAAAAAGCTGGATCTAAATGGACACCAAGACTCATCCAAATATGTTTATATATATAAAAATACTCATCCAATATTGTCCTTTTGTTCAACATTCCCACGATGCACCTTGGACAAAAATAAAAAGAACATTGTTTTTCGTTTTTTGAGCTTTTCTACACTAGTTACTGGTTAGTATTGTCAGCATATAAGTGCATTTCCATTCGAAAATGTTATTTTATTTTATTTTACTATTTCAAAAAGTTATTTTACCAATTATATCATACAATTTTATAATATACCTAATATCTCAACTTTTATTTTCTTATTTTACTTATTAAAATAATATATCTACATAATAAAATATATTTTTTCCTTTTTTGTTTTTTCCCAATTTTCTCCTCCATGCGCGTATGTATCTTCCAAACTTTTCTTTACTTTCACCTTCTTCCAGACTCCTCCACACGCATATGTAAAGGCAATAAAATATATTCCTTTACTTTTCACATTCTTCCAGACTTCTCCATTCCTTTATCTTCCATCTTCATTTTTTTTTTCTTTCTTTGTGTTTTTCCATTCCTTTATCTTCCACCTTCATTTGTTTCGTCTAACCATACCATTTCTTTCTTCTTTTTCTTTCTTTGTGCTTCTCTCTAGTTCTCACTCACTCTCAATTCCTCATCAACAACTTGTCACCGCTAGTATCAGTGGGTCTCACAAGCTTACAAGCTCCCTCATCCTCTAGCATTATGCCTCCACTACCCAGTCACCACCACTGCGCCTCCACCACTGCCCACCAAAATCCCACCGGAACAAAAACCCATATTAAAAAAAAAAAAAAAAAAAAAAACTTAGATCAACCCCGATCAAAACCCAGACAGTTGTTGAGCAAAACCTCGACCAAACCCACGTCGCATCGCCGCCGCTAGGTCAACACCGCCACCGCCGCCTCTAGATCCATCATCGACGAGAATTAACCCAGCCCATCTTCACCGAACTTAAGCAACCCATCATCAGCGAGAATCACAACCCATCATTAGTGAGCTTGAGCAACCCACGCCACTGCCAAACCCACGCCAGAATATGCCCACCGTGACAAAGATGTGATGAGAGAGAAAGAGGCTGTTGTGCAAGGTCAGAGAGAGGAGATGAAAAACATAGAAAATAAAGAGAGAGAAAAAGTTATATTGAATAAAGAACTATTATTTAGTTTTACAATTGTTCTACAGTGCGATTCTACATTTAGAATTGCACTATAGCACAATTGCAAATTTTTTTGCAATAGTCAGGTTTTACAAGACCGGCTGTTGGGGAGTTTTAGGGCTTAAATGCTAAATACTACTGCCATATGGCATATGCCATTCCCACTAGGAATGCTCTAAGAGCATTCACATCCAATATCTAAAAAATATCCCATTTTACCATTCTAAAAGTTACTTTATCAATTATACCATACTATTTTACAACACACCCAACACCCCAACTTTTATTTTCCTATACAATATATTAAAATAATATATCTACATATTAAAATATATTTCATTCTCCCTCTAATTTCTGTCTCCCTTCCTCTCTCTCAACCACTCATCACCTCCATCACTGCAAAGAAAACCTAATACCCCTAGCACAGAAACTCGTCCTAAACCCCAAACAAACCCAGCACAGAAATTCATCCCAAACCCCAAACAACACATCCACCTCCCAAACCCAAATCAACCAAACCATCAACAACACAACCACCCACCGATCTACCCAAAACTTTTCAATCACCACCCACCAATCCACCATCAACAACACAACCACCCACTGATCCACCATCAACAACAAAACCACCACCCACCACCCACCACCCACCACCCAAAACTTTCCAATCACCACCCACTGATCCACAAACCACAGCACCACCCCAATCCACCATCAACAACACAACCACCACCCATAGATACACCACCTCGGCACCGCCCTAATCTATCACATCTGCCACCGCATCAAACCCATGAGCTCCATCAACCCATGAGACCCATGACAGCTTGATTCAAGGGAAGAGAGAAAAAGAAAAAGAGGTGAGAGAGAGATAGAAAGGGAAGAGAGTCTGCTTAGGTTTTGCTTCACCAGCGGCAACCAAGACACTAGGCCCACACTACCGCAACCATCTGCCCATGCCGCCGCAATCACCTGCACATGTCGACGCACCACCTGATCCACGCTGTGTGATCTGAGAGAGGCTTGGCACCGATTTACACAGAGAGGGATGAGAGGGAGAGAGGGGTTGAATGAGAAAGAGAGAATCAGAAACTAAATAAATAAATAAATAAAGAGGAAGGAAAAAGTTTGATAAGAAGAGAGAGAAAAAGTAATATAATATCATTAATATGTTTACAATCTTGCTACAGTGCCATCATAAATTTACGATGGCACTATAGCACAATTGTAAAAACTTTTACAATTAAGAGATCGGGTAACGAGGGTTTTAAGAGCTTTGATGCTAAAACATACCTACATATGGCATTTACAAGACCCAATGTGAATGCTCTAAGTGTACAGCAGCCTCAAGATAACAAGGTGAACGAGTTAGGTTGAGTATTAATAACTATCTTAGAGCATTCGCATCTGGTTTTTTCAAAAAATTCTATTTTACCATTTTAAAACCTACTTTATCAATTATACTATACCATTTACAACAACCCCAACATTCCAACTTTTATTTTCCTATACAATATATTAAAATAATATATCTACACAATAAAATATATAACCCAAAAAGTAGGAGAGAGAAATTTTGTTGGAATCAATAATAAAAAGTAGGAGAGAGACAATTAAAAAATGTTTTTTAAGAATAATATTGTGCTACAGTAGCATCATCTAGCATTCACATCCAGAATCTTTGAACTATTCTATTTTACCATCTCAAAAACTACTTTATCAACTATTCTATACCATTTTACAATACACCCAACATCTCATTTCTTATTTATCTCATCTATTCATTAAAATATTAATTTCACCAACTCTTTCTCTCTCTTCCTCTTCATAAAAAAAATAATTAAAAATACCCACCCACCATCACTAGGGGAAAAAACAATATAAAAATGTACACAAGTTGCTACAGTGCCATTATAAAAATAGAATGGCACTGTAGCACAATTGCAAATTTTTTTGCAATTGCAAAACTGGGTAATGGGGGGTTTTGAGGCACTAATGCTAAACATTACCAACATATGGCATATACAATACCCAATATGAATGCTCTAAAGAAGTAAATAAGATGTTACTGTAGCATAATTGTAAATTTTTTTACAATTACAATACCAGATAATGCACACTTTTGCACACTTTTATGATTTTGATGCTAAAATTCTCTAACATATACCATTTACAAGCTCCAATACTAATACTCTTATACTAATAATATTTTCCCTCTTGAATTGAAGGCTTTAACGTTGGAGTCAACAATTATTTTATTAAAGTAAAAAAAATAAGATAACTATAAACAAAATGAAATTCATCACTTTATTTCATTAAAATTGAGAATTTACGTTATGATAGAATATAAATATATATATATATATATATATGTATGTGTGTGTGTATATATATATATATATAGAGAGAGAGAGAGAGAGAGAGAGAGAGAGAGAGAGAGAGAGAGAGAGGAAAATTACCTATTTCCAGTTAGAAATATATGGCTTGTGAATATTACATGTATAAAGATAGTCAAAAACCATTGATTATTTTAAGTTCAAATGCTATGTACGTAGGAAAGTGTTAGACACTCACCTTGTTGATGCATGACTACAATAATGCATAACATGGATAGGGGCGACTCTAGGATTTTTGTCTAAGGGGTTAATAAGAAACATTATCAATCCTATGAGTTATATCTCTTTTAATGTACACAGTTAAACAATCATTCATCCACTGATCCCCTATTTGATTGCGCAGTTCATTTTTATATATGTTTACAATTCTTTAATTTATAAGTTTACTATTCTTTAAATGTTTTATAATTTTATTGTCCTTTAGTGTTAATATACTAACCCACTCATATAGCCAACAACCACTTCCACTCACAAGTCACAAATTCGTCAAATAGTCAAATTACAAAAAAAAAAATCATAACTCAAAACTTTATATCAAAACAATGCAAACACTATTACAGTAATAGTAAAGAGTAAAAACATAGGAAAAAAAGTCAATTTGTCAAAAACTCAAAACTCAACAAAAAAAATCAAAAGACTCAAAACTCAACAAAAAAAATCAAAAGACTCATCTCCTAAAAGACTCATCAATTTGACTTTGATAGTGTATAACCCCATTCAGTTTACAATAGAGTCCTAAAAGACTCATCTCCTATAACCCCTCTCTCTCCGTTAGGACCGTGTAAATCCTTATAAGTTTATTCGTGCAACTTACATACTCTCTATCCTTATCATATCCATGTATAACCCCACACACACGGTGATTCAGTGAAAGAGTCTCTTCAAAAAGTATATCAAAACACTATAAACACACACTCTCACAGTGAAAGAAAGAGAGAAAGAGAGAGCTGAAAAACCAACTCAAGTGGCGGACCAACAGCAAATCAGAGACAGTCCAAGTAGTGGCAAAAGGCAGATCCTTGGGGTATGCAGAGGCAGATTATGTGTGAAGCAGAGAACAGGCCTCCTTTTTCCTTTGGGTTTGGAGAGTGAAACTGAAGAAGGATAGTGGGAGAGCGGCAGGTTCTTAGGTTTTATTTGGCTCTTTTTTTATTTATGATTTTTCAAAATTTGATTTATGCTTATGGGCTTTTTATTTTTGAGATTAAAGACCAAAAATTTTCTATTGGACCTTTCTTATTTAGAGTTTAAGCTGGGCTTTTTTAAAAAAAGGGTCTAAGTTCAAGGTGAGGATGTGCGTACTGCAGGGGGTTCCAAACAATTTTTTTTTAAAATATTATATAAAAAAAAAAAAATTTGGGACATGGGGTTCATTTGAACCCCCTGACTACAACATAGCGCCACCCCCTGAACATGGATGATAATTATGTGGCATGGTGATGGGGCATGAGAGAGTGACATGGCATAAGGCCAACCAAGCCTAAGGGCTAAATTTCACATGTGCCATATGATTATTGTAGCTAAATCCACTTGTACCAAGTTTATTGTAATATTTAACATTTGAAGGGAAAATTAGTTAGTGTCACATGTACATGCTAAATTTTAGAAAGTTGTTAGAAGTAGAAGTCATGTGCTTCATTAAATCTAGTATGTGATTAATATGTAACAATTGTATTCAAGCATGTGATAAATGTAGGTTAGTTATGGATGATGTAATCACCAATACTAACTCTTACATTATAAATATTAAATATCCATAATACATGCATCCTAAAGGAAGAGCTTGTTATTAAATTTCATAATTTCATATTCAACAATACTATGAGCACACCCATTTTCACAATTTGATGACTTTTTTTTTTTGAGAAGAAATATGGATCCACTTTATTAAAATGTGAAAAATTACGGTGTTACATCAACATAAACTAGGTAGGAAATGTCTGGCGGAATAGATTCCATCCATACAGATAAGGGGGAAGACTTTCTAGCTCTCCTAGCTAAAGCATAAGCTACTCCATATCTCTATCGCCTAACATGAGAGAAAGAACAGGTTTGAAACAAACCCATTAAAGACTTACAGTCTTTTACAATGTGTCCAATACTAGACTGGTCTGGACAGTCACTCACTAATGCTTTTACAACAAGCTCCGAGTCTCATTCAAAGACGGCCTGTCTCAAGCCCAACTCCTCCATAAAGATCATTGCCCTCCTTGCTGCCATCACCTCAAGCACTTCCACTGTTGAAGGCATGGCAATTTTTTTTGCTAGGGAGGCCATGACCTGTCTCGATTCGTTCCTCACCACGAATCCGATCCCAGCTTCTTCTTCCTCCGCGAAGTATGCTCCATCATAGTTCACCTTGTAAGTACCTTGTGTTGGTGGTGACCAACACTGGGTCTGTGCCTTTATCCTCTCGGGTCTGCTATCTGATTTTCCTTGGAATTCCACTAGTACAAATTCTGCCGCTTCAAGGAGCTTCTTAGGTGGCAAACTTGGCTCATTGAAATGACATTTGTTACGTCTGCACCATATGAACCATGCAAAAACTGTGAATAGCTCAATATTTTCCTCATGTTGCCATACGAAGAACACCAAGTCCGCAAAAGAACCCAAAACCAGGTGTTGGCTTCGTAACTTGTTAAAACCGAGACCCCATCAACATTGTGCTTTGTCGCAGTCCCATAGAGCGTGGAGAGCAGTTTTGCTTGCTTTCCAACAGTTGCTACACAAAGGAAAGTTTACTACTTTACGCCGGTGCAAATTCGCCAAAGTTGGGAGGGACTTAATGCATGCTCGCCAGCAGAAATGCTTTATTTTATTTGGAATCCGTAAACTCCAAATTCCCTTCTAGAAGTTCCGCAAGTCCTTATTGCCTGAGCCCGATGCAACCTCCCTATTTTCTAGTTCTCCTAATAGCTGATATCTAGTCTTTACCGAGTAGTTACCGTCTCTATTCCGCAGCCATACAAGGCAGTCTCCCTACATCGTTCTGCATAATGGTATGGCCTTAATTCTCTAAGCCATAAAAGGGGCAATTTTCTGATCAATCATTTGCTCATTCCAGTCTTTTGTTGTCTGATCAATGAGGGAGCAAACGGTGGAGTCATCTTCAAGAGCTAGCGTGTGTTGTACTACTTTTGTTGGGAAACAACCAGGAGTCCAATTGTCATGGAACACCCGTATTTGTGAACCATCACCAACTCTCCACATCATCCTTTTTTCAATGACATGCCTTGCTTTAAGTATACTCTGCCAAGAAAATAATCCCTTATTGCTTCTTGGTTCAAACACCGAACCTGAAGGGAAATATTTTGTGTTGAACACCTTATACAGCAAGGAAGTTTTATCAGTTTGTAGCCTCCATATTTGTTTGGCTAGCATAGCCTCATTGAATCTAACCAAATCTTTGAACCCCATTCCTCCCTCTAATTTCGGTTTGCATAGTATTTCCCAACTCTTCCAATGGATTTTTCTTTGGCCACCACATTCACCCCACCAAAATTTTCTTATTTGCATTTCAATCTCTTTGCACAATCCCACTGGCTATTTGAAGTAACTCATTGTGAAAGTAGGATAGCTTGTACCACCGCATTAAGCAAGATCTCTCTCCTCGCTTGAGATAGGAGTTTTTTTTTCCAACCTTAAAGCTTTGCTCACACCCTTTCCTTGATATAATTGAGACTCACTTTTTTATTTTTCCCCACAACAGCTGGCAATCCAAGGTACTTTTCATACTCCTTGATTTCTGGGACCCCTAGAAAATT
This sequence comes from Quercus ilex subsp. ballota, assembly GCA_032727855.1. Lineage (NCBI taxonomy): Eukaryota > Viridiplantae > Streptophyta > Magnoliopsida > Fagales > Fagaceae > Quercus > Quercus ilex. The sequence continues at coordinate 29,969,414 of CM064909.1, forward strand.
TAGAATTTTTCCCTTCTTATCATCGGCCACTACTTTGCTAAAGAAAAGCGTTGTCTTCTCTCGGTTTATTTGTTGACCAGATGCCCGCTCATATATTGATAGGATGTGTTGGATGGCTTGCAAATCTTCCATCCTTGCTCGGCAAAATAATAAGCTATCATCTGCAAAAAATAGATGAGTAATCTTTGGTCCACTTTTACATAATGAGAAACTCCGAATAAGATCATCCCTTGCAGCCCTTTGAATCATTCTATTCAAGCCTTCCGAACATAATAAGAAAAGATATGGTGACAATGGGTCTCCTTAGCGAATTCCCCTAGTAGGAGAGATTTCACCTTTGGGTTCCCCATTTACTCAGATTTAGTAGGACATAGCATTCATGGATGAGGGTAAACCAAGTATCACAAAAACCCATTTTTTTCATAATTTCAATCAAAAATCACCACTCCACTCTGTCATACACCTTACTCATGTCTAACTTTAAGGTCATGAAATCTGCTTTCTTTGATTTCTGTGTCTTCATATGGTGTAACAATTCAAAGGCCAACAAAATATTATCTGAAATAACTTTATTAGATTGAAAAGCACTTTGTGACTCAGAGATAAGATTTGGCAGAAATTTTTTGAGCCTGTTAGCAACAACCTTAGATACAAGTTTATATATGACATTACAAAGAGCTATAGGGCGAAATTCTAAAACTACAGAAGGACTTTTAACTTTGGGGATTAAAGTTATAAAAGTGCGATTAATGGAAGGAGGGATAGAACCTGAGTTTAGGCAATCTAGGACTGCACATGAAACATCCTCTCCAATAGATGGCCAGAATTTTTGGTAGAACAAATGGGGTAATCCATTAGGTCCTGGTACCTTTAACGGTTCCATTTGCTTTAGTGCTTCATCCACCTTGGCCTTGACAAACTCAGTAGCTAACATAGCATTTTGGTCCTCGGTGATAATAGTGGGTACTGCCATTAGAACTTCCTCCACATGTGATGGTGGGGCCGATGTGAATAGTTTTTGATAATAATCAATCAGGATGTTCGAGATCTCCTCTTCATTGGTGCATACTATCCTTGCTTCAATTTTCAACTCCTCAATTCTATTTCTCTTGTATCTGTGAGATACCCGATTGTGAAAGAATTTTGTGTTTTGGTCCCCCTCTTTTAGCCACAAAGCCCTTGACCTTTGTTTCCACATCTTTTCCTCCTTGATCAATAGTCCATTTATCTTCCATTTTAATCGGTTTACTGCTTCCATTGTTCCTCCCCTGATTGCCCTCTGTTCCACTTGCCTAAGTTGTTGCTTTTTTTTCTTTCTTTCAAGGTACGGGTAATACTCCCAAAAGAAACCCGGCTCCACTGCTTTAGTTTTGCTTGACACTCCTTTATTTTACCCTCCACTTGAGCAATCAAGCTGCTTGGGAAATTCCACCTCCAAGCTAAATCAATGACATCACTACATCTTGCATCCTCAAGCCACATATGTTCGAATCTCCATGGTTTTCGCTACTTAATTTGAATCCCTTTTGGCAGAATGATTAAGGGCTTATGATCTGAAGACCCACATTCTAAGTGCACAACCTTTGTTGCAGGAAAGATGTCTATCCAATCAGCGGTGGCGACTGCACGATCTAGCCTTTTGCCATATTGTGTTACCCCCTCCTGTTCTCCTATACCAAGTGTATTTTTCTCCTACAAAACCCAAGTCAACTCACATTCATCAAGCACATCCCGAAAAGCTTCCATTTCTCTGATTGGTCTGAATCTTCCTCCCAATTTTTCATCTGCCTTTGTAATTTCGTTAAAGTCTCCCACACACAACCATGGAAGAGTGAACTTACTTTTTAATCTTCTCAACTTTGCCCAAGTTTCATGTCAATTCCTTGTGTCTGGCTCACCATAAAAACCGGTAAATCTCCATTCGTCTTCCTTCCCCTTATTCACTATAGCATCAATATGGTTGGAGGAGTATGTACCAATGGAAAAATCACACTCCTCCTTCCAAATAATAGCCACTCTGCCTCCTCTACTTGCTTTTGATACTTCGATCAATCCTTCAAATTTATACCGAACCTTAATTTCCTCCAGCCTAACTTTGTCAAGCCATGTTTCGGCTAAGAACATGACTAAGGGATCTTGTGCCCAAATCAAATCTCCAAGTTCTTGATCTGTCTGTGGGTTCCCCAGCCCACAACAATTCCAACATAGGATATTCATTGCTTCTGGTGGGGTTGACTGTCAGCCACCGCCAATTCAATTGTAGTATCTTGATCATCATGAGAAACTTGATTCTTCTTCCTGGGTAACTCAGAATCAAAAAGTTCAGCACCTGTGCGTTTCAATGTTTCAAAAAGTTCTGGTGGGTCCATCTAATCCGTAGTAGGCAAAAACAGGTCCATCTAATCCATGATGAGATGTTGAGTTGGTGTGGAGTATGCTATGAGATGATGTATGTTAGGATGAGATAAGATGTTGGATGCAATAGAACTATATAGAGTGTGTGAGTGTGTATGCTTGATTAGGATAGACTATTAGAGGATTCCTTAATAGAATTAGGATACATAACACAATGAGTGGAGGTTGGCTCATGGGTTGGTGGGGTTAGGTGCCTAACACTTTCCCAGTTGGTTCCTAGACATAAACAAGATGGCGACTCCCAAACTTTTTGCCTTTGGTCCAGTTAGCTAAGGCGTATTCCCTAGAGCAATGCAGAGCCCACGACTGAGCGGTGCATTCACACCTACCCATTCTAACCTCTCAAACTTCTTTTAATAAAGTAACAATAAGTGTTGTTGGTTCCTAGACATAAACAAGATGGCGACTCCCAAACTTTTCGCCTTTGGTCCACTTAGCTAAGGCGTATTCCCTAGAGCAATGCAAAGCCCACGACTGAGCGGTGCATTCACACCTACCCATTCTAACCTCTCAAACTTCTTTTAATAAAGTAATAATAAGTGTTTATATCAGCTTCTTCTTTCTTTTTTAGCCTACGTTTGTGAGTTTTTTTTTTTTTTTTATATAAATTTTTTTGGATAAACATGCATCATACCTAGCTACACCATTTTTTTTTTCATAATAATAAAGTAAAAAATTTAATTGTTCTAGTTTTTTTATTTTATAAAATAACAAAAAAAAAAAAAGAAGAAGCTAATATCTATTAACGTAAGCTAAAAAAAGTCTAATTTATATAACGTTAATTGTTTTTGTTTTCCTTTTCTTTTTGTTAATGTTAATTGTTCTTTTTCTTTTTGGGAAAAGTAACAAAAAAATAATATATACTTAAGGTAAACTAAAAAAATATAATTTCTATAATTTTGATTTTTTTTTGGATAAAGTAACAAAAAAAAAAAACTAATATACAGATTAAAATTGTTACACAGGGATGCTAACTTTTTATTTTACATAGTATTGAAATTTGTTAAAGTCTTAAAGAAATACTAGCCTCATCTTATGTGTAAATATGAAACTCTTTTATTTTTATTCTTTTGGGTTTTGTGTCATAAATGTCCTTTTGTCTAAATTTGAGGTTTGCACATTTGTCCACAAATTTCATGCATTTGCATACTGCTGATATAACCAGGAGTTTTATGAGACTAACTCCAAAAAAATGAACACTGATAGCATTGAAATCATATATTGAATTTGTTCATTTTTTTAAAGCTAATCTCATCACACTTTTGGGTGTATCAACAGTTTGTAAATGCATAATATTCATGGACAAACATAATATAAACCTCAAATTGGTACGAATGGACAATTTTGACACTAAACCCAAAAAATAAAAAGACAAAATAAGCAAGTTCGTTGTATTTCTTCTTTGATTCATTCTGTTATCCACTCCTCATTGATTGCTGGTCTCTCCAATAAAAGGAAAGGAAAATACAAGGGGATGGTTATTATTCATTTCTTTTGTTCAAGGCCTTGTTATTACCTAGTTAATCCACTTGGAGCATACAAACAAGTATAAAAAAGTAAAGGTAGGGATAAGATACCTTTTAATTTCTGCAATTTTTAGAGGTAAGACATGTAATATTTAAAAATCAAAGGGATAATTATAGTAAACCCACCTGGGGTATGGCCCGTTTTTACTTTGCCTACCCGTGGTTTAAAACTTATCACTTTGCCCACCTGAACTTCAATCCGTTACCCATCTGTTACTCACCTCACCCTTAGACGTTAGAAAAACACCATTTTACTAAAAATCAGACATTACACGGATCAAAAACACAAACCATTGAATATTTTCCTCATGAACACAAGAACACAACATTTGTAAATATATTTCAAAATTGTCAGTTACACATCCAAAACCAATTAAATCCTCTGAATCTAGACCAAAAATCCCTCTCATTTTTCAAACCACTAGCAAGCCAAAATCAAATAAAAGCCACAATCAAAAAGCAAAAAAAAAAAAAAAGAATTTTGAATCCCACGAAGTGTTGCCACCCACTCCACCACCACCACTATCAGAACCCACAACTCAGCACCACCACCACCTCGCTCACAATCCACAACCACCACAAGCCACAATCCATAACCCCACAACCCATAAACCTACCATAATCAGATCATTATCAAACCCACAACCCAAAAGCAAAAAAAGAAAAGAAAAGAAGAAAACCCATGAAGAAAAGTAATGTTTTCCAATTACCCATGTAAATCTACAGCAATAACTGGTAAGTAAGTATGGGAAAACCAAATAACCAAAATGGGGAACACATAGCAGACCGATCTCCATGTACATTCTGCTTCGATAGCATAGAAGTAAGCCAGTCCACAGCCTCTCTCTTCGACCGCCATTTATAACCAGCATGGATGGAACTTTCCTTCCCATAAGCCTGCAAAAACTCCTCAGCAACAACATAGAACATGTGCCTAACACTTCTCTTAGTTCCCACAACGGCACAGATGGATTCCCTAGTGAAATCTTTCAAGAAATAGTTAACCACTTAGTTGCCACGCTCCTATGATACAAATTGCTCTTTCCACTCCACAAAACAATGACTATTTCCAGTCATCTTGCTCTCAAAAGTGGGAGAGAACAGCTATGACTATACAGGAGTACAGGACACCAAAACCCCACTTGATCAAATTACATAGCAGAAGTACCACAATACAAGATCAAACCTAACCAAACAGAGCACGTTTTCAGACAAAGGTACAATTTGAAACCCCACAACCCATAACCCCACCATAATCAGATCATTATCAAACCCACAACTCAAAAACGAAAAAAGAAAAGAAAAGAAGAAAACCCATGAAAACCCATGTAGATTGTAGGGGGTCAATCCGAGATCGAGCTCCATTTTGGCCGAGATGGAGGCCGAGACCTGGACAGAGGCCAAGATGGGTTCTTGCCTCTGGGAACCTTACAGATGTGCTGCTGAGCACATTGGAACAGAATGTCAGTTCAATTGTTGATAAGAAATCTACGAAAGAGGAATTGACATAGAAGATCCATATGATTTTGAAGGAGAAACGGTACTTGGTTGTGTTGGACGATTTGCAGAAACCTGATGTATGGAAAAAACTTCTTGAGGCCTTGCTTCCTCTATTTACGACTTTTCCCAAAAGATTATGATATTCCTGTGATTGTGGGTTTTATTTGATTTTGGCTTGCTAGTGGTTTGAAAATGAGAGGAATTTTTGGTCTGGATTCAGAGGATTTAATTGGTTTTGGATGTGTAACTGAAAATTTTGAAATATATTTACAAATGTTGTGTTCTTGTGTTCATGAGGAAAAGATTCAATGGTTCGTGTTTTTGATCCGTGTTATGTCTGATTTTTAGTAAAATTGTGTTTTTCTAACGTCTGAGGGTGAGGTGGGTAACGGATTAAAATTCAGGTGGACAAATTGATAAGTTTTGAACCACGGGTAGGCAAAGTGAAAACGGGCCATACCCTAGGTGGGTTTACTGTAATTATCCCAAAATCAAATAAATATGAGGTGTTGCACATGAGTAAAAATAAATAAATAAAAATTAGAGCATTAAATTGAAATGTCCCTTAAAAATAAAGAATAGAATCCTTTTCCGTACCTTTTATATTTTAATTTTTTTTATTTAATTAAAGAAAAAAATATGTGAAATTTAAAATTTTTAATGGGTAAAAGATAAAAGTGTGGAACAAATAAGAGGACACAAAATTTTGGGCAATGTTTACTTCACAATCCAGTGTTCACACACACACAACACACCCAGTGTGCAACAGGATTTAGCCTAGAAATTTTTATTCAAAACCAAAAAGCAGTTTGAGAAAACAAGTTGAAAACATTGTGAGGCCGTTCTACAAGTTCGACACGACGCAAGCGTAAGGCCAGGTGGCTACATAGGCACACTAACACCTGTCAGTTGCTACGTGCAACGTGTGCAGCTCCTGTGCTCCACCGCTAACTCCCCCCAATGAAATCGCATACTCTTAAAACCGCATCTGAAGTCTTTATTACCAAAACTCCATTGACGAATTCAGAAATCTAAGAAAAAAAAAAAAGATGATGAATCTTTTAGCGTTGTGTCTCGTTGTTACATCACTAGTATCAGCAGGAGTCTGGTCTCCAACTCCTCCAAGCCCAGCAGAGGAGGATGTTATAGTTAAAGATGGGCATAGAGTGATTGTAGTTGAGTATGATCAAGGTGATCATCCCAACACAAAAGTCTCTATCTCACCAGAACAACAACACCAACACCATGAAACACCACCAAATCCCATGGAGAAGATCAAAGAAGCCGCCTCTGTCCTTCCGAATCTTGGTCAAGGCCTTTTACAACCATCAGAAAAAACCACCACTACTACTACTCCTAAGGAACTCATATGTGATGCCTTTGGTAAATGCAAGCACAGGATTGCAAGCGCAATGGGTAAGGCTAAAGATAAGGTCTCGGAGACGGCACACGAAGCGATTGACAAGACAAAGGAAACCACACATGAGGCCATTGCCAAGGAAAAAGAGATGGTACATGAGATGGGAGACGCCGTAGGCGATGCTTTAGGTAAAGCGAAAGAAACAGCATCGAAGAAAGCTCCCGAGGTTGAAGAAGGCGCTAAAGAGCGAGCCGAGGATGTGATGGAAAAGGCGAAGGCAGTGAAGGACAAGGGAAAGACAATTGGGAAGGATATAGCGAGGGATGTATCAGATAAAGTGGAGATGGCAAAGGAAGAGGTGGTGGAGAAAGCCAAAGTAACCAAAGACAAAGTCAAGAGTGGTGCGGACAAGTTGAAGAGAGAGAGCCAAAAGGAAGTTGGTGGTGCAATTCGGCGAGGAAAAGAGGTTGGGCATGGTGCTTTGAATTATGCAACATCACCGGCTTTGATGGGGGTGATGAACTTGTTGGGTTTGGCCACTGCTTATGGGATGTGCGTGTGGGTTACTTTCATATCGAGTTATGTATTGGCGGACGCGATTCCGAGGCAGCAGTTTGGGTTGGTGCAGAGCAAGATATATCCTGTGTATTTCAGGTACATGGCTTGTTGCATTGGGTTGGCTTTGTTGGGGCACTTGTTGGGCAATAGGCACAGATTGCTCTCAAACAAGGTTGAAATGTTTCAGACCTACAATTTGTTGGCTTCGCTATTTATGGTTTTCGTCAATTCTATTTACTTGGAGCCACGAGCCACTAAGGTTACTCGCGTTCTCATTTCTCTTTGCAATGCTATGTGTTATGATAAAGTAATTTAAGCATTCATTTATCGTATACTCTCCGTCTTTGTTTAGATATTTGCTATGTGGTCTCATTCTTTTTGTGGCATGTGAATTCCGTCACAAGAAATATGGGGCCTCCATTGCAGAGCAGGGGTAGAATTTTGCCAGAGATAATTCGAAGGCGAAAAGTGGTCTATACTCTATAGCGACGCCACGGGCCCATTTTTATAAAGACTACAAGACTGGGCTTATGCACAGAACACAATGATAAAAGTCTCTTTGTTGTGCAAAATAACGATATCAAACAACTTCTATGAAATAATCATGGGTCTCAGCCCAATGTCTTTTAAACTAGAAAGCCTTTAATGAAGGACTCTGTTTTTTAGGTTTTTTGTTTTTTTAAGCATGTTTCCAATTTAGTTACAACAATGCTACTGTTTCCAAACTTAAAAAATATTTATAAATAATTTACAACTTGTTTGAAATGATAGATTGAGATATCACTTTGGATTCCCACTCATTTCACTTTTATTTTACACCAATCTGTTGTGTCACTAGACTTGTCCAAAATGGAAGTTTGGATGGGGTGCATATTAAATATTTATGAAATAGTAGCATGAGTAAATTGAATCATATGTCAGTCTATGTGCCTGCAACTCCACGTGGGTCTTATGTTCCACAAATTCCCAACTTTCGTTTCATCACCTAGCACTAATCGATATGGCTGGAAAATAAGTTGAGCTGTTTATCTCGATTTTGGGAAAAACTTGTTTGTGTAGGCTTATTTAGCTAATAAATTAAACTATAATCTAAGTTTGGACTTTGTTATCTAATGAGTTGAATCCAAAGAAGCTACATTCAAACAAATTAACATGTTTTCCTATTAAAAAAAAAAATTTAACATGTTTGGTTTATTGTGCTTGTTATATTGTTTTTCACATATATTAATTTGCTATTGAAATTCAATTAAATTTTAATAACATAATTTTCTTAACTATAATTTAGTTATTAGTATTTAGCTAACATATTTTAAAGGGTAAAATCTTAATCATTTTTATTTTTACTTTATATTAGGAAACGATAAATTAATGAAATTGCTAGTGAACAAATTTGAACTTGTTCAACTGGATAAATTAACAATGAACAAGCTTGAATATATAATTTATTTTGATTATGGGCTCAAGGTCAACTTGTTTTTGAAATTAAAAAAAATTGCCATCTCCTATCTCCCCTGTATATATATATATATATATATTTTTTTTTTTTTAATTTAATGTTTTAAAAATAGGTTGTAGAGGAGAACCCCAACTTGGACTATTTTGGATTGTAAATGTTACTGTCTGGAATATATCATGTGTCCTTTGCTAGCTAGCTTCACTGCTTTCATGTAAGATTAGTATATATATCATATATGTAGGCTTTCATCGTCCAAGAAAGAATTATACTAGATGGTAAGTTAAATTGAAGGCATCGGATCATTTGAGTTTAAGGTTTTGGAGATTAGTCAAGCTTTCAAAATAAATACACAATGGTTTATGGACATATGTATTGTTATTTGATACATAGTGACTTGAATTTCCATTGATTTGTGTGCGCATTACAGGTGATGTTTGAGAGGATGAAGCTGCAGAAGGAGGAAGGAAGAGGAAGAGAGGAATTAACTGCTGAACCTGGACAGGTCTCTGAGTCTTCGCAGCCAGTAGCTGCTGAGCCTGGAGCTTCAACTAAAACTAGCACAGCTGCTCCTGCAGTGTCCTCACCGGCGGCCTTAGAGCACGAAGTGGTCAGGTCTCGGATCGTTAGTCTAAATGACAGGCTTAAGAAGCTAAACAGCTACTCTTCTTTCCTCAACATTCTGACTTTAATGGCTCTCAGTTGGAACCTTGTTTACCTCGGCCAGCGTCTTCACTTGACCTGCTAATGGAACTTCCTGTTACATATGCTGCTCTCTCTACTCTAATCTCTTTAGTTTTGTAACACGCTCTCAGATTCGTGAACTCAACTAAACTTTCTTTTTAAGTATTCTGTATGATTTTATTGTATTGTGGTGTCAAAGTGTAGGTTCTGCTTCTTTTTCTTTAGATATTTGTAGTTAGTAGATGATAATGATCTAAGTCATGGCATTACGTGTGTTGTGGTATTAATCCACGTGATAATCTTTTGAATATAGAATTCTGTGTAGTGGTAGTAAAAATTCTCTGTTGTAATAGTTGTTTGTGTCAGTGGTGGATCCGTTAATTTATCTACCTTTGAAGAGGCCAAATTAAAATGTGACATATCATATGGAATGTTATATGTACAGTAGTCTAAATAAAATCAACTCCAAGCCAACGGGCTTGCTTGGAATACTAAGGGCCAGGGGCGGAGCCACGTAGTGGCTGGGGGGACCCAGCCCCTGCAATTTTTTTTTTTTTTCCATTAGAGTAGGTAGAAAAAAAAATTGGGCCCCCTCTGTATTGGACAGCCGGCCCCCCCAATGCCCAATTCTCAACTATTTTCCCAAGCCCAGCTCAAATATTTTCCAAAGCCTAGGTTTAGTTTTAGACCTTATCACTTTATGTACTTCAAATAAAACAAGCTGGCTCGCTCAAGTCCAAACACTAAAAACAAAACTTCACTTTCTCTTCATCTCAAAAATTCCACCCATTGGCCCACAGAATCCCTTTCTTTACTTCTTATTCTTTTGTTTGGTTTTCTTTGATACACTTTCATTTGCACTATACTGTTGCCTACCTACCAGCTTCCAAAACTCCAGTCTTCTGTACTCACAGTCCCAAAAAAAAAAAAAAATCTTGACCAATTTTTTCTTTTTTCGTCAGCTTTAGTTTTGGAACTTGGTGACTGGTGAGTTTTCTTCTTTTTCTTAAGCATTAGACATTCATATCTTTTTAGTGTCTTTTTTTGATTTTCTCAACTATCTACACCTAAATATTCACATGCTCTTTATATTTTCATAGATTTTAAGAGAAATACATGATTGAAGGCATGGAGAGATTGTTTGTGATGAGTCTTGAAGGGAAGATCTAAAGTTGGAGGCAGTTAGGCAGAGGCAGTAGACATTGCCACATGGGTAACCTATCTTTGCACTTTGTGAAAACAAAGTTTCTAAGGTAAAATTATTTTGATTTATTACCTATTTTTGATTAGTTAGATATCATGTGACTGTGGATGTGGCTATGGGTGGTGTTAAATTGTTTGGTTTATGTTGTGTACGAATACTTGTGTGTTTAATTTTTATTTTTGTTTGAGGGGTTATTATTAATTAAAGTCATATTAAAAATGGGTTGTATGTTTAAATTATAGTGGAAATTTTGTTTTTTCTTGAGTATGAATAACATCCATATAACTAAGTAAAAATTACTAATTAAAATTTTATTTTTTAGACTTCTTTTCAGGTTAATTTTTGAGTCATATTCTTAAAGCTAAAAGAATTATGAGCAAACGAAAAAACAATTGATGCATTTTTTAAGAAAAAAGATGTTAACAATTCAAAAATTAGGACACCTGTGGTTGTAGAAACAAATGTTGATACTTCAATGCCTGATGAACACCCTGACCCCTCCAAATGTTCAAGAATTCAATCTGAAGAGATAGATCGTGATCCAGGATCACGTAAACAAATATGTGAATTTCTTATCAACAAACAAGATGAAATCCGATGAGCTTATCTCAAAGAAGGTCTATATCAACCTAAAAATATAGACTATCCATACAACAATGATACTCATCATCATCGATTTCAACCTTCATGGTTCGAATCGGCCCCCCCATGTAAAAATTCCTGGCTATGCCCCTGCGAAGGGCCCATTTGGTTTGCTCATAATCCATATCTTAAAACTCATAACTCAAACTCATAACTTATATCTCTATCCCCACTATAACTCAAATATCTCTAAAATTTGTGTTTGGTTCCAAATCTAAGTCATATCTCTCACTCTCTAACTCCATTTTTTGGCAAAATGATGGAGCCCACCCACTGTCACTACACAGAACGGTCATATGGGTACCCGCATGTGACATTCTCTCTCTTCATTTTACTGCTCTTCCTTCACATCACAAAACCCAGCAACTGATTTCAAGCCTTTGTACACCACAAAACCCATTTCACATAACCCAGCAAGAGACTGGTTCCCTCCCACTTCCAGCATCGTTTCTTCATGAATTTTTTCTCTTACTCATAGCACATATTTTCCCTCTTCCTTATTCCACATTTCAAATTTTTTTTTTCTCCTACCCACAGACCGAAAACCACATATACAAACCCTCTTTTAAAGGAACAAAGAAATGAGAAAGAAGCTAGATTTGTGATCCAAAATTGCCAACTCAAACCCACAACACACAAAAAACTCAAATCCAAACCCAGGAATCCTTAGATCGAAGACCAAAATTATGAAAATGAGGAGTGGGTTTCTGTTTCTGGGTATTTATTTATGCGTGGATGAACATGGTGAGTGGGTCTGAAGAAGAAAGAAAGAAAGAAAAAGAAGAAAAGAAAGAAAGACAAAACCAAGAAGAAGAGGAGGAAAAAAAAAAAAAAAAAACCGTTGGTGGTGGAGTGGATCTGATGAAGAAGAAGAAGAAAAAAATGTTGTTGGTGGTGGAGTGGGTATGAAGAAGAAAGAAAGAAGAAGTAGAGAAAAAGCTAAAGAAAAGAAAAGAAAAAAGGAAGCCAGTGGAACTCAGTAGAAGAAGAAAGAAAGAAAGAATGAAGAAGAAAAATACAAAAAAGTTGTTGGTGGTGGAATGGGTATGAAGAAGAAAGAGAAGTAGAGAAAAGCAAAAAAAAAAAAAAAAAAAAAAAGAAAAGAAAAGAAAAGGGGAAGCCGGTTGAGTTGACAACACCGAAGCAGTGGGTTCCACAGAGTTCGAAAATTTACAAAGGTGTCACTAAGTTATATATCTCAGTTTTTGAAAATACTGGTTTCTTGTTTTATATTTCCGTTACTCTAACTCAAAATTTTTGAGTTTTGAGTGATGGAAACACCATGTGAAAATCAAGCCAAACAAAAAAATTTGTGTGGGTCCTACGTGTTTTGATAACTCAGTTATGAGTTTTGAGTGATATGATCCAAAACTCCTCTAAACCAAACAGACTCTAAGTTCCTCTTTGCTATTTGGGGACTTTGAAAACATAGAAACAGAGTGGCTTTTGAGAACACACCCCTTAATCCCAATGTCCACACAACTTGCATTCATCAAGCTACAGAATATTTCTTATGTGTTGGGAAAATCTCATAGAACCAAACAGTATACAGACACCCCAGTGTGCTGGCACAAATCGATGGAGGGATGGTTCAAATTAAATTCTGATGGTGTGTCATTAGGAAATCTGGGGAAGGCAGGGGGTAATGGTTTGATCTGTGAATCCCATGGCAACTGGGTAAAAGGGTATACGAGGAATATTGGAGTGGCAACTAGCATCATTGCTAAATTTTGGGCATTAAGAGATGGTCTCCTTTTGGCATCTCAGTTGGGCATTACCCAACTAGTTGTTGAACTTGATGCTAAAGTTGTTGATCTTGTCCTCTCCAAGAATAACTTGCAACTGGGTGAAAGGGTATATGAGGAATATTGGAGTGGCAACTAGCATCATCGCTGAATTTCGAGCATTAAAAGATGGCCTCCTTTTGGTATCACAGTTGGGTATTAGAGCATTCTCATCAGGAGTTGCAAAAAAATGCTATTTTGACACATAAAAAAGACTACTTTATTATTTTAACACACCATTTTACAATTTACCGTACATCATATCTTCTATTTTTCAATTCTATACATTAAAATAATATATACAAATATTAAAATAACATTAAAAAAATTAACAATATATAAAAATACAAAATAAAAAACCCACTACCCCCACCGCCCCCACATCCCACCTCACCAGTCACCATCATCCATCACCTCATAACCCACCATCAAAGACACCAAAACCACCGCATCAAAAACCACATAAACACCCAAAAATGAAAAAGAAAAAAAGAAACCCATCTAAACCCACCCATTGCCGAATCCACCATCAAATCACACCACCACAACCATCCATAACCCAAAATTGCCACCACAACAAAGCCAATAACAAAGCAAGAAAAAAATCCACCTGAATCTAAACCTCCAATCCCTCTAGATAAACCTGAACCTCACAACCTACTGGCAACGACAAAAAAGCAACCACCACAACCTATGAAAATCAACCAACAGCCACAACAATAAAACCCACGACAAAAAAAAAAAAAAAAACAAAACAAAACAAAACAAAAGAAATGTCTCACACGGTGAGAGATCAGCTGCATGGCGTGGTGGATGGCATGACAAGCTCGGCAGCGTGGCATGGTGGTCAATGTGGTGAGATCGGCGTGGCTGTGAAAGAGGAATAGAGAGGGCTAGACTCTAGAGAGAACTAGACAGGGAGAGAGAGATATGTGTTGAGAGGAGAGAGAAAAAGTGTAATTAAAATAAGAATAAAATTTTTGACATTTGTTGTCTGTATCGTCTCATATTTGGAACTGAACTTTAGCCTCATGCTAAAAGTTTTGAGATTTGAAATATTTGATGAAGGTTGGTGTTTGGTGTGCCAAATGCCAAATATTTGACATTTGGCACACCTGATGGTAATGCTCTTACTCAAATAGTTGTTGAACTTGATGCTAAAGTTGTTGTTGATCTTGTCATCTCCAAGAATAACTCTAACAGAGCTTATTCTCCACTTCTTCCAACGAATCAAGGTCAACCATGTGTATCAGGAAGCGAATAGATGCGCAAACAACCTCCCAAGGAAGGCTGCTCCTTATTAGCTGATTTTGTTGTATTAGACAGTCCTCATTTTGCTGAACTATGTACAATTTTGGATTCAGATGCTATTGGTATGTACTTTTTAAGGCTTTCAGCCACAATTCTGCCTACTTTGGCTAGTTAATTTCTAATGCACTATCCTTTTAACCCAAAAAAAAAAAAAGGTCTAAATAAAATCATAAGAGGGTTAGTCTAGCGGTTCTCAAAACTTCATAGTCATAAGTTCAAAATTTTTAACCAACATCTTGGAATCTGGAAGATTTTTATCTAGAATTACTTAATACTTAATATGTGTAAGACAAGAAGATTACATATACTATAATTTCTTAATTTGCGTGAGACGAGAAGACTACACATACTTAAGCATTTTTAACAAGAAAATGAAGTATATTTATAAACTAATAGACGAGGACTGCCCGTACTCATAAATATTTTCAACATGGAAATGAAGTATTCCTATAAACTAATAGACAACATGGAAATAAAGTATTCTATAAAAAAACAACAAAGATCACCAAGATCATTTCACATTCTATCTTATTAAAAATTAGAAAAAAAAATGATCACAAGTAGTGTGGGGCCAAATAATCCCACGGCCCAGCCCACTTCATTCCTGGGCCGAAGGCCCGAGCCGAGGAGACATCCAAGTCCGAGGATGACCTCACCATCGGACGTCCGAGAGTTAGAAGAACATGCTCGTAACGAGCAGTCACCTCCACATTAAATGTGCCTGACAATCGCCCTGGCCGCGTTAATGAGGAAAAGACCCTGCGCCAGCGTTGCCTCGATCGCCGCAACTCCCAAAGAGACTGGGAAGTCGGCTGATGGGACAAGTACCTGAGCGAAGGTCATGATCACTCAACAAGTGTAGGGCTAGGATTGATTGGGTAAGGGGTATATAATGTAAGGGAATCCCTCCTGCGTGGGGGACGAAGAAAAAGGAGGAAAATAAGAAATAAAGGAAAAGAGAGAAAAGAGGGCAAGAGCCTCCTCGGCCCATGGCTGAGGAGCCCATCCCCATTGTAAACCGTGTTTAGTCTATTTACTTAAGTAAAAGAGACCGGAGTTCACGCCGCCAGAGCGCCGGCCGGCGCCTAGACCTTCGACCCACTCTCTATAAATTCATTGCGGGGTTCGTTGGGCTTTTGACCCGTGTCCATTGGGCTTGGGCAGCCGAAAACCCAGTCCCCACAATTGGCGCCGTCTGTGGGGAGGATTAGTGCACCGGTTGGCGCAACAGGCGACTGTTCTGAACAACCATTCCATAGAAAATCGGCGGTGATGCAAAAAAAAAAAAGAACTATAAAAAAGAAGAGCGTTGCAGAAAGATAAAAGCTCAAGACAGAAAATTCAACAAAAAAAAAAAAAAGACTTTATATTATTTCATAAAAAAAAAAAGATTACAGATTACAATCAGAGGCTCAGGCAGGCATGTTTTACAACTATTCCTACCAGCTAGTCCTACAATCAGAGGCCCAGGCGGACCCGTCCTAAAACTAGCTAGAGGGAAGTGTCAACCCGTGCTCTTATTGGCATCAAGAGAATGGGAGAACTTGACAATAAGCGGGCTGAAAGGGGCTGGGGCTAGCTCGTTCCAAGGCCATCAACGACTCCTTTCTCGGAGCGGCGGAGCTTGAACAAAGCGAGGAGCAGATACAGGGGCTCCGGGACGCCCTCCCCATGATGTTCCCTTGATTCTCTCCAACCCCCACGAGCGTTGGCCGTCGGTGACGGCAACACTCGGGCACCGCCCATGATGTGAGTTCGCATGTCTCCTCCGTCGGGGGTGCGCTCGGAGGAGAGATGTTAGGTACTTCAACGACACCCCTCCGGGCCAGCGTGCATGGCGCCATCGGGGTTACGCCTAGACTCTGCCGCACCGGAAGCCCAGTGGGGGCTGCGGCCACCATGGCTCTTGGCACGGATGTCCTCACACCCGCCCAAAGCCGCCTCATACCAACTAACTCCGGTCACAATTCCGGCGGGGTTATTAAAGGGGCTTAGGAAGCTAGAAGGGTGTGTTCTTTCTGTTTGTGTTGGGAAGCTCATGGAGTATGAGGAAATCATCCCCCCAGAAGGCCTTATATAGAGGGATAGGGTTGGTGAGAATTAATTCACGCAGAGCCCAAAAAGAGGGTTACCAAAGCGTTGGATAATAATGAAGCCATCAATTCACGAGGCCATTAATGAAGGCGCGTCTCGCGCACCGAAGCGTCAGGCATAGAATACGAACGGCCAAGGGACGCTTTGCAAATGACAGAGATGAGGGCTCGAGATGGAGATGAGATCAATGCCATGTGCAAGATCATGAGCCTTCCGAAGGAGGAATCGTCCCCAGTAAAGCAAACCGAGGATGAACCCCATTTCCAGATGCCAAGCGTTAGACAGAACGAAGGCACTGCATAACCAATTAGCAACTGTACCTAGGTCTTGCATGGGCCTCGGACTCAAGCCTACGGGGAGCTAACCATTTAGCAACTGTACCTAGGTCTTGCATGGTCCTCGGACTCAAGCCTACGGGGAGCTAACCATTTAGCAACTGTACCTAGGTCTTGCATGGTCCTCGGACTCAAGCCTACGGGGAGCTAACCACTTAGCAACTGTACGTAGGTCTTGCATGGTCCTCGGACTCAAGCCTACGGGGAGCTAACCACTTAGCAACTGTACCTAGGTCTTGCATGGTCCTCGGACTCAAGTCTACGGGGAGCTAACCAATTAGCAACTGTACCTAGGTCTTGCATGGTCCTCGGACTCAAGCCTACGGGGAGCTAACCACTTAGCAACTGTACCTAGGTCTTGCATGGTCCTCGGACTCAAGCTTACGGGGAGCTAACCATTTAGCAACTGTACCTAGGTCTTGCATGGTCCTCGGACTCAAGCCTACGGGGAGCTAACCACTTAGCAACTGTACCTAGGTCTTGCATGGTCCTCGGACTCAAGCCTACGGGGAGCTAACCATTTAGCAACTGTACCTAGGTCTTGCATGGTCCTCCGACTCAAGCCTACGGGGAGCTAACCAATTAGCAACTGTACCTAGGTCTTGCATGGTCCTCGGACTCAAGCCTACGGGGAGCTAACCACTTAGCAACTGTACCTAGGTCTTGCATGGTCCTCGGACTCAAGCCTACGGGGAGCTAACCAGTTAGCAACTGTACCTAGGCCTTGCATGGTCCTCGGACTCAAGCCTACGGGGAGCTAACCACTTAGCAAATGTACCTAGGTCTTGCATGGTCCTCGGACTCAAGCCTACGGGGAGCTAACCAGGACTCAAGCCTACGGGGAGCTAACCACTTAGCAAATGTACCTAGGTCTTGCATGGTCCTCGGACTTAGGCTCACGGGGAAGCTAAATACTTCGGATGAACCTAAGTGTTAGGCAGAACCAAGGCTCTGCATGGTCCTCGGACTCAAGCTCACGGGGAAACCAACCACCTTAGATGATCCTAAGGGTTAGACAGAACCAAGGCACTGCATGGTCCCAAGACTCAGGCCTATGGGGAAACTAACCCCTTCAGAGGATTCCAGGTGTTGGACAGAACCAAAAGCGCTGCATGATCCCAGGACTCAGACCTATGGGGAAACTAACTACTTCAGGGGATTCCAGGTGTTAGACGGAACCCAAAGCGCTGTACGGTCCTCGGACTCAAGCTTATGGGGAAGTCAACCACATCAAGGGGAACCTAAGTGTCAACCTAAAGAATTTTCTACCCGGCCCTTAGGGAAAGATGGGCCCACTCAAGCATACATGCCCTCGCTGCAACAATTGGTGCCGCGACTGGCCAAGGTGCAATTAAAGATAAAATTACACAAGTAAAAAAAGAACGAATAACGTGCGAGTAAGCAAACAACCACAACAAACAGAAAAAGGAATAAAACTCACATTCCATTAAGTTCACAAATATTACATGATGAGTACCACATTACAGTCACAAAGCCAAAAGAAAAAAGAAGAAAATACAAAGGACCAGGAGGACAACAGGGTCGGAGGGCCTGCCCCACTCATTTATACTCCTCCCTCAACCGGGGGTTGGACCATAGCAGCGTCAAGGCTTTCTGAGCTTTGGCCAGAGGGGACGGCCTGCGAAGGCGAAGCAGGAATAGCTGCCTCCTCAGCAGCAGGAGCCCCAGCACCAACGCTAGACTTCACAGCCTCTTGGGGCGCCTTCTCAACGGGGCCCTCACCCGATTCTGCCACCTTGGAAGGGTCACTTCCTTGGGCGGGCTCAGCCATGGGCTCAGCAGCTGATGTGTCCTCACCTGTAGCAGGGACGGTTTCCTCCGCAGCCTCCTCGGCCTCAGCGCCACTTGGAGCAGCCTCGCGGATGGCAGGAGGATAGTACATATTCTCCTCCTTCCACAAATCGGATGAGGCCTCGATCCCAGCCTGCCTGAGAGCCTCCCTCCAAACCTCGGCAGAATAGCGCCTGCACAACCCGAGGACCTCAGATCTAAAGGTTGCTGCTGTCTCTTCCATTCCCGCGGCATAAGCCTCCTCCTCGGCTTCCTTCACAGTGGCCAGGGCTTCCTCCCTGCCCTGGACAGCCTCAAACTTGGCCCTCACGGCCTCGTCCCTCGCCCACTCGGCTGCCTTCTTGTCCGATTCGACGGCAGCCACCTTCTTGGGCAAATCTGCAAGCAACCCCTTTGCAGTCTTCAACTGCTCCTCCGCCTCAGCCAGGCGCTTCGAGTAATCCTCGGCCTGCTTCTGAAAACCGGCGAGACCGGACAGGGCAGCGTCCCGGGCACTGGTCATCGCACTCAGCTCCTCCCGGGCCTTGGATAGATCAGCCTCAGAGCGCTTAAGAACCTGGATGGCCTCCAGGTGTTTCTCGCGCTCCACCCCCATGGCTTTCCCCTGGTCGTGAGCCACGTCCTCCAACCTATAAGTAGCCTGAACGGCCTGTTCAACAAAACAAATGCGCCATCAGCTGAGATCAAGAAGCGGAAAGGAAGAGCTACAACTAGGAAAAGTCACAAGTATTGAGGGGCTTACCATCCCCAAGTACCGCTTGAGGCAGAGGAAGACCTCCTTGCTCCTCATAGTTGCCAGCTCTGCCATGTCGGCTGGGAGTAACAGGCACCTTTCCACCGCGTCGGCCACGTATGTGCCCTCGCCCTCGTTGAAATCTCTGAGGGAGGAGTCTTCCCTCAGCGGCGCCCCGCGGAGCATGGGGGTAGGAAGCCAGGCCTGAGGCTCGGGCAGGTCTTCGACCTGTTTGTCCTGGCCTCGGGAGCCTATTTTCAACTGTTTGGACGGCCGCCGATCATCACCCTCCTCCCGTGGGGACTCGGACCTCTCCTCAGCTGGCCTTTTGCCCTTATCCTTCTTCTGCTTGGGATCAGAAGGCTCACGTCTGGGAGGCAGACTCGCCTTGGGCAGAGAGGGAGGAAGCCCCGATTGGGTAGAAGCCGACTTGCCCTGGGCAGAACGAGTTCTCGGAGGAGGAGGAGGGAGCTCCGACTTAGATTTCCCCGGCTGGCCTTCGATCAGTTCCGCCAAGCTAACTTGCGGCTTCTTCTTGTAGCCCATTTTCCGCCGAGAAGAGGACTTGGACGCTGAGAAATCCGCTTCGGTCAGACGAGGGTCGTCCAAATCTCCTGGAGGGTCCTCGGACTGGTGAGATTGATCAAACACGTCAAATTCGTCCTCGGCAGGGCCAAAATCAGCAACCTCCACTTCCCTCTCAGGGCCTACTTCGGCGGGTTCCGAGATTCTAAGGGAGGAGGAGGGACCTGCAGGTATTGCGCCTTCTGATGTGGAGGGCACCTCAGGGAACCGAAACCCGTCCTCGGTCACAGTTATCTTCCGAAGCCGAGGATCCTTTGCTCTGATCACGTGTTTCGGCGCTGCAAATGACTTGTGAGCCGGGTCGTATTTCAAAATTTCGTGAGCGGCCTTAACCTGATTATCGTCGTCGTTCACAAAAACCTCTGCCCTCAGCGCCTTTTGCAAGTCTTCCCGGTTTATTAGGCTGAAGTGGCGCGTAAAAGCGTGCGGATCTGCAAGAAGAAACACATCCACATTAGAAACCAAACAGTGCGAGAGAAAGAGACGAGAGAAAGGATGGAACTGATCTGGGTCCTAGAACTCTCTCTCTCTATTTTCCCACTGCCCACCTGGGGTCCCCTCCGTCGTCGGGCAGTGAAGGCCATCATGCCACTCTCCAGACACGATGAGGAAGTCTTTGTTCAAACCCTTGCTGGACTCAGGGAGACACTGAATGAGCCGGACTCTGTCATCCCTGGTCTTCAGATAGTAAGTTTCGCCCTTCAGGCACTGGAGATTATAGCACCAGTTGACGTCATGGTGGGTCAATCTCAGGCCCATCTTCTCATTTAGGGCATCCACACAGCCCAGAACCCTAAAGACGTTGATGGCATATTGAGTGGGGGCTAGCCGGAAGTGCATCAGATAGTCCCTCATCACCGGACCCATGGGTATCCTCATGCCACCTCAACGAAGGCAACAATGGGAATCACCACCTCACCCTCCTGCCTCCGAAAGCGCCACTCACCCTCCGCACAATACCTCAAGCCCACATTGGCCGGTATCTTGTAGTCGGCGATGAATTTCTCCATCGCCTCCTCAGTGAAGACATACTTCTTAAAAATACCCATCCCAAATGAAGCCTAAACGAGCTAAGAGGGAGAAAACGGAAAAGAGGCAAAGATGGAAAAGGAGAAAGTTCAAAGGGAGATAGAGTGACTTACAGAAAGATGTAGAAGCTCCTCGGACAGGCCTTTTATGCTGGAGATGTAGACTCTTGAGTGCAAAGAAGCAGAGGAACCGGGCTTTCAAATGGGTATTTATACCCTAAAATTAAGGAACAGAGCGGGTTTTCCCACTCCCAACCGTTAGGCGAATCCCCACCGTTGGATTAACATCCCCCCGTTGCACGTGGGGAGCACAAAGCCGTCTGGATTTAATGAAGGACACGTCGTGCCCTTCAAGGCATCAGTAACGCTTCTGAAGCAGGCGAAAAGACTCCAGTACCCCCAGAGGGCCAAACTCAAACGGTACATGACGCATGCCCGAGGACATCAAAATCCTCCTCTCCGCCCGAGGATGCGGACAGCAAAATTTTGAGGGGCTATTGTGGGGCCAAATAATCCCACGGCCCAGCCCACTTCATTCCTGGGCCGAAGGCCCGAGCCGAGGAGACATCCAAGTCCGAGAATGACCTCACCATCGGACGTCCGAGAGTTAGAAGAACATGCTCGTAACGAGCAGTCACCTCCACATTAAATGTGCCTGACAATCGCCCTGGCCGCGTTAATGAGGAAAAGACCCTGCGCCAGCGTTGCCTCGATCGCCGCAACTCCCAAAGAGACTGGGAAGTCGGCTGATGGGACAAGTACCTGAGCGAAGGTCATGATCACTCAACAAGTGTAGGGCTAGGATTGATTGGGCAAGGGGTATATAATGTAAGGGAATCCCTCCTGCGTGGGGGACGAAGAAAAAGGAGGAAAATAAGAAATAAAGGAAAAGAGAGAAAAGAGGGCAAGAGCCTCCTCGGCCCATGGCCGAGGAGCCCATCCCCATTGTAAACCGTGTTTAGTCTATTTACTTAAGTAAAAGAGACCGGAGTTCACGCCGCCAGAGCGCCGGCCGGCGCCTAGACCTTCGACCCACTCTCTATAAATTCATTGCGGGGTTCGTTGGGCTTTTGACCCGTGTCCATTGGGCTTGGGCAGCCGAAAACCCAGTCCCCACAAGTAGTATTAAACTTAGACAAGAATTTTAACCTACAACTAATTATGTTTACTTTTTCTAATAATTTGACAAATATATATATATATATATATATTTTATATTTATGATAAAAAAATGTATTTATTTTTAAATACATCTATATGCATACAGGAAGTTACAAGCTAATATATTATATAATCAACTGTAACATGATAGGAAAAATAGAAAAAGAATATTTTAAGACCATAACCAATTTCACAATTATCTTATATGGCATACAATAATTAATTGTTTGCCATTTTTATATAAAATTATCACTATTTTTTCTATAATTCATAATAAGTGGTATTAAATAATTGAATATATATATATATATATATATTAAATTAGTCATGGTCATGCCAACAGGGGCTTGGCTAAGTGGGTAAGGCTCGGATGCTTCGTGCAACACACCTAGGTTCGAGTCCCGCTGCCCGCATGAGTCCGTTGGTGGACATTCTTACTTTAAAATCCCGGGGGTGTAATATAACCATAAATCCTCCCATTTTCTTTTTCTCAAAAAAAAAAAAATTAGTCATGGTCATAAAATTTCCATAAACAAAATCAAAGCACCTATGAATTTCAACAAAAGATTCCAACCACGATTGATATGTTTGACCGCCAACCTATTTTGTCCTCGATTGATATGTATGACCGACAACTTATTGTTGTCCTCACATGTGTGACTGACAACCTATTTCTGTCATTTTCTTACATCAAACTGCCATCTTCAAAACAGTCTTCTCTTGCTTCCTCTCTAAACAAAAAGAGAGTTTTTTTTTTTTTTTTTGATTTGAGCAAAAAGAGAGTTTAGAAAATTATTAAATACTTTAGAAATGATTTTCTTTCGCTCATATAGTCGTATGATAGGAGGGATGGGCTCTATACATAGGTCCCACTACAGGACCTATTTCTCTTTTGAGAGAAAGTAGCAATGCTCGTAGTATTTAAGCATTGCCTGTGAGGGTTCGGCGTTGTACCTGTACTACTGCTACGAAACTAAACACGCACGAATAAAAGAAGAAGAGGTAAAATGCAAGACACAATTATCCTATTCCCAGCTCCAGGCATGGGCCACATGATTTCAATGGTTGAGCTAGGCAAGCTCATCCTCCACCACTATTCTAACAACTTCACCATCACCATCCTCCTCACCACCGGCTCTTTCTGGAACACCCCAAGTGTCACCTCTTACATCCACCGTATCTCTCAATCCAACTCCAACATCTCCTTTTACAGCTTACCTTCTGTCTCCGTTGATACCACCCCAACTCGAAGCCGTGCAGCCATGGCTTTTGACTTCATCCGTGTTAGTTCAACCCATGTCCCAAATGCACTCCAACAAATCTCCCACACTTCCACCATTCGTGCTCTTATTATCGACATTTTCTGCACCTCTGCTCTTTCTATAGCCAAACAACTCAACCTTCCTGTTTATTATTTCTACACTTCCGGTGCTCATGCTCTCGCTGCCTTCTTATACTTTCCCAAAATCCATGAACAAATAACAAAGAGCTTTAAGCACCTCAACAACACCGAGCTTCACTTGCCTGGACTGTCACCATTGAAATCCACACACATGCCTGAACCAACCCTCGACCGAGACGACCCAGCTTATTGGGACATGGTCTATTTCTGTTCACATCTTCCGAAATCAAATGGGATTATAGCTAACACGTTTGAGGACCTGGAGCCAAAAGTCATAAAGACCATTGCTGATGGTGTGTGTGTTCCTGATGAGCCAACTCCGCCTGTTTACTATATAGGACCTTTAATTGCTGAAGCCGAAGAACGAGCAGGTGATGATGGAAATGAAGGTGGTGATGAGAATGAGTGTTTATCATGGCTAGACAAGCAACCAAGTAGAAGTGTTGTGTTCTTGTGTTTTGGTAGCCGGGGATCTTTCTCAGTGGCACAAGTGAGAGACATAGCTAATGGCTTGGAAAGGAGTGGACAAAGGTTCTTGTGGGTGGTGAAAAAGCCACCACAAGATGAGAAAACTAAGCAAACTGAGCAGTATACATCGGAGTTTAATTTGGATAGTGTGTTGCCAGAGGGGTTCTTAGAAAGAACAAAAGATAGGGGCATGGTGGTGAAGTCATGGGCACCCCAAGTGGCGGTGCTAAGAAAGGAATCCGTTGGCGGGTTTGTGACACATTGTGGGTGGAATTCGGTGTTGGAGGCAGTGGTTGCCGGAGTGCCGATGGTGGCGTGGCCACTCTATGCTGAGCAGCATCTGAATAGAAATGTTTTGGTGAAGGATATGAAGATGGCTATTGGCGTTGAGCAGAGAGAGGATGATGGGTTTGTGAGTGGGGATGAGGTTGAGAGAAGGGTTAGAGAGTTGATGGAGTCGGAAGAAGGGAGAGAACTCAGGGAAAGGATTTGGAAGATGAGAGAAATGGCTTCGGCTGCTTTAGGAGAATTTGGTTCGTCTACCAGAGCCTTGGTTAAGTTTGTTGAGGCACTTAGGTAGTGCCGGTAGTGGATTTGGATACTATGTTGAGAAGGAAAATATTTCTCCTACACATGTTTGTGGTTGTGAAGAAGATGTAATGTAATGTAATTGAGCAATTGAGTGAGTTTCAGAAAGAATTTGTGTTCAACTCTTGTCAAATTATTTGTTGTGAAAGATTTCTGTTAATACATTTCTGGTTGCAGTACTCCTTGAATCCCTTGTATTTTTTATCTTCTTTTGAATGATTTATTTTCTAACTAAATGATACGACTAATTTATTGCAAGATAAAGGAATTGGATCCTAATTTTGCCATGATATCGAAGGAGAAGAACTTGGATCCAACTATTCTGGCATTGCTACAGAGGTGTAGTTTGGATGTAAATAGAGATCATCGTGACTACACTGATATCACTGTCATTGACTCGGAACAGTGTAGACAATGCTATGCCCGCTCAAAAAAAATTTTGTCAGAAGAGCTGAGGATTCATGAACTTGAAGAGTGGCTTCCTTTGTCTAGACTCTAGACTTGTACTACACCATGTAGAGGGTACTCCAGAATTCATCCTTGAAACAATCATTGTGGCAATTTTTCGTCCAATGACTATCAAAATCATTAATGCTACACACCAACTGGTAGTACGATTTCTCTTGCTTGACTAAAAATTTTCGTTTTAATTTGGTAGCACTCTGATTAATTTATAAATCTTTCTGGTTTAGTGGTGGGAACTAATGGAAGTATATACCTTAGAGGTGTTTTTGGTGTAATTGTTTCTCCTCATTTAGATATTTGGTGAAGTGTTGTATTTGTAGTTTGCATTCGGCTTTGCAGTGCTGCAGTTCTCTCCAACAAACTAAAATGTCTGAATGAATTTTCTGAAATTAAATTATAGAGGTATTACAACATACAGGTATTACACATATAAATTAAACTAAATTATAGAGTTTTCAAACAAGTTCGATGGCACAGTCTGAAAAGTTGAAGTTGCCGGCTGCAAACAAGTTGTACGAGAAAGTATAAACGGACTAATATATAGTATAAGTCAAAAGAACAAATCCAATAGCAATGTTTTTGTCAAAGCTTGAAGGAAAATGAGAGCATTTCAAGATGAGGTTTCAGATTAGGCAGAGAGGCAGAGTATACATGTAATGATGAGGTTTGCCCAAGGCCATTAAATGACAATTGCCTCAGCTGCAAAGCAAACGACCTGTAGCTTTCTGCAGTAGTGTAATCAGTTTATGTTGTAGTTTTCTGTTGTAGTGTAGTTAGTTTATTTGTATTGACACGTGTAAGGTGATGATCATTTGAATGTTGTAATGATCAGATGGTGGGAAGTTGATCTGTGTAACTTGGAATTGGTTAGAGGTGGTTAGATTATTTTTTTTGTTCTTTAGGCTATATATAATCTTTTTGTAACGATTTTGTTTAATCAATCAATTTAGATATTTTTCACAGAGCTTCAATTCTCTCTCTCTCTCTCTCTCTCTCTCTCTCTCTCTCGTTTCACTGTGTTTGTTACACTCTGTTTTCTCATATGGTATCAGAGCTCTTTTGCTTCCATTAATGGCGAATCAAGATCAAGCTCCTTCTTCCACTACTTCTCAATCTAATGCTCATCGTGAGCTTTCTCCAATGGAGGATCCGAGAAGCCCTTTCTTTTTGCACAATGGAGAGTCACCAGGTGCGATTCTTGTTACTCAGCTCTTGACTGAGGACAATTACCCCAATTGGGCTAGGGCTATGCTTATGGCACTAGATGCGAAGAGCAAGCTGTGTTTCATTGATGGCTCTGTCACGATTTCTATGGCTGTCACACCCCTGGAGAAAATTGCTTGGTCGAAGAACAACTCCATGATTTCCTCATGGATTTTGAATTCCGTTTCACCTCATATCACTGCAAGTGTGATCTACAGAAACACTGCAATGGAGGTTTGGAATTCACTCAGAAATCGTTTTTCTCAAGCTAATGGTGCAAGAATTTCACAGCTTCAGAAGATGATCTCAACAATTATGCAAGGAGATGCAACTGTGACTACCTACTTCACTAATCTTCAAGCATCATGGGATCAGTTACTTAATCTCAGGCCTTCACCATCTTGTTCATGTGGCGACAAAATCACACTCTTCAATCATTAAGATGCATTGATGCAACTCCTCAATGGCTTGAATGAAGCTTTCTCACAAGTCAGAACTCAAATCCTAATGATGGAGCCAAGTCCTTCAATTGACAAAGCCTTCTCTTTGGTGCTGCAAGAAGAAAGGCAGAGGGCTTTAGGTTTCAATGGAGGTGGTGTGTCAGTTAATTCAACAGCTCTGGCAGTCAAGACTCAAGGGTTTAATCAAGGAGGAAAGAACAAAGGCAAGGGCAGACCTCTTTGTAGTCATTGTGGAAAACTTGGCCATTTCATGGAAAAATGCTACAAACTAGTAGGATTTCCACCAGGATACAAGCAGAAAGGCAAAATTTCTGTGGCAAATCAAGTGATTTTTGATGGTGAAAATGGTCAATCCGAGGCTACATCAAGCTCCTTCCCATTCACAGATGAGCAATGCCAGCAATTACTGTTAATGCTGAGCTCTCATGCTTCTTCCTCTACCAGTCAAGATGTCGTTCATGCTGCCAATTCTACTCTCTCAAGTATTTCTTGTGCCTCTTTCTAGGATTCTGCTTACCTTAATTTGAAGAATTCAATTTTTTCTGAAAATCCTTCAAATAAAATAGCTCATGATGCTGAAACTTGGGTTATAGACACAGGAGCCACTGATCACATCATTCATTCTATATCCCTTTTCACCAGCATAACTAGCTCCTTGTCATCCTTTGTACATTTGCCTAATGGTGAAAGGGTTCTTGTCACACACATAGGCACAGTCCAACTTACCCCAACATTGATTCTTGAAAATGTGATTTGTGTTCCAACTTTTTCATTTAATCTGATATCAGTGAGCAAATTAACCAAATCATTATCATGCTGTTTGGTTTTTCTTTCAAACTACTGTTTTATACAGGGCCTTATTTGTTGGAGAGTGATTGGATTGGGTAAGCTTCACAACAATCTTTATCTGCTGCAAACCTCAGAAAATTGCAAAACTGCTTCAGAAGCAACTACTGTCCTAGAGTCAGTTTTCAAATCTTTTGTTAATTCTGTTTCTAATGATTCTACTGTCAATAAGTCATACTTATGGCATCTTCGATTAGGACATGTGTCTGATGACAAACTTCCTTATTGTGTATCAGATGTTCCTTCTTTTCATTCCAATGAAGAATGTGTTGTTTGTCCAATTGCCAAATTTAAAAGATTACCCTTTCCTAATTCCAATCATATATCTGAGCATGCTTTTGATTTAATACATTGTGATGTATGGGGACCCTTTGCTAAAGCAACTCATGATGGTTTTAAATACTTTCTTACAATTGTGGATGATGCTACAAGATCCACTTGGGTTTATCTGATGAAATCCAAAACAGAAACTAGGCCTCTATGAATCTCTTTTTATAACATGATCTTTACTCAATTTCAATCTCATATCAAAGTAATTAGGACTGACAATGCTCAAGAATTTTTTCTCAAGGATTTTTATGCTCAACATGGGATTGTACATCAACACTCCTGTGTTGCTACTCCACAACAAAATTCAGTTGTGGAGAGAAAGCATCAACACATTTTAAACATTGCTAGAGCATTGAAATTTCAGTCAAATATACCACTTTGCTATTGGGGGGATTGTGTTTTGACAGCTGTTCACATTATTAACAGGCTGCCTACTACTGTTTTGGATCATAAAACTCCATTTGAGAAACTTTATTGGAAAACTCCTTCTTATAATCACTTAAAAGTGTTTGGATGTCTATGTTTTGCATCTACCTTAGCTTACAATAGATCAAAATTTGCTCCTAGATCTATTCATTGTGTCTTTCTCGGATACCCTTTTGGTGTCAAGGGTTACAAACTATTGAATTTGATAACCAAACAACTTTTCATTTCAAGGGATGTATATTTTCATGAACATGTGTTTTCTTTCATCTCTTCTATCACTTCACCACAAGCATCCATTTCTTTTCCTCATATCTGTCCGAATGTGGCAACCCCAGTTGATGCCATATTCCTTGATCTTGTCCTTCCTTCTTCACACACTTTTCCTTCCCCTTGTAATCCTACCCAAGTTCCACATCAAGCAGTAGATCCTATCAATACTGCCATCCCTGATTCTGTGATACCCGAATCTGTCACATCAGATTCTAGTCATTCCACTTCTGCAGAATCTGTTCCCATTCCTTTAGTTGCTCAAAATCCTACAACTGATCCATCTGCATCTATTCCTTTCTTAAGAAGATCTTCTAGACCTTCTAAGGCTCCTACATACTTGAGGGATTACAAATGCAGCACCATTACTTCAAATGAACTTACACAGTCCAGTCATCTCAGCAGCAGCAACAAGTCAGGTTCTATTCACCCATCAGGTACCAAATATCATCTCTCTAATTACATTGATTCTTCCCAACTCTCTTCTTCCTATGCCCATTTTTGCTCCCTTATTAGTTCAATCCCTGAACCAAGATTCTTTCATGAGGCTATTAAAGATCCTAAATGGAAAGATGCCATGAATGCTGAGATTACAGCTTTGGTTTCTAACAATACTTGGACACTTACTCCTTTGCCTTCCAACAAGAAGGCAATTGGATGCAAGTGGGTCTATAGGGTTAAATACAAAGCCGATGGCTCTATAGAGAGGTATAAAGCAAGACTAGTTGCAAAGGGATTTACTTAGCAAGAGGGATTAGATTTTACTGACACTTTTTCACCTGTTGCCAAGTTAACTATTGTTAAAACTCTTCTTGCTATCTCTGCTGTGAAAGGGTGGCACTTGGTACAGTTAGATGTCAACAATGCATTCTTGAATGGGGACTTACATGAGGAAGTGTATATGCAACTCCCTCAAGACTTTCACAGCAAAAGGGTGAATGTTGTTTGCAAGTTAAATAAGTCTTTGTATGGACTCAAACAGGCCTCAAGACAATGGAATGCTAAATTTTGTTCTGTTGTCAAATAGCTTGGTTTTAAGCAATCCAAGTCTGATTACTCACTGTTTACAAGGAGGCTTGATGGTTCTTTCATAGCATTGGTGGTCTATGTTGATGACATTCTCATAGCCAGCAACAATGTTCAAGAGGTTGAAGCACTCAAAGTCTCCTTAGATCAACACTTCAAGCTTAAAGACCTTGGAGGTTTAAAATACTTTCTTGGCCTTGAAATAGCCAGATCAGCCAAAGGGATCAGCTTATGCCTAAGAAAATATGCTTTGGAGATTCTCAAGGATGTTAGTATGTCAGCTTGTAAGCCGAGTAAAGTACCAATGGAGTAGAATTTAAAGTTGAGCAAGCTACAAGGTACTTTGCTACCTGATCCTAGAGTTTACAGAAGGTTAGTTGGTAGATTGATATACCTAACCATCACCAGACCAGACATAGCCTACCCGGTTCATAAATTGAGTCAATTCATGTCCAAACCAAGGAAGCCTCACTTAGATGCAGCTTACAAGATTCTGCAATACATAAAGGGGTGTCCTGGTCAAGGAGTTTTCTTGTCTGCATCCTCGGATTTTCATTTGAAGGCTTATACAGATGCTGATTGGGCATCTTGTATAGACACCAAAAGATCAACCACAGGTTATTGCATATTTTTAGGTGATTCCTTAATCTCTTGGAAGTCTAAGAAACAATCTATAGTGTCTAGATCTTCTGCTGAGGCAAAATACAGAGCTATGGCTGTAACTGTATGTGAACTGACTTGGCTGCTATCATTGTTGAAGGATTTGGAAATTTGGCATCCTCAACCTGCTCTTCTGTTTTGTGACAATCAAGCAGCCATTTATATTGGAGAAAACCCTGTGTTTCATGAGAGAACCAAACACATAGAGGTTGATTGTCATGTTGTTAGAGATAAGGTACAAGACAATGTGATTAGGCTGTTTTTCACTCCCACACACACTCAGCTGGCAGATTTGCTCACTAAGGCCCTTAACAGTTCACAGTTGAGACATTTGTTAAGTAAAATGAATGTTATGAACATCCATGTTTCAAATTCTCTTCCTCAAGAGGAATGTACAGTCTTAGATGGTGATAGATCAGTTGCAAAGAAAGCAGACGCAGATGCAAGCAGTAGATTAGATTCTCATCTTGAGGGGGAATGTCAAAGCTTGAAGGAAAATGAGAGCATTTCAAGATGAGGTTTCAGATTAGGCAGAGAGGCAGAGTATTGGGGCAGAGTATATATGTATTGATAAGGTTTGCCCAAGGCCATTAAACGACAGTTGCCTCAGCTGCAAAGCAAACGACCTGTAGCTTTCTGCAGTAGTGTAATCAGTTTATGTTGTAGTTTTCTGTTGTAGTGTAGTTAGTTTATTTGTATTGACACGTGTAAGGTGATGATCATTTGAATGTTGTAATGATCAAATGGTGGGAAGTTGATCCGTGTAACTTGGAATTGGTCAGAGGTGGTTAGATTATTTTCTTTGTTCTTTAGGCTATATATAATCTTTTTGTAACAATTTTGTTTAATCAATCAATTCAGATATTTTTCACAGAGCTTCAATTCTCTCTCTCTCTCTCTCTCTCTCTCTCTCATTTCACTGTGTTTGTTACACTCTGTTTTCTCATAGTTTTAAAGGTAAAGAGTGCTAGAAAAAGCTTGAATAGACAATGATGACCAAATATTTCATAAGTAGTGTTGTATCTGTGTTTGGTTTGACTAGAAAATATTTTCAAGGGTTTGGTTGTGTCCTAAAAAAAATTATGAAAAATTGGTGAAGAAGGAGACCAGCGTTTGGCAATGGCAAAGACTGGAGGCTACCAGCAGTGGTTGGCGACCGGAGACCAAAGACCTTAGGGTCCGTTTGGATACAGCTGAAAACTGAAAACACTGTAACAAAATAATTTTTAAATATGTGAATAGTGCCGTGAGACCCATTTTTAATGTTTTTTTTTTTTAATAAAGTGGTTGTGGGTCTCATGAACAGTGCATAATGTCTTCTGAATAGTGTAATCCATGTGCATCAAAAAAAAAAAAAAAAAAAAAAGAAGAAGAAGAAGGAAACACCAGACACAAACACTGGCTTTTAATCTGAATCCAAACACTACCTTAGTGGGAGGTGGAGTAAAAACTAATTTCCATCATAAGTATCCTTATTTTATGATCAACTAGAAAAATTATTTCTAGTTGACCAACATTTTCAATGGCCCTAAACACTCATAAATGTGGAAAATACTTTCAATCGCCCTAAACATCTACAAATTTAAAAAATATTTTTAGGAAATTTTCATTGAACCAAATACAAAGCCAAAACGAGAAAAAAAAAAAAAAAAAAAACTTATAATATATGTTTTTTATGGTTCAAGTCCAAGTCATCTGTTTTGACCATATTTGAAGTGAACCAATTTTTACTCCAAGTCAAAGTGATCGAATTCAAGTGGGTATTTTTAGTTCGGGTTATCGGTTGGTTCCAATTTTATAAAGTCTATATTAAAAATAAAATAAAAAAGTTCCCATTCATTTATTTGAAAACATGCATATAAAATTAAGGGGACTTACACTTTGCCCACTTGTAGTTTGCCCAAAGAACACTTTGTCCACCTATGATTTAAAAATTGACACTTTACTCACTTGAGATTAGCTTTGTTTGTCTTCCGTTATCTATCTCTGTTAAAAACAAGGATAAGTTTGTATTTTTATTATCATTTTATGTCTCTCTCCTATCAAAACATAAAAAACTAAAAACTAAAAGAAAAAGAAGATCTAAAAACTAAGGCCCTGTTTGGTAGACTAGTTGTTGAGGACCATTTTTTCGGCTCATGTGGCATTACTTCATTGGCAACCCATGCCACAGCAACATACTATTGATTTTATGGATAAATTTATTTAAAACCCAAAATAGGCTCATATCTCATTCAACTACACGGATTGGGCTCACATGGCCCACGAGATCCTTACTTCACAAGGCGGGTCCATGGTCCACATTTCCTCTTCATCAATTGGGATCATAGCCCCATGACATCATCAACATCAACATATGGATCGGGCTTAAGTAATGAATCAAAACTCATGACCCATATTACCTCTTTTACACTCATGGCAAGCGGCTTCTTCAACAAGAGCCCATATTTACACAAAATGACAACAAAACCCGAGGTACGTCATCTCACCTTCGGCTTATGATCCAAGCTCATAAGTCTCTCAGGGGAAACTTTGGGAGTCGTGATTTGGAGGGTCAAGAGGTATGTTCAGTAAAGCTCCAACGGTTTAAAGTTGATAAAAGAAATATGTTGCTTGGAGTGTCTTCTTCAACTCCCTAAACTCTGACGAGTCCGTGTATAGCAGGTAACATATAGTAAGCATCTCTTATCACGTAGCACTTTAGATGATAAAATTTTCCATTGCTCTTTTCCTAAAACTTGATATTCATCATGTGACAAATACTTAATATCTCTAGCCATCTAACTGCTGGGAAGATTACTGTTCATTCAATCCCCAGCTGTTGTTATACTTATTTATAAACTTCATTATATTATTCTACATAAATCTCATTACTTCTTTTAGCTAAAATCCAGCTCAAACACATGGCCTAATCTGATTGGCTATCTATAATCTCTCTCTATACAAAATATTCATGATATCTTTGAATACCCAGCTGCTGTCTGCCACAATTTGACCATATATTTCTCTACCAGCTACCAGAGCAGAGCATTAAATACTCTTCTGCTCACCAAGATTATGTCACAACACAATGAGACCTTGACTAAATCTCTAAGGCTTCATTATCTTTCAACCAATCATTCTATTACTTGCTAGAAATGTGTTGTAATGGAACCTTGCACCAAAAACACAAACACCCAAAGAATGAAACATTTCCAGCTGAATCCCAGCAGTGTATTCAGAACTTGACACCTGGCTGGGAGTGACATCATCAGCTATTTAATGCTGAAATCCCAGCAGCCAGCTGTTATACCAAAAATAGCAAGATACCCTCTAAAGAGATCTTACCATTTTTCAGCCAAATCCTTGAAATGACTATCTCCAGCAGTCTGAAATGACCCATTTGACCTCATTGGTTCTGCTCAAAGCAAACAGCTTTTTCATGATAGCTATCACAGCTTTTCCTGACAGCTGGGACAGCTTTTTCATGATAGCTGTCACAACTTTTCCTGATAGCTGGGATAGCCTTTTCAGAGCAGCTGTGATAGCTGACCTAGCAGCCTGAGCATTACACATTTTTCCACTTTTGGCTAAAACCAAAACCAACCATTGAAGCTACATTTCTCTTGCCAAAATACTTTCCTTTTCTGGTACTTTTTCCCCAGCAGCTCTTATCTGAAACAGCAAGAATACCTTAAAGCTAAACATACCATTTTTTGCCAAATCTTAAGATGGATTCTCTGAAAATTCATTGCTATTTGGGTACAGATTTTGGGCTGAGATTTTGGCTAAGATATCCCCTTAAACTCAGCTATAAAAAAAACCATCATCAACACCTCAAGGGGGGGACACCAAGAAAAAAAAAAAAAAAAAAAAAAAAAACTCACTCATAAACTTCTCTTTCCCTCCAATGACCGGAGGAAGCTCTGAATGAAAGGGGGGAACTTCTGAGTTTTTATTTTCCAAAATTAGGAACTGAACTCTTCAGCCCTTAGCTCATAAATGCCCTTCATAAGCCTTCATACAATCTCAGCAGAAAATCCCAGCAGCTTTGCTAAACACATTACTACACTATTACTCCTTATATACTCATTCTCTCATTCTCGATACTCAGAAAATACACCTATCTCACTGCTCTTATCTCCAAATACCTAAATACATCTCCAGACTCTTCTTTTACAAAAGTCTTTCATCTTGGAAAGCCATCTCAACAACTTCTCCAGCAGTTATGATCTCATATTTTTACTATCTTTAACCACCATATCTCTCATATCTCACAACAGATCTATATATTTTACCATCTCAATACTTCTCAAGAGATGCCAAACACTCATACTAAAAGCTCTTCTCATGGAATGCATAAACTTCTATTACTAAAACTCTTCTCCTAGAAGGCACCAAGATCTCATATCAAAGCCTTTCTCTTAGAAGGCACCATTACTTCTTACATAAAACCCTTCTCTTAGAAGGCACATATACTCCATACAAAAGCCCTTCTCTTAAAAGGCATATATACTCCATATAAAAGCCATTCTCATGGAAGACAATACTACTCATAACTTTACAAAAACTAAAAGAGCATTGTTAAAAGGGAAAACTCATTTAAGTGCATGATAAGAGGAGCAAACTTAACCAGCCCCTACACACAGCTGGGCATACTCTCTCTCCCTCCAGTTGCACCCATTTTTTCCCCTTCAATCTTGAAATCATCATGGCAAACTACTGCTGGAATCTTATCAGCTCACTGATGCTACACAGCTGAGCTGCAAACTATCAAAGATAAGTGACTCTGTTTTCTTACCTTTAAATTTATATCATTACATGATTACTTCATATTTAAATACATATTACTTTATTCCAATTACTATTACAACTATTAACTAAGGCTTAAACTCATTTAAATGCATGACAAGAGGGGCAAGCTTAACTAGCCTCTACCACTGGCATCTTGCTAGAATCCTGTCAGCTCACTGATGCCACACAGCTGGAGTTATAAACCATACAAAGGGCTTAAACTCATTCAACCGCTGGCAAACTGCCTCTCTACTGCTGGCACTTTGCTAGGATATTATCAACTCACAGAAGTTGTACAGCTGGGGTTACAAACCATACAAAGATAAGTGACTTTGCTTCCTTATCTTTATATTTACATCGTTGAGTACACAATTACTTTACCTCTAAATAAATACTACTTTATTTCAACTGTTATTACAGCTAATCAAAACTACCATATCAAACACATATTACATATTTACTCAACAATTATCGTGATTCTTAAATTTTGGCCTTAATGATTGTTAGGCTTAATAATACACCGGTAGCCGTTGGATCACGTGGTCCAATGTTGAGTTCCGGACGCTACTCCCCAAAAAAGAACCCGGGCCTAGTAAGGTCATCCCTCCAACAAATCACACGTGGCTGGACAACCGAAAAATGGCCCCGAACACTAGTTAAACAACATATTTTCAATTTTTAAACAATATTACACGCATTTCCACACATTTTTTCACCCACACATATTTCAAAAAACTACAAACAACATTACTCAAACTCCTCTACCAAACGGGCCCTAAGTTTTCTAAAAATTAAATCCTAACATTTACATATTCTTTTCATGTAAACTTTTATGTTTTCTTTTCATGTCTACTAAAATTTTATCATTATGTTAATTTATTACAGGTTTCGTGCCATTGGATTTGGTGTCTTTTTCTCCCCCATCAGTGCCTTTTTCATCAACTTCGATCTCAGTCAAAAAACCTATCCAGTAATTCTCTTTCTCTCAGAGCATCCACAACCGGAAATTTTATACCATCCCATTTTACCATCTCAAAAAGTCATTTTATCAATTATACAATACTCCCAACATCCTAACTTTTATTTTCCTATTCTACTTATTAAAATAATATTTCTACACAATAAAATAATATATCCTACAATCACCATCATTTACAATACAACACATTATTTATTCTTTCTCTCTCTTTCTTTATGTTCAAGAACCACAATCACCACCATCGCTGCACTACACACACCTGACACCACCACCACTAGCAACCCATAATCTACCATCAACACAAAAAAAAAAAAAAAAAACTCAGACCATCAACACCACCCTTTCCAACCATCAACACCACCAAAAAAAAAAAAAAAAAACCACAGCAACCCACGGTAAAAAACCAAACCCACGCCGTTGCACCTACTGCCCGAGTCGTTGCACCACCAAACCCACACCATTGCATCCACTGACCATGCCGTTGCCTACCAAAATCACACCTACTGAAATCAACCCACTGTCACCCACTGACCCAAAACCCACTCCCACACAAATCACAACCCACGCGACCCAACACTAACCCACCATGATCTCCATCGCTAACTACTGCGAAGCCACACAATCTTCACCCACAAACACAACAAAAATTTATGAAAACTGGATTGCTCAATTCACCACTGGGTAGCTCAATTTTGTTGAAGCTCGAAGGAAGCGGATTTGCCGCTGGGAAGCTTGAAGGAAGTTGATTTTGTCGATTTGAAGAGAGAGGGTCATCTACACATGCAAGAATGTCGGTTTAAAGAGAGAGTGATGGAGTGAAAAGTTAAATGGGTATCTAGAGTGTTGGGTTTATGAGGTGAGTGAATCGGTAAAGGGATCGGAGTACCGATGCCTCGTCGGAATCACTATTGGAGAGAAAGGATCATCGGAGAGAGAGAAGCATCTAACTTATCGGAGAGAGTCTTGGGTCTAAAGCGAGCAGAGAGTAGATGAGAAAGAGAGAAGGAAGAGAGAGAAAAGAAGAGAAATGATGAGAGAGCAGAGAGAAATTTCTGGGTTAAAAAGGAGGAAAGAGTATTAAAAAATTATTTTTTTTATCCCATTTAGCTACAGTACCATCTTACATTTAAGATGGTACTGTAGCTATATGTCAAAAAAAAATTAGCCTTTTCCAATTTGGCATTTTCGTTGCTGAGCAGTTTTTAGGCCTGAATGCTAAATGTAACTTACATTTGGCATATAGCATGCCCATTGCTGATGCTCTTAGCTTTTCTTCTTTTGGAATGAATTTTCTTATTAGGAAAAAAGAGAACAAAGAAAAAGGAAAACTGTTCCAACAAGATATGCCTTGTTCTGTGGTGGAGAAGCTTTTGCACTTTTGTTATTTTTAATATTTTTATATTTAGAATGTCCGTTAAAAAGTGATTATCGAATATAATTGTGTTATAAAAGGAAAAACAACCATAATTACCAAAAAGAATGCGAAATAATTACAATTAAAGGAAAAGTTAATGGCTTTTCATGTGGTGCCTATGCTATCTGGCTATTGGCTAGTCAACAAATTGTTGACCAAGGTTGAGTTTTGAAACTCAGTCCGTTTAATTAACTGAAAAAGAGAGAGATTCAAGATTTTTGAGGTCGGACTGAGGTTCAACTGAGGTCAAACTGTGATGTGTCATTTAATTTTTTAATATATTTGATACTTAAATTGGTTTATATTTATTAATTTTTCCTTCTTAACCAACAAGATGTGCGTGGCCCAACAGTTTGAAAAGAAGAGGAAAGAAAGACCTAAAAGTTAAGTTTTAATTTTTACAAAACCTAGCTTTTAGATCTTCTTTTCCCTTGATTTTTTTAGTTTTTTTAATGTTTTAAGAGGAGAGAGATATAAAGGGGTAACAAAAATATAAATTTACCTCTGTTTTTAACCGAAGTGGGTAATGGGAGACAAACGGAGCTAACATCAGGTGGGTAAAGAGCTAATTTTTAAACCACAGGTAGGTAAAGTGTTTTTAGGGCAAATCACAGGTGGGTAAAGTGTAATTTTCCCTAAAATTAATTAATTATATTCCATTAATTTCTTTAATTTTTTATATTTTTTTTATTATTTCTATCATTTTTTTTAGAAGAAGGCCAAAGTGGCCTATTTATTTAATAGCTAAAAAATCCAACAAATAACAATTATAAAGATCTGGTGGAACAGACTCCATCCAAACCGACAAAAGAGAATAAAACTTTACTCTCTTAGCTAAGACATCTACGAGAGCATTACCTTACCTACAAATGTAAGAGAAAAAAAAAACTCTGAAGAGAGTTAGTAGACAACAAGATGTCTCTAATAATATGGCCAAAGGAAGAATGGAGTAACTGTCCTTTACGAAACGCATTGATGAAGGTCTTAGAATCACCTTCAAAGATGGAGCTAGAAATGCCTACTTCATGAACAAATTGGACTGCACGTCTCGCTGCCAATGTTTCCAAAATTAGTACCGAATTTGGTATAGGAATTTTCTCAGCCATAGCTGCTAGGACCTCGCCTCAATCATTCCAAATCACCACACCTAAACCTACTGCATTTATATCCTAAAAAATGGCCCCCATCAAAATTAGTCTTAACACCACCTTGATCAGGAGGCTTCCACCGTAGTCTACAGGGATGCACCTTCTTCCTTAGGGCAAGTCGAGACTTATGAAATTCTTGGAGATGTTTTTGTGCCAAACCACCAGAGACAGAACTATGAAGGGGCAGAGGGGGGCCATTGCCTCCCCCACCCCCCTAAATTTTTTTTAAATAGTAATAGTATACACATTTAATGAATAGTTTAACAATTGAGCCCAAAATAATTATTTTTGGCCCCCCTCCTCCCAAGAAGTTACAAATTGGCCCATGAAAATGATAAAACCCAACTGGCAAACAATTATACTACAACATCTGTGTTACTGTGTTGGCTGTTTCTTACTTTTTCTTCTTAAATCCAAGCTATTTTTTTATGAGTGTTAAGATTGACTATTTGAATTTTTGTTAAAAAAATATGTGACTATTTTTGCTGAAAAGAAAAAAAAATGCACAAAAAAAGAAGAAGAAAGATAGATGAATACAAATTACAAACCAAACTAATGTACTTGTAGTGAGTGAGAGTGGGTTGCGTGGGTGGCCATTAATCAATGTGTGGGGTGGGATAGCAGGTGTGTTTGGCTATTAATTTTTAACTTAAGATATTTAATTTTTTTTAACTTACTACTTACTAGTTGGTTGTTTATTAGTAAATTAGTTTAACTTACTACTTACTAGTTGTGTTAATAAATTGGTGCTAATGTGTAGTGTAAAGTCATTAGTATTACAAATTTTATTATATAAATTTTATAAATTCATGTATCATTAATCTAAAGAAAATTAGGATTGAAAGGGAGATTGTTGCAAAGTTTAGTACAAAATCAACTATAGATGATTTTTGTTATTTAAAAGAATGTTGAATTCTATTTTTAAATTATTAATTTAAAATGTATTAATAAACGGTTATTTTGTTTCTCCTCTCTTTTGTTGATATTTTCTTAACATTAAATATATACTAATTTGTATTTTAAAGAAATTTTTTTTATTGAGGTTTTGGCACCCCCCCCCCCCCCAAAAAAAAAATTTGATCCTAGTTCCGTCCCTGCAAACCACCTATTTGATGCAGCAGTCAGACCACCTCGCCAACCCGAACTTTATTCCTTCTATTCCAAATTGCCCAACAAGTCATAACAAACACTTCAAAGTTGATGTGTGAGCTAAAAACTAACATTACCAGATTAGAAAAAGAGTGAATTCTGGAAAATTCCGAAGGCAAAGTAGAGAAGCAAGAATTCCAGATCGGTTGAAGTTTTTCACAAGACCAAAGAGCATGAATGGTGAATTCTTCTCTCACTTTGTAGAAGCTACAAATATATGATTGAGTCACCTTTCGCTTTAATAAGTTATGAATGGTAGGAATGGAATTAGTACAAGCTCTCCAAAGAAAATATTTAACTTTGTTCGGAACTTTTAACTTTCACAAGTTTGACCAAAATTTTTTTGTGGCCGTAGTATTCAAAGATGAAGCTGCATCTCTGCTACTCGATTCACAAAGAAAATTATACCCCGACTTAACCGTATACAAACCATTGTAGAATGTGGCCAAAATAGAACATCCTCCTGTGATGACGAACATAAAGGTATGGTCTTTTTTTATTATTTATTATTTATTATTTTTATATATATGCTAAGAAGAGCCTCTCTATGTGAAAAAAGTATGAAACTGCTTGAACTGCGGTCAGACCATACGGTTCTAAGAATCATGGCTGGCTTTAGCGGTTCGCACGGATCTTTTTTTTTTTTACTATATTTGGGTTGGAAAACAAATCTCAGCCGGTAAAGAATTTAAATATTAAAAAAAAAAAATCAAAAGAGAGAAAGAAAATAGAATGCCATGTTACTACCATCACTGTTTATTTTCCGGTAGTATGCTGATTATCCCCACTTCCCATTTTCTTTTTCTCCTTCTTGGCAACACTTTGCCCAACAGGCAGCAGCTAGAAACTCATCTCATCAGATTGTTTTTTGTTTCTTGGGTAGTGCACTTATAACTTGTATGTATTCTTGTTTTTGTTAAGTGTGCCCACTGTTTTGCCAGATAAGAGCATCTCTAGCAGCTTAGTCACATTTTCACACTGTTTGGAGAGTAAACAGTTTTACTCACTTACTTTTTTAAATACATTTTCCAACAAACTCTCTAACCATTCTCTATTACATTTAAATATTATTTTTTCATCATTTCTTGAATATTATTTTTATTCTTTATTCTTAATGTGCACAGAAAAAGAGAGAGAGGTTAAATATTTTAGTTATAAAAATTCATTTGAAGAGCGATAATAACTCTTCATGTGTGGAGAGCACTGTATCTTATCTACTCTATTTTTTACAATTTGGAGAGGTTGTTGAGCTAATTTTTGTGGATTTGCTGTCCAAATATGATTTTAGAGATGTTATTAGAAATGCCCTAACACCACTATACAGTACCCACATGAACTCTTGAAGCCTAATAGATTAATAGTGAAATTAGAAATTTGTCGTCCGCCAATATTGATATCACTTATCAGCTTGTAAGTTGTATCTTTATCATTTTTTTTTTCTTTTTAAAATTTTTTATAATGTTATTTCAGGTAAGTGCCCTTCTGAAGTTATAATTCTTATATAAGTCCAATTAATGCATGCCCTAATGCATTAATCATTCATTTTTTAAAATATTTTATGAGAATTGAAAAAACTATAAAAAAGAGTTAGGTTATGTTTGCTAACAATTTTTGTTTTCTGTTTTCAAAAACTTGTTTTTGGAAATATAAAGAAAAAACAATTTTCTTGTATTTTTGAAATCAAAAACATGTTTGGTTAATTAAAACTAAAAAAAAGAAAATAGTTTTTTGAAGAAAAAAATAGAAAATACTAAAATATTTTCCTTCACAAATTGAGTTTTGAGAATAGTTTTTGTTTTTTATCCATTTTGGGTTGTCAAACAAGTTTTTTAGTCTCAAAAATAGAAAATTATTTTGAAAATATAAAATAATGAGAAAAAACACTTACCAAACATACCCTAATTTTTTCATTTTTTCATAAAAAGTTTCTTAAAATGGTTTATTAATATATGTCTTAAGGGACCACCATACACCCTTGATGCGATAGTCACTCCACAAGTATAAGTATTGGTGGGAGGTGGGGGGCAAGGATCACGGTTCAAGTCTTCAAGAATGAGTTTTACATACATATACACTTAGATTAAGTTATAGTAGAATTTCTATCTTGTATAATATATATATGTGTGTGTGTGTGTGTGTGTGTGTTTTAAGCGCATATGTTAGTAAAACCCTTCTTATATTATTATTATTATTATTATTATTATTATTATTATTACAAGTTTAACTAATAAACATTTAAATAGATAAGGACATATTATATTCATTTTTAATTGGATTATTTTAGTTAATTTTTCTATTTTTACTAATTAAAAATATTTATTTTTATTTTAAATAATTATTAATTTAATTATAACGTCATCAAGATTCGATCACGGTTCGACCTTAAAAATTCTAAACCTCTCTCTTTTATGATTCATTGAATGGTTCGGGTCTAAAAATCATACTGGTTCCATTCCATTCCTTAGCCAAACAAACTTCGGAAGGGTGTGCCAAAGCCTAAATTTTTGGCATTTGACACACTAAACACCAAAAGACCTCTTCTAAAGCTAAAAATTTTTTAGAAATGTTATATTCACAATATTTTAACAACAAATTCTAAGTAGTAGATTATTATTGGTTATTATTATTGAGGCAAACAAATAATCTCAATACAAATTTAAACTAATAATAACTAATCACCTATGATTTATTATGAAAATATTGTGAATACAGTAATCTTCAAATTTTTTAGCATCAATAAACAGTAAATTTTATCTTTGGAA
The DNA here is from genome assembly GCA_032727855.1 of Quercus ilex subsp. ballota. Classification (NCBI taxonomy): domain Eukaryota; kingdom Viridiplantae; phylum Streptophyta; class Magnoliopsida; order Fagales; family Fagaceae; genus Quercus; species Quercus ilex. The sequence continues at coordinate 30,011,966 of CM064909.1, forward strand.
TGGTAGGTATAAATGCTATTCATTTTTCATTCATCTTCCCTCTTTTCTCAAACAAAATATCTCCTCATTTTTTCTCTCAGCCACTCATTATTTTCAGCCTCACTCTCTCTAACTCCTGTTCTCTCCTCTTCCACTTTTGTGAGCCAACACTCCCAATCCTCTCTACCATTTTTATCACACAAATTCTAGCATCACTCGTTTTTATCTCCATCTCCCTCACTTTAATGCTAATGCTATAATAATATATTGGCAACTGAGGTTTTCCCAGTACAAGATAATACCCATCTCTACATACTCTCTAATAATAATAATCTGACTTCAGTCTTCTCGTTCACGTACACACTACACTACACTACTAGCAGAGGCCAATCAGAAATCTAAGCTAATTGAATTCCAGGTTAGACAAATTTATGACCATGCCTTTTGCTTTTGATTTCGAATTCATTTTTTGCTTTGTTTTAGTAGAGAATGATTACGTTATTACTTTTTCTTTTTCTTTTTGGAATTTCATAACTAATTATTGTTTTCAGCTGAAAATTCTAATTTAGTTGCTGCACCGTACTATCAAATTAATTATCAAGGTCCTTTCTTCCTTGTATTAGTCAGAATTTGTGTTTCACTGAATTTTTTAAAAGCTTCAAATGTTTGATTGTTATGAGTGAAGGTGGGTATCTTCTTTTTTTTTTGTTTTGTTTTTTTTTTTGTTTTGTTTTAATGAAATTGAAATGTGGATGAATTAGCATTGCCGGTCTAAGCTTAATTTTGGTTCATAATATAAAGGGAACCTTACCCAGTTGCGTTCAATTTATTAGAATGTTATTACTCATCCCATTCCCATAGCAGAATGAATTTTATATAAAGGGTGTTTTAAGTCTTGATAAATACCATATATATATATATATATATATTGTTTTTCTGCCTACATTGTGTAAGAGACTTAGAGCCATGAAAATGTCACAAATTTCATCACATAGAAAAAAAAAAAAAAAAAAAAAAAAAGAAAGAAGAAGAAGAAGAAGAAGAAGAAGAGAGAGAGAGAGAGAGAGAATTCTGTCTGTTAAATGCCATATTGTGGCTTGGGTGGAAGGACACATGGGATCAAATGCCATATTGTGGTTATGCTATTGGAGCTGGTGATAGATGCCTCTATGTACCTATTAGGTCCTCACTACCTCGATCCTTCTCCAATGCCTTGCTTGCAGCCTTCAAGTGTGCACAGGCTACCAACTCTGTGGCTCTATTGAAAACCAGTAACAAGTAACAACCCATATTAGCTCTGAAAATAGAGTTAGAACAGCTCATAATTTCAATTTTGGATGACCCAAGTGTTAGTAGAGTCATCAGAGAGGCTGGTTTTTCAAATGCGGGGTAGAACAAGCTGTTTCTTTGGAGATTTGTTCTCAAATTCAAAGTCCTATGAGTAGCCAGTCCAAGGAAAACGCCAAACCTCTAGTTCTTGGTATTAAGCTCCCTCTTTCTCATCCTTTTATAAGTTTGGAAATCTTCATAATTTTTAGTCTTATATATTCTTTCAATTGGGTTGATTCATTATAATTTTGAATTAAATAATGTTTACGATTAGATAAAGGAACTTAAAAAATTAATGACAATTTGTCTAGATTGAGATGTGAAGGTTTTTGTGAGTTTTTTTTTTTTTTTTTTTTTTTTTTTTTTTTTTGACAAAATCTATTTGTGGTTTAGTTATTAAATCTTTTGGAATATTTTGTGGAGATTGGCTGTCACGTGCTAAATGTTAAGTTTAAATTTTTTTTAAAAGAAGCATCTTTGACATTTTCTTCAAGGGGAATATTGTTTTATGGAAAATACTAAAATTGTTACAAAAAGTTCACAAATTGATGTGACAATGACATGATTTGTGCTAGTAAGTGTTGGTAAAATAAAGCTTTAATTGCGCTTAAGCGTGAAGCCCTAAGGCTCTAGCGCTTTTTGCCTCTAAAGCGAGGCATACTCAATGAAGTGCACTTTAGGCACGCTTTTCAAAAAGCTGAAAGCGCTTTTTTTGCTCTTTCTTATATTTCTTTAAAAAAAAACAAAAAAAAAATCAAAACTGAATTAAAACTTTAGGATCTTGGCATTATTGATTTAAACCATTGATTTGGCATATATTTAGTGTAACTTACTTATCAAAAAGACATATAGGGTCCGTTTGGATACAATTTATTTTTGCTGAAACTGAAAAATGAAAACTGAAAACACTATAGCAAAATAATTTTTATTTAGTGTAACTTACTTATCAAAAAGACATATAGGGTCCGTTTGGATACAATTTATTTTTGCTGAAACTAAAAATGAAAACTGAAAACACTGTAGCAAAATAATTTTTAAATGTGTGAGTAGTGCCATGGGATCCGTGAACAATGCGTAAACAGTGCCTTTTGTCCTGCACAGTGCTCACATGTGATGTTACTGTTCACGAACAGTGCCTTTGTCCCCTGCACAATACTCACATATGAATTTACTGTTCATGTGTTGGAAAAAAAAAAAAAGGGCAGAAAACGCAAACGTGGGTTTGGAAACGTGGTAGCCAAACCCACATATAGTTTGAGTGTAACTTGTCCTAAAACCCACAACCCCCTAGTTCTTCTCTATTTTTTCCCTTTTGAGTATCTACTTCACACCAATTACCATACTGTTATGTCTTTATATTCTTAGCTCATTTATGACAAAAAAAAAAAAAAAAAAAGTATGATATAATATATTTTTGGTAATTGTTTAGTTACTTTAGTAGTTGATGTTGAACATAGAAGACTAATTCTTAAAGACTTATAGTCCATAAGTGATTAAATTATTAACTAATATTAGTAATTAGTCATAGAATCATAGGGCATTATGGCTATCGGAGATTTAAGAAAGGGTGTTATATGGAAGTACTCATGCCTAGCTGATCCAAAAAATTAAAATGAATTGACTTGCAATTTTTGTGTTAAACTACAAAAGTAAGGCTTCTATAAATGTTATATGAATTATATAAAATGTTTTATATCAATTTATATGATAATTTGATTGTTTGATTGATGTGTTTCTCATTAATTATTAATTTTGAAATTTTAAAATTATTATTTTTAAATATGCGCTTCACTTCAATCAGGCAAGCGCTTGTGCTTTGCACCTAGGCTCCAAGAGGTTTTTGCGTTTAAATGCGCCCAGCGCTTTGACCAACACTGGTACTAATTTAAAAAGATAGTAAATAAGTATTTGAATTACTTTGTCTTATTTGTGACATGTAATTATAGAATATGAGTAGTGAATATTCTATAATATTTATATTGGTGACATATTATATTTGTTTGTAAGACTTATCAATCTTGTTCTATCTACATCATCAAACAAAATTAATTATGAATTATGATTGATATGTGAAAACCTTTTCTTGTCTCCTACTACCATCTGTCCAACAGTAAACAAATTAAGCCAAAATGCAAGACACGATAGTCCTATTCCCAGCTCCAGGCATGGGCCACATGATCTCAATGGTTGAGCTAGGCAAGCTCATCCTCCACCACTACCCTCATAAATTCTCCATCACCATCCTCCTCACCACAGGCTCCTTCCAGCACACCCCAAGTGTCACCTCTTACATCCAACGTATCTCCCAAGCCAACTCCTCCATCTCCTTTTACTCCTTACCCTTTGTCTCTGTTGACACAACCCCAACTCGAAGCCGTGCAGCCATGGCCTTCGAATTCAACCGCCTCAGTACTGCCCATGTCCCCCATGCACTTCAGCAGATCTCCCACACATCCACCCTTAGGGCTCTTATCATTGACTTTTTTTGCACCTCAGCTCTTCCTATAGCCAAACAACTCAACCTTCCTGTTTATTATTTCTACACTTCTGGTGCTTATGCTCTCGCTTCTTTCTTATACTTCCCCAAAATCCATGAGCAAATAACAAAAAGCTTTAAGGACCTTAAAACCACTGAGCTTCTCTTCCCCGGAATGTCACCATTGAAAGCCACCCACATGCCTGAACCAACCCTCGATCGAGACGATCCAGCTTACTGGGACTGGGTCTACTTCTGTTCACAGCTTCCAAAATCAAATGGGATTATAGCAAACACGTTTGAGGACCTGGAGCCAAAAGCCATAAAGACCATTGCTGATGGTGTATGTGTCCCTGATGAGCCAACTCCACCTGTTTACTATATAGGTCCTTTGATTGCTGAAGCAGAAGAACGAGCAGGTGAAGATGGAAATGAAGGTGGTGATGAGAATGAGTGTTTGTCATGGCTTGACAGGCAACCAAGTAGAAGTGTTGTGTTCTTGTGTTTTGGTAGCCGGGGATCTTTCTCAGTGGCACAAGTTAGAGACATAGCTAATGGCTTGGAAAGGAGTGGACAAAGGTTCTTGTGGGTGGTGAAAAAGCCACCACAAGATGAGCAAACTAAGCAAATTGAGCAGTATACATCGGAGTTTAATTTGGATAGTGTGTTGCCAGAGGGGTTCTTAGAAAGAACAATAGATAGGGGCATGGTGGTGAAGTCATGGGCACCCCAAGTGGCAGTGCTAAGAAAGAAATCCGTTGGCGGGTTTGTGACACATTGTGGGTGGAATTCGGTGTTGGAGGCAGTGGTTGCCGGAGTGCCGATGATGGCGTGGCCACTCTATGCTGAGCAGCATCTGAATAGAAATGTTTTGGTGAAGGATATGAAGATGGCTATTGGCGTTGAGCAGAGAGAGGATGATGGGTTTGTGAGAGGGGATGAGGTTGAGAGAAGGGTTAGAGAGTTGATGGAGTCGGAAGAAGGGAGAGAACTCAGGAAAAGGAGCTGGGAGATGAGAGAAATGGCTTTGGCTGCTTTAGGAGAATTTGGTTCGTCTACCAGAGCCCTGGTTAAGTTCGTTGAGGCACTTGGGTAGTGCCTGTGGTGGAATTGGATACTAGGTTGAATGTGAAAATGTTTCTCCTACACATGCTTGTGGAGAAGATGTAGTGTAAACTGTCAAAGCATTTGAGTGAGGTTTGGATATGGTGAATGTTCAAATCTTATCAAATAATTTGTAATGAAAGACGTGTGTGATACTTTCTGGTTCTCAGTACTCTTTTAAGTCTGTCCTGAATTTCTTGTGATTTTCCCTTCATGTCTGGAGAAGAAAATGTATTCTTAACATATTATTGTTAAGAATATGGAGAAATATCATATTCTCATCCCTATGTTCCCTCCATCCTTTGAGAAAGACAAATTTGTCTTCCGCATATAGTAAATATTATTTGAGAGAGTGAGAGAGCTTTGAGTTGTTTAACCTTTCCAAAGTCTCCAAACAAAGATTCATGAGCCAAGTACTCTCATTTACTATATATTTTCAGTTTACTCTATACTATCCAATAATATTCATATAAAGTGATTGTATAATTAGTATATTTTTATACATGTATATATTTTGATGGATATATGGGAGTATATTGAAAAGGTTCAATACCAAAGATACTTCTTAGGAAGAATTAGGAGAAGCCACCAAATTGACATTAGCAATTTTTTTCCCTTTCTGGATAATTGGAACTAACGAATTGGAACGTTGGGCTCGGCTCAAACGGTCGGTTCTTTTTTGACCAGAAACAATAGTCATTCTAACATATGAGATGGAATATAATACGATATGAAATATTTACATGTTAGTTTCATACTACTTTCATTTAAGGCTTTAAATTTTGCTCTAAAAAAAATACACATAAAAAAAAAATTTTAAAGAGGGGAATCTACCAGTATATTACGGAATTGAATAAATAACTGAGAATTAAAAGACGATTATATATTGTTATGTTATATTACCTTTTTGACTATTTATATATTCTAATCTAGTAGTACATTAGATTATTTTTGTATAATTTCGTAAGATATTTTAGAAAAGCAAACTAATTTATGATAATAACTAACTAATTTGACATATATATTTATATTGACCATGCTTTCAAGAAAAATTTAAAATTTTTATTTTTCTCGTATTGTTATAGTTTAAAGTAGATTATGTTTACTTGTTCAAAAGATAACATATAGTAATAGATCCAATACTATAGTAACGATCTTAATATATTAATTAAAGGAAATTTCAAAATTAAAAATGAAATTATTGATATTTAATATACAACAAATATAATGTTGTATATTAAAAAAATTATAGAAAATTCATATAAAAAGATTAAAATTTATACCATGTTTCATATTAGGTCTTAGATATTTAACTTGTTAACTAATGTTTCAAATTTATGGAACCATTTTAATTTGACATCACCTTCCAAAAATATTATTTTGGGTAGTTGTGAAATTGAAAAAGATGAAATCATTTTTGTGTTTTGCCTAAGTAATTACCTTCTATTTTCTAGCATAGAAGATTCATTTCAACATTTTCACCATAACTGAAATTTTTTTCTCTCTAAGAGCATTCACATCAGTCTTAACAAAATTTTAGCTAAACTAACCCCAAAAACTCCTCTTTTGCTATTTTAACAAATAAACATTGCATCAGTCTCAATATTTATTTCTCTACTTTAAATACATATTATTCTTTTCTCTCTTTTATAATAAATAATATATATATAAATATAAATATAAATATATTTATCTTCTCCATTCTCATGGTATCCACCTTCAAGTCTTCAACAACATCACTGCCAATCACCACCAAGTACCACCTATCACAAAAAATACGATCACAAACCCAGACATCTCATGCAACCAATCACCGGCAACCACCAAAGATCAAACCCATTAAACAAAACTTTATCTTTCTATCATATATTTTTCAAATAGCTGCAAATTAATTTATAAACAAGTCGTAGAAGAAATACAAAGTTTTATCAAGAGTGTACCACTTTTCTATAACATGGTACTGTCTAAATAATGGAGATGAAAAATAGGATGAATGGAAGCTTAAAATTGAAATGATATCATAAGTTTAGGGCATTAATTTACAATATATATTAAAAAAAAATTATAACCTAATTTAGAATATGGCATAAATTTTGGATTTTTTTTTTTAATGTAATTTCTTTGAAAGTATAATATCGTGAAGAGTATATGGCACTAAAATGTATCAAATTGGAGTATTTACTACAAATATATAGGAAATGCATTTAATATATTTTTGCTTCCAATATAAAGGATATTTTTATTGTTTTGGATATTTTTATTTCATTTGATAAGGAAAGCATATATTTTTAAATGTATATACATATTTTAATATGGTAATATTCTGATTGAAGAATTCAACTTAATTTGGTGAAAAAGTGACCGCTATTGTTATCTCACGCTCCATAAATCTAACAAGCATATCAAGATTCATTGTCACTTTATGAATAATGAAACATATTGTCATTCTCTTTGTTCATTATGATAAGTTGAATCATATTCTCATAAAGTTGCCAATTGTTAGCTTGTGCCTCCTTTCAATTATTGTCTTTTAAGTTAGGTATGTTTACCCTATATGCTATAACTCGAGAGGGAGTATTAGTATTACTTGCTATTTTTAATAGGGGTATTACACTCCCATTTTTTGAGATTTGGGAAATGACACTCCACCCCAAACCTAAAGGAAAAATACTCCCCTCTATTTATATTAATAACGAAATATTCTAAATTCCTATAAGATTCTCTTTACCAAAGTTTAGCTATAATTATTAAAAACATAATTATTAAAAACATAACTGATAAATTTAGAATTAAAATGCAAAGTTTACCAAGCACTAAAAGACTTGCAACGACAAATCTCTCCACAACACATTAAAACAAAAAACAAAAATCATACTAAATATTTTAAAATACTATTTAATTAAAAATTTTAAAAAATGGATTTGAATTTTGAAAGGAAGAATAATTTTAAAAACCTGCCTAACAGAGTTTAAATGGATGTCAAGGGGGAAAGTGTTTTTTCCCCTCAAATTTGGGTGAAATGACATTTCCCTAAACCTCAAAAGAGTTGAGTGTAAATTGTGTAATTATCCTTTTTTATTAGCATGTTATTGTACATTATTTTTTATTAGTTTTGTGTGTCTGCGCGCGCATGGAGATAAGTAGATACTGGTGGAGAGGAAGATGAAACCACAAATATACGACACCACAAAATATACCATTAACTAGGTTGTAAGTTATAACTCGAACGCCACATGTTAGAGCATATTCATTTAGCATCTTCTTCAATCATTCCATAAACCCTAATATAAATATGCCAAGCAGCCAAGGTGAAGGACAATTTATTATAGACCTAGACCTCTCACCCTCTCCCTTATTTTTTATTATTATTTCATATAAATAATATTAAAAAATAACACATATATATTTTAAAGATTGTACCCATAACACAATTTATTACTTCTGTGACATTTGGGATAGATAATTGATAGATAGTCTTACTCCCAAATAATAATAATAATATTTAAATTTAACTAAAAATTGAATAATTCTACATTCATATTGTGCCTTATCATGTCTTTTCTTTCGCATCTTATAACTAAAGGGGAGGGTTATCAATTGTCCTCTTGGTGTATATTTTCTTGTATGCTCACTGTCTGTTGAATAAATGTTTAAAGGAGGCGCAAGAATAAGAATACCAAAAATATTGTCGACTTATCATGTCTTTTCTTTCGCATCTTATAACCAAAGGGGAGGGATATTATCCTCTTGTATATATTCTTGTATTCTCACTATCTGTTGAATAAATGTTTAAAGAAGGCACAAGAATAAGAAAAATAAAAATATTGTAGGCTAAAATGTAAAAATAAAAAATAACCCCTGTGAGAATAAGAATACCAAAAACCGACCTTATACTATCAATTTTGTATTGACCTTTGATGTTTAAGAACTGTCCAAATTTACCCCTCCATCTTTTTTTTTTTTTGAAAGAGGGGGGTGGGGGGGTGTTACCCCTCCATCTTCTATTAACTGTAAGTGACAAAAAATTGCAACATGACTACTTTACTATATAATTTATATATTAAAAAAAATACACGCACAACACGTGACAATTTTTAGTCAATTATAGTTAATAAAACTGGGATAGAGGGGTTTAATTTGGACAATTCTTACACCTCAGAGGCAATAATACAAAATTAATAGCACAAAAGTCGATTTACAATTGACCCAAACCCAAGGGTCTGTTTGCATTTTTGCCCAAAAATGCATAAGTATTTCTGTATTTGGCATTCTGCAGTCTGCGCACCTATAAAAAAAAATCCTTAACTATGTCTTCAATGAATAAGCATTTAAAAATGCCAACTAAAATGGAAAATATACCTTCTCAAAAAAAAAAAAAAAAAAGGAAAATATAGATGGGTTCAGTTAATGGGTTGCCCTAGGGATATTTGTTAATTGACAATTTTAAGAACATCTTAATATCACTTTCATGAGAAATATAAAAAATTGCCAAAAAAATCAATTACTTTTTTCTTTTTCCATAAAAAGGTTTTTAAAATAGTTCATAAATCAACGTTCTTAAGACATCTATTAACTTTTTTCAATATAGATACATGCCAATGACAACTTACAGAAAGCCAAAGCCACCAAATTGCTACAAGAAATGAAAGTGGCTAAAAACCAAAAGGAAGTATATATACCAGTGTTAAAATCATAATAAATTACTTATTTATGGGTTTTCTCTTTGGCTCTTTCAATAATGTGATCTTCCATGTTATAGTGGAAGCTTCTCTTAAAAGTTCAAGTTGAAGGGTATTCCCAACACCATTTCCTACTTGAAAGGCACAAATATCATTTCAGGAGGCTTCACCAGGTATGTTCCACACAACACAGGTTTGTTTACAAGCCATATTCTGTCCAATACCCAAATATCTTATGCTTAAAATCTCCACTAGATATCAATATACATCCTGCTCTAAGTTTTGAACATTGACTTCACCCCTACTTCAATTCAAAATCATTTTGTAAATTAAGAGAGCTTACATAATGCCATAAATATTACTATTTTACGTAAGTTAAAGAAACACCCAGTGGTCTAGTGAAAGCACAAACCAAACCAAAAAAAATAAAAAATTTATTGTAGTGAGAAACAATTATTAAAAATAGGATTTATTCTCATCTATATAATTTCACCCTCATAATTCTAATCGTTTTTAAAATAAAAATTTATAGTCACAATACATTAATTAAACTCTATACATGCAGAAATTCATTATTTGGGCCCAGTTTTAGTTTAATAGAGAAAATGAGAGTTAATTTCAAGATACAAATACCAAATTTGTCTAATAAATTTTTTTTACTCTTTTTATAATAAATATGTTATATAATACTAATTTTTCTGAACTCTATCTATTCATCTTCAATCAATGTATGTCAAGCTAGAATACTTCACAACCATGACAGCTGAGTACCACGCCACTCTACCAGAACAATGTATGTCAAGCTAGAATAACTGTTGCTAAATGACACATTGCCATACTTCACAACCATGACTAAATTATAACTCTCACAATCCGCCAAAACAGAAGATTCTCACCTAGAAGATGGAGAAACAAAGAACAACATATAATATTTGACATTACTCAGAACAGACAATTCAAAAACCAAATAATTTGAATTATTCTACAAAATTATGTGATTCAAATATATGTATTGATAATGTCGCATGTGAAACTAACCTTCTCAATGACGAAAACATAGTAATTGCAAGTTAATATCACTAGTGAATTGTTTATGAGGATTGTTTTAAAATAATGGTCCATTCACTTATCTTTCAAAGGGATCTTATCAATCATATAGCTTCTTGATAAGTGGATAGCAAGTTTTATGAAGTTTTCTCTAGACACGATGGCGAATATGGAAAATACATCTTAAACAAAGAACATTGTGCAGCAATTGAATTAATATATTATTGTGTGCATTAATTTACAAGCACTATCACAATAACTTCTTCATTTCTTTTCTTTTTCTTTTTTTCAAGCAAAATCACAACCATAGCAAACTTCAAAGAGCAGTTTTGACAAGATGAAGCAAACATTCTTGATCATAGACTAAACTATGAAACCTGAAATCTATATAGAAGCCCGTACTAGATCTTGTAATTACAAGGTGAATATTTGAGAGGAGAGAATATTAGTGGCAAATTACCATGATGAAGCTTGGCTGAAACCTCAAAATTATATAATTACACATGACTGTGGGAGCTATCTTTAATACTTTCTTCTGTGAAATCTTTGGCCACACATTTGCATCTCTGTTGTTGCTCTGAGAGATCCTGCCATGTTTCAGGATTTTCAAAATGTGCAAAAAATTATGCCTTCTGTTTTGCACTTTACTTGAACACCACATCCATTCAAATTATATTTTCTCTTATTTTATTTATTTCCAATCCCATACCTCTTTGTACCTACTCATTTGCCTAGAAGAGGAAAAAGAAAAGAATTTTTGGAGTCGTAAAATTATGTAGGATGAAATGGAAATTGTACAATTTCATAATTTCAATCATCTGCCTGTGTCTTCTTTTGAAACTCATAAAATTTCTTTCAAGTTCAATGCAGGGAGTACCTGAATCTGCTTTTGAAGAAGCTTAACATACTCTACTGCCTCTTCTAACATATCTGCAGTGTTTGTTTGCTGCAAGCGACAACAAAATTGCCAAATTTAAAAATTGCAGCTAAGTGTGGATGCAATGAGATTTTATGCTTCATTCAAAAATTAAAAATTCTAAAAGGTGATTAATATATTCTTCTTTCATGATTCAAGGTTGAGTTTTACAAAGTACCAAACTTGACTATGCAATTTGAAGCCAATTTAGTTTTTATAATACCTTTTATTATAAGTACATTTTATTTTTTTGATATCAACCTACGTAGCAAGATTGTAAGCCAATTTAGTTTTTATATTTGAGTTTTTTTTTTTTTGGAAAGCTAAAACAGAAAAAATATATCAGTTAGTTTTAAACTGAATTCTCCCAACTAACTGGAACGGACTCATTCATTCTATTCAGTTCTATTTAAAGTGACATCTCCATTACCATCTTATATGATAACCAAGATACACCAGGCAATTAGAAAAAATTATGACCTCAAATTATATTTAGTATTGCAACAATAATCAGAAGATTAATTGGTTAATTTTACTCAACATACTTGACATACTTAACCTTCAAATATGCATCTTGTTTGTTTTGTTTGCTTTTAAAAAAAAAAAAATGGATGCAAAATATGACAGGTTAACTACAAAACCAATCCACAAAAAAAAGGTGTTGCCTTGAAAAATCCCTCAATACCATTTACATCTCCTCCAGTCAAGCAATTTACACAGACAAATCTGTTTGTAAAGCAATTTATTATAAAGTGTGAATAGGAAGAAGAACATTGTCTCCAACATTGGATGAGAAAAATCATAATATTAGGAGAAGCCAAAAGTAAAACATAAAAATAAATAAAAAAAACAAATAAACCAAAAAACAAAGAAACAAAACAAAACAAAATTTTTCTGACTCACCAATATGATCAGGGTTGCACATTGTGGCCCATTTATAAGGTCCAACCAAAATGGAAAGTGGTCATTTCTTAAGATTAGTTCCATTTCCCAGATAAGCATATACCATCTATCCTCTCCCAAAAAATTGAAATTGTTTATAAAAAAAATGATTTAGCTCTAAAAAGACAATCCACTTAAGTATCTTAATATATTACAGTACAAAAATATGCTGAGAAGATAACTAATTTTTCCAGATATCCAAACACATTAAGGCATTGTTTGGTTAAATGTAGAGAAGAGAAAAGAAAGGAAGGAGGAGGGAGGAGAGGGAAGGGAAGGGAAAGAAATACATATTCATTTGTTTGGTTTGCAACAGGGAAAGGGAAGGAAAAATAACTATTACAAGGGCCCCACGTTAAAGTTTCTCTCTTCTCTCTTATTTTCCTCCCAATTTGGGAGGAAAGGAAATGGTGGGCCAGGGAGGAAACCAATTCCCTCCGCTTTTCCTTTCTCTCCATTCTTTTTGTCTAACCAAACAAAGGAGTTGGCTTCCTTTCCCTCCATTGCTTTCCCTTCCCTCCTCTTTCCTCCAATCCAAACAAAGGGTAATGTGACTTGCTTTGCAGCAGATGGGAAAATTTAAAAACACACACAAAGCCTAAATTGTCCGGTGAAAGTTGAAATGAGGGAGACCACCACAAAAGTGGTTGGTTTCTCCATTCTTATCATTACATAAAATAGTAGAACTACAAAATGTGCCTTCACTTATACATAACTCTCTTGCTCTTCCCACACATGTTCATCATGCATGGCTTGTTTCAAAGTTTTAAAAAATGATTCCTGTTTATTGCTTGCATCTCCTACCTAATCATTCAACAAACCATTGATGTTGCAATTTGCTTCCTCATGACTGTATCTCACACACAATGACATTTAGCCTTAATAAGTTTGATTTGCTTGATGAAAACTCTCAAAGTTGCTTCTGGTTATATCAAATATCATCAAGGGATTTTTCTTGTAGAAGGTCATCTACTTTAGGAGAGATCTCACTCTATCATCTCAAAGCTGTACAGGACATAGCGCTGTACTCAGTATCTGAATTACGTCTCACCATATCATTGACTCTTTTTTCTCTTCCGACTCCAAGTAACAAGATTATATATCCTACATAAATACAAAGGCCGGAAACAGGCCTATCCCAGTGATCACCAGCGCAGTCTGCACTGAAGCAACATGTCAAAATTGCCTTTGAGTTTGAACATTATGCCCTTGCAAGGAGCATCCTTTACATAAACCAAGAAATGATAGACAATATGCCAATGAACATGAGTGAACTGCCTATAACAACAAAGTAATGTCAAGCTGAGTCACAGTCAAGTTAATCAACTTCCTGAAAAGTCTTCAATACTTTCTGGGATCCTCAAATTCCTCATTCTGAAACCACCTTGCCATGTGAGCTACTGCCTTGGCTTCTTAAACCCTTGATAACAGGATAAAAAATTTATACTGAAATGTATTATCCAAAAAAACTAGAGGGGCATACAAATGTAAAAGAGGCCCTTAAAATACAAGAATAAACTTTAGCTGTGAATCATGGTTTCTTGGATTGTATGGCAGCAGGGTTTTCGATAAAATTTGGTCTAGGGTGGCTAGTGAAACTAAGTTGGGTTTGAACAAGATCAAATTTTGCTCTCTTACTAAAGTTGATGTAGCACAAAATTTTCTAAAGAATTTTGCAGGAAAGAGCAAACTCCCCATGTCCACAGGTAGTATTCTAGGGATGCTCCAAAATTCACTGAAAGTTTCATAAATTTAGAAATTCCTCCAAGAAAATGAATGATCACTTAAGATGAATGCTGAATTCCTTCAAAAGTACATTGCTTTCTTTCTTTCCAAAGGGTCCGCATGACATATAGTGGAATGGCTCCCCATAGATCAGCAAGATGTTTACCTTAAAGCCCTCTCCAACATGCCAGCAAATCCACTACCCTCTTTAGACTTATCCCAATGGAGTCCACAAAAAAATAAAAATAAAATAAATTTTTTTTATTAAAAAAAAACCATAAATTTTGCTCATAATCACAGTGAATTAGGAACCTCTAGCTGTTGTCAATGTGAAAAGAGCTACTTTAGTAGGAAACTTAATCTTCCAAATGCTTTTCCACAGAAAGTATAGTGGGTTTCCAGTAGTAAGAACCCGATAATAAGACTTCAAAAATACCAATCCTAGCAGGGGATACAACACATCCAGTCTTCCCCATCCCTTGTAATTTTGGTGGAGTACAAATGGCCGAGAAATTATTGTAAATTCCCCATATACCAGTCATGGACAAATCTGGATAACAAGATGTCCCAATGAATAACTCCACCATTCCAAATCATAGTCCACCACAAAAACCTCTTTATTTTGGGCTATACAATAGTGTCAAAGAAGCCTTCTTAAATATAACCTCCCCACACAATAGATCAAGCCCAAAACGAACATGGAAGCCACTTCCCACCTATCACTTGACAAAACATTAGAGAACCTCCCATATGTTTCTCAAGAGACACACCATAGGGTTCCTTAAGCACTCCTAAAACCAGACCGCCCAGTTCATTTCCACACTTTATAACTACTACAGTTCTCCATAATGTATATGTTTCCGTGGCATAAGGCCAAAGCCACCTTCCCAACAATGCATTAGTAAAGTGTACTAGACCTAATGCCCAATCCGACATATCAAACTGGGTCAGAAGATATCTTCCTACCAAGCGAAATTTAACATCATCTTCTAGACCTCCCCAAAGAAAATCTCACAATAATTTCTTAAAATGATGAACGATATTGGGGAATAAAGAGTGGATTTATGTGGGCAAACTAGAGAGAGTACTATTTATCAAAGTGTTTCGGCCTCCTTTTGATAAATATAGCTTCTTCTAGCCTGCAAACTTTCTTTTCATCTTCTCCAGCATTGGTCCCAAATTTCTTTGGACTTATACCTAGCCCCCAAGGGAAGCCCCAAATATTTCACGAGCAATGCAAAGATTTTGCAGCCCAAAATCTCAGCCAAAGCTGATATTCCTGGAACATCTCCAATTGGAACCAATTTACTTGGATTAATCTTTAAGCCAAACACAGCTTCAAAACACAGAAAAATGCATTTCAAATAGCCCATTTGTACTGCCATTTCCATAAAAAAATCAAAGCATCATATGCATACAAAAGGTTTGTGATCATCAATAGGTCAGTGCCCTTCCTCCCACTGTAAACCCCTGAAAATACTGCCCATATACAGCCTTCGAATACCTCCATCATTATTACATATAAGAGTGGCGACAGTGGGTCACCATGTCGTAAGCCCCATAAACTATTAACAAATCCAATAGGACTCCCATTTACCAAAATAGAGAATATAGCTGTGGAAATACACACACACACACAAAAAAAAAAAAAAAAAAAAAAAAAATCCATTTTCTCCACTGCTCCTTAAAACCATATTTCTCCAACGTGTAAAAGAAGCTTCCAATTGACGTGGTTATTCAATTTTTAAAAAAAATTATAAGTATTTCAACTATTTTAATGCCCCACTTGGTTAAAAGCTCACGCTACTAAGCTCGGCTGGTTATTCAATTTAATTATAGTAGTTTGCTTTTAAAAATTATCAAAAGCATAAATAACAGAAATTGGGGGAAAACAACAGAGATTCAGCCATCAAAACAAACACAATAGATGCTAGCCACATGAGTAATAACCAACGAACAACTTATATAAAGACAATACTAGCCACAATACAACCAAACCCAACCCCCTTTATGACCTTTCCAAACCCACCAAAACCAACGCAATTGCCACCCCTATATAGTCATTACTAAGATTGTAAAAGTAAAAGTAGAGGATTGCCTTTAATAATACAATTTTCTCTAGATTATTACTTATCATACAATAATAGTCTTTAAATGGACTAAAGCAACAAACAGACAAGCAAAGAGTGAATTGAAGGAGGCCAAGGCAGTCCTTGGGCCCCAAAGCCCCCTTATTAGAACTTTTCAATTTGGTATGATAGATAAACAGAAATTTTACTTTGACCATCAGAAAATTATACTTCATATGTCCTATTGAACAAACTGAATTTCTTTGCTTTGGTTCCCCCATCTAAAGTCTCCTAGACCCATCACTGTGGACAACACTTTTTGACAGTTTACTTTTAATATTTTTTGCCAAAATAATGGATCTAACAAATAGAAAATTTAAATTCAAGGGAGTTCACATCTACCGACAACTAAAACTGTTGACTACTCGTGGCAAGTGGCAACTAATCTTTTTTTTTTTTTTAATCTTCTCTTGAGAATCTACTTTTTGCTCAAGCATGTTTGCTGGTTAGCTTCAATTAGCAACACAACACAAAGACCACAATGTTTTCCTTTCACTCAATAAAGAAAACACCATGAATGGATTAATTTTTCACTAATAAAAGACGAAGAAAAAAAAAGGTTGAGCTGTAAATTAGAGGCTACCTTATCCATGTTGGGCACCAGCTCCTGAAGCTTTCTTATACGATCACTTATTCGAGTCCTTCGAACCTAAGACACACACACAGAGAGAGAAAAAAAAAAAAGAGGTGGAGGAAGCATCAGTTAGGAATAAACACAAACAGTTGACAGTGGTTTTCTAAAAAATATATATATATGTAAGAAAGTGAGTGATCATCAATCTCACACTCACCCTCTCAGCAATGCTTCTAGGATGAGTAGCGCAACCTCGCTTTGCCCGAACCCTACAAGGAACTGAGTCCTCCAAAAGCTTTTCCATCTCCATATCTATGAAGCTACCAACTCCACCACCACCGCTACTTTGCTCTCCTTTCTATATTATCAAAAAAAATATATATATATACATAGGTCTTAAATTTTTGTTTATAACAAACTAACCCCAAGTAAAAAGAAAGAAAGTTACAAAAAAAAAAAAAAAAAAATACCAGGTGATGATGAGATGGGAACTTTGCAGTGAAGTGGTGGTTGAGCTCCCTAGAGCGCTTTGTGGCATGAAAAGTGTTGGAGTTGGAGTGCGAGTCATAGTTGTTGTAATTTGGTGGGTTTGGGTTAAGACCAAAGTTGGAGAAGTAGGCTTCGGAATCAGAATTCCCGAAAAACTCAGCTGGAGAGCTGTTCTGTCTGAATAAGTTTGAGTCGAAGACTAAGAGGCTTGGATCGGCAGAGGAAACAAGTAACTGAGTTAAGCTCTGGGTTGGCTTTAATGGGTCTTCTTCGTCTTCCTCTTCTTCGTCTTCTTCTTCTTGTTCTCCTTCTTCTTCGTTTCCTTGTTTCTCTTCTTTTTGGTCTACTGGTTTTTCTTCTTCGAGAAGTGCTTCTAACCAGGTGGCAGGAGCTGAGCGGAACCGAGCGAGTCCACCACCTCCACTCAGTTCACCACTACCACCACCGCCACAGCTACTTCTACTGCCAGGTGTCGGTTGCATCTGGTTCTCCAATTACTGCTTTTGCTTCTTCAATGGAGGAGCTAATAAATTATCAATTTTGGAAATAAACAAACAAACAAGCCCTTGTTTCTCTTTTTGTTTGTTTGTTTTTCTATTTTTAATGGTCTGTCGTAAACTCGTAATAAAGGCTAGATAGACTGCACACTTCTTCACACTATTTGATTTTTCTTTGTTTTTTGTTTTATCCATTGTTTCATGAATTAAGATACTAAGGGCCGCTTAATAATATTATTCTAATAACGTTGTTTAAATATTGTGAAAATATATATGGCTAAAAAAATATTGTATTGTTTAAATAACAAAAACTGTTGTTTAAACAACACAATCAAATACCGCATAATTGATTTTTCTTTGTTTTTATTTTATCCATTGTTTCATGAATTAAGACACTAATTGATTTTTTTTTTTTTTTTACGTAAGTGAAATTCAAAACTTAAATTTCTTATTCAACTTCAATAAGTTTTACTAATTAAGCTAATTGAAATTCATCATTTACAATAACTTAGTTGCAATATTTTTAATCGACTAATGAAACAAAAACAATATATTTTTTTAATAACAAGTCAATTCAATACAATCATTTGTTTACATTTAATTAAGGATTCTGATTTTTTGTATTGCATTTAAGAAACTATACTTAAGAAATACTTTTCATTTTATATTCACTAACTTTTAATATGTCATTGTCATGTGTTTATTATTATTATTATTATAAATTCTAAAAAGAAAAGAGTAAGTGCGGCAAATTACAATTGGTGAAATGAGGGGAAAATGGCTATTGGCCCCTTATTTTTAAACTATTTAGTCAAATGGCCCATTTTTTAAAAGTATTTAGTAAAATTTCCTTATTTTGAAATTTGATATTGCTGACATCGAGTGCCTAGAACTTATTAGTAATGAGGAGTTTTATGCAAAATTTTCAAAAAATTTAAGTGATAAAATATGCCTAATGTCACTTGATATTTAAAAAATATGGGCATTTTGCTAGATACTTTGAAAAGAAGAAATGGTTGCTTTTGTTACCGACTTTAAAAATAAATAATTTTTAGCCATTTGTTCATGTGGAATGAAACAGAAGAGTGATAAGGAAATCTTAGTGGGGTACGGTGTGAAAATGAGATTACACAAATGAGAATCAATAGTCTCAATATTAGTATAAAAAATAGTTTCAAAAATTTATTATATACAAGACAATGATATAGGGTCCGTTTAGATACAGCTGAAAACTAGGGCCACTAATCACACCATTTTCAGATTATTTTTTTTGCTGATTTTGATGGCAGTTGACATGGTGTAGCCCCAGCCGTAGCATTAGCTTTAGCATTCACGCTCCAATGGGCGAGCACCATTTGGGGCTATAAATTACTCCGAATCTTAATCTTCTGGTAGTATTTGATTTGTATGGCTTGGGAGAAAGTGATTACTACACTAATACTTTTTATGGTTGATTTAAGGTGCGTGTGCCTCTCAAAATATGCTTTTTCTAGAAAATTTTAGGAGGGGACAAAGCAATTGATCCCAGCCACAAATGCACGTTGAAAAAAGCTGGCTTTGACGTCAACTTTTTTTTTTTTTTTTTTGGCATTATATTATTAACAAAATATTTATTTAAATATTTTAAGAACCTTTTAAATATCTATTATTAATTACAAGGTATTTAAAAGGTTTCAACTTTCATTACAACACTATCAATATAAAAGCATGGTTTTAAAAAAATAAAACGGTCAAAGCACCGGAAAAGAGATTCGATTTTATGTTTCTTTTCCTTTTTTTTGGATTTGGTTTTCTATTGAATTGGAGGGTCAATAAACAGTGTATAAAAAGAGCCTAATATTGTACTAGAAGAGTCTAAATTTGATAAGAATGTAACGAAACTCATGATTTACACTATACAATAAGAGCTTGTCACGTTAGATCATTTTCATTAAGAATTGTAAAATATTTAGCATTAAGCATCTCAAGAAGTTACTTTATTTATTTTAACATCTTACTTTACAATATACCCAACATCAAAGGTTCTATTATTTTACCACTTTATTTAAATATTTTTTTTTATTCTTTCTTTATGTTTTGAAATAACTACCATCCATACCATGTTTTTCTGTACCCAGCAACTACCATTAAACAAATCTTTTTCTTTTTTTTTACAATCCTGCTACAGTGGGCTGCGGGCTGCTAGAGATAGCAAAATTAATAGGATTTACAATTCTTGATGGAGTATGCTTTTTACAAACTTGATGTTAAAATTTAGCATTTATAGCATTTACAATTCTTAATGAGAATGCTCTTAGTATTTTACAAATGAATGAATAGAGCCTATTACACATAATCCTTTCTCATTAACACCCTATTTCATAAATGTTTTCTTTTTAAACAAAAATCCAAAAATTGAAACATTGAATTAGATGCAAACCAAATCTAGGGACACCCTTTCAATTTCGAAAGGAGAAAGGGAAGAGCTCTTTTACCCTCAAGGTCGGCTCAAGGCATTGGGGGGCCTAAGGCAACTACTCTAAGTGAGGCCTATTTTAATATTTTAAATATTAATAAAAGATTTATTTAATTTTTAGTTTTTTTTATTTAAAATCCATTTTTATTTATTTATATTTATTATTGACACATAGAAAAAAAAATCAACATATACAAATAATAGTTTGCCATGTGTCGTTATTTTTTCATATAATTACTAAAAGACGAGTGAAGTTACAAAAGATAACATGTGTCATTGTTTTATACATTGTCAAAGTCATTTTGTGCATCCAAAATTTTGAGATTCAACTTTTATTAGATATAAATATAATAATAGATAGATAGTGGGGACCTCATCTTGATTTTAGTTTGAGTATGGATATAGATGAGTCATGTGTCTCTAGTTAAAGTAAAAAAAGTTACAAAAGAAAAGATGATCTCGCATTGGTTTACTGGAATTTCCGAATTTGTATTGATTCTTTTTTTTTTTTTTTTTGGATGAGCATAGCTTAAAAATTATTGTATTGTATTGATGTTTAGTTCATGCGATCCAACTTTGAAATTATTGTTTTCCTCAAAAAAAAAAAAACTTTGAAATTATTGTATGTCTTAGCATTTATGTAGCATAAGGTTATAAGTAGTTTTATTATAGTTTTTGGGACTTTTTATTTATTTATTACAGTTGTATTTCTTGGTAATATATTTTTTAAGTAAAATAACCTAATAAAGATAAGTTATCCTAAACAAATACTTACAAAATGTAAGTAAGTAAGGGTGATCAAATCATATCACTGGTGCACCCTCATGTACTTGATCATACCCACAAAAGCATACTTTGTTTAACAATATGAATGCATTATTTGGCTAGTAACCCTTGAAAGAGACATAACCCTTCACTTAAGTTATGACTCTTTATGAAATTGTGCAAATGCTTTTATCAATAATAGGAAAGTGTATAACTAAATAATGTTGTATTTATTTGGTATCAAAAACAAAGTGTTGTATTTATTAATATTCTGCCCAAATTTCTTCAAAAGAATAAGTCGTAGTGTTAGGATTATCAACCAAACCCTATCCAATTATCAAGCTACATGCATGCAAGTGGTATTCCTCGTCCTTTTAAGTGTTTGATCTTGTTTGATTCTTCTAATTAGTTCAAAAACATGTTTGTCTATGATGATTCAAGCTGATTTAGGATCAAAGAATGCTAGAATTAACTTCTTTCTTTTTTGTTTGAATAAGTTGTTCTTATGCTCTTTCATACGATGACAAAGATTTATGTTTCCATGAATGACATGTGTGGTGGCTCAGCCCAATGGGATGAAAGTTTTGGATTGAGTTCCCCAATTTACTTGTATTCTAGGTCAAGAATATTCAACAATAGGAGGCCCCAAAAATGGCAAAGCAGTTTCTATAGGAGATAGATGAAAGCTTTTCTTTCTATCTGACTTCCTTTCTCGTATCCCTACCCTTTCCGAGAACATCACTGTGTGACTAGCCCCTCCCTATGAAATTCGGATTGGATTTCTTTCTCCCCTGGAAGTAATTTTCCTCACCTTTCTCGTGTTTCTCACTCCCCAATTTTTCCAACCCCCTACCCTCTACCCATCGGTCTTTATTTATAGACTTCCCTTAGTGGGGTCGTCACAATGAGAGGGTGGTTTCCCTCTGAGCTATATTCTTGACTAGATGGGACCCACTACTTGTGACTAACATAACTCTCTCGAAACTTGCACCAGGCGCCAATTAATACTCGACAGGCGGATTCCCCTAAGGCATTATCCCTTGATCTTGGTATAGTAGAAGATGTTCGGTTAGGCCGTGAGCTCGGACCAGGCCCATCTAAGGAATGGGCTAGGTGCTCGGTTAGTAAGTAGGGTGGGATGGGCTCGGTGCAGGCCGATAGCCGTGGCCCATACAACATGCTTTTATGTTTTTCTTGAGATGTTGGTTGAATGGATGACATGATATGATGTTAGTTACCATACTCTAGAAGACCTGCTCATTCGGCAAGGTAGGTGCCTAACACATTCTTATCTCATAACTAAACCTCCAATTTTAGATCAATGGTTCATAGACTAATTCTTATTCCATGTAATTTTCATTTTTTGAATGTAACTAGGACCCAAAGCAATATAATTTCCTAGATTTTATAAGGCATTAAAGCTTTGTAATGTTATTTTTTAGCAAACATAAATTATTTTCAATCAATAAAATGAGGAATTCTTTTATTGTATGGTTTTCTTATATTTATTTTTTCATAAATTAAGATAAGTGGTGACTCCAAATGTACAACCCTTGAGATCTAGAGGTACAATATCCAAAGTTGATCCACAATTTTTAGAGGTATCAAACACAGTTTCACCTATTCACATGGATTTGGTCCAAACAAACAAATAGACCAAGATCATAGTCTCTCACACTCCCCAATTCAAGCATCTTAACAATACTATTACTTTTATCAAAATATTTCATCTTACAATGTTTTAGCAAACGTGGCTATTGATTTCTTGAATGGGATAATAGTGAAAATAAAGAGTAGACACTCTTGACTCTTTTTAATACATTACATTGAGAAAACTCAATAAATAGGAGGGAGCAATAAATTATCTTGATTTTATGCTGTCAACCTCACGCTAATAATATGTTAAATCAATCTAATCTAATCAAGCCAATGTTATCAATCCCGTTTAGTTACTCATTCCAATTTATCGATCGAAACAAAATATTTTGGTATTGATCAATTCCAATGTACCATTTTGGGATTAATTTGAAATAATATAAATTCTTAAATCTTAATATCATCATCACATGACAAGAAGATTTATAATATCTTATTACATAAAAATAGGTCTAATCATCTAAGTAATTTTTATTTATTTATGGTAGAAAACTTTCTAACACCTCATTACATTTCAAGCCAACAAGGTCTATAATTAAAATTTAAGATCTTGTAATATAACATTACCCATCATCAATGAAACAATAAGAATCAATTCAAAACAACATAGTTTCAGTTTTTTATAAGGAAAAAAAAAGGAAAAAAAAAAAATAAAAGCAAATTCATATCAGCCCAAATTTTAATGATGGATGGAATTGGCCAAAATGAATTGGGACCAAAATGATCTTGATTGTACTGTAATTTTTTCTAAGGTGGAATGAGTGGGTTTCTCATTTCTATTTGCTTACCAATATGGTGTGTTCCAGCCAGAGTAGAATAGAATCAACAACAATGATCAAAGCAATTTTACCTAATTCTTACCCTTAATTAGTAGGCAGGTTGTTATAGAAGGGAATCAACTCATGTAATAGAGTAATATATTTGAAAAAATATTTATCCAATGAAAATTTATTAAATAATGTAATATATTTAAAAAAAAGTTACAAGAAATTTAAGTTGACCCAACCTTAATAAAACTTCTTAATTGTGAATTATTAATAAGAAAATCCCTAAAACGAACATGTTTGCTAACCAACCATTTGATGAGAAAAATAACTTTAGAAGATTAATTTAGTAATTCTTAAACTTAAATATAAGAATTCACAATTTAAGAGAATCAACTCGTGTAATAGAGTAATATATTTGAAAGAATATTTATCCAATGAAAAGTTATTGAATAATAATATATTTTTAAAAAAAGTTAAACCTTAAATTACAAGATAAAACTTCTTAACTATGAACTATTAATAAGAAAATCCTTGAAACAAACATGTTTGCTAACCAATTTGATGAGAAAAATAACTTTAGAAGATTAATTTAGTAATTCTTAAAGTTAAATATAAGTTTTCTGCATATACTTCCATGAGTTTGGCTTGTCTGTAATGTTTTAGCACATTGGACATGACACTAAACATGATATCTGTTAAAAAATAGTTTTGCGTTATTCCCGTATCTAATTTACTGCATTGGAATACTTGATAGAAGCTTTTCTTTTCTTTCACTACTTTTTTTGTTCCTCTTTTTTTTTTTTTTTCTTTTTTCTTTTTTTTTTTTAATTCTTGTAAACAAAACTTGAGTCTTTTCTGAATTTATTATGTCAGAGAATTAGTTTCAAATTTTTTATTTCCAAATTGAAGGAAGAAGAAAAAAATGATTCAAACCAAAAAACTTTCTTCCAACCCAACCAAAAAAATCCATTCAACCCAATCAAAAACAAAACTTCATCTAACAAGAACTCAACTAATTTCCACATTTTCTTTCCCCTACGTACCCACATTTTTTACAGCAACAAAATAGAATGGTAACAAAAATCCAAAACCACAAACCCAACATTTAAGATCCCACGTTCATCTAACAAACGCACATATAATTGATCTCCACGTTTTCTTTCCCTCTCCCATATTTTCTAAGCAAGCAAACAAAATCACTAGCACACTTGTGCATCTTCCCTTGGATAGTTTGCGGTCACAGCGGCAGTGCTTGAAGCCCTCAAATTGGAGGAGGAGAACTACCAGTGCCACAGGACTCAAATCCATGGATTGGAGCGAGAACCCCGTGGCAAAGCAGTCGAAGTTGGCATCATTTACCAGATCCTTGATCTCTTCTAAAACCTTCTTCAAGGGCTATCATGGGTGACTCTACATGACGCAATATAGAAACGTGAAAGGGCTAGATCCCATTCTGGCTTAACGAAACCTTTAAATCTATAAGAAGTCCTTGAATCCATAAGGAAAAGCTCTAAAATCCACACACACACACCAAAAAAAAAAATCATCTCTTAAAATATTATTGATATCCTAAGAACTTCAATTTTCGTTTTACATATTGCAAAGCCTATTTAAACACTCCATAAAACTTATTTTTCGAGTAAATATATTCATACAAATATTCTAATTGATGTAGTACCATAATGGGACTTTATTTTGACTAACAAACCCTTAAAAACACCTACTAAAGTCAAGGAAATGAAATCATATCTCTTGAAATAATGAAAATTACATCCAAATTTAAAAAATAAACAAACGATTACCATATTTGCATCACTACAACTACCATGGGTGGCCATGAGATCCTCCACGGCTTGGCCTTGACAGAGAGAGATCGGCATCATCGTGGTGGAGCTTGGCAATAAGAGAGGAATCAGGATTATTGAAAAAAAAAAAAAAAAGAGGAAAGGAATTAGTGTGAGAGCCTGTGAAATTGAAAAGAATTTGTATGAGAGATAGTGGAATTGAAATGAACAAGTTTTTTGGTTTTGATTGGATACTGAGAAAATAGTTGCAGAGATAGGTGCTGGAAATTCTTAAATATTTTTCCCTTATTTGATAGTTACTGCAAAAATAGTTATTTGGGTTATTGAAAAAATAGTTGGTAAGAAAACTGAAAATAATCTGAGTGAGAGAGAGTGATTTTTTTTTTTTTGTTTGGTTATTCAAAAATAGTTGCTGTGGTAGTGGTGTTTTTTATTTTGTTTAATCTTTTTTTTTTCTTCCTTTTTTTTATGGTATTTTTTATACCCAAACAATAATTTCTATTTTTTTCCAAAAATATTTTCTATTATCTATATGGATTCTTTTAATGTAAGAATTTTTTTTAAAAAAAAATGTCATTTTGGACTGAATGGCATATCTCCTAACGGATACTAATTGAACGACTAAATTAAACGAAGTTGAAGTTACATGATTGAGTTAAATTTTTGATAAAATTAGAAGGTGTAATTTATGATTCAGCCTTCTTTAAAAAAAAAAAAAAAATTATTGATAGAACAATGAGAGAGGGGGGAATGAAGAATTTGAACCATGGTTACTTCTCTTCTTAAAGGAGAATATGCTATGTAGCCTATGTTATGAGAATACTCTTGAGTCTTGATGAATATAAATCCTTCCGTACGACTTTTGTTTTTCACTTTATACTTTACTAATTAAAACTTATTATATATTCTTTTTTACTTTCCTCGTAAAATAATTGGAGTTTAAAATGGAAATAACTCAAAGTAATTATTAAATCTAGTCCAGACATTGACCTAGCTCACTGGTAGGAATGGCAACGGGTCGGGTTCGGACCGGGTTTTTTCATACCCGGACCCGACCCGCTGGCCAAGACCCACAGCCCGGACCCGGCCCGTTTACTAAACGGATTTTTTTTCCGGGGCCCGGACCCGGCCCCGCCGGCTCCACGGGCCCCATTGGGCCGTGGTACTTCAGGGCCCATTCTGTGGCTCAATAAAAAAAAAAAAAAAAATGCCTAATATTGATTTTCTTAGCAACCAAACAGGAGGGAAAAAGAACTCCCAAGAAAACCCATTATTTTCTCAGCAACCAACAGAGCAACCAACAGATCGAAAACCCTTTTTTTTCATTACAATATTTTCCCACATCAAAAGCATTTTTTTCATTACAATATTTTCCCACATCAAAAGCAAAAATAAGAATTAACATACAAACCTAGGTTTGAACAATAAGACCCTACAAAATCAAATCAAACAAGCTGATCTATTCAACCAAAATAGCACTAAAATTAGAAATTACAAATTTGATTCTTTGAACAGCAGCGCCGGCGAAGTGAGCATGGGAGGCGAAGTGAGCATGAGAGGCGAAGCAGTGGCGCCGGCGAAGTGAGCATGGGAGGCGAAGCAGCGGTGGGAGGCGAAGCAACGGCGCTGGTGAAGTGAGCATGAGAGGCGAAGCAGCGGTGCCGGCGAGGTGAGGTGTGCAAGGCGAAACAGCGGCGCCGGCGGTCTTGCTCGAGGCTGAGGGAGAGAATGGGAGGCAGCTTCGGCTTGGGAGAGAATGACCGAGTGAGAGCATTGAGAGGGTGAGAACTTGAGAGAATGGCGTCTGAGGGAATGAGGGGAAAAGAGAGTATTTATAGTTAGGGTTTTTTTTTTTTTTTTTTTTTTATAAATTATATATACGGGTCGGGTTCGGGACGAGTATGCCTAATACCCGGACCCGACCCGAACCCGCTTCGGGTTTTTTAATGAAAACCCAAACCCGATCCTAATGTTAAACGGGTTGGGTAAAACCCGACCCATTAGGGTCGGGTCGGACCGGGTACCCGCGGGTCGGGTTCATTTTGCCATCCCTACTCACTGGGTCACTAGTTGAACTACATGGTCAAATAAAATTATATATATATATATATATAAAAGTTTGAGAAATCACAACATAAATATGTAAATAAAAAAAATAAGAAAAAGGAGGCATATCCCATATGTGTAAATTAAATAGACCATTATAATTCTAAATCAAGGTTTCACAATAATATAAAGTAGTCTTTTGATAGGATGGAGCCTTGAAAGGAGGTAGGTAGACAAACAGAGAAATGCATTATTTTTTTGAATTTTTTAGGTTTTCTCATTTTTAAATTATCATTTTATAATATATTAAAATGTAAAAAAATCAATAAAGTGGAACTATAGATATAATTTTACAAATTTCAGGTAATAAAAATCCATTGGTGTTAGACAGGTCCCTACAAACCCACTGGGTTTGACTTAGTCTTGTATAGAAATGATCCATTTAAACACCCGAACCACTCTAGGTGTTAGGTCACCGAGTTTTTGATTCGACTAGCAAAGCCAGTTTGGGTTTAATAACTATGACTCAAATGCATGACATATCACACAATTGGTAAAGTATAAAATGAAACATACCAAAAAAAAAAAAAAAAATGTTACGAAGATTGTTGAAAAAATAAGTAATAATAATGTTGTTTATTTATTAGTGTTATTTTGGATGAATCTTTAACTTCTTTATGTACTATAATGACAGTAATTTCAGCTAGTGCTTTTGGTAAAGGGTCTGTGGCTTTCACCAATCACTACAAGGAATGAAAGAAACAAAAGAATGAAAGGACAATAAAAGAAAACGGGTTTTACTCAGTTCACACTGAAGAAGTTGAAAGTTTAATAAGAGAATTGTACACATGCTCCCTCATGAAAGACCCATGTGGATGTGGGAATTCCGCCGTTCCAACCCAAAACGCGATCCCACCACCAATTCTACACTCTTTGTATCGCAATGAACACGAAGACCCTGATCAGATCATGGTAGCCTCACCCACTTCCTGGCTCCGTTCGCGTCGCATCCGCTACTGCTTCTTGTTACTGTGCTCGCCTCTCCTCGTGCCTTTCCTTTGCGCCACCTTCCCTCTTCTCTGCGCTGCCAATCTCTGCCTCCGCGTTTACCGCCGCCGCCGCTGCCCCAGAGAGGACGCTCGGCTTTTGCGCTGTGAGGAGGGCTGTGGTGGTGTAGAAGAGGAAGAAGAGAAAGAAGGAGGAATGGGTTTGTTGCTGCAGCGGTACTTGGAGGATCAGATTCTTCTCGTTGGATCTGTGTATGAATGCGGTGACGCTGATGATGATGATGATGATCCAACAACTCCTCTATTGGGCTAAGTTGACTTTTGCTTCTTTTTTTTTTTTCTTGTTGTTGTAAATGTTTTTTTTTTTTTTTTTTTGGGTTTGATATTTTTGTTTTCTTTTTTCTGATTTTGATCTACTTTATTTAATTAGTTTTTTTTTTTTTTTTTTTTGAGAATCTAATTAGTTTTAGTTTTGAATATGATGTTGTTGAATTTTTGTATTTTATCAAAATCTATGAATGAAGTTTAACAACGAAGAAATAGGATACAAATGGAAAGCTGGATTAAATTGTGGAGTTTGAATTAATTAATAAAATGGATCTATTTCTAATAAATTATGTTATCACTGTTCTGCTCAGTGTATACTCTCTATTCCATTTGTTCTTATTTTATCTACAAACTGCTTTATTTATTCTCACTACTCTTAGTCCGATAATTTGAGCGAATTGATTTTACGTGCTTCTAATAAAAAAAAAAATTTATGTCCACGACATTTTTACATTTTATTTTTATAGTCATAAAAGTTTCACAAAATTAAGTAGCTAATCTTTTTTTTTTGAGAAATAATAAAGTAGCTAATCAATAGCATCAATATGGAAAATGAAAAATAAGAAATTCGGGACACATTTTCAAGGGGACGTTGATTCTTCAATACACTTTAGCAATGTGAACTATATCTACCTAACAACGTGTTTGGTAGAATGATTTTTTTAAGAGTGTTTGAGTTACGTTGTTCATTTTAAAGTGTTCAAACACTGATTTTAGAAAGTTCCTCGTACAAGTTTTTAGGTTTTAAACAATGTAATCCAATGGCACTATGGTAAATATTTGCAACTACGTGGAGCCCATACAGATTAGACAACACACCTGCTTCTGATCCCTCTCTCCCACTCATTTTAATCCTCTTCTTTTTTCTCTCTACTCTCTACAACGCATTCACGCTGAAGCTTCCTACAAAACCCTAGCACCACTGAGCTCGATTAAAAGCATCTAAGAGCAATTACTCCTTCTCAGCGGCATTACCCAACGCCCACCTTCCCCTTTTACCTCACCACAACTAATATTTTCCAAAGGTACTGATTAACCGGCATGGGTCTTAGACTGCTTCGATGGAGATGCCGAAGAGCTAAGGCATGGGTTTGGGGTTAGACGAAGACAAAAGTAATGAAGAGCTTCAGGGGAGAAGATAACGGCAACGTCAAACACAGCCATTGGTTCAAATTTCCTCACTTTCCTCTTTCCTCAAATAAAAAATTACTCCCTCCGTCTTAAATTTTTTGTCCTGTTTGAAAAGTCAAACTTTTTAACGGAAAATCATTTATTATCTTGTTTACCTTTTAAAAATGTATAAATTTCTAAAACTACTCTTAAAAAAATTTATTAAAAAATTGAATTAGTAAATTAATAGGGATATAATAAGAATATTAGTAAATTAATGACTTTTATTTTTAGAAACAGGACAATATTTTGGGACATCTCAAAATGAAATAGAGGATAAAAAAAAAGGGATGGAGGGAGTATAAAGTAGTACAACTTTGTCAGCTTTTTTTATTATAAAAAACACACATACCAAACACATAGCTATAGTTTCTCTCACAATGAAACCTATTGGTTGAAATATGGTAAGAAACACAATTTTTTTATTATAAGTACTATAAATACTAAAATACGTGTTTTCGCAACACTTTTTAAATCATAATTTTCACATCATTTTAAACAACAATGCTTGAAAACCGCTACAAATAAGCCCTAAATTCCTAATAACTTTGTTTTTAAAACCTTTCTTGGCCTTTTAGCTAAGATCAGGTGTTGTAGGCACCGCAAAAGTAGCATTTTATTTTTTGGTAATATATTATTCACAAAAAGTTGCCATGGATTTTAATTAGACCAATTGATAAATTCTTAAATAAGAGATTTAGGGGTTTGAATCCCACCTATACAAAAAATCAATAAATAGTTTACTCTAATGATAAAATAACAATTACTGTAGAGTGGGCACTATAAATTTGAAATTACTTTCTATTTATAAAAAAGAAAACAAAGAGTTATCCCTCATTTCTTTGAATCCACCACAAACACAAGAAAAGATGGGGTGTGAAAATTTGGTGCTTGTACACTTTTTATAACATTGAAGAGATGTTATGTTTGTATATTTACTCAATAAAATAAAATAATGAACAAAATTGAAAAAAATTAAAACTGAGATATAATAACTGTTTTTGGTGAAAGGAAAAATTCATATGCTATTGATTTTCTTCTTCTTCTTTTTTCTTCTTTTTTTTCTTTTTTTTTTTCGCGCCTAAACATGTTTTTGATTTTCTTAATTGAAATTCTACTAATTAGAAATTGGGCCAGGCCTTGCCCAATCCAAGATCCATGAAGCATTCACATATATATTATGTAATTAAATTTATATCTGGTGTAACTCTAAGAAATGTTACACCACCCAATAACTTCTTATAAAAATTGATATTTTGAAAATTTCACCTTTAAATTGCATGTTCTATATGTTCTTAACATTCATGTCAATTTTCATGTCAATTGGATGTTATTTACATTTGATCCATAAACTCATCTTTTATACATTATTTTAAACTACAAAAACTTAAATTTAAACAATTAATTGATGATATGACTATTAATTTTTGACCACTTTGAAATTTTGCAAGAAATGAGAATATACGAAGATAATGTAATCTAATAGTAGACTTGTCAAAATTTGCATCCAATTAAAAAAAAAAATATTGAGTCATGTAACATTGCTTAAAATTAGACCAGATGTAACTTAAACCCAACCATAGAGAGAGAGAGAGAGAGATTAGGCCTCTTTGTTTGTGGTATAATAAAACTCAAAGGGAGAGCTTGGTTGAGGAGAGTAATTCTTAGGTACTTCTGGAGTACAAAGATTGGTGCTCCCTTCTCTCACATTCATGGTGGGTTCACTAATTAAATTCATAGTGGGCTCCACCATGAATGTGAGAGGAGGGAGCACCAATCTTTGTGCTCCAGAAGTATCTAAGAATTTTCCAATTGAAGAGCAGTATTCTTGGCCTTGGTAGGATGTGGTTCTTTTTTCTTTTCTTTTTTTCTTTTTTTTGCCACATTAGCTTATCAGTTAGTTCCCATTTTCTCCAAACCACTTATGGGTAAAAAAAGACAGAAAGAGAGAAAAATCTTTAGGATTGCGTTGTGGGTAGTCTCCATATTGAAAATTTTGATGATATCTTCTTCTCTCATAATCTTTCTCTTTGCTCACAAAGAGCTTCTGAGCAAGAGCATTTCCTACTCTTCTCGTGTGAAAATCCAAGCACAGACACGACACAATATACCCTCAGAATAAGGGCACGACCCATATATTAGATCACACAATATATGGGTCATGCCCTTGTGTGTGTTTGTTTCTAGAAAAAAAAAATCACACAATTTGGACGGTGTACAATTTTTTTTAATTTTTTATGGAAATACATTTTTCATCCCTACATTTTAACCCTATTTCTGTTTTGGTCCCTACTTTTTTATTTTACCGCTTTTAGTCCATAAATGAAAATTGCGTTCCACTTTGGTCTTTACTGTTACTCACTTAATGGAAATATTCTATGTGGCAAACAAAGTGCACTGTTGGCATAGTAAATGTTAACGTGTCCATTAAAATAATATTAAAAAAATTATTTGCTTTTTTTTTTTAAATGCCACTTCAGCAATTTAAATTTTTTTTAAAAAGCCACATTAGATAAAACAATTAAAATAAAATCATGAATTTCAAATTTTCTTAAAGTAAAATAAATTAATTAAATAATTTTTTTTTTATTCCTTTCATTATATTTCGGAAGAACGTGTTTGTCTTCTTTGTGTTCTTCACCAGAACATAATTGATCATGTTCATGTTCTTCATATTCTTAGTAAAAGAAAATAACATTTTATTATCCATTTTCTTGGCAACTCACCAAAAAAAAAAAAAAAATTCAGATCGGCAACCAACCAATTTTTTTTATGTCAATCCTAAGATCTAAACATTTTTCACAAACCCAACGAATTCTCTATCACAAACACAAAATTTCCCTTTCACAAACCCATAATATCCATTTCCAAATTTGTCAAAAAATCAAAACAAATACAGCAAACCCAAGATCGGCTTTAGATTCAACCCCAAGATAGAGAGTGTTAGGAGAGGTTCCTAATAGGGATGGGTATGAATTGTAGGGGGGTTGATGGGAATTGTAGGGAAATTAACTTAATTCGAGATAGTCACCCTTCATAGAGAAATAGAGAGATTAAGAAAGAGAGAGAGAGAGAGATGCACTAATGCACTAAGAAATTAGTTTATTCTTCAATTGTTATCTAATGTTGAATTACAATCATGTATTTATAGGAGACTAGCTCTAACGTCATTGGCCCACATGACTCAAGATAATTGGCTAGTTAATTCAATATGTGCTTTATGAATTAAGTCATGTGTTAAATGAGCTACATGTGCTCAAATCCTAACTAACTCATCCTAAATAGAAAGTGCTGTTGAAAACACCTTGCCCACAAGGTGCTGTTGTTAAATGACACCTTCATTAAAGGAGATCTTCCAATGGACCAATACTTTAGTGACATTTTGATCACCATATTCATGCATTTCTCTTTGACAAGCAATCTCGTGCACATGAAAGTTTCTTCTTCGTAGATCTTCAAACTTTGCTAAAATTTTTGAGCCTTCAATGTTTCTTCAATCTTCAAGGTCTCATTGGTTCTTTGAACCTTGGAATGTTCTTGTATCCTCAAGACCTCATTTGATTCTAGAACCATTAAAATTGTTGGCGCTTGCATCTTGGATTCTTGGATCACCGACACTTGGATTTCCAATTGTTGAATCATAGACTCTTAAATGAAAGCCTCCATTGGTGCATCAAGAATTGGTTCTTGGAAGATCATCATCACTTTCTTTGTTGGTTCTTTGGACTGAACTTCAAGGGCAGCATCTTCATGTATATCATCATCCACTTTGACACAAAAATCAACATCCCGGCTTGTAACAACAACAGTAGATTTTTGGAACTTGATTTGTTCTTCGAGTTCTATTGAATCAAGAGATTGTAACTCCTCTTCCGTCATATTCTCAAGATTCTCTAGCAATCTTGATAGCTCTTCTTTCATGGCCTTTTTAGATTCAGCCAAGGCCTTGACCATCTTTGAAATATCATTAACATCTTCTGAGGCTTTGTTCAACATTTGCTATATTTCTTTTAAAAGTTTTCTTTGGTCACAATTGCTTGTTTCAAGATCGACAGCTTTGATACCAAATTTTAGGAACCTAGAGGTTCCTATTAGGGATAGGTATGAATTGTAGGAGGGTTGATGAGAATTGTAGGAAAATTGACTTAATTCAAGGTAGTCACCCTCCATAGAGAAATAGAGAGATTAAGAAAGAGAACGAGAGAGAGATGCACTAATACACTAAGAAATTAGTTTATTCTTCAATTGATATCTAATGTTGAATTAATTGTTAAGTATTTGGCCAATCAGAAAAGTGGAAGGAAGGTAAAGGGTGATGACAGAAATGGAGAATTGGGATGATGAAATGTCAATTACTTCGTGGGTAACCACCTCCAAAACAGAGCAAGGATTAGGGAAGAATAGAGAAGAGAAACTTGGTTGATTCTATGCTTGTCCATTCTCATTCAACAATTCTGTTTATATACAATTACAATCAATCATGATCCTGTCAAGCACACACTGTCAAACTAGTAACTACTAACTAACTAACAACTTTCTAACTAACTCCCTTAACTGCCTCCACTTCTTCAGCACTAACTAACTACTTAATTGCTACAATGAAATACAACACCAAGCATTACACCTTGCACATGCATTGCACATGGCTAAGTACATTACAACTACAGGCACAACTAAGCACATCATTAAGCACAACACAATTAGTATCCTAACAACACCTCCCCCCTTTAGAACATCTTGCCAACAAGATGAGGGAATTGCTACTAAAGAAGAAACAAATCCTCTCAGGTAGCATCATCTACAGTCCCTCCTTGCCGCTGGATGAGATGTTGGGTGATAGTCCTATTTCAAAACTTGTGAGACCTGGTTTGAAGAATAGCTACTAGCACAGGTGTAAGGATGCCTTGAGAATTCATTGATGGCAGCAAAGGCATAGACATATTGTGTTGTCCCAATTTAGCCTTTAAACAGGAGACATGAAACACTGGGTGGATTGCAAAACCAGCAGGTAGATCCAACTTATAGGTAACTTCTCCAATTCTCTCAAGGACATGGAAAGGGCCAAATAACCTGGGAGAGAGCTTATGAGACGCCCTATAGGCCACTGACTGCTGCCTATATGGTTGTAGTCTAAGGTACACCCAATCAACAACATTGAATGCCCTCTCAAACCTATGGAGGTCACATTGCTGCTTCATTCGAGCTTGTGCATTCACCAAATTCTGTCTAAGCAAAGCAAGGATAAGCTATCTTGACTGTAAAAGAGAATCCACAGCTGCCACTTGGGTTGTACCAGGTATGTAATCCATTAAACGAGGAGGAGAGAAACCATACACAGCCTCATATGGAGTTAACTTGGTAGTTGAATGGTAATTGGCGTTAAACTAGAATTCAGCTAAATACAACCAGTCTGACCACTCAGTAGGCCTATCTGCAGAAAAAGATCTCAAATACTGCTTCAAACACTTATTCACTCCATCAGTCTGCCCATTTGTTTGGGGATGATATGCTGAAGACATAGCTAGTTGAAGCCCTTGTAGTTTGAATAGCTCTGCCCAGAACTTGGCAGTGAACACTGGATCTCTATTAGAAACAATGGAAGCAGGCATGCCATGCAATTTCAAGACATTCTGAGCGAACAAAGCAGCCACCTTAGCAGCAGAATAGGGATGGGACAATCCAATGAAATGAACATACTTAGTGAGCCTATCCACAACTACCATAACTATATCCAACCTCTGTGAAGTAGGCAATCCACTGACAAAGTCCATACTAACAGCAGACCAAGGCCTATTAGGAATTGCTAAAGGTTGTAATAACCTAGCTGGTTTGCAATTCTCATGCTTCATTTGTTGGCAAACTCCACACTCCCTAATATGTTGTTTCAAGTCCGATTTCATTCCCACCCAAAAAAGTCTTGTTTTAATCTATGGAAAGACTTGAGGAAGCTAGAATGTCCTCTTAGGGGGCTATCATGGACCAGGAGAAGAACCTTAGGCTTTAGACTGCATTGTGGACCCAAATAGACCCTACCTTTATACAAAATCAACCCATTATGCAAAGAAAAGAACCGGGGACATGCTGAACCAGATTGTAACTACTGTAATAACTGTTGCATCTCAATGGAGAGTTGATAGCTAGCCTTCAATTCCTCAATCCAAGAAGGACATGGAAAGGAAATCAAAAACAAGGATGGAGAGTTAACAGAAGGATTTAGAACAGCTGGATCCTCAAAAACAGAATCTAACCTCCTAGACAAGGCATCAGCTACCTTGTTCTCACAACCTTGTTTATACTCCACCACAAACAAATAACCCAACAATTTAGTCAACCATTTCTGTTGAGCAGGAGTAGCAATCCTCTGCTCCAAAATATATTTCAAGCTTTGTTGGTTAGTTTTTATAATGAAGGGCCTGCCTAAGAGGTAGGGTCTCCATCTATGCACTGTAGTGACCAATGCTAACAGTTCTTTTTCATAAGTGAACAGTTTCAAGGCCTTGCCCTTGAGAATTTGACCATGAAGGCAATTGGTCTATGATTCTGCATCAAAACAGCCCCTAGGCCACTCCCTGATGCATCACACTCAATAGTGAATAAGTTATTAAAGTCAGGCAGGGCTAGGATAGGAGGTTGACTAACAGCATCCTTGAGTTGTTGAAAAGCTTTTTCAACTTCAACAGACCAGACAAATGCATTCTTTTTTAGCAATGCAGTAAGTGGAGCAGCTATCTAACCATAATTTTGGATGAACTTCCTGTAATAGCCAGTCAAGCCCAAAAAACCCTTTAAGGCCTTAACAAAAGTAGGAGATGGCCAAGCTATCATTGCTGCAATCTTCCTCGGATCAGTACTAACACCTTGGCCAGAGATGATGTGGCCAAGATATTTCACTTCTGGACAGCCAAAGACACATTTGCTTCTTTTAGCATATAATTGATGTTGCAACGGCAGCTCCAATATTGTTCTGAGATGCTGAAAATGAAGCTCCAAGGTAGGACTGAAAACCAGGATGTCATCCAAGAAAACCAACACAAATCTTCTCAAATAAGGTCTGAAAACATCATTCATTAGGGATTGGAAGGTAGATGGAGCATTAGTCAGACCAAATGGCATAACTAAGAACTCATAGCATCCATCATGTGTCCTAAAGGCAGTTTTAGGGATATCCTTCTCCTTCATATGAATCTGGTGGTAACCAGATCTTAAATCCAACTTAGAGAAGATGGTGGAACCAGTAAGCTCATCCAGTAACTCATCCACTACTGGTATGGGAAAATTGTCCTTGATTGTAGCCTAATTCAAAGTCTTATAGTCAATGCACATCCTCCAAGAGCCATCTGCCTTCCTCACCAACAATACTAGAGAAGAGAATAGGCTTTGACTAGGCCTAATGGAGCCAACTTCCAACAAATCAATAACGATCTTCTCAATTTTAGTTTTTTGGAAGTGAGGGTACATATAAGGCCTTTGACAGATTGGGGCAGTCCCCTCCTTCAAAAGAATTTGATGTTCATGACCTCTATAAGGAGGCAAACTAGAGGGTGTATCAAATACTGAGGCAAACTCAATCAACAGCTTCTTAATCAAGGGATCACATTGTTGCTGGGATGAAGAAGTTCCTGAACCTAGTGACACAATCTGCAGAAGAATACCCTTCCTAACAGGCTTTCTAAAGAAATGATCACCCTCTTGAAGAGTTAAATTAGTAGGATGCACACCAAACAATGTAACAATGGTACCAAGATGCAGAAATTGCATTGATGTAGCCAGGAAATCCCATTGAATTAGACCCAAGGTCCTAAGCCATTGAGTGCCTAAGACCAACTCACAATCCCCTAAGGGCAAAGCATTCAAGTTCACTGAAAAGATATGACCTTGCATAACAACTTTAACATCTAAACAAACACCCTTGGTCTTAATTGTTGCTCCATTAGCTACCTTAACCTCAAATGAAACAGTAGGATCTAAAAATAGTTGTAATTTGGAAAGTATGGTAGCATCTAGGAAATTATGAGTGCTGCCAGTGTCAATTAAAATGACAACCCAATGACCATTATTTTTACCCTTAATTCTCATTGTACCAGGTGAAGGGCTTCCTAAGAAAGCATAAAGTGTTATTTCTACTTCAGCCATTTTAGGTTCAGACTCAATAGATTCAGAATGGAGCATATCAGATTCAGGAGATAAAGGCATATCAGTATCATTAAATTCTATCAGTTGCACATTAGAACTGGGTCCTTGCAATGGATAAAGGCCTTCTAACAAGAAAATTTTAGCAGACTTACAGTGATGCCCAGGTTGAAATTTCTCATCACAATTAAAGCAAAGTCTTTTCTTCCTTTTCTCCTCCATCTGTACTGGTGATAGCCTCTGCAAGGGCAGCTTAAACTTGGTCCAACTTGATATCAGGTCTTGGTCTTAGAATTGAAGGCTTAGACAATTCCAGTGAAGAAGGTTTTTGAATCTTCTTGTTACTCATCAAATACTCTTCTTGAATTTTAGCCAAACCAAAGGCCTAAATGAGATTTTTTGGATTAAGCATTTTCACAGGCAGCCTGACTTCATCTTTAAGGCCACTAAGAAAGCAACTCAATTTATGATTCTCTGCCAAATCCCTAATTCTGTTAGAGAGAGCTTCAAATTGCCCTTTGTCGTTTACCACATTACTTGTTTGTCGCAACCTTGTCAATGCCTCCATTGGATCCTCATAGGTAGAAGAACCAAATCTTGTTAACAATGCCTCCACAAAGCTCTCCTAAGCCAGGAACACACCCGTTGCTTCACAATCTTGGAACCAAACTAAAGCATCACCATCCATATGGAAAGAAGCCATCAGAAGCCTCTCATTAAGTGGGGTTTGATAGAAATTGAAGTATTGATTAGCTTTGTACACCCAGGCTACAGGGTCATCTCCTCTAAATCGAGGAAACTCAAGCCTCACACTCTTCGCCAAACTTGGTATTGGCAAAGTAACAGCTTGAGACATTGGGGTCTTTGGGGATGGTGGTTGTTGTATCTTTTCTTCAGCTTCAGTTAGCTTCTGCAAAGCAAGGCTAATGGCATTCAATTGTTGGGTATTGGCATTCAATTGCTGAGTAATTTCTTTAAGAGAATGGGCATGGTGGTCGGTGGTAGTTCTTAAGGATGCTATTGATTCATTGATGTATGAAGTGGATCGAGTTTCAGTAATGGTCGCAGGAAAGAGGGCTCTGATACCATTTGTTAAGTGTTTGGCCAATCAGAAAAGTGGAAGAAAGGTAAAGGGTGATGACAGAAATGAAGAATTGGGATGAATCTAAAAAGGCCATGAAAGAAGAGCTCTCAAGATTGCAAGAGGATCTTGAGAATATGACGGAAGAGGAGTTACAATCTCTTGATTCAATGGAATTCAAAAAAACAAATTAAGCTCCAAGAATCTACTGTTGTTGTTGCAAGCCGGGATGTTGATTTTTGTGTCAAAGTGGATGATGATATCCATGTACATGCTGCCCTTAAATTTCAGTCCAAAGAACCAACGAAGAAGGTGATGATGATCCAAGAATCTACAATGCAAGAACCCATTGTTGTTGGTGCAGATGAAGAACACATTGTTCTTGTGCAGTCCCTTTGTGTACAGGGCAATCAATTTGACACGATCATGGAAAGCTTAGCCGTGCATGGTATGGGTGTAGTGCATCCATTGGCACAATACAACTTTGAGCCCTTTGAATTTATTGCTTATGGAGGCACAATAAATATGGATCATATTTGTTGTATTAAGTGTGATTAAATGTATCTTGATATTCTTTCCAAGAGTGGTATTAGACTTTCAATGAATGAATATGGGTCAGTTACAACTTTGCATTTTGATGGCAACATTTTCAACATCATGATTGGTCCAATGCATGAGTCAATGATTATATATGGAATGAATGTTAATTCAACTTTCCATATTGATGAGTTCTTTAGTCCATCTTTCAAGATTGCTCCAATACATGATCCAACCAATGTACGTAATCATGTAGCATTTGAGGGAAGAGATCTTTTGTGTTGTGATGGATTCTTGCGTGCCTTGCATATAGAGTGCGGCCCTTTGCCCAGAATTCCTCATGATACTTGGTACTTTAGGTATTGCCAGAATGTGTTCCAGAAAGAAAACTTTGTGGCAAAGTGCTTGGAAGTAGTTGGTGTGTTCAATCTTCAAGATGCTTTGGAGTATTGGATTAGGGGTCGGTTTCCCCTCATGAAGGTGTCATTTCATAACAACACCTTGTGGGAAAGGTGTTTTCAAGGGGAGGGAAATGTTAGGAATATAAAATAATTGTTGTAATCCCTTTAGTTAGCTAGTTGGTTGAGATTAGGATGAATTAGTTAGGATTTGAACATATGTAGCTCATTTAACACATGGCTTAATTCATAGAGTAGATGTTGAATTAACTAGCCAATTATCTTGAGCCATGTGGACCAATGACATTAGAGCTAGTCTCCTATAAATACATGATTGTAATTCAACATTAGATATGAATGGAAGAATAAACCAATTTCTTAGTGCATTAGTGCATCTCTCTCTCTCTCTCTCTCTAAAGGGTGACTACTTTGAATTAAGTCAATTTTCCTACAATTCCCATTAATTCCCCTATAATTCCAATTCGTCCCCATTAGGAACCATTGGGTTCCTAACAAAGAGAGAGTGAGATAAGAAAGTGAGGAGGGAGAGGATTCACATTCAATCCTAGATGGGCTTCAGATCTACTTGGAAACCCAGACCACACACTACACAACCAAAAAACTGACCTACCAGGGCCACCACCGGCAAACACCGCCAATCCCACATTGCTCCATCACTAGCTGAGGACCACGTCCCATCGACAATTTGGAAGAACGAAAGAAAGAAACCATGGGGTTCTACCGAGAAAGAAAAAGAGAACTGCAGAAAAGAAAGAAGAAGAAAAGAAATAAGAGGTGTAGAAATAGTGATATGGGAAGAGAAAGAAGAAGAAGAAGAAGAAGAAAGAATGGGAAGTGGAGAAACTGAGAGACAGATCTAGGGGGAAGAAAAAGAAAAAGAAACAAGTACAAACAAAAACACCATTTTTTTGTTTTTAATTATTATTTTTTAATTAATAAATTTATTTTTTTAAGTTAGAGGTTGATGTGATGCTAATATGACATTTTTAAATATTATTTTAATGGACACATTAGTATTTATTGTGTCAACAGTACACTTTATTTGCCACGTATGATATTTTTGTTAAGTGAGCAACGGTAGGGACTAAAATTGAACGCTTTTTTTATTTAGGGACTAAAAGTGGTTAAATAAAAAAGTAGGGACCAAAACTAGAATAGGATCAAAATGTAGGGACGAAAAATGTATTTAAGCTTTTTTTTGGGATCATATTACTTATACAGGACAGATAAGAAATACTTTAATTACAACTCTAAGATTATAAAAATTCCACCTAAAAAACTATGTATCCAAGAACAATTGTGTACAAGGAGAAAGTCGACTGCCTACGAACAAAAACAAACCAAGAGATGAGAAGTGAAGGGATCACACCTAGGGTGGAACTTGAAGACTATTGAGCCATCCTCTGTTTGGAAGAAAGCGGCCCCACCAGCCACCAAATTCCCTTTCGTCAGGGGGTGGCAATTGGCCTTTAAGCCATGGAAAATGCTAGGATCACAACTTGCTCACATAGCAAGTCGTGAGTAGTGAAGTAAAATTGATGGGTCCACAACTCTACCACTCACGACTTGTCATGTGAGCAAGTTATGGCAAAAGTTGTGATTCTAGTATTACTTTTAAGCCATTCATCACCATATTGATCATAGAAAGCTTTCTTTTGGGTCACTAAACCTACCTTAAAACCAACACATAATAAAATGAGATTAGAAATTGGGATTCCTTAATAAAGAAAAGGACATAAGAACAAGGCAATTTTGTAAAGCCTTAAAAAGTTTATAATCTAGAATAACCCAGATGATAAAATGTAAATTTAATTTTAAGGGTACCAAAAAAGAGAAAAGAAAAACACTCATTTTTATTATTGGACAAAGAAAAACATTACTTCATATTTTGAAAATCTTACTGTTGAATTACATGTTCTTTACACTTTTAATACACATGTCAAATTTTGTGTCAATCAAATATTATTTATTATATGATTTATAAGCTTCTATTTTATACCCAATTTTAAACTACAAAAACTTACAATTTAAGTAATTTATTGATGAAATAACTATTGATCTTTAATTTTTAACAAATTTTGCAAGCATGGAGGACATAAGAAGAATATGTAATCCAATGATGGATTTATCAAAATTCATCTCCAATAAAAAAAAAATATTGAGTAAGGTTGTAACCTAAACTTACAACCAATTTTGTAGTTAAATTTTGTTTTTTATTATTTATCAAGAAATTACATATGGAAACCAAGAATGGAACTAAAGGGGCCCGAGCCCCCCTAATATTTTTTAAATTCTTGTTTTAGCAATCATAAATTCTACATATTTATACTTATTGGGCCCTAAGATTTGGAGGAAAGAAAAAAAAAAAACTACTAATTAATTTAATTCACTCTTAAAAATAGCCTAACCAATTGCAAGAATGGCCCAAGAAATAACAAAAAAAAAAAAAAAAATGTGTTGGATTTGGTGCATCTAATTGGTTTATTTATGTAGGCTGCCAATAGTAAAGAGTGGGATCTATGGGTCAGCGGGTGTTGTTGAACAATAAATAAAATTGAAGCTTGGTCATGTTTAGTTAATTTTGTCTTTTAGTTAAATTAATTGTATAATGAGATATAACATAATACAAACTCAACAAATAATTAATTGTTAGAACCAGTAAATTGAGAACAAATAAATTTAAAAGTTAAAAAACCACCGCACACCCTTGGTGCAATGGTCACTTCACAAGTATAAGTGTTTGTGGAGTGTAAGGGGCAAGGGCTAGGGTTCAAGTCTCCAATATGAAGTTTCACACATATATACACTTAGATTAGGTTAGAGTAGAATTTCTATCTTGTAATTAAAAAAAAAAAAAAAAAAGTTAAAAAGCTAATAATTATAAAATTGAGAACTAATAAATTTATATAGTTATACTTAGTGCATTATGCTTATTATTTTTGTGTTCTTCTTTACTTAGCAACAATAATGATATGATAAATACAATTGAAAAATCAATTATAAAATTGGCTTCAGCTTTATAAAATCAAAACGAAAAATGATCTCTTGATAATTTTTTTTTTTTTTTTTTTTTTGAGTCCATCTTGATAAATTATTTAATTTTATAAAATACGATATCATAGATGATCTATGAGATCTAAAATAAAGTCAAGTCCCTTTCAATAGATTATTGTATTGCAATGTATTAAGAAGTTTATTTTCATAAGTTCTTAGTTCATAATTCGACCCCCCTCACTCTAAACCCTAAGTTCATCCCTAATAGAAACAATGTCAATAAAAATTATTAAATTTTCACCAACTGTCAATCCTAAGCAATTGGTACAAGTGATATAATTTATCATGAACAACAAAGATATACGCAATAATCTAGTGGTGAAAAAGATAGAAAGCTATAAAAAAAAAAAAAAAAACAGAAGAAGAAAATGGAGGAGAAAGTGAAAAAATTTTAAAAAAAAAAAGAAAAAAAAAAGGCATACCTCATATTTGTATGAACTTGGTCAATATACAAAACCATCGAGAAATCCAAGCCTCCCTTCAGAATTCAGATCAGTAAGTTTTCCTCAATTCCTTCGAGAAACCAATGCCACAGATCTCTTTGTCGGTCTTCGATGTGCAAAATTCAGGAATTCAATCTCCATATTCCGTCTCACGTGCTGCCACACGCTGCCTGGAGTTTCTGACCGAGGATCCATGCGCTGCGCGCACCATCAAAGATTGGCCTTCGCCTATCATTGTTGCCTCAGTAAGGCGTCGTTCGCCAGCTGGCTACAACGGTTACTTCTATCCCATCGTCGACTAGTGGCTCTGAGTCCGCCCAGCCTTCTTGCTGCAACAGTTTGGTATGTGCTGAATTCTTCGATTAGGACACAGAATCAGGAGAGTGAGATTGCTTATTTTTTAACCATTGGCTTACCTTGTTTTTTTTTTCCACATGTTACTCATCATCTATTTAAAAATGAGAGGAAACAAAAGATTTCTAAACTGAAAGTAAGCCTCTCCCGATAAATAGTCCTGCAAGCACAACATTTTCATAACAAAACCTAAATAACAAATTGTTTCTGATTCTTTTCTAAGCCTACTACAAAATTTTGTGGCCTTTGCTTTATTCAAAAATCAAATACTATAATTATTATGATTTTTCAAATGTGTAGCTTTAATTACTCTATCTCTATTATTCCATTTTAATATTACCTCTCACTCCAAATATAATTTTTTTTTTCTACCCCTACTTTCCCAATTCAACTTCATCATTTGCCAAAAAATAAATAAATAAATAAAATTTAAAACTGAAGCAAGCAACCTAGAAAAAAAAAATTTTAAATCAGCAAAAATCATCCTAACAATCCTCCACCGTAAGCAACCCAGCAAAACTCGACTTAAAAAACAACCCAAATCTGTAAAAATTAAGCCAAGTTGATCTCCAATCTGCCAGCGGTGGTGGTAAGAAAGAAAAGCCCAAATCTCCGATTTGCGATCTCCAAGCATGGCCAACGTTGAGAGAGAGTCGTGGCCTTCGCGAGCTCTGCTAATAGTTCCACCGTGAGCAACCACTTCTCCGACGTAACCATAGTCAATGTCAAAAGAGAGAGAGAGCCTGATGCATGGAGCTTGTCATTGGGTTGATGAACATTAACTCTGGAGTTGAGAGAGAAAGAAAGAGAGAGATTAATGTACAAAATGA
Source organism: Quercus ilex subsp. ballota (assembly GCA_032727855.1). Lineage (NCBI taxonomy): Eukaryota > Viridiplantae > Streptophyta > Magnoliopsida > Fagales > Fagaceae > Quercus > Quercus ilex. The sequence continues at coordinate 30,056,698 of CM064909.1, forward strand.
ACAATAACTTGGTTGAGGGTTTTTTTTTTTTTTTTTTTTTGAGAAAAATATAGGGGCTCGATTAATTCAAATCATTTTGGACAACATCTTTTAAATCAGAAGGTAGCTCTTCTACCTAAACATTTATGCTTGTAGATAAAACTGTTTTTCTTGCAAATGCATGATCTAAACATTTGTCGTCCCTTTTAACATGCCCAAAATTAAACCATTGTAAAGAACTAGCTAGTAGTTTTGTCTCATTTGTTAGTTTTGCGCAACAAAATGTTGATCCTTATGCAAGGATCTTTTCACTATGCTTAACCATATTTCTTACTCTTAAGGTAAAAAAATATCTATGTATTGGGCATATGTAACCATCCCTTTTACATGGAGTGGACAAATGAGTAACACAAAAGGATACTTTCTTGTTCTAAAGGCTCAGACACTCACAAGACATAGGTGACACAATTGGAGATCCTCTTGAGGACTTTCCTGATTTTGCACTCAATATGCTCTGATAGACTTCTGGTCCTTCACTCAGAAGTGCATATGTGTAAATTACCTAAATATCTCAAAGTTATCATTAGTAATGATGTAACTACCAAATCCTCACCTATCATTCATTAGAATGGAAGTTTCTTATTTTAGCATAAATACTTACTTTGTCTATTTTAAATACATTTCAAAACACTCTATATTAGATTCTTTATTTTACACTACATTTCATTAAAATACTATTTTGTTATCAATTTTTTATTGTTGTCTCAAATGACCTCTCTACCTCATGGGGTGAGTAAAGAATTATTAAAATACGCATTTACATAGTTACAGTAACCATGTACATTTACATAATTACTATAACACGAATGTATTTTGGCAGAATAATAAATAAACTAATGTGAATATATTTTGGGATTGATTGGGCAAATTTAGGACCTTATGCTATTTTGCTTCAACCTATGCAAATGCTCTTATAGAAATTAGTTTTGCAACTACTAAATGGTGAGAAGCAAGCCAATATCAAGGATCTCTATCGTGGGAAAATTTAAACAATAAGCATGTTTAATTATGAAGAAAATTTCATTTTACTACCATAAACTATACACTTGATTATGCTTTATACCATAAACTTTTCAAATGCCCATTTTGCACCCTAATTTATGATATTTGTTACACTTTGCACCCCGACATCAAATTTGCTATTAACTTGGATAAAAAAATGACACTATGTAAAAAGACTTATTTGCCCATCTTCTCAAACCCTTGAAAACAAAGAAGAAACTACACTTTATCACCATAAATTATACTTTTGATTACATTTTACACACTAAACTTTGAATTTTCGTCCAAGTTAACAATAAACTTAACGTTGGAATACAAAGTGTAACAAAGATCATCGTTTAGGATGTAAAATATGCATTTAAAAAGTTTATAGTACAAAGTGTAATATGGAATATAGTTTAAGGTGGTAAAATACAATTTCCTCTTAATTATGCAAATGAAATTTTAAATTAATATATAACATTGATGTTTCAAATTCTTTTTTTGGTAATAAATGATGCATTTAATTAAAATATTAAATAACCAAAAAAGAGTTCAGTACAGAGCCTGTCATAATAGTAATACAGACCCAAGGAATCATAGAAGAATATTAATAAAGACATATCATTAGGGGCATATCAAAACAGTCTTGTTGTAGATATGTCTATTTTCTTGCAAGAGCATCCGTACTCTATAACTCAGCCCACCTTGATCAAAACTACGACTCTCTTTGAAATTCAAAATCAGAGTAGCAGAAACATATTTGCCGATGCTGCATCATCAAAATTCCCACATGAGAAAGAAACCCTTCCAGTACGAGAATTGTACCAGCTAATCTGAGTAAATAAACATAACCTTCTATACTCTAGCATAACTTTCTACTTTTTTCTAAGTACTATGAAAAACCAAATAAACTTGAATATAGTCCCAAAAGCTGTTGGATGGGACAGGAAATGAGAAAACAAAAAGAAAAAAGTCCCATCATTATACTACTTGTCACAAACCTTCAAGAATTTAGTACTTAATTTTCCATATTAAAGAGGAATGCGAGGCATCAACTGCATACTTTAGTTGAGGTGGCAGCGGCACACTTGTAGATATTGTATGTTCTAACTTACACCTTAATGAAGATAGCAACTGTTTATGCCGTGATTCTTTTCTCTTCAATACTTGTATATATGCATATAATCCAAGCCATTCAACTTCTTCTTCCTCCAACTGAAGTATTGGCAGGACATCAGAATAGTGGTATGCAGAACGCATCCGTTTCTTTATGAGCTTGTACATATACCTAACAAGTCAATCAACAAAGACAAAGAACTGAAAAAATAGTAGAAAATAAGTAAATTTAAATTTGATAATTAAATTTTATAGTTCTTAAAATTTAAAGATTGTGTATACTACACATGGGGCTTCAACAATGCTAAATATCAACTAAAATCAGCACAGCAAAACTGCTCTCAATAAACCAAGTTTATTAACCACATACACTGTAAGATAAACAAGAATTACATCCATACCTCAAAGATCTTTCAATAATGTATAAATAGAATCCCGCACGAAGTTTGCATATGTACGATAAGTCACAAACATAGCAATGAAACTTCATTGCACATACCAAAAAAGCCTGATATATATTTAATCTGATAACAGCTGCAGAATTGATATTTGAATCAAAGAATATAGGGTGGCATTTAGGTCTCATAAAGCTACACAGCTTTGCCCTCAGATGGCGGCCTGGTTTACCTTGCCAGCTGACAGTAAGAGTTGAACTTAAATGATTATTCAGATACCTGTTTAGCATATGGAACAAGTTAATTGGCGAAGAAATTGAACTTTCACAAATTCTGGCTGGAAAATCAATAAGAATTAGAATTAATAAATAAAAATAAATCAAGCAACAGCCAAAATGAAACTCTCAAGTATAATTGTTTGGAAGAGGGAAGATATAAAACCAAATAAGAATGCTAACATACAAATTTAAAAGTACCAAATGTTAAGGCTTAAGCAGTACTTATACATCAATATTTTTTTGATAATTTGATAGTTGGGGAATTAGGGGATTTGAACCCTGGATGTCTCATGTTGGAAACTCCAGGAAATGCTAGTTGAGCACATGGCTCTTGGCAATATACATCAATAATATTTAGACTATGGACTATAGTCTCTGCATTATCATGTTATGTACACTTAATGAGTAGCCTGACAATGATTGGAATGATTTCAAAGGTTCAAATGATTGTGTCCCAATCTTAGCATCTAAAGCTAAATCCCACCAATAAAACAAAAATGTTGATTATCCATCAAGACACCACTAGGTAAATTCCAAAACAGAAGATCATAAGATATATCTGGCAATAAGAATGACAAAAAAGTAAAATGTATATACAAAAATTAACTTTGTGTAGTCTGCCTGAACTTCTAAAGTGCAACAGTTGAGAAGCAATCCACTCCATCGAAGAAATGAAATGCCATCTTCACCCACATAAGCCCTGCTTGATGGAATCCCTGATAACTGTCCAATATCAAAATTAAGAGAAAATTTGTCATCATTCATGTAGCAGTTGTACTCGCGAAATCCTCTTTGCAGCCTGGAAAAGAAGCTAGCAGCCTGCTTCTTTGAGGTTGAAATGAAAAGGAAGTCATCAATAAACCTAAGAAGTATATATCTATCACCAATACTTTCCTCTGCAGAAGCATCCATAGAATTATGTCTTCTAGATATATCTTTACTAGCACCTTCACTAGTTTTTTCAAGAAATGGAATGATCAAATTCCTTTCCAGATGTCCATAGTATAATGAGCAAAGCAGAGGAGACAAAGCACTTCCTTGAGGAATACCTACACCTTGCACGAAAAACCTTTTATCGAATTGCAGTACATTGTACTTAACATGTTCCTTTAAAATGAAAAATAACTCTTCTTTTTTCACATGCCTGCTCCACTCCTGTAAGATGAAAAAATATTAAACAAAACTTAGCTTCCTCAAAAGAGATGATTTCTTTATAAGTATAAAAATTCAGAACAGAGGCATTTCATTTTTCAACTTTAGAAATCTACTGTCCCATTCAGTTGACATCTACTTGTGGAGTCTACTAGGATGATCTGACACTTAGGTTGTGTTTACCATTAGCTTAAAAAGCTAGCATTTTTTACTGTTCAGCTGATTTTTGCTACTATTCATGGGTCCTATTGCACTTTTTGATACTATTCATGAGTCCCACTGTACTATTTCAACTACCTTTTAGCTTTATCTACAGTACTTTCAGTAAAGTTTTCAATTTTAGCTAAATAAACTGTTCCCAAATGGACTCTTAGTTTATTGAAATTTTGAGCGATGTCTGTTGCTTTATGAAGTGGCATTTACCTTTTCAACTATAGCAACATTACATCTGCACAAGTGAATGAAAAAGATACATTCAGATTCAATTTCTTTCTAAAACATAATCTCAGATATCATTGAATTATCCTTCCACCTATACTTCACCAAATGCAGATTGGAGGATGAAGTGCATGCAAGATCCCCACTAGAGTTCCATGTATAACGGGGTGAAAGAAAAGTGCATTGACATTTAATTGCATTTTATTAGTTCAGGCTCAATCATATTAATCCCTATGCATAGGGAAGTAAACGATATATTTTCATTAAATGTAGAAATGATGAAAAATCCTTAATTGTGTATGTTGGTAACATGTAGTGTGCTTAAGGAAATTCACAGGTCAAGGACCAAATTGAGAGAGGAGTTTGAATCAAAGAGCGGCTATACTACATAATGGGCAGAACTGACCAAACTGGAATAGAGGCATGGTGGCAGCTCTTCAACAAAATAGATCAATTTTCACTGTCAAAATTTTCTGGAAATGGGTAAATTTGCCACAGGAACTTCTGCATGGCAGCTGCTTTTAGTCTTGGGCTGTTAGTGATGCAAACAGTAAAGTTTTCAAAGTTTTCATGATTTGTGGTCGAGTTTAGATGTGGGGCTTCCTTGGCATCTTTCATCATAGGTTACTTTAATTATCATGGACTCTTAATATTAAGTTTTTTTAGTTTAGAAGTTGTTAGTTTAGTTTTAATAGTTTTACTAGAATAAGGGCAATTTGGTAATTTCTATATTTTTGGAATGGGCTGTCATTGGTTGTACCGAAGGCCCATGAGTCTTTTTTTATGTTTTCAATCCTTTCCTATTTGGTTTAAACATTCTTATTTCTTTTTTGTTTGTTATTAGTAATACTAGTAGAGGAATAGTTTATTTAAAGTCCTAGTCCTAGGAAAGGATTTAACACTCGCCGACATAAGGCTTTATTGTCGTAAATAATATTTATAGAGAGTTTGATTTTAATAAAATTTCAGCATCTTATTTGAAGCTTTGAGGGTGAGATTACCTTCTCGTATCTAAGTGTGATTGCTAAGGAAAACCTAAGAGTGATTGTCCTAGTGTTTTTTCTTTCTTTATTTCATGTTATTTTCATCTTTTTTTTAATAGCAAACAGCCATCAACCATTCAAGATCTCATCAAGAATCTAATTTAATGCTGAATTTCTAAAGACCCTACATCAGTTAGGGAAAAAGCTTGATGACAGTAGCAATATGGAAGAGAAAGAATACTACCTAGTCATCACAACATTGATGCATTGCTCATCCAAATATCTTATTACACCCCATAGATACACCCCATGGACTTAGCAAAAAAACATAGATACACCACATGGGCTACAGATACTTTATTCTTTATCCCCTTTAATGTACATCAATGCATAGCTGACATAGGTTGCATATGCTTGGTGAATGAGCACATTAGGGGGACTGAGGAAAGTTGGTTCACTAGTCAAAGCATAACTGACCTAAGACTAAATCTAAATGACCCAAATACAAGTACACTTTTGGCCATTGAAGTTTTGGTTTGGTTTCATTTCAGCTATTTACATTTCAAAATTTTCATTTTGGCCCTTCATGTTTTATTTCATTTTCATATTAACCTTACCATCCATTTCCATTAGTAATCTTTTCTTTTTTTTTTGGATAAGTATTAGTAATCTAACCATCCATAATAAGGTATTTTGCCCACAAAAAGGAAATTACTACATTCCACAACATTATTGAGCTAGTATTTCATGAATAGTTAAATACAAATGACCCTTATTGATTAGATTACTAAAGGAAACAGATGGCAGGGCCAATATGAAAACGGAATCCAACATTAAAGACCAAAATAAAAATTTTGAAACTTAAAGGGTTAAAATGAAAACAACCCCAAACTTTAAAGACCAAAAGTTATCGGTAGGTAACACATGTACCCTACCCAACAAATCTTGTACCCACAACCTCACCCTCCACACTTTACAATTACAATGGAAGAGGTGTCATTTGAGCTAGAGCTCATCGGCAACCCAAATACACTTTAGTCGACAACTAAATAAGAGTCGCAACCAACTAACTAGTTCCCAGGCCATAACAAAATAGACAAGAATACCCTTGTCATTCAGTACAAAAACCAAATGAGTGCCCCTCAATCTCTGCAAGTACCAAAATTACCCAAAGGGTAGCACAATCAGCTGGGCCTAGGAACCACTCAAAAATCTCTGCAAGTACCAAAACTATTTTCATTTGGTAGAGCTTCATTTGAACATCAAAACTTCTAGCACTAAAAGCCATGATTTGATCTATAAAAAAAGGTAGTCCCCACTATTTTGCAAAATCAGCGACAATAATATAAAGAATAAAAGTCCAACTCAATTAATTGCTTAAGGTGCTTACAGGATTCTAAAGACTATTTGTATATTGCAGGCATTATGCGTGAACATGAAGGTAGTAGTTAAAAAGGTAGTAAAAGCTGATACTATGTGACCTAGCTGATAAAAAGCAAAAGCAGTAATCCTCAAAATATTCAATGGAAATAGAAAAGATCTATAAGAAAACATATCACCAACTTTCCTTGAAGATTGACTTAAAATAGCTACCTGGTTAACAAAGACAGAATGCAGTAAACTGAAGGGAACAGAGGATGTGACTTCTGGAGTGCTCATATTTTGATCCATCAGGACAAGGTTCTTATGAACCCACAAAGATTTCTGCGTGCAGACTACTTGATGGGACTGTTTAAGTATATATTCATCTTTCTGTATGATATCTTTCATTACAGTAAGCAGCTTATCCTGATCAATAGAATCAAATGCTTTTCGTACATCAGAAACGACAACAAATGCACCAGGCATGGTTGCCAACCTATTTTTCAGACCAATTAGAAATGGACATAACTTTCTGTAGACATCATTGTAATCAAAAACTGATGATCCCAGCTTCTTGGGTTCTTCCAACTGTATTCCTTTTAAGACAGCGTGTGTATCACGAAGAACAAAATTTACAGACTTGAAATGATTAAATATAACTTTCTTTTGACGAGATTTTCCTTTCCCATGCATTCCACATGATTGATTTTCCAAAGAGGATTTTTGTGTTGGCCTTTTTGATGATGCTTGTAGATTTGCCAGCATCCTCATTCCATTTCCTTTGGGACGAAGTCTTAGCTTTGAGAAACCAAATTTTCTGTTTTTCATAATATTTCTAACAGTCACATCATCCAAGTCACGATAGCCCTGATCTTTCAAGCAAGTGATGGCGTTATTTATCAGCTTCTCCCAAACTGACTTCCTATAATAATATAGATCTTGGTTCCCATGCTCAGTTTCAGTGACATAGAAGTTTGCTTGCACCAGAGGTACTACTAGACATGAAAAGAGCCAAAAGATCCAGCTTTCCAGAAGTTTATGTCTCAAAACATATGCGGCATCATCCAATCTTCTGGATCCCTTATGCATGTCAACACTCTCACCCATTGCATATTTTTGCGCCTGATTACTAAAGCAACATGAAAAATTTTCAGTTGATAGAAATGGGAACTCTGATACTTTTAATTTATGCATGCATTTCTTTAATGAGAACTTCTCAAATCTTCGTAGTTGAATAAACCTGGCAATATTTCTCCTTAACATTCTCCAGTTAGAGGGAGTTCCTAGAAAATCTGTAGGAACTATACTCCTAATCACTGCCCATATAAATGACACTACCTGACTTCTCAAGCAATAGCAAGTATTTACTTCAAACAGAGGTTCAGTATCCTTGCAATATGCAGTATTAAAACCATGAGATTTCTCAGGAACATTTTTCTTTGATTCATTCCCCTGAAATGAAAAATTCAGAAGTATTATATTTTTCTTAGAGGAAGCAAGAAGTGATTAAATTAGTGAGATAGCTTAAAGGATGTGCAATACACAGTGTGCAATTCTATGATGAGCTCCCATTTAACAAAGAACTGCCCACCACCCCGCCTAAAAAGAAGAAAGAAAAAAGAAAATTACATACTCAATTTCAGTTTCCACAATTATCCAGGCATGGATATTATGCACTAAGGCATTCAAAATGCATAGGAAACTGAGCAAGGTGTAACCTCATAATGTCAAATTGTGAATGCTAATTATGCCTTCACACAAATTATACACAACAAAATAGTCCCAATACTTACCTTAAAGCTGGTGCTAGATTTTCCAGTATCATTTAATTCTGGAACAGCACAATGCTTATCCAATAATCTCAGATGTTGGCAACACTGTGTCCTGCGTACGACCCTCTTAAACAACTTAACAAGTGAGTGGTACCTTCAGAACCAAAAACAAGCAGTTAAAGCAGAACCAACCACCAAAAATAAAAACTGATCTATTGGCATCAAGTGCAATTATTTATTGCCCTAATATGATCATAAACATGTCCATATTTTATACATCAGCAAAAGTTTTCATGTATTTGTGCTCTAAGACGCAGGACGGCTTCCAACTGAAGAAGCTCATTTTAATGGTAACCATCATTTTATTCCAGACTTTAGTCCAAAGTACGAACATTGGCTATAAGATTCAAGCACAAAGATACTTCACTGTGCCATTGTTGTCCCTTTCGACCTTAGTCCCTTTCAGAGCCTTTAAACTGCAGTCCTGGCACTTGTTGAGCAAACATTGTCATTACTCATAATTGGAAGTTTGGAACTGTCTCAAGCAAAAATATCCTATTCTATCCAGCAAAGGAGCTATTTAACAGTTCCATATCTAAGAGCTTATAAGAACTATGAAATCAATACTATAAAGCAAGAAGAAAATTGGATTGTAGAGATCAAATCATTAAACTGAAATTAACATGCATGCCACTTCAAAAAACAATAATCGTGACGTGACAAATCAATAAAGCCCGATCGGGTATCATCATACAATTAAAAAAATGTTCCACAACCAAAATATAAGAATATGCTACTTACATGCATGCTGATTTGTTGACAAAGAAGCCACTACTCTGGCAGCATGGCATTTCCTGAGTTGCATTTATTTCAGATAAGCTAAAGATATTGCCAATAAGAAACTTTGCACCAGCAATATTGGGCTTTAGAGAATTTAGTATATCTGAAGATTATTAAGGTACTGTGTTCTTTTGCACCATAAAAAAGCATGGCAGAAGCTCATAGCATCACAAACTTTCAGGTCAAACTGTGTTTCTTTGGAAAATAAAATGCATAATTGCACAAAAAGAGAAGAAAAAAAAAAAAAACAAGGGGTATTGACAACCAAAAGACCATTAGTTGCTGATCATTCAGTCTATCAACTCAGGTGAAAAAAATGGAAATGAAAGGCAATTTTATAATGGAGAGAGCACAAATTAGCTACATGTACATTTAAAATTGGACTAGAGGATACGTTTTCCTGGAAACATTGATGAAGAACGTTCCATGTCATAAAACATGGATTTCCGGTTAATGTAAGCCCCTTTGGCGACTTCCAGGGGCTTAGGAGCTTGTGATGCTGAAAAACAAGGTGTCTGCAGAATAGATCGTATCCAAAAGGAAAGTTTTCAAAGTTAAAAAAATAAATAAATAAACAGTAAATATCAGGGAGAAATGTCTATCATTGCATTGAAAGAATCCAAATGTTCACTAGGAGGCATAAAGTGATTCAATCTTCTTATGTGTATAGATCAACCAAAACTTAGTCGCTCTAATTCTCTTGAGGCAAAGGATCTTTTTGTCACTGACAATCACATTTATCTCAGAATCTCCATGCCCACAAACACCATTCTAGCCACGTATGTGTTAATATTGATTATGGTACTGATATCTCCTAATTGATGTTCTACTTCCAGCTTTTGTTACTTTCTTGGAGATGCTCATTAACCAGAAGTGTAAGCTGTGACATACTGCATCTTGTTCTCGTGCTCAAGCAAGAACCATGAGTAAATAGCCACAACTACCTGCTGAGATTGTTTGGCTGTGTGTCTTATGTTCTCGGGGAGAATACTATTTCTGCACCTAAACCCTTTATTCTGATAATAGAAGGGTAATCACTATTAATCCAGACTTTCGTAATGATAACACACTTTCATAATAAAAAAGTGACACTCAGTTTGTCATATACAAAAGAAAGCAAAAAAGGAAATCAATGTAGTTGTGAATGATTGAAATGTTTATATAAAACGTAATACACAAATTCCATTACCAAAATTCAATGGGATGTTATCATGTCATGCTCTGAAAATCTTTGATTACAATTTACAAAACTAACAGAGTTTGATGTTTAAAGTATTCCATAATGTGTTGAAGTATAGGTACGAATCGATTATCAATTCATGTGGGGATCATTAATAAAAGTGTATCCATGCTAGGCGCACGAAGCACATATCTAAAAATCTTCTAGATCAGGCCACAATATTAGGTTTCATGTACTAAAAGAACCTTTCTCTTTCTATTAGTAAGTTATATGGGCATTTAGTGAGCCTTGAACTCTCAAACTCACCCTCCAACCATTATTGTGGGAAAAGGAAGTGTCATTGAGCTAGAGCTAATTGGTAGAATGGAACTGCTCCAACATATCAAACCAAAGTTGAACTTGACTGAAAGATCCTTCATAGGGAATCACCTTTTCACAACTATTTAAGCAAGAATTCACATCATCCTGGAGCTGCCCAGATATGCTATCTTTATCTGTAAGAATTGTTGCAGAAGAGGTCTTAATACTGGTTTCTTCAAAATTTAAATGCCTTTGCTTTCTGTGACGAAGCCAACTAAATGGCCTTGAGCGCTTTCTAGACTTTGCTGCTATCTGATTTGAGCTTTCTTGAAGTTCCTCATTTGAATCCCCTTCAGTATTATTGGTACCAGTTCCAATAATTGGTGTAGCTTCTTCCAATAAAATCATTCGAGAACACCTGTTTCCATGAAGCCGACTAAATGATCCTGAACAATGCCTAACCTTGGAGCCAACACAGTCTAATGAAGTTGGTGGATCATCAACACCAGAAGAACTACTGAACTTCTGTCTTTCTAACATTGAGTTAGCATTGTCAACTAAAGCCCTTTTCTTGTTGGATCCTGAGAAAGGTTGGGACAAAATCACCATTAAGAAATGAGATGTTATATATGACTGAACTATCTAATGCAAATACAATAACCACAAAAGCAAAAAGAATTAAGGACGACAAGAAAAGGGAAAGATCTATTAAAAATGAACGTCCACAAAATGATGGGAACAGGTCAGGTAAGAAAAGACCAAGAAAGAAGCAGGCCTAAAGTCAGAAAGGGGCTACCAAGCAGAGGATTAAAGTATCAAAGACTACGACAGTTACATTTTATCCTGTATCGAAGCCTATTTATTATTTATTTAAATTGTAAAATTGATGTGGTTGTGTATAATTATCTGATTGTATTAGTGTTCTAATGTGAACATGGTCTCATTAAATATATAATTTAAATTTAAAATCATTTGTATGCACCAACCATTAGTTCTGCATTGGATATTTCAATAAACTTCAATTTACCCATAAGGCTAAAATATTAACAAAGCATTTTGAAAAATTAGATGGTACTAATGGTGATGTGTGTGTAGTAACATTATTTTTCTGAAGTCCTATATAAGGGAATTTTGATGCAACCAACAAATGTTTACAGAACTTGTACAAGTAGTGTTTAGAAAGTCTTCATTAGTCATTACCACATTTATCAAGTGAAGTAGGTTGATCCTGAGACTCCAATGTTTGGTTGGAAAAATGGAGGCATAAATCACTTATGGGAGGACCTGATACTTGATAATGCTTCTTACAAGGAACTGGCAAAAATATTGATGTGTACTTTAAAAGATAAAGCATGACATCATCCCCAACCTGCATAAATGCAAGTTTCATCTTATTCCAGTAATTAGTACAAAAACCATAGTAAACATGGGTAGCCATTGATTTAGATGTTAGTTAAAAAAAAAAAAAAAAAAAAAAAAAAAAAAAACAGAGAAGTACCCTTTGTAAGAGAAGACACCAAGCTGGAGAGCATAGAAGTTCCATTATGGGGGTTGAATGATTACTCTGTAAATAAACAAATGAGGATACCTACAGTAAAAAAAAAGGCCAACCCCATTTGCCAAAAAAGGTTGATAGCAAGCAACGTAGTAAGCACAATAATAAGTAAAGAAAGAAAGAAAGCCTGCCTTATCATAACCATTGCAAATAACATTAGAAGACATGGGTTGCTCAGAAATCAGCATTTCAATGGTCCTTTGCACAATCTGAAAACATAATGAGTAAGTACAGTAAACTATTATTCTAAAGATTGAGTAAGTGTGTGTAGTAGTGTATATAATGTAGGTAGATAAGAGAGAGAGAGACCTGAGATTGGGACCAGCGAGAGTGAGGGTTGAAATGCGAGAGAGGAGGCGCATTTTCAGAGACCACAAGGAAGCATTGATTCAAGAGCTTCCGGTACTGCAAGGGGTCCTTGTCTCTCACCAATAACGACATCGCTTTTTCGGAAGAAGGCAGCAGCGATTCGATTGTGCACTCCAGACTCTGCGCGCGCTTGCGGAATAGCCGCCATAGCACCTCCGGAACCCTCTTCCGTTTCTTACCCATTTTTTTACCAACACCAAAATCATAATAAGAGAAGGAAATCTTTTTTTATGCTTGCCGGCTTGCCGCTTCACTGCCTCAAATTCAAATCAAATGTGTAATAGGTAAAGTATTTCAAACTTACCTTTTAACTCCATCCATCCTAATTACTCTTATTATCTCGACTAATAAAGACACCAATTAATATTTTTAACAGATTTTTATATTTTTTACAAAAGTCGTATTAAAATTATTATTTATTAACATTTGCTCTAACGTATTTCTCAAAAAAAAAATTATCTTAAGAGCATTCATTAACATGACTCATATTATTTTAGTATATAATCAAATAATTTTTTATTTTTTATTTCAAAAGAAAAATCCTTAGGTATTTTTAGAGTATAGTGAAATTGTATTCCCTCTTTTTACATTCATAGTAGACCCACCATGAATTTGAAAAGAGAGAGCATCATTTTTTGTACTCTAAGAATACTTAAGAATTACTCATTTCAAAACTCTACAGTAATTATAATGATTACCAATAATTTATTTACAAGAAAATACCAATATTTTTAACAAATTATATAACATAACAATATTTGAAAAATTGATCCAAGTACGTTTGAACATGTCAAACAAAAATAAAATGTTTCAACCTTTCAATCAAAAAGATCTTAATCTCATGAGAGCTATTATTAATTTTTTTAAAGAAAAAAAAATGAAAAGTTAACAAATGTCTTAAGACATTGATTTAGAAAATATTTTTAAAAGATTTTTATGAGAAAATAAAAAAGTAATTGATTTTTTTTTTTACAATTTTTTTTATTTTTCTATCAAAGTGGTATTAAAACTTTTCTAAAATTTTTTATTAACAAATACTCTAAAGACATTCATTAACTGAACACTAAGAAAAAAAAAAAAAAACTCATTTACCAAAAATCAAATCCTCAACCCAAAGTGTCAGTTTCTTTTCCCCCGTCAAATAGAGAAATGCTAGGGACACACTTATTATCGTGATCGGAGATCGACATGGCAGTAACTAACGATGGTGGTTGGACATTGGAGACCAGGACGTTAGTGGGGGATGGTGGTGGTGGTTGGGTGGCGGATAGTAGGGGTAGGGGGTGGAAGTTAGGTTGATAAGTTTTAGCGATGAAGCTAAAAATGGTTTACGAAAAATGAAAGGGTAAACTAATTATTGTCATAAGTGCCTTCATTTTACGGTCAATAGAAAGAAAAAGAAAAAAAATTTAAGTTGACCACCATTTTTAGTCTCACAAAACACCTGTAGATGTGGAAAATATTTTTCAAAAATCAATTTTCGTTGAACCCAACACACCCTTAAACTAAAATAATACCACATCAGTTGTATCAAAATCTAATTACTGATGAACATGTGTGCGAAATAATCATATAAGGCATTTAACCACTACTGTTAGGGGTGTTAGTGGGGTGATTATTTGTGTGCATATGTTTATCATTTATTAGATTTTGATACAGATGAAGTGATATTATTTGATCTCAAATATATACCTTCTCAAAGTTTAGACATTAGAGACGTAAAAAATTTAACACATACTGATGTGGCAGATTGTTAGTAATCAATAAAAAAAAATATTATGTTTGTGGTAAACTCAAATGAAACAAGTGAAAGATTACTAAATCAACAAATACAAAATATATATATATAATCAAAAATAAAATTTTGTGTGCATGTAATGTTACTCTAAAGTGGCGTTTGGTTTGCCGTAATTTTATATTACACCATAATATTACATTATTGTAATCTTACATTAATGTAATTTCAATACAAGAATACAATATTATATTGTTTAGGAATGTAGTGAGATTAAAATAATGTGATACAATTTGTAATTTTAAATTATGGTGATGTTAGAAAAAAAAAAATCAAAAATTGTAATATCATATCATTGTAATATGCATTACATTAAGGGTACATCACAACAAATCAAACACCCCCTAAGACTCTGAGCATTTATCTCGCCCTGATTGCACTAGTCTACTTTGATAGCATTGAAATATGTGGCTAACTTAACTTGGTCTTTGACTTTTGTTGTTAGCCACATATTTCAATGCTTTTAAAATAGATTGCAATGCAATCAAAGTGAGCTAAATGGAATGGTTAGAGTAATGTTATATACACACAAAATTTGATTATTTATTTGTTTATTTATACTTGTTGAAGTTGGCAAATTTTTACTAATTCTCATTTGAGTCTACTAATAATATTATTTTTTTACTGATCACTAATATCCTGTCACATTAGTAGGTGTCAAATTTTTTATCTCTCTAAACTCTAAACTTTTAGAAAGTATTTGGTATCAAATAATACCACTTCAACTATATCAAAATCTAATAAATGAGAAATATGTGGACAAAAATAATTACCCCACTAACACCCCACGAGTAGTGGTGAAATGCTAATATAATCATTTAATCAACCCTCAAAATGTTTATAGAATAATATTTTCATATTTTTAAGGATAATTTATAGAAAATATCAATTTGAATTTTATAAATAAATTTTTTATTTAAAACTTACATTCATTGAACAAAAGTTTTAGCTCAGTAAATACCTCAAAATTTATACAGAATAGAACAATATTTCCATAATTTAAAGCATGAACTAAATAAATATTATACAAACTAATAAGGAGTTTAATTTATCCTTTAAAATAATAAAAGATTTAAGATAATTAACTTCACTCTTCTTTACAATTATATTACAAATAAAATTTGATTACAATAAATATTATATATTTTATTTGAAATAAAATTTTACCAGGTGTATGTTGCACTTATATACATAGCAAAAAAATCATCCCATAGTTGCTGTTGTTGTTGTTGGTTTTTTTTTTTTTTTTTGGGTGTGTGTGTGGAGAAAAATGTCAAGAGAAGGGGACTAGATTGGCTTCCCTATCTGAGCATTATTATAGTAGCATCCTGGAGCCAAGACTTGTATTTGATGGGAGGGGGGCAAAACATAAACAAATATTTTTTCATGAAAAATCCAAGGTAACATACAATACTAAAGAAATATCAATAAAAGAGAAAATACAAAATAACCATTTTTAATACATTTTAATTTTTTTTTTAATATAAATACATTAGAATTTTAACCTTTGGCTTTAGTTTCATAATAGAAATCGACATTTTTTTTAAATCCCAAAAATCACATATAATTTATTTTGTACTAAAATTTGCATATCTCTCTCCCTTTCAATATAAAGGAGTCCATTAGAAAATTACATTTTAATTGTGTAATTATGTGGATCATACTTGAATAATAACATTGATCCCATTACAATGTAAATAGTTTCTTAACTAATCAATTAGCTAGTTAAGTTAAAAATTAAAAATGAATAACCCCAGTGAGGATTTTAACTTTGCCAAACACAAAGTTCAGGAAATATCTTGAAACCACTTCAAAAAAAAAAAAAAAATATTGAAACCACTAACTATTATTTATTACTTTATGAAAGCTAATAGCTACTACTACAGTACTTTTTTTTTTTTTTTTTTGAGAAACTACTACAGTACTACTTTGCTTGCTTCTTTTGAACATAATACCACAAAATAAATAAAATAAAATAACCCCACACACTATAACACACCACACATTCAGTAATTCACTACATGTACTCGAGAGTCCTTTTACGATCTATTTGGTTGGAGGAGTGTAAAAGTGGAAGAATATAAATATTTTAATTTTCTCTCATGATGTTTGGTTTGAGATGAAAAAGTGAAGGGATAGAAAATTAATTTGTATAAATTTACTTTTATGCCCCTACTAAATTAAAAAAAAAAATAAAAAATTAAAAAAAAAAGAAAAGAAAAGAAAGAAGGGATGAACCATAAAAAAAAGAATGGACATGACAAAAAAAGAAAAAAAGAACAACTGAATGAAAAGTATAGAAGAAAAAAAAAAAAAAACCAAAGAAGGAAATTAAAAAAAGAAAGTAGCAGTTGAACAGAAAATGACAAAATGGAAAGAGAAAACCAAAGGGGAAAAAAGCACCAAAGAAGAAACTAAGCAAAACCCAGTTTGCTTATCAAAGAAAAAAAAAAGAAAGTAAAACTGAAAACCTAGGTAATGTTAGAGCAACAACACAGGGGTGCTTTAGTCCAGATTTGTTCTCTCCAGTTTTGTCCTCAATTTTTTTAGGGAGAAAACACTCAAGTGGCCAGGCCCCACCAGTTTTTTTTCCTCCCATCCTTTCAACCAAACACCCACCAAAAATGTTTCCTCTCCCATTTTCTCTTCTTTTTTTTCATCCTCTCTATAATCCACTCAACCAAACATAACCTTAGTCTTTAACGTCCCACCACTCATCATTCACGTAGGAAATGCTATCATATTTCAAATAGAGAAGGAAAAAAAAGTGTAGGAAAAAAAAAAAAAAAAACAAAAACAAAGAGACCAGAGAGGAGAGACACAAGATAACAAGTTGCAACATATTATTGAAATGGCCACCCCCTTTGCCTATCTCTAACTAATTGCTGATGTTTTTGCTTTAGGGTTTGCCCCTAAAACGAAAGAATGGCTCCATCCCTGCCTGCGGATTCACCTACAAACAAGGTAACCAATGAGCCATAACTGTTATCTCAACCCCACAAAGGCACCAGTGATCATTAAGTCAATGATGTGAGATTTTTATTTTCACTAATATATGAGCTTTGATGAATTTGGGGTTTTGGGATGGTGGTTTGTGGTTTTGGGTGTTAATGGAGAATATGATAATTCATGTCAAGAAAACTTGTAATAAAAAGACTAAAAGATAGGATATTGGTAAGTAAATTTATTTATTCATTTAGGGACAATTTTAGGAAATATTCGTTTATTTTTATTTAACGTATCCACAAGCTTTAAAAAATGTTAGAAGTTTCAATTTTTAACAAAATGCTAACATTTGGCCTTATATATTTTTGTGTGGAAGTAATTATAAAATAAACAAATAATTTATATATGATTCATGCATATCTCATAATCCTTTTTATGTATTGATTGGTGAGATTGCACCCACTCACAACATTGTGACTCTATATCTTAAAATATTAATAGGAAATATCTCCATTAAGATATAGATGAAAAATGTTAAAAGATATATATATATATATATATAAATAAAAGGTATCAGTGCTTAATAAGTGCATTAGTTAAGGTTGGGTTGTTAATTTAAGTCGATGAACTTTTTTTTGAAGAGTCATAGTACATTTAGTGTTTGTTTGTTAAAAAAAAAAAAAAATTGGGTCTATTTTTAAAAAAAAAATATTTTTTGTGAAAATAAATTACCAAAAATTATATATTTTATTTCATATTTAGCAAATAAGCCACCGGAAACTACACGATATTGAACAAACACTCAGTTAAAGAAGTATTTTTTATTTGTTTTTATTACTTTTCAATGTAGTGGGGCTTGTTGGATTGTTTCATAAACAACGTGTTCACACACCCTCAAGGGCGGAGGTATTTACAAGGGTGGGGGGCCATGGCCACCCCCTCCCCCCCACCCCAAAAAAAATTGAAATTTTTTTTATATATATAATTATTTTAATGTTTTCAAAATTTAGTCTACAAAAATAAGAGTTGACCCCCTCAAATATTTGAATTAGTCCAATGATACTCTTAAAAAAAAATTGGTTTAATAGTTATAAAGATATTGTAAGGGTGTTAGGCCCAGCAATATATGTCTATGTATATATTGGGTTGGGGGCCCAATCCGAGAACATGAAGTAGTCCAAGGAGGGGTGAACACTATCATAAGAGTCCGTGTTAGTAAATGAACATGTTAGTTTTGGTCATAAGAGTCCAAAAGGTTAGTCCGAGGATGAAGGCCTCCTCGACTGAGCAAAGCTGAGGTATGAAGGTGTGGTTTGCCACCCACGGCAACATTCCAGAAGATTCTATTAATAAGGATAAGCATTATAGGAGCGTAGGACAAAGGGAAGTCCTAAAATATCTAAAAAAAAGCTGCTACCACCACATTGAATGCTCTATAGTTAACTTTTTGGCCGCATTAATGAGTAAGTGATACCTGAACAGTAATTTTCAGCCTTATTACTACTACCACAAACTTCAGGAAAGTGCTAATGGGACAAGGATCAACACCAGCAATCTACTCTACACGTGGAGGGTAGAGATGAGAGGGGGAAGAGAATATAAAACGGAAAGAAAACCTCGAAAGAAAGGGATCAGAAAATTAAGAGAAAAATACTGTAGCACTAAGAATTGTACTTGTAATCAAATTCAAGAATATATACAAGAACTGATCTCTTGGGATTGCGCTGAGGACGATTTTCCTTAGATAAAACCAGTTTATCTTTACTTTATTGTCATCTGAATCCATTATAATTGTGACCCAACTCATTAGAGCCTGGTTTTCCAATCCACTCTCTACAAATTCATTGTATTTGGCTCATGGACCTAGATCCTTTTATCTTTTGGGCTTAGGACTAAATTCGCATCCTTACAATTGGCGCTGTCTGTGGGAAATTTCTTGTGTTGTAGTAAGTTTAACGTTCAATTATGGTAGGTTCAGGTTCGAACCAGGAGGAATCCATAAGGTCCTAATGTCAAGATCATTTCCTCAATCTTGAGTAGAAAAGGGACCGAGAAGTTAGTGTGCATACCACCCATACCAGTAGGAGCCACTCTTGAAGTGGGAGTCATGTCTCTCATGGGGAAAACACTAGAGCCATGCAACTAGAGATTGATCATTTGAAAAGGAAGTTGTGCTGTGAACAGCGAAGGCGAACTCCTTCTAATTCTGATTTTTCTTCTGGTGATAAGGAGGATGGTAGTTATAGACCCAGGTCAAGGACACCCTCTAGTGAATCTTTCTCGTGTGATGAGGACTACTACCGTGAGGGTAGGAATAAGAGCCCGTCTTACAAAGGCCTAGGAAACGATGCCATAAGCAAGGCGTTAAACCAAATTTCCAAGTCGCCTTTCACATGTAGAATTGAAGGAGGAAAACTTCCTCAGCGTTTCGCTCAGCCAACATTCACCATGTACAATGGTCAAACAGACCCTGTAGAGCATGTAAGTCACTTCAACCAGAGAATGGTTGCCCACTCCAAGAATGAGGCCTTGATGTGTAAGGTGTTACCATCCAGTCTGGGGCCTGTGGCAATAAGATGGTTTGATGGCCTAAAGGCAGGTTCTATAAATTCCTTTAAGGAACTCACTCGGGTATTTGGATCTCGTTTTATTACGTGCAGTAGGGTCCCTCGGCCCCTAGATTCCCTGTTGTCTATAACCATGTGAGAAAGGAAGACCCTGAAAATGTACTTAGACAAATACTAGATGTTCAATAAGTTAGATGGTGACTTTAATAATGTGGCCATAAAAGCTTTCAAGGTCGGCCTACCTGTCGAGCATGGTTTAAGGAAGTCTTTGACTGGGAAACCTGCTAACAGTGTCCGTCAACTCATAGACCGGATTGACAAGTATAAGCGGGTTGAGGAGGACCAACAACAGGGGAAAAGGAAGGCTAAGGTTATCTCTCAAGAGAGGAGGAATTTTAGGTCGGACCGATACAACAATAACCGGCTGAGAAGAGACTTTGCTAAGCAATTGAGGTCAACCACTACTCAAATGGTTAGCATGGTGTTTCGAGAACCAATACAACAAATCTTGGAGAAAATCAAGAACAAGCCATTCTTTAAATGGCCAAATAAGATGAGAGGTGATCCCATGAAGCACAATCAAAGCCTTCATTGCTAATACCACCAGGACCGAGGGCATACCACAAAGGATTGTAGAACTTTGTGGAATCACCTGAAGCAGCTGGTTCGAAAGGGGAGGTTAAAGCATTTTTTACATCAGCCCAGTGGACAAGTGGGTTAGTCAGGATTGGGACCTTGAAGAAATGCTTCTTCAAGAGCTCCTTTGGGCATGATTAATGTCATCCTTGCTGCTCCAAGGAGAATTGTCTTTCATCCTTCCAGGGTGATGTTTGTGGCTTGGCCACCTGCCGAGAACTCCCAATCTAAGTTGAAAAGGGCTAGGAAAGAGGTATGACCAGTGTTGAGTTTTTTGAATGAGGATAAGGTTGGCACTATATAGCCACATGATGATGCCTAGTGGTCGCCCTTAAGATAGGGGGAATGATGTGAAGAGGGTATTGGTGGATCAGGGCAAAAATTATGTACCGTGATTTGTACAAGGGGCTAAACTTGAAACCTGAAAATTTGACAGGTTATGATTCACCTATAGTGGGTTTTGATGGGAAAGTTGTTATTCCAAGGGGCCAAATTAGACTACCTGTGCGGGTAGGATCAGAGGTGGTAGAGATGGACTCCATTGTGATGGATACTTATTCCCCCTACATTGCCATTGTAGCTAGATCTTGGCTTCATGCCCTGTGGGCTGTTTCTTCCACCCTTCACTTGAAAGTAAAATATCCATCCAGGGATCAAATTGAGGAACTGGTTGGGAGCCAATTCGTGGCTAGGCAGTGCTTGGTAGCTGCAATCATGGATCAGCCTGTAGCTGAGTCCTCAACCTTTGCTGATAGGGGTTTATAGCAATCAAGGACGCCGGTGCTATCCATGGATGAGACATCGAAAGGGGCGAAGTGTAAGGAGTTAGAGAAGATTATGGTAAATGGTGATTCAGATAAGTTCTTTCAAGTCGGAGCTCAGCTACCTCCTCGAGAAAAGGAAGAGCTGATAGTGTTTCTTAGGAGGAATATTAACGTATTCGCATGGAGTGCTTATGAAGCTCTTGGGGTGGATCCGAACTTCATCTGCCATCATTTGAATGTTAGTCCATCTATCAGTCCCAGAAAGCAACCACCCCGACGTTCATCTAAAGAGCAATTTGATGCTGTCAAAGACGAGGTGATAAAACTTAAGCAGGCTGGGGCTATTAAAGAGGTGTTTTACCTTGAGTGGCTAGCCAATATGGTAGTGGTGAAGAAGAAGAATGAAAAGTGGCGAGTATGTGTAGACTTTACAGATTTGAACAAGGTCTGCCCAAAAGACCCTTTCCCCATACCTTGGATAGATCAGCTAGTGAATGCAACTGTAGGCCATTCTCGGATGAGCTTTTTGGATGCCTTCTAAGGATATCACCAAATACCACTAGCCCTGGGTGATTAAGAGAAAATAGCTTTTGTCACTCTTATTGAAAATTACCACTACAAGGTGATGCCTTTTGGTTTGAAGAATGTAGGCTCTACCTATCAGAGGATGATGACTAGAATGTTTGAGCCACAATTGGGCAAAAATATTGAGGTTTATATAGATGATATAGTGGTGAAGAGTAAGATGGTGTCCGAGCACATAGGAGATTTTGGTAATATTTTTGAGATATTGAGGAAACATAAATTGCACTTCAATGCTTCCAAGTGTTCTTTTTGTGTGGGATCAGGTAAATTTTTGGGCTATATGGTCACTCATCGTGGGAAAAAGGTCAACCCTGATTAGGTTAAGGCAATTAACAGTTTGTACCCACCTCGGAATCCTAAAGAAGTCCAGAAGTTAACAAGAATGACTACTGCCTTAAACCGATTTATCTCTCGGTTAGCAGATAGGTGCAGACTCTTCTTCCAGTTGTTGAATAAGTGAAAGGGATTTGAGTGGACCGAGGAGTGTGCCTTGGCCTTCCAATAGCTTAAGGATTACCTTTCTCGGCCACCTATTATGTCCAGGCCCGAGGTGGATGAAGTCTTATTTGCTTACATTGCAGTGGTTTTCCATGCCATAAGTTTGGTACTGATACGAGTTGACGATAATGTGCAGAGGCTAGTTTACTATATAAGTAAGTCACTGCATGAAGTAGAAGTTCGTTACCTACCACTGGAAAAGCCATTTTAGTAGTAGTACATGCTACACGTAAACTCCCTTGTTACTTCCAATCCCACACAGTTGTTGTTTTAACCCAACTCCTGCTTCGATCACTACTCCAGAGTACTGATTTCACAGGGAGGATTGCTAAATAGGGTACGATCCTAGGGGCTTTTGATATTAAGTATATGCCTCGCACCTCTATCAAGGGCTAGGTCCTCGCAGATTTGGTAGCCAAGTTTGCTAAATCCCCATTAGAAGAAAGGATAGAAAAGCCAGACATGGATGGAAAATCAGTTGGTATGGTCTCCTTGTAAGAACCTTTATCCTGGAGGATGTACGTTGACGGTGCAGCGAATTAGAGAGGATCTGGAGTGGGGCTAGTTTTGATCTCTCCTGAGAAGATTGTTATTGAGAAATCCTTAAGATTAAGCTTTCCGGTCATAAATAATGAGGCCCTACTAGTAGGATGACCACGGTTCAGAGAATGGGGGGAAAGGCAGTAGAGATATTCTCGGATTCAAGGTTGGTTGTAGGCTAGGTAAATGGGGAGTTAGAGGCTAGGGATCTGAGAATGCAAGAATATTTAAATCAGGTTAGGCACTTACAATCAAGGTTTGAGTCTTTCACATTGCTGCATATCCCTAGGAGTGGAAACACACATGCTGATTCTCTGGCCACTCTTGCAACCTCCTTGGCACAGGGCTTACCTTAGGTTATCCTTGTTGAAGACTTGTGCAAGCCTACTGAGATGAAGAGAGAGGGGGTCCATATCCATCAGATTAGGGTAGGACCTAGTTGGATGGACTCCATAGTGCTGTTCCTCAAGAAGGATATCTTGTCCAAGGAGAAGTCAGAGGCTAACAAAGTACGAAGAAAAGCTCTTCAGTTTTGGTTGTCCAGGGACTATAAGTTGTACAAATGCTCTTTTTCTAAGCCATATTTCCTATGTATACACCCTGAGGCATCAAAGCTACTCCTTGAGGAGTTACATGAAGGGATTTGTGGAAGTCGCATAGGAGGCAGGTCTTTGTCTCACAAGGCCCTTATGCAGGGATATTGGTGGCCGAAGATGCAAAATGAGGCATAAGAGTACGTGAAAAAATGTGACCAATGCCAAAGATTTGCCCCAAACATTTATCAACCAAGGGGTGCCTTTAACCTTCTGTCCAACCCTTGGTCTTTTGCTTAATGGGGCTTGGATATTGTGGGGCCTTTCCCTAAAGCAGAAGGAATACGAGATGGTTGCTGGTCGGCACAGATTACTTCACCAAGTGGATTGAAACTAAACCAATGGCAAATATCAGGGACGTGGATGTCAAGAGATTTGTTTGGAAAAATATTGTCACTTGGTTTGGGATCTCCTATACCCTTATCTTGGACAATGGTCTTCAATTTGATAATAAAACCTTCAGGAGATATTGTTGTAACTTGAGAATTACGATTAGGTATTCCACCTCGGCTTATCCACAGGGGAATGGACAGGCTGAGGCTGTTAATAAGGTCATAGTGAATGGACTCAAGAAGAGATTGGATGATGCAAAGGGAAAATGGGTGGAAGAGCTATCACACATCCTTTGAACGTATCGGACCACACCTCATAGGTCAACAGGAAAGACACTATTTTCAATGACTTATGAAGCCGAGGCTGTTATTCATCTAGATACTAGATTTCCAACACTGAGAACGAGTTCTTTCACTCCAAGCAACAATGATGGGCTGTTAGGAAAGAGTTTAGACTTAATTGAAGAGCGAAAAGAAAATGTCATGGTATAATTGGCGTATTATTAACACAAGCTCAAGCAAGAGTATGATGCCAACGTGAAGCTAAGACCATTAGCGCTTGGAGACTTGGTATTAAGAAAGATTTTGGGTGCTGCAAAGAATTTAGCATAGGGAAAGTTAGGGCCCAACTGGGAAGAGTCATACCACATCACCTCGGTAGCTGGAATAAGTGCATATTATCTTGAAGATCTAGATAAAAATGTTGTACCACGCCCTTAGAATGTAAACAACCCGAGAAGGTATTATTATTAATGAAAGTTTTCTCTGTTATATTTTCGTTTATTACATTATGCGTTATACTTCCTATCATTTATTTGAATATCAAACAAAACCTTGGTCATACCTGACTCCTCGGACCATATACCTTAGGTAAATTGATATTTTCAATCATTTTTTTAAGTGTTAAACAGAACCTTAATTATGCCTGACTCTTCAGACCACATACTTTGGGTAAATTAATACTTTGTGTCATTTTTCTAAGTATTAAACAAAACCTTAGTTATACCTGGATCCTCGGACCATATGCTTTGTGTAAATTAATACTTCATGACATCTTTCTAAGTGTTAAACAGAACCTTAGTTATGCTTGGCTACTCAGACCACATACTTTGGATAAATTAATACTTCGTATCATTTTTCTAAGTGTTAAACAGAATCTTAGTTATGTCTGACTCCTCGGACCACATACTTTAGGTAAATTAATATTTCGTGTCATTTTTTTAAATGTTAAACAGAACCTTAGCTATGTCTGAATCCTCGGACCACATGCTTTAGGTAAATTAATATTTCCTGACATTTTTCTAAGTGTTAAACAGAACCTTAGTTAAGTCTGGCTCCTTGGACCACATACTTTGGATAAATTAATACTTCTTATCATTCTGTTAAGTATTAAATAGAGTCTTAGTCATGCCTGGCTCATCGGACCACATGCTTGGGGTAAATTAGTACTTCCTATTAATTGTTTAAATGTTAAATAGAATCAACCATTCTAAGTGGCAGAGATCTTCATTGTAGTAACCTGCTCAAATAGACGCTCATGAGCATCACTTAAAGCATTTGTAGGAATACCTGTTATCTGTTCGAGAAATGATTGTCCTTCTAGTCCTTTAGACTCACTAATAAGTAAGGGATTAGGTGGAGATAGACATGTATGGATACTCCACCATTGTGTATGTTTTTGGAGTAAAGGATATACTTTGTTTATATTTCAAACACATTATCATTTACATAGATAGCTAAGTGCAATTGTGTCTCATTTTCATATTGGTTAAGTGCTAAATGAGATAGAAATCATATCAAGACTTGTATGATTATCACGAGAATAAAGGAAATGTTCATAATATTTATTAATTTAAGCCTTAGAAAAAGGCAGATTAGTTGCAAAAGAGTAACTTAATTACAAACTTTGAAAATAAAAACAACGGTTAAAAACAAAGAAAAGAAAGCTACTCTAAACTACTTCTTCTTTATTACAATCTTATCCTTTGGTGGGGCTTTGGAAGATTGGGAGAGTGCTACCTCCGAGGATCCTTGGTTTTTACCCTTGAGGTCACCTTTAGCAGGCATTGGAAGAGTTGCAAGAACAATCTCCATCTTGGGAGGTACCTTTTTCTCTTTGAGGGGATCCTGAGGAATAGCTGGGGGCTTGGTGGCATCAGAAGCCACTCCCTTATCCATGTCTGCCTCTTTTTCAACAACCCCAAGCTGCTCGGCCTCTTTTGAAGGGCTGCTAGAAAAGAAAGGGACCTTATCCGAGCTGTCATTCTCAAACTCTACCACCTCGGAAGTGGTGTCAGTCTTGGAGTTGGTAAAGGATGGTGCACGGATGGCAGAAGGGTAGTATACACTCTCTGCTTTCTTAAGTGTAAAAGAGGCTTCAACCCCAGCTTGGTTAAAGGCCTCGTTCCACACCTGGAGGCAGTAGTTTCTACATACCTCCGAGACCTTAGCCTTGAAGGCCTCCTCAGTCTCTGCCACCCTTACATCGTAGCCATCTTGCTCAGCCTGGTCCCTGGCTTTCTCGGCCTCCTTTAATTTCTTTTTTAAGGCCGCAATTTGCTCCTTGGAAGCAGACAACTGGTCCTCGGTCTAGCGAAACTGCTTTCGCTGACCTTCAGCTTGTTTCTTAACATTATCCAAAGCAGCTTCTGTGCTTTTCTTGTCCCAGTCTGCCTTGGCCAGTTTGTTTTTCAGTTCCTGTACCCTTTTTTTGGCCACAATGAAGGCGTTTACTACCGCAATGCGCCTTCCTTCTTCCTCCTTCATCATTCGGTGCGAGCTATTCACCATCTTCTCGGCCCTGAACATGGCTTGGATGGCCTAGGAAGGGAAAGAAATATAGTTAAAAAATATAAAAATAAAAATAAACTAAGACTAAGGTACTTACCATGGCGAGGTCCCTCTTCAGGCTGAGGAATACCTCGTGCTTTCTCATGGACCTGAGGTCAGCCATGTTGTTAGGCAACAACAATGACTGCTCCACGGCATAAGCCACGTACCCAGCTTGCCTTACTGGAAGTCTCGGATGGAGGCATTGTTGGGGAAAGGAGCTCCATCCAGCACTAGAGGTAGGGCCAAGCTAGGATTGTAGCTTGTTGGTCCCCCCTTCTTTCACCTTCACTAAAGGACCTCGTCTGCATGATTCTGATCTATTTAGCCCCTTTCTGGGGCTCAACCTCTCGGGAGGGGTGGCTTTTTCCTACTTCCACCACCTTCTTACCCTTCTGCTCATTCTTCCTCTTATGGTCGGTGGGATCAGCTCGGAGGGTTTGGTTGGGTGGAGGGGTAGGAAGCTTGGTCTGAGCTGCCTTTCCCGGTGTGTTTCCCTGAGCTTGGAACTCCAACAGCTCTTGGAGAGTTGACCTTGGCTTGCGTTGTATCCCCATAGCTTCTGGGATAGAAGAGTCTTCTTGTATCTGGCTCACTAGTGCTAAGGGTAGGTAACTGAAGTCACCGGTGGGAGCCTCTAGAGATTGAGGTCGGTTGAAGACTTCAAAATTGTCTTCGGAGTAAAGTACTTCAACCACCTATTCTTTTTTTTTTTCTTCTTCTTCTTCCCCTTTGACGGCTAGCTATGAAAGGGTGGCTTCATCCACGACTTTGTACTAAAGGATTGGTTCTACCTTTAGTACACCTTGAGGTACCGGGCCTGGGTTGAGGAAGCCCGACGCAGCTACGTTGATTAAGTGAAGGCAAGGATCCTTTGCTCTTATTACACACTTCGGCACCTGGAAACTTAATGAAAGCTGGGTGTATTCAAGGATTAGGTGGGACACTTGGAGTTGATCGTCTTTGTGTACAAACACCTCAGTTTGGAGTATTTTGTCTAGACTTTGCTTGTTGACAAGGCTAAAGTTCGGAATGGCGGCGTGATGATCTGCAAAAACATTAAGAAAAACAATAAAAAAAAGGAACGACACAAATCAAAGGAAAGTTCAAATACCGACACAAAAGGAGAAAAATAGGTACAGAATGTGTCAAAGTGAAGAAATGGTAACTTTGAAGGAATAAACCTAGACCTAAAACCCCACCTGGTTGCCCTTCTCTCATCGGGCAAGGGAGGCTATTGTGCCACTTCTCTGAAATGATCAAGAAATCCTTGTTCATGCATTTGTTGGAGTCAGGAAGGCATGAGATAAGTCTAACCTCAGGGTACCTAGTTTTTAAGTAATACCCCTGCCCCTTTAGGTGGTGAAGGTTGTAAACCCAATTAACGTCGTGGTGGGTAAGGTTTAAACCCATTTTCTCATTAAGGGCGTCTACACTACCTAAAATCCTAAGCATATTTGGGGCACACTAGGTGGGAGCTAATATATGAGCCCTAAGGTAGTCCTTAGTGACTGTACCCATGGGAATTCTCATATCTCCTTTTATAAAGGCAATCATTGGGATCACTACCTCTTCCTCCTGCCTATCAATGTGCCAGTCTCCTTCCTTACAATACCTAATGGACACTTCTGGCGGAATCCTATACTAAGCTTTAAAGCTCTCTATACCCTCCTCGGAGTCTACAATAAGCGAATCTACCCATACTTGAAGAATGGTTGAAGGTACTAAGAAGATAAGGAGAAAATAGAGAGGCCGAGGAGAAAAGGACATGGAGAAAAGAAAAAAAAAGGAAAACTAAAGGGAGAGATTTATAATGACTTACGCGAAGAAGAAAACTATCCTCGAACTGGCTCTTGGTATGTGTGAGGGCACGAGTAAATTGAATAAGTGCGCAAGTTCATTGTATGAGTGCTAAAGTGAGGTGAATGAAGTGTTTGGGTAAATTTATATCAAAGAAAGAGTGACAAGCGGGAAAATTGCCGCCTAAGTTCCAACAAAATTCTCAGCCATTGGATCTGCATCGCGCTGTAGAACGTGGGGAACATGGAGCCACAGAAATTTAATGAATGCGCGTCTCGGATGCCGAATCGTTAGGAGCGTGCGTTATGCAGTTAAAAAGATACCTGCGCAAATAGAGATAATGTGTGATAAGGTACAGGGTCATTATAGTGACATCGAAATCCTCCCTTCTTCCCGAGGTGCCAGAGAGGAGAATTTCGAGGGGCTATTGTAGGGGTGTTAGGCTCAGCAATATATGTCTATGTATATATTGGGCTGGGGGCCCAATTTGAGGACATGAAGTAGTCCAAGGAGGGGTGAACACTATCATAGGAGTCCATGTTAGTAAATGAAGAGGTTAGTTTTGGTTATAAGAGTCCAAGAGGTTGGTCCGAGGATGAAGGCCTCCTCGGCTGAGCAAAGCTGAGGTATGAAGGTGTGGTCTGCCACCTAGGGCAACATTCTAGAAGTATCTATTAATAATGATAAGCATTATAGGAGCATAAGACAGAGGGAAATCCTAAAATACTTAAGAGAAAGCTGCTAACACCGCATTGAATGCTCTGTAACTAACTCTCTGGCCGCATTAATGAGGAAGTGATACCTGAATAGTAATTTTCAGCCTTACAGCTACTGCCATAGACTTTAGGAAGGTACTGATGGGACAAAGATTATTACCAACAATCTACTCTACATGTGAAGGGTAGAGATGCAAGAAGGAAGAGAGTATAAAACAGAAAGAAGACCCCGAAAGAAAGGGATCGGAGAATTAAGAGAAAAATGCTGTAGCACTAAGAACTGTACTTGTAATCAAATTCAAGAATATATACAAGAACTGATCTCCTTAGATTGCGCCGATGACGATTTTCCTTAGATAAAACCAGTCTATTTTTACTTTATTGTCATCTGAATCCATTATAATTGTGACCCAACTCATTAGAGCCTAGTTTTTCAACCAACTCTCTACAAATTCATTGTATTGGGCTCTTTGAGCTTAGATCCTTTTTTTTTTTTTTTGGGCTTAGGACTCAATTCGCGTCCTTACAGGTATAATTTTTTTTTTGCAATTTTATTTTTTATTGTAAAATGTGCTCTTATATCTATTAAATATTTGATAAAGTTAGGCATCAAACATGTTTGAATCTATCTTTTTCAACCTGTTATGTAGCGATTAACAAGTTATTGACTTATTAGAAAAAATCTTGTCACTAAAATTACACATGTAATGTGTCTTTAGTTGCCACATAATAGGTTAAAGTAAGATAGTATAATGGGTTAGAGTAAGATAGTTTCAAATATATTTGGAGCCTAACTTATTCCTCCAAGTTTTTGATCATTTATGTTTTTGAGAATTTCATTAGTTGAATTGAAAGATTTTTTACTTACTTTAGTATAAAATATGATAATTTGTATTTAAAATGAAATTTTTTAAGAATTTCACAATGAAAATGGAAAATTTAAATTTTATTTTATGAAAGACTGCCATCAAACATAATTTTGATTGAAAATACTAAGTTTTTTTTTTTTTTTGTTGGGTGTGTGTATATATATAATTTATCAAATAAAAAAGTGTGTATATATAATAAAAAAGCATGTTTATATATATATATAAATATATGTGTGTGTGAGGCTTGTCTTGATAGATATATTAGTGTTGCAACTTGGTCATTCCAAACAAAAATTCTTGGCTCCGCCCCTGCACACCCTTTATAATATATATAAAAAGGGGAAAGAAAAACATTTTGAAATATCTTAATTCTATTGACTAAAATCTTGAAAATATTATACGTGTTACAAAATATTTGAGACTCATGAAACATCAATTATTATAGTTTTTTCATTGATGTGTTTGATAATAATTTTTCCTTTTAACTTTTAAAATTATTTATTTATGTATAATTTTTAAAAATACATTTTTAAATGATAGATATCCTTTTGATTAGAGTTTGTAGTGTGCCCTTGTGTTGGAACTTTTTTTCCTCTTCCTTGTGTGTATTTTTGATTCTAATAAAAAAAAAAAAATTTCCAATGCAACAAGTAAATCTAATAACTTTCCAAAAGAAAAAGATTCTAAACAAGAACAAGCAAAAAGCTTGTCTGAAATGGCTAATATTTGTGGAATACTGGAATAAAAATCTGTGGGCCAAATTAATGTGTTTGACTTTAAATTTAAAAGTCAGCTTATTTTACTATTCAATTTATTTTATTACTACTCATGAATTTCACTATAATTTTTAATACTGTTTATGTACCTTATTATACTATTTTAACTATTTTTTATTTTTATTTATAATATTTTTAACACTAATTTTTTTTAATTTCAGTGAAATAAATGGGTTCCAAACTGATAGTCGGCAGTTGGCAACTTAGTATAATTAAAAAAAGGGACAAACCCAATAATTCGGTAGCAAATTTTAGCGAAAAAGTAAACACTAAACAGTCATAATACAGAGTCACACCTAATCACATTGAATTTTGCCTCATCTGTTCAAAACAGTCATAATACAATGTGTGTACGAAAGCTAATGGTTGAATTAAAAGCACTACCCCACACATACATACTCTCAAACAAACGAAGTTGCAGCACACGGAGAGAGAGAATATTCGTGAAGAAAATGGCCATCTCTGACTCTGACAATTCCTTCACGGAGGAGTCTCAAACTCCGCTACTGGAAGGTACGGTGGCCGGAGCTGTTGACTACAAAGGCAACCGTGTGCTCAGAGCCAACTCCGGCGGCTGGAGGTCCGCTTCTTTCATGATAGGTATAGTAAAAACTCGCACTACTTGTGTGCTAGCGGCTCGTTTGAGGTTGTGGGTTCGAGCAGTGTATGTGTTCCATCTATTGTCTTGCAATAATTACAAACAGCTTACAGCAAAGAAAGTTAATGAACAAAAAGGTTAATTACTTTATGGTTTAGGTGTGGAAATGGCGGAGAGGTTTTCATACTTTGGAATAGCCTGCAATCTAATAACGTATTTGACGGAGCAACTAGGACAATCTACGGCGACTGCAGCGGAGAACGTGAATGCGTGGTCTGGGACCGCGCAGTTGCTGCCTTTATTGGGTGCATCTATCGCTGATTCCTTTCTTGGTCGCTACCGCACCATCGTCATTGCTACTCTTATCTACATCCTGGTTCGTCTCCCTCAGTCCCCCTCTCTTACTTTTTTTTCTTGGCCGATTCTTTTTGGATGTGATCACCTTTCTTGCTTTGTTTGATAATATCTGGTTTCTATTACTCTCGACTAGGGATGGCAACAGGCGGGCAAGGGCAGATGTCACCTTCACCCTTGCTCAGCATAGTTTTGTTTTATCATCTTTCCGTTCTTGCAAAACTTTATTTTGGGTGTGTTTGAAAAGTTAACGTTCACGCGTGAGTTACTGTTTATATGCCTTGATGCAGTGTTTATGTCTTATGAACAGTATACCAAGTGTGGTAAAAAAAAAAAAAAAATGTAAAACGCTAAACGTCCAAACGTGGAAGTGATCCAAACACGCACTTTGTATTAATTTGTCACGCAATTCACACCCCGCTCTATACTTATTACAATTTTTTTTTAAAATTTATAAAACTTATTTTATTAATATAAATATACTTAAAATTACAATTATATTTACTATAGAAAATCAAACTAATTTTTAGTAAGGATTAAATAATATATTGTCCAAAGTGTTTTATAAGACAATATCATAATAAAATAAGAAGTTTTATTATTAATATTATATTTAAATACTTAGAAATACGTTTCCATAAAAAAAATACTTAGAAATACAAATTAATTTTTAACACTAATATAGCGGGGGGCAGGGCTAAAAAGCCTAAGCCTATTCAGTTTGATTTTCTATAGTAAATATAATTGTAATTTTAAGTATATTTATTGATAAGTTCTATGAGATCAGTGGGCTGAAAAGTCTTCGAATGCTGCTGATCTTGAAGGCCAAGTCCTGAAAACACCAAATTCAATCAGAGAAAGACCGGTGGAGGCCGGTCTAGGGTCCTCCGATGGTAAAGTCAGTGATTTAGAGTAGGAAGAAGAAACTTCAAAGACTTCAACAATTTCTTATCTGGAATTCTAAAAGAGAGAAAAAGTCTTCATACCTCTGCGTAGAAGGGTCTTTATATAGTACTGGGAATCGGTTATTTCTTTAATCGTCGCAGAGCTTGGAGGATTCAGAGGGTAACTTCTATAACTGCCATGGGAGTCACCTCATCGGGATCTGTGTTGAGATCCAAACAGTATGACTCTTCAGCGTGATTTTTGGTTGGAAGTGTTGAACCTTGTTCGTCCTTCTTTAATGACGGACGAGGTTCATTGCTTCCTCGTCCTCCCCTGGACGAGTGAATGGCAGATGAAGTAGACGGTCAAGGACGAGTGTACCAACCACTCGTTCATCGCTTTGTACATGCTATGGACGGCACTATGGACGAGTAATTGGCTTGGTGTTTTTCTTGCACCATCAGTTGCCCCCTTGTCCATGTGTCGTCCAAGGGAATACAGTAATTTTCTCCTCAGGATGGACGAAATTTCTTAAGAGTAAAGATGCCACGTGTCGGTATCTCATTGGCGACAAGTCTCGTCGATTCAGTTTTTCGAGGTAGGTGCCACGTGTCAGCCTCTGGTTGGTTCTGTCGGTTCAGATGCTGAAGTTTATTCCTTATAAATAGTGGAATACCTCCGTTACCCTCCCTCATTTTCGAAATTTCTTTCCTTGTCCCTCCTCGTCCTAGAACTTCGTCTAGAAGCTTCTTGCGTCCATAGCTGTCATTCGTCTTAGATCCAGGTATTCTTCTTCCTTTCGTCCTTAGTTTTTCTATAAAGATGGCTGATGTTGTACTTTCCTCGTCTAGTGATAGTGTAGATAAGGCCATAGACGAGTATAATGACGAGAGTAGCTACAGTTCTAGTAGTAGTGATAGTAGTGGGGGGAACACCACGGACGAGGAGTATATTTCTGGCGTCCCTAGGCTTCCTATAGAGGTTGTACAGGAGCAGCTTAGGAAGGCCTCAGGGTCTCAAGCTGGTACCTCGTCCACTGCCCCTCCTTCTGGTCCTTTGGACGAGGAGGAGGTGACTGTTTATAGTTGTGCCATAGATATCCCTTCTAGGATGGACGAGCAAAGACTTAAAAATCTTAGGGAGTGGTACCAAATTCCAGACGAGTTTAACCCTAGGTTGCCCGTCCGAGGAGAATGGTGTTGCAACCCTCACTTTGGAATAGGCGTCTATGAGGCTTACCTTTTAGGGGGTTTAAGGTTTCCTTTAAACGCCTTCACTAGAGAGTTGTTGATTAGGTTAGGTTTAGGAATATGTCAATTCAACCCAAATGCATGGAGATTAATCATCTCGATGCAAATTTTGTGGGGTGAAGTATTTGGAAGGGACCGTCCTCTCACTGTGGACGAGTTCCTCTATTGTTACAAGCCTTCAGAGATACACCAATCCCCTGGCTTTCATCAATTCACGGCCAGGGGTAGAGATTGTAGATTAATCAAGTCCCTGGCCTCGTCTGACAGAAGATGGAAGACGGAATTCTTCTTCGTCTCCGGCTTCTGGGCTGGAAATCCTGTAGACGTTGGCCGGGACACGTTTGGTCGTTATACCGGGGACCTAGGAAACCTTCGTCCTGAGGGTAAGTTGCTCCCCTTTTTCTTTTGATTTCCCTTTCTTTTTCAGCATTAATGATTAATTAACCAAAAATTTGTTAACTTGTCTTGCTTCAGCTGTTAAACGACCGTCCTTAAGCAAATTCCACCGTGACCGCGTCCACAGGGCTCGTCTGCACGCGGATAGGGACTTCCATTCTTTGGTTTCGCTTAGACGACTTTCTAAGTGGAATTTGGGCCCCGACCCGTCTGACGTAGCAATTGCACACGAAGTCACAGTAAGAAGAAGTAAGTCCTAAGTTTTAATCGTCCATGCACATCGTTTACTTTATTTCAACTTAAAGTATTCTTACATAGTTTTTTTTTTTTTTTTTTAGGAATGGCAACAATGAAAGGGAACAAGGGGAAGGACGTGGCTGCTGAGGGGGATCGTCCTGAGCATGAAACTCAATCTCGTCCTGTGACTGGGGAGAAAAGGAAGGCGCTGTCAAAGGGCCTAGATTTGGGAAATCTCCCTAGTCGAAGAGGCAAAAAGTCCAAGTCCAGCTCGTCCCAGGTAGTTAAGCCTACCCTTCCCTCATCCCAGCAGTCTGTGCCAGTGTTTGACGTGGACTCGTCTGTCCCAACTGAGAGCACTCCGTCCCAGTCCACTCCGTGTAAGTCTACTCCGTCCAAGACTGTATCAACCCCGTCTCAGCCTTCCAAAATGGTCCCTTCGAACATTATTGAAAACGAGGACCTGGCTTGGGAACGCTTCAAGAAGGTTATCACCGACGAGGATATAAACGTTTGCTATGATATGTCCCTTAAGGAATTTGAACACTCTGGTGTTCACGACCTTTTCAAGGTAATACCTATACCTCGTCTTGAGCAAATATTTCCATCTTCTTTCTTTGTATCTCTTTTTGATTTTTATTCGTGGCTGTGTTTTTCCTCTTTTTTTTTTTGTAGGGCATGTCAAAGTTTATAGCAGCGTCAAGGCAGGCTACGGGGTTGGACAAGACGAGGATCCAGTTGGAGACGAAGAACCTAGAGTTGAAAGCTGAAGCGAAACAATGGGCTGAAGTGGCTGTCAAGACCACGGACGAGGTGAAGGAGTTGAAGGCTTTGGTTGAAGAGCTGAAGACCAGCGCTGCGGAGAAGGACGCTCGTCTTGAGGTCCTGAAGAAAAAGATTGATGAATATGGGACTCTTCTCTCCAAAGCAAAGGAAGATGCAGTGGTTGAGTTTAAAGCGTCTAAGCAATACACAGACGCTTTGGATACCAACTATGCAGCAGGGTTTGAAGACTTCAGGATGGATGCTGCCGAGAAGTTCCCTGATGTGGACTTCAGCTCCATCGTCCTCAACTTGAACCCTGCCACCACTAGCTCTCTCCTTGGTCTAGACTCTGAGGACGCCAACATAGAGGACGATGCCACGACCCAGCCTCAGGATGCTCCCAACGTTGCCCCTCCTACTTAAGAATTTTTTCTTCTTGTATTTTTGTTTGGTCTATTTTGAGACCTTTTTTATGTAAATTCAGTACATTTATTTCGTCCAAGGTTTTAGGACGAGCTTTCAAACATCATCAGTTTAATTAGCAAGGGTTTTTGGATGTAGGATATCCAACCTTGGCTTAATGAATGTCACTTTATTTTTGTACATGTATGGACGAGTTTTATTTTATTTTTCTGTTGACTTCGTCCATATTCTTCATATATTTGTTTACCATTTCTATTGAAACTTGAGCGTAATTCGTTTGTGAAACGGTAACAATCATTATTACTCGTCCAAGGACCTGTTGAGAAATGGTTAAGTGTTTCTCGTCCATGGGCTTGATTTTTATGCTTATGCTGATGAAGTCAAGGCCTTATATTTTACTCGTCCATGGACTGGATTGTTTTAATAAAGGCCTTAACAAGATTGAAAAATATAGCTGTATTTTTCTTCGTCCATGGCTTAACATGCACTCGTCTATGCACCTTCTCGTCCATGGTACAATTAAGTATCATGTCTTACCATGCTCATCCTATGGACGAGAATGCCTTGGACTTTCACAACTTGCTCTTTATAAGCATTAGCCTTACCTCGTCCTTCAATTTGGACGACTATGGCTTCGCTTTCTAGGAAAGCTTGAGATGACATCTCCGCGTCCAGAGAATTTTCTCATCTTGAGCTTTTAATCTCTTTTTTCCAGGAGTCAATATGAACAAAAATCGATGGAAAACATAAATTTACACAACATTATGTACATTCCACAAACATAGTTCATAACATAGATATTGTTCATAGACGAGACATGCACTTTAGAGGCTAATGCCTTTATTAGAACAAATACAAACCAAACCATAATTTCGTCCATGCGTTTAACATAACAAAACCACACTGAAAACATATAAATAAACAAGTTTTTATGTCATCCCTGGCTCATCCAGAGTCATGCTCCTCTAAGCTGGCAATTTATTGATAGTATCTCCTCAAGTGCTCCACATTCCAAGGATGCTCCAGCTTCCTTCCATCAAGGGCTTCCAAATAATAGGATCCCTGTCTTTTGAAGTTTATGACTCTGTAGGGGCCTTCCCAGTTAGGTCCCAACTTCCCATGAGCTGGGTTCTTTGTTGCTAAGGAAACCCGTTTCAGGACGAGGTCCCCTATGTTGAATCGCCTTGGCTTTACCATTGCGTCATATTGCCTGGCCATCAGGTTTTTATACCTCGCCATCCTTTGTTCAGCGTCCGTCCTCACCTCGTCTATTAAATCGAGGTTCACACGGAGTTGCTCCTCATTAGCTTCATCCTGGTAGGTTGCGACCCTGTGACTGGCCATGTGCACTTCCGCAGGGATGACTGCTTCAGTTCCATAGGCTAGTTTAAAAGGAGTCTCCCCTGTGGGGGTTCTGGCTGTGGTCCTATACGCCCATAAAACACCTGGTAGCTCATCTGGCCATACTCCTTTCGCCCCCTCAAGCCGAGTCTTGATTATCTTTAACAAGGATCGGTTTGCAACTTCCGCCTGTCCGTTAGCTTGTGGGTGGGCTGGCGAGGAGTAATGATTTTGAATTCCAAAGTGTAGGCAAAAATCTTTGAACAATGCATTGTCAAATTGTCGTCCATTGTCAGATATTAGCACCCTGGGCACCCCAAACCTACACACAATGTTCTTCCATACGAAGTTTTTGACATTTTGTTGTGTGATGTTAGCCAAGGGTTCTGCTTCTACCCACTTGGTAAAATAGTCAATTCCAACAACGAGAAACTTCATTTGCCGTATACCCAGTGGAAAAGGACCCAGAATGTCAAGTCCCCACTGTGCAAAAGGCCAGGGTGCCATCATTGGAGTCAAGTACTCTGAAGGCTGCCTGGGGATGTTGCTAAATCTTTGGCATTGGTCGCACACCTTGACGTAGGCCTTAGCGTCAGCTTGCATGCTTGGCCAATAATATCCTGCACGGACGATTTTATGGACGAGCGACCTTGCTCCTGAGTGATTGCCACACGCTCCCTCATGAATTTCCCTTATTATGTAGTTCGCTTCGTCCGGGGCCATACACCTGAGATAAGGCTGGGAAAAGCCTCTTTTATAAAGAATCTCGTTCATAAGAACGTACCTGGCCGCTCTTACCCTTAGCTTTCTTGCTTCGTCCTTCTCCTCTGGGAGTCGTCCGTCTTTTAGG
Source organism: Quercus ilex subsp. ballota (assembly GCA_032727855.1). Taxonomy (NCBI): domain Eukaryota; kingdom Viridiplantae; phylum Streptophyta; class Magnoliopsida; order Fagales; family Fagaceae; genus Quercus; species Quercus ilex. The sequence continues at coordinate 30,094,806 of CM064909.1, forward strand.
TACGACACAATTAGAGTCATCCAATTTGCTCTATTCTCCACCTGTTGTACTTCCGGGATGTCTATACTTGGCATATACTGAATTTCATCAAGTCCATCTACGGCTTCACTCGTCGAGGCTTCTTTTGCCAAGGCATCAGCTTCCATGTTCTCCTCCCGTGGGATTTGAACGAAATTAACTTCCTCAAACTTTTTTATAAGGCGCATCGCTCTGGCTAGATACTTTCTCATTCGCTCTTCCTTGGCTTCAAACATGCCACTCACTTGGCCTATGATTAACTGAGAATCTCCCAGGACGAGGAGCGACTTCGCTTCTACGGACTTGGCCAATTCCATGCCTTTGAGGAGAGCTTCATACTCAGCTTCATTATTAGTTGTTTGGTACTGCAGACGGACTCTGTGTTTTAGCTTATCCCCCTCTGGAGATTGTAAAACCACACCTACTCCTCCTGTGTGCTGTGTGGACGAACCATCCACATAGACAACCCACTTAGTATTTTCCTTTTCGCCCCCTTCGTCACCGACTGAGGTAAATTCCGCGATGAAATCTGTTAGAGCTTGAGCTTTTATGGCGTGCCTAGACTGATATTTTATATCAAATTCACTGAGCTCGACGGCCCATTGGATCAGACGTCCTGCAGCCTCCAATTTGTTCATTGCCTTCTTAAATGGGTGGTCTGTCATGACATTGATGACATGAGCTTGAAAATAGTGCCTTAGTTTCCTGGAGGCTGTTATCAATGCAAAAGCTAATTTCTCCATTAGGGGATATCGTCCTTCCGCTCCCCTCAGTGCCTTACTGGTATAATACACAGGTCTTTGTACCTTGTCTTCTTCCCTCACTAATGCTGAACTCACTGCGTGTGGAGTAACTGCCAAGTATAAATACAACTCTTCTCCTTGCACAGATGGGCTCAACAAAGGAGCCTTTACGAGATATGTTTTCAAATCTTCAAAAGCTCTCTGACATTCGTCGGTCCATTCAAATGCTTTTTTAAGAACCTTGAAAAATGGCAAGCATTTATCAGTCGCCTTAGAGACAAACCTGTTGAGGGCGGCGACTCGTCCGTTGAGGGACTGGACTTCCTTAACATTGCTTGGGGGCTTCATATTCAGAATTGCTTGAATTTTGTCAGGGTTTGCTTCGATTCCCCTGTGGGAGACCATAAATCCTAAGAATTTCCCCGATGACACTCCAAAAGCACATTTGCCAGGGTTCAATTTCATGTGATACTGCCTCAGTGTGTCGAACGTTTCCCTCAAGTCGTCCAGGTGCCTATTCTCGTCCTGAGTTTTTACCAACATATCGTCTATATAGACTTCCATATTCCGCCCGATCTGTGGACGAAACATATGATTGACTAGCCGTTGGTACGTTGCGCCAGCATTTTTCAAACCGAAAGGCATCACTTCATAACAAAATAATCCCTGACTGGTGACAAAGGAGGTCTTCTCTTGGTCCGCTTCATCCATCCTAATCTGATTATATCCAGAGAATGCATCCAGGAAACTGAGCAACTTACGGCCCGCAGTAGAATCTACCAGCTGATCAATGCGTGGTAACGGGTAACTATCCTTGGGACAAGCTTTGTTCAGGTCGGTGAAATCAACGCACATTCTCCACTTGCCGTTCGCCTTCTTGACCATGACCACGTTGGCCAACCATTCAGGATAGTATACCTCACGAATGAACTTCGCGGTAATCAGCTTCTGAACCTCCTCCTTAACAGCATTGTCTCTCTCTGGGGCAAATACCCTCTTCTTTTGTCGGACTGGTTTGGAGGAAGGGCATACACTCAGACGGTGGGTAATAACATTAGGATCTATACCCGGCATGTCTTCGTGACTCCATGCAAACATGTCTCTGTTTTTCTTTAGAAAGCAAATGAGATTTTTCTTGATTTTTGCTTCCAGATCTGCCCCAACCCTGGTACACCTCTCAGGGTTTTCATCGTCTAAAGGAATATCTTCCAACGCTTCAATGGGTTCTGCCACAACTTTCTTTTCTTCGATATTCATTGTCTGAAATTGCTCGTCCGCAGCCAACATGGCTAGATAACATTCTCTTGCTGCTAGTTGGTCCCCCTGTACTTGGCCTACCCCATGTTCGGTCGGGAACTTGACTAACAGGTGGTAAGTAGATGTAACTGCCTTCCACCTATTTAAGGTTGGCCTCCCAATTATTGCATTATAAGAGGACACACAATCAACCACGAGGAAGTTCACCTCCTTAGTAACTTGCTGCGGATATGCCCCCACTGTCACTGGTAGTGAAATATTACCCACAGGTTGCACCTTCATTCTACCGAAACCTACTAGGGGGGAGTTTACTGGCCGGAGCAAGTCTCGTCCTAACCTCATCTGCTGAAAAGCTGGATAGTACAAGATATCAGCAGAACTCCCATTGTCTATCAACACCCTTCTAGTCTTGTAGTCCGCGATAAGGAGGGTGATGACAATAGCATCGTCATGAGGGTGATGGACTCTCCCCGCATCCTCGTCCGTGAAGGTGATCGCTTGTTCGTCCGTAGTCCCTGCATTCGATGATCGTCCAGAGAGCTGAACGCTCTGCACTGCTTTCAAGTATGCTTTTTTTGATTTAGACGACTGTCCGGCAGAACTTCCCCCCAGAATGATTCTTATTTCTCCGAGCGGTGGCCGTGACGATTCTTCTACCTTGGCTTTCAATTTCTCGTCCTTATGGTCTCGTCCAACGAAATTTCTCAGCTTCCCTTGCCTAATAAGATTCTCTATCTGCTGCTTCAAATCAAAGCACTCGTCCGTATCATGGCCATGGTCTCTATGGAAGCGACAATACTTATTCCTGTTGCGCTTGTTGGGATCTCCCTTCAGCTTCTCCGGCCACTTCAAGGAAGGCTCGTCCTTGATTTGCATAAGGACTTGCTCGAGCGGCACATTCAAAGGGGTGTATTGTTGATTCCGCGCTGAAGGACCTGCCTTCCTCTCTCGGTCTTTCCTATCTTCTGTTCGACCCTTCTTAGGACGAGGACCTTGTTCTGACTGATGCATTGGGTTGGCTTCTACTCTTTCAAGTCTTTTCCTCTTCTTGGTTATGATAGCGTCCTCTGCATTCATAAAGTTCTGGGCTGAATGGACTAATTCAGCCATGGTTTGAGGCGCCTGTTCATATAATTTGTGGATAAACAAATCAGAGTGAACCCCATTATGGAATGCTGCGAGGAGGAGCTTATCATCCACCTCGTCCACTGCCAAGGCGTCCCTGTTGAACCGCGTGATGAATGACCGCAGACTTTCATTCTCTCCTTGCTCTATGGTCAGCAAGCTAGATGAAGAACGTTTGTGCCTCTGCCCTCCAATAAAATTGTTAACGAACAACTTGCTTAGCTCCTCGAAGGACGTCACCGAGTTGGGGGGTATTTTGCTGAACCATACCCGCGCGGGCCCTTTGAGGGTAGTGGGGAAGGCTCTACACATTATCTCATCAGGAACCCCCTGAAGGTGCATGGTAGTCTTGAAAGTGGCGATATGGTCAAAAGGGTCTCGCATTCCATCATACGAATCCAAGGAAGGCATTTTGAATTTCGGAGGCAAGGGATGACCATTAATAGAGGCTGTGAAGGGTGAGTCAGTTCGGTGAACCAGGTCTTCTACAGGATTGGTTCTCCTCATGTTCTCCCTCATCTCGTCCATGACTTTCCTCATTTGATCCATCTCCTTTTCCAAATGTGGTACCCTTGTAGGAATGGTACCCCTAGATTGGCTCTCCGGATCTGCACGTCTTCCATCCCCTTGACTTTGTCCAAGGTCTTCTCCATAGGCCTCATATTGTTGCCTTTTAAAGGTAATCTCTCTCCTCAATTCCTGGTTCTGGCGAGTCAGCTCTGCCATAGCGGTGGCCATTGCTTGGACGTGTTGGGTAGAAGGGGGTTGCATGGCTGGTGCAGATTGTTGAGGGCGATGAGGATTGCTGGAAGCGTCTCTACTCTCTTGAGGGCCCGGACTAGTAGCCCTTGATCTGGTCCGAACCATTCCAGCCCTTTGTCAGAGAAAGAAAACACGGAATTCAATAAATGGAGTCCAAACGTGAAATAATTCTTTCCCACAGACGGCGCCAACTGATAAGTTCTATGAGATCAGTGGGCTGAAAAGTCTTCGAATGCTGCTGATCTTGAAGGCCAAGTCCTGAAAACACCAAATTCAATCAGAGAAAGACCGGTGGAGGCCGGTCTAGGGTCCTCCGATGGTAAAGTCAGTGATTTAGAGTAGGAAGAAGAAACATCAAAGACTTCAACAATTTCTTATCTGGAATTCTAAAAGAGAGAAAAAGTCCCCATACCTCTGCGTAGAAGGGTCTTTATATAGTGCTGGGAATCGGTTATTTCTTTAATCGTCGCAGAGCTTGGAGGATTCAGAGGGTAACTTCCATAACTGCCATGGGAGTCACCTCATCGGGATCTGTGTTGAGATCCAAACAGTATGACTCTTCAGCGTGATTTTTGGTTGGAAGTGTTGAACCTTGTTCGTCCTTCTTTAATGACGGACGAGGTTCATTGCTTCCTCGTCCTCCCCTGGACGAGTGAATGGCAGATGAAGTAGACGGTCAAGGACGAGTGTACCAACCACTCGTTCATCGCTTTGTACATGCTATGGACGGCACTATGGACGAGTAATTGGCTTGGTGTTTTTCTTGCACCATCATTTATATTAATAAAATAAGTTTTATAAATTTTTTTAAAAAAATTGTAATAAGTATAGAGCAGGGTGTGAGTTGGGTGACAAATTAATACAAAGTGCGTGTTTGGATCACTTCCACGTTTGGACGTTTAGTGTTTCACATTTTTTTTTTTTTGGACCAGCGCCTGGTGTACTGTTCATGGGACATGAACACTGCATCAAGCCATATAAACAGTAATCCACCCGTGAACATTAACTTTTTTTATTATTTTTTTATTGTTTTCAGGGAGGGAAAAACCCGCGCGAGGTATAGTAGGGTGGGGTGGGGTGGGGAAAAATTATTATCCCTCTTATATTATTTGCTTTCCCTTCTCGCCTTTGAATCCTACTTGAGGTGATAACTGGCAATATGTTGCTTGATGCAATAATTTTAACTGAGGTTTTTTTTTTCAATATTTTTTTTTGGGTTGGAATATATGTTATTAGCATTTTTCATTTTCTTCAATTTTTTATTATTATTTTGTTATTTGTATTACATGCTTGTTTATAATTATAATTATTTTCATTGTTATTTTTGTATTTTATTATCTCATTATGTTCAAACTCATTTTGAAACTTTTACTCATTTGTGAGATTTTTACCATTTATTTATTTATTGTTAGTAACAAATTTGTCAAAATATTCTTGTTAAGATTTTATTACTTTTTCAATTTTGTTTAAATTTCTAATAAAATTATATATATATATATATATATACACTACTTTAAAAAAAATAAGTTAATAAATATAAATTTTATTTAATATTTTATTATTATCATAGGCCTTGTTCCATTTAGGGAGTTTTAGACAATGGGATATTGGGATGTCTATTCCATTTAGGGAGTTTTAGACAATGGGATATTGGGATGTCTATTTCACACCGTGTGTGTTTTTAGAAACTGAAATATAAAAACTCATGTGCCTTACCGAAAGAATTGAAAGAGCTGGGCCCTAAAAAGTAGTACATATTGTTAGGTTCTAAGGTCTTAGGATTTTATGTATTTAGAACTCTAATTTGTAATGTTGGCAAACCATGATCAAAACATTGTATTTAGTCTTATTTAGACTTGCTCAAAGTTGGTTTAATATTGTAAAGTTGGAATCGAGTGGCTGCAGAAGTACTTGGGACTTTTGGCCTGGCTCGATCGATCGAAGAATAGACTCGATTGATCGAAAATCGCACAGGTTGATTTTTCTGCAGAATTTCCAACTCAGCCCTACTTCATTAAACGTTTAGGGTTTTAGGTTTTTACCCTAGGTATATAAACTAAACCCTAGCCACGTTTTTGAAGGTTATCCATATTGCTTTGTTGCTCATACATTGCTGTTTTGTATGAATCTCTTGTGAGATCTTTGAGGAGTTTTCCTTTACACAAAATTTAGGGTTTTCAAGGTAGAGATGATTTCAACATCTTGAAGATCATTACTGTTGCAACCATTGGAACTTAAAAGAAAAGCAAGCGGGGAGCTTGTAGCTGATTGAGGAATTCAAGAAAGAAGTAGTCCGTGGATTCGGAGCCTGCGCGTGGTCGTGTCAGGAAGTTCTACTGGTGGGTAGCATTAGGAAGTCGAGCGGGGAGCTTGTAGTCCTTTTGTAAGAACTTCAATTCTTTCATAGTGAATTCTGTTATGCCTTGAGGATCGGTGAGTTAAATCCTCCCCAGGTTTTTACCATGTGGTTTCCTGGGTGATCATATCTTGTGTTTATTTATTTTCCGCTGCATTATTATTCTTGATATGATTGTTTGATTGTTTTAACCTAGAATTGCTTAATTTGACTAAGTAACAACTTGGCTAATTAATCTAGGCTACGCAATCTGGTTGTTTAAGGGGTCTAAATTTCCATCACATATCTTTAGGCAATGAGGATATATATATTTATATAGTATCATTTTTCACGTCTTTATATACAATATATTTATATGTACGTATATCATTTTCTCATGTACGTATATATCATTGTCACATGTAAACAAACATACAACATCTTATTATATATTTTTAAGTGTATTCATGTATATGTAGGGGTGGAGCCAAAAATTTTTGTTTGGGTGGCCAAGTTGCGACGCTAATATATCTATCAAAACAAGCCCCCTACACACATATATATACACACACACATGCTTTTTTTATAATATATACACTTTTTTATTTGATAAGTTATATATATATATATATATATATACACGCACCAAAAAAAAAAAAAAAGTTTAGTATTTTCAATCAAAATTATGTTTGATGGCAATATTTCATAAAATAAAATTTAATTTTCCCATTTTCATTGTGAAATTCTTAAAAAATTTCATTTTAAATAAAAATTATCAAATTTTATACTAAAGTAAGTAAAAAAATCTTTCAATTCATCTAATGAAATTCTTAAAAATATAAATGATCCAAAACTTGGAAGAATAAGTTAGGCTCCAAGATTTTTAATGAGTCAATGACTTGTTAATTGCCACATAATGGGTTGAAAAAGATAGATTTAAACATATTTGACGCCAAACTTTATCAAATATTTAACAGATATAAGAGCGTACTTTATAATAAAAAATAGAATTGCAAAAAATAAAGTTATATATCTATAACTATTAAACCGATTATTTTTTTTAAGAGCATCATTGGACTAATTCAAATATTTGGGGAGGCCAACTCTTATTTTTGTAGACTAAATTTTGAAAACATTAAAATAATTATATATATATATATATATAAATTCAAAAATTTTGGGTGGGGGGGCCATGGCCCCCCACCCTTGTACTTACCCCCGCACCTGTATATATGTATGAGATTACAAGCTAGTTTATGATAATGAAGGTTCAGATGAGTATTTTATTTTGTCAACCTAACACAATTGTCTTGTTTTTTTTTTTTTTTTATAATTGGGAATCAAGGTCCTCGGCCATTAGCTTGAGGCATTTTCTCTACCACTTATTATCTTAAAAAACGTACCCTTAGTTCAAACTAAAATATAAAATAATTTTTTATAGTCTCAATTGAAGTAGCATGGAATGGCTGTGTGAAACAGAAAAAGGCAGAAAGCATAAACATGAAAAAGGTTCTAAACCAATCAGAGTGGAAGCTGATATAAGAACTCTGTAAGCTTGCAACTTACAGAGGGAGGGTTTCTAAGAACCTCTCTGTGATTATATTTTGAGTCATCCTTTTTGGTAGTGAGCCAAGCTTTGTTTCCACCGGTCATTTTCTCGTTCCAAGCTTTGTTGAAGATTACTGTGAGTGAGCTATATGATGATGCCGAAAATATCACCAGTGAGTCACACGGTTCTCGCACACTCGAAACAGTACCTGCACAATACAAAAACTGAAGACCTTAAGAGAAGTACCGGTTTGGTACTAGCCAAATACCCTCCGACGGTCAAATTAGAGAATTCTCTTGTTCACAACTTTAGAGTACCAGAGCTATGGTGAATTATGCGTATCTTGGTTTATGAGGGTATTGAGGCTTTTATAGTAGTAGAGGGTTGACCTCTCTTCCTTGGGCTAGAAGTCTTTTGCTTATAGGAATCCTCATGAGCGTATATTGCGGAATCTTTTTCTTGTAGGAGACTAACACTAAGCGTGGGATACAAGACATTTCCTTATATACTTATGCGTGGTGGCCAAGTCAAGGGTACATTGGAGCCGTCAGCTTTAGGGTCGTCAGCTTTGCCTACTCCCTCGTTAGGATCGTCAGTTTCGACTACTCCCTTCAGCTTAGTCAGGGTCGTCAGCTTCGCCCACTCCCTTGTCGGGGTCGTCAGCTTCGCCTACTCCCTCGTCGGGGTCGTCAGTTTCGCCTACTCCCTCGTCGGGGTCGTCAGCTTCTCCTACTCCCTCGTCGGGGTCGTCAGCTTTGCCTACTACCTCGTTAGGGTCGTCAGTTTCGACTACTCCCTTCAGCTTAGTCGGGGTCGTCAGCTTTGCCTACGACCTCGTTAGGGTCGTCAGCTTTTCCTATGACCTTGTTAGGGTCGTCAACTTCGCCTACACCCTTCAGCTTTATTAGCATCGGCTACCCATCTTCATTGCCTAAGGTCAACTCGTCGGCTATGCGGTGAGCTTCGTGGACTCCCTAACATTGTCACTTACTAATGAATCCCGACGGAGGTTTGCTTACCCTCTTCAGCTTATTCTTATTAGCTTCCTCTTATGCTTATTGTATTCAGCTTACCGTTTTCAGCTTACTATCTTCAGCCTACTGCCTTTAGCTTAGAGACTAACGGCTTCATCTTGCATGATGTCTTCAGTATGCATAATAGAGCTGACAGGTCTTTGGAGATCAATAACTTTTATTTTTCCAATTAAAAATTCCCCTTATCACTATATATATATATATATATATAGACTAGTGCCTCAAGTGGAGTCTCCCAACCCCAACTCTTATTAATATAAATATAAAAAATTAAATTATAATGGGCAAAATATACTATCAATCCATAAACTTTAGCCTATGAGCGATTTTTGTCCTTGAATTTTAGAGCAGCTGTTTTGATTCCCTTAGATGACATGACCAAATTTAAAAAATGACACATCATCACTCTATTAGATACATTAGAGACTAAAACCAATGACTTCATATTTTTTAGGAACTAAAAGTGATCACTTTAAATGTCAAAGACTAAAATTCTCATGGTTAAAGTTTAGAGATCTTTAAACATAAAAAAAAAAAAAAAAGTTTAGAGATCAACTATATATTTTGACCAAATATAATAAATGTATATATAACAGTCAGAATTGATTCATAAAAGTTCAACCGTGATTTTCACTAGCTTGGTCCATAGTTCAAGCCAACTCAGGATTACAAGTTAGAACAATCTGTGTAGAGTCCATTTCAATCATGCAGACAAGTATACTATTTTAACACTTTTGAGTGTTCATACTAAAATCTATATTTTTATTGGTAATGCACATGACTGTTTCAACATTATGCTTTAAACTTCTATCATGTTTTGACGATAATCTTTGACGTGGAGCAAAATGAATCACAGGGACTAGGCTTGTTGACCCTATCGGCTGTGCTTCCTTCTCTCACTGATTACGTTGACACCAACAAATCTATGTCATGTTGTCCTAAGCTTTTAGTGATTTTATTCTTCTTCTCTCTATATCTAGTAGCAGCTGCACAAGGAGGACACAAGCCCTGCATTCAGGCTTTTGGAGCTGATCAATTTGATGGAGAAGATCCGGAGGAGCGGAATGCCAAAAGCTCATTCTTTAATTGGTGGTTTCTTGGAGTATGTGGGAGTTCCGCGGTAGCAGTTTTGGCCTTAAGTTATATACAAGACAACCTTAGTTGGGGCCTAGGATTCGGAATCCCTTGCATTTTGATGATAATTGCACTGGTTATCTTCTTGCTTGGAACTAGGACTTACAGGTACTGTATCAAAAGGGATGAGACAAGCCCATTTGTGAGAATTGGTGGGGTGTTTGTTGCCGCAATTAGGAATTGTCATACTACCCGTTCGGCAATAGCTATTGAAGAGGAAGCTTGTGGAACGTCACACCATAGCTCTGAACAATTCAAGTAAGAGAAATGATTATCAATTTATCATCTTATACTTATTGATACATTAGAAAGAAAGGGTAACAGGAAAGCATAAAGCTCAATGAAGTGTAGTCTGTTTTGGTAGGCCACAAGACCCTACAGTCTTGCACTTTCCAAATTTTCAACTGGTATTCACATATCCTATTAAAACTACTCAACTTATCATTCCTTAAATTTCTTAAGTAATAAGAACATATTTTTTATAAAAAAATTCAAGAACTGAAATCCATCCATTTATTAAGATAAGAACATAGATCAAGTCAAAATTAATAGACTACCACAGATTATTATTTGAATTATCATTTGTAAGGACGACTGCATACATTGTATATGCAGATGCTACATAATGCATTATTACATTACCATGGAACTTTCAGACGATTATAGAATAAAATCCTAGAAGGTAATTGCGGTTCCTTACTGTAGGACCCTTACATCCTTGTAGGCTATAACACTTCACTATGACAAAAAGATGTTCTACTTAGCCCTTGAAAAAGGAAACACACTGTGATGCCCCAGGTTGATTATATTGATTGAGTGTGTGATGAGTATCACATTAGGCATATATGGGTTGATTTAAAATTTATTACCAGTTACAAGAATTCTTAATTATAACTAGCCTAGTCTTTTTAAGGTATAGTATAGATGTGACTACTATTTTTCCTTGGGTTGCTACAAATGTTTTTATGACTCAATGTGACTTGAGAGCATTACAGCACAATGTGGTCATTGATGAGGATGTCAAGAATTTAAGCAGGAGAGATTGTAATACCCTGAGAGATTGTGATATTCCAATTGATGCGGATTTGATTGGATTGAATAAAATCGCAGTTTCTAACTTAAAGCATTACTTAGATCCCAAGACACATGGAAGATAGTGAAGAAATATATATGTTACAAGATGAAGCATCTTTGACTCAAAATTAGAAGAAACTTTGCATAAGACTCTAAAGAAAGATCAATAAGATCTAACGTTGATCTATCATGATTTAGATGAAACCATATTTGAGAAAGTTATAAATGCAACATCATGCAAAAAATCATGGGAGATTCTTCAAACTCTTTGAAGGGAGTTAATAAGGTTAACTAGTTAAGAATGCTCGCCTTCAAACATTGAGAGATGAGTTGGAAACCTTATGCATGAAAGAATCCTAATCAGTTGCGCATTATTTTTCGAGGTTGATAGCTATTGTAAATCAATTAAAAAGAAGTGTTGAGAAATTGGATGATGCCTATATGGTAAAGAAAATCCTTTGATCATTTGACCAACTCATCGGATCTTTAGAAGCCCGTGAAGAAAGGTTTAACATTAAGAAGCAAGAGACTTTAGAGCCTATTAAATAATACAATCTTACCCTGAATGAGAAAGGATGTCATGAAAGTACTCAAAGAAGGTCAAGACATAGACATGGTCAAGGAAAAGGATCCAAAGGAAGGAATGGTTGTAGCTCTTCTAATGACTATGTGAGAAGTCAAAACTCACAAGCCACAAGAGTGTGACAAAGAGGACGTTTCTCAAGGCCATACAAAAAAAGGTTTGACAAAACAAATGTTAAATGTTATAGTTGCCAAAGATTCAAACATTATTGTCCTAAATGTAGAAACGCTATTGAAAATATTGAGGAGAAAGCCAACTATGTTGAAGATTAAAACGAAAGCACAGTTGAATTTGTTGTTAGTATATAAAAGAGAATAAAAAGAAGAGAAGAATGTGGGGTATCTTGATGAATGTGTGAGAGTAAAAAGATGTTTTTGGAGCTTGATGAATTGGTGACTGTCAATGTTACTTTTGGTGATTTGTCCCATGTTCTATTCAAAGGGAAAGGTAAAATTTTTTATTTGTCTAAATAATGGAGATCATCAATGTATTTATGATGTCTATTATGTGCCTAGAATGAAAAATAACATTTTGAGCTTGGGAAAACTCCTTGATAAAGACTATGAAAATCACTTGAAAGATTGTACGTGCTTGATGACGTACCGTTGAAACAATGTAATAGCCAAGGTACCTATGGCAAGAAATAGTCTTCTAATTAAACATTCAAGTTGATGTCACTAAATGTTTAAGGGCTGGATATAGAGATTCCTCATAGTTTAACATTTTAGAGTGAGGCATCTAATTGTTGGAAAATAAGATGGTAATTAAGAGCATTACTTTCCATTGAACATCTTGATTAGTTCAATGAAGGATGTCTTGTTGGCAAGCAAGTAGGAAAGAAATTTCTAAAAGATGCTACGACGAGAATAACCAAGCTATCATAGCTTGTTCATACTGATGTGTGTACGTAGATTGATGAAATTATTATCATTTGGTAAGAAATAACTATTTTGTTCTCTTTTATTGATGATTTTAGTCGAAAAATGTTGGTTTATTGTTTTGAATAGAAACATAGGGTGTTTGGACCATTTAAGAAATTTAAAACATTTATAGGAAAAAAAAGTGAGAATCTCCAAAGACACATGAGGTGTTTGGAGCATGTAAGGCCTTGAGATTAATAGAGGAGGCAAATTCACATGAATTTAAAGAATTTTATGACAAAAATAGGGTTCACTACCCTCTAACATTCTCTTGATCATCACAATCAAATGATGTAGTTGAAAGAAAGGATCATTCAATTTTTAATATCGATAGGAGAATTTTGAAGAGTAAGAGAATGTACAAAGAACTCTGGGTAGATTCTATTTTCTGTGCAGTTTCTTTGTCCAACCAATGTCCCATAATGAGTTGTTGGTGGATGTTTTCGCGACACATTTTCTGCAAGCCAGATTCAACCGAACCTGACCACTTTGTGGGCCCAATTCATGTATTTATTTTATTTTTTTCAGCATGACACAAGCCCATGTGACATATTGGGAAAATTAAGGAAGTGTAGTTTGAAGGATATGGGTCGATTCCTTTTGGACATTTTGCATGAGCCCAATCCATGTGTGCTACCAAGCGAGTTAAGGACACGTCTCATGCTCTAGCTATTTGTGGCCCAAGTTTTTTTCCTTGCTCTCTTTTCCACCCAAAAAACACAATTGACTCCAATCTTATTACCTCAACCTATTATAGCCATCAAATGCAACTACCAAGAGCCTGCAATGACTAGGAAACAACAACTTAGAATAAGCAACTTTATTCCAAAAATTATGTAAAAAGGAACCAACTCATTTCCTAAGCATAAAGAAACCTACACCAAGTCATGGAAATAGTACCTAGGAGTTCCAAAGTCTCTCTCCTTACCCAAAAACTAGTCATTAGCAGCACCCTAAACTCAATATAAACGGCATCTCATCAACTAAAAAATGACTAATCACTTTTTACCCTTGGAGCTGAAACTTTAAAGCAAAAGTCTCAGTCAGCATAGATTCTTATTATTTTGAAACTTAGGGGTGGAAATATTGGTACAGAGGAAGCTCCCTCTCTCTCTCTCACAACCTTTCTTAATTTCCTCTTCCTGTTGTTTGTGGGTCAAAATTTCAAACCTAAAGTTCTAAGTGTATTTTATACATTTTTGTTATTGTAAATTTGATTTATCTCTTGTTAAAGCACTATTAGCATTTGTTCATCTCACATTTAGAATTTTGGATTTGAATTTTCACAAATAATCACTTCTAAAGAACCTAAGGGTAGTTTTGGGCCTATTCTTGGATTTTGGTCTTTGTTGTAAAAATGTCCACAACAAGAATGTAGAAGGAAAATCCCTAAAACAAGCTTAAAGTGAAAGGAGCCAACGATTTCCCATTTACTTGTTCTAGGGAACATTGCATATATATGCATGTATCGGATCAAGAGATGTTCAACATTCACATGGACTTCCAAGAAGTAACTAATTATATATATACATATGTGGGTGATACATGATACTACATTCACATGGACTTCCAAGAAGTAACTAATTATAACATTCTTGTCAAGTTAGGTATGTCGCTACAGCCGCTAGTGTTTGTCATGGGATTTGGGTCAGAAGTTTATTAAAGGAGTTGCATTAACCGCAAGTAGAAGCCATAAAGATATTTGTGGACTATATAAGTCAATGCTCTCTATTGTAAATAAACCATTGTTTCAAAATAGAAGTAAGAAAAATTGATACCATATATCAATTTATTCGAGAATGTATTGAAAAAAACAAAGTTCAACTTGAGTTCGTGATGTTACATGATCAAGGTTTTAGATATACACACCAAGCCACTCAAATAAGACACTTTACAAATACTAGCCTTGGAGTGACCAGGGGATGTTAGAAGTTTACTTGTGAGAAATCTCTCGATGTTAAGCTGAAAGTTTATAAATGTGGTGACTTTATATAATAAATGTAATCAAAGTTGAAAGTTATATGGGTAGTATATATGGCCCAAATATCTGTCTATTTGTAACTAAGAGTGAAGAAAAGAAATAATAATACAAAAGAGTTTTTCTTGATTCCATTCTATTTTCATTTGAGAGTGAGAGTCCCTTCCATTAAGAGTGATGTGAGTATGGGAGTTTTAAGTGTGTGAAGGTCCACCAACTTTTCGATATAGCTTATTTTGGTCTTAAATGCAATTATGCAAATATACTATAATAATTTTGAATTGCTCATTTCATTTACTAAACTAATAAGATGTTTTGAATTGCATACTTAGACCAAAAGTTATCTTACATAGCAATTTGTGTCTTCTAATGTGGTAGGTTTCTTAACAAAGCCTTGTTCTCTCTAGACCGTCATAAAGAAGAAGGTAAGGTTTGTACTATTAGTGAGGTTGAAGAAGCAAAGGCAGTGCTTCGGCTTTTTCCAATATGGGCTACGAGCTTGGCATACGCAGTAGTATATGCACAACACTCAACTTTTTTTACCGAACAAGGGGCTACCCTAGACAGAACACTTTTTCCTGGCTTTAAGATACCAGCAGCTTCATTACAATTCTTTATCAGCCTAGCCATTGTTCTTTTCATTCCTATATATGACCTTATTTTTGTTCCTATAGCAAGAGCTTTCACTGCTAAACCCTCTGGCATCACAATGCTACAGAGAATTGGAATTGGGACGCTTTTATCTGCAACTTGCATGGTAGTTGCGGCTCTAGTTGAAATAAAAAGGCTTAATACTGCTAAAGAATTTGGGTTGGTTGATAAGCCAAATGTGACTATTCCAATGAGTGTGTGGTGGTTGGTTCCTCAATATGTCTTGTCAGGAATTGCTGATGTTTTCACCTTGGTTGGTTTGCAAGAGTTCTTCTATGATCAAGTCCCAATTGAATTAAGGAGTGTGGGTATTGCCCTTTACCAAAGTATTCTCGGTTTGGGCAGCTTATTAAGCAGCCTCCTTGTCTCAGTCATTGAGGAAGCAACTGGTGGTTATGGTAGATATAGTTGGTTTTCTGATAATCTTAATAGGGCACATCTTGATTACTTTTACTGGCTACTTGCTGGACTCAGTGTAGTAGCATTCGCTGCTTACTTGTATTTTGCTAAATCTTACATTTATAATAGGCCTGTATATATAGTATCATTGTAAGTGAAGTTGTTGTAGCCAAATATATGGATGGGAGAGTACAAAAAACTGCAGATTTTATCTCATGAATACTGCACTATAAATATTGTAAGGACGTGAGGCTTTCGTTTGGTTTAGCCAAGTATCTCTAGTTGTGCATGGGAGATATTTTGTCATCCTTTTTTTATTTTAGAAGTTCAAAACTTCTAAAATTGAGAACTAATATTAGTTAAGAATTTGGTATGCTTAGTGGCATAGACTGCTCTCATATTTATTAGGACAACCAAGGTTCACATCATCCAAGTCACGATAACCCAGATCTTTCAAGCAAGTGACGGCGTTTTTTATCAGCTTCTCCCAAACTGACTTCCTATAATAATATAGATCTTGACTCCCCTGCTCAGTTTCAGTGACAGAAGTTTGCACCAGTGGTCTACTAGACATGAAAAGAGCCAAAAGATCCAGCTTTCCAGAAGTTTATGTCTCAAAACACATGCGGCATCATCCAATCTTCTGGATCCCTTATGCATTTCAACACTCTCCCCCATTGCATATTTTTGCGCTTGATTACTAAAGCAACATGAAAAATTTAGAGTTCATAGAAATGGGAAATACTTTTAATTTATGCATGCATTTCTTTAATGAGAACTTCTCAAATCTTCATATTTGAATAAACATGGCAATATTTCTCCTTAACATTCTCCAGTTATAAGGAGTTCCTAGCAATTCTGTAGGAACTATACTCCTAATCACTGCCCATATAAATGACACTACCTGACTTCTCAAGCAATAGCAAGTATTTGCTTCAAACTGAGGTTCAGTTTCCTCGCAATACGTAGTATTAAAACCATGAGATTTCTCAGGAACATTTTTCTTTGATTTATTCCCCTGAAATGAAAATTTCAGAAGTATTATATTTTTCTTAGAGGAAGCAAGAAGTGATTAAATTAGTGAGTTAGCTTAAAGGATGTGCAATACACAATGTGCAATTCAATGATGAGCTCCCATTTAACAAACCCCCTTATCCCCTTCTACCCCTCCTAAAAAGAAGAAAGAAAAAAGAAAATTGCATACTCAATTTCAGTTTCCACAATTATCAGGGCGTTCAAAATGCATAGGAAACTAAGCAAGGTGTAACCTCATAATGTAAAATTCTGAATGCTAATTATGCCTTCACACAACTTATACACAACAAAATAGTCCCAATACTTACCTTGAAGCTGGTGCTAGATTTTCCAGTATCATTTAATTCTGGAACAGCACAATGCTTATCCAATAATCTCAGATGTTGGCAACACTGTCCTCACTGTCCTGTGTACGACCTCTTAAACAACTTAACAAGTGAATGCTACCTTCAGAACCAAAAACAAGCAGTTAAAGCAGAACCACCCACCAAAAATAAAAACTGATCTATTGGCTTCAAGTGGAATTACTTATTGCCCTAATATGATTATAAACATGTCCATATTTTATACGTCAGTAAAAGCTTTCATGCATTTGTGCTCTAAGACACAGTACGGCTTCCATCTGAAGAAGCTCATTTTAACGGTAAGTGGTAACCATCATTTCATTCCAGACTTTAGTCTAAAGTACGAACATTAGCTATAAGATTCAAGCACAAAGATACTTCACTGTGACATTGTTGTCCCTTTTGACCTTAATCCCTTTTAGAGCCTTTAAACTGCAGTCCTGGTACTTGTTGAGCAAACATTGTCATTACTCATAATTGGAAGTTTGGAACTGTCTCATGCATAAATCTCCTATTCTATCCAGCAAAGGAACTATTTAACAGTTCCATATCCAAGAGCTTATAAGAACTATGTAATCAATATCATACAGTAAGAAGAAATTTGGATTGTAGAGATCAAATCATTAAACTGAAATTAACATGCATGCCACTTCAAAAAACAATAATTGTGCTGTGACAAATCAATAAAGCCCTATAAGGTATCACCGTATCATCATACAATTAAAAAAAATGATCCACAACCAATATATATGAATATGCCACTTACATGCATGCTGATTTATTGACAGAAAAGCCACTACTCTGGCAGCATGGCATTTCCTGAGTTGCATTTATTTCAGATAAGCCAAAGATATTGCCAATAAGAAACTTTGCACCAGCAATATTGGGCTTCAGAGAATTTAGTATCTCTGAAGATTATTAAGGTACTGTGTTCTTTTGCACCAAAGAAAAAGCATGGCAGAAGCTCATAGCATCACAAACTTTAAGGTCAAACTGTGTTTCTTTGGCAAATAAAATGCATGATTGCACAACAAAAGAAGGAAAAAAAAAAAAAAAAAAACACAAGGGGTATTGACAACCAAAGGACCATTAGTTGCTGATCATTCAGTCTATCAAGTGAGGTGAAAACAATGGAAATGAAAGGCAATTTTATAATGGAGAGAGCACAAATTAGCTACATGTACATTTAAAATTGAACTAGAGGATACGTTTTCCTGACAACATTGATGAAGAACGTTCCATGTCATAAAACATGGATTTCCGGTTAATATAAGTCCCTTTGGCGACTACAGGGAGAAATTATAAGATCCACATGGTGGACAAGTGATGTGGTCCACCATTTCACTAAAAAACTGCCACTTGTTTAAAATTACTAGTTAGAAAATTTTTTTAAATAGAAATTAATTACTGACTCAGCAATTTTAAACAAGTGGAAGTTTTTTAGTGGAATGGTGGACAAGTGACGTGGTACACCAGAAGACTCTATAATTTCTCGACTACCAGGGGCTTAGGAGCTTGTGATACTGAAAAACAAGGCATCTACAGAATAGATTATATCCAAAAGGAAAATTTTCAAAGTAAAAAAAAAAAAAAAAAAAAAAAAAACAGTAAATATCAGGGAAAAATGTCTATCATTGCATTGAAAGAATCCAAATGTTCACTAGGAGGCATAAAGTGATTCAATCTTCTATATATGTGTAATGTGTATCGATCAACAAAAACTTAGTCTCTCTAACCCTCTTGAGGCAAAGGACCTTTTTGTCACTGACAATCACAGCTATCTCAGAATCTCCATGCCAACAAACACCATTCTAGCCATGTATGTGTTTATATTGATTATGGTACTGATATCTCCTAATTGATGTTCTACTTCCAGTTTCTGTTACTTTCTTGGAGATGCTTATTAACCAGAAGAGTAAGCTGTGACATACTGCATCTTGTTCTCGTGCTCAAGCAGGCACCGTGAGTAAATAGCCACAACTACCTGCTGAGATTACTATTTCTGCACCTAAACCCTTTATTCTGATAATAGAAGGGCAATCACTATTAATCCAGACTTTCATAATGATAACGCAACAGTAACACTCAGTTTGTCATATACGAAAGAAAGCAAAAAAGGAAATTAATGTAGCTGTAAATGAATGAAATGTTTATATACAACGTAATAAACAAACTCCATTATCAAAATTCAATGGGATTTTATCATGTCACGCTCCCAAAATCTTTGATTGCAATTTAAAAAACTAACAGAGTTTGATGTTTAAAGTATTCCTTAATGTGTTGAAATAAAGTTACAAATCAATTATCAATTCATATGGGGATCATTAATAAAAGTGTATCCATGCTAGGCACACAGTGCATATATCTAAAAAACTTCTAGATCAGGCCACAATATTAGGTTTCATGTACTAAAAGAACCTTTCTCTTTCTATTAGTAAGTTACATGGGCATTTAGTGAGCCTTGAACCCTCAAACTCACCCTCCAGCCATTATTGTGGGAAAAGGAAGTGCCATTGAGCTAGAGCTAATTGGCAGAATGGAACCTCTCCAACATATCAAACCAAAGTTGAACTTGACTGAAAGATCCTTTGTAGGGAATCAGCTTTTCACAACTATTTAAGCAAGAATTCACATCATCCTGGAGCCTCCCAGATACGCTATCTTTTTCTGTAAGAGTTGTTGCAGAAGAGGTCTTAATACTGGTTTCTTCAAAATTTAAATGCCTTCGCTTTCTGTGATGCAGCCAACTAAATGGCCTTGAACACTTTCTAGACTTTGCTGCTATTTGATTTGAGCTTTCTTGAAGTTCCTCATTTGAGTCCAATTCAGTATTACTGGTAACAGCTCCAATAATTGGTGTAACTTCTTCCAATAAACTCGTTCGAGAACACTTGTTTCCATGAAGCCAACTAAATGATCTTGACCAAAGCCTAACATTGGAGCCAACACAGTCTAATGAAGTTGGAGGATCATCAACACCAGAAGAACTACTGAATTTCTGTATTTCTAACATTGAGTTAGCTCTGTCAACTAAAGCCCTCTTCTTGTTGGATCCTGAGAAAAGTTGTGACAAAATCACCATTTGGACTCCCATCAATCTTTAAGAAATGAGATGTTATATAATGACTGAACAATCTAATGGTAATACAATAACCACAAAAGCAAAAAGAAACAAGGACAACAAGAAATTGGAAAGATCAATTAGAAATGAACATCCACAAAATGATGGGAACAGGTCAGGTAAGAAAAGACCAAGAAAGAAGCAGGCCTAAAGTCAGAAAGAGTTTACCAAGCTGAGGATTAGAGAATCAAAGACTACGACAGTTACATTTTATCCCGTATCAAAGACTATTTATTATTTATTTAAATTGTAAAATTGATGTGGCTGTGTATAATTATCCGATTGTATTAGAGTGTTCTAATGTGAACATGGTCGCATTAACTAAATTATTTAAATTTAAAATAATTTGTATTCACCAACCATTAGTTCTGCGCTGGATATTTCAATAAATTTCATTTTACACATAAGGCTAAAATATTAACAAAGCATTTTGAAAAAATAGATGGTACTTATGGTGATGTGTGTGTAGTAACATTATATTTCTGAAGTCCTATATAAAGGAATTTTGATGCAACCAACACGCGTGTTATGTTTACCACATATATAAAGTGAAGCAGGCTGCAGGTTGATCCTGAGACTCCAATGTTTGGCTGGACAAATCGAGGCATAAATCACTTATAGGAGGACCTGATACTTGATAATGGTTCTTACAAGGAACTGGCAAAAATATTGATGTGTACTTTAAAAGATAAAGCATGACATTATCCCCAACCTGCATAAATGCAAGTTTCACCTTATTTCAGTAATTAGTACAAAAACCATAGTAAACATGGGTAGCCATTGATGTAGATGTTAGTTAAAGACAAAAAAAAAAAAAAAAAAAACAGAGAAGAAGTACCCTTTGTAAGAGAAGACACCAAGCTGGTAAGCATAGAGGTTCCATAATTGGGGTTGAATGATTACTCTGTAAATAAACAAATGAGGATACCTACAGTAAAAATAATAAAAAACCGTCCACCCCATTGCCAAAAAAGGTTGATAGCAACATAGTAAGCACAATAACCCAGTGGGGTTGGCCGAGTGGTTGGAGAACATAGAAGTTCCATAATTGGGGTTGAATGATTACTCTGTATGAGGATACCTACTATAAAAATAATAAAAAACCGCCAACCCCATTTGCCAAAAAAGGTTGATAGCAACATAGTAAGCACAATAACCCAGTGGGAGCCGAGTGGTTGTGCACTCGATTTTAAAGTAGTTGTCTTGTGTTTGACTAGGAGCTCTCCAGTTCAAGTCTGGACAGCAGCATTTATAAAAAATCTTGAAAATCACATATAATTTATTTTGTACTGAAATTTGCATATCTCTCTTCCTTTCAATTTCAAAGAGTCCATTAGAAAATTGCATTCTAATTGTGTAATTATGTTGATCATATTTGAATAATAACGTTGATCCCATTACAATTTAAGTAGTTTCTTAACTAATCAACCAGCTAGTTGAGTAAAAAATTAAAAATGAATAACCCCAGTCGGGATTTTAACTTTGCCAAACACAAAGCTCAGGAAATAGCTTGAAACCACGGCGAAAATAGCCAAATACCACGTTTTGGAAAAATTTGTGGCAAACTAGCACTATTTCGGAAATATTTAGCAATCTACCACTTTTTTAGTACTCGAGTTTCATAAAATTGAGTTTTAAATAGTACTCGAGTTCCTAGTAAGTCGCCAACGTGACATTACTGACTTGGAATTTGTGTAATTAAAAAAATAGAGAAATGATATGTCTACAACATTTTTACAACAAATCCTAAATGACAGGTTATTACTGGTTGTTATTGTTGGGGCAAAAAAGTAATCTAAGTGTTAGTTTCAAATTTGAACCAATAACAACTAACCACCTTTGATTTGTTGTAAAAATGTTGTAGACGTAGCATCTTTCAAAAAAATAATGTAGTACTCGATATTACTAAAATTAGGGCTGTCCACAGGTCGGGCTGGGTCGGTTTTTGACCCAACCTGGACTTGACCCCCCGGCGTCGGGTGGAGGGCGGAGTAACTCGGACTCGACCCGTAAAAAAATTGGTCTAATTAGTTTTGGGTGATGGTGAGCGTCGATTGGGCCAGGTCGGTCACTAGAATTAAAAAAAGCATAAAAATATAATAAAAAAAAGTGTCGTTGGAAACTGGAAAAACTTGCCGGAAACCTTTTTTTTTTTTTTTTTTCCTGAAATCTAAATTTTTTTCTCTCTAGAAATTGTTGGGGTTTGGCCAGATCTGGCTAAATCTCACCAGATCTAGCCAGATCTGGTCAAGATCTTGCTGGATCTGGCTTGTTTTTATAATTGGCCAGATTTTTTTATAGCTTTGGTCGAGTTCAGTTTGCTCGGGTTTTGGAGATGCAAACCCTCCACTCGACCTGCCAGTGTCGGTTGTTGAGAATGAAAACCTGCTACCGACCTACTGGACCTTCGGTTCAAGCCGAAATCGGCTCAGCGTCAAGCGGTTTCGCCGAGTTGTCGGGCTTCGGTCAGGTATGGACAACCCTAACTGAAATCGAGTACTTATTTATAGTACTCGAGCTTCATACAGTCGAGTACCTTTTTTTTTTTCTTCCCCTTTTTCTACTTTTCATACAGTCGAGTTCTTTTCTACCTTTCTATCTCACGTAGAGGCACTCTTTCTTCTTCTTTTTTTTTTTATTTTTATTTTTTATTTTTTTTATCTCCCATGAACTCACTCTTGGAAGTCAAAGAAACTTGTCAAGTCAAAGAAAATGGCAAGCATTTATGGCCAAAGAAAAGAAGCATGAATTTGGTTTGCATGTAGGTGTTGTTCCTAGCCATCTTCTTTGACAATTCATGAAGAACATTTATTGCAAGCTCTTGCATTTCTTCATGCATGAAACTTCTTGAATATCATGCATCTTCCTGACATGGGCATGCAAACCATTTAATGGTTTGTTGGCTAATGTCAAGCCATTAAGTTTGACTATTCAAGCCATTTCAACAGAAACAAAAAGTATAAAAAGGAAAAAAAGAAAAAACAAGGTAGGTTGAGTACTATAAAGAGATACTCGATTTCAGTAATATCGAGTACCACATTATTATTTTCTAATTACACAAATTCTAGATCAGTAATGCCACGTTGATAACTCACTAGGAACTCGAGTTCACTGAACTCGAGTACTAAAAAAGTGGTAAATTGCTAAATATTTCCAAAACAGTACTAGTTTGCCACAAATTTTGCCAAAACATGGTATTTGACTATTTTCACCTTGAAACCACCAACTATTATTTAGGACTACTTTATGAAAGCTAATAACTACTACTATAGTACTACTTTGCTTACTTCTTTTGAACATAATCACCCCACATACTGTAACACACCACACATTCACTACATGCACTCAGGAGTCCTTTTAGTCTAACGCCCCACCACTCACTATTCATGTAGAAAAAAAAAAAAAAAAACGACAGAAAGACCAAAGAGAGAGACGCAAGATCACAAGTTGCAACATAGCATTGAAATAGCCACCCACTTTGTCTATCTCTAACCAATTTCTAATGTTTTCACTTTAGGGATTGCCCCCTAAAGCGAAAGAAGGGCTCCATCCTTGCATGTTGGATTCGCCTATAAACAGGGGAACCAATGAGCCATAAATGTTATCCCAATCCCAGAAGGGAACTAGTGAGCATTGAGTCAAGAGCGTGAAGTTTTATTTTCACTAATACATGAGCTTTGATGAATTTGGGGTTTTGGGATGGTGGTTTGTGGTTTTGGAGGTTAGGTTGAGTTTGGATTTCACTGAAAAGGAAAGCAAATGCGCGTTTGCATTTTTTTGTGGGTCCCGTGCACTGTTCATGGGACCCGCAAGTACGGATTTCAACAAATTTTTCTTTAAAATTGGGTTTCACGGCACTATTCACACATTTAAAATTTATTTTGCTACAGTGTTTTCAATTTTCAGTTTTCAGCAATAAGCAGCATCCAAACAGACCCTTAATGGAGAATGTGGATACTTCTTGTCAAGAAAATCTGTAATGAAAAGACCAAAGGATAACATATTGGTAAGTACATTTATTTATTTATTTTGGGATGATTTTAGGAAATATTTGTTTATTTTTATTTAATGTATATATCCACAAGCTTTAAAAAATGTTAGAAGTTTCAATTTTTAACAAAATCCTAACATTTGGCCTTACATATTTTTGTGTGGGCGTAATTATAAAATAAACAAATAATTTATATATGATTCATGTATATCTCAAAATCTTTTTCATGTATAGATAGGTGAGATTGCACCCATTCACAACATTGTGACTCTATATCTTAAAATATTAATAAGAAATATCTCCATTGAGATATTGATGAAAAATGATAAAAGATACAATTAATATATATATATATATATACACACACACATAGGTATCATTAATGAGTGCTTACTAAGCGTATTAGTTAAGGTTGGGTTTTTAATTTATGTCCATGAACTTTTTTTTTTTTTTGGGGGAAGAGTTATAGTACATTTAGTGTTGTTTGGAAAATAGTTTTTCTTTCCTTTTTTTTAATATATTTTTTTTTTGTGAAAATAAGTTACCGAAAAAGATATATTTTGTTTCATATTTAACTAAATAGCCATAAGAAACTACAAGATATTGAAAAAAAATACTCAGTTAAAGAAGTATTTGTTATCAGTTTTTACTACTTTTTAATGTAGTGGGGCTTATTGGATTGTTTCATAAACAATGCATTCACACACCCTTTACTATATATATAAAAAGGAGAAAGAAAAACATTTTGAAATATCTTGATTCTATTGGCTAAAATCTTGAAGATTTTAGAAGTGTTACAAAATATTTAAGACTCATGAAATATCAATTATTATAGTTTTTTTCATTGATGTGTTTTGTTAGAGATATATATTAGACATATATTAGCCCAATGTAATAGGCCCAAGCTCATTCCTGCTTGTACTAGTAGTCTAGGGTTTAGTCGCCTATATATACTCATGTTAGGGTTCATTGTAACACAGAGGTTATTGTACTACACTCTTATACAATAAAGATGTAGCCCTTAAGGGATTCCTCCGTGGATGTAGGCCGTTAAGGCTGAACCACGTAACTCTCGTGTTCTCAGTGTTCCTATTCTATGCTTCATCTTCCGCATCCATTCTAGCATACACAACATGGTATAACACATTGCGTTTGATAATATTGTCCATTTAACATGGTATCAGAGCTAATATTCAACATGGTATCAGAGCCAAACTTCGTTCTTGGCATCAAACAGACATCTCTAGCATGCAAAGAAGATTCTCAGAGCACACCACCATCAGAAGTCACTTGCTTGTCTGCTGGATTTAGACTCCACGGCATCTCGCAGCCACTGTGGCTCAGTGCTATGCTCAAAATCCACAAACTCAAGCAAACCCGTGGCTTCAATCTCAGATCTGTGCAAATCGAGGCTTTACCTGATGAAACTAACCATACAGACATGCTCCACGGCCTCTCGCGATCAAAACCCAGGAAGCTGATCTCACCAAAACGGCTCACGCGCCTCCACGCGCTGACGAAGTTCCTACAAACTTCTCCACGCGCCGCCCAGGATTTCACATGTTCAGATCGTCCTGTAGTTACACGCGCCGCCCTGATAGCCTTGTAGCCCACCGATTTGCAAAACTGAGAAATCTGGAGCTCATCAAATATGGCACGCGCTCTCACGCGCCTATAGGATTTCGGGATCTCCTCCACGCGCCGGTGCACACCGTCACGCGCCTCCCACGCGCCGAAGAAGTCCTGCTGATGTCATCTGACGTCACGGGATGACGTCATCAATCCACGTCAGCATGACATCAGCAGACACGCAAGCCCTAGTCCACGTCATCGACACGTCATAGGATGACGTCAGCGGATTTGCTGCCCGATCCGTGACCCGATCCGGAAACCCAGAACCGACCCGGACCAGTATCCGTTGACTTTGACTTTTTGCGTTGACCTTTGACCAAAAGTCAAAATTTTCGAAAGAGCCTATCTTGCTCAGTTTTTCGCGTAGTTTCCAATTTTGGACTCCATTTCTTCATTTGAAGCTCCTAAATTGGTCAATTGGCACATTCTTCATTTTGGTTTCTTCAAAGGCATTCTTCAAGACATCTCCAAGTGATCTTCTCATACTTATCCAACCTCAAGCCTTCATCGAGCTTCCGCCTTGAGTTTGAGGGAGGGTGTTAGAGATATATATTAGACATATATTAGCCCAATGTAATAGGCCCAAGCCCATTCCTGCTTGTACTAGTAGTCTAGGGTTTAGTCGCCTATATATACTCATGTTAGGGTTCATTGTAACACAGAGGTTATTGTACTACACTCTTATACAATAAAGATGTAGCCATTAAGGGATTCCTCCGTGGATGTAGGCCGTCAAGGCTGAACCACGTAACTCTCGTGTTCTCAGTGTTCCTATTCTATGCTTCATCTTCCGCATCCACTCTAGCATACACAACATGGTATAACACATTGCGTTTGATAATATTGTCCATTTAATATGGTATCAGAGCTAATATTCAACATGTTTGATAATAATTTTTCCTTTTAACTTTTAAAATTATTTATTTATGTACAATTTTTTAAAATACATTTTTAAAGGAAAAATATTATTAACTTTCCAATGCAACAAATAAATCTAATAAATTTTCAAAAAAAGAAAAAGTAAGAGAAGTATTCTAAAAAGCTACTTCTGAAGACTGTGGACCAAATTAATCGGCAGTTGGCAACTTGTTGGTATGATTGAAAAAGCCAAAAAGGGTACAAACCCAATAATTAAATTCGATCGTAAATTTGAATAAAAAAAGTAAACCGTCAAATACTGTGTGATGTACGAAAGCTATAGTTGAACTTGAACCGTTGAAGTGTTACTCTTTTTTTTGTTGTTGCAGTACAGAGAGAGAGAGAGAGGGAGAGAGAGAATATTCGTGAAGAAAATGGCCATCTCTGTCTCTAACAATTCCTACACGGAGGAGTCTCAAACTCCGCTATTGGAAGGCACAGTGGCCGGAGCTGTTGACTACAAAGGCAACCCTGTCCTCAGAGCCAACTCAGGCGGTTGGAGGTCCGCTTCTTTCATGATAGGTATAGTAAAAAAAAACTTGCACTACACGTATTCTTGCAGCTCGTTTGAGGTTTATGTTCCATATCTATATATTGTCTTATAATAATTACTAACAGCTTACAGCAAAGAAAGTTAATGAATAAAAAGGTTAATTATTAAATTTTATGTGTTTAGGTGTGGAAGTGGCGGAGAGGTTTACATACTTTGGAATAAGCTGCAATCTAATAACGTATTTGACGGAGCAACTAGGACAGTCCACCGTGACTGCAGCGGAGAACGTGAATGCGTGGTCTGGGACCGCGCAGTTGCTGCCTTTATTGGGTGCATCTATCGCTGATTCCTTTCTTGGTCGCTACCGCACCATCGTTATTGCTACTCTTATCTACATCGTGGTACGTCGCCCTCAGTCCCTCTCTCTTTACTTTTTTTTCTTTCTTTTGGATGTGACCCCCCTTTGTTTAATAATATATGGTTTCAATTATTCTCGGCTAGGATGAGGCGTGCCAGGGTGGATGTCTTCATTTTGTCTCATATTATTTTCGTCATGCGAAAATTTATTTTATATTAATCTGTCACACCATACTCTACATTTATTACAATTTTTTTTAATTTATAAAATTTTGTATCATTAATATAAATATACTTAAAATTACATTAAATTTATTATATCAAATCAAACTAATTTTTAGTAAGGATTAAATAATATATTATCCAAAGTATTTAATAAAATAATAATATCATAATAAAATAAAAGGTTTTAATATTTATGCATTTAAATATTTAGTAATACAAATTAATTCTTTAACACTAATAAAGCGGAGGAGGGCTAAAAAACCTAAACCTATTTCTACCTCACCACATTTGCAAGGAAGGGAAAATCCGTGTGAAGCAAAGTGGGGTGGGGTGGGGTGGGAAAAAATTTTCGTCCCTTTTATATTATTTGCTTTCCATTCTTGGTCTCGAATCCTACTTGGAGGTGACAACTGACAATATGCGGCTTGATGCAAATAATTTTAATTGAGGTTTTTTCAATATTTTTTTGGATTAGAATATATGTTATTTAGCACTTTTCATTTTCTTCTAATTTTTTTTTATAAAATTGTTATGTGTATTACATGCTTGTTTATAGTTATAATTATTTTCATTATTATTTTTATATTTTATTATCTCATTATGTTCAAACTCATTTTGAAACTTTTACTGGTTTGTGAGATCTTTACCTATTATTTATTTATTTATTGTTAGTAACAAATTTGTCAAAATATTCTTGTTAAAATCTATATTTTTCTTGGTAATGCACTACTGTTTCAACATTATGTTTTAAACTTCTATGATGTTTTGACGATAATCTTTGATGTGGATTGAAATGAATCACAGGGACTAGGCTTGTTGACCCTATCGGCTGTGCTTCCTTCTCTCGCTGATTACGTGGACACCAACAAATCTATGTCATGTTGTCCTAAGCTTATAGTGATTTTATTCTTCTTCTCTCTATATCTAGTAGCAGTTGCGCAAGGAGGACACAAGCCCTGCATTCAGGCTTTTGGAGCTGATCAATTTGATGGAGAAGATCCAAAGGAGCGGAATGCCAAAAGCTCATTCTTTAATTGGTGGTTTCTTGGTGTATGTGGGAGTGCTGCGGTAACAGTTTTGGCCTTAAGTTATATACAAGACAACCTTAGCTGGGGCCTAGGATTCGGAATCCCTTGCATTTTGATGATAATTGCACTGGCAATCTTCTTGCTTGGAACTAGGACTTACAGGTACTGTATCAAAAGGGATGAGACAAGCCCATTTGTGAGAATTGGTGGAGTGTTTGTTGTGGCAGTTAGGAATTGTCACACTACCCGATCGACAATAGCTATTGAAGAGGAAGCTTGTGGAACGTCACACCACAGCTCTGAACAATTCAAGTAAGAGAAATGATTATCATCTTAATTATACTTATTGATACATTAGAAAGAAAGGATATTAGAAAAGCAGAAAGCTCAATGAAGTAGTGTAGTTGTTTTCGTAGGCCACAAGACCTTACACTTTCCAAATTTTCAAGTGGTATTCACATATCCTATTAAAACCACTCAACCTATCATTTTTTATTTGGCATCTAAGTAGAGTCAGTTTTGTGTATATTTAGCATTTGAATTTGATTGTTTCATTTTCCTTAAATTTCTTAAGTAATAAGAAATTTTTTAAAAAAATTTCAAGAACTGAAATCCATCCACTTATTAAGACAAGAACAGAGATCGAGTCAAAATTAATAGACTACCAGATTATTATTTGAATTATCATTTGTTAGGACGACTGCATACATTGTCTATGCAACTGCTACATAATGCATTATTGCGTTACCATTGAACTTTAAGACGATTATGGAATAAAATCCTAGAGGGAAATTGCGGTTCCTTACTGTAGGACCCTTACACAAGGTTTTCAGACCCGGACCGTTCATTGAACCGTAAAAGGGAGAGGTTCAAGGTTTTTGAGGTCGAACCGAGGTTGAACCTGGGTCGAACCGTGATGACGTCATAATTAATTAAAGCCTAAATATAGATATTAAATTTATAAAACTAGTAAAATTGACTAATATATCTATATATGTGAGGGAAATTTAATGATTTTCAATCATATATTTAATAATTAAATAAGAAAGTTAATAAAATAAAATAATAACCATGAAAACATTAAAATTTATGATTAATTTTTGAAGTAAAGTTGAATATCTTTGAAGGATTTTAATTATAATTTTTTTTTATTCCTTGTAAGAGATGGATAATTTAATTAAGTAGAATAAAATTGTGTTAAGTTGTTTTTATAAAAAAAAAAAAATTTCTAAGGGGTTGGACCGCACGGTTCTTGACCGGTTCGTACGGTCCAACCCCGGTTTTAGGGGTTCAAGGAATTGCCACATATGCCCGGTTCTTTATGCTTAAAAAACCGGTTTTCATCACGGTTCACGGTTTTCACGGTCCGACCTCCCGGTCCGGTCCGGTTCTGAGAACTATGCCCTTACATCCTTGTAGGATATAACACTTCACTATGACAAAAATATGTTTTACTTAACCCTATAAAAAGGAAACACACTGTGATGCCCCAAGTTAATTATATTGATTTGAGTGTGTATAGAAGTGTGTGATGAGTATCATATTGGGCATATAGTAGGTTGATTTGAAATTTATTACCAACTACAAGAATTCTTAATTATGACTAGCCTAGTCCTTTTGGGGTATAGTGCAAATGTGACGACTGCTTTCCTTTGGTCATTACAAATGTTGTTAAAGCAAACTTGGTGACTCCATGTAGCTTGAGGGCACTACAGCACAACGTGGGCACTGATGAGGACGTCAAGAATTTAAGTGGAAGAGATTGTAATACCCTAAGAGATTGTGATAACCCAATTTATGCGGATTTGATTGGATTGGATCACAATATCTGACTTAAAGCATTACTTAGATCCCAAGACACTTGGGAGATATTGAAGAAATATGTGTATTTACAAGATGAAGCATCTTTGACTCAAAATCAGAAGGAAGCTTTGCATAAGACTCTAAAGAAATATCAATAAAATCTAACGTTAATCTATCATGGTTTAGATGAAACCATATTTGGAAAGTTGTAACTGCAACTTCATCCAAACAATCATAGGAGATCCTTCAAACTCTTTGAAGGGAGTTAATAAGGTTAACTAGTTAAGAATGCTCGCCTTCGAACATTGAGAGTTGAGTTGGAAACCTTACACATGAAAGAATCCTAATCAGTTTCAGATTATTTTTCAAGGTTGATAACTATTGTGAATCAAATGGAAAGATGTGTTAAGAAATTGGATGATGCCTGTATGGTAAAGAAAATCCTTCAATCATTGACCAACTCATTGGATTTTTACAAGCCCATGAAGAAAGGCTTAACAATAAGAAGCAAGAGACTTTGGAGCCTGTTAAACAATACAATCTTACCTTGAATGAGAAAGGATGTCATGAAAGTACTCAAAGAAGGTCAAGACATAGACATGGTCAAGGAGAAGGATCCAAAGCAACCTACACTAAATTATGAAGTACCTTGGAGATCCAAAGTCTCTCTCCCTACCCAAAAACTAGTCATTAGCAACACTCCAAACTCAATATAAAAAGGCATCTCATCAGCTCAAAAATGACCAATTACGTTTTACCCTTGGAGCTGAAATTAAATTTAAAAGCAAAAGTCAATTAAAACAGCATAGATTCTTATTATTCCGAAACTCAGGGGTGGAAATATTGATACAGAGGAAGCTTCCCCTCTGCAGTCTTTCTCAATTTTTTCTTCTTCTTGTTTACAGGTCAAAATTTCAAACATGAAGTTCTAAGAGTATTTTATTCATTTTTGTTATTGTAATTTCAATTTCTCTCTTGTTAAAGCACTATTAGCTCTTGTTTGTCACACATTTAGAATTTTGAGCCTGACTTTCAACAAATAGTCACTTCTAAAAAACCTAAGGGACATTTTGGGCCTATTTTTAAATTTTGGTCTTTGTCGTGAAAACGTCCACAACAAGAGTGTAGGAGGAAAATCCCTAAAAGAAGCTTAGAGTGAAAAAGCCAACGATTTCCCATTTACTCGTGCTAGGGAACACAATTGCATATATATGCATGTATCAAGAGATGTTCAACATAGATGACAAGAGTGAGAAGTATGTGTTCATCATCTATGATCCAAGCTCTAAGAACCATACCAAACAATCCAAGAATCAAAAATTCATTGTTTGTGGAGATGTGGAATTTGATTAAGAAATGACATGGAATTGGAGCACGCAAAAAGAAGAGAAGTATGGTTTGTTTCCCTTACGTGAAGAGGAAGAAGAATAGGTGAATAAAGTTCAAGAAGAGGCTACCACTCCACCTCTATCACTAACATATCCTATTCAAAAGGTCTATACAAGATGAAAAAGAATGCAAAAGAAGAGATATAGTGATTCAAAGCAAGATCGGTAGTCAAAGGCTATATCTAGCGTCCATTTATTGACAATGTTGAGATATTCGCCCCAGTTGCTTGTTTAGCAACTAAACGACTTATAATTTCTTTAGCTGCTCAGAATAAGTGGACAATTGATTAGATGGATGTTAAATATACATTTTTCACTGGCTATCTTGAGGAAGAGATTTGTATTGAGAAACCATAGGTTATGTTGTCAAGGGGCATGAGGACAAATTAAGTTAAGTTGAAGAAAAAACCCTATACAGTTTGAAACATGAATCCAGAGCTTAATTAGAATAACATAATTTCCAGATACTTTTAGTAGAATGAGTTTTGAAAATGCCCGCACGAACATGCACTTTATTGTAAGGTTTATGAAAATGGAAATATATTGATTATTTGTTTATATGTATGTGATTTGATTTTTATAAGCAATAATTCAAGATGAAAATGGAAATATAAAGGTTCAGGATTTTGAAATGACTATTGGACTTAAGACCTGCATCTTAGAATTTAGATGAAGCTAACAAAGGATATGATTTTCATTTATCAAGAAGTTTGTGTTTCGGAAATCCTTAAGAAATTTAAGATGTAAGATTGCAAGCCAATAAGCACCTCCGTGGATGTAACGTTAAACTGCTAAAGCATGATAACAAAGACAAGGCAAATCCAAAAATTTTCGATAGTATGGTTCGAAGTATGGGATGCCTAACATGCATAATACCATACATTCTCTTTGGTGTCAGACTCGTTAGTCGCTACATAAAAGCATTGACTATGATTCGTATGAAGATTTCCAATAAAATTCTTTTCTATTTGGAAGCTATATTAATTTGATTTTGGATTGCATTAATCACCTTTTATAGAGTTTAAACTTATGGACTATAGTGATAGTATTTGGAGGTAGAGATATGGATGGTAAAAATAGTATATATGTGTGTGTGTGGGGCGACACATACTACATTCACATGAACTTCCAAAAAGTAACAAATTATAACATTCTTGTCAAGTTGGGTATGTTGCTACAACCACTAGTGTTTGTCATGGGATTTGGCTTAGAATTTTATTAAAGGAGCTGCATTTGCCGCAAGTAGAAGCCATAAAGATATTTGTTGGCCATAAGTTATCGCTCTCTCTTGTGGGTTTGGCTTACTTCTAGTATTTTTTTAACTGGACATGTCCTTTTATTTTAAATATACAATGACAAATGGTAGTGGGTTTTAATCTCTACCTTTTATTTAGTTAGTGAGTAATGTGGCAGTCTCTCATTAAAACAAAAGAAGATTCCAATTAAAAAAATACTTAAAGTAAGCCACACCCCTTTCTTGTAAATAAAATATCATTTCAAAATAGAAGTAAGAAACATTGATTCGAGAATGTATTTGTTAAAAACAAAGTTCAACTTGAGTTCCTGCTGTCACACGATCAAGGTTTTAGATACACACACCAAGCCACTCAAATAAGACACTTTTTACAGATACTAGCCTTGGAGTGACCAGGCCCACCGGGGGATGTTAGAAGTTACTTGTTTTAACTAAAATCTCATTAATAACATGACTTATATGAATTAAATAACAATTGAATCAATACATGTGAGAAATCTCTTTTATGTTAAGCTGAAAGTTCATAAATGTAAGACTATATAATAAATGTAATCAAAGTTGAAAGTTATATGGTGTGGTATATATGGGCCAAATATGTCTATTTGCAATTAAGAGTGAAGAAAAGAAATAATAATGCAAAAGAGTTTTTCTTGATTCCATTATATTTTCATTTGAGAGGGAGAGTCCCTTCGATTAAGAGTGATTTGAGTATGGGAGTTTATGTGTGTGAAGTTCCACCAACTTTCGATGTAGTTTATTTTGGTCTTAATTGCAAATATTAACTAATAAAAGGTTTTGAATTGCTCATTTCATTTACTAATCTAATAAAGAGGTTTTGAATTGCTTACTTAGACCAAAAGTTATCTTAAACATAGCAATTTGTATCTTCAAATGTGGCAGGTTTCTTAACAAAGCCTTGCTGTCTCCAGACCATCATAAAGAAGAAGGTAAGGTTTATACTATTAGTGAGGTTGAAGAAGCAAAGGCAGTTCTTAGGCTTTTTCCAATATGGGCTACAAGTTTAGTATACGCAATAGTATATGCACAGGCCTCAACTTTTTTTACCAAACAAGGGGCTACCCTAGACAGAACACTTTTTCCAGGCTTTAAGATACCAGCAGCATCATTACAGTTCTTTATCGGCCTAGCCATTGTTCTTTTCATTCCTTTATATGACCGTATTCTTGTTCCTATAGCAAAAGCTTTCACCACTAAACCCTCTGGCATCACAATGCTACAGAGAGTTGGAATTGGGATGCTTTTATCTGCTGCTTGCATGGTAGT
The DNA here is from genome assembly GCA_032727855.1 of Quercus ilex subsp. ballota. NCBI lineage: Eukaryota > Viridiplantae > Streptophyta > Magnoliopsida > Fagales > Fagaceae > Quercus > Quercus ilex. The sequence goes on from CM064909.1 coordinate 30,129,242, forward strand.
TGCGGCTCTAGTTGAAATAAAAAGGCTTAATACTGCTAAAGAACTTGGGTTGGTTGATAGGCCAAATGTGACTATTCCAATGAGTGTGTGGTGGTTGGTTCCTCAATATGTCTTGTCAGGAATTGCCGATGTTTTCACCTTGGTTGGTTTGCAAGAGTTCTTCTATGATCAAGTCCCAAGTGAATTAAGGAGTGTGGGTATTGCTCTTTACCAAAGTATTCTCGGTTTGGGCAGCTTATTAAGCAGCCTCCTCGTCACAGTCATTGAGGAAGCAACTGGTGGTTATGGTAGATATAGTTGGTTTTCTAATAATCTTAATAGGGCACATCTTGATTACTTTTACTGGCTACTTGCTGGACTCAGTGTAGTAGCATTTGCTGCGTACTTGTATTTTGCAAAATCTTACATTTATAAGAGGCCAAGCACAATGTAAATATAGTATCATTGCAAGTGAAGTTGTTGTAGCCAAATATATGGATGGGGAAGTACATAAAAATGCAGATTTTATCTCATGAATACTGCATTATAAATATTGTAACCAAATTATGGATGGGGAAGTACATAAAAATGCAGATTTTATCTCATGAATACTGCACTATAAATATTGTAAGGACGTAAGAATTTCGTTTAGTTTAGGCTAGTATCTCTAGTTGTACATGAGATATTTTGTCATCCATTTTTATTCTAGAAGCTCAAAACTTCTAAAATTGAGAATTAATAATAGTTAAGAATTCGGGATGCTTAGTGGCATAGACTGCTCTCTTGTACTATCGTATATTCGTATATAAGTTACTCAAAAAAAAAAAAAAAACTATTGAATTATAAAAAAAAAATTATAAATTATAAATTTTATTTTCTATTCTAAATAATGAGGTTATGTCTAATGTCTTTCTTAAACCACAAATGTGACAATCAACCCCAATTGAATTGAAAATAAATTTTTTGGTGCATTAGTGTTCCAAATGTTGAAAATAACGGCTGTAGAATTTAGGCTAGGGAACATGAGCTGGGGAGAATTTTTGGTGGAATGAAGAGGTCTATAAAATGATTAGGTCAAAAATAGATTTTAAAAATTAATTTTAGGTTAAAATGCAAAACTCATCCTTTAAATTTCTTTAGAATTCATTTCAATTTTCTAATTTTACTTTCATTCATTTCAGTCCTCCAAGTTTCAGATTGATACAATTAAGGTTTTTTTGTCAACTTTCATTAAAAAAAATTTGAATCATTAACTGAATTTTTTTAGTTAAAAAAATTTGAAGAAATTTTTTTTAAAATGGGAAATTAATCATAGCATATAACAAAAGTTAATGAAAAAGTCTTAATTGAATAAACTTGAAAATTAGATGACTGAAATGAACAAAAACAAAATTAGATGACTAAAATGTATTTTGGTGAAATATAGAGGGTGTATTTTGCATTTTAGTCTTATTTCTTATTTCTTTTTCTTTTTTTATATAGGAGCTTTATTTCTATACATGAAGAAATGATGAGATTTATGAAGAAAAAAAAAAGTTGTAAAAAAAAACAAAAAAAGACACTAAAAACATAATTAAGAGTAATTTTTATGACAGTTTTTATTTTATTGTCCATGAAGTGACATTAAATTTTTTATAAAATAGTCTATTAATCAATACCTTAAAGACACTTGTTAATAGATCCATAAGATAAAAACCATCGACGTTTTACTTACATTAAAAAAATTGCTAAAATGCAAAATTCATTCTTTATAATTCATCAAAATTCATTTCAGTTATTTAATTTTATTTTTGTTCATTTCAGTTCTCTAAATTTTAAGTTTATATTCATTTAAGAATTTTTATCAACTTCTGTTATATGTTGTAATTAATTTTTTAATTTTTTTTCAAAATTTATAAATTAAAAAAATTCAATTAATGATTGAAAAATAATTTTTAAATTTAAAAAAATTAAGAAAAATTGATGAAAAATGTTTAATTAAATAAATCTGAAACTTAGACAACTAAAATGAACAAAAAAAAAAAATTAAAGAACTGGAATAAAATGTGGGAAAAAAAAAATTAGAGAATCAAATTTGTATTTTAACCTTAAAAAAAAAAATAATTACAACCAAGCCAAATCTTTTTTCATTTTTTCTTTTTTGTTGAGAAAACAACCAAGCCAAATCAAATGTGAAGAATATATGCTACTTTTTCAGTCCAAAAAAGAAAAAAGAAAAAAAGTGAAGAATATGCTTGCCAATGAAGCCGTCCACAAATTGAAAACAGAGAAGGGGAAAAAAAAAAAAAAAAAAAAAAAAAAAAGAGAGAAAAGCAAAGGCCATCTCTGAGTCGGACATGGAAACTCCGCTACTGCTATTGGATACCGTGGATGGTGCAGTTGACCACAAAGGGCAACGAGTCTTGAGATCCAAGTCGGGGGGTTGGAGATCCGCAGGTTTCATCATATGCGTGGAAGTGGCGGAGAGGTTTGCTTACTATGGGATCAGCTCTAACCTCATCACCTATTTGACCGGCCCACTCGGCCAGTCCACCGCCACCGCCGCCCAGAATGTCAACACCTGGTCCGGCACGGCGTCTCTGCTTCCTCTGTTGGGGGCATTCGTCGCCGATTCTTTTCTGGGTCGTTACCGCACCATTGTCATTGCCTCTCTCATCTACATCCTGGTTAGTATTTTTTTTCATTCAATAGATACGATAGAATCTGAAATTTCAGTAGGCTATCTGGTACTTTTATTTGATAGACTGAGTTAACTGGAACCACTACCACTTATTATTAGATAACGAACCATTTTAGGAAAGTCTATATTTATACCCTATTGCTTGCGGAAAATTATTGTGTATCATAAATGTGTACTCTTTCCTTTCAGTGAGTTTCACTAATTAAATTACTACGCATTTATGCTACTCCGGATTACCTAATAATTTTCCATTGCTGAAAGCTTTGAGCTTGGGTTATGGACTGGCATTCTTTACAAATAGTGAAAATTCAGTCAAAAGGCTTGATCCTTCAAGTAGTGGCTCCTGCATAAGAAATAAAACACAATTGAACAAAAGTACAATTGGCTTGCAAAAATAAATAATTCTAAATAAAAATAATTTTCTCTTTGAGCCGCCTGTCTCCTAGTGTTAAAGCTGGAGATACAAACACTATTGAAAGGCCCCAGGTTAGCACAAAAACTGGAAGAGAAAAATTGTTCTGAGAGACATGATTATCGTGATGAGGCTTGAGATACAACGAAGAAAGTTTGTGTCGAAGTACCGGATTTTGTTGGAAAAATTGATCCCAAGTATTTTCAGATTGGATTGCTTCTTTGGAGAGGTATTCAATGCTTGAGCGACCAGCTTTCCCTTGCCTCTTCAAAGTCTTTAAACCTGGCTGCAAGTTATGCCCCCATCACGAGGTAGTCCAAACCAATGTGAGCACCCAATTCAATCCCATGTTATTTGGTGAAGGAAAGTTGTCATTCCAAAATATAAGAGACAGATGACTTGTACTCTTGTTGTTATCGATGTTTTACACCTTACCATTTTGCTCCGGTTTAAAACTCTAGTTATAGACTTGTAGGCTAAAGTAACCATTTTAACATGTATGTCATGAATAATCCATTTCAATACAGGGATAAGTGTGGTTTGTGAACACATTTACACAGTTACACTATCAATGAAAGACGTGCAAAATATGGAAGCCTTAGTGGTGTTATACCTTGGGGTCTTGTGCTCGAGTCTCAGACATATTTGCTACCTGCTGTTTGCAGGTTATTGTATGTATTTTGAGCCCACTAACTTAGAGAGTTTAAATTTAATTTCTAGTAATTTTCCGTGAGTGCCCTGGAAATGTTTATTTGAATTTATTGGAAATGATTGTCAATGTCTTTCAAGCACAGTGTTATTAAACTTTAATCATCTTTGATTGCTAATCATTTTTGACTGGGAATGGGATGAATCACAGGGACTTGGCTTGTTGACTCTGTTGTCAATGCTACTGTCTCTCAACTCTTCTAACTGTCAAGGCACCAGTAAATTTCTTTCATGTTCTCCTCCTCAGCCCCAAGTAATCCTATTCTTCTGCTCTCTATATCTAGTAGCACTTGGGCAAGGTGGACACAAGCCTTGTGTTCAAGCTTTTGGGGCCGATCAATTTGATGGTCAAAATTCAGAAGAGTGCAAAGCCAAAAGCTCATTTTTCAATTGGTGGTATTTTAGTACATGTGCTGGTTGCTTAGTAACAATTTGGATCTTAAACTATATTCAAGAAAACCTTAGCTGGGGTCTTGGTTTTGGATTACCTTGTATTGCAATGATTGTTGCGCTGGTTATTTTTTTGCTTGGAACTAAGACTTATCGTTACAGTATCAAAGAGGATGAGAAAAGTCCTTTTTTGAGAATTGGTCGAGTGTTTGTTGCCGTAGTGTGGAATTGGAGAACTACCCCTTCGGCCATAGCTATTGAAGAGGAAGCTCGTGGGACTCTGCCTCACCAAAGTTCGGAAGAATTCAAGTAAGACAAATAACTTTCGACTTATTCTCTTACATTAAAAAGGAAAAAAGAAAAAAAGAGGGGATGGGGGTGGGGGTGGAGGGAACTGCACCTTGTGTTTATAAAAGTGACAGTTTATTTGCTACTAAGTTCTAGCTCAAATGACATGTACTCACATAAGATAGGGTGCATGCTATGGTCATGGGTTCAAACCCACTGGATGCATGTGTAAATTTACAAAAAAAAAAGAAAAAAAAAAGAAAAAAAGAGTGACACTTCATCCACCTAAGGGTCACTCTATTAATGTCTGTTATGCTTGGTTATCAAAAGTTATTATACAATCAAGAATTATAAACGCTGGACATGGGTAAAGTTCCTTTTCTCTAAAATTTGTGGGCAATGTTCTGTTTATCTAAACCACAAATGGGTAAAGTGCTATGTAAAGCATGTGATTTCTATGTGCATATTTTGATGGCAAAGTTGGGTTCTAAAGAAAACTGACCTCAAATGGGCAAAGTGCCATTTTTTAGACCATTTCCATATTATATTATAGGTGGACAAATTGTATCTTTCCTCAAGAAAGGAATACAAAAGCTAGTACAAGATAGATTTAATATAAAATTTTGATTCATTAGGCCACAAACAGGCCTCTCTCATGGGATTCACAATTCAATAATAATTTATTTCTCATAAATAACTACTCAAAACTATTCTATTTCACGTGGCATCTGATATGAGTCACCTCGTTTTTATTTCTAGAATTAACCAAGGCTATTTTCTTGTTGACATTATTTTAAAATATGAGCATTTTCAGATTTATTCTTCCAAATATTTTAAGTATTGTTTGTTGGGAGTATTACATTTACTGTCATTTTATTTGTTCCTTTGCATTATCATGCAGCTTTGAAATGCTTCATTTTTGAAAGAATTTTTGGTCATGATGCTGAATATTTATCTAGGGTGCACGGACACTTCATTTGGGGTATCGTACCCATGTCGTACCTGTATCGTAACGATATCATGTTATAAATTTTTTTTAAATTGCTTGTGTCGCCTTATCGTACCCGTGCTCGTACCCGTGTCCTTGCATCCTAGGTATTTATACTCTGTAAGAGAACTCACACATCCTTGTAGGATAGATCTTTTTGTTATTTCCCTGTCTGTTGGCTAAGGAGGTGTTTAGGGCTCTTTGAGCACCTGGTTTATTGACAGGCATGTGCAGTTATGTCTCACATGCACTTTGCAATTTTGGGTCGAAATCTATAAGAACTTAGATCCCTTAAATCTGAAGCCAATGGGCCACACAATCCAACCCTTTGAGGTTAACTCTTTGTTACATTAAAGCAAGTTCCATTATTATATTGCTACAATAACTCAGACACCTTACTAGGTTCCTAACTACTGGAGAACTCTTGCTCCTTGTGTAGTCAAACTGATGGATACCAACTTACAAAAAGAATAATTAATTACCTTTAAAAAAACGAAAAAACTTAATTGGTTGCTTAGATAAAAACTCATCTTTAATCGTGATTTGGATTCTATGATATGGTAGGTTCCTCAACAAAGCTTTGCTTGCACCAGATGGTTCTAAGGAAGATGGAGTGGTGTGTAGCATCAGCGAGGTTGAAGAAGCAAAAGCAGTTCTAAGGCTTGTCCCAATATGGGTGACAAGCTTGGTGTATGCTGTTGTCTTCGCACAGTCCTCAACTTTCTTTACCAAGCAAGGGGCTACTATGGACAGAACATTTGTGCCAGGCTTTGACATATCAGCTGCTTCTCTTCAATCCTTTATCAGCCTTTCCATTGTTGTCTTCATTCCCATATATGATCGTATTTTTGTGCCTATAGCAAGATCTTGTAGCAGGATACCCTCTGGCATCACAATGCTACAGAGAATTGGAATCGGGATGCTTTTATCTGCTGCTTCCATGGTAGTTGCAGCTTTAGTTGAGATTATTAGAATCAAAACTGCTCAAGAATATGGGTTGGTCGATTTGCCAAATGTGACAATCCCAATGAGCATATGGTGGTTGGTTCCTCAATACGTCTTGTTTGGAATTGCTGATGTTTTCACCATGGTTGGTCTACAAGAGTTTTTCTACGATCAGGTCCCAAATGAATTAAGGAGTGTGGGTCTTGGCCTCTACCTGAGTATCTTTGGCGTGGGGAGCTTTTTAAGTAGCTTTCTTATTTCCGCCATTGAGAAAGCAACTGATGTGGATGGTCAAGATAGTTGGTTTGCCAATAATCTTAATCGGGCACATCTTGATTACTTTTATTGGCTACTTGCTGGACTTAGTATAATAAATTTGGCTGCCTACTTATATTTTGCAAAATCTTACATTTATAATCGGAAATGCACAATATGATTGTAATCCTCGTCAACTGCAAATTGTTGTGACACTAGGACGGGGAGACTTGTTAATATATATATATATATATATATAAAGCTAATTAGCTTTGGGAAACACTGCAAAATTCTAACTAGCTAATTAGCTTCATGAATCACTGAAATTTTTATGAAGAAATGATGTCTCGTGATGAAGCACTGCAAAATTCATGCCCATAGTCAAGTGAAGCCCAATTGAAGGTATGATATCTTCTTTATAACTTTCTGAATGTACATTGCATTATCTACGAAAGTGTTAGAATCCTGTCAGAATGCACTCGCAGACACCTGCTTTCTTATTCCCTTTCTTCTGTTAGATCATTTTGTATGTTTGCTATGATTTATCTTTGATAGCTTCCATTTGTGGCTGTTATTGACTTATTGTACATGAATTCTGTAAACCCATTATGTTTGTTGCAGTATTGTAAGCTGAATACCATTCTTGAATTTCATACTCTTGTATTGGTAGCTGCCTATCAGAATCGGTGCCATCCATGCCATTAATTTCAGGCGATGCATCATTGGTTTGGATCCAGTGCAATAGCATGCAATTACCACACCATGTGAGATGAAAAAGTTAATACATTTCCTTTTCTTTTTTAAAAAATGATCATGCTAACGAGTGCTCTTAGAGTATTAGTTAACAATTCAGTTAAAAAATAATTTTATAGGAAAAGAAATAAAAAAACAATTAATGTTTTGAGAGTTTTTTTCATTTTTCATAAAAGTGATGTCAAAAATTTTCTAAAATGGATTGTTAACCAATGCCTTAAGGGCACTTGTTAGCATTTTCCTTTAAAAAATTATCCTATTTACTTTTACACCTCACTTAGGTGTGGTAATTGCATGGTGCAGATCTCAATCATTGCATCATGAATACAACATTTAAAGAAAGTTTAATTGGGCGTGTTCACAAATTTTGAGGAAAAGTATCTTATTTTTAGCAATGTTGGACCCAATTATAACCCTTATTGTTGTTTGGTTGTCTTTACAAGATAAATTTTGTCGTTCGTGCAAAGTTGTAAAACAAATTGATCAACCTTAGTTTGGCAATTAATCATCAACATGAAACCTTCTACACAAACACGGTACTTGCATGGTACAATCAATGCATCGGATCCAAATCTCTAGTTAGTCACTTGTGCAATGCACTGGAAAGTAACATAATATAATTTATTTCTCATATTCTTTTCTTCTAAATATGAAATTTAATAATTATGATAGTTATAAATAGGTATTAATTATGATTGTATTTGTATATAGAATTATGTATATCCTATCATTACACATAATAATATAATTATGTTTGTATATGAAGCCATATATTCTAATATTTAAAGAAAATATGTCACGCCGAGACTTTAATGGAGAGTTTAAATATACAAAATAATAATAATAAATTTAATTAAATTTATGTGAAACTACGTTTTTGGTTTCTAAAGTTTGGTAGTTGAAGTTTCTCAAGTTTTAAGTGGGAGCTAGTAATTTTTCAAGTTTGAAAAATGAGCAATGTTGGTCTTTGTGTTAACTTTAGTTAGTATTGTAGCTAAAGGAACAATAATATGACTAAGTGATGTGGCAATATTTTTAATATTACCAAAATTAGAACCCATGCACATCAAAAAAAGGAAAAAAAAAAAATTTAAAACCTATAACCGTCTCAGCTGATAACGAACGCCATTCACCAAACTCGTTCAAGCGTAGTTTCTTGGCGAAGGATTTCCCATCAAACTTATCATGATCAGACTTGCGAAGGTGAAACCTAGCCGTCATGTTATGGATGTGGCTGCTGGGGAACTGAATGAACAACACAATAGTGGTAAGATCCTGAGCATGACCGTAGGCAATGAAGAATATAAAGTCTAACTCTGCCCTGAAATGATTTGAAACCCATCTAAAAATTTGTCCTCACGAATCAATAAAAATGAGAATCTAAGGTGAACATAAGCGAAGCCCATCAACAAACAAGCCTTAAATCTTAATTATGAGATTCTTCTAAAAAGGTAAGTCGAAAGAGGGAAGGGGGGGTGTGAAACAAACCATAAACGAAGAATGGTGAAAGTTGAAACAAGCAAAGAGGGGTAAGAGCAAATGGTTGTGGGAAACATAGTCTTTTGTATATAATATATCTCCGATTTATAAATCTTGTCACACCCTTAGGTATTTTTGTAATTAGAAATGTAGCAACCTCAAATTATAATAAATGGAAGGGACTGAGCTTTAGGGGGGGGGGGGGGGGGAACAGAAGAATGAATAGAAAATTATGACACTAAATTCCCAAAAAAAAAAAAAAAGTACTTCATTGTTCGTGCGAAGTGTGTATGATGAGGCTGGTTTTAAATATTCTTAATGAATTATATTATATACTTTAACTAATAAACATATATATAGATAAATAATTACATTACATTAGGGATAATCTTGAAATGGTACATCAGTATTGACCAATGTTGAAATATTCTATTTCCATTATTAAGTCGAAACAACTTCTGGTACAATATTGACTTACTTGTTTAAAACTATATTAGTATATAAAAATTCAGACTAGTATTTATTCAGTATTAACGTAATAAAAAATAAAAAATAATTGTTTCTCAAAACACTTCAACTCAATAATTTATTAAAATGGAACTCAATTGTTTTAAATATTGAAAATCTTTTATGATTCATTTTATACTAAAATTCGTAACGATTTTTCTTTCAAGGTATAAAATCTAACTAGAAAAATATCTTATTACTTTAAGAAGAGAATCGTTGGTTGCATCAATGAAAAGATTTTGACAATATTTGTGGCTAGAAAAGTAAAATACTTTTTTGAAGGCAGAAAAAGTAAAATATTGTTGTTAGTTTTCCCATTATTTACAAATTAAATATAAATCATATTTATTGTCTCAGTATATTTAGGATGGTCATGAACCAAATTTAGGTCGGGTATACCCAAATACGGCCCAAAACTTTTAGCATAGATACTCGGATCCCATTACCCGTTAAGCTGGGCAGTATAATACTCCAACTAATCGAACCTCTCAAATCCACTCGTCCTCTGGCCTGGAGCAAGATATACCATTTTTGGATTTTATGTACATATATATATTAAGAGAGAGAGAGAGAGAGAGTATCTAGGTCCATTAATTTGTATGTATTGAGTTTGAGTGAGACCTGGCCATAATGAGAAAATTCCAATTCATTGCACTGAGTCTGAAACTCACATCCATTGCCAACCTCTGATCGCAGTGTCACTGTCGTGCTCGGCAAAGTAATGTCAATATTCTCAATGGTCATTGTCATGGTTTCAGTTTGCACATTTGTGCTCTTAAATCCAAATTCAACTCCAACTCCAGCTCATCTGTGCGACTTATATTGTCCTTACTAACGTTATATATATATATATATATTTTAACGTGTTCATAATAATAATTATATTTTTCACATTTTATAATTATACTCCAGCTCATCCATCTGATAGCTCATAGCTCACTTCCACGGGCTGCTCCTAACATGATATTTTCAAATGGACTTTTTCTTTTGCTACAACTGTATGGAAACAAGAGACTGTTGGGAAATATAGACCCCAGTTGATAGAATTAATAAGTTTTAAATCCAAGTTGTTAATTAGATTAATTATGAATAAACCTTGTTAATAACAAACAAACATCAATATCATGTCAAAATCATGCAGCGGAAAAATAAAATAAGACAAGATATGATGACCTAGGAAAACCAATGAAACCAACCAGTTTCACAGTAAAAAACTTGGAGGGAAACTTTCCCGAAAAGCAATCTACTATAGAAAAGAGAAGTTTCAGATCTAGTACAAAACCTTTGTCCCTAGACTCTACAATCCCCGTAGATGAACTCACAGCAGAAACCTTCTACCGCTTCAGAACCTCTGAACTCTTCAATATATGAACGCCACCCTTTTTGTTGTTGCACGAATCCCAGTACGTGACTAACTCCTTTGCACGAATCCTAGTACGTGACTCACTCACCAACTTAAGGAAGAAGAATGTTGGCTGCAAAGTTCTTCACTTCATCAACAATGAAGATCAAGAAGCACTTGGTTACAAAATTCTAAGTCGCAAAAACGCAGTAGCTTCTTTCAGAGAGAATAAGGCATCAATCACCTTTTTGCATATGTTCTCCTTGTATTCTCTTTTATGTGACGGCCTCTAAAATAAGCCTTATATAGGTTTAGGGTTGTGAGAAAAGAAACCCTACACAAATACAAAAGTCTGGCCCAAAAATCAAAAAGCTGAAATTCTGATTTCCCGTAATCTCGATCGATCGAGAGGTGTTGAGGAGGTGTCGAGGTTTAATGAATCTCAACAGATAGCAGCTATCGAGGAGGTGTCGAGGGGACAGAAACTTTCTCGATCGATCGACCAGCTATCGAGAAGCTATCGAGATTGCGATAAGAATCAGCTGAAGATCTCGACAGATAGTCAGGTGTCGAGGTAGCTATCGAGAGGTGTCGAGCTTTAAAAACTTTGCATTTCAGCTTGCTTTCTCTTGGACAGACTTGATGATTTCAACACTTGATCTTGAAACATTGTTTCTTGAAGTATTAAAAACACCTAGAACTACCAAATTACAAGCAGAGTGCGTTTTGTCAAAGGATTAGCCAATTTACATAACTAAGTGACATATGTTCTTAAACAAGTTAAAACATATATGTCCTAACAGAGACCTTTCACCATTTTAGTAGTGTTCATTTTAATCGTAAAAATGGGGTAATTCCATTTAGAAAAATGTTATATCTATAATATTTGCACAACACGTTTACAACAAATCTTAAATAGCAAATTGTTATTAGCTACTATTGGTGAATAAAAAATTAATTTAACTTATGGGTCCGTTTGGTTGGAATGGTGGAAAAGTGGAAAAATAGAACATAGTGGAAAGATGGAAAATTAAGAGGATAGAAAAGATTTTAATTTCTCTAATTTTTGTTTGGTTGGGAGTGGAAAAGTGGATGGATGGAAAAAAGTGAATTTGTATAAATTTATTCATACACCCTTGTTAAAAAATGATGGCTAATTAAAACAAAAAAGTAACAAACAAGCAAAAAAAAAAAAATCACCTAATTTATTAAAAAAAATCATGTCCCAAAAAAAAAAATCACGTCTAGTTAAAAAAAAAAAAAAGGCAAAGTCCAGAAAAGAAAAAAGAAAAAAGAAAAAAAAAGGGCAAAGTCCAAGAAAGAAAAGGAAAAAAGAGGCAACATGCCCACCCACTGCCCAGGAAAAAAAAAAGAGGTAACGTGACCAGTGCCCACACACACACACACACAACTGGACATGGGCATTTTTGTCTATTAAGCAGACTCATTTTTTTCTTTCAATTTTTTCTTTATTTTTGGGAGAAAACTTTTTGATGAGCCCGGGGAGAAAACACCTGGGCTTCACTATTTATTTTCCTTCCTCTCCATCCAACCAAACACACTTCAAAAAGTTTTTCTTTCTATTTTCTCTTCAAAGTTTTTCATCCATCCTATTTCACCTCCAAACAAACACACCCTAAAGGTTCAAATCCGATGGAAAATATCGTGTAAATATAGTTTTCCGTACTTTCCAATGTTTGGTAGCATTATAAGAGCATTAGCATTGGGGAATGCTAATGCCAAATCTAAGAAAAATTTAAAATTTTAAACCCCAAAATCATCTGTATTGAGGAATGTTAAACAGCAGTAGTGTAAATTTTTTTGCAATGCTGCTACAGTGCAATTCTAAACATAGAATTGCACTGTAACAAGTATTGTAAAAAAATAATAATATTTTATTTGGAAGAAAACTGAAAATGAGAGAGAGGAGAGAGATGGGAGAGAAGATATAATTTTGAGATATATTATTTTATTATGTAGATATATTATTTTAATGAGTAAAAGAGGGAAATAAAAGTTTGGGATGTGGAGGTATTGTAAAATGGTATGGTATAAATGATAAAGTGATTTTTTAGAATTGTAAAATAGAGTAGCATTGGAATTTTCCAATGCTAATGCTCTAATAAATAAGTCAAAGGAAAACTATCTTTAGTCAACATTAAAAGTATGGCTTATTTTAAGAGATTGTTTTCCACTAATTTTTTTTTGGAAAACAACTCTATCTCACAGCAAGCTAAATAAGGGAAGTTATGAAATTGTTTTTCAACTCATTTAAGGTTGTTACCAAAAATAGGAAAATGAGATAATTTTATGGAAAATATTTTTTGAAAAATGACTCATTTTCTAGAAAATATTATTGCTGAAACAAACAAAGTGTTAATAACAAATTGCCACTTATGATTTGTTGTAAAAATATTATAAAAATATTGTGAACGTAGCATTTCTCATTCCATTTATGATTCCCTTGAGATAACGCCTATAAAGTTTATTATCTCCTCATTTTTATTTATATGGTGACATGACTATCAAGCCTCTTTTTATTTTGTAATGACAAGGTACAGGTTGGGATTCAAACACAAGTTTTGTCGGGGAATATAGATTTGTGAGATGAATAATAATAATAATAATCACACAAGGTAATATTTATTTGGTTTGGTAATTTGACTACTTTTACAGAATTACTGCTATTTCACTATTTTTAAGGAAAAATACAAGATATAGCAGTACAATTTTTCTCTTTCAAAACAACATCAAAACCCTAATCTCAATCAATGGTATTTATATGTTACACAAAGGATTCACAACGCCTGTAAAACAGATCCTCTTCAACTCTAAAAGGAAAAATAAAATGGTAGACACAAAAAAAAAAAAGAAAAAAAAGAAAAAGGCATCAGCATTTCTTGTTCTTATCAAATGTGCAAATGCTTCCTAGAGTGCACTGGAAGCACAAAACACAAGCCCGACACAAAATTATTTTTAAAACACGTGTCAAGTTCCATAGACTAAAACAATGGGCTGAAATTCAAACATAGAATAGGTTCTATCATTGCCCTTCAATTACCAAGCTGGTTGTCACTATCGTGTCTTGTATTTTGATCCTCCCTCGAATAGACTTTAAAAAATAACTGTAGACCAAAACGGCAAAACAGGGTGGTAAATTCTTGCGGCACATGGTATTTTTAGACACATATATGTTAATAATGTCTGATATACAATCTATTTTGTAAAAAATATTACAAATTATTAATGTAGTGAGTAATTATTGATAAATGAAAAAGTAATATTAATGGTGAACTTAAATAAAAATTAATAAGAGTTAGCTATATCAACATTTTGTAAAAATATTATAAAATAGTTTGTATTTATAGCATATTAGCATTACTCTGTTGTACCTTTCTCGCGTCAAATACATTGGAGAAATGGACGCGAATCCAGTCCTTACCAAATTGAGAGAGATGGACACGAATCCAGTCCTTACCAGACTGAGAGAGAAGGTATATGAAGTATGAACATGTCCTCAAGGAGGACCATGTTTTTTAATTTTGGGTATTTCTCACATGACAGAAGTTAGGTGGTACAGTACATTTGGTTCTTTTTTTTTTTTTTTTTTTTGTTTAAAGGAAAATTTGGTTCCCAATTAAATTGAAATAATTGGTTTCACTTACTAATATAACTCGGACAGTATGAAATACAATCCAGTTATACATTTGAATTTAATTAGAAATTAAAACTAATGTAGTACGGCAAAATAAAGTAATGCTGTCTTCTCTGAAAAAAACACAAAAAGTGATACTGAAGTTCAAAGGAAGACGCAAGCTACCAATAATATAAAGAAGAGAATTTTCCAACAAGTTTTGCTAGCGTGGGTGGTCTTCAACCCCCTTTCACAATATAAAAATTCTTAGTCTAAACTGTTGTGGGCTTAGGATCCCCAGGTTGCTATTTGGCAAGCGAGGAAGATCGCCAATAATTTTCCAACTAGAACTAAACTTTTTGTCCAAAAGATTTCTCATTCTCTCTCATGGGCACTCTGTAACGAGGAGGTTGAATACTTGAATCTTGCACAAGTCAATTTGGCTGAAAGCTAGACTACAACAGCTTCAATCATGAGACAAGCTTAATTATTCTGTCAGGAAAATTATTTTGCTAATGTCATTGTGGAGAGAACTTTTGGAGAGCTGGTTGATCTTTTGAATTCATAAAGATTTTGTCCATTGGAGGTCGCATGAATTCTTAAGGAAATTAATTTTATTTGTGAAAATTTCTATTATATGTCATTTGCTAATGTACTTTTATGATGTAATAGAATTGTTTTATTTTTTGTTAGTGTTGCAAAAGAGAACGAAGAGGTCATTGTTTGGTTAAAAGAAATTTTTTTTTACCCCAATGTACAACATAATCTTCAATCAATCAAATCTAAAAAAGTAAATAAATAATAATAATAATAATAATAATAATAATAATAATGCACTTGATGGTATATTAGAAAAAAAAAAAGTCCATGATTCTTATCATAAGTAGGAAAACAACATTATCACGGCAGGTAAAAACATAGGGTTTGCGCATTTGATGATGAGATCCCCGACGGTCATGGAAAAGAAAGTCATTTGGAAATTGGAAACTCCTTTTAAAAAAAAAAAACCACGAAAGTCACCCAAATAATCAGCACCAGCCACGAGTCTGAGGTCTCTCGTATTGTCATATTGATACAATTACAAGATATTATTTTATGACATTGTTGGCGCATGGGGTGCTTCATCAGACCATAATCACACTTTGACCCTGCCAATTAATGAATATGAGGTTAAGGGTCACAATCAATCACGTCTTTAATTAAGATGCTGGGGAAAATGATTAACAACCAAACTTGGACCCCTATCCTATGAAGGAATCAACCAAAAATATGTTAAGTACCCGAGAAGCCAGAAACTTTAAAAATAAAAAAATAAAAACGTTAGCCCCAATGGAACAGGATCAATCACCTATTGCCTTCCTCAAAATGTTTTTGGCGTTTTACACAAATTTGCTCTTCCTAGTAGGGCATCTTAAACACATATTTTTAATTTTTAAATAACATTATATGTATTTAAAAAAAATACAAACAACATTACTTAAACTCTTCTACCAAAATTATTAGAGTAATTAGACCTATTAAGCAGCAGATTTCAAGTATAATTGCTCAAAATAATGTTTAATTTGTGGTTAAAAAATATTGTGAAAACACATGTTTAGAGTATTTATTATAAGGGTTTAAAAAATATTATAAGGGTTTCTCTCTCACTAGAGACAGGTGGTCTCCATCTTCTCTAAGGGTGTAGAACAGTAGTCCCTTCTCTGAAGGTGTTTGTCCATACCTCTCAGTGACAAGTTCACTTTGAGGCTTGTGGGGTTTGTTTTTTCTTGGGTTATTGGGAAACAAAACCTTTTTCTCTTCTCTTTTCCTTACTCCCTTATTCCTCCCTTGTTGGATTTTTACCTCGTTTTTTCTTTTTCCTTTTCATTCTCGATCTACTAAGTAGAGACACAGATGGAAGACCTTACAAAAATGTGGAGCAAGCTTAATCTGTCGGAGTGTGAAGGGTCTAACATTAGATTAATAGAAAAGCAAGCTAAAACAGAGTGGGTGTAGGGTGCAAAATTTTTGACCTGACGAGCTCTTAACTTAGATGCTATTGCAAAAACTTTTCCCCCCTTATGGAGAGCAACGAAGGGTTTCAAAGCTAGAAAGGAGGGCGAACACATCGTTCTCTTTACTTTTGTAGACAAAACCGAAATGATGAGAGTCCGAGCAGGGGAACCATGGAGTTTTGATAAACACATGGTGGTATTGAAAGAGTACGATGGCACCAAGGATGTGAGGGGCATGAATTTGATCAAGCTACCTTTTGGGTTCAAGTGCATGATCTCCCACTTAGATTTAGGAACCAAAGGGTGGCAAAACAACTATGTGAAGCCATGGGAACAGTGAACCGTGGAGAGGATGACTCGGCCATGGAAGGTGATAGGTTTGTATGAGTTAGGGTTACTTTGAATATCTCCAAACCTTTGTGTAAGGGAAGAGTGATCTCACTGGATGATGGGAAGGATTTGTGGATCCCTTTCAAATACGAACAGCTTCCAAACCTCTGTTACTGGTGTGGGTGCCTAACACATGATGATTAGAGCTGTGATATATGGATTGAAAGTGAGGGAAACTTGGCTGCAAAAAATCAGCAGTATGGTCCTTGAATTAAAGCTACACCGTTTGTGCTGTCAAAGAGTAAGGTGGTCACGGTGCCGAGTTTCTATGAAACGAGGAAGAAAGTAAATCCACCATCAAATCTAGTTCAGGG
Source organism: Quercus ilex subsp. ballota (assembly GCA_032727855.1). NCBI lineage: Eukaryota > Viridiplantae > Streptophyta > Magnoliopsida > Fagales > Fagaceae > Quercus > Quercus ilex. The sequence goes on from CM064909.1 coordinate 30,146,300, forward strand.
AAGCAAGCTACCGATGGTGGTGCTCTAACCTGACAAACCCTTGCCTGAGGTAATTTGGCTAGAAAAGCAAGATAATTTTTCAAACCCACCTGTCATGATGGTGCCGGATTTTCAGCAATCAAATACGTCGCATTCAGAGTTGAATCAGGTTGATAAGACTGAAGAAGGAAACGTGTATGTTAGTGCATCGGTGTTGGAAGAGGAAATCAAGATGGGAAAAAACTTTGAGGTGACGTTGGAGACTTTGGATAAAGAAATAGCAATGTTTGACGTTGCACCCACAGTATGTGCTGAGATTTTAAACCCTCTGGGCCCTCTCAACTCTGGCCCAACAAACTCTATACCTTTACCTAATCCAAAAAGCCCTCTTGCCAACATAACAAACTTAAGCCCATCTCAGGATAAACCAATGCCTAAAGCCTCCCCTAAATGGACACGGATTAAAAGACAAGTGGGCTCAACTGAGGAAACCATAGCTCTCAATGCTGCACTGGGAAAAAGAATAGCTCACCTCCTTTACAGTGACTCAAAGCTATCAAAACGCAAAATCACTTATGTTTCTGCCCAGAAAGAAAACATTAGCACAGCGGTGGAGGTTGGTTCCCAACCCCGCAGAGAGCAGAGTTGTTTATGTTGGAATGTGCGGGGGCTTAGGAACCACCGTACGATTTAAGAGCTTGCAAACCTGTTGCGAGCATAAGACCCCTCTGTCCTATTCCTAGCCGAAACATGGGCAGATGAAACTAGGCTAGAAAAATTGTGTGATGAACTAAATTTTGATGAAAAATGGGTGATGGACAGAATTACTAGAGCTGGTGGTTTGGCTCTTCTCTGGAAAAACTCGGTAAGCATCAAAGTGGTTGGTTCTTCTCTTAATTTTATTGATGTAATTGTTAATGATGGCCAGGAAGATTCTTGGAGGTTCACATGCATCTATGGATTTCTAGAAGCAAGAAGGAAGATGGAAACATGGCAACTTTTACGTGAATCCAACAATAAGCACAACCTCCCTTGGGTTTGTGCAAGGGACTTTAATGAGATCCTTAGAGGTCATGAGAAACTTGGCGGCTCGCCAAGGAGGGAAGTTGAAATGGATGCATTCAGCGATGTAGTGGATGAGCTAGGCTTTGTGGATCTTGGTTTCACTGGTAGGAAATTCACATGGAGAGGTAAAAGGGGCGAGGCAATGATTTTAGAAAGGCTGGACCGTGCCTTTGCTACTTCTGCATGGCTGGAACTTTTCCCAACTACACGTGTTCAACATTTACACGCCAATGCTTCTGACCACAACCCCATAATCATCAAACCCGATGGAATTGTGCAATACAAAAATAAACCATTTCGCTTTGGGAGCATGTGGATGAAAGAAGATGGTTGTAGGACCACAATAGTTGACGCATGAGGTTTCCCATCATATGAGTGCAAATTGATTCTGGCTTCCTCAAAAATCAAACATTATGGGGAGAAACTGGTGGAATGGAGTCGGACTTCTTTTGGGAGCATAAAAAGGCAACTAGCAGAGACATCAAAAATGCTGGTTTTAGCCGAGGAGGTAGCAGCAAGAGGAGCCTCATATGATCAGCTCCAAATTCTCAAGATGAATATTAATGAGCTACTCGATAAGGAGAGCATGATGTGGATTCAGAGAGCTCGAGCCCTATACTTGCAATCGGGTGACAACAACACCCGTTACTTTCACAGCAGAGCTTCACAAAGATACAAGAGAAACCGGATACATGGGCTGCAGAATAACTAGAACATTTACTGCACATCAGAGCCTCAAATTCAAGATATAGCAACATCCTTCTATCAAGATCTCTTCACCACTAGCAGTCTCGAGGAGTGTCACCCAATTTTTGAGTCGATTCAGCTAGTGGTTTTGGTGGATATGAACAGAGAATTAATCCGTAGTTTCACAAGAGATGAGGTGGAAGTAGCTCTCAAAACTGTGGAACCGCTTTCGGCCTCTAGTCCAGAAAGTATGCCTCCTACTTTCTTCCAAACTTACTGGTCTGTTGTTGGTGATGATGTTTCCTCTGCTGTTTTAAATTGTCTTAATAACTGCTCTATGCCTGCTGAAATCAACCATACTTTTATAACCCTCAATCCTAAAGTTAAGAGTTCAAAAAAAATCTTTGAATTTAGACCTATTAGCCTGTGTAATGTTATTTACAAATTGGTATCCAAAGTGCTAGCTAATAGGCTCCAAGGATTACTTCCAGATATAATCTCAAAAAATCAAAGTGCTTTCCAGGCAGGGAGGCTCATAACAGATAATATTTTGATGGCCTACGAAACTCTCCATTATATGAAGCACTAATTAGGAAAAGCAGGGTTTATGGCTCTTAAACTTGACATGAGCAAAGTATATGGTAGGGTGGAATGGTCTTTTCTAAAGATACTAATGTTAAGAATGAGCTTCCATGAAAAATGGGTTGATTTGTTGATGATGTGCATTACAACGGTTTCCTATTCCCTTTTAATCAATGGGGAGCCAACTGGAAAAATTGTTCCATCAAGGGGAATCAGACAAGGGGACCCAATCTTACCTTATTTATTCCTTCTTTTCTCTAAGGGGTTACATGCCTTGATTGAGAAAGCAGCTTGGGATGGTCATATCATAGGCATTTCATTATGCAAAAATGGACCTAGACTAACTCATCTATTTTTTGCAAACGATAGTCTTCTCTTCTGCAGGGCCTCAATTCAGGAATGCAATCACATCCAGGCCATCATTTCAGAATATGAGGCAGCTTCAGGCCAAAAGCTTAACAAGGACAAAACAACCCTTTTTTTCAGCAAAGCAACCTCTCCTGATACTTAGGAAAACATCATTAATTTGCTTGGTGTTCCTGAGATAAAGCAGTACTAGAAGTACCTGGGTCTTCCCTCTTTTGTGGGGAGGGGAAAAAAGGCAAGTTTTGCTTTCATCAAAGAGAGGGTTTGGTCCAAACTAAAGGGTTGGAAGGAAAAGCTCCTTTCTCAAGCAAGAAGAGAAGTACTCATTAAAGTAGTAATCCAAGCACTTTCGACCTTTGCCATTAGTTGCTTTAAAGTGCCTACCTCTCTCTACCATGAAATTGAGGTAATGATCCGTAAATTCTGGTGGGGTCAAAGAGGTAGCTGGAGGAAAGTGCATTGGGTGAAGTGGCATACACTGTGTCGGTCTAAACAGGAAGGAGGAATGGGATTTAGAGAGTTACAAAAGTTCAATGATGCTTTATTGGCAAAGCAAGTTTGGAGGCTAATCATGAACCAAGACTCTCTGTTTTATCGGTTCTTTAAAGTCAAAATTTTCCCTCACGACTCAATTTTTGAAGCAAAAAATAACATGGGGTCCTTTGCTTGGAAGAGCATTCTAAAAGGTAGAGATACCATCCGAAGGGGTATGAAGTGGAGGGTAGGTGATGGGCAAACTATAAACATTCTCAATTATCAATGGCTTCCTTGTGGGGGATTGGGTAGGGTTTTATCTCCACCCCTTGGTCATGACCCAGAAATGAAGGTGGCTGACTTAATTGATCACGAGATGCATTGCTGGAAATCAGACCTTGTTGAAGGTATCTTCCTCCCTTTTAAGGCAAATGTGATTAAAGCAATCCCATTGAGTCTAGTGGACACCCCAGATTGGATGTACTGGCCAAAGAACTACAGTGGAGTCTACTCTGTCAAGTCAGTGTAGAAACTATTAAGAAAGCTTGAAGATCTTAATGCACCAGGTGTTTCTGACCCAACCGTGAGAAAAAGATCTGGAATCTCCATGTTCCAAATTGCATTCACACCCTTCTCTGGCATACAAGCAGTGATTCCCTCCCTATGAGGGTGAACTTGGTTCGCCAAAAGCTTCTACAAGACGACACCTGTTCCAATTGCAACCTGGATCCCGAAACCATATCTCATGCATTATGGTCTTGCTCGGAGCTTGATACTATGTGGCTCCCTCAATTTACTAAGCTCAAGGAGGCTACCTCACCTCTCTCGGCCTTTGCTGAGATTGTGCACAGCCTTTCAAGACCCTAGCTGCATTGAGATCTTCGCTAACACCATCTCCCTGATTTGGATGAGAAGAAACATAACAGCTTTTGGGGATAAGTGTTCGAACCTTGAAAAAATCCCAGGGCAGGCCCATACCTTGGTGCATGAGTTCCACCACCTCCGCCCGATCCACTCAAAAATCCCAAGAACAGCCCGTGTGGTTCAATGGAAACCTCCCCCTCCAGGCATAGTGAAAGTAAACTTCGACGGCACTATTTTCTCAACACAGTCTTCTGCAAGTCTCGGCATGATTATTCGGGATCAAGTTGGACTGGTATTGGTTGCCCTTTCACAAAAGATTCCCCTACCTACTTCTGTAGAGACAGTGGAAGTAATAGCAGCGTGAAGGGCTCTCTTGTTTGCCAGAGAGTTAGGTTTTGAGAGAGTTATGGTTGAAGGAGATTCTGAAGTTATCATCAAAGCCATCAAGGAGAAAACGCTTCTCTCCTTGGACCTGAGCCACATTTTGAAAGATATCCATGCTTTTTCATGTTCCTCTAGTAGCATTTCCTTTCATCACATTAAACGTATGGGTAATAGTGTAGCTCACTGCTTAGCTCGAAGATCATTTTGTAATCTTCTGTTAGTTTGGATGGAGGAAGTTCCTCCTGACATTGTGGAAGTTTACAACCATGATCTTGATCTTATTCATGAATAAATTCGGCCCTCATTTGTGGGCTGGCTTCTCAAAAAAAAGAAAAGAAAAAGAGTATTTATTATAATGCAAAAAAATGTATTTGCTATCATATTTTAAAATGTGAAAAAACATAAAAGAGTATTTGTTATATGTATATATATTATTTAAATGATGAGTACAGTAAAAATATTATTATTTTATTTAAAAACAGATAAAATTCTCTCATTTTACTGTTGCCTCTCTTCAGTCTTCACAGACTTCTTCCTCTCCTCCTTCTCTCTTTTCTTTTCTCCACTGCTACTTCTCTCTTTCTTTTTCTTTGTGTCCTTAAAACCCATTGGTTCTCATCTCTAATAGTTATCCATTGATCTCCTAGGTAAAGTAAGTCACTTTTGTCGCTGTCAACAGCCACCGCAAAACCCACACATCAATGTGTACGGCTTGAACTCTAAAAATCCAAAAATCTGACTGCAAATCCAAGTTTGAAGAAAGCTAGGAAGGATTCCTTAGGAGATTTGAAGTAGGATTTGAATCAAAAGATTTTATTTATGAGAATGAGTCATTGGTAGATAGAAGAGTAAATGAATCTGAAGAATTTATGAAAATTTATGAGATAGAATCCAAATGAATTTTTTCTGAGAGAGGGAGAGGGAGGAGTTTGAAGAGGACTCTGCATGAGAGGGAAGGTTCTAGGCATGAATGGGAGGAAAAAGAAAGAGAAAAAGAAGTTTGGAGGCATAAGAGAGAGAAAGAAGTTCCAGGCGTGAGTAGGGAGTCCCAAAACTTTCAGTTACGTGTAGTCTTATTAGGAAGGGCCTACAATTTTTAATATATTTACAAAAGTGTCATTAAGTAATGTTATTTGAAAACTGAAAACTAGTATGGATAAGTTCTTTAAATATAGTGTTTAAACACTCTAAAATGGGAAATGTAATTCAAACACTTCTAAATAAAATTTCCTACCAAACATGTTTTTTTTTTTTTTTTGCCTCACAGTTTTCAATGTTTAAACAGTAAAAACTATTATTTGGAATTGCTTACCAAACAAGCCCTTAACATCTAAGTTTGTAAAAAAATACTTTTTTAACACACAAAAAAGTACTTTATTTATTTTAACACATTATTTTACATCTCTCTCTCTCTCTCTCTCTCTCTCTCTCTCTCTCCCCCTTTGGGCCTTCATGACAACAAAAAAAAAAAAAATCTCCATTAATCTCAAATTGTTATGATAAGAAAGTATCGTGGTTGTGGTTGTGGTTGTGGTTGTGGGTTTTGGTCTGGTCTCCACTAATCTACTAGTTGATGAGTGTTGGTTGGGTTGTGCGGTTTGGGTTTTGGTGGCTGTTGATTTAACGGATTTTGGTTGCTGTTTTAATGGGTTTTAGTGTGTTAGGACATATGTGGAACTTGTTAGAACATATGTCATGTAGAATTGGCTAATCTTTTGACAAAACGCACTTTACTTGTAATTGAGTAGATCTAAGATGTGTTTAATACTTCAAGTAACAAGAGTTCAAGTCTAGTATTGAAGCCATGCAAGTCTGTCCAAGAAATAAGTGAAAAAATGTTGTTCATTAAAACTCGACAGATAGCTCGATAGATAAATCTATCAAGGTTTAATAAGAATTCTTGACAGTTGCTCGAAAGAAGCTGTATCTATCGAGAATTACGAAATTCACATTTTCAGATCTGTTTTTCACACATATCCAAGTTATTTGTGTAGGGTTTCTTTTCTCACAACCCTAGACATATATAAGGATTATTTTAAGAGCCGTCTAAGGTGATGCAACTTGATACAAAGTGATTATTCACTTAAATTATGATCGAAGACAATTTTCCCTAGTTCATCTTCTTGTAGAAGCTGCTGCATCTTTTCGCCAAGAGTTTTGTAACCAATGAGCTTCTTGATCTTCATCGTCTAGATGAACTGAAGAACTTTGCAACCAACATCTTTCTCAAGTTGGTGTGTTAGTCATATACTAGGATCCGTGCATCGATTAGTTAATCATATATTTGGAGCCGTGCATTGAAAGGAGAGATTGTCACTACATTGCAAGTCCAATTGTGTTTTGGTGTAAGGGTTCAACTGTAGGTTGGTATTAGGTACTGAGATTCATTTTACTTGTAACAGCTTGTTTTGATAATAGTGAATTTTCGGGAGTGGTGACCTTAAATTCACTTGGTGAGGTTTTGCCTTAGTGGTTTTCCCTATTCGTAAACAAATCACCTGTGTCAAATTTATTTTTCGTTGCATTTAACTTAGTTGGTGAGTTGTTTGTTCTACCATGCTTATTGCATGTAATTGAATCTAATTAATTCACTTGACTAATTAATTGATTAATTTACCAAATGGAGTTAATACATTCTTGGCCTATCAAGTGGTATCAGAGCGGGGCACACTCTGATTAGGGTTAATCTTTGTTATGTGATCCATTGACCCCTATTTGTCGTGGATAGAAGACAATCTTTAAGTATCCCTCCTTTATTTGATGACACTAACTATGCATACTGGAAAGTACGCATGAGAACTTTCTTGCAGTCCTTAGATGAGGAAGTGTGGCAAGCTGTGGAGATAGGCTGGACTAAGCCAAAGGAAGCGCCGACTGACTGGGATGATGCTAAGATCAAAGCAGCAAATTTCAATAGCAGAGTATTGAATGCTTTATTCAATGTAGTCACCAATGAGGAGTTCAAGAAGATATCCTCCACTGAAACAGCTAAGGAAGCATGGACTATCCTCCAGACAACCTATGAAAGAACTAAGGCTATCGAGGATTCAAAGTTTCAAAGGCTTACTATGAGATTTGAAGAGATTAAGATGTAGGAGGATGAGTCGTTTGATAAGTTCTATGCCAAGCTAAAGGACATAGTGAACTTTGCCTTTAATTTTGGGGAAATCATTCCCAAACCCAAGGTTGTAAAGAAGGTGCTCAGATTTTTGCCTGATAGATTTCATGCCAAGATCACCGCTATTGAGGAATCAAAGGATATTGACAAAATTCCTTTGATAGAGGTGGTTGGCAACTTGCAAACCTATGAATTGGGTTTAACTAGGATAGGAAAATCGAGTAAGAGCAAGAGCATGGCTTTGAAGGCCAAAAGCAGTGATATTGATGAGTCTTCTAATGATAAAGATTCTAAGATGAAATCCTATGTCACAAGGCAGTTCAAAAATTTTATGAAGAATGCCAATGTAAAAGGATTTGACAAGGACTGTAAGCAACCTAATTCTTTATAATTCAAGAGCCAAGATAGAGGAAAGAAGGATGCTAAGGAAGGCGGTTAGTACACTGTTTCCTCCAGACCAAAGTGCTTTGGATGTCAATGCTTTGGACACATGAAACAATAATGTCCAACTTATCTCAAGACTATTGGAAAAAGTAAGGCCCTTACTGCTACCTTAAGTTACACCAAGCCCGAGGATGATTCAAATGACAATGATGACGAGGGAATCTTAAATGCCTTCACTGTTACAGTTGATCCTGCTGATGGGGTTTTAGAAACAATAGATGATGAAGAGGACTTGGTGGACTCTCAGTTTGAGAAAATGGACGATCAAGATAATATTCATATAGCCTATGAAAAATTGTACAAGATTTCTGAGAATCATGAGAAACTATATAGGCTGGCCACCAAGAAGCTGAGTGATGTTGAGCTAGATCGAGAGGAGCTCTCCACAAAGTTTGACAAAACTAATCAGACTATTGGAGCACTGCGGTTTGAGAACAATTTCTTAGCTGAAAGGACCAAGAAGCTTGAAGCAAAGTTGTTTCAAGTTAAAGCTCAATTGGAGAGGACTTCCAGTGCAAAGCTTGATGAGATGCTTAGCTTTCAGAAATCTGCTTAGCTTTCAGAAATCTGCTTCTGATAGAACTGGTTTGGGGTATGACATCTCTTCTCCTAATATTGCTTTGTCTAGTACTACTATATTTGTCCCTCCTGCTAATAATGTTAATTCTGAGAATAATGAATGTAAAACTGATATAGCTAGTGAGAACATAGACAAAGACAAATCTATTTTAGGAGCACCCCCTTAAGCTTGAAAAGAAAGAGACTAGAAACCCTAGGACTAAGAAGGGTAATAACCAAAGTATAAACAGAAGAAGCAGCATCTCTATCATCACTATGAAGCTACAGGACATACTCGACCTAATTGCTACAAGTGGTTAGCCACTCAACAAAGCAACAGTATGATCTCATCCGAAAACCAAAATCAATTTCCATCCTCTTTTGCTCCTCTTGGAGATCTTCTTAAGGCCTTCATGTTCCTTTCGAACTTAAACAGTTTCAATTCTTCCCCCTCACCGCTGGATCAAGGGTTCGCCAAACGGAAAGGTTCTTCCAAGGTGTGGAAGGAAAAAAGCTCAAAGTGATTTAGTCACTTTTTCTCTCTCTCCCTCTCTTTTTGTTTATGCATTACTTGTGTGTTTTGCTTTCTTGTTTTAAGTCAGTCTAGTTTTATGCTATGCTTTGTTTAACATGTTTTTGTTTGTTTGTTTTCAGTTTTTTTTTTTTTTTTTTTTTTTTTGCTTTCATAAAAATAAAATTAAAAAAATACAAAAACAGTGTGTGTTTTGTGTACATTGGTACTTATGTACCTTGGATGGCCATTGAAAGAAAAATTTCTAAACTTTGTATCTTTTGTAGCTTAAATGAGCATCTCAATGCACAACTAAGCAAGTGAGCTTTGTGGCTCGTGTTTGTGATAAGTACGATTAAGCAATCTCTTGTACTTAACACTCATATCACTCTTTTTAACGTGAATGACTAAAAAATCCGAAGAGAAAGGCATAAATTACCATCTCACCACTAAAGCCCGCCAATCATAAATAACATCTATGTGCTTCGGCATAGCAAAATTGTGATGTTTAAGCTTAACATAATTGGGTATTTCTTCTCTCTCGTGTATGCCCATGCATGATATGCTAAATAGAAAAAGAATATGCAAAGAAAATAAAAGCAAAAAGAATCAAAATGATTTTAAATATGGTTGCAAGCGTGTTTCTAGGAGATGTGGGAGTTATAGGATGTACCTCAAAGGTGATAGTCCCATCAAGCAGTTATGATTGTGTGTGAGTTAAATTGATTTTCTCATATCTCAAATTGTCATAACATGAGACACTTATGCAATCTTGTGATGTTTTCACACACAATACGCAAAATTCTTTGCTACTTTTGATACATGTGCAAGTATAATGTGATTTGGCCATCACAAGGGATACATGTGTTAATGTGTACTCACTAAACTATCTTGACTTATTTTTGAAATATAAAATTGGTTAGACTTGTTTAGTGTGTGAGTGTGTGTGTTTTGGATCATGAATGCTTTGCATTCTCTTGTTAAGAGATGTTTTTGAGAGCTTAAAATGTTGTTTAGATATTTGGTTGAGTAGCTTGCTTGATTGCATTCATTTTTGTGTTTTTCCTCTCTTTGAAAAGCTGTTTTTATCAAGCTCGACAAATCTCGAAAGATAGTTATCTATTGAGACCCTTGGACTTCTTTTCTCGACAGATCTTATCACATCTTCGATCCATCGAAGCTTTCTGGAATTTTTCTCGATAGCTTCTCGATAATTTTTCGATCCATCGAGGCATTTTTTCCGTCGAGAGATTCTCGACAGCACCTCGACAGATTCTATCTATCAAGATTTAGTTCTCGACAAATCTCGACAGATCCTCGATCCATCGAGACGCATTTCCTTTAAATAGCTTCAGTGCGAAAATCAGATTCATTTCTCTCATTCTCTTTCGACAGATTTATGTCTTTTCGCCTCCTAAACACTTTCTTCTCTCTCTAAACCTCAAACCCAATTGGATTTCAACCTAAACCTTATGTCTTCCCTCTGGTATGCTTCTTTAATCCTTTATTCTTCATGCATTTCATGCATTTAGACCTAGGTTTTGGGTTTTCTTAATTTTTTTTGGGGTTTTTGAAAATTGATGAGTATTTTGTGAAATTTTTGGATTGGGTTTTGCTTATATGATGTTATATGCTCATGAATTGCATTACATTTGCATTTTCACAATATTTCATGCATTATAGATGTGTGTTTATATGTTGAAACTTGTGTGCTGTTAGGATTGGATTGGGTTGAACCCATGATACAATTTTCTTTTCATGTCACATACTCATGCATTGTTCATGCATACGTACCTTTTCATTTCCTTTTTTTTGGTACTCTGTTGTGATGGTGTTTTTTCTGTTTGTCTCCCTCTCTCTCTCTTTCTCTCAAATAGTTTGCGTATGGAACCCAAGCGCAAATCCGCTCCGTCTCAGAACCCTCTTCGTTCCGAGGCATCTTCTTCTGATCCTACTCCTCTTCACGTTCGGTTCCATGATGAGAAGGCCCAAAAGGACTTCTCGGAGAACTTCGCCAAACGTGGTGTTCATTCGGAGCGCCGCGTGATTCTATCAGACTTTTTCGATACTACTTTACCCACTGTCATTCACAGTCGGGGATGGGAATCTCTATGTGAGATACTCGTGAGTTGTCCAACCGTGATCATTCAAGAGTTCTACTCCAACATGCACGGTTTCAATACCTCTATACCTCAGTTTGTTACACAGGTTCAAGGTACACGTATTGTAGTTACTCCGGAGCTTATTTTTTATGTACTACATGTTCTGAGGGTATCGCATCTTGATTATCCCTCATGTCCACGTCTGAGGACTGTGTCCAAAGATGAACCTCTGTCTCTCTTTTGTGAGACACATTCTTTTTGGGGTGATTGTCAAAACACCTCATGCTTGAGCTTTGCTAAAGGTCCGAGATTCTTTAATATGGTGATGACATTTCTTCTCCATCCTTTGTCTCACTATAACTCCATTACCGGGCCTTGTGCTCGCCTTTTGCTTTCCCTCATTGAGGACCTTATTATAGACTTTCCCTCTCATTTCATTTTCTCCCTTATAGATGTTTGTAAGGATACGGCGACCCGTGATAAGCTTATATTTCCTTCTGTTATCACGAGGATCATTCGCCATTCTTCTATCCCTTATCCCGAGTCTTCTCCCTTCACCGTCATAAGTGCCATTAGCGCCACGACTGTTCGATGGAGTGAGGCCCAGCTTCGACCGAAGCGACCATGAACAGAGACGGCGACTCCTTCAGCCCTTTTTGTTCCATCCATCTCCGCTCTTTCTTCTTCTTCTGCGGGTGGTGTGACGTTAGAGGTCGTCATGGCACAGCTTTAGCGCATGGATGCTCGCCTTGATACACTCACCACTGTGTTGTATCAGGTGAACACCCGTGTTAGTCATATCTCATGACAACAGGCTCGCATGGGTCGCTTCATCGCGTCTCCATCTCCCTTTCCATCTCCACAGGCTTTTGAGGACGAGGACGATGATGATGGCTCCGGTGACGATGATGATGATGATAAGGATAAGGATGAGGATGCTAGCTCTTCCGGTGATGAGGAGATGATCGCTTCTTAGTGACTTGCCCTTTGTCATTCGTGACAAAAAGGGGGGAAGTAGTTTTGGGTTGAGCGTAGTCATGTACTTAGGGGGATAGTTAGCATAGGACTTTTTGATAAGGGGGTGTTTATATCTTTTAAGGGATGTAGTGAGGATTTATGTACTTTTCTTTTCTTTCTTTTTAGATACATTATCCTTTTGTACATTGGTCTTGTGACCATTCAGTGATAGCAAACATTGTACTTATATCTCTTTTATATATATGATGATGTTGTTATCATTTCACCTATCTCTCAATGTGTTGTTTCTTTTTCTCTCTTTATACATGTGTTTCTTTATGTATGCAATTTTATATTTCTGTTTCACACTAAAATGCCTTGATGAGTTTTGTTCAAAGTGTTTCAGAAATACAGGTTGTTAAAATTTATCATACCATGAATTCTCTTCTTGCAAAATTTTTCAAGAGTTTGTGTTAGGATTAGATTTTATTGTATTTGATAAGTGATTACGAGTTTAGTGATTTATGACTTATCTCATACTTCATTTGTTTGTTGTGGTTTTGTCACGGATTGCCAAAGGGTAAGATTGTTAGGACATATGTGAAACTTGTTAGAACATATGTCATGTAGAATTGGCTAATCCGTTGACAAAACACACTTTACTTATAATTTGGTAGATCTAGGATGTGTTTAATACTTCAAAGAACAAGAATTCAAGTCTAGTATTGAAATCATGCAAGTCTGTCCAAAAAACAAGTGAAGAAGTGTTATTCATTAAAGCTCGACAGATAGCTCGACAGATAAATCTATCAAGGCTTAATAAGAATTCTTGACAGTTGCTTGATAGAAGCTATATCTATTGAGAATTACGAAATTTAGATTTCCAGATATGTTTTTCACCCATATCGAAGTTATTTGTGTAGGGTTTCTTTTCTCACAACTCTAGACATATATAAGGATTATTTTAAGGGTCATCTAAGGTGATGCAACTTGATGCAAAGTATTATTCACTCAAATTGTGACCAGAACCAATTTGCCCTAGTTCATCTTCTTGTAGAAGCTGCTGCGTCTTTGCGCCGAGGGTTTTGTAACCAAAGAGCTTCTTGATCTTCATCGTCTGAATGAACTGAAGAACTTTATAGCCAACATCTTTCTCAAGTTGGTGTGTTAGTCACGTACTGGGATACGTGCATCGATTGATTAGTCACGTACTTGGAGCCGTGCATTGAAAGGAGAGATTGTCACTACATTGCAAGTCCAATTGTGTATTGGGGTAAAGGTTCAACTGTAGGTTGGTATTAGGTACTGAGATTCCTTTTACTTGTAACCGCTTGTTTTGATAATAGTAGATTCTCGGGAGTGGTGACCTTAAATTCACCCGGTGGGGTTTTGCCTTTATGGTTTTCCCCATTCGTAAACAAATCACCTGTGTCAAATTTATTTTCTGTTGCATTTAACTTAGTTGGTGATTTTTTTGTACTACCACGATTATTGCATGTAATTGAATCTAATTAATTCACTTGGCTGGTGATTATGGCTAGTTGCTTTGGTTGGTGATAGTAGTGGTAGTTTCAGTTTTGGTTGGTGGTAGTGGTGGTGGTTTGGTTGATCTGGGTTTGGATAGTGGGCAATGGATGAGTTGATTTCAATATGGGTTTAAGTGTTAGGTGGTGGGAAATGGATAGGTTGATTTTAGTTTGTGTTTGGGTGGTGGGTGATGGGCATTGGGCAATGACGTGTTTTGTTTAAATTATTTTAATGTGTTGTATGTTAAAATTTAAAAAAAAAATGGTAAGTTAGATGAGTTGTAAATTGGTATGTTAAAACATTTGCATCAATCCATGCAAAAATTCATGTCTATTTTAGTATAATAATCTACTTTTTCTATTTTACACAACCGTATTTCAAAACCACTCACATCAACTTATCTATTATACATTTTATTTTATTTAAATAATAATTTTTTATTTATTATTATTAATAATTTGAATTCCTCTTATATCTTGCATCTTTTGCTTCCACTCTTTCTAGTCTCCTCTCAAGTCTCTCCTCTCAGCTCTCTCTCATCCCAAACCACAAACACTCACACAGTTTGCCTCTCATCTCTCTCTCTCTCTCTCTCTCTCTCATAGAGCCACGACCTACACACCTCTATTCCTCACCAGATTGTTGATCTTCTCTTTGAAACGACCATCCACAGCATACTTGGCGATGGCGACGGTAGAGACGGCAAAAATTTGGGTTTGATTTTGGGTTTTCTATTGATGGGTTTGGGTTGATTTTTTATTTGATTTTTTGTTGATTTTGGATTTGATTTTTGTTGCAATCAAGTTAATGCAAACCTAAGTATAGATTATTTGCAAGTGATAATATCTTGGTTGGTCTGAAGTTGATCCACAGGGGGTGATTGACACTAATGTAAAAACCTTTATTATTAATCAAAAAATAAAATAGTTGTTTGTTGTTTTTCCACCCAAATATGGAGCAAGATAATATTGAAATTACAATTGAAAATATTAAATTAAATTGACTTTAAGAGAAACTAATGAAAAAAAAAAATAGAAATTCAAAGATCCACCTAATATTTTATCATATGAACTTGGATGAGGTTCTGCCATATGACACACTCTTTGAAAAAATAATTGAAATACTCTTAAACCACATCATAGATAAGAACAAATTTAAAAATATGGACTCTTAATTTCCTTTGGTTCAATGTTTCAAGATAACTTTTTGTTTCTTTTGATTCAATGTTTCAAGACTTTTCATTTCTCTCTCACACACAAAACTCTTTGCATTTCCATTCACCCTTTTCACTCTACTCTTTTATATACACATGCCCACAACCCTTCATGACATCTCGTCTCAAATGAAGCCATACAAAAAACAATATCACTTACCTTCAACCTTTCAACAACACCTACATAACTCTAGCATTGTCTAACCATTTGATCCTAACCCGTATAAGTAGGACGTGATCAAAGAAGGGGGCTAGCATTTTTTATTCTGTGATGGAGCTTATGTTTTTTATGTTAAAGTCATACGTTGTGGATTTTGTGAAGGTTGTGATCAACTTTGAATCTTTGGGTATTTGAGATTTTGGTGTGGGAAAGTCATAAATGTACTTTGTTTTAGAACGAAAGGTAAAGAAAAAGAAAAATTTTAATTGATTATTTATGAATTTAGCCTTTTTTTGGTTTGTTTTAGAACTCATAATTTGTAGTTTTTTTACTGCTACTTTGTGCGATATGAGCCATATTGATAAAACTAAAAATCAATGTGTTTTTAGCCAATTTCTCTTTATTTAATCACGCTCTCTTTATTTTGATACGAATAAATAATTTCCTTAATTTCATTGAGATAATGAATTAGGTGTTTGAGATTGGAGTCTCCATATTTGGTTGTAACAATGGAGTAGTTAAGGAAATTTTTGGAAGGTTACTTAAATTTATGTAATTTTAGGATATAAAAGTATTTTATGCTTTAAATTTTTATTTATAGATTTCAAAATCATTTAATTAGTTTAAAAAATATTATCTACTTTAAACCGGAAATATTATATTATGCTATAGTCTTATAATGTTATACAATTAAAAAAAATGAATTAAGAAAATCAAGTTTCAAAATATTCAACAATATTGTGGGCAAACACAAATATTATACAACAAAATAAGTATTATATTTAGGTCTTAATATTCATAATAATGATTTCAAATGAAATTGTAAAGTATTTGTGCATTGCATGGAACACCATCTAGTTCTATCTAAAAGCACATTAGCTGAAAAATACTCATAATCCGTTTTTCTGGTTCAGTTCATTCTGCTGTTTCTTTTCTTTTTCTTTTTTTGCTTAAACTGTTTTCTATGGGGGGTTCCAAATAGCAACCTATGTGCTTTCGGAAGTTGTTTGATGTAATGTTGAGGGGTGAATTGATTCCACTTGTTTCCAATTCTTATGGTTGAAAGATATCAGTATATGATCTTAATATAGACTTTTCACTTCTGAATATTAAACATTTTACTTTTCCTTACTTTCTAAGATCCATATGGAGCTCTGTTGTCAATATTTTGACCGAACATACCAGTGGACTTACCAAACCATAGAATCAACATTGGCAACAAGTCAGATATAAAACAAGCGGTCTAGGATAGGACAACAATTTTTTTTGTCAACTCTTAACTTAACAAACTATGTGGTTTTCTATCAATTTTACATTAACTTATAATTGTGTTGAAGTTAAGGTTAAAAAAAAAAATTATGGTCTTAGATTTTCTCATATGGAACTAATTCATGTTCATAGGCCATTAGGGGAGGTAAAATAAGCAGAAAACCAGCCAACAAAAATGAAACAACAAATCATTAGTCAGCATAGCCCAAGGAATGAAAAAATAAGAGAAATTTACACAAATTTTACAGGCAAGAGTATGAAAGGCAGTAACAAAGTTTCTGTTCACAGTCAATACACCTCCATTCCCCAACCATATGTACTTTCAGAATTTGTCTCTCATCCCGAGTCCCAGACTGTTTTTTCACCATTAATGGTTTTACAATTCAAACCAAACAACAAAAATCCCAAAATAACTTTTAAAGGAACATATAAATAAAATCCCTCACCCCCACATTTTAAATTTCCAAACAAAATTAAGTTTCAAAGAAATATTAAACCCTGTATTAAAAACAAAGAACCCTGTTGCTTATTCTGCAATTCAATGCCCTCCCAATTGACAGGAATATACACCCACCGGCCACAAAGGTATTTGCTTAATTAAGCTTAGTCTGACGATGGTTTGGTCTTGGACCTGTAGAGGAGCTTCTTCTTCTTGGAGGTTTGGTTATCAAAGGTAAGCACCACTTTACCAGGCCCTCCTACTTTGAAGCTGTTAGAGATCACTGTTTCATCAGTTGGGGCAATCTTCCATGACTTCTGTACAATCACGGTGTACCCGCCCTCCTCGTCCGGCACAAATTCAGCTCCATAGCTGACATCCCAACCAACAACTCTGACTTCCCAAACCAGCAAGCCAGTCTACAAAATTCAACAATTCCCAATCATAAATTACATGATATACAGCTAATTATAACATTGTCCATTAATTAATAAATTTTATTTATTTGATCAAAGGTAGGCCTGGCTAGTACCTCAGTATATGGGAATTCAATGGTCTCTTTAGATGATGGTTTGATTGTATACTCGATAACAGGGTCTTCAGCGGTGAATTCTTGTTCATCCTCCCTCTTCAGCCCACCATACTGAACTGGCACTTGCTCAGGAGCTATATATCTATTTAATTAACCAAACAAGTGAATCAATAAGAGAAACAGGCCCAATTTTAAACCTTTTTCCATTTCATTCATTTCACGATTAAGATTTTATGTTTCAGATCTAACAATATACATATTGTGTCATGTTAGATTTCTAAAATTTAATAAGCATGTAATGAATCCATATAGAAAGGTACAGAGAAAGAAATGAACGAATGAAGTAGAGTTTATTACTTGAAAAGTGTTTCAGCAGACTTGGATGGGCCTGCAAATACAAACTTGCTCTTGGTCCTTTGTGTCAGGAATGGACTAATCATTCTATTATAAGCAAGGTACCACCATGGAACGTTGATAAACACCTTCAATAACCAAAAACCCCACCAGTCAATAAGAAGATCAAAACCCAAATTTAATTAAACAATTTTTTTTTTTTAATTTAAAGGAAAAATTAATATTTATGTACCTGTTTAGCTAGGAACTCAGGGTAGTTATCCTGAAGCAACTGAACAGCCAACTTGGTGGCCTGCCAGAGCTCCCTCTTGCCAATTCCAAAGGAGTTTTTGAAATCATTGACCTGAACAAAGGAAGAGATGCCAGTAGGACTGAAGTCAAGCTTCCTAATACTCTTCTCCAAGAACTGAATCCTCCATTTAAGGAACTTCTGGCGCTTCTCATCAGTTGAGAAAGTATTCTGATACAAATCCTTGTTCTGGAACTCACTGAAGGCGTTGTAGCAAACAGGATGGCCTTTTTTGTCATATCCATGAGTGAAAGCGACCTTGTCCCAATCATTACCATGATCTTGCTCAAGAAGAGCATCAATTTCGAATTCCTTGCGCCAACGGACCGTGTTCTTTATCATAGTGAATGCATCCTTCACCTTGTAATCCCTGGCTCTAAGGAATTTCAAGAGAATTACATCGCTTCTCTCGTCCTGAAGAAGCGGGATTCCCCAGATTGAGACTTCTTCGGGAGCTGGAGGAGGAGTGACTTCTTCTTTAGGTTCCTCTGTTTCTGTTTCTGTTGTGGGCGCAGGAGGAGGAGGAGCCGAGTCTTCCACTATGGTCTCTTTGATTTCCTCAACAGTCTTCGCACCATCCTCATCGACAACAGAGGTCTCCTTTTCCACAACAGCAGCAACAACCTCTTCAGTGGGTGGTGGTGGTGGTGTAACCTTCTCTTCTTCTTTTTCTTTTGCTTCAATCGTAATCGAGGGCGAGGCTTCTTGTTCCACTTTAGGAGTTACTAAAGCAATCAACTCTTTTTCTACTTCTTCTTTTTTGGCTTCCACCACTTTTTCCTCCAATTTTGAAGCCTCTTCTTTCACTTCTTCAGTCTTTGATTCTTCTTTCACTTCTTCAGTCTTTGATTCTTCTTCAGCAGCAACAGGAGACTTTTCCTTCGCCCCTTTCTTCTCTTCCTTTTTCTCTTCTTCTTTAGGTGGTGGTGGTGGTGGTGGTGGTGGAGCAGTGAACTCGTGCTTGTTAAGGGCATCTTGGATGAGCTGTTTCAGCTCATCAAGTGCCTTCTTTTGTAAATCAGGGAGCTCCCCAACTACATAGCTTTCTTCCTTGAAAGAATCCGATTGGGCAACATTAACTACTTCTTCTGACGGTTTGGTTTTTTCCTCTTCCTCTATCGAAGTGGCTTTTTCTCCCTCCACCAATTCTTCAAAAGTAACAGGCTTTTCCGGTGCTTCTGGCTCCGGCTCTGGTGCTGGTGCTGGAGCTGGTTCATTTTCTGTGATGGGTTTCTCAGGTGGGATCACTTCCACCACCTCCTCCACTACCGTTGATGAGGCTGCTACTTCTGGCGCTGGCTTTTGATGCTGTTCCTCAGCCATGGAAGAAAGAAAAAAAACTACGTTTCTTTGTACTTGTGTTTGTGTTTGAGTTCTGGGCTGGGTTTGAGTTTGTGTTTGTGTTTGTGTGATCAGCGTATGGTGTGTATGTATAGAATAGCAGAGATTCTTGGGGGACAGTGGAAGGGCTTAAAAAGAGGAGGAGAGGTGTGTGTGTGTGTGTGAGAGAGAGAGAGAAATTGCAGAATGAGCAAGAAGATGTTTGTTGTTGGCTTTCTTGTTGTTGTTGATCCTATGTGTAGAACCAGTCTGTCAGACCAGTTTGCCAGCCAGTACACCACTTCGTTAGTGGGCCCATGCACCCTAGGGTTATTCATTATAAACAAACAACTATCTTCTTTTATTCTTTTTTTTGGGTTATGTATGGAATTAACTGCCTTTCAGTTTCACCGCGCTATTCTTTTTCATTTCTTTCTAATAATTCTCCCTTTTTGAGTTTCAACTTTTAACTTTGCCGTTTGTTTTTACCTTTTTCCTTTTAGACTAAATCGCATAATAAACCACTAAAATTAGGGGTTTTTAAATTTGATACCCTACAATTTTAAATTTAAATTTTACACCTAAAAGTTATATCCTATTTTAAATTTTTAGTACTTTTTGCTTTTGCTGGTGTAGTTTATGAAGTATACTAGTCGGTCCAATCAAATTGTAACACAAATTATTTATTACATTTTATAGAATAATTTAATTTTTATAAAAAAAATACTTAAACTAAATCTTAAAATCAAGTCAAATTAAATTATAATTATAATTTTTACATTTCAATATTTTTACAAAAGAACTGGATGTACACCTTCTCCCTTAAAGACCATATTTGATTGTTAAGAAAAATCTCAATTTCTAATATTCCTAGAAAAAATTTAAGGAGTGAGGGATATGCAGAAGGTACCCGATTCGAATGTTAATCCATGAAATCCTAGAGCTATTATAAAAGAGTCTCTAATGAAGTCATAAACCCTACTTGATTGGGAGCTAACAGCGGAATGTGAGGATCCTTCCATATACCAAGGTGCCACCACCTCACAAAATTTTGGTACTAAGGGCGTGGTGTCAAGTCAAGAGTTCAAACGGTTCATAGCTCCAACCTAGACAATGCGTTTTTATGCCTTTTTCAACAAATAATCCCTTCTCTTGGTTTCCAAGAAAACGAAGGAAAAGCACCAACTAGCCCACCAACGAAAACATATTTGAATCCAAATTAAAACCAAACTTCAACCCTAATCAAACTCCAAATCATAAACCCACTAGAATTGAAACCCCGTTGTTTTAAAAATTGTATTGGCCTAGTCGTTTCAACTGGTCTAATCGAGAACCAAACCTAGAACCTATTTGGTCAAAACCAGGAAAAAAAAAATTTAAAATCGGTCAAGAACCAGTAAAAACTGGGAACCAATCTTTGTAAACACCTTATTTTGTACCCATTAATAAACTTTGGACCTCGGCCCCAATGATGAGCTTGGCATACGCCAACCTAAGGTAATTAAAGAGTTCTCAATAGTTTGAAGGTAATCACAATTCAAAAGTGCTCAAATCGCTCTAAAAATGATGCTAAAAATGACATTTCCTCATTGTTTTGATTGTAAATTTTTATGCACAAATAAGTTTTTGCATAAACATTAAGGAAATAAATAAAACAACTAACACAGAATATGTTATGATACTGAAACGACATACTAACGCATTAAAACAACAAAAAAACATAAAAGAAACAAGAATGAAGGAGGAGAGTATGAATCATGGGAAAGATCCACATCTCCTCCTCGTAGCACTTACAATGATGTTGATTACTGGTCCCACGGCTGAAATTGACTACCGTAGTTGTGTGTGTGGAGGAATGATTCAAATGGTTTTGTTACGGTTAGTTGAATGACCCTTAGTGGTGTGCTAGCAAGCTTGAACCAACTAGAAGTTTTGAATGTGAATGAGTAGGAGATTATCTTCTAACAAAAAATGGTTGAAGATCAATCCAATACTCACCTTTTTTGCCCTTCTAGCCTAAACTCTTAGGGTTTAATTTTCTGAATGTATTTCGACAGAGTTTCTGTACCTGTAAAAAGTCTAACCCTTTTAATGGTGAAAGTGGGGTTTTTTTATATAGGAAAAATTGAGGTCTAGGGTTAGGTTAGACATTTAGGCAGCTAGTTGATCGAGTTGGTTGTCCTAGATTCTCACCAAAATGGAAATGAAGTGATTTGAGGCTTCTATCCAGAAGGTGTGTACACCATATATTAGGTACATACACATCATATACCCAGCGTACGCTCTTTTGTAAGTCTCAACTAAATTAGGTCAAAAATAGACTTTTGGGCTTGGTTCTTGGGCCATAGTTGGGCTTGAGTTTAGATTATATTGAGCCACTTTTGGGTTTATATGTTCATTGTGCTCAACACACGATGCTGATAATTTTAGTAGCGAATGATTGTCTCATCATAGCGAATGGGGAATTCGGGTATAGGTTAGAACAAAATGGAGTGTCTAAAGCCAACTTCGTTTCCTCATGACATCCTCTCACAAGGATCATCTTAATCCAATCTATTTTTGTTTGGAAAATGACAGAAAATAACAAAAAGGTTGGTAATATACATTGTCACAAATTGTCTGGATTTCAATTATTAATTAAAGCGCTTTAGGTGGTGGACGCTTGTGTAAATAATCTAATTCAATCAAGTTGACACCCAAGTAAATTGTAGTAAAGTGCATATAAAAATGTTTCTATGACCAACTATTCTTTTACTCAATTTCATAATATACTGGTTTGATGAAAAGTGGTAGGTTGCAGTTGCACTAATCCATAGTGGACAAAAATGTTAATAATTTAAAAGTCATGTATATCGAATTTCATAATTTGTTAATAATTTAGATTTATTTATACACGAAAACTAAAAAGCATGATGTAACTTTAAATTTATTTGATAAGAATGCGTGTTCCCATCGCAACTCAAAAATTCGACCTTATCGCGAGAACTGAGTTGTAGGCCGCTGGAAAAAGCCGGCTTTGCCCTTTTTTCTTGTCATGCAAAGCAAGCCAAGGCCTTTTTTTTTTTTTTTTTTTTTTTCTCTTTCTTCTGTCACTTTCTTCCTAAGTCTTGTTTGATTAAAGAAATCAACATTTTAAATGTAGAAAACAGGGGTTACGTAGTTTCAAAAAAAGAAAAGAAAAAAAAAGAAAACAGGGGTTACGTGCAAGAGGCATTTTGTCGGAAATTGGAACTAGTATTAGGGGGATTAATAATTATAGTACTAAAAATAATAAATACTTGGAGTTTATGTTAAAGTACATGAGTTGTGCTGTGACTTTCTGGAGTTAGGTATGCATGTTTGTAGACGCTTTTCGGTGACAGTGCTGGCCTGGCAGCCAGCGTTGGGCGTGGAAAAAGCTCCAAATACTGTTTGCTGTTATCTTTGTTGTTGCTGCTGACTTGTAAATTAAAAAGCAGTGACAACCCCTACACGTTCACGGCAAATTGGTTGGGCCGGTTGAGCTTTTTAAAGCTTAAATATTAGGCTGGGCTGGCTTTTGAATTTTGTTAATTAATAATTTTGGGCTGAGCTTTTTTTTTTAAAACTTTTTTGAAGCGAAAGTATTGGACCGGGCTGCTGAGTTTTTTAAAATTTTCAAACAATTTACATTACTGTGTTTACACTTTACACAGTAAACACTAGAAGCAATGAAGCAAAAATCTTTCCTTACGATTCTGAGCTAGACTCATAATATAGTGAAATAGTACTTCCTACTCTCACATTCACGGTAGATCCTACCTTAAATTTAATAAGTGGATCTCACCATGAATGTGAGAAGAATAAGCATTATTCTTCGTACTTCAAAAGTATCTAAGAATTACTTTTTTTTTCCCCCTTGAAAAGAATTACTTAAAAGGGAAAGTACCATAAACAATTAAAAACATAGTAAACACAATTTATTTAAAGGTCCCGTTAACAGGTATTCTTAAAACATTTATTAATAGACCATTTTATGATCTGATACAACTTTTAAAGGAAATATAAAAAGCTGTAAAACAAATTAGTTACTTTTTTTTCTTTTCTCATAAAATGTTTCTAAAAATGTTTTCTAAACTAATTGCTTTTAACGTTTTTATTTATTTAATGGTATTGAAAAATTAAAATAAATTGCAAATACAAAATACCATCTCAAATATTCCTTCGTAATAAACACCATCTCTCACTGGGTAAAACAAAACAAACAATATACACAACAAACATACCTGCTGCATAAAACTTATACTATCACACACACCACCATCAAAACAACAAGAGTTCTATTAAAATATAGACTTCGATTACAATGCACAATTTCTCATCTTGAAGCCTAGGGTTTGTTCTGTTAACTTATTCCTTTTGTTACTCTTTTATTTCCTATTTTCTACTTGTGCTGCATCAGTTGGATTTTGGCTCTGAATTTGTGCGGTGGGGAGTGGCATTCTGAAATTGGTTCAACGAAAGGGGATTTGAAAAGGAAATCCATGATAATTTGGCTCAAATTGTTGCCGCCCCCAAAGAAGACAAACTGTTCCCCACTTATGATGTTTCATGAATTATTTCATAAGAAAAATCTTATTACACACTTGTTATTGTACATTCTATTTGAAATTGTGTTTTTAAAACACAATTACAGTTCATGTGATAGTATGTGTATGATGGGTGTACAATAGTAAGTGTATGATAATCATTACTCTATTGGCCTATCATAATCTTTTACTAGAGAAAAATGAATGATTACAAAAGATTCACCTGAATAGAGCACATAGAAATTAATCTATGACAGTTTAACTAAAATTGTTGTCACCCCTCAAGAAGAAAAGCTATGAGAGAGAGAGAGAGAGAGAGAGAGAGAGAGAGAGAGAGAGAGAGTGCCAAATTTAAGATATGTCAAATGAGAGTATGTAAATTTGCTTTAAAACGTCATAACATCCAAGTAACATTGAACCTACCAACATCCCAGCTTAGTAGTACAATTACATATTCGACTTTTTGGATAATTATGTAAAATATGTGTTAATAAATTTTATTTTGTCCTATATTTATGTTTAAAAAAAAAAAAAAAAAAACCTACCTGTTAAAATGTGAGTTGGATTCTAACAAGTAATAACAATCGATTCTTCTCTAAAATTGTTGAAGAAAAAAAAGGACCAAATTGAATTGCACTTCCCTCGTAACTATAATCTAATTGCAATGTCCCGCCACACTATAAAACTGAGCAATATATAACTCTTATTTTGTGCATAATTTTTTTTTTTTAAAATTTTTAAAAATGTTTTAGATGAAATAGTTATTGATATTTAATCATCTTGACATTTTGTAAAATTTTGCAAGCATAGAGTGTATAAAAAAAAAAAGTTATTAAGTAATTTAACATTAACAAAACTTACACCAGGTATAACTAGAACTTAACACACCCAAACAATGTGACCTGTGTATTATAGTTTTCTGCTATTTCTGTAGGTTCAGTAGATAGCTTTTTGGAACTATTACGGTTTATAGTTAGTGTTAATTGTATAGCTGCTACCACCGTGCACCCTTAGTGCGGTGGTCATTCCACAAATATAAATGATTATAGGGTGTAGGGGGCAAGGGTTGTGATTCAAGTCTTCAGAAAGGAGCCTCACACACATATACACTTAGATTAGGTTAGAGTAGAAATTTTATCTTGTAAAAAAAAAAAAAAATTATATAGCTGCTTTAAGTAACTTGATGTTGGTTTTATTAACTTGAGTTGGGTTGTAACTTAATTTGTTGATTTGGTTTTTAAAAAATAAAATTTTCTATTTAAATAAGAAGACTAGTTTTAGTGCTGTGTTTTTGTACCTGGGTCCTAGATTTAATGTTTATTTTTGTTTTCTTGATAACCATAGACTTTGTTGACTTCGTGGATTGTAACAGTTTTAGGATGCATTGAGAAAACGTTTGGTGGAATAGTTAACTAAGAGAGGTAATAAGACCGACCTTCAATTGGGTCCATGTCGAGTGTTTTTAAATCATTGTCTTTTGTCCTTATCTTTTAGATTTTATTTTATTTTATTTGATAAGTATCTTTTAGATTTGATATTGCCATTAAGTTGGACGTTTTTTATTAAATTTTTGTTATACCATCAAGAAACCAACTGTGAGTATGATTGCTGGGTTCAATTGATCGTGGCACAATAATATCACTTGGTAAGATAAGAAATTATGGTGGTTACAAGTTTTCTGCTGAGCTTCAAGATTAAATATTTGAAATTAATCCCTCCCTCTCTCGAGTGGGTGATTGGTAGAGGAGTTTGAATAATGTTGTTTGAGTATTTTTGATATACGTGTAGGTAAAAAAGTGTATAAGTGTGTTTTAAATGCTCAAAATAGGCTACCAAAAAAAAGTGTGTAAGTGTATTTTAAATGCTCAAAAAGTTGCTCAAAATAGGCTACCAAACGGGCGTTAATGGAAGAGATAAGCCCATTCAAAGTGTCAGAGTTTTATTTGTTCCATAATTAACTTAACAAACATTAATTTCTGGCCCCAGGCTTCACGTACAGTTGAATATTTAGTGAAATTTGACATGGAAATGTTTTTTAGAAAGTAAAAATTCTTAATGTGAAATTTTTGTTGAAACTAATTGAGTTTATAACAAAACATTAAAATGATATTCTAAACCAACTGTTTTTTTGCAGGAAAGTTGGCCTTTACTAAAAAGGTTATGAGTTCAGGTAAGATTTTTACTAGAGGATTGCTTTTCGTGCAAAGAAATATAATGAGTTGATATGATACTTGATTTAAATTGATTACATTTTCATACGTATACTTTAATAATGAAAATATATAAGAATCCATGATTTTAATATAGGCTTTCACTTGATATGCTTTTAAAGAGGTTAAAATTAGGGATGACGGGTCCATTGAAATATACCTGACGGTGCTTGACCAATTGGTTAATAGTGGACGGATTCAAGATGCGCAAACGCGAGGCAAACAGATCTCATGGCCACGTGGCATCCATATGGTTTGAGTGACCTCCAAGAAATCCTAAATGGAAACAACTTGCGTCCTACGATTAAACCTAGTTGATAGAGTCCCAATATGAATAGAATCCTAACATGAGAAGGATCCCATAATATACGCCTATTAATGATGATCTTCTCCATAAGGAAAAGCCTTTCCGCGCAAGAAAGGAAGGTTGGTTCTACATCACTATAAAAACCCAAAGGCTTTCAGAAACCAAGGTACGCATAATTCACCCCAGCTCTGGCACTTTAGAGTTGAGAAAGTTTTCTGACTTAACCTTTAGAGGGCATTTGGTCGATACCACACCGGTACTCTCCTAGGGTTTTCTTTGTTTTTGTTTTGCAGATCTTGTTTCAAGCATGTGAGTATTGTGCGACTAACTGATGATTTTCGGCTTCATCAGTTGGTGCCTTTTGTGGGAAGTTGCAAAGATAAGCCATACTTACCGCTTCCCGGACAAAAAGTTACGTGGTACTTACTTGTTCGATGGCAACCACTACCAACAATCGGGGTGACGAACCGTGCACCACTGCCCTAGAGAGACAAGTTCAAACCTTCGTAGCGGCATTAGAACGCCTCATCAAACAGAATCATGACCTAGAGGAACAGCTGTGCCAGAAAAACGCAGCACTAAACACCTAAGAGGAAGATCAGGAAAGAACCAGCGCTGAAAGGAGGAACCAAGAAGGGCCGGAAGGCAGCAACGCCCCAAGCAGACAAGAGCAACAGGATACTAGCCATCCTTCTAGCACAGATATGGCTCCCCCACACATAGTCGCGGAGATGCAAATGATGAAGGAGCGGATGGACCTCGTGATGAACGCCCTCAGGGGACAGGTGTCCAGTGATCTCGACGACTTGGTTCATCGGACTAACTCGCCCTTCACCACATCCATCTCGTCCTCCTCCCTTCCACTAAAGTTTCGTATGCCGCAAGTAGAGAGCTACGATGGATCCAAGGACCCCTTGGACCACTTGGAGTCTTTCAAGACCCTGATGCACCTTCAAGGGGTGCCAAACGAGATCATGTGCAGAGCCTTCCCCACTACGCTGAAGGGACTTGCAAGGATTTGGTTTGGCAAGATAGCGCCCAACTCCATTAGTACTTTCAAGAAGTTAAGCGCCTAGTTTGCCTCTCATTTTATCAGGGGGCATAGTTATAAGAAGTCCACTGCGTGCCTAATGAACATTAAGCAGCGGGAGGACGAGACGCTGAGGTCTTACATAGCTCGTTTTAACAAAGAGGCACTCTCGATCGATGAGGCCGACGATAAGATACTCATGGCCACGTTCACGAATGGGCTGCAGAAGGGTAAGTTTCTGTTTTCCTTATATAAGAATAACCCAAAAACCATGTCAGATGTGCTCTACAGTTTAAGTATATGAGTGCGAAAGACGTGCTGTTGGCTCACGAAGAAAAGCCTAAAAGGAGAGAGAGACAGGAGGAAACCCGATAGGACAGGGGGCGAAAGATGGCCAGGACATGAGACAAAAGGGAGGACAGACACACCAAACCTCCCATCGAGAGATTTACTAGCTTTACCCCCCCTGAACACACCGATTGATCAAGTCTTAATGCAGATCAAAGATGAAGGGGCATTAACATTCCCTAGCAAGCTGAAGGGGGACCCCAGCAAACGATTTAGAGATAAATACTGTCGCTTCCACCACGATTATGACTACGACACATCCGAGTACTACGATTTGAAGCAGCAGATAGAAGCTCTCATTAGACAAGGGAAGTTGCAGAGGTTCATTGGTAAGGAAGGGATGGAACAACCCCAAGGGCAACCTGCCCGGAGAGAAAACGAGCACTCTAGGCCACCCTTGGGAGACATAAAGATGATTGTAGGGGGTTGTGCGACTTCTAGTTCTTCCAAGAAGGCACGCAAAACATACCCACGAATGGTTTAGAACGTCTAGCTGACGGGGTACGCCCTAAAGATGGCACGAATCGATAATCCCGTAATTGAATTCACGGAGAAAGATGCCCAACGTCTCCATCACCCATACAACGATGCACTCGTAGTCACCATATGTGTAGGAGGTTATAATACCCACAAAGTCCTTATGGACAACAGAAGCTCAGTTGATATCCTATACTATCCGGCATTCCAACAAATGAAAATAAAGAAAGAACAGTTGATTCCGACCAACGCACCACTCGTAGGATTTGGAGGAACAAGGGTGCATCCTCTAGGAGCAGTCACCCTGCCAGTAATGATCGGAGATTACCCTTAGCAGATCACCAAGGATGTCACCTTCCTGGTGGTTGATTGTTCATCTGCATACAACGCCATATTGGTTCATCCTACTTTGAATTCGTGGAAAGTTGTGACCTCGACCTAGCATATGAAGATTAAGTTTCCAACCAAGTATGGAGTAGGAGAGGTAAGAGGCGATCAAGTGGCAACACGCGAATGTTCCATAGCCATACTGGAAATGGATGACCAGTTGCAGACAATGTGCATAGAAGAATAGTGGACGGTAGCAGAACCAGTGGAAGGGTTGGAAGAAGTACCCCTTGATGTTTCCAGACCTGAACGGACGACAAGAATAGGTACCTTGGCCAGCCAGCACGTACGTCGAGCACTCACAACATTCCTAAGGGAAAACTAGGATGTATTCGCCTGAAGTCATAAGGACATGCCAAGAATTGATCAATCAATCGTAGTCCACAGATTGAATGTGTCACCCTCATTCTCTCTTGTCGGGCAGAAAAAACGAGTGTTCGCACAGGAACAGGACAAAGCCATAGCTGAGGAGGCTAAGAAATTACAAGAAGCAAACTTCATATAAGAAGTATACTATCCCAACTGGCTGGCAAATGTGGTAATGGTCAAGAAAGTTAACGGGAAGTAGAGGATGTACGTAGATTTCACAAACCTAAACAGGGTCTGCCCCAAGGACAGCTATCCTCTCCCACAGATTGACACCCTGGTAGACTCAACCGCAAGACACCAACTGCTGAGTTTCATGGACGCATTCTCTAGTTACAACCAGATCAAGCTAAGTGAGGATGATCAGGAGAAAACTTCATTCGTCACTAGCCAAGGTCTTTTTTGCTACAAAGTGATGCCATTCGGACTCAAGAATGTGGGTGCCACATACCAAAGGCTAATGAGTAGAATGTTCGCACATTAGATTGGAAGGAATGTGCAAGTTTATATAGACGACATGTTGGTAAAAAGCATACGAGAGGACAACCACTTGAACGACCTCTAAGAGACCTTCGATACTCTTAGATCGTACAACATGAAGCTGAATCCAAACAAATGCGCGTTCGGTGTGACAGCAAGAAAGTTCCTCGAATTCATGGTATCCCAAAGAGGTATCGAGGTCAACCCAGAAAAGATACATGTCATACTGGAGTTAGCTCCGCCAAAAACAGTCAAGGAGGTACAGAGCTTGAATGGCAAGGTGGCTGTATTAAACAGGTTCGTCTCAAAAGCAACGGATAAGTGCCTACCTTTCTTTCGCACATTGAAGAAGTCGTTTGAATGGACAACTGAGTGCCAACAGCATTTGAAGATCTGAAAGTATATCTTTCTTCTCCGCCATTACTAAGTTCATCTAAGCTAGGAGAAGAACTGTTCCTATACCTAGTCGTCTCTCCAGCCGCTATTAGCTTGGCCCTGGTCAGAGAAGAGGACGGGGTGCAGAAGCTCGTATACGTCACAAGCCAAGCACTGTGAGAACGGAAGAAAGGTACCCCCATATGGAAAAGCTCGCTTTCGCGTTGGTAATTGCGGCATGAAAACTTAAGCCGTATTTCCAGGCACACATTGTGGTTGTCCTAACGAACAAAACCCTGTGCAAAACTATAAGTAGCCCTGAAGTTGCATGACGGATGGCATTATGGGCAGTCGAATTGAGTGAATTCGACATACAGTATTGATCGCTCATGGCTATAAGGGGCAAGTGGTAGTTGACTTCATCGTAGAATTCGCTATCGGGGAAGGCCAGGGGGCAGAAGAGATTCCACAATGGAGCATCCACACAGACAGATCCTCCAACAGGCAAGCAGAAGGAGTTGGTGTGATACTCCATAACCTAGAAGGGGATAAAATAGAATGCATGATCCGTCTAAACTTCCCTACGACCAATAATAAAGCATAATACGAAGCCTTGATAGCAAGGCTAGACCTTGTCAAGGCCGTGGGAGCTGAAAATTTGGTCGTGTACTGTGATTCCCAAATAGTAACCAGCCAAGTTAACGAAGACTACGACTGCAAGAATGAACGGATGAAAAAGTACCTTGAGCAGGTGAAGGATCGAGTTAACAACCTCTGAGTGAAGTTTGTTCAAATCCCAAGGGAGGAGAACAAGCACGCCAACCGACTTGCTAAAGCTACTTCAGCAGAACATATGGTCATCCCTGGTCAGGTATTGTCCTTCGTTTAAATATTATCACTGATAAACGATACTAGTGTGCAAGAGATAGGTTCCGCGAACTATTGGATGACGCCAATAGCCTCCTACCTAAAGGACGGCGTACTACCAAACGATAAAGAGGCTGCGAGGAGGTTGAAGGTTTAACCAGCTCGCTTCATTTTGATTAAGGACGTTCTATATAAGAGAGGCTTCTCCCGACCGTACCTAAGGTGCCTCGTCCCCGAGGAGGTAGACTATGTTTTGAGAGAAGTCCACGAAGGAGTCTGTGGAAACCACTCTGAATCATGATCGTTGGTTCATAAATTAATCCGGGCTGGGTACCACTGGCCAACCATGCAAAGGGATGCCCATACATATGTCAAAACGTGCGATAAGTGACAAAGATTCGACAACCTCATCAGGCAACCAACAGCAGTCAGACAATTGAAGTTCCTTGTAGTCGGCATTGACTACTTCACCAAATGGGTAAAAGCGGAAGCCCTGGTGACTATCACGAAAAAGAATATACAAAGTTTAGTATGGAAAAATATCATCTACAAGTACAGTATACCTAGGGTGCTGGTCTCGGACAATGAGAAGCAATTCGATAACGATGCATTCATAGACTTTTGCTCACAACTAGGGATCAAGAACTACTACTCGTCACCTGCCCACCTGCAGGCCAATGGACAAGTTGAGGTCACGAACTGATCCTTGCTCTAAATCATCAAGACTTGGCTTGAGGGGGCAAAGGGTATATGGCTGGACGAACTATCGAGTGTTTTGTGGGTGTACAGGACAACGATGAGAACGCCTACAAGAGAGACCCCGTTTCGACTAGCATACGGTCATCCCAGCTGAAGTGGGACTCACAAGCTATAGGGTAGGGAATCATGACGAAAGCAAGAATGATGAAACTATTCACCTGCAGCTTGACCTGGTGGACGAAGTAAGAGCGACAGCTGAATAAAGGTTAGCAAGATACCAAAATCTCATGGCCAAGCACTACAACTACAAGGTCAAACATAGGGACTTCCAGGTTGGAGATCTTGTCCTGAAAAAGGTGATGGACACTACAAAAGATACCTCCTAAGGAAAGCTAGGACCTAACTGGGAAGGACCATACAGAGTTGCATCATGGCATAGGAAGGTATAGAGGTGTGCAAACTATCACCGGAGTCGACAACACCGATCGACACCGATCCTCCTACACCGCCATTAGCACCGACCGACGGAGCCGATGCCGGCGATCGAAACGTGAAAGGAGCTCCGATGCCGGTGCAGTGAGGACGTCGGAGTCTCAAAGCAAGCACCGAGTAGAGTCGAAACGAACCGATACAAACTAAGAGAAATATTTTCAGTTCAGATCAGGGGTACAATGTCGTTTAGATGTGTATCTATTTTAAATTTTTTTGGTAAAACGTCGTCGTATTGGGTTATTATAAAAAAAAAAAAAAAAAAAAAAAACACAAAACTGCACCGTTTTATGTAGGTTTTCAGACACATACCTTAGTAACCTCACTATAAATTCATTTATTCACAGCTGGGGACCCTTAACTCTCTCTCTCGCTCTCGCCCCAGTCGCCTCGCCTCTAGCCTCTCACTCGCGGTCTTGCCAGCCTGAGTCACGCCTCGCAACAGCAGCAGCTCCCCGCGGCAAACCACGGTAAGCCTGAGCCATTAGCCCCTTTCTTTTGGTTTTAATGGAAATGGAGTGAGAGTGAGAGAGATTGTGTTTGATTATTTGTAGTTGTGCATGTGAGTGTGACTGTGTGAGTTGTTGACTGCTTGTTGTTCAATGTTCAGTAGAGAAGTGGAACCTAGAGACCTAGAGATAGAGTTAACTGTTAAGAGACTGAGATGGAGATTGGAGTTAAGGCGTGCGTGTGTCTGTGTGTTGAGTGTTGACTCAGTTAATTTATTTAATTATTTATGCATGTGAGTGTGAGTTGTGCGTAATTATTTATTTATTGAGTTTTTAGTTAGTTATTTATTTATTTAATTTATTTTTTACTTTTTCGTGTGTTGACTCAGTTTAGTTAATTTATTTAGTTAGTTTTTAGTTATTTAGTTATTTATTTATTTATTTAGTTAATTTTTAGTTATTTATTTATTTAGTCAGTTGACTGACCCAGCCTACTAAGTAGTAAGCACTAACGTTTTTTTTTTCTTCAGCATTTTAATTTTTGAGGGAGACGAGATTGAGAGAGTTCACGCTTTCAATCCTTCACCGAGAGGTAATTACTAAACACTCACTATATTCAATATTATGATTTTAAATTTTTAGTACTTAGTAACAAGTAACAACTGCTTTAAGTTTATATATAATTATATATAAAATTAGCTTTTATTTTATATTTATTCAATATAAATATAAAATAAAAGCTAATTCTCTAGTTTTGAATTGTTGTTAATATTAGTGACATGAATTGTTGAGTAATGACTAATGACTAATGATTAATAATTGTTAGTCGGTTATTGTTTGTTGCCTTGTTGTAACTAAACTGATTAGTTATTGCTATTATTGAATCTGGTTGTGACATTCATTGATTGAGAGTGAGCTATTTGATACTACATTTGTTGGAAAAATTATAATTTGATATTATTGTGGGAACTTTGTTTTTTAGTTGTTTGGAAATTTTTTTATTAGATGGATGTCGATACTCCACTTGGATTTGGTGCAGCTAGGGACCCTAACCTACCTCCTCCTAGTCCTGGTAGTGCTAACCCTAACCCACCTGAACCTGCAGCACCGATTGGACTTGGTGCATCACTTCCCCCACTATCACCTAAACAAGGTGGTAAGGACCCGTCTATAGTATGACAACACTTCATTAAGTTGGTTGGTTTTGATCCCAAAAATCCTAGATCTTAATGCAAGTATTGTAAAAATCAATATAAATGTCATGGTAAGAAAAATGGTACTTCGGGCATGTTGCAACACATGAAGGTGTGTAAGAAGTGGCCTTTTCCCCGTGATGATAAGCAAAAAACTTTGTCTTTCCAAGCGAAGAGAGAAGGGGAAAGTGGTTCAAATGTGTTAGTGGTTGCAAATTATAGTGAAGAGAGGATAAGGTTGGCATTGGCAAGGATGATTGTCATTGATGAATTGCCTTTTAAATTTGTGGAGCATCAAGGCTTTCAAGAATTTATGGAAATAGTTGAGCCTAGGTTTCCTATTCCCCATCACACTACCATTGCAAGGGCTTGTATGAAGATTTATTCTAGTGAGGTGGATGTCTTGAGAAGGGCTTTTGTTGGGCAATGGGTTTGTGTGACAACGGATACTTGGACATCCATACAAAACTTGAACTACATGGTAGCCACTGCGCACTTCATTGATGGGGATTGGACTTACCAAAAGAAAATCTTGAACTTTTGTCCTATAGCTAATCACAAAGGGGACACCATAGGTAGAGCAGTTGAGTCATGTTTGTTGAAGTGGGGTATAGACTGATTGTTTATAATCACTGTGGACAATGCTAGTTCTAATGAGGTGGCAATTGATTATGTGAAGAAGAAAACAAAAGAAAGAGATAGTAGCATATTGGGTGGTGAATTCATGCATATGCGTTGTTGTGCGCATATCTTGAATTTGATTGTGCAAAGTGGGTTTAAGTCTATTCATGAATCAATTGCCAAAGTTCAGAATGTGGTGCGATATGTGAGAGCCTCTCCCACAAGGTTTGAGAAGTTTCAAGAATGTGTTGAAAATGAGAAAATCAAAGCCAAACGTTTGTTGTCCCTTGATGTGCCAACAAAGTGGAATTCCACTTATCTCATGTTAGATTGTGCTTTGAAATTTGTGAGAGCATTTGATAGGTTGGAAAAGGAGGATGGGCATTACAAACTTTATTTTTGTGAAGCGGATGAGAATGGGAAAAAACCCATTAGTCCTCCTAACTATCTTGATTGGGAAAATGTCAAGACCTTTGTGAAATTTCTCGGCATATTTTATGAGGCAACACTTAGATTTTCTGGGTCCTTGTTTGTCACTTCTAATATATACTTCCATGAGCTAATTAGCATTGAAAATCAATTGCAACAGTTGTGTAGTTTTGATGGGGATTCACTTTTGAAGAGTATGGCGGTAGAGATGAAAAAAAAAATATGATAAGCATTGGGGAAGTATGGATAATATCAATTTAATGCTTTTTGTTGCTGTTGTTCTTGACCCAAGGTATAGATTGAAGTATGTGAAGTTTTGGTTTAGGGAGTGGTATGGAAAGGACAAGAGGGATGTGATGAGTTCTAAGGTTCAGGATGCATTGAAGAGGTTGTATGTGGAGAGAGTGGGTCAAAATGGAGTTTCGAGTTCTAGTGGTAATGGTGCTTCATTGTCTAGGGACTCCAGGCCAAGTGTTAGCAATGCTTCATTGTCTGATCACATTAAAAGTTATAATAATAAGTTTAAGCAACACTTGGCGGACGAGGACAATGTGGAAAGCAAATCTGAGTTGGATAGGTATTTGTTGGAATCTTCTGAGGACCCTGATGTGGAAGATTTTGACATCTTGATGTGGTGGAAAATGAATTCTTCTAAATATCGAGTCCTTTCCCAAATTGCCTGTGATGTGTTGGCTATTCCTCTCTATAGTTGCATCTGAGTCTACTTCTAGTACGAGGGGGCGTGTTTTGGATTCGTTCCGTAGTTCACTATCTCCTAATACAGTTGAAACCCTTATTTGTACCCAAAATTGGTTGAAAGATGCAAAGCAAAAAA
This sequence comes from Quercus ilex subsp. ballota, assembly GCA_032727855.1. Taxonomy (NCBI): domain Eukaryota; kingdom Viridiplantae; phylum Streptophyta; class Magnoliopsida; order Fagales; family Fagaceae; genus Quercus; species Quercus ilex. Next base: position 30,181,603 of record CM064909.1, read on the forward strand.
GACCAATAAAGCTTCGGGAGTGCATGGATAATGTGGAGGATGTGGATGGTTTTGAGACTGACACTGGTAAATATATGTTCATTTTGTTTGTTGTATATATCAATTGTTTATTTATTTGCTTAATGCTTACGAATCATTTTATTTTAAATGGGATTGTAGAAATTGCATCGGTTTGCCCAATGCCTATGAAGGAGGATCCAAGCACCATTGTGTTGGATGATGATGAGTGATGTGCTGCTCTTTACTTGGAGTTAGTTAGTAGTTAGTATTATGTAAGTATACTTGCTATTCTCATTCGTTTGTATTAATTATAAATATTCTATTGTTCATAAACATTTTATTGTTATTAACACGTGTTTATTTTGTTTTGTTTAGTATTTTGTGGGAGTTCTAAAATGATGCATAGTGCACAGACTTACTGGACAAAAGACTTACAAGACTTACAAGAATTAGCATTCTTTTGCCTATTTCCTAATTATATCTGCACATGTTATTGGTAGTGGACTTTTTACTAATGATAGTTATTTAGGTATTCATGGGTGGGATTATTATTGGGGATACAAGCAATTAGCATTCTTTTGCCTAAATGCTAATTTAATTTGTATATCTTTTGGCATTTGTGGACAGTGACAAATAGTTCTGTAATACGTTATTAAGTAGATACATTAACGCTTATTGTTATTGACACTGACACACATAGTGACACTAATGATATTATATGTTACATGATAGTATTTTGGGAGTTGAACTCTTATTGAGGCAATTTCAAAATATTTTTGCATGGTGAATGAAATGAAAAAATTTGGATCATTATGTGAACATATGTTTTGCATAGGTTTTGTACAGGTTTGAAATGAAAAATACAGTTTTGAAATTTTGGATCATTATGTGATCATTATGGATCATTATGTGAAATTTTGCACAGGTTTGAAATTTTGGATCATTATGAAATGAAAAATACATTATTTGGCACAGGTTTCTTGAACTGGTTGATATATTGATATTGGGCTTGAAAGCCCAATTTTTTTATTATTAAAAAAAATAGTTTTTTTAATATTTCAAACTGATCAAACTGACTAAAGTGCACCGCAAAAAACCGCACCGCTATAGGTCGGAAAATTGACCCTAGGTGGCGTGCATCGGTTCCAATTATAAAAAAACCGATCTCTATCAATTCGGTAATAAATTTGAAAAAAAACAGCCCTTACCGAACCGCGCACACCCCTAGGAAGGGAACCTACCACCTGGAGACATTGGATGGGCAAAAGCTGTATCACCCATGGAACACGAAGCACCTGAAGAAATACTACTAGTAGACGACAATGTGAACAATAAAACAATACTCCTCATTTCCAGTTTATTGCTTTCTAGTTAGAGGTTTTATTATTTATAGTTCCTTTTAAGCCCAAAAAGGCAAGTTTTTTTTTTAGAACAATTTTTACCCGCATGTTTACCACACAATAAAAGGAGTTATTCAGAAATATCGTGTATAAATCTACATGTCTACATATTCATTAAAAGTCCACAAAGTGGACGAATTCAATAACACGTTGGATCAAAAATAAGTCCATAAGAGGACGGGTTCATCCGGGAGGATGATCATTAAGGACCACAAAGTGGACGGATTCAACAACACGTTGGATAAAAAATAAGTCCATAAGAGGACGGGTTCGTCTGGGAGGATGATCATTAACGTCCACAAAGTGGACGATTCAACAACATGTTGGATAAAAAATAATTCCATAAGAGGACGGGTTCGTCTAGGAGGATGATCATTAAAGTCCACAAATTGGATGGATTCAACAACACGTTGGATAAAAAATATGTCTATAAGAGGACGGGTTCGTCCGGGAGGATGATCATTAAAGTCCACAAAGTGGACAGATTCAACAATACGTTGGATCAAAAATAAAAGTCCATAAGAGGACGGGTTCATCCGAGAGAATGATCATTAAAAGTCCACAAAGTGGACGAATTCAACAACACGTTGGATCAAAAATAAAAGTTCGGGTTCATCCAGGAGGATGGTCATTAAAATCCATAAAGTGGATGGATTCAACAATACGTTGGATCAAAAATAAAAGTCCATAAGAGGACGGGTTCATTCGGAAGGATGATCATTAAATTCCACAAAGTGGACGGATACAACAACACATTGGATCAAAAGTACAAGTCCATAAGAGGACGAATTCATCGATAATTATAAGGTCCATACAGTGGACGGTTTTGGCAACACATTGAATTAACATTACAAGTCCACAAAAGGACAGATTCATCCTAAAGACGAGTTATATTCATGCATAGCCATAAACTGAATGGATTCATAAAAAGACATAAAAGTAGACGAATAAAACAAATAATTGAAATATTGCTAAAGCCTATAAAGGGAGAAGTTTAGATATAGAACGCAACGGTTAAATTAAACACTAACTGTTCTTCAAAATTTTTATATTCAAAAAAAAAAAAAAAAACTACTGCTGAACGGGGTTATTTTCTTCTTTCTCCTCCTCCGAGGGTCGTCGACTAGGCATCATCAGCAAAAAACTCGTCCGTGCTCTCAAAGTGGATAGGCTGAGCTAAGGTTTGTCCTGGGTATTAATAGTGACATGAGATACGTCCAGGTCAGAATAAAAAGTCTTGACTTGGCGGAGGGTGTCGTCGAAACCTTCAGCAAAGGAGCTTCCGAGCTCTGCTAGAAGGGCGTCGGAGTCACGATACTCACATATCGCTTCCTCCTTCTCCTAACGGAGCTGGTTCTTGGTGTCACTAATTTCTTTTTCCTTGTCCTCCAAGACCTGCTTCAATAGCTCCGTCTGCTTCTCCAACTCACCCCTAACTTCCTCTGATAAAGCAAGTTTCTTCTCCTGGACTGTCTTCCAGGCCCTCAACTCGTTCAGCTCGTCCTCCATCGACCTTGCCATCGCCCTTATACGGTCCAACATCGTCTCATGGTTTAGGTAATGCCCCATCAACCCCTTCATCATTAACATTGCTTGAAGGCAGAAGGGTTAGTAACAAGGTGAGTGGACGGGAAGAAAAAAAAAAGAAAAAAAGAAAAAAGGAGAATGGATGTAACAACCTGAGCAATACAAAAAAGCCCCGTCTCCCCTATAGCCTCAGTTGCATGGTTGCTTAAGTCCTCATAATCATCAGCCGTGATGATGGACGAGAGCTGCTCCAACGTGTACTTAGAGTCCTCATGGAGGAGGATGGGTGGTTTTTCAGTGACGGGGACAGAACCCGTCATGAATCCTTTGCCCTTTCCTGGGCTAGGCTGAGTGACCGTCTTCTTGGCCTCGGCTTGCAAACCCATGGTGGGCTCAGGGACAGTTTTGGGTTTCTTTAGGAGACGGCCAGTCTTCTTTGGCTGTTTCCTTTTAATAGACGGGTTGGCCGAACCTGTCCCCTTAAGGGTCTGACACTCCCGTTGCTTCTTTAAAGCAGCTTGCTGCTTGATATAGGCCCTTCTCCTCGCAACATCCATTTCTACACAAAGGGGACGGATGTCAGGTGTTTAATAATATTAAAAATATATATATATATATATATATATATTGTGTGACGGGTTTACATTGGCGAATTTGAAGATCGTAGCGACGGGCGGCTGTTGTGGGCTCTGGTCCATCACAATATCGAAAGAAGGTGTCAAGGGTGACCAATTTAGCCCACATCCTCTCCTTTAGCTTGGTTTTACGGAAAATTTTCTCCAAAAAACTCTATTGCTCTAGTGAGACTTGTGAACAGTCCTGAACTATAAAAGAAAGAGAAAGAAGACGATTAGAGTAACATCTAACACAAACAATTAAGAACTTGAATATAGACGGATGCATATCGGACAGGGGCATTATGCCCCATGTTGTGTCGACGGGCATATATTCATGGTCGCCAGGATGACACATCCACTTATCACCTTCTAAGAAAAAATACCGACTTTTCCAATTTTTGTTAGAGTCGGGGGTTTCACACACAAGCCTCAACAATGGGCTTTTAGGCAGAAAGTTGTACATGCCCTTTGACTGACCAATCTCAGCCGGACGGCAGCAATTAAAGAATTCTTCCACCATTAACCTCCGTGCTCTGTCGGACATTGCCCCATATAAGACCTCCACGCCAAGGAAGACCCTCCAGGCGTTTGGGGAGATCTATGTGACAGCCACACCTAGATACTAAAGGAGGCAACAGTGAAGTGAACTTAGGGGGAATCTGAGCCCTGCCTTCAACATTTGCTCATAGACCTCGACACCTTCAACACCCTCGTAGTAACATTTCTTTGACTTATAAGGTAGACGGATGGGTATGTTGACGGGTATCTGGTATTTCTCCCTAAGTGTCTTGAAGTGAGGTTCTTTGATTGTTGAAATAAAATCATTAACCATCCATAAGGGTAGCATTATGAACTCCCTAAGTCCATCAAGACCTATGACGGATTGGACTGAGGGTTCATCGCCAACTAGATCGTCACCAGAGCCACCCTCTGACCCATCCGTCTCTAAATCCTCATCCCTTGAAGGAGAGGTGGTTGACGAGTTCATTTTTTCACTTGAAGTGTCGGGGTCTTTCTGCCCTAACAGAAACACTTCATCGTAGCCTGCTCCATCGCGAATACACGATTGGTTACTTGACGCACTAGACATCTATCACCTACACGTGACGGTAAACCCTAAGACACTGACAGATCTAATAGATGATGGGAGTACAAAGTCTAAAAGATGACAAATTTAATGGAAGGAGAAGAGTACTTACCGGTTGAAAATGAGCAGCAAAAAGGTGTTGATGACGGGTGCACTAGGTGAATGGTATGCTCGTTTATCAGTGGTGACGACAACGCTCTGATCGTAAGATTTCTATGGAAAGTAAGAAATGAGGGTTAAAAAGGCAGGTTTATATAGAGGGAATGACACAGAAGACGAATGGACGCTTCGTTTCAAGAGATGGACCACTAAATCAATGCCACGTGTCCCTACGACATTAATGACCCTAGGCCAACCTGTCAGGATGAGGGTGTTTCTCAGGAGGCAAGTTGATCTGTCACTCCACATGTCTGTCCACTCAAAGATCATGGACCCATGGAATGAGGGGGCAACTAAAGAGGGTAAAATTAGGGATGACGGGTCCATTGAAATAAACCTGACGGTGCTTGACCAGTTGGTTAATAGTGGACAGATCCAAGATGCGCAAATGTGAGGCAGACGGCTCTCATGGCCACATGGCATCCATATCGTTTGAGTGACCTTCAAGAAATCCTAAATGGAAACAACTTGCGTCTTACGATTAACCCTAGTCGATAGAGTCCCAATATAAATAGAATCCTAACATGAGAAGAATCTCGTAATATACGCCTATTAATGATGATCTTCTCCATAAGGAAAAGCCTTCCCATGCAAGAAAGGAAGGTCGGTTCTACATCACTATAAAAACCCAAAGGCTCTCAGAAACCAAGGTACGCATAATTCACCATAGCTCTGGCACTCTAGAGTTGAGAAAAGTTCTCTAACTTAACCTTTGGAAGGTCTTTGGCCTGTACCACATCGGTACTCTCCTAGGGTTTTCTTTGTTTTTATTTTGCAGATCTTGTTTTGAGCACGTGAGTATTGTGCGACTAACTGATGATTTTTGGCTTCATTAGCTTTGTTGTTAATAATGTAGATATTTGGCGAAATTCAATGGACATGTTGATAGTTGGATGTAGTTGAAAAATTATTTTATTTGTTCCACTTAAACTCAAATGGTCAATGTTAATGTATTTTATTAGTATAGAATACATATAATACATATAATTTATTATTACATTGTTTGTAATCTAATTTAAGAAATATGACTACCTTCTTATTTTTGCCGTTTAGTCTTCTTGTTGAAACTTGAAACTGGTTCAAAATGCTCTCTACATGTTTAACCTAATTATATAAAAGACAGTATATCTTCAGCTTGTTATGTGTTTTATGGAGGAGAGAGGGAATCAAGAAACTGTTAATTATTTATTTTTGCTTGTTCAACTGCTAGAGCAATGTGGTTTGCTTGTAGCATAAAGGTTTGATTTATTGCAACCTCAATAACTTTTTAGTGATTATTTAATATTTGAACATGCTTCTGATAATACCTTGCTTGTGGTTCTGATTGAAGGTGTCTTATCTTATGGTCTATTTGGTTTTTAGAAACAAAGTTGTGTTTGAAGGATTGTCTATATTACCTAATGGTTGAATATGGCATATGGTGGACTTATACATGTAGAAGAATGCTTATTGCTGGGATTAATCTAAAAAATGATACAAGTTACTCTAAGAAAAAAAAGATTTAATGGACTTAGTGTGTAAGGACAAGCTGGAGAGAAGTATGATGCTTTGCTGTTATGGTGCTGCAGCAACAATAAAAAATGAGCAGTCATTATAGCTTTCAGAAGCTTTTGGGGCACTTGTTTGAAGCATTGTATAATGCTATTATCCTGTTTAGTATTCATTATCTTTTATTGGAGCTTCTAAATATATTTGTCATTACATTCGTAACCAATGCATAAAGTTTTCACTTTTTTCCGGGTTTGGGAAAGATTATCTTAAGCAGTCTTATCCCCAAAATCTTGCCATTATATTGAACAATAATATAAGTTCAAATATTAAACCTATTTATAACACAATTACACAACCAATATGTAAATCATTTTTTGTGTGAATAGAATAAATAAAAAATGAAAAATTGACATTTCAAAATTCAATTACAAGTACAATAAACCTTTTGCCCTAAGGAATACATATTCCATACTGCAAGCCACCCTCAACATTACCTTAATAGACAGCTTTCTCCGTACTCCAACATCCAAGTACAATTAAAAAGTCCCAAGGCCAAATCTTGTACTTCAGGTCAAAGAGCATGCTTATGGATCAATAATTGCTATTTACCTGCAAGACAAAAACTGGAATTTTTTAATTCCAGATTTGATTAGAAGTAGCTTTCAGGTTTGATGCGCCCATTGTTTTTGTTGATACCAACCAATGTTATCAAATGCAGCACTAATACCACACCGACACCGTATTCACTTTTAGTGACTCTACTCTGCTTACAATTCTAACAATAAATTCTACCATATGAAATTAGTTTTTGTTAGAAAAACTCAGTTATAAACATAGAAAAGAGGTTTAATACAAATGATCTATTTACAATAACTGTTTCTGTGTGATAAAATATGGTTAAACAAATGGTCTGTGTGATGACTGTCTATTTACAAATGGTTAATACAAATGGTCTGTGTGATAAAATATATAAGCTCAAAAGCTTTGATAACCAGAGAATGGTGACAAAGTTGAAAATGGAGAGAAATTCTTTGGCCGTGTTTTGTATTCCTGAATCAGACAAATTGATAAGTTGGTTGATGAGTCAAGACTAAGATTATACGAAAATGTGATTTTTATTTCCAGTACTATTAGCAAGGGAAGAGACATGAAGATGATTGCATAAGATTTAATACACACAATGGCAACAGGACAACAAAAACTTCAACTTGTGTTAACAACAGAACCATAAAACTCTAATTTTTATCACAGCCACTCAATGCACAAAACCCAACTGAATTTCCCTAATAATCACTCAAAAGGAAAAATTCAACTGAAATGCAAGACAGGGTATGCAATGCCACTTTAGAATCTAAGTCTTAATCCATCCCCTATATGTCTATATGAAATTTTTTTTTGCTACCACCCCCTTCTCCTAAAAGATCTATTTATTAGTATAATTAACATCAGGTGAGACTACATATATTGCAATTGTTAAAAAAAAAAGAACAACATAAATCTCCATATAAATTATTTCCACCAAAAAGGAGAAAAAATTCCAAACAATGTTATGGTTTGCTTTCCAATCAAATAAAATTATGCATGTAAAGTTTATAATTTTCTAATAAAAAAGTACCTTTGGCTTTCAGTTACTTACACCCAACAAAAAGGATGCACCTTTCATTATCGAACTCCCACACTCAACATTTTACGTAATCCCATAGATTACATATATTGAGTAGGCACACACTTATGGCAGATTTGTGATTATAAGCTTTTGTTTTATTTTGTTTCATATATAAAAAATTACTTTGATTTTTAAAGTAATAGCATAAAAACAATAGTATTCCTCTCCTTAAAATTCACAAACCAATGAACAATCGGTAAACACATCCTGAAAATACTAATTCGGTAATTCCCAATCAAACCGTGATACTGACAGCAAAACATTTCCACAAAAACTTGTTGGACACACAAAATAAGTGTGTGTCTTACTCTAAATTAAAAACTCAGCTTATTTTACTATTCAACTTATTTTTGTTACTATTCATAGGCCGCATTTCACTTTTTGGTATTATTCATAAGTTCCACCGTATTATTTCAGCTAACTTTTACCTTTATCTATAGTATTTTTAGTAAAAAGTTTTCAGTTTCAATAAAATAAACTGATCCCAAACAGACCCTAAGCTTGTTTCACCTCAGCCATAGGTATGCTCGTAATTTAAAATCCTCAAGATAAATATAATAGTTCTTGAATGCAATTTATTAAAAATAGAAGTTTAGGGGTACCCATTTTTTGGTTAACATAACCCACCACAACAACAATAACAACAACAACAACAACAACAAAACAAAAAAAAAAAAAAAAAAAAAAAAAAAAACCAGTTTAACTAAGATTTTTAAGAAAAAACCATAATAACTCTCTCCAAAGTTTCAAGTTTAACAGACCCGAATGGTCCGTTTGGATTGAGGAGGAGGGGGGAGAGTAGAGTAGATCGAGTAAGATTGACCCAAAATTAGTCTATTTTCAGTCAATTCTACTCTACTCTCCTCCATTCCCTCTCTCTCCCCCCTCAATTCAAACAGGTCCTAAACTTGTAATCATGTAAAAACTATGCAGATCTAATCCTCAAAGAGCTAGAGAGGGAGGGAGAGCTGACTTAGGCAGTTGGGCTACAACTCCTTTTGAGAGAGGAAGATAATTTTAGGGTTTGTTTGGGATCCGATTATTTTGCTGAAACTGAAAACTTTTTGCTGAAACTGAAAACTTTTTGCTGAAACTGAAAACTTTTTGCTGAAAGTACTACAGGTAAAGGTAAAAGTTAGCTAAAATAGTATAGTGAGACCCATAAATAGTATCAAAAAGTGCAATGTGACCCATGAATAGTAGCAAAAATAAGCTGAATAGTAACATAAGTTAACAAAATTAATTATGCCAAACAGACATTTAAGGCCTATTTGGATACCGTTTATTTTGCTAAAAACACTGTAGCAAAATAATTTTTAAATATGTGAATAGTACTGTGGGACCCATTTTTATGCAAATTTTGTTAAAAAAGAAGTTTGTGGGTCTCATGAACAGTGCACGGGACCCACTGGAACTCAATTAATGCTCTTCTCAAAAAAAAAAAAAAAAAAGCGAAATGCAGACAAACGCAGACGCTGCCAATATAATCAGTACCCAAACAGGTACTTTGTAAGAAAAGAAGAAGAAGCCGAAGGATTTGCTGCTTTGAGATTTTTTAAAAATAAAGGGCGAAATTAGAAAACTTATAAATTAAAAGAGAGTGAGAAACATAATCCAATGCTTCTGATCATCTCATCGACTTATCTTCTTATAGCTAATTCCCTTTTGCTGTCCATCACTCTCTGTGCATGAGTTTTTGTCTCAGCAGTGAGTGAGCACAAATGAAGTGAAAGTTTAGTATGAAACGGTGTGTTTTTATCAGCACGCCTCACCAAAAGAGATAAATTTTGACATAACTAAAAAAAAAAAAACATTCTTCTTAAGGCTCCTGGCTCCTTTTTTATGTATAGTTGGTGAAAGATTATTAGAAGTTTGGAACACAAGTATCAAGTAGAAGTTGATAGATTAGTAGAAACGTAGCAAGTAGAAGTTGTTACTGTAGAAGTTGTTACCATTGTATGAAAATTTAAAAATGTGGAGCAAGAGCTTTTGTTAGCATTTGATATATTTGTAGGAGCAGGATGGAATTTATGTTGGTCTCAAGCTTTGCATAGAAGTATAATTAAATTATGTTGGTCTCAAACTAAAACACAACCTCTTAAAAACACAATTATCAAAAAAAAAAAAAAAAAAAAACCTCTTAAAAACACAAACCAATTATCAATCATATAAGCTACAAAATCATATATATGTGTATATATATATATATATATATATCATTATTATATCAAAATAAACTACAAATCAACCAAAACCTTAAAAACCCCATAAATAAAAATCACTATTTCTACATAAACCAAATCTGTAGTGTAGGGGTTGGGTTTGAGCACTTTTCCTAAGGAATAAGCGAACTCGAGCCCAATAGGCCCAATATAATAAATTTATAGAGAATGGGTTGAAGAATTGGGTTTTGGTAAGTATATCAACAATTAAAGATGGTTTGGAGAAGGATTAAGTAAAACAAATCTGGACTTGGGCAAGTAATCCAGTCCTCGGATGTGCCGAGGAGCTTCCACTTAGTATTTATTGAGTTACAATATCGATGGTTACAAAGTTAATACAGATTGGTACAGTGTTTTCTCTTTGGGAAAAGTTTCCGATCCCCTTCCTCAGAGCTTCTTCCTTCTTATATACTACTCTCCTCCTTTATCTCCACCATACACGTGCATCTCAGGCCTACTGTTGTCGATCTTTGTCACATCAACCTTCTTCCTAAAGCTCTTAGGTAGTAGCTGTAAGTCTAAAAAGCCACTACTCAGGTATCACTTCCACATTTAATGCGGCCAAAGTGTTAGTTGTGGAGCATTTAATGTGGAGGCTATGACTTTTCCTGGAATTGCTCTGCTGCCATGCTCCATAGTGCCTGCTTGCTGTACTTATATTCTTCCCTAGGGTACTTTGGAAGGTGATTTTTGTCGGTAAGTCTCTTTATATTGTTTTCGGCCTTGCTAGCCGAGGACATAATTGTCATCGGCACAGTTTCTTGGGCTACCATGATTTCCATTGCCTTTTTCATATGTGGTGATGGGTCTTATCATGGGGTTCAAGCCTAGTACAGAAGGTGGATGCATATTATTGGGCTCTATGACCCCACATGTAGTATACATACCTCAAACTGCAAACCAACTATAGATTGAAAAAATCCAGCAAAGAATCTATCAAAATCATAAACCCAAATTAAACAATAAAACCCATGAGAAAAATAAAGATAGAGTTTAACTCTGACAAACTAGTTTAGAGAGAAACTTTTCATAATTCTCATATATCTATTTTTTGAATTTAACTGTTGAATTTTATATTCCTTATGTTCTCAACATACTTATCAAATTTTGTTCAAATCGGATATTATTTTTTATTTGATCAATAAACTTACTTTTTATACACGATTTTAAATAACAAAAACTTGAAATTTTAACATTTGTTTGATGACATATCAATTAGTCTTTGAACTTCTTGAAAGTTTGCAAGCATGAAATATAATAAGAACATATAATATCCAATTGTTAGATTTTCAAAATTCAAACTCAATATAAAAATATATAGTATTTTGGTAAATAAAAAATTAGCATTATCTTTATTTTTAATTTTAATGCAAAAACATGTAATAAAAAAGTGAGCTCGTATGTACCAAATTCGATTCTCATAAAAAAAAAGTATATACCAATTTCATTACACTAAACTAAAAATTAGTGTAATGAAAAACATGTAATAAAAAAAGTACTACTTTTTTTTTTGAGGTTTAAAATAAAAATTAAAAAGTGAGCTCATATATACCAATACTACGGAACATAGTAGGTTTTTTTTAGAAAAATAATTCCAACCAATAACCTCTGCACTTGATAATTACTTTTAATTATCAGACCAAGTGAGTAATCAATTTTTGGTATACGATGATCTCTGGGAGAATGTGCAAAATAGCTGTGCAAAAGCTTTGTATATAGTTAATTAGGCAACGTTTGAAACTATAAGAGAAACTAGACATCTCGAGTTTTAGAAACTTGAGATCCATAATCATAGATCTCGAGTTTTAGAAACTCGAGTTCTATGCAAAAAAAATTTTAGTTTTATCGCCCCTATAGTAGCGTTTTTAAGGCCTATAGTGATGTTTTAAAGCCATATAGCGGCGTTTTCCTGCAAAATTTTTTTATAAGTGTTCAATACCAGGTTCAGGAAGTCCTATAGTGGCGTTTTTAAGTCCTATAGTAACGTTTTAAAATCCTATAGCGGCGTTTTTCTCCTAATTTTTTTATAACTCCATTTTTAAGCCCTATAGTGACATTTTTAAGTCCCTATAGCGGCGTTTTTCAGAACTCGAGTCTTTAAAACTCGATTTTTACTTGAATTTTTTTCAACTCGGAGCAATCCACTTACAAAGCGAGACTTAAAAACTTAAGTTTTATCATAGAACTCGAGTTTTAGACACTCGAAATGCTACTTTTCAACATTATTTTGAAACATGACAACTATTTAAATTTTTTTATATTTATTGTTAAATGGAAATAAAATTCACGATCTCTTATTCCAACGTAGGAGATTTTACCTAACTGGAATCCGACCCCACGGGACACGCAGTCTAGAGTTCCACTTTTGGTCAGGAGCTATTCAAAACTTGTCTCATAAGTAAATATTTTTGGAAAAGGCCCAACGAGAGAGAGAGAGAGAGAGAGAGAGAGAGAGAGAGAGATGGATGATCCTTTGGCGGACGATTGCTGTTCGGTGTGCCGTAGCAACTTCAATATTCCTTGTCAAGCCAATTGCTCTCACTGGTTCTGCGGTCAGTGCCTTTCTTTCTTCACTTCTGTTTCATTCAAGAATTATTATTAGATTGTTGAATTACTCAGATTAAATTCTAGGTTCTTCGTTTTCCGCCATTTTATTGCTTGTAATTCACAGGACTGATACTGAGTTTTTATTCTCTCTTCTTTATGACTACTCTAAAGTGGGTTCCTAAAACAAAGTGTCCTTATAAGCCTGTAAATGACTGTACTCTTTGATTTTTGTTGACAATTATGAAGTCTTAGTAATTTTTCTTAAACAAAACAAGAATCCATATAAAGCTATACTGCTGGGAACCCAAAAATATGGGGGATTCAACTTTTGGCCTCACCCTTCACCCCTTACTACGTGGATAGGGAATATCACATTAGAATTATATTAGAGAAATCTCACAAACGATGATATGGAAGCAAGCCGACAAATTCACATTTGTGCAATTGCATTGCGATTACAGATTATTGTGACTTGGCTCAAGTTTGACATCATTGTGCCTGTAATGGATTTACATGTCTATATGAAAGGGCATCATCTTCCATGTAAAAAGAAAAAACCTCATAGCGTTCCATAGATCTATTTTGTGAATTGGTCTCACTGGCTGGATGGAGTGATTTAGGGGAAAGGAGAGAAAAAGAGGGTTTTAATTCCTGTACCGTAATCGGATGGAGCAAAAAAGTAGAGGACGGCAAGGAGTTTACCCCTCTTAGGCTCACATTTACAATCTGCCCAAAAGTGGGTGGATTGGAGGCGAAGAGAATCGCTCAATGTATATTTATTTTAAAAAGAAAGTTTTATCCTTCAACTCAATGAAGTAAGGGGAAAAAGAAGGCATAGTGTAATGGCAAATCAATTTCATTATCTCTATTTTCTCTTATAAAAACGTAACCAACATAAGACAAAATAATCCTTTCCTCTTCTCTCCTCTCCTTGGGGTAGATATTATCCTCTCTTTTGTTTCTCCAATTTCTAAAACTCCCTATCATAGTGTAGAAAGGTCTTTGCATTTTATATATGAATTAAGATTACCAATAATTTCTATCTCAAATTGCATTTTCTCCCATTCCAAGAACAAGGTAGAGGTTGTGTAATTAGCAAAAAAACAAATATTGAATAAAAATTGAGTGCAATCTTGATTCTTGAGGAGCTAGAAGTGGCTCCAATTGATGAGACAGAGATGGGTTGGATGGAGTTCAGAAAGGAAGAGACGTTATGCATACTCAAGGAAAGGAAGGGATAAAGCTCTAGGTTTGGATGGCATCCAGCATTGTTGAGGAGTTGTGGAGAAGTTCCAGGAAGTTTATGCTTCTTGCTGCTTTGGAACAATGCTTCATTTATAACTTTAGTGCCGCAAAAAAAATAAAAATAAAAATGTAGAAGTAATAGAAATTTGTGACCACCGATTAGTTTGGTTGGAAGAGTGTATAAATTTTAATGGGTCCTCTCTTGTCACTTTCCCTTGGAAAGGTATTTGGGAAGTGAAGGCCCCCTGAAAAGTGTCTTTTGTTTGGACGGCAGCATGGGGTAAGATTCTTACTTGTGACAATCTTAGGAGGAGATGATATACTATAGTGGATTGGAGTTGTATGTGTCAATGTAGTGGGGAGGCGGTGGATCACCTTTTGATTCATTGTAAGGAGGCTTATCAATTGTGGTGTTCTGTATTTGGGTCTTTTGGTATCTCTTGGGTTTTGCTAGGGAGTGGAAAAGATATTTTGTTTGGTTGGAGGAATTGGTTTGGGAAAATTTGTTGGATATTTGAAATTTGGTTCCACTTTGTTTGATGTGGATTCTTTGGTGAGAATTGAATGGGAGAATGTTTGAGGATTTGGAGGGATGAAGGGACCAACTTCTAGCTCATTTTGTTGGGACTTTGTTTGATTGGTCTTGAGCTTGGGGACTTACAAATAAAGATTATGTTCTTATGTGTATTGAGTCTCTTTCTCAGTGTATATAATTTTCTGTATTTTTTTGTAATTCTTTAGGCTTCTTTATGCCCTTTTGCATGAAGTAGCCTCTTTTCAATTAAATTTTTGTACTTATAAAAAAAAAAAAAAAAAAAAGATGTGTGGACAGCTGCTTTGGGTATAATTTTAACTGTGGGTAATGTTATTAAACGGAATATTGTCCTAGTCAATTGGTGGTGTACTTGGAATTTGATTTCAATAAATATTATGAAAATCAGGTAGTTAATTTATTGTCTTCGTGTTCAGGCAATTGTATTATGCAGGTTTGGCATCATGGTTCAGCAATTCAGCCGTGTAAATGCCCACTGTGTCGTCGTCAAATTACCTTGTTGGTTCCTGGAGAGGTTTCATTAAGGCGGCATCATGACCCGGAGGTTGCTGAGATTCTAAGAAAGGTTGAAGCATACAATCGCTGTTTTGGTGGGCGTTCCAATGGTCTGATTCAGGTAATTATGCGTGCGCGTGTTTGTGTGTGCATAAAATCTTTTAGATGTGCTAGCAAATTATTCTTGTTAAGGACTTGTTTATTGTAATGCTGCTTTAAATATACGGCATGAATATTGAGATAAGTTTGAGGTTGATGATGGCATTTGACTGCACATTCAATATCGAGTAACAAATTTTGTATGTATGCATAAAATCTTTTAGATTTGCTAGCAAATTATTCTTGTTAAGGACTTGTTTATTGGAATGCTGATTTTAAATATACGGCATGAATATGGAGATAAGTTTGAGGTTGATGACGGCATTTGATCACACATTCAATATTGACTAAAAAATTTCATATATATGTATATATATATATATATATATATATATTTGCCTTCTATTATAAGATATGAGAGGAGAAGTATGTTCTATTGGGTCCAGAAATTCAATGATACAAATATTGGTCCTTCTTTTGATGTTAGGCACAAAACTTAAATATCAAACACACGCATCTTGAGTTTGATATATAACACATACAACTCATCTTGGGAGGAGAAGTATGGTCTATAGTGGGCTTTTCTGTAATTATATAACTCATTGAGTTTTTTTTTTAGTGCACCTCTGATTCTTCTCTTATGAAAGATAGGATTGAAAGTAATTTAATGAGGACAAAAGGTTGACAAAGAAAATTTTTCATCATTGATACATATTATACAATTAAGATTTCAACTCTTAAGTTGATAAAATTGGAATACATATAGGATTTGTGGGCTTGACTATAATTATACAACTCATATTGTGTCTGATTGCACCTCTGATTCTTCTCTTAGAAAAGATGGGATAGAAAGTAATATTGGTTGGAAAGGGGAAGATAGAATGGCATGGATGCCTGCCAGGAATGGTTCTCTCGATGTAAGTCATATTATAGAGTTTTAACTGCTGGAGGAAGTCGTTCTTTCCCGTGGAGACGTATTTCTAAGGTGAAAGCTCCTTCTGAGGAAGCTATTTCCACTTGGAAAGTTGGACAGCTACCAGGGGAAAGATTTTTACATTAGATAATCTCAAGATGAGGAATATGTGTTGTTAACCGCTATTGGATGTGTAAGAATAGTTGGGAATTGGTGGATCACCTACTCCTTCACTATTCTTTTGCATATAGTTTATGGACATTTGTGTTTAGTGTGCGCTTGGTGTTTCATGGGTGGTGCCTAAGCAAGTGTTAGAATTGCTAGCTTGTTGGAATAGGGGTGTTGGTCGGCATCAGGTAGGTAGTTTTTTGGGGGGTGATTCCATTGCATATCATTTGGACTATTTGGAGTGAACTGTACCACCAAACTTTTCAATCGGTGATGGGGGTGGGGGCGAAGCTTGTTGAAACAGTTCTTGCTTTCTTTGATTGATTGGATGACTACTATGAGTTAAGAGAGGTTAGTTCCTGGTTAATAGGTGTTACTTGTGTTATTGTGATGGGGAATTTGTGGATCATCTTCTATTCCACTGTAAATTTTCTAATGCTTTGGAGTGAAGTTTTTGAGGTGTTTGGGATTCAGTGGGTAATTCTGAAAACAGTTAGCTCTCTTCTTCTTGCTTGGAGAAAATTGGTTTGGAAATCACCTGTCAACTATATAGAATATGGTCCCAACATGTTTAATGCGGTTAGTTTGGCAGGAAGTAATACGGTAATACCCCGTACCTTTGAAGACAATGAGAGAACCTTAGACCTCTTAAAATCTCTTCTCTTCGGTACTTTGTTTCAGTGGACTCGTATTTGGGGTTTTATGCATTGTATTTCATTTTCTAAATTCTTACAATCTGTTAGCTTTAGTTCTTGAACTTGTTGTATTTGTTTCTTGTTCAAAGTGTTCACCATCGTAAACATGATGTTAAGTTATTTCAATAAAAGTCTTATTACCTATCAAAAAAAAAAATGAGGGTTCTTTCCATTCCTTCCCTTTTGGATTTTTAGATTTGTGAACTTTTGCTTAGTTTCTTGTTTTCCCTTATTACACTACCTGTGTACCAGGGGAGCAGCTTGTACTATTTCAATTTCCTTTTAATAAAATTTTATTTACCTACAAAAAAGAGTAGTTTAATGAAGACGAAAGGTGGAAGAATAAACTTTTTCTATATTGATAGGATTCGAAATGAGGAAATCCATTTAAAGATAGAGATGAACCTATTGATGAAAAATGAGGGAGAGTTGTGGACTAATGCACCTGTAAGAAAGTGAGTTGAATCCAGTTGAGGGAACAAAAAAGGGTAGAGAAAGACAAAAAAATAACATTAGTATAAGTATTAAAAAAGGACATGTGATGCCAGACACTATCAAATGTGGGGGATAGAGGAGAAGTTAAACAAAAAGAAAATGAAGACCCTAAGAATCAGTACTTTGAGGTTTGCCTAGAATCATCACCAAGTAGAGAAAACTTTGGAATCTATTAATATAGCTGATACACAGGAATTTATTTAATTAGAAACTAACAGTTGAAGAATTTTAGGGTTTCAGTTGTGTTATGGGTTTAAACTAGGGGCAAAACAGTAATGTCACTGTACTTCTTTATATATAAATAATATTTTATGTGTTAGGGTCAACTTATCAAATCGTAAACACTTTTACCTTAACAACATGGTATCAAAGCCCCCAGTCCACTGCCGTTAACCCTTCGACCACCACCCATCGGTATCCTTGCCGCCAGTAACCATTATAGTTGAAAATCTCTACCTCACCTCATCTCTCCATGCTTTTACCACATCCTTGAATTCTATTGTTGTTCCTAAGTCTATCCAGGAGGCTATGTCCATCCCTGGTTGGAAGTCTGCTATGGAGGCAGAAATGTCTACCCTGTCTCGAAATGCTACTTGGTCTTTAGTTACTCGTCCTTCAGGGAAAACTATAGTTGGTTGTCGTTGGGTGTATACTGTGAAGTACTTGCCTAATTGTTCTATTGAGCATTTGAAGGCTCGCTTGGTTGCCAAAGGGTATACCTAGACATGAGGTGTCGACTATGTAGAGACATTTCTTGCCTGTTGCTAAAAATTTTTATGTTCGGATTTTGACCTCCTTGGCTACTAATTTGGGCTGGCCACTATTTCAGTTAGACGTTAAAAACACCTTCTTGAATGGTGATTTAAAGGAGGAGGTGTATATGGAGCAACCACTTGGGTTTGTTGCTTAGGGGGATTTGGAAAAATGTGTAGGTTGCATAAGGCCATCTATGGTCTTAAACAATCTACCAGAGCTTGGTTTGGTAAATTCAGTGAAGCAATGTTAAAGTTTGGATTGCAATGTCGCTACTCTGATCATTCTGTGTTGTCTCATACCTTTGCAAGAGGAAAGATTTTGTTGATAGAATATGTTGATGATATTATAATCAATGGTGATGACAAAAAGGATATTGATGATTTGAAGAGATACCTTCAAAACTCCTTTCGAACTAAGGATTTGGGTGAACTTCATTATTTCTTGGGTATTGAGGTAGCACGATCTAAAGAAGGCATCAGTTTATCAAAAAGAAAGTATGTGTTGGATATTTTGGAAGAAACCAACTTGTTAGGATCTAAACCAATGGAGACTCCTGTGGATCCTAATATCAAATTGTATGAAGATTAGGGGAAGCTGTTATCTAATCCTGAGAGATATCGCTGTCTAATTGGTAAACTAAATTATCTCACAATTACTCGGCTAGATATATTATTTGCAGTCAGTGTTTTTTGAGCTAGTATATGAAAGATCCTCCCCTTCACGTTCCACATTGGGAGGAAGTTATTTGGATTACGAGGTATCTTAAAGCACATCCAAGCCGTGGTCTTTTGTATGAAGCTAACGGTCACCTACGGGTAGAAGCCTATATTGATGTTGATTGGGCATGATCACCGTTAGATAGAAAAGCTACTACTGGCTATTGCTCTTAAGTAAGAAACAAACTGTTGTTGCTAGATCTAGTGTGGGTTTGGATAAGAATTATTATTGCGTCTGGCATTTGTGTTTTGCTTCTTTTTTTTTTCTTTTTTTTCTTTTTTTCACGCTTTTCAGCTTTTGGAGAGAAGTTTTACTGTTCACACACTGTTCACGGGACCCACAACCACTTTATTCAGGAAAAAAAAAAATGGGATCCACGGTACTATTCACATATTTAAAAATTATTTTGCTACAGTGTTTTCAGTTTTCAATTTTCAGTTTTCAGTTTCAGCAAAAATAAGTTGTATCCAAACGGACCCCTAGTGTAGAGGCTAAGTGATACTCTTTGTTGGTGCCTAAAAGGAAATGGTAAATTTGACACCCGGTCTTTCTACCGTGAGATCTAGAATGCTCAGAAATTTGTGTTCCCTTGGAAGGGCGTTTGGAAAACTAAGGTTCCTAAGTGAGTGGCTTTCTTTTTATGGACAACTACTCATGGTTGGATTCTTTACTTTGGATAATCTCATGCTTAGGGGTTGTTTTTTGACAAATCGGTGTTGTATGTGTTGTTGTAATGGAGAATCTGTGGACCATTTACTTCTTCATTGTCCAACATACACATTATGGGTTGTTATTCTTCATGCTTTCGGCATTCGTTAGGTCATGCCTAGCATTGTGGTGGGTTTGTTATTTTGCTAGCATCAATGGCTTGGCTTGGGAATCATACTTCGTATATTTGGAATTTGGTTTTGGGTTGTTTGATGTGGATTGTATGGTTGGAATGAAATCGCCACTCCTTTGAGGACACTGAGAAGACGTTGGAAGAGTTAAAAGTCCTTTGCTAGCGTAGTTTGTTTGATTGATCTTGGTGTTGGGGCTTTACTGACTGTTCATCTCTCTCTGAGTTTTTATGTTCCCTTAGAATTGCATCCCGATTTCTTTCTCTTTGTTGTTTGTTTTTTGTTTTCCTTGTGTTCATCATCATGAATAAGTTGTATTGTTCCTTTCTATTTTCTTTAATATTATTTCTCTGATTACTTATAATAATAAAAAATAGAGCCGTGGCACAAACATCATGTGAGCTTATGTGGATTAAGCATTTACTTGAGGAATTAAAATTTGTTGTAAAGGTTTCTATGACTATGCATTGTGACAATCAAGCAACAATTCACATTGCCTCCAAGCCTATGTTCCATGAGAGCATATAGAAGTTGATTGTCATATTACTCGAGAGAGAGTAGAAGATGGTATAATTGCTATTCCATATGTTTCTACAAGAGTTCAAATTCTTGATATGTTTACCAAAGCTTTATGTTAGACTTGTTTGGGTTTATTATGTAACAAGCTAGGATTGTATTATATATACTCTCTAGCTTGAGAGATGATATATACTCTCCAACTGGGTCCAATAATATACTCTCCAGCTTGAGGGGGAGTGTTATGGGTTTAAACTAGGGGCGAAACACTTTATGTATAAATAATATTTTATGTGTTAGGGTCAACTTATCAAACCCTATACACTTTTACTTTAACAAGTTGGACTCAACTGTGTCCCTAAAGAAGGGGACACTGGCATTCATACCTAACTGACTTGCTTGACTGACACATGAAATTTTGGTAAAATGATCACATCAACCATACTTGAACCGTTTTGAAAGGTTAATAGCAGACTTAAATATGATAAAGGAAAGAAGCTGAAATAAGAGAAACTCAAATAATCTGACCAGTGTACCCCTTTTTCCTTGTAAATGTTTTTTTTTTTTTTTTTTTTTTTTTTGACACTGTGGCATCATTCCATCCATGGTAGCTGATTTGTATAGTAATTATGAATGAGAAGTTAAATATCTTCAGTTCTCTTCATATGAAGATATAAAATGTCATCCAACTGGTTGTACTGTGTTAGTTTTCAAAAATTTCCCACCTATTTCATAATGTATAGTTGCATTCACAAAACTCCCAGTAAATCAAGGTAACATTTGGAGAATCATATTATATTTCTTGAACTAGAAGATGGAATATACTTATATAAAAAAAAAGAGATGAATATATGAGATCTCTGGCCATATTCTAATGTATGTATGCATGCATGTATGCATTTAAAATTTTTCAATTTTATATATATAAATGTATTTATTATGACTTATTGGTTGCATTAGACCAGTTGGTGCATCATTTGTGACTTTTTTTTATCATTTACAATTGCATTTTTTTTTCATATCTAAGCACCCTGCACCGAAGTCACTGTTATCTCACGTACAAATGATGTTTTCTTTTTACAGAGAATGCAGGACCTTCCATTTCTCCTCCGAAGGTTGTTACGGGAAATGATGGATCCTCAGAGATCTCTTCCTCTTGTCATCAAAGCCCGTGTCTACATTGCAGTTAAGTGAATGACACAAACATGCAGACATGTGTGGTAGCTCCTTGCATTTCTGTTAGATTCACGCTTACTTACATCTTCTTCAGTTTCAGTAGCATAATTATCTGTTCATTTGAATACCAGTGTTTCTTTTATTAAATTAAGGCATGCATCTTTTCTGCCTTAGCAGCATAGTTCGTTACTAGTCCTGGGTGGAATAATTTTAGTGTCTTTGAAGTCCTAGATATTATTTTAAGCTCCCATCTAAAAACTATTGAGGTTTCTCTTTGATTCAGACAGCCAAAGCTAGTATAGAAACGTCATTGATTTAGTACCTTGAACTTGTTGAATAATATGACATAGTTTAAGTATGATCCAAAAATGTATATTGTCTAATTCTTAAGGATGATGGCTAAAGTCTTGCTGGATATCTGGACCAACATTTTTTCCCTCCATTTTACATGCCCAAAAAATAAAATAGGAAAAGGTCAGAGCTTTTCTGCCATTCAGTGGATTTTATAATGATTGAGTGGCTCCAGTTATCAATGAAGACGATTTTATGAGATGCTTTTATTTTTAGTTTGTCTTTTGGTAGGAAAAGAATAATGGCATGTTTGATCTTTGTAATTGGACCTGTTGTGTGTCAGGTTTTCCATATGTTGAGGTGGCATGGTCTTTTTTAGCCCCTTGACTAATCAAGGCTAATTTGACAAGAGTCAGAACCATGTTGTTGACCTTTTGCATTTGTTCTTTCCTTTGGTAACCAAAGTAGGCTTGACAATAAGCAGCTGCAGGACTTTGTGCATTACATCATTGTTTGTAGCTTGTTTGTGTTATTTTGACTTGATTGGATGGCTAAGTCCAACCTGATATGCAGTACTATATCATTAACCCATGTATTTTTCTCATAATCTTTTGTTTTGTTTTTTTTTTTTTTTCTGACTAATTTTTCTACTCCTTTCATAGTAGTTTTACCCTTGACCTGGATAACCCATGTCATGGGTAGTCCACTTGTTGATTTAGAATAATGGTTATCAAATGTATGGAATGCTATTCCTATATGTTTGATGTAGAGTATTCATAAGAAACGACATTTTAGGACAAGTTTGAAGGAGTCAAAACCTCATTGCTTCAATTGAGACTTTTATTTTTAAGATCTATATTTGAATGGATGAGGGATATTGGGAATCTTTCTTGTACTCCTTTTATTGATTTTTTTAAGATCTTTGTAATTTTTTGTGTTAATTCTTTGGTGGTGGGGCTCTTGTTACTCGTGTGTCTTAGGGCTTTGCCTCTCTTTTCTTTAAAAAAAAAAATTAGGCTCTTGTTAGTCCTGTGTACTAGGGCTTTGCCCCTGTTTTCTTTTTAGTAAACTTTAAGTTACTTATATATATATATATATATATATAAAAATATAAATTTTCTTTTCTTTTTTAAAAACTAAGAATAAGGGTTATAATTGACCATCTGTTAGGCTAAATATTAATGAATAATTGAAAATCAAGGGTAAAAAAAGGATATGTTTGTTGTTGATATTGTAGTCTGATATGAATCAGCTTTGCCAAATGTTGTATTGCACGCACACAGGGACACAAAAATATCTATTATATATGGTTACTGGTTGTTTTAGACTTTAGTAGCTCAAGAAGCTTGAGAGAGTTTTTTTGGGAGAAGTAGAGAAAGCGATTTGTCACTGCTGTTTATTCTGGTTATGGAAGCTCCAATGTTTTGGGCTGTACAGTGTGCTCTCTTCCTATGTCCTAGCTTGTGTTAGCTCAAGGATCTTTAGCAATTTGGACTTGATTCTAGAGAGGTTGAAGAGGAGGCTAGGAGTTTAGAAAATACATACTTGTTTGAAGTAAGATTACTCATATTAAACAGTACTCTGCCTTGTTTCAGATCTACTTTATGTCCTTGTTCTTTTTTCCCAACAAAGTTACACACCTGGTGGGTCTTAAAAAGACCTAGAATGGAAGTCATGACCTTAGGAGTAGAAAAGTATTGCATAGGGCTTTCTTTGCTAGATGGCTTTGGCATTGAGCAGTAGAAATGGATAGTTTATGAAGGGGAGTGGTTGGTTTGAATAATGGGGAAGGTAGAGGCGTTTGGACCACCCTTATTGTAGGATGTTGGTCCACGTGGGTTGGGTTTTGTGGAACAACAATAGGAGTGGTATTTTGTAAAAATCATTTCCTTCAAAGTGGAAGATAAATGGCAACTTTTGTTGCTGGCAATCTTCTCTTTCTTTTCTTCTTCTCTTTTAAAGTTACCGTTCATACAGCCCTGAACATAATCTCTCTAATTCTTCTTCTATCCTAACCCTAAACCCACTACAAACACACATGGACAAATTCCCTAATTTTTCTTACATCAACCCTACTTCTGCAGAGAGTCTTGTAGTTTATGCTGTTTCTAAAAGAGACATCTAGGGTTCAAATTTCTCCTCCCCCATTATCAAATTAAATAAAAAAAAATGGTATTTTCCTATGTACCTATCGCAACTAATCAATGAGGACAGAAGGAATTTAAGGAATTCTAGACTCCAAAAACATACCAAGGGGGGGGGGGGGGGGGGGGGAGGGATATCTAGGGTTCAAATTTCTCCTCCCCCCATTATCAAATTAAATAAATAAAAAATGGTATTTTCCTATGTACCTATCGCAACTAATCAATGAGGACAGGAGGAATTTAAGGAATTCTAGACTCCGAAAACATACCGGGGGGGGGGGGGGGGGGTGTGGGGGGGATATCATTATACATCCCTACCTTAGGATTCAAACATTCCATCACTTAGAGACTTCTTTCCAACAGTTTAACCCTTTTCGAGGATAAACCTATACAAATTTAACTTGGAATTCTCAGAGATCCTTAGGTGACTGTCGTTAACTTGACACTCATGTATGACTACCTTACTTTCCCTCTTTGCTACTTAAGAGCATCTGTGTGAACCATTCATCCATGAAGTGTGACTAGCATGTAAGAAAATTAGAATGGTTTATACCGATTAGAATGCATTAAATTAAATGGTTATAATGCTAAAAGTGTGACAGTGGGATGCTACTGTTGTATTGGCAAATAATCTTGTTGGGCTTTGTTTGCAGCTGCATGTGCTATAGCATGGCTGCATCTGGCAATTATGTACAATGTACACAGGCACAGCCCAATATATGCTGTAGTTTAGAGTCATATTTTCAATTACCAGGGTGATAATCTAAATGTTATCATGTTTTATATTAACCTAAAATCTTGAATTTTACTCTTACTGGTATTTCAAGGACGAGCTCTTATTCTAGTTGTTATGGACAGATGATACTAAGTGCTGTCTACGTACTGAGTCCTGTCGACATTATTCCAGAAGGTATCTTGTTGCTTGTACTTTTAGTTTGTTGAATTCTTATGGACATGTTTTGGTCCCTGAAGGTGATTAATTGCAATGCAGGAATACTGGGAATAGTTGGCCTCTTGGATGATCTCCTTATAGTGCTCATCTGCTTCCTCCATGTTGCTGCCATGTATCGGTCGGTACTCTATTTCCGTCATGGGGGTGCATGAGCTGTCCTATGAACATGACATATTCAAAACTGAAGAGGAGAGCAGCAATGAAGGAAAGGAAAGTTTATACAATCCCTGCAGAAAGCAAGATATGTTTATGTCTTCTGATTTCCTACTTGGTGGCACTCACCAAGCCTAGACAGGATTAACTTCTTGGATACACATGATTTTAAGCCTAAACCTTTTCTTTTACCTTTTACGTATCACTCTGTTTGTGGCTACAAAATAGTGCAAGGCTGCTTCCATCCATCTTTTATCAAACATGGTAGTTTCTTTTATATATGGGCAACAAGTCATTCTTTCATTCGAGTTTCTTTTATATACAGGCAACAAGTCATTCTTTCATTCGAGTTTATAAATAGTATCATGCTCATGTTGCTTTAGATTACACAGGGAATGGCATTGCTATAGTACCGGCACTCTGAAAATATCCAAACAGTGTTATGGTGGTACAGTGCGGACAATAATTTGGTTCTTCTACAAGCAAAAGTACCGGAAAAGTAGATGGGTGATTCACCAATATTTGTTTCCTAACTACCGATGCTTGTTTTGCCCAAAAATTAATTCTACAGTTACTCTTGGTTGCCACTGGCAAGGCACCCTGGTCTTAGAAACAAAGGAAGTGTTTAATAAGTTTATTTTTAGTTTTTAATTACGCACCATGTATCTTGTAGAGTTGTAGTAATTATTTTCTATCCCACTTTCCAGATTTCACCTTTAAGTTGGAAATCTCCTCTGAAAATTAAAGTATCTATGGCATGATATTCATTTGTGTAATTTGTATGACTAATTAACACTAAAGAAAATAACAGATAGAATGCAATTCTTTCCTTATTCTTCTCCAAAGCTTTTAGAAGACTCTTTAGAATATACACCTCTTCAGGGTAGTGATGAGTTTCTAGATTAATTGATGAGAAAGACAAACTGGCAAAGTAGGGTCTTGATAGAAACAATTAATTGGTTGGTGCTGCATCATAAAGGAAAGTTCTTATTACTTTGTGATTTGAAAATTAACTTGGGTGGGTGGCACTTGCAACACCTGCAATTAGTTATGCTTCATTATATTACAAATTAAATGGTGACTGAAATACCGTATTAAATACCCTCATATCATCATGATGAAGGTTTAAAAATTCAATTACAAAGTAATTGGAGAAGTAATTGAAGCTTTTGTGCAATCTCCAGGTTGGTTTAGTAATTTTTAAGACCTCATAACATTGATATCCATGAGATATTGGATTCGAAATCTCTTGTAGGTTGGACTAAGGGTTGAGTAGACATAAGGCCACAATGATGTTGTAATTAAATTTAATATTAAATTATAAAGAATAAATTTGTAAAAAAAAAAAAAAACTTGATTAAAAAAATATTGACTGAAATTTAAATAATTTTCAACATATTTCACAATTTACGTAAAAAAAAATAAAAAAATAAAGCATAAACACGGAAAAAAACCTATTGTCAATCCTTCAAGTTCAAAGCATAATTACATAAACAGCAAATAATTTTGAACTTCAATATTTAAAAATGCCCTCATATCATGATGAAGGTTTAAAAATTCGATTACAATGTAATTGGAGAAGTAATTGAAGTTTTTGTGTAATCTCAGGGTTTGTTTAGTGATTTTTAAGACCTCATGATATTGATATCAATGAGATACTGGATTCGAAATCTCTTGTAGGTTGGGCTAAGGGTTGAGTAGACATAAGGCCACAATGATGTTATAATTAAATTTAATATTAAATTATAAAGAACAAATTTGTAAAAAAAAAAAAAAAAAATTGATTAAAAAAATATTGACTGAAATTTAAATAATTTTCAACATATTTCACAATTTACGTAAGAAAAAAAAAAGAAAAAGCATAAACACGGAAAAAAAACCTATTGTCAATCCTTCAAGTTCAAAGCATAATTACATAAACAACAAATAATTTTGAACTTCAATATTTAGTCATGGTAGGCCAAATACTTTTTCATAGTGCATGATTTCTATAACTCCCAAAGCTTCCTTTATTTCCAGCTTTTCGTCTTTTGCAGTAGATTTACTGAAAAAGATGAATGTTTTTCCTCTATTGACCTGTTGTCCCGGAATTTTTTCATAAGTTGTTAGAATTTCCAACACCTTTAATAGTCATGTCTATCTGCACTGCAAAAAAGAAGACTATTATTTGCAAAAAGCGAATGGGTTAGTCTAAGGCTCCTTTTACAAATGGAAAAAACCACGAATAGAGCCTTCCCTATCTGCCTTAGAGATTAGGCTATGGAGTCTTTCAGTGCAAAATAAGAAAAGGAAGGGGGACAAAGGATTGCCTTGGCGGATCCTTCTAGAAGGATGGATCAGACCGTTCACCAAAGTGGAATAAGAAACTGAAGTGGCACAGATCATCATAGGGTTAATCCACCTCTTATTAAAACCTAGTTTTCTCATCACTGCCTCCAAGAAAGCCCACTTCACCTTATCGTAAGTTTTGCTCATATCTAGTTTAAGAGCCATAAAATATGGTTTGCCAGTTCTTAGTCTATTATTAGATATTAAGCTTTTTTTTTTTTTTTTTTTTGGTGTGAAGGCACTTTGGTGTTTTGTGATGATGGACGAATGGATTTTTTAAATTCTATTTGCCAAAACCTTTGAAATTTTTTTGTATAAAACATTATTGTGGGGCCTAAGAATCTGGCAACCCCAGCCCACTTTATATTAAGCCCAAGGCCCACGCCGAGGATGAAGAAGTGTCTGAGGATGAACGTAGAAAGTCCAAATTGCCCAGGAACATCGCCGAGGACAATCCTGTCCTCGGCCAACCAAGACCATAGAAGGGAGGAGCAATACATCATCAAAGGCAGCCCCCAGAGCATCTCAAGAGAAAGGACAAGTACAATGTGTCAGCCATGGAAGCGTGGTGGAGGAACAGTTCCAGGATAAACTGTCGTCTCCGCATTAAATGCCCGCAACTAACGTTATGGCCACATTAATGAGGAGGTGACCCATGAACAGTGCTACCTCGATTACCGCAACTCACAAAGCGCCAGAGAAGGTGTCTGATGGGATGAGCACTCAAGTATAGGCTTGGATGATCAACAAGTGGAAGGCCAAGATCATTTATAGAGAACTATATAATAAGAGAAACCCTCCATAGAAAGGGGGCACGTGGTAACGTGGTAACAATCTGAAGAACTCCTGTAACCATTCTCATTCAATAATTACTAGAACAAAACTCCTCGGATTGTGCCGAGGGAAAACTTTCTTAGATAAATTCAGTTTATCTCTGTTTGATTGTTATGAGCGCCATATTAACTGTTATCCATGCGCTAAAGCCTAGTTCTTTGACCCACTCTCTACAAATTTATTGTACCGGGCTAGTTGGGTTTGAGTCCATTCATCGAACAGTAAAAGTGCTCAAACCCAGTCCTTACAATTACATATACTCATAGGCCGATAATCAGAGACAGACTCAAGACTTTTAACTTTAGGAATTAGTGTGAGAAAGTATGATTAAAGGGATGAGGTAGAAAGGCTGTGTTAAGATAGGACAGAATAGTTTGTGAGACATCACTGCCAACGACACTCCAACTATTTTGATAAAAGAGAGGAGGCATATCATCGGTTCCAGGAGCTTTAAGTGGATCCATTTGTTTCAACACAATCGGAACCTTCCATTCCATAAAAGCTTGTAATAATAGGGATTTCATCTTATCACTGACAATATTTGGAATTGGATTTAGAGCTCTCTCACATATAAATGAATTTGAAGTAATAAAGAGGTTTTGATAAAAATCAATGAATGACTTAGCAATCTCATCTGGTTGTGAACACCACCTGCCTATTGAATTGTAAATACCCAAGATATTATTCCTCCAATACCTTTAAGTGGCTCTGCTATGAAAGTACTCGGTATTCTTGTCACTTCCAACCAACCAAAAGGATAGTTGGAATTTTTTTTTGCATTTAACATTATTTTTAAAACATTTTCATTAGTTGTCAAATTTGCAAAACTATATAACAAACTAGCATCTTGAGATTCTAAAACTCGAGTTTGATGCAGAACTCGAGTTTCTAACACTCGAGATTCAAGGGATGGTGTGCTTACCTGGACAAAATATCCACCTGGAACTCAAGTCTTAAAGACTCAAGTTCCTGCAAAGTTCATCACCTTCCTCCTTTTTCTTCTTCTTTGGCATTCTACATCATCTGTGTTCTCCAGATCCAAATCTTCTTCTTCCTCAGATTTAGTTTTGATCTTCTTCTTCGGAGTTCTACATCATCTATGTTCTCCATCTCCAAATTTTCTTCTTTAGATCCAGTTTTCTCCAGGTTGTCTTCTTTTTCTCCTTTTGATCCGGATCTTCTTTCCCTTCTCTTCTTTTCCTTTTCTCCTTCTCCATCTTCAAATCTGCTTCTATGGAACTCGAGTTCCATGTGACTACACGCCAGCAGTAGAAGTCGAGTTTCAAAAATTCGATTTTGTCATCGATCTTGAGTTTTAAAAACTCGAGATGCTAGTTTGCAGAATTCTTTCAAACGTATGTTAACTTATTATATTCTTTCTCCTCACTATGCTAGCCTGCAAATTACCTTAGATAGTTGGGGTCACTCACTAATTATTAAGACAATTTGTATGATATTAGTAAAATATTTTCTATGGAATTTATATATAACTAAAATTTTCATTTACATATATTTTTAATCATTCCGGGCATAAAACTAGTTTTAACACAATTGAAAAAGTTGAAACATAGGATCAATTTGACACGCAGTAAAAAATATGTATTTACCCATATTTTAATTTTGAATCAAAGAAGATTCTAAAAAAAGAATTAAAGGAGAGTTACACAGGGAGAATGGGCAGGGTAACAGGGTATGGCATAAGTATGTAGTAAGTTAGACAACGCGCGGAAGAAAAAAGGAAACTAGCATCTCGAGTTTCTAAAACTCGAGATTTACTTTAAAAAATCGAGTTTTTAAAACTCGCTTTCTGCTTTTTGTAGTGCTGACCTGGATAAAATGACACACCTGGATCTCGAGTTTTGAAAACTCGTTTTACATAACTCGAGTTTTAAATACTCGAGTTTTTTTGAAAATAACGCGTTCCTTCTTTGATGGTGTATATAATGAAAGATTGCAAAGAACTCGAGTCTATAAGACTCGAGTTCCACTGTGCTTTCAATTAAAAACACGCCCGTATAACACAAGCTCACAGTCACACAACTTTCTCACCCAAAACAGAGCATCCTCACCAAGTCTCTCAGCCTCACTAACTCTCTCACCCTCACTAAATCTGACTCACCCATAACTCTCACACCCACATTGCCTCCCACTCTCACTCACCACACTGCTAGAGCACTGCTCTTCCTTCTCATCAAATTCATATCTCAGGTAAGGGTTTGCATAATTTGATTGTGATTGTAGTTGGGTAATAGTCTATGGGTGTGGGTTAAAGAGTTTGAGTATTTATTTTGTAGATAGTTGACATAACTTAGTTAATTTTCCATTATGCAACGTTGCTAGAACTTTGTGTTGGTAGTTTTAATTTTTTGAGTATTTATTTGCCCATAAAAGGAAATGGTGAAAATCTCATGTAGCTCTACACAACCTAATATGTAAATTCTTCAAATAACATACTAAATACAAAGTTAGTACAATCTTTTGGAGTTAAAAACAACATAAAAAAGAAGAATTGAGAAAGAAATCTTACAAAACAGAATATGTACGAATGGGGAGAGGATATATGGAAACCTTATGAATTTTTTATCATATTAGGAGGATCCTTGTCATCATAAATCTAGCCTAATAGATTAGTTTTGAAACTAACTAAATAAAATGGTTTAGATTGTGAAATAATACTGTATAAAATAATCTGTCTTTAGGTCTGTAACTGGAATAGCCTATTGGAATTCTTGGTTACCTAACACAGTTTAGGTTTATAAGTCAATAAGGTTGAGTTTATAGTTGTTTTTTATGCAATCATGGTTCAGATTATGTGATTTAACTAACACAGTAACTTGACTTGAACAGGTTCACAATGCCTGAAATTGATATAATCCTATACCACGGTGGTCCGCTTAAGAATGCCAATGCGAACAAGGGATTGCCATTTGAAGGGCCGGGTATAAAGACTTATTATACGCAAATTGATCGTAGGTTGAAGACCCTTGATGAATTGAAGAAGGTTGTGATGGAAGAGTTGTGTGAGAATCCTGCTGTGCACAACATAGAAATTACTTATCGTATGCCAAATGAAATCTTGAAGCATCGGATTAATTACAAGTATATGGCGATAGAAACAGACAAACATGTAAAGATCATGTTTGACAAGTTGGAGAGAATAGCTGAAGTAACTAACATTGAGTTGTACATAAAGTTGGAGCCGCGTGCAGTCTGGCAAGAGGATATCCAACAAACAACCACAAGCTTACAAGTTACGGTTCCGGATGCTCAATATGAGTGTTCTACGCATGTAGAGGGCGATGATGTTCATGCCGATGGTGATGATGATGATGATGATGATGATGACGATGATGACGACTATGTTGATGAGACTACTACCATGAACAATGATGATGACGATGACGACGACGACTATGTTGATGAGAATATTGCCATTAACGATGAATATTTTACCGAAAGAGATGAGTATGAAGATATGATTGGCAGAGGGGACTTTAGGGACTTTGAG
The DNA here is from genome assembly GCA_032727855.1 of Quercus ilex subsp. ballota. Lineage (NCBI taxonomy): Eukaryota > Viridiplantae > Streptophyta > Magnoliopsida > Fagales > Fagaceae > Quercus > Quercus ilex. The sequence continues at coordinate 30,213,196 of CM064909.1, forward strand.
AGGGACATTGGTGACGATGAGACATTGGATGGTAGTGAACCTTATGCAGACAATGTTATTAGTGTCCAAAACATTGCAAACACAATCTCTGCCTACGAACCTCCTGCATTGTCATTCTCTGCAAATACTTGGGAAAATATGGTTGATCCTTCACATATTGAGTTGCCATTTGTGTCTACTTGGAGAGAGGGGATGAATTTGTGCAAAGGGTTGACGTTTGCCAATAAAGAGGAGGTGAAGCGCGTATTAACAAATTGTGCCCTCAAGGAAAACAAACATTTTACTTACACTAGGTCGACGACGAAAAAACTTTGTGCGAAATGCGTACATGAGTCATGCAAGTGGTATGTCTGCGCAGTTATGAAGCCCAATCTCCACCAACTATGGATGGTCACCGTGTATGTGGGTCCTCATACGTGTGTACAGATTGGGGTGCGAAATGATGGTAGAATGATGACTTGTAATTTTATTGCATCAGACATCCATCAGAAGTTATGTGAGGATTACACTACCCCAGTTAAGCATCTCATATCTATGATAGAGACGAAATATAATGGCCATAAGCCTTCTTACTACAAGGTATGGGATGCGAAACAAAAGGCGATTGCGAAGATGTTTGGGAATTGGGAAGAGTCTTACCAAAGATTGCAAAAGTTGCTAATGGCATATATTGATCAGGACCCGACTACCCAAGTGTTCTATCGTATCACACCCACCGATGAAGATGACACTGTATTGTTGCATTATGTGTTTTGGTCTTTCGGTCCATGCATATCAGGATTCAAATACTGCAAGCCGGTTATCAGTATTGATGGGACCCATCTGTATGGTAAATATCAGGGAAAGTTGTTGGTCGCAATGGCAACCGACGCTAACAACAAGGTATTCCCTCTCGCCTTTGCTGTTGTGGATTGTGAGTCAGGGTCCAGTTGGAGGTGGTTTTTACAGTGCCTAAGAGAAGCGATTGGCCACGTGATACCTGACGAAGGCATTTGCATAATTTCTGACCGACATCTTGGTATCAAAAACGCCATTGCAAACTGGCCTAGAAGGGATGATGGAAGACCACGGGTATTTCATAGATATTGTCTTCGACATGTTGCTAGCAACTTTAACACCCATTTCCAGAACTCAACTCTAAAGTCAGCGGCGTTGAAAGCGGGATATGCTAGTCAGGCAGTTAAATTTGATACCATAATGGAGACCATTAAGCAGGCAGAAATTGAGGCCATTAGGAATAAGAAGAAGGTGACGGGGAAGGATGGCAAGGAAAAGAATCAAGATTATCTTCCATACACATACCTAATGAGCGAGTCTGTGGATATGTGGACCCAGTCACATGATGGTGGAAGACGTTTTGGGGCAATGACAACCAATATATCAGAGTGTTTTAATGGTGTATTGAAAGGTGCACGGGGCCTTCCTATTGCTGCGTTGGTTGAGTTCACTTGGAACAAACTTGTTCAATATTTCCACGACCGGCGCAAAGAATACCATTTTGAGTTCTCAGAGGGTAAGAAATGGAGTGCACATGCCTTATCCACGTGGGAAGGAAATAAGCGTAAATCTGAGAAACATTATCTCAAGCCATTTAGCAATGAAGAGTTGATATTTCAAATAGTTACCCAACTCAACACGTGTAGTGCAGGAGGGGGAAATCACAGTTATGAAGTTCGGTTACAGGATAGAACATGCAGTTGTGGGAAATGGCAAAACATAGGGATCCCGTGTTCACATGCAATTAGAGTATGTGACTATTTGCATATTGATTCCACCACATATATTCACCCATGTTATGGTTTGAACAATGCCCTTAACACTTATGAGCATGCATTTGTGGTTCCTAAGTCACAGTCATTGTGGGGGGATCCGATTGGGCCAAAGTGGTTGCCTAATCCAGCATTGTTACGGGCCAAAGGGAGACCAGTTAAGTCAAGAATAAGGAATGAGATGGATGGAGTGACGAATAAGGATCGAGAACGGCGATGGCGGAGGGAGGACACCGATTTGATAGAGAGTCAACCTAAGCAAACATGTGGATTGTGTCATGCTTCCGGGCATAACCGCAGAAAATGTCCGCAGTCCCATGGCGCTTCCACAAGTGGTCATGTTTCACAGTAGGTAGGTAGATGCCAAAAAGTTATGCATTGGTTAAATAATTGTTGTTCATTCGATGTTTACCTAATGTTTACTATCTTGTCTCCTAACGTGATTACTCTACGTTTTTCAGGCATGCTTCCATGGATGCCGTTTTTGTCATGCGGACCTTTGATCTTAGAAAAAGTGACTACGTTGTATTGGCTCTATGTGAACTTTTTGGACTTTTTGTTGAATGTACTTGTAATTCTCTATCCAATGTACCTCTACGAAGATGGTGATTTGAATTGTACGGTTAAAATTGCAAATTAAGCATGGTTGCGCATGTTTAGAATGTTGATACATTGACAATGCCTTTTGTTCTGATGTAAATGCATTTGCATTGTAAAACTATATTTATGAATAGAGCGTAACAGTTTCTATAGCTTCGTGCCTAGCGATAACGCATTTTGATACTTCTCTGCCTCTCAATGAGTGTTAGATTACATTCTCAGCTTCTTTATCTATATTTCTTAGTAGGTGCATGTACACATTTCAGTTTATGAAACTCGAGTTCCACTGGGAAAAACAGAGCAAAACAGGGGAACCCTTCTGCCTGAACAGGGGATTTGCCAAAGTGATAAAAAAAAAAAATTTCCCAGTGGAACTCGAGTTTATGAAACTCGAGTTCCACTGGGAAAAACAGAGCAAAACAGGGGAACCCTTCTGCCTGAACAGGGGATTTGCCAAAGTGATAAAAAAAAAAAATTTCCCAGTGGAACTCGAGTTTATGAAACTCGAGTTCCACTGTGAAAAACAGAGTCAAACAGGGGAACCCTTCTGCCTGAACAGGGGATTTGCGAAAGTGTTAAACAAAAATTCCCCAGTGGAACTCGAGTTTATGAAACTCGAGTTCCACTGGGAAAAACAGAGTAAAACAGGGGAACCCTTCTGCCTGAACAGGGGATTTGCCATAGTGTTAAAAAAAAAAAATTCCTCAGTAGAACTCGAGTTTATAAAACTCGAGTTCTATCTCGAGTATTGAAAACTCGCCTTCTTTTAGCATTTTTGTTACGATTTTTTATTTTCAAAACCTCACATTTTTTGCTCTTTTGTACAAATGCGATTATGGTAAGTATTGTGAACATGGCACATCTAGCTGAAGTTATTTATCTTGTTATTTGTAAAAAAATTGTTCAAGTACAATCTTATTTTTTTCACTAAAAAAAAAATAAACACAAAAAAACAGAAAAGAAAAGAAAAGAAACTAAGAAGCTTATCTAGCCTTTGAAATTTAGGCACATACAAAAAGTTAATCTGAGAGAAAAAGACATAACATAATTATTTAATATTTTTGAAAAAATTAGAAAAAGCTTATTCTTAAAATCATGAAAAACCTTAATTTTATAATTCTATAGATCCATTTATTTTAAATTATTTGTTATTCTTCTATTGATCCAATTTTACTATCAACTTTTATACTCTAATATTATATTGTTTCTCCATTTATTGTAAGGCAAAAGAAATATAGTTTGAAAGAAAAATCGATTTTTAAAGTATATTGAATAGCTAAATAGTCGTTTCCTATTTTTATTTACAATCCAAAAAATACATCCCAAATAAAAACCCTTATGGTCTCTCTTCCCAAAAGCCTTGAGTGGGAAACGACACGGAAGCCTTGAGTGGTGGTTATTAGTTTTTTGGCAAAAAGTATTTTAATAGAAAAAAAAAAAAAAAAATCAAAAGCATGATATAAAAATGCTTTATGGTTTTACGTGTGGGACAATAATCGGTCATGCTTACAACTGTAGGCAAGAAATTTGTTAAAAATTTACCATTCTCTATTTTCATCACACTTTGGAGCATTGTATCCAAAAATTTTGTACATGATCAATTATCTATCGAAAAGCCTTTACATATTTCTCATTAATTACATCAAATAAGAAAAATCAACTTATGACTAAAATCAAACCAAGTGCCACAATCGGCAACAATATGATCCAAAGGACTCAGTCAACATCGAACACAATCAATGAGGTCCAAGAGAAACTATGAACATCAATAAATATAAAAAAGAATAAATGGCAAATGAATTGTTATATGCTGGTACAGCAGAACCATCAAGTACAATAGAAAATTCATTTATTGTTACCCCAATATATTAAGCTCTAGTGTTGCTTTATACTGTGATGGTATTTCCATCAGTGCAGCTAGAGCAAATTCTGCTTCTTTTCTGGAACGATCCATATTCTTTGACATTATTTCTGTAAAATTCACAAACTGCAAAAGCCAAAAGAACACTCTAGTTCTCAATCAAACATTGACCAATAATAAGTCAAAAGATACAAGCTCCAAAATAGAGCAGAATGATATCCAAATAGCTATGGAAACTTGCCTGGAAGTTATCAAAGGCACGAGCAGGGATGTTATCATCAAATTCTCTCATCATGTCCCATGGCCCATCTCCAACACCGACTAAAACAATTGACAAAGGGTACTCACTGCAAATTGCAAGAATATTAAAAAAGTTTTTTGAGAAGAGTATTTAAATACAAAAAAGAGAATTATAAGAAATACCTGGCTTTCACAATTGCATCAACAGTTCTCTTTTCTTGTGGGCTTAGATCACCACGCTCGGTATCAACACTTCTTGTCACCTGCAAGAACCCACTGTTTTAAGGTATATGGTATAAACAATCTAAAATAACAAACACCAAACACAGACAAGCTCACCAATGTAGCATGCCTAACTGCAATTAAACTTTCCAATAAAAAACTTAAACTTTCCCAGTTGCATGTATTGCTATACTAATATAGACAATAGGTGTTAAACTGGAACTTGGCTATAATCTTAAAACTTGTTAGGTCCAGCTTCCTCTAAGAAAAAGCCAGCAACCAATGAGATGTTACTACCTGCACCTGGATAGAAATACCCTACGAAGCTTCACTGTTTCGTGGGATTGGCTTTGTGCCTTTCCTGAGCTTCGCTCTAAGATTCTGCTTCAATTGTTAATCCTTTCATTAATGAGGAAGATTTGACAGGCTACTAATATTATTAGATATTTGTAGCCATATGTATGGCAGGGAAATCTATTTGATAAGCCCTTCACAAATAAGTCCAAATTCTTGGTGACCTAGGAACTCTGCCATTTATACTCTATAGTAATGTGTTTTCTCCCGAGTTTAAATAATTATAGTAATTATTTCAGTTTCTCTTGTTATCAACAATACCAGAGAATTATAACAATCTTTTTAAATAAACTATGTATATTCCAATTTTCCTTGGAAAGGAGGTCACTAGATATACAGGGTCAAACAAGTTTCATTAATGGCTAAATTCAAAATGATGAATTTTAGGTTTCTATTGGAATTAAACAAAAACTTTATAATTTCTTGAAATCTAGCACTTTCATCATTTAACACTAAAGAATTTCTATTTTCTCTGATATTTGGTACTAGAAATTACAGAATAATATCAGTTTTTAAAGTATGTTCATCTTGATCAGGAGTCTCCTATAAATTGTTACAAAGAAAAGAGCACAGACAAGGTACCTGTCCATCGGCAATTATCAATAATACATGATCTTAGTTACCAATGTAACACCTCTATAGAATAGATACCATCTCCAAATCCAAAACAGGGAATCAAGTTATCCTCATCAAAGGAAGACAATGTTTTTCCAATAATAGATATTGCTTGCTCATAAGGATTTTGTTCATCTCCAACATGATGCAAGCTTCTCCTGTTAAATGACCTTGCACCTGATATGAAAGCAAGTTAAACATACTTTACTAAATATCGAAAGATGGGCTTATATGCACCATTATGAGGCCAAACCTGTCCACTCATTGCTCTTTGTGAAGTCAATACCAACAATAAGACTGGAAGACTCTAGACCAGCACGTTTCAATGCCTCAGTAACCTGAGGTAAGTAAAGAATTTTACAATGTCATTATGCCACTGAGCAGTTAAAATCACCATTATGTATATGCCAATCATAAGAACAAATATTTTAAAAGTTCATATTTTCTACAAAAAATTATCTATACTTTCTTCAACGACATCATGATAACACCCAGACAAAGAAACCAGTAAGTACAATTATCTGAAAATTCAGATTTACTTCAAAGACAGAAAATATCAAGACATAGCGAGCCATAAACAAATGCAATCAACCAGTTGCATTTTCACCAAGAGTACACCAATAGATGAAAACAGGTTGATGTACATGAGGAACAAAGCAAATACATTATGTATTTGAGTGAGTACATAACTAAATATGAAGCACAGATACATTATCCCATGTTCATGCCATGAGGTTGACCACATGCAGGACATGCCCAACACCACCACAACTCCTTTAGAGATTTGCTCATAGTACAAAGCAAATTTTTAAAAATATAACCATAGTATGCAGAGTCCAATGCCTCACCAAGGCACCATCCCCTAAAGCAAAAAAGGTACTCCTATACAACTCTTATAAGAACACCATATGCCTTTTTAGTGTAAATTGTGATCATATCATGAAGTGTTAGAGAATAACTTAAAATAAATAAATAAATAAGTGTTAGAAAATAACATCACTGAGGTAAGAGTAAACATTTCACAGTTGATGCACTTCCAATTCATCAGTTTATGCCATCAATGTGAAAGTCCTACTATAATAATGTTAAGCATCTCAAATATAATTACAACAATGATAATATCAAACATCTTCTCTTTAGTTAAAATGGAAATTGAGAATATTTAAAAAAAAAGATTAACTATCTTACAAAGTACTACTCTTACTCTCAGAACTGAAAATTAAATAATTTTTTACACGCCTAAACCAAGAAATGTACTCCAAAAGATGCTAACCCAACAAGCATACTCCTATCTCAAAAAAAAAAAAACAAGCATACTCCTACATATCATCTTAATTCGTAGTTTCTTAGTCCCAACCCATAATTTACAATCCAAACAATCCAAAAATAAACAAAATTCCTGAAGCCGAATCTCAAAATCACACACATTGTTCTCATATATCATACAAAACAACACAACCATTTATAGCCTAAAGATAGAACAACAAAACCCCATTTCCAAAATCCAAAACTTCCCATCAAAACTAACAAATATCACAAATTTATAAAACATAACAAAAACAAAAACAAAAACAAGCACCTTTTTTTTTTTTTTTTTGTTAAAAATAAATCTAATAAGATTCTATGTAAACATCACAGGCATTTTATTTTACCTTTTGCTAAGAGAGCAAGTCAACTTCAGTCACATTAGTGGTTTTTTTTTTTTTCTGGGTACCAGGAAGAATCGTAGGATGAGTCAAAGGTGGTCTCCCTCGGTGAGCGAAGAAATCTGTGGTCTTAAAAGTTATAGCTTTTAATAATGGTAATTGTTATGAATGTATAGCGTGTGTGTGTGTATATAAGTGGTTCCAGGAAGTTTCCTCTGCAGAAAAAGGCTTGTTTACAAGCAAAAAAACATGCTGCTGCTTTTTTCCCGATTGGGACAGCCACTCTCTTTATTATTCGGTGACTTTTTGGCTTCCCCTTGGAGTTTTTTTTTTTTTTTAAGATAAATATTACTTTTATAGAGTTTATACTTTATATAAACTCATATTATACTTTCCTCAAATATTCATCATACAGATGCTTGAATTCACGAATCAAGTTTGTTCGTCACAATTATGAATCAAACAAAGAAATTAGAAAAAAAAAAAACACTAAGAATACTTCACCAATTTTTGCTGCATGCTTTTTTAACAAACCTGTTTTTCAAGGTTCACCAATTTTGCGTTTTTTAACCCTCGTGTAATGTTTGGGCGGAGGAGGAGGCTGCGGGGCATCATCCTTAGGCTCATCCTCATGCTGCAAAGACATTAGATGCATACAATCAATATTCGGTGTAATTGTAAAGAATAAAGTGAACTGCAAAATAGGCATATACAGGAAAATTAATGTTATCGTACCATAGAGCTGTGTTTGTGTCCTATTTTATGTCCACCTGTCCCACAAGTGGGAGCTCTTCTAGCACGTTGCGGTCTACCTCGTGGGGGTGAAGGCTGAGGAGGGGGATTCTCGTCCGGTACATCAGTATCTGCCTGTGGAGTGTCAGTCCCAACCGGATGTCCTACAGGGTCGGATGAGGATGAGGTAGGTGGGTAATGATGCTCTGTGTAGAGGCCAGGAGTGGGGATCATTGTCATGGGTTCAGTACGGGGTGGGTCTATGGACAAAGTGGGTGCACTAGAGCTGGTGGGTGGGTATAAGGGTGTCTCGGGGTGCAATGGAGGGGTCAACTGAGAATGCATACCGAGATCAAAACTAGCCTGTGAAGGTGGGGTGGGTGAATGAACCTCGGGCTGAGGAGATGCATCTACCATGGGTGGAGGGACCTCGGACTGAGGAGATGCATGTGGGATGGGTGGAAGAACCTCGGGCTGGGGAGATATATCTACAACGGGTGGAGGGACCTCAGATTGAGGAGATACAGCTGGGATGGGTGGAGGGACCTCGGGGTGGGGAGATGCGTGGAGGATGGGTGCAGGTATCTCATGACTACTTACAACCCGAGGGGTTGTTGCACGCCGACCACGGCCCCTAGCTGCAGTTGGGCTTAGGCTTGCTGGAGCAGGCCGACCACGGCCCCTAGCTGTGCTTGTGCTTGGGCTTGCTGTAGCATGCCGACCACGACCCCTAGCTACGCTTGTGCTTGTGCTTGTGCTTGCAGTATCACGCCGACCACGGGTCGGTGTAGTTACGGGTGCTGCACTTGTGCTTGGGGCTGCAGGAGTTGCTGATTCAAGCTCAGTACGGTTGTTTGACTGCCCAGTGGCTGCAGGATCACCACCAAGCCCAGCCACAGTATATAGTATGCGCCGGATATGGTTGTGTTCTCGGCTGCCTACCGGAACCCAATTCAACAACGCTAAATGACTTTCAATCTGAAACAGAGAAAGAACCAGTACAATCAAAATTTTCCACATTTATGTAACAATTACAAAATGCATAATATAGAATGTATTAATCTACTTATATACTTATCTAAACTAAGAACTGAAAGTTTTATTATGATACTATATGCAACAGAAACTCTTTTTAATTGGATGTCCGTCAGATCAAACCAAATTTGTTCAAAGAAGAAATCAATTGATCCTACGTTCGTACATGTACTAAAGAAAAAACAAAGCAAGATAGGAAATATAATTAGAACACATTACCAGCTGATGTAATTTAGCGCTGTTGCGGTCGACATACTTTAGAGTGACCAGATCGTACCATTGGTAATAGGCATGACTGCGGGCCATCTCACCAGTCTGAGGAGGTGCATTGCAAAGTCGTTGTTCTCGACTATTCCATGAAATGATATACGGTTCATGCTCTTGCCTCCAATTCTTTTCCACCTTCCCACGCAAGTCTATTCTGTGCAGCCTTTCATCGTACACAACACCGTCAGGCCGCTCTTGCGCCAACCCAAACTGTCGAAGGACAAGATCAGGGTGGTGCATCTCCACTATGCAATAACACACAAGCGGCACCCTTGCTGTCCACGTACCCCTCCCTGCAACGCAGAAGTCAGGAAGGTGGGCGAAGTGTGCCTCGTATGGCTGCCACACAATCTACAATAGAAACAAAAAACAATTATCATAGCATCTTCAAATGTGAAACAAGGGAGAATTTATAGATACAAGGAAAAACAAAAATTAAAACGGAAAATATGTTAAAGTATGAAGCAATCGTATTCTTAAGGAAAATTAACATAACCAAACAAAATTTTTAAATATTATTACCTGGTTCGGCTGCATTGTAACTAATTGCTCACGATAGACGACCAAGGCCATCCCGGATGGCCTACTCTTCGAGCCTGGCACCCGCACCCACCTACAGTTACGAGCGAATAACATAAGATAAGTAGCTACTTAGTTACTAAAAAGAGTACATTGCATAACACACTAAATATCAAAAAATTACTTACTTAACGGCAAGTGGAGCATACGGCCACGGGCCATAATCACATCCAGGAGCAGGCTCTATCCTCGGGCACAAGAATGGCAACCTTGCCCATGCCCAATACTGGATCAAGGTGCACGCCCCACCAATCTGCGATGCCCCTTTCTCACTTGCCCGACACAACTCTCGATACAACCAGGCCAAGCAACCACTACCCCAACTATACTGTGGCGGATCACGCAAGTTCCGCAGTTGCTCCAAAAACATCAGATGCACCCTATCTCCCGACTTGTCCATAAAAAGTTTATCCCCTAATAGCGCTAAAATATAACACTGGGCATACTTGTGTATCTGAATCTCCGTTGCGTCATGAGGCAATGGCGCTGCAATGGCCTCAAGAAGGCGGCTGATAAGAAGTCTTTGCCCCACCAAAGTTTTGTTGTCATCCGCCGGAGTAAAACCAAGCAACTCCATGCAAAGAGTCCTCCAAGTTCCATCTAACACATTAGTCGGCCCAACCAAGACCTCACCGTCTATAGGGAGTCCGAGAATGACCTCCACATCTTGTAGGGTGATCGACATCTCACCATGTGGAAGATGGAACGTATGAGTCTCTGGCCGCCATCGCTCAACTAGGGCCGTTATAAGACAATTATCTATCTCTCTAGAAGGGGCCCTAAACAATCCTTCAAGCCTCAGCAACTTCATAATGTCAATCACCCGATTATCTCGCATTTGAATGTTTGCCATCTCCTTAGTGCGACCACGGCAAGTCAGTGGGCCCGAGTCCTGCAAAATCAATAAAAATTATAGCAGTTATTAGAACTACAAATACAATTTTGAAAGAACTTGCTAACTAAAAGTCAAAAATAACATAAAAATTAAAGCAGTTGTTAAAATTAGATATTTCACCTCGCCATTCCAAATGGCATGTGATCGATGATGTTGTTGTCGCGTCAACAATGACGCATCACTAGGACCAGGCTGCAAGATCCGTGACCCGTCATCAATCCGAGGCTCCATACTGCAAAGAGTGCTACTGTGAGATCATTAATAGTGTGAGGGCAAAGGAAGGGGCAAAGAAAATAATAGATATAATTCATCTAAAATTGACGCATGTATAGATTCAATAGGGTCACTAGCTTATTCAATTGAGCATGACAAAGATCCACAAAGAGAGATTAAGTTCTTCAATGATTTAAACCAACTTGACAAGCTTAAACTTCTAGCCGGAGAACATCTTATCTTCCAAACAATGTGTACAAAATTTGAACAGCAAGAATCCCTAGTTGGAGACCACTGGATTCCAGTAGAGCATTAAAAAATTTGACAAGGCTTTATGCTATAAAATAAACGAAGACGGATTGGCTGACAATCACCACAGGGACTCAATTCATAATCAAGCAGCAAAGATTCATGGGAACCCCTAACCTTAGCATATCGAATTATAAATATTGCTAACACAATTCCAAAATTCTTCAAATTGCAAATGCATTAAACAATGTCAAACAAGTTACCTCATCTCAGTTATAATTTCACACAAAAATTAGTATTCTGTATTGACAAGAAACCTAATGTAGGGTTGATGAGCTTAAAATTTTGAGTGAAGGAGAATTAGTGGATATGGCTATGAAGGAAGCATTACAGGTATCCTGCTAAAGCTCTAATCTTTGATGTGCACAAAAACTTAAACTGCTTGTCTCACTCTTTAACACAAATTTTGTTATTGTTGCAGCAGGGAGAGAACCAGGATTGTCCCTCGCAGCCTTCACAAGAGCCGGCGCGAGAGTAAGTCCTAATCAAATCAAATGTGCTATGCTATGCAATTCCTTATTTTTCAAATATGTATATATATGTTGTTTTCAATGCTTTTAATTTGGACTTAAATTTTGTAGCTTTAGATGTTCCTAGCTCTAGTTCATATGGTCGCAAATCAATCGCCAACTGCAAAGCAATCTCTTTGTTACTCCAAGACTACTTGAAGATATGTGATTGTTTTTGTGAAATGTAAACGAATATTCATAATAGCAATATGTAATGGTCCTTATAAAAAAAATTTGACTCTTTGTTAATAAGTTATGCAGAGTTTTCCGAGCATGATGGAACTTTTATTTCTATGGCCTTAGTTACAATTATACTTCCTAATTCAGGACTTGGTATTATCAACATTACTCAAATTCTTTGTCTTGCTAAGGAATTCAAGACATTACACGAACTGCACACAAAATATCCTCTCATTTCACCTTTTTCTTATTCCTATATGGCCATCCAACAACACACATAGCAAGGAATACCCATTCAGCTTTTTATCACTACAGAAAATTAAAATTTGAATTTTTATTACAAGCCCAAAAACACAATCTTGATTATTGAATGACAAACAAAATAAAGAAAAATCCTTAATCCATTTATTCTCAATCCCACCAAAACGAAATTCTGATTTCAATGACATCTATGTCTACAAATATAAAGCAATTTCAAACAAAACCCAAACGGGCATGTATCAAAAGCAACTGAAAACCCAAGCAAATCCACAACCCATAAACAAAAACAACAGCAGCAACAATGTGTAACCCACCATGCAAAAAGCCCAAATCTATAAAATAAATTTCGCAAAAGAGGAATTACCTAGCAAGCGAGCTGAAGAACGAACAAAGGAAGAACGAAGGAAGCGAGATGAACGAAGAAAGCGAGATGAACGAAGAAGACAACAAACAACGCAGCAGAGAGCCCGCGGAGGCTGAGAGCACAGGGCGATTTGGGACTACGAGTAAGTGAGTTTAATTTTAGAGTGAGAGAGTGGAGTCTGAGAGAGTGGAGTCTGAGAGAGTTTGAAATTTTAGAGTGAGAGACTGGAGTGAGTCTGAGAGAGTGAGAGTGCCGTTTTAAGAAGTTAAAAAAATTTGTAAATTTTAAACAGAAAGCGAGTTTTAAAAACTCGAGAGTCCAAAAGCGAGTTTTAAAAACTCGAGAGTTATAAAGCGAGTTTTAAAAACTCGAGAGTCACAAAGCGAGTTTTTGAAACTCGCTATCCACGTGCTATCCACGTGGAAAACTTTGTCCAGTCAGTAATTAAAAACAAAAAAACGAGTTTTAAAAACTCGAGATATATATTCAAATCTCGAGTTTCATAAACTCGAGATGCTAATATTACATATTCTTTCGTAACCAGCCAACTAACAAAATATTTACCGTATTACAGTTATTTAGAAAGGGTGTCCGAGTTACACAGGTACTGGTCAGTTCAGTTCAGCGGCAGCCCTGTTTAGTGTTTACCCAGAAAGCAGTTTTAAAAAAACAAAAACTCTAATCTAATCCCACCTCACCGGCGACACCTTGATATCCATCCCAAAAGTTCACGGTAAAGTAAAGTTTTATTTTGAATATATACAAATGAATATAGTATGCCACATTTTGCTAATCGATGCTAACCATCTTCTGTATCCATTCCTATTCCTTTCTGTGCTTTTATGGTTATTTGTTGTTGAGTTAAGGTCATTCCCAGGCTTAGGAGTTAGGAGGGACATCACATCACCCATGCCATGCCCCCCACTTTCTCACTCTCTCCCTACAAGGCTTTGTACGTAAAAATAAGCTTTTTTTTTTTAACTTTTTTGCACAATGGAAAAACCCCAGTTGGCTACTTGGTTATTGTGGGGGGTTTTTTGTTTTCTCAAATATGTAACACCCCATAATTAAGGAAAAAAAAGTTAAAATTTGATTTCTTTAGTTATTGTTCGAATTTATTTCAATTATTTATTGTGGGTTTTTTTCTTTTTTCTCTCTAGGAATTTTGGAGCTCTAGTATTTGGAAAGTTGTCGAAATTTGAACTGAAATTTCCTAGCAAGTGTAGTATTAGGCAGATTCGAATGGCGGCAAAGACCCATGAATCTGTCTTAAGTGGTAGCAACGGTGAGACAAAAAGAGGTGCCTTGATTGTTCTAGAAGGCTTGGATCGTAGTGGGAAGACTTCACAGTCTAGTAAACTGCTCACATACTTGGAGGGATTGGGGCATTCAGCTGAATTATGGCGGTTTCCCGACAGAAGTACGAATGTTGGGCAAATGATATCTATGTACCTCTCCAACAAATCACAATTGGATGATCACACTATCCATCTCCTATTTAGTGCAAACCGTTGGGAGAAGAGGTTTGTTATGTTATTTTTTTATCAGCTTGCTGTGATCTGGTTTGTGGTATTTATGTATATAAGCTGGAATGCCTTGTTTGTTCTGATAGTACCTTCAGTGCTTACCAATCTTTATGAACCTTAAGGTTCTCATGAATACTATGGTGCTTTTGTTTCCAAGTAAAAGAGTTGCTCTAGTTTAGAACATCAGAGGCAGCCAATAAATTTGTAAGGACGAGTTGAAAGTTCATAAACTGTTATGGATCTCACGGTTTTCTATTTCTAGAGGCTCTGATGATTTTTAGGATGGTGTATTCCATATTAAAGGAGCATCTTTGAGGGGGGCAATAGGTGCACAATTCCCTTCGAGGAGCATATGAGGTGCTAAGGTGCCTTGAAAGGTTGCTTTTTTCGGTTGGACAGCAGTACTATTTTAAATTTTTGCCGTGGATAATTTCAGAAAATTAAACATCTTATTGATTGGTATCTATGTGCAAGATTAGTGGGGAGTCAGTTAAGCATCTCGTATTTTATTGTTCAGTGGCAATATCTTTGGCCATTGGTATTTTCATTATTTTGCATATCTTGGGTTATGTAAAAGACTTGATAATTCAGATGCTTGGTTGTTGGCGAGCAAGATTTGATCACCACTAGAGTTCAAAAATCTAGAAGGCTGTTCATTTGTGCGTATCATGGACAATTTGGCCAGGGAGGAACGGTAGCATTTTAAAGGTGTTGAACATCCTCAGCATGTTGTTAAACAGTCTCTTTTGAGATCTTTGTATGATTGGATTTCAACTGTTATACTTGAACTGTATTACTTCATTGGCTTGTGAGAATCATTTTCATTTATAGGTAATTCAAATTTTTGAGTCCTCGAACTTATTAAATGTTTATGAATCCCTGGCATGTCAGCATATCTCTTATTATTTTTTCTTCCAAATCTTGGTGCTTGGATACTTGAGATTTGTTGTAATTTTATGTTCCCTGTTTGGCAGCACATTGATTGATGCATTGTTACATATATTTAGGCTTCCATTTGCGCTTATATTTGTTCCTCAGTTAATGTGTATGCCTTATATTCTACCTTGTAATGTATATTTATAACTCCATTGAGATTACTACAATACACACAAAATTCTTGATCTTACATGGTATTAGAGGGTCTTATGACCTAACCCAACTTCCACCCCTTTTTTATGTTTTAGTTATTTTCATAGTTTTGAGTCAAGGACTCATGGTAACCTTGCTGTGTTGCCCCGCATTCTCGCCACACCATCATGTATCAGCCTACAATGCTACTGTGTTACCCAGTAGCCTTGCCTAGAGGACTCATGGTCCCATTGTCGTTGACCCTGACCTTAGTACCTATACACTACGTGTCTGCTACTTATTTAGTGCATTCAAAATTAGGCCTCAACAAAGTTCTTCCTCTTAACCCTGTCGCACCTGTTTTTTGTTTACTTGAGTAGTGTGCCCTTGAAAGCCATGCTGTCATCTAGTTGACCGTGAGGGACAATTGAGTTAAGACTGTATGTAGCACACAAATCAGGGATTGCTATAGTGATCCTTAGGAAACATTTTGCATAACTTAACCTTTGGGCTTGGTTGATCTCCATTTCTCTCACCATGTTTGTTAGCTTTGAAGGCAACCGATGGCCTCAAACAGGCCCTTCGTGTTTGGTTGGTTTTAGCAATTCAACTCCTTTATCCTCCAATTTGGCTTTGGCATAGTCAAGTTGATCACTCCGTGTTTGTAACCGTCATTGGGGAGTAGTATGCTGAACTCATGCATGGTGAGGGAAGAATAATGAGCGTGAAAGAAAGGGGAGAAACAAGGCGGATATCCTAAATTTAGATGATACGAGACATGAGATGAGCATAAGGCAATGACCACTAAGCCTAGAATCCAGTGTGACTATGAGACATTAGTGAGTATATCACTTCTAAGAAGCAATTATTTTAATGTGACCTTCTCTTCCTTGTCCTTGTCTCCCTCCTTCCATCACTACCTCAAAAAGGAATCTCTGCCCCTAGTTATAGGCAAGGATGGTCTCAGGGGAAGAATCCACTCCTCAAGTCCCATTATGACAAATGTCACTAGGCTGGGGGGGGGGCACATGTTAAATGGCACAAAGATCATCCATCCATAAGTTATTCGGAGCATGGGAAACCTATAACGTCATAGGCCACCAGAAAGGCTCTCCTCCACTAATGGTTCCCCTGTGCACTTATCCATTGTTTCTGTAATCACTCCAAGCTACAATCCTCATGTCATTCTTTGATTAATACCATACTGTACTGGACTTGTATAGGACCAGCGCCCTAAACCCTATCCCAGATTTGGCTAGCATTGTTAGTCTTTGCCAGAGTAGGGGAACCTGTTGCGGCTTCATACAGCTTTTGGGCAATTTGTGGAGGGAAATCCCATCTGTTCATTCTGGCAAAGGTATGCCGGAAATATTAGGCACTTAGTCCAACAAACTCTCTTGGGAGTCAGGTGTCTCCTTTGTTGGCAGCTATGGTGCCATCATGGGGTCAGTAGTGTCTTGTTGCAATACCCTTGAACATGTTATATACTACCTTGTAATGTATTTTTGTACCTCCATTGAGATGAATACAATACACACAAAAATTCTCAATCTTACAACTGCCATTTTCTTAAATTTCATATCGTTAACCTATCTTTTTTACTGCCAAAAAAAAAAAAAAATTGTTAATCTGTACAGATCTTCAAAGTTAAATTCTTGTAACTTTTTAATAGGATTTGGATGAAATAGGGTACTAAACATTGCACCCCCAATTCTGTGCATGATTTAGCAGTGAGAGATTTTGAAATGTTGTGATTTCAAACAAAATTTTATAGTTTCATCAGTTTAAATGAGACATACAAGGGAAGTATATAGTACAGAATCTTTTAGCTTTATGTTGTGCTTCCACAATCTGGATTTGGCATGGGTAGGCTATTGGGTTGCAGTTGGACTGTTTATGGTGGTTTTTAGAGCATATTTTCTGTTATCACTTGTATAATATGGTCATAAATGTTTCAGAATGTGAAATGACAAATTTGTGTGCATTTTTATGGCTGCACCTAATGCAGAGCG
Source organism: Quercus ilex subsp. ballota (assembly GCA_032727855.1). Classification (NCBI taxonomy): domain Eukaryota; kingdom Viridiplantae; phylum Streptophyta; class Magnoliopsida; order Fagales; family Fagaceae; genus Quercus; species Quercus ilex. The sequence goes on from CM064909.1 coordinate 30,230,453, forward strand.
TATATAATAGATATGTTCCAATTAAAGCTATGGAGCCTGTGGAGAAATTTTGTTTAAAGTTGGGCATGTTGGCTTAGGTGGTAAGACAATCACAATCTTGTGGTTCAATTGGTTGTGTGCAATGTGTTCGTGGTATGTAAATTTGGATATAATGGTTATGAGACATATTATCCATATCCCATTTTATTCATATAGCTTATGGTCAAAACTCATAAGCGTTATGGACTGGATGTGAAAAATTGATGCGTGGGCACTTGGTGTTTAGCCTGTTGCAATGCAGTGTGTATGAAATAGAATTGTACCATTTTAAGCTGGGGAGCATGTGGAAGATATTTTTCTTTAGTTGCATATGGTGACTTAGGTGATTCTTGTGGCTTGAGTTGTTGTATGCAGTATGGGCATGCAGGGGGAATCCACTTGTTGGTAAGAGAAGCTCTTGAACTATGACAATTAACCCGTATATCCAAGACCCTTTACAGACTGATAATATGCTATTCAAATTGTAATAGGTGGAATTCTTTGATTCCACTATGTGTTCTTGCAAGATTGGTTTATACTTTCAAGTTGAAAAAAATTCAATTGTAGATGGGATGAAATTTTTTGCGCCTTCTAAAAGTGACAGCACCTGGGTTTTTTTTTTCCCCCTGAACATTATTTCTTGGTTCAAACATTTAGTGACAAAGTGAACAAGCACAAATTTTGACTGTTGCTGGACTTGTACTCAGTTGCCTGTAATGCATGCGCAGATCGTTGATGGAAACAAAATTAAAAACTGGAACAACACTCATTGTTGACCGTTATTCGTACTCTGGGGTGGCTTTCTCCTCTGCCAAAGGACTTTCCCTTGAATGGTGTAAGGTGAAGACATGGTTCAGACAGTTCTTAAATGAAGTATATGTTTTTTAAGTTGTTATTGGGAAAGAGGTCTTCTTTTTGCAGGCACCAGAGATTGGGTTGCTGGCTCCAGATCTGGTACTTTACCTTGACATACAGCCAGAGGTAAGTTGAAACTAAAATAATGTTGATTATAATAATTAACGAAAATAAAGATCAAAAGACGTCATAATATCAGCATGTGTTTCTTTTTTGATAAGATAGCTTTTATTGCAAATGGACTACTCCATGTTTGATTTCATTCATGCCATATTGTCCACATCAAACATAATGGGACTAAATTCCAAATGTCCAATGAATGCTTACCTACCCAATTTCTCCAACCAAACATAAGATCAATGACCTTTTCCGTAACACCCATTGGATCCGAAAAGATCAGAAGGCAAAGCTCTAGAAGTCAGACGCAACAGTATAGTGTAAAAATGGATGATCCACCATCTCCCCATTACACCTACACATACAGTACCACCCTGTTAGCATATATCCATGCTTTATGAGATTATCATATGTTAGGATCTTCCCCCAAGCCGTGGTCCAGTATGTGTTTCTTTGAGTTCTATAGGAAGCTTGCTTTCTTCAAATATTTTGGCGTAAAACTGTCCTTCCTGAGAGCTAGTTTACCTTGTGTTGGAAGATTTCAGCATGTTCATTTTAAGTAACTTGTTTTTTAGACATGCATACCCTTTGCAATAAATTGTTTCATACATGCAGACAGATTCTAGGTTGTTGACACCACCTTACCCTTATGAAAACAGGTAATGAAGAAAGTGGGAGGGGGAAAGAAAGAAAAGATGGATCATGTATCCTTTTATGCTGGGAATTCATGAACCAAAATAACTGATTCTAATGGTTCTGTGAAATTGGATAACCATCCATTGAGCAACTGATAATTTTTGCTTACAACAAGAGTTTTGTTTGGGGTGTGGGGTGGGTGGATGGAACCTAGGTTCTATGGGGAGAACTGGACAGTGCCACCAGTGGCTCTTGGTGGTCCACTGTTATAATTTGTTAAAGATTGATTTTGCATTTGTAAGATGTTGTAGGCGAGGGTGAGTGAATGTAACTAATAAATCATTGGTTTATATCAAGATAGCACTTATTGTGCCTTAGCAATTATAGAGAGTATATTAGTTCTGTAGGGAATTAACCCGAAATTCCCAACCTGTGAGAAACAAAAAAATAGAGAAAATACACGCAAAAAAAAACAATCACACGCACAAGACAATATTTATATGGTTCGGCAATTTGCCTACGTCTATGGAGTTGTAGGGATTTCACTATTATCAGGGAAAAAATACAAAGTGCAGCTACAATGTTTCAGTCTCTCAAGAACGACAACAACAACCAAAAAACCCTAATCACCAAAACTGCATTTTCTACCTCTCCGGCTTGAGCTTGTCGACCCAAGCCTCCGCTCCATAGACTAAGCCTCAGAAAATCTCCTATTAAAAACCACGCAACATTATTTTGGGTCGGGTCGGGTCGTCAACTGGATCAAACACAACTAGGCTCCACAAAACCCAACAAGTTCTTTGAATGAAATAACTTATCAAAAAAAAAAAAAAAAAAAAGTTCTTTGCATGAAATAATAGAAACTGCATTAGGGTATAATACTGGTGGAGGATGAACCTGATGTGTGTGCACACACAATGGACACATTGCATATACCATATCCTTCTAAAGTGCACACGCACACGCACACGCACACACACACACACCCACACATGGACTTATATACCTCTAGGACTGAGATGTCTTTTCAAAATCTTCAGAAAGCTGCAGAGAGAGGAGGATATGGAGGTGAGAGATATGAGCAACTCGAGTTTCAGAAGAAAGTTGCCAAATGCTATCAAGTCCTCCATGATGCCTCTTGGAAGGTAATTTTATGGTTCATGTGGTGAAATATGGATGTATGTATGTATGTATGTATGTATGTATGTATAGTGATTATTGTGTTTCATGTAGTGATATTTTGTATCAGAGAAGCTGCATATTTGACTCTGGTTATAATGCTATCTGGTGGGAGGCACCTAGGAGCCTGCCACTACTTAGGATAAAACTATTCTTCAACATCTATTTATGTTTTGCAGTATAGCTTCATATATTCTATTTCAGCTATTAAACTTTTAGCCATAAAACATTCCAGTTATACTCCACGATGGTAACACAGCTAAGCAAGAGTTTGTTGTTGATTGATTTTCAGTTTGCGTCATCTTTATCCTTTAACATTTTTTTTAAAGAATGCTAAAATATTTGTTTTTGGATGTAAGTGGCTAGGCAAAAAAATTCATTAGCAATAGTTTAACTTCAAGCCCAAATTTTGGCCTGCATCAAGGGGCCAAAATGGCTTTGAGGTACAGTGCCTACACAAAACCAGCAAGCACTGTAGCTTATACATCCCAATTTGTTTTCCTCCTTTTTTATTTATTTTTAATAAAAAAATAATTAGAAAAAAAAAATCTGTCTTCTCTCTCTGGCCAATGCACATCCAACACATATTCCCTCTTTCTCTCTCGCTGAACTCCCAAATTGTCTTTGTTTCAACTCCGCTCTAAAATCCTCAAGGTGATGGTTGTGGATGAATTTGGGGTTATTTTTGGAGGTATTTGGTACTAGATGGCCGCTGTAGTGGCAGCAGGAGGTGGTGGCTTCATTCACCAGAGGATCTTGATGGGAATTTGGGTATTTTTGTGATTGGTTTTGATGTGACGACGATAGTTGGAGGCTCTTGCAGAGTGTATTTGAAAAGTGAGTACCTAAAATAGAAATAGTGGGGCTTATGGTTAAATTTTGGCTGAACTTTGGACTAATATGATGGGAATGCTCTAATAGCGCTTATTCCTTCTGAAGTTATGTTGTTTGTTGATTCTCATCAATTTTACACTTGGAGTTTTATCTTTATTGATGGACACAAAAATAGTAAAAAGAAAAAAGGAAGCTAAGTTTAGATGGTAAGAACAATATTCTGTTTTGAAGTTACGTTCTTTGGTTTCTTCTATTTTATGGTGGAGTTTTTCTTTTTCTTTTTTCAAAGACCAGACTCATTAGACGGCCAATACTACCTGCCCATAGTGTCTGACAGTGGTCTATTCAGCTTTGTGTTAGTAAAGTTTAATTTTGGTGCATGGATTGCTTTGGATGTTTGAACTTGTATTCTTGATTGATTACAGATAATTGATGCCTGCCAACCAATAGAAGATATTGAGAAACAACTGCAAGAAATTGTATTGGATTGTGTCATGACATGCCAGAAAGGCAAACCCCTTTCCAACCTTTGGTCAGGTTAACTCTTGCAGCCTCTTATTGTTGTTATTTATTTCCCTTCACTATGGAAAGGGATTATGCATTTGTATCTCTGCAAACTTGTCCAAGAATTTTTGAACACCTTGGTATGGGTTTAAAATTCTGGTAGTGTTTTACGATCACTTTCAGCCCTTGTTTTAATGACAAAGGAGGTCTCTGAATTTAATAGTTGAATTAAATTGTGAAATTTTTTTATTTTGCAAACAATGAATAGTATGAGATTAGCTGTTGGCTTGAAGGAATTTTATCTTTCTAATATTGTTCTTAGTTGAAAAAAAAAATTTGAGTTTTAATGTTCATATCAATTTCTCCATTATAATGTCTGTTGAGATATATGTCAATCTGATGCTCAGTACTTACGGATTTAGATTCTCAAATAATGTTTATAGAAATCTAGATTGGAATCATGTGATGTGATGCTCACCTTAGTTTCTTAATATTAACCATGATCTTGGCTATTTCACCTTAACGTATTTAGATACCAAATGACACAGTTCATGCTATAAGATAATTTGGTTATAGTAGAAGCATTCACAATTGTGAAGAGTGAAGCATAAATATATCAATGAAATTGACATAAATTATGGATGTTTAAGTCAATTTTTTAGCTATTCATGGCCAAAATAAACAATTTTTTTTTTTTTTTTCAAAATAAAAGATTATATTCCTTAGAGCGGGAGTTGCTTAAGAATGACATGATATTTATAAAAGAAAACATGTATAAATAAGTAAACAATCAGAGTTATAATTCCAAATTGAAACAGAGTGTCAACCACTGTGCATCTAAAAATAAGCACAACTGTTAGATTATGAAATGTGTTTTCAAAATTGTAAATTTTTAATATGTTTTTATTATTTGTAAAATTAGTTACCCAATAGGGAATTTGTAATTTTGTTCTCTGTTTTGGGATGTTGATATTGCATGGAAATAGAACTTGTGTGTTTATTTTAATTAGATTTTCAAAGGGTTGACTAGAATCCTTTGTATTTGTGATGTTTTGTTTTGGTTAGAAATGCCGAGATTTGTATAATTTTACTATTAATGAATAAGTATCAAGTTTTTTATTTGAACTCTTTCTCGACATGGGTGAATCCAAATTAATGCATTTCACATGAAAAATTATGGGTTGACCCAAACTCGATTGACAAGAATTGTTTCTAAGCCGTTTAAAATGACCTATTTTGTACTCGACCTAACCTGACCCAATCCAACCCATCCTGTTTACCACTTCTATTGTTGTTGACATTGACCATTGTTGACGACCACACAAATTAAGTCTAGCGACAACATTACTTGTTAAAAGCTTAAATGCCAACTGTAAGTTCTGTGATCCATACCTCTTTTGTGACACATTGGCATGTTGATTCCTTTTTGCGAAGGCGGGGGTGTGGTACTTAATCTCCTTGAAAAGTAGTTTTAGACTCAAAGCTAGCACGAACATGGGAGTGTGCAGAGCCTCTTAAAAAAAGATGATAGAGTTGCCACCTGGTTATAGGTTTAGGGATCAAAACATGGCTCCATGAAGATCTGCCTACCAGACTAGGACTAGAGTTAGGGTACAAGATGGGAAGAGGTTAGGCATCTTAAGCCTGCCTAGTTGTAACTGGCCTTCATATATCGTTACTGGATAGTGGTCAAATGGTGTCTATCTAATGAGCCTATGCGAACGTGTGCATACATCTAAGTTTTAGAGTTCGTCTACGAGTCATGTGAACAAATAAAACAAAAAGCAGGAGATAGATCATGTGAAAAGCAAACAATCATGTTAAGGTCAAAGAAATGTATGAGCATATGTATATTTAGTCATGTGAATATCAAAACATGTGGATATGTAAGCATGTAAACATCCAAGCATGTGAACATAGGAAAATCCAAACATGAGAGCTTGTGCGAAGCATAGGTCAATTACTAGTTGTTTCTATTAGAAGCTTTCACTTAACATATCAGAAGCTATTATTACAGCTTTTTAAAGTCTTATGTTTCTAAAAAAAAAAACTTTTTGAAGCCTTCTTCTTATTTATTTTTTAAATTATGATTTTGCTTTTACATAATTTATTTTGTATTAATATAAACCTACAAAAATAAGCTAATTTATTTTGTGTAAATATCTTTTTGGTCCCTACATTTAGGCAATTTCCACTTTGGTCCCCACATTTTTTGCATTCCTATTTGGATCCCTAAATTTTGAAAATCATTTTTAATTTAATCCATACTATCATCTTATTAATGAAAATTGCTTACGTAATAAATGAAGTTAGCATGTTAAACACTGACAAGACTAATAAAATAATAAAAAATTAAAAAATGTCACGTTAGCATATGATTTTTTTTTAAAATATTAAACACAAAAAATTGTTTAATTTCCCAATTTTAAAGATAAAAAATAAAGGTAGGAATCCTAAATTTTCTTATATTTTCTTGAACTTTCTTGACAACCAAACAAATGCTTCGCCAAAGACCCACAATAGCCTTAGAAACTGATGACAGGTCACACCCCATAGATTTTCTTGTTCTTCCCTAAAGACTTATGGTTGAAAACCCATAAGTTTTTCTTGTTCTTTGCCACTCTTGAGTAGGTTGTTGGGTTCTTAGGGTATACTTTGGCTTGCCCTCTCCCCCATTAGAATAGTTCTTGAGGAAAGTGATAGACCAACACCCATGGGTGAAACCCTTCTTCCCAAAACACTTATGGCTGAAAACCTTCTTCCCCAAACACTTTTGGCCGAAAACCCTTCATTCCTAAAGACACAGATCTAGGAACAAAAAACAGAAAGACACAGATCTAGGAACCCAACCACCACTAATAGTTTCAGTACACACCGGCCACCAATAGTTATCTCTCTCCCTTCCTCTTTTATTTTATTTTCTATTTTTTCTATTTATTTTCTTTTCATTTGTCTCTTTTGTTTGGGTATGGTCAAGACTCATCGTTTGTTTTATTTTTGGTTTGGTTTGATTGCAAGAAGTTGACGAGTTTGGCTATGTGGTTTGATATGAGTGTGATTTGATTTGGGTTTTGGATTGCTTTCAAAATGGGTCTGTAAATTTGGATTAATGTGTGTACTATTGAAGCGTTTGTGTTTCGAATTTTGATTTGTAAATCCGTGGGATTTGATTTGTGTGAATACGTGTGCATTGTGTTTACATTTTAGATGTGTTTCATTGTTGGGTTAATGAGTTTGATTTGCTGGAGGTTTCAGGTCTGTATGTGTTTTGTTGTGTTTTGGAGGTTCTTGTGTTTGAATTTTATAGGTTTGTGTTTTTATGTGTTCATTTTTAATATGAACTCATATCTGAATTCATGTGTATTTGGGGTTTATTTTTTTATTTTGTTAAAATTGATAAATTAATTTTTAAAAATCAAATTTTGATGTGGATTCAAATGTGGCTTTTTTTAATTGTTATTTTATGTTGACATGGAATTTTTTAAATACTAAATAAATATATTTTTTTATTAGTTAGGTTAGTGTCTAACATGCCAGCGTTGCATTCTGTCTACTGCATAGGCACTTTTTGTTAGTGAGATGATGACATGGACTAAATTGAAAACGATTTTAAAAATTTAGGGACTCGAATAGGAACGCAGAAAATGTTGGGGCCAAAGTGGAAATTGTCCCAAAATGTAGTTTTTTTTTTTTTTTTTTTTTTTTAAAATTTTTTTATTTGATACATGATATAAATTCTACTCTAACATAATCTAAATGTATATGTATGTGAAGCTCCCTGCTGGAAACTTGAACTCCGACTTTTGCCCCTTACACCTAACAAACACTTATACTTGTGGAGTGACCATTGCACTAAGGATGCACGGTGGTCAAAATGTAGTTATTAAAATGGTATCTAAGGTTTTTTTTTTTTAATTAAAAAAAGAAAAGAAAAGACAGAGATCGAGTTGGGCCTAATAACTGTTGAATTGAGGAAAACAAAAGCAAAGCAAAATAGTGGGTCGTGTCAAGTTGGGGAATGTTTGAGCCCAAAGCGGTGGCACGGACACATGAGATGAAGGTGTTTCTTTTAATTCTTTTATTTACCCTAAAAAAATTGGAAATTGGTGAGAAAGAGAAGAGAATCCTAGTCCTAGAGAAAGGGCAGGAGCGAGCGAGTGAATAACAAGTTAAGAAAAGAAAAGAAGCAAACGAGAGGAGAGGGTGATCGAGAGAGATTACGGCTTGTATAGAATATATCAAGAACGGCGGGCAATCCCTTCATGGCCAGTACATTACTCCAAATGTTTAATATTAAAGGGTTAAGGGGCTAGCTAGCTACAACTATAATCCAAATGTCAATGTGTATATGTGTTTGACTCAAACTCAAAGTGATATTCTCAAAATTAGGCAAATGATTTTGGATTCTCATTTGATTTCAAAACTCAAAAAAAGAAAAAGAAAAAAGAAAAAGAAAAAAAAGATAGAATGCTTGATGGGAAATATTTGAGAAATATGTGGCCTTAAAAAGATCCTGTTTATTATGTACGAACTACGTATGACTAAATAGTTATTGTAAGGACACAATTTGGTTCTTAAGCCTAAAAGGTAAAAGGATCTAGACCCAAATAACCCAATACAATGAGTTTGTAGAGAGTGGGTTAGAAAACTAAGCTCTAATGAGTTGGGTAATAATTATAATGGATCTAGATCACAATATAGTAAAGATAGACTGTTTTTATCTAAAAAAAATCATCCTTGGCACAATCCGAGGAGATCAATTCTTGTACATATCTCTTGAATTTGATTACAAGCACAATATTTTTCTCTTAATTCTCTGATCCCTTTCCCTTAGGGTCTTCTTTTTATTTTATACTATCTTCCTTCTTTCATCTCTACCCTCCATGTGTAGATTAGATTGTTGGTGTTGATTCTTGTTCCATTAGCACCTTCCTAAAGTCTTTGAGAATAGTTGTAAGGCTGAAAGTTACGGTTCAGGTATCACTTCCTCATTAATGCGATCAGAGAGTTAGCTACAGAGCATTCAATGTGGTGGTAACAGCTTTCTCTTAGATATTTCATAGCTTTCCTTTGTCCTGTGCTTTCATGATGTATATCCTTATCAATAGAATCTCTTGGAACGTTGCCTCGGATGACAGACTACCCCATCTGACTTCTGCTTTGCTTAACTAAGGAGGCATTCCTCCTTGGCCCACTTTCCCCAACCATCCTAGTCTTAGTCTTCAGATCCGGACCGTTCATTGAATCGTAAAAGGGAGATGTTCAAGGTTTTTGAGGTCAAACCAGGGTCGAATCGTGATGACGTCATAATTAATTTAATAATTATTTTAAATATATATAAAAACATTAAATTAATAAAAAATAGAAAAATTAACTAAAATAGTCTAATTTACTTTCAAGACAGCCATATCTACTACTGGGTCTGAAAACCTTGGCTATGAATCTACAAGCTGCTCCCCATGTACAGAAGTGGTGTACTATGGAAAGCCAAACAAATTGGCAAAAAGTGCATTGATCCAAAAAATCCACTAGGGAAGAAAGTGAAAGACCGTTCATCACAGTCATCCAATCATACAAGAAAGCAAAAAAGACCATGTCAACTACAAGATTGAATGCTTCTCCCCCTCCAAAGTACAATGATTCCACTCTCTTCAAATAGTCCACATAAGACACAGAGGAATTGCCCCCCGAAAAACCTAACAAACAATACAAAGTCCAAGAGATACCCCTAGTGAAAGTTATCATACTTACACAACCAACCCCAATGTAGTCCAAATTAACCAATGTAGTCCATAAAACTTAAAAGTACAAAGTAAAAATGCATAAACAAGCCTCCAAGTTATAGTACACAACTACACATTGTTTCTTACAAAAATACATAAAACTTATTTCTAAAAAACAATAATAAAACTTCAAACTCGAAGTTACACATTGTGTCTTACAAAAAGATATAGAAATTATCTCTAAAATACAAAATAGAACTTCAAAGTTCAAATAGAATTATTATGATCATAAATCATCAATGTCATGAAAGTTATCATGCTCATTATCATTCCCTGGAAATCTAGGAGGAGGGCCAATAGGTTGTCCAAATGTTCCCAAATCAATTCCTTCAACCTCACTGCTATCATCTATAGATTCTAAACACAAGTTTGAACAAAATAAAAAGAAAAATCATTATAATGTTTACACAAGTTTGAAAAAAATAAAAGAAAAATCACTATAGGTTATCAAATTGTTTACATATAAACTAACCTTCAATATTAGAAGAAGGCTCTACACTTGTTGGATATGCACTCTCTTCATAAATTGCATTCTCCAACTCTTCATAATTAAGATATGGGTCTTCCTCTTCCACAAATACCCAAAAAACAGTTTTGTTGATACTTGCATAATCAATGGGGTCAAAATTAAACTTTTTGTTGTAAAGCCTGCATCATAAAATGTCATGCTCATTCTTGGAATTTGAACATAATTAGTAACTAACAATTACATTATATAAATGACTTCTTAAAAATTAACATAATGACAAGATATAGCATTTAGTTACCTATGTTTCAATCACAAGTTATGATGAACAAACACAAGATCATTGAGCCTTTGATGCTTCAACCTATTTCTCCTCTTAGAATGTATTTGGTCAAATAAACTCCAACAACGCTCACATCCAAAAGAGGCGGAAGTTTGGCTAAGGATTCTAATTGCCAATTTTTGCAAGTTTGGAGCATCAGCACCCTACAACTTCCACCATTCATCTGATTTTCATAACACAACGTAATCTAATATTAATCAACATAAACAAACAAACTTTCAATTGAATAATCACTTCAGTTATTCTAACTATAGTGACAAAACTAACTTTCAACATGAACAAAAAAACTAAGATTTGTTTATAGTATTAAAGTAAACTAATTACTTCTCACCTGGATGAGTGGTCTTGCTTGTTGACAATGCAAGATCTCTATCAAAGCTCCCAATACGGTCTCGAAAATATTGGGTTTTCTTAATTACCTTTTCTTGGTCACCATCATATTTTGGCCCAATATAGTCCAAAACAGCCATATTTACTGCTGGTTTCTGACAAAAATTCTCCTCATCATATTGAAAAGCGGGATTTAACCAATATGCAGCAGCATGAAGATTTTACGCAAATGTTTGTCCCAACGGTTTTTTATAATTGAGGTGTATGGCTTGTACAAGTGCTTCTTTATTCGGAAGATCTTCTTGATTCCCAACCGTGCTCTATGCATGCCCTCATACACATATCTTATTGCAGGCCTTTGATCAGAATCAACAATCCGTAACAAACGAATAAGTGGCGATGAAATCTTGACAAGAACATTAATATCATCCCAAAAAGAATCATTCAAAATGATAGAAACTACTTCTTTTGCCTTTGACTCTCTTGCCAATCTATTGTCCACAAAGAACTTGCTAGTCACTAAGGCTTGCAAGTCATGCTTATGCACATGAAGGCTTTCAAATGATAGGAAAGTAGTAGCAAATCTTGTTGCTCCTGCACGTACAATATCTGTCCAACCAAGTCTCTTCCTCAACCAAGCAATCAAAGCTGACAGGACTGACGAACGAACTCACGTCCCATTAACGAAGTCAACGATACTGACGAATTTCCCTAGATGAGCAAAGACTCCTACATCACTGACGAAGACAAAATCCACCATTCAATGCAGGGTAGTTACAAGGCCAACTGTATGAACCGTTGAAGCTCATTAAGGGCCATTACACAGCACCAAGCGTTACTAAAGGGAGCATTTAGACTCCTATAACTGCTCCAACGGCTAGAAGCCCTAAGAATGTATATAAAGACCACACGTCGCCAAGCAGAAGGTACACACACAGAAAATAGATAACAATTCTTTTTATCTTGATATACTGCATTTTTGTCCAAAGATATCCATATACTGACTTTGGCATGGGAGGCGCTGTGGCAGGCACCACACCGGTGACCATCTTTGAAGCTGCACTCACGCAAGCTGAAGGGTACTTCCATCTGACTACCTCGACTGACGAACTTACGCTTCATCAGTTTGGCGCCGTCTGTGGGGAATTCTGTGATATTTTCGTGTTTACATACGAAAACATTGCTTCCAAAACCTCTATATTTAGATGGAATCTAACCCAGACTCTGCAGCCTCGGCTCAGCAAGTCCAGGCCCTTGCGGCCACTGTGGAAGAACTTACTAGACAAAACCAAGAAATGAAGCTACGACTCCAACAGGAAGAGAATCAATCAAAGGGCAACTTAGAGGATGAGGAAGATAGTCATAGAAGGAGCAATCCACGCAGACTCACCACACCTGACGAGCAGAATTCAGATCTTCTGCGAGAAATGAGGAAAGAGATGGATGAGTTAAGAAATGCTATCAAGGAGAAAACGGACCGGAGCGTAGACAAAATGGTCAAAGCCACAGATTCCCTGTTCACAGCAGCCGTCTTAGAATGCCCCGTACCAACGAAATTTCGCCTTCCTCAAATTGAGTCGTTTGACGGGCTCAAAGACCCTCAAGATCATCTCAACACCTTCAAGACAACACTAGGCCTCCAGCAGCCCCCTGACGAGATACTATGTCATTCCTTCCCTACCACTCTAAAAGGAGCTGCAAGAGAATGGTTTACCAAGCTACCAACGTCGTCCATTGACAACTTCGACCAATTGAGCAACGCCTTCTTACGGTACTTCATTGGGGGACAGCGTCCCAAGAGGCCAGAAGATTACTTGCTCACAATCAGGCAGGAAGAGAAGGAAACCCTGAGGTCATACATTAAGCGTTTCACTTGGAAGACCCTAGAGGTGGACGAGGCTGATGATAAGGTACAGCTGACGACTTTCAAAGCAGGGTTAAAATCCAGAGATCTCGTGGCTTCGCTCGCTAAAAATCCCCCAAGAACGATGGCAGAAATGCTCCTCAAAACACAGAAGTACATGAATGCTGAAGATGCGCTAGCAGCCATAAAGGATACAACTAGGTCAGGAGACAAAGGAAGGAAGGAGGACGAAAGAAGGGGACAAAAAAGGGAGCGCCTAAATCGTCGGGCCATTGACGGTAACAGAAGGAGAGACGATAAAAATTCCCGTACGGTAAGATTTACCCCTTTGATTATGCCCGTTGACAAAATTTTAACGCAGATTAAGGACGAGCATTTCCTCAAATGGCCAAGGCCATTGCATTCCTCCCCCAACATTTGAGATAAGAACAAGTACTGTCGGTTCCACAAGGATCATGGTCATTACACTGAGGATTGTCGGGTCCTTAAAGAGCAAATAGAAGAGTTGATAAAGAAAGGAAAACTGCAAAGATATGTGAAGAAAGGGGAATTTAACAGATTCAGGGATGATAACAGAATTCAGAAGGAGCCCTCGCCTAGAGATAAAGGTAACACCCCTCAGCCTTCCCAGGATATTATTGGGGAGATTAACACCATAGCAGGAGGATCATTCCTAGGAGGGTCATTCAAGTCCCTCAGGAAAGCATGTCAAAGGCAAGTGAACAACGTCTACATGATACCTCCGTCCAAGCAACGACGAACGGACCAAGATATGTCTTTCAATGAGGCAGATGCCAGAGGGGTGAAGCAGCCTCACAATGACCCTTTGGTAATAGCACTGACTATTGAAGGATTTAATACTAAAAGGGTCCTCGTAGACAACGGCAGCTCTGCAGATATCATCTACCTCCCTACATTCCAATAGCTGAAGTTGGATCCAAAAAGACTGCGCTCATTTGACTCTCCTCTCGTCAGTTTTAATGGAGACAGAGTATATCCCAAGGGGATAGTAACGTTGATGGTAACAGTGGGGACATACCCAAAGCAGTTAATCTGGAAGATAGACTTCTTAGTGGTAGATTGCCCCTCATCTTACAACGTGATTATTGGAAGGCCCTCACTCAACAAATGGAAGGCAACCACGTCTACCTATTGCCTGAAGGTGAAGTTCCCCACGGATAACGGGGTCTGAAAGGTAAAAGGGGATTAGGTCTTAGCTAGAGAATGCTACCAGGCCATCGTGGCTGCAAAGGAAAACCACACCTGGATGATTGAAAAGAAAGGGGGAGATAAAATGGAAACCTTGGAAACAGTGGCACTAGACGAAGGAGATGCAACCAAGACGGTGAAGATAAGGACGTCGTTAAGCCCCGAAATGAAATCAAGGCTCGTCCAGTTCTTAAAAGAAAATCAAGATGTCTTCGCCTGGAATCACGAGGACATGCCAGGTATATCCTCAGAAGTCATTCAGCACCAGTTGAACGTGGATCCAGAAAGGAAACCCGTCAAGCAAAAACGAAGAGTCTTCGCTCTAGAACGGGATCAAGCGGTCACAGACGAAGTTACCAAATTGTTGACGGCAGGGTTCATTCGGGAAGTATACCACCCTGAGTGGCTTGCCAACATCGTCCTTGTGAAGAAAGCAAATGGGAAGTGGAGAATGTGTGTGGACTTTACGGACCTGAATAAAGCATGCCTAAAGGATAGTTTCCCCCTGCCAAGAATATACCAGCTCGTAGATTCCACCACTGGACATAAGCTATAGACGTTCATGGACGCATTCTCAAGATACAACCAGATAAGAATGGCTGAGGAAGATCAAGAGAAGACTACTTTCATCACAAGCCAGGGGCTCTATTGTTATAAGGTAATGCCTTTTGGATTAAAGAATGCAGGAGCCACTTACCAGAGATTAGTGAACAAAATGTTTAGCAAACAGATCGGCAGGAATATGGAAGTGTACGTGGATGACATGCTCGTCAAGAGTAAGGAAGTGTTCGCCCACCTGGACGACTTGAAGGAGACATTCGTCATCCTTAAACAGTACCAGATGAAGTTGAATCCCAACAAATGTGTCTTTGGTGTAGCCTCAGGAAAATTCCTGGGGTTCATAGTGTCCCAAAGGGGAATAGAAGCAAACCCGGAGAAAGTGCAGGCCATAGTCGACATGGCATCACCAAGGACCGTCAAGGAAGTTTAAAAGCTCACGAGAAGAATTGCAGCTCTTAATAGGTTCGTCTCTAGAGCAACAGACAAATGCCTCCCCTTCTTCAAAACTCTGAAACAGGCATTTAAGTGGATAGACGAATGCGAAGCAGCATTTCAGGAACTAAAACGTTACCTGAGTAACCCACCCTTCTTAAGTCCTTCAAAAGAAGGGGAAAACCTATACTTGTACCTAGCGGTATCAAACACAGTCGTGAGTGCAGCATTTATTCGAGAGGAAGACAAGAAGCAGCTCCCAGTATACTACGTCAGCCAAGCTTTCCAAGGAGCTGAGTCCAAGTATCCGAAAATTGAGAAGATTGCATTTGCATTAATAGTTGCCTCACGAAAACTGAGACAGTACTTTCAGGCAAACCCAATCCTGGTGATGACGGACCAACCTATCAAGAAGTCAATGAGCAAACCTGAAGTAGCTGGAAGAATGGTCCAATGGGCAATTGAACTTAGCCAATTCGACATTGAATAACACCCAAGAACAGCTATTAAAGCACAAGCCTTGGTGGACTTTATTGCCGAGTTCACTGCCCCGAACGAGGATAATCTCACCAACGAGGCTAAGAAATGGACGATACAGACTGATGGTTCGTCAGCCCAAAAGAAGGGAGGAGTAGGGGTCGTTATAATTACCCCAGACGGAGAAATGTTAAAGTATGGAGTTCAGCTGAAATTTTCGGCCACCAACAATGAGGCTGAATACAAAGGAATCTTGACGGGATTAAGACTCGGAAATGCATTAGAGGCTAAGAACTTATTAGTCCAAAGCGATTCAAAATTGGTAATTGGACAGATCAAAGGAGAGTACGAGGCAAAGGAAGAGAGAATGCAGAAGTACCTCAAGCTGACGAAACATCTGGCTCAGGAATTCAATGAAGTGGAGTTTACACAGATACCCAGAAACCAGAATATGAGGGCAGACGAAGTTTCGAAGATGGCATCATCAGAAGAAGCGACGACCAACACGTACATGATGATAGAAACCCAGAAAAACCCCAGCATTGAAGAAGTTCCAACTTTCGCAATTCAGAGCACAAACAGTTGGATGGCACCCATCATGTCCTTCCTCCAGAACCGGCACCTACCCCCGAATACTGATGAGGCCAGGAAGATCAAGAAGAGGGCAGCCAGATTCACTATCCTCAACGACATCCTATACAAGAGGGGCTTCTCCATGCCTTACTTGAAGTGTGTTGACGAAGAAGAGGCTAAATACATCCTGGAAGAGATACATGAGGGAATTTGTGGGGACCATGCTGGCCCCAGATCCCTGGTAAGTAAGATCATTCGAACAAGTTATTTCTGGCCTACTATGCAGGTGGACGCAACAGAGTTCGTCAAGAAGTGCGACAAGTGTTAGCGGTTCGGGAATGTCCAACGACTTCCAGCAGAGAAACTGACGACTATAACATCCCCATGGCCATTTGCACAATGGGGAATTGACATCGTTGGTCCAATGCCTATAGGTAAAGGTCAGGTAAAATTCCTACTTGTTGCTATTGATTACTTTACGAAATGGGTTAAAGCAGAGCCACTGGTGACCATCACTGAAGCTAGAATCCAAAGTTTTGTGTGGAAGAATATAATTTGCAAATTCGAGATTCCAAGGACCATCATATTTAATAACGGACGACAGTTCGACAGCCAAGGCTTCAGAAGCTTCTGCTCAGGACTGGCATTAAGAACCAGTTCTCGTCGCTAGGACATCCACAGGCGAATAGGCAGATGGAGGTGACAAACCGGACTTTACTCAAGATCATAAAAACCAAGCTAGATGTCGCAAAGGGTGCCTGGCCAGAAGAGTTGCCCAATGTCTTGTGGGCATACAGAACCACAGCGAGAACCCCGACGGGAGAGACCCCCTTCAGACTCACCTATGGCACAGAAGCAGTGATCCCGGTCAAGATAGGGGTATCCAGCACCAGACAAGAAGTCTTCAGTGAGGAATCCAACGACGATAGTTTGCGGCAAAACCTGGACTGTCTAGACGAAGTAAGGGACACAGCCTGCAGCAGAATGGTGCAGTACCAGCAGAAGATGACTAGATATTACAACAAAAGGGTAAAACTCAGGCGGCTCGACGTTGGTGACCTCGTCCTACGAAAAGTAACCCTGGCGACCAAAGATCTTGCTCAGGGAAAGCTCAGCCCCACTTGGGAAGGACCTTATAGAGTTATCCATTACTCTAGACAGGGTAGCTATCACGTGGAAACCTTAGACGGACAAAGACTCCCGAGGCCATGGAACATTGAGCACTTGAAGAAATACCATCAATAGACGTAGCAGTTACATGTATTCATTATTGAAGATTAATAAAGAATGTATTCAGCTAACGTGTCTCTGTGAGTAGGTCTATCCAATAAAAAGCCAAAAGTGGCTAAATAGCAAGATTCCGCTCTGACGGATGTCAACTACTAACGATGACAAGATCCTTGAAAAAAAAGGTGTAAGTCATAAAATGGCCAAAGATGGCTAAGTGGCAAGATTCTGCCCTGACGGATGTAAGCTACTAACGATGACAAGATCCTTGAAAAAAAAGGTGTAAGTCATAAAATGGCCAAAGATGGCTAAGTGGCAAGATTCCGCCCTGACGGATGTAAGCTACTGACGATGACAAAAACCTTGAAAAAAGGTGTAAGTCATAAAAAGGCCAAAGATGGCTAAATGGCAAGATTCCGCCCTGACGGATGTAAGCTACTGACGATGACAAGATCCTTGAAAAAATGTGCAAGTCATAAAAATCCAAAAATAACTAAGTGGCAAGATTCCGCTCTGACGGATGTAAACTACTGACGAATGTCAGCGTGTATATAAGTCACTGACGGAAGTTATCCTTAAAAGGATATATCCCATAAGAACAGAAAATACCGATAAAGAAAAGGGGAAATAAGAGCTTCACCAAGCACACCACATGGGCAATTAAAGCATGCAAATCACAAAGACAGGTAAATGCAAGAAGTAAATTAGAACCAAAAGCAAACAAGCAAGTTACCATTGTTTTTACAAACCCATAAACGCTGGGTTAATATATTGTTCCCAAAATAGATGAAAGAAAAAGTGTCTCAAAATAAGATTTACAAAAAAGCCACAACGGGCAATAACCAAAAGACAAAAAGAAATATTTCTTTTAACACAAGTAACAGGTTCAGGCGTCAGACACTGGAGGGGCGTCACCAGCAGGAGCATCGTCAGCAGGGGCATCCTCTGTAGCGTCACCCGTAGGAGCCACGGATTGAGCAGCTTCGTCAACAGCCATCTCTTTATCCACCTCTTCCAAGTCCATGCTTTCCATGTCAATGCCAATTGGATGCTTAACCAGGTATCTTCGTAGAAGCTCGAAGCCTTTGAAGTACCAGCTAAAGAGTACAGTATTGTACTCGTCAGTGGTTTGAAAAGCCTCAACAGACCTGGCTGCAATTGTCTTAAGTGATTCCTTGGCGCTTTGAAGCTGCTCATCCTTCTCCAGGTTCAACTGGCGCTTGACTCTAAGATCATCACCCAGGGCCTTAACCTTCTCCTTCAGGGTAGTAGCTTCGTCCATTGAATCAATGAGGTTCTTCTTCAACTTAGAATTTTTGCCCTCCAGAGCCTGCACCTTTGATGCAAGAGATGCCAGTTTGGCCTCTTGAGTGAGAAACTCAGAAGCAATGTGCAGGCTTTCTCCCAGCACCTAAAAAGAAGTACCGAATCGTCAGTAAAAAAAAGAAAAAAAAAAAGAAAAAGGGGGGGTTGCTTATGAAAGAAGTAGGAACACTATACCTGAACAAGCTTGTGGACGTGGCCACCAGCGACGGTGTTAAATGGAACCCCAGAGAAAACCCTCAACTCGTCAGCCGTCACGACGCTGTGGGCCCTTTCAACGGCTAGCCTCTCATCCCCCTAGATAGTAGACGAACGAGAGTCCACTTTCTCCTTCTCTTTCTCCAACAGGCGTGGCCTCTTAGAGACGGGCGTCGGGAGCTCTTCAACCGAAGTAGACGGAGAAGCGGTCCTCGTCGTCTCAGTTCCAGAGATAAGGGGAGTGACGGAGGCTGTTGGAGTAACAGACGAACCCCTCCCGGTCACACGCACGGTCTTCTTTCCTATGCTCGACAAGGGCTCGTCTTTCTTTGCCCTCATCTTCACATACATGTCCTTATTAAATTTTGACGTCATCTCTGTCAAAAAAAGAACGTTAGTCCCGAAGAAAGACACATAAGAAAGAAAGGTGAGAGAAAAAAGAAGGTCGACACTGACGAATCTGGCACTCACTCTTTTTTCCTTCTATGTCAAGGTTACACAAGACGAAGGCAGAAGGTTCGGGCCCAAGGTAGTAAAAGGCAAGAGTCCTGGGATCAACAAGATCGTCCCAACTCTCAATTGTCTGAGCGTATTCAATGGCCTTCTGCACCCGCTCTCTGTACCTGCTCTTGAGCTTCAGTCGTCTCCTAACTGTACTACAAAAAAAAAAAATTTCAGCAGCCATAATGGTAAGTGCAACAGAATTCAAAAGACGAAGAGAAATATTGACGCACCTAAAGTCGGGGTTTCCCACCGACGACGCAACCTTGGGAGATCACCCCAAACCTCGCCAGAGGGTGTCTCAAAATCGTCCCCAGACACAAAGAAAAATCTGGACTTCCAGTACCTAAAAGAGGACGGTAAACCCTTGACGATCCTAGTTCTTCTTTCCCAGGGCACCAATTCGTAGTACCCATGCTCTTTAGACGCTTTTAGACGGTAAAGATAAACAAGCTCGTCAACCCTAAGCATGTCCCCGTCATTAGCGGCCAACCAAATCCCCATACAACTCACCAAAATCCTCCACGAGTTGGGCATAAGCTGCCCGGGAGCAATACCAAAACGGTCAAAAAGCTCTATAAGAAAAGGATGAACCGGAAACCTCAATCCATAGATGAAGGCAGATTCGTAGAAACAAACCTCCCCAGGAAAGAAGTGACAGGCCCGATCTCCCTCTCCAGGCAGACGAACCCTAACCCGATCTGGGAACTGGAATCTATCCTCAAATCTACCCAGTATATTGGCGTCCAACTCACACTCCTCCTCAAGGGCATAAAAAGCCCTAACCTCTCGAGGATTAGAAAGGGCCGTATCCTCCTCCACTGGGTTACCGCTAGACGATAACCCAGTCTCGAGCTCGCTGGACCTAATCTCTGACATTGTCCTACCCTCCTTCACCAAATTATCAAACCAATCAATTGACTGACGCAGTAAAGGCAATAAATCAGCCAATACAGCAGTCAAACAACTACCCTCGTAAACAAAATTCTCAAGGTGTGGGAAACTTCCTAACGACCCCCCTAATCGAGCAAAAAGAAATGAAATTGAGGGGCAAGTTATCCTGACCTCAAAACTACTGACCATGGGAAAACTAGAAAATGCAAAAAGAAAGAAATCTAGAAACCCCAAGACAAAAAAAATAAAAATAAAAAAAAATAGAAGAAATGGAAAATTAGAAATCTACTATAAATGCGTATAGGCAAAATGAAAAGAAGTAGAAAGAGGAGCATACCTCGAAGAAGAAAACTACCACTCTGCGCACCCATCGGAAGAAGAATTACAGAAGGGAAGGATGGCGAAGAAGACGCTCAGAGAAATGATTGAGAATTTTTGAGAAAAGTGAAAGGGGAAAATGAGAAGGAAAGAGATTTAAAAACCAAGACTTTGGAAACTGAAAAATCAGCGGGAAGACCAATAGTCCCAACAAATGGTGCATTAACTTCACCAATCAAGGTATGCCGCGTGGACTGTAACCCAGAAAACGCCGCCACGACGCATTTAATACGGAACGAAAACCCAAGAGTCACTTACCTTCAGCAAACCTTTCACATTCCATGGCCGTCATTCCTTGACGACCACAGAATCGGGGGGCAACTGACAGGACTGACGAACTCACGTCCCATTAACGAAGTCAACGATACTGACGAACTTCCCTAGACGAGCAAAGACTCCTACATCACTGACGAAGACAAAATCCACCATTCAATGCAGGGCGGTTGCAATGCCAACTGTATGAACCGTTGGAGCTCATTAAGGGCCATTACACAGCACCAAGCGTTACTAAAGGGAGCATTTAGACTCCCATAACTGCTCCAACGGCTAGAAGCCCTAAGAATGTATATAAAGACCACACGTCGCCAAGCAGAAGGTACACACACAAAAAATAGATAGCAATTCTTTTTATCTTGATATACTGCATTTTTGTCCAAAGATATCCATATACTGACTTTGGCATCGGAGGCGCTGTGGCAGGCACCACACCGGTGACCATCTTTGAAGCTGCACTCACGCAGGCTGAAGGGTACTTCCATCTGACTACCTCGACTGACGAACTTACGCTTCATCAAAAGCCACATGATTATAAATAAAAACTGTAACTTTGGATGCATGTTTTTTGAGTCTCTCCATATAAGGCATGTCTCCCATATCTTGCAACACAAGATTCAGGCAATGTGTTGCACAAGGAGACCAACTAATAGTTTTATACTTTTCACACAACAATTTACCAGCAGATACATAATTGGAAGCATTATCAGTAACCATGTGAACTATGTTTTTTGGACCAACCTATGTAACTACTTCATCAAACAATTTAAACAAGTTTCTGGTACTCTTCACAATATCTGAGGCATCAACTGATTTTATAAATACCATTCCCCTAGGACAATAAACAAGGAAATTAATCAATGACCTATGTCTAGTATCTGTCCAACCATCAGCCATAAGTGTACATCCAACTTCTGCCCAATGCCTGCGTTGTGACTCAACCAACAACTGAACCTCTTTCTTTTGATCCCTCAACAAAGGGACCCGTACAACATGATAAGATGGACCTTTGTAACCAGGACCAGCAGCAGCTACGTCATCAATCATCCTTTGGTAGTACACTAAATTCACTACATTAAAAGGAATGCAATTGTCATATAGAAACCTTGCAATAGCCATATCAGCTTGCCTCACCCTTTCTTTGCTTTGGAACACACTTTTAAGACCAGGTTGAGCTCCTGGAGTAGTTCTTGGAGCAAAATAATTATCCATTGGTTTTGTACCCTTTCTTTTACCTAAAACAGGTTTTTTAGGCAACCCACTACTAAATACTTCTTGAACATCTTCATCTTCTTGCATATCACTATTTGTGGAAGGTACACTAAACATTTCTTCTTGTCTTTGTTTCTCAGCTTTTTTCTTCAACTTAAACTCCTTCACATATTCCAACATTTGGTATCTCACATCATGAGAAACCTTTTTACACGATCCAATATCACCTTTTATCCCCGCAAGGTGTCGTTTCATCCTATTAATACCCCCACCTTTATATGTTTGCCTACAATACACACATGTAAAAGTATTCCATCCTTCTCATCTGCCCCAAGACTAAAATGTTCCCAAGCCGGATCAACCTTTTCCCTTACTCTTGAGCTAGACTCCACTACATTGGAATCAACTTCATGTGATGGAGTAGACCCGGTCTCTGTTTCTATTTTAATCTAAAAGACTAAACAACAAGTCAAACACGCATAGACCCATCAATTTTTGAAATACAAATAGTCAAAGAATCACAACTTCATACACAACGTCAAATTAACAAACTAATATACGTAGAGTCATAGAGTCAAAGAATCACAAATTCAAAACTTCATACAATTTCCGAAATAGTGAAATTCACCAATTTTTTACAACAAACCCATCACAAGATTCACAACTTTCACAAGTTAAAGATTGAAGCACAAATTTAAACACATTTGTGATTGCAAACAAAAATTGTAAAATATACTTTTAATGAACCATTTCTCATTTGTCATGTTCACAGATTATAAACACATACTTATCAAAAAAAAATTATAAAATATAAACACACATTGAAGCCTAAATCCTTGCAGCAGCATATTAACAAACTATAATGCACAAGAAACACGGATTGGATTTTTTTCTCTCTC
The DNA here is from genome assembly GCA_032727855.1 of Quercus ilex subsp. ballota. Lineage (NCBI taxonomy): Eukaryota > Viridiplantae > Streptophyta > Magnoliopsida > Fagales > Fagaceae > Quercus > Quercus ilex. Next base: position 30,253,539 of record CM064909.1, read on the forward strand.
TCTCTCTTGATTATTGTTTTTGTTAGAAAAATAAACTTGATTTCCTTCAAAAATTGGACAAAAAATATAAATTGACATAAAAGAAAGAAGAATTAAAATGGATAAAGTACCAAACGACGACGACAGCGAAGAGACAGAGAGTGAGCTGCGACGATGATGAGGGAGAGTGGCAGAGATGAGCGTGAAAGTGAGCTACGATCTGGGTTGAGCTGCGACAGCGACGAGGGAGAGAGGCAGAGACAAGAGATTGATTGAGAGAGTGAGGAAGAGGCAGAGAGTGATTAAGAGTGATTCAAAGAGTGAGGCGAGGGTTTCGTTTGAGGGTTAAATTTGTTCAAATGAGTATGCTCCAAACGATGCCGTATAGGGAAAAAAAAAAAGAAAAAGAAAAAAAAAGAGATGGAACGACGCCGTTTAAGGCTTGAAACAAGGCAACCGCTTGAACCATGTGAACTGGACGATCGGACCGCGGTTCGGACGGTTCCATGCTTTTTTTTCGCATGGAACGGTTCTTCACCTTACACAGACCGTAGAAGTGAACGGTTCAAGGGTTTCTCGGTCGGACCGTACGGTCCGGTCTGGGTTTAAAAACCTTGGATAGCCAGCTCGTGGAGTTCTGATTCTTACGTCTTCACCATCATTTATCTGTCATCGGACTACTAAGCATCCTCAGACGAGGTCCACGACCCAATATGTACCCTTGGGCCCTTCATCCCTACAGTTATTATATACAATTATTTGTCATCCTCAACAATTTTTTTTTTCCCTTTGTGAACTTGCTTCTCTTAATAGTAAAATGAAAAATTATGGAATTATAAATGCATTAAAGCATTATGTGACATCCTCACTATTTTCTCCCGATGAATAATATCTTAAATTCCTCGTTCCTTCATATCATATTCCATTTTTTTTTTTAGGATCATATTTCATTAGTAAATAAAAAAGATAAGGTTTTTTTACTTTGAGGTACAGCTAGGAAATTTTTATTATATAGAGATTTAAGGACCGTACACTATAATAAAAATTTCACCACGCTACGTATTCGCCATACTTTTACTTCCACATCACATAAAGCTAATACAACAAGTTATCCTCTACCGTTAAAACGTTTAACTAATTGAAGGTTATAGCCGGTGAAGTCATTTCATTCATTCATTTATTATATAACTAGCTAATATCCCACGCGATGCGCGGTGGATTTTGATAAATTTTGTAAGAAATTATTTATGATCTATTGATTTCATGAATATTATTATTGTTAGTCACACTTAATCTATGAAGTTTTCTACTAACACTAAATTCAAACTAAATACATTGGAAGAAAATTTCTCTACTTCATGAAACCAAGAAATGTCATCAAATCACAGTTCACATTGTCACCTATAAACCTATTGGTTCTGAAGTGTCTTTCTTGTATGATTTATGCTTTATATATCAATTAGCTATAAAAACTTAGAGAATTTCATGATCCAACAACAGCAAAAATAATGTCATAGTGAACTAAAAGTTGAACTAAAAGTTTAATTGAACTAAAAGTTGCCAAAAACAGATCCTTACCAAGTATATGCATCATACAAAAAACCAAAAATATAAATTGGCACATAATATGAAAAAATAAGCCTAAATACATTACAATTCAATATAAGTAAAAATGAATACATAAGATCTAAACAAAATATTTAAGATGAACATAATATTTTGAAAATTAACATACCACTCAGAAAGAAAAACAAAGATATTGTGAGAAAAATTATGGAAGTTTAATTTTTAAGTCCAATGGAAATGGGGATTTATATTGGACAAATGTGGATACAAAAAATATTTACCCAATTCATTGAATCCGAATTTTGCAATTCTTTTCATTTCTCATGACTTTTTAAATCCATCCATATTTATTCAAAGCGTGTAAAGTTATAAATGTATACAAGTTCTTCTAATTTTTCTTTGATTTTTATTAATACATTAAAATAAATACATTTGCCATTACTTAATAGTTTGATATAAATGCTAAATTTAGATGAGGTGGAAGAATTAAAACATGGATTTAAAAACATGAAAAGTGATAACCATAATCTTAAACAAGAATTGTTAATGTTAAAAATTGATAAAAATATTGACCAAAATAAATCTGATAATGAACAAGATGAGCACATATATGGAGACGAATCCAGTCAACAGGCTCTTCTTTCTGATAAAAGTATCACTGATTTTCAACTTGCTCTTGTTAATAAGATACTTCCTCCGAAATGGTTTACAAAAGTTAAAATTGTTGTTTCCCATGATTACCACTTCATTGTTATTGCCATAATTGATTCTGGTGCGGATATGAACTGTATCCAAGAAGGATTGATTCCTTCAAAATATTTTGAAAAATCAACTGAAAAATTGATTTCTGCTAATGGTTCTAAAATGAAGATTAAATATGAATTGAATAATGCTCATGTTTGCCATGATAATATTTGTTTCAAGATTCCTTCTGTTTTAGTAAAAAATATGACTGACAAAGTGATTCTTGGCTTGCCTTTTATAAATGCTTTGTATCCTTTTCTTGTTGAACATGATGGTATTACTACTGACCCTTTTGGTCAAAAAGTAAAATTCAAATTTGCTTCAAAATTTGAGATTGATATTGATAATGCTTCCAATCTGCTTCATGCTAAAATCAAACATCTTAATTTCCTTCAACAAGAGGTTAGATACAAGAAAATTGCTGAACAACTTTCCAATAAATTGTTGCAATCAAAAATTGATAATTTCCAAAAAATGCTAAGTGATGATGTTTGCTCTGATGTTCCAAATGCTTTTTGGCATAGGAAGAAACATATTGTTGACTTGCCTTATGTTAAAGATTTTGACGAAAAAAACATTCCCACTAAGGCTCGTCCAATTCAAATGAATGCTGAAACTATTGAATTTTGTAAAAAAGAAATCCATGATCTGTTAGAGAAAAAACTGATTAGGAATAGCAAGTCCCCTTGGTCTTGCTCTGCTTTCTATGTTCAAAAGAATGCGGAAATAGAGAGAGGAACTCCTCGCCTAGTTATTAACTATAAACCTTTGAACAAGGTTTTGGAATGGATTCGGTATCCTATTCCTAACAAGAATGACCTGGTCCATAGGTTGAGTGAGGCTGTCGTATTCTCAAAATTTGATATGAAATCAGGATTCTGGCAAATCCAGATTAGTGAGAAGGATAGGTACAAAACTGCTTTTACCACTCCTTTTGGACATTATGAGTGGAATGTTATGCCTTTCGAACTTAAGAATGCCCCTAGTGAATTCCAAAACATTATGAATGATATTTTCAACTCCTTTAGCCACTTCACCATTGTTTATATTGATGATGTTCTTGTTTACTCCAATTCCATTGATGAACACTGGAAACATTTGTATTCGTTTCTAGATACTATTAAGAGAAATGGTCTTGCTGTCTTGGCTAAGAAAATCAAACTATTTCAAACAAAAGTACGTTTTCTTGGCTATGACATCTCTGAAGGACAAATTCGTCCTATTGATAGAGCCATACAATTTGCTGATAAATTTCTTGATGTTATCACTGATAAAACTCAGCTCCAAAGATTTCTTAGATCATTGAATTATGTTGCTGATTTCTACAAAGATATGAGGAAACAATGTAAACCTCTTTTTGATCGGCTAAAAAGCAACCCTCCATCTTGGTCTGATGTCCATACTTCTCTTGTTAAACAGATCAAATCTCATGTTAAGACATTGTCGTGTCTTGGTATTCCCACTGTTGACGCTTTCAAAATTGTTGAAACCGATGCCTCTGACATTGGTTATGGTGGTATTCTGAAACAGAGAGTTTCCCCTGAGTCTCCTGAACAAATTGTCCGTTTCTATTCTGGAATCTGGAATAATGCATAGTTAAATTATAGTACTATTAAAAAAGAAATTTTATCTATAGTACTATGTATTTCAAAGTTTCAAAGTGATTTGTTAAACCAAAAATTTTTGTTATGTATTGATTGCAAAAGTGCTAAGTATGTTATTGAAAAAGATGTTGAAAATATTGCTTCAAAACACATTTTTGCCAGGTGGCAAGCTATTTTAAGTGTTTTTGATTTTGATATAGAATATATTAAAGGATCTCAAAATTCCATCCCTGATTTCCTTACCCGTGAATTTCTGCAATGTTCCAATGGCAAGTAGAAGGTCGAAAGACAAGACACCTGCCACTGTTAATCCAATTGTTAAAACTGAACCTGTTTCCTCTTTGGACATTGTTAACCGTTTCACACCACTAGATACTATCCCTAAGCCCAATTACTCCTCTGTTCTTGCCTCATGTTATGATCTTTATGCTATAACTAGTGTTAACCGACCTATTAAGACTGTTTTCCCCAAAAGCTCCAACATCCCTCAATACATCAAGAAACAATATTTTCAAAACATGTTTTATATTGAACCCAACAGAGCCTCAATTTCTGATCCTCTAAAACTTGCTAAAAGCTATTTCCCTCCAAGATTTCACTGGATCCCTGAGCATAAAGATAAGAATTTAAATTATTATTCTGATCTCTTGCGTAATGAGAAATCTATCATTATTAACACCATTTCTGACAAAATTGATACCTCCAAAATTATTTACCACAGTGTTTACATTGTCAATGTTATAAATGAAGAAAAATGGGGACCTTCCCCCAATTTTACCAAAACAATGTCCTCTTCTCCCATCCCCTATTCCTACTATGATTACATCACTGCTTGGTCAAGATTTATGCTTCACCAGAATGAAAATATGTCTCATTCCTGGTTTGTTAACGTTGATAAAAATTTCACTGGTTCTCTGCCTCTTTGGTTCATCCGTTGGTGGTCTCAATATGGCCCTCTTATTGACATATTTCCTGAACCATTACTTAATGCTTTTGAATGTTTCAAGAAGTCTTATAAGGTTGATGCTCATGGGGCTAAGTTCCCTCCTTTGCTTCATTTTGTTAAACGCTTCAAGATACCTTGGATATTAAAATGGCAGTATGAAAAAGATGGTGATGTTCTCTCCCGACGTTGGTATGTGAAATGGTGGGGTAAATTCCCTCATACTCAGAAAATTATTGCTACAATTTCCAGAGATTCTTCATCTCCTGTTGCTCTCCCCATTGCTAAGGATTGTTCACATGATCAATCCCCTGTCCTTGATGCACCTGCTTCCTCTTCTAAATCTGTTAAATCATCTGCTAAACCTAGAAAAGTGAGTTCTCCTTTGGATGAAATCCGCAAAGACCCTGAAGCATTAAATGCTCTCATTAAAATGTTAAAAGGAGAAAAAGCTGGTTCAGATGATGAACGGTCCTCTGAAGCCTATGTTACAAAAGATCCTTACTACCCTTACAATGAAGAGTGGTTTGGACATGATGAAGATGATGCTGATGATCTAGCTCAAAATTAATTGATTCACCCTATTTGCCTGGCTTGCACAATGGTCAAAAAGTTACTGTTCATTCCCATGCTAAAAACTGCTACTGTTGTCTACCATGCTAGAATAATATCCTGAAAAGAAGATTCTTCATGTTTCCAAGGTCCTGAAAAGAAGATTATTCATGTTTTCAAGACTGCTTTCAAATATTCCGAGTCCTCCTTCGGCATGCTTCTACTGTTCATGTTACTTTTACTGTTTATGTTACTTTTACTGTTCATGTTACTTTTACTGTTACTGTTCAGAATATTGCCTATTTAAGGGGGGTTGTCCCTTATGTAAAATTCAGAATTTTTTGATAGAACTTCTTCTTAGAACTTCTTAGAGAGAGTTTTCCTCCTTAGAAGCCTTCTTTGTGAGAGTTCCTTGTTTCTATTACTACCATGTTCACTACCTTGTTACTACTTCTACTTTCCCTACAAACCTTGTAACTAGGACTAGTTCAAGTTTTGTAATTGTTAACCTCTACTGTTGAGATCTTGTATCCACTATTACTGTAAGTGTTTAACTCTACTTTCAATAAACAAGTATTTTCAGTCTTATGTTCATTATACTATTTGTTGCTACCGCCACCATGGAGGATTACCGCCATACCGGACGGTTCTAAATTGCTTTCATTTACTTTGAATTATTTTGTTATATACTACTTGGCAGGTTCTACCGCCTTATTATTGTTCTTACATTACTTTGCTTACATTACTTTCAACATATATTATACTGTGCTTCCATCTCTTCCCTTCAGCTGTGCGTCCCCTTCCCCCTTTATGGTATCAGACCCATTCTTTTCTAGCCGGTGATAGTGTTGTTGTGTCTTTGTATCTTGTCTGTGCTTGTCCGAACCTTTGGTGCTCTGTTGTTGTGTCCCCTTCTTACCGTCGTTGGCGCCACCCTAGGTGTAAAGTGAATTCCCAGAACCTGACTGTAAGGCCCGTTTGAGCCAAGAGAGGGCGTGTAGGGCATGTGTGTGGTATAGGGTTGCTTAGGGTATGTGTTACGAAATGCAACGGTTGTGAGAAAAACATGATAACTGAGTGTTAAAATTAGGATAGTATGGATAAGTTGTGGAGATCCAACTCCTCTATCAGCTCCAGGACTGGTTGTCCTCCTGATATTGTAAATGAAGAAGATCACACTGTTGAAGATAATGAGCTTCCTGATTTCCGAAAATGGAACATCCCCAAAGTTGATACTAAGACTATTTACAAAACTAGTTGGGTTGAAACCACTTTTCATCCCGTTTACAAAGTGCGAACTGTTGAACAAATATTTTCTATTTCAAAAACTCATGAAAAATGTTGCTTCTTTTCTAAAAGAAATATTAATGATTTCCTTGCTAAAAAACAAAGTTATTTGCATATTGGTATGGTTCAAGTTGCTATTAAACCACTCACCCGAAAGGGTATCAATGATTTTGTTCCCATGTGTTTACAAGATGCTAGATTTAAGCACTTTAAAGATAGCATTCTCGGTATGATTATTGCTTCTTTGTATGATGGTCCTGTTTATTTTAACTGTTATCCTGATCTTACTCTTGCTTTGGATGATCGTAATATTATTAAAGCTTTAACTTTGAATATTGCTTCATCTGGTTATATCATGGACAAAGGTAGTAAACCTTTTGCTTTGATTTACCGCATTTATTATAGATTGTTGGGTACTCAGTTAAATCCTGGTTGTTTAAATAATAGAGAACCTTCTGGTAAAACCATGTTAATTCAATGTTCAACTCCTGATGCTAAAGTTCAAGTTCCAAAAATGATTCAATGGCAAGATATCAAGCTTCCCACTGAATGGATGTTGGAACAAGAATCCCCTGTTGCTAAACCTGTTTTTGATGAATTAGATCTCACAAATATTCAACAATATCTTGATGGTACTGTTAAAATAAGTTTTCAAAATATTCAACCTCTGAGGATCAACGAAGGAAGACATTCCTTTGCTGGATCTAAAAGTATTTCAAAAAGAGATCAAGATCTCAATGAATTTTTACAAAAGAATTTTGAAAAACCCACTGATCTAAAATTAAAAGGTGTTTCTAGTGATAAATCTCAAATAAGCTCTGTTTACTATTCCACTAAACCTGAATCTTCCGCTCCATATGGCAAAACTGCCGATGAAGAAGAAGAAGATACTGGATCTGTTTGTCCATCTGATTCTGATTTTCCTCCTATTGAAAATAATGTTAACCAACTAAGAGCTTTGACTGTTTTAGATGAAAACTTTGAAATTGATATGGTTTCATTATTCAATGAATTTATGCTTTCAAAAAATAGACCAAAAAGAAAATATTTCCAAAACAATTTTGCTCAGTCTGAAAAAGACCGTGTTAAAAGAAAATGGAAAGAAAAAATGCATCAATTAAAAAAACATATTTTGTTCTTTGATTTCCTTGAAAATTATTATGTTTCAAAAGATGAAGTTTCAAAAAATCATTTGAATATGATAAAGAAATCAAATTTTGCTAAAAATGACAAAACCATTGTTAGGACTAGTCATCCACCTCTTGAGACTATTTTGATAACTACTAGCAACATTGAGGTCAAAGCTTCTCCTTTTAAAATTGCAGATGATCAAACCCCTGTTGTTAGTCTTATTGAACAAAACAATTTTGCCAATGAGTCTTTGCATTTTATTGGTCAACAGCTTGACCGTATTGAAGAAAAAATTGTTGAAAAAATTGTTTCTGTTGAAAAATCTGCTTCAATTCAAAAACCTGTCTCTATCAAGACTGAGGAACTTTTGATCAATTTACCCAGTCATGATAACAAATTCAAGTTTAAAACTTCTCAATCTAAGATTCTTGAAACTGTCGAAAAAATGCTTGCGGATTTAAATGTTAAAACTGAGCGTACTTCTACAAGTACTTATGCTGCTCGAACTATTTCAAGAAATGAAAAAGAAATTGTTTCTGATGAAAATAAAGATTCCGATACTATTTCCTCTGTTTCTGCTAAAAAGGTTTTTGAAGATGATTTCCCAAAAATTAAAAGATTTGTTGGAAGTTCTTCCAAACCCATGTTTCTTACAAAAAATTGGTATTCAAAACCTACTCCTCCTGATATTCAGTTTGAAGAAAGACCTTTTCAAACACAGTTTTTTGTTTCTGCTAATAAAATTTATGAATGGAATATTGATGGGTTTTCTGAGCAAGAAATTATTAACAAAATGGGTCACATGTCTATGGTTGGAATTGCTTACCAAAATAACCATGATTTTGACCAACCTGAAATTGTTGATTTACTTGCTACTGGTTTTTCTGGTACTCTTCGTGGATGGTGGGATTCGTATCTCACAGAAGAATCCAGAGAATCTGTTAAACATGCTGTTAAAAAGAATGATGAAGGTTTGCCTATTTTTGATGATCGTATTGGTCGAGGTATTCCTGATGGAGTTAATACATTGATTTATACTATTATCAAACATTTTGTTGGTACCCCATATAATGTTTCATCTCGAATTTCTGATTTGCTAAATAATTTGAGATGTCCTACTATGTCTGATTACAGATGGTATCAAGATGTTTTCCTTTCCAGAGTAATGCAACGGAAAGATTGTTTCAAGCCTTATTGGAAAGAAAAGTTTATTGACGGTCTGCCTCCTATCTTTGCTCATAAGGTAAAACAAGAATTAATTGGTAAAAATGATTCCATTGATTATGATAATTTAACTTATGGAGATATTTTAAGCACTATTAAAAAACTTGGTATTAATATGTGCAATGATGAAAAACTGTTAAAACACCAACTAAAAAATAAAAGAAAAGCTAAATATGAAATGGGTAATTTTTGTGAACAATATGGTTTGCCCTCGATTGCTCCTTCTCGGCAAAAGGGTAAAAAACATGATAAAACTCACAAAAATTATGGTCATAAAAAACACAGAACTAATTTTAATGATTTTTATGCTAAAAACAAAAATGTTTCTAAAAAATATGTTAACTAAAAATCTGGAAAAGGAAAATGTTTTAACTGTGGAAAACCTGGTCATTTCAGTAAAGATTGTAAACAAAAACCTGGTAAACTAAAAAATAAGTTTAACATGTTAAATATTGGTGATAAAGATCAAGAAGAATTATTCAGAATCCTTGAATCAAACAATTCGTCTGATTCTTTGGAAGATGATTTTTCTTCTACTGATTCTTACTATCAATCTGCTGATGATTCTTCTGATTCTCCTAATATTAAACTTGGTTGCAGAGATTCTTGTTGTAATGTTGTTAAATCCGTTAATACTCTCACTAAAAGTGAAGAAAATGAATTGATCAAATTGATAAGTCAAATTGAAAACCCTGATTTACAGAAAGAATATTTGGATAAGTTTAAGAAAAACTTGTTAAAGGAAGAAACTGGTAAAAAACTTAAATCAACTATAAGTTCTGAAGAAACTTTGGATAGGTTTAATAAACAGAAATCCAAAGACTTAACCATTAATGATCTCCAACATGAAATTAATATTGTTAAACAAGAGATAAGTGAATTAAAACATGAATTTAAAAATATAAAAAATGATAACCATAATCTTAAACAAGAATTATTAATGTTACAAATTGATAAAAATATTGATCAAAACAAGTCTGATAAAGAACAAGATGAGCACATAGATGGAGATGAATCCAGTTAACAGGCTCTTCTTTCTGATAAAGGTAATATTGTTGATGATCCTCAACTTGCTCTTGTTAATAACATACTTCCTCCAAAATGGTTCACAAAAGTTAAAATTGTTATTTCCGATGATTATTGTTTCAGTGTTATTGCTATAATTGATTCTAGTGCTGATAAGAATTGTATACAGGAAGGATTGATTCCTCCAAAATATTTTGAAAAATCAACTGAGAACATGGTTTCCGCTAATGGTTCTCAAATGAAGATTCAATACGAATTGAATCATGCTAATATTTGTCATGATAATGTCTGTTTCAAAATACCTTATGTTCTTGTCAAAAATATGACTGATAAAGTAATTCTTGGTCTGCCTTTTATAAATGCTCTGTATCCTTTTCTTGTTAAACATGATGGAATTACTACTGATCCTTTTGGACAGAAAGTAAAATTTGAATTTGCTTCAAAGCTTGAAATTGATATTAATAATGCTTTAGATTTGTCTTATGATTTTCCTGCTAATAAACATGTTCATGAACCACAGATGAGTTTGTATTTCACAGAAAATTTTCAAGGTGATGCCAAACTATCAACTGTTGCCAATCACCCTAATATTCTTAATGATTCTTTGCAGGAATCAGGCAATGATGCGGGGATAAATACCACTAATAAGTGGGATAATAATAATATTTATACCTATATCACTAGTAAGTGGATTATTATGGCTCCCTCGGTTGAGAGGAAAAACAAGGGAAAAGCTCCTGCACAGGACTATTCTCAAAACAAAAGGTTCCCAGTGGGACAACCTTTTAATATGCATGAAGGCGCATCTTCTGGGGTAAAACCCAGTAGATCAACATCCCTTCAGGAATTTGTTCCGGCAACGGTGACATATTCCAATGGTGATATGATGATTGCTCTACAGGAAGTCTTATCCAGATCCTTACAGTTTCATAATGGAGTCTATAGTGAATTACCAGATTCCATAAAATTTATTCTTGATAATCTCTATGCTGCTTTTACTAAAGATCACTATTTCCTGTTTGAAAAAACCCTCCAGGCTCTTGAAATCCACCTTGTTAACCTTACTGCTCAAAATGATGCTTATATAAGCCACCATTCCAACCTTATTTCAAATAACAACCCTGTTTCAGAAAGTAACCTTGTTTCAGAAAATAATCTTGTTCCAAAGACTAAGGCTCTTAGGATTCATCTTAAAGCCTACGTTAGTCAACTCTTTGGCAAAGAGGATATCCATTCAAAGGATAAAATGACTATTATGGGCACTGATTATGTTAGATTGAGTCTTAAGACCCAATCTCTATTAAGAAGTGCTTTTGCCAACTTGCCTACAGACATACAAATCCGTATTCTGAAAAGCAAGGCTATGTTTAGGTCTTTCGACCTATGGTTCAAATGTTTCAAGAAACTTGTTACAGCTACTATTCCTGATCCAGATGAACTAGATGAAGGTGATAATGTGTTTATCCAGTTGGACTGGGAAGAACACTTTGGGAGTACTCTCAGAGTGTATGAAAAGAAACACCCATTTCCTGGTCTCTTAATTAATTATGATGATGGCTCATTTGCTCCTGATGATTCAGATGATGATGATGATAGGGATCCTAACTGGCTTTCCCATATGTTTGAATATGGTTTTATTAGGTTCCTAAAATTAACAAGCCATCGCCAAGCCAACCAGCTTCCACAAATTATTCAAGATGCTATTAAAAGATTTGTGAGCCCTTTTGTTTCTATCAGATGCTGGAGTACTTTGCCAAAATGGGAAAGAGATAATTGGATGAATGTTCAGCCTTCAAAGCGTCTCATTCTCATCAATGGTCACACTCACCAAGGACAATGGTTTGAAGGAAATTCTCACTTATCCTTTAAAAATCCTTTTGTTCTTGCTGAATGTTGGAGAAATTATTTTAATAATCAAATTATTGAGGTTGCTCGGAACCTATGGCAGGATTATCATTTTATAGGGAGCACTGATAGAATTTCAATTTTTGGTCCTAGGCCCTATGCTGATGCCATTGCTCACTTACAAATAACTAAGAAGACCAGAGTTTGAGCCTATTTTATAATGTGGATTCTGTAATCAATATGCTATTTACCATGACCATCCATGTGATTCTCCACAAGGTCCTTTTGATCCATTTGATGGATACCCGTCCGATGCTCCTTCTACTGATTAAATTTATGGCACTATTGTTCTCACTGATAAAGTTATTTTCTTGATACTCCCACTATCAGGAACTGTTTTAGTCAAGATTCTACTGACCTCTTGCAGCTTATTAATTATTGGTTCTCTATTTGTGATATTCCTGTGCAAAGCCATGCGTCTAACAAAGTTGGGGTTCTTTTGTGACATGTTTCTGAAGTCTCCCACTCATGGTGAACAAAAAGACAACATGGTGGCTCAAGGAATCTACGTACAAATATTCTAGTAGCCATAATAGCCATAATGCTCTTACTCCTACATGCTCATGCTCCATTACTTGTTCTTTTTGCTTTTTGTCATCTCCAAGTCAGAAACTCTTCTTTTGACTATGCCAAAATTGCTGGAGATCTCAAGGCAAAAAGTAGGAAAAATTACTTTTCACTTTTTACTGTTCACGGATTACTGTTCATCAATTACTGTTCACAGATTACAGTTCACTGACACTGTTCACTTTTTACTGTTCATGACACTGTTCACTCCGAATTTTGCCTATTTAAGGGGGGCTGTCCCTTATGTAAAATCCAGAATTTTTTGATAGAACTTCTTACAGAGAGTTTTCCTCCTTAGAAGCCTTCTTTGTGAGAGTTCCTTGTTTCTATTACTACCTTGTTCACTACCTTGTTACTACTTCTACTTTCCCTACAAACCTTGTAACTAGGACTAGTTCAAGCTTTGTAATTGTTAACCTCTACTGATGAGATCTTGTATCCACTATTACTGTAAGTGTTTAACTCTACTTTCAATAAACAAGTATTTTCAATCTTATGTTCATTATACTATTTGTTGCTACCGCCACCATGGAGGATTACCGCCATACCGGACGGTTCTAAATTGCTTTCATTTACTTTGAATTATTTTGTTATATACTGCTTGGCAGGTTCTTACCGCCTTATTATTGTTCTTACATTACTTTGCTTACATTACTTTCAACATATATTATACTGTGCTTCCATCTCTTCCCTTCAGCTGTGCGTCCCCTTCCCCCTTTATGGTATCAGACCCATTCTTTTCTGGCCGGTGATAGTGTTGTTGTGTCTTTGTATCTTGTCCGTGCTCGTCTGAACCTTTGGTGCTCCGTTGTTGTGTCCCCTTCTTACTGTCGTTGGCGCCACCCTAGGTGTAAAGTGAATTCCCAGAACCTGACTGTAAGGCCCGTTTTAGCCAAAAGAGGGCATGTAGGGCATGTGTGTGGTATAGGGTTGCTTAGGGTATGTGTTACGAAATGCAACGGTTGTGAGAAAAACATGATAACTGAGTGTTAAAATTAGGATAATATGGATAAGTTGTGGAGATCCAACTCCTCTATCAGCTCCAGGACTGGTTGTCCTCCTGATATTGTAAATGAAGAAGATCACACTATTGAACATAATGTGTCTCCTGCTAGATCTAAGCACTTTAAAGATAACATTCTTAGTATAGGTACTTCTTCTATGAATGATGGTCTTGCTTATTTCAACTGTTCTCCTAATATTACTCCTGTTGAAAACTCTGTTTTAAATGTTTTGGATGAAAACTTTGAAATTGATATGGTTTTCCTGTATAATGAATTTATGCTTGTTAAAAATAGTCCAAAAAGGAAATATTTCCAAAACAATTTTGCTCAGTCTGAAAAAGACCGTGTTAAAAGAAAATGGAAAGAAAAAAATGCATCAATTAAAAAAACATATTTTGTTCTTTGATTTCCTTGAAAATTATTATGTTTCAAAAGATGAAGTTTCAAAAAATCATTTGAATGTGATTAAGAAATCAAGTTTTGTTAAAAGTGACCAAACCATTGTTAAGTCTAGTCATCCACCTCTTGAGACTATTTTGATAACTACTGGCAACATTGATGTTAAAGCTTCTCCTTTTAAAATTGCAGATGATCAAACCCCTGTTATTAGTCTTATTGAACAAAACAATTTTGCTAATGAGTCATTGCATGTTATTGGTCAACAGCTTGACCGTATTGAAGAAAAAATTGTTGAAAAATCTGCTTCTGTTCAAAAACCTGTTTCTATCAAGACTGAGGAACCTTTGATCAATCTACCCAGTCATGATAACAAATTTAGGTTTAAAACTTCTCAATCTAAAATTCTTGAAACTGTTGAAAAAATGCTTGCTGATTTGAAAATTAAAACTGAGGGTACTTCTACAAGTACTCATGCTACTCGAATTATTTCAAAAAATGAAAAAGAAATTGTTTCTGATGAAGATACGGATTCTGATACTGTTTCTTCTGTTTCTGCTAAAAAGGGTTTTGATAATGATTTCCCAGAAATTAAAAGATTTGTTGGAAGTTCTTCCAAACCCAAGTTTCTTACAAAAAATTGGTATTCAAAACCTACTCCTCCTGATATTCAGTTTGAAGAAAGACCTTTTCAAACTCAGTTTTCTGTTTCTGCTGATAAAATTTTGTCTTTTTTTAATTGATGCATTTTTTCTTTCCATTTTCTTTTAACACGGTCTTTTTCAGACTGAGCAAAATCGTTTTGGAAATATTTCCTTTTTGGTCTATTTTTAACAAGCATAAATTCATTATACAGGGAAACCATATCAATTTCAAAGTTTTCATCCAAAACATTTAAAACAGAGTTTTCAACAGGAGTAATATTAGGAGAACAGTTGAAATAAGCAAGACCATCATTCATAGAAGAAGTACCTATACTAAGAATGTTAATGTAAGCACAAGTTAGAACAATAATAAGGCGGTAGAACCTGCCAAGCAGTATATAACAAAATAATTCAAAATAAATGAAAGCAATTTAGAACCGTCCGGTATGGCGGTAATTCAAAGTAAATGAAAGCAATTTAGAACCGTCCGGTATGGCGGTAATCCTCCATGGTGGCGATAGCAACAAATAGTATAATGAACATAAAACTGAAAATACTTGTTTATTGAAAGTAGAGTTAAACACTTACAGTAATAGTGGATACAAGATCTCAACAGTAGAGGTTAATAATTACAAAGCTTGAACTAGTCCTAGTTACAAGGTTTGTAGGGAAAGTAGAAGTAGTAACAACGTAGTGAACAAGGTAGTAATAGAAACAAGGAACTCTCACAAAGAAGGCTTCTAAGGAGGAAAACTCTCTCTAAGAAGTTCTAAGAAGAAGTTCTATCAAAAAATTCTGAATTTTACATAAGGGACAGCCCCCCTTAAATAGGCAAAATTCGGAGTGAACAGTGTCATGAACAGTAAAAAGTGAACAGTGTTGGTGAACAGTAATCTGTGAATAGTAATTGATGAACAGTAATCCGTGAACAGTAAAAAGTGAACAGTAATTTTTCCCACTTTTTGCCTTGAGATCTCCAGCAATTTTGGCATAGTCAAAAGAAGAGTTTCTGACTTGGAGATGACAAAAAGCAAAAAGAACAAGTAATGGAGCATGAGCATGTAGGAGTAGGAGCATTATGGCTATTATGGCTACTAGAATATTTGTACGTAGATTCCTTAAGCCTCCATGTTGTCTTTTTGTTGACCATGAGTGGGAGACTTCAGAAATATGTCACAAAAGAACCCGAACTTTGTCAGACGCTTGGCTTTGCACAGGAATATCACAAATAGAGAACCAATCATTAATAAGCTGCAAGAGGTCAGTAGAATCTTGACTAAAACAGTTCCTGATAGTGGGAGTATCAAGAAAATAACTTTATCAGTGAGAACAATAGTGCCATAAATTTAATCAGTAGAAGGAGTATCGGACGGGTATCCATCAAATGGATCAAAAGGACCTTGTGGAGAATCACATGGATGGTCATGGTAAATAGCATATTGATTACAGAATCCACAATAAAAAATAGGCTCAAACTCCGGTCTTCTTCCTAGGATGAGAAGGCTTCTTGGATTACCATGATTAGTTATTTGTAAGTGAGCAATGGCATCAGCATAGGGCCTAGGACCAAAAATTGAAATTCTATCAGTGCTCCCTATAAAATGATAATCCTGCCATAGGTTCCGAGCAACCTCAATAATTTGATTATTAAAATAATTTCTCCAACATTCAGCAAGAGCAAAAGGATTTTTAAAGGATAAGTGAGAATTTCCTTCAAACCATTGTCCTTGATGAGTGTGACCATTGATGAGAATGAGATACTTTGAAGGCTGAACATTCATCCAATTATCTCTTTCCCATTTTGGCAAAGTACTCCAGCATCTGATAGAAACAAAAGGGCTCACAAATCTTTTAATAGCATCTTGAATAATTTGTGGAAGCTGGCTGGCTTGGCGATGGCTTGTTAATTTTAGGAACCTAATAAAGCCATATTCAAACATATGGGAAAGCCAGTTAGGATCCCTATCATCATCATCATCTGAATCATCAGGAGCAAATGAGCCATCATCATAATTAATTAAGAGACCAGGAAATGGGTGTTTCTTTTCATACACTCTGAGAGTACTCCCAAAGTGTTCTTCCCAGTCCAACTGGATAAACACATTATCACCTTCATCTAGTTCATCAAGATCAGGAATAGTAGCTGTAACAAGTTTCTTGAAACATTTGAACTATAGGTCGAAAGACCTAAACATAGCCTTGCTTTTCAGAATACGGATTTGTATGTCTGTAGGCAAGTTGGCAAAAGCACTTCTTAATAGAGATTGGGTCTTAAGACTCAATCTAGCATAATCAGTGCCCATAATAGTCATTTTATCCTTTGAATGGATATCCTCTTTGCCAAAGAGTTGACTAACGTAGGCTTTAAGACGAATCCTAAGAGCCTCAGTCTTTGGAATAAGATTATCTTCTGAAACAAGGTTACTTTCTGAAACAAGGTTGTTATTTGAAATAAGGTTGGAATGGTGGCTTATATAAGCATCATTTTGAGCAGTAAGGTTAACAAGGTGAATTTCAAGAGCCTGGAGGGTTTTTTCAAACAGGAAATAGTGATCTTTAGTAAAAGCAGCATAGAGATTATCAAGAATAAATTTTATGGAATCTGGTAATTCACTATAGACTCCATTATGAAACTGTAAGGATCTGGATAAGACTTCCTGTAGAGCAATCATCATATCACCATTGGAATATATCACCGTTGCCAGAACAAATTCCTGAAGGGATGTTGATCTACTGGGTTTTACCCCAAAAGATGCGCCTTCATGCATATTAAAAGGTTGTCCCACTGGGAACCTTTTGTTTTGAGAATAGTCCTGTGCAGGAGCTTTTCCCTTGTTTTTCCTCTCAACCGAGGGAGCCATAATAATCCACTTACTAGTGGTATAGGTATAAATATTATTATTATCCCACTTATTAGTGGTATTTATCCCCGCATCATTGCCTGATTCCTGCAAAGAATCATTAAGAATATTAGGGTGATTGGCAACAGTTGATAGTTTGGCATCACCTTGAAAATTTTCTGTGAAATACAAACTCATCTGTGGTTCATGAACATGTTTATTAGCAGGAAAATCATAAGACAAATCTAAAGCATTATTAATATCAATTTCAAGCTTTGAAGCAAATTCAAATTTTACTTTCTGTCCAAAAGGATCAGTAGTAATTCCATCATGTTCAACAAGAAAAGGATACAGAGCATTTATAAAAGGTAGACCAAGAATTACTTTATCAGTCATATTTTTGACAAGAACAGAAGGTATTTTGAAACAGACATTATCATGACAAATATGAGCATCATTCAATTCGTATTTAATCTTCATTTGAGAACCATTAGCGGAAACCATTTTCTCAGTTGATTTTTCAAAATATTTTGGAGGAATCAATCCTTCCTGTATACAATTCTTATCAGCACCAGAATCAATCATAGCAATAACACTGAAACAATAATCATCAGAAATAACAATTTTAACTTTTGTGAACCATTTTGGAGGAAGTATGTTATTAACAAGAGCAAGTTGAGGATCATCAACAATATTACCTTTATCAGAAAGAAGAGCCTGTTAACTGGATTCATCTCCATCTATGTGCTCATCTTGTTCTTTATTAGACTTGTTTTGATCAATATTTTTATCAATTTGTAACATTAATAATTCTTGTTTAAGATTATGGTTATCATTTTTTATATTTTTAAATTCATGTTTTAATTCACTTATCTCTTGTTTAACAATATTAATTTCATGTTGGAGATCATTAATGGTTAAGTCTTTGGATTTCTGTTTATTAAACCTGTCCAAAGTTTCTTCAAAACTTAGAGTTGATTTAAGTTTTTTACCAGTTTCTTCCTTTAACAAGTTTTTCTTAAACTTATCCAAATATTCTTTTTGTAAATTAGGGTTTTCAATTTGACTTATCAATTTGATCAACAAATTTTCATTTTCTTCACTTTTAGTGAGAGTATTAACGGATTTAACAACATTGCAACAAGAATCTCTGCAACCAAGTTTAATATTAGGAGAATCAGAAGAATCATCAGCAGATTGATAGCAAGAATCAGTAGAAGTAAAATCATCTTCCAAAGAATCAGACGAATTGTTTGATTCAAGGATTCTGAATAATTCTTCTTGATCATTATCACCAATATTTAACATGTTAAACTTATTTTTTAGTTTACCAGGTTTTTGTTTACAATCTTTACTGAAATGACCAGGTTTTCCACAGTTAAAACATTTTCCTTTTCCAGATTTTTGGTTAACATATTTTTTAAAAACATTTTTCTTTTTAGCATAAAAATCATTAAAATTAGTTCTATGTTTTTTATGAACATAATTTTTGTGAGTTTTGTCATGTTTTTTACCCTTTTGCCGAGAAGGAGCAATCGGGGGCAAATCATATTGTTCACAAAAATTACCCATTTCATATTTAGCTTTTCTTTTATTTTTTAGTTGGTGTTTTAACAGTTTTTCATCATTGCACATATTAATACCAAGTTTTTTAATAGTGCTTAAAATATCTCCATAAGTTAAATTATCATAATCAATGGAATCATTTTTACCAATTAATTCTTATTTTACCTTATGAGCAAAGATAGGAGGCAGACCGTCAATAAACTTTTCTTTCCAATAAGGCTTGAAACAATCTTTTCGTTGCATTACTCTGGAAAGGAAAACATCTTGATACCATCTATAATCAGACATAGTAGGACATCTCAAATTATTTAGCAAATCAGAAATTCGAGATGAAACATTATATGGGGTACCAAAAAAATGTTTGATAATAGTATAAATCAATGTATTAACTCCATCAGGAATACCTCGACCAATACGATCATCAAAAATAAGCAAACCTTCATCATTCTTTTTAACAGCATGTTTAATAGATTCTCTGGATTCTTCTGTGAGATACGAATCCCACCATCCACGAAGAGTACCAGAAAAACCAGTAGCAAGTAAATCAACAATTTCAGGTTGGTCAAAATCATGGTTATTTTGGTAAGCAATTCCAACCATAGACATGTGATCCATTTTGTTAATAATTTCTTGCTTAGAAAACCCATCAATATTCCATTCATAAATTTTATCAGCAGAAATAGAAAACTGTGTTTGAAAAGGTCTTTCTTCAGACTGAATATCAGGAGGAGTAGGTTTTGAATACCAATTTTTTGTAAGAAACATGGGTTTGGAAGAACTTCCAACAAATCTTTTAATTTTAGGAACCTAATAAAGCCATATTCAAACATATGGGAAAGCCAGTTAGGATCCCTATCATCATAATCATCTGAATCATCAGGAGCAAATGAGCCATCATCATAATTAATTAAGAGACTAGGAAATGGGTGTTTCTTTTCATACACTCTGAGAGTACTCCCAAAGTGTTCTTCCCAGTCCAACTGGATAAACACATTATCACCTATATATATATATATATGTATATTGATTCATTCATTATAATCTCTTGTTGATAGAAAAATACTATAATAAAAAAATAAAAAAAGATGTAACAAACAAATTACATGGTTATAACTTATACGGCCATGATGTCTGCTTGGCCCCACATAAAGCACGCAAAGTAATGTCATATATATATATATATATATATAATTTAGAAGTGACTGGGGTTGTGATATTTTTAATGTTTTTTTTTTTTTTTGGGGGGCGGGGGGCTTATCAAGAATGTTACATATATGCCACCATAAAAATAAAACTTTGGCTAGAGTAGTAGCTAAGTTACTATTCTATGTAAACACTATTTTATTATCTATCATGAATTGGTAAACACCCATTCAAAAAAGAAAGAAAAAAGAAAAAGAAAAATGAATAGGTAAACACTAATATTTTACATAACAATAAAAGAGAGAACTTTTATCCAGTACTTTTAGTATATTGGATTAGACACGATACGAATACTTATCTGAATCAAGTCGAGTTCAATATATTGGACTATTTACACTATTTTATTATCTATCATTAACACTTTGTTATATAACCTATTATGAAAAAAAATGATATATCCAGACTTATTGAACAATTAATATTTAATACCCATGTAGATTTTTGCCCGCAACCTTGCAGACATGGCAAGATCAGAGGTGGGTATTGGTCCTACAGTGTTATTTTCGAAGTACAAAGTACAAATTCAAGGAACCGGTTAGCTTCAAAACTTGGCTTAACTGGTGTACTTGGACATTGCAATTAACAGTGCCATTATTGATAATTCCCTAAGGGAGGTTACATTCTGACAGGAAGACACAGTCTACTTTCAAGTGGGTCCAGCTAATAATGTGAATGCTGAGTTGCTGACGTGGCCCAATCAAAAGGATAGGCCAATGAGGTGTTAAGGATTTGGAAGACAAAGGATCTGTATTCCTAGCAAAGACAGTGAGATTCACTAAAAATTCCTTTATAGCTCGCTTTGCTGTCTAACCAAAAAATTTAGCTCCCCTTTTGCACAACACCTTTTTTGAAGCTAATATATTTGGACCTTCCCTCTCTTCTCAATGCCCACACGTTGATACCATGAACCACTTCTGAATGTTGGGGTGCTCTAGTTGGTGATCAACCTGCCTAAACTACTCTTGCTCTCTGCACTTAACAAAATTTGCTAAATAGTATGTTTTTAGAAATATTTTAGGAAAGCAGCACACAGAAAAAGTTATTTAGTTAGTTAGACTGTTTGAAAGTCGAGTTTGGGCTGGAAAAACTTCACTTCCAAGCAGGACCAAGCAGGATGCATCAATATTGCTTGGAAGTCGAGTTTGTCAAATTCAACTTCCAGCCCAAACTCGAGTTTGCCAAACTCAACTTACAAAAACAGTCTAACTAACTAAAAAACTTCAAACTTATGTTATTCACCCAATTTTTTTTCTAAAAAAGTTATATTAAGCAAATTTTGCCAAGCTTTTCATCACAAGTGACACTGCTCATCACTTTTTTCGTCTTTGAAAGGCAGTGAATCATGCACTTTGCCATGTTTGCTAAACCATGAAACACATTTTCTTCTTGAATCAAGCCCACTTGTTTTGAGTCTTTCACACCTTCTTTACTAGAAGTCTAGAACTTGAGGAAATCCCACATCATGTAATTGATCCGTTCACCTTGACTTGATTCTCACAAATGCAACTGCCACTATACTTGACCCTCTTGAGTGTTTTTAGTCCTTGAGGCTATTCTTTCTCTTGGAAGCCATTAGATAAGGAAGATCACGCATTGACTGAATTCTACAAAGAAAGGACCATGGAAGAGACATTTGTACCATTTGAAGGAATCAAGAATGACCTTAGAAGAAGATTAAGGTGTTACAAGCAAGACTGGACTGGTGGCATAAGAGCAGGCTTCAGGTAAAACTCACATACTATCTTAATTGATCATTTCCAATCATAAACTTCCTTGTGTAAGCTGTTGACTATTTATGGTTTAGTCTAATACAGTCTTGGTGACACAATTTTATTGCTTTCAGGATTCTGGCTCCCACCACATATATATTTTTCGCCTCAGCAATACCAGTCATTTCATTTGGTGAACAACTGGAGAGTAACACTGGAACACCTAAACTTCAAAACTAGTCACTTTAATAAGATCTGCAGTAGAATATTCTTTATGTTAAAAAGATACAGTATAATTCCCCAAAGTTACACCACTGAAGCTTAAAGCTTTGATCTTGATTAGACAGAAGCATTGGAAAAAGAAAGAATCCCAAAGAGAATAAGGGAACGTGATAAATTATTATGGCCAAAATGAAAATTATGTTGAAAACTTTATGCATGATATTTTCCACCTGGTACTTGCAGAGGGAGTTCTGACAGCCGTGCAAACCTTAGCATCCACTGCACTTTGTGGGATTATACACTCAATCATTGGAGGTCAACCTTTGTTGATATTAGGTGTTGCAGAACCAACTGTGATTATGCATACATTCATGTTTAATTTTGCTAAAGAGAGATCAGACTTGGGTCGGAATTTGTTTCTGGCATGGAGTGGATGGTAAGCAATGTGTTCAAGATCTTGTAAAAGGAAAGATACTATATATGTTGATGTCTTTGACATGGATTTCCACGATACTGCTTTGAATTCTCTGGCTTAATTCTATAATTCACAGAACTTATCTCATCATTTGATGTTTACAGGGTATGTGTCTGGACATCATTCCTGCTAATATTACTGGCTATCTTAGGAGCATGCTCTATTATCAATAGGTTTACTCTTGCGGCGGGAGAATTTTTTGGTCTACTAATAGCAATGCTCTTCATGCAACAAGCTATAAAAGTAAGAATTCTGTAACTTGATTCTTGTTTTTCTACTCCTTTGTTCTGTTGTTTAGGGAATTCACAAAATGTTAATATTATTAAAGCCTTTCACAGCAGTGTCATATACTATTTCAACTTTCTTTTATCTAGATGTAAGCAGTAGTATGACTTCTCGCTATTTTTAGAATCCAATTTCCTTTTTTTTGTTGTTGTTTGATTTCTCAGGGGCTAGTAGATGAGTTTCGCATCCCAAGTAGAGAAAATACAAGTTTAACTGAGTTCATGCCTTCATGGTGATTTGGCCTTCTGCTAACAGCATTAAAAAGTCGAAGGCAAGTTCATGGCGGTATGGGTCCGGTAAGTCAGAAAGCTTCATTCTGCATGTTGCTGGTGCTGTATCAGAAAATTCTGCAGAGAACTTTTCTTCAATACCCTCAAAACGTTGTGGAAAACTAGCCTTCTATCAATTAAAAGATTTCCAATTTGTTTGACAGGTTGGCTTCGAAGCCTAATAGCAGATTATGGTGTACCACTGATGGTTCTAGTCTGGACAGCTGTTTCTTACATACCATCTGGCAGTGTTCCAAAAGGGATCCCACGGCGCCTCTTTAGCCCAAATCCGTGGTCACCTGGTGCGTAAGAGAATTGGACTGTCGTTAAGGTATGTTTCACAAGTTTTGTAATTACAAGAAGATTTGTTGTATTCTGTCTTGATAGAAGATTGATTGGATGATTTACAATTGAACCTGACAGGATATGCTAGATGTTCCTGTTCTCTACATAATTGGAGCTTACATTCCTGCAACAATGATTGCAGTGCTTTACTATTTTGACCACAGTGTAGCATCTCAACTAGCTCAACAGAAGGAATTTAATTTGAGAAAACCATCTTCTTACCATTATGACTTACTTCTGTTGGGGTTTCTGGTATGTAAATTCGTCCTGCTACTTCTCACTTCCAATTGAGAATACACTTAATTTGTAATTTCTACTTCATCCTCCTGTGATATATTGAATACTCTTGATGGTAGACCTTATTGTGTGGTCTTCTTGGTATCCCTTCATCAAATGGAGTTATCCCACAATCTCCAATGCATACAAAGAGTTTGGCTACCCTTAAACATCAGGTAATCTATCCATAAAGTCCATTTTCAGAACATGCTATTTTGTATATATGGCAGTAGATATTGCTCTTTTTCTGGTTATTTATGTTTTTTCATGGTAAATGTTAATTTGGTTATTATGCAGTTGCTTCGCAATAGACTTGTTCAAGCAGCACGCGGAAGTATCAGAAAAAATGCTAGCTTGGGACAGCTGTATGGGAATATGCAAGAAGCCTATCATCAAATGCAGACCCCTTTGGTCTACCAGGAGACCTCAATTCAGGTAAGGTTGTTACGCACATGGGTTTTAGGTTTCATGTTATTAGATTGCTATGTTGTTTTCTTGTAAAGGCCACGAAATCTTAGTCATGATATCCTCAAGGATATAATCCAGGGGACAAAGGACTATTAGGCTCATATGGCACAACATGTGCATATCTTTATGACTAAGCATTCTCAGTTAATGAGTAATGACTTCAAGGGGGCTCGTAGGCTTGAAAATTTTTAGTTGCATGATTTAATTAATCTTCTAACTGAGAATGCACTGATAGTTAGTGAATGGTGTTAGGTTCTAAAGAGTTAGGATTTTATGTATTTAGAACTCTAATTTGTATTGTTGGCAAACCATGATCAAAACAGGTTATTTAGTCTTGTTTAGACTTGCTCAAAGTTGGGTCTTTCATGTAAAGTTGGAATCGAGTGGCTGCAGATGCATTGGTGCATTTCGGCCTGGCTCGATCGATCGAATCTCAAGCAGAATGTTTTTCTGCAGAATATTCCAGTTCAGCCCTAACTCATTAAATGTTTTGGGTTTTCTGTTTTTACCCTAAGTATATAAAGAAAAACCCTAGTCACGTTTTTAGAGTTGCTCCAGTTGTATTGTTGCTCATACATTGCAGTTTTGTGTAAATCTCTTGTGAGATCTAGAGGAATTTTCCTTTACACAAAGTTTAGGGTTTTCAAGATAGAGATTACTTCAACATCTTAATGATCAACTCGGTTGCTACCATTGAAACTTAAAGAATATCAAGCGTGGGTGCTGTAGCTGATTGGAGAATCCAAGAAAGAAGGAGTCTGTGGATTCGGAGCTTGCACGTGGTCGTGTCAGTAAGTTCTACTGGTGGGTAGCATTAGGAAGTCAAGCGGAGAGCTTGTAAGTCCTTTTGTATGAACTTCGATTCTTTCATAGTGGATTCAGGTTTGCCTTGAGGATCGGTGGGTCAAATCCTCCCCAGGTTTTTACCGTGTGGTTTCCTGAGTGATCATATCATTGTGTCTTTTATTTTTCCGCTGCTTTATATGTTTGATATGATTATTTGATTGCTTTAACCTAGAATTGCATAATTTGACTAAGTAACAACTTGGCTAATTAACTTGGCTAACCAATCTGGTTGTTTTAAGGGGTCTAAAACCGTTCAAGTGGTATCAAAGCAAGTTGCTCTCTTGTTAGAGATTTTTTGATCTCTGAGCTGATCCTTGACTCCTGTTGTCATGGAGCATGGGCACTCTCTTGTTGTTCCTCCTCACTTTGATGGGAATAACTATGCTTATTGGAAAGTAAGGATGAAAACATTCCTGAAATCTATTGATGAGAGGGTTTGGAATTCCATTGAATATGGATGGCAGAAGCCCACTACTCCTGTGAGCGAGTGGCAAACTTCTGAAAAAGAAGCAGCAGGCTTCAATAGCAAAGCTATGAATGCCATCTTCAATGTTGTTTCTATGGAGGAATTTAAGAGGATCTCAAATGTTGAGGTTGCTCATACTGCTTGGAAAATCCTTCAAACTGTACATGAAGGCACAAAGGCAGTTAAGATCAATAAATTGCAGCAATTGACTTCTAGATTTGAAAGCATTAGAATGTCTGATGATGAATCTTTTGATGAATTCTATGCTAAATTGAATGACATTGTTAATTCTGCTTTTAATTTGGGTGAAATCTATGATCAACCTAAAATTGTTAGGAAGATTCTTAGATCTTTAACTGAAGACTTTAGACCCAAAGTGACTGCTATTACTGAAAGCAAGGATGTGGACTCCATCCCTGTTGATGAGCTTGTAGGATCTCTTCAGTCCTATGAGTCTGACCTACCCAAAGTGAACAAATCCAAATCAATGGCTCTTAAGTCAGTTGATGATGTTGATGGTGGTGGATTTGATGATGAGTTCTCTGCTACAGAGATTGCGTACCTTGCCAAGAACTTTAGAAACTTTCTTAGGAATACCAACAGAAAGGCAAGAGATACAAACACTGCTGAACCTAGAAATTTTAGGAAGAATGATCCCACTAAGGTGAATAACTTTGAAAAACCTAGAGAAAAAGTTGGTCAATCTTCAAATAATTCTTTGGGTCCTCAGTGTTTTGGCTGTCAATGGTATGGTCATGTGAAATCTGAATGTCCTATATTCTTGAGGACTAAGGGTAAAGCTATGGCTGTAACCCTTAGTGATAATGAGATTTCTGATGATGAGTCTGGATGTGATGAAAATGGAAACTTCATTGCTTTCACTGCTATAGGTGTAGTCAATGAAAGCGTGTCTGTTGAAGAGAACCCTTTTGATGGGGAACTCTCTGAGGATGCAGATCTTCAAGAGGCCTACAATAAACTTTGCAAAATTGCTGCAAAGGATGCTATGAATGTTGAACTTGGCCTAAAGAAAATTGAATCTCTTGAGCTTGAAAAGAAAAATTTGCTTGTTAAACTGTTTGATGCTAATGATCTTTTGAACAATGTTAAATCTGAGAACATGCTTTTGCTTGATAAAGTTAAAACTTTGGAACATGATTTATCTGTTGCTAGATTTACTAGTTCTAAACTTGATCAAATGTTGAATGTTCAAAAGTATCCTTCAGACAAATCTGGTTTAGGATATGTTGAAAGCATCTTTGATTCTACACCACATTCCACGAACTTTGTTCCTTCTTCTTCTTCTGAACCTTCCGTGAGTGAGGTTGTGAGTGAAACTGTCAAACCCCCTGTGAGTGAGGTTGTCAAACCTGTAGAAGTTTCACCTCCTAGAAAGATTAGGGTTGATCTGAGAGAGTCTAAACCTAAGGATTTTACTCTTTCTAAGGACAAGATGCATGGTAAACCTGCTTGAGTTTGTCATTATTGTGGAAAGTCTGGACACATTCGCCCAAAATGTTACAAGCTTCAAGCTGCTAAGAGAGCAAACAAACCAAAGGTGCCTGTGCCTCAAGCACAAGATCCTATGGCACTTATTGGTGAATTGGTAAAGGCGTTGAACCTTTATTCCAATCCTGGAGTTGGAAATCACTCGAATTTGAATAAGAACTCCAATGCTCGTGGTGCATCTAAAAGGTTTTGGATGCAAAAGACTCGTCCTAATTGAGTCTTTCTGACATAGTCCTTGTGCTTCACTGCTCACTCCTTTATGACCATTGTTCTTTGATTTTTATTGTTTTTGGTTGTTTCTAGGATTTGCATTGCATTACATTCATGCATTTCATTCTAGGATTTATTTGTTTTCTCTTTTAATTAAAAAAAAAAAAAAAGGAAAAGCAAATTGTGTTTGGCACTATTGTTCTTGGTCTTTGAAGACAAGGTTGATCAATTTATTTTCACATAACATATCTTATGTACCTTGTTTAGCTTTGATGAGCTTATCTATTGCACTTGACTAGTTGAAGTTTTATAGTGCATGTTGTGTGGGAAATATGTTTATGGTGTTTATCACTTTGTCTTAATATTGAAGTTGCATGTTATTTGACTGTCGGACTTGATCCTTTTGAGAAAGGCATAAATAACCATCTCACCACTGTTCACTAGCCAATCATGAACACCTTAGTGCATATCATAAGATTTTGTACTCGAGAAAGTGTAGCACATGCACAAAAAGAACATAAGGTGTAGCCTCAGTTTAATTGCTTAATGCTTAAAACTGGTGTGTACTATTAGGCTTGATGCCAATTCACATAATTAAGAGGCTAAATACAAGAAACTTACATGATTGCAAGCTTATGTTCTAGGAGATGTGGGAGTTATATGATGTAACTCTTTAGGTGATAGTTTCTTTTAAATTCTATGTGATGGATTTTGTAGACTTTGTGATTGATTTCTATTCACATATCACCTCACATGTATCTCAAGCTTTTGCTAGTTTGCACACACTACACGAGTTACTCTTTGCTAAACACTGTACATGTTATTGTGTGTGTTTTTGGTCTGACCAACCAAGTTTGAAAATATCTTGAGAATTATGCAAAACATTATTTTGCCTGAGAAATTAAAGGATGAACTGGCTGAAACTTTTTTTGGAGAAACTGGGATTACAAATTTGGGTTTTTGAAAAATCATTCCATTTCATCTCATACTTATGTATTGTGTTTCATTGATTTCAATGCTTTGAGGAGTTCTTTTTCAAAAATTGGTTTAAGGTTTTCAAAACTGTAATTTTTTTTCAAAATACTGTGATCCGCTGCCTGTTTCGATCGATCAAGTCTGTTTTTCGATCGATCGAAAATTTTAAAATTCCTTTTAAAAATTTTGGAGTGACTCGATCGATCGAAAGAAATTTTCGATCAATTGAAAGTTGTGAATCAGCTTTTTCAAATAGTGTTCTTTGACTGATTCACTTCACTTTTCAAAAGTTTTTTTTAAACCTCTTTTCTCTCTCCGACAAGGCAAGGATCTACAACGAATTTTTTGTCATTTTCCTCCAAATTTTTTGCTAAGTTTCTCTTTCCTCAAGCCGGTTAGTCTCTTTTGCCCCTCTTTTTTGAGTTTATTTGCATTTTTCATGCATTCTCTCTAAAATTTTCGGACCTCTCAATTTTTGGGATTTTTGATGTTGCAAGCCCAATTTTGTGCAATTGATCAATGGGTTTTTATGGGGACATGTTATAAAGTTGATTGTGATAGTTTGATTTGATCAATTTTGGGTTTTGTGAGAAATTGAAATTTCTAGGGTTTATGTTTAATTCCGAATTGGGGATTTTGTTCAATTAGGTTGAAATTGATGAAATTGGCTTGTTGATTGGATACAATTAGGCATTATAATCTATGTGTTATGTTTTGTAATGCTTAATTCATCCATGTACTTCAAAAATTTTCAAGTGGTTTTCAAATTTTTGGGGTTTTTGTTAGAAACTCTATGCTCAAGCCAATTTTGTGTAATTGAACTTAAAATTGAACTTTGTTTACTGCATTAGTACATGCATCATGCCATTTTAAATGTTCAAGCATCATATAGATTTTTGCTCTATATTTTTTTTGTGCTAACTTGCAGTCTGCCCTTGATTTTTTATTTTTTGTTATTGGTTTTCTCTTGTGTCTCTGTCCTTTCCTTAGCATCATGCCTAGGAAAACTAGGGCTCGTAGGTCTGTCACCTCATCTACTCCTTCCCCTCCTCCCTTTGACCGAGAGAAATTTCCTAGTGAGAAAAACCAAGAGATTTATGATAAGCTAAACCTTAATAGGAAAATATGGTCTGAGCGTTCTGTCATCTTAGATGAGCTTGATCCTGCCATTAGGGTGAACTTTGAGCGTAGGGGCTAGTTACCCTTGGTGGATATTTTTGATCCTCCTCCACCTGCTACATTGATTAGAGAGTTCTACTCGAACATCTCTATCCGCGTCTATGATTCCAACACTTTGGTAAAGAGTTGGATACGAGGCGTAGAGTACACCATTACTCCTAAGGTAGTGGTTGATGCTCTAGGGGTACCTTTGGTACAGCACCCTGTCTATCCTTATGATGAGTCTCCTGTTTTGAGTGATGTCATATCTTACATCACTGGGTCATCTATCCAGTGGGGTTCTGATCCTCGGATCACCACTGCTGAACTTTCTGAGTTATACTATCTCTTCTTTAGGATAGCATGTCACTCTATCTGGCTCATTTCTCATCTTCACATCATTCCTCTCGAGCAGTGTGTATTTTGTACGCTCTTGTCATTGATGCTCTTATCAGTTTTTCCCATTTGTTTCTTCGTTCTTTGAACGAAGTTTATAGGAGTTCATCTTATGCTCATGCTCTTGTTCATCCTATTTTCATTCATAAGATTTTACTTTATCTTGATCTTGGTGGCTTCCCTTCCTCTGAGCCCGTTCATGTAATTGCTCCTATAGGTGCGTCTTTTCTTAGACAGAGGGCTGCTCATCTTCGAGCTGGCTCTAAACACCCTAGGTCTGAGCCTTCTGGGTCCGCACCTCCTCCCTCTTCTTCTACAGGTCTTGCTGGTAAGGCTGTTCCTAATCCTGATGCTGCTGCTGCTGCTGTTCCTCCACCTCCATCGGATGACTTTGATATTCGTCGTACTTTGGAGACTGTCATGACCGTTCAGGCGGCTCATGGTCAGCTTTTGTGGACCTTTTTGACGAGATCCGAGCTTTACGAGCTGATCTAGCGCATCTTCGTTCACCCTCACCACCTCCTTTTGATGATGGATTGTGATTGCCCTTTGGCATTCCGTCACAAAAAGGGGGAGTAGAGTTTGTAGAGGAGTAGTTTTGTAGTTAGGGAGATTTTGTTTGTTTTGTGGAATAGATTGTATTTAGGCGCTTCACCTTGTATATCATTTTTGGGATATTCATGTTAGGGGGAGTAACATTGATAGATATACATTTTTTTTTATTTGATTCTTGTTTCTTTGGATTCACTGTTTATTGATTTATATTCTATGAGTTATTCATTGATATATGTTTTTATTATGTGTTGTGTGAATCATACAAGAATGTTATACCTGTTTATATACTATTTTCTGTCACGCATGTGTTTATGCGTTTGTTGAGTATTTTAGGAATATACAGGTTGATTCAATTGAGCTGCTGTCTACACTTGCAACTGATGGATAGTAGTTAGGATTAAATTTAGTTTTTATGAGCATTATTTTTGTAAAGGGCTTTTTAATTGTAAACTTTGAGCTTATTGTTTGTGT
Organism: Quercus ilex subsp. ballota; assembly: GCA_032727855.1. Lineage (NCBI taxonomy): Eukaryota > Viridiplantae > Streptophyta > Magnoliopsida > Fagales > Fagaceae > Quercus > Quercus ilex. The sequence continues at coordinate 30,284,355 of CM064909.1, forward strand.
TTTGTCACGGATTGCCAAAGGGGGAGTTTGTTAGGTTCTAAAGAGTTAGGATTTTATGTATTTAGAACTCTAATTTGTATTGTTGGCAAACCATGATCAAAACATGTTATTTAGTCTTGTTTAGACTTGCTCAAAGTTGGGTCTTTCATGTAAAGTTGGAATCGAGTGGCTGCAGATGCATTGGTGCATTTCGGCCTGGCTCGATCGATCGAAGGAAAGGCTCGATCGATCGAATATCGGGCAGAATGTTTTTCTGCAGAATATTCCAGTTCAGCCCTAACTCATTAAACGTTTTGGGTTTTCTGTTTTTACCCTAGGTATATAAAGAAAAACCCTAGTCACGTTTTTAGAGTTACTTCAGTTGTATTGTTGCTTATACATTGCGGTTTTGTGTAAATCTCTTGTGAGATCTAGAGGAGCTTTCCTTTACACAAAGCTTAGGGTTTTCAAGATAGAGATTACTTCAACATCTTGATGATCAACTCGGTTGCTACCATTGAAACTTAAAGAATATCAAGCGTGGGTGCTTGTAGCTGATTGGAGAATCCAAGAAAGAAGGAGTCCGTGGATTCGGAGCTTGTACGTGGTCGTGTCAATAAGTTCTACTGGTGGGTAGCATTAGGAAGTCAAGTAGGGAGCTTGTAAGTCTTTTTTTATGAACTTCGATTCTTTTATAGTGGATTCAGGTTTGCCTTGAGGATCGATGGGTCAAATCCTCCCCAGGTTTTTACCGTGTGGTTTCCTGGGTGATCATATCATTGTGTCTTTTATTTTTCCGCTGCTTTATATGTTTGATATGATTATTTGATTGCTTTAACCTAGAATTGCATAATTTGACTAAGTAACAACTTGGCTAATTAACTAGGCTAATCAATCTGGTTGTTTTAAGGGTTCTAAAACCGTTCAAATGGCTTCACTTAAATCATTGATTTTATTATTTAAGTCATCAAAGTCAAGATAAGACAGTATTAAGGTCCTGCTTAAACTAATAATGTGAATTATTTTTTTATCAGGGACTAAAGGAATTAAAAGAATCAACCATTCAAGCAGCTACTAGTACAGGGCAAATGGATGCCCCAGTTGATGAGACATTATTTGATGTTGAGAAGGAGATAGATGATCTATTGCCTGTTGTGGTGAAGGAACAGCGTGTTAGTAACTTGCTTCAAGCTACAATGGTGGGAGGATGTGTTGCAGTCATGCCCTTACTAAAAAAGATCCCCACCTCAGTTCTTTGGGGCTACTTTGCATTCATGGCCATTGAAAGTTTACCCGGCAACCAATTCTGGGAAAGAATCTTATTGCTCTTCACGGCACCTAGCAGAAGATAAAAGTAACAACTTTAAATCCTTTCCCTTAGCTTATTAATATTTTCCATTCTTCAATATCTCTAAGATAAAATGAATTTCTTTCCTGCAGAGTCCTTGAGGAGTACCATGCTACTTTTGTGGAAACAGTGCCTTTCAAGTCAATTGCAACATTCACCATTTTCCAAACAATTTATTTGCTTACGTGTTTTGGACTTACGTGGATTCAATTGCCGGGGTTATGTTTCCTATGCTGATCATGCTTTTGGTTCCAGTTAGGCAGTACTTTCTGCCCAAGTTTTTCAAAGGTGCTCATCTTCAAGACTTGGATGCAGCAGAGTATGAAGAGGCACCAGCTTTACCATTTACCCTTGCAACGGTAAATTTCTCTTCTTAAAACTTTGGAAGTTAAATCTTTACTTTAGTCTCTCATGAGTCCTTACAAATCCTACTAGTACTGCTTAAATATTTTTACACATTTTCATTGCATATTTGATGTCCACCAAACAGGAGGCAGAGCTAGGTTCTGGAGCTTCCCTTGCAGGTGAAGGAGAGATTTTTGATGAAGTTATCACAAGAAGCCGTGGTGAGTTTAGGCATGTAAGTAGTCCTAAGATCACAAGCTCCACAGCAACACCATCAAATGACCCCAAAAGCTTTCAGAGCCCACATGCCTCATATAGTCCTCGTGTTGGTGAACTAAAAGTGGAGCTAAGCCCTCGGTCTAGTGGAAGAGGACCACATAGTCCAAGGTCACCACAATCACATACTCCAAAGAGCGAAGGGAAATCATCTAATTTAGGGAAGAGTCCTCTTAACACAGAAACAAAATAGGAGGAAGAGTAGACCTGTTTAATATCTATACCTTTGTAAGAAGTTTTCAATTGTTTGTTCAATTATCTTTCTCCATTCTGCTGTGCTGTAAGAAGTATTCCTTCTTTCTGTTTTCCTACTTCAAGAGTAGATATATAACCATAGCCTTGTGCCACTTTCTTGTAACAGATATAATAGTGAATGTGTATTTTTTTTATAGGAATGTTGGTTGTATTTGAGTGTATTGGATGTGCTGTTTTGATTGGGATTATAAAGTTCTCCCTTTTCTGCTCCCTACTTCAAGACTTGATATATATCCCTAGAATTGTGCCAATTTGTAAAACATATATCAGTGAATGTTCTGTGAGAATTTATTTTTTTCTATTGCTTCCATTCACAATGATGTATGTACTTTCTGTTAGAGTAGCCAGCCAAAAGCTTAAGCAATTAAGGAAAGAGACCTACTTATATAGTACAGAAGCCCATATAAAGTCCCAAACAAAAGTGGCCTTTCCTTAATACATTTCACAATAAAAAAAAAATTGGCACTTGAATTGCAAATGCAATATTGATCCGGCTATGCAATTATTTAAGACGTTTTTATTTTGGCTGAGACTCATCCCAACATCAGAGCCATCAGAATCCAACAGAAGGTCAACTTTCACTTTCCAATAATTTCAACCATACAAAAGAAAAACTGTTGGTGGTGAATACAAATAGAAAAAAAGGCTCTTTTGAACAGTTTTTGAAGAGGAAAAGCAATGGACAGAATTTTTCCCAGCAAGCATTCAAGTGAAGTGAACTAGAGACAGGGTCCTACATTCTCAATTACAGTGTTGTTTTCTTAAAGTGGACTAGTTGCGCAAATGGGGCTTCATTCTTCAAGGGCTCTCCATTAAATAGGTTCATTTGTCCCTTTCTAATGATTTTAAGATCTTTGTCTTTGTTTATGATTCAGTGGAGAATTCCAAAATAAGAGTGCAACAATCATGTTTTGGTCATGCCCAAAAAGAAAAGTAGTTTGACATCATCAATGGGAAGAAACCAGAATTTGATGATTTGATTGAAGATGGGACATACTAGTTGACCATTATCAGATGAGGTGTGCATGCGAGATCAGTAATTTTGCAAGAAAAAGGAATTTGATATAATATCAAAGAAAGTACCAAGAGTTGCCTCAACCGCTATTAGTGCATTACAGATAAAGTGTTGATGTGGATATAAAGAGGAGCAATAATAACACCGATGTGCATGGACGATATGGACACATGCATAATCGATTTTTGCCTATGAGAAGGTTTTCTTGAAAGTTAAAGAACACTCTAGTATGTCAGATACACCTTTGTATATTACTAATCCAAATAGAAGCAATATATACATGTTCTGTCGTTTACTAAGAATCAAATGGGCATTGTTTATCTATAGTAGTATTGTGTTACTATTAATTGTTGGAGCATTTTAATATTAAATAAATAAAATGAATAAATGTAATAACATAAATGTAAAGATGTGAGAGTGAATATGGAAGATGAGGAGTTAGTGAAAATGTTTAATCCCACATTGAAAAGGAGAGAGACTATTTTATTCTTTTTAATTGTGGTAATTAATGGGCTAAAATATATTGACTCAGATATTGGGCTAGATACGTGCGCAAGGGGGAGGTGAAGAGTGGTGGCTAGATATTGTACTATTCAGTTTCTTTTTGTATTATTTCTATTATCATTGTATTTGTACCAACATTAGTTTACTGCAATATATACAGAATTTTCAGTCCGTGAACTACATCTTTGCCAGTCAATTCTGCATAGCTTAGTATAAAAATTATCTAAATGGGTCTTTATTTATTGATTATGTGTGATAAAAGATAAAACCAAATACAACGTGAAAAAATCTCACAGGACAGCTGTGCAAACTTAATTGACCAAAGAACTCCGTTTTTATTGTCTGCAATAAAAGGTTAAAGACAAATAACACGTGAACATATTAAGGAAGAATGTAATGAAAACATCAAAATGCAGAAAAACCATTTTTCTTCTTTTGAATCTCTTCGTACCTTGTTTATTAAGAATAGTATAACTCCGCATCAAAGTGAAAGGCTGAGATCCAATTCTTCTTGTTCTTCAGTTTTGCAATGTTCTTCCGTCTTGGAAGAACTAGTAGGCATTACAAAATTGTTTCTCATTTGCACATCCTCCTCAAAATCTTCCCATTTGAATGATGGAGTCCAAGTTGATTTCATTTCTCTTTCTTTTTCTTCTTCTTTTTCTTTTCCTTTTCCTTTACCTTTCTCCTCTGATTCACGCATTAACAATTGATTATGCGTGTCCCGGATATTTCTAACCAAAGTGAAGAAGGTATTGATTTTCTCCTCTTCTTCATCAATGGCTGCACTCTCTTCTCTTCCTCCTTCCACATACTTTCTCTTCATGATAGCCTCTTCTTGATCTATGTCTATGTCAATATTGCATATATACTATAAGTCTATTACAATTAAACAATAAGCAATATACTAAAAGACTCCTTTTTTTTGAGAAGATATACTAAGACTCCTTGAGTTGCCAAGAAATAACCAAAGTAGTACGAAGCACTAAGATTAGAACATATAATAAGAAAGATTGACTCTTTGAAGTGACCAAAACAACCTTAGAACAACAACCTTGCTATTGGACTCAAGTAGATAATTTGGAAATGTTGAGTTAGCGGAAGCTCTGACACTAGACTATTGAACGAATGACTGAACAACGAGCTTTTATTAAAACTTGACTTTTTTGAATTACAACACTTTACAAGCACTAATACTTTTACAAGACACACACACCAACTCTCTAGACACCTATGTATTGACACTACACAATAGCTCTTACTAATTTCTTCACTTCACACTCTTCACAAGTCTCTCACTAATATCACTAATCTCACTAATCTCTTACTAGTCTCTCACTAGTCTCATACTAGTCTCCCACTAGTCTCCCACTCTAGGAGTCTTTCTCACTACTTCACATACCACCACATCTATTTATACTAAGTGTATGTTGGTTAGGAAACCAACTTGAAGCTTCTAGCATTTTCCTTTTTATTGGCATTATATGAATGCCATTCTCCAACCTTCTAGAGTATTCTATAAAAATGTGGCTAAGTTTTACTTCTTCATAGAAGTCTCTAGAGATATCTCATAGAGAAATCTGGAAAGAGCATCATGGAGAAATTTCCGGAATGCAAGAGAACTTTCTAGAAAATTCCGGAGAGAAGTAGATTAAGCGGAACTCTAGAAGTTTCTACAGAGAGAGATTGTGTGAGAAGTTCTAGAAGTTTCTACAATACTTTAGAAATTTCTAGAGACAAGAGAGTTAGTATTGATTTCTAACAGGAAATTTTATGTATCAACTATCAATAAGAGAATAAGATGCTTTGGAGTCTGAGTTGTGTGACAGCGTTATTTATGTCACATACAATACCTTGTACACTATCAGAGGTTCCTCTGCAAATAAATATATTCCTAAGCTTTCATTAACAAGTCTAAAGTGCTCCAAAGTGCCCAATTTTTGGCATAATAATGCCCGCACAGTTTGTCATAAATTAACAAGGAAGAAAGTCTAGGGACAACTTTTTTGTGTTACAATTTTTGCCACAACTCTAATATGATTGCCTTGATTAGTGGAAAGTTATAGGTTAATGTGAAAGTGACTATCTATTACTCATATTTGATCACTTTAACAAGTTGTGACAAGGATTGTGGTCATAAAAAAAAAAAAAAAAAAAATGTGATGTAAAGACTATGATTGTCTCACATCCACACTTTGTACGCACCTACTAACAAAATGTGGAGTTGTGGACATCAGTTGGAAAATGTGGATATCTAATGTATACACTTTGTGAGTGATGTACATGAGTGTGGATATTAGAGTGTGAAACAATAATATTTCCTTTAGTAGTAGTAATAATAATAATAATAATGTGGCATGTTAAGTGGTGGAAACAACTTTAACTTTTGTAGGGAACAATACCCCTCATTCCAATTTTTAATGTTATCTTAGTGTAATCATTTTCTCAACAAAAAAAAAAAAAAGAGAGAAAAAAAGAAAAGAAAAAGCTTAGTGTAATCAATTCTATTGATTTGGCACTACATGTGTTTAGCAAAGCACGTAATCAACTCCAGTGATTTTTTTCTCACCAAAAAAAAAAAAAAAAAAAAAAAAAAACTCCAATAGCAATATAATTAACAAATAGAAAAACTTTACCTCCAAATTGGTTTGGAAGAAAATTCCTCCAACCCACTGTATAGTGATTGATAAAACTGTTCACATTTATTTTAATTACTTGGCTTATTTAATGAGTAGTGTAACTTATTTAAATATTACCTCCCACATGTATAGGATTAATTTGATCTAAAAGTCAAGGAGTTTGTAACTCAGTCATATGAGAAGAAACCCATGTTTAAATCTCCTCTCCTCCATTGTTGAAATTGTCAAATTAACCCAAAAAAGAAAAAGAAAATGAGCTATAAAAATATCTAAATATAATTAGTCCTTCTAGAATTTAGTAAAAATTAATATCGCAGAAACCTGAAAAAAGCACAAATGATACTCTCTTTAATTGATAGAAACTAAACTGTTAGTTTCTGGTCAGTAAACCTCGAATCCACGAGAAATTCCCTGAATCTACAGTGAGATAAACTAGAATCATTTATGAAACTAAATGTCTTAAATAATTGCATAGCCGGATCAGTATGTATTGTGATTATTGTGTTTCACGTAGTGATATTTTGAATCAGAGAAGATGCATATTTGACTCTGGTTGTAATTCTATCTGGTGGGAGGCACCTAGGAGCCTGCCACTGCTTAGGATAAAACTATTCTTCAACAGCTATTTATGTTTTTCAGAATAGCTTCATATATTCTATTGCAGCTATTAAACTTTTAGCCATAAAACATTCCAGTTCTACTCCACGATGGTAACGCAGCTAAGCAAGAGTTTGTTGTTGATTGATTTCAGTTTGCATTATCTTTATCCTTCCTTTAATATATTTTTTAAAGAATGCTAAAATATTTGTTTTTAGATGATAAGTGGCTTGGCAAAATAATTCATTAGCAATAGGCTAACTTCAAGTCCAAATTTTGGCCTGCATCAAGGGGCCAAAATGGCTTTGAGCTAAAGTGCCAACACAAAACCAGCAAGCACTGTAGCTTATCCATCCTAATTTGTTTTTGTCCTTTTTTTTTTTTATTAAAAAAAAAAAATCTGTCTTCTCTCTCTTCCCAATGCACATCCAACACATATTCCCTCTTTCTCTCTCGCTGAACTCCAAATTTTGTCTTTGTTTCAACTCCGCTCTAAAATCCTCAAGGTGATGGTTGTGGATGAATTTGGGGGTATTTTTGGATGAATTTGGTACTAGATGGCCGCTGTAGTGGCAGCAGGAGGTGGTGGTTTCATTCACCAGAGGATCTTGAAGGGAAATTGGGTATTTTTGTGATGGGTTTTGATGTGATGACGATAGTTGGAGGCTCTTGCAGAGTGTATTTGAAAAGTGATTACCTAAAATAGAAATGGTCGGGCTTATGGTTAAATTTTCGCTAAACTTTGGACTAATATGATGGGAATGCTCTAATAGAGCTTATTCCTTCTGAAGTTATGGTGTTTGTTGATTCTCATCAATTTTACTCTTGGAGTTTATCTTTATTGATGGACAAAAAAATAGTAAAAAGGAAAAAGGAACTTAAGGAAGCTAAGTTTAGATAGTAAGAACAATATTCTGTTTTGAAGTTACGTTCTTTGGTTTCTTCTATTTTATGGTGGAGTTTTTCTTTTTCTTTTTTCAAAGACCAGACTCATTAGACGGCCAATACTACCTGCCCATAGTGTCTGACAGTGGTCTATTCAGCTTTGTGTTAGTAAAGTTTAATTTTGGTGCATGGATTGCTTTGGATGTTTGAACTTGTATTCTTGATTGATAACAGGTAATTGATGCCTGCCAACCAATAGAAGATATTGAGAAACGACTGCAAGAAATTGTATTGGATTGTGTCATGACATGCCAGAAAGGCAAACCCCTTTCCAACCTTTGGTCAGGTTAACTCTTGCAGCCACTTATTGTTGTTATTTATTTCCCTTCACTATGGAAAGGGATTATGCAAACTTGTCCAAGCATTTTTGAACACCTTGGTATGGGTTTAAAATTCTGGTAGTGTTTTACAATCACATTCAGCCCTTGTTTTAAACTTTGAATGCCCCAAATATGCTTCTTGAGACAGCGTGGTATCAAAGCCTTAATTTTTCTTCTTCCTGTCGTCGCAAGAGTTCACTATTGCTGTCTAGACTCTAGACATCGCAAAATTGGACCGGACTTAAACATGAGGGAAAAATACCTGACCCAAACCTAAAAATTTTGACTCATAAGTCGTAACCCGACCTGACTCAGCTGACTTGTGACTTGTGACTGACTTTTTTTTTTTTTTTTTTTAACTGTGTTTTTATTTTATTTTTATATAAATAAAATTCAGACCTAACTGGTTTACTTGTTTGTTTTGAACTATACAGTGCACAACTCATTAAATTGACAATTAATGACAGTGCCTTGACTTCTTTTTTTTTTAAATGTTAATTTTTTCAAGCCATTCAAAATATATATATATATATATATATATATAATGGCCTCAAGAAGGTAGTTAAAGCCTTTATTTGGTTGTATATAAATGAATTGAAAAATGAATGACTGCGCCATTTTCTCACTTGAATAACACATGAAGCCAATATTTTTAAATAGTAAATGACATAGTTCATGCTATAAGATAATATGGTTGTAGTAGAAGCATTCACAATTGTGAAAAGAGTGAAGCATAAATATATCAATGAAATTGACATAAATTATGGATGTTTAAGTCAATTTTTTAGCCGTTCATGGCCAAAATAAACAACTTTTTTTTTCAAAATAAAAGATTTTGTTATTTAGAGCAGGAGTTGCTTAAGGATGACATGATATTCATAAAAGAGATTATGTATAAATAAGTAAACAATCAAACTTTGAAACATATTTCCAAATTGAAACAGAGTGTCAACCACTGTGCATCTAAAAATAAACACAGCTATTAGATTATGAAATAAGTTTCCAAAATTGTTAATTTTTTATATGTTTTTATTATTTGTAAAATTAGCTACCCAATAGGGAATTTGTAACTTTGTTCTCTATTTTGGGATGTTGATATTGTGTGGAGATAGAACTTGTGTGTCTATGATGTTTTGTTTTGGTTAGCAATGCTAAGATTTGTATAATTTTACTATTAATGAATAAGTATCAAGATTTTGATTTGAGCTCTTTCTCGACATGGGTGAATCCAAATTAATGCATTTCACATTAAGTAATTTGTTGTATGATTTACTAAGTGACAAATACACGTTTCAAAAAAAATTCACATGAAAAATTACGGGTTGACCCAAACTCGATTGACTAGAATTGTTTCTAAGCTGTTTAAAATGGCCTGTTTTTTACTCGACCTAACTTGACCTGTTTGCCACGCCTATTGTTGTTGACATTGACCATTGTTGACGACCACAAAATTTGAGTCTAGTGACAACATTACTTGTCAAAAGCTTAAAGGCCAATTATAAGTTTCGTAATTCTTACCTTCTTTTGTGATACATTGGCATGTTGGTTCCTTCTCGCGAAAGCGGGTTGCGTGGTGCTTAATCTCCTTGAAAAGCAGTTTTAGACTTAAAGCTAGTGTGAATCTGGCAATATGTAGAGCCTTTTAAAAAAAGATGATGGAGTTGCCACCTGAATATAGGTTCAGGGACCAAAACATGGCTCTATGAAGGTCTACCTACCAGCCTAGGTCTAAAGTTAGGGTATAGGATGGGAAGAGGTTAGACACGCTAACCTTGCTCAGTCATATCTAGCCTTCATATATTGTTACCGAATAGTGGTCAAATGGTGTCTATTTAATGAGCCTAAGTGAACATGCGCATACATCTAAGTCTTAGATTTCGTCTACGGGTCATGTGAACAGATAAAACAGAAAGCATGAGATAGATCATATGAAAAGCAAACAATCAGAAGCTATTATTACATCTAATCATGTGAATATCAAAACATGTGGATATGTGAGCATGTAAACATCCAAGCATGTGAACATGGGAGCATCCGAACATGAGAGCTTGTGCGTAGCACATGTCAATTACTAGTTTTTGTTTCTATTAGAAGCTTTCACTCAACATATCAGAAGCTATTATTACAACTTTTTAAAGTCTTATGTTTCTTAAAAAAAACTTCTTATAATTTATTTTTTTAAGTATGATTTTGCTTTTACATAATTTATTTTGTATTAAAATAAAACCAACAAAAATAAGCTAATTTATTTTCTGTAAATATCTTTTTGGTCCTTATATTTTGGCAGTTTCCACTTTGGTCCCCACATTTTTTTGCGTTCCTTTTTGGATCCCTCAATTTTAAAAATCATTTTTAATTTAATCCCTACTGTCATCTCATTAACAAAAATTGTTTATGCAGTAAATGGAGTGCACTGTTGGCGTGTTAGATGCCGACAAAACTAATAAAATAATACAAAATTAAAAAAATGTCACGTTAGCATATGATTTGAAAAAAAAAAATTAGACACAAAAAAAATGTTTAATCTCTCAATTTTAAAGATAAAAAATAAAGGTAGGAATCCTAAATTTTCTTAAACTTTCTTGACAACCAAACACACTCTTCGCCAAAGACCCACAATAGCCTTAGAAACCCATGACCACACCCCATCAAATTTTCTTGTTTTTCCTTGAAGTTTTATGGCTGAAAGCCCATAAGTTTTTCTTGTTCTTTGCCACTCTTGAGTAGGCTGTTGGGTTCTTAGGATATTCTTCAGCTTGCCCTCTCTCCCATTAGAACAGTTCCTGAGGAAAGTGATAGACGAACACCCATGGGTGAAACCCTTCTTCCCAAAACACCTATGGCTGAAAACCTTCTTCCCCAAATATTTTGGCCGAAAACCCTTCTTCCCTAAAGACACAAATCTAGGAACAAAAAAGAGAAAGACACAAATCTAGGAACTCAACCACCACTAACACACTGGCCACTAGTAGTTATCTCTCTCCCTTCCTCTTTTGTTTTATTTTCTTTTCATTTATCTCTTTTGTTTGGGTATGGTCGAGACTCATCGTTTGTTTTATTTTTGGTTTGGTTTTGTTTGATTGCAAGAAGTTGATGAGTTTGGCTATGTGTTCTGATATGGGTGTGATTTAATTTGGGTTTTGGATTGCTTTCAAAATGGGTTTGTAAATTTGGATTAATGTGTGTACTATTGAAGTGTTTGTGTTTCAAATTTTGATTTGTAAATCCGTTTGCTTTGATTTGTGTGAATACTTGTGCATTGTGTTTACATTTTAGATGTGTTTCCTTGCTAGGTTAATGAGTTTGATTTGCTGGAGGTTTCAGGTCTGTATGTGTTTTCTTGTGTTTTGGAGGTAAGAGTGTTTGAATTTTATAGGTTTGTGTTTTTGTGTGTTCATGTTTAAGATGAATCCATATTTGAATTCATGTGTATTTTGGGTTTATTTTTTTCATTTTTTTATTTGTTAAAATTGATAAATTAATTTTTTTTAAATCAAATTTTGATGCGGATTCTAACGTGGATTTTTTAATTATTATTTTATGTTGACATGGAATTTTTTGAATACCAAATAAATATATTTTTTATTAGTTAAGTTAGCCATCAGCGTCTAATATGCCAGCGTTGCACTCTATTTGTCACATAGACATTTTTTGTTAGTGAGATGATGATATGGACTAAATTGAAAATGATTTTCAAAATTTAGAGTCTCGCATAGGAACACAGAAAATGTTGGGACCAACATGGAAATTGCCCCAAAATGTACTTATTAAAATGGTATTTAAGGTTTGTTTTTTTTTTAACTTTTATAATTAAAAAAAGAAAAGAAAAGAAAAGAAAGAGATCGAATTGGGCCTAATAACTATTGAATTGAGGAAAACTAAGGGTGCATTTGGCAATGTTTTTTTAATAATGTAGTTTAAGTGCTGTGAAAATACGTGCACATATAGAAAAAAAATATTATAAAAATATGTATTGTATTGTTTAAACAATGAAAATTGTTGTTCAAATAACGTTACCAAACAGCCCTGGAGCAAAACGAAATCGTGGGTTGGGTTACGTTGGGGAATTTTTGAGCCCAAAGCGGTGGCACGAGACAAATGGGATGAAGGTGTTTCTTTTGGGTTTTTTAAAAAAATAACTATAAATTTCAAACTATATTATTAGTTAGGTAAGGTTTGAAACATATTTGGTTTATAGCAATTCGACTTTTCTGAAGTCGATTTCGCCCTTTGAAAGTCCACTGAAAAATCGAGTGTTAGAAACTCGATTTTGGAAATCGATTTTCTAACACTCGATTTTCCAGTTGATTTTCAAAGGGCAAAATCGACTCTAGAAAAGTTAAATTGTTATAAACCAAATATGTTTCAAACCTTGCCTAACTAATAATAAAGTTGGAGGGATTTAGTTATTTTTTAATAAAATCCTGTTTCTTTTAATTCTTTTATTTTATTACCCTAAAAGAATTGGAAATTGGTGAGAGAGAAGAGAATCCTAGTCCTAGAGAAAGGGCAGGAGCGAGTGAGTGAAAAGAAAAGAAGCAAAGGAGAGGAGGCGCCTGTCTTTCTCTTTCTATAGCTGAGGAGGCCTCAGAGACTGACATTACATACAGATACAGTTACTACAACAAAAAGCAATCAATCAAATTGAAGAAGAAGGGGGTGGAATGGCGGCTGAGAAGAACAACCAGATTGTGGGCCAATCCAAATACGACTTGGACGCTAAGTGGGATGCGTGTCTCGATCTGACGGTTCGCCGCTTCGTCTACTCATCCTTGGCCGGCACCTTCGGTGGCCTCCTTTTCTTCAGTTCGTTCGCTCTCTCTCTCTCTCTCTCTCTTAAATCTTATTTTCTTTATTTGCTTCTGAACACAAATAACCTCGATTGGGATTATTGGTTGCTTTTACATTTCATATTAATTTACACTATTCCTTTGATGTTGTTAGTTAACAAGGGTTTTTGGAATTATAATTTTTTTAAGATTCTTTTCTTATGATGAATGATACATACATACTTAATTTTATGTAATGGAATGGAACAGAATCGAATCTACCGATTTGCTTTACTTGCCTTGCCTGACATAAATACATTTTACCTGGGTTTGATCATAATCACTATATTTGTACCTATAAATAAAACACATATCCTAAGTAGAAGTAGGTAATTTAGGAAGGGCAGCAGCAAAGCCTCATTCGTTGGTTCTAGATAGTAGTCAAATGGTATGTATGGTGACCATGTTTCCTTCTCTACTTGCTCAAAAATCTTTGAATTGAGTCATTGATTTGCCTAGTCTAATCCAGCTGAAGGGATTCAGCAGAGACTGCATCTCAGTATGTTGGTACTAAGTTTAGTTCCTTTCTGCTTAATACTAGTGCCGCTTGAAGCCCCAGGCAGGCATTCGATTCTGTTATAACTGCATGTTATGTTAGTATTGTGAGTTCTTTGTTCTTTTTGATGTTTGGTTGAATTTAAATTTAACACAAAGTTTTTTTTTTTTTTTTTTTTAATTGGTAAATTACACACCACCCGGTGGACTCTTGAACCCCACAACCTCATCCTCCATCCTATTATTATGAGAGAAGGAAGATCCTGTTGAGCTATAGCTCATTGGCTAAAAAACACAATTTTGCATCTTCAATATCCTATTTTTGTTGAAATACTGTTTTTATGTTGTCATTGCGTGCATGCTTGCATGTTTTGCATAAAAAACTCCATAAGTTTTTAAATTTCTTCCAGCTTTATCTCTTTGATTCTTATACGCTGCAATTATTTTTTTGGTTCATGGGCTGTTTTATGCCCTGGTTGCTGCCTCTCAAATTTAAACTTGCTGTTCAGGTAAGTTGAATTGGGTTGCTTTAAAGGTCAATCTGTTGTGTACGTAGGGCCCAACCCAATCACCTCATATTGGGATTTCTCAATCAAAGCTGTGGGTCACATGATTCCTTTTCTGAATTTTCCAAAACTTAAATATGTCATATAGAATATATTAGAAGTGACTTGAAACAGATTCTAATGTTAGGAAACAATCTTACAGTATGAGAATAATATGGTGTATCAAATGCTTTATAAGCAATTGTAGGCAGGACTCTTTGTAGTTTGTAGTTTGTTATTACCAGTGTTGGTAAAAGCACAGGGCACACTTAAACTCAAAGGCCTCTTGCAGCCTAGGCACAAAGTGCAAGTGCGCGCCTGATTGAAGTGAAGCACACATTTTAAAAAAAAATTATAATAAATTTACAAATTATTATTAATGAAAAAAGAAATACAACAATCAAATTATCATATAAATTTATATAAAAAATTTTATATAATTCATATAACATTAATATAAGCCCTACTTTTGCAATTTTAACACAAAAATTGCAAGTCAAGTCATTTTAATTTTTTGGATCAGCTAGATATGAGTACTTCCATGTAATAACCTTTCATAAATCTCCGATAGCCATAATGCCCTATGACTAATTTCTAATATTAGTTAATAATTTAATCACATATGGACTATAAGTCTTTAAGAATTAGTCTTCTATGTTCAACATCAACTACTAAAGTAACTAAACAATTACCCCAAATATATTATATCATACTTTTTCTTTTTTTTTCATGAATGACCTAAGAATATGAAGATGTAGCAGTATGGTAATTGGTATGAAGTAGATATTCAGAAGGGAAAAAATAGAAAAAGAAGAAGAAGAAGAATAAGCTGTGTGGGTAATTGTTTTGGGGAGAAAAAACCAAGAGCAAATAAAAATTAAAATAGGGAAGAACTAGGGGGTTGTGGGTTCTTGGACAAGTTACACTCAAACTTGTATGTATTTTTGATAAGTAAGTTGCACTAAAAATATGGCAAATCAATGGTTTATATCAATAATGTCAAGATCCTAAAGTTTTAATTCAGTTTTGGTTTTTTTTTTTTGAAAAATATAAAAAGTGCAAAAAAGCGTGCTTTGAGCTTTTTGAAAAAACCCAAAAAAGCACGCCTAAAGCATGCTTCTTTGAGTGCGCCTTGCTTTAGAGGCAAAAAGCACTAGAGCCTTGGGGCTTTGCGCTTAAGCGTGCTTTTACCAACATTGTATTACCATGGCTTATCTCATTGGCATTGAAATTGAAATGTATAATATAATCACAATGGGCATTATACATTTTAAGTTTCTACTAAATGTTCATCTATGATGATGTCACTGGAAGCTTTTACCCCTGGCATAATGATATAAATTCTTTTGCAATCTGTTGATTAGAAGCTAGTGTTTTTAACATCCACAAATTAATTATCTTGATCAATGTATCCTGATTTGTCATACCAGGGAGTCCTGTTTCTCGTTGGGCATCTGTAGCTTTTGGTGCTGGAGTGGGTATTGGATCTGCATACACAGAGTGTTCTCGTTTATTTGATGGATCTCCTGCAAAGTTGGCAGCTCCTAAGATTACAGAGACTCCTGCTGCTCAGGTAGGACTCCTATTTTTATTTTTTAAATAACTAACATAATTTTCTATTTTGGTAGACATTGCCTTCAAAATTAGAATCAGATAAAATTATATGAGGGATGCAATATTGCAATTTAGGTTTGATCAAGTGATTTTGTTGAGAAATCCATTATGTTTTGTGGGAACCATAAGAAGAGTAGTTTTGGATAGCTCAAACCTAGGAACAGTGCCTGGGTACAGGTACTGCTCTAAGCTGTGCTTTCAAGATACTGGAAAAAAGACGATAAAGCTTTATATATAGGCAGAAGTAATGATGTTCACCTTTAAATAATTTCTACACTTCATATGGACTTGAAAGTCAATGCAAAGTTGGAAATGAGTCAGAGAAATTGATTTAATATAATACACTCAATGAAAGTAGCTAATTATTTGAATGGGAAAAAAAGGAGATAATTGGTGCTGGACACTTAAATGTGGAATGCAACTTTTGTAACTTTCAACAGGATCAATTTTATCCCATCAAGAAGTAGATTAATCATCTGATTACCATAAATATTAGAACAATTCTACCTATCAAAAAAAAAAAAAAAAAAATTAGAACAATTCATAGTTTAGTTTTTTATTTATCAGCTGTACCCAATGGGACCAATTTGTTTGCTTGATTTTTGACAACTACTAAGTAATGCTTGAACAATGTGAAGTTCTGAGAGAGCAGTGGCATGGTATAGCTAGCCCCTTTATGTTTCATGCATCAGTAATTGGATAGACAATGATGACTACTATTACGTGTATGATTTAGATGCCTAAGTATTGGTGAATAATTTATCTATATAAATCTTCTTAAAGAGACATGTCATTGCTACGTGACACTTTGTTACATGTTTGCTCAGATTCATTTTTATTTCTGAATATTCAGTGTTGGTAAAATTGTTGGGTGCACTTAAGTGCAAAGGCCTCTTGGAGCCTAGGCGCAAAGCGCTGAAGTGAAGCGCACATTAAAAAAAGAAAAGAAATTAATGGTCAATACAACAATCAAGTGATCAGTTAATCATATAAATTATACATTTATATAATTGTCTTGTGCTTTACGAAATATATGCAACCATGATATTTGATGGCCATGATTAAAATGAAGATGTTAAGACTACATGCCAATGCCAAAGAAGGTTGGTGCCCTTTAATTTAGAGATTTTCAGTGGGTTAGCTTAAGTATGGACAAACCATATCAAGTGGGCTTTGGGAAAGCTAATGTTCGCTTCTCGAAATGAACTTGTGGAAGCAAGACAATTTTGGATTCAGTTTTTTTGTTAAAAATGAATGTTTGAATGGAATGCTAGAATTAATATCAGGGGTTGTTTGCAAATTGTATATTTAAAAAACTTATGGTATTTTCAATGGGAGTGCTTAATTCATGCCCCTTCTGTCCAAATTGTTTGGCAATCTTTGAACATTTAACCCTTTTGTCTTTGAATTAAAAGTTACCAGTTTAAATTCAAATAATATACAGATGGAAAATAGTAGACATATATAAGAAGACTAACAGATTTGATATATTTCACTGTTTGTTATACTCTTTTACTCTCTTTTTTTTGGTTTTTTTTTTTTTTGGGGGGGGGGGGGGGGGGGGTGTGTGGAGAATTTACACATGCACATGATGGAGCTTAAATTCATGATCTCATCCTCCAACCAATTATTATGCAAGAAGTGTCAGTTGAGCCATAGCTTATTGACTTTACTTTTCAAATATATTTGTTATTACTTGATTATTGTTTTGAACACATTGTATGTATTTTAAAGAAGAAATTATCTGCTTATTAGGATTTTTATTTTTATTTTCACTCTCTCCCAGGATGGCCAGGACTAAGAATAGACTCTTGACGTTACAATCAAGTTGGCTGGCGAGCAGAATCATAATTTTATTGAAGTTGTTGGTGTTTTCTTTCACCGGAGAGGCTTTTAAATATGTAGTACATACATTGTTTTGAATGGATAAGCGACTAACTTGTTGTACGTCGAATTCTATTGTTTCTTGTTCTGTAGTCTTATTTCCTTGAATGGAAGTTTACTTTTGGGGGAAAAAAATGAAGAAATAAATTGCGCTAATGTAAACCCTGCTCTTGGTATTTAATTTATCAACTATAGAAATGGTGGCCAGGGATGCTGAAAGTGGTATTACTTTCGTGGGTGAAGTTGTCCCGGCCCAACCTGTTTTATTTGCTTTCTTCTTTATTGGGCACAGCCCAAACATGTTCGCCGACTTTCACTTGCACGCTTTATGTTAATGTCTCAAAATTCTGAAACCACCTACAATACTTCTCGCAAGGAATCATCAACGACATGAGTCATACTTTGGGAATGAGTATTTTCGTCTTTATTGCCGTTTTGGGAGTAATGACTTTCAGAGACCACGTTTGAAAATGTCTGAGGGAAATTTTGCAAATGGCCTAAAAAAGAAAATATCAGATTATCAAATATTCCAAAAAAAAAGAAGAAACAAGGATCGTACATGATTCCCATAAAATAACAAATAAAAATAAGATTGTAGATGATTTCATAGAATTTATGAATTAAAAGCAGAAAATCTTATGGCTTTCATTCAATGGAAAAAGAAATAGAGGCTTTAGCGTGCGTGTGGCACAAATGAAAACTCTAGCTTATTCCGTGTTTTGATTATTTTTGAGCTACAACTTGTGGGACCCTTTTCACTGTTTATGGGGTCCATTCACAAGAAAAAAAACGCAGCTTATTTGGCCCAATATGCACCATTTAGCAACAGTAATATTTTGAAATTTCAGCTTTCTCTTCAGTCCAGCGGTGCGTATCTTGCAAGATCTGGACTCTTCAATTCTGGCAGCCCGACTCTCTCCTCATCAATGCCACAACTTCTTCCTCTTCAATGCTATTCAATTTTACATCTACCCACTAACTGCCCAAATTTCTGCTTCACATCTGACTGCCACTTTGTTCTTCCTTTATTCGGACAAACATTTACCGGTGATTTCTAATAGAGAATATATATATATATATATATATATTGTTAGTTTAAAATTCCATCATTAGAGAAAAAAAAAAAAAAAAATAGAGGCCCAAAAAACCACGCTTGGCCGGGTAGAGTTTTTTTTAGGTTAGTTTAATATTTGAGGCGGCTTATGTGAATGTTCTTACATTATGCTAATGTCATATTTTTGGGTTCGAACAATATTATAATCAACAGGTTCTTGAGCAGTTTAGCCACAAGATATGTAGACAGGTGTTGCCTGCATCGAGTATATAGACATAATACTACGACAACTAGAACACTCCGAATGGATGTTCAATTCAATGGCAATAACAGTAACATCTAGTATATAGACAAAACCACGACAACTAGAACACTACTCCGAATGGATTTTCAACTCAATGGCAATAACAGTAACACCGATTTACGGTCAATAGTGCAATTACCACATGAAATCATATTTACTATTCATGCGTTACACATCATTTATGGCCATCAACATAAAGAAATCACACACATTTTTCCCCAATTTCAGAAGCAAGCTATGCCTTCAGCCACCTATGTTACTAGGACATGATGTACATATCAAATTACAGATGCATTGTCTAAATCCACAATCAGACAAAACTACACGTTGCCAAAAGTTTCTTCTTCAATGTCAGGGAAAAGTGAAGTTTCCAAGTAACAAAACGTGTTCAACAAACATGAACTTTTGTTTTTTATTAAAAAAAAAAGTCTCATACAGCACTGTTTTATTTCCCTGTCCTACTTAAATCTGAATTCTATAGTGTGGGACCACCGAAGTTACTTGGGGTCATCCATGTGAGCACAACATTTTAAACTGAAGCGCCACAACTTAAATCACAACCCTCGAACTTGCAAGGGTGATGATTCAAAGGACTTCTACCATTAGGTTGCCACCCTTTGGTGGTTTAACAATTTGATGCGGAAGCTAATTCTATGATTTTTTTTAATGAGCTTGACTATCTTGTGTTATTTCAATTCCAAATTCTTGATAATCGTTAAAATAGTTTTGATCAACAAATCTCAGAATCTATAACCATTCAGACCACTGCATTTATTGTAGAAATACTAATTTCTGAATATATTTAAAAGGCCGTCCTTTTTGTGGTAAATAAGGCTTTTCATTCAAAAAGTAAGAAACAGAAATAACAGACTTTATAGACCAGTTATCCACAACGCCTGCAAAATCTAGGCTAAGCAACATCTTGACTAAGTGTAGCTCCTCGTCTAATTAGTGCATATGCACGTTTGTTAGCTTCTCTAAAGCAGTGTTGGATTTTAACAAAGGGGAGGCCCTTAGACCATCGTCACAATCAGCAAATAACATCAATAGCATTTTGTTGTCAGTCAAATTTACCGAGAAGATCCCCAACCAATTTAGCATCTAGTACAATCTCTACGGCAAGAATGCTTAAGGATTTTGAGGTCTACTTAGGGATGGCAATTTTTATCCGATCCGTGGGTACTTGGCTCGACCCGATCCTAATGGGTTGGATTTTACCCGGCCCGATAAAAAATAGGGTCGAGTTTGGGTTTAAAAAAAACCCGAAGCGGGTCTGGGTCAGGTCCGGGTTTCTGTAAAAACCTGGCCCAAATCCGGACCCGACCCATTTACAGCTAAAGTAAAATTACTAAAATACCTACCTCTATATATATATATATATATATATAATATATAAAATATCATTTTCGTCCCTAAACTATCACAAAAGTTCGTTTTTCGTCCCTAAACTTTCAAAAGTTCGTTTTTCGTCCTTAAACTTTCAAAAGTTCTATTTTCGTCCCTAAACTTTTCCAAACGTATTGATTTTCGTCCCTCCCACATCCGCACTCCGTCAAGGCCACGTTAGCACTCTGTCAAATGGAGGGACGAAAATCAATACGTTTGGAAAAGTTTAGGGACGAAAATAGAACTTTTGAAAGTTTAGGGACGAAAAACGAACTTTTGAAAGTTTAAGGACGAAAAATGAATTTTTGTGATAGTTTAGGGACGAAAATGATATTTTACCCTATATATATATATATATATATATGACTTATGTCAAACCCTAACTCATTTCTCTAATATCTCTTATAGCTCCAGCCACCTCTCTCAGTGCTCTCACCTCACCCTCAATAACTCTACCTCATTTTCTCTCAAGAACCCCACACGGTCTCACCCAGTTTGGCAGTCGCAGTCACCCTCACCCTCACCCTCACTCTCATTCACTCACCGACCCACCCTCACCTTCACTCTCATCACATGGTGGTTGCCATTTGCCAGGGAGAAGCACGGAGGTTAGATCGGAGAGAGATGTGCGAGATTTAGGCCGTGACAGGTAGAGAGGCCCACTGCCGATCATCGGAGATCTTGGTGGTCTAAGATAGAGAGAGGCCGAGTTGGAGTCCGAGATCGGAGATAGAGCCTTGGTGGACCGAGTTCTCCAATATTTTTTTTGGGTTCATGTCCTCTCTCAAATCTGAGTTTGTGTTTGTGATTTTGTGAATCTGTGTTTGAAAGGGAAACTTTTTTTTTTTTTTTTGATTGTATGGCACAACAATGGCAGACACAACGACGCTGTTGAGTTCTTCTTCAGGTCTCGTGGCATTCAGCCTCTCTTCAGACAATATATGGTGGATTTTATGTGTATATGTCAAATACAAAGTACAAAAAAAAGATAATGCCAGAAACTTTTTTCAATATTTCGTTATGCTTTTATATGTATATCTAAAAATCTCATTACATAAACACAAACACAACACAACCATATTTTGTATGTGAATGCCGTTGAGTTCAATTCTTCTTTTTTTTTTTTTTGGTTGGGCTAAACGAGGCCCATGGGCCGGCGGGGCGGGTCTGGGCTCCGGTAAAAAAACCCATTTAATAATTAGGTCGGGTTCGGGTTGTAGATTTAGACCTGTAAGTCGGGTCCGAGTATGAAAGAACCCGGCCCGAACCTGAACCGATGTCATTCCTAGGTCTACTGATATCGAAAAAGTATGGGAAAGTATGGGGTGAATCAAACTTACCCGATATGATGAATGAGGGAGGATTGGATGTATAATTTTTATATTTTTGATTATATGAAATAAGAAAACACTCAAGAATTAAAATGATAGATATGCTCACCACCAAAGTAAACCCAACGAGATACAGATATCACCATCCAAAAGAATTTAGCCAAGGATACAGAACTAAATTGGCTCACTACTCAATGGAATATAGAATCTCATCACTCAAAGAGATACAGAAACTAAGGAATTTAGCTAAGGATATAGAACTGAATTGACTCACTACTCAATGAGATATCAAATTTCAATCCAAAGTGATACAAAAACTGAACTTGCCACTTAAGGAATCTACCCAAAGGATAAGAGTTAATTTCGAAGAAATCCATCGTCTGAAAAGCATAAAGGCTAATTCTAAAAACACTCTACAATTTGATTTATTCATTTTAGCTAAATGACTTATACAAAGCTTTGGACAACCCTCTAAGTATGGGAGAACTAAAACTCACCCTTCAATGGACAACCTTATAAATGTTCTTTGACTAGATAACAAAGACATCAGAACATATAGCATAAATGACACATGTCACCTACGTGACTGCCACGTAATTTGCCCTTTGCTCTTGCATCATCTGCCCACTAGCATCCCAGTGGGCTAAACCTAAATATGTAGCCATGTACTTTTATTAATCACATAATACATCCATTTTAACTTGTCTACCTCTAATGCTTCAGCATGCTCCTTCAACCAATCTCATAGAACTAGATTACCATATCAAACTTGTATGAAAAAAAATTATGAAAAACTAATTCTAATAAAATGCACCAAATAAATTAAAGGTTAAATTGCAAATTACACCCTTAAAGTTTAGGGGTATTTAGATTTTACACCCTGAAATTTCAGAATTTGGATTTTTTCCCCTGAAGTTTGAAGATGTTTAGATTTTACATCATGATTCATGAAATTTTAGAATTTTGATTTTACTTCTTAAAGTTTTGAGGTGTTTGGGTTTTACACCCTAAATTGTAACCCCTATACCCTAACCCCCAAATCTCAAATCCCTAAATTGCTAACCACTAAATTGTAACCCTTAGCTTAACCCCCAAATATCTAATCACTAACTCCTAAATCTCTAACCCCCAAATCTCTAACCCCTAAATTGCTTACCCTAAATTGTAGGCCCTAAAATTTAACCCCTAAACCCTAACCCCTAAATTTCTAACCCCTATATCTTTGAACGGTTTTTAGACCCCTTAACACAACCAGATTAACCTAGTTAATTAGCCAAGTGATTAACTTAGTCAAATTATGCAAATCTAGGTTATCACAATCAAACAATCATATCAAGTATATAGCAGCGGAAATATAAATAACACAAAGGTATGATGACCCAAGAAACCACGCCGGTAAAAACCTGGGGAGGATTTAACCTAGTTATCCTCAAGGTAAACTTGAATCCACTATCTTGAAAGAATCAAAGTTCATACAATAAGACTTACAAACTCCCATACTTGACTTCTTATTGCTACCCACCAATAGAACTTACTGACACGACCACGTGCAAGTTCCGAGACCACGGACTACTTCTTTCTTGGATTCTCCAGCAAGTACAAGCACACCTGCTTGTGTATCTTTTAGCTCTTATGGCAACAACTAATGATCATCAAGATGTTGAAGAAATCTCCTCTTGCTAATCCTAAGATTGTGTGAAGGAAAGCTCCTCACAGATCTCACAAGAGATTCACACAAACAGCAATATGAGCAACCTCTAAAACGTGGCTAGGGTTTACCTTATATACCTAGGGTAAAAATATAAAATCCTAAACATTTTAGGAGTTAGGGCTGAGTTGGAAAAACTGCAGAAAAACGCATCTGTGCGAAATTCGATTGATCGAGCCTAAGCTTCGATCAATCGAGCCAGGCCGAGATGCACATTAAATTCTACATCAGCTCGATTCCAACTTTACATGAAAAACACAACTTTGAGCACGTCTAAACAAGACTAAACAACCTGTTTTGATCATATTTTGCCAACAATAAAAATTATTATTCTAAATACATGAAATCCTAAGTCTCTAGAACCTAACAAACTCCCCCTTTGGCAATCCATGACAAAACTCAACTAAAAGCTCAAAGTTTACAAAATACAGCCCTTTACATAACAATCCAATCCTAACTACTATCCATCAATTGCAAGTGTAGACATCAGCTCAATTGAAACAACCTGTATTTCCTGAAATACTCAACAAACGCATAAACGCATATGTGAAAAATACAAGTAAACAAAATAAATTCTTGATTTCACCAAAACACAAAATAAAGACATATATCAATGAATAAGCAAAACTATAAGTCAATAAGCAGTGAAACAAGAAACAAAATAAATGTATCTCCCCTTAACATGAAAAACCCAACACAAATACATCTAGAGCCAAAAGAATGTAAATACAAGATATAGCTCCTAGATACAATCTAATCACCATAGGCTTCAAAGAAACAAAAACTCCCCCTATCAACAAAAACTCTACAAGCTAATCCAAAAGCTACTCCTCCTTTTTGTGACGGAATGCCAAAGGACAATCACAATCTATCATTAAAAGGAGGTGGTGAAGGAGATCGTCTGTAATGTGCCAACTCTGCACGCAAAGCACGAACCTCATCGAGCAAGTCCACCAAAATCTGTTCATGAGCCGCCTGAACGGTCAAGACATGATCCAATGTACGTCGAATGTCTGAATCATCCGAAGTAGTTGGTGGAGGAACATCAGCAGCAGTAGCAGCACCAGACGCCTCGGCCTGTGCATCACTTGTAGAAGAAGAAGGAGGGGGGACAGCACTAGAAGACTGAACACGAGAAGGCCTCAAATGTGCAGCCCTCAGACGAAGAAAAGAGGCACCTATGGGACCAGTAATATGAACGGGCTCAGAAGCGGGGAAATCATCTAAACCTAAAAACAACAAAATCTTATGAATGAAAATAGGATAGACAAAAGCGTGACTAACCGCGCTACTTCTATGAATCTCGTTCAAAGAACGAAGAAATAGATGAGGAAAAAAAATAGAAGCACCAGAGACAAGGACATATAAAAACACACATCGCTCAATAGGGATGGTGTGGAGATGAGAGATAGGCCATAAAGAATGACATGCTATCCTAAGAAAAAGATAGGTAGTCTCAGGAAGCTCAGCGAACGTGATCCGAGGATCAGAACTCCACTGGATAGAAGACCCAGTGATGTATGACATGACGTCATCAAGGGGTGGAGACTCCTCATAAGGATAGTCAGGCTGCCTAATGACTGGGACCCCAAAAGCCTCAGCCACTACCCTAGGGGTAATGGTGAACTCAACACCTCGTATCCAACTCCTAACAAGGGTGTTGGAATCATAGACGTGCAAGAGAGATTCGAGTAGAACTCTCTAATAAGAGTGGTCAGGGGTAGATGATCTATCTCCAACAAAGACAGCCAGCCCCTACTCTCAAAATTTGCCCTAATGGCAGGATCTAACTCATCTAGCAGCACAGAATGCTCAACCCAAATCTTCCTCTTACTGTTCAGTTTATCAAAGACCTCTCTGCTCTTGGCATCCTTAAACAACTCACTCCTAGAGTGAGACTTAGAAGAAGAGGAGGGAGTCCTATGAGCTCTAGTTTTCCTAGGCATGGTGCTAAGGAAAGGACAAGGACACAGAGCAGAACCAAGAAAGAACAGAAAAAGAAAAACCAAGGGCAGACTGCAAGTTAGCACAAAACAGATATAGAACAATAATCTATATGATGCATGAACAATAAAATGTCATGATGTATGCTCTAATGCAGTGAAACTAGGTTCAATTTAAGGTCAAATTCACCAAGTTTGGCTTGAGCAAAGAGTTTCTATGAAAAACCCTAAAATTTAAAAAACCACTTGTTTGTTTGTAAAACAAATTGACCAATTGATCATCACACAATACAACAAACAGTTTAGAATGATCAATTACATCAATTAATCAAGCCAATTTCATCAATTTTACCCAATTTGAACAAAATCCACAATTTGGATTAATTTCAAGCCCTAGAATTTTTAATTTCTCACAAACACAAAATTGATCAAATTAACCCATCAAGATCAAGTTTATAACATCATAGCACAAGAACCCATTGATCAATTTCGGAAAATTATGCTTGAAACAACACAAATCCCAATTTCTAAAAGGTCTGAAAATCCCAATCAAATGCATGAATTTATGCATGAAAACATGAAAATAAACTTAAAAAGAAGGGTATAATGGACTTACCGGCCTTAAAGGAAAAAAACCTTGCAAAAATTTGGGAGGAAAACGACAAAAACTTGATGAGTGAGCTTGTCCGAATCGGAGAGAGAGAGAAAAGTGAAATTTTTTTGAAAAAGTGAAGTTTGAACAAGTCAAATCTGACCTTTGAAAAAACTTGATTCACGATATTCGATTGATCGAAAAATAGTTTCGATCGATCGAATCAGACAGAAACTTCATAAAGAATTTTTAAAACAAATTTGATTGATCGAAAAACGATTGGATCAATCGAAACAGACAGAGACTCACTTAATTTTTGAGAGAAAAAACACAGTTTTTGAAAAAAAAAAAAAAACACATTTGGGGCACAAAATTTCTCAAAGCATTGAAATAGATGAACAAAATGCATGAGTATGATATGAAATGCTTTTCAAAAAACACAATTTTTAAACCCAGTTTTCCCAAAATTTAAGATTTGCAAACCAATCTCCCTTTAAATTCTCAAGCAATAAAACTATTTTGCATAAAAACTCAAAGTATTTTCAAACTTGGTTGGTCAGACCAAAAACACACACAATAACATATACAATGTTTAACAAAGAGTAACTCGTATAGTGTGTGCAACTAGCAAAAGTTTGAGATACATGTGAGGTGATATGTGAATAGAAATCAACTACAAAGTCTACAAAATTCATCACATAGAATTTAAAAGAGACTATCACCTAAAGAGTTACATCATATAACTTCCACATCTCTTAGAACATAAGCTTGCAATCATATAAGTTTCTTGAATTTTGCCTCATATTATACACACCAATTTTAATTTATTCAGAAACTTATTAAAAAGCCAGGATAATGTACACACTAATTTTAATTATGTGAGCTGGTATAAAGCCTAATAGTACACGCCAATTTTAAGCATTAAGCAATTAAACCGAGGCTACACCTTATGTTCTGTTGTGCATGTGCTACACTTTCTTGAGCACAGAATCTTACGATATGCACTAAGGTGTTCATAATTGGTTAGTGAATAGTGGTGAGATAGTTATTTATGCCTTTCTCAAAAGGTTCAAGTTCGACAGTCAAAGACATGTAACTTCAAAATCAAGACAAAATGATCAAAAACCATAAACATATTTCCCACACAACATGCACTGATAAGTTTCAGCTAGTAAATTGTAATAAATAAGCTCATCAAAACTAAACAAAGTACACAGACATGTTATGTGAAAATAAATTGACCAACCTTGTTTTCAAAAACCAAGAGAATAAATACAAAACACAATTTGCTTTCCTTTTTCTCCTTTTTTTATTTTTTATTTTTTATTTTTCATGAAAAGAAGAAACAAAAGCAATCCTAGAATGAAATGCATGAATGTTATGCAATGCAAAACCTAGAAACAAAAAAGTAAAAGAAACCAAAGAACAAAGGTCACAAAAGATATAGCAATGAAGCATAAGGACCATGAAAGCCAAAAGAGACTAGGGACAACGAAGCACACCAATTACTTAACGAAGTGTCTCAAACTTACTTCCATCAAGAGGTTTGGTAAAGATGTCAGCGTTCTGACGTTCAGTAGGGATATAATCAAGAACAACAATCTACTTTTCAACCAAATGCCTAATGAAGTGTGTTGATGCCCAATTTTGTGAATCCATATCCAAAAGCCCATGAGGAAGAAAGCCCAGTAAGTTGCAAAACACAAATCTGCCGCAGAATACAAGTCTGCCGCAGAATACAGATCTGCTGCAGGATACAGTTCTCTGGCAGGATGGCTTCGGCAGATGAAAATAAATTGGGCCCAAGACCCTTTTGATCCAGTCAACATCATTTGGCCCACAAAGGCCCAAATCATTTTGTATAAAAAAGATAGGCGAAAAACACACGGCAGTCCCAAAAGGGTCTGGCAGGACTGAGATAAGCAGCAGGAATAACAATCTGGTATGGTAGGAGATGCCAAGCCACGAAGAAAACATCCAAACTAAAGGGAGGCCCAATGATCCAACAAGGCCCAACTCTCCAAAGAAAGGGACAAGTCATAAACGTTGGCCTGCCGAAGATACAATCCACACCAGAAAATGCCAAAAAGCGCACGGCAGGATATGCGCACCCATTTTCAGACCTCGGCAAACGTATGAAACATCAAGAAGGTAAAGCATGCGTACGACCGAGGCATCACCGGCCTATACCCAGCCACTATGGGAAAGGGTGAGGTCATGGGTGAGGGCACGGTCTGGCGGTGGGGAGAGGAGTGGAAACCCATTCTTGTGTTTCTTGCCCAGGCTCTTTCGGTGGGCACAGTCCTGCTGGGATGACATGCCACCCAAAAGAGACAAAGCTGGGTAAGAACCACTGGGTGCATGCCATGAGAGACCGAGAGGGAGAGGGTACACACTGGACGAGTAGAAAATGAACCGTCATTGTCTGAAAGCCACAGGTCAATGGTGGTAGTCAGAACCATTGACTCGGTAAGTGGTTGGCAAAAGGCTCCAATACCAGACAAGGGCCATGAAAGGGCTAGAATAGTAAAATCGGTCACGGCAGGCTCTATATAAGAGACCTGTAGCTGTGTACAGGAAAAGAGAGAGGGGGGTGAGAGGAATTCGAACAGAAAACATAGAAAGGAAAAAACAAGGAGGAGAAAACAAAGAAAAGAAAGAAAGAAAGCAAAAAAAAGAAAAAGAAAGGCAATAATTCTAAGAAAGAAAACAGAGAGAAAAGATAAAACAAGAAAACAGAGAACAAAAGAAAGAAAGAAAATAGAGTGTTTTATGGCAGGCATGCACCCAAATGGGTTAACCCCCTATCTCCCTCAATAGCTTTGTCCTCCATTGGAGGGAAATACGACTTATGCTCGGGTACATACCATTTAGGGCTGATCTCTCAAAGCAATTAATTTCTCCTTCGAAGTTACTTGCGTTGAGGGAGCAGTTTTCCTTTCCCTGGTTAGAGTATCGCGGTGATACTTGGTGTGGCAGATTCATTCTCTTTACTCTACTAATCCCGCTCTAATCCTTTGTTTAAGTGTTATTCTTTAAAAGCGAGGCCTTTTAAGTTATTTATCTTGTTTATTGCGGCAGAAATAGTGACTGCATTTTCTTTACGTTTTCTATATATTGTCTGCCTGCCATAACCTCTTAACAATGACTCTGCCTGCTGTGAGCTTATAAACAGACTTTAGCAAACATGGTGTGGCTTGCGCACAAGCTAGGCCGAGGAAGTGGAAAAATGTTTCTGCAGTAAAAATGAAGAGTGGTCATTCACATTGTAGAAGGCTTTAAAGCACGGCAGACAGCTTTAAAGCACGGCAGGCAGCTTCACTGCATAGCAGAAACTTTTATTGCACGGCAGACAGTTTTACTGCACGGTAGAAAGTCTTGCTGCACAGCAGAAAAGTTAGATCTGTGGCAGAACTGGAGAATAGTTCATTCTGCGGCAAAAAAGTCAATCTTGCGGCAGAAACTGAAAAAAAGTTCATGCGGCAGGAACAAAGGATAAACCCACTTCGCAGCTTCTTTCCTTGGACTTGGACTCAACGTTTGCGCACAAGCCGGCCCAAGTTGAGCTCCAGTTGGATCGGTCTCAACTCTCTTACTCAGAATACTCGGGCCTACTACCGCGGCAGGCAGCCCAGCCCAACGCATAACAAAAAAAAAGGCCCCCACATACAAATGGCGACTCCGCTGGGGAGTTGGGATCAAGATGGGGAGAATGAGAAATTTCGCCCTCGCAAACATGTTTCCAAGTTCTTACCAAAGCAAGACATGCAGATGTTCTTAAACCTTCCAAGCTATACTCTCAGGAAAGTATCCAAAATGTCATAGCAGTCCCATAGCAGAATCCTGCGGCAGAATACAGCAACGTTACCGCTGGACAGTACCATAGCAGAATTCTGTGGCAGAATACAGCAACGTTACAGCAGGACGGTGTTGTAGCAGAATTCTGTGGCAGAATACAGCAACGTTACAGCAAGACAGTGCTGTAGCAGAATTCTGTGGCAAAATACAGCAATGTTACAGCAGGACAGTTTTGTAGCAGAATTCTGTGGCAGAATCCAGCAATGTTACAGCAAGACAGTGCTGTAGCAGAATTCTGTGGCAAAATATAGCAATGTTATAGCAGGACAGTTTTGTAGCAGAATTCTGTGGCAGAATCCAGCAATGTTACAGCAGGACAGTTTTGTAGCAGAATTTTGTGGCAAAATACAGCAATGTTACAGCAGGATAGTGCTGTGGCAGAATCCAGCAATGTTACAGCAGGACAGTTTCGTAGCAGAATTCTGTGGCAGAATACAGCAGCGTTACCGTAGGACAGTGCTGTAGCAGAATTCTGCACAGCAATGTTAAAACAGAGCAGAAATATATTGAGAATTCTACAATAGAAGGCCTTCACAATACTTGGTCATATCCTTTAAATGCCACTTGTTCCCCTTGTGATGCATATGGGACATGTGGCAAGCCACTTATTCAAACATGCAAAACCAAAAGTTCCACCACTTTTTGCTCTCATTTATTTTAAGGAAGCACTAGAAGCTTTCTAAACTCTCTACATTTCCACCTTTGGGTCCAGCACTTAGAAAAAAAAAAAAAAAATCCCTTCATTCCCTCACAAGGTTTCAATCATTTTTTTTTTTATGCCAGTAATTCTAGCTCTACTTCCCTTCAAGAGCCAAAAGCTAGAAACAAAAAAAAATGAAGTTATAGCAGCCAATGGAAAACTTTCATCATTACTATACTATTGCAAATCACTATTTCCACCGTAAGGTATCCCCTAGCAGACTTTTCCAAAAGTGTAAAATGTCCCTCCGTAGAAATTTCGTAGCAGAAAGTACAGATCCTTCGGCAGGCTATTCACCGCAGAATCTGTTGAATTTTAGAAGTGCAGAATGTTCATCTGCTGAATATTTTATAGTAGAAAATTTCAAAAGCCAGAACGTAGATCTCTCCGCAAATTATTTACAGCAGAATCTGCTGAATTCCAGAATGTTATTCGGCAGACTGTTCGCGGTAGACTGTTCTTCGGCAGACTGTTCACGGCAGAATATTTTGTAGCAGAATATTTTGCAGCAGAATTTTGTATTCTAGCAGTCCCTTTTACAGAATATCCTATCACAAAATTCAGCACAACAAATTTGAGATTTGTTCTCAAAGTAAGAGAGGTGCATACAAAGCCTTTCATATTCACTTTTGCCGAATCAATTTTTTGCTACTACATCAGCAAATATATCAGTATCAATGAAGGGAGGAGGGAGAAGTAATCGATTCGGCGATATCGAAACATCCGCTTTCAACCAAAGCATACATTGAAGGCATGTGATATGGTGGTGAAGTGTCCAAATTAAATCTAGACCTTGGGATGAAGCCAACCACTCAGTAATTGCGTACTCTCCATAAAGGAGCCCAAATGGGACAAAGGAGCCCAAAAGCAATGAAATGGGTTGAGAATGCCCAATAGAATAAAATGGGACAAAGGAGCCCAAAAGAATTGAAACGGGCCGAGGATGCCCAAAAGAATAAAATGGGACAAAGGAGCCTGAAAGCGATGAAATGGGTCGAGGATGCCCAATAGAATAAAATGGGACAAAGGAGCCCAAATGGGACAAAGGAGCCCAAAAGAATTGAAACGGGCCGAGGATGCCCAAAAGAATAAAATGGGACAAAGGAGCCCGAAAGCGATGAAATGGGTCGAGGATGCCCAATAGAATAAAATACCAAGGAAGCCCGAAACAGCATAGTACAAGCCCAATGATAGTACTGGGCTAATGGAATTTAGCAAAATGAAAGCATACAGCAGGCCCAAAGAGGCCCAGCAGGCACAAGTCATGAAGAGCAACTTTTTGGCTACCCTTGGAGGGTCATAAAATTGTAGAAAGAAAGAAAACAACGTGCCTAAGGAGAGTAAATATTGAAACAGCAAGCACGCAAAAAAAAAAAAAAAAAAAAAAAAAAAAAAAAAAAAAGAAGAAGGGCATTCGCATGTGAGTTGTGAAACAACCCACGGAAGAAAACTGCATGAGTTTTCGCATACGAATTGCAGGAGCAATCCATATGCTCAGGGGGCTAATTGTTGATGCCCAATTTTGTGAATCCATATCCAAAAGTCCATGAGGAAGAAAGCCCAGTAAGTTGCAAAACACAAATCTGCCGCAGAATACAAGTCTGCCGCAGAATACAGATCTGCCGCAGGATACAGTTCTCTGGCAGGATGGCTTCGGCAGATGAAAATAAATTGGGCCCAAGACCCTTTTGATCCAGTCAACATCATTTGGCCCACAAAGGCCCAAATCATTTTGTATAAAAAAGATAGGCGAAAAACACACGGCAGTCCCAAAAGGGCCTGGCAGGACTGAGATAAGCAGCAGGAATAACAATCTGGTATGGCAGGAGATGCCAAGCCACGAAGCAAACATCCAAACTAAAGGGAGGCCCAATGATCCAACAAGGCCCAACTCTCCAAAGAAAGGGACAAGTCATAAACGTTGGCCTGCCGAAGATGCAATCCACACCAGAAAAAGCCAAAAAGAGCACGGCAGGATATGCGCACCCATTTTCAGACCTCGGCAAACGTATGAAACATCAAGAAGGTAAAGCATGCGTATGACCCAGGCATCACCGGCCTATACCCAGCCACTATGGGAAAGGGTGAGGTCATGGGTGAGGGCACGGTCTGGCGGTGGGGAGAGGAGTGGAAACCCATTCTTGTGTTTCTTGCCCAGGCTCTTTCGGTGGGCACAGTCCTGCTGGGATGACATGCCACCCAAAAGAGGCAAGGCTGGGTAAGAACCACTGGGTGCATGCCATGAGAGACCGAGAGGGAGAGGGTACACACTGGACGAGTAGAAAATGAACCGTCATTGTCTGAAAGCCACAGGTCAATGGTGGTAGTCAGAACCATTGACTCGGTAAGTGGTTGGCAAAAGGCTCTTATACCAGACAAGGGCCATGAAAGGGCTAGAATAGTAAAATCGGTCACGGTAGGCTCTATATAAGAGACCTGTAGCTGTGTACAAGAAAAGAGAGAGGGGGGTGAGAGGAATTCGAACAGAAAACATAGAAAGGAAAAAACAAGGAGGAGAAAACAAAGAAAAGAAAGAAAGAAAGCAAAAAAAAAAAAAGAAAGGCAAGAATTCTAAGAAAGAAAACAGAGAGAAAAGATAAAACAAGAAAACAGAGAACAAAAGAAAGAAAGAAAATAGAGTGTTTTATGGCAGGCATACACCCAAATGGGTTAACCCCCTCTCTCCCTCAATAGCTTTGTCCTCCATTAGAGGGAAATACGACTTATGCTCGGGTACATACCATTTAGGGCTGATCTCTCAAAGCAATTAATTTCTCCTTTGAAGTTACTTGCGTTGAGGGAGCAGTTTTCCTTTCCCTGGTTAGAGTCCCGCGGTGATACTTGGTGTGGTAGATTCATTCTCTTTACTCTACTAATCCCGCTCTAATCCTTTGTTTAAGTGTTATTCTTTAAAAGCGAGGCCTTTTAAGTTATTTATCTTGTTTATTGCGGCAGAAATAGTGACTGCATTTTCTTTACGTTTTCTATATATTGTCTGCCTGCCATAACCTCTTAACAATGACTCTGCCTGCTGTGAACTTATAAACAGACTTTAGCAAACATGGTGTGGCTTGCGCACAAGCTAGGCCGAGGAAGTGGAAAAATGTTTCTGCAGTAAAAACGAAGAGTGGTCATTCACATTGTAGAAGGCTTTAAAGCACGGTAGGCAGCTTTAAAGCACGGCAGGCAGCTTCACTGCATAGCAGAAACTTTTATTGCACGGCAGACAGTTTTACTGCACGGTAGAAAGTCTTGCTGCACAGCAGAAAAGTTAGACTTGTGGCAGAACTGGAAAATAGTTCATTCTGCGGCAAAAAAGTCAATCCTGCGGCAGAAACTGAAGAAAAGTTCATGCGGCAGGAACAAAGGATAAACCCACTTCGCAGCTTCTTCCCTTGGACTTGGACTCAACGTTTGCGCACAAGCTGGCCCAAGTTGAGCTCCAGTTGGACCGGTCTCAACTCCCTTACTCAGAATACTCGGGCCTACTACCGCGGTAGGCAGCCCAGCCTAACGCATAACAAAAAAAAAGGCCCCCACATACAAAGTGATACCTAAGTTCTATGTGTTTGGTCTTAGAATGCTAAACAGGATTCTTAGAGATATCTATAGTACTAGAATTATCACAATAAACAATCATGGTGTCTTGTGGTGTCTTGTGGTATCCCATAATCACTCAAAAGCTTTTTCATCCAAAGAAGCTGAGAACAACAACTCCCAACAGCAATATATTCTGCCTCAGCAGTAGACAAAGAAACATAATTTTGCTTCTTACTCATCCAAGCCACAAGATTGGCTCAAACATAAAAACACCTACCAGTGGTGCTTTTTCTGTCATTAGCATTGCCAGCCCAATCAGAGTCTGAAAAACCAGCAAGAGACAGATTAGACTCTTTGCTATAAAATAATCCATAATCACAAGTTCCACTCACATATTTTATGATTCTCTTAACAGCATTTAAATGTGAAATCTTAGGATTAGACTGAAATCTAGAACAGACACCAACACTAAAGGAGATGCCATGCCAACTAGTAGTCAAATACAAGAGACATCCAATCATACTTCTATACAAAGTAACATCAACAGACTCACCTGATGGATCAATTGTTAATTTTGCATTTGCAGCCATCGGTGTTCTAACATGAACAGCCTTGTCCAGTCCAAATCTTTTGACTAGATTTTTTGCATATTTTGCTTGATTGATGTAGATTCCTGACTCCGTTTGCTTCACCTGCAATCCCAAGAAATAAGTTAGTTCACCAACCATGCTCATTTCAAACATCGCCTTCATTTCATTTGCAAAAGAATGAGCAAGAGAATCATTAGTAGTACCAAAAACAATGTCATTAACATAAATTTGAGCTACAACAAAACCATTCTTATCCTTTTTTATGAAGAGAGTTGTATCTGTAGATTCCCTTTTGAATCCATGCTCAGTGAGATATGCAGTCAATCGATCATACCAAGCTTTAGGAGTTTATTTCAAACCGTAGAGGGCTCTCTTGAACTTGTAGATATCATTCGGTCTGTGAGGATCAACAAAACCCTTTGGTTGTTCAACATATACCTCTTCTTGCAGCATCCATTCAAGAAAGCACTCTTGACATCCATTTGATACAACTTGAAGTTTAGATGACTTCCTATGACCAAAAGTATTCTGATGAATTCCAGTCTTGCTATTAGTGCAAAGGTCTCATTAAAATCAATTCCTTCCACTTGTGTGTACCCTTGAGCAACAAGTCTAGATTTATTCCTGATAACAGTGTCATGTTCATTTGACTTGTTCTTAAAGATCCATTTAGTTCCAATCACATTTACCCCATTCGGTCTAGGAACTAATTCCCACACATCATTCCGAACAAATTGATGAAGTTCTTCATGCATGTAATTTACCCAATCAGCATCTTGAAGTGCTTTATCTACCTTCTTCGGTTCAAATTGGGATAGATAGCATGAGTGAGTAATGACATTCAAGGCTTTTGATCTCAATCTCATGTTATCATTCAGACTACCCAATATATTTGTGGCAGGATGGTTCAATTTTACTCTAGAGGATAGACCTTTTACTAGAGATGTGGAGGTACCTTTCTGTTCTGAAGGAGGACTAAGCTCACTGTGCTTGTTGAGTTTCATGAACCGGAGTGGATGGTTCTGAACTTGATGGTACAGAAAGAGTAACATTCAACAACAACAGCTCTTCCTTACTATGTTTCCCTACATAATCAGCAGGAAGCGAATCATCAACTTCCAAAGGCTTATCTTGAACTGGAATAATGTTTTCTGAATGTTCTTCTGAACATACTTCATCATTGATCACAATGTTTGAAGATTCCATGACTGTTTTGGTTCTCAGATTGTATACTCTGTAAGCTCTACTAATGAAGGAGTATCCTAGAAAGTATCCTTTATCACTCTTTGTATCAAACTTTTCTAGGTTCTCTTTGTCGCGCAGAATATAACAGTCACTGCCAAATACCCTGAAATATTTAACAACAGGCTTCTTCCCTCTCCAGAGTTCATAGGGAGTTTTCTTGGAATCAGGTCTAAAATGCACCCGGTTGAGTGTATGACAAGCAGTGTTAATGGCTTCTCCCCAGAAGGATTTTGCCAACTTTTTGTTGTGTAGCATGACACGTGCCATCTCCTGAACAACCCTATTCTTTCTTTCCACTATCCCATTATGTTGAGGTGTCTTGGGTGAAGAGAACTCTTGATGTGTGCCTTGATCATTGCAGAAAGTAGCAAGCTTGGTATTCTCAAATTCTCTTCCATGATCACTTCTGATTCTAGCTATCACAGTATCTTTCTCAACCTGCAATTTCTTGCATAGATGTATCATCTTCTCAGGGGCCTCAGCTTTATCTTTCAAAAGTACAACCCAAGTATATCTAGTAAAGTCATTCACAACAACTAGAATATACTTCTTTTCACCCAAACTCTGAACTCTAGCAGGACCCATAAGATCAATGTGCAATAGTTCTAGAGGTCTTGAAGTTTGAACACTAGCTACAGACGGATGCTTGGATTTCACTTGTTTACCTATCTGACATGGTCCACAAATGCATTTATCTATCTTCTCAAACTTAGGTAAACCAATAACTGCATCACACTTGGAAATCTTTTCTAATTGCTTTTGACTTGCATGCCCTAACCGTTGATGCCACAAATCAACTTGATCTATTTTTGCACTAAAACACTTGTTGTTTATGCTTGGTGTTATACCATAACAGTTGTCAGCTGTCCTTACACCAACAAACATAAAATCAACTCCTCCATCAAGTATCTCACATTCATACTTAGTGAAGAGAACATTCAAACCATTGTCACAAATCTGACTGATGCTGAGTAGGTTGGCCTTCAATCCGTCAACATACCAAACATCTTCGAAAATTGGTAACCCTGGAATGTCCACAGTTCCAATGCCTCTGATCACTGATTTGCTTCTATCTCCAAAAGTGACTGTTCCAATCTTCCCTTCAAAGAGTGTCTTGAATAAACCTTTATTTCCTGTCATATGCCTGGAACAACCATTATCCAAATACCAAAGACAAGAATCACGTGCCTTTAAGGTGGTTAAGGCAGTATAACATAAATAATTACTATCACATGTGATTAAACCAAGACGCTTGTTGAGGTCCAAAATTTCACGACAAAGCCCATTCCATAAAAATAATAATAATAAAGAAGGCCCAATTCGTTTAGCAAGAAGAATTGACGTCAAGGCCCTATGTATGTTCAGATTTCCAGCAAAAAAGGCCATTAAAAAGTCCAGCAAATTTCAGTGAAAGAGCTGGGACGGGATCCCCAGAGGCTGCCAGAGGCTCGGGATCCTCAGGACGTGCAGCACAGCTAAAGTGAATTAAAGCAAATTTGAAGAGAGAAAAGAGACAAAAGGCACGCGGACCTTATGACCCAGAAACGTAGTGGAAGTACAAAGCAAAACGCAGGAGCTTTGGTTCCAACCATTTGAAGAAAGAGACAAGGAAAAGTACGACTGGAAAAGCTGGAGTAAAAGCCAAAAAGCCTCAGGTCAGCCAACGAAAAATCTGGAAATAGGAAGCTAGCTTGGAGACTTTCATCTGGTCGCAACAAAAAGAAAGAAACTATGAAGAAAAGGAAATGACATGATCCTGAAGCAACCAGGCACGGGACAAACTCTAAGGGGCAAAAGGGAGAAATCACCAGTACCCCAGAGCTCGATCTGTGCTATAAAAGAAGGCATGATGCAGAATAGAAAAAGAAAAGGGGATCGTTAAGAAAACTCTGTAAAACTCAAGAAAAACAGAGGAACTGCTCCCGATATCCCAGAAACAGCCACTATAGCACATACTCGGATTTAACAAATTCAAACTTTGCAAGTCTTGGAAGCTTGAATAGCTATCAAAGTCTGTAACTTTTGAACTTAGTTGAACCTTGTATCATGTGAATATAGAACTATAGGAAAAGCTCTGTAAAAACAAAAGAAAACAGAGGAACCGCTCCCGGTATCCCAGAGACTGCCACTATAGCACATACTCGGATTCAACAAATTCAAACTTTGCAAGTCTTGGAAGCTTGAATAGCTATCAAAGTCTGTAATTTTTGAACTTAGTTGAACCTTGTATCACGTCTTAGTGAGCATATTGTAATCCACAATCAAGAAAATAATGAAATACCTCATATTGATTTGAGGATCTCTAACAATTATTTCGTGCATTTCTTTATTGCATTGTCTTCCTTTACACGCTCAAGGAAAGATTTTGCAAAAGTAACAATAGACACAAGCAACAAGTAGGCAAGTTGACATATAAGCAAAAAGACTTTCCAAGAATCCATGACAACAGGGGTTAAGGATCAACTTAGAGATAAAAAAATCTACAATAAGAGAGCTACCCGCTCATACCACTTGAACGGTTTTTAGACCCCTTAACACAACTGGATTAACCTGGTTAATTAGCCAAATGATTAGCTTAGTCAAATTATGCAAATCTAGGTTATCACAATCAAACAATCATATCAAGTATATAGCAGCGGAAATATAAATAACACAAAGATATGATGACCGAGGAAACCACGCCAGTAAAAACTTGGGGAGGATTTAACCTAGCTATCGTCAAGGTAAACATGAATCCACTATCTTGAAAGAATCGAAGTTCATACAATAAGACTTACAAACCCCCACACTTGACTTCTTATTACTACCCACTAGTAGAACTTACTGACACGACCACGTGCAAGCTCCAAGACCATAGACTACTTCTTTCTTGGATTCTTTAGCAAGTACAAGCACACCCGCTTGTGTATCTTTTAGCTCTTATGGTAGCAATTGAATGATCATCAAGATTTTGAAGAAATCTCCTCTTGATAATCCTAAGCTTGTGTGAAAGAAAGGTCCTCACAGATCTCATAAGAGATTCACACAAACAGTAATATGAGCAACCTCTAAAATGTGGCTAGGGTTTGCCTTATATACCTAGGGCAAAAACATAAAACTCTAAATGTTTTAGGAGTTAGGGTTGAGTTGGAAAAATTGCAGAAAAACGCATTTGTGAGAAATTTGATTGATCGAGCCTAAGCTTCGATCAATCGAGCCAGGCCGAGATGCACATTAAATTCTGCATCAGCTCGATTCCAACTTTACATGAACAACACAACTTTGAGCACGTCTAAACAAGACTAAACAACCTATTTTGATCATGGTTTGCCAACAATACAAATTAGAGTTCTAAATACATGAAATTCTAAGTCTTTAGAACCTAACAATCTCTACTCTCTAAATTGTAACCCCTAAACCCTATCCCCCAAATCTCTAACCCCTAAGTCACTAACCACAAAATTGTAGTCCTAGCTAAATCGCTAACCCCAAAATCTCGAGCCCCTAAATTGTAAACCCTAAACCCAAAATCGTTAACCCCAAAATTGTAACCCTTAAACCCTAACCCCTAAATTGTAAGCCTTAAATCACTAACCCCTAAATTGTAAACCCTAAACCCTAACACCTAAATTACTAACCCCTAAATCGCAAATCCCTAAATTGCTAACCCCTAAATTGTAATTCCTAGACCCTAAACTATAAATCGCTAACCCCTAAATTGTAACCCCTAACCCCTAAATCTCTAACCCCTAAATCGTTAACCCCTAAATTGTAAGCCTTAAATCACTAACCCCTAAATTGTAAACCCCAAAATCTAACACCCAAATTGCTAACCCCTTTAAATCTCTAACCCCTAAATCGCTAGCACCTAAATATCTAACCCTTAAATTGCTAACCTCTAAATTGTAACCCCTAAACCCTAACTCTTAAATCTCTAAACCTTGAATCACTAACCCATAAATTGTAACCTCTAAATCTCTAACCCCTTAATCACTAACCCCTAAATCTTTAACTCCTACCCCTAAATCGGTAACTCCTAAATTGTTAACCCCTAAATCACTAACCCCCAAATTGTAACTCCTAAACCCTAACCCCTAAATCTCTAAACCATGAATCACTAACCCCTAAATTGCTAACATCTAAATTGTAACCCCTAAATTGGTAACCTTTTAATCGCTAACCCCTAAATCTCTAACCCTTTATCTAAATCGCTTACCCCTAAATCACTAACCCCTAAATTGGTAACCCCTAAATCTCTAACTCCTAAATTTATATATCCTAAATTGAGATGCCTAAATCTCTAACCCCTAAATCACTAATCCCTAAATTCCATCCCCCAAACCCTAACCTTTAAATCTTTAACCCATAAATCACTTACCCCTAAATTGTAACCCTAAAGTATCATGATTTTGAAGCCAAAGAAAGTCAAGTTGTAACCAAGTGATAGTTCCAACTTCCCAACCCAAAATGCCCATTGCCTCCCATACCCCACATGTAGCTTTAATTTTTTTTTTTTTTTTTTTCCTTCATAAATAACTTTTTCCTTCATGCTACTGTGGTGACGATAGCATTTCTTCAAAGTAGCTTTCATGATGTCATGGTGATTTTATCATTCCTTTT
Organism: Quercus ilex subsp. ballota; assembly: GCA_032727855.1. Lineage (NCBI taxonomy): Eukaryota > Viridiplantae > Streptophyta > Magnoliopsida > Fagales > Fagaceae > Quercus > Quercus ilex. The sequence goes on from CM064909.1 coordinate 30,324,795, forward strand.
TTCATAAGGTTTTCATGCTACTGAGGGTGAATTTAGCATGTCTTCATGAATAGCATTTTGATAAGTATCTGACACGCCACTTTCTTCTTTGTGTATATCCCAAGTTAGTAAAACGTAAATAGCTTTTTATTTGTATTTCATGAATAAATAAATAAATAAACAAAAAAAAAATTAGAAAAGAAAAAAATTAAGTGTATAAAATGTATCAAAGGCAATGATGCAAGATACTAACAAACCATGCAAGCTAATGCACTTTATTAATACATACCCACAAAAGATTACAAACGCAAGCTCCTTAAAAAAGGAAACAAATTAAGCAAATTACACACACATATTACATGGCACATTAACAAGCAAGGTCTGCCCGCAAAGGAGCTTAAGACCAAACGAACATCTAATTAAAACATCACAGAAAGGCAACATCCATTATTCAACTGCACTTTCGGGGCGTAGACTTTCGGTCACATCAGCGCACGTCCTCCACACCTTTATTCTTCTTTGTACTTATTATTATACTTTCAAGCTATCATGACATATTTAATCGATCAATCAAACAAGGTCCAAACAAAAACAGCACAAAAAGTAAGAAAAGTATTTAAACATTTTGACAGCTATAGGTTGCGTCCTTTTCGTGCTCCTAGCTAGGCCTAGCTAGCGACGGAAGCTCCTGACCTCGCGCGGTGGTTCAACCCCGTCCCCCTCTCGGAGCTTCACCAATGTATAGGTTCCTGCACCAGCAATGGCCCCAAGTGTGGGGGCCACCAGGAATACCCACAAATCCCTGTAATTTCCTGCTGCAACTGCTGGCCCCAGAGTTCGTACGGGATTCATTGAACCCCCACTTGCTGGCCTGCCACGTTTAAACCTTTATCATTAATAATATATAATTTTAAGATTTATTACTAATTCCTCCTTAATTTGGTACCGTGCACGTTTTCAATTTTGGGGTAAGCATCTCAAATGATAACAAAATCCACCACCTCTTTTCCCACAAATGTCATGTGTTTGCTCACCTACCAAAATGTCCTTTCCATCATAATCAGTGGTGACCCCTTTCTTGCATCCAATTGAAGCTGACAACCAACGGCAGAGAGGGAAAGAGGAGGTGGAATTATATCCAACAATAATTATCTATATAGGTTCGGTTAACCTGTACTCTATTTAACCATATGTTTTAGAAATTTTTTTACGAAACACTAAAAAGTTGTAAAAGTTTTTGATAGTTTGACAACCTTTTTAATTTATTGAAAAAATTTTTCAAAAAATTTACTAATATATAAAGGTATACATTAATAAAATTCATTATATATATATATATATATAACAATTTTCATAAAATATTTCTAATGATAAATTATAAAATGATATCAAATTCAGCCAAAACCCTTCTATTTTACTAACATATGCCCTAAAACCCTTCTATTTTTGCTGCCCTGAAGTACTATCCTTATTCTTCCTCTTTTTTTATAAGCTAATTCTTCAATTATTGAAAAAAAATGAACATCTCCTTATAAAAATAATATATAGACCTTCTGTTTGGTCTTTTATATTGGGTCTTCATCATTTCATTTTATTTATTTTTCAATATTTATTGAACTTAATTGATCAATCTTCTTTTCTACCTTCAATTTTGACATAATAAAATTACTAATTCCCTATCCAAAAAAGAAAAATACTAATTAAGCGGAATGGTAGAAAAATTGCACTCTTGTTTTGTGTAGGAAATCTATATTCTAATAATAAATGAGTTTTACTCATGTATGTTTTTAAGATATACATTAGTATATTATTTAAAAAAAAAATTATGAAAAAATGATTAACTGTTTTTTGCCCTTTTTTTTTAAAATTTTTTATAAAAGTTTTCTTAAAATAGATGATTGATATATGTCTAAGGTATACGTTAACGGAGCCATAATAAATAAATAGAAATCGGAGCAGAACAAGATCATAAAGCAGATCCCATAATAATGCACGAGTTACGTAAACAATCACCACCCTTAGATGAGAAAAGCAAAGAAGTTACTCACCCAGTCATGAGAATGTTGAGCATAACGGTGGCTCCAACTGCTATACCCGCTAACTCTCCCACCTGTAGCAAACAAAAAAGAGAGACACGATGTAAGCACGTCTTAATTCTTATCAAATGGAACTAGATTACTGCATGTGATACTGATACATTACATACCGCTCGAGTGTCAGTGGCGACGGCAGTGACAACAAACAAGAGATTGAAGGTGATAATGAACTCGAGCGCGAAAGCCTGGCCGGTGCTAACGGAAGGAACCGTAACTCCACCGGACATGTAGGGATGGAAAACACCCTTGAGAGCAAAGGAAGCACAAATGGAGGCTGAAACCTGTGCTGCAATGTAGGCTGGGACCTGGATCCAAGGGAAGTGACGCAGTACTGCAAACGCAATGGTGAGGGATGGGTTTAAGTGTGCCCCGGATATGTGTCCTGTCGACAGAATCACCACCATCACTGCCAGTCCTGCACAAGCCGCATTCCCGATCAGTGACTCTGCTCCATTGTACTTTTGGTTCACAATGGGTCCTGCTGTTGCTCCAAATATAAGGATGAAAGTCCCCACAAACTCTGCTCCAAGCTGCAAATCCACCGACATATATTAAAAAAAAAAAAACCATTTTAAGAGAGAATTTTATTATTATTTTTTTTTATGCAATTAATCATGGTTCGAACTTGTGTCAAACAGTTTTTGAATGGGGAATTATATATCTACGTTTTGTCCTCTTCAAATCAGAACCATCAAAGGTCTGATCATTTTCGGTTTTTTCAATCCTTAACCGGTTTTCATCCGTTTTGACTTTTGACTGGTTTTTTTCAAATCAGTTCTAGGTCCGATTCCTAGTTCAACCAGTTTCTCCGATCCCACCGATACCAATAAATTATCACAAGAGGTTAAACATTGCTTCAGCCCCTCAAATTATTACTCTTGCACCACTTATGTGGTGAGAATTAAATTTTTTTAAAATAAAAAAAATTGTAAAAGCAACAAAGTTTCACAAATAATTATCAAATTTAAAGAACTTTTTTTATTATTTTATATATAAAATAAAAATTATACTTTAATCCAATCTAAATATATATGTATATAAAACTTAATTTTAGAAATTTGAATCTTAATTTTTATCTCCTACTTTTCACAAACCCTTATACTTTACTGACTCAAGTTTATTACAAGTTTTACAGCTCAAGGCGTCGTATTAATAGGTTTTTGTCAATGAATGCCTTGGACATTCAGCCAAAAAGAGAAGTGTGCTTGTGAGCACTAGTTTACAAAAGACAGCCAATTATATATGTTTATTGACTAGAAAGAAAAGACAGCCAATTATATGGACATGACACCGTAGTCGTGTCACTCTAAGATTGCATTCCCTAAAGCATAATAACAGTAGTTCAATAATAGGGTATACAGTACAATAGCTTTTACGTTGAAATCCTATATCTAATAATTAAAAAAGAAATATCAATGGAATTCTCCAATAAGATAAGGAATTGAAATTGTCTGTGTAATTGACTAGATAATTATAAAAATGAGTGTGGAATAAGTTATAGTCTTAGAATTTTTTAATTAAAAGCTTAATTAGTTGCACTAGATAATTGGAAAATTGGCGTTAAATAAGCTATGATTCTAAATAATTTTCAATCAAGAGCTTTGTTTTCTTAGCTGACTTTTGCCTAATTGGATATCCTCTTTCAAATAGAGACCGAAAAAAGATAATTATCTTCTAACAAGATAATATAACAATAATACGCCGTACCAACAATTATTAAGAAAGGGGTAGGTTAGAGTCTCACTGTGAGACGTACTCGTAAAAATTCTAATCTTTTCCAATTACTCTATCGAACGTAATAACGGATTAAAATATGGTAAGGTAACTGAAAAAATATATATTTTTAATTAAACTATGTACAAAATGTCACTGTAAAATAATCAGCAAAAACAAAAGTTTTAACACTTTTTTTTATTCATTAGTGTCCAAAAAAGAATAGGAATTATGTAATGTACGGACCTGCTACACGCAACGATGTCTCAGTGAAATCTCTAATCTTATTATCTAACACACCGTCTTATGCAACAGATGCGTAAGGTAACACGTCCATTTCAAAGTCAACATTAGTGTTTAGCGTTATCAATGTCTGGTTTGAATTTTTTATTATTGTCTACGAATCTACCATTAGTTAAAGATAAATAATTGGATTAACAATTGGAGATTTATTATGTTTACGTATGTAATAAAAATGAATTATTTTTAATATCTTAATTGTGGGACCAGAATTTCAATAGGCTTGCTAATTAGAAACGCCCTAAAGGTTTCACTAACTCTTTTGCATTAAATTTCAGGTAAACAATACGGCCATGTAAAACTATTCTCTCAAATAGACTAGAGGATGCTTCGAAGGTGTTACTAGAAAGTAGAAATGTATTCTTAAAAGTTAAAACTAACTTTACAGGAAACTGATCGATTAGTATGAAAGTAGAGAGAAAGTATACCATGTTTCGGTAATACCAACTTAGTATCTGTTTTGATATTTTTTACCCAATAAATGAGTGACACTTATTTCAAAAAAATCATATCAGACTACTCTAATAAATGATTAATTTATCTTCCTGATAGTATAAAAAATTGTGATTAATTTATTAAAGTAGTCTGATGTGGTTTTTTGAAACATATATCACTTATTTATTGGGTAGGAAATATTAAAACAGATGCTGAGTTGGTATTACCGAAACATGGTATACTCTCTCTAAAAATATATTATTACGAATCTAACTTGTGTGGTGTATCCAATTTTTGGGCAAATTGAAAAAATATGTATGTGTTTATCACGTCTTTACGTGTCAAGATATGTCTAGTTTGTATAAAATTGAATTTAGGGGTTCTAGTTATAGTCAAATAGTTATGATATTTTCAGTTGTGTCCCATAGACCCACTTCCCCCTATCTTACTATCTAGGTATAATAAATCAATAAATAAATATATTTATTTATTTATAAACATTGGGAAAATTCTATTGATACTCTACATATAAAATAGATTCTTATCCTATAAAAAAAAAAAAAAAAAAAGATTCTTATCAAATTATCATGATGCACCACTATTTGAATTTATTGTTTATTGATCATCAGAGGGCGAAATTTGACATACACTAAAACCATTTTAGGAATCATTGCCTCAATTTATAAAAGAAAAATAAATTCAAGAATAATTGACGAATTTTTTTTTTTTTAAAAAGAAAAGTTCAACAGTATAAAGTAAAATTAACATTTAGCCTCCAAAATTTTTTTTCCCCTCTCATTTTATTATTTTTTGATAATTGGATGGTTGGAATAGAAATATATAAATTATAAATATCTTTATTAAAAATATTAAAAAGTGTCAATTAAGGAGGGAAAAAAAGCTCTAAGTATACTTTTTCCCTTACTATATTATATTTTATGAGAACCAAACAAACAAAACATTGAAAATATTAAAGATAGTTAGGTTGGTACACCCTGTATTTATGAGTACTACTACTCATTATTATTTCATTTATTAACAAAACTTACAAATTTTGGAATCCAATTTGATATTTCCCAAAAATTAATCTAAAAGTCCACAAGTAGCAGGTTTATTGATTGAAGACCGAAGAAATTTAAATTGAGGGTTTGAGAAAGAAAAAGGAGTTGTCTTATTGGGGGGAAAGAATATTTCGTCAAATTGTGAGACACAAAAACAGTAACTTTCCAAGAAGTCAATTCGACACCAAGGATAAGACCCCACAGTCGAGATCAATTGGGTTTTATGAGAAGTTATGGCCATGTATGTAATCGCATTTATTCTAGTTGTGGGCGCATCGCATCAATATGAAAAAAATCACGGGTTTTAGAGATCCAACGTCAAACCAAAAAAAAAAAAAACCGGAAGGAATCGAATCAATATTCAACCAAAAAAAGAAAAAAGAATCATTATTCAAAATATCTTGGTTTTCCTTTCAAAAATATTATAAAAATAATCGGTCTTTCTCTGCAGAGAGAGAGAGAGAGAGAGAGAGAGGTACCTTCCGAGTGAGAGAGATATCAGGCGCGGGGAAGTCGGTGAAGCACGTGTGAGGGTGACCCCAAGTTGGAGCATTAACAGGCAAGCACTTGCATCGCGGCATTGACTTGCGATCATAAGACATCGAGTCCACATGGAGAGATGAAAACAGCGGAGCTGGCGTCCCTGGTGTTGCCGGAGCAGACACCGGTGGAGTTCCTGCCTCTGATTCGGGCATTTCTTTTTTGTTTTTCTACTTTTGAATTTAAAAACAATAAATAAAACTTTTTTTTTTTTTTTTTTTTTTTTGGGGGTTATAGGAGGCTAAGAACGAGGTTGATAGAAGTTACATGATATGGTAATTTTTATAAAGGTGTCGCTACACGAGGGTTGTAATCTTGGCCAGGATAACTAACAGTAAAGAATAAAGATTATTGATAATTGCTATGACAACATTACGAACTAGGCTTAAGCAGACTAATTTTTTTGTTTTTTTTGGTTGGTGTTTTGGAGATGGAAGGAAATAAGATTACATGTTTTTCAGGATTTTTATAAATGTGTTTCTAAGGAATGGGAGAGATGAAGCGAGCCAGGTTATACACTACAACTGAAAGAAAGGAAATTCAATTCAATTCTTCATATACATGCAAAAGATTAAAAAACTGGATGAGAATTTTCTGGAATTGAAAAGGGAAAGGCAGATTTACATGCTTCAAATGAAAATAGGCAAAGAACAATAGAAATGCAATCGCGAGTTAGCTACTGCTTCTAGTAGAGGGTGAAAAAAAAGAAAAAGAAGAAGTGCTGCAAGAGAAATGAGACAAGGGGATGAGTGGAAGTTGAAAATTGCAAAAACAGAAATATAGGTGCTTACTGGGGTCGGGAATGAATTGAAGGAAGTTAGAGGGGTGTCAGAGTTAGGGTAATTGCATGGTCGTATATATACAAAAAAAGGGGGCCATCTATATAACCTCACTGATTCTTTTATATAGAAAAAGTCAATGCCCATCCCATCATCTATGACAGCTACGGCCTCTACTTCTACTTGCTTTATGCAACCAATAATAATGCTAGAGTAACTGCTTCTTTGACGATGGCCATCAGCACAGCACCACACACCATAGCCCATCAAAACTTAATGCCTAATTATTATTTTTTTTAAAGAAGAAGGAAAAAAAAAAAAAAAAAAAAAAAAACACACAAAAAGAGAAACCGTATAAATATTTCGGAATATTTTTTTTTTTTGGATAGACTTGGATAAAGGTACACAATTCGATTAATTCACGGTTGGCTCATTTTTGTAATTGGTGCATGTTTTCTTTAATTTTCCTCTTTTAGAATACAACAGTTTAATAAATGTTATATGGTTAAAATAATTTTTACATAAAGTATTCAATTCTAAAACTTCACTAAAAAGAATACCATTTCTTACCAAAAATCTCTTTATTTTTTTAACTTATTAGCGTAACGCTGTAATTTGTATCGAGCGCAAACTAACAGCCTAATTACTAATTAGTGCATTCAAATTCAATTCATTTTTATTAAAAAATGAGCTGGCCCCCCATTTGTTTTGCGTTGCGTCCGCGGGTGGGTATGATTGATGACAAAGACAAACTCTCTCCCACTCGCACATGCCCTTCGACGCTTTCATTTTTCCCTAAAACAATTCCCACCTCCCACCCAATCATGTATTATTAAAAACAAATTTATTAATAAGTAATAACAATAATGTCTCTTGTAGAATATCTTTTTTTTTTTTTTTTCTTACTCTAACATATCATTATCATTATTCATTAAAAAATAGTGTGCCACTGTGGCATTGTTTCATACTTTATCTTTGCTTTACTTTGTAAGAAATATAATTAATATGAGTTCTATAGAGCCTCAAAAGAATCCTAGTATATATACTTTAGCTTTACTTTGATTTACGACCTTAAGCAATTAGCTTATTCCCACCACCATTCCTTTTAGTTTTTTTAATCCTTTCCGACATGTGAGAGAGCGCGCAAACCTAAGTCCCAGAATAATTGATAAAAGACAAGTAGGTATTTACCAAAAACGAAAAGATGAGTAATGTTAGCTACACCGCAGACAATTCCTATGCGCCTCTTCTTCTTATTTTTATCCATCCAATCAAGTGAAAAACGTGTTAAAACAGGCTGCTTGATTGATTCAAGTTGTGACGATTCGCGTTTATAGGGCAATACCACCTAGGTAGAGGGCAGCCAAAGCCATACTAGCTAAACATTAAAAACACGTCGAAAGGAGGCCTCTATCACCTATATATTCAATATCAAACGTGAAAATACAAAGAGATACCTGCTCTACTTTCATAAAAAAAAACCTGCTTTACTAACACTGGTCTACTATTTCTTCCCTAGCTCTATGACAGATAAAGGAGGATCCCGATCACCATGCAATTGTGAGAGGAAAAAGTTGAAAATGTAAAATGATAAAAAATTAAAAATGAAAAGTTTTGAATATCCTGGGTTTAAGATTAAAAACAAAATTTTTAACTTTCAAACTTAACTATCATAAATGTTATTGCATGGCGGCTATCGTACCAAAATTCAATCCAATAAAGGAATACCCCAGCCGCGCCACATAGTATTTAATTTTGTTTTTTTACTTATAGTATTTTTAAAGTTTATGTTTTCATCACCTTAAATTGAAATTTTGAATTACTGAAAGAAATCCAATAACAAATCAATTCAACACCAACATTTATTAATTTTGGCTTTAAAAAAAAAAAAAAAAAAAAAAACCCAACTACAAACCAATATGATCTAAAATCCAATAATAATAATAATAAAAAGCAAGCTCAATAACAAAAATTAGTAATTTGTTCATCTTAAATCTCAAGGAAAAAAAATTAAATGGCCAGTAAAGTGAGAACAACTAACACTAAAAGACAATTTACTATGATTTAGTGGAAGTGTAACATGGGACAGTGGAAACTAGGAAGTAAAGATTATTATTATTAGTTTTTAAGGATTGTATTATTCTGTTGAATTCTTGATAGAGTAATGCACGCAAATTTTTTTTAGTGAATTATAAAGACTAATAAGTTGTCAAAGTTGAGTTGAATTGTTAAATAAAATAATTGAAAATAGTAAAGACAAAACTTATAAATAATAAATTAAAATATTCTGAGCAATAATAATTAAAGTTCACTTAACAATAATAATTAACAAATTTATTATAGTAGGAGACAATAGATGATTTCCAAGATTTAATTTTAACAACATTAATCTTTAATATACTAAGAAACAATATGCTCAATGACCTTATAGTTTCACATTTATTCTCTTGCTGTATTATGGATACATTTTTTATAAAGAAATCACGTATACTGTAAGATTCATCTCCTACCTAAGATTTATTATCTAAAAGAATTTGTGTTGACTTGAAAAATCTTTGTTCGAATCATAGGTTGCGAAAGATCTCATCTTATCATCCTAATAATCAAGATGAAATAAGAAAATATTATTTACAAAAGAGGTGCTTGTCAACCTCTTCAACACGAATTTGAATGACCCTCCTAGAAAATATTCCTAAAGCCGTCACTTGTTGCAGTACAAAGCTCCATTGCCAACAGAATTTTTGCAAAAGTTCCTTTATTCTAACAAGAGATTTCACTTCCTAGCAAACTTAATAACAAAAATTAGTAATTTGTTGTTCTTCAATTTCAGCGGAAAAAAAAAATAAATGGCTAGTGAAGTGTAAACAACTAACACTAAAAGACAATTTAGTGGAAGTCAGTACGTGGAAGTGCGACATGGAAACTAGGAAGTGAAGAAATTTTTTTTTTTTTTATGATTGTATTATTGTGTTAAATTCTTGATAGAATAGTGCAAAAAGATAAAATTTTTTTAATATAATATAAAGACTAATAAGTTGTCAAAGTTGAGTTGAATTGTTAAATAAAATAATTGAAAATAGTAAAGACAAAAACTTGTAAATAATAAATTAAAATATTCTGAGCAATAATAATTAAAGTTCACTTAACAATAATAATTAAAAAAAATTATTATAGTAAAAGACAATAGATAATTTCCAATATTTAATTTTAGCAACACTAATCTTCAATATACTAAGAAACGATATGCTCAATAAACTTACAGTTTATCATTTATTCTCTTGTTGTATTATGGATACATTTTTTATAAAGAAATCATGTATACCGTAAGATTAATCTCCTACATAATATTTATTATCTAAAAGAACTTGTGTTGACTTGAAAAATCTTCCTTTGAATCATAGGTTGCGAAAGATCTTATCTTGTCATCCTAATAATCAAGATAAAATAAGAAAAATATTATTTACAAAGAGGTGCTTGTCAACCTCTTCAACACGAATTTGAATGATCCTCATAGAAAATATTCCTGAAGCCGCCATTGGTTGTAGTACAAAGCTCCATTGCCAATAGAATTTTTGAAAAAGTTTCTTTATTCAGACAAGAGATTTCACTTCCTAGCATGATTTTACCGATGGTGTTAGGATCACGTTTTTATGTAATTGGCATATCTCATGAAAAGACGCACTTTACTTGTATTTGGGTATTATCGTATTAGTTCTAGTGCGTTCAAGAATATCATGAAATACTTTTACAAATGGTAGTATTGAAGACATGAAAAATACTCAAGAAGTAGTACAAGAAAAGCTTGAATAGAAGAACTCAATACTTGGCTCAATTTATCAAGATTTAGTGTGCATTTGGCTCCAACTTAAAAATCCAGCTTATTTTACTATTCAGCTTATTTTTTTACTATTCATGGGCCCCACTGCATTTTTTTGTACTATTTATAGGTCTCACTGTACTATTTCAGCTAATTTTTACATTTATTTACATTACTTTCAATAAAAAGTTTTCAGTTTTAACAAAATAAGCAGATCCCAAACAAATTCATAATGAACCTCGATAAATACCTTGATATCTCTCGATCTATCGAGTTTCGTGGATTTTGAAATTCTAGATTTGTTTTTAGCCTATGATGACAAGGTTTTTCTAGGGTTTTGTGCTCTATTTTTCACGAGGATATAAAAGTAATATTTTATAGCCTTCATCATAGACACATGATATATGCTTTATAGGAGCTGCTGCAACTTCTTGTGCGCCTTATGGTTATGTACCAAGCTGCTTCTGGATATACAAGTGTGGATTGAAGAACTCTACATCAAACAACTACAATCAAGTTGCTATGCTATTAGTTACATATTGGAATCCTTGTAAAAGAGAAGTCTCTACAAAAGCAAGTCTAATTGAGTATTAGAGTTGATATTAGTATAGGTCAGTAGGTTCAACTGTAGGTTGGTATTTTGCAGGGGCGGACCTACACTAGGGAAGAGGGGGGTCATTGCCCCCCCTCCCTCCCCCCAAAAAAATTAAAAAAAAAAAACTAGTATAAAAAAATTAAGATTTGCCCTTATATATATATATATATATAAATATGTCTCTCCTCTTCTAAAATATTTAGATATTGACCTAAAAATAAATAAATAAAAAAAATTTATACCCCTTTAACTACAAAAACAAAATAAAAAAATAAATATGGACTATATAAAAATCACACACAAAATAAAAAACACTTATTTTGTATGTTATATTTTGTTGATGTGTTTTATAATATGAAATGTTTAAGAAACACTTATTTTGTATGTAGTATTTTGTTGATTATGAAATAGATGTTAGTTTTTATTTTCATAAATTTGTTTTTGGTTTTAAGCTTTAGCCCCCCCAGGTATGAATCCTGGTTCCGTCCTTGGTATTTTGGGGTAGGCCAGTGAGGTAAAATTATTTATACTTGTAAGTGCTTGATTCTTTATTAGTGGATTCTTTAGGAGTGGTGACCTAAAATTCACCTGATAGGGTTTTTGTCTGCAAAAATTTTCCCCATTGTAATCAAATTGTTGTGACAAATTTAATTTCCACTGCATTTAATTTAGTTTGGTGATTTGATTATGCCTCCACGTAATTTGCATTAATTTGAATAATTAATCCATTTTGGTAATTGAATTGATTAACTGAGGTCAATCAATAACCCAACAGATGGTATTTTATTTGATATTTTAGACTTAACGTATAATATTTAAAGCTCTTATTTAAAAAAAAAATATATATATATATACTTCAATTAACTTTCAATATCAGGGACAACAATTTTCACAATCTTCTTCAGAATTATTGGAGCATTTGAACCGGTCTATGTATTTCCTCAATTCTTTCAAGCCCAAACTGCACCGATCTTATAAATTTGGGGTACATAAATTGTCCCTTTTTCCCCAATGAATTTTCCTTCATTCTGCCTTTTTCCCCACCACAATTTTTTTGTCATGCCTTCAATGTCTTGGCATTGGGGATTTAAAACAACTTATGATAAAAGTAGGTATATCTTAGACCACCGCCTAAATTAACACCTCTTGACCTACCTGATAGCAATTTTTCTTTCCAGCCCTAAAGTTTATTCCACACCCTTTCCTTAATGTAAGCCAAGCTAGCCTTTTTATTTCTCCCTACCAATGATGGTAACTCCAAATATCGTTCATACTTGATTTTTTTTTTTATTTTTTTTTAACTATAGTTAAATGACTAAATTCACAATTTCTTAATAGCTTAAATTTTTGGATAATCGGTAATTTAATTAACATGGTATTAGAGCCAAGCTATGAGGGGGTTTGAGCTCGCACGTGAGGGGGAGTTTTAGAACTATGTGATTAATTAAATAATTAAATTTACAATTTCCCAATAGTTTAAGAATTTGAGTGAATTGGTAATTTAATATGGTATTAGAGCAGTAGATTTTAAGTTCGATCCCTAACTTTACTCTTTCTCCCATTTAAAACGTTAAAAATCTCACGTGTTTGGGCCCCATTTATTAAGGGGAGTTTTTTTTTGTTTTGTTTTGTTTTTTTATTTTTTTTTAATTTTTTTAAAGATAGTTTCAATCTATCGCGTCTACTCCTAATTATAATTCTTTATCATCAAACCAAGACATCAATCAATTTTCGGTATAGGTGAGGATTGAACTCTAGATCTCTTATTCAACTATTAAAAACTTTTTCAGTTGAGCTAACTGGAACTCACACTTATTAAGGGGAGTTTAGGCGCACACGTGAGGAGAAATTTATAAAACTCTAGTTAGGTGATTAAATTCATAATTTCCTAATAACTTAAACTTTTGGGAAAATCGATAATTTAACAATCTTTTAACAAATTCTAAGCCTCTTCTCGTGTGGACTTACTACAAAAATAATGTTGTTTTTCTTATATTAATTTGTTGCCCCAACCCCATGGCCTACTCATATTTGCTAAGGATTTCTTGAATCTTTTGACTATCCTTTAAAGTTGATTTCCAAATAATCTGCAAAAAACAAGTGAGTAATTTTAGGACCACCTTTACTGATGGAAATACCACAAATATTACCAATTCTAGCAATTTGATTTATAAGAGCATTTAAACATTTCACACCGATAATAAACAATTGGCTCTTCTTGTCTAAGTCCCCTAGTCAGTTAATTAATCTCTTAAGTTCCTCATTTACCATAATAGAGTAGGAGACTGTGCTTATACATTCTATCATCATCTGTCATGAAAATTGAGTTGTCTCATCATCTGTTCTAGAAATACCATTCCACCATGTCATATGCTTTGCTCATGTCAAATTTGACGGCCATAAATCATTTTCTCCTTATGTTCTGGATTTTCATATGGTGAAGAGTTTCAAAATTCACAAGTATATTATCAGTAATCAAGTGCTCTGGGACAAAGGCACTTTGAGACATCAAAATCATAAGAGACAATACCTTTTTGAGTTTATTAATTAGCCAAGACCTGTGAGACCAATTTATAAATAAAATTACTTAAATTGATAGGTCTAAACTTAGTTACCAACTCAAGATTTTTCAGTTCAAGAATGAGAGTAATATACGTTTGATTAATTTGACTAAAAATACTACTAGAGGAATTTAAACAAGATCACACATCATTGGTGAAATCAAGCCCAACAATATTCTAGTAATTTTAATAAAAATATAAGGTTCATACTGTCAAGTCCAAGTACTTTTAGAGAGTCATTTTGTTATGAGTCTTGTTAATGGGTACTCTTAGAGTATTTGTTAATAAATCATTTTAGGAAAGTTTTTATACTACTTTTATGAGAAACATAAAAAGTTATCAAAAAAATCAATTATTTTTTTCTTTTCTCATAAAAATTTTCTATACATATATATATATATATATATATATATATTTTTTTTTTTTTTGAGATAGTTACGATATGCTATTACCTTCGCAGCTCAAATCCTTTCGAGTTCTAAAAATATTTTTTAAACCAATACTCTTATGGCATTCATTAACTTTTTCATTGTTATATTTCATCAAAACGAAATAGAAAACGTTAAAAAACAAATGTCCATATATGTATTTGGAGGGGAAAAAAGTGTTATTTTCCAAATAAAACCGAGATCCAACTCCAATATATACCCGCAACAGAATGGAGAAGCCATTGACTATTTAAAATACATGGTTAAGTGCGTTCAAATAAAGCAATTTATATATCATTAATTTCTAGAACTTGTAGGACAGGGTGTAAGATCATGTCAACACCATTAGCATATGTAGACGCCCTATTAATTGGAAAATTATTATGTACTTTGAGAGTATATTCTCTTCCTATTATATAAAGGTGAGATATTTTATGTGATCAGGAGGGAATATACTTTAAAAATATACAATAACAACCCTTTGTAATTAATTGGGTCTCAAATTAATAACTAATACAAGTCCGGGACGTCGTGAAGAGTGACACCATCGTTGGCGGTGCTCTCCATTCCTCACCATGACTACAGGAGAGGATACCACCGACTATTAGTCTTAATTATATTATTTTCGTCTCATATACATTGGAGTCTGGAGCCCTGAATATATAGCTCACTTTATATATCAATGACTCAAGTGTGATGACTCCTCCCAACTACAGTTTTTTACCACTTCATAGATAATTAAAGTTTTGTGTATTTGGATGCAGATGAAAAATTAAAATTATTTCACTATTTAGCTTATTTTTGCTACTATTTATGGGTTTTACTGCACTTTTTGGTACGATTCATGCATACTGTACTATTTCAACTAACTTTTACCTTTATCTATAGTATTTTCAGCAATAATTTTTTAATTTCAACAAAATAAGTGGTATCTAAACATACTCGTTATATGCTAATAGACGCAATAAAAGCAAAGGAGTAACAAAACTTATTTAGTTTAATTTTACATCGCATTCACACCTTTTGTTGGATGTACATGACGTATATATGTTATGTATTGCAACGAAAGCATTAATTTATTGACAATCATAAAATAATATAAAGTACGAAATTGATTAAGAATATAATCATCTAATTGGATGCCATCACTAACTAAGGTAACCCCTCTATATATCCGTGTGGGGGTTGAGTGGAGTTGATGCCACTTTTAAAACTTGATTACCAAACTCTATTATATAGTATAGTGTGGAGATTCCCCTACCACTCACTTCCATGGGTACCTTAAATATTCTTTACTTAATTAGCGAATAGCTATGCTGCAGACATTAATCAGAGAATATTTGATGCCTGATGGCCAAACCTCCTCCATGTCTCTGATTACCGTGTATGCTACCTTGACGCGCTGTATGAAACAAGTATATTTTCTGTACGCTTCAGTATATGCATGCAAAGTAGTTGGCTTATATTGTTGTAACTTTTTATTTATTTATTTTTAGAATGGCTTATATTATTATAATTGTTGCCCAAGTTTTGCTTTAATATTGATTTTCCAAAGATACTCTAGGTGAAGGTGACCCAGTTGAGAAGTAATCAGGCATTTCAGTGAAAAAAAAAAGAATTGAATTTTCCTGAAGAACTGAATATAGTACAAAAGTTAGAAATGGATGTTTCATTAATTAGTAGAGTCTAGAGATTTTGGAGACAATTCCTAGTGGAAGTCCTTTTTGAGAGACTTTCAATAATGAAAGTTGAAAGAGAATTAATTCGACGGAAACTTCACAGCTGCTTTCCTTTCGGTTCTCCACTGGGAACTGGAACTCTTTTTCTTCATTGATTAAAATTCTGTTTGATTGGTACTATGTATGCAAACAAACAAAAACTAAATGCGTAATCCCAGTTGGAGAATCCACATTCTCTTTTGTTTTTCCATATAATTACTAAGCGAATAAAAGAAAAGTTATTTTCCGCATAAGCGTGCCCCACTCCAAATGTATCATAATTGGAATTATGAAGTGCATCGATCCTTTTGATTGCACTACAATTTAGGACTAACTTTAGATTGCCACTATAATGATTGCATGTGAAGAAAGCCGGAGCGTTTTGACCTTCAAATACTCCTCCCCAAATAAAAACCTATAATATTTAAAATTTTATGTGGCAGAAACTTTGGGACACGCTTGTTGAGTAGAAGATACTCCACATGATTCTCATTTCTCATCAATAAGTTGTAGGTGCATTAGTCAGTTCTCTTTTTGCCCATTTTTATTTCCCTCCATTCTTTTAAAGCCAGTGGACGTGGCCCTATCAACTTTATGCACAATGCAAGCCATAATCATATGATGAACCAAGCAACAACTACAGTATAGATCACTAGAAATTTCTGTTGGGCTGCAGTGTGAATTATTTGATTTTCTGTGAGAGAGAGAGAGAGAGAGGTTTTCTTGAGAAAGAAAATTAGATTAGGATTCCCTCCCACTTCCAACATCCAACTTTTCTTGACATGAAAGGGTCAAATTTGAAAGGGGAACAAATCAACATATCCTAGAAAGACATACATTGGTCATTGGTTATTACTCATTGAGATCTTTTTTTATCATTTCCTCAGGTTTTGTGGGTTAATTTTTTAGACTTATATTTAGTGATCGAAGGCTATTGTCAAAAGAAAAAGATATGTCAAAAAGACCTCTAAGTTGATGAAAGAACTCAAAGGGTGGAAGAATGATAACCCATTTGATCTCAAGTAATTAAATCAAAGGATTTGGGAAAGGAAATTCTCCAATATTGTCATATATCATTCGTTGGAAAATATAAATAAAAACAAATTAACAAATGAGCCAAGTTGCAGGAGATTGCTTAGCTAAATTATAAATAAACTAGTTCAACTCAAATTAGATTGGTTTGGTCAAGAAGTTCAAGTTTGACCTCAACTCAACTACTAGCCTCCGACTTGTTAGTGCATTAGCCTTTATACGATTTTATATTAACATATATAGCTTTTTAGCTTGCGCACATGTATACGAATTTTATAATTCTATGAATAAATGAATATATACTTTTTATATGCACAAAAATATAAATATTTCTTTGGGTAGGTCTCAAGCTTAGGTTTGCAACAGAAATGAGAGCTTCAGTTGTAGAACCTTTACCCCAAAAGAAAAAATCTATTAAATCAAAATGGTTAATAGTTTGAAAAATTAAATTATAAAATATTTTGAATATGTTATACTCATTTAGAAAATGAACTAACATAGAGGTTTTATGAAGCAAAAAAATGACATCAGATGATATTATAAATGATAGGCCAAAAACGAATTGACTTCTTGTGATAAATTAACCAATTAATTTAGCCAAGTGAATTAATTAAGTTAATTAACATGCAAACGCGTGGTAGCACAAACAAATCACCAATAAACTAATTATGCAGCGGAAAATAAACAACACGATGATTTGTTTACGAATGGGGAAAACCTGACTGCAAAAACCTCACCGGGTGATTTTCAAGTCACCACTCCCGAAATTCTACTATTATCACAACAAACGGTTACAAGGAAAGGAATATCAGTACCTTATACCAACCTACAGTTGAACCCCTACCCCAATACCCAATTGGACTTGTTTTGTAGTGATAATTTCCCCTTTTGATGCACGGTTCCCAAGTACATGACTAACCAATGCGCGGATCCCAGTACGCGACTTCAATCACCAACTAGAAAGAGTTATTGGCTGCAAAGTTTTTCAGTTCATCCACGATGAAGATCAAAAAGATGCTTGGTCACAAAACCCAAAGGTGCACATACACAGCAACTTCTTCAGAAGAGATGAATTAGGGCAAAACTTTGTCTCCGATCACAAATTGCTTCAACAGACTTTGCTCAATGCTTGTGCAACTTGTGTACTCTTTGACGGTCCTTAAAACAGTCCTTTTATATGTCTAGGGTTAGGAGAAAAGAAGGCCCAAACATATAAACGCGGATCCCAAGAAATCAGATCAGAAATTCTGATTTTGTAAATCTCGGTAGATAGAAGTTGTCAAGCATCTGTCGAGTTAGTTGTCGAGCCACGGGCAGAACAGCTTCCTTAAACCTCGACACATGCTAGCTGTCGAGTTTTAATAACTTTGCACTTTTAGCTTGTTTTCTTGGACAGACTTGAAGGCTTCAGCACTTGATCTTGAAACATGGTTTTTTGAAGTATTTCAACACATCCTAAATTTACTCAAATATAAGTAAAGTGCGTTTTGTCAAAAGATTAGCCAATTACATAAAATCATGACATATATTCTTAACATGTGAACCACATATGTCTTAACAATCTCCCCATTTGGCAATCCGTGACAAAACCACAATTAACAAATGAACATAAGAGAGAAAGTCATAAATCACTCAACTCATATTCACTTATTGAATACAATAAAATCTATCATAACACAAACTCTTGAAAAACTTTGCAAAAAGAGAGTTTATGGCAAGTAGACTTTGACAACCTGTATTTCTGAAACACTTTAAACAAAACTCATCAAGGCATCTTAGTGTGAAACAGAAATAATAGATTGCATACAGGTATAAGAAGCATGTGTATAAAGATAGAAAAGAAACAACACATGTAAGGTAGGTGAAGAAACATACATCAACATATAAAGCATATAAGTACAATGTATGTTTACAAGACCCAATGTACAAGATCAATGTATCTAAAAAGAAAGAAAAGAAAAGATACATCATATCCTCACTACATCCCTCATATCAACACTCTCCCTAACAAAAATGTCCTATACTAACTCTCCCCTTAAGAATGACTACTCTCATATCCCAAAACTACTCCCACTTTTTGTCACGAGTGACAAAGGGTAAGAGTGTTAAGTAGACATCTCATCGGTAGAGCTAGCATCTCCATCATCATCATCCAAAGCATCATCGTCATCGTCATCGCCATCATCATCATCATCCTCAGCATCAGAATTAGAAGCCACTGGAGGAGGTGGTGAAAGAGAAGCCTCAGAAGCAAAACCACCCAAAGCTGCCTACCGTCGTGCAATACGACCAACACGAACGTTCACCTGAGACAACTTCGTAGAGAGTGTATCAAGGCGTGCATCCATGCGCTGCAGCTGCGCCATGATGTCTCCAAGTGACACATCGCCCATGGAAGAAGAAGGAGTGGATGTAGATGGAGCAGACCGAGATGGTGCCGAACAAGATGGAGTCGAACCAGAGGGAGGAGCTGCTGACTCTTGTCGCGACCGAAACTGCGCCTCATTACGTTTTACGGTAGCAGCGTCTATGGCACACATGAAGGTGAGATGGTTGGACACAGGAAAAGGGACAGAAAAATAGCGTAAAATCCTCGTGATAGCAGAAGAAAAGATGAGCTTATCACGGGACGTCGAATCTAAATGAAAATCTATAATAGAAAGAATGAAGTGAGAAGGAAAATCTATAGTAAGATGCTCAAGTAGGGACAAAAAAAATCGAGCACGAGGCTCTGTAATAGAGTTGTAGTAAGAGAGAGGATGGAGTACAAAAGTCATCACCATGTTCAAGAATCTAGGACCTTTAGCAAAAGGCCGACATGGTGTAAACTAACGCTCACCCCAAGCAAAAGGATGCTCACAGAAAGCGGACATGAGCTCATCCTTGGACACAGTCCTCAGACGCTCACAACTAGGATAGTGAGGAAACTCTATCCTAGGAACCCGAAGCACATCCGCAACAAGTTGCAGTGTGATAGAGATGCGCATACTTCAAACGCGAGTGAAGAAAAAAGGTACTGAACGATCAATCCCGTACATGTTGGAGTAAAACTCCTAGATAAGCACGAGAGGACAAGTGACCAGGACGTCACACAGTGACTCCCATCCCTGACTGTGAATGACAGAGGAAAGGTCAATGTCGGCGAAGTCTGCCAAAATGACTTGGCGTTCCGAATGAACACCTCGTCTAGAAAAGTTCTTTGGGAAAGCCTTTTGGGCATCCTCATTACGGAACTGAATGTTAGAAGGAGTATGATCAGAAGAAGACGATGCCCCGGAACAAAGAGGGTTCTGAGATAGAGCAGATTTACACTTAGGTGTCATAGACACGACTAACGTAAACAGAAAGAGAGGGAGACAAAGAGAGACAAGCAGAAAAGTCCCAAATCAATTCAAATATAACAAGTATATTGAATAGAGAGTATGTATGCATAGGAATGCATGAACATGTGACATGCAAAACAAATTTCATCATGGGCATAGCCCAATCCAATCCTACTAGCACACAAATATATTGCACATATCTAAATGCATGAAAATACTGTTATAATGCATATGTGATGCAATGTATGAGATTTTAAACACATTTAAATGAAAACCCATCCCAAAATTACAATAAACACTCATCAATTTTGAAAAACCCCAAAATTTTTCAAAAACCCCAAAACTTAGGTTTCAAAACATGAAATGCATGAAGAATGAAGAGATAAGAGAGCATACCAAGTGATATGAAGCAAAGAAAGGCCAAAAAACACGTGGATTGAAGGTTTTGAGTGAGAAAAGAGAGTTTGGGAGGTGAACAGGTGCAGATAGATAGAGAGAGATCGAGAAAAAATGAGAACTGGATCGCATGAGAAAGCTTAAATAGAACCTCAGTAAATCTCGATAGATAAAGGTATTGAGAGGTGTTGAGACATCTGTCGAGGGAGGTGTCGAGAAAGTATCAAGGAACAGAACACCAGATTAAGAACAGAAGCTCGATCGATCGACCAGGTGTCGAGAAGCTATCGAGGAGGCAGGAACTTTCTTGATTTTCCACCAAGTGTCGAGAAGCTGTTGAAATTGCGATAAGAAAAGGCTTGAGAAGCTCGACAGATAGCTAGGTATCGAGGAAGTGTTGAGCAAGCTTTTAAAAACCAATTTTTCAAGAGGAGAAAAACATAGACATGAATGCAATCAGACATGCAACTCAACCAATGATCCAAATAACATATTAGGCTCTCAAAGTCATCTCTCAACAAGAATTTTAAGCACATGGATCTCAAAAACACACACACACACACACTAAACAAGTCTAACCAATTTTATATTTCAAAAACAAGTCAAGATAGTTTAGTGAGTATACATTAGCACATGTAAAATCTTGTGATGGCCAAATCACATTGTACCTACACATGTATCAAGAGTAGTAAAGAATATTGCGTGTCATGTGTGAAAAACATCGCAAGATTGGATAAGTGTATACATGTTATGACGATTTGAGATATGAGAAAATCACTTTAACTCACACACAATCATAACTATTTGATGAGGACTATCACCTTCGCGGTACATCCTATAACTCCCACATCTCCTAGTATACACGCTTGCAATCATATTTAAAGCATTTTTGATCTTTTTGCTTTTTATTTTCTTTGCATATTTTTCTTTTTATTTAGCATATCATGCATGGGCATATAAGAGAGAGAAAAGAAATACTCATTGATATTTGACATTCCAATTTTGCTATGTCGAAGCACACAAATGTCATTGACACTGCACTTTTGCTATCCCGAAGCATACATGTATCATATTATGATTGGCGAAAAACAGTGGCGAGATAGTTATTTATGCCTTTCTCTTAGGATTTTTTAGTCCTACCCGTCAAAAAGAGTGATACGAGTGTTAAGTACAAGAGATAACTTAATCTTACTCATCACAAACAAGAGCCACAAAGCTCACTTGCTTAGTTGTGCATAGAGATGCTCATCTAAGTTACAAGAGATACAAAATTTAGAAAACTTTGTTTCAATGGCCATCCAAGGTACACAAGTACCAATGTATACAAAACACACACTGTTTTTGTATTTTTCTGATTTTTCAATTTTTTATTTTTATTTTTATATCAAAAACAAAATAAACAAAACTGAAAACAAAAAAACAAAAACATGTTAAACAAAACAAAGCATAAAACTAGACTGACTCAAAATAAAAACAAAACACACAAATAATGCAACAAACAAAAACAAGAAGATAGAAGAAAGTGATATAATCACTTAGAGTCCTTTTTCTTCCATACCTTGAAAGAACTTTTCCTTTGATTAAACCCTTAAACCGGCGGTGAAGGGGAAGAATTGAAACCGTTCAAGTTTGAAAGGATCATGAGGGCTTTGAGAAGATCTCCAAGAGGAGCAAGAGAGGATTGAAGCCGATTTTGGCTTCCAGATGCTATCATGCCGTTGCTCTGTTAAGTGGTTAACCACTTATAGCAATTTGGTCGAGTATGACCCGTAACTCCACAATGATGACAAAGATGCTGCTTCTTTTGTTTAGGCTTTTGAGAGTTAGCCTTCTTAGCCTTAAAGTTAGCCTTCTTAGCCTTAGTCTCATCAAACTTTGTGGACAATTCTTCACGATCAAGTTCCACATCACTGAGTTTCTTGGTGGCCAGCCTATACAGTTTCTCATGCTTCTTAGAAAGCTTGTACAGTTTCTCATAGGCTGCATGGATATCATTTTGATCATCCATCTTCTCACACTTAGAATCCACCAATTCTTCTTCTTCTTCCACATCTTTAACAATCCCTTCAGTAGGATTGACTGTGGTAGTGAAGGCATTCAAGATTCCGTCATCCTCATTGTCGAAATCATCCTCATTGCAGCAAGTGCCTTGCTCTTCCTAATACTCTTGAGATATGTGGGACACTCTTGCTTCATGTGTCCGAAGCCATGACACCCAAAGCACTCAGGTCCTGCGAGAACAGTGTACTGACCGCCATCCTTTGCATCCTTCTTCCCTTTGTCTTGGCTTTTGAACTGAGAAGAACTGGATTGTCTACGGTCCTTGTCGAAGCTCCTTCCATTGGCATTCTTCATAAATTTCTTGAACTGCCTTGTAATGTAGGACTTCATCTTAGAATCCTCATCATCTGAAGACTCATCAGTGTCATTGCTTTTAGCCTTCAAAGCCATGCTCTTGCCTTTACCCGACTTGCCAATCCTTGATAAACCTAGCTCGTAGGTCTGCAGATTACCAACCAGCTTTGTCATAAGAATCTTATCAATATCCTTTAATTCTTCTATCGCCGTAAGCTTGGCATGGAATCTCTCGGGTAGAGATCTGAGCACTTTCCTTACAATCTTGGGTTCAGGAATGGTTTCTCTAAGATTGAAAACTGAGTTCACTATGTCCATGAGCTTGGCATAGAACTCATCGAACGACTCATTCTCCTCCATCTTTATCTCTTCAAAGCTTGTAGTGAGCCTCTGAAGTTTTGAGTCTTTGACAGCCTTTGTACCCTTATAGGTTGTCTGGAGAATGGCCCGTGCTTCCTTAGCAGTTTCAGTGGAAGATATCTTCTTAAACTCCTCATTTGTGACAGCGCTAAATAAGGCATTCAATGCTCTGTTGTTGAAATTTGCCGCCTTGATCTTTGCTTCATCCCAATCTGTCGGCGCTTCCTTTGGCTTGGTCCAGCCAATCTCTACAGCTTGCCACACCTTCTCATCTAAAGACTGCAAGAAAGCTCTCATGCGTACTTTCCAGTATGCATAGTTAGTGTCATCAAATAAAGGAGGTATAATTAACGACTGTCCTCTATCCATGACAAACAGGGGTTAATGGATCAACACAGGAAAGATTAAAACCTAATCAGAGTGTGCCTGCTCTGATACCACTTGATTGGCCAAAAACGAATTGACCCCTTGTGATAAATTAACCAATTAATTTAGGCAAGTGAATTAATTAAGTTAATTAACATGTAAACGCGTGGTAGCACAAACAATTCACCAATAAACTAATTATGCAGCGGAAAATAAATAACACGGTGATTTGTTTACGAATGGGGAAAACCTGACGACAAAAATCACACTGGGTGATTTTCAGGTCACCACTCCCGAAATTCCACTATTATCACAACAAGCAGTTACAAGTAATGCAATCCCAGTACCTTATACCAACCTACAGTTGAACCCTTACCCTAATACCCAATTGGACTTGTTCTATAGTGACAATTTCCCCTTTTGATGCACAGCTCCCAAGTACGTGACTAACCAATACGCAGATCCTAGTACGCGACTTCAATCACCAACTAGAAAGAGTTGTTGGCTACAAAGTTCTTCAGTTCATCCATGATGAAGTTCAAGAAGATGCTTGGTCACAAAACCCAAAGGTGCACATATACAGCAATTTCTTCAGAAGAGATGAACTAGGGCAAAACTTTGTCTCTGGTCACAAATTGCTTGAACAGACTTTGCTCAATGTTTGTGCAACTTGTGTACTCTTTGACGGCCCTTAAAACAGTCCTTTTATATGTCTAGGGTTAGGAGAAAAGAAGGCCCAAACACATAAACACGGATCCCAAAAAATCATATCAGAAATTCTGATTTTGTAAATCTCGACAGATAGAAGTTGTCGAGCATCTGTCGAGCTAACTGTCGAGCCACGGGTAGAACAGTTTCCTTAAACCTCGACACATGCTAGCTTTTGAGCTTTAATAACTTTGCACTTTCAGCTTGTTTTCTTGGACAGACTTGAAGGTTTCAACACTTGATTTTGAAACATGGTTTCTTGAAGTATTTCAACACATCCTAGATCTACCCAAATACAAATAAAATACGTTTTGTCAAAGGATTAGCCAATTACATAAAATCATGACATATGTTCTTAACATGTGAACTACATATGTCCTAATAATAAAAGTGGAGTTTGGCTTACCTCTAGTACTTTTTTGACTGAAATCTCCTTTTATTTTAATGAGAAACTGCAACTTGCTAAATAAAATGTGAAAATTAAAACTCACTACCATTTGCTATTGTTATTTAAAACAAAAGAAGATATCCAGTCAAAAAAAAGTACTGGAGATAAGCCAAACCCATAAAAATGACAGTGAATGTTGTTATTTTTTTTAGGACAAAATTTAGATTCAGTGCTTTAGGTAATATTTATATAATAGGTACCCTTTTAAAATTCAGCCACTTATCTACTTAAATAACTCACTTGATGACGTCTCTTTCTTTGTGGATTCTTAGGGCCCGTTTAGTTTAGACATGACTCAGTTTTTATAACTCTATACTCATAACTTATAACTCTAACTCAAATCTCATTACTCATAACCCAAACCCCACTATCACTCAAAAACTCCAAAATTGTTGTTTGGTTATAAAACTCAGTCACCTATCTCAACTTTTAAGTCCACTTTTTGCCAAAATGGTGGAACCCACCCCATTGACACTACACAAGGGTTAAGGTTGCTACCCGCATCAATTTTCTTTTCCCCTCTTTCATATTCTCCTAAGTCCATCACCACCATCAATGGCAAACTCAGAACCCACCATTGTCAACACCACCAACGGCCACAAAACGGAAAAAGAAAAAAAAAAAAAAATCTCAGCCAAAAGAAAATCCAACCATCAACTACACCCACAAAAAGAAAAAATTTCCAATCATCAATACCACAACCAACCACACAAACCCACCTCCGTCACAGCCCAAGCTTCAAACCACAACTACAAACATAAAAAACCCAAACACACCAACATAAAATCTTCAAATCGATGATCCAAATTGCCAACCCAAACCCATAAACACAGAAAACCCAAATCCAAACCCAAGAATCCTTAGATTGAAGACCAAAATCACGAAAATGAGAAGTGAGTTTCTGTTTCTGGGTATATATTTATGCGTGGATAAACATGGTAAGTGGGTCTGAAGAAGAAAGAAAGAAAGAAAAAGAAGAAAAGAAAGAAAGACAAAACCAGGAAGAAGAGGAGGAAAAAAAAAAAAAAAAAAAACTGTTGGTGGTGGAGTGGGTCTGATGAAGAAAGAAAGAAAGAAAGAAAAAAAAAAAGAAAGAATGAAGAAGAAGAAGAAGAAAAAGAAAATGTTGTTGGTGGTGGAGTGGGTATGAAGAAGAAAGAAAGAAGAAGTAGAGAGAAGAAAAAAAGAAAAAAAGGAAGACGGTGAAACTCAGTAGAAGAAGAAAGAAAGAAAGAAAAAGAAAGAATGAAGAAGAAGAACAAAAAAATGTTGTTGGTGGTGGAGTGGGTATGAAGAAGAAAGAAAGAAGAAGCAAAAAAAAAAAAAAAGAGGAAGTCGGTGGAACTCAGTAAAAGAAGAAAGAAAGAAAGAAAAAAGAAAAGATAAAAAAGTGGTATGACACTGTTATTTGACAGTGACAAGTCAGGAGAATGGGTCCCACAAATTTGATTTTTTTACCATTTTGCCACTATCACTCATCATCTATAATCTGAAAACACTAAAATTGTGTTTTCAATTTCCATCATCCAAACTCAAAATTTTGAGTTTTTGAGTGATGGAAATAGACATTCAAAGTCAAGCCAAAAACTACATCATTCGTGGGACCCACAAGTTTTGGATGATGGATTGAGTGATATCACTCAGTTTTTGGACTATCCAAACAAGCTCTTAGAGCATTCACAACTAGAAATGTCATCCTATCATAGTTTATTACCCCAAAAAACTACTTTATCAATTATACTATACCATTTTACAATATTCCCAACATCCCAATTTTTATTTTCTCATTCTACTCATTTAAATAATATATATTACCCACTAAAATAATATAATATATTTCAATACAACTCTCCCTCTCTCTTCTGCCCCATCTCTCTGTTTCTCTTCATTGGTGTCTCTTTCTTTGAACCACTATCCACCCAAAGCCAAATACCTCATCCACTGGCCACTAACAACCAGCAATCAACAACTAGTCACCACCCAAACCCAACCAGCCACTACCACTAGCCACAAAAACCAGTCATCACCACCATGCCACACTCCAACCACCAATCACCAACCACCAAAAGCCATTAAATCAAACCCATTAAATCAGAAAACCAACAAACCCCGATCAAAAGATATTAAATCCATTAAATCAGAAAACCAATAAACCCTTATCAAAACTCCATTGGCGTTGTCTCCACGCCTCACCGTCGTCGTCTCCATGCCTCCACTCCTCCACACATACCCAGATCAACCCACAACCCAGATCATAACCCACAACCCAGATCAACCTAGACCAAGCAAACCCACACAAACCTAGACCAACCCACACCATAAACTCAGATTAACCCACCATCGAGACCTCCCCACATCACCGCCATCGATCATCGTCCCAAACCCACACCGCCACCATCAAGACCACGCCACACACCACGCCGTGACCATATTGTTACCATGCTAAATCCAACCCAACTCTGGTGGCATGCTTTGAACAAGAGAGAGAGAGAGAGATGTGAGAGAGGAAGTGAGAACTGAGGATGAAAGAAAGAGAGAATCAGAGAAAAAAAAAGAAAGAAAAAAAGAAATAGCTAAGTGGGAGAAAGAGAGAGAAAGATAATATAATAATTATACAAGTCTGCTAAAGTACCATCCTACATATAAGATGGTACTTTAGCAGTATTGTAAAAAAGTTTACAAGTTTAGAAGGTTGGATGGAGTAGGTTTTTTGTGCATTGATGATAAAACACACTAACATATGTAATATACAATCGCCAATGCGAATGCTCTTACACTCTCAGATTTCTAAATTGTTGAAGAAATCAAGATTTCAAAGGACGGAGGGCAAATTGTTTCTCCTGTAATCCCCATGAGTTCTTACACAATTCCACCCAAACTAGCCTAAAAAAGCTTCAGCAATTTTAATGCTTGGACCAACCATGTTCCACATCCAAAGCCCAATAGAACCCTTCGTAGAATCATCTTCATAACAATATTGGGCATCATGGGCAACTTCTGCTATTCTCTTGAAAAAGGGTCCAAAGCATGCCACACAAGTTTATCCTCTTCAACCTTAGTCAACAGATATAGCAACTCTTCTATTGTTCCAAACATCTTTCTTAATTTAAATAGATCAAGACTCATAACAATTGCCATCCACTTCTGTGAGACCAACAAAACATCAAAGTAGCAATTCAGGAAGTTTAGCAATAATCTGGGTTGATAACTCATTAGGAAGACTTGGAATCAGCCTACCCTATCAATTTCAAGAACCAAATCAAGCACAATAGCCAGCCCCTCTCCTTCTGAAGTATTGATTTCTTAAAAACTTTAGAAGTCGAAGAGAGTGTGAGGAGCCAGATTGGGGCTTTGGGGGTCTCTTGCAGGTTTTCCAACACAGGTAACAAGAAGGGGAAAAAAGTACAGTAAAAAGAGAGAGAGAGAGACGGAGTTGACACAGTTTAGGTGAGTTATATATTGAACAGTTGGCTAAATTTTAAAATAAGTCTAAAGTATTGTATCTGAATTTCGCCATTTTATTTTATACTAGTACAAAATCAAAGCTTCCCTTTGTAGTCTAATACACTATAGGGATAGATTTTTTTTTTATCTAACCACACGCGATCTAACAAAACTGCTAGCGGCAGCACCATAAGGATAGATATGTGCTTATATAAGTGTGTAAGTTATTTTGGATTTTAGGATATTCTTTATCAACTTTATCCATTCATCTCTTTCATCACTTTTAAAAGAAAATTATAATTTAGTAACAGTTCATTTTGTTCTTATTTATTGATGAGCTTTAGGAAATTTTCATCCACACTTTTGAGTTGTAAGAATCCTAGAATTTAGAGATTGTTTTAGTAATTGTTAAAAAAAAATTGTCAATCTTATAATCATTAGGCCCATAATATTGTATTGTTTTTCTTTTAATTTAGGTGAAAATGTACTTTTAATCCCTACATTTTGGGTCAATTCTCATTTTGGTCCCCAAATTGATTTCGTTATTAATGTCGTTCCTAAAAAAAGAAAATTAATTCTATTTTGATCCTTTCCGTCAACCCACTAACGGAAACCTCTTATGTGGAATGACCTGCTTGCTGACGTTGCCATTAAAATATTATTTAAAAAAATTATTTGGCATTTTTTAAATGCCACATCAGCATTTAAATTATAAAAATTTAAATTTCTCAATTTTATTTTTAATTTTAATTAAAATATAAATATATATATATATATATTTTACTTTTTTAAACAAAATTTTTACTTTCTTTTAATTAAAACGATTTTTTTTTTTTTTTAATTCCAATCTCTAAGATTCATATTCTTAGCAAATTAATCCTTATTTTCTTATAATTTTCTTTGTCTTTCTTGTACTTTCTTTATAACCAAACACATCAAAACAAAATAAATTAATTAAACGCATTTCTTGTTTTTTATTTTATTTTATTTTTATTGCTTTCGTTATTTTATTCTTTCTTGTTCTTCCCCAGTGTTCTTCCCCATAATCAATCTCCAGCAAAGAACCAAACCCCAAACCTAGATCTCAACCAAATGCCAAACCCATATCTTCAGCAAAGCAAACCTTAGCCTTCAAATCTGTAAATTTTCTTGGCAAACAAACACAGGAAAAACAAACAAAAACCCCCCAAATCACCACCATCGAATTAAAGAACATGAATATCAAATCCAAGCAAAAGAATAGAAACCCAACATCTAGTAAAGCACCACCATCGAATCAAATCTTCCAAAATTTCCCAACAACCAGCAAAGCCTTAACATCAAATCTACAAAAATCCTAAGCTAAAAAGTTCCAAATCAACCTTAAAGAGAGGATATAAGAGACGGTGAGGTAGAAAGAGGTGTGAGAACCACTAATCTCGGCTTCACAACCACTGATTTAGGCTCCAATACCGAATCGGTGACTGGGTTTTGTACAACGAAGCCATAACTACACAGAAACAAAACTATGGGTTTTCTTTCTGGGTTTTAGTACATCGAATCAGCGGACCTTCTTGATGGGTTCGATGGGTCGATGGGTTTTCTTTCTTTGACAGCAGCGGCGACCTCATCACTGAGTCTTGAATGAGATTAGAGAGAGTTTGGGTTAGATCAGAGTTTGGCAAATCGGCAGAGACGAGATTTTGAGATTAGAGAGAGTTTGGGTCTGAGAGAGATTCCGTCGAGGGTGAAGAGAGAAAGAGAGAATTAGAGATAGAGAGAATTTAGAAATTTGATTACTAATGAGGTTAAAGAAAAAGAAAAAAAATTAAAAGGATAATTTTTTTTTTTTAAGAAATTATTTTAATTAAATTAGATTTAAGGTTTTTTTTAAAATTTAATTTCTTTTTTTTTAATAAATTTTCTGATGTAGCTTTTTTAAAAATTTAAATGCTGACGTGGCATTTAAAAAATGCCAAATAATTTTTTTAAATAATATTTTAATGGCAACGTCAGCACCACATCATCAAGTAGGGTATTTTGTCTGCCACGTAAGAGGTTTCCGTTAGTAGGTTAACAGCAAGGCCAAAATAGAATTGATTTTCTTTTTTTAGAGACGACATTAGTAATCAAATCAATTTTGGGATCAAAATGAAAATTGACCCAAAATGTAGGGACTAAAAGTGTATTTTCGCCTTTAATTTATTGTATAGAGTATAGACAATAGTCTAAGCATTTTTCTTGGTCTTTCACGCCAAAATTGAAAATTTTCAAACTCTCAAAATCCTTACCCTTTTATGGTAATGGTGGAAGCCCCAACCGGCCAAAGAACCTTGAATTCAAACTTTATGTTCTGTGTGGAGCCTCGTGGTACAAATATATGATATGACTGATTGGTGTTAGACAAGAAAATGTGACTTGACCATTGTGGAAAATTTTCTGATGAGAATTTGAAAGAATTTTGCATAATTTATCTGAGTCAGAGCTGGCAACTACTACTATATCAAGCACCGTTTTACCGGTGGCTACGTAGTAAAGTCAGACAATTGTGTTAAACAGGTAATTAATTCAATATAAAATTACTTTTTCTCAACCAAAAAAAAAAAAAAAAATCAATATGAAATTACCAAAATCTGGTTCTACTAATAAGTTTACGGCCATGAACCATTAATATATTGTAATTATTCAATACCAAATAACTAAGCACTTTATGTGGGTCTAAGTTTTGAAATTATTTTCATGAAATGGGTATTTTATTGAGAAAAAACATATAATTTGAAACGACAATTGATTGCATTTGAGATTTTCCGCAGGGTTTGATAGAGCAAGTTGCTATATGTATCTAAATGTTCATACATTAATATAAAAGTAGATGGAGATTTTCTTCTATAATCTAATAATATAATGACTATGCACATGGGACTGTCAACTCGTAACTTTTAACTTTTAAGGGTTCTATTCCTATCAGCAGCTTACAAAGAGGTCGTGTTTAGAATTTTGCACATTAAGAGTGATTGTTCTAACACAATGCATGTGTGTGTTTGTTTGGAGAACAAGATCAATCAATGTAAATGCAATTATCATATTCAAAACATGTATATTATTTTATTTTAGTGTGTAATTCTGTGCATAATATTTAAAACAATCACAATTATGTGTGTGTGTCTGTAATTTAGAATCTAATTGGATCTGGATTCTTCGGTTTTTGCATCCAATAATTTACTTGCCATAAAAATTTAAAAATTAGATAGGACACATGGCGCAAAATTGAACTCTAATTAAAATTCAATTTAAAATCTAATTGAATTTAGACTCTTTGATTTTTGCACCTAATAATTCACTTGACACAAATTTAAAAATTAGATAAGACACGTAGCGCAAAATTAAACTCCAATATAAAATTTAATTGGATTTTCTCTTAGTTTTGGCAATATATATATACTAGCTTGTAACCTAATGCATATACATGGACATACTTAAAGATATACAATAAAATGAATAATATAATTTAAATATTATTGATAGTCATTTTTATATTTTGTTAACTCTTTATAAAAATTTGTAAGGATATTGGTATAAAATGTAAATTGTCCATTTAAAAAAAAAAAAAAAATTATTGTGAAGCACTTTTTTTTTTTTTTTTACGATTCATTTATTCTAGACTTTTTGGTTTTTGTACTTAATAACTCACTTGGATTAATATTTATAATGTGGTCCACATTTTATTCTAAAAATAAGAAATAAAACTCTTTAAGAATAAATACTTTAGGACACATGGCGCAAAATTGGAACTTTAATTTGGAATTCTAATTTGAGTTTCTCTTAATTTCACCTATTATTATTATTATATATATATATATATATATAGACTAGTGTGTAACCCTGTGCATATGCATGGTGCATTTAAAAAAATCACAATTATATAATATATATATATATATATATATATATTGTTTGATTATTGATTATGAATTAAAAAAAAAGTTGAAATTAACATTTAGAATAATAAATGTAAAAATAGAATTAATCATGCCAAAACAGCATTTCCTAAGGGACCAATCCCTTCACCAAAATAACTTGGAAAAGAGTTTGACAAAGACCATCTTGCTAAGACATGTAGCTTTGTTAGCATTCCTATACACCCAATTAAACTCCAGTCGTCAAATCTTGCATATAGCAATCTGACTTCAACAACAAATTAACAGTTCTCTAGTGCACTAATTTGGATCTATTAGTCACTACCTCAACTCAAATTTTGGAATTACCCTCAATTGCCACATTCTAAAGCTACTTTTGACCTGCTAATTCCACTGTCCCCAACAAAGTTTTGGCTTCCACTTGAATAGGGACCT
Organism: Quercus ilex subsp. ballota; assembly: GCA_032727855.1. Taxonomy (NCBI): domain Eukaryota; kingdom Viridiplantae; phylum Streptophyta; class Magnoliopsida; order Fagales; family Fagaceae; genus Quercus; species Quercus ilex. The sequence continues at coordinate 30,357,580 of CM064909.1, forward strand.
TAGTATTCACCTTTTTTTAGAAGACAAATAAGCTACACTATTAGCCACATTCCATGGGTGCATGTAGGAGCTATGCTTTATACATGATTCTGATATCAAGTTCAACATGACATAAAATGACCATGAATGACAACATTCTGGAGAAAAAGTTTTGTCTTAAAAAATTTAAAACTCAGAACTTGCCTTAAACTATGGACAATGACAATGCCTCAAGAGTCAAGGTTATGTACATTTGATTTGCGAAGCTTAAGGTCAAAGATACAATTATCAAATGACATGCACCCACTATTACCCTCTGGCTCATAAATCAAACTTTAAGGTATCTTCTCTCTCAACCATGGCATTCACCCACTATTATATTATGCTATATGATCCTCATATGAAATATTTCCAAATTCATTCATATGTGAATCTTTCAAACCAAAATTCGCTCACGAATTAAGACAAATAAATAGCTTTTGTTGAGAGTTTTCATTTGTTCCACTATATTTTCTGCTATATGATACCATTGTTTCTAGCAATGCTTAGCTTCATTAAAAGTCACACATAAAGAAGTATATACTTTGAAGAGCATTACAAACTATGAAAAAATAAATTATTATAAAAGTTTGTAAACTAAAAAAATTTCTCTGAAAATGGGCTGAATTTATAATTTTCCTATTTTTTTGGTTTGTTTGTTTTTGGATATGATCTTTTCAAAGATAAGTAACAACACTCATATGGAATGCTATATTTTAGCTATCGATGAATATTTACCGCTTTTGAATGTCATCCCCCATATTGGATCTAAGTAAATACTCTCTCTATATTTACCTATTCAGAAACTAAATATATTTTAAATTTTTAATCGATAAATCTCATCTACCTAACTATATAAAAAACTTGTATTAAAGTTTGGTCATTGTTACTACTTGTATAACTAAATTCAACTATATATTTTTTCATTATAGATCTTATCTCATGTAATATGAAAAATTTCAAGAAATGCCACTTTCAACTTAGTGTCTCCAAAAAATAAGTCATGTACATTGGACTTGGAAGAAAAATTAGAACTACTGGTCTTGCCCAATCGTGCCCTTATATTCTTACCACAAATAATTGGATTACTGGCTTTGTTTATTGTTGAGATGCAATCCAAAACAAAAAAGGCACATGACAACAACAAAATTAATAATAAATAAAATCTCCAAATAGCATTATGATGAAGTATTGTTTCCAAAAGCCATATTTTTCAAATTCATATGGTTGCTTATTTTAATCCTCATACAGGATTTAAGTTTCATTTATACATTTGAATATTGATATTGTTAAATTCAATGGTTAGTTATGAAGTAAAAGAGTTCTTAACCGTAAAATAAAATATGTGAGAAAAGGAATTGACAATGTTTCATAAGTCAATGAATATGAATAGAAAAGCTGCTGCAAGTTTATTTACAAATTTGTTTGTTGTGCATTGGGGCGTTGTTGATGTATTGTTAAGAGTTGTTTGCTGATGGTAGCAAGTGATTAGGGGTTGAGATTATATTTAGAAAAACATTTAAGAGAGAGAGAGAGAGAGAGAGAGAGTCTACATAGGTGTCCAGGTGAAATGTTCTTGTTTAGGTTATTTTTGTGGCCTTCTTGGTTTTTGTATTTTATGTTAATGTATTATTTATTTTGGCACAAAAATTTTAAAATTTTAGATAGGACACATGGCGTAAAACTGAGAATCCAATTAGCTCACTTGACCAAAAAAAAAGACATGCGGCGCAAAATTGAGAATTCAATTGAAATCTAATTGGATTTTCTCTTAACTTCACCTATTATTATTATTATTATACACTAGAATCTAAATAATTTATTAACAAAACCCGAATGTGAATTAGGCCTTAAATGTAACTGGACGATAACAACAAATAAGAATTTGGGATTTAGGAATTGAGTGCATTAGAACATCCTATTCTATAATTTTATGTTCTTCATTCTTGGTATAATTTGTTCAATCTAAATTCAACTCATAAGTGGGAATATTCATAATTTTCAAAGAATAATTATTAGACAATCTTGAAATACGGTGGCGTGGTGCTCCATTTTTTCACATTTATAGTAGATCCTACTAAATAAATTCATAGTTTTGTCCACCATGAATATGCGAGAAGGGAGCTCCACCTCTATATACTCTAAGAATGCCTAATAATTTTTCATTTTCAAGACTTAGGGTCTGTTTGGATTGAGGGGTGAGGGAGAGGGAGTGGAGAGGAGTAGAGTAGAGTTCGCTAGAAATATTCTAGTTTCCTGCCAACTTTACTCTATTATCTACTCCCCCTCAATCCAAACGGACCATTAGTGCTTCCAAAAAAAGATGTGCAATTCAAACAAGAGCCTATTGACATTAAAGTTCTTCTATTTTGGTAGATATGTAGGATTATTAACTACTTATAAAGGTGAATTTAATACTCACCACCTAGCTAGGGTGAATTGCCCAAAAGTAAAAAGTTTCTCACATAATTTGGTTAAGGATTAGAGCACTCACATTTAGCTCAAATGTTTAGCTAAAATAATTACTAAACTCACCCAAACAACTCTGCATCAACCTCAATAAGCAGTTGAATTAAAATAATTTATGGATAATAACTCAATCCATGAATCAAGTTACTCTAACTCAATAACTAATTCTTCAATACTCAAGCTTCAATTTGGTCCTTCAAGTTGACATAGTGAAATTGGGGAAGGATAAAGTAATATATATATATATATATATATTGTGGGGGGAGAAAAACCCGACCCAACTTATTGGGCCCAAGGCCCTGAATGAGGAACACTTTTCGTCCGAGGAGGCGAGGCCTTCAGTCCGGCCCATGTCAAAGGAGAATGCCTTGAGATGAACACGTGTACTATCCGAGAAGATGTTCATATGTCCGAGTAGTCCAACATCTTCGGATCCGAAGAGGTTTGATCCAACACGAGCATGGGAGGTTCAAGCGATCTGTGTGACAAGTGTTAAGATAGAAAGGAACCTTAGACACACGTAAAGATAATGGGAACAGAGAAATATCAAGGGGGCGTACTTCTGCCACCACATTTAATGCAATGCACCTACCTTTCTGGCCGCATTTATGTGGACAAGACCCCTGAACAGTGCTTTCTCAGCTACCACCACTCACATAAGGCTAAGAGTGGGGTGATGGGACATGCCCTCAAGTGGACGCCTGGATGATGAACAAGTGGACGGAGAAGATGTAGGAAGGCAGTGCTATATAAGGGAAGGGGGCCTCTGATAGAAGGTGGAGGAAAAAAGAAAGATATTTGATTACTGTAGCTCCAAGAATTGTAATCTTAAATTATCAATGAAAAGCGCCTCTTCGGACATGGCACCCATATCAGTCCGAGGACATATTAACCCAAATCCTCCCATTGGTGTTGCCGTTTAATACTGTTGTTTTCATTATCAGCCTAGCTCTTTCACCCACTCTCTACAAAATTTATTGTTTTGGGCTCAGTGAGCTCCAAATCCATATTTCCTTGGGCTTGGGCTGCAAAAACTGACCCTACAATTGGCGCCGTCTGTGGGGAGAGCTTGTGCCAGAGTGAAAGCAACAGGTGATGATGGCAGGACAAGGTGAACAACAAGCAGAATCCAGGGCATCCCAACACGTGGACCATTTTGCCAACCTAGAGAGGAGACAAAATCGTGAAGGTAGCGTACACACAGTGCGCCTTAGCCAGGGCCAATCACAGAGCGGAAGTCACGTATCCCACGCAAAGAAAAACCGCGACTTGCAGCTGGAAGTAGAAAAATTAAAGAGAGAGCTGCGCCATGCAAAGAGGAGACGGGCTTCCTCATACTCTGAGGATGATCTTGATGATGAGCGAGATGTCTCTTATCAGCACAAATCCAAGACCCCAGCCAGCGAGTCTTACACTTATGAAGAGGAATCCCATCGTAAGAGGCAACGTAGAAGTCCATTACGCGAGGACATGGAGAACGATGCCATGAACAGGGCTCTGAACCAGATATCTAAGTCGCCCTTCACGCGCAGGATAGAGGAGGCTAGACTCCCTCGGCGCTTTAACCAGCCAACGTTTACCATCTATAACGGTAAGACTGACCCCGTAGAGCATGTGAGTCATTTTAACCAAAGGATGGCTGTCTACGCTAAAGACGAAGCCCTGATGTGCAAGGTTTTCCCTTCCAGTCTGGGGCCTGTGGCCATGAGATGGTTCGACGGCTTGACGGCAGGCTCCATCAACTCCTTCAAAGAGCTCACTCAGGCATTCGGCTCCCGTTTTGTCACATGCCGAAGAGTGGCCAGACCTTTCTCTTCCCTGCTATCCTTGTTCATGCAGGAAGGTGAATCCTTGAAGGCATATTCAGACAGGTACTGGGAGATGTTCAATGAGGTAGAAGGTAACAATGATGCAATGGCCCTCAGCACATTCAAGCTCGGCCTCCCTACTGATCACGGTTTGAGGGCATCTCTATCTGGCAAACCGGTCGCAAACGTGCGTCAGCTAATGGACCGCGTAGAGAAGTATAAGAGGGTTGAAGAAGATCAGCAGCAGGGTAAGGGAAAGGACAAGGTTATCTCTCAGGAGAAGAGGGACTCGCGGTCGGACCGTTACAATTATAATAAACCACGGAGGGATTTTGCCGGGCAATCAGGATCGATGAACCCTCAACCGGTCAGCACCGTGTTCAAAGAGCCAGTACACCAGGTCGTGGAAAAGATCAAGAATCATTCTTCAGGTGGCCGAACAAGATGATAGGAAACCCCGAGAAACGCAACAATAATTTGTACTGCCAATACCATCAAGACCATGGGCATACCACGGAGGATTGTAGGAGCCTGTGGGATCACCTGGACCAACTGGTCCGCGACGGTAAATTGAAACACCTCCTGCATCCCTCCAGCGGCCGAGGGCAGACGGGACTAGGGCCACGCAGAGACGACCCCCCAAAGCCGCCGCTAGGGACTATAAACGTCGTCTTCGCCGCGCCAGGAAGAACAGGATCCTGGCCATTGAAAATCATGTCAGTAGGTCGGCCACCCGTAGGGGAGTCAAACCGAGGACCTAAAAGAGCTAAGTGTGGTGCCCCGTTGGTCATGGGATTCTCCGACGAAGACATGATTGGCACCATCCAACCCCATGATGATGCACTAGTTATCACCCTCAGGATAGGAGGGTACGATGTAAAGAGGGTGATGGTGGACCAGGGCAGTGCTGTGGAGGTAATGTACCCAGACCTTTACAAGGGGCTAGGCCTAAAGCCCCAGGACCTGACGCCGTACGATTCCCCCCTTTTGAGCTTTGAAGGAAGGCCTGTCATTCCGAAAGGTCGGATACGCTTACCAGTGCAGTCTGGCACCGAGGAGGTGGAGTTGGATTTCATAGTTGTGGATGCATATTCGCCCTATACGGCACTCGTGGGCAGACCTTGGATTCACGCACTAGGGGCTGTTCCCTCTACTTTACACCAAAAGGTCAAATATCCGTCAGAAGGGCAGGTACGTGAGATCCGAGGAGACCAGTCTGTTGCTCGTCAGTGCTTGGTAGCTGCCATTCAGCATAGGACCACAGCCGAGTCCTCGGACGCAGCCGGGAGGGATTCATAGCAACTACAGTCTCGGGCATTGCCCTTTGCAGAACCAGGTGAAAGCACTCGATGTGAGGATCTAATAAAAGTGGTCATTGGAGATGATCCTGATAGGTTCTTTCAAGTCGGATCTCAGCTTCCTCTTCAAGAGAAGGAAGAGCTGGTACAGTTCCTTAAGCGAAATCTCGACGTGTTTGCCTGGAGTCCTTACGAGGCCCCAGGGGTAGACCCGGAGTTTATATGCCACCACTTGAAGGTGAATCCAATGATCACCCCCAAGAAGCAGCCTATTCGGCGCCCGTCCAAGGAGCATGCTGATGCAGTAAGAGACGAAGTAGCGAAACTCAAAGTGGCCGGGGCTATCAAAGAAGTTTTTTACCCCGAATGGCTAGCAAATACCGTGGTGGTGAAGAAGAAGAGTGGGAAGTGGCGAGTATGCGTACACTTCACGGATTTGAATAGGGCATGCCCCAAAGATCTGTTCCCAATGCCAAAAATAGATCAGCTGGTCGATGCCACTGTCGGCCACCCTCGGATGAGCTTCCTAGACGCCTTCCAAGGCTATCACCAGATACCATTAGCCCCGGATGACCAGAAGAAGACTGCATTTGTCACCCCTGTTGGCAACTACCACTATAAAGTAATGCCGTTTGGCTTGAAGAACGCGGGAACTACCTACCAGAGGATGATGACGAGGATGTTCGCGCCACAGCTGGGCAAGAATATCGAGGTTTACATAGATGACATGGTGGTGAAGAGCAAAGTTATAGCCGAGCATGTGAAGGACCTTGAAACTACCTTTGGGATTCTACGGAAGTACAAGCTACGATTGAATGCTTCTAAGTGCTCGTTTGGGGTAGGGTCCGGAAAATTTTTGGGATACATGGTCACGCACAGAGGAATCGAAGTCAACCCCGACCAGATAAAGGCCATCAACGATCTACGAGCTCCTCGGAACCCCAAGGAGGTTTAGAAGCTAACCGGAATGACCGCTGCCCTCAATCGGTTCATCTCTAGATCAGCAGACAGGTGTCGTCCCTTTTTCTCCCTGCTCAACAAGTGGAAGGGATTCGAATGGACTGAGGAATGTGCTTCTGCATTCCAGCAACTCAAGGATTATCTGGCTCGGCCACCTATCATGTCCAGTCCTGAGCCTGATGAGGTATTGTTCGCCTACATAGCTGTAGCCCCCTATGCAGTGAGCCTGGTGTTGATACGATCAGATTCTGGTGTGCAAAGGCCTGTTTATTACGTAAGCAAGTCGCTGCATGAGGCCGAAGTCCGCTATTTGCCTCTGGAGAAGGCTATCCTGGCAGTAGTGCTGGGCACACGGAAGCTGCCCCACTATTTCCAAGCCCACACGGTCATCGTTCTCACACAACTCCCACTCAAAGCTATACTCCGAAGTGTTGACTACACCGGTCGGATTGCCAAGTGGGGTACAATCTTAGGGGCTTTCGATATAAGATATATGCCCCGCACATTGGTCAAGGGACAGGTCCTCGCAGATTTGGTGGCTGAGTTCACGGAGCCCCAGTTAGAAGAAGTAAAGCCCACGTCAGGCATGGATGAAAAATCAGTTGGCCTGATCTCCCAACAGAATCCCTCCCACTGGGAAGTGTACGTGGATGGCGCGGCAAACCAAAAAGGATCTGGAGTTGGGCTGGTACTGATATCCCCCGAGAAAATCACCATCGAGAAATCATTAAGGCTGGGCTTCTCGGCAACGAATAATGAGGCGGAGTATGAGGCCCTACTGATGGGGATGACCATGGTCCATAAAATGGGGGGGAAGTCCGTGGAATTGTTCTCGGACTCAAGATTGGTTGTAGGACAAGTACAAGGCGAGTTTGAGGCAAAGGACGAAAGAATGCAGGGGTACCTGGGTCGTGTTAAACAGCTGCAGTCAGGGTTCGACTTTTTCAGTTTGCTGCACATCCCTAGGAGTGGCAACTCACATGCTGACTCCCTGGCGACGCTTGCCACCTCTTCGGCACAAGACCTTCCGAGGGTCATCCTCGTCGAGGACTTGCACAGGCCTACAGAAGCGAAGTCAGTGGCATTTCAGGTTCACCAGGTCAGAGCCGGGCCGTGCTGGATGGACCCTCTAGTCAGATTTCTCAAAGAAGATGTATTGCCTGAAGACAGGGGAGAAGCTGATAAAATTCGAAGGAAGGCGATTAAGTTCTGGTTATCCGAGGACCAGAAACTGTATAGACGCTCCTACTCGGGGCCATACTTGTTATGCATGCATCCCGAGGCAACTGAGACGTTACTAGAAGAGTTGCACGAAGGAATCTGTGGGAGCCACACTGGAGGCAGGTCCTTGGCTCACCGAGCCCTCACCCAAGGCTATTGGTGGCCTAACATGCAAAAGGAGGCACACGAATACGCTAAAAAGTGTGATCAATGTCAACGCTTCGCTCCAAACATTCACCAGCCAGGGGGAAAACTTAATCCGCTATCTAGCCCATGGCCTTTCGCCCAATGGGGTTTGAATATTGTGGGACCCTTCCCCAAAGCTGCAGGAAACAAGAAGTACCTCCTGGTCGGAACAAACTACTTCACCAAATGGGTTGAAGCTGAGGCCTTAGCCAATATCAGAGACGTTGATGTGCAAAAGTTCGTGTGGAAGAATATCGTCACCCGGTTTGGAGTTCCTCACACTCTCATCTCGGACAACGGCTTGCAGTTTGATAGCAGGGCATTTAGGAACTACTGCAGTGAGCTGGGAATTTTGAACAGATACTCCACTCCAGCCTATCCCCAGGGTAATGGACAGGCAGAAGCCATCAACAAGGTCATACTAAATGGCTTAAAGAAGAGGTTAGATGATGCAAAGGGCAAATGGGTAGACGAACTGCCGCACATACTTTGGGCTTACAGAACTACGCCTCGCAGGTCTACTGGAGAGACACCCTTCTCAATGACCTATGGGGCTGAAGCAGTCATCCCTTTGGAAACCGGGTTCCCAACGATGAAAACTAGTTCATTCAGTCCGGCCGATAACGATGAGCAACTACAGAGGAGTTTAGATTTGATTGAGGAAAGGAGGGAGAATGCAATGGTTCGGCTGGCACATTATCAACAGAAACTCAGGCAAGGCTATGATTTTAACGTAAAGTTAAGGCCACTAGAGCCTGGTGATCTAGTGTTGAGGAAAGTTGTAGGCACTGCAAAAAACCCGGCTTGGGGAAAACTTGGACCCAATTGGGAAGGACCATATCGTATTACCTCAGGAGCAGGCATTGGGGCATATTTCTTAGAAGACCTAGATGGTCATGTAATACCGCGCCCATGGAATGTAAATAACCTCAAGAGGTACTTTTATTGACCAAGTCTCTCCTTCAACAGATGTGTCAATTCTCTGCATAAAGTATTCTCTCTAGTGTTTAAACTTAAATCCAATCATGCCTGTAGTCCTCGGACCAGATGATTTGGGTTAGTTAGCACTCAGTTACAGTTTGTGTTTAAACTTAAATCCAATCATGCCTGTAGTCCTCGGACCAGATGATTTGGGTTAGTTAGCACTCAGTTACAGTTTTATAGTGTTTAAACTTAAATCCAATCATGCCTGTAGTCCTCGGACCAGATGATTTGGGTTAGTTAGCACTCAGTTACAGTTTGTGTTTAAACTTAAATCCAATCATGCCTGTAGTCCTCGGACCAGATGATTTGGGTTAGTTAGCACTCAGTTACAGTTTGTGTTTAAACTTAAATCCAATCATGCCTGTAGTCCTCGGACCAGATGATTTGGGTTAGTTAGCACTCAGTTACAGTTTTATAGTGTTTAAACTTAAATCCAATCATGCCTGTAGTCCTCGGACCAGATGATTTAGGTTAGTTAGCACTCAGTTACAGTTTGTGTTTAAACTTAAATCCAATCATGCCTGTAGTCCTCGGACCAGATGATTTGGGTTAGTTAGCACTCAGTTACAGTTTGTGTTTAAACTTAAATCCAATCATGCCTGTAGTCCTCGGACCAGATGATTTGGGTTAGTTAGCACTCAGTTACAGTTTGTGTTTAAACTTAAATCCAATCATGCCTGTAGTCCTCGGACCAGATGATTTGGGTTAGTTAGCATTCAGTTACAGTTTTATAGTGTTTAAACTTAAATCCAATCATACCTGTAGTCCTCGGACCAGATGATTTGGGTTAGTTAGCGCTCAGTTACAGTTTTATAGTGTTTAAACTTAAATCCAATCATGCCTGTAGTCCTCGGACCAGATGATTTGGGTTAGTTAGCACTCAGTTACATCTCTAGTATTTAAACTTAAATCCAATCATGCCTGTAGTCCTCGGACCAGATGATTTGGGTTAGTTAGCACTCAGTTACATCTCTATAGTGTTTAAACTTAAATCCTATCATGCCTGTAGTCCTCGGACCAGGTGATTAGGGTTAGTTGACACACGAATACAGTCAAACCCCATGATCCTTGAACCAAACGACAGGTTAGTCGATACCCCCCCCGCGCAGTTGTTGTTACTGGGGTTTTTAGTGCTAAAATTCCTGATTGTGTTTAAATCGGTTCTAAGTTATAAATGTTTTCCTCCGTTACGTTTAGTGCGAAACCGAGGGGTAATAACTTATGTTTTACTTGGAAGGACATGCGAAACTCGCGTATGCACTTATTCTAATCATTTCTCGTCAATAACTCTTATTCGGCCTATCCTTTTCAATTTTAATTACTCACAGCACCATTATGATGTATCAGTCAAGTTATTTATATTATCATGTCACAATTGCAATGTATGATTGTATGTACGGCAATAGTAAGTGATAAAGCATGTATCAAAGACATCAAAAGACAAATAGGGAGCCATTCCATTCAACGAAAAGTATGTACTTAATCAGTAAAACAAGAAAGAAAGGACTACAATTTCTTAAATAAAGAACAAAAGCGTAAGTGCAAAATAAAAACCCTATATATCTATTCTTTCGCTGGAGGAAGCACGGGGTCAGCAGCCTGGCTTGTCCGAGCAGTAGTTTCAGTAGGCTTTTCCTTGGGCTCAGAAGAAATTTTCTCTCCGCCTGACCCTTGGTCTTTTCCTTTGGCTGATTCAGCTGGCTTATCTTTGGCGCCTGGCTGACCAGTTTCCTTGCTCGCACCAAGGGTGGACGGAGGAGCCTGGTCGGCCTGGTTTGGCCCAGAAGCCTCAGGAGGCTGGGGGGCAGAGGGATCATCCACTGGGATTTCTTGGATATCAGGGTCATAGTAGATGCTCCCAGGTAACCTCAAGGGAGAGTCCGAGGGTACCCCAGCTGCGTCCAAAGCTTTTTCCCAGGTTTTGTCACAGTACTCGCGACAAACAGAGGCAAACTGCTCAGTGAGTTCCCGCACTGTCACATCTGCCCCCAACTGGTACGCTGCCTTCTTCTCGGTTTCAATTGACTCCTTAGCCAATTGAACCTTTTGCTCGGCTGCTTTGGCGTTATCCCTAGCCTTTTGCAGCTCGGCCCTGAGTCCTTTCACCAGCTCCCGTTCGGTCGCCAAATTAACCCCCGAGGCATTCAGCAGTTTTTGCTGCTCCTCGACCTGCTTTTCAACATTTTTAAGCCCAGCATCGAGGCTTCGCTTCTGGGAGATCGCCTCTTTAAGCTCCTCGGACATTTGAGAATGCTCCTCCTTCAGCTTTCCAAGGGATGCCTCTGCTTCATGCTGGGACTGGATTGCTGCTTGGGCTTTGATCCAGGATTCTTTGTTCAACCCCTCAGCCACATAGACTTGCTGAGTAATCTGCATGACAACACTTTCACTGTTAAGAAGAAAAGCGAAGCCAATCAAGTATAAAACTTAAACTCATAAGTGGTGCACTTACCATGGCTAGGTCCCTCTTAAGAGACATGAAGAGCTCCTGCTGGTTGAAGCGCCTGTAGGACTCCATGTCGTGGGGAAGGAGGAGTGGTTGCTGCAAGGCCTCGGCGACATAGCCTGCCCTCCCTCCGTCATAATTCCTGAGGGAGGTATCCCACAGGATTGGAGCGCCCTCCAGCTCCAACTTGGGAGACCAAATTCTCGGTCCTCCCCCTCGGCGTACATTTGCCACAAAAGCCTCTTCTCGGCTTTCAGTGGATGAAGCCCTATAGGCTCGGCTGTCCACCACTTTCTGCTGCTTAGCCCCCTTGTCTGGCAGCTTTTGTTTTTCCCCAACCTCAACGTGGGGCCTTTTCTTCTTTAAGTCCGGAATGGGCTTCAGACTTGGGTCAGGAACCTGCGTGGACGCTGGAGGCAGTGTCACTACTATTTTTGACGACCCAGCATCTTTCTGCTCGGGTTTTTTCCCCCTGCCTTTCATCAAACTCCTCAGGTCCATATTTTCGTCCGAAGAGCCTTCAGAATGAGCAGCTAATAGATTAAGGTGAATGCCCGATTGCTTGTCGGTATCCTCCTCAGCGTCCGAAACCTCTATCACTCGATCGGCTCTTGAACCCTCTCCCCCAAACTGGAATCTATCTATCTGTTCCTCTAGCGAGGAGGTGGAAGAACCGACCCCTTCGCCTTCAGCTGCCTATCCGAGAGGGACTTGCTGGAGTGGTTGGACGAGAGGGGGTATAGCTTGAGGGCGTGGATGTGGTACGGGCTCTAGATCATATGACGCCAAAAAACCCTTCTGACCAACGTCAATACGGGCAAGACAGCGGTCTCCTTGGACAATTGCGTTGCCGACTGGTTGGAAACCCTTTGGATTTCCTGTGTAGCCCAGAATAAGAGGAGCCGATCGGAGCTGTCCGTCCTCGCTCACGAAAATCTCAGATCTCAACAGGAAATTGAGGGCGGCGACGTTCGTAAGACTTAGCCGAGGAGCTACGAAGTTTTTATCTGTTCCAAAGGCACAGCAAAGCTATATTAGAGACTCGCAAATAGTAGTACAAAGGAAACCAAAAACGATTAAAGGACGAGGACCCTGGGACTATAGTTAGTGTGCCTAAATCTAACATGGCCCACCTGGCTTTCCCTGCTTGGTTGGGCAGTGATGGCCGTCATGCCATGCGCCCGAGACGATCACATAGTCGTCTTTCATCCCTTTGTTGGATTTGGGGAGGCAAGAAATGAGCCTGACCACGTCCGACCGGGATTTCAAGTAATATCCCGCGTCTCGCTGGCTATGGCATTCGTACAGATGTACTACGTCGAGCCAGGTGAGGCCTAATCCTAGGTGAAGGTTAAGGTCCTCAATGGCCCCTAGAATCCTAAACATGTTGGGTGCGCACTGCCAGGGAGTGAGCCTATGGTTTCGGAGATAGCTAATGGTGATGGGACCCATGGGAATGGTCATTCCCCCTTCTTTGAAGGCGATAAGGGGAATAACTACTTCTCCTGTCTTCCGGTCTGTTAGAATCTTTTCTGGGGGGCAATATCTCACACCCACGTTGGGAGGTATGCGATACGTGGCCCTAAATGCTTCTAGTCACTCAGGGGTATCCACCATGTACTCAAGCTTTCCCATGGTGCTTAGACGAAACTGTTGGCCGAAGAGAAAACTAAATGGCTTGGTGAACGATGACTCACCGGGACTAAATCGGAAAGAAGATTTCAGGCTCGTAGGAGGGTTCTTGATGACTCTGGGAAGACCTGAAAGCAGCGACTCAGAGATTTGGACGGAGCGGCGCGTCTGTTTCTCTCTAGAGCGTCTGAAGATTTGCAAAGTGCGGAAGAAATAATGACCTCTGAAGCTTTATACGGGGTCAAACGAAGAGTCAGGGGCACTCCCGCCCAAATTTCGAAGAAAAACCACAGCCGTTGGATCAGTCTGTTACCACTGAATCTAAAGGAAAAAGCGCCACCTGGTGCAATTAATGCAGCGCCTGGGGAATGAGGAAACCGCAGTAGCATTAATGAAACGACAGTTCCTACATTTATGCACGTGCCAGTTCAAATTTGCCTGTTTGCAAGCCTTTGCTCCATGGCAAGCCAAAATCCTACTTTTTCTCTTCGGACGCGAATGAAAAAATACAATTTTGAGGGGCTAATGTGGGGGGAGAAAAACCCGACCCAACTTATTGGGCCCAAGGCCCTGAATGAGGAACATTTTTCGTCCGAGGAGGCGAGGCCTTCAGTTCGGCCCATGGCAAAGGAGAATGCCTTGAGATGAACACGTGTACTATCCGAGGAGATGTTCATATGTCCGAGTAGTCCAACATCTTCGGATTCGAAGAGGTTTGATCCAACACGAGCATGGGAGGTTCAAGCGATCTGTGTGACAAGTGTTAAGATAGAAAGGAACCTTAGACACACGTAAAGATAATGGGAACAGAGAAATATCAAGGGGGCATACTTCTGCCACCACATTTAATGCAATGCACCTACCTTTCTGGCCGCATTTATGTGGACAAGACCCCTGAACAGTGCTTTCTCAGCTACCACCACTCACATAAGGCTAAAAGTGGGGTGATGGGACATGCCCTCAAGTGGACGCCTGGATGATGAACAAGTGGACGGAGAAGATGTAGGAAGGCAGTGCTATATAAGGGAAGGGGGCCTCTGATAGAAGGTGGAGGAAAAAAGAAAGATATTTGATTACTGTAGCTCCAAGAATTGTAATCTTAAATTATCAATGAAAAGCGCCTCTTCGGACATGGCACCCATATCAGTCCGAGGACATATTAACCCAAATCCTCCCATTGGTGTTGCCGTTTAATACTGTTGTTTTCATTATCGACCTTCCACTGTCAAAGAATATGTCCAAGCCTCTAAGTTTGACCAGTTTAACATTCCAGCAAGTGAAACAGAAAATTTCATCACTCTTGCCCTTCCCAGAGAATTTGTAATTCCATGGCAAAGACAAGGGTACACTCATCTTCATTTTGGTGCAGTAAGACTGGCACTAACCTTCCACGGAAGAAAGGGACTTCCTATAGCCTCTCGAATTTCACTCCTTGATTCTAGATTCCTAGAATACCAAAATGCGGTCATAGGAACTGTCCAAACTACTCTCAATGCAGGAACAGTCTTTGTTACCCTTTTCCCCAACTTCAATATGTCTCTCAGAGACCCTCACCTTTGTGATGCTCTTAAAGTACAAGTCCAGATTACTGGTGCTTCTCAGGTACAAGATACATTTGCTGCCACACTTCATTATCAGCTAGCCTATAGACTTCAGAATCATGCTTTTGATATGGCTGTCCCAGATCTAGCTCAGTCCAATGATGCCTTACTGATCCAGGTTGATCCAGGAATGACACCAATGTGTACATTTGTTCCTAGACAACTGAATAGGGAACAAATGACATCTATCTTTCCAGAGTCTTGGATTACAAGATACGAGATGCTTCATCAAACAACCAAGCCGATCCAGTCAAACGAGCCCTTCTTTGTCAGAAAAGCCAATGGTGAAGTAGAGACAAGATTTCTAACAGCTCCCCCAGAAAAGAAAGATGTAACAGTCTTTCCTACTCAGATGGCAATGATTCAGCCCGTCTCATATGTTGGTGAAAAAGGCCTTAAAATTAAGGCATTTAGTAAGGATGGAAAGCCCTGTTATGAAGGAAAATCACTTTCTGGACACATATGGTGGGACGTTTGCAATTGTCCTGATTGTCAAGAAGAGGAGGACTTCGAAGAAGAAAGTTCAAGGAGGAAGAAGAAATCTTTCCAGCAAAAACTCAAGGAAAGGTATGAAGCAGGAGATCCAGAAGTTGACCTTCTTGGAGAACCCTCTGGTAAGTTTGATTATTATGTTCTTTATCCCAGAACCAAGAACAAAAGGCTTCCTTCTCCCCTTCCATACAAAGACGAACAAAACCCAAACCAGAAACCTCCACTAATTCCATACTATCAAAAGATCCTTCCCCAAATATCAAAATGCCAACCCCTCCCTCTTAATCAAAACCATGTACAAAACCCATTACCATGTTATATGCTCGATCAAGCTTCAACCTCCTACTCACAGAATTTCCCTCCATTAGAAAGCTTTGATCATCCCCAAACCAACACCAGACATGTATGGAAGATCAAAAATCCTGTTGGAGTCAATCCAGATGGAACAAAGAAGCAAGTCTCCTCAGCAGAGGCAGCTTTGAATTGGCAAGCAGAAAATGCTGTAGCCCAAAACCATGTTCTTTCAAGAATTCTGGATAACCAGCAAAAGATGGCTGAAGTGGTCACTCATACTTTTTCCTCCTCAAACTCCCTTATTGAGGATTTAAAGAAGAAAATCAAGACAGTTGAGGAAGAATTGGCAATTATTACATCTACAGTCAGAGACTTGTCTGTCTCTTTTCCCCTTATTGGGCAAAAAGAAAAAGAAAGAAGACAGTTGTTGTTACAACTCCAATCCATGGAAGGACCCCAGAAAGAAATCCCTCAGACTCCTCCGATACATGTTCACATGCCTCTCCAACCTCGGCAATCTTTATATAAAGATTTATCCATCCCATTAACTTCTCCATTTTCCCCGGCCTCTCCCTACCAGAATCTTCAACCATTAGCCATAACGCATCCTGACCTTAATCCTTTCAAGCCAAGTGGAATTTTCCCTGTCATAACCTACAATACTTCAACCCAACCACAGTCCCAAAATAAGACTTTCCCTACCAAAAAGGACAAAGAACCATTGTATCAACCACCTGATCCAACAGTTGGAGCTTCCTCAAAACCTCCTGACATGAACATGTTAGCCGTAGACCCTGATCCTCCAAACCCAATCTCATCGTTCCTCAAAACTCTCACCCTTGCAGATCCAAGAGACCCCTCTGTGCTCCCTATAATTGAGGATTCTGAATTAGACCTGTCAGATCTTGGTCTAGAGCAAGTGTTTATGACTGAAGCAGAACCAAAGGAAGAAGAGGAAGATGATGTTCTTCGACCCAGACAACCTCCACCAATATTTCCTCCACCACCTATTATTCCAGAAAATCAAACAAGATTGGCTTACTCACCAACCACTGACTCCAAACATCTGTTCACCCTTGATAATATCCCTCCTTCAAAATGGCATGAAGAGTTTTTCAACATGTATTCCTGGTGTATAGCAGAACTCCAAGCCCCAAATACCACGGTTCCCCAGATTATTGCCAAATTTGTAGCAAGAATCACAGGAAGATTGCGAGAATGGTGGATTAATCTAGGGGAATACAGGCAAAGACAGGCGGCTCAATGTAATACCTTGGAGGATTTCTTCACAATAATCCATAATGAGTTTCTTGGCTCTGTAACTCACTACACTGAAGTAGCACGAGAAGAATTTCTATTGATGAAATGCTGCTCATTTGAAAGAAGAGATCTGGAGAAACATTTTGACAGAATGTCAAGGAGATACTATTCTTTTAATGGTATGGATGACGTTAATTCGAAGCATACTTTCCTCAATTCCCTTCCACAACCATTAGGAGACGAAACTCTTCGCATGATGAATCTCCAAAGGATAACTTTACAACAAGCCTCTTTGGGAGAAATCTATCAGCATGTGCTTATTGCCCTAGAAAAACTCTGCAATCAGAGAAAATTTCTTTCAGAAATCAACAAGATTCATGGCAAACTCAAAGATAATTGTAAAAAGAAGGACTTGCAGATCAAGTGCTATGACAGGAATTGTACCTGCTCAACAAAAAGAAAAGATCATTTTAAGAAATACTCCTGGAAGAAAAAGCACTATAGGAGTCAAAAGAAGCAATCCTTTCACAAGAAGAGATGGAGATTTCTTAAAAGAAAGCAGTTCAGAGGGAAAACTTCAAGAGTATGTTTTGTATGCAGAAGACCAGGGCATTTTGCAAAAAATTGTCCAAAAAAGGAGAAAGCAGCAAAACTCTTGGAGCAAGCACAGATTCATGCGGATGATACTCCCTTTTCAGACGTAGAGTCTCTTTTTTCACTAGATGAGGAATACTCCCCTCAAGCCTTAGCAGTTATGGCTTATTCCACTTCAGAAGAAGACTCAGATCTAGACGATGAAGAAGATTCAGATCCAGAAATCCAAACTATCTTCACATCACAGCCCATTATAGCCCCCTTAACCAACCCAACTCCTATAGCTCAAGTAAGCATTCTCCTGGATACTTATGCCAAACCCATTTCGGTGATAGCCTTATTTGATACAGGAGCAGCAGCGACGATCCTTCATCCCAAAATACTACCCAAAGAATGTTGGTTACCTCATCACCAGATGTTCAGAGCAGCAAATGGAGAAACATTCTTGATCACCCTGAAAAGCAAACTCATTCTCATCAGGATATTCCCAACACTCACCATTAAACACCAAGTCCTTGGCTCCCCTCTCACAGGAAGAGACCTTCTCATAGGATTTGATCTCCTTCATCAAATACCCAGCCTAAGATGGTCTTCAAAAGGACTCATGCATAAACAACACCTTCTCACCTGGACCCAAGTTCCTCATTTATTCTCAGTAGATCCTTTTGAGTCCCTGAAATTCCAGATCATCAATGATTGTTGTGCAAACAGCCACTCTGAATTCCTCCTTAAAAATCCAAACCCCTTGTGGAAAAATCCAACTTTCTTCATCCATTTACCCTTCAAAAAAAATGAAGATGTTAATCCCACAAAAGCTAGTCACAGAGGGATGAATCCAGAACATTTAACTTTGGCCAAACAAGAACTCTCCACCCTCCTTTCTGAAGAACTCATTGAACCTACAACCTCGCCATGGGCATGTGAAGCTTTCTATGTCAATAAACATGCTGAGCAAGTACGAGGAAAACTCAGACTGGTAATTAATTACCAAGATCTCAACCACTTTCTTGCAGATGACAAATTTCCTCTGCCAAATAAAAGTGCTCTTTTCCAGCATCTTTCAAATGCCAGAATATTCTCAAAGTTTGATCTCAAAGCAGGGTTTTGGCAACTTGGAATTCACCCAGAGGACAGGTACAAGACGGCATTCTGCATTCCAGATCATCATTACCAATGGACGGTCATGCCTTTTGGTCTTAAAAATGCTCCATCCCAGTTTCAAAAAGCAATGGTAACGCTGTTCCAGCCACTCTTGACAAATGCATTAATCTATGTAGATGATATCCTCTTGTTCTCAAAAGACGAGGAATCCCATGAAAAGTTACTCGCTGAATTCTACCAGTTGGTGAGATCTCAAGGGATAATGCTTTCAGAAAAGAAAATGGTTATCGGACAGTCTTCCATAGACTTTTTGGGAGTAAATATTTCAGATGGGAGGTATACTTTGCAGCCTCATATAGCTGTCTCTCTTGGTGAATTTCCAGACAAGCTCACAAGTGCCAAGCAAATACAACAGTTCCTTGGAATTGTCAATTACATGTCGGATTTTATTCCGAAGATATCTAAGTATAGGAATTGTTTGACTCAATTACTGAAGAAATCACCTCCAGAATGGAACTCTGTTCATACAGAAGCAGTCCAACAGCTAAAGAAATTGGCAGAAAAGCTTCCCCCTTTGCAGATTCCAGGACCAGGCAAACGAATACTGCAGACCGATGCTAGTGACGAATATTGGGCAGCAGCTCTTTTCGAAGAGATTAATGGCAAAAGAAGTATTTGTGGATACAAAAGCGGTGCATTCAAGCCCTCAGAGCTTCATTATCACTCCACTTTCAAAGAAATCCTTGCAGTCAAACATGGGATTGAAAAATTCCAGTTCCACCTCCTTGGCCATAACTTCTTAGTAGAAATGGATATGTCTTCCTTTCCCAAAATGCTTCAGTTCAAAAGGAAAATGCTTCCACATCCCCAGTTACTCAGGTGGTCAAATTGGTTTTCACAATGGTCTTTTCAAGTCAAACATATTAGAGGTAAAGAAAACCTCATCACCGATTATCTTTCCAGAAAGCCTCCAATCCTTAATACCACTATTATTCCTCCACCCCTGTGTGTATACCCTATTACTGATCCATCCTCATCCTCAAACCCTCCTTTGGCAGATCCTGATGACATCCTCACTATGATAGACATCCTCCCTCCAGAACTAAAAACCCAAATCAAAACTTTGACCCTCCAAGCTAGATCCAAAAGAATCATTAAAACCCTCCATGAGTACCTCAAAAAACACCAGTCTCACTTCCTAGCAGTTTTTCCTGACATAGACCAGCCTTGGAAAACCCCCTTTGCTTTTTGGATAACCAATTGGAATGTGGCGCATTATCTCTACATGTGGTACTTACTCAACGAGTATTACTTATGTCTTCACTTTGAACCAGAATTCTACAGGTATCTCTTTCCGCATGGCAATAAGTATTTTCACAAATTCTGGTTTGAGATTTTAAAAAATGATGCTCATGATGGTGAATGGGCAAAGTATCCAAAGATAGAACACCCTAGATTTGGGCATAAAGTCAAGTCAGCATGCCTAGTAGCTAAGCTCAATTCTAAAAATGACATCCGTGCAGACGGAGTTTTTCACCCTTCAGAGATGCATTGGATTGTTAATCCAGATGGCACACTCCATATGCATTCTGACGTACATTGGGTATCCTGTTATCATGCACTCACAATGGCTGAATCTCTTAACAAAGGAATACTCCCTGTAATAGTGCCAACTGATCCAGATGTTTGCAGACAACAATGGCCACATGAAGATCACTGGGAAATGCCTAATCCTCTCATAGGATATGATGACCCTTACTATCACAACCATGATCCAGATGAAGTTGATGAAGAATGGTTCCAAGGAAGAGACGATTAAAATAGTATTATTGTATAATATCGTTTGCTTTATTGTAATAAAAAAAAAAAAAAAAAAAAAAAAAAAAAAAAAAAAAAAGCAATCCAAAGTCCTAGAAACGTCTTCAGACGTAATCTTTCACCAGTTACTGTTCATTATCTACTTGTCAGAAACATATCTCTGAAGAAATCCAATCTTGTACACAGACCCCTATGCAGCATGACACTTGTTGCCAAGCTTCACTCTTTCAGACTCATATGAAGACAAAATGTCGGCAGATCCTTATCTCCTAGAAGATTCTTCAAAGCTGGTTTCTGCCCCTGTGATGGACACATGTAGCTCCATAAAAATGGCCCCTCCTTTTCTGTACTGTAGAATGTATTTAGTTTTGTCTATAAATAGAGTGCTTGTAGTCTTAAGGAGGCAAGAGAGAGGAAGGAGAAGCCTCCATAGCCAACCTGAGTCCTAGATGCCTGATGTAAAAAAGCTCCTAAATCTAATAATATCGTTTGCTTTATTGTACCTAGTTCTGTGTTTTAATCCTTATATCCATACTATTTGTTATGCTTTCTTAGTAGCCTACGTGATTTATCAGTTTCTATAATCCTACTGTTACATAATCTTCTTACACCCCCTTTTGTTCTCTAGGTCTACTTCTTCCTTTGCTCATAGTTGGTATCAGAGCCATATGATTAGTTTCTCACTCCTTTGATTAGTATAGTTGATTATTGTCCTGATTAGTATGCTCTGTGATTTACAGTTGCCACAATAAGTGGATCCTCTGTATTAGTCACAACAGAACACTGGATTTGATAATCAGCTAGAACACTAAGGAGTTTGTTTTTAGAAGTGTCAAAGAACTTTGTTCTCCATAGTAACCTGGTGGACGTTTAAGCCTGTGGTGGTGTTTAGTCCTGTTAGGTCTTGGCAAACAGTTCTTTCCTAAAGAAACGATTATGGCAAATGCATCTTCAGAAATAGCTGATACAACTAGTTCTGCCTTTGATCTTTCCCTTCGCAGATCTACTGCAAATAGGTTAGAATACCTGTACGAAATTTCTCATATCCCTGAAGACAGTAAAATTCCTATTACTGATTTCCCTATTGTAAATCCTTACACTGTATTTGACAAACCCCAAACTTCCTTCAAGCAATCTATAAAAAGGCTTTTAGGTCCTTCTCGACCTTCCACTGTCAAAGAATATGTCCAAGCCTCTAAGTTTGACCAGTTTAACATTCCAGCAAGTGAAACAGAAAATTTCATCACTCTTGCCCTTCCCAGAGAATTTGTAATTCCATGGCAAAGACAAGGGTACACTCATCTTCATTTTGGTGCAGTAAGACTGGCACTAACCTTCCACGGAAGAAAGGGACTTCCTATAGCCTCTCGAATTTCACTCCTTGATTCTAGATTCCTAGAATACCAAAATGCGGTCATAGGAACTGTCCAAACTACTCTCAATGCAGGAACAGTCTTTGTTACCCTTTTCCCCAACTTCAATATGTCTCTCAGAGACCCTCACCTTTGTGATGCTCTTAAAGTACAAGTCCAGATTACTGGTGCTTCTCAGGTGCAAGATACATTTGCTGCCACACTTCATTATCAGCTAGCCTATAGACTTCAGAATCATGCTTTTGATATGGCTGTCCCAGATCTAGCCCAGTCCAATGATGCCTTACTGATCCAGGTTGATCCAGGAATGACACCAATGTGTACATTTGTTCCTAGACAACTGAATAGGGAACAAATGACATCTATCTTTCCAGAGTCTTGGATTACAAGATACGAGATGCTTCATCAAACAACCAAGCCGATCCAGTCAAACGAGCCCTTCTTTGTCAGAAAAGCCAATGGTGAAGTAGAGACAAGATTTCTAACAGCTCCCCCAGAAAAGAAAGATGTAACAGTCTTTCCTACTCAGATGGCAATGATTCAGCCCGTCTCATATGTTGGTGAAAAAGGCCTTAAAATTAAGGCATTTAGTAAGGATGGAAAGCCCTGTTATGAAGGAAAATCACTTTCTGGACACATATGGTGGGACGTTTGCAATTGTCCTGATTGTCAAGAAGAGGAGGACTTCGAAGAAGAAAGTTCAAGGAGGAAGAAGAAATCTTTCCAGCAAAAACTCAAGGAAAGGTATGAAGCAGGAGATCCAGAAGTTGACCTTCTTGGAGAACCCTCTGGTAAGTTTGATTATTATGTTCTTTATCCCAGAACCAAGAACAAAAGGCTTCCTTCTCCCCTTCCATACAAAGACGAACAAAACCCAAACCAGAAACCTCCACTAATTCCATACTATCAAAAGATCCTTCCCCAAATATCAAAATGCCAACCCCTCCCTCTTAATCAAAACCATGTACAAAACCCATTACCATGTTATATGCTCGATCAAGCTTCAACCTCCTACTCACAGAATTTCCCTCCATTAGAAAGCTTTGATCATCCCCAAACCAACACCAGACATGTATGGAAGATCAAAAATCCTGTTGGAGTCAATCCAGATGGAACAAAGAAGCAAGT
This sequence comes from Quercus ilex subsp. ballota, assembly GCA_032727855.1. Classification (NCBI taxonomy): domain Eukaryota; kingdom Viridiplantae; phylum Streptophyta; class Magnoliopsida; order Fagales; family Fagaceae; genus Quercus; species Quercus ilex. The sequence continues at coordinate 30,380,263 of CM064909.1, forward strand.
CTCCTCAGCAGAGGCAGCTTTGAATTGGCAAGCAGAAAATGCTGTAGCCCAAAACCATGTTCTTTCAAGAATTCTGGATAACCAGCAAAAGATGGCTGAAGTGGTCACTCATACTTTTTCCTCCTCAAACTCCCTTATTGAGGATTTAAAGAAGAAAATCAAGACAGTTGAGGAAGAATTGGCAATTATTACATCTACAGTCAGAGACTTGTCTGTCTCTTTTCCCCTTATTGGGCAAAAAGAAAAAGAAAGAAGACAGTTGTTGTTACAACTCCAATCCATGGAAGGACCCCAGAAAGAAATCCCTCAGACTCCTCCGATACATGTTCACATGCCTCTCCAACCTCGGCAATCTTTATATAAAGATTTATCCATCCCATTAACTTCTCCATTTTCCCCGGCCTCTCCCTACCAGAATCTTCAACCATTAGCCATAACGCATCCTGACCTTAATCCTTTCAAGCCAAGTGGAATTTTCCCTGTCATAACCTACAATACTTCAACCCAACCACAGTCCCAAAATAAGACTTTCCCTACCAAAAAGGACAAAGAACCATTGTATCAACCACCTGATCCAACAGTTGGAGCTTCCTCAAAACCTCCTGACATGAACATGTTAGCCGTAGACCCTGATCCTCCAAACCCAATCTCATCGTTCCTCAAAACTCTCACCCTTGCAGATCCAAGAGACCCCTCTGTGCTCCCTATAATTGAGGATTCTGAATTAGACCTGTCAGATCTTGGTCTAGAGCAAGTGTTTATGACTGAAGCAGAACCAAAGGAAGAAGAGGAAGATGATGTTCTTCGACCCAGACAACCTCCACCAATATTTCCTCCACCACCTATTATTCCAGAAAATCAAACAAGATTGGCTTACTCACCAACCACTGACTCCAAACATCTGTTCACCCTTGATAATATCCCTCCTTCAAAATGGCATGAAGAGTTTTTCAACATGTATTCCTGGTGTATAGCAGAACTCCAAGCCCCAAATACCACGGTTCCCCAGATTATTGCCAAATTTGTAGCAAGAATCACAGGAAGATTGCGAGAATGGTGGATTAATCTAGGGGAATACAGGCAAAGACAGGCGGCTCAATGTAATACCTTGGAGGATTTCTTCACAATAATCCATAATGAGTTTCTTGGCTCTGTAACTCACTACACTGAAGTAGCACGAGAAGAATTTCTATTGATGAAATGCTGCTCATTTGAAAGAAGAGATCTGGAGAAACATTTTGACAGAATGTCAAGGAGATACTATTCTTTTAATGGTATGGATGACGTTAATTCGAAGCATACTTTCCTCAATTCCCTTCCACAACCATTAGGAGACGAAACTCTTCGCATGATGAATCTCCAAAGGATAACTTTACAACAAGCCTCTTTGGGAGAAATCTATCAGCATGTGCTTATTGCCCTAGAAAAACTCTGCAATCAGAGAAAATTTCTTTCAGAAATCAACAAGATTCATGGCAAACTCAAAGATAATTGTAAAAAGAAGGACTTGCAGATCAAGTGCTATGACAGGAATTGTACCTGCTCAACAAAAAGAAAAGATCATTTTAAGAAATACTCCTGGAAGAAAAAGCACTATAGGAGTCAAAAGAAGCAATCCTTTCACAAGAAGAGATGGAGATTTCTTAAAAGAAAGCAGTTCAGAGGGAAAACTTCAAGAGTATGTTTTGTATGCAGAAGACCAGGGCATTTTGCAAAAAATTGTCCAAAAAAGGAGAAAGCAGCAAAACTCTTGGAGCAAGCACAGATTCATGCGGATGATACTCCCTTTTCAGACGTAGAGTCTCTTTTTTCACTAGATGAGGAATACTCCCCTCAAGCCTTAGCAGTTATGGCTTATTCCACTTCAGAAGAAGACTCAGATCTAGACGATGAAGAAGATTCAGATCCAGAAATCCAAACTATCTTCACATCACAGCCCATTATAGCCCCCTTAACCAACCCAACTCCTATAGCTCAAGTAAGCATTCTCCTGGATACTTATGCCAAACCCATTTCGGTGATAGCCTTATTTGATACAGGAGCAGCAGCGACGATCCTTCATCCCAAAATACTACCCAAAGAATGTTGGTTACCTCATCACCAGATGTTCAGAGCAGCAAATGGAGAAACATTCTTGATCACCCTGAAAAGCAAACCCATTCTCATCAGGATATTCCCAACACTCACCATTAAACACCAAGTCCTTGGCTCCCCTCTCACAGGAAGAGACCTTCTCATAGGATTTGATCTCCTTCATCAAATACCCAGCCTAAGATGGTCTTCAAAAGGACTCATGCATAAACAACACCTTCTCACCTGGACCCAAGTTCCTCATTTATTCTCAGTAGATCCTTTTGAGTCCCTGAAATTCCAGATCATCAATGATTGTTGTGCAAACAGCCACTCTGAATTCCTCCTTAAAAATCCAAACCCCTTGTGGAAAAATCCAACTTTCTTCATCCATTTACCCTTCAAAAAAAATGAAGATGTTAATCCCACAAAAGCTAGTCACAGAGGGATGAATCCAGAACATTTAACTTTGGCCAAACAAGAGCTCTCCACCCTCCTTTCTGAAGAACTCATTGAACCTACAACCTCGCCATGGGCATGTGAAGCTTTCTATGTCAATAAACATGCTGAGCAAGTACGAGGAAAACTCAGACTGGTAATTAATTACCAAGATCTCAACCACTTTCTTGCAGATGACAAATTTCCTCTGCCAAATAAAAGTGCTCTTTTCCAGCATCTTTCAAATGCCAGAATATTCTCAAAGTTTGATCTCAAAGCAGGGTTTTGGCAACTTGGAATTCACCCAGAGGACAGGTACAAGACGGCATTCTGCATTCCAGATCATCATTACCAATGGACGGTCATGCCTTTTGGTCTTAAAAATGCTCCATCCCAGTTTCAAAAAGCAATGGTAACGCTGTTCCAGCCACTCTTGACAAATGCATTAATCTATGTAGATGATATCCTCTTGTTCTCAAAAGACGAGGAATCCCATGAAAAGTTACTCGCTGAATTCTACCAGTTGGTGAGATCTCAAGGGATAATGCTTTCAGAAAAGAAAATGGTTATCGGACAGTCTTCCATAGACTTTTTGGGAGTAAATATTTCAGATGGGAGGTATACTTTGCAGCCTCATATAGCTGTCTCTCTTGGTGAATTTCCAGACAAGCTCACAAGTGCCAAGCAAATACAACAGTTCCTTGGAATTGTCAATTACATGTCGGATTTTATTCCGAAGATATCTAAGTATAGGAATTGTTTGACTCAATTACTGAAGAAATCACCTCCAGAATGGAACTCTGTTCATACAGAAGCAGTCCAACAGCTAAAGAAATTGGCAGAAAAGCTTCCCCCTTTGCAGATTCCAGGACCAGGCAAACGAATACTGCAGACCGATGCTAGTGACGAATATTGGGCAGCAGCTCTTTTCGAAGAGATTAATGGCAAAAGAAGTATTTGTGGATACAAAAGCGGTGCATTCAAGCCCTCAGAGCTTCATTATCACTCCACTTTCAAAGAAATCCTTGCTGTCAAACATGGGATTGAAAAATTCCAGTTCCACCTCCTTGGCCATAACTTCTTAGTAGAAATGGATATGTCTTGCTTTCCCAAAATGCTTCAGTTCAAAAGGAAAATGCTTCCACATCCCCAGTTACTCAGGTGGTCAAATTGGTTTTCACAATGGTCTTTTCAAGTCAAACATATTAGAGGTAAAGAAAACCTCATCACCGATTATCTTTCCAGAAAGCCTCCAATCCTTAATACCACTATTATTCCTCCACCCCTGTGTGTATACCCTATTACTGATCCATCCTCATCCTCAAACCCTCCTTTGGCAGATCCTGATGACATCCTCACTATGATAGACATCCTCCCTCCAGAACTAAAAACCCAAATCAAAACTTTGACCCTCCAAGCTAGATCCAAAAGAATCATTAAAACCCTCCATGAGTACCTCAAAAAACACCAGTCTCACTTCCTAGCAGTTTTTCCTGACATAGACCAGCCTTGGAAAACCCCCTTTGCTTTTTGGATAACCAATTGGAATGTGGCGCATTATCTCTACATGTGGTACTTACTCAACGAGTATTACTTATGTCTTCACTTTGAACCAGAATTCTACAGGTATCTCTTTCCGCATGGCAATAAGTATTTTCACAAATTCTGGTTTGAGATTTTAAAAAATGATGCTCATGATGGTGAATGGGCAAAGTATCCAAAGATAGAACACCCTAGATTTGGGCATAAAGTCAAGTCAGCATGCCTAGTAGCTAAGCTCAATTCTAAAAATGACATCCGTGCAGACGGAGTTTTTCACCCTTCAGAGATGCATTGGATTGTTAATCCAGATGGCACACTCCATATGCATTCTGACGTACATTGGGTATCCTGTTATCATGCACTCACAATGGCTGAATCTCTTAACAAAGGAATACTCCCTGTAATAGTGCCAACTGATCCAGATGTTTGCAGACAACAATGGCTACATGAAGATCACTGGGAAATGCCTAATCCTCTCATAGGATATGATGACCCTTACTATCACAACCATGATCCAGATGAAGTTGATGAAGAATGGTTCCAAGGAAGAGACGATTAAAATAGTATTATTGTATAATATCGTTTGCTTTATTGTAAAAAAAAAAAAAAAAAAAAAAAAAAAAAGCAATCCAAAGTCCTAGAAACGTCTTCAGACGTAATCTTTCACCAGTTACTGTTCATTATCTACTTGTCAGAAACATATCTCTGAAGAAATCCAATCTTGTACACAGACCCCTATGCAGCATGACACTTGTTGCCAAGCTTCACTCTTTCAGACTCATATGAAGACAAAATGTCGGCAGATCCTTATCTCCTAGAAGATTCTTCAAAGCTGGTTTCTGCCCCTGTGATGGACACATGTAGCTCCATAAAAATGGCCCCTCCTTTTCTGTACTGTAGAATGTATTTAGTTTTGTCTATAAATAGAGTGCTTGTAGTCTTAAGGAGGCAAGAGAGAGGAAGGAGAAGCCTCCATAGCCAACCTGAGTCCTAGATGCCTGATGTAAAAAAGCTCCTAAATCTAATAATATCGTTTGCTTTATTGTACCTAGTTCTGTGTTTTAATCCTTATATCCATACTATTTGTTATGCTTTCTTAGTAGCCTACGTGATTTATCAGTTTCTATAATCCTACTTTTACATAATCTTCTTACACCCCCTTTTGTTCTCTAGGTCTACTTCTTCCTTTGCTCATAGTTGGTATCAGAGCCATATGATTAGTTTCTCACTCCTTTGATTAGTATAGTTGATTATTGTCCTGATTAGTATGCTCTGTGATTTACAGTTGCCACAATAAGTGGATCCTCTGTATTAGTCACAACAGAACACTGGATTTGATAATCAGCTAGAACACTAAGGAGTTTGTTTTTAGAAGTGTCAAAGAACTTTGTTCTCCATAGTAACCTGGTGGACGTTTAAGCCTGTGGTGGTGTTTAGTCCTGTTAGGTCTTGGCAAACAGTTCTTTCCTAAAGAAACGATTATGGCAAATGCATCTTCAGAAATAGCTGATACAACTAGTTCTGCCTTTGATCTTTCCCTTCGCAGATCTACTGCAAATAGGTTAGAATACCTGTACGAAATTTCTCATATCCCTGAAGACAGTAAAATTCCTATTACTGATTTCCCTATTGTAAATCCTTACACTGTATTTGACAAACCCCAAACTTCCTTCAAGCAATCTATAAAAAGGCTTTTAGGTCCTTCTCGACCTTCCACTGTCAAAGAATATGTCCAAGCCTCTAAGTTTGACCAGTTTAACATTCCAGCAAGTGAAACAGAAAATTTCATCACTCTTGCCCTTCCCAGAGAATTTGTAATTCCATGGCAAAGACAAGGGTACACTCATCTTCATTTTGGTGCAGTAAGACTGGCACTAACCTTCCACGGAAGAAAGGGACTTCCTATAGCCTCTCGAATTTCACTCCTTGATTCTAGATTCCTAGAATACCAAAATGCGGTCATAGGAACTGTCCAAACTACTCTCAATGCAGGAACAGTCTTTGTTACCCTTTTCCCCAACTTCAATATGTCTCTCAGAGACCCTCACCTTTGTGATGCTCTTAAAGTACAAGTCCAGATTACTGGTGCTTCTCAGGTGCAAGATACATTTGCTGCCACACTTCATTATCAGCTAGCCTATAGACTTCAGAATCATGCTTTTGATATGGCTGTCCCAGATCTAGCCCAGTCCAATGATGCCTTACTGATCCAGGTTGATCCAGGAATGACACCAATGTGTACATTTGTTCCTAGACAACTGAATAGGGAACAAATGACATCTATCTTTCCAGAGTCTTGGATTACAAGATACGAGATGCTTCATCAAACAACCAAGCCGATCCAGTCAAACGAGCCCTTCTTTGTCAGAAAAGCCAATGGTGAAGTAGAGACAAGATTTCTAACAGCTCCCCCAGAAAAGAAAGATGTAACAGTCTTTCCTACTCAGATGGCAATGATTCAGCCCGTCTCATATGTTGGTGAAAAAGGCCTTAAAATTAAGGCATTTAGTAAGGATGGAAAGCCCTGTTATGAAGGAAAATCACTTTCTGGACACATATGGTGGGACGTTTGCAATTGTCCTGATTGTCAAGAAGAGGAGGACTTCGAAGAAGAAAGTTCAAGGAGGAAGAAGAAATCTTTCCAGCAAAAACTCAAGGAAAGGTATGAAGCAGGAGATCCAGAAGTTGACCTTCTTGGAGAACCCTCTGGTAAGTTTGATTATTATGTTCTTTATCCCAGAACCAAGAACAAAAGGCTTCCTTCTCCCCTTCCATACAAAGACGAACAAAACCCAAACCAGAAACCTCCACTAATTCCATACTATCAAAAGATCCTTCCCCAAATATCAAAATGCCAACCCCTCCCTCTTAATCAAAACCATGTACAAAACCCATTACCATGTTATATGCTCGATCAAGCTTCAACCTCCTACTCACAGAATTTCCCTCCATTAGAAAGCTTTGATCATCCCCAAACCAACACCAGACATGTATGGAAGATCAAAAATCCTGTTGGAGTCAATCCAGATGGAACAAAGAAGCAAGTCTCCTCAGCAGAGGCAGCTTTGAATTGGCAAGCAGAAAATGCTGTAGCCCAAAACCATGTTCTTTCAAGAATTCTGGATAACCAGCAAAAGATGGCTGAAGTGGTCACTCATACTTTTTCCTCCTCAAACTCCCTTATTGAGGATTTAAAGAAGAAAATCAAGACAGTTGAGGAAGAATTGGCAATTATTACATCTACAGTCAGAGACTTGTCTGTCTCTTTTCCCCTTATTGGGCAAAAAGAAAAAGAAAGAAGACAGTTGTTGTTACAACTCCAATCCATGGAAGGACCCCAGAAAGAAATCCCTCAGACTCCTCCGATACATGTTCACATGCCTCTCCAACCTCGGCAATCTTTATATAAAGATTTATCCATCCCATTAACTTCTCCATTTTCCCCGGCCTCTCCCTACCAGAATCTTCAACCATTAGCCATAACGCATCCTGACCTTAATCCTTTCAAGCCAAGTGGAATTTTCCCTGTCATAACCTACAATACTTCAACCCAACCACAGTCCCAAAATAAGACTTTCCCTCCATACATGTCTGGTGTTGGTTTGGGGATGATCAAAGCTTTCTAATGGAGGGAAATTCTGTGAGTAGGAGGTTGAAGCTTGATCGAGCATATAACATGGTAATGGGTTTTGTACATGGTTTTGATTAAGAGGGAGGGGTTGGCATTTTGATATTTGGGGAAGGATCTTTTGATAGTATGGAATTAGTGGAGGTTTCTGGTTTGGGTTTTGTTCGTCTTTGTATGGAAGGGGAGAAGGAAGCCTTTTGTTCTTGGTTCTGGGATAAAGAACATAATAATCAAACTTACCAGAGGGTTCTCCAAGAAGGTCAACTTCTGGATCTCCTGCTTCATACCTTTCCTTGAGTTTTTGCTGGAAAGATTTCTTCTTCCTCCTTGAACTTTCTTCTTCGAAGTCCTCCTCTTCTTGACAATCAGGACAATTGCAAACGTCCCACCATATGTGTCCAGAAAGTGATTTTCCTTCATAACAGGGCTTTCCATCCTTACTAAATGCCTTAATTTTAAGGCCTTTTTCACCAACATATGAGACGGGCTGAATCATTGCCATCTGAGTAGGAAAGACTGTTACATCTTTCTTTTCTGGGGGAGCTGTTAGAAATCTTGTCTCTACTTCACCATTGGCTTTTCTGACAAAGAAGGGCTCGTTTGACTGGATCGGCTTGGTTGTTTGATGAAGCATCTCGTATCTTGTAATCCAAGACTCTGGAAAGATAGATGTCATTTGTTCCCTATTCAGTTGTCTAGGAACAAATGTACACATTGGTGTCATTCCTGGATCAACCTGGATCAGTAAGGCATCATTGGACTGGGCTAGATCTGGGACAGCCATATCAAAAGCATGATTCTGAAGTCTATAGGCTAGCTGATAATGAAGTGTGGCAGCAAATGTATCTTGCACCTGAGAAGCACCAGTAATCTGGACTTGTACTTTAAGAGCATCACAAAGGTGAGGGTCTCTGAGAGACATATTGAAGTTGGGGAAAAGGGTAACAAAGACTGTTCCTGCATTGAGAGTAGTTTGGACAGTTCCTATGACCGCATTTTGGTATTCTAGGAATCTAGAATCAAGGAGTGAAATTCGAGAGGCTATAGGAAGTCCCTTTCTTCCGTGGAAGGTTAGTGCCAGTCTTACTGCACCAAAATGAAGATGAGTGTACCCTTGTCTTTGCCATGGAATTACAAATTCTCTGGGAAGGGCAAGAGTGATGAAATTTTCTGTTTCACTTGCTGGAATGTTAAACTGGTCAAACTTAGAGGCTTGGACATATTCTTTGACAGTGGAAGGTCGAGAAGGACCTAAAAGCCTTTTTATAGATTGCTTGAAGGAAGTTTGGGGTTTGTCAAATACAGTGTAAGGATTTACAATAGGGAAATCAGTAATAGGAATTTTACTGTCTTCAGGGATATGAGAAATTTCGTACAGGTATTCTAACCTATTTGCAGTAGATCTGCGAAGGGAAAGATCAAAGGCAGAACTAGTTGTATCAGCTATTTCTGAAGATGCATTTGCCATAATCGTTTCTTTAGGAAAGAACTGTTTGCCAAGACCTAACAGGACTAAACACCACCACAGGCTTAAACGTCCACCAGGTTACTATGGAGAACAAAGTTCTTTGACACTTCTAAAAACAAACTCCTTAGTGTTCTAGCTGATTATCAAATCCAGTGTTCTGTTGTGACTAATACAGAGGATCCACTTATTGTGGCAACTGTAAATCACAGAGCATACTAATCAGGACAATAATCAACTATACTAATCAAAGGAGTGAGAAACTAATCATATGGCTCTGATACCAACTATGAGCAAAGGAAGAAGTAGACCTAGAGAACAAAAGGGGGTGTAAGAAGATTATGTAAAAGTAGGATTATAGAAACTGATAAATCACGTAGGCTACTAAGAAAGCATAACAAATAGTATGGATATAAGGATTAAAACACAGAACTAGGTACAATAAAGCAAACGATATTATTAGATTTAGGAGCTTTTTTACATCAGGCATCTAGGACTCAGGTTGGCTATGGAGGCTTCTCCTTCCTCTCTCTTGCCTCCTTAAGACTACAAGCACTCTATTTATAGACAAAACTAAATACATTCTACAGTACAGAAAAGGAGGGGCCATTTTTATGGAGCTACATGTGTCCATCACAGGGGCAGAAACCAGCTTTGAAGAATCTTCTAGGAGATAAGGATCTGCCGACATTTTGTCTTCATATGAGTCTGAAAGAGTGAAGCTTGGCAACAAGTGTCATGCTGCATAGGGGTCTGTGTACAAGATTGGATTTCTTCAGAGATATGTTTCTGACAAGTAGATAATGAACAGTAACTGGTGAAAGATTACGTCTGAAGACGTTTCTAGGACTTTGGATTGCTTTTTTTTTTTTTTTTTTTTTTTTTTTTTTTTTTTTTACAATAAAGCAAACGATATTATACAATAATACTATTTTAATCGTCTCTTCCTTGGAACCATTCTTCATCAACTTCATCTGGATCATGGTTGTGATAGTAAGGGTCATCATATCCTATGAGAGGATTAGGCATTTCCCAGTGATCTTCATGTGGCCATTGTTGTCTGCAAACATCTGGATCAGTTGGCACTATTACAGGGAGTATTCCTTTGTTAAGAGATTCAGCCATTGTGAGTGCATGATAACAGGATACCCAATGTACGTCAGAATGCATATGGAGTGTGCCATCTGGATTAACAATCCAATGCATCTCTGAAGGGTGAAAAACTCCGTCTGCACGGATGTCATTTTTAGAATTGAGCTTAGCTACTAGGCATGCTGACTTGACTTTATGCCCAAATCTAGGGTGTTCTATCTTTGGATACTTTGCCCATTCACCATCATGAGCATCATTTTTTAAAATCTCAAACCAGAATTTGTGAAAATACTTATTGCCATGCGGAAAGAGATACCTGTAGAATTCTGGTTCAAAGTGAAGACATAAGTAATACTCGTTGAGTAAGTACCACATGTAGAGATAATGCGCCACATTCCAATTGGTTATCCAAAAAGCAAAGGGGGTTTTCCAAGGCTGGTCTATGTCAGGAAAAACTGCTAGGAAGTGAGACTGGTGTTTTTTGAGGTACTCATGGAGGGTTTTAATGATTCTTTTGGATCTAGCTTGGAGGGTCAAAGTTTTGATTTGGGTTTTTAGTTCTGGAGGGAGGATGTCTATCATAGTGAGGATGTCATCAGGATCTGCCAAAGGAGGGTTTGAGGATGAGGATGGATCAGTAATAGGGTATACACACAGGGGTGGAGGAATAATAGTGGTATTAAGGATTGGAGGCTTTCTGGAAAGATAATCGGTGATGAGGTTTTCTTTACCTCTAATATGTTTGACTTGAAAAGACCATTGTGAAAACCAATTTGACCACCTGAGTAACTGGGGATGTGGAAGCATTTTCCTTTTGAACTGAAGCATTTTGGGAAAGGAAGACATATCCATTTCTACTAAGAAGTTATGGCCAAGGAGGTGGAACTGGAATTTTTCAATCCCATGTTTGACTGCAAGGATTTCTTTGAAAGTGGAGTGATAATGAAGCTCTGAGGGCTTGAATGCACCGCTTTTGTATCCACAAATACTTCTTTTGCCATTAATCTCTTCGAAAAGAGCTGCTGCCCAATATTCGTCACTAGCATCGGTCTGCAGTATTCGTTTGCCTGGTCCTGGAATCTGCAAAGGGGGAAGCTTTTCTGCCAATTTCTTTAGCTGTTGGACTGCTTCTGTATGAACAGAGTTCCATTCTGGAGGTGATTTCTTCAGTAATTGAGTCAAACAATTCCTATACTTAGATATCTTCGGAATAAAATCCGACATGTAATTGACAATTCCAAGGAACTGTTGTATTTGCTTGGCACTTGTGAGCTTGTCTGGAAATTCACCAAGAGAGACAGCTATATGAGGCTGCAAAGTATACCTCCCATCTGAAATATTTACTCCCAAAAAGTCTATGGAAGACTGTCCGATAACCATTTTCTTTTCTGAAAGCATTATCCCTTGAGATCTCACCAACTGGTAGAATTCAGCGAGTAACTTTTCATGGGATTCCTCGTCTTTTGAGAACAAGAGGATATCATCTACATAGATTAATGCATTTGTCAAGAGTGGCTGGAACAGCGTTACCATTGCTTTTTGAAACTGGGATGGAGCATTTTTAAGACCAAAAGGCATGACCGTCCATTGGTAATGATGATCTGGAATGCAGAATGCCGTCTTGTACCTGTCCTCTGGGTGAATTCCAAGTTGCCAAAACCCTGCTTTGAGATCAAACTTTGAGAATATTCTGGCATTTGAAAGATGCTGGAAAAGAGCACTTTTATTTGGCAGAGGAAATTTGTCATCTGCAAGAAAGTGGTTGAGATCTTGGTAATTAATTACCAGTCTGAGTTTTCCTCGTACTTGCTCAGCATGTTTATTGACATAGAAAGCTTCACATGCCCATGGCGAGGTTGTAGGTTCAATGAGTTCTTCAGAAAGGAGGGTGGAGAGTTCTTGTTTGGCCAAAGTTAAATGTTCTGGATTCATCCCTCTGTGACTAGCTTTTGTGGGATTAACATCTTCATTTTTTTTGAAGGGTAAATGGATGAAGAAAGTTGGATTTTTCCACAAGGGGTTTGGATTTTTAAGGAGGAATTCAGAGTGGCTGTTTGCACAACAATCATTGATGATCTGGAATTTCAGGGACTCAAAAGGATCTACTGAGAATAAATGAGGAACTTGGGTCCAGGTGAGAAGGTGTTGTTTATGCATGAGTCCTTTTGAAGACCATCTTAGGCTGGGTATTTGATGAAGGAGATCAAATCCTATGAGAAGGTCTCTTCCTGTGAGAGGGGAGCCAAGGACTTGGTGTTTAATGGTGAGTGTTGGGAATATCCTGATGAGAATGGGTTTGCTTTTCAGGGTGATCAAGAATGTTTCTCCATTTGCTGCTCTGAACATCTGGTGATGAGGTAACCAACATTCTTTGGGTAGTATTTTGGGATGAAGGATCGTCGCTGCTGCTCCTGTATCAAATAAGGCTATCACCGAAATGGGTTTGGCATAAGTATCCAGGAGAATGCTTACTTGAGCTATAGGAGTTGGGTTGGTTAAGGGGGCTATAATGGGCTGTGATGTGAAGATAGTTTGGATTTCTGGATCTGAATCTTCTTCATCGTCTAGATCTGAGTCTTCTTCTGAAGTGGAATAAGCCATAACTGCTAAGGCTTGAGGGGAGTATTCCTCATCTAGTGAAAAAAGAGACTCTACGTCTGAAAAGGGAGTATCATCCGCATGAATCTGTGCTTGCTCCAAGAGTTTTGCTGCTTTCTCCTTTTTTGGACAATTTTTTGCAAAATGCCCTGGTCTTCTGCATACAAAACATACTCTTGAAGTTTTCCCTCTGAACTGCTTTCTTTTAAGAAATCTCCATCTCTTCTTGTGAAAGGATTGCTTCTTTTGACTCCTATAGTGCTTTTTCTTCCAGGAGTATTTCTTAAAATGATCTTTTCTTTTTGTTGAGCAGGTACAATTCCTGTCATAGCACTTGATCTGCAAGTCCTTCTTTTTACAATTATCTTTGAGTTTGCCATGAATCTTGTTGATTTCTGAAAGAAATTTTCTCTGATTGCAGAGTTTTTCTAGGGCAATAAGCACATGCTGATAGATTTCTCCCAAAGAGGCTTGTTGTAAAGTTATCCTTTGGAGATTCATCATGCGAAGAGTTTCGTCTCCTAATGGTTGTGGAAGGGAATTGAGGAAAGTATGCTTCGAATTAACGTCATCCATACCATTAAAAGAATAGTATCTCCTTGACATTCTGTCAAAATGTTTCTCCAGATCTCTTCTTTCAAATGAGCAGCATTTCATCAATAGAAATTCTTCTCGTGCTACTTCAGTGTAGTGAGTTACAGAGCCAAGAAACTCATTATGGATTATTGTGAAGAAATCCTCCAAGGTATTACATTGAGCCGCCTGTCTTTGCCTGTATTCCCCTAGATTAATCCACCATTCTCGCAATCTTCCTGTGATTCTTGCTACAAATTTGGCAATAATCTGGGGAACCGTGGTATTTGGGGCTTGGAGTTCTGCTATACACCAGGAATACATGTTGAAAAACTCTTCATGCCATTTTGAAGGAGGGATATTATCAAGGGTGAACAGATGTTTGGAGTCAGTGGTTGGTGAGTAAGCCAATCTTGTTTGATTTTCTGGAATAATAGGTGGTGGAGGAAATATTGGTGGAGGTTGTCTGGGTCGAAGAACATCATCTTCCTCTTCTTCCTTTGGTTCTGCTTCAGTCATAAACACTTGCTCTAGACCAAGATCTGACAGGTCTAATTCAGAATCCTCAATTATAGGGAGCACAGAGGGGTCTCTTGGATCTGCAAGGGTGAGAGTTTTGAGGAACGATGAGATTGGGTTTGGAGGATCAGGGTCTACGGCTAACATGTTCATGTCAGGAGGTTTTGAGGAAGCTCCAACTGTTGGATCAGGTGGTTGATACAATGGTTCTTTGTCCTTTTTGGTAGGGAAAGTCTTATTTTGGGACTGTGGTTGGGTTGAAGTATTGTAGGTTATGACAGGGAAAATTCCACTTGGCTTGAAAGGATTAAGGTCAGGATGCGTTATGGCTAATGGTTGAAGATTCTGGTAGGGAGAGGCCGGGGAAAATGGAGAAGTTAATGGGATGGATAAATCTTTATATAAAGATTGCCGAGGTTGGAGAGGCATGTGAACATGTATCGGAGGAGTCTGAGGGATTTCTTTCTGGGGTCCTTCCATGGATTGGAGTTGTAACAACAACTGTCTTCTTTCTTTTTCTTTTTGCCCAATAAGGGGAAAAGAGACAGACAAGTCTCTGACTGTAGATGTAATAATTGCCAATTCTTCCTCAACTGTCTTGATTTTCTTCTTTAAATCCTCAATAAGGGAGTTTGAGGAGGAAAAAGTATGAGTGACCACTTCAGCCATCTTTTGCTGGTTATCCAGAATTCTTGAAAGAACATGGTTTTGGGCTACAGCATTTTCTGCTTGCCAATTCAAAGCTGCCTCTGCTGAGGAGACTTGCTTCTTTGTTCCATCTGGATTGACTCCAACAGGATTTTTGATCTTCCATAGAGGAATTCAGAGTGGCTGTTTGCACAACAATCATTGATGATCTGGAATTTCAGGGACTCAAAAGGATCTACTGAGAATAAATGAGGAACTTGGGTCCAGGTGAGAAGGTGTTGTTTATGCATGAGTCCTTTTGAAGACCATCTTAGGCTGGGTATTTGATGAAGGAGATCAAATCCTATGAGAAGGTCTCTTCCTGTGAGAGGGGAGCCAAGGACTTGGTGTTTAATGGTGAGTGTTGGGAATATCCTGATGAGAATGGGTTTGCTTTTCAGGGTGATCAAGAATGTTTCTCCATTTGCTGCTCTGAACATCTGGTGATGAGGTAACCAACATTCTTTGGGTAGTATTTTGGGATGAAGGATCGTCGCTGCTGCTCCTGTATCAAATAAGGCTATCACCGAAATGGGTTTGGCATAAGTATCCAGGAGAATGCTTACTTGAGCTATAGGAGTTGGGTTGGTTAAGGGGGCTATAATGGGCTGTGATGTGAAGATAGTTTGGATTTCTGGATCTGAATCTTCTTCATCGTCTAGATCTGAGTCTTCTTCTGAAGTGGAATAAGCCATAACTGCTAAGGCTTGAGGGGAGTATTCCTCATCTAGTGAAAAAAGAGACTCTACGTCTGAAAAGGGAGTATCATCCGCATGAATCTGTGCTTGCTCCAAGAGTTTTGCTGCTTTCTCCTTTTTTGGACAATTTTTTGCAAAATGCCCTGGTCTTCTGCATACAAAACATACTCTTGAAGTTTTCCCTCTGAACTGCTTTCTTTTAAGAAATCTCCATCTCTTCTTGTGAAAGGATTGCTTCTTTTGACTCCTATAGTGCTTTTTCTTCCAGGAGTATTTCTTAAAATGATCTTTTCTTTTTGTTGAGCAGGTACAATTCCTGTCATAGCACTTGATCTGCAAGTCCTTCTTTTTACAATTATCTTTGAGTTTGCCATGAATCTTGTTGATTTCTGAAAGAAATTTTCTCTGATTGCAGAGTTTTTCTAGGGCAATAAGCACATGCTGATAGATTTCTCCCAAAGAGGCTTGTTGTAAAGTTATCCTTTGGAGATTCATCATGCGAAGAGTTTCGTCTCCTAATGGTTGTGGAAGGGAATTGAGGAAAGTATGCTTCGAATTAACGTCATCCATACCATTAAAAGAATAGTATCTCCTTGACATTCTGTCAAAATGTTTCTCCAGATCTCTTCTTTCAAATGAGCAGCATTTCATCAATAGAAATTCTTCTCGTGCTACTTCAGTGTAGTGAGTTACAGAGCCAAGAAACTCATTATGGATTATTGTGAAGAAATCCTCCAAGGTATTACATTGAGCCGCCTGTCTTTGCCTGTATTCCCCTAGATTAATCCACCATTCTCGCAATCTTCCTGTGATTCTTGCTACAAATTTGGCAATAATCTGGGGAACCGTGGTATTTGGGGCTTGGAGTTCTGCTATACACCAGGAATACATGTTGAAAAACTCTTCATGCCATTTTGAAGGAGGGATATTATCAAGGGTGAACAGATGTTTGGAGTCAGTGGTTGGTGAGTAAGCCAATCTTGTTTGATTTTCTGGAATAATAGGTGGTGGAGGAAATATTGGTGGAGGTTGTCTGGGTCGAAGAACATCATCTTCCTCTTCTTCCTTTGGTTCTGCTTCAGTCATAAACACTTGCTCTAGACCAAGATCTGACAGGTCTAATTCAGAATCCTCAATTATAGGGAGCACAGAGGGGTCTCTTGGATCTGCAAGGGTGAGAGTTTTGAGGAACGATGAGATTGGGTTTGGAGGATCAGGGTCTACGGCTAACATGTTCATGTCAGGAGGTTTTGAGGAAGCTCCAACTGTTGGATCAGGTGGTTGATACAATGGTTCTTTGTCCTTTTTGGTAGGGAAAGTCTTATTTTGGGACTGTGGTTGGGTTGAAGTATTGTAGGTTATGACAGGGAAAATTCCACTTGGCTTGAAAGGATTAAGGTCAGGATGCGTTATGGCTAATGGTTGAAGATTCTGGTAGGGAGAGGCCGGGGAAAATGGAGAAGTTAATGGGATGGATAAATCTTTATATAAAGATTGCCGAGGTTGGAGAGGCATGTGAACATGTATCGGAGGAGTCTGAGGGATTTCTTTCTGGGGTCCTTCCATGGATTGGAGTTGTAACAACAACTGTCTTCTTTCTTTTTCTTTTTGCCCAATAAGGGGAAAAGAGACAGACAAGTCTCTGACTGTAGATGTAATAATTGCCAATTCTTCCTCAACTGTCTTGATTTTCTTCTTTAAATCCTCAATAAGGGAGTTTGAGGAGGAAAAAGTATGAGTGACCACTTCAGCCATCTTTTGCTGGTTATCCAGAATTCTTGAAAGAACATGGTTTTGGGCTACAGCATTTTCTGCTTGCCAATTCAAAGCTGCCTCTGCTGAGGAGACTTGCTTCTTTGTTCCATCTGGATTGACTCCAACAGGATTTTTGATCTTCCATACATGTCTGGTGTTGGTTTGGGGATGATCAAAGCTTTCTAATGGAGGGAAATTCTGTGAGTAGGAGGTTGAAGC
Source organism: Quercus ilex subsp. ballota (assembly GCA_032727855.1). Lineage (NCBI taxonomy): Eukaryota > Viridiplantae > Streptophyta > Magnoliopsida > Fagales > Fagaceae > Quercus > Quercus ilex. Next base: position 30,397,547 of record CM064909.1, read on the forward strand.
TTGATCGAGCATATAACATGGTAATGGGTTTTGTACATGGTTTTGATTAAGAGGGAGGGGTTGGCATTTTGATATTTGGGGAAGGATCTTTTGATAGTATGGAATTAGTGGAGGTTTCTGGTTTGGGTTTTGTTCGTCTTTGTATGGAAGGGGAGAAGGAAGCCTTTTGTTCTTGGTTCTGGGATAAAGAACATAATAATCAAACTTACCAGAGGGTTCTCCAAGAAGGTCAACTTCTGGATCTCCTGCTTCATACCTTTCCTTGAGTTTTTGCTGGAAAGATTTCTTCTTCCTCCTTGAACTTTCTTCTTCGAAGTCCTCCTCTTCTTGACAATCAGGACAATTGCAAACGTCCCACCATATGTGTCCAGAAAGTGATTTTCCTTCATAACAGGGCTTTCCATCCTTACTAAATGCCTTAATTTTAAGGCCTTTTTCACCAACATATGAGACGGGCTGAATCATTGCCATCTGAGTAGGAAAGACTGTTACATCTTTCTTTTCTGGGGGAGCTGTTAGAAATCTTGTCTCTACTTCACCATTGGCTTTTCTGACAAAGAAGGGCTCGTTTGACTGGATCGGCTTGGTTGTTTGATGAAGCATCTCGTATCTTGTAATCCAAGACTCTGGAAAGATAGATGTCATTTGTTCCCTATTCAGTTGTCTAGGAACAAATGTACACATTGGTGTCATTCCTGGATCAACCTGGATCAGTAAGGCATCATTGGACTGGGCTAGATCTGGGACAGCCATATCAAAAGCATGATTCTGAAGTCTATAGGCTAGCTGATAATGAAGTGTGGCAGCAAATGTATCTTGCACCTGAGAAGCACCAGTAATCTGGACTTGTACTTTAAGAGCATCACAAAGGTGAGGGTCTCTGAGAGACATATTGAAGTTGGGGAAAAGGGTAACAAAGACTGTTCCTGCATTGAGAGTAGTTTGGACAGTTCCTATGACCGCATTTTGGTATTCTAGGAATCTAGAATCAAGGAGTGAAATTCGAGAGGCTATAGGAAGTCCCTTTCTTCCGTGGAAGGTTAGTGCCAGTCTTACTGCACCAAAATGAAGATGAGTGTACCCTTGTCTTTGCCATGGAATTACAAATTCTCTGGGAAGGGCAAGAGTGATGAAATTTTCTGTTTCACTTGCTGGAATGTTAAACTGGTCAAACTTAGAGGCTTGGACATATTCTTTGACAGTGGAAGGTCGAGAAGGACCTAAAAGCCTTTTTATAGATTGCTTGAAGGAAGTTTGGGGTTTGTCAAATACAGTGTAAGGATTTACAATAGGGAAATCAGTAATAGGAATTTTACTGTCTTCAGGGATATGAGAAATTTCGTACAGGTATTCTAACCTATTTGCAGTAGATCTGCGAAGGGAAAGATCAAAGGCAGAACTAGTTGTATCAGCTATTTCTGAAGATGCATTTGCCATAATCGTTTCTTTAGGAAAGAACTGTTTGCCAAGACCTAACAGGACTAAACACCACCACAGGCTTAAACGTCCACCAGGTTACTATGGAGAACAAAGTTCTTTGACACTTCTAAAAACAAACTCCTTAGTGTTCTAGCTGATTATCAAATCCAGTGTTCTGTTGTGACTAATACAGAGGATCCACTTATTGTGGCAACTGTAAATCACAGAGCATACTAATCAGGACAATAATCAACTATACTAATCAAAGGAGTGAGAAACTAATCATATGGCTCTGATACCAACTATGAGCAAAGGAAGAAGTAGACCTAGAGAACAAAAGGGGGTGTAAGAAGATTATGTAAAAGTAGGATTATAGAAACTGATAAATCACGTAGGCTACTAAGAAAGCATAACAAATAGTATGGATATAAGGATTAAAACACAGAACTAGGTACAATAAAGCAAACGATATTATTAGATTTAGGAGCTTTTTTACATCAGGCATCTAGGACTCAGGTTGGCTATGGAGGCTTCTCCTTCCTCTCTCTTGCCTCCTTAAGACTACAAGCACTCTATTTATAGACAAAACTAAATACATTCTACAGTACAGAAAAGGAGGGGCCATTTTTATGGAGCTACATGTGTCCATCACAGGGGCAGAAACCAGCTTTGAAGAATCTTCTAGGAGATAAGGATCTGCCGACATTTTGTCTTCATATGAGTCTGAAAGAGTGAAGCTTGGCAACAAGTGTCATGCTGCATAGGGGTCTGTGTACAAGATTGGATTTCTTCAGAGATATGTTTCTGACAAGTAGATAATGAACAGTAACTGGTGAAAGATTACGTCTGAAGACGTTTCTAGGACTTTGGATTGCTTTTTTTTTTTTTTTTTTTTTTTTTTTTTTTTTTTTACAATAAAGCAAACGATATTATACAATAATACTATTTTAATCGTCTCTTCCTTGGAACCATTCTTCATCAACTTCATCTGGATCATGGTTGTGATAGTAAGGGTCATCATATCCTATGAGAGGATTAGGCATTTCCCAGTGATCTTCATGTGGCCATTGTTGTCTGCAAACATCTGGATCAGTTGGCACTATTACAGGGAGTATTCCTTTGTTAAGAGATTCAGCCATTGTGAGTGCATGATAACAGGATACCCAATGTACGTCAGAATGCATATGGAGTGTGCCATCTGGATTAACAATCCAATGCATCTCTGAAGGGTGAAAAACTCCGTCTGCACGGATGTCATTTTTAGAATTGAGCTTAGCTACTAGGCATGCTGACTTGACTTTATGCCCAAATCTAGGGTGTTCTATCTTTGGATACTTTGCCCATTCACCATCATGAGCATCATTTTTTAAAATCTCAAACCAGAATTTGTGAAAATACTTATTGCCATGCGGAAAGAGATACCTGTAGAATTCTGGTTCAAAGTGAAGACATAAGTAATACTCGTTGAGTAAGTACCACATGTAGAGATAATGCGCCACATTCCAATTGGTTATCCAAAAAGCAAAGGGGGTTTTCCAAGGCTGGTCTATGTCAGGAAAAACTGCTAGGAAGTGAGACTGGTGTTTTTTGAGGTACTCATGGAGGGTTTTAATGATTCTTTTGGATCTAGCTTGGAGGGTCAAAGTTTTGATTTGGGTTTTTAGTTCTGGAGGGAGGATGTCTATCATAGTGAGGATGTCATCAGGATCTGCCAAAGGAGGGTTTGAGGATGAGGATGGATCAGTAATAGGGTATACACACAGGGGTGGAGGAATAATAGTGGTATTAAGGATTGGAGGCTTTCTGGAAAGATAATCGGTGATGAGGTTTTCTTTACCTCTAATATGTTTGACTTGAAAAGACCATTGTGAAAACCAATTTGACCACCTGAGTAACTGGGGATGTGGAAGCATTTTCCTTTTGAACTGAAGCATTTTGGGAAAGGAAGACATATCCATTTCTACTAAGAAGTTATGGCCAAGGAGGTGGAACTGGAATTTTTCAATCCCATGTTTGACTGCAAGGATTTCTTTGAAAGTGGAGTGATAATGAAGCTCTGAGGGCTTGAATGCACCGCTTTTGTATCCACAAATACTTCTTTTGCCATTAATCTCTTCGAAAAGAGCTGCTGCCCAATATTCGTCACTAGCATCGGTCTGCAGTATTCGTTTGCCTGGTCCTGGAATCTGCAAAGGGGGAAGCTTTTCTGCCAATTTCTTTAGCTGTTGGACTGCTTCTGTATGAACAGAGTTCCATTCTGGAGGTGATTTCTTCAGTAATTGAGTCAAACAATTCCTATACTTAGATATCTTCGGAATAAAATCCGACATGTAATTGACAATTCCAAGGAACTGTTGTATTTGCTTGGCACTTGTGAGCTTGTCTGGAAATTCACCAAGAGAGACAGCTATATGAGGCTGCAAAGTATACCTCCCATCTGAAATATTTACTCCCAAAAAGTCTATGGAAGACTGTCCGATAACCATTTTCTTTTCTGAAAGCATTATCCCTTGAGATCTCACCAACTGGTAGAATTCAGCGAGTAACTTTTCATGGGATTCCTCGTCTTTTGAGAACAAGAGGATATCATCTACATAGATTAATGCATTTGTCAAGAGTGGCTGGAACAGCGTTACCATTGCTTTTTGAAACTGGGATGGAGCATTTTTAAGACCAAAAGGCATGACCGTCCATTGGTAATGATGATCTGGAATGCAGAATGCCGTCTTGTACCTGTCCTCTGGGTGAATTCCAAGTTGCCAAAACCCTGCTTTGAGATCAAACTTTGAGAATATTCTGGCATTTGAAAGATGCTGGAAAAGAGCACTTTTATTTGGCAGAGGAAATTTGTCATCTGCAAGAAAGTGGTTGAGATCTTGGTAATTAATTACCAGTCTGAGTTTTCCTCGTACTTGCTCAGCATGTTTATTGACATAGAAAGCTTCACATGCCCATGGCGAGGTTGTAGGTTCAATGAGTTCTTCAGAAAGGAGGGTGGAGAGTTCTTGTTTGGCCAAAGTTAAATGTTCTGGATTCATCCCTCTGTGACTAGCTTTTGTGGGATTAACATCTTCATTTTTTTTGAAGGGTAAATGGATGAAGAAAGTTGGATTTTTCCACAAGGGGTTTGGATTTTTAAGGAGGAATTCAGAGTGGCTGTTTGCACAACAATCATTGATGATCTGGAATTTCAGGGACTCAAAAGGATCTACTGAGAATAAATGAGGAACTTGGGTCCAGGTGAGAAGGTGTTGTTTATGCATGAGTCCTTTTGAAAACCATCTTAGGCTGGGTATTTGATGAAGGAGATCAAATCCTATGAGAAGGTCTCTTCCTGTGAGAGGGGAGCCAAGGACTTGGTGTTTAATGGTGAGTGTTGGGAATATCCTGATGAGAATGGGTTTGCTTTTCAGGGTGATCAAGAATGTTTCTCCATTTGCTGCTCTGAACATCTGGTGATGAGGTAACCAACATTCTTTGGGTAGTATTTTGGGATGAAGGATCGTCGCTGCTGCTCCTGTATCAAATAAGGCTATCACCGAAATGGGTTTGGCATAAGTATCCAGGAGAATGCTTACTTGAGCTATAGGAGTTGGGTTGGTTAAGGGGGCTATAATGGGCTGTGATGTGAAGATAGTTTGGATTTCTGGATCTGAATCTTCTTCATCGTCTAGATCTGAGTCTTCTTCTGAAGTGGAATAAGCCATAACTGCTAAGGCTTGAGGGGAGTATTCCTCATCTAGTGAAAAAAGAGACTCTACGTCTGAAAAGGGAGTATCATCCGCATGAATCTGTGCTTGCTCCAAGAGTTTTGCTGCTTTCTCCTTTTTTGGACAATTTTTTGCAAAATGCCCTGGTCTTCTGCATACAAAACATACTCTTGAAGTTTTCCCTCTGAACTGCTTTCTTTTAAGAAATCTCCATCTCTTCTTGTGAAAGGATTGCTTCTTTTGACTCCTATAGTGCTTTTTCTTCCAGGAGTATTTCTTAAAATGATCTTTTCTTTTTGTTGAGTATATATTTGGGGAAAGAGAAAATAATATTTAGGGTTAGTAACATATTACCTACTTATATATATATCATGAGTAGACAAAGTGAATTCGGTTTAAATGCAAGTAGGTAATATGTTACTAACCCTAAATATTATTTTCTCTTTCCCCAAATATATAAATATTTGGGGAAAGAGAAAATAATATTTAGGGTTAGTAACATATTACCTACTTGCATTTAAACCAAATTCTCATGATTTGAAAATTGTCACGTTACCCACCCAATGTTGACTCTGTTATGCAACTATTACTCACCTCATCACTTTCCCCATTAAAAATATAATAAAACATAGAAATCAGATTTTAAAAAAAAAAATGATATTTGTAAAAACTGTGATGCTTTGGCTCAAGAACACTTTTCCTCTTCACAAGAATGTTCTTGAGACAATCAATCTAAACCAAAATCCATTCAACCCAATCCATCCAAATGTTACCAAAAAATCATCAAGCAACCCATTTGCATTTGGCTTCAAATCCAACCTTCAAACACATTCCCACAGACTTAGAGAAAAGGAAAATAATTAAATAAAATCTCTATGCTCATTGGTCCTTTGCCTCCACTACATCACAACTATAACCAATCATAACCAGGGGCGTCTCCACTTGGAGCCCGGGGGTTCAAATGAACCCCCTGAATTGAACCAAAAAATTATTATTGTAATATTTTTTATTTTATTTTTTCTGTTTTGACACTTAAAATAAAAATTTGAACACCCTAACATTAAGCTCAACTGAAATAAACTTAAATATAAGCATTTTAACAATATCTTGACCTTTTTAAACACAAAAAAGATCTCAATAACAAATCAATTTGATCTAAAATCTGGGAAAAATAATTTTAATTAGCCCAACAACAAAAGTAGATTTGCTAAATCTTACACCTTAAAAAATCTCATTTAGATCTTAAGAAATATTAAATAAATCAATCAAATGGAAATAAGTGGATGAATGATTGCTTGACAATGTACATTGAAATAGATGTAGCTAGTAGGATTAATAATGAAAATATCATGCAATAATTTCAAAATACGAAACATCATAGCAGGCAATTGTAAAACTTTATGTATTAAAGATTATTTTTTTGTGATGTCAATATATTTAATTTATTTTTTGTTTAAAATTTTGTATAATTTATGTTTCATATATTGAACCTCCTAGAAAATAATCCTAGAGCCGCCACTGATCATAACCCTAATCTCCACTATGTTCTCTCTCTCTCAAGGCCAAACCTATAATTTCACATGGAGTTAGCTGAGCCCAGAAGCTTGAAGAACCTTTGGACCCCACTGTCAGCAGTGCCTGCATCGCCAAGCTCTAGCACCTCGTATCTGTCACCTCCTTAAAGTCAATGGGTTGGTTTGCTTGGGTGGTTTTAAGAACTTGAGCTTTTGAAGCTTTAACCCACCAAGCTCACCGATTCTGCACCAAGACAACTCATCGAGCTAGGTTTCACCCTAAAACCCACTGAACCCTGTGATTGGTGTTGGGATTGTGAAGAAGAAGGGAAATTCTATGAAAGGTGTAGATGAAGTAGGTGCATGGGTGGTCATCAACGGTGTTGTGAAATGGGATGGAGAGCTTCTCAAAGGATTTGCGAATTGCGAAGAGTGGTGGATTTGAAGATTTGGTTTAAGGATTTGGAGATTAGAGAAATGTTCGTTACTTCTTTTGGGGTTAGCCCTGGGAGGATTAGCCCAAATCATTGGAGGAAAACCCTAGTTGGGTTATTAGCCTCTTTTTGTTGTTGAATCTATGCCCTTTTTGTTTTTGTTTTTGTTTTTTTTTTTTTTTTTTTTGTGTGTGTGTGTGTGTGTTTTAATCATTTTTGTTTAAATATTGAATGTCTAAATAGTGTGTAAAACACCAATGAACATTTAGACCCCCAAAAATAAAATTACTAACACAAGCTTATAATCAAACAAAATATGTGCGGAAAATAAAATATAAGCTATATCCAAAATGTTAACACACTCTAAACCATAATTAATAACCAACACAACAGTAATTAAAAAGGTAAAGAGAAAAGGAAGCGAGATAAAAACACAAAGATAACACGGCGATGTGTTATCGAAGAGGAAACCGAAGTACTCGGTGAAAAACCTCTCCGCCGCCCTCTAAGCGGTCAATAATCCACTAGAGAATAAAGTTGGGATACATGAATAGCAGAAGACCCTCCAAGCCTAATCTACCCAGTGCACCTAAGCCCTCCAAGCTTCTTGCTCTAATAGGGTTACGCCGAACCTTATCTTCTCTAGCTTACCGGATCCCGCAATCACCCATTGCATCAACTAAAATGAATTGGTCCCTTCTGAATTGCTTCCCAAGCACCAAAATACCTCCTCACTGATATGGGTATGGTGAGATAAGGATTTGGCTAAGTGTACCTCTCAAGGATATGTCAATGGAAAGGGTGAGAGTAGAGGAATTTGGAGAATCAAAGGATGAAGATTGTAGATGAGTCAATCTTGTTTTTCTCTAAGGTTTCTCTCTCAAAATTCTCTCTGGAAGCTCTCTACATTTCATGGATATAAGGATATTTATAGTAGGGTGTATAAGAAATGCGAAAAGTCATGTTTCAACCAAACAGGGCATTTTGGCGACTCAGCCTCATGACTGGAACGAGTCACGAGTTTGAGTCGCGAGCTAACTACTAGGCCAGACTGGAAGTTCTGTCCTATAGTGCTGCAACTGTCGTGACCCTTCAACTCCCCCTGCATGCTTCACACATGTGCCATTCTTGCGACTTGCTAGTTGCGAGACTCCTTTGAATTGCACAAATCTTGAGTTTTCTTCACATTCTCTCACACACTACCCTTACATAATTCCCACCTAAATATAGGGTATCTAATTGCTAAATTACAAGCAAATTTGGCACGGAATAAAACCAACACATTATTGAATAAATTCAACCTTACAAATATTTTTTAATCTTAAATAATAATATTTTAAAAAAAATTTGAAAAATGTATTTTTTTTATTATAAATATTCTTTTAGATCTTAATTTTTATGTTTTTCGTTTTTTTTTTAAATGTTTTTAACAATTAAAGTGATGTGGTTGATAACAGTTGAATATTGAAGCCAATCTTAGGTGGGTAAAGTGACAATTTTCAAATCACAAACCACAAGTATGTAAAGTGAATTCGAGTCCAATCACAAGTAACCAATCAATAATTATTCCTAATTTTTAAATGGAATAGTGATAGAATGTTGACACTAATGTAATTGTCTGTGAATAGTTTATTAGCTAAACTAACAAAAATGAAAATTTTAGACTAAATTTAGCTAAAAATGCATTGAGATTGATGTAAGTACTCTTAAATCCTAAGTTCACTCAAGATGCCCCCATGCTAAATAGACCCCTTATACATTGGTTCAATGGATAAAAACTAGGATAAAATTGTAAAATTCAAACACAACCTACCCCCACCCCCCCCCCCCCCCCCCTCCCCCAACTCTCTCCCTTTTTTTTTTTGCCCTATCAGAAAGTTAATTCACGAATTTCCAATTTAATTCACAAGTTTAATGTTTTCTCACGTGTGTTGTGGGGGGGGGGGGGGGATGTGAGCTATTTTAGAGAACTTAACTTGACAAAAATACTCCTCACATTTAAAAAAAAAAAAAAAAAATTTACCCACCCTAAAGAAAAACAAATCAGATTTGCGATGAGCCAATTTAAGAGATCTGCTATTTTTTCCAGAGAGTTTCATTTAAAGAATAATATGTTCATTAGCATTGTGCTGAAAAATCTGTGGAGATCAAAGGGCCTTAGTTTGCTGCAACAGTGTCTCGTCCTTGTTTCTTGGAAAGGTCATTAATCCGAAGTACAACTTTTCTGTATAAGGGGTTTAAGTTTGGGTTTAGACAGAGCAGTGGCGGCTCCAAGAATTTTTTCCAAGGTGGTCCTTAAGAAGCATAAATTACACAATCTAATAATAAGAGAAATTCATATATTGACAACAACAACAACAACCAAAAAAAAAAGTAAATACATAAAGTTTTACAATTATTAATTAGTTGTTTAGTAGTTTCATTATTTTTCTTTGCCTAACATAATTTAATTTTTTTGTCTTTTATAATGTCTTACTCACTAACTTTTAATGCCTCCACTACCCCAATCCAAATATCCAATGTCATGGTTGGCCCCATCCACCCCACTCAAGAGACAAGAGCCAGCACCAACCAATCAACACAATTTAACAATTACATTACATACAGACTATACAGTCATACACTTACATAAACATTAAAGAAATATAAAACATATGTTAGGACATATGTAGAACTTGTTAAAACATATATCATATAGAATTGGCTAATCTTTTGACAAAACACACTTTACTTATAATTGGGTAAATCTAGGATATGTTTAATACTTCAAGAAACAAGAGCTCAAGTCTAGTATTGAAGTTATGCAAGTCTGTCCATAAATTAAGTAAAGAAGTGTTGTTCATTAAAACTTGATAGATAGCTTGATAGATGTATCTATCGAGATTTAATATGTGATTCTCGATAGCTTTCGACAGAATTTGTATCTATCGAGAATTACGAAATTCAGATTTTCAGATATGTTTTTCACGCATATCTAAGCTAGTTGTGTAGGGTTTCTTTTCTCACAATCCTAGACATATATAAAGATTATTTTAAGGGCTGTTAAAGGTGATGCAACTTGATGCAAAGTGATTATTCACTCAAATTGTGATCGGAGACAATTTGCCTTGTTCATCTTTCTCTTGAAGAAGCTACTACGTTTGTGCGCCGAGGGTTTTGTAACTAAGGAGCATCTTGATCTTCATGGTGTGGATGAACTGAAGAACTTTGCGGCCAACATCTTTCTCAAGTTGGTGTGTTAATCACATACTTGGATTCGTGCAAATGAGTTAGTCACATACTTGGATCCGTGCATCGATTGGTTAGTCACATACTAGAAGCCATGCATTGAAAGGAGAGATTGTCACTACATTACAAGTCCAATTGAGTATTGGGGTAAGAGTTCAACTGTAGGTTGGTATAAAGTACTAGAATTCTTTTACTTGTAACCGCTTGTTTTGATAATAGTGGATTTTTAGGAGTGGTGACCTTAAATTCACTCAATGGGGTTTTGCCTCGGTGGTTTTCCCCATTTGTAAACAAATCACCTGTGTCAAATTTATTTTCCGTTGCATTTAACTTAGTTGGTGATTTGTTTTGGCTACCACGCTTATTGCATGTAATTGAATCTAATTAATTAATTTGGCTAATTAATTGATTGATTTACCAAATGGGTCAATACATTCTTGACCTATCAACATACGCAAAACGACAAACTCACAAACCAATAAAGGCAATTAGGCAAAGCTATTTGATTGAATCAATTCCAAAGAGATTCAGAGAACCATATTTTTTAGTTTCAAAGAGAAAGAGAGAGAAAGCGCCGCTCTCAAAGCAGAGATGACATAGAGAAAAAGAGAGAGAACTGAAATACCTTGATAGGCTGCACTGCTGCATGTTGAGAACTTAGAACTGGATAGGCTGGCTGGGTTACCTTTAGCGCTGCTCTGGGCCAACCGATCTTGTTGTCACTGTCGTCGATGTGCTCTAGGATTAGGGGCGGCAGCAAGCAGCACGTTGAGGTCAGTGACTATTGAAGACTGAGGTTCTTATTTCCCTTTAGGTTAGGATTTATTTTGGTTTAAAATTTGATTCAATCGGCAGTGCGAATTGATGGGTATTTAGTTTATAAAAATTTAATTATTATTATTTTTGTTGATTTAAAAATCTGTCTAAGTACTGAGTGAGGGAGGATTGATCTTGGGCGTTTTACCGTAAGGTCTTTATTGGGCATTTGGGCTTGCTATTTTTATAAAAAAATTTTACAGATTTTATTCAAAAAAAAATTTTGGGTTTTTTCCTTTTGCTTGAAAGACCCCAATATATTAAGTTGACCAAACAATGAACCAAAGTTTAATTCTATTGAGCATAAAAAAAAGTCAGGGTGGTCACAAATATTTTTTTTAAGGGTAGACAAGTATAAAATTTTAAATTAGGCCCTCAGAGCTAGGCAGAATTATTGTTGTGAAAATGCTTAAGCAAAAGTCGGCAAATCCAATTTTCGTTCTCAACGCATTTGTTGGTTTTTTTTTTTTTTCCTTAGATTTTCTTTAATTGACTGTTGTGATGATGAATATGTACCGTGGATTTTATGTTTAGGTGATGTATCTTTGAGATCAAAGTTGAATTTTGATCATTATACTGGTTTTATATTGGGGTAAATTGTGTTTGAGATCAAATTTTAAATCTGTTGCCCATCAGATTTTCGTAAAAATCAAAATACATGAATAGATTATTGTTGTATATATCGCCTCTTTGTTTGATATTTTTTAGTGAGTTTGTTCTCAGAAGACTGGGAAGTCTTCCAGGCATGGCATCCTCCCATCCTAGCTCAACGCCTAGATGAGAATTTTTCTTCAGATTGTGATTTTCATTTAGACATTGAAAGATAAAACATTGAAGTTAAGTTGTGTTTGGTTGTCAAGAAAAATGTGAGAAAATTCTAAGAAAACTCATTTGAACATAGCAAACTTTGAAGAAGAAATCAAGAAATGAAATTGAGGGAGATGATCTGAATTTTATACGCTTGCAGGATATTTTTGCCATAATATTCAAACATTGCTTCAAATTTTTTATTTGGCAAGTTATAAATGTATCCAATAGGTCTTGAATCCATGAACTCACCATCCACCTAACTCTTGAAAAGGAGGAGGTGCCAAAAATCAAGATTTGGCACCATACGTTGGGGGCCAACCACAAATATATGAACCACTGCTCAAGCATCATTCTAAATAATATTTTTCACAGTATGTACAACAGGGGTAAAGAAGGAAGTTCACGAAATCAATCCCATAAAGGTGCAAGAGATGTGTTTGCATTAATTTTTTTTTAATTAAAATAAATTAATAAATAATAAAAGATCTAAACTACATTTACATATTCAAATTTGTAAATCCAAAACATAACCAGCTTGTTTAGGCATTTTGTAAAATAGAATTCACATTCATCATTGTGAACTTTGCCTTCTGTGTAAGTTACACCATTAAGTACACAATATCACAACCAACAACAAAATATAATTGGGAGCAAGCAAAGCAACTCATGCATAAATCAATTCTAATTACGTCCGCTCAAAGTCAGAAGACAAAACATATCAAAGTAACTTAATGAATTAACTCCGGCTAGAGCATATCAAAGTAACTTAATGAATTGACCCGAGCCCGAGGCAGCTGATTTCTGAGCAATACTTTGTGGTATTAGAGGAAACTAAAAGATCAGAGTTTATCATGTAGATATGCTGAGATAAATATAGCCAACGCACAGATAGAAAGACCTAACAAGGGGCCTGCAGGAGTTAACTTACGTGTAGCTGCCAATCGTATAGCTGAGAACATAAAAATGAAGGGAGAGAGAGCAGGCTTCAAGTCAGTCCAGGTAGAAATGCATAGACATTTTAACGCCAATACATAAGAGAGGGAAAACTCAAAAACATGAACATTGAAAAGGCGTACCAAATACAGAAGAGAAAAGGAATGAGGATCCAAACCCAACAGCATCACCGATAGCTTTTGTATCTGGTACTTGCATAAGAAAGTAAGCCTATTGGGAATTGCATAAAAAAGTAAGGCTATTGGGAATTGCAAATATTCTGCATAAGAACACTGAACTGTTCATAGTGGGGAGTTGGGGGCATACTGTACTTGCAAAGTTCTTATTTGGAAACAATTTCTCCAAATATTATTCAGATTATTTTTTCATTTTCAGCTTGTTTATGAATAAAATTAACGAACCCCCACCCCCAACCCTCCCCCGAACCCAAAAAAAAAAAAAAAAAAAGTCCAAAACTAACATCTTTCCTTTTTTTCAGAAACTTGAATTTCTTATATTAGTTATTATATATATATATATATATATATATATATAAGTGAATTTATTATATTAGATAAATGCATAAAACAAAATTGTCTAGTAATGTGAGGCATAATATTCATAAGGTCAAGTGTGATGTAGATAATTTTCTTTAATATTTGATCTAATAACACAGAAAATAATAATACTAGTTGCAGTAGAAGTAACATTAATATGAAAACTAGAGGTATGGTGTTGGTGTGATGACAACAGGTAGTAGGTTTGAGTTCAAAAATCAACCTCTTCAAAATAATAATAATAATAATAATAATAATAAAATTGGGGTTAAGGCTACCTATCAATCACCTCTCTCAAACTAACAAAAAGGGTAAGCCTTGTACACTAGGTATGACCTTTTATTAATATGAAAACTAATAATAGTAATGGTAATAAACTTTGTTTCTATTTCACAGTTCTTTTAGCAAAAATTCAAATGTGTTAAGGATTGGATGTCAATGTGAAATTTCAGTGAATTCGATACATTTTTTAGTAATTTTAATACTTATAGGTAACATTGAGTTTAATAGAAAATTCTCAGCCAAAGAATTCTGATGCTATCTACTTATAGAATAAAACGGTGTTCTCAACTGGACAATTGACCTATAATGACCGCAAGCCACTACTTTAAAAGATCCCTACGAAAAATAATTCAAGAAGTTCTAGGCATCTATCTTTCGTATGGAGTATGAAATTTATTCAATTTGTTTAAAACCGCATGGATATCATATGTTTATTGGTCAAGCATATCCTTCCTCAAAAAGTGGTTAAGGTAGTGTGGAACAGAATTTTAATCCATTGAAGGGAAATGTCGTTGTTAATTTCTTTGCAAGCTAAGGAGAAAAATGTGATGGAACTTGACAGAAGGGACACATTGTAAATGTAAATAGTGAATAAAATAAATAAATAAATAAATAGTAGAGCTAATATTTGAAGTTGAAAATGCTAAACTTACAGATGCCATTAGAGCAGCCCCAGTTGTTCCGCCGAAAAGAGATCCCTTGCTTCCTGATTTTGTATCTGGCAGCCGCAATTTGTAAACAGATAAATTATGTGAAGAGATTAATTTTATAATTTTTTTTTAAAAAAAAGAAAAAAGAAAAAAGAAAAAAGCTTCAAAAGTTGAAAAAGAAATGAAAGAGTTTACAGGCAAAGAGACCGCCGCCTAGAAGCAGGAGTCCGTAGGCGGCAGAGGTGGCTGGGGCGAGGTCTGCCAGTTGAGAATTGCACCGAAATAGGATGCTGCTGCTGCTGGCTTTGGATTTGGATTTGCTCATCCTTGCATATTGATAACTGTTACTCCAATTTACATTTAATGCTACTGTGCCACATTTCAGATGATGATGCTCCTGGAAACAACCAGTGGCCGGAGCCGTGATCGGTAACGAGGAGGAGTAGTAGTAGTAGGCCATCTCTCTCTCTCTCTCTCTCTCTCTCTCTCTCTCTCTCCGGTGTACTCTACTAATACTATTGTCTCAGTCCGATTCCTTCTCTTCTTTCGGAAATTGAGTGCTGAAGTGGGCCTCAGCCCAAAATCGAACAGGACGAGGTTTTTCAATGCCAGCCCCATCATCCGTCTTTTTTGAGGCCGCCTAACATGGACCAAAAGCCCACACTCTTCTCTCTACTCTTCATCGTGCTTAATAATAATAATTAATCAAAAAAAAATATTATCCTACCCTAATTAGTAAAATATGATAGGTGTATAATATGGTAAATATATGGGTATAATTCGACATCTCTTAAGAAAAATACATTTCAAAAATTCGGTATAAAAATAATAGAGTAGAGTGCAACTACTATAGGTTTCCTTTTATAACTCTTTGTGTTTATGTAGACCGTTTCTTAATGTTTTTCTATACCCTTTTTTATCAATTAAACAATACGGGTTCTCAATAGAATGCAAATAATATTTCTTTTCTTTTTTTTTTTCTTTTTTCTTTTTTCTTTTTTTTTTCTTTTTTTTTTTTTGTGGGGGAAGAAAACTATGTATATAACCATACAATCGAAAAGAGAACGCCAAAACCCCAGTTTTTTTTAAAACTTTACGAACATGCGCGTATTGTACATATAACATACGCGTATTGCGCATATAATTCCTTGTGTCACACCCCCAACCCGAACAAATAGGCTTAAGCAAACAACAATTAACAGCCACACACCTTATAAGTGTGCAAGACCATCTTATACAATAATGATTATTACATCAAAGTAAAATCCAAACTATCTTTAATAATTCAATTGCCAAAAATGTCCAAAGCATTGATGAAAATAAAAGTTCAAATCTCCAATTATACAAATTTTTTTTTTTTTTTGGTTGAGATAGTTATAATATGCTGCTAGCCCCATAATTCGAATCATTTCTCCCCTAAACTCTCAAGCACTTTGTGCGTGGATAGGTGCCAATTAAGCTACAAGACCCTTGGCTTTAATACATAAAATACTAAATAGCAAGAAATTACTAAATACTAAAAGCCAAAGTCTTAATCCAAAAAAGATTCATAAGCTCCACTCATTGGCATCTGAAGATGTAAAACGCATTTTTCTCTATTTTGGATAACTCTATAGAAAAAAAAATCACAAAAACACATGTACCCACATCCAGTGATGTATTATTGTTTAAAATTTTACTCATTGCTATAGTTATCTAACTATAGATGGCCATTGAATAAACATCTAAAAATTAAATGCGCAATATTTTATTCTGGACAAAATTTGTCTACAAACTTAATTGTAACCTAAGACTACAACTTTCATTAAAAAAAATTTAACATGGCTATATATTTTGAAAATTTAACGGTTGTACTGCATGTTTTTTATATTCTTAACACACATATCGATTTTCTTGTCAATTGAATGTTTTTTATTATTCGATTCATAAACCTATATGCATAATTTTAGAGTATAAAAACTTGAAATTTAAACATTTGATTGATGACATAACTATTGATCTTTGATTTTCTATAAATTTTGCAAGTATGGAAGATATAAGAATAAAATGCAATCCAATGGTAAATTTGTTAAATTTTACCTTTATTAAAAAATTATTGAGTGGATTTGTAGTTTTAGATGGCTACAACCAAATTTGTAACCAAATTCTATCCTTTAATTCCACCCACATCTCTCTTTAGTTATTTTACTCTTAAAAACTCAATGCAGATCTCTCTCTTTGCATGTATGTGTGTGGTCATAGAGAAATCTCTCTTTATAGCACTTTGGACGAGGGAAGTGGGTGATTACTTTGGGCTTATCCTTGTGGACTTGAGACAAGAAAATGACAATGCTCACTGAAGACTATAATCTCTCTCTCTCTCTCTCTCTCTCTCTCTCTCTTTGTGGTTGACAAAGAAATCTCTCTCTATAGCACCTTGGCCGCAGGAAGTGGGTGACCAATTTGGGCTTACCTTGTGGATTTGAGAATGAAGACGGCAACGCTCGTGAAAGACTAAAATATCTCTCTCTCTCTCTCTCTCTCTCTCTCTCTAAGCTTGTCATTGATATCGATATCATATTTTGTCCTTATTGATTGTAAGATTAACCAATTTTATGGTTCAATGTCAAAATAACCAAAATTTCCTATGTTGACTCGACTTTAACCTAATTGACCAAAGAAAGTCAAAATTTCAACAAACCACCTAATTTTATTATTTCATATCAAAATGCATACTTTTTTACACTTTTCACAAGTTTGGGTTGGCTGAGTTGGAATGCAGTGAAATGAGTTTTTATTTGGTTGTTTCTATTATTTTATTGGAATGATTATTTTTTTTAATCGACTGAATGAAAAAAAATAAAATAAATAAGAGATCAAATGTATAGTGAATTATAAAATAATATATTAAAATAGATAAAGTAATTTTTTAAGATGCTAAACAATAAAGTTTTTAGCACCTCAAATGTAAATGCTCTTATATATAATTTTTTAAAGTCTCAAATTTTACAAATACAATTGTATTTTTATCCACTTTCATCAAAAAGCTAAAACAAACATACACTATGTCTGATTTACCATTAGAAAAATTAAGGAATAGAAACTTTCAAATTTATTACTATTCTTTTCGATAGTTTGTTTCATAAATGGGGAGAAAAACAATAAAACAATAAAAGATTATATTCTCTAGATATTTTTTATATAAATTTTAATTTTAATTCTTTTATTGTTTTTCTCTCCCATTTTAATTTATACTCCCCTCTATTAACAAATTAACATAAATGTCTTGCTTTGAAAATAATCTTTCTAATCTTTCTCTTATTTTCATATAAAAAATATCTAGTGACTATAATCTATTTGCATTGACATGTCAAATATGCTCATTTGAAAAAGTAAAACAAACTAATAATATTCTTCTCTAAAAAAAAATGATAAAAAATCAAATAATAATAATAAAAAAAAGGCACGGGAGGGTCGTTAAAGTGTCACTATCGACTGATATTATGAATGTACATGGTTGGGTGATGTAACTGGTATGTTATTCAACACCACTCCTATGAATCCAGCTGCAAAGATCAAAAGTGTAATATGTGTATATTTTTTTTTTTTTTTTTTTTTACAAATTTACAGAATCACACTAACAGATCATGAATCACGAATCATGAGTTGACCAAATTTGTCTTTGTCCGGTGGCGGTGAGAATAGGAAGGAGGTGGAAGAGATTTTGTCCTTGATAGTTTGCAAGATGTGGGTGGCAGAAGGCCTGAGGGCGGGCGAGTGGCCGAGGCAGAGGGCTGAGATGGAAAGCATGGCCCTTGCTTCTTCCATATCATAGTCTCCGCCCAGTCGTGGGTCCACCATGTCCGCCACATCCCTCGTCAGCAATGTCGGTCCCACTATTGATGTCAAGAACTGGCCCCTTTCGGAACAGAAGGCCTCCATCCCTGTCACGAGCTCCAAAACCACGACTCCATAGCTGTAAATGTCGTTCTTCTTTGATGCTAGTCCAGTTCTCAGGTAGTGTGGATCGGTGTAACCTGGAGAACCCATCAGCACTTGCTTCCTCCTCGAGGAATACGCAGGGGAAGATGAAGAAGGTGGGAGTATGGTGGAAGAAAACCCCATCTTTGAGAACCCGAAGTCACAGAGCTTGCAGTTGAGATGGTGGTCCAGTAGGATGTTTGAAGCTTTAATGTCACCGTGAACAATCTGTGGGCTACACTTTTCATGCAAATATTCTATTGCTTGCGCTATCTGGAAGGCTATTGTCATGCGGCTTCTCCACGAAAGCACAGGCAATGATTTCCTTTTGCTTTTTGCTTCTTCTTCTGCTATACCAGCACCACCACCATGGAGCTTCTCTTGCAAACTTCCGTTGGAGACGTACTCAAATACCATTGCCCCTTGTTCTGAAATTATATATATATATATATATATATTATATATGTATCAAATATCAATATATCATGGATTAATTTCAGATCTCAAATCTTCCATTAATTACAAAGATGTAGCAAAATACTACATATATATATACAGTACTCACCTCCGTCATCACAATAACCAAGAAGCTTGACGATATGTTGATGGCGAAGACGTAGCAGGATGTCCAGTTCTTGCTTGAACAATTGGTTGAGGCGCTCACTGCCAATGTGGACCTTAATTGCCCCCAGCTCCAGGCCCTGGAAGTGAGCCAAATAGACTGTGCTAAATCCTCCCGATCCAATTACCTTGGAGAAGTTCTTGGTCAGCCTCTCAACCTCATCCCAACTGAATTTCCTGATCACCCCAACCCCATCAATATTCCGCTTTTGACCATCAATTAGCCCAAGTCTATTAGTATTAGGAGTGGTGCCATTGCTAGTAGACTGGTTCCGGTTCCCATCATGGTCCTGATTATAAGTAACGACACGATTGGATCTGCGTCTAATTTTGTATCCAATAAGGCACTTGAGGAAACCCATCACTTCCAATTCCAAAAGCAGCAAAGCCGAGTCTAAGGATAGCTAGCTAGCGCTGGTCAACGTGGTGTGGTTTGATGTCGCTCCCGTCCGTCCGTCCTTGAAACTTTTATAGGAGATGGAGGTGTCGGTGGGTGCAGTGTAGTTGGTAATAGAATCTATTAAGTATTATTGTATTAGATCAAGGACAAACTAGTAGCGGTGGTACTACTACTAAGTACTAATAACATAGGAAGAAGAAGAAGAAGAAGAAGTGACCCAGAAAGAGTGTAGGTGAGTTTGAAAAACTAAAAAAGAAAAGATTTCAAAATGAAAAAAGGGATGGGACACCACACCAGCAGACAAATACGGACTGTCGGTTCAGAGTTCAGACCCGTGCGGATGAACCTCTATAGATTTGTTTAATCTTCATACCGGAGGTCGCTACGGATGCAGAATCCAACAGTGCCTCCTTTTCTGATCTAGAGTTTAGAGAAAATGAAGCTTCCAAGGAAAACAGTTTTATCATTTGTTAAACGTGACATTGTCTCATCCCAACAAGAGGGACCGTTTCTAACATTGAAACAGCAAATAATTATGGGTTTTTAAAAAATACTCTGGATGTGATTTTCCAAGATTCTGGTTTCCTACCCTCTACTTTTTTTTTTTCCGTACCTTTTTTCTTTTCTTTTTTTATTTTTTGGCCGTATGTCAATTCTCAGGTCAAATTAGGAGGATTGCTAGTTGCTCACTCGCTTTAAAATTTAAAACGCGAGGCAATACTATAGGCATCACCTTGTGGCCCACTAATACCACTAAAGGCAAAAACTTGTTTTACACATTGTGATTTATAACTTTTTTCTTGTGATTTACACATTGTTTTACACATTCTTGTTGATTTACACATTGTGATTTACATCACCATTGAAGCGCTTCAATAAGACCAAGAACTTTTGTCTTAAGACTTCAATCATGTTCTCCTCCTTAACAAAGATATCCAAAAATAAATTACTCCCAACTTCTTTAATAGTCACACCATGAGAGCACCACCATAGTTGGTGAAGAGTAGATGTAAGAGCCTCCTTGTTGAAATCTTTGTTGGTTTGTAGCTTGAATAGAAGACTAAATTGGGCTTATTGTTTAGAGAGAGCCACTTTGTCGGAACTAACAGTCATAACCCCTTTTTCTTCTTCAGACAGGTGGAACTTTTTCCATAATTCCTCCATAGAAACATCCATGTTGGCAATGATAAGGAAAAAAAAAAGTAAGAAATGAATGTGCTGTGTGAGAAAGATAGATGGATTGTAGAAAAAAATAAGTAACAAAAAATCAAATCTTCTACAAATATCTGATAGTCAGATTTGAGGGGTTTAGATCTTACGTATGGAAAGCCCAAGTTGGTTTCTTTTATTTTCCAAAGCCACATAAAGCCAAGAAGAGAAAAGTTTCAATTTGGTAACTTCAAATTTTAACTAAAAACATGATTTTAATATTATATTTTTAAGTTAAAAAAATTAAGTAATTAAATAAACATCACCCAAAATTAAAAAGTGCCAACAACTAGGCTTTTTTTTTTTATTCCTAACAAATATCTATATTATTCAAAATTTTCACCCCAACTATTAAAATTATAAAATAAATAAAAAGTAAAATATCAAGCCAATCGTGTTAGAATTTTAAAATATATTATTCTTTATTTTATAATACATCGTTTTAAAATAATATATTTTCTTTCGTAGCTCAACCCGAACCCAAAGTCAAATCACCCAACCCCCTAATCAATTTCGTCACCAACCATCTCCATTTACATCTTCTTGTATCCACACAAAACCCATCACCAAAATTTTAACTCACTCTTCACAAAACTCAACAACTTCAACTTGTCACTGTAGTTTCGACTGCAACCCGTCACAAAACCCATCAATATAAACCCATATATACCATTTTAGCCACCCATGTCATTAGTAACAGTTTTCACTATTCAGAGAGGGAGGAATAAAATAATGTGAGTTAACTATATGAAATTGCTAGTGGTCTTGTATATTTACGGGACCACTATTGGTTTTCTATTATTTTTTGCAAAGCACTGGATGTGAATATTCTAAGGGATGGATGACGCCTGGCGGATCACATTGATGCGGTAGTTGACCAAGGGCGGATCACAGGTTTCTATGGAAACCCCGACTCTACTAGCTGGGAAGATTTATGGTCTCTACTACGTGACTTAAACTGTCGTTTCTCTCTACCATGGGTGTGTATTGGAGATTTTAAAGAAATTCTGAGAGCGGAAGAAAAACAAGGTTGGCTTGATAGACCAGAGCGTCAAATGCAGAGGTTTTGAGATGCTTTAGACTTTTGTAGTCTTAAAGACATTGGTTATTCCGGTTTTCCTTTTACATAGTGTAATCGTAGACCAGGAGAACATAATGTTTGGGTGAGATTAGATAGAGGTGTAGCTACAGTGGATTGGTTGCTAAAGTTTCCCACTACCCGTGTGCACCATTTGGAGGCATTTCATTCGGATCATAGACCACTACTATTGGTCTCTGATTCGGAGGTTAGGAGATTTTATCGAAAGGGTCGCCCTTTCAGATTTGAAGCAATGTGGCTTAAGGACAAATCTTGTGAAACGGTGATTAAAACTTCTTGGGAAACTCCTTTGGGCTCTTCTCCGGTTGCTACTTTATCACAGAAAACTGACCTTTGCCAAATAAATCTCCGTGTATGGAACCGCAACACTTTTGGGCATGTGCGTTTTAATCTTGAAAAGAAGTTGAAGGAGTTGCATATGGCGGAAGAGATGGGGCTGTACAGCACCTATCCTGGCTATATTGGACAGCTTCGTGATGAAATTCAAGCACTAAAAATTAAAGAAGAAGTGATGTGGAAGCAAAGGTCTCGCAACAATTGGTTGAAGGATGGAGATAGTAACACAAAATACTTTCATAGTAGGGCTACCCAACGGAATAAACACAACTATATTTCGGGTTTGGAAGATGACAATGGAGTTTGGGTGGAAGAGGATGGGCAAATGGATGATCTATTTGTGAACTATTTTTCTAATCTGTTTACAACCTCTAACCCAACAGGTATTGATGCTATTCTGGAGGGGATTACACCTAGGGTCACGAAGGAGATGAATTTAGGACTCACACGAAACTTCACAGCTGAGGAAATTCATTCAGCCATGCAACAAATGGCTCCACTGTCAGCCCCTAGCCCTGATGGTATGCCTCCTGTCTTCTACAAGTCATTTTGGCACATTGTTGGAGAGGATGTCACCAAGGCAGCCCTTGCTATCTTGAATAAAGGTATTATCCCTGAATCTAAAAACTCCACTTTTATCTCTTTGATTCCTAAAGTTAAAAACCCCAAAAAAAGTCTCTGAGTTTAGGCCTATTAGCCTTTGCAATGTTTTTTACAAAATTATTGCTAAGGTGTTGGTGAACCGCATGAAATTTGTTCTTCCTCATGTTGTCTCTGAATCTCAAAGTGCATTCCTTTCAGGCAGATTAATTACTGATAATGTGCTTGTTGCATTCGAAACCTTACATTACTTAAAAAGGAAAACACAAGGAAAATCAGGTTACATGGCTCTTAAACTAGACATGAGCAAGGCCTATGATAGGGTTGAATGGAGTTTTTTAGAAAAAATGATGCTTCATTTGGGGTTCTCGGATAGCTTTGTGTCCATTCTTATGTCTTCCATTAAATCAGTCTCCTATGCTGTGCTTTTCAATGGGGAACCTGTGGGGCACATAAAACCTACTAGGGGGCTCCGCCAAGGCGACCCCTTGTCTCCTTACATGTCTCTATTGTGTGCTATTGGCCTTCAAGGGCTCCTCCACAAAGCTGAATCTGATGGTGCAATTAGGGGGGTTTCTATTTGTCGTAATGGGCCATGTGTTTCTCACCTTTTCTTTGCAGATGATAGTGTTCTCTTCTGCTGGGCAAAGCAAACTGAATGCCAAGTCATTTTAGATATTTTGGCTACCTATGAAAGAGGCAGTGGGCAAAAAATTAACAAGGAAAAAACAAACCTATTCTTTAGCACCAATACTTCCCTAGAGGTGCAAGAGAGTATCCAACAGCTCCTTGGTGTGCCTTCCATAAGAAACTTTGAAAAATACTTGGGCCTTCCAGCCCTTGTGGGTAGAGGGAAGAAACAAAGTTTTTCTTACATTAAAGAGCGTGTGTGGAAAAAGCTCCAAGGGTGGAAAGAAAAGCTCCTGTCTTAGGCCGGTAAAGAGGTGTTGATCAAGTCTGTTATACAAGCCATTCCAACCTATGCTATGAGTTATTTTAAACTCCCTAAGGGGTTGATCCATGATTTGGAAACCATGATTCGAAAATTTTGGTGGGGGTATAGAAATGAGGGAAGAAAAATTCATTGGGTAAATTGGGAATGTTTGTGTGAAACGAAAGAAAATGGTGGTATGGGGTTCAAAGAGATTGAAAAATTCAATGATGCTTTGTTAGCAAAGCAAGTATGGCCATGATGCACAATCCGAATTCCCTTTGTTATAAAGTTTTTAAGGCTAGATTCTTCCCTAATTGTTCGATTCTAGAAGCCAATGAATGCACTGTGGGGTCGTATGCTTGGAAGAGCATCCTTAGTGCAAGAGACGTGGTGAGAAAAGGCATGGTTTGGCAGGTTGGGAATGGTCAATCTATTTGTATAAGGGAAGATAAATGGCTGCCTAATCAAGTTTGCAAAACAGTGATGCTTCCCCCTCATTCTCTCCCACCTGATGCTAAAGTTTGCACCCTCATTGATCCTGAGTCAGCCACTTGGAAGGTGAACCAAATCTAGCAATTGTTCACACCACTTGATACAAAGTTAATCCTCAGTATTCCCCTCAGTGCTAGACTCCCTCTGAATAGTCTAATATGGTCCCACACGCCAACGGGTGTTTTTACAACCCGAAGTGCCTATAAAATGTTGGCCAATTCAGCTATGGTCAATAATGCTAGCAGCTCTAACCCAAACCCCCAGAAGCAATTTTGGAGAAGCCTTTGGAAGCTACAAGTTCCAAATAAGGTGAAGGTATTTGCTTAGAGAGCCTGCAACAGAGCTTTGCCCACAATGGACAATCTCACTAGGCGGCATATTGTAGAGGTGAATCTGTGTCCGATTTGCAAGACGGTAGCTGAAGATTCATTGCATATAGTGCTGCACTGTCCTGAGGTGGAACAGGTGTGGAGGGAGCTTGGTTGGTTCAGCCAAGCCATCTCCTCCCCACGAGTGATTTTACTGACCTACTATCTAGATTTTTGTAGGTAACAGAGAATAACAGAGCTGAGCTTTTCATATGCATGGCGTGGAGCCTCTGGCAGCAGCGAAACAAACTGAGGATTGGACTCCCATCCCCTTCGTTGAACCTGGTTGGACCTCAAGCTGCACAGTTCTTGCAAGACTACCTCGACGCACAAGATATCCAGGCCTTAAGCAACTCGACGGCATCTTCAACGCAATCATGGTGCCCACTGAGCTCCACTTCTTTCAAAGCAAATTTTGATGGTGCTATATTCAACAGCTCCAACTCAGCTGGTGTTGGCGTTATCATCCGCGACAGAAACGGAGAGGTGATCGTAGCCATGTCAGAACGTATATCCCTCCCTACCACAGTGCTGGAGGTCGAAGCAATGGCGTGCAGAAGGGCGGTGACATTCGCTTTTGAAGTTGGCATCCAAGACGTCACTTTTGAAGGAGACTCGATGACAGTGATCCAAGCTCTAAACCATGGTGGTGCAAGTGAGGCCCCATATGGCAACCTTATTGAGGACATTTTAGTTTACGCTTCTAGTTTTTTATCAGTTGAGTTTAAGCATGTTAAAAGATCTTGTAATAGGGCAGCAGATGCTCTAGCTAAAAAAGCCAAAGTTGGCGATGTGTTTCAAGCATGGCTGGAAGACGTACCGGCTGACATCGCCCCCCTGGCTATTTTTGATATTCACTAAGACTTTGTATTTGGTTTTTGTTTCGAATAAAAGCCCAGGCATTGAGTCTGGTTTCTCAAAAAAAAAAAAAATATATTCTAATCATCAATTCTAAAATATTTCTCTTCATCTATAATTTTTTTTTTTTTATCTGAAGCCTTCATCTATGATCTAACAATCTTTAATCATATCCCAAAATCTCTTTATTTTCCTTAAATTAGATCGCATCAAAGAATCAAACTTCTTACCTTTATTATTTATTTTGAGAAAATTTCTTGCCTCTATTTAATGAGTTGCAGAACCATTATGGTCACATATAAGACCATTTTTATTTGAAATTTATTTATTTTATAATTTAAATTAAATATTACAAATTTAAGAATATTCAAAATGCCGTGTTGTTTAAAATTTTAAATGATTTAGGGTATATTTGATAAGAGTATTTAAATATAGTTTTTTGTTTTGCAATCTATAAAATGATGGGTTTCACACTTATTTATTGTTGGATTAATATTCTCTAAATACAGTTTTCAAAAACTTGTATCTTATTTTCCTAATTTAGAACATGATTTTGAAAACGGCTAAGGGAGTGTTTTCAGGAAAGAATTTTCTGAAAACACAAAAAGAATTTTCACACTTCAAATTTGAAACTTATTATTTTTTTAAAAAATTTAATGTGCTCTATTTCCTTATCATTATTCACAAAAAAAAGTAATCTACAGATTTTACACGTTACTTTTTGTAAATATATTTTTTTTTAAATCTCAAAAATAGATATGATCTTCCAAACAATTATTTTTTGTTTTTAGTATTTTGAAAATCATTCTTAAAAGTGGGCGTCAAACACATAAAATATAAAAATTATTATCTGAAAACTAGTTTTAAGTTCAATTTTAAAAATATTGTTTTTATACTGTTTTGAAAATAAAAACAAAAATTATCGTACAAATCCGGCCCTTAGTTGTTCAAATTGAGAGAATTGGAAAAACCAATACACAAGGTACAGATTTTCTTCTGTGTTCTTATATACTATAATTTATCTTTTTACATCGTCGGCACGCGTTAGAATTTAGAATTGAGCCTTTAGTCATTTGATGCGTTTTTCATGTGGTTGCATATTCTAATCGGACATCATCATCATCCTAACCACTCGTGCACTCACAAATTCCCTTTTTTTATTATTATTATTATTATTTTTTTATTTGGCATGTCCTTTTCTCTTAGCTAAAAAGACTCATGCAAGCTAAAGTCAGCCCTTTTGATTCATTTACAAAAAACTGGCTGCCACGACGTCTTTGTCATAAAAATTCTTCTTCTTCTTTTTTTTCATTTGATATCATAAAAGTTTTTTAAAAACCTTATATCAAAGTTAGATATATATGTTTTTTGCGATAAAACTTAGCTAGATATATAGTATTTTAGGTGCAGTACATTAAGTTTCTCAATCAAATTCAAATACATACTTACAATTAATTAAATTATTTTTAGAAAGGATAATGCATATTGTGTTTTATTAGTCAATACAACCATATGTATGGATTTAACTGAGAAGCCTAATATATTCCATTCAGGATATTGTACCTAAGTTTTACCCTAATTTTTTTATAAGAATTTTGTTTTCCTTTTAGATTTATCATGTTCCATTTCTTCATCTCAAGATTGCATTGTCAATTTCCTAGTGAGGGAACTCTCTCTCTCTCTCTCTCTCTCTCTCTCATACAAGGCCTATATTACAAAAAAATTCATCATTGAATGTACTCATGTCATTGCCTAAAACATACGGTGACGAAACACCTTTCTTTGCTTAAACCCAGTGGCCAAATGTCTTGGTGATGAAAATATTAGTAACCAAATTGTTTACTAACTAAAAGAAAAAAAATCATAGGCAACAAAACTATTTCATCGCTTAATATTTTTCTTGCTAAACGAAAGTAGTCGTAGACAAAATAAATTTGTAACCAATGTCTTTTTTAATTTTTTTTTACGTAACAAAATCAGGCAACGAAATATTTCATCACTAAATGTATTTTTTTTTTCTTATTTCAAATGATAAAGTGACGAATTATTTCATCACCAATTTATTTTTATTTTTTTAGTTGTCGTCATTTTTTTTTTACATCTATGGTAATAACGAAAAATTTAGTCACCAATTCTTTTTTATTTTGAGCTTTGTTATTTCAACATTTTGGTGACGAAAAAGTTTGTCAAAAATTATTTTTTAATTTTTCAATTCTGCCTACTGGCAACCGAATTTTTTTCACCAAATTGTTTATTTATTTATTTATTATTATTATTTTTTTGGTAAAACATGAAATTCATTGTTAAATCGAAAACAAAGTCTTAGGGCACACCCTATTTAAATACAAACCATCTAACTTAGACTTAAAAGATCTAGCTAATTCCACAGGCGGACGGGCAAAAATCTCAAAACAACTTTTCTTGAGTTGCTCCTAACCTAGCTAGTTTATTAGTGCTTCTATTTGCTTCCCGATAACAATGATTAAATCTGATCTGGGGAATTTGGGCGGCCAACAGCCTGCAATCATCCACCAAAGCGTAAATCAAATTGTTAGAGCAAGAAGGGGAAGTCAAAACATCAATGACAGACTTAGCATCAAAATTAACTTCAATAGTAGAAAATTTCCTATGAACACACAACAAAAGACCATCAAGAAGTGCCCGTAGCTCGGCTTGGAAACTAGTGGTGAGGCCTATGTTTCAAGCAAAACCCACTATCCAGTCACCATTCTCATCACGTATTAGACCCCTACCACCTACCAACCTAGGATTACCCAAGGAAGATCTGTCAGTGTTTAGCTTCACCCACCCTCTAGCTAGTTTTTCCCATCTAATTTCCTTGACAACTCTTGTTTCTACTACCTTGGGATTGTAGGCACAATGATAGAACTCCCTTACTCTCTGCATTATTGCCTTAGAAAGGTTTGGGTTTGAGTTTTTGTTCTTGAAAACCACCTGATTCTTGTTGTCCCAAATCATCCACATCGCAAAAGGAAATAAAACCTTCCACGAGACAGAACCTTGAGGAGCAGATTTCTCTATGGTACAATTCATGGCTAACCAAGTGTGAAATTTTTTAGAAAAAGAAAAGCCCATTTTTGTTGGTTATTCCTAGTGCATTTCAAACTGCAGCAATAGCATGACAACTTCTGAGAGCATGCTCAATAGATTCAACACCACCGTGGCATGGCTAACCAAGTGTGAAATTTTTTAGAAAAGAAAAGCCCATTGTTGTTGGTTATTCCTAGTGCATTCCAAATTGCGGCAATAGTAGGACAGCTTCTGAGAGCATGCTTAATAGATTCAACACCACCGTGGCATAAAGGGCAGCATGTCTCCATTACCATTCCCCTCGCAACCAGGCACTCTCTAACACCAATACTAATGTGGTAGCACTTCCATATATAAAAAGGTTTGGATTCTAGGGAGGGTTTTGATGGACCAAACCCCACTACCATGAAAAGGTTGAGGTGGACCAAGACCCAAAGCAAGTCTATACGCACTCTTGAGGTCAAAATCTCCATGTTTTGCTCCCATCTAGATTAGCCTATCTTGACTGTTAGCTACTATGGAGATCATAGTTGCTTGAATTTCCTTTCTATTATTAGGTGGAAACTCAAAAGGGATTGCATTCCAGTTGCACTCAAGGTTTGTGAACACATCCCCTACTTTATCCTCTTCACTAGTTAAGGACAGAAGCCCTTGTATCACTTGCCTTAAAGGACCTTGGCTCGACCAATTATCATACCAAAAGCTTAGCTCGCTATTTCTCCCTGGCATCCACCTTGTACCTAGTTGGAACACATTCTTCCCTTTCTTCAAACCAGTCCATATCTAAGAGAAAGGTAGATTATCTTAATTCCTTGATCTCACTCTTAACTGGGAACAAAATTTGTTCTTTAACACTCTAGCCCAATGGGTTTCACCCTCTGAATGAAATCTCCAATTGAACTTAGCTAATAGGGAAATATTTCTACCCTAGGCCGTTTGTAAACCCAAACCACCTTTAACTTTTGGTCTTGTTATCTTGCTCTAACTAACCTAATGCATCCTTCTAACCTGGTCGGTGGTTCCCCATAGGAAATTCCTATTCACCTGGTCTATTCCTTCCAGAATCTTGTTAGGGAGATGAGTACATTGCATCATGTACGCAGGTATGGCAGCTGAGGAGTCTTGAACCAAGATAGCTCTTCCCACTAAGGAAAGCAGATTTGCCTTCCATCCCACCAATTTTTGCTTCACTCTATCCAAGACGAAGTTGAAATCTTGGCTAGATGAGCCTGGGCTTTTGATAGGGATTCCTAGATATTTTCCAATTGCAGGAGTAGTCCTAAAGCCAAGAATATCCCCCAAGGATTCTCGCGTATCTCTATCCGCATTTGGAGAGAAGTAAACCTTCGATTTTGACTCACTAGCCGACTGCCCAAATCTAGTGTAAAAATAGTCTAGTACCTCCATAATAGCTAGGCAATTGATATGGTCTGCCTTGGTAAACAACACAAGATCGTCGGCAACGAATAGGTGGGAGAAGGCAGGTCCTCCTTTTGAAGCTTTCAATGGGGTCCAAAGCTTAGCTTCACATTTTTCTTCAATAAGCTACCTAAGGTAGTCCATACAGAGTATAAATAGATAAGGGGAGAGAGGGTCCCCTTATCTAATACCTATTGTTGGACAAAACCCCTCAAGGCAGCCCCCATTAAAGAGGATAGAGGTGGAGACATTGGAAACACAACTTATGATGATATCGGTTAGGCTTTCAGGCAAGTTTCTTCGTCTCAAGGTGTCCTAATGAAGCTCCACTCCAACTTGTCATAAGCTTTCTCAAGGTCAATTTTTATAGCCATGTATCTAACTCTTCCTTTTTTTTCCTACTGATACTGTGGATTAATTCTTGCACAATAATTGCATTAGCCGTCCTCCTTCCTGGCATAAAGGCTATTTGGAGACACTAGCTTGCTTAGAAAATGCCTCAATCTAGCCACTATGATCTTTGTTACAATTTTGTAAAATGTGTTGCATAAACTAATGGGTCTATAATTCCCAATAGTCTCAGGCCCAAGCATTTTAGGAATGAGGGCTATGAGTGTCTCCAAAAAATCATTTTAACTTTATCTTTGACTGAACCTCCAACAAGTAACCAGTACCGCTAAAAGAAACCCGCATGAAGACCATTTGGTCCCGGAGCTTTGGATGCTTTCAAAGACCAAAGTGCTGCTCTAATTTCCTCATCAGTCACCTCCCTATCCAAATTGCCACGTTCTTCCTCAATTAAGGCTAGCTAGCACCTAGAAGGATGGGCAGGCTTCCAGTTGGATTAGTTATGGGAAGTAGTGTAAAGATCCATAAAACTCTTCCTAATGTAATCCATGACCTTCCTCTCATCAGACAACCAATCACCAACACTATTCTTAATAGCCAATATCTTATTTCTTTTCCTTCTCACAATAGCAGACAAGTGGTAGAATGAAGTGTTCCGAACCCCAAAGATCATCCAATTAATTCTGGATTTTAATGCCCACAATTCCTCTTCCTGAGTGAGAACCAAATCCAACTCCATTTGAAGTTTCTTTTCCAACTCAATTAGAAAGCCTGAAGGAGATGTGGTGAGAGAGCGTTGAATCCCATTCAGTCCGGCCATGAGCTTCCTCTTTTTCCAAAAAATATTTCTGAAATAAGTTATGTTCCAATGATCAACACTCTTGGAAAAATTATCAATAGCTTCCGGAAAAGGGGTAGAGTTTTTCCAGGCATTAGAAACCACAGCAGGAAAAGTTGGGTCTGAAACCCAGAAGCTTTGAAATTTGAATGGTCTTTCCAGGAAGAGAGTAGGCCTGGGTTGAGCTTCCATTAGAACAGGGCAGTGATCAGAGTGGCACTGGGTAAGATGGGTGACCCTAGCTTTAAGAAACAGGCTATACCACCCTGGATTTACAAAAAAATTGATCAATCATTTCTTGGATAAGATCGTCAATGCCTCTGCGTTTTGTCCAGGTAAAACTTGGTCCTAAGAATCCCAACTCGATCATGTTGCACCTATCTAAGCACTCCTTAAGGAGTAAAGACCTATTCACATTAACATTTCTACCACCAAGCTTATCATTGTTAATGAGGGGTTCATTGAAATCCCCGGCAATAACCCAAGGTAGACTGTGAGAATCTGCTACTTTAATTAAATTATTCCATAAAATATACCTTTCGGCCTCCCTAGGACTAGCATAAACAGCAGAAAAAATTCAGGTTAAGTTTGAGCTACGAACCTTAACAGATACATGGATCTCCTGCTCTGTGTTCGCAAGCTATGCTACCTCTGCTTTCTCCGAATTCCATAACACCACAACCCTCCAGCATACCCAATTGTGTTAGCATGTATTGCACCATCAAATGGCAACCTATCCATGATTTCTTTCGCTCTTTCACCGCCAAGCTGGGTCTCCATCACAACAAAAATGGCTAGATCATGCATTCGAGTCAACTCCCGAACATGGTTATGAAAATTGGGCTTTAGTACACCCCTACTATTCCACATTATAATATTCATAATGAGATGATGATGAGGAATGGGACATTCTTCAATTTGAGTTCGGCATTTCACTTTCTCCCTCAAATTCCATCCTATCTATCAAATCATCTCCTTTTTCTGACCTTTTCCTGGCATCAAAGTGAGACAATGGTCTAGGACTCCCACTTCCATCTTGTGTAAAATGGAGTGCAGGCTAAATTCCAGAGTTGGCTGAAATATCTGAAGGAGCTTCGTGGAGTTTCTACTGCTCATAATGCTGGTTGAAATCGACATGGTTTCGAGCATTCTTCTCTCTGTTAGCTTCTCCATCAGGTTCACCTCGCACAGAAATGGAGTTAAGGATATTTGTGGGTTTGTCTCCCAAACCACTTGACGCTCGTCCTCTGGTAACAGACCTTCTGACAGAAATATCCACCAAGTATTTGGAATCTCCCCCCATAATGAGTCTGTCAGTGGAAGGGTCCCCTCCTTTGCGCTCCTTTCTGTTATAGGGAATATAAATTTCCATGCTTTCTTCAGCTTGTGGTTGAACCAACCCATCACATGAGTTGGATTTACTCGAACCTTGGCATAACTATCTTCAGAATCTCCACCATCGATCCCTCTAGATTTATGGCCCATCTCTATTAGGACATATGTGGAAATTTTTAATGACATATGTTATGTATATTTGCTAATCCTTTGACAAAATGCAATTTACTTGTAATTGGGTAGATCTAGGATGAGTTTAGTATTTCAAGGAGTAAGAGTTCAAGTTTAGTATTGAAGCCATGCAAATCTGTCCAAGAAACAAGTGAAGAAGTGTTGTTCATTAAAGCTCGACAGATAGCTCGACAGAATCATATCTATCGAGGTTTAATGATGCAGCTCAACAGCAGCTCGACAGAAGCTGTATCTGTCAAGAATTACGAAATTAGAATTTTCAGATCTGATTTCACACATATCCATGTGTATTTGTGTAGGGTTTCTTTTCTCACAACCCTAGACATATATAAGGATTATTTTAAGGGTCATCACAGGTAATGCAACTTGATGCAAAGTGATTATACATGCATATTGTGATCAGAGACAATTTTCCCTAGTTCATCATATTCTCTCTAAAAGTTACTGCGTCTTTGCACCAAAGGTTTTGTAACCAAGGAGCTTCTTGATCTTCATTGTTGGATGAACTGAAAAACTTTACAGCCAACATCTTCCTCAAGTTGGTATGTTAGTCACGTACTGGGATCCGTGCATCATTTGTTAGTCGCGTACTGGGAGCCGTGCACTGAAAGAAGAGATTGCTGCAACATTACAAGTCCAATTAGGTATTAGGGTAAGGGTTCAACTGTAGGTTGGTATTAGGTACTGGGATTCCTTTTACTTGTAACCGTTTGTTTTGATAATAGTGGATTCTTAGGAGCGGTGACCTTAAATTCACCTGATGAGGTTTTGCCTCAGTATTTTTTCCATTCGTAAACAAATCACCTGTGTTAAATTTATTTTTCGCTGCATTTAGCTTAGTTGGTGATTTTTTTGTGCTACCATGCTTATTGCATGAAATTGAATCTAATTAATTTCACTTGGCTAATTAATTGATTAATTTCCCAAAGGGGTCAATACATTTTTGGCCTATCAAGTGGTATCAGAGCAGGCACACTCTGATTAGATTTAATCTTTGTTGTGTGATCCATTGACCCCTGTTGTCATGACTACTACCAGCATGAAAAGATCTTTTATTTCAAATACATCTTGCTTTTCTAATCTCTATTTGATTGAGTGTTTCAAAAAATGTAAGTCTAAAAGTTATTTGAAAACTATCATGAAAATTGTTGAAAAAGGTCTTAATGTGACAAAAAGGAAACTAGACTGTCTCAAAATGAAAATGTGCAAAACAGTTCACCTGAGAAGGGTAAAAATTAAAGGTGTTTCACATAAATGGTAGATGAGAGAGATAACCATTCCTACTGATTTATCAAGCAAGCATGAAGTGTGTTTCATGATGAAGTCTGTGTTCAAAGTAATGGACACATGTTTGTGGTACCTTGGTAGTAAATGCTCAAGACACATGACTAGAGACTGTTCTCTCTTTAAGGTTTTCAAGTCTAAGAAAGGTGGAAATGTCACATTCGGTGATAGAAGCAAATCACAAATAAAAGGGAAGGGAACCATCTCTCTACCTGGATTGCCAGACATTGAAAATATGTTGTATATAGAAGGTCTGAGAGTGAACTTGTTGAGCATAAGTCAAATATATAGAAGGTCTGGATAACTGCTATGGATTGGTATCTAATGCTGATATTGTGTACAATAGTATTCAGTTGCCAAATAAAGACTTATGGCACCAAAGGATGGGACATGCTAGCTACAAACATCTGTCAATTGTATCTAAGAATGAATCAGTGTTGGGAATACCAAAGCTCAGCAGGGTTAGCAATGTTGTGTGTGGACCATGTCAGCTTGGGAAACAAACGAAAGCAAAACATCCAGGCACTTAGACATCAGCTACATCTAGACCTTTGGAGCTACTACATTTGGATCTCATGGGTCCAACCAAAACCAAATCTCTTCGAGGAAAAAGATACATCATGGTTGTAGTAGATGATTTTACCAAGTACACTTAGGTCATTCTTCTAAGATCCAAGTCAGATGCTCCTGAGCATATTGAAGCTTTGTGTACAAGACTGCATAATGAGAAGAACATGAAGATTGATCGAATTCGCAGTGATCATGGTAAAGAATTTGAGAACTCATACATGGAATCTTTCTGCACTAGATTTGGTATATCTCAAGAATTCTCTGCTCCTATTACTCCTCAGCAAAATGGTGTAGTAGAAAGAAAGAACAGAGTCATTCAGAAGATGGCTAGAGCCATGTTACACAATAAAGATGTGGCTAGAAATTTATGGGGAGAAGAAGCTAACGCCACATGTCATACGGTTAACGGGGTATATTTTAGACCCGGTACAAAGAAGACTCCCCATGAATTGTGAAAGGAAAGATAACAAAATGTGAAGTATTTCAGAATCTTTGGAAGTACTTGTTATCCTTAAGGATAGAGAGAGTGTGGGAAAGTTTGACTCCCGAAGTGATGAAGGAATATTTTTTGGATACTGCTCCATAAGTAAAACTTATCAGGTGTACAACAAAAGAACTAAGAAGGTAATGGAAACTTTCTGGTTCTGAGAAAATTATTGAGGAAATACCTAAGGCAATTCTTCCTTCAGAGCCTAAGGTTGTTCGAGAGCTCTTCTCTCCAAGTACTCCAAGTGTTGTAGTAGAAGTCTCAGCAGATATTCCTACATCACTTGAGTCTGAATCTCATGAAGTGAAAGGACCTTCCTCAATGATCAAGCTGAATCACCCTCCTGAAGTTATTGTGGGAAATATGAATGAACTTACACTAAGAAAGTGTACAGTTGATAAATGTGTTACTAACTTTGTGTCTTATTCTTACTACTTGTCACAGGTTGAACCCACCAAGGTTGAGGATGCTCTCCAGGATGAAAGCTAGGTTAAGACCATGCATGATGAATTGCTCCAATTTCAAAGGAATGATGTCTGGACCCTAGTACCTAGACCAAAAGGAAAGCACAACATTGGCACAAAGTGGATATTTTGCAATAAAACTGATAATAAGGGAAATGTGATCTGCAACAAGGCTCGTTTGGTGGCCAAAGGATACTCTTAAGCGGAAGAAGTAGATTTTGATGAAACATTTGCTCCTGTAGCTCGCATGGAATCCATTAGGGTCCTCTTAGCCCTAGTTTGTCATTTGAAGTTCAAGCTTTACCAAATGGATGTGAAGACTGCATTCTTGAACGAGTTTCTTAAAGAAGATGTCTATGTTGCTTAGCCTAAAGGATTCATTGATCCACACTTTCTGGATCATGTGTTGTACCCTAAGAAGGCTCTCTATGGACTAAAGCAAGCACCCAGAGCTCGGTATGACCAGCTTACACAATACCTGGTCTCATATGGTTTCACAGGAGGAAAAGCTGATCAAACTCTTTTCATCAAAAAGGAGAATGGAAAGTTGATAATAACTCAAGTCTATGTTGATGATATCATCTTCAGGTCTACAAAGGATGAACTTGCTTATGACTTTTCGAAGCTTATGCAAGCTGAGTTTGAGATAAGCATGATTGGAGAGTTGAGTCACTTTCTTGGATTACAGATCGTCAGCAAGAGTAAGATATATTAATATTTCAATCTAAATATGTTAAGAATCTTGTGAAAAAGTTTGGTTTGGAATTTGCTAGTCCTGGTAGAACTCCCATGAGCCCTAATGTTAAACTCACTGTTGATTTGTATGGCAAAAGTGTTGATTCATCTTTATATAGAAGCATGATAGGTAGTCTCCTTTACCTTACTGCTAGTAGACCTAACATTAGTTACAGTGTGAGAGTGTGTGCTAGATATCAAGCAAACCCCAAAGAGTCTCATATGATTACTTTAAAAAGAATCATAAAATATGTCAAAACCACTGCTGATTTTGGAGTGTGGTATAGCAAGGACATAAATGATGTCTTAGTTGGATATTCTGATGCAAATTGGGCTGGGAATGTTGATAATAGAAAAAGTACTTCGGGGGGTTGTTTTTATGTGGGTAATAATATTGTTTCCTGGATGAGTAAGAAGCAAAATTCCATCTCATTATCCACTGTTGAGGCTGAAAACATTGCTGCCGGTAGCTGTTGCGCCCAACTTCTGTGGATGCAAAAACTTCTCATTGATTATGGTATTCGTCAAGAACATCTTACCATTTATTGTGACAATACTAGTGCCATTAATATCTCTAAAAATCCTATTCAACATTCTCGAACAAAACATATAAAGATACGACATCACTTCATTCAGGAACTTGTCGAAGATGGCACACTCACTCTTGAGTTTATCCACACTGATGATCAGAAGGCTGATTTGTTCACTAAGCCTCTTGATAGCAAACGGTTTGAATTCCTACGCCAAAACATTGGTGTAATCTCCATGAAGTGATCTCTCCTCTTTCTCCTCCTATCTCATGCATTTGCATCTTGTTTTATGCTTTGCTTTGTTTAACATGTTTTTGTTTATTGTTTTCAATTTTGCTTTATTTTTGTTTTTCATAAAAAAAAATGAAAAATAAAAAAAAATATAAAAACAGTGTGTGTTTTGTGTACATTGGTAATTGTGTACCTTGGATGGCCATTAAAATAAAGTTTTCTAAACTTTGTATCTCTTGTAACTTAGATGAGAATCTCAATGCACAACTAAACAAGTGAGCTTTGTGGCTTGTGCTTGTGATGAGTACGATTAAGTAATTTCTTATTCTTAACACTCATATCACTCTTTTTGACGAGAATGACTAAAAAGTCTTGAGAATGACTAAAAAATCCTAAGAGAAAGACATAAATAACCATTTCACCACTAAAGCCCGCCAATTATGAATAACATTTGTATGCTTCGGCACAGCAAAATTGATGTTTAAACTTACATAATTGGGTATTTCTTCTCTCTTCCTTATATGCCCATGTATGATATGCTCAAAAAGAAAAATATGCAAAGAAAATCAAAAGCAAAAAAAATCAAAATGCTTTTAAATATGGTTCCAAGCGTGTTTCTAGGAGATGTTGGAGTTATAGGATATACCTTGAAGGTGATAGTCTCTATCAAGAAATTATGATTGTGTGTGAGTGTATGTGATTTTTTCATATCTCAAATCGTCATAATATGAGACACTTATGCACTCCTGCTATGTTTTCACACACAACACACAAATTCTTTACTACTTTTGATACATGTGCAAGTACAATATGATTTGGCCATCACAAGGTATACATGTGTTAATGTATGCTCACTAAACTGTCATAACTTGTTTTTGAAATATAAAATTGGTTAGACTTGTTGTGTGTATGTGTGTGTGTGTTTTGGATCATGAATGCTTTGCATTTTTTTGTTGAGAGGTTTTTTTTTAGATTAATATGTTGATTGGATCTATGTTTGAGTAGCTTGCTTGTTGCATTAATCTCTACGTGTTTTTCCTCTCTTTGTAAAAGTTGTTTTCTTCAAGCTCGACAGCTTCTCGACAGATCCTCGATAGATTCTCATCTATCGAGCCTCTCTTTCTTCTTTTCTCGACAGAAATTAGCATAATTTTGATCCATCGAGCTTTCTGGAATTTGTCTCGATAGCTTCTCGATAGCTTCGCAATCCATCGAAAAACTTTCTGTCTGGCTGATAAATTCTCAACAATTTCTCGATCCATCGAGGTACTTTTGCCTTCAACAGATCCTTGACAGCACCTCGACACATCTCGATAGCTCCTCGATCCATCGAGCTATGTTTTTTCTATATATAGCTGAGAGCGTGATCCGGTTTTCATTTTCTCACTTATCTCTCAATAGAAAACTTTCTCTCTCGACCTAAAACTCTTTCTCACTCTCAAATCTTCACCCACTGCATTTTCAACCTCTACTAAGATCAAATCACTTGGTAAGTGTCCTAAAACCTTCTTTTTTCATGCATTCATGCATTTTAGACCTAGGTTTTGGGGTTTTCTAGGGGATGTTTGGTTTGAGGGGTTTTGAGTTATATAACTCAGTTTTGATAACTCAAAACTCAAAAATTATGGGACCCACTCAAAGTATGTTGTTTGGTTTAGTTTTTGAGTTGAGTTTTCATAACTCAAAACTCAAAAAAATTGAGTTAGAGTTATGAGAATTGAAAACAAATTTTAGGAGTTTCCAAATTCTGAAAACTGAGATATCAGGTATTTTTGTAAATATTTGATGATTATAGGACCCACCATACTAATATTTCTTCTTCACTTTTTCTCTCCACCATACTAATATTTCTTCTTCACTTTTTCTCTTCACCATACTAATATTTCTTCTCTCCCTTTTCTTTCTTTCTTTTCTTCTTCAAGCTGGGTTCTTTCAGCTGCTTCTCTTTTTCTTATCTTTTTTTTTTTTTTTTTTCACGACTGGGTTCTTTTATCTTCTTCTCTTTTTTCTTTTTCCTTTTCTTTCTTTCTTCTTCACTCTGGTTTCTTTTCTCAGCTTCTTATTATCCTTCTTCATTCTTTCTTTTTCTTCACGCGATGATGGCAAAGGGCTTCGATTTCAGTTGTTATTTGCGTTTTAATCGGGTTAACGTGTGCTTTTTGGGCTTGGAGTTGTGGATTTTGTGAGGTAATTTTTTCTGGTGTTTCTTTTTATTTTTATTTTCATTATATATATGTAAAAGAATTTGCTGTGATGTTGAAGGTGTTGGTGGATCTGCTATGGTGGATGGGTTTGATTTTTGGTGATTTGTACTGTGGTGGATGCAATGGTGGTGGGTTGGATATTTGAGAATTGCAATTGGTGGGTTTGTGGGTTGTTGGAGGTGGTAGAGGCCGAATATGGGAGGAGAAAGGTTTCAATGTTTCAGGCTTTGTGAAAGAGGAGAGGAAAAAAAAATGAAAGAGATAGAGGAGAGAGACATGTTACCGTTCTGATCTGCACAGTACATGGGCTCCACCACTTTGTCAAAATTTTGAGTTAAACTCACCCAGATTTGAAACCAAACAAAAATAAGATAAGAGTTAAGGAAAAAGTAGAGATAGAGATATGAGATATGAAAACTAAGTTTGCGTGATGAGAAATGAGATTTGAGAATTGAGTTTTGAGTTAGGAGTAAACCAAACACCCCCTTAGTTTTTCTTGAAATTTTTGGGTTGGGCTTTGTGAATTTGATGATATATGATCATGCGTTGCATTCCACTAGCATTTTAACAATGTTTCATGCATTTAGATGTGTGCTAGACTATTGAAAATTGTGTGCTGGTAGGTTTGGATTGGGTTTCAACCCATGATGAAATTTATTTTTAGCATGTCACATGTTCATGCATATTTCATGCATATGTACTCTTCCATTCTTTTTTTCTGGATTGTGATTGTGTTTCCTCTTTCTCTCTCTTTCTCTCTCTCAGATAAATTGTACACGGCACCTAAGTGCAAATCTACTCCAGCTCAGAACCCTCTTGGTGGTTCCGGGTCTTCTTCTTCTAATCCCATTCCCCCTCTTCACGTTCAGTTCCATGATGGGAAGGCCTAGCAGGACTTCCTTGAGAACTTTCAGAGATGTGGCGTTCATCCGAAGCGTCATGTCATTCTGTCAGACTTTTCCGACACTTCTCTACTCGGTGTCATTTAGACTCGGGGATGGGAATCTCTTTGTGAGATACCCTTAAGGTGCCCTATCATGCTTATACATGAGTTTTACTCTAATATACACGGTATCAATACCTTTGTACCTTAGTTTGCCACGACATTCAGAGGTACACGTATCGTAGTCACTCCGGATCTTATATCCGAGATACTACATCTCCTGATTACCCCAATTGTCAACGTCTGAGGACTATGTCCAAAGACGAGCTTCTGTCTCATTTCTGTGAGACACCTTCCATATTGGGTGAGCGTCAAAACACCCCATGCTCGGGCTTTGCAAAAGGTCTGAGATTCCTTAACATGGTGATGACATTTGTTCTTACTCCACTGTCTCACTATAACTCTATCACAAAGCCTCGTGCTCAATTTTTGTTGTCCCTCTTAGAGGATCTTTCTATTGACTTCCCCACTTACTTCACCACTTCCATCATTGATGTTTATCAGGATACGGTGACCCATGATAAGTTCATCTTTCCTTCGGCCATCACGTAGATCCTTTTCCATTTTTCTATCCCTATTCCTGATTCTCCCTACTTCACCGTTATGGGTGCCATCAGCGCAGCTTCTGTTCAGCGAAGCGAGGCCCAGCTTCGAACTAAGCGGCCACAGATGGAGACGACTGATCCTACAACTCTTGCTATTCCTTCCACCTCCGCTCCTTCTTCCTTGGATGGTGGTGTGACTCTTGAGGCCATCATGGCACAGGTTCAGCGCATGGATGCTCGCCTTGACACTCTCAGTGATGAGTTGTGTCAGGGGAACACCCATGTCGGTCGTATTGTACAACGACAGGCTCACCTCGGTGGTTTTGTCGTTTCTCCCTCTCCTTTTCCCAAGGCTTCTACTAATTAGGATGGTGATGATGGAGCTGATGATAATGACGAGGATGAGGATTTTAGCTCTGCCAGTGATGATGAGATGACGATCTCTTAGTGACTTATCCTTTGTCATTCGTGACAAAAAAGGGGAGTAGTTTTGGGTTGATGAGAGTAGTCTTGTTTTTAGTGGGAGAGTTAGCATAGGTTATTTTTGTTAGGGGGAGTGTCTATATATTCTTGAGGGATGTAGTGAGGATTTTACATACTTTTCTTTTCTTTCTCTTTAGTTACATTATCCTCTTGAGGGATATATCTTTCTTGAGGGATATATCCTTTGTCATGTGACCATTTATTTATGACATACATTGTATTTATTTTCATATATATATGATGATGTATGTTGTTTTTCACCTATCTCTCAATGTGTTGTTTCTTTTCTCTCTTTATACACATGTTTCTTTATGTATGCAGTCTTTATTTCTGTTTCACACCAAGATGCCTTGATGAGTTTTGTCTAAAGTGTTTCAGAAAGATAGGTTGTGAAAATCTACCATGTCATGAACTCTCTTCTTGCAAAGTTTTTCAAGAGTTTGTGTTAGGGTTAGATTTTTTTTGTAATTCAACAAGTGATTATGAATTTAGTGATTTAAGACTTCTCTTATGATTCATTTGTTTGTTGTGGTTTTGTCACAGATTGCCAAAAGGGGAGATTGTTAGGACATATGTGAAAATTTTTAGAGACATATATTATGTATATTGGCTAATCCTTTGACAAAATGCATTTTACTTGTAATTAGGTAGATCCAGGATGGGTTTAGTACTTCAAGAAACAAGAGTTCAAGTTTAGTATTGAAGTCATGCAAATCTGTTCAAGAAACAAGTGAAGAAGTTTTGTTCATTAAAGCTCGATAGATAGCTCGACAGAATCATATCTATCAAGGTTTAATGATGTATCTCTACAGAGCTCGACAGAAGCTGTATCTGTCGAGAATTACGAAATTAGAATTTTCAGATCTGATTTCACAGATATCCATGTGTATTTATGTAGGGTTTCTTTTCTCACAACCCTAGACATATATAAGGATTATTTTAAGGGCCATTACAGATTATGCAACTTGATGCAAAGTGATTATACATGCATATTGTGACCGGAGACAATTTGCCATAGTTCATCATATTCTCTCTAGAAGTTACTACATCTTTGCGCCAAGGGTTTTGTAACCAAAGAGCTTTTTAATCTTCATTGTTGGATGAACTGAAGAACTTTGCAACCAATATCTTCCTCAAGTTGGTGTGTTAGTCACGTACTGGGAGCCATGCATTGAAAGGAGAGATTGCCGCTACATTACAGGTCCAATTGGATATTGGGGTAAGGATTCAACTGTAGGTTGGTATTAAGTACTGGAATTCCTTTTACTTGTAATCGCTTGTTTTGATAATAGTAGATTCTCAAGAGTGGTGACCTTAAATTCACCCGATGGGGTTTTGCCTCAGTGGTTTTCCCCATTCGTAAACAAATCACCTGTGTCAAATTTATTTTTCACTTGGCCAATTAATTGATTAATTTCCCAAATCGGTCAATACATTCTTGTCCTATCAATCTCGTCCCTTGGTGAGGCTAAGAAGCGAAATTGTGACTCAAGGACTGGCTGGGCATCATGATTCAAAAAGAAGGCAAAGTTTCCTTGCTCTCGGTTTAGGAGTGGCGGCTGGTTCTAAACTTCTTTAGATAAACTACTACCTAAGTTTGCTGGAGCCCTTGAACAGGCAATTACCTTCTTGCCCTTTACGGATTCTGCACCCTTGGGCTTTGATAAAAACTCCATTCTATTTGGTTCAATGCCCTAGCCTAAGCCTTCAAGTCCACCGAAACTCTTGCCTATAATTAACAGGCCAGCTTTTCATTTCCCATCTCTTTTTTGGCCCAACACAACCCCCGTGGCTTTACTGGTGGTCCCTGTCCTAGATAGAGCTCCACTTAAGTAACCAATTTTTTCATATTTGTACGAAGCTGAGCTAGCATAGGCATTACCCTTTTTTGGACTATTATTCCCACTCCTTTTCCTGGTCACCACTACCCACGGTCCATAGTTGTCCTCTATGTGCATACTATCAGTACTCCCTTGCAACGTGTCCTCTCCTGACTCATGCATGTGGGGCCCTGAATCATGCATCATGCACAATGTCCCTTCCTGATCATGCTGCATGCCATCTTCCTCTCCTTTCTTCGGCTAGGTGGAGCATACCAAGAATGGGCATGTATCTCTTTGGTGGTGAATCTGCCCACATGAGAAGCAAAGTTTATGTATGCCTTCATAGCTAATGAGCTGCTCTATTCCTCCAATGATTAGCGAAGTGGTCAGTGGCTTCTTAACATCCACTTGAATGCATAATCTTTTATACCTTCCCCTGGACTCAGAAGCCATATGGGTATCAATCCTCAAAACATTCCCAATGGACTTTCCAATCTACTTGAGCACTTACAAATCATAGTATTCGATTGGAAGCTCCGAAAGTCTGATCCAAACTGCAATGGATGACACATTCACTTCTGATAGCTTGAAGTTAAGGTCCTATGGTCTAATGGATAAAAAGTGCTCCCCAATGAACCAGGGGCCCTTTTCCAAGATTGATGATAAGTCATTTTTAGCCCAAATCGAACTAGGAAGAAATCCTTCCCCAAGTCAATGATATCCTTTCTCCTAGTTGGTTTCCAAAGGGCATTCAGCCTCGCTTGCAAGAAATGATACCCCATGGTCCTATCATAAACCTTAACAATTAGAGAGTTTGCCCAAGGAGCATGGATACGTTGCTTGACTTCCTTGGACAAAGTCAACACAGCCACCCCTTCTCTTATCTCAGTCACCTCGTCATCCGAGTCTTCATTGTCTTCCATGTGACCATCGAGTTGAAAGGCCTGGTTATAAGCTCCTGGTATTTCCCCCAGAAGCTTTTACTTGAAAGATAGCCCATTGTTTCCAGTTTTATCTTGTGAGGATGCCCCCTCTCCACTGCTAAACTTAAAATCCACATGATGCACAACCTTCAGTTTCTTGTTGCTGCGAGCAAGTTCCATTTCTTATTCTCTAGAGAGAAAATGCGACTTTGAGTGACTCATTTCTCTGCAGGAAATTTTTATTTATTTATTTATGCTCATTGCATTACATTAATCTGTTCATTTTCAACCACGCGTTCATAAACAAACCATCCACACAATCTAAAAGCAATTAAAAAACAATTATACTATTCAAAGTTTCAAACCATCCATACAAGTAAGTTGTTCACAAAACAATTACAGCAAAAGATGAAAGATATCTTACAACAATATAAAATAAAAATGAGTTCAAGTAGTGCCACAAAATGTCTTTATGCTCCCAATCTCATATTTGCACAAAGATAAAGAAAAATACATCAAGATCATAGAGCAAAAACATTAATTATGTTAGTAATATAAGAATTATTGTTAGTAATGCGTTAAAACTAATAACATCATTACATAATTTATATTTAAGTCA
The DNA here is from genome assembly GCA_032727855.1 of Quercus ilex subsp. ballota. NCBI lineage: Eukaryota > Viridiplantae > Streptophyta > Magnoliopsida > Fagales > Fagaceae > Quercus > Quercus ilex. The sequence continues at coordinate 30,441,801 of CM064909.1, forward strand.
CCACAACTCATAAAAGATAAGTTGTAGAAAGTAAAGATATATTTTTAAGTGTTATTTAATGCACAAATATGTCTAACTCTTTAACCATGAGTCTTATTGGTGAGCCTAAGTTCTTACACTTTAGGGTGGTGTTTGTGTAGCTCACCAATGGCCCCTAAAAACAAGAGCCTCATTCCAAACCCCCACCCCACACCACAGGGAAAAAATGAGCTAACTTTGCATGGTTTATTGTTATGAATTGCTTCAATTAGTTCACATGCTTCATATATATTTTATAAGTGTTTAAAGAAAGTTTCATTATTTTTAAATATCAAAATAATAAAAGTTTCTCACCAAAAGTCCCTTTGTAGTATCTGACGGGACAGACGAATCCGTCTTACGTGGACGACGCCATTAACACAGACGAGGATACCCTCAGGCAAGACCAGTGAATACCCACGAAGGCAATTAGGCTATTCAATACAGCCATTTAAACATGGACGATTACAGAACCAGTTGTATGAGCCGTTGGAGCACATTGAAGCCACATTATAGGACATAAAACATTATCAAGAGAGACATTAAAGCTACCATAACTGCCCTAACGACTAGAAGAAGATGGGAAGACATATAAAAGGCCCTCACAGTGTCAACACAAGGTACGAAAAAAGACAAAAAAATAATTCCATTGCTACTTCTAGAGTTCTATCTTTAATAAGTTTCCAAAAGTTACCTTGCACTGACTTTGGCATCAGAGACGTTGTGGCAGGCACCACACCAGTGACCATCCTTGAGAAGACACACCCTTGAATTATGGATTGACTCCATCTGCTGACTGATGAACTTACACTTCATCAGTTTGGCGCCGTCTTTGGGAAACTTTAGCATTTTTCGTATTCCAGGTCTGAGAACACAGTTTCTATTTTTCAGATGGAGTCCAATCAAGATTCCGCAACCTTGGCTCAGCAAATCCAAACTCTTGCGGCCACTGTTGAAGAACTTACCAAGAAAAATCAAGAAATGAAGCTACGACTTCAACAAGAGGAGAATCGGTCCAAGGGCAATCCTAAGGATGAGGGGGATAGCCACAGAAGAAGTAATCAGCAAAGACTCACCACCCCTGACGAACAGAATTCAGATCTTCTCAGAGAGATGAGAAAAGAGAAGGACGAGTTGAAAAATGCCATCGAAGAGAGAACGGATCAGAGTGTGGATAGAATGGTCAAAGCCACGGATTCGCCATTCACTACGGTAGTCCTAGAGTGCCCAGTACCAACGAAATTCCGTCTTCCCCAAATTGAGCCGTTCGACGGACTAAAAGATCCTCAGGATCATCTCAATACCTTCAAAACAACATTGGGCCTCCAACAGCCCCCTAACGAGATATTGTGTCGTTCCTTTCCCACAACTCTCAAAGGAGCTACCAAGGAATGATTTACAAAGTTACCAACGTCATCTATTGACAACTTTGACCAGTTGAGCAATGCTTTCTTACGTCACTTCATTAGGGGACAGCGTCCTAAGAGGCCAGTAGACTACTTGCTTACCATCAAGCAGGAAGAGAAAGAAACCCTGAGATCCTACGTTAAGCACTTTACCCGTGAGACCTTAGAGGTGGACAAAGTTGACGACAAGGTACAATTGACAACTTTCAAAGCAGGATTGAAATCCAGAGAACTCGTGGCTTCACTTGCGAAGAATCCTCCAAGAACGATGGTAGAGATGCTCTTGAAAGCACAAAAGTATATGAATGCTAAAGATGCATTAGCTGCCATAAGGGATGTGGAGAAGCCAGAGGACAAGGGAAGGAACGATGATGAGCGTAGGGGACAAAAAAGGGAGCACCTAGATCGTCAGACCAATGATGGGAACAGAAGGAGGGACGATAAAAGCTCTCGACTGGTAAAATTTACCCCTCTGATAATGCCTGTTGACAAAATTTTGACGCAGATTAAGCATGAACACTTCCTCAAATGGCCAAGGCCATTGCATTCATCTCCAAACGTCCGTGACAAGAACAAGTACTGCCAGTACCATAAGGATCATGGTCACTACACCGAAGACTGTCGGGACCTGAAGGAGCAAATAAAAGAGTTGATACTGTTAGGTTCTAAGGTCTTAGGATTTTATGTATTTAGAACTCTAATTTGTAATGTTGGCAAACCATGATCAAAACATTGTATTTAGTCTTACTTAGACTTGCTCAAAGTTGGTTTATTCTTGTAAAGTTGGAATCGAGTGGCTGCAAAAGTACTTGGGACTTTCGGCCTGGCTCGATCGATCGAAGAATAGACTCGATCGATCGAAAATCGCACAGGTTGATTTTTCTGCAGAATTTCCAACTTAGCCCTACTTCATTAAACGTTTAGGGTTTTATGTTTTTACCCTAGGTATATAAACTAAACCCTAGCCACGTTTTTGGAGGTTGTCCATATTGTATTGTTGCTCATACATTGCTGTTTTGTGTGAATCTCTTGTGAGATCTTTGAGGAGCTTTCCTTTACACAAAACTTAGGGTTTTCATGGTAGAGATAATTTCAACATCTTGAAGATCATTACTGTTGCAACCATTGGAACTTAAAAGAAAAGCAAGCGGGGAGCTTGTAGCTGATTGAGGAATTCAAGAAAGAAGTAGTCCGTGGATTCGGAGCCTGCGCGTGGTCGTGTCAGGAAGTTCTACTGGTGGGTAGCATTAGGAAGTCGAGCGGGGAGCTTGTAGTCCTTTTGTAAGAACTTCAATTCTTTCATAGTGAATTCTGTTATGCCTTGAGGATCGGTGGGTCAAATCCTCCCCAGGTTTTTACCGTGTAGTTTCCTGGGTGATCATATCTTGTGTTCATTTATTTTCCGCTGCTTTTTATCTTGATATGATTATTTGATTGTTTTAACCTAGAATTGCTTAATTTGACTAAGTAACAACTTGGCTAATTAATCTAGGCTACGCAATCTGGTTGTTTAAGGGGTCTAAATAACCTGTCAGATACGGAAAGGAAAGTTACAAAGGTATGTGAAGAAAGAAGAGTCTAGCAGATTCAAGGACGGTAACAAAAACTAGAAGGAATCCTCATCCAAAGATGAAGGTAACACCTCCCAGCCTCCCCAGGATATTATTGGGGAAATTAATACAATAGTAGGAGGGTCGTCCCTAGGTAGGTCATTCAAATCCCTCAGGAAAGCCTGTCAAAGGCAAGTGAACATCGTCTACATGATATCTTCGTCCAAGTAACGACGGACGTATCATGATATGTCTTTCAATGAAGCAGATACCAGAGGAGTGAAGTAGCCTCACAATGATCCATTGGTTATAATGCTGACTATAGAATGATTCAACACCAAAAGGATCCTCGTAGACAATGGTAGTTCAGCAGACATCATCTACCTCCCTGCTTTTCAGCAGCTAAAGTTAGATCCAAAGAGACTACGCTCATTTGACTCCCCTCTCGTCAGTTTCAGTGGAGACAGAGTATATCCCAAGGGCATGGTGACGTTAACAGTAACGGTGGGGACTTACCCGAGGTAGTTAACCCGTCAAATAGACTTTTTGGTAGTAGATTGCCCCTCATCTTACAATGTGATTATTGGGAGGCCCACACTCAACAAATGGAGGGCAGCTACGTCCACCTATTGCCTGAAGGTGAAGTTGCCAACGGACAGCGGGGTCAGAGAAGTGAAAGGTGATCAGGTCTTGGCCAGAGAATGCTACCAGGCCGTCTTGGCTGCGAATGAGAATCACACTTGGATGATTGAAGAGAAAGAAAAAGACAAAATGGAAGCCTTGGAAACAGTGAAACAGTGAAACTGGATGAAGGAAAGGCAACCAAGACGACGAGGATAGGGACGACGTTAAGCCCTGAAATGAAACCAAGGCTAGTCCAGTTCTTAAAAGAGAACCAAGATGTCTTCGCCTAGAGCCACGAGGACATGCTAGGCATATCCCCAGAAGTCATTCAGTACAAGCTAAACATGGACCCAGAGAAGAAGCCCGTCAAGCAAAAACGAAGAGTCTTTGCTCCAGAATGAGACCAGGCTGTTACAGACGAGGTTAACAAATTGTTGACGGCAAGGTTCATGCGAGAAGTGTACTATCTTGATAGGCTTGCAAACATCGTCCTAGTGAAGAAAGCAAATGGGAAGTGGAGAATGTGTGTGGACTTCACTGACCTGAACAAAGCATGCCCAAAGGACAGTTTTCCTCTACCAAGAATAGACCAGCTTGTGGATTCTACTGCCGGACATAAGTTGCTACATTCATGGATGCTTTTTCAGGATACAACCAGATAAAGATGGACGAGGAAGATCAAGAAAGACTACTTTCATCACAAGCCAGGGTCTCTATTGTTATAAGGTAATGCATTTTGGATTAAAGAATGCAGGAGCTACTTATCAGAGGTTAATGAATCAAATGTTCAGCAAACAGATCGGCAGGAATATGGAAGTATACGTGGATGATATGCTCGTCAAGAGCAGAGAGGAACTCGCACACCTGGACGACCTGAAGGAGATGTTCGCCACCCTTAAACAATACCAGATGAAGTTGAATCCTAGTAAGTGTGTCTTTAGGGTAGCATTAGGCAAATTCTTAGGATTCATAGTGTCCCAAAGAGGAATAGAAGCAAACCCGAAGAAGGTGCAAGCCATAATCAACATGGCATCACCTAGGACCGTCAAGGAAGTCCAAAAGCTCACAGGAAGAATTGCAACTCTTAATAGGTTCGTCTCTAGGGCGACGGACAAATGCCTCCCCTTCTTCAAGACCTTGAAGAAGGCATTCGCCTGGACAGACGAGTGTGAAGCAGCATTTTAGGAACTCAAGCGCTACCTGAGCAACCCACCTCTCTTGAGTCCTTCCAAAGAATGGGAAAACCTATATCTATACTTGGCAGTATCAAATACAGCCGTGAGTGCAGCTCTGATTCAAGAAGAAGACAAGAAACAGCTCCCAGTTTACTACGTCAGCCAAGCTTTCTAAGGGGCTGAGTCCAAGTACCCAAAGATTGAAAAGATTGCATTCGCGTTAATAGTTGCCTCACAAAAACTGTGACAGTACTTTCAAGCAAACCCAATCCTAAGAATTTGCCTAATGCTATCTAAAGTAGCTGGAAGAATGGTCTAGTGGGCAATTGAACTCAGCCAATTTGACATCGAGTCCCATCCTAGGGCAGCCATTAAGGCACAAGCCTTGGTAGACTTCATCGCTGAGTTCACTTCCCCGGACGAGGATGATCTCACCAACGAGACCAAGAAATGGACGATACAGACAGATGGTTCGTCAACCCAAAAGAGGGGAGGGGTAAGGGTCGTCTTAATCATCCTAGATGGAGAAGTACTAAAGTATGGAGTTCAGCTGAAATTTCTAGCCACCAAAAATGAGGCCGAGTACGAAGGAATCCTGATGGGATTAAGACTCGGAAAGGTATTGGAGGCTAAGAAATTATTAGTCCAAAATGATTCAAAACTGGTAATTGGACAAATCAAGGGAGAGTATGAAGCAAAGGAAGAGAGAATGTAGAAGTACTTCAGGCTGACGAAACATTTAACTCGGGAGTTCGATGAAGTGGAATTCGTACAGATTCCCAGAAGCCAGAATATGTTGGCAGATGAAGTCTCGAAGATAGCATTGTCAGAAGAAGGGGCAACGAGCGTGGACTTGATGATGGAAATCTAGAAAAAACCCCAGCATTGAAGAAGTTCCAACATTTGCAATCCAAAGCACAAAGAGCTGGATGACGCCCATAATATCCTTCCTCCATGAGGGACACCTCCCTTCCAATACAGACGAGGCCAAGAAGATCAGGAAGAGGGCAGCCAGATTCACGATCCTTAATGACACCCTATACAAGAAAGGCTTCTCCATGCCTTACTTGAAGTGTGTTAACGAAGGAGAAGCCAAGTACATCTTGGAGGAGATCCATGAAGGAGTTTGTGGGGACCATGCTGGCCCTAGATCCTTGGTGAGAAAGATCATTTGAACATGTTATTTCTGGCCTACTATGCAAGTGGACGCATCAGAGTTCGTCAAGAAGTGTGACAAGTGTCAACGATTCGGGAATGTCCAACGACTTCCGGCAGAGAGACTGACGACGATAATGTCCCCATGGCCGTTTTCACAATGGGGAATCGACATTGTCGGCACGCTACCCCTAGGTAAAGGTCAGGTAAAATTCTTACTAGTTGCTATTGACTACTTTACGAAATGGGTTGAAGCAGAGCCACTGGCGACCATCACTGAAGCAAGGATCCGAAGTTTTGTGTGGAAGAATATAGTTTGCAGGTTCAGGATTTCGAGGACAATCATATCAAATAACAGACGACAGTTTGATAGCCAAGGCTTCAAGGACTTCTGTTCAGGCCTAGGCATTAAGAACCAGTTCTCATCGCCAGGACATCCACAAGCGAATGGACAGACGGAGGTGACGAACCGTACATTACTCAAGATCATAAAAACCAAGCTAGACGATGCGAAGGGTGCCTGGCCAGAAGAATTGCCCAATGTCTTGTGGGCATACAGAACCACAGCGAAAACCCAGACGGGAAAGACCCCCTTCAGACTCACCTATGGCACTGAAGCAATGATCCCGGTCGAGATAAGAGTGTCCAGCACCAGGTGAGAAGTATTCAGCGAAGAAGCCAACGACGATTGTCTGCGACTTAACCTGGACTATCTAGACGAAGTAAGGGACAAAGCCTGCAGCAGAATGGCGGAGTACCAGTAGAAGATGATTGAGTATTACAACAGAAGGGTAAAACTTAGGTGACTTGACATTGGCGACCTCGTCCTTCGCAAAGTAACCCCGGTGACCAGAGACCCTACTCAAGGAAAGCTCAGCCCTACATAGGAAGGACCCTACCGAGTTATCCATTACTCCAGATAGGGTAGCTATCACCTGGAAACCCTAGACGGACAAAAACTCCCGAGGCCATGGAACATTGAATACTTGAAGAAATACCATCAATAGATGTAACAGTTAAATGTATTCATTATTAATAAATGAGTTATCTAGCTAATGTTTCTCTGCAAGCAGGTCTATTCAATTATAACTCATAAAAGCCTAAAAGGCTAAGTAACAAAATTCCGCCTAAACGGATGTAAGTTACTGACGATCAAAAGGTCCTTAAAAGGGGCAAAGGCAAAAAATGGCTGAGTAACAAGATTCCGCCTAGACGGATGTAAGTTACTAATGATCTAAAAATTCCTAAAAGGGGTAAAGGCCAAAAATGGCTAAGTAACAAGATTCCGCCTAGACGGATGTAAGTTACTGACGATCAAAAGGTCCCTAAAAGGGGTAAAGGCCAAAAATGGCCAAGTAACAAGATTCCGCCCAGAAGGATGTAAGTTACTGATGATCAAACGATTCCCTAAAGGATGTAATTTACTGACAATTAAAAGATCCCTAGATGGATGTGAGGTACTGCCGAGGTACCAGCTATGAGACGAAGAAGTGCTAAAAAAAGAGAAGGGAAAGTAAAAGTTTCACCAAGTGCACAACATGGGCAATTAAAAGGTGTCACCAGCATATCTCAAACTAAAGAACGTGTAATCACAAGTGCAAGTAAGTGCAGAGAAGAAAGTGTAAATTAAATTAAAGCCCAAAACAAATGGGCAAATCACCATTGTTTTTACAACTAAGAGCCCACAAACATCGGGCTAAAAATATTATTCCCAAAATAGATGAAAATAAAATTATTCAGAAATTAGATTTACATAACTGCCCAAAGCATAGTGGGCATCCCAAAAAAAAAAAAAAAAATTTGTTAAGTATCAGGTTCGGGCAGCAACAACGTCAGCAAGAGCATCACTAGCAAGAGCATCCACAGGGGTGTCAAGCTCAGTGGCAGAAGATTGAGCAGCCTCGTCGGTAGCCATCTCCTGGTCCACCTCCTCCAGATCCAACCTCTCCACATCCACTCCAGAAGGGTGCTTTACAAGGTATCTCCTTAAGAGCTCAAAACCTTTAAAATACCAATTGAGGAGCACAGTGTTGTACTCGTCAATAGTTTAAAAAGCTTCAACGGACCTGGCAGCGATGGTCTTGAGACTCTCCCTAGCTCCAAGAAGCTGCTCGTCCTTCTCCATAGTCAATTGATGCTCAACCCTGAGGTCGTCGTTCAGTTTCTTGACCTACTCTTTTAAAGTATTGGCCTCACCCATGGAGTCAATAAGGTCCTTCTTCAGTGTGGAGTTCTTCGCCTCCAAAGCCTCCATCATAAATGCAAAGGACGCCACCTTAGCCTCCTGAGTAAAATACTCAGAAGTGAGATGAAGGCTCTCCCTTAACACCATAAAAGAAAGTCAGAGACGTTAGTAAAAAAAAAAAAAAAAAAAAAAAAAAAAAGCGAGAGTTGCCCAAGACAATATACCTGAACGAGCTTGTGAACATTGCGAGTCGCAACCTTATTGAAAGGGACGCCAGACAAGGCCCTTAAATCCGCAGCCGTTACTACCTTGTGGGCCCGATCCACAGCCATCTTCTCGTCATTCCAAACGGTAGATGAATGAGAATCAGTTTTCTTCTTCTCCTTTTCAGATAGTCGCGGCTTTTTGGAGACGGGAGTGCCACCTATTTCTTCCACGGATGTCGTAGGAGAAGCTGTCCTCGTCGCCTCACCCACGGAAACAATTGGATTGACGGAGGCAGCTGGAGCAGCGGGACCACCCTTTCCAGTGACGTGCACTGTCTTCTTTCCCAGGTTTGACAGGGGCTCGTCCTTCTTCGATCTCATCTTCGCGTAGAGATCTTTGTTAAATCTGGTTGTCATTTCTGCTGGAAGGGAACACTTGTTAAAAAAATAAATAAAAATGGTACCGACGAGTTCAACACTTACTCTTTTTTCCTTCAATCTCAATGTTGCGCAAGACGAAGGAAGACGGGTCAGGACCCAGATGATAAAAAGAAAGAGTCCGCGGATCTACCAAGTCGTCCCAACTCTCAATTGTCTTGGCGTACTCAATTGCCTGCTCAACCCGTTCCTTGTACCTGCCCTTAAGTTTAGGTCGTCTCTTCACTGCGAAAGACAAAGGATAAAGAAGTTAGTAATGATAACAACGAATACAGCAGAGCTAAAGCAATAAAAAGGAAGGACTAACGCACCTAAAGTTGGGGTTCCCTACCAACGAAGCAACCTTAGAATGTCACCCCATTCTCGGCTGGAGGGAGTCTCAAAATCATCCCCGGACACAAAGAAAAATCTTGATTTCCAGTACCTGAAGGACGAAGGTAACCCTCTAACAATCCTAGTCCTCCTCTCCCAAGGTACCAACTCCTAGTATCCATACTCCTTGGATTCTTTCAAATGATATAGGTAGACGAGCTCACCTACCTTGATCATATCCCCGTTATACAGTTAACCACTATCCTCCACGAATTGGGCATTAGTTGCCCAGGAGCAATCCTAAAATGATTTAAAAGCTCCATCAGGAAGGGATGGACAGGAAATCTAAGTCCGCAAGTGAAGGCAGCCTCGTAGAAGCACATCTTACCAGGAAAAAAGTGACAAGCTCTATCCTCGTCACTAGGCCGACGGACACGAACCCTCTCCGAAAATTGAAATCTATCCTTGAATCTACCCACTGTTTCAACATCCAACTCACAAACCTCCTCAAGAGCATGAAAAGCCCTAACCACACGAGGAATAGAGACGGCTGTATCCCCCTCCACTGGATCGCCGCTAGACGACAACCCAATCTCGAGGTCACTAGATCTAACTTCAAACATCGTTTTTCCTTCTCTCTCCTGACCCTCGAACCAGTCAATTGATTGTCGTATCAGGGGCAACAACTCAACCAATACCACAGTCAGACCACTACCCCCACAAACAAAACTTTCAAGGCCTGGAAAAGTGCCTAAAGACCCCCTAAACATGCGAAAAGAAAAGAAACTAAGGGGCAAGCAACTCTAACCTCAGAGTTACTAACCATGAAAACCCAAAAAGAAGCGCAGGGAGGGACAATACAACTAAACCCCAAGGGAATCGAAAGCAAATAGAAAGAAAAAGGAAAGAAAAAGAAGGAAATCAGAAACACTTTCACAGCAAAACGAAGAAAAGAAAAAGAAGGTACCTTAAGCAATGGCGGATTAAGGGAACGCAATGGCACACCAATTCAAAGAAAGATAGCAGAAGGAGGCTAATGGAAAAGAAGCAGTATTTGAGAAAAATGAAAAGAAAAAAATGAGAAAAGGAAGAGTTTAAAAGCCAAGGCTCTAAAAACGAAAAAACCAGTGGGAAACCCAATAGTCCCACTAGTTAGAGCATTAACTCCACCAGTCAGCACATGCCACGTATGCCACGATCTGTGGAGCGCCGCCACTTCGCACTTAATACGAAACAAAACCCCAAGAGTCCTCTGCAACCTATAACCCTTCATATTCTATGATCGTCATGGCACGTCATGACGAACACAGAATCGGGGGGCAACTGACGGGACCGACGAACCCGTCTTACGTGGACGACCCCATTAACATGGACGAGGATACCCTCAGGCGAGACCAGTGAATACCCACGAAGGCAATTAGGCTATTCAATACAGCCATTTAAACATGAAGCGGTTACAGAACCAGCTGTATGAGCCATTGGAGCACATTGAAGCCACATTATAGGACACAAAACGTTATCAAGAGAGATATTAAAGCCACCATAACTGCCCCAACGGCTAGGAGAAGATGGGAAGACATATAAAAGGCCCTCACAGTGTCAACACAAGGTACGAAAAAAGACAAAAAATAATTCCATTGCTACTTCTAGAGTTCTATCTTTAATCAGTTTCCAAAAGTTATCTTGTACTGACTTTGGCATCGGAGACGTTGTGGCAGGCACCACACCGGTGACCATCCTTGAGAAGACACACCCGTGAATTGTGGATTGACTCCATCTGCTAACTGACGAACTTACACTTCATCAGTATCTATTTCCTTTACTTAAAAAGAAAAAAGAAAAAACAAGGACCTAAACTGCTAAATATACCAAAGTCTTAAACCAGCTTAACTATCACATTGATACTTTAAAAAAATCTCAATCATGCTCCAACAATTTGATGCACTAACGGCATAAAAGAAAATAAAAGGCTAAGAAACATCATAATCTAGCACTATCATACTGATTAGTCTGAGAAAACTACAGCATAAACAAGAAAAGTAAAACTTACACTCTTCGCATGTCTCTCCATCAACATCACAACCTTTTTTTTTTTTTTTTTTTTTCTATGAAGAATTCATCCTACAAAGAACCCATGTTGGACCCAATTAGTAAAGAAGTATCCAAGCATTTCTTATTTTGGTATGGATGACTTATAACAATACGATTAACACAAGGCAAAATGAAGAACAAACAGTGTTAATCATGATTCTAAGGGCAAAACAAGAAAATACAATATATTCAGAAAAGTTAATGCAAGGGAAGAATTTTAAAATTCACGCAAAGTCCCTAACAACAAGCATTGGTAAAATAAAAGGACAATGTAAATGCAATGAATATTGTAAAAAATTCTACAATTGTTATTGTAAGGCCAAATTTGAGTCCTAGGCCCAAAAGGTAAAAAGATTTAGGCCCAAAGAGCCCAATACAAAGAATTTGTAGAGAGTGGGTTGGAAAACTAGGCTCTAACGAGTTGGGTAACAAGCATAATAGATCCAGATGGCAAGAAAGCAAAGATAGACTAGTTTTATCCAAAGAAAAACTGTCCTCAACCCAATCCGAGGAGATCAGTTCTTGTATATATTTCTTGAATTAATTACAAGTATAGTTCTTAGTGCTACAGTATTCTTCTCTTAAATTTTTGATCCCCTTCTCTCATTACCTTCCTTCTATTTTATACTATCTTTTACCTTTCATTTCTGCCCTCCATGTGTAGGTTAGATTGTTGGTGTTGATCCTTGTCACATCAGTACTTTCCTGAAGTCTTTAGGGAGTAGCTGTAAGGCTGAAAACTACTATTTAGGTATCACTTTCTCATTAATGTGGCCAGAGAGTTAGCTGCAGAGCATTCAATATGGTGGTAGCAGCTTTCCCTTAGATATTTCCCAGCTCCCATTTGTCCTGTACGTTCATAATACCTATTCTTATCAACAGAACTTCCTGGAATGTCACTCTGGGTGATAGAACACACTTTCTAATCTCTTATTTGTTTAGTTGAGGAGATACTCTGCCTCGGCCTACCTTCCCCAGCCCTCTCATTCATAGCTTGGTCATGGTATTCTGAGTCTTACATCTTCATTAATTTTTATCTGTCTTCGGACCATCAAGCGCCCTCAGACAAGGCCCAAGGCCCAACATATATTCTTGGGCCCCTTATCCCTACAATAGCCCCTCAAAACACTGGTTTTTTCCCTCCTGTCCGAGGAGAAAAATAAGGTTTTGACTTTGGATAATTAATCCCATATGTTTCTTTGATTTCCACACGTGAGAATGTTGCTTTGCGTGTCCTGTAACTGTTCCTGACGCTTCAAAGCCTGCAATGTCTCATTAAATGCTTCAGCCGAAGCTTTGTTCCCTGCATCTTACGATGAGATGTAGATTCTACGGTTGGAATTTCTCCTCAAATTTTGAGCGGGATAACTTCCACTTAATTCCGCCTCCTATATAAGGCGCCTGGTGGGTTTACTTTTTTCTTTACGTCACAAATCTGCAAACTCTTAAGACCTCTCAAACTCTCAAATTTTCAATACTTCCCAAATCTCCCAACTCTCAAGAAGCTCCTAAAGTGTAACCTGTTTTTATTTTTGTAAGTCTTTACGTTCTTAAGTTCTTTTCTCCTTGGCCCACTTCCTCGGCCTTTTAATCTTTAGTTCCTTTTCAAAAACATTTCCCTTACTTCCCCTTAGCTTGCTTAGATGGGTAGATTCAAGCACCTTGTAGATTCTCCTACCGGTATGGAGGGCTTTAGGGCCAAGTACCACATTCCCCAAGGAGTCTCCCTGTGGTATTGTGCTCCAAACCAGGTGCTCACACATAGGAACGAAGGGGAGGTCGTCATTCCCATGATCGCCTTCATAGAGGGAGGAATAGCGCTTCCCATGGGTAGGGTAACCCGAGATTATTTAATTTCCCATAGATTGTGTCCTCACCAATGCGTGCCTAACCTATTTAGAGTCCTAGGTAGTGTCAATACTCTCAATGAGCAAATGGGTTAAAGACTCATCTGGCACAGTGTCGTATATATGTACGAATGCCATTCACTTGCTGACTCAGGGTATTACCTTAAGTCTAGGTCCTCAATCGTCAGGCTTGTGTCGTGTCTTCCCAAGTCCAACAAGGGCATGAAAAACGACTACATAATCGCTTCTGGGGAATGGCATGACAGTTTTCATTGCCCAACTCGGGAGGGAGAGCAAGGTGGGGTGCCCTAAGGTCAGGTCCCTTGACATGGGATTTAGTTCTTTAGTTTTGCTATTCTTCCCTTCAACATTTCATTTCCTTTTGATGATGGGTTTTATCAGTCTGGCAATGATTTATCTCCTCGGTTGATTTTGCAGATAAAAAGCATGTAGCGCCCAGCCTTAATTTGGTCAACGTCGCAGACCTCAACAGAGTCCTAAGGTCCGAGGTGTTTGTGAGCGAGGATAAGTAGCTGAGAGCAATCCACCTCATTCTAGACTTTGAGCTATTATCAAAAAATTTCTAAGATGTGGGCCACGCAATTAGGGCAGGCGCCCTCGACTACGCGGAATAGACGTTTCTGTACCCGGTTCCTTACCCGAGAAGACGTAGTGCCAATTGAGTTGCCCTCCCATCGTTCCCCCCGTGAGGTTGTGGCTCCAAGAGAAGAGACAACTTCTTCACTCCTATCACTTGAGCCCAAGATAGACAACTTCTGCCTTAAAGAAGATAGGGAGGAACAGGGATGACCCATAATCTCGCTCCCGGATTCAGAGGACGAGTTAGACAGATCCTCTGTTGCCCACTCCCCTAAGCTCATAGTTGCTCAGGTAGATGATAGTTTCGAAGAGGAAGAAAAGATGGCCCTGAATCCAAGAAAAGTCCTGAAAGATCTCCTCACGGCGAGGAACAAGGGGTCGGCATCTAAAGATGCCTCAAGATCTCAACCCCTCCTTGGTCTTCCTCCTACAATTGGCCTGCTTCCTATCCCCAACCTAAAGAAGAAAAGGAAGGAAAAGGAGATTGCCGATGAGGGGGAGGTGGTCCCCCACAAGGACCCCAAATAGCAGAAAATAGCCAAAGATAGAGGGCGGGCCTCTTCAATGGAGAGTAGGGAGGCCGAGCACTCAACTAATGTGTGCCATCCAACCTGGAACCCTAGGTTGGAGTTGGATGGCGTAGCGTTGCCCTAGAATGCCTCCATAAGGGAGTTCTAGAGAGGCCACTCCTACCATGTGGCCGAGGCTATGGAGCGTCCTCTTTTATTGCCTAAGGATATGGATGCCTTGAAGCATATGAGGCAACCAGAACTATTCATGTCCCTGAAGAGGGACCTAACCCAGGTGAGTTCCTTAGCATACTTTACCAAGAGTGGTTTACCTTTTTCTTTTTTAACGTACTCATTTGTTGCTCATGTGCAGGCTATCCAAGAGGTTTCTATGGTTGAAGAATGGGTCAAAGATGCCTAAAATGAAACTAGGGTTAAGGCCAACTTTCGTGCCAAGGCCAATAAGGCCTTGGGCGCAGCCAAGCAAAAGAGCCAGGAGCTTACCACTAAGCTAGCAGCCGAGGAGAGAGTGCGAAGAAGTGCTGAGGTTGGCCTGCAAAATGCCTAGGATCAGGTTGAGGACCAACGCAAAAAGCTCTATCACATTGAGATAGAGCTTGCCATAAAGAAGCAGCAAGTCATGGACCAAAAGGCAGAGCTAGAGAAAGCCAAAGTCGATGCTCAGGCGATCAAAGAAGTTACAGAGGCCTCGAAGCAAGCATCCTATGAACTTGGGGTGCAAGAAACCAAGGTCCAACTGGCAGAAGAGCTGGCCGAGCTCTGCAGGGATTATTGTAAGGAAGTGTGGGTGGAAGCCCTCAACCTTGCAGGAGTCCCTACCGACTCACAGTGGAGGCAGTTAGGGAATGTCTACTACCCCCCGGACATTTGAGTCTCAACTGAACTCCCACCTCCGGCTTCCCTTGCATCAGTCTCTCCTGAGCTGCCCCTTATCACCTAGGCCTCTCTTCCCCCTTCCGAGGTTTCAAAAGGGTTCGGCCAAGCTGGTAACCAAGGCCATGTGGCTGAGGTGGCCAAGGATAAAGGCAAAGGAAAAGAGGTCAAGCCTCCGTCAGAAGCCAAGGACACTGCCAAGGCCAAGGATGCTGCTATCAAGGCGAAAGAGGTTGAGGCCAAGTCCAAGGATGCTGATCTCAAGACCAAAGACGCTCCTATGTCTCAGCTGGGCAACAAGGAAGACACTCCTCCTTAGGCTAAGGCTTAGCTTTAGGATTTTATTTCCCTTTTGTAGTTTTTCTTTTGTAGTGGGAGTTTGCCATTATTTGTAATGTACTTTTATTTTGTTTAATGAAAAGACTTCAATTTTCACTTTAAGAATCTCTCTGTTTCCTTGCAATACCTATTGTTGGTTGGCTGCAATTATTATTTTGCCCTTTGCTAAGGCCTCCAAATTGATAATGCTTCCAAAGGTGAACACCCACACTTTAATAAAAACTAGCAGTTGTAATTAGCTGGTAACTTAAATAAATTGAACATGCGCACATGATGAGAAAAATGGCTAAGTCCTTAGAGACAAATGAAATACTTAGTAGGAAGGGAGGGTGCCCGAGGCTTTTCCCTTTAAGAGTCTCTTATTAAGTATCTTTATAACCCTTTAATCAAGACTCAAGGTGGACTTTCCAAGTGTTGACTTCCCCAAGGTATGTAATATGAGGAACCTGACATGTCTGAAGTTTTGTTCAACATTTAAATAGATAATTCAGAGTATTAATTTTCCTAAGGCATGTGGTCCAAAGAGCCAGACGTAACCAAGGTTCTGCTTAATACTCACATAGGTAATGGAAAGTGTTAATTTACCCAAGACATGTGGTCTGAGGGACCTGACATTGCCAAGGTTTTGTTTAACACTTAGATGGATAATATGAAGCATTAATTTACCCAAAGTATGTGATCCGAGGTACCAGGCATGACTAAGGTTCTACTTAACACTTAGAATAAATTGTATGAAGTATTAATTAGTATGTGGTCCGAGGAACCAGACATGACTAAGGTTCTATTTAATACTTAGTAAAATATCATGATGTATTAATTTATCCAAAGTATGTAGTCCGAGGAACCAGACATGACTAAAGTTCTGTTTAACACTTAGAATAAATGATATGAAGTATTAATTAGTATGTGATCCGAGGAACCAAACATGACTAAAGTTCTGTTTAATACTTAGTAAAATGTCATGATGTATTAATTTACCCAAAGTATGTGGTCCGAGGAACCGAGCATGACTAAGATTCTATTTAACACTTAGAAAAAATGATATGAAGTATTAATTTACCCAAAGTATGTGACCTGAGGAACCAAGCATGACTAAGGTTCTGTTTAATACTTAGTAAAATGACATGACGTATTAATTTACCTAAAATATGTGGTCCGAGGAATCAGACATGACTAAGGTTTTGTTTAACACTTAAAAAAAATGATATGAAGTATTAATTTACCCAAAGTATGTGATTCAAAGAACCAGGCATGACTAAGGTTCTGTTTAATACTTAGTAAAATGATATGATGTATTAATTTGCTCAAAGTATGTGAGTTGAGGAACCAGGCATAACTAAGGTTCTGTTCAATACTTAAGTAAGTTAAAAGCGTAACGCAAAAAGTAATAAACGATACGTGACAAAAAAAGATTTTCATTAATAATAATACCTTCGTAGGTTATTTATATTCCAGGGGCATGGTACAACATTTTCATCTAGATCTTCAAGGTAATATGCACCTATTCCAGTAACCGAGGTGATGCGATATGGCCCTTCCCAGTTGGGCCCTAACTTTCCCCATGCTGAGTTCTTTGCCGTGCCCAAAACCTTTTCTTAAAACCAAGTCTCCAAGCGCTAATGGCCTTAGCTTCACGTTGACATCATACCCTTGCTTGAGCTTGTGTTGATAATACGCCAATTGGACCATGGCATTTTCTCTTCGCTATTCAATTAAGTCTAAGTTCTTCCCCAACAGCCCATCATTGTTGCTCGGAATGAAAGAACTCATTCTCAATGTAGGGAATCCAGTTTCGAAAGGAATAACAACCTTGGCCCCATAAGTTATTGAGAAGGGTGTCTCCCCTGTTGACCTACGAGTTATGGTCCAATATGTCCAAAGGATGTGTGACAACTCTTCCACACATTTTCCCTTTGCATCTTCCAATCTCTTCTTGAGTCCATTCACTATGACCTCATTGACAGTCTCGGCCTATCCATTCCCCTGTGGATAAGCCGGGGTAGAATATCTGTTCGTAATTCCCAGGTCACAATAGTACCTTCCTAAGGGTTTGCTATCAAACTGAATGCCATTTTCCAAGATAAGGGCGTGGAGGATCCCAAACAGAGTGACAATATTTTTCTAAGCAAATTTCTTAGCATCCACGTCCCTGATATTTGCCAATGGTTTAGCTTCAACCCACTTGGTGAAGTAATCTGTGCCAACCAGCAACCATTTCTTATTCCCTGCTGCCTTAGGGAAAGGTCCTCCAATATCCAAGCCCTATTGAGCAAATGGCCAAGGATTGGACAAAGAATTAAGGACTCCCTCGGTTGGTGAATGTTTGGTGCAAATCTCTAGCATTGGTCACACTTTTTCACATACTCTTGCGCTTCTTTCTGCATGTTCGGCCACTAGTATCCCTAAGTGAGGGCTCTGTGAGACAAAGATTTGCCTCCCATGTGGCTTCCATAAATCCATTCATGTAACTCCTCAAGGAGTATCTCTAATGCCTCAGGGTGTATACATAGCAAGTATGGCCCAGAAAAAAAGTGTTTGTACAACTTATGGTCCTCTGACAGCCAAAACCAAGGAGCCTTCCTTCACACTTTGGCAGCCTCAGATTTCCCTTTGGGCAAGATATCCTCCTTCAGGAATAGCACTATAGGGTCCATCCAGCTAGGTCTCACCCTAATCTGATGAATTTAGGCCATCTTCTTCCTCATCTCAGTAGGCTTGAATAGGTTTTCAACAAGGATAACCCAAGGTAAGCCCTATGCCGAGGAGGTTGCAAGAGTGGCCAGGGAATCAACATGTGTGTTTCCACTCCTCGGGATTTGTAGCAAGTTGAAAGATTCAAACCCTGATCGCAAGTGCCTAACCTAACTTAAATATCCTTACATTCTCATATCCCTGGCCTCTAACTCTCCTTTTACTTTACCTACCACTAACCTTGAATCCGAGAATATTTCTACTACTTTTCCTCCCATTTTCTAAACCATGGGCATCCCTACCAATAGAGCCTCATATTCCAACCTCATTGTTTGTAGCCGAGAAGCCCAATCTTAAGGATTTCTCAATAGTAATCTTCTCAAGAGATATTAAACCAGCCCTATTTCGGATCCTCTTTGATTCGCTGTACCATCAACATATACCCTCCAGGATAAAGGCTCTTGCAAGGTGACCATGCTAATAGATTTTCCATCCCTGTCTTATTTCTCTATCTCCTCTTCTAATGGGGATTCAGCAAACTCAGCCACCAAATCCACGAGGATCTAGCCCTTGATAGAGGTGTGAGGCATATACTTGATATCAAAGGCCCCTAGGATCGTACCCCACTTAGCAATCCTTCCAGTGTAATCAGCACTCCGAAGTAGTGATCGAAGTGGAAGTTAGGTTAAAACAACAACTGTGTGGGATTGGAAGTAGTGAGGGAGTTTATGTGTAGCATATACTATTGCCAAAATGGCATTTTCCAGTGGTAAGTAACGAACTTCTACTTTATGTACAGACTTACTCACATAGTAAACTGACCTTTGCACGCCATTGTCAACCCGTATTAGCACCAAGCTCACGGCGTGAGAAGCCACAGCAATGTATGCAAACAAGACCTCATCCGCCTCGGGCCTAGACATAATAGGTGGCCGAGAAAGGTATTCCTTGAGCTGCTGAAAGGCCGAGGCACACTCCTGAGTCCATTTAAATCTCTTCCACTTATTCAACAACTGGAAGAAAGGTCGGCACCTGTCCGCTGAACGAGATATAAATCGGTTCAAGGCAGCTGTCAATTCTATCAATTTTTGGACTTGGGATTTTGAGGTGGCTACAAACTGTTAATTGCCTTAACCTGATCAGGGTTGACCTCAATTCCATGATGAGTGACCATGTACCTTAGAAATTTGTCTGATCCCATGCCAAAGGAGCACTTGGAAGCATTGAGGTGCAATTTATGTTTCCTTAGTATTTCAAAAATATTACCGAGGTCTCCTATATGCTAGGACACCATCTTACTCTTCACCACTATAACATCTATATAAACTTCAATATTCTTGCCTAACTATGGCTCGAACATCCTGGTCATCATCCTCTGATAAGTAGACCCTGCATTCTTCAATCCAATGGGCATTACCTTGTAGTGGTAATTTCTAGTTGGAGTGACAAAAGCTGTCTTTTCTTGATCATCTAAAGCCAGTGGTATTTCTGGAAGGCATCCAAAAAACTCATCTGAGGATGGCCTACAATTGCATTCACTAGCTAATCTATTCGAGGCATGGGGAAAGGGTCCTTTGGACAAGCCTTATTCAAATCTGTGAAGTCCACACATACTTGCCATTTTCCACTCTTTTTTTTTACCACTACAGTATTGGCTAGCCATTCAGAGTAAAATACCTTTTTGATAGCCCCGGCCTGTTTAAGTTTGGTCACCTCATCCTTAACAGCATCAGAATGGTCCTTAGACGAGCGCTGAGGTGGTTTCTTTCTAGGGATGACAAACGGACTAACATTCAAATGATGGCAAATAAAGTTTGGATCCACCCCAGGTGCTTCGTAAGCATTCCATACAAACACATCAATATTCCTTTTGAGAAATATTATCAGCTTTTCCTTTTCTAGAGGAGGCAAAAAGCTCCAACCTGAAAGAACTTCTCCACGTCATCATCAATAGTAATTCCCTCAAACTCCTCGCATGTTGCCCTATCTGACACCGTATCGGCGGACAACATTGAAGTCCTTGATTGCTATAAGATCCTCTTAGCAAAGGTCGAGGACTCCACTCCTGGCTGATGCATTATCACGGCGACCAAGCACTGCCTAACCATAGACTGGCTCCCAATTAGCTCCTCAATCTGGTCCCCAAACGGATATTTTACTTTCAAATGCAGAATGGAAGAAACGGCTCCCAAGGCATGCCAAGGTCTTGCTACAATGGTCGTATAGGGAGAATAAGCATCCACTATAATGAAATCTACCTCTACCACCTCTGATCCTACTTGTATGGGTAGTAGAATCTGGCCCTTTGGAATAACAAATTTTCTGTCGAAACTTGCCAAAGGTGAATCATAAGCTGCCAAATCTTCAAGTTTTAATCCTAGTCCGCTATACAAATTAGGGTACATAATCTTTGCCTCGCTGCCCTGATCCATTAACACCTTCTTCACATCATATCCCCCAATCTTGAGGGTGACCACTAGGGCATCATAATGTGGCTGTATGGTTCTAACCTTGTCCTTATCAAAGAAACTCAACGCTGGCCGGCTCCCCACTCTAGCCCTCTTTAGCTCAGGTCTAGAGCCCTCAGCAGGTGGCCTGGCTACAAACATCACCCTGGAGGGGTGAGAACTAGTTCTCCCTAGGGCCACGAAGATGACATTATGGTGCCCAAATGAGCTCTGGAAAAAGCATTCCCCTGAGATCCTAGTCCTATCTGACCTCCTTGTCCACTAGGCTGATGCAGAAATTGTTTCAGCCTCCTTTCTCTAACCAGCTACTCCATATGACTCCTTAGAGTTCTACAGTCTTTCATGGTGTGCCCTTGGTCCTAATGGTACTGGCAATGAAGGCTTTGGTTGTGCTTCATGAGGTCTCTTCCCATTTTATTTGGCCATTTTCTCCAAGACTTGGTGTACTGGCTCTCGGAACACCATGTTAACCATTTCAGTAATGGCAAACACCAAATACCTAGCAAAGTCTCTTCAAGGCCAGTTACTGTTGTATCTGTCCGACTTGAAATCCCTCCTTTCCTGAGGGATAACCTTAGCCTTCCCTTTCCCTTGTTGTTGGTCCTCTTCGACTCCCTTATACTTATCAATTCGGTCCATGAGTTGACGTACACTATTAGTGGATTTCCCGGTCAAAAATTTCCTCAAGCCATGCTCGGTGGGTAGGCCGACCTTGAAGGTTCTTATGGACACATCATCAAAGTCCCCATTTATTTCATTGAACATCTCCCAGTACCCATCCGAGTACATTTTCAGGGTCTCGCCTTCTTGCATGGTCATAGACAACAAGGAGTCTAAAGGCCGAGAAACTCTACTGCATGTAATAAAGCGAGATTCAAACGCCCGGGTGAGCTCTTTAAAAGAATCAATAGAACCTGCTCCCAAGCCATCAAACCACCTCATGGGCACAGGCCCCAAACTGGGCGGGAATACCTTGCACATCAAGGCCTCGTTCCTAGAGTGGACAGCCATTCTTTGGTTGAAATGACTTACATGCTCCACAGGGTCTCTTCGACCATTGTACATGGTGAACATTGGCTAAGTAAACCGTCAAGAAAGTTTTTCTCCTTCAATTCTACGTGTGAAAGGCGACCTGAAATTTGGTATAACGCCTTGCTCATAACGTCATTTCCCAGGCCTTTGCGAAATGGGCTCATATTCCTACACTCCCGGCGGTAATCCTCATCACACGAGAAGGATTCACTGGGAGGAGTTCTTGACCTGGGTCTATAGTTACCATCCCCCTCATCGCCAAAAGAAAAATCAGAGTTTGAGGGAGTTTGCCTTAATCGTTCGTGGCGCAACTTCCTCTTCAAACTATCAATCTCTAGCTGCATGGCTTTAGTATTTTCCTCATGAGTGATATGACTCCCACCTCGAGAGTGGCTCCTACTAGTATAGGCGGTATGTACTTTAACTTCTCGGTCCCTTCTCTGCTTAAGATTGAGGAAATGATCTTGGCATTGGGACCCAATGGATTTTGCCTAGTTTGGACCTGAACCTACCCTAACCAAACGTTAAGCTCACTAGAACACAAGAACTTCCCACAGACGGTGCCAGTTGTAAGGCTAAAGTTTGAGTCCTAGGCCCAAAGAGCCCAATATAATGAATTTGTAGAGAGTGGGTTGGAAAACTAGGCTCTAACGAGTTGGGTAATGAGCATAATAGATCCAGATGGCAGGAAAGCAAAGATAGACTAGTTTTATCTAAAGAAAAACTGTCATTAGCCCAATCCAAGAAGATCAGTTCTTGTATATATTTCTTGAATTGATTACAAGTACAATTCTTAGTGCTACAATATTCTTCTCTTAAATTTTCGATCCCCTTCTCTCAGGGCTTCCCTTCTATTTTATACTATCTTTTACCTTTCATCTCTGCCCTCCATGTGTAGGTTAGATTATTGGTGTTGATCCTTGTCACATCAGTACTTTCCTGAAGTCTTTGGAGAGTAGCTGTAAGGCTGAAAACTACTGTTTAGGTATCACTTCCTCATTAGTGCGGCTAGAGAGTTAGCTGCAGAGCATTCAATGCGGTGATAACAGCTTTCCCTTAGATATTTCTCAGCTCCCATTTGTCCTATACATTCATAATACATATCTTTATCAATATAACTTCCTGGAATGTCACTCTGGATGACAGAACACACTTTCTAATCTCTGCTTTGTTTAGCCGAAGAGATAGTCCTCATCGGCCTACCTTCCCTAGCCTTCTCATTTGTAGCTTGCTCATGATATTCTGAGTCTTACATCTTCATTACTGTTTATCTGTCCTTGGACCATCAAGCATCCTCAGACAAGGCCCAAGGCCCAACATATATTCTTGGGCCCCTTATCCCTACAGTTACTTTATCATGAAAGAAAATACCAAGAAGTCTATTAGCTAGTATATGAGCTCCCAAAACTCCCAAAAGTGTTATTGAAACCCTTGCTTCTCAAAAAGTTTATGATACTAGTTGTTTGAGTATTTTGCGAGTCTATGTTTTCCTCGTGCCTTATGTTTGCATCCTTGAGTTCATTTATCTAACGTTCGACATGCTGGATATATTGAGTTGAGGAAGTAGATGAGACAATAGTCATAAGAGATGAGGAAGACCTCATACTAAGTCTCTTTATGTAGCTAGATCTAGACTGAATAACCATTATAGATATTTCCTCTTAGGTCAAGGGCTCTGCTTCTTTACGACCAACAATTTCGACCCACAACCTTTTATTTTTGACAAATAGGCAATGGGAAAAATATTTCGTCACTAATGATACCAAATTTTTTACATATTGGGCAACAATATTAGCTTTTCGTTACCTCTTATCAGTAGTTGGCAACGCCCAATTTCGTCTCCCTAGATCTCACTTTTCAAAATGAAATAGTTTGTCACCATAAACATCCGTACATCATGTGCCTAAAAGTTTTGGTGGTGTCATTTTTTTTTCATGACCTATGGCGAAAATTTTTTGATTTCATCACCATGTTTAAATTTTTTTAATATTTGGTGAGAATTAATTGTTTCCTTACTGGATGTTGTTATTTGGAGACCAAAGAAAAACATTATTTTTCTTCGTTAGATTTTGTCACTACACGCCATGTTTGTAGCTCTCTCTCTCTCTCTCTCCTTGGTGCGAGTGAGATCTTGTACTTGCTAATATGTCGAAGTCAAGATAAATTGATCTGTAAGTACAGAAGAAAGAGATGACTGCCCATGACATATTAATCTAACATAGTTCAACACTATTTGTAATTTTAAAATCAATTTAACAATACATATTAAAAAAATGAAATGGAAAATGTGGATTTTAAAAAATTTATATGTCAAAATTAGAAGAAATCAAAAATGACTTTTGTTTTATATTATCATTTCTTTGTTTGTAATATTTAAAAATGTGGGCTATTAGCCAATGTAGCACAATTAGTGTATAAAGTTAACAACGTTATTTATTGGTTAATGCAGCACAATCATATTCTTTGTGTATATATAGTTACAATTCTCAAGTTTATATTCCCTAAAAAAAAATATCTCAAGTTTACATAGTTGAATTTAATTAGGGAAAATATTTTACATTATCTAAATAAGCTTACATAAATTTAGGTGTATAATATTAGATATAGATGTGTACCCGTAGTCAAACTTTCTATAACTTGAACTCCCAAAGCCTCGGCCCATTAGGGACCTGGTTGCTTCTTTTTAGAAGTTTCTCAACAGTTAACACTCTATCGTGTCGGTCTTGAGTGTCAAAATCAAATAATTGCGAGATATATTAGAACAAAGTCAAAAGTAAATAATAATGATGATGATTTTCTTTAGTGATTAGAGATTTGTATGGAACCCAAATCATTTTTTTAATATTCATTATCGGCAAATCTTGCAAAACAAAGATAAATATATTAAGACACACAGAATTAAATGGGATCTAGAGCATCATCAATTTTGCTAGAAATCCGACTCAGTTTTCCCATACCCAAGACCTACTGAATGCGAGCTCAATAGCAAGGTCATGCTTGTAAAAGCCCAGTTTGGGCAATAAATAGGGTGCAATGTCTATAGGAGCGGACTGATGAAGAGCTACAAGCTGGCATTTAGAGATGGGCTGCACCAAAGGCCCTAATATTCGAGAAACTCTGTATTTTCAATTTAAAACCAAGGTTAGTTAGATTGAGGTCAAGAGGTTTACTTTAATCACACAAACTAGGCCCATTTTCCCTTATATACAAGAAATTATATTGTTTTAACAGTAGACAACATCATTTGTCCGCCATTGATAGAGCCACTCTTAGATAAGAAGGGGGCAATGACACTCCCTAAATTTTTTTAAAAAAAATTATTAGTATATATATAGGTAGTAATTTTAGCAATTTTGTTCTATAAAATTACACTTTACCCCCTTAACAACATTACTAATTCTTTTGAGAGTAATGCTATTGTGAGGACCAGGTTTGAAATCCCAGCCCACTACATGAATGGATTTAGGCCCAAAAAGTCCAGAACAATGAATTTGTAGAGAATGGATTGGAAAACTTGGCTTTAGTTGATCAAACAAACATTGAAATAGATTCAGGTGGTAAGAGAATGAAAAGAAACTGTGTTGTATTAAAGAAAAAACGCCATCGGCAAAGTCCAAGGTGCTCTGCTCTTGTATATTATTCTCAAGTTAGGTTACGAATTTGGTTCCTGAATGCTACAATGTTTTCTCTTCCAATTTTCGATCCCCTCTTCATGAAGGGTCTCTTCTCTTATATAGTTTTTTTTAAAGCATCTTGATACTACACTTGTTGATCACCTGAATCGCCACTTGAGTGTTTGTCCCATCAAACACCCTCTCTGATCTTGTATGCTTTGGGATAGCCAATTTTACACTATTTAGAAGTCCTCTCCACATTAATGCAGCCAGGAAGTTAGCTGCAGAACAATAAATGCAGTGGTGACAGCTTTCTTCCTAAGATATCTTAGGACTTCTCCCGGTCTAATGCCTCTGCAATGTCTATTCATACCTACAGAACTTCCTGGGGGGTTCTTTTGCATTAGTAAACCATTTCTTCTTACCTCGGCTTTAGTTGGCCGATGAGACTTTTACCCCCGGCTAATATCCCGTTGAACCTTTGTGGCCAAAACTAACTCTTTTACTTGCTAACACGGTCTCCTCCGTCGAAAATTCTTCCTTCTCGAACTAGTCCTTATCCTTGACTTGGGCCATAGGCCCAATGTGCAAATATATAATGAACTTCTAGACCTAATATCCCTACAGCTATAGTCACAAACTTTTCTATAATATTTTTACAAACCGTTGAAGTTGCAAATTCTTATTGGTTCGTATTTGGGCCTACCATTTACATCACTTTTTTACATAACAATAACCACTAACCACATCAGCAATTTATAAAAATGGTTGTAACTCTAGCATATACTCCTTTTAAAGGCTATAAAAAAATTTATAGATCTAAAATTTAAAACAAAATATACAAGTCCAGAAAAATTAGCCCAGCAATAAAAATTACCAATAGTAAAAATATTTTTAAAAAAAAAATTAAGTCCAATCAACCAATTTTACTCAAAACAAACAACTTGGCCCTTTAAAAAATTTTAAACAAACTAATTTTATCCTTACCCAGCAGTACATAAATACACTAAAAAAAAAACCATCTGCGGCTAAACAACAGATTCAAAGGGTGGAACCACAACATGCAGTCGATAGTAAAACCGCCTCCCTTATTGCACATTTGGTAGACTGTAACAGTAATTACACAGAAATAGGAATATGTATTACAATGAATATAAGACGATGTAATGTAATGCTTATTACTATTCATTTGTTTGGTGACAACACAATAATAGAACCCTGAAAAATAATATATTTTAAATTTGAAAGAGATTAGTTTTTTTTTTAATGATTTTTTATTTTCATAATTATTATGTACAAATGGAAAGTTTGTTTATTTGAAAATATACTTATTTTAGAAATTAATACACTTACAAATGAATAGCTATTACGTCACTTTTAGAGATGAATAGTTATTAGCTAAATCATAAGAATAATTATTATATTACAGTGTCTATTACAATCTACCAAACATATGCTTAATTCCAAATCCTAACTACGTCCCTGCCACAATTCCTTTAAACAACTTCTATATGTTTAAAATTGTCAAGTCAATTTATGATTAAGAAAAATTGGTAAATTGACACAATAATTTTAAATAAATATAAATAGATGAGAATTTTTTAGCCAAATAGTGAATAAGTGATACACTGATACTCCACCGTAAGTAGTATATAATTTCTCCTTTAATAGACAGACTTTTCTTTTATTTATTTAAAAAAGAACAGGCGGTGGAGCCAGCAGCACTGTAATAAGAGATAACACAGGGACTTGTTCACACGTAAAATTATTAATATTATGGGAATAAAAATTATATATATATATATATATATATAGGGAGTTAAATAAAACATTAAAAAAGGGGGAAGCAAGGGGCATGTGCAGTGAACTGGGCAAAGGGGTAGATGCCTGGCAGTTAGGGGTTTCAGAAATCCGGGAGAACGCCACGCACGTTCTTACCACCACCTCATGTAAAATGGGCCCCCTGCTACAGCTGTATCAATCTGTTCTTGTCTGCCTTTCCCATCCATCCTCATTCCTCAATGTAAAACGGATTTGGGTTTCTGACCTTCTTTCCTTTTCCTCCCAATTCTTTTTCTTTTCTTTTTTTTTTTTTTAACTTTTTTAAACCCTTAATTAATTCCACTTTATTAGTTTTAATATATATATATATATATATTTATTTATTTATTTATTAATTGTTGGATTCATCATATCTAAAAGAAAATCTTTGTTGAAACCCAAGTTTTTCATTTTTAAAAGATTATAAGGTGTAGAACAACTGCTTGATTCAAAAAGATTTTTGCGAAGTTCATCATGAAAAAGAAGAATAAAAATTAATGACCACTTTTCTTAACATCTCCCCCTTACACTTTTCCAAACTCTAAGGGAAATAGTAAATGGTCTATACTTTGGGATTAAAAAATATAATAATAATAATAATAAATTTTTAAAATCAACCACTCTAATATTTCTCAAAAAAATAAAAATAAAAATCTCTTTAAATATTTGAGATATAAAACTTGTACTAAATATCATTGAATTTACATTTGAATAACCTAAACTTCACTAAACTTGTCTATTTATCTTTACCATGGTCAGGACAAATATATCAAAAATAATCGTATAGAACATATTAGTTTTTATAAATTTTTTAACAGAGAAAAAAAAAAACACTTATTGTGGGGCCTGTTATCTAAAAAGATGTGGGAATCAGGGGAAATGGGGTTGGGGCCCAAAGGCCCAGTCCGAGGACATCTGCTTGTCCGAGGAGGGTTACATAGGTGTGGTGTAAATAGAAATCATATATGCAAAGCACAAAATGCAACCGATGATAGGACTCACCTCAGACACCGTGGTCCAAGGTAGAGGTAACTATCTCTTTGTCCAAGATACCCCACAAAGTTGTGTTAGAACGAGAGGAAGGATATAGATCCCAGGAAGAACCGGGGAAGATAACAAATACCCCATAAAGCTGCTACCTCCACATTAAATGCTGTCCAGCTAACTCTCTGGCCGCATTAATGTGGAGGTGATACCTGAACAGTACCCAAGCAGCTTTATGACCACTAAACCAAAGGGTCCGGGGGATGTTGGATGGGACAGAAAGGTGTTCTCAGGATAGAAATTACACGTGTACGGTGGAAATGTGAAAGAAAGACAATATATAACATGAAAAGAGGTGACATTAAAGGGGGGGAGATTTCTGGAAGGGAAGGAAAGAAAAGGAGAAAGAAAACTGAAGGTGATACCTTCTAAAAACTGGCCAAGGAGAGTTGTTACCCAGAAATCTAGCTTGAAGCATCCTTTATCAAACTGTAACTATGACTTTCCCTGCGTAATAGAACTAGTTCTTATATCCACGCTCTAAAAATTTATTGTTGGGCTCGTTGGGCCAAAAACCCGTCTCTTTTCCAGGTCCAACACATTTGGAGTCCTTACACTTATTTTTAGGATTGGTTTGGGTTTGAAAACCCACTAACCACAAGATTGACAATAAATAATTTATTTATATATAAATGTATATAAAAAATACTTGACAATATTTGAAAATTAATCCTTTTTGTATCATCTCGTAATCCTAATCACTTGATCCGAGACATGGGGAGAAATAAGAAAATTTTGCTTATGGAATATAAAATGTATACAGTGCAATAAAAAAATAATAATAAAACTTGATAGACAATACATAGTTGATCGTAAAGAATAAAGAAATAGGAAAGTGACTTTAGTGGAAGGAGAGTACGTAATAAAAATGTGTGAATCGTACAAAAACCCACAAATGCTGAATTTGATAGGGGCCGATCTAGTAGCCACAGATGATTGAGATTATTCGTGCTGTTTACCTCGGCATAAAAGAGGTGGTAATACGGAATTTAAGACGCCCCAATCACATGGAACTTATTTAAGCATGTCAGGCGGAGATGGGGCCAACACGACAACCCCAACTTTGTTAAAACTTAAAACTAAACTAAAGTCACCTCATCTCATCTGACACCACCACTGATCCAGCCAGCTCTGCCTAGGCTAAGCCAAGCCCTCCTCAACCAACCAAACACAAACACCCAGCTGAGCTCACTATTATGCGGCTTATGCATATATGGGATTAGAGTTGCTCTCCACTACAAACAAAATTATAATTTTTGTCCTAATTCTTCATTTCTTCTAGGCTACAAATTGTTGCTCCCTAAGTTTTACATGATTTATTATATTTTCGCTGCCAATCGGCCACATGAAGTTATACTTTTTTTTTTTGTAGTGTTAAATTTTTGGGTTTTACTATCATATGCTTGCTCTTACGGCACATGTTGAGAAACTATTTAAGTAAATTTTTTTGACAATTTTTTCAAATCTCTATATAAACAGTTTTCAAAAATAGATAGATAATATATGCTATTAGACATACGTTAATCGGATTCTAGATTTTATTTTATAAGGTGATTGAAAATATTACTGAAATGATAAATGAAATTCAAAAAGTTAGTTTTATTAATTCTATGTTCTATATAGCTGATAAAAAATTTAATAAAAAATCTGACATAAAGCAAAATGATTTGATATAAAGATATTTCGGGATCTTATCAACACTATCCTATTATTATATGAAAAATATAAAAATAATTCATAAGTTTTCATTTCAAGTGTGGTGGGTTTTTACTTTTAGATGTAATATTAATTAATAATTATAAATAAAAAATAAAAAATAGTAGTTGCAGTAGATCTAAGCATTTGGTCTATCTATTTTGGGTTACATTTTAACTCTGATTAAGTTGGAGCGTAGACGTATTCTGATTCTCCTGGGCTTCAATCCTCGAGTTTGTTCCGACTGAAGAAGTGCGTAGTTTTTTTTTTTTTTTTTTTTTTTAAATTTGGAGTTTGAACTTGATAAAAGAAAGAAAAGGAAAAAAGAATCTGTTGTGTGCCCCTTGAGAGAAGGGCGGCAATACTTTGCTGCTGTCAGTTCTGAAACAGTTAAAACAAAGTCCAATAACGAGATGCCACGTAGACCAAAATGGAGTGTT
This sequence comes from Quercus ilex subsp. ballota, assembly GCA_032727855.1. Taxonomy (NCBI): domain Eukaryota; kingdom Viridiplantae; phylum Streptophyta; class Magnoliopsida; order Fagales; family Fagaceae; genus Quercus; species Quercus ilex. Next base: position 30,471,955 of record CM064909.1, read on the forward strand.
AGTCAATTTACTAGAGCATGATTGAAGATGGGGTGGCACTGGATTTTTATTTCCGAATGATGGGTACTCGTGAGTGTGTGACGGATTGTTTGCCATATCCTTTTTCACAAGTTTTATTTTTATTATTATTTTATATAATAAAAAATTAAAAAAAAAAGTAGATATATGTTGGTAAATGGTTTTAACAATTATTAGCTGCAAAGTGAGAGCTGCTGACAACACAGCATCAAGTTGGTTTTATCATTTTCTCTTTCTCTCTCTCTCTTAATCATCATAATCCTTAATATCGTCATCTCCATTCATTTCTCTCTGTCTCTCTGTCTCTCTCTACATTTATCTCTTTCTATCTTTCTTTCTCCCACAGCCCATTCTCTCCTTCTTCTTTTTTTCTCTCAGTCAATTTTGCAGGGGCAGGGGCAGGACAGTGCAGTGCCAGTTGATGATGATGATGATTATGCCCGTCTGCTTATCTTCACTTTCTTCTTTACTGCTTGCTTTTTTTTCCTTAAATCTTATTTTATTTGGTTCCAAATTAGAGTAAAATAAACAAAGGAATAAAGATCAAATCTGAAGGCCAGCACTAACTCATAGAAATTCACTTTCTGGCTTTCCTTTCTTTCCAGTTGTCTACTCTCTTCTTCTTTTTCCATTCTTAACATCGATCCCACAATCTTCATCTTTCACCAAGACTTCTCTTTTGCTCTCTCTCTCTCTCTCTCTCTTACCTCCAGCAACATTACGAGTAAGTGAGTGAATGAATGAATAAGCTTAGGGAGGAAGGCAAAGTGAGAAGAAGATCCAGTTGATCATTTTGTGGCTGCTGCGACTGGTGCTAGAATTATATATATATTAGAATTTGGAAAGCAAGGTGCAAGGCGCAGAAGTGGAGGAGCTAGCTAGCTAGCTGGGTGTTGAAAAATTAAAGATGCAACAAGGAGGTGGAGGGTCTAATAAAGCTCAGTTCGAAATGAGTGCTGCTGGAGCTAACCCGAACCCGATGGGTATGGAGAGCAGCGAGCAAGGTGAAGGTGGTGGTGGTGGTCAGCTAGTAGTAGAAGCGGCTTCTCCCATCAGCAGCCGACCTCCTGCCTCAGCCTCAGCCTCAGCCGCAGTTAATTTGGATGAACTGATGCCTTTACAAGGTGATGAAGTTGGGGATGAGGCCGATCGAGCAGGAGGAGCAGCCGGTGGCGTTGGCGGTGGTAATCGGTGGCCTCGTCAAGAGACTTTAGCACTTCTCAGAATTAGGTCGGAGATGGACGCTGTTTTCCGTGATGCCACTCTCAAGGGCCCTCTCTGGGAAGAAGTTTCTAGGTACCCCCTTTTTTTTTTTTTTTTTTTATATTTATTTATTTATTATTATTATTTCATTTCAACTTTATTTCAACCTTCTTCTTATCTTCCTTTCTTCATTTCCATTTTCCAGACAAGTTTATTTATTTCATTTTATAGAAAAAAAAAAATCCTTTTCTTCACCAAAACGCATTGTCTTCCGGAGCTTACATTGAAAGCTTTATTAATGGTAGTAGTTTTCAGTAATGATGGACACATGAGAGCTAGCAATTTTTTTTTCTCAGGATCCCTCTCTGTCTCTAACACACACGCCCCACTTCCATTCTGCAGACAATATGCACATGGCTTCTTATCTCTTTTCCTCACAATTCACGAGTTAGCTGTTAGGATCCTTCTCTCTCTCTCTCTCTTTAATTTTTTTTTTTTTTTTTTTAAATTATGAGCGGCCCAGATCCACTGCATGTATACCACCCAATCCCCTTATACACACACTAAACTTTCCTCTTATCTATATTATTTTCCTATTTTCAATCGGAAATTGAAAATCCCAAGATGAATTCTTCTTTTACTTTCATTTTTTTATTAGTTTTAAAATAGTTAATATAATAGGAAACAAAAAAAAAAACAGTAAACTTGTCTCTCTCTCTCTCTCTCTTCTCTCATTCTTTATGTATGGAGTTCACCTTTTTACCGTTGATAAACCAACTAGATTATCAAATTCAGTGTGGGGTTTTGTTTCTTAATCTTCAGATATGATTTTGTATAATTGTGAAATTGATGATACTCTAGAGTTTGATGGAATGCGTTTATTTTATGTAAAAACTGGGGTTGGTGCGCAGGAAGCTAGCGGAGCTGGGATACAAAAGGAATGCTAAGAAATGCAAGGAAAAATTCGAGAACGTTCACAAGTATTACAAGCGAACAAAGGAAGGGCGAGCCGGTCGTCAAGATGGGAAAAGCTACAAGTTCTTCAGCGAGCTTGAGGCTCTCCATAGCTCATCACCTGGCAGTAGCAGTGCCGCCACCACCAGCAATAACGCCTCACCTTTCCTCATATCGCCGCCACCCGCGACGACTACTACCAACCCAGCTGTTGTTTCCAGTACAGCTGGGATAGGCATCATCAGCAACCCTATGCCAATCTCATCCGTCAGAGTTACCCAAGCTCCTCCTCCTACTATCGGAATATTTCCTGCCAATCCGAGTGCATCAACAGCAGCAGCAGCGATGACTGCACCTGTGGTGTCTGTACAACCCCCAGCAGCTGCAGTTGTAAGAACAGCCACCCAGCTGCCCACTGGTATCAGCTTTTCATCTAATAGTTCGTCATCTTCTCTGGGCACCAATGACGATGACGATGATGATGATGATGAGGAGAGCCTACAACTAGAAGGGGAGCCATCCAACGTAGGTAGCAGCCGCAAACGTAAACGGGGGTCATCATCAAGCAGTGGCACCCGTAGGATGATGCAATTCTTTGAGAATCTAATGAAACAGGTAATGCACAAGCAAGAAGTGCTGCAACAAAGATTTCTGGAAGCCATTGAGAAAAGAGAACAAGACAGGATGATAAGAGACGAAGCTTGGAAGAGGCAAGAGATGGCTAGGCTTGCCCGTGAGCACGAGGTCATGGCTCAGGACCGAGCTATCTCTGCTTCTAGGGATGCCGCCATTGTTACTTTTCTACAAAAGATTACTGGCCAGACCATCCAATTACCTACACCTGCACCACCTCTAAGTTTTCCTGCTGCCCCAACACCACCGCCTGTGTCGCAGCAAGCCCCTATCCCCACGCAGACTCCAACGCCAGCGCCAACGCCAACGCCAACGCCAGCGCCAACGCCAGCGCCAACGCCAACGCCGCCACCATCACAGTCACAACAACAACAACAGCAACAAGTTCACCAACATTCTCAAAACTTCTCCCAAGTAGTGATGGCTGTGCCAGAACAACAGGTACCCCCACAGGCACGGGACATTATTATGAGTGGTGGAGGAGGGAGCTTTGAAGCAACATCATCCTCGAGATGGCCCAAGGTAGAAGTTCTTGCACTTATAAAGTTGAGGAGTGGGCTTGAGCAAAGGTACCAAGAAGCAGGGCCCAAGGGTCCACTTTGGGAAGAAATTTCAGCTGGGATGCACAGGATGGGTTACAAGAGGAATCCGAAGAGATGCAAGGAAAAATGGGAGAACATCAATAAGTACTACAAGAAGGTGAAGGAAAGCAACAAGAAACGCCCCGAAGATGCCAAAACCTGTCCTTACTTTCACGAACTAGATGCCCTTTACCGGAAAAAGATACTTGGCGGCGGCTCTACCAGTGGCGGCGGCGGCACCAGCACTACTTTTGTTAACCAAAATATGCCACAACAACAACAAGAGACCATCAAGCAAGATACAAGTGATGCCCCAGCAGCAGCAATTATGCCCACTGCACAAACGCAACAACAACCACTCGCTGCTACCACTGCATCTGAAAACAAAAATGGAGCTAGTACACATGTACAGCCCCAGACCCAGACCCAGTCAAGCAATGTAGGTTTGCCAGAAGATCTCTTTGGAGAAGGAATTGGAGGGGCATCCAAGAAGGTAAACTCAATCCCTATAGTTTATTTACTTTTTAAGAGTTAAAAGAGTATTGGCATTATATAGGCTCTTCCAAGAGAAATATGCTGATTCTTGTTTTACTGAAATTTGAAGCCAGAAGACATTGTGAAGGAGTTAATGGAGCAGCAGGAGCATCAACGTCAGCAACAATTAATAGTAGAAGACTATGACAAAATTGAGGAAGCTGAAAGCGACAATATGGATGATCAAGAGGAAGAAGAAGAAGAGGAGGACGAGGATGAAGATGATGAGAATGAAGAATTAGAAGTGGAGAGAAAGATGAGCTATAAGATAGAATTTCAGAGACAGAATACAGGGTCCTCTAATGGGGGAGGAAATGGACCTCCCTCATTTTTGGCCTTAGTTCAATAGTCCTTGCTCTTGCAGCCATGATTTCGTACCCAGTTCAGTCAGGTCAGGTCAGGTCCTCCTCGCCAAAACTGTACCATAAATGTATGTGCGTGTTTAGAAGCTCGAGAAGATACCTAGCTAGCTAGCTAACGTCTGTGTTGAAATCCTCATTATAATAACCTTAATTCCTCCTCCTCCTCCTCCTTTCAGTGTCAGGAAAAGAAATTAAAAATATTATTTTCCTATCCAATTCTTTCTGACTCCTATGATCACTAGCTAACATCTTCTGCTACTTGTCCGGTACCTTGGGTTAGAATATACATGTGTACGTTAATTAAGGTGGGAAATCTTTGGATTGCATTGCAGTCACTTCACTTGTACCAGATTTTTCTAATTTATTGATTTGTTGGTGAATAAACCGTTTCAAAGGTAAAACGGGAGGAATGGATTATTGAATTGAGACAGAGAAATAAGCTTGCCCAGCAGCAGCAGCAGCAACATCATGAGAGAGACACACGAGCAGGGAGATAAGGTAGTTTTGAAAGAAGCACATGTTGTACTTTCAGGTTTTCATTTCATTTTATTTTTATTTATTTATTTATTCTTAATTTTTAAGCTTTTCTTTCTTTCTTTCTTCTTCTTGATTTGGATGAAGAAAGAAACTGGGGGTATCCAGAAATTTGTCCTTCATATTCAAATTGTAATAATATTACTACCATTTTCCATTTCCTATAATATTTGTTATGTTAATTAATTTCATCCTCACCTCCTCCTACACGTAATTTCCAATATACAGTTGGCTTCTAACGGGGCAACACTAATCTTACTAATTTTTTGTTAGTAAGAAAATTTAAAGCCTATCAATTTTTTGTTAAAATAAAATTGTTAAAAAATTATTACTAATTTTATTACAAAACAAATGGACTTGGATACTGTGATGCTGATGAAACGAAAATTTTCCTTTTTCTTCTATACTGTGATGCTCCAAATTGTTACCTGAGAGAGAGCAAATTCGCTAGACATTTCAATTTGTGTAGGATTTAAAAATCCATAACCTCTTATTCTTTCATCTAAAGCAATGACCCTATCCACAGGAGGGAGAGCTGTGTTCAATCCACAATGATTAATGAAGGATTTTGCCTGGGCAAGGTTATCCCATAGTGTAACTTATAATTACCTATTGACAGAAGGAAAAAAAAAAAAAGAAGAAGGGGAAAAAGAGTTCTTTTTATCACTCTTAAATGAGTTATGAATAAGATGGGGTCACATGTAGGGAGCACGAGAAATCATGTAATAAATATAATCATTAAATAAATATATTGAGAAGGCATTAAAAAAAATTAGGGCTTAACTCTTAGCTCAAATCTCTTATATCTATGATTTTACCCCATATAACCAAGCCATTAAGAAATAATCCTAAAATTTTACTCTAAAAAAATTTTTGAATCCTGATCTAAATACTATAGTCGTGTAATTTCACATGTAAGATGCAGGGGCAAAACTAGGGTTTTGAAATTGGAGGATCAAAGTAGAGAAAAAATTATTTATAATTAAAGATTATAGGGATATATTTGTTGTGAGTGATGTTAGGTTTACTATCTATAAGTTTTACCGCATGACTTATAACTAATGTATTAACTTTGTACAAAAAATAAAAAATGTAATTATAAATTTAATTTATATTATATTATTGATGTGACGACTAATCACATTATTTACCATTATCGGTTTATAAGATTTTGTTAGTAACTTTGATAGTATATTTACTATTTCTCATGTGTCAAAGAAAAATTCTTATAATTTTATATATATTAAAAATGTTATATTTGAGTTATTGAAGAATTTTTTTTTTTTTTAATAATTGCACCTACTAAATATAAATTTTGTAGGATCAATTATGAGTATTCTTCAGAAAAAAGAAGATCAATTTGTAATTTTAAATAGAAAATATGAAAATTTTCTTTTCTAGATATGATCTCGGAAAAAAAAAAAAAAAAACTAATTTCTTAAGAGAGTTCCTAAAAATAAAATTGATAACCATCCAACCTCCTCCTTTCCTTCTTCTCCCTACGGTTGGGAAAGTTTGGAACTACTAAACAAGAGTGAAAAAAAAAAAAAAAAAAAAAAAAAGGATAACATTTTGGAGATAAGTAAAAAAACTTAAGTCATGAATTCTTAAATTTAGTTACAATTATTTGATTTTTGGACAGTAAAGTACATGCTTATAGTATGTTTTTACTTGACGAATTGAAATGATTTATTTTAGGTCTTTTATTATTTAGTTTTTGTATAGTGAATTTCTTAATCATATCTGTTTAAGTATTGAAAAGTTCAATTAAACTCTTCATTAGTTAATTTAAATTCATCGTAGGTTATCAATTATTTTAAAAAATAAACTTATATTCTTAAAAAGTTTTGAGGTTGATTATATATATATATATATAAATATATATATATATATATATATCAATTATGGATATGGTTCTAAAAAGAGAATAACAAATAAACACTAATATCGTGTATCTATTAGTGTATTTGCTTGTAAAATTGACTTTATTTTACCCATATCAACTATAATTTTGATATTTTTCTATGCTTATATATACGGTAAATAGTTGATTGTGTGAAATACTTGGGTGAATGTTTTTAATTACAAACTTTGAGAGAGATGTTTTTGATGGCATTGATGATGAGGCAACATATGCTCTATTTTTTTTTAATCTTAAATATAATTCTACTATAGTCTAATTTAAGTATATATATGTACGAAGCTTCTTCCATTTACATATGTTCCACTTTAAATATATAAAAACTTGTTGAGGAGAATTGTAATGACTTAATGATTACTAAGAAGTTTTCTATACCAAACAATATCAAATCAATAATGAAAAATCTTACAAGGTTTTGCTCCATTTATTTACATTTTTTTATTTATCTTTTACTATTTATGATAATGTGTACAACAGATCTCGCTTATTCTATACTTCTCAATTATTTTTAATTACGTTATTAAATATTATAGTTCTTTTAGAAATCTTAGATGCAACTAACAATGGAACATTTTAATACCCTAAATATAACAATTTTAGGGTTTTTCAAAAAGAAAAATAAATATAAATTTTAAAAAAGACAATAAAAATTATATAAATCAAATTTGTTGAATGCTTCCATTAATACCTATCACTTTCTCCAAACTAAATAGCTTCATCGACCACATATCATGAAAAGTTGTAACGTGTAAATATCAACTATTCTCTATCAGTCATTTCACAAACAAAACAACCGAAGAGTACGTAGACCAATAATGATAATAATAATTCATGAAGACATAATAATTCAATTAACTTCATAGGCGAGAATACAAATATAAAACAAGCTAAAAGAATAATTCAAAAATAAAAATTATACTTTCATATAGACTTGAGAATTCTTTTGCTTTTGACAGCTTGAAACTTGTTAATTGTTACAGCTTATTTAGTTATCTGCCGCTTGAATATGTTAAAAATTATTACTTCTCCACCATCAAATATTAAAAGAGACTCATTTAGCTAAAAACAAAACCGAAGGATCGAATTTCAAGCCTCATAATTACTGCGGATTTTTTTTTTTTTTTCTGGTCGACATGAAAGTTATGAACCTCAAAGTTTGTGGCCAGATTTATCTTTTACCTTTAGTCCTTTACAAAATAAGTATGTTTCTGTAATTCGGTGAAAGGAGTGGTCTATAATATTTTGGGTAAGGAAATAGAAGAAACAATAGGACAGAAATGGAAGCACCTAAGGAAAATGTAATAATGGGGCTATGCACTTTGACAAAGTAGGAACAGTTGTGTTACTATTATAACATCAAATAAATGCCCTCCATTTATTCCACTAACATCATCTTTTGCCAACTTATATCAACGTGGGTTTGGTTTCTTAAGTGCAAATGCAACTCCTTCTCTCACAATCACAATAATGATCCAACTCATATCGACCACACAAGTGCCCTACCATGTGCTTTTTTTTTTTTTTTTAATAATTTTTTTTTAATTTATACTAAATAGTACCTTGGCCGACTTATTCTCTCCTTTCACACTCACCACTTTTTTTGTTGTGCTTTTTTTTTTTTGTTTTTGTTTTTTGTTACAAGGTACAATCGAGCCTTTCAATTACTACTAACTTTAAGCCTTTAAGAACATTTCAAAACTCTCCAAATTCATAATTCATGTGCAATTATGTATATATGCATCTATCTATTTATGGGCATCTTTGATTGTGTGAATGATGTGGTAGCTTTACTTGCAGTAATGCATCTAATAAAGTTCATATATATATATATATATATATAAAAGAATATTATTAGTTAATTAATTAATTAATTAGGTGCAGACTGGAGCACATGGAAGATAGAAAAATAGATTGGTTGGTGTTTTTATTATCAGGAGGAATAGGATTTCCACATTATTAATTAAGGACGGTCCCAGACACTACTTTCTTAATCACAAGTTATAAAATTAAGGAAACAAAGTGGAGAGGTCAGGAAGGATAAAATAAAATGTTAGAAAACCATGTGATAATATCTCTTTCTTCCACTGTCTCTCACTTTGCTTAGCTTGGACTCGATAAAATAGTTTACATATGGGATATATTTTATTTATTCTGAAATTTCTTTTAGTTATATATTCCATTGCATTCTATTATGGCAACCTTATTTCCTTTTTGTTTGAGAATGTGATCCCTATTTTCATGTTTCAAAAGATACAAAGAGTGGAAGGCCATGTGATGAGACTTTTCTCCTTCTGCAGCATCATAATATTTAGTTATTATTAGCGCAGCACATCCTAAATCTTGGTGCTCCGGAAATCAAAATTGACACCCCAAGTTATATACCTTTATAGACTGATCATTATCTCTTCATCTCTTCCAAAACAAAGTAACTTCATCTCATCTGATACATATGTCCCTTATTTCCAAGTCTTATCTCTTTTCGTACATGCTTTCTTACCTTTTTTATTTTATTTATTATATAACAAAAATAAAAATAGAAGGTAAGAATTACCAATTTTCAAATGATAATGGAAGTGTAGCTTAATTCAAGTCGAGTGAACAAAAAAAAGATAGAGAAATATCTAAAATAACATTAGTAAGAGTAATTAAAAAAAAAATCGCCAATTAAAGAGGTAATAGAGATCTCTAATACATGTCGCTTACTAAATTTTAGAATTGAGGTTTGGTGGTTGTTGTTGTTAATAAAGGAAGTTCCTAATGCCTCTTTGGTGAATATTTGTACTTAATTCATATATAATGAGGCAATATATCTAAAGTAAGTCAACCTTGTTGCTATTTGACAAATTAATAGAGCTTTATAACTTAAGTGGTACTTATTGATACAATAAAAATATTGAATGTTCAAATCTTTCATTTCAAGTAAATAAAAATAAATAAATAAAAGATTAGAGAGGTATATATATATATATATATATATATATCACAGCCATCATTAACGCTTCGTCCAGGCCTGCTTGGCCCACCCACCCAATCTAGTGGACTTCAACTTTCAAGCCAGGTCCACGTTGTGTCACCCATGTGATCTGCTGCACTCTGTTATAAATATCACTACCACAATAAGTAGAGGAACTGTTGGCAAATGGTTGATAAGTGACATGCAAGTTTAACTTCATCCTACGTGCGGCAACCAAAAGGGATTAACCCATAAAATGAGCCTCATATTCACAACAGTATTCAATAAACGTCAACAAAATTAACTTTAAATACTTCTTTCAAGTATAAGATATGAATTTCTCACGAGAATATATCAATTAGTAGGACCATGACAGTGCTTTTTAGGGAAAATGTCTAGCTTTAAAAAACCAAACTGACCCCTCTAACCCATGACCCGACCTTTTCTTTTTTGGTTTTGGGTAAACAAAAAAAAAAAAAAAAAGTCAATATTTGTTTAATTGTTTTTTATGAACTCTATAGTGCACAACTCAAACTCAATTGACAAATATAATGCACATTATTATTTATTTTTAAAAATATCAATTTTTTGGGATAACGTCATTAAAATATTTTATATATATATATATATATATATATATATATATATATAATTATTTAAATACAATGGTCTCAAGAAAATAATTGAGACATTTATCTAGTTGCATACAAACAAATTGAATTCTGTTATTTGAATAATGCGATAAGTAAAAAAATTTAGATATTAAATAACAAAATACGTGCTAAGATAATCTGATTGTAGTAAAGTTAGAAACATATGTTTGACATTATATATAGATATGTATGAAAAGCATTTATAAGTGTGAAAAAAAGTGAAGCTGAAGTATATCGATGAAATTTGGCAAAAATTATGGATGCTTATGCTTATTTTTCAACAATCCATGACCAAAATAAAAGATGATATACCTTGGATTTTGTTGCTTAATAATGACATGATATATATAAATAAGTAAACAATCAAATTTTGATAGATATTCTTAAATTGAAATATAGTGCTAACCACAGTTGATATTAGATTATAAAATTAGTTTATGTTTTAGGATGTCGATATTGTGTAGAAATGAAACTTATGTATCTATTTTAATTAGATGTTCAAAATGTAGACTAGACTCCTTTGTGCTATTTTGTTTTGGTTAGCAATGTTGAGATTTGTATAATTTTATAAGTATTAAACAAATATTAATTTGTTGAACTAAGCTCATTCTTAATATGAGTGGTTAATTCAAAGTAATGAATTTTACACCAAGTAATTTGTTGTATGACTTACCAAAAGACAAATGCATAAATATAAAAAATAAAAATCATTTGAAAAAATATAGGTCAACCCGACCCAACTCGCCCTTTTTGCTACGTCTAGACAAAGCTAGGAATTTGTCTTTAGAGGCCGAACAAAAATTTATCTTTGGGAACAGTTTATCTAGCTTTTTGCTGAAAATATTTTGTTAAAAGTGTGCTAAAATATACTTATAACTTGAAAAAGTGAGAAAATGCAGGAAAAGCGAGGTTTTAAAAAACTATGCATAAAAACTAAAAACTAAAACTTAAAACTTAAAGCTGATGCCAAACTCACCTTAAGTATTCAAAATATATATATATATATATATACACACATATATTTCCTGAGAACAAACTAAGTACAAAAGTTTTATATATATAGACACACACAGTTATCCTATTAGGATTGTAACCTTATATACATGAAGATAAAACATAATTTTAGACTTTCTTACAAAAAAAAATTAATACTAATTAATGGCCAAAATGGAAATATACCCCTTTCGCGCAAAACATGTAGCAAAATATCTATATTCTGAAACTATTTAGGAAAATACTCCCGTTTTAAACTTGATTTTCTAAAAATCGAGTTATAGGCAATCAAACTTTAAAAAAAAAAATCATGAAACTTGAATTCCATGTAGTTTTTTTTTTTTTTTTTTCAAGTAACTCGATTTTCACCAAATTGAGTTTTTCATTGAAACTCGATTTTCTAAAAATCGAGTTTCAAAACATTAGCATTTTGCTGGAACTTTTGGACGAAATGGGTATTTTGCCATTTTTGCCCTAATTAATTGTTACGTATAAGAATTGTTATTCAACTTAAATACAAACTCACATTGGTTGTGATAAAGTGATATCCCTCAAAATTAAAAAAGAGTCCTACAGTTAGTGATAAGATAAGTGATAACATTAGCCATTAGAATTAGAACCATTTATAATTCAAAAACCTTTCATTTTGTAAATTTAAACTCTTCTATCTGTGCATAAAATATTTTCTATGTTAATGAATAGCTAATTACCATGTATTGTTAGGTTAGAAGAATTCAAATCCACTTAACTTGTATCCAGGGTTTTAAAAACCAAAACGATAAAAAAACTAAAAAATTGTCTGGTTTTGGGTTTTTACCAGTTGAACCAATAGTTTTTTACTAATGAACCACCAATTTTTATAGTTTTTACTGGACTAATTGAGGATCTAATTCCTGGTTAAACCAGCCAGTCCGATCCCTTTTTTTTTTTTAAACTATACTTGTATCTTTACATTATGTGGCTCCGCCACTACTTTCTCCAACTCCTTATATAGTGATTTTTATGTTTTTAGAACACTAATAGTGATTGAAGAGACTATTCATGTATAGTTTTAGTAACATAGTTTTTTTTAATAAATCACGTGACTTATTTAAATAATATACATGTATAGTCTTATAAATTTCTATGTAGTAGGTTGGAGGAGATTCCTCCAAACTAGTTTGAAGGCAAACTTTGTTAGCTTATTAGATTCTTTCCTTTTTTACTCAATAATCAAAGACATTTTTGCCCTTCCTTTTTAATTTTCTATTTCTTTGAATATTGAGTGAAATTCAAACTGACCCATGTTCTTTGAATTTGAAATTGAAAGTCTTGAATTTTTTGACAAATATTTAAATTAGTCATTTTGTTGCATTCAATGAAATGAATAGACGAAAGATGTTAGAAAATGCTTCGCACTTGATTTATACTTATTAATCAAACTTCATGTTGTAGTAAAAATTAATAAAAATCCATTATAAAACCTTTTGTTTTTTTCATTCTTTTTTCTCTCTTATAAAGATTGAGCTTTGGTAAGTACATGGCAAAGGTCTTTCATCTAAAGTGACATATCATGGTTGGGGGATAAGGTTACTTTTCAATTATTTATGTTGACTTCACAAAAATGAGAGTTTTGTACGCCAAGTTTAACTCTTTCTCTCTTTTTTTTTCTCAAAAAAAAAAAAAAAAGTTTAACTCTTTTTACCTAGGTATCTTCTTCAAACGAAGTTTTAAGTGGGGTTTGCTAGCGACTGGGAGTTGGAGGGATAGTCTATGATACCATGTTTTGGCTTCGTTTAAGTGAGTATTGATGAAGCGTAAGTTCGTCAGTCGAGGTAGTCAGATGGAAGTACCCTTCAGCCTACGTGTGTGCAACTCTAAAGATGGTCACCGGTGTGGTGCCTGCCACAGCAGCTTCGATGCCAAAGTCAGTATATGGATATCTTTGGACAAAAATGCAGTATATCAAGATAAAAAGAATTGCTAACTGTTTTCTGTGTGTATGTACCTTTTGCTTGGCGACGTGTGGTCTTTATATACATTCTTAGGGCTTCTAGCCGTTGGAGCAGTTATGGGGGTCTAAATGCTCCCTTTAGTAACACTTGGTGCTGTGTAATGACCCTTAATGAGATCCAATGGTTCATACAGTTGGCTTTGTAACCGCCCTGCATTGAATGGTGGATTTTGTCTTCGTCAGTGATGTAGGAGTCTTTGCTCATCTAGGGAAGTTCGTCAGTATCGTTGACTTCGTTAATGGGACGTGAGTTCGTCAGTCCTGTCAGTTGCCCCCAGATTCTCTGGTCGTCAGGGAATGACGGCCATGGAATGTGAAAGGTTTGCTGAAGGTAAGTGACTCTTGGGTTTTCATTCCGTATTAAATGCGCCATGGCAGCGTTTTCTGGGTTACAGTCCACACGGCATACCTTAATTGGTGAAGTTAATGCACCATTTGTTGGGACTATTGGTTTTCCCACTGATTTTTCAGTTTCCAAAACCTTGGTTTTTAAATCTCTTTCCTTCTCATTTTCCCCTTTCACTTTTCTCAAAAATTCTCAATCATTTCTCTGAGTGTCTTCTTCGCCATCCTTCCCTTCTGTAATTCTTCTTCCGACGGGTGCACAGGGTGGTAGTTTTCTTCTTCGAGGTACGCTCCTCTTTCTACTTCTCTTCGTTTTGCCTATACGCATTTGTAGCAGATTTCTGATTTTCCATTTCTTCTATTTTTTTTTTTGTCTTGGGGTTTCTAGATTTCTTTCTTTTTGGGTTTTCTAGTTTTCCCATGGTCAGTGGTTCTGAGGTCAGAATAACTTGCCCCTCGATTTCATTTCTTTTTGCTCGATTAGGGGGGTCGTTAGGAAGTTTCCCACACCTTGAGAATTTCGTTTACGAGGGTAGTTGTTTGACTGCCGTATTGGCTGATTTATTGCCTTTACTGCGTCAGTCAATTGATTGGTTTGATAATTTGGTGAAGGAGGGTAGGAAAATGTCAGAAATTAGCTCCAGCAAGCTCGAGACTGGGTTATCGTCTAGCGATAACCCAGTGGAGGATGATACGGCCCTTTCTAATCCTCGAGAGGTTAAGGCTTTTTATGCTCTTGAGGAAGAGTGTGGGTTGGACGCCGATATACTGGGTAGATTTAAGGATAGATTCCAGTTCCCAAATCGAGTTAGGGTTCGTCTGCCTGGTGAGGGAGATCGGGCCTGTCACTTCTTTCCCGAGGAGGTTTGTTTCTACGAATCTGCCTTCATCTGTGGATTGAGGTTTCCGGTCCATCCTTTTCTTATGGAGCTTTTGGACCGTTTTGGTATTGCTCGCGGGCAGCTTATGCCCAACTCGTGGAGGATTTTGGTGAGTTGTATGGGGATTTGGTTGGCCACTAATGACGGGGACATGCTCAAGATTGACGAGCTTGTTTATCTTTACCGTCTAAAAGCATCTAAAGAGCATGGGTACTACGAATTGGTGCCCTAGGAAAGAAAAACTAGGGTCGTCAAGGGTTTACCGTCTTCTTTCAGGTACTGGAAGTCCAATTTTTCTTTGTGTCTGGGGACGATTTTGAGACACCCTCTGGTGAGGTTTGGGGTGATCTCCCAAGGTTGTGTCATCGGTGGAAAACCCCGACTTTAGGTGCGTCAATATTTCTCTTCGTCTCTTGAATTCTGTTGCACTTACCATTATGGCTGCTGAAAAATATATATATATATATATATTTTTTGTACAGTTAAGAGACGACTGAAGCTCAAGAGCAGGTACAGAGAGCAGGTGCAAAAGGCCATTGAATACGCTCAAACAATTGAGAGTTGGGACGATCTCGTTGATCCCAGGACTCTTGCCTTTTACTGCCTCGGGCCCGAACCTTCTGCCTTCGTCTTGCGTAACCTTGACATAGAAGGAAAAAAGAGTGAGTGCTAGATTCGTCAGTGTCAACCTTCTTTTTTCTTTCACCTTTCTTTCTTATGTGTCTTTCTTCGGGACTAACGTTCTTCTTTTGACAGAGATGACGTCCAAATTTAATAAGGACATGTATGCGAAGATGAGGGCAAAGAAAGACGAGCCCTTGTCGAGCATAGGAAAGAAGACCGTGCGTGTGACCGAGAGGGGTCCTTCTGTTACTCCAACGGCCTCCGTCACTCC
The DNA here is from genome assembly GCA_032727855.1 of Quercus ilex subsp. ballota. Lineage (NCBI taxonomy): Eukaryota > Viridiplantae > Streptophyta > Magnoliopsida > Fagales > Fagaceae > Quercus > Quercus ilex. The sequence continues at coordinate 30,487,408 of CM064909.1, forward strand.
CCTTATCTCTCGCACTAAGACGACAAGGATCGCTTCTCCGTCTACTTCGGTTGAAGAGCTCCCGATGCCCGTCTCTAAGAGGCCACGCCTGTTGGAGAAGGAGAAGGAGAAGGAGAAAGTGGATTCTCGTTTATCCACTATCTGGGGGGATGAGAGGCTGGCCGTTGAAAGGGCCCACCGCGTCGTGATGGCTGACGAGTTGAGGGTTTTCTCTGGCGTTCCATTTAACACCGTCGCTGGTGGCCACGTCCACAAGCTTGTTCAGGTATAGTGTTCCTACTTCTTTCATAAGCAAACCCCCCTTTTTCTTCCTTCTTCTTCTTCTTTTTTTTTTTTCTTTTTTTTTTTTTTACTGACGATTCGGTACTTCTTTTTAGGTGCTGGGAGAAAGCTTGCACATTGCTTCTGAGTTTCTCACTCAAGAGGCCAAACTGGCATCTCTTGCATCAAAGGTGCAGGCTGTGAAGGGCGAAAATTCTAAGCTGAAGAGGAACCTCATTGATTCAATGGACGAAGCTACTACCCTGAAGGAGAAGGTTAAGGCCCTGGGTGACGATCTTAGAGTCGAGCGCCAGTTGAACCTGGAAAAGGATGAGCAGCTTCAAAGCGCCAAGGAATCGCTTAAGACAATTGCAGCCAGGTCTGTCGAGGCTTTTCAAACTACTGACGAGTACAATACTGTACTCTTTAGTTGGTACTTCAAAGGCTTCAAACTTCAACGAAGATACCTGGTGAAGCATCCAACTGGTGTTGACATGGAAAGCCTGGACTTGGAAAAGGTGGATAAAGAGGTGGATAAAGATACTTGTGTTAAAAGAACTATTTTTTTGTCTTTTGATTATTGCCCATCGTGGCTTTTTTGTAAATCTTATTTTGGGAACAATATATATTAACCCAGCGTTTATGGGTTTGTAAAAACAATGGTAACTTGTCTGTTTGCTTTTGGTTCTAATTTGCTTCTTGCATTTACCTGTCTTTGTGATTTGCATGCTTTAATTGCCCATGTGGTGAGCTTGGTGAAGCTCTTATTTCCTCTTTTCTTCATCGGTATATTATTTTTTGTTCTTGTGGGATATGTCCTTTTAGGAATAACTCCCGTCAGTGACTTATATACACGCTTACATCCGTCAGTAGATTATATCCGTCAGAGCGTCATCTCGCCACTTAGTTATTTTTGGATTTTATGACTTGCACCTTTTTTTCTCAAGGATCTTGTCATCGTCGGTAGCTTTCATCCATCAGGGCGGAATCTTGCCACTTTGCCATCTTTGGCCATTTTATGACTTACACCTTTTTTTTTTTTTTTAAGGATCTTGTCATCGTCGGTAGCTTACATCTGTCAGGGCGGAATCTTGCCACTTTGCCATCTTTGGCCATTTTATGACTTACACCTTTTTTTCAAGGATCTTGTTATCGTCAGTAGCTTACATCCGTCAGGGTAGAATCTTGCCACTTAGCCATCTTTGGCCATTTTATGACTTACACCTTTTTTTGAAGGATCTTGTCATCGTCAGTAGCTTACATCCGTCAGGGCAGAATCTTGCCACTTAGCCATCTTTTGGCTTTTTATTGGATAGACCTACTCACAGAGACACGTTAGCTGAATACATTCTTTATTGATCTTCAATAATGAATACATATAACTGCTACGTCTATTGATGGTATTTCTTCAAGTGTTCAATGTTCCATGGCCTCGGGAGTCTCTGTCCGTCCAAGGTTTCCAGGTGATAGCTACCCTGTCTAGAGTAATGGATAACTCTATAAGGTCCTTCCCAAATGGGGCTGAGCTTTCCCTGAGCAGGATCTTTGGTCGTCAGGGTTACTCTTCGTAGGACGAGGTCACCAACAGCGAGCCGCCTGAGTTTTACCCTTTTGTTGTAATAGCTAGTCATCTTCTACTGGTACTTCGCCATTCTGCTGGAGGCTATGTCCCTTACTTCGTCTAGACAGTCCAGATTTTGTCGCAAACTATCGTCATTGGATTCCTCACTAAAGACTTCTTGTCTGGTGCTGGATACCCCTATCTCGACCGAGATCACTGCTTCTGTGCCATAAGTGAGTCTGAAGGGGGGTCTCTCCCGTCGGGGTTCTCGCTGTGGTTTTGTATGCCCACAAGACATTGGGCAACTCTTCTGGCCAGGCACCCTTTGCGTCGTCTAGCTTCGTTTTTATGATCTTAAGTAAAGTCCGGTTCGTCACCTCCGTCTGTCCATTCGCCTGTGGATGTCCTGGCGACGAGAACTGGTTCTTGGTGCCCAATCCCGAGCAGAAGCTTCTGAAGCCTTGGCTGTCGAACTGTCGTCTGTTATCAGATATGATGGTCCTTGGAATCCCGAATCTGCAAATTATATTCTTCCGCACAAAACTTTGAATTCTAGCTTCAGTGATGGTTGCCAATGGCTCTGCTTCAACCCATTTCGTAAAGTAATCAATAGCGACAAGTAGGAATTTTACCTGACCTTTACCTATAGGCATGGGACCAACGATGTCAATTCCCCATTGTGCAAATGGCCACGAAGATGTGATAGTCGTCAGTTTCTCTGCTGGAAGTCGTTGGACATTCCCGAACCACTAACACTTGTCGCACCTCTTGACGAACTCTGTTGCGTCCACCTGCATAGTAGGCCAGAAATAACCTGTTCAAATGCTCTTACTTACCAGGGATCTGGGGCACGCATGGTCCCCACAAATTCCCTCATGTATCTCTTCCAGGATGTACTTAACCTCTTCTTCGTCAACACACTTCAAGTAAGGCATAGAGAAGCCCCTCTTGTATAGGATGTCGTTGAGGATAGTGAATCTGGTTGCCCTCTTCTTGATCTTCCTGGCCTCGTCAGTATTCGGGGGTAGGTGCCCGTTCTGGAGGAAGGACATGATGGGTGCCATCCAGCTGTTTGTGCTCTAAATTGTGAAAGTTGGAACTTCTTCAATGCTGGGGTTTTTCTGGGTTTCTATCATCACGTCCGTGTTGGTCGTCGCTTCTTCTGACGATGCCATCTTTGAAACTTCGTCTGCCCTCATATTCTGGCTTCTGGGTATCTGCGTAAACTCCACTTCATCGAATTCCCGAGCCAGATGTTTCATCAACTTGAGGTACTTCTGCATTCTCTCTTCCTTTGCCTCGTATTCCCCTTGATCTGTCCAATTACCAGTTTTGAATCGCTTTGGACTAATAAGTTCTTAGCCTCCAACGCCTTTCCGAGTCTTAATCCCATCAAGATTCCTTCGTATTCAGCCTCATTGTTGGTGGCCGAAAATTTCAGCTGAACTCCATACTTTAACATTTCTCCGTCTGGGGTAATTATAACAACCCCTACTCCTCCTCTCTTTTGGGCTGACGAACCATCAGTCTGTATCTTCCATTTCTTAGCCTCGTCGGTGAGATTATCCTCGTCCGGGGCAGTGAACTCGGTAATAAAGTCCACCAAGGCTTGTGCTTTAATAGCTGTTCTTGGGTGGTATTCAATGTCGAATTGGCTAAGTTCAATTGCCCACTGGACCATTCTTCCAGCTACTTCAGGTTTGCTTATTGACTTCTTGATAGGTTGGTCCGTCATCTCCAGGATTGGGTTTGCCTGAAAGTACTGTCTCAGTTTTCGTGAGGCAACTATTAATGCAAATGCGATCTTCTCAATTTTCGGATACTTGGACTCAGCTCCTTGGAAAGCTTGGCTGACGTAGTATACTGGGAGCTGCTTCTTGTCTTCCTCTCGAATCAATGCTGCACTCACGGCTGTGTTTGATACCGCCAGGTACAAGTATAGGTTTTCTCCCTCTTTTGAAGGACTCAAGAGGGGTGGGTTGCTCAGGTAACGTTTTAGTTCCTGAAATGCTGCTTCGCATTCGTCTGTCCACTCAAATGCCTATTTCAAAGTCTTGAAGAAGGGGAGGTATTTGTCTGTTGCTCTAGAGACGAACCTATTAAGAGCTGCAATTCTTCCCATGAGCTTTTGAATTTCCTTGACGGTCCTTGGTGATGCCATGTCGACTATGGCCTGCACTTTCTCCGGGTTTACTTCTATTCCCCTTTGGGACACCACGAACCCCAGGAATTTTCCTGAGGCTACGCCAAAGACACATTTGTTGGGATTCAACTTCATCTGGTACTGTTTAAGGGTGATGAATGTCTCCTTCAAGTCGTCCAGGTGGGCGAACTCTTCCTTACTCTTGACGAGCATGTCATCAACGTACACTTCCATATTCCTGCAGATCTGTTTGCTAAACATTTTGTTCACTAATCTCTGGTAAGTGGCTCCTGCGTTCTTTAATCCAAAAGGCATTACCTTATAACAATAGAGTCCCTGGCTGGTGATGAAAGCAGTATTCTCTTGATCTTCCTCAGCTATTCTTATCTGGTTATATTCTGAGAATGTGTCCATGAACGTCAATAGCTTATGTCCAGCGGTGGAATCTACGAGCTGGTCTATTCTTGGCAGGGGGAAACTATCCTTTAGGCAAGCTTTATTCAAGTCCGTGAAGTCTACACACATTCTCCACTTCCCATTTGCTTTCTTCACAAGGACGATATTGGCAAGCCACTCAGGGTAGTGTACTTCCCAAATGAACCCTGCCGTCAACAACTTGGTAACTTCGTTTGTGACTGCCTGATCCCGTTCTGGAGCGAAGACTCTTCGCTTTTGCTTGACGGGCTTCCTTTCTGGATCCACGTTCAACTAGTGCTGAATGACTTCTGAGGATATACCTGGCATGTCCTCGTGATTCCAGGTGAAGACATCTTGATTTTCTTTTAAGAACTGGACGAGCCTTGATTTCATTTCGGGGCTTAACGACGTCCCTATCTTCGCCGTCTTGGTTGCATCTCCTTCGTCTAGTGCCACTGTTTCCAAGGCTTCCATTTTGTCTCCCCCTTTCTCTTCAATCATCCAGGTGTGGTTTTCCTTTGCAGCCACGACGGCCTGGTAGCATTCTCTAGCTAAGACCTGATCCCCTTTTACCTCTCCGACCCTGTTATCCGTGGGGAACTTTACCTTCAGGCAATCGGTAGACGTGGCTGCCTTCCATTTGTTGAGTGAGGGCCTTCCAATAATCACATTGTAAGATAAGGGGCAATCTACCACTAAGAAGTCTATCTGTCAGATTAACTGCTTTAGGTATGTCCCTACTATTACCGTCAACGTTACTATCCCCTTGGGATATACTCTGTCTCCATTAAAACTGACGAGAGGAGAGTCAAATAAGCGCAGTCTTTTTGGATCCAACTTCAGCTGTTGGAATGCAGGGAGGTAGATGATATCTGCGGAGCTACCGTTGTCTATGAGGACCCTTTTAGTATTAAATCCTTCAATAGTCAGTGCTATTACCAAAGGGCCATTGTGAGGCTGCTTCACCCCTCTGGCATCTGCCTCATTGAAAGACATGTCCTGGTCCGTTCGTCGTTGTTTGGACGGAGGTATCATGTAAATGTTGGTCACTTGCCTTTAACATGCTTTTCTGAGGGACTTGAATGACCCTCCTAGGAATGGTCCTCCTGCTATGGTGTTAATCTCCCCAATAATATCCTAGGAAGGCTGGGGGGTGTTACCTTTATCTCTAGGTGATGGCTCCTTCTGAATTCTGTTATCGTCCCTGAATCTGTTAAATTCCCCTTTCTTCACATATCTTTGCAGTCTTCCTTTCTTTATCAGCTCTTCTATTTGCTCTTTAAGGTCCCGACAATCCTCAGTGTAATGACCATGATCCTTGTAGAAATGGCAATACTTGTTCTTGTCTCGAATGTTGGGGGAGGAATGCAATGGCCTTGGCCATTTGAGGAAATGCTCTTCCTTAATCTGCGTTAAAATTTTGTCAACGGGCATAATCAAAGGGGTAAATCTTACCATACGGGAATTTTTATCGTCTCTCCTTCTGTTACCGTCAATGGCCCGACGATCTAGGCACTCCCTTTTTTGTCCCTTTCATTCGTCCTCCTTCCTTCCTTTGTCTCCTGACCTTGCTGTATCCTTTATGGCTGCTAGCGCGTCTTCAGCATTCATGTACTTCTGTGCTTTGAGGAGCATTTCTGCTATCGTTCTTGGGAGATTTTTAGCGAGCAAAGCCACGAGATCTCTGGATTTCAACCCTGTTTTGAAAGTCGTCAGCTGTACCTTATCATCAGCCTTGTCCACCTCTAGGGTCTCCCGAGTGAAACGCTTAACGGATGACCTCAGGGTTTCCTTCTCTCCCTGCCTGATTATGAGCAAGTAATCTGCTGGGCTCTTGGGACGCTGTCCCCCAATGAAGTGCCGTAAGAAGGCGTTGCTCAATTGGTCGAAGTTGTCAATGGACGACGTTGGTAGCTTGGTAAACCATTCTCTTGCAGCTCCTTTTAGAGTGGTAGGGAAGGAACGACATAGTATCTCGTCAGGGGGCTGCTGGAGGCCCAGTGTTGTCTTGAAGGTGTTGAGATGATCCTGAGGGTCTTTAAGCCCGTCAAACGACTCAATTTGAGGAAGGCGAAATTTCATTGGTACGGGGCATTCTAAGACGGCTGCTGTGAACGGGGAATCCGTGGCTTTGACCATTCTGTCTACACTCCGATCCGTTTTCTCCTTGATAGCATTTCTTAACTCATCCATCTCTTTCCTCATTTCTCACGGAAGATCTGAATTCTGCTCGTTAGGAGTGTTGAGTCTGCGTGGATTGCTCATTCTATGACTATCTTCCTCATCCTCTAAGTTGCCCTTTGATTGATTCTCTTCCTGTTGGAGTCGCAGCTTCATTTCTTGGTTTTGTCTAGTAAGTTCTTCCACAGTGGCCGCAAGGGCTTGGACTTGCTGAGCCAAGGCTGCAGAGTCTGGGTTAGATTCCATCTGAATATAGAGGTTTTGGAAGCAATGTTTTCGTATATAAACACGAAAATATCACAAAAGTTCCCCACAGACGGCGCCAAACTGATGAAGCGTAAGTTAGTCAGTCAGTCGAGGTAGTCAGATGGAAGTACCCTTCAGCCTGCATATGTGCAACTCTAAAGATGGTCACCGGTGTGGTGCCTGCCATAGCGCCTCCTATGCCAAAGTCAGTATATGGATATCTTTGGACAAAAATGCAGTATATCAAGATAAAAAGAATTGCTAACTGTTTTCTATGTGTATGTTCCTTTTGCTTGGCGACGTGTGGTCTTTATATACATTCTTAGGGCTTCTAGCCGTTGGAGCAGTTATGGGGGTATAAATGCTCCCTTTAGTAATGCTTAGTGCTGTGTAATGGCCCTTAATGAGATCCAACGGTTCATATAGTTGGCTTTGTAACCGCCCTGCATTGAATGGTGGATTTTGTCTTCGTCAGTGATGTAGGAGTCTTTGCTCGTCTAGGGAAGTTCGTCAGTATCGTTGACTTCGTTAATGGGACGTGAGTTCGTCAGTCCTGTCAAGTATCTCTATCAGTAGGGGTTTGATTAGCTGTGAAGAAGCTGGTTTTGGCAACTGACAGTGAGTTTGTGCCACCGACCAGGGGTAGTTCCACGTGCATTTCAGGGTGTTCAAATGTGTTCTGACTTGCCCAAAAAAAAAAAAAATTATATGCATAATTATTTTTAAACTAGCATATTTTCTCTAAATATTGAACACTCTAACTTGAAAATCCTAAGTATTTGTGTCCAACAAAAATAGAGTAATGTTAGGATTACAACAATTTTATAACAAATCTTAAGTAGCAAACTATTACTAGTTTTCAATAGACCCGCCATTGACATCATTTTTTTTATCCATCAATAACAGACTAACACCTACGATTTGTTGTGAAATTGTCATGAATGTAACATTTCTCACAAAAATTATCTTGGTTGCCCAAACATAATCCTTAACCCTTAAAAAAAATATCCTTAGAAAATAAAAATAAAAATAAACCCAAATAAAAATAATAAAAACTAGCCTAAATAACATCAAAAATAACCCAAATAACAACAAATGAACAAAAGATTCAACAAAAATAACAATAAAAACTTAAATAACAATAAAAATTGCCCAAACAACAACAAATGAACAAAAGATTCAACAAAAACAAAATAAAAACTTAAATAACAATAATAAAAATTAACCTAAATAACAATAAAATTTTCCCAAACAACAACAGGATTAGGCCAAATAACAACAAATGATTAAAAGATTCAACAAAAGGTCCATTAAAAAATAAAGAATAATAACCTCTAATCATTTAGATTTGTAACTCGATCAACCCATTACATAAATATAATTCCCAACTTATTTTTCTTAAAAAAAAAAAAAAACACTAAGAGAGATCATGTGACCATGAGTTCTCCTCGCAATGACAACAACTTTGCTCTCCTTGGCTTTTTGGTCACAACAACTCTGCTCCATTCGGCGGCTCAACTCGTAGTTGCAACGACTATCATCTCTCTCTCTCTCTCTCTCTCTCTCTCCATTTTTCTCTTCTTTATCATCATTTTATACTCTCTCACTTTACTACTCTCATATAAGCATTATCAATTCCCACTTTAACTCTTGTCAATCACTTTTTGCTTTCTCATTTTGTTAGTAGAAGGAAATTATAAAACTTCATGTATTTATTTTTTCTTTTTCTTTTTTGTTATGTCAACATATTCAAGTTTTCTTTTTGTTATATTTTGTATAATTTAAGCTTTTTTTTTTACCATTCTAAAAAAAATTCTTAGAGCTGCCACTACCACCATGGTGGGGTTTTGGATGTGAGTTTGGGAATTTGAGGATTTGGGTCTTAGTTTGAAAGTGGTGTTGGATTGGCTTGGTTTATTCTTAATGGAGGATGGGTGTCCTGCTTTGTTTGTGATTCAGGTAGCTTGGGATGATGAAATTTATTGTTTGGGTGATGATTTGTGGAATATGGGTGAGATGACTAGCAGCTGGTACTTGGTGTAGTCATGGAAGGGAGTCCATAGTTGGGTTTTTAATGGTTTGTCGCTTGTTGTTTTATGTGTGTGGCTGTGTAGTGGTGGTGTTGCTGCATTTTTTAGGAGGACGAGGAAGCTTTGCTGGTGGTGGTTGTGGGACGGAGCTGATGTTCCTTCTTGTTGTCCTCTTTGAGCATTCACAACAAAGTTCCCAAAAAATATAACTTTTAGCAACTTAAAAACCTATTTTATCTATTTTAACAATTCACTTAACAATACATCCAACATCAAAGGTTTTATTTTAACAAACAACACAATAGAATAATATAAACAAATAAATATAATAAACACTACACATGGACAAACTTGAGAGAGAGAGAGAGAGAGAGAGAGAGAGAGAGAGAGAAACTAATTTAATAATGAGAGAAGAAAGAGAAAATAATTTAATATTTGTAGCAACTTGCTACAGTGAGCTGCTACTACTAACAGCTCACTGTAGCAAGTTGGTATAATATTTTAAGTTAACAACATTGTTGTGAGGTGTTTTTGTTTGTTTGAAGCTATAAAATAACTAAAAAGCTATTTTAAGAGCATTAGTATGGATGCTCTGGTTCTTTTTTATTTGTTGAAACTCTAAAACCATCACACCACCATCAGCTATCCAAATCTTCAGGCAACCCCAAACCATCCAGACCACTCCCACTCATCCTTCACCTACAATGTTTTTTACTCTCAATGTAATGATAATTTTGGATTGAGGGGAGAAGGAGGGGGAATGGAAGGGAGTAAAGTAAAATTGGTAGAAAATATGCTAATTTTGAGCTAACTCTACTTTACTCTACTCCCCCTTCCTTCCCCTCAATCCAAACAGATCATAAGCTTTTATTGAATACCCAATTTCACAACAGAGAGGATCAATCAATACTCCACGAAGACAGAAGATTGGGAAGGTGGAGTCAATGCAATATGTAAAGAGAAGTATAACTGGAACCATCACGAATTGAAAGAGTGAAACAGTAGGTTACAATGTCAGAGCTTTGACGAAACTTGTGTTGGTGATGGCTCCTGTTGGAAAGGAAAGAAAAAGAAACAGGCAACCAAAAAATAAAATGAGTTTTATAGGAATTTTTATTAATTTTAATATATAATCACCCAAGTGCTAACATCTTCCGTCCACCCAACTCTTGGAATAATTACCGAATGACAAATTGAGACACGTTTCATCCTCAAAAGGGTTTCTAATTTCAAAATTAGAAGAATAAAGAGTCCAATTCATTTTGATTCAATGTTTGAGATTACATTTTTCCCAAAGGGGATTATTACTGAGAACAAGAAACGAACAGCTCGATAAGATCAAAAACAAAAGAACACACACAAATGTCGACCCTAAATTTGGCAGCATAGAATTGGAACTATAAAATTGGGATGATATCTACATTGAGGCATCACCATATTTCTAAAGATGGCCTTCAATTCCAAATCTACAGTCCTACTCTTTTGCTGCCAAGCACGGCCTTGGTTCTGCATAATCAAGCTCTGCATAGAAACAACCCCAACCCACCTTCACAAAAAGAGGACTAATCTCTGCCAACCATCTTCATTTTAGGAAGCACTCAAGGTTTCTCAGTGAAGTCTTCCTACATGATTGCTAGCAAAACTATCTCAAGGATGAAGTACAATCTTTTTTTTTTCTTTTTTTCTTTTTTTTTTTTGAGGAGGAAGGATGAAGTACAATCTGACCTCAGAGAGTTTATACCTTGATTCCAACTTTACCCAAAGAGGTGACCAAATAATATGGCCAAGTACTACACAAAATCATAGAATTTGAATCCAACATTACGGTTTTGTCAAAATGCATTTGTACTCGCACTTAAAAAAAAAATCAATGCTCCATCATATATAGGTTAATGGGAAGTTAAAACGAAGATTTATGAAGCAATTTTTTACAGCCTTAGCTTCAAGAAGCATGTTTGAGATTGAGACCAAGAAAAGCATTACAAAAATGGAATCCTACAAAAAGCTTTAGGAAGAAGATGATAATTAGGGATGATCTGTTACAGTTCCTGCTTGCTCTTACTTCTTTTCATCTTTGCCTTAAACCTTGACTTCGCCATGAGTGTCTGTACTGTATTTGTAAAATTCCCAACAGCCATTAAAACTAGAAGGATCCCACAAAAAAATACCTGCCAACAACAGCTTTCTATCAATAAACATTGCTTCAGTACATAAGAGGCAAGAATGCTATATCATTTGGCTGAAGTTTTATGTACAATAACTTACCTGCCATTCAGAAACAACCCCAATGAATGCAGTCTTGAGTAACAGTAGTCCAACATATGCCTCAAAACCCTATATCAAGTCCAAAAACACAAATGTATACAAGCCACAACTAAACTCAGGTCACTGTGCTAACTTCAACAAATTTATTTATAACAAAAATGAAAATTTACTCCTAATATACCACCATCCAGGAGGCCATCATCTTCTTGATATATTTTTAGCACAAAATAACATTAAGGCCCAATTTGTTTAGGCATTAACATTTTTCAGAAAATATTTTCCTCATTTTCGGGCATTTGGTGCAATTAAAAAACTTGGTCAAACCAAAATCATTTTGTGTGAAATTACATTTATCTCCTAATTTATTTATAAATTAAAAGGAAAAAAATGTAAAATACATTCCATTTATTTCATTTAAAAGGAAGAAAAAGTAAAATACATTCCAAAATGACAAAAATACCCCCTAAAACCTCTAAAATGATAAACCTAAAATATCCAAAATAACAAAAATACTGTCAAAACCTCTAAAATGATTGAAATACCCCCGAACCTACAAAATGAGGGGGAAAAAAAGCCTTGAAACCTTCATAGTGACTAAAATACCTTCAAAACCTCCAATATGACTAACATACCTTTAAAACCACTAAAATGATAAATAATTCTCAAAAAAATCTCTCAAATGTGAAAGTTTAGTTGATAGCTTCTATTGCTTTCCACACAAAAAATAATAATAATAATAATAATAATAATAAAATGATATCTTTTGTTAATTGTTATATTAATTTTTTTTTTTTTTGTAGCAATCTTATTTTGATTGTGCTTCTTATTGTAATTTTCAATAATTTTATTTTAATTGTGCTTATTTTTTAGGCTGATTATATTAATATTTTGGGTAAATTCCATTAACATACCTTGAAGTTTGGGCTAATGCTGCTAACTTGGTCCAAGACTTTTCAAAACTGACCAATTTGGTCCCTAAATCCAACTTAATCCCTAAGACAATTGAGGAAAAATGACTAACTGGCCTAATAGTGTTTAGAAACTAAGTTGGCTTTAAGGACTAAATTAGTTAGTTTTGAAAAGTCTTAAGACCTGGTTGGCATTAACCCAAACCTCAGAGTATGTTAATGGAATTTACCCTAATATTTTAAAGTGATGAGTAAATTTATGCCAAACAACAAAAAAATGTTTTCCAAAGCATTTTCCAACAGGATACATTTTACACTAAAACAAAGGGAACTATGCCAAACCCAACCCACCCCACCCCCCCCCCCCCAACCCCTATCTTTACCAAATATAAATTCAGCCAACCCTTAGTTGACATGACTTCTACGTTCCCAAAACAACCTTTTCATTGAAGCTGTGTATAGGTAATCAATTAATATCATTGCATGTCATGCAAAACACATAAAGGTGTGACAGATGCAATAGGTTATATTCATCTTTAAATGAATCATTGAAAAAAAATACGCTCAAAAAAAGAGGCGCAATCCTAAAACATGGGGAATATATAAAGGAAGTGCCAAAAGAAAAAGAAAGTTAATAAATACAGAAAAAAATTTATCTAAGATTCATGCTAACCAAGGACTTTAGTAAGTTTGATGTAGAGAATGACACAGTAGCTGAATAATTTAATTAGCATGCTTCTGTAAATGTTTAACAAGTAATGACCAAGTTTTGTGTACATCACCTGCAAAATGAAAAGAATGGGACACAACAACCACAGTTGGCCATTCACACCGGCCGTTTCTCCCCAGACAACATCCATCCTCTTAGCCTGAAAATAATAGTAAAATAAATATTGGAACCATATGTTCACATATATCTGAAAGAAAGGCATTCCTCATCATTCTTGTCATTCTTACAAAGAAGATTCATAATAGCAATAACATGGAAGATCAAAAGAACAAGGGTGGGGATTGGGGGAGGGGGGGCACCAAAGACTAGGGATCAAAATGTGTAAAATGGTGTATATTTAATATAAAACATAGAATGACAAAGGCAAATTTAAGGGGCAAAGACAATTTGGGGGATGGCACCTTTCCCAATGCAATACGAGTATAGAGTCTTTGGCGTTGATATCTATTTTGTAAAAGCATCGCAACCCCTTGCATCATAGCCCATTGTAGGAAAAGTTGAACCCCTCTCTGCACAAGATTTAACTGATAACTATATACAGAACCAATGTTATTGTTTGTACATTGTTAAACAAATGTAACCTGCTTTCGGGCACAATTTGGTTGTCCTTTAATCTCCCAGGTGAGACTAACCAGGGCCATAAGCATAGCACAATAGTGATGATAAATCCACCTGCAAAATCAGTGTGTTTGTAAAATACTCAGCGTGCTATGCAACACAGCCAAAACAAAGTGCCATGTCAAAGATGAAGCACTGATAAAGAAACTGAAACACACCATTTAATGTGCATTTTGACAGAAATATAATGTTGATATTTCTTTTGAGGTTAAGTATAGAAAATTCTATCAGGGAAAACAGGTAGATCCCTAATCAGAGGAAGTACACAAGAAAAGCCCCTAACTACAAAGAGACAAGATTAACTCTAAAAGCTCAAGGCATTTGCAACATCCAAGAAAAAAACTGGGGCGGGGGGGTTAGAGGACACGAACCAGACATCAATTTAAGTCAGTACAATAGAACAGAGCCAAACTTCCTTTTTATTTTTCTCTCAAGTGTCTGAAGTCAGCCAAAGTCAAACTCATACAGAGCTTAATACATCATCTTTTGAGTAAAGGGGCAGCTTCGTGCTTGCTTAGTTCAATTGACAACCTAGTATTACTGCTTAACAAAACACACCTTCTTGTTGGAAGGGATTCACTAAATCAGGGGATTGGAGCAATCAATCATATTGATAAGGAATTCAAATTCAAAATAGACACGTAATAAATTGATGGTTGACCTATTTTCAAATTCTTTTTTTATATATAAGTAACAAGGTATGTAGCCCAAGTACACAAGAAGTATACAATAGGTACACCCACAATTAAATTCTAAAGTTACAAAGATAATCAAATCTAATAAGTTTGAAAATGAAAATAATCGTGACACTGTCATCCATTTAAACATGGATCTGAAAAACAGCAGTTTCAAATCTAAAATGGTCATTTCACACCCCTCGAAGCTTCTAGAAATCCTTATTTGCCTAATGCTCTAATGCACCACATTAAGTAATAAGGTGTGCGTTTGGGATGAGCTAAATTTTCAGCTTATCTCCACTTTCAGCTTATTTTTGCTACTATTCATAAGTCCCACTGCACTTTTTGATATTATTCATGGGTCCCATTGTACTATTTAGCTTATTTTTTTAATCTTTTTTCTATACTTTCAGCAAAAAAATTTCAATTTCAGCTAAATAAGTTGTTCCAAACGGACACAAGGAATCACCTTTCATAGAATTTCCTTTTATTTTGGGATAAATAATGAACGTAATTGAGACCAAAAACAGTCAACAAGAATTTCTATGTTCCAACATCAACCAAATCGACCTTCCTAACAAGCTAGTAAGTCTTAACTTCCCTCTGCATCACCCATTGAGCCCCAAAAAGGCTAAAGACCATAGTCCACAACTCTAAAGCAAGTGAACAATGGAGTAAATGATCAATTCTCCCCATGCCTTCTGCACATACAACATCAATTCAGCATAATAATATTCTTTTTTCTGAAGTTGTCCATTGTTAAGATTCTCCCCAATGTGGCAGTCTACAAAAAGATAGCAACTCTTGCTGGACTTGAAGGCTTCCAAATGCTTTTCCAAGGAAAATCCACATCTCCATTGGAGTTAGGGCTCTGCAGTAAGATTTGACCTCAAACTCTTTTTGTGCATATGGCTTCCAACAAAGTTTATCTTCTCCACCTACCTAGCTCTAATAGTGAATATATTAAGTCCAAGAAAGACGAAATGGACTCCAACTCCCAATCATGTATTGTTTGTATAAAATTCAAAACCCAATGAACACATCCATTGCAGTTCTGTAAATGATTTGCTACTAAACTTTCCCTATCACGTAGTCTCAAGGTTGATGGGGGTACTGACTTCAGACCAGGAAAGCATAGAGGGCTGTATTATTCAGTTTTATAAGAAATTATTTACGGAACATGGAGCCATTCGCCCTCAACCGGAGGTGTTAAACTTTCCAAAAATTTCTACTGACAAGGCTGTGAGACCTTTTGATGAAGCAGAAATATTTGAGGTGGTTAAAGATTTTGAGGGGGACAAAGCTCCTAGCCCAGATGGTTTCCCTATGATTCTTCCAGACTTGCTGGGAAATTATCAAATTAGATCTTTTGGAAAATTTTCAAGTCTTTTATGAGAAAGGTCAGTTTGAGAAAAGTTTAAATGCCACCTTTATTTCTTTGTTTCCCAAAAAATTAGATGCAATGGAGGTGAAAGATTTTCGCCCTATTAGTTTGATAGGTGGGGTTTACAAAATTATTTCTAAAGCATTTGCTAATAGGTTGAAAGAGGTGGTTGGAGATGTTATTTCGGAGTCTCAAGATGCCTTTGTCAAAAATAGGCAGATTCTAGATTTTGTTCTTATTGCCAATGAGTGCCTGGATATTAGGTTGAAATCAGGAGTTCTGGGAGTGTTGTGCAAGTTGGATGTGGAGAAGGCTTATGATCATGTGAATTGGAGTTTCCTTATCTATATGCTTGAGCGGTGTGGTTTTCTAGAAAAATGGAGAAAATGGATTCTCTTTTGTATATCCATGGTTAAATTCTCAGTTTTAATTAAAGGAGCTTCTTGTGGTTTCTTTGAGAACTATAGAGGTTTAAGACAAGGTGGTCCTTTGTCCTTATTGTTGTTTGTTATAGTTATGGAGGCAGTTAGCAAAATGATGGACAGGTGGTAAGGGAAGGTCATTTGTCTGGTTTCAGTGTAGGGTACATCCAAGGATGATCACTCACAGGTAACTCATCTTATTTTTGCAAATGATACATTAATTATGTGAGATGCTGATCTTGACCAGATGTTGTTTCTGCATTTGATTCTATCATGGTTTGAGATCATATCGGGTTTGAAAATTAATTTGGAAATATCTGAGTTAGTCCCAGTGGGAGTGGTTCCAAATTTTGAGCTGCTAATAAATGCTTTGGGTTGCAAGCAAGGTTCTCTTCCTGTGAAATATTTAGGTCTTCCATTAGGTGCAAAATTAAAAGAGAAGACAATCAAGAATCCCATGATTGAGAGGTGGAAAGGAGGTTAGCGGGATGGAAATAGTTGTGTCTCTCCAAAGGGGGTAGAGTCACTTTCATAAAAAGTACTCTATCCAATTTACCTACTTATCCTCTTTCCCTTTTCCCAATTCCGACAAATGTAGCATATCATATAGAACTCCAACGGAATTTTCTTTGGAGTGGCTTGGGAGATGAATCAAAACTTCATTGGTGAACTGGTCCAAGGTGTGTTCTCCTATTCAAGCCAGGGCTCTGGCAATTAGAAATTTAAGATGCTTTAATGAAGCACTATTGGGAAAATGGTTGTGGAGATTTGGGTCTGAGAAAGATGCGCTATGGAGAACAGTGATAAGGGTTAAATATGGAAGTGAGGAGGGAGGTTGGTGCTCTAATTTTGTTTAAGGCCCTTATGGGGTGAGTTTATGGAAGACTATTAGTAGTGGCTAGTCTACTTTTTCTTGCTATATTCAGTTTGAGATTGGAGATGGGACTAGAGTGAAATTTTGGTATGACGTCTGGTGTGGGGATATTCCTTTGAGTGTATGTTTTCCAAAGTTATTCAGAATCAATAGTGCTAAGGACGCTTATGTGGTGGATCTCATGAAGTTCCCCGATGGGGTTCTCTATTGGGATATGGAGTTCTTGCGTGCTATTCAGGATTGAGAATTGGAATCTTTGTCTAACTTTATAGATGTTATATACAGAATCTTGTTGAGGGGTACTAGTGGGGATAAGAAACGCTGGATAATTGGTTAGAGAAGGGGCTTTAAGGTGAGTAGCTATTATCAGGCCTTATTGGGGGTATGCAATCAATCTTTTCCTTGGAGAAGCATTTGGAAGCCAAAGGTTCCTTCCAATGTTGCGTTCTATTTTTGGACTATAGCTTTGGGGACTATTTTGACTATTAATAATTTACGCTTGAGGAAAGTGTGGATTCTAGATTGGTGTTATATGTGCAAAAGGAATGGAGAATCAGTAGATCATCTTTTCTTAATTGTCCTATTGCTTTTGAGATGAGGTCTATGGTGTTCACCTTGTTTGGTATCTACTGGGTAATGCCAAAGACTTTGGCTGATCTCCTAGCATGTTGGCAAGGAAAGTATGTTCAGCATCATAATGGAGTTATTTGGATGGTTGTCCCTCGTTGTTTGATGAGGTGCATTTGGTGGGAGAGAAATAGCCAATGTTTTGAAGATTCCAAAAGGACAACAGCAGATTTAAAACTTTTTTTCTTTAAAACATTATCGGATTGGAAGCCTATCATAGGAAGTCTTTCTATTTCTTCAGTTTATTATCTGATAGATGCTTGTAATTTGTGTTTTTGATCGCTTTGGTCCCTAGTTGTATACTTGGGTTACTCTTTTCATGATATGAATAATATTTTCATTACTTATCCAAAAATAAATGAAAATTTTCCCTATCAAGTGCAATACTAAATAGTTCTAGGGAAGCCTCCTAGAAAGAAGGATCGCCACACTAGAGATCAAAGAAAAATTAAATTTTGGTACCATCACCCATCTAAAACTTGATGAATTGCAAAAACAATTGCACAACTTCTTATATATTATCCTAGGCTAACACCATAAGACCCATTAACAACATTAGTACACTATCCACCCTGTAAGTACCGTACTTCTTCTCTACAACCCTCTTTCGCAATGTCTCTCTCTATGAACCATATCTCCACAACGACTTCCCTAAGAGAGCTCCATTATACTATTTCAAGTTCCAAATGGTCAAACCCCCACCTTGAAAAGGTTCACAAATTTTATCCCATTTAATTAAATGAAATTTAGACTCTTCACCTAAACCCCTCCATAAAAATCTTGCTATAAATTTTCATTAAATCAGAGTCATTTCCATTCCACCGGTCTTTTTTCCATATTTCTAGAATGGTGATCCAAATGATCTTCGCTTTGAATTTAAAATCAAAAGGAAGGGTTAAATATTCCATTGGTAACTTTGACATTTTGCACCCCAAAATAGTCACCAACTCCTCTAGATCATGCACATTCCCAACTGGAACCAACCATGATTTTCCTAGGTTAAACTTTATACCAGAGACAACTTTAAACCAAGTAAAAACGTACCAGGAGTGCAAAACTTTATTCAAGTTAGCTTCACAAAAAAATCAATGAGTCTTTTGCAAAGAGAATACAAGGAATCATCAATAGATTATTCTCCAAATTGCTGATTGTAAAGCCCGATAAATACCTACCTACCTCCTTCTGCCTAATTTTTACATTCTGCTCAATGCCTCTATAACAATAACAAAAGGCAACTGATTTCCATTGATGAAGATTGAAAAGCAAACTGTAGGTATGCAAAACTTCTACAAAACAAAATCCATCTCCTACATTTTGTTGAAACCCCACATCTTCTCAACAAACAATGAGAAAATCCCAATTTACATGGTCATAGGCTTTCTCCAAATCAAGTTTGCAAAGCACTCCAGGTCTCCTGATTTTGAACTGCTATCAAAGCATTAATTAACTCTTAGAATAAAATCTAAAATTTGCTTCCCCTTCACAAGGGAATTTTGAGAATTTGAGAACATTCTCTAACACCAATCTTAGCCGATTAGCCAAAATTTTAACAAGAATTTTGTGAACTCCAACTACAAGGCTAATGGACTGAAATTCCTTCACATCAAGTGTGCCATACTTTTCTGGAATGAGAGCTATAAAAGTTACATTAAGACTTTTCTCAAACTAACCCTACTTGTGGAAAGCCTGAAACACCGCCATAATATCAGATTTAATTATGTTCCAACATGTATGGAGGAAGGTAAAAAAAAGCCACAGAAACGCCATCCGGCCCAGTTCATTATCTCCATTCAAGCTCTTGACCACACCACACCTAAAACTTCTTTTCAAAAAAGTCTTTCCAACCACTCAGCATCATCTTCAGTTATAGCTGAAAAGTGTAAACTATCCAGCAAAAGGCGCCTAAATTCTATCCAGCAAATGATTTCACCATGTCAATACTATAGTTTTATCTTCATAGGAGTATTTCTTGCGGAATTTTGATTGAGGGTGAGTTGTCATTTAATGTTTTGAAGTATGTAAATTGATTCATAATAAATTTCTCATTTGTTCGCTAATTTTCTCATACTCCACCAAAAATAAAAAGTAGTACAAACTACTTTGCAGGAAATAGTTCAAAAATAGGTTTCAATTCCTACAAGTTGCACATTTCCTCAAAAAGTTAACAATTTAATGCACAACTTGAGGGAGAGTGTAGGAGAATATGTTCATTTTCCAAAGAATGAAGACTAAATCAAAGAATTAATTACTTGGATTAAATCAAGAGACTGAATAAGTCAATTATATTAATATGAAATTCAAATTCAAATTATACATGTAATAAATTGCATGGTTTTAAAAACCAGAATGATCAAAGAACCGGAAAGGAGACCAGTTCCCGGTTTTTACTGGTTCTTAACTGGTTTTTTCGGTTTTGGCTGGACCGGGTCCGGTTCCTGGTTGAACAGTCCAGTCCAGTTTTTAAAACAGTGATAAATTGATAGTTGACCTATTTCAAATTCTATAAATCCCATTATAAATATGGGTCGCCTTGTAATTTGTTGTCTATCAAGTGAATGAAAGACAGGCATTTGGGTTTTGGTGCTCACTTGATAGAAAGATAAAGGAATTTGGGTTTTGGTGTTGTGGACTTTGATCTTATTGACTGAATAACAATAATATCTTCCATTCTCTTTCTCATCTAAGACCAAACCACGTTAATATCTTCCAATTTTCTTTTCTCATCTTCTATTTATTTTCTATAGTATTTCGAAGTTTGACACTTCTCATTCATAGAAAACTTCCAAATCATCTGAGCCTCACCAAACTCTCAGGGCTTTTCTTAATACAAGAAATCAAAGGTAGTATCTATCCATTCCAATTCCCAATCTTGCACTGCTGTACAAATCACAAGTTCCAACCAAAACAAGTCTGGAGACTAATGGAATGTCTAAAACCCAAACATCATGCCAAAAGCTAAGTCTCTAACCATCCCCAACTTCAAATCTGACATACAATTAAAATAACCTTCCCCCACTCTTCCAACCTCTTCTCACCCCTTTCAAAGACTAACCCCATGTTGACTTTGACCATGTTAGATATTTTCAAGCCAACGAGAGAGATGGCAATATCTAATATTTTCAAAATACACATTTCTAGTACCATGTATTATAACATACAGTCCCTTCATATTTTCAATCAGATTCCATATTGAATAAAGTTTAGCTACAAAATTGGTTATAGCCTTAAGCTACAACCTTACTCAATAAAATAAACATTACTACATATTTTGAAAATCTAACAGTTGAATTGCACGTTTTTTACGCTCTTAATACACATATCAAATTTTGTACCAATCAGATATTATTTACTATATGATCAATAAGCTTATTTTATGCATAACTTTAAACTACAAAAACTTGCAAATTAAACATTTTATTGATGACATAGTTATTGATCTTCAATTTTCTAAAAATTTTGCAAGCATGGAGTATATAAGAAGAAAAAGTAATCCATAGTGGATTTATCAAAATTCACCTTCAATAAAAAGATATTGAGTAAGATTGTAGCCTTAGGCTACAACTAACTCTGTAGTTAAACTTTGTCCTTCTATATTTATTCAAGTCAAACCACAGATTTTTCCTTCACCTCTCATCATGTACACAGTACCTAGATTTTTTTTACTGGTAAGTCAGATATGCACCAAATGGGTACAATACCTAGATTAAATCATCTACATCAAGATTTGAACATCCTTTACCATGAATACTTGAGATAACCAACACAAACAATATAAAAAGTGCATTTACTAGGTAGTGAGTAGTGACACAAATAAGATACCCAAAAGTAGCTTGGTAACAGGATATAAAGCCTCTCTTCTTCTTTTTTTTTTTTGATAACTAACTTAACTTTATTGGAAAAACAAGGCCAAAGTCTACAAGAAGTATACTATGAGACCATCACAATCAAACTCTCAAGTTACAATGATCAATGAAATCTAAAAGAGACGTAAAAGAAATGTAACCCAAAGATGACATCCAATCAAACAAACCGACCTTGCCAAGAAGAAAACAAATCCAAAATTCTTTTTGGAATAGGCCATTGAACTCCAAACAAACCAAATATACTCCACAAGTCAGTAGCTATAGGACAATGAAGGAGTAGATGGTCCACAGTCTCCCATCTAATAGATTTCCAAAGACTAAGCCCATAAGGATCAGAAACCACTTCAGTACACACACCCCCCCCCCCCCCCTCCTTCCCCCTCCACAGAAGCACTACTTCACCTCAATCACTCTACACCATAACAACTCTCTCTCAATGCCATATCTACACAACCACTTCCAAATAAGGCTTCATTAAATTTTCTTATATTCCTAATAGCCAGCCCCCCATACCACATTGTCTCTGCATCTAGTTAGGCTTCTCTCTCTCTCTCTCTCTCTCTCTCTCTCTCTCTCTCTCTCTAAATGCTGGTTGAACCTCCTTATTCCACTACCAAATCTCCATAGTCTGTCGCTCACATCCTTTAGGTTTATTGAATACTTCTTTAGCCACTTTTTTTAATACAACTAGCAATTTCATTCCACATCTTATCAACATCTTCGTCTAGATCTCACTTGCCTTTTTTTATCATTTTATTTTTATACACATTTTGTTTCTCTCCCTTCAAATCCCACCACCTAATTTATGGGTTTCCAACCATGCATAGACCTTCATAAAGGTCATCCAAATATAAGTCATCACTAAAATTGAATTCAGATGTTTTATAATATATAATATATAAAACCATTGTTCACAGAGTGTCAAACCAGTTTGTTCTAATTAGGAAAGTAAAAACACAAGAAACATGCTATCAAAGCCCCATATTATGACAAAAAGCATGATCTTTTTTTATTTAGTAGCAAAAATTGAATGCCATGAAAGATTGTATGCACTTTTACCATGGACGAATATCGCTTCCATTCACTCTCAAAATGTTTTCTCGCAATGCCAAGCCGGTGTAGAGGAACAAAAGCCAAGCCTGACAAAGTGCATGTTCCATATTAAATATCAAAAAAAAAAATAATATATATATATATATATATACAAATCTTCAAAACCAGGGCTCAAAAACTTAATTAGGGAGATACCTGGTACAGTTGAACGGGAAAAGCTGGCAAGCATCCATCCCAAATCCAAGACCTCAGAATAAGAAGCACTGATGGGAAAAGGAGAAACAGAAGGGCAGTTCTATCCTGGTCCAAAGAGATAAAAGAGAGTTTTTAGTGGAAGCGAAGCTTCTTTGATTGATATTCTTTTAGGTTGCATTTGAATATGAAGATTTAAAATCAAGGGACTTGAAGAACAATTGCTAGTATTAAATGCTTAATATGAATTTAAGAACACTTGATTGATCGAGCTTTTTTTTTTTTTGGATGAGCTAGGAGAACTTCAGTCGGATTAGTTGCAAAGAGCATACCGTACAACAATCCTCACTATAAAAAGTTGTTTGCTATTTGATACTCTATTCAAGTCATTTAAACAAAATATTGAAAATTTTGATTTATAATTTGTTCCATCCAAATGAAGCATTAGGCATTATAATTGGTAAGTACACTCTAAATGTGTTGCAGAAGAGGATGAAAAGAAAACATAGAGTAGTGTATTTGTAAAAGCAAAAAAAGGCAGAATAGAATACGACAAATAAGAAAAAGGAGGAAGAGATAGAAAGATAAAGAAGGAAAGCATACTCTGTAACTGTTGTACTCCTCTTTAACCTTTAATTGAACGTCTTTTTGAGAGGCACGAACATTAATAGGACCCAGAAACATCTTCAAAAATCCCCCTACATATCAAATTCATTTCAATTTCAATAAACAAATTCAAATATAAATGTAAATTTGGATTGGAATTCCAATAGTAACCTTGAGTTTTGGGAGGAAGGAAAGAAGCGGCGTCTCCATCAACCATCATACATCTCGCTCTCTGTAAATCTTCTTCGAGCTGCTCACAAATTAAAATTAATGAGAAAAAAAAAAAAAAAAGGAATGGGAATGGGATCCAAAGAGAAATGAACATGCAAAGAGAGAGAGAGAGAGAGGGAAAGAATAATAATGATTGCCTTGTCTACTAACTTGGGGTCGAGAAGGTGGTGGTTATGAGAGAGGAGGGAGCGGAGGCGACGAATGGAAGAGTCGAGGGAAACGACACGGTTACGGAGGGATTGGTCGTCGGAGGAAGCCTTAGAAATGAAAGACGAGGCGGAGTCCTGAAGCTCCTTAGCCTGCTCCACCACTCTTCCTACTTCTTCCTCCAGTTTCTTTGCTGATTCCGATTCCGATTCCCCCATCTCTTCTCTTCTCTTCTCTTTGATTTCCTCCTTCTTCTTTTTTTAATTATTTAGAATTATTATCTACTGGGAGTTATTGTAATTCAAATTGGAGATTAGCAGAGAGACCCAGGAACAGGCAGCTCTACAAAAATACAAAATACTCTCAATCTCAAAGAGAAGAAAATGAACCAAAAAAAAAAAGGGAATATGCTTTTGCTACTCACAGTCACTCACCTTTTTCAGTTTTCACGCACTCTCTCCCATTCGTTTTGTTCTTTCTGGTTGTGGGAAAGAGAGATTCACATCCTCCTCAAACTGGTGCTGGAACCGGAGTCTGGAGGTAGATACCATTACCCACAGCTTCTTTTCATTTCTACAAGTCTTGTACACTCTACAAACAAACAAACAAACAAGCCTCTGGAGGGTAAAACTGTAATAATACCCATTACCCGCTGTTTTTTTTTTTTTTTTTTTGGATTTCAATCGGTTTTTAATATTTATTTTCTTATTTTATTATTTATTTATTAATTTAAAAAATTAATTAAAATAAATAAATAACTCGTCGAGAAAGATCTAAGGCTTATTTAGTAAGAGGATTTAAAATTTTTTTTTTTGTTTTGCAAACCATAAAATGATGGGTCTTGCACTTAAAAATATTGTTGATTAAGTCATGACTGTATCTTCTTTTTTTATTCTTCTTTTTCTTATTTTATTTTCTATTTCTTTCTCGAAAAATGGTGATTATTGTCTCTCTCTCTCTCTCTATTATTTATTCTTTTTTGCAATCTACTTTAGGTTGATGAATATTCAATGATTAATTATTGTATTTTTTTATAACACTATTTTGGGTTAATATGATTTGGTGGTGTGTTTTTAAAGTTTTCCATCACAAGTGCCTATCAACTATTTGAGTAATATCAAGTTTTTTTTATGATAAGTTTTTATTATTATGAGAATCTCTTTAATTTAAGAGAATGAAAATTTTGAATAAAATATTTAAAACTTAAATAGCTTAGTTGTACAACAACAAAAAAAATGAAAAATATAATGCACCATAACATAACTTAGAAAAATATGGAACACTGAAAAAAGAATGACATCAATCAAACAAATCCAAATAATAAAATGATGATGATATATATTTTGAGATAGATAAAAGAAAAATAATCTTATAAATTGTTTAATTTTTTGAAGAAAACAAATTATTTCCCACAAAAATTTAAAGAACAAATTATTTTGTATACCATAATTATAAAATAATTATCTATTTCCAAGCACATGGATCTGCAACTAATATAAATTAAAAATTGAAATCCTTCAATAGTATATCTTTCCTTGGTATACTTCCATCTCATTGAACTATAAAAGAATTTGACCGATATATTAAAAAAATTGGACATACTAATAGCAGGGGAGTTTGGCACAACACCTAAATTAGAAAGTGTACGAGTAATAATACATTCCTTGCAAGCTGCAACAAAGTGTGCCGATGTGGCATCTAGTTTGTTCCATATTGGGCTAAAAATAAAAATGGGTGGGGGGTGGTTGTCTCCCTTTCAAGAGTTGGCGACCTGTACTTCTCCCATTTGTAGTGAAATTTAAGAATTTGACATGGCACGAGGGGCACATCTCATCTCACTGCCCACTGCCGACTTCTGAGTATATATATCACTCTGCGTGCTCGGGGAGATCTGTAAACGACTTTGCTGTGTAGTTCAATTATTGCAATCCATCGTCAATCATGTGACAACCAAACTAACTTCTTTTTCTTTTTCTTTTTTTGGAAAACTGGAAATATATTAAAAACTAAGTGGTGTCCACCACAAAATTACACATCCGGTCCTGGGTCAAGCCCATCTTGTCTGAATGCAAAAGATTAATAATAAAAACAGAAGGAGACTCAAAAACAGTAAAATCCTCCTCCATGGTGGTACCAAACTTTGCAAGGGCGTCTGCGCACCGATTAGCTTCTCTAAAGCAGTGTTTCAGCCGGACATGATGGATGCTCTTCATTAGGTTACTGCAGTCATCAATAAGAGAGGAAAACTCCCCATTAGTATGGACATCTTGAGATAACAATGATATCGCAACTGAGGCATCAACCTCAACTTCCACCGCCTGAAGTGATAAGTGAAAGCATCGAGCTAAGCCATCTTGGATAGTCCACAGTTCAGCAGCTATACTCGACATGAGGCCAATTGCCCTTGCAAAACCCAAGATCCAATTGCCATGACTGTCACGCAAAAGACCCTCATACCCTGCCATTCCCGGACTTCCCTTCACCGAACCGTCCGTATTCAATTTCACCCATCTCTCTGAAGGTTTAGCCTAACCAACGGCAATAACAGCTCTACGCCTGGGCTCTACATGGTCAAGAACACAAAACCAGAACTCATAAACCTGTGCCTCAACAAGTTTGTACAAATTTTGATGGGATTGGGGGGGCTGAAACATCAACTTATTTAGGGATGGCAAATTTTGCCCGACCCGCGGATACCCGGCCCGGCCCGACCCTAATGGGCCGGATTTTACTTGGTTCGATTAGAAATAGGGTCGGGTATGGGTTTTAAAAAAAAAAACCCGAACCAGGTCCGAGTTTTATATAAAAAATCCGAAACCCGGCCCGGATATAACCTGGTTATCCTGAAATTACCAAAACCCCCCACCCTATATATATATATATATATATATATATAAAACTATAACTAAACCCTAAACTCTCTCATTTCTCCAGCAGCAACACGCCTCCCTCACTCGGTCCCTCCTCACCCTCACTCGGTCCCTCCTCATTTCAGCTCACTCCCTCTCAGTCACTGCTTCACACACACGGCCTCCCTCACCCTCACTCAGCAGTCAGCGCCTCACCCTCATGCCTCACCTCTCAGCTGCCTCCTCTCTCTCTTTCTCAAGATCTCTGCCACCCTTTCTCTCTCTCTCTCTCAAGTTCTCACCACCGGCCACCCTTTCTCTCTCAAGCTCTCACCGCCGGCCACCCTTTCGGCTGTAGACGATTTTGACTCCGACAATCTATGTAACCTAGCCTCAGCTGCACACACCGCCGCGGCGCATATGTCGCTCGGCGACATCGATGCCAGTATCGGATGCAAAAGAATCGAATCTGGGATTTGTTGATTGTGTTTTCTGTTTGTGATTTGTGTTTTTTTTTTTAGTAAAAAATTTGTATTAACAGAGGAGCAAAAAAAAAGCTATTTATGTTTGGGATTGTGATTTGTATTTTTTATTTTTTTGATGGTGAAAAATCTGTATTAATAAAGAAGTGGAAAAAAAAAAGCACTGATTTAAAGAGGAAAAATCTTAGGAAAAAAAAAAAAGAGGAAAAATCTTACACTTTTATATACTTATATACTCAAGATCTTGCATTGTGACAAATTGTGTTTGTTTCCCAGAGGTCTAAGACTGGGAAGAGTAGTGAGAACGGAAAGGGATTCGAGGCGAATTGGGCTTAAATTTGGGCTTAAATTTTTTTTTTTTTGGTTGGGCCACAAATTGGGCCCAATCCCTAAACGGGGCCCGCGGGGCCCTGTTGGGGCAGGTCTGAGCCCCGGGAAAAAACCCGGTACCCTAAACGGGCCGGGTCCGGGCCAAGGGTCTTGCCCCGCGGGTCGGGTCCGAGTATGAAAAAACCCGGCCCAAACCCGACCCGTTGCCATTCCTAAACTTATTCCTACTGAGCCATAAATGCCAAATGCCAAAAAGGAAGAAATGTGTCCAGAGGTAACTTCTCCCCTTTACGAGCACCTTATAGCAAGCATTCACTTTAATCCATTCCATCACTTCCAAACCAAAAGTGTTGAGTACCTCATCAAGCCGATTGGACTCAGCCCAGAATTCCTGTGCTATCTTAAAATCCCTTAAAACATGACTGATGGTTTCTGGCTGATCATGACAAGTATCACAGGTTGGAGAAAGTTGGATGCCTCTCTGAGCTAGTACCATCTTAACTAGAATGCTATTATGGTAGCATTTCCAAAGAAACATATGGATTTTTGGCAGAGTTTTTAGCTTGCATAACCAGGCACCCCTGAAGTACTCGTCCCTGGTGTTAACTCCACAGGTAATAAGGTAAGCACCTTTGGGATCAAACTCCCCTCTCGGGCTAGCAATTCATGACAAGTGGTCCTCCCTAGTTGAGGCAGTCCTTATCGATGTAGCTTTGATGGATTGGCTGAGGAAAGGCGGGAGTAAGAAAGATAACTTATGTAGTTCCCACATGCCATTGGTGTAGATATTACAAACCCGTAAAATTGCCTCATCCTTCTGTAGTGGCCCCTCAATGCATTCTCGTATAGTGCCCAAGTCCAACCATTTATCATCCCAAAAGGACAGTTGACTATTATTTCCAAGAGACCATTTAGAACCCACTTCACATACCGCATCACCGTGAAGCACTGTCTTCTAGGATCTAGACTTAAGAACCTTACTCGAGACTGTCCTTCTTTTGTATTTGAACTTCAAAAACTTTTGACCAGAGCTCCCCACTCTCTTCCCTCATTCCCCAACAGAGCTTTGTTGCCAAAATGGTGTTTCTCTCCCTAGCAGCATGCAAACCCAACCCCCCTCTGTTTTTTGGCTTTGTCACTTTGGACCAACCTACCATATGAAGCTTTTTCTTCTCATCTGTGGACCCCCATAAGAAATTCCTACAGACCTTATCCAAATTTGCAAGGATTCGACTGGGCAATATACACCCTTGCATAATGTATGAGGGAATGGCCAAAAGCACTATTTTTGTAAGAGTTAATCTACCTGCTATGGACAGCAGCTTTGCTTTCCATCCCTATAGTTTATTATTGACTCTTTCCAAAATGAAATCAAAGTCCCAAGAAGAAGAGTTCTTGTGTTGAATGGGGATCCAAGATATTTTCCCAAGTTAGGAGTTGATCTAAAGCCCAGGATGTTGCATAAAGAGTCACGGGTCTCCTCATCAACATCTGGCGAAAAGAAAACTCACAACTTGTCCATATTCACTTTCTGCCCTGATAGCTCACAAAACGTATCTAAAGTGTCTCGACTGCTCTGGCAATTCTTCATATCTACTTTGGCAAAAAGAACAAGATCGTCTGCAAAAAAGAGATGTGAAAAGGAAGGGCCACTTTGGGAAGATTTAAGCGGGTCCCAAAGATTTGAAGCACACTAATCAGCAATAAGAAACCCCAACATGGTTAGTGCAATGAGAGGTCTAATATTATCGACCATAAGTCTGATTCCTGTCTGATTTCTCTTAAGGGGAGGAAAGGATCAATTTTTCCTCCATTCAGAAGAATCGAAATGGAAGAACCCGAAATGCAGCTCAGAATAAGCTTCACCGTGTCCTGGGGGAAGTTATAGAGATTGAGCACATCTCGAATAAAATGTCACTCAAGCCTGTCATAAGCCTTCTCAAGATCTATTTTTATTGCCATATATCCCTGCTTACCCTTCTTAGTGTTCATTGTGTGAATGAGTTCCTGCACAATGATTATATTGTCAAGCCCTTTCTTGCATGGGACATAAGCGGTTTGTAAGGGAGAAACCAGCTTATCCAAGAAAGGTCTAAGTCTCTGTACTATGATTTTTGTCACAATCTTATAAATAGCATTACAAAGGCTAATTGGTCTGTAAAGGCCAAGGCAGTCAGCACCTGAGCACTTGGGTATGAGAGTAATCAAGGTTAGATTTAGATGGCTCAGCATGACCCCAGTGTTAAAAATT
Organism: Quercus ilex subsp. ballota; assembly: GCA_032727855.1. Taxonomy (NCBI): domain Eukaryota; kingdom Viridiplantae; phylum Streptophyta; class Magnoliopsida; order Fagales; family Fagaceae; genus Quercus; species Quercus ilex. Next base: position 30,516,756 of record CM064909.1, read on the forward strand.
TCACACACTTCCCTCACCACCACATCCTTCACAACATTTCAATTTCTCTAATAGAAACCTACATACATTCCAACTAGGCCAGGAGCCTTGAAAGGCTTCATGCTCCAAAGACCTTCTTTCACCTCCTTTCCTGTGACTGGGCAATTCATCAGCTCATCTTCCTCACTTGACAGCTTATTTGGCCAACTTGTGACATCCCAGATTGAGATGGAAGCACTGGCTTTGCTTGTAGTGAATAAGGAAATGTAACCCTCCCTAATAATTGAAGCAATAATCTCCTCATTATGCATCAAATTTCTCGAGCTATCCTTGAAACAATAGATCCTATTCCTTTTCCTACAGATCAGAGCTGATGTGTGAAAGAAATTTGTATTTCTATCTCCTTGTATCAGCCAGTTATACCTGGATTTGACCGACCAGAATTCCTCTTCCTGCTGATTTATTACCTAATACTCTTCCCTCAACTCTTTCTCCAAAGCTAAGAGGTGAGCATTAGGCCTATTACCAAGGGCTTTTTGGATGCCAGCAAGCCGGGCCTCCACTCTTCTCTTCCTATGGAAAATATTCCCAAAAACCTCCTTATTCCATATTTGTATTGCCTCGGTGAACTTCAAGAGATTTGTGCTAAGGCTGAGGTCACTAGCCCAGTTGTTTGCAAGCACATTTGCAAAAAGTGGGTGAGACATCCAAACTAGCTGGAACCTGAAAGGTCTGGTCAGCCTTAAGGAAGGAGACTTATCCAGACAGAGGAGGATGGGGCAATGATCTGAATGAACCCTAGTGAGGTGAGTAACTGAGGCCTCTGAATAAAAGTTAATCCAATCCTGATTTGCAAAGGCTCTGTCCAAGCGTTCTTGAATGAAGTAACCAATATCCTGTTTATTTACCCAAGTGTATCTCGGACCCTGAAACCCAAGATCAATCAAATTGCAAGTATCTAAACAGTCTTTAAAAATCAGGGCTCTTCTCATATTAACCGGGTTGTCACCACACTTATCAGCACTAGATAAAACCTCATTAAAATCCCCTAGCACAGTCCAGGCTAAATTGTGCAGCCCAGAGACTTTTGCTAAATTTTCCCAGAGAAGTTTACATTCTGCAAATCTAGGACTAGCATAAATACAAGTTAAAATCCAAGACAGGTTTGAGGCAAGTACCTTTACAATGAAGTGAATTTCCTATTTTGTCTTCTCTAAAAGAGTAACTTCCACAACTTCTGAATTCCAGAGTAGCCAAAGCCTTCCAGCATATCCAATAGTATCAGTGTGTATGGCTCCATCGAATGGGAGTTTATCAGTGATATCTTTTGCCCTCAGACCACCAATGCGGGTTTCTGTCACAATGACAAGTGAAGGATTAAACTTACTCAAGAAACTATCCACGGTATTTCGAAAACGGGGGTTTAATGCCCCTCTACAATTCCAACAGATGATATTCATGGACACTGGATGGGGAATAGGCAAATCCCTACTGATCTGAAACTGGTTCCTTGCTTGATTTAGCAAGTTCCAACACAGCTCCCTCAGTTTGGACTTTAATATCTCCATGTTCTTCCAAATGCATACTGCATGCTCCATAATCCCCAAAGGTTGTTCCCTCAAGTTGATTAGAAGATTTATCTGTGGAAATCTCCCACATACCTGTATCACCTTGATGGCTTCTGAAGACCCCACTAAACTTGTTGATGTTGGTCCATCCGCCATTATTTTCCTTATTTGGACCTCCTCCAATAGGTTTAATTCGGGCAAGAGACGATCCAGTGAAGTTAGCGATAGTGCTCTCCACCCCATTATCTCCCTTTCTACCTTCGTTGGAATGTCCAATGGGAATCTCCACCAAGGGTTGTCCCATACTAACCAAGCCGGATCAGTCAAAGGTAGAAACCCCCGCTTTTGGCTTTCTGGAGTTAGGGGAAAGATGTGACTCCAAGCTTGCATTTGCTCCTGATCGAACCACCCCCAGATCACGGTGGGAGAAGTTTGGATTTGTTGAATGAGGGATATGGACAGTGGCAAAATTTTCCCATGGAGGCTTATTGCCCACTGCCTTTGTGTGTTGTCTCCCATGGCTAGTCGAAGCTTCTCTTGATTTGGATTTGAGCTTGTGGTTCACTTTTGGGTTAAGAGTGTTAGCTTCAATCCTAGGTGGGTTCGAAAGTGGTGAAGAGTGACTACTCATGGGGTCTTTTTCCTTCAAATCCGAGGACTTATGGAGTGCACTGGGCAGAGTGCCTTGGGCTGCCTCAGGAGCCATTGCATCAGGATTGAGTGGGGCGGTGGGGTCTATTTGACTTGTGTTGTTAAATCTCCTATTTTTACGTTTCCTTTTTGGTGAAACTATAGGAGGCCTGTTGGTGGGTTAGCTTCTAATGTAAGCCTTCTTAGCCGACCTAAATCCTTAGCATTAAATGCAGAGATATGCTCCGGATTGGACTTGAGGGAGTGGGTACGAGCTGCCCGAGATTTGGACGTATGCTTCTTACGCTCCACTAACATCCAAGGGCCATAATCCTCCCTATCGTTTCCCGCTTCTTCTCCTTCGGGATTGGAGTTTTCTTCCTTCTCAAACTAATTTTTCCTCAAGTTACTTTTGCCGACGTTGTCCATCTCCACCACCGTCTTCTTGATGGTATACAGTCACTGAGATTTTTGATGTCCCATTCTGCCACAAGAAAAGCAGAGTGAGCCAATGCCCTCATATAAGATGGCTTGCCTGAATCTTCCAATAAGATACTTCTCGGAAGTGGCATGTCCAAGTCGACCTGTACACAAAGCCGAGCATAGTGACCCCTTGTGCCCGCTGTGGTATTGGCATCAATCCAGAGCACAGGTCCTATGGCCCTCCCGATCTCCTTAAGCACCTCCATTTCGTAGAGCTCAATGGGGAACCCTGGTAAGCGAGCCCATACAGCCACCTTGGAGCATACAGCCACAGTGGATTTGAAGTATGGCTCCCATGCACGGATAGTAAGGTAGTTTTCTCCTATGAACCAAGGTCCCCCCCTTAGGACTTTCTCAAAATCCTCCACCAACCCAAACTTGCATAAATAGAAGTCATTTTCCAGATCGATGCAATCTAGTCTTCCAACTGGCTTCCAGAGTTGCATGATCTTGGAATGTAGAAAATGGAATCCTACCGTCCGCCCAAAGACTTTCACAATAAGGGATTGAGCCCATTTAGCCTGGATGTTCATCTTGGTCCATTTGGATAACTTAATGGCAACTGTGCCCTCAAGAGGGTCATCCACCTCTTCATCGAAGAAAGGTTCCTCATTTTCATCGGCATGAAACTTAAACGCCTGTGCGAAGGCACCAGGGATGTCTCCAACAAGTTTTGCCTTAAAGGACATAGTGTTACTAGCATCTTCACCTCTCTCAAGACTCGTCTGCGAGGATCCAAGATGTAGATCCTCCTTAACTTTCTTGGTACTATGCTGCAGCTCCGCATCCTTTCACCAGACCTTACGCATGACTCAAACTCACACTCCATTGTCGAGTATTGCTATAACATTAACCCCAAACTAACTTACTGTCTCCAATACACTTACATTACATGACTACTGCGTATAAGCTGGCTTTTTTCATAATAAAAAAAGGTCTAATTATAAATTGTATCATTTTAATTTTATTTAAGCCCAATAAAAAAAATTACTCAAAACAAATTACATGACTATTGCGGATAGCTGTCTTTTTTTTTAAAATTTTATTTAAGCCCAATAAACCAATTTTACCCAAAACAAACAACTTGACACTTTTAAAAAAATTTAACAAAATAATTTGTCATTACCCAACAGTATGCATAAAAAACACTTAATAAAAAACCCCTAAGTGGCTAAATAGCAAAGCCAGAGGCTAGAGCTGCCGCATGCAGTTAGCAGCAAAGCCGCCATCCCTAATTTCAAGTCTTGACTTCGTCCTTGATCTCAAGCATTACTCTTTAAAATTCAATTCAATCTTGTAATTTTCAATTTATTTATTTCAATCCTATAACTTCCATTCGTATACTTCCATCCACTTCTGTTGGAAGAGTTGCCATTAAGTGTCCCAAAACAATGTAGTTTTGGTATTTTTGAATTTCCCAAATAACATTCGTTTTATAGAACTAAAATAGACAAATCAAAAGTTACATAACTGAATTGAATTTTAGACAAACTAGTTACAAACCTATGCAATACATGAGAAAATGTAATATAATTATTTTATAAGAATATAATGTAAATTTGTAGGTTAATTAGTGCTTGTATTATCTTATGTGTTATCTAAAAATATTTTTTATTTTTATAAGTTTTATGTAATGGAAAATATAATGTATTTTGTATCCAACAACAATTTATAGTAATATATATATATATAACGTAATTTTAAAAAAAATATTAAATTACATAATTATACATCCTCAAACAAAATAAATTACATAGTTACAGTATTTTTTTTTTTAATATAAATGGAGAATATGATATTAATTTTTTTTTTTAAAAATACCATAATTGGTTGACTAATTTGAACAAATCAAAAAATAATTATAAAAAAAATGCACATTCTCATTCCATTGAACACACGTAATATGTCATATTAAATTAAATTATTATATAATTATATAATTTTAGCATTTTTTTTCTTCTAAATATAAGTATAATTCCTATATTATTGAAACTTGAATTTTAATGTAATTTTTTTTTTTTTTTTTAGGGTTCATATCTTTAATTTTTGATACCAATTTTGTTTGCATTTTTTAATCCAAAACTAAAGAGCTGGGCCAAATAGAGTAAAATTTCATACTTTTTAACCCAAAAATTAAGAATAAAAATTGAGCCAAAACTAAAAATCACCCTACAAAAAGAATCAATTTAAATTTCAATTAGTCAGAAATTGACTAAATTGACCAAGTGGGCCAAAGTAGACTAAACGGACTAAAGTGGACCGAATGAACCAAAATAAACTGAATTGACCAAAGCGGACAAAAATAGACCAAAGTAGACCGAATTGATCAAAATGAACTTAATGGACCAAAATACTACTAACAGTATCACTAAAAAATAATTATGAATTTTTTAATTATGTTGTTGATGTGAAACTAACCAATCACATCACTTTGTAAATTTTTTAGTTAGTAAATGATATCATTTAAGTGTTCTTTTTTACTACTAAAAATTTTAATGAAAACATTCATAAGATGCATTATTTAAAATATGTTATTGTTTGATTAATATTAATTTTTTTAAAAGCTCAAATGACTTCATGTATTAATAAATTTCGACAAAATAAATAAATTAACTCATTTAATTAATTACTAATAGATTTTTGTATCGAAGTGGAGAAAAATGGACCAAAATGCTATGTTAATGTGGCATAGTAAGAGCATAGTAATAATAAATACTACAAATACTACATTTCAACTTTTAGATATTATATAAATTGGAGAGTGGCAATGTAACCAAAAAATAAATCCTAATGTAGTGACGTATATATGTGTTGTCTCTTCTTTAATCTTGCGCAAACCAATTTTAACAAAGAGAAAAACCAACACACAGTTTTATGTGGTTTGGATTCGTGCCTACATTCACGAGAGCAAGTGGCTAAAATTCCCAGAAATACTCCTACAATGCTCCATTTCAGTCCGCTCATTACTTGCTACTCCACTCCACTACGTTCATGAGACCTCAAGCTAGTGGGCTAGAAACAAATATGAGCCAACTCAAACAATATTTAAGAAGTTTGTGCGTGCAGGAGCACAGGAGGACAACTTTGCTAACCTAAGTTCGGAACCGTGTATTTGCAACAGAGGGAGAGAACTGAGAAGGCAAGGACTAGAGAAAGTAATTAGAGTTCCCAACAGAGGGCTAGAGTCAGTTATCAGATTCAGACATTGGGCCACCCTATATATGTCTGCATATTTGGAACTCTAAATTATATTCTGGCCACCCATGCCTCCTCCCATTGAAACATCAAAAGGCTAACACCAGTGATCGAAGGCTCAACACCCTTTCTTCTATCTCTTGAGACCAATCTTCTCTGCATTACAACCTCTTTCCTACCCTTTGTAATTTGAATTTCCTGTAATATACTCCTATCCATCAATTCGCAACACCGGGAACCTAAGAGCCCATTTCATCAAAATACAGAACTGTGCATTCCTGCTAAGCTAGTCCAACCATGCACCTGAACAAAATGACCATTGTGATAAAAAGAAACAATATCCAACCTGCAGACTATGTCAACAAAATTCATGATGACTAAGCAAAAACTAACCTTTCTTCCCTATTAACAGGAAAAGTATTTTGCAAAAATAAGAAAACATAATAATTCCCAAAGAAGAATAAAACTCCCAAAGCTGCAAGCCAGAGAGAGACAATAGCTGCAGGAAAAAAAAAAGAAAAGGAAAATAGCTCTGTACTAGTTTTTTTTTTGTGTAGCTTCACCGGTCCAGTAATTTTTGACAGCAACGAGAATTTTCTCGGGATTGAAGGGTCCACTTTCATGGTCCATAATCTGGCTCTTCCATCTCATCCCATCTGTTATAGCCTTAATCTTCACAAGGACCTCTACTGTATCTCTAAATATAACTGTCCCTTCTGGCCTCAAAATTCTATCCATTTCTAGCAGAATGTAGGAGATGTCACACCTTCAATACACAAACACAAATTCAGCCAAAATATAAAAAATTACCAGACCAAAGATCATTGAGTATATAGTGTGCATCTGTATCCCAAATTTTACCTGTCCTGATATATGCTGAACACACCACCTGCATGTATGAGATCATAGGTTCTTGGATATGTTGAGAATGCCTCACACCAATCTTGGTATGTCCCAATGAAACCTCGTTCGTAAATTACACCTAGAGTGTCCTGGTTCGAGTTGGCAGGAACCACATTCATAACCCACACAGGATACTTTACCAAGGCCGCAGCAAATCCACCAAGGTAGGCATTCATGTCCATTATATTCCTGTATCGTCCCTGTGCTAGGGGTAGGTTCCGCTTGTAATGTGTCACCCTGTCCTTCCATAGTTCATTGTCTTCTCGGAAATTTTCAGCACTAATGCCTGGAATTGAGCCAGTGCTAATTCTAGGAGGGATGGCAAAAGCGCGCTGGGGCCACTTCTCCAAAGCTCCACCAGCAACTTCATCTGAGCTGCTTGCTTCTGGTAGTGGGGTTATGCAAGTTTCCATATTTCTGTACCTTTTCAGCACAATTGATGCAAAGATAAATAGAGTCAACCACAATAGTTTTAGTATTATCAGAACAAATGATAGCATGAAAGATGAGATGGTAGTACCAAGCAGTGTCTGGATTGTCCGATTTGCATATGTGTGGTGTTTTATAAACCTTCTTTCTCTTGTTGCATTCAATGTGGTTGATGGGCTTTTGCCATATTGCAAGATCATTCTTTTCAATCACTTTCTTCCAGCAAAGGCTCTTAGCAACACCCTCAATTGCATCTTGCTCTTGTTTCAAATCTTCTTGGGTTCTTTCCCATCCTCTCCAGTATTTCTTCCAGCGGATAGGAGGGCCAGAAAGAATCCAGTAACCACCAGGCCTTAGAACTCTGTCCACTTCAATTAGATACATACCATCTGTAAAAATCAAAAGATCTCAGATGAAACATTTTTTTATGCCACACAGATAAATGAGGATGGTTGAAATTGATGATAGGTTTAGTTTTTTCAATTTGTATTTTGTTAAGCATGAAGGACAATGTTTCTATCTCCCGTATTGTTCGATGTTTCAAGTTTGTGAACTAACAAAAGATACAAAAATTCTTACCAAATTTATGCCAAGGTATCAAGCAACGGGAACAGTGAGCCATATCAAAAGCCCTAGCTGGGTATGGAAGCCTCTGAGAAGCCATGATGCCAATCATAGCTGGAACTCCCCGCTCCAATGCAAACTGGACCTGTGCTTCATGCGTGTCCCTTGGTGCAAAAGACATTGCCAGGATGTCCCTCCTCAACAGGTAAGCACCCCAACTAGCTACCTTAATTCCCACAACGAAGAGGTGTAGGGGGAAAATATATTAGCAACTTGCATGTCATATATACTTGGAAATCACAAATCAAATAAAACTACAGGTAGCTTAAGGAATATTCAGAAGTCTTTGGTGAAGTCCTCATTTGCCGTCCCAAGTAATTTTAAAAACAAAATACAAAAAAAGTTGAAATGAAATATCAAGACAGAAATGATGCTGATTTTCTTACACCACAGCCAGTATCTATGGCAGTTCTGATACTTCCACTTGTGAGAGGAATGAGTTCGTTAATGTCATCAATATAAGCATCAGCTCCACGGGGGAACATGGTGCCTCCTCCAGGGAATCTGAAACGATCACCCTCGACTTGAATCCAATTCTGAACAGCCTTCTCAATGCTGAGCTCTCTATGGGGAATATTGTCGAACCAAGCATAGTCTCGACTCTGAGGCCATTTGAAAGGGGTCTTATATTTTGGTGGAGCAGGTATCTGGCAATGGAGGAGCTCTTCCTTGGCAGGGCAATGCCGCTCTCTGTATCTCAACATGGTGCGTTCAAATTTCCTTCCCCTTACAGGATCTTGGCAAGGAGTGTATTCACTATAGGACATATCACAAGGAGGGAACTTCTGGACTCCACCAGAGTTGTTGATCTCAACTTGATGATGGCTTTGAAAGTCCAATGTATTTGATGAAGGTGGTGATGATGATGATGATAAGGGTACACCATTACCTGCTGGAGGTACATCACAACCGACTCTATTGTAGGCCTCAGATCGATTGGTGGGAGCAGGAGTATTCTGCCAAGCCCCAAAAATGTAAGACAAAATGCAAAGCCCACTAACCCCTAGGATCCAAGAGAGCCGCTTCCTCTTTGCTTCCAGCTGGTGATGCTTTGGGGATCCACTGTACTCCTTAGCCATTCCTACTTCTGCAAAAAAACAAAAATCATATAAATGAATCTCAAGAGAAACTAAATACACTCGTTTTCTTTCCTTTTTAAAACAGAGGAGTCATTACTGGATAATGCTGTTTATAAATTTCTTGAAAAGTAGACATTACACACAACTTAATAATAACCACTTCCCCTTCTGAAAAAACAAAACCAAAAAATAAGCAAAGGATACAACTACTGTACGACAATCAAAGTCAACAGCTGATAAATCAAATGAACTGCATAAACAATTGAGGAAAAAAAAATTTGTGAAGTGAAGATCATAGGCTCAAATGAAGATTAAACAGAGGAAGAATACTAATGTAAGGCAGTCCCAAAAGCCACTATTTTAGGTTTCACAAAAAAAAAAAAAAAAAAAAGTACTGGAAAAGAACAGCTCAAAACATGAAAAGATTAAAACTTGGAAGACAAAAACAAAATCTGAAAAAGGTGGACAGAAAATTAGAGATATTTTAGATCCCACTCCCAACAAGGCTGCCGGTACTGTATAGGACTAGGAAATGAAAAAAAAAATTAATTAGAATCCGAAGTAAAACAAATAAGGAAATGAAATTGAGTACATGGCATGGCAAGTGGCAACACACAGTCCAAACATACCTCTCCTTCCAACAATAGAAAATCTAAAGCCAAAAAATCAGAGAAAAAGTCACTTCCTCTCCCCCCTTTCTTCCATCCACTTCATAAAGCTCTAGAAAGAAATGAACTTTGCAGAACCTTTTCTTCTGCTTTTTTTTTTTTTTGGTTATAAACCCAACAAAAATAAATAAGAAGAAAGAAGTCACTTGGATCTTCAGGGAAACACACAGGAAACCGAAACACCAAACATCTAATGCAGCGTTGGATTATTTAAAAACAGTAATAAGAAAGAGAGAGAAGCATACCTGAGGGTGATAGTTGATATTAAATTCAGCTAAAGGCTCAAAGATTCTTCTCCCAACGAAAAGTATTTACTGGCAAGTGAACATGGAGCTCCTTGGTATTCGAGTCTTTTTTTCTCCTTTTTCTTTTGATTTGTAGTAGTAGTTGGAAATATAATTAATTACAAATAAATATACACACATTATACGTACATAACAAAATTTGGAGTACGAGAATGACACATGAATGTAGCCTGGGACACAGGGGGGAAGGTAGAGAAAAAAATAGGGGCCAAAAGTTTAGAATTAGAATAATGAATGATGGGTCACAAAAAAAGAGAAGGGAAGGTGCAAATACTCCGCCATTACAGGAACTGCCGATTGGTGAGGAGAACTGGACATACTTTTTTATGATATATATTCAAAACAAACAGTGAAAGAAAGAAAAAAAAAAAAGCAGAGATGGGATATTGTTGTTTTTTTATTAGTATTTGTTATTGTATTTTAGTTTTGTTTTTTGTTTTTAGTGTTTCTGGTATTAAGAAATGAGAACAGGAATGACGAGGAGAGCGTGGATTTGGTCTACAGGATAGAGCGAGTGGCATGGCATCATATGAGTGTTCGAAGGAGAGTGACTAGCCTCATTTTCCTCCCCACCTTTAGCTCTTTCCTTCTCCTTTCTTCTCCTAGCTAAACATTAGACTTTTGTAACTTTCCCCCCTCTTTTTTAGGTTAGTAAATAATCCAACCTGTCTAAATCTAAAAGCCACAACGGAGTATATGTTTATATATAGCGCTGATTATTACACATAGTGGGTGTACAGAGTCTGTTAAGGTTGAATTTGGGATAGCTTATATTGAGCTGTTTGTTTTATTATTTAATTTATTTTTACTGTTATTTATGAATTTCATTATATTTTTTTATATTATTCATGAGTTTTGTTGTACTATTTCAGCCAATTTTTAGTTATATTTACAATTTTTTAGTAAAAAGTTTTTAATTTTAGCTAAATAAATTGTTTCCAAACGGAATATAAATTATCTGAAATCGTATGTTCAAAACGCGACTTCAATTTTCCCTCCAAAAAAAAGAAAAACATGATTTCAATTTAATTGTGAAGATATTCATAATTTCAAAATTATGACCAAAATCATGTTTTAAATATAATTTTCAAAGTTTTTTTTTTTTTAATTTCAAAGTAAAGTATATAGATATGCGTGCAACAAATAAATAACCTATATATTTTCAATTATTTGTTTATTGGTTCAAAATTAATATAAATACAATTGAATCTAAAGTATTATAAATTTGCATATATATAAAGTAGGTTCATCACACGCGTTTTACGCATGTAATAATGTTCTTTTTTATTTATCTGTTTTTTTGGTTTAGTGTTATAATGTTTCAAAGTGGCATACCAAATTTAGACAGCCAAATTTTCCAAACTGATTAGTTATGCCAATGATGTAAAAGTCCATTTCAATTTAAGATGGTACCAACCATATTGCAATAATAAAGTGCTACAAAAAATAAATTTTGACACAGAGATGTGGTTACTAAGGGAAACTCTGATGAAATAATCTGACACACACTGCGAAATTGCATAGTATGCCCTGGGTAATTGCAGGGGACTTCAATGAGCCTTTTATGAGCTCTGATAAGCTGGATGGCAAAGAGGTGAGCATTAGCAGGTCACTTCTGCTGAAAGAATGCTTAGATAAATACAATATGGTTGATCTAGGTTTTTTGGGTTCTAGATTCACATGGACTAACCAGAGGGATGCCCATGTTCTCATCCAAGAGAGAATTGACAGGTTCTTTGTCAACATTGACTGGTGCACTCTTTACCCTAAAGCCCGAGTGACTCACTTGACCAGATGCCACTCTGATCATAATTCGATTTTATTAGAAACTAATCCTACGAGTTGGGCAAGGCAGAATAGGCTCTTCAAATTCCAAAGCTTCTGGTTGTCAGATCCTTCCTTTCCTCAAGTGGTTCAAAAAGCTTGGGCAAGGGCGGGTTGCCTATAGGACGCCATTAGTAAGTTCTCCAGTGATGCTTCTGATTGGAATAGGGGGCACTTTGGCAATATTTTCGAGAAAAAGAAGAGAATAATGACTAGATTAGGAGGGATTCAGAAGGCTTTAGCTAACTGCCCCTCAGTTTCTCATGTAGAATTGGAAAGGAAGTTCTAGGTGGATTTATGTGGTGTGCTCAGCCAAGAGGAAGAATTATGGGTACCCAATTCTAGAGTTAATTGGATGCTGTTGGGAGATAGAAATACTTCTTTTTACCACATCTCCACTCTGGTTAGGAGATAAAGAAATTCCATTATAGCTATTATGTCCAATATTGGGGAGTGGGTGTATGATGAAAGAGGAGTGAAGGAGGTAATCCGGAACGGTTTCTCTAAGCTCTTTACTACTTCCTATAGCTCTTCTGCTCTGTTTTTTTCAGCGAGCTCGTCTTGGCAAGCTCGGCTCACGAATGAGGAGCATGATAGTCTTGAGAGGGGGGGGGGTTCTGAGGAGGAGATTAAGGAGGGGTTGTGGTCTCTTAAGGCATTCAAAGCCCTAGGACCAGATGGCCTTCATGCTGAGTTTTTCCAACGGTTTTAGCTTATTGTAGGCAAGTCTGTGGTGGAAGAAGTTAGAAATATTTTTATTGATATGGTTGTTCCTGAGGAGTTAAACAAGACCTTCATCACTCTCATTCCTAAAATTCCTAGTCCGAAAACCCTTAGTAATTACCGCCCTATTAGTTTGTGTAATACTGTGTATAAGATTGTCTCTAAGATTTTGGTTGGCCGGTTGAGGCCTTTTCTTGAGAAGCTCATATCTCCTTTCCAAGGTGCCTTTGTCCCTGGGAGAAGAGGTACGAATAATGCCATCATTGTTCAAGAACTGATTCACACGATCAGTAGGAAGAAAGGGAGGACTGGTTTTATGGCAGTTAAGATAGACCTGGAAAAAGTGTATGATAAGCTTGAATGGGGGTTCATTAGGGAAATGTTGTTCAGAGTAAATCTCCCTCATAATCTCATTAAGTTGATGATGAGCTGTGTGTCGACTGTTTCCACTTCCATTGTGGTGAATGGGGGAGCTTTGGATCAGATTATGCCTTCGAGAGGTCTTAGCCAAGGGGATCCTCTTTCCCCTTATATTTTTATTCTCTGTTTTGACTACCTTGGTCAACTCATCGAAGAGAAATGTAGTGCTAGCAAATGGCAACCGATGAGGGCTAATAGGAATGGTTTAGCCTTCTCGCATCTTTTCTTTGCCAACGACTCAGTTTTGTTTACCAAAGCTGACCATGAGAATTGTGTTGCCATAAGAGAGGTACTAGATCATTTTTGTAGCCAATTGGGTCAAACTGTAAGCAGAGCGAAGTCTAGGGTCTATTTCTCCTTGAACGTGGACAGGGACAGTAGGGATGAGCTTTGTGACATACTGGGCTTTCAATCCACTCCTAATCTTGGTAAGTACCTCAGGATTCCCATCAAGCATCCTGGTCCCTCTTCGAAAGATTTTAATTTTGTACTTGATCGAGTTAAGCAGAAGTTGGCGGGCTGGAAGGCAAATCTTTTGTCGTTGGCAGGTCGATCTATCCTTGTGAAACATGTTTCTTCTACCATTCCTAAGTATGTGATGCAATGTAACCATTTGCCTAATAAAGTTACTGAAGGCATCGATCGAGTTAATAGGAATTTCCTATGGGGCTCAACGGACTCGATAAAGAAAATGCATTAGGTTGGTTAGGACAAAATCACAAGGCCGAAGAATGAGGTGGGTTTGGGAATTCAAGCAGCTAAGGGTAGGAATTTGGCACTCTTATCTGAGCTTAACTGGCGGTTTCAAACAGAAAGGGAGTCTCTATGGGCCAAAGTTCTTAAAGGAAAATACTGCAACCCTCGGAGATTAAGTTCTAGTAATAGAGATAAGCTCCCATGCTCAAGGGTTTGGGTAGTAATGAAAAAAGGGGCTGAGACATTTCAAAAGGGAGTGAGGTGGACATGTGGTAGAGATAGTAGTCTCAGCTTTTGGGCTGACAATTGGTTTGATCTTGGAGCTTTAAGGCAAACTCTCTGTGGTCCTCTGTCCAGGGAGAGTGCTTCATTAAGGGTAAAAGATGTGGTGTCCACTTTCGAGTGGAATTGGTCTTTAACTTCCTTTGAATTTCTGGATTCTGTCAAGCAGGAGCTTCAAGCTATGCCGTTCACATTGGCATCCTGTGGAAAGGATAAATTAAGTTGGAAGGAGTCTGAGCATGGCCTTTTTAATCTTGGATCAGCTTACAAGATAGCCACAAATCAAGGTAATGATGATTCAAGGGTAAATGGATTTGGAGGGTTAGGATGCTGCCAAGAATCCAATCTTTTGTGTGGCTTTGCTGTCATAAGAGTGTTGGGGTGAGGGAATGCCTTAATCAAAGGGGTATGCTGGTTCATACGCAATGCCCCCTTTGTCATGCTTCTAGTGAATCCATTTTGCATACCCTTCGCGATTGTGGAGTGGTTAAACAGGTTTGGTACCAACTGGGTGAGAGTCGGAGTAACAGCCCCTTCTTCAACAGCAATTTGTAGGACTGGCTGGAGATGAATGGCACAAATCAGCAAAGAGTTGGTCGACATGCCATGTCTTGGAGTATTGTCTTTCTTTTTGCCATATGGCTTATTTGGAAGCAAAGGAACCATGTGGTGTTTAAAGGGGAAAGGCCGAACCCTTGCTTAGCCAAGGACATTTCTCATAGAGCATTAGAATTCCAATTCTACGCTAGTCCATTTAAGGATGCTGTCACAAAAGGTTGCAAACCTGTCTGTTGGAGCAAGCCTGCTAGTGGATGGGTTAAACTAAATATGGATGGTTCATCTCTTGGTAATCTGGGTTTAGCAGGGGGAGGGGGCCTTATCCGAGATGAGGAAGGAAAATGGATTACCGGTTTTGCTTCCCAAGATTGGAAAGACTACCAGCTTCATTGAGGAGCCATGGGCTCTTCGTGATGGACTTAATATGTGTATTAGCCACAACTTTGCTGCCGTGGAAGTGGAGCTAGATGACAAAGCTATTATTGATGCTCTTGCAAACCCAAGCTACACTAATGTTTTTGTTTCTTCACTCATGGATGACTGTAGGCTACTGGCATCTCAGATTCCTCAAATATGCTTTAGGCATTGTTATCGCGAAGCAAATAGATGCGCTGATGCCCTTGCCCGTATGGGAGGAACTCAAGCATCTGATTTTGTTAATTTTGCTTGTCCGCCTGAGGACTTAGTGCAGCTTTTAGATTTTGATTTCCATGGTTTGTATCTGAATAGGATGTGTCCTGTGTCTTTGTATTCCTCTTAGTTTTGTTGAATAAATTCCTTTTACACCAAAAAAAAAAAAAAAAAAACTCTGATGAAAAGAAATTCTAAGTGTGATTTGTAGCTTATCACCAAATTCAACTAAAGAATTCACTTTAGTAGAATGGAAGTACAACAATACAAGAATATACCTGATCATAATATTGCTACCTATATTGGGACTTATGTGACCATAACCAACTCCAACCTAGTTGAACTTTCTATCTTGTGAATCTTCTTGGAGCTAGCATAGATACCCAATCAGTGTCTACACTTATAACATAAGCTTGATTGAAGTAGGTTTTTCGTATGGAAACTTCGCTTGGGACACTCTTGGATCTTCAATATGGTGCTGGAGATTTTGCTTGGCACAAACCCTTAACGCACAAATGTTATTCTCCCTTTTGTTCATGATGGCCTAAGATATCTTTAAATACGTTATGGAACCATAGTGCAGGGATCCTTAGGTCTTTGGTCATCATGGGCCACAAACTAAGCAAACAATTTGCCCAAGGTTCGATCGATCAACTAAAATCGAGCTTTAATGAAGATCAATCAATTGAGCATGTAATCAAGACAATAGAATTAACTAGTTTTAAGCAATTTAATATGTCTTCAATGTAGATCTTCAACCACTAATCTAGACACTAAAACTTACAACTCAATTATGATTGAACTAAGTTCTGGAAACAAGTATTGCTAACATAAATTACATTTCACCCTAACACTCCATAATCAAAAACATCATTCAACTCATGGCATTTGAACAAATTTCCAACTAGAGGACGTTCATGTCACTAAGAAGTTTCACTTGTCTTATTTAGCTCATTATCAGTCAATTAGGGGTAAGCATGAAGCCATGAAAACCGATCGAATTGCTTGACTTGGTCTAAGCCACAACTTCTTCATTGATTTTGTCGGCATTTGTCATTCAATATCGAATTTCAACGGCATGAAATTCGACCCTTGTTAAGACAGATATTAGGAGGAGTAGGCCCATAAGTATTTCAACTAACAGAAAACACACCTTCTATCATGGGTGGTCCTCATCAATACATGGTGGAAGGCTGCTTTGGTGTTCGTAAGGCTAGGATTTGGCGAGTTAGAGGTCAAATATTTACAAAAAAATTGAGATCTTGTTGTGAGAGGAGCGGAGAACATCATCTCTTCCCCTCCCCTTGCTTGCCATTAGTCGCTACTCAGTCATTGTCATGAATGTGCCACACTCGTGAAAGCGCCTGGATTTGACGTACTATTGGAGGATGCTAGTTGCTTGAATACTGTGTGTCAAGTGTCAACGATCGATGTTGAGAGTGTGACTGAGAAAGAAGGAATGAAGCGAAGAAACACAAAAGCAAAGAAAGAAGAACAACTCAGGTGTAATAGTGATCAAAGCGACAGAACGTATAAGCAAAGGAAGAAAGGGAAATTGAAGACAAACGACTGTGTTCCACATAAGTGATTGGCACGTGAGGAAGTAGGCACGTGAGAGTGAATAGTGTTGTACAGCTGTAAAGTCAGTATTGGATAGTTTGTTAAAAGTTAGTTAGAAGTTAGTTATTTTGATTTTCCCTCTCTTGCTTTGTTGGTGCGTGTATATAAACAGAGCCTCACTATAATTTTAATTCAATTCATTTTTCCCAATTAATCAAAGGGATTCAGTTCTTTTCTCTCAAGGCAGTTTCTAGATTCTTTTATATGGTATCAGAGCTTCAATAGCTCATCAATGGCTTCTGTCACTAACAATGCTTCAAACTCTGAAAATCATCCAAACACTTCTGATAATGTGAATCGCAGATCATCTAATCAAGCTCCTTCAATGGAGGATGCCAATACCAATCCTTCAAGCCCTTTTTATATTCCACCATCTGATGTTGTTCTGGTTTCCCAACTGTTGATTGGTCCAGAAAATTATCTCAGTTGGTCAAAGGCTGTGTTTCTATCTCTCAGTGGTAGAAATAAATTTGGCTTTCTTGATGGTTCAATCTCCACACCTGATCTTTCTCATCCTCTGTATAATGCATGGCACAGGGCAAACACCACCATTCTCTCATGGATGGTGAATTCCTTAAGCAAGGATTTAGCTACAAGTGTTATGTACATTCATACTGCAAGGGAATTGTGGATCGACATGCGTGATAGGTTTTCTCAACCAAACATTCCTAGATTCTTTGAAATTCAGAAAGAAATTTCGAAGCTTTCACAAGGATCTTTGTCGGTGAGTTCTTATTTCACAAAATTTAAGATTTTATGGGATGAACTTGTGCATTATCAATCTTTTTCTACTTGCACTTGTGTGTGCAATTGTGGTTCCCAAAGAAATCAACTATGTGCTCAGCAAAAGGATCAAGTTTTTTGTTTTCTTATGGGACTCAATGACAGTTATTCCACTGTTACTAGTCAGATTTTGATCACTGAGCCATTACCTGCTTTGAACAAGGCATATTCTTTAATCTTGCAAGAAGAAAAGCGCAGGCAAGTTGGTCAAGCTGATTTGGTCATCGAACCAACAGCCTTATATGTTAATAATTCCAATTCAAAGGGATTTCAAGGTCATCAAGGATGGAATCAAGTTCATCAAAGCTGGAACCAGGGTGTAACTCATGGTGTAACTCATGGCAATCAAGGTGGAAAGAATGGCAATTCAAGGAAGGAGAGGCCTGTATGCACTTACTGTGGAATTGTTGGTCATACAGCAGACAAATGTTACAAATTGCATGGGTACCCCCCAGGATATAAACACAAAGGAAAGGCATCTGCTAATCAAGTTTCTAGCAATGCAAATGGCTCGTATGGAAGTTTTTTTTGCAACAATAATGGCTTTGGGAATGTTGGTTCTCAACCTATGCAAAGCTTTGCTAACCAACCTGATCAGATGCATTATGCTCCTCCACTGACCATGTCACAGCCTCAATTCAATGCCCCTCAGTGTCCCATCACTCAGAGTCAGAGTGAGCAGCTGCTTTCCTTCCTTGCCTCCAAGTCAAATGCCTACTCTCAACCTCCTCACCATGCTGCCTCAATTCTGTCTCCCTTAAATGGTGCTAATGCTACTGTAGGGGCTAGTTCTTCCACACCTTACCTTGCAAATTTTTCAGGTAATCCCTTCTGGTTGCCTCCAAATTTTACTCATTCAATTTTTTCTGCCCATATAGTTGATAGGCATGCTCATAAAGCAAATGAATGGATCATTGACACTGGTGCTTCGGATCACATGGTCCATTCAGTGTCATGCTTGTCATCTATAACTTCCACCATTAACACCTTTGTTTACTTACCAAATGGAGAAAAGGCTTTAGTTACTCACATAGGGACAGTCCATATCTCAGATCAACTCACTCTCTATGGAGTTCTTTGTGTTCCCTCTTTTATTTTTAATCTCATATCTGTCACTCAACTCACTAAAACTTGTTTCTGCTGCCTTATATTCTTTGGTTCTTTGTGCTTTATCCAGGACCTGGCCAATTGGAACATGATTGGACCGGGTAAAGCATCAAGAGGCCTTTATCTTCTGCAAGAAAGTCCTCAGAAACCTGTTTCAATTCCTTCATCATCTAGTCTTGCTGCCTCTTCACAGAAATCTGTTTCAATTCCTTCTGTTATCAATTCTGTCAATAATGCTGATTTGTGGCATTTTCGTTTAGGGCATCCTTCATATGCAAAGTTGTCTTTACTCAATAAATATGTATCTAGTTTGAACTCAAATAAAATAGCTTGTTGTGACATTTGTCATCTTGCTAAACAAAAGAGGTTACCTTTTCCTAATAGCACTCATGTCTCCCATTGTCTCTTTGATCTTATACATTGTGATCTTTGGGGGCCCTTTTCTGTTCCAACTATTGAAGGTTACAAGTACTTTCTCACCATTGTGGATGATTATTCTAGATGCACTTGGGTTTATTTACTTAAATCTAAGTCAGAAACACATGCTCTTATTGAACAATTTTCTAACATGGTTGAAACTCAATTTGATACAAAGATTAAGTGCCTTAGAAGTGATAATGGCACAGAGTTTTTTATGAAGGATTTTTTTAGATCAAAGGGCATTTTACATCAATTAACTTGTGTTGAAACCCCTCAACAAA
This sequence comes from Quercus ilex subsp. ballota, assembly GCA_032727855.1. Lineage (NCBI taxonomy): Eukaryota > Viridiplantae > Streptophyta > Magnoliopsida > Fagales > Fagaceae > Quercus > Quercus ilex. The sequence continues at coordinate 30,535,963 of CM064909.1, forward strand.
ATGCAATTGTTGAGAGAAAACATCAACACATTTTGAATGTTGCAAGAGCTTTGAGATTTCATTCTTCCTTGCCTTTGAAAATGTGGGGGGATTGTATTCTTACTGCTGTATATCTCATAAATAGGTTACCTTCCAAACATTTACAAAACAAAACCCCTTTTGAAATGCTTTTTCAAACATCTCCTTCATATGATCACATCAGAATTTTTGGCTGCCTATGTTTCACTTCTACTATCTGTCAAAACAGGCACAAATTTGCACCAAGAGCTAAAAAATGTGTTTTTCTAGGATATCCCAGTGGTGTTAAAGGGTACAAAGTCATGGATTTGGCAACAAATTCCATTTTTCTCTCTAGAGATGTGGTTTTCTATGAAAATCTGTTCCCTTTTGCTTCTGGTTTTTCTTCTTCCTCTGACAACCACACTGATCCTTCCAATTTTGATTCCAATTCTTTTGTTTTGCCTCTTTCTATTCCTGATTCTCCCATTTCAGATTCTGATTTTTCTCCTGAGGATGGACTTGTACTCCCTGATTCTGCAGACATCATTTCTGCAGATCAGGCCCCTAGCCTTCTTCCTGTTCCTCAATCACCTTCGTCTTTTCCAAATGCTATTCCTAATATTGTTGATTCTGAGAATGCTCCTGTACCTATGTCTGTTACTAGACCTCATTCTCCCTTACCCCTTCGTAAATCTACCAGACCACACAACCCTCCAACATACCTAAATGACTACTCATGCAAATCTGTCACTTCCAACCCTTCCAAACCTTCCACTGGCCTCCCTTATGACATTTTTGCTTGTCTCACTTATTCCAACCTTACTAAACACTACAAACAGTTTGTCAATGCTGTTGATTCCACCTGTCCTGACCCTACTTCTTTCCATGAGGCTGTTCAATCCCCTGATTGGAGAGCTGCTATGGATAAAGAAATTGCAGCCCTTGAATTTACTAACACCTGGTCTTTAACCCTTCTTCCTCCTGGTAAGATTCCCATTGGCTGCAAATGGGTTTTTAGAACAAAGTATAAGTCCGATGGCTCCATTGAAAGGCATAAGGCTCGCTTGGTTGCAAAGGGGTATACCCAGAGGGAAGGGCTTGATTACATTGATACCTTCTCTCCTGTGGCTAAATCTGTTTCTGTCCAAATGGTTATGTCTTTAGCTGCTGTGAAAGGTTGGGCTCTTCACCAAATGGATGTGAACAATGCCTTCCTCCATGGTGATTTGGATGAAGAGGTCTATATGAGCCTTCCACCTAGTTTTCACAGCAAGGGGGAGTGTATTCCTACTTCAAATTCTTCACACTGTGGTCCTTTGGTTTGCAAACTCAACAAGAGCCTCTATGGCTTGAAACAAGCCTCAAGGCAGTGGTTTGCAAAATTCTCTTCCACCTTGTTGAACTTTGGTTTTGTCCAATCCAAGGCAGATTACTCTCTCTTTACATACACTAAAGGTACCTTTTTCACTGCCTTGCTAGTGTATGTAGATGATATTCTGCTCACTGGCAATGATCCTAGCTGCATTGCTGACTTAAAGCAATTGCTTGACACTAAATTTGGCCTAAAAGACTTAGGTTTATTGAAGTATTTTCTGGGATTGGAAGTTGCTAGAAGTGACAGAGGAATAAGTTTGAATCAAAGGAAGTATTGCTTGGAGATTTTGCAAGATACAGGCTTCTTGGGGTCTAAACCACTTAGAACTCCAATGGAACAAAATTTGCACCTTTCAAAGGATGTGGGAAGGCTGCTACCGGATGCAAGTCAGTATAGAAAGTTAATGGGAAGATTACTTTATCTCACTCTAACTAGACCTGACATCACTTATGCAGTTCATAGGTTGAGTCAGTTTCTAGCTGAACCAAGAGAACCTCACATGCTGGCAGTGAATAGAGTGCTACAATATCTGAAGGGAACTCCAGGCAGGGGACTATTTTTTTCCAGCAACTCCACAATGCAAGTGAAAGCTTTTTGTGATGCTGATTGGGCAGGTTGCCCTGATACCAGAAGATCAATCACAGGTTACAGTGTGTTCTTAGGAGATTCATTAATCTCATGGAGGTCCAAAAAGCAAAGTACAGTGTCTAGATCATCAGCAGAGGCAGAGTATAGATCAATGGCTACAACAACCTGTGAAATTGTGTGGGTTCTTCAAATACTAAGAGATTTAAGGGTTGATCATCCATGTAGTGCTCAGCTCTTTTGTGACAATCAAGCTGCATTACACATAGCAGCCAATCCTGTCTTCCACGAGCGAACAAAACACATAGAGGTTGATTGCCATCTGGTCAGGGACAAGATAAAAGAAGGTGTAATTAAAACTTTTCATGTTTCAAGTCAGTTTCAAACAGCAGACATTTTTACCAAAGCTTTAGGACTTCCAGCTTTTAGCAAATTGGTAAATTGTTTGGGCTTGATTGATATTTTCTCCCAAAATTTGAAGACTTCAAATCAAGTTGATGATTTTGTGAATCATGACTTGAGGGGGAGTGTTGAAAGTGTGACTAAGAAAGAAGGAATGAAGCGAAGAAACACAGAAGCAAAGAAAGAAGAACAACTCAGGTGTAATAGTGATCAAAGCGACAGAACGTATAAGCAAAGGAAGAAAGGGAAATTGAAGACAAACGACTGCGTTCCACATAAGTGATTGGCACGTGAGGAAGTAGGCACGTGAGAGTGAATAGTGTTGTACAGCTGTAAAGTCAGTATTGGATAGTTTGTTAAAAGTTAGTTAGAAGTTAGTTATTTTGATTTTCTCTCTCTTGCTCTGTTGGTGCGTGTATATAAACAGAGCCTCACTATAATTTTAATTCAATTCATTTTTCCCAATTAATCAAAGGGATTCAGTTCTTTTCTCTCAAGGCAGTTTCTAGATTCTTTTATAGATATCATGTTCTTACTTCTTACTTTCTAAACCTGAAATTGTTGGGTTAGCTGGCAAATTTAACAAAAATTCACTTCACTTGACGTGTGATCACCATGATGCCAATATGAGGGAGCATGGAGGAAAGAGATGTTCATCTTGAATTTATGAGAAAAGTTGTGGAATTCGTTTAAACATAACTAACTTTGGGTGTAATTTATTAATTAATATGAGTTGTCAGTTTAATTCTAAGAGACTTTTTTTCCCCTTAATCTTTGAGAGTTTTGCTTAAAATTTTTGTTAGATATTTTTTATTTCTAGTTAAAAAATTGATAATATAAAGAATCACATAATTAATGCTCTTAACCTTCACAATTAAAAATGGATTTATTTAAGATCCATTTTTAATTGTAAAGGTTAAAGTGTACCGTAAAGAAAAAAATGGTTTGATGATGACTTCTTGATAAGAGATACTTTTCTTTTTTTTATATACAAAGTTAATTTATGATATTACTATTCATTTAAAAAAAAATTATGATCTTACCAATCTCATTTTACCAACTTTGACAACCTAGCTGTCCAATTAATGAATTAGAAAAATTTTAAGGGGTTATTACTTATTAGCGCCCTTTGTGAGTGTAATCTCATGACTCATCATATATAAATTTAAAGCTAAAGTTTGATAATAAAAAAACTCAGTTAAAATCCAAATTAGATTTCAATTGAAGTCTAATTTTGTGCTACATCACCATTTAAGTTTTTTTAATTTTTATATCAAGTGAGTTAATTCAGTGCAAAATATGAAGAGTCCAATATAAATGAACCATAAGAAACCTAATCATATATCTAAAACTCCTATGAAAAAATTATATATCTAAAATTAAAATAAAAGAGAGTTTCAAAGATTATTCTTTCCAGTACCATTTATTTGTCTAGATAAAAAATAATTCAAATTTATAAAATTTTTACATAATACCATGAAGTATGAACAAATGTTATTTATTATTAAGTAAAAATTTATATACATTATGTGTTTGTGTGTGTTTTAATTGTACCCATGCATATGATGCGAGTATAAACTAGTATTACTAAAGAGAGTTTTTTTTTTTTAATAGAAATGTATTACTAAAGAGTAACGAGTAAGTAATTCATCAAAAAGGGTAAAGAGTGTAGGGGTTGGGTTTCGGCTTGAGATGGGCTAGACGGTTACCTGCTATGGTCCATTAAAGGACGGGCCCATGGGTCCGAGGCCCATGAGGAAGGTAGAAAAGCCCTTGGTGTACTTGCAGCACACCTCATGGAGTCCTATAAGGAAAAGATTTTGAATCCACGCTCATGAGGATTCTGTTTGCCACGTGCATTAATAAAGGATCTTCTCCATAAGGAAGGAGACTTGTCCATCACGTTTGGGTATTCCTTAGGAGAATTTCTGCAAGGAAAGACTTCGATTCCAAGGAGGAGAGGTCAACTTTCGACTACTATAAAAGCGCCAATACTCTCATAATTCAAGGGACGCGTAATTTACCCTCTCTAGCACTCTAGAGCTGTGAGAACATTTTCTGACTTAACCTTCGGAGGGTATTTGGCCGACACCACACCGGTGCTCTCTGTTAAGTTTCCCTTCTTTGTGATTGTGCAGGTTCACATTCGAGCGCGTTGCTATCATGTGGCTCACTGGTGAATTCTTGACTTCATCAGTTAGCGCCGTCTATGGGAAACGTTAGTAGAGATCCAAAAAACCATACTATCGGTTCACGGACTTAAGGGTTGCATGGTACTCAATCGCTCGATGGCAACCACCAACGACGTTCAAGGAGACGAACAGCCCACTATTCTGAAGATAATTGGACTACGCCACTGATAGCATACCTGAAGATGGGTACACTACCCGATGGAAAAAACGATGCCAGGAAGCTGAAAGTCCATGCCTCGCGATTTGTACTGATCAACGATATCTTATACAAAAGAGGGTTCTCACGTCCGTACCTGAGATGCCTGGGTCAAGAGGAAGCTAATTACGTAATGAGGGAAGTGCATGAGGGCATTTGTGGAAACCATTCAGGAGCACGATCCTTAGTGAACAAACTGATCAGAGCAAGGTACTATTGGCCAACGATGCAAAAAGACGCACAAGCATACGTCAAAACCTGCGACAAATGTCAGAGGTTCAGTAACCTGATCAGGCAACCGACCGAGGAGCTGACGCCTATGACGGCCCCTTGGCCGTTCGCCCAATGGGGACTAGATATCATGGGCCCCTTCCCGATAGCAGCGAAACAGCTAAAATTTCTGGTAGTTGACATCGACTACTTCACCAAATGGGTAGAAGTAGAGGCCCTGGCCACTATCACGGAGAAGAACATCCGGAGTTTCGTTTGGAGAAATATAATTTGCAGGTACGGGATACCCAGAGTGCTCGTCTCCGACAACGGAAAGCAATTCGATAACGGAGCGTTCAGGAGTTTCTGTTCAGAACTAGGGATCAAAAATCACTATTCGTCACCCGCACACCCTCAAGCCAATGGGCAAGTAGAAGTCACGAACTGGTCCTTGCTAAAGATCATCAAGACCCGGCTCGATGGGGCAAAGGGCATCTGGCCTGACGAACTGCCGAGCGTCTTGTGGGCATACCGTACTACGGCAAGAACACCAACTGGAGAAACACCATTCAGACTGACGTACGGAAGTCATGCCGTCATTCCAGCAGAGGTCGGGCTCACGAGCTATCGGGTAGAGAACTACAACAAGGATCACAACGAAGAGGCCTTGCGGCTCCAGATGGATCTGATAGACGAAGTCCGGGCTACAGCAGAGCAGAGGTTGGCTAGGTACCAGAACCTCATGGCGAAGTACTACAACTCCAATGTCAAACACAGGGACTTCCAGATCGGAGATCTTGTGCTACGGAAGGTAATGGGAGCTGCCAGAGATCCGGTGCAAGGAAAGCTCGGCCCCAACTGGGAAGGACCCTACAGGATCACATCGTGGCAAAGGAAAGGAACCTACCACCTCGAAACCATGGACGGACGGAAGCTGCAGCACCCTTGGAATACGGAGCACCTGCGGAGATACTACCAGTAGAGACGGCACGAAGATCATCGACGCCTCAATGTTCCCAAGTTTATCATTAAGTTTTTACTTTAAACAATCTTTTTGGTTTTGTTATTGCTAGTTTTATTTTCAAACAATTTACTTTTTGGCCTTTTTAAGCCCTGGGGGCAGGTACTCTTTCTACATGCTTTGATTTCAATAAAAGGAAATATTCAGACACGACTATGATGTTCCTACTAAAACTAAATCCACAAAGTGGACGGATCATCCCAAATGGATGAACATCCGAAGTCCCATAGAGGACGGGTAAAACTAAGTCCAAAAATGGACGGATCATCCCAAGGGGATGAAAGTCCTAAGTCCACAAGATGGACGGATATACTCTAAGTCTACAAAATGGACGGATCATCCCAAAGGGATGAAAATCCTAAGTCCACAAGATGGACGGATATACTCTAAGTCCACAAAGTGGACGGATCATCCCAAATGGGTGAACATCCTAAAGTCCACAAGATGGACGGATATACTCTAAGTCCACAAAGTGGACGGATCATCCCAAGGGGATGAAAATCCTAGGTCCACAAGATGGACGGATATAGTCTAATTCCACAAAACGGACGGATCATCCCAAGGGGATGAAAATCCTAAATCCACAAGATGGACGGATATAATCTAAGTCCACAATATGGACGGATAAAAATTAAGTCCCGAAGACGGACAATTCTTAGCCCACTAAATGAACGGATCATCCCAAGAGGATGAAAATCCTAAGTCCTATAAAGGACGGACCATATTTAATCTCAAAGGTGGACGGATCCCCCCAAGGTGATATATAATGAACGGATCAAATTTAGTCCACAAAGATGGACGGATGAAATTCTAATATTTAAAATTAATAAACGGACAAGACAGTCCGTAACATGGACGGACCCATCCATGTAGTGAACGGATTAGAATTGGTCAACAAGTGGACGGATAATCACTAGTGCGTAGAAAGTGTTAAGTGGACGGGCTCTCCTACAGTAGGGTAATCTAACAAAGTCCACAACTTAAGCAGCAAGATGTGTATAAACAAGATGAATAGATACAAAACTACAAGAGGCAAACAAGATAACAGACGGATCACATAACATAAAAAATCAAATATTAAGTAGCTACATAACATCCAGGACGGATGAAAAATTGTTCTTAAGTTATCTTTACAAGCAAAAACTAGATAAACAGTAAAATTATTTCAACTATTGGCTGGGGCATCCGGTCCTTCCTGACGGACTTCCTCGTCATTCTCGACTGTCCTGTCGGCTCGATCTCCGTCAACATGAACCTCGTCACCAAAAAGCTGGTCGGTATCGTCGGATCTGGCAGGTTGAACGGAGGTTTGCTCCGGGACACTTATGTTGACAGAGGATAGGTCAAGGTCTGGATATAAGCTCTTCACCTGACGAAGGGCATCGTCAAAGCCGTCATTGAAGAAAGACCCTAGCTCCAGCAGAAGGTCGTCGAAGTCGCGATACTCACGAACGGCATCTACCTTTGCCTGACGGACTTCTTTTTCCTTGTCCTCCAAAACCTGGGACAGCTCCTCCGTCTTTTTAAGGTACTCGTCCCTCGCCCCCTCAGCCATTTTCAATTTCTTCTCCTGGATGACCTTCCACGCCCTCAGCTGAGTTAACTCATCATCCGTCGCCTTAGCCTTCTCCCTCAGACGGTCCAGCATGGTCTCATGGCTAAGGCACCGTCCCATAAGCCCCTTCATCATCAGCATGGCCTGAAAGTGAAAAAGAGTTAGCCAATTACTATGGTCAAAAATCAAAAGTGTAGCAGACGGATCAATTACCTGTGCTATGTTGAATAGGCCCGTCTCCCCCATAGCCTCCGTAGAATGGTTGCCTAGATCTTTATAATCGTCAGGAGAGATGACGGACAAGAGCTTCTCTAAAGCGTACTTAGGGCCCTCTCGTAGGAGGACGGGCGCCTTCTCCTTTTGGGTGGACGGGCCCGTCATGAGGCCTTTCCCTGCCCCATGCTTCAAAGGAGTAGTGGTTTTCGCGTCAGCCATAAGACTCAGGACGGGCTCCAGTGGAACCTTGGGTTTCTTAGGTAGACGGTCTCCTCTGGACGGCACCTTCCTTTTCTGGGGAATGCTGGAACCTGTTCCCATAGGGTCCGCCCCAACGGCCTCTTTCTTCTTGGCTGCGTTAGCTCTGATCAAGGCTCTTCTCTTCGCATCGTCCATTTCTGCCAAAGTAGACGGAGCAAATTACAAAAAGAAAGTAACAGACGGACTAAATTGTTTGAATGAAGGGAGAAGCTTACGTTGACGAATTTTCTTGTCGTATTTTCTCGCTGCAGTAGATGGTTCAGGACCGTCACAGTACCAATGAATAGTGTCGAGAGTGACGAGCTTCGCCCAGGTCCTTTCCTCCGACGAGGTCTTCTTAAAAATCTTTTCCAAAAAGCTAAATTCTTCAAGTTCTATCTGTGGGCGCTGACGGGCTACAAAAAAGAAGAAGGAAAGTAGACGGACGTTAAATTTTTATGAAAACCAAATAAGTGAAATAAAAATTGATTGCTTTCATATGACGGGTATACCAGACTCAGCTAAAATGCCCCACGTTGTATCCACTGGCATGTGATCCGTCTCCCCTGGACGGCACATCCAACCATCTCCTTCGATGAAGAAGTAGCGGCTCTTCCAGTCTCTATTTGAATCTGGAGTTTCAAAAATAACCTTCAAGACGGAGCTCCGGGGGACGAAGCTGTACATTCCCCTTGACCTATCTATCTCGTCTGGACGGTAGCAGTGAAGGAATTCCCTCACCGTCAGCCTACGTCTACCGCCTGACATAGCTCCGTACAGTACCTCCATTGCAATGAAGACCTTCCAGGCGTTTGAGGATATCTGGCTGACGGACAATCCCAAATACCGTAGGAGTTCACGATGGAGAGAACTCAACGGGAACCTAAGTCCAGCCTTGAGCACCTGCTCATATATTCCAACACCGTCCACCCCCTTGTAATAGCATTTCTCTGACTTAAAGGGCAGACGGATGGGAATATGGTCAGGAATTTGGTAGTTCTCTCTAATGGTGTTGAAATGAGGCTCCTTGATAGTTGAAGTAAAAGCGTTCACCGTCCACTCTGGTAACATAACGAACTCCCTAAGTCCGTCTGCTCCCACGACGGACCTAATTTCCTCTACTTGTTCTTCCACTATTTCTACCATCTCCATATCCTCATTTGTTGAGGAAGGGGAAGATGCGGACGGACTCCTATCCTCGCTCAGATCCTCTCGGTCTTTTTGACCTGACGGATACACCTCTTCATAACCCGCTCCGTCGTGAACGACAGACTGGTTACTTGACGCACTAGACATTTCCTACAGGTAACGACAAAACCTAAGGCTATGACGGATGTTGCAAAATATGACAGAAAAGAAAGTGGTTTGTTTTTCATAAGAATGTTAAAACATGGAATAAAAAACCAGACGGGTAAGAATGGCTTACCAGCAAAAGCAGACGAATGAAAGTGCCTCTGACGGTTGCTGTAAATGGATGGGCTGCTCCCTGACAGGTTCGACGGTCTCTTTCTGACAGGTTTGACGGTCTCTCTCTGACAGGTTTGACGGTCTCTCTCTGACAGGGAAATTCTTCGTGAAAATGGAAAATGAGAGGGGAAGGAAGCAGTATTTATAAGAAAAGTGCACGGAAGACGAAACGACGCTTCGATCTTATACAATCGCCAATAAAAGAACGACGCGTGTCACACACATTAATGCTTTCAGGACGTCTGTGACACTAACACCCAACGAAGTATCTTGGACCCGTCAGCATTAAGACAACTTGGAACCGATGACCCAGACATCTCAACCGTCACCATCATTAAGGATTACCGTCACCCCATGTGTCCCTCCACTAAAGTATGACGGACCCATGTGGTGAAGGGGGCAACTGTAGGGGTTGGGTTTCGGCTTGAGATGGGCTAGACGGTTACCTGCTATGGTCCATTAAAGGACGGGCCCATGGGTCCGAGGCCCATGAGGAAGGTAGAAAAGCCCTTGGTGTACTTGTAGCACACCTCATGGAGTCCTATAAGGAAAAGATTTTGAATCCACGCTCATGAGGATTCTGTTTGCCACGTGCATTAATAAAGGATCTTCTCCATAAGGAAGGAGACTTGTCCATCACGTTTGGGTATTCCTTAGGAGAATTTCTGCAAGGAAAGACTTCGATTCCAAGGAGGAGAGGTCAACTTTCGGCTACTATAAAAGCGCCAATACTCTCATAATTCAAGGGACGCGTAATTTACCCTCTCTAGCACTCTAGAGCTGTGAGAACATTTTCTGACTTAACCTTCGGAGGGTATTTGGCCGACACCACACCGGTGCTCTCTGTTAGGTTTCCCTTCTTTGTGATTGTGCAGGTTCACATTCGAGCGCGTAGCTATCGTGTGGCTCACTGGTGAATTCTTGACTTCATCAAAGAGTAAGTAAGATGTTGATTTTATCCTTGTTTATATTTAAAAATCAAAGTATTTCGTTTGAGGGGGATTCTAGCCTTTTACCCCTATTTTTTAAAATATTTGGCAATATGCCCCTATTTCCAAACTATTTAGGTTCATGCCCCTATTTTGAAACTCGATTTTCTCAAAATCTAGTTTCAATGAAAAACTCAGTTGGTTTAAAATTGAGTTATGCTCGATCAAACTTATAAAAATAAAAAAATAAAAATAAAAATAAAAACCTTGCATGGAACTCAAGTTCATGAAACTCAAGTTCCCTTTGAAACACCACTATAGCAATCCCTGAACGCAGCTATAGGTTTGGGGTGATCAAACTTTATAAAAAAAAAATGCATGAAACTCGAGTTCATGGAGCTCAAGTTCTATTTAAAACGCCACTATAGGTCTTCCTGAATGCAACTATATGTATGAGGCAATCAAACTTAAAAATTAAAATAAAAAATAAAAAATAAAAAAAATTGCATGGAACTCGAGTTCATAAAGCTCGAGTTCCCTTTAAAACGCCACTATAGGTCTTCCTGAACGCAGCTATAGGTATGAAACTTGAGCTCCATGAACTCGAGTTCCATGCAAATTTTTTTTTTTTTTAAGTTTGATCGCCCCATACTCGATTTTCTACCAATCGAGTTTTTTTATTGAAACTCGATTTTAATAAAATCGAGTTTCGAAACAGAAGCACGGACCTAAATAGTTTCAAAACATAAATATATTACTAAATATTTTAAAAAATAAAGGTAAAAGGCTAGAATCCCTTGTTTGAGACGTGCTTCCATAGAGATTTAAAAACTTTCCCATACCTCTTTATCAACTGACAGAATTTTTTTTTTTTTTTTGAAAGATTGGTCAACTTGGATTGACGTTCCTGTTAGTACCTGTTTGGATTCAACTGAATTCACGTTTACATTTTGCGTTTTCAATTTTTTTTTTTTTTTCCTTGCGTGTGAACAGTAACATCACATGGGTTCGCTGTGCAAGGGACAAAAATCACTGTTCACGCATTATTCATCACTGTTCACAACACTGTTTACGCACTAAAAAATATTAAAAATATGTCCCACGGTACTATTTACACATTTAAAAATTATTTTGCTACAGTATTTTCAGTTTTCAATTTCAGTAACAATAAGTTCAATGCATGACTTGAAGTTCTATATATTATCTTATCAATCTGACTTTTTTAACTCGAGTATATCCATCTTCTTTTTTTCTTTTTCTTTTTTATTTGGCTGAACTCGAGCATATCCTTACCCCAATTTTTTTTAATAAAAAAAAAAGTCTTACGTATATCTATTTTTTATTTGAAAATTTAAAGTAGCACTATAAAATTTTATTGGTGAAAAAACTTGATATGACCCAACCTCGCGCTGCGCAACAACCCACCCGCCAATTTGGTTTTGTTTTAGTTATTGGGATGATTTTTATGTGATTTGGAGATTGATAAATTTGATTTGCTTTTAATGTTTGGTTGTCAAGAAAATACAAAAAAAAAAAAAAAAAATAGAAATGTTCCTACATTTTTTTTATCCTCAAAATTGAAAAAATATAATTTAAATGTTGATATGACAATTTTAAATTTCAAATAAATTTTTCTCTAATAAGGCAATTGAAGAGGAAAATTAACGTTTGTATAAAATACAAAACTACTCACGAGGTTTGGGCTCATGCAGGCTACTACCTAAACTTTTAAAAAATATTCAATTTGCTCCCTGCTGAAAATTTAGACAACTAAATTTACCAAACTGATTATACCAATGATGTAAAAGTACATTTCAGTTTAAGATGGGAACAACCATATTGCAATAATAAAGTGCTACAAAAAATAAATTTTAACAGGAAGATGTGGTTAATAAGGGAAAACTCTGACAAGAAAAATTCCAAGGGTGATTTATAGCTTATCACCAAACTAAAGAATTAACTTTAGTAGAATGGAAGTACAACAATACAAGAATATACCCAATCATAATATTGCTACCTATATTAGGACTTACATGACCACATACAACTCCAATCTAGTTGAACTTTATATCTCGTGAATCTTCTTGGAGCATAGATACCTAATTAGTGTCTACTCTTATAACATAAGTTTGATTGAAGTAGGTTCTTATTTCAGCAACTTCACTTGGGACACTTTTGGATGTTCAATATGGTGCCGGAGATTTCACTTGGCACAAACCCTTAACGCACAAATGTTATTCTCCCTTTTGTTCATGATGACCTAAGATATCTTTAAATACACTTTGGAACCATAGTACAGGGATGCTTAGGTCTTTGGTCATCATGGGCCACAAACTAAGAAAACAATTTGCCGGAGGTTCAATCGATTTACTAGAGTTGAGCTTTAATGAAGATCAATCAATCAAGCAGCAATTGAGCATGTAGTCAAGGTAATAGAATTAACCAGTTTTAAGAAATTTTATGTGTCTTCAATGTAGATCTTCAACCACTAATCTAGGCACTAAAACTTACACCTCAATTATGATTGAACAAAGTTCTAAAAACAAGTTTTGCTAACACAAATTACATTTGACCCTAACACTCCATAATCAAAAACATCATTTAACATCGTTTGAAAATTCACCTACTCCTCTGTTTCCTTCTCCATATTTCCTTACTATTTAAATACCATTGGCTTTCTATACGATCCTCACGCATATAATTGCCTATAATCAAACTTGTGTAGTTAAGAGTTAAGACAAGTTGAAAGAAAATAAAGAACTTGAGAGAGCAAGAGATTTCAAATGATGTTAAATGCATTTTACGTTTAAAGAGCAAGATAAAACATATGGATATTTTTAAAATAATCTTGGTGGTAACTAATGTTAACCCAAGCATCAAGGCGATTTTTGTATTTTAACTTCTAAATTTTTGCTCAAAAATGTGTCATAAGGGTTGTGGGGATAAATGAGCCGAGAAGGAGTATTGGACCGTGGGCCATGCCCGAGGATATAAGGGAGCCAACTATGTGGGTCAATGGGTCGAGAATAAGGACAAGTAATAATGAACAAATGATGTCTCCCGAGGATCCAAACTTCCTCAGGAAGCGTTGTGGAAGGTTGGAGCCCGATCGCCTAGAGAATACCATGCAAGAGGCAACCATACTTCTGATGATAAGTTTCAGATAAAGGAGCCTACAGTAAACTAAGAAATATTTGAGAAGAAGGCTGCTACCACCACATTAAATGTTCTGCACTTAACCAACTGGCCCCATTTATGTGGAAATAACCCCTGAGCAAGGATATCTCAGTTCACAGCTACTCACAAAGCTTTCAGGAGGTTTCTGATGGAACAAGCATCCAAAAGATCGCCTACATGATCAACAAGTGGAAGGTTGGGATTGAAAAGAATAGGACTATATAAGGAAATGGCCCCCGTGAAAAATGGGGCATGGAATCTAAGAGGAAAAGAAAGAACTACTTGTACTTAGAAAAAGCTGGAGTAAATATAAGAACACTTCATCCTCGGACTTGACCGAGGAGTGTTGTTCCCTTCAAATTATGTTTTCTTATATTTCTGGCACGAATCCAATCTATTGTGACCCATACTTGATTTACTGAGTCTTTTACCTATAAAATTCACTCTCTAACAAATATATTGCTTTGGGTTTATTGGGCCATCATCCATTTTCGTTGGGCTGAAGGTCTAATTCTAGTCCTTACAATTGGCACCGTCTGTGGAAAATAGGGAAGCACTTGTAATCTTGTTAAGTCATGGTGGGTTCAGGACCAAATCGAGAAGAATCTGTGGGATCTTAACGTCAAAACCATTTTCTTAACTTAGATCGGAGGAGAGATCTTGAAGTTAGTGTGCATACAACTCATACTAGTAGGAGTCATTCTAGAACTGGGAGTCATGTGTCGCATGGGGAGGAAACTAGGAATCTTTAGTTGGAGATAGATCATCTGCGTAGAAAATTACGTCGTAAACAGAGAATGGCATCTCCTTCAAGCTCTGGATCTGAATCAGGGGAAGATAGCAGTTACAGGCCACAATCAAGAACCTCTCCTAGTGAATCCTTTTCCTACAAGGAGGAACGGTATCATAAGCAAAGGAGTAAAAGTTCGACCCATAGGAGCTTAGGGAATGACGCAATGAGTAGGGCTTTGCACCAGATTTCAAAATCACCATTTATACGAAGGATTGACAGGGCAAAACTTCCTCGTCGGTTTGCGCAGCCCACTTTTACCATTTACAATAGGAGGATTGATCCAGTTGAGCACGTCAATCATTTCAATCAAAGGATGGTTATTCATTTAAGGAATGAGACTTTGATATGTAAAGTATTCCCCTCTGGCTTGGGGCCTGTCGCAATGAGGTGGTTTGATGGGCAGGATGAAGGCTCAATTGGCTATTTTCAAGAGCTCACCAGGACTTTCGGGGCTCGATTTGTTACGTGTAGCAGGGTTCCTCATCTCCTAGATTCCCTATTGTCCATGGTGATAAGAGAGGGTGAGACAATGAAAACTTACTCGGATAGGTACTGGGAGACATTTAATGAGATAGATGGAGATTTTGAAGAAATGGCAATAAGGACGTTTAAGGTCGGCCTTCGTACTGAGCATGAATTGAGAAAGTCCTTGACAAAGAAACCAGCGCAAAGCATGCGTCAACTCATGGATCAGATTAATAAACATAAACGGGTCGAGGATGATTAGCAACAAGGGAAGGGGAAGGCAAAAGTGGCTCCCCCTGACCGAAAAGGCTTTAGGTCTGAGGAGTATAATAACAACCGACCCCGGAAAGATTTTACTGGACATACTGGGCTTCCTATTGCCCAAGTGGTTAGCACAGTATTCAAGGAGCTTGTGCATCAGATTCTTGAGAAGATAAAGGTTGAACCATACTTCAAGTGGCCAAATAAAATGAGGAGTGACCCCACAAGGCATAATCAGGGTCTTTACTGCCAATATCATCAAGACCGTGGACACACTACAGAAGATTTTAAAACTTTACGTGACTATCTAGAGCAGCTGGTCAAGATCAGGAAGTTGAGACAATTTTTGCACCAGCCTTCTAGACAAGAGAGTCAGATTAGGTGGACGTATCAGAGGGAATCTTCCTCGAGATCGCCCTTGGGAACAATCAGTGTTATTCTGGCAACCCCAAGTCAGATTGGAGCATGACCATCTGGGGTTATGTCCATAGCACGACCATGTACCGAGGACTCGGTCCTTGAGTCTAAACGAGGGAGAATGGAAGTCCGACCAGCCTTAAGTTTTTCTGATGATGATAAGGTGGGAACAGTTCAACCACATGATGATGCCTTAGTGGTTATCTTTCAAATAGGAGGGTATGATGTAAGGAGGGTCTTGGTAGATCAGGGTAGTGGTGCAGAGATCATGTATCTCGACATGTACAATGGACTTAATCTGAAACCCGAGGATCTAGTTAGCTATGACTCCCCTGTAGTGGGGTTCGACGGGAAGATCATTATCCCAAAGGGCCTAATTAGGCTACTTGTTTAAGCAAGGTCAGAGGCGGTTGAAGTAAGTTTTATTGTGGTGGATGCTTATTCACCATATACTGCTATTTTGGCAAGACCATAGCTTCATGCTATGGGGGCTGTCTCTTCGACTTTGCATCTGAAGGTGAAATTTCCCTCTGGGGACCAGGTTGGGGAGTTTATTGGAAGTCAGGCTATAGCAAGGCAATGCCTAGTTGTAGCTATGAGACACTAGTCTGAAGGTGAATCCTCGACCACCCCAGAAAGGGCCTTGTAGCAATTAATAGAAGTAGAAACATCCTCGAACGTTGTAGATGGAGGAGTGAAGTGCGAGGAGTTAGAGAAGGTTATTATTGATGCTGATGCAGAGAAGTATTTCCATATTGGAGCTCAATTGCCTCATCGGGAGAAGGAGGAGTTGCTGGCTTTTCTTAGAAAGAACGTTGATGTATTTGCTTGGAGTGCCTATAAAGCTTCCGGAGTGGATCAGAATTTCATTTGTCATCATCTGAATGTCAATCCAACAATGACCCCTAAGAAATAACCACCTCGGTGCTCTTCTAAAGAACATGCCAAAGCTGTTAAGGAAGAAGTAATAAAACTTAAGCATCCAGGGGCGATTAAGGAGGTCTTTTACCTAAAGTGGCCAGCCAATACAGTTGTGGTGAAGAAGAAGTCAGGAAAGTGGAGAGTTTGCGTAGATTTTATTGACTTGAACAAAGCTTGCCCTAAGGATCCTTTCATAATCCCTCGGATAGAACAATTGGTGGACGCTATGGTCAGTCATCCTTGGATGAGCTCTTTGGATGCCTTCCAGGGGTATCATCAGATACCATTAACTTTGGCTAACTAGGAGAAGACTGCTTTCATGACACCCACTAGGAATTATCACTACTGAGTAATGCCATTTGGATTGAAGAATGCTGAGTCTACTTACCAGAGGATGATGACTAGAATGTAAAGAGTAAGATTGTAGCTAAGCATTTGAATGATCTCGGAAGTGTATTCGAGATACTGAGGAGACATAAGTTGCGTCTCAATGCTTCGAAGTGTTCCTTTGGCATTAGCTTTGGTAAATTTTTGGGCTATATGATCACGCACCATGGAATTGAGGTTAATCCTAATCAGATTAAGGCGATAAATGATTTACGACCTTCTCGGAATCCTAAAGAAGTACAGAAGTTGACTAGGATGACTGCTGCCCTAAATAGATTTATTTTTCAGTCAGTAGATAGATGTAGACCATTTTTTTAGCTCCTTCACAAATGGAAGGGATTCGAGTGGATTGAAGAGTGTAACCTTGCCTTTGAAGAGTTAAAGGATTATCTGTCTCGACCATCTATTCTTTCTCGACCGGAAAAGGAAGATGTTCTTTTTGCTTACATCGCAGTAACATGTTATGCAGTGAGTTTAGTTTTGGTCAAAATGGAGGCTGGGTTGCAGAAACCGGTCTATTATGTGAGCAGATCTTTACAGGAGGCAAAAATCAGTTATTTGCCACTGGAAAAAGCCATTTTGGCCATAGTGCAAGTAACGAGAAAGCTCCCTCACTACTTCCAGGCACATACTGTGGTAGTTCTCACTCAACTTCCTCTACAATAATTACTTTGAAGGTGTGATTATATGGGAAGGATCGCCAAGTGAGGGACGATTCTAGTGGCATTTGACATAAAGTACATGCCTCGTACCCTATTAAAGGACAGGTTCTTGCGGACTTAGTGGCGGAATTCATTGAACACTCAAGGGCAGGTGTCACTGGGGAAAGGGAATCAACAGGAGTGCAGGTCGCGAAGGTTGTGGTCTAGAAATGTTCAACATGGAAGCTTTATGTTGATAGGGCAACTAACCAAAAGGGGTCTGGAATGGGGATAGTGATAATATCTCCAGATATAATAACTATTGAAAAATCTTTGAGGTTGGGCTTCTTAGCCACTAATAATGAGGCTAAATATGAAACCTTGTTGACTGGGGTAGCTATGATCAAAAAACTAGGTGGAAAAATTGTTGAGGTCTTCTTGGACTCAAGGTTAGTTGTCGGGCAAATTAAAGGTAAGCTAGAGGCCAGGGATCCGAGTATGCAAGGATATCTGGGTAAAACTCGCTAGTTACAATCTGGCTGTGAGTCTTTCTCTATATAGCATGTCCCGAGGAGTAGGAATACTCGCACAGACTCTTTGGCAACCTCTTCTGGGCAAGACCTTCCTCGGGTTATCCTCGTCGAGGATTTGGTGAGGCCTGTTGAGCTGGAGGTGATGAAAGTCGGAGTATACTAGATAAGGGTTGGTCCCAACTAGATGGACCCCATAGTTTTATTCTTGAAAGAATGAGCATTACCTCTTGAAAGTGGGGAGGTAGAAAAGATACGAAGAGAAGCTTCCCGTTTCTGGTTATCCGAGAAATAGAAGCTGTATAAACGCTCTTTTTCAGGGTCGTACTTACTTTGTGTCCATCCCGAGGTGGTGGAGCCACTTTTAGAGGAACTGCATGAAGGAATCTATGGAAGTCATACAGGAGGCAAATTGTTGTCACATAGGGCTCTTACTCAGGGTTACTGGTGGCCAAGTATGCAGAAAGAAATACAAGATTATGTTACAAAGTGTGATCAGTGCCAAAGGTTTGCTCTAAACATTCATCATCCTAGGGACGTATTGAATCCTTTGTTTAGTCTGTGGTCATTTGCACAATGGGGCTTGGATGTTGTAGGGCCATTTCCTATAACTGTGAGAAACCGAAGGTGGCTTCTTGTCGGAACGAATTACTTCACAAAGTGGGTTGAGGCTGAGCTGTTGTCTAATATCAGGGATGTTGATGCAAAGAAGTTTGTTTGGAAGAATATTGTTATCCGATTTGGGATTCCCCATACTCTTATCTCGGATAATAGGCTTCATTTGATAGCAAGGCCTTCAGGAGCTATTGTGGTGAGCTTGGCATTAGGAATAGATACTCAACCCCAGCCTACCCGTAAGGAAATGGGCAGGCTGAAGCAGTTAATAAGGTTATAGTTAGTGGGCTCAAGAAAAGGTTAGATGAAGCAATGGGTAGATGGGTTGAAGAGCTCCCACATGTTCTTTGGACATATCAGACAACTCCTCGCCGTTCAACTAGGGAAACACCATTTTCCATGACATAAGATTCTGAGGCTGTGATCCCTTTGGAGACTGGGTTTCCGACATTAAGGACAAGCCTGTTCACTCCCAACAACAATGATCAATTACTACAGAAGAGCCTGGATTTAATCGACAAACAAAGAGAATTGGCCATGGTCTAGTTGGCACATTATCAGCAAAAGCTCAAGTAGGGATATGATATGGGAGTGAAGGTCAGACAATTAGCATTAGGAGATTTGGTGTTAAGAAAGGTGGTGGGAACTACAAAGAACCCATCATGGGGAAAACTAGGACTTAACTGGGAGGGGTTATACCGCATCACTTCAGTGGCCGGGATATGAGCTTATTTTTTGGAAGATTTAGATGAAAATGTTGTACCACGTCCGTGGAATGTAAATAACCTTAAAAGGAACTATTATTAATGAAAGGCAATCTTGCCGTCTTTTATCTTGATTATTATTGCCTACGTTCTTTCCTATTTTTCTAAGTGTTAAATAGAACCTCAGTCATGCCTGGTTCCCCGAACCACATACCTTGGGTAAATTAATATTTCATATTTTTCTAAGTGTTAAACAAAACTTTGGTCATGCCTAGATTCTCGAATCACATACCTTGGGTAAATTAACGTTTCATATTTGTTTAAGTATTAAACAGAATCTCGGTGATAAATTAACGTTTCATATTTGTTTAAGTATTAAACAAAATCTCAGTCATGCCTGGTTCCCTGGACCACATACCTTGGGTAAATTAATACATCATATATTTCTAAGTGTTAAACATAACCTCGATCATGCCTGGTTCCTCGAATCACATACCTTGGGTAAATCAACGCTTCATATTTGTTTAAGTATTAAACAGAACCTCGGTCATGTCTGGTTCCCCGGACCACATACCTTAAGTAAATTAATACTTCATATTTTTCTAAGTGTTAAACAGAACCTCGGTCATGCCTAGTTCCCCGAACCACATACCTTGAGTAAATTAATATCTCTTATTTTCCTAAGTATTAAACAGAACCTCGGTCATACCTGGTTCCTCGGACCACATACCTTGGGTAAATTAATGCTTTTTATTTATTCAAGTATTTAATAAAATCTTGACCTTGCATGGCTCATCAGATTGTGCACATTAGACACATTAGTGTTGTTCACTTACTAAAGTGTTACTTGTTAATTACTTGAATTGTGTAAGTATACTGGAACAGTGTTATGCTAGTTTTTTAATCTTTGGGGTCTACAGTGTTGTTTCCTGCTTGAATGCTTAACCATATTTAGTGGTAGACAATTAGCAATACAAGTTATGCATAAGTAGCAGGCACTTAGAGAAAACTAAAAATTTTCATTAAATTATGCCTTGGTAAGGTAGAGGAAGTACATGTTTTTTTTTTTTTTTTTAAAAGAGTAAGTGCAAGACAAATACAAGCTTGAGCAACAATGCCCTAGCTACTAGCAGGTGGTGGGGGGTCGGCCTTAGCTGCTGATAGGTTCAGGCGCTTTGTCCTTAGCTGCCTCCTTTTCCTTGGAAGCCTATTTTGTTGCTGGTGGAGGCTTAGACTGTTCAGGCATTTTGTCCTTGGTTGCGTCTTTTCCCTTGGCCTTTATGCTTTCCTTACCAGGCTCCTTGGAGGTCTCTAAGGTGGCTTTAAAGGTATCAGCATCAACAAGCTGAGCAGTTTCAAGTGCTTTAGGAGTAGTAGTTGCCTGGGAGTTGGGCTGGGCTGTTATGCGCAATGTTGGAGGGTAGAAGATATTTTCCGTCTTCCTCAAGTCCGAAGAAGCACCCACCCCAGCCAGGTTTAATGCCTCAGTCCATACCTGAAGGCGGTAACCTCGGCAAACTCCTGTGACTTTGGCTCTTAGAGTGTCTTTAGTCTCTTTAACCCCGATATCATAGCCATTTTGCTTAGCCCGAGCAACAGCCTCCTCATTCTCTTCCAACTCTTTTTTTCTGAGCTTCTATTTACTCCCTAACAATCGCTGGTTGCTCCTCGACCTTACGCAACTGCTAACGCTAGTCCTCAACTTGTTTTTCAACATCAGCTAGAGCGGCTTCTGCGCTTTTCCTTTCCCTGTCTGCATCAGTCAGTTTAGTGTTGAGCTCTTTAATTCTCTTCTTAGCCACAACCAAGGTCTTAACAGCAGATATGCGACGAGCCTCCTCGTCCTTCAGCTGGGCATGGGCATGGTCCACTCATTCCTCAGGGATATTTGTCATCTAGATTGCCTAAAAAAGAAAGAAAGAAGATAACAACGTGAAGAAGGAAAAGTAAGTTAAACCCTTCAAATGAAAGAGGTAATAATAATAAGTAAATAACTTTTGCAAGATAATGAATTAAGCTATGTCCTATAGCCAGGTCCCTTTTTAGGGTTAGAAAACTTCATGCTTCTTTAAGGTTTTCAGGTCGGCCATGTCCTGAGGTAAAAGTAAAGGTTGTTCCAGAGCGTCAACAACGTAGCCCGCTTTCCCTTTCTAAAAATCCTTGATGGAGGAATCCAAAGGGAGTAGGGCCCCATCCAATTCAAGCACAAGATTCCAAACTGGAATCCTAGGGCAGCAATTAGCAACCATGTCCGCACCTAAGCCTTCTGGTGTGTTCTTCCTTTGTGCCCCTTTAGCGACCTTTGCTCCTTTCTGGGGCTCGAGGACCTTGGGGACAATTTCACCTCCTCGGATGCCTTTTTCCCTTTCTTCTCCCTTTTCCTTTTCTTTTCTGGTTGTTCTTAAGGGGAAGTATGAGTAAGGAGGGGAGTGGGAGGTCGAGGTTGGATAGCTACCTCGGGGGCATACCCTCATGTATGTGATTCTAAAAGCTCGAGGAGGCTGGTGTTCTTTTTACGTTGGAACACCATGGCTTCTGGAACATTGGACAACTCTTAGTTGCTGCTCACTTGAGCAGAAGGTAGATGTGTGAAAGTGGCACTTGGAGACTCTGTAGGAGCGGTTGATCAAAGACCTCAAAATCTTCTTCAGAGTCTAGAACTTCAATTACTTTTACTGTTTCTTCTTCGGGAATTGAATGTAAGGAGGTTGCTTCTTCCTTGGTAACGCACTAGGAGGGCAACTCAACCTGGTGGGTACCTTCAAGTGGAGGGCTAGTAAGGAACTTAGGTACTGCGATGTTGATTTGCTACAGCTGGGCATCCTTCACCTTGATGATGTACTTGTGAGATTGAAAATTGGATGAGATGGGCTTATATCCGAGGATGACGTGAGCGGCGCATAGCTATCCATTCGTATGGAGAAAGATCTTGGATCGGAGTATCCTAGTGAGATCGGGTTCATTAACAAAGTTAAAATTGGGGGCTGTGAAATTCTTATCTGCAAAAATCCAAAAAACAAAAGTATAATTACAAAAGGGACTTTCTAAAATATATATATATATATATATCTCCAAACTATAAGAAAAGAAAGAAGAGACCATGAAATTATAGTGTTTATTGTTAAAAAAAAGGGTACTTAAACCTAGAACACCCCACTTGGGTGCCCCTCTTGTGTCGAACAATGAAGACCATCATACCACTCACCCGAGACTATTAAAAAATCTTGGTCCATGCCCTTGTTAGATTCGGGGAGACATGAGATAAGCCTGACTTCAAGGACCCTAGTTTTGAGGTAGTACCCCATTCTCTTAAGGTGCTGGCAGTTATACACCCAATTGACGTCATGATGGGTGAGGTTTACCCCCATCTTTTCATTAAGGGCGTCCACACTACCTAATATCCTAAATAGGTTTGGGGAGCATTGGGTTGGGCAGAGTCTATGGGCAATCAGAAAATCCCGAGTCACCCTTCCCCATAGGGATTTTCATTCCTCCCTTTATAAAGACAATCATAGGGATCACCACATCCCCCTTTGATCTTAGAGCATGCCATTCACCAAGAAGGCAATGTCGTATAGAGACCCCAAGTGGGATTTTGTACCAAGCCTTAAAGCTTTCTATACCCTCGGGAGTATCTACTAAGCTAGCAAACCTACCCATCTAAGAAGTAAGAGAAGATTGTTGAAGAGTGAGGTGGAGAATAGGAGGCCGAGGAAGAAAGGATTCTAAAAGTCAATATACGAGCTAAAGGGTACTTACAGAGAAATAGGAAAGGAGCACCTTGAACCGCTTCTTGAGAGATTGGAGATTCCAAGAAATGGAGAA
The DNA here is from genome assembly GCA_032727855.1 of Quercus ilex subsp. ballota. Taxonomy (NCBI): domain Eukaryota; kingdom Viridiplantae; phylum Streptophyta; class Magnoliopsida; order Fagales; family Fagaceae; genus Quercus; species Quercus ilex. Next base: position 30,559,087 of record CM064909.1, read on the forward strand.
TTTATATTCCCCACACATTTTATATAGGAAGAGAAGATGAGCGAGAAAGTTCCCACTTGAATTTCCATGGAAAATCTCTACCGCAGGATTCTCATTGCGCCATAGAACGTGGGGGACAGAGCACCTTGTGCAGCAATTAATGGGGCGTTGCGGATGCCGAAGCATTAGGAATGTGTACAGAGCAGATGAAAAGACGTTACCACATGGAATGTTCACTGAGTGTGTGAAGTTTGGAAACCAAAATCAAAACCCCACTTTCCTTAGAAGAGAAAAAATGTGGAGTTTTGAGGGGCTATTGTGGGGATAAACGAGCCGAGTAGGAGTATTGGGCTGTGGGCCATGCCCGAGGATATAAGGGAGCCCAAGGATGGTCGAACAGTAAGATAAGTATGTGGGTCAATGGGTCGAGGACAAGGACAAGTAATAACAAACAAATGGTGTCTCCCGAGGATCCAAACTTCCTCGGGAAGCGTTGTTAAAGGTTGGAGCTCAGTCACCTAGAGAATACCGTGCAAGAGGCAACCATACTTCTGATGATAAGTTTCAGATAAAGGAGTCCACAGTAAACTAAGAAATATCTAAGAAGAAGATTGCTACCACCACATTAAATGTTCTACACCTAACCAACTGGCTACATTTATGTGGAAATAACCCCTGAGTAAGGATATCTCAGTTCACAGTTATTCACAAAGTTTCTAGGAGGTTTCTGATGGGACAAGCATCCAAAAGATCGCCTACATGATCAACAAGTGGAAGGTTGGGATTGAAAAGAATAGGACTATATAAGGAAATGGCCCCGTGAAAAATGGGGCATGGAATCTAAGAGGAAAAGAAAAAACTCCTTGTACAATTGTACTTAGAAAAAGCTTGAGTAAATATAAGAACACTTCATCCTCGGACTTAACTAAGGAGTGTTATTCCCTTCAAATTATGTTTTCTTATCTTTCTGGCACGAATCCAATATATTGTGGCCCATACTTGATTTATTGAGTATTTTATCTGTAAAATTCACTCTAACAAATATATTATTTTGGGCTTGTTGTGCCATCATCCATTTTCATTGGGCTAAGGGTCTAATTCTAGTCCTTACAAGAGTTTTTATTTTTATTAAGTATTCATAATGTACGTATCTCTTCCTTTGCAAATGCAAAAAATATAACTCTTTTTTTTGGTTGGTAATACAATAAATATAACTACTACATGGGAATATAGGATCGGGTCCCACACGCGCCACACCTCGCGTACACTGCTCCTACAAGCTTGGACAGTTCTAATTTTATCGGATGTCCCCCGTCGGGACCACAAGCTTGGACAATTGATCCAGCAAGAACAAAGTGAAGTGAGACGAAAGACCATAGAATAGATGCCAGAAGAACGTTTAGCAAACGGAAGTATCAAAGTAAAAGTAACGGAAAAGCAATAGCCTTTGACACAGATGCTGACATGACAAGACTGATTGCAAAGCTGGTCGCGACGTGGATCTTTCAAAAAAGCGATTAGGAAATGCATATAATTCTTCCTCAGTAGTTACCTAATTTACTTGTCCTCAAGTACCAGTCGCACTCACACGTCGGAGAGAGACAGACAGGTATCCTATGAGGCTTATTAATTGTCCATTCATCTTGCATGTGCTTCCCACACAGAGAGAGCGACGCACGCAGAGATTTTACTTTCGTTCTCGACTCGAGTACGAACCAAAACAATTTGTCATCCCCACTCGCGATGCCACACATTTTACACGCTGACACTTTACATATAGTCAAAAAGTTTGTTTAGAATTTGTGTTATAATAATTGCACAAAACAGACTCATACGTTACGAATACTGAGTCGAGGATGGAAACTTCAAACATTTAAATTATAAACTAAGCTAGAGCTTAGCATTGGGGTTTGTTAAGAAGTATCTATTTTACCATTTCAAAATATACTTTATCTATTTTACTATTTTATTTTACAACTAACTTACCATCCATTATTTTTTACATATAATTTATTAAAATAATATAAATTACACTATCAAATAAAAATAAAAATAAATTTTATGTTTCTCTCTTTTAAAGTATGAGAGAGAATAAAATATCAATATTTTTGTTTATAACCTATGAACAGTAACACCAGTATTGGGGTGTAAAAACCCACCAGTTACTATTTTAGCAATCAACAACCCAAATCCAAAATCTAGCCACATCCAAGGACAGTTTTTTTTTTTTTTTTTTTTTTTTTACCAATTGTTCAGAAGGATGTAAAATATTGTTGATGCCCAATTTTGTGAATCCATATCCAAAAGCCCATGAAGAAGAAAGCCCAGTAAGTTGCAAAACGCAAATCTGCCGCAGAATACAAGTCTGCCGCAGAATACAGATCTGCCGCAGGATACAGTTCTCTGGCAAGATGGCTTCGGCAGATGAAAATAAATTAGGCCCAAGACCCTTTTGATCCAGTCAACATCATTTGGCCCACAAATGCCCAAATCATTTTGTATAAAAAAGATAGACGTGAAAACTTAGAAGAAAAACACACGGCAGGCCCAAAAGGGCCCGACAGGATTGAGATAAGCAGCAGGAATAACAATCTGGTATGGCAGGAGATGCCAAGCCATGAAGCAAACACCCAAAATAAAGGGAGGCCCAATGATCCAACAAGGCCTAACTCTCCAAAGAAAGGGACAAGTCATAAATGTTGGCCTGCCGGAGATGCAATCCACACCAGAAAAGGCCAAAAAGCGCACGGCAGGATATGCGCACTCATTTTCAGACCTCGGCAAACGAATGAAACATCAAGAAGGTAAAGCATGCATACGACCCAGGCATCACCAGCCTATACCCAGCCACTATGGGAAAATGTGAGGTCATGGGTGAGGGCACGGTCTGGCGGTGGGGAGAGGAGTGGAAACCCATTCTTGTGTTTCTTGCCCAGGCTCTTTCGGTGGGCACAGTCCTGCTGGGATGACATGCCACCCAAAAGAGGCAAGACTGGATAAGAACCACTAGGTGCATGCCATGAGAGACCGAGAGGGAGAGGGTACACACTGGACGAGTAGAAAAGGAACCGTAATTGTCTGAAAGCCACAGGTCAATGGTGGTAGTCAGAACCATTGACTCGGTAAGTGGTTGGCAAAAGGTTCCCATACCAGACAAGGGCCATGAAAGGGCTAGAATAGTAAAATCGGTCACGGCAGACTCTATATAAGAGACCCGTAGCTATGTACAGGAAAGGAGGAGGTAAAGGGGGGGAATTGAAAAAAAGAGAAAACAAAGAGAAGAAAACAAAAGAAAAGAAAGAAAGAAAGAAAGGAAAAAAGAAAAGAAAGACAAGAATTCTAAGAAAGAAAACAGAGAGAAAAGATAAAACAAGAGAACAAAAGAAAGAAAGAAAACATAGCATTTTATGGCAGGCATGCACCCAAATGGGTTAACCCCCTCTCTCCCTCAATAGCCTTGTCCTCCATTGGAGGGAAATACGACTTATGCTCGGGTACATACCATTTAGGGCTGATCTCTCAAAGCAATTAATTTCTCCTTTGAAGTTACTTGCGTTGAGGGAGCAGTTTTCCCTTCCCTGGTTAGAGTCCCGCGGTGATACTTGGTGTGGCAGACTCATTCTCTTTACTCTACTAATCCAGCTCTAATCCTTTGTTTAAGTGTTATTCTTTAAAAGCGAGGTCTTTTAAGTTATTTATCTTATTTATTGCGGCAGAAATAGTGACTGCATTTTCTTTACGTTTTCTATATATTGTCTGTCTGCCATAACCTCTTAACAATGACTCTGCTTGCTGTGAGCTTATAAACAGACTTTAGCAAACATGGTGTGGCTTGCGCACAAGCCAGGCCGAGGAAGTGGAAAAATGTTTCTGCAGTAAAAACGAAGAGTGGTCATTCACATTGTAGAAGGCTTTAAAGCACGGCAGACAGCTTTAAAGCACGGCAGGCAGCTTCACTGCATAGCAGAAACTTTTATTGCACGGCAGACAGTTTTACTGCACGGTAGAAAGTCCTGCTGCACAGCAGAAAAGTTAGACCTGTGGCAGAACTGGAGAATAGTTCCTTCTGCGGCAAAAAAGTCAATCCTGCGGTAGAAACTGGAGAAAAGTTCCTGCGGCAGGAACAAAGGATAAGCCCACTTCGCAGCGTCTTCCCTTGGACTTGGACTTAACGTTTGCGCACAAGCCGGCCCAAGTTGAGCTCCAGTTGGACCGGTCTCAACTCCCTTACTCAGAATACTCGGGCCTACTACCGCGGCAGGCAGCCCAGCCCAATGCACAACAAAAAAAAAGGCCCCCACATACAAATGGCGACTTCACTGGGGAGTTGGGATCAAGATGGGGAGAATGAGAAATTTCTCTCTCGCAAACATGTTTCCAAGTCCTTACCAAAGCAAGACGTGCAGATGTTCTTAAACCTTCCAAGCTATACTTTCAGGAAAATATCCAAAACGTCATAGCAGTCCATAACAGAATCCTATGGCAGAATATCACAACAATGTTGTAGCAGAATTCTGTGGCAGAATACAGCAACGTTACAGCAGGATAGTGCTGTGACAGAATCCAGCAATGTTACAGCAGGACAGTTTCGTAGCAGAATTCTATGGCAGAATACAACAACGTTACAGCAGGACAGTGCTGTAGCAAAATTCTGTGGCAGAATACAGCAACGTTACAGCAGGATTGTGCTGTGGCAGAATCCAGCAATGTTACAGCAGGACAGTTTCGTAGCAGAATTTTGTGGCAGAACACAGCAACATTTAAACAAAGCAATATCTTAAGCAAAATGCTATAGTAGAATATTGCAGCAGAATGTTGTGGTAGAATACCACAATACCATAGTAGAGTTTAATGGCATTGCCTCAAAAATACGGTAGCAAAATATCACTACAACACCATAGAGTTCTACAACAAAAATGCCACTTGTTCCTATCCTTTAAATGCCACTTGTTTTCCTTGTCATGCATGTGAGACATGTGGCAAGCCACTCATTCAAACATGCAAAGCTTTCTAAGCCACTTATCACCTTTTGCTCTCATTTCTTTCAAGGAAACACTAGAAGCTTTGTAAACTCTCTTCATCTCCACCTTCAGGTCCAGCACTTAGAGGAGAAAAATCCCTTCATTCCCTCACAAGGTTTCAATCATTTTTTTTTTTATGCTAGTGAGTCTAGCTCTACTTCCCCTGAAGAACCAAAAGCTAGAAAAAAAAAAAATGAAGCTATTGTAGCCAAAGGAAAATTTTCATCATTACTGTACTGTTGCGAATAACTATTTCCTCCGTGAAGTATCCTTTAGCAGATTTTTTTTCCAGAAGTGCAAAATGTCCCTCCGCAGAAATTTTGTAGCAGAAAGTGCAAATCCTTCGGCAGACTATTCACAGCAGAATCTGCTGAACCCCAAAAATGCAGAATGTTCATTGGTAGAATGTTTCATAGTAGAAAGTTTTAGAAGCCAAAGTGCAAATATCACAGCAGACTGCTCACAGCAGAATATTCTGCGGTAGAATATTCTACAGCAGAATTTTATATTCCAGCAGGTCTTTTCGCAGAATATCCTACCACAAAATTTAGTATTGAATTCTTGAACTTTCTAAGTGCAATCACAAATCCAATGTAATTATCTTCTACAACAAAAGTGATCATTGCCCCACCAAGAATTCATGGGAACACAAATTTAGGAAAAGGGCCAAGGAAGCCCAAGACAAGCAAATGGGCTGAGGAAGCCCAAGACAAAGCAAATGGGCCGAGGATGCCCAAGATAAAGCAAATGGGTCAAGGATGCCCAAGGGAAAAACACAAGGGACGCAGGAGCCCATGAGTAAGAAAATCCATGGCCAGATAAGCTATTGGGGAAAGAATAAGCGGCAGGCCTGGGAAGGCTTAGCAGGATCAAGTCATTGCAACAGGAATGACTGAGTAGTATGGCAGGACATGATCGCAAATCTTTAGAAAGAAACTGCAGAAGAGCTATAGCCACAATCATATGTAGTAGAAAACACATGGGAAGCAATTGTGCTTGCAGTGGAACGAAGTCAAAGCATGCTTGGGAAGTAACTTTTTTCCCAAATTCTCTAGCAACGAAGAATTTCTACAATATGGCAACTTGCAGATCCATGGCATCTAATTTTTTTTTACTGAAGAATGCATAAACCATATGACGGAGCATCAACACCAAGAGAAGGTGATATCAAGCTCATCCAGTTGTCTCACACACTGGGGGTTAAAGCTCATTCTGTAGCAAACACGGGAAACCTACTGCTGAAAGCTAAGGGCTTATTCTTGTATACTGGGAGCTGTCTCATTTTGCAACAAAATTTGGGAAGTCTTCTTCAAAAAGCTAAAGACTCATCCAGGTGTCTCACATGCTGTGGGGGGGGCTAAAGCAAGGGAGTCAATACCGTACCGGAGACTGTACCGGTTTGGTCAGCGGTACGATATATTTCGGATACCGGTCAATACCGGTGTACCGTTTCGGATTTACCGCTATTTTTTATATTTATAAATAAATATATATATATATATGTATGTATGTATGTGTATATTATAATAAATATAAAAGTTGTTTATATATATGTATGTGTGTGTATGTGTGGGGTGAAAAAAATTGTGAGTGTATGTGAGTTCACATTTTCATCACTTACAACTCCTCACACGATAAATTATAACAAAAATTGTTTAAAATGTTATAATATTAGCATTGTCAAAATATAAATTTGTTGTAATACTGTAGCAATATGGCAATACACGTACATTATTGTCACATCATTTGGGCTCAAAGGCCAAAGTTGAAAAGAAGTGGTGGAAAGTGTTGACGTGGAGAGCTCACCTTTTATTCAAAAATTAAAACCTTTCAATGTTTCCAATGCTTGGCAGCTGGTGGCAGTGTACTATAGTCACATGGAGAGCTTAGGAAACTTCAAAAGCAAATACAAAACAAAGAATGAGAAAGTAAGAAGAGAAACCAGACACATAGTTCAGCAAAAAAATAAAGAGAGGGAGACGGACAGACCGGCAAAGAAGAAGAAGAAAAAAAGGTTTAGCAAAAAAAAAAGAGAGGGAGACAGACAGAGAAGAAAAAGAAAAAAAGGTTCGGCAAAAAAAAAAAAAAAGAGAGGGAGACGGACAGACCGACAGAGAAGAAGAAAAAAAGGAAAAAAGAAGAAGAAGAAGAAGAACTGAAGAAGAAGAAGCAGTTGCTTCACGGCGCAACCCTTGCTTCGTCATCGTCTTCTTCCTTTTCTCCTTTTTCTCTGTTTTCTTTCCTTACAAATGGGACTTTTCGTGTTTCGGCCGGTATTCATTTTCCGGCCGGAACACCCGGAATTCGCCTGTACGGCCGCTACAATGCCGGTACGACCGGTATTAAATCCGGTACGAAATGAGAGGGGTAAGTGTACCGGTTCACCGGCCGGTACGGTACGAGATCCTCTTCCCTGGGCTAAAGTCCCATTCTGCAGTAAATTTAGAAAGCCTGCCGCAAAGTGCTTAGAGTAACAATATGAAGCAGCAACATCATGTATCTTCTACAAAAGCTTGGTGTGTTGCGCGGTTCAAGAAAGTTTGGAGGAGGAGAGTAATGAAGTGAAAAACAAAGAAGTTGTGGCAGAAAATGATGTATAGGTTGTGGCAGAAGAAGAAATGAAGGAAGTTGACCTGGGGTCTGTCTCGCAAGGACCAAGGCCCATCTCAATTAGTGCAAGTTTGACAGAAAAAGAAAAATCAGAATTGATACTGTTGCTAAAAAGAATTCAAAGATGTGTTCACATGAGGTTACAGTGAAAATGCTAGGATGGGATCCTGGGTTAATAGTGCATACATTGAATGTGGACCGCGAGGCTAAGCTAGTAGCCCAGCCTGCCAGGGCGTTCCATACTGCCTGCCAGGGCGTTCCACGCTGCCTGCCAGGGAGTTCCACACTGCCAGCCAGGGCGTTCCACACTGCCTGCCAGGGCGTTCCACGTTGAGATAGAAGGGGTAAAGCTTTGAGGAAAGAAGTACAACAGGCAGCCTTCAAAAGGCTACAACAGATCATGATGAACCTTCCTACTGTGCAAGCCCCAATCCGCAAAAAGCCATTGTTACTCTACCTAGCCACCAATTCATATGCCATTGGTGCATTAATGGCCCAGAAGATGGAAGAAAAGTTTTGAAATAGAACATGCTCCAAGGAATGAAAATCGTTTTGCCAATGCTTTGGCCGCATTAGGCTCTCAAATAATGTTCAAAAGGGATAGCACCAAAGTGGAGGTCAGCAAGAGAAAAGAGTCCATAATTGAGAGGCTGAAAGAAAGATTCAAAGAAGAACAGTGCGAAGGGGACTGACAGATCCCCATAAAAAAAGCTTTGACGAAGGAAGAAAATGACGCAAAACTAAAAGTATTGAAAGACTACGTCCTGGTGAGAGAAGAATTGTACCGCAGGATGCCGGGTGGTGTATTGTCCAGGTGCGTGCGGCAGGAGGAAGCCCAAAGAAAGTAAAAAGAAGTGCATGACAAGACCTCTGGATCCTGCGGAGAAATTATTCTCTACCGCAGACTCCAAAGAACAGGCTTTTATTGGCCAAGTATGGGCAAAGATGCGGACCAAGTTCAAACCCAATGTGGGACCTACCAGCTTGCGGCAGACAGAGAGGAAAATTACGTTGTGTTCATCAGCGAAGATTGGAGAAGCCCATTCACGAAGTACCTGACAGAAGGTATCCTGCCACAAAAGCACAGTAAAAGATACAAGCTTAAGAGGTTGGCAACACGTTACTTCTTGCAAAATACAATCCTTTTCAAAAAAGGGTACGATAGGGACCCCTTAAGATGTTTGGGCCCTGAAGAAGCAAGAGAAATGATAAAAGAAGTTCACTCAGGAGAGTATGGCGAACACCAAGGGAAGAGAAAGCTTTACAGATGCCTGCTGCAAATGGGCTACTACTGGCCTGCCATGAAGAGAGACACAGCAGAATTTGTAAAAAAAAAAAAAAAATGCCACAGCTGCCAACTACAGGCCAACTTGATTTACACTCGTCCACAAAACTTACACAGCATGGTCACCCCATGGCCCTTCCACACTTGGGGGCTTAAAGATCATTAGCAAAATGAGCCAAGAGGATGGGCAATGCATCTGCCAGACGCTCTAGAGAAATTCGCCAAAGTCAGCCACAGGGTTTTCACCTTTTTCCTTGGTCTGCGGGACAGAGGTAATGAGCCCGGCAGAAGTAATGACTCCATCCCTGAGAGTTATGCAGATGCAGTAGAAAGAAAAAGAAAAGGAAGTCTTTGCGGCAGAAAGATGCGAAGACCTAGAGGGGCTTGATGAAAGGAGGGAAGAGACCCAAGAACGCAATCGCAGATATAGACAAAAGATGACTAAAGCCGATGGCAGAATGACAAGAAGAATATGTTAAAGAAAAAAAAAAAAAAAAGCAAACACGAAGGAATCAATAGTTGCTGTGGCAGAATGACAAAGAAAGTGTTTAGAAAGTGAAGATTTCTCACAAAAGCATCCTCATTTCCCCTTGAAAAAATATCTATAGTGGCACCACTTGTAGGCGCCTTAAAATGAGTGGCAGACTCAGTCACTTCTGCGGGAAGATCACTTTTGCAGCAGAACCAGAATTTATTGCAGAATCAGAAACAACCCGCAATGCAAACAGCAAAGGTACAAGAGTATTGATGATCTTGAGGGCTAAAAGGTCCTCTATTATTGCAACAATACATTTGCCCATGTCAGAAGCAGCTCCGGGTAAGGAGGCCTTCCATAAATACATCATCACTGAAAGAAACTTGCCTTTCCACAAGGACCAACACCCTTCTCCGCAGAAACTTCATCCTGGCAAAGAATACATGTGTCCTTTAACACAGCAGAAAGTGTTATCAGCAAATGAAAGAGTACTCTACTATGATAAGGGCTTGCAATGTTAGCTCTACACTTTGTTTTGAGCAAAAGAAATGAAGATGTGTAAACGCAAAGAGAAAGAAGAGTCAAAGAATCCAAACAGCCAATTTTGAGCATTCTACAGAGATGAGAAAATGTAAAACATCATAATGAAGAAGAACCCAACAAGAAAGGATGAAGAGATGAAGAGATGATGCTAAGGAATACGTGAGGAAAGTAAGCAGTCAAGCCTAATTTCTTCTGCCGCAGAATTTGCTACAACCTTCACTTCCTACAGTATAGATGCTGCTCTAGCAGAAGCAAAGTAAGAGGCGCATTGATGCAGAGAAATAAGTGCTTGTATTGCGGCAGAAAGTGTCTACATATTCTGCGGTAGCAGAAAAATGAGTATTTATCCCTACAAAAGCAAAGAAATGAGTACGTGCTGCGGCAGAAACGTGAAGAAATAAGTATACAAATTGCCGCAGACATAAAGAACTGAGTACCATTGTAGAAGTCCAAGATCACAAGGAATTTCCAAGAAGCAAACCAAGAAACAAGCAAAGAAATGATGAAGAGAAGGATGCACACATCATCATCATCAACAATCCCGTTGAATGAAAACCATATGGGAAGAAAATAGTTGGTAAATTGAGAAGAAAACCATTAAGACCGAATGGCAGGAATAATGGATCACAGGCCCATAAAACAAAACAAATGGGTCTTGAGGAAGCAAATGGGACAAAGGAGCCCAAAAGAATTGAAATGGGCCGAGGATGCCCAAAAGAACAAAATGGGACAAAGGAGCCCAAAAGCGATGAAATGGGTCGAGGATGCCCAAAAGAATAAAACGGGACAAAGGAGCCTGAATGGGACAAAGGAGCCCGAAAGTGATGAAACGGGCCAAGGATGCCCAAAAGAATAAAATGGGACAAAGGAGCCCGAAAGAATTGAAACGGGCCGAGGATGCCCAAAAGAATAATATAGGACAAAGGAGCCCAAATGGGACAAAGGAGCCCGAAAGCGATGAAATAGGTCAAGGATGCCTAAAAGAATAAAATGGGACAAAAGAGCCCGAAAGCAATGAAATGAGCCAAGGAAGCCCGAAACAGCATAGTGCAAGCCCAATGAGAGTACTGGGCTACGAAAATTTAGCAAAAGGAAAGCATACAGCAGGACCAAAAAGGCCCAGCAGGCACAAGTCATGAAGAGCAAAAGGAAAGCATACAGCAAGCGCAAAGAAGCTCAGCAGACCCAGCACCACCCTCATGAAGAGCAACTTTTTGGCTACCCTTGGAGGGTCGTAAAATTGTAGAAAGAAAGAAAAACAACGTGCCTAAGGAGAGTAAATATTGAAACAGCAAGCACGCGAAGAAAAGAAGAGAAGCATTCGCATGTGAGTTGTGAAACAACCCACGGAAGAAAACTGCATGAGTTTTCGCATACGAATTGCAGGAGCAATCCATATGCTCAGGGGGCTAATTGTCGATGCCCAATTTTGTGAATCCATATCCAAAAACCCATGAAGAAGAAAGCCCAGTAAGTTGCAAAACGCAAATCTGCCGCAGAATACAAGTCTGCCGCAGAATACAGATCTGCCGCAGGATACAGTTCTCTGGCAGGATGGCTTCGGCAGATGAAAATAAATTAGGCCTAAGACCCTTTTGATCCAGTCAACATCATTTGGCCCACAAAGGCCCAAATCATTTTGTATAAAAAAGATAGACATGAAAACTTAGAAGAAAAACACACGGCAGGCCCAAAAGGGCCCGACAGGATTGAGATAAGCAGCAGGAATAACAATCTGGTATGGCAGGAGATGCCAAGCCATGAAGCAAACACCCAAAATAAAGGGAGGCCCAATGATCCAACAAGGCCTAACTCTCCAAAGAAAGGGACAAGTCATAAATGTTGGCCTGCCGGAGATGCAATCCACACCAGAAAAGGCCAAAAAGCGCACGGCAGGATATGCGCACTCATTTTCAGACCTCGGCAAACGAATGAAACATCAAGAAGGTAAAGCATGCATACGACTCAGGCATCACCAGCCTATACCCAGCCACTATGGGAAAATGTGAGGTCATGGGTGAGGGCACGGTCTGGCGGTGGGGAGAGGAGTGGAAACCCATTCTTGTGTTTCTTGCCCAGGCTCTTTTGGTGGGCACAGTCCTGCTGGGATGACATGCCACCCAAAAGAGGCAAGACTGGATAAGAACCACTAGGTGCATGCCATGAGAGACCGAGAGGGAGAGGGTACACACTGGACGAGTAGAAAAGGAACCGTAATTGTCTGAAAGCCACAGGTCAATGGTGGTAGTCAGAACCATTGACTCGGTAAGTGGTTGGCAAAAGGTTCCCATACCAGACAAGGGCCATGAAAGGGCTAGAATAGTAAAATCGGTCACGGCAGGCTCTATATAAGAGACCCGTAGCTATGTACAGGAAAGGAGGAGGTAAAGGGGGGGAATTGAAAAAAAGAGAAAACAAAGAGAAGAAAACAAAAGAAAAGAAAGAAAGAAAGAAAGGAAAAAAGAAAAGAAAGACAAGAATTCTAAGAAAGAAAACAGTGAGAAAAGATAAAACAAGAGAGCAAAAGAAAGAAAGAAAACAGAGCATTTTATGGCAGGCATGCACCCAAATGGGTTAACCCCCTCTCTCCCTCAATAGCCTTGTCCTCCATTGGAGGGAAATACGACTTATGCTCGGGTACATACCATTTGGGGCTGATCTCTCAAAGCAATTAATTTCTCCTTTGAAGTTACATGCGTTGAGGGAGCAGTTTTCCCTTCCCTGGTTAGAGTCCCGCGGTGATACTTGGTGTGGCAGACTCATTCTCTTTACTCTACTAATCCCGCTCTAATCCTTTGTTTAAGTGTTATTCTTTAAAAGCGAGGTCTTTTAAGTTATTTATCTTGTTTATTGCGGCAGAAATAGTGACTGCATTTTCTTTACGTTTTCTATATATTGTCTGTCTGCCATAACCTCTTAACAATGACTCTGCCTGCTGTGAGCTTATAAACAGACTTTAGCAAACATGGTGTGGCTTGCGCACAAGCCAGGCCGAGGAAGTGGAAAAATGTTTCTGCAGTAAAAACGAAGAGTGGTCATTCACATTGTAGAAGGCTTTAAAGCACGGCAGACAGCTTTAAAGCACGGCAGGCAACTTCACTGCATAGCAGAAACTTTTATTGCACGGCAGACAGTTTTACTGCACAGTAGAAAGTCCTGCTGCACAGCAGAAAAGTTAGACCTGTGGCAGAACTGGAGAATAGTTCCTTCTGCGGCAAAAAAGTCAATCCTGCGGTAGAAACTGGAGAAAAGTTCCTGCGGCAGGAACAAAGGATAAGCCCACTTCGCAGCGTCTTCCCTTGGACTTGGACTTAACGTTTGCGCACAAGCCGGCCCAAGTTGAACTCCAGTTGGACCGGTCTCAACTCCCTTACTCAGAATACTCGGGCCTACTACCGCGGCAGGCAGCCCAGCCCAACGCACAACAAAAAAAAAGGCCCCCACATACAAATATATATATTATTTGAATGAGGAAAGAGAGACAAAAAGGTAGAGAGGAAAGAGAAAGATGGGAGGGAAGAGAGAGAATTGATTTGTTTATATTATTTGTTGGTATAATTTATATTATTTCAATGAGTTGTATGTAAAAATAGAAATTGAGATGTTGGGTGAGTTATAAAACAAAATGGTAAAACAAAATAAAGTATGTTTTGAGGTTGTAAAATAGCTAGACACCTTTTTGCATTCCCGAATACTAGTGCTAGTTGTGTATATACAACCTTACTGTTCATAGATGCTAAAAATTTTTACAAACCTATACTGGATTAAGCTCTATTTTAATTTCATAATAAGAAACAAAAATTATAAATTGCACATGCATGTCCACTATAATTATTCGGTTCAAGTAATGAGAAATAAGAAAGCAATTTTGAAGGAATATTGTAGAATAAAAGTTGATATAGAATGTGTTTTTCTATTTATTTTTAATTCTAAAACAAAATACACTTATTGCTTTCCTACATCAACATCCCAAACACCCACAGTCAATCACAGGCTTTACAAGATCCATAAGTCTACAAAGTCTAACCTTAAAATCAAAATTGTAATTACCACTGTCACTCAATATAAAATGCAAGCCCCTTTCCCTAGATTAAATGAGACAATAATGTTGGAGCTAGGTAGGTGTTGTCAAAAGATTGAAGGTAAATAACATCGTTTTTTGTTTGTATGTATTTGACATGGGATGACATAAAGGACTATGGGTAGGTGGTATATAAAATAGTAGAATTGCAAGAGGCGAAGATATTGAATTGAAATGCAAAGAGTTTTGTGTGTATATATGAAGGAGGAAAATATTTAAAACATTGATGCAAAGAAAACAAAGAATATTTATTTTTTAATTAAAAAAGTCTTGAAACATTGAACCAAATAAAATAAAAAGTCAATATTTAATTTATTCTTATCTCTATGTGGCACTAAAGAGATTTCAATTTTCTTTGCAAAGAATGCACCACATGATAGAACTTCATACTTCCTCGCATGAAGTCTCTCCTATGGAATTTATTATTAAAAAAAAAAAAAAAATCACTTTGTGAAATGGATTTGCCCCACCTACCTGCAATTCATGTAACCAGAAGTTCTACAGGATATCCTGTAGCTCAGAAAGAAAGAGTGTAAGCTAAGATTGTAGATGCGTTAAATATCTAAATATACAATTTAAGACAATTTAACCTTTTAGACGTTTGTGGATCCTCATGACCATCACGGAGTTGGCAACCGTAGGGGAGTTCAAATGAAACACTAACTCCATCAGGGACTTTTGAGGTGATCAGCATCGTTTAAAAAGCTATTTATCCATCTCTTGTGACTCCAACAGAATAAAGTTTGGGATTCTTATTTCTTGTCCGATGGACTTTTGAGGTGATCAGCATCATTTAAAAAGCTGTTTATCCATAGCTTCACTCCAACGGAAGAAGTTTGGGATTCTTATTTTTTGTCAATTAGCTCATTATCTGTGGGTGCATATATTTCAGTTGTTTAGGATTTATTGGATCATGTCAGGTTCTATTGCTAACTTATTATTTTGTTGGCAAAAATGGCTTGGGAAAGATAATTCAAATATTTGAAATTTGGTTCAAGGCTTTTTGATATGGATTATTTGGACAGAATATAATTGGCATTCTTTCAAGAATACTCAGAAATTGTTGGCTTAGTTAATAAATTTGTGTCAGCAGACTCTTAAATTGGTCTCAGTGTTGGGCTTTCTCAAACTGTTCTTCTCTTACTAAATTTTCCGTCTCTTAGCATAGTTTTTATTTATTTATTTTTTTTACAAGATAAAAATTCTGCTCTATATTAATCTAAATATATATGTGTTTGAAATTCTTTCCTAAAGACTTAAACCTGGCCCTTACCCCCAACACCCCACAAACACTTATACTAGTAGAGTAAGCGTCGCACCAAAGGTGAAACTCTTTTAGCATAGCTTCTTAATTCCTATGTTTCTTTGCTTTTTGTTTTGTAGTTCTCTGTTTATTATTGTGAACACCCTCTATTCTTTTACCTTTTTATTTTTTTTAATAATATTACACTTTTACCTGGGTAAAAAAATAAGAAGGTTTAATGAAATTTTACTGCATTCCAGCACTAAAAACATCATAATCAGTTTGATTTTTGTTAGCACTCTGTCAACAACATGATAGATCATCATGTAGTGGATTGTCCGCATTGAACAGACTATCCTAATTTAGTACCATCATTCATATTGCATATTAGTACGAAGAGTTGCTGGCACAATCTACTATCATTTGTTTTTAGTCTACAATCTGCTTTATGTACATTAACACATTTTACTTCTATTGATGCCAAAACAGACCAAGAACATTAGTAGTATACATTGTAAAGACCTGTGCTTGCACAAATATGGTATGTAAAGACCTGTGCTTGCACAAATATGGTATTTTGGAAGAAAACTCTTCGTGGTGCTTCACATTTATGAGGGATAATGACATCCCTTCATGCACCTTTCTGACGGACACCTCACACTTTTGAGTAAATAGGAATAATCATATTGGAGAACAAAAATGGCTGACATAAACCTTTAATTTGAATTCATCAATTGATGCCCTGTACAGGATTCACTATGTCAGACCATAATTTAGAAACAGTACCACCCTACCATTTAATTGACATTCAATTCCCACCAAATCAGTACCCTAGTCATGGGCTAAGAATCATCCACCAAACTTCCCTGTAGTGATATGATCTTCAAGCTGCTCGTGGCTAACTGTCATGATAACTGGGTAGCAACTGATGCCTGTACACACCCCATTCTAACCCTTCCAACACATCCATTATCAGGAATGTTTTAGAGGATCTGTGTTCTTCATTTACAGCAGGGCTCTGTAAGGTACAAAATCATGGGGCTGGGATTTGCGGTGCAGAAGTAAACCACCAAATGTACGACAAGGACAATAAAAAAATTTACCATATGCTGCTGTCCAACTTCTCTAGTTTCTGAACCATTGAATGATGCTTCCTGCCTTTGAATACTTCAATTAGTGATCGTAGTGCTTTGGATATCATCTCTTTCTTTTGGTCCCCAAGATATATATTTTCAAATTCAGACTGATCACTTGTCTCTCCCAGTGATGAGCATAGCACCTTAAACCACTCCTCAAGAAATGAAGCTTTCTACATGGAACGCATTTAAATAGCCAAAAAGAGAGAAATTTGTCAAGCACTATGAGAAATTATGGGCATATAAAAGTCTAAATCAGTTAAAAGCGATCTGCCACGTCATCCCCCTTAAAGGTACAGACATTATGGGAAAGACTATATTACTAATGTTGCAGACACACACCATAAGAGCAACCAGATGCAGACATTTCAACATGGAAAATTCTTGAAAACAGAGCATGGACAAAGCAATTAGGAGGTTCAAAAGAACACCACGTATATACATGCATGAACACATTAATTTTCCTCTCTCAAACATCATTACATATCATTTAGTCAATGCTTTAATTAGACCTAAAGTTCTGATGATTTGATACAACTCCCTTCCTTTAACCCAACCCCCCCCCCCCCCACAAAAGAAAAACATACACCACTCTGCCTGAAATGAAACAAAATCTGCATCTGAAAATGTCCAGCGTTTTACTGTGCATGAGCCATACAAGTGTCCGAATTTACAGATTTCCATTCAAACTTTATGAATTTGTAAAAGAAGCACTCCTGTCCTATATTGTTGGTCCTTTATTCCATTTAAGGATGTCCTAAAAGGCTAAAACATGATACTCTTCAAAAGTCAATGGACATAATAATGTTAATAATTTTACCAACTAACCTTTTATTTATTTATTTGATAAGTTAGATAATTTTATTAAAAAATAGATTACTGCATGCTTATGATTGAGCACTCTGTAACCTAAAAACATCACAAAATATTATACTAAAAAAAGAAGAGAATGTGTGAAATCTATTAGCATGTTACAATTTGTAATTCCCCAAACTCAAGACCAATAAAATAAAGTGCATATCAAAAATGATTCTAGTTGAGTCCTTGATCTGTCTGTATTCTCAAATGTATGACTATTTCTTCTCCTTCCACAATTACCAAATCAAACATAGTGGTACAATGTTCCATATCGGCAAAGAGTATTCCCAAACCAATTCCTCCATCCAAGCAAAAGATCAACCACTCTCCTTGGTAAGACCCATTGAATCCCAAAGACATAAAAATCTGACTCCATAAGTCATAGGCAACACCAAAGTGAATTAACAAATAATCTAAAATCTCTCCACTACACCGGCACATTCAACACCACCCAACTAAGGTATCTCCACTACAGCGGCACATTCAACACCACCCAACTAAGGTAAATCCCTGCTTGATTAAATTACCATAAGTAAGAATTTTCTGCCATTGCAATCCAAACAAAAAAAGAGACCCTCTTGGGGCCTTAACACACCATGGGAAAGAGTTAACCGATGCACCATGAAGAACCTCATAATAGGAGCAAACAATAAAAACACCACTCCCTTTCAATTCCCAGATCATCTTGTCACCCCCTCCCTCCTAGGAGTATTGGAGTATAGAAGGTCCAAGAAAGAACCAGCTGACTCCAGCTTCCAATCATGAAAACCTCTGTGAAATCTCACATTCCAGATCTGGCCTTCCCCACCTTCCTGACTCTCCATGACTGAATGGACCGATGCATTCTGATCAAGCAAGCAAGCATACTAATCATGGAACTAGTCTTCTAGAGAATGACTTCCACACCAAATATTCAGTATTCCTTTTTATTTGAGTTGACATTAAAACTGGTAGTTTTGGAAACCTCACCTTTTAATTTGAAAGATGGTGCATTTAATGATATTCGCATTTGATGATATTCCCTTAAAAAGTTGGATCTACTAAATAGGAACAACAATATATGGCAGAGGGAGTATTAATGCTTGAAGCATGTCTTAGTCAAAGCTTCATCTTTAAGCGTTGGTGCTACTAGGGCTGCTTGTCAGCCAAACCATTATTGTGAAACCTATCCATACTCACAGCCAGCATACTCAATGCATTAAATTATCCATTGCAGAAAATATTTCTTAGCAAGAAAAATGACACGTGTGAAAGCAGCCCCCCACCCCCCCCCCCCCCCCCCCCCCCAAAAAAAAAAAAAAAACTGACATAATTTAAAATAAATTTTGACAGCATATTGACTAGTATTCACATACATGGAAGTACTTACTTTCACAAGAAAATCTTTCAGAGGTTCATGATCAGTGCTTGAAGCAAGGCTAAGAACATGCAACATGGTTGAGGTTAGCTGTAAGAGGCAAAAAGAATAAATTAAATTTTATAACACAGAGAGAGAGAGAGAAATTAAAGGAAATAGGCTTACAAAACATAACAGCTCTCAATAATTCAGTAAATATCTATACCGAAAGAGGAGAATGTCACAATTTATATTTTGAATCATAAAGCTCATTTGAGAGGGGAGAAAATAATGGAATGGAATAGATTGAAAATGATTTTTACACAATATTCCATTTAATCCCATGTTTGGGAGTTTTGTGGTAAGAAATTGAATAACTTGGCGGGATGTTAATTCCATCCCATTCACTCATAAGCATTCATCCCAAAAATGAGAGGAACACTCATTCCTTTAATGAAATAAAGAAGAAATATTGATTCAACCACTATCCTGAGAAAAGACAAATAAAAGGTAAATGGCATAATATTACTTTTTTTCTTTTTCTTTTTTTTTCATAAGTACATAGTATAGTATTACTTTCCCTTTTATTCCTTCTTTTATAAATTCCCAGACACAGTGGATACAATATGCCATAGTCCATTCCGTTCTTGTATAATCTACCAATTTCATTATGTTCCCCCCTCCCCCCCCACCCCCCCAGTCAAATGGAGTCAGGAATTGGTGATTTGAAGTGTAGGGGGGGCGTTCATGATACTTTGCAAGCATGAACTGTGACAGTAGTACTAAAAATTTGATGCAGATTATCTGCACGTACAAGCAGCATGGTGTTTAACATGACAAAATTTTGAATTTTCATTAAGTAGATATAAGTTCTAATAATAATAAAGAAACTTTCAGATCCCAAGCAACTGAGATAATACAATCAAAAAAAATTATTCATGTTTGATCTCTAGTAAATAAGATCATAATTTTCAAATAATAAAAATGTGAAACAATATGTATTTCTTCTATCAACTTCAAAATAAGCATTCTTTTCAGATAATTAAAATAAATAACTTTACGTAACTATAACACACATCATTTGTCATAATATTTTGGAAACTTATATGTCACTATTTACACACTCCCAATTCATCCAAACTGCTACAGATTGGTTACATGAATTCACCAATGCGACAGAGAGGCACAACCCTAACACACCAGGGGTATATAATAGGAAGCACCCACAGAAATGAATTCACCTCATCAATTCAATATAATATATTTTAGCACCCATATAATATTTGTCATACATTGTCCCCATTACTTCAAATTATATAATATATTAAATTTTATTATCTTATCTGAATCTGACAACTACAGGCAAATTGGGATAATCCCATATAATATCAATCCATATGAGTGCTCAAATGCAAAAGATCTAGGAGCTAGACCTGCTTCTCAAGTGCAACCCTATATTTGAAACTTGATGGCTCTGAAATCTGATCTGATCCTAGATTCTCTACTATATGCTCCAGGCCTTGGATGACATCTGGGAAGGATTTCCCATAATCTGCATTAAACAAATGGGGAGAAGACTAAGTTACCTTCTCATCCAATTACTTATTTTAGAACAGGGCAGGAAACCTCAAATTGAACAATACAAGAAGGTCCCAGAAAGCAGGAAATGAAACTATCATGGGGTTAAAAAGAAGATGACCACGATGCAATATATATCCTCGCTTTGGCTTATGCTGATAAGTAAATGGAATTGTTGAGTTACTACAACAACTACAATCACATTTCAATCATAAAAACGGAGAAAGGAGTCAAGCCTACTACTCACCATATATTGATGCCGGCACAGCCAAAGCAGCAGCAGCTTGTATCCTGATCTTAAAGTTGGAAGAATTGCGCAACAACAGTAGAAGAATACTAAAAACAGATGGAGCCCTGCCAAATTATTGGGTATGCATAATTACATCATATTACAATGCACTTCAATACTCAAAGGAAACATTTATGACAGCTTACAAGGTGGATGACAAGAACTGTAACTAAATATTATCATTAAAACATTTACAACTCACTACAGCATATATGAACAATAAAAATATGATAGTGCTAATTCAAGGCAAGAAAGGGGAAAAGAGGGACAAATGGAAAATTATGTATTTTCAACAGAGGCTGATTTAAACAGTAAAATATGAAGAGAAAAGGGAGAAGGAGATGACAATCACAGACAAAGATTAAGACAACTTCTGCCACTTTTATCCCTTCTCTCATTGATGTCTATTGGTATCATAGCTAAAATTGAGAGGAAAAATAACACAATAACAAGGAGACATACATCATTGTCACTACCCCAAGAAAAAGGTACCCAACTAATGGATGCGATTAACTATCTTGAACTAGCATTACCAAAGGCCAAGGTATTTCATGTACTTGCTTTATGCAAAATGGTGTAATGTCCACTCTGAATGGTGGTATCCATCTAACGCATTCTCAAAATAGAAAACTGACAAATATAACCATGAGTTCAAGAGGCAAAGATGAACTGGGAACAAAAATTTGATTTACCATTAGATGGGAATGGTTTAGAGTGTGTGAAAAGATATTTTGGGTAACAAAACCCCCTGGATACTTGCACTATCTGCTCATGAATCTGAAGAGAAAAACTAACATACAGAAACACATCTAGCTCCAAAACAGACCTCATTGCACTTGAATCCATATGGCCTTTTCTATACATGCCCAACCATGAAAATTTCTATCCCCTTATTCAACTCTATAGGAGCACATGGAGTTCTACAAATAGCACAAACAGAGAACCTGAAACTAATATCCATATGCAAACACCTAGATGAAGTACATGAAGTGCCAGTATAAAGATAAAATCTTCACTGTCTATTCAATTTCTTCACTATAATTATTTATTAGCATTAGCACACATCTACAATTTGTTAACACAAAATCAGGAAAATGCATATGTAAACAAATAGGCATCTCAACAAAAGCAAGCATAATTACCATACCAATCCATGTCTTGAAGTCTTAACGTCTCATTTAGAAATAGGTTGCTCAATGCATGACAAACATTCCACTGGACCTGCTAGACAGACATGTCACGCTCAGTGCCCAACAGACTTGATATTAGAAACAAAGATATGCAAGTTCTCAGCCAAGTCCAACTAGAAACGTGGTTCCACAAATATAACAATGGGGAAATGATACCTTAACATTCCCAGTTGTGACACAAGAGATAAAAGCTTGGACCATTCTCTCAAGCCGACACAGATCTCCCATAGAAGCTGGATGGAGAGAATTTGACATGTAGCTACCTTTCATATAACTACTTGATGGAAACACCTCATTGCTGCTGGTCTTTTGAGATAGGCCAGTATAGTCCATTGGTTTGTCACAAGCACCAGACAAAAATGTATATTTAACAAATCTTGAGAGATTCCCAAGAGCCCTCACAGCATTTGATTTTATCTGAAGGTAATGAAAAAGAAAGGACTTTCTAAAGCAATGAACAATAATACATATTAGACAAGTATGAAAAAGAATACAAAAAGAAAAGTATAGTAGGCTTGGTAGCTATAACCAAATTCTTTCCAGCTTATAGATCATATCTGCTGCTGAACCCAAAAAAAGAGAGAGTAAAACCTGGAAACTAAGCAACTAAAGAGAGACTGTAATTTTCATACAAAAAAGTGAGGCAAGCAGCAGGTAGGGGCAAATGTAAAATGAATCAAAATGTTTGATACTTCGTCTAGCTTATGGTATTTGTGATATAGGCCAGATGCTCTGCATCAATATATTATCAGAAAGCAATTATACTACTACTCACATAGATAATAAAACAAATCTACATACAAGATGGTCAAGTGTCTGGAATAAAAAATATGAGGTAAAAAGTCTATGAGAGAGACATCCAAAAATGGTTCTATATTGTTGGTCATATTGGTCAAGGTGCTATTCTAAGTTTAGAGAATATCTTTAATGATGAGTGCCTCCTGCCTCCCCATATCGCCCAACCAAAGGGCAAAAAACAAACCAATCAACAACAATTACCTTGTCTCCATCCATTGTAAGATGCAAAGCACACTCAATTAATAACCCAATTAATGAAGAGTCCGCATCTGATTCTATAACAACAAATAATAATAAAACAGTAATTAAAATATTGAATGCAATGATTCTCCCAAAAAAGAAAAAAAAAAGCCTGGCTCATAATACGACTCTAGTGACTTCAACCCCACCTTTAGATTGTTTTGATTGAAAATCATCAACACAGTGGCGGATTGAATCACATATGTTGGCCAAAGCCCAAGAGGCTGTTATTCTTACCTGAAACAAGTATTTTCAAATAAGGTTTACCTCCTTCAGCAACAAAAATCAAATGTTTGTTTTAAATATATATAAAAAATAAAATAACACAACGAAAAAATATACCGAGACCAAGGGATCACGAGTGTTAATCTCAACAGCAGGGATAAACTTGGCAAGGATCTCTGCACTATATGGTTTAAATTTTTAGTAAAATCTCTAGCCATTTTTCTTGCATAAAAACAAGTAGATAAAAGATCATAGGAATTTTAATAGACCATATAACAATATTTCAGAATCACCTCTGAGAAACTTGAGGAAAACATGAGATGACACCAATGGCTCGACAAGCAGCAGACCTAACTGACGGCATCTCATCATTTACAGAAGCCTTAATCTACAAAGATTTTGCAATTAAATCCAGAACCTAATTAGCAAGGCATTCAATTCCATTCATCATAATACAGAAAACAAACACAGGTTCAAGTCCACTTACTAAAGAATAAAGAATGAAATCTTGTTTCTCCTCCATGAGGGAAAAGAAAACAGAAGATGTTATACCCGCAAAACATGTAACTGATGCTGCTCTCACCTTCCAGAGGAAAAGGAAGAAAATTTAGATATATATATATATATATATATGTTATAAGTAACAAAAATCCATTAAAATAAAAACACAAAGGCAAAGCCCGACCAAAAATAAAAACAAAGAACTAAATATATGTTATTAGAAGCTCAAAGAATCCAGGAATTCTAGAAAGTGTTAGAAGTTTAAGTCCAGTCATATAAAGTCTTCAAAAATAAAAACTTTTGTTGTCCATATCTCTTTCCCCTCAAAACATTGGGCATTTTTCTCTCCATATTTATATCTGGTTTTGCCTTGCGTGTTGCTTAAAAATCTTTTGTTACATTCTCAAACAATAACAAAACCCATTGTTCATCTGGATTGGAGAGACATTTTCAGAAGTGTTAACTATAAATCCACCAATACATTATAATAGCTGTGGCTTGCATAGATCCATTGTCCAACTTTATAACTGATTTATAATTTTAGTAGTTTAAACCAAAATTTTAAGTAATGATAATAAATTTAAAAGGAAAAAGATTACATTTCACATTTCTCCACCACAATGCTGAAGGATGTAAATAATAATAACAATAAAGCTAAAAGAAACTAATTATAAAAAAAAAATTTAAAAAAAAGTTTCAAATTATCTTTTCATTCTGCTGAAACCTAGAAATGAGAACTTAAATTTAAGTCATATACCTATCAAAAAAAAAAAAAAATTAAGTCATATACGGCCTTTTTCTTTCAGAGGTTAAAAGTATTTGGTTCGCAAAAAGACTCAGCGCAAGTGACATGCAGTTCTGAATATTCACCAGCTTAGCATATATGCCATCCTCTTAACATCTTAGTATCCATTAATATCATATCTAACTACTTATTCCAAATAATATTAAACAATTGATGTATTTGAGCACATATTTGAAAGTGTTTCACATTCAGGAAAAAACAGCCGAAATAATAATAATAATAATAATAAGGATAAAATTACCTCTTCATTTTCTTTAGCCCTTAAAATACAAAGACCCTGAATTTTTTTTCCTTAAATCAATGGATCTAAATGTCTTAATCCAGACATATAGCTTACTATAATAAAAAAGCTTTAGCAAATGGATTATCCATCTTCCAGCTAAAATTTTGCTAACCAACCCCCCCCCCTCTCCCGAGGAAAGCATTAATATCATCAAGTTACAATGCATAGTCAAAACTAACTAGCACTGTAGCTCAGAAAAATAAATGTATATATTTTTAAATGGTTCTCTCTCCAACTCAGATCTCTCTCTCTCAACTGAGGCATGCGGTGGCTATTGTTGGGCACACAGTGACTAGGAAACAAGGACACTTCATTTTGGCGTGCTGCAACCATGTCGGACACTTGACAAGACTAGGACAGGCACTGCTAGGACACAATAACAAGAGGAATCAAATACCCTTTCACAAAACAAAGAGAGCATTCATGCTCTTAATAGTAATAATGCATTTGAAAATTAATACTATAACTATCTTTATTCTTGGTTTATATTCTAATTTCTAAACATCCTTTAATAGTCATGGATTTGTTTTATTACCCATTATTACTCTTAATTTGATATATATATATATATAAAACATTATATGAAAAACAAATGCTTGATAATATATGGAAAATATAAATAAAAATATATTTAATAATTATCTAATAGACGTGTCCCGTCGTACCCATGTCTTATTTTTTCAAAAATTGTCATGTCGCCATGTCATACCCGTGTCCGTGCTTCTTAACTAATTGGCCATTGAGTGGCTGATTAGGCTGTGAGGTGGCCAATCCTGGCCAGTGGGTGGCCGATCATGGCCATGGAGTGTCCAATCTTCTGAATGGAATGGTGGCCGATCTTGACCGAACAATTTATTTGTGAATAAAAATAGAAAAGATCAATAATATTTAAATACAGTAGTTAATAAAAAAAATAGGGAGTCAAGTGTTAGTTGAAATAGCAAAGTGGCTTTTTGAGTTAAATTTGGCTAAAATTTTGCCTAGTCCAATGTGAATGCTCTAAGGTGTGTATAAACTTTTACTATCCTCATTAAGACAAGATTGCTTATAAAAATGCCATAATGTCTATGCAGATAATATGACAGAATACAGCAGAGATATTATTTCGGTCTATGCAGATAATGGCAGAATACAGCACACATATCATTTAGATCTAACCAAAAAAATTAAAGCAAGCAATATGAAATTCTAAAATTTTCATCAGGACCAAATATACTAATGAAACTTAATTGTTGAAAAAAATGAAAATGAAAATCCTAACCAACCATTGCAGAAGTATGCCATAAAGTTAGAGGCATATGCTTATCAATTGCCTCACACCACTGCTCAGTGCCTGTCTGACACGCTTCAGATTCATTTTTGGTAGCTTCTGTGCCATTTAGTTCATAAGATGGGGCTGACGATACTTTCTTCATCCTTATGCAGTCAGACGTAAATGGGGTAACTTTATCATCAAAAAGATCCTCAGTTCCTTTAAATCCAGATATTGCACGAAGACATTCATCCAAAACCTGAAAGTTTTAACATGAACTATGACACCGTGATCAGAATAAGAAGAACAGGAAGAAGGCATTCCCGTCACAAAAAGTGAAAAACACATCTGAGGCACACCGCACATAATCCAGAAGAGAAGTTCTATAAAGAGGTGGAAATATGACAACTGCATCTCTATCATGGTAAAAATGAGCATGTAGAACTGGAGGCTCTATTGTACATCTTCTGATATCCTCTTAACTTCAAATACTATGAATTTTGCATTCAACCAACCAAAATTCCTAGATTAAGAAGGTTTAAGCATCATGATAAAACATAAAACAGAACCCTCCAGAAGCATGTGAGAGTCCTTCACAGGCCAAGATCTGATAAATACGTTAATCTCATAATAAAGAGACCATCAAAAGAGGTGCTAAGGAAGTGAACCAAAAAAAATAAACCATATGGATCAGTACACACATTATTGAAGGACATGTTAGATTTGAGCAGAAGTAACAATATGATACTTTTTTTTTTTTTTTAAAGGAAGTAACAATATGATACTAACATGCAAAGATGCCCTACCTTGACCGCAGCTGTAAGGACTTTTTCCCCAATGACCCCAACAATGTCTCCAGCGTTTCCCTTCCATGGCCTTGCAGGTACTTCAGGAGTTGCTACCATGAAGAAGCCATAAACAACGGTGGAAACTCGTTCCCAACATGCAAACATAATGTTTGGGTAATTGTGTGACACAGCTCTAAGTGCCTGTGACCAATAATAAACGATGAATGTCAAGTTCCAAAACAATTTATTACCAACAAAAGCAAAAATTTAAGTAACATCTTTAAGATCTTTGACCATCCTTTTTCTAAATTCTAGCATAATTTTCACAACTAATTAAAACATTGAGCAACCACTAGCCAGTGTCTTGACAAAAGCTGCAAGTTAAACTCATTTTATCTAAGTACCAAGGACACAGGTATGAGCACAAATCTAAGTGTTGAGTTCATATAATAGGATGTTACTGTTGTAAGCAGCCTACTTAAGTATGGGTTTCAAATAGTCCCATAAAGATTACATTTTATAATAATATTTGTGCCTCTTAGGCCAATGAGCAATAGCACAACTGACACTTCCTCCTCCCATAATAATTGGATGGAGGGTGAGTCGTGGGTTCAAGACAAAACCTTAGCTTTAATGAGCAGACTGAGTTAACCATATGCATCCCAGATAACATTTTTCAACAGACCCATGACAATTACCACATACCCCCCAGTCACCCGACTTCAGAAAAGACAAGGAGAAAATGGCAAGAACAGAGGATGACCAGACAAGAACTATTAACCCCAGTATTAATAATGGGAAATCAATCAACACAAATTGTAAAAAAAAAAATACTAGTTTTCTTATGAAATTACCTGGAGAGCCTCAAAGCATATATTTGGGCTGGTTAGTTGTTCTGAGTATTGAAATATTGCAAAAAGAACACCTGACTTCTTTTCAGCCTCAAGGAAACCTGGAAAGAGGCATCAAAAGAATTTCCCAGGTAACCAAAAAGGAAAATACCAATGAAATTTCCAACCTTAATAATAAGTTGATTATGCATATAAACATCCAGCCTAAAGACAAAGGCGGTTGCAATGAGAGAGATTTTTTGTTTGATAGGTAATAAAATTTTTATTGATAATAAAAATGCAATGTGTTTACGATTGTAAACACACGGCAAAGAAAGAATACAAACAAATCAAATAGCAGATCTAACAGAAATAAGGAAATTAGACAAGGAAATACAATGCGAGAGGCCCCAAATACGGGACCACTCAAACAAAGTCCTAGCTAGCGATGTCTTCAACGGTTCAATAGGTCTCTCAATGTCCTCAAAAGTTCAGGCATTGCGTTCCTTCCATACTAACCAAATAAGACACGCCAGTACCATATTCCAAACCTTTGAAGAATAATTCCCCAACCAATTCCTCCAAGTGAAAAGACGAGAGACAACTGTATATGGCATCACCCACTAAACCCCAAACATAAGGAAAACCTCACTCCACACAGCATGAACAAACTTACAATGGAGTAAAAGGTGATCCACAGTTTCCTCATCACACCAACAAAGACAACACCAATTAACAAGAGGCAAGTTCTTCTTAACAAGGTTATCTATGGCAAGAATTCCATCCCTAGCAGTAGTTCATAAAAAGAAAGATACCCTTTTAGGTACCTTAATACACGAAATGCTCTGCCAAGGGAAAGAAACAAAAGAGGCTTTTAATAAAGAATTATTAAAGGAGCAGATATCAAAAATACCACTACGATTCAACTGCCAAATCATAACATCATCACCCTCCCCCCTTGGTATTCTAGCATAAACATGCTCAAAAAAAGAGTAAAATCTCCTCGTTTCCCAGTAATTAAATTCACGACAGAAAAGTAAGTTCCAACTCCTGCTTCCCCCATTTGGTGCATATAAAATCATATCAGAAATCAAAGCTTCTTGAACCACAGCACAAACAAACAATTTCGAATATAACTCTTTCAAAGAAATAGGACCGCTCCAAGGGTTGTGCTAGAACCGAATGCGAGTACCCTCTCCCGCTGCATAAACCAAATGACTAAAGAAACTATCTGCATCTTTTCTAATACTCTTCCACAACCCACAACCATGTGTCCCTCTGACAACTCTAGCGCACCAACCTCCACTACCCTCCCCATATTTGGTGGCAATAACCTGACGCCATAAATGGGTAACTTCCTTCCCAAAGCGCCATAGCCACTTTCCAAGCAAAGCTTGGTTAAAAAGCCCAATCTTCCGAATCCCCAAACCACCTGCCTCCACCGGCCAAACAACCTTATCCCAAGCAACAAGCGGATATTTAAAAACTTCATCAGATCTCCCCCAAAGGAAGTTCCTCTGAATCCTCTCTAATCTGTCTGCTACATGTTGTGGAATGGTAAACAAAGAAAGATAATAAGTTGGAAGGCTCGACAAAGTGCTCTTCAATAAAGTAAGCCTACCCCCTTTTGATAAATATAACCGCTTCCAACCTAAAAGCTTATCTCCATCCTTTCTAAAATAGAGTTCCAAATCGAAGCATTCTTGTAATGAGCCCCAAGAGGCATTCCCAAGTAAGACAAGGCCAAACAACCAACCTTACAACATAAAACATGAGCCAAAGCATCCAAGTTCCCAAGAGATACTCTATACCAAACCATTTCAAATGACTCTCCTTCATCAATGCGGCCATGGAAGATTAAATTGCTATTGCTTTGCAAATTGACCCATTCAAGAAACATATTATTTTATGGGGTCCATGTGAAATTCAATCGAAGTAAAATTTGTATGGTTTTAAAGGCCTAGGTATGAGTCTTTTAGGGTTAAACAATTTTTTATTTGGGTTTTTATTTTATTAGTTATGGTCAATTTTGTAGTCAGAGACAAATCTGCAATTCAACCATTCCTACAAATCAAATGTATTTTGGTAGTTTAATTGAGTCTAGAATTTTCTAGGAGATCACAACTTAGAGTTTATTTTCTTCGAGTTCAAGTTAGTTTTTTATTATATTTTTAGTTTACTACTAATACAAGAGTAAAAATACTACTAATACAAGATAGTCATTATATATACATATTTGCGCTTTATATATTAAAAAAGAAATGGAGTTGATTAATAAATTAATGAGTGTTTTGAGCATTGAGGCATGTTGGACTTGTGTGTTCTTTTCTCCCTTTCTCTTCTCTGATTTCTTCTACTCTTTCTTGTGATACTGTTCACACTTCACAGATACTGTTCATACAGCCCCTGAACACTATAAAAACCTCTTTCCTTCTTGCTTACAACCTCAAATCAAGCCTTTCTTTTACCCATCAAAACTTTAAAACCCCACTTACTTTCTTCTACCAAATAGCCATCAAATAACTTATCAAGTTACCTATTAATTCCAAACACAACCCCATAATCCTTTCTTCAACAATTCTAAACCCTAGATCCACAAATTCTTCTAACTCTACACCCACTACAACCACACGTAAACAAATTCATTAACTTTTCCTATGTCGATATCCTATCTTTCCTTGGATATCCACTAATCATTTTAACATTATCATTTCAAATCCGCTCATTTTATGAACATGTTTCTTAATAAACTAGCATCAGTGCCATATAACATGGCTAGTCGTATAACATTCTTGCAAAACTTTCTATTTGACTTAAGAAATATCCAGTACCAAAAACACCCCTGATCTTCTAATTTGAAATCAGAAACCCTTGAAATTTGAGAAATGCCCAAATTGATCCTTTCGGATGGCTGTCCCTGATTGTTTGATGTGGTGCATTTAGCGGGAGAGAAACAACCGGTGTTTTGAAGATTCTGAAAGGAATATAGCTGGTTTAAAACTTTTCTTCTTTAAAACTCTATCAGACTAGATGTCTATCATAGGAAGTCATTCTATTTTTTCGGTCTATGATTTGATGTAGGCTTGTAATTTATGTATTCGATTATGTTGGTCCCCGGCTGTATACTTCCTGTATACTCGGGTGACTCATTATTAAGTTCTTGAATAAAATTTCCTTTACTTATCAAAAAAAGAGTTATTATTCTTTGTGACCATCGAGCCACAGTTATAGAGATGTTTCATCTTTGTGAGTTCTTTGGATTCTACAGCATTCCTCCACGTTTCCAACTTGTGTTGACTCCACGTCTAGTTTCATCCACTAAACTATATTGTCTGATACAGACAACAGCAACTTAAAAATGGCTAGATATTGGCTTTAAGTAGTACTGTCTAGAATTCTGTGTTTCTTACTTCATGGAAGCTCTGTTCAAGTGTTAAGTCTCTTAAGAATTGCTTTGTTGAATAAGGAGATAGCGTGCTTAGGGCCTAAGGCAATTGGGTTGCCAAGGTTGTTATGGTTGATGTGGCTGTTTTTTCCCCCTCATGCTTCCTTTTGAATCTATGAGGTATTCAAAGAGTTCTTCTAGGTGTTTGTAACTAGTGTTGGTTTTCAAAAAAATTTAATTTTACCTACACATACACAAAAAAGAGAAAGTGTTGGGGGGGGGGGGTGTTGGTGTTGTGGGGAATTTAACCTGTAGATATCTCTTCTAAAAGCATTTCTCTGACTTGTAAGGAAGGTGAAGTAGACAGCGCTGCAGTCAAGCAACTAACAGCAGCAGCCTGTTAAAGGAGGTAGAAATATGATGAGAGGTCAGTAAAACAGGGAAGTGAGAGTTACAAATATTTCAATATAACACATGAGGAAACTAACCAGAAGGCCAGTCTGATCACTTTTGAATGAAAACCCTTCATTGATCCTAGTCTGAAGAGATGTAATAACTGTTGGCAACAACTCTCCAGGCATTCTTGAATATCTGAAGAATTATCATGAATACAAACAACAATATTGTAAGTAGGAACATTTTCTCACAACGATGAAAACATTCAAAGTATGCTCATTCACCATTCAAAAAATACCCTAATATCATATGTTTAGTTCGTTATTAGGCTCATTTATCATATAATTAATCAACTAGTTCTAGGTAGAAAATCCTAATCCTTAGCTAAAAACAAAGCTACATTATTCATGGTTCAGAGTCTTCAGATTCATTACCAACTGCCATAGATCAGAAGTTTGGCATTGCGTAAGTTGAGAAAAATTTTTGCAGGTTAATATCCATTTAACCATCATATCAGAAAGCAAGCTTTACTATATCATAACATCATATATTCTATCATTGTATAAGATAGTTAAATACTATAGGTGTGTATACAGACATATGGATAATTTAAGGCCAGAGTAGATGAATCTGACTTATAGACATAAACCCATGATCAATGAGGTTATCCCAGTCTGACAAGAAGGTGACAATTTGAACCACGTATGGCATGTTTTGGAACTGAATTCTGACAGGTACAAGTGACAAATGTTTTGCGTGTATGAGGTTTTGCAAATTAGTCTAGCACAATAGGGACAACATGAAAAAGAGTAACAAATAGTACAGCATTATGAGATCACTAAGAAGAAGATTCATACGGTGTGGATGATACTAAAAGCATGAGAATCTTGAATAAGGACGCCAGCAATCTACTATGAGTTTCGCGCTGGATTAAGTACAGAATCCCTACACAAAATGGATTTGTAAAAAATGTAAAATGCAAGCATGTAAACAGTATATAAATAACCTCATGCATTGAAAAAAAGCACCAAAATGAAGGCACAGTTTGCACCAGCCTAAATGAGAAGTGCAACAATGTATTTAAATACCTGCATGTAGTTGCATTAGTATCTGTCCAAGGGAACTTGAAAGTGCCATAAAAGATCCATATTTGGAAGATTCTTTGTATTCTGCTACCTGCAGAAAAATGGTAGAAGGCCCATCCAACATGACAGCCAGAGCTGAGGCTGAAGCAATCCGAGCCTAGGCAGCACAGAACAGCTTAATGAGTTAGCCAGGGAAACCAATAAGTAAAATCATAATATGATAGATAAAAGATGTATATAAACTGCAACAAACAAGAAAGAGGAAATATATGCATCATATCTCACAGATTACAAATAAACTTATTTAATATTGGACGCTTAGATTTTAATTAAATAACCAAAAAACAGAAGTGATTACATATAAACAAAAGAACCAATACCTTTAAATAAGGATCATATAGCAAACATGTCATTAAAGTTGCTTCAAACTTCCTGTAAATAAGCAAGTCACAATGAAGTGGAAGGTTAACAAATTTGGGGACGGGACAATCGAAATAATTTAACAAGAAAGGCACAAAGAACAATGAAAGTTTCACCTAAGTTGCAGTACATCACTGGTCGGCAAAAGCAGAGTCCATTGGGTTGTAAATGATTTGGAATCAGCTTGACAGAGATCCTTCCCGCCAACAGTAAAAGTTGTCATTGTCAATAATAGCCAAAATGGTTTTCACTAGAGGTAGTGATAAAAAATCTACAGAGAGGGCTAAGCTAACATGCACAGCATAACTCTCTTTTATGATAGGTAGTAATTAACTAAAAGTACCAAAGGCAACAAATACACATGGGACATCTCAAAATCAAGCATCATATACAAATAAACCAAAAAGTGCTAAACTGATAAACAGAACTGACACATGCTGTTTACAATCAGGGGTCTTAGGAAGGTTGACCTGAATAGGTCCTCATTTTAGGCATTATCTCAAAAAGACTACATATTTATAGCAAAATCTAGCATCTGAGAAAATAACCCACAAGTGCCACCCCAAGTGCAATGATCACCTAAGTGACCTTCACAAGTTCATATTAACACGTGTGATCCCAAGTACAATCCCTTGCTCCCTCCAAGAGGGGGGAGGTTTAGAGGTGGGTTCAACCAGAAGAATAAGGGGAGGATTCCATTGATTTTTGTAGGCTACTATTGCCATTTGATTTAATGACAGAAAAAAAAGGACACCTTGAATGACTCAAGCATCATGAGGAGAATTGAGAATTTGTGAACTGACCTGAATACAAACGATGGCAGCTACTCTAACCTTAGAGTGCCAAACAGTCTCACTTTCTTTAACTGATCCATCACTGTCACTGTAATCTGAATCTGATGATGTGAAATCAACTGTAGAAGATTCAAGATCTGAAGAACTTTGAGAATTTTGAGATTTCTTCTGCCTCATACATGAAGTGTCCTTTTTGCGCAAGTGTGGAGGCCGATATGGACTATGCTCTGCTTTTTTAGGTTCATCAAAGCTTGACTTACTCATTATACGGAGCTCCTTCTCCTGGTTACCAGGAGCTGGATATGTAATTTGTGTTCTACTTTCAAGGCCATAAGTAAAGAACATTCGTAGTGCCGCTACAAAACCTGTCACCTGGAAAATATATCACAAAGGAAGAGATTGTAAAAACAAAAACTGCAGGAACAAATTCATCACATGATCTAAAGTCCCAAAACACAGATGTTACTTACATGGTCAGAAAGGGAACCTTTAGGATCCTTGAGTACCAAATGCAGACAATGCAAGAGAGATGCATAAAACCTGCAGGGCAGAAGTACCAGTACCACCCACCCATCCATGAGGACAATAAGAACTTTTTAAAAAATTGCATAGATTAAAGCAATTAACATTAGGGAGCTTTTTCTGTTAGCCTTTCTTGGGATTCAGTTATGAGGAGGAGGAATACCTGGACATAACATTGTCTCCCACGAGCAAGCTCTTAGATGCCAGGAAATCCATCACTTTCCTAAAAACCTATTCAAAATAGACAGCCCTTAGCATCTATATGCATAGATATCACCAAAGAAAGAAAAAGCTAATATGATCACTGCCCACCTCAATAATCAATTTCCAAATATCAACTGGAATGGATGATCCATCGCTTGAGACAGTATCACCAAGCATAGCGAAAGCAAGAGTCTGGACTTCCCACAAACTGCTGTATCTGGGCATTTTCTTTCCTTTGTCAGCAGCACGTCTTTGGTTTTTGATAGAATTAGACGAGCAAAGTAATTCCGTATGAGAGCGCGAAATGACACTGAGAAGGAATTTCACCAGCTGGGTATCTTCAGATGGTGAACATTTTCTATGATATAGACTAGTAAGACGCCTGAGGCACGAAAAGTTGAAGTTAGAACATAATTGTTAGAAGTTGGAATACATATATTCTCTGGAGTACGGACTGGTATGAAGTATGAACAGCAAAAAACAATGAACAGAAGTCATAAATTGATAATGATGCGATGCGAAACCTGAAAGACAGTATAGGGCATTGTATAATGGTAGAAAAGTAGCATTTCATAATGCATATGCATAAAAAGGAATTTGGGGGGAAAATAAAAAAAGGAGAGTAAACAAACTTAATGGTGTGGAGGCATTCGATGACGGAAGCAACTGAAGCAGCATTAGTGTGAATGAGATATTGGAGCATCTTTGTAAAGGAGTCAAGGATGAGAGTCCAAGAAGATGGATTAAGGTCAAAGGAAACACGAAGACAGACATCATGAATCTGTGAAAAATATATATATAATATATTCAGTAAAAGAAGGAACGAGGAACAGAGAATGAGAATTAAATAATAATAAAAAGAAGACAAGAAAATCATAGGTACGTACCAAGTGTGAAGTAAGAGTAAAGGTATCAGTGATATCATCGGGTGGGGCGTGAGCATTCACCAATTCCAGCAGAAACAGGAGGTCGGAGGTGACCTAATCAAATCAACATTATATTCAAATTCATAGATGTGATTTTTGAGCAAATTTAGAAAAACAATAACAGAGAGAGAGAGAGAGAGAGAGAGAACCTCGTGAGGAGGAAGTTGGGGAGCGGCGGAGATGAAAGATTGAGAATGGGAGAAGATGAGATGATGAAGGAGTTGGTGAATGGAGGAGGAGGAGGAGGAGGAGGCGCCTCCTCTGGCGTGAGGACTATGACTTGTTAGGGTTTCGTCTCTGAGCGTCAGAAACGCCGTCCTCCATGACCTAACTGCCGTTGTTGATGAAGAAGATGCCATCCGTTACCAGATCGATCAAACGATCCCTCTCTCAACCTCTACAACAACAAATCCATGGTTTTGGTGGTGACCATGCGTTGTTGTATCTCTAATCTATTTTATTACTGCCATATGGATATGGTGCGGCCATGCGAGACACTCACATGTTCTGTTGCAAGCCCAAATCACCACTTGTCACTCCACTATCTATTAACTCCTCCAAAACTTCCAACATTCCTCCTTCTGTCTCATATTCAAATTCAAATCAATAAAAGCATTCATTCACAATTTCAAACTCATATCAACATCACAGTAGAGAAGTGTGCTATGTACATTAGGAAGTAAGTTCTTTTTAATTTGAATCCACCCTCCCTGAAAGTCCGTAACAACTTCCCCCTTTAAATTTATTGAAAAAATGTTGTGAAAATATTTTAAATGTTATATTTTTCTAATTTATGTCATATCAAATTGTATCATTTAGGAGTGTACATGGATCGGATTGAGGAGATTTTTTGACCCAACCCACCATGGTGGGTCAAAAAAAATTCAACCCAACTCAACTCACATGGGTCGGTTTGAGTCGGGTTAAACCCATGGGTTTGACAATTTTTATTATTATTATTATTATTATTATTAAATTGAGTAGAAAAAAATAAAAATATTAATGTATTAAAAAAACCTAAAGATTAGTATCAATGTAACTCATTAAAGGCAAACACTAATGACTAAACAACAATAGTAATTTATTAGGGTTTGTGTAAACTAATTAGCTTTTATATAGGATAAGAAGAATTGATTATTTAAAAAAAATTATTAATTATATACTATTTTATATATATATATATATATATATATTAAATTAGTATTAGTAGGAGGAACCGAGAAAGTGCTGTTCTACAGCTAGTTTTTAAAAAAAATTATTAAATATATAATATATATTTAAATATATATATATATATATAAGTGCCATGATTTTTAAAAAAATTTATTAAATATATAATATATTTTAAATATATATTAAATATGGGTGGGTCGGATCAGGTTTGGCGGGTTTGTAATTTTATGACCTAAACTCAACCCGACCCGCTATAAAAAAAAATTTTGTAACCCAACCCAACCCACTAAGCCTTAAAAACCGACTCAACCCGACGGGTCGGGTTTGGCGGGTCGGTGGGTTTTTTGCACACCACTATCATTTATGTAGTTTTTCCTGCTTGGAATCTTATAATAATGCATATGCAAAAAAATGATCTCATAATTCATATCAATATCACAGTAGAGAAATGTATTGTGTACACGACGCTTAGGTAGCAAGTTATTACAGTTTTTTAATTTGAATCTAGCATCGGACAGAACTCATAACAACTTCTCACTTAAAATTTATTATGAAAG
The DNA here is from genome assembly GCA_032727855.1 of Quercus ilex subsp. ballota. Taxonomy (NCBI): domain Eukaryota; kingdom Viridiplantae; phylum Streptophyta; class Magnoliopsida; order Fagales; family Fagaceae; genus Quercus; species Quercus ilex. The sequence goes on from CM064909.1 coordinate 30,595,895, forward strand.
TGTTCTAAAAATGTTATCAATGTAATATTTCTTTATATCATGTCATATCAAATCATATCATATACTTAATTGTATCATTTCATCTATTTCAGTCATTCGGTGCACTTATAACCTTTTTTTATAATAGTTACAGTATGTTGTTAATCATGTAGTTTTGAAGATTTTCTCTTATAGAACCCCAAGTACTTGATTCTCAACCAACAAAAAAATGTACTTTATGCATAGAGAAGTGTCAATTAAGTTATAAGACTCGATCCACTTAAGAATAATATTAAAAAAATTGGATTGAGAGCATCTATTCTAAATCTGAATATATATCTAAAACTCGTACTAAAAGTTGAGCTTAAAAATGGTGGTTGCACCAAGGTTTTTTTTTTTTTTTTTTTTTTTTGAGAAGCAAAAAGTTGTAATATTATTAAACAATGGATGCCAAGTCAGCAACAATTACAGCATTAAGATGTGAAGCAACATCCTCCATCCACACCTTTAAATCACTAACATGTCTAGTATGTCTAGCAAGATTGTGAGCAAAAGAATTTCATCCTCTCTGAACATGAGAAACAGTAAAACCAACAAAGGATTCTGTTATAACCTTTGCATCCTCAATCAAATGACCAAAAGAAGCAAACGAAGACTCCTCACACCTTAAAGACTTTATAACTCTCTCGAAGTCACCCTTAAGGATAATGGAAGAAAAACCTACTTCTTGAGCAAAACATAAGGCTCTTACAACAGCCAAAGCTTCAACTTTATCAACTGAGGAAGGCAAATGAATATTTTTAGACATGGAAGCCATAACTTGTCTAAGATCATCTCGGATTACAACCCTATCCCAGCTGAATTACTCTCCTTAAACACAGCACCATCAAAATTAACTTTAAAAATTAGGTGAGAGAGAGGAGACCACACCACTCTAGATGAGCCATGTGGATTTAGAGCTAGCAAATCATCAAGGAGAGTATAGATAAAATCTACATGAACTATAATTGCATTAGGAAGAACTTGAGAAATAGAGAAAGGCTTGTCTGATGTGCGAATGAGACTTCTCCTATACTAGATTGTCCATATTATAACAGCTAACAGCTCTAGATTCTTCCCTCTATCAACGATAAATTTGACCAAGTCCCCAAATTTGTTAAAAACTGAATTTCGTCGAAAATTCCACATTGAATCTAAATCCCAAACAGGAGAAAGACAATGACAATTCCAAAGAGCATGCATTGTATCTTCATAGGAAAGATGACAATGATCATAAATATCTTCACTGAGTACCTTCCTTCTCACCAGATTTGTCTTGATAGGGATAGAATTTTCAAAAGCTCTCAAAACAAAATTACGCACCTTATTTGGAATTGATAGGCTCCAAATTTTCTTCCATTCAGCTTGACCGAGAGGGAACACATCTGTCTAGCTGAATTACAGACCATCAGCATCAGAATTCTTCTGCTCTTCCACTAAGAATTGGTAACCAAATTTAACAGTGTACAATCCCGATTGATTTAAAGGCTAGAAAATTTTGTCAGCAACCCGATTCTTACACAAAGGAATAGACATGATGGAACTTACCTCATGGGGAAGAAACAGATTATTAAGGAGTGAAAGATCCCATTGTTTGGTCATAGGATTAATAAGATCAGCAACATGAGCTCCAATAAAAGATTCTGGCAAAGGAGATTGAAGCCTTGTATTTTCAAAGGATGGCATCCACAGATCTGCCCACAAATTAATACTTTCCCCTATTCCAACCCTCCAACGAACACCTTTTTTGAGCACATATCTACCTTTTAGAATACACCTCCAAGCATATGAACCTCCAAAATTTTCTTTATCATCCAAAATTGAATAGTGAGGAAAAAACTTAGACTTAAACACCCTGTAAAATAGTGAATCTTTAGTGTGAAGAAGTCACCAAGCTTGTTTAGCAAGAAGAGCATCATTAAACAAAGTCAAATCTTTAAAGCCCATACCTCCCTCCTTTAGCTTACACAATTCATCCCATTTCAACCAATGGATTTTCCTTCAACCACCCCTTTGACCCCACAAAAATTTTCTAATCAAACTCTCAAGGTCATTACATAAACCTAGCGGCAATTTGAAACAATTCATTGAGTAAGTAGGGATAGCTTGTAACACTGCCTTAATCAAAACTTCCCTCCCAGTTGGTGACAAAAGTTTTTCCTCCCACCCTTGTAATTTCTTCCAAAACTTTTTTTTAATGAAATCAAAGCACTGCTTCTTTTTCCTTCCCACAAAAGATGCCAAACCCAAATATTTTTCATACTGCTTTATTTCCACAATCTTTAATTTGATTCCTACTAGCTTCTGAAGTTGATTTACTAAAAAAGATAGTTGTCTTGTTCTTGTTTATTTGTTGACCCGAACACCTCTCATATACTCCTAGGATATCCATAATTTTCTGACATTCCTCAAAAGTAGATCTACAAAACAAAAGACTATCATCTACAAATAAAAGATTAGTCAATTTTGGGATGCGCTTACTCAAAGAAAAACCACAAATATCACCTTGATGAGTTGCTTGGGAAATAAGTCCTTTAATACACAAGAGAAAAAGAAAAGGTGAAAGTGGATCGCCCTGACGAATACCCCTTGTAGGATGAATAACTCCTTTAGGTTCACCATTAACAAGGATGGAATATGAGACTGATTTAACACAGAGGATCAACAAAGAAATCCATTGATCGTTGAACCCCATCTTCCTCATTACAACCTCCAAAAAGGATCATTCTACTCTATCATATGCTTTGCTCATATCAAGTCTGAGAGCCACAAAACCTTCCTTAACTGATTTGTGATTCTGCATACTATGAAGAGTTTCAAAAGCTACCAAAATATTGTTAGATATGTTCAAATTCTTAGTAAAGGCACTATGATGTTTTGTGATAATTTGAGGCAAAATTTTCTTGAGTCTATTCACCAAAACCTTAGAAAAGATTTTGTACAAAACATTGAATAGGCTAATAGGTCTAAAATCATAAACTAATTCTAGATTATTAACCTTTGGAACAAGAGTAATGAAAGTGTGATTGAGGTGTTGGGGAAGAGAAGCAGAATTAAGGAAAGACAAAATAGATTGTGAAACATCTGTACCTACAAGATTCCAGTAATTATGATAAAAGAGCGGAGGCATACCATCAGGACTAAGGGCTTTGAGAGGAGTCATTTGTTTTAAAGCAACTTGGACTTCCCATAACATGAAATGTGCAGAAAGTTTTGCATTCATCTTTGGGGTAATTAAACTTGGAATTGTACTGATGGCTTATTTGGGTTGACAAATACCAGAAGTTGTAAATAAGGACTTATAATAGCTTACAAGGCAGTCAACAACTTTAGTAGGATTTGTAACCCATAGTCCAGCAGAATTTTTAATACCCCCAATTTTATTTCTTCTAAGCCTCTGAGTAGCTTTACTGTGAAAATATTTTGAATTTCTATCTTAATGAATAGCCCATAAAGATCTTGATCTTTGAAACCACATTATATTCTCTTTATCAAGCAAATCATTAACTTTACTCCTCAATTCCAAAACTCAAAAATTAACCCCTGAAGTCATAGCATCCTTTTCAGCCTGCACTAATTTTTCCTTACTTGTTCCAAGTCCCTCCTCACACTACCAAAACAGTTTCGGCTCCATGAAGTAAGAGCTTTTCCACACTTATTAATCTTGTTGACAACTCGAATTCCAGAATCCACATGATTAATGTTAGTCCAAACAGCTTCAATAGTTTCATCACAACCTCTATCTGATAGCCACATCTCTTCCAAACGAAAAAGGTTTAAATGGTCTAGTAGTTTCTATACCATCAAGGACAATCCACAATGGATTATGATGTGAAGTACTACAATGCAAGTGATGCACTTTAGAACCAACAAACATAATCAACCAATCATTATTAGCCAAACATCTATCCAACCTTTCCCAAATCGAATGACCATTAGAAAAGTGTTTTTGCCAAGTAAATTGAGACCCTGAGAAACCCAAATCTAAAAAACCACGTTCATCAATTACTTCCCTAAAGAGCTACATTTGAACTTGACTTCTTGAACTTCCTCCCAATTTTTCTAAACTACTCACAATCTCATTAAAATCTCTAGCATAGAGCCAAGGTAAATCAAAACGCCAGTTCAGCAAACAAAGTAAATCCCAAGACTCCTTCCTCTTCTGTGTATCTGGTTCCCCATAAAATCCTATAAATCTCCAAGCTTCACTCAAACCCTCATCAATAATTGAGTTAATATGATTCTTAGAGAAAGATTCAACTAACAAATTGATAGAATTCTTCCATAACATAGCTAAACCTATGATGCCCCAATTTGATTGATTGTGTGATGTGTGTGGGTGTGTGATGAGTCCCACATCAGTTATTTACTAGGTAGATCTGAGTTTTATTAACAACTACAAGGAGTCTCAATTGTGACTAGTCCTTTTGAGGTATAGCGCAAATGTGGCTAGCGCTTTTCCTTGGGTCATTACAAAACCTCCTCCAATATTCACTCTTGGAACAAAAAACAAACAATCAAATTGAATATCCTTTTTTAATTTGTTTAATCCTTGCTTCATCTGTCCATATTTCAGCTATAAACACGATAGATGGATCTTTAACCCATACTAATTCATTAAGCTCCTTCCCTGTACATAGGTTCCCAAGCTCACGACAATTCCAAACTAAGAGACTTCTTCTTCTTGGCAGTGCTGCATAACAGCCTTCGCTAATTTCTAAGGTACTGCTTTATCATCTTTCAAAACATACAAGCGTTTGCTAGGTAAATCCAATTGATTTTCTTCACTATCAAACATTGCTTTCTTCGCATAAGACTTATCATGCACGGATACAACCTTTGACTTTTTCTTTCTGACCAATCTTTTCCAGGACCTTGAATTAAGAGGCATATCATCTTCATTGGATTGATTAGTCACGGGAATAGAAGTTGGAATAGATACAATACTTACATTAGACTCCTTAGCCATCCCCACAACATTGATATCTAATAAATCCTTATCTAGCTTATTAGATAAAGTCTTTGAAGATGAGGGAAGTATAGAGTTTGGATAAGCCTAAGCTACACCTTTTGAAGAGAATCCACTATATCAAACTTCTTCAATTCAGCATCTATCTGTAGAATTTTAGCTTCTAAAGAATTTGGGGTTGAAAGTGAAGTGTCCAGAGAGGAAATTTGACAATCCAAAGGAATATCCTTACTGAATTTTAGGGAGTGATTAATCCCCACCAAATCAAGAATTTTTTTTCAGCAGAAAGTGGAGTAGCAATTTGAGAGACAATTGTTGTACCCTCCGTTGAAAATTTTTGAATTTCCTTATTTGGTGGAATAATGGTTCCTTGTTCTGTATCCATAGAACTGATAGTAACTGCCCTGGCCACCAATGACCGTGAAGAAACACCATGAACCTCTTCCTAGAACCTTCAACAATAACCACACTCTTCTTACCAGAATTGAAAATTGGGGCTCGAAGCCAAGTTCCAAATTCCTGTGATTCAATAGCCAAAGTTCTTTTGCTAGATAACCAACGCTCACAATCCTTATCATCATGACTTACAAGCCCACACCAATAACAAAAATTGGGAAGCTTCTCATACTTAAACGCCACCCATCCTTCCTTACCATCTTCAAAAATAAATTTACGGCCCCGACTGAGTGGTTTGGAAACATCAACTTGGACTCTAATATGCGTAAAGTCACCCCCATCATATCATTCTTAAATTGAGTCAAAACTACTATGCCTACAATCTTTCCGACCTCCTCTGCAATATCGATATTCAGTTTATTCACTGGCAGGCCATGTAGTTGAATCCCGAACAGAGTATGAGAGAAATTAATCTTTTGTATAGATGAATTATTTTCCAGACATTTGAATAAAACCAAGTGTTTATCAGAACCCCAAGGTTCATTCATCAACAATCGCTCAACATCAGTGTCAGTTTGGAAAACAAAAAGTGCAACATGGTTACCAACATCCCGAATCTTGAATTCCTTCTGAGATTTCCAGAGTGGCTTAAAAGTCCGACCAATAGCCTCAACATTCAAAGCACGTTTGGTTAAAAACTTTGCTGCCAAAACAAACTCATGATTATCACCACGTCCTCTAAGATGGACACGAGAAGTTTCTTTGTCTGATAGAGTGAAACGGTTCCATTAAGAGAGAATAGAACCCATTACATTGACAAATAAAAACTATTTCCCCAACCCCAAAGAAAAAACCCAACAAATCCTACCAGTAACAATGTTAAAGGAGGGAAAGAAATATCACTCTAAAGAAGATAAAATATTCTACTGAGTAAGTTCCAAGGCAGAGCACTAAAGAGTCTTACATAGAGAAAGGGGCGTATTTGTTATCTAATATAAATAAACATAACAAATTAAAATTTTAAATAAACAAGTTTTTAAAGGCTCATTTTAACGGATACCTTTAGAACAATTGTTTTTTTTTTTTTGAGAGAGTTTTAACCTATGGCGTCCGCTCTTGATAATAGCTCTTTATTATCAGACTAACACCAATCAGTTTTTTGTATAGGCGGGGATTGAACCCCAGATCTCTTATACAACCATCAGAGACTTTACCAACTGAGCTAACTGGAACTCACCCTTTAGAGAAATTGTTAATAAACCATTTTAGCAAAGTTTTGACACCATTTTTATGAGAAATATAAAAACCTTTTAAAACATTAATTTTTTTTTTCCATAAAAACTTTTCTTAGAGCATCTGCTAACATTTCCATTTTAAAATAAAATAACAGTTTAATTGTTCTTATAAGTTATCATGACCTTATCAAATCTTTGGATAAACATCAAAGTTTAATATCTTTTTATCTTTTTTTTTAAAAAAAACTTTTCTTTCTTAATATACATACATTTATAGATATTTACGTTGAAAATTTATTTTCTAATGCACAGTTTTTTTTTATAACTCAAGTTTAACAATTTTTTCCCTAATGCACAATTTTTTTTATTTAAAACTCATGTTTATACGTAAGAAAATCCCAAACCACTCCAAATCAACCTAAAAAACAACAACCATAGTTAAGGGTGTTCGTCATGCGGTTTGGTGTGGTTTTGAGCCATTTTAAACACCACACTTTGTGGTGCAATTTGGCCAAAACCATAACCGCACTGCACCTCAATTTTGCGGTCACATGTGTGGTACGGTACGGTGTACAAGATGCGGTTTGATCGGTTTTGGGATGGTATATTTTTTAAGATGTCATGGTCAATTTCTAATTTACTATTAATAATCATGACAATATGACAACACACTTAACAAAAAAAAAAAATTTAACCTATATGTAACAAAAAATGTAACATAAATATATACAAAACAAAAACAAATTCATGGCAAATTTATAGTAAAAAGTACCGCAAATATATAGTATATACAAAACAAAAAAATAATATTAAACTTTTGAATTTTTGATTTTGTGAAAGAGAGAGTGTGAGATGGAGAAGTGAATGATGTATTGACTTTTTGATTTTGTATTTAAGCAAAACAAACTTGTTTTTAACTTGAAACTAGAATGTACTAACACTAGGCTGGACACTTACTTCATATAATATTAAATTATTAATATATATTTATCAAAAATCCACACTCTGCACCACACAATGCAGTGTAGTGCGGTTCATTACCACTTGCAGTGTGGTTACTTCATTTTACGGTCGGTTTAGGTGCAATTGTGCGGTTTGAGTGGTTTGGTGAACACCCCTAAGCATAGTTGTCAAAACGTCAATCGTAATGTGAATTGATTTTTTATTTTTCGGTATTGTATTGTATCGAATGTCGTAAGATACACAAACACTTAATACAATTTATAATAAAAAAAAAGGTATAGATATACATATATAAATGGTATATTCATTATAAATTTTGAATATATTTAACTAATAGTCATTATTCATAAATTATGTAATAATATTTAACAAGCTAACTAAATAAATCAAACTAGCATTTGTTTATGATATACACATTCAAATTGATTAAAATCAAAAGTGACAATACATTACAAATGACCCAAAACAATAATTTATTTTTCATCATATTACCCAATCAATTTCGTTTAAGTTAATGTTATCATCATATTCATCATTTTGCAAACTTATTTCTTCTTGAAATTTTCTTCTTCAACATCAACATTTATTATCTTTTATTGTTCTTTTATTTTAATAATTTAAAAAAAAAATTTATTCTTGGCATTCTAGTTTCTTAAACTTCTAACAATAATGAAAAAAAATAATTATATTATTAGTTAATACCTTATTCACAGTATAGAAAAGAAATTTGTAAATATAAAAGTGAAGTGTAAGTGTGTAGTCCAAATTTCGTAGGGTAAAGAATTTAAAAAAAAAAAAAAAAACTTATGAACATGTTATTTTATTAGGCTAAATTAAGTAATCTAATAATTTTATGTTAAAGACAAGTCTAACAACTTGTTAGATTCAAATAAAATACAACTTCTAAAGCATATGTTTATATATTGTACGATATGTACGATTTTACGATACGATTCGCTTCATATGATACACATCTTGTATCACACGATTTATAAGTGCTTACAATACTCTCTTACAATGAGAAACTTATTACACACAATACATATCGCGTATCATATGATACTGACAATTATGACAACATCTATTCCATAGTCCATACAATGTTCGAACTATCTCTATATTTACGTTGAACAATTTTTTTTTCTTAATAAACATCTCTTTTTTTGTTAGTACTTTTTTGTTGATATTTAAGATAAAGTGTAACTTGTTACAATTTTTTTCCCAAAATACAACATTTTTAGAGTATTTCCATCGTGCAAAATCTTCTGTCCATTTTAACATAATGGCCTACTTTTTTCTATTTTGTACTTTTTTTTTTCAAAACATCATACATTAGATTATCTATTTTATATTACATTTCATTAAATTATCAAATTTTCTTGATTTTTAAAAAAATTGTTTATCTCTCTTCGCATACAATAACTACCATTCACTCTCTTCCTTCATCCTCGAGATACATAAAAAAATAATAAAAAACTAAATGCAAAATAAATAGTGTTAGTGTAAATTTACACATTTACGGTAATAAACTTGTAAATTTATACAATTATATACTGATCGATGTTGGTCATTTCTAGGCAAAACTATGTAAATTTTACATTTTTTTTCCTATTATACATCCATTGATGTGAGTACTCTTATAATCAATAATTCTCCAGCTCTTATAATTTCAAACACGTGGGGATATAGACACATGTTCAGTACAACTAATGCACTACAATGCTCTTCCTTATAATTCCTAAGTTGATCAGAAATCAAGCTTCCTTACAAATTGAAATATTAGTGGTTAAGATATTTATTATGTGATACTTATTGGATAAATATGCATTTGTTGTTGAGAATAGATAAACTAGCATAATCCATTTGAATCTCCTGCTGTTAACGGAAGTAAAAAGTTGGCCAAATTGAGATTTCAAGTAAAATCCTAGAAGTATTGCAACTATTTTTTATATTTATTCTTATATCATTACTGTTCTTTCTATATTGAAATGGAAGTGGTGTACTTCGATACTTAATTTGGAATAGAATACTTGATGCACTTATCAATGGCTTTGTTCAAAAGGTATGGATACTCTTTCTTAATTTATATATATTTTATATTTTCCTCAAATTCTCAATGCTTCTTCTTCATGAGGCACCTCTTCATCACCATCAAATTCATCGTCCTTTTCTGCATGGAGGAAGCCAAACCAAACCAAAGGCTTAATTCATAGTCACCTAGAATGGTACTAACCAGCTTTTCCTTGTAGCTTCCTGTTAACGTGTAATAGGTTGTGGGCTTTAGGACCACTTTGTTTACTTGTATAGCACACATACTGTACTACACACTCCGCTTCCTATATAATGGCACTCATGTATATTTTATTACTTGAGAAATACAATACATTCATTCAATATTTCTAACATGGTATCAGAGCCACTGCTCTAACTTTAATTTCTTGTGTCTTGCAGTCTTGTCTTTGTCGATATTTTTCACTGCCTCAACTTCTCCGGTCAGTAAGCCTTTTTAGTGCCATCTCCAGACTGCTCCGTCGCCATTAGAGGACCTCAAGGTTGAATCTTCACCGCCAGAAGGTCATTCTCCGCTGCCAAGACCACTACCTTCGTCGGATCTGTCACTTCTGACCTCCAATTAAGACATGAGACTTATCATCGTGTAGACCGTCAACTTATCTACTTAACGCCACTGGAAACGTCAACATCGGAGTTGTCATGTGCCCCCACGTGCCACCCAAAGGTTCGACGAGTTGCCTTCACGCGCCTCACGCGCTGTTGGGTTTCATGCTAACGTCATCGTTAACATCATCACTGCCATGTCATCATCCATGTAAGCCCTAGTTAACGTTATCCTTCGCGTCATCACCACGTCAGCAACCAGTTAGCTCCATATGCCAGCATCAGTCAACTGCTTACGTCATCTTGCTGATGTCATCATAGTTGACTTCATTGGCCGAGTCGTTGACCGTTGACTTTGATTATTGACTTTTTTGCAATTTAGGTGCTCGTAACCCAGTTTTTCGCGTAGATTCCATTTTGCATATTTTGCTTCTAAATGAAGAATAAGGACAGGTCTTCTTCTTATTGCAACAATCGTCACCGACAATCCAACAAATGTTTTTACAATTTTTGCAAACGTCTTGGCCATAATATTGAGATTTGCTATCATCGCAATAAATTAGCTGCTTCCATTTCTGCTTGCTAATACTGAGAGTATCCAACCAATGGCTCCAATCTCCGCACAGTTCAAGTCTTCTGGATCTACTATCACCATTTGCACAATCGACCTTCAAAACATCATCGCTAATACCATTCATATGGTTGGTAATGCATCTTATTCCTCTTCTCTCTCAGTTCAACTTGGCATATCCCCTTCCTCTTGACTTATGGATTCTGCTTGTTGCAATCACATGACACCTCACTCGTCCTTATTTTCTCAACTTGAACTTGCACCACACCCTCTTAATATTCGCACAGCAAATGGTTCCACAATGTTTGGTCATAGTGTAGGTTCTATTTTGACCTCCAACCTCTCGATTCTTAGGGTTTTTAATGTTCCTAACATTTCTTACAATTCATTTTCTATGGGACAATTAGTTGAGTTGGGTTATCACATTACCTTTAATTATTCTGGGTGTATTATGCAGGATCTAAGAACGAGACAGGAGCTTAGGACCGGTCCTAGAGTTGGGCGTATGTTTCCTGTGGACGATCTTTGTCTTCCACCTGCTGCTCCTGTTTCTGTTGCTATTGCAGTTGTTGCAGTTTCTTATATTCCTTTCCTTGCAATTTGGCATGCCCGACTTGGTCACACATCTTCCTCTTGGGTACAACACTTGGCTTCTAGAGGTTTGTTAGGTTCAGTGTCCAACGAAAATTCTGATTGTGTTTCATGTCAGTTAGGAAACACAACCAGCTTTGCCTTTCAATATTAGTGAATCAATGTCCACTGATGTCTTTGACCTAATTCATTCTGACGTCTAGGGGACTTCCTCTGTCTCTAGTATTGGTAGATCTAGATATTTTATTATCTTTGTTGATGATTATTCTTGCTATAGCTAGATTTTTTTTATATGAAACATCGTTCTGAGTTATTGCAAGTATGTTGTAATTTTGCAAAAATGGTTGAAACTCAATTTTCCAAACGCATAAAAAATTTTCAATTTGATAATGCTCTTGAATACACTCAATATGCATTCCAAGTTATTTTGCATTCCTATGACACTATTCATCAACTAAATTGTCCAAGTACCTCTCAGCAAAATGGTAGAGCTGAACAAAAACTTTGTCATATCTTTGACACTGTTTGTGCTCTCAGTCTTTTTGCTAAAGTTCCTGCTCCTTTTTGGGGCGAAGCTGCTCTTCATGCTGTTCATGCTATTAATCGCATTCACAGTCTTGTCATCCAAAATCAAACTCTATATGAGTGCCTTTTTGGGTCACCTCTAGACTATCATCACCTTCGCTCCCTCGGTTGTGCCTATTTCGTTCTTCTTCAGCCGCATGAGCATAACGAACTTGAGCCTCAGTTTAGGCTTTGTTATTTTATTGGCTATGGCAAAACTCAAAAGGGGCATCGGTGTTATGATCTTGTCTCTCATCGTCTCCATATTTCCCGCAATGTTGTCTTTTGGAAACATTGTCCTTTGTCTAGCTCTCTCACTTCCGTGCCTCCCTATCTACCTCCTCTGTCTTAGATCTTTTTCCAGATGAGCCACATATTCCTTCTATAGTTGCTCCTAATCCTGCTATAGACTTTTCTGTCCAACCATCAGATATTTTTGATGCCTTTCCTGGATCACCCTTTAATGAACAAGTCAAAGACAAGCTTCCCAACCTTAAGCTTGGGTCCCTTGCTCCTGCTCCACCTGAAGATCTTGCACAAGACATTCCACCTCGTCACTTAACTCGGGTAGAATCTGTTCCTGCAGATTTACTTGATTATCATTGTTACACTACCCTTACTACACTACACGAGCCTCACACCTACCGTGAGGCCTCCATTGACATTTTATGGCAGATTGCAATGAAAGAGAAACTTGATGCATTATCTAAAAACCATACTTGGGATTTGGTGACTCTCCCTCCTGGGAAATCTGTGGTTGGTTGTAAGTGGATCTAAGAGATCAAGACTTATTCTGATGGGTCCATTGAGCGCTATAAAACTCGCCTTGTTGCAAAAAATTTTACACAGGAGTATGAGATTGATTATGAAAAAACCTTTACTCCTGTTGCTCGAATCTCATCTACTAGTGCCTTTTTAGTTGTTGGCGCTGTTAGCAAATGGGGCCTTTTTCAAATGGATGTCAAAAATGTCTTCCTTAATTGGAATTTAAGTGAATAAGTTTATATGCAACCTCCTCCTGGTCTTTCTATTGATCCAAACAAGGTTTGTCACCTTCGACGTTCTCTTTATGGCCTTAAACAAACTCCACGAACTTGGTTTGCCAAGTTCAGCTTTACCATATTTCGCTTGAGTTACATTGATAGTCATTATGATTCTGCCTTATTTCTTCATTGCACTGAAAAAAGCACTATTTTGCTTCTCTTATATGTAGATGATATGATCATAACTTGTGATGACCTTAGTGGCATTCAAGAACTCAAGGACTTTCTCAGTCTATAGTTTGAGATGAAAGAACTTGGATATCTCAGCTACTTCTTAGACCTTGAAATCACTCATTCTATATATGGACTTTATTTTACTCAAGCCAAGTATGCTTCTGAACTTTTGTTTCAGACTGGACTCACTGATAGCAAGACTGTTGACACTTCAGTTGAACTTAATGCGCATCTGACTCCTTCAGGGGGGAAACCATTGTCTAATCCATCTCTTTACAGACGCTTGGTTAGCAGCCTAATTTATTTCATTGTCACTCGTTCAGATATTTCCTATGTTGTTTATCAAGTGAGCCAGTATCTGTCTACTCCATGATTGACTCACTATGCTGCTATTCTGCGCATTCTTCAATACCTGAATGGCACTCTCTTCCATGGCATTTTCTACTCTGCTTAGTCTCCTCTTGTTCTCCGTGCATTCTCTGATGCTGATTGGGCAAGAGATCCCATAGATCGCAGGTCCACCACTGGTTATTGCTTTCTTTTTTGTTCTTCTTTGATATCTTAGCGAAGCAAGAAACAAAACCTTGTGGCCTACTTCATTACTGAAGCAGAATATCATGCCCTTTCTGATACTATATCTGAGTTCCTTTGACTACGATGGCTTCTTAAGAACTTAGGTGTGTCTACGTCCTCTACTACTTCTCTTTATTGTGACAACCAGAGTGCCATTCATATTACTCACAATAATGTCTTCCATGAACTGACAAAATACATCGAGATCGATTGTCATTTTATCCGTTATCATCTTATCTATGGTGCTCTCAAGCTGTTCTTGGTCTCCTCTAAAGATTAACTTGCAGATATCTTCATCAAGTCACATCTTAAGGGACACCTTCGTACTTTGGTTGACAACCTCAAATTGGTTTCACACCCACCTTGAGTTTAAGGAGGGCTGTTAATGTGTAATAGGTTATAGGCTTTAGGCTCACCTTGTTTACATGTATAGTTGTACTATACAGTCTGCCTTCTATGTTAAGACACTCATGTATATTTTATTATTTGAGAAATATTATACATTCATTCAGTATTTTTAACATCAAAAGTATTACCAACTCTACCTTGGTTATCCGATTCCAACTTCGGGTGCTTTGGGTGGCCTCCTCAAAAGAGTCAAAACTCCGCTCCTATTCTGTTTCATCGTTCCTTGGCTTTGTTATTTCATCCGGTTGGTCTAGTTTCATGAGCTGCAGGTTTTCTATCACCCTATTAAAAAAAAAGACTGTTGAAGTCATTGGACTCAAAATTGACCTGACTGTTTTGGGCCATTTGGTTTTCTTGGGCCCACGGAATTGATGGACTTTTGTTATTTCATGCCACAAAAGAAAACGAAACAGAAGAAAAAAACGAAGAAAGAAAATTAGAAAAAGGGACCTCTTACCAAACATATTAATTAAAGGCATGGGGAATGGTGACAAGGACGCTACTTGCAAAGTAGATATGACATTAGTAGCAGAAGACGCACCAATTTGCTACTATGATAAGTTGCCTCTCTGGCAGGCAATTTCATTTTCAATCTATTTAATAATGTATTGTTTTTTTCTTGTTGAGAATGTTAAATAATCTACTACATCTACAAGTGGTGGGGGCAGTCGTGATACATGTGGCATGTGGAATGTATTTGCTGAGTCAACTCGGTGGATCCAAAAAGGCCAGCGTTCTGGCATGCCCACGTTCATGTTCGTTTACTGATGTGGGCCTCTTTTATTCACCACAAAATTTATAACTCGTCCAATTCTCTGAGCAATTCTGAGTAGCAGATAAAGATGGAGACAAGTGTCTACGTCTTTCTGAAACCTTTGAGACATATCTGATATCTTTTCTTCTTTTTTTATTTTTTTCCCGATAATCAAATTTTAAAGGTTGAGAAGGACGTAACTGATATCTCCTCAGCCCCTTTCCCCTAATACGAACAAACTAGAAAATACTGTCAGCATTTCTGTTTGTTGACAAGCTCTAATGGTATCGGAGCCCATTGGTTCACCTGTCCTTTTTGTTTTTTGTTTTCTACCCACTTTTGAGATAGAAAAGCCCAAAGATCAATTCTCCATTATTGGGGTCTACAGCAACAAGGTGGTTCTCTTCTTTGGGTTGTGCTTGGTGCCCGTTAACAACATATCTCTCGATAACTTTTCAAATATTTGGGCAGTTTTTAACGGCTTTTGACAAATTTTTTTTATCACTTTTGGTCATTTTTTAAAAATTTTTTTTCTTTTTTTTTAAGTAGGAAAATGTTAACAAAGCACCGCACGGTGCTTGTTAACATTTCCCTCTTCTTTTATCATTTTCTCAATGAGTACATGATATTATAATCATATAATGTATTGATGCATTTAATTATGTATTCTATCTAGCAATGGGCACATTATTATGATTGTCACATTTCAATCTCTTGTTTTTCTTGGGGTTTATATCCGTTATCGATTAGCACCATTAAGACTAACCATAAAAAGTTTGCATCAAGTCCCATAGGTGGGGTTTGGATACACTTCCACGTCCACGTTTTGGGTTATAGCGCATTTTCAGCTTTTTTTTTTTTTAGCAGCCGCATTTTTTGACTTTTCAGCAGTGAATAGTGCACGTGTATACTATTCACGGGTTCCACAAACTTCACTTTTCAAAATTTTTCATTAAAAATGGACATCACGGTACTATTCACACATTTAAAAATTATTTTGCTACAATGTTTTCAGTTTTCAGTTTTCAGTTTCAGTAAAATAAGTTCTATCCAAACGAACCTATAAACAACACTTATTAATATCATCACTAGGGATGTCCACGGGTACTCATCACCCGACCAACCCGCCAAACCTGCCTGAAACCGACCGGTCACCACACGAACTGATCAATCCTACGGTCGGCGGCGGGTCGTCACCCACAGAACCCGAACCCTTTGGGTCGGTTGGCGGTTTTCCTCCCCAAAAACCCGAGCCACCCGACCCGACCATCAAATCAAGAACGTCCAGCTACATTTCTAGGTTTTTCGACAAAAAATGACAAATACCGGCGATATTTTTGTTTTTCCGACCAAGATCTACTTGAAATCCACCAGATCTGGCGAGATCCGGAGATATTTCGTCGAGATCTAGTATAGATTCGATGGATCTGGCCAAATATCGGCTAGATCTCGACGGATCCGATTGAATATCGGCCAGATCTTGCCGGATCCTGCGAAATTTCAGCACCGGCAGCGAAACCTGAAACCGACCGGCACAAACCCGAAAATCGATAGACCCGAACCGGACAACCCGACCAGTAAAACCGGTCAGTTTCGGTTTGGATTTTCGCCCACCTGAGAAATTCGGGTTAGGTCCGGGTCAGGCACAAACTTGACCCGACACGACTCGTGGACACCCCTAATCATCACAGACTCTATATTCATATAAATTTTGAAGTTATAAATGTAGAACACGTGTTCTCAAAGATATGGGAAAAAAATGATTTTGCTGATGTGTGCCCTTAGGTACATAATAATTAATCATTTTTGGAAATGTTTTTTCAATTTTCAAGAAAATATTTCTAAAAATTAATGGCTCTAAGGGCACACATTAACCAGACAAAAAAAAAAAGGGTTAAACAGAGACAGGGATGAATAATTGTATAATATGAAGAAAAACCAAGTGGAAAGTGATACCAAAGTGAAAATAATGAAGGAAAAATAAGGATCCTAAAGAAAGACTCTTTTTGAAGAAGCAATATTCATATTCTAAAAAGAAGTAGCGTTTGAGAATGGTAAGATTCTTGTCTCCCAAAATATGTTGAACATCGAAAAGGGTTTTTTAGTGCGGTTAGAAAATCTGTAAAGCCAAAGGTAGAAGGAAGAGAAATAAACTGTAGGCCCCACATAAGAAAAGTTTACGGTAATTACCACTCATTAATATGCGTTTAGGAAGCGCATTTTACGCTTTCCACGACTGCGTCTGCATTTGTCTTTTTTTTAGCTGTGATTTTTGACTTTTGTTCCTGTATACTGTTTACACAAGCAAATAAGCGGTGGACATTACACATTAGTGAGTATCATGCATTATTTATGAGACTCACAAATTTTATTTTTTAGTAAATTTTCATTAAAAGTAGATCCTTCGACACTATTTATATATTCAAAAATTATTTTACTACAATATTTTTAATTTTTAATTTTTAACAAAATAAACTGTATCTAAATAAACCCTAAAAATAAAAAATTACACGTACCGGAAAGATCCACGTGTTTTTGGAAATTCAAAAGATTAACCA
Source organism: Quercus ilex subsp. ballota (assembly GCA_032727855.1). NCBI lineage: Eukaryota > Viridiplantae > Streptophyta > Magnoliopsida > Fagales > Fagaceae > Quercus > Quercus ilex. The sequence continues at coordinate 30,613,328 of CM064909.1, forward strand.
GAGGCGTACGTATTCATTTCTTGATGCCTGGTGCGCATATCAATCATACCAGTCTGGACTCCTACGCAATCTCTCTCTCTCTCCAAAGCATAACTGAGTGCCTGTGCCTCACCTCAAAGAGTGAAGACAACAAAAGCAAAACCGTAGGCCAGAAAATACAGAAAGTTTCAGTGAGCCTTAGAACTGAAAAGAGAGAAACAAATGCGACCACTACCACCACAACCAGCTGCAGCAGCAACAGTAGTAGCGGCAGTAGCAGCTGAATCTGCTATAATACACCTCTCCCCACCACTCTCTCCGTCGACCCCAACAAAAACAAGATGTGAGCCACAAGATGATGGCTGCAACAGGTGGCAGCCGTACTCTAATTCTCGAGATTTTGAAGCAAACGCGGCCACAATCCTCATCGTCCTCCTCTGCGCACTCATATGTGCTTTGGTTCTCAACTCTGCCATTCGCTGCTTCCTACGTGGTGGTGGTGGCAATAATCACCAACAACCACTACCCCAAAACCAACAACAACAAGAAGTACAACATGATGAGCGAAAGAGCACGCTGGAGAAAGAGGCAGCTGATACGTTAATTGCAGGTTCGAGCCTGGTGTTTTCGACAGGGATGAAGCTGGCTGGAACGGAAGCAGAGTGTGCGATTTGCTTGTCGGAGTTCGTGGAGGGAGAGGGGATTCGTGTGTTGGGAAGGTGTAACCATGGCTTCCACGTGAACTGCATTCAACAGTGGTTGTCTTCCCACACCTCCTGTCCCACTTGCCGCCGCAGCTGTCTCCCTCCCTCTCCTATTCCTACACAACCCTGCAGCCAAACCAATACCGGAGAAGGACCAATTCTCTCTCAAGGCTAGTTCAGACGAATCAGATCAGAGTATTTACATTTGTTGTATGCAATGGAGCTGGCTAATTAACTATATATACATATATATAGCAAGTAACTAGCTAGGATTGTGTGTATTTCAAATTCAGGTTTTAATTTCAATTTCTCTCTTGAATCATGATTACTTCATATATGCATGACTTTACCTGTTTACCGACCATATAAACAGATTACTCTTTAGCTAACCCGACCTCTCTCTCTCTCTCTGTGGGAATATATTAGAGAATAATCATCACAAGGTCAATATGTATGGAGTCTCTGCTGGTGGTCTAACCGATCTAGTGTAAACTTCAAAGCAGCAATTCTCTGCAGAATAACCAAAACAAACATATGGCTGTTTTTCGTAACAAATTCCATAACTGAAGAGTTGTCAAATTGCTGTCTTTAGTTCTCATAACTCATAAGGCTCATCACCACACCACTTTATTGTCTATCGTTTGCAAATTACAACTCAAGAACATTTCGGCAGTAGTGAAAATTTGTGAAAAAAAGGTTCTTATTGGGTCATTATATTCAGCTGTCATTCCATAATTAAACCCCAAAGGTCCCAAATCCTCTCTTTGCGACGACTGTTTTGCTAGTTTGTATCCGTTTCGAAGTCTCTTTCCGGCTCATAGACAAAATTATTGCAATATAAAATCTTCAGTTTTGGCTCTATGCGATGAAAGCACTTCCCCTTTCCCCGAATAATCGCAATCCATTTTTCTTGTTGGTTATATGGATCAAATGAATTTCAATTTAGTTGTTTACGAAGTGCAACTGTAACTATTTGCTTCAAATTGTGACACGGTAAGACATAGAGCTGGAGATCCATGCCACATGTGCATAGGGTGGCTCTAGCCACTAAAGTCTTATTATGTGTGGTTTGATTTCATTTTCGAATCAACGAACATATTTTATCATTTCTGTTCCATTCATAATGTTAATAAGCGGAAGTGGCAACAAATGTTGATGAGAAACAAAAATTGTGACTTCGATACTATTTTAAAATAAAAATAAGAAAAGAAAATTATGTAGAGATAGCGGAAATTAGAAAATTTATGTATGTTACAATAAATCTAATATTGGAAATATATAGAAATATATTAGGCTTATATAGTAAATAGTATGATAACCCCAAATTACGGTAGCTCCTAGTATTACAAAACCATGATACTTCATAATATTTTATAAAACCATGGTCCAGTGGTGGTGGGTGATGGTTTTTTTCTTGGCAGGACTGAACTATAGAATCAATATACTGTTAATTAAAGATAAACTCAAAAAATATGCATACATCATAAATACACACACACACACATATATATATATATATATACACACATACACATGTATGAAAGGAAAAAAAAAGTAAATTTTAAATTTCTAATAATATAGTAAGTTATAAACCATAATATATTGTTTATAAAATTATCAAAACCTCTCATTTGAATGAGAATTAGTGTTTAAAGTATTATTCAAAGTTTTCAAAAATCAAGCAAGCTTTTAAGTTTTCAAAATAGATTATATTCTCAGTTTTATTTTGTACTGTTATTTTTTCCTTGCAACATATATCTTTCACAATATTCATCCATATTTCTCTCTTCATCCACTCATTGTATTTCTCCTTGAGTCTTTATATGATATCAGATAATTGGAGGATTACTTATGGTTGACCATTGTCGGGTACGTTTTTGCAACATGGGCTGAAAATGTGAAAACGGCCCATATCTTCCCTTGAGTTCTTTAGAAGTGTTTATTTGTGGAGAATTAAGCCCAAAATTCACAATGTATAGGAAACAAAGGCTAATGGTGCTTTGACAAGAGAGAATCAAAATGCTACTAACAAAAGTGTAGAAAAAGTATAAAAACATAACAGGTCTGAAACTTCGACTCGCAGTCACCGAGAAGAGGAAAATGAGAGAGGTTGTGAGGAAGAGAAGGAAGGTTTCTCTATACCCATATTTCCACCCTTAAGGTTCAGAATCGTGAGAATGTTTCATGACTCAGTGGGTTTTTGCTCTCAAGTTTCAGCTCTATGGGGAAAACGTGGTTCAACAGGTTTGAAACTTGGACTTGCAGTCACCGAGAAGAGGGAAATGAGAAAGGTTGTGAGGAAAAGAGAGAAGGTTCTCCTGTACCCATATTTCCACCCCTAAGGTTCAGAATTGTGAGATTGTTGACTGCCTAAATGAGTTTTTGCTCTGAAATTTCAGGTCTCTAGGTAGAACGTGGCTGGTTCTTTATTTAAACTGATGAGAGAGTTTTATATAAAGTTTGGGGTGTTACTAATAACTGGTTTTTGAGTGGTGGAAGACGCTTTTATCCCCCATGATACTAATTTGGTGTTTTGACTTGGGTTGCTTTTGTTTAGGGAAGAGTTTGGCATGCTTTTAGCATGATTTTAGAAACAAAGTTGTTTCCTCTTCATGGCTACTGTCTCTGGTCTTTGTAGGCCTTGGAAAACTACATTTGGGTGGCTGAGTAGGCTAGGCTGTTCAGCCTTTTTCTTAGAGTCAACTATGTTTTGGTGTGGAAAATGGAGATGGGCTGAAAATTAGGGGCATAGTCACCCACAGCATGAAAGCTCTTTTGAGGTGGAAATTTTGGATACAAGACCTCCTCCATGAGCCTGAGGTGCTACCAGTGTCCCTTGCCCACTTGGTGGCACGCATGAGTTGGGCTCATGCAAAAGGTCCGAAAAGAACCGACCCATACCCTCCAAATCATACTTCCTCAATTTCCGCCATAAGTCATATGAGCTTGGGTCATGCTTAAAAGAATAAAATGTAATATAATACATGAATTGAGCCTATAAGGAAGTTGGGCTCAGTTGAATTGGGCTCATAGAAAATGTGTCGCGAAAATAAGTATAACAACCATTTTCTTACATGTGTGTGTATACACATATAAAGATGATTTATCTTCTCCATGAACTTTAGAACAAAAGGATCATCAAGGCCTAAGCCAACATGCCTCCAAAAAGGTCCCTAGACTAGCACTCATCCCAAAAATGTTCAATCTAAAACCATAGCTATGTTATAAGGGAAAATTATTGCATAGTCTGGGACTAAGATCTCTGCCTCTAATAGAGGGGTGGACCCCATAGTGGGTGGCAGGGCCGGCCCTAGACATTTTGGGTCCTTAGGCAATAATTAAAATGGGACATTCTCCAACTCCACTTAAAATGCCTACAAAATAGGGCATTCTCCTACTAATCCATGTCTTCAAAACAAACTTATCCATTTTTTTTTTTTGTAAAAAGGAAAATTATAACACTAGACTAAAAAAAAAAGTTTTTTAAAATATTCAAAATAAGTGGTCAGATTTATTTTTTTTTAAAAGAACAAATTTGGTTATTCAGCAAATAAAACTACCTTTTCAGAACCTTCATTTCAAATCATTTTTCCCATTCCCAAGCTCCCACCCATGTGGCCACCTCTGCTTCTCAACTTTTCCATTGTATTTATTCTCTCATATATTTACTTATTACTTCTTTACAGTTTAGTAAGTTTACAATGCTTCTTTCTTCTTAGTTCTTCAGACTCTCAACTATGTCTTCGTCTCCTTTCTTCTCAATTCATCTTTCTTTAGAGGTTAAGGATGATATTTTTGGGATAATTGATTTTGTTTAGACTAAAGAATTTTTTTGGGTACCAATATTTACAAGGATGTTCAAGATTTTTTATTCTTTGGTTAAAGGATGTATCATATTTTTTGGAGTTTCATCTGAAACTATTTTTTTTTTCTACTATCCCTTCTTTTTCAAAATTTTAGGGCCCCCTTACACTTGGGGGCCTTAGGCAATGACCTAATTAGCCTAGTGGTGGAAGTGCCAGCCCTGTGGGTGGGACCCACCCCTCTATGAGAGAGATGGAGCATAGTCTCGGACTATGCAATAACAGCACTGTTATAAGTTGTAACCGTGCTTCATTTTGTCAAATAACAAACTTTAAATGTCAATCATATATCAAATAAAAAGATTCAAATAGAAGTACCAACCAAAGACACTAAGGGAACAATCCCAACCTTTGCCTAATTACTCTTGGAGCTCAATAGATGAGCTCCCCTCATCTTAATTAATTAAGTCTTTCCCCTTAGTAACATGAGGGAATGACATGTTGTCAGGATCCCTTTAGTACTTATCGGGAACTAATCATCGTCCCAGAAATGTTCAATATAAAACCTTACCTATGTTATAGCTACACCTCATCTTGTAAAATAACATACTTCAATGTCAATCACACATCGAATATGCACCTTATCTTGCAAATAACATACTTTTTTTTAATACAAATAACATACTTTAAATGTCAATCATACGAACATAAAAAGATTCAGATAGACAGATAGTGAGGGAACAATCCCAACCTTTGGCTAGCATAGCACCTAATCTCAATTCATGAGGGGATGACATATTGTCAGGATCCCTTCACTTATCGAGAACTAATCATCATCCCAAAAATGTTCAATCTAAAACCACACATATGTTGTAATTGCACCTTATCTTGTTGAATAACATACTTTAAATGTCAATCATACATCGAATAAAAAGATTCAGATAGAGGAACACTGAGGGAACAATCTCAGCCTTTGGCTAGTAGCGCCTGATCTCAATTAGTAACATGAACTAATCATCAACCACACTCATCAAGAAAAACCTATTGTTGGGGAAAGAAAAAATCTTGGGAAGACTCCTTGAGTAGTTAATATAACATATATAGACACCATTTAACCCAAAAGGTTTAACCCCAACAGGTATGAGTTTAAATTTGTTATATTAACCACTCACTCTTCTCATTAGTTTTCAATGTGAGACTTTATTACTTAACCAACCACACTACTCACATGTGAATACTCCAACACTTATAAAGTTCTAGACAATTGATCTCTAAAGTTTTCTTTTCTATTGAATTAATGTTGGAGTGCGTCTAAATAAACAATCTGGTCAATTTGAAATCTAGAAAGTAGGTTGTTCAATTCTTGTAGTTAGCTTTGAATTCGGTTGATTTCATCCTACCCACTACTTTGCTCAATTGGAATTCATGGTGTGGCTCCTCTAAAAAGAAAAGAAAAAGAGACTAAAGTACACGTTTGACCTTTAAAATTTGAGATTGTTTTTATTTTGGCCTTTATGTTAATTTCATTCTCATATTGGTCATGTTGTCCAATTCTATGGGTAATCGGATCATTAAGTGTCCTTCATGTATAATTATTTCATAAAATACTATCTTTAAAATGTTGTAGGATGCAAACATTTCATTGTTCTAGGCAAAAAAATATTATGGATGGTTATATGAATGACATAGTAATATGAAATCAAAATAAAAAAAAGCAGGACAAAAATAAAAATGATTAAAATGAAAACAATCCCAAATTTTAAAAATCAAAAGTGATTCTAACCTTTATATTAAACAAAAAAATTTTAAATCATACTTTAGTAAAAATAAAATAAAATAAAGACTAAATTCCAATAAACTACCCTGAGGTTTGGGCCAATACCAACCCGGATTTTTTTGCAAAATAACACCATTTTGCTAACAAGTTTGTTAGTTAGCAACATTTCCAAACTATTTAGGAAACTAGCATCTCGACTCTTTTAGACTCAAGTTCCTGTAGCAACTCGAGTCTATTAGACTCGATTTTTGTGTGATAGCAAAGCTGAGGTGGACTTAAAATCCACGTGGAACTAAGACTCGAGTTCCTCTACACTATCTTCTTCCTTCGTTCTTTTTTTTTTTTTTTTTTTTCTTCATCTGCCGTCACACTCCCTTCTTCTAAGCCCCAAAAACCCAAGACAGTTCTTCTTCACCTAACAGTTCTTCTTTCTCTAGCTTTCTTCCTTCTTCTTCTCCTTCCTCAAACATCCAAGCCCATTTCTCAAAATCCTAAACCCAAAAATCACGATCTCGAAATCGGAGCAAAAACCCAAACCCAAAAATCTCGATATCGGCATCGGAGCGGCTTGGGTTTGTTGATATCGGCACCAAAGGTTTGTTTTCTGGTTTGGTTTGTCTCTTGATTCGTTTTCTGTGTTTTCTGGGTTGGTCTGTTAGTGTTTTCTGAGTTGATGTTCTGGGTTTTTTTTTGGGTTGGTCTGTTTGTGTTTTCTATGTTTCTGTTCTGGGTTTGTATTTTCTGCGTTGGTGTGTGTTGTGTTTTCTGGGTTTGTCTTTTCTGCGTTGGTCTGTGTTATGTTTTCTAGAGGGAACTCAAGTCTCTAAGACTCGAGTTCCACGTGGATTTTTTTAATCCACCTCAGCTACGCACCTCATGGAAATCGAGTCTTTGAGACTCAATTTGCTATAGTGAACTCGAGTATAAAAGACTTGAGATGTTAGTTTCATTAATAGTTTGGAAACGGTGCTAACTAACAAAATTTATTGAAAATAGGTGTTATTTTGAAAAAAAAATCCATACCAACCCAGTCCAAAACTTTTAAAAAGTGACCAATTTCATCCCTTAACAAAATTTGGCTTTTAGGCTCCGTTTGTTTTGGCTTCAAACTGATTCCGAAAATGATTTTTCGGAAAAGTGGGTGTTTGGTTGTTACTTCAAATTGGGTCAAACTGAAAAGCATTTCCGGTTGACCGTAAAATATGAGCAAAACGGTGGAAAATGATTTCCGTTTTCATTTTCACTTCAAATGATTTCCGGCCTTGGAAAATAGAAGAGAGAGAGAGAGAGAAAGAGCAAGAAGATCGCCTTGTTGGAGCAAGACGATCGCACCGCTTCGATCGTTCAAACCCACCCTCGTCGAACCCAGTCACTGATCATCAAGATCGTCTCGCCATTTCCGGACCACGTGCAAAGAGAGAGACAGAGAGAGTAGAGAGATCGTCGCACCACCGGCGAGACCGTTCTCAAACCCACTCGCACCGCGCCGATCGCACCAGATCGCATTGCGCCGATGAACCCACCACTTCGACGAATGGGTTTTCTTTCACTCAGATCGCGCCATTGATGAATTTTTTTTGGTTGGGTTTTGTTTGGAAGCTGAGAAAATGTGAGCATCAAGTAGAAAATGTGTTTTCTCTATTATTTTCAAGAATACAACCAAACACCAGAAAATATTTTTCATAATGCAACCAAACACTTGAAAATATTTTCCTTTCTCGAAAATAGCATTTTTGGAAAATAAATATTTTCCGGAAAATATTTTACAGGAACCAAACACAGCCTTAATGTCGCTTATTTTTCTCACCTTCTCCTATCTCTTCTTTCTTCTCTCTTCTTAGGCCCTTCTCTTCTCTCTTTCAAACATCTCTGGCTCTCTCTTCTCTTTTTCTCTCTCTCATCCACAGTGGCTGAAGACTTATTCTCTTAAGCTTTTGGTGTTGCTCAGCCATGGAAGAGAAGGTTTGTATTTTTGTTTCTGGGTTTGGGTTTGGGTTTGGGTTTATGTACCAAACGTCTAGAGTACATTTGGCGAAGACTCACGGGCTCTGCCACCACCACAAGTGACGAATTACCCCTACGACGCCGCCACTAGTGGATTTCTCTTTTATTTCTGTTCTATTTTCATTTATTTATTTATTTTTCTTTTGGTTTGGATCTTGGCAGATTTAGGGATTGGGTTTTCTAATGGTGATAAGGATTTGGTGATTTTTTATTTGAGTTTGAGAAGTGGGGTTTTGGGTATAGTCATTTGCAAATCTGGGGGTATTTTTTGATTTGGGTTTGTCTCAAAATAGGTCTAATAAGATTTTTTTGATGGTGTTGTAATCTTGGATGTACACCTCATATTTGTTTGTTTGTTTTTTTTTTTTTTTTCCTTCTTTTTAGGAATTATGTGATGGTTTCATTTTGTTTGTGCATTAATGGGTTTGTTTGGTTTTGTATAAGAGAAGATTTTTTTGTTTTGATTATCTTGAATCTATGTATGAATTATTGGGATGCTAGAAAGAGGAGAGGCTACTGAGTCTCTAACGTGAGAATAGAGAGGAGAGGGAAAATAGGGCAAATGATGCCTAATGGTGTTTAGGGACAAATTTGAGTTTAGAGATCAAATTGGTCAGTTTTGAAATCTCTTGGACCTACTTGGCATTAGCCCAAACCTTAGGTTGGTTTATTGAAATTTACCCTAAAATAAAATATTCAACACACTGTGTTATTGGATTATTATTATTTATTTTTTGGGTTGGCGAGCAAATTTTAACCCAATAACCCATTGCTATGCGTATACTAACCCAACTTAGTACATCATATATTGATTAGTGGGAGCTGTTTCTAAAAAAATATATATAAAAATTTTAGCTCTAAACATCTTTGAATCTATGTTTTTAAACTTATTATGCCCCAAATTAATAAGTCACATTACCCATTAAAAAGTCATATAACTAAAAAGACAAACTTTAGCAACAAACTTGGTTGTAGTATAAGGTTATAACTCCATTCAATATCTTTTTTTATTTAATGTGAATTTTGACAAATTCACCAGTAGATTACGTTTCTTTCTTATATCTTCTATGCTTGCAAAATTTTTAAAAGATCAAAGATCAGTAATTATATTGTCAATCAAATGTTTAAATTTTAAGTTTTTATAATATAAAATTGTGCATAAAAAATACGTTTATATGTCGAATGGCAAATAATACTTATTGGCATAATATTTGACATATGTGTAAAATATATAAAGATCATATAATTCAAATATGTAGTCATATTAATTTTTTTAATGGAAGTTGTAGCCTTAGACTACAGATCTACAATCAACTTTTCTATTAAAAAACAAACGAAACACACCTGTCACTCTCTAAGGTTAATAAAGAAAAGCTTGATGGTGCTTCAGGGGAGAGTGGTGAAGGAAAGGAAAATGAGGAGCTTCCACGACAAGATACAGGGAAAGGGCTATGGAAAAGGGCAACAAGGGAGGCATAAGATTCAGTGGCTATGGTGGATATCACAGAGATGGAAGGGCCAAAAAGGAAGTCCTCTGCTCCATTGGGGGAACTAGATGCTAATGGCCTACAGGTGAAATAATTGAAATCTGATTTGGATGAGGTAACTTTGGGTAAGACTTTTAGACTTTACTTGGGATCGGCGGAGGTTGCTCAGCAACCCCGCCGGGACCAATGAGTATTTTGAGCTGGAATTGCCGAGGGTTTGCGAACCCTTCTGCAGTTCAAGCCATTAAAGGGGTGTTAAAGAGAGAAGATCCCAGTTTGGTGTTCCTAATGGAAACCAAATTAGATGTATCAGAGATGAAAAATTTGTAGCAAGAGATTGGGTGGCTACAGGGATTAACAATATCAAGTCAAGGTAGGAGTGGGGGTTTGGCTTTACTTTGGAAGGTAGATATGAAGGTAGACATTAGAGGTTATCATCAAAGGTATATTGATGCTATGATAGACACTGGGGGTGAGAGTGGAAGTTGGAGATTGACAGGATTTTATGGGAATCCAGAAACACACAAAAGAGAGGAGTCATGGACACTGTTAAAGAGGCTTGGGCGACAGATTGACACACCATGGGTTTGTTTGGGGGATTTTAATGAGATCTTGAGTGTCAATGAAAAAGAAGGTGGAATGGAAAGACCTAGTAGACAGATTGAGAGGTTTAGGCAGTGCTTGGATAACAGTGGTTTGAAAGATATGGGCTTTGTTGGATTGTGGTTTACATGGTCTATGGATAGGCGGGATTATGGCTGCATTTGAGAAAGAATTGATAGAGTTGTGGTAAACACTGACTGGAAGAGGAAATTTCCACAAGCAAGACTATTCCATGTAGCAAATTCAGCTTCTGATCATTGTGTGCTGCTGTTCAAGCTAGACCAACAGGTGAAACGAGTAAGTCCAAGGGGTAAACTATTTTGTTTTGAATCTATGTGGATTAAGAATGATTAATGTGAAGAGGTGGTGAAGGAAGCATGGGAAACAAGATTGTAGATGAACAAGGGGCACTCCATAGAAGGTTGCTTGGAGAGCTGCAGAATGGCTTTAACTAAATGGAACAAAAACACCTTTGGCCATATTGGAAGACACTTGGAACGCTTGCAAAAAAAAGTTACAGTTCTTGGAGGATCATGCAAATGGATTTTCTAATCAGTCCCAAATCCTTGAGACTAGGAAGGAATGGCATCAGAGATCACGTGTTAATTGGCTCAAGGCTAGATATAAAAACACCTGATTCTTTCATGAGAAGGCTTCTAATAGAAAACAGAAGAACACTATTGTGGGACTGATGGATGAGCAAAACCAGTGGCAAGATGATCCTGAGAGGGTGAAAGAGATTGTGGTTAATTATTACTAGAATCTTTTTAACTCTTCCAATCCAGAGGTACAAGGAGAATTTTTGGAGGCTATTGATGCAAGAGTTTCAGAACCGATGAATGCTTTACTAACCAGAGAGTTTCAAGCAACAGAAGTTAAAAAAGCTTTCAAGCAGATGCATCCACTTAAGACACCGGGACCTGATGGTATGAATCCACTATTTTATCAACATTTTTGGCCTATTGTAGGAGATTGTGTAACTAAATGTGTCCTAGATTTTTTGAACTTGGGGATCATTCCACCAAAATTTAATGAGACACATATCATACTCATCCCTAAAGTTAAGAGCCCAAAGAAAATCACTGAATATCGCCCTATTAGCCTATTAAATGTTATCTCTAGAATAGCATCAAAGGTTTTAGCTAATAGACTCAAAGTTGTTCTACCAACTCTCATTAGTGAAAACCAGAGTGCATTCATGGCTAATAGACTTATCATTGATAATATTTTAGTGGCTTTTGAAGTAATGAACCATATTAGCCATAAGAAAAGTGGTAAGGTAGGGGAAATGACAGTAAAACTAGACATGAGCAAGGCTTATGATAAGGTAGAGTGGAGAGGGCTGGATCAAATTATGTATAAGATGGGCTTCCATGATAAATGGATTAATATTATAATGCGGTGTCTTTCTTCTGTCACATATTCTATTCGTCTAAATGAGATTCCCTATGGGCATATCACCCCAACAAGGGGTCTATGCCAAGGTGATCCCTTGTCACCCTACTTATTTTTGTTATGTGCAGAAGGACTATCTTCTTTGATCAGGAAAGCATCTCTGAAAGCTAGTATCCATGGCATCTCTTTATGCAAAAAAGGTCCATAGCTATCTCACCTATTCTTTGCCGATGATAGTCTGTTGTTCTGCCAGGCTACACTTGAGTAATGTGAAGAGCTACTGCGACTCCTCAAAGTATATGAGATGTCAACTGGTTAGCAGCTAAATCAGAACAAAACTTCATTGGTTTTCAATAGAAACACACAAGGAGACATACAACAAAGAATCAAGCAGCTTTTTGGGGCAGAAGTCATTAAGCAACATGAAAAGTACCTGGGTTTGCCATCGTTGGTTGGAAAGTCGAAGCGCAACACCTTTCAACAACTAAAAGAGTGACTGGGTAACAAACTATCAGGGTGGAAGGAGAAACTTTTATCTACTGCAGGGAAGGAGATCCTCATCAAAGCAGTGGCACAAGCAATCCCAGCACATACAATGAGCTGTTTCTTGCTGGCTAAAACTTTGTGTGATGAAATGACAAGCATGGTGAGGAAATTTTGGTGGGGTCAGAAGGGGGAGGAAAGGAAAATGGCTTGGATTCAATGGGATAACCTTTGTGATTCAAAAGATAAAGGTGGTATGGGCTTTCGTGATTTAAGAAACTTTAATTTGGCTATGTTGGCTAAACAGGGATGGCGTTTGCAACAAGGGAGGAATTCGCTCTTTTATAGAGTATTCAAGAGCAAGTACTTCCCTAATGAGGATTTCATAAATGCAAAGAAAGGCCACCACCCCTCCTTTGCTTGGAGGAGCATCTGGGCAGCCCAATCTCTTTTTAAGGATGGACTTAAATGGCAAGTGGGAAATGGCAGGGATGTCTACATCTGGAAAGATAAATGGACGCCTAATCCGACTACTTTTCAGATTATCTCACCGCAGATGATTCTACCTATTGATGCCAAGGTCAGTGCACTTATTGATGAAGAAAATGGAGTATGGAAAACTTCTTTAATCCGAGAACTTTTCTTGGACCATGAAGCTGAATCCATTTTGAGCATTCCATTAAGCCCGACACTACCAGCAGACAAGCTCGTATGGATAGCAACAAAAAATGGAAAATTTAGTGTGAAGAGCATACCACCTGGCTAGAGAAAGGGATCAGACCAGCGGGGAAAGCTCAAATGTGGCAAGCATGAAGTGTTTTTGGCGAACTATGGAAGGCGAAGGTCCCCAATAAGGTAAGAAACTTTGGTTGGAGGGTATGTCAAAATATTCTTCCAACTAAATTAAATTTATTCCATCGGAAAATCATTGAAGATGCAACCTGTGAGGCTTGTGGATTATACCCGGAAACTACAATGCATGCCTTGTGTCAATGCAGCGTCGCAAAGGAGGTATGGAAACAAGCAAACTTGCTTCATCTAGTAGAAGAGAGAGGGGAATTTGCAGATCTGTTGTGGAAGATTGGCTTGGCTCCCAATATTGATTCTAACATCCTTGCAGTAGTTTTGATGATTGCTTGGGGTATTTGGAAGAATAGAAATGAAGTATGACATGGAGGTAGACTGAAATCAGCTAATGCCTTGTACGCAACTGCTATTAGGCTATGGGAGGAGTATAATGCAGCACAAGAACTTCCTTTCAAGCAAAGAGAAGAGGCGACATCACAAAGTGGATGGATCCCTCCATCGAGAGGCTGGTATAAGGTGAATAGTGATGGGGCTACTTTCTTGAAAAGAAGATGCTCGGGGATTGGTGTGGTAATTAGGGATGAGCAAGGGAGGGTGGTGGTAGCAATGAGTAAAAACTTACAAGTACCTCTAGGAGCATTGGAAGTTGAAGCAAAAGCTGTTGAAGAAGCAGTACTTTTTGCTCGAGACATCGGCATTTAGGACATCGTTGTTGAAAGTGACTCCATGGTTGTTTGTTCAGCTTTACAAAAGGAAGTAGATGTTTCACCTGCCATTGACAATGTCATAGCTGGAACTCTTCTGCAGCTGCAATATTTCCGCAAAATTGAAATACAACACACGCGGAGGGAGGGGAATAGGGCAGGACATGGTTTAGCCTAATACGCCCAATTTGTGGACGAATTTGTAACATGGATGGAGGAAACTCCACCCATCATAGAATCTGAAATACGTTCTGATGTAATCCAGATTGCTCTTTCTTGAAATGAAATAAACTCATGGTTTTCTTATAAAATAAAAAAAAACAAAAAAAAAACTTTTCTATTAAAAAAAAAAACACCGTCAACCCCATATCTCTTATTCAATCTCAACAATTTAAAAATTTTACCAATTAAACTAACTTGAATCCACAAAATTTATTCAAACTAAAATTACATTACAACGTTGTTTTTACTTTTTACTCTTACTTTTTAACGACAGCGTGTTTTTATTTATACTATTATTTAAGAGGCTGCACCTGTTTGGACTAGATTTTTTTTTTTTTTGTTTCAAAATACCCTATTCCCTAGGTTTAAGTAGGAACAAAACTAAAGGATAGTCCAGTAAAAATACACTTCTAACTTTTACTAAAATATTGCCTACAAAATAGGACCACAATTTTATTTATTTATTTATTTTTACAATTTCAAGCAAAATAAATCCTAAATTTTAGGATTTTAGAATCCTCTACTAATAGCCTACTGACTAACACGGTTTTACATTAAAAAAAAAAAATGTTTTAGGTATTTTTATTCCTAAAAGTTTGCCTATTATTTGGAAGCAATTTCCTCCACAATTTTATAATTTTATCTTTAAAGATAACTTCCCCAGTATTATTTTTCTCTTTCAAACTTTACGTACTCTTTCAAACTTTACATATATAGCAATTGCTTATAGAGTCATCATATGAACGGTTGGTTTTTTTTTTTCCCTTCTCATTTTACTTTGTATTTTGCAATTATATTCTAACACAATTGATTCTCTATTTTCTGTATAGTGATGAGATGGTGAAGTTGAAGTAAATACAAAGGAATTTAAGAAACTTTAAGAACCAGAAAATTCATTGACAAAATCCTCACATAAGTAGTTGGTACATTTTTTTTTTCTTTCTCATTTAAATTTGCATTTTGCAAATATTTTCTAACAAAGTTGATTCTCTAATTTCTGCATAGGGAAGAAAGGGTGGAGTTGAAGTAAATGCAAATGAATTTAAGACCCAAACAATTCATTGAAGGTATGTTCTTAAATTCTTAGTAGAAAATTTCATTAAAATTTTGCATTCTAATTATATGCTTATCTCTTTTGTGTTCAATGGGAACCCAAGTAGTCAAGTACTCAACTAATGCAGCCTGGATGTAACAACCATAAAAAAAGAGTTTGTTATTTGGCAAATGTGAATTATTTGTTGATATGAATTCATTTGACACAAACGTGCTATCCGAGAAAGCGCTAGAGTTTTCAATGGCAGTTGGGCAAGAAAAAAGAGTCTTGAAATGAAAAGAACCTAATGAAATCTGAAAGGAATTTGCATACCCTTTATATTTAAAATGCACAATAAGAACCATGAAACATGTACCAAGAATGAGAATGGGAGTTGAAGTTTGTTGTTTGTGAATAAAGGATTCTAAAATATAAACCTGATGAGTATTATGCATTTGTGATGAGTATTATGCATTTAACTCCAAGCATTACTCCACGTTTTCACTTTTCTTTCTTCAAATTTTTTTTTTCTTCCTTTATCAAGGCTTAACTTTTTTTTTTTCTTTGCATAAAAAAAAAAAAAAGAACTTAACTTTTTTTTTTAATCTTTTCAATAACCGGTTTCCCTTAATCTCATCTCACGTTTGGTTTTTTTTTTTTTTTCCTTAAATTATTTTTTTGAAGAAGAAAATATACTAAAAAGTAGAAATCAATCATATCCAAAAGAAATCCAAAAAATTTCAAATACCACGTTCAAACCCACATTCAACTTCTATAAAAAAAAACCACGTTCAAATTTATCCAAAAAAAAAAAAAAAACCCTACTTTCAAATATTTAACAAAACTTTCGGATAACTACTACTAAAAACACTTAAGGAAGTTAAAAATATGCAACACATGTATATGTTCTGAAATTCAAATAATTAAAAAAAAAACTAGTCTCTCACGCGCGTGCTCAGAGGTTTTTTCTATTTTTGGGTAAGAGTTAATTTAGAGTACTTATTATAATTTGGGATTACTACATTTTTTAATCACAAAAAAAACCTAGGGGTGTGATAAAAAATTATTTCACCACACATAATACTCATCACACCCCTAAATTTTTTTGTGATTAGAAAATATAGTAATTTCAAATTATAATAAATATTCTAAATTAAATCTTACCCAAAAAATAGAAGAGCCTGACTGAGGCTAGTTTTTATTTTTAAACATCAACAATAACGGTGTTTGGACTTTGGATCCAAATTTGGTCCAAATTAAAAAACTGCCCCGTTCAAACAAATGTGCTCCGCTGGAGTGTGTGACCCGCCAAAGTCATACGAACGCTCTGACGAGAGAGAGAGAGAGAGAGAGAGATGGCGTCTTGGTTTTTGGATTTGTAGAAATATGAAGGAATTGGGGACATATGCTCCCAACTCCCTACCTACAATTCTGGAGAATGGCGGTACTCTCCCTCTTTCTCCTTGTATCTTATTATTGCCACTTGTTTGCATTATCACAATTCTTATTATTTTCTCAACAAATTAGTTTCAATCCTTATTTCCCAATCAACCCACTTACTAAACTACAACTACAACTAGTTTGGTTGGTTTGGTTTGGTTTGGCTGCATATGGTTGGGTGTGTCTCTGCTCACAAAAACAGAGTATAAAATCACATGACATGTTCATCCACATGGAATAGACACACACAATTCTTCTCTTCTGTTGTAGTTTTAATTAGGACTTGTTCAAAGAACATACATTATTTCAATTTAAAACTATGTCAATTTGCTTTCTTATCTCAATCGTCCTTTTTTGTGCAATCTGCCCTATAAGATTTTTTTTTTAATAACCTTTTCTACCCCATAATTCGAACCATTTAAATTTCCTCATATTTTAACCATTCAAGCGTGCTTTGTCTTTGACTTATACCCAAACTTCTTCTTTACTTATCATTTATTTTTCACAGAAGTTAGCTTCTGTCCTGAAACAAGTTACATGGTTTATGCTACACCTCTGCTAATTTCATCAAACATGCAGACCGCACGACAACAATTTGGATGAGTTTCAGCTTTCTTTTGATTAGTATAATTTGATCTAACTAGCATAAGTTGCTACTTGCTAGTGATCTCTGCACTTTTAATACCAATATTACCATGCTCAATTAGACTTGACCCTCATGGAATTGAGACTTACTAGATTGTGTAAAAGTCATTTTTGTCCTATCTTCCTTTTCATATCTTTCTCTATTACGCAAAATTGCGTTTTTTGGTGCTACATTTTCAGCAGATTTTTGTTTTTTATTGCATATTTGCAAAATACATTTTGATGTCATCAAAAATAATTTTTAGTAAATATCTTATTCATTTTAGTACCTGTGATACATCCCTGTTTCCTACACACATGAAGTTCAATCATGGGTTGTTTGATGATAAGTTTACATGTGTTTTTTAGGATGATGGCTACAAATTACATTGGCGCATTCTGTTTGACCAATCTTTTACTACCACTTCTTAGAAATAGTCCTGTTCCTTCCCAGATCGTGAATGTTACGTCCTTTACTAATTGAAATGTTTAAATTGGTTCCTAGTTATGTACGTGAACATGTTTCTATGAACAAATAGTGGTTCATTAGGGAAAAAACTTGTACACTTGTAATTACTGCCTGTGTACTACTTGCTCATCCTTGATTCTATACCAATGCCATAACTTTGGCATTGGCTCTGAAATTACTGTCCATTTCTGATACATTCAATCTGCCGACATGATGACATTAGTTGGAAAAAAAGTGAAAAGAAAGAAAAGAGAAGTTAAAGAAGGAGACTTGTAAAAGAATGTTAGTGATGAAAATGTTGTTTGATAGTCGTATTGATGTGTCAAAGA
This sequence comes from Quercus ilex subsp. ballota, assembly GCA_032727855.1. Classification (NCBI taxonomy): domain Eukaryota; kingdom Viridiplantae; phylum Streptophyta; class Magnoliopsida; order Fagales; family Fagaceae; genus Quercus; species Quercus ilex. Next base: position 30,631,191 of record CM064909.1, read on the forward strand.
GGTCACCAGGCTTAAGTTGTAATGTTTCATTGATATGGTAAATGAATGAATGTGCTAACTTACTAACATCTGACTGTTGCCTTAACTGAAAATGGCAAAAGAAAAGTGCATGCTGATTGATCCCTCAGGATAAGATATGCTATGATGGCTTTCCATTGAGCCAAAAAGATAAGATATGCTGTAATGAGAGTTCTTGCAATATCGCCTTTTCCATGTGGTGCTTGATGGTTTGTTAAATTTCTTTATAAGCAGGAATTTATAGTTAGAAGAGTTGAAACCCAGAATTGCATCGGCTAACAGATTATTTAACACAAAATTCATGACCTCCTTTTTCTTCAGTTTTTAATTTGCAGGTTGACTAGGAAACTGTTTCGGGGAAGTGCTTCTCAAGAACAAAACCATATCCATGTGCTCGTACTTATGAGAATTCTAAATGTAAGATATAAATGCCCCACCAGATATATCAGACTACCTTTTATTTGAAACCTTACAAGTAGCACCCCATTTTTTGCGGTAGTATGCCTAGTGCTGTTTTCTTATGAGCTTCACCGACAACTTTGCTTGATGGAAAAGTATCATCGGGTCTCTGTCATGTATTGCGCTTTTTTTTCTTCTTCTTATGGTTATTCATTTATTTTCAGGCCTTGGTGTATCTTTGAACATATAATTATCACTAAACTTGCTTGAGTGCAATTTTTTGAATACATATTTATCATTTTCTGAGATTTGTGCATTAAAAACTAGGATTGTATCCCTACATAATCTACATTTTCCCTTTTTTAACTCTTTGTACTCTGGATTTCTTGTCTTCCATTCTCGTACCATGTACAACATTTTTGCTTTTTAAGCATATTTGAGAATTTTTAGGTCTAACTAAATGCTGTCATCCATTATGCTTTTTCAAGATGTTCTTATGCACAATAATTTCCACCTCATTTTTGTTTCTGTTTTTGTTTGATTTGAAGTGCTGTGGATCCCGGAGTAGTGGAAACCAATATTATGCGAGAGGTTCCCTCTTGCCCTTCTTGTGTAGCATTTACAGTCTTGAAGCTTCTCGGCCTTTTGCAATCACCTAAAAAAGGGATAAGCTCTGTTCTTGATGCAGCCCTTGCGCAACCAGTGAGTTTACTCCTCCTAATAATTTGTATTATAATTCTCAAACCGAAGTTGTTATGCAGGCACACCTTTTTTCATTATATATATCTTAATCAAAACTATTATGCCTACAATTTCATGTGTCAATCCAACTCCAGTAGTTATATCAGCAATTTGATTGTACTGAAGCAATTGACAGAATTGTGGCATGCTAGAGTGTATTGTCTAATGCAACTAGTTCTAATCTTGTACCTTGATATACATCCATAATTTCTGGAATATCTTAGATGCTCCTCCTATTTAGTAATATTAAGCTACTTATGCTGTGATAAAGCAGGACACCTTTTTTCTTCTTTATGAACGTTGTTGAGGTAATTTTTTCTTGAGACTCTTGAAATGCACCCATATATTGTTTAGTGTGGGGTGGTAGTAGAACATCAATTTCTTGTGATGAGTTTTTGATTGTGTTCTATGGACAGATTGGATGGTAAGTGCCTCTCGTGCCTTGGTTTAATAGGTGGGACACTCCAAGGCATCAAATATTTAGTGTTGACCGTTACTTGATACTGATGTCACATAGATTATATAACGGATATATTTTGTCGCTGATGAAAATTAGTGCCTGCAAATGGGCCAGTTTTGTCTTTGCGTCAAAATCTATAAGATTGGCCTATGACAGGCTGTTCAAACCCACATATTATAGTGTTGAAGATTTCAATTACCCATTTACCCTGCGTGTTTTCTTGAGTTAGTTTACTTGGTGGGTAGAAAGCTTTTGATTGAGTGCTAACATTACTAACCTCTTGTTGTGGTTGATAACTTTTTTGATCTGGGTATGATTCTCCTTGCATGTGTGTTAGAAACATTTAGCTGAATTATTATTGCATTGGATTTTGGTGTAGTTTTATTGACTTTATGGAGGAAATCTCAGAATCCATGTCAATGTGTTGGTTACTGAGATAATTAGTTTGTGTTTATTTCAGGATATATTTGGTGTATACCTTTTCAGTGGAAATGGGTTCAGGGTTGTCAAAATCGAGATTTTACATAGGATCATGGGAGGTAGGTGGGTTCGTGTATCGTAGGATCTGATTGTGGATCATAAGATCCTACATTATTTGAGAAAAAAACAAAAAATATACATTGGTATGTTAAATAATTACATAAATACATTCATTGATATAATTACCATACATCATTACATCTATTTGTAAGCATCATTTAAAGATGTCAAAAACCTCAAAATGTGACACGCTTTTGGAATATTTTTTATTTGGGTTCAACTGACACTCTCTCTACATTGGAGTGGAAAAACTTAGTTTATTAGGATTTTATTTTTCATTTGGGTCCAACTGAGCCTTCTATCAAGTTAAAGAAAATTACAAGAAACTAAAGTCGTTTGGGATCGTCAGAATCGTACGATCCTACCGATTCTAAATGATCGCAAAGATCCTTAAAAGATCCGGATTGTTTTGAGCAAGTGGGATCGTAAACTCGTAGGATTGTAGAATCCAGATCGGGATTTTGGCGACCATGGTAGAACCATTAACTCTTCTGCACTTCCGCACAACAGCAAACTTGCACATGAACCTTGGACCACTTCATGGAATCTGTTTATGCAGTCATAGCTTGCTGTTAAGGTCAAGGAAATTTCCACGTGAATATTTGATTGTAATAGGGAGGGAATGTCTTCATCAACGAAAAGCAAAGAGAAATAGCATGGATTTGAAATGGTGGCAGTTGCACGGAGTGCGGTTGATGGCCTGTTCACTTCTCAGTTTGTCAGTCCTTTTGCATCATGGATGTTGTGATAGATGCAGTCTTGCAGTTGCAGAGCTGTAATTGGAACTTGTTTATGTTATTTCTTTGCGAAAGCCCTGAGAGCTTTTTAGATATCATGGTTCTTTAAAAGTAAGATCAGAAAAGAAATGGTGGAACACAGCAACAGAAGCCAAATGGAGACATCGTTGTTCATGTTGTTTGTGGGAAATAGTGGAGACATAAGTGGAACTTGTTTATGTTTTGTGGGCTGAATATATAAAATGTTAACAACGCGTTTACATAATTGTTTTTGTTTCAAGACATATATGAGAAAAAGAGGAAAGCCTCAAAGTGAACGCTGCTGTTGCAATATATATATATGTAGAAGATGCCATATCTTATGTGAATGAATGCTTATGGATTGTAGTTAAATAGAAAGGAGAAGGGAAAAAGGGGTAGGGGGAATGTTTGGCTTTTAAGTATGGAAAATGTTAACAAGCACCTTGCGGTGCTTGTTAATGTTGCATTAATGTGGGTCCTATTTGATAAAAAAATTGAAAAAAAAGAAAAAAAAAGAGACATAAAACTGACCCTTCAACTTATTTTAATATTTTTTTCTCTTTTATAAAACTGGTCTCACAATCTAAAAGCTACAAAAAAATGATATAAAACTACAATAAAGTTGAAAAAAAAGTACAAAGGGCTACAGTTAACGGATACCTTACGGTACCTGTTAACACAACCCTTTTTTTGACACCTCACCTAGGGGTTGGGGTTGGGGGTTGAAGTTGAACTAATTGATGCTTCGGAACAGAGTCAAATGATATTTGTAAAAGTGTTTGTTTTTAGCATAGTCTAGTATATTTCAAAAATTGAGGGATAACAATGAAATCATCTAAATATTATTATGAGTAATTCATAATAATAACAATAAAGAAATTAAAAAGGTTCCTCTTTATCTCATGTTAAGTTTGGGAGGGAATGAAACCTCAACTCACTTTCATTATATTTTGAAAACATGTTGTTGTAAAACTAAAGTCTTTTTTTTTTTTTTTTTTTGAGAATCTTGTAAAACTAAAATCAAAACGGAAGGATGCTACTGAAGGAGGGTATGCAAAGGTAAAAGCCACGTGAGGGACACGTGCTCATTATGAAGGGTTTCTACTTTCTAGTCGATTTTATATTAGAAACCCAAAACCTCCCTATTTAAAATCCTAAATATATTGAGAGTCTAGCAGCTCTGAGTCTCAGGTGAGGTCCGAGACCCAGAGTGGAGAAGTAGAAAGAAACGGTGGCGGAGTGGAGTAGAGATGTGGTTCGTCGGCGGACTGTTTAGTAGGAGTAGGACTGCTACTAGTAGTGTCAGTGGTAGCTTGATGAATATGATGAGTAGTAGTCTGGTGAGGCATTTCTCTCGAAAAAGGGGGGAGAATCTTCGGAAGATAAATCCGAAGGTGGCGCCACAGGAGGCATCTAACATAGCTCAAGACCTCTACCGTCTCATCAACCAACGCGGCCCTCTCACCATCTCTAATGCTTGGATTCAAGCCCAGGTCCTTCCTTTTTCCTCTTTCCTCTTTTCCCCTTTTTTATTTTTCATTTTTTTCATTGTCATAATTGATAATACATCTCCTATTTCTATTTGAATCAAACACCTATAACAATATTATATGAACTAACTCCACACTTTTACATTACCATCTGTGACTATGACAACATAATTTTTTAATAATAATGAAAATTTTTATTCTTGTAGTTGTAGGTATGCTTGAATTAAATACATTGTTTTTTTTGTTATATTTTTATTTATTATGGTATAATTGAAGATATTGTGTCTCAAATGCGGCTAATTTCTAATTGGAAATGCCACTAGAAAATGAAACCTCACCAACCTGCATAGCCATAGATGCACATTCACATCTTGTACCCTGTTCCTTCCTCTCACAAGGGAAAAGAAGCTTGCATTGTTTCATTTGAGCTACAGCCTACAGCTCATTCCCCTCTATTATGCTGCATAACATTATATCAAATGAATCTATTGTTTAACAGGTTTTAATTACTAAATATATATATTTTTTTTCTCTTACTCGAAGTACTTCATTTTCATTTCTGTTCATTTACTGCTTCACAAAGTTCTAAGACCTTTGTTCTTGTGGACGTGAAAATAGAACCCAAACATATACCAACATGTTCATGTCTTAACTGACGTATCCAATAGCTAGCAGAATATTTACAACATTAACTTTTTTTTGATAAGTAGAATATTTATAGCTACTATGAATTTTGTTTTGAATTTATAAGTTATTTTTTGCATATTAATCATAAGTGTGTGTGTGTGTGTGTTTATAAAATAAGTCAAGAGCCTTGTCTCAATTGGCATCTCTTGATGTTTCCAATGGAGATGTTTAGGGTTCAAATCCCTCCACCCTCAATTATCGAATTATCAGGGAAACAAAAAAAAAAAACCCTGATCATGAGTAGAATAAATGTATCGATAATTCAAAATAGACTTGTAGATGTAGAGATTTCTCAATTGCAGAATACCGATTAGAACTTTGATTCACAAACATCATGAGTAAAACTTTGTACCTCTACCAAAATCCATCCTCACTCTTTGTCACCTGTGTTATAGTTCAGATGTTCCTAGTCAAGTTAATTACATAGACTAACTTTTCATTTGTTTACAATAAAAAGAATGAAACAAAATCTATCAATTTTGTGTTTGAAAAGGTTTTATAATTAGACAAAATGCACTAGAACCATGTCAATTTTGTTGTCTTTGTTGTTTTGAGGGTCAAGAACTAAGCATGGTTAAATTGAAATATCTATTTTTCATTATTGTTTCTTCTTTGCTCTTGTGTTTCCCGTTGTATACAGCCCATGTACTTTGGCGCACTCTTCTCTGATTTTTAGTGAAAAAAAAAAGGCTAAAATGCAAAACTCACCCTTTATGTTTCACCATTTTTCATTTCAGTCCTATAAATTTGAGTTTTATCATTTTAGTCCTCTAAGTTTCATTCTTTTCTAATTAAGTCTTCTGTTAATTCACTGTTAATTTTTGCCGTTAACTTACCATGTTATTCAAGATCCAACCCAATTAAGTACTTCGTCTTCATCTATGTTATTCAAGATTCTTATCTGACCCATTACCTGGAAAGCACGGGTGTGGCGCCAGAGGCACCGCACTGGCGTCAGACGCGGCCCGACGTGGCGATGCGCGTCGGACGCCGCTGACCGTGCGGCCAACATGCGTCGGGCCACGTGGCAAAGCCGACACGGGCCGACGCGGCGCGAATCGGCCCGATTCGGGCCGTATCGGCCATATCGGCCCTGTATCGGCCGTATCGGCCGAAACGGCCGGTTCAGGCCGAAATTAAAAAAAAAAAAAAAAAAAAAAAAAAAGGTGCAGAACGCACCGTTTTACTTATCCTAATACCTCAAAATCCCTCACTCCATCACACTTCGTCCAAAGACTCCAAAACAGCCTCCTCACTCCAACTCCATCGCCTCTTTCTCTCTTCTCTGTGCTGTCTGGGCTGCCTTCACTGAACCAGCCACTAAGTCCTGCATTCCAGCCACTCTAGAGTCTTCACACAGCCACTCAGCCACACAACCATTCAAACTTCAGCTCTCTCTCACACATTCTCAACTCAGGTACCGTATTTAATCTTAGACTTTAGTTTGATTTTTAATTTGTTAGTTAATAGTTATTATTTGTAGGTTAAATTTTTTTTTTTGTTATTATTTGTTAGTTAAATGTTTGATTTGTGATTTGTTAGTTAGTTTGATTTGTGAGTTGTGATTTGTGATTTGTGTTATGTGAACTTGGATTTGATTTATTATTAATTTATTTAGTTAATAGTTATTATTTGTAGGTTAAATTTGTTAGTTATTATATGTTAGTTATAATGTGAAAAAGTATGGTATATGTTTATATAATGTGAAAAAGTATGCTTAGCAATATATTAAAAATATAAATAAAAATATTTTTAATAATTTTTTAATCGCCGAGTCTCGCCGCACCCGCACCCACCTTTTTCAAAAATTGCCGAGTCTCGCACCCGCACCTGCACCCGCACCCGAGTCCCGAAACGCACCCGTGCTTCTTAGCCCATTACAGCCCTCGTATTCTTGACTGTTTTTGCTACATTTCCAAACCCAGATAAATCCTCTTGAATCCTTATCATAGCCGCATCTTCTCTTACTCTGCTCAATGCTTCTCCGTGGTTTTCACACCCACAAATAAATGGGCAACAAAAGTTGTGCTTGTTAATGAAATTGTCCTCATCTGCAAGAGCAATGGCTTTGCTCTCGTCGATGTAATCAATCCCAATGGCTTCAAGTATCTGGGCCTCGACGAAATGGCTGAGACGGGCACTGACCATTATGGGGATCAAAACGATGCGCTTGATTTCCTTGATGAGAGATGGGTCTGTCATGCAAGAAATGCCTCGTTGAGATGGGTTCGACACAATGAGACAACATGCACTAGCTTGTTCGGCATTTGTGACTTCGACAATGGCTCTATTGCGTAGCATTTGGGTTAGCCCAGCCTTGAGGGAAAATGGGTTTGTCTTGGCGTCTGTGATGGCGATGCTATTGTAGACCGTGACGGCACCGTCTTCAGCCATCGCACCAGGTGTTTGTGAAATTGCCTGAACCAAAAAATTATTAGAAAAGAAAAGGAAATGAGAAACAAGCAATGGTTGGCTTTTGGTAACAGGAAATTTTTTTTTTAATATTAACTAAGGTCTAAAATGACGCCGTTTTGGTAAGTTAACGGCAGAAATTAATAGCAGGTTAACGGAGGATTTAATTGGGAAAGAATGAAACTTAGGGGATTGAAATGACAAAACCCAAACTTATAGGACTAAAATGAAAAATGGTGAAATTTAGAGGGTTAGTTTTGCATTTTGGCCAAAATAAAAAGAGTCATTTCCACTATCTCAGACAAACCATTATGAAGCTACTTAAATCACACGCTTGTTCATGAAACGTTTAAACATATTTAAGCTATGGTTTGTGGTTTGAAGTTGGTTTCATTATGAAACAAGTTTTTTTTTCTCCTTTTTGAAGCTGCGTTTGTTCATGATTCTTGGTTTATATTAGCCCTAACTTATTCTTTAACTCCTAAACTTCACTCGTTTCAATTCTTTTTCCATTTCATACTTCTCCAATATTTGTCTAACATCAGTATCTATATGGATGGTGTAACACTTTATAAATCTTGTGTTACCATCAAGATTGACCTTTTCTTCCTTGTATGGTACTGCTGATTAGACTCATTCTTTAGTTGTTATGTATAATGCCAAAGACAAAATATGACTTTATGACTAGCTCTTTTAGTAAAATTCAAGTTATTTAAAAGGATTTTTGTAACCTATTTTGATGGTTATGACACACTAAAATTTGTATAGTCTAAATGTGGTTTATGTTTGTCTATGAATCAATTGAGGATCCATAGCCAATCCCAAAGCCTTTTTGTTGTTGTTGTTGTAATTGTAAACTTTCTAATGTTATTCTTTTGCAATTTACGTGCCTATGGATGTATGGACAGTCATTTGAATTAATTGACACTGCACATGTCCTTCGTTTACTGAGCCTGGGATGAGATTTTTTTTTACTGTACTATGCCATGGAATAATTATGTTGCTACAATCTTGCTAACTTTGGATTGTGCACAGGGCACTTGAGGATATATAGATCATCTGTGGTACATCATAATATGTTATTGAAATGAGTCACAGATAGAGGATAATCATATGTTCTTGAAATGAGTCACTTATATGTTGTTCTTTTAAAAAAAATGTATATGGGAAATTATATCTGCTTGTGTAAGCTTTATGTTTTTGATTAAGTTTGATCTTTCATTACAGGAATCTGGTATTAGTGGATTGAACAGCAAGACACACTTGAAGCTAATGCTCAAATGGATGAGGGGGAGGAAGATGCTGAAGCTGTTCTGCAACCAAATTGGTTCCAACAAGAAATTTCTGCTATGTACTTTGCCAGAAGACCCTCAAATTGCACAATTTATTAAAAACTCACAACTGAAATTGCAGACTGAGAAGCCTTCCATAAAGAGGAAGAGAAAGCAAAAGAAATAAAATGTATGTATCCAGACCTACCCCTTTCATCCGGAGTTGGTATAATCCGTGGTGACATGAGTGCTTCCTTCAGTTGATGTCTTGAACATGTTTTTTGTATCAAGATTGCTGTCTAAAGCTGTTTTGCTAATTCGTTAGGCTTTTGTATGCTGCCCAATTTGCTTCTTTCCCATTTTCTATGTAGTTGGATCCAATATGGATTGTTAAGATACAAACTATTGATTTTCATGTTTTGTTGGGATTGGGAACAGAGGTATTTGGTTCAAGCCTAAACTTGGGCTTGGGTTTGATTCGTTTGCTAAATAAATTTGTATAAACAAGCTTTTTCTTGAACCAAGCCCCAGCTATTTATAAATAACTCGGTTTAACTTCCACTCTAAAATATTCTCCTAATGAATAGGAGATTGTGGTTTTCGCTTCCCTAATTAAATTCAACTATGTGATTGTATTTTGGCCAATGCACTATAAAATAAAATATGTTATCTTCTCGCAAATAAACTTCAATTATATGACTCATAAGTCAATATAGCCACTAATTTGAGAATCTAAGGTACATATCTAAGGATATGTACGTTAAGTTTTGTGTCTGCAATAAAGAAGTTATTAACCTCAAGTTGTTGAGGTCGTTTTGCTCAATAATGCAGGTTGGCAAATTATTTGCCAAATAGAATTGTTTCAAACTTACATGGAAAAATAACCTCTCTTTTTTTAACTCAAAGTTTCATGCCACATCTGCTGGTGTGGTTGTGGTTTATGTAGTGTTTGTAAAAATAATGTTCATCTGGATCTTGACTCTTTATGAGGCGAGATGCATGTAAATAGATTTAGTTCCTCTCCCATTTCCAAAACCTCTCTCTCTCTCTCTGTTAGCCACTGAAATTGCCACCTAGAGCCACTATTTCATGCTTTGAAGGTACATCTCAAAGTCTAGCTCATATCCACGTCTCTCATTCTTTGCTTTTGTAACTAATGCCCTAGATTTTAAATGATAAAAAATACTATTCGAAGTGTTGGTTTTGATAATTTAAACCCATTGATTTTATATATAAATTGATGGAAATATAAAAGGAGGTTTTTAAGGTATGGGTTAGCATTTGAGATAGGTTTTATTGATTGTATGTTTACAGTTTATGAGACCTGAAGATTGGAATCAACCATCTTGAAGAGGCGAGTTTCATTTAAGCCAATTTTGCTTCTTTCATAAATGAGTTTTCGCCAAATTGGCCAAATACCACTTATTTTTGAAATTTTTAGCAAAAAAACATTGTTTCGAAAATAAATGGCGATCTACCACTTTTCTTGGTACTCGAGTTTATGAAACTCGAGTTCCTCATCAGTTCTGCCATCGTGGCACTGCTGAGCTGGAATTTGTGCGATTAAAAAAAATAATGTGGTACTCGAGCTTGGTAAACTCAAGTACCATGCAACACAACACTCAATTCTACCAGGCTCGAGTACCTTTTATAAATAAAATGCAGATTATAAAATTTACACAGTCCTCGAGTTTACCAAGCTCGAGTACCGTGTAAATTTTTTTTTTCCTTGTTTGGGGATAATCGACAAATAAACATAAACATAAAAATAAGTAGATTTTTTATGTTTGTATTTAATTAAATTGAAGCATTGTAAAATATAGAGATTTTAATTTCAAAATACTTTTTTTTTGGGATAATCGACAAATAAAACATAAATATAAAAATAAGTAGCTTTTTTAATTTTATTTATTTATTTAAATAGAAGCATTGTAAAATATAGAGATTTTAAATCTAGACCAAAGAACCGCCAAAATAAAAAATTGAGCGGCATTGTTGTTGTACTTGAATAAGTTGTAACAAGCAACATAAATTGAGCGGCATTGTTACTGTATAATCGAATCTGCTTACAGCATTCATAAAATTTGTTTTCTGCATTAACTAAAACTGTTCATTGTTTTCTCATAAAAATTGTTCACTGTTTTCTACATAAACTATTTCTAGCATTCTGCATAAAATTATTTTCTGTTTAGAATTATTTAAAAAATTGTTCACTTTCTTTTCTGCATAAATTATTTTCAATTCACTATTTAAAAAATTGTTCACTGCTTTCTCATAAAACATCTAGTGAAATCGTGTTTTTTAAATTTAAAAGCCAAATCTGAATGCTTTTTCATGTTTGAATTTCCAATAATCGAATTTATTTTTCTGCATTGATAAAATCTGTTTCTACATTAATAAAATTTGCTCTCTGCACATCATATTTACTGTATATTTGAATTCGCTTACTGCATTCATAAAATCTGTTTTCCGCATTAATTAAAACTATACATTGTTTTCTCATAAAAATTGTTCAATATTTTCTACATAAAATTATTTCTGTTCAGCATTATTTAAAAAAATTGTTCTCTCTTTTCTGCATAAATTATTTTCTGTTCACTATTTAAAAAATTGTTCACTGTTTTCTCATAAAACACCTCTTGAAATCGTGTTCTCTAAATTTAAAAGCCAAATCAATATGCTTTTTCATGTTTAAATTTCACAATAACTGAATCTGTTTTTCTTCATTGATAAATTTATTTCTACATTAATAAAATTTACTCTCTGCACATCAAATTTACTGTAGATTCGAATTTGCTTACTGCATTCATAAAATCTGTTTTCTACATTAATTAAAACCGTTCATTGTTTTTTCATAAAAATTGTTCACTGTTTTCCGCATAAACTGTTTCTAGCATTCTGCATAAAATTATTTTATGTTCAGCATTATTTAAAAAAATGTGTACTCTCTTTTCTGCATAAATTGTTCTCTGTTCACTACATAAATTGTTCACTGTTTTCTCATAAAATCTGTTTTCTGCATTAATTAAAACTGTTCATTGTTTTCTCATAAAAATTGTTCACCGTTTTCTGCATAAACTATTTCTAGCATTCTGCATAAAATTATTTTCTGTTTAGCATTATTTAAAAAATTGTTCACCCTATTTTCTGCATAAATTATTCTCTGTTCACTGCATAAATTGTTCACAGTTTTCCCATAAAATTTGTTTTTTGCATTAATTAAAACTATTCAATGTTTTCACATAGAAATTGTTCACCGTTTTCTACATAAACTATTTCTAGCATTTTGCATAAAATTATTTTATGTTCAACATTATTTAAAAAATTGTGTACTCTTTTTTCTGCATAAATTATTCTCTGTTCACTGCATAAATTGTTCACTGTTTTTTCATAAAATCTGTTTTCTACATTAATTAAAACTGTTCATTGTTTTCTCATAAAAATTGTTCACCGTTTTCTACATAAACTATTTCTAGCATTCTGAATAAAATTATTTCTGTTTAGCATTATTTAAAAAATTGTTCACCCTTTTTTCTGCATAAATTATTCTCTGTTCACTGTTTTCTCATAAAATCAATTTTCTGCATTAATTAAAACTGTTCATTGTTTTCTCATAAAAATTGTTCACTATTTTTTGCATAAACTATTTCTAGCATTCTGTATAAAATTATTTTCTGTTCAACATTATTTAAAATATTGTTCACTCTTTTTTTTTTGCATAAATTATTCTCTGTTCACTGCATAAATTGTTCACTTTTTTCTCATAAAATCTGTTTTCTGCATTAATTAAAACTGTTCATTGTTTTCTCATAAAAATTGTTCACTGTTTTCTGCATAAACTATTTCTAGCATTCTGCATAAAATTATTTTATGTTCAGCATTATTTAAAAATTGTTCACTCTCTTTTCTGCATAAATTATTCTCTGTTCACTGTTTTCTCATAAAATCTGTTTTCCACATTAATTAAAACTGTTCACTGTTCATTAATTAAAACTGTTTTATGAATTCAGTAAGAAGATTCAAATATACAGTAAATATGATGTGCAGAGAGTAAATTTTATTAATGTGAAAACAGATTTTATCAATGCAGAAAAATAGATTCGATTATTGTGAAATTCAAACATGAAAAAGCATTCAGATTTGGCTTTTAAATTTAGAAAACACGATTTCACTAGGTGTTTTATGAAAAAGCAGTGAACAATTTTTTAAATAGTGAATAGAAAATAATTTATGCAGAAAAGAGAGTGAACAATTTTTTAAATAATGCTGAACAGAAAATCATTTTATGTAGAATGCTAGAAATAGTTTATGTAGAAAAGAGTGAACAATTTTTATGAGAAAACAATGAACAGTTTTAGTTAATGCAGAAAATAGATTTTTGAATGCCATAAGCAGATTCGATTATACAGTAATAATGCCGCTTAATTTATGTTGCTTGTCACAACTTATTTAAGTACAGCAACAATGCCGCTCAATTTTTTATTTTGGCGGTTCTTTGGTCTAGATTTAAAACCTCTATATTTTACAATGCTTCTATTTAAATAAATAAATAACTTAAAATACTTATTTTTATGTTTATGTTTTATTTGTCGATTATCCCAAAAAAAAAGTATTTTGAAATTAAAATCTCTATATTTTACAATACTTCAATTTAAATAAATAAAAACATAAAAAATCTACTTATTTTTATGTTTATGTTTATTTGTCGATTATCCCCAAACAAGAAAAAAAAAAAAATTTACATGGTACTCGAGCTTGGTAAACTCAAGTACCGTGTAAATTTTATAATCTGCATTTTATTTATAAAAGGTACTCGAGCCTGGTATACTCAAGTGTTGTGTTTCATGGTACTCGAGTTTACCAAGCTCGAGTACCACATTATTTTTTTTAATCGCAAAAATTCTATCTCAGCAGTGCCACGATGGCAGAACTAATGAGGAACTCGAGTTTCATAAACTCGAGTACCAAGAAAAGTGGTAGATCGCTATTTATTTCCGAAACAGTGTTTTTTTGCTAAAAATTTCAAAAATAAGTGGTATTTGGCCAATTTGGCCATGAGTTTTAACAAAAGACACTTTACGTCAAAGACTTTTAAGTATTGCTCGGCAATTAGAGAATTCATAATGGCACTACTACCCTGGAACCAAGTGTCGAATATCATTTCAACTCTTGAAGAGTTGAAATCATAGTTTCAAGTGGGTCTTACCTCTTTAAGTGGGCGTTTGACTCTAAATTAAAAAATCAGCTTATTTTACTATTTAGCTTATTTTTGCTATTATTTATGAGCTCAATTGCACTTTTTTATACTATTTATAGGTCTTACAGAACTATTTCAGCTAATTTTTACTTTTATTTACAGTACTTTCAGCAAAAAAATTTTAGTTTCAATAAAATAAACGGATTCTAAATAGACTTAAGAAGAAACATTTATGTAAATCAATTTTTTTAAAGATCCAGTTGAAACTCGCTTCTTAAAAAGTTGTGATCTAAGTGAATCATTTATTTTTGGGTAAGAATGTCACATCCCTGATAGTTATATCAATAAATGTATCTTGAAACTTACTCTTCTTGAAGAGTTGAGATTCAAGGAAAGAGTCAAATTTCAAAAAGAGATTATTTTCTAATATATAAATTTAATATAATCTTATTTGGCAAAATAGTTCGAAAGCAATATTATTGAGCAAAATCGTCGAGTTATTGAAGAGAAGCTATGGCTGTATGTAGAGAAGCCAATGGTTTTGCCGGCTTTGACTCATTTGAATTCTGTAATAGGAATAGTCCCATAGCTCCACCATTCCAACTCAAAGGAGGTCACTGCCTACGTAGGAACGTCGCTAGTCAATCTAAATAATTTGATCTTTTTTTGTCATGATTCTTGAATAAATAATTTCATTCATATTAAAAATATAATAAATAAATAAATATTCAAGGTCAAGGAGGTCACTGCATACGTAACGATAAGTCACTAGTGAAATTTAGAAATTTGTGGCTGCCTGACAGGGGAGATGAGATGGCCATGGTCAATAACTCAATATCACTCAAAATGAAATAAATCATTTCATCTTTTTTGGTCTGATTAGATAATTCTTTGATATTAAAAGCCTCTTGAGTTCATTTTGTTTATTTTGACCCATTTTGTATGTCTTTTTTTTTTTTTTTTTTTTTTCATATAAAGGTTTGCTTTTAATGATTGTACTTTTTATTTAGTCCAAGACACCTATTCGCATTTGGTATAGGTCGAGATTGAATTCCAAATTTCTTATTTAACCATTAGAAATTTTACTAATTTTTTTTTTTTTTTGAGAAGACAAAATTTTACTAATTGAGCTAACCAGAAATCACCATTTTGTTTATTTATTATTTCATTCATTTTGGGGTGTCCCAAAATATTATTCATTTAGACATTATTTTCATAACCTACCTTTTCATTTAAGTTTAAATTAAAATAGTCATTTTGATAATTTTTTTTCTTAATTAATTTAAAGGATAATGTATTGTAATCCTGGATTTTCTAGAGTTTGACAAACAAAATAGAGCGAGAGAGCAATATTATATAACATATTATTATAAGTATTAATAAAACTAAAGTTAACCTATCTTATAAATTGGATTATAAAAAGAATGATTTTAATTGTAGCTAAATTGGCACCTGCTCATGCATAAAGTGCTTGGGGGTCTAGGTAGAAAAGGGTTCGAACTGCGAGATTAGTAGCATGTTGTAATTATTTCTCCAAAAAAAAAAAAATTGAAATGGTAATAATCGAACATTTTCGAGTACTGTATGGTAAAGAGCCGTGGAATCATGTCTACCTATAAATAGTAGAGTGAGGAGGAGAGGTTGTTTTCATCCTCGTACTATCTCCATCTCCATCTCTATCTATCATTCTTATTCTCTGTCAAATTTCAAATAGTAGAGTGAGAAGAGGTTGTTTTCATCCTCGTACTATCTCTATCTCTATCTCTATCTATCATTCTTATTCTCTGTCCTTCTCCATACATATATATACTTCCTTCATCAATCTTGGTAAGCCAACACAGTCTCATCTTTGCTACTTAAAAGTAGCCGTTATCTAAACTCTATAATTCTATTTTCTAAAACGACCAATAATTTTCATAGCTGGTTTTGAATTCGATTACCTTTTTAATCATAGATATACAGTGGTTCTTGAACTCAATACTTTACCATTTAACTTTTTTTTTTTAAGGTAGAGGAGGTGCTATATATATATAAGCTAGAGTTTGTCAGCTGATTTATTTTTATTTGAAGCAACATAAGGTGCATATTAGCATATATATATAACTTTGATGGATTTCTTTCAGTCCCCCAATTATATTTTCCTTTGAGGAAACTGATGCTTTATTGCTTTATGGTAAAGCAGTCCACAACAATGAGCTCCTTGACTGCAAATGATGATTGCCTTGGATGGGCGGCAAGAGATGCATCTGGAGTTTTATCACCTTACAACTTCAGCCGCAGGTGTGTTTATTTATTCTTCTTTGAAGAAAAAGCTTGCATGTTTATCATCATTCATTAAGGGCACATTTGGTTGTCCATGAGTTTGAACACCGCCTATCTTGAATGGGACCATCAAAAACATCGAAGCCATCACTACAAGGGATGGGATAAAGCATTTCTAGTTTAAGATTCTTGAATTGCCCATTGGAAATGTTGGATTTGTTTCCCCAAAAAATATAGAAATATGAGTGGCCAATCTGTTTTAGCTCAAATTGCAACTCCTCCCCACTGTTAGCGTAAGGTGGAGGAATGAGGTCGCCCATTCAAGACTTAACAGGTGCATGTGTAAGTTAAGTATGGACGTCAAATGTCAGAGTAACCAGTTCTTGATTTGTCTATGCATTAGTAGCAAAAATTTTACACCTACCTTCTTTGGCCTTTTCTTAAATGGCCAATGTGTGTCATCTTTTTTCAAGAAAATGTTTGTTTAAGCATGCCTTGCAGGTCTTGCTTGCTTTTGTTTTGCTTAAACTCCTAACTATGTTGTTTAGCCTTTTTTTGTTTTTTATTAAATAGTAATACTTATTAGAACACACATGAAAATAGTAATACTACACACATGAAAATAGTAATACTAGTATTTTAAACCGGATTTATAATTATGTTGTTTAGCCTATTAGTAGTCATATAATGTCCTATGAAGCCTAGATTAATGGTCAAGTTCACTTTTTTATACAAATAATTCAGTATAACATATCATGCTGATACAATTGTATATGATAGATTATAAATGGGTACTTGACGTGATGAATACCTTCTTGAAGTACAAGTATATAATAAACAAAAGAAAAGAAAGTTTATATTTGCTTGAAAGATGGATAGCCTTCTCTTTATACATTATGTTATTTGCTGATGTGTTTTTATTCTCTTTGATGTTCATAAAGGTAATGATTTACTTAAGTGAATGACAAAATGTAAGCAATTTGCTTAAGTTTATGAAATATTAAAATTTTTATAGAGAAGTGAATCCATGTGTTAATTTTTCGTATCATTAATTAGTTGACAATAATGATCTTATACCAGAGTTCCCATATGATTTTGAGATCTACAATTAAAAAATAATTGAAATTTGCTTCATGAATTGTGTTTT
Source organism: Quercus ilex subsp. ballota (assembly GCA_032727855.1). Classification (NCBI taxonomy): domain Eukaryota; kingdom Viridiplantae; phylum Streptophyta; class Magnoliopsida; order Fagales; family Fagaceae; genus Quercus; species Quercus ilex. The sequence continues at coordinate 30,648,573 of CM064909.1, forward strand.
TCTTGGTTATATGATTTTTTTAATATTATATTCTGATTAAGAATTAACTTGGGAATTTTATATATACAGGGCTGTTGGGAGTGATGATGTTTCAATAAAAATTACGCACTGTGGAATTTGTTATGGTGATGTAGTTTGGACTAGGAATAAACATGGGGATTCAATGTATCCTGTAGTACCTGGGTAAGTGGACGAACTTATGCTATGAGTAGTCTTAAATATCCTTGACCTTTACTTATATTTAAAAATAAATAAAAGTCTTAGATATATTCCTTGAACTGATATATTTGTAATTGTACACCAGACATGAAATTGCAGGAATTGTGAAAGAGGTAGGTTCTAATGTTCATCACTTCAAAGTTGGTGACCATGTTGGAGTGGGAACCTATGTCAACTCATGCAGAGATTGTGAGTATTGTAATGATGGACTAGAAGTTCATTGCGTAAAAGAATTAGTTTACACCTTTAATCGCGTGGATGTGGATGGTACTATTACTAAAGGAGGATATTCCAGTTACATTGTTGTCCATGAAAGGTAAGTATTCTTTTATGCTACTACATACTCTTCCTTTAGCTTCCTTTACATACAAAATTCAAAGTTATGGAATAGGACCAATCCCTCCCTTGTTAAAATTAATTGTTTCTGCAGAATGTATGAAGCTATCGCTCACATTTGCATGGTATTTACATCTAGGCCTCTTAAACTGATGCACTTGCAAAACAAGAAGTCTAAGTTCATACTACTTGGATTATGTGCCAATTCATTTGATCATTTGTTTTGTGGAGGTGTTAAATGGATGTTACTTTTAAAAAACCAAAAAAGGAAAAAAGAAATTACATGGAAGTCGTAGATTTTAGTTTAAGAGAAAGAAGTTTTGCCAGGGGGCCTGTTTTTGGAAGTTTTGCCAGGGGGCCTGTTTTTGGCAGTTTTGCCAGTGACTAAACAACGTACAATATTCTTGTACATTGTTTTTATTTTTTGTTTAATTGGTATCAAAGCCTTTGATAAAGGAAATCAAGAATGGAAAATCGACATCAGTATATAAATCTTACTGATGGAGCCTGCATCTATACTTTGCATGCTATCGGGAAAAGGAAACAATTATGATTTCTTATTAAGGTTCCAGAGTAGTCAACAGCAACCATGGTTTCATGTCACAACTTAGAGCGTTTAGATTTGATAACTTATTCCGATAATTGACCTAATGACTTTATGCTTAAGGGAATTTAGTTGTTTTAAACACAGATTAAGCATATCAGTTTTGGTCATGAATATACAGGTACTGCTTTAGGATACCTGACAACTATCCATTGGCTTTAGCAGCTCCTTTGCTATGTGCTGGAATTACTGTATATGCTCCTATGGTGCGCCACAAGATGAACCAACCTGGTAAATCTCTAGGAGTGATTGGGCTTGGAGGTCTTGGTCACATGGCAGTGAAGTTAAGGGTTGAATGTAACAATTTTCAGCACTAGCTTATCCAAGAAACAGGAAGCCCTGACCTTGCTTGGTGCAGACAGATTTGTAGTCTCGGCTGATCAAGAGCAGATAGAGGTAAATTTATATAATAAAACTTCTTAAAAAGAATTTGTTTCCCTGTTTACATAAGCACTATTGAAATCAATAACCTATCTTCAGGTTCTGTTAGATTGATGGTTATCCGGTTTTTGCAGGCCCTGGCTAAGTCATTTGACTTCATAATTGATACAGCATCTGGTGTTCACTCACTTGATCCGTACATTTCGCTGTTGAAAACTGCTGGTGTTCTAGTCCTAGTAGGTTTCCCAAGTGAAGCCAAATTCAGTCCTGCAATCCTTAATCGAGGTACTATGACAATTTTTAGATTTGAAGAGTTTCATGAACTCTTTTAGTTAGACAATGTTACCTTTCCAGGTTTTGAACACAACAATTTTAATGAATTGCATGCATTGACCTTTTTGCAGGTATGAAAACCATTTCTGGTAGTATTGTAGGTGGTACAAAGGTGACCCAAGAAATGATAGACTTCTGTGCTGCTCACAAAATTTACCCAAACATAGAAGTAATTCCAATTCAGTATGCAAATGAAGCTCTTGAGAGGCTAATAAAGAAAGATGTGAAGTACCGGTTTGTGATTGATATCGAGAACTCCCTAAAATGAAACTGCTAGAGAAACAAGGAATTCTTCTTCCCAATATGTACGTTCATATGGATCACATATTGATACTCGTAAAGCGTATTGTGATTGGCAAGTCTTCCTTGTTGTATGGTGGGCATTTACTTCCATCAAAAGGCACCTGGTGTTGATCTTCTACATCCTGCAAGTGTCTAACTTGCCTGAAATTACTGAAGGGTTGTTTAGTAGTGTTGTGACAGATAGTTTAATAAAAATGATGAGTATAGAATTTTAAATTACAATCCTTTCATATTTTTATCCTGTAGTCAACCTTAGCCATTAGTATTTAATTTACTTGAATGAGGGAGCGGTATGAGTTGCATTATTTTTTTTTTTTAATTTCTTAATGAAATTCCCTTGCATTAAGGTCCATTTTCATTTTGTGGAATCATGACTTTCAAAGAATGAGAAGCTTTGGCTGAAAAGATCACAGGTTGCTTCACAAAAACAGTAAAAAGCCTTTAATAAAACAGGTGGTTACTTTCTATGGTGAGATCAGTGCAATCAAGATTGGCTCGAATTACCTAATTTTAGAAAGAAAAAAAAAAAGAAAAAGAAAAAAGTATTGCATCTGTACAGACCAGTCACTAGTCAACCATGACCCAAGCTTCTAAATTTGCATACAGTTCATACTCCATGATCGGAAAAATTCATGAGAATTGAGAAATTCTCCTACCCGCCAAAGAGCTAAGAAGTAAAAGCATTGCCCTGCGCATGGTTCTAACTGTTGGGCGAAACATGTGACTTTCTGATCTCGTCTCACCATTTATATTTTATAGATCGGAAGGTTTACCTTACATGACGGGTTCTGTGGCAAGGTTCTGTGGCATCATGCAAAGTCCGCTCGCTGTTCCCAGGACATGAAGTATAACATAGATTCATATCTCACCTAGCCCTTTGTTTTACACTTTTACTGGATGCCTAAATTGGCTGCCAGAAATCTCTCCGTGTCTCCTTTGATGGGGTTAGAAGGTATCCGCCTCTTGGTCCAGTGATAGACAAATATTATCAATACGTTTGAATTTTCACTAAATCATTTGCAATTTGTCTTACTTCATAAGGATATGATGTACTACTTGAAATTGAAACAAATCCTTGGCTTCATATCAATATTAATATACAAGATAAAATCTATTTTCTTTAGTTTGGTAGAGCTGCTGAACTACTATGAGAAAATCCCTGGGCGTTTCTAAGTAAAAAGTCATCTAAAAATGCATAAGCTACTTCTCAAAATTGGCAAAAAGATAAAAGCACCTTTGCTTAGCTGGGAAACTATTATTTACTTCAAAGTAATTTAACATTTACATCTTACAGATGACAGGTGAATGGCATCCCACAAAAGATAGTGGTTCACAAATGCTGGGAGCTGAACATTAAGTACAAAGACAATCCAGTTACTATCCACCTGCTGCTGTGTCAAAATCTCTGCACAAAAGTTTGCTTCCTGATATACTTATCATAATTCAAAAGGCCAGGATCTATTAAGCAAGCTCCTGCAATTGGACAAAGGCACAGGCAATTAGTAGTCAAATAATGAAAGACTAGAAAGAAGTCCCCATTAGGATATTCCTGTAGCTGTGTTCCCATGGAAAGAGTAGGCCTTAGGCCATAGCAGGCTGCCCAAAGTTTGGCTGCCAAGCTGGTGGCATGTCCTTAGTTTCCTAACATCAAGATCACCTTTTTCTTTTCACTTTCTCCCTAAGTTGTAATTAACAGAGGATTAATTGATTGTTTTTACTATTTTTTGTGCACTATGAATATCATTTCATGCTATCAGCTTGATCATAATTTTGGTAAGTCCACATGTTTTTGGACTTACCAATTACAACTTCTATGGTCATTCATCTTCAATCTACAGTCAACCTTGGCAATTTCCTCCATCCAAAATGCTAGTTACAGGAATTTTTATTCATGGGTTATGTTTGCTCCTGTGCCCTAGAAACAAATTTATCCTGCCTTGCTTTTCTTTCTTCCTATCATAAAAAGTAAAACCTTCATTGACAAGCAAAAAACAGTAGTGAATCCATTTGATATACATACATGTTTCATCATTTAAGAGGTCTTCCTGGTATATTATACACACGTATAGTCAGACTTGACTAGGAGAAAGACCCTGCTGTCACCCCTTTCACTAGCTGATTGAGAAAAAACACAAAAATTTGTAACCATTTGTTCCATTCCTTTCACAACCCAACAAAAAGCATGACCAGAAATTGTTACATCTGGTCAAGTACAATATGATTTCCTTAATATATACATCCACACCACAAGAAGAGTTGACATTATAGTTATATTAGTGGTCGAATAAGAAAAGACAGCATAGTACGTTGTATGTTAGTCATACATTAAGGCTAACAGAAGGTCCTGAGAACTTATCCAGCAAAAACTAAAAAGCACCTTTTGGTTCTTTTTACCTTTGGGTTGCTGTCATTTTGATCCCTCAATAATGAAAAGTTGCAATTTAAACCTCCAATAGAATTGTTGTCAACGTAAACCATCTGTTAAAATCTGGATTACTTCCAGTCACTGTCATTTTATTTTACTTTTGATAGGTAAGAAAAAATTTATTCAAAAAATGACCTCTTTATGCAAAAAACATAAAGCAGCCACAAATTACAAAAGAAACAGAAACTAATGCACGAAAGAAACGACTCTACAAACAACAGGAGAGATTCAATAGGTGTGTGTTTGACATTGGCTTAAAAAGCCAGCTTTTTTTACTATTCAGATTATTTTTGCTACTATTCATGGGTCTCATTGCACTTTTTGGTACTATTCATGGGTTCCACTACTATGTCAATTACCTTTTAACTTTATCTACAGTACTTTCAGTAAAAAAAATTCAGTTTCAGCTAAATAAGTTATTCCCAAACAGACACTAGATGTGAGTTCTCAAACCCCAATCAAACAAGGTGCCAACAAAGGAGGCAAGCAGCTGGTTGCCTGAACTCTCCACATCCTCCAAAGTGCAACTGTTGCGCTCCCTCCAAGTACACTACATCAAATACATCAGAATCAAATTCCAAATGTTGGATGAGGGTTTCCCCAACCAATTCTTCCATCCAAAAAGAAGATCAATCACCTTTCTAGGGAAAAGCCAAGAGATCCCGAAGGCTCTAAGGACAAAACACCACAACTGATAGGCCTTCTCGCAATGAATCAATAAATGGTCCATAGTCTCTCCACTATACCTACACATACAACACCAATCTACAATAGGGAAAGTGAAACGTCTCCTCCTAAAATTATCACCAGTGATAGTGAGTATCCTCCCCCAAGTCCATTCAGTTGCTGTCATTTTAACCCCTAAGGCAAGAAAAATTGCAATTTAAAACTCAAATAGAATCATTGTCAATGTAAACCTTCTATTAAAATCTGTTAGTACTTAGTAGAGTGCCAATAAATACTCCAAACTAAGTTGTTTTTGGCAGAACAAATTAAAAAAATGTTGTTTTGCTACATTTAACAGCTTACAGTTGATGAATCTTGATTAAAGGATCACATTGACAAAAATCCTAAAGTTGAAGGCTTTAATTGCAACTTCTGAAAATTGAGGGACCAAAACAACAACCACCTAAAATTTAGAGGAACCAAAAGGTATTTTAGTCTAATTATTACTCATTAAAAGCATCCAACCTCAGGCCTTGTATAACTTATGTCCTTTTAGAAGGGAGCTGTTGAAAGGTGGTTCTATATCATCCATGGAAAAGTATATGAATATGGAATCAAGTAAAATTTGAGTTAAATTTAATGGCAGGCTATTTCATAAAGTCATACACCAATATACTTCTTTTTATATGCAAAGAGTCTTGAACTCACAACCTCACCCTCCACTTTTTTGACAAGAGGAACAGATACCATTTAAGCTGGAACTCATTAACATCATAAACCAGTAAACTTAAAAGAATCTTGACTCTAATTTTCATTTTTTTTAATTACTAAATCTTGACTCTAATCTTCATCCACAACACTGGTCATATCTTCAATGTTTTGCCATATGTTGGATGTGATCTTAAGAAACAAGAACACTAACCAACTCCAACTCCAGAAGAATGTTTTACATCAAATCACCACTCAAAGCCCCCTGTGAACTCTGTCATTCTAGATTTATAGTATATGAGATGCAACTTTTGACAACATTTTAATTATGACACCACTACTAAGGTTGCTTAAAAAATTTAGGAGTAAGTTACACAATCAACATAACACATATCTTAAATGGAACATGAGCTACAATCTTCCACCCTTTAGATCCACCCGTTCCAAAGCAGGTTTCAAAAAATAAAATATAATGATCAACTAAACTATGAAATAATAAAATTACCTTTGTCATCTGATGTACTAAGCAATTCAGTCAATCTTCTCTTAATTGTCTAAGGCTCTTTAGCCAACATCGTCCTCCATTTATCCTTGAGATCTTCTGGAGTTCGACTCTTATTAAATATGTGACGACCAAGTTCCAAAATTTTCCTCCAGGGAATATTTTTTTTGGCTGAAGCTGAAAAATGATGCACACCTTCCTGCAACATAAGAGTGCTTGATAAAGTCAGATGTCAATATGCCAGACATTTAATATCTCTCTCTCTCTCTCTCTCTCTCTCTCTTTTGAAAGACAGCTTCTAATCTCAGAATTCCAATTGTGCTCTCTCTCATTTTTCTTTTCACAGATCCTTAACTTAAGAAAAAAAATTATTCATGTTCTTATTTTAAGCCATCATTTTCTTGTGCATACTATTTTCATACTTGTCTTGTGCCCCTTGAGTGTCTAATGTACTTATTTCTTTACCACCCAAAAACCGCCACTTTCTACCACATACTGAAAGAAATATATACACCCACAAATGGAAAAACTTTAGTGTACTGCTTAGCTCTTTCAAATTACATATTTTAAAAAATAATAATAATAAATCTCTAATGGAAAAATTGGAATCAAACAGCAAAGATCATGGAAGTGGAACTTGGATACTATGGCAAAGAAGATAAAGAAATCCAGCATTATTAGGTTGTCATATCAATCTTTATTTAATTTTAGATCTCTTAGTGAATATCAAATATATTGACACTCTGCATGTATCCGGTCACACTATATCCATGAAAATTAATCTGTTTATATTTCCAAACAAGTGTTGTGATACCAAAATGAATTTATTAGAATGGATTCTTGATGTTTTCTATTATTGGGGAAGAAAACAGGGAAAATATACATAATAATCGAGCATAGCTCTAGACAAGCAGGAGCACTGTGTCCAAAAACATGTACCTTTAACATATTTTCCTCTTCAGCTGTCCAAAGTAATCTCTTTCGCTTTGCAGTAGGAAAAGGCATTGTTGTGCTGCATGTGGAAAAGCAAATTAACTAACCAAAAATAGTTGGCACACACCAAACACTACAAATAATATTCACTCCAAATTTCCACACTCTCCAGATTAAACCTTATTTAGAAAAAGGGAAACCTTATATGACATGAATAACTCACAATTGCTTAGTCGACACTTGACGTTGTCTTGACTTTTTGGAGGCAGCATGTTTCTTATTCTTGGAGGTGACCTTTTTCTCTGTGGTGCTATTTTCCTGAGAGGATAATTTCATTGGTGAATCATCATTCTGAGGGAAAGCCTTCTTTTGGGCTCTTTGTTTGATTCGGCATACTCGTGCTGCGAGTATCTCCATATCTGAATCCGTAGTTCCAGAGGCAAAATCGGCATTTGAAGTCTTCTTTGGCGATTTTGGCTGCATTTGTTCTTCATCCTTGCTTCTACTTTTATTTTCCTCAGATACCTTTAAACCGTCCTTTGATCCTCCTTTGGATTTATCAAGTACACCATCTGCATTCATCTCTACTTGTATGTTTTCTACATCTTCTGCAAATATAGAAGGATGAGCTTCAGAAATGTTTTCCTCATGTATCTTTAGACCGCCTTGTGATCCTTTTGATGCATCAAGTGCACCATCTTCAGTCATCTGTTCATCCGTATTACACTGATCCTGATGCGTCTTTTCTTCCCCATCTTTCTGCTTTAGCCCATCCCCACCAACGGCATTTGCACCCAAAAATTTCAATAAATCCTCCTTTGCCAATTCGGCCTTTTTTCTCAGTTGTTGTTTCTGTACCAACGCTCGTTTGTACAAACAATACGGGCAGTAGAATTGTTCTAAGTCGTCATCAGATACAAGTTCCCGACTCACGCACTTCTTGTGGAGTGCAATTGGGCAGCCAGGTTCAGTACAAACAGAGACATGTCCACCTTGATTGCATATTATACAAGTCTGTTTGAAGCAATCAATCTCCATAACATCATCTGGAGTAGAAATGTCATGAGAGGTAGAGCAATGGACTCTCGTTTTGGAAGCAAGAGTGTGGTCAACCAAATCAGGAGCTACATCGTTGTGTAGCTGAGCATTGGGCATTTCTCCACAGATGCTATCTTCGTCCAGTGTGAACTGAAGATAAATTCTCACGCATTAAGCAAGAACAGGAACAGGTAATTCTTAAATTCCCAAAATAAACTAGTGAGGCTTTGCATAATGCATGCCTACATAATTATACCGCAGATTAAAAAATAATAATAAAATGAGTTCAAAATAAACACAAATAGATATGAAATTGAAAACCTAACGAACAAAATAAAAAGAGTATAGATTGTAAAATTGCAATGTTAAACAAATATAGAAGAAGATAACAAAATTATGAATGAAAAATCAAACCTGATTGTGTTTGTGATTGAAGAGCATAGGAAGTGAAGTAGTAGTAGTAGTAGTAGTGATAGAAGGAGAAGAAGAAGTGGAACGACTGTGTTTGGGCCTACCCCCGCGCCCACTCTTGCTTCTCATTCTCTCTCCGATTCCGATCACAACAACACTTCTTTTCCCTTTCGCTCCTCCGTTTTTCCCATTTCACAGGTGTTGAAACAGGCCAAACTGTATTCATTTCTTTGTAATCTCCGTTCCTCCTCCCTCCTGGCCCAACCAAATAGGCCCACCACAGATGATATGGGAGTTTTTTTTTTTTTTTTTTAATGAAGCATTTATATTGGGATTATTATTATTATTATTATTTTGTCATTGTTGATAATTAGATGGTAGGACATGGAGATTCTCAAAAAAAAAAAAAAAAAAAGAAGACGGTAGGACATGGAGATTTAAACCCTGGATGTTGGAAGTTGAATTATGAAATGAGAATTACAATTATTCTCTTCAAATTACACGAAAGAGTTCATTTGGTTAAATTATGAGCAACAAAATTGGTCACCCTAAAAAATATAACTAACCATTACTAGAAAGAATTCTAAATCAACTTATACTCTATTTGTTTCGATGTAAATATTTTTCCATTTTTCACATCTTTATTTACTTGTAAAATATAATTCCGTTGATTGAAAATTGGTATTTAAAAAAAAATATAAAACAAGTGTAAAAAATTTTACAAAAATCTTATTCTCAACCTTTTCGCTCCCTCTCTTACACTCGCCCAAGCTAGTCCAAAGAGAGCACCCACAAGTGATAGCACCACCCATATTTGACTCCACTCATCATTGGCGACAAGTCTAGCAAACTCTATGTGAGGACGGTTTCAGATCTTAGCATGTTTTGACATTAGAGACGTTGTCACAAGAGGCCTAAGTGAGCCATTGTCACCACTACTCCGTTGGTCATCATCAGCACCAATGCCTTTGAGTCCTCCCTTCTTTGATTTGGCTCTCTCTCTCTCTCTCTCTCTCTCTCATCGGATCTACCATGGCTTCACCCCTCACAACCACATTGGTCCTCATTACACCTCCCACATATCTAGTCCTTTGTCGCATCCTCCCTACACAAATCTAGTCCTCCTTACATTCGAGTCCATCTAACGCATATATATGGTCCTCCATCACCGGCGGTTTTGGTTTAAGAGAGAGAATTTTTCATTTTGTGTGAATGGATCAATTGGATTGTGACTAAAAGTGGATGATAGTGGGTTCTGTGAATGAATTTTTTTGGTTGTTAATCAAATCATCGTGGTGGATAGGTTGTGAGATGGATTTTTTATTTTATTTTACATTGAACCAAACATTTAAATATGTTTTCCAAAACATTTTCAGAAACACCCCAAACATTGTATAAACAAACATTTTTTAGCGAAACAAACAAAATATAAATAGTATATATGTTAGAGCATTCTCATCAAAAGTGTCAAACCTGTCATTTTTAACACCTATTTAAAACATAGCATTCACAGCAGTGTAGTTATAATGCTATATTGCTAAAATTTAGCTCCACAAACACAAAAAAACCCCTACAGCGGTGGAGCTATAGTTAAAAATTTTAGATGAATGGCTACAGTGCACATCTATCTATAGATGTGCACTGTAGCTTGGAGCAAAAAAAAAGTAATTTTTTATTCCAGCCCCTTCTTTTTTTATTCACTTTCATTCCGTCTCTCTCATTCACTGAAACTCATCATCATACTTGGCAGAGAACATCCATGGTGTTCTGACCAAGACTTTGGCAGCAACTTGACCCGAAACTTATGGACCCCACTCTTCACATCTTGTTGAGTTTCGGCCTTGGGGACAGCCCTTACGATCTCGCTCGAATTCGAAGTCACCGTCGAATCCTTTCCGGAACCGAAACTGATCGACCTCCCATAGTTGTCGAACAAAACGTTGAAGACTTCGGCGCGGTGCCCCGAGCCTCGTACGGCTCCACCTTGCCACCTTCATACGCATACGCACTGTCATCGCGAATTGAATCGTAGCGCGGAGACTCCTTTGATCGCTTCCCATACGGATCGGACCCCAAATCAGACTGGCTCCGACCAAACCCTCCGTACCTATCATTGAAATACCCACCGGCGTGGTCGAATTTCACTGGAGATTTGTGATTTTTTTGTGAAAATATTGTGGACGTAGCACATTATTTTTTTTTTTAATTCCTCCCAGATTTCGGCAACCACTATTTTTTTTTCCCCTCCCATTTTCAGCAATGACATTGCTACAATTGCCACAATTTTTTTTTCCTATTTCGGCAATGCTATTGCCACAATTAGTTTCCCTTTGGGCACCCACACCTCGAGCACTTCACACCCACTCGGTGTGTTCGGGTAGTAGGAATTTTGGTAATGCCATTGCCAAAATTCAAAATTTTCTCTCTCCCACTTTTTCTCTTTCTCTTTCATACTTTTGTTCGAATTTCAGCAACACTGTTGCCGAAATTCACTCTCTTTCCTCAATTCTATAAATTACTTAAAATAGTGCCCATATGACAAATAAACCCGAGATTCAGTAACATTAAGCCAAAAGACCCGAAACTTTAGTGGTAAAAGAAAAGAATTAATTTTATTATTATTTAAATGACAGATTATTTGATAATGAGCAAGTGGGGATAGGATAATTGGCATCAGGGATAAGCTCAGTCAGGCAGCCCACTAGCGTGACACTGTCAGAGCTAGAGGAGCTCTCTTTTCTTTCGCAAAAACAGGACAGCATTGTTTTGTTAATTGTTAATATATTATGAGTGTGTGGTACAAGCCACAATTCCCTCTCCTTTCCTCTCTCGGATCTCTTTCTCTTCACTCTTCTACTTCTCCATTGCGGACTTCAAACTTCAAAACCCAACTAATAAAATCCAAACCCTAACCTTCTTCATTTCCATTTCTGCTCGGTGACGGTGAGTTTCCTTTTTCTTCTTCTGTTGCTTATAATTCTTTGTGATATGAGTTATGATTTTGTATCTCATTGCATATTCAATTTAGCTTCCCTCCTCGCCTTTTTCTATTAGGCTTTACTTGCTGTGGACCCTAAACTTCTCACTGTTGCGATACCTTCTTCTTCTTCTTCAGAGTTCAGACTGACAGCTCCTCTGGTACTATTACTAACTATGAACTTTCTTCTTTATAATAATAATATACTCTAAATATGCTGCTATTATTCACTATCTCTTTCATCTTCCATGTATAACTTTAAATTTATTTATACACACTAAAGTTTACATTTTTTGGTGTTGTTGTTGGAGGGAATTACTAAACATGTATATGCTTGTAATTAGCATGCTCTGTTTTGTTTTTTTTTAATTTTAGTCTTTGGTTCTTTTTCTTGGTGTAATATTTCTCTGACCCATCAATTCTTTTGCTGTCTGTATTGTTGCTCTTCTCCATCAAATGTTTTCTGTTTTAATCAATTTTCAATTCCTTCTCTACTGTATACAATTTTTTGTTGTTGCTTTTGATGAAAGGATCTGTAAGGTTTCAGGTCCCTTGGCGTATTGGTATATTTTTCTTTTCTAACAAACATGTGATTGGCATGGTATTGCTTGGCGTACTAGTTTGCTTATTGGCATAATTGTTGAAAACGGCCAGCAGGTTTTATATTGTAATTAATCAAGTGGCTTGACATTTAATTTTGATATGAATTCTCAGCTTGATCAACCAATCTAATTTTCCAAGTTCATAAAATCCATAACTTGCATTATTCATGTACTATGATTACTTCACATCATAGCTGGTAAGCATCTAGGAATGCCCAAAATTTCTATTTTAAAATCTGGCCACTTCTTTCTCTCTCTCTATTTTAAATTCTGAAACTTCGCATGTTCCTCATAGTCTTTTGGTATGATTAGGTTGCCTTATTTGATTGGAAAAACAATCAATAAGCAAACTATTACAAATGTCCATGTCCTTTCATATCTGTTAATATCCCAACTGTGTGACAAGGTTTATATCATGCGCTTATGATACATGGGAGATTTTGATTCCTTTGAGTTTGTGATCCCCTGTCATTTATTTAATTTTATCAGAGATTCTAACTCATTGTTGGAATACAAGAAATAATCTAGAACTTTAATAACATCATTGAATGTTGAAATTGTAACTTCTATGATTAAAATGACGTTATATTCTGATAAATTTTTATGCATTACATTGTAGAGGTATGGAAGAAGAAAAAAAAATTGGTTCTTCACGTGTGGAGTTGAATGAAAATAATATTGAGAATGCAACGGAAGAAACAAGAAATGTAAAAGACAAAATAGAGGATCCTAAGGTGGGAATGATGTTTAACTCCATTGATGATATAATGAAATATTACACAAGATATGGAAAAGAAAAAGGTTTTGCAGTGGCTAAAAGAAGTTCTAAAAAGGGGGATGATGGAGAGGTAAGGTATGTGACTATCGCTTGTAATCGTGCTGGAAAGCCAAGGAATAGATCTAGCAACCCACTTAAATTGCAATCAGAATCAAAAACGGATTGCAAAGCTCAGCTTAGGGCGGTTTTATGCCCGGATGGAAAGTGGATATTGAATGCCATGGTACTTGACCATAACCATGGATTGAGTCCAAGCAGAACTCGATATTACAAATGCAACAGGCTACTAGAACCACATGCAAAAAAGAGGTTTGCATCGAATGATAAAGCTGATATTAGAATGAAGAAGAATTTGAAATCATTTGTGGTTGAGGCAGGGGGGCATGAGAATTTGTCATTTGTAGAAAAGGATTGCAGAAATAAACTCAGCTGTTTACACCTCGGGGAAGGAGATGTTGCTGCAATGCAAGATTTCTTTTTGAAAATGCAAGTTGATAATTCTCACTTCTTTTACACAATGGATTTTAATGAAAATGGTCGATTAAGGAATGTATTTTGGGCAGATGCAAGGAGTAGAGCAACATTCAAAGAGTTTGGTGATGTAGTCATGTTTGACACAACATACTTGGTTAACAAATATGACATTCCATTTGCTCATTTTGTAGGGGTGAACCATCATGGGCAATCTACATTGCTAGGATGTGGATTGATCTCAAATGAAGACACAGAGACATTTACATGGTTATTTCAAACTTGGCTTAAATGCATGTTTGGTTGCCCTCCTTGTGCAATAGTTACAGATCACGACAAAGCCATGAAAAAAGCGATAGAAATTGTTTTCCCTAAAGCACGACACAGATGGTGTTTATCACATATCATGGAAAAGCTGTCTAAAAAATTGAGAGGGTACCAAGAATATGAATCAATCAAAATTTGTATGCAAAATGCTGTGTATGATTCCTTAACAAAAGAAGAGTTTGAAGAAAGTTGGGGGAAGTTCGTTGAAAAATATAAACTTGAAAGTAATGAATGGTTACTTGGGTTGTATGATGAGCGTCGTCGTTGGGTGCCTGCATTTGTGAAAGATATGTTTTGGGCAGGAATGTCAACTACAAAGCAGGGTGAAAGCATGAATGCATTCTTTGATGGGTATATCAGTTTGAAGACTACTTTGAAACAATTTTTAGACCAGTATGAGCCTGCTATAGCCAAAAAAGTGGTAAATGAAAATAATGAAGATTTCAATTCTTTTAACTTGTGCATCCCATGTATCACTCATTATGAAATGGAGAAGCAATTTCAAAGTGCTTACACAATTGCAAAATTTAAAGAGTTCCAACGAGAGTTAATTGGGAACATTTGTTGTAATTTGTTTTCATGCAAGAAAGGTACTGTCTTTTCAGAATATGAACTACGTGAAGATGTATCACTTGGAGAAAGTCATCGACCTGCAATTTTTAGTGTTTATGTTAACGAGGATACCAATGAAGTGAACTGTAACTGCCGGTTGTTTGAGTTTAGGGGGATATTGTGCAGACATCAAATTATGGTGTTCATTCATAGGGAGGTTTATCAAATACCAGACAAGTACATCTTAAAAAGATGGAGTAGAACTGTCATAAGGAGCCACAATAAAGTTTGGATAAGTTGTGACAACTGGTTTGTGAAGCCTGAAGCACAGCGCTATGATAAAATGTGCAAAGCCTTTTATGAGGTTGCCAACTTAGCAGCAGATTCGGAAGATAGGTGTGAGAAGGTGATGGCACAAATTCAGGAATTAAAAAGGGAGTTTGAAAATGAGGAAGGTGTTTGTGGAAGGAATAAGCCTATTTAACGGTTTAGACTCGTGTGGAGATGATCTTGCAATTTCAAAAGAAAGTAGAAAAATACTTGATTTTGTTGGTTTTTTGTTCAAAGAGCCACCGACATCTAAAAGGAAACAATCTTTCCATTCTACGCAAGTATGATTAGACAAGTGTTTGGCATGCACCCTTTTTTTTTTACCATGATAATGAATCAGGTGTGCATTTATTCCCTTAGCCATTATTATTGCTTAAACAGATTTTACAACAAAGTTGAGTGTTTTTAGCATAATATCTATTATCATTCATTTTTATATATTAGGGTCATCATCATCCATCCTGGAAGGCAATTTATGATTTGGCAGCAATCTATCCCTCAAGTTCCACCAGATTGATATGAATGACATAGTGAAAGCTAAAATCCAAGATTGCACAAAGATGGTAGGAGTGATACAAGTGCCTGTGATAGATAGGGCCAGAATGGTCTTTGGGGTCTCATTCTGTACCCTTGAGTTCACATCCTTCATATCTCCAAACCTACATGCTCTTCTTTTTTTAAAATACAAGGGGGGGAAAAAAATTTGAAGAGTTACTTTTATTGTTATTATTTTGTATAATTATGTTTCTGCAATCTAAATCTCAAGTTTGAACTGAACCCCTTCTTTGTTTTTATCATAACCTGGTTCCTGTCTAATCTATAGGTTGTCTTTGGTCTCCCAGTAAAGGAAATTTCATCTAGGTCTTGGTCCTCGTTGTTTTGTTTTGTTTTGTTTTTGTTTTTGTTTTTTTTTTTGCATTTGAATATAATAAATATTTTTTGATGATTCAATAGTTGGGGAGGGGGGTTGGAACCTTGGATGTCTTTGTTGGAAACAGTAGAAGGTGCCAATCAGCTAATCCTCAAGGCTCTTAGCATTTAATTATAATAAATATGATTTATATATCTATATAAATTATTGGTTTGTTATTATTTATTGTCTCTTTGTGAAAGTTAGAGGTGTTTTATGCTTTTTAGCTTTGATGGATCACTCATATTTGGGATATTTTTGAATTGTAAATTCAGTATTCTTTCATTTCTGTGTTTTATGTTATATCACCTACCACTGTTTCATGTTTCATTGTCAAGGTCACTGAACCAGTCCCCTCTTCTGAAACT
The DNA here is from genome assembly GCA_032727855.1 of Quercus ilex subsp. ballota. Taxonomy (NCBI): domain Eukaryota; kingdom Viridiplantae; phylum Streptophyta; class Magnoliopsida; order Fagales; family Fagaceae; genus Quercus; species Quercus ilex. The sequence continues at coordinate 30,664,747 of CM064909.1, forward strand.
ATGAATGCTAAACATAGGTGATAGAATACAATTGTTATATAGAGACGTCCAAAATTATTTCAGGTGTTTGATTGATTAATTGTATCATCATGTAAGAAATAGATTTAACTTTTATGTGGTTAAATATTTAAATATAATTTTTAATTAAAATGCATACACAGGATGCAAATCTTTAAGCTTTGCCGCCAGTAGAATTTCACTGAGCCATTACTTCGAATGCTTGGTGAACAGTGTTCTTCAGTGTTACCCCCTCTCATGTAATGGACTAAATAATTTAACCAATTTTACATTGTAGTACCTGTATTTACCCTCAGCATGGGTTTATATAAGACATTTAATCAGGATTTGTATTTCATAGAACCTTTCTATATTTCGTGTCATAAGGTGAGCTAGCCTTGCCCTTCAGGCATATTTTTGCTTTCTATTTTATATTGGAGTAAAAGTGCTCTTGAAGTGGAAATAAAAATTTTCATTTATTTATAAAAAAAGTATGCTAGAAATAAAATTTTCCAATTACATATATTAAAAAAAATGTGCTCTTGAAATATTTGTGAATAGAGTATTACAATGGGATGTCAGTAACTTGCAGAAGAGTAGTTTCGAATCCTCTCTATGCAAATCAGCTTGGGTTGTCTCTATATATCCCACTGGAGGATTCAAAGGAATGTGAGGTGTTTCATGTCAGAACTTGGGTTTCAAATCCTCTTTATGCAAAATGGCCCTAATTCTATTTGTGATAGGATTTTATAAAGCTGGCAGAGTATTTCTTCTTCTGTTATAAAGGGCGGGTAGTGTAGTGTAGGCCCTGTGGGGTGTAATGCTTTTGTGTTTTTTACTGTTTCCCTTATGCTGTTTGTGTGTTTGCATTGCAGATCTGTCCTGCAGTAGGGGTTTTGTGTGTGTGTGTGTGTGTGTGTGGTTTGTATCTAGGTTCTTGAAATGTAATATGATAACAATTAAATAATGTTAGTCAGCCAAGGAATACCCATTACTCTATAGGGAGATCTTTATGACTGTTTATAAGAATACTATCCATATGCATTATTTAAATTAAACATGTGACTCATTAAAAAAAAAAAAGTTATGTAACTAAAACTCCATTTGGATGACTTCTTTACTGCCATGTAGTGGGATGATGGGAGATTCCCCTTCAAACCGGAATATATATATATATATATATATGTTTGCACTTTTTTTTTTCACCATAAATTCCTACTAGAAAAGATCAATCTAAATAAGAAAAGCTCACGGAAAAAATGAGAGAAAATAGACAAATGAAGTGAATCTTAAACGATGCCTTCATGAAGTTGTTACTTGGAATTAAAAAGAAGAAAAAATAATAAAAATGAAGTTGCTGCTAGGAATTAAAAAGAAGAAAAATAAATTAAAAAAGATTTTGTAAGATAACGAAATAATACAACATAATAATAACAATGAAAATGATCATAATGAAATTTAAATAAGGTAAAAACATTTCCTGGTTACATAAAAATACTAAATTATTTTTCGAATAAATTTCTTACTTAAGTTTACTAATAATACTTGTTATAATTATTTTCCCAAAAGGAAGTTTTTATTTTTATTTTTTTAAATTGATGAAATTCTACCTAAAATTAATTGTAACCAAAAAATTAAGTGAATTATATTATTAATTAAAAAATATATGCTAGCAAAACCTAGACACAAAAACATAATTAGTAGTTCTACATCTTAGAAAGAAGAATAGATTTTAATTAACAAAAATATAAATGGACTTTAAATGTAACAAATGTCCACTTAAGAAATGTTGCCTTAGGCCTCAATTTGTATTGAGCCAGCCTTGCATTTGATGATAATTTTTTTTTTTTGGTCTCATGGTAATCATTATTATTATAGAGCCTACCACATACTTTTTCTATCCAAATCTAATACCAGTTAATGTAAGATAAGGAATAGAGAGTGTATTATTGAGCCAGCCTTGCATTTGATGATAATTTTTTTTTTTTTTTGTCTCATGGTAATCATTATTAGTATAGAGCCTACCACATACTTTTTCTATCCAAATCTAATACCAGTTAATGTAAGATAAGGAATAGAGAGTGTATTAGTAGAATTCGCTTCTTTGTGGGTGCTTGAAGTTATTTTTTGTTAGTTAGGACTTGGTAGATGCTATCTCTGGTTACCAATGCATGCAGCAAACCTCTCACACAAGTGAGTTTTACATTTATTTTGAGTAATTAAATTTGATAATTATTATTTTGAATAAGTAATAAAGGAAATGTGGGTTAGTTTAACTAGTAAAATCTATTTCTATTGTATTAAATCTTGTTTACATACTAAAGAAACATATTCATATTTTGACTAGATGATAAATAGTAATCTTCATAAATGCAATAAAATTAAATAAGCTTTCGAGGCTGCACAATTTGAAATGTCATTATAGGGTTTGGTTTATCTCCAGTGTTTGGTTTATCTCCAGTAATTTTTTTTAAAATCTACTACCACTTACTATTGTGTATTTAAAACAAAAGGACATCTTCAATTAAAAATACTGGAGGTAAGTTAAACCCGTCATTATATATATATTGATAACTCAAAATTTGGGGATGAAGTATTTGAACTCTAGACATTTTTTGATTGCAAACCTTCCATTTGAAATAAAAGTTTGTTGGTTAAACTCGTATTTTTAATTATATTATAATTCAGCTCATTTGCATTTTTTTAAAATTAATGATATGTAATATAATTTAAATTTATTTACACATGGTAATAAATGAGAATTAGTTGTAAATTGTGTATCGGGGGGATATGCCGCAAGTGTATATGTCAACGCTATTTTTTCTCTTCCAAAAATTTGTATGTGAAAGTTAACAAAACTAAGAAGTATCTATTCACTATGTAAAAGTTATTTGGTAAGAAAATAGCTCCCTACCTGTAGCATAGAAGTCCCTTCTCTTCGGAGGAGGAGGTGCCGTCTCCTCTTAGCAACACAGTTGCTAGGAGGCTAGTTGGGTTTATTTTTCAAGGGTACAGGGAAACAGTTTCATGGAGAAGCTTTCTCAAAGGTGAAAAAAACTATATCTAACAGATACGGAGGGATCAAAGCTTGATTTGTCTAAGGAAAAACACTTACCAGAATATGTTCTTGCGGGGAAGTTCTTCACCCGTAGAGCGATAAACATCGAGGCTCTTGCAAAAACGTTTCGACCCTTATGGAGAACACGACGAAACTTCGAGATAAGGGCAGCCGGCGATAATATAGCCCTCTTCGCTTTTGAGTTAGAAGCGGACGTGGAGAAGGTTTTGCATGGAGAGCCGTGGACATATGATAGGCATCTGGTGGCGTTAGAACGATACGATGGCCGGAAGCCGGTGAATGAACTCAGCTTCTCCAACACAGCATTTTGGGTACAGGTCCATGACCTTCCCATCTCTTTACTTTGTACGGGTATGCGTCGTGGTGGATATTTCTAAGCTGTTAAGTAGAGGGCGGCTAGTGTCATGCGACCAAGACAAGGAAGGATGGGTCTCTACCGTTACGAGAGGCTACCAAACCTGTGTTATTGGTGTGGTAGCCTCACCCACGACGACAAAGACTGCGTGGTGTGGCTTAGCAGTCGAGGCAGCCTTTCCACAGAGGACCAGCAGTACGTACCATGGCTTCGAGCTCCTCAGTTCAACAGAGCAAAGAAATCAGTGGTGGAGGTCCTGGGCTTTGACAAATCAGTGAGTGGCAGAGCTCAACACACGTTATCGTCGGAGCGTCGAATAAACACCATGGTTACGGTAGCAGAGAAAACACGTAGTAGGGAGCTAGGTAGCACAGCAGAAGTTGAGGCTGAAAACAAGGAGGATCTCGCTCAAACCTCCATGGACATCGAAAGCAGTGGTGGTCCTCAGTCCAGCGGCGGTACGGCGAGGCTTGAGGAGACAATGACACAACAAAAAATCCTAGACTTCGAGGCTTGTGTCAGGGATATTAATGACGATGTAAACGCCGCCCCGATGTTTACACTCTCAAGTGCTGGGGATCCCGAAATTCACGCTGATAACATAGGAAAAGATCTGCTCATCAACGGTAACACAAATCTGCTTTTGGATTCAGAATCTGGCTCACAGGATTTAAGGAGCGATAAGGGAGAACTTTATGTCAGAGAAGGTGCTAGTGTTTCTCCAGAATCTTCCTTTATGGTGGGCCGGGTTGATAACGTACATGATAATATAGTGGGCTTGCTTAAGCCCAACTGTAATAAAAATAAAAGCAAGAGGGCTTTAAAAACTAAAAATGGGCCTTCACCAAACAAGCCCATTTCGGCCATAAGGAGAAGTCCACGTAGAGGAAATCTCTTAAGTGCACAGGATGGAGCACGTGCGCAGGAGGGTGCCATGCAATCAGTTAGTGAGTACGTAGCAAAAAGGAAACAAGAGCATGCATACACATCATATGATGAGAGGTTAGAGATTAAAAAAGAAAAGAAAAGATAATTACACTTTGCACGGTTTGCCTCTAATTCTATGTGCCTACCAGTGATTTAAATTTTGATACTTTGTTTACCTGTATTTCAGACCATGAGTGCTCCGTAACCCATCTTTGTGTTTTTCGTTACTTTAACACCAAATAAGTAAAAAAAACATTCCCAAATGGATCAAAACTAACTCTCACTTCCAAAACTCTCAAAACTCACTCACTCCTACATTGGGCTTTGCTTGAGACAACTGTGGCAGATCCGAGCTGAGGAAGAAAGTCACCGTTGCTCCTCCTCTGTTCAGCTGTGTCAGATCTTACAATGGGTTTCGATTGGTGCATGCTCCTGGGTTTTGATCGTGCAAGCTCTTGGGTCTTGATCATGCAAGCTCTTGGTCGTGCAAGCTCTTGGATCTTGGGTCTTGATTGGTGCATGCTCCTCTGTTCAAGCAGGTGGATCAAAACCATTTTTACTTTTTAATTTTTGAAACGTAGGGTTTGAAATTGGGTTTTTTAATTCTTTCTTCCAAATTGAATTTTTAATTTAGTCATCTTATTTTGATTAGAAATTGTATATAGCTCTGACATTTTTGTTAAATTATGTCAATGCCTTGTCATCAAAAGTGGTGTTCTTATTATTGATTTTCTGATCGTATTGCAGGCAAGGTGCATTTTAATGCAAGGGCCGTAGGGTTGAACTGGATAGGAGAGGGCCAAAAGAATCTCAGGTTATTGTTGAGTTATCCTCAGTATTGTAGGTTTTGGATTTGGCTTTAGGCCCACACCAAGTTGACATGTAAGTGAGTATCTATGTAAATGAATATCATCATTTGTGTTTCACACTTTCTGGCATGAGCCTTTTGAATTAAGCCTTTAAGACATTACATGATGCTTTCTTCTCTCTTTGGAAGACAACTCCGCAGCCTTATTCCCCTTATTCTTCCTTTTTCTCTTCAATTCTCGTTAGATATTTGATTCCCTTTCTATGAAAGAAGTATAATGCCACATTGCCAGTGTTAGCACTTCATGTAATTGGTGGATGTTTTAGTTAATATGTGAGTAGAAAATTGAAATAATAGATAGTTCTAACACAGCTAGTCAGCTACACATATAATATTCATGACAACAATGTTGAAAGGAAGATTGTGCAAGAGATTTGTACCGTGGACCATGATTGAGCCAAAAGCAATAAACAGTGGCTATGGTACCACCCTATGATTGGTTCCATATTCTCAGATGAGAGTTACTGAGATTAGAGATATGATTGATTTTAGTTCTTTATATATGATTGGTTTTGATTCTTTAAACTGTTTTTGTTTTTGTGATTAAGACTTGAAAATTTAGCAGACAGACAGAATCTTTTGATCACTTTATAGTGACATAGTTAATACTTCAGTTGTATTATAAAAAAGTAGAATCCTCTGATTGTATATGGAGCTTATTATTCTAAGAGGGCTTTGTGCATAATGCAGACATATGTGTGATGATGAATCCTGTTTGTTGATAGTTGACGTGTATGATGGCATCAATGCTATGTGATAGTTGAATATAATAATCAAGCATATATATATATATTATATAAATGAAATTTTTTGGAAAGCTGATCTACTTCTGTATGTTATATTTGGTCAGCCAGGTCATGGTTCACTCCTACAAAGAATGATTCTTTTTCTTATACCATGTTTGATATAAATGGAAACCTTGCTACTGCTGCTGTAATGAGCTAAATCAAAGGAAGGTATGATAACCACACTCATCTCCCAGACCAAATACATAAGAAATTATTTATTAGATGCTAACCACACTTATCTCCCACACTCATACTCAATTTTGTTGTACTTTATATGCAGATGGCTGACTTGGCATTCAATTTTGAGATTCATCATGGTGGCCAGTTTGTGTGGAACCCAGATTTGGTATATTTAAGAGGTTGTATTTCTTTTGTTAATAATGTTGACCCAGATAAACTTAGTTATTTTGTTTATTTTTTTTCCTTTTACTTGCTATTGTTGGACGAAGTTGCTAACTGCTGGATTTTGGTTATGCAGCCAAGTGCATCTGTGAGCACTAGTGGTATACCAAGTGAAGGAAGTGGTGGTGGTGCTGCTAGGGGGTTTAAAGGCAGAACGTGTGGTGTATCAAGGCCAACAAAGTTTCAACTAGTTGGTGGAAAGGGCAAGAAGGCAGCTGGCAAGGGCACTAAAAGCAGTAAATGAAGATGGAAGATGTTAAAGTTTCAACCACTTTTTTTGTTATAGTTCCTACTTTTTTTGTTATAGTTCCCACGTTTAATGTATTTGCTTAAAGTATTTGCTTGAGCATGGTCAAGTGTCAAAAACAATACTGACAATTTTGGTTGGAATATGTGTATGTCTGATGTGTGGTGGACTAGTAGTTGGGTTTTGGTTGGAAGATGTGTAAAGTGATAGGATGGGCCAAAACAATATTGGCAATTTTGTATGCATGTGACATAAAGTCACAATGATTGTTCACTTTTATTAAAAGCAGTTAATGTGCATTGACACAGGATAGAGCATTTTGTTGTGTTGTGCTTGTGTTTGCTTTTGGTGGATTTACACATGAATGTGTTTTGCTTGTCTTGTTGTGCTTTTGGTGGATTTACAGGTGTGCATTGACACAACAAACAAAATTATGTCTTTGAGCTTTATGTCACAGCAAAATACACAGCAAAGTTGTGTTGTTACAGGAGTGATTTTTATGTATTATTTTGGTATATTCTAACAAAATTGGACACTGCTTCTAGAACCAATTATTTATTCATTATATATCCCACAAGTTTATATGCAACCTACAATATCTTTTTGTTTGATAGAGTATTTTCATAACCTTGAAATGTGCAGAGTTATTTATATAGGCCAAAACAAAGGGGTTCCCAGCTCCTTTTATATTATTGCACAATCTTTCCAACACAAAGTAAAAGGTGAATTGACAAACCCAAGTGAGAATGCTTTTATGGAAGGTTATTAACATTTCCACATAACACTTTGTGTCAATATATATCAATTAGGAGATAGATACAATAACATTTCAACATTCCAATCACATTTTAACATCCCCATTTTAAGAGATAGATACAATAACATTTCAATTACCCAATCACATTTCAACACACCCCCCAAGCATCATGGCAGATTAAGGTTCCTCACCCTTACATTGTTGTTCACTGAGACAAAATACAACAACATTACAAAAATGAAAAATAACCATGACAAAACTAGTGCCACCTTGTACAATCTCTCACTCTCTCTAACCCTCTTAAGTTTCTCCCTAGCTTCTACATAAAGCTCATGAGTTTCTCTTTCCCTCCGGTTAGCTCTTTCTTCCATTTCCCTAGTTGTCATTTCTCTCTGATTTGCAAGCTGCAGTTTATTCTTAAGCATACTTATCCTTTCACGGTCACTCTTATAAGTTTCGTTATCCACCCACTAAAAGAAGCCACATTTGGGACCAACCTAATCATTACAATTATAACAATTAATTTCATAGTTCACAATTAATCACAACTAATAATTCAATTCAATTCAAATATAACAATGTAATTGTTTCTTACATTAAATTGACTACAACCGAGGAATCTTCTTCCATAGTTACCAGCTTTTCGACTTGTTTGTAGGCCACAATTCTCAAGGGTACATAAATGACCATCTTCGGCATGGTAGAAACCACTAGTTGTAGAGTCATTGCCAGTTGATAAAGACATAGCAAAAATTTGTTACAAGCTTATAGACTAACAAATCTGTTACAAGTGGCATAGTTCAAATTTTCAGCATAGTTCAACCTTATATTTTTCCCAATTACTTGGATCTTGGATAACCTACTTAGTAATTAAAAATAACAATCAGGGAACAGTCATGTATTCAATTACATAAAAAGTTATAATGATTAATGAGTTGTAGCAGTTTGAGAGTACCCATAAAAAGTAAATGAAAATCATGTATGTCAAAGTGGTAGCAGGCATGCCTTAATACCTTTTCTGCTCCTCCAGTTAAAACTGAGCAAACTTAGAAAGAACAATTGGTGTTCCTTTTTTCCTTTTTTGACTATGTTTCTACAGAAAGAACTCAATACACGTCCATAGGACACATTTCAATAGAGTGTAGGACACATTCAATACACATTCAATACACTTCCAACTAATTTCCAAAAAACTAATAAAAACTAATATAAACTAAGGCTGCGGAGTTGTCTTCCAAAGAGAGAAGAAAGCATCATGTAATGTCTTAAAGGCTTAATTCAAAGGCTCATGCTAGAACACCACTTTTGATGACAAACTTCTCTTTGGCGCAACTTGAAGCATGAAAAAAGAGAGGGCGGATCTAATCATTTTCGGGTGAAAATGACAAGGATGCTTTAGAACTTTCAATATCAAATTTGTAACATAAAACATGACAAGGATGCTTTAGAACTTTCAGTATCAAATGAAGAGAAAGAAAAAGGGGAGGGCAGATCTAATCATTTTCATTTGAAAACAAGGCATTGACATAATTTAACAAAAATGTCAGAGCTATATACAATTTCTAATCAAAATAAGATGACTAAATTAAAAACCCAATTTGGAAGAAAGAATTAAAAAACCCAATTTCAAACCCTAGGTTTCAAAAATTAAAAAGTAAAAAGGGTTTTGATCTACCTGCCTGAATAGAGGAGCATGCACCAATCAAGACCCAAGATCCAAGAGCTTGCACGACCAAGAGCTTGCACGATCAAAACCCACGATCAAAACCCAAAAGCATGCACCAATCGAAGCCCATTGTAAGATTTGACACAGCTGAACAGATGAGGAGCAACGGTGACTTTCTTCCTCAGCTCGGATCTGCCACGGTTGTCTCAACAAAAGCCCATTGTAGGAGTGAGTGAGTTTTGAGAGTTTTGGGAGTGAGAGTGAGTTCTACGAGTGAGAGTTAGTTTTGATCCATTTTGGAATGTTTTTTTTACTTATTTGGTGTTAGAGTAACGGAAAACACAGAGGTGGGTTACAGAGCACTCACGGTCTAAAACACAGGTGGGCAAAGTGTCAAAATTCAAACCACGGGTGGGCACATAGAATTAGAGGCAAACCACAGGTGGGCAAAGTGTAATTATCCCTTAAAAAAAAGATGCGTATGGAGGAGGAAACCAGGCAACTCAGTGCCTTGTTGGCTGAACATGTGGGATCAGCGGAGGCTGTTGGGTAGCCCCGCAGGGCACAATGAGTCTACTAAGTTGGAATTGACGAGAGCTTGGGAACCGCCAATCAGTTAACGCCTTCAAAAAGGTTGTTCAAAAAGAAGATCCCAAACTAGTCTTCCTCACGGAGACAAAGTCAGATAAGAAGAATTGGATGGATATGGTCAAGGATAAATGCAACATGAAGGACGACTTGGTTATTCCGAGTATTGGAAAGAGCGGGGGCCTGGCTTTATTCTGGAAGGAAGGGGTAACTATGGTGGTTTATTTGTACTCTCAAACACATATTGATGCATTAGTAGATGGGGGGGGGGGGGCAGATGTTAGGTGGTGGCACTTCACTGGCTTCTATGGGAACCCGGACACAGCCAAACGCCCTGAGTCTTAGGCAAAACTTAAATATCTTAAGGGAGTTTCTGCTCTGCCTTGGTTGACAATTGGAGATTTCAATGAGATTATTGGTGCATCGGAGAAGGAGGGAGGCAATAACAGACTGAGGCAACATATGGTGAATTTCAATGAGACTATAAATTCTTGTGGTTTTCGTGATTTAGGGTACAATGGTCCTAAGTTTACCTAGAACTACGAGAGGGTAGATGGTGTGCGGATATGTGAGAGGCTGGATAGAGTGCTAGCAACCCCTGAGTAGGTCAGGTTGTTGCCATTGGCAAAGTTATACCACTTATCATCACCAGTGCTAGATCATGCTCCCCTAGTGTTACGTATAGTCCCAAATATGAGGGGTAGAAGACAGAAGAAACTATTCCGGTTTGAATCGATGTGGTTGAAAGACCAAAGATGTGAGCTGCTAGTGAATGATGTATGGCAAAAAGGGTTGAGTTCAGTGAATGGCAATGCTTTATAGAATTGCCTGGATCAGTGCAGGTCTAGTTTGGATGATTGGAATAAAAAGGTTTTTGGACATGTGGGTAAAAAGGTGGTTGAGCTTCAAAAGAAAGTAGAACGGTTAGAGCTTCAACCTTCATCAATTGAGATTAACCAAGTCTTGAGAAGTACTAGGTCTAAATTGAACAGTTGGCTTGACAAGGAGGATGAAATGTGGAGACAATGGTCAAGGCTAAATTGGTTCCAAGCTGGGGATAGGAATACAAATTTTTTTTCATGCGAAGGCTTTCTCTCAGCAAAAGAAGAATCTCATTATAGGTATGTTAGATGAAGAGGATATGTGGCAGGAAGAGGAGATGAAGGTTGAGAAAATTGTAGTGGGATACTACCAAAACCTTTTCTAGACAAAAAACCCCACGGAATTCACGGAGCTGCTCGCTGCCGTCCAAAGAAAGGTAACCCCTGCAATGAATCAATAGCTCACCAGAGAATACAGTGAGAAGGAGGTGAAGGCTGCTCTAAAGCAAATGTATCTGCTTAAAGCACCAGGCTCGGATGAGATGCCACCAATGTTTTTCCAGCATTTTTGGCCTTCCTGTGGGAGTGTAGTCTCTAAAACAGTACTGGATTTCTTAAACCAAGGTATCTCTTCACCCAACTTTAATGAAACTCATATTGTGTTAATTCTTAAGGTTAAGGAACCTAAAAGAGTGACTGATTACAGGCCTAAATGCCTGTGTAATATCGTTTATAAGATTATATCAAAAGTTTTTGCAAATAGGCTGAAAAAGATCCTACCCTCTATCATCGGTGAAACCCAAAGTGCATTCGTGCACATCAGGTTAATCACCGACAATGTACTTATTACTTTTGAAACTATGCATTGCATTAGCAATAAGAAGACATGAAATGTGGGGGAGATGTCACTTAAAATGGATATGAGTAAGGCATACGATAGGGTAGAATGGGGGAGTTTAGAGAAAATTATGGAGAAGTTGGGCTTTGACGAGAGATGGAAGGGGCTGGTTATGAGATGTGTGAGGACTGTCACGTATTCTATCAAAATCAATGGTAGCCCTAGGGACCATATTATTCCTTCAAGGGGCATCCGTCAAGGAGACCCTTTATCACCATATCTTTTCTTATTGTGTGCAGAAGGGCTTTTAGCTCTTATAAAAGCTTTAGTGGCTTATGGTAACATGAAAGGGGTTTCAGTGTGCCAAGGGGGTCCCAAGTTATCTCACCTATTTTTTCCAGATGACAGTCTCATATTTTGTAAAGCTTCCTTGGCCGAATGTGATAAGTCCTACAAGTGTACGAGAAAGTTTTGGGTCAACTACTGAATAGAGCAAAAACCTCCCTCTTTTTTAGCAGCAACACCCCTACCACTATCAAGGAAGACATTAAGGGGCGATTTGGAGCCCAAGTGATTAAACAGCATGAGAAATACTTAGGCTTACCTTCCTTGGTGGGCAGGAATAGGCGTAGCTCTTTCAATGACATAAAGGAAAAACCTAGCAGGTTGGAAAGAGAAGATGGTATCCAAGGCTGGCAAGGAAGTCTTGATTAAGGCAGTGGCACAAGCAATCCCCACCTACATAATGAGCTACTTCAAAATTCCAGATGCCCTTTATGACGACCTAACTAGCATGATAAGGAATTTCTAGTGGGGCCAAAAGGCAGATGAGAATAAGATTGCTTGGCTAAGCTGGGAGAAAATGTACGAACCAAAATCCAATGGAGGCATGGGTTTTAAGAAGCTGAAACAATTCAACTTCCTTGGTCTATAGGGTACTCAAGGCCAAATACTTTCGCACTTGTGAGTTTATTGAGGCATCTATAGGAAACAACCCGTCATATACATGGCGAAGCATCATGGCTGCTCAGTTCGTGGTTAGGGAAGGGATCAAATGAAGGGTTGGCAATGGTAGAAATATCCGGATATGGGAGGACAAGTGGCTGCCTTCAGCCTTAACTCACGGAGTGGCTTCTCCCAGGTTATTTTTGCACCCGGACACACTAGTGGGGGAGCTCATAGACTAAGAAAATGTCAGATGAAAATCAAATGTCTTAACTACATTATTTCTTTCGTATGAGGTTGACATCATACAGAGTATAACCCTGTGTTCCTGTCTTTCGGAAGATAAGTTAGTGTAGGCCAAGTCACCAAATGGAAAGTTCAGCGCTCGCAGTGCATATGCAGTAGCAACAAGACTCTCATTACACCCCAATAGAGGCGCTAGCTCGGATATGGGTCTAGGTCGGTAATTTTGGAATAGGTTATGGGCCCTTCCCCTCCCACACAAGAATAGACACTTCGCATGGTGAGCTTGCCGTGACATACTGCCCACCAAGATAAACCTTCTGAAGCGTAAGGTAGTGCAGGACAACCTCTGTGATGGATGTAGGTTAGAAGTTGAAACAATGGGGCATGCATTCATCACTTGTCTAAGGGCACGTGAGGTGTGGGCTTGTTCAAAAATAGTGTTACCAGGTGGAGCTTTCACTTTGACTTCCTTTTATGATCTAATATGGAAGATGCTTATGGTGGACCAAGTAGATGTGGACATGGTGGCTCGGGTGGTCACCTTAGCATGGGCAATGTGGCATAATAGAAACGAAGTTAGACTAGAAGCCCAGAGAAAACCAGGTAATGTGTTGGTGAGATAGGCGGCAACCTATATAGAGGAATATAGTGCTACCACTACAGCACAAACAAACTTGGAGCCTATCATGTAGAGAGCCGCGGCATGGTCCCCACCATCACAATATTTGTTCAAAATAAATGTTGATTGTGCAATAGCTACAGTAACAAAGAAGGTAGGTGTTGGTGTGATTGTTAGAGATGAGTTAGATAGGGTGGAGGCTGCGATGTGCAGGAATTTGAATGCCCCTTTAGGTGCCATTGAGACCGAATCCAAGGCTATTGAGGCTGGGTTGCTGTTCGCACAAGATATCAGCATATAGGACATTATGGTGGAGAGTGTCTCTTTAATCATGGTCCAAGCTCTGAATGGAACATCTGTTCCACCATCTGCGATCTCGGTAGTTGTACAAGGTATTATGGACCTCAGCAAGAGCTTCTGTAGGGTGGAATTTTCTCACGTTAAAAGACAAAGGAATAGGCTGGCTCACGTACTAGCAAAACATGCACTTGGCATTGTTGATTTTATTGCATGGATTGAAAAGACGCCTTGCTTTTTAAAGTAAGCTCTTATCCACAATGTAACAACTCAAGTGTTTTAATATTTGATGAAGTCGAATAATGACCTCGCCTGTATGCTCCTCGTCAATGTTGATGGACGATCTTCAGTACCTGTTGTCAAGAAAAAAAAAAAAAAAAAAAGGGAGGCAAGGGAGGTTTCTTCGGCGTGGCGTCGATTGAAAATACTCCGATGCATAAGTCAGCAAAAATAGCCCTCAAAGGAATTCTATTACAAGTGAGTATCTCAAATTCTTACATGCCCTTTACCTGAGTTCTATTCTCCTTTTTATAGCTTGCTATGGATTGGTGTAGTTATGTTTGTTAATGTTTTTCTAAACATTTTTCTCCTGAGAGAAACGTAACCTTAATTGACACTGATGATTCCCTTTAAAATGTAATGGATAGCCGTTGGGCTATCATTGCTCTTGTAACTGATCCGGCGCACTCATTGTTTGACAGCTGTCCTATGGGTAGTTATTTGCACTTCAATGAGTGATGGCTTGCTTCGTCTATGAGGGTGATGTATGGCGACGGGGTCTGGCCCTCAATCTCTTTCCTGATTTGAGTGTGGCTAAGATCGTCTTTCATCTAGACGATCTCTATGTTGATATCTGTTAGTTGCCCCCTATTCCTTGGTTGTCAGGGTGTTGGACAATCTTTGGAATGTGACTGGACGTGACACTTCGTATCTTTTCAATTCTTGAAATTCGGCCTCTCGTTTTAAATGTGAAGCGACTATTCTTCAGGGAACGAACACGTGTTAGTTTCCCGTTCGTGGTGTGTGCGAAGCTTTCTTGATTTTGGCGCACCTTAATTCCAAGTTTTCCTTTTGAAGAAAACCGTTCTTCTTCCTCCGCCTTATTTGGTTTGAATTTCAAAGCGCTAAGAGACCTTTATCTTTCAAAATTTCTTGGTAAGGCTTCTTTTTCCTATGCTTTGATGGTTGGATTTGAATTCCTCAGTCAAGAGTGCCCCTCGGTCTCATTTTTCTTTGCCTGGTTAAGAGTTTTCTTATAGCATTCTTCTAGTCGGCGTCCTCAAGTGGGTTTGTTCGTGTCCCGTTGTTTTGCACTTAAGCCTGTTTTACTCTTGCTCTACCCTTTAATCTGTCAATCTTTGATTAGGTACCATTTTGAGATGGATCTTGTTGAGTATAGGGTAGATGATGTCAGGTCTAGTGAGTTGGAGACTGGATTGTCTTCCAGTGTTGAGTCTTTGAATAAAGTAGTTGACACCGCGGCTTCAAAGTTGCCCTCATCTTCTTCCTTACGCCATTTGCATACCCTTTCCAAGTCTTGTTCCTTAAAAGAGAGTCATTTAAAGGGTTTTAGGAAGAGGTTCCAATTTCTTAAGGGTACCTCTGTCAGACTACCTCGCCTAGGTGAGAAAGCTTGTAACTTTGCCCATGGCAAGGTGTGCTTTTACTAGGTTGCCTTCCTGTATGGCTTTCATTTCCCGGTCCATCCGTTCATCATGTAGCTTTTGAACGAATTTCAAATTGCCCTAGGTCAACTTGTCCCTAATACTTGGAGGACGATCATAAGTTGTATGTCAATTTGGGTTTCTGCTTGTGATAGGGACATGATAACGTTGAATGAATTCTTGTTTCTGTATCATTTAAAAGCTTCTACCCACTACGGGTATTTTGAAATTTTACCTTGGGATAGGAAATCTAGGGTTGTTAGAGGTTTTCTTTTGTCCTTCTGTGATTGGAAATCACGGTACTTTTTCATCTCTGGTAAGGGTTGGGAAACCCTATCTGATGAAAATGGGAAGTCCCAGTACTTGGTGCATATTTCAATTGTCTTTCCTTTTCTTTCAAGTCGTAATTGTTCGTCTAATAATATCTTCCTTCTGTCCTCTTGCAGCGCTTAATCGTCCTGATTTAGAAGATAAACATGGTCATCGAGTCTGGGCTGCTCTCGCATACGCCCGTGAGATTGAGGACTTCGACAACCTCGTTGATCCTCGGCATTTGTTCGCTTGCTGTTTAGGTCCCGAGCCTTCAAAATACGTATTGGAAAAAATTTGCCGAGAGGAAAAAAGTAAGATCGTTTGTTCATAAATTCTTAGCTTTGTCTATTCCCTGCTTGACTTTCTTACTCGCTTCTCTTTCCTTCTAGCAGAAATGGCCACTAGGTATAGCAAGGATAGGTACGTATCAAGGACTTGAAAAACGAACCCTTGTCCAATTTGATTGCTGATTCGAAGAAAAGGAAGTTAAGTGACAAGAAACCTGAGATTGCTGCTCCTCCACCCATTTATATAGCCCCTTCTTCTCCTACTCCATCCTTGGAAGTGACTACCTTCACTCCTCTAACTACTTGTGCGAAGGGAAAATCTAAAGTTAGGAGGGGTGTTTGGGACGATCCTGCCACCGCTATGGGCCGTGCTCATAATGTGATTACGAACGATGAACTCAAGGGTTTGTCATCTATCCCTTCTCATAAGTTAGTCAGTCGACACATTCATAAGTTGGTGCAGGTATGTAGTTTTGCTCTTCCAGCATCCTTTTTATAATCGTTTGTTCAAGTGATGATGCATAATGTCCTCCTTGCTTATTGGTTTCCTATTAGGTTCTCGGGGAGTCGTTGCTCATTAGAATCGACTATTTAAACCTTGAGGAGAAGGTTGTGGTGGCTACTTCAAAGGCAAAATCCGTTGAGGTTGAGTGCTCCACGTTGAGGAAAGATTTGATTGATGCCATGAATGAGGTGAACGACGTGAAACAGATGGTGAATGAGCTTACTGAAGCTTTGCACGTGGAAAAGGCACTCGTCATCCAAAAGGATTGAGATATTCAGGTTGCCCTTTTAAAGACTGACAAAGAGAGAGAGAAGATTATTTAGAAGTTCAAACAGTCAGAGGAGTTTTCAGACCTTCAGTTTATGCAATATTTCAAAGGGTTCAAGCTTCTTCGTCGGTGGACAATGAAGCATCACAGCTTAGCCATGGACTTTTCTAAGTTGGACTTTAAGAAAATTGATACGAAAATACTTGAAGACGAAGTTAAAGACCAAGAAGGAGCTGAAGCTAGCGCTGTGGAGAAAGATCCTGTTGTGAACGAAACCATTGATGAATCTTCTGTTCCCCCTTCATAACTTTTTTCATAGGTTGCCTTCTTGTTTTGAGACTTTTATTTTTTGACAACTTTTTGACCTGTTGCTTGTGTTATAACTTGCTTGTTATCTCTGCGAATTAAGCTTGTAGTTTTCATCACTTGATTTATGATTTGGACTTGTTAGGTACATTGGCTAGGCTTTCTATCCTAACGATTTGAACTTAACATTCTTATCACATGTTTTGGATTTTTAGCTCCGTCGAGGCTTCTATCCTTGTGATTGAACTTAACGCTTTTATCGCCGTAATTGGATTTTCACTTCGTCATTTAGACTGACGAGGTTGTGATTCAAACTTAACATCTTTATCGCAGAAGTTGAGTTTTTAACTTCGTCATTTATATTAACGAGGCTTTTTTTTATCCTTGTGATTTAAACTTGATGTTTTTATCATAGGATCTAGGTTTTTATCTTCGTCATTTATGTTGACAAGGTTCTTAACCTTGTGATTTAAACTTGATGTTTTTATCACAAGATTTTGGTTTTTAACTTCATCATTTATGTTGACGAGGTTTTTAACCTTGTGATTTAAACTTGATGTTTTTATCACTTAATCATGATTCAAACTTGTTGGAGTTTTTATCATAACTGTTGTATTTTCCTTTCGACTGATGGAGATTCTCAACATGGAGTTTTTGGCATCAAAAGAAATGGCTTTGTAGAGGTTTTGTCTGTTTTATTCATCCTTGTTTGTAAAAAGGGTTACAAGGGTAATACCTCATGTAAACACAAAAAGTGCTAAAAATAAAATACTGAAAGAGAAAAGGATAAATGCATGAAAACAACGAAATTGAAGTCTCGCTTATCTGTGGATGAATAACTGAGATGTTCCAAATCCTGGAACTTATTAGAATTGAAATTTCAACGCCTCATTGGTAGTAATTTTTAAGACGTTCTGCATTCCAAGGACGTGGCAGAGTTTTCCCGCTTGCATCCTCTAAGTAATAGCTCTCTTTTCTTGAATAACGGACGATCTTGTATGGGCCTTCCTAGTTGGGGCCCAGCTTTCCTTCGTTTGGATCCTTGGTGGCTTGTGAAACCTTTCATAAAACCATATCTCTGGGATTAAAGTGCTTCAGCTTCACCCTTTGGTTGTAGTACCTCGTCATTCTCTCTTGATACACGGCCATCTTCTAAGCTACATCATCTCTGACCTTGGGCAAACAATCTAGAGCTAGCTTGAGGCCCTCGTCATTGCTCTGTTCATCATAACATGTCTGTTTGAGACTTGACATTCCAACCTCTACAGGGATTACTGCTTTGGTTCCAAATGCCATTTTAAAGGGTGTCTCTCCCGTTGGTGTCCTCACCGTTGTCCTGTAAGCTCATAACACCCCTGGAAGTTTGTCAGGCCATGCTCCTTTTACCCCCTTAAGTCGGGTTTTGATCAGCTTGAGCAAAGTCTGATACTCCGATTTGTGAATTCAGTTTGGCTATTTGCCTGTGGATGTCCAGGGGAAGAATAATGATTCTTTATTCCCAGCTCCTTGCAAAAATCCTTGAACTTGTGGTTGTCAAATTGTCGTCTATTGTCGGAGATGATGACCCGTGGAATTCCAAACCAGTAGATAAGGTTTTTCCAAACGAGGTGTTGTATTTTGTCCTCCGTTATAACTGCCGAAGGTTCTGCTTCCACCCATTTTATGAAATAATCAATGGCAACAACTATGAATTTTACCTGCTTCGTACCACGAGGTAAGGGGCCCATTATGTCGATTCCCCATGTGGAGAATGGCCATAGTGAGGTGATGGTGGTCAAATGTTCTGCTGTGACATGTTGCACGTTTCCAAACTGCTGGCACTTGTCATATCTTTGGATGATCTGGGTTGCATCTTTTTGCATGGTTGGCTAGAAATACCCTACACGAATAACTTGTCCAATTAGTGATCGTGGTCCAGAGTGATTTCCACATACCCCTTCGTGGATCTCCCTTAGTACATACTCAGCATCTTTTGGATTGAGGCACTTCAAGTAAGGTTGTGAGAATCCCCTCTTGTAAAGCTCGTCATTCAAGATTGTAAATTTGGACAACCGAACTTTGACTTTTCTGGCTTTCACGGGATCCGCAGGAAGGTTACCATGCTTGATGTATGCGATTATTGGGTCCATCTAGCTTTATCCTGATTGGACATAATTCATATCAAGCCCCTTAATGCTCGGGAGGTATTGCACCTCCATGTACAATCTAGGTCATTGCTCATTAGTTTCCGACGATGCTAGCTTTGCAACCTCATCCGCTTCGGAATTTTCCTCCTGGGGTACCTGAGTAATCTGGACATCATCAAAGTTAGAAATTAATTGACTGGTAGGTGCTAAGTACCTCTTCATCCTGTCCTCTTTGGCCTCGTATTCATTCTACATCTGTCTCGTCACGAGCTTCGAATTAGAGTTCAATTTCAAGTTTCTCACGCCTAGAGCCTTTGCAACCTTCAAGCCTGTTAAGACTGCTTCATTATTCGTTACTGGGAACTAAAGCTTGACCCTATATCTAAGGACGTCTTTCTCAGGAGTTAAGAGAATCACTCCTACTCTGCCTATGCCTGATGTTGATGACCCGTCGGTATACATTGTCCAGTAATCGGCTTCTGGATCTTGATTAGCCATAGTGAATTTGACGACAAAATCTGCCAATGCCTGGGCCATAATTGCCACTCTGGGTTGATAATCAACGTTGAATTGACTTAATTCCACTGCCCACTGGACCATTCTCCCTGCTGCGTCTGGTCTTCCCATCACCTTACGTAAAGGTTGGTCTGTCATGACTATTATCGTGTGTGCCTGAAATTAGGGACGAAACTTCCTTGACTCAATGACTAGCGCAAAGGCTAATTCTCTATTCTTAGGTATCTTGCTTCTATGCCATGGAAAGCCTAACTTGTGTAGTAGATTGGTTTCTGTATCCTGAGCTCGCCTAGCTTATAGCTGTTTGGGAGATGGCTAAATATAGGAATAAATCTTCTCCTACAACGGACGGGCTCAGGAGGGGTGGTCTGGACAAGTAGTCTTTGAGGGCCTGGAAGGCTTCTTCGCATTCCTCCATCCATTAGAAAGCCTGCTTCAATGTTTTGAAAAATGGGAGGCATTTATCGGTGGCTCTAAAGACGAACCTGTTTAAGGCTGCAACTCATCCCGTCAACCTCTATACTTCCTTCACATTTCTTGGGGAAGTCATGTCCAGTATAGCTTTGACTTTCTCTGAATTAGCCTCTATGCCTCGTTGTGAGGCCATAAATCCCAAGAACTTGCTCGATGAGACCCCGAATACACATTTCGCTGGGCTCAACTTCATCTGGTACTCCCTCAATGTATTGAAAGTCTCTTTGAGGTTGTCCAGGTGCAATTCTACTTTCCTGCTTTTCACGAGCATGTCGTCCACGTAGACTTCCATGTTCCGTCCAATTTGCTTGCTAAACATTTGATTCACCAGCCTCTGATAAGTCGCCCCTGCATTCTTCAGGCCAAATGGCATAACCCTATAGCAGTATAACCCCCTGGCTAGTGACAAAGGCCGTTTTCTCTTGGTCCTCCTCGTTTATGCATATTTGGTTGTAGCCTGAAAATGCATCCATGAAGGTCAACAGCTCGTGGCCTATCATTGAGTCCATTAGCTGGTCAATCCTAGGAAGTGGAAAGCTACCCTTCGGGTAAGCGCGGTTGAGGTCTGTAAAGTCAACACACATGCGCCATTTCCTGCTGGACTTCTTCACCATGACGACATTGGCTAGCCATTCAGGGTAATATACTTCCCTGATGAACCTAGCTATCAAAAACTTCTCCACCTCTTCCACAATAGCTTTGTTCCTCTCAGGAGCAAAAACTCGTTGCTTCTGTTGGACAGGCTTTCTGGTAGGATCAACATTCAACTGGTGTTCTATCACTTTGTTGTCTATGCCTGGCATGTCTTCGTGCGTCCAGGCGAAAATATCCAGATTCTGCTTCAGGAACTCCACGATCTTGCATTTCAGGTTTGAGTCAAGTACTGCTCCCACCTTTGTTACTTTAGTGACGTCTCCTTCTACTAAGCTCACATCTTCCAACTCTTGAGTAGGTTTCCTTGGTTCTTCTTCCATCACCCAAGCATGGTTCTCTTTTGAAGCTAATACTGCTTGGTAACACTTTTTAGCCAAAAGCTGATCCCCGCATATTTTCCCTATCCTGTGTGGGGTTGGAAACTTCACTTTCAAGCAATAAGTTGAGGTTACAGCCTTAAGTGGATGACATTATAGGACGATGGACAATCGACGATTAAGAAATCAACCTGGTTTGTTACTTGGGCTGGATATGTTCCAGCTGTGACGGACAATGAGACAACTCCTCTTGGATAAATTCTATCTCCACTGAAACTGACTAGTGGGGAATTGAAAGGCCTAAGCTCCTTCGGATCCAACCTCAACTGTTGGTAAGCTGTCATGTACATTATGTCTATAGAACTTCCGTTATCAACCAATACTCTACTTGTTTTGAAACCTTCAATCTCTAGCATAATGACGAGTGGATCATCGTAGGGTTGCTTAATCCCACCTGCATCTTGTTCAGAAAATGTGATGTCGTCATTCTTTGATCGTCAATACTTTGGGGACGAATGTCTGATGTGAACATTGTTGATCTGCCTATAATAAGTCTTCTTCCAAGACTTATACGACCCTCCTAATACAGGTCCCCCTGTTATCATTCGGATTTCTCCCATAGCTTGTTTTGGATGGTCTCGTCCGTCCTCCTTAACATCATCATGGGGTTTGTCATCGGCCCTTGCTTGGGGGTGGCCCTTCTTGATGAACTTTTGGACTTTCCACGTTGAATTAGTTCCTCTATCTATTCTTTCAGATCGTGGCATTCATCAGTGTAATGGCCGTGATCCTTATGAAAACAGCAATACTTCTCCAGGTCACATTTCCTAGAGGACGTGCTTAACGGCTTGGGCCATTTTAGCCCGGTTTGTCCTTAATTTGCATCAGGATCTTATCTGCAGGCATTACTAACGGGGTGAAGTTCATCTTTTTCTTTGGAGTGTCTAAACTGCTCTTGCTGGTCTTAGTATCCGAATATGAATCCTTACGACCCTTCTTCTTACCATGAGAGTCACTAAGTTCTTCCTTCTTTCACTTTCCTATTAACCCCTTCGCAGTAAGGGCATCCTCTCCGTTCATATACTTCTGGGCTTTGAACAAGAGATCCGTCATAGAGGTTAGCAGTGTCTTTCCCAACGAAAAGATGAGATCTAGGTTATTAAGCCCAGCCTGGAAGGACGTCATTATCACCTGGTCGTCAGCTTCGTCAATCTCCAACACGGCCTTGTTGAAACGTTTCACATAATCCTTTAGGCTTTCCCCTCCCTGCTGCCTTACTGTTAACAAGTAAGAGGTTGGCCTCTTATGACGCTGTCCTTCAATGAAATGGCGAACAAACGAGTCACTGAGCTATTCAAAATTTGCTATGGAAGATGCTGGCAACTTACTAAACCACACCTTAGCAGCCCCTCTGAGGGTAGCAGGGAAAGATCTGCAGATAACCTCATCCGGGGTCTGTTGGAGGTTCAGGATAGTCTTGAAGGCCTTTATGTGGTCAAGAAGGTCTTTCGTGCCATCATAGAACTCTAGTTGTGGCAAACGAAACTTAGGAAGCAAGGGCACTCCAAAACACTGACTGTGAAAGGTGAATCTGTTCGTTTAAGCATGCCATCAAGGTTCATTGTTGTCTTCCCTTTCATCACATTCTTTACTTCGTCAAGTTCTCTTCTTAAACTCTTCATATGTGATCTTTGTCATGCATGGACTACCCTGTGTATTCGGTTGGATCTTTTCCCCTACTGTTTTCAAGGCTACTAGCCTCCTCGTCATGTTTGCTACGGCTACGCTGATGATGCGAGGCGTTGCTGCCCTCAGGACGGGCTCGACGCTTCAACTCTTCATTCTGTTTCATTAGCTTTTATACTTTCGTTGTTAGAGTTTGAATCTGTTGACCCATCACCATAGGATCTGGGGGTGGTGCTAGTGTAGAGTCCATCAAGTGATAAGAGCTTTATCGGTAAGAGCACGATAGTTGAAGAAAGGATCAACTCGTCATTCCCCACAAACGGCGCCAAACTGATGAAGCCGAATAATGACCTCGTCAGTATGCTCCTTGTCAATGTTGATGGACGATCTCTAATACCTATTGTCAAGAAAAGAAAGGGAGGCAAGGGAGGTTTCTTCGGCGTGGCATCAATTGAAAATACTCCGATGCTTAAGTCAGCAAAAATAGCCCTCGAGGGAATTCTATTACAGGTAAGTATCTCAAATTCTTACATGCCCTTTACTTGAGTTCTATTCTCCTTTTTATAGCTTGCTATGGATTGGTGCAGTTATGTCTATTAATGTTGTTCTGAACATTTTTCTCCTGAGAGAAACGTAACATTAATTGACACTGATGATTCCCTTTAAAGTGTAACGGATAGCTGTTGGGCTATCATTGCTCTTGTAACTGATCCAGCGCACTCATTGTTTGACAGTTGTCCTGTGGGCAGTTATTCACACTTCAATGAGTGATGGCTTGCTTCATCTGTGGGGGTGATGTATGGCGACGGGGTCTGGCCCTTAATCTCTTCCCTGATTTAAGTGTGGCTAAGATCGTCTTTCATCTAGACGATCTCTATGTTGATATCCGTCAATATTATCATTCTCAGTATTCCTATCAAAAAAAAAAAAAAAAAAATCTATTCTAAGGTAGATTCTCAGCCCTTAAAAAAGAAAAAAAAAATATATATATATATATATATATATATATTCTAAGGATGGACTCTCAGCAAAAAAAAGAAAAGAAAAAAGAACCTATTCTAAGGGGTATTCTCCCAAAAAAAAAGAAAAGAAAAAGAAGTACGTACTAGTACAACGAAATAAGAAGTAAAAAAAGAAATACTAGAAAGTAAAAAGTAGTGTTAACGGATATTTTATGTCATATCATTTTACTTTATGTTAGATTTTTGATTAATTCTGTAAAATGTAAAGCCAATAAAGTTAACTCATCTGAGTTTTACTTGTCATTTTACTAATATTTTTAGTCACTTCATTCATTTATATCAAATTTTTATTAGGTTTACTTCACAACATATCATCCTTATCGGGCACGTTAACATTTCCCAAAGTAAAATATCACTATCACGTTGAAATTTATAACTTCTTCTGGGACTAGTAGAGATCCGATGGTGGTCAAAATACCCAAGAAAAGATGAATGTATACATGTAATTCTAGATTTTGAAGATCGATTCTAATGTAATAATCACTGTATGAATATCCTAATTGGGTTGGGTTAGAAATAATCGAACGTAGTCGGGTGTAATGTAAAGAGCCGTGGTAGTATCATCATCGTGACTATCTATAAATACGAGACTGACGCAGCACCTTTGCTTTCATCCAATTACTTATTATTGTCTTTACTAGGATTCGATTAGATTGGATTGGATTGGTCTTTTATAGTGTAGCATCTCTGTCTGTCTCTCTCTCTCACACTCTCCATAATACATATTCTTGTCCTCTCGTTTGTGTCATCAACCAACATCCTCCCTCCTAACTGGTAACCCAACACAAATCTGATCTCTCTCTGCGTCTGCCTCTGGGGTAAGCCAACGCACACTTTAATCTCAAATCTATTAAAGTTGCCGTTATCTGAAGAACTCAAGTTTTGGATTTAATTTATGATTGCCCCAAATATTTTTATAGCTGCTTTTCTGAATTCCATTGAATAAATAAATAAATAAGATTACTTTTTAAATTTGGTATCAGTGCCTCTTGTTTTATCAAAGCTATGAGCCTCAATTACTTGATTTTATTAAATGTTAAAGTGGGAATGCTTTATAACTTTAATTGATTTCTTTCTCCAATGATATTTTCCTTTGAGGAAACTGGTGTTTGATTGCTTACTTCATGGTATGGTAAACCAGTCCAAGATGAGCTCCTTGGCTGCAAAAGATGACTGCCTTGCATGGGCAGCAAGAGACCCATCTGGAGTTTTATCACCTTACAACTTCAGCCGCAGGTCTTTCTTCTTATTTTTACTTTTCTTCATTTTTTCCTTGCGCTACTAGTCAATTTTTTTATAACGCGTTTGGATGTGGCTTTTGTTTGAAAAGCTTATTTGCAAAGTTGATCAAACTGTAGTTATAGTTTGATCTGAAAAAAGTGAGACTTCAAGAAATATACAAAAGCAAATAAAGCTAAATGGCAAATGGGTGATATCATGTTTTTAAGAAAAATGAATGGGGTGTCTACTTTGATGTTTGTTTGAGGCTTCAAACTTTGAGAATGCCTTGCAGAGTTGCAGGTCATATGCTCTTGCTTATACTTATGTTGTGCTTCTTAACCATGTTGTTTAGCCTATTAGTGGTCTTATAATGTCAAATGAAGCATGGATTAGTGTTCAAGTTCACTTGTTCATACAAATTTGTATACGGTAGAACACAAGTGGGTACTAGACCTGATGATTCCTTTCTCGACAAGAATAAAAGAAACAAACGAAAAGAAACTATAAATGTGCTTGAAAGCACAAACATATCAATCTTTTTATACATTATGTTTTTTTGTTGAGGTGCTTTTATTCTCTTAGATATTCATAATGGAAATGATTTGCTTAAGTAAATTAAAAAAAAAATAGAAGTAATTTGCTTAAATTGGTGAAATTATTAGTTAAAAAGTTTACCTGGAAGTGAGTTACATATCTTGATCTTTCATATCATTGGTTAAACATTAATGGTCCCATACATGAGTTCCTCTATGATTTTAAGAACTATGATTAAATGATACTTGAAATTTTCTTGATGAATTTGTTTTTCTTGATTACATGATTTTATAATATATTCTAATTATGAATGGATCTTGGGAAATTTTATTCAGGGCTGTTGGCAGTGACGATGTTTCATTAAAAATTACACACTGTGGAATTTGTTATGCTGATTTAATTTGGACCAGGAATTTTCATGGGGATTCAAAGTATCCTGTAGTGCCTGGGTAAGTGGACCGACTGTATACTATGAGTAGTCCTAGCTATCCTTGAACTGATGTATTCTTTGAAATGGAACTGTACACATCCTTTGTATCAGTCTCTCTTCCTCCTTCAATAAAATATTTACTTAAACAAATAAAATAAAATAAAAAAACTATCCTTGAACTGATGTATCTGTACCTGCACAATAGACATGAGATAGCAGGAATCGTGAAAGAGGTTGGTTCCAATGTTCACCGCTTCAAAGTTGGTGACCATGTTGGAGTGGGTACCTATGTCAACTCATGCAGAAGTTGTGAGTATTGTAATGATGGACAAGAAGTTCATTGTGTAAAAGGATCAGTTTACACCTTTAATGCTATGGATGCGGATGGTAGCATTACCAAAGGAGGATATTCCAGTTACATTGTAGCCCATGAAAGGTAAGAATTCTCTAATGCTACTACATTCTGTTCCTTTATTTTCCTTTACATAAAAAATTCACAGAAAAAAACACCTTTCTGGCACCCAATTAATGGTTGGTATCTGCTGAATCTTTAAAGCTGTTGCTCACATTAGTATGGTATTCATATAGAAGTCTCTTAGCCTCATGCACTTCCTAAATAAGAAGGGTCTTGGTTCATACTAATCGGAGTTAATGTGACCTTGTGAAAGTTTTGTCAATTCATTTTATCATTTTGTGGAAGTGATAAAAGGGTGTTACATGGAGGTTGTAGATTTTGGTAGCCAAGTAAGGCTTCCCAGGGGACCTACATCTTTGGCAAATTCACAAGTGATTGAACATAAGCTACCTGCCACCACATATGTGGCTAGGTTTATAAAAAGTTCCATTATCATGCTGTTCTCTCTCTTGTACATTGTTTTAATTCTTTCAATTCTCTATATTTTACTTGGTACTAGAGCCTTCAATGAAGGAAATCAAGGATGGCTGTTCACATCAGTATATAGATCTTGCTTATGGTTGGGCTTTTAAAGCTTGCAGTTATACTTTGCATGCCATTAAGAAAAGAAGATAATTACCATTTCTTTGTTACGGTTCTAAAATAGTCAATAGCAACCATAGTTTCATGAAGCACCTTTAAGATTTTGGAATTGAGAATTTGCCAAGTTTTTAACACAAGTTAAAGTACATCATTTTTGGCCTTGAATATGCAGGTACTGCTTCAGGATCCCTGAAAACTATCCATTGGCTTCAGCAGCTCCTTTGCTTTGTGCTGGAATTACTGTGTACTCTCCCATGGTGCGTCACAAAATGAACCAACCTGGTAAATCTCTAGGAGTGATTGGGCTTGGAGGTCTTGGTCACATGGCAGTGAAGTTTGGAAAGGCTTTTGGCTTGAACGTAACAATTTTCAGCACTAGCGTATCCAAGAAAGAGGAAGCCCTGAGTATGCTTGGTGCAAACAGATTTGTGGTCTCATCTGACCAAGAGCAAATGAAGGTAGATTTACATAAAACTTCTTTTAGAGCATCTGTTGCCCTCTTCATGTAAGCAATGCTGAAATTGATGAACTGTCTTTAAGTTTTGTTGGATTGATTGTTGCTATGTTGTTGTAGGCCCTGGCTAAGTCATTTGACTTTATAATTGACACAGCATCTGGTGATCACCCATTTGATCCCTACATGTCACTGTTGAAGACTGCTGGTGTTCTAGTCTTGGTGGGGTTCCCAAGTGAAGTCAAATTCAGCCCTGGAAGCCTTAATATAGGTACTTAGACAATTCCTAGATTTGAAAATTTCTAGAAATCAAAGAACTCTTTAGTTTGATAGTGTTACCTTTCTAGGTTTTAAGCACCACAAGTGTAATGAATTGCACGCATTGACTTTTTGTAGGTAATAAAACCATTTCTGGTAGCGTAACAGGTGGTACAAAGGTGACCCAAGAAATGATAGACTTCTGCGCTGCTCACAAAATTTACCCAAACATAGAAGTAATTCCAATTCAGTATGCAAATGAAGCTCTTGAGAGACTAATAAAGAAAGATGTGAAGTACCGTTTTGTGATTGATATTGAGAACTCCTTGAAATGACACTGCTAAAGAAACCAGGAATTCCTCCTCTCAAAAGCATACAGTGATTGGCAATTGTTCTTTTTTGGATGGTGGGCATTTAATTCTATTAACAAGCATTTGGTGTTGCTCTTCTGCATCATACAATAGCCTGAAATAAGTGAATAGGTCTTTGAGTGGTTTTGTGAGAAATGGCTTTATAAAGACTTTTGTATCATTTTCTTAGGTCTTTTAATGGTGTTGTGAGAAATGAATTAATAAAAGTTCGAAGTATGTCTTATCAAAAAAAAAAAAAAAAGTTCGAAGTATGGACTTTTAAACTGTTGTGTTTTTGTGTCGTTGTCTTGTGGCTGCGCAGCAGGCTCTACTTGTAGGGAATATGTCATTTTGTTTGGGGGTTCTTTATTTTATTTCTAAAAGTATTATTTACTCCTAAATTGTTGAAAGTGTTACATTTTTTTGTCCTTTATTCACTCGGTTAACTTTTATCCTAGGTGGTACTATTTTTAGCATTAGAAAATTGACATGTTGACGTGGATCATTATATTGGTCAAGAGGCAGAAACGAAACTATATATGCATGGTATAAAAGATCTTTTTAAGGTTTGGAATAAACAATATAATGTTTTCAATAGTTTAAGTACGGAGAACTCCTTTCTCAAAAAAAAAAAGTACGGAGAACTCATTAAAATTCAGCAACGAAAAACAAACTTATGCAAACTTTAAGAATGCAAATAATATTTTATTCATAATCTATATATATTTAAAAGCTGAAACATAGCGTTTATTGTTGCTACGTTCTTATTGAGTCATATTAACAATCACATCATTCACTCATTTTCAACATTTTTTTTTAAGTCTTTTTTTTTCCCCTTATTAATTTTCTAACTTATTGTTATATTTTCTCCTACTTATTGTTATACCTTTTCATTTCCCAACTCTTTTTATCTTCCTTATTTTTGGCTTTTCTTATTCTCCTCTTCTTACTATAAATTTACAATTCTCTCTCTCATTCTATACATAGTTTTTTCACTCACAAAATGTTATTTCCCTCTCTCTCTTTCTCAAAATTTTGTTTTTCATTCTTTGGAGCATTTAAAAAAAAAAAAATATTTTTCTTGCATCTCTACTGTAGGTTGATGAATTTTTGTATTATTTGGAAATTTACTTTAGGTTGATGTGATGAAGTTGTGTTTTTAAGTTGTTATCTTTTTTCTTCTCTTTGGTTTCATAGATGTTATCCTATTGTATTTTAAAGATAATATATAAGAATATAATGTTATTTTATTACATAATATAACATGACTTGGATAATTTGGTGTTTATTACTATATTTTTTATTTTACTTTTTTTCTTCTTATATTATTTTCTATAAATTTCTTATTATTTTCTCTCAAAGTGATTATTCTCTCTTTTTTTTTTTTTTTTTTTTTAATATTATTCTTTCTTGAAACTTTACTTTTTATTGATGAATTATTGTGATTTTTAAAACTCTATGTTAGGTTCATACGTTTTGGTGTTGTAGCTTTTAGTTCCCCAATACAAGTAGTATCTCTATCTCTCCTATAGTTTTGGTTTGATTTTTGTTTGAGTTAATACTTGATTATTTTGGAAGTAAGAATTCGAGTTTATATCAAAACACAATCTTGGCTATGCTAATTACAGATCGGTATTCGATACATTTCGATCTGTTTTGGTCCACTTCATTTATCTAGTTTGGCTCGATCTACTTCAGTCCACTTCGGTCTATTAGGTCCAGTTTGCTCCATTTGGTTCATTTCGGTCTACTTTGGTCAATTTGGTCATTTTTGGTCTACTTTGGTCTATTCCTTCCAATGTGGTCCATTTCGGTCCCATTTGCTCCATTTAGTTCACTTAGGTATATTCAATCCAATTTGGTCCATTCGGTTCACTTTGGTCTATTCAGTCCATTTGGTTTATTTCAGATCACTTCAATCCAATTCGGTGTACCTAAGGAAAATAAAAGTTTGGGCTGAGTAATTTAAATTGTAATTATATGATAAGTTTTTGTTATCATTGTAATCTCTTTAAGAGAATGTGAATTTGAATAATAACTTTGAAACTTAAAAATTTTAACTGAACCAAAAGAAACTAGGAAAATATAATGCATAATGGCAATAGTTAGAAGAATATGGACCATTTCAAAAAAGAATAATATCAATTAAAAACATCAAAAATGATAAAATTATAGATTTGTAAAAATAGAGTGTTGGAAATTATTTTTTGAAATTTTTTTAATTTTTAGAGATAAAAAATTATGTACAATAGAATTTAGAAAATAAATTATACATATTCAGTATAAGTTTGTTATGAGTTTTGATTATCATAATAATTTCTCTTAAGAAAACGAAGAATTTGAATAATTTATTTAAATAAAAATTACACACACACACACACACACACACACACACATGCTTGAAGGTATAATAAGCCTCATGCAATTCATTTAAAAGTAATGACTTTAAAACAAATTAGTCGCTAACCGGTGCGATGCACGGGAAAGTACGTTCTTAGAAATACTAAATTTTTTTAATTAAGGAGTGGTCAGTTCAGTGAGAAATTGAATGTCAATATTAATGTTTTTGGAGGGTTCAGAGAAATTTAGTTAAGATAAATGGACCTTTTTGCTATGGATTTTAAGGAATAAGTCACACAAATGGTTAATTATGACACTAATATTCAAAGGAATACACAATTCATTAGAATGTAAAGGATTTGAGTTGGTCAGCCAAGGGGTGTGTGTGTGTGTGTGTATATATATATATATATATAGTGATCTCGTCTCATATTTCTTAGTCTACCGACAAAATTTTGAAAAATAATATGATGTTTAAACATTGGTTATTGCTTGCACAACAAAAAGGGTAAAATTTCAAATCAAAATATTACATATCACATCTAAAAGAAACACTAACAAAAAGTAAAAATATACAACATGCACTAATAACAAAAATTTATAATATTTGAAGAGTTTTGCAAATCAACTCAACAAAATCTTATTAGATTGGTCAGGGCAGCTTCACTAACTATATTTTATCAATATAAATAACCTTCTTCATAAGACTTTTGCTTAAATTATCATACTAAATATGAGAAAACAAGTGCAAGCATATTGTTGTTGACTCTACATTGTATCCCAAAGAGTTTCTATTGGATTGCTTCGTTCTTCTCTCTGGCTTAACAGCTAAAGCTCCCCTGTCATAACGTTCTTGCCTTGTAAAACTTTGCAAACAAAAGCAGAATCACTCCACCTTTGTTTATCTCTCAATAATTAAGATAGATAGCTAACTTACACATTTCCAGAATTTTCATTTTCTACTTTTGTAGCCCCCAAAAAAAGTTGTCCTAATTTTATCAAAAGCTTACCTGCCATTAGTATTAAAATTCTTAGTATATACACCATTAGCATAGATACAAATTAATTTAAGAGTAGCCTTGTTTTAAAAAGGCCATAAAGCTCAAATATCACCAGCAACCAAATAAATGAAATCATTGCTTAGTACCAACAGTAAAATTCTCATTAATCTAGTGCAATATAGAACAAATGTAGATTTTATAAAAATATCCTATAATACTCATACAATATATCTTACTCCCATTTTCATGTGCTGAATGGTTTTGCTTTCATATATAACATAATAAGGATTTGTGTCAATACTAATATGCTACAAACCTAATTTAGATTTTGCTCTCATATATTTTGTGCCTTAGTGACAAAATTCACAAAAGTCCCATCCAGTAGTTTAGGCTATTATTTCCCTATTTTGAAAAACAGAACTTGATATTTATTGAAAAAGGGATGAAATAAAAAAAAAATTAAAAATCACAAAATGAAGTACCAAAAATCAAGAACATAGAGAGAGATTGTTGGAAGCAGAATTAATGAACCTAGCATGAATTGTGAAGAGTCAATTGGTAAAATTTTAGACTCGATTAGAAAGGAAGCAACTCTAAAAGTTGAAGCTCGCCAAACTCTCTTGCATTGTTTTTGTACCTCCTGAGGTAGGGATACTAAGGTTTTACTGGATGAGCAACTAATAGACCAAACAAATCGGCCCGTATTTCAACCATCAATAACACACCCAAAATGACAAAAATCTAAATAGATTAAAATGGAAGATGGCAAAAGAACTTAACAATTTATTTATAACTGCTGAAAATGTTACAGGATTTCCAAAACTGCTAAAGTTTGTCAAAGTTAACAAATTTTATATACCTAATGGAAACCCTTACTTGGTTCTACATCTCAAACACTTATAAAATTAATCTATTCAGTTTAGGCAAAGAAATGTTAATGAACAGCCCACATTGAATTATGTATTTGTATGATTCTAATTCATAAAGTCTATAACTTATCTAAAATTTTTCAATCCAGTCAAAGAATTAAACAAAGATGTAAAAAATTAGGGAGAGATTATAGGCACTGGTTGGGCACATCCTCAAAAGTATGCTACAAACATGGATGGAACTCTTTCCCACAAGAATTCGATAGATTTTGAAAAAAAAAATAGCATTTTACCTTCCACAGCCTTAGGGTGTTATCTTTAGAAGCAGCAGCCACAACGATACCTTCCACAGCCTCTTTTTCTGACAAAGACAACACCACCTTAACAAAAAACAGTTCCCATGAATCAAAATTCCTAAGCAATTATAAATATCCCCATAAGCAGAGCACTTAACAATAGGAGTATAGGACTGCTATATTAATAGGAAATATTTTCCTTAAAGTGAAAGCTTATCTGTAAAAATTCAGTGAACCCTTCACATTGAAGTTAAGATTTAAAATAACTTTCAGTAAGGATGGAAAGTTTTCTATTAGATTTTTTACCTTGTACTTCCTACGTGATGGAAAGTTTGGTTTAGGCATTTTTACAAACACTTTGGGGAGCAAATAACACAGTCACCAACCAAAATCTTCAACTTGTAGTACAACTTTAAACAAAATACAAATGTATAAATAGTTACTAAGTATTTAACATCTAACCACTGTAATTTATCACACACACACAATGAAGTATACAAAAAATTTCCAATACCAAGAGCAATATAAACAAAGGGAAAGTAAGAAAAACACAGAAAGGACACTTACAATGTGGTTCAAGTGCGCGTGAGAGTATGCAAACTTATGCAGGTTTTGTGGCCTGCGATTGACAGATCCTTCACCAGTAACTTTGTTTTATATTCATAACACTCTCAGCTTTGCAACTCAATCGAGGAGAGCAAAGCAGCATCTAAAAAATACACATAATTTAGTAAATTGACACAAAATTAAAATAGAAAGGAAGGAAAAATCCACATTAAACAGAGGCCCAAGAAGGACAGTAAATAAATAAAATTTACTAAAATTAACAACAATTTATAGCATAATAACATATTACCAGTAAATTTTATTTATTTCAATCAGCCTAAACAAATAAAGACCAATAAAATTATGGTATATAACACCAACACCAATAACCTAGAGGTCAGAGGTCAGTTCGTGTTTTGTGTTTTTCAGGGAAAAGATGGAGAGGTTGAGAGAGAGTTGAAGAAGAAGCAGATACTTCGATTTTGCACGGGTTCAACCTTAATCAAAACCAATTATCCAAATACCTAAATTAAAGAAAATCAAACCAAATCCAAATACCTAAATCTAAGATAATAAAAATTAAAATACTTGCACTGGTAGCGACTTTGGCGATATATGACGGTGGTGGGAGGTTGGCACTTTTTGCCACTGAAGGAGTGTGAGAGTGCCCATGGGATATGGTTTAGGGGTTTTGACTTTTGAGAATTGAGAGAGGCAGAGGCTAGAGAGAAGGCAAAATTTGCCAAACAGTACATTTCCCAAAAAAAATTAGGCGCGTGGTATGCGTTCAAAGTTATTTAGTAAGTTAGACTGTTTTTGAAAATCGAGTTTGGCAAACTCGACTTTGGGCTGGAAAACGAGCACTATAGTGGCCTTTTTTTAGTGCCTATAGCAGCGTTTATAGAAAACGCCACTAAAAAAAAGCCACTATAGTGTTTGTTTTCCAACCCAAAGTCGAGTTTGCCAAACTCGACTTTCAAAAACAGTCCAACTTACTAAATAACTTTGAACGCATGCCACGCGCCTAATTTTTTTTGGGAAATATACTGTTTGGCAAATTTTGCCCTAGAGAGAATGGCAAAAGAGAAGAAACGATATAAAACCTAAAATAAAAATGAAAAATAAAATAGTGGTAGAAGGCAGAGCATTGGGTTTAGGTTTTAAAAAGGTTTTATTATTTTTTTAATATTGTGCTGAAGTGAAAAATTGTGAAAGTTTCAGAAGTTTCGGTTTTATATATTCAGGTTTTAAAAAGGTTTTATTATTATTATTATTTTAATATTGTGCTAAAGTGAAAAATTATGGAAGTTTCAGAAGTTTCGATTATATATATATATATATTGATGAGAAGCTCGGTTCTAAAAAAACAAAAACAAAAACATGACAAGCAGAAATAACCTTTGGATGATTCTAAAAGGCATAAGCTTCCCAAAATTGGCGAAAAGCTAGGCAAGATGGAAGTAATTTCAATCTTTAGAAGGAGAACCTCTAGAAAATTCCTGTCAAACAAAGTCTTAATACCCCTTTGGCATTACCGTAGGAGGTAAAGTTTTAACTATAGAAATTTAGTAATAGAGTTTTTGCAATATAGAGCTTTTACTTCAACTGAACAACTCTTAGGTTAAAGTTAAAGCCAAAAAACTCTATTACTAAACTTCTATATATCAAACTTTACTTCCTACGTCAATGCCAAACGGGGACTCCGTTTGATAGGCCTTTTCTAGAGGTGCTTCTTATAAGATTGAAATTACTTCCATCTTGCCTAGCTTTTCGCCAATTTTGGGAAGCTTAATGCTTTTTAGAAGCATCCAAAGATTACTTCTCTAAGAATTTGAGCTTGTCATGTGTTTGAAAAGCTGTGGATATGTTTTGGCATTTTCGACTATGTTATATTTATTTATTTTAGGAAAAAAAAATATTGTTTCAATCCATAAATTTTGCTTGAAATTTCTTTCTAGTCCCTAAATTTCAAAAAGTATTATTTTCCCCTATACTGTTGAAAATGTTTCATTTTTTTGTACTTCTATTCGCTCTGTTAAATTTTATCCTACCTATCTAATATCTAAGTAGGTGTTACTAGTTTTAGCATTAGAGAATATGACACATGGATCATCATATTCAAAAAGAAAATGAGAAAAGAACACACATGAGGTGAACAAGTGGCATGAAACTATTGGTCATGTACACTGTACAAAAGATCTTTTTAAAGATTTGGTATAAACAATATAATGTTTTCAGTAGTTTAAGGACAAAGAACTCATTAAGTTTTAAGAATGAAAAACAAACTTATGAAATCTTTAAGAATGCAAATAATATTTTATCCATAATTATATATATAAATATATATATATATATATATATAATATTTAAAATCTGAAGTATAGTATTTATTGTTGTACGTTTTTGTTGAATCACATCAGTGATCATGTCATTATTTTATTTCCATCATTTCTTTAAAAAAAAATGTATATAAATATTTATTCATGCAATAATGCATTATATCTTTACTCATTTTCAAAATTAACTATAACTTATCAATCATGATATGACCATCATTTTTCACTATTATGACTTTACATATTCTCAAACCTAAATGTAACTTATAATAGAAAATACATGTTATACAAACACCTAGGCAGAGACACCATTTATTTATTTTTAGTTTAATACTCATCTGGAAAAAAAAAAATCTCATTCCACCACTATATTCATTTACTTATGCTAATGTTATTCTAAGCCAGGTTAAAGGGTCCAATTTTGCTTCTACTTAGAGAATCATATGTCATTTTCAACCATGTGTCTTAACAAAGGGTTTTTTTTTTTTTTTTTTTCCTTTCTTTTCTTTTTGTATAAAATATTACATGCAAATGGTTTTCCTGATATTCTTTTTTTATGGTGTACAAACTTTCTCTACATGGTGCCAAATCCAACTTTAATAAAACCTTTAACAGGCACATAGAATCACAAACACATGCATAATAATTTAGTTAAAAATATTAATGTGATAACAAATTTGATTGATGTTATTTCAATAAAAAATCATTTCCATCACATTCAAATACATTACTTATAATAGAATATGGTTTTACATCACTTTATTATTATTATTATTATTATTATTATTATTTTGAGTTATGTTTAATAATTACGTTTCGGTATTCGGTCTAGTTTGGTAATTCCAGTCCATTTTAGTCCACTTTTGCCCAAACACTCCCAAGCTTGAGGGAATAAAATCCAAACATTCTTAAAATTTAGGGGGTAAAATCTAAATTCTTAAACGTCAGGATGTAAAATCCAAACACCCACAAACTTTAGGTTGTAAAATCCAAACTCTGAGACTTCAGAGTATAAAATTCAAACACCCCTAAACTTTAGAGGTATCATTTGCAATTTATCCAAAAAATTATATATTCCCACGCATCGCGTTGTTATGCAACTAGTTTTAACTTTTAATATCTATACCATTTATAAGAGGGTTCCCATTTTTGGATTGGACTTTATTGTGGTTCAAAAGTACCCCATAAACCTTAGTTTAATAAGGAAAAAACTTGAGGACAACCTGGTAAAAATATATCTCCAACTCCATTTAAAATACCTACAAAATATTACACTCTCCTACTAATCTATGTCTTCAAAGTAAACTTATCCAAATAAAAATAAATAAATAAAGGGGAGAAATTATGACACTAGACCAAAAAAAAAAAAAAAAGCCTCATCCCACGCGTAAATCGCGTGTGATGAGGCTAGTAATTGTATAAGCGCATTTGAGTTAATTAGGGTAAGAAATACCATTGGAGGAGGAATTCTAAGGATAATGAACATTAGAAGAGTTGTTTTGTAAGCGTATATATTAATTAGAATGAATTGTCAACCTCAAGCATATGTTCTTGATGCTTAAAAAGTGGATACTGGTATTTTGATTTTTTTGGGTAACTGATATCTTAATGAAGAAATTATGCTTGCTAATTTGTCAAATTCGGGATGTCAATTTAGTAGGGAGGAATCTTATGAACAATGTGACCTCTATACTGTGGAAAATGGGACAAATCTTGGAGATTTTTGCTAATGGTTTGAAAATCTTAGAAGACTTTAATACATGCCACAGTAGAGAAGCAGAAAATGGCATTAATTGATTGGGGTACGTAATATTCATGTCTCAACGTGTGTCAGGTCCCTTCTCTACCAAATGAAATGTTGTATGTTCTGTGATTATAATCACTTTGCATCTCTTTATCCTTCAGAATATAAATTTACTTCACATGTTGCACTCCCTGCTTCTAAACTTGAAATGGAAACAATATGTGCTCTCTCTCTTTTATACATATCATTCTGTTCGGTTCATAGAACTAGTGGCATCCAGGATTACTAATGATGGAAGTTCCAATCCAGTTTCAAATTCCTGAAGTACTTCATAAAGTGATGTTGCAGGTTTACAACCTTTACTTGCAAACGAAATTATAAGAATGGTTGTTTTGACAATCAAATGAAAATTAAAACATCGAATCTCTTTTACAAGGGAAATGAAAAACACCTATATATTTATATTTATTTTCCAATAAAGGTGTATTTCATTTTGTTTCATTTGTGACAGAATTCATCTCAGTCTCATTGATGGAAATCTCTTGCATTTTGTCATCATCAAATCCTTTTTCATCGTCTGGCTGTCCAATGACAAGATTTTCTGTCCTTTTTGCCCAAAGTACACAGTAAAGGCCTAAAATGATGAGAGACGCTCCTACCAAGCTGGGCAACACCAAATATACAAAAGAAAGTAGTTTAGTTCCTCATTTCCTCCCTGGCAATATGGACAATACACACAATGCCAGATTGTTTGTGAGGTTTTATTATTTACTAACAGTTGTGACATGTAGCAGAAAACAGAAAATTGTGATAGAAAGCTACAACTGGATTGTTATAAGCAAATTTTTATGATAGGAGAATCAGAAACCAATGACTTGCAAGTGGCAGAAAGAATTTATGTTCTATCTATAGCCCACCTGCCCACGTGTAGTCTCTCTGCAAAAGCAATTGCCGAGAATATTGCCACAATAATTAAGAGTAGCGGACTAAACATTGCTGCAAAAACTGGTCCCCTTTTACTGATACACCACGTTTGCAAGTAGTAGACCAAAGCTGAGATTACCACTCCCTATTACAAAAGTAAGCAGGAAGAGATGAAGACTATAATGTTTTACTTTCAAAGGTATCAAATTCCATGAAAGACATGCATTTGTAAGAGTAAACACTCACACAGTAGAGGATGGTTAATAGCTGCATGTTCCACTCCAGCTTCCATAAGTCTAGATTTCTTGCAAAAAACAGTGCAAGAAAAAAAGATTGCAATGATGCAAAGAAGCAAATCAAAGTGTTCAGCAATAATCTAGCTGGGTAGACTTTGTAGACCACAGCCTGAGAATAAATAGACCAAATTTGGGGAAAAAAATATGAAAAAAGACAGGAATTTTTTCATACATGATATATTGCTATCATTTGAAAATATATAGTACATCACCTGGAGAATCAGCCATGCACTCCATGCTATGTGACTTGTCAGAATAAGTGCAGCACCCTTAATCCAGTTATCCTTGCCATGGCTCAACTCACAACTGTTGGTGCTACAGATGATTATCAGAGGCCTGTGCACAAAGCCTTTGAAAAGATATCTTCCTTTCCAGAAGGTAAAAGTAAGTGCCCCACCAATGCAAATCAGTGTACCCAGCACCTTAGCTTGACCTCTAACACTTGCTATGTTCAATGTCTCCATCCTAAATTAGAGATATAAAATCAAATGAAGGGCATCTGGTGAACTAGTAAAGAAGGTAACTGCATTTTATATGAGGGAAGCTGAGATAATACCTGAGTATTACTGCTATGAGGAAGGTCAAACTAGGGATAACATTACTTAAGGCAATTGCAACTGTTTGAGAAGTGTATGCTAAACCAGCATAGTAAAGATTAAGATGGATGGTTGTCCCAAGTGACGAAAGCAAAAAAATCTTTGCAATCACAGAGAATGAGAGTGGAGGCCTATTTTTCCTGCTTTGCAAGAAGAAAATAAATAAATTTTTTTTTTTCCTCAAATGCTCCAACAACTAGTCATGAGCCTAGAAGGCATATGATCACTGACCATATGCCTTTCTAGTGATTAGCATACATCTCATTAGGGGAAAAAATGGTGCACGTACGCACAGGCACACATCACTGAAGACTGACCATAAGAAGGATAACTAACCTTTCAAGTACATAAGCAAAGGGACCTAGCAAAAGCATGGCAATTATATGCCTGTAAACCACAAAGACAAGTTGATTGAGTCCCTTTTCAAGGGCAATTTTCGTTAGGATATTTGCTCCACCATATGCTAACTGGACTATTACCATTGCCCCATAAGAAGCATAGGACTTCATGGCTATT
The DNA here is from genome assembly GCA_032727855.1 of Quercus ilex subsp. ballota. Taxonomy (NCBI): domain Eukaryota; kingdom Viridiplantae; phylum Streptophyta; class Magnoliopsida; order Fagales; family Fagaceae; genus Quercus; species Quercus ilex. The sequence goes on from CM064909.1 coordinate 30,704,032, forward strand.
CATAATGCATTTCCTCTTGATGTTCATCTGGTTTAAGTAGTAGTGGAAAGACAACCTCAGCCACCTCTTCAAAGGGTCTGTTTGGATACCGCTTATTTTATTAAAAATTGAAAACTGAAAATTTATTGCCGAAAACACTATAATAAAATAATATTTAAGTTATGAATAGTGCGTGCAAAAAACGCAAACCACTACTTCATTTCTATGCAAACGCACGCAAAGAATCATTTTTTTAAGCCTCATATGGGGAAGAATCACATTTCAATACCAAGTGGAATGCATTACCACACTACCAGTATGCTTGAAAAGCATAGTACCACACTTGAAACAGAAGCCAACCTATCAGACACCATCTCTTTTCCCAATTAATATTTCCTATTTTCTTTAATTTTGTGATTTCTATAGAGAAATTTTATTATGGAATGTCTAGTTACAGGAGTTGTACTGCTTTTGAGTGAACTTCCTTACAGAAGGAACAGTTCAACACACCTTTAGCACATTTTATTCCTTGCAGAAGGAACAGTTAAGCACTTATTGATCTTGGAAAACCCTCATAAAAGATTGATACGTAGGCAATTTAGCTTGCTTTGTTGTAATTTTACCTCAATTTATATTTGTTTGAACTATGATTAAATAATTAAATTTACCACTTCCTAATAGTTTAAGCTTTTATTACAATTAGCCGCAGACTCACGCGATGCATGGAAATATAAATATTATGTAATAAAGTGTAATATATAAAAAGTAACAATTACTTTAAGTATTGTCTATTTTTTTAAAAGTTTTTTACAAGTTTTTTTAAAAAAAAAAAATCTTTTTATCTCTAAAAATATATCATTCTATTTTTTTTTTTTTTTTTTTGTGTTTGATTAATCAATATATATATAAAAGGAGAGACCTCATGCAAGAGTGCATGAACTCTTGCCATGTGGTGCTTCAATTTTGCATTTAGCTTTTTAACCTCTTTCATTAAGTTTTTTTTTAACTGTTACCCAATAGATCACAATAACTTATTTTTACTATTACATAAAATATGGGCTATTATTGACAATTACTCTAAACAATGGACTACCTTTTAAAAATAGACTAAACCTTATGAAAGGCCCAATCCTATTTATTACTTTACATATTATGACTAGGCTTGACTCTCCCCACGTGTAGGTGAAAGGCTTTGCATGTTGTAAAATCTATTCTTTCATATATCCCTGTCTCCTTAGGAATCAAAAAGTTATGCTTCTATAATTTCTCTCCCAATATTTATATTTCATTTCAAAAAAGTATGATCATCATCAAAATTTCATGTTCCTCTTAAATAGTTTATTTATTTATTTATTGTTGAATCCCAAAATATTATGTTCGTTTGAAGTATTTAGTTTAGCTCTCTAACAACTATTTATACGTCAAAAAAAAACCAATTGTTAACCCACAGAAAAAATATTGATTTGTTGTTCAATCCAATAATATTATGTTTGTTTAAAGTATTTAGTTTAGTTGTCTCTATAAATTGTTTGTAATTCAATAAGAAAGGAAATTAAAAAATAATAATTGTTAACACAGAAAAAAAAAATATTGATTTGTTTGTTGAATCCCAAAATATTATATTCATTTGAAGTATTTAGTTTATAATTGAATAAGAAAAAATTTATTAAAAAAAACAGTTGTTAATCCAAAAACAAAAAAAAAAAACAAAAACAAAAAACAAAACAAAGGAAGTATTTTTCAAATACCCTTCTAAAGAAGGCGTATGATCATGTACAAGAAAAAGATTGCATAGATGTATTACACAAACATAGAGTTGTCAAAGAAAGTTGGAGGTGGAAGTCATAGGAGTAAAAAGCCTAATGACATAGCAATGATCCATGATACTGATAGTTGTAATAGAACAAGACTTAATGGGCGAATGGTACTAAACCTTAACCGTACTCGGGAAAGTAATTCAAATGATAAATGTTTACAGTGATCAACCCCTTCACTTATAAATGTTTTTTTTCTCACTTGGTTGTTGGGCTTAATGGTGATTTTTTTTTTCTTTTTGCTAAACTAATGGTGATGTTGCTACTACAACTACTATGCAAGAATTTGGGAGACATCTTCCCAACAAATGTCAGTGCCTTGGATAAGCATATAACTGAGCTTACAGGTACTAATTTAATAATTGTTCATGATTGTACTAATTCAGCAATTAGCTTGGTTAGAGTATCTATATGTATGGTTGTGGCATGCCTAAAAGTGTATTGAATCTTTGCTTAGGCTAAAATATAGTCACCCTTGATGTATTCATAAAACATGATAGTGATTAAAAAGAAATATTTTCTTTGACAGAGGTTTGATCAAAATAAATTCTTAAAATTACCCATATGTGTTTTTCTTTTTAGTGTTCTGTCAAAGTTACATTAACACTTACAGTTTTTGTGAACTCAACAAAATGACTAGGATTCGCAATTTTGAAGGCCTATCAACTATATGACTTTTTTTTTTCGACATGCATATCAATATTTGATAGACATAAGAGCACTGATTGGATTTATTTAACTTTTGAAAATATGTTGAAACGTTTCATATTAGCTTTTTATTTATCTTAACCGTGTAAGGAAATAATCAATAAAGGAGGAGCTTATGTTGCATGGTCATAAAGATAATTTCTTATATAATATTTTAAAATAAATTTATATTGTGCCCTTGCATCGCACAGGACATCAACTAGTTTTTTTTAAAGGTGAACCATATTCTTCTAACTTTTATTGTAGTGTATTATATTTTCCTGATATACAACTAAACTTTATAAGTTTCAAATTTATTATTCAAATTTCTTATCTCTTAAGAAATAAGGAAATTATCATAATACTCAAAACTCAACACAAAATTACAATATTATGTTAGCCATAATTAAAATGAAACTAAAGGAATAAAAAATAGACTTTATAATAATTTATTACTCAAACAATTGGTAGGCATATTCAAATTCCTATTTCCAAAAGAAACTAAGTGTTAACCCAAACCAAAATTCAACCAAAGCTATAAAATGGAAAGAGAAGACTTTCTAATGGGAAATTAGAAAAAAAAAATACCAAAGCACATATTAAAAAAGAAAGAACAAAAATCCAGGGAGAGAGAGAGAGTACTCACAGTTTTGTGGGGAAAATAAATATGAACTAAATGGGGAAAATGATATCAAATCTATACAAAATGAAATGAAAAGAAAAAAGTCAAAATATAAGAAAGAGGAAGAAAGTGTAAACAGTAAAGTTGAGAGTAGTGGGGAGATAAAGAGACAAAAAGGAAGGGAAAATGTTGAAAAAAATGTAATAGTAGATGTGAATTAATAGGAAGAAGAATAGTTTTTTTTTTTTTTTTTGATAGTAGGGAGGAAGAAAAGTTTAAATAGAAAAAAGAAAATATAGAAAATAAGTAGATGATGTGGCAAAGAATCATTTCTACGCAAATGCACGCAAAGAATCATTTTTTTAAGCCTCATATGGGAAGAATCACATTTCAATACTAAGTGGAATGCATTACCACACTACAAGTATGCTTGAAAAGCATAGTACCACACTTGAAACAAAAGCCAACCTATTAGACACTGTCTATTTTCCCAATTAATATTTCCTATTTTCTTTAATTTTGTGATTTATATAGAGAAATTTTATTATGGAATGTCTGGTTACAGGAGCTGTACTGCTTTTGAGTGAACTTCCTTACAGAAGGAACAGTTCAACACACCTTTAGCACATTTTATTCCTTGCAGAAGGAATAGTTTAGCACTTATTGATCTTGGAAAACCCTCATTAAAGATTGATGTGTAGGTAATTTAGCTTGCTTTGTTGTAATTTTACCTCAATTTATATTTGTTTGAACTATGATTAAATGATTAAATTTACCACTTCCTAATAGCTTAAACTTTTATTACAACTAGCTGTAGACTCATACGATGCGTGGGAATATAAATATTATGTAATAAAGTGTAATATATAAAAAGTAACAATTACTTTAAGTATTGTCTTTTTAAAAAAAATATTTTTACAATTTTTTTTTTAAATCTTTTTATCTCTACAAATATATCATTTTATTATTTTTTGTGTGTTTGATTGATCAATATATATATAAAAGAAGAGACCTCATGCGAGAGTGCATGAACTCTTGCCATGTGGTGCTTCAATTTTGTATTTAGCATTTTTAACCTCTTTCATTAATTTTTTTTAATTGTTACCCAATAAAGCACAATAATTTATTTTTACAGTTACATAAAATATGGGCTATTATTGACAATTACTCTAAACAATGGACTACCTTTTAAAAATAGACTAAACCTTATGAAAGGCCCAATCCTATTTATTACCTTACATATTATGACCTAGGCTTGACTCTCCCCATGTGTAGGTGAAAGGCTTTGCATGTTGTAAAATCTATTCTTTTATATATCCCCGTCTCCTTAGGAATCAAAAAGTTACGCTTCTATAATTTCTCTCCCAATATTTACATTTCATTTCAAAAAAGTATGATCATCATCAAAATTTCATGTTCCTCTTAAATAGTTTATTTATTTATTTATTGTTGAATCCCAAAATATTATGTTCGTTTGAAGTATTTAGTTTAGCTCTCTAACAACTATTTATACTTCAATAAATAAATAAATAAATAAATAAATAAAATAAAAAACCAATTGTTAACCCACAAAAAAAATATTGATTTGTTGTTCAATCCCATAATATTATGTTCGTTTAAAGTATTTAGTTTAGCTGTCTCTATAAATTATTTGTAATTCAATAAGAAAGGAAATTAAAAAATAATAATTGTTAACACAGAAAAAAAAAATATTGGTTTGTTTGTTGAATCCCAAAATATTATATTCATTTGAAGTATTTAGTTTATAATTGAATAAGAAAAAATTTATTAAAAAAAACAGTTGTTAATCCACAGAAAAAAAAAAAAAAAAAAAACAAAACAAAAAACAAAAAACAAAAAGAAAACAAAAAAACAAAAAACAAGACAAAAAACAAAACAAAACAAAACAAAGGAAGTATTTTTCAAATACCCTTTCTAAAGAAGGCGTATGATCATGTACAAGAAAAAGATTGCGTAGATGTATTACACAAACATAGAATTGTCAAAGAAATTTGGAGGTGGAAGTCATAGGAGTAAAAAGCCTAATGACATAGCAATGATCCATAATACTGATAGTTGTAATAGAACAAGACTTAATAGGCAAATGGTACTAAACCTTAACCGTACTCGGGAAAGTAGTTCCAATGATAAATGTTTACGGTGATCAACCCCTTCACTTATAAATGCTTTTTTTCTCACTTGGTTGTTGGGCTTAATGGTGATGTTTTTTTTCTTTTTGCTAAACTAATGGTGATGTTGCTACTACAACTACTATGCAAGAATTTGGGAGACATCTTCCCAACAAATGTCAGTGCCTTGGATGAGCATACAACTGAGCTTACAGGTACTAATTTAATAATTGTTCATGATTGTACTAATTCAGCAATTAGCTTGGTTAGAGTATCTATATGTACGGTTGTGGCATGCCTAAAAGTGTATTGAATCTTCGCTTAGGCTAAAATATAGTCACCCTTGATGTATTCATAAAATATGATAGTGATTAAAAAGAAATATTTTCTTTGACAGAGGTTTGATCAAAATAAATTCTTAAAATTACCTATATGTGTTTTTCTTTTTAGTGTTTTGTCAAAGTTACATTAACACTTACGGTTTTTGCAAACTCAACAAAATGACTAGGATTCGCAATTTTGAAGGCCTATCAACTATATGACTTTTTTTTTTGACATGCATATCAATATTTGATAGACATAAAAGCACTGATTGGATTTATTTAACTTTTGAAAATATGTTGCAACGTTTCATATTAGCTTTTTATTTATCTTAACCATGTAAGTAAATAATCAATAAAGGAGGAGCTTATGTTGCATGGTCATAAAGATAATTTCTTATATAATATCAAATCTATACAAAATAAAATGGGGAGAAGAAGAGTCAAAATATAAGAAAGAGGAAGAAAGTGTAAACAGTAAAGTTGAGAGTCGTGGGAAGATAAAGAGACAAAAAGGAAGAGAAAATATTGGAAAAAATGTAATAGTAGATGTGAATTAATAGGGAGAAGAATAGTTTTTTTTTTTTTTTTTTTGAGAATAGGGTGGAAGAAAAGTTTAAATAGAAAAAATAAAATATAGAAAATAAGTGGATGACGTGGCTGCTGATGTGGCTCATCAAAAACGTAGCAATAATAAATACTGCGCTTCAGCTTTTAGATATATATATATATATATATATATTGATCAGTAATTTATCATAGTATCAGAGTCCTGAGTTTTATTCCTCTCATTTAGAATGTTGAAAACCCACGTGTTGAACCTCACTTATTAAATGGGAGTTTCAACATGAGAGGGAGTGTTAGAATTATGATTAAAGGATTAAATTTACCATTTTTTAATAATTTAATCTTTTGAGAAAATCGATAATTTATCAATAGTTAGTGTTGTTTATAGTTTGATTTGATCAGTTAAATCATTTAAGAAATATGTCCAATACCTATAACTTCAATCCTGACTGTCTAACAGACTGCTTGCAGTGTTGATACGTTTGTGCTGTGTTTTAGATATAAGGAAGGAGTTTCTGATTGTGAAGTGGACAATGTGTTCTTCAGTTAGTCTGACTGCAGGTTTATTCTAATAGTACCTTCTTTCTTAATTTAATCTACAAAATTGTCCCATTAAGTATCAACATGGTAATAAGTGGAACATGTAAACTTTAGCTTTAGTGGAAGATGGCATGATTGACATATAATGTGCTACCAACTTGTACAGTTTTGAGCACTAGACTATCTATCGAAGACTCGGGTTGTTGCTGTAGCACTTTTGAACACGTTTTTAATGAATGCTCCATTGCTCAGATTGCCTGATCCAACTCATCGTGGTCCATCAGTTTCTCAAGAATGAATGCAACTTCAGCAAGTGGATAGATCACACTGTTGCTCAATGCAAATAGCATTCTCAACATCTCTTCAGAAGAATCACAGAGCCTTAATCCATCGCCCATAGGGCTTCCAGTTGTAATATGACAGAAGGATCACAATCTCTTTGATTCTAAGCTCGGTCCTGATAGCTCAAGGAATAGATGGAGTTTGTTCTTCCTCTTTCATCCAACATATTTTTTACTCTAAAAATAAATAAATAAATAAAAATTCAAGCATTTTACTGAAGGAGACATTGGTAGGTAAAATTTTTTGTTTCAACTTGCCTTACAAATTGCTAATGCAGTGTGTTATTTCATTTCAAGGTCAAAATGCTACCGGGAAATCCACTCTCATTTTTTTCAAAAGATAAACCAACATGGCAATATCCCTGAAAATCATGTGCCACAGTAATACTGCTGCAAGACCATTAACTTGTGGAAAGATTTTAGAGGGTCAGAGAAACCTGAACTAAGCAATGAATAATTTTTTTGAAAAATACAAAGTAGGATGAGCATGCAAAACAGGGACAGGAATTTTAGAATAAATTATAAGAAAAGAAAAACAATCATATCTTCAATTACTAGTTCAGTAGAATCAGTACTCTACATAACATGGAAAACCAATATTTAACATACACGCATGTGTGTGGATGGAAAACAATATGATCAGCCTAAATTGGTCAGTCTCTTTCAATATCTTGGCCCTTCTCACTGGGAGGTTCGTTTTTGAGCATCAGTTGATTGTACTCCTTGCTCCTTCCCCACAGGACAGAATAAAGACCTCCAACCACCATAATGCCACCCAATATACTGTTAATAAGAACATGAATGGCAAGAAATTAGCCCAGAAATAACACAAAAGAAGAAAAATTAAAGTACTGCTTTTTTAATTGTTCTTGTAAAGCTACGTTCAAATTAACTGGAGGCAACGAACCTTCCCCAACTTAACTGCTCAGACCATACTAGAGCGGAGAAGATAGCTGTTATAAGCAATGAAAGTGGAGAAAATATGGCCACATAAAATGACCCTTTCTTCTCTATACACCAAACTTGCAACCCGTATGTGAATCCAGTTGCTAGAATACCCTTCATATTATACAAGCAAGACATGCATTAATCCAACAACCATAGAGAAAATTATGAGGATAAAGATATTTTGACAAAGCAATAAAAATATAATGAAGCAAAGAAAGCCGAGACATACACAATACGCTAGGGAAGCAAGTTGAATATCCCATCCTATCTTCCATGAGTTAAAGTTCCGCTGCAAGGCAGCTGCTATGACAGTGGATTGCACAGAACTGAGGAGACACTGCAGAGTGGACAGCTTTAGGTTGGCAGGATATTGCGTAAGAAGCTTTGGTTGCATGATGAGCCATAATGACCAAGCTACAGAACAGAGAAACATAAGCACAGGGCCTACAATCAAGTTCTTATGACCCCCAACGTGAGATATTTCAGTGCTGCTTCCCACAGGGCTTGGAGCATGGGGGTTTTTCAAAGGAGGACCCCGGTAGAAGCTAAGAAGCATGGCTCCTCCAACAGTTTTGAACATACCGACAATCTTTAATATACCATAAAATGAGCTCCAACCTACACTACCTACAGTCTCCATCCTACCATTTTGTGTTTTTCAATAATTTTGTGATAAATGCTGGCAAGAATAAGATGGCTGAAAGATAGACGTAACCAATTAACTATTACTAGCTATGATGAAAGTACAAAATGGTGTACCAGATAACCACATGGTTTCTTGATCAATATCTTTGCCCATTGGTTGATTTATGCAGTAGTACCCATATGACTTTATAACACAGTTTATTATGGTCAGAAAAGTATGTCATAACTTATATATGTGTTATTAGGAGGGGTAGTTCACATGCTATATAATTTTCAACCAAGCTTCTGCGAAGATCAGTTAAAACTTGCAAGGCAAAGCAAATGTAACTTGTAGATTGATTTATAAATAAATAGTATTCTTCTCTCTTGAATACTAGCTGTATACTCGCATATAAATGAAATTCAATATAGGTGGAAAGCAAAATACTACAGTCTTAAGGATGATTAATGGGCTACATGTCTAAATTTCCTTAAAAAGGTCTTGACTTTTTTTTCTTTTTGGTGATGTGGCTAGCTAGATTTATGAAGTTGCTTCCAAATCATCCCAAAATAAAAATCCAAATTGCATTTTTTTTTAATTTAAAAAAATAAAATAAAAAAAAATAAAACTCCTAAAGGCCTCAGAAGTTCTTTCAGAATACTAAGCCAACATTATGATACACACTTTTGCTGCTTATTGCAAAGTTCTTTGTGTACTCACCCACATAAAGCAGCAAGGAAGATCTTGCAGAAGAGGCTAAATGACAACGAACGATGTGTCGTCCTATAGAATAACATGATGAGGAAGTAAATTAGAAGCTGTACTCAGCATGAGTTACATTTACAATTTTTATTTGGGAAAAGTTACTATACTTTTGGAAGTTGAGACCAATAATGGCAGGAAAAGATTGACAGCTAAAACCATGTACAGAAAGGAATACCAACCTTTCCAATAGAAATGCAAAGGGTGCCAAAACGATTGTAGCAATAGCTTGCCTATAAGCATTGAGCACCAGAGGACTCATTCCCTCATTGAAGGCAGCCTTGCTTATTAAGGCCATGCCTGCATATGACAACTGTATGAAAATCATTGCCAGCAAGGTTTGGTGGTTAACCACTGCTACTTTTATAGCTTTGTAAAGGTTCATGGTGCAGCCTTAAAAATAAAACTGAGAGATATGGCAATTGTACGGACCTGTGACGCCCAAGCACGTTTGGGCCCTAAGCTCTAACGTGATAGTGAGGCCCATGGTCCCCATCTCCCTTTACCCAGGATCCTAGCTTAGGCCCACACGAATTGCAAGCCTGGGCTTCATCACTCAATCTTTGCTCGAGGGACCTTAACCAGGCAATGAGGGAAGAATAACGTCCAGACACCCCATCCCAAATGTGCCCGGCAGAACCTAGGAGCGTCGCAGCCAGACATTTCTGCGGGAGTGGGAACCAAGTTCCAAGGCCATTCCTACTGCGTTCCACTCCCACCTAACTACCCACTTATAATCAAGGAAATTGGACCTCCCTTTGCACTAACCATGGAGTAATCATGACCTCTCCACTGACCTTGAGCTATAAATATGAGAAGTTGGAGCAAAAAGGGGGTTGGAAAAAAGTTCACCAGAAATAGAGAGAGAGAGAGAGAGAGGGAGAGAAAACAGACATAGGACCTCATAGAGTCTCTGTGCCGAGGACCACCCATTGTGGGAAATCCTAAACCCACTTTTCAAATAAGTTGTGAGCCCAAGTGAGGTTCAGCCCATTCGCCTCTCATTCAGCGCGCACAATTAGCGCCGTCTGTGGGAATCTCCTACAAAACTGTGGTTCAGCCGAGACTCACACGAGAGGATGTCCGGGAGACGTTCTGGGAGCGATGCTGAAAGTGGTTCAGTGGGATCTTCTCAGGGATCCTCCTGGCGAGAACGGAGGCAAAAGAGGCGCGAAGATAAGAATCACGAACGGGAGGAAGAGAGGTCCGGCCTCGGTGAAGGGTCGTTCCAAACGCAGTGAACGGCATCCATCGCTTCAGGGCATAGACAACCCGACGAAAGGGATGAAGAGCTTGAATGGTTGCGCAGGTTGGTGAGAGATCTAGAGTTGGAAGTAGAGAACCGGCGCCGTAGAAGGGACCAAGACAACAAAGAAAGAAGGTCCAATACCGGGGAAGATCGTCAAGAGACGGGATCCAATCAATCCAGATACAATCACCGCCGAGAACGATCCCATTCACGGGAATCTCGTTGGCGAAGGGAACGTTCACATTCACAAGAATCCCATCACTGCCGAGACCGTTTGCGGTCACGGGAGTATGCAGACCGAGGTTCGGATTCCCTATAAAAGCAACGGCCCCATAATGCGGCCATGGATACGATAAGCCATGCGCTACGAAGAGCTGCAAGGTTACCATTTTCGACTGGCATCGAATGGGCCCCAATGCCGGACAGATTTGTGCGACCTTCGTTTAACCCTTACAATGGGAAAACTGACCTGGTAGAGCACGTCAGTCACTATATCCAGATGATGTCCCTGCATAACCACAATGACGCACTGATGTGTAAGGTTTTTCCCTCGAGCCTTGGCCCTACCGCTCTGAGATGGTTTAATGGGTTACGGAAAGGCTCCATCCACAACTTCGCTGAGCTGATACAGGAGTTCGGGATCCGGTTTGTAACTTGTAGCCGGGTGCCACAATCGGTAGATGCATTGCTGTCAATGAAAATGAGGGTGGGGGAAACCCTTCGTAGCTATGTTGGCCGGTACTGGGAGCTTTACAACGAGATCGGGGGAGGGAACGAAAAGATTGCTGCAAGCATTTTCAGAATGGGGTTGTTCGAGGACTCCGGACTAAGGGAATCATTAACTAAGAAACCCCCCAAAGACATGAGACAGCTGATGAGGCGCATCGAAGAATACAAAAGGTTGGAAGATGATCGGTAGCAAAGCAAAGGTAAAGCACCCGCGATAAATAGTCCTCGGCAGAACATCTACCCACCCAGGATCCAGGGGAATTTGAGGATTCAGGAACCAGAAGCACAGATAGGGGAGGTGAATGTAACGTTTAAGGAGCCAGTGCATAAGATTGTTGACAAGATTAAGCATGAGCTGTACTTCAGGTGACCTAACAAGATGGAAGGTGACCCGTCTAGGAGGAATCAGAATTTGTACTGCACTTACCATAAGGATAAGGGCCACACCACAGAGCAATGCCGGGTGTTGAGAGATCATCTCGGGCAGCTGGCCAAGGCTGGGCATTTAAAGGAGTTTGTGATGGATGCAAGGGACCGAGGAACAGGGCAAGGAGCTCCGCAGAGGGGGAATCCCCTCCCACCCCCTCTTGGAATAATTGAGGTTATCCATGCTGCCCCGAGAGGCTTCATTGCAGCAGGGGGGAAAGGGGTGTTGACCATGGTACCAGTGGAAGGAAGCTCGGACATGCTGCTGCCCAGAAAGAAGATGAAACCTACCTGGGAGTCGATCGCTTTCGATGATAGCGATTTGGAAGGAACGGTTCAGCCGCACGACGACGCATTGATAGTCACGGCCCGGGTAGGCGGCTTCATAGTAAAGAGAATAATGATAGACCAGGGAAGCAAGGCTGACGTTATGTACCCGAACCTATTCAAGGGGTTCGGGTTGAGGAACGAGGATGTTTCAAAGTATAGTACGCCCTTGGTCAAGTTCGACGGTAAAGTGGTAGTTCCCGAGGGGCAGATTTCTCTGCCTGTGAATATGGAAGGCAAGGAGGTAGTGGTCACGTTCATAGTAGTTTCTTCGTTCTCCCCATACACGGCAATACTAGGAAGGCCATGGATCCATGCAATGAGGGCTGTCCCATCCACTCTGCACGTAAAAGTCAAGTTCCCCACTGATCAAGGTATCACTGTGGTACGAGGAAGCCAGCAGGGGGCCAGACAATGCTTAGTCGCCATAGTCAATTGGAAGAAAGAGCAAACCGACCAGAAGGAGCAGGCCGAGTAGGAATGGCGTCACTAGGAATCCCTTTATAGCAATTAAAGAATTCGCAGGAGGAGAAGGGAACCGGGTGTGCCGAGAGGATGGTGAAAGTGAAGGTATTACTGGATGTAGACAAGTACTTCCAGAGAGGAGAAGGCCTGAAGGGCCAGGATAGGGTAGAAATGTTATTACTCCTCGTACAGAATGTGGACGTGTTCGCTTGGAGTCCATACGAGGTGCCTAGAGTGGATCCTGAATTCATCGTTCATAGACTTAATGTAGACCCCACATTCCCTCCTAAGAAGCAGAGACCGAGAAGGTCAGCCAAGGAACATGTTGAAGCAGTAAAAGTAGAAGTCCAAAGGCTAAAAGAGGCTGGGACAATAAGGGAAATTTACTTCCCGGAATGGTTAGCGAACACCGTGGTAGTGAGGAAGAAAAACGGCAAATGGAAGGTCTGCGTAGATTTCACGGATTTGAATCGAGCATGTCCGAAAGACCCGTTTCTCATGCCGAAGATCGACCAATTAATAGATGCCACGTGCGGACACACGAGGATGAGCTTTTTGGACGCCTTTCAGGGGTACCGCCAGATTACATGGGCTCCCGAGGACCAGGAGAAGACCGCGTTCATATCTCCGGACGCTAACTATCATTATATTGTGATGCCCTTTAGGTTGAAAAACGCTGGAGCCACCTATCAGCGGATGATGACGAGAATGTTCCGGGATAAAATAGGACGAACAATTGAAGTGTACATTAACGACATGGTGGTGAAAAGCAAGCAGGAGGTACAACATGTAGAGGACCTCAGGGGGGTGTTTGAGGTGCTTCGACAACATAAGTTACGCCTAAATGCCGAGAAGTGTGCTTTTGGAGTAGGGGCCGGTAAGTTTCTAGGGTATCTAATCACTAGCCAAGGGATAGAAGTCAATCCAGACCAGATAGAGGCTGTGAAGCATCTTAAACCACCGAGCAATCCAAAGGAAGTACAAGTGTTAACAGGGATGCTAGCCGCCCTTAACCAGTTCATCTCCAAATTCGCCGACCGCTGCCGACCATTCTATTAGTTTCTGAAGAAATGGAAAGGGTTTCAATGGAACGAAGAATGTGATAGGGCTTTTCAGGATTTGAAGGAGTATTTAATGTAGATACCTATGTTGATAGCCCCGGAGCCCGGGGAAGACTTACTCATGTACTTGTCAATGTCCAATTACGCTGTCAGTGCCGTACTACTCAGTGACCGAGGAATTTAGCAGCCCGTGTATTACATCAGTAAGACTTTAGTTGATGCCGAAATAAGGTACTTACTTTTGGAAAAGTTGGTACTAGCCTTGATACATGCCACGAGAAAGTTGCTGCATTATTTTCAAGCCCATACAGTATATGTCCTGACAGAGTATCCCCTGCAATCGTTGTTGAGGAGATCAGACTTCACGGGCTGGATAGCCAAATGGGGGACTCGGTTGGGCTCTTTTGACATATGGTACAGGCCACGAAGTTCGATGAAAGGCCAGGTCCTCGCTAATTTTGTCACAGAGTTTTCTCCCAAGAACAACGGGGGAATAGTGCGTCATGTGGAGACTCGCCCGTGGAAAGTATTCGTAGATGGAGCATCAAGCGCTTCAGGGGCGGGAGCTGGGATTATTATTATCACCCTGGACGAAATAAGGCTGGAGCATTCTTTTAGGCTGGGGTTCAGAGCCTTTAATAACGAAGCCGAATACGAAGCTTTTCTCGTCGGATTGAGAGTTGTTTCGGAAATGGGAGCTTGGGAGGTAGAGGCATATTCGGATTCTCGGTTGGTTGTAAGCCAAGTCCAAGGAACATTTGAAGCCTGGGATCCCCGGATGAAAGCATACTTGCGATTGGCAAGGAAGGCTATGAACAAGTTTAGTACGGTGAAGGTATCCCAAGTAGGTCGGACGCAGAATAGACATGCTGATTCCCTAGCCACGCTAGCATCATCAATGACGGAAGAAGTTCCTCGGTTGATTAAAGTAGAGCTGATAGCAGAACCAAGTATCGGTATGGCAGATTGCGTTGGCATCCCCGGGGTTGATGTCTCCGTGATTACGGCAACCGAGCCATGTTGGATGGACCCAATCATTGAATTCCTGTCCGAGGATAGAGTCCCGAATGACGAAAATGAGGCCAACAAGGTTCACCGAGTAGCGCCCCAATACTGGTTGTCGGCAGATCGCAAGCTATACCGAAGATCTTTTGGGGGGCCATACCTTTTGTGCTTGCACCTAGAGAAGGTAGGCGAGCTTCTGACCGAATTGCACGAAGGGGTTTGTGGCAGTCATGCAGGGGGGCATTCGTTGGCACACCTAGCAATGACTCAGGGGTTTTAGTGGCCACAGATTCAAAAGGATGCCGCCGAATAAGTACGAAAGTGCGAACAGTGCCAAAAACACGCCCCGTTAATTCATCAGCCAGCAAGACATCTAAACCCAGTCAGCAATCCATGGCCCTTCACGCAGTAGGGGCTGGATATTCTCGGCCCTTTTCCCCGGGCAACAGGTAACCGAAAATTTGTATTGGTGGTCATTGATTACTTCACAAAATGGGCGGAGGCAGAAGCTTTGGCCAATATTCGGGACATGGACGTCAAGAAGTTTGTATAGAGGAACATAGTTACGAGATTTAGGGTGCCAGACTCGCTAATATCCGACAATGGACTGCAGTTTGATAGTGAAGCTTTTCGTGCTTTTTGTAGTGATCTCGGCATCAAAAACAGGTATTCCATACAAGCCTATCCACAAAGCAACGGTTAAGCTGAAGCCACCAACAAAGCAATCCTGAACGAGCTGAAGAAGAGATTGGACGGTGTGAAAGGCAAATGGGCCGAGGAGCTACCAAGCGTTTTGTGGGCATACCAAACAACTCCAAGAAGATCGACCGGTGAGACTCTGTTTTCCTTGACGTACGAAGTTGAAGCAGTGATACCAACCGAGGTAAATCTTTGCAGCGCACGGGTAGAAAGTTTCGACCCCACCCAAAATGGTGAGCTAACGATGCAATGCTTGGACTGGACGGAAGAGTGCCGAGAGTCGGCTACCATACGATTGGCCGAATATCAGCAAAAGCTTGCTCGGTGTTATAACCAGGATATAAAAACAAGGGAATTTAGCGCTGGAGACTTGGTGCTGAGGAAAGCAGTGGGGAACATGCAAGATACAAACTCCGGGAAGTTAGCCCAGACATAGGAGGGACCCTACCGAGTCACTACAATCACTGGCACTGGGGCATATTACTTTGAGGACCTGGATGAGAGGCCATTACCTCGGCCGTGGAATGTCCATAATCTTAAAAAATTTTATCACTGATCGGTTGTAAGCTATGTTTTAAGTTAAATACAGTGCCTTGCATACGTATCACTAATGACGAAGGTAGTAATTGCCCGTGCACATATGCTTAATTCCATCGTTGGTCCCGGTTCTATCATCACTACTGAAGAACTGGAAACTTTGCCAAAAAAAAAAATTCCTAACGACAGAAACCTGTTCCCAGTTCGATATCCATCACCGGGCAGGAAAAAACCTTAGCCAAAAATTCCTAAGGAAAGAAACCTGTTCCTGGTTCGATATCCATCACCAGGCAGGAAGAAACCTTAGCCAGAAATTTCTAATGACAGAAACCTGTTCCCAGTTCGATATCCATCACCGGGCAGGAAGTAACCTTAGCCAAAAATTCCTAAGCACAGAAATCTGTTCCCGGTTCGATATCCATCACCGAGCAGGAAGAAACCTTAGCCAAAAATTCCTAAGGACAAAAACTTGTTCCCGGTTCGATATCCATCACCGAGCAAGATGAAACCTTAGCCAAAAATTTCTAAGGACAGAAACCTATTCCCGGACCGATATCCATCACCGGGTAGGATGAAACCTTAACCTGATTTTCCTGAGAACAGAAACCTGTCCCCGGTTCGATATCCATCACTAGGCAAGAGGAAAACTAAACCTAAACTTCCTAAAGACAAAATTTTATTACATGATTCAATTGCTATTACCAGATAAGAGGAAAGTATTCTAAAGACAAGGGTTGAGGATTGAAGCCAATAAGTTAAACGTTGCCTGAGATCGGGAACTCACATCCCTGTTTTCTGCACTATATAATTCACCGAGCACTCAGGAAATCGTTGAAGCACGAAAAATAGAAAAGCATGGCAAGAAAGATAACGTAAAAGTAAGCCTTCATGAAAAAAATTAAGGCAAGCGTTCAACAAATAAGCAACATGTAAACAGCATAAATGCATAAAAACAAAATTGTTGTCCTGTCAACATAGTCCGGCGACCATGCAAAAGTCAAAGACAAATGATTGTTCAGCCACCACAACCCGATGACGTAGGCAAATAAAATAGGAAAAGGGAAACATAGTAGAAACATGAATTGAGGAAAAACAGTGACAGTCCGGTACGGCACATAGGTTAATCTGCTCTCATCTGGACGGCAGGATCAGTGGGCTGCTGGTCAGCAAGGTTTTGGGCTACATCCTCACAATGCTGATCGGTAGGTCGGGGGACACTAGTGACTTCCGCGTCATCTGGTTCCACGTGGGCGTCTATCTGTTACACTAGTTCCCTCAAGCTTGTCGTGTCCTCTACATCAAAGGGCGTCGGGGGGCTCTACGCGATTAAAGTAAAGCTGGGAAAGGTTATTTGACTGGGGTCCCTAAGAGGAGAATCTTCAGGAACCCCCATGGCCTGCAGGGCAGCGAACCAGCCAGCTTCGAAGCCCAGCCTCCGAGCTTGGTTCACGACTTGTTCCACAGAGTTTTTCGCATTGGCGAACCCTTTGTGGTACCATTTTTCTTCAGCAGCCCCCAATGCCACTCTCATGTCAGCAAGCTCCCCAGCATGAGCAACATTCAGACTCTCTATCTCGGCCAGTTTGACGTCTGTCTCATTCTGCTTTGCTAACAGCTCCACGCACCTGTTTTCTGCAAGCGCCTTAGCTTTCTCCGTGGCAGTGGCCCTCTTCTCGAAAATATCAACGGCCTTCGCCTTCTCCTTCGCTGCCTTGGCAACTGTCTCCTTGGCCGCCCTTTCCCGGTCGGTATCCTAGTAAAGCTCCTTCATACGACTGTCAATAATGTGGGCCAGCTAGGTCACCTGAGTACACCTCGAGTGTTAATACGACACAATGTAAAAATGAGCGTGCATATGTATACATGTTATCCATGGCAATAATAAATAATAAATGCGTACAAAGATTGATAGGAAGTTAGTGAGTAAAGGATTACCGCAACAGTGAACCACTGCAACCTCCTTTCGATGGACTCCTTTGTCCCCTGCTCGTAGGCATGCACGTCCTCGGGCAAGAGAAGTCTGTGCGCTAAGCTTTGAGCTAGCGACCCCCCTCGCCCTTCTCGTAAACCCGTACACTAGTAGTCTCGGGGAGCGGCTCGCCTTCTAAGAAAAACTTGGGCTGCCACAGTTGAGCTGCCCTAGAGGAGGACATTGCGCCTACTCCAGTTTGGGCTTACGGCTCCTGTATGACAATGCCCTTGGACGGTTAAGCTGGGGCCCGGGTTACAGTGCCTCCCGACCCCGTAGAGGTCTGCTCGCTGACGCATTGCCTCTTTCGAGCTCATCCTGCTGGGAAAGAGGTGGGGGAGGAGGCATTCGGCCTTGTCCTTGCGGTGGTTGCTGTTGCGTCGCCTGCCGTGCACTGGGCACGAAGCGATCAATGGTCAGGGTCTTGCGAGTCACCATATCTGCACTGCGATCGGATTCTGTATTAGAAAGGTCAGTTATGTTGATGGTCACTTGCTCGGTATCACGCACGGGAGGCTCGGGATCAACTGGTCCTTCAGGGGCTTCTTCCTCTTGAATGGGGGCTTCTTCCTTTTGCGCGAGAGCCTCTTGAACGGGAGCTTCTTCCTCAACAGGAGTGTGAGCAAGTTCTTGGAGGCGCCGGGATATGCGCTCCGCCGACTCGTCGCGCAACGGAGCGAGCTCGTCCGAACAGGTGTATCGCTGGCCTTGCTCCCAAGCTTCTCCCACCATAAAGTTCGGCAGCAAAAAATTGGCGTGCCGGACGTCGATGTAAGACAGGAGTGGGCTGTCTACCAAAAGTGCTTGCTTGAAGAGTTGCTAGGTGGAGTAGACTGGTTCGACTCCGAGAATGAGATGGGACGCTCAGAGCTGCCCGTCCCAGTGAATGAATATCTCGGATCGGAGCACGAAGTTCAGATCCCTTACGTGAACAAAAATGATGTCCGGGATAAACACTCTATCGTCTGTAAAAAAGGGAAATAATAAAAACGAGTGAAGGCAAAGTGAAGAAACGATGGACATGTATATAGGCACATCGGAATTCAGGTAAGTAAAACAACTATCAAACAAAGACAATAAGGTCAGGAGTCAATACGAACCCACTTCGCGACGAGAGAGGGGAGGGGGGATATCCCCGGCAAACCAGTTGTCACGCACCTGGACGTACTCCCTGGCAAAATTTCTATTCGAGTCAGGTAGGCATGATATCAGCCGTACCCTCTTATCTCTAACCTTTAAATAATAATTTGTGTTCTTGTTTCCACACAAGCTATACATGTTGTTTATATCATGATAGTTTAACTGCAAACTGAACGTATGGTTTAACCTACTAACACAACTAACAACCTGGTAAAAGTTGGGAGGTAGTTGGTCGGGGCACAGCCCGTAGTACCGAAGTGTGTCAAGTAAAGGGGGGTCCACGAGAAACCTAACCCCACCCTCTAGGATTTCCATTAGAGGAAAGAAGGCAGTTTGTTCCCCTTTGTAGAGTTCGAATTCACTCTCGTGGCAATACGCCACTTCCACGTCATTAGGAATATCAAATTCCTGCCTAAAGGTGGCTAAGGATGCCGCGGTGTTTAAAAGGTAAGCAAACCCCATACTAGAATCTAAAATCGAAGGGGAAAACTTAAAGAAAGATGCTGAAGTAAAAGCAAGAGGTAGGAAACTTACTTTGGGCTCTAGGGAAGAAATAGGGGCTCTAGGCAGGCGAGTAGGTGTGCAGATGAATGCTCGGCAGAGAGAAAATTCAGAGAGAGGAGAGTTTAAAAATGGAGAAGTGATTTGGAACGAACGATTTATAGAGGATAAAGGAAGAAGGAAACGGCGCCTAATCAACAATAATAAGGCTCATTTAACGAGGGATTCACACGGGCGCCAACTGACACACGCGCCTCTTTAGTTCACGAACCGTCAGGTAATGATGATGGGTGAACCAAACGGGCCAAAATGGCACACCTTTTAATGGCGCATTAATGGGTTTTCTGGAGTCGCTCAGGCTTATGCCTGTTGACCTTCTCAAACAGGAGTGCACTCCGAGCTCCTTGATTCTGCCTGTTGCCGGGCACGAATCAAGGGGGGGCTAATGTACAGACCTGTGACACCCAGGCACGTTTGGGCCCTAAGCTCTAACGTGATAGTAAGGCCCATGGTCCCCATCTCCCTCTACCCAGGATCCTAGCTTATGCCCACACGGATTGCAAGCTTGGGCTTCATCACTCAATCTTTGCTCGAGGGACCTTAACTGGGCAATGAGGGAAGAATAACGTCCGGACACCCCATCCCAAATGTGCTCGGCAGAACCTAGGAGCGTCGCAGCTGGACATTTCTGCGGGAGGGGGAACCAAGTTCCAAGGCCATTCCTACTGCGTTCCACTCCCACCTAACCACCCATTTATAATCAAGGGAATTGGACCTCCTTTTGCACTAACCATGGAGTAATCATGACCTTTCCACTGACCTTGAGCTATAAATATGAGAAGTTGGAGCAAAAAGGGGGTTGGAAAAAAGTTCACCAGAAATAGAGAGAGAGAGAGGGAGAGAAAACAGACATAGGACTTCATAGAGTCTTTGTGCCGAGGACCACCCATTGTGGAAAATCCTAAACCCACTTTTCAAATAAGTTGTGAGCCCAAGTGAGGTTCAGCCCATTCGCCTCTCATTCGGCGTGCACAGCAATTATTAAGCAAAATGGAAGAGAATTAAACCTTAAAAGGGAAATCTACATAAAGAACTGCAATAGATGGAATGGCGTTTTCTCCTTTTAAATTTTTAGTGGGAGTCCTACTTTGCACTAAAAATAAAATGCACTACGGCAAATACCAGCAAACAGAGTTCACTACCCCATAACCAATATCATTTCATTAGGACATGATAAAAGTAATGGTTATATTTGCACGAAAACTCTAATCAATTATCACAATTAGAACTCCTTGTAATTGGTTATATGATCTAAATCAACATTCTCCGATATAAGACTTGACACACTTTATTGATGGTAGAAAGTAACAGTGAATTTATCTAGAAAGTAAATTAAACTAATCATGCACAAAAGGTGAGTCATCTTAGCTAGCAGTGAATTTATCTTTTTCATCAAAAAAAAAAAAAAGCTGTGAATTATATTTAAGCGCTAATGACGTGCTATGTTGGGGTGGGTAGGCAGACTAGATAGACTTCTAAAATAAACGACAAGGTTTGGTTGCTGTATTCTTCTTCTAGAATAAAAAAAGGTTTGGTCGCTGTAGCGATCGACTCTACAACATTACAATGCAAAGGAATGTCAGATATCTTTTTATTCATCCTTTTGTTTTGTACTCTGTTAAGTGGAGTATGTATACACAACGGTCAATTTGGTGGTTATTTTTCTGAAGCGTCATTCTCTTCTTTTATAATGTTTTGCTCAAAAAGTTCGATGCTTTATGAATGGTGGAAAGTCCATGGCATCTTGTATCTTGGACGTTCGACGTAAGCTTAAATTAAGGTCTTTCGACATATCTTCTTATTGCTTCCAAGAACGGCATTCTCAAAGAGTAATTTAATTATTTGTTTATTGTGAAATGAGTAAATTAAAATTTTAACATATATTAACAATAATTCAAACAAACATTAATTACTGGTATTATTTTGATTTTTTTTTTTTAATGATAATTCACTATTTCAAAGTAAAAAAATTTGAACCTTAAATATTTCTGTTGAATTTTATCTAAAAAAAAATATCTCTGTTGAATTGAAAACAATATGAGAAGGAAACCAGTTAAACTATAAAATACTTGACATTTTATTATCTATTTTAATACATTGACGAATCAATTTACTTATTTTATTATAGATGATTGGGATTTTAAGAAATCTAAGATGAAAAAAAAGGATTGCTAGTCGATTATTATTTAAGTGGACCTGAAAAATGGACTTTAACTTAGTTGTTTATATTGTGAGGCGAGCCTCCGGAGTCCGAAGTGACTCAAAGCTATTTTGCTTTTGGATGCGTTCCTGTTATTTTGCTTTAGTTGATTACACACAAGCTTAGCCTTTTTTAGTAGCTTGAAGTGACTCAAAGCTATTTTGCTTTGGATGTGTTCCTGTTATTTTGCTTTGGTTGATTACACACAAGCTTAGCTTTTTTTTAGTAGCTTGAAGCGACTCAAAGCTATTTTGCTCTGGGTAGCGTTTGTTTTACACACTTTTAGCATGAAGGCAACAATAAACTCTAAAACTAACAATTGCATTTACCAGAACTCTTTACCAATCTAGTGTGAGATGAGTAAGAATTGTCAACTTTTATTTTTGAACATAAATTCAGTCCATAAATATTCATTATAAATTATCGTAAATCATTTTTATACAATCATGATTTACACAATCAAAAGGGGATAGCATGTACTGGAGTCGAGATTATTGATTTAAACATATCTTTCTCCCTCACTTTAAAGTCAAAACTCATTGATAAAGTATTAAATCTGATTCACGAAGAACCTTATGATTCAAAGACATTACCCAGGTTTTCTCTATATGTAGAGTAGAACTTGGGTTCAAATCCTCGTCCCTCACTTGTAAGCAAAGAAACAGTTCTACAATTTTTCAATGACACAAGATTTGCATGTGTATATTCTGACACCAAAACTTTAACTTGTCTCATACCACGTAATAGATTTAAAAAGAAAAAGAAACCTTGTCTCGTACCTCCAAATTATTTGTTAAGTAAAAAAACCAATAAATTTGGGTCATCCTGAATGGATGATAACTGGTAAGTTCCACACCATCAATGCACAAAAAGTAAAGAATCAGTCATGATTCGGAGTACGGGAGATAGATTCAGGTTTTATCATACATGGATGACTTCTTGAACCATCCTCTTTAGAATTAAAGATCGAATCAGGATGACTTAGCATGGACTCAACATGGATCAAGATCAAGCACATGTCACACACAAAAATCATTAAAGTCATAGGCAATATCAGCATCTGAAGCTATCACATAATGCGTCATAGAAATTCAAACACACCCATGCCTAGTTTGATAACCTACTCCAATGGTAATTTAACTGATACTAGACATCCAACGACAATAAATTCAATAACTAAAAGTTGGCATTTATCTACCCAATCACAGAAATCAATTACCCCATTGGGGGATCCAGCCAAAGAAAACGAACATTCAGAGTGTGAGCTTCAAACTATAACAGTTTGAACTTTTTTCCTCAAGTCATCAAATTCAAAATACAATTCTAAGTGTGTATCTTATGATTACTATTGTAGGGATCTTGAATTACTGAAAGTTGAGAGTTAGCACACACCTTAAGGACTAAAGGAGTCTTATTATGAAATCTTGACACAACAAGATAGTAAAGCAGGTTAACCCGCTACCTATTGATGTAAGATTTGTCCACTATGTTTTACCTAAAACAAGTGGATAAGGGGGATTCAAACCAAGTTCTAGGACAACCAGACAATACCACAGAATCACAATAGCTGTTGGCATGTGGGACTCGATCACTTAATCAACTATTCTACTCACACGTGAACAAAATGATAACTATGTGAACAATAAGTCTGGCCAATATTAGCCCATTATTTAGCATGGTAGGTCTAATTCAGATCCACCATCCACAGAGTTTGTTTTGGAAGACCAAACTCTGCTCCGAAGTAAGAATTTTTACTCAAATGTATGCAACATAAATACTAAGAGGCATAGACACAATTGTAGATTTGTATAAGATGAAAAACCATTCAACCAATACTAACTCATATTAATAAGGCAAAAAATTAAAAATCCAGCAAAGCAGAATGACATAATCAAAGAAGGTAAAAATCCAAAATTTGATAATCCAAAAACCATGTAGCACTACATCCATTGCTTATTGAAAAACAAAATAACTAGGTTGTAATAATCAACCTTCCACAGCAATTGTGTCTTTCTCACTCACATAGATGCCATCAAGAAACTTGCGGATATCTTTGTTCTTGACGTGGCATTTCTGTCAATCAAAACAAAACAAAACAAGACAAAGACAATATTTTGAGAGTGATATCATATGACTAAATACAAACACGAACATACATTAATAGTAATTAGAGTCCATAGTAACATACTTGGTTGATAAGAGCAGCTGAGCGTGAAACAAGCTCGATATCATTTCCATCCAAAACGAGCTCATCCTTCACCTTCTCAGATCGAAGAATTGTCACACCCTCAAGCATATCCACTTTCCGAACCTGACGCACCATTTATACATATATGATAATGGTATGGAATCAACACCATGAAAGGCAAAACAAAGCAAAGCAAATCAAAGACAGAGAGTGTTTGTGTGAAAGAAAAGAGACCTTTTTCTCGCCGAGAAAGTTTCGGATCTCGATGGAGCGATTGGAGTTGGTGATGGAGGCGTTAATGGGGAAATGGGCGTACACAAATCTCATTTTGTATCGGTACCCTTTGGTCACACCGGTGATCAGGTTCTCCACATGGCTCAGTGCGGTCCGAATCGCCGCCGAGGTTTTCCTAGACCCGAACCACGCCTCGATCTTCAGCGTCCTGTTCCCTGTGGTCTCGTCCTTCAGAAGCTGGAAATCGAGGTTGAGGTGCTTGAAATTGCGGGTGAGCTTTCCGCGTGGGCCCTCCACCTCTATCACCTTCGCGTGCACCTTTATCTTCACCCCGTCGGGGATCTCCATTGTATCTGAAGATACAATTGTCTTCATCTCTCTTCTTCTTCTTAGGTCTCAACTCTCAACGCCTCCTCACAACCCAAACCCTAACCCTAGCAACTGATACAAATCAAGAATTGGTTGAAGCCCTTATATATATATGTGTGTGACTTTGGATTTTCGGATCTTCATTTTGTCCTCGAACAGGCCCACCTATGGGCTTTCCCAATCCCCGACTCTATTTTCCAAACTTCAGGCCCATGGTTAGCCTCTTAACACTTTTTATTTTCTTATACATTTTAATTTTTATAGGTTTTAAATCTTTAAAATTTTATTGCATCGGTTCCATAATAATGTCTATTTATCCCCAAATCTTTTTTATATTGGCAGAATTGATTATCATTCTTGTTTGTCTTGTGTGCATGTGTAATTGATAATAATTTTAGTATCTATGTAAGTTGACAAAAATATCAAATTTATGTGATCAAAATTGATTCTCTTCAAAGTTAGGGAGTGTAAATCTTATATATATATATATATATATATATATAAAAGCAACAAATGCTAACTTAGAGAAGGAAGAAGATGACCAAGATTCCAAGGCATCCTCAGAAGCCTTTGTTACTAATAATGATCCTTATTACTCTTATAATCAAGAATTATTTGGCCATGATGAAGCCTCCACTCCAGACTTAAGAGAGGATTAACTCTGTCAGCTTAAGGTCCAAAAATGCTAAGTCCACAGATAAAGAATTTCCTGTTAAAGCTGCTAATCTGCATTGATTCCCTTCTAAAGTTACTAAAACTACTTGGATTCCTTGATAGATTCTTTTCATTGATTCTCTGTCTGTTACTCACTAAGAATGATTCTCTCGGATCTATATATATATATATATATATATATTAATTTCCCCATTTTTCAATCAAATACAATAGAAAGTGAAAACTTCACTAGAATGTGATCATAAACCTAAAAAAATTTTCTCAATTGTTATCCATCACCCAAACACATTTTGCACCTAAAAAATCGTGAGAATGCATTAGGTTTTAGAGTTTCCAAACATAGCCTAATACATTGGATTGAGATACGGTACAATGCAATACCACATTAAAGGGTTGAGATCAAAAGCACTTTTGAATCTCAACCCTTGGACTAATTTTTTCTTTTTAATCTTTTCAACTTCTACATTTTTTTAACCTTCATCTCTCACATTTTTTTAATCTTTTAACTTCTATATTTTTAACCTTTGTCTCTCAGTAAAGGAGGTATTGCACGGTGCGGTGCAATAGCTAACAAATCCAAATCCTAATACATCAATGGGTCTTTACTTTCAGTTTACTTCCTCGTAGGCCTGCACAATCTCATCACATGTGGTTTTTCCTTCCATTACAAGATTGGGGGGGGGGGGGGGTGTGGTGTGGGGGGGTGTGGTTGGAATTATGGGTAGCTATTCCGTTACCATGCTGATATTTACAAGTAGTCACTAATTAATACACAATTCATCACATTGTTACCACACTGATATTTACTAGCAGTCACTAGTTTATGTACATCTCTATCTCTATCTCATCTCATTGATGCCATAAGCATGACACCCCACAGAAGGGAAATGTACAAAATGATGGAAGCAGATCTTAAGGGCGTTTCAGCTCCAGGCGTTCTCCTTTGGACTCACTGCCAACACGTCTACCCAAAAATTAGCTTTCTGATCCACATGAAGAATCTCATTCGTAAATCATAAAATTGACAGGCATGAATCATACCCTGATTTACCATATCGGTGCAGCAACAGCCCCGGACTTTTAAAAGAATAAAAAGAACATACCCTTGGCCTTGGTTGTGGATGTTCAGTGCAGAGCTTGGCTCCATAAGCAACTTCGAGAATCAAAACAATTCCACATATAAGGGGTAACCTTGCGGACTCATTTATTCTCTGTACATTCTAACATAGCACGTACTTTTTTTAAGTTCATAAGTAAAAGCTTTTACAGGAAATTTCAGACTCCAATGACCAAATTTCAGATGCAAATTCTGCCCATCGAATGAATATATTTCACCACAATAAAAAGCTGATTGAAAGAAAACTAAAAATAACATATCAAAATGACAGAACATCAAATACAAAGCCCATTCGAGCCTAGAAAGAAGTGAACAAAAATTGTAAAACCCACAACACAAAAAAGGGCACGTGACGCATTGATATACCACAATTTGGTGAATTCTATACAGGAAAAGAAAAAACTAAATCAATCCTCTTTCAGGACAAAACCCATAATGCATTAATACAATCGTCTTCTCCCAAAATCAGATATGAAACACATTGATGCTGGCACTTTCTTGTCAGCGAACAAATATCCAAATCATCTTCATCTCCCAGTATGCAATCAGAAGTGACTGACTCTGAACTTCCACTCTCCTTTGATGGGGTCATAAGACACAAACTCAGCACCTTGGTCCTCAGCCTTCCTCTTGAGCATCTCCTTGTACTTTTCAATCTTTGGCCCTTCTGTATACTGCTGTCCAGTTTTCTTGTCAAAGCATTTTACGTTAAGTAGTGTTACCTCAGCAGGCTTATTTAGGCCTTGTCCAATGGGAGGTTTCTTGCTGTCATCCATGTATACGATCACCTCGCGATTGTTAAACTGAACAAGAGCCTCAAGATCAAGCCGCCGCACATCTGTCTCGCCCAGGAATTTGATGCTGCCATAGCCATGACGTCCAACCACAAAATCCCTGACATGACGGCAGAACCCTGGCTCAGCCCTTTCCTTTGCTGCTAGTTCTTGGATTCGAGGCTCAGTGTAGTAATCAGAACGTCGGAGCTTTGGCATTAGTGCCTCAATGTCAGCCCCATGCTCATACACAATGGCAGCCTCACCAGCTCTGTGTCCACTGAGTGTCATATAAGAATCCCCTTTTTGAACAGAATGATCTTCATGAACCCCATTTGGTTTCTGATTGACTTTGAGATTATGAACACGTTCCTTGGCAAGACCATTTTCAACTGAACTTTCTGCAATAATTTCAGAGATTAAGACAAATTCGTGTCCAGAATAAAGACAGTATTCAACCAAAAACACATTAATTACATGTCTCAACTCAAGTTATAACCTAACAAATTATTCATCGCCTTTACACAAACTATCTTTAAATTCGCAGATCAGTAATTCATACAATGTTATATCTTTCTTACACAGGACTTCCATATTGACCACTGAGATCTTAAATTTCCCCAACTGAATTCTCTTAGAGAAAATGAGATTATGAAGTCCTATGGCAGCTATTCTAATCTAAAGAGCAGGATTCCTTATGTCCAGAAATCAGTAATTCACCTTCCAAACTAACCTACTGCTGGACTTACAGCAAATGGTCAGTGAAAAGCAACAATTACGTGGAAACATCAGCAGATTCCAGAACTAATAACAAATTTGCCAAATATCAATCACATAATTTCACAGCACCAAAACAAGCTAAACAACCAATCTTAGTCCAAAATATTTTGGGGGTTGGCTATGAATTCTCAATAGATTAGTCAGGGTTAGCCATAATTTTCCATATAATAAATTTTAAATAAATAAATAAATAAAGCATTATTGACATAGAAAGAGAGAATTGCATACAAAATGAAGTTATAAGGAATTACTGGTTGAAACAAAGTCATAAAGAAACATATGCTTACTATCCTTATCCTCAGAGATGGAGCCACCTTGAAAAGGAGTGCCTGCCTCTTCAGAAACTTTCCCTGAATCAACATTGTATTTAACAGAGTCGGCCAAAAACTATTTAGCCTTGACTTATTCAGTGAACAACAAAAATCCCAGAATCTGAATGGAGAGGATTACAAAAAAAAAAAAAAAACATCCGAATACTCCTGCTAAGACAAAAATCTTAACAGGGGAGAGAGAATAATGCCCAATGATTCCTGGCATTGCTGTCATAAAGTCATTATACACACCCATAAATTGTTCTCAACTTTGATTCCACCATTGTAAAGTAAAGCATACGAGAGAGAGACGGACAGACAGAGGGGGGCCAAGGATGAGGATTAACACTATGGGACAAGCATAAAGCAGAATAAAGGGATTAAACGCTATTAACAAGTTACCATTCTCATGCACCGAAGTGGATTCCTTCAATGGAGATGCTTTCTCAACACTAACTCTCATAGGCCACTGCTCTATGGGACGAATGACCAGTGATCTTGGATTTTCCCTAGGAATGAAAAGAGCATCTGCCTTTGGTGTGCTGCTGGGTGTTTCTTCATCATCACTAAAGAATGGAACCTGTATACAAAAAGTAGCAATTAACATAACATACAGCATAGCTATATTATAATCGTTTTAAAACAAAGATTAAGTTTTAACAGAAGCATCATTCTCACCTTCGGCCCATCATGCTTAGTATGATATTTCCTTGCAGGCAACCTAATCCGCCTTTGTGACAGGTGTCGAGAAGTCAATAAGGATGATATTCGGACAGGAGCAGGTTTATCAACAACCTGATAGAAAGCGTTATCAATACCATGGTCATACTCATCTCAAAATTATACCAATTCAAATTCAAAAAAGCAAAGTAAGGACAGTCATATTACTGGCAAGGAAGAAATTCCGTATTGAATTGAAGGTGCAGCTCCAACTCGACCAATTGACATTTGAGGCAATGCAGGGAGTGTTCCAAATGGATTTGTAGCAGGTACTGGTTGTACAACTGCAGAGCTCTGGGTAGCAGACCTGTTAAGATGAGCATACAGTGCAAATCATTAATTGATGGGGGAAAATGTCAATTTTGTGTGTCCATAAAGTTATAAAATATGTTAATCCAAGATATGGATATAAAATAGAAAAAACAAACCATATATGTTAATCCAAGAGATGGACATAATAAAACAGAGTAAAGACACCCACACAAGAAGTGACAAACCAGATGCAGCAATTCAGGCAATGTGGTGTAGGTAATAACCCAAACAAACCACTTCTTTTATAAATAGGGTAAAATTAACAGATGTCCTAAAAGCATTGGTTTAGAAAATATT
Organism: Quercus ilex subsp. ballota; assembly: GCA_032727855.1. Taxonomy (NCBI): domain Eukaryota; kingdom Viridiplantae; phylum Streptophyta; class Magnoliopsida; order Fagales; family Fagaceae; genus Quercus; species Quercus ilex. The sequence goes on from CM064909.1 coordinate 30,733,510, forward strand.
TTTAGAAACTTTTAATGGGAAAAGAAAAAAGAAGCTGATATTTTTTTTTACAGCTTTTTATATTTCCCATAAAAGTGGAATCAAAACTTTCCTAAAATAGTCCATTAACAAATGCCCTAAGGGCAGCCATTAACCAGACCCAAATAAATAATAACCCAAACCAGTCATATCAGTATTTAGGTGACATATGAGACTACAAATTTTTTTTTTTTTTTAAAGCATCTTCACCAAATACAGTTTTCTTCATCCTAAAATCTCTGCCACTTTAAAATTCATGTAAGCTGAATTTGGGTTATATCAATCAAACACTTCTCTCTAATCTGAATGGAAACACAAGTGTTATTGGGTATGGATGCATGTATGACACAAATACATGTGCTTTGTATGCATGGATTTTAAATGATAGTAAATGCATAAAGCAGTAACTACAGAAGTGGCATACAATTGTCCAATGTTACTTTGACCCAAAGTGCCTGATGATCCAACAAAGATACTTCCACCAGCTACAAAGGCAGAAAAGCAATTAAATTAGCATACCATCAAATAAAAACCTCAAGGTCTATTATTTAGAAAAAATTAACGTAGAAAAACAGTACAAACTGAAGTTACCTGGTTGTGTCTGACCATAATTACTAAGGTTAAAAGTGCTAGCTGTCTGAGCAGGCTGAACCGGTTGAAAAGGCATTGAAAAAGAGGGCTACAGGCGAAGACACAGTTAAAAAAATATATTGCTCAAGAATCAATATTACCTAAAGCATCAAAATTCAACACTGACAACAGGAGCACAAGATTACACGTTCACAGAGACAGGAGGCTGAATAAATAAGAACTTAGACTAGCAAATTCATAAAATAATTGCATATGCAACAAATTACATAAGACAGCAAGAGTAGTCAGATACAAATCAATGAATTGTCACTGGCTACCTTTATTTATTATTATTATTTTTTTTTAAAAGGTCGTAATCATGGTCTATAAAGACTATGGTATAACTTATAAGTTTCAAAGAGAAAAAAAAATTTATTAGCTTCTTCAGCTCCTACTCGGGCATATTTTACATAACAAAATAAAAAGTTTGAGGGCAAATTTGAAAAATAAGTACTTCACACAAATTCCTAAATAAAACATTTGGAACAAGAAGCTTAAAAAATGACATAATAAAAAGGCATTCAAATAATTTAAAGAATTACTCACATTTGTTTGATTGAAACTAAGTGATGGAGTGCTCGAAAAAGTGTTAAATCCAGTGGAGGAAGGACCGAGTCCTTGACCAAAGGGTGAATTCGTAGTCTGCCCAAATGAAGATTGTCCAAATGTGGAGCTCGTCTGCCCGATTGGTGGAGAGGATTGGAATAAAGGGGATGACTGAGTGTTACTAGTAAATGCTGGAATTGTTGTCTGAGCTGAACCAGAGTTAAAGATAGATGGTTGACCAAATATAGATGGAGATGAATTAAGACCAAATGTATTTGTCGTTGTTGATAATGATGTTGATCCAAAAAGGCTGGATGAAGTTGATGCACTAAAAGGTGAAGAACTGAACTGAGGAGTAGGTGAGCTTGTAAAATTTAAACCACCAATGCTGGAATTTTTTGGTGCAAATGGATTGGAAGGCATTGAGGAAGAGAAAGGATTTGCAGCTGACTGGCCAAATGATGGGGAGGGAGATGAACTAAAGTTTATCCCACCAGAAGGCTGACCAGCAGGGAGTGGTCCACCTGAAATTTCAAAGTTAACATGTGAGTTATCATCACTGGCAGTAAGCACCATAGGAAATTTAATATTTTGACACATTTTCAAAAATATACCTTTATCTCCCAATTGATAGTCCTCCCATCTCAGCTCCTCATGGCTTTTATCTTTGTATACAGGCATAGCTGATATTGATTCTAATTTCCCACCAGCCTGTGCACCAGCACTACTGTCTGCTTCAGTTGTTGGAGTGTAAGCAGCTACTCTACTTCCCCCACGTTGACTCCCAAAAGGTGACTGCCCAATGCCAGTGCCACCAAATGCTGGTGCTGTAGATTGTGCTCCTGTACAACAGCTCATATGGAGACAGTTCAATAAGTATTGAATAAAATACCGAAATAAAGATTAACAAAAGTTCTTCACAGAAATACAGAAGCTTGTCACCAAGTAACTCACCAAATGGAGAACTTTGGGCTCCAAAAGGAGTTGTGCTTCCAAATGGGCTGCTACCAAATGCAGAACTTGATTGACCAAAAGCTGGAGTGGACCCAAAGCTAAAGGACGGGGAAGTAGAAGCCCCAAAAGCAGGAGTACTTGCAGCACCAAATGCAGACGTTGTGGCACCAAAAGCTGGAGTAGTTGAGGCACCAAATGCAGGAGTGCTCGAGGCACCGAATGCAGGAGTGCTTGAGGCACCGAATGCAGGTGTGCTTGAGGAACCAAACATAGGGCTGCTTGAAGCTCCAAATGCTCCGCCAGATCCAAATACAGGGGCATTCGACACGCCGAATGCAGTCCCTGTGCTGCCAAATGCAGGAGTTGTTGCTGAACCAAAGGCTGGAGAGCTTGTAGCACCGAAGGCTGGGGTGCTTGCAGCACCAAATGCAGGAGTGCCAGTTGACCCAAAAGCTGGAGTACTACTTGCACCAAATGCAGATTGACTTGGTGCACCAAAAGGTGCGGTGGAACCAAACATACTACTTCCAAATGCTGGCTGTGATTGTTGATTTGTGCTTCCAAAGGGACTTGTTTGAGTAGGAGTGGACCCAAAGCCTCCAAAAGCAGGCTTCTGACCAAAAACAGATGACCCTATAGCGATAGGAGAGAGCTTTCAGTTCAGATAAAATCTTAAAAGAAAAAATGTGAACAAGTTGAGTACATAAAAAGTTCTTTTGTAGATAAGACATCCACCTACTTAAGAGAAATATTATTAGCTTCTCTATAATCTAACCTATATAGTCAATTGCAGAGAATGATCATTTAAAGTACTTCTTGTGGTCAAGAAGGGAGAAATATGAGTGCAGGGAGAAAAAAGAAAAACAAAAAAAGCAAGCATCCATTTACTCAAAAGTCGATAAATATAAACTAAACGCAAATTCAATTAATGTCTTAGTTATTATTTAGTGATCTATTCAAATTGTAAAGGTGAAACCAACCAACACCAAAATGATAGAAAGGGCAGCTGCAATAAAGTAGTAAAAGCTACCTCTTCAAAAAATAAATTTTTATTATATTTTTTATGATATTCCTTTCCCTCATCACTTACCAATGAGCTCTAGCTCAAATGTCAGCTCCAGCCCCTATAAGAGCAAGGTGGAGGATGAGGCCATGGGTTTAAGATCCACCAGGTGCACCTATAACTTACCAATAATAAAAAATTCCTGTCCCTCATCACTTCATACCCTTATCCCCTATAATTGCCTTCCAAAGTAATTCCATTATATTTACTTATCAAAAAAAAAAAAAAAAGTAATTACATATATTCAAGATAGAAAAAATGACCAAATAATACAATAAAAACCATAAAGCTGACAAATAACTTGTCTAGCAAGGAGAGAAGTACAAGAGACGTCATATCCTACGAAGCAAGTGAGGAACTTACAATTTTCTATCCAACACACTTTTTTTTTTTTTATTCATCTAGACAAACTCATTTAAAAAATCAACCAAAAGCTGTTGTCCATTGCATCAACCACCAATGCATATCAAATCGGAGTGTATCAAGAATAATGCTTAGTTTTCCAGTTTGTAATCAGATTATCCCCAAAAAAAAAAAAAGTATAAAGAATACATCCACTTCATACAGAAAACAATATATATACTTCAGCTCAAGCACAGCTTTCTCTTCCATGGATACTCAAGACTCTGAAATAGCATTTGAATATAACAAAAAGAAAGTCTAAATATGCACAGGAAACCAGTTATTACACAATTCACAACTACAAATAAATGATCATAGGATGCTGAGAGACATGATACATCAGGAAATAATCAGCAAAAACCATCTTTCTCAGCAATTAAATCAAAACCAAACAATCAGTTAACAGTATGAGAAGGAACAAGCAACGAATTGGACAAGTAAAAAAAAACTTTTAGACATACCACCAAATGATGATGATGAAGTACCGAAAGCAGGAGTAGAAGATGCTCCAAACGCAGACATTGTACTTCCAAACGCCGGTGATGATGAAGCACCAAAGGTCGTGGTGGAAGAGAAAGGTGAAGACGGTTGGGTTGTTGCACCAAAAACTCCAGTTGATGTACCCCCAAATAAAGAACCCCCAGTTTGTGAACCAAAAGGTGCTGAAGTACCAAAGGGTTTTGGAGCAAACGGATTGTTACTTGCATTGCTGGTCTGCCCAAAGACTGATGGAGACCCAAATGGGCTACTAGAAGACTGCCCAAAAGCTGTTTTATGAATAAGCACTAATTAATTTCCTTTCAAAAAGAAGCCCAGAGAACAAAACCTAAAGATCATTACGTACAATTCTGAAGATGAGCAGATGGAAAAAGAAAACCAAATGACTAAGAGAATCATAGCAAAATAACTAACCTGAGTAGATGCAAATCATACTCACCTTAATAAAAGAACATGAACGTTCGATGATCAAAAGAGCTCAACCAAATTATTAAAGAAGTAAAGATGAGATATAATTTTGATGGAAGCAAACCAATTTTTCCATTTGTATAACTGTAGTTGAAATTTAAACTAGAACACAAGTACGGGTACAATACAGCGACACAAGCAATTTTTGAAAAATTATAACATGATACAACAGATAGGACACCGTTACGACACAGGTACAGCACCCCAAGTGAAGTGTCCATGCATCCTACTTAAATGACACTCCAGATACACCACCAAAATGACAGAATCAAGAAAAGCCTCTAATATCTGCAAGTATAATTTTTCTAGGAATATCAAAGACCTACTCATAATGGCACAAAAGCATAAAAAATGTAAAAAATAAAATTAGGATCAGATATTAGAGCCTCCAGAAAAATCTAATTAAACAGATAAGTAAATACATATATTAACCAAACACTGAGGCATTAAAAAAAAAAAAAAACACACAAAATAATAATAATAAGTGACAAAGAGAAAAGGAAAAGCTTTAAGCAAATTAGACTCGTGGACAAAAAACATGCACTAACATATCAATAACATTGAAATGAAATTTAATCCAATCAAATACAAGCTCCCCAGTAAGAGTTGATTTCCCACAAGCCAAAAGTAAACATAAGATAACAGAAGAGAAAACATAAGATCCCAGAACATGAAATTTGGGATAACAAAACACATTGATTCAAGGATGACATAAAAACTTAGTTGAACAACACTTACGGTTCGAACTGAACATCCTTCAGTTTAACTCTCTTGGCCAATAAGATGAAGACGAAGACAGTTACCGAAAACTGAAACAGAGAAAGCATAACACAAATCAGAATACTTAATAAATCATCAACGCCAAAAACCAAAATCAACATTCCACAATGTTATTGGTTCCACGGCGATTGGTTCACGAGCATTGAGGCTAGGTATATGAATGATGTGCAAATTCGGATCCAAACTCCATTATTCCATAAATTACACAGACTACTCGTAGTGTTACTATAAATATCGAATCGTAATGAATCGAGGCGTATAAATTTGTGGAAAAGATTCAAAATCAGAAAGCGGATTAGGTTTCGAATTGAATAAATTAGAGTATATTGTGATTAATCTGATGAGAAAAATTGAAATAAACCTAAGTTAGAAAGTAGTCGTAGAAAGTGAAAGAGAAAACAGCGAGAAAGAGAGAGAGTGAGAGTGTGTGTGTGTTAGGGTTTTGAAAGAACATACCGAAAGTGAAAGCGTCGATCTCAGAGGCTCAGAGCAGTGTGGAAGATTGGGGAAGAATATATGATTACAAGGGTTTGGAGGAGTTGCATAAACAAAACTTCAGAATTTTTATTTATCGTAAATGTACAATAGTATTGGTTTTTCTTTTCCTTCCTTTTATATATGGCACAGCCTCAGGGTTAAATCCGCGTAGCGTTTTAACTAATCTTTTACCACTATAGTCTCTTTGTCTGCGTGAAAACAACGTCCGTACCTCAGTTTTTTTTTTTTTTTTTTTCTTTTAAAAAAATTCAATTTAGTTCTTTAAGTGGTTGTATTTATTTATTTTTCATTTTTTAGAAACAAAGAGAGAGAATGAGGTTGATGCAATTACCATCAAGTTGTGATATGGAAAGTTAAAAAATAAAAAGTTGAAAGTTAAAAAAAAAAAAAAATTAAAGGGTTCGGATTAAAAGTAATTTTTTTTTTTTTTAACATTCAATATTACCCATTGATTCATTATTGTACAAGATCAAGATTCATTAGAAAAAACAATTAATATGATCATTCTTACAAATATTTTGGTAATTTTCGATAAGCCCACTTTGAAGTGCATTCCCCTAGTTTAGGAATATAGTTTTCCTTTAACATTTCGTAGTTTTTGATAGCTTATAATCCTATACAACATGGACATATGTCCAAAACTTGCCACATGTTAGCATTGTGTTGAGTCCAGTGGCATAAGAGTACTAGATCCAAGCTTTGCCCAATAAATTAAACATTTTAATTTCAAAATTAACAAATTAGCTCTTATAATTTAAGAATGGCAGTGAGGTAGAATAGGGGGAGAGGGTTGGATCAAGGGTGCCCTATCCCCTCTTTAATCAGGGAGTTTGGCAAGTTTGGGCAGGGCATATTGGAAATATTTATCATTTTTAATGAAGTGACTTCAACATCAATGCTAAGAGATACAAGAGACAAGTATTTTGGGAATAATAATAGAATGGTAATAAAAATAAATAAATTATAAGTTGGATATATATATATATATATATAGACACCCACAAGCACCCCCCCCCCCCCCCCCAAAAAAAAACAAAAGCCCATCACTTCATTGGATTAGGAAAAATCAACACCATGTAAGGCGGGTTAGGCAAAGTGGGGAATTTTTGCATCCCTATTATAATCTAAAAAAAAAAGAAATTAAACCTTAAAGTTTCAATAATAAACAAATTAAACCTTAATCTATTTTACAATAAATAATTGTCTTTGGGTTTAATATATGTTGAGGGTATAATTTGTAATTTTTAAAACTATGGAATTAGTATATTACTTTTGGAAATTTCATGTTTCATTCGTTACATTCCTATATTATAAGGTTTAAATGTACAATTTTCTAAATTAAAATAGGGTTTTCTTGATTGAATTTTGATCTTGTCCTTGAAATTAAAAAATGTTACAATTTAATCTCTATGAAATTTAAGAGATCTTAATTTCATACTTTCTATAGGGGTAAAGGCCCAAATCCGGTATTGGGCCTTAGCCGAGAACACGGGTGATTCGAGAACGATTAAATAGTAGCAAGTGGTTTAAGCTCGTAGTATCATGAGCATGATATTAATGGGAATGTGGTCTGAGGAGGAATACCTCATCGGATAGACTAAACACGAGTCTGATGTAGATCATAATGATTAAGGCAACCTTTTAGGAAGTTCCAGTGGTAGAGACGTACTTCTCAAGTGTACCAGAAAGTAGAAGCTAGGAGATACCTAGGGAAAGGCTACTGCCACCGCATTGAATGCTCTGTAGCTAACTTTTTTGCTGCATTTATGTGGAGAAGACCCCTGAACAATGCTGCTTTGGCAACCACAACTCACAAAAAGCCAAAGAGCGTGTCTGATGGGACAGACACTTAAGTAGTGGTTTGGATGATCAACAAATGGAAGACCAAGATCATTAGGAGGGAGATATATAATGTAAGAGACCCCTGAAGGAAGGGGGATCGAAAAATCAGGAAAGAAACATTGTAGCAATTTAGAACTAGACTTATAATCAAACTTCGAAATCAATACACAAGAATCAGTCTCCTCGGAATACACCGAGGACATTTTTCCTTAGTAAATGTTTGTTATTTTCCTTCTTTTTTTTTTTTTTTTTTTGATTTGGAGTTATTTTCCTTCTTTTGTCATCAAGATCTGTTTATTTGTTGCTTAATTCATTAAAACCCAGTTTTCCAACTCATTTTTTACAAATTTATTGTTTTGGGCTTAAGTCCATATACTTTTTGGGCTAGGAGCTCAAATCTGGTCCTTACACTTTCTTTTATATGCTATCAAAAAAATGCATACTTTTCAACATAATACTAACATGCTCTTGCATAAATTTAATAGAAGAAAAGTAAAATGAAATGACAAAAACGATATTTATAAATAATAAAAAAAAGGAAAAAAAATTTCAAGAATGAGCTTGCAAATCTGAAGTATGTTTTTCATATTAATCTTATCAACTTTCTTGCATGTCAATACAACCATTTCATATCAAATCAACCTCGAATTTGTATGGACTAGGTAATAGAGAGAAAAAAATAAATAAATTATCCTACAATAAGATATGTAGGAAGACCCCTTTTATTTGTTATTTAAAAAAATTGTTAAAAGGTGCTAAAGTTGAAGTCATTTGGATTTAAAGACTTGCCAAAACAAGCTTTTAGCATTAATCTTAACGTTAAATTAAATAAATTTTAGGGAAAAATTACATGAAAGACCCGAACTTTATACCATAGTTCAAATTAAGTCTCAAGTATCTAATTTTATCAATTAAAGTCCCCAATTTATGAACTCGTTTCAAATTGAAGTCTCTGTCTGTCCATATGCATTAAGGAGTAGTAAGAAAGCTTATCAAAAAAAAAAAAAAAAGGAGTAGTAAGAAAGCATAGAATAATAGGAACCACCTAAAACTTTTTCAAATATCATTATGGTAAATTATTTTACAAAGATGGTAGAGACAAAAGAACTTCGCTTATAGCGAAACAAAAAGTATCAAAAAATCAAAATAAATTATCTAACGAAACACAAGGTTTTATCAACAATTAAACTTTTTTTACTGATTCATACTTCCCAAAAGTAACATAAATGAACTACGGAGATAGACATGGTCTCACATTGAAACAATTTCATAAGTTTGAAACTTTAATCAGCAAAATTAAAACCTTCATACCTTATTTTGAAACGTGTGTATACATATACATATGGATTTGGATTTGGTGCATTTGCACCTTGTAATTAGTAATTACCACACTCATGTGAGATGTAAAAGTTTAAAAGTAGTTCAAAATTTTTTTTTTACCCTTCTTTTTCGTTAACTTTTACTTCTCTTAGGAGTGTTGTAATTGAAAGATGCACTGGATCTCAATCCATATACATGCACAAAACCAAAACAAATTGTATAAAAGTTTTAAACAAATTAGGGGTTAATGTGTTTCAGTGCACTTTGTTTTCTGATCTATCTTTCTAAGCACTTATTTGTTTGGTAGAATTGGTATAATCTTAGGCCCAACTGTTATGTAATCTGTGATATGATTTATAGAGTTGCCTTGGTAACAAAACAAAACCCCAACCCAACAGTATATATGATTCGAGGTGGTTTAAACTTTTAAGCTATTCACCCCTATAATATGCATATGCCTGTACAGCTGTACTGGAATTAGAGTAATTCCTAGGGTAAAGGAATGACAGAGATGATTGTAATGAATTTTAGATCATTGCAGAAGGCCTTTGACAAGAAATTATGATATTGATTACTTGAGCTCATCTTAGGCTTGCATACTAATTTTTAAACTGCTTTGCTTGTCTTGGTCAAATTATCATCTAATATTGGCATTTCATGTTTTTTTTTTCAAGGATGAATTTGGACTTTGGTTGAAAATTTGAGACACTCTTTATTATTACTAATCCCCAAAAAAAAGCAAATGAGATAAGTCTTTACTGAGACCAATGAGGTCTTTTTTTAGGTTCACTACTTCATCTAGGAAGTTTCCCTGTTGGATTGCGCACACTTCTTTTTTTGGCGTTTGTACTAAAATCTTGTAGGAAGTGTTCAAATCCCTTTTTTTTTGAGGAATTATTAATTACAGCTAGAAGGGGTGAGATTTTTACGGATGTACAGTCCCAAGGTAACAAGCCACAAAATGTAACATCATCCAAAGAATCTAGAAGTCTTTCAGAGGCCACTATTGTTAGATAATGTATACAATCTCCTGTGCTTTGTGTAAGAGGGCCATTTAGTCCAAGAATTGGACTATTGGAGAACCAAGACCATCTAAATGTGGCTAAAACTAGGAACAATCGGTTGTGTTTATATTGCCAATCACTAAATAGTGATCATTTAATGAACATGAAAAGAGGGCTTGCAATAACCTTTCTTTTACTTTCAACTTTTTTATTTTTATTTTTTTTATAATTTTCAATTGGGGATCTCATTGTTGTAAGATGTTTTGCCTTTGTGGAATTTATTAGAGAGGAGGGATTTGTAACCACAATTTTTGTGAAAAATTATACTAAATTGCATATGTTCATTTCCAGTGAAGCAGGACACTACAGCAGGAAATTGTACAAGCCCTATTTTGGCACTTCTATGTTTAAAGGGCACAATTATGGTGAGATAAGTTCATAAGCCTTGCAATAAGCATGATATTAGTGAAATTTTGATTTTTGAAATACTAGAAGCGTTGCTTTAGTGAAATTTTGCACTCTAAGATGATTTCAACCCTTACTTGGATCAAGGAAGAGATAGAAGGTGGCATTATGCCATATATGTGTGATATAGAGCACAATCAAATTTGAGGTGATAAAACCCAGGTTTGGTAATAGAAATTGTAGTCAAAATAGACTAGCCTCCAAGAACTAGAAATTGTAGTCAAAATAGACTAGCCTCCAAGAACGTGACAAAGAGTAGAAAATTTTCTGGAATTAATTTGCTTGCCTTCTCTATTTCATTCTTTGCTTAAATGCGAATTCAATGCTTGGAAATTCAAAATATTAAGTGATAATGATAGGAAATTTGGCAATTCTAACTGGTAAACCTTACCACTAGCAATCCTAATTGAAGTATTAGCAATCCTTATTTAAACAATAGCTAACAACCTGATCAACTAACAATTCCTATATAAAAAAAAGCTCGGCAACCAACAAGCATTCTATCCTTAGCAGGCAAGCCTTATCAGCCATCACTTATCTCTGCACCCTTATCAGCATTATCAATACGCACTCCTTGCAATTTCGGACAAGCTTGTGTCATATCAGAGCCAATGTAGAATACAAAAAATTTATAAGTCACATAACCAAATTCCTCACTATCAATGCTACTAAGTTTCAAAATCAACCACATTGTGGAAGTATCCATGCAACTTAGTCTCAAACTCCATGCCAACCAAAAGGTACCCAACCAACCACAGTATCCGTGCCCTGAGAGGAATTTTTGTCATCCTATTAAAATAACATCAAAACAAATAGGTGAGCTTAAATTTTACACAAACAAAAAGACTATGACTAACAAATTAAAAAAATATACAAAACAAGCCTAGAAATATACAATCAAGTTCAGGAATATGCATAACAAACCTAGAAATATACATAACAAGCCTAGACACAGGACAAAAACACTGCTAAGAACAAACATTATAATCAAAATAGAAAAAAAAAACGTTTTTTCTTTTCAGTACACTTGAGTTCAGATATATACAGAACAAACTTGGAAAATAGGACAAAAACACTACTAAGAACAAACATATCATCAAAATAGAAGAAATCAAGTTTCTTCTTTTCAATGCACATGAGTTCAGAAATATAGAGAACAAACCTAGAAAGCAACAAATTGCCTACTATAAGAAATTGGTTCAAAGCAAGGTGATAAGAGAGGGTATACAATCCTCCAAAGGTCAGAAGTACCACAATAAGGCTAGTTAAAGGCTACAATATGGACTCTTCAAGATCCAAGAGACTTGCTGACTTACTACCACCATTAGGTGCAAAAATGAGAAAGGGCTAGCTGAATTCATCCAATCAACGTACATAAATAATAAACTGATATAATGCAACTACTTTAACAATCAATTCAGAAATATGGCTTCAAAAATAAAAAATCCTTCTAGTCGAAGATAACTAATAAATGTTGATGATGTGTAAAAACATTACTCTTATAATTATTCCAAGATAATAACATAATTTTTTTTCTAATTTATTTACATGCCCATGGCTTATTCTAGTGCAGATCTGTAATGTGCCTTCATCCACGGGAGTGAGCGGCTAATAATCCATAGTATGAGAAATTAGGGTTGCAATAGTGTTTATATAACGTAACCCTGCCCAATGCAAATTCCCAAAATACCCACTTTGTTCAATTCGTTACACTCCACTCTGTTCAGCCATAAGGCCCTTTGGCCAGTGACCTATAAACAATATGAGCCAACTACAACATTATCCCCTACATTTCTTAACCCTACCATTCCCTTCGCATCCAATCACACATTGTGCATTGAATTGAGACCCATTTGAGATCACAAATGGGTGATGGCCAATATTAGAGCCTAGCAAAGAGAAAAATGGGGAGGAATCTTTCCCTCTTGGTCCAATCAAAACAGCATAAAACAGATAAGCATTGAAAATAGCATATAGGCATCATTGAACCAAAATTGAAGACACTCATACTAGAAATCATATTATTAATTATTTTGCTTTTTTCTTTCAAAGCCTATATTAAACATATGTAACAAAAAGCTCAAAAAATGACATAATGAGAAAACTTCAATAATTTTAAGAGTTATTCACATTTGATTGATCATAACCCAAATGTGTTGCTAGAATTAATCAAGGATAACCTGCTTGATAAAGTACTTACCCTAAATCCAGTAGAGGAAGCACCACATATTTCTTGACCAAAGTGTGAACTTGTACTCTGTCCAAGGGAAGTTGTCTGTCCAAAAGTAGAGCCGGTCTGCCCGATTGTAGGCGTAGATGATTGCAATAATGGGGATGGCTGAGTGTAACTACCAAATGCTGGATTTGTTGCCTGAGATGGACCAGAGTTGAAGAAAGGTGATGCTGAACCAAATATAGATGGAGATGAATTAAGACCAAATGTATTTCTTGTTGTTGATAATGATGCTGATCCAAAAAGGCTGGGTGAAGTTGATGAGCTAAAAGGTGAAGAACTGAATGCAGGAGTAGCTGAGCAGGCAAAAGTTAAACCACCAAGGCTGGAAGTTTTTGGTGCAAATTGATTGGAAGGCATTGAGAAAGAGAAAGGACTCGCAGCTGATCGGCCAAATGTTGATGAGGGAGACGAACTAAAGAAAATCCCACCAACAGGAACGCGAAGTGGTCCACCTATAATTTCAAATTATAATGTAACATGTTAGTTATGATCCCTAGCAGTAGGCAGTAAGCAGTAAGCACCATAAGAATTTTAAAATTTTGACACATTTTCAAAAAATATACTTGTATGTCTTAATTGATTGTCCTCCGATTTCAGCTCCTCATGACTTTTATCTTTGTATTCATGCAGGGCTGATGCCTGTGCACCGCAGTCAGCTTCAGATTTTGGAGTGTACGCAGTTCCACCAGCTTGATTCCCAAAAGGTGATTGCCAATAGCCAGTGCTGCCAAATGCTGTTGTAGGTTGAGCTCCTGTACAGCAGTTCATAAGGAGAGGAGACCAAGTTCAATGATTATTAAATAAGATACAAAATTAAACATGTATAAGCTAACAAAATTCCTCACAAAAAGAAGGAAGCTTGTCACAAAATAACTCACCAAGAGAACTCTGGGCTCCAAATGGAGTAGTGGTATTACTAAACGGGCTGCTACTAAATGCAGAAGTTGATTGGCTGAAGGATGGGGCATTAAAAGCCTCAAAGGCAGCAGTAGTTGAGGCACCAAATGCAGGCGAGCTCGACACACCAAATTTAGGGGTGCTTGAAGAAAATATAGGGCTACTTGAAGCTCCAAATGCACCACCAGATCCAAACACAGGGACACTTGACCCACCAATTGCAATCCCTGTGCTACCAAATGCAGGAGTTGCTGTTGAACCAAAGGCTGGGGTGCTCGCAGCACCAAATGCGGGTGTGCTTGTAGCACCAAATGAAGGAAGCTTGTCACAAAATAACTCACCAAGAGAACTCTGGGCTCCAAATGGAGTAGTGGTATTACTAAACGGGCTGCTACTAAATGCAGAAGTTGATTGGCTGAAGGATGGGGCATTAAAAGACTCAAAGGCAGCAGTAGTTGAGTCACCAAATGCAGGCAAGCTCGACACACCAAATGTAGGGGTGCTTGAAGAAAATATAGGGCTACTTGAAGCTCCAAATGCACCACCAGATCCAAACACAGGGACACTTGACCCACCGATTGCAATCCTTGTGTTACCAAATGCAGGAGTTGCTGTTGAACCAAAGGCTGGGGTGCTCACAGCACCAAATGCAGGTGTGCTTGTTGCACTAGATGCAGGAGTAGTTGAGGCACCAAATGCAGGTGCATAGGCATCAAATGCAGGTGTGCTTGAAGAACAAATTACAGGACTGCTTGAACCTCCAAATACTCTGCCGGATCCAAATACAGGGGCACCTGACCAACCAAATGCAGTCCCCGTGCTACCAATTCTAGGAGTTGCTGTTGAATTTGGGGTCCACGTAGAATTAAAGGCAGGGGTGTTTGAAACATTAAAGGCGGTCATAGCTGGTTTACCTGAGATTTCAAATTATAATATAAAGTCTGTCTTATTATTGTTGGCTGTAAGCAGCATAAGAATTTCTGAATTTTGACATATTTTCAATAATGTACCTTTATCTCCCACTTGATAGTCCACCCATCTCAGCTCCTCATGACTTTTATCTTTGTAGACAGGCATGGCTGATATTGACTGTAAATTCCCACCAGTTGGTGCACCATTCTGAACCTCAGTTGTTGGAGTGTATGCAGCTACTCTACTTCCCCAACTTTGACTCCCAAAAGGCGACTGCTGAAAGCTAGTGCCACCAAATCTTAGTGTTGTCGACTGGGCTCCTATACGACAGTTCATAACGAGACAAAGTTCAGTAATTATTGAACAAGATACAAATATAAAGATGTATAATCCTACAAAAGTCCATCATACAAATAAGGAAGCTTGTCACAAAATAACTTACCAAAAGGAGAATTATGAGCACCAAAAGGAGAATTCTGAACTCCGAAAGGAGTAGCAGTGGTACCAAATGGGCTGCTACCAAATGCAGAAGTTGATTGGCCAAAAGCTGAAGTGGACCCAACACTGAGAGACAGGGTAATAGTAAAGGAACCAGATATAGGAGTAGTTGAGACACCGAGTGATGGCATGCTTGAGGCACCAAATGCAGGAGTGCTTGAAGAACCAAATACAGGACTGCCTGAAGCTCCAATTGCTCCACCCAATCCAAATGCAGGGTTAATTGAAACAGAGAATGCAGGACTTGATGTTGAACTAGAGGTTGGGGTGCTTGTAACACTAATGGAAAGGTTGCTTATAGCACCAGAGGCAGGGATGCTAACCTCAAAAGTAGGGGTGGGCATGGCACCTACTGCAGGTGTGCTTGTAGCACTAAATGAAAGCATGGTTGTAACACTAAAGGCAGGGGTGCTGCTTGCACCAGCTGCAGACTGACTTGTTGCACCAAAAGGTGTGGAGGAACCAAATATGCTACTTCCAATTCCAGATGTGATTATTAAATTATGCTTCTAGAGGGTCTTGTTCAAGTAAGAGCAGACCCAAAGCCTCCAAGAGAAGTCTTCTAACCAAAGACAGATGAGAGCTATCAGTTCCAAAAAAAAAAAAAAAAAAAATTAAAAAGAGTAAAGAACACATGTTCAGTAGATAAAAAATTATTTTTGCAAAGAGTACTAAGATGTCCATATGCTTAAGAGATCATATATAGAAGTAGTTACTCTACCGTAAACTTGTCTTTATAGCCAATTGTAGAGGATGTTCTTCATTCATATGGAAAAAGAATGCAAGCATCCATTTACTCAAAAGTCAATAAATATGAACTTAAAACAAATCAATTTAATACTTTGGTTAATATTGACAAGCTGTTCAAACTGTAAAGAGGAAACCAACCCCATTGCCAGAATGATAAAAATAAAATAAAATTAAAAAAAAAAAAAAAAACTGCAGCTAGAATAAACACTATTAAGTTCTATTACTTCATTTATGATAATCCTTTCCCTCATAACTTCATAACCCTGTCCTCTATAATTGGCTTTCCCAAAGCAATTCCAATAAATACACAACAACGAAACAATAAATTAAAAAAAAAAAAAAACCATAAATCTGACAAATGACTTGTCTGGCAAGAAGAGAAATACAAGAGACATGATTCTATGAAACTAGTGAAGAACTTAAAAATTTCCACACAAGACAAACTGATTTTAACAATCAGCCCAAAAGCTTTTGTGCATTGCATCAACTGCCTGCCAGTGCATGTCAAACCAGAGTGTCCCAAGAATAAACCCATTTGATATGAAAAACAAAATCCATGTTTAATTCAAACTCTAGCACAACTTCATCTCATGGGAAACAAATAACTCCAAGTTTGTATATATGGAAAATAAAGATGAAAGAGATTGGAAAATAATAAACATCTACGGGGGAGACATTGGCATGTTTGGTTGTGCATGGTTGAATGTTGTATGAAACTAAAAAGGTTACTGTATCTCTTAAAAAAAAAAGGTTACTGTAAAACAGTTTTGTGTCATAAAAATCACACGTTTTGAAGGAAGGTACATACCGTGGTGAATCGTAGATATTTGGTATCAAAGCATAAACAGTAGTAAGTAGTAACACACTAGAATTTTATTTGTAAAAGGTTGTGAACTGCCTCTCACTGCGTATATATAATATTTGGGCTGCGTTCAAATTAAGTCACTCACTCTCACAGTTTCACTTACTCTGCGTGAAAACTACGTCAATACCAGAAGCGTTTTTAAAATTTATTGGTTGCTTTGGCCTCCTTTAAATCTTAAATTTCCATAGAAAAGCCCAAATATTAAAAAAAAAAAATTCAATTGATACAAAGACCCACACACAAAAAAAAAAAAAAAAAAACATCTTGCCCAAGTTCAATTTAATAACAAATTTCCAAATCCAAATTAAAAAAAAAAAAAATCTATAACAAATACCCAAATCAGCTAAGTAAGGAAAAAAAAAAAAAATCAATGATCCCTCGCAAATAAAAAGAAATCTTCCCTTTCGTCTGCTCTGCTCCGATGATCGGCGACCACCTTCCTCCAGACCAGTGGTAGAGGTGCAGTAGTATCTGTATCTCTCTCTTCGTTTTTGGTTTGCCGGTATCTCTCTCTATTATTTATTTCTGTCATTCTCTCTCTGTTTTGAATATTTTGAAGTTTAGTAGTGGAGTATTCCTGTTGACGTGTTCTTCTTTATGTCATATCTTTGATCTTTTTTTTTTTTTTTGAAACTTCATATCTTTGATCGTTAGTTTATTTGATTGTTAATATCTTTGATGGTTTTTTTTTTTTTTAAAAGGGGGATGTTCATTCAATTAAAGTAGTGAAAGATCACGATACAAGGCTTCAACTGCTGGTGGGGGAGAGTCCTCCATCCAGTAAACATCCTCATCTAAACAATTTCTAGCATATTGGGCCAAAACATGTGCCACTTGATTCCCACCCCTCCCAACACAGCAAACACTAACCCATTGCAAACTCCGCAGCAAGTGACGAATGTCATCCACAACATTGCCAAATGGAGAAGTGTTTTCCACAGAAGAAGAAATAGCCTGAATAACATTGATGTTGTCTCCTTCAACAATCAATCTCGAAAATCCAGCATCTACTGCAAATTCTATGGCTCTTCGGCATGCAAGAAATTCTGCTTCATCACTTGTGCGCACCATCGGACCACTAGCACTCATAGCAGCCATTACCTCACCTTTTTCATTTCGGATAATTGCACCATAGCCTGTTTTGCCTGAATCCGAAAACACAGCTGCATCAAAGTTCAATTTGAACTCTTCTGGTGGCGGTGGCTGCCATGTATCTCCAGTTGGTTGCTGTGCTCGCTGTACGCCCAGCCGAGTTTGCACTTCTCTGAACTCTGTGATATACTCCTCAGCCCGCTTAGTCAAACTACTTGGTACCTTCAGTTGTCCTCCATGCAGCAGGCAGTTACGTTGGTTCCAAACAATCCATGCTTGGGTCCAAAATAATTCAAGTTCATCTTGAGGAAGCCGCTCCAACAACTCCTCCATTAGGTGCATCATATCAGTCTGGCCGTGTCTAGCTTTCTGCAGCTTTCGAGAACTTCCGGCCCATATATCTTGGACTGCTGCACAATCCCAAAGGGCATGAATAGTAGTCTCCGTTTCCCTTGTACAAACCGAGCATCTGTCATCATTAAGCACCTTTCTTCTGGTCAGATTCGCCGCAGTTGGGAGGATCTCGTTGCATGCTCTCCAGGCAAAAACTTTTATTTTGTTTGGAAGCCGAAGCTTCCATATTGCCTTCCAAATATTTTTTGCAGCAGCCTCCATTGATGTTCCACCCCGGTTAGCATCAATTAAAAGCCTCCTCGCCACCTGATATGCTGACTTAACACTGAACAGCCCCCTTGGATTATGCAGCCAAAAAACAGAGTCAGGTACATTTCTTCGGCTCAATGGAATTTGGCAAATGGCTTCAGCTTCATCCGCATGAAATATGGCCCTGATATCCTCATATTTCCATATGTTCAGCTCCGGATTAATCAAATCTGCCACCATCAACTCTTCCCAATTTCCTTGAACCGAATTAAGGACTTTGTTTGTTGGGAAATTAGGCAGCCACCTATCCTTCACAGCATTGATTGAAAGTCCATTCCCAACTCTCCAACAGTGACCGGCTTGAATGATTGGTTGTGCTGCCATCAAGCTCCTCCACACATATGAGCAATTAGGAGATTCTTTAGCCTCTAGGAATGATGATCTTGGAAAGTACCTTGCCTTAAAGCATCGATAAAGCAGCGAATCGTTTCCATGCACCATCCTCCACCCTTGCTTGGCCAACATAGCCAAATTAAAGGCTCTCAAATCTCTAAATCTCATTCCACCCTCTTTCTTTGAAACCGTTAGCTTATCCCAACTCCTCCAATGAATTTTTCGTTCATTGCCAACTTGACTCCACCAAAATCTTGCACATAACGCTTCTAGTTCAATGCACAATTTCAGAGGGATTTGGAATACACTCATAGTGTATGTGGGTATGGATTGAGCCACGACCTTGATAAGGATTTCCTTACCAGCCCTAGACAACATCATGCCCTTCCATCCTTGGAGCTTCTTCTAAACTCTATCCTTCAAATAAGAGAAGGTGTTGTACTTAGCCCGACCAATCAAAGTTGGTAGACCCAAATAATTAACAAATCGATCCACCTCCTGTACTCCCAAAATTTCCAAAATCTGGCCCTTCTGCCTTTTTGAAGTATTAACACTGAAATAAGTTGAAGACTTTTCAAATTGATACTTTGCCCAGAAGCTCTCGCATAAGTTTGGAGGATTCCTGCTATGGTTTCTCCTTCAGCCCGAATTGCCTGGCAAAACAGTAATGAATCATCTACAAACATAAGGTTATTAATCTTTGGTGCTCCTCTACAAATTGAAACTCCCTTAATCCTCTCTTCTGATTCCGCTTTTTTTAACAAAGCAGTAAGGCATTTAGCACACAATAGGAATAAGTATGGTGATATTGGATCTCCCTGACGGATACCTCTAGATGGCTGAATCATACCGTAAGGTTTCCCATTCACTAGAATAGAAAAGGATGGTGTTGTAACACAGCTCATCACCCTCTCAATCCAACCAACTGGGAACCCCATCTTCTCCATAATACTTTGCAGGAAGTGCCACTCTACCCAGTCATAGGCCTTGCTGATATCAAGCTTCAATGCCACAGAGCCCATTTTCCCCTTTTTTCTGGCATGCATTGTATGAAGTGTCTCATAGGCCACCAACACATTATCAGTGATCAGTCGTCCCGGTACAAAAGCACTTTGTGTGAGTGATATGATTTGAGGCAGTACCTATTTTAATCTGTTTGCCAAGACCTTGGAAATAATTTTGTAAATAACATTATACAAACTTATAGGCCTAAACTCAGACATTCTCTTTGGATTTTGTACTTTAGGAATAAGCACAATATTTGTATGATTAATATCAGGGAGCATGTTACCATTATTTAAAAAATCCAAAGTAGCTAAAACAACAGAATCACCCACAATATGCCAGAATTTTTGATAAAAAAGGGCATTCATACCATCAGGTTCTGGAGCTTTTGTTGGTCCCATTTGAAAGAGGGCCACCTGCACTTCTTCAGCAGTAAATTGAGTTGATAGAAATTCCCGCATGTCATCTATTAGCCTACTCTCCACTGCATTCAAACACTCCTCCATCTGATCTCCCGCACCTGCCGGAAAAAGGTTATCAAAGTAATCTGAGGCTACCTGACCCACTTCCTCCAAATTCTCCACCCACTGTCCTTGTGAATTCCGGATACCTCTGAATAACATCTGCACATTCAGCTCGAAGCAACCATGACTCCTCAAACCTGAAACTTCTCCCATGGTGCTGCCTTGGTTATGAGAAGGATTGGATATGCAATAAAAGTGGAAGGTGATCTGATGCATGAGATGACAAGTGCACAACTCTACTCATCTGAAATCTGTCAGTCCATTCTTTATTCGCTACCCCCCTATCAAGCCGAATCTTAGTATTAGCTTCCCCAGGCCTCTTATTACTCCAAGTGTAGGGATAACCCTTATATCCAACGTCATGCAATTGATAACAACTCAAAGCCTCCCTAAAAGCTTCAATCTGTGAAAATTGCGGCTGTCTTGCACTCTTCTTCTCAGATGCATGTAAAAAGGCATTAAAATCTCCAATCACCATCCATGAACCCACATCAAATGTTTGTAAATATTTTAACAGTCTCCATGAATTTTCCTTCTGCTGTGCATCTGGCCACCCATAAAACCCAGTCAGGTACCAGACAAAGCCATCATCTTCAGTTACTTTAGCTAATACATGGTTAGCAGTGAAATTGACAACCTCCAACCTCACATCATTCTTCCACAAAAACGCCAAACCTCCCCCAGAATCCGGGTGTTTAACAATAATCTTATTTTGAAACGGTAAATTTCCATACAACTTTTCAAAACCTTCCTTATTAAGTCTAGTCTCCATCAAGAAACATACCGTGGGAACTTGCTCCCTCACAATCTTACGAAGGCTTCGGCCTGTCCAAGGGTTCCTAAGCCCTTGGCAGTTCCAGCTTAACAGCCTCATTGCTCCCGGCAAGGGTGGCTCTCTACCCCCGTCGATCCATGGTCATTGCTTTCCTCATCACTGATCAATTTTCCTTTCTTACAAGTCTGCTCATCAACTTGCCCTTCATGTGCTTCACGTGACTCTCTCTTTCCCAATCCAGGTAGCATAACAGCCTTACTAAAACTTCCCAAACCAAAGTCCATTCTATTTATACGGGTCCAAGTACCTTTGGGCTTGACAATATGAGGTCCACTCTTATCTTGACTCAAAGTAGACATGTCCAGCCCCGGCCTTTGAGTTTGTATCATAACTTCCACCAAAGCATCCTCAGTGGATTTAGAATTAGCTCCCACGTTCCCATCATCTCCATTTGAATCCTTGCTGACCTGTCCATACTCCTTATTTTCCTTACCCGTTCCTTCATTAACTGAGTTTGATCCCTTCACATTTGCATGGGAGTAAACACACGCATTATTATTAAGCGTGATTTCAGCAGCTGTTCCAGGAATCACGGCCTCAGAGTTAATCACATTGCTAGGGTTGCTAACATCTCTAGGGTTTCCAACGTCACCCATGCTTGCCGTCATCGCCGTTGCACTCATCGAACCACCCTGCACTCCTTGTTTCGATCTCTTTTCTGCTGCATAACTCGTTTCCTCTTCTGAACCTGCCATCTGACCTAAGACTTTAGAAAATGAAGCTCTTGGACGACCACCCACAGCCCTGAGAAAATCACCATACTGATACTCAATTCGGTCTCCCTTTTTCTCCACTGCATAATGTGCTGCACAGTGCCTCAAATCATGGCCTAAGATTCCACAGTAGTGACAAAAGATGGGCAATCTCTCATACTTAAAAGACACCCACGTTTTAACACCATCCGACCCATCAATAAACCCTCCCCTTCGAATAGGTTTTGAAATTGGTAAGGCTACCCAGACTCTCATAAACATACTTATATCATCTTTCCGCTTCTTCCATTCCACCTCCTCAACCTCACCCAAGCGACTTCCCACTTCCCTTGCAACTTGAGGGGAAACCATATCGAATGGTGCATCCCATATTTGAACCCAGAGAGATGCCGACTCCAATCGAATGTTTCCCATGGTCATACACTTCTTCCACCTCTGAAGTAATAGTAGCTGATTATCAAAGGACCAAGGGCCTCCTCTCAAGATCCTATCCAAGTCAAACTCTGATTGAAATTTGAATTGGAAGAGATTCAGCCCTACTTCAAGAATCTGCATCGATTCATTCAATCCCCACGCTCGCCTAATCGTTTTCTTCGCTGCTACTTTGTTAAACGACTTACATGTGAGGAATTTTCCAATCAAACTCAGAGTACAACTTTCAATAGCATCCAATCTTCCATCATCCGAGATGGCTATAGTTTCTTCCTCATCAGTAGTTAACTTCATCTTGTCAAGTCTATCACACACAACATCCTCCATTCTGCCTAGTATACCAGTGGACAATTACCCCTTCGCACACAGCCAAGGGAGGAAGTACTCGCACTAGAACGAGAGAGAGAGCTCCACGAGAGGGAGAGACTTATAATGAAAGACTTAAATAAAATTGTCTTATGTTTTTCTTATTACATAGTTATATATATATATATATATATAAGATAGAAATTCTACTATATCCTAATCTAAGTGTATATGTGTGAAAACTCCCTCCTGGAGATAAAGTAGCATGTGTGACAAAAAAAGAGTAATAGAAAAAGTGTTAGTAATTTAAAGAAGGAAATCATTCACAATTGATGCATATTTTAAAAGAAAAAGTGTTCAAAATTTGGATGCCATCGCTCAATTCTTTATCCAAAATACTGAAAATTGCACAAAGATGTGAACTTAATAGATATTGTTTCTTTGAACATGATCAAAGATTACAATTATAGATGTGAGAATGAATTTTTGAGTGATTGCTTAGCTTTATACGTAGAAAAAAAAATTGGCTAAAAAAAAAATTAGTTCAAGCTCAATATAACCGTGAAAGAAAGTAGGAAACTTTGTTAAGTTAAAGTTAATTATAGATTAATACTTTTTTTTTTATAAAGAATTTTGTTTTAGTATTTAGCTTAACCCCTCTTAGAAAAAATTTCTGCCTTTGCCATTGAGTCTAGTGTTCTTGTAGAACTTAAATTTGGTGGAAGAGCAGTAGTAATTGTGCCTTACAAATTCTATTTCTACACGCCTATCACTCAATGCTCCTATGTAATGGATTCGATACAATGTCGATATTTATCCAAATTTGTCACATATCAGCATTGTGTCAAGTCCATTACACAAGAGCACTGGACCAAAATCTATAACACTTTATTTCAAAATTAAAAAAAAAAAAATTAAATCTTATAATTTGGATGGCAATAAAACAGAGTGTAGGGGAGGGGGATTGGATCAAGGTGCCCCATACCCTTTTCGAGGTAGAAGCATGGCAAGTTTGGGGCATGACGGTTGGAGATATTCTACCATTCCTAATGAAGTTACTTAAACATCAACAAGACAAAAATGGAAGCAAAATAGGAGGGGTGTCATGAATGTGCTAAGAGAGACAAAAAAACAAGTTTTTTTTTTTTTTTTTTTGATAATAGAATATGTATAAAAAAATTAAATTATTTATAAGTTGGATATATATATATATATATATATATAAATGTTTATATAAATATAATTTAATCTCTTTTGTCTATAGAAACACACAAATCTAGGATGAGGCAAGATAAGGTGGGGCCAACAAAACATGTCCCCCGCTCTATTAGCTCTCAAGAGCTGGAAAATCAGTGCGAGATAGGGCAAGTTAGACAAAGTAGGGAATTTTGTCATCCCTATTATAATTTCAAAAACTAAAAATTAAACCTTTAAATTTCAATAAGTAACAATTTAAACTTTAATCCATTTAAGTAGAAATGCATTATGTTTGGAGTTTCATATATGTTGAGGGTATAATTTGTAATCTTTGAAATCGCAGAGTTTAGTACAATACTTTTTGGAAACGTGAGGGTTTAACCTATTACTTGCAAAATTACATGTGCTATTCGTTACATTCTTAAATTATAGGGCTTAAAATGTACTCTCTTTTTTCTAGATTAAAAAAGGCTTTTCTTTATTTGAGTTAATTTCAAATTTTCTTTCATATGCTTTAAAATAAAACGCAAATGTTTCAATGAGAGGACTAAAGTGCTCTTTCATCAATTTAACAGAAAGATAAGTAAAATGATACATTTTAAATGATACTTGTGGCAGGTGAAAAGTAAATCGGTTAATTAAGACTGGTTTTAATTAAGCTACAGGTCACTCACACAATGAATTTATAGAGATTGGATGCAAGGTCAACCATGAAATACCCGTTGCGCAACATGAAACAAAGATTAGAGTTAAATTTTCTTATGTGAAATAGAAAAATTCAATTAGAAATAGTGTAGAAATTAGCTAAGTGTTCGTCCTCAGGTTCAGTCCGAGGATGAAAGTAAAGCTAAATGGTTTCTCTCTTTCTTTTGTTTTTCTCCCCTCAATCTCCCATCCACTTTGATCCAAGTGCTCCTTGGCTTTATATAAATTAGAAAGGATGCATTTGGATCTTACACTTGGTGGGTTGAGATAAGATTTTCTTGATACTTGTCTCATCAAGACCTTACTAGAAAGTTTCTACAACAAAATATGAGTTGTGAAGGACACTGTTCATGGTTATTTCTCCATTAATGCGGCCTGGTAAGTGGTTGCAGTGCATTTAATTCAAAGGGGATGGTTGCCTTGTCCTTCCTTTTTCTTCACTTCCTTGTTCAGAACCAAGTTACCTTTGTCTCATCGGGGATTGCACCATGCTTCCTTCATTTCGGATTCTCGACCTTCCCGAGGTTAAGTAGGAATCCTTGATATCTTCATCAGTAGCATCATCCCGAACTCCTTACTAGTTAAACAAGTCCTCTCTGTATAGTTCCCCTCCTCGGAATTACTCTTGCAGCCTCCATTAACTACCTTTGATCCTCGTCCCCCCACAATACTTATATAAAAATATATGGTCTGTCTCCCCTTCCATTCAAAATCCTCTCATTCCCTTCCATTTTTAATTAGATGAAAGACACATGGCAAATAAACAAACCAAAGGCCAGGGAAAAAAAAAAGTCAAATACAACTTTTCTCTCATGTGTCAATGTTATTTTCCCACTAAATAAATTTAGGTAAAATTACATAAAAGACCCAAAGTTTATACCATATTTTAGATTAAGTCTCAGGTTTTTAATTTTGTCAATTAAACTTCCCAATTTATGAAATCATTTCAATTTGAAGCCCTTGCTCATCTCTATTATTGAGTAGTAGCAAAGCATAAATAAGTGGGAAACCATTGATTAAACTTTGCATTTCACCTAAAACTTGTTCATAAATGAACAGAGATGGTAGGAAGAAAAAGCTTCTCTTATAGCGAAAAGGAGTATTAAGAAATCAAAATAAATAACCTAGGTGAAACATAAGATTTTATCAATAGTTCACCGTTTTCTTTATTACATTACCATCCAAAATAACATAAATGAATCATGGAGATAGACGTGGACTTACATTGAAATAATTTCATAAGCTTGGAACTTTAATTGACAAAGTTAAGAACATGAGACTTGTGGCAGGCAAAAAGTGGAACTAATGGATTAAACAGATTTTAACGTGTTACCTTTTGCTCACACAATTAATTTTAGAGATGGGATGCAAAGTCAATCTATAAATACCCATGACAAGATAAATAATGACAGTAAGATTAATCTCAGGTGTGATTGAATGTATTCAATTAGAAAAAGTCTATAAATGGATAAGTGTTCGTCCTCGGGTTCAGTCCGAGGAAGAGGTTACAATTGGATAATCTCTCTTTTTCTCTCCAAAATTTGTGTCCCCTGATCCAGGTGCTTCTTGGCGTTATATAGTTAGCCAAAATGCATCTAGACTCTACATTTGGAGGGCTAGGATCAGACTTCCTTGATACTTGTCCCATCAAAACCTTGCTAGAAGGTTTTACACTAAGATGTGAGCTGTGTGGGTACTATTCATGGTCATTTCCCCATTAATGTGGCCAGCTAAGTGGTTGCAGTGCATCTAATGCAAAAGGGATGACTGCTTTATCCTTCCTTTTTCTTCTCTTCCTTGTTCAATGCTTAGTTACCCTTTTCCACTTTCAGGTTGCGCTGTGCTCCTTTTGACTCTGCCTCTCGACTTTCCGAGGTTAGGTGGGTGTCCTTGGTGCCTGTGCCAATTGTGGCCATTCAACCACTATACGAGTTAAGGGAGTACTTTTCGAGGACATCCCACCAATACTCCCCAAGGTCTACCTCCTTGGAAATGCCCTCATCCCCTTTATCGATTGTCTTGGATCCTTGTCCCCCCACAAGACTTAATCTAAAATCGTGTGTATATATACTCACACACACACAAAATCAAAAACAAATTGCACAAAAGTTTCATACAAAAGAATATAATAAAATTTGGATTCTAGAAGCTAGCCGTGGGGATTATTAATTTATGATTGGTTCGGTTAATAGATGCCCTTAGGCATTTGTTAATGCATAATTTTAAGAAAGTTTTAATAACACTTTTATGGAAAATAAAAAATAAAAAAGTTATTTTTTTATTTACCTATAAAATATTTCTAAAAATATTTCTTAAAACAACGTTCTTAGGATAGTCGTTGACTTTTTCCATTTATAATTAATGTTTATTAGTTATTATACACATTTTTACATGACTGTACACACACGAGATCAGAATTGAAATGGTGACTTGAGTCATGATTTCAGTTCAAATTTCACATGTGTACAAACCTTCCTTTCACCTTCTTAGAATAATCCTTCGCCATGGTAAATATCATGAGCTTAAGGACTTCACATAAAGGAATAGACAATGGCAAACCAAACATAGGGGAAGTTCATATTGAAGAACCCACCCAAGACTTAGAAACATTTTCAAGAATTAGGAGCCTCCTTGTAGTAAGCCCTCTATGTATTATCCATGTTTGAAGCAAGGAAATTATCGATCTCAAAAATATATAGCCGGTATCCTCTCCTCCCTAATGCTAAGTTTGGAGGGAGAGGAGAGTAGAGGGGAGGAGAATAGAAGGGAATGGTTATTCTCTACCTTGTTTGGATTTTTTAAAATTAAGTAAGGGAAGAGGAATAATTAGCGTTTTCATAGTTTGTAATTTTGTTAATATAGGAAGGGTAAATTGGGTAATTTATTTGGTCAAGCACTTTTATGCTCTACTCTCCTTTCAAATCTCTCCAATTTGGGAGTATTAAAAATAAGGGGTTAGAAGTAATTAGAACCCCTCCAAACTCTTCCAAATCCCTCCCCTTCCTCTCTTAAAAAAAATCAAAACATGGCAATTTAACTTACTCTCTCTCTCTCTCTCTCTACTTTATTTCCCTCTACTCTCCCTCCGTCCAAACAAAATCCAAACAAAATATAAAAGTAGCTTTCAGGAATGGGGAAGGATACCACTGTAGAATCCAGAAATCTCTACCAAAAGATAGAAAGCTTAGCAACACAACAGCCAATTTGCCACCTGAATGCCCTAATGTGTTTAACTATTAATTGTACATGACTTTAGAAAACTTCTTTTGACCCATCAAAAGATCCTAGAACACCTTTGAACAGAATTTTTGGTAGACCAATGACAACTACTTAGACACTCACAAATTTATCGAGTACGCACGGCCATGCGCTTCAAAGCAGGATCACCAAATGAAAATTAGTTGTTAACGCACTTTATTATTAACTTAGTTATATTTGAAGTACCTTTATTCTTTTTTTTTTGAGACAGGAAGTGATGAATTAGTTGTATTAGATGTAACCAGTGTTAGTTTGACACTTGGCAAGAAACTAATGGCTGTTAGTTGTAGGACAGATTGTATAAGTACTCTTGTACTCTCATTTTAGTGATAAATTTTTGAGAATCAGTGATTTTAAGCCTTTGTGTGCTTTTCTTGTAGAGGTGCCTAACCACCTACTAAATGTTCTAAGCAACTCCCATTGCTAAACAAAACTAAAAACAGTTCAGCCTACACACATTCCCTATACCAGGAAGTTTTATTGATTATATATTAAACAAGTACAAGTGCCCTTTGATTATATACAGAGGGTTGTCAAATGTGGGAATCCCACAAAAGATGCGGATTCACAAATGGAAGAGGATATAAAAACACACTTCTCTGAACTTAGGTCAGCTGCGGAGCCTCTTCTAGTGCCAGCACATCAGCACTTTTAGAAGTATTAGCTTCTCAGTATATGATATCTGACTTCAGCTTACCAAGAGGTTCCTGTAACTTAACACTAGCTGCAAGAAGTGAAGAGAAAATTATAACTTGACTTAGAAAAAAGTTGACATCAAGATGTTCAGCGATGCTTCCATCCACTGGAATGATGTTGACATCAAGATGTTCATAAAGATTATGCCATAAGTGTCTACTTGTTAATATATATATATATATATATTTTTTGGTAAACTGGATAATTTCATTAACTAAGATAAGGAAGCAGTAACAGCTTGGTCAGGACAGAGACTGGTACAATAATGGCCATAAAGGTCCAAGAGGAAAAATTCCAACAAACATGAGACTTTAAGAAGCTACACCCAATAATTTGGGAAAAATATGATGGCTAGCTAGTAAGCCGTAATAAATAGACAAAAATGAATAGATTATTAAGCTTCTTCAATCTTTGCTCAAGTGTAAATTATATAACAAAAAGAAGAATTTTATGAAAGCCAAATTTGCCAAAGTAGTACTTCACACTAAATTTATTTGTATTTGTTGTAAAAATCAGGTTACACAATATTAAAGAAGAGAGAAGATAGAAATCAACACAAAGAACTTAAGTGGTTTGGCAATGTGCCTTCGTCCATGGGAGCGGGCAACTAATAATCCACTAAATGAGAAATTAGGGTTACAACAGTGTTTATATATATCATAACCCTACCCGGTGCAAATTCCCAAAATACCCACTCTATTTCTCTTGTTATGCTCTGTTCAGCCCATAAGGCCCTTTGGCTAGTGGCCTTAAAACAAGTATGAGCTAACTCCTATAGTATCAACTACATTTCTTGCCTCTTATGTCCCGTTCCCATCCGATCATACATTGTGCATTAAATCAAGACCCATTTGAGACAATAAGTTAGTGATGACCAATATTAGAACCTAACAAAGAGAGAAAAATAGGAAGGAATCTTTTCCTCTTACTCCAATCAACGCAGCATAGCACAGATGAGTATTGGAAATAGCATATAGGCATCATCGAACCAAAATTGAAGAAACTCATACTAGAAATCATATTATTAATTATTTTCCTATTTTCTTTCAAAACCTACATTAAACAAATGAAACAAAAAGCTCTAAAAATGACTTAATGAGAGAAACTTCAATAAATTATGGAGCTATTTCCATTTCATTGATTGAAACCTAATGAGTTGCTAGAATTAATAAGGGGCTATGTGCTTAAAGAAGTACTTACTCTAAATCCAGTAGAGGAAGCACTAGATTCCTCGACCAATGGGTGAACTTGTACTCTGCCCAAGGGAAGTTGTCTGTCCAAAAGTAGAGCCTGTCTGCCCGATTGCAGGTGTAGATGATTGGAATAGTGGGGATGACTGAGTGTAACTACCAAATGCTGGATTTGTTGCCTGAGATGGACCAGAATTGAAGAGAGATGATGGTGAACCAAAAATAGATGGAGATGAACTAAATCCAAATACATTTGTTGTTGATAATGATGTTGATCCAATAAGGCTGGATGAAGTTGATGTGCTAAAAGGTGAAGAACCGAATGTAGGAGTAGCTGACCCTGCAAAAGTTAAACCACCAAGGCCAGGACTTGCAGCTGATTGGCCATATGTTGGTGAGGGAGACAAACCAAAGCAAATCCCACCAGCAGGAAGATGAAGTGGTCTACCTGAAATTTTAAATTATAATGTAAAGTGTTAGTTATTATCACTGGCAGTAAGCACTGTAAGAATTTTTAAATTTTGATCCATTTAAAAAAATGTACTTTTATCTCCCAATTGATGGTCCTCCCATCTCAGCTCCTCATGACTTTTATCATTGTATTCAGGCATGGCTGATATTGATTCTAATTCTGCCTGTGCACAGCCATCTGCTTCGGGTGTTGGAGTGTACGCAGCTACTCTACTTCCCTCATGTTTTCTCCCAAGCCCAAAGCCAGTGCTACAAAATGTTGTTGTAGGTTGAGCTCCTGTACAGTAGCTCATAAGGAGAGGAGACCAAGTTCAATAATTATTAAGTGTGTATTTGGCATCAGCTTATTTAACTTTTTGCTGATTGTTTTTTGCTGAAAATGTGTTAAAGTATGCTTGTACTTTGAAAAAATGAGGTTTTAAAAAACTGTACATAAAAGTTAAGAGTTATCAAAAAAGCTGGACACAAAAGGACATTGAATAAGATACCAAATAAAAGATGTATAACCTAACAAAATTCCTCACAAAAACAAAGAAACTTGGCACAAAATAACTCACCAAAGGGAGAACTCTGGGCTCCAAACGGAGTAGTGGTGGTACCAAATGGGCTGCTACCAAATGCTGAAGTGGACCCAAAGCTGAAGGATGGTGCATTTGAAGCCCCAAAAGCAGGTGTAGTTGAGGCACCAAATACAGGAGTAGTTAAGGTACCAAGTGCAGGCGTGCTTGGGACACTAAATGCAGTCATGCTTGACGCACCAAATGCAGGTGTGCTTGAAGAACTAGATATAGGACTGCTTGAAGCTCCAAATGCTCCACCAGATCCAAATACAGGGGCACTTGACAAACTGAATGTCGTCCCTTTGCTACCAGATGCAGGAGTTACTGTTGTACCAAAGGCTGGGGTGCTCATAAAACCAAATGCAGGCATGCTCGAAGCCCCAAAAGCAGGCGTAGTTGAGGCACCAAATGCAGGAGTAGTTAAGGTACCAAGCGCAGGCGTGCTTGAGACACTAAATGCAGTCATGCTTGACGCACCAAATGCAGGTGTGCTTGAAGAACTAGATATAGGACTACTTGAAACTCCAAATGCTCCACCAGATCCAAATGTAGGGGCGCTTGACAAACCGAATGTCGCCCCTTTGCTACCTAATGCAGGAGTTGCTGTTGTACCAAAGGCTGGGGTGCTCGTAGCACCAAATGCAGGCATGCTCAAAGCCCCAAAAGCAGGCGTAGTTGAGGCACCAAGTGCAGGAGTAGTTAAGGTACCAAGCGCAGGCGTGCTTGAGACACTAAATGCAGTCATGCTCGACGCACCAAATGCAGAGGTGCTTGAAGAACTAGATATAGGACTGGTTGAAGCTCCAAATGCTCCACCAGATCCAAATGCAGGGGCACTTGAAACACCGAATGTTGTCCCTTTGCTATCAAATGCAGGAGTTGCTGTTGTACCAAAGGCTGGGGTGCTCATAGCACCAAATGCAGGCATGCTTGAGGCACCAAATGCAGGTGTGCTTGAACCTCCAAATGCTCTACCAGATCCAAATACAGGGGCACTTGACACACCAAATGCAATCCCTATGCTACAAAATGTAGGAGTTTCTGTTGAAATAAAGGTTGGGGACCTTGGAGTGCACGTATCACTAAAGGCAGAGGTGGTCATAGCTGGTCCACCTGAAATTTCAAATTATAATATGAAGTTTTATTATAGTTAGCTGTAAGCACCATTAAAATTTTAGAATTTCGACACATTTTAAAAAATGTACCTTTATCTCCCAATTGATAGTCCTCCCATCTCAGCTCCTCATGAATTTTATCTTTGTAGACAGGCATGGCTGATATTGACTCTAACTTCCCATTAGTTGGTGTATCATTACAAACTTCAGTTGTTGGAGTGTATGCGGCTACTCTACTTCCCCCACATTGACTCCAAAAAGGCAACTTCCTACCAAATGTTAGCGTTGTAGTTTGAGCTCCTATAGAACAGCTCATATGGAGACAAATTTCAATAATTATTGATTAAGATACAAAAATAAAGATGTATAATCCTACAAAAGTCTGCCATACAAATAAGGAAGCTTGGCACAAAATAACTTACCAAAAGGAGAATTCTGAGCTCCAAAAGGAGTGGTAGTGGTACCAAATGGGCTGCTACCAAATGCAGAAGTTGATTGGCCAACAGCTGAAGTGGAACCGACGCTGAAAGAGGGGGTACTAGAAGCCCCAAAAGCAGAAGCACTTAAGGAACCAAATGCAGGAGTAGTTGGGACACCAAGTGTTGGCATGCTTGAGGCACCAAATGCAGGAGTGCTTGATGAACCAAACATAGAAGTACTAGATGAACCAAATACAGGGCTGCTGGAAGCTCCAATTGCTCCACTAGAACCAAATACAGGGGTAATTGACACAAAGAATGCAGGACTTGCTGTTGAACTAAATGTTGGGGTGCTTGTAACACTAAAGGAAAGGGTGCTCACAACACCAAATGTAGGTATGCTTGCAGCACTAATTGCAGGAGTTGATTGGCCAAAATCTAAAGTGGACCCAACACTGAAGGAAGGGACACTAGAAGACACAAAAGCAGGAGTACTTAAGGCACCACATGTTGGTGTGCTTGAGACACCAAATGTATGAGTGCTTGAAGAACCCAATATAGAAGTACTGGATGAACCGAATATAGGACTGCTTGTAGCTCCAAATGCTAAATCAGATCTAAATACAGGGACAATTGACACAATGACTTCAAACCTTGCAGGACTTGTTGAACTAAAGGTTGGGTTGCTCATAACGGTAAAGGCAGGGGTGCTCATTACGGCAAAGGCAGGGGTGGTCATAGCACCAATGGCAGGTGTACTTGTAGCACTAAATGAATTCATGGTTATAACACTAAAGGCAGGGGTGCTACTTGCACCAGATGCAGACTGACTTGTTGCCACAAGAGGTGTGGAGGAACCAAATATCCTAGTTCCAAATTCCAGATGTGATTATTAATTTGTGCTTCTAAAGGGTCTTGTTTAAGTAAGAGTTGACCCAAATCCTCCAAGAGAAGTCTTCTAACCAAAGAAAGATGAGAGCTATCAGTTCAAATAAAAACTTAAAAAGAGAAAAGAACACATGTTTAGAAGATAAAAAACTATTTTTGCAAATAAGACGTCCATATGCTCAGGAGATCATATAAGTAGTTACTCTACTGTAATCCTGTCTATATAGCAAATTGTAGAGGATGATCATTCAAGATAAAGTCATTCACATTAAAAAAGAATGCAAGCTTCCATTTACTCAAAAGTCAATAAATATGAACTAAAAATAAACTAATTTAATGCTTTACTTCATATTTGACAAGTTGTTCAAACTTCAAACTGTAAGGACAAACCAACCACATCACCAAAATGATAAATAAGAGAAGCTGTATCTAGAATAAATGCTACCTCTTCTAATTATTAAGTTCTATTACCTCGTTTATGATATTCCTTTCCCTCATAACTTCATACCGCTGTCCTCTTTAATTGACTTCCAACATTATTCCAATATATAAACACAACCACGAAATATACGACAGACACCATAAATCTGACAAAAAACTTGTCCAGCTAGAAGGTTGTACAAGAGACATGATCCAGTGAAACTTAAAATTTTTCACCCAAGACAAATTGATTTTAAACAATCCTCCAAAAGCTTTTGTGCATTGCATCAACTGCCAGTGAACATCGAATCAGAGTGTCTCAAGATGAATAACAAAATCCATGTTTTTTTCAACTCTATAACAACTTCATAGCATGGGAAAATAACCCAAATTCCACGAATTATTAGGTTACATATTAATGATTTTAGTTCCATCAAAGCTCAGCCCAATTGAGAAAAAAAAAAAAAAAAAACAAGAGGCCAAGTCAGGAATTGTTATGGTACTTTTTGAGGTGGCATTATTGGGTAGCTCTCTAGCTCAGAAGAGGGAAGCAAAGCTATTACAATGGTTCAATTTTCCACGGGAGATAGCATATGATGATTTAAGATCATATGTACATGGTAAAAGAGGAGTGCTTTCCCACAGAATAATTATGAAATTTGTTTATCATGGAAAATAAAGATGAAAGTTTTCTGAAGATGGGAGAATAATAAGCTTAGTCTATAAAGTCAATTTGATTGTGGAATATTTGGTTGTGGTTTAATGTGATACCAAGAGAAAAATCAATAAAAAAATATTTAGTTTCTTGTAATAATAAGCTTAGTCTATAAAGTCAATTTGATTAGCTTTTTTCCTTGTCATCTGTCAACTTGACATAATGACATCTATTAAGTTTTGCTTGCAGAACAACAATTATTGAGTAAAGTATAAGATATAATCAGCTAGAAAGTTAATAATAAATAAAGAAGAAATTTTAAGGCATTTGTATTGAAAAGTGATAACTCTTGGCATGCATTTGATTTGGGTTTATGATTGTGAAAATGTCTAAGAAGAAGAAGAAGAAGAAGTACTTCACTTACCACCGAATGACTATGATGACGATGAAGTAGCAAAAGAAGGAGTAGAAGAAGACGCTCCCAAAGCAGACATTACTGAATTGAGAGAAGAAAGTAAAGCAGCGAAGAAGATGGTGGACTGGAGTGGAGGGAACAGGGAAGTGTTTGATGTTCGTACTAAAAATGTTCTTTTCTTTAGACTTTTTTTTTTTTTTGATCAGCTTTTTTTTTTTTTTTTTTTTTTTTTTGAGGATAAACGGCAGAAAGCTTTTCTCGAGACTTAAGAGTTAAGGCTTGGGGTTAAGCAGTACAGAGTACAGACTGGACTCATTTTCCAAGCTTTTTGGGCCACTATCATTATTGTGTTATGGGTTTTACCGACGTTACTTGTGAATATATTAGTAAGCCATTTTATGTAACCTTTTATGAAAAAATGAAAAATTTATCAATTTTATTTTTTATAGTTTTTCAATTTGAATTTTTTTTTTTCAAAAATGAATGATTAATATGTACCTAAAAACATAGGTTAAACAAACTTTTTGTTTTATTGGGCTATTGTAAATGATAATACATCTTTTTGTGTTGTTTTATGTCCCCAATCACAGACATATAAAAAAACTTGTCATATCCCAAGCTTTTCGGCCGAAATTACACAAAGTTCTTGAAAGAAATGATATATTTAACAAAGAAAGATAAAATTTTGGCCCAAGTTAAATAAAAATAAAAGGTTAATTGCAAATTACACCCTTGAATTTTACATCTTGAAGTTTTAGAATTTAGATTTTACTTCCTAAAGTTTAAGAGTATTTGGATTTTACACTCTGATATTTCAAAATTTGGAATTTACCCTATAAATTTTAAAGGTGTTTGAATTTTAGTCCACAAAGTTTGGGAGTGTTTGGATTTTACACCATAAAGTTTCAGAATTTAGGAGTATTAAATCCTAACACTCTCAAACTTTAGATGATAAAATCCAAATTCTGAAACGTCAAGGTGTAAAATCCAAATACCTCAAACTTTAGGAGGTAAAATTCAAAATTTGAAATTTTAGGATGTAAAATTCAAACATTTCCAAATTTTAGGGGTGTAATTTGCAATTTACCCAAAACTAAAAATAGCATTACAATTTAATTGAGATGATAAGTTGCTATTGAAACAAAATCACTAGTTTATATATATATATATATATATATATATATGTATGTATGTATGTATGTATGTATGTATAGACACACCCATCATGTGAGTTAATTGATTTTGAGAATGGATTTTTTTGGCTTACTTTAAGCCAAAATAAATGGGTGATTTACTTGAACATTAGTTGAAGGCAATGAAACACATGGTCTCACGTAGACATGGCAAAACGGGTCAGAATTTTTTGACCTGACCCGACCCGACCCGAAAAATACCCGACCCGAACCCGATTTTTTTTGACCCGAAGCAAAAACAGGTTGACCCGTGACCCGACCCGTGTTTTTTGCAGGTCAACCCGACCCGACCCGAACCCGAACCATTTTTTTAAAACTTTTTTTTTGGGTAAAAAAATAGTAAAACTAAGACAATATTGGTTTAATTGTTTATTGTGAACTTTAAGGAAACAATTGATACATTTACATAACTATATGCAAATTAATTGAAAAATAAATGGATGAACATTCTGTAATGAGTAAATATTTTTAGATATCAAATAGTAAAGTACATGCCAAGATAATTTGGTTACAGTAGAGTTAAAAATATAGATTTAAAATTGTAGACATGTGAGAAATATTCACAAGTGTGAAAATAGTGAATCTAAAGTATCAAATTAGCATAAATTATGAATACTTAGACCTATTTTTTAATAATTTATGTCCAAAATAAACGGCTTTTCAAAATAAATTATGATATTTCCTAGAATGTGTGTTGCTTAACAATAATATGATATTCATAAAAGAGACCATGTATAAATAAGTAAGCAATCAAATTTTAAAATATATCTCAAATTGAAATAGAGTGTCAACCACAACTGATAATAGATTATAAAATTAATTTTCAAGATTGTAAATTTCTTATATATTTTTATTCTTTATCAAATGAGTTATCCAATAAGTCATTTGTAATTTTGTTTTATATTTGGAATGTTGATATTGTGTAGAAATAAAACTTGTGTATTTGTTTTACTTATCTTTGTGTTATTTTGTTTTAGATAGCAATGTTAGGATTTGTATAATTTTAAAATTGTTGAATAAGTATTAATAAGTTTAACTGAGTTCATTCTTGATATAAGTGGTGAATTCAAAATAATGCATTTTATATCAAGTAATTTGTTGCATAACTTTCCAAATGACAGATACATGTTGTTTTCTTTATAAAAAAAAATTCATGTGAAAAATACGGGTCAACCCGACCCGATCCGCAACCCGATTGACCTGACCCGACCCGACCCGACCCGACCCGACCTGCCCGTTTTGCCATGTCTAGACTTTCACGTTGGAAAGTTTATAAGAGTTCTAGTGGGAATATATACTCTTTTCTTAAACACATACCTGGGCCCCAAGGGGCATCGCATTCAAAACAGTGTGTTTGTTCACCATGAACATTTACAATTCATTTTGAACCCTCACAAATTTTTTTACATATCCTCATGCATTCAAAAGTTTTTTTTTTGTCCATAAAAAGTCCACTCAGATAGAGAAATTTATTTCTAGCTGAAGTATTATTTTCATCCATAAATTTAAAAAAGTTTACTTTTTTGTCTCTAAACTATTAAAAATGTTCTAATTATTAATTTTCAATTTCAAAAGTTTGCTTTTCATTCCTAAGTTATTGTAAAAAGTTATATGCTCATATCTCTAAACTTTTGAAAAATCTATTTAAAATTTTTTGGACAAAAAATAAAATTTCATGCGAATTTTAGGAACAAAAATAATATGTTAGCCTTTATTTCATTTATTTAATTTTCCATAAAGAGTCCACTAAGATAAAATATTAAAAAAAAAAAAAAAAACATTTCTAGCTCTGGGAACAACGACCACTCATGCCTTGCCTCACTTTGCCTCGAACCAAACCAGGTTGGATTGCGATGGGTTGGTCATGGATCTAATTAAATATTTAAAAAATAATAGTCTGAATAGTGTGTCTGTTCATCAATTTTTACTCATATATATATATATATATATATATATAACCGAAACTTTTGAATCTTCCATAATTTTTTACTTCAGCACAATATTAAAAAAATAATAATTAAAACCAAAACTTTTGAAGCTTCCACAATTTTTCACGTAACTATAATAATAAAATAATAATAATAAAAAAAAAAACTTTTCTAAACCCTAAACCCGATGCTCTGCTTCTCAATATAAAATAAAAAACGACTAGAGAGAGAGATATATAAAGAATAGAGAGCTTTTGTGATCGTGAAACAAAAGAAATCTGATAAGATGCAGAGAGTGTTGGAGAGAGAAACCTGAGGGAGGCCTCTTCACTACTATTAGATTGATCTCCCTCCATCTTCCGGTTCCACACGGTTGTCGGTAAGTTTCAGTTTCATGTTCTGTTCTATTCTATTTTGTTTTTTATTTTTATTTATTTGGCTTGATATTTGGGTTATTAGACAAGAAGGTAGTGGAGCAAACACAGGCCACGAAGATATTTCAAATCCACAATGTTTCTACTCTCTCTCTCTTTGAATCTTTTTATTATTTGCCTTCTGTTTTTCGGTTTTTGATCTTAGTTTCATATTCTAGGGTTTTTAGGTTTATTGTGTTTATGCGATCAAAATTTGGGCAGTCCTGATTGATTTATAATCTGGGTTTGCTTTCATTTGATTAAAAAATGGGGAATTTCGTTGTTTTTGTTGGGCAATTTGAGTTTTAATCTATGACTTATTATCTGATTTTTGTTTTCCTCCTTCCTGTTTTGATTTTTTTAGTCAAAGATATATTTACTAATTTCAATTTTCGCTTAATTTCCGATTGTTACTAAGGGGTTTTGTGTTTTTTTTTTAGGCTAACTTTATAATCTACTTGATAATTTAATGTGCTTTTGATTTTAATCCTATCAGGGGGTTTCTCTACTTGAAAGAAGGGTCAAAATTAATGAAGATTTGATTGGTTGGTTTATAATCTGGGTGATTTGGGTTTTATATCTATGAATCATTATCTGATTTTTATTTTACTCCTCCCTGATTTGATTGTTTTAGTCAAAGTTCTATTACTTAATTTGATTATAGCTTGATTTTTTATTGTTATTCAGGAGTTTTCAGGTTTTGTTTAGGCCACGAAGGGAATGAGTTGCCCACGCAACTCATTCCCCAACAGGTATTTCTCTTGAAAATAACAATTCTGGTATTTTCACGCTATGTGAAGTCCTTTCTTTTTATGAATACAGGTATATGATGTTTAGTGCTTCCTCTAACTTTATAGAGCCTACATATAAACCATTCACCAACTGAACACTTCTCCTAACTTGTGTGAAATCCACCTGTTAGGGGCTTGAGTGAGTTTGGATGATACCTTGGTGTTATATTAACAACAAATTTGAAACATTAACCTTTATTTTGACGCTGAGAAGAAATGCAAGCCTTTTGTTGTAAAATTAGTCTCTGTCACGTTCTAGAGTTGGTCATGATAAATACCTATAAGCCATTACTTTTAGTTGTAGAGAAATTATGAATCTATTGACTATCGAACTATTTGACTAAGGCAAATAGCATTAGACCTGATAATGGATTCTTCTTTGCATGTTTCCCTCATTAGGCACATCTCTTAGGCCTGTTTAGTTGCCCATGAATCAAAACCATTCATATTTTGTACAATACTGCATTCACAAATTGTCACTGTAGTGGATAGAATGACTTACTTGTGTTTTATGATGTGGATTTCAGAAAAATATTTTTAATTTTGTTAGAGAAAATTGGAACATGTTTGAATTCAAAAATGGCGAGTGAGGCTATGATTAGCTATTGTCTTGCCTTATATGTATATAAGCATGCAAGGCTGTGTGTGTATTTTTCTCATTGGGATTAATTAATTTCATTAAATGTCTTTCTTATATATGGAGGTTATTTTTTTTAAATTGTAGGTTTGGAGATGTGTCATAGTACGCATTCTTTGGCAAAGATGTTGTTGAGTTGGGGGTTGCCATTTTTCTTCGCTTGGAGTTTTTAAAATAATTAGTGATGTTTTTAATATAATTTTAGGATTTTCCCTCTTACCTGTTTTCTTTATTTGGCTATTGGGTTTACTAATCTATTTAAATTGTGTTCTTTTAATTTAAGGTTTTCTGAGCCAGGTTTGATCTTATTGAAATAAAAAAGTTTTTAAGCAAGGTATGCTTCTTTAGTTTTAGATATTAATTTCTGCTTGTCAATGTCTTTTAATTACTATTTTATTTGTATATTTAGCTACTATAGTTTCTTTTCTTTTCTTTTTTTCTTTTTTGGGTTTCTTTGTTGCATGTTATATAATTTATTTGGAGTTTGATATTAGAATTCATGTTTGTTTTATAAAATTTTAACTTTATATTAGAATTTATTTATTTATTTCTGGAGCCTAATTGATTTAGTTTTGCATATAATTCTAAACATAAAAGCCAATTAGGATTAGATGTAGTTTATAATTGAACATAAGGTTAGGATTTAGAGGTTGGGCTTGGTGCAATAATAAGTACCTTCCACAAAACAAGTCACTATGGTAGTTGGAAATACTATAGTATGGCTCATATTGTTTTGGTTTCAAGCAGTCACAAATCACATAAACCCCAAAATATTTTGGATTCCATTTTTTTTTTTGGGCAACATATTTTTTGTTGAGAACAATATACTCCTATGAAACTGAAGCTCCAGTTGTTTCCAATTTTTTCTTCATTGGGATAAGTATTCGTTTCTCTTTTGAAAATTGAGACTGCTAAGTTTTTGTTAGAAAGGTTGTTTTAGATGGAGGCAAATAAACTTGAGTTTGAAAGAATTCAAACTGGAAGTCTTTTCCAAATGTGTTATTGGCTTCTCACAAGAGTTTGATAGAATTCCTAAATAGTGTTCATATGGCATGATTAGTTTTCCCACATAAATTAGTTCCTAAATCATTAATAGCTAAATATAGAGAAGAAACAAAAGAAAGTAAGAACGAAGTGGGGAAATGCTATTGATTCATCTCTGCTTCTTTCTCTTTTCTTTTCTTTGCCCTGCTTTTTGTTCATATCTCCTTTTTTACTTTTGCTCCCATGCCTTGTTGCTTGCTTTGTTGTATATGTTCTTGCTATTTTGTTCTGTTGGTTTTTGAGAGTGAATGGGAAATGGAACTGCCTTTGCTGGGTTTTTTGGTTCAATAAGAAAAAGGAGGAAGCTTTATATGTTTTTGGTCATGCTTTCTTCAGGTTTCTTTGAGAGGTTTGTCTAACTGCTGTGGGGAGTTGTTGGTGGTCTCAGCCCTCTTGGATTTGTGGGAAAGGAGGGAACTTTTTGTATTTTTGGGGTAGGAAAGGGTTTTGTTTATGGAGTTTTGGAGGGCTAGAACAGTGGTATTTTTTGTATTTGTTATATTACTTTTTTTTTTCCTTTTCTATCTCATTTGTCAGTATTGAATTGTGCTTAAGAACAGCCAAATGCTATTGCCCATTGTACCTAGATAGACAAAACACTTTGTTGTATACTGCAGAATATAAGCAACAAGATAGAGTTGCAAAGAATTGCCTCCTTTTGTAAAATATGTTACTATCTAATTTTATAAAGAACAATTTTCTACCATTGAGTTGGCTTATCAGACTTGGAATATATGTAGTTTGTTTTAAATCTAACCCACATATGTAAAGAGTTTGTGATGTTTCCTTGCTTGGAGGTATAGAGCATGTGTATGTACACTTTACATGAAACTGTAATTTATGTATACACAAATTTTACTATTAATAGA
The DNA here is from genome assembly GCA_032727855.1 of Quercus ilex subsp. ballota. NCBI lineage: Eukaryota > Viridiplantae > Streptophyta > Magnoliopsida > Fagales > Fagaceae > Quercus > Quercus ilex. Next base: position 30,774,923 of record CM064909.1, read on the forward strand.
AAATTTTCTACTGCGATTGTTTAAATGACTGCTCTCTATCAACGGACCTAAACACACTTATATATACATGACATATAATAGAATAAAAAAAAGATTAAATCTATTTTTCAATATCTTTCCCGTGCATTGCACAGGTTAACGACTAGTTTATAATAGTGTCTGTTCATCATGAACGGTGGCAATTGTTTTGAAAAATTACGGGTTTTCTATAAATATTTGGTCCCAAATTGCATTCCAAGAGTTTTTGTTTTGATCTATAAGAGCATTCATACTAGATGTGCTAAATGTGCCAAATGACAAATATTTGGCATATTTGGCATACCAAACACCAAAAAACCCAATTTATCAAATGTTCCAAATCTTATAATTTTTGCCACGTATGAACAATACCATTGCATTTTGCACGGTACGGACGAGAATGCTAAAAAAAAAAAAAGTTTTTTTATTCATTTTCTCTCATCCTTTTTGAAAGCTAATATATTATTTTAATGTGTAGTAAATATTATTTTAATTTATAGAATTGAATGATAGAACATTTGATAAATGAGATACTATAAAATGATGTGGTAAAATAAAAAAGTAGGCTTTTGGTATGTCAAAATGAAAATTTTTTTTTGCAACATCTGCTGTGGATGCTCTAAAGAACCCATTTAGAGAGAGAGAGGCAAAAAAAAACACAATTCTAGCGCACTGAGCACATGGATAGTAATGCTTCGGTATGTTGAAGATAATTATTCTGTTATGGGAGGCAAATAATACTTGTATATATATGTGTATTTTTCAACACATCATTCACATGAGGATGTATCAGGAAAAAAAATGCTATTTGGGAAAAAAATGATTCTCAACAAGTACTGCCCACCTTCTAGGAGAAGATCTAAAGACCCAGATAAACTTCCCTCATCCCTCAACTGAACAGCCATCAAGCTAGGATTCCCAATATTCTCCAAGGGAATCTATTGGGGAGTAGGGAATGGTTCGAGGAAAAATTTGTGGACTGATAGTTGGATTAGAGGACATTCCCTAAGAGAGCTCAGCAAAGGCCTTTGGACTCGGGATGAAATGAACCTTGCTGTTTCTGACTTGCGACATGAGCATGAATGGAATTGGTACTCCATATCTTTTAACCTTCCCTTGCCTGGCTATTAAGGATAGGATTAAAGCCGGTCCTTTTCAAGAATATGGTAATGGAGAATATACAATTACGTGGAAGCATTCAAAAGATGGGGAGTTTACCACCAACACTGCTTATCTCTTTGCCAGAGCTGCCATGAACCTGAACCTCCTTTCCAAGGACATTGGATTTGGAAACTTGACATGCTGCCAAGAATCATAAACTTCCTCTGGCTATTCCACCTCAACAGCGTTCCTGTTAGAGATGTACTAGCTTCTAGAGGCATTAATTGTGGAAATACTTGCCAGCTGTGTAACTATCAATGTGAAACTATCGTCCACTTGCTTCGAGATTGTGGTTATGCTCGAGACTTTTGAAGCAAGATTCGGTTTCCTTATCCTCTAATCACCTCCTCTAATGACAGCTTATACGATTGGCTAAAGGTTAATTGCCAGCGTAACATTGTTCACCGATATACCATTTCCTGGAATATCCTATTCCCATTTGCTGTCTGGAACCTTTGGAAGCACAGGAACATAGTAGTATTCGAAAACACCCCCCTTAATCTCAACTTCCATGGCCCGTGTATAAGCCAGGCTTTAGAATATTTCTTTTGTGTTGGAAAAGTTAGATCCCAGAAACACAAGGTGGATTATTCCTATGAGATGGGGAAAACCACCTTCGGGTTGGTTTAAACTGTAAAGTTGTTATTTACAACTAATAGACCCGATCATATCCTCGTCGTCCATAGAAAGAGACGAGGACGAGGGTGATTCCAAGAACTGTCCAGCCAGTGATGATCGCTAGAGGAGGACGAACCCATCCGCCGTCAATCATTGAGGAAGCTTACAAAGCAATGATGAGCTTTTATACCGTTGGGAAGATAACTCACCATTAACACCCTGCAGAGGCGTTACTAGTACGAGATGAAATCACCATTAAGGCTTCACCAACGGCTAGAAGGAAGCACCAGTATATATATAACCATGAAACCCAGAATAAGGTACACATATAAAAAAACTCTAGCTCATACATACTGATTCTCTGACACCCCTCTTTTTAGTCTTTCTGACTTTAGTATCGGAGGCTTTGTGGCAGGCACCACACCGGTGACTCACATTTCTTCCTTCCACCATATTTTTACAGGGTTAGGTTGGTTGAAGACGACTCCCATTTGGACGATCATTCTTGACTGATGATTCAAACATCATCAGTTTGGCACCGTTTATGGAAACGCTTTTCATGTTTACTTTGAAAATACTGTTCCATTCATCTTGCAAGCCCATATGGAATCCAATGCTAACCCAGATCTAGCAGCACTAACTCTGCAAATTCAGACGCTCACAGCCGCTGTGGAAGAGCTTACCAGGCAGAACCAAGAACTAAGGCAACGACTACATCAAGACGATAATCGCTCGGAGGCTAACCGAGGAGATGAAAGAGATAGTCAGGGGAAATGACCAAACACTCCTGAAGGGGTAAACCCAGATCTCCTTAGGGAGATGAGGAAGGAGATGGACGAGTTGAGGAGTGCCATCAAAGGAAAAACAGATCAAAGTTTGGACAGAATGATTAGAAAGACAGAATTACCCTTTACCTTAGCGGTCCAGGAATGCCCTGTGCCCTCCAAATTCCGTCTACCCCAGCTCGAGTCCTTTGACGGATTGAAGGACTCGCTGGATCAACTCAATACTTTCAAGATGACTCTGGGCCTCCAGCAACCCCCTGATGAGATTCTGTGCCGTTCTTTTCCTACTACTCTCAAAGGAGCAGCCAGGGAATGGTTTACCAAATTGCCAACATCGTCCATTGACAACTTCGAACAACTGAGCAGTTCCTTCCTTCGTCACTTTGTCGGCGGGCAATGTCTAAAAAGGCCAGATGATCACTTGCTTACCATTAAGTAGGGAGATAAAGAAACCCTGAGGTTATATGTGACGCGGTTCACTCGAGGTACCCTTGAAGTGGACGAAGCAGATGATAAAGTGCAGCTAACGGCTTTCAAGGCTGGATTGAACTCCAGAGATTTCGTGATTTCCCTTGCAAAGAATCCTCCTAAGACGATGGCAGAGATGCTTTTGAAGGCACAAAAATACATGAACGTTGAGGACGCCCTAGCGGCAATAAAAGGAGTGGATAAGACCAAGGAGAAGAAGAAAGAAAGAAAAGACGATAGAAGAGGACAAAAAAAGGATTAGGTTGATCGTCAGAATGTCGAAGGAAGCAGACGAAGGGATGACAAGAGTCTTCATTTAACGAAGTTCACACCTTTGGTGATGCCTGTCAATCAAATCTTGACGCAAATCAAGGACGAACATTTCCTCAAATGGCCAAGATCATTGCACTTGTCTCCCAGTGTGCGCAATAAGAGGAAGTATTGTCATTTTCACAAAGATTACGGGCATTACACAGAAGATTGCTGAGACTTAAAGAAGCAGACAGAAGAACTTATACGAAAAGGGAAGTTGCAAAAATATGTGAAAAATGGGGATTCCAATAGGTTCAGGGACAACAACAAAGACCGACATGAGGACTCGCAGAAGGACAAGGACCACATGCCTCCTCGTCCATAAAGTGCTATAGGAGAGATAAAAACTATCACAGGAGGGCTGTCCACAAGAGGGTCATTCAAGTCCTTCAAGAGGTCATACCAAAGGCAGGTGAATAGCGTTCATAGCCTGCCTCCCCTGAAGTAAAGACAGATAAACCAAGATATGTGTTTCTCAGAAGAGGATGCCATAGGGGTAAAGCAAGCTCATGATGACTCGTTGGTCATAATGATCATGATTGAAGGATTTAATACCAGAAGAGTTCTGGTGGAAAATGGGAGCTCCGCAGACATCATTTACCTTTCCACCTTCCAATAGTTAAAAGTAGACCCAAAGAGGTTTCGTCCTTTCGAGTCCCCCCTCGTCAGTTTCAGTGGAGACAAGGTCTATCCCTGGGGAATAGTAACACGGCCGGCTCATATCCCCACCAGGTAACAAGCAAGCATAACTTCTTGGTAGTAGACTCACATTCGTCCTACAATGTGATTATAGGACGCCCTACCCTTAATCGCTGGAAAGCAGCCACTTCCACTTATTGCTTGAAGGTGAAATTCCCGACAGAACGGGGGGTTGGTGAGATAAGAGGAGACCAGGTGTTGGCGAGAGAATGTTATCAGGCAATCCTAGCCTCAAAGGAGAACCACACGTGGGTAATTGAAGACAGGACGAAAGAAATCGTTGAGAAGCTGTAAACGATAGAGTTGGTCGAAGGAGATTCTACCAAGACGACCCAAGTAGGGACGAGCACGAATCCCTGGACAAAGGAAGAAATTGTCAGCTTCCTGAAAGATAACCTGGATGTTTTTGCATGGAGCCACGAAGATATGCCGGGCATACTAGCCAGCATCATTCAACACCGTCTAAATATGGACCCCAAAAAGAAGCCCGTCCAACAGAAGAGAAGAGTTTTTTCCTTGAACAGAACAAAGTAGTCATGGGCGAAGTGAACAAACTGCTCGCTACTAACTTCATCAGGGAAGCTATTATCCCAAGTGGTTGGCCAACGTCGTCATGGTCAAGAAGGCGAACGGGAAGTGGAGAATGTGTGTTAACTTCACTGATCTAAACAACGCCTACCTGAAGGACAGCTTTTCCCTTCCCAGAATTGACCAGTTGGTGGATTCAACCGCTGGGCACAAGCTTTTTACCTTCATGGACGCTTTTTTCTAGGTATAACCAAATACAAATGGCCGAAGAAGATCAAGAAAAGACAACTTTCATCACTAGCCAAGGGTTTTATTGCTACAGGGTCATGCTCTTTGGTTTAAAAACACAGGGGCTACGTACCAAAGATTGGTAAACTAGATGTTCAGCAAATAGATTGGGAGAAACATGGAGGTGTATGTTGATGATATGCTTGTCAAGAGCAAAGAAGAAGAGAATCATCTGGACGATCTCAAGGAGATGTACAATAAAAGATAGTACAACATGAAGTTAAACCCATCCAAATGTGCCTTTGGAGTCTCCTCTAGGAAATTCCTCGGTTTCATGGTATCGCAAAGAGGAATAAAAGCAAATCTTGAGAAAGTGAGAGCCATCCTCGAGATGTCCTCCCCAAAGACGGTCAAAGGGGTGCAATCTCTCACAAGAAGAGTAGCAGCCCTCAACAGGTTCGTTTTAAAGGCAATAGATAAATGCCTTCCATTCTTCAAGACCCTAAAGCAAGCTTTTGTTTGGATGGAGGAATGCGAGACAGCCTTCTAGGAGTTAAAACGTTACTTGAGCAACCCCCCACTCCTGAGTCCGTCCAAAGAGGGAGAAGATTTATTCCTCTACCTGGCAGTATCTGTAACAGTAGTTAGCGCAGCCTTGATCAAGGAAGAGAAAAAGATACAACTTCCGGTGTATTACATTACCCAGGCCTTTCAAGGAGCTAAAGCTCGATACCCACGGATAGAGAAGATTACCTTTGCATTAATAGTGGCCTCAAGGAAACTTCGTCCGTATTTCCAGGCCAACTTGATCATAGTGATGACGGACCAGCCCATCAAGAAAACAATGAATAAACTTGAGGCTGCTGGACGGATGGTACATTGGGCCATTGAGCTCAGCCAGTTTGATATAGAGTATCGCCCCCAGACGGCCATAAAAACTTAAGCATTGGCAGACTTTATAGCAGAATTCACCTCCCCCGAGCATGAAGAAAACCAGGAAGAACTTTGGACGATCCACACAAACGGATCGTCCTCCCAGAAGAAAGGAGGAGCTGGTGTCATCATCACTTCCCCTGAAGAAGATGTTTTGAAGTACGGAGTCCAGCTCAAATTCCTCGTAACCAATAACGAAGCAGAGTACGAGGCTATATTGACGAGGCTAAGAATAGCTCGGGCACTTGGCGCTAAAAACATTTTGTTGAAAAGCAATTCACAGCTTGTTATAGGGCAAGTCAGGGGAGATTTCGAAGCGAAGAAAACAAGAATGCAAAAATACCTCAAGCTAACAAACCAGTTGCTGAGGGACTTCGATCATGCAGAGTTTATTCAAATCCCAAGGGATCAAAATGCTGAAGTCGATGAAGTGGCATGGAGTGCATCAGTAGACGATCAGGCAATGGTAAACGATTGGAGGTTGAAAGAGCAAAACTCTCCTAGTATCAAAGAATTTCAAACCTTCCCTGTGTATACCAGCTTTGGATGGACGAATCCCATTCTGTCTTACCTCAAAGATGGACGATTTCCACCAAACCTTGAAGAAGCCAAGAAGATCCAGAAACGAGCTGCAAGATTCACGGTGCTTAATGACGAACTTTACAAAAGAGGCTTCTCCTAGCCTTACTTGAGATGTATTGAGGAGGACGAAGCCAAATATGTCCTGTAAGAGGTGCATGGAGGAATCTGTGGCGATCATTCCGGACTAAAGTCCCTCGTTAGAAAAATTATGAGGACAGGTTACTTTTGGCCCTCGATGCAGAAAGACACAACAGAGTTTGTAAAAAGATGTGACCATTGCCAAAGGTATGGAAATGTACAACGGGTTCTAGGAGAAAAAATGACGACCATCTCTTTGCCTTGGCCATTTGCACAGTGGGGGATCGACATTATGGGCCCCCTAGCACAATGGAAGAAACAAGTGAGGTTCTTACTCATCGCAATCGACTACTTCACGAAATGGGTGGAAGCAGAAGCACTAGCAATGATCACAGAAGCAAAGGTACAAAATTTTGTTTGGAAAAATATTGTGTGCAGGTTCGGAATCCCGAGGACGATAATCTCAGACAATGGTTATCAGTTTGACAATCACGGATTCAGATCGTTCTGCTCAAGCCTGGGCATCAAGAACAAATACTCATCTCCAGAACATCCTCAAGCCAACGGATAGATGGAAGTAACAAACCGAACCTTGCTCAAGATCATCAAGGCCCAGCTAGTGGGGGTAAAGGGAGCATGGCCCGAGGAGTTACCTGGAGTTCTATGGGCTTACAGGACTATAGCACGAACCCCAATAGGAGAGACGCTTTTCAATTTGACTTATGGCTCAGAAGCAGTTATCCCAGTTGAAGTAGGACTCACCTACCTCAGAAGGGAGTTCTTCGACAAACAGAGCAACGACGACCAATTGAAGCTAAACCTGGACAGTTTGGACGAAGTTGGAGACCAGGCCTCTCAGAGAATGACCAAGTATCAACAGAAGATGGCAGAATACTACAACCAAAGGGTAAAACTCAAAATATTTAACATCGGAGACCTCGTCCTTCGAAAAGTAAATCACGCAACGAAGGACCCTACACAAGGCAAATTAGGACCATCTTGGAAGGACCTTACAAAGCCATCCACTATTCTTGCCAAGGAAGTTACCATCTGGAGGACCTTGACAGAAACAAGCTGCACCATCCATGGAATGTCGAGCACTTAAAGAGGTATTATGAATAGGAACCATAGTCCAATTGTATGCATGATCTCGTACTTTTTAATACAAGTCAAATAAACATATTATTTAGCAATCCATGTATTCTGGTTCTCTCTCTCTCTTTCCTAAACTATGATCGTCATTCGGAGGCAGAGACCTCGTTTAAAAAAAAGACGATAAGATTCCTTGAATGGATGTACATCGTCCAAGTAAAAAAAAGATAAGATTCCTTGAATGGATATACATCGTCCAAGTAAAAAAGACGATAAAATTCCTTGAATGGATGTACATCGTCCAAGTAAAAAAGATGATAAAATTCCTTGAATGGATGTCCATTGTCCAAGTAAAAAAGACGATAAAATTCCTTGAATGGATGTACATCGTCTAGGAAAAGAGACGATAAGATTCCTTGAATGGATGTACATCGTCCAAGTAAAATGGCAATAAGATTCCTCTAAATGAACATACATCATCCAAGTTAAAGACGGCAAAATTTCTTAACTGCATGCACGCGGAAAGTTCCTAAGTAAAGATGCAAAGCAATACAAAGAGGTCATCCTCTGATAACCAAGCCCAAAATTGGGCAAAATTCTCTAAGTCCCTAAAAGGACGAAGATAAACAAATATGCCAACAAAATTTTTCTAAGTCCCCAAAGGGAGAAAGAGCGCATCCAAAAGTAGATTATAGCAAGGTGCAAACAAGAGATATTAACCAACCAGGTTAGTAAAGACAAATGCATAGACATATCATATAAAATTATAAACTGTTCAAAAAGCCCCAAAATAGGTAGGGCATCCGAATATAAGATGTCCAGTAGCCCCAAAACATACAGGGCATTTAAAAAAAAAAAAAAAAAAAAACTTTTCAAGGGGTAACAAATTCAAGCTTGAGGAGCATTATCATCGTCCTTATTGGCCTGGGAAGGATCCACGCCAGTAGAAGCCGCAGTCTGGGCTGATGCCTGGACCGCCTCGTCCTCTTCAATCTCTTTATCAACGGCCTCAAAGTCCAACTCCTCCAAATCGGTGCCAAGGCCATGCTTTATTAAATATCTCCTCAGTAGTTTGAAGCCTTTAAAATACAATTGAAACAATATAGTGTTGTATTCGTCTGTGGTCTGGAAAGCAGCTACGACAGCCTTTATCCTCTGACCAGCTGATGCAAGGAGCTCGTCCTTCTGCTTTACCAACTGCTTCTCGGATTTCAGCTTCTCGGTCAAAACCTTGATTTGCTCCTTGGAAGTGTTGTGAGCATCCATAGCAGCAGTCAAGTCTTTCCGCAGTCTCGAAGCTTCAGCCTCCAATGCCTCCACCTTTGAATTAGCCACGACAGCCTTCTCCTTGTGTGCCAGATACTGGGTAGTGATATGCATTGTTTCCCCAATACCTTACAGCAAAAAGTTTCATCATGACAAAAGTTAGCAAAGGCAGCTAAATGATTAAGGACGAAGCAAAAGAAAAAAAGACAGAGACAAGAAAGATTACCTGCATGAGCTTATAAACAGGACGGCTCACCATCTAGTGGGAGGGCACGTTTGAAATCTCCTTCATCTCCTCAAGAGTAAGGAGCTTGTTGGCACAATCCATGGCTGTTTGAGCATCTGCCCAAATACTGGAGCCCATTTTCTCTTTTCCTTTGTTCCTATCTTTTGTTTCTTCGATGGACGAATAACCTCCTCAATAGAAATGCCAGGAGAAGCAGCCTGACCTTCCTCCAGATCAAGGGTAGGGGCGGACGAACCTCTCTCTACCGTTTCTTTCTCTTTCTCTTTTTCCTTATTGGTGATTCTTAACCTCTTTTGGCCAATATTGGAAAGGGGCTCGTTCTTCTTCTCCTTAATCTTCTTGTATAACTCCTTGTTAAACTTGGTCGTCATCTTTGCACCAAATAAAACAAAGAGTTAAAGCAAGGAAAAAGAAGAAAACGGTCAAGTATAAGAGAAAGAGAACAATCTCATATGTCAAGGTAACTCACATTTCCTTTCTTCCCGGTCAAGTGAACTAAGGACCTAAAGGGAAGGCTTCGGACCCAAACAATGACAAGCTAACGTGCGTGGGTCAACTAGCTCGTCAAAATCATCAATAGTACTTGCTTACTTAATTGCGGCTTGAACTCTCTCTTCAAACTTACTCTCGAGCTCAGGACGATCCTTTGCTACAAAATAGAAAACCACAAGAGATCAGAAGTGACGACTAATATGAACAAAAGGTTAAAAAAGAAAAAACATCTCATGAGTGGCAAACGCACCAAGTAGAGGGGTCTCCCACCGGTGCAGCAACCTAGGGACGTCCCCCTAAAAGTCTTCAGAAAGAGTCTCCCAACCATCGCCCGACACGAAGAAATATCTAGACTTCTAGTAACGGAAGGACGACGGAAGATCAACGACGAGGCGTGACTTTCTATCCCAGTGTACAAACTCATAATACCCAAACTCCTTGGATTCTTTTAAACGGTAGAGATGGATGAACTCATTTAGCGTGATCATGTCCCCGTCAGCTATAGTCGTCCAAATCACCATACAGCTTATGACGATTCTCCATGAATTCGGCATAAGCTGCCTCAGTGCAAGGTTCAGATAGTGAAGAAGCTCCATGATGAATGGATGGATGGGAAATCTGAGGCTGCACAAAAACGCAGCCTCGTAGAAACAAACCTCACCATGAGCAAAGGCACAAGCCTTCTCATCCTTCCTAGGAAGACGAACCCTAGTCTCCTCGGGGAACTGGAACCTATCCCTAAACTTGCTAAAGACCTCTACCTTCAAAGAACACTTTTCCTTGAGGGCATGGAAAGAACGGGGAGTGGCCGAAGCAAAAGGATGAGAAGACGAAGGTGCGAGAGAAGGTGCAGAAGTGGTGGTGTCTACCCCAGCCCCAACAGTACCAACATTAGAAGACGAACCTCTCTCTAGATCACCTGACCTCACCTCAAACCCCATATTTTCCCTCCTTAAAACCCCTAGAACGGATTTAAACCAAACAAGAGATTTATGCAACAGGAGGTATAAGTCACCCAACGCCAAACCAAGGCTACTACCACCCGCAACAAAATCCCTAATCTGTGGGTATGAATCACCAGATGAAAACGCACCTAATGGGTCACTAGAAGAATCCACTAGCAACCCTAAGCAAGCAAAAAGGAAGGCGTCGGAGGGAGAGGTGTGCCTAATTTCAGAGTAACTCACCATTAAAGAAAGTAACACAACTCGAAAAGTAAAAGGGAATCCCAAAAAGAAAATAGGAACACAAAAGAAAGGAATATAAGTAAAATTCAGAAAGGAAAATGGTGTACCTAGAAATTAGGAGGAAACTGAGAAGACTAAGAGCAAAAGACGCAACTAAGGAAGTTAGAGAAACCAATCGCAGAGAGAAAATGAAGAAGTGAGAAAAGAAAGGCAAGGATCAAAAGGTTTTGCCTTGAAAAGTGCAGGAAACCTGAAAAGGTTTTCACCGGAAACAAGACCCCTCAGCCAATCAGAATAGGACACGTGGCCACGATGCGTGCCACGCCGCCACGAAGCAATCAATGCGGGAGCAGAACCCTAAGTGCCATAACCACACAAAAAAAAAAAAAAACCCTTCATATTCTTGTGACCGTCCAAAGTATGGACAACCTCAGAATAGGGGGGTAGTTGATAGACCCGATCATATCCTCGTCGTCCATAGAAAGAGACGAGGACGAGGGTGATTCCAAGAATCGTCCAGCCAGTGATGATCGCCAGATAAGGACGAACCCATTCGTCGTCAATCATTGAGGAAGCGTTACAAAGCAATGATGAGCTTCTATACTGTTGGGAAGATAACTCACCATTAACACCCTGCAGAGGCGTTACTAGTACGAGATGAAATCACCATTAAGGCTTTACCAACAGCTAGAAGGAAGCACCAGTATATATATATAACCATGAAACCCAGAATAAGGTACATATATAAAAAAAAACTCTAGCTCATACATATTGATTCTCTGACACCCCTCTTTTGAGTCTTTCTGACTTTAGCATTGGAGGCTTTGTGGCAGGCACCACACTGGTGACCCACATTTCTTCCTTCCACCATATTTTTACAAGGTCAGGTTGGTTGAGGACGACTCCCATTTGGACGATCATTCTTGACTGACGATTCGGACATCATCGACAACTATTTTGTGTTGGCTTTAATTCCGTGCCAAATTTGATTGTAAATTTATTCAATCTTATTTACCCTGTATTTTATATGGGATTTCATTGTATGGGTTGTGTGTAAGAAAGAGTGTGAAGACTCAAGACAACATTGAAGATCAAAGGAGTTTTTGCGGGTAGCTCATGAGAAAACTTCCCGTAAAGTGAAGCCATGTGCACAGCACATGACAGGAATGCGAAAACAGCTGGTTTTCTTGAGTATTTCGCGGGTAAGGCCTTCCCGCCAGATACTCGCGAAACTTTCTGTTTTGCTATTTTGGCATATCTGCTTCACTATGTCTTCACCCACACTATATATACCATCATTATCTACATATTAAGAGGAGTTCTTTTCAGAGAGAAAACCCTAGCCATAACCCTTGAGAGGTAGAAATTGTCATACCCACAATCCTCTACACAATCCATTGTGGTTTTCCTCAACTCCTACCTCTCCATATCCAAATCCTTGAGAGGTTGATAGCCCAAACACTTAACACACTCATCCTGAGTGTAAAGTGAGGTTTTGGTGCTGCTAGGAAGTATTGGAAGAAGCATTTGTTTGGTGGATGCAATCGGGCTGAATTGCGTTATCTGGAGAGCTAGAGAAGACAAGACTTCGTCAAGTCAATTGTTAGCAAAAGCTTGGAGGGCTCAAGTACATGGGTAGACTAGGCTTGGAGGGTCTTTTGTTATTCGTGTACTCCAACTTATTCTCTAGTGGATCGATTTACCGCTTGGAGGGCGGCGGAGAGGTTTTTTGTCGAGTTCTTCAGTTTCCTCTTCGATAACACATTGCGGTGTTATCTTGTGTTTGCATCCTTCTTCCCTACTCTTTTAGCTTTCATTTTATTGTTGATATTTGATGAATATGGCTTAGAGTAGTTATATTGTTAGTTCGCTCGCATTTACTCTATTCCGCACTTAGTTTAAGTTAGAGTAAAATCAACTGAGTCGTAATTTTTAATTTGGGGGTCTAAACAGCTCTTGTGTTTTCACACATATTCGAGCTTTCATAAACTAAACACAGATGGAGCCTCCTTTGGCAACTGAGGGAAGGCAAGAGGGAGAGGCCTCATTAAAGATAGCCTTGGCAACTGGGTTAAAGGTTTCTCAAGTTACATTGGGTATGCTTCAAGTATTATGGCTGAGTTTTGGGCTCTTAAGGATGGCCTGCGGTTAGCTTCTAATATTGGTATCCAGAATTTAGAAGTGGAGCTTGATGCTAAAATGATTGTGGATTTGGTTAAATCTAAAATCAATGCTAATAGACCACATTCTCCCCTTCTTAATGATTGCAGGTCATTGCTAGGCAGCTTTCGTCAAGTCAGAGTGGAGCATGTATTTTGGAAAGCAAATAAATGTGTTGACGCTCTAGCAAAAGGTGGATGTTCTCTCTAGGAGGATTTTGTTATTTTTTGATATTTCCCCCTTTGTTGAAGTTACTTCCCTTATTAATTTGGATGCTATTGGGTTTTATTATTGTAGGCTTTCTACCGCTACTTTTGCCACTTTGGCTAGTTAGTTCTTTAATGAAGTCTCCTTTTAACAAAAAAAAAAAAAAAAAAACTTTTATTATCTACCACCAATCACAACAAATCAGATATGTAGTTAATAAAAAAAATTGGGTTCTTAAATTAATTGTTCCTGATTTATTCCCTGTTCGTTGTTGGATTAAGAGCTTAAGAAAGAATGAAAGAGAATGGGGTGTCATGAAACATTGAGTTATTTTTATTTTTTATTTTATTTTTTATTTTTTCAATATAGAATTTCTACTCTAGCTTAATCTAAGTGTGTATGTGTGTGAAGCTTCCTCCTGGAGACTTGAACCCCGGCCCTTGTCCCCACATCCCACAAGCACTTATACTTGTGGAGTGACCACCGCACCAAGGGTGCGCGGTGGTAACATTGAGTTATTTTGAGACTTATCACATCCATAGTAAAAAATGTAAATGTATTAACAGGGCCACTTCTTTTCTATCATGAGTTTAATGTTGGAAATATTCTTAGTGAATGTACAAAATCTTTAGTGAAAAAAACAAGTTTAATCCAAAAAATAACAAAAAGAATAGAAACTTCAACTAAGTTTAGAAAAAATCTCATAGAATTATAGAATAACAAAAATGTGTTATTTTTAAGGTTGATTTATATCACCCAATGTAGAACTCATTGCGAAAGAATTATAAGGCGACTTTTGTGTTGGACGCACTTCTACACAAAGGTTGAATAAGAACCTTCTATAAAACATTTCCTTGTTTGTAGTTGATAATGAAAATCCAAAGAGCCAAAGAGACCTTCGTGGGAGAGACTAAGAACAGAAGACAAAGAGCAAAGTAATCAAATGCTCAGTTCTGCTTTCCCAAAAATAAGTAATGGGAAATTGTCTGATGATGTATTAAACAAGTCATTGACTTGGTTAAATAATAATAATAATAATAATGCTAAAATACAAAACTCACCCTCTAAGTTTTTCTAAAATTCATTTTAGTCCTCTAGCATTGCTAAAGTTTCAAGTTTATTCAATTAAGGCCTCTTTGTTAATTTCTGTTAAATAAATAAATAAATAAATATATATATATATATATATTTTTTTTTTTTAATTTGAAAAATAGTTTTCAATCATTAATTAGATTTTTTTTAATTAAAAAATTTTGAAGAAAAAAAAATTAAAAAATTGGACAATTAACCACAACATATAACAAAAGTTGAAAGAGATATCTTAATTGAATAAACTTGAATCTCAGAGTACTGAAATTAACTGTGTAACATAGAAGATAAATTTTGCATTTTAGCCTAATAATAATAATAATAATAATAATAATAATCAATTAGCTTACAAAGAAAGCTAAGCACTATTGGACCATAACGCTTATAAAAGCCTATGAAAGTTTAGCCCAAAAATAAAAAGTTTGGGGAAGGAGAAAAGAAGAAGAAGAAAGAATGGGCTAATGAGACAAGTCGAAATATGTGTGTGTGACATAGATAAGGTCGATACACATTTCAGGCCCGTTTCTAAAGGGAAACCCATGATAGTTTATAAGAGCGTCCACATTGGTGGAGCCATAATTTTAGCTATTTGGCACCATAAAAAACTACTTTATCTATTTTACTTTCTCACTTTACAAAACATCCAACGCCAGTGGTTTTATTTTAGCTTTCAACAAGATAAAATAGTATATCCACTACAATAAAATAATATATCCACTATAATAAATAATAATCACAACCACTGCAACCATAACCGTCCCCGCCACTCCCTTTGCAACCGCCCAAGCCACTGCCATCGCCACCACCACATAATAGCAAATAATCGTCTAATGTAACAATAATATTTTTTTAATCCCAAATTATACACACACACACACATACAAATTTTTTTTCGGCACAAAACAATTTCTAATAACTTAACAACTAAACTTAATATGAAATTATTGTAAAATATTAAAAGGTAACATATATTATATAAAATATTAACTCAACAAAAATTTTAAAATTTTTTCTTTTCTTTAATTTTCTCTTAATTCACTTGCCAACTGTCACTCTCATGTCTAGGGGTGTGCAAAAAATCGAGGAATTGAAAAAACTACTTCAAACCGACCAAACCGTTGCAAAAATTTTGGTTTGGTTTCGGTTTTATTATATAAAAAACTGAAAATTTTGGTTCGATTTTGGTGGTAGATTTGAATGGACCGAACCGAACCGAACCGAACCGAAATATATTATTATATTATATTTTATATTAAATATATAATATAAAGTTTGTAAACGTCTGGGCTTGGCCTTGCCAAAATTACTCAAGCTGACTCCCTTTTTTTTTGAAAGAAGCCCACTGCCCATTAGATAAGTTAGATTAACTAACTAAAATTAAACTAATTAACTTAAATTAATTAAATTATACAGAAACTAATTGAAAATAAAGAAAATAAAAACCCTACCCTTACCTTACCTACCCCACTTTCACTTACCCGCCTCCATCTCCCTCACGCCTCCATCACTCTCTCTCACACAAAGCCTCCATCACTCCCTCTCACACACACCAGCCTCCATTAGTCGACATCTGCCACCGGCCTCTGCACTCTGGCCTCCACGGTTGCTCCACATGCTGGCCTCCACAGCTACTCCACATATTGCACAGCCTACACGTATTCACTGTCACTCTCACAACCTCCACTCCACCCTCTTGCAACCTCCACTCCCCATGAATTTGCCTCTGCTGCCACCTCCACATGCTGGCCTTCACACGCTAGCCTCCCCACACAGCTTGATCTTTTCATTCTCACGGTGACCTTCTCTCTTTTTAATTTCTTGATAACCCTCTCGCTTTTTCGTATTTTGAGTTTTGTTTAATACTGAATCAATGTTATTTTTTGTGAATTTGTGACTATGATGTTAAGTTGTTATTTTCTTATTGAAAAATCGATAAACCAATGTGATGTTGAGTTGTTATTTTCTTTTTGTGACTGTGATGTTGACTTAGAGTTTTGGAAAAATCGATAGCCCCATGTGCTTAACCGAAAATTGACGGAAACCGAAATACCACCGAAACCGATCGATTTCTAATTATTTTTGTCGGTTTCGGTTGAGAATTTCACAAACCAAAATTTTGGGTTTCGGTTGGCCAAAACTAAAAAAACCGACCAAACCAAACCGATTACACCCCTAAGTCATGTCTTATCTCATCCACTTTTAAAATATAATGCTTCACTTTCTGATGTTTAATCTACACCACAAGATCTTAATAAAACTCCACTCTATAATAATATAATATACTTCTTCTCTCCTTTTTCATTCTTCTTCCTCAGTTGTTTATTTGCTTCTTCCCAGTTCGCACCATTCTTCTTTTTCTTTCCTTCAGTTTACAAGCTTACGCAATAGCACTTTTAGAGAGTAGAAACAAGTGAGTCTATGGTCTTCATTTTGTAAAAGTTATTTCACTTTCTCTCGCTCAGTTCGCTCTCTCTTTTCCACCACTGAAAGAAAGAAGGAAAAAAAAAAAACCCAAGTTTACATGTTGAGATTTTCCGACCATTTCGATTAGAATGGTAAGGATGATGGATGAATCGGAGGTGAGAGTTTGAGGAGGATGAGAGAGAGGTGACAGTTTGATGAGGAGGATGATGGGTGAGAGATTGAGAGAGAGGTGAGAGTTTTGTTTTTGAGAAAGAGAGAATGAATGAAACGGTGGAGGAAAAAAAGAAATAGAAAAAAGAAAGAAAGAAATATTATTTTAATGAGAGGTGGGAATAAAAAATATTATTTGCTTTTAGCTTTGAGTTATAGTGCACAACCATTTATGGTTGTGCACTGTAGCTGGGTAGGTAAAATTTTTACCTATACCACCACTAAAAGCATTCCCATTAAGGATGCTAAAAATGCTAAAAACTAAATTTTAGCATCTGAAACCACAAAACTTTGCTCCATCAAAGATGCTATATCCTAAAAAATTTGACATCTTGCTATAGTGCGCTCTCATTTTTGAGAGCACACTGTAGCAAGGTGTTATCATTTTTTAATATTTTTAATTCTCTCTCCTCAGACTATCACTCTCACTCTCTCATTCTCGTTTTCTCTAATGGGTCGTTGATGCCTGCAAGTGGGTCGTGGGTTCGACGGTCGAGGGTTCGACGGTGGTGGGTCTGACTGCAAGTGGAGGTTTGCTTTGATGGGTCTCGGTGGGTATCGATGGTCTTGATGGGTCTCGATGGGTTGCGGTGGTCTTGATGGGTCTCGGTGGGTCCGGCGGCGGTGGGTTGTTGGGTTGCTTAATGGGTCTCGATGGTGCTGTGGTTGGTTGTGTCGTGAGTTGAGGTTGGTGGTGGGTTTGTGGTGGTTAGGGTTGGTTGAGACCGAAGGTTGAGGTTGGTTGAGACCGTAGGTTGAGGTTGGTTGAGGCCGTGGGTTTGTGCGATTGGTTGAGGTTGGTTGTGCCAGTGGGTTGGGGTCGTTGGTTGTGGGTTTGTGGTGGTTGGGTTTCTAGGTAACGGTGGTGGGTCTGGAGGTTGGTGTGCCGTGGGTTGAGGCAGAGAGAGGATGAGAGGGAAAAGTAAGGTTATGCCGTGGGTGGTGCTGTGGGTGGAGGCTAGTGGTTGGTTATGCCGTTGGGTGGTGCCGTGGTTGGTGCTATGGATTGTGCCGGTGGTGGAGGCTGTTGGTTGTGTGGGTTTGTGGTGGCTTGGGTGGTGAATATAAAAAAGAATAAAAAATGATTAATAAATAATATTTTAATAAAGTGGTAAAAAAAAAATAAAAGTTTTGATGTTAGGTGTATTATAAAGTAATGTGTTAAATGCTATAAAGTTGGTTTTTAATATGTTAAATGCTAAATTTTTTAGAATCTTTGATAAGAATGCTCTAATGTTGTACACTTTTGTATATGGTAATGCTAAAAACAGCAATTTAATTAATGCTCTAAGCCGATCAAATAGTCGGTTTGAAATTAACAGAACATACAAGTACAACATTTGTCTGCATCAATCTTTTAGCACGTGTATGATCTCATGCATCCAGAAGCCCCTGCAACTAGACTTTAATTATCCACAAACTACATTTGTTTGGTTATACCTAGGATGATCTTATATGTCAGAAAGTATATAATAACAGAGTGTTAATTGCGACAATGGGACTATATCAATTAGTGCACAGATTTTAATTGTTATTACAGTAAACAACTAATTTTGCACGTAACTACCACCCTTGGATTCATTTGGCATTTGGGTAGTTATATATTAGGCGCTTCTTAGTCGTTTTGATATTTTTTTTCAGCATCATTTCATCAGTGCCAGTTAAGCAAAGATGAAATAAGCAGTGATGAAATGAAACGATGACCATTTCGCAGATACCTTATTCTAAACAAAATTTCGTTGATATTTCAATGCTGCGTTCGATACAAACAACAGGTCTGCTTTGCTGAGTGCTGAT
This sequence comes from Quercus ilex subsp. ballota, assembly GCA_032727855.1. Classification (NCBI taxonomy): domain Eukaryota; kingdom Viridiplantae; phylum Streptophyta; class Magnoliopsida; order Fagales; family Fagaceae; genus Quercus; species Quercus ilex. The sequence continues at coordinate 30,793,504 of CM064909.1, forward strand.
AATGACATCCGATCATTATTTATATCTATATAAAAAATAAAAAATAAAGAGCATCCGATCCTTTTCACACACGTTAAAAAATGAGAATGCCGTTTCCTCATTTGTCCATCAGTGGGACTTGAAGATACCTTTTTTTTACTGACCACCCTCTATAAAACAAGAATTGCCTCAGCTACTAAACGGTTCGATTGATAGGAAAGAATCAACATGGGACTTCGAGCTTCACCTGATGGCACCTTGCGTGGCAGAAGGAAATCATCATCGAGAGGACACCATAGATTTGTGGGGGTTCAGCAAAGACCCTCGGGGAGATGGGTGGCTGAGATCAAGGACTCATTGCGCAAAGTCAGGCTTTGGCTGGGAACATTTGACACTGCTGAGGACGCTGCACGTGCATATGATGATGCTGCTCGTGGTTTACGTGGTGCCAATGCTCGTACCAACTTTGAATTGCCACAGTTGGGCTCTAATGGTGTTGGGGCAGATACTATTGAGCCTTTTTCATTCGACCAAGTGTGCGCGACAGGGGCAGAATCAGATGGCCTTCTTGGTGCCCTTAAGGCCAAGTTGCAGGATGGCAAGGTACCTCAGGTGCTCGCTACTGCTAATTTTTTGGGTGCACAATCCTGCGTTGAGGCTAACTCACCTCATAATAACACTAGTGCAGAGTGAGATCAGGTATTATCAGCTACTGCTGTGGTCCCTCATGGGATTGGAAATTTGGAACCTATGCAAGCGGGTTCCAATAAGGCTGATTCTCTCCCATATGATGAGGGAGTAGCAGGACATGTTGGGGTTCAGTGGCATCAAACAGCTTCGCCAACAAGCATGGCATGGTCTAATATTGAACCAGCATATGAAGTGCCTTTGCCTACACAGATGAACCCTGTGAATAATGAGCATGGATTGTATACTAGTGCAACAACTACAAATGTTACATCTGCATGGACTGACTCAACAGTCAATTTGGCATATGCAGATCAAGGCTCTATGGAGCTGCCAATAACAAATAAGATTACCGAAGGTGTTTGGTTAAACGATCAGCAGCAGGTTTTGCATTATGAGAACAACAATTGGGGTGGTGCAATTCCCCCTGGGGACCAAGCTCTCTTTTATGCATCTTCTATTCTAAGGTGATATATGATATCCATAGATCACTTACTACTTTCGTGTTTGTTTGGTTTTTCTTTTTTTTTTTTGGGTGTCTGATACTCCATCCATCATGGTTGGTGTAATCATTCTTTTTCAGAATGCCCTATGGAAAGCACAGATTATGCTTTGGCCATCTACATGTAATTGTAATATGCTTCTAGACAAGTTTGATATATAAAATCACCTTTATTATTATCCACCATTAATTACAAGAAGACTGTTATGTGAAAGGTACTCATTATTTCTTCAATCCATAGGGAAGAAATGCGAGATTCACGTCCTTAAAAATATTATTATTTGTTTTATTTTTCTTGTTTTTAGCTTTTGAATTGAATCTACCGCCAATTGTACTACAACAAATTCAGAAACCAATAAGATTTATGACTAGTAACACGTTAACAGCATAATAAATAAATTCTTTAATTACTATATTTTTGTATGGATGATGCTAAAATTACTAAAACTTTTATTATAAAAAGCTTACAACTGACTTTTTTGTTGGTAATGAATATGATTGGTGTCACTTTAATAACATAATAACTAAATGTTGAATTAATTTGTTGCAATTAGTGACACAGTAATTTGTAAAGTTTATAATGTCTCTAGTATAACTATTTTTAATTTTTATATGGTGTATAAATGTTGTGGCTTACTCTGTTTATAAAAATTATGTACTAAAATTTATAATATCCCTATGTGAGAGATCGCGGCCCCACCCCACCCTTTTTGGGCCAAACCAAGGCAAGTGGGTGGAAACTTGTGTGGTGTCCCTCGTGGTGGTTATTTAGCTGATTATATCTTCCCTATAGATCAATGGTTTTACATAGAGTCACTAGGTTTTTTTTTTTTTTTTTTTTAAAGAAACCATATGAAAATTTATTTATTCATAATCAAAATCATTTGCTCAAATCATGTGCGATTTGACTTAATCATGTGGATGCATCTTAGGCGTTAAAACTTGATTTCAAGATATCTTTTAATCAGATGATTTGATCAGAGCCTATGACTTGTCATTTTAATCATTAAGACTTCAAGATTTATTTTATGTGAGTAATTGAAAATTTAATTGTCAAAATTATGATTTACCCTTGTGATGTGAAGTTGTCCTTTTATCCTTCTAATAAGGTTAAATGCATGTTATAAAATGGGATGTGTATACCTAATATAACTTCCTTGCCCCCATAAAATTTCATTTTAAACCTTATAATTTTAAAAGTAATAAATTAAACCCTTGAATATCAAAATATAACAAATTAAACTCTATAATTTTCAAAGTAACAAATTAAACTCTGAATATATATTGTTGGGGGCGTTTTTTCGTTGCCCATACGATGTTAGGGGTCAAGACCGAGACTCGACTTTAGGCTTGGAATATGGCCAAAAGGCTATCGGTGAAGTGTAAAATGCCCATTTTGCTCAAAGTCTGGCATCTAACAAATATTATAATAAAGCCCCAAAATACCTCCTGCAAAGATAAGCTAGTACAAAGGATGGCCCACCACAATAAGTGCTTAAATAATAGTCCAGCGGTAAATAAGAAAAACGTCTAGCGGCAAATGTTTGGAAAATCAATAAACGTATTTGCATAGTAAAAATTATGCATTTCTTCCATAGTTGGTTAATATAAAAGTGGACTCATTATAACAAGTACACAAGAGAAAAAATGGTTCAGTAGTGAATATGATAGACCTCCAGTGGTAAACGTCTGACAGGTTAATAAATGTGTTTACATGATAAAAATCATATGTTTTCCTTATTATTATTAAGTCAATATAAGGGAAAACTTCCATAGTATCCAAAACATTATGGCTTTCATCATAATAACAATAAACAAGGATTAAAGGCTTCATAATTACAAATAAAAGAGGAAAATATAGAATGGATGGAATGAAGGGAGAGAGAGATTCCAGCTCAGTGTAGCAAATGTTAAACTAAGATTCTTGGAATATATATATGTGGCATGATTGGGGTAGTGTAGGCTATTTTGAGTGAGTAGGTATGTAAGCCATAATGTTTGTGGCTAATTAGGAAGCATTTATGGGCTTGGAATATGCAAAAAAGGAAAAGGAATGTCTGAGGCTAAGTAAGTGTGGGCTAAGAGAAATGATTTATGAGCTCGGGGAGAGTTGAACTACAAGCAAAGTGACAAGAAAATCAGAAATTTCAGAGGGGTTGGTGTGTGTTTTATGGGCTAATGTGCTTACCCTTTTATAGTGGAGTTTAGGGAGGTATAAATTAGCAAAAGTCCAAAAATGTAGGATTAATAAGGAGGCAGAATAGCGGACTTAATTATCTTAGGATTTGGCCATAAATGGGAGATTTGCTTTTGGGGTTGCTTTGCTACTTTGGGTAATATGACATATGGTGAGTATTTGGGGGTAATCTTGCATTAAATGCTAAGATTTCTAAGGTTGTGTTCAGCCAATGGGATTAAGGTAGGTATTAAGGAGAAATCCTAGTGCTGCAACTGAGATTTTGACCCTAAGAAGTAGGATTCAACACCCCAAGCCAGGTGTCAAAGTTTAAGCCCACTTTAGAGGGTTTTGCTAGAGATCCCTTTATGCCCTCCAAACCACATGTTCCCAAATTTTCCCCTTTAGGATACATGGGCTTGGTTCATGAATCAATTACATACATTTTTAGTAATAAAATAAACTATTTCGTTAAGGATTTCATGAGCTTGGAGGTCTTGATTATGGCTTCCTTAAGTTGTGGCCAAAACTTGGGGAAGAAGGGTATTTATTACCCATTAGCCTTTAAGTGTCAGCCTTTGGTACTGTTCACATCAGAGTTGGCAGTGGGACAAGTGGCTAGCTCCTAATCTGGTTTTGGAGCTTAGTTGCTTCTTGAGGTGGCCTCTAGCGGAAGGCAGAACTGAATGGAGTTCTCCAGCTGGGTCAGTTTGCATACATGGGCTGTTTTGGCTGAGACTTCATGTTGGGCTTGGCCATGAGGGCTGAGTACTTTGGCGGGCCTATGACTTGGTGGTTCTCTCCACTTTGGCCTATCATTTTGCTTTCTCATTGTGAACCCTTCAAAATGGACAAAACTACTATATATTGCCATGAATTTTTATTCCACATGGGTTTTAGTTGTTAGTTAAAATGAAATGTATTCATGAGCTTTAATAAATATTTATGATAGGTTTTGAGTATTAACTTCCATGGGTTTTAGATAACAATTTGAATAGTTTCTCATAATTTTTTCCATGGATTATTTTGTAAATGATATTTTCTTTGGGGCTTTTAAATAATGACCTCCAATATTTCTTGAGAATAATATTTACCATGGGTTTTGTAGGGATATAGGCCCAAATTTGGGTATTGGGCCTTGGGCCTTATCTGGGATCGTGGGCATGTCCGAGGATGGGGAAAGTAGTCGAGAGAGAGATCACCAGTTTAGAAGCACATACGGAAGAAGTGGGGAGGATAGTTCGAGGATGAACTCCCCCACGGATATGATGAACACAGATCAAGTCCGTATTGCAACAATCTAGGTAATCTTCCAGGAGATTTCCACGATAAGGATAAGCCTCATACACGTACAGGAATGATAAGAACTCAGAAATATCTAAAGAAAAGCTGCTACCACCGCATTAAATGCACTACAGCTACTTTTCTGGCTGCATTTATGTGGAGAGAACTCCTGAACAGTGCAGTCTTAGCTACCACACCTCACAGAAAGCCAGAAAAGGTGTTTGATGGGACATGCACTCAAATGAAGACTTAGATGATTAACAAGTGTAAGATCAAGATGACTGGGAAGGAACTATATATTGTGAGGGATATCCCATGCAAGAGGGAGGAGAAAGGAGCTACTGTAGTATTCAAAATTGTATTAGTACTTAGTTCTATTGATTTATATCATAATCTACCTTCTCGGACGATAATTTCATTCAGTTTTACCTATTTTACTTGCTTGTTCATCTTTTGAATCCGTACTAGCCGTTGTCAAATTCAGAAAAAGCCTAGTTCTTTTACCTATTCTCTACAAATTTATTGTACTGGGCTCATTGGGCCTATATCCCATATCTTTTAGGCTTAGATTGCAAATCGTGACCCTATAGGTTTTAAATAGAGGCAATATCCATGGATTTTAAATAAAATATGGTAACAACCACTATAGTGGAATAATGTGATATTTTCATGGGTTTTTCTATAGATAATCATAATAATGTGAATAATTATCATGAGTTTTGGAAATAGATATTAAGAGTGTATAAGATAAATAGTGACCATGGGTTCTTATATAAATTCCATGGGTTTATAATATGGTATAAATAAACAAATGTCATGGGTTTAAGATAATCATAACTTTCCATGGGCTTATATAAGATGATTGCCATGGGTTGAGGATAGATAATTGCCATAAATTCCATGAGCTTGTAATATTATAGTAATAGGTTTAAGAACTTAAAGTATTGTTCATTATTGGACTTTTAAGTGAAATAATTATGATATAGTATTTTGCCAAGTATTAATAACCTTGAGCTTTTGATAAAATAGTGCCAAGTAGATAGCTTGGGCTTTTAATAGTGCTAACGTAAATTGGACTTTTGATATTGCCAATAAGAATTGGGCTTTTGATATTGCCAATGAGAATTGGGCTTTCAATATTGCCAATGAGAATTGGGCTTTTAATGTTATCAGCAAGAACTGGGTTTTTGATGTTGCTAATGAGAATTGGGCTTTTAATGTTGCTAGCGAAAACTGGGCTTTTGATGTTACCAATGCAAATTTGGTTTTTTTATGTTGCCAGCGAGAACTAGGCTTTTGATAAATAAATTGCCATGGGTTTAAACAATGCGCTTTAATTATGGATTTGAATTCCTTTGATAAAATTGCCATGGGTTTAAATCATGGGCTTTGATTATGATTTTGAATTCCATTGATAAAATTGTTTTGCCATGGACTTGAATTATGGGCTTTTCAAATATTGCCAAGTATAAGTATTCTTGGGTTTTAAATAGAATAAGATGTGTGTATTGGGCTCATAGGGCCGGTTTTGGGTTTAACTAAATAATAATAATAATAATAATAAAATTTGATAAGATATGAGTTTTTTAAGTTTTTTGTGATAGTTTATATCATGACCTAATTTAGATAATAAGATATGAAATATTTGTGGTTAACATAATAATAGGGCAAAAAATATTTTGTGAAAGCCTAATAACTTCTTAGTGGCGTTTGAAAATAAGTAGGTGATACTTAAATAATATTAGGTGTAAAAAAAAAGTACTCTAACATATATTTAACCCCAATCACAATTAAGTCTACTTAATTGTGATGAGGTTAATTTGTTATTTTTTGAAACCTCAAAATTTAATTTATTATTATTTTAAATTATAGAGTTTAATATATCAATTTTGAAAAAAAGGGTTTAATTGAATAATTGTTATGCCCTTGAATTATAGGTTTTAAAATATATTTTCTTTTTCTTTAATTTTATTTTGATTCATACAACCATCCCTTTCTTTTCTTTTAATAATAGGAAGGAGTCCTTAATTATTATTCTGATATGAATTGACGATTCAAGAGGCTTTGATGTGCAATAGTGTCATTTAAATCCATGATTCTAACCAAATTCGTTTCAGTGGTATATCTAGCTGTTCATGGTACTCCGCTGGTGTACTATAATTTATTTAATTCAAGTTTTCAATGAGATAACCCAACTATGACAAAATTGGAGACCGAGTTATGGTTTCGATTCCCTAATTTGTAGTCATAATATGCAATACTGGTGTAAGGTATACCCCTTACAATCATTGTTAAGAGGAACCAAAACAATTTGAGTTTATGACTCAACTACAACAGCTTGAAACTCAAGCCACAAAGCAGCTTCAAAGTAACGCCCTCGTCATAGCTTTTTTCACAAGAAATAACACAGATCTTTTTAAAGTTCTTTTTTATTTTTTTATTTTATTGACTGGTTCCCCACTTCCCCAACACTTCAATTACATTTTGTTATTTTATTTTTTATTGATGCAATAAAGTTTTAACTATACAACATCCATTCATGCCAACACACCAACTAGCGGATTTCGAATTTTAGATATTTTATTAAAAAAATCAAAAACTTTATTAATTAAACTAATATAGGAATTGTGAGAATAAATACCCGACCCCTCACTACACACAGGTATGTCTTTAACAACCCACATTATTTGTGAGAAATCACCATCACCACTAGTACTAATTTGATCGCTGGAGTGCTCTTTGCTACCCCAGGCTCCCCATGTTTATTATGTGCAGGTGTTAGCCGAAAATACCCCCTCTTCTGTGAGAGCTTCCTTCATTTACCACAATAATCCACTAGTAATATTTGCTCCACCTACAAATTTTTTTAAAGAATGAATGGATAGAAAATTACATTGAGAAAAAGAACATTACTGAAAATATCTTGGAGAGGTAAGGGAAGGTGTTTATAATTTTTTTTTTCTTAAAAAAAATCATCATCTAATAAAGTTAGAATCTTTGTTGTATTAGTGAAAGAATCGGTCTCAGTTTCTAAAGTTTTTGTGGTGGGGGGGGGGGGGGGGGGGGGGGGGGGTGGGGGGGAGGGGATATTATTATATGTATATTTCAATACTTAACAGTTTCACTCTATTATTGTTATTTTTTAAAGAAAATTGTAACTTTCATTAAGAAAAAGATAAACTTAATACATCTTGAGTACTTAACAGTTTCACTCTATTATTGTTATTTTTTAAAGAAAATTGTAACTTTCATTAAGAAAAAGATAAACTTAATACATCTTGAGTCAAAGCGGACTCAATTATACTAAAACTTTCCTCTATTCAAATTACAAAATGATCAACATTTTTGGTATAAAGAGCCAAAAAGTGTGCAGGCTGATTCTCTTGTCGCTTAACGTGGCACAGTGGTGCCATTCTGAATTCCTATAGCTTTTGTTGGATTCCTAGGACAATGTTGGCAATAGTGACTGGAGGTTCAGAGAGTCTATTAATAGCATCCCATACAATCTTGGAATCACATTCAAATATAGTATCCCCAATACCCACATCCCATGCAAACAAAACACCTGGCTTCTTTCACAGCCGTAGCCTCGGCCTACTCTATTGTTAAGTATTAAGTGTGTGCATTCTTAAGTACCGACAAATAAAATGCATGAAAAAATGTATTAAAAATGCATTCTTAATACATGAAAAAATGCATGATGTATACTGATTGTACAGTACACCAGCCAAGATATGGGAGAGTATTGATGTGGTTGGATTTAGACCTTACACATGGAGTGGCTGTGAGCAAAGGAGAGAAAACGTAGGCTATAAGATATTGTCCTTAGACTGTGCTGAGGACGTGACTGCCTTGAGAAGGAAGTAATATATGCATCTGACATGGTTACTCAAGCACTTACAAAAAGGGAGATAGTGACCTCCTAAGGTCGGCAACTATAAAAACACCTCTCATTGGCTGAGTGCGTGTTGGACCATTTCAGGGACACGTGTATCATCTTCAGCACCCATGATGTCCCTCTCATTACTCAAGAGTTTTTCCCTATGCAGTGGCAAAGTCACCTACGCTCATGCCACAGTGCTCATATTGGCGTTCTCTCTCCTCCAGTCACCAAATAGTACCTTAGCTATAGTAAAGTCCAAAATAAGAAAATGATGACTTGACACTTGTCTTTGTACTCAGCCATATTTCTCAGACTATAAGAGGAACATGCAATTGGACTATTAGGGTAAGAACCTGTTAGGTTCTAAAGATTTAGGTTTAAATGTTTAGAATCATGTTAGTATTGTGTTAGCAAACCGAGAACAAAACATGTCTAGTTCATGTATTAGGCAATGCTTAAAAGTGTTGGTTTCAAGTTTCAAGTTCAGCTGACTGCAAAAAAAGGAAGAAAATTTTTGTCAAGCTCGACTGATCAAGAATTAGGCTCGACCAATCGAAAATCACAAGAACAGAATTCTGCCCAAGCCCACGAAAACGTTTAGAGTTTCATTCCAACTTCTCTACATATAAAAGGGAAATCCTAGCTACGTTTTTCATACTTTTGGAAGACTTGTGTGTTACTCTTTGTAAGATCTGAGAGGTTTTATACCTTCTAACTACAGAAGAATCTACTAAAGCAAAATCTACAATCAAGCGTAGGTTGAATATAGTTGCTGCATCAAGATCATTATTGGTGGTGATCTAAAACCTTTGAGTAGGATCTTAAAGTCACAAGCAAGGCAGCTTGTGTTGGTGTAAATCCAAGGAGAGAAGGAATTCGTGAATTCGGAACTTGCACACGGTCGTGTCAGTAAGTTACTACACGAGGTAGCAATAAATTTAGGGTTAAATCTGATTGTAAAAACTTCAATTCTCTTATAGTGGATTTATTTTACTTTAAGGATAGTTAGGTCAAATCCTCTCCAGGTTTTTATCTTGAAACAATTTGTTTCATCGGTTTTCCTAGATCATCATCTCGTGGTGTTTTTTTACTTTTCCGCATTTGTGCATAATATGATATATGCTTGTTTAACCTATATCTGAATAATAAACTTAAGTAATCACTTGGTTAATATATTAGGTTAAACAATCTGGTTTAAGAGGTCTAAACGAACAAGCAAAACCTAAGTAGATCTTTTGAGAACAGAGTAGAAAGTTGATAAGAAAGTAGGGTAGAAAACAAGGTCTCTCTTTTGAGGAAGAATATCTTTATTGTACAAGAGATACCCATTTTTCCACACAATACAAAGCTGAACAGAGCAAGAGTGATTCTCTCTTGCTCAAACCGTGGTTTTATATCCCTTTCTTAGGGTTTTCCAAGTACATCCTTTGTCCACTTTACATTCTTACAATCACTTTCATTTTCTCAAGACAATATGATGTCAAAGCTTGCATTTTTATTTCTCATCGAGATGTAATGTTAGATAGCTTATTTACTCTCTCATATAAGTTCAAATCTAACTTGTATGTACACTAATACACTAACTAACTAGTGTACGTGCTAGTGATCGGTATCTTTTTATTTATTAAGAGGTCTCACTTTCCTATGGAGTTTGTCCTGAATTCTAATTTTATTGGCCAAGTGAGATATGATCATAATTCATATGACTCACCATATGGGAAAAACTATCCAAAAAAAAGCACCTATATTTTTATTAGCTTATCCATAATTTGTAATTTTGCATATAAGGTGATCATTATATATAACTTGGACTGCCTGGGGAAGAAATAAAAAAGAAAATTTGGCATACAAACAAAGCCATCGGCTCCTTTCACTGACGATGTTGCTTTCAAGTAATATCTCTTCGTTTTTAACGTGGCATTTTTGTCCCAACGCAGACACAATAGTGGCAGCATATATATATATATATATATATAATATAATATAATATAAAGAAGAATGATTGCAAGGGGGAATCCCATTGATGTAGTCCTAATGGAGTAAACTGTGATATATCATCATTATTCATCACTACTAACAAGAATCTCTCAAAGTTTGCGTAAGATCGCAATGAATTATTCCCTAACCTTGTATAATTTTGAAATACATACACACTTTGTCTGCATGCATGCATGTACATCAAAAGAATCGATGAATGTCTGAGCATCCTACTATTCCTTTTCTTCTCAATATTATGTCTTTCCTCTTGTAATGTCTCCTTTTTTCTGGAATGGTATCAAAATCCTTTTCTTCTCAATATTATGTCTTTCCTCTTGTAATGTCTCCTTTTTTCTGGAATGGTATCAAAAAAAAAAAGAAGGTCTTTCCTCTTGTTGTTGCTACTGCAACTGTTCTACCACCACCATACCACACAATTTCACTTAAATTGAAAAGCTTGCCATTAGTATTATGTGCCTAATTTAATTATATGAATTAGTATTTGATAAATAATGGTAGAGATATATTTTATTTATTTTAATAATTTAGTTTAAATTAGGATAGTTTTATTAACAGATTATCGAAACTCAGTATTTATCTTTATCTATTTGCTGGAATAAAATTTGATGTCTCAGAAGTCTGAAGAAAGCACACATGATCGATACTCTTTTTGATGGAATGAAAACTAAATTATTAGTTTATGGTAGTAAACCTCAAATCCACGAGAGATCTCTTGAATCTATGAGGGGATAAATCTGAAATTCACAAGAGAAAAGAATTGACAAAAGTCTGTATTTTATTGTGAATAATTTGATTTGCCTTTAGAAGCTACAAAATATATAAATACTGACAAAGTAAAACCCTAAGACAATTAGAAAACCGCCTGAAACCCTAATTCTCACTAATTACGAGATTAGGTGGCAAAATACCGAATTTTACCAAAAATAGTAAAATTGAGTTAAAAGCAAAATCATAAACCACTGACCTTAAGAACCGTCCCAAAACAAGTGTGACCTTATTTTAACTTTTGAGCAAAAAATTATTAAGAAAACAAAAATTACTAAATACAGCAAAATCACTCTTTTTGGGGCCTAAACGAAGGAATTCACCAAAATCAGGGCACACCTCGTGACAAAGCACGCCTATTAATCAGAAAACCGTTTCTCCTTAGCCTACCAAATTTCATGCAATTCTGGTTCCGTCGCCTAAATAATTTCTACTAGTGCCTTTTTACCTTGCGAGATTTCAGGCGCTCTTGATGTTCTAGGAAGGCTACAGTGGTATGTTCTACGTTAAAATCAAATCTTAGCAATGAATAAAGATTTGTTATGAATTTCTAAGTCACAAATTTGTTAGATAGTCTAATGTGGAGGTCGGTACTCCATTGAAGTAATTTCTTTATTAAATTAGGAGGAATTGGTTCCTTGAAGCAATCAACACAAAAATTGGGCACACAACAATTGGTATCACAGCTAGTTATGAAGGAACATCGCACGGAGTGACTGGAAACTTAGGTTAGTGACTTGGTTTCCTTAACTTCAGGACAACAACAAATGATCAAAGAGATGCAAAAAATGATTGTTGTGATGCTTGCCCGCCTTGATCAAATTGCGAGTAACCAAAACCACAATCATGCATAAAACTCCCACAATCGTGGTGAAATAGAGAGCTCCAATCATGAACTAACGAGTTCGAGTTTTGCTATTATTTCAAAGGTAGCAAACTCGAGTTTTTGTGTGTCAATGGCAATGGAGGCCCACAAAATATTGGCAAAATTGCAGGTCCGTGCAACTAAAAATCAATAACAATGTCTCAAAGGGTGCACAAGTAAGGTCACAAAACAATAAAAGAGTTCCAGCCTTTATTTCTCTACGTCTTTCATTTAGGAAAGCTAAATGCATCTCGTTTCAAAATAAGAAGCTTGAAGAATGTGGGAAAGGAAATCAAATCAAATTTGAAATGCTTAAATGCCAACATTCAAGAAACAGGAGAAATAGTTTGTGGAGGTGAAGGAAGAACCTTGAGGACAAGGGTGTTTTCTGGTGGGGAAGAATGTTATGTGCCTAATTTATTTGAATTAGTATTAGATAAAATGGTAGAGATGATTAGATTAGTTTGGATTATAATTAGTTTTATTAATAGATTATAGAAAGTTAGTATTTATTATTATCTATTTGCGAGTTTGTCTTGTATGAGTTCAGATGGTGACAATAAATAAAAAATAATAATAAATTTCTAACTTTCGAAGTGTAGTTAATCAAACGTGGAGGTCTCGACTCCTCTCGAAGTAGTCTATTTATTATTATTATTTTAGTCCAATGAAAAATTTCAACATGTTTAGTACCTTATTTTTACTACTAAAGCAAGCATTATCACAGGCCTGGCTAAATGGATGGACAAGGGAGTTCTCCTTTAGAAGCTAATTTGGTTTCATATCATGTGACACAGTGACAGAAGAGCGAGTGGGGCCCTGTTACCTGCCATTGAAGGAAAGGTAGTACAGGGTACAAAAAAGGTCTTGATAATGAAGGGTCGTGGTCTTTCCTTAAAGTTGTGATTTGGAATATAGAATCATTATCTGGTTCCCAATAGGCAGTGGCCAATTCATGCTGCATAATTGGAGAAAAGCAGGAAGCCTTTGGGAACCTTCAGCAGAAAGCACAGGACACAGACAGTTGATATCTTTGATTACATTGCCCTTGCCTATAGTTAATAATGCACAGAGCACTAGAAATCTAGAATATATACATGTGATTTTCCCATTCATGAGTTGTGGTCTCTAACGGATTGTACTATCTCTAGAGTTTCCCACAAGATAGACTCCAATGATGGAAGTGATATGGGTGCAAAAGATTTCATTAGGCCAAATAATTAGTACACACCATTCGCCATCCATTCATGAATAATTTTAAAAAAAAAATTAAGTACCATCCAAAAGATGGAACCAATTACATGAAATAAAATTGCTCAAGCTTAACAGGGGAAATATTTAGATCTTTGCCTACTAGATTCTGAAATTATCAAAGATGTAGCCATGTGGCATGTACCAATTTTAAAGAACATTTGGTCTAGCATTTGTTGACAGTGGACCGTGGCAGTGACAGTTGCATAAAATTTTCCTGGTTGAGTTGTCCAAACAATCGTCCATTGCTTTCCTCTCAGCTTTTCCAGTATGTTATACAAGATTTGACACATTGTTCTTGCCTCACATTTTGTGGATATGAGGATGCTATTCATGTTGTTTTAAAGATTAAGTATTAGATGCTATGAACAAGGGAGAGGCAACCAGGCAAGAGTATCCATTTTCCTACATCCCCACTCAAAAGATGCCTATGGATTACAGCATAGACAACCAAAAAAGCTAGAATGACTTGAAGAACAGTGCCCAAATAAAGCCTAGAAGAAAATGTAAACAGAAAACTCATGGCCTATATCGAAACTAGCTGAACTTTTGGTGATGAGATCATGCATTTATGCTCCATAATTTTGTATAAGCCAGGAAAAACGATTCTCAAATAATCTCCACGGTTGGAAAGTATCAGTCAAAAGAGAGAGCCAAAAGAAGGGAATAAGTAGTAACTAATGTCAAAGTTGGTTGCTTTAAGCATTGATGTGATTTGAAGAATTTAATCTTGCTTTGTGCCCACTTATTCCAGAGCCCGTTTATTTAATCCTACAAATGTCTGTCTCAGGTCTGTTGTTAAGCATAAGGAAACCGTGACTGAGTGATAGGAGAAGCCTCACTGTGCCTCTGATAGTGCTCAATACAATGGCTGACATGAAGAGTTGTGAAGAATGGAAACCTTTTATTGCAATGATAGCAGTCGATTTTGCCTTTGCTGTTGTGAATATTCTTCTCAAGAAAATCCTTGATGAGGGAATGGACCACTTGGTCTTTGTTACATACCGGCTGACAATCTCTACCATATTTTTAGCTCCAATCGGCTACTTTTTAGAAAGGTAGGAAATCTTTAATCCTCAGTTCAGCTATTTTGATATTTTGGAAATTTTATATACATACATACATACACACACATATGTTTCTCAAAAAAAAAACACACACACACACACACACACACACACACACACATATATATATATATATTAGCTATTGCCCCAAAGCCAAGTCATGTTCAAGCTAGATAATAAAATTAATTCATTGAGCTGAACTGTGACATCCTGAATATAGGATTCAGTCATAGATCTCTGACTCAAGTATGCTTTCTTTACCCTCTTCTTTCCTTTTGTCAAAATCTGCATAATACTAATACATCATATAAACTATACTTGCTTGCAGGAATAGCAGACCAAAGCTCACACTTCGTATCTTATGTTACCTCTTCTTCAGTGCAATCGTCGGGTTAGTAATGTATTTAGACAGATTCATGCATCTGCTCAATCAGTTCATACTTACTTACGCTTAAATACACTTTTGGTCATGTTGACAGAGGGACTAAAATCGCTCATATGATAAAGTTTAAGGACCAATAGTGTATTTTGGCCTTACTATTATTATCATAACCATCATTCAGCTAAGTAATTCTTTCCTGTAGGGCATCGCTGACACAATACTTCTTCCTTCTTGGAATTCAATACACATCTGCTTATTTTTCATGTGCCTTTGTCAACATGGTGCCAGTGATCACATTTCTAATGGCATTACCTTTTGGGTATAGATGGATGCTCTTACAAGATTTCAGCCATACTGTCTTTTGAAAAATAAAGTCACTTCCACTAATTTTATTCTTTCTTTTCTCACCTTTATTTACTAATACCACAGGTTAGAGACTGTGGACATAAAATGCAATAGCGGAAGAGCCAAAGTACTCGGTACTGTGGTGTGCATTGGTGGTGCAATACTGTTGACTATTTACAGAGGAGTGCCTTTATTTGACCATTCACACTCACAAGCTGTAACTCAAATGATGGATCATGCTATCAAGCTCAACTCTACCAAGAAGACAGAGAGATGGACACTTGGTTCAATAGCTTCAGTTGTAGGAACCTTTTTTTGGTCTTCATGGTTTCTTTTACAATCAACTATAGGCAAGAGATATCCCTGCCAGTATTCTAGCACTGCTATCATGTCCTTCTTTGGTGCCATCCAGTCAGCTATCTTAAGTTTTTCCACAAACAGAAACCTTTCTGCATGGTCTCTGAATGGGAAAATAGAAATCATGACTGTCCTTTATGCCGTAAGTAGACCTTCCTTTCAAGTTGAATGAATTCTCTGCAAAGATTAGTCAGGCTATTTAAAAATATGGACTTCTCTGGCAAGTTGAAAAAAGATGGCTGCATTAATATCAATTTTCGATCTGAACTTCAATTCAACAAACAAGTTGCTAATTCAAAATATGAAAAGATGGCTGCATTAATATCAATTTTCAATCTGAATGTTTATTACTTTTTTGTGATTGGTAACACATTAATTTTGCAAGGCCTATGTAGTATGATCTGTAGTTATCCCTAGTATCACCCTATGAAGTTTAGGTCTCAAGGAAGTCATTCATGAATTGTGACTTTTAAGCCATAAAAAAAGGGGTACTTTTAAGTACGCATTTTATTGTGATAAATATACCCAGTCTATCTTGCTCAAATCAGAATAATGTTGTACAACTTCAAATCCATCAATTGGTTGTTTCATAGCATTCTTTAATATTGAACCAGAGCTCCTTAGTCCTAAATAAACCCCTTTTAGTTGACGTGTAAATGAATCCTTGATGCATGCAGGGAATAATAGGATCCGGCATGTGCTATGTTGTTATGTCGTGGTGTGTCAAGAAAAGGGGTCCAGTTTTCACAGCAGCATTCAGCCCCCTTGTTCAGATAATGGCAGCCATGTTTGATATTCCCATCCTGCACGAGAAACTTTATCTTGGGAGGTGATTTATTCTAATTATTTCATAATTAGCTGTACTTATTTTTTATTTTTTATTATCAATAGTGACTATATCGCTAACTTTCTTCATATGCACTATAAATGAGCAGCATTCTGGGATCAATCATTGTAATTATTGGAATGTACATTCTTCTGTGGGGTAAGAACAAGGAGATGAAGGTTTGTCTAACAAAACTAGCTCAAGAAGCTGAAGGGATCAAGGAACAAGAGCTGCAGTCGCAAGTTGTTGCAATCTCTTGTGATTCACGGCACCATTCAGGCCAAGATGCATAATGTTTTTCCATTCACAAGCAATTTACTGTCTCCTCCAAATTAAAATTTTTCTTGTTACTTTTATTTTGTTATCACAAATAGCTTCCATACTTTTCAACTTCTCTATTTCCAAGAAAATAAAAATGAAGTCGGTTTTCAGACCAATTGTGATTGCCAAATATGTCCGAGAGGCACTATCAATCAGAGTCACAAAGTATTTTAATGTAAGAGAACACAATTTGATTATAACAAATTTTACATTGTTTTAGCTAACCATAAGCCTACATCTACAAGCAATGTTAATCAAAATCCATCTACAAACAATGTGAAGGGTTGGGTTGGCTCGGCTCGAGTTGGAGGGTTTGTCAACCTAACCCTTGTCGGGTTAAGAAATTCCCAACTCATGTGATGGGTTGGGTTGGTTGAGTTGATGGGTTGGACATACATGTTTTATTCCTTGTAAAAATTAAGCTTTCATCAATTATAAACACTTTTTCAATAAATTATTACAATTCATATAATATGTTTAAATCATATTCCAAATTCCCAAGTTTATCAAAACTGATTCTCAAAATATCAAAATCAATCAAACTAAAAATTAAAATAAGGGTAATAATATAATGTTAGGTTCTAAGACTTTAAGAACTAAATGTATTAGAACTACAATTTGTAATGTATTGGCAAATCATGATCAAAACATAGAATTTAGGTTTAGACTTGCTCAAAGTGTGTTTATTTGTAAAATTGGAATCGAGTGATTGCAGAATTTATTGGACTAAATCTGCAAGGCTCGATCAATCGAAAATTAGACTCGATCGATCGAATCTCGTGCAGATTTATTTTTCTACAGAATTTCCAATTCAGCCCAAGCCCATATGACGTGTAAGGTTTTATGTTTTACTCCAAGTATAAAAAGAAAAACTCTAGCTACATTTTAGAAGTCTTTGACGTGCTGTGTGTTGAATCTCTTGTGAGATCTAGAGGTGTTTACCTTCATACACACTTAGGGTTATCAAGATCAAATTCATGTCAAGAACTTGGTGATCGCTCCAGGTGCTGCATAAAGAACTTAAAAAAGATCTGAAACCTTTGAGTGGAGTCTCAAAGTCACAAGTGGGAGTACTTGTGGTTGCAGTGGATCAAGGAAAGAAGTAATCCGTGAACTCGGAGCTGTCATGTGGTCGCGACAGTAAGTTTTCTACTCGATGTAGCAATAGGATGTTAGTGATCTAAGTCTTATTGTACAAACTTCAATTCTTTCATAGTGGATCTATTTTACCTTGAGGATAGTTAGGTTAAATCATCCCTAGATTTTTTACCGGTTTGGTTTTCCTGGGTTATCATATTATGCGTTCTTTATATTTTCGCATTATTTACATGATATGATTTTCTTGTGTTAACCTAGATCTGAATAAATTATCTAAGTAATCACTTGGCTAAATAACTAGGTTAAACAACTTGTGTTTTAAGGGGTCTAAAAACGTACATATAAACTTATATATGGTGGGTTAGGTTTGGTTAGGTAGGCTAAAAAGCTATTAATTCATCTTATGGAAAACGTATTAGAATCCATTGCAATTCAATCCCATTATTTAGTGGTTAATTAAGTAAAAGTTTCAACATGATTAATTTTTCTTTTCTTTGTGGTTGTTGCCTTTTATTTTAATGGTTTTGCTTTATATATATATATATATATATAACTTAGCAGAAGACTTATCAGGTGTAGTAACAGATGTAGTAGGGTGGGGTGAGGCATGGCTACCTTAATAAGGGGGGTAAGCCAAGGCTTGAGCTTTGACTTGTGAAGTGGGATTAACAGGGAAATCCTAGGTAACATTGTCAATAACATTTTGGGTGTGGGAGAACTTGTCCCACCATTTAACAAGCCACTGTTTGGCCAGAACACCACCATCCTTAACATATTTCCATCTCAGGATCCATGGGACTTTATATTTTCTAACAAAATGTAAGGTAGCAGGAAACTTGGCACCATGTGCATTGGTTTTGAAAACAAATGCAAAGTATTTGAAGGAACTAGTTAGGGGTCCTAGAAAAATATTAGTGATAGGACCAAATTATGTCCACCAACAGATAAACCAAATGGGGAGTTGTGATTTGAAATTCTTATCAAAATTAATAAACCATGAACGAGTCATAGTTGCATCTTTATAGAGCATGAACTTGAACCAAGCATGGATGTAATCATGATATGAGAAGGGAACAGTTGAACTTGGTAATGGTTTTGTAGCAGCAGGACGAAGTCCCCATTTTTCTTCAGTAATTATGTTAAGAATGAAAACACTATGATAAATAATTTTGGATACATCAAACTTATTAGTTGTGGGTTTAATGAAGATTGACCTTTCATGATACAGGATATTAGAGTAATATTTCAAGTCTTTACAAGTATTTTCAGGAATCCAACGAAAGTTTAGAGAAAATCATCTTTAGCAAGTTTTTGGGGATCTGCAATCATAGCCATGTTGGGTTCAATAGAAAACAATTTTTAGCAATATTGTTTTTTTAACATAACTAGAAGCATTGGGATTTAAGGGAAAAGCAATTTGAATGGGATGAGTAGCAGTGGCAACCGCATATGGATCATATGAGGATGCTAGAATAGTTGAATAATTGAGTTTAGCAACGATACCAAGGGTAGTAAAGCGACTGGCAACTTCAATTGGTGAAGCGGGTTCATGCTTAACCAACTGTTTATCATCATTTGTGGCAGGTTGTTTATCTTTTGATCTTCGGCTTGCCATTATGGCACTATAAAAATTCATGGGGTGAGAAAATCAACGACAGAGTTTTGAGAACCTTTAATATATTCAATATCAAAATCAAAAACACTTAAAATAGTCTGCCATATGGAAAAAATATGTTTTGAAGCAATGTTTTCAACGTCTTTTTCTATAACATACTTAGCACTTTTACAATTAATATGTAGTAAAAACTTTTGGTTTAGTAAATCAATTTGAAATTTAGAAATACATAGTACCACTGATAAAATTTCATTTTTAATAATACTGTAATTAATTTGTGCAAAATTCCAAGCTCTAGAATGGAAGCAAACTATTTGTTCGAATGAGCCTGGGGAAACAAGTTGTTTTAGAATACCTCCATAACCAATGTCAGAGGCATCAGTTTTAACAATTTTAAAGGCGCTAATAGTAGGAATACCAAGACAAGGTAAAGTTTTAACATGATACTTGATTTGTTTAACAAGAGAAGTATGAATATCAGACGAAGGAGGATGATTGTTTTGTAACCAATCAAAGGGTGGTTTACATTGTAGCCTCAAATCTTTATAAAATTCAGCAATGTAATTCAAAGACCCAAGGAATCTTTGCAATTGTGTTTTTTCAGCAATGATATCGGGGAATTTGTCAACAAATTGGATAGCTCTGTCGATGGGAAGAATTTGTCCCTCAAAAATATCATAGCCAAGGAAACAAACCTTTGTTTGAAATAGTTTGATTTTTTGAGCAGAGACAACAAGACCATTATGTTTGATGACATCAAGAAATGAATACAAATGTTTCTAATGTTCATTAATAGATTTGGAGTAAACAAGGACATCATCAAAGTAAACAATGGGAAAATGACTAAAGGAATTAAAAATATCATTCATAATGTTTTGGAATTCACTAGAGGCATTCTTAAGGTCAAAAGGCATAACATTCCACTCATAATGTCCAAAGGGAGTGGTGAATACAGTTTTATACTTATCAGTTTCACTAATTTGGACTTGCTGAAATGCAAATTTCATATTGAATTTAGAGAATATGACAGCATCACTCAACCTATGTACTAGGACGAGCCTTGGTAGAAATGTTCTTTTCATTAGAATCCTTAACATATGGTAACTTGACAATATGTTTTTTTCTATGCCAAAAAGCATTGGGGAGATCAGAACATACTTCATCAATTAATTTTTTATAAAAAATATCAAGTTTTTATTGTAACAATTTATTAGAAAGTTGTTCGACAATTCTTTTAAATTTAACTTCTTGTTTTAAATAATTTAAATGTTTAGTTTTAGCATGGATCAAGTTTAAACAGTCATCACTATCAATTTCAAATCTAGAAGAAAGCTTAAAAATTTTACCTTTTGCCCAAAAGGGTCAGTAGTGATACCATCATGTTCAAAAAAGGAAAGGATACAAAGAATTAATGAAAGAGATTCCAATAATTACTTTATTAGTCACGTTTTTAACAAGAATAGAAGGGATATTGAAGTAGACATTATCATGGCAGACATGAGCATTAGTCAATTCATATTTAATTGTCATTTGAGTTCCATTAGCAGAAAACAGTTTCTCAATAGATTTTTCATAATTATTCCTTCTTGAATGCAATTCATATCAACTCCTGAATCAATCATGGCAATAACATTGAATTCATACTCATGGCAAACAACAATTTTACCTTTGAAAACCATTTTGGAGGGATAAGCTTGTTAATCAGACTAAGTCTATTAGTATTAGTAAGAATAGTATCAGAAAGAGCAGCTTGTTGACTAGGACTGTTATCATCATTATGCTCATCATCATGCCTACTATCATAATGTTAGTTATCAAGATGTTTATCAATTTTTAAAAGTAGTATTCCTTGTTTCAAATCAAGGTTATCATTTTTTATGCTTTTTAAGTCATTTTTTAATTCAATGATTTCCCTCTTAATATTAGCAATTTTATGTTGTAAATCATTAACAATTATTTCTTTGGATTTCTTTTTATTAAACATTTCCAAGGTTTCATCAAGACTTATCTTTGTCTTTATTCTTTTAGCTCAGGGTTATCAATTTGGCTTATTAAATTTATTAGTAGGTTTTCTTGTTCTTCCCCTTTGGTTAAAACATTTATTGTTTTGCGAATTTTCCATAATTGCTCGGTTAAAACAATCTTGGAAGGATGAAGAAGAAGCTAAAGATAACCAAGAATCCAAGGCATCCTTAAAGGCCTATGTTGCTAATAATGATAATCCTTATTATCCTTATAATCATGAATTATTTGGCTATAACGCAGTAACTACTCTAGACTTGGCTGAAGATTAACTCTGTCGGCACAAATTGACAGAATTGCTACACCTATTGCCAATAAATGACCTACTAAAGCTACATCAATTCCACTCATCTTGTTAATGCTGCATTGATTCCTACTCATTCTGATAAAGTCTGATTCCTCCTGCTCAGATTCTGGTTGTTTCCCACGAGGGTTGATACCCCCTCCAAACAACACAAGCCAACAAAATTATTGACGTCATTGCTTACATCCATTCTCTGAAGACCTACTGTGAATAGTAAAAAAGTCAATTTTATTATTCATTGTTAAAAAAGTCAATGTTACTATTTAAATAGTGCTTTATTTTCCTTGTTTATAAAAGGGCTACCCCTTTCAGGATAGAGGTAGAACTTTTTTTTTTCCTAGTTTCAAATCCCCTATAGTTTCTAAGCTACCTCCAGAAGGTCTTAAGCTTGTAACCCTTTTCAAATTCCAATCCCTGCTCAAATCATTGTATCTACTGTTACTTCTTGTAAGTGTTTTATTTCAAATCTATTATTGAAATCTTGTTAAAATACCTACTATTATTATATTAAGCATTCTTATATATATATATATATATATATATAGAAAAAATTTTCTCTACAAACTTAATTGGAGGAGCTCTCTCCAAACTATGACGTGTCAACACCAAAAATTGACACCTGTCCAACCCAACTAAAGCTGAAGTTCAAGAACTAGTAGGGAGAGAGCCTAACGTCTGAGTTAACAAGGGTTTGAGTTAACCGGAGTTAGTTCTTGAATTTCAACTTTAGTTGGGTTGGACAAGTGTCAATTTTTGGTGCTGACACGTCATAGTTTGGAGCTCTCTCCAAACTATGACGTGTCAGCACCAAAAATTGACACCTGTCCAACCCAACTAAAGCTGAAATTCAAGAACTAGTAGGGAGAGAGCCTAACGTCTGAGTTAACAAGGGTTTGAGTTAACCTGAGTTAGTTCTTGAATATCAACTTTAGTTGGGTTGGACAGGTGTCAATTTTTGGTGCTGACACGTCATAGTTTGGAGAGAGTGCCTCCAATTAAGTTTGTAGAGAAACTTTTTTCATATATATATCACTTCTTAATTCTTATCATATCTAAATGCTAATGAAGTTATTTTCAATTAGGCATCTCCTTTTATATTAGTTACATAATTATCTACCATCTTCCGTTTAATTAATTTTGGACTTATATATAATTCTTTTTAAATTATTTATAGAAAAATTCAGTCTTACACAACATGCATTCATTATATAACTTAAAAGTGAAAGATTACTTCGTTTCAAAAAAAAAAAAAAAATACTTTAGTTTTATTATCTATTTTATTAGTTACTTTTAATTAAATTAATAAAAATATTCTTAAGTTTACATATGGTTCTTGATTAAGCTGTGCATTGCACAGGCATTCGACTGGTTAAAAAATAAAATAAATAAAAACGTTAACTAGGACCATCATGGTGGCATTCTGTACATGGTTCAATCCAAAATAATAAAATATTAACCGTAAAACGAACACTACCAATCACGTAAATATGGTCAATGGGTTGAAAATGTAGGAGACTTGTGAATGTTCAGTAGCTTAGCATCATCATGGTGGCAATGTAGCATCTGTACATGGTTCAATCCAAAATAATAATTATATATATATATATATATAATAGAAATTCTACTGTAATCTAATTTAAATGTATATGTGTATGGTCTGCTGCAATTTTTAGAGAGGCTTCCTTGTTGGATGAATACCAGCGACTATCTGTGAGCCCACCTAACCGATGAACACTGCATGAGTGTTTATCACCTTACTAGTTGTTTTCCTTTTTCTTTTATAAAGTTTGTTTTGGATCCACTGGCCACTGCGTTTGGCTTTTCCTTTGGTGGGCCATTAGGCTTTATTTTGTATTTTCCTATTTTATCAATATACTTCTACCGTGCTTTGTCAATATATATATATATATATATATATATATATGTGTGTGTGAAGTTCTCCTCTAAAAATTTGAACATCAACTCTTACTCTCACATTCCATAAACACTTATACTTGTAGAGTGACCATTGCGTTAAGAGTGTGTGGTGATAAAATAATAAAATATTAATGGTGAAACAAACACTACCAATCACATAAATATGGTCAATAGGTTGAAAATGTAAGAAACTTTTTAATGTTCCGTAGTTTAGGATTTAGTTTCTTTCTTTTGAAAATTCGAAATTTTTTATTTTTTTGGTTTTATGGGAATAATTAAGAACGGTAAAATGTATGGCCTCAATAGTCTTCAATATTGTCCCATAACTAGGGGCAGAACCAATTTTTTTTTTTTTTTGGGGAGGTCGGGACCAAACTACCCTATTAGTTTCTAATTCAAGAACAACTTAAAGAAACCACATTCGTATAGACATACACATACGTATGCATGTATGTCTTAGTACATTAGTTTTTTATTTTTTAAGTCAAATTTTTAATTCCAATGTAATTTATATATATATACACACACACCGAAGTTATATGTCTATAGAATTATCTTATATGAAAACTTTACATCTTTCTAAACTTTACAGAATATACACATGTTTTTTAATTTGTTATAGAAATGTATTACAGATATTCAAGATTTATTTTTCCAAATGTCAAATACAAAGACAAATTTAAGTAAGCTAGTATGGAATTCAAAATAGTGAATAAAACCTATCAATTGGCTAAAATAAGTAAAGGAAAGAAAATATGATCGTAATCCATAAGATAAGTAAATAGAAATGAAAAATGAGAGGAAGAGTTTTATACCTCTTAAAAAAATGAAAAACCTATGGTGGCCAGCCTGTTAATCATGTTAGAGAACACTATGTTACTAATACCATTTTTATTCAGGCCTCTTTTAAAGGGTATTGATAACCAAAGGTAGATATTGAAAAGAGATTAAACTAATGTGAGAAGAGTAGAGGGCCAAAATGGCCAAGTACTATTATTTGGCAAAATATGTAAGGATTTACCACTATTTACAAAATAATTAGAGATCTACCACTTTTTTAAAACTCGAGTTCTTTGAAAAAATAGTCTTTAAGTTTGCCATGCTATTTTTTATGGAACTTGAGTTATATAACTTGAAGGCTATTTTTTCAAACAACTCGAGTTACACGGCAAACTCGAGTTTTATAAACTTGAATTCCAAATAAATGGTACATTTATATATTTTTTCAGAACAATAATAGATCCTTATATATTTTGTCAAATAGTAGTATTTGGCTATTTTGACCAAGAGTAGAGCACCAAGCGATGATGATAAATGATGAGAGATTTTTTGGGTGGCTAAATAAGGAAAATGAAGCTGAAAAAAGTAGTAAGGAAGGGGATGGAGAAGGTTCTAAAGGAATCTATTGCTAAAAAAAAAAGTAAAAGTAACCACTGACTAACGTGTTGGGACTTGGGAGGGGGAATGGAGAAGGTTTTAAAAAATTGAGTCTAATTAGGTTTAGTAGGGGGACATGGACAAGTCACAGATGGGGGGCCAATATTTTTGGTTTCGGGGGCCACTATGTTGCACTTAGGGTGTTTGGCATTAACTTTTTGTTTTTTAGTTTTTATATACAATTTTTAATTTATTTTTAAAAAATTTTTACTCATTTTTTTTTAAAATATAAGTATACTTTAGCATATTTTTAGCAAAAAATTAAATATGTTGTTCTTAAACGGACACTTAGTTTTGCCTTTGCCCATAACCATTTTGACAACATTTATTTGTTGCGTCAAAACGAAGTCGAATCAATAAAATTATGTTGCGTCATTAACCTCACTATGCGAGTTAGGGAAATCAAAACAAAAAGAAAGCCCAAACAAACAACGTTAAGTACATTATATTGTGGCTAAATTTGGGAATTAACAATGATTTTCAAACAATATAATTGGTAGGCACTATTTCGAAACTATATTTTTTTACTAACTTCTTGAGTTTCTAAAACTCAATTTAGGGCTTATAAATCGAGTCTCAGAGACTCGATTTTGATGTTTTGATCAGGTCTGATTTGGTGCTTTTTCATGTGGCGTCCACCTGAAAATCGAGTTTTAGAGACTTGATTTACATCTCGACAGTTAGAAGCTCGATTTATCCTGCAAGCCACAATCAGACTTATACGGGAAAAAAAAAAAAAAAAAACCAGAAGCCACAAACAGAGGATATGAAAAAAAAAAAAAAACCCAGCTGATGAAAATGCACAATGATGAAAGCCCCAGAACCCACAAGGACCACTACTAGCACAGTTCTTGGGTTTTGAAACCATCGCTGAGAACCAAGAATCCAATAACAAGCAAAAGAAAACAAATTTAGTGTTAAAAAAAATTAAACATACCCAGTAGTATGATAGACATTCCTAGAGATCCTCATCTTCTTCTTCGAACCTTTATAAAGCTCCTCCAAGCTACAAGGCAACACGCTCTCAAGCGGAGCTACTTTCCTCAAACCCGAAGAAGAAGGCGACCCACCAAAATCCAACCCGTTTGCACCCCTAAAGAACCCATCTTTACCAAAACCCCTCACCCCAGCTCCACCGCTTCCTCCACCGCCAACTCCGCCATTGCTCTCGGATCCAAAAATCTTAGCATAAATATCCTCCGCATCACGCGGGTTGAACCAAAACGATGTCGGATTGTGGTGGTGCTGGCGATTGTAGAAATGGTGGTGATGGACACGCGAAGAGGAAGAAGAAGACACAGAAAAAGAAGGCTGAGGTGGCGGGATTTGACCGGACTTGGGAAGAACAAGAACAAGAACTATGTTGGTTTTTTTTTTTTCTTCGTATCCTTTGTTTGTGGCTTTTGGGCTTTTTCTTTTTTTTTGGTATCAAAGTCTGTTTGTGGGTTGCAGGTGTAAACATAAATCGAGCATCTAACTGTTGAGATGTAAATTGAGTCTCTAAGACTCGATTTCCAGGTGTACACCATGTGGAAAAGTGTCAAATCAGACCTGATCAAAACATCAAAATCGAGTCTCTGAGACTCGATTTATAAGCCCTAAATTGAGTTTTAGAAAATTGAGATGTTAGCAAAAAATATAGTTTCGAAACAGTGCCTACTAATTATAATATATGAAAATTAGTGTTAATTCCCAATTTTGGCCTTATATTATTAATCCTCACAATCACAAAGAACAAAATCGTAAGCTTAAATAGTCAAAAGCCTTCATTGCTAAGATGCTAACTCAAGCTTCTTTTCCGTTTTGTTTGTTGATGAAGTGCGGGAAAAGAAAAAGATTTGAGAGGTTGAAGAAGTTTAGATCTTAATTCTTAATCATTAGCTTGAGGCATAAAGTTAGGTTGTAGTTGCTAGAATTGATTCTGCAAAGTGCTTTAGTTGCTGAGAAAATTACGGAAATCAAATGGGAAGAAAAGTGAGATGTTAGATTCAAAAATTTATTAAGTATCCCCATAGTATAGTGACATAGTGCTCTCACATCTCAAAAAAAAAAAAAAAAAAAAAAAAAAAATCGTAAAATTTAAATCTTGCTAAAAAAATTCTGGACTAATTTTACTAGAAAGTGTTTATATAATCTAACCTGATAATTTTTGGAGAATAAACACGATTTTAGATAAATACATTAAATATATCTTTTTCAAAATGTATTTTGTATAATATAGTACATGTATATAATTAATGAGGTTAACACTTAACACTGCGTTACTTCGGACAAAAATTTATTTTTAGAAGAAAAAAATTCACATTTGCACGCGTTTGGAGTTGATTGAGAATACCAAGTAATTTAACTGAGACACACACACACACTAGGAGAGGGGTTGATTGATTGATGGTTAACTTGAAAGTAATTTCCAATTGACCATAAAATTTAGGCACTTTGGGCATAAAATGTTTAACGCCTTCATTTTCTGTAAAACATTTGACACCTCACCCAAAACTCATCAGTCTAATCTCCACTCCCATCTCTCACTGTTGGTAGCTCAACCATGACCACCACCCCCAATGGTGTCGTTAGTCACTAGTTGTCAATCAAGATTTTTTTTTAATCTAAAATTCTCATTTAAAAAAAAAAATTTATATATGTGTTTAGGAAATGAGAAAATGGAGGACAGTAGTAGAAAATATTTTTTCCATAGCATTTTCAAGAATGTAACTAAACACTATCCGTCCAAACAAATGTAGCCAAAGTGAGTGATACATATGTATCTAATAATTTTGAATGTGCTTTAAGTATCTACTCCCATTTGTGTCAAGTCAAGAAATTGAGTTTCTTATTGAGTCAATTTGAGTGTTCTTATGTACTTTACTATCATCAGTCCATCACTTAGCACTTGCGTGTACTTTCATGTTCCAATAATTAATAAATAAAGAAATTATATTTTTTTGTAATTGATGAAATATATTTATGTAATAAAATTTATAATATTTGAAGCATTACTCTTGCTAATAACACAACTGCATGAATTTGGCTTACAGAATACAGAGTAAACTTTCTTTTCTCAAAAAAGAAAAAAAGAAAATGAAAAGAAGATAAGAGTAAACTTCTAATAAAAATATTTGATGTTGTTATTCATATACCTAACAATATTTTTTTTCTTTTTCATTATTTTCGTAGGTAGGAGATATGTTTAACAATCCAAACAACACACACAGTATCAACAAATAAATACCATATTGTGATACATAACTTTGGAATCAAACTGAAATATGATGCATTAAAACTCAATACCTACATAAAATTTAACCCTTTCATCTCTTCCCAAACTTAAATACTCTTATATAATAAAGCAGCACGCTCGCGAAGACTTATTAATTATTAGTACGTAATTATGGCAATATTGATAAAACTTGTTTAGCCTTTACGACCTCTTTGTCCCTGCAAATTTGTGATTCATGAATCATGATCTCCATCAGAATGCTCGGTGTGGTCGCTTTTCTGGGAGTCCTTCTCTTTTTTCTTTCCCTTCTTTCCATGTTTGTGGCCTGGCTTATGGCCATGGTTCTCTTGGATGTCAGTGATGTCCAGGTGAACACCTGGATCGTTGGTGGTGTAGCTGCCACCCATCATGATTGAGTTGTTGATGGCTTGGAAATTGCTGTTGACGTAGGTGCTTTGTGTGTCATACTCAACAAGTGAATCCTCTTTAGATTTCTCGTCCAACTCACTTCGTAGATTGGCTCCAGAGTTGGTTCCAGCAAGCGTGATGACTCTTAAACCATGTTCATCATCACCCTCCACTTGCTGGGTACTTGAACCTGATTTCTTGAGATCACCAAGGCGTTGAGTTATGGCTGAGACCATCTGTCTCACATCACGGTCAAATGATTTTTGATTGTCTCCTCCACCTGATGAGGAGTTGGTTGGATTCATTGATTCAGAAAGCATTATTTTAAAGATCAGAGAAGGTGTATATATATATATATATATTATACGTTTGTGCAGTACAGAAAATTGGAGTTGGAACTTGGGGTTACATGTGACTTAGTATTAATAAAATGGGCATGTATATATAAGAGGAGGTGCATGAAGCATGATGTTCTGTTTGTTGGAATAAAGGGAAAGTGAGTTTCTTACATGGCAATGCAAGGATTTTGATTTATTCGGTTCGAAAAAGAGGAGGATTACTTGACAGTGGGTTTACTTATTTGTTACACCTTACGCTTTTGTGAGTGTTAAGCTCTTTGGTTTGATTTGCCAGTTTTGGAGGGAAAGAATCTAATTGAGATAAAAGAAAGAAAATAGTAAAATTTTGCTTTTTTTTTATGTTTGTTTTTGTTTTTGTTTTTTTTTTTGGAAAAAGAAAGATTATGTTATTAATTGCTAAGTCAATTCTACTCAGTTTTAGTCAAATTTGTGGTGTTTATCATTTTAATTAATGTCTTGAATAGTACTATTTGAATTTTAATGTGTTTTATGACTGCCATGGAGAGAGAAAGAAGAAGAAGAAGAACAAGGGGAAAGAGAAGAAAGAAAAAAAAAAAAGGGGAAAAATGAACACATTTTTTTTTTAAATACATTTTTAAGAAATGTATTTAAAATGAACTTTTATAATAAATTTATTTTTATACTCAAATAAATTCTATTTGAAATTAACAAAAATGAGATGTAACTCGTAGGGTGTGTATCAAATCCACCAACTTGACGAAACAGATCAAACTCGACACCTCAGGTGTGTTGGTGGCTTGGTGGGGTAAGTTAGGTTGGGTTGATAGTTTTTTTCAACCCATTTAACTGAATCTGCACCATGTATATAAGTTTATTTCAAATTTGTAGTTAAGTTGACTCTAGTATTTTATTATAACCAATTTTAATGAATTTTGTATTTTAGAATATAATTTAAGCATATTATATGAATAGAAAAATTTTATATACAAAAATGTTTAAATAATTGATGAAAG
This sequence comes from Quercus ilex subsp. ballota, assembly GCA_032727855.1. Classification (NCBI taxonomy): domain Eukaryota; kingdom Viridiplantae; phylum Streptophyta; class Magnoliopsida; order Fagales; family Fagaceae; genus Quercus; species Quercus ilex. The sequence goes on from CM064909.1 coordinate 30,823,543, forward strand.
CCTAATCTTTTACAATGCATAAAATATGTATACACATCCCACTGACCAATGTGGATTAGGTTAGATTGATTTCTATACATGTAATGAGTTGGGTTAAAAATTTCTTAACCCAACAAGGTCAAATTAGTGTGTAAAAACCCTTCAACCCAACCCAACCTAGTCACGCCTCTAGCTATTGATAGTTCTAGCATCTATAACACTAAATTGAAGATATAAGGGTATGTTTGAAAGTGATCCAAATCTCATGTGTCCAAGGGCCCACCCTTAAACAGAAAAACCTTTCCCTTTTCATTTTGTCATTTTCAAATTATTCTATACTTTTATTTTAGTATTTTACTGCAATTATCTCGCAATTTCGAATGACATTGCTATTGGTAATAAAGGAAGGATCATGTTAACGGGTGCCCTTAGGGTAATTGTTAACAAATCATTTTGGAAAAGTTTTGACACCACTTATAAAGAAAATAGAAAAATATGTCAAAATATTAATTGCTTATTTTATTTTCCCATAAAAACGTTCTTAACATGGTTCATTAACAAATGCCCTTAGGATATCCATTAACATTTTCCATAAAGGAAGAATAACTTTCTTAAGTAATTAGTGGAGATTTTGCTAATGTAATCTTAATTTTATGTGAGTTTCAATTTAGGTTTTACATGTGCAATTCAACCAATCATTAAACTGAGGAGCATTTTCTCTTTTCCCCAAAACATCCTCTCCTAAATGGAAAACTATAATTACATGGATTCAGTCCTAAGCTCACTTTTCTATTTATAAAATGTTGGTAGACAAGCGTGATCATGTGTAAGGTTTTATGTTGCAATTTTTGGACCATGACAAAGTCCCGCACGTTTGTGGGCACTTGTTGTGAGAGGCCTGCTATATACATTAGTAACATGAGAGAGACTGAGATTATGTTGCTTGCAAATTGCAATTTTTTTTTAATATAAAATAAAAATTCTACTCTAATATAATATAAGTATATATGTTTTCCCTCAAAAAAAAAACATTTATTATGTAAGGCTTTCTGATAACGTCGGAGTGCATGATGCACCCTCGCATTTTGGGCCTAAATTAAAGTGCATGATGCAACCTCACACTTTGGGCCTATCTATGTTCTTTGGATTTTGGTCCACGGTGTAATAACACTTAACCCAATTGAAGTTTTGTGATTAATCCTATGGCACTTCGCACAGTCTGTGCGTGGGCCCCATATCAAGCCTAACTTCATAGAATTTCCTTATATTTTTAAATCTTACTCCGGTAACTAAAATAAAATAAAAACCCCATTTTTTTTTGTTTTTTAGAAGAAAAAAAATAAAGTATGTCAGTAAGGTTTGAGATTTTTCTCATTTTAGTTCTTTAGGTTTCAATATTTTCATTTTAGCTCTTCATATTTCATTCCATTTTCATATTAGTCATGTTGTCCATTTTTTATAGTTATCTAATTGTTAAGTGCCAAATAAATCTCATCCATATAAGTTCACTTTTGTTAGTAATCTAACCCTTAAGTGTAAATTAAAAATTATTCATTGAGATATGTCACTTGTGTAAGCTTTAATTTTGTTAGTAATCTGATCCTTATGTGCCGTCTATTAAGATACATAACCTATATAATACTATGTGTCACTGGATTACTAACATAAATGGACGACATGCCAATATGAAAATGAAATCAAATATAAAGGGTCTAAATGAAAATTACTCTAAACGTTAAGAGCCAAAAATGTACTTTAATATATTTATTTTTAAATGTACTACTACCTCCATCTTATATTGTTAGTTGAAAATGTACAAATTATCAAAATTAATCTCATTAATTTAAATTCTAGTAGTAATAGAATGATATTAACCTTTCCAATCAAGTAAATGGTAAATTAAGAAATTTATTTATTAACTTTTTAAAAAGAACTATATTTTGAAATATTCAAAACGAAATAAATAACAACAATTTTTAAACAAATGAAATAATAAAAAAATATAAGAATTATTGGGTTTTTTTTTTTTTCTTGGATGTGTTGGGCTGGATTTGTTTTGCAGTATTCGCTATTACATTTGAGCTCCCAACCAAAACCATTCATTTACCTGCCATACAAGTGACTCTGTTAATATTCTAATGTGCTTTTGGCTGATTAATAGGTTGAAAAGGACTTAAATTCACCACATAACTTTATGATGTGTCTCCATCTCCAACCAGATTGATTCTGAAATTTAGCATTTCCCATATTATAGAAAGTGATAGAATGTCTCGCTTGCATTTTCTACAATAACTTCAATCTCAATCACAATGACAAGTGACAACACAAGGATTCCTTCCTGTGAGGTTTAAATTAATGGTAGGCAAGGAAACACTTGTAATTGGACACTCATCTATAAAATCAGTATTTTTGCGTCGGCCTCATGATGTAGTGTATACCGTGTATAAATATATCTTTCGGAATGTGTTGTGTGCCTAATTTGTTTCTGTGACTGTGTCCAATACCATCATTGTCTGCGACAAGTTTTCAACTTAATTATTAAATTGAAAATACAACATTAAAAAAAAATGTTGGTTTTATTGTCATAATCTGGTGGAAACCAAAGCGGCACGTAACGTTTCAAGCTTCACTCCGTGCCTTCCTTAATGGTACTTCAGAGGTTAATTAGAAGCAAAGTTGTAAAAAGTGTAAATGAATAGATTAAATTTATGAATAATTCAATTTGAAAAAAAAAATGTTTATATTTGTTTATTTAAGAGTCTAGCTCAAACCTAATGTTAGTATACATCATTAAAAAATAATAATAATAAATAATAATAAAAAAAGTGGTTGTTTTATTGTCATAATCTGGTGGAAACCAAAGCGGCACGTAATGTTTCAAGCTTCACTCCGTGCCTTCCTTAATGGTACTTCAGAGGTTAATTAGAAGCAAAGTTGTAAAAAGTGTAAATGAATAGATTAAATTTATGAATAATTCAATTCGAAAAAAAAAAATGTTTATATTTGTTTATTTAAGAGTCTAGCACAAACCTAATGTTAGTTTTTGGACTATTAAATAAACTAAACTTAAACGTAAGATGTTCACATGATATAACATTACCCACTCAATATAAGTGTATAATTTTATTTTATTTTTTTAATTTCTTTATGAAGAAATTAGATGATTTTATTGAAATAAAGGAGATTGAGATTGAGCACAAAGTAAGATAGGTAACAACAAAAGGACGGCTCAATTGGTACAACATCTGTAAAAGCTTGAGGAGCATAGCCTAACCAAAAGAATCAGTTAGCTTATTAATTAGTCACATCTGGGTGTCTAAAAAAAATACTCATTTACCATCTAAAAAACTACTTTACCTATTTTAATACTATTTTGCAACTCACGCGACATCCTAATTCTAATTTTTCACATCTAAACTAACACTATTCATTTGTTTATTCATTTCACTCTCTTTATCTCACTTTCTCACTGTCTCTCTCTTCACCCATTGCAATTTCTCTCTTCCTCTCTTTCTCTTTCTCTTTTCATCCACAATCAAAATTAGCCACCTACACCATAATCAATATGAGCCACCACCACCACAATCAGTACACATCCCAAAATCAAACCCTATAGCATAGCAGCTACCACTCCCACAGCCCACCACCACCACTAGCATCAACAAACACCAAAATCAAATATCCATACCCACAAACCCAAATAAAAAAACAAAACAAAAACCAAATCGGAACTGTAACCCACTACCACCAACCACAAAAAACACAACAATTACCATTGCTAGCAAGCACCATCATCTCCGCAAATACCCAAACAAATCCAAATTCAAACCCACAAATCCACCAAAGATGAAAGGGAGGCCTAGAGGAGGGAGAGGGAGGCAGAGGCGAGAGGAAGGCTGAGATGAGAGAGAGGGAGGTGGAGATGTGTGAGAGGGAAGTGGAGGAGAGAGGGAGGCTGAGAGAGAGAGAGAGAGAGAGAGAGATGGAGATAAAGGGGCTTGGAGAGTGATAGAGGAGAAGAGGCAGAGACATGGAAAGTGAGTGTGCAAGGAGAGAGAAGAGAATAAAATATAAATATTTAGTTTTATAAACTTGCTACAGTATTGTGTAAAAGTAAGGATTTACTTTAGGAAGTTTTTATGTTTTTTTAGGTTTAACAACCTGGGTAATGAATTGTTTTTTGTGTTTGAGAGGGTAAAATAACAATTTTGGGGGGGGGGGGGGGGGGGGGGGTGTTACACCCCCTAATGCTAATGCGCTTAAAGAATGACCAAGTAGCTAAGCTGTGAGCTGCATTGTAGGCTTATCTGGGAATCTAATTGAATTGGGTATTTTGAGAGAGCTTTTCCATTAGAGAATGACTGAGTAGCTAAGCTATGAGCTGCATTGTAGGCTTATCTAGGAATCCAATTGAATTGGATATTTTGAGAGAGCTTTTCCAGTCTAAGCATGTTAGTACTTAAAACTGCTATTCTCCATGGAACTTCACTTTTTTTTTGTCTCAATAGGGTCTCCACACATATTTTAGCATCACTCTCTACCATGACATGGCTTATGTTGAGATTTAGGGCCTTATGATAGTGGCTGGGGTAATGGAAGCCAAGTGTTCTTCAAGTTTGAATTGAATTTTTTCCAATATCAATCACTGCTTCTTGGAAAACAAGGACTTTCCTTATTTCCCAAATCTAGTTTATGGCCTTTTGGGGAGGGGGAGAGGGGAAGAGATAAGAGCACTCACATTAGTGGTGCATAATAAAAAAAGAAGTAAAATTTACACAATTTGGCTTAAAACTAATACACATTAGAGAGTAAAAAAGTGTGTAAATATACACATTAGCTATAGTTACCATTTTACAGAGTTAGTTATGTATATAATATTTTATTGTTTTCTTGTTTTACTTTTACTTTTCTCTCTCCTCTCAGCAAACTAAGTCTCTCTCTCTCTCTCTCATCAATAACCAAGGTCTAGGAGAGCTTGGCTCACTTGGATTTTCTGGTGGTGGTAAGGTGATTGTCAAGTAAGGATTGGTGTAGATTTGTTTTGGGTCAAGCTGGAGTTGGTTTTCTTTTAATGGGTCTTAGAGGCTTCATTGAGATTCATTGATGGCTAGATTTTGCAATGGTGGCGGCACAATGGTGGTTGATTGATTTTTGTTTAGGTTGATCGGTGGTAGGATGGTTGATTTTAGGTTGTCACTCCATGGCAGTGGGGATGGGTTCGATGATGTGGATTTTTCTTTGCTTTGTGGGTTGCATGTTTATGGGAATGAATTTTCTAGGTTGCAGGTTTATGGGTTTATGGGTATGAATTTTCTAGGTTGCTATGATTTTCTAGGTTTATGGGTATAAAATTTTCTAGAATTTTTTTGGGTTGCTACAATTCTTTGGGTTTATGGGTTGCTATAAATTTTTTTTTGGAATTTTCTAGGTTGTTCATGTGCTGTTGTGTTGTGTGGTGAACTGGTGATCTTTCTTGCTCTTGCATTTATGAAAGTGCCTTGGATGGTGGGAGGAGATTGTGGTTTGGCTACAAATTGAGTCTCTATAACTGTAAGAGAGAGATTCTAAAGATAGGAAGAGAGAAAGCAGATAAGGTTTGAAGGAAAAGAGATAGGGAGAGAGAGAATATTGAGGGAAATAATAAAAAAATGTAGAAGAATGAATATGTTATTGAATAAATTTGTAAAATAGATAATCTGATACAGATGTTTTTTTAGAAGTGATTGTGTAAAATAGGAAAAAAAAAAAAAAAAAAAGGTAAATTTTTATGCTAAAATAGACATTTTTAGATAAACTAATACAAATGCTCTAATGTTTAGTGCTAAACTAGAGGACTCTTGCTAGGTGGCAGTAATATACAGATGTAAAAAGTTATAATTTAAACTTTGAAAATTTTCATAATTAAATTACATGTGTGACATATAAATGTTAATGTTAAAGACACTTTTTTCCCCAAAGGAGGAGGAATCTTTTGGGGGGTGGGGTATTTAATTTTGGTGGATCGTGTTTGTTTCATGTTGGCCCATAACTTGATGTGAATGAGATCCATTTAATATTTGTGTCAAAATCCTAAGATGACTTATTTATTAAGCAGGATGATACAATTTCTATTTCATTATAAAAATCTCCGAAAATGTTTATAGTATACAACATAAGAAGTTTTATTTCAACCCAATGAAATTTCATTAAAAAAAAAAAAATGGAACAAGTGTTTTTTGTTACCTATTTCAGGTAAAACGGTTAGCAACTTTAGAGTTCCATAATAGAATTTATCATTATAACAATTAAAATTAGTTTAACACTTTAATTACTTAATTTATATTTAAAATTCAATTTCTTCTAAAATAATAATGACATTTATTTATGGAGTTATATATACTAGTTTTGAAACAATCAACCTGCTTTAAACAAAGATTGAATCGTAATATTTTGAATTTCTTTGAGAAGAGTATCATTTTGACTTAGTTACAAGTTAAGCTAATCAACATGAAATTAAATATTTTATGAATTGTGATAAAGCAAGTCCACTCATTTACACTAATGTGGCATTTGATACGGGTTAATGTTTTAGGATTTCCAAGAATGTTTAAACATTCTCATGTTTAGTTGCAAATTACGCTAAAGAATCAGATGCCAGATGAATCTAGATTCCCCCTTTAAGCCCCTCTTAGTAAGAATGTGGATTCCCTTTAAAACAAGTGAGTATCCAGATTCCCAAACTTAAAGGAAATTGTATTTTTTTATAAATTAACAATTTTAACCATTTATCCTTATCATTTAAGCAATTAAAATAAAATATAAAACAAATTATCAATATCTTTCCCCTTGTCTTTATCTTTTCCTGCCAAAACAACATAAACAGGATAGACAACTCTATTGATATATTTTTTTACAAAGTTCTATTTAGGTTTCACGTGTGGAAAAAAAAAAAAAAAAGTTTGAAGGGGACCCTCCATTATTGCTAGGTATTCATTTTTATTGTTGTGTGTGTGTTGCTCGAAAAATTATTAATGGATTTATTTTCATGAAAATTTGTTAATGTATCTATTTGTATCTCAGATCTTGGTTTTGTTTAGATGCTAGATATATAAATCTAGATTGGTGGCTTCATCTGTTTTTTTTTTTTTTTTTTTTAGATTAATGGCTTTGTTTCTTGATTCATATGTTACAGAACATGTCAATAATTTGTATCCTATCTAGTGCTTTTGATGTTTGTTATACAATGATACAGAATGTGTGGATTTTTAATTTTTAACAACCCATCATATTTGTATGCGTGTTTTTGGATTTTGAAACATATTGGAAGGTCTTGGATTTTGAAACCTATTGGATTTTTAAGTTTATATTTTGTTTTTCATTATTTATTTAGAGGAATATATATATATTTTTTAAAGGACTTGGTAGTTCACATTCAAATCTAATGATAGAATATGAAAAATAAATAATTTGTTTAAGATTTCTGAGAATAAACAAAACATTATTATCTCACATTCTTAGGAATCTTAAGAGATTCTCAATGAAACCAAATATAGAAATAGCTACATTCCTAGGCATCCAGATGGTAAAGAATCACATTCCCAAGAATTCGAATGCTAGGAATAATGTGAATTCTCCTGTACCAAACGCAACATTAACTATTAATTTATAGATTCTATAAATTATTCTATCAGGTCTGGCACCTAATATAAAAAATTGCAATTCTTAAAGCAAATAAGTATTAAGATAATATTTTTTATAATTGTTAACATGGGCTAATAGTCGTACCTTCCCATGTACATAATGTACTACATGCTTGAGGGATAAGGTTAGGCTTTGGGTTTTAAATTTTTTTTTTTAATTTAATAAAACTAGTGTGTATATATACACATATAAATAAGCCAATTTTTATCTTTTTGACAAATATTTAACATAAAAGTTAGTAAAAATTATATATGTGTTTTTGTCTCATTTTTAGCAAATAAGTTACCTTAGTTACCGAAAACTAAGGGATAGCAAACAGAAACTCACTATGTCAACAATTGTAATCTGTTATTAGTATATATCTTTTTAGTTTTTGATAGGGTTATTAGCATATATCTGTAAATGGGGGATTAGGACTCTTTAATATTTGAATAATACTAGAGTTACAAACTATTTTACAAAAAAATTTACAAATTACTAATGTTGTGGGGCCAAGAAATCCTACGGCCCAGCCCACTTCGTTCCTGGGCCGAAGGCCCGAGCCGAGGAAGTGCCCAAAATCCGAGGAGGAAAAGAAGAAGCCCAGGCACACAGCTGGCCAGGCCGAGGACGACCCCATCATCGGACATCCGAGAACCTAAGGCAACCAGCAGACACTTCCAAGGAAGCCTTCATGACTATTCAAAGGGCCGAGGAGGAATACCATGCGCCTGCAATACAAATCTGATGGAGGGACAAGCTCCTGACAAACAGTCACCTCCACATTAAATGCCCCTGACTACCGCCCTGGCCGCATTAATGAGGAAAGGACTCCACACCAGTGCTACCTTGGTTGCTACGACTCCCAAAGAGAGTGAGAAGGCGGCTGATGGGACAAGCACCTGAGTAATGTCCTGATCGCTCAACAAGTGTAGGGCTAGGATTGGTTGGGTAAAGGGTATATAATGTAAGGAAATCCCTCCTGAGAAAGGGGGACGGGAGGGGGTAAAACAGAAAAGGAGAAGAAAAGCCTCCTCGGCCATGGTCCGAGGAGCATCCCCCAGTTGTAAATCGCTCTAAGTATTTCTTCAATAAAGGAGAAGGGAGTTCATGCCTCGTGAACGCCGGCCAGCGCCTAGACCTTCGATCCACTCTCTACAAATTCATTGTTTTGGGTTCGTTGGGCCCTTGACCCATATCCCTTGGGCTTGGGCAACAAAAGCAGACCCTACAATTGGCGCCGTCTGTGGGGAGGATTAGTGCGCCAGCCGGCGCAACAAGCGACTGTTCTAAATAACCATTCTATGGAAGATCGGTGGTGAAGCAAAAAGAAAAAAAAAAGAGGAACTATCAAACAAACATTGCAGAAAGATAAAAGTTAAAGACAGAAGATTTAACAGCAAAAAAAAAAAAAAAGAGCTTGATATTATTTCATAAAAAAGAAGTGTTACAAATTACAATCAGAGGCTCAGGCAGGCGTGTTTTACAACTGTTCCTACCAACTAGTCCTACAATCAGAGGCCCAGGCGGACCCGTCCTAAAACTAGCTAGAAGGAAGTGTCAACCCGTACCCTTACTGGCATCAAGAGAATGGGAGAGCTTGACAGTAAGCGGGCAGAAGGGGGCTGGGGCTAGCTTGTTTCAAGGCCACCAACAACTCCTTTCTCGGAGCGACGGAGCTTGAACAAAGCGAGGAGCAGATACAGGGGCTTCGGGACACCTTTCCCCGTGATGTTTCCTTGATTCTCTCCAACCACCACGAGCGTTGGCCGTTGGTGACGGCAACGCTCGAGCGCCGCCCATGATGTGAGTTCGCATGTCTCCTCCGTCGGGGGTGCGCTCCAAGGAGAGACGTTAGGTACTTCAACGACGTCCCTCCGGGCCACCGTGCATGGCGCCATCGGGGTTACGCCTAGACTTTGCCGCACCGGAGGCCCAGTGGGGGCTGCGGCCACAACGGCTCTTGGCACGGATGTCCTCACACCCGTCCAAAGCCACCCCATATCTTTTAACTCCGGTCACGATTCCGGCGGGGTTTTTAAAGAGGCTCTTGGGGAGTTGAAGGGGTGTGTTCTTTCTGTTTGTGTTGGGAGGTTCATGGAGTATGGAGGAACCATCACCCCGGAAAGCCTTATATAGAGGATGAGGGTTGGTGAGAATTAATTCACGCAGAATTTGAAAAGAGCGTTACCGAAGCGTTGGATAATAATGAAGCTGCCAGATTTCAAGGGGGCCGCAGACCGTTGGACTTATGTTGATTTACGAGGCTATTAATGAAGGCGCGTCTCGCGCACCGAAGCGTCAAGCATGGAACACGAAGGACCAAGGGACCCTTCGCAAATAAAAAAGATAGAGGAATCGTCCCCAGTAAAACGGTCCGAGGACAAACCCCTACTTACAGAGAAATGAAAGTGTTAGACAGAACCAAGGCTCTGCATGGTCCTCGGACTCAGGCCTATGGGGAAACTAACCACTTCCAAGACCAAGTGTTAGACAGAACCAAGGCTCTGCATGGTCCTCGGACTCAGGCCTATGGGGAAACTAACCACTTCCAAGACCAAGTGTTAGACAGAACCAAGGCTCTGCATGGTCCTCGGACTCAGGCCTATGGGGAAACTAACCACTTCAAGACCGAGTGTTAGACAGAACCAAGGCTCTGTATGGTCCTCGGACTTAGGCCTATGGGGAAACTAACCACTCCAAGACCAAGTGTTAGACAGAACCAAGGCTCTGCATGGTCCTTGGACTCAGGCCTATGGGGAAACTAACCACTTCAAGACCGAGTGTTAGACAGAACCAAGGCTTTGCATGGTCCTCGGACTCAGGCCTATGGGGAAACTAGCCACTTCACAAGACCAAGTGTTAGACAGAACCAAGGCTCTGCATGGTCCTCGGACTCAGGCCTATGGGGAAACTAACCACTTCCAAGACCAAGTGTTAGACAGAACCAAGGCTTTGCATGGTCCTCGGACTCAGGCCTATGGGGAAACTAACCACTTCAAGACCGAGTGTTAGACAAAACCAAGGCTCTGCATGGTCCTCGGACTCAGGCCTATGGGGAAACTAACCACTCCAAGACCAAGTGTTAGATAGAACCAAGGCTCTGCATAGTCCTCGGACTCAGGCCTATAGGGAAACTAACCACTTCAAGACCCAGTGTTAGACAGAACCAAGGCTCTGCATGGTCCTCGGACTCAGGCCTATGGGGAAACTAACCACTTCAGAAGACCAAGTGTTAGACAGAACCAAGGCTCTGCATGGTTCTCGGACTCAGGCCTATGGAGAAACTAATCACTTCAGAAGACCCAGTGTTAGACAGAACCAAGGCTCTGCATGGTCCTCGGACTCAGGCCTATGGGGAAACTAACCACTTCACAAGACCAAGTGTTAGACAGAACCAAGGCTCTGCATGGTCCTCGGACTCAGGCCTATGGGGAAACTAACCACTTCACAAGACCAAGTGTTAGACAGAACCAAGGCTCTGCATGGTCCTCGGACTCAGGCCTATGGGGAAACTAACCACTTCACAAGACCAAGTGTTAGACAGAACCAAGGCTCTGCATGGTCCTCGGACTCAGGCCTATGGGAAAACTAACCACTTCACAAGACCAAGTGTTAGACAGAACCAAGGCTCTGCATGGTCCTCGGACTCAGGCCTATGGGGAAACTAATCACTTCAGAGGATTCTAAGTGTTAGACAAAACCAAAGCACTGCATGGTCCTCAGACTCAGGCCTATGGGGAAACTAACCACTTCAGAGGATCCTAAGTGTTAGACAGAACCAAGGCACTGCATGGTCCACGGACTCAGGCCTGTGGGGAAACTAACCACTTCAGCGGACTCTTAGTGTTAGACAGAACCAAGGCACTGCATAGTCCTCAGACTCAGGCTTATGGGGAAACTAACTACTTCAGATGATCCTAAGTGTTAGATAGAACCTGGGCACTGCATGGTCCCAGGACTCACGCCTACGGGGAAGCTAACTACTCCAGAAGACTCTAAGTGTTGGAACGCTAGGAAAGCAAGAGCCCTACCTGGTCCTGGAGACAAAAAGGGCCTGCCTATGCGTACGTACCTTCACATTATTACAATCGCTGCCATAACTGGTCGAAGTATAATTGGCGATAAAATCATGCAAGTACAGAAAAAGAGGAGACAACAAGGAAAAAAGAAAACGAATAACACGCAGATGTGCAAACAGCCAGAATAATTGGAAGAAGAAATAGAAATCACGTTGCATTAAATCCATAAGGGTTACATGATGAACGTCGCATTACAATTCAAAAAAAAATAATAATAAATAATAAAAAAATAATATGCAAGAGATGAGCGAGATGACGGCGTCGAGGGGCCTGCCCTGCCCACTTATTTTCCTCCCTCTGCAGGAGGCTGGACCATAGCAGCTTCAAGGCCTTCCGAGCTTTGGCCAGAAGGGACAGCCTGCGAAGGCGCGGCAGGAACGACTGCCTCCTCAGCAGCAGGAACCTCAGCTTCAAATGTTGACTTCGCAACCTCCTGAGGCGCCTCCTCAACGGGGCCCTCACCTGACTCTGCTACCTCGGGGGGGGGGGTCACTTCCTTGGACAAGCTCGCCCGTAGGTTCAGCGATTGAGGTGTCCTCACCCGTGGCAGCACCGGCTTTCGCCGCAGCCACCCCGGCCTCAGCGCCACCTGGAGTTGCCTCGCGGATGGCAGGAGGTTAGTATATGCTTTCCTCCTTCCACAAGTCGGACGAGGCCTCAACCCCAGCCTGCCTGAGGGCCTCCCTCCAAACCTCAGCAGAATAGCGCCTGCACAGCCCGGGGACTTGAGCCCTAAATGCTGCTTCTGTCTCGGCCATCCCCGCAGCATAAGCCTCCTCCTCGGCTTCCTGCTTAGAGGCCAGGGCGTCCTCCCTGCCATGGTCAGCCTCAAACTTGGCCCTTACGGCCTCGTCTCTGGCCCACTCGACCACCCTCTTGGCTTCCTCGGCAGCAGCCACCTTCTTGGGCAGATCAGCAAGGAGTTCCTGTGCAGTCTTCAGCTGCTGCTCCGCCTCACCCAGGCGCTTCGACTGGTCTTCGGCCTGTTTCTGGAAGCCGGCGAGGCCTGACAGGGCGTTGTCTCGAGCACTGGTCATCGCCCTCAGCTCCTCCCGGGCCTTGGCAAGATTAGCCTTGGAGTTTTTAAGGACTCGTGTGGCCTCCAGGTGTTTCTCACACTCCACGTCCATGGCTTTCCCCTGGTCACGGGCCACGTCCTCCAACCTATAAGTGGCCTGAATGGCCTGCCCAACAAAACGAGTACACGGTTAGCCGAGCTCAGAAAAGGGAAAGAAACAGCTGAAACTAGAGAGAATCATAAGTACTGGGGGACTTACCATTCCCAAATACCGTTTGAGGCAGAGGAAGACCTCCCTACTCCTCATAGTTCCCAGCTCCGCCATGTCAGCTGGTAGTAGCAGGCACCTCTCGAGCGCGTCGGCCACATACGCGCCTTCTCCCTCTTTGAAATCCCTAAGGGAGGAGTCTTCCCTCAGAGGCTCCCCATGGAGCATTGGGGTAGGAAGCCAGGCCTCAGCCTCGGGCTGGGCCTCAACCTGCTTATCCTGGCCTCGGGAGCCTATCTTCAGCTGTTTAGACGGCCGCCGAGTATCATCCTCCTTCCTGGGGGACACAGACTTTTCCTTAGCTGGCCTTTTGCCCTTATCCTTTTTCTGCTTCGAATCAGAGGGCTCGTGCCTAGAGGGCAGACTCGTCTGCGGCGGAGAAGGAGGAAGCCTTGACTGTGTGGGAGTCGACCCGCCCTGGGCAGGGTGAACCTTGGGAGGAGGAGGAGGAAGCTTTGGCTCAGACTTCCCCGGTTGGCCTTCAATCAGGTCCAGCAAGCTAGATTGGGGCCTCTTCTTGTAACCCATTTCTTGTCGGGGAGAGGACTTAGACGCTGGGAAGTCTGCTTCAGACAGACGGGGGTCACCCAAGTCTCCAGGAGGGTCCCCGGACTGGTGAACTTGTTCAAAAACCGCAAACTCGTCCTCGGCAGGGCCAAAATCGGCAACTTCCACTTCCCACTCTAGCCCTACTTCGGCGGGCTCCGAGAGTCTAAGGGAGGAGGAGGGACCCGCAGGTGTTACGCCTTCCGATGTGGAGGGCACCTCGGGGAATCGAAACCCGTCCTCGGTCACGGTTATTTTCCAAAGCTGAGGATCCTTTACTCTGATCACGTACTTCGGCGCTGCGAATGACTTTTGAGCCGGGTCGTATCCCAAGATCTGGTAAGCGGCCTTAACTTGATTATCGGCTTCGTTCACGAAAACCTCCGCCCTCAGCGCCTTCTGCAAGTCTTCCCGGTTGATCAGACTAAAGTGGCGCGTGAACGCGTGCGGATCTGCAAAAGAAGACATATTCACATTAATAACCAAACGGTGCAAAAGAAACAGACAGAATAAAGAGTAGAACTGATTAAGGTCCATTCTCCCACTGCCCTACCTGGGGTCCCCTCCGTCGTTGGGCAGTGAAGGCCATCGTGCCACTCTCCAGACACGATGAGGAAGTCCTTGTTCAGCCCCTTGCTGGACTCAGGAAGGCACTGAATGAGCCGGACCCTGTCATCCCTGGTCTTCAGGTAGTATGACTTGCCCTTCAGGCACTGGAGGTTATAACACCAGTTTACGTCGTGGTGGGTCAACCTCAACCCCATCTTCTCGTTCAAGGCGTCCATACAGCCCAGAATCCTGAAGACGTTGGTGGCACACTGAGTGGGGGCTAGCCGGAAGTACGACAGGTAGCCCCTCATCACCGGCCCCATGGGTATTCTCATGCCACCTTCAACGAAGGCAATGATGGGAATCACCACCTCACCCTCCTGCCTCCGAAAGCGTCACTCGCCCTCCTCATAATACCTCAAGCCCACGTTGCTGGGTATCTTATAATCGGCGATGAATTTCTCCATCGCCTCCTCAGTGTAAACGTATTTCTTAAATCTACCCATCCCAAATGATACCTAAGTAAGCTAAGAAAGAGCAAAAGAAAGAGAAGGAAGAATAGAGAGCAAGAAAGTTCGAAGAGAGATAGAGTGACTTACAAAAATGAGTAGAAACTCCTCGGACAAGCTTTTAATGCTGGAGATGTAGACTCTTGGACATGAGCAAATAGAGGGACCGGCCCTTCGAGTGGGTATTTATACCCCAAATCAAGGAGCCGCGCGGGTTTTCCTGCCCATAAATGTTAGGCGAATCCCCACCGTTGGATTATCATCCTCCCGTTGAACGTGGGGAGCACAGAGCCGTTTTGATTTAATGAAAGGTGCATCGCGCACTTCAAGGCGCCAGTAACGCTTCTGGGGCAGTTGAAAAGACTCCAGCACCAACAGAGGGCCGAACTCGATGGGACACGTCGCAGTCCGAGGACATCAAAATCCTCCTCTCCGCCCGAGGGTGCGGATAGCAAGATTTTGAGAGGCTATTGTGGGGCCAAGAAATCCTACGGCCCAGCCCACTTCGTTCTTGGGCCGAAGGCCCGAGCCGAGGAAGTGCCCAAAATCCGAGGAGGAAAAGAAGAAGCCCAGGCACACAGCTGGCCAGGCCGAGGACGACCCCATCATCGGACATCCGAGAACCTAAGGCAACCAGCAGACACTTCCAAGGAAGCCTTCATGACTATTCAAAGGGCCGAGGAGGAATACCATGCGCCTGCAATACAAATCTGATGGAGGGACGAGCTCCTGACAAACAGTCACCTCCACATTAAATGCCCCTGACTACCGCCCTGGCCGCATTAATGAGGAAAGGACTCCACACTAGTGCTACCTTGGTTGCCACGACTCCCAAAGAGAGTGAGAAGGCGGCTGATGGGACAAGCACCTGAGTAATGTCCTGATCGCTCAACAAGTGTAGGGCTAGGATTGGTTGGGTAAAGGGTATATAATGTAAGGAAATCCCTCCTGAGAAAGGGGGACGGGAGGGGGTAAAACAAAAAAGGGGAAGAAAAGCCTCCTCGGCCATGGTCCGAGGAGCATCCCCCAGTTGTAAATTGCTCTAAGTATTTCTTCAATAAAGGAGAAGGGAGTTCACGCCTCGTGAACGCCGGCCAGCGCCTAGATCTTCGATCCACTCTCTACAAATTCATTGTTTTGAGTTCGTTGGGCCCTTGACCCATATCCCTTGGGCTTGGGCAACAAAAGCAGACCCTACAAATGTAGTAAGTAATTATTGATAAATGAAAAAGTGATATTAATGATGAATCTAGATAAAAATCAATAGTAAATTGGTCACATCAATATTTTGTAAAAATATTATAAAATAGTTTGTGTTAGCATTACTCTTAATAGTTAGAGGGGCGGTAGTCTCACATTATGCTAAAAAAGAAAAGAAAAGAAGAAGAAGAGGTGCAGTGTCCGATCCACGGTGAGTGAAGTGAGATCAAGTTCTACCAAAAAAGAAAAGAAAAAAAAAAGAAGTGAGATCGAACGAGTCTGTCATAGCAGTAATCGATTTGGCGCGTGGGCGTGACCTCAATTAGTTAACCACCAAACATGCTTCTTGCGTTGCTAAGATAGGTTGGAATTTGGATAATACTTTATATTAATTAATTAAACACTTTCTATTATAATTAGAAGAAGGAAAAAAAAAATACTATATCTGAAATTCTTCATTCTTTAAAAATTAAAAATTAAAAAATAAAATAAATGAAATCCTCCATATCTGAAATTAGTCATCTTCTTCTAATTCTTCAACGCTTTTATTACTAATAAATACCAAAACAAAAGAAATCCAACAAAAGAAAACAAAAAGGCATTTCCCAGGTACGAGGTTCGATCTTCCTTTGGAGTAACTAACAGCCTATATATTTGTGTTTTTTTTTTGGTTTTTTTTTTGTTATATATTAATCTTTATATCGCGCTCTTTCTGTTTGTCAAAATGTCTCAATGAATTATTATTTTTTTGGGAGTTCTATAGCGTTTGTTTGATTCTTATTTTTACGCTAATTGATAGATAGAGATTTGACAATAAATAAATAAATTAATTAATTATAAGGTTGGTTCTAAAGTGTTTGGCAAAAATATCGAATCAGATGGTGAAAGACGCGGGCACCACTGGGGATAATGATGGTGATGGTGCTGCGGCTGCTGTTGCTGCTGATGATGGTGATGTTCCCGACCTGGAAAAGGGTACTGACCACAACACAGCTGTGACGGTGGACTCCGGCGGCGATCATGGTGATCACACCTCAGTCACCGTCGTGGTTTCTAGTGGGGATTCACTCACAACCACTCCCCAACCGGAGCCAGAGCTGTCAGCAACTGACACCTCGAAGCAAGAACTGCCGACTCCTGTGTCTCCTAAGAAGCCATATTTGAGTAGGACTACAAGTTCTCCTGAGCAATGCAGGTAATTTGTACTTCCTTAGCCCGGATTATGTGGATACGGATTGGATGAGCGTGTTGTCGAGGCGTGGTTTGACTCCTGCATCAGGTGTTTACCACATTGAATTGGGCTATGTTGGTAATTACAAGGAACCCCAATTGTAACTTGACTAATCCTTTTGGGTAAAACACAGACATAACTAGCATTTCCTCTGGTTTTTATAAATTATAAAATGTGTTTGCTCTTGTTTCTTATGTTGGGCATTCTATTGATTATTGCCTTAACTCGCCATATGCGTCCCATGAATGTCTTGTAAATTTGACTGAACTTTTCAAAATTGGAACTTAAGTTGGCTGGTCTAACATTCTTAGTGTTCTATAGACAAGACCATAAGCTCGAATATTTCTTATCTCCTAATTGTGTTTACTGGGCAATTAGAGGGCACCCAATTTTTTTGTAGTTAATTTACATACACGATTAAGCATGCTAGTTTGGAATGCCCATAAGGATGAATCTTCATTAGATGATATTGCATGCAAACCACCTTCAAGTTGGGTTACTATAATTACCACAAAACCAGCAGTGTGATACACCCACACCAAATTTCATTAAAAGACCGAAATTAGGGTCTGAAGATATAATAAACTGTAGTGTGATTGAAAATAAATTTTCACTTTAAATCAGTGGGAGTATATCTAAAAGGTTCAATCTTTTCAACAATGTCTTCATCCAATATTAGATGCCTGTTTTGGTTCCTTCTATTCATTTTACTGTTTGTAAGATTTTCATCTTATGGCTTCTTGCCCTTGTTTTTTGAATCTATACTTCCTTTGCATCTAATCATTTTGGTCTCATTCAAGTTAGCTTATACAATTTAGGCTGCGCAGAGCTGCTCTGTTGATTTTAAGGAGTTTTTTCATATTAGAATTTGATGCTTCAAGAATCGTGCTATCCATTTGAAGTTACTACTACCTGTTTCTAAGCATCTTTCTTATTTATATATATGTTTGGGACAGATTTTTTACTTTAACTGCATGATCTTTATTTTCATGTTGGAAATGGAGTTTGATGGATACAAGCATTAGTGAATTACTTATTGCTTTATCTTGTCATGTCATTTCAAAAAGTACTGGAACCATCATATTGGCTATTTTATTCTTTCAGAGTTTGTCAGCAGGAGAAGGAGGAAGTTCTAATAGATCTTGGGTGCCACTGTCGAGGTGGTCTTGCAAAAGCCCACAGGTCATGCATAGATACTTGGTTTCGTTCCAAAGGATCAAACAAATGCGAGATTTGCCAGTAAGTCTTTTGACTAAATTTGTTCAAGATATTGAGCCAGCTTAGTCTTAAAGGATATTATAATTTGGTTTTGCCTTTATATGCAGAGAGGTAGCTACAAATGTGCCACTTCCAGATTCCCAGCCCAGTGTACGTTTTCTGTATTTTTTACTGCAAAGACTTGTAATATGCAATTGAGAATATTCTTTGCCATTTCTATTGAGCTATTTAAGATATGCAAGCAATTTGAATGGGATTTGTGATATCATATCTGTGTCAAATTTGATGCTTCTTGGATATGTCCCAATAGATATTTTGTCTTTCATAATTATATCATAAAGTTGGAAATATTATTTAGTTGCTCTGTTAAAACTAATTGGTACTTACTGAGTTGTATTGGATGTACCCAAATTTTCAGGATATGACCTTCTCCAGAATAGACCAGAACATAGAATTGTTAGTAACAGCCCATGAAGGGTTTATGATATATGTTTTCAATGACATCTAAAGTATGGATGCTTTTATGAAAAGACCAATATAGCATATGCTCATAAAATATTTAAGAACTGGAAAAAAGGTTGACATAGATTTAGAAAAAGAATACATTTTATTATAGCATATACTCAGTATAGTGGTTACAAACCCTAGTATATTGAGCTGGAGAATATAATATTGAAGAACTATGAGCATATAAAGTATTTATGAGAACTTTGGCATTTTCAAATATCCTAATGCGTTTTTGTTGATAAGTAAGAAAGCTTAATTAAAAAAAAACTCAAAGAGTAAAAACCATGTACACAGGATGTGTACACAGGGTACAACTACCTAAGCACCAAAAGAACAAGTATCAAGCATATCAAACATATTATCAAAATAAAATAGAGAGGAAGCATTCATCCACTGAAATAAAGATTTGAGAAGAAGAAGCTTAAGATCTTGCAGTGATTTATTTTTAATTATTTTGCCACTGCATTCTTTTTTCTGTGTTCCAAATCCAAAAATCTTACTGGTTATTAATTTTTCTAGTTTAGTAATTGGGTTCAAACTCAAGTTTATAAAACTGCGATATGATGACTCTGGACATTAGGGTTTATGCTGAAGATACACCATTGTAACAAAGCATTAAGTTAGTAGTGTGTTTGAAAGCCGAAAAAGGGAATTTCAATATGTGGGGATATATACCCAGTAGTATGCTCTGCACTTTCTATCAATTACTGATGCTTCTGCATTACCCAGAGGCAGAACGGGTGATGTATTTCTTATTTTTAGTTCACGGTATAGTTAGTGTCTAACAGGCAAGTCTGAATTTTTGTTCTCTTATGTTTCATGCAGCAGACAAATTACTGGGTTTGGAGGATTGAAAACTATAGACTTCAAAATCATCAAAGGGTAAGGGGTTACTGTGGTCAATCTGCTGAGTTACTCTTTTTTTTCTGAAAATAATATTCATTTTCTATGACTTTTGCGATCTTCGTATCAGGGATGTTTTAGTCCACTTTGGGTGGCATTTGCAATCCTCATTGGTGGTCTCCTGTTGGATGTGCTAATTTCCATTACCCTTGGTGTCTCTGCACTGCCTATCAACATTATAATCGGTATGTAGTTCTATAATTTTGTGTACAATTCTGCTCATTCTTCCCAAAGGACAAGTTTGTTCGATGATGGTAAAAACTTGAGTTTATGTATAGGTGTTATTGTTGTGCTTGGACTTGGAACTGCACTGCGACTTGCACTGGAATTTGTTCATGAGTGGCATTTGAGAAGAGCTGTGCAAAGTATTGAAACAAATGGGAATCTTGGTTACCATCCTACCTTGTAGGTAAAACTATGTATGATAATATTTACAAGTAAACTCTTTAATTTATTGTTTACTGTTCATAAGTGTTCACGATGTTTTTTCTATTTGTGAGGGAACCTCTGTTTGTTGCCTTTTAGTTTGATACCCATGATGCACTGGGCAACATTATTTGTTGTTGAATTTATTAAGAACCTTAGCATTTGAGTTTGAGATGAATCTACTTTCTTTTTAAGTTTTAATCACTTGCCTTAGACACAAGTGCTGTAAGTTTATTTTATGGTACATTCATGGTTATATTATATTGGTTTGGATGAGCCAACAGTTTTGTAGTTCTTAGTGTTAATAGAAATATTTAGAGTTCAAATCTTCATACCCCCAACTATATCAGTTTATTATTATCTTAAAACAAAATTATAGCTTTTTAAAGAAAAGTGCTAGGTCTATAACATTTTTATAACAAATCATAAGTGGTAAGTTGTTATTGGTGCTAATTTGAATTTACAACTTAAATTACTTTTTTGTTCACCCATAACAACCAATAATAACCTACCATTTAGAGTTTATTGTAAAAATATTGTGGACATAGCATTTTTCCTTTTTAAAACGCCATATTTTTCAAGTTACAACTTGCAACTGTATTTTTTTTTAATAAATTAATAAACAAAATAATCTGATAAAAATAAGTACGGCCAAAGCCAAACTTTGAGTATAAACATGTGATCTAATTTGTTGATGAATTTGAGTTTGGTTTTGTGTTCAAAATAAAATTAAATGAATAATCTTAAGTCTTTTAAAATAAATTAAAATGAATAAAATTCTGAATTTTTAATGGTTAACACTTAACAGACTACCTAGTTAACCAACATAGATAGGAAACATAGGTTAGAAAAGTGAGAGGGAGATGCTGCATGAGGTAAATTGGGTGAAGCCCACATTCTGAATCTAAACTTTCTGCGGAAAAAGAAATAGAAGCATGTGCTAGTAGAATCATCCCTTTTTTAAGGGTGGCGCATCTCTCCTTTTTACTGGGCCTGTAAAGCCCTTTTGACACGGTCTTCTATAATTCTCACGTTGCTTCAACTATCACAGTTCCGTTACAAAAACCCATTTTCCTTTTCCTTTTCCTTTTCCTTTTTCTCAGGATTTTTGTTAATTGTCAGTTTGTCACCACTAACCTTAACTTGTATTAATACTTTTTAATTTCTCCCGAAAAAAAAAAAAAAAAAACAATTTCGTTAATAATAGGAAAGTCGTTACACAAATTTTGAAATTGAGGACGATTGACATCCATAGCGATTTTTTTTTTTTTTTTGAGGGTCATCCATACCGATTTTTGAGCAAGAGATTTGACTGTTTGATACCTGATAACTTGTAAAATTAGATTTTAATTTTAGTCCCAAGGAAGAATTGGTAAAAGAAATTTCATGGAAATTTCCAAATGATTGAAGAAGTGGGTTCCTATTTATTAAGACTTATTAAGAGTAGAGTGAAAGATTATGCTGGCAATATTTTATTAGCATTTGAATGAATAAAAGAAATTGTAGAATGAAAGAGAAACTGAGAGGAAGAACATGGTTCAAATGTAATTAAGATCTATTACATTAAGAACATAAAGAATGATTGAGGTCTTACCGTTCAATTTCAAGGAAATTCTAAACTATATGACAACATACATAGAAAGGTAGACTTTAGCAACAAAAAATAAAAAACATATAAAAGTAGACAATATAGTAAAAAAAAAATAAATGAAAATATTAAAACCATGGAACATAGTTGGCCTATAGTTTTTTTATAGCATTCTCATAGTATTCCGTCAAAGAATAAAAGTTTAAAAAGTGGTTACTTATTATTATTATTATTTTTTTTTTTTGGTTTGATAATTTGATATTTAGAGGAAGGAAGATTTGAATTCTGAATTTCTCATTTAAAAATATGGAGTTGTCAATCAATTGAGCTATAATATGTGAGTTCCAGTTAGCTCAACTAATAAAGTTTCTGATAGTTGAATAAGTCTATACTAAAAAATGATTGGTGTCTTGGTCTAATGATAAAGAGCATAATAATCAGAAGTGAACAGGACGATGCAAGTTAGAACTCTATAAATAAATAAAAATTGAACTATAATACTCTTCACAAAATAATTATCTTATTGAGAGTGGTAAGAAATGCTCTATACATGCTGTTCAATGTGTTCATTATTCATATTGGCGTAAACAATAAACATAGACTAATATACACCTCTTTCTTTCTTTTCTTTTTTTTTTTCTTTTTTTTTTAATGGGAAGACTAATATACTCTTAACAAAAAACAAAAGATAAAATATATAAGAGTTTGAATTTAGCAATGATGGGTGTAAAACTCACGGTTTACATTATCCAAATAGAGATTGCCACATCATATTTTTACTTAAAACTCAATACATCCTATCACATCTAATAACAACTCAAAAACTCCTAATTTGATTGGATTTTCATATAGGCATTAGAATTAACTGCGTGATTGTGTTTATTTTTTAATATGTGATAAAGTGATGTGGTATGTTGAATTTAAATAATCTTAGTATATAATAGAGTAATACAGCAATATACCACGTCTTTATAAAATTTAATCTCAATATATCTATACTATATTACTATATATATATATATATATATATTAAAAAAAAATTCCTCTCTTTGAACATGAATTTTATATAGTTCAAAAATACCATTATTAATGGAAGGTAACTTTTTTTAGAAATAGGGCCATAAATGTTTTTTTTTTTTTTTTTTTTTATAGAAGTAATACAGTCAACTTTACTAAGAAAAATCAGCAATATCAGCTAGTACAAGAGAAGCAAAGGGTGGTGGAATAGTCTTCATCCACATTGAAAAATCCAAAATACAAATGGAATGTCTCGCTAAATTATGCGCTACCTTATTACCTTCTCTCTTTACGTGAGAGTAAAGTAATTGATTAAACAAACTAACATTACATTTGATATCATCAATTAATAAACCAAGGGAAGACAGGTAAGGGCTGTTATTTCTCAAGGCATTTGACAACACCTGAGAATCTGTTTCCAATATTGCTCATCTAAAACCCAACTCAATTGCAAACTCAAGGGCTGTTAAGGCTGCCAGTGCTTCAATCTCCAAGGGGGTATATTGTTGTGGCAGTATTTTAGACATTGAAGCCATGACTAAGTCGTTGTTGTCCCGGATCATGACGCCAATGCTCGAGTTTTTTCTACTGCTTAAAAGTAGCATCGTCGCAGTTTATCTTCACCACATCTGGATTTGGAGGACGCCACCTAGTTTGAAATGAAGTGAGGTCAAACCGAGTGATGGAAGGCGCAGGTTAGGTCCTTTCCAACTCAGCGATATGCTCCTTTGTCAACGACGGAATTTGATGGACACTCATGTTTGGTTGGCTCATACGCACCTAGTTCCTTTAAGTCCAAATTAACCACACCGAATCTGAAAACAACTCCAAGTTGTGATCGTTTGTAATGAGCCATGAAAGCAATTCCTTAAAATCCACAAAGGTGTGTCTTCTTCGGCATTGTTGAAATGGTTCTTCTTCCCACAGCACGTCCAGTTCGCTGCAAGTCCAGAGAGCATGAAGAGCTGATTTGAGTACCTGTTTGCAGCGGTCACATGTCGGGCTTTCGATGATAGTTCACCTCACCAAATTATCCTTAGTTGGCAACGAGTTCCTGCATGCCCTCCACACCAGATTCTTGATTTTGTTCGGTACCTAAAGAGACCAAAGTGTCCACCATAATACCTTGTCAAGCTCCATTTGTTCTTCATCCCACTCGGTCTATTCTTTGGCCTTCAAAAATCTGTATCTTGTTGCTAGTGAAAGGCCAAAATAAGGTGTCTTCTACCTCACACCTTGAGAGTGGAATTGATTTGATCAACTCAGCTTCTTCAATGGTGAACATTCCTTCTATCAAACTGTGATCCCACTACCTTGTGTCTTCCTTAATCAAAATCTCCACTTTAGCATCAGCCATTGATTCCACACAAGGTGATTGAACTTGTGGCATGTTTTTTCTTGGTAGCCAGTGATCTCGCCATATACTTTCTGCCTTCCCATTCCCAATTCTCCATTGGCAGCCCCTAAGTAATACCTCCCTTCCATGCAAGATGCTATTCCAAGCATGAGAGTCGCTACTAGAGTGTTTAGCCTCCATAAAGGTGTAATTTGGAAAGAAGTGTGGCTTAAAAATTTTGTGCAACAATGAGTCTGGATTTTTCAATAACCTCTATGCTTGTGTAGCTAACAAGGAATCGTTGAACATAGTTATGTCCCTAAACCCCATGCCTCCCTCCAATTTTGATTTAGTAAATGTAAATAGGGCCATAAATGTTAATTAACAAATTTCATTTTGAATTTAAAAGGAGAACTCCTAAAATTTAGAATTTTTTTCCCCATCACATATAAAAATTTAGTATTACCACTGCATACCCTTGGTGCGATGGTCATTCTACAAGTATAAGTACTTGTGGGGTGTGGAGGGTAAGGGCTAAAGTTCAAATCTCTAAGAGGGAGTTTCACACACATATACACTTAGATTAGGTTAGAGTAGAATTTCTATCTTATATATTAAAAAAAAATTTAACATTTTTTATTCATTTTTCATCTAAATAAAGTAAAATACTCCTAAAATTGAGCATTCTTTCCCCTCACGTTTATCTTATTTTTAAAGAAATTATAGTTACTATTTATTTCTAAAGTTTATCTTTTTATTTGTTTAATAAATATAAATTATTAATTTTTACCAAAAAATATAGAAGAACTACTGAGTACGCGCAATGAGTATGTTTATTGGCCAATAATATATAAGGATTTGGCTTATTTTAAGTACTTTTTTAACTGAATATGTCTTTTTATTTTAAATATATAATAACAAGTGATAATAAATTTTAATTTTCACATTTTATTTAGTTAGCGGGTAATAAAACACTAATACAGGATTATATCCCTATATTGAGGGCAGCTTCCTTACTCCTTTCTAGAAAGGACGCGGCAGAGTGGCACGCTATGCGGTAACGGAACTCAGCTACCGCGTTTAGACTAGTCTGCCCAAAACTTTGCCGACTCCAATCACGCGGTAACAGCACACAATTTTGTGCCCCACAAAGATTAGAAAGTCATTGCGTGTCATAATCCCATTGGTTGAGAATGGTAGTAGTTGGGAACATAGTAACGGTAACGGTGGGCATTGCATTTGCAAGAATAGAAAAACGAGTAGAGAACGGCAACACGTGTTGTGTATGTCCCAAAAATAGTATCACAAAGCAAAACAAAACAAAACAACATTGTGATTGTATAGTAGAGTTACATCTATGTACATGTCCTAATCTTATGTTGCTTAACCAGCAAGTGGTCTCCCAACTCCCAAGGTTTTGTTGTTTCAGTTTACTACTGCTCCTATAATATTTGACTCTCAAAAAGAAAAAAGAAAAAAATCTACCAAAGGAAAGAGTAAAGTGCGAGAGAGAGAGAAAAAACAAACAAAAAAGAAGAAGAAGAAGAAGAAGATGGGTGCTGCAGTGTTAACAATGGAATCTCTGCCTCTGGGGTTCAGATTCAGACCCACCGACGAAGAGCTTATCAACCATTACCTCAGGTTGAAAATCAACGGCCGCGATTCCGAGGTCCAGGTCATTCGCGAAATCGACGTTTGCAAATGGGAGCCCTGGGATTTACCTGGTATATTCTTATCTTCCTCCTTCTTCTTCTTCTTCTTCTTCTTCTTCTTCATTTTTATTTTTCTTTTCTAGTTTTTTTCTTTTATGGTTATGTTTAAAGCTAATTTCTTAATTTTATAATATTTGATTGTGAGGATTGAGAATTTTATAGATTGGTTAATTTTACTGTCAATTCGTTTCCCTTTATTCTCCCATGAATAAATGAATAATTCCCCTTGAAAAAGCACATCCATATATCCCTATTTTGTATGCCAAAGATTCCTTTTTGACATTCTTCTAGCTTCTATTTTCTAACCCTTAAAAAATTAAAAATCAAAACAAAGAGGATTACAATATAAATTTAGATTTTGATTCTCTGGTTCGATCTGTTTCTATACTCAAAATATCTGTATCCTTTCTTGATTTGTGAATGGATTATATGCTAATTTTGGTTCATATTCTATATTATTGATTATTTGGTAAAAAAGCTTTATATCAAATTGCACCTGCTCTCCTTGTAAGAGCAAAGTGGAGACTGGAGAGTGAGATTGTAAATCAAGATCCATTGAGTGTGTGTGTGTGTCATTGCAAATCAAAAAAGAGAAAAAAGGATTGATTTTTTTTTTTTTTTTTTGGCTGAAACCAGGGCTGTCAGTGATAAAGACAGATGATCCCGAGTGGTTCTTCTTCTGCCCACGTGATCGGAAGTACCCAAATGGTCATCGTTCCAACAGAGCCACTGATGCTGGCTACTGGAAAGCCACGGGTAAGGACCGCACCATAAAGTCCCGCAAGTCTAGCTCCAATACCAGCATGATTGGGATGAAGAAGACCTTGGTTTTCTACAGAGGCCGTGCTCCCAAGGGCGAGCGCACAAGCTGGATCATGCACGAGTATCGTGCTACTGAGAAAGACCTGGATGGTACTGGTCCCGGCCAGGTACTTTTCTTTCCTAACAAGTTTTTATTCTAGTCTGGAAGAAACAGCTTGGAATTCATATACACTTAAGACTTACGTTTGTCTTACATTTCTTCTTTCACACTGTGCAGGCCGCCTTTGTTCTCTGTCGCTTGTTCCACAAGCCTGAGGAGAAGTCACCAGTTTCAAAGTACGATGAAGTAGACCCTACTGGCTTGTCGCCTACCACTACCAAGTCCTCTCCTGATGATACATTGTCAGATGTAGTTCAACTTCAAGAAACAGCAACATCTGTTATGCCAGTTAGGAGCCAGTCTGAAGGTATAAAGCGATGGTTGACTGATAAGTCTGATAACATGACCCCTAATGCTCTAGTCCCTGCTGAAACTAGCTCCAATAGTTATGTGCCTTCTGATGTGGACGATCATGTACAAGAAGAAGATGCTTTAGAGGTGAGAAGCGGACTCACATAGTATCTGTATTCTTTATTCTTTGTGTGTTCGTCATCCTGTTTCTCTATCTTTTACCATGTATAAGCTCTTCATAATGAGGAATTTCTTTTCTTTGGTTTGAATCATCAAGAGACATTCTATGACTAAAATTTGTTTTTTTCTTGCTTTTCAATTTAGGTGAATCAGCAGCCCTCATGCGGCGA
Source organism: Quercus ilex subsp. ballota (assembly GCA_032727855.1). Taxonomy (NCBI): domain Eukaryota; kingdom Viridiplantae; phylum Streptophyta; class Magnoliopsida; order Fagales; family Fagaceae; genus Quercus; species Quercus ilex. Next base: position 30,850,854 of record CM064909.1, read on the forward strand.
GATTGATTTTCAAGATTTCCCCACATTGCAATCACAGATTCAAATGGAGATAGCACCCCAAGTGGGTTCACCTTTTCCCAGTGACTTTGGAAATGGCAATAATGCACTAACATTTCAGGATGGTACCAGTGAACAGGACATATCTCTCACAGAGTTGTTGGATGAGTTCTTGAATAACCATGATGATAACTCATTTGATGAATCAGCCAGTCAGAAGAACTCATTTGTTGGAAGCGACACCTTATTTACCGGTCAGGCTGTACCACCTGGAAGCTTTTATGTTAAAGACAGTGGTGCATACAGTGATGCGGACACTGAAATGGCTCAATTACAGGTAAAACAATACTCTTTTGGATTATGAGAGACACGCTATTGGTAATCATTGTCTGTTTCCGGTTTAGCTTGCACATTGCATTTACTTTGAAGTTCTGGCACTGTGGTATTTATATTTTGCTTTTTTCTGATGGCTGGGGGCGTGTATCCCTGGTGAGGTTTCACATCATTAAAAATATATATACTTTGCTTTTATGGGCATTTGATGTAGTTAATTAGTGAACAAATCCAACTCTGAAATTGACATGTTTTGTTGTCATCCACCAGCGTGATTCTGAGATGGAAGTTTCTGGATGGTTCAATGAACATGTTGATAGTGAGCATGTATATTCCAACCAAGAACTTTGGGGGAATGACCTTTGGGATAATTCTGTTGGACAAGATACTTTGTCTGTTTATTCTGCTGTGTGCTCATCCTTGGCGCCCAGCTCAGAAGAACCAACCGATAAGAAGGAACCCAATAACTACAGCAGTGTTCCTGTTGGTGAAACTGGAATCAAGATTAGGACCCGGCAACCTCAGAATAGACCAACTTTAGGCAATATTCCATTTCAAGGTACTGCTCCAAGAAGAATCCGTCTGCAGCTCCAGTGTTCTGGTGAATCAGTTTGCCATAGTGAAGTGGGAGGTCCAAGCTGCAGTGAAGAAGATGAAGTGCAATCAACTGTTACTAAGGTAAGGTTCATTAAATGAAGCTGATATGAAAGTTCTGCTCATATGTATTTATCAATTATTGAGTCTAATAATGTTGCCTGCAGGCTGAAGAAGCTTCAGAACACTGTCCTCCTGTTGTTGAGATAGAGGAACAGAGCGAGCTTTTGAAGTCTGAGGAGAGCAGGGGAACTAATGAAGAATCCTCTGCAAAACTGAGGTTTAGGGTGAAATGTGATGCTCTTCCGGGCGGCAGCCAGCTGGAGATGTCAGAATTTGCGAAGGCACCTGCTCTACATCATGCCCCACGATCCTCATTAGTCTATATAGCAGGAGTTTCTCTAGTTGTAGTCATGTCTGCTGTCTTTATTGGGGTATGGAGGTACTTCAAATCTTGATGTTGTACGCCAATGGCTATAGGTAGTCCGCTCCTGTGTTTTTTAGTTGCCAGACGAGGTAAATAAGCAGTTTTCTGAAGTTGGAGAGCAGAGTAACTAATGAAGAATCATCTACACAACTTAGGTTGAGGGTGAATTGTGATGGTCTGTTGGTTGCGCCAGGCATTGTGCCCCAGGAACCTCATTATTATTAGTCAGTTGTCGGAGTAGTTTCTTTTGTTGTAGTTGTGTCCGTACTATTTATTGGGGAAGGGACTGGGGGAGCTGCGTTTGATCATGATGTTGCACAGGAATAGCTATAGGTAGTCTGTTCCAGTGTATGTTAGTTGCTTAGAAGCAGGGTTAGGTTTGTAAATTCCTCTGCTTTCCTGTATGCATGCGTATATATATCTAGAATAGCCAAATGTTGTGTACTCTATTATCGAACAACGCCGTTTAATTTAACTTTGTTTTCTTTTTTTGTAGTAGCTTCGTTGGAGGTTCTGAATTTTGTTTTGGATTTATTGTTTTGTACTCATGAATCAGCTTGTTGTATTGGTTTTCCCCTTTTTTTTTTTTTTTTTTTTTTTTGTTTTTTTGGTTATTTAAGTACATGGAAACACTTTATGCTGGTTGTTTTGCCTTTGCGGGGTTTGTACGATGTACTGGAAGCTCTTACGAAGGTGAAGGTATCTTGTGGTGTTGTGCATCTAAACAAATGCATTTCACACCTAATTCTCACAACATGTAGTAGATCCCAATATGTTGTGGGGTCCATATTTCTGTTTCTAGTGGTGCTTCAGCGAGTGCTAAATTCATTTTGTCTGTTCTGTTTAGATATTGTTTACACAAGCATGTATATATATGGGAAACCAGTCTGTGGCTGATTCTTTGGTGGGATTTTGTTACCGAGTATGACAGCCTGCACTCTCTTATGGTTCGTTTGGAGAGTTTGGAGAAAGGGGGGGAAGAGTAGACTGCATAATAGACTTGGTTTAAAATTAGTGTATTTTGTTTTCTTCTAACTCTATTCTACTCTCTTCTATTTTTCTTTTCTCTCTCCTCAATCCAAACAAGTCATTAGACTTGGCATCATGTAACGAGGATTGAGTCAAACTTCCAGTTGTATGCTGCTACATAACATAAATTTGCCGTTTACTAAAAAACTAGAGGCTGCTAGAATCCGTTGGTAGAGCAGTCATAAGCGTAGTCTTGTGTTTTCACAACCAATTATAAGTTGACTATTTGTCTAATTTATGTATTGTTTATGAGTTTTACATTATTTTTTGTCTCAATATTATTTCTAATAAATTAATAATCTAATTTTTAAAAAATAAATTAGCTTTTAATTTTTTTTTATCTCTATCTAAGCTATCATAGATAATCAATTGTTTTTAAAATTGCTTTCGTGTATTATTATTATTATTATTATTATTATTATTATTATTATCTTTACTTTATAGTTTTTTTAAGGGGTTACTTTTTTAAAATAAAGTTTGGTAGATGAAGACGTGAAGCCACTAGAATTTGGAGGTTTGTCGGGTAAAATCAGTGGGCTTCTTGGAATACCACTATAATGCCGAAAGCGGTTTTTTAGATTAAGCCGGCCCTGTAAGCAATTGCTGCGCTGGTTTGTCCTATTCTCTTTTATAATATCTGATTATTGTTATGTACGTCTTTTATTAAATAATTCAATTCAATTGCAATTCCACTGCTAATGACAATAATTATTTGAAAAATATTAGTGTGTGTCTATATATATATATATATATATATATATTGTAAGGACCCAACTTGGATTGGACCCGAAAGAAAGGGTTTTTAGTCCAACAAGTCTAAACAATTAATTTTTAGAGAGTGGGTGAAAGAGCTAGTTCTATTCTATAGAAAAGATCATGATCGTTACTTGGCAAAGAACGTTTAAAATTAACCAAATTACAAAAACTGTCCTTGGCTAGGTCTCAGGTGTTTATTTCTTTCAGGGTTCTCTCTTTCTGATTCACAAAGTCCTCCAAAGTCCCCCCTCAAATGTTGTTCTCTTTCATGCTATATACCACGTTCCTCTCCTCATTTTCACCGTACACGTATAGGTTATATTCTGGGAACTCCTTCCTGTCCCATCTAACAACTCCTAGAGTCTTCAACTAGCAGCCATAAGGCTGCTTGACTACTGTTCAGGTATCACCTCCATATTAATGTGGCCAGAGAGTTAGCTGGGAAGCATTTGATGTGGAGGTAGCAGCTTTAGAAGATATTTGTTACCTCCCTTATCCCATATCCGTTTCTCAGTTACAATACAACCTTGCGGACTATCCATGGTAACAAGATAGTTGCATCGACCTTCGGTCAACATTCCGAGATGCACCTTATCCTCGGACGCCTTTTGGACTATTATGTACAATCTCCGCTTCCTTTTCTTATATTATTCCCACCATGTCCTCATTTAGTGATCCTCGGACAGATTAGCGTCCTCGGACTGGGCCACTGGGCTCTAGGCCCACTTCCTACAATCTTACCAATACCTTTTTAGATAGCTGGCCCCACAATAGCTCCTCAAAATCTCGCTTTTTGACACCTCGGAGAAAAGGGGGATTTTGATATTCGGCTTCTACCCTTTATGTGGATTTAGCTAGCCTCCGAAATGTCTTTCTGCCTGCCCAAGGCACGTTCCTGACGTTTCAGCGTCCAGAACACGCCATCATTAAATTATGACGGCTTTGTTGTCTTCCACGTTCAACGGCAAGATGCAAATTTAGTGGCGGAGGATTAGCTTGGATTTATGAGCGGGACTTTTCCCGCTTACAATTTCTGCGCCCTTATAAATAGCGTTTCAAATCAACTCTCTTTTCAGTTACAACAATCATACAGTCTTAATGCTCATACATTGAACCTGTCACCCTCCTTTACCTCTCTATGCGTTCATAAATACCAAAAACTTGTTCGAGGACTTCCTTTTTAAACCTGTAAGTCTCCTTAAACCTTCTTAGCTCTCATTCCATCTTATTAACTTTTCTTCATAACTTTTTAGAGAATGGGTAGGTTCAAGTGTTTGGTTGAGTCCGAAGAGGATAGAGAGATATTTAGAGCTAAGTATAAGATTCCCCCAACAGTGGGTATGAGATACGCTGCCCCAGGGGCGTGGGTAGATGATAGAAAAACAGGAAAGGTGGTCATCCCTATGATTGCCTTTATAGAAGGAGGGATGACTATTCCCATGGGTAATCTTACTAGAAGTTACCTTAGATTCTTTAGGTTATCTCCCACACAATGTGCCCCAAATATGTTCAGGGTGTTAGGGAGTATAAAAGTCCTAAATGAGAGGATGAACTTAAACCTGACCCATCACGATGTGAACTGGATGTACAACCTACACCATCTGAAAGGACAGGGATATTACCTTAAGTCTAGGTATCCCGAAGTAAGGTTAATCCAATGCCTCCCTACATCAAACAAAGGCTTAAAGGATGATTTTTTAATCTTTTCTGGGGAATGGCACGATGGCCTACCCTGCCCGACTAAGGAGGGGAAACCAGGTGTGGGTTTAGCCATTAACATACATAACTTAGATTACACTTTCCTTTGAACCTTGTTATTCCTGCTTCTGACAAAAATTTCTTTTCCTTTTATTGGTTTTACAGATAGGCATTCTGCCAGGCCTCAGTTCAGATTGGTTAACAGAGAGAGTTTAGATAAAATCCTGTGGCCCGAGGTGTACGTAAACGAATCCGACAGTTAATTACGAGTGGCACACAAAATCCTTGGGTACAAACCCATTTCCACAGCATTTCAAACTCCCAAGTGCATGATAAGGGCCAGAGATCCTTGGCTTCACCACATTAGTGTAGCTTTCGAAGGATTCATCGTTCCTGAGGGCGTTCCGATTCTTGAAGGTACACCTCTTACTCAGCCACACTTCGTGGCCACCCCTTCGATAGGAGCATCTTGGTCTCACCCCCTTCCCCAGGCAAGGAAGAAAGAAAAAGAAAGGGAAGAAGAAGAAGAAGAAGGAGAAGAAGAAGAAGAAGACAATCTTGAGGGGTTTGTAGAATTGATAGACTTTTCGGACGAATTTGAAGTGTTCAACCAGCCTGCATCACCCGAGGATAATTTAGACGAAATGGGCATCCAAAGAAAGCCCCAGAGGAGTTTGATGGACTTGATTGAAGACCAACCTGGAAAAGGTCCGCAGGGGAAGTCCACTCAACCTCAACTTCCTCCTCCTCCCAAATCTCCTCTCCCCCCTCATAAACTATTTCAGCCGTCTAGGCCTGATCCTAATGATCCGAAAAGGAGGAGAGAGCTAAAAGGCAAGAACGTAGTGGAGACTGGTGGATCCCGTCTTACTCGTGAAGACGAGGTTCAACGTGCTGCGAAGCAATAAAAAGTCAGCCATGGGACACAACGAGGCGTGGAAAGGGTAGACACTCAACCCACAGACCCCGAGGCTTGGCTCCCAGCACCTATGCTTGGCGGTGAGCCCCTAAGAGAGGATGCATCGTTGAGGGATTTCAACGGGAGAATCGGGTGCCACGTCGCCTCGGTCTCGGAGGAGACTCTCTTACTCCCAAAGGACATGACTGACCTGCGGAGTTTAAAAAAGAATGAGGTTTTCCTTGACACCAAAAGATACCTGGGCATGGTGTGATATTCCTCTTATCTTGTTACTTTATCTATAAATATCCTACGTACAGTTTTTATTTGCCATATTTCTAACTCTTTTTCTTTTTAGGTTGTCCAAGCTACTTTCAGACTTGAGGAGATGACCAACTCCTATTGCCAACAACTGGATGATGAAAGAAAAAGGCGGGCAATAGCTGTGCAGACACTCACCATTGCTGAACAAAGCAATGTACAGCTGAAGAAAAAATTAGCCGAGGAAGAACATGCTCGGAAGAGCGCTGATTCGACTTTAGAGAGTGCTCAAAGGCAAGCCGAGGATCAGAGAAAGCGCTTGCAAGAGGCTAACGACCAGTTGACAGCTTCCAAGGAGCAAATAACAACCTTGAGGAAACAGTTGGAACAAGCTTAAAAGCTCAAAGACCAGGCTGAAAAAGCAAAGGCTGAGGCGGAGAAAGCGAAGGCAGAGGCCGAAAGAAAGAAAGATGAGGCCGAACAACATGGCTACGATGTCGGCATAGCTGAGATTGAGAACACTCTTCGGGCTGAGGTTCCCATCGTATGTCGAACATACTGTGCTCAGACTTGGGGAGAAGCTCTCAACCGAGTTGGGGTTGAGTCCTCTTCGGAGTTAAGAAGGCTAGAAAATGTTTATTTTCCTCCGGCTATACGAGCCTTCAACCCTCCTTCCAACCAAAAAGCAACGGCTTCTACAGTTGCTGACTCCACCGAGGAGGCCCAAACTCAGAATCCTCTTCATCTTAATCAGCAGGAGCAGCCTAAGATACCTGATGCTCCAAGAGACACTTCCTCGGATAAGATAGCAGATGTTCCTAAGGAGGGGGCTGTTTCTCAAAGTTTTGAGCAGGCTTTGGCTTCAACTATCTTATTTACTGGAGAGATTCCTAAGGAAAAAGAGAAGGAAGTTCCTCCTGAACCAACTGACAAAGCTCCTAAGTCTAAGCTCCAAATAAAATTGAAACCATAGTTATTGTAGTGACATTCCCTTCACTTTTTGCTTAAGGATAGCTATAATGAGATGTATATTTTTCCTTTCTAAATTTATTTGGGATATTATTGCTTGCTTTATAATATATGCAATTTCTACCATGAATATTCTTTGTTCTTGCACGACCATATGCCCCAAAAGAGTAAAGCTTACTGATATAGGGAAAATACAACTTTATGTGTTTTAATTGAGAATCCAAGTAGATTATAACTGTGAACTCCATAACCATATGAAGAGGCGTTTTTCGTTTATCAATTCTAATAAGTATCCAAACCTAAGCAAGTATCCTGAATGTTGAATAACAGGTAGGTCCTGGGTATCTTAAAATGTTTTAAGTGATGCTCATGGATCTTGCTTTGACATACAAATTTGGTCATAATTTAATTTCTGTTTAATACTTTAATAGATGCTAAAGGGTATTAACTTTCACTAAGTTTGTGATCTGAATAGCCTGACATAACTTAGTTTCTATTTAATACTTCAATAGATGTCACAGGGTATTAATTTTCATTAAGTTTGTGGTCTGAGGAGCCTGACATAACTTAGTTTCTGTTTAATACTTCAATAGATGTCAAAGGTTATTAATTTCTACTAAGTTTGTGGTCCGAAAAGCCTGACATAACTTAGTTTCTGTTTAATACTTCAAAAGATGTCAAAGGGAATTAATTTTCACTAAGTTTGTGGTCCGAGCAGCCTGACATAACTTAGTTTCTGTCTAATACTTCAATAGATGTCACAGGGTATTAATTTTCACTAAGTTTGTGGTCCGAGGAGCCTGACATAACTTAGTTTCTGTTTAATACTTCAATAGATGTCAAAGGGTATTAATTTCCACTAAGTTTGTGGTCCGAGAAGCCCGACATAACTTAGTTTCTGTTTAATACTTCAAAAGATCGTGACACAGAAGATACATAATCGGAATGAATTGAAAAAGGAAGAAAAACAGAATTCTTATTAATAGTAGTACCTCTTTAGGTTACTTACATTCCAAGGATGGATTACAGTTTTTTCATCTAAATCCTCCAAATAATACGCACATATTCCTGCCACCGATGTGATACGATACGGTCCTTCCCAATTAGGCCCTAATTTTCCCCAGGTTGGGTTTTTGGTAGTTCCCAAAACTTTCCTCAATACCAAATCTCCTGGGGCTAACGGTCTCAGCTTCACATTTGCATCATAACCTTGCTTGAGCTTGTGTTGGTAATAGGCCAGTTGGACCATTGCACTCTCTCGTCGTTCGTCTATCAAATCTAGACTCTTTTTTAGAAGTTCATCATTGCTATCTGGGGTGAATGTGCTTGTTCTTAGCTTGGGGAACCCCGTTTCTAGAGGAATTACAGCCTCAGCCCCATACGTCATTGAAAATGGAGTCTCTCCTGTTGATCATCGAGGTGTTGTTCGATAGGTCCACAGGACATGTGGCAGCTCTTCCACCCATTTTCCTTTTGCATCATCCAACCTCTTTTTAAGTCCGTTCACTATAACCTTGTTGACAGCCTCGGCCTACACATTTCCCTGTGGATAAACCGGAGTGGAATATCTATTCTTTATCCCCAGATCTGAATAATACTTTCGAAAAGCCTTGCTATCAAATTGAAGGCCATTGTCTGAGATGAGGGTGAGGGGGACCCGAATCGAGTAACGATATTCTTCTAGATAAACCTCTTAACATCCACATTTCTGATATTTGCCAGAGGCTCAGCTTCGACTCATTTGGTGAAATAGTCCGTGCCGACTAGCAGAAACCTTTTATTTCCTAATGCTTTGGGGAACGGACCTATGATATCCAAACCCCATTGAGCAAAGGGCCAGGGACTAGAAAGAGGATTAAGAACTCCCCCAGGCTGATGGATGTTTGGTGCAAACCTCTGACATTGATCACATCTTTTGACATACTCCTGTGCTTCCTTTTGCATGCTCGGCCACCAGTATCCCTGAGTAATTGCTCTATGAGATAAAGACCTTCCTCCTGTGTGACTTCCACAAATCCCTTCATGTAGTTCTTCTAGAAGTAACTATGACGTTTCAAGATGTACACAAAGCAGATATGGCCCAGAAAAAGAACGCTTATACAATTTTTTATCTTCGGACAGCTAAAACCGAGGAGCTTTTCTCTGTACTTTTTCAGTTTCTGATTTATCTTCGGGCAGTATATCCTTCTCAAGGAATAATAGTATAGGATTCATCCAACTGGGTGCCAACTTGATTTGATGGACCTGAAGCAAGCCCCCCGTTACTGGGGTAGGAGCGTTTAAGTCTTCAACCAGTATCACTCGGGGTAAATCTTGTGCCGAGGAGGTGGCATGGGTAGCCAAGGAGTTTGCATGGGTATTTCCACTTTTGGGGACATGGGATAAGTCAAAAAGCTCGAAATTCCTTTGCATACGCCTAACTTGGCGCAAGTACTCCTGCATTCTTGTGTCCCGAGCTTCCAACTCCCCTTTTACTTGGCCCACGACTAGTCTTGAGTCCGAGAATATCTCCATTGTTTTTCCACCCAATTTTTGGACCATCGCCATTCCCATTAATAAAGCTTCATACTCCGCTTCGTTGTTGGTAGCCGAGAATCCCAACCTTAAGGACTTCTCGATGGTGATCCTTTCAGGAGATACCAGAACCAACCCCACTCCTGATCCCCGCTGGTTTGCCGCTCCATCCACATAAACTTTCTAGGGTGAGGAATGTTGTGCAGAGATTAGGCCAACTGATTTTTCATCCATGCCATATTGACTCGCTTCTATTTCTCCAGGGCCTTTAGCGAACTCGACCACCAGGTCGGCGAGAATCTGAGCCTTCACAGAGGTACGAGGCATATACCTGATATCAAAAGCTCCTAGAATTGTGCCCAACTTGGCAATCCTGCTGGTATAATCCGCACTCTGAAGTACTGATTTGAGCGGATACTGAGTTAAGATGACCACAGTGTATGCTTGGAAATAATAGGGAAGCTTCCTCGTAGCGTGCACCACCGCCAAAATAGCTTTCTCCAACCGTAAATATCGCACTTCGGCCTCATGAAGCGATTTGCTCACGTAATAAACTGGCCGTTGTATGCCAGCATCTACTTGTATCAGGACAAAACTTATCGCATACGTGGCTATTGCCAAATAGGCAAAAAGGACTTCATCCACTTCAGGGCTGGACATAATGGGTGGCCGAGATAGATACTTTTTAAGCTGTTTAAAGGCCACGGCGCACTCCTCGGTCCACTCAAAACCTTTCCACTTATGTAGCAAAAGAAAGAAGGGTCTGCACCTATCTGCTGACCTGGCAATAAATCTATTCAAAGCAGCAGTCATCCCTGTCAGTTTCTGAACCTCTTTGGGATTCCGAGGTGGTTGCAAGTTATTTATGGCTTTAATCTGATCTGGGTTCACCTTGATTCCTTGGTGAGTCACCATGTAGCCCAAAACTTCCCTGAGCTTACCTCGAATGAGCACTTGGATGCATTCAGTCGCAATTGATGCTTCCTTAAAATCTCAAAAATGCTTGTGAGGTCTGTCACATGCTCGATCACTACCTTGCTCTTCACAACCATATCATCAATATAGACCTTGATGCTCCTGCCCAACTGTGGCTCAAACATTTTCGTCATCATCCGTTGGTAAGTAGACCCCGCATTCTTCAAGCCAAAAGGTATTACCTTGTAGTGATAGTTTCCAATGGGAGTGAGAAAATCGGTCTTTTCCTAATCGTCCAATGCCAGTGGGATCTGATGATAGCCCTGAAAGGCATCTAGGAAGCTCATCTGAGGGTGGCCGACTGTTACGTCCACCAGCTGATCTATACGAGGCATAGGGAAAGGGTCTTTTGGACAAGCTTTATTAAGGTCTGTGAAATCTACACATACGCGCCACTTTTCATTTTTCTTTTTCACCACAACCGTATTGGCCAACCATTGATGTTAAAACACCTCCTTGATAGCCCTTGCCTATTTGAGATTTGTCACCTCGTCTTTGATAGCTTCAGCATGTACTCTGGACGGACGCCGAGGTGGCTGTTTCTTCAGAGTAGCAGAGGGATTAACATTCAAGTGATGGTAAATGAAGTCTGGATCTACCCCTGGGGCTTCATAAGCGTCCCATGCAAACACATCAGCATTTCTTTTAAGGAATTCAATCAACTGCTCCTTTTCCAATAGAGGCAATTGAGCCCCGACCTAAAAGAACTTCTCCGGATCATCCTCCACGCTCACCTTTTCCAGATTTTCACATTTCGCTTCGTCAATAGGTTCGGTGTAGATGGGCGCTGGGGTCTCTAATTGCTATGAACCATTTTCGGTAGTGGCCGAAGTTTCCATCCTAGGTCGATGTTGAATAGCCGTTATCAAGCACTGTTTGGCCATGGCTTGATTTCCCAATATTTCTAACACCTGGCCTCCCGATGGATATTTCACCTTTTGATGAAGAGTAGAAGAGACAGCTCCCAAGGTATGTAGCTAGGGCCTACCCAAAATAGCCGTATACGGAGAAAAAGAATCTACCACAATAAAGTCCACCTCCATTACGTCTGAGCCAGTCTGCACAGGTAATCTAATCATCCCCATCGGAATGATCGACTTACCTTTAAAACTCACCAAAGGGGAGCTATAGGCTGTCAAATCCTGAGGTCTCAAATTCAGCCCCCTATACAGATCAGGGTATATAACCTCGGCTGTGCTTCCCTCATCAACCATCACCCTTCTCACATTATACCCCCCAATCCTAAGTGTAACCACTAAAACATCATCGTGTGGTTGTATGGTTCCTCTCTTGTCTTCATCCGAAAAGCCCAACACCAGTGAGGTGTCAACTTTGACTCTCTTTGACATTAAACTGGAGCCCTTATCAAGGCAGTGAGATAAAGACATGACCCTGGAGGGACAAGATCCGGTTCTCCTCAGGCTTGCAAATATGACGTTTATCGTGCCTAAGGAAGGTCTCGAAGAAACATCTTCCCGAAATGCTGAGCCTGTTTGACCTCCTCAGCCACTGGAATGATGCAAAAGCTGAGTCAACTTCCCTTCTCGGACCAATTGGTCCAAATGGTCCCACAAATTTCTGCAGTTCTCGGTAGTATGTCCATGACCCTGATGGTACTGGTAGTAGAGGCTTTGGTTACGTTTCATAGGATCCCCTGCCATCTTGTTGGGCCATATGAAGAACGGCTCATTTTTTATCTTATCCAGAACTTGTTGTACTGGTTCTCGGAATACAACACCAACTACTTGGGAATTGGCAGATCCTGACTGCCCCTCAAAATCCTTCCGAGGTCGATTGTTATTGTACCGGTCCGACCTAAAGTCTCTCATCTCTTGAGGGATTACCTTGGCCTTTCCTTTACCCTGTACCTGGTCTTCCTCTACCCTTCTATACTTGTCAATCCGATTCATAAGTTAACGCATGCTGGTAACAGGCTTACCGGTCAAAGATTTTCTCAAATCATGCTCGGTTGGAAGGCCGGCTTTAAAAGTACTAATAGCCACATGATCATAGTCTTCATCCATTTCATTGAACATTTCCCAGTATCTATCAGAATAGGCTTTCAGGGTCTCCCCCTCTCGCATGGACATGGATAACAAAGACCCCAAGGGCTGAGGAACCCTGCTGCAGGCAATAAAACGGGCACTAAAGGCTCGGGTGAGCTTCTTAAATGAATCAATGGAGTTCGCTTTTAGATTGTTGAACCATCTCATCACCACTGGGCCTAGGCTAGATGGGAAGACCTTACACATCAAAGCCTCGTCCTTAGCATGGATGGCCATTCTCTGACGGAAATGGCTAACATGTTCAACTGGATCTGTTCGACCATCATAAATGGTGAATACGGGCTGGTGGAACCGCCGAGGAAGATTTGCATCCTCAATATTTCGCTTGAAGGGTGATTTAGAAACTTGACTCAATGCTTTGTTCATTGCATCATTCCCTAGACCTTTGCGAGGTGGGCTTTTATATTTGCGTTTGTGATGGTACTCCTCATCATAGGAGAAAGATTCACTGGGTGGAGTCCTGGATCTCTGCCTATAACTGGCATCGTCTGACTCTTCAGAGGATTGGCTGGCGTTAGTAGACGAATGTCTTCTCTGCTCGTGTCGCAATTCTCTTTTCAACCTGTCGATCTCACGTTGCATGTCCCTATCGTTCTTTACATGGGAAATACGGCTTTTTTCTCGAGACTGACTCCTGCTCGGGTGGGTTGTCTGCACACTTCCTTCACGATCCCTTCTTTGTTCAAGGTTTACAAACGGGTTGTCATGCTGAGACCCCCTGGATTCTGCTTGGCGTGGATTAACATCCACCTGCTGCGGGCTCGCTGCTGCCTGCTGCAACGCTCCTTTTTCCATCCCACACGATGCACTTATCTTCCCTTTTGAATAAATCAAGTTCTTCCCATAAACGGCGCCAATTGTAAGGACCCAACTTGGATTGGACTCGAAAGAAAGGGTTTTTAGTTCAACAAGCCTAAACAATTAATTTTTAGAGAGTGGGTGAAAGAACTAGTTCTATTATATAGAAAAGATCATGATCGTTACTTGGCAAAGAACTTTCAAAATTAACCAAATTACAAAAATTGTCCTCGGCTAGGTCTCAGGTGTTTATTTCTTTTAGGGTTCTCTCTTTCTGATTCACAAAGTCCTCCAAAGTCCCCCCCTCAAATGTTGTCCTCTTTCATGTTATATACCACGTTCCTCTCCTCATTTTTATCGTACACGTGTAGGTTATATTCTGGGAACTCCTTCCTATCCCATCTAACAACTCCCAGAGTCTTCAACTAGCGGCCATAAGACTGCTTGACTACTGTTCAGGTATCACCTCCACATTAATACGGCCAGAGAGTTAGTTGGGAAGTATTTAATGTGGAGGCAGCAGTTTTAGAAGATATTTGTTACCTCCCTTATCCCATATCCGTTTCTCAGTTACAATACAACCTTGCGAACTATCCATGGTAACAAGATAGTTACATCGACCTTGGGTCAACATTCCGAGATGCACCTTATTCTCGGACACCTTTTGGACTATTATGTACAATCTCCTCTTCCTTTTCTTATATTATTCCCACCATGTCCTCATTTAGCCATCCTTAGACGGATTAGCGTCCTCGGACTGGGCCACTGGGCCCTAGGCCCACTTCCTACAATCTTACCAATACCTTTTTAGATAGCTGGCCACACACACACACACACACACACACACACACACATATATAACAAAAAATTAGAGAAATTCAATTAGATTCTAAATTAGAATTCAGTTGTTGGTTAATTTTGTGCTATATGTTTATTTTAGTTTTTAAATTGTTTTGCTAAGTGAGTTCATGAGTACAAAATAATAAGAGTTTAATATTAATGAATTATATTATAAAAAAATCAATCACACATACTTAATAAAAATTACTACACAATAAAGATTACCACATATTTTATCTTATTAAAAATTAAAAAAAATTATAAATAGTATTAAATTTAAATGAAAATTTTAATATTTGACTAATTATATATATGTTTTTTTAATAATTTGATTAATAATTTATATTTTTATGATTAAAAATGTGTTAATTTCCATACGAATACAGGATTTACACGCTAGTTCTTATAAGAAAAACACGGGACAGCGGGTTTTCCAAATTCCAATAAGTATTACAAACATAAAACTAGCCAATCATAGGATAGGAGCAGTTCTTCAATAGTAGATTTTGGATGCATCCAGAAAATGCGGTTACAAAAAACTTAGCAAATATAGGGAAAGAAAAGCCACTGCAGCTTACAGTCCAGGTGGCCAAAAAAAACTAGACAGCTAGGTTTAGTACATGTGTTTAAAAATTAAAAATTATTATTTAAAAATATTTGTAAAAATACGTGTAAGTAAAAAAATATATAAAAATATACGAAATATTATTTAAAAATTGAAAATAATTGTTTAAAAACACAAACCAAACACCTCCTAATAATGCATACGTTAAACACCCCCAATAATGCATATGATACTGTGCATCTATTTCTTTTTTTTTATTGGTTGTTTCAAAGAAAAACCAAAATTTCTTATTTTGAGATTGAGAGACTTCGAGTCTTTCGGCCTTTAATTTAGACTAGCTAACAATACGTAACTCAATGACTTGATACTATTTTTTCTTTCACTTTCAACAAATGAATTTATACAAAACAACTTTCAAATAGGTAAAGATTAATACTAATTTTGTCTAGTATCTAATCATAACTTATCCCAATCCAAACTAAAATAACTAAGCTTAATAAAAAGTAATTTATTTGAACAAGTAAAACATATCTCTCCTAAATTAAAATTAGATTAGATTACTTGCTGGTTAAATATAAATGGATAGAGAGAGGATAAGGATGATAGAGGCCGATAGTCACAGCTCATAGTGCACAAAGCCTTTTCCACTGGCCTTTTATAAACAATTAAAAAATAAAAAAACAAGAAGATATGGATAAAAATCTAAATCCTTAATATGTCGTAAGGTACAGAGGCCCACGTGGAAGCCCAGCAGCACACTGGAAGAAGAAGTGGGCGCACATTGGTGAAGGAAAAGAAAAAACCAGATCAGTGAGGTTCAGATTCTCGTGGCTTTGTTGGGTATCTTCTAGAGACAAAACACAAACACACACACGCACACACACTTATATAACATATTTATTTCTCTCTAGCTAGTTGTTGACTGACTCTCCTATTCTTACTTGGTCCAATCTTTTTCAAACTTTGATCTTTGAGCAGAAGAGATGATTCTGGTGGCTATAATGGCGGAGCTGATGGAGGAGTACACAGTATTGCTGGCGAGGGTGCTAGAGCATGTGTTTCATTCCGTGCCTTTCCCAAGAAGGGTTCGTTTTCTCATCCTCCGCAGCCTTCCTTTTGCTTCCCCACCAACTGGCCCTCTCACTCTAACCCCTTAGCCCTCCCTTTGTTTTTTTTCTTTTTCTTTGTTTTTTTTCCCTATGAATGTAAGGAGCAAATAGTGCCTGTGGATTATATGTTTTAATCTCGGCTTCTTACTTTATTCATTCATGTACAGCTTTCTGAAGTCGCTAATTTTTTTTTTTTTTTTTTTTCTGGATTTTAAGTTGATGCGGTGGTCCTAAATTTCTGTAAATATTATTGTGAGTTATCTTCTTTCTGATTTAATTAGCATCTTGTATAAAGTGCATCTTGTGAGTTTGATGAGTGAGACAATTAGATAGAGAGATTTTCCATATTAGAAGAAGGTTCTGGCTTTAACCTTAAGACGAAAATTGTGTACCATTTAAAATAGGATTGAATTGAATATGATTCCCAACATGAAATTCGTTTTTTTCCCCACTTCCAACGGTAGGTAATTGTTAAACCTCACAGAGAGATAATACTTTAGGGGAGAGAGAGAGCGAGAGATATATAAAGGCAAAGGCATATATAGATGTGATGTAAACTTTGAAAAGCTGGCAATGCCCTTTAGAGAAGAGTGTAGAAGCTCCTTGGTTATCTTGAATTTTGTTTTTAATTAGGACTACTATGTTTCAATAATTCATTTTTATATTTTATTGAGGACAAAAGGTCGGTGTCATTTTTGCGAACTCATCTAATCTTAACTTGGGAACTGTTATTGGAGAAAATGGCAGTATGTAAATATTCGACTATTTTATTCCTATGATTTCTAGGTGGGACGCCAAATATTCCGAGTACTATTTTATTCAACTATTAATGGTACTATAGTAGTCCGAGATAATATTCCGAGTACTATTATTTTCGCACTTATCATCTTTCTAAAATCATTTTTGGGTGCCTAACGCCCTGTTTGTTTTTTTTTTCACTCATCACTCTTCATTCAATTTTTATCACTCATCACTGATCACTCAAAAATACCCCAATTTCTATAACTCAGTTTGGTGGGCTGTTTGGGTGAAATATTTCAGTGGGTTTTTCAATTCAATAACTCACCTTTATGTCACTCACTGGGTCTCACAAAAATCAATTCCAAAACAGGTGCACAGAACGGTCACCAAGCCTACCCGCGTTGGCTCTTTCTCTCCTCTTCACGCATTTCCGCAACAAAGCACTCTGTCACCAACTTCAACACTCTCTGAGCACACAGCAACGTCTCCACTCTCTCACCACCGATCTTGAGATTTTCAAACCCTCACTCCGCCTCTCATTTTTTGCCCCTCACCATGGCTATAACAAAGGAACAAACCCAGAAACTTCTAAAATAAAAAAAATTAAAAACATAAAAAGAGGCAATACAACATGCATCGTATGACTCTTGGTTCTAAATCATACCGTAAATAAATAAATAAAAATGAGTAACAGAGGAACAAGCCAAAGGCAGACATTGTACAGAAATTTTCCATAACACTCGGTACAGAAATTTTTTTTCCCCTGAAGCCAAAGGCAGAGCAAAGTAGACATTGTTTACTCACCATGGCTGTAACAGAGGAACAAACCCAGAAACTTCTAAAATTAAAAAAAATTAAAAACATAAAAAGAGACATAAAAGCTATACTTGAGTAGAGAGTAAAAAAAGAGGCATAAATAAACAAGTATTTACAGCCATTCCTCAAGGTCTCAGTAAACACAACACAAAAAATGGAGGAACATGGAAAAAACAAAAAATATCAAAATGAAACCCAACAGATGGAGGGGCTGAATATTCTCACCGGAAAAAAAAGTGGTTCACGGAGCTGTGCTGAAAGTGCTGATTGGCAGAGAGATGTGCTTTAGACTTTAGTTGTTGCTGTGCTGTGGCGCTTCAGACTTGTTGCTGTGTTGTGGGTTTGGGAGAAAGAAAATAGAAGTGATGAAAAGTAGTGTAGTGAAGGGCTGAAGGTAGTTGGGAAAGTAAACAAAAAGTGCCGTTGGAAGTGAAAGTGGGTCTGCTGTGATTTGATGTAACACTGCTGTGGGACCCAAAAGTAGCCTAATAATTACACATATTGCTATTGAGTGAACAAAACTCAAAACTCAAAAAAATAGAAAACAGCCCGGAGGAGTTTCCAAAACTGATAACTCATATCCCACAATTCTCAGATTTGTTAACTGGGTTCACATCCAGAAAAAAAGCCAAACAAAGTTTATGCATGTGGGGCCCACAGATTTTGAGATATGAGTTAACAAAACTCAGTTTTGTTAACTGAGTTTCCCTAAATCCAAACAACACCTAAGTTACCAAATACTCCAAGTTGATTCTTAAAAGTTAAAATGTTAGTTGTCTAATTTATACTAGTTATTTATCTTTTGAGGCTGATTATAAGTATAATTTTTGGACCAAAGGAAACATAGGATTTTGTATGAAAAAAACCTAGGAACTTGTTTGGTCATCCGAATTTTTTTTTTCCTTTTCCAAATTATTTTTGTCTTTCTTTCTTTCTAATTGTATTTGAAATTAGTCTTCAAAACCCAATTTTGACATGATTTGTTTTTTACTGCTACTAGTTGCAAATTCACGTGATGCATGAGAAATTGTAATATAATTATTTTATAAGAATGTAATGTAAGATTTATAGGTTAAATAGTGCATAAAAGTATTTTCAATTTTTATAAGTTTTATGTAATAGAATTGTGGAGGCACGAGGATCCAAAGCAGTAATAAAGTAGGCAAAGGTATTTCTGAGGAGGGCAATTTCGCGGGGAATCCTTGGAGACGACCTATTTTGCTAATAAGGAGTTCGGGATGTTGCTGTTGATGAAGATTGAGGACTCCTTATTAACCTCGGAAGGTCGAGAATCAGGCGTATAAGGAGGACGGTGCAATCCTGGGGGGGGGGGGGGGGGACAAAGGTAACTTGGTGTAAAACAAGGAAGAGAAGAAAAAGAAAGGACAAGGCAGCCATCCCCTTCGCATTAAATGCACTGTAACCACTTAGCTAGCCGCATTAATGGGGAAATGACCATGAACAGTGTTCTTCGCAGCTCATATTCTGGTGTAAATACCTTCTAGTAAGGTCTTGATGGGACAAGTGTCAAGAGAGTTTGATCATAACCCTCTAAATGTAAGATCCAGATGAATCCTTGTTGAGTTATATAAAGCCAAGAAGCATTTGGATCAAAGGGAGAGAAAAGAATAGTGGAAGAGAAACAAAAGAGAGAAAAGAACCATCCCATTGTACCTTCCTCCTCGGATTGAACCCAAGGACAAACATTTAGTCAATTTTCAAGCTATTTCCTGTTGAAATGTTACTATTTTGCGTATAGTTCTTGGGTATGTGTCACGCCCTAAACCCGATACCCGGATTTGTGACCATGACCGGCATGCTAATATCAAGCTTAAACCTGATATTAACAAGAACCAACTAAACTTTTTAACAAAAGCTTTTACAAGCTTCTCTTTTCTTTAAATTCTTTTTTCTTTACTTAATAATATAACCTTTCACTTGACATTCAGAGCATCTATACTGAACTCAAAGAATAACATAATCCACCAGATTTTCAAATTTCATACTTTCACATAATACATCTTTTAATACCTTAAGGTACAACTTTCGTTAGATCCTAAAATTCACAATACTGCAAAACTAAACATCAAATACTACTTTAGGATCTATACATGTAAACTAAAACCAGCTCCTTCCAAAACTCGACTAAGGCTCCCTCTGCTCCAAAATAAAACCTGTTAACTGAAAGAGTGGAAGGGGTGAGCTACACAGCTCAGTAAAGGTAAGATATATGAGAATTCAATAAGGATGCATGTAAATTAATTCATTTCATTTTATAATTGTTCAGATAGGAGAACATCTTTTCATGCATAGTATTTTATACTATTTATAATAATAGCTTGTATGCTTTTCATAGGTAAATAATCGTTCTCCTTTTCTTATCAGAATAATATTACCAAAACCTTTCGGATTGAATTTCTTTCATTTCTTACAAAGTCACCATACATATTTTCATTACAAAATAATCATTTTAACTTAAATTAGATAATCGGTAACTTTGTCTTAAACTAAAAACATCCTTAAGAATAATAAAACTTTCCTTCATAACTTCTTCTCATAACATATTATAACGTTTATAATCATAAAACTTAACATTTCATAAAGAAAAACAGATATCAGATAACTTCTTAACATAACTTGTACTTTCATAAGAAACTTTATCTTTATAGCATAACAGAACTTCAGAACTTTTATCTTTAATGAACAGCTTTCTTTTCATTCGAAACTTTTTCTTTTCATGAGAGCTTTTACTTTTCACAATGCATTTAAACAAAATGATTCCCTCATGATTAATAACATAACATAGCTGTTCATAACATATTGGTTAGTCCATATCTGATAAATCTGTACAGAGAAGGCCTCATCACATTTGGATGCCCTCGTGTGTATGATATTGTCCCCTTTGGGAGGCCTGATGGCACATCCCCTCCAGGTTTTGTTCCTCCCCGCCGTCCGTACACATTGGGGAGAAGGCCTTAGAGTTACAGGCAACCCCATTTCCTCTACTTTAAATGGCCTAGAGTTACGGGCAGTCCCATTTCCTCTACTTTAAATGGCCAAACAGATAACATTTTTCCATGGAAAGCCAGTAATTAACCCCTACTGACCGAGTTCAGATCACCAGAGGACATAACCCGAAAACATTTCATACTTATACATCATACTGAAATTTCTTATTTTTGCATAACATTTCATAATAAAAGCATTTCCATTGTTTTCTTCATCATGTTCGTGAAATTAGTAATAGCATCAATATGCTTAAATCATACACATAAAATTTCGAAAACTCACGAACATATCTTTGTCTGATAATGCTTACATGCCATATCTCTAATAAAAACATTTTAATGCATAATATATATTAAAATAACCTCATGACTTACGAAATGCCCATATAATTTATCCCTTACCTGATAGCAGAGGAACCGAGAGCCTAAAGTCGAAGGAGCTTAGACCTGGCGGCTGGTAACACCTAAACCGAAATCAAAACTTATTACTATCCATAACTTCCTCATAATAAACTTACACATTCATCTCAAAGCCTATCTCTTAAAATTAAGGAAATCCTAATCCCACCTCAACGAGGTTCCCCCAAACACAAAATTCATTCATCATACAACATGATGTACTAAATCATGAGAACCAACATTCTCACATTACTCTCATAAGAGCCAACTTCATTTCAAAAGGTGCTTTGAGCTTAGGGCAACAATTTATGCATAAACACAAACTCTTTTAAGCATTGTCATATAAACATAAACACTCTTAAGGAAACATACAACATGTTCAACAAAACAGCTCATAAATACAACTGTCGAATGGTTTAGAACCCCTCCTTTGAGTACTAAACCTTGAACCGAGTTATACAAAATTACTCTATGATCCAGACATATCATATGATGAGCATAATAAATTATAGCTCAAATCATTCACCCTAACTTTAGAATCAAATCCTCAAAGTTAGGCATGCCCCCTTACTGTTCACTGTTTTATTCTAGCAGCATATACTTCAATTATAAAATACAAACGGACCAACAAAACACATCCAAACCTCATGCAATTTTACAGAGAAACTCCTCTGTATGTCCAATATACACCATAAAAATTTCATAGTCAAAGCATAAAAGCATAATTTACTAAAAATCATACAATCTAGCATACTCAAATCTGTCCTGACAGAATTTCTTGCAACTTCAAAATTAAATCATTATTTTTGTACTCATCCAATTACTGTGAGACCAATTCCATAACAACCGTATATGTCTTAGATTT
Organism: Quercus ilex subsp. ballota; assembly: GCA_032727855.1. Taxonomy (NCBI): domain Eukaryota; kingdom Viridiplantae; phylum Streptophyta; class Magnoliopsida; order Fagales; family Fagaceae; genus Quercus; species Quercus ilex. The sequence continues at coordinate 30,872,512 of CM064909.1, forward strand.
CATATAAAATAACCCTAGCATCCAAATTCACTATATAAAATTTAATACAGAATTTATTATGCATGAACACAGAATCTGTCACAGTGACAGCTTTGCAACATTTTCTTATAAATTCACAAACAATTATCAAAGGATGTTATTTTCATATGGGGATTTTTATGCATTCATTAGACATGTTAGAAAAGACGTATATATAGTCATTTTACCATTTAGAGTAAACTTACATACAACCAAAAATCCCAGCAGTAACATCAACAGTTCTGATCCTAACTTTTTCTCAATTCCTTAATCTTATACAACCATTAATTAGTAAAAACCCTAATATACCTTCAACAAATCACCAACACAATTTCAAAACTTCTTAAAACAGCATATATATATATATATATAATTGCAAGTTCATGATTCCCAAATTTTACAAACCACAAATACCATTGCTAAAATTCTTTAAAGAAATCATGAATTCTAAGATGAGAGTAGCCAGCCCTTACCAATTTTCTTGTTCTTGAGGGGAAATAGAGGTAGAGAGCTTGAGAGGGTTTTCTTTCTTTTTGGTGTTAGACCCGTAGGCATGAAAGGGAGGGAGTTTCTTGATTTTTTCTAGCTTCTTTGAGAAAGTGTGAATGAGAGATGAGATGAGTCTTGTCTTTTCTTTAAGGTGTGGACCGTGGACTTGAGAGGAGACTTGAGAGAGCTTCCTAGCTCTTTCCTTAAGAGAAAAGAGAGCAAAATGAGTTAACAATTTCAGATTTTTCCTTGGACCGTGGAAGTAGAGAGGAAGAGATTTTCTTGGAAATTCTAGTTGCATGGAAAAGTCAAAGAAGAGATGTGGAGCTTGTTCATTGCATGGCCAGCCAAGAAGTCTTTGGGGATGACAACATGCATAGTACTTTGGCTTAAGGTGTGTGGAATTTCCATTGGTTGCATGTGGGTGAAATTTTACTATACTATCCCATGCATCATGCTTAATTAATACACCTACAACTATATCTATATATATATATATATCATAACTTAGCCACTTAGTATAGTCCAACAACTCTATATATATATATATATATATCTCATAACTCAATCACTTAATATAGTTTTGTCCATACTTAGTATATATATACATAATAAAATTAACCATTCAATTATTCATAATCTTTACAATTCTTATTCAAAAGTATTATAAAATAGTATATTTATTAAATACTCTTGAAAGTGGCTTAAAATAATAATTAATCCCTTAAACATATAGTTTAATTATAAAATTGGGTCGGGGTGTTACAGTATGGCTGTCATCTTTTGTTACAGAACGGGTATTTAAAATTGACCTCACATCCCATCTCTAACAAATTAATTGTGTGAGTGAACAATAATTCGTATTTATCCATTTTTACCTTTTTGCATTCAACAACAATACATAATGATATATATATATATATATATTAAACACAATTTAATAAAAATATTTAAATTACATAATTACAATATTGTTTCATATAAATGGAGAAGATGTTATTAAAATGATTTTTTTAATAAAAAATATAACATAATTGGTTGACTAATTCGAACATATTCATGAATATTATAAAAAATGTACACCCTTATTCCATGGAACATATGTAACATGTTACATTAAATTTAAATTATTATATAACTTTAGAATTGTACCATTTTTTCTACTTCTCAAATATATGTGTAATGCCTATATTTTTTTTAACTTGAATTTTAAGATAATTTTTTGAATATTTATTATTTTTTTGCTTTTTTAGGACATATATCTCTAATTTCTAATGCCTATTTTGTTTATATTTTTAACCCAAAACTTAAAATGCAACCCACAAAATGAATCAATTTTAGGCCCAATTAGTTCAAAATGGACTAAAGTGGATTGCATTAGACCGAGTGGTTTGAATGGACTGAAGTAGACTGAAATGTTACATTGATGTGGCTCAAAAGGAGTACAACAAGTTTCCCCCCAAAAAAAAAAGGAGTACAACAATAATAAATGCTACATTTCAGTTCTTAGATATTATATAGATTTTTTAAACAAGTTTTCAAAAAGAGAAAACCTAAAAATGTTACTTTGGGTTATATTTTTTCATTTTTAAGGAAAAATTGTACTTTCTAATGCTAACAACGATCATCTAGTAAAAGCCCGATTATATCCCTTCTCTCCTTTGTATCCCTCTTCCTCTCATAATCCCATTCAAGCTCCCTTGCATATGAACACAACTCTGTTTCTATCTCTCTTCCTCTCACAATGACCAAGGGAGCCACCAAAGCCAAAGCAAAACCCTAATTAGCCAAAGCTAAAGCCAAAACTCAATTAGCCAAAGCCTTACCTAAAAAAAATTGGTGGATCCAAGCACGTGCATGCGCGTGTAAACACACACAAAGTACCAAATTTGGACCTTATAGAGCAAAGGTTTCGGGTGATGGCTAGGGTCAACAATGGTTTGTTGATTGTGGCGAGTAGGGTGTGTAATAGAGAGAGAGAGAGAGAGAGAGAGAGAGAGAGAGAGAGCTTACCAATGGTCAGGGTCGATGGCAGGAAAGGGGACTAGGATTAGTGTTAGATGAGTGAGACTTGATAAGGGATTTTCGATTGTCGTTTGTTGAGTTTGAATGAGACAACACATGGTGTGGGTTACACAACTTTTCGGCTTATTTACAAGATTGCCACTAAATTTAGTTCTTGTACGGGGCAAGGCCCTGGGCCCATTGGATCTTGGACCCCAGCCTCGTGGTAAAGTACAAGACAAGGCCCCAAGCCCGTTGGGCCATGGGCCCTAGCCTTGAAATACGACACCTGACCCAACCCCCATTGGATTAATGGCCTTGGTCCGAACACACCTCGAAGCCCAGTTCGAGCCACAAAACTGTATTGGGGCCACTATGTTTTGAACGGAAAAAATGAGCCCTACCCGGGAGTAATATTGCTCAGGGATACAAGGTCCCAATGGCTCGGTATTGCCTTAGGGAGTGTCGCTGTCGAACGGCCTTTTGGTGGCAAGAACCAGTTTCGATGCCATTACCACCATTCCCAATGGAACATCCACCAAGGCCACTTAGAAACGTTGGAATTGGACCCCTATTCCCACTAATGGTCAGGAATAATCATAACACCTCCACTTATCTAAGGATATAAATAGGTGGATTAAGGGAGAAGTGGGGGTTGACAATTTTGGGGAGAACACTTAGAAAAAGGAGCAGTCACGCCAAGAGAGAAAGGGAGCGACTCTGTGAGGTAAAGAGAAGGGTTTGAGGAAATAGGAGTGTACTTAGGTCTCCGAGCATAGGACCACCCATAGTAGGAAACCTAAAACCCACAATACAAATAGATTGTGAGCCCAAGTAGAGGTTGAGCCCAAAAACCATATTTTGGGTATGCATAATTGGCACCATCTGTGAGAATCTCCTACGAAGCTATGGTTCTGTCAGGGCGTGCACGCGAAAATGTCTGGAGGTCAATTAGGAAGTTATGCTAAAAGTGGCTCTGGGAGGTCTTCTCGGGGATTCACCTGGTGGGAAAGAAGCAGAAGGGATGCGAAGATAGGGAGTACGAGGAGGAAGGGCCGTCTGGCCTTGGAGAAAGGTCGTTTTAAACATACCAGACAATGTCCGACTCTTTGGGGGCGTAATCGTTTCGACAGAAGGGATGAAGAGCTCGAGTGAAGGGATGAGGAACTTGAACGTCTACGTAGATTAGTGAGGGATTTGGAGTTGAAAGCGAGAGGTAGGCGTTGGAGAAGGGACCATGAGGAGCGAAGAGAAGGGTCGGCTAGTGTAGGAGGTCACTATGGATCAGGGTCCCACCAATCCGGATCTCATTAACACCGGGATCGCTTGCAGGAATGTGTAGACCGGGACTTGATTTCCCCTGAGGAGCGACGACCCCAGAATGCTGCCATGGACGTTATGAGTCGCGCGTTAAGCCGAGTTGCTTGATCACCATTCTTGAGGGACTTTGGAAGGGCCCCTATGTCGAGTAGATTTATGCGGCCATTGTTCAATTCTTACGATGGAAAGACAGACTTGGTAGAGCATGTAAGCCATTATATTCAAATGATGTCTTGCACACTCATAATAATGCACTGATGTGTAAGGTATTTCCTTCGAGTCTTGGTCCCACTGCTTTAAGCTGGTTCAATGGGTTAAGGAAAGGCTCGATCCACAGCTTTTTCGAGTTGATTCAAGAGTTTAGTGTCCGGTTTATGACTTGCAGCCGAGTTCGGCAACCTGTAGATGCACTGCCATTAATGAAAATGGTGGCTAGAGAAACCCTTCGTAGCTACGCTAACCGGTACTGGGAGCTGTACAACGAGATTAACAGAAGTAACGAAAAAATCGCGGTGAGTACTTTTCAGTTAGGATTGGCCAAGGATTCCAAATGGCAAGACTCGTTGACAAGGAGGCATCCCGAGGATATGAGGCAATTGATGAGGCGCATTGAAGAATATAAATGGTTAGAGGATGACCGGTTACAGAGCAAAGGTAAGGCTCTGGTCATAAATCATCCTCGACAGAGTAGTTTTCAGGCAAGACCTCGGAAAGATTTGAGGATCCAGGGGCCGACCACATAAATGGGGGAGGTGAATGTGAAATTAAAGGAGCCCGTGCATAGGATCGTGGATCGGATTAAAAATGAGCCATATTTTCAGTGGTCAAATAAGATGGGGGGAGACCTGTCCAGGAGAAATCATAACCTGTATTGTACTTACCATAAAGATAAAGGGCATACCACCAAATAGTGCAGGGTGTTAAAATATCATCTAGAGCAGTTGGTGAAGGCGGGATACTTGAAAGAGTTCGTGGTGGACTCTAGGAATTAGGAAGCTGGGCAGGGCACTCAACCTCGGGGGAATCCTCTCCCTCCCCCACTAAGAGTGATAGAAGTAATCCACGCAGCTCTAAGAGACACTCAGGTGTCTAGGAGAAGGGGGATACTGACCGTGGTACCAGCAGAAGATTGCACGGGCGAGCAGCCCTTCGAAAAGAAGTTAAGGTACACTTGAGAACCCATTGCCTTTAACGACGATGATCTGGAAGGCACGATTCACCCACACGAAGATGCTTTGGTGGTAACAGGCCGGATAAATGGTTTCATAGTAAAAAAGGTATTGATAGATCAGGGGAGTGGTGCCGAGGTGATGTATCCTGACCTGTTCAGTGGGCTTGGCCTAAAGAATGAGGATCTCTCTAAGTATGATACGCCCCTGATGGGGTTTGATGGCCGGATGGTGATCCCAAAAGGAAAGATTTCGCTTCCTGTGAATATGGAAGGTAAGGAGGTGAGGGTCACATTCATAATGGTCGCTTCGTTTTCTCCGTACACGGCGATCCTTGGAAGACCATGGATTTACACAATAGGGACAGTACCGTCTACCCTCCATGTGAAGGTCAAATTTCACATCGAGAAAGGTATTACTATAGTGAGGGGTATTTAGCAAGTGGCCAGGCAGTGCTTGGTAGCCGCAGTTGACTAGGGAATCAAGCAGAAGGAACCGTTCGAGGAGGTCCTTTTATAGCAATCATAGGAGCCCTGAAAAGGAATGGGCGCTAACTATGTTAAGGGATTGATCAGAGTAAAGATATTGCCGGATGATAACAGGTATTTTCAGGTAGGGGCAAGTATGAAGGATGGGGATAAGGTAGAGACACTGTTAGTTTAGAACATAGATGTATTTGCTTGGAGTCCATATGAAGTGCCCGGGGTGGATCCTTAGTTCATAGTTCACAAGCTTAACGTAGACCCATTATACCCTCCCAAGAAGCAGAAGCCGAGGAGATCAGCTAAGGAGCACATTGAAGCTGTCAGGCAAGAGGTTAAGAGGTTAAGAGGAAGCTGGGGTGATAAAGGAGATATTTTTTCTAGAGTGGCTTGTGAACACTGTGGTGGTCAAAAAGAAGAGTGGCAAATGGAGGGTTTGTGTTGATTTTACTGACCTAAACGAGCGTGTCTGAAGGATCCATTTCCCATGCCGAATATTGATCAGATGGTAGATGCCACCTATGGGCACCCGAGGATGAGCTTTTTGGACGCTTTTCAGGATTATCACTATATTGCCTTAGCTGCCGAAGATCAGGAGAAAACGGCATTCATATCCCCTAATGCCAATTACCACTATACCGTGATGCCATTTGGGCTAAAGAATGCTAGAGCCACTTATCAACAGATGATGACGAAAATGTTCCAAGACAAGATTGGGTGGATGGTTGAGGTGTACATTGATGATATGGTGGTGAAGAGCAAACGGGAGGCACATCATATTGACGATCTCAAAGGGGTGTTCAAAGTACTTCGACAACATAAGTTGCGTCTCAATGCAGACAAATGTGCTTTCGGAGTGGGGACTGGCAAGTTCCTGGGGTATTTGATCACCAACCGAGGAATAGAAGTCAACGTTGAAGATTGAAGCTGTGAAATGCCTCAAGCCGCTGAGTAATTCGAAGGAAGTCCAAGTACTGACCTGCATGTTAGCTACCTTTAACTGGTTTATTTCTAAGTTTGCCAACCGTTGTCATCCGTTTTACTAGCTTTTGAAGAAATGGAAGCGATTCTAGTGGAATGAGGAGTGTGAAAGGGCTTTTCAGGAGTTGAAGGAATATTTGGTGCGAGCACCTATGTTGACAGCTCCAGTACCTGGGGAGGATTTATTCATGTATCTCTCGATGTCAGAACATGCTGTGAGCGCCGTGCTTCTAAGGGACTGAGGAGTGTAACAACCAATATACTACATCAGTAAGACCCTAGTTAACGCCGAGACAAGGTATTTTCCCTTGGAGAAGTTGGTGTTAGCACTAGTGCATGTTACATGGAAGTTACCCCATTACTTTCTGCTCACACCGTTTATGTGTTGACCGAATATCCTTTACAGATGTTGTTGAAGAGATCTGACTTCACGGGCCGAATAGCTAAATGGGGGACTCGGCTTGGCTCCTTTGATATTCGGTACAGGCCAAAAAGTTCGGTGAAAGGCCAAGTTCTTGTCGATTTTGTTGCAGAATTTTCCCAGAGGAAGGAAATGGAAGTAATCTGTCAGGTGGACTGTTACCCATGGAAGCTATTTGTGGACGGCGCTTCTAGCGCAGTGGGAGCTGGGGTCGGAATTGTCATCATCACTCTAGAAGGGATCAGATTGGAACATTCCTTCAGGTTGGGTTTTAGGGCTTCCAACAACGAAGCTGAGTATGAAGCCTTGCTGGCTGGATTGAGAATCGTTCTGGATATAGGAGCACAGGAAGTTGAGGTTTACTTGGATTCCCGACTAGTGGTTAGTCAGGTACAAGGTAGTTTTAAAGCCTGAGATCCCTGAATGAAGGAGTACTTGTGAGTGGTAAGGCAGGTTATGAGTTGGTTTCTCAAGGCAAAGGTGGTTCAAGTGGCCTGGGGACAAAATCGACATGCAGACTCTTTGGCCACATTGGCGTCATCAATGACTGAGGAGGTACCTCGAATAATCAAGGTGGAGCTCGTAGTGGAACCAAGTATCAATGCAGCGGTAGGTGTCTCGGTGTTAACGATGTCCGAGCCGTGTTAGATGGACCCAATCATTAACTTTCTGGCCGAGGATAAGTTACCAAATGATGAAAAGGAAGCTGGCAGGATACGATGGGTGGCTGCTCAGTACTGGTTGTCAGCGGACCGCAGATTGTACCGGAGGTCTTTTGGGGGGCTGTATCTTTTATGCTTGCGCCTCGAGAAGGTTAATGAGCTCTTGGCTGAACTACACGATGGGGTGTGCGGCAGTCATGTAGGAGGACGTTCATTGGCACACCAAGTGATGACCCAGGGGTTTTGGTGGCCGCAGATGTAAAAGGATGCCACTGAATACGTACGAAAGTGCGAGCAGTGCCAAAAGCACACCCCGTTGATCCATCAGCCGGCAAGTAGTCTAAATCCCGTTCGCAGCCCTTGGCCTTTTGCCCAATGGGGGCTAGACATTTTCTGTCCGTTTCCTCGAGCCACGGGCAATCGAAGATTTGTTTTGGTAGTTGTAGATTACTTCACTAAATGGGTGGAGGCTGAGGCATTGGCTAATATCCGGGTTGCAGATGTTAAAAAGTTTGTATGGAGAAACATAGTTACAAGATTTGGGGTACATCTGACAGCTGGTTGCAGTTTGATAGCAAAGCCTTTCGCAAGTTTTGCAGTTATCTCAGCATCAAAAACAAATATTCCACCCCGGCCTATCCTCAAAGCAACGGCCAGGCTAAAGCCATTAACAAAGCAATTATGAATGGATTGAAGAAAAGATTGGAGGGCACGAAGGGTAGGTGGGCCGAGGAGCTGCCCAATGTTTTGTGGACGTATCGAACAACCCCCAAGAGATCCACGGGAGAAACTCCATTTTCCTTAACGTACGGGGTAGAGGCAGTCATACTAGCCAAGGTAAACCTATGTAGTGCACGGGTTACGGGATTTACCCTTACCCAGAATGACGAATTAATGGTGAAGCATTTGGATTTACTAGAAGAGTGTCGAGAATCAGCAACTATACATCTGGCCGAGTATCAGTAGAAGCTTACACGAAGGTACAACTGGGATGTAAAGACAAGGGGATTCAGTGCTGGGGACTTAGTGTTGCGGAAAGCTATTGGAAATATGTGAGACGCCAATGTGGGGAAGCTAGCCCTAACCTGGGAAGGTCCTTATAGAGTTACTGCCATTGCGGGCGCAGAGGCGTACTACTTGGAAGATTTAGACGAAAGGCCACTTCCTTTGCCATGAAATGCCCATAATTTGAAGAAATTTTACCATTGATTCTCAGTACGCGGGGGTATGGATTGAATGTAATGTTATATGTGCATAATATTAATTGATATGAAGATGATGCTTATCCATGCAAGTGTATTTTTACTTATAATTCCATCATTGTTAATTCATTAGCCCCGATCAACAAATGTGAGGAGAACTGAGACAAATTATTCCAAGGGCAGAAACTTGTTCCTGGTTTGATCTTCATCACCAGACAGGTGGAAGCCTAATCTCAAAATTTACTCAAGGGCAGATATTTGTTCCTGGTTCGATCTTCATCACTGGACAAGTGAAAGCCTAATCTCAAAATTTACTCAAAGGCAGAAACCTGTTCTTAGTTCGATCTTCATCACCGGACAGGTAAAGCCTAATCTCAAAATTTATTTAAGGATAGAAACCTGTTCCCGGTTCGATCTTCATCACCGGACAGGTTGAAACCTAATCTCAAATCTTATCCAAGGACAGAAACCTGTCCCTGGGTCGATTTTCATCACCAGACATGTGGAAACCTAGTCTCAAAATTTACTTAAGGACAAAAACCTGTTCTTGGTTCGATCTTTATCATCAGACAGGTGGAAACTTAATCTCAAAATTTACTTAAGGACAGAAACCTATTCCCAGTTCGATCTTCATTACCAAACAGGTGGAAACCTAATCTCAAATCTTATCTAAGGACAGAAACCTGTCCTCGGGTCTATTTTCATCCCCGAACAGATGGAAACCTAATCTCAAAATTTGCTTAAGGACAGAAACCTATTCCCGGTTCGGTCTTCATCCCCAGACAGGTAGAAACCTAATCTCGAAATTCGCTTAAGGACAAAGACCTGTTCTCGGCTTAATCTTATCATCGGACGAAAGGAAACCTTACGCTGAGTTATACTAAGAATAGAAACCAGCTTTCAAGCTCTATTCTAATCATCAAGCATATGGAGATTACGTCGAATTATTCAGGGGACTAAAACCGATCTCTCGGTTTCAATCCAAATCACAGGGAAGGATCTTTATCCTGCTCAATACTTGGGGAAGGATCTTTGAAGGAGCATCACTTGGGATCTTGGGCAGTTGATCACCAGCGCGTTGCTTTTTTTGGGGATGGCTGGCGGCGGGAGGAGGAGGAGTACGGTCCTTGCCTTGAGGCTGTTAAGGCTGAGCTGTAGGACAAGTGCCGGGCAGGAACTGGTCAACGGTTGTTGGGGTACTTTTCTTTACACCTAATGTTATTTAAATAACACCCATTTATTTTCCTTTCATATGTATTATTGGACATGCTTAAATATCTTTTCCAACTATCACTATGCTAGCCCACAACCTTTCTCATTTCTACCACAAAATTGGGCTATGCTATAGGACCCAATACTTTCTCATAAAAAACCCAAACTATTTAGTAAAGCGAGATAAAATCTAATCTTTTCTAAAAGACCAAGAATATTTATGCTTGACAAGATTTGAAAAGCCCACGATTCTGGCAAAACAACTGTATCAATGGAATTCAAGTCCATAGTCAAAGCCCATGGTTTAAACCCATGGTAATTTATTTATCCAAAAGCCCAATCCTCATTAGCAATATTTGAAGCCCAATTTTCATTGGCAACATCAAAGCCCAATTCTCATTGGCAAATTCAAAAGCCCAGTTCCCGCTGCCAATATCAGAAGCCCAATCTTCATTGGCACTATTTTATCAAAAAACCTGAGATTATTAACACTTGGCAAAGAGAAAAGTATCATGGCATGATTATTGCTTAAGTATTACTATGGCAAAAAACCATGGCAATTGTTTTATAAAAGCTCATAGGGAGTTATCTTGAAGAATATGTCCTCACATTATAACACATGAAACACATGGTCATCACTTGCATCACAACATCCATAAAATATATCTTCAACGCTCATGGAAAATTCTTGATCCCATAAACTTATCATTTAAATTATGATGCGACTATTAGAAGCCATGAATGTTATTTATGGAATCCATCATAGTAAAAGTTATTTTCAAAGGTATTTTGAAAACTTGTCATATTGTTTGAAATATTACAATTAATTGCCCAAAAGACTCATTGCAAGTATCTATGAAAACCCAAAGAATATTTACTAATAAAAGTCCATGAGGAAGGAAAACCCATGGTAACATGTGTTGTTGATTTTGTAGGATGCACACAACCCGACCTAAAGGAACTAGCCCAAGTGAACAAGTCCAATCTAAGAGATCCCAGCAAGAGGCAGAGGACTGAAAGTAGGCAAAACAACCCTTGTTCATCCTTGACCAAAGTACAACAAGAGAACCAAGTCCTTAAGAATGAACTAGAGGCTATCCCATCAGCTTTTGGTCACTCTCTACTTGACGTGAACAGTACCCGAGTCTTGTAACATCAGTTGAAGTCTAAAAGGTGATGGGACTCCATCATATTTTTCAAGACTACACCTCCAGCGGAAGGGGAGCTGAAACCAAATTATTGAAATTCCAGCAAATTGATGCTATAAATGTTAAAAACATTCAAGACATGATTCATGTGCCAAGCCCATGAATCCTAAAGGGGATTAATTGGGAACATGTGGTTTTGAGGGCATAATGGGACCTCCAGTAGAACCCCCTGAAGTAGGCTTAGAACTTGACACCTGGCTTGGGGTGTTGAATCTTACTTTTTAAGGGTCTAAATCTCAGTTGCAGCTTTAGGATTTGCTCTTGATACACGCACCAATCACATTGATTAAGCTCAGCCCCAGAAAAGGAGCAAAGCAGAACATAAAGCAAAACTTCTACTTCTAACCAAAAAATCCCAGGAAGATTAACCATGGTTCTCCACCTCTGATTAACCCTACATTTTTTGGACTCATGTTAATTAATGCTTCCATAAAGCTCCATTATAAAAAGATAGGCATCTCAGCCCACAGAAGAACAACTACTCCCTCTGAAACCCCTGGTTTATTTGCCATTTTGCTAGTAGTTTAACTCTCTTAAAGCTCACTACTCATCCCTTTCAGCCCACGTTCATCTAACCTCAGACATTCTTTCCTCTCTTTTACACAAACACAGCTCATAAATGCCTTCCACTACTCACAAAAAGCTTTAATCTCAGAGTTAATCTCATCTCACTCACTAAAACAGCCCATATTGTCTCATTCGTACCTTATGAACACACACACACCAAAATCTTAGTTTAATACTTGCTGCACTGAGCTGGGATCTCTCTCTCCCTTCACACCATGCCAATTAATCCTTTCCCTCGTCCCATGGAACCTTTAATTTTTACTTTTTATTTTACGGTTAAAGGATATAATGTATATGTAACAATCGAACTTTTCCCTTACATTGATGTAATGATGGCTGAAAGTACAATGAACTCCCCTGACCAAGACATGTAAGGACCCCCAGGAGTTAATACATTCCTAAATTTATTTAATCATTAACCATTGGACTGTTTAAATCTGTTTTTTCTAGACTACGTGTAATTTTACTCTTATCGCTGGAGATTTTATTTCACTCGAACTATCAGACCAGGACCACTAATGTACTAATTAAATATTGTAACATATTTTTTTATTGGGCTTTTTGTGGCTGTTTTGTCAAGTGCAGCCTTAGTTTCTTGTTTGGATAGGCTTTGTCATCACACCGAAAGCCTTTGTGTACCATTTCAAGAGCCCATAGTCGAGTTTCGGCTTGGCTTCCCAACATCTTAGATAGAGGCATCAATTTCCCCATCGACAATGGTCATTTTTTGCCTGGTCACCATCTCTGCGTCTTGATCGGCCTTAGCTGTTTCTGGCTCGGCTGTTCGGACTTGAGCTTTGGCTCTTTGATAGGTATGTGGACCTTGCGGCTTTAAGACACATGTTCAGCCGATTCGTCTCTCACCGGTGCAAGATCCTCTGCTGTAGTATATCGGGGGCTAAGGTCCCGAGCTTCACCAACCGTCAAGGAGGGCGGAAGAAAATTGGCATGCCGAACGTCGATGTACGATAGAAGTGGGTTGTCCACCAGTAAAGCTTGGCTGAATGACTGCCAGGTAGAGTACACGGGGTCGCAGCCGAGTATTAGGTTGGATGTGCCAATTGTGCGTACCAAAAATATGGTTGTTGGGCTCAACCTCTACTTGAGCTCACAATCTATTTGTATTGTGGGCTTTCAGTTTCCTACTATGGGTGGTCCTATGCTCGGAGACCCAAGTACACTCCTGTTTCCTCAAACCTTTCTCTTTACCTCACAAAGTCGCTCCCTTTCTCTCTTGGCGTGATTCCTCCTTTTTCTCATTGTTCCCCCTAGAATTGCCAACCCCCACTTCTCCCTTAATCTACCTATTTATAGCTTTAGATAAGTGGAGGTGTTATGATTATTCCTGACCATTAGTGGGAATGGGGGTTGAACAGTTTTAGACCCCTTAACACACAACTAGATTGAGTACCCTAGTTAATTAGCCAAGTTGTTACTTAGTCAAATTAAGCAATTCTAGGTTAAAACAATCAAACACTCATATCATGAAAATATATAGCAGCGGAATAATAAATAACACATGATATGATCACCCAGGAAAACCAAACCGGTAAAAAACCTGGGGAGGATTTTACCCACCGATCCTCAAGGAAAAACTGAATTCACTATGAAAGAATTGAAGTTCATACAAAGGACTTACAAGCTCCCCGCTCGACTTCCTAATGCTACCTACCAGTAGAACTTACTAACACGACCCCGTGCAAGCTCCGAATCCACGGACTCCTTCTTTCTTGAATTCTTCAATCAAGTACAAGCACCCACGCTTGATATTCTTTAAGCTTCAAAGGCAGCAACCAAGTTGATCATCATGATGTTGAAGTAATCTCCATCTAGAAAATCCTAAGCTTTGTGTAAAGAAAAGCTCCTCTAGATCTCACAAGAGATTTACACAAAACCGCAATGTATGAGCAACAATACAACTGGAGCAACTCTAAAACGTGGCTAGGGTTTTGCCTTATATACCTAGGGCAAAAACATAAAAACCCTAAAAGTTTTAAAGAGTTAGGGCTGAGTTGGAAAACTGCAGAAAAACGCAATCTGATCGATTTTCGATCGATCGAATCTATTCCTCGATCGATCGAGCCAGACCGAAATGCCCCAGTACATCTACAGTCTCTCGATTCCAACTTTACAATAATTAATCAACTTTGAGCATACTTTAACAAGTCTAAACATGTTGTTTCGATCATGGTTTGCCAATATTACAAATTAGAGTTCTAAATACATAAATTCCTAAACCTTTAGAACCTAATAAACTCCCCCTCTGGCAATCCGTGACAAAACCCTAATTAAAAGCTCAAAGTTTACAAGTAAAAAGCCCTTTACAAAAATAATGCTCATAAACTCAAATTCAAACCTAACTACTATCCATCGGTTGCAAGTGTAGACAGCAGCTTTGTTGAATCAACCTGTATATTCCTGAAATACTCAACAAACGCATAAATGCATGTGTGATAGAAAAGAGTAAAACAACAGGTATAACATTCTTGTAAGATTCACACAACACAAAATAAAGACATATATGAATGAACAACTCATAAATATAAGTCAATAAGCAGTGAATCACAAAGCAACAAGAATCAATGAATATAACATGTATATCAATCAATGTTACTCCCCCTAACATGAATATCCCCAAAAATGATATACAAAGTGAAGCACCTAGATACAATCTAAAAACTCCACAAGCTCCTCAACAACAAAAAGTCTCAAAAAGTCTCCCCCTAACTACAAAAACTCCTCTACAAGTCAAAAACTCCACTTCCCCTTTTTGTGACGAAATGCCAAAAGGCAATCACAAGTCGCCATCAAAAGGAGGTGGTGAGGGTGAATGAAGACGCGCCAAGTCGGCTCGTAGAGCACGAAACTCATCCAGCAAGTCCACCAAAATCTGACCATGAGCCGCCTGAACGGTCATGACAGTTTTCAGGGTACGACGAACATCAAAGTCGGTCGAAGGAGGTGGAGGAACATCAGCAGCAGCAGCATCATCACCAACTGGATCGGGAACATCCTCACCAGCAATACCTGCAGAAGAAGAAGGAGGAGGTGCGCTACTAGACGGCTCAGATCTAAGGTGTTTAGAGCCAACTCGAAGATGAGCAGCCCTCTGTCTAAGAAAAGACGCACCTATAGGAGCTATCACATGAACGGGCTTAGAGGAAGGGAAGCCACCAAGATCAAGATAAAGGAGAATCCTATGAATGAAAATAGGATGAACAAGAGCATGAGCAGTAGATGAACTCCTATAGACATTGTTCAAAGAACGAAGAAAAAGATGGGGAAAACTAATAGGAGCATCAGTAACTAGAGCGTACAAAAATACACACCTCTCGAGAGGAATGGTGTGAACATGAGAGATGGGCCAGATAGAATGACAAGCTATCCTAAAGAACAAATAGTGCAACCCGGAAAGTTCAGCAGAGGTGATCCTAGGATCAGAACCCCACTGGACAGTAGTCCCAGTGATGTAAGACAAGACATCACTAATCTCGGGAGACACATCATAAGGATAGATAGGATTCTGGACCAAAGGTACCCCTAGAGCATCAGCCACTATCTGAGGAGTAATGGAGTACTCTACGCCTCGTATCCAACTCTTTACTAGAGTGTTGGAATCATAGATGCGGATAGAGATGTTCGAGTAGAACTCTCTAATCAAGGCAGATGGTGGAGGAGGATCAGAAATATCCACCAAGGGTAACCAGCCCCTACGCTCAAAGTTTGCCCTAATGGCAGGATCAAGTTCATCTAAATGAACAGAACGCTCAGCCCATATCTTTCTCTTAACGTTTAGCTTCTCATAAATCTCTTGGTTTTTCTCACTCGAAAACTTCTCACGGTCAAAGGAGGGAGGAGGTGGAGAAGGTGAGGAAACAGTCCTACGGGCTCTAGTCTTCCTAGGCATAGTGCTAAGGAAAGGACAGAGACACAAAGTGAAAACCAAAAGAACAAGAAAACAAAACCAAGGGCAGACTGCAAATTAGCACAATAAAAAATATAGAACAAAAATCTATATGATGCATGAACAATAACAATGTTGTGATGCATGATCTAATGCAGTAAACACAGTTCAAATTAAGTTCAATTACACAAAATTGGCTCGAACATAGAGTTTCTAACAAAAACCCTAAAAATTTGAAAACCACTTGTTAAATTTTGCAACAAATTTGGTGAATTGATCATTACACAAGGTTGAAAACAGATTATAATAACCAATTTCATCAATACAACAAGCCAATTTCATCAATTGAACCTTAATTGAACAAAATCCCCAAATTGAATAAATTAGAAACCCTAGAATTTTCAATTTTTCACAAAACCCAAAATTGATCAAATTAATCCATCAAGAACATGTTTATAGTGTGTCCCCACAAAAACCCATTGATCAATTACACAAAATTGGGCCTAAATCAACAACAATCCCAAAAAGAAAAGATTCCGAAAATATGAGCATAAATGCATGAAGAATGCATGAAAAAAGTAAATAGACTCAAAAAGGAGGGGTAAGATAGACATACCGGCTTGAGGAAAGAGATTTCTTGCAAAAAAATCCGGAGAAAAACGACAAAAAATTGGAATAGTTGAGCTTGCCAAGTCGGAGAGAGAGAAAACTTTTTGAAAAACTTTTGAAAAGTGTTTGAAAAAGTCAGGAACAGTGTTTTTTAAAAACCTGATTCACGACTTTCGATTGATCGAAAATCACTTTCGATCGATCGAAACAGACAGTCATTTTGAGACAAATTAAAACACTTTTTCGATTGATCGAAAATCAGATTCGATTGATCGAAACACACAGTCATTTTGAGACAAATGAAAGCACTTTTTCGATTGATCGAAAATCTGACTGGATCGATCGAAATGGGCAGACGCTCACAAATTTTTGAGAAAAATCACAGTTTTGAAAAACACAAACCATATTTTGAAAATAACTCCTCAAAGCATTAAATTACAGAAACAAAATGCATGAGTATGAGATGAAATGCTTTTTCAAAAACCCAAATTGAATCCCAGTTTCTCCAAAGATGATTTCAGCCATTCCTCCTTTCAAATTCTCAAGCAAAAAAAAAAGTTTTGCATAATTCTCAAAGTATTTTCAAACTTGGTTGGTCAGACCAAAAACACACACAATAACATGTACAAAGTTTAGCAAAGAGTAACTTGTGTAGTGTGTGCAACTAGCAAAAACTTTGAGAAACATGTGAGGTGATATGTGAATAGCAATCAATCATAAAGTCTACAAAATTCATCACATAGAATTCAAAAGAGACTATCACCTAAAGAGTTACATCCTATAACTCCCACATCTCTTAGAACAAAAGTTTGCAATCATGTAAGTTTCTTGTATTTTTGCCCCATTATTTTAGGTGAAATTTGGCATCAAGCCTAATAGTACACACCAGTTTAGATTAAGTGAATTGGCATCAAGCCTAATAGTACACACCAGTTTTAAACATTAAGCATTTAAAGAGGCTACACCTTATGTTCTTTTTGTGCATGTGCTACACTTTCTCGAGCACAAAATCTTATGATATGCACTAAGGTGTTCATGATTGACTAGTGAACAGTGGTGAGATGGTTATTTATGCCTTTCTCAAAAGGATCAAGTCCGACAGTCAAATAACATGTGACTTCAAGATTAAGACAAAGTGATAAACACCATAAACATCTTTCCCACACAACATGCACTACAAAGTTTCAACTAGTTAAGTGCAATATATAAGCTCATCAAAGCTAAACAAGGTACATAAGACATGTTATGTGTAAATAAATTGACCAACCTTGTTTTCAAAAACCAAGAAACATCATGTCAAACATATTTTTGCTTTCTCCTTTTCTCCTTTTTTATTTTTATTATTTATTTATTTATTTATTAAAAGAGAAAACAAATAAATCCTAGAATGAAATGCATGAATGTAATGCAATGCAATTCCTAGAAACAAAAGCAAAAGAAACACAAAAACCAAAGAACAATGGTCACAAAGGAATGAGCAATGAAGCACAAGGACCAAGAAAGCCAAAAAAACTTAGGGACACCGAAGAACACCAATCACTTGACGAAGTGTCTCAAACTTACTTCCATCAAGAGGTTTGGTAAAGATGTCAGCGTTTTGACGATCAGTAGGGATATACTCAAGAACAACAATTTTCTTTTCAACCAAATCCCTAATGAAGTGATATCTAAGTTCAATGTGTTTGGTCTTAGAGTGTTGAACATGATTTTTAGATATATCTATAGCACTAGAATTATCACAATAGACAACCATGGTGTCTTGAGGAATCCCATAATCACTCAAAAGCTTTTTCATCCAAAGGAGTTGAGAACAGCAACTCCCAGCAGCAATATATTCTGCCTCAGCAGTGGATAAAGAAACAGAATTTTGTTTCTTACTCATCCAAGCCACAAGATTGGCTCCAACATAAAAACAGCCCCCAGTGGTGCTTTTTCTATCATCAGCATTCCCAGCCCAATCAGAATTAGAAAAACCAGCAAGAGACAAATTTGACTCTTTGCTATAAAACAATCCATAATCACAGGATCCACTCACATATTTAATAATTCTCTTAACAGCAGTTAAATGAGAAACCTTAGGATTAGACTGAAATCTAGAGCAAACACCAACACTAAAAGAGATATCAGGACGACTAGCAGTTAAATATAAGAGACAACCAATCATGCTTCTATACAAAGTAATATCAACAGACTCACCTGATGGATCAATTGTTAATTTCACATTAGCAGCCATTGGTGTTCTAGCATGAGCAGCCTTGTCCAGTCCAAATCTCTTGACTAAATTTCTTGCATATTTAGCTTGATTGATGTAGATTCCTGACTCTGTTTGCTTCACCTGCAATCCCAAAAAGTAACCAACCATGCTCATTTCAAACATTGCCTTCATTTCATCTGCAAAAGAATGAGCAAGAGAATCATTAGTAGCACCAAAAACAATGTCATCAACATAAATTTGAGCTACAACAAAACCAGTCTTATCCTTTCTTATGAAGAGAGTTGTATTTGCAGATCCCCTTTTGAATCCATGCTCAGTGAGATATGCAGTCAATCTATCATACCAAGCCCTAGGAGCTTGTTTCAAACCATAGAGGGCTCTCTTCAACTTGTATACATCATCCGGTCTGTGAGGATCCACAAATCCCTTAGGTTGCTCAACATACACCTCTTCTTGTAACATCCCATTTAAGAAAGCACTTTTGACATCCATTTGATACAACTTGAAGTTTAGATGACTTGCAATGGCCAACAGTATCCGAATGGATTCCAATCTTGCAACTGGTGCAAAGGTCTCATCAAAGTCAATTCCTTCCACTTGTGTGTACCCTTGTGCAACAAGTCTTGATTTGTTTCTAATCACGGTGCCATGTTCATCTGACTTGTTCTTAAAGATCCATTTAGTTCCAATCACATTTACATTTTCCGGCCTAGGAACTAATTCCCACACATCATTCCAAACGAATTGATGAAGTTCTTCATGCATGGAATTCACCCAATCAGCATCTTGAAGTGCTTCATCTACCTTCTTTGGTTCAAATTGGGATAGATAACATGAGTGAGTGATCACATTCAAGGCTTTTGATCTCAATTTCATGTTGTCATTCAGACTACCCAATATATTTGTGGAAGGATGATTCAATCTCACTCTAGAGGATGGACGTTTAACAAGAGATGCTGTGGTACCTTTCTGTTCAAATGGAGGACTAAGCTCACTTTGTACCTGTCAAGTGTCATGAACTGGAGTGGATGGTTCTGAACTTGATGGTACTGAGACTGTATCATTCAACACCAGCAGCTCTTCCTCACTATGTTTCCCAACATACTCAATGAGAGGAGAATCATTAACTTCTAAAGACTTATCTTGAGCAGGAACAGTGCTTTCTGAAAATGCTTCTGAACACACTTCATCATTTATCACAACATTTGAAGATTCCATGACTGTTTTGGTTCTCAGATTGTACACTCTATAAGCTCTACTGGTGGAAGAGTATCCTAGAAAGTATCCTTTGTCACTCTTTGCATCAAACTTTTCTAGGTTCTCTCTATCACGTAGAATGTAACAGTCACTGCCAAATATCCTAAAATACTTGACAACAGGTTTCTTTCCTCTCCAGAGTTCATAGGGAGTTTTCTTGGAGTCAGGTCTAAAATACACCCGGTTGAGTGTATGGCAAGCAGTGTTGACTGCTTCTCCCCAGAAGGACTTTGGTAACTTTTTGTTGTGTTGCATGACTCGTGCCATCTCCTGAACAACCCTGTTTTTCCTCTCCACAATCCCATTCTGTTGAGGTGTCTTGGGTGATGAGAACTCTTGATGAGTGCCTTGATCATTGCAGAAAGTAGCCAGCTTGGTATTCTCAAATTCTCTTCCATGATCACTTCTGATTCTGGCTATCACAGTATCTTTCTCAACCTGCAATTTCTTGCATAGATGTATCATCTTCTCAGGAGCCTCAGCTTTATCCTTCAAAAGCACAACCCAAGTATATCTAGTAAAGTCATCCACAACAACTAGAATATACTTCTTTCCACCCAAACTTTGAACTCTGGCAGGACCCATGAGATCAATGTGTAATAACTCTAAAGGTCTTGAAGTTTGAACACTAGTCACAGACGGATGCTTGGATTTTACTTGTTTACCTATCTGACATGGTCCACAAATGCACTTATCAATCTTCTCAAATTTAGGTAAACCGATAACTGCCTCACACTTGGAAATCTTCTCCAACTGCTTATGACTGGCATGTCCCAACCATTGATGCCACAAATCAATTTGATCAATCTTTGCACTAAAGCACTTGTTGTTTACACTTGGTGTTATGCCATAACAGTTGTCAGCTGTCCTTACACCAACACACATACAGTCACCTCCTCCATCAAGTATCTCACATTCATACTTGGTGAAAAGAACATTTAATCCATTGTCGCAAATCTGACTTATGCTGAGTAAATTGGCCTTCAATCCATCAACATACCAAACATCTTCAAACACTGGCAATCCTGGAATGTCCACAGTACCAATGCCTCTGATCACAGATTTACTTCCATCTCCAAAAGTGACTGTCCCAATCTTTCCTTCAAAGAGTGTTTTGAATAAACCTTTATTTCCTGTCATGTGCCTGGAACAACCACTATCCAAATGCCAAAGACAAGAATCACGTGCCTTTAAGGCGGTTAAAGCAGTATAACATACATAATTCTTATCACATGTGATTATGCCAAGATACTTAAAGAAAGATTTAACAAAAACAACAAAAGGCAAAGACAACAAATAGATAAGTTGACAAATAAGCAAAAAGATTTTCCAAGAATCCATGACAACAGGGGTCAAGGATCAGCTCAGAGATAAAAAATCTCAGACAAAAAGAGCTACCCGCTCTGATACCACTTGAACAGTTTTAGATCCCTTAACACACAACCAGATTGAGTAGCCTAGTTAATTAGCCAAGTTGTTACTTAGTCAAATTAAGCAATTCTAGGTTAAAACAATCAAACACTCATATCATGAAAATATATAGCA
This sequence comes from Quercus ilex subsp. ballota, assembly GCA_032727855.1. Taxonomy (NCBI): domain Eukaryota; kingdom Viridiplantae; phylum Streptophyta; class Magnoliopsida; order Fagales; family Fagaceae; genus Quercus; species Quercus ilex. Next base: position 30,893,777 of record CM064909.1, read on the forward strand.
GCGGAATAATAAATAACATATGATATGATCACCCAGGAAAACCAAACCGGTAAAAAACCTGGGGAGGATTTTACCCACCGATCCTCAAGGCAAAACTGAATTCACTATGAAAGAATTGAAGTTCATACAAAAGGACTTACAAGCTCCCTGCTCGACTTCCTAATGCTACCTACCAGTAGAACTTACTGACACGACCCCGTGCAAGCTCCGAATCCACGGACTCCTTCTTTCTTGAATTCTTCAATCAAGTACAAGCACCCACGCTTGATATTCTTTAAGCTTCAAAGGCAGCAACCAAGTTGATCATCAAGATGTTGAAGTAATCTCCATCTAGAAAATCCTAAGCTTTGTGTAAAGGAAAGCTCCTCTAGATCTCACAAGAGATTTACACAAAACCGCAATGTATGAGCAACAATACAACTAGAGCAACTCTAAAACGTGGCTAGGGTTTTGCCTTATATACCTAGGGAAAAAACATAAAAACCCTAAACGTTTTAAAGAGTTAGGGCTGAGTTGGAAAACTGTAGAAAAACGCAATCTGATCGATTTTTGATCGATCGAATCTATTCCTCGATCGATCGAGCCAGACTGAAATGCCCCAATACATCTACAGTCTCTCGATTCCAACTTTACAATAATTAATCAACTTTGAGCATACTTTAACAAGTCTAAACATGTTGTTTTGATCATGGTTTGCCAATATTACAAATTAGAGTTCTAAATACATAAATTCCTAAACCTTTAGAACCTAACAGGGGTCCAAACCCAACATTTCTAAGTGGCCTTGGTGGATGTTCCGTTGGGAACGGTGGTAGTGGCATCGGAACTGGTTCTTGCCACCAGAAGGCTGTTCAGCAGCGACACTCCCTAAGGTAATACCAGGCCGCTGAGACCTTGTATCCTCGAGTAATATTACTCCCAGGTAGGGCTCATTTTTGTCGTTCAAAACATAGTGGACCCAATTCGGTTTTGTGGCTTGAACCGAGCTTTAAGGTGTGTTCGAACCGAGGCCATTAATCCAATAGGGGTTGGGTCAGGTGTCGTATTTCAAGGCTGGGGCCCATGGCCCAACGGGCCTGGGGACCTGTCTTGTACTTTACCATGAGGCTGGGGTCCAAGGTCCAATGGGCCCAAGGCCTTGCTCCGTACATTTCTCAATTTTCAAAAAACACCAAAAACTTGTTTCTGGTTTTTTGTTTTGACACAGTGAAAATTGGATTTAGTTTTTTGAAAGCTAAAAACTAAAAATACTTTCCAAACAACTATCACACTAGTGGGGTCCACGATTCTAAAAATTAAAAAAAAAAAAAAAAAAAAAAACCAGGTTGAATTGACTTGACCAAACACCTTCTAGAATTCACTCGCCAATTCATATAATTTTAGTTACACTAGTCGCATAAATTGATGTAATAATTCTTAAATACATAACAAAAAAGTAATCAGAATATTAAATTATTTAGTTATTATGTTGGCTTCTAAGTTTTTATAGCGAGTACGTGTGTGTATATATATTCAATGTATGACATCCAATAGCATATATATGAACAATCAAAATAAACGACATGTCTGTGGTTAAGACAATGAACTATAAGCGTTTGGCATTATATAGCCTTGTGTCAATGGAGATTGGAAAGGGTTTTATGTTTGTCAATTAGAATGCGTGCTCCTAGCTATGTACGTACTATAGTTTAAAATTTTAGGAAATTAAACACATACAAGCAGAGAATGGATACTTATCCTTCTACGAAATGAAATCCTTCAAGGAAAGGATAACAGTTAACAGATATCCTTGGAAAACACTTTCAGCAAGGAATAACACAGCTTCTCTCTCTGCCTTTATAAGCAGAAAAAAATCCAATCTTATTGTTGTGAACGGCATCTACACAGCTCTCTAGTCAATTTCTTTATCATGGCCAATCTTATCTTCGAAAACCCAGATGGTATACTATATATATCTTTATGTTCTTAGTGTGTATGTGTCTTTTTAGTTTTTACATATGAAAGCATTATTTGCATGAATGAAATCCTTTGACTAGTTATATCACTCCTTTATGCAACTTAGCCCCTTTATACAATTGCCACCATATCAATTTAGAACACAAATCCAAAGGTATTTATTTAGCTAAATATTTGGTTTTTAATAATTATTTTGTTAAAAAATCTCTATGGCAATTTATTCAGTTATGTAGTCTTTGACTTTCTCAAAATCAAGTTTAAAGTAGACCTCGATTTCTCCTAAGTCGAGCTCTATGCAATTAAGTAATATGTGGCAAACTTGAAACTCAATTTTCTCAAACTCTAGTTCTACGTTCTATTAAATTGCATAGAATTCGACTTTAGAAAATTGAATTCCACGCTAAAACTCAACTTTTAGAAAACGGAGTTTAAAAAAGAGGCTATATAACTAAATAAGTTGTGAAAGAAGTTTTGTAACAAAATAATTTTCAAAAACCGAATATATATTTAGCAAAAAAGGTCCAAAAGAAAAATAATGCAAAAGAGTTAAAATGATTGGCTCCTTTATGAGATTGCAAATAAAATATATGTTTCTTATTTTTTTTGTAGTTCATTTCTGAGACATTTTGATTTCCTTTGATTGAATCGGAGTACTGTGATTTTCATTGGATTTGAAAAGAGATTGAGTTTAGTTTTTTATATACTCATCTTAAATAAACATTTATGAGGATTTTTTATAACCTGATGTACTAATTTGCCATGGTGATAATAGGGGAGATGTCTTCTTATTTCACAGGACAAATTTGCTAAATGCCATTTTTGGGCAAACTAAGTAGCATTTTACCTTATTTTTCAAAATAATTAGGGAAATGCCCCTCTTTTGAAACTCGATTTTCTCAAAATCGAGTTATAAAAAAAAAATTATGGAGCCCTATAGCGGCGTTTTTAAGGACCTATAGTGACGTTTTCAGGACTTATAGTGATGTTTTGTAACTCGACTTCGATTAAATCGAGTTATAGGCAATTTTTTTTACCTATAACTCGATTTCATATAAATCGAGTTAAAAAGCGCCACTATAGGTCCTGAAAACGTTACTATAGGCTCCTTAAAAACGCCGCTATAGGGCCTAACTCGATTTTGAGAAAATCGATTTTCAAAAGAGGGGCATTTCCCTAATTAGTTTGAAAAATAGGGCAAAACGCTGCTTAGTTTGCCCAAAAAGGGCATTTAGCAATTTTGTCCTTATTTCACAACAAAATTTGAATGTTGTAATGCACATGCACAAACACAAGAGGCTTTTTCATATTCCTTAAGATGTCCAAACAACTCTATCATATGATCATCTCATTTTACATGATTGGCAATATTATATTATATATATATATATATATATATAATTATATTAGCTCTTACCTCCTATGTTTGTGAACACAATTTGCAGACATTTCAAGATCTACTTCAGATTCACCAACAATGCACTTCACAGTCAAAATAAAATCATTTTCATTACTTGCAAAGAATTCAATGGAAAGATATGAAACGGGGGAATTTGAATCTGGAGGTTACAAGTGGTACATTTTCTTTTTCTCTGTTAATTTTATCCATAGCAAGCCATAGCTACCTTTTGATAGGGGCACGGCATTTTATTATCACTATTTTCATGTAATCGTTAAAATGCATCAACCAATTAGGGACTTTCTTACAGGAAATTGGTTATCTACCCCAGTGGAAACAAGGACAAGAATTTGACCGAGCACATCTCTCTCTACTTGGCAATTGATGCAGCAGATTTACGCCTACCTGGTTGGGAAGTGCATGCAATTTTCCGGTTTTTCTTGCATGATCAGATCAGGGATAACTACCTGAATATTGAAGGTATTCCTCTCTTTGCACACTCAAAAAGTCTGAGGAGGCAACCATTTTTAAAATTTTTTTTTAACTTTTTTCATAATTATTGACATGACTTTATAACAACAACAACAATAAAGGCTTGATTCAAAATATTTTTGGGTCGGCTATAAATCCTCAACAAATCACTTGTATTCTTTTCCTTCATTTTATTTTATTCGAGGTTATAACATACTCTTTGTCACTTTCTTAATTAACATGTCATTTTTTACTAGTACTTTTTTTAAGAGATTGAATTCTATAAGGAGAGTTTACACCATCTAATAAGGATATAACACATCATCATATTACTAAAATATAAATACATTAATTAATCATACATAATAACCCTTTGGTTTACACATCATCATACAACCCTTTTTTTTTCATGGTTGTACGTGGTTAACTCTCTTAATCAAACCTCAACTTTAACTGTTTTCCTGGGAATTAATGAAGCATTGTTTATGTATTCTTGTCTAGCTAGGTTTTTTTTTTTTTTTGTCCAAGTATTCTTGTCTAGTTAACACATCTTCAATGTCTCAGTTTAATGATATTATCGAAGTGTATCAATTTCTCAGTTTTTTTGTCTAACATTAAATGACAGTATTTATTCTTTTTGTAAATTAGTTTTCCTTGAGATCACAATAAAATCTCAACGTCTATCTCATGCAAATACAAAGCATTTTCTCTTTGCTAATTATTTTTGTCACATTGTATTGCCTATAGATACCAAAAAAGAGGAAAGGCGTTTTCGTGGAATAAAGCTTGAGTGGGGCTATGATAAAGTCATTCCTCTCAAAACTTTTAAAGATGCCAGCAAAGGATATCTTGTTGATGACACGTGTGTGTTTGGAGCTGAGGTCTTTGTTAGTAAGCAAAGAAGCATGGACAAAGGAGAGTGTCTGGAACTAATAAAGGAGTCCATTACAAACAAGTTTGTCTTTAGAATCGAGAACTACTCTAAATTGACCTGTGATTATTATGACTCAAATTCATTCAACGTTGGAAATTATAAATGGTACTTATTTATTATGATCAGCTTTCTTGGCTTTCCGCTACCCCTTAAGTGTTTGTCTGTGTGAGAGATATATATGCTGATTGTCTATATATGCATGAGATACCAGAGGTTAATACACCATTCATGCTGATTGTTGCAGGAAGATATGGCTCGGTCCCAATGGAGAAGGCATTGGAATGGGCAGCTATAATTCTCTGACTTTGGCTCTGGCTAATAAATCAAGCCTTTCTGCTGGTACGAAAATTTTTGCGGAATTCACGATGCGCATCCTGGACCAAGTAAATGGCAGGCATCCTTCCGCTAAACGTAATTGTCAGCTTCAGCTGGTTTGTTTGTTTGTTTGTATGTATGTGTTTTTTCTTTGAGGATGTGATGCCATAAAATCAAGCCTTGATAAGACATCAGGGGTTATTAATTGTCAAGTTTTGAAACAAGATATATAGGTGCATGTTAACTTAAGATGTGGTATAGAACCACACTCACAACCGTAAATGGGAATGGAATTCTGAAAATTAGCTAAGATCCTTCTTTTACTATTTGCAGTTAGCAGGTGGTTTAGTGCCTCAAGCTATGTGCATGGTTGGAACCGATTCATCTCAATCGGTTCTTCCAATCTGACTAACATGGGTTTACTGGTGAAGGACACGTTCGTGGTGGAAGCAGAGGTCACTATACTTGCAGTGGTTAATACAACATCCTGAGTTTGTAGTGCAAAATTATCAGATGTATATTTGAAATCATATGATTCATGAATGATAGCGTTGTAGGCATGCACTATGTGTGCATCAACCCAATTATTGGTTGTTTTATCAGTTCTTGGTGTTGGGTGTGTACTATATATATTTTCATCTTTTCTTTTCTAAATTTCCTTCACATGCATTATGCGTGGAAAATTACTATGAATTGTTTTTATACATTAATTTTGTGACTATATGACACGACAGAGTTGCTGATAAGCTCTAATTCAAATATCATCTCTTCTTCTTGTAACTTATCAAAACTCAACAAGTAATAAAAAGAGAAAAAGACTTTGATACCAAATAATCCCCGTTATTAGTAACAAGTAAGAGGAAACATCATCATCAGCGGTCCGATTTAAGTCATCTATATACATATATATATATATATATATATATATATAAATAGGTAAAACTGAGAGAAAATTCAATTATGTTTTAAATTAGATTCCAATTATTATTTAATTTTGCGCCATGTGTCCTATTTATGTTTTTATTTTTATTTTTAATTTTTAATTTTTGTTCTAAGTGAGTTAATGAGATGCAAAAGACGAAGGGTTTAATATACATAAATCATCAAAAACTCAATAAACAAAAAAAAAGAAAAAAAAAGTAAACTCATGTGTATATTCAAAAGAAATTAAAATATAAAAATAAAAGAGAAAGAGAGAGAGAGAGAGAATAATTTGAATTCATATATGTGTGTAATTGCATTTTTTTTTTAATTGTATTGTGTGTATGCACGGGTTATACACTAGTTTGAAATAATGCAATAATGCAGACATGCATAAATAATCTCATTTATTACTATTTAGAACTTTTCAATGTTTATGGAAAAATTATTCATACAATAAGACAACAATTCCTGAACGGCATAAGAAAATTGAGAGAATCAACAAAACCTAAGAGAGGGATCAAGATTTTTTATTTTTTATTAGGATCAAAAGGGGGTTGCAATGCAACACAAGGACCTCTTAGGAGGTCACCCATCCTAATACTATTTTCAAATATTTAGAAGGGTGATAATGTTAGATAAAAAACATAAGCACAATACTTTCTACTTTGTGATGCAGCATATAAACAAACTAGCTATCCTTAAGTTTAAAATTTGCAAGGCACAAACCAACCACAACATGCTCCCAGGTATAGTACAATTATAGATATCAGCTTTCAAATTCAATGTATGGACACTTATCACACTATATATTATAATTCAATATTTGTATACACATTCTAGCTTGTTCACTAAGGAAGAGGAATTAAAATCTTATAACTAGATAATGTTGTAAAGAATTTGATAGTTTTAGTTCAAGGCTTCTCCCCCATGGAGAGAGAGGAGAAAAGTCATAGAATTGAGTGTGAAACGAAGAAAGAGAGAGAAAAAAAAAGGATTTTTGCTTGGGAGGTAGTGCAAGTAGAGTGAAAAACAAGTTTGGGTTTTGTCGATAACATTTTTATAAACTGCACAAATCATGGAGAATTTGTGAGGTTTTGTTAATGTTACAAAGTGAAGAAAAAAAAAAAAAAACAGTGAGTGTAGTGCATGAGAAGAAGAAAAGTTAGACATGGATATAGCAACCAATAGTGTGCTGCTTGAAGAAAAAAAAAATTGTTTTGTGTTTCTAAGGTTAAAATGTAAGTTTTCTAATTTATACCAGCTATAAATTTAGAGGCTGATAGTAAGTATAAATTTTGGACCAAAAAAAACATAAGATTTACTACAAAATACAAGGGCTATAGCGGCGCTTGCAAAATGTCGCTATAGATCTTGAAAACGCCACTATAGGTCTAGCTGGGTCTATTGCTGCATTTTGAAAAGCACCGTTATAGGTCCATAACCCGTAACGGAGGTTCTAAAACTCTGCTATAGGCCAATTTTATTTTATTTTACTTAAATTGGCTATAGCAACATTTCAGAATGCCGCTATAGGTTATAGACCTATAGTGATGCTTTTGAAAACGACGCTATAAGCCATTTTTTTTAATTGGCTATAGCGGCACTTTTAGAAAGACACTATAGGCCATTTTTTTTTAATAGTCTATAGCAATATCAAATGATTTAGCAAGGTGCACCACTGTATGAGAGAAATTCCATACCTAGAAACTGTGCCTGAGACAAAGCAAATGATTTAGCAACAATCCAACTTTACCATATGTTTGGTTGTAGAGAAAGAATAGAGATATCAAATGATGTGATTTTGAATTCCAAAGTTTTTAATTTATTTTGATTTTTGAAATGCAAAAAATCTAAAGCTTCAAAATGGGAAAGGAACCATTATAAACAGATAGTTTTATTAAAAACTATTCTTAGTCCTGGGAATAACTTGCATCAAACTATAGCTTATAAACTGAATTAACAAAAAATCTCACATAAAATTTACTTAAAACTATTTCTTACTTAATTTTACCATAGAAAATTTGAAAAATTTTAAAGCCAGCAAATTCTAATGGCCCTGAATTGGAGCTATATACTAAACTCAAAAAGAAAAGCAATATACAATCTTAATTCAATCTTGCATGTTCTCTTAGTTTTACAAACTTCTAACAAATCAACACTAAGCCTAACTGTATCACTGGTTCAGTAGAGTGGCAACCCATTACTTTTAAAGACTCATATCAATGAAATCACACTATTCAAAATTTTGAAACCTTTTCTCCATCACTTTGTAGCAAATCAAACAAAGCTTAAAGCAAGGAACAAAATTTATAAACAGAACTAAACAAATTCAATTTCTAAGCCATGCTGGCCTTATGTATATCTAAAAATCAAAGTTTGCATTAAAAAATCACAAATAGTAACTCTTGTTAACAAATCAAACAGACCCATAAGAAAGGAAACATAAAAAATTTAAAGTTCTCTTTTTACCTTTAGTTTTCTAGGAGAAGTGGCATTAAAATTTGATACTTTAGAGTGGAATATTAGAGCTTTACAAGTATTTTCAAAATTCTTACAAGATATAGAGAGAAGAAAGAGAAATTCATTTGCTTAAAAGTATCAACTTCCTTTTATAGCCAAGAAAAATCCCAACTTTTTAATAATGGTTTTGATTTTTCTCTCTTTTTTTGTGTGAATTCAATTAAAAAAATAAAATTAACCTCAAAAACTAAAATAAATTAATAAATCTAGGCTTGCTATGAAGAGCTTGTACCTTGTTATGTTTTGCTTGTACTTCAAATTATTAAAGCAATTTTCTTTTTCCTTTTGTCCCCATTGGTAGGTTGGGGTGGGATTCTAGAGAGAGATGGAGAGGTGGATTGAGGCCGACAACGTCAAGGAGGTTGTGGGTGAAGAGAGAGATTGGCGGGTTTGTGAAAGTGGGTGGAAGACAAGTTGGAGGTTGGCGGCGTCAAGAGGGGTCGGTTGCGAGATCGGTATTTGACGTCGGCTGGAGGTCGGGGGTACAGCGTCAACGGCGAAAAAGGAGAGAGAGAGAGAGAGAGAGAGTTCGTGTTTTAAATGCGAGGGCAGGCTATTGTGACATTTAAGGACCTATTGCGGTGGTTGTTGAGCGCCATTATAGGTCCTTCAAATTTTGTTTTTTGTTTTTTTTTTGGATTGGACATATTGCGGTGCTTTAAAAGCGCTGCTATAGCTTTTAGGAAGACTAGGACCTACTGCGGTGGTTGTCAAGCGCTGCTATAGTTTCTTAAAAAAAATATATTTTTTCTTCAAGTTGGACCTATTGCAGTGCTTTAAAAAGTGTCTCTATAGGTCTTAGAGAGAGAGCACTTACGAAGCTGACGTTGAAGATAGGGAAGGGGACTAGGATTTGTGTCTCAAAGAGAGAGAGAGAGAGAGAGAGAGAGAGAGAGAGCGAGCTTACAAATGGCCAGTGTTGATGAAAGAACAGAAGATTAGACTTGGTGTCAGATGAGTGAAACCTGAGATTATTGTTTGTTGAGTTTGAATGAGATAACACATGGTCTGGGTCCTACAACCTTTCAGTTTATTTACAAGATTGCCACTAAATTTGGTTCTCAATTTTCAAAAAACACCTAAAACTTGTTTCTGGTTTTTTGTTTTGACATAGTGATGATTGGATTCAGTTTTTTAAAAGTAAAAAACTGAAAATACTTTCTGAACAACTACTACACTAGAAGGGCCCACAATTGTAAAAATTGAAAACAAAAACAGGTTGAAACAACTTGACCAAATATGCTCAAGAATTCACTTGCCAAAGTATACGACATGCAAATTCTATCTTTATATCCAAAGTAATGTTAAGGATACTACAAATTTTCTAATTTTATGAATTGATGTATTAATTCTTAAATATATAACTGTAAAGTTGTGATTTACAACTATGTTTTATGTTGGCTTTATTCCATGACAAAAAGTGTTGTAATTGCTTTAATTTTGTTCCTTGTATTTTGTGGGATTTTATTGTATTGGGTTTAGTATTAAGTTGGTGAAGACTCAAGCTTTATTGAAGATCAGTGCATTTCACGACTATCTCGCGAGAAGTTCGCGAGAAGGGTTCTCAAGAAAAGGGCATGTGAGAAGCACATGACTGGAAGCTGAAGAGTCATGCCAGGCTGTCGTTTTCGCGAGTGTTTCGCGAGTAAGGCCTTCTCGTGAGGTAGTCGCGAAACATTCTGCCTAAAGGATTTTTAAGTGTGACTTTTTTACCCTTTACCCATACTATATATACTCTTATTACCCACAAATGTAGGAGAGGCAATTCAGAGAGAAAAACCCTAGATAGGTTTTCTACAACACATACACACCCATCTTTTAGAGAGAGAGCTACTCATCCTTTGGGAGAAATTATTGTAGCCTCTTCTCCTTCCCCCTCCCGTTGTCATACCTTGAGAGGAGATTTGTACCCAAACACTTACCACACCCTTTCAAAGTGTCAAGTAAGGTTTTGGTGCTGCTAGGAAGCATTGGAAGAAGTCAAGGATGGCAAATGCAACATGGAGCTTGTTGCAGGATCCAGAGAGCTAGAAAAGACACGGTTCCGAGAAGCCTTGTTGGAGTAGGAGCTTGGAGGGTTTAGGTACATTGGGTAGATTAGGCTTGGATGGTCTCTTGCTAACCCATGTATCCCAACTGATTGTCTAGTGGATCGATTACCGCTTGGAGGGCAACAGAAAGGTTTTTCGCAAAGTTCTTCAGTTTCCTCTTCGATTACACATTGGCGTGTTATCTTGTGTTTGCATCTCTCTTCCCTACTCTTTTACATTCCATTTTACTGCTGTGTTGTCTTGATTATGGATTAGAGTAGCTTGTTTGTTTATCTGCTCGCATTTACACTATTCCGCACTTAGTATTAAGTTAGTGTAAAATCTATCGAGCCGTAATTTTAATTTGGGAGTCTAAACAGCTCTTGTGCTTTCAACACATTTTTAAGCTTTCAATAACAAAACAGTAATTAGGATATTAAATTATTTAGTTATTATATTGTTATTATGTCGGCTTCTAAGTTTATTAGCGACCATGTGTGTGTGTGCCTATATATATAGTTTAACAGTCAGTAGTAGAATAAGAGAAGAGAGAGAGGAATATATTAATCCAAACTCAGTTTTCAGCTTTAAACTTATCTTTTCATTACTTATTTTTGGCTGGAAAAATAGTTAAACTTATTTTCGGTAAGAAACTGTATAAACAAAGATCAGATTTAGATACACCACATGGGTCCTATGAGATAAATAAGACATAATCATGTAGCTAAAACAATATCTCATATAAAGCAACTTGATAGGATTCTAATCTCATTAGAATCCATTTTAAACCACAATTCTTTGATTCATGTGTTCTTTAATGAAATACAAGGTCATTTGTTGAGGACTCTAATCTCATTAGAATCACTAACTAAATTGGAAGTCCTATTTATTTTAGGATTCCTTACTTTAATACCGTGATAGACATCTTCTGCAATGCTACCATCCACTATTTATGAAAGGAAAAAAATGCATTGTATATGATGTCTCCTCAGATAGAGATTATTATTATTATTATTACTATTATTATTACTATTCTTATTATTATTGTTAGGACATATGTGATTTACTTGTTAGGAATATATGTCACTATTTTATGTAATTGGCTAATCATTTGACAAAACGCACTTTGCTTGTATTTGGATAGATCTAGGATGTGTTTAATACTTCAAGAAACTGTGTTTCAAGATCAAGTATTGAAGACATGCAAGTTTGTCCAAGGTTCAAGCTGAAGAAGTGCCTGTCATTAAAGCTCGACAGCTAGCCATCTATCGAGCTTAAGAAGCTGTTTCAGCCCCGTGGCTCGACAGCTGCTCGGTAGCAACTCGATAGATAGGCATCTGTTGAGGTTTATGAAAAACAGAATTTCAGATCTGTTTTGACTCTAATTCGTGATTATGTGTTTGAACTTTCTTTTTTCACAACCCTGGACATATAAAAGGATTATTTTAAGGGCCGTCAAAGAGGGCACAAGTTGCACAAGTGTTGAGCAAAGTTTGTTCAACCAAATTGTGATCGGAGACAGAGTTTTGCCCTAGTTCATCATTCTTGTGAAGAAGTTGTTGTGTTTGTGCACCGTAGGGTTTTGTAACCAAGCATCTTCTTGATCTTCATCATGGATGAACTGAAGAACTTTGCAGCCAACAACTTTCTCTAGTTAGTGATTGAAGTTGCGTACTGGGATTCGCGCAATTGGTTAGTCACGTACTGGGAGCCATGCATCAAAAGGAGAAATTGTCACTACAGAACAAGGCCAATTAAGTATTAGGATAAGGGTTCAACTGCAGGTTGGTATAAGGTTCTGAAATTCCTTTACTTGTAACTGCTTGTTGTGATAATAGTGGAATTTCGGGAGTGATGACCTTAAAATCACCTAGTGGGGTTTTTGCCGTGTAGGTTTTCTCCATTCATATACAAATCACCAGGTTAATTTATTTTCCGCTACATACTTAGTTTAATTGGTGATTTGTTTATGTTACCACGCGTTTGCATTTTAATTTGATTAATTAATTAAACTTGACTAATTAATCAATTAATTCATCATAAGGAGTCAGTACGTTTTTTGGCCTATCAAGTGGTATCAGAGCAGGCACACTCTGATTAGGGTTAATTTTTGCTGTGTTGATCCATTGACCCCTGTTTGTCATGGATAGAGGACAATTATTAATTATACCTCCTTTATTTGATGGCACTAACTATGCATATTGGAAAGTACGCATAAGAGCTTTCTTGCAGTCTTTAGATGAGAAAGTGTGGCAAGCTGTAGAGATAGGCTGGACCAAGCCGAAGGAAGCGCCAACCAATTGGGATGATGCAAAGATCAAGGTGGTAAACTTCAACAGCAGCAGCAGGGCATTGAATGCTTTATTCAGTGCAGTCACTAATGAGGAGTTCAAGAAGATATCCTCTACCGAAACTGCTAAGGAGGCATGGACCATTCTCCAGACAACTTATGAGGGAACCAAGGCTATCAATGGTTCAAAGTTTCAGAGACTCACTACAAGCTTTGAAGAAATCAAGATGGAGGTGGATAAGTCGTTCAATGAGTTCTATGCCAAGCTCAAGGACATAGTGAACTCAGCCTTCAATCTTTGGGAAACTATTCCTAAACCTAAGATTATGAGGAAAGTGCTCAGATATCTACCCGAGAGATTCCATGCCAAGATTACGGCAATCAAGGAATCAAAGGATATTGACAAGATTCCTTTGACAGAGTTGGTTGGTAATTTGCAGACCTACGAGCTAGGGCTAACAAGAATTGGCAAGTCGGGTAAGGGTAAGAGCATGGCATTGAAGGCCGCGAGTAGTGACACTGATGAGTCTTCAGATGATGAGGATTCGAAGATGAAGTCCTATATCACCAAGCAATTTAAGAAGTTCACGAAGAATGCCAACGCGAAGGGCTTCGACAAAGACCGTAGGCAATCCAGTTCTTTACAATTCAAGAGCCAAGACAAAGGGAAGAAGGATGCTAGGGATGGCGGTCAGTACACTGTTCCTGCAGGACCTAAGTGCTTTGGGTGTCAAGGCTTTGGTCACATGAAACAGGAGTGTCCTACATATCTCAATAGCATTGGGAAGAGCAAGACACTTGCTGCTACCTTGAGCAACACTGAGCCCAAGGATGATTCAGACAATGAGGATGAAGGAATCTTGAATGCCTTCACTGCCACTGTCAATCCTACTGAGGGGATTGCTGAAGACGTGGACGAAGAAGAGGACTTGGTAGAGTCTAAGTTCGAGAAGATGGATGATCAAGATGATATCCATACAGCCTATGAGAAATTGTACAAAGTGTTTGAGAAGCATGAGAAACTTTATAGGCTGGCCACCAAGAAGCTCAGTGATGTGGAACTTGATCGTGAAGAGATTTCCACAAAGTTTGATGAAGCTAATCAAACTATTGGAGTACTGAGGTTTGAAAACAATTTCTTGGCTGGGAAGACCAAGAAGCTTGAAGCGGAACTGCTTCAAGTGAGAGCTCAATTGGAAAGGACTTCAAGTGCAAAACTTGATGAGATGTTTAGTCTTTAGAAATCTGCTTCTGATCGAACAGGTTTAGGATATGGTTTCTCTTCTTCTAATATTGCTTCTACTAGTAATACTGTTTTTGTTCCTCCTAGTAATAATGTTAAAATTGAGAACAATGATGTTAAAACTGATTTAGCTAATGAGAACATAGACAAGAGTAAATCTATCTTAGGAGCACCCCCTAAGCAAGATAAGAAGGAAGCTAAAAACCCTAGGGCTAAGAAGGCTAACTCTCAAAAGCCTAAACAAAAGAAGCAGCATCTCTGTCATCATTGTGGAGTTGCCGGTCATACTTGACCAAATTGCTATAAGTGGTTAGCCACTCAACAGAGCAACGACATGATAGCATCCGGAAGCTAGAATCAGCTTTAATCCTTTCTTGCTCCTCTTGGAGATCTTCTCAAAGCCCTCATGTTCCTTTCGAACTTGAACGGTTTCAACTCCTCCCCCTCACCGTCGGTTCAAGGGTTTAATCAAAGGAAAGGTTCTTCCAAGGTGTGGAAGAAAAAGGACTCCAAGTGATTTTATCACTTTCTTATCTTTCTTCGTGTTTTTGTTTTTGCATAACTTATGTGTTTTGCTTTTATTTTGAGTCAGTCTAGTTTTATGCTTTGCTTTGTTTAACATGTTTTTGTTTGTTTGTTTTCATTTTTGTTTATTTTGTTTTTGATATAAAAATAAAATAAAATAAATTGAAAAATCAGAAAAATACAAAAATAGTGTGTGTTTTGTGTACATTGGTACTTGTGTACCTTGAATGGCCATTGAAACAAAGTTTTCTAAATTTTGTATCTTTTGTAGCTTAGATGAGCATCTCTATGCACAACTAAGTAAGTGAGTTTTGTGGCTCTTGTTTGTGATGAGTAAGATTAAGTTATCTCTTGTACTTAACACTCGTATTACTCTTTTTGACGGGAAGGACTAGAAAATCCTAAGAGAAAGACATAAATAACCATCTCATCACTGTTACCTGCCAATCATGAAATGACATCTGTATGCTTCGGCATAGCAAAAGTGCAATGCTAATGACATTTATGTGCTTCGGCATAGCAAAATTAGAATTTCAAATGCTTAACATAATTAGGTATTTCTTTTCTATCTCTTATATGCCCATGCATGATTTGCTAAAAAAAAAATATGCAAAGAAAAATAAAAAGCAAAAAAAAAAAAAATGCTTTATATTTGACTGCAATCGTGTATTATAAGAGATGTGGGAGTTATATGATGTACCTCGAAGGTGATAGTCCCCATCAAACAGTTATGATTGTGTGTGAGTTAAAGTGATTTTCTCATATCTCAAATCGTCATAACATGTTTACACTTACGCACTCTGGCGATACTTTTCACATACAACATGCAATATTCTTTGCTACTGTTGATACATGTGCAGGTACAATATGATTTGGCCATCACAAGGTTTTACATGTATTAATGTATGCTCACTAAACTGTCTTGACTTGTTTTTTAAATATAAAATTGGTTAGACTTGTTTAGTGTGTGTGTGTATTTTTCAGATCTTTGTGCTTAAAATTGTTGTTGAGAGATGATTTTGAGAGCTTAAAATGTTGTTTGGATTCTTGGTTGAGTTGCATGCTTGATTGCATTTCATATTTGTGTTTTTCCCTTCTTGAAAAACTATTTTTAAGCAATCTCGACACCTCCTCGACACCTAGTTGTCTGTCGAACTCTTAAGCCATTTCTTATCGCAATCTCGACACTTCCTCGATAGCTATGTGGATCGATCGAGAAAGCTCCTGTCCTCTCGATAGCTTCTCAACAGTTGGTGGATCGATCGAGATTCTTGTTAGCTTTTTGTTGATTTGTCCCTCGTCAGATCCTCGACAGCTACATTTGTTGACGTTTTGTTTTCTCGACACCTGTCTCGATAGATGTCTCAATACCTCTCGACACCTCTATCTGTCGAGATTTACTGAGATTCTATAAATAGGTTCTGTGCGATTCGGTTCTCATTTCTCTCGATCTCTCTTTCGATAGCTGTGTCTCCTCACCTCCAAAATCACTCTCTCTCACTCCAAACCTCAATTCCAAGTGATTTTCAAGGTTTTTCTTTCACTTGGTAAGTTTCTTTTCTCTCATTTACATGCATTTCATGATTTGAAACCTAGGTTTTGGGGTTTTTGAAATTTTTTTTTGGGTTTTTCAAAATTGATGAGTTATTGTTGCAATTTTGGGATGAGTGTTTGCTTAAATGAGTTTTAAATCTCATGCATTGTATCACATTAGTATTATAACAGCATTATCATGCATTTAGATGTGTGCAAATTGATTGTGTACTGGTAGGATTGGATTGGGCTGAGCCCATGATGAATTTTATATTGCATGTCACATGTTCATGCATTTCCCATGCATACGTAATCTCTTTTCAATATATTTTGATATATTTGAATTGCTTGGGACTTTTCTGATTGTCTCTCTCTCTCCCTCTCTCTTTTGTTTACGTTAGTCGTCTCTATGGCACCTAAATGTAAGTCAGCTGCGTCTCGGAACTCTCTTCATTCTGGGGCATCATCTTTATCTGATCCTACTCCTTCACATATTCGGTTTCGTGATGAGGATGCCCGAAAGGACTTCTCGGAGAACTTTTCTCGACGAGTTGTTCATTCGGAATGCCGAGTCATTTTGGAGGACTTTGCCGACACTGACCTTCCCGATGTCATTCACAGTCGGGGTTGGGAGTCACTGTATGACATCCCGGTCACATGTCCATCCATACTGATACAGGAGTTTTACTCCAACGTGCATGGATTTGATTTTTCAGTACCTCTCTTTCATACTCGCGTTCGAGGTACATGCATTGCTGTCACACCACAACTTGTTGCAGATGTGCTCCGTGTTCCTAAGGTAGAGTTTCCTGACTACCCTGGTTGTAAGCGTCTGAGGACTGTGTCCGAAGACGAAATGATGTCTGCTTTCTGCAAGCGCCCTTCTGTTTGGGGTGATTGTCAGTTTACACCATGTAAGCCCTTTGCTAAAGGTCCTAGATTCATGAACATGGTGATGACTTTTGTATTGCACCCACTTTCTCACTATAACTCCATCACAGAGCCTCATGCTCGATTTTTGCTTTCTTTGTTAGAGCACCTCACTATAGAGTTTCCTTCACATTTTATTCTTTCTATTATAGATGTGTTTAGCGATACAGCTACCTGTGATAAGCTCATTTTCCCTTTAGCTATCACATGGATTTTATGCCATTTTTTTGTTCATTTTCCCTCTTTCGATCACTTCTCTGTCATATGTGCTATAGACGCCGCTACCGTTAAACGTAGCAAGGCGTAGTTTCGGTCACGGCAGTTGGATTCAGCAGCTCCTCCCTTCCGTTCGGCTCCATCTCGATCTGCTCCATTCACATCCGTTCCCTCCTCTTCTACGAGCGATGTGTCACTCGGAGACATCATGGTGCAACTTCAGTGCATGGATGCTCGCCTTGATACACTCTCTATAGAGCTGTATCAGGTGAACGTTCGTGTCGGCTGTATTGCACGGCAGCAGGCAATCATGGGTGGCTTCGCTTCTGAGGCTTCTCCTCCACCTCCTCCAGTGGCTTCTGATTCTGAGGCTGAGGGTGATGATGATGATGGTGATGACAATGATGCTTTTGATGATGATAATAGAGATGCTAGCTCTACCGATGAGATGTCTACTTGACACTTTTATCCTTTGTCACTCGTGACAAAAAGAGGGAGTAGTTTTGGATATGAGAGTAGTCATTCTTAGGAGAAGAGTTAGTAGAAGACATTTTTGTTAGGGGGAGTGTTGATATTTTGAGGGATGTAGTGAGGATTACTTGTATCTTTTTCTTTTCTCTACTTTAGATACATTTATTCTTGTATATTGGGTCTTGTGACCATTATTGACATACATTGTACTTATTTTCTTTATATGTTGATGTGTGTTTCTTTCACCTACCCCTACATGTGTTGTTTCTTTTCTCTCTTTATGCATATGCTTCTTATTACGTGTATGCAATCTATTAATTTTGTTTGTATAAAGTGTTTTAGAAATACAGGTTGTCAAAGTCTACTTGCCATAAACCCTCTTCTTGCAAAGATTTTCAAGAGTTTGTGTTAGGATAGATTTTATTGTATTCAACAAGTGAGTATGAGTTGAGTGATTTATGACTTCTCTCATATGTTTATTTGTTTGTTGTGGTTTTATCACAGATTTCCAAAAGGGGAGATTGTTAGGACATATGTGATTCACTTGTTAGGAACATATGTCACTATTTTATGTAATTGGCTAATCCTTTGACAAAACGCACTTTACTTGTATTTGGGTAGATCTAGGATGTGTTTAATATTTCAAGAAACTGTGTTTCAAGATCAAGTGTTGAAGACATGCAAGTCTATCCAAGATTCAAGTTGAAGAAGTGCCTGTCGTTAAAGCTCGACAGCTAGCCATCCATCGAGCTTAAGAAGTTGTTTCAGCCCCGTGGCTCGATAGCAACTCGATAGATAGGCATCTGTCGAGGTTTATGAAAAATAGAATTTCAGATCTGTTTTGACTCTAATCAGTGATTATGTATTTGGGTTTTCTTTTCTCACAGCCCTAGACATATAAAAAGATTATTTTAAGGGCCGTTAAAGAGGGCACAAGTTGCACAAGTATTGAGCAAAGTTTGTTCGAGCAAAGTTTGTTCAAGCAAATTGTGACCAGAGACAAAGTTTTTCCATTGTTCATCATTCTTGTGAAGAAGTTGTTGTGTTTGTGCACCGTAGGGTTTTGTAACCAAGCATCTTCTTGATCTTCATCGTGGATGAACTGAAAAACTTTGCAGCCAACAACCTTCTCTAGTTGGTGATTGAAGTCGCGTATTGGGATCCGCGCAATTGGTTAGTCACGTACTGGGATCCTGCATCAAAAGGAGAAATTGTCACTACAGAACAAGTCCAATTGGGTATTGGGGTAAGGGTTCAACTGTAGGTTGGTATAGAGTACTGGGATTCCTTTACTTGTAACCGCTTGTTGTGATAATAGTGGAATTTCGGGAGTTGTGACTTTAAAATCACCCGGTGGGGTTTTTGCCATGTAGGTTTTCCCCATTCGTAAACAAATCACCGTGTCAATTTATTTTCCGTTGCATACTTAGTTTAATTGGTGATTTGTTTGTGCTACCACGCGTTTGCATGTTAATTTGATTAATTAATTAAACTTGACTAATTAATCAATTAATTCATCACAAGGGGTCAGTACGTTTTTTGGCCTATCAATTATTATTATTATTATTAAAATGAAACGGTTGATTGATATTAAATTCTTCTTCAGTATGAAACGTTTCAATTATTATTCTTCTTCTCACCCTCTCTCTCTTTTATGGTACAATTTTAACGCCAAGTTATTTTATCTCTCTTATTGGGCTTACTTTTTTTAGATTTGCCAATGAAATGTCTAAATTGGGCAACACCAGGAAACACAGTATACACACTGTTAGTACACAGAGTTTGTAAACAGAGAGTAATTGAGAAAGTTAAAGTAGTTCTAGCTTTGTCAATTTAGGTTTATGATGGGTATAATTTGGGAATTACTTTTAAGGGAGTTGTTCCTTCAAAAATTAGAATCAATTGAAATTTTTTTATTAGTTATTTCGTCTTGTTCAAGTTTGTTAGGACATATATGGAACATGTTTAGAACATATGTCATTTAGAATTGGCTAATTCTTTGACAAAACGCACTTTACTTATAATTGGGTAGATCTAGGATGTGTTTAATACTTTAAGGAACAAGAGTTCAAGTTCTAGTATTGAAGCCATGCAAATCTGTCCAAGAATCAAGTGAAGAAGTGTTGTTCTTTAAAACTCGACAGGTAGCTTGACAAATGGATCTATCAAGATTTAAAATGTGAAACTCGACAGCTGTATCTATCGAGAATTACAAAAATCAGTTTTTCAAATATGATTTCACACATATCCATATGTATTTGTGTAGGGTTTCTTTTCTCACAGCCCTAGACATATATAAGAATTATTTTAAGGGCCATCTCATGTGATGCAAAGGTTTTATACAAGCATATAGTGACTGGAGACATATGCCCTAGTTCATCTTTCTCTTGAAAAAGCTACTGCGTTTGATGCCATAGGGTTTTGTAACCAAGGAGCTTCTTGATCTTCATCATGTGGATGAACTGAAGATCTTTGCAGCCAATATCCTTCTCAAGTTAATGTGTTAGTCACGTACTTAGATCCGTGCATCGATTGTTTAGTCACGTATTGAGAGCCATGCATTGAAAGGAGAGATTGTCACTACATTACAAGTCCAATTGGGTATTGGGGTAAGGGTTCAACTGTATGTTGGTATAAGGTACTAAGATTCCTTTACTTGTAATTGCTTGTTTTGATAATAGTGGATTCTCGGGAGTGGTGATTTTAAATTCATCCGGTGGGGTTTTGCTTCGGTGGTTTTCCCCATTTGTAAACAAACACGTGTCAAATCTATTTTTCCACTGCATTTAACTCAATTGATGATTTTTTTTGTGTCACCATGCTTATTGCATGTAATTGAATCTATTTAATTCACTTGGCTAATTAATTGATTAATTTACCAAAGTGGTCAATACATTCTTGGCCTATCAAAGTTCTACTTTAGTGGTAATTATAGGGTTGTATGAGGATATGTAAAATGGTGAAGACATTTGAGAAAATGTAATTGACCTTGAAACTTGCTTTAGCGCCTGTGTTACTGAAAAGAGAAATCTTGTTTCTGAGTTTTTTTAGCAAATAGGAGAAAACTTTGATGGAGAAATTATTTCAAAGTTGTATAGGAAATAAATTTTATAGAGAGGGAGAGAAGAGCGTATAAATAAGAAAGCAATGTTGTTTTATTTATTAGTTTTTTGTGGGAAGGTATAAGAGAAAGAATGTTGCATCTCTAGTTTAGTTTGTGTTGTATACATAGGTATATACAATAGGTTGTAATATATATACCAAAAGATGCTTATTGAAATGTCATAAGCCTTCATATGAGATATATATTAAAGGTGCCTATTCAACAAAAATGTGCTTATTGCTTGAAAATGTGTCTATTGAATGAAAATGTGCCTATTGACCCAAAAGGTGCCTATTGAAGGTCATAATCTTTTGGGTATAAATGGTAGTTCATATTCATTTGGTAACTTTTTCTCAACTTCTTATCTTTCATCTTTCTTAAAAACACAAGAAACTTGTAGGTTTTTTCCAAAATTGCTATTTGCAGAACCCAATATACTTGGTTGTATCTTGGGGACAAATTTGTAGTAATCCTTTAGCAACTCTTGTGTGGGGGCAAATATTGTCTAAGGATAACATTCAATTGTGCTTCTAGTTGTTGAGGTACAATTTTTTTTCACTAATGCCACGTGCCCCAATCCTATTTAATCACATTTATTTATTTACTAAAAAAAAATACCAAAATATCACCCATAAATTATTTTGGGCCTCCATGAATATTTCTCATCCTATTGGCACAGAAATATTTCATATCTCATTATCTAAATTAGGCCATGATATAATCTATCACAAAAAGCACAAAAACTCATACCTTATCCAATTTAGCTAAGCCCAAAACCGGCCTTACAAGCCCAATGCACACATATCATTATTTTTAAAGCCCAAGATTACTTATGCTTGGCAATACTTTTATGCCCAATTCTCATTGGCAATATCAAAAGACCAATTTATGTTAGCACCATTAAAATCCCAAGTTAGCTACTCTGCACTATTTAGTAAAAGGGCCAAGGTTATCAATACTTGGCAAAATACTATATCATAAATATTTCACTTAAAGACCAATAATGAACAATGCTTTAAGTTTTTAAACCTATTACTATAATATTACAAGTCTATGGAATCTATCTTATAAAACCCACGGTAACTATTTATATATGTTATGTAACACTATTCTTTTTTTCAAAACCCATGGTAAACATATATCAAGCCCATGTAGAACTATGAATTTGTGTTACTAATATTAAAACCAATGGAAATTTATGATTATTTATCTTAAACCCATGACATTTATTTATTTCATATCATATTATAAACCCATGGTAACTATTTGTGTTACATAACACTATTCATTTTTCCAAAACCCATGGCCAACATATATCAAGCCTACAGAGAATTATGAATTTGTGTTACTAATATAAAAGCCCATAGAAAGTTATGATTATTTATTTTAAACCCATGACATTTATTTATTTCATACCATATTATAAACTCATGGAATTTATATAAGAATCCATGTTCACCATTTATCTTATATCACAACATTCATGATATTTATTTCCAAAACTCATGATAATTATTTATCCTACAAGCCCACTATGATTATCTATAGAAAAACCCATGAGAATATCACATTATTCCATTATAGCGGTTATTACCACATTTTGTTTGAAACCCATGGATATTGTCTCTACTTAAACTCATGGTAAATATTATTCACAAGAAACATTGCAAGTTACTATTTAAAAACCTCAAAGAAAATATCATTTACAAAATAATCCATGGCATTAATTATGAGAAACTATACAAATTGTTATTTGAAGTCCATGGAAATTAATACCCAAAACCTATCATAAATATTTATTAAAGCTTATGAATATATTTCATTTTTACTAACAACTAAAGCCCATGTGGAATAAAAATCCATGGCCATATATGGTAATTTTGTCCATTTTGTAGGGCTTAAAATGAGAAAGCAAAAGGATAGGCTCAAATGGAGAGAACCACCAAATCAGAGGCCCATCAAAATACTCAGCTCTCATAGCCAAGCCCAACATGAAATCTCAGTCAAGATAGCCCATGTGTGCAAACTGACCCAGCTAGAGAACTCCTTTTAGTTCTGCCTTTCACTGGAGAGCACCTTAAGAAGCAACCAAACTTCCAAACCAAATTAGGAGCTGGCCACATGTCCCATCAGCCTCTTTACCACTACCAACTCTGAGGTGAACAGTACCAGAGGTTGGTCTGACACCTAAAAGCTAATGGGCAATAAATACCTTTCTTCTCCAAGTTTTGGTCATAACTCAAGGAAGCCATAACCAATACCTCTAAACTCATGAAATCCTCAACTAAATAGTTTATTTTATTACTAAAAATGTATGTAATTGATTCATGAACCAAGCCCATGAATCCCAAAATGGGAAAATTAGAGAAAAATGGTTTGGAGGGCATAAGTGGGTGTCTTGCAGAAGCTCCCAGTAGATGCATTAATGGTTGACACCTAGCTTGGAGTATCAACCAACCCTCTTGTGTTCTAATCCTAGTTGCAGCAAGCAAGATCTCTAGTCCTTGTACATGCTTTAATCCTATTGGACAAAATTAATCTCCATATCCTAGCATTTAATGCCTAGATTAGGAGCATCTCAGCCTCCAGCTGCATTACCTATATAAGCAAAACACTCTAAAAGCAAGTCTCACCATTTTAGGCCAAATCTCAGGAGAGATATTCTAAGATTTTGTTGTTGGTCAGACCTGGTCATTTCTAAATTTTGCTAATCAATCCCTTAAGCTTCACTATAAAAGGAACTACCATCAACTCATCAAAGGGAGAACAAGTTCTTATCATAAAATTCTTCACCCATCATTCTATTTTTAGCTTATAAATCAGTCCTTTTGTTCATAAATCAGCTTTTGATCCATAAATACCCATGTACACTTACCCATAAACATCCCATTCCATCTCTTCAGAAAATTCTAGCACCTTAAAATAGTCATAAACAACCCATTTTTACACCTTACCCAAAAATGGGTAAGCACCACTCCATCTCTCTTCCATACTTCCATATATTCACTCATACTTTCCATAAGTCACTCCCACCACTTACTATACACATATATTCATCATTATGGGCATAATATGGCACAAAGATCTTGTTTAAACATTTGCTGCACTAGATAAACAACTTTTCTCTCCCATCATTCAATCCTAATTTTTCCTCTTTTACTTGTAATTATGAAGTCTTTGTTGGGGGCCGTTTTCGATGTGTGGCCACATGTTTTCCATTGGAGGGGTGACATTGCTAGACTTGAGTTTGTATGGGAGTTGCGTCCAAAACTTAACATTGGGCCAAGTTGTCCAATGGCTTCCAGCGTATTTTTAGGCCTACAAAATTGGTAAAGCCCAAAGTCTAAGAATCATGATAATGGTTGAATAAATAAATAATATTTGTTTGATATAATAGTTTTGATTAATAGTTGTAATAGTAGTTCAAATAAAGTAAGATGTATTAAAAGGTGAAGTAATCATGTATTCAATAAAGTAAATTTATAGATATAAACGTGATGACTTATCTTTTTATGGTTTGTAGATCTAGTTGTATAGCATTAGTGAGTTGATAACATTCTAGCATGATGACTCTAGTGGTGGAGAGGCAATTTGCCATGATAACTTCAAGATTGAAGAGGAAAAAATGGGTGCAATTGGAGGGAGAGAGAGTATGTCTAGCTGTATGTAAAGGCTGGTTAAGTTTGTCCCCTTTACCATGCATTTAAATGAATTTCCCCTTAATAACGTTCTTTTAGATATTGTGAAGTTATGAATAGTATTTCCTTTAATGGGAAGGGCTTTTGTAAGATAAATTTGTGCCTTCCATGAGAAGGGCTTTTGTAAGAAGTATTTGTGCCTTCTAGGAGAATGGCTTTAGTATTAGTGTTTGGTATCTCTTGAGAAGTATGGAGATGGTAGAGAATATAGATGTTTTGTGGGATGTAGTATTTGTAATTTGTATGAGTAATAAGTGTGGGTATTTGGTGAGAAATGGGTTTGTAATATATATGAGAAATATGCATGGAAAAGTTGTGAGAGATATAATTTGTAAGATGTATGAGAGATATATAAGATGGTAAATGAATGATATTAGAGTTGCTGGAAAGATTATAGTGATAACTTGTGTTGCTTTCCAAGATATGTGATTTTATAAGAGAAGTGGAGAAAGAGATGTTTAGAGATATGGCTAGCAAGATAGATGTATTTTCTGAATATGGAGAGTGAGAGAATGAGCATAAGATGACTAATGGTGTAATAGAGTATTTAGCAATATTGTTGGGATTTTCTACTGGGGGTGGATAAGGACTTATGAGTAGTGATATGATGGACATTTTGTGAGCTAAGGGCTGAAGAGCTTAGTTTCTAATTTGGAAACTAAGAACCCAGAAGCTCAGATCCTCATTAAGAGCTTAAGAAGATAATTAGAGAAAGAAAAAATAGAGAAGTTTATGAGAGAGTTGTTCTTCTCTATTGGTGTGTCTTAAGGTGTTGATGAAGGGCTCTATTTATAGCTGAGTTTAAGGGGGTATTTAGCAAAGAATCTCAGCAAAAATCTGTCCCAATTATCAATAAATCTTCAGAAAATCCATCTTAGGATTTGGTTGAAAATGGTATGTCTAGCTTTAATATATTCTTGCTGTTTTGGATAATAGTAGCTGGAGGAAAGACCAACAAAAAAGGAAAGGATTTTAGCAAGAAAAGATAGTTTCTTTGGTTGGTTTTGGTTTTTAGCCAAATAGGGAAATTTTGTAATTTCAAGGTTGCTAGGTCAGCTGTCACAACTATTTTAAAAAAGTTGTCCCAACTGTTAGAAAAAGCTGTCACAGCTGTCATAAGACAGCTGTTGCTTAGGGTTGAAATAGAAGAGGTCAGCTGGATGATGTCAGGCTGTTAGAGAGAATATTCAGCATTTATTTCATGGATTTGGCTGAAAATGGTAAGATCTCTTTTAAGGATATCTTGCTATTTTGGGTATAGCGGCTGGCTGCTAGAATTTGAGTATTAAATGTCTGGTAATGTCACTCTCAGCCAAGTTTCAAGTGTGAGAGACCACGCCCCCGGCCCGTTTTATTGTGTTATGTTGGGGCAAACCCA
This sequence comes from Quercus ilex subsp. ballota, assembly GCA_032727855.1. Classification (NCBI taxonomy): domain Eukaryota; kingdom Viridiplantae; phylum Streptophyta; class Magnoliopsida; order Fagales; family Fagaceae; genus Quercus; species Quercus ilex. The sequence goes on from CM064909.1 coordinate 30,919,710, forward strand.
CGTGAATGGGTGGAGTCGTGTTATTGCCTCTCAAAATGGAGGTTCGGCTATTTATATTTTCCCCTTTAGATTAAGGGTTTTACAATGGAGTCGTCACTTATTTAATTGTTGGAATAAATAAGAAAACCATAATTGAAAAATTTATCATTTTATTAATTTGAAATTGAATTTACATTGAACATAGGAAATTACATGGTTTTGGTCCTAGATACAATCTAAGATAAAGTACATGGCTTTGTTTCCTAGTTACAATCTAGAAATTGAAAATTACAAGGATAAGCATTTGATCTACTAACCCTTGATTTAAGTTCGGAGGCTATGTTACAAGGTGGGAAGGTGTTAGGCACCCACCTTGCCCGGTGAAACCGGTCTTCTAGACTATAGTGGCCAACATTCATATCATATCATCCAATATGTCAATCAATTTGCATGTTGAATTTGATGTGTGTGTGTGCATGTGATAAACCCTAATTCAATTTATTGAGCATTACATTTGGATTGAAAAATAAATTCTAATGAATGTGCGTGGATGGTGATAACCTAGATTCAAGAATTTGAAAGAATTATTAAACAAACATGTTTTTCATATTTTTGATGTGAATTTAAGATTAAAACTAGTGATATGCATGAACATGTGATGAACAACCAAGAATATGTGAAGAAAATATAAGAACAATTAAGAACATTCAAACATATTCGAGGGAATTTAAATAGTTACTATCATACTTTAATCTTAAACTCTCATTATGGCAACACAAAAAACAAGTCAGGGAAAGGGATTATACTTTCATGCAAGATCCATACGGTGGAGGAGGAGATTCTTGGTGGAGGTCTTAAGGGTGGAGGAAAGAAGAAGAACTAGGAGAGGGAGAGTGAGTCTCACTCAATACCTTGAGTCTCAGGAAGACCAAGATATGACAAGACTACTCTACTTTACTAGAACTCAAGAGAGGAGAAGAGAGGGGGTTTTTGGTGTCCTTTGAAATGAAGGGGAGGGGGAGGGTTTATATAGTAGTAGTGGAGGGAATATGAATGGAAGGCCATTTAATGAGGGTTGACAAGGATTATGAACCTAGACCTCATTTTAGCCTTGGGAAAAATCTGGTGCATTAAATGGAGAGATTGGTGGGAGTGGGGAGCAAGTCAAAATTCGGTTTTCCCGTAGCTGCTGTAACATTTTGTAGAGCCAACTTCGAAAAATCATATCTGACCCAATTCTGATAGGACTTGTCTCGTTCTTGTGCTCAAATTGAAGCCCCGGATGTCTAGTTTCTGGGAAAATTAACCTCATTCACAGATTCAAAATATTCTGAGAGATATTGATGAAATGGTGAGCAGAGGTCCTTTGTTAGAAAATGGTTTCAGCACAATTAACATTAATAGGTCCCAAATTAGCTTCCAATTAACATTAAATGGCTCCAATCACTCCCATTTCAGAATAATTTGGTTCCAAATTTACTCTAATTAAAAGATAATTACACAAATTACTCATTGAATAATTAATGTTTAACTATCTAATTAATTAGGTGTATGCAACCTCACCATAAAATGTAGTCCTAACCAATCAAGTTATGACACATTATTGATCTCAAATTGATCACTCCTATAACCAATTGAAATCAATTGTTCATAATCATATATAGTCGGACTTAATTTGTGATAGTACATCTTAGCCATTAAAACTTGATTTGATGATAACTTTCAATCTGGTGGTCCGATTAGGGCTTATGCCCAGTCGACTTGATCGTTACAATATCAAGATCATTTTGGTGAAATGAGTCTGATGATCTAATGGCTAGAATCAAGATGCATATTTCCAAGACAAAATTACCCTTTTACCCTCCATACGTGGTTAAATACGGGTTGCAAAATGGGGTGTTAACATCAAGTACTGAACACATTGCTGGTGTTCTGTTGGAAAGGTTTCCTCTTTTGGGTATTTATATTTTGGTCCATGATCTTATTACAATACATCTTTAGTAAGTAATAGAATGATCGATTGATAGTTAATGAAGATTTAGAGATTTAGTCAAGGTCTCATTGTGTTGTGACTTAATCTTGGTGAGCAAGAAGAACATTTAATGTTTTGCTCTGGTAGCTAGTAGGGGAATAATTGGTCTGACTATGGCAGAAGGCAACTGGGTATTAAAGATATCGATCATGAATAATTTATATTTGAATATTAAAGATAGCCAATTAGATTCAACCATGTGTTTGACTTGGATTTTAGCTGAAAATAGTAATACAATTTATGTAGAATAATATGATTAGGTTTCTAAATTTGTATAGTAATAGCTAGAGATTGAATGAATAGTTATTTTCTCAACATTTAGATGGTTGGAGATATTGAGTATTTGTCATATGATGAATATTAAGTTTTAGGAAAAGTGCAATGGAGAGTTTTATCATTTTAAGTGCTATGTGATAAGAAAGGCTTATAATATGTTACCTGCTACACACTGGCTCATCAGAGTTCAAGAAGTTGGAGAAGACACGCCAAGCAACATGTTTCTTTTATCAACTTTAAACCGCTGGAACTTTACTGAACATACCTCTTGTCCTTCCAAACCACGACTCCCAAAATAAAGAGACTCATGAGCTTAAATCATGAGCCAAAGATGAGATGACATACCTTGGGCTTTGTTGTAATTTTGTGTCAATTTGGGCTTTTGTTGGAGAAGCCGCTTTCCATGAATATGTGGGAGGTGATATGGGCCGTGAGTTTTGATTCATTGCTTGAGCCTGATCCATATGTTGATGTTGATAATGTTGTGGGTTATGATCCCAATTGATGAAGAAGAAATGTGAACCATGAATCCGCCTCTTGAAGTAAGGATCTTGTGGGCCATGTGAGCCCAATCCACGTAGTTAGATAAGATATAAGCTTATTTTGGGCTTTAAAGGAAATTTACCCAAAATTCAATGATATGTTGATGTGGCTTGGGTTGCCAATGAAGTAATACCATGTGGCATGGAAAAAGAGTCCTCAATAGTATTTAATTCTTGTTTATTGCTATTATAATGAAGGCCATAATATCTTGGATACTATGGAAGTTTTCCCTCATATATGTTGACTTAATAATAATGAGGAAAATATATGATTTTTATAATGTAAACACATTTATGGACTAATCAGACATTACCGCTGGAGGTATGTCATATTCACTGATGGACCATTTTTCTCTTGTGTACTTGTTATAATGGGCCCACTTTTATATTAACCGACTACGGAGGAAATGCATAATTTTTATTATGCGAATACACTTATTAATTTGTCAAGCATCTACTGCTACACTTTTCACTTGTTTACCGTTGGACTATTATTTATGCACTTATTGTGGTAGGCCATCCTTTGTGCTAGTTTATCTTTGTAGGAGGTATTTTTGGGACTTTATTATAATCTTTTTTGGATGCAACCCGGACCTTGAGCAAAATGGGCCTTCCACACTTCACCGATAGCCTTTGGGTCATATTCTAAGCCCAAAGTCAAGTCTCGGTCTTGGCTTCCCAAATATCATATTGGCGACGAAAAAATGCCCTTTGACATAAGTCAAACAAATTTTCTATTTGTCTACTAGATCATTTTGTTATTTCATTATATTACTCCTCTAAATTCCCAACAGTTTGGCAGTTGATTTTTTTGTAAGTCGATTTTTTTTTTTTTGTTAAATATTGAAAAGGTCCAAGAATCAAGCCAAACCAACGGTAGTAACAATAATACTGAACGATTTCTTTAATCACCTTGTGGATGTTTTCCTTCTCACATTTCTCTTTCTCTTCCCTATGCCTTATCAATGCTTTTCTCCTCAATGACAGTTTTTTGTTTTAATATATACATCTTATGTAAAAAGGTGAGCAGATACTGAAACTTAATGGGTAAAATGAAAAGGCACAACTGTTCGGTATTTTTAAATGTATACGTGACATAAATTTATATAGCCACGTGGAGTAATAAGGAGTGGTCAACAAAAAGTCAAAAGTTTCACTTTCATACCAATGCTTTTCTTCTTAATGACAGTTTTGTTTTTGTTTTAATATATACATCTTATGTGAAACGGTGAGTAGATATTGAAACTTAATAGGCAAAATGAAAAGGCACAACTGTAAAGCGGCACTTTCGTGTAACATGCTATGGTCTCAACACCCTTACGAGTTAGTGATGAGTTTCACGCGCTCTAAGCCCAGCCTGCGCGTGGTTTGGAAGAGACGCGGTTCCTTTGTCGTGAAAGAAGTAATGAAGAAAGGGAAGTCTCGGGTCAAACCGCGTTTGTTGTTGCCTGTACAACTTTCTAGAGCACAGATTTAGCAACGCATTCTAGGCACAGATCATTGTTATTGGATGCATCGTTAGGTTATGCCAAGTAAAATCTGCTCCATTTTTAAATGTATACGTGGCGTAAAAATTTATATAGGCACGTGGTGTAATAAGGAGTGGTCACCAAAAAGTCAAACATTTCGATTTTATATTATACTAGTTGCTAATCGATGCAATGCATGGGTAAGGTATTTAGTATGATATATGATTTAATCTTGGTTTATTTATTAACAATTATATGTTATAAAAGGAAGAAAAAAAATTATTGTACAATTATTATTATTATTATTATTATTATGCTTTAAAAAAATTAGGGAACATAAATTTTTTTTTAAAAAAGTCATTATAAATTAACAAAATTTGTTAACGAACGTGGAATTGAATTTGTTCCCCAAAATATGCATCTCTTTATCTAACTTAAAAATAAAATCTACAAAATATGAATTTATACATTACAAAAAGTTTTATATCCCTAAACTTATTATTTAGGGGTGTATACTGTAGCAACCACACTAACATTTGTTCTGAGAAATTTTGTTAAAACCCATAATTCTTATCCCATAACCCAAAGATTCCCAATTAATATAAAAAATAAAATGGAGCTTCAAACATATCAAATTCTATACTCATTTAACAAAATCTGCTTCACATTGAATATTCTCTAATTATTTAACAAATAGACAATCCTCTTCTACAATATCCAACAACTAAACCTTAAAATAACCCAACTTAAAATTTGGAATGGTGAATACTATTAGTGGATAGCAATAACTACAAAAATTATCTTTTCTGATTGCCTACAATATTATGGATAGCAATAACCACAAAAATCTACTATAGCCATTTAGCCTGTTATTAATAACAAGCTAAATGGCTATAATAGATTTTTGTATATAGAGAACTGTAAAGTTGTAATTTACAATTATGTATTTTGTTGGCTTTTATTTCGTACCAAATTTGATTGTAATTTTATTCAATCTTTTGTACTTTGTATTTAATGTGGGATTTAATTGTAAGGGTTGTGTGATAAAGAAAGAGAGAGTGTGAAGACTCAAGCAATTGAAGAATGGAGAGTTTTTGCGGGTATCTCGCGACTAAGCATCTGGCGAAGTGATGCATGTAACCTGCATATGCTGGAATGCGAAGAGTTAGGACAGGATGGAGACAGCTGTGTTTCACAAGTATCTTGCGGGTAAGGCCTTCTCACGAGACACCCGCGAAACATTCTGTTTTGCCAGGCTGTACTATCTGATACACACTTTCTGTGCCTACACTATATATACCCACATTACCCACAAATGTTGAGGAGTGCTTCTGAGAGAAAATCCTAGCCACAAAACTTGAGAGTTAGAGATTGCTATACCCACATTTCTCTACACAATTGCTTGTGGATTTTCTTCAACTCCTACCTTTCTATTTTCATATCATTGAGAGGTTGATAACCCAGACACTTCCACACTCTTTTAGAGTGTCAAGTGAGGTTTTGGTGCTGCTGGGAAGTATTAGAAGAAGCCAAGGATGGCAGATGCAACATGGAGCTTGTTGCGGGATCCGGAGAGCTAGACAAGACACGGTTTTGAGAAGCCTTGTTGGAGTAGGAGCTTGGAGGGCTTAGGTGCATCGAGTAGATTAGGCTTGGAGGGTCTCTTGCTAACCCGTGTATCCCAATTGATTGTCTAGTGGATTGATTATTGCTTGGAGGGCAGTGGAGAGGTTTTTCGCTGAGTTCTTCGATTTCCTCTTCGATAACACATCGGCTTGTTATCTTGTGTTTACATCTTTCTTCCCTACTCTTTTACATTCCATTTTACTGCTGTGTTGCTTTGATTATGGATTAGAGTAGCTTGTTTGTTTATTCGCTCGCTTTTACACTATTCCGCACTTTGTATTAAGTTAGTGTAAAATCTATCGAGCCGTAACTTTAATTTGGGGGTCTAAAAAGCTCTTGTTTTCAACACATTTTTGAGCTTTCAACAACAACCTTATTGTTTAGCCTATTATTAATAACAGGCCAAATGGCTATAGTAGATTTTTGTATATAGAGAACAACCTTACCGTTTAAAACTAAATTAAATGATTGGATCGATAAAAAATTTTCACCAAAAAGAGAAAGAGAGGAAAAAAAAATTACATAAATCAAGCAACCTTGTCTATCATGTCTCCAATATCAAGTTTTTGGTCTTTAGACCCTACTTTAAAGTATGGTTTATATAGAGAGAGAGAGAGTTAGGGTTAGGCATACATGGGTTTACATTAGAATTAGGTCTCTTGGGTCTACACACATAAACCTAATACCTCTAACAATTTAAACACTCCAAAAATCCTCTTCTTAAGAGGTAACTCACCTAAATCATCAATGACTTTTTCTTTGAGAAATTTGTTAAAAATTCTCTAATTTTAGTACCATAGAAAAGTCATTATCAAGATAATAGCCAAGAAAGCTCATGCAAGAAGTAGACAATGCAGAAATTTTGTATAGTACCTACCATCAGACGTTTCTCAAAAATACAAAACTAAACAAAGACCATCAAAATACAAAAAGACATAAAAAATTAAATACTTACAATTTCTAGTCACCTTGGAAATTCAAGACGAAGCAACATACCAAAAGCTGTCCAGTTAGGACTCTAAGGGTACGTTTGGTACATTAAATGAAGATTACAACAGGAATTGTAATCTTTATTACTAGGAATAAATGTGTTGTAATGTAATTACTAAACCTATTCATTAGTTTGGTTATAAGTTATAACATTAGAATGAAACTTAACATTTATTTTAGAAAATATCTTACTCATACAATTATGTCTCCTTAAAAATTGTTATTTTTAAATTTAAGAGAGATATGTGTTTTTTTTTTATGATTTTATAATTTTATAATTGTTAGATGTATATGGAAAGTTTGTTTATTTGAAAATAAGTTAAGTTTTGAAATTATTGCTTTTACTAAGGAATAGCTAATGCAACATTTTAAAGAGGAATAGTTATACCTCATTTTGAAGAATAACTATTCATAAGGAATAATTATTTCTTGTAATAAAAATATAACCAAACTAAAGAATAACTAAACTATAGGAATAACTATTACATTACAGTATCTATTACAGTCTACCAAACATGCCCTAATTCATGGTAAAGGGATTGGGTTGGGGTACAGGCAAGGAAACGTATAGAGAATTTGTAACACTCCAACCTAATTACATAATTAATTTTATGGGTTTATATGCATATTATTATCTTAATTACTTTTAAGTGCATAAAGCTTTGATTTTGTACATATTATAAATAATTGAAATGGCTAATGGTAATATAAATATATACTTAGTAGGATGCATGGTTGGTGTTTTAATTAGGCATATGATGCATGACATGTGATAGTGGAAATTCCACCCACATGCAACCAATGAGAATTCAACACAAATAATGCTAAAGCATCATGCATGTTGACAAACCAAAAGGCCAAGACTTGGCCGGCCATGCAATCACCAAGAGCCACTTTAATTCCTTCTTGACTTTTCCCATGACACTAGAACATCTAAGGAACAATTCCCCCTCTATTTTCCACGAGTACACACACCCACAAATCAGTAAAGTCACCACACTTTGCCATCTTTTTCTCTTAAGGAAAGAGATAGGAAGCTCTCTTAAGCCTTTCTCTCAAACACACGTACCTCCCACCCCCAAAAGTCCACTTCTATCTTCTTTCGCTACCCAAAAGTCTTCTCCCTTATCTTATCTTCTTGGCTGCACCAGACCAGAAAGTCCAGCTCTTTTCTTCTTTCTCTCTTCTTCCTTTGCTCTTACACGGCTGTACCTCTCTTTCACCTTCTCACCAAAAATCATAGACAACTCTCTCTAAGAAGAAATTAAAAGCCTAACACTAAGGTTTCATCTTCAAAGTTGTGGGTAAGTAATTAAAACTTCATCTGATTTTGTGTGGTTGGGTGGTATAATTGTTTGTGTAGTTTCACTCTTTGTTCTCTACTCTGATTTTGGAATCTGAATTTGTGATTTTGTTTTAATAAATTGAAAGTTTGATGATTATGGTCTATTGGATGCCTATTAGGGTATTTTAATATGTATTGTATAGGCATAAAAATACCCAAATGAAATGAAGGCCAATTGCTATTTGTTGATGATTTTTGTAAGAACGTGCACTGAAGCTGTCACTGTGACAGATTTGATGTTTACAAAACGAAAATTCTGTATTAAATCATATTTTGTGAATTAGGATGCTAGGAATAGGTTTTATGAATCCTAAGACATGTATGGTTGTTGTGGAAGTGGTCTCACAGCATTTGGATGAATAGAAAAATAATGATTTAATTTCTAATTTGCATGAGTTTCTGCCAGGACAGATCTGAACACGTTGGATTTTATGATTTTTAATAAATCATGGTTTTATGCCTTGACTACGAAAGTTTTATGGTATATACTAGACATACAAGGGAGTATTTCTGTAAAATTTCATGACATTTTGATATGTGTGGACAGCCCATTCGTATTTTACAAATGGGGCTTTTGCTGCTGAAATGAACCGTAAACAGTGTAGGATAACTCTGACTTGGTGGATTTAATTTTGAAGATAGGTTGAATGTTTTGAGCTATAATTTAATATGCTCATCCTTTGGTATGTTTGGATCGTATATAAATTTTATGCCTTGGTTTCTCTTTGGTTTGGGTGTATAATCTGCTTGATGATTTTATCATGTGCTTTGGGGAACTTTATGTGATGGGAATTAAGATTTTCTTGAGTTTGAGAGTTAAGTTGTGATTGAGATATAAGTTTAAATACTTAGGAAGAGTTTGTCAATAATAAGTTTTGGTTTTGCATTTAGGTGGCAAGAACGAGAACACGGACACTTGAGCTCCTCTTGTACAATCTCTCACGTATTCAGTTTTCAGGTAAGGGATTTGTGACATGTACTTTTGATAAGTATAAAGATTATTTCGAAAAGTATTATGCATTAAAGCTTTTTATTAGATATATTACATATATGCATAATTTAAGTAAAATATGTGTTCGTGAGTTGTTCAATCTTATATACATAAAAATTTTAGTATATTGATGCTATTATTTATATCACGAATATAATATTTAAGAATGAAGTGGATATGCTACTATTGTGAAACATTTATGTAAAAGTAAAGTTATCAGAAAAATATAGTTTGCAGTTATTCCATTGTTATGATCTGAACTTAGCCAGTAGAGGTTATAGTACTGGTATTTCCATAGAAATTCTGATTGGCCATTAAAAGTGGGTCTGGCTCTGCTGTACCCGCCCTTGTTGGTAACAGCCAACTTGTGGAGGATGTCAACCTACCCCCATGGTTGAAAACATGTATTATGATGATATGATTCCGGAATTACCTAGCATTGTGGGGAATGCTGGATGCCTGGCACTCTGTGCTGGAAGCCTCCCAAAGTTGTGACAGACTTACAATTGGATTAACTAATATGTATTACAAATGAGCTGTTAAGCTATTTGGAAATTATAAGAAAAGTACGATGAAAGGCAAATGAAGTATTTTATCTGAAAGTTCATACGTTATTTTTAAGAACAACATGAACAGTACAAAGGCTATTTCATCAAAGTTGCGTATCCATAAAATATTTGATTTACATGCATTCTTATTAAGGGCCCATGGAGCTTAAAACCTTACCGGGTTTCGCAGCTCACCCTATTATATTTCAGTGCACAGGTTCTTCTTGGAAGCAGCGAGAGTATTAGAGGTGGCATGGATTCTTTGATTCTCGTTTATTAGAATGTAGAGTTTTGTTGTATAGTGGTTTAGCTCTTTTGTTGTATAGGAGGAATCAAGATATACTTGATTCTTGAGCACAGATGTAATTCAGTATCTTAGTTTGTTTTGAACCCCGGTTGTATGTCTTTGGGGTTAGGTTTGTAATAAGAGTTTTGCTAATGTTTAGCTATGTAATATTTACTAAATACCTTAAGTTTCAGTCAGGTGGTAATCTTCCAAGTTCAAAGGAAAGGAAATTTCAGGATTTTTATTATTTTTGTATATTATGGTTTTTATGCAAGAAAATAAGCAGGTATTCAAGAAACAAATTCTTGTTAAGCCCCTTCAGTTTAGGTTGGTTCGTGTAAGTATTGAGGTAAGCTTGATATTAACATGCCGGTCATGCTCTAAATCCTGAAGTACAGGTTTGGGTCGTGACAGAATTGAGAGAAAAGCAACAACCTTCATTCTTAGAGACTTGCGTCTCTTTATTCACTTGAGACTCTAATTCATGGTGAAGGAATTGGCTTGGGGTGCAGGCAGGGGGAACATATAGAGAGAGAAAGAGGAAGGATTCGTTAAATTTATAGAGAGAAGAAAATAAAATTTCAAATTAATAAATTAATAAAAAAATAATGTTAATGTGGAAAATTGTGAAGCCTCCAAAATTTATGTGACAAGCTTTTATGAAACCAACAAAAAGTCAAAAGTTTTGATTATATACATATATATATATATATATATATATGTATATATATATGGCATCCAATAGCATATGTATGAACAATCAAGATAGATAAACGCATGTCCTATAAAATAAAATAAAATAAACGCATGTTCTATCAAAAAAAAGAAAAAGATAAAGATAAACGACATGTCTGTGGTTAAGACTATGAACGATAAGCGTTTGGCTGTATATATAGCCCTGTGTGACTGTGTCAAAGGAGATTGGAAAGGGTTTGATGTTTGCTAATTAGAATGCGTGTCCTGGCTTTGTACGTTCTATAAGGAAAATACCTACAAGTAGAGAATCGATGCTTATTCCTTCGACAAAATGAAATCCTTCAAGGAAAGGATAACAGTGATCAACAGATATCCTTGGAACACTTTTCAGCTAGGAATAACACAGCTTCTCTCTCTTCCTTTATAAGCAGAAAAAATCCAAACTTATTGTTGTGAACAGCATCTACACAGCTCTCTGGTCAATTTCATTATCATGGCCAATCTTTTCTTCGATATCCCAGATGGTATACTACATATATCTTTATGTTCTTCGTAGTTTGTATGTGTCTTTTTAGTTTTTACATATTAAAGCATTATTTGCATGAATGAAATCCTATGGCTAGTTTTATCACTCCTTTATGCTACTTAGCCCCTGTATACAATTGCCACCATATCAATTTAGAACACAAAACCAAAGTTGTTTTTTTTTTTTAATCTAAATATTCAGTTTTTGAAAATTATTTTGTTAAAAAATTTCTATCGCAACTTATTCAGCTATGTAGCATTTTTTCGAACTTAGCTTTCTCAAAATTGAGTTCAAAGTAAAACTGGATTTCTCCAAAGTCTAGTTTTATACAATTTAGTTGTATATGGCAAACATGGAATTCGATTTTCTCAAACTCAAGTTTTATGTTCTATTGAATTGCATAGAACTCAATTTTAACAAAATTAAGTTCCATGCTAAAACTCAATTTTCTGAAAGAGATAACATAACAAAATAAGTTGCAAAAAGAGGCTTTGTAACAAAGTAATATTCAAATACCGAATATATATTTAACAAAAATGACCAAAGAAAATAATGCAAAAGAGTTAAATGATTGGTTCCTTTATGAGATTGCAAATAAAATATATGTTTCTTATTTTTTTATTTTTGTAGTTCATTTCTGTGACATTTTGATTTCCTTTGCTTGAATCAGAATACTGTGATTTTCATTGGATTTGAAAAGAGATTGATGAGTTCAATTTTTTTTATACTCATCTTGAAGACATCTCCTATTATCACCATGGAAGTACTTGCCATGGTGATAATAGGAGATGTCTTCTTATTTCACAACAAAGTTTGAATGTTGCAACTTGTAATGCACATGCACAAACAAAAGAGGCTTTTTCATATTCCTTAAGATGTCCAAACAACCCTATCATATGATCATCTCATTTTACATGATTGGCAATATTATATATATTTTAGCTCTTACCTCCTATGTTTGTGAACACAATTTGCAGACATTTCAAGATCTACTTCAGATGCACCAACAATGCACTATACAGTCAAAATAAAATCATTTTCATTACTTGCAAAGAATTCAATGGAAAAATATGATACGGGGGAATTTGAATCTGGAGGTTACAAGTGGTACATTTTCTTCTTATCTGTTAATTTAATCGGTAGCAAGCCATAGCTAGCTACCTTTTGATAGGGGCACGGCCTTTCATTATCACTATTTTCATGTATTCGTTAAAATGTATCAACCAATTAGGGATTTTCTTACAGGAAATTAGTTATCTACCCCAATGGAAACACGAACAAGAATGTAACCGAGTACATCTCTCTCTACTTGGCAATTGAAGCAGCAGATTTACGCCCTCCTGGTTGGGAAGTGCATGCAATTTTCCGGTTTTTCTTGCATGATCAGATCAGGGATAACTACCTGACTATTGAAGGTATTCCTCTCTTTGCATACTCAAAAGGTCTCAGGAGGTAACCATTTTTTTTTTAAACTTTTTTTCATAATTATTGACATGACTTTATAACAATGACTATAACAAAGGCCTGGTTCAAAATATTTTGGGGTCGGCTATAAATCCTCAACAACCTAGTTATCACTTGTATTCTTTTCCTTCATTTTAATCTATCCGAAATTATACTCTTTATCACTTCTTTAATTGACATGTCATTTTTTTAAAGAGATTTTTATAAGGAGGGTTTACGCCATCCATTAAGGACATAACATATCATCATATTACTAAAACATATAAATACGTCCGATCACACATAATAACCCTTTGGTTTACCACTTCTATTAATGTTATTTTTGGTCTTTTTTTACTATTTATTGTTCTCTCAACTTGAATAAACTTTTACTTTTAACTCATACAACATTTTTTTTTCATGGTGGTATGTGGTTAATTAAATCTCTAAATCAAACCTCAACTTTAACTTTTTTCCTGGGAACTAATGAAGCATTGTTTATGTATTCTTGTCTAGGGTTTGTTGTTGTTGTTGTTGTCGTCTAAGTATTCTTGTCTAGTTAACACATCTTCAATATCTCAGTTTAATGATATTATCGAAGTTTATCAATTTCTCAGTTTTTTCTTCTAACATTAAATGACAAAATATTTATTCTTTTTGTAAATTTGTTTTCCTTGATCACAATAACGTCTATCTCATGCAAAAACAAAGCATTTGCTCTTTGCTAATTATTTTTGTCACATTGTATTGCATATAGATACCAAAAAAAAGGAAAGGCGCTTTCGTGGAATAAAGCTTGAGTGGGGCTATGATAAAGTCATTCCTCTCAAAACTTTTAAAGATGCCAGCAATGGATATCTTGTTGATGACACCTGTGTGTTTGGAGCCGAGGTCTTTGTTAGTAAGCAAAGAAGCATGGACAAAGGAGAGTGTCTAGAACTAATAAAGGAGTCCATTACAAACAAATATCAATGGATAGTCCCGGACTACTCCAAGTTGACCGAAGAATATTATGACTCCAATTCATTCAATGTTGGAAATTATAAATGGTACTTATTTATGAATTATGATCAGCTTTCTTGGCTTTTCTTGACCCTTAAGTGTTTGTCTGTGTGTGAGAGAAGTGCTATATATATATATGCTGATTGTTGCAGGAAGATATGCCTCCGTCCCAACGGAGAAGGCATTGGAATGGGCAGCTATAATTCTCTGTATTTGGCTCTGGCTAATAAATCAAGCCTTTCTCCTGGTATGAAAATTTTTGCGGAATTCACGATGCGCATCCTGAACCTAACAAATGTCGACAAGAGTCTTTCTGCTAAACGTAATTATCAGCTTCAGCTAGTTTGTTTGTTTGTTTGTCTCTGTTTTTTCTTTGAGGATGTGATGCCGTAAAATCAAGCTTTGATAGAGACATCAGGCGGTATTAATTGTCAAGTTTTGAAAAACAAACTATATAGGTGTCAACTTAATTATTAAGATGTGGTATAGAACCACACGCACAACCATAATAAATGGGAATTCTGAAAATTTGCTAAAATCTTTCTTTTACTCTTTACAGTTGGTAGATGGTTTAGTGCCTCACGCCATGAGCATGGTTGGAACCGATTCATCTCAATCGGTTCTTCCAATCTGACCAACATGGGATTACTGTACATGGACGCGTTCGTGGTGGAAGCAGTGGTCACTATACTTGCAGTGGTTAATACAACATCCTGAGTTTGTAGTGCAAAATTATCAGATGTAAATTTGAAATCATATGATTTATGAATGATAGGGTTGTAGGCATGCACTATGTGCATCAACTCAATTGTTGGTTGTTTTTATCAGTTCTTGGTGTCAGGTGTGTACTATATATATTTTCATCTTTCCTTTCCTAAATTTCATTCACATACATTCTGCGTGGATAATTACAATAAATTGTTTTTATACATTAATTCTGTGACTATATGACACGACAGAGTCGCCGGTAAGCTCTAATTCAAATATCATCTCTTCTTCTTGTAACTTATCAAAACTCAACAAGTAATAAAAAGAGAAAAAGAATTTGATGCCAAATAATTTCCGTTATTAGTAACAGGTAAGAGGAAACATCATCATCATCAGTTCGATTTAAGTAATTTGCAATATTGCAATATGCAAACATGCATAAATAATCTCATTTCTTAATATTTAGAACTTTTCAATGTTCACAGAAAAATTATTTATAAGATAAGACAACAATTCTTGAACGGGTTAAGAAAATTGAGAGAATCAACAAAACCTAAGAAAGGGATCAAGATTTTTTATTTTTTATTTAGAATAAAAAAGGGGGTTGCAATGCAACATGAGGACCTCTCAGGAGGTCACCCATTTTAATACTACTCTCAAATATATAGAAGGGTGATAATGTAAGATAAAATACATGCGCATAATACTTTCTACCTTGTGATGCAACATATAAACAAACTAGCTATCCTTAAGTTTAAAACTCTCAAGGCACAGACTGGCCACAACATGCTCCCAGGTATAGTACTGTTATAGATATAAGTTTTCAAATTCAATGTATGGATACTTATCAGATTATTATTGATGAAGCTTGAATTCGTCAGTCAGAGTGTGCAAACAAGAGTGGACTCCGGCCTACAAGAATGTATTCTCGAGAGTGGTCACCGGTGTGGTGCTTGCCACAATGCCTCCGATGCCAAAGTCAGTATCAGAAGTTTTTTAAGAATGAGCAATATAATGTATTGGAATCAAAGAAATCTCTCGATATCTATCTCAGTGTGTATGTACCTTGTTCTTGTCAATGTGGGGGTTTTATATATGTTACTGCAGCCTCTAGCCGTTGGGTAGTTATGGTGGCTTTAATGTCCTCTTGGGTAACATTTTCTGGCCTCATAATGTTGCTTTAATTTGCTCCCAACGGTCTGTACAATTGGCTTTGTAACCGTCCAGGGTGTTTATTGGCGGCATTGAATGAGATGTTTACCATCGTCAGTGAAGTGGATACTCGTCCCTGCAGGCCCGTCTCGTCTGTCCAATTGATCTCCTCCATACTTGATTTCGTCAGTCCCATTAGCTACCCCCGGATTCCGTGGTCGTCATGACATGTCATGTTGACCAGGGAAGGTGAATAGTTTTTGGATTGTAAGCGGTTAGGTTTCCGTGCTGTATTAAATGTGTTGCGGCGGCGCCTTTTGGGTTGTGGCCTACGTGGCACATTTTGACTGGGGGAGTTAATACTCCATACGATAAGACTATTGGTTTTCCCGCTGGTTCTTTAGTTTCCCAATTCTTGATTTTAAACTTCCCCTTTTTTCACTTTTTCCTTCTCACTTTTTTCAAAAATCCTTCAATCATTGCTCTGACCATCTTCTCCGGCAACCTCATTCTACTATTTTCCTTCGACTTGGTGCACGACGCAGTGGTGCTTTCCCTGTTCATTGCTTTCTAAAGGTACGCCCACTCTTTTGTTCCTTTCTATGTTTTTCCTTTCTTTGCTGTTACAACCCCATTTTTGATTACTTTTCTCTCCTTTTTTCCTTCTTTTTCTTTGTTTTGTTCTTGCTTTCTTGGGGGTTTAGCTTATACTGTGTCTTCTTTTCGATTTTCATGGTTCGTAGCTCTGAGGTTAGGACAGTCTGCCCATCAATTTCTTTCCTATTTGCTCGCTTAGGGGGGTCCTTAGGTGTTTTTTCTCATATTGAGAATTTTGTTTTTGAGGGCAATTGTTTGAGCGTAGCATTGGCTGATTTGTGCCCTTGCTTCGTCAGTCACTAGACTGGTTTGCCAACGAGGTGGGAGAGCGAAGGAATATGTCCGAGGTTAGGTCGAGCGAGCTCGAGACTTGGTTGTCGTGTAGCGGTGACCCAGCGGAGGGGGATACAACCATCTCTGCCCCTCTTGAGGTTAGGGCTTTCCATGCTCTAGAAGAGAGGTGTGGGCTGGACGCTGACACACTTAGGAGATTTAAGGATAGATTTCAATTCCCAGATCGGGTTAGGGTTCATCTGCCCAATAAGGAGGAACGGGCTTGCCACTTCTTCCCAGGCGAGGTGTGCTTTTACGAGTCTGTCTTCGTCTGTGGGCTGAGGTTTCCCGTCCATCCCTTCTTGATGGAGTTGTTAGACCATTTTGGTATTGCTCCTGGGAAACTTATGCCTAATTCGTGGAGAATATTGGTCAGTTATATAGGGATATGGCTAGCCGCCACGGACGGAGATATGCTTAGGGTCGATGAGCTCATCTATTTGTATCGCTTGAAAGTGTCAAAGGAGCACGGGTACTATGAACTGGTGCCTTGGGAGAGGAAGACTAGGATCGTCAAGAAGTTACCCTCGTCCTTCAGATACTGGAAGTCCAGGTTTTTCTTTGTGTCTAGGGACGATTTTGAAACTCCCTCGGGCGAGGTTTGGGGTGATCTCCCGAGGTTGCATCGTCGATGGGGAACCCCGACCTTAGGTGCGTCAATATTCCCTTTCATACATTAATTTCCGGCATGCTTGCCTTTTATCGTTATTGATTCTCTTATTTCTTCTTCTGTGCAGTTAAGAGACGGCCTAAATTGAAGAGCAGGTATAAGGAATGGGTTCAGAAGGCGATTGAATACGTGCAGACGATCAAAAGTTGGGACGACCTCATAGATCCCAGGACACTTGCCTTCTACTGTCTTGGCCCAGATCCGTCCAGTTACGTCCTGCGAAATCTTGATATTGAGGGAAAAAAGAGTAAGTATTGAGTTCGTCAGTATCCAACTTATACCCATCTCTTCACTTTTTTTTTTAACAAGTGTTTCCTTCTTGCAGAGATGACGACAAAATTCAACAAAGACATGTATGCCAAGATGAGGGTCAAGAAGGACGAGCCTCTGTTGAACTTGGGAAAAAAACTGTGCGCGTCACTGGGAAGAGTGGCTCTGTCCCTCCTGTTTCTTCCGTCAGCCTAATTGTGTCAGGGGTTGCGACGACGAGGACCGCTTCTCCCACGACTTCGGTGGAGGAGATCGGGGGTACTCCCGTTTCCAAAAGGCCGAGGTTGTCCGAGAAGGAGAAGGAGAAGGAGAAAAGCGTTCCTCGTCCATCCACGCTCTGGACTGATGAGAGGCTGGCCGTGGACAGGGCTCACGAGGTGGTGACTGCTATAGATCTGAAGGTCTTATCTGGTGTTCCGTTCAATGACGTGGCTGGTCGCCACGTCCAAAAGCTTGTACAGGTTAGTTCGTTTGCGCCACCCTCCTTCTTCTTCTTCTTCTTATTATTTCTTTCACTGACGACTCTGAATTCCTTTTCTAGGTACTAGGAGAGAGCATCCATATCACTTCTGAATATCTTACCCAGGAGACGAGGGTGGCGTCTCTTACATCCAGGATGGAAACTCTGGAGGCGGAGAACTCCACGTTGAGAAAGAATCTTATCGATTCTATGGGCGAGGCTGCTTCCTTGAAGGAGAAAGTGAAGACACTGGATGACGAACTTAGAGTTGAGCGCCAGTTGACGTTGGAGAAGGATGAGCAGCTCTTAGGTGCTAAGGAGATGCTGAAGACGATAGCTGTGAGGTCGGTGGAAGCATTCCAGACTACCGATGAATATAACACCATTTTGTTCAGTTGGTATTTCAAAGGATTTGAGCTCCTGAGGAGATACCTTCTGAAGCATCCTTCTGGGGTGGACATGGAGAAGTTGGACCTGGAGGAGGTAAACCAGGAAATGGCTGCTGACGAGGCTACCCAATCTTCTGCCATTGAGCCCGACGCTCGTGAGGATGTCCCTGCTAATGACGCTCCAGCTGGTGAAGACGATGCTACCAACGCCTGATTCTGATATTTGTGAAAATTTCTTTCTCTTTTGGTGGATGCCCGTCATGTTTTTAGGCCAATTTTTTTTTTTTTTTTTGACCTAATTTCTGAACAATTGCTATTTATTTTATTTTGATAACAATATTGGCAACCCAGTGTTTATGGGTTTTATATAAAAATAATGGTAATTGCCCTTGGTTTTGGGACTTTAATTAAATTTGTTGCATACTTACTTGCACTTCATGATTACCCACGTGTTTGTTGAGTTTTGCCTGACACCATATGTTGTGCTTAGTGGAAGTTCCTTACTGTGACTTTCTTCTCTTTCGTCGGTAGTTTTAGCTATTTCCTTGCAAATAGAACTCCTTTGGTTCAGGCAAATGGGTTGGGCGCCCGGGTTCAGCTCTTTGTTTTAATTCGTTGTGATACCATCGTCGGTAACTTACATCCGTCAAGGCAGAATCTTGCCACTTAGCTGTTTTATCACTTCAACCCACTTTTAGGGATTTTGTCATCTATACTTGTATTCGTCAGTAACCTACATCCGTGAAAACGGAATCTTGTTACTTAGCCACCTTTTTGACTTACACCTTTTTAAGGGATTTTGTCATCTTTAATTAGCTTCGTCCGTAACTTACATCCGTCAAGGCGGAATCTTGTTACTTAGCCATTTTTGACTTACACCCACTAAAGGGATTTTGTCATCTTTGATTGGCTTCGTCCGTAACTTAAATCCGTCAAGGCGGAATCTTGTTACTTAGCCATTTTTTACTTACACCCACTAAAGGGATTTTGTCATCTTTGATTGGCTTCGTCCGTAACTTACATCCGTCAAGGCAGAATCTTGTTACTTAGCCATTTTTGACTTACACCCACTAAAGGGATTTTGTCATCTTTAATTGGATTCGTCCATAACTTACATCCGTCAAGGCGGAATCTTGTTACTTAGCCATTTTTGACTTGTTTGGCTTTGTATAGTTGGCCAGACCTGTTTGCAAGGAGACATTAGCTGAATAATTCATTTATTGACTTTAAGAACGAATACATTTATATGCTACATCTATTGATGGTATTTCTTCAAATGCTCGATGTTCCATGGCCTTGGTAATCTTTGTCCGTCGAGGGTCTCCAGATGATAACTGCCTTGTCTGGAGTAGTGAACGACTTAGTAAGGTCCTTCCCATGTAGGATTGAGTTTTCCTTGGGCGGAATCTTTAGTGGCCGTTGTGACCTTGCGTAGGACGAGGTCGCCTATGTTAAGTCGTCTCAACTTTACCCTCTTGTTGTAATAGTCAGTCATTTTTTGCCGATAACCCGTCATTCTATTGCAAGCTTTGTCTCTTACTTCATCTAAATAGTCCAGGTTAACTCTTAAAAGATCGTCATT
Organism: Quercus ilex subsp. ballota; assembly: GCA_032727855.1. Taxonomy (NCBI): domain Eukaryota; kingdom Viridiplantae; phylum Streptophyta; class Magnoliopsida; order Fagales; family Fagaceae; genus Quercus; species Quercus ilex. The sequence continues at coordinate 30,939,622 of CM064909.1, forward strand.
GTCTTCTTTATTGAATGCTTCTCGTCTGGTGCTGGTTACTCCAACTTCGACCGGGATTACTGCTTCAGTACCATAGGTAAGCCTAAAGGGAGTTTCTCCCGTTGGGGTTCTCGATGTAGTTCTGTAGGCCCACAAGACATTGGGCAACTCTTCTGGCTAGGTCCCCTTTGCATCGTCCAGCTTTGTTTTGATGATCTTGAGCAATGTCCGATTTGTCACCTCCGTCTGCCCATTCGCCTGTGGATGTCCTGGGGACTAGAATTGATTTTTGATGCCTAGCCTTGAGCAGAAGTCCCTGAAGCCTTGGCTATCGAACTGTCATCCATTGTTTGATATGATCGTCCGTGGTATCCCGAACCTGCAAATTATATTCTTCCACACGAAGCTTTGGATTTTGGCTTCGGTGATGGTCGCCAGTACCTCTGCTTCAACCCATTTCGTAAAGTAATCAATAGCAACTAGTAAGAATTTTACCTGACCTTTGCCTTGTAGTAGCGGGTCGACGATATCGATTCCCCATTGTGCAAAAGGCCACGGGGATGCAATCGTCGTCAGCTTCTCTGCTGGAATGACTTCTGGAGATATGCAAAAGGCCACGACGATATCGATTACCTGACCTTTAGCCTATGCTGAATGACTTCTGGAGATATGCCTGGCATGTCATCGTGGCTCCAGGCAAAGACGTCTAGGTTTCTTTAAGAAATTGGACCAGCTTCGTTCTCATCTCGGGACTTAGAGTCGTCCCTATCCTGGTTGTCTTATTTGATTCTTCGTCGGTTAACTCTACTGTCTCTAGGGCCTCCACCCTTTCTTTCTCTTTTTCTTCGATCATCCATGTATGGTTCTCTTTTGCGACCACGACGGCCTGGTAGCACTCCCGAGCCAAAACTTGATCTCCTTTGACTTCACCAACCCCGTTCTCCGTTGGAAATTTTATCTTCAGGCAGTAGGTTGACGTAGATGATTTCCACTTGTTGAATGCTAGTCTTCCAATGATTACATTGTAGGACGAGAGACAATCTACCACCAAGAAGTCCAGATGACAGGTCAACTGTTTCGGGTAGGTTCCCACCGTCACCGTCAACGTCATTATGCCCTTGGGGTATACCCTGTCACCACTGAAGCTAACGAGGGGAGAATCAAATGGACGCAGTCTTTTTTGATCTAGTTTTAACTGTTGGAACGCAGGGAAGTAAATGATATCAGCGGAGCTACCATTGTCCACGAGGATCCTTTTTGTGTTAAATCCTTCTATGGTAAGCGTTATGACCAAGGGGTCGTTGTGAGGCTGCTCACTCCCCTAGCATCTCCTTCGTTGAAAATTATGTCCTGATCAGTTCGTCTGTGCTTCAACAGGGGTGTCATGTGAACACTGTTCACCTGTCGTTGATATGCTTTCTTAAGGGACTTGAATGATCCTCCTGCGATGGGCTCTCCTGCGATCGTCTGTATTTCCTCTATCACATTTTGGGGAGGCTGGAACTGACGGTCACTGCCCTTGGATGAGGACTTGTGCTGGCCTTGTTTCCATCCCGGAACCTACTGAACTCCCCTTTCTTCACAAACTTCTGTAGCTTCCCCTTCTGTATCAACTCCTCTATCTGCTCTTTGAGGTCTCGATAATCTTCGGTGTAATGGCCGTGGTCCTTGTAAAATCGGTAGTACTTATTCTTATCACGGATGTTAGGAGATGAATGCAATGGTCGCGGCCATTTAAGGTAGTGCTCGTCCTTAATCTGTGTTAAAATTTTATCAACCGGCATAATAAGAGGGGAAAATTTTACCGTTTACGGTCCCTTATCGTCTTTCCACCTGATCCCGTCATTGGTCCGACGATTTGGGCACTCCCACTTTTGCCCTCTACGATTGTCATCTTTCCATTCTCCTTGATGGCTGCTAATGTGTCTTTCAGCGTTCATGTACTTCTGTGCTTTAAGGAGCATCTCGGCCATCGTTTTTGGGGGATTCTTTGCGAGTGACGTAACAAGCTCTCTGGATCTCAACCCTGCCTTGAAGGTCGTCAGTTGCACCTTATCGTCTGCTTCATCTGCCTCTAGTGTTTCGCGAGTAAAGCGTTTCACGTATGACCTTAGAGTTTCCTTTTCTCCTTGCCTGATGGTAAGTAAGTGGTCCGCGGTTCTCTTAGGACGCTGTCCTCCAATGAAGTGACGCAGGAAGGCGTTGCTCAATTGCTCGAAGTTGTCAATGGACGACGTTGGCAACTTCATGAACCATTCCCTTGCAGCTCCTTTGAGAGTAGTTGGGAAAGAATGACACAATATTTCGTCTGGGGGCTGCTGGAACCCTAGGGTCGTTTTGAAGGTGTTAAGATGACCCTGAGGGTCCTTTAGCCCATCGAATGGCTCAAGCTGGGGTAACTAAAATTTTGACGGTACTGGACATTCAAGGACTGCTGGGGTGAATGGCGAATCCGTTGCCCTAACCATTCGGTCTACACTCCGCTCTGTTTTCTCCTTGATGGCGTTCCTAAGTTCGTCCATCTCCCTCCTCATCTCTTGGAGAAGATCTGAATTGTGCTCGGTTGGAGTAGCGGGCCTTTGATGGTCACTTCTTCTGTGGCTATCTCCCTCGTCATCCCGGTTTCCTCTAGACCAATTCTCCTCCTGCTGAAGCCGTAACTTCATTTCTTGATTTTGCCTGGTTAGTTCTTCAACGGTGGCTGCGAGAGCCTGAACTTGCTGAGCTAAGGCTGTGGAATCTTGATTGGATTCCATCTGATAGTAATTGTTGGTTGGAAACTATTTTTTCGAGATTGAACACGAAAACGTCGTCCCCACAGACAACGCCAAACTGATGAAGCTTGAATTCGTCAGTCAGAGTCTGCAGACAAGAGTGGACTCCGGCCTTCAAGAATGTATTCTCGAGAGTGGTCACCGGTGTGGTGCTTGCCACAATACCTCCGATGCCAAAGTCAATATCAGAAGTTTTTTAAGAATGAGCAATATAATGTATTGGAATCAAAGAAATCTCTCGATATATATCTCAGTGTGTATGTACCTTATTCTTGGCAATGTGGGGGCTTTATATATGTTGCTGCAGCCTCTAGCCGTTGGGGTAGTTATGGTGGCTTTAATGTCCTCCTGGGTAACGTTTTTTGGCCTCATAATGTTGCTTTAATTTGCTCCCAACGGTCTGTACAATTGGCTTTGTAACCGTCCAGGGTGTTTATTGGTGGCATTGAATGAGATGTTTACCATCGTCAGTGAAGTGGATACTCGTCCCTGCAGGCCTCTCTCGTCTGTCCAATTGGTCTCGTCTATACTTGATTTCGTCAGTCCCATCAATTATAAAGCAATATTTGTATACACATTCTAACTTGTTCATAGAATTGAGCATGAAATGAAGAGAGAGAAAAAAAAAGGATTTTTGCTTGGGAGGTAGTGCAAGTAGAGAGAAAATAAAGTTTGGGTTTTGTCGATAACATTCTTTTAAAGTGCACAAATCTTGGAGAATTTGTGAGGTTTTTTTAATATTGAAAAGTGAAGAAAAGAAAACATAGTGAGTTCAATGCATGAGAAGAAGAAAAGTTAAAGATGGCAGCCAATAGTGAGTTGCTTGAAGCAAAAAAAAAAAAAAAAAAATGTTGTGTTCTTAAGGTTAAAATGTAAGTTTTCTAATTTATACCAGCTATAAATTTAGAGGCTGGTAGTAAGTATAATATTGGACCAAGAAAACATAAGATTCACTACAAAATATGAGGGCTATAGTGGTGCTTGTAAAACGTCGCTATAGATCCTAAAAACGCCGCTATAGGTCTAGCCAGGTCTACCACAGCATTTTGGAAAGCACTGCTATAGGTCCATAACCTTTATTTATTTATTTTTAAATTATCTATAGCAGCTGTGGGGTCAAAGAATTTGGCAACCGCGCCCCACTTTATATTAAGCCCAAGGCCCACGCCGAGGAGGAAGAAATGTTCAAGGACAAAAGAAACAAGTCCGAGGTGCCCTAAAATATCGCCGAGGGCAGTCCTGTCCTCAACTAACCAAGATCATGGAAGGGAAGAGCGGCATGCCATCAAAGGCAACCTCCCAGAGCATCCCAATGAAAAGGACAGGTACAATGGGTCAACCATGGGAGTACGGTGGAAGAGCAATTCAAGAAGAAACTGTCACCTCCGCATTAAATGCCCACAACGAACGTCTTGGTTGCATTAATGAGGAAATGACCTCTGAACAACACTACCTCAGTTACCGCAACTCACAAAATGTTAGAGATGGTAACTGATGGGACAGGCACTCAAGTATAGGCTTGGATAATCAACAAGTGGAAGGCCAAGATCAACTAGAAGGGGGTATATAACGTAAGGGATCCTCCAAGAAAGGGGGGAGCACTATAATAATCTCAAGAACCCCTATAATCATTGTTATCCAACATATAAAAGGGAAGAGCTCCTCGGATTGTGCCGAGGACAAACATTCTATGATAAACTCATTTCATGTCTGTTTGATTGTCACGAACACCATATTAACTGTTGTCCATGCACTAACGCCTAGCTCTTTCACCCACTCTCTACAAATTCATTGTATTGGGCTAGTTAGGTCTGAGTCCATTCATCCAGTAGAAGAAGTGTTCAAATCCAGTCCCTACAGCAGCAATTTTAAAATTCCGCTATAAGTTATAGACCTATAGCGGCACTTTTGAAAATGCCATTATAGGGCAATTTATTTACTTATTTTAATTAGCTGTAGCGGTGCTTTTAAAAAGATGCTATAGGCCATTTTCTTTTTTTAAAATAGTCTATTGCGATATCAAATGATTTAAGCAAGGTGCACCACTGTATGAGAGAATTTTCATACCTAGAAACTGTGTATGAGACAAAGAAAAATATTTAGCAATAATCCAACTTTACCATCTATTTGGTTGTAGAGAAAGAATAGGGATATCAAATTATGATATGATTTTGAATTCCAAAGTTTTAAGTTATTTTGATTTTCGAAATGCAGAAATCTAAAATTTTCAAAATGGGAAAGGAACCATTATAAAGAGATAGTATCAATAAAAACTATTCTTAGTCCTGGGAATAACTTGCATCAAACTATAGCTTATTGTGGGGTCAAAGAATCTGGCAGCCGCGACCCACTTTATACTAAGCCTAAGGCCCACGCCGAAGAGGAAGAAATGTCCGAGGATGAAAGAAGCCAGTCCGAGGTGCCCTAAAATATCGCCGAGGACAGTCCTGTCCTGGGCCAACCAAGATCACGGAAGGGAAGAGTGGCGTGCCATCAAAGGCAGCCTCCCAGAGCATCCCAAGGAAAAGGATAGGTACAATGGATCAGCCATGGGAGCACGGTAGAGGAGCAATGCAAGGAGAAACTGTCACCTCCACATTAAATGCCCACAACTAACGTCCTAGCTGCATTAATGAGGAAATGACCCCTAAATAGTGCTGCCTTGGTTGCTACAACTCATAGGAGGTTTAGGAAGGTGGCTGATAGGACAAACACTTGAGTAGTGACCTGCATGATCAATAAATGAAGGGCCAAGATCAACTAGAATGGGGTATATAATGTAAGAAATCCTCCACGAAAGGGGGGATATAAAAAAGACAACAACAACTTAGATGGTCTAAAAAAAACCCCTTGTAAGGAGAGATGGAAAAAATAATAAGAACAACAAGCCCCTTGGAGGAGGGCCGAGGACCAAATTTTACACTTTAATTCACGTCCTTGTTATTCAACTCATTCATGGCCATGTCTAATTGTTACGACACTCACTAAGGCCTAGTTCTTCAACCTACTCTCTATAAATTCATTGTATTGGACTAGTTGGATCTGAATCCATTCATCCAAAAGAAGAAGTGATCAAATCCAGTTCCTACACTTATAAACTGAATTAACAAAAAATCTCACATAAAATTTACTTAAAACTATTTCTTACTTAATTTTACTATAGAAAACTCCAAAAATTTTAAAGCCAGAAAATTCTAATGGCTCTGAATAGGAGCTCTATACTAAACTCAGAAAGAAAAGCAATATACAATCTTAATTCAATTTTGCATGTTCTCTTAGTTTTACAAACTTCTAATAAATCAACACTAAGCCTAACTGTATCACTGGTTCAGTAGAGTGGCAACCCATTACTTCTAGAGACTCATATCAATGACATCACAATATTCAAAATTTTGACACCTTTTTTTCCATCACTTTCTAGCAAATCAAACAAAGCTTAAAGCAAGGAACAAAATTTATAAATAGAACTAAACAAATTCAATTTCTAAGCCATGCTGGCCTTATGTATATCTAAAAATCAAAGTTTGCATTAAAAAATCACAAACAGTAACTCTTGTTAACAAATCAAACAGACCCATTAGGGGGAAAAAAACATAAAAAATTTTAAGTTTTAGCAAATAAAGATTTAAAGTTTCCCTTTTAACCTTTAGTTTTCTAGGAGAAGCGGCGTTAAAATTTGATACTTTAGAGTGGAATTTCAGAGCTTCAAAAGTATTTTGAAAATTCTAACAAGATCTAGATAGAAGAGAGAGAAATTCAATTGCTTAAAAGTATCAACTTCCTTTTATAGCCAAGAAAAACCCTACCTTTTTAATAATGGTTTTGATTTTTCTCTCTCTCTCTCTTCTTTTTTTTTTTTTTTTTTTTTGTGAATTCAATTATAAACAATTAACCACAAAAACTAAAATAAATTAATAAATCCAGGCTTGCTATGAAGAGCTTGTACATTGTTATGTTTTGCTTGTACTTCAAATTAAAAGCAATTTTCTTTTTCCTTTTGTCCCCATTGGTAGGTTTGGGGGTGGGGTTCTAGAGAGAGATGGAGAGGTGGAAGCCAGCGGTGTCAAGGAGGTTGTGGGTGAAGAGAGAAAGATCGGTGGGTTTGTGGAAGTTGGTGGAAGATGAGCTGGAGGTTGGCGATGTCAAGAGGGGTCGGCAATGAGATTGGTAGTTGACGTTAGCTGGAGGTCAGGGGTATGGTAGAGAGAGAGAGAGAGAGCCCATGTTTTAAATGCGAGCGCGGGCTATAGCAGCATTCAAGGACCTATTGCGTCGGTTATCGAGTGCCGCTATAGGGCCTTCAAATTTTTTTTTTTTTTTATTGGACTTATTGTAGCGCTTTAAAAACACCGCTAGAGCCCTTAGGAAGACTAGGACCTATTGTGGTAGTTGTCAAGTGCTACTACAGGTCATTCAGTATTCTTTTTTCTTTTGAGTTGGACCTATTGCAGCGCTTTAAAAGTGCCGCTATAGGCCTTAGAGAGAAAGCACTTACGAAGGCTGACGTCGAAGATAGAGAAGGGGACTAGGACTTGTGTGTGTGTGTGAGAGAGAGAGAGAGAGAGATTACCAATGGCCAGCTTTGATGAAAGAAAAGAAGACTTGGCTCGATGTCAGATAAGTGAAACCTGATAAGGGATTATCATTTGTTGAGTTTGAATGAGACAACACATGGTTTGGGCCCCACAACTTTGCCACTAAATTTGGTTCTCAATTTTCTAAAAACACCTGAAACCTGTTTTTGGCCTTCTGTTTTGACGTAGTGATGATTGGATTCAGTTTTTTAAAAGAAAAAAACTGAAAATACTTTCCAAACAACTATCACACTAGAAGGGCCCACGATTCTAAAAATTGAAAACAAAAAACCGGTTGAGACAACTTGACCAAATACATTCTAGAATTCACTTGCTAATACATATAATTTTAGCCACGCTAGTCGCATTTGTAAAAAGTAAAATTAAAAACAACAGAAGTACGTGGCATACAAATTTTATAATTTTATAAATTGATGTATTAATTCTTGAATATATAACAAAATAGTAATTAGGATATTAAATTATTTAGTTATAATATTGTTATTATATCGGCTTCTTAGTTTTTATAGCAACCACGTGTGTGTCTATATATATATATATATATATATATAGTTTAACAGCCAATAGTAGAATATGAGAAGAGAGAGGAATATATTAATCCAAACTCTATGTTCAGCGTTAAACTTATCTTTTAACTTATTTTGGGCTGGTAAATAGTTTGGTAAGAAACTATATAAACAAAGATCAGATTTAGATATGCCACATGGGTCTTATGAGATAAATTTGTCATAATCATGTAACTAAAACAATATCTCATATAAAGCAACTTGATAGGAAGCAAGTTACCGATGTACCACCAAAGCTCAAAATCCCATTTTAAACCACAATTCTTTGATTCTAGCACGGGACCAAAGACCAAAACAAATTGAGTTTCTTCATTCTTTTCTCAAGAATGAACGTGGACAGAAAGTGTAGAAAACTATAAATTAATTTGGAGATGCAAAATATATGATAATGACTTCATAATATTTAATATGGGGATTTTTTTTTTTGGGGGGGAAAAACTATTTATAATGAATAGCTTAACTTCATGCATTCTTTAATGAAATGCAAGTTCATTTGCTAAGGACTCTAATCTCATTAGAATCGCTGACTAAATTGGAAGCCCGATTTCTTTTGGGATTCCTTACTCTAATACCGTAATAGACATCTTCCATAGTGCTACCATCCACTATTTATGAAAGGAAAAAAAATGCACTGTGTATGATGTCTCCTCAAATAGAGATATTATTATTGTTAATAAAATGCAACGGTGGATTGATATTAAATTCTTCTTCAGTGTGAAACGGTGCAATTATTATTCTTCTTCTCACACTTTTTCTCTCTTTACGGTGAAACTTTGGTTTTTACAATTTTTTTTTTAGAGTTTTAATCTAGAAAGCACGGACACGGCTCCAAGGTCGCCGCATCGGAGTCCGAGGCGGCCCGACACGGCGTCTGACATCCGAGTCGCCGACTCTCCCCTTTCTTTTTTTCTTTTTTTTTTTTATTCACGCCTACTCGGCCAGATTCGCACCGATTCGGGCCGAAACGAAAACCGATTCGGGCCGAAACGAAAACCGATACAGCCGAAATGGCCACCGAAGCATGCCTATACAGCCGATTCTGGCCGAAACGGCCACCGAAACAGGCTGATTCCGACCGAAACAGCCATTGAAATAGGCCGAAATGCGTAACAACTGCAATTCTTCTGCTTCATGTGGCCTTGTGAGAGGAAAAAAAAGAGAAGGAAGAAGAAGATGAGAAGACCAAAAAAAAAAAAAGGGACGGAAGAAGAATAAAGGTATGTAACAAAATAATATAAATTAAGGAGGTGGAAAAGTCAATTATTTAATGTGGGTGGGCTTGGGAATTGGAAAATGAGTAAAGAAACCTTCTTGAAATGTGGTTTTTTGTTTACAATTACCAAAAATATTGATTTTATTAAAAACAAATCATAAATAATTATTTTTTAATAATAAATTCTACCATTTACTTGAATATTTTTATATAAAAATATTAAATTCACTATATAAAAATATTTTTAATAATTTTTTAATCGCTGAGTCCCGCTGCACCCGCACCCACTTTTTTCAAAAATTGCCGAGTCCCACATCCGCACTCGCACCCGCACCCGCACCCGAGTCCAAAACGCACTCGTGCTTCATAGGTTTTAATGCCATGTTCTTTTCCTCTGTCTTATTGGACTCACTTTTTTTAGATTTGCCAATGAAACTTCTTAATTGGGCAACACCAAGAAACACAGTATACACATTGTCAATTCACGGAGTCTGTAAACAGAGAGTAATTGAGAAAGTTAAAACAGTTCTAGCCTTGTCGATTTAGGTTTATGATCGGTATAATTTGGAAATTACTTTTAAAGGAGTTGTTCCTTACTTCAAAAATTAGAATTGATGAAGCTGAAAAAATCATCAGTGAGCCGCACGGTTCCAACACACTTGATACCAAACCTACCCAACACAGAAAAAGAAGAAGACCTTGCAGAGAGTACTGGTGTGGTATCGGCCAAAGACCCTCTAAAGGTTAAGTCAAAAGAGAGCTCCAACAATGCTAGAGAGTATGAGCTTTATAGAAATTGTGTGTACCTTTTTCTTGAGGGTCTTTAGATTTTATAGTCGCGTAGGGCCAGACTCCTTTCCTTGCAGAACAAGTCCTTTCCTTATGGGGAAGATACTTATTAATGCGTGTATATTCTAGAATTCTACTCATGTTGGGACTCTATAAACTAGGGCTAATCGTGTGCCGCAAATATTTTCCATTTAAGGTTCCTTGGAGACCACATAATAATGGGCTGGATGCCACGTGACCGTTCGGTACGTTCATGCCACGTCTGTCCGTGCTACCTCCGTCCAGATAGTTTCGTCATGCATAATTTTCCCCCTTCAGTTGCCCCCTTCACCCCATGGGTCTGTGATTTCGAAGTCGAAGGACTCGTGGAGTGACGGTTCGATTTGGATCCTGAGAGACTTGTCAGTCTTTGACAGGCTGGCCTGAAATTATTTATGGCACAGGGGCCTTAAATTTTGACCAAGGCACTTTTGGGTGACATGGTTCGTCTGTCCTCCCGTAGGTAAGAAGACTCCGAATTTTCATTAAGGCACTCATGGGCGACTTGGTTCATCCTTCCACTTGTTGGTAGTAGGACTTAAAACTTTCACCAAAGCACTCGTGGGCGACTTGGTTCATCCTTCCACACGTTGGTAGTAGGACTTAAATTTTGTACCAAGGCACTCGTTGGAGGCTTGGTTAATCCTTCCACCTGTAGGTAGGAAATCTTTAAATTTCGACCAAGGAATCTGTGAGTGACTTGGTTCGTCCTTACGCCCGTAGGTAGAAGGACTTAAATTTCAACCAAGGCACTCGAGAGTGACTTGGTTTGTCCTTCCACCTGTCAGTAGAAGGACTTAAACTTTGTACCAAGGCACTCGTTGGTGGCTTGTTTAGTCCTTCCACCCGTAGGTAGTAGGACTTTAAATTTCGACCAAGGCACCCGTGAGTGACTTGGTTCGTCCTTACACCTGTAGGTAGAAAGATATAAATTTTGTACCAAGGCACTTGTGAGTGACTTGGTTCTCCTTCCACCCGTAGGTAGTAGGACTTAAAATTTCGACCAAGGCACCCGTGAGTGACTTGGTTCATCCTTCCACCCGTAGGTAGAAGGACTTAAATTTCAACCAAGAAACTCGTGAGTGACTTGGTTCGTCCTTCCACCCGTAGGTAGGAAGACTTAGATCTTGTACCAAGACACTTGTGAGTGACTTGGTTCATCCTTCCACCCGTAGATAGCAGGACTTAAATTTTTTACCAAGGCACTCGTTGGTGTCTTGGTTTGCCCTTCTACCAGTAGGTAGGAGGACTTTAAATTTCGACCATGGCACCCGTGAGTGACATGGTTCGTCCTTCCACCCGTTGGTAGGACTTAAATTTCGACCAAGACACTCATGAGTGACTTGGTTTGTCCTTCCACCTGTTGGTAGAAGGACTTAAATTTTTTACCAAGGCACTTGTGAGTGACCTGGCTCATCCTTCCACCCGTAGGTAGAAGGACTTTAATTTCGACCAAGGCACTCATGAGTGACTTAGTTTGTCCTTCCACCTGTCGGTAGAAGGACTTAAATTTTGTACCAAGGAACTTGTTGGTGGCTTGGTTAGTCCTTCCACCCGTAGGTAGTAGGACTTTAATTTTCGATTAAGGCACTCGTGAGTGACTTGGTTCGTCCTTCCACCCATAGGTAGGAAGACATAAATTTTGTACCAAGGCACTTGTGAGTGACTTGGTTCGTCCTTCCACCTATAGGTAGTAGGACTTAAAATTTCGACCAAGGCACCCGTGAGTGACTTGGTTTATCCTTCCACCCGTAGGTAGAAGGACTTAAATTTCAACCACGAGTGCCTTGGTTCGTCCTTCCACCTGTAGGTAGGAAGACTAAAATTTTGTACCAAGGCACTTGTGAGTGACTTGGTTCGTCCTTCCACCCGTACGTAGTTGGACTTAAATTTTTTGCCAATGAAATCTTTAGTGGCTTGGTTTGTCCTTCCACCAGTAGGTAGGAGGACTTCAAATTTCGACCAAGGCACCCATGAGTGACTTGGTTTGTGCTTCCACCCGTAGGTAGAAAGACTTAAATTTCGGCCAAGACACTCGTGAGTGACTTGGTTTGCTTTTCTACCTGTTAGTAGACGGACTGAAATTTTGTACCAAGGCACTTGTTGGTGGCTTGGTTAGTCCTTCCATCCGTAGGTAGTAGGACTTTAAATTTCGATTAAGGCACCCGTGAGTGACTTGGTTCGTCCTTCCACCCGTAGGTAGGAAGACATAAATTTTGTACCAACGCACTTGTGAGTGACTTGGTTCGTCTTTCCACCCGTAGGTAGTAGGACTTAAAATTTCAACCAAGGCACCTGTGAGTGACTTGGTTCATCCTTCCACCCGTAGGTAGAAGGACTTAAATTTCAACCAAGGCACTCGTGAGTGACTTGGTTCGTCCTTCCACCCATAGGTAGGAAGACTTAGATCTTGTACCAAGGCACTTGTGAGTGACTTCGTTCGTCCTTCCACCCGTAGATAGCAGGACTTAAATTTTTTACCAAGACACTCGTTGGTGGCTTGGTTTGTCCTTCCACGAGTCGGTAGGAGGACTTTAAATTTCGACCATGGCACCCGTGAGTGACTTGGTTTGTCCTTCCACCCGTTGATAGAAGGACTTAAATTTCGACCAAGACATTCGTGAGTGACTTAGTTCATCCTTCCACCTGTCAGTAGAAGGACTTAAATTTTGTACTAAGGCACTTGTTGATAGCTTGGTTAGTCCTTCCACTCGTAGGTAGTAGGACTTTAAATTTCGATTAAGGCACCTGTGAGTGACTTGGTTCATCCTTCCACCCGTAGGTAGGAAGACATAAATTTTGTACCAAGGCACTTGTGAGTGACTTGGTTCATCCTTCCACCCGTAGGTAGTAGGACTTAAAATTTCGACCAAGGCACCCGTGAGTGACTTGGTTCATCCTTCCACCCGTAGGTAGAAGGACTTAAATTTCAACCAAGGCACTCGTGAGTGACTTGGTTCGTCCTTCCACCCGTAGGTAGGAAGACTTAAATTTTGTACCAAGGCACTTGTGAGCGACTTGATTCGTCCTTCCACCCCTAGATAGTAGGACTTAAATTTTTTACTAAGGCACTCGTTAGTGGCTTGGTTCGTCCTTCCACTAGTAGGTAGGAGGACTTTGAATTTCGACCAAGGCACCCGTGAGTGACTTGGTTCGTCCTTCCACCCGTAGGTAGAAGAACTTAAATTTCGACCAAGACACTCGTGAGTGACTTAGTTTGTCCTTCCACCTATTGGTAGACAGACTTAAATTTTGTACCAAGGCACTTTTTGGTGGCTTGGTTAGTCCTTCCACCTGTAGGTAGTAGGGCTTTAAATTTCGATTAAGGCACTCGTGAGTGACTTGGTTCGTCCTTCCACCCGTAGGTAGGAAGACATAAATTTTGTACCAAGGCACTTGTGAGTTACTTGGTTTGTCCTTCCACCCGTAGGTAGTAGGACTTAGAATTTCGACCAAGGCACCCGTGAGTGACTCGGTTCATCCTTCCACCCGTAGGTAGAAGGACTTAAATTTCAACCAAGGCACTCATGAGTGACTTGGTTCGTCCTTTCACCTGTAGGTAGGAAGACTTAAATTTTGTACCAAGGCACTTGTGAGTGACTTGGTTCGTCTTTCCACCCGTAGGTAGTAGGACTTAAATTTTTTACCAAGGCACTCGTTGGTGGCTTGGTTCGTCCTTCCGCTAGTAGGTAGGAGGACTTTTAATTTCGACCAAGGCACCCGTGAGTGACTTGGTTCGTCCTTCCACTCGTAGGTAGAAGGACTTAAATTTCGATCAAGACACTCGTGAGTGACTTGGTTCGTCCTTCCACCTGTTGGTAGACGGACTTAAATTTTGTACTCAGGCACTTGCTGGTGGCTTGGTTCGTCCTTCCACTCGTAGGTAGGAGGACTTAAATTTTATACCAAGGCACTTGTTGGTGGTTTGGTGCATCCTTCCACCCGTAGGTAGTAGGACTTAAATTTCGTACAAAGGCACTTGTTGGTGGCTTGGTTCATCCTCCCACCTGTCTGTTGAAGGACTTAAATTTTGTACCAAGGCATTTGTTGGTGGTTTGGTTAGTCCTTCCACCCGTAGGTAGAAGAACTTAAATTTTGAATGAGAATCAGGTGCCGTTGGCATCTTTGATCGTCGATATCCTTGGTTGTCGATCCATCCCATTGGGATGAGGATTAGGTGTCCGTCGGCTTCCTTTTGTAGTGTTTAGCCCTAAGGTCTTGCTAAAGCATTGACATTTGTCGTATGCTTATACGTAGGGTTGGGCATCCTTTTGCACGGTAGCCCATTGATACACTACCCCCGGGACGCGTGATGCCCGAGCTTTCAACTTTTGGGCCACGTTGTAGTCCTCTATTAGCGTCCCATTCTTAAGGTATTTTGCCCGTGTACTTTTGGTCATGGACTTGCTGACGTGACTAAGTGTTACTTCGTCATCAATTTTTGTATGTGTGTGCATCCACCTTTGTTCATGGACATGGATCCGTCTTTTTTTTTTTTTTTTTTTTGGTGGTTGTCCACTTTTGTTCATGGACAAGCATCCGTCCTTTTTTTTTTTTTTGTTGGTGTCCGTCCACCTTTGTTCATGCATGCATCCGTCTCCTTTTTTTTTTTTTTTTTTTTGGGTGGCCGTCCATTTTTGCATGCATCTGTCTTTTTTTTTTTTTTTTTTTGGTGTCGTCCACCTTTGTTCATGCATGCGTCCGTCTCTTTTTTTTTTTTTTTTTTTTTTTTGGTGGCCATCCACTTTTGCATTCATCCGTCTTTTTTTTTTTTTGGTGGCCGTCCACTTTTGTATGCATTCGTCTTTTTTTTTTTTGTCCGTCCACCTTTGTTCATGGACATGCATGCATCCCTCTCTCTCTCTTCTTCTTTTTCTTTTTTTTTTGGTCCACCTTTTGGGTTGTCATTTTTTGGTCACAGATTTGTTGAGGTGACTAAGTGTTACCTCGTCACCTTGTTGGTCATCTACCTTGGGTCGTGGACTTGTTGAGGCGACTAAATGTTACATCGTCACCTTGTTAGTCGTCCACTTGGGGTCGTGGACTTGTTGAGGTGACTAAGTCTTACCTTGTCACCTTGCTGGTCATCCACTTAGGGTCATGGACTTGGTGAGGCAACTAAGTGTTACCTCGTCACCTTGTTAGTCGTCCACTTGGGGTCGTGGGCTTGTTAAGGTGGCTAAGTGTTACCTTGTCATCTTGTTGGTCATCCACTTGGGGTCGTGGACTTATTGAGGTGACTAAGTGTTACCTCATCACCTTGTTTGATGTCCACCTTGGGTCATGGACTTGTTGAGGTGACTAAGTGTTACCTTGTCACCTTGCTGGTCGTCCACTTGGGGTCGTGGACTTGTTGAGGTGACTAAGTGTGGCGACCGTCCCCCAATAGTTGACTTTGGTCATGCGTCTACTTGTAGGTGACTTAGCGTAGTGACCGTCCATTCGTAGGCGACTTTGGCTACACGTCTACCCATAGGTAACTTAGTATAGTGACCATTTACCCGTAGGCAACTTTGGCCATGTGTCTACCTGTAAGTAACTTAGTGTAGTGGCCGTCCACCCGTAGGCGACTTTGGCCATGCGTCTACCCGTAGGTAACTTAGTATAGGTAACTTGGTGTAGTGGCCATCCACCCGTAGGCGACTTTGGCCATGCGTCTACCCGCAGGTAACTTAGTATAGTGACCATCCACCCACCTTGAGAGGTGGTTTTTTGAGCCGATGCGTTGTACGAATATTCCTCGTCTATTGCCCCCATTTCCATGATTGCCTTTACTGCTTGAGTTGATCATCTCTCAGATTGTTTGTCACCTTGGCGACTTGGATGATCGGTACTACCTCAGAGATTTTTTAGAAGGGTGGGCCGAATTGGTTGTTCGTTTTTTTTTTTTTTTTTTTAATCGTAAGTAGAGAAAATATTCTTCAGTCATTCGGTATTCTAAGGGTGAGGTAGCTTCTGCCCATCAAGTCTCTCTTGTGGGGTGGTTGTTGTCCAAAAGGCGACTTTTTCATGGAGAATTGGTCTTCCGTCTTGCTAGGTTGCTCCTGTTCACTACAACTTCCCTTGGTCTACAAGGATCTCATTTGTTGTTTCAGATCATAACACTCCTTCGTGTATGTCCATGTTCATGGTGGTAATGTCAATATTTGGTGCTTTGATCGCTTGCTTGGATCCCTATTCATCCTCCTCGGCCACTCCAACATGGGGTCGTCTTTGATAAGTGTAAGTATATGGTCGATAGGAGCATTTAGTGGGGTGGAGCGAACGGGTCGGCTATTAGAGTGTCTAGGCCTCTTTCCTTCTCTTTGGCCAATCATTCGTCGTCCTACAGTATTTTAGTCGTCAGTCTTCTCTTCTATTTACTCTTCCCTTCTGTAATATTTCGAAGGGGTGGATAGTGATTATGACAACTTCTACGTTGATCATGCGATAAGACTTGATGTTCTTGCAGCTACTTAATTTTCACTTCCAACACTTGGTTTTGTAGCATAAGAGCTTTATTTTGTTGAATAAGTCACTCGATCGTAGCCGAGAGTGTCTGCAGTTGCCATTCTACAACAGTAGGGGGATTTCCAATTTCTTGGTTGGCTGATGCCATCGATCGAGTTTGGACCGTACGCCCATTTGTCTCAGGGATAAAGTAATGACTGATTACTCGTATTCCCCACAGACGGCGCAAACTGATGAAGCCGAAAAAATCACCAGTGAGCCGCACGGTTCTAACACACTCGATACCAGACCTACCCAACACAAAAAAAAAAAAAAAAAAAAAAAAAAAAAAAAAAAAAAAGACCTTGTAGAGAGTACCGGTGTTGTAACGGCCAAAGACCCTCCGAAGGTTAAGTCAGAAGAGAGCTCCAACAATGCTAGAGAGTATGAGCTTTATAGAAATTGTGCGTACCTTTTTCTTGAGGGTCTTTAGATTTTATAGTCGTGTAAGGCCAAACTCCTTTGCTTGCAGAACAAGTCTTTTCCTTATGGGGAAGATACTCATTAATGCGTGTATATTCTAGAATTCTACTCATGTTGGGACTCTATAAACCAAGGCTAATCGTGTGTTGCAAGTATTTTCCATTTAAGGTTCCTTAGATGCCACGTGACCATTCGGTCCGTTCATGCCATTTCTGTCCGTGCCACCTTCGTCCAGATAGCTTCGTCATGCATAATTTTTCCCCTTCAAGAATCAATTGAAAATTTTTTATTAGTTATTTTTTCTTGTTCAAGTTCTACTTTAGTGGTAATTATAGGGTTGTATAAGGCTATGTAAAATGGTGAAGACATTTGAGAAAATGTATCTAACCTTGAAACTTGCTTTAGCGCCTGTGTTACTGAAAAGAGAAATCTTGTTTCTAAGTTTTTTCAGAAAATGTAAGAAAACTTTTTGGGAGAAATTATTTCAAAGTTTTGCACAGAAAATAAATTTTAGAGAGAGGGAGAGAAGAGCGTATAAATAAGAAAGCAATGTTGTTGTTGTTGTTGTTGTTGTTGTTGTTTTTTTTTTTTTTTTTTTTTTTTTTTTTTTTTTTTTTTTTTTGTGGGAAGGAATAAGAGACAGAATGATGTATCTCTAGTTTAGTTTGTGTTATATATTTAAGTATATACACTAAAAGATGTTTATTGAAAGGTCATAACCCTTCATATTAGATATACATTAAAGGTGTCAATTGAACAAAAAGGTGTCTATTGCCTAAAAATGTGTCTATTGAATGAAAATGTGTCTATTGACCGAAAAAGTGCCTATTGAAGGGTCATAATCATTTGGGTATAAATAGTGGTTCATATTCATTTGGTAACTTCTCAGAAACACAAGAAACATGTAGGCCTTTTACAAAATTGCTATTTGCAAAACTCAATAAATTTGGTTGTATCCTGTGGACAAATTTATAGTAATCCTTTAGCAACTCTTGTGTGGGGGCTACTAGGGTCATATTTTATGTAATTGGCTAATTTTTTGTCAAAATGCACTTTACTTGTAATTGGGTAGATCTAAGTTGGGTTTAATATATCAAGAAATATGTTGTTAGACAGATGGCTCGACAAATATCAAGTGTTCATATTAAAGACATGAAGATTAATCCAAGAAACAAGTGAAGAAAAGTTATTTCATTAAGTCTCGACATATAGCTTGACAAATACTGTTATCAAAACTAAATGAGTAGCTCGACAAATGGCTCGATAGAAGCTTGATCTACCGAGAATTATGGTTCTCAGATTTCCAAATCTGAAATTCGGCCCAAGCTTATGTATTTGTTTAGGGTTTCTTTTCTCACAATCCTAGACATATATAAGGCTTATTTTAAAAGTCTTCACACACGAATACAAAGACTAAGAGCTATATAGGGTTTTGTAAACAAGTGCTTCTTGATCTTCATTGTTGATGAAGCGAAGAACTTTGTAGCCAACAACATCCATTCAAGTTGCTGGAGTTAGTGTTTGCACGTACTGGAATCCATGCAAAAGGGTTAGTCACAGATTGGAGATTTATGCATCAAAGGAAAGAAGGCTACTACAAGATCAAATCCAATTAAGTATTGGAGTAAGGGTTCAACTATAGGTTGGTATTTCAAGATAGGCTAAGGTAGTGGTAAGATTTCTTATACTTGTAATCGCTTGATTGTTGATTAGTGGATTCTTGGGAGTGATGACCTTAAAATCACCCGGTGGGGTTTTTGCCTTGCGAGAGGTTTTCCCCATTTGTCAAAAAGTCACCATGTTAATTTAATTTTCGCAGCAATTAGTTTAATTGGTGATTTGTTAGTACCTTCATGATTTGCATACAATTTAACCAAATTAATCATCTTGGGTAATTGAATTAATTAACCAGGTCAAGCTATCTTAACCCAACAAGTGGTATCAGAATGGGTACACTCTGATTAGGTTTTAATCTTTGCTGTGTGATCCATTGACCCCTGTTTTTATAGATTATGAGAAATCTCTAATTATTTCTCCTTTATGTGATGGTATTAACTATGCATACTAGAAAGTACGCATGAGTGCCTTTTTGCAGTCTTTAGATGAGAAAGTCTGGCTTGCAGTTGAAGTAGGTTGGACAAAACTTGATGATCCACTAGCATCGTGGGACAATACTAAGATCAAAGCTACAAATTTTAACAGTAGAGCACTAAATGCCTTGTTTAACGCTGTGACTAATGAGGAATTCAAGAAGATCTCCTCCACTAACAATGCAAAGGAAGCATGGACTATTCTTCAGAATACTTACGAGGGCACAAAAGCTATTAACAGCTCCAAACTCCAAAGGCTCACTACCAGCTTTGAGGAAATAAGGATGGATAATGATGAGTTATTTGATGAATTCTATGTCAAGCTCAAGGACATAGTAAGTTCAGCTTTTAATATTAGAGAACAAATTCCAGAGTCCAAGATTGTCAGAAAGATTCTCAGGTCTCTTCCAGAGAGATTTCATGCTAAGATCATTGCCATAGAAGAATCAAAGGATCTTGACTCTATTCCTTTGACAGAACTGATTAGGAATTTGCAAACCTATGAACTAGGTTTAGTAAGGGTTGGCAAAGGTAGCAAAAGCAAGAATATGGCCTTAAATGTCAAGAATGATGATAAAGATGAATCGTTTGAAGATAAGGACACTAAGTTCAAATCATACATCACCAGACAATTCAAGAAATTCATCAAGAATGCAAATGTCAAGGCAAGTGACAAGGATCGCAAAATCTGGATTTTCTCAGTTCAAGTTCCAAGACAAAGGCAAGAGAGAATTCAAAAATGCTGGACAAAGCAACAATGTTCCTGCTAGGCCAAAGTGCTACAGATGTCAAGGATATGGACACATGAAGCAAGAATGTCCCATATATCTCAAATCCATTGGCAAGAGCTAAGCCCTAGCTACCACCTTGAGTGTTATAGAACCAAAGGCAAATTCTTATGATAGTGATCAAGAGGGGATAGTGAATGCTTTCACAGCTACCATTGAGTCTCCTGAGGAAGTAGTAGAACTGGTTGATTAGGAAAAAGAGCTGATGGAATCCAAGTTTGAGAAGATAGATGAATAAGATGACATCCACATTGCCTACTCTAAGTTGTACAAAGTTTCCGAGAAGCATGAGAAGCTTTACAGGTTAGCTACGAGGAAGCTAAGTGAAGTGGAGTTGGAATGAGAGGAACTCTCCACCAAGGTTGATGAAGCTAATCAAACAAACGGAGCACTAAGGTTTGAAAACAACTTTCTTGCTAAAAAGACCAAGAAACTGGATGCAAAACTGTTTCAAGTGAGAGCACAATTGGAAAGGACTTCAAGTGCCAAGCTGGATGAAATGCTCAACTTCCAAAAGTATGCATCTGGCAAAATAGGTCCTGGGTGTGAACATTCTCTCTCTTCTTGCAGTACCTCTTCTAATGCTTTAAATAAAGTCATTTTTGTCCCCCTTGCTAATGATGATAATTGTGAGGTAACTAAACCTATAACTGAAATGTGAGTGAAGATAAAAATGATAAGGGAAAATTCATCCTAGGAGCATCCCCTAAGGTTGTTAAGAAAGAGACTAAGTAGAATAATCATCGCCCTACCAACAAGAAGTCTTAACCAAAGAAGCCACATTTCTACCATTATTGTGGAGCATCCGGGCACACTCGTCCAAATTGCTATAAGTGGCTAGCCACTCAACAAAGTAATAGTGTGTCATCCTTTGGGAGACAAAATCAACATAAACTCTCTTTAGCCTCTTAGAGAACTTCTTAAGGCTGTCATGTTACTCTCAAACTTCAATGAATTCAATTCTCCTTCTTATCCATCTAAACAAAGGTTTATGCAAAAGAAATATTCTTCATCCAAGTCTCCCATTTGGATGGAAAAAGATTCCAAGTGATTCTTTCACGTTCTTAATCTCATGCATGGTTGTTTGTTGTGGTTTGAGTCAGTCTAGTTTTTTTATGTTTTTGTGTGTTTGAAAAAATACAAAAACGGTGTGTGTTTGTGTATATTGGTACTTTTGTACCTTGGATAGCCTTTGAAACAAAGTTTCTCAATTTCGTATCTCTTGTAGCTTAGATAAGCATCTTCATGCACAACTAAGCAATGTAAGCTTTGTGGCTCGTTTATATGATGTTTTGGTTGATCTTTCATCATTCATATCTTTATCACTCTTTTTGATGGGAAGGACTAAAAAATCCTAAGAGGAAGACATAAATAACCATCTCACTGCTAAAAATCATCAATCATAAAACATCTATATGCAATTCATAAAAGTCGTGATCGGTAAGGTGTAGCACTTGCACAGTAAAAACAGGAAGTTTAGCTTACATAATTGAGTATTTATTTTCTCTCTCCTATATGCCCATGCATGATATGTTTAAAAGAAAAAATATGCAAAGAACATGAAAAGCAAAAAGAATCAAAATGCCTTTAAAATGGTTGCAAGCGTGTTTCTAGGAAATATGGGAGTTATATAATGTACCTTAAAGGTGATGGTCCCCATCAAACAGTTATGATCGTGTGTGGATGTAATTGATCTTCTTATATCATTACTCTTCATATAATGAATTGCTTATGCTCTCTTGCAAAAGTTTCACACATAACACGCATACTCTTTGTTACTGTTGATACTATTGTACAGGTACAATGTGATTTGGCTATCACAGGGAATACATGTGGTAGTATATGCTCTCTAAACTTTCTAAAATTGTTTTTGAAAAATAAAATTTGTTAGACTTGTTTAGCGTGTTTTGATCTAGGAATGCTTTGTATCTAGAGTTGTTGACATGCTTAAGTGCTCAACATGCTTCTTGGTTGCTTGTTTTGGTGTCTATCTTGATTGCATTCATCTTGTGTTGTTTTTTCTCCTTAAAAAACCTTGTTTCAGGCTTCTCGATAGAAGCTTGATAGCATTTCGATACAAGTCTCTTTTATCGATATTTTTGGGTTTGTCCTCGATACCTCTTGATAGATAGCTCAATCCATCGAGCCAATTCTTTGGAGTCTCTATCTGCTCGATAGATGCTCGATATATACCTCCTCGATCTATTGAGAATTTTTTGCCATCGATACCTCCTCGATACCTCTCGATCTATCAAGTTTTTGTTCTCGATACTTGCTTGATACCTTCTTGATCTATCAAGCTGCGTTTTTCTATATAATCCTAAGGTTTGATCCGGTTTTGCTCAAACTCAAATATCTCGATCTCTCTCTCTCTTCTCTCTCGATCCAAACCCTTTCTTTTCACCAAAAACCTTCTTCTATTCAAGATTTCGGCCTAATCCAAGCCTCATTCTCATGGTTCCTCTTCCTTTTCTTCTCCCTTCATTCCTGATTCCGTTAAGTTCTGTGATGAGAAGGCCAAACAAGACTTCTATGAGAACTTTTATGACCGAGAGATTCATTCAGAATGTTTAGTCATTCTATCTGATTTTCCAGACACTGCTCTTCCTAGTGCGTTTAACTCTCGAGGTTGGGCTTCTCTATGTGAGATACCCAAGAGGTGTCCCGATGTGTTCATATAGGAATTCTACTCCAATATGCATATCATCGATACCTCTGTGCCTAGGTTTACTACAGTATTCCGAGGCACATGTATCGTAGTCACCCTGGAGTTCATTTCCGAGGTACTATGTGTCCCTAGGGTAGATCGTCCAGACTACCCTAGTTGTTAGGTTCTAAAGACTTAGGAACTTATGTATTTAGAACTCTAATGTGTGATGTTGGCAAACCATGATCAAAGTAGTTGTTAGCTTTGTTTAGACTTGCTCAAAGTGTATGCGTTTATGTAAAGTTGGAATCGAGTGGCTGCAGAAAATATTAGTGACTTTCAACCTGACTCGATTGATCGAAACTTAGACTCAATCGATCGAAGCTTAGACTCGATCGATCAAATATTGGGCAGAATGTTTTTTCTGCAGAATTCCAACTTAGCCCTAGCTTATTTAAAACGTTTAGGGTTTTATGTTTTGCCCGAGGTATATAAGGCAAACCCTAGCCACGTTTTAGAGGTTGCTCATTATTGCTGTTTATGTGAATCTCTTGTGAGATCTGAGAGGAGCTTTCTTTCACATAAGCTTAGGATTATTAAGAAGGAGATTTCTTCAAGAACTTGATGATCATTCAATTGCTGCCATTTGTTGGAGAATCCAAGAAAGAAGGAGTCTGTGGTCTCGGAGCTTGCACGTGGTTGTGTTAGTAAATTTTCTACTAGTGAGTAGCAATAGGATGTTAGTGGTCTAAGTCGCTATTGTACAAACTTCGATTCTTTCTATAGTGGATTCAAGTTTACCTTGAGGATAGCTAGGTTAAATCCTCCCCAGGTTTTTTACCGGTTTGGTTTTCCTGGATCATCATATCTTTGTGTTCTTTATATTTCGCACTTTACATTGATATGATTATATGTTTGTGTTAACCTAGATCTGAAATTGGACTAAGTAATCAACTTGGCTAATTAACTAGGTTAATCTAATTGTGTTTTAAGGGGTCTAAAAACAAACACTAGTCACATTCATCTCCGTTCTATCCATCTCTCCGTTTTCTCATATATATATATATATATATATATATATATATATTTATATTTGATGTATGACGTCCAATAGCATATATATGAACAATCAAGAAACGACATGTTTGTGGTTAAGACAGTGAACGATAAGCGTTTGGCTATATATACTATATAGCCCTGTGTGACTGTCAAAGGAGATTGGAAAGGGTTTTATGTTTGCTAATTAGAATGCGTGGTCCTGGCTTTGTACGTTATATAGTTTAGAATTTAAGGAAAACTCCTACAAGTAGAGAATGGATGCTTATTCCTTCGACAAAATGAAATCCTTCAAGGAAAGGATAACAGTGATCAACAGATATCCTTGGAACACTTTTCAGCTAGGAATAACACAGCTTCTCTCTCTGCCTTTATAAGTAGAAAAAATCCGAACTTATTGTTGTGAACGGCGTCTACACAGCTCTCTGGTCAATTCCTTTATCATGACCAATCTTTTCTTCGATATCCCAGATGGTGTACTATATATATCTTTATGTTCTTCTTAGTTTGTATGTGTCTTTTTAGTTTTTACATATCAAAGCATTATTTGCGTGAATGAAATCCTTTGGCTAGTTTTATCACTCCCTTATGCTACTTAGACCCTGTATACAATTGCCACGTATCAATTTAGAACACAAAACCAAAGGTGTTATTATTATTATTATTATTATTATTATTTTAAAGCTAAATATTCAGTTTTTGAAAATTATTTTGTTAAAAAATCTCTATTGCAACTTATTCAATTATTTAGCATACTTTCGAACTTAACTTTCTAAAAATTGAGTTTAAAGTAGAACTTGATTTCTATAAAGTCGAGTTTTATACAATTTAGTGATAAT
The DNA here is from genome assembly GCA_032727855.1 of Quercus ilex subsp. ballota. Classification (NCBI taxonomy): domain Eukaryota; kingdom Viridiplantae; phylum Streptophyta; class Magnoliopsida; order Fagales; family Fagaceae; genus Quercus; species Quercus ilex. The sequence goes on from CM064909.1 coordinate 30,963,909, forward strand.
GGCAAACTTGGAATTTGATTTTCTCAAACTCGAGTTCTATGTTCTATTGAATTGTATAGGACTCGATTTTAGCAAAATTGAGTTCCATGCTGAAACTCAACTTTCAGAAAATTAAGTTTCAAAAGGCGACATAACTAAATAAATTGTGAAAGAGGCTTTGTAACAAAGTAATATTCAAAAACAGAATATATATTTAGCAAAAAATGACCAAAAGAAAATAATGCAAAAGCGTTAAATGATTGGCTTCTTTACGAGATTGCAAATAAAATATATGTTTCTTTTCTTTTCTTTTTTGTAGTTCATTTATGAGACATTTTGATTTTTTTGGACTGAATCAGAATACTGTGATTTTCATTGGATTTTAAAAGAGATTGAGGAGTTCAATTTTGTATATACTCATCTTAAAGAAACATTTATAAGGATTTTTTCATAACCTGATGTACTAATTTGCCATGGTGATAATCGGAGATGTCTTCTTTTTTCACAACAAAGTTTGAATGCTGTAATGCACATGCACAAAACAAAAGAGGCTTTTCCATATTCCTTAAGATGTCTAAACAACCCTATCATATGATCATCTCATTTTACATATATGATTGGCAATATTCTATATATTTTAGCTCTTACCTCCTATGTTTGTGGACACAATTTGCAGACATTTCAAGATCTACTTCAGAATTCAGATGCACCAACAATGCACTACACAGTCAAAATAAAATCATTTTCATTACTTGCAAAGAATTCAATGGAAAGATATGAAACGGGGGAATTTGAATCTGGAGGTTACAAGTGGGACATTTTCTTTTCCTCTGTTAATTTATTCTGTAGCAAGCCATAGCTACCTTTTGATATGGGCACGGCCTTTCATTATCACTATCTTCACGTAATCGTTACAATGCATCAACCAATTAAGGATTTTGTTACAGGAAATTGGTTATCTACCCCAATAGAAACAAGAACAACAATGTAGACGAGCACATGTCTCTCTACTTGGCAATTGAAGCAGCAGATTTACGCCCTCCTGGTTGGGAAGTGCATGCAATTTTCCGATTTTTCTTGCATGATCAGATCAGGGACAACTACCTGACTATTGAAGGTATTCCACTCCTTGCATACTCAGTAAGTCTGAGGACGTAACCATTTTTTTTAATAACTTTTTTTTTTTTCTTAATTATTGACATGACTTTATAACAACAACAATAACAAAGACTTGGTTCAAAATATTTTGGGGTCGGCTATAAATCCTCAACAAACTAGTTATTGCTTGTATTCTTTTCCTTTATTTTTTCTATCTGAAGTTATATTTTTTGTAATTTCCTTAATTGACATATCACTTTTTACTCATACTTTTTTTTTTTTTTAATTATGTTTTTACTATTCTATTAATGTTATTTTGGTTTTCTTCCTACTATTTTTTGCTCTCTTAGCTTGAATAAACTTTTACTTTTAGCCCATACAACCCTTTTTTTTTTTTTTTTTAATAGTTGTATGTGGTTAACTCTCTAAATCAATCCTCAACTTTAACTTTTTTCCTGGGAGCTAATGAAGCATTGTTTATGTATTCTTGTCTAGTTAACACGTCTTCAATGTCTCAGTTTAATGATATTATCGAAGTGTATAAAATTTTCAGTTTTTTCGTCAACATTAAATGACAAATTATTTATTCTTTTTGTAAATTTGTTTTCCTTGATCACAATAAAATCTCAAACGTCTGTCTTATGCATATGCAAAGCATTTGCTCTTTGCTAATTATTTTTGTCACATTGTATTTCCTATCGATACCAAAAAAAAAAAGGAAAGGCTCTTTCGTGGTGTTAGAAATACTGAATGAATAATTGTATTGTATTTCTCAATGAAAGAATATATATGAGTGTCTTTATATATGAGGCATATGAGTACAGTACAAGTAAGAGTGTAGTACAAGAATGTGTGTTATACAAGCAATCTAGTTGGGCCTAAAGCCCACAACACTATGTACGTTAACAGCCCCTCTCAAACTCAAGGTGGATGTGAGACCAACTTGAAGTTGTCAACCAAAGTATGAAGGCGTCCCTTAGGATGTGACTTGGTGAAGATATCTGCAAGTTGATCTTTAGAGGAGACTGAGATCAGCTTGAGAGCACCATGGACAAGATGATAACGGATAAAATGACAATCGATCTCGATGTGTTTAGTCCGTTCATGGAAGACATCATTGTGAGCAATATGAATAGCACTCTGGTTGTCACAATAAAGAGGAGTAGCAGAGAATGTAGACACACCTAAGTCTTTGAGAAGCCATCGTAGCCAAAGGAGCTCAGATGTGGTATCAGCAAGGGCACGATATTCTGCTTCAGTACTGGAGCGGTCCACATGAGTTTGTTTCTTGCTTCGCCAAGAAATCAGAGAAGACCCAAAAAGAAAGCAATAACCAGTGGTGGACCTGCGATCAGTGGGATCTCCTGCCCAATCAGCATCAGAAAATGCATGGAGAATAAAAGGAGACTGAGCAGAGTAGAAAAGACCATGGAAGAGAGTGCCCTTTAGGTATCGAAGAATGCGCAGTACAGCAGCATAGTGAGTCGATCGTGGAGCAGACAGATACTGGCTCACCTGGTGAACAGCATAGGAAATGTCTGGATGAGTGACAGTGAGATAAACTAAGCTGCCAACCAAGCGTCTGTAAAGAGAGAGATTAGACAATGGTTTCTCCCTTGAGGGAGTCAGATGCGCATTAAACTTAACTGGAGTGTCAACAGTCTTGCTATCAGTGAGTCCAGCTCGAGACAAGAGTTCAAAGGCATACTTGGCTTAGGTAATATAAAGTCCATCTGTAGAATGAGTGATTTCAAGACCCAAGAAGTAGCTGAGATGTTCAAGATCTTTCATCTCAAACTGCTGACTAAGAAAAACCTTGGGTTCTTGAATGCCACTGAGGTCATCACTAGTTATGATCATATCATCCACATATAGGAGAAGTAAAATAGTGCCTTTGTCAGTGCGACAAAGAAATAAGGCAGAATCATAATGACGAGCCATGTAACCCAAGCAAGAGATGGTAGAGCTGAATTTGGCAAACCAAGCTCGTGGAGCTTGTTTAAGGCCATAAAGTGCACGTCGAAGGTGACAAACCTTGTTTGAGTCAACAGAGAGACCAGGAGGAGGTTGCATATACACTTCTTCACTTAAATCCCCATTAAGGAATGCATTTTTGACATCCATCTGAAAAAGGCCCCGTTTACTGGCAGCAGCAACAGCTAAGAGGGCACGAACAGATGAGATACGAGCAACCGGAGCAAAGGTCTCTTCATAATCAATCTCATACTCCTGTGTAAAACCTTTTGCAACAAGACGAGCTTTGTAGCGCTCAATGGACCCATCAGAGTGAGTCTTAATCTTGTAGATCCACTTATAACCAACCACAGATTTTCCATGAGGAAATGTCACCAAATCCCAAGTATGGTTTTTAGATAATGCATCAAGTTCCTCTTTCATTGCAATCTGCCATAAAGGGTCAGTGGAATCCTCACGATAGGTGTGAGGCTCGTGTAGTGTAGCAAGGGCAGTGTAACAATGATAGTCAAGTAAATGTGCAGGAATAGATCTTACCTGAGTTGAGTGACGAGGTGGAATGTCTTGTGCAAGATCTTCAAGCGGAGCAGGAGTAGGAGACCCAAGCTCAAGATTGGGGTTGGGTAGCTCGTCTTCAACCTGTTCATCTTCCACCTGTTCATTAAAGGGTGAACTAGGAAAGGGATCAGTGATATCTGATGGTTGGACAGAGAAGTCTACAGCAACAGAATCAGGAGCAACTACAGAAGGAATATGTGCCTCATCTGGAAAAAGATCTAAGACAGAAGAGGAAGACAGGGAAGCACTGAAATGAGAGAGCTCGACAAAGAGGTGATGTTCCCAAAAGACAACATTGCGGGTGATATGATGACGATGAGAGACAGGATCATAACACCTATACCCCTTTTGAGTTTCGCCATAGCCAAGAAAACAACAAAGCCTTGACCGAGGCTCAAGTTTGTTATGCTCATGTGGCTGAAAAAGAACGAAACAAGTAGAACCGAAGAAGCGAAGGTGGTGATAGTCTGGAGGTGACCCAAAAAGGCACTCATATGGAGTTTGATTTTGGATAACAGGACTCGGAATGCGATTAATAGTATGAACAGCATGAAGAGCAGCTTCACCCCAAAAAGGAGCAGGAACTTTGGCAGAGAGAAGGAGAGTACGAACAGTGTCAAGAATATGACAAAGTTTTCGTTCGGCTCTACCATTTTGCTGAGACGTACCTGGACAAGTTAGTTGATGAACAGTGCCATAGGAATGCAAAACAGCTTGGAAAGCATATTGAGTGTATTCAAGAGCATTATCAGATCGAAAAATTTTGATGCGTCTGGAAAACTGAGTTTCAACCATTTTTGCAAAATTAGAATATACTTCCAATAATTCAAAACGATGTTTCATATTGAAAATCCAGCTATAGCGAAAGTAATCATCAACAAAGACAACAAAATATCTAGACCCACCAATACTAGAGACAGAGAAAGACCCCCAAACATCGGAACGAATAAGATCAAAGATATCAGTGGATATTGATTCACTAGTATTAAAAGGCAAAACTGGTTGTTTTCCTAACTGACATGAAACACAATCAAAATTTTATATAGACACTGAACCTAACAAACCTCTAGAAGCCAATTGTTGTACCTGAGAGGAAGATGCGTGACCAAGACAAACATGCCAAAGTGCAAGGGAAGGAGTGGAAGAAACTGCAGCAACTACAACAACAGAAATAAGAGCAATAAGTGGAAGACAAAGGTTGTCCACGGGAAACATACGCCCAACTCTGGGACCGGTCCCAAGCTCCTGTCCCGTCCTAGGATCCTACACAATGCACCCAAAATAATCAAAGGTAATGCGATAACCCAACTCAGCTAATTGTCCCACAGAAAATAAATTATAAGAAAGGTCAGGAACATTAAAGACTCCAGGAACCGAGAAGTTAGAGGTTGAAACTGAACCTATATTATGACCAGACATTGTGGAACCATTTGCTATGCGAATGTTAAGAGGGTGCGGTGCAGGTGTAAGGTCATAAAATAAGGACGAGTGAGTTGTCATGTGATTGCAACAAGCAGAATCCATAAGGCAAGAGGTAGGAGACATACCAGATAAAGCTGAGAGAGGAGTAATAAGATGCATTACCAACCATACGAATGACATTGGTGATGATATTTATAAGGTCATCTCTGGAAATGGAGAAAGTTGATCCAGAAGACTTAAACTGTGCAGAGACAGGAGCCATTGGTTGGACACTCTGAACAGTAGCAGCAGATATGGAAACAGCTGATTTGTTGCGATGATAGCAAGTCTCTATATTGTGGCCAAAACATTTGCAAAAATTGCAAAAACGTTTGTTGGATTGTCGACGATGATTGTTGCAAAAGGAAGAAGACTTGTCCTTATTCTTCATTTAGAAGCAAAATATGCAAAAATAGACTGCAAAAATGAAATCTACGCAAAAAACTGGATAAGAAGCACCTGGACTGCAAAAAGTCAACTCTAAGAAAAAGTCAACGACAAACCAACATAAGTCAAACGATGACATCAGCAGATGACGTAAGGAAGTGACGTCAGCGATGACGCAACTAGGGCTGACGTGCAAAATGACGTCAGCAAAGGCGTCAGCAGGAGGGGTTGAGGCGCGTGACAGCGCGTGTAGGCGCGTGACTTGAGGACGCGGCGCGTGGGAGCGCGTGGAAATGCAACCCAGCTGTGCAGTGGCGCGTGGGGCGTGTGAGATGCGTAACAGAGCCTTTGAGCGGTGCGTGGAGGCGTGTGCAATCTCCGATGGCTTCAAGGCTTCCACTATTTTGTAGATCGGCGCAAGACGATCTCAGTGGTACCTGCAGAAAATTAATCGGAGCAATATTCGCGGCGGTGACTCAAAGGGCAATGGTCTTTGCAATGTGAAACTCTTCAATGACGGTGGCTGCAGGTCTGGAACCCAAGGACGACGGCTGGAAGAAGACGTCGGAGGTTCAACGGCGAAAGGCTGCAGAAGCTGTTATGATGGCGGAAGCGATGTTGAGAATGGAGTAACACCAATAAAGACAAGACTGCTAAGAAAATGTCAAAGCAGTGGCTCTGATACCATGTTAGAAATACTGAATGAATAATTGTATTGTATTTCTCAATGAAAGAATATACATGAGTGCCTTTATATATGAGGCATATGAGTACAGTACAAGTAAGAGTGTGGTACGAGACTGTGTGCTATACAAGTAATCTAGTTGGGCCTAAAGCCCACAACACTATGTACGTTAACACGTGGAATAAAGCTTGAGTGGGGCTATGATAAAGTCATTCATCTCAAAACTTTTAATGATGCCAGCAATGGATATCTTGTTGATGACACGTGTGTGTTTGGAGCTGAGGTCTTTGTTAGTAAGCAAAGAAGCATGGACAAAGAAGAGTGTCTAGCACTAATAAAGGATTCCATTACAAAAAAGTCTGTCATTAGATTCGAGAACTACTCTAAGTTGACCGGAGAATCTCATTACTCAGTGCCATTCAATTTTGGAAATCATAAATGGTACTTATTTATGAATTATGATCAGCTTTCTTAGCTTTTCCCTACCCCTTAAGTGTTTGTCTCTGTGTGTGCAATAAATATCTTATACATCAGACATAAATTATGCCTGTACTCACATCCTGTGATAGAAGTGCTATATGTGCTGATAATTGTCAATATATATGCATGAGATACCACAGGCTATATGTTGATAAAACACCATTCATGCTGATTGTTGCAGGAAGATACGTATCTGAGAGGAAGATGCGTGACCAAGACAAACATGCCAAAGTGCAAGGGAAGGAGTGGAAGAAACTGCAGCAACTACAACAACAGAAATAAGAGCAATAAGTGGAAGACAAAGGTTGTCCACGGGAAACATACGCCCAACTCTGGGACCGGTCCCAAGCTCCTGTCCCGTCCTAGGATCCTACACAATGCACCCAAAATAATCAAAGGTAATGCGATAACCCAACTCAGCTAATTGTCCCACAGAAAATAAATTATAAGAAAGGTCAGGAACATTAAAGACTCCAGGAACCGAGAAGTTAGAGGTTGAAACTGAACCTATATTATGACCAGACATTGTGGAACCATTTGCTATGCGAATGTTAAGAGGGTGCGGTGCAGGTGTAAGGTCATAAAATAAGGACGAGTGAGTTGTCATGTGATTGCAACAAGCAGAATCCATAAGGCAAGAGGTAGGAGACATACCAGATAAAGCTGAGAGAGGAGTAATAAGATGCATTACCAACCATACGAATGACATTGGTGATGATATTTATAAGGTCATCTCTGGAAATGGAGAAAGTTGATCCAGAAGACTTAAACTGTGCAGAGACAGGAGCCATTGGTTGGACACTCTGAACAGTAGCAGCAGATATGGAAACAGCTGATTTGTTGCGATGATAGCAAGTCTCTATATTGTGGCCAAAACATTTGCAAAAATTGCAAAAACGTTTGTTGGATTGTCGACGATGATTGTTGCAAAAGGAAGAAGACTTGTCCTTATTCTTCATTTAGAAGCAAAATATGCAAAAATAGACTGCAAAAATGAAATCTACGCAAAAAACTGGATAAGAAGCACCTGGACTGCAAAAAGTCAACTCTAAGAAAAAGTCAACGACAAACCAACATAAGTCAAATGATGACATCAGCAGATGACGTAAGGAAGTGACGTCAGCGATGACGCAACTAGGGCTGACGTGCAAAATGACGTCAGCAAAGGCGTCAGCAGGAGGGGTTGAGGCGCGTGACAGCGCGTGTAGGCGCGTGACTTGAGGACGCGGCGCGTGGGAGCGCGTGGAAATGCAACCCAGCTGTGCAGTGGCGCGTGGGGCGTGTGAGATGCGTAACAGAGCCTTTGAGCGGTGCGTGGAGGCGTGTGCAATCTCCGATGGCTTCAAGGCTTCCACTATTTTGTAGATCGGCGCAAGACGATCTCAGTGGTACCTGCAGAAAATTAATCGGAGCAATATTCGCGGCGGTGACTCAAAGGGCAGTGGTCTTTGCAATGTGAAACTCTTCAATGACGGTGGCTGCAGGTCTGGAACCCAAGGACGACGGCTGGAAGAAGACGTCGGAGGTTCAACGGCGAAAGGCTGCAGAAGCTGTTATGATGGCGGAAGCGATGTTGAGAATGGAGTAACACCAATAAAGACAAGACTGCTAAGAAAATGTCAAAGTAGTGGCTCTGATACCATGTTAGAAATACTGAATGAATAATTGTATTGTATTTCTCAATGAAAGAATATACATGAGTGCCTTTATATATGAGGCATATGAGTACAGTACAAATAAGAGTGTGGTACGAGACTGTGTGCTATACAAGTAATCTAGTTGGGCCTAAAGCCCACAGCACTATGTACGTTAACACGTGGAATAAAGCTTGAGTGGGGCTATGATAAAGTCATTCATCTCAAAACTTTTAATGATGCCAGCAATGGATATCTTGTTGATGACACGTGTGTGTTTGGAGCTGAGGTCTTTGTTAGTAAGCAAAGAAGCATGGACAAAGAAGAGTGTCTAGCACTAATAAAGGATTCCATTACAAAAAAGTCTGTCATTAGATTCGAGAACTACTCTAAGTTGACCGGAGAATCTCATTACTCAGTGCCATTCAATTTTGGAAATCATAAATGGTACTTATTTATGAATTATGATCAGCTTTCTTAGCTTTTCCCTACCCCTTAAGTGTTTGTCTCTGTGTGTGCAATAAATATCTTATACATCAGACATAAATTATGCCTGTACTCACATCCTGTGATAGAAGTGCTATATGTGCTGATAATTGTCAATATATATGCATGAGATACCACAGGCTATATGTTGATAAAACACCATTCATGCTGATTGTTGCAGGAAGATACGTATCTGTCCCATTGGAGAAGGCATTGGAATGGGTATCTATAATTCTCTGTATTTGGCTCTGGCTGATCCAAAAAGCCTTCTTCCTGGTATGAAAATTTTTGCGGACTTCACGTTGCGCATCCTGGACCAAGTAAATGCCAGGCAGCATCGATATGCTAAACAATCAAGCTTTGATAAGACATCAGGGGGTATTAAATTATTAATTGTCAAGTTTTGGAACAAGATATATAGGTGTAACTTAAGATGTGGTATAGAACCACACGCACAACCATAAATGGGAATGGGGTTCTGAAAATTAGCTAAGATCCTTCTTAATTAGCAGATGGTTTAGTGCCTCAAGCCATGAGCACGGTTGTAACCGATTCATCTCAATCGGTTCTTCCAATCTGACCAACTTGGGTTTACTGGTGAAGGACACGATGTTGGTGGAAGCAGAGATCACTATCCTAGCTTGCAGTAGTTAATGCAACATCCTGAGTTTATCAGATATAAATTTGAAATCATATTTGTTAGGTTCTAAGGAATTAGGAACTAATGTATTAGAACTTCATTTTGTAATGTTGGCAAACCATGATCAAAACGTTTTAGTCTTGTTTAGACTTGCTCAAAGTATGTTTAAGTGTAAAGTTGGAATCGAGTGTTTTGCAGGATTTACTGTGTAAATCTGCCTAGCTTGATCGATCGAAAGTCGTGGAGATTTTTTTCCTGCAAAATTTTCCAACTCAGCCCAAGCCTGTTTGACGTGTAGAGTTTTATGTTTTGTCTTAAGTATAAAAGGGAAAACTTTAGCCACATTTTGAGGTTGCTCTTTATGCTGTGTGTGTGAATCTTTTGTAAGATCTTGAGGTATTTACCTTCACACATACTTAGGGTTATCAAGAATCAAGACTATGTCAAGAACTTAGTGATCGTTTCAGTTGCTGATTCAAAAGCTTAAAGATGCACAAGCGAGAGTGCTTGTACTTGCTAAGAATCCAAGAAAGAAGTAGTTCGTAGACTCGAAGATGTCACGTGGTCGTGGTAGTAAGTTTCTTACTCGAGGTAGCAATAGGATGTTAGTGGTCTAAGTCGCTATTGTGTAAACTTCAATTCTTTCATAGTGGATCTGTTTTACCTTGAGGATAGTTAGGTTAAATCTTCCCTAGGTTTTTTACTGGTTTGATTTTCCTGGGTTATCATATCGTTGTGTTATTTATTTTTCGCACTGTTCAATGATATGATTTATATGTGTTAACCTAGACTTGCATAATTTGACTAAGTAATCACTTGACTAATTATCTAAGTTAATCTAGTTGTGTTTTAAGGGGTCTAAAAACAAACAATATTATGTATATATGAATGATAGGGTTGCAGGCACTATGTGCATCAACCCAATTCCTAAATTTCCTTCACATACATTCTGCATGGAAAATTACAATAAATGGTTTTTAATTTATACATTAATTTTGTGACCATATGACACGATAGAGTTGCCTGTTAGAAATCAACACTAACTCTCTTGTCTCTAGAAACTTCTAGAACGTCTCACACATTCTCTAGAACATTCTCTTGCATTCCAGAAATTTCTCCATGATGCTCTTTCCAGATTTCTCTATGAGATATCTCTAGAGACTTTTATGTAAAAGTAAAACTCAGCCACATGTTTATAGAATAGTCTAGAAGCTTGGTAAATAAAGTATTTAAAAAGAAGAAGCTAGAAGCTTCAAGTTGGTTTCCTAACCAACATACACCTAGTATAAATAGATGTGGTGGTATGTGAAGTAGTGTGTGAGAGACTAGTGTGAGACTAGTGAGAACTGAGAAGTGTGAAGTGAAGAGTGTCATAAAGCACCAAGTGAGAAAAGTGTGAAGTTGTATGAGGTGAAGTGTGTGGCATAGGTAGCAAGTGTGTAGAGTGAAATAAAGTCAAGAGCTAGTGTGTGTAGGTGTCTAAAAGTGAGGTGTGTGCAAGTGTATTAATGCAATAATAGTGATTGTAAAGTGTTGTAATTCAAAGAGTTTAGTTTTTAATAAAAGCTATTTGTTCAGTCTTTTGTTCAGCAATCTAGTGTCAGAGCTTCCGCTAACCCAACATTGCCAATAAGCTCTAATTTAAATATCATCTCTTCTTCTTTTAACTTATCAAAACTCAAAAGTAATAAAAAGAGAAAAAGAGGAAACATGCAAGGGTGAAAGACAGCAGTTGTGCAAGTATATCTAGCCACCACCATCATCTGCCCGATTTAAGTAATTTGGAATAATGCAATATGCAAACATGCATAAATAATCTCATTTCTTGATATTTAGAACTTTTCAATGTTTACTGAAAAAGTATTCATAAGATAAGTCAACAACTCTTGAACGGGATAAGAAAATTAAAAGAATCAACAAAACCTGAGATAGGGATCATATTTTTCTTTTTTGAAACAAAAAGGGGGTGCAATGCAACACGAGGACCTCCCAAGAGGTCGTCACCCATCCTAATATTAATGATTCTCAAATATTTAGAAGTGTGATAATCTTGGATAAAATATACATAAGCGCAATACTTTGTACTTTGTGATATAAAATATGAACAAACTAGCCTTCCTTAAGTTTAAAACTTGCAAGGCACAAACCGGCCACAGCATGCTCTCAGGTATAGTATTGTTATAGATATCAATTTTCAAATTCAATGTATGGATACTTATCGTACTCATACTATTATAATGCAATATTTGTATTGCACATTCTAACTTGTTCACTAAGAAAAGAGGAATTGAAATCTTATAAATAGATAATGTTGTAAAGAATATGTTGGCTTTAGTACAAGGCCTCTCCCCTCTAGAAAGAGGGAAAAAGTAGTAGAATTGAGCATGAAACAAAAAGAGGGGGGAAAAAAAAGTATTTTTGCTTGGGAGTATGTAGTACAAGGAGAGAGAGATAATAAAGTTTGGGTTTTGTCGATAACATTTTTGCTAAGCGCAAAAATCAAGAAGAATTTGTAAGGTTTTGATTAATGTTGCAAAGTGAAGAAAAGAAAACTGAGTGAGTGCAGTGCATGAGAAGAAGAAAAGTTAGATGGGGGGAGCAACCAATAGTGTGCCGGTTAAAGCAAAGAGAAAAATTATTTTGTTTTGTGTTCTTAAAAGTTAAAATGTAAGTTTTCTAATTTATACCAGCTATAAATTTTGAGACTGGTATTAAGTAAAATTTTTGGACCAAGAAAACATAAGATTCACTCGCAAAATGCAAATAATTTTAGTTACGCTAGTAACATCAATAAAGCAAAATCAAATCTTATAGGGTAAGCCACAAGCAACTTATATCTTTCGATTCCAAATAATATTATAAATTTTAGGATAAAATGCAAATTATACTCTTTAAGTTAAATTGAAATTTGTTTAAGGCTTCAAACTTTACTTTCGTTCAATTTGGCCTTTAAGTTTCAAATTTATTCAATTTAGGCATTCCATCTAATTCCGTTAAAATTTTGATGTTAAAAAAAATTAAGGAATTATGTTTTTTTTTTTCATAATTTTTTTCATATGACAAATTTTATTTATTTTTTCAAAAAATGTTTTTTATTATTTAATTTAATTTTTAACAGAAATTTTTTCAATAAAATTGGATGGAAAACGTAAATTGAATAAATTGAAACTTAAATGGCTTAATTGAACGAAAGTAAAGTTAGAGACATAAAATGAATTTAAGCCAAATTCAAATGGTGTAATTTGCATTTTATCCTAAATTTTACTATAAATTGATGATGTGAAGCATGATGTTTTGACTAAAAAAAAAAAATCCAAGTCTTTCACTTAAAAATAAAAATGTGATACTAATCACAGCATAAAAATGAACAAATAAGGTTAACGACATGTAGTTGTTAAGATGGTGAACGACAAGCGTTTGGCTGTATGTGACGTGGGGAAAATGGACAGCTCGAAATATATATATATATATATATATATATATATATATATATTAAATATATAGAATGCGTGCTCCTATGTTATGTTATGTACGTTCTTTAGTTTAAAATCTGAAGTTCACACCTACAAGCAGAGAATGGATGCTAATTCCTTGGAAACTTTTTCAGCTAGGAATAATAGCCTCTCTCTCTCTCTCTCTCTCTCTGCCTTTATAAGAAAACAATCCAATCTTATATTGTTGTCACGGGTATCTACACAGCTCTCTGGTCAATTTCATTATGATGGCCAATCTTATCTTCGATAACCAAGATGGTATACCATATATATCTTTCTATTCTTCTGTGTTTGTGTGTCTATATATGTACATATCTTGAAAGCATTATTTGCATAAATGAGATTCTTTGACTAGTTAAATTACTCCTTTATGCAATTACTTAGCTCCTTTATCCAATTGCCACCATATCAATTGAGGACACAATAAAATAATGCAAACTGGGGGAGTTAAATTGTCTCATTTATGAGATTCCAAGTAAAATACATGTTTCTTAATTTTTCATAGTTCATTTCTGAGACAACTTGATGTCATTGGATTGAATCAGTACTCTACTGTGATTTTCATTGGATTTGAAAAATGATCGTGGAGTTCAATTCTTATATACTCTTCTTAAAGAAACATTTTAAAGGATTTTTTATTATAACTTGATGTACTAATTTGCCATGGTGGTAATTAGGTGATGTCTTCTTATTTCACAATAAAATTTGAATGTTGTAATGCACATGCACAAACACGAGGCTTTTTCATATTCCTTAAAATGTCCAAACAGCCCAATCTTATGATCATCTCATTTTACCTCCTATGTTTGTGAACACAATTTGCAGACATTTCAAGATCTATTTCAGATGCACCACCAACTCATTACACAGTCAAAATACAATCATTGTCATTACTTGCAAAGAATTCAATAGAAAGATATGAAACGGGGGCATTTGAATCTGGAGGTTACAAGTGGTACATTTTCTTTTTCCTTGTAAATTAAATCTAAAGCAAGCCATAGCTCTAGCTTTTGAGTTTTGTTAGGGGCACGACCTTTCATTATCAGTATTTACATGTAATCGTTTGAATGTGTCAATCAATTAAAGATGTGCTTACAGGAAATTGGTTATCTACCCCAATGGAAACAAGATTAAGAATGCAAATGAGCATGTCTCTCTCTACTTGGCAATTGAAGCCGCAGATTCACTCCCTCCTGGTTGGGAAGTGCATGCAGTTTTTCGGTTTTTCTTGCTTGATCAGACCAGGGACAACTACCTGATTATTGAAGGTATTCCAGTCTTTACTCTTAACCTACACACTTTTGTTTACTATAATATTATTGTAGCGTATCAAATTTTAAGTTTTATTTATCCTACATTAAATGACAAAATATTTTTTCATTTTGTAAATTTGTTTTCCATAATCACCATAAACTCTCAACGCCTAACACATGCAATTTTAAAGTATTTGCTATTTGCCAATTGTATTTTTGTTACATTGTATTGCCTATAGATACCACAAAAAAGGAAAAGCGCTTTCGTGGAATGAAGCTTGAATGGGGATTGGATAAAGCCATTTCTCTTAAAGCTTTTAATGAGGTTTGTAATGGATTTCTTGTTGATGACACGTGTGTGTTTGGGGCTGAGGTCTTTGTCTGTAAGGAAAGAAGCACGGGCAAAGGAGAATGTGTGTCTCTAATAAAGGACGCCATTGCAAACAAGTATGTTTGGAAAATTGAGAACTACTCTAAGTTGAAAGCAGAAAGTTATGACTCAAAGCCATTCAATGCTGGAGATCAAAAATGGTATTTATGATTAGCCTTCCTGGTTTTTTTAGTGTGTGTGCACGGGAAAAAAATATCTCATGCATTCGATGTGTGCTTTTCTCTCATAGCGTGTAGGTCTTTGTTGTGTCATATTCACTCATTGTGAGCCTACCTTTCTATGAGAGGGATGATGCATTTATCAGATGTATACATCATATATGAGATGCTTTCTTGTATCTGGAGAGATGAGGGAGGAATTATAGTTCAAATGCTGGTTTTTGCAGGAAGATACGTCTCTATCCCAGTGGAAAAGGCATTGGAATTGGCAGCCATATATCTCTGTATTTGGCTCTGGCTGATCCAACAAGCCTTCCTCCTGGTTTGAAAATATTTGCGGAATTCACATTGCGCATTCTAGACCAAATGCATAGCAAGCATCATTATGGCAAAGGTAAATGCCAGCTTTTGTCATTTTATCAATTGTTTGGTTTATTTATTTATTTTTTATTATTATTATTTTAATGAGGATGTGATAGGGCCACAACCATAAATTAGCTATGATCTTTCTTTTAATCTTGCAGTTAGCCGCTGGTTCAGTGCCACAAGCCAGGAGCTGGGTTGGTCGAGATTCATCTCAATCGGTTATATGAATCTGACGAACATGGGTTATCTGGTGAAGGACACTTGCTTGGTGGAAGCAGAGGTCACTGTTCATGCAGTGGTTAATGCACTGTCCTGAGTTTGTTGTACAAAATCATGTGTAAATTTGAACTGTATTTTCATTAAAGAAATTCTTTGACTTATGAATGATAGGGTTGCAGGCACTATGTGCATCAACCTATTTATTGATTGTTTAAAATATCGGTTCTTGGTGTACTATATAATTTCATATTTTCTTTCTTATATTTCTCTCACATACCTCTTAGTTAATTGGAAAATTATCCGGCCAAGAGGAAGAAGAAAAGAAACCAATGTGAGGGGAAAATAGGTACTTTCACATCTTAAACCAAAATTTCCCTCATTTTCTTCCTAATTTGGAGAGAAAACTCACTCTTCACAAAATGTGGGCCTGGAGAGAAAATTGTTTTCTTCTCCATTTTCCATCCTTCCAACCAAATGCACACACTATCATTTTCTCTCATATTTTTTTCTTCCTCATTTTCCATCCTTACCATTTTCACTCCAACCAAACAAACTCTAAGGGTCCGTTTGGTTGGAGGAGTGAAAAAGTAAGAGAATAAAAAAATTTTAGTTTTCTCTCATTTGTATTTAGTTGGGAGGATGAAAATGTGGAAAAAAAAAAACTTATTTGTTTGGTTGAAAAAAAAAAAATGATGATGGAAAATGAAGTTGGTAGAAATTTACAATTATGTCCCCATTAAATAAAACAAAAAAGTAACACCTTATTTTTTATTAAAAAAAATTGTGTATGGACACTTCAAATTAAAATAAATAAATAAATAGCACAAGCCAAAGGAAGATGAGCACCAATAAAAATTAAAAAAAAAATAAAAAACACTATTGAGAAGTACAAGAAAAAGCCAAAAAAAAAAAGTAGGAAAAAAAAAAGAATAAAGCAAAAAAAAAAAAAAAAAAAAGAGCAAGTGGCAAGAAAAACACCCAAGAGAAAGAAAGAAATAAATAAATAAATAAGGCAAGAACAGCGCCCATGTGCAAGTGCACATGGGCATTTTGATCAACTCAAATTGAGCTCTCCTCCCCCTCAGTTTTCTTCCCGGTCATTTTAGGGAGAAAACATTTTAGTGGGCCCAAAGAGAAAATACCCTAGCCTAACCACTTTTTTTTCCCTCCCTCCTTTCAACCAAACAACCACTTAAAATGCTATTTCTACACTTTTCTCTCCTCAATCTTCCATCCTCCCTAAAATCCCTCCAAACAAACATACCCTAAAGATAAAAGAGAACTGCTTAAGAAAGTGAAAGAACTACTGCTTCGATACAAGGCTCGATTCTCCCCTACCAATTGAGATTCATTAAACCTCGACACCACTTGATTGATTGAGCCATGAGACTGCAGAATTTTCTATTGTGACCTATGATGACTTGGGATTCATGCACTAGGGTTCCCAAAAATTTAAATACCATATTTTCAAGGACAAAGCCAGGACTATTGCTTTAGGGGGTCCAAAATTGTACTTAATGCACAAAACTCTAAATTTTGTGGGGTTTAGGAGAGATAATGGTTATTTTTAGCCTAACCTTTAAGTTTTTTAGAGGTTGATTGTTGAGTTAAAACCTACCACCCATTGTTTTGGATGGAAGTTACTTACTATCACACTAAGGTTCGAGCTCTAAAATAAAATGTATGGATAAAAAATTAATCATTCTATAATCAGAAATATAGTAAAATTTAAAGCTAAATTAATATATTGAAAATTAAAACTAGTACATATTCAATATTAAAAAATGTAAACAAAAAAAAGATATGAAATGATAATTTCTTAATACATTTCTACTCAATCATTTGTGATATATCTAAATGTAATTCAACATTCTTTTAAATTGCAACAATCATCTATGATTGATTTTGGACTAAATGTTACAATGATTTCTCTTTTAATGTACAAAATCAAATACTCCGTTATAAAAGCATCTTTTATTATATTGCGAAAACTAGATTTGATAATATTCATTATTGAAAATGCTTGGTTTATAATTGCAATAAAAACTGAAAAGATAAATAGAAATACAACTATTCTATAAAGGAATAGTATTAACCACAATTTTAAAATCATATTTATCATCATTATATGTCCAACTTTCTTCTTACTAAAAATAATTAGTGTTGTTAAGTTGAAAATTAAGACAATCAAACACACGGGAAAAAAAAAAGCAGTTAGGTGAAAATGTAGCACAACATCACTTAAAATCTAAATTCTCAAACTTTTGACTTAATTTGGGTCCCAAACATCAAACATATTGATTGTAATTCTGAACACGTATAAGTAAACTTTTTTAAATATACACACTAATATATTATAAAACAATTTTTTCAAAAAAAAAATTCAGGGGGAGGGGGGATGACCCCCTAGTCAACATATACCTCCATTCCACATCACCAAAAGGAAGAGCACTGTACAATTGGAGAAGCGGTTGTGACCATGTGCACCGAGGGTTTTGAATATTGAGTTGCTTTCTGGTTCATTGGAGATCAACTTTTCATGCGAAGATCTGCACCAACACTTTCAACAATCAAAAGATTTGATTATGTGAAGTAAAACTTGGATTGGATATTTGTGCACCAAAAAGATTCACATGAAAGAGTAATCCAATTGGTTTGGAGTAGCATTCAAATAGCGTTAGTAAATTTTATTATAGGTAGTTACATTGGGATTGAGTCTATATGTATTCGTTGTAATTGTAATTTCAGTTTTCACAGTGAATGCTTCAAGTTGGTGATGATCTTCAAACCACCTATTGAGGTTTTCCTTATCGTGATCATATTACTTGTGTTCAATTTTTTTTTTTTTTTTTTGGTACTTAGTTTTTGATAATATGGATGTGCCTATAAAAAAATTAATTGAACTGTTGCATAATTAGCATAAATAATCAACTTGGGTAATTAATTAAAATTAATTAGGGTCAATTTCAACCCAACAATTTTAACAAAATATTAGATAGAGCCGTGTCTCTTCGAGTGCCGGGCTAGTGCATAGTTACCCTAGTGCCGCCAATTTATTCATTCGCCTCGCCAAATGCTGTCCTCAACCAATGTCTTCCGACTCCTACAATGTTATGCTCAACCATTGTCCTCTAACCCCTGTTTGTCGCTAACTGCGATCACCACCAACATTTATCTCTTTTATGCCATTATTGAGCCACTATTCCTCTGTCTTCGTTTTATAGCACTGGAGTAGCTATGCTATGATAGCCATCATCTAGTCATTGGTGCAACCGTCCTCCAGCCATAGTAATCATACTTTGACCTCCATCCATCACTGATTGTCGTTATTGTTTACTATTGCCAATAGCTATCTCGTGTTCCACTTCATGCCAAAACTAGTCCATTCTATATTTGATTTGGTCCTGCTTGCACTTTTATATGGTCACAGTTTCTTTCCATTAAAGTATATTCAAACTTCCACCTTGAGTTTGAGAGGGCATGTTGGAGATATTAATCCAAAATCAATGCACTATATTACTTCTAATATTATATTGTAGTTTTGTTATTACACACCAGGGTTAGTCTTTTTGTATACCTCCAATTAAGTGTGTTGTAACACACAATTCAATATAGTAAATATGTATCCCTTCATTTCTCTTAGATGTGTGGGTCGGTTGCTAGGCTGGATCAGGATCACATTATTTTGCTTATACTTTCTATCTCAACATTCTCCCTCTCACTTCCAATCCCAGTATATCAATTTTGACATGATACCAAAGGTATACCTCTCTTCAATTCTAACTAGTACTAACGGGACTGACGAACTCATTTACCGAAGACGACGACCATGATACCGACGAAGATATCCCTGGACGAGCAAATTAAAACCCACGTCATTGACGAAGGCAGGAAGGCCATTCAATGCAGCACAATTACATCCAGAATGGTTACAAGGTCAACTGTATGAACCGTTGGAGCACATTAAAGCCACATTACACAGTACCAACGCTACCAAGAGGAGCATTAAGACCTCCATAACTACCCTAACAGCTAGAGGCTATGAAAGCATATATAAAGCCCACACATTACCAAGTACAAGGTAGACACACACAGACACTACGAGATCTCTTTCATTCTGTTCAATTACATTGTTTATTCCCAAGAGAGCTTCTTATACTGACTTTGGCATTGGAGGCATTGTGGCAGGCACCACACCGGTGACCACCTTTGAGAGTACGTTCATACAGGCTAAGGATTGCTTCCATCTGACCAACTCGACTGACGAGCTTACGCTTCATCAGTATAACTCTACTGACGAACTTACGCTTCATCAGTTTGGCGCCGTCTATGGGAACATGACGTTTTCATTTTCATATTCGAAAACGCTGCTTCCATCAACTTCAGTATTTAGATGGAGTCCAATCAAGACTCTGCAGCCTTGGCTCAGCAAGTCCAAGCTCTTGCGGTCGCCGTTGAAGAACTTACTAGGCAAAATCAGGAAATGAAGCTACAGCTTCAACAGGAGGAGAATCGATCCAAAAACAACGTAGAGGATGAGGGAAATAGCCATAGAAGGAGTGACCATCGAAGACCCATTACTCCGGCAGAACATAATTCAGAACTTCTTCAAGAGATGAGGAAAGAGATGGACGAGTTGAGAAATGTCATCAGAGAGAAGACAAACCAGAGCGTGGGCAGAATGGTGAGGGCAACAGACTCGCCTTTCACAACAGCGGTCCTGGGATGCCCAGTACCTTCGAAGTTTTGGCTGCCACAACTTGAGCCGTTTGACGGGCTCAAGGAACCCCAAGACCACTCAACACCTTCAAGACAACACTGGGCCTTCAACAGCCCCCCTGACGAGATAATGTGTCATTCTTTCCCCACCACTTTCAAAGAAGCAGCGAGGGAATGGTTCACCAAATTGCCAACATTGTCCATCGATAACTTCGAACAGCTAAGCAGCGCCTTTTTACGTCATTTCATTGGAGGACAATGTCCTAAGAGGCCGGCGGATCATTTACTCACCATCAAACAAGGAGAGAAAGAAACCTTGAGGTCTTATGTGAAACGCTTCACTCGAAAAACCCTAGAGGTGGACGAAGCTGATGATAAGATGCAGTTGACGACCTTCAATGCGGGACTGCGATCCAGGGAGTTCGTTTCTTCACTCGCAAAAAATCCTCCAAAAACGATGGCGGAGATGCTCCTGAAAGCACAGAAGTACATGAAAGCAGAAGAAGCACTGGCTGCCATAAAGGACGTGGAAAAACCAAGGAACAAGGAAAGGAAGGAGGACGAACGTAGAGGACAAAAAAGGGACCGCCCAGATCTTCGGTTCAGTGACGAAGGTGAGTCAAAAGGGGGTTTCTCCCGTCAGGGTTCTCGTTGTGGTTCTGTAAGCCCACATGGGAAGGACCTTACCGAGTCACCCACTACTCCAGATAAGGTAGCTATCACCTGGAAACCCTAGACGGACAGAGGCTCCCGAGACCATGGAACATCAAGCACTTGAAGAAATACCACCAATAGATGTAACAGGAAATGTATTCGTCATTGAAATTAATAAATGAATTATTCAGCTAATGTCTCCATAACAAGCAGGTTTGAGCAACTACAAGTCACAAATGGCTAAGTAACAAGATTCCGCCTCAATGGATGTAAGTTACTGACGATGACAAGATCCATAAATGGGTATAAGTCACATATGGCTAAGTAACAAGATTCCGCCTCGACGGATGTAAGTTATTGAGTAACAAGATTCCGTCTCGACGGATGTAAGTTACTGACGATGACAAGATCCCTAAAAGGGTGTAAGTCACAAAAGCAAAAAATTGCTAAGTAACAAGATTCTGCCTCGACAGATGTAAGTTACTGACGATGACAAGATCCCTAAATGGGTGTAAGTCACAAAAGCCAAAAATGACTAAGTAACAAGATTCCGCCTCAATGGATGTAAGTTACTGACGATGACAAGATCCCTAAATGGGTGTAAGTCACAAATGGCTAAGTAACAAGATTCTGCCTCGACGGATGTAAGTTACTAACGATGACAAGATCCCTAGAAGGGTGTAAGTTACAAAAGCCAAAAATGGCTAAGTAACAAGATTCTGCCTTGACGGATGTAAGTTATTAACGATGACAAAATCCTTAAAAGGGTGTAAGTCACAAAAGCCAAAAATGGCTAAGCTAAAAATGACTTAAAAGGGTGTAAGTCACAAAAGGTACTAACGAAGTTATAGACAAAAGGTACTGACAAAGAGAAAGGGAGAAGTTTAGAAACAAAGGCTCAGAAAACTGAAAACTAGCGGGAAACCCAATGGTCACACGAATTGGAGTTATTTACAGTCCAAAACCTTTCACATTCTACGGTCGTTATTACAAGTCACAATGACCACAGAATCGGGGGGCAGCTGACGGGACTGACGAACTCATTTACCGAAGATGACAACCATGATACCGACGAAGATATCCCTAGACGAGCAAATTAATACCCACGTCATTGACGAATGCAAGAAGGCCATTCAATTCAGTACAATTACACCCAGAACGGTTACAATGCCAACTGTATGAACCGTTGGAGCACATTAAAGTCATATTACACAGCACCAAACGTTACCAAGAAGAGCATTAAGACCTTCATAACTTCCCCAACTGCTAGAAGTTATGAAAGCATATATAAAGCCCACACATTGCCAAGTACAAGGTAGATACACACAGACACTAAGAGATCTCTTTCATTCTGTTCAATTACATTTTTTATTCCCAAGAGAGCTTTTTATATTGACTTTGACATCGGAGGCATTGTGGCAAGCACCACACCGGTGACCACCTTTGAGAGTACGTTCATACAGGCTGAGAATTGCTTCCATCTGACCAACTCAACTGACAAGCTTACGCTTCATCAGTATAACTCTACTGACGAACTTACTTGACTGACGAACTTACACTTCATCAGTTTGGTGTCGTCTGTGGGAATGTGACATTTTCATTTTCATATTCGAAAACGCTGCTTCCATCAACTTCAATATTTAGATGGAGTCCAATCAAGATTCTGCAGCCTTGGCTTAGCAAGTCCAAGCTCTTGCGGCCGCCGTTGAAGAACTTACTAGGCAAAATCAGGAAATGAAACTACGGCTTCAACAGGAGGAGAATCGATCCAAAAACAACGTAGAGGACGAGGGAAACAGCAATAGAAGGAGTGACCATCGAAGACCCATTACTCCGACAGAACAGAATTCAGAACTTCTTCAAGAGATGAGGAAGGAGATGGACGAGTTGAGAAATGCCATCAGAGAGATGACAGACCAGAGCGTGGGCAGAATGGTGAGGGCAACGGACTCGCCTTTCACAGCAGCGATCCTGGGATGCCCAGTACCTTCGAAGTTTCGGCTGCCACAACTTGAGCCGTTTGATGGGCTTAAGGATCCCCAGGACCACCTCAACACCTTCAAGACAACACTAAACCTTCAACAGCCCCCTGACGAGATAATGTGCCGTTCTTTCCCCACCACTTTCAAAGGAACAGCAAGGGACTGGTTCACCATGTTGCCAACATCGTCCATCGATAACTTCGAACAGCAGAGCAGCGCCTTTTTACATCATTTCATTGGAGGACAACGTCCTAAGAGGCTGGCGGATCATTTACTCACCATCAAACAAAGAGAGAAAGAAACCTTGAGGTCCTATGTGAAACGCTTCACTCGGAAAACCCTGGAGGTGGACGAAGCTGAAGATAAGTTGCAGTTGACGACCTTCAATGCTGGATTGCGATCCAGGGAGTTCGTTTCTTCACTCGCAAAAAATCCTCCAAAAACGATGGCGGAGATGCTCCTGAAAGCACAGAAGTACATGAACGCAGAAGAAACACTGGCTACCATAAAGGACGTGGAAAAACTAGGGAACAAGGAAAGGAAGGAGGACGAACGTAGAGGATAGAAAAGGGACCGCCCAGATCGTCAGTTCAGTGACGAAGGTGAGTCAAAAGAGGGTTTCTCCCGTCGGGGTTCTCGCTGTGGTTCTGTAAGCCCACATGGGAAGGACCTTACCGAGTCACCCACTACTTCAGACAAGGTAGCTATCACCTGGAAACCCTAGACGGACAGAGGTTTCCGAGGCCATGGAACATCGAGCACTTGAAGAAATACCACCAATAGATGTAACAGGAAATGTATTCGTCATTGAAATTAATAAATGAATTATTCAGCTAATGTCTCCATTACAAGCAGGTCTGAGCAGCTACAAGTCACAAATGGCTAAGTAACAAGATTCCGCCTCGATGGATGTAAGTTACTGACGATGACAAGATCCTTAAAAGGGTGTAAGTCACAAAAGCCAAAAATAGCTAAGTAACAAGATTCCGCCTCAACGGATGTAAGTTACTGACGATGATAAGATCCCTAGAAGGGTGTAAGTTACAAAAGCCAAAAATGGCTAAATAACAAGATTCCGCCTCGACGGATGTAAGTTATTAACGATGACAAAATCCTTAAAAGGGTGTAAGTCACAAAAGCCAAAAATGGCTAAGCCAAAAATGACTTAAAAAGGTGTAAGTCACAAAAGGTACTGACGAAGTTATAAACAAAAGGTATTGACGAAGAGAAGGGGAGAAGTTTAGAAACAAAGGCTCAAAAAACTGAAAACTAGCGGGAAACCCAATGGTCACACGAATTGGAGTTATTTACAGCCCAAAACCTTTCACATTCTACAGTCGTTATTACAAGTCACGACGCCCACAGAATCGGGAGGCAGCTGATAGGACTGACGAACTCATTTACTGAAGACGACGACCATGATACCGACGAAGATATCCCTGGATGAGCAAATTAATACCCACGTCATTGATGAAGGCAGGAAGGCCATTCAATGTAGCACAATTACACCCAGAACGGTTATAAGGCCAACTGTATGAACCGTTGGAGCACATCAAAGCCACATTACACAGCACCAAACGTTACCAAGAGGAGCATTAAGACCTCCATAACTACCCCAACGGCTAGAACTATGAAAGCATATATAAAGTCCACACATTGCCAAGTACAAGGTAGACATACACAGACATTAAGAGATCTCTTTCATTTTGTTCAATTACATTGTTTATTCCCAAGAGAGCTTCTTATACTGACTTTGGCATCGGAGGCATTATGGCAGGCACCACACCGGTAACCACCTTTGAGAGTACGTTCATACAGGCTGAGGATTGCTTCCATCTGACCAATTCGACTGACGAACTTACGCTTCATCAGTATAACTCTACTGACGAACTTACTTGATTGATGAACTTACGCTTCATCAAGTACAAGTTCAACTTGTGAGTCGTCTCCCTAGTTAAAATTATAAGTATGTAACCAACTTATTTGTTCATTCAATTGATTTGCACCAATTGCATAAAGACTATTTTATTTGTCCTAAGTGAGCCCTAAGAGCGGCCATGTTCTCCCACCTCCCTCTCTCTCTCTCTTTCTCTCTCAAAAGGCTGAGTATTTCAAAGTGGAGGGAAGAGGGATCCTTCAGATGGAGGGCCTAGGCCAAGGATTTGGGCATGAACTTTGAGGCAGTTAACAGAGAATGTTGATGCCAAAAGTCCATGTCCTTCCTTGGGCCACACAGGTATGCCCTCTTCTATTGCTTGGTTTCTAGTGATTTGAAGGAAAGAAAGAATAGTTTTTTTTGGAAGTAATCAATAAAATGATACGATGAGAAAACATGTGTGAGTTAAGTACTACATTGAATAATAATGAAAAGAGTTAATAATTAATACAACATAGTTGGACTCAAACTCATGTACTTAAGTTTTTGGGTCAAGTGATGTCATTCTATATTATTTGTGGGTTTGGATCCACATTCACATTTCACGTTTTGCGCAAATGCGCGTTTTACTATTTTTTTTTTTTTTTTTTGCACGCGCTTAGCTCAGCAAAACTGAAGGTACGGCTACTGTTCATGCACTGTTCATGAACAGTAGTCGCACTATTTGACTTTTCAACTCATTTTCAACCACATCAGTGGGTCCCGTACACTGTTCACGGGACCCACAAACTTCACTTTTCAGCAATTTTTTCATTAAAAATGGGTTCTACGGTACTATTCACACATTAAAAAATTATTTTGCTACAGTGTTTTCAGTTTTCAGTTTTTAGTTTTCAGCAAAATAAGTTGTATCTAAATGGATCTTATATTAGCTACTCAATTAGAGTCTCTCCAAGACATTCTCTTCTAACATGATAGAATATTATGTGAGTTGTATTTTGAAAAGAATGTATTTAGCTAAAATATGATTAAAAAAAAAGACTTTTTAATTTACGTAAACGATTTATAAAATGGGATATGAGAATGCCTTTAAATCTTTTTCTCTCTATCTCTCTCT
The DNA here is from genome assembly GCA_032727855.1 of Quercus ilex subsp. ballota. NCBI lineage: Eukaryota > Viridiplantae > Streptophyta > Magnoliopsida > Fagales > Fagaceae > Quercus > Quercus ilex. Next base: position 30,989,520 of record CM064909.1, read on the forward strand.
TTTTTCTTTTTTTGGCAATAAGAACTACAGTTTGTCCATTGATGACTAGCCTAGTCATATTAAATATAAAAGACGTACTGTATATGAATGATTTAATTCCCTCCTCCACCAACCTAATTTATTCTATTGTCGGGCTTCCCCTTTAATAATGAAATACAAGTTCTTCTTTGTTAAAAAAACATATCTTATTTGATAATTGACTGATTTTTAAGTATGTGGTAGAATCGATGGAACAAATGTCACAATTCTCTTAGGGCATGTTTGGTAGACTGTAATAGGCACTGTAATGTAATAGTTATTCTCATGATCTAGTTATTCTTTAGTATGGTTGTATTTTTATTATAAGGAATAATAATTCCTTATGAATAGTTATTCCTCATTTTGAAGAATAGCTATTCATAAGAAATTAATTATTCTTCTTTAAAATGTTGTATTAGTTATTTCTTAGTAAGTGTAATAATTTTAAAACTTAATATATTTCCAAGTAAACAAACTTTCTATATACATCTAACAATTATAAAAATAAAAAATCATAAAAAATAACACATATCTCTCTTAAATTTAAAAATAACAATTTTTAAGGAAATATAATTGTATGAGTAAGAAGTTTTCAAAAATAAATGTTAAGTTTCATTCTAATGTTATAACTCACAACCAAACTAATGAATAGGTATAGTTATTATATTATAACACATTTTATTCATAGTAATAAAGATTGCAATTTCTGTCGTAATTTCCATTCAGTGTACCAAGCATACCCTTAACGAATTAACATCATGTTTGCAATTTATGCAAAAGAGTAACGCTACGCCATAATACTTTCACAATAAATATTAGGTGGAACTTTGTTATACCATTTTTTTACCCGCTTTTAATAGTTTGTTATCAAACTTTTGTTGTAAAAATATTGTAGAATTAGTATTGTGAAATGAAAACCTCAGTATTTTAGTCATTCAGAGTGTGCAACCTTTCCAATTGGCTATGGAGCTTTTTACAAAAACAAGGGAACTAGTACGTACTACATGTTCTTAGGAACAAGATGGTATCGCTGATAAATTATGTAAAGAAATTTGTTCTTTTATACGGGTTGTCGCTAAAATGTTGTTCATGGCATTGACAATAAATATTGTATACTATACTATTCATAATAAACAGAATTGAATAGTACAGTAGCAGGCCTACCTATGTAGTGAAAAATTATCAATTTGGCGTGGAAGAATCTAAGTATGCAAATTAATAATCTGGTAATCACATATTCCTTTGAAAAAGATGCATTTGCATTATCATCATGACATGTCATTTTTAGGTAATTATTCAGATAACGTTAAGAATTAAATCAATAATATCTTCCAGTGCACAAATTGGCATCATTTATAAAATTTAAAATAATGAATTAGTAGATGAATATTTTTTCGGAGCTCTCTTTTGTGATTTACAAGATCTTAGAAAATATATGCTTAGGTAAAAGATTAAGCGCAAAAGTAGTTTTTTTTTTTTTTTTCCTTTTTTGTTTTTTAAATAACCAATATTTCAGATATATTACAAAGAACAAAGTTTGGCAACAAACTTAGTTGCAGCTTAAGGCTACAACTTTATTTTTTTTCATTGGATGTAAATTTTGACAAATTCACCATTGGATTATATTTTCTTAGTATATTCTCCGTGCTTACAAAATTTTAAGAAGATTAAAAATGAATATGGTATATCATCAATCATATGTTTAAATTTCAAATTTTTGTAATATAAAATTATACATAAAAAATAAGTTTATGAATTGAATAGTATATAACATCCGATTGACATGAAATTCAAAATGTGTATTAAGCATATAAACAACATATAATCTAATGGTTAGATTTTCAAAACATGTAGTTATGTTAATTCTTTTAATTAAAGTTGTAGTCTTAGGCTACAACAAAGTTTGTAATCAAACTTTATCCTATTAAAAATATTACTTTTATTTGGGGGTAACCGACTTTATTTTGGTCTATTATTATTATTATTATTATTATATAGATATTGTTCTTGTTATTAAAAGAGGTGGAAGTTTAATTTGAACTAAAACTCATTGGCATAGCTTGGATTACTTAATTAATTGATGCCAATATATATAAATTAGTCCCAACTCCCAATCATCCACCTCCCCTCTCCACTATCTCAAACATAGTCTTAATCATCATGCCTAAGCGCTGAAAGGAATCTGGGCTTGGAAAGAATTGCCTTGAAACACAAAAAGAATTGCCTTAAATGCAAAACTGACTTGGTTCAATTTCTATAAACAGAATACAAGATTTTCTACTAATATTTTCTAGTGGTGTGTAATGACAGTGGTGTAGTTGCTATAAGAATAATGCCCTTATTGGTAAGCACTCGATTGTTCTCACTGAAAAATGTACCTATTGGTCCAATTAACTTTAGAGTATTAAATTCTCAATTATGTTTTAAACTGTTAAAGGTATATCATCCAAAGATTCTCTTTTTCCAAGGCTTGAAAAAAAAAATTGGAACAACATATTATAAACTAGAAGGGCTAGCAACTCCCCATAGAAATAAAAATAAAAAATAAAAAGAAGGGCTAACAAATAGCAATGTGGGAATATAACTTTGTTATGCTTTTTATAGATAGATGATGCATATGTTATGTAGTAAGCAATTCAAAGATGGTGGAAAAAAGAAGATTTTTAGAGAATATATGTTCCCTTAGCATAAAAATCCAGCTTTTCCTTCATTAAGCCCATCCATATAGCTGATATTCCCTGGAACCCAAGTACCAGCATAGCAACCATGTTAGCTTGACGCACATCTGAAGCATTAATGTGATCAGGATATTGATACCATTCCCTGCCTAAAGGGTCTAATAATTCAGGGAAACTTTATCTCCAAGTCCACTGAATTTTATCACAAGAAATAGCTTGCATTGAATAGTATACGACTTTGGAATCTTTTTGATAGAGATTAAGCCTTAAGGAAGCGATACTGAGGCCACATTGAGAATATCTTCTAGGGCTGGGCTTGTCTTAAGTTTTCCTTTCTTTCTTTCCTAATTTCTAAGGAACCTATATATGCCATGGCTACCGTACTAAAGAGAGCAATTGGCACCATCATATCTGCCATTAAATACTGTTGCTTTCACTATCGAGACACCCACAAAATCAAGACCTTCAACAACTTCAACTACAACATCAACATGCCTAAGGGTCGACCCCTCTCTTTGCAGGTTCGCTTTCTTAACTCTTTTGTTTTCTGAGGTATCTCTTCTGCCATGATGTTGTTGTTGTTTTAGTTATTTTCAACTAACCATGACATGAGTAGTTTCAGCCACCATAGCAATTTGCATGACATGACTTTATATGTGTCTCTCATACCAGACGAAAAGCAAGTAAAATTATTAAGTCTTCTTCTTTTTGTTGTTCTTCTTTCTCTCATAATAGCTTGATCTTCTTACTATATGGGTTTGGCAATACAAATCATGTTTCAATCTTTCATTTCATTAAAAGATCATGTCATCGGTTGGAATATGCGACGTATTCATTTGTCCTTGTTTTGTCCATGGGCTACAAAGAGAAAAGATTAGAATATAAACAAGAAGCCAAAAAGAAGAAACAAACAAAAACAAACAAAAAAAATCTAATTCAAGTAGGGAAAGTTATTGTATTGACCCTATTGTAAACTAAAAATGATATAAATCTGTGCTGCAATCACTATATGGTTTTCCTAAACATGATACCAGCCATGAATTGGGTGATGAAATTAGGTTACCTATATATTTTGAATTCTTTAACGTTGTTACTATATTTTAACTTTTAAAGGGATGTACAAACTTTGTAAAAGATGTCATTTGAATTTACACATGTTAATGAATTCTTTACAGTTGATGCTGTCTTTTAACTTTTAGAATTTAGATCGGAATGTACAAATTTTGTAAAAGATACGTATCACCTAAATTTATACATGTCAATGAATTCTTTACTGTTTTCATTGTCTTCTAACTTTTAAAATGGATGTACAAACTTTGTAAAAGATGTCACTTAAATTACATGTCAATGAATTCTTCAAATTCAGTCAGAAATTAGAGGAGAACAAATCCGATCTCTTGAACTAACTTAAATCCCTACATCTTTTGATATATTATTGTAGGTTCTCATTCCATGTCTCACTTTCATTCATGTTAATCCCCTTGAATCACAATAATATCTTTGTAATGTGCTTTGGTTATAATTTAAATAGTTGAAAAGACGATCTTCCCAGCCTTAGTGAAAAAAAGAATCTGCGGCAATTAGATTAATATTAAGCTTATATAGCTTTTCTTAATCCCTTTAATTTGTTGCCTACACATAACCGCCCTAAGTATAAAGGCCTTTAAAAGAACAAAGGGAACAATGGAATAAGAAGAAAGGAAAGAAACTGTGAATACTTCTGGAAGCAGCATCTGCAAATTGTGTTTGCCTTTTCTTTTTGGTGGGCTAATGTATGATAATATTATTTTTCCTTGGTGTTAAAACCGTGTTTGCTTTACAGACCGTGGAGCTCAAAGTAAGGATGTGCTGTACGGGCTGCGAAAGAGTAGTCAAAAATGCCATTCACAAACTTAGAGGTACACGCCTTTTAGTTTTTAACTTTACTTTCCCTTTCACAACTTGTACATGGAAGATCCATATATTTGTGTAGGTTACACGTGTTGTATAAAAGGATGGTCTCATAGAATTGCTTCATGAGACACCTTATCTTGGGACTATTGCAATAACATACTATATCTATGTATGTTTAGCTATTGGCCTTGTTATTGTCCATGTAATAACAATAATTATCTCATAGATAGATTATATGCAATAGGCTTCTCACAACTTTTGGATCCCATAATGCTTGAGACTCACAAATTGTGAGATGCATGCAACATAGTCATTGCTTAGTCTAGGGTATCAAGTCATGGTTTTATACGGACAATGTTGGATTCAGAGGAATTAATCAACTCTCTTGGGGTGCAATTAACTCTACCATAACCCTTTTGCCCAACACACACGGAGCTGCTCTACATAATTTTGGAATTTCAAATGTTTGATAATTAGTGACATATAAAAATTTGTATTACATGCATGTATATATGGTTTGCATGTCAGGGATTGATTCAGTGGAGGTGAACCTAGAGATGGAAAAGGTAACCGTAGTCGGGTACGTTGATCGGAACAAGGTGCTGAAGGCGGTGAGGAGGGCTGGAAAGAGGGCTGAATTCTGGCCTTACCCTGAAATACCTTTGTACTTCACGTCCACCAATAACTATTTCAAAGACACAACTCATGAGTTCAAAGAGAGTTACAACTATTACAGGCATGGCTACAATATTGGGGACAGGCATGGCAACATTCCCATAAGTCATCGAGGAGATGACAAGGTCAGCAACATGTTTAACGATGATAACGTCAATGCGTGCTGCCTCATGTAATTGAAATGTATATGAAGCATGCAAATCTATCAATGTACTATCATCATCATCATAATGTGTAATATTTATGTATCATATTTTATAAGAGGGGCATAATTTGTATGGTTTGGATGGAAAAAAAAGATCCATCAATCTCTTTCGTGGTACTGTACAGTATGCAAAGCGCCTTGTTGCATTATGCTGATTGTATGTAGGAGTGGAGTGGGGAATATATTCAATGGAACAGTTCCAACTTCCAAGTACTTTTTTTTTTTTTTTCATGCAATTGTTGTTTTCGTAATTTGCTTTCTTCTGTGCCATTAGTATTGTTGCTTGGAAAATGCTAAAAGTACTACTATTTTTACTATATAAAATTTACAAACTAATTTATTCATGAATGTAATCGGTGAATTTCAACTATATACCTAATAATATATACCTAATAAATAAATATTTAATTTTTTTTTAATAATTAGTAACACGTCAATTTGTAAACTCTAAATAGAAAAATAGTAGTATCTTTAGTATCATTATATTTCCTTTTATGACTAACAATATATAGTTAAGCATAAAACATGGGATCAGGGTTTCCCCTACTCGATGTCACAGCAGTCACCACATATATATATATATATATATATATATATATAAATGAGAGGAGTTCAAGTTACGCCTGGTATAACTATTTAAAGTTATACCTTTTTTAAACTGTTGAATTTAAGTAGATCCAACGATTAAAAAATGACCATAATTATTACAAATATTCTTATTAGAATCTCATTAATTACCCTCATTTATTACATTTTAAACCTATTTCTAAACCTAAAAACGTTTGACGTCTGACTCTCTCTCTCTGTTTCTCTCTCTCTATCTTCTCCACCATTGTTCCACCTCTACATGTTGCCAACAGAAGGCAAAAATAAAATTAAAAAAAAAAAAAAAAAAAAAAAAAAAAAAAAAAAAAAACCAAGCCGAATAAGAAACCAAGCCCAATATCAAATTTGATAATCTATGCATTGGAAGGGAATAAGAAAAAGAAACCAGAGGATACCAAATTGATCAAATATATGGGACGGTGAGGGTGCCCAATTGTTGACTTTCCCAGATTTTAATAATTCCAATTCATTCAAAGTTTCAATCTCAAATAAATAAATAAAATTTATTTTAAAAAATCATATTTACAAAAAAAAAAAAAGTTAAATGCTGGATCATTGACATTTTTGTTCATAATACTGAAAGAGAGAAAATGTTATTAAAGTGGTAGTGTATTTTAGATGTAGACTATGGTATTAAAAGATCGTTAAATGCTTACCTTTCTTTTTCTTTTTGGGATAAATCATGCTCACCTTTGAACTTCAGGAAAGGATTCATGGATTGTTGTTGAAATTTTAGAGGGACCACAGATTTTTGATCTGTTTGGAAATTATGTTTCTATAAGCTCTTATTAATCATGTACTTATGAACCATTGTCAAGGCTCATTCTTTCATTTCGACTTTTCGTGCATACGTTTATACTTGTCTACTGGTCTTGTCAAATGTTTACCTTTTATTTTCTAATAAAATAATTAAAGTAAGTTTTTTTTAAGGGAGAGACTTATACATTTTTGTATGTTTTTTTAGGTTAAGAATAGATATAAAACGTAATAAATAAGAAATAGTTAATGAAATACTACTCTGAATATTAGTATTAATAAGCATTTTGTTTTTTTTACTCTTGAACTCATCCCTTTATATATATATATGTGTGTGTGTGTGTGTGTGTGTGTGTGTAGCATCCAAAAAATATGAAAAGAAGATATTAATATATTATTGGTGGATTAGTTAATGGGCTGCGATACATCAAGGAAAACAAATAAATTATCATTTTTTTAGTTTCATTCATAAAATAAATAAAAAAGAAGAAGAAGAAGAAGGTTTTCCATTGTAACTATAACTTGTGCTATTTGATGTTGCCTTCTGAAACATGTAAATGTAAATTCCAAATTTTTTTTTAATTGTATGATCAAATACTCAATATGAATGTGTCAGATATCCACACTTATATATATAGGGTAATCGAGGCATTATCATCAATTGCCTTCATCACTTCTCACCTCAAATTAATTTTTTGATATATTTTCTTATAAAAAAATTGATGTATTTTAAATAAAGGACGGATTCAAATCTTGGAAGTTTCTATTAAAAACACCAGATAATGTTATTGAGCTACCAAGCTCTTTGCATTACCTCAAACTAAGTGTTTTTTTTTTCCCCCTTCCCTTTAATCTCTACTGTATTTTACAATGAAAGCATACGTGTTATAGGATTATGCTTGATCCATACTCAAACAAATCCAAGTTCATTGTTAGTCACATAGTTGTCAGTATCGTACGATACACGATATGTATCGTACAATACGTATCGTATCGTATACAAAAAGTTTCGTATCGTAAGGACGTATCGTAAGTACTCATGAATTGTCCGATACATAGATGTGTATCGTATGAATTGTATCGTATTGGTGAATTATATGTATCGTACGATACATAGACATGTGGGTTTAAAATGGGTTTTTTTGTTAAAATTTGTGATTTTATTTTATTTAAACAAGTTGTTAGACTTTGTTAATACAAAATTATTGGAAAACTTAATTGAGTCTAATGAAATAGCAAGTCCATGAGTTTTTTTCCTCCCTTCTCTTTCTCTTACAAAATTTTGACTATACTCATAACACTCACTTTCATATGTGCAAATTTATTTTCTATGCTATTAATAATGTATTAAATGAAAATGTAATTATTTTTTATTTTGTTATTATTATTTTGAGTCTAAAAAGCTAGAATGCCAAGAAAAAATATAAAGAAAAAATTATTAGAATAAAAAAACCAAAAAAAAAAAGAGTAAATGTTGATAATAATAAAGAAAATGTCTATGAAAAAATAGTTTTGCAAGATGCTAAACATGATGATGATAACATTGACTTAGATGGAGTTGATTAACCAAGATGATGAAAAGATATTATTATTTTGGTTCATATATCATGTATTACTTCTGAGTTTAATCAATTTGAATATGCGTGTTATAAACATAAGTTAATTTAATTTATTTAGTTAGCTTTGTTAAATTTTATTACATAAGTAATTGTTAAATTGGTCATTAATTGAATATATTTTAAATTTATAATAAATATGCCTTTTATATATGTATATCTATAATTATTTTATAATTTTATTAGGTGTTTGTGTATCTTACGATACACGATTCAATACGATATACAATACAAAAAAAAAAAAAAAAAAAATCAAAAACCGATTCACGATACGATTCACGATTTGATAACTATGGTTGGCCAACAAAAATCTGAAACTTCAATTCATTCCAACCTATATACTAATAACTAGCAATAAGTACGTACCCAAGCAACACATTATTGATATGCAGGTCGGCCATATAAGTATTAGTCAGATCATTTTTTTTTTTAATCAACAAATGATTAATTCAACCCAAGAGTGATAGAAAATAAACAATGGACTTAAAAAGGGAATAAAAAATCACATGGTCAAGACTTATGAAATAAATTACGAAATAAACGATTTTTTTTCTTTCAAAAAATAATTCCTAGTAAATTTTTGTTGCAAATCAATGAGAGAGGAAGACCTAATCAAAGTGTGAGAGGTTAAAACTTGTAAGCTTTATTGTAAGTAGACATAGTATTAGAAGACTTCCTTTTTTATTTTTTTTTCCATCAAGGTATATCAATGGTGGTCTCATGTATAAGTAATATAATTCAATTACAAATTGACACTGGCATAGTAAAAGATCCAATTGGGAGAGGGAAGTGGGGTTTTGAGAAAGATAGAAAGTGCTTGGGTTTGATGGGTAGTAATAGACTGATAGTTAGTGGGATGAGGATGGGTCAGTTTTCAAGGGCTGGGGTAGGTCAATTATCAGTTGCCGAGGATGGGGTTGGTCGATGGGTTGTTGCAATGGTCGTTTTGATCTATTTTGTTTGAAACTAAATTATTTTACAACTTTTTTTTTTTTGGGTGTCCTCAAAAACATCTTTAGTTTGACTAGAATTTGACGTTGCTCCAAGCACCTATAAAGAATGAAAATATTTTCGAAAAAAACCTTGTTATACCTTGCTAATTAATAAACGCAACATAAAGAAAAATGGTGTCAAAATTTGTTAAGTTTATATAGGTGCATAAGTGCATCACATATATAGAGCCAAGACTCAAGAACTAATGGATAATCCATAATATAAAAATCCTTAAGAAATGTGTGGTAGCATTCAGTATCAAGCTACAAAACTCGATTCCCATCAACAACAACAACAACAAAAAGTTTGCAAAACTCGATTCCTTGTAAGTTTTACCTCGAGTAGTCAAGTTGGTATTTGGATTGGGCCCAACTAATGGGCTTGAGAAAAACCTACTTTAAGATCGAAAATTTTTATTAAACACCGTGTGGTGGGCCTAGCCCTGGAGGCAAAATAAGAAATAATAAAGGAAAGGCAAAAATGCACAACTGACCCTCTAACTTTCACATTTTTTTCATTTCAATCATCTAACTTTCAATTTTGTCAATTCAGTCCTCTAACTTTCAATTTTTGTCAATATAGGGCTCCGTTACATTTCTGTTAGTGGTTGCCGTTAGACCCATTGAAATGACGTTGTTTTGCATTTTTTTTTAATTCGGAATTAAAAGAAAATAAGAAAAATCTGGAAAAAAAAAAAAAAAAAAAAACATTTCGTTCCCCTTCTCCTAAATCAAAACAAAACAAAGAAGACCCAAATTCCTTACCCATCACCGATTCAGAATCCTACACCTATGCTGCTACCAGTCCTCCACACAATCCAAATCCTCTCCTCCTTGCCTCAACAACAACAACAACATCATCGAAATCCTCTAGCAACGCGGCCTCATCGAATCCCTAACCAGCCCTAACCTCTACGACACCGCCGTTTCCTCCTCCTCCTCCTCAGCTCTCAAAGTTTACTGCGGTTTCGACTCCATCGCTCAATCTCTCCACCTCGGCAACCTCCTCGGCCTCATCGTCCTCTCCTGGGTCCACCGCTTCGGCCACCAGCCTGTGGCCCTCATCGTCGGCGACCCCTCTGGCAAGTCCCTCGAGCGTCCCGACCTTGACCTCGAATCTCTCTGCCGCAACACCCTCGGCATTCAGTCCACCATCGCTAGAATCCTCTCCGAGAACTCCGTCATCCTTAACAACTATGATTGGGTTTTTTTTTTTTTTTTTTTTTTTTTCCAGATTTTTCTTTTTTTCTTTTAATTCCGAATTAAAAAATAAAATGCAAAACGGCGTCGTTTCAATGGGTTTAACAGTAGCCACTAACAGAAATGTAACAGAGTCCTACATTGACAAAAATTGAAAGTTAGAGGACTGAATTGACAAAACTGAAAGTTAAAGGACTAAAATGAAAAAATGTGAAAGTTAGAACATCAGTTTTGCATTTTTGCCTAAAGGAAAAGAAAGGGAAATCTAAATTATGTTCTTGACGTATTAAAGCAAGGGTTATGCTAACGAATAATCTTAGGGTAAGGAAAATTATTGTGTACTTCCGGAATACCATAAATGTGTACTCCCTTATCTCACATGAATGGTAGGTCCCACTAATTAAATTCATGGTGGGACTCACTATTCATGTGAGAGGGCGGACTACGCATTTTTAGTACTACGGGAGTACCTAATAATGGAAATTATTAATAATCTATTTTAGGAAAGTTTTGACACCACTTTTATGAGAAATGGAAAAATCTGTCAAAATATTAATTTTTTTTCCCATAAAAACTTTATTTAAATTGATTATTAACTATTATGCTAAGGGCATCCGTTAGCATTTTTCTTAAAGTAATAAAGGTTATAACCCTCGTAGATCAAAGACATTCTTTCATGTGTAGAGAATTTTTTTTAATTTTATGATACCTATTTTTGTAAGATATATAATCACCATGCCTATGCCTTTTTCTTTTTGTACTCAATAAATTGTGCAAAAAATTAAAATAAAATATGAATTTTTTTTCTTTCTATTATTTTTAGTTATAAAATTTGATAACTACAGCAGCTATTAATTGTCTTGTTTACTTTTGTATAAATATAAAATTTAATTTTATAATAATTATTAATGGATAATTATGATAGTTACTAATAATATTTTATTTTAATTGTGACAATATTCTAATGGAATGTTTAAATATAGAATAAAATCTGAAACATGTAAAATCGGTATCCCTCTAGGTGAAAAATTATTAGGTCCACCAAAGCATTGCTGAGCTGATCCTTCCTGATCTTCCTAAATAATAAAACATTGTCATTCATGCAAATGTGACATCACTTGGTGATTTTTTATTTTTTTTATGTCTTGTGTTGATTAGGAAGCCGTCTCATACATTTGCATATGTGACATCATTTTATTGGTTCTCTCGGTAGACCTAATAATTACAACAAAAATTTGCAACAATTTCACAACATTCCTAAATTAGTTTATCACCTCACACATGGGTCATTAAAAAAAATTAAATTGCAAATTGTGGTGGGCTCATGTGTGAGACGATAGATTAGTTTAGGAATGTTGTGAAACTTTATTGTGTTTTTAACTTATTTGGTAAAATTGTAAGACCCTTAAAAGTTTATGTAGTAAAATAGGACAAAATTTGGCTACAATGTCTACAATTTTCACTAAAAAAATTAACATAACTATATATTTTAAAATTTTAATTGTTGAATTATATGTTATTTATGTCCTTAACACACATGTCAAATTTCATGTGCCAAGCAGATGTTATTTACTATTCAATCCATAAACTTATTTTTTATGCATAATTTTATATTACGAAAACTTAAAATTTAAACATTTGATTGATAACATAATTAATAAAATTTGATTTTATGGAAATTTTGCAAGTATGAAGGATATCAGAAGAAAATGTAATATATTAGTAAATTTGTTAAAATTCACTTTAAATAAAAAGATATTAAGTGGAATTATAGCCAAAATTTGTTTAGCAAAATATTATGAGGTCAAATAATAATTATATACATAACAGATTTTTCTTATGAGACTTTGTTATATATGTAAATGTGTATTATATATAAATAAATCAGCTTCCATTTAAAAGCCTTTGACTCTTGAGTTTTGCTTTAAAAATACAGAGAGAGAGAGAGAGAGAGAGAGAGAGAGAGAGAGAGAGAGAGTATTAGGCCTTGTTTGGTTTGTCATTCACTTATATCCCAAACACTCATAACTCAAATCTCCTCACTCAAGCTCATATCCCAATATCTCACAACTCTAACTCAAAAAAAAACCCATAACTCACTCTCACGCTTGTTTGGCTAAAGATTTTCATAACTATCTCAAATTCAAAAACCCACCTTTCTGTCACTCACTGGGTCTCACATAGCATTGATTGCATTGCAAAAGCACTACAACGGCAACAGACTACCCGCGCATAATACCTCTCTCCTCTTCACACCCTTCTCACAAAATCTCATCAGCTTCTCTCTCCATTCTCTCCATAAAAGCCTGTAGTGATGGGACAAGACACCGCTATGGGACTCGTGTTTGCTGGAAAGTTACAAAACTACCACTAATAGCTCAAAACTCTTAACTTGAAAACAGTTTCACTGTATTTCCAAAATTGCTCATCCATCACTCAAAATTATGAGATATCATAACTGAGTTAATGGTTTGGAAATTCATTCAAACAAGCATGCTACCCGTGGGCCCCACCGATTTTGAGTTATGAGTTAACAAAAACTGGGATTTTTAACTTAGTTCAGGGAAATCCAAACAATGCCTTAGTTTTATAAATATTATAGATAGATAAACAAGCTTCTATTTAAACAAAAAATAATAATAAAAGAAAAAGAAGAGACTTTGTTATATACAGCAGAAAAGAGGACAAAGAAGTTTCACATTCTTAAATAATCCGAGTGTAAACATTGGAATTAACGGGTACACAGCTCCATATTTTAGAGGAAGAGAATGTAAATGTTATGTTCACCAAAATAAAAAAATGAGAATGTTATGAATTTTCCATACCAAATGAAAATAGAAACAAAGGAAAAAGAAAAAGAAAAACCATGGTACCTTCGTACAAAGAATCTGTCAAGTTCTCAGTCTCACTCTCAGGTTACTTTTGCTTTTCAGTTTCTCTCTCTTTTTTTGGTGGGTTCAATTTTGTCCTAGTTGGAAACTTCGTTGAGAAGGCAAGGAAGGAGGACTAAAAGGAAGCAGAATGGTGTAGAATCTACACCGTTGGATTCTCATTGAAAAGGAATTAGTAGTATCATATAATATGCACTCAGCATTAAAAAAGGGTAACCATATGCAATACAATAGGCTTGTATGGATTTTAATCATCTGTTAATTAATCACAGTCTGTGGAGTGTGGACCCCTTTAAATTCTTATATTACAAATGAATAGTGAATGTTTCCGAATTCTTGTCTTATTTCTTTGTTTCATAGTCCTTTCAAACACAACAATTTACTCACCATTACCACTTGATTTTTTTTTTTTTATATTATTACATGCCACGTTACTTCGTGGTTCACTGTCTCTCCACTATAATTCTCCTTAAATTCTTTATTTTTTTTTTCTATTCATCTCTATTTATATTAAGGATACAGATTTTAGAGCTTAATTTGATTTTACAAATATGAATTTAAAGTTTGAATTGTGGTTTCCAGTTTGATAGATTGATAAATTCTATTAATCCTTGAATAATTGATCGATCTTATTTGAATCCTACCAATTTTTTTTTAAAAATAATCTATTAGTGATTTAGTGTTTTGAGGTGCTACTTGATGACATTCTTTTGGATTTTATATATGGGTTGTGGGGCCAAGAAATAGTCAGGCAACCCCGGCCCACTTCGAACCAGGCCCAAGGCCCAAGCCGAGGAGACCTTCTTGGTCCGAGGATGGAAGCAGTAAGCCCAGGGGCCCAATAAGGCACGCCGAGGATGTCTTCATCCTCGGAAATCCGACGCCATAATATAAACCGGCCACACGTCACCAAGGGAGCCCTCCTGATCATTCGAAGGGCAGGGAGCAGGTACTACATATCAGCAATAAAAGCATGGTGGAGGAGCAAGTTCGGGACGAACTGTCACCTCCACATTAAATGCCCTCAACTAACGTCCTGGCCGCATTAATGAGGAGGGGACGCCTCAACAGTGTCACCTTGGTTGCCGCATCCCACAGAGAGAATGGGAAGGTGGCTGATGGGACAGGCACTCAAGTAATGGCCTCACTCCCCAACAAATGTAGGGCTAGGATCAAATGAGAAAGAGATATATAATGCAAGAAGTCCCTCTTGAAAGGGGACGGAAAAAATGAGGGAAGGGAAATACTGTAGCAGTTTATATCCTCTGAAGCCTTGTAATCTTTCTAAAAAAGAAATAAGAAATAAGAAGAACTTCAAGCTCTGTGAATTCTGTCTAAGGAACCTCATTGTGTACCCTAACTCACGTTTAAGCTACCAGCGCTCTCACACAACCATGCATGGCCGTTGCATTCCTCACTAGGGCCTAGTTCTTGAGCCCATTCTCTACAAATTCATTGCGGGGAAACTGGGTTTGGATCCACTCTTTCAAGCCTGGTCCCTACAATTGGCGCCGTCTGTGGGGAGAACTTGTGCATTGGTAAGGACAACAGTCAAGCATGGTAGGATCGGGCCCTCACCAAACAACTCCCAATCGACCTGAACCGGTGAAGCCACGGCATCAGGGTGACTACGGTGACCCCGGAGGTGGCCAGAATGACAACGGACGACTTCGAGAAGGAAGCGTGCATACTTCAACGGCGAACGAAAACCAAGCCCAGAAGCGCGACGGTGGCCAGGCCACGCAATCGGAAGAGGCTCATAGCCACGCTTCCCAGGGAAATGACGATAAGGTGGCCATGCAGCGCGAGATAGATGATCTGAAAAAGAAGCTGCGCCGTGCGCAGCGAAGACAGCCTGAACCCAGCCCCGACTTGCCCTCTGATGACGAGAGTGACAACGAATACAGGCAAAGGTCAAGAACGCCCCCCAGCGAGACTTTCTCCCACGAGGAGGAGCGCTACCAGAGGCGTAGGCGCGCCGACCGAACCTCCAGGGGCGTAGGAAGTGACGCCATGAGCAAGGCGCTGGATCAGCTCTCCAAGTCGCCCTTCACGCGTCGTATAGAAGAGGCGGAGCTTCCTCGGTAGTTCCAGCAGCCAACCTTCATTGCTTACAACGGCAAAACGGACCCCGTGGAGCATGTGAGCCAGTTCAACCAGATGATGGCTGTCCACTCCAAGAACGAGGCGCTGATGTGCAAAGTCTTCCCATCCAGCTAGGGACCTGTGGCGATGAGGTGGTTCAACGGTCTGAGGACGAATTCCATAGACTCGTACAGACAGCTGACCCAGGCTTTCGGTTCCCGCTTTGTCACGAACAACAGGCCTCCTCGGCCCATGAGCGCACTCCTGTCCCTATCCATGCGTGACGGGGAGACCCTCAAGGCCTACTCGGACAAGTACTAAGAGATCTACAATGAGCTGGACGGCAAGTATGACGCCGTCGCCATCAGTACATTCCAGAATGGGCTACCAATGGGGCACGGTCTGAGGAAGTCCTTGACCGGAAAGCCCGCCACCAGCGTGCAGCAACTGATGGATCGGATTGACAAATACAAGCGGGTGGAGGAAGATATGCTGCAAGGCAAGGGGAAGGATAAGGCCATCCCTCAAGAGAGGAGGGATTTCAGGTCGGACCGGTATAACAACGCCCGCCCGAGGAGGGATTTCGGAGGAGAATCTAGGGCGACCAATGCTCAAACCGTCAACGCCGTATTCTGAGAACCCGTGCATAGGGTGCTGGAGAGAATAAAGGACGAGCCGTATTTCAGGTGGCCGAATAAGATGGCTGGGGAACCTGAGAGGCGCAATCGAAACCGTTACTGCCAATACCACCAGGACCACGGGCATACCACGGAGGACTACAAGAACCTCCGAAACTACCTGGACCAGCTAGTCTGGGAAGGGAAGCTGAAGCACCTGCTGCTCAACCCCGACAATCGTCAGGGCCAAATGTATCAGGAGCCCCGGAGGGACACCGCCATGGGGCAACCCGCTGGCACAATCAACGTAATCCTGGCGGCGCCGGGGAGAACGGGCACGCGCCTTTCGCGAGTGCTATCTGTGGCATAACCGTAAGCCGAAGAGTCCCAGGCAGGGCCGAAAAGGGCTAGAAGGAGTTCTTGCCCTCCTTTGAGCTTCTCGGAGGAAGACAAAATCAGGACCACCCAGCCCCACGACGATGCTCTGGTGGTCATCCTTAGAATTGGGGGCTACGACGTGAAGAGAGTGATGGTAGACGGTGGCAGCGCAGCAGAGGTCATGTACCCGGACCTCTACAAGGGGCTAGGGTTAAAACCGGAGGACTTGACACCATATGCCTCTCCTCTAATGAGTTTCGACGGGAAGCTCGTCACCCCGAGGGGCATGATCAGGCTGCCCATACAAACCGGCCCAGAAGTGGTAGAGGTGAACTTCATAGTGGTGGACACATACTCCCCCTACACGGCCATCGTAGGAAGACCCTGGCTCCACACTTTAGGGGGCGTAGCCTCCTCCTTGCACCAGAAGGTGAAATTCCCATCGGGGGACCAGGTCCTAGAAATCCGTGGTTGCCAGCCCACAGCAAGGCAATGCATGGTGGCTGCTATATCATGCCGACTTGACGCACGGCCCTCGGCCACTACCGAAGAGGATTTATAGCAGTCAAAGACCATGGTAGCGCACCCTAACGTAGCTGCCAAAGGGGCCAAGTGTGAAGACTTGGAGAAAGTGGTAATCGGTGACGATCCCGAGAAGTTCTTCCGGGTCGGGGCTCGGCTCCCTTCCGCCGAACAAGAGGAGTTGGTCGAGTTCCTTCGAAGCAATATCGATGTATTTGCATGGGACCCCTGCGACGCACCAGGGATTGACCCGTCCTTCATCTGTCACCATCTTAACGTTAGTCCATCCATAGTGCCCAAGCAGCAGCCGCCCCGACGCCCATCGAGGGAGCACGCTGACGCCATAAGGGAGGAGGTGAATAAGCTCAAGCGCGCTGGGGCTATCAAAGAGGTTTTCTATCCTGAATGGCTAGCCAATACTGTGGTGGTCAGGAAGAAGAGCGGAAAATGGAGGGTCTGTATGGATTTCACCGACCTAAATAGGGCATGCCCAAAAGACCCGTTCCCCATGCCTCGGATCGACCAGCTGGTAGATGCGACCACAGGCCATCCTCGAATGAGCTTCCTAGACGCCTTTCAAGACTATCATCAGATACCACTGGCCCTGGAAGACCAAGAGAAGACCGCCTTTGTGACACCCATCGGGAATTACCACTACAAAGTAATGCCTTTCGGTCTGAAGAACGCGGGATCCACCTATCAAAGAATGATGACGAGGATGTTCGAGCCGATGCTGGGCAAGAGCATTGAGGTCTATGTTGACGATATGGTGGTGAAGAGTAAAGCGGTATCCGAACATCTGGCGGACCTCGGCCGCACGTTTGACGTCTTGAGGAAGCACCAACTGCGCCTAAATGCCTCAAAGTGCTCGTTCGGGGTGGGCTCGGGCAAGTTCCTAGGGTACATGATCACCCATAAGGGAATCGAAGTCGACCCTGACCAAATCAAGGCTATTCGTGATCTGAAGCCTCCGCAGAACCCCAAGGAGGTCCAGAAGCTTACGGGGATGATCGCGGCTTTGAACAGATTCATTTCCCGATCGGCTGACAGGTGCAGGCCCTTCTACCTCCTGATCAACAAGTGGAAAGGGTTTGAGTGGTCCGAAGACTGTGTTGTAGCTTTCCAACAACTCAAGGAGTACCTATCCCGGCCGCCTGTCATGTCCAATCCTAACGCCGATGAGGTCTTGTACGCATACCTCGCTGTGGCGCCCCACGCGGTGAGCCTAGTACTGATACGGGATGACAGTGGCGTTCAGAAGCCAGTTTATTATGTCAGCAAATCGCTACATGAAGCGGAGGTCAAGTACCTGCCCCTGGAGAAGGCCATACTGGCTGTGGTCCATGCCACGAGAAAGCTACCTCACTACTTCCAAGCTCACACGGTGGTCGTCCTAACTAAACTGCCCCTGAAGTCTGTACTTTGGACTGCCGATTACACCGGGAGAATCGCAAAGTGGAACACAATCCTTGGGGCCTTTGATATCAAGTATATGCCCCGGACTTCCATAAAAGGACAGGTCCTGGCGGATTTGACGGCCGAATTCGCCGAACCCACTGTGGAAGCAGCCCCTGGGGAAGAGAGCTCGGATAAGAAGTCAGTTGGGGCAGTCTCCATCCCAGGGTCACCATACTGGAAAGTATATGTTGATGGCGCGGCGAATCAGAGGGGGTCCGGAGTGGGGCTAGTATTAGTATCCCCCGAGGATCACGTCATCGAGAAGTCCCTGAGGCTCGGATTCTCAGCCACAAACAACGAGGCCAAGTATGAGGCGTTGCTTCAAGGGATGGTCATGGTATGGAAGATGGGAGGAAGATCGATAGAGGCATTCTCAGACTCGAGATTGGTGGTAGGACAGGTAAACGGAGAAATGGAAGCCAGAGATCCGAGAATGCAAGAATACCTGAGCCAGGTCCAACGCTCACAGTCGGAGTTCGACCTCTTTAGCCTGTCTCATATTCCCCGGAGTGGGAACAGCCATGCCGACTCACTAGCCACACTCGCAACGTCCTCGGCGGAGGGCCTGCCCCGGATCATACTTGTGGAGCACCTAGAAAGAGCGAACGAAATGGCAAGGGGGTCGGTCACCGTCAATCAGATTGAAGTGGGTCCCAGCTGGATGGATCCCATAGTGAAATTCCTCAAAGATGATATCCTGCCCGAAGATAAGACAGAAGCTGAGAAAGTACGGAGGAAAGCTCCTCGGTTCTGGCAATCCGAGGATCTCCGACTATACAAACGCTCTTGCTCTGGGCCATACCTACTGTGCGTCCACCCCGAGGCAGCAGAGTTACTGCTCGAAGAGCTGCACGAAGGAATCTGTGGGAGTCATACAGGAGGGAGATCCTTGTCACACTGAGCCGTCACGCAAGGATATTGGTGGTCGAGAATGCAACAGGAGGCCCTGGAATATGTCAAGAGGTGTGACCAATGCCAGAGATTCGCCCCGAACATTCACCAGCCAGGAGGGGTTCTCAATCCCTTGTCCAGTCCCTGGCCGTTCGCCCAATGGGGCTTGGACATTGTAGGTCCCTTCCCGAAAGCGCCAAGGAATAAGAGGTATCTGCTGGTGGCCACGGACTACTTCACGAAATGGGTCAAGGCCGAGCCCCTGGCCAACATCAGGGACGCGGACGCCAAGAAATTCCTTTGGAGAAACATAGTTACGCGATTTGGGGTCCCTCACACCCTCATCTCGGATAATGGGCTCCAATTCGACAGCAAGGCCTTCAGGAGGTACTGCTGCGAACTTGGGATCACTAACAGATATTCGACGCCCGCCTACCCTCAGGGAAACGGACAGGCAGAAGCCGTCAACAAGGTTATCGTCAACGGGCTTAAGAAGAGGCTGGACGACGCCAAGGGAAGATGGGTTGAGGAGCTGCCCCACGTCCTATGGACGTACCGGACTACCCCTCGGCGGTCAACAGGGGAAACACCTTTTGCCATGACTTATGGCGCCGAGGCGGTGATCCCCCTGGAAACGAATTTCCGGTCGCTGCAAATGAGCTCTTTCACTCCCGGCAGCAATGATGAACTGCTGGGAAGAAGCCTGGACTTGGTGGACGAACGAAGGGAACGAGTAATGATCCAGCTGGCCTATTACCAGCAAAAGCTCAAGTAAGGGTATGACACCAACGTGAAACTCAGGCCGCTGGCACCGGGGGACCTGGTGCTTAGAAAAGTCGTCGGGGTTGCCAAGAACCCGTCCTGGGGAAAGCTGGGACCCAACTGGGAAGGCCCCTACCGGATTACCTCAGTAGCAGGAATAGGTGTATACTATTTAGAAGATCTAGACGAAAAACCTGTACCCCGCCCCTGGAATGTAAATAACCTGAAAAGGTATTATTATTAATGAAGTAGTTTCTTTTTGAATTCCGATTCTTAACCTGTTAACACTTGGGATCACGCGTCCGGACGACTAACCTAAGTGTTAGACAGAACCAAGGCACTGCATGGTCCTCTGACTTAGGCCTATGGGGGAACTAACTACTTCAAAATGCTAAGTGTTAGACAGAACCAAGGCACTGCATGGTTCTCGGACTCAGGCCTATGGGGAAACTAACTACTTCAAAATACTAAGTGTTAGACAGAACCAAGGCACTGCATGGTCCTCGGACTCAGGCCTATGGGGAAACTAACTACTTCAAAATACTAAGTGTTAGACAGAACCAAGGCACTGCATGGTCCTCGGACTCAGGCCTATAGGGAAACTAACTACTTCAAAATACTAAGTGTTAGACAGAACCAAGGCACTGCATGGTCCTCGGACTTAGGCCTATGGGGAAACTATCTACTTCAAAATACTAAGTGTTAGACAGAATAAGGCACTGCGTGGTCCTCAGACTCAGGCCTATGGGGAAACTAACTACTTCAAAATACTAAGTGTTAGACAGAACCAAGGCACTGCATGGTCCTCGGACTCAGGCCTATGGGGAAACTAACTACTTCAAAAGCCTAAGTGTTGGGCAGAACCAAGGCTCTGCATGGTCCTCGGACTTAGGCCTATGGGGAAACAAACTACTTCAAAGGGATCCTAAGTATCTACTCAAAAGCTTTTCTACCTGGCCCTTAGGAAACGAAGGGTCCACTCAAGCGCACATGCCCTCGTTATGATAATTGATGCCGCGATTGGCCGAGACGCAATGGAAGTTAAAATCGTACAAGTAAAGAAAAAGCGGATAGCGTGCAAGTAAGCAAACAACCACAATGAATAGAAAAAGAAACAAAGCTCGCATTTCATTAAGTCCAAAAAGAATTACACGATACGAACTACACTACGAAAAAAAAAAAAAGGGGGGGCTGTGCACAAAAAATAAAGTGAAGCAGGCAGAGGCGCCAGGGAGCCTACTTCCTCTACTCAATTGCTGGCTCCTGTGGGTGACTGGACCAAGGCAGCTCCAGGGTACTCTGAGCTCTGGCTGAGTGGGATGGCCTGCAGAGTTACGGCAGAAATAGCAACCCCCTCAGCAGAAGAAACCTGGACATCAGGGGACGGCCCTGCAACCTGCTGAGGTGCGTCCTCGTTAGAGCCATCGCTCACTTCAACCACCAGGGAAGGGTTACTCCCTTGGACTGGCTCACCAGTGGCCCCAGCATCCGAGGGCCCCCCCCCCCCCCGCCTAGAGTAGCAGTAGTTTCCACAGCAGCCTCCTCGGCCTCAGGGCCATCGGGGCCGTCCGGGGTAACCTCGCGGATGGCAGGAGGGTAGAACACGCTCTCATCCTTCCACAGGACATAAGAGGCCTCCACACCAGCTTGCCTAAGGGCTTCCATCCAAGTTTCAGAACAGTAGCGCCTACATACCCCTGGGACTTGGGATTTGTAGGCAGCTGCTGTCTCAGTAGCCTCGGCAGCATAGGCAGCCTCCTCAGCTTCTTCCTTGGTGGTCCAGGCCTCCTCCCTACCCTGCTCTGCTTCGAGCTTGGCCCTCACAGCTTCGTCCCTAGCAAACTCAGCCACTTTTCTGGCCTCCTCGGCAGCAGCCTCCTTACTCGTCAGATCTGCAATCAGCTCCTTTGAGATCTTCAGCTGCTCCTCTGCCTCACTCAGACGCTTCGTCTGGGTCTTGGCCTGCCTCTGTGCACCCTCAAGGCCCGCCACTGCGCTGTCCCGAGCCTGGGTTACAGCCTTCAACTCCAGCCTGACCTTGGCAAGGTCCTCCTCGGAGTTCTTGAGAGTCCGAGTGGCCTCCAAGCGCTTCTCGCGCTCTTCTTCCATGGCTCTTCCGTGGTCGTGAGCTGCCTCCTCCAGCCTGAAAGTGGCTTGGACGGCCTGCCAAACAAAACGAGTACACAATCATAGGCCGAGCTAAAGAAGAAAAGGAGAAAGTAAGGCAGAAAAGAGCTAAAACGAGAAAAGACACAAGTATTGTGAGCCTTACCATCCCCAAGTAACGCTTGAGGCTGAGGAAGACCTCCCTGCTCTTCATGGTCCCCAGCTGCTCCATGTCCGCGGGAAGTAGCAGACATCTCTCCACCGCGTCGGCCACGTATGCACCTTCGCCCTCTCTAAAATCCCTGAGAGAGGAGTCATCCCTCAGAGGTGCCCCACGAAGCATTGGGGCAGGCAGCCATGCCTGGACCTCGGGCGGGGCATCCACCCGCTTATCCTAAGATCTGGAGCCTATCCTCAGTTGCTTTGAGGGCCGCCGAGAGTCGTCCCCCTCCCGAGTGGGCCCTGATTTGTCCTCGATGGGCCTCTTGCCTTTGTCCTTCTTCTGCTTAGGATCGGCAGGCTCGTGCCTGGAAGGCGGATCCGCCCGAGGCGGAGGAGGAGGAAGCTTAAATTGAGTCGAGGCCGACCTAGTCTGGGGAGGACGATTCTTTGGAGAAGGGGGTGGGAGCTTTGGCTTAGACTTCCCCGGTTGCTCTTCGATCAGCTCAAGTAGACTGGGCTGGTTCTTCTTCTTGTAGCCCATCGCAAGCCGAGAAGGTGTCTCTGACGTCGAGAGGTCTGCTTCGGTCAGACGAGGATCCCCAAGGTCTCCAGAAGGGTCCTCGGTCTGATTAATCTACTCAAAAACGTCAAAATCGTCCCCTCTAGGACCGAGATCTGCAGCTTCCCCTTCCCTTTCTACGTTCTCTTCCGCGGCCTCTGAGAATGTACGGGAGGAAGAGGGGACTGCTACCGTGACGCCTTCTGAAGTAGAGAGACCCTTGGAAAACTCGAACCCGTCCTCGGTCACCGCTATTTTCTGCAGCCGAGGATCCTTTGCTTTGATCACGTGCTTTGGGGCCGCAAATGACTTTTGGAGAGGCGTGTACCCCAAGATCTTGTGAGCGGCTCTGACTTAGTGATCCGCTTTGTTTTCAAAATCCACCGACCTGAGCACTTTCTGCAAGTCTTCCCTGTTGATCAAATTGTAGCGGGGCGCGAAGGCATGCGGATTTGCAAAAAGAAAACGCATTCGTGATTAGCAACCAAAACAATACGAAAAGAAATGACGCATGAAACAAGTTAGAGTCTTTGAACCCCCTTCTACTCCTACTACCCCACCTGGTGTCCCCTCCGTCGTCGGGTAATGGATGCCATCGTGCCATGCTCCGGACACGATGAGAAAGTCCTCGTTCATCCCCTTGTTGGACTCAGGGAGGCACTGGATAAGCCGGACCCTGTCGTCCCTCGTCCTCATATAATAGGACTTGTTCTTCAGGTGTTGAAGATTGTAGCAGTAGTTCACGTCATGATGGGTCAACCTTAGCCCCATCTTCTCGTTCAGAGCATCCACGCTACCCAGGATTCTGAACATGTTGGAGGCGCACTGGGTGGGGGTTAACCGGAAATATGACAGGTAACCCCTCGTCACCGGCCCCATAGGGATCCTCATCCCTCCTTCAAGGAAGGCGATGATGGGAATCACCACCTCGCCTTCCTGCCTCCGGAATTCCCACTCCCCCTCCTCACAATACCTCAAGCCCACGTTGGCCGGTATCTTATAATTGGCGATGAATTTCTCCATTGCCTCCTCAGTGAAGACATACTTCTTAAGTCTACCCATCCCAAATGATGCCTAAGAGAGCTAAAAAAAGAGCAGATAAAAGAGAAGGAAGAGCAGAGAAATGAAAAGCTCGGAGAGAGATAGAGCGACTTACAGAAATGAGGAAAAGCTCCTCGGACAGGCTTTTTATGCTGGAGATGGTGGAAATTTGGCTGAACTTTGAATGGAGATGCAAGAGCTCTTAATTGTGAATGGAAAAAGGTGAAAACGGTTCGAACGGGTATTTATACCCTGGATAGAAGAGCCGCGCGAGTTTTTCCGCCCATAAATGTTGGGCGCATCACGACCGTTGATTGCCATCTGCCCGTTGAACGTGGGGAGCACAAAGCCGCCCGAATTTAATGCGGGACACGTTGCGCACACCGAAGCGCCAGTAACGCACCTTGGGCAGATGAAAAGGCTCCAGCGCTGACAAAGGACAAGACTCGATTGGACGCGGAGCAGGTCCGAGGATTTTCAAAATCCTCCTTTCCGCCCGAGGATGAGTACAGCAAGATTTTGAGGGGCTATTATGGGGCCAAGAAATAGTCAGGCAACCCCGGCCCACTTCGAACCAGGCCCAAGGCCCAAGCCGAGGAGACCTTCTTGGTCCGAGGATGGAAGCAGTAAGCCCAGGGGCCCAATAAGGCACGCCGAGGATGTCTTCATCCTCGGAAATCCGACGCCATAATATAAATCGGCCACACGTCACCAAGGGAGCCCTCCTGATCATTCGAAGGGCAGGGAGCAGGTACCACATATCAGCAATAGAAGCATGGTGGAGGAGCAAGTTCGGGACGAACTGTCACCTCCACATTAAATGCCCTCAACTAACGTCCTGGCCGCATTAATGAGGAGGGGACGCCTCAACAGTGTCACCTTGGTTGCCGCATCCCACAGAGAGAATGGGAAGGTGGCTGATGGGACAGGCACTCAAGTAATGGCCTCACTCCCCAACAAATGTAGGGCTAGGATCAAATGAGAAAGAGATATATAATGCAAGAAGTCCCTCTTGAAAGGGGACGGAAAAAATGAGGGAAGGGAAATACTGTAGCAGTTTATATCCTCTGAAGCCTTGTAATCTTTCTAAAAAAGAAATAAGAAATAAGAAGAACTTCAAGCTCTGTGAATTCTGTCTAAGGAACCTCATTGTGTACCCTAACTCACGTTTAAGCTACCAGCGCTCTCACACAACCATGCATGGCCGTTGCATTCCTCACTAGGGCCTAGTTCTTGAGCCCATTCTCTACAAATTCATTGCGGGGAAACTGGGTTTGGATCCACTCTTTCAAGCCTGGTCCCTACATGGGTCTACTAAAATATTTATTTCAAACGAAGAAGAAAAAACTCTCATGGATGAAACCCCAATGTAAGCCCAAGGAAAAAATTGGGAATTGTAAATTTGTAGACAAAAGAGGAATTAATTTTCTCATTTATCTTTAGATTAAGTCTGTGTTTGTCAAAAATTATATTTGCCACTTTATTTTACTATTCAGTTTAGAATTTTATTTTTCAAAAAAAAAAAAATGACTGTATGACAAAGGTAATCTTACGTGGGTAAAATGAAAAGTTTTAAATTATAAACACTTGGTATAATTTATCACTAAATTGTAAATGCTTGTTTTATCTTCCTTTTAGCACTATCACGATTTCCCATCACCTTTCTTTTTTAACAATACCTCATTTTCAAAGGCACTTCAATTGAAATTAGTGAAAAAAATATATTTAAATATTCTGAAAGTTCAACAAAGTGAAATAGGAAATCAAGCATTCCAATTTGCTTCTCTATTGAAAAAAAATATGATAACAAAATTGTGGGGTATTTTTTGCTTCAAGGAAACTCATGTACTCCTAGACAATTTTTGCTTGTCCCACATTGGAAGGATTACCTCCCTCTTTGCACCTTATAAGGGATGAGCCAATGGTTGAAGAGTACCACTAGTTTGGTTCTACATTTTTTGGTCTGGTGATGCGAAGTACCTGAGCAATGTAGTCTGCATTCATGGAAAATTATGTTCCTCGTACCCAGCATTTCAACTCTACCCTTGTGTATCTGGCATTAGAGAAGAATTCCTTGACTAGTTCTTCAATTGGATCCTCAAAATTCCCAAAAAGATTAGCCCAATCTCTTTCTTCAAAAATCTTAGGGATAAATGTTGTCCCTAGGGTATCAAACTTGACAATTCTTTCCACAATGGGAGAAGCCTCTTTGAAGGTGTCTGTGCACGTCTTGGAGTCAATAGGTGTCCTGAATCTCTGAATGGAAGAGTCCCTAGATGACTTAGATGACAATCGTGTCCGTTTAACAACTGGGGTTGACGGGTCATCGGTTACAATGTCTTTGCCTTTGGAGGAACAACGAGTCAACTGAAAAAAATCAAACACACAGCAGAGAACCAAATGCAATGCCACAGGGTACACACATTAATTTGATTAGATTCAGATATAAGAGTGTGAAACAAAGAAATTTCACAGAATCACAAAAACATGAATTAGTCTAACACCAAGAAGACATTAGCAATACAGACAAAAGAAATAGGCAAACAAATATGATGAATAACGGTAACAACTCAGAGTCAAATGGGCAATGTGCATCACAAAGTCACAAATGACAAAATACCAAGAACATGATATGAATGGAGCAACACATTCATGAACCACATCACAGAGCACAGTCTCACAAAAGACAGAAACATGATAACACACATGTAGAGTAAGAAACAAAGTAAAGCCAAGATAAGAACATCAAAACACAAAACTCACAAACCCTCAAACCCAGTTTGAACCCATTAAATCTCAACAACTCAAAAACACTTCACAAGAACAAAAAAAAATGCTTAAATCAAGTACAATGAAGTGAGATAGTAAAAACCCATACCTTTTTCTTGATGTTTGATGAAGACATAATGCAAAAATGGAATCTTTTTCAGAGAGACACAGAGTGTTTGAGAGAGAGAAATGGGGAAGATAATGAACATTCACTGAAATTCGAGGGAAAACTGAAAAACAATTTTAAAAACTATCTTTAAAACACAAAACACAAAACACGCGTTTTCGCGACTGGATTAAGTCGCCAAGGTAAGCTGCGAAACACTGTGAAACCAAGATTTTCAAAAAATCTTCTAAGTGTTTTTCGCGACTGGAAGGTCTACCTGTGAGATAGTCGTGAGATGAGCCGCGAAAATCTCTGAGTACCCTTCGCGACTGGACCTTCCACCCGCGAACAAGTCGCCACACTGAGCTGCGAAAATCATAAAAACTCAAATTTTGAAAAATTTTCTAAGTATTTTTCGCGACTGAGACCTTGACTCGCCAGTGAGCCGCGAAAAATCTCGGAGTGAGCTTGCAACTGGAACATACGACTGGACCTACCTGCGACTGAGTCGCCAAAACAGGGCAACACTGTTTTTGAAATTTTTGACATTTTTGTAAAAACAAAATACTTTCAAAAAACAAACTAAAACACTCAAAAATCTTTTTGTGTTTGATCAACAAAGATTGAGCATGTGAAAACACATTTAAACAAGTACAATCACACAAATGAATATGGCATTTATTAAACATAGACTTGTGTGTTGTGTGTGGGTATCATCCCACACTAGTGGTACTCTTCAATTATTGGCTCATCCCTTATAAGGTGCAAAGAGAGAGATAATCCTTCCAATGTGGGACAAGCAAAAATTGCCTAGGAGTACATGAGTTTCCTTGAAGCAAAAAATGTCCCCACAAAAATGTTTAGATACAATTTTTTAAATATTATATCTTTAAATTTCTTAATTAGATTCAAACTCATAACTATATTGACCAATGTAATATAAAAGGTATTATATTTTCCAGGAATAATTAAATCTAATATACGAATTTAATTAAGAAATATAAGCACAACTGTCTTATATAGGTTATAAATATATACACAAAATATAGAGGGCCCCCCCTAATAGAAAGAAACAAAGAAGCAAGCAAAAAGGAAAAAACGTGATTGTTGGTTCCTCTTCTTTACTAAAACTCTAGTTTGTCCAGACTTTGAACAAAGAGTTTAAAACCTCAAACTCAAAGCATCAAAGGTAGAGGTAGAGCCACTTTAAACTAAAACCTTAAAATTTGGAGCAAACACTTTACTTGTAAAGTTGTCATTCTTATCTTTGCTTGGTATGTGCAGAAAAATCTCTTCCTTCTCTCTTTTCTCATTTCACTCTTTTGAGTTTTGACACATGCATATATCATATATGATTGTTACTATAATTATTGGATTTTACACAATTATTGATGATGATTATATGTTAGTGCTATTTGATTTTTTTTTTTTTTTTTTTAAATTATGTTTAGTGTGTTATATGCCGTGCAATGAATCCCAGTTCTTTGGACACACAAAAGATAAGAAAAAGGACTTTGGTTCTTTTTAAACTTGTTTGTTGCTGTAAAGAACCAATTTTGACAAATTTTCTTTTATTGAGCTTGAGCTTGGGTTGAGGTCTGTGGTTATGTTAGATTTTTGTTTATAATCAACTGGGTTGGTTTTGTTTTCAGCTTCTGAAACAAAAATGGAGGGTCAGGAAGATAGAGGCTTGTCTTTGACTTTGTCATCCCGTTTGTCACCTTTAGCTCAGCCCTTCAATCCCCAAACCACTTTGAATTTGTTGGCTAACTCATGCCAGCAACCTTCTTCACCTTCACTAGGCGATTCTCTAAGTTCTGACCTTTCTTTATCCTTTCTGGGTTCCGTTTCTGATCTCAATTTGGAAGGAGATTCCATGCACAATGTGCCCCTGGATGCATATGGATTTTATGGCCATCAGTCTGATATGTGTCCCCCAGCTTTCCCTTATGATAATACCCCAGGTTGTGATTTTGATGCCCAATCTTATTATCCACAGCACTCATCATTGGCATTGCAAGGAAATATTGAGTCTGCTGTACCCTATGAGTCAGACTTTGATGCAATGCCATTAATCGAATTTTCCATGCCTAGTTACACCCAGAATTTATCAGGTTTGAGGCATGTTGGCCGAAGGGCCGATGATCTTGATTTGCCTTTTAATTCGGAACAGGTCAAGACAAGTGATCATAAAGGGACTTTCTTTTGGAAGGAAGATTCAATGGCCTGTCAGAGCTTGCTGCTAAAGCAAGGTATCTTTCTTTTACTTGGAGAATTCCATAGCAATATTGCATGTGATTTGTATTAGCATTTCTGATTCTTATTCTTATATCTGAACTCTATAATATTGTATTTTGATAATGTTTTGAAGATTCATGGTTTTTAGTTGCTGGATTCTGCCTTAATATACCTAACTTAGTGGTGTCTTGAAAAGTTAAGGTCTGTAGTCTTTTTATTCATTTAATATTAAATCATTTTCTTTAGTTGGTATGTTACTGATGCAAATAACAATTTTAATTTTTTCTGCATTGTAGCTTCAGTACAACATCTGTTTCTATTTGATTAATAAATGCTTTTCTTATAAAGTTTTGGAATGCGTACCCATGTTGGTTGTATAGCTTTAATTCTCAGACTCTGCGTCTCTTATATGAGAATATTTTTTATACTTCTACTTCTATCTTGCTTGTATTTGAACCAAGTATCATGACCATTTCACTTGCGGGGTCCTTGCTTTATGAACACGTGCGATTACAAGGTAGGCTAGTAGTATTAGGAGAGAGTAAATACCAAGAAAAAATAATGTTCATGGTATTAGATCATTTAGGGTACGGTTTGCCTACAAACAGGTTTGGAGGAAAATTCCTCCAATCCACTATGTGGCAATTCAAGAGACCATCCACATGTACTTCTGAGCTATTTAATGAGTTATGTGATTTAATACGCTTGAATGGTTTTATAAATTTCCCTATAATTGGTTGGAGGAGATTCCTCCCAACTGGCTTGGAGGAAAACTGTCTTTAGATTTATGTACCAGAAGATGGAATAGAAAGAAAATAGTTCATAAACACCTAGAACTAGGTCTTACGATCTGAAGGGAGAATTAGTTTTTCATTATGTTAAATATGTATATACAATAATACGCCTTCATTTTGACTTATATCTTTCTGAAAGTTAGAAATTACTAGAAAAATGACACGTACATTGGAGAGACCTGGAAAAACACAGTATTTCCTAAAAACTTTCCATAGATGAATATTTGTTAGCATTGGAATGAAAAAAGAAAGCTATGGACTATATGGCTACCCTTATATGGAGATTCCTGGAAGAGTTTCCTTTAATGGTCATGTTCAATAATTCTATTAGAAAAATAAAATAATTTCAATATAATTTGTATCCCTGGAGATCAATGCATTATGAAATGTTAATATGTTAGACACAATGCGCTTTTCTTCTTCTACATGGTTAAAAATTTTGTTTGACTCTAAGTTTAAATGTGAGTTTCATGAAAGCCTTGCGATGTGATGCTTCATTTTGAACCAGAGAACTCAATGATAGGAAGGAAAAACAATACTCAAAGAGTACTCAAAAATGATAACAATATTTTTTGATTGTGAGAGCCACAATAAGACTTGCATTTATGAGATGTTTTTGTGCAGGAAAGCATGCTGCTGAAGGGTTGAAGCATTGTGGTGAAACTTCTGGCAATATTCATGGAAAATTAACTGGTATGATCTTAGGAGGAGATAATCAAATCAAATCTATTGGCACAGAGCAAGTAAATGCTGATTTTTTCCCTGAGCAAAGTCCTAGGCCCATCTCTTTTAATTTTTCAACATCGTCAGATTTGTGCTCTACTGCAACACTCCAAAATATTCCTGAAGGTCAGCAGTCATGTACAATACCAGTAGTGACATCGAGCAGTTCTAAGTTGAATGCTGCTTCATACAAGGGATCCTTCCCACGACTTGATTCTTCCTCAGCTGAACATACTTTTTCTCTACCAAAAACAAATCCATTGCCAGCTCAATCCTTTGGATCACCATACACTAGCAGAACTGTTTCACCCCTTAATCCCATTCTGTCAGTGAATGCAGATTCTGTGGGCTTTAATGCACTCAACAGCAATGAGAATTCTACTGGTTGTACTCCATTAAACCTAAACAAGCCGCATGTCCTGCTGAATGCCAAATGCAAAGAGGTCTATCAAGATAAAAGCTTGATAGAAAAAGGTAATGAACAAAAAAGTAACAAGCCTATCATTGTTAATGGTGTGGATTCCTTACTCACAGCAACATCTGAGATACAAACTACTTCTACCAATATCCCTGATGATTCGATTCTGCAACCTCATGTGATAAAAGCTGGTGTTACTGTTGAAAGTTCTTCTAAGGTGCTGGATGAGAATGACTCTGATTTGGATTCACCCTGTTGGAAAGGTACCCTGGCTTCTTGTCGATCTCCATTCGGTGTTTCTGGGTCTCTGAGTTCACAACGTCTTGAAAAGGAGCTAGAAACAAGTTACAGTTTAAATCCTCTGGCACCTCATTTTTTCCCTAGTAATGTTAAAGGAAGCCTACACTACCATGAAAATGAATGTGGCAGAAGTGATTTCTTATCTTTCCAGAAGGGTGAAACTTCAGCTGTTTATGTATCACCAAGACAACATAGAAATATGGATTCTGCCAAAGTGGGATCACATCCTTATGAATCAAGCGGTGGAATTGACACTCAATGCTCTGATGACATCTATGAAGCAAAAAAGGAATTTGCTCTGTTCAATAACTCAAGAACTAGTGCTTTGCTTAATTCTGCTCACATGGTTCTGCCATCTCTTGTGAAAGACTGTACATATAATGGAAGGCTTGTCACTAATGAAAATGTTGAAGGCTCTTCTCAAGGAATCAAGGATGATGTGCATGGTGATTCAACAGTGGTGCCTGTTCTTGCAAATGAACATGTCCTCAGTCCACCATCTTCCCGAGTTGCTCTTCATACTGATGTAACTGAAACACATCAGGACATATCTAAGTCTTTGTCTACGCCTCCTAAAATAGATGTTCAGATAGTGATTAATGCCATGCAGGATCTGTCAGAGTTGCTTGTACACAATTGTTCAAATAGTTTACATTCATTGAATGAGCATGAACGTGACATAATTCAGCATATAATCAACAATCTTTATGTGTTTACCACAAATAGGGTTGGACAAAAGACACCAATGCCTGAATCAACTCAAACAGGCATTCCTTCCTGTCCTTATAAAACAACAGAACACTGCAAGGTATGGCAGGTGTGTGTGTTGGTTTGATTGATTGTTGTGATCTTTTTTGAAGAATGTTGTGGGTGAATCAGACAACAAGAATGAACCTTGCCTTCCTTTAAAGTTGATGTACAATAGAACATGGGTCTATTTTTATCATTTGTTATTTTTATTTTTATTTTTTATATTTTTATGTATTTTCTAAATTTTAGATTTTAGAGATTATGTCCTTATTTTTAGTTGTTTTAGGGGTTTCCTAGTTAAGGGGCCTTGTATGGTATTGTATTTATTTAGGATTTGTTTAGTAATTTTTTACTTGTAAAATAAGTTTTCTGGAGCCCGTAAATTGACCTGCAAGCCTATAAACAAAAATAACTATCCACATTTCAATAAAATGGAGATTTTCCTTGTTTCTAGTGGATTCCAAAGTTCTTTCTTGTGGATTCAAAGAGTCCCTTATGGATTTAAGGGTTTTTGCCTAGCTAGAATGAGACTTAGCCCTTTCATGCTTTTAGTTCTACACTAAAAGTACACTTTCTTACTAAATTTCTCTGGCATGTAAGAAGATTCTTATTGAATGTGCATTTTATGTATTTTGGGAATTGTATTAGCATGATTCATCAGAATTATACCAGCAGATTTGATTTGTTTCATTCTTTGAGGACTATAACTTTCTTTTTCTTTTTGTGGTTTAGCTGTGGTTTCCAAAGATTTGCTAGTTTTGATTAGCAGATAGATTTCTGACTCAACATGATCAAAAGAAATGAATATTATCATCATCATCATCATCATCATTTCTGTTATTACTAACGCTAGAGGAGAGGGGGGGGGGGGGGGGGGGGGTGGGTGGGTGGGTGGTGAGTTATTCATATGCACGCTAACACACATTTGTTGGGTTATAAGAACCTGAACAATATCCTTTTCAGCACTCCAGCATGGAACTTAAACTAGCATGGACAAAGACAATGGCTGTTCCACATGAGTCTGGCAATCAGAATTTCCGTGAGGGGCCAAAGAGTTATTATACTATGTTCAATGAGGGAGGGCTGAATTCATTTTGTTCAAACAGTGATGTATGCACTGAGAAGGGCAATGATATCAACCAGGTTTGGTTGTCATTATGCTGAGAATTATTAAATTAGGGCTTGATGTATTCCTTTCTGTACTCTCTCTCTCTCTCTCATTTGTGAAAAAGGGGAGGGGAGCCTTAGTGTTTATAATCAGCTTGCAGTGAAACCAAATCTTTGCCAAGTTGCAGGTTGTTACAAAGGGAATGAGAGAAAACCATCAGATTGAGGAAGAGGTGCATCCACAAGCTTTAGTGTATAGGAACTTATGGCTTGAGGCTGAAGCCACAATATGTGCCCTGAAATATAAAACTCATGCTTTAAGCATGAAATTTGATGGGATGGATGGATGCAAATCAATCAAAAACTAAGGTGGGTACTTTTCCTTACTCTTGACCTTTTTCTCATTTTATAATGTGACCCTTTTTTTTTTGCTCTGTCAGGTGCTAGAAGAGCTTGTGCAGAAAAACAAGGTGTCGGGAAAGCTATTTGAATGTGGAGATTGTGGGAGTTTGTAATGCGGCAAGCACTGGCTTTTGTTGTTGAATGCCAAAGCTACAAATACTGCACTTGTATGTGTGAATTGTATAAGTAGTTTGTTTAAAGATGTCATAGCTTACATTTGGGCATGGGCCATCTATTTTAAGATGAAGGCCTCAAATTTATACGAGTTTCATAAGTCATGCATGTCTCAACACTGTCCAGTCTATGTCAGACAAAAATCTGGCTGAAGCCTCATCTTGTAAAGTTTGTTCCTTCAGGATCTTGTAGAGGTGACAAAACCGTTGGAGTTTTTATTAGTGACAAGATGGGAGGCTGTAAAAGAAGATGGGAGTTGAACTTGAACTGCAACACCATAAGTTTTTAGTTTAATGGTGACAAGTTTGTCGCAGAGGCCAGAGTTAATATCTTGTGATGATGTAACTAGTTAACTGTAATATGTATGAAGAATGACTTGATTTGCAAGTTCTGGGAATGGCTCCAGCTTGTGTGAATAACATTAATCGAATTTGGTGCATGTAATGGTTTAGCCATTGTGGAAAAAATAACAACTCAAATTGTTATTTGGACTTGAACTGTGTTCGTTTGGATACAACTTATTGTTACTGAAAAGTGCTGAAAACTGATTGTTGCTGAAAACACTGTAGCAAAATAATTTTTAAATGTGTAAATAGTATCGTGGGACTCATGTTTAATATTTTTTAATACATAAACAGTGCATGAATAGTGTGTGAACAGTGCACTCACTGTTTATGCACAGTAAATTTTGTCCTCCAAAGTCAACAAGTGCGGCTAAAAAAAAAAATACAGAAAACGTAACTTTACTTTGAGTAACAAAAATTGCTATCCAAACGCAGGCATATTACAAGTGTTTATAATGTTAATCTGCTATGATGTATGCTACAGTATTCATATTCCTTAATGAATGGATGACATTAGACCTGAATGGGAAGACAAATCCTTTACTTTCAATTATTCTTTATGACAGTTAATATTTAGCTGTTATGAAAGAAAAAACTCTAAAGCTTTAGCTGGTATATATTTTTTTTATTATAAAAGTTTTACCTTTTCTTTTAGGTACTTTTTTATTTATTGAAAGTTTTACCGTTTTCTTTTAGATATTTTGTGGAAGATATATTTTTTCTAGATACTTTAATCTAAAATATTTTCTAAGTCAAATAAATCAATGAAGATGTGCAACCTGTGGGAGTTATGTCTTTTCGAAGACATAATGAAATGGAAAAGTGTAGCTTGAATGAAGTGGAGCCAATCAGCATGCAATGCGAGCTAAGCTTAGTTTATTGGGCTTGGCTTGTAAATATTAAATCCTTGTGGTGGGCCTCTTTGCGTGCGGTTGTTCAACTTTTTCCTATACAATATAACCAACTTTTTATACTTTAAATTCTCCCTTAACCTTGTATTATATGCATTAGGAATTCAGTTCAACCTCAACCAAGGTTTACATTCTCTCTTACACTCTTCATCTTTCTATACAATATAACCAACTTTTTATACTTTAAATTCTCCCTTAGCCTTGTATTATATGCATTAGGAATTCAGTTCAACCTCAACCAAGGTTTACACTCTCTCTTACACTCTTCATCTTTGACAAATCTATTGTACTCTCTTAATAAAACAAAAACCATCTTGTTTATCTATCTCATTCTTATGCTTCTTGTTAACCAGACCGTAATCATGAAGAGTGGTTCATGATTCCCACAAGCGGCTGTATATATGATTAAGAGGGGCAGATGAAGAAAGAAACTGAAGAAACTTTGTTGGATGAAGAAAATTGTGGATCGTGTTCAAAAGTGATAAAATTTTGTTGCCTCCAAATGACTAAGTGGTATATACTTCTTTGTTTCGAACGACTGCTACAAGTTGAGTAATAATGCCTAATTCAAGAAAAAAAAAAAAGAATTAATGGGACTTGCATTGGTGAATATAAAGATCACAACGATTCTTGATTTATAAGATCAGAATCAATTGAATACTTTTTTACAACATAATGATATTTGGTTACAAGAATTTATAATTGGTACGTATTCATTTGCAATTTTTTTTTTTTTTTTTAATTCTTAATGGTATGTATTGCTTTACTGCTTAGGTTTTTGAAAAAGAACATTATTTCATTCTTTGGTGCATTAACGATTATTAATTGTTCTTAGTTTCTCAAATATTTCAATAATTTTCCTTATTAAAAAAATTGTAATATTGTTACATTTTATAGACAAAATAGAAAGACAATAAAAGTGATGTAGTGATTTTTTTTTTTTTTTTTTTTTTTTGAGAATACTAAGTATTTTAACACACTCATGGGGAGAGGAGAGAAAGTCTTAAAGAAATTAACAGTAATGTATATCTAAAAGGACTTAGTGATGTAGTGATTTGATCATACTATGTGTTTACAAATTTGAAAACTACATGATATAGTGGTTGATATAGATAGACTACATGTTACATGCATACTCTAAAATGCTATTAATTTTTTTTTTTTTTGGTTGGATTCTGCTTCAATTGTTGTAAAAGCAACTAAATTTGAACAAAAATATTATATTTCAAATAAATCATTTCTCATATAAACCTAAGGAAAATGAATTCAAATTTCATTACACTATACTTAAATAATTAATGTGCCACTTAAAATAATTAATATATAATATTAGTACCTTTTTAATTACATTTGATAGATGCTACAATGTTAGTTTTATTGCTTAATATATAATTCCATCAAAGCAATAAAACTATTTAGTAAATAAATGTGTAGTTTTATTTCTCTTCAAGTTCTGGGATTGGCTCCAGTTGGTTGTGTTGTGTGAATGACAATAATTGAATTTAGTGCATGTAATGTAATGGCTCAGCTAATGTGGCATAGGTTTAAACTCTACCACATAAGTAAACGTGATAAGTTTAAACTAAAAAATTAAAAAAAAGAAAAAAAGAAAAGAAAAGAAAAGAAAAGAGAGTAATGGCTCAGCTAGTGTTTGATGCTAATCTTCTGCGTTGAATGCCACAATATTCATATTCCTTAATGAAATTGAAATGAATATGTATGAGATCAGACCTGGTTATGGGCTGGTCAGTCGTCTCTCCGTTCAGCCCACCTGAGCCATCCTTATTTCTTGGTGGGTTAGGACTTGTTGTTTTAGATCGGTGGGCTGCAGTTTTCTTAAAGCGGGAGCCCAATTAAAGTTTTGGGTCAGGCTTGGGATGAGTACTTAAATGACAACACGTAATGCCCTTTCTTTTTCTTTTTATTCCTCATTTTTTTGGCCCTGAATGGGAAGACAAATCCTCTTCACTGTTTGTTCTTTCTACTTTATGAGTCAAGCCATGGGACAACGAAAATAAGCTTACCCTAAAGAAGCAGTGTAATTTTTTAAGTTTTACTTTTTTTTTTTTTTTTTATAAATATTTTTGTTGGAAGTTTTACTTTTTTTAAGATACTTTTATGATTTTATCTACCATATTTTCAAAGTCAAATAAATTATACCAAAATAAGCACTCATGGGAAATGTGGATTGAACTTGGTTAGTATGAGCTACAAATGTGCAACTTCTAGGAGTTCAAAATCCTTGTGGTGGGCCTCATGTGTGCGTTTGTTCTATAATATTTGACAGGTGCTACAATCCACAATATTTTTACAACATTTTCACAACAAATCATAGGTTTGTTATTGATTCAAATTTTAATTTAACATTAAGATTATTTTTTTATCCTAATAATAACAACCAGTAATAACCTGCCACTTAAAATTTGTTATGAAAATATTGTAGAGATATCATTTTTTTTTTTTTTATGACACTTTTTATCCTATAAATGCTCACCTATAAACCTTCAAACTTTAGAAAGAAAGAGAGTCCAATTATGATAGAAGTTTAATGAGCAAGATGTTGGGGAAACACATTCTATATTATATATATATATATATATATATATATATATATTATATGCTCTTCACAGTTACATTTATATATGTGCAGGATGTTTAGGAAGGATATAGAAAGAAAGTGAATGGAAATGTTAGTTAACTCTCATTCACCGAGTGGCACCACATGACACAATACTGGCTTAGATGAAAGAATAGGCAGTTGGAAGTACTTGGACAGCCCATGTAATCATTCATCCACCAAGAAAAAAAAGTGACCATTCATGGAAGTGGGGACCTGTAATGTAACTTGGGCAATTTGGTATCCTTTTACTACGACCCCACAAGTGGTTACAAGTATTCACC
Organism: Quercus ilex subsp. ballota; assembly: GCA_032727855.1. Taxonomy (NCBI): domain Eukaryota; kingdom Viridiplantae; phylum Streptophyta; class Magnoliopsida; order Fagales; family Fagaceae; genus Quercus; species Quercus ilex. Next base: position 31,027,568 of record CM064909.1, read on the forward strand.
ATTTATACTATCGTGTCTACATAGCCAAAAACTAAAATGTGAAATATGTTTTTGTCATTTTGGAATGCAGTTCAACCACAACCAAAGTTTACACATTCTTTTTCTCTTTCTCTCTCCATATGGTTCACATGGTCCCATATGGTCCACCCTACATTCCATAATTACATGAAGCCAAATTTATAATGTTAACACATAAATGATGAAAAGAGAAAGCAAAAGAAAAGGAGAAAGAAGGCAAGTAGGTGAAATAATGAAAGAGAAATGAAGGAATAGAAAGGAAAGAAGGGAATTAGAGTAAAGACAAAAAAAATGAAAGGGTTTGAAGTAATAGTAATAGAGGAAAGAAAGGGGAATGGGAGGGAAGCCGAGGCAGTGTAATGCATACGGTGCAGTTTGGATACCTAACCTTAGCATGAATCTAGATATCCGGCAATAAATGAGGGAGAGCATTGGGTCAGGGAAAATTCCAGAGCTGCCCCATCCCTATATGCCACCCCATATCTCTATCCCATTCCATCCAGGTGGGTCAGAATATTTTGCAGTCACCCTGTCCCCCCATTTTATTTTCTATTCTTTCTTTTTTGCTACTGTATGAGACAGAGTATTGTAGCATTCAATACAATCTAAGAATGGTTTGATGTCAAAATAGTGAAATACTACAAATTTTGTCATTTATGTCAATTATTATTATTTATCCGTACATTTATTATGTTGTTCAAATTTACTAATCATATTAATTATCATGCAGTAAAAATATCAATTGATAGTAACTTTAATATTTTCTCAAGTCTATTACTACGCACCTTTAATGTAATAGTCACTTCACAAATATTAAGTACTTGTGGAGTGTGAAAGACAAGGATCGAGGTTTAAGGCTCCAAAAGGAAACTTTACACATATATACACTTAGATTAGATTAAAGTAAAATTTTAATCCCAAATATTTTATTCAATTATTACTAATTGAGCTAACTAAAACCTATTTAATTATGACTAATGTATAATAAATATGATAAATATGAAACTGATGCAAACTAGACAAAAAAAAAAAAAAAAAAAAATTTGTTGCCTGTAGCTATAACATTGTTGTATAGTATAACAGTATATATTTTGTTTTTGGGTAAAATGAATAACTATTATAAATATATCTTTACGGCTGTTGTAAATAAAAGTGTGTCACCATGACATGTAGCTATCATCCGGACCCTTATATTTCACCATAATTACGGTTGTTTTCTGGGATCGGCTGCCACCCTTTGCACTGTCATTGTTAATGCTCTGTCACATAATATCAATGTAAACGGTACACTGAGCAGCCCCACCAGCTTTTTTTCTCTTCTTTTCCTTTATTTATTTATTTTTCTTTATTTTTTTATTTATTTATTTTTTTTCCACTCCTGCTGTTGCTGCTGCTGCTTCTTCTATCTTCTTCTACATATCCTCTTTTTCCAGTTGCTTTCTGCGTGACAGTGTCTGAATTTTATAACGAAATCAAAAGTGTAAACAACCTTCTTCTCAGCCTTTAATTCTATCTTTAACATCTTTGTATTACATGTCCTTTTTTTACTTTTGGGTACATGGAATGTTTAGTGGTATAAATGAGGAAAAGAAAAAAAAAGCATGCCATATGCCTCATGCCACTTCTTTCTCTCTCTTTGAAGTTTGTATTTGTTTTTTTTTTTTTTTCGTCTTTTTATTTTCACCATAAAAGAAATCTACCAAAAGAATAGAGCCAAAGAGGGTGAGAGAGAGAGAGAGAAGGTATCACGGGAATATGGTACATTAAAACCAAAGAAATATCAACGTGGTCCATGCAGTCTACAGAGTGAGACTTTGGGAGTAGATTGCACGCGTCCTACGGAGCCAAAGTCTTCCTTACAAGATAGAGAGAGAGAAGAAGAAGAAAATTAAACGAATGAATATGAAAACTACTTTTCTTTTGTATAATAATTTAATAGGGGCTTCTTCTTTTATTGTCGTCATTGATTACGCCTAGTAACCCTAAAATCTATACACACAGACTCTTTTTTTATATATATAGAGTGGGAACACACCATACATCTCTCCATCTGTTCAGGGTATACGAATCTTGTTTCTTTCATTACTTTATTTAATATCCTTCGCCATTTAGCTACCACCTTAGTTTTTTTTGTCACTTACTTCCCTGCACTCACGCAAAACTTTGGGACCTGAAATGTCAATGTCATCCTGTTTATTTTTTTCATCTCATCATGCCATAATAACTACCACATGCATAAAAAATTACAGTATCAATTATTATACTTTAAGTTAAGTAATTAGCTGCAAATAATATTCAAATGGATTATAGTACAATTATATTTTTCTTCAGTCTTGTAGTCATCATGTGGTTTTAGGTCAATACACTTTTATAATGTTACCAATCCATTTAAAAAAAAATGAAAATAGATACAGACTGCAGTTTTTTAATCAAACTCATTTAGAAAGGATGGGATTGGTTCATAATTTTATAGTAGTAGTAGTAGTAGTAAATAAATGTGATTGAGAAATGTAAAATAATGCACGTGAATGTGATAGGGCGAAAAGGGCAGAAAAGCATGCAGTAATAGAAGAGGGATCAGAGCAGTTTCCAATTGCAAACTCACTGAAAGAGTAGCTAGATAGAGATCAGTGTAGAGTATATAGGGGTTATTTGTGCAAGATTTCGTTATGCTTGTCTGGTCTGTTCCTTAGTCCATACGGAGCCCCATCATCCTAATGCTGACTCTAGCTCTACTAGACGCTGATGCCTCTGTGGATGACAGTCTACAACTAGATTCTAGATGCTATATATATATATATATATATATGAGTGTACACACTGGAGGCTTGGGGTCCCATCTCGTACAAATTGTATACAGTATATTTTTGCAAATGATCATCGATCAGTCTATTTTATTTACGTAATATTTATTTATGAGGCTAGCATTCAGTATTGGCAGTGGGTTGTCCTTGTGAAGGATGACAAACTTGAATGACAAGAATTAGCTAAAAGTAATGCTAAAGATGTATAAAAATTTACAATTTTGTGTCACAATTCGTAGCGAATTGTGAGGGTGAAAGTGTCTCTCATATAGCTCATCATCACACTTTTATTGCTCATAACTCACAAATTGTATGTTTTGATGTGTCCCTAACTTAGCTAAAGCTTATTCTTACTATTGAAAGGACTAGCTAAAGCTTACTCTTACTATTGAAAGGACACATCCCAATGTTGCTCATTTGACACAAACCAAAATACCATGGACTACTGGGTCTTTTTTTTCTACAACTTTTATTTAGTCCACAATATCTGCGACCTTTGTCCCACAAATTTTGTTTTCCTAAATACATTTGGATGATTATTTACGTTGTTCTCTATTGACCTACAACTCATATTTCCATTGTGAGAGGGAATAAAAAGAAAAAGCTTTTGTCTTATGCCATGTTTCCATGCTAATCAAAGATACGAATATAATGTAGTCAGATTTAGAGATTGTGCCCATGTTTTGTGATTAAGCAATTCCTTCCTCAAATTACATGGTGAAGTTGGTTCAAAGACAAGGGAACAAAAAACAAGGAAAAATGGAGCTTTCATAATTTAATATCAGTAAATTTAAGTTTTAATGAAAGATTAATTGCAATTTTTCTGGGAAGAGGCCTCTTCCAAGCATGGCGATGTGGATGAAAGGTGACCATTTAAAGAATAAATAAATTAAAATAAGGAAGACAGATTTATCCTAGATTACTTTTTGTGGTGATTTGCAGTGACATGTAGTAATTAATAAAATTATGGAATGAATTTGAAGATATTTTTTTTAGTAAACAATAATATATATTAAAACACATACAAAAATAGTAATATTAGTATTTTAAACCAGGTTTATAATATATAATATAACCAAAGTACAACTACAAAAAGGTCTAACCTTTATAATTATAAACTGAGGTTATAAACAACGAACACTAGATATACATAACCAATGTGGGATAAACATCTCAAATTTTTTTTTTTAAAGTAAAAAGTAATACATATTAGAACACATATAAAAATAGTAATACTAAAATTATGGGAATTTGAAGATATTTTTTTTTTAGTAAACAGTAATATATATTAAAACACATACAAAAATAGTAATACTAGTGTTTTAAACCAGGTTTATAATATATAATATAACCAAAGTACAACTACAAAATGGTTTAACCTTTATAATTGTAGACTGAGGTTATAAATAACGGACACTAGACATACATAACCAATGTGGGATAAACATCCCTATTTTTTTTAAGTAAAAAGTAATACATATTAGAACACACATGAAAATAGTAATACTAATTTTTTAAACCAACATTATAATACATTACATAATCAGAGTACAACTACAAAATGGTCTTTTGTAATTGTAAACTGGGGCTATAAACAGTAGACACTAGACACACACAACCAATATGAGATAAACATCCCTATTGAAGATATAATCTAATAAAAAAATTGAGAAAATATTATTTCCTCGATTTTCTAAAACTAAACCATTTGCTAGCTAAATAGAAGATCCTTTCCATTTCAAAGCAAATTGAAAAAGACCATTCTTCTAAGATTTAATATTTTGCAAATTTAAATGTGTATACAGTGCACACCATTTGAAATTAATTATTATATTTCTTTTTTGTGGGTATTATATATATTTATTTGTTTTATGTGATTATATTTCTTATTTGGTTGAATGTAATTGTGAATGACACTATACTATAAGTACATTTGTGTATACATATAAAAACTAAATCTTCACTTTGCAAATCTCTCCATTTGATTTGAAATAGAGAAAAGTATTTCCTTAATACGATCAACGAAAATGTTCGTATATATCCGTTGTTACTCAAGCACAGCCTCCAAACTGCAATAACAATGTTGAGTTGGTTAAAAATTGTGTGCAATGTTATAAATATATTTCTGGTGTACTGAAACAAAACACAAAACAGAACAAAAAAGTAAAAACATATAATAAATGGTTAAGTATTTCATGCTAGTGCTCGTTTGGGTGAGGAGATTTTCATTAACTAATTTTATTTATTTTCAAGGTACAACTTTTGAAAGACTCGTTTTTTTTTTTTGGGTACAACCATATTTTAAGAATAAACAATATAAACAGATAGAGATAAGTTCATCAAACGAAAATTAAGTATTAGCCATATAATAAACCAAAAAAAGATATTAGCCATATATATATATATATATATATATATTCATCTCATTTAACAAGATACAACACACAAATAGCTATGCAATGGAATTCAGAGTAGTGCAAAGCTTCTTTCTAAGATAACATATAAAGAGCGCCTATAGACTAGGAACATTCTTTTCCCAAAAACATAATTTCAAGACCAATAACGTTCTTTTCCCAAAAACATAATTTCATCATTTAAACAATGAAATTTACTATTCCAAATTTACCCAGAGAGAGAGAGAGAGAGAGAGAGAGAGAGAGTAAGAGAAATTCTGAGCAAGTGCAAGTCTCCCTCTTAAATTCATTAGACAAGATCATTTCCCACGAGAGATTGATGCATGCATGTGAGACTGATTCCCTAAAATGAATTCGCACATGTAATTAAAGGTAGGTTGAGGCAATGATTCATGCTATCAGTTCAACTCTATCTCCTCGAGGTCATAGATGAACATCGTTTAAATGTGGCATGTACATACCTGTAGGGATTAGTCTCAACTCAGTTAGTCGGAGACACCATGGCATAACAGCACCATATCATATAAATCATAATAAAGAATACCCTAGTTAGATAAAGATTAAAGAACATTTTGTTGCAAATTAATTTAGATAACAGGCTATATATATTGGGCAGTACGTATGTACTGTTAGAACATGACACAATAATAAGTATTCATCAAAGAGGAGAACTAGATTAAGACATTAATTGATACCTATTAATGCATCTACTACCCTTTAGGTATACAATTAGCAATATGTCTTCAGCAGGTACTAGTATATCTATTTAGCCCTTAGGCCTAGATTCAGGTGTGGGGGAACAGTATTCAAATAAATCTAACATTCAAAATTTTTTTTTCCTAGAAAAAAGAAAGAAAGATAGAAAGAATAAACCCAGCACAATCTCCTAGAAAAAGGAAAGAAAGATTGAAAGAATAAAACCAGCACAATCTCTTTATATAAGTGATGCCCTTTCAGCCACGTAAAACTAGAGAGGTTAACACCAGGTTTAATGTTCACTACTCTATAAAACATGCATGGTGGAAGTGAGCTTATTTTGCAATGTAAATGAGTACATCACCTTTACCTGAAGGTGGGTCTTATGTGTTATAAACAACCAAAGTTCTGGAGCAGAGAATCAGTTAAAAAAGTCATAAGCAGGTTATTATTTCTACTCTACTAGAGAGGTGGATATATATGTAACTTACCATTACTATATATACGTGAGAAATTGTAAAGTCAAGTTTTTAACCAGTATAAATTCTTAGATTGTAACACTTGAGATTGAATAGAAAGTAGAAGTAAGAAACAGTAGTAAACTCGTCTCCTTAAACAGAAGGAAGACATCTCAAAATGATACAGTGGATCAATGAATAAATATGAAGTTTCACCTTTGGAAAAATAGATTTTATAACTGCTTTGCTAATTATTCTCGTGTATTCCCCTATTTTTCCCTTCTTCACATTGTATAAAAACCAAACTTTTTTAAGTTCTTTCTCTCTTAAGAAGAAAAAAAGGGAAATTTTAGAGGATTATCCTCAGATATTCTTGTTCCTTTTAGTGCACCATTATTATTGGCTCTTGAGCATTATCACAGCCTTACACAAGAAGTTAACATGAACTTAATTGATGCTTTATGATGATAATAAACTAGACAATACAACTAAGGTGCATTTATTTTATAAAGAAGCAATTCAAATTTCATTTTTCATTTTTTTTTAAGATAGTTATAATATGCGGTTAAATCCACAGCTCGAACAATTTTTTCCCTAAACTCCCAAACGCTTTATGCATGGAGAGCTGCCAATTAAGCTAAAAGAGAATATGTGTGGTCATCCTTAACTACATACTATTGAGAATCTATAACCGACCACAAAATTTTGGGACTAAAATTTGGTTCTTGTTGTTGTAGATATTCTCTAAGTGCGTTCAAATTGCAAAGTGACTAGATATAGATAAACAAAACTCAAGTTAGTAACTTCTTACGGTGAAACAATTTGAGTTGAGTTGTGTCCAGATTGGTTGCAAACTACAGTAAGGTATGATTCAAACTTTTGAGTTTTGAATTATGGTAAGGAAATTGGTAACATAGATCAAAGAAGAGAAGTTTTCAGTGAAAAGAAAAGGGGGAGTTTTTGAAGGTTCTTATTACAAGACATGAACCACATACTTTCTAATCATTGTGTCATGCTTGTAACAGAACTGTTTCTATATATTGCCAATTTGATCTTATGTTTAAGCATAATGCGTGGGATGCAACATGTTTTTTTTTTATGAACATGTTGGGATGAGTAATAGCTACGTATATTTATGACCAAAACTAGCTTCTAACTTAACTTATTATATTGGCATGGACTGTTAAATTAAATCGCATACTATTGCTTCATTATGTACACTACTCCATATAATTAGATCAAAAGTAAATTCGGTGGCACAGAAATGCAACATGTGAAGGAACATTTAAGGTGGCTATTGGTTCAAGTATCAATAATTAAAATCATTTCGATGGATCTACAAAGGTTGACAAAAACTAAAGCCCTTGGAAAGTTATTGGAAAATTTTGCTGCTTAACTGTTTGATTTCTGACTAGTAGCACCCACAGCAACATGTATAACCTAATTTGCAAAGGATATACATACACATAAAGATATAAAAAATTATAATAATGATGATGATGATGATAATGAAAAACGTGCCTATATCTATGTTTAATGTTTTAGTATGGTATATTTTGTTTATAGTTGATCTCAAGTTTGGAAAAATGAGGAGTATTATGATAGGTTAATGGTTAGCGTGTAAAATTTAATTGTTTATTAATATAAATGATGAAAAAAAAAAAAAAAACAAAAGAGAATGACTAGACTATACATGAGAACGCTAGTCTATAATATAAACTGTTAGATATACCATGTACAATTTCTCTACTGTTACCTCTAAGTTCTCGTGTTGATTATGCAATGAGATTGTTGAGTACAAATAATGATGCTAGTCTCTGCTTAGAAAGTGTAGTTGTCTTTTCTAACATCAAAATCACTTCCAACTCTATTGAAAGAGGAAAACTTCTTGATTCATGTGGGGGCAAAAACAGTGAAGGAATCGTTTCCTAGAAGAACTTGGAAGTGCACGGTGAATTTAGTAGGGGAAAGGGGTCAGTCAGTATGAGACTCGCATTAGTTTCTCTTTCTCTTTCTTTTTTCTTTTTTTTAAATAAGAGCTGGTAAACAAGCAGGTATGATATAACTGCAATAAAGATAGAAGCAATATAAATAAAGAACAATGATAGTTATCCTACCTTTTTAAGGCTCTGAAATCTTTTCCTGCAAAACCTGCGTGGCGTGCCCAACGAAGCAACGACAAGAACAACAACCTAACAAGATTAAATACAAACAAAACTTCCATTCCATCAGGGACCTTGCACTTCGTTCACTGGCTTCATCGGCTAGCAGTTCAAGAAAAGTAGTTATCTGCTCAAACAACATGTATACTTTTGATGAACAACATATATATATATATATATATATAATAAAGAGAGAGAGAGAGAGAGAGAGTATAGTTGGTAGCCAAAGAAAATTGAAGATATTTGGAACTAATTCAGAGGTAAACCATGGAATGCCATGGCTAAGGATACATATTGGGGAAAGGAGGTGCTACCAAAAGGAGAACATGAAATCTTGGGGAAATAGTAGTGATAATCTACCTCTTCTCATCCAATATATAACATTTATCTATATATATATATGTTTTTAGTTTTTCTTCAATGTATCATAAATACTTTTACACAAAGTTAATAAAAAAGAAGACAGTTGAAAATAGTGGCTTCTCTATCTCCAATATTGCCTCTCTTGCCTTATGCTAGCTAAATCTTCATAAAACCTCAAACCTTCAAGCCTGAAAAATCCCAACTGTGTGGTTACCATCTTGATTCACTAGCATTGTGCATTTTGTTGGTCCATCATGAGCAGTAAGAAACAAGTAATATTGAAACCCCAATTACAACATTAGGCTAATTAACTCACTAGCTATTTTTGTCTTGTGAAGATCTTCTTTGCGCTTTAGTCTAAGCAAGCCAGCTTAGATATCGAAATCAAAGGACATGGAAGCCTTGCCTTTGTTGAGAAAGTCGGTAGGAACAGTTGGCAGTGGTGTGCCATTGTAGAGCCTTAATTGGAGAGGAGACTGAGACGAAGAAGAAAGTAGTGTTGAAGGCTGTGAAGGCATACTAGTATGAGCTATTGTGGTGGAGGACAATATGTCACATTCATCTGTTTCCGATATGGGACACTCCATGTTCACACCAAATAACCTCAACTTCTTGGCTGCTACTTTTCCTTGTACAACCGGCACTGACTCAAATACCATAGGTGTCTCAACCCCACTTCGCATCTGCACTAGTTGTTGCTGTTGATGCTGCTGCTGCTGTTGTTGCTGTTGCTGATGATGTTGTTGTTGTGACACAGTGGCCGCTGATCTCAGATAAATCAGTGAGCCGGAACAGTACGGATTCACCACATTACAATAAGGAGTAGTGTTCCTATAAGGATGAGGATGAGGATGATGATGAAGATTGAGATTGAGATTGTTGTTGTTATTGTAATTAAGGTGGTGTGGAATATGAACCCGGTCCCTAGGTGGCGGCCGCATTTGCAAAGGACTCCATGCTTGGTGATGATAAGAGGAAAAATGATGGTGATGATGAAGAGGAAGAGGAAGTGAAAGATTGGGATCAGGTGCATCAGGCCGACGCCTCCAATCAATGAAAAGACGATCTTTACCAAGCTCACCAACGCCACGCTGAAACGAAACTATGTCACCGGCATCAAGCTTCTTCTCCTTCACAAAACGGCTCCAACCTTTAGTCATAACATAGCTTTGGCTACTGTTCCAGTAAGAGTAACGGAAACGCCAAGGCTTTCCATTTGTGTCTTCAAAGTTCAAGAGGAGACCCTTCTCGTTCGTTGAAGAATCAAGTGGGAAATACTTCTCGGCGTGCTGTTTAGGAATGACTAACCGATTGAGTTTTCCCACATCACTTGGAGTCACAACCTTGTCGAACATGTGCTCTCTTTCCATCATCATCATCATCATACCAGTGCTAGAACTAGTACCACTTGTGCTTCCACTTCCAGTTACAGCTCCAGTACTAGGAGCAAGCCCATTTTGTCTCACATCATCAAGGTCATCCTCATTTCTAGGAGAGGATTCCATGAGCTCAAGCTGTTGCTTCACATCGGAAGCATCATGAGAAGAAGAAGAAGAGTAAGAGAAAGGAAGCTTACCTCTCATCATCACCATATGCTCAGCTTCTTCACAAAACCCTTCTCTATGTGCTCCGAAATTCATCTTTTACACCCTCCAATTTCAACTCTTCTTGCTGGATCTACAATAAAAAAGAGCTGATCCTAAAAATTTTAAGGCTAAGGTTCGATTGTAGTTGTACTTAAGAAAAAAAAAAAGAAAAACGACCCAGATGGGGATTGTAACTAGTAAAGTCCTATGAGGGCAGAGCAACACGACCGGACCAACTATAGTTTGTTCTTTCTTCTTCAATTTAAAAAACAAAAAAAGAAAAAGAAGAAAGAAGAAAAATTGGTTTGATGTTACCTAGGGTTATTAGGATTAAGTAGAAAAAATGCTGAGGCTGAGAGAGAGACCAAAGAGAAAGAGAAGGGTAGCTCTCAAAACAATGACGGTCGGTGCATTCTTGTTTGACCAAGAAGACTCACTAACACGAAGCTAAATTAAGATACCCCATGGACGTTTCAAAGGAGTGTAAAATTCTTCTTGCTGTTGACCTTGGGAAGGGAGAGACTAGTTTCATTTGTGAGAGAGAGAGAGAGAGTGTGTGTTTGATTATTATTATTATTATTTAAAAAAAAAAAAAAAAAACAAACAAAGAATAATTAAATTATACTAAGCTAATGGGTGGGGGTGTGATTTTCTTAGAGGGGGTGCCTCACTGGAACTTTCTCAAGTTAGGCAAATTTCCCACTCTTTCTTTCTTTATTTATTTTCTTTCTTGAATAAATATATATATATATATATATATATTTTTTTTTTTTCTTTGATTGAAGAGAGAAAGAGAGAGAGATGGAAAGAAAAAAAAGTATACGTAGGGACCCCATGTAATATCTGGTTGGGTTCATGTGAGCATGTCACCATCATCATCCTGGGTGTTATTCACACTCTTTTCTTTTTTTCTTTTTTTTGTTAAGTTTAAAATTATTGAATTGAATAGTGAAATACTATAGTTTTTTGTGAAAAGGCCCAAAAAGACAGCTGTTTTAGAGGCCACGAGCCTGTAATTGAATTCCACAACTACGATTGGAGAGGACCATTTTTCTTTTTTCTTTTTCATCCTTCTTAATTTTGGAGTTTTCTTTTCAACTCCAATGGCTGCTTTTTTCTTTTATTTTTGGGCTTGCTGGTGGTTGGCTCTAAATGAAATGAAGTGCCATTTTTCTCCCAAAAGAAATGAGGTACTGTTTATTAAGAGTAATGCTAAGTCTATAATATTTTCACAATAAATTTTATGTGATAAATTGTTACTGGTTTTAATGTAAGCTCACAACTAATATCATTTTTTTACCTACTAATAACAACTTGTCAATTAAGATTTATTATAAAATTGTTGTGAAAATATTGTTTCAATTGTTGTAAAAAATATTATAAAATTTGGTTGTGACAATAGAACAACTTTTAACTTTTAATTTATGGTATGTAAGAGCATCCACAGCTGGATTCTAAATCCCATTTTATTTTACCATCTCAAAAAGTCACTTTTTCAATTATACAATACAATTTTACAATTCTCCAACATTCCAACTTTTATATCCCAATCCTACTCATTAAAATAATATTTTTACACAATAAAATAATATTTCTCACAATTACCATTATACATTACAACACATTATTTATACATTATTTATTCTTTCTCTCTCTTTCCTTCTGGTCAGGAACCACAATTACCACCACCGCTGCACACCACCATCGCTGCCACCACCACCACCGGCAACCCAGAAACTACCGTCAACACCAAAAAAAAAAAAAAAAAAAAAAAACCCAGAGAAAATCACAACAACAAATCACCATGAACAAACCCAGCCACCCCAGCAAATCACAACAACAATCCCAAAATCAAAACCCAACAAACCACTGCCGCCGAACCCAACAACCCAACAAAATCAAAACCCACTGCCACCGAACCCCAACAAACCACCAGTCACCACCACCACGCCACACACCCACCCAAAATCAAAACCCACCTCGCCAAACCGATCTCCACGCATGACTCGGTCACCATGTCAACACCACCAAACGCCGATCTCCACCGCGCTAACCTCCGGCCATCACGCCGATCTCAGCCGCGCCACCAGCTCGCCACCACGCCGATCTAGAAATTCGATCCGGCGTGAGCTCCAATCCGGCTTGGTGATTCGGCGAGAGAGAGAGGGGATGAGAAAGAGAGAAGGAAGAGAGAGAAAAGAAAGAGATAAAATGAGAGAGGAGTGAGAAATTTGCTGTTTAAAAGCAATTAAAAATATTTTTTTTATACCATTTTGCTACAGTACCATCTTACATTTGAGATGGTACTGTAGCAAAATCTTATATTTTTTTTTGCATATGAGATATAGCCTTCCAGCTGCTGGGTGTGTTTTGGGCTTGTATGCCAAATATGCTTTGCATTTGGCATATAGCCATCCAAATGCGGATGCTCTAAGGGTTTTGACTTGCTTTCAATTATTCTGTACGGACCATCCCTCTAGTGACATCGGATGAAAAAGGATTTTTTGCATTACAATTAGTAATGTCATGACTCTTGACCACTCATCTTCAGTAACTTTCAGTCGTATTAAGTCCATTTTTTTGATAATGCGTATTAGCCGATTAGGTCCATTTATATCGTAGCCCTCTCTATTTTTGTATAAGAGTAATGACTCACTGCCGTATGCCTTTTTCGAAAAGATTAACTTAACGAAATTTACACTATTTTCATTGAGTCTCCATCATGTAGCATTGTACTCTTTTTTTTTTATTTTGTTTACCAACTTTCATATGATCATTTATAATGTTTAGAGGTATTGAAGAGTTTTTTTTTTTTTTTTTTTTTTTTTTTTTTTTAACAAGATAAAATTTCTACTCTAATATAATCTAAGTGTATATGTGTATGAAATTCCCTCTTGAAAACTTAAACTCCGGTCTTTGCCCCCCACATCCCACAAGCACTTATACTTGTGGAGTGACCATTGCACTAAGGGTGTGCAATGGTAAATATTGAAGAGTTAATATCACATAGTTGTGTTGCTAATTAACCCCCACTCTTTATTCCACACACCCAAATTAAAAACTTAAAATAAAGCTTTACAGAGCTAATCAATTAATTGGGACCATCAAAATTGGCCTTCTTCCTCACAAAAGAAAGGTGTTATGTAATGTAACAAGATCGTAAGTGACACTTGTTTAATTTTCCCTGCAATTCAAGGTGCGGGTTCCTTTGATTTCCATTCTAAAATGTTTGACTTTGGCTCTTGAACTAAGGTGGTCGATATCGTACCAGTACCGGCCGTACTAGTCGGTATGTACCATATTAGTACATGTACCGGTATCAAAATACCAACATTTCGAATCAAATTAAATACCAGGCGTACCGGTCGATTTCGAGTGTACCAGCCAGTACACAAAAAAAGCTTTTTTTTTTTTTTTTTTTTTTTAATTTTGTAATTTTTGAACTTTTTGTAAGGCAGAATGGTAACTTATTTGCTTTAACTTATTAGTATTATTTGTTTTTTTAATATGCAATGAATAATTAAGCTTTCTGTTTTTTATATTGTGTTTTTTTTTTTTTTTTAAATGCTAAAGTCTAAAACTATAAATAATTTATTTTGAATTAAGGTAATATTTTATGGTAAACTTCTATATTTATTATAATATATATATATATATATATATATATATATAAAATAGCGGTAAACCCGAAACAGTATACCGGTATTAACCGATATCAAAATATATCGTTCCACTGGTCAAACCGGTACAGCTTTTGGTACGAGATTGACTCCCTTGTCTTGAACTCAGCTGACCATTATCTAAGTTTGCTAATTTCACTTATACGGATACATATATATATATATATATATATATATTAATTAGTCGTCATCATCTATATCTTCTCTGGGAGAGAGGGGCCAAGTTCATAGAAATACTCCCCTTATCTTGTATAACAATGAGTCTCTCATGTAGAATCCACCATTCATAGGAATAGAGAGAATCTTACCCCAAAAAGATTGGATAATTTTCTGATTCAATGTTTACATATTTACATGGATTGGCATAGACCATAATATAGACAAGCATGCAGGCCATTCAAGATCCCACAAATTAAACACCTTCACTTATCCTAGACGGCAAGATCAACATATATAATCTTGTTTGCTCAAATACACAAACCAGCTTAATTAACAACGTGGCTATGTGAGGCATGAGTGGAGAACTTAGGCACCAATTGTTTCTCTTGAAAATGAGAGGTAGGAAAATGATGGCAAAACTAGTTCAGTCGAACGTAGACATTTGATAATCCTTATTGTACGTCCATATTAATTGCAAATTTGCGCATTATGTTTAATTACTCTGTTAGGTTTTTTAGACATTGGTTGATTTTACAGTAGAATTAATCTATTTTAAATAATTAACCATTAATAAATTTAGCTTAATTCCAAGTTAATTGTCACATATTAAATGTGTCACCAATAAAGCAATAAAATAGTGAGTGTAGCAAAAAATACATAACACAACAATATGGCTACCTAGGGAAAACCATGGATTAGAAATTCCACAATATAAACCCAGGAGGAATTTAACCTATCAATCACACGGTAAATAGATTCACAAAATAGAATAGAAGTTTATACAATAGACATAACTCTAAATCTACTTCTACCTTATGTAATACTTACTAACTAATCACACACAACTCTGAATCTACAAACTCTTCTACTAGTGAGCTATGTCACACAAACTCCCTGCTTTTGTGACTCCAAGAACATTTTGAAGATTTGATCTCCACAATAAACCTTGGATGGCTCCACACAGTGGAAGATGGATCTCTGTATGCTTCTGAACTCATGGAATGAATAGGTGGAGGTTAGGTTTTCTCTCTAAATAGCATAAGCGTTTTTGCCTTTCCAACCCTCTTAAAGTCCAATTTAAAGGATTTTTATATAGACTCTCCATTAGGGTTACAAAAACCCACATGTACAACCAACTAAACAAATCATGTCAAATTTGAAGAATTGAATCTATGATTCTCAATCAGTTGTACTTATCTCGATTAGTTGAACTTGTAGGTAAGATTATAAAAAGTTGTTTTTCTTTAGCAAATCTTGGTCTTTCGTCTTGGACTTATAAATATACATCAAAACCTTATCAAAACTTAACATTTTTGTCATGGGTTGCTAACGTCTAGTCCATTGGATCTAGCAAAATAATATAATTACTATTAGGATCATAATTTTAGACATTGGCAAACACATTCCAAAATACACTTTTTATATATTTTGAGTCTTAAATTTTGTGTCTAAAAATATATTGAAAATCTATTTGAAGATATAAGAAAACAGCTCAAAATTTTACTTGAGAATACTGTTGAAATGGGTCTCTTAATGCCTGTTTACTAATCACGGTTTACTGAAGCTCAATATCTTACTTAACACCTCTCGACCAATTGAGCTACAAGATTTCTAAACAGATACATCTGTTCCAGCCATCATAACATAGAAAGGAGACACATATACTAAGAAGCTTTTACGACTTTGTGCGCTTAGGGTTTGTATCAAACTGCTACTAGTTCATATTAGAACATGTTGCTATGAATAATTTTGCACCAATCTACATCAATCAAGGATTGCTATAGGAGTTAGCCATGGATTGGAGATTTGTGCCCAAAATAAGTCTACTAAAAAGAGAAATCCAACTGGGTTGGAGCTAAGCTTGGATAGATTAGTAGGTTCTACAGTAGGTAGGTACTTTGGGATAAGGTAAGATTCATTGTACTTGTAACCTCAATCTTTTATGGTGAATTCTTCATGAGTGGTGACCTAGATAATCACTAGCTAGGGTTTTTCCTGTGAATGTTTTTCCCATTGTAACCATATTGCTATGTCGATTTAATTTCCACTATATTAACTCTAGATTGTCAATGTAGTTGTGTCTTGATTGAATATTGCATGTAACTAGATTAATTAATCAACTTGAGTAATTAATTAATTTAACTGGGGTCAACTTTTAACCCAACAAATACAAATCCTTTCATGCGATTTCAAGCCCCTAAACATCAATCAGTTTGTGTGGAAATATATGAATAAAAATCCTATATTTCACTCTTAGCTTAGTGGTTTATATATAAGTTGAGGAATCTTTTTTCGGCCCACATGGCATTACTTCATTGGCAACCCATATCACATCAATATATTATTGATTTTTTTGGTAAATCTCTTTAAGACCCAAAATAAGCTCATATTTCATTCAACTACATGGGCTCACATGGCTTGTGAGATCCTTACTTCAAAAAGCAGATTCATGGTCCACATTTCCTCTTCATCAATTGGGATCATAATCTCACGACATCATCAACATCAACATATGGATCAGGCTTAAGTAATGAATCAAAACTCATGGCCCATATTACCTCTCTTACACTCATGGCAAGCGGCTTCTTTAACAAGAGCCCATATTTACACAAAATGACAACAAAACCTGAGGTACCTCATCTCATCTTCGGCTTATGATCATAACTCTCTTTGGGGAAACTTTGGGAGTCGTGGTTTGGAGGGTCAAGAGATATGTTTAGTAAAGCTCCAGCGGTTTAAAGTTGATAAAAGAGACATGTTGCTTGGCGTGTCTTCTCCAACTCCCTAAACTCTGACAAGTCTATGTGTAGCGGGTAACAAATGGTAAGCACCTCTTATCACATAGCACTTTAGATGATAAAATTCTCCATCGCTCTTTTCCTAAAACTTAATATTTATCATATGACAAATACTCAATATCCCCAGCCATATAACTGCTGAGAAAATAACTGTTCATTCAATCTCTAGCTATTGCTATACAAATTTAGAAATTTCATTATATTATTCTACATAAACTACATTACTACTTTTAGCTAAAATCCAACTCAAACACATGGCCTAATCTGATTGGTTATCTTTAATCTCTAACTATATACAAAATATTCATGATATCCCTAATACTTAGCTGCCGTCTGCCACAATCAGACCATATATTTCTTTGCCAGCTACCAGAGCAGAGCATTAAATACTCTTCTTGCCCACCAAGATTATGTCACAACACAATGAGGCATTGATTAAGGCTCCGTTTGGTACGAGGGAATGGAATGGAATGGAAAGGAATAAAAAGAATAATTTTAGAATATTCTTCCCTTCTCTTGTTTGGGAGTTTTAAAGGAGGGAATGGAAAGTCCATCCCCTTATTTGGGAGTTTAAGTGGGAGGGAATGGAATGGGTAGGAGGAAACACTCATTCCTCTCTATTCCCTTAAAACCTCAAATTTTCATTCCCCCCGAAATTGGGAGGAATGGGAGGGAATGAAATTAGATTTAATGATTTTTTTACTAAAACTCTCAAAATACCCCTATATATTCAACCATTTATTTTAAAATAGGGGTCTAATAGTAATATTGTCGTAAAATGATTCCATTTCATTCCCTCCATGTTGCTCCCAAACAGGATTACTTACATTCCATTCATTTTCATTCCTTTATTTTAAAACATCTAATCAAGGTTACTTAATTTCATTTCATTCCATTCTTTTCCATTCCTTTCCCTTACTTAAATACATTCTATTCCATTCCATTCCTTTCCATTCCTTTATGATCATCTCATTCCATTCCATTCCCTTATGAACTCCCAAGCGGAGCCTAAATCTCTAAAACTTCATTAACTTTCAACCAATCCTTCTATTACTTACTAAAAATGTGTTGTAATGGAACCTTGGACCAAAAACACAAACACCTGAAAAAGAAAAAATTTTTAGCAGAACCCTAGCAGTGTATTCAGCACTTGACACTTGGCTAGAAATGATATCATCAGACATTTAATGCTAAAATCCTAGCAATTAGTTGCTATACCCAAAATAGCAAGATACCCTTAAAAGATATCTTATCATTTTTCAGCCAAATCCATGAAATAAATGTTGAATGTTCTCTCCAGCAGTTTGAAATCACCAATCTGACCTCATCTAATTCTGCCTCAAGCAACAGCTGTCTCATGATAACTGTCACAGTTTTTCTTGATAGCTGTGACAACTTTTTCAGAACAGTTGTAACAGCTGACCCAGCAGCTTGAGCATTACTGATTTTTCCTCATTTGGCTAAAAACCAAAACCAACTAAAGTAACTATCTTTTTCTTGCCAAAATGCTTTTCTTTTTTGCTGCTCTTTCCCTAGCAACTCTTACCCAAAACAGTAAGAACACCTTAAAGCTAAACATACCTTTTTTTGGCCAAATTTTAAGATGGATTTTCTGAAAATTCATTGCTAGTTGGGACAAATTTTGACTAAGATTATTTGCTAAATACTCCCTTAAACTCAACTTTAAAGGGAACCCCTCATCAACACCTCAAAGGGGGGATACCAATAGAGAAGAACTCTCTCATAAACTTCTCTCTCCCTCTAATGATCTTCTTAAACTCTTAATAAAGTACTAAACTTCTGGATTTTTGGTTCCCAAATGAGAAACTAAACTCTCCAGCTCTTAACCCATAAATGCCCTTCATAAGCCCTCATACATCCTCCAACAAAAAATCCCAACAGCTTTACTAAACACACTACAATGCTATTACTCTCTTATACTCATTCTCTCACTCTCCATATTTAGAAAATATACCTATCTTACTGCTCCTATCTCCGAATACCTAAACACATCTCCATGCTCTTCTCTTACAAAGTCTTTCCTCTTGGAAAACAATCTCTACAACTTCTCTAGCAGTTATAATCTCATATTTTTACTATCTTTAACTTCCATATCTCTCATACTTCCATATATTATACATATTATAAATACTACATCCTACAAAACATTTATATCTTTTACTATCTCCACACTTCTCAAAAGATATCAAACACTCATACTAAAAGCCCTTCTCATTGAAGGCATAAACTTCCAATGCTAAAGCCCTTCTCCTAGAAGGCACCAAGATCTCATATTAAAACCCTTCTCATGAAAGACATCCATCTTACACAAAGCCCTTCTCTTAGAAGGCACAAATACCTCATACAAAAATCATTTTCATGGAAGGCAACGCTACTCATAACTTCACAACAACTAAAAGAGTATTGTCAAGGGGAAAACTCATTAAAGTGCATGATAAGAGAGGAAAGCTTAACCAGCCTCTACATATAGCTGGACATACTCTCTCTCCCTCCAGTTGCACCCATTTTTCCCCATCAATCTTGAAGTTATCATGGCAAACTACCTCTCTACCTCTAGGGTCACTCTGCTGGGATATTATCACAGAAGCTGTACAGCTGGAGCTGCAAGCCATATAAAGATAAGTGACTTTACTTCCATATATTTAAATATACATCATTGAGTACATGATTACTTCACATTTAAATAATATTACTTTATTCCAACTACTATTACAACTATTAACCAAGGCTTAAACTCATCTCTACCATTGGCATTCTGCTGAAATCCTATCAGCTCACTGATACTACGCAGCTGGAGCTATAAACCATACAAAGATAAATGATTTTGCTTCCATATCTATAAATTTACATCATTGAGTACATGATTACTTTACGTCTAAATAAATACTACTTTATTTCAACTGTTATTACAACTACTAATCAAAACTATCATATCAAACGCATATTATATATTTATTCGACCGTTATCGTGATTATTAGACTTTGGCTTTAATAGTTTTGTAGGCTTAAAAATACGCCAGTAGCCATTGGACCACATGACCCAATGTTGAGTTCCGGATGCAACTCCTCAAATAGAACCCAGGCCTAGTAAGGTCATCCCTCTAACGGATCACACATGGCTGGGCAACCGAAAAAGGCCCCCGAACAATATATATATATATATATATACACACACACTGAATCACAATATGTCCATTTTACATTTTGGTCACTTTCTTAGAAAAAAGAAGTAGAAAAAAAATTTAAAACGTGTGGCAAAATTTGATTTATGAAATATAAAGTGGAACATTATTCGGTATGAAATACAAGATTTTTATTCACAAAAAAAAAAAATTTATATATATATATATATATATATAATTTATTTATATATGAATTGAACATGAGTTGTTATGAAAGTAGGGCAATGCACCTGGATTAAAGTACGAGACAATTTGGCAATGGTTTATAATTAGGTTCAGATATAAAACTGAAATAATGATTCCTACTAGCTTCCAGTTGGTTTTAAAATGGTAATGATGTTCATGAAATTGACAAGCAGCAGCATCTAAATGGTAGACATGAATGTGGGTTATTGAATAGCCACCCCAAAGGAGGTAATTGATGAACATCACCTACTCAAGTTGCAAAGATGGGGATGCCTTAACACATGACACTTAAATGTGAGGGTTTTGGTTCCCTCTAGTCACTTTCCTCCAGCTTTCTTCAATTATATATCACGGCCTGATATTCTTTTCTATATTATTATTATTATTCTTTTTAAATGTTTAGACTGATTTTAATTTATGTAAATTAAAGAGATCCCAGTAGAGCTAGGCCAGTGGATCCTATCCTAGTAAGCTTTGCTTAGACAAACCCGTGACCACGATGGATGGAACACATAATACAGCATCATCTTCATCTTCATGCTCAATATTAATTGTTGATTTGAGGGGAGTTTAAGAATTAATGCCACGTTATGCTTAATTAATGATCCTTCATCAACTTTTTTGGTTGTTTGTGATTTCAACGACTCGTTTAATATAAAAAAAAAAAATTTAAAAACCCCATTTCTCTTTCTTAGTTCTCACTTCTCAGTGCAAACGTGACAAATAGGAATTAAATTTGTTTAGATAATTTGAATGTTGTGATGCTAACATGTCTGTCTTGTGGTGGGGATTCGAAACTCGAAACTCTTCCACTTGGAGTAAATGTGAGAGACCACGCTAGAAAGTCATTATTAATTGTTTATATTAATATTAAGATAAGAGAGTCCAATTGTAATTATAAACAGATTACGCGACATTATCCTTAAAATAATTAATTAATTTAATATTTAATACTAATAATAAGTGATTATCTTCCAACCTCAGTCGAAGGTAAGAGGTGGCTTTCGTCATCTCTCCTGATTACAGTGACGTTTACGTTTGTATTGAGCTAATCAAACAAGGGGAATCACATGTTCTAATTACTCATCAATGTTGCTCAATTATTTTATATGTGTGTGTATGGTTGTTTTGACCTTGAAGGAAAAAAAAGGGCTTAGTACACACCCCTGATTTCTGAGCCAGCTTGCACCTTTCGCATCCCGAAACGCAACACCCCCACTTGTTTGAGAATTGAGCCATCCATCCAACAATGTTATTATTCTCTTTATATATTCAACTCTCTCTACTTTCTTAATTACTACTATTATTATGAATAGGACCCGAGTGACATATAGGGGTTCCTGGAACAAGAAACTTCCTGGAAGAACAACACGTTACTTCTCTCATTTTAGTAATATATATGAGTAAAAAATCAAGCTAGTTCTAGTAATTAATTAATTTTTAATTCAAGTTTAGCTGTAGTCCATATATATATATATATATATATATATATATCTGCATTAATTTTGCCTTTCTCTTCAAACTGTTTCTCACATTGTAAGACTAACTAATTAATGTGGCTCAACTTACATAGTTTTGTGACAATAATTTGTCAGGTACCCGTGCTATACTATATATCTGAAATTGGAGATTCGTGTCTTAAAACAATAATGAAATTCTTTTCATTGTTTTTGCAAACATGGGTTTTCAAGGATTTAATTTGATGTTGTGGCATGATTAGAAATTAATGCCCTAGTAGAGTACTTAAGTTATATACTTATATTTCTTATTGTATGCTCTCATTAGACAATAGATACTATTTTCTTTTCTTTTTTTAATCTTTCACAATAATATATTATTAAAATGAAATACCAAGTCTCCCTCTCTGAGGAAAAAAAACAAAAACAAAAAAGAAGAAAAAGGAGGGTTGTGTAGGAAATTAATCCGAAATTCTCAACCTGTGAGAAACAAAAAATAGATAAAACACACGCCAAAGAAAAACAATCACACACACAAGACAATATTTACGTGATTCGGCAATTTACCTATGTCCACGAAATTGCAAGGATTTCACTATTATCAGGAAAAAATATAAAGTACGGCTACAGTGTTTTCACTCTCTCAACAACAACAACAACAACAAGACGAAAACCTTAATCACCAAAAACGGTTTCTATATCTTGCACATAGGATTCACAATAGATTACAAAACGGGCCAAAAAATTTTCCCGGGGGCAATGGCCCAAGCCAGAGCGCTCATGGACTAAGTCTCAGAAAATCTCCTATTAAAAACTACGCAACATTATTTTGGATTGGGTCAGGTTTTCAACCGAATCAAACACAACTAAACTTCACAAATCTCAACAGGCTGTGTGTAACTGTGGGGCATATAGCTAGGCAAATAGAATTGAGGAAGTTATTAATTATGCCAACTCTCTGGCAGCCAGTGGGATTCTTCGGTACACATAAAATTTGCTCCATGCCAATTAAAACAAATAATATATATATATATATATATATATATATACACAGAAAAAGGTCCCATAAAGGAAATCCACGTTTCCCATCTTATACAATCAAGGCTTTTATTTATTTATTTATATTTAAAAATCACATGTCTTTAATAGTCATCTTACCCCTATGGAGACACTAAAAGCCCTACTATGCCTTTCTCTTTGTCCCCCACTCCTTTAAGAAATCTCTCATTCATTTCCAGGGGTCATATTTCCTTTACAATTAAATTAAAATATATAATTATATTGAATTTAAATGTCCTTCCAAAAAGATAACTCTATGGTTGTATTGACTAATGAAACATATAAATAATGTAATTTTTTTATGGACAATTATCCAAATCTAAAAGTATATCCATTACCACATGGCACTTTTTATATTGTTAAATTCAGAAAATAAAATCTTAACTTCAAAATAAACTCCATTATTTTGTACTAGAATCCTCTCTATTTAAAATAGATCAATTGCATGATTCAAATTAATTTCAACCATGAAATGTACTTCTCCATTTCAAGTGAAATTGATGAAATGGAGTGGATCTTATTTCTTCCATTTCACTTTCATCACAGTCCATTTTTTTTTTTCATCACATTCCATTTTTAATTATAGTATTATCTTTTCTAAGGACAATTAATTGTCATTGTTTCTTTTTTAAGATACTCCCTCCAAATTCTCTCAATCCCTTTCCCACCCTTTTTAATAAAATACCCAAAATCCAAACAAGTTTAATAAACTACCCTATTCCCTCTCCTTTTATTTACTCTCTTCTCCTCACCCTCCATCCAAAAACATGCTGTTAGGAGAAGGAGGATTAGAACCTTGAACATCTCTATTTAAAATATCAAAAAGAATTAATTGAGTTATAAAACTTTTATAGAAAAGAAAAAAAACAAAGAATTAATTGATTTATATCCGGCCAAAATATGGTCAAAAACTCCAAAAGCTGAGTAATGTTATTGTAAGTAATTCAATAAGCATTGATTACACCTCAAACATGATCACACAAATCCCCATTAAGGACTAGAGAAAAAAAGATTGGGAATGTGATTCAGATTAGTGAGTTTATGACCTAACGACATCCATCCCATTTGTGAGGTTTAATTTAGAGGGTCAAATCCCCTTAATTACTTTACATATATAGTTACAGTTGTTAGACATCATTAGGCATTTAATTATATATAATCTAGGTTGGGGGTTTAGGTTCATGGTGTTGAATTAAAACGGTGAAATTAATAATGCCCATATACTCAATGGCGTGACTGTAACTCCATGCCATATATTTTTTAAATGGTCTTTGCGATTTTCACGTTATTTTTTCCTTCTGTTTGACGTAGAGAAATAGAAAATACCAATTATTATTTCATTTAACAAGTGGCAAATATTATAGGAAAATTAGCAAGTGATCTAGCTGTAGCGTGATTGTTTGACTCCTTAACTCCCATATCTTCTTAGGCTGGAGGAATATATAACTACACACGAGACTACTTAAGCCATGGTACTATACAATATATACTAGGATAGTTCATTGTTTCTAACTTTCTATATCTGTAGTCCACCCTGGATATACTCAGGGATCTTCCCACTTTGAGAGGTGGATTATCATAATCCTCACCATTTCTATACTTTAACAAAAACTTGTACTTATTTAATTAAAAATGAATTGAGTAGTAATATTCTATATATTTTAGTTAGGGCTTACGCCAATTCCCGTTTGGACTGAAATGGGTTTCATTAATTTAAGAGAAAATTGAGTTTTCAGCTTGAGAATCTACTCACTCGTTATATACTAAAACAGAAATAAACCAGCTAAGAGAGTTACATTAAGCTTAATTAGAAGAGTTTTGGATACTCACATTAAGGGGGAAAAGATAGTGAGTAGGTTTCATAAAGTATTTTGTAGTCAAATAAAAAATTTAATTAGAATCCGGCCTAATAAAACAAAAAAAAGGAGCTAAGCATTCGTGGATGGATTAAGTAAAACGTGGAGAGGGATGGGAGAAGTGGACTATGATGTCTCACCTATTGGAGTAATTGCTGGACCCCTGTCTAAGCTCATTGACATTGCATTTGCATATATAGGGTTTTAGTAGGATTCCATGTCTAGCCTCTTGCAGCTTACCAGTTACCAGTACTTATCCCCTATTCTTCTTTTCCCCACTTTAAAAAGAAGGTTGGGGTTGGGGTTGCGTGGTAATTAATAGGGTCGTTTTAGATGGGGCTCAGTGGCTGTAGGGTCATATTCTCTTTTATCCTTAATTTTAATTCTTCCTTTTGGTAGCTACGACATGGGGATAATATACAAATTAAGTGGTAAGAAATAAGACAATCCTTGATGGTATAGGTTGAAATGAGTGAAATTGAGGTACAAGATCATTCCCTTTTCATTTGAAGTAGAGAGAGTCCATTTTGTATATTGTTAGAGAGAGTTTATTTTTATTTTTTTATCTAACAATATACAAAATGCCATATGGTAATACATTTAGCTTAAGATGTTATGATATTTAATTTAAACAATGAAATGGGTTAGTTTGAAATTAATATATATATATATATATATATATATATATATATCATCACTCAGTTTAGGTCAAAATCTCAATTGGCTGTGGATTGCCTTCCCTGTATTCACGAAGCTTTAGGAGTTGGGGACCTCTTTCTTTCACCCTCTCTAATTAAAATTCTACCCACTTAGTTGAGCATAGGACTGTATACATGGAGTACTGAAAAGAAATGAAAAATCAAGACTATAACAGTTGAAAAAACACCACAGATGTGAATAATGCAAGAAACAAATGAAATGAAAGCTCAAGAGAGAGAAAATGATGAGGAAGAAGTAGAAAATATAAGCCCAATGTATATATATATATGTTCAAGTTTATTAACATATAATTAGTCAATAGCTCCTGGTTCCAACAGAATTTTGGAAGGAAAAAAAAAATGAAATAATGAAAAAACAATCAAAGAAAGATAAGAAAGTAAGATTTATGGTACATTTGATCTTGGCTTAGGTGCATGTTGTTGTAGACTGTAGAGGCACAGGACCACAACCCCTCAAAACTCTATTGGACCACCAAGCACACCCTACCCTCTTCCAGTTGGCGGCTATCTTGTCTTACACTTCTGTTGTCTCCTCCTGTGTGTGGGTATCTTAGTATAGGGATTGCAACAGGCCCGGTTTCGACAACTTTTTCTAGGCCCTAACACATTTCCGAAGCCCCAAATCCCTAAACAGTTTTCCAAATTTTTTTTGTTAGTAACTTTGGGGGTGTTTAGTACTGTTGTTTAAACAACAATTTTCAGTGTTTAAACAAAATTACACATATTTCTACACATTTTTTCACTCACACGTATTTTCACAAAACAATAACAACGTTACTATAAATCTTTTACCAAACGCGCCATTTGTTTTCCGAGAATCTTGTGTGTTTAGTAACTTGGTTGCGTAGGAATAAGGGCCTAAATCCTACACAACTATCCATAATATGAAAAAGATGATAAATATATCCAATATATGAGATAATATTGATATTGTGTCGGTGTCTTTGAGTAATACACTAATCCAGAGAAAAAAGGTTACTAGTTATTGACTAGTTTCCACTTTGTGCCGGGTGTGACTATACAAATATATAGTTGTAACTCAATTCATTTTCTCCAACTTGAATAATCATGACATTAATCTTCAATGGGGAGAAGGAAAGTGACTTAGTAGACAATACAATACAGGGGGCTCTAGATCTAGACAATTTTTAAATTGGGCTGGCGTTGTGTGGGCATTGGTAGTGTTAAGGGCGAGCAATAGGTATTTAGTAGTAATTAGGAGCTCCATTATGAGCACCTCTTGTGTTAATAATGTAATTTGGGCCCATAAATAATTGCATTTATTACTAGTTTTCAAGACTTGTAGATAGTTAACCGCTTCATGATGAAGCCGAAAAGAAGAAGCAAGAACCTACATTATACATATATAATAATGCAAAACATGATAAGTGAGACTAGGTACCCTAGTATTTGTAACTTTATATAATGTGATGCAAAACTTGAACAAGTCACTATGTCCCATACCAAAAATCACAAGATTTGATGAGATAATGCTCTTTTTTTTTTAAAGGGTAGCCCTTGAACATCCTTAAATTTTTTCCTCACACTGTTGGATTGGGAAAAAAAAGCAATTGTTTTAAAACTAGCCAGCCAAACTAGAGCCTTATAGGACAAGATGACCTATTACAAGTTTAAGCTAACCAAATTCATCTTTATATAGCTGGCAATTGGCAAATAATTCAACCACTAACATGCATTGTATCTGTACTTTAAGATTTGTAGCAACATAGGTATCCGATTCTTGGATTGTGCCATCTCTGAAATCTTTACACTAAAATTCAGAGACATACACAGCAAAAGATAACTTTCGAGAATTATGGCCATCCTTTTGATGCCATGTAAACATGTCTTGGTTCCATTCTCTATATATTGTGTCAAATGTACACACATGGACCCATGTTTTACACGTAAAAAATACGTTAATGTTCCTAGCATGCATCCTATTGTACAAAAAGTCTACGGGTGCTTGGAAAAAAAAAAAGTCTAGTGGTGCTTGGAAATCATAAAACTAATTTAGTTTTATATCACTTGAACCAAAAAGAAAGCTAGTTCAAAATTAATTTGGTTTTTAAAAAAAAAAATTAAATTGAACAAATTTTATGAGAATATATGTGTCAATTTAAAGCTAGTTTTTATGGAAATTTTCATATAAAAAATCTAAATTTTATAACTTGTTTTTAGAAGGAATACGCAATTAATTAACTAAATTAAAAATTATCAATTCAATTTTTCCGAAAACTTAAACTAGAAGAAATGGTGAATTAAATTATTTAACAATAATTTTAACAATGGAAATTGTGGGGCCAAATAATCCCACGGCGCAGCCCATTTCATTCCTGGGCCGAAGGCCCGAGCCGAGGAGACATCCAAGACCGAGGATGACCTCATCATCGGACGTCCGAGAGTTTGAGGAACATGTTCGCAGTAAGCGATCATCTCCACACTAAACGCACCTGACAACCGCCCTGGCCGCATTAATGAGGAAAGGACC
The DNA here is from genome assembly GCA_032727855.1 of Quercus ilex subsp. ballota. Classification (NCBI taxonomy): domain Eukaryota; kingdom Viridiplantae; phylum Streptophyta; class Magnoliopsida; order Fagales; family Fagaceae; genus Quercus; species Quercus ilex. The sequence continues at coordinate 31,055,677 of CM064909.1, forward strand.
TTCACCAGTGTCGCCTTGGTTGCCGCGACTCCCAAAGAGACTGGGAAGGCGGCTGATGGGACAAGCACCTGAGCAAAGGTCATGATCACTCAACAAGTGTAAGGCTAGGATTGGTTGGGCCAGGGGTATATAATGTAAGGGAATCCTTTCTGAAAGGGGGGAACTGAAAAAAAAAGAAAAAAAGAAAAAAGAAAAAAACAGGGCAAGAGCCTCCTCGGCCATGGGCCGAGGAGCCCATCCCATTTGTAAACTGCGCTAAATCTATTTCTTTAAGTAAAAGAGACCGGAGTTCACGCCACTCGAGCGCCGGCCGGCGCCTAGACCTTCGACCCACTCTCTATAAATTCATTGCGGGGTTCGTTGGGTTTTTGACCCGTGTCCATTGGGCTAGGGCAACCAAAAACCCAGTCCCTACAATTGGCGCCGTCTGTGGGAAGGATTAGTGCACCGGTTGGCGCAACAGGCGACTGTTCTAAACAACCATTCCATGGAGGATCGGCGATGATGCAAAAAAAAAAAAAACTATCAAAAAGAAGAACATTGCGGAAAGATAAAAGCTTGAAGATAAGAGATTCAACAGTAAAAAGAAAAGTATTTGATATTATTCAAAAAAAAGTCACAGATTACAATAAGAGGCTTAGGCAGGCTTGTTTTACAACTGTTCCTACCAGCTAGTCCTACAATCAGAGGCCCAGGCGGACCCAACCTAAAACTAGCTAGAGGGAGATGTCAACTCGTCCCCTTATTGGCATAAAGAGAATGGGAGAGCTTGACAATACGGGGGCGGAGGGGGGCTGAGAATTTGAACAAAGCGAGGAGCAGATACAGGGGCTCCGGGACGCCCTCCCCCATGATGTTCCCTTGATTCTCTCCAACCTCCACGAGCGTTGGCCGTTGGTGACGGCAACACTCGGGCGCCGCACATAATGTGAGTTCGCATGTCTCCTCCGTCGGAGGTGCGCTCTGAGGAGGGACGTTAGGTACTTCAACGATATCCCTCCGGGCCACCATGCATGGCGCAATCGGGGTTACGCCTAGATCCTGCCGCACCGGAAGCCCAGTGGGGGCTACGGCCACAACGGCTCTTGGCACGGATGTTCTCATGTCCGTCCAAAGCCGCCCCATATCGACTAACTCCGGTCACAATTCCGGCGGGGTTGTTAAAGGGGCATGGGGAGTTGAAGGGGTATCTTCTTTCTGGTTGGGTAGTGAAGTTCATGGAATGAAGAGAAACCATTCCCCTAGGGAGCCTTATATAGAGGATGAAGGTAGGTGGGAGTTAATCCACGCGGAATTCGAAAAACTGGTTAACGAAGCGTTGGATAGTAATGAAGCGGCCAAATTCCAAGGGAGCCGCAAACCGTTGAGTTTATGGGGATTTACGAGGCCATTAATGAAGGCGCGTCTCGCGCACCGAAGCGTCAGGCGCAGAACACGAACGGCCAAGGGACGCTTCGCAAATGACAGAGATGAGGGCTCGAGATGGAGATGAGATCAATGCCACGTGCAAGACCATGAGCCGTCCGAAGGAGGAATCGTCCCCAGTAAAGCAAATCGAGGACAAACCCCTATTCCCAGAGGCCAAGCGTTAGACAGAACCAAGGCACTGCATGGTCCTCGGACTCAGGCCTATGGGGAAACTAACCGCTCCAGATGCCAAGCGTTAGACAGAACCAAGGCACTGCATGGTCCTCGGACTCAGGCCTATGGGGAAACTAACCGCTCCAGATGCCAAGCGTTAGACAGAACCAAGGCACTGCATGGTCCTTGGACTCAGGCCTCTGGGGAAACTAACCGCTCCAGAGGCCAAGCGTTAGACAGAACCAAGGCACTGCATGGTCCTCGGACTCAGGCCTATGGGGAAACTAACCGCTCCAGAGGCCAAGCGTTAGACAGAACCAAGGCACTGCATGGTCCACGGACTCAGGCCTATGGGGAAACTAACCGCTCCAGATGCCAAGCGTTAGACAGAACCAAGGCACTGCATGGTCCACGGACTCAAGCCTATGGGGAAACTAACCGCTCCAGAGGCCAAGCGTTAGACAGAACCAAGGAACTGCATGGTCCTCGGACTCAGGCCTATGGGGAAACTAACCGCTCCAGAGGCCAAGCGTTAGACAGAACCAAGGCACTGTATGGTCCACGGACTCAGGCCTATGGGGAAACTAACCGCTCCAGATGCCAAGCGTTAGACAGAACCAAGGCACTGCATGGTCCTCGGACTCAGGCCTATGGGGAAACTAACCGCTCCAGAGGCCAAGCGTTAGACAGAACCAAGGCACTGCATGGTCCACGGACTCAGGCCTATGGGGAAACTAACCGCTCCAGATGCCAAGCGTTAGACAGAACCAAGGCACTGCATGGTCCTCGGACTCAGGCCTATGGGGAAACTAACCGCTCCAGATGCCAAGCGTTAGACAGAACCAAGGCACTGCATGGTCCACGGACTCAGGCCTATGGGGAAACTAACCGCTCCAGAGGCCAAGCGTTAGACAGAACCAAGGCACTGCATGGTCCTCGGACTCAGGCCTATGGGGAAACTAACCGCTCCAGATGCCAAGCGTTAGACAGAACCAAGGCACTGCATGGTCCACGGACTCAGGCCTATGGGGAAACTAACCGCTCCAGATGCCAAGCGTTAGACAGAACCAAGGCACTGCATGGTCCTCGGACTCAGGCCTATGGGGAAACTAACCGCTCCAGATGCCAAGCGTTAGACAGAACCAAGGCACTGCATGGTCCACGGACTCAGGCCTATGGGGAAACTAACCGCTCCAAAGGCCAAGCGTTAGACAGAACCAAGGCACTGCATGGTCCTCAGACTCAGGCCTATGGGGAAACTAACCGCTCCAGATGCCAAGCGTTAGACAGAACCAAGGCACTGCATGGTCCTCAGACTCAGGCCTATGGGGAAACTAACCGCTCCAGATGCCAAGCGTTAGACAGAACCAAGGCACTGCATGGTCCTCGGACTCAGGCCTATGGGGAAACTAACCGCTCCAGAGGCCAAGCGTTAGACAGAACCAAGGCACTGCATGGTCCACGGACTCAGGCCTATGGGGAAACTAACCGCTCCAGAGGCCAAGCGTTAGACAGAACCAAGGCACTGCATGGTCCTCGGACTCAGGCCTATGGGGAAACTAACCGCTCCAGATGCCAAGCGTTAGACAGAACCAAGGCACTGCATGGTCCACGGACTCAGGCCTATGGGGAAACTAACCGCTCCAGATGCCAAGCGTTAGACAGAACCAAGGCACTGCATGGTCCTCGGACTCAGGCCTATGGGGAAACTAACCGCTCCAGAGGCCAAGCGTTAGACAGAACCAAGGCACTGCATGGTCCACTGACTCAGGCCTATGGGGAAACTAACCGTTCCAGAGGCCAAGCGTTAGACAGAACCAAGGCACTGCATGGTCCTCGGACTCAGGCCTATGGGGAAACTAACCGCTCCAGATGCCAAGCGTTAGACAGAACCAAGGCACTGCATGGTCCTTGGACTCAGGCCTATGGGGAAACTAACCGCTCCAGAGGCCAAGCGTTAGACAGAACCAAGGCACTGCATGGTCCTCGGACTCAGGCCTATGGGGAAACTAACCGCTCCAGAGGCCAAGCGTTAGACAGAACCAAGGCACTGCATGGTCCACGGACTCAGGCCTATGGGGAAACTAACCGCTCCAGATGCCAAGCGTTAGACAGAACCAAGGCACTGCATGGTCCACGGACTCAGGCCTATGGGGAAACTAACCGCTCCAGAGGCCAAGCGTTAGACAGAACCAAGGCACTGCATGGTCCTCGGACTCAGGCCTATGGGGAAACTAACCGCTCCAGAGGCCAAGCGTTAGACAGAACCAAGGCACTGCATGGTCCACGAACTCAGGCCTATGGGGAAACTAATCGCTCCAGATGCCAAGCGTTAGACAGAACCAAGGCACTGCATGGTCCTCGGACTCAGGCCTATGGGGAAACTAACCGCTCCAGAGGCCAAGCATTAGACAAAACCAAGGCGCTGCATGGTCCTCGGACTCAGTCTCACGGGGAAGCTAAATACTTCGGATGAACCTAAGTGTTAGGCAGAATCAAGGCTCTGCATGGTCCTCGGACTCAGGCTCACGGGGAAACCAACCACCTTAGATGATCCTAAGAGTTAGACAGAACCAAGGCTCTGCATGGTCCCAGGACTCAGGCCTATGGGGAAACTAACTCCTTCAGAGGATTCCAGGTGTTGAACAGAACCAAAAGCGCTGCATAATCCCAGGACTCAGACCTATAGGGAAACTAACTACTTCAGAGGATTCTAAGTGTTAGACAGAACCTAAAGCACTGTACGGTCCTCGGACTCAAGCTCATGGGGAAGCCAACCACATCAAGGAGTACTTAAGTGTCAACCTAAAGGATTTTCTACCCGGCCCTTAGGGAAAGATGGGCCTACTCGAGCATACATGCCCTCGCTGCAACAGTTGGTGCCGCGACTGGCCGAGGTGCAATTAAAGATAAAATTACACAAGTAAAGAAAGAACGAATAATGTGCAAGTAAGCAAACAACCACAACAAACAGGAAAAGGAATAAAACTCACATTCCATTAAGTTCACAAATATTACATGATGAGTCCCACATTACAGTCACAAAGCAAAAAAAAAAAAAAAGAGAAGAAAATACAAAGGACCAGGAAGACAACAGGGTCGGAGGGCCTGCCCCACTCACTTACACTCCTCCCTCAATTGGGGGCTGGACCATAGCAGCATCAAAGCTTTCTGAGCTTTGGCCAGAGGGGACGGCCTGCGAAGGCGAAGCAGGAATAGCTGCCTCCTCAGCAGCAGGAACTCCAGCTCCAGCGCTAGACTTCACAGCCTCCTGGGGCGCCTCCCCAACGGGGCCCTCACCCGATTCTGCCACCTTGGAAGGATCACTTCCTTGGGCGGGCTCAGCAGTTGATGTGTCCTCACCCGCAGCAGTGCCGGTTTCCTCCGCAGCCTCCTCGGCCTCAGCGCCACTTGGAGCAGCCTCGCGGATGGCGGGAGGATAGTACACATTCTCCTCCTTCCACAAATCGGATGAGGCCTCGATCCCAGCCTGCCTGAGAGCCTCCCTCCAAACCTCGGCAGAGTAGCGCCTGCACAACCCGGGGACTTCAGACCTAAATGTTGCTGCTGTCTCTTCCATCCCCGCGGCATAAGCCTCCTCCTCGGCTTCTTTCATAGCGGCCAGGGCTTCCTCCCTGCCCAGGTCAGCCTCAAACTTGGCCCTCACGGCCTCATCCCTCGCCCACTCGGCTGCCTTCTTGTCCCACTCGGCGGCAGCCACCTTCTTGGGCAAATCTGCAAGCAACCCCTTTGCAGTCTTCAGCTGCTCCTCCGCCTCAGCCAGGCGCTTCGAGTAATCCTCGGCCTGCTTCTGAAAACCGGCGAGACCGGACAGGGCAGTGTCCCGGGCACTGGTCATCACACTCAGCTCCCCCCGGGCCTTGGATAGATCGGCCTCAGAGTGCTTAAGAACCTGGGTGGCCTCCAGACGTTTCTCGCGCTCCACCTCCATGGCTTTCCCCTGGTCACGGGCCACGTCCTCCAACCTATAGGTAGCCTGAACGGCCTGTCCAACAAAACAAATACGCCATCAGCTGAGACTAAAAAGCGGAAAGGAAGAGCTACAACTAGGAAAAGTCACAAGTATTGAGGGGCTTACCATCCCCAAGTACCGCTTGAGGCAGAGGAAGACCTCCCTGCTCCTCATAGTCGCCAGCTCTGCCATGTCGGCTGGGAGTAACAGGCACCTTTCCACCGCGTCGGCCACGTATGTGCCCTCGCCCTCGTTGAAATCTCTGAGGGAGGAGTCTTCCCTCAGCGGCGCCCCGCGAAGCATGAGGGTAGGAAGCCAGGCCTGAGGCTCGGGCTGGTCGTCGACCTGTTTGTCCTGGCCTAGGGAGCCTATCTTCAACTATTTGGACGGCCGCCGATCATCACTCTCTTCCCGTGGGGACTCGGACCTCTCCTCAGCTGGCCTCTTGCCCTTATCCTTCTTCTGCTTGGGATCAGAGGGCTCACGTCTGGAAGGCAGACTCGTCTTGGGCAGAGAGGGAGTAAGCCCGGATTGGGTAGAAGCCGACTTGCCCTGGGCAGAACGAGTCTTTGGAGGAGGAGGAGGGAGCTCCGACTTAGATTTCTCCGGCTGGCCTTCGATTAGTTCCGCCAAGCTAACTTGCGGCTTTTTCTTGTAGCCCATTTTCTGCCGAGAAGAGGACTTGGACGCTGAGAAATCTGCTTCGGTCAGACGAGGGTCACCCAAATCTCCTAGAGGGTCCTCGGACTGGTGAGCTTGATCAAACACGCTAAATTCGTCCTCGGCGGGGCCAAAATCAGCAACCTCCACTTCCCTCTCAGGGCCTACTTCGGCGGGTTCTGAGATTCTGAGGGAGGAGGAGAGACCCGCAGGTATTGCGCCTTCTGATGTGGAGGGCACCTCAGGGAACCGAAACCCGTCCTCGGTCACAGTTATCTTTCGAAGCCGAGGATCCTTTGCCCTGATCACATGCTTCGGCGCCGCAAATGATTTGTGAGCCGGGTCGTATTTCAAAATTTCGTGAGCAGCCCTAACCTGATTATCGGCGTCGTTCACAAAAACCTCTGCCCTCAGCGCCTTTTGCAAGTCTTCCCGGTTGATTAGGCTGAAGTGGCGCGTGAAGGCGTGAGGATCTGCAAAAAGAAACACATCCACATTAGAAACCAAACAGTGCGAGAGAAAGAGACGAGAGAAAAGATGGAACTGATTAAGGTCCTAGAACTCTCTCTCTCTATTTTCCCACTGCCCACTTGGGGTCCCCTCCGTCGTCGGGCAGTGAAGGCCATCATGCCACTCTCCGGACACGATGAGGAAGTCTTTGTTCAACCCCTTGCTGGATTCAGGGAGACACTGAATGAGCCGGACTCTGTCATCCCTGGTCTTCAGATAGTAAGTTTCGCCCTTCAGGCACTGGAGATTATAGCACCAGTTGACGTCATGGTGGGTCAATCCCAGGCCCATCTTTTCATTTAGGGCATCCACACAGCCTAGGACCCTAAAGACGTTGATGGCACACTGAGTGGGGGCTAGCCGGAAGTGCATCAGATAGTCCCTCATCACCGGACCCATGGGTATCCTCATGCCACCTTCAACGAAGGCAACGATGGGAATCACTACCTCACCCTCCTGCCTCCGAAAGTGCCACTCACCCTCCGCACAATACCTCAAGCCCACATTGGCCGGTATCTTGTAGTCGGCGATAAATTTCTCCATCGCCTCCTCAGTGAAGACATACTTCTTAAAAATACCCATCCCAAATAAAGCCTAGACGAGCTAAGAGGGAGCAAACGAAAAAGAGGCAAAGAAGGAGAAGGAGAAAGTTCAAAGGGAAATAGAGTGACTTACAGAAAGGTGTAAAAGCTCCTCGGACAAGTCTTTTATGCTGGAGATGTAGACTCTTGAGTGCAAAGAAGCAGAGGAACCGAACTTTCAAATGGGTATTTATACCCTGAAATCAAGGAACAGAACGGGTTTTTCCACCCCCAACCATTAGGCAAATCCCCACCGTTCGATTGACATCCTCCCGTTGAACGTGGGGAGCACAAAGCCGTCAGGATTTAATGAAGGGAACGTCGCGCCCTTCAAGGCGTCGGTAACGCTTCTGAGGCAGGCGAAAAGACTCTAGTACCCCCAGAGGGCCAAACTCAACGGTACATGACGCGTGCCCGAGGACATCAAAATCCTCCTCTCCGCCCGAGGACGCGGACAGCAAAATTTTGAGGGGCTATTGTGGGGCCAAATAATCCCACGGCCCAGCCCACTTCATTCCTGGGCCGAAGGCCCGAGCTGAGGAGACATCCAAGACCGAGGATGACCTCATCATCGGACGTCCGAGAGTTTGAGGAACATGTTCGCAGCAAGCGGTCATCTCCACACTAAACGCACCTGACAACCGCCCTGGCTGCATTAATGAGGAAAGGACCTTCACCAGTGTTGCCTTGGTTGCCGCGACTCCCAAAGAGACTGGGAAGGCGGCTGATGGGACAAGCACCTGAGCAAAGGTCATGATCACTCAACAAGTGTAAGGCTAGGATTGGTTGGGCCAGGGGTATATAATGTAAGGGAATCCTTTCTGAAAGGGGGGAACTGAAAAAAAAAAAGAAAAAAAAGAAAAAAAAAAAAAAACAGGGCAAGAGCCTCCTCGGCCCATGGCCGAGGAGCCCATCCCATTTGTAAACTGCGCTAAATCTATTTCTTTAAGTAAAAGAGACCGGAGTTCACGCCACTCGAGCGCCGGCCGGCGCCTAGACCTTCGACCCACTCTCTATAAATTCATTGCGGGGTTCGTTGGGCTTTTGACCCGTGTCCATTGGGCTTGGGCAACCAAAAACCCAGTCCCTACAGAAATATATTTGGTCTAGTTTTGAACTAGTTATTTGATAATTTCTTTTTTTTTAAATGTTTAAAATCAATTCTATGATTTTAACGACCAGGTTAAACCCACCGCTTGAAGGAATCAATTTTTACACCCATAAAAACACATAACCATTTTTTCCCTTTTTCACACTAAAAAAAAACATTTTTCCCCCCAGTAAGTGCAGCTCATATCCACTTAATAAATACGGGTTAGGAAACTGAAAGACCCAATAAAAAAAAAATGATGTTCACCATGTCCAAAACCCAACCCAGTTGGGCCCATTTCAGCCTAAAACTCCCTATTATGATTAGGCCCAAACCTAAACCTAATAAACACAAAGATCTATTGTAGTTCTAGCAGTTGGGCCAGAACAAGTTGGACCAACCAGGCCCAGCACCGAGCAAAGTTAGTAACGTTGTGCTGTTTGTAGCGAGGTGCGTTTGGGCTTTTATGTGTTTTTTTTTTTTTTTTTTTTTTTTTGACAGAGTTGGGGTTTAAGTCAAGTACTTACATAGGAACATACTTAAGCTAGGTTTTTGTTCTGTCTAGGGTTTAGTAGTGGCAGTGCGTGGCTGAGAGAGAGACACAGAGAGAGAGAAGAGCAATGGATTCGTTTTCATCATCGCCGTCAAGCGGATCCAACTCTCAATTCCAATCCGAACAGTTGAAGAACCAGCTCAAGGCCCAATTAGCTCAGGCTTATATTGAGCAGTTCATGGAGGTAAACTAAACTAAAACCCCCTTCTTTTTTTCATTATCAATCCTTCAAGATGCTATCTTTTCATCTTCTTCTTCTTTTTTAGTCTGATTGGTAAAGCCTTACGCCTTATCTGGCTTCTGGGTATTTGTTAATTGTTTTATTCTTGTACTCTTTTGGGTAAAATTTGAAGCTTTTTTTTTTTTGGTCAATTAAAGCCTCATCTACTGCAAATTCTTAGGTGCTAGTGCTAGAAGAGTTACCTAAAATTATATTGGTTGGCTAAATGAATCTCAAGACATGATGAAATCAATAGACTTTGACATTCATCACTCAGATGCTATTTGCCCATATTGAACTTCCTAAGCTATTGAGTTGATGAATGTAATAAAAAATAATGGGACTACAAGATAGTCTTCAAGGCAAGGTTGTATTTGAAGTTGAGCTCACTAAATTGCGTGTGTAAACTCTGCAACATTATTTTAATAGTCCTAATGGATTTATATGAAAGAAATTATTTTGTCTTCCAATAGCTTGGTGATTTGGGGTTATTGAGGTTCTCAATATAAGCATTTACAGTTTTAATTCTTCGCTCATAGCTTTTAATTCCTAGTGTTTATTGTTGATGAGCTCCAGCTCAATTGGCACCTTCTCCCCTTATAAGTACTTGGTGGAGAGTGAGGTTGTGGGTTCAAGATCCACTGGGTGCGTGTTTAATAGTGTAAGTTACAAATTTAAAATAAAAAAAAAATCCTAGTGTTTGTTATGTTTAGCCATTTATGCCATAGGGAATTACATGTATAATTTTTAACCATTTTACTTGATAAGTTAGCTGATGTTAGCTGATGTTAGCTGTACGTTAAAAAAATTTTATCCATATTTATGTGCACAGGATGGCCAATTACGATTATGTGGGTTTAGCAAATTGATCTTATAATGTTGCCTCAATTAGATGAATTGTGTTTACTATATTATAGAAGCCTTAGCTGCTATGGAGGGTGCGGGTACCTAATTTACAGGGTTGTTCCCATTGCACAAAGCTTCTACTTTTTGTGGGGTTTATAGCAGGTTTTTAGTAAGTAAACTTGACACCCACCCCCCACCCCCAAGTAAGTGAGAGGTTGATTCTCAAACCTGAACCTGAACCCACAACCCTTCACTTTTTGTGGAAGGCACTTGCCATGGCACCAGGACCCAACCTCTCATGGGTACCGAATATATACTCCAAAATATATAAAGTATTGCAAACTTCATTTGATACTTCATAACTATTTTTTACTTTGCTACCTAATTAGTTTTACCTTATTGACTGTGTCACACATTACTATCCTAAATTCTTATTTAAGACATAAGAATTGACATCTCTTGCTAGAGATTAAAAACTACTTTGGACTTTGCTAACTAATTACGTTTAATTTATTGACTGCATCACAAATTTCTAGCTTAAAATCTTATTTGAGAAATGCTTGTGGACATTTCTTACTAGAGAATAGCTTCTAGCTTAATTTCTTTTTGCAGTTTATATTTTACTTTCTTTTGACATTTTTGGATTCTTTTTTCTTTTTTCTTTTTTCATGCAGACAATAAGCACAAAGTGCTTTGACAAGTGTATTACGAAACCAGGGTCTAGCATGAGCGGGAGTGAGAGTAGTTGCATCTCTAGGTGTGTGGATCGCTACATTGAGGCCACTGGTATTATTACCAGTACTCTATTTAGCTCACCACACTAAAATTTTGGAGTGGAGGATTTCTTGAAGAACGTCAGAGTTGCTTCATTTCTAAGAAACTACAGATAGAGGGGTAGAGATTATGTGTGGTATTGCTATCTCAATTCTGATTTTTATCATGGGGACAAATTTCTTCACGTTAAGTACTGATTTATGTACTTGATTATTTTTTTCAATGCAAACTTTGTAACTCTCAGCATTTTGCTGCTGCTGTCTAAAGATTTAAATGCTTGAACCATATAGAACTGTTGTGCAGCTTAGATGTTTTACAAATGTTTTGAGCTGATAAGATTGCATTGGATTTGGAAGAGAAATGTCAGAAAATAAAAAAATAGTAACAAAAAACAACTAAGACGGTAATCTCAATTGTTACACAAAAACTGTCAATTAATGTTTCTCTGAATTGTTTTTTCTTCATCATCTCTCTCCTTTTCTTCTCATACTGATGAAAACCCTGTTCAACTTCAAGGTGATTTGAACTCTGCAAGCAGTTTAGAGCATGATTCAGGACCATCAAACCCTTACTTCCACTAACACTTGCCCCTATCAAGTCCTCCATTTGCATGCTGATTTCCATCCATTTTGGACACCCTTCACCTTCTGTCATCTTGCATCTAACAATTATCATGCACTTGGACAATTTGTGAGGCAGTAAGCTCTCCTCTCCTGCTACAATGCATCCAAAGTGAATCAAATAAACCCCATGAAAAGGCCAGGTTTTCTGTACTAACAATGGCTTCCAGCTTGAGAGATTAACACTTCTGCCGTTTTTCTTGTTGAACAGCACCCAACTTAACCTGAGGCTCTCCATCAGCTCCATGCTGTAATCATGTCTCAAATTTTTACCAACCCCTGATGTGGATGGAAAGCCTCTTCCTTCATCATTGGCATCATGGCCATGGCAATGATTGTCGTTTTCGTTGTTGGCATAGCTGAGTTCATTGTAAAAGCCTGTGAATTCGTCATAATCAAGGCTCAACAGCTCTAGTTTAAATGGGCAATTTGAGTACCATCTCCAACAGTCGTTAGAGTTCATGTTCCAATTGTATTCACTATCTTTGGCATGGCTAAAATTCATAGCTTCAGGTATGCCATCTAATACTTTAGATAGAACACACTCTTTCCTGTAGTAGACATCTACTAGCGATGCAAGTTCAGAAGGGGAAACATGGGTTTTTAGTTCTGGACATATGAAGGGCATAGGTTTGGTACCTTTGGCATGTAATATTAGGGGAAAAGAGTTGGCATAGAACTTGTCAAAACCACCAATGGGTGAAGATGAAATAACATGTTGGGCTTCTTCAAGTGCAGTAGATGGCCATGTGGCCTGACATAACTGTCTCCATAAGCTTTGGTCTCGAGCAACATCATGGAGTTCACAACAAGCACAGGCAGCAGAAGCCAGGGTTGAACCATCAGTTCTAACAAAGATATCTGCCAAGATATCCCTGCTAAGTTCCTTTAAATGACACATTTGGCGCTCCATTTCGAAAATAGGTTTGTGGGATGGGATTGGAATTTTTCTGTGTGGATAATGAGTTCATGTAGTCGGTTTTATATATAAATTTTTGCACCCCCCCACAGTTCCGTGATTGATTAGATAAATACAGCCAACTTTCACCAAATTCAAGGATTAGTACTAGACCCTAAAATATCAATATCTAGTCAGCTGCAATAGCACCAGCTGGCAATTAGGAAGGTATGCCAAAGCTTTGGCGTACTTTTCAAATCTCAACCTTCCAATCCTAACAAGTTGAATGTCCTTAATTGCTCTCTCTTCGTAAAAAGTTGGAAAACCATGTAATGGCGGTCACCGTGGCTATCAAGGGAAACGACAGGTCATTGCATGTAGAGGTAGTTTAGTACAAATATTGTCAGAAGATCATTAATATATAACATATCCAGAAAGCAAGGTGGAGCACTTCCTTCCTCAACACATTCGTTCTTGGTAAGCAGCCAGTCATTTTCATCCCACGTAGCAACATGCATGCATATGTGAAATTCAAAGTCCAATGAAAATTGATACATAACCAATTTCATTAAGTATCTTGGTAATGGTATGACGACTGAGACAAAGGAGGTACTAGAGGGGAGGGGAAAGCTCCATAGGTCCAGAACGCTTAAGCCCTGTACAGACGGGCCCGAGGGGTTCATTTTCAGCACAACTAGGTTTGGCCCAAGACTATGTCACCCAGACGACCCTATGACCGAGAGTGGTTGAGTTTACAAGTCTGGGGCAAGGCTACGAAATAGAATTGGATCAAAGAAGCCTGCTTGGAGGTTGGTGGACCAAACTCCGCTAAGATCATAACCCCCGTTTGCATTTATTACTTTCCACCTCTTAAAGTATTTGACCATTCTTTTGGATGTATGTAGCCTTTTTTGTCTTACACACACCGAATTATTACAATGAAGAATCTCTTAAGGGTGGTCTTAGGATGCTGGTAAGAGATTTCGAATTTAGAATCTCATAGATATCATAAGGTCTTAAGAATCACTAAATTAAACCCTTGAGATTAGGAAAGAATGTTCTAATATCATGTTCCTTTAGCCAACTTGAGGGGATGGTATATTGTCAAGCTATCTTCCTGACTTTATGCCACCACCAACAAAACCTATAAATATCAATTAAGACTTGTAAAAAATGTATGTATTCTCAAGAGTTTTGTAACTTAATTGACACTTTTTAGTATTTTCAATGAATACGTTCAAAGTCAAATCCCCATCTCCCAACTATTAAATTTTCAAAGGAAAATGTATGCATTTTTATCTGCCGTTCCTCTACAACTTTTCTCTTAAGACTTCCTCTCTAAATTCCTTTTTTGATTTGATTTTTGGAGTGTCTCCAAGCAATCCCACTAGTTTGTCTCTGGCCTAAGTATTAGACCACTCTCTTGTTACGTCTTCCTAATTGGTGGACTCTTGGGAGTTCGAACTCCATTCTAGTTGGAATCCTTATTGCGATTCGTGTTTTTAAATCCACTACCAACAGCTATAGTTACAATTTTGTCATACAAAATTAAGTAATACACCACAAAGACAAAACCAAAAGTTATGAACCAGATTGGACGCTTCTATGTTTGGATGGAGGGAGAAGGTACTCTTATTGCGTTCTCTCTATAATGAGCACTCTTTATCATTAAGTCAAGAAACTAATAAGTTTTTTACGTAGGCAAAACTCAAACTGTAGATCTCTTATTCGACAACAAAAGACTTTACAAGTTAAAATAACCGAAGTAACAATTTAGTTTTGAATTAACCCATAAAAACAAGTCCATTTTAAACTAGTTTGAGCACTTACATTGTTTGAATAAATAAATAAATAATAAAAAGAGAAAAAGATTTGAATTTATTTTAGTTTGCATAGAATAAAATTCTAATAATTAGCTTCTAACACCCCAAATATATGAGTTTTTTAAATTAATACAAATAATCAAATTGAAAAGCATAAAGACCATGTTGTGTATATGTAGGGTTTGTTTGGAATCTGCTTATTTTGTTAAAACTGAAATTTTTTTGCTGAAAGTACTGTAAATAAAAGTAAAAGTTAGCTGAAATAGTACAGTGGGACTCATAAATAGTACCAAAAAGTGTAGTGAGATCTATGAATAATAGCAAAAATAAGCTAAATAGTAAAATAAATTGACAAAATTAATCATGCCAAACGGACACGTATGTACATGTAGGATGAACTAAATCCTCATTAATTTTCATTTTTGCATTAGAAGGAGCTCGTATATGTTTTGCAATACGGGATAACTAGAATACTCACAATATAACTAGAAAGACATTTATCTAAAATACTCACAATATAACTAAATAAGAAAGACGTTTTTCAACAACAACAACAACAACAACAACAACAACAACAACAAAAAAAAAAAAAAAAAAAAAAAAAAACCTAGGAAGAGATTCCAAACCCCACACATGGATTAGTGGGCATGTGGTTCGATATATAGCCCATTTGTTATCTTCATGTCCATTGTTTACAAAATTTGGAGCCTTCTTTTCATTCCCAATTACTCGAAATGCGTATTCCACTTTTACAAACCCAAAACTTTTTACACAATAAAAGCCATCTTCAATATCCAATACAAGTTGTTGTCCAATTGATCGCATCTAGCATATTGTCACAAACTCACACAATGACAAAGATCAGTTCAACCGACTACATCATTTGAAGAAAAGGTTCACAAAAAGATTTAAAAAAAATATTGCATGAAGCTTGATATTTTAATTTTTCTATGATATAAAAAGAGATGTGGAGGGGGAAATATTTGGCTTCCATTCGTTTCTAAATATTTTTCTTCAATTTTACAAGCTAGTTTAAGTGAATACTAATAACTAGAAAAGGTGCGTGGATCGGAGGATAACAAAGGCATTGATGAAGAGAGACAAAGGGAATATTTATAGGCTTGAAAGTGAAAATATTTTGAAGAAAATTAGGATTTAAAAAGGAGTACACTTTGAAAACTAGTTCTGGATATATATATATATATATATATATATATATATAGAGAGAGAGAGAGAGAGAGAGAGAGAGAGAGAGAGAGAGAGAGAGTTATACCTGGTGTAACTCTAAAGACTTACACTCTTTCTACATTGTTAGATTTAAGTAGATCTAACGATGAAAAATATGAACCCATTAATATTGATTACCATTTCATTTATTATCCCTTATTTTTTGAATTTCAATATATGTGTTTACTCCTAAATCATTTTCACATTATCTCTCTTCTCTTATCCTCCTACTCAATGTAGTCATCACAAAAATACGTAATTGAGTTTATAGTTTGAGTTAGTTTTGTTTGTATAAGCGGCAAAATAAATTTAAAGTCCAGGACTTTTTTTTTTTTTTGAATGCTAAAGTCCAACCTTCCAGGACTTTGAGATTACAAAAGAAACTTTTGAATTGGTTTCAAGTCTTTGTATAACTTGGAGTAGAGGTGGTGGTTTCCTCAGAGGATGTAGTGACACTGAATTTTTTAATGTAGATTTGTAGGGAACTAGTATTAAAGTCTTTATCTAAGATTCAAAATTCTTTTTTAAACTATTCCTAAGAGTCACGATATGAAAATTCAAAAAATATGGAAATATAGACCATACATGAAAATAAAAAGTTTCAAGTATTTTGGTTGAGATGAATGTAAGCACATTTGGGAAATAGAGATAGATATGGAAATTCAAAAAATAAGGGATAATAATTGATATGGTAATCAACATTAATGGGTTCATATTTTTTACTGTTAGATCTACTTAAATCTAACGATGTAGAAAGAGTGTAACTCTAAAAAGTTATACCAGGTGTAACTTGAACTTATTTCATATATATATCCAGAACTGGAAATTTAAGACAAAACAGACAAGCAAAATTTTGAACATATGAGAAATGCATTAACATGTACTGTGCTGAAATTAAGGGTTTAAATAATTTGGAAAAAAGGGGTTCTTTAAAAAGAGGGGAGAAGAATTCATTTTCATTTTTGTTTTCTTTGGGGGGGAGTTTATGGGAAGATTTCTTTTTTCTCAAGGTCGCCTGAATAGGACAAACTGCCCTGTGGATATCTTGGTTCGGAACAAAACAATAGGCTAAAGGTGGGGGAATGTCTCTCCCCACCTTGGGTGCAATAGTGCACCCATAAACTATATATATATATATATATATATATATATATATATTACACAAGTCATCACCTCAAGTTTCATTTCTAATGTAGGACAAAATCTTCAAATTAATTTTTGTAATTTACTATATTTGATATTTTTATGTAAAAAAACGTTATTTTATATTTATGTCATTTATTTCTTTTTTTAGGTCAAATTTAGTTCATGTTATGGTTTAGTATTAACTAGGAGTTATTTTAAAATAAATTTTCTTGTCTGTTAAGTTTTACGAAGCCCTTAAATAGACCCCTAAATCTATAAACTTTTTTTTAACAATTATTGATATTAATAAAAATTCAAACTTTTATCTATTGTTTCTTTGGTGGATTCCAGAACCCTTTCTCCTTGTGGATTCAAGGAACCCTCATGGATTCAAGATTATTTTCAGAAGCAAACATGTTTTGTTTCTTATTTTCTAGAAGTAGACGTATTCTGCTTCTTGACGCTTCCGCGTCCCACATCAGTTGGTATTAGAGCCTTGACTTATCCTAGTCTAGTGGCTAACATATGAAACGGTAGCAATTTCGGTGACAGAAAGCTTATCAAGTATTACGTGATGTACAGCTAGCACTCACAAATATCTTTGCTAGGATGCCGCCATTGGAGCATGAAATCAATAGGGATAACTATCGCTTAGACATAACTTACGGGCAACCTATTGGTAAGCAAATTTCATATAGGCCTTATAGAAGAATTGCAAGTTTTAATGGTTATTTTTGTAAATTAGATTTTTTTGATTGGTTACTTGATCTAGAAAATTTATTTGACTATGAGAATATTTGTGAAGAGAAAAAAAGTTAAACTTGCTTTGTATAAACTTAGAGAGTATGCCTTACGTTCGTGGGAACAAATACAGACTGATAGAATTCGACAATGTAAAGACAAATTTCATTCATGGCCAATGATGAAAAAGATGCTTCTTATCAAATTTTACCCTATGGATTGTGATGAAATCTTGTCATATACAAAACAAGATTATTATTGGCCAAGAAGTTCATACTTAAATTATTTTAAAGAACCATATATTCCACCATCAAGAGAAGAATTGTATGCTGAAAAACGTATTTTTCTTGAAGAAAATATAGAAGTTTGTGAAGAAGTTCATGAAGATTTTATTATAGAAGAATAACCTAAAATCAATATTATGGAGGAGATTAATGAAGACCATATTATAGAGAAAGATCTCAAGGTCGAGATAGTAGAGACCATTAAAGAAGAAATTATAGAGAAAGTTATCAACGATCTCAATGAAGTCAAGTTAGATGATTGCAATGTTCAAGCTCCTAATATTTTGGTGGGGGATACTAAAACAAAGTTTATTGATTTATTGGGGTGGAAAGATTCAATTTGATCATTGACTCTTATTTGGGGAATATTTTCAATTGCATGAAGATCAATGGATAAGAATTTCAAGTTGCCCAATTGATGACTTTGAAGTTTGGTAATAATATAAAGAGGATGAAGTATTCAAAGTATTTGTTCTCTTGGCATGGAAGATTTCAGATTTCAACCATCAACTTGAGGACAACTTTGTTTCAAGTAGAAGGGTCTGATGTGAGATAGAATCTTCAAATTAATTTTTGTAATTTATTATGTTTGGTATTTTGATTTAAAAAAAAAAATGTTATTTTAGGTTTAGGTCATTGTAGGGCCCGGGTTTGAGCACTTCTACTATTGGATGAGTGGACTCAGGCCTAATTAGCCCAATACAATAAATTTATAAAGAATGGGTTTAAAAACTAGGCCTTAGTGAGGGTTACAACAACTAGACATGACTATGGATGGGTTGAATAACAAGGACACAAACTAAAGTATGGAATTTTGTCCTCGGCCCTCAACTGAGGAGTTGGTTGATCTTTTTTTTTTTCCTCCAGTGCTTGGTTCTTAAGGTTTCAAAGATAATACAAATTGCTCCCCTATCCTCCAATCTCCTCCCCTTTCTTTCTCCCTCCTTTTTTTTCTGGAGGATTTCTTTCATTATATAACCCCGTCCAGTTGATCCTGGCCCTCCATTTGTTGATCATGCAGGTCACTACTTTACTGTTTGTCCCATCAACCACATTCTCAAACCTCCTGTGAGTTGCAGCAACCAAGGTAACACTGTTCAGGGGTCGTTTCCTCATTAATGCGATCAGGACGTTAGTTGTAGACATTTAATGCGGAGGTGACAGTTTTTCCTCGAATTGTTCCTCTACCATGTACCCATGGCTAACCCATGGTACTTGTCCCTTTCCTTGGGATGCTATGGGAGGTTGCCTTTGATGGCGTGCCACTCTTCCCTTCTATGATCTCAGTCGGTCGAGGACAGGATCGTCCTTAGCGATGTTTCTTGGCACTTGAGACTTTCTTCGATCGTCCTCAGACATTTCTTCCTCCTCGGCGTGGGCCTTGGGTCTAGTACAAAATAGGCTACGGTTTGCCAAATAATAGCCCCTCAAAATCCTACTGTCCGGCTCCTCGGACGGAAGGGAGGATTTTGATATCCTCAGGCCTTTGTCACGGCTTGTCAAGTCTTGTCCTCTATCAGTGCCAGAGTCTCTTCACCTGTCCAAGGCATGTTCCTGGTGCTTCGATATACTCCCCACGTTCATTAAATTCTGGCGGCTCTATACTCCCCACGTTCAACGGTGTGATGGTAAGCTAACGGTGGAGATTTCTTTAACTTTATGGACAGGAAACCCAAACGGTCCTTTTTAACTAGAGGTATAAATACCCATTTGAACTGATTTGCCTCTTCACTTTTACACTCAAGAGTTCTTGCGCACATATCCTGAATTCGGTCAAATCTCCAACCAAACTCACGTTTCTTTTCAGCATAAAAAGCCTGTGAGCTTTTCCTCATTTCTGTAAGTTTTCTTCTCCCTCTAATTCACATTTTCTCTCTTTCTTTCGTCCTTCCCTGAGTCCTTTAGCTATTCCTGAGGATGGGTAGGTTTAAAAAGTTGGTTGAGTCTGAAGAGGTAATGGAGAAGTTCATCGCCGATTATAAGATACCATGTAATGTAGGTTTAAGATACTGTGAAGAAGGGGAGTGGCATTTTAGGAGGAAAGAGAGGGAAGTAGTGATTCCCGTAATCGCCTTCCTAGAAGGTGGTATGAGAATCCCTATAGGGCCGTTGATGAGGGATTACGTTAGGCATTTCCAATTAGCTCCCACCCAGTGCGCCACCAACGTGTTTAGGATCTTGGGTTGTGTGGACGATTTAAACTGGTGCTACAACCTCCAACACCTGAAAGGTGAGTCCTATTATATAAAGACGAGGGACGATAAGGTTCGGCTTATTCAGTGCCTCCCTGAGTCCAGCAAGGGGTTGAATAAGGACTTTCTCATCGTGTCTGAAGAGTGGCACGACGGCCTTCATTATCTGATAGAGGAGGGAGTACCAAGTGGGTATTTAGAGTAGGAAAGGGTTAATCTTTTGTGTTATCACAGTTTGCATTGTTCGGTTGCTAATATGAATGCGCTTTCTTTTTGCAGATCCACATGCCTTTGAACGACACTTTCATTTGGTCAATTGAGCAGATTTGGAAACTATCCTTAGGGTGGAGATCTTTGTGAACATGGCCGACAACCAAGTCAGAGCCGCTCACAAAATCCTCAGGTACGATCCCCTCCAGAAGTCATTTTCAGCTCCCAAGTACGTGATCAAAGCCAAAGATCCTCAGTTTCACAAGATCACTGTACCTGCTTCCTGAAGGATCTCGCATCCTAGCAGGTGTTCCGTTGGCAGGCCCTTCTTCATCCCATCAGGCTACAGAGGCCGAGGGAGAAGGAGCGGAGAGAGAAGAAGAAGTTGTTGATTTAGGTCCATCCAAGGATGAATTTGGTGTTTTTGACCAAGTCAATCCATCCGAGGATCCCTCTGGTGACTTGGGCGACCCCAATTTGACCAAAGAAAATCTCCTATCAGTAGGGATTTCTTCCCAAGCCGAGATAGGTTTCAAGAGAAGACCCCAAACCAATCTGCTCGACTTAATTGAGGGCCAGCCGGGGAAGGACGCGCCAGGGAAGCCACAATCCAAGCTTCCTCCTCCTCTACCTAAGCTTCCTCCCCCTCCACTTAAGCTCCAGCCTATCCAGACCAGGTCATCTTCCACGCAGCCAACTCCACCTCCTTGGTCAGAGCCCACCGACCCAAAGAGGAAAAGGGTTTCCAAAGGCAAAGAGCCAATGGATGGGGGGAGATCTTGTTCCTCTTAGGAGAAAGATGAAGCCCAACGAGTTTCAAAGTAACTGAAAATCGAGCACCAGGGCCAAGAAAGAAAGATCCAGATGCTCCATGGGGAGCCTTTGATGGATAACGCCTCCCTTAGGGACTTCCGAGGGGGTGAAGGCACCTACATGGCCAATGCGCTAGAGAGGGCCTTGCTACTCCCCGGCGATATAGCCGAGTTAGGAAATTTGATGAGGCAGAAGGTCTTCCTCAGCCTCAAAAGGTATTTGGGCATGGTAAGACATCTAACACTTGAGACTCCACTAATTTTTGTTCTTTGGTTTCTAACTTATCATGTGCTTGTTTCAATTGGCAGGCTGTCCAAGCCACTTACAGGCTGGAAGAGGCAGCCCATGAGCAGAGCAGGGCCCTAGATCTTAAGTGTGACAAGCGCTTGGATGCTACAAGAACCCTCAAAAACTCTGAGGCTGATTTCTAGAAAGCGAGGGAAGATCTAAAGGAGATGACGAGGGCCAAGGATAGCGCCGAAGCAGGCCTGGCCCGCACTTAAAAACAAGCCGAGGACAAGACGAGGCATTTGAGGCCGAGGATCAGTTAAAGATTGCCAAGGAGCAAATCGTTAATCTGAAGAAGAAGCTGGCCGAGGCAAAAGGGGCCAAGAAGGTTGCGGAATAGGATAGGGACGAAGCCTTGAAGGGTAAGGAAGAGGCGGAGTTTGCCAGTACAGGGGCAGAGAACTCTAAGGAGAAAGCCGAAGAGGAAGCTTTTACCTTGGGAGTGGCTGAGACTGAGGCCACTCTCAAGGCTCAAGTACCCGAGGTATGCAGGCTCTATTGTTCCCAGTCTTGGAATGATTCCCTCAAATAGGCTGGGGTTGAGGCTTCATCAGATCTGTGGAAGGTGGAGAGTGTATACTTCCCTCCTGCCATCAGAGAGTCTACCCCCTCTAGCTCCGAGGCTAAAGTTACTCTTGAGGAGGCTGAGACTGCTCGACCTGAGGTTGCTCTGGTTGTAATCGCTCCTGATGAACCAGCCGAGAAAGGTGAGTTTTCTGGGGCAATAGAAACAAATAAAGGCCTGAACTCTGAAGCACCCCAGAAAACTGCTGAGTCTACAGCAGATGCTCAGGCTCTTCATGCCAAGAAGTCAGCTCTCCTGGTTGAGCCCCTTCAGATTGTTCCCCCTACAGTCATTCCTCCAAATCAGGATCTTCCAGCCTCTGACACAGCCTCTCCACAACCCTCTAAAGACAAATTGACCATAAAGTTGAAGAAATAGGCCACCTTTGCTACGCTTTTGCCTCATGTTTCTTTCTTTTGTTTTTTCTTTTTTTTTTCTTTTTTTTTTGAATATTTGAACTGTTGTAATGGAACACTTGGGTTGAATGAATATATGCAATTCCCTTTTCATTTGTTAATTGTGGATATGATGGGTTCTGCTATTTATATAATTTGCGCTTTGATTATTTAGCTAAACGGTCTCAACAGTGTGACTTGTTTTCCGCTTTCGAAGCAGTAGCCAAAAAATGTAAAGTCCATAATAATAATTTCCACTTAGACTTTGATTAACAATTGAGCCACCTCATTACTACGACTTGTTTTTGCTGAATAGACTGCAAAAGGCAATAACCTTATAATATGAATCCTATACCTCATGAACTGGTTATCATAACGGGTAAAAAATGCTAAGCGCGCAGCACCTATAAAGATAAACCTTTAAATCCTAAGATCGAATGCCACAGCACAATGTGTAAAAGTACCCATGGGAATGTTATAAAAATTTGCTAACCTCAAGGAAGTGGTTAGCTATTGACCATGCAAGGGAGTTAAGTTCAACGTACCTCAAAGTGCTTTAAGTGATGCTTATGGGCTTGTGTTTGTTTACATCTTTATCGAACAAGGACAGGGCAAGAGGTCCGAGATGCCAAACTCCACTTTGGCTGTATTTGTAATTCAAATGAGTACTCAAGCTCGTTAATTTCCTCAAAGGTTGTGGTCCGAGGAATCACACAACATCTGAGATCTGTTTAAAGCTCATGCTTTTGTTGGAAATAGTTAGTTTCCCCATAGGCTTGAGTCCGAGGACTATGCAAAACCTTGGTTCTGTCTAACACTTAGATTTTTTTTGAAGTAACTAGTTTCCCCATAGGCTTGAGTCCGAGGACCATGCAAGACCTTGGTTCTGTCTAGTACTTAGATTCTTCTTGAAGTAACTAGTTTTCCCATAGGTTTGAGTTCGAGGACCATACAAGACCTTGGTTCTGTCTAGCACTTAGATTTTTCTTAAAGTAACTAGTTTCCCTATAGGCTTGAGTCCGAGGACTATGCAAGACCTTCGTTCTGTCTAGTACTTAGATTTTTTTTGAAGTAACTAGTTTCCCCATTGGTTTGAGTCCAAGAACCATGCAAGACCTTGGTTCTGTCTAGCACTTAGATTACTAGTTTCCCCATAGGTTTGAGTCCGAGGACCATGCAAGACCTTGGTTCTGTCTAGCACTTAGATTTTTCTTGAAGTAACTAGTTTTCCCATAGGCTTGAGTCAGAGGACCTTGTAAGACCTTGGTTCTGTCTAGTACTTAGATTTTTTTTGAAGTAACTAGTTTTCCCATAAGTTTGAGTCCGAGGACCATGTAAGACCTTAGTTCTGTCTAGCACTTAGATTTTTCTTGAAGTAACTAGTTTTCTCCGAGCACCATGCAAGACCTTGGTTCTGTCTAGTACTTAGATTGTTATCAAAATACAAGACATATAATCATAATAAACCAAAATTTTGAAATATAGAAATGCTTTCATTAATAATAATACTTTCTCAGGTTATTTACATTCCATGGACGAGGTACAGCTTTTTCGTTTAAGTCCTCTAAGTAGTATGCACCTATCCCTGCTACTGAGGTAATTCGGTATAGTCCTTCCCAATTGGATCCCAACTTTCCAAAGGATGGGTTCTTGGCAACACCCACAATTTTCCTCAGCACTAAGTCCCTTGGTGCTAGTGGTCTTAGCTTCACATTGGCATCATATCCCTGCTTAAGCTTCTGGTGGTAATAGGCCAACTGGATCATTGCATTTTCTCTTCGTTCATCGATCATATCTAGACTCTTCCCCAGTAGTTCATCATTACTGCTTGGAGTGAAGGAGCTCGTCCTCAGCGTTGGGAAGTTTGCTTCTAGAGGGATAAGAGTCTCGGCATCATAAGTCATGGCAAAAGGTGTCTCCCCTGTTGACCGCCGTGGCGTAGTTCAATAAGTCCACAAAACGTGTGGTAGCTCTTTTACCCATCTTGCTTTGGCGTCGTCTAGTCTCTTCTTAAGCTTATTGACTATGACCTTGTTGACAGCCTCAGCCTGTCCATTTCCTTGAGGATAAGCTAGGGTTGAGTACCTGTTGGTGATCCTCAGTTCGCAACAATATCTTCTGAAGGCTTTGCTGTCAAATTGGAGTCCATTATCTGAAATGAGGGTGTGGGGGACCCCAAATCGTGTAACAATGTTCCTCCAGATAAACTTCTTAGCATCCACATCTCTGATATTGGCTAATGGCTCAGCTTCGACCCATTTGGTGAAATAATCTATGCCGACTAACAGATATCTCTTATTTCCTACTGCCTTGGGGAAATGGCCTACAATATCCAAGCCCCATTGGGTAAATGGCCATGGACTGGATAGAGGGTTGAGGATCCCTCTTGGTTGATGAATATTTGGGGCAAACCTTTGGCACTGGTCATATTTCTTAACATATTCTAGAGCTTCCTTCTGCATCCCTGGCCACCAGTATCCCTGGGTAATGGCTCGGTGTGACAGAGATCTTCCTCCTGTGTGACTCCTACAAATCCCTTCGTACAGTTCTTCAAGCAATAATTCTGACACTTCAGGGTGAATACACAATAAATATGGCCCAGAATGGGAGTGCTTATACAATTTGTGGCCCTCGAACAACCAGAATCGAGGAGCTTTTCTTCGTATTTTCTTAGCCTCTGACTTCTCCTCGGGCAGAATATCATCTTTGAGGAATCTCACTATAGGATCCATTCAGCTAGGACCCATTCTAACTTAGTGGACATGAATCATGCTTCTGTGACCTCGTTTGCCCTATCCAGATGCTCGACAAGAATAATTCGAGGCAGGCCCCGTACCGAGGAAGTAGCAAGCGTAACCAATGAATCAGTATGGGTGTTTCCACTTCTGAAGACGTGTGACAAGCTGAAAAGATTGAAGTCTGACTGCAAGCGTTTGACCTGGCTTAAGTACTCTTGCATTCTCGTATCTCTACCTTCCAACTCTCCCTTTACCTGGCCCACTACTAATCTCGAGTCCGAAAACATCTCTACTACTTTTCCTCCCATTTTTTGCACCATGGTCATTCCTTGTAACAAGGCCTCATACTCGGCTTTGTTATTTGTGGCCGAGAACCCAAGTCTCAGAAACTTCTCTATGATAGTCTTCTCAGGAGATACTAGGATTAACTCCACTCCGGATCCCCTTTGATTTGCTGCACCATCGACATACACCTTCCAACATGGGGGTCCTGGCATAGAGATTACCCCAACCGATTTTCCATCCATGTTTCGCCCCTCTGCTACTATTTCTACTGGTGGTTCAGCAAATTCGGCCACCAAGTCGGCCAGGACCTGGCCCTTTATGGAGGTCCAAGGCATGTACTTGATGTCAAAAGCCCCTAGAATTGTGCTCGATAAGGCAATCCTTCTAGTGTAATCAGCAATCCGAAGTACAGACTTCAAGAGTAGTTGGGTTAGTACAACCACCATGTAGGCTTGAAAATAATGGGAAAGCTTTCGTGTGGCGTGGACCACAGCTAGTATGGCTTTCTCCAAGGATAAGTATTGGACTTCAGTTTCATGTAATGACTTGCTCACGTAATAGACTAGCTTTTAAAGGCCATTGTCATCCCGTATTAGCACCAGGCTCACAGCATGAGGGGCCACAGCAATATATGCATATAGGACTTCATCGGCCTTAGGACTGGACATGATAGGTGGCCAGGATAGGTACTCTTTGAGTTACTGGAAGGCCACAATACAATCCTCGGACCACTCAAATCCTTTCCACTTGTTGATCAAGAGGTAGAATGGTCTGCATTTATTCGCCGACCTGGAAATGAATCGGTTCAAGGCTGTGATCATTCCGGTAAGCTTTTGGACCTCCTTGGCGTTTTGCGGTGGTTTTAAATCATTAACAGCCTTGATTTGGTCAGGGTTAATCTCAATTCCCCTATGGGTAACCATGTAGCCTAAAAATTTGCCTGATCCCACGTCAATTGAGCATTTAGAAGCATTTAGGCGCAGTTTGTGCCTCTTTAAGACATCAAAGGTGCTGCCGAGGTCTCCCAAATGCTCGGACACAACTTTACTTTTCACCACCATATCATCAACATAGATTTTGATGCTCTTGCCCAACTGTGGCTCGAACATCCTTGTCATCATCCTTTGATAAGTGGACCCTGCGTTCTTCAGACCGAACAGCATTACCTTGTAGTGGTAGTTTGAAGGCTGTCTTCTCTTGGTCTTCAAGGGCTAGCGGTATTTTATGATAGCCTTGAAAGGCATCTAAGAAGCTCATCTGAGGATGGCCCGCAGTTGCATCCACCAGCTGGTCTATCTGAGGCATAAGGAACGGGTCTTTTGGGCATACCTTATTTAGGTCCGTGAAGTCTACACAGACCCGCCATTTTCCACTTTTCTTTTTGACCACCACGGTGTTGGCCAACCACTCAAGATAAAAAAACCTCTTTGATAGCCCCTGCATGCTTAAGCTTCTTCACTTCATCCCTAATTGCATCGGCGTGCTCTTTTGAAGGGCGTCGAGGTGGCTGCTTCTTGGGGGAGATGGATGGGTTGACATTCAGTTGGTGGCAGATGAAGGCTAGATCAATCCCCAGAGCATCACAGGCATCCCATGCAAATACGTCAATATTTCTTTTGAGAAACCCAATCAACTCCTCCTTCTCCTGAACAGGCAGTTGAGCCCCGACCTGAAAGAACTTCTCTGGGTCATCGCCAATGACCACTTTCCCTAAATCTTCACATTTTGCCTCATCGGCAATAGTATCGAGAGGCGACACCAGGGCTTTTGATTGCTATAAGCTTTTTTCAACAAAAGCCAAGGACTCCGCATCGATCCGATGTGAAATGGCAGCCACCATACACTACCTTCCCGTGGATTGGCAACCACAGATTTCGATAACCTGGTCCCCTGAAGGGAATTTCACCTTTTGATGCAAGGAGGAGGCAACAGCCCCCAAGATATGGAGCCAGGGCCTACCGACAATGGTTGTATATGGAGAGTAGGTGTCCACCACGATAAAGTTCACCTCCACTATCTCTGGGTCGGTCTGGATGGGTAGCCTGATCATGCCCTTTGGAATAACAAGCTTCCTGTCAAAGCTCATCAAAGGAGAGTTATAGGGCATCAAATCTTTCGGTTTTAACCTCAGCCCCTTGTAGAGGTCGGGGTACATAACCTCAACCCCACTACCATCATCCACCATCACTCTTTTCACAGCGTAGTCTCTAATTCTGAGAGTGATCACCAGCGCATCATCCTGGGGCTGGGTGGTTCCAGCCTTGTCTTCTTCTGAAAAACTCAGGATTGGGTGAAACTTCATTCTAACCCTCTTTGGCTCTGGTTGGGACTCCTCAGTAGGCAACTGAGCCACAGATAACACTCGCGAAGGGCGTCAGCCTATTCTTCCTGGTGTAGCCAAGATTACGTTGATCGTCCCTACAGGTGGCCCTGGGACAGTATCTCTTTAAGGCTCCTGATGGGTCTAGCCCTGATGACCGCTGGAATGATGCAGGAGGTGTTTCAGCTTTCCTTCTCGGACTAGCTGGTTCAGATAGTTCCAGAGGTTCCTACAGTTCTCCGTAGTATGTCCGTGGTCCTGGTGGTATTGGCAATAAAAGTTCTAATTGCGCTTCGTGGATTCTTCCGCCATCCTATTCGGCCACTTAAAGTATGGCTCGTTCTTGATTTTCTCCAACACCCGATGTATTGGTTCTCGGAATACAGCATTGACGATCTGTGTGTTGGTTGTTCTACGTTGCCCTACGAAATCTCTCCTCAGGCGGTTGTTATTATATCGATCCGACCTAAAATCCCTCATCTCCTGAGGGGTAACCTTCTCTTTTCCTCTGCCTTGCAGCTGGTCTTCCTCTACTCGCTTATACTTATCGATCCAATCCATCAGTTGGCACACACTGGTGGCAGGCTTGCCAGTCAGAGACTTTCTCAAGCCGTGCTCGACTGGGAGACTGTTTTTGAAGGTGCTGATGGTGACGTCATCAAAATTGTCGTCCATCTCATTATACATCTCCCAATATCTGTCCGAGTAGGCCTTTAGAGTTTCTCCATCATGCATGGATAAAGACAATAACGCGTTCAAGGGCCGAGGAGCTCTGTTGTTTGTAACGAAACGGGAGCCGAAAGCTTGGGTTAACTACCTATACAAATCCATGGAATTCGTCTTTAAGCCATTGAACCATCTCATCGCCACCGATCCCAAGCTGGATGGGAAAACCTTGCACATCAGCGCCTCGTTTTTGGAATGGACAGCCATCTTTTGGTTAAACTGGCTCACATGCTCCACGGGATATGTTTTGCCGTTATAAATGGTAAAGGTTGGCTATTGGAATCGCCGAGGAAGCGTAGCCCCTTCTATTTGGCGTGTGAAAGGTGACTTGGAGAGTTGATCTAGTGCCCTGCTCATGGCATCGTTTTCCAAGCCCCTAGGAGATGGGCTTTTACATTTACGCCTGCGGTAGTACTCTTCTTTATGAGAGAAAGTCTCGCTTAGAGGGGTTCACGATCTTTGTCTATAATCATCATCGCCTTCATCACTGAAGGGCACGTCAGGGCTAGAATGAGACCACCTCCGTTGTGCATGGCGCAACTTCCTCTTCAAATCTTCTATCTCTCGTTGCATGGCCTGATTATCATTCTGTTTCTGGGATAAGTGGCTCCTAACTTCTTCTTGTTGCATGGTCCGGTTGTTATTTTGTCTCTAGAGCACGTGACTGCCCACACGAGAGTGGCTTCTACTGGTTTGAGTGGTGTGCACACTTCCCTCTCGAAACCTTCTATTCTCTTCATTTCGATCACGTTCAAGGTTGGGAAAGTTACCCTGTTGTTGGGATCTAGCTGGTTCAGGCTGATGGGAGTCTGCTTGATGGGAGCCTAATCCTGCCATGCTTGATTGTTGCCCTTACTAACACACAAGTTCTCCCCACAAACGACGCCAATTGTAAGATTCGAATTTGAGCACTTCTACTATTGGATGAATGGATTCAGATCCAATTAGCCCAATACAATAAATTTATAAATAATGAGTTTAAGAACTAGGCCTTAGTGAGGGTTATAACAACTAGACATGGCCATGGATGGGTTGAATAACAAAGACACGAACTAAAGTATGGAATTTTGTCCTCGGCCCTCAACTGAGGAGTTGGTTGATCTTTTTTTTTTTTTTTTTCTTCAGTGCTTGGTTCTTAAAGTTTCAAAGATGATACAAATTGCTGCCCTATCCTCCAATCTCCTCCCCTTTCTTTCTCCCTCCTTTTTTTCTGAAGGATTTCTTTCATTATATAACCCCTTCCAGTTGATCCTGACCCTCCATTTGTTGATCATGAAGGTCACTACTCGAGTGTTTGTCCCATCAGCCACCTTCCCAAACCTCCTGTGAGTTGCAGCAACCAAGGCAGCACTGTTCAGGGGTCGTTTCCTCATTAATGCGATCAGGACGTTAGTTGTGGGCATTTAATGCTGAGGTCACAGTTTCTCCTTGAATTGCTCCTCTACCATGTACCCATGGCTAACCCATGATACTTGTCCCTTTCCTTGGGATGTTATGGGAGGTTGCCTTTGATGGCGTGCCACTCTTCCCTTCTGTGATCTTGGTCGGCCGAGGATAGGATCGTCCTTGGCAATGTTTCTTGGCACTTGAGACTTTCTTCGATCGTCCTCAGACATTTCTTCCTCCTCAGCGTGGGCCTTGGGCCTAGTATAAAATGAGCCGCGGTTTGCCAAATTCTTTAACCCCACAATCATTTATTTCTTTGTTTTTAGGTACTTTTAATGATTTTTAGGTCAAATTTGGTTTCTGTTATGGTTAAGTATTAATTAAGAGTTATTTTAGAATATATTTTCTTATCTATCAAGTTTTATGGAGCCCTTAAATAGATCCCTAAGTCTGTAGACATTTTTTAAAAAATTATTGATATTAAAAAAAATTCAAGCTCTTGTCTATTGTTTCTCTGGTGGATTCTAGAATCCTTTCTCCTTGTGGATTAAAGGAACACTCGTGGATTCAAAGTTATTTTCATAAGCAAACGTGTTTTGTTTCTTGTTTTCTAGACGTATATGTGTTTTGCTTCTTAACGCTTCCGCATCCCACAACAATTTCACTAGGATATTGTTTTTCAAAGGAAAAATGCACAAAATCCCACTATAATTTTTCTTAAAACATGCACCTCTAAAATTATGTATATAACACTTAACCCACATGTGGTGTTATTTAATATGTAAATTATGAGGTTTTTTAATGTAACAAAAAAAATTTCTCATATGTTGCTGTTTTGTGCGAAAGTAAAATTATGAATTTCATCCCATAAAAAAAAAAATTATGAATTTCACATAAAACAAAATCAGATGGGATTTTGCATGTGTTACACTCAAAGATCTCAAGAGGATTAATGTGATACTATTAATAGTATAATATCATATAGGGTTAAGCGTTATATTCAAAATTTAGGGGGATTTCTTGTTTTTATGGAGAAACCAAATGCAGGTTTTCTATACTTTTGCCTTCTTTCTTTTTTTCCTTTTTTTTTTTTTTTTTCTTTTCTTAAGATAAGTGAGAGAAGAAAATTTAAACCCAACTTTTTTACATAGAAAAAATTAAGCAATAACACGAGACTCTTTAACTTTATTTCACAAACAGCCCATGTGTTTGTAATGATCAGTAGGCAGCTTTCTTTCTTTTTTTATAGGGAGAGGTTGGACTTCTAGACTTCTAGTTATATGATTAGGGAAAAGACTACTGTGTAAATTATTTTCCTTGCCATATGGTGGTTGCAATTCACACCCATAGCCAAATGTTCTTGTATGCATGGTTGTCAAAATCACGATTTGGATCTTATGATCCCTCCTGCCAAAACGATCCGGAATTTTTAAGGATCTTTGCGATCGTCCAGAATTGGTAGGATCGTACGATTTTGACGACTCCAAACGATCCTAATTTCTTATAATCTTCATTAACTTGACAGAAGGCTTAGTTTGACCCAAATGAAAAGTAACATCCCAATAGACCAAGTTTTGCTATTCTAATGTAGAAAGAAAGAGTGTCAGTTGGACCCAAATGAAAAATAACATCCCAATAGAATGACACGTTTTAAGTTTTTTGGATTATTTAAATGATACTTACAAATGGATGTAGTGATATATAGTAATTACATCAAATCAGGGACGGACCCAGGTGGAGGCCCAAGGGGGCCCGAGCCCCCCTGGGTCCAAAATATTTTATTTTTAATCATTCTATATTTCATTTTTGTAGTTGGGCTCCAATTCTCCCCAATCAGTCTAGCTAGCCTAACACAAATAGCAACTATCCAACCCAAAAACTTAACAAAAATAATAAAAATATTCACAATGGTAATTGTATTTTAGAAAAAATAAAAAATATTTTACCACCAAAGAACAAAAAATTCATGTGTTATTGGAGAAGCTAAAATTAAATTTTTTGTAACTATAGTAAACTAATATAAATACCAGTTGACTGTAACAAGTTGTTAAAAATAAAATACAATATTTTATTAAGATTATATCTCTTTCTTCAATTAAAAAACTCAAATTCTCTCACTTCCTTATTATTTTAATGAGTTGTTTATATTATTTTAAATGAAGTGATAAAAAAAATAGAACATTTGATATTTTGTGTATTGTAAAGTGGAGTGGTAAAATAGATAAAGTAGTTTTTTGAAGTACTACAAGCTAAAAATTTTAGCACCACTATTGTGAATGCTCTAATTTAAAAAAAAAAAAATTAAAAAAACAAATCCTAGCCAGGCCTAGTATTAAAAAAAAAAATTATTTTTTTTCATTTTTGTCTTTGTTGGTAGATGTTTGCATCTTATTATATTTGGAAACAACGATTTTATGCATTTATAATTTTTTAATACTATATGGATGTCTATTTAGAGTTTTTTTTTTTTCTTTATACTCTAGCTCCCGCTAGCTTAAAATCCTGGGTCCGTCCCTGCATCAAATGGATGCAAATTTATGAATAAATGTATAATTTATGTGATTATTTAACATACTAATGTGTTTTTCTTTCTTTTTTTATCAAATATTGTAGAATCTTACGATCTACGATCTGATCCTAAGATCCACGATCTCACGTAAGATCCTAATTTTGATAACCTTGCTTGTATGTATCTGATGATGCATAGAACTTGTGATCGAATGAACTTATTTTGCAATTTATTTAGCTTACGTGAAAAATTTTAAAATCTTTTTTTTTATATAGATATAATTTTTTAGAAATTTTTTTAATTAAAATCATATAACTAATTTAAGAATGTAACAAATAAATGTTTAAAATTCAAAAAAGTAATAAATTAAATCATGAAGTTTCAAAAAAATAAAAATTAAATCTCAACCCAATTAAATGGAATGGCATCATAATTTGTACCACATTTTTGAAATTACAGGATTTAATTTATTACTTTTTGAAATTTCAAAATTGAACTTATTACTTTTCAAATGAAACTATATAATTTAATTTATTACCTCTAAATTATAATGCTTATAAATATAATTTCCTCTGAGATAATTATATTCAATTTATTTTTCAAATAAAAATAATTAACTCTTCTAAATGAGATAATATTTATCAAATATATGTATTCACTCTTTTACATGGAGATAGACCCTATAATTATAAGACTCACGCTCTCTTTTATGTGAAAAGCTAAATACATTTAATCAGATATATAATAAATTTTCTTTGTTCCACAGCGCTGTCAAACCACCTAACGTTCATCATTGCAGAGTGCCAAAGGAACCCTTTCTAATTATTGCATTCGGCAACAAAGGTAATATTACCTTTCCACTTATAGATTTGTGTACAACAGCTAAAAAGGTTGCACGGTTGGCTTTAACTTAAATTAAAGTACTTAATTAATTAGTTGATCTATCTTTCCATAGCACTTAAAAGGTGACCATCCTTTTCAATTCTTTGAGTACCGACAATCAGAATTCAGACTTGATTCGCAATTTGATCATTTAACAAATAATAATAATAATAATAATAATAATAATAATAATATAACGGCAATGAGTTGTTCCAGTTGTGAATCATGTTGCAACTTTTTTTTTTTTTTTATTCTCTTCTTCCAAGTATAAATTTTATTCTAATCTCTTTTTCTACATTAAGCTAATCAACTTTGAATATATCTGTGACATAAACCCAAAAAGTTTTTGACTCATGTGATTCCTTTCTCTTTCTCTCTCTTTTAATTGATATGCGATTCCTTTCTTTTCTAGAAACATCAATCATATTAAAATTAGTATAAGGTACAATTAACCCTAAACGTGAAGTGTGTTGTGTAGTGAAGTTCTTATCGTTTGTTCTTGGTTGAAAGAATTTATCCTATAAAAGTAGTTGCTCTCTTTTTATATACTCAAACAAAAAGACGGATAAATTATATCTCCCTATGATTTGCCTTTATACAGAGCTCCGAAACCTTGAGACACTTTTGTCCACTTTTGTAATTAAAGAAAATGAGAAAATAACTATGATCTTAAGTAACATTAATAGAATTAGAAGTACTATACCCTTATTTTATATCTCATTGTTGTTATATTCATCATAGGCATATCACTCATGCTATCTCTTCAGCACTAAAATATACCCAAGTTAACCACAACATGTGTAACTATCACAAAACAAACTATATAGGGGAGATTCGTGTTTTAAGTTTTTTCTTTTTTTTCCTTTTTTTTCTTTTTCTTGATAGAAGTCATTGAAATTTCTTCTATATATAAATAAGACAATATAAATAATAAAGAGTCATGCTAACGAGTGCCCTTAGAGCACTCGTTAATAATTTATTTTAAGAAAGTTTTGATACAACTTTTATGGAAAATGAAAAAAGCTGTCAAAATATTAATTACTTTTTTTTTTCATTTTTCATAAAAACTTTCTTTAAATGGATTATTAACCAGCGCCCTAAGAGCATTCGTTAGCATTTCCCAATAATAAAATATAAACAACAAAAACCCGTTCTCATGGACTTCTAAAACAATATCTACTGTATTATTCTTTCTTTTTCTTTTTTTTTTTGCCCTCTAAACATGGAATTCTTTATTTACTAACTAAACTTGTTACAAACCATGTGAGGGGGTATGTTAATGCATCTATCTCCTAAGATTAACCCCTTAAGCCCCATACAAAATTTTGCAACAAAAAACTTTGGAATTTATTCAATTCCACTAGTGTGTCTGTGATTGTGATCTTTCCCTCTTTATCAAAATGTTGGCACATTGATTGGTCTCACGGTATATGTGCCAAGGTACCACCCTCCATGGCCAGCTCAGTAATTCCCTACAATCCAAAATCAAAGAAAGCCAACACAGGAAGAAAACAATTCTATTAGAGGTGAAAACATTTAGCACAATATGATAGAATCGATTTCCAAAATTACATATCTATAACCCAGCTGCCAAGTCGTGTATAATCATTCTCTTAATTAACTGCCCTAAGTCTACTTGTGGATGTTCCAATGTTAATAGCAAAGCCTTTGTTCCAATATCAATTTGCACCCCGAACAAAAAACAAAAAAAGCCCACTTGCCCATGGTTTTTCCCACACTTGCACCCAATATCCATTTGCATCACTCACAATTAGGGATGGCAAATTTTTTCCAAATCCATTAACCCACTGATTACTTGTCTAATTTAGATAAGTCTTGACCTAACCCAATTAAATATTTGGGTTAAATGGGAAAAGACCCATTATTTAAATGAGTTTTAATGGTTAAATTCATTGGGTTCCCACTAACCCATGTAAAATTTAAAGTTTAACACATTAAAAAAAAAAAAAAAGAAGAAGAAGAAGAAGATAAAACCCTAACTTAACCCAGCTACAAACCTATTCGTCAAACCAATGTAGTCGATACCGTACCGATACTGGCCGTATCGGTACATATACCGGTATCAAAACACAAACGTTTTGTATCGATTTAAATACCAGCCATCTACCGGCCGATTTCAAGCATTTTTGGCCGGTATATAAAAAAGTTTTTTTTTTTTTTAATTTTTTAATTTTTGAATTTTTGTAAGAATAGAATAGTAATTTACTTGTATTAACTTATTAGTATTATTTGTTTTCTTAGTATGCAATGAACAATTAAGCTTTCTATTTTTTATTTTTTTTTTCTTTTAATTGTTACTAAAGTCTAAAATCATGAATAATTTGTTCTGAATTGAGATAATGTTTTATGGTAAACTTTTATATTTATTATAATATATATATATATATATATATATATATATATATGTACACACACACACACACACATATATATATTTATATTTATAAATATAAAAAATAATAGTAAACTCGAAACGGTACACCAATACAGCCTCCGGTACGAGATTGACTCCCTTGCGTCAAATATCTCTGTTCTCCTTTCTCATTGATTTTCTTGGGGGTTTCTTCACATTTTCTTAGCTACCAAACTTATATATATATATATATATATATATCTCTCTCTC
The DNA here is from genome assembly GCA_032727855.1 of Quercus ilex subsp. ballota. Taxonomy (NCBI): domain Eukaryota; kingdom Viridiplantae; phylum Streptophyta; class Magnoliopsida; order Fagales; family Fagaceae; genus Quercus; species Quercus ilex. The sequence continues at coordinate 31,091,136 of CM064909.1, forward strand.
TCTCTCTCTCTCATTTTTCCGACCAAGAGACTTTCAAAATCTCCAAGCCCTTGAGTTCCATGACTCAATTTCTTGAAAAATTTTCGATTGCCTTTCGATTTAGGTGGGGAAAAGGAGAAAATTTTTGTGAAGTTAAGATATAAAGGGTTCTCTAGAAAAAAAAGCACAAATCACGCAACATGGTTGAAGCCTTCTCAATCTTTTCAAGAGTTTTTGAATTTCAAATTTTTTTTTTTTTTTTTATAATTATTGGCTTGTTTGGTTTCAGGGCAAATGTAGTAAATTGTGAGAAAATTGTGAAACTTAGTCAAATCTGAGAAAATATGCCAAAATAAAGCCTACTCTACATTTATTTTGCTTATTTTAGTGATTTTCACTCTTTTTTTCTTTTTTTTTTTTTTTTTTTAGGAAGTGATTTCACTCTTAAATTGGAACTATGTGTAAGATCAAGAACCAAAAAGTGAATTTTCCTTTATGTAGCACAGATATAGGTACGAACACGATACGTAGTACGGTGACACAGTATTTCTTGAAAAACTAAGATAAAATATGTCAACGATATGGTAATTAATTAATTAATATTTATTTTTAGGTATATATATTTTATAATTGGAATAAATTATTTATATTTTGGATTTTAAAATTATGTAACAACGATAAAATGTTTGTAAATATATCTAAAATTAATTTAAAGACAATCAAATATTTTTTAAAGTACGAAGAAAAGAGTTCAAATAAACTAGACATCCATAAAAAGAGTTTAAATAAACAACATTCAACATCAAAATAGAACAATCGAATTAAAAAAATAATTTTTCTTCCTGAGTATGTACTTGCCACGTTTGTGTCCATGATGGGGCTATGTTCGTGTCTTTTACGTGTCCAACACCTATACGTTGGCAATTTTTCCGTGTCCTTGCTTCCTAGATTTTCCTTTTATTTTTCTCAATTTTCTCAAAAACCAAATAGTGGGTGAATTTTCCTTTTGTTTTCTTAGTTTTTTCGAAAAAAAATAGTGGGTATTTTGGTAATTTTCCTTTTGTTTTTCTTAATTTTTTGAAAACATATTGGTTTACTAAAAAAAAAAGTCAAAAATCTGTGGGTGTTTTGGTAATAATTCCTTTTTAGTGAATATATTTTTGTAATTTACAAGTTTTTGGTATTTGTAAGTATATATACATCTAATAATGAGTTATATGGGTGGGTTGGGTCCCATCTAAATTATAATGGTTTGGGTGGGTAATAAATATTTAATTTATATTTATATGAGTTATAAATGGGTGATTGTGTATCTAACCTATTTATGACCCAACCCAAAATTTACTCAACCCATCTAATTGCCACCCCTACTCACAATATAATTGATACTTTTTCTTTTCTTTTCTTTTTTTTGAGAATGAATATAATTGATACTTGATAATAGAGTGTGTACCTAAGTATCTACACATTCATAATGTAATGTTTCTACCAAAAAAAAATACACATTCATAATGTATAGGTCTCACAAATGAGAAAGTTCCACGTGTTGTAACTGAGAAGTTACATTTATCGAAAAGCATGATAACCTTTTGTGCCTTTAAGCTTAAAAACCACCTTGGTCATTGGAAAAGTTCTCTTAAAAATATTAATCCGAGACTGGCACTCCGCACTTTTCAATAAGCCACTTAGTACCCATTTGGTTCAGCTTTTAAAGCCCAAAAGTTGGCTTTTCAAAAACGCTGGCTCAAATGTGCATTTGATGAGAATAAAAGCCAACTTTTTAGAAAAAGTTGGCTTTTATATGTCTGAAGGATATGAGCGTTTTGGTTTTGGGTCAGTTGAGCTCCATAAATAAAAAGCTGAGTCTGAGAGTTTTCATTTATATCCGTTGGGAGAGTGAAGTTACGAAATTGCCCTTGACTAAAGGGCAAGGGTCTTAACACCTCAGAGAATCACGCACGCAGCTCCCTCATCTCATTTGTCTTAATACTTCAGAGAAATTGCCTTCTCATCTCATCTCTCTCTACGCAGCTCCCTCACAAAGAGATCGGCTCCTCTCAGCTCTGCTCTGCACTGCGTAAGTCTCTCTTTTCTTTTGTCTTGAAAATCTTCTTCCTCTTCTTCTTCTTTCTTTGTCTTCTTCAGCGGGCTTCCTCTGTAATTTTTTTTTTTTTTTTTATAATTTAATTTGTCTAATCTGATCTGAGAAATATGTTTTGAAGGTAGAGTTTTGATCAACAAAACACCAAGCAAGGCCGATCTGCTACCAAAAACAGCCAGGTACCAACACTGATCTGAAATTTTTTTTTTACCTATCTGCTACCAAAAAACTGCCGATCTGCTGCCAAAAAAATTTTCAAATCTTGCATGCTTTGTTCTTGCTAAAGATCTATTTATTCTGTTGCCGGGTACTGAAAAAAATTTGTGGGTAGATGCTTCGTAATTTTTTTTTTAATTTTGTGGATGCTCTGTTGTCCTCTCCCCTGCTTCGTACACCCCCTCCCTTTTCTTTATCTTTCATTTCTCTCTCTCAAAACTCTCTCTCTCACTGTGCGTGTTCGTGTTTGTGTTTGTGTGTGTCACTGTGTTCGTGCTTGAAGATGGGTTTGTTTTTGTTTTGGGTTTTACAGATTTTTTTAAAAATTTATTATTATTATTATTATTATTATTAATTTTTTTTTGTGTGGTTCTTGATGCCATCATTGATTCAATAATAGAATGTTAACTTTAATTACTCAGAATGAATGCTTGTTGAGTTATTACTCTGCATTAGTTTTTGGAGATGAGTTTGTTTTTGTTTTAGGTTTTACGGATTTTTTTTTCTTTCTTTTGTGGTTCATGATGCCATCATTGATTCATATTTGCTGAATGTTAGCTTAATTACTCATAATGAATGTTTGCTGAATGATCATTGCTGAATGATCATAACGATTATTGGGCTTGTTTGGTTGCTGCATGGTGAGGTGCTGCAGGGTGTGCGTGCTCTGCTGATGTGGGGTGCGTCTGCTGCTGATGGGGCATGCGTGTGCAGCTGCACACGCATGCCCCATCAGCAGCAGACGCACCCCACATCAGCAGAGCACGCACACCCCATCAGCACCCCACACAACCAAAAGTTTTTGTGTTTTAATGTTGATTATTAGTTATTTATTATCTAGGTTTTTAAGGTTGTGGTTGAAAGTCTTTTGCTTGATATGAATTTTCAAGTTTTATTAGTTATGTTATGGGGTTATATTTATTAGTTATTTTTATAGATGGGTAAAAACACCTCTTCCAACCCCGAGGTAAAAAAGGCTAGAGCAGATTAGGATATTAATCCAACATGGACAACTATTTTTTGTGACATTTGTGTGGAACAAATTGAAGCTGGGAATAGAACAAAAGGTGCTGGCTTTAATATCGAAGGTTGGGTCAATGTGGTGACCAAATTTTGTGATATGACCGGTCAAGACTATGATAGGGACCAATTAAAAAGTAGGTGGGATGTATTAAAAGGTGATTGGAGAGTGTGGGAACAATTGAGGAGTCTTGACACAGGTTTAGGTTGGGATGCTATGAAGGGAACAATTGCTGCTCCTAATGATTGGTGGAAGCGGAAGTTAAAGGTGAGTTGAGTATTTTATTAATATGTAGTTAGTTGGAGATAGTTTTTTTTATATTATTGTTAACTGAGTGAAATTACAATTACATTTTGTAGGAATTACCCAAAGCTAAAAAATTTTGAGAGAAAGGTCTACAGAATCTAGAACAACTTGAAATAATGTTTAGGGATGTTGCAGCAACTGGGGTAGCTGCATGGACCCCTTCTTCAAATACACTCCCTCCAACAATGCCAAGAGAGGGTGCTGGTGATTCAGATGGTAGCTCCGAATTTAAGGATAATCAATGTGACATGAGTTTAGACATTGATAGTTTGCTGCAAGGACATACTAGTCAATCACGTAGTTCAGGACAAAAGCGAACTAGTGAATCAATACCCTCACAGAAGAAAAAGAAGAAGATAGGAGGAGCTGCAATGTTGGACAATCGTATTAGTCAATTAATAACTGTATGTCAGAATAGGAATGAAGGTACTTCTCGAGAGTCACCAAGTTCAATTGATAATGTCATGGCGATTGTGAGAGCACTTCCTGGAGTGGATAACCAGTTTGCAGTTCAAGCTTCCGTTATCTTACTAAAAAAGTCACGTAGGGAGATGTTCCTAACTTTCAAGGAGCCAGAGTCAAAGCTGGAGTGGCTACAAGAAATGATTTGTTTAAACCAAAAGAAGTGACCAACCTTATGTGGTACTCTGTATTAGCTTAAGACTAATATTAACTTTATGTTGTATTAGCAGACGACTAATATTAGCTTTATGTTGTATTAACTTTAAACTAAGTTATGTGATATTTAGTATTATCTTTGGACTAATATATGTGTAATGTAAACACATTTGAAGCAACTGTTACAGTGTTATGTACTTGATGTTGAATTGTTTGATGTAGAGTTTGTTGATTATTATGTTGATTATATTAAGTATTTGCAATGGTTGATTATTTGTTACTTTGTTGTGTAGCCTAAACCAATATGGATAATTATAATGGTACTCATAAGAGTGACAATTTTATGGAACTATTAATGGATGAGGATTACAGAAATTACTGTGATTATCATGATGGTGGTGATTATAACTGTAGGGACTGGGTTTTTGGTTGCCCAAGCCCAATGGGCACGGGTCAAAAGCCCAACGAACCCCGCAATGAATTTATAGAGAGTGGGTCGAAGGTCTAGGCGCCGGCCGGCGCTCGAGTGGCGTGAACTCCGGTCTCTTTTATTTAAAGAAAAAAGACTTAAAACAGTTTACAACTGGGATGGGCTCCTCGGCCATGGGCCGAGGAGGCCCTTGCCCCTTTTTTCTCTCTTTTCCTTTCTTCTTCTCTACTAACCCTCAAGTTCTCCCAGAACCTGTAAATTATTACCGTCCTCTCTCTCAGAAAGGATTCCCTTACATTATATTCCCCTTGCCCAACCAATCCTAGCCCTACACTTGTTGAGTGATCATGACCTTCGCTCAGGTGCTTGTCCCATCAGTCGCCTTCCCAGTCTCTTTGGGAGTCGCGGCAACCAAGGCGACACTGGTGAAGGTCCTTTCCTCATTAATGCGGCCAGGGCAGTTGTCAGGTGCGTTTAGTGTAGAGATGACAGCTTGCTGCGAGCATGTTCCTTAAACTCTTGGACGTCCGATGATGAGGTCATCCTCGGACTTGGATGTCTCCTCGGTTGGGGCCTTCGGCCCAGGAATGAAGTGGGTTGGGCCGTGGGATTATTTGGCCCCACAATAGCCCCTCAAAATTTTGCTGTCCGCGTCCTCGGGCGGAGAGGAGGATTTTGATGTCCTCGGGTACGCATCATGTACCGTTGAGTTTGGCCCTCTGGGGGTACTGGAGTCTTTTCGCCAGCTTCAGAAGCGTTACCGATGCCTTGAAGGGCGCGACGTGCCCTTCATTAAATCCTGACGGCTTTGTGCTCCCCACGTTCAACGGGAGGATGTCAATCCAACGGTGGGGATTTGCCTAACGGTTGGGGGTGGAAAAACCCGCTCTGTTCCTTGATTTTAGGGTATAAATACCCATTTGAAAGTCCGGTTCCTCTGCTTCTTTGCACTCAAAAGTCTACATCTCCAGCATAAAAGACCTGTCCGAGGAGCTTCTACATCTTTCTGTAAGTCACTCTATCTCCTTTTGAACTTTCTCCTTTTCCATCTTTGCCTCTTTTTCGTTTACTCCCTCTTAGCTCGTTTAGGCTTCATTTGGGATGGGTATTTTTAAGAAGTATGTCCTCACTGAGGAGGCGATGGAGAAATTCATCGCCGACTACAAGATACCGGCCAATGTGGGCTTGAGGTATTGTGCGGAGGGTGAGTGGCGCTTTCGGAGGCAGGAGGGTGAAGTAGTGATTCCCATCGTTGCCTTCGTTGAAGGTGGCATGAGGATTCCCATGGGTCCGGTGATGAGAGACTACCTGATGCACTTCCGGTTAGCCCCCACTCAGTGTGCTATCAACGTCTTTAGGGTCCTGGGCTGTGTTGATGCCCTAAATGAAAAGATGGGCCTGAGATTGACCCACCATGACATCAACTGGTGCTATAATCTCCAGTGCCTGAAGGGCGAAACCTACTATCTGAAGACCAGGGATGACAGAGTCTGGCTCATTCAGTGTCTCCCTGAGTCCAGCAAGGGGTTGAACAAAGACTTCCTCATCGTGTCCGGAGAGTGGCATGATGGCCTTCACTGCCCGACGACGGAGGGAACCCCAGGTGGGCAGTGGAAAAATGGAGAGAGAGAGAGTTCCAGGACCCTAATCAGTTCCATCTTTTCTCTCGTCCCTCTTTCTTGCACTGTTTGGTTTCTAATGTGAATGTGTTTCCTCTTGCAGATCCGCACGCCTTCACGCGCCACTTCAGCCTAATCAACCGGGAAGACTTGCAAAAGGCGCTGAGGGCAGAGGTTTTTGTGAACGACGCCGATAATCAGGTTAGGGCCGCTCACGAAATTTTGAAATACGACCCGGCTCACAAGTCATTTGCGGCGCCGAAGCACGTGATCAGAGCGAAGGATCCTCGGCTTCGGAAGATAACTGTAACCGAGGACGGGTTTCGGTTCCCTGAGGTGCCCTCCACATCAGAAGGCGCAATACCTGCGGGTCCCTCCTCCTCCTCCCTTAGAATCTCGGAACCCGCCGAAGTAGGCCCTGAGAGGGAAGTGGAGGTTGCTGATTTTGGCCCCGCCGAGGACGAATTTAGCGTGTTCGATCAAGCTTACCAGTCCGAGGACCCTCCAGGAGATTTGGGTGACCCTCGTCTGACCGAAGCGGATTTCTCAGCGTCCAAGTCCTCTTCTCGGCAGAAAATGGGCTACAAGAAGAAGCCGCAAGTTAGTTTGACGGAACTGATCGAAGGCCAGCCGGAGAAATCTAAGTCGGAGCTCGCTCCTCCTCCTCCAAAAACTCGTTCTGCCCAGGGCAAGTCGGCTTCTACCCAATCAGGGCTTCCTCCCTCTCTGCCCAAGACGAGTCTGCCTTCCAGACGTGAGCCCTCTGATCCCAAGCAGAAGAAGGATAAGGGCAAGAGGCCAGTTGAGGAGAGGTCCGAGTCCCCACGGGAGGAGGGTGATGATCGGCGGCCGTCCAAACAGTTGAAGATAGGCTCCCGAGGCCAGGACAAACAGGTCGACGACCAGCCCGAGCCTCAGGCCTGGCTTCCTGCCCCCATGCTCCGCGGGGCGCCGCTGAGGGAAGACTCCTCCCTCAGAGATTTCAACAAGGGCGAGGGCACATACGTGGCCGACGCGGTGGAGAGGTGCCTGTTACTCTCAGCCGACATGGCAGAGCTGGCGACTATGAGGAGCAGGGAGGTCTTCCTCTGCCTCAAGCGGTACTTGGGGATGGTAAGCCCCTCAATACTTGTGACTTTTCCTAATTGTAGCTCTTCCTTTCCGCTTTTTGGTCTCAGCTTATGGTGTATTTGTTTTGTTGGACAGGCCGTTCAAGCTACTTATAGGTTGGAGGACGTGGCCCGTGACCAGGGGAAAGCCATGGAGGTGGAGCGCGAAAAACGTCTGGAGGCCACCCAGGTTCTTAAGCACTCTGAGGCTGATCTATCCAAGGCCCGGGAGGAGTTGAGTGCGATGACCAGTGCCCGGGACACTGCCCTGTCCGGTCTCGCCGGTTTTCAGAAGCAGGCCGAGGATTACTCGAAGCGCCTGGCTGAGGCGGAGGAGCAGCTGAAGACTGTAAAGGGGTTGCTTGCAGATTTGCCCAAGAAAGTGGCTGCCGCCGAGTCGGACAAGAAGGCAGCCGAGTGGGCGAGGGACGAGGCCGTGAGGGCCAAGTTTGAGGCTAACCATGGCAGGGAGGAAGCCCTGGCCGCTATGAAGGAAGCCGAGGAGGAGGCTTACGCCGCGGGGATGGAAGAGACAGCAGCAACATTTAGGTCTGAAGTCCCCGGGTTGTGCAGGCGCTACTCTGCCGAGGTTTGGAGGGAAGCTCTCAGGCAGGCTGGGGTCGAGGCCTCATCTGACTTGTGGAAGGAGGAGAATGTGTACTACCATCCTGCCATCCGCGAGGCGGCTCTAAGTGGCACTGAGGCCGAGGAGGCTGTGGAGGAAACCGGCACTGCTACGGGTGAGGACACATCAACTGCTGAGCCCGTGGCTGAGCCCGCCCAAGGAAGTGACCCTTCCAAGGTGGCAGAATCGGGTGAGGGCCCCGTTGGGGAGGCGCCCCAGGAGGCTGTGAAGTCTGGCGCTGGAGCTAGAGCTCCCGCTGCTGAGGAGGCAGCTATTCCTGCTTCGCCTTCGCAGGCCGTCCCCTCTGGCCAAAGCTCAGAAAGCCTTGATACTGCTATGGTCCAGCCCCAAGCTGAGGGAGGAGTATAAGTGAGTGGGGCAGGCCCTCCGACCCTGTTGTCTTCCTAGTCCTTTGTATTTTCTTCTTTTTTCTTTTTGCTTTGTGACTGTAATGTGGTACTCACCATGTAATATTTGTGAACTTAATGGGATGCGAGTTTTATTTCTTTCCTGTTTGTTGTGGTTATTTGCTTACTTGCACGTTATTCGTTCTTTCTTTACTTGTGTAATTTTATCTTTAATTGCACCTCGGCCAGTCGCGGCATCAATTGTTGCAGCGAGGGCATGTATGCTCGAGTGGGCCCATCTTTCCCTAAGGGCTGGGTAGAAAATTCTTTAGGTTGACACTTAGGTTCTCCTTGATGTGGTTGGCTTCCCCACAAGCCTAAGTCCGAGGACCGTACAGTGCTTTGGGTTCTGGCTAACACTTAGAATCCTCTGAAGTAGTTAGTTTCCCCACAGGTCTGAGTCCTGGGATCATGCAGCGCTTTTGGTTCTGTCCAACACTTGGAATCCTCTGAAGGAGTTAGTTTCCCCATAGGCCTGAGTCCTGGGACCATGCAGTGCCTTGGTTCTGTCTAACTCTTAGGATCATCTAAGGTGGTTGGTTTCCCCGTGAGCCTAAGTCCGAGGACCGAGCAGAGCCGTGGTTCTGCCTAACCCTTAGGTTCATCTGAAGTATTTAGCTTCCTCGTGAGCCTGAGTCCGAGGACCATGCAGTGCCTTGGTTCGGTTGCTACCTTCAGGATAAGTGGCTAGCTCCCCATAGGCTTGGGTCCGAGGACCATACAAGACCCAGGTACAGTTGCTGCCTTCCAGATAAGTGGCTAGCTCCCCATAGGCTTGGGTCCGAGGACCATACAAGACCCAGGTACAGTTGCTGCCTTCCAGATAAGTGGCTAGCTCCCCATAGGCTTGGGTCCGAGGACCATACAAGACCCAGGTACAGTTGCTAGGTGGTTAGCTCCCCTAGGCTTGAGTCCGAGGACCATGCAAGACCTAGGTACAGTTGCTAAGTGGTTAGCTCCCCGTAGGCTTGAGTCCGAGGACCATGCAAGACCTAGGTACAGTTGCTAAGTGGTTAGCTCCCCGTAGGCTTGAGTCCGAGGACCATGCAAGACCTAGGTACAGTTGCTAAGTGGTTAGCTCCCCGTAGGCTTGAGTCCGAGGACCATGCAAGACCTAGGTACAGTTGCTAAGCGGTTAGCTCCCCGTAGGCTTGAGTCCGAGGACCATGCAAGACCTAGGTACAGTTGCTAAGCGGTTAGCTCCCCGTAGGCTTGAGTCCGAGGACCATGCAAGACCTAGGTACAGTTGCTGCCTAGCGCTGGGCATCTTGGAGCGGTTAGTTTCCCCATAGGCCTGAGTCCGAGGACCATGCAGTGCCTTGGTTCTGTCTAACGCTTGGCCTCTGGAAGTAGGGGTTTGTCCTCGGTTTGCTTTACTGGGGACGATTCCACCTTCGGATGGATCATGATCTTACACATGGCATTGACCTTATCTCCATCTCGAGCATTCATCTTTCTCATTTGCGAAGCGTCCCTTGGCCGTTCGTGTTCCGCGCCTGACACTTCGGTGCGCGAGACGCGCCTTCATTAATGGCCTCGTAAATCCTCATAAGCACAACGGTTTGCGGCTCCCTTGGAATCTGGCCGCGTTATTACCATCCAACGCTTCGTTAACCAGCTTTTCGAATTCTGCGTGGATTTAATTCCCACCTACCTTCATCCCCTATATAAGGCCCCCTGGGGGAATGGTTTCTCTTCATTCCATGAACTTCTCAACCCAACCAGAAAGAAGATACCCCTTCAACTCCCCATGCCCCTTTAACAACCCCGCCGGAATTGTGACCGGAGTTAGGCGGTATGGGGCGGCTTTGGACGGACATGAGAACATCCGTGCCAAGAGCCGTTGTGGCCGTAGCCCCCACTGGGCTTTCGGTGCGGCAGAATCTAGGCGTAACCCCGATGGCGCCATGCACGGTGGCCCGGAGGGATATTGTTGAAGTACCTAACGTCCCTCCTCAGAGCGCACCCCCGACGGAGGAGACATGCGAACTCTCATTATGTGCGGCGCCCGAGTGTTGCCGTCACCAACGGCCAACGCTCGTGGAGGTTGGAGAGAATCAAGGGAACATCATGGGGGAGGGCGTCCCGGAGCCCCTGCATCTGCTCCTCGCTTTGTTCAAGCTCTCAGCCCCCTTCCGCCCCCTTATTGTCAAGCTCTCCCATTCTCTTTATGCCAATAAGGGGACGAGTTGACATCTCCCTCTAGCTAGTTTTTGGTTGGGTCCGCCTGGGCCTCTGATTGTAGGACTAGCTGGTAGGAACAGTTGTAAAACAAGCCTGCCTAAGCCTCTGATTGTAATCTGTGACTTTTTTTTTGAATAATATCAAGTACTTTTCTTTTACTGTTGAATCTTTTGTCTTCAAGCTTTTATCTTTCTGCAACGTTCTTCTTTTTGATAGTTTTTTTTTTTTTGCATCACCGCCGATCCTCCATGGAATGGTTGTTTAGAACAGTCGCCTGTTGCGCCAACCGGTGCACTAATCCTTCCCACAGACGGCGCCAATTGTAGGGACTGGGTTTTTGGTTGCCCAAGCCCAATGGGCACGAGTCAAAAGCCCAACGAACCCCGCAATGAATTTATAGAGAGTGGGTCGAAGGTTTAGGCGCCGGCCGGCGCTCGAGTGGCGTGAACTCCGGTCTCTTTTATTTAAAGAAAAAATACTTAAAACAGTTTACAACTGGGATGGGCTCCTCGGCCATGGGCCGAGGAGGCCCTTGCCCCTTTTTTCTCTCTTTTCCTTTCTTCTTCTCTACTAACCCTCAAGTTCTCCCAGAACCTGTAAATTATTACCGTCCTCTCTTTCAGAAAGGATTCCCTTACGTTATATTCCCCTTGCCCAACCAATCCTAGCCCTACACTTGTTGAGTGATCATGACCTTCGCTCAGGTGCTTGTCCCATCAGTCGCCTTCCCAGTCTCTTTGGGAGTCGCGGCAACCAAGGCGACACTGGTGAAGGTCCTTTCCTCATTAATGCGACCAGGGCAGTTGTCAGGTGCGTTTAGTGTAGAGATGATAGCTTGCTGCGAGCATGTTCCTTAAACTCTCGGACGTCCGATGATGAGGTCATCCTCGGACTTGGATGTCTCCTCGGCTCGGGCCTTCGGCCCAGGAATGAAGTGGGCTGGGCCGTGGGATTATTTGGCCCCACAATAACAATGCTGACAATAATAATGATGGTGATAACAATGATGATGATGGTGATAACAATGATGATGATGATGGTGAGAGTAGTGACAGTGACAGTGATTCTGATGATGATGATAGTAATGACGATTTTGATGAGGAGTTTTAGTAGCTTGTGGCAGTTACTTGTGAAGCAGTTGTGACATATTTCAATAAATACATTAATAAGACTCCTTGTTATGATTCTGTACAAACAGGGTGGGTTTGGGTGAGACGCTGCATGGAAGGTAATGAGATACTGTGTTACAACATGTTTAGAATGAAAAATGAAGTGTTTAGTCATTTGTGTCAAGTTTTACAACGTGACTATGGACTTCAACATTCAAGGAATATAAGGTTAGAAGAGTCAGTGGCAATCTGTTTACTGATACTAGGTCATGGAACATGTAACCGAATGGTTCAAGAAATATTTCAGCATTCGGGTGAAACTATAAGTAGACATTTTGAGAAGATGATTACTCTGTTGGGTGCTCGCTTTGCAGCTGCATATGTAAAGCCTTCTGATCCAACTTTTAGTGAAGTTCCAACCAAAATACAAGACCATCCAATTTATTGGCCACATTTCAAAGTATGTGTACTATTGTATATTTGAATAAGTGTTATTGTCTTTAAGATAATACAATGCATGTGGAACTGAAAACTATTAATGTTTTTATTAGGATTGCATCGGTGCGATTGATGGCACACATGTGACAGCGGTTGTACCTACTGAGAAGTCCATTCCATACTATGGAAGAAAGGGATATCCAACCTAAAATGTGATGGCTGCATGTGACTTTGATATGTTATTCACATTTGTTTTGCCTGGATGGGAAGGTGCAGCACACGACACTCACATTTTTCTTGATACTATTCGTAAAGAAAGTAACAACTTTCCGCACCCACCACCAGGTTTGTAATTGATTAATTAATTGTTCATTATAATGACATATTGTGTGAGTATGTTAATACAATTGAATTTTTTTTTTTCTAGGGGAATATTATGTAGTTGATTATGGATACCCAATGGTGAAAGGCTATTTGGCACCATACAAGGGGATATCATACCATCTTCAAGACTTTCGAAGAAGAGGTGGAAGCCCTATAACTAGACATGAATAATTTAATCATGCTCACTCATCTCTTCGATGTGTGATTGAGCGCACTTTTGGTGTGTGGAAGAATAAATGGAGAATTATCAGAAACATGCCATCTTTTCCATTCCATATCCAAATACTTATTGTATCTGCTACTATGGCTCTTCATAATTTTGTTAGACTAAATGATAAGGATGATAGGGGCTTCATAAACGCCAATCGAGATTCAATTTCTAGAAGAGAATATAATAGTGAAGTAGGTAGCAGTTATGAGCAGAACTTAGGATCTTTAACAGACCCTGCGATGGTGGTTCTTCGTGATTCCATTGCTAATTCCATTTAGGGGGATAATAATTAGTAGTTGTCTTTTTTATTTATTTATAATATCATGTAGTACAATTTAAACTTGGGTTATTGGTATGTATTTTATCATCTTTTTTACATTTTTGTGTTGTACAATTTAAAATTGGGTTATTGATATGTATTTTATATCTTTTTATATTTTTATGTAGTACAATTTAAATTTGGATTATTGGTGTATATTTTATCATCTTTTTACATTTTCATTTTGTGCTTCATGATGATGAAAATTATTTAGATTTAATTAATATTAATAAGAAGTCATTAATGGTAATAGCAAATAATTATGACACTAAAAAAGAAAAATTGCCCAAACATTATTAAAATAATACCAATAATATATTTATTATTATTATTATTATTATTATTATTATTATTTAGTAAGTATATGACGTAGTTGATTTTTAATTAAGTATGAAATAAACTCACATCCAAAAAAAAAAAAAAGGATGAAATAAACTCCCTTATAATACATTGTCCTTTTTGGTAATTTATCCTTTAAACAGTCACTTTTATAAGTGCTAGCCAAACACTCAGTTTTTTCAAAAAGCAATTTTTAACAGTTAACACTCAGCTTTTTGAAACTCAACTTTTTCATTATGGACTTTTTGAAAACTCCACTTTTTTATTATGCACTTTTACGAAAAGCTTAACCAAACTCACCCTTAGACAATTGGTCAAAACTTAGTTAAAGAAGTTTCTACAATATAATGTTAATAAAATATATTAATAGCAACTTAACAAGATTTCCATTACGATCATCGAAAAAAAAAAAAAAAAAAAAAACAAGACTTCCATTACCTGGCTTACTCATTTCCTTTTTTCCCCCACCCCACCCTTGAAAATAGATTGCTCTTAGCCTGAATGCTGGTTAGTTGGACCTAAAATTCTGACTTTTTACGGTTTTACCTACCCCCTTTAGACATTGAATTTTTTTCTTTTTTTTAAAGAGAACTTTAGAGTTTAGACATTGAATTGAATAGTGATTTTTCAAAGGTAGATACTGATTTGAACCTTAAATATTAATTTAAAATAGAACCTTGAATAAGAAAATTTTAAAAATGAGGTGCACCGTGCATCAATCTTACCAAAAAGAAAATTGGATAAAAAAATTTTAAAAAAAAGGTACTTCAATTTTATAATATTATAGTGAGTAAACAAGTTAGTTCAATTGTTAAAACTTCTTATCATAAAATAAGAGGTTTAAGATGAAAATGGTCTATACCAAAAATCTTATAATAAGGTCAATACTTTACAAAAGAATATTTTAAATATATAATTTGGAGGAGATACTTATTATATTATTTGTGATAGGCAAATTAGAGAGGTTATAAAAATAAAAATAAAAAGTCTAAAATCATAAAAAAATTTACAACTTTTTGTCACAACTGTAATATGATAGAGTGTGATTGATAAAAGAATATAATAAATCCTTATATAAATGATGATTAACTACTAGAACTATAACAAAAAATTTGTGGAGTAATTTGTCATTATAAAATTTAAGGGAATGGAAAATGGTATACGCTTGGGTGGGTGATGTCATGTAGATTAGGTCATGCAAAAGGGAATTCCTTGTACGTCATCTCTTCTTAATAACACGTGCCTAGTGGCTACTGGGTTGTAGTAATCCAATTTAGATCCGTGTCGGTGTCTAACTCGGCCTGACTCATTATAATTATATGGATTTTACTAATGTGTGCTCTTAATTTATATTTTTGAAAAAAAATTCTCGAGATTTGAAAAAGTAACGACAATTTTTTCAATTCTCGAAAAAATGTTTCTAAAAATAAAAAGTTTAATATGTGCCCTAAGGACACACATTAACCGGACCCTAATTATATATATTTATCTTGTCATTGATGGAGGAGGGCCAGCCCATACCGACCTCCGATTCATTCAAACGAAACTCACCGTCCAATCACTCCAGTCAACTCTTGACAATTATATATATTTAAGGCTCTCTCAAGTCTCAATGCCAATCAATCTTTACAGCAGTGGACAACACACGGAGTTAACCGACATGATATGTGTCCCATTTTGCCACGACTTCCGATCGTGTCGACTCCAGCTTCAGAGTCCACACTAAAACCATTTCTTACATTTTCTTTGTGCATTACAACACATATGAGATATATATATATGACTACAGTACCATATGACACTGACAGTACATAGATTATTGGATTTGGTTTCAATCACATCTTGTTTATATATTCTCCTCTCTCTCTTTTCTAGTAAAAGATTTCGGTTAATGTTTGACCATTCATTTAAAAAAAAAAATTCACTTTTTTATTTTTTTTACAAAAGTTTTTATTAAATAATTTACTAAAGTGTGCTCTTAAATGCCATACTAAAACCTATAGTAAAAATATCTAAAATTCTTCAAATATTTAAAATAATTTGTAGATATAAAAAAAAAATCATTTTTCTTTCTATATTATTATATATATAATTTCAAAGACATACGTCTAGAATTCATGTATTGTTTCTCTACTTTATATTCTAGAAAGAATATACCCAGAGAAAGTTTGCTTCATGCTATAAAGATTAAGTCTAACATCATAATTAATTTTATAATTTTACTACAACTTTGTCATATGGCAACTCATAAGTGGTGAAATTATGGACCCATCATTTTATTTCCACCACTTACAACATATCACGTAGGTAAATTGTAACAAAAGTTGTAAAAATTATTGTGGTGGTAGACTTAATAATAAATTTAAATTGGCCGATAAGGAACTTTAAAAACATATGCGAGCGAGAGCTTGATCCAATAAAGAACCAATAAATAATACAAAACCACATGACTCCTTAATTAATTTAATGATTGCTAAATCATTCCACTCTTACATATTTAATAATCAAAATCTTCAAATGAAAGAACCAATAAATAATACAAAACCACATGACTCCTTAATTAATTTAATGATTGCTAAATCATTCCACTCTTACATATTTAATAATCAAAATCTTCAAATGACAATACGTCTTAAGGTTTTAATAATTAATTTAAAGGCTTACTTTTGTCCCAATAAATCAAGCTATTTACCCTATTTATTCATTGTCTTCTATACTTGCACTTGCAATTTTTTTGGGGGTAAATTTCACTAAACTACCCTGAGATTTGGGTTAATACCACTCAAGTCCACAACTTTTAAAAAGTGACCAACTTGGTTCTTGAACATCGTTTAATCTCTAGACGCTGTTTAAACCCGTTAGTTGTTCTCAGTCTCTCTTCTCTCTTTCCACTTCTCTCTTCTCTCTCACCCCTTTCACATACCCTTATCTTCTCTCTTAGACCTCTCTGGCTTTCTCTTTTCTCTCTCACCCACGGCGGTCGGTGGCTGAAGACTCCCTCTCCCAACCTTTGGCAATGGCCAAACCCATGTATTGCTATTAAGATCTCTCTCTCTCTCTCTCTCTCTCTCTCTCTCTCTCTCTCTCTCTCTCTCTCTCTCTCTCTCTCTCTCTCTCTCTCTCTCTCATCAGAGCCATGAAGACAGTTGGTTAAGGATTTTCGAGCTTCTCCTCACCACTGTTGCTGTTGTTCCTCGTCGAAGGCTCTAATTGAGTGCTACTAACACTAGCTTTGGTGTTCCTCAGCAATGTAAGAAAAAGTTTGTATTTGTGCTTCTGTTTGGGTTTAGGTTTCTGTGCCAAACGTCAAATGTTTGGCGAAGACCCATGAGCTCCACCACTGCCACATGCAACAAATCACACTGGCAATGCCACCACTAGTGGTTGTGAGTCTTTCTCCTCTTTCTTCGTTGGTTTGGGTTTTGGGGAATTTAGGACTGAGTTTTCTTATAGTAACGAGGATTTAATGATTTTTTTTTTTTGGGGTTTTAAATGTGGGTTTTGGGTATGATCATTTGTGAATCTGTGGGTATTTTCTGATTTAATTTCTGTATCAAAATGGGTCTAATATAATGTTTTTTTTTTTTTTTGGTATGTATGATTATGAATCTGTGTTTGTAATATGAGATTTTTGGGGTTTCAAGTTTTATATGGCTATGTGTGTTTGTTTGTGTTTGTTTGTGTTCTATGACACAGTGTAGCCATGTAGTGTGATTCTTAGAAACTCAAAGATCTTAGCATGAGCTAGGCATTCAATAAAGGAGAGAGAGCATGGGAGAGAAGAGAGAAGAGGAAAGAGACAGGACAGGCTAAGAACAACTAACGAGTTTAAATGGCGTCTAGGGACTAAATGGTGTTCAAGGACTAAGTTGGTCACTTTTTAATAGTTGTGGACTTGAGTGGTATTAATCCAAACCTCATGGTAGTTTAGTGTAATTTACCCCCCCCCCTTTTTTTTGGCGCCAAAGATTTAGATTGTGTTTACGTGCCTTGAACTTTACGGAAAGCATAAATTGGCCATGTTTGCCATTGTGATTTTAATTGTCAATCCTACTCTAATCCCACTTTTTGTATTCTTGAAAGGGAAAGGTTAAGGGGGGGCAAAGATTTAGATTGTGTTTACGTGCTCTAAACCTTAAGGAAAGCGTATATTGGCCATTTTTGCCACTATGATTTTAATTCTCAATCCTACTCCAACCCCACTTTCTGTATTCCTAAAAGGGAAAGGTTAACGGGGGACCAAAGTTTAGATTGTGTTTACTTGTCCTAAACCTTATGAAAAGCATATATTGGTAATGTTTACCACTAGGATATTAATTCTCAATCCTATCCCAAACCCACTTTTTGTATTTTTGAAAGGGAAAGGTTAATGGGTATTATAAGATGTTCATTAATGATGATTTATTGTGGGATTCAGCTAATAAAAATTGGTATAAATTAATGAAGGACTGAAAAAACCCCACCTTTTGTATTCTTGAAAGGGAAATATTAACGGGTACCATAAAATGTTTGTTAAGGATGATTTATTGTAAGGTCCAATTAATAAAAAATTGATATAAATTAATAAAGGAATTGAAAATATTACTGAAGTAATAAGTGAAATTCAAAAAGTTAGTTTCTCTACACCATATAAAGCTAATAAAATTTTTGATATAAAACAAAATAATGTAATATAAAACTATTTTTTAATGGACACCTTATCTTACGATGCCGCACTAACACTACTCTTTAGTTTGATTTGATGGACGCGGATGTAGGCATGTAGGTATTCTCTTTTCTTGCATTAATATGTAAGCATATCTTTTTAGTAAGTATCACATTTATTTGTAGAATCAACGAGCTTTTCATCATTCACACGGGAATCATAATAATATGCATTCAATAAGTTTTGGAATATGACAGTTTTTACTTTTTTATTTATTTATTTAATTTTTTTTTTTTGGTAATGGATGAAATAATTAAAATGATATTAGTAATTTCTTTATATAAGTGATATTGGTCCAATGATAATTTATAACATAAATAACTATTAAAAATTTCCTTCTCAAAAAAAAAAAAAAAACTTTTAAAATAATTTGTGAAAATTTATTATGGATCTTGTATTGTAGTAAACCATTAATTGTAAATACATTTTATGAAAATTTATCAACTCTTCATGCATAAAAGATGAGTTTTGAAGAAAAATTGTATTCGGATTTTTGAAGGTATACAAGGTGCCAAGTTTACTGTATAGTATATGCATGTACAAACAAATATCCAAATAGCATCTTTCATTTATGTTATACTTTGACGGCAATTTTTCTCATAATAAAATTGCTTTGTTATTGTCCATACAGTAAAATTCTAAAAAATTTTATTTTTCTCTATAAATGACCAAATTGTCTATCAAAAATAGATAAAACATTTAATCTCACTAGAATAATGAAATTTTCAAAGAAAATTTTTTTTTTTTTTTGAGAGAGAGTTTCAACTTATGGCGTCCGCTCCTGATGATAGCTCTTTATCATCAGACCAAGATACCAATCAGTTTTAGGTGTAGGCGGGGGATTGAATCCCAAATCTCTTATACAACCATCAGAGACTTTACCAGTTAAACTAACTGAAACCCACAAATTTTTAAAGCAAATTAAATTCAATATATGCCAATAAAAAAAATTTCCTTGCCTTTATAGTCAATGGACTACACTATCAAGTCATTTTCTCTATAGATGACTAAATTGTCTATCAAAAACAATTTAGTCTTGGTTGGTTTGGGTTAATTAAGTCTATAGATGACTAAATAAGGTTGGTTTGGGTTAATTAAGTCTAAGGTTGGTTTGGATTATTTTTTTTCTAAAAAAAATTAAGATATTTATTTGTTTAAAATTTTTTATAGTTTATTTTTAATACAATTATACTTTTTGTTAGTAATATTCTACCCTAGTACAACTTGCTACCAATTCATCTAATTAAGTCCAAGTAGTTAATTAGTCGGATTCATTAATACTAATAAACAATGAATAAGCACAACAAGAACAACCACACACACACACACACACACAAAGAAGAAGAAGAAGAAGAGGAATTGTTCATGAAGTGAAAATCCAACCCCAAAAAAAACACACTCTGCGACCTAGCCCAATCTCGTCAAATCTACTATGAATAGATTGTGATACAATCGAGACTTACATGACCTCCAATACATATAACCCGACTTGTATATAAGCTCCCAGCTTCTTATTGCAACTGCTTCCTCATACTTTGTTTTCATGTGATTTGTCATCTTAAGTTAAGATGTTGACCATTAAATCAAGCTCTCAATTACTTTAAGGACACTTGAAGATTTGTAGTAGTCTCTATGATTTCAATGTCTCGCTCCAACAACATGAAAAATGATCTTTGTGTTTTGAGTGATTTGATTATTATCTCAATAGTTTTATCAATTTAGTGAGGGTTGGAAGACACACTAGGGTAAAACAGTGTTTTCATTCGATTCTAGATGCCATCTTCCTTCTCTAGAGATTATAATTAAGGTATGGTTTTAATACAAATAGGGTTTGAGCTAAAGATTTGCACAAATCTTACTTTGGAAGCAAGGTAGGGAAATTCCCGTAATTAGATTTTGTTCAATGACAAAACTTAGGTACAGTACTTTATATACTGTTCTTTAAGTTCATCTCTTAAGATTTAGCCATGTATGTAGCTATTTATCTAAAAAATACATTTTCATCTCATAAGAAAAAATACACATGACAGAATCTAAAAAATGGAACCTAAAAAACAGCACCTAAATACTGTACCTAAGTCTTGCTCTTTATTCAACTAAATGTCTAACATATATCTCAGTCACGAGAGTTTTTGCTAGACTTTTACTTGATCAAAAATTGGCTTATTCAACTAAATTTTTATTTTGCTCGACCAAATTTTGATTTCCCTCAATCATATAGCTTGATTAGCACTCTTTTTTCCAGTTCCAATTGTAGCATTCATTACCCAAAACTTGGTACATGTAAAACCCCAAAATACATAAAAATTTACAACACTATATCCTAATAGTTTTTACATCCCAAAAAGTTACCAACACTAACTAATAAAAATATAATTTAATTAAAATTTATTCCAAGAAAAACTAAAAATATCTCTGGTGATCTTTCGGTGCGAGCATGTGCAACTCTACCAGTAAGATTAGGGGTGGCAAATAGGTGGGTTTGGATAGGTTTGGGGTGGACATAATTAGGTTGGGTATATAAAACTCATTTGCCCATTAAAACCCATTTAACTAATTGCTTTTAACCCAAATCCAACCCAACCCAATTATTATTGGTAAACCCCAACCCACCTAATTACCCAATTATCAAAATTACCAAAATGCCACTACTAAAATTCAGTTTGGCAATTCAATTTTTAATTAAAAAAAGAAAAAAAAAAGGAAAGAAAGGAGAATTCAACAAAAGAATCCAAATTTTCTTTTTCTTTCTATCCCTTTCCCAGTTCACTTGCTTATATTTTCTCAGCAACCAAACATAAAGTACAATCTCAAATTTCACAGAGAAAGAGGGAGAGGATTGAGTACTTGTGGGATTCTTTATTAGGTTCATCCAAACACCAAACAGAACTACACAGAGTAGAAAGCTTTTTATTTGTTTTTTCAATGGATTCAAATCAATCGGAAATGCAAGAACCGAATACGACACCGACAAGCTGAGCTACGAAATCTTCTTTATTCTAGACGAAGTTTCTCTATTCTAGATGACTAGAAGCTTTGGATCCCCAAGCAGATCACTCCGGCAGCCAAGTCCAAGCCGGAAACTCAGCCTCAAGCTCAACTGCAACCGACGATGGTCGTTAATGGCGTATTGGCAATCAAGAACTAGAGAGGCAAAATCTGCATTTTGAGCATCGTCGAAGGAGGCATGCGAGGCATCAGATCGTGCAACGAAGCCATGGAGCTCTCTCTCTTTGTCTCCCTCCATTTCTCTCTCATAGATTACTGTTATCATCCAAATTTTTTTTGTATGGAAAAAAGATGGGTTTAGATTTAGGATTGTTGTAGTTATTGTGTTTGTGGATGATGATTAATTGATTATAAAGTTGGTTTACTTCTTTATCTGTTGTGTTTGGTTAGTGGGAAAATTCTAAGGAATGAGGGAAAATGAAAACCCTCTTGAAACCTGAATCGTCCCAGACTGGGTTGGTTTTGTGTGTGTGTGTGTGTGTGTGTGTGGGAAGGCTGGGTTAAATTTGGGTGTATTGTTTTTGGGTTAAATGGGGTTTTAGTTAAAACCCAATAATTATTGGGTCCAATTGGGTTGATGTCCATTTAACCCAATTAGTAATTGGGTGGGTTTGAGTTTAATTAGAGTGGGTGAGTTGGGTGAGCAAATGGGTTTGGGTTTATTTTGCCACCTCTAAGTAAGATCTAGAATTGAACAATTAGTACAAATAAATTAGGGTAAAATATCATTTTTTTTCCCTAAACTTTTACAAATTTTTTTTTTCATTTTTAAACTTTACAAAGCGTTTTACTTTACGTTATTCCATCTATGTCCGTTAGTGGCCTAACAAAAGGTTGATATGGGACCTGATTTGGGATTTTTTTTTTTAAATAACTATAAAACCCAAATTATATTATTAATTAGGTAACGTTTCAAACATATTTGGTTTCTAACAATTCGAGCATATTGTATTTAAGTTTCCTATTTTGCTGGCCAAGAAATCAAGTTCATTGAGGTCGATTTTTGTACATAGAAATTGAGTCTACTGGACTCGATTTCGTTGCCCATACCTGACGAACGACCAGAGAACGAGCAACCCAGGCGGCGAAATCAAGCGATGGCGACGAGGCGAAGGCTCACATCGGAGTTAATGTGGGTGTTTCTTGCCACCGCTCCGGTGATGTTGCTGCCGCACTGTCAGGGTCGCCGATCTGGGTTACAGCATCCACAAACCTCTAGTCGCAGTCCATCGCAGTTGGGGCTTTGGATCCAAAGTGAGAACCAAGCAAGCCAGGCAGCGAGGAGAAGCAACCCAGGCAACGATTCTGACTAAACCCAAGCGATGATCTGATCAGGTATTTGTTTTGGGTTTTGTATTTTGGTTTTGTTCATGGGTTTTTGGGGTTTTGTTCATGGGTTTCTGCAGATGCTGAAGGAAAGAAGAACCAAACAGAAACCGAGTTCAAAGGACTCGATTTTCATGTATAGAAACCGAGTCTACTGAACTCGATTTTCATATACAGAAACCGAGTCCTCTGAACTCGATTTATGTGCTTACGTGGAGTTTTTGTCCTCCTCAGCTGGGGGCAAAACAGGAAAATAACAACCAGAAAATCGAGTTCTCTGGACTCGAATTGTTAGAAACCAAATTAGTTTGAAACGTTGCCTAACTAATGATATTGTTTAGGTTTTATGGTTATTTTCTAAAAAATTCCCTTGATTTGGACAAAACTATTTTATTTAAAACATTTTGAACATGTGGCACAAAGTCATTGGCACACATGGAAATAGAAATCTAATGAAATTACACCCACTGAACCCAATGCCCAAACCTCAATAGCGGCAGCCTCAACCGGCGAGCACAATCAGCTACTCCAAGGCGGCGACCTCGGTTGTGAAATTCCGACCCCATACTGGTGACATTAATTTTTGGGCTGATCTAAATCTTTTTGTCATTGTGAAAGGTTTGCGTGAAGCTTTAGGAAACTTGTCTGACTTTGCATGAATTTTTTTGGGTAAAATATCATTTTCGTCCTTAAACTATCACAAAAGTTCATTTTTCGTCCCTAAACTTTCAAAAGTTCTATTTTCGTCCTTAAACTATAACAAAAGTTCGTTTTTCGTCCCTAAACTTTCAAAAGTTATATTTTTGTCCCTAAACTTTTCCAAATGTATTGATTTTCGTCCCTTCGTCTGACGGAGTGCTGATGTGGCTTGACGAAGTGCTGACGAAAATAGAACTTTTGAAAGTTTAGGGACGAAAATTGGACTTTTGAAAGTTTAGGGACGAAAATGATATTTTACCTAATTTTTTTTTTTTTTTTTTTTGAAAACTGAGTTGCTCAGTAACTGAGATGCTATCAGTCTAGTTCCTTGTAGGTTGGTATGGGGTTGATATTGTTGAATCTTGTTTCTGCTAGTCCACATGCATCAACAAAGCATAATAAAATAAAGTCTTCGTTGTCCTATTTGCACAGTTCAAGGACTTACTGTGGTAAGTCAAAAGAATTGGAGAACCCCCAAGGCTGCGACTACTTAGATTTGAACTGATTTCAGTTTTTTCCTAGTTTCTTTTGGATAGAATGACAGCCCCAAACAACATGAAGACACCATCTTCCACTTACATTGAACATGCTTTGCACCATGGAGAGTTAAACCACCTGATGGTTTGGGGTTTTTGGTTGCCCATTTGGGGTGGGATTTCACAGTTGGGTTTGCCGATTGGGCTAGCCAGTTAAGGCGGCAGCTGTGGGGTTTGGGCATGGGTTTTCGTGGCCGTGGAATAAGGTTAGGTTCTGCCCCATGTGAAGGGGTAATTTGGACATATTATTATTATTACTTTCCCATGTTCCAATAACTTTGTACCACGTGTCCACAAATTTTAAATAAAATAATTTTATCATAGTCAGATACCATGCTAACACTCTGTTACTTTAGGTAGGCTATAAATTAACGGATTTAAATAAAAAGTCTAAAATAGAATATTTTGTAAAGTTTAAAGATAAAAAATAAATTTTTAAAAATTTAGAAATGAAAAATGAATTTTTATAAAAATTTAGAGTCGAAAATAATATTTTACTCAACAAATTAAATAAGAGCTTTTCCTATCAACGTGGCATCACTATCAGACAGCAGAATCATCCATTTTCTTCAACCTTTCGATTTTCCCAAACATTACTAGTATTTTATAAATAAAACAAAAATAGAGCTTCTCAAATTTACTGCAGAAGAACCAGAAAAATTAGAAAACAATAAAGAAAATTTTTAGTGCAACACCTAAAATCACAACTTTACTCACAACTTGCTAAATGAATGAGTTGTAATTGATGGAGGGATGTTCTCACATGAACTCGCCGTCACCTTTCCACCGATCACAACTTACCTACAAAATTGTGGATTTGAGTGAGGCACCAAAATTTCTCAACAATAAATTCGTATGTTGTCACAGTTTCCGTCACAAATGTGATGTCATTGTTCGCGTTATATGCGTGTGTATCAGTCTATATATATAGGTTCACAATGTTCCCTGTCCAACTCACAAAATCAGCAAATTTGCATCATTATAGATAGCATTACCAATTAGCAATTAGCAATTAGCAAAACATGGCAGCCACCACCACCACCGCCACCAAGGTACTTCTAACCGACCTTGCTTCAAGTGTTAACCATGTTCCCTCAAACTACATTCGACCCATTTCCGACCGACCAAACCTCTCTGATGTTCAATCCTCAGATGCCTCCATTCCTCTTATTGATCTCGAAGGCTTACACGGCCCCAACCACTCCAACATTATCAAACAGATTGGCCAAGCTTGCCAACAAGATGGTTTCTTTCAGGTACTTACTCTAATCCTTTGTTATTATTGTATTTGAACTTTGTTCTTACATTAATATATATATTTTCTGCTGAACTTTTTGTCAGATTAAAAACCATGGAATACCAGAGACACTGATTAGTACAATTATGAAGATAGTAAGAGAATTTTTCCGATTGCCAGAGAGTGAGAGAATGAAGAGTTACTCAGATGACCCAACAAAAACCACCAGGCTTTCTACTAGTTTCAATGTTAAGACTGAGAAGGTATCAAACTGGAGGGATTTTTTAAGACTCCACTGTTACCCTCTTGAGGACTACGTGAACGAATGGCCTTCGAATCCTCCTTCCTTTAGGTAGGTCACTCAGACTCATATTGGTCCTCACGTTAATTATGTGTGCGTCTTACCATTACTTTACTTTCAGTTTATTAATCAATTTAAAACTTGGTTAAAAGTTAAAATATGATTTTGATCCTTCCCCACATGCGAAGCGACAGGTTTCGGACTAGCTTATGTCTGAGCATCCCTATATGATTGAGTCCTTCTTGTCTCATTGTTTTTATCTCCTTCTTCTGTTATTTTCTTATAAAAAAAATAAAAAAATAAAACTTTTAATTTCGTACCTAAAGTATATATTATATTAATTTAGTGTGGCTTTGATCATTGGGACTGGTTGAAAATTTTTTTTTTTCGTTTTTTTTTGTGACATTATATTTTTTTTCAAATAATCTATATTTTAACTTTTTAAAAATTTTTTTAGAACACAGTTAATATAAAAAAGTTACCAAAAAAATTATATTTTTAATAAATACCATGCAAATAAATTAGTGAAAACAAATAATTCCTAACATGCATTTTGTTACTGCTTTTCACTTTTTACTTTTTGCTTTTTGTCTTCTTTTTTTTCTTCCAATAATTTAAATTTTAGTTTTTTTTTTTTGAAAATAAGCTAGATTTTTTTCTTTTTGTTATACTTCAACATAAAACTTACTAAAAACTAGGGTCGTAAAAAAAAAATATGTTTAGACCGGATTGACCGACTGGAACAGTTTTTTGAGGATTCCAGTTTGGTTCTCCATTAAAAAAAAAATCTAGGTTTTGATTCAGTATTAGTTTTACAAAAAAATAGTCCAAACTAAGCAAACCAATTCTATATACATACATATATATATATTTTTTTTTTCATATTATATTATATATATTTATTAAAAAAAACCCAAATAATCTAACTTTCTCATTCTATTTTAATAAAATTGAACATATATTTGGGTTTTTAAAAATCAATTAGCTTCCTCTCAAAAAAAAAAAAAATTCAATTAGCTATTTTTTTTTGGGTAAAATATCATTTTCGTCCCTAAACTATCACAAAAGTTCGTTTTTCGTCCTTAAACTTTCAAAAATTCTATTTTCGTCTCTAAACTTTCAAAAGTTCTGACGGAGTGCTGACGTGGTTTGACAGAGTGCTGATATGAGAGGGACGAAAATCAATACGTTTGGAAAAGTTTAGGGACGAAAATAAAACTTTTGAAAGTTTAGGGACCAAAAACGAACTTTTGTGATAGTTTAGGGACGAAAATGATATTTTACCCCTTTTTTTTTTTTTAATACCCAAAATTATTTGCAAAAACTCGAAAAATTGGAAATCCAACAATACAGGCCCAAGATCAAAATTCGAACCAAATTGATCAAGACCAATTAAACTCGAACAAATTGAAACCAGTCAATTGTCTAGTAATTTTTTTTTTTCAAGCTTTTCATAGACCGAACAGGCAAATTTGGTCGCAAAAAATGCAAAAAAAATTAGACTAAACCATACCATTTTCACCCTTACCAAAAGCTATATCTTTTAATAAATACAAATGCAAATAAGCTTATAAAAACAAGCAAAACCTAAATGTAGTTGTGATGAATATTTTGAAAACTTTTCAATGTCACCCTATAGTCCTTACCATACAATATCCCTTTATTTCCTGTTTGTCCTTGTATTGTGAAAATGACACTACTTTTCTTTTTTCTTTTTTATTATTAATCCAACGAGACACGTTTTTTTTAGTAGAAGAACAAGACACGTTGAGTCACATAAATCCCCCAAAATTTTAAAAAAGATAGCACTACCTACGTAACGCACACGCATTTAGCACCACATGCGTAATCGGTGACTTCAATTTCTCTAATTTTGTCAAAAATACCGTGGTCACTGGCCAACACGGTACATCAACAATACAAGGTCGGTGAAAAAATACCCGTCACATCAAAAATGTCCTTTGCACAGTAAAATTAATAGAAACATTTTTCAAATGGCCACAAGGGTTATACAAGGCTAGAGAAGTACTAGCGTACTGCCTTGGTGCACATTTTTTCGTTTATTAGAAGGAAAAGTTTATAATCATAAAATTTTTCACAACTTTTTTTCACAACATTGATGTGATAGGGTGTGATTGATAAAAAAAATGATAAATCTATATGAAAGTGATGATTAACTATTCATAACCTGCCACGTCAAAGTTGTGACACAAAAATTGTAGAATAATTTGTAATCTTAGAATTACTCATATTATAACGACTATACTTTAATTGAAAGTTATAAAGAATATTCCATAGTTTGAAAAAAAAAAACCCATTATACTTTTAGATTTTGTTTACAACTGATTATGTTGTTTTTTAATTTTATATAGGGAGGATGTGGCTGAGTATTGCACAAGTGTTAGAGGATTAGTGCTAAGGTTGCTAGAGGCCATATCAGAGAGCTTGGGCCTAGAAAGAGACTGCATTGAAAAGGCTTTAGGCAAGCAGGGTCAACATATGGCATTGAATTATTATCCACCTTGTCCACAGCCAGAGCTTACTTATGGGTTGCCTGGTCATACTGATCCTAACTTAATCACAATTCTACTTCAAGATGATGTGCCTGGATTGCAGGTCTTAAGAAATGGCAAATGGATTGCTGTCAATCCTATTCCCAATACCTTCATTGTCAACATTGGTGACCAAATGCAGGTAAAATTACACCCTTAGCTACTTTCTAAGACCGTTGTTATTATTTTATTACATGTTTGATTGAACTTATTTTCATCTCGAAAAAGAATATATACTTTTTTTAAAGTATTAATTTTTTCAAGGGATATTTTTATACAATAAACAAGATAAACTAACGTGCGTCATATCTTAAAATGATTAAATTAATCGAGTTATAATTGAGGTTTCTCGTAGTTACTTAAATAATAAACAAGAAACTTTTCTTTGCATCAGGTACTTAGCAATGATCAATACAAAAGTGTGCTTCATCGAGCTGTTGTGAATTGCAACAAAGAGCGAATATCAATCCCAACATTCTACTGTCCATCAAATGATGCTCTAATAGGACCTGCTAAGGATCTTATCGACGATGATCATCCTGCAATCTATAGAAATTTTACATATGCAGAATACTATGAGAAATTCTGGAACAGAGGACTTGCAACTGAATGTTGTTTAGACATGTTCAAAACATCTAGTGATTGACCTATAATGTACAATTCCTAGAACATGCTTGTCCTTGTTAGAATGTTGATTTAATTACTTAAATTTATCATTTCTTATTAGTTTCAAAATTTTAAAATATGTGATAATTTATCATGTCTGATGAAGCATAAGTTCGTCAGTCGAGGTAGTCAGATGGAAGTACCCTTCAGCCTGCGAGTGTGCAACTCTAAAGATGGTCACCGGTGTGGTGCCTGCCACAGCTCCTCCAATGCCAAAGTCAGTATATGGATATCTTTGGACAAAAATGCAGTATATCAAGATAAAAAGAATTGCTAACTGTTTTCTGTGTATATGTACCTTTTGCTTGGCGACGTGTGGTCTTTATATACATTCTTAGGGCTTCTAGCCATTGGAGCAGTTATGGAGGTCTAAATGCTCCCTTTAGTAACGCTTGGTGCTGTGTAATGGCCCTTAATGAAATCCAACGGTTCATACAGTTGGCTTTGTAACCGCCCTGCATTGAATGGTGGATTTTGTCTTCGTCAGTGATGTAGGAGTCTTTGCTCGTCTAGGGAAGTTCATCAGTATCGTTGACTTCGTTAATGGGACATGAGTTCGTCAGTCCTATCAATGTCATTGGTCTGATCTTAGATAAAGTTGTAATGTCTCTAAAAAATGAATAAATTTTTTCTATCTTTCGTTTATTTGTTTGTTCAGTTTTAAAAGGTTGATCTTAAGTTCAGTTTTTAAACAATTTATATTTCTGGTGCAAATCTACTAAATTGTACCTATGATGCATCTGAGTTATTAGTTCACCAAAGTTAAAATATCTGAGTCATTGACTAAAAGCTGAACTAATAACCAATATATCATGAGTTATTGCTTAAACTCAACCTTTTTTCTCACCTTACTAAGATAGTAAGTTGTGATTGGAGCAAGATTAGTCTAATATTAATTTCTCATAAGGTTATCAATGACATCATTTTTATTATGCACTAACAAGTCAAATTAACTAACTGTGAAAAACTTTGTATCCATGGACTTTTTGATATGTTATTCAATTGATTGTGATTTTCTTCTTCGATTTGCCATCCAATAAGCCTTGTCACCACATATTTTAATTAATTTTGAAGATTAAAAAAGAACCTGGTGCAAGTCAAGCCGCCCAAAGACGGCGGAAGGGGTCAGAGCTGTGATTTTTTGAACACAGTTCTGATTTCATGGTTATCAATTAACAAAGTTACAGTGGTCTGGATTTATCAAACAAGATCCTGCAGCTACCTAGCATACTTAACCTGGTTCACAATTTCTGTTTGACACCAAAGCCACATCATGAGCTCCAAGGAAAGCCAGATTGGTGCATCCTCCACCAATGAAGAGGACAGTCTTTCCCAGTATGCAATGCAACTAGCAACTGCATCAGTGTTGCCCATGGTATTGAAAGCAGCAGTAGAGATTGGTGTGCTTGAGATTTTGGATAGAGCTGGTCCTGGAGCACTTCTTTCTACTTCCCAAATAGCATCCCAGCTCCCCACTCACAGCAATCAAGACAAGTCTTTGCTTCTTGATTGTATGCTCAAGCTTCTTGCTAGCCACTCTGTACTCACTTGCTCTATTGCCAACCATCAGCATGATGGCCAGGTTTCAAGGCTCTATGGTTTGGCACCTGTTTCCAAATACTTCATCAAAAACCAGGATGGAATTGGAGGATCACTTGCACCCTTGTTAGATTTGTTCCAGGACAAGGTCGAGATGAATACCTGGTATTACTATCTAAATCTAACAATAGGCTAAAACTTTCCTTAAGTTTATCGTCAGTACCATCTTCTATTTAGTTCGTTGACTTTTACTTCAATAATCAAATTAGTCTTTAAATTTTAATTATTGTCAATTCAGTCCATCGTTTTATCAAAATAAATTAATCTAGTCATTTTTGTCCAAATATGCTAGTAAATGGAAGTGTTTAAATATTATTATTATTATTATAATATTCATCAAATCACAAGACCTATTACATGGAGCAACTCATAAATGTTGTCATTTAAAAATTAATTAAAAAATGTCTAAACAGCATTGCTTGTTAACAAATTTGTGCCGAAGGGTCAAATTGATTTATTTTTACAAAGTGGAAGACTAAATTGATAAAAATTAAACATTATGAACTAATTTGACAATTGAAATAGAAGTCAAGGGACTAAATTGAATTTTTGCAAAATTTTAATGTTAGGTATCACTTTGAGTGCTTAACAAAAGGCTAAAACTTTCTTTATTATCATTATCATTATCATTTATCTTCTTTTATTTATTTATTTATTTTCATTTCGTAAAAATTGTAATGTTAAGTACCATCACAACAGGTACCATTTGAAAGATGCAGTTCTGGAAGGAGGACTTCCATTTTATAGGGCTTATGGAATGAATGCAGTTGAGTACATTGGGAAGGATGACAAATTCCGTGAAATTTTTAAGGGCTCAATGAAAGATTTTAACCCATTAGTTATGAAGAAGATTCTTGAAAAATACAAGGGTTTTGAAGGTCTGAAATTGCTGGTGGATGTAGGAGGTGGTGATGGCACCATCCTTAACATGATCATCTCCAAGTACCCTACCATTAAGGGTGTCAACTTTGACTTGGCCTCTGTTTTAGAAAAGTCACCCTCCTATCCTGGTATGAATTTCAATATTTGGGTTTCATCAAATAACCAATCTCCTTCTTTAATAGGAAACTGATACTTTAGATCAAAATTTGATAGAAAATTGTGCATTTTTTGTACGAAAGAGCTTGGGAACCTTCTTGTGTCATGCTTTAATTTAAACCAAACCTAAAGTAGATTAATTTGTATGTAGCCTATGTACTACATGTTGTACCAAAGCTATTCAGTGAGTGACCCGCAGATGCTCCTGCTTCATGGCAAGGCTAGCCCAAGACTAGACTTCTTCCATTTTAATACTAAGGGGTCATGTTAGGCTCTCAATTTTTCTCTTAAATTAATTCACTTCCATATTTTTGTATGTTTAATTCCTGGGAGGTTACTGTTGTAGGTATCGAGCACGTTGCAGGAGACATGTTTGTAAGCATTCCAAAAGGAGATGCCATTTTCATGAAGGTAATCAAATCTAACAAATATTGTCTATATCCTTCTCTATGACACCGGTTAATGAAGGTTTTATTCCCCCCATAAGCACCAATTAATGATGTATAAACTGAGTAGATTCTGGACAACAAACATAGATTAGTAATTCTTCGGTTGTAGATTCTGGACAGTTTCAACTGACATTGTGATTTGTATGAGACAGTGGATAGTTCATGGTTGGGATGACAAACATTGCCTGAAGATACTAAGAAACTGCTATGAAGCACTACCAGACCAGGGGAAAGTGATACTAGTAGATATGGTGATTCCAGAAGCCCCTGCAACTACCAGTGCTGATAAAAGCTTGTTTCAGTTATATTTGTTCCTGATGAATACAAACCCGGATGGAAAGGAGAGGACAGAAAGAGAATTCGTAAGTTTGGCAAAAGAAGCAGGATTTTCCAGCATTCAAGTGGCATGTTGTGCTAATAATTTTTCCGTTGTGGAGTTGTACAAAAATATGTAACATTTAGTCATCACATGTTCTGCAATTGCATCAGTAGACACATCAGTAAAATGTTCCCTAAAACATGTACCGCACAAGAAATAAAAATGCATAGTCTCTGCTGAGACTCTGTTACAAAAGCAGCAGGATTTTAGGGTATTCAAGTTGCATGTTGTGCTTATAATTTTCCAGTTGTGGAGTTCTACAATAATATGTAAAATTTAGTCATGACATGTTCTGTACTTGCACCAACAGAAGTCAGTAAAATGTTCCCTAAAGCATGTACCATATGAATGATAAAAATGCAGATAGAACCTCCCCTAAGACTCTTTGTTACTGGTGGATACTAGATAAGAATAAGATGATCATGCCACTGCATACTACAATACTAACCAGTGTATAGGTACCGATTTAGTGATCCCCCACTAAAGCCCCATTTCAGGGTTACAAACTTCAAATAAACAGCCTATTTTATTTATCAAAAAAAAAAAAAACCTATTTAGTGATCTCCCAACAGCTTCTCTATTGATATCCGGCACCACATTGAAAACATAACAGATGGCCGGAACAAAGATCCACAGTGGAAATAGATATCCACAGCATCTCTATAAGACCTGGCACCAAATCAAAAAAAAAAAAAAAAAAAAAACAAAGCAGCAGGCCCACACCTTGTTAGTTCTACTTTTGAACAATTTAAACCATTCATTTCAATAGCCCATAATTTTGATGCCTACTGAAGAACAAAGATCTATATCAGCAACTGATAATAAAGGCAAATGTAGAGAGATTGAATAATTGTTGCCTGAAGAGATATACTAAATAGGAATTCTCCTCTCTGCAATGTACAGATATTGAAAGCACCAGCCATATAGCAGACACAATCTTGAATATATAGAAGAAAAAAAAAATTGAAACTTTCAAGACATGTCCAAACCCACCAATTGCAACATGCTACCTATATAATCAATTACTCTCTCAGTATCTACTGGCGTTCTATCTGAATAGTCACGTGACTGATCTTGTACTCTCTCCTGATATAGTCTATGACTTTGTCCAGTACCATATCAGCATCAGCATCGGGCTTAATTATAACATGGCAAGCCAATAAGACTTTCCCTACGGTTATGGCCCAAATGTGCAGCTCATGGATAGCAACTACCTCATCCATCTCACAGAGACCTTTCTCAAGCTTTGTGGCATCAATTTCTCTGGGTGTGCTCTCCATCAAAACCTCCAGAATGTTCCGCAGCATCCTGATTGTTGTGACCAACACAATTGCAGAGAATACAAGGGTACATATCAGATCAATAATCTTCCATTCAGGCTTATACCATATAATTGCCCCACCAATCATCACCCCAACACTCTGAATGGAATCCCCAAGTACATGAAGATAAGCCCCCTGTACGTTAATATTCCGTTGCTTCTTCTGTTTAGCTTCATCCTTTGGCTTCTTTTCACCTTCACAGCATTTCTTCAGTAGAGGCTCGGCGTGATCAGCTTTGTGATCATGATGGTGTTCATGGTCATTTATGGAGTGCCCCTCGTCATGATGTTCAGAGTCCCCCTCATCATGATGATTGTGATGATGATGGCGATGATGGGTGGTAACAGTTAAACCATGGTTATGCAATTCATCATGACCACCATGGCTATGACCATGATCACCATGGCCATGATCATGTCCACCATGTCCATGATCATGTCCATGGCCATGACCATGATCGTGTCCCAACAAGAGAGCCATGGCAATATTAACCACCAAACCAAACGCAGAAACTACAAACATGAGAAAGCCCTGAACTTCACCAGTATCATTGATAATTCTAGCAATAGCTTCATAAACAAGGATCCCAGCAAGAAGCCATATCATCTGTATGGAAACAAGAGCACCCAATATTTCAATTCTGAAGAAACCGTATGACTGACGTGGTGTTGCCTCCCATCCTGATGCCCAAAGTGAGAATAAAGATATTGCAAATGCAGCCACATCGGACAATAGATGAGCTGCGTCAGTCAAAATTGCAAGACTGTTGGCTTTAATACCTCCAACGACTTCGACACTCATGAAAATGATACACAGTACAACAGCAATCAAAAGTTTCCGCATAGATGCTGACCGTTCCTTGGCATCTTTGGAACTGGCTTTAACATCTGAAAATCCACATGGTGCTTCCCCACAAATCTTACTCCCTGTGAAACTCGTTGCTGCAGCTTGCACATCTCCACACACTTCAATTATATGACCATGTTCAGAATTTTGCACTTCCATCTGTAAAATAACAAAATGACAAACATGAATTCCTTTTAGGATTTAGTTAAAGCACATGCAAGCCTATCATTTTGCTATATACAAGATAAAAAAAAAAAAACATCATAAATCTATTGCATCATTGGATTACTTATTAGAGACCGTGCAGAACACTGCAGCAGAAACAAGCTTAGGCAGTATGATAGGAATCCATCAATGGAACCAATAATTCCTTTTCAACTTTGCATGTGAACTTCAGCAATGTGAACCCTTGAATTGTCCCTTTATAGAAGCAAACAATAACGCCTAAGACAGCATGTTTCCTCTGCTAATAGCTGGATGAAGGAATAGCTCTTGAATGGGTAGTGTATTTACTTTTTCTTTTCTTTTTCTCACCACATTTTACTCCTTTTCTTTACTTCATTTTATTGTAATCAATCACCATAATAATTGCATTTACTAATAATTTAGTCCTTGCTAGGACCAACAAATAAGCAAGTACAAACAGACATTCCTACAATATATTCAGAGCCCTACACCGCTATTGTATTGAGAGCAAACAACAGTTTCACTTATTTTTCATGTTGATTGAAAGGTGTTTTATGCAGCTCAAACATATCCATCATCCTATGATGAATCTGCTACAATCAGTGACCCAGCATTATAATCCATTCCTAAAACTAAGGTTAGAAAACTAATCAGCACAAATTAAATCTTGAGCAAAACAAACTCTCAGAACAGTAAAATCAAAACTGACAGTGATTGCATGTTACTAAACGAAACACAATACAACCAAAGACTTGATTAATTTGTTCAAAATTTTCAAAAGGAGATTGGGGATCACATATTTTGCACTCTAAATTTTCACACAGATCTCAATGATTTAAAACAAACAAAAACACCCATTATCCTATATCAACAGGTATGAAAGATGCATAGAATAAATATTAATATGGGTCCATCCGCACCGTGTTATCAACTGATTGCATGTTTATCATAAATAAATAAACAACAGAAACAAAAATTAACCAATCACGGAAAGCTAATCTCAGCCAACAAGACCAATCCCACAAACAAATCAAGCATTAAACACACACATATATACATACCTCAACCATTCGAAGACCTCCAATTACAGTCCATTAATAAGACAAAACACAAAACCAGCCAAAACCCACTAATCCATAAACGCACTAATTCCAAATATCCCCCACAAGAATCCAAAAATCACGAAACCCATAACGCACATAAAAACTTCATATCACGTTAATTATCAAACAGCCAAAAAAGGAATACAAAGCAACATGCTTTTTCCTATCAATGCATTAAAGGCACAATTTTTCTTCTAGAAAAGGATTTTGAAAGGGTTTAATATTATATTTTAAAAAAAAAAATACAGCCTCATGAATCATTATCTTGAAAACCCAAAAGGCATTGGATTCTAATATTAATGGATGCACTGAAATAAAACAGATAACTTTACAGAGAGAGAGGGAAAAAAAAGAGAGAGAGAGAGAGAGATACCCTGAACCTTCAGTCTGCAAAAGCAAAAGATTGAAGCAACACAAAGCAGCTTTTGGGTATTGATTGGATGTGGGTGGCGGTGGCGGTGGCGGTGGTCCTCAGATTCTCAGAGTTTTGGAATGAAAAGAAAGCAAAGCTACTCCTAAACTATACCACGTTATTTGTGTATTTAAAAGACAAAGATTTAGGTGTTTCGGAGAAGAAATAAGATTCTAGATTTATGTTTTGAGAGGAGTTTGTTTGGTACCAAATCAATGTCAATTATGGACTCTGCAATTTTACCTTTTCACCCTTTTCGGCTGCCAGCACCACCTTTTTTTAGTCCTGAGCAATCATTGTAAGTGTCAATTTTAATACTAATAGAATAGTAAGTACCTTTTTTGTGTGATTAAATTACTACTAATAGAACATACTTTAACCTTTAGCGGGAAAAAAATA
Source organism: Quercus ilex subsp. ballota (assembly GCA_032727855.1). Taxonomy (NCBI): domain Eukaryota; kingdom Viridiplantae; phylum Streptophyta; class Magnoliopsida; order Fagales; family Fagaceae; genus Quercus; species Quercus ilex. The sequence continues at coordinate 31,127,315 of CM064909.1, forward strand.
GAATATACTTTAACCACTTTTAGGTACAATTCGAGGTTATAATTTTTTTTATTTATATAACATTAATTATTTATTGTTGATTCTCAAAAATAAAATATTTATTTTTTATCAAGTCGGTGATTCTAGGAAGAACAAACCATATTAATCCCACAACTTGAAAATTAGAAACATTTTATTGGAAAAAGTTTTTTTTTTTTTTTGGACAACTTTTTGTATCTTCTATTAAAATGGTGTTAAAATTTTTCTAATTTGGTTTATTAACAATTGCTCTAAGGGAATTTGTTAATAAGACCATAAATATTTTACTTTATATATTGCTTAAGGAAAAAATTGCTTAATGAAATATAGAAAATGTTAAAACTATAAACTATTTTATAAATTTTTGTACTTGACACTAATAAATTAATACATACACCCCTCTGGTGCATGATGAGTATTTACTATATATTTAGCTAGCATTAAAATAAATAAAGAAGAAGAAGAAGAAGTAGTAAAAGCTTTAATAAGGAATTCTTATTTTTGAGCTTTGATTAGTTTACATCCAACAGTATTCATATATAGTTATATACTTATTTACATCATTTGTAAAATTTTGATATTCTTAAAAATGTGAATACATAACTTTAAAAAATATAAACATTGTAAAACAATAATTTCTCATTTGTTTCTACTTGCACATACTATATGAGCATATTGGGAATTATCTCCTACTTTGAAGTGTTGTAATGCAATAGCCCTTCTAATTGTCAGTACAACTCACAATCCAAAAACATAAACTTGGCAATGTGACATTCCATATATGATTAAAATTACCCAATGTGCATCCACTATGCCAAACATAAATCATTCGCTTAAATTTAGAGAGAGACAAGAGATATGACGTGGTGGTCCTAAAAGTAATTCTCTTTGTATCACACACTTTGCCACACACCTTGTCATAACTAGCATATATACCATCATTGATACTTGGTGAAAAATGATCCAATCATCATTTGATATATGTGCAAATTACAATAAAGTGTGACAAAGTGTGTTCCTAAATTTTTTGATCATAAAAGCGTGTGACAAAGTGTCCTTGTCTCAGTGTCGGTTGTTTTTTCCATAATAATTATAAGAAAAGTCTAGGACCAACAAATTTTTCATAACTTCTTGTTATAACTGTAACGTGACAGAGTGTGATTAGTGAAGAAAAAATGATAAGTCTATGTGTAACTGATAGTTAATCACTCACAATTTACTACATCAGAACTGTGGCAAAAAATTTTTGAAATAATTTATGGTCGTAAAGGCTAGAACTACTCATAATTATATCTCACTAAATATAATAAATGAGAGATTTTGCCTTGTCTGTGGTGTAATAACACTTAGATGAGTCAAGAGTATTGTGGCGTACACCTTCTGAAGTTTCCTTCGGTTTAAATTAAATCTCCGCTCTTCCATTGAAATTATGGAAATAAAAATCTGTTGAAGAACTTAAACGACACGGTGTAGAGTAATTTGGCCGAAAGTCTTGGCTGGTCTTTTATACCTACAATAGGTTACAATCCTGAGGAATATGAAGACAATTGCAAATTTGTCAAGGAATTAGAAAATTTTACGGCGAGAATGATGAAAAAACAAACAAATAAGCAGGATATTCCAAGAGCAACTCAAGAATCTTGTTACTTGGATGTGGCTCAAACTTTACTGGATATATGGAGAAAAATAATTTTAATATTTGACCAGAGAACTGTCCATGTTAACATTTCATTGTACAAAACGATTTTACTTCATGAATAAAATAACTATCGCTTTTATCAAACAATATATATATATATATATATATATATACAGACACACACACCTAGCTAAGTGTGTCTAGCCTTAATAATTAAATACTAATATAGTGCTAAACTTGAAAAGTATTTATATTTACGTGTATATATTGACAAAAATAGTACAGTGAAGTGGGTTACAACTTAAAAGTATGATTTCCATTAAGAAAAGGCTATCATTATCATCCAAAATGATGTTCCTAGTTGTGTCACATTTTCCATGTTTTCGCTGCAGTCCAAACTCCAAACCTCATAATTGGTATTGGTATTGGTATTTGGTAGTAAAAATAAGTCAAGGTCTCCATTGATGCCCTGAAGATTTTTTCTATGGATAATAATAATTTAGAACCCGACCATGGTTTCTACGTCAGACAAAAAACGACTTGTCTTTTTTTAGCAGAATTGACCAAAACCTACTTGCACGCTCGGCCTTTTCCATGTTATGCTTAATCCTTAGAAGGATGCATGTGTCATGTCTAGATCAGCATCAAGACTGGTGCCTTCTCTCTGTCTCTACTCCTAGCATGGGAAGCTGTCAACTCCAAAGCATAGCTGATTCTTTAGTCCTATGATTTCACAAAGCCCAAAATGGTAGAAACGTGTTCCATTTACATGAACCTGGTTAGGATTCATACAAGTGTCGTCAAAGTTTAGTGTCAAAATGTATCAAATTTGGATTGTATCAATAGAATTGAATTAGGATTTAATTTGGTGCAAAAATCAAAAGTCGTTCAAAGACAACAAGGTTATGATTTACTCAAAAACAATGAATTGGTGATCTTTTTACCCACGTCTTTTCCATCGTAACAAATTTTTTAGTGACATGTGTTTCATCAAAAAATTAAACATCTACAATTTCAAAATATTGACACAAATTTAACCCAATTTGAATTTGAAATTAATGAAATATGACCATTTGAAGTTCGACACAAATTTGCAATCTCCAAGAGTTTGATTGACTTTTTACTCAATTCTTGCTCAAGCGAATTGCAACAATTTTATCTTTGATTTTCTCTTTTTGAATTTAACCATTTGTCTAAGATTTTGAAGTTTCCACTTTTTTGTACTAGTCCAATTACTTCTCACAACCTTTAACTTTTACCATCCTTCTTTGTTGCTTGGAGGATATTCCTAGTCAATAAGGTAGGGGAAAATCGGAAAAAGAGTGGGTGGGGGGACCTTAGTGCATATTCCTCTCATTCTATTCTTAAAGTAAAAAATTATTGAATCCCAATCTGCACAACAGACTGAAAAATCACTTCTAGTCGATCAATTAAAGCATCTGATTCTTCTTTACTCCTTGCCAAGCTATGAATAATGAACTTCAGGAAAACAGTAGGATTAGAATAATGGCACTCTCCCTGTCCGGTCAACTTCATTCAAGAAAAGGGAAAGTTTGAGTTTTCAGTCAAGAATTTTATGCCCAGAAGACCAAAATAGAAGGTATAGTTTAATAAAATCAAGAATTTATTTATCTTCTTACACAAATATGATTCCTAAATACAATTAAGAAAAAAATCAGGTAAACAAAGAACAATGGGATCTACACAAGTTCCTCCTTCTTTTTGGGTTCAAGAACTGGAGGGTCAATATCAATTCCCATGTTAGCTGCAGTCCCTGCTATAATTCTCATTGCTGATTCAATAGTTGTGCAATTTAAGTCTGGCAGCTTTTCAGCAGCAATTGTGCGCAATTGCTCAATGGTGACCTTGCCTACTTTCTCCATCTTTGGGTCTTTAGAACCTTTCTCTACGCCTACATATCAATCAGCACAATTAAGCTATCGCTATTCGATAGTGGAATTTATACGAGAGAAGAAAATTCTCTAATTTTTTAAACCTATATAAAAAGTCACCATCAATAGTTTATTCATAACATCATAATAACAAGTCATTATAAAGTATAAACTTTCTACGCATGCCAGCAATACATATCATAAGGGACCAGGGTAACCACCTTGAAGCTGAATTCTCTAGAAGACTAGAATTTTTCTCAACAAAATAGCAAGAACTATAGCACGTGGCATAGACAATCAAAACCAATACATAGTAGAAAAAGGAAAGCTAGCCACCTAGCCTTAAGTTCTGTGTTGAGTTTGCAAAAAAGTCTAAGATAGTTTAATCAAAACTTATCAAAACATATTTCATTCAACATCATAGCTATTAGAACACCCTCAGAGTCACATCTGCTCTTCTCCTGCAATTACTAATTAGTCATTCTGAGTTTCTTTGTTATTATACGAACTTACTTCTAATGTTTTCAACCATGGTACTGAAAATCAAACTTTGAAGGTCGATACAAGGACAAGAGCCAATGACATTATGACACCAGGATCGAGCACTTTTTCCACCTCAAATTAATTGTATAGAACACAATCAAATTATTCCAAACTCTCCCATTTTAAAGTTCATCACCATATTTGTAGTTCTTTAGGATTTAAGCATCTCAAAAGTTATGGTCTGGAGCCACTGTCAGGTGCTCACTTGTTATGTTTGTAGATGAGTATTTCATTTAAGAGGCCTTTCAAAAAGCGTAGTAAACTTGCCGCACAATTCCTCCATTCTGAGTATTCTAATGAGCCCTTAGCAAGATAATAATGAGTTCACTTTTCATCTAGCACAATCAGAGTCAATGCCGAAATCAAATCGAAGATGCTCCACTTTTTCAAATAAGTAAATTTTCCCATATGAAAACATCAGTGATGGAAAAATTCTAGTTTTCTAGATTCTACTTGTAAGCTGTAACATTACATGTTGGATGTATTAAAACGAAGCTTGATTCAAGTAACAACCATTCAATAAGTTACTACATCAAATTGGTAACAGCCCCAAAACACACTGTTAAAATCCAGGAATTTAGGTGCTTAATTACATTCAGTAAATGCCAAACAAACGAAGGGTAAAACAATCAAACACATAATGGGCATTGTTAAAGAAGCATACCTGCGGCTTTTAAGAGCAGAACTGAAGCAGGGGGTGTCTTCAAAATGAAAGTAAAGCTTTTATCCTGGAAAAAACAATAACAATGGTAAGAAAAATACTAATAACACAAGCAAATTACAAAAGAAATAGAACCAAGGAATGGAATAAAAAGAACTTACATCATAGACAGTAATTTCAACAGGAATAACATAACCAGCCTTGTCAGCTGTCCTGGCATTGTAGTCCTTACAGAAAGCCATGATATTCACACCCTTGGAACCCAGTGCCGGCCCCACAGGCGGCGCCGGTGTCGCCTTCCCTGCCTCTAGAGCCAGCTTTATCATTCCCACCACTGCAATTCATCACCACACAAATTTCCCAACTTCTCAAACTCCTACAAATCCTCAATGTTCTATATACTATTTATACAAAAACCATGATACACAATATGTTCGGATATTCCTATAATAAAAACATATTGAAATAATTCTACAGTGGATAGTGTGAATTATGGTATCATTCTAAAAAACTTGCCTTTCTTGGATTTGCCACCAGGCTTAGGAGGAGCCATGGCGATGACAGAGAGACGCCTTGGAGTGGGAGAAACAAGTTTGTTGTTGAGGAAATGGAAAGTGTTGTTGGGGTTTGAAGAGAAGCTGGAAATGGAGATGGGTGAAGAGAAAAGAGAAGAAGAAAGCTTCTGAACATTGTTGTTGGTGTTGGAGGTGGAAGAAGCAGAAAGGGTTGTTGGAGTAGTGAGATGAAGAGTAGAGAAAGAAGAAGACGCCATTGACTGCGTCTGTACCTATGGGCTATGGGGTATACTGTTTCCGATTTGAGTCACCTCTCCTCTGCAGTCCACAGCTAGCTCTCAAAGTGTTTTCTTTTTGGATAAAACTCAACCCCACTAACAGTAACCATACTCCTCTCTCTTTGTCAATGAATCAAATGCCCATATGGACGCTGTCGTTTTGCTTCCCACCTTTTGTTCTTAAACGCTGCCCGTTTTATGTAATAAGTAATTACCATGGATTTAAAAGCCCGAACCATCAAAGAATCGGAAAAGTGTCTCGTTCCTAGTTTTTACGGTTTTTATTGGATCGGTTGAGGGTTTGATTTTTGGGTGAATCGGCTAGTTCGATCTAGTTTTTAAAACCATGATAATAACTAGTTGCTAGGGGTGTCCACAGGTCAGGTTGCATTGGATTTGGGCTCAATCCGAACTTGACCCAATGGAGTCGGGTGGCAAAAAATGGCACCCGCCATCGGTTGAAGTGGAGATCGGATCAGATCAAGTTGGTTGTTGGGTGCAGTCAGTCGGGTTTCAGTTGGAATTGAAGTGACAAATCTTGGCAGAGAGCTGTGCAAATTTGGGCGGAGCTTCGCACAGCAAAGGCAGATCCAGCCATGGCGAATGGAGATTCGACCACGATGAAGGCAGATCCAGGCACGACAAAGGCAAATCTAAACTTGATGAAGGGAGATCAAGCACGAAGAAGATAGATCAAGCCACGAAGCGAGAGAGATTTGGGAATGGCAAGAGAGATCTGAGCATGTCGAAGGTAGATTAGGGCGGAGCAAAGGCAGATCTGGACGAATTAACGGAGGTGACAATTGGGTAGGTTCAGATTGAGTTTTGGAGAGACAGAATCGCCACTCAACCACGAGTTCACGAGTTTTGGATGGAAGAACTCGTCACTAACCACCAAGATGTCAGGTCGGCCAGCGGTCGGCTCAGGTTTGGTCTAAAATGTTGGGTGGGTCGAGTAGCAGTTTTCGGTGGACACCCCTACTAGTCACAAACTTACGCAATGGGTAAGAAAATATAGTATTAATTACTTTTAAAGAATATAATATAAAATTTGTAAGTTAAATAGTGCATGTGCTACTTTAAAGTATTTTCTATTTTTATAAGTTTTATGTAATGAATGTATATATATAATAAAAAGATTTAAATTACATAATTATAATATTGTTTTATATAAATAGAGAAGATTATATTAAAATGACTTTTTAAAAAACATATCATAATCGGTTAACTAATTTGAATATATCCAAGATTTTTTTAAAAAAAATGTACACCTCATTCCATGGAACACATGTAATATGTAATTTAAATTATTATACAAGTTTAGAATTGTAGCATTTTTTTTTTTCTTCTTTCCAAATACAAGTATAATGTATACTATTGAAACTTGAATTTTAAGGTAATATTGTGAATATTTATAATTTTTATTGCATTTTTAGTGTCCATATCACTAATTTCTATTACACACACACACATATATGTATATTGTATTTTTAGCCAAGAACTAAATATTTTGACCCAAATAAAATAAAATATCATACTTTTTAACCCAAAAATTAAGCAAAAAAAAAAAAAATGGAGTCCAAAGGTAAAAGGCAATCTACAAAAAGAATCAATTTGAGGCCTAATTAGTCCAAAATAGATCAAAATGAACCAAAGTTGAACGAATAGACCAATATAGACTAAAGTGGAACGAAATTTGACCAAATTGACTGAAGTGGACCATATGAACCAAATGGATCAAAATGAACTGAAATGCAACTTAACAAAAGTGTAGCATTTAGCTTTTAAATATTATATAGATATAGATTATTGTTAAAGTACTCACTCACATTCACATATGGGTTAACTTTGGACTAAAAATTGCCTTTGATCAATGTTTCTACTTTCTAGTTTAGTAGTTGCTCACTTTTAAAGTACACTCTACATTTCACCCTCTATTCTTTTATCTCTCTCTCTCTCACACACACACACACACACACACACACACACACACACACACACACACACACACACATATATTATCTTCTTCTTTTTTCAACACTGGGCCGATCTCAACCAGCTCCTACTATCTCAATGCATTATGCTTGAACTGTTACAAACATCAAGTCCTGTTTCGAGTCCATGGTTGGGACCTAAATTCTGTTTCAAACAAAGCATTCCACAGTTTGCAAAACTCAGACCACGTGCCATAACACAAAAACCATCAAAATCAATCCAAAGTTCCAAACAACAGTTTCACAAAATCACCAAGCGAGTAGTTAGGATGAGTGCATGGGTGTCTGCATGAGGTGTGTAATCACATTTATTAGGACAGGCACAATACCACTTAAAAGCAATGGAAGTCATTAAACATAAGCCATTTAATAAGAATGGTATCAAATAGTAGGTTTAGTGATTGAAGAACAAAGTCAAAAGACTCAAAACAACCAGTATAGTGAACCCTCATAGAAGCCACCTTCATCAAAAAAAAAAATCACAGCCAAAGCAGAAAATTAAATAACAATGCCTTCTTATATCAAAACTTCCACTGAAAAAACTACATTCCAAAATTCTTAAGTATCTTTCAATCTTCAACAAGCCCGCATTAACCTCTCAATGGGCAAGTGCAATCCGTCCAGCAACTTGATCCAGATCTCGCCGGCCACTGGATGTGATTTTCCTCCCACTGGCAAACAAGAATAGAACAGTTCTAAGTATCAAGTATATGTGATGCTACATGTGGATGAAAAGCAGTCATCACATGATGTCTCCAAAATTGACATAGTAACATACTAACATATCAAAGAACCAATATGTGATTGAGTCATGTAAATAAACTTCATTCAGAATCTTTAGAACAAAAATAGTTCTAAAAACTGATCCACAAACTAAGAACAGCAGAAACAAACTGAGATTCAATTTAGAAAGAATTCTTTCTTGTGTGACTATAAACCCAAGAAATAACTTCCTTAATTTCCTTGGGTAATTTAAAGCTGTTTTCTTAATGCTTAACTTTCATTGAGCAAGAAATTGAAGGAAAAGTTGCCATGTCTTATTAAGACATATCCAATAAGGAATCCCCTTCTCACACAATTTTACATTTTTTTTTTTTTTAATATCAGCAATTGGGGGAGGGTGAATTTGAACCCGGGACATTTTTGAAACAACAAGAAGTGTTAGTTAAGTTACAAGGCTCTTAGCACAATATTACATTTATCAGCAAGGAAATAAAAAAACTTCCTTGGATATATTTTATCTAGGTAAATGGAGCCTTAATTTTGATACTAAGAAAAGAACCACGTCAGAAGCCTTAAATTTTTCCAATGAATAATTGAGGTAATGTAGGAAAAAGAGCAGGGCAGAGGGAGTGTTGAAAAATTATATATTAAATCGGAAACAATGCCATCTAATCATTTTTTCCATTCTTTAATCATGAACCCAAAACGATGCCAAAGATACTCACCCCTTTGAGTCGATCTCAATGATCTTCATCGTCTCCAATTGCTGAAGTATGTGACGAGCAATAGATCCACTGCTTTTACAGAAATGGGGTGGGCGACTGCCATTCCTCTTGCTTCCTCCATAGATCCTTCTGAAGGCACCAACACCAAGACCCCCCCTCAAGTAGATCTTCCTTGCCATGGAAGCTACAGTTCAAATTAAGTTAAAAATAGAAACCAAGATGCAAAATTCTACTATATATGTATTTGTCCCTGTGTGTACATGAGCCTTTATTTTGTTTTTTTTTTTTTTTGTTGGGGGGGGGGGGGGTTAGAGAGAAAAGAAAGGAAGGAGGCAGTGAGGAAGGAGACACACCGGCTCTAATGAAGTACCAATCAGGGTCATATGGAGCAAGCTCCTTAAATGTTGCAGTCTTGACAAGATCAGTCCATTCAGGGAGCTCGACCTATTAAAAAAAAAGGAGATGGAGAAAGGAAACATGAGAACACCACCACCACCCAATAATGTACAATAAAAATCTGGTGCATAGTCATGACTGATAAGTCAAGCAAGAAACTTCAGCATAAGAAAAGTAACCACAGAACAATCAAACATCTCATGTCAATACATCCATATCAATCAAACATCTCATGTCAATAGCAAGGATTATGGAGATAGCATTGTCACCATTCATGAAATCACAGAACAATCAACACCAAAGTTGTTAACCATACCAAAGCTGCCACTAAACTGGTACGAATACCCTCTGAAACGTACTAAGTAAATTACTGGCCTGTACTGGGCTACATATATAGAAATAACCCAAAACAGTACACCTGTATTAACTAGTACCAAAATATTTTGTTCCAGTGCAGTATTGACAACTTTGATCAGCACAGAGCAGATTCATATTTTGTCTCACAAAGGAAAAGGCAAATCTCAGAGTAGAAAGCTTCAGAAGTAACTATAATGGATAACCCATTAACTAAAGAATAGGAAAAGAATAGACATTGCCATAGTAGTTATATAACTTATAAATAAAATTCAAAAAATTAACTTACATCACCTAAAGTTTGGGTATAATAAACATATTTTGGGATTATACAACATATATGAGACGAGATTGCATAAGACTAATTTTGGCAGGACATTTTAAAAACCGCCATAAATGATTGCAACTTGTCAATTTTACAAAGCAAAAGAAACAAGCATAGCAGCAGGGCTCAAAACTGTTGCTCATATCTTGACTAAAAAAACCCTTAATTCCCATGAAAGCCCACATGCTCTTGACAAAACAAAAGCCACAATAAAGCAAATTAAACACCTGACACATATATGGGAACAAGCAAGACCCTGATGGCATATATAAACACACACAAAACTCCATTCACAAAGCACATAATAACAAATTCCCAAACAATAGAAAAGTATAGAATTACAGAAATCTTTTTATTTCATGCAAACTATTGGCAAATCCAGAGCTAACTACCAAAATATTAGAAATCACAGAACAGAAGCAAAATAAAGTTTTACAATTATAAAACACACAACCACATCAAGCTACCAAAACAGCTCCAAAGTGTTCTTTTTTTCTCTCTCTCTCTCTCTCTCTCTCTTTTGTTTAACTTGTAGAATCCCTAATCGTTTCTAAGAAACTTGACATCAAAATTTCCCAGTACACGAACAGAGTAGCTAAAGACATGACATGAGACAAACAAACCAATAATACAAGCAGAATTGCATTTCCATACGATGAAGAACTAATCAAAAATCAATAAAGTTTGTCAAATTTTGAGATTGCTTCACAAGTGAATCAAGGTTCCAAAAAAAGCAATCTTTGAGTCGAGTACAAAAAAGGGTACTTGGGTTTCGTTGAAATGACACGCTATGTTTAGAAGTGTAAATTTGTAGGTTCACACAACAAGAAATATAGCGATGTACATGTAAAAAAAGAGATTACGTATAGAGAGAGAGAGAGACCCGGCCAGAGCGTTTGAGATGAGCGGCGTAGGACTTGACAAACTCGTGAGGGGAAACGTCTTTTACGGTTCTCGCTGCCTCCATCTTCTTCTGTTCTTGCTCTTGCTGATGCTTCTGCGGCGGAGTGAGTATACGAGGTTTTGGGGAGAGCAGGCGTAACCAAAATACCTATTTGCCCCAAAGGTGCTCCTTAATAGTAAATCCACCTCCTTCTTCTTCTTTTGGGTTAGATAAATTAGGAGTTTTCTTTTTCTTTTTTTTTCTTTTTTTTTTTAAATAAAAAGATAGGAATTTTTTTTTAATATTAAGAGAGTCTCAATTTATGAGGTCTGCTTTTAATGATAACTCTTTATCATCAGACTAAAACGTCAATTAGTTTTTGGTAAATGTGGGGATTAAACCTAGGGATGGCAATGGGGCGGGCAGGGCCGAAGGATAAGGTTTTCGTTTCCGCCCCGCATGGTTTTGTCTTGCTCTATCCCCGCTCCACCCCGCATGATGGGGAAAACTTTCTCACCTCATCCTCACCCCTTAGGGCCCCTCAAAGCCCCGCCCCACCCCACCCCACCCCACCCCGTAAAACTTTACTTTTTTGTTAATTTGCCCTACAACTAGTACAATTTTTTTTTTAATGAAACCTATTTCATTAACAAAAATATATTTTAAATTACAACTAAATTTATCCTATCAAATCAAATCAATTTTTAGAAAAATTGAATAATATATCAAAGTGTTTAACAAGACAATCACAAAAAAAAAAAAAAAAAAAAAATCTCGTAGTATAACACATAACAAAATCAAGGCAGAAGTCCACATTAAGTAGAATAAAATAAGTTAATATTGATATGTTTGTTTAAATAGTAGGGTTTTAGGGTATGAAAATTTTATAATTCTAACTCTTAGCAATGTGGGGATGGGGAGGGGCAGGGCAGGGTGGGTCTAAAAAGTCTAAACCCATCCCCACCCCACCTTGCCCCATGGTATGGGGCTAAAATCTTGCCCCATCCCCACCGCTCCACCTTTGCGGGACATGAAAAATTCTCGTGGGGCGAAGCGGAGAGGGGCAGATTAAGCAGGGCGGGGCAAAATTGTCATCCCTAATTGAATCTTAGATCTCTTATTCAATCTTAAAGACTTTACCAGTTGAGCTAACTGAAACAATATATATATATATATATATATTCAAGAAATGCTTTTTTTTTTTTGAGAAATAATTACAACATGCTGCTAACCCCGCAGCTCGAATCCTTTCCTCCCTAGACCTCCAAGCACTTTGTGCATGGGGAGGTGCCAATTCAACTACAAGGCCAAACATTTCTTGAGTAACAAAGTTATTGGCCAAACATTATACTATGCTAACCAAGAATTGTAAATGTGTAATCGAAACCTCACTCAATTTGGCTAAGAGAATAACCGCAGCTTGAATCCTTTCTCCCCTAGACTCCCAAGCACTTTGTGCATGGGGAGGTGCCAATTCAACTACAAGGCCAAATATTTCTTGAGTAACAAAGTTATTGGCCAAACATTATACTATGCTAACCAAGAATTGTAAATGTGTAATCGAAGCCTCACTCAATTTGGCTTAAGAGAATAACCGCAGCTTGAATCATTTCCCCCCTAGACTCCCAAGCACTTTGTGCATGGGGAGGTGCCAATTCAACTACAAGGCCAAATATTTCTTGAGTAACAAAGTTATTGGCCAAACATTATACTATGCTAACCAAGAATTGTAAATGTGTAATCGAAGCCTCACTCAATTTGGCTAAGAGAATAACATATTTGGATGTATAAATATGGTACATTAGTGTGTGTATATATATATATTAGATAGTCCTAAAAAAATATATGTATTTATTAAATTATATATATATATATATATATATGTATTTATATAATTAATAAATATAATTAGAACCCAAATTCTTACTCTATTTATTGCAATCCCATGTTCAAATCTATTTTTAAGCTTCTACCCTAGCCCATTTGACTACAACAATAAATAAAATAATAATAATAATAATAATTTAGCACCACAAGCACATAACTTTGAAATTTGAAGCATGAAAATTTAATAAATAATAATAATAATAATAAACCAGAAGAGTGGCCCATTAGACAAGCTGTGAGCTTAACGTCCATTCACAATTTTGTGCCAACAAGCTCAAAGTCTGATAGTATTTCGCAATTGTAAGATTTCAAAATAAACATTTTGTTGTACTACTAATACCAAATAAAATTATTGCTCCCCCCCAAAAAAAAACCCGAATGGACCAAAAAATATATATTTTTAAATAGTTATAATATGCTGCTAACTCTACAATTTAAACTGTTTTTCTTATAGACTTCACATTTTTTTTTTTTAGGGACAAAACTCCAAATACTTTTGTAAAATAAAAGAGAATGAAGAAAACTGTTTTCTTATTAATCTCAACAACAAAATGTACAGAATGAATTGAAATAATAATCACCACCTATGCTCTTTATATACAATCCCAAAACAGAGCTTCGTTCCCCTAGCGCCAAAGCTAACTAACTGTAATTTAACCAACTAACCAATTACATCTTTACAGCTGGCCTTCTCTTCTAACTGAATCTGTGCTCTTTCACACGTGCAGTCCGTGTGCCTTCATTAATCAAAACACTGCGTTTTGCCTCTGTCGTTTCACTCTTCAAGTCTGCTCTTCTTCTGTCGTTTTTAGTCTTGCCACTTCTGCCGTTTATAATGCTTCTAACTTCAACACTCCCCCTCAAGTCCAGAGTATTAGGCTCTGAGACTTAAGCTAAGGAAGCTACTTGTGAATGCTTAGATTGCTCCTTCAACAGCTTAGATTGGAAAATGTCTTTCAATCCTAGTTTTTCTGTCAATCTCACAAAAGAGGAAAAACCCAAAGCCTTAGTGAAAATGTCTGCAACCTGTGAGTTTGTATCAACATGGAAGGTCTTGATCATTCCCTCTAAAATTTTGTCCCTCACTAAGTGACAGTCAACCTCTATATGCTTGGTCCTTTCGTGGAAGACTGGGTTTGCTGCTATATACAATGCAGCTTGGTTATCACAAAATAACATGGCAGGTCTTGAATGCTCAACCTTCAAGTCTTTCAACAATTGCAATACCCAAATAATTTCACAAGCCACACTTGCCATGGCTCTGTACTCGGCTTCAGCTGAGGACCTGGACACAACTCCTTATTTCTTTGATCTCCAAGAAATCAAGGAATTTCCTAAGTACACTGCATAACCAGTGAGAGACCTCCTTGTATCTGGGCATCCAGCCCAATCCGCATCACAAAAGGACTTAATATGCAACTCTGTGTTGCTGGGAAAAAATATGCCTTTACTTGGTGACCCTTTAATGAATTGAAGTACCCTGTGTGTTGCCTAAAAGTGTAGTTCTCTTGGCTGTGAAACAAACTGACTCAACCTATGCACTGCATAAGTCAAGTCAGGTCTTGTCAAGGTAAGGTATAAAAGTCTTCCAATCAACCTTCTATACTTGCCTGGTTATTCCAACAACTTGCCTTCATACTTAGATAACTTCAAGTTTTGTTCCATGGAAAACTTGACAGGCTTGCTGCCAATGAAACCAGTGTCCTTGAGGATTTCCAAAGCATACTTCCTCTGATTGAGGCTAATTCCTTCATCAGTCCTAGCCACTTATAACCCCAGAAAATACCTCAATGAGCCTAGATCCTTCAAACCAAACTTAGCATCAAGAACTTTCTTCAAATTGTTGACACAATCAATGTTGTTTCCTATCAAGAGTATATCATCAACATATACCAATAAAATTGTGAATGAAGCCCCTTGTGTATGAGTGAACAAGGAGTAGTCAGACTTGGATTGGACAAACCCCATTTGTAGAATGGTTGAAGAAAACTTTTCAAACCACTGTGTAGATGCTTGTTTGAGACCATAGAGACTTTTGTTCAGTTTGCAAACCAACTGATGATGCTCCCCCTTGCTGTGAAAGCCAGGTGGTAAGCACATGTAGACATCTTCAAGCAATTCCCCATGGAGAAAAGCGTTATTGACATCCATCTGATGAAGAAACCACCCTTTCACAGCAGCTAATGTCAAAACAATCCTAACTAAGATTGATTTTGCAACTGGAGAGAAGTTTTCTGAGTAGTCCAGCCCAAGTTTTTGAGTGAAACCTTTGGCAACAAGCCTAGCTTTGTACCTCTCAATAGTGCCATTAGGTAAATATTTCACTCTATAAACCCATTTGCAACCTATGGCTAACTTACCAGGAGGCAAAGGGGTTAAAGTCCAAGTGTCATTCACCTCTAAAGCCTCAATTTCTTTGTCCACGGCAGCCCTCCACTCAGGAAATTGCACTGCCTGTTGAAATGAGACAGGCTCTGAAGGAGTGGAGGAGACAGCCAAGACAAAAGAATGAAATGTAGGTCCAAGGTGTGAGTAATCCAAATGATTTGAAAGGTCATAAGGCAAACCTGAACTGGGTTTGCTGCTAGCAAACTTGCAAGTGTAATCAGACAAGTATGAAGGAGGGTTGTGAGACTTAGTGGACCTTCTAAGGGGAACAATGGAATCAAAAGTACAAGGAAGAGGATTACAAAGCTGGGAAGAAAGAGGGTTATCAGGATAAACATGAGGAATTGGATCAAGAAAAATTTCTACAGAAATAGGGTCTGCAGAAACTGGTTCTGCAGAAACACACTCTACAGAAACAGGTTCCACAGGAATGGAGTTAATGATAGGAGATGAAGTAGGATGAGGAATGGATGAAGAACAAGAAACAAGGTCAGAATCAGTGGAGTTTAGTGTAGTGTGAGGGAAAATGAAATCATCCAAGTAAGAATTTGAAGGTTGAGAACATTTAGCATAAGGAAAAATGGATTCATAAAAAATAATATCTCTGGAAATATAAATGGAATTGGTCTGAATATCAAGAATCTTATATCCTTTAATGCCATGGGGATAGCCAAAAAACACACATTTTCTGGCCCTAGGTGCAAACTTGTGCCTATTGTGTGATAATGTAGAAATGAAACACAAGCAGCCAAAAGTCCTCAAATGGTGATAAGGTGGAGAAGAGTTGAAAAGCATTTCATAGGGAGTTTTATTACCTAAAGCTTTAGAAGGAATTCTATTAATAAGGTGAACAGCAGTCAAGATGCAGTCACCCCAAAAGCATAAAGGGATTTGAGATTGAAATTTCAAGGCTCTTGCAACAATGAGAATATGCTGATGCTTCCTTTCAGCAATGCCATTATGCTGGGGAGTATCAACACATGAAAGTTGATGCAAAATGCCATTAAACTGAAAAAATTCTTTTAAGAAAAACTCAGTGCCATTGTCACTTCTAATGGTTTTGATTTTGCTGACAAATTGGGTTGAAATCATTGAAGCAAATTTAGGAAACAAAAACTAAGTTTCAAATTTATGCTTTAGTAAGTAAACCCATGTGCATCTAGTAAAATCATCCACAATAGTCAAAAAATATTTGTAACCATCAATAGTACTAACAGAAAAAAGACCCCATAGGTCACAATGAATCAATTCAAAAGGCTTAGTGGTTACATGAGAACTAGAAGGAAAAGAGAGCCTTCTTTACTTTGAAAAATGACATACATCACAGCAGGTAGTCTTATTTTGAACATCAATATCTACAAAATGCTTCAACAATTGAAGTTTAGACAAAGAAAGGTGTCCTAGTCTAGAATGCCACAAATCTGAAGAAGAAATGTGACTGACAGTATTGGCAAGAGCAGCTGATCTTGATGGAGGAACAGAATCTTGAAGCAAATATAAACCATTGCTTTGCTTACCCAGACCAATCATGCTCCATTGAGCAAGGTCCTGGATGACACACCAATCACCAAAGAACATGAGACAACAGAGTTTATGCTTAGTGAGTGTGCTGACAGAAATGAGATTGAAATTAAAAGATGGAACACACAATACATCTGTGAGTGTGAGTGTAGATGAAAGTTGCACAGTCCCAATGTGTGTTACTACAACCGTTTCCCCATTTGGCAAATAGACACAAGAATGGACATTGGAAGTGATTGTGGTTAATTGTGACACTGAGTGTACCATGTGATCAGTAGCACCAGTGTCAAGAATCCAAGAATTAGACTTAAAACAATGTCTATCAATGACTTGGGCTGAAAAAATAGAATGAGATAAATTGGGGGCAATCCAAAAGGGATTACCTGAGAAATTAGAAAAGGATGATGAAGCTGAAGCAGTTGTAGGAGATGAAGTGACTAGAGTAAAAGGAAGTGCAGGTGCCATCACTGAAGCAGCCTGTGGAGCAGTCTGAGTACAAATGCCATTTGGAGCACCAAAACCTGAACTGGATGCAGTATGAGCCTTTAGAAAATTGAGAAGTTGTTCACATTGAACCTGAGAAATTGGGCATTGAGGCTGAGTGGTCTGTTGACAATTCTGAAGACCAAAACCACTAGGAAAACCTCCAAAATTCTGCTGTGAAACACCAAAAGAAGTCTGAAGACCAGTCTTGAACTGATTAGTATCACAAGGTTGAACATGAGGAAGACCATCAAACCCAAAACTTCCTGTGATTTGATTAGCCATAGCCTTATTTCCACCTTTTTGCTTGTACCCTGGAGGATATCCATGAAGTTTGTAGCACTTATCTGCTATGTGACCAGTGAAGCCACAGTAAGTGCAAACTGGTCTCTTCTTCTTGAAGTTGCCTCCTTTACCTCCATTGTTTCGAGCATTGCCTTGATTACCTTGAAATGGCTTACTGCCATTGACATACATAGCAACAGGATCCAGTTGCTGAACCACATTAACAGTGTTGCCTATGTTTCTCCTTTTCTCTTCTTGTAAAACCAATGAGCACACTTTACTAAGAGGGGGAAAGGGCTCAATAAGGAGGATTTGCCCAATCAAGGTTCCATAATTATCATTCAAGCCCATTAAAAACCTGAAAACGTGATCTTTATGCTGTGCATCTAGCTGAGATGACCTAGAACCACAAACACATGCACAATTACACACTGTGAAGGGTTGATTATTCACAAACTCATCCCACAGAGTTTTGAATTTGGTGAAGTAGGAGCTCACTGAGAGCGATCCTTGAACCAAATGTGAAATTTCCTTTTGAAGCTCAAACAGCCTTGGAGTGTTGTCCTGAGATAACCTATTCTTGAGATCAATCCACAAATCTCTTGCTGAATTAATGTACATCACACTAGCCTTAAGATCAAGACTGAGTGAATTGGTCAGCCATGATAGGATCGTTGTGTTGCACCTATTCCAGGAATTGAATAGAGACGAAGTTGGATCTGGTTGCGAAATTGCACCATTGACGAATCCAAACTTATTTCTGGAGCTCAGAGCCAGAAACACAGATCTCGCCCAGGTCATGTAGTTCTCAGGACCAATGAGAGGCTGAGATGATAGAATCAAACCAGGATTTTCATTCGCTGGTAAGAAAAAGGGGTTATTAGCAGATTCATTTGCCATAGCTACACTTCCAGTTGGTGTAGACGAAGAAGAAGGTGCACTCGAAGAGTCTGAAGTCATGAGGAACCAAGAAAATCAAGAGTAAATTTCTGTTTGGCAAGAGAGAAAAGAAAAGAAAACAGGCTCTAATACCATGTAAAATAACAGAGAATGAAGAAAACTGTTTTCTTATTAATCTCAACAACAAAATGTACAGAATGAATTGAAATAATAATCACCACCTATGCTCTTTATATACAATCCCAAAACAGAGCTTCGTTCCCCTGGCGCCAAAGCTAACTAACTGTAATTTAACCAACTAACCAATTACATCTTTACAGCTGGCCTTCTCTTCTAACTGAATTTGTGCTCTTTCACACGTGCAGTCTGTGTGCCTTCATTAATCAAAACATTGCGTTTTGCCTCAGTCGTTTCACTCTTCAAGTCTGCTCTTCTTCTGTCGTTTTTAGTCTTGCCACTTCTGCCGTTTATAATGCTTCTAACTTCAACAACTTTATATACGGAGATGTGCCAATTTAAGCCGAAATATTGCAAATATTGCATAAGGGGTAAGTGTAATAGATTATGACCAATAGGAAATATCGGCCAATACAATACAATCTCAACATCTTTAATGCTAACTCTACTTAACCATAATAAAAGACATCCAATTTTCTTTTGGCTAAATTGCACCATCAAAGGTCTTTCATTTTCCTTTTTTTTTTTTTTCTTTTTTTTTTCCCCTCTTTCTTTTAATATACGCCCTAGATACTAGCCTCTATCTTTTCACAACTCCATAAAAATAATTTTTATTACATCTTCATTATTTTTATCCTTTCTTTGCAATAGTTAAATCAAGCAAAATTAATATCACCAAACACCCCCTCCCAAAATTTAAAAAAAAAAAAAAAAAAAATTAAAATTTCTTACTATCACAACAAAATTCCAAGGCCAATTTCAAGTAGAATTCAGTACATGCATTTCTACAACCAAAAGCTCAAGATAATTATAATCCAAAACAAACCAAATTATTAAAAATAATCTTTACATACATTTTTATAGCCAAAAAAAAAAAAAAAATCCAAAATTTCTCAGTATGGAGTATCATAAGACACCGAGTTCACGCAAACACTATCTTTTAATTTCTCTTGCTATATATCTATCCATGGCTACATCTGCAAAATTCATCTCTCTTCTCTTCATCCCAATTCCTAACTCTCTCGTATTTAATTTTTCTTTCCCAAACTCTCTACATGGCAAACCCACAAAAGAGTGGAAAAAATATACAAACCCATCCCAGTAAAACCCACACAACACACATCGCATACCCACTACCTGAGGTTAGTTAATTAGATAGATAGATAGTTTTTTTTTTTTTTTTTTTTTCTCTTGAATTGTTTGGCGAAAGAAAATCATTGCATATATATATATATAATGAGTGGATTGGATTATAAATGTAATTCTCAGTTCCTTTTGCTATTAATTTTCATACCCAAAATCCAGAGATTAATTAATTAGTTGGATTCTTTTTTATACAAAGTAGCTAGCATTCCCAACTGTTTTTCTTTTCCTTTGTAGGATACAAATATAAAACCAGAGATTTATTAGTTTCCAAGATTCCATTCCCTAAGGCGTCTCTTCATATAAATTTGTTCTGAGATATTCATTTTCAAAGATTAGTTCATTTCATTATTTCACGGAAAAGATCACAGGATTTCCACTACTTCCAGTTGGGTATAGGTTTTCACCTACAGACAATGAGTTGGTCCGTGACTATCTAATGATCAAATCGGCTGGCATGCCTATTCCCGCCTTGCGAAGACTACAAGATATTCAAGACATTGATGTAAGAGAAGAAGCAAGAAGATTTTTATTTAGTATTATTTATGTTTGTAAGTCAATTGTATTTTTATATTTTATATCCTAGTAGTTTATCATGCTATTAGTATTTTAATTTGAAAGTAAGGTTATTTTTGTAATAAGGCAATTAGGGTTTCCTGCACCAATTAGAACTAGGTTTAGTCATCATTTATAAGCAATCTATTGTGTTTTTTGAGGAGATAATTGATATTTTGATAAATGAAAAAAAAAATGGCATTTTCGTTTCTTTGGTCTAGTGCTGATTCCAGTTCCACCCTAGGTGCTCACTCCTAGTGATTACCCCATTTGGTGCTGACTCTATGCCAGGCCTAAGTGTTGACTTCTAAGTCATATCTCTTTAATTTACTGTTGTTTAATTTTGTTCTGGTTATCCTGCGCTAGTTAATGATGCAGGAGACGCAAGAAATTTTTTATTTAGTGTTATTTATGTTTGCAAGTCAATTGTATTTTTATATTTTAGGTCCTAGTAGTTTATTATGTTATTAATTACTATTTTAATTTGGAAACAAGGTTATTTTTGTAATAAAGCAATTAGGGTTTCCTACGTTAATTAGAACTAGGTTTAGTAATCCTTCATAAGCAACCTATTGTACTCATTGAGCAGATAGTTGATATTTTGATAAAAGAAAAAAAATGGTCTATTGGTCTCTTTGATCTGGTGCTGACTCTAGTTCCATCCTAAGTGCTAACTCCTAGTAGTTACCCTGTTTGGTGTTAACTCTAAGCCAGGCCTAAGTGTTGACTTTTAGGTCATATCCCTTTATTTTACTGCTGTTTAATTTCGTTCTGATTGTCTTGTGTTAGTTTTATAGCAATAGCCTCCCAACACATTACATATTCTCTTTTTCACTCTCTTTTTTCTTTCTTTCATTCTTTTTTGTTCATTTTGATCTAAATACTGTTTTATACTCATATGATATTATTGAGATATATATATATATATATATATATTTTTAATAATTTATTATTTCTTTGTTAGAATTCTGAATTTTAAGATATGGTTGACATTCCTTTGGATCTTTATGCATTTCTATGGTCTTGTTTCACAAAAAATAATTAATGTGCATGAATACCTCTATGTACATATCCTTGCCTTTAATCTTGGAACTTCTTAGAGATGTTTTTGTTTCCCTGGATATATTGAACTGAGCTTCAAATTTAAGTAGGATTTGATTTATTTGTCCTCCACCTTTTGTCGGCAAGGCTGTGCTCTTGGTGCTTGTAACATATATACTATGCTAGGAACATAAAGGATTTAAGTCTAAGATACTAACTTTTTTTTTTTTTTTTTTTGAGAAAGTCTAAGATACTAACTTGATGTAAAAGAAAAGCAATTACATTTCATTAATGTTTCTGTTGTTATATTTATGTATATAAAAACATATGTTGTATCATATATCATTCGGCTAAGCACAAATATATCCCTTACTGGAACATTGCAGTGACATTTTCAAGTGGAGAGAAGGAATAATGGTATATATTTATTTATTCATGAAGATGAAAATTTAAACGCTAGAATGAAGAAAAAATTATCGACTGGTTGGAAATGGGATAGGGTATTGGAAACCAATCATAGATGAATATCCCATTGACACAGGTGATGAAATTATCTCGGCCGCCAAGAGTCATCCGACTTATTTTTTTGGAACCCAATTAGTAGGGAAGAAGACACATTGGAAAATGGAGTACTGTTTACTTGTTGCATGTGACACAGATGGTAATGAAATTCAAGGTAAAATGAAAATTGTTATTAAATTCATAATTTCTGTCCACATTTTATCATTTTATTTATTTGTTTGCAATATAAATGAAAGTCACGTCATCACTACCACTAGTTTTTAGGTCATTTGCTGTGGAAATGTAATATTCACAAATTGTAATTACCATCTAAACAATTAATTTCTATTAATCAACCTCAATTATATGTTTTCTTTGAGGGAGATATCCACAGTCAATAAAGAACTTCATTTGGGAGATTGTTAATATATAATACATCGATATTAAAAATATGCTTAGGTGTTTTGTTATTGTTTGGTTTTTTTCTTTCTCCCTCAAGACTGTCTAATAGTACTCTTACCCATATGTTGTATTTGGTCCATCTTTTGTTTCAATGAATCATTTATTCAGAAAAAAATATGTTTATATCTGTGGTGGTGTAGCCCAAAGGAGTGAAGTTTTTGGGCTAATTCCCCCAATTTATTTGTATTGTGAGTCAATAATATCCAACAATGGAAGGCCCAAAAGATGGCGGTATAGCTTTTACAAAAAACAAATGAGAATTACCCTTTCATAAAATGTAACTAAAACGTAACAATGTGAACGACCCCCTTTTACTTGTTACGACAGTAAAACTGACTTGGTAGAGCATGTAAGCTACTATACTCAGCTCATGGCCCTCGATTTGTAGAATGACGGATGTATGTGTAAAGTGTTCCCGTCAAGCCTTGGGCCCACGGCAATGAGATGGTTCAACAGTCTGAAGAAAGGAGTCCAGTCTGGATTTCTTTAAAAAGCCCAAAGGAGTGAAGTTTTTGGGCTAATTCCTCCAATTTATATGTATTGTGGGTCAAGAATACCCAACAATAGGAGGCCCAAAAGATGGCGGTACAGCTTCTACGAAAAATAAATGAGAGTTACCCTTTCAGAAAACGTAACTAAAACATAACAATGTGACTGACCCCCTTTTTAAAGAAAACTGGACTGGACTCCTTTCTTCCTGGGAAGCTTTTCTCCTTACTACACTCGTGTCTCTCTCCCCAAATTTTCCAACCTCCAATCCTCTACCCATCGGTCTTTATTTATAGACTTTCCTTAATGGGGTCGTCATGATGAGAGTTTCCCATGTTGGTGGGTCCCTCTGAGCTATATTCTTGACCGGATGGGACCCACTATTCGTGACTGACATGACTCTCTTGGAACTTGCACCAGACGCCAATAATTGCTCGGCATGTGGATTCTCCCATGACATTATCCCTTGACCACAGTATAGTAGAAGCTATTTGGTTGGACCGTGAGCTCGGACCAGGCCCATATAGGGAGTAGGCTAGGTGCTCGGTTAGTAAGCAGCCGAGATGGGCCCATTTAGGGGACTGTCATGAGCTCGGTGCAAGCCTATAGCCATGGACCGTACAATATCAATTGTTTTTTTCTGCCTCTTTTTGCAGTGCAGCGTGAGGGATAGGAATTGATCAATATAGAAAGAGGAAGTGATAACAATAGCTGTTTCTAGCGTCGCCCACTTAACTATTGTATTATTCATTTTTGGAGCTTGGTAACCATTGCTGGGTTTTCGTGATTAGTATGGAGTTTCAATAACCGGTTCTATTCTGCATGGAATGACATCTAATGATTCACGGGAAGGAAGGCCAACTCTATTTGAGTTGTTGAGTTGCATAGGAAGGCACACAGGTTTTTAATATACCATATGTGAAAATACATGAAAGTGTTAACTCTCTAAGCAAAATAAATTATTATTTTTTTATTTAAAGAAAAATAAATGATGTTGCTGTCTTGCTATATATAATGCTATATAATACATGTGGGGCCCGTGGGCCTGGTAACCTTGGCCCACTTGACGTCTGGCCCATGGCCCATTCTGAGGACAAAGGTTCGTCCGAGGAGGATGCGTGGGAGCGTACACTTTAAAAACCCCGCCGAGGATAACCCTGTCCTCGGCGGACCGAGGTTAGCTTCAGATGAGGGAGCGAGCCCAGGACAGGCTGTCACCTCCGCATTAAATGCGTTCACCTAACCCTCTGGTCGCACTAATGAAGATGTGACTCTTAGACAGGGCGACCTTGATTATTGTGAATCACTTGAGTGCTGATAGTGTTGCTGATGGGACGGACATTCAGAGGGGAAACGCATGGATGATCAACAGATGGAAGGGGGAGATGAAAAGAGAGGACTATATAAGAAGGACCGATAAAGCACCAGAGGGAGGGAGGAGCTCCTCGGACCGAGGCCGAGGAGCAATTTTGAGAAGAAATTTAGGGGCATTGGCCTTCAAAGGTGATGGGTTCATGGTTGGGCTCCGTTTGCTTGCAAGGGCCAATTTCTTCAAACCCACTCTCTAGAAATGTATTGTTTGGGGCCCTACAAACTAGGTCCCTACAATTGGCGCCGTCTGTGGGAAGAAATTTGGGCACTAGCAGGCGTAACAGACGGTTGTCCCTAGGTAGTTAATCGATGGAAAGTGTGCAAAAAAAAAAAAAAAAAAAAAAACCATTGCAGAAAAGTAGAAGATTCAAAGGAGAAGAAAAACATCGGTATTTTATTAGATGAAGAAGAGTTACAATATACAAACAAAGGCTCAGACAGGCTTGTTTTAAAGCTAACTCTACAAACAAAGGCCCAGACGGGCCTGTTTTAAAGCTAACTAAGGGGAAGGGGGCTGAGGCAGGCCTGTTTTAAGGCTACCAACAACGCCCAAGCCGGTGCGGTGGCACTGGCGCGAAGAGAGGAGCAGATGCATGGGCGCCGGGCGGCCCTTCCTTGTGTTGTTCCCTTGATTCTCTTCCAACCCCACGGTGGTTGGCCGTTGGAGACGGCAACACTCTGGCACCAGACGTGACGTATTCTTGCACGCTTCCACCGGCGTGTGGGCGCCCCGGGGAGGAGCGTTATGTACTTCAAGGACCCCCCTCTTGGCCGCTGTGCATGGCACCATGAGGGTGACGCACAAATTTGGCTGCGCCGGAGGTCTGACACGGGCTGGGGCTACAACGGCTCTCGGTCGTGGAAGGAGGACTTTGGGCCTGAGCACCCTTACTCCCGTCCAGGACCGCTCCATTTCTCCAAACTCTTATCACAATTTTGGCAGGATTTTGAGGGGCTCTGAAGGTTGAGAGGACATGTTTCTTGGTGTGTAAGAAGGTTCGTGGAGTGTAGAAGGGCATTTCCCCCATGTAGCCTTAAATAGGGGGCGAAAATTAATAGGAATTGATGTACGCAGAATTCGAAAAGAAGGTTATCGGCAACATTAATCCTGACCAAATTCCAAGGCGCCTATCAACCGTGTGATCTGCATCAGCCCAGGGGAAAGTTAATGAGAGCGCGCCTCGTGTGTTGAAACGTCAAGCACGGAATGCGAGCAGTCAGGAAGCGCCTCGTAACCGATGAGGGCAGAAAGTCGAACAGAAGGTGGCGTTACTGCCACGTGTAATGTCAGAGTCCCAAACCAACCTCGTCCGGAGCACTGCGGGTCAACGGTCCGATCCACATAATGCCCTATTTCCGACGAGGCAGGGCTGAGGTCATCATTGCGCTGAACGTGGCTAAGGATAATCTTCTTCGCCCAATACCTGGGTACTAGACAGAACCAAGGTATTGCATGGTCCTCGGACTCAAACCTATGGGGAAACTAGCTACTTACAGAAGAACAGAAGTGTTAGACAGAACCAAGGTATTGCATGGTCCTCGAACTCAAACCTCTGGGGAAACTAACCATGTAAATATACCTGGGTACTAGACAGAACCAAGGTATTGCATGGTCCTCGGACTCAAACCTATGGGGAAACTAGCTACTTACAGAAGAACAGAAGTGTTAGACAGAACCAAGGTATTGCATGGTCCTCGGACTCAAACTTATGGAAAATTAGATATTTGCTGAAGAATAAAGGCATTAGCTGGGACCGCGTTGTGGTATGGTCCTCGGATGCAGGCTCGAAGGACAGTTGATTATCTCATGAGATAAAGTCCAGAACAGAATGAAAGTATTCAGCAAAACATTAAAGTGTAACAAGTAAAAGAAAGCATCAACTAGCGAGATAGAAGCAAAATCATTGAATATATCTTTCAAATATAAGACATGCAGTTTCGTTACAATGTTGCCAAGGCGAAAAGCAAAGTAAAATGAAAAAGAAAACAAATAAGAATGCCCCATGATGTCACAACGAGGTAGTCCAGTGAAACGGTTTACTCCCCCAACTCACTGGGGAGTTTGTCTCGAGGATCCTGTTGAAAGATTTGGATTAACTACAAGGGACCTTGACTCGGAACAGTTCCTTTAAGGGATCCCCCCCAACGCTCTACAGGGCTCAGCCTCCTCAGAAGGTATGCCAGCTGAAGGTATGCCTTCGACAGTGTTGGTCCGACTTTCATCGGCCGAGGGTAATACAGAACCTTCCCCGGAGGCAGTGGGGACACCCTCACGTATTGCGGGGGGGTAATATACCCTCTCTGCCCTCCTAAGGTCCGACGAAGCATCAACCCCCGCTTGGTTAAGAGCTTCGTTCCTGGTCTGGGAACAAAAACGCCTGCATACTTCAGGGACTTGGGTCTTGAAGGTAGCTTCGGTCTTGGCCACCCCCTCAGCAAAGGCCTCTTCCTCCGCCTGTTCTAAGGAACGCTCTGCATCTATTCTTGCGAACTCAGCCAGATCTTTTGCCCTCACGGCCTCGTCTCTGGCGTATTCGACGACACCCTTTATCCATACTGCCTCGGCTAATTTTTTCTTCAGGTCGGCAATGTCCTCCTGGGCAGACCGCAACTGGCCTTCGACATCATGCAAGCGCTTGGTCTGATCCTCAGCCTGCCTCATGGCCGCGACTAGGTCAGAGGCCGCAATGTCCCTAGCCTTTGTCATCTCTTCGAGACTTTCAGTAGCCTTCTTCAGATCTGCCTCGGATCTCTTAAGGGTATTCGCAGCCTGCAGGAACTTATCACGCTCCTTTGCCAGAGCGCTACCTTGGTCGTCAACCTCCTCGTCCAGCCTAAAAACAGCCTGGATGGCCTGCCAACCGAAGTAAATACGCTGTAAAGGGGAGAGAAGGTGCCGGGTAATAAAATTCAAACGAAATAAACGAGTATCAGACGTCTTACCATGCCCAGGTATCTCTTGAGGTTTTCAGCAACCTCTGGCCCCTTCATGTTCCCAAGCTCAGCCATGTCGGCGGGAAGGAGAAGGGACCTTTCCAGGGCGTCAGCTACCCGAGCCCCTTCGCCTCCTCGGAAGTCCCGTATAGTAGCGTCATCCCTCAGAGGTTCTCCATGGAGCATGGCGGCGGGCAGCCAGGCCTGGGGCACGGATGGTTGAATAATTTCTTTTCCTTTTCGCTTGCCACCCAGCCTCAGTTGTTGAGAGGGTCGTCGGGCTTCATCCTCCTCTGGAGAGGGATGGGATCTGCCCCCATCCACCGGGTCTTTGCCCTTAGAAGACTTCTTCCTTTTTGGTTCGGGGGACTCTGGCCGAGACTCTGAGATTGGAGGGGTGCGTAAAGACTTGGTCCGCGCAAGGGAAGGCTGGGAGCTAAGGGGTGGAGGCTCAGGTTGTGACTCCATTGGCACTCCTTTCCCAGACTTGCCTTCGAGCAGGTCAAGAAGGCTGGTCGGGGGCCGTCTCCTAGGACCCATCTCAGTCGGGTACCGACCCTCGGGCTAATCCGCTCAGTCAGATACACCGAGTTCGTCCTCACACGAGCTTAGTTCGATCACTTCCTTTCTTTCCTCCAAACTCCCTTCCTCGGCCTCTGCCGCTTTATGGGGCAGTGAAGAGCCTACCAGTGGTATGCCTTCCGAAATGAAAGATCCTTCGGAAAGTGTAAAACCGTACGCTACCGCAGCAATTCACCTGGGCCGAGGATCTTTTGGACGGCTCTAATCTGGTTATCAACCTTGTTCAGAAAGAGCTCCTTACTAATGGCGGGGTCCAAGCCCTCCTTGTTGACCAGAAGAAAAGGACACATGAAGGCGTGCGGATCTACAGAAAAATAACCAAACCTCCTATGGTCAATCAATCAAGGAGAATCCTGTGTTACAGAAAGTAGAAGACTCGCAGAAACCGTGAGATTCTCTTTTGGCATGCTTTCTGCGATTGGAAAGGGGTGCTCATTAATACAGAAATTGGACCAACTTCAGAATATGTGTACCGAAGTTCGTAAGCGTGCAAATGAAGAAACCAAGCGGTTCAAACGAGTATTTATATCCAAATGTAACTTCCCGCCCATAAAAGCAGGAGGTCCCTGCCGGAGGATTACCATCACACCATCGAAAGAGGGAAACCTGGAGCCGCCAAAATTTAATACAAACGCGCTCTGAGTCTCGAAGCGCCAAAAATTTACCTGTGGCAGATAAAAAGGCCCCAACGCTGACGTGGACCGAGGTTTAGCGAATCTTATGGGGGCCCGGGAATGTCAAAATCCTCCTCCCCGTCTGAGAACACGGACAGCAGGATTTTGAGGGGCTATTGTGGGGCCCGTGGGCCTGGTAACCTCGGCCCACTTGACGTCTGGCCCATGGCCCATTCCGAGGACAAAGGTTCGTCCGAGGAGGATGCGTGGGAGCGTACACTTTAAAAACCCCGCCGAGGATAACCCTGTCCTCGGCGGACCGAGGTTAGCTTCAGATGAGGGAGCGAGCCCAGGACAGGCTGTCACCTCCGCATTAAATGCGTTCACCTAACCCTCTGGTCGCACTAATGAAGATGTGACTCTTAGACAGGGCGACCTTGATTATTGTGAATCACTTGAGTGCTGATAGTGTTGCTGATGGGATGGACATTCAGAGGGGAAACGCATGGATGATCAACAGATGGAAGGGGGAGATGAAAAGAGAGGACTATATAAGAAGGACCGATAAAGCACCAGAGGGAGGGAGGAGCTCCTCGGACCGAGGCCGAGGAGCAATTTTGAGAAGAAATTTAGGGGCATTGGCCTTCAAAGGTGATGGGTTCATGGTTGGGCTCCGTTTGCTTGCAAGGGCCAATTTCTTCAAACCCACTCTCTAGAAATGTATTGTTTGGGGCCCTACAAACTAGGTCCCTACAATACATAAACTTGATAGGCCACAAACTGAATGACCCCTTGTGATAAAATCAATTAATTAATTAGCCAAGTTATTAATTAATCAATTTAACATGCAAATACGTAGAAGCATAAACAAATCACCAAATACTAAATATGCAGCGGAAAAAATAAATGACACGGTGATTTGTTTACGAATGAGGAAAACCCTAACGGCAAAAACCCCACCTGGTAATTTTCAGGTCACCACTCCCAAAACTCCACTATTATCAAATCAAGCGGTTACAAGTAAAGGAATCCCAAGTACCTTACCAACCTACAGTTGAACCCTTACCCCAATACCCAATTGGACTTGATCTGTAGTGACAATTTTCACCTTTGATGCACGACTCCCAAGTACGTGACTAACCAATTCGCGGATCCCAGTACGCGACTTCAAACACCAACTTAAGAAGAAGAGGTTGGCTGCAAAGTTCTTCAGTTCATCATACACAATGAAGATCAGGAAGATGCTTGGTTACAAAAACCCTATGGTGCAAATACACAGCAACTTCTAGAGAGAAGATGAACTAGGTTAAGAACTTCGTCTTTTGATCACAATTTGCTTGAACAAGGATTGCTCAATGCTTTTGCAACTTATGTCCCACTTGACGGCTCTTAAAACAATCCTTTTATATGTTTAGGGTTAGAAGAAAAGAAGTCTCAAAAACATATTCACGGATCCCAAGAAAATCAAATCAGAAAAACTGATTTTGTAAATCTCGACAGATAGCAGGTGTCGAGGTAGCTATCG
The DNA here is from genome assembly GCA_032727855.1 of Quercus ilex subsp. ballota. Taxonomy (NCBI): domain Eukaryota; kingdom Viridiplantae; phylum Streptophyta; class Magnoliopsida; order Fagales; family Fagaceae; genus Quercus; species Quercus ilex. The sequence goes on from CM064909.1 coordinate 31,157,119, forward strand.
AGCAGGTGTCGAGCTTTAATGAAATTGCACTTCAGCTTGCTTTTTCTTGGACAGACTTGATGACTTCAACACTTGATCTTGAAACCTTGTTTCTTGAAGTATTAAAAACACTTAGAACTACCCAATTACAAGTAGAGTGCGTTTTGTCAAAAGGATTAGCCAATTTACATAAACAAGTGACATATGTTCTTAACAAGTGAAAACACATATGTCCTAACAATCTCCCTCTTTGGCAATCCGTGACAAAACCACAACAAACAAATGAACATATGAGAGAAGTCATAAATCACTCAACTCATATTCACTTGTTGAATACAATAAAATCTATCCTAACACAAATTCTTGAAAAACTTTGCAAGAAGAGAGTTTATGGCAAGTAGACTTTGACAACCTGTATTTCTGAAACACTTTAAACAAAACTCATCAAGGCATCTTGTGTGAAACAAAAATAAATAGATTGCATACAAGTATAAAGAACATGTGTATAAAGATAGAGAAGAAACAACACATGAAGAGAGAGGTGAAATAAACATACATCCACATATAAAGAGAATAAATACAATGTATGTAAAACTGGTCAAAAGACCTCATATACAAGATCAATGTATCTATAAAGAATAGAAAATAAAAGATACATCAAAACCTCACTACATCCCTCAAAATATCAACACTCCCCCCATCAAAATGTCCTATACTAACTCTCCCCCTAAGATGACTACTCTCATAACCCAAATCTACTTCCCCTTTTTGTCACGAGTGATAAAGGGTAGAGTGTCATGTAGACATCTCATCAGTAGAGCTAGCATCCCCATCATCATCATCATCATCCTCATCATCCTCATCATCCTCAGAATTTGAAGCTGCTAGAGTAGGTGGTGAAGGAGTAGCCTCTGGAGCAAAACCACCCATGGTCGCCTGCCGTCGTGCAATACGACCAACATGAACATTCACCTGATACAGCTCAGTGGAGAGTGTATCGAGGTGAACGTCCATGCGCTGCAGCTGCGCCATAATATCTCCAAGAGATACATCGCCCATAGAGGAAGAATGAGCAGATGTAGAAGGAGCAGATCTGGATGGAGCTGATCTAGACGGAGCTGAACGGGAGGGAGGAGTGGCATCTGTCTGTCGTGACCTAAACTGAGCCTCACTACATTTTACGGTAGCAGCATCTATGGCATAGATATGAGTGAAGTGGTCGAACACAGGAAAAGGGATAGAAAAATGGCGTAAGATCCTCGTGATAGCGGAAGGAAAGATGAGCTTATCACGAGACGCCGAATCTAGATGGACATCAATAATAGAAAGGATGAAATGAGAAGGAAAATCTATAGTAAGATGCTCTAGAAGTGATAGCAAAAATCGAGCACGAGGCTCTGTGATAGAGTTGTAGTGAGAGAGTGGATGAAGTACAAAGGTCATCACCATGTTAAGAAATCTAGGACCTTTAGCAAAAGGCCTACATGATGTGAACTGATACTCACCCCAATCAACAGGACGCTGACAGAAGGCAGAGATGAGCTCATCTTTGGACACAGTCCTCAGACGCTCACAAGAAGGGTAATCAGGAAAATCTATCCTAGGTACCCTAAGTACATCCGCAACTAGCTGCGGTGTAACAGAAATGCGCGTACCTCGAACGCGAGTGAAAAAGAGAGGTACTGAACGGTCTATCCCGTGCATGTTGGAGTAAAATTCCTGTATCAGCACGAGAGGGCAAGTGACCGAGATGTCACACAGTGACCCCCATCCCCTTACTATGAATGACAGAGGGAAGGTCAGTGTCGGCGAAGTCCGCCAGAATGACTTGGCGTTCCGAATGAACACCTCGTCGAGAAAAGTTCTCCGAAAATGCCTTGTGGGCATCTCCATCACGAAACCGAAGGTTAAAAGGAGCAGAGTCAGAAGAAGAGGAAGCTCCAGAAAGCAGAGGGTTCCGAGCAGGAGTGGATTTACGTTTGGGTGCCATAGACACTACTAACGTAAAAGAATGAGAAAGAGATAGAGAGGGAGACAATCAGAAAAGTCCCAACACAGTTCAAATATGTCAAATATGTTGAACAATAAGTACGTATGCATGGGAATGCATGAGCATGTGACATGCAAAGGAAAAAACATCATGGGCTCAGCCCAATCCAATCCTAGCAGCACACAAACATAGAGCACACATCTAAATGCATGTAAATATCATTATAATGCATATGAAATGCAATGTATGACATTTTGAAATCATTTAAGTACAAACCCAAACCAAAATTTGAAGAAAAAACTCATCAATTTTGAAAAACTCCAAAAATTTCAAAAACTCCTAAAACCTAGGTTTCAAAACATGAAATGCATGAAAAAGGAAGGGAAAAGTGATCTTACCAAGTGATTGAAGCAAGTAATGGTCAAGATCCAAATGGGTTGGAGGATTTGAGTGAGAAAAAGTGTTTGTGAGATGAAAACGCTTCGGATAGATCGAGAGAGATCGAGAGAAATGAGATCAGAATCGCAACAGGTCCTTAAATAGGCACCTCAGTAATTTTCGACAGCTGAGGTGTCGAGAGGTATCGAGGAAGCTGTCGAGGAAGGTATCAAGGAATTGGCCTTCGACAGATGCAGGTATCGATAGGTATCGAGGTGCAAGACCAAATTCAGATTCAAGAAGCTTGATCAATCGACAAGGTGTCGAGAAGCTATCGAGGAGACAGAAACTTTCTCGATCGATCCATCAGGTGTCGAGACAGGTGTCGAGATTGCGATTAGAAAAAGCTTGAGAAGCTCGACAAATGACCAGGTATCGAGGAGGTGTCGGGGAGGTGTCGGGCCATCAGTGAAAAGCAGTTTTTCGAGAAGTGAAAAACACAGACATGAATGCAATCCAACATACACCTCAACTAATGATCCACTCAACATAAAAAGCTCTCAAAATCATCTCTCAACAAGAAATTTTAAGCACATAAATCCTCAGAAACACACACACACACTAAACAAGTCTAATCAATTTTATTTTTCAAAAACAAGTTAAGACAGTTTAGTGAGCATACATTAGCACATGTAAACACTTGTGATGGCCAAATCACATTGTACCTGCACATGTATCAAGAGTAGCTAAGAATATTGCGTGTTGTGTATAAAAAACATCGCAAGATTGCATATGTGTATACATGTTATGATGATCTGAGATATGAGAAAATAACTTTAACTCACACATAATCATAACCGTTTGATGGGGACTATCACTTTTAAGGTACATCCTATGACTCCCACATCTCCTAGAAGACACGCTTGCAATCATGTTTAATGCATTTTTAATCTTTTAGCTTTATATTTTCTTTGCATATTTTCTTTTAAGCATATCATGCATGGGCATAAAAAGAGAGAAAAGAAATACCCAACATGTTAAGTATAGACATTGCACTTTTGCTATGCCAAAACATACGGATGTCTTTGACACTGCACTTTTGCTATGCCGAAGCATACAGGTGTCTATGACACTGCACTTTTGCTATGCCGAAGCATACAGGTGTCATACTATGATTGGCGGGCAACAGTGGTGAGATGGTCATTTATGCATTTCTTTTAGGATTTTCTAGTCCTACCCGTCAAAAAGAGTGATATGAGTGTTAAGTTTAAGAGATAACTTAATCTTACTCATCACAAACAAGAGCCACAAAGCTCACTTGCTTAGTTGTGCATAGAGATGCTCATCTAAGCTACAAGTGATACAAAGTTTAGAAAATTTTGTTTCATTGGCCATCCAAGGTACACAAATACCAAAGTACACATAACACACATTATTTTTGTATTTTTCAATTTTTTCAATTTTTTTTTTATTTTTTATATCAAAAACAAAATAAACAAAACTGAAAATAAACAAACAAAAACATGTTATCAAAGCAAAGCAAAAACTAGACTGACTCAGCAGAAAAGAAAAACACACAAGCAATGCAACAAACAAGAAAAACAAGAAGGGAGAAGAAAGTGATGAAATCACTTAGAGTCCTTTTTCTTCCACACCTTGGAAGAACCTTTCCTTTGATTGAATCCTTGAACAGGCGGTGAGGGGGAAGAATTTAAACCGTTCAAGTTCGAAAGGAACATGAGGGCTTTCAGAAGATCTCCAAGAGGAGTAAGAGAGGATTGAAGCTAATTTTGGCTTCCAGATGCTATCATGCCATTGCTCTGTTGAGTGGCTAACCACTTATAGCAATTTGGTCGAGTGTGACCAGTAGCCCCACAATAATGACAAAGATGCTGCTTCTTTTGTTTAGGCTTTTGAGAGTTAGCCTTCTTAGCCCTAGGGTTTTTAGCAGTATTCTTATCTTGCTTAAGGGGTGCTCCTAAGATAGATTTACCCTTATCTAAGTTCTCACTAGCTAATTTAGTTTTAACATCAATGTTCTCAATTTTAGTGTTATTAGCAGGAGGAACAAAAACAGTATTGCTAGTAAAAGCAGTATTAGAGAAAGAAATACCATACCCCAAACCAGTTCGATCCGAAGCAGATTTCTGATTGCTAAGCATCTCATCAAGCTTTGCACTTGAAGTCCTCTCCAGTTAAGCTCTGACTTGAAACAGCTCCGCTTCAAGCTTCTTGGTCTTCTCGGCCAAAAAGTTGTTCTCAAATCTCAGTGCTCCAATAGTTTGATTCGCCTCATCAAACTTCGTGGAAAACTCTTCACGATCAAGTTCCACATCACTGAGCTTCTTGGTGGCCAGCCTATATAATTTCTCATGCTTTTCAGAGAGCTTGTAAAGCTTCTCATAGGCTGAATAGATATCATCTTGATCATCCATCTTCTCAAATTTGGACTCCACCAATTCTTCTTCTTCATCCACTTCTTCAACAATCCTTTCAGTAGGATTGACTGTGGCAGTGAAGGTATTTAAGATTCCGTCATCCTCATTGTCGGAATCATCTTCAGGCTCAGTGTCACTTAGGGTTACAGCAAGGGCTTTGCTTTTCCCAATGCTCTTGAGATATGTAGGACACTCATGTTTCATGTGTCCGAACCCATGACACCCAAAGCACTTTGGTCCTGCGGGAACAGTATACTGACCGCCCTCCTTAGCATCCTTCTTCCCTTTGTCTTGACTTTTAAACTGAGAAGAACTGAACTGCCTGCGGTCCTTGTCGAAGCTCCTTCCATTGGAATTCTTCATAAACTTCTTGAATTGCCGGGTGATGTAGGACTTCATCTTGGAATCTTCATCATCAGAAGACTCATCTGTGTCACTGCTCTTTGCCTTCAAGGCCATGCTTTTGCCTATACTTGACTTGCCAATCCTAGATAACCCTATCTCATAGGTCTGCAAGTTTCCAACCAGCTCAGTCAAAGGAATCTTATCTATATCCTTTGATTCCTCAATTGCCGTAATCTTGGCATGAAATCTCTCAGGTAGAGATCTGAGTACCTTCCTTACAATCTTGGGTTCAGGGATGGTTTCCCTAAGATTGAAGGCTGAGTTCACTATGTCCTTGAGTTTGGCATAGAACTCATCAAACGACTCATCCTCCTCCATCTTAATTTCTTCAAAACTTGTAGTGAGCCTCTAAAGCTTTGAATCTTTGACAGTCTTTGTTCTTTCATAGGTTGTCTGGAGGATGGTCCAAGCCTCCTTAGCAGTTTCAGTTGAGGATATCTTCTTGAACTCCTCATTGGTGACTGCGCTAAATAGGGCATTTAGCGCTCTGCTGCCTTGATCTTAGCATCATCCCAATCGGCTGGTTCTTCTTTTGGCTTAGTCTACCCAATCTCTACAGCTTGTCACACCTTCTCATCTAAAGACTGCAAGAAAGCTCTCATGCGTACTTTCCAGTATGCATGGTTAGTGCCATCAAATAAAAGAGGTATGATTAAAGATTGTCCTCTATCCATGACAAACAGGGGTCAATGGATCAACACAGTAAAGATTAAACCTAATCAGAGTGTGCCTGCTTTGATACCACTTCATAGGCCACAAACTGAATGACCCCTTGTGATAAAATCAATTAATTAATTAGCCAAGTTATTAATTAATCAATTTAACATGCAAATACATAGAAGCATAAACAAATCACCAAATACTAAATATGCAGCGGAAAAAATAAATGACACGGTAATTTGTTTACGAATGAGGAAAACCCTAACGGCAAAAACCCCACCGGGTGATTTTCAGGTCACCACTCCCGAAACTCCACTATTATCAAATCAAGCGGTTACAAGTAAAGGAATACCAAGTACCTTACCAACCTACAGTTGAACCCTTACCCCAATACCCAATTGGACTTGATCTGTAGTGACAATTTCCACATTTGATGCACGGCTCCCAAGTACATGACTAACCAATGCGCGGATCCCAGTACACGACTTCAAATACCAACTTAAGAAGAAGAGGTTGGCTGCAAAGTTCTTCAGTTCATCATACACAATGAAGATCAGGAAGATGCTTGGTTACAAAAACCCTATGGTGCAAATACACAGCAACTTCTAGAGAGAAGATGAACTAGGTTAAGAACTTCGTCTTTTGATCACAATTTGCTTGAACAAGGATTGCTCAATGCTTTTGCAACTTGTGTCCCACTTGACGGCTCTTAAAACAATCCTTTTATATGTTTAGGGTTAGAAGAAAAGAAGGCCCAAAAACATATTCACGGATCCCAAGAAAATCAAATCAGAAAAACTGATTTTGTAAATCTCGACAGATAGCAGGTGTCGAGGTAGCTATCGAGCAGGTGTCGAGCTTTAATGAAATTGCACTTCAGCTTGCTTTTTCTTGGACAGACTTGATGACTTCAACACTTGATCTTGAAACCTTGTTTCTTGAAGTATTAAAAACACCTAGAACTACCCAATTACAAGTAGAGTGCGTTTTGTCAAAAGGATTAGCCAATTTATATAAACAAGTGACATATGTTCTTAACAAGTGAACACACATATGTCCTAACAAAACTGATTCCATAGTAATGGTCCACAAGGCAATTGTTTTAGTACGGTTTTAAAAACCGAACCTGACCGGCTGGTTCAACCAGGAACCGGACCTTAATTCAGTCCGGTTATTATTAAAAACTGAAAATAAGAGAAAAACCGCAAAAAACTAGAAACCTCCAGTTCAACTGGCAAAACCGAAAACCGGTATGGTTAACCTGGTTTTAAGAAATTCTTCATAAAGACTTCTGCTGTTGTGTTTTTTTTTTTTTTAAATTAAAAGAGAGAGATCTTGTTTCAGATTTAAGGAGAAGATAGATTTTTACTTTGAAAATGCTCCTAAGTCTGAAGTGGTGAAGCCCAAAACAGCCACAATGACCCCAAAAAAGGCAAAAACATTAGATTTACTATCTTTGTGTTGAGGAAGAAGCCCAAAGATGAAGCTAATTTACAAATTTACAATGATATGATATGTGCTTCAGTTGAAGCCTTTTTTTGCTACTCTTGTCTACTTCAGGTTGCTTCGTTTAAGGCATTTTTTTGCTGCTCTTGCCTGCACATGCACATATTGACGAGAGAGGGAGAGAATATTGAAGAGAAAGAGAGATGAAAATTTAGCAAAAAGTGAGATAGGAAAAGTGGAAAACTATTAAGTACAGAACTATTGTTGAAAAGTGAAAACCAAACGTGTGGATGCAGGGACGGACCCAGGGGAGGCCCGAGGGGGCCTGGCACCCCTAGCCCAAAAACAAAAAAGAAAAAAAAATTTGGGCCCACCACCCAAAGAAAAAAAAAAAGAAATTTTTTATATTGGTTATATTTTTTTATTTCTAGAGTTGTGCCTCCCTCTTTCAAAAACTTAAATCCCATCCCTTTTAATTAGCCTAACCCAACTAGCAACTGCTCAACTCAAAAACTTAACAAAAACAAAACTTTAAAATAAAAAATAAAAATCCTAGTTAGCCTAGTATTAGAGTACTAGTATCAAGTATTTTAAATGCTAAATATTTAGTATTTAGAACACCAAATACCGAAAATACTACTATACGAGACATTTCAAATTCTATATTAAAGTAGAAAAAGTAATTTTTGGTTTGTGAAAATAAATTTCTTTTGCAATAGCTGATGCTCTTAAGAAACAGTATTATTTTTTGTTTTTTTTTTTTTTTTGTCATTATTGGTAGATAATTGCATCTTAATGTATTAAGAAACAATAATTTTGTGTATTTATCTTGGTTGATAGTTTGTTAATACTATATGGATACTTATTTGTTTTTTTTTATTTCTTATATTTTGGCCCCCTAGCTTGAAATCTTAGATCCACTCCCGTGTGGATGTAAAGATTTCAAAATTTGTGGTGGGTGGGATATCATATCAACGTTAGAGCATCATTATTGGTGGAGGCATATAGCTATAATGCTATTTTTGCCTTCTCAAACTACAAAATATTGTGCACATTGGTGGTGCCATAGCCAAAATTTTTTGGCTACATGCTGCTGTAAATAGGTACTAGTACCTGCTTACTGTAACAAGAAGCTAAATGCCTTTAATATTTTTTTATTCTTTTCTCCACTTTTTTTTTTCTTTTTTTCTTTTTCTTTCAGCTCATCTCTCCCTCTCTCTCTCTCTCCTGTTACTCCCATCACAGACCATATCAGATCTCCTCTCTTTCTCTCATCCCTCTATGCCTAGCTTTGTTAACCCAAGCTTCACTAACCCAAGCTTCGCCGACCAAGCCCCAAGCCGCCCATCTCTCTTCTCTCTTTACTATGATTGGTTTTTTTTTTTTTTTTTTTTTGGGTGTGTTTTCATATGGGTTTGGTGGCTGTGGTGGTGATGGTGGTAGTTGATTTTGGCTATGGTAGTGGTGGTGGATGATTTTGGCTATGGTAGTGGATTTTGTTTGTGGTGGTGGTGGATAAGTTTGGCTTTGGCAGTGGGTTTTGTGGATTTTGGCTATGGGTTACGTGATTTATGGTTGTGGTTGTGGTTGTGGCAATGGTAGTGGGTTGTGGTTGTGGTTGTGGTTGTGATGGTTGGTTGTCATGGCTAGTGGTTATGGTGGCCAGTAGTGATGGGGTTGTGATTGTGGTTGTGGTTTTGTTTTTGTTTTTGTTTTCTTTTTTCTGCATTGTGTTGTGTTGTGGTTGCTAGAGTAGAGTGGTGGTTGTGGCCATTGGTAGATGTGGCTGTGGTGTTTGTTTTTATTATTTTATTGTATTGTTTATGTTATTTTATTGTGCTGAAAGCTAAAATAAAACCACTGATGTTGGGTGTTTTGTAAAGTGAGATGGTAAAATAGATAAAGTAGCTTTTGATGGAGTCAAATTGCTAAATTTATGACTTCACCAAGGTGGATGCTCTAAGGGTAGGATATGTGGTGTGGAAAAAAAAAATCAAGTAGGCAATGATATTGCTATTTATTGGTGCACTTACTTTTTGTTATTTGAAAAATTAAAAAATAACTAAAATATTTTGTAGTGGACTTGTGGGTTGTGGCTGCCTGTGTGTGTGTGTTTGTGTGTGTGTGTGTGTGTGTGTGTGTATTTGTTTTTGTTTTGGTTGAATTTTGTTAAGTGACGTACAAAAGTTGGTAAGTTATTGTTTAATGTTTTACTATTATTTAATTTTTTAGTTAAAATGATCAGTGATAAAACTATTTCTTTCTTTATTTTTATAATTTTATAATTATTTATTATTTATTTATAGCATTATTGGTTCGACCATCGATCCGACCCTGGTCCAGCCATAAAACTGATAACTACTCTCAATCCTGGTTCTTTAACTATACCGGTTTTTAAAACCATTAACTCATCTTTTAAATAGTTTAGTTGTCTGACTCCTTTGTTGTTGTTATTTTTATTATTAGGGTCTGTTTAGATACCGCTTATTGCTGAAAACTGAAAACATTGTAACAAAATAATTTTTAATGTGTGAATAGTGTTGTGGAACCCATTTTTAATGAAAGTTTTGTTGAAAAAAAATGTTTGTGGGTTCCGTGAACAGTGCACGAGACCCACGCGCAAAACGCTGGACACGCAAACGCTGAACGCTTGCCGCTATCCAAACGTTCACTTAATATCGTTTGATGTCTTTTGCAGCTAAAGTGTTGGTACTAATTGATTTATGGTGTATGTTTATTTCCAGATTTGGTTGAATGATCCGCTAAGTGGTATACAAGATGTTTAAAGAAGTGACTAAAAAATATCCATATTATCATTATTTTTTTTCATTCATATTACGAATTGTTAATATACATATTATGAATTTCATTTACTCATCTTTTCTATTCATTTAATTACTTATATTAAAAAAAGAAAAAAAAAAAGTAAACAGTAGCTTTTTTTTTTTTGAGGATCAAGTAAACAGTAGCTAATATACCTAAGAAACAAACAAAGGACGGTCACGGGGTTAACAATTTTCTCACTGTCGAGTGTCAAGTACGAGTCTTCCAAAGGAAATCGTACGTATATGATAACTCTTATGATAAGCACATTGTTACTGGACTTATTGTTACTGAAAATTGAAAACTGAAAACTGAAAATAGTATAGTAAAATAATTTTAAAATGTGTGAATAATATCGTGGGACTCATTTTTAATATTTTTAAATGCATGAACAGTGACGCTACAGTACATGAACAGTGCTGCTACAGTGAAAATTGTCTCCGCACAGTACATCAGTACATCCATGTGATTGTACTGTTCATGCGCTGGAAAAAAAAAAGGGACAGAAACACAGACGTGGGTTTGGAAAGCGTGGTATCCAAACCCAGGATTTTTTAAGAAAATAACTATAAAACTTATTCTATATTGTTAGTTAGGCAACGTTTCAAACTAATTTGGTTTATAGACAAATCAAGTCCAGAGGACTCGACTTCCAAACTCGAGTGTGAGACACTCGATTTCCAGTGCAATTTTGCACAGCAAAATCGAGTCCAAAAGACTTGATTTGTTAGAAACCAAATTAGTTTAAAACATTGCCTAATTAATAATATAGTCTAAGTTTTATAGTTATTTTCTTAAAAAATCCCCAAACCCACACTTAATATTTTAACCAAGATTAATACTCCCTCCGTCCCACTTTTTTTGTCCTCTATTCAATTTTGAGATGTTCCAAAATATTGTCCTATTTCTAAAAATAAAAGTCATTAATTTACTAATGTTCCTATTATACCCCTATTAATTTACTAATTCAATTTTTTGATAAATTTTTTTAAGGGTAGTTTTGGAAACTTATACATTTTTAAAAGGTAGACAAAACAATAAACGATGTTCTCTTAAAAAATTTGATTTTTTAAACAGGGCAAAAAAAAGTGGGACATGGGGAGTATGTTTAAAAGGACTTTAGTGCATAATTAAATTCATTGTTCTATGCTTTGTCACTGTCAACAGTGTCAAGTACAGCGTATTATTCATTGTTCTATGCTTTGCATGGCTTATCCTAGGCTCTTAAGGACTTGTAAAGCATAATTGAATCCATTGGTTTTGGTCCTTTTGGACAATCAACATGGGGCTTTATATCTTCTTGGTTTTTATATTCTTAAATCCATAAGTTGTTATTCTCAGGACTTGGTTCCATGAGATCATCGCTCTTTTTTTATTTTCTTTTGGGGATTCACTTCTCCTATATATACAAGTTGACATTTAACAAAAAAAACCACTCTAAATAATAAGTAATAACTGTTTAGTTGCATGTAATGGAAGTAAGAAGGACAGAAAAAAAATGAAAAAAAAAAAAAGTTTTTTGTTTAACCCATGTTTTTTAAGGGAAAAAAATGTGTGATTTTGATTGACTTTCTTTTCTTTCTTTTTTTTCAATAAATAAACAAATACTAAAACCTAATCCAAACCCACAAGCATGGGTATCAGCAAATAAAACATTTAGTGCATTTTTTTTTTTTAGAATCCTTTTGATTCGGTGCAACTAAACTGTAATGATTTGGGGGGAAAAATGCCCAAACACCCCTTGAAATTTGGAGTGGCTGCCTTGACACCTCCTAAACTTTTATTTCGGCCGATGTAGTACTTAAACTTTATTGATGCGTCAAATTGCTACTTCCGTTAGTTCCGTTTAAAAAATTTAAACATCTACAGTGTGGATGAAAGCAGTATTTGCAGGTTCAGTTTTGAGAGAGAAAATCTAGGAGAAAGGATCAAACGAACTAGACCACTTCATTCCTAGGCCCACCGAAGCCAGAGTTTGGGGTTCCACTAGCTGCTGCTGCGTTCGTGGTTCTGCCAAATTTGGTTCAGTTTTCTCCCTTTCATGCAAGGGAGAGAAATCAAATTAAAACTTTTTTTTTTCCAACTATTTCTTTTTGCAAATTCTTCGTCAAATTAGCAAGATTAAAAAAGAACCTTTTGCTAGTTCCACCGTTCAAAATTGTTTTTGTTATGAGTAATAGAGGCAAAAAAGTAATATCATATACTTTATATATAAATAATATTTTATGTGTTAGGGTTGACTTATCAAACCCTAAACACCTTCATCGCAAACAACATGGTATCAGAGCCACCAACCCACCGCTGCCGTTAATCCTCCAACCACCACCCCACTCGCTAGTCCTCGCGGCGCCGCTGAAGTTTTTCAGTTGGGGTTTCAATCATGGTCTAATTTTCTTCTCTTCTTCAATACGTTTTCTGATTATCTGTTCAGGTAGCCTAGGGTTGATTTGTTGGACTAGACTTTGTTGATTGATGTTTAGTGGTGGATTGGGTTTTTTTTTTTTTTTTTGGTGTTGGTATGGATTTGTTGCTGCCTTATTTTTGGAATAGTTTGGTGTAGATTCTTTGATAGATAAGTTACTGTTGAAGTTGTTGATTGGTTGAAGTACATTGGTTGTTGGTTGGAGTTTGTTTTAATTCAGTCCAACATATTTATTTAGTGTTAGTTTGTTCTTTAGATTGCTATTATGGAGTCCAAGGACAATGCTCAGCCCACTAATTATTTCCTATCTCCTGATATGTTATCAATTACTTCCATTTGTCTAAATGGAAGTAATTATGCTTAGTCTGCACAGGCAGTCGAAGTCTTTCTTCTTGGTAGAAAGAAGTTTGATTATGTGATTAATGAACCCCCTTTACCTATATACCCTAAATTTACTAATTGGAGAGACGAAGATGCACAAATTAGGAGTTTTTTGTGGAATAGCATGAAGTCTAAGATCAGTTGTAGTTTGGTTTTCTTACCAACTGCTAAACTTGTTTGGGAACAAGCCAAGGAACTTTACTCTGGTGTTAACAATTTGAAGCGGATTTATGATCTTCATTAAAGTTATTTCTCCTTGAGTTTGAGTGATTTGCCTTTGGAGGACTATTATAACAAGTTTAAGGGTGTATGTGAAGAACTTAATATTTATCAGCCCATCTCCTCTGATGTTAAAATTATGAAGAAACAATGAGATTCTATGCATGTTGCTCGCTTCCTATTTGGATTGCCTAAAAGTTTGAATCTGGTAAAATCACAAATTTTAGCTAGTCCAGACCTCCCTTCATTGAGTGAAGTTTGTTAGGACATATGTGATTCACTTGTTAGGAACATATGTCACTACTTTATGTAATTGGCTAATCCTTTGACAAAACGCACTTTACTTGTATTTGAGTAGATCTAGGATGTGTTTAATACTTCAAGAAATTGTGTTTCAAGATCAAGTGTTGAAGCCATGCAAGTCTGTCCAAGATTCAAGTCTGAAAAGTGCCTGTCATTAAAGCTCGACAGCTAGCCATCTATCAAGCTTAAGAAGCTGTTTCAGCCCCGTAGCTCGACAACATCTCGACAGCTAGGCATTTGTTGAGGTTTATGAAAAACAGAATTTCAGATCTGTTTTGACTCTAATCCGTGATTATGTGTTTGAGCTTTCTTTTCTCACAACCCTAGACATATAAAATGATTATTTTAAGGGCCGTCAAAGAGGACACAAGTTGCACAAGTGTTGAGCAAAGTTTGTTCAAGCAAATTGTGACCGTAGACAGAGTTTTGCCCTAGTTCATCATTCTTGTGAAGAAGTTGCTGTGTTTGTGCACCGTAGGGTTTTGTAACCAAGCATCTTCCTGATCCTCATCGTGGATGAATTGAAGAACTTTGCAGCCAACAACCTTCTCTAGTTGGTGATTGAAGTCGCATACTGGGATCCGCGTAATTGGTTAGTCATATACTGGGAGCCGTGCATCAAAAGGAGAAATTATCATTACAAAAGAAGTCCAATTGGGTATTGGGATAAAGGTTCAACTGTAGGTTGGTATAAGGTACTGAGATTCCTTTACTTGTAACCGTTTGTTGTGATAATAGTGGAATTTCAGGAGTGGTGACTTTAAAATCACCTGATGGGGTTTTTGTCGTGTTGGTTTTCCCCATTTGTAAACAAATCACCGTGTCAATTTATTTTCCTCCGCATACTTAGTTTAATTGGTGATTTGCTTGTACTACCACGTGTTTGCATGTTAATTTGATTAATTAATTAAACTTGACTAATTAATCAATTAATTCATCACAAGGGGTCAGTTCGTTTTTGGCCTATCAAAGTTTTTGGTAGATTTCGAGAGGCCACATTATCTTATTCGAGTACTACCCCTTTCTCTTCCTCTAATACTGATGCATTACCTTTTGGTGATAAATCTGCCTTTACCACTTATATGGTGAGTAATAGAGGTGGTCGTGGAGGTCAAGGTCATGGGGCCCAAGGCCATGGAGGTCGTGACCAAGGGGGCCGCGATAGTGAACAAAGGGGTCGTGGTAGAGGATGTGGTCTTCGTAAGTGCATTTATTGTCATGGTGAGAATCATACAATAGACTTTTGTTAGGAGTTGTATGGTAAACCCTCGGCTCACCAAGCTAGTTTTCAAGTTCGAAAACCGCCTTCACAGTCACTTCCACCAACATCCAGAGCAGTCTCTATTCCTGAGGAAGAGTACAATCGCCTCTTGTCTCTGCATTCTAACTTTGTTGGGTCTAATTCTACTGCTACTTTGGCTTAACAAGGTACTTCCGCTGCTTGTCTTGCCACTCAGAACCCTTGGGTCATTGACTCAGGTACTACTGATCATATGACAGGTACCTTAGGTTTACTCTCTAACCTTGAGCAATCTAGTAGTCTTCCCAATGTTACATTGGTAGATGGCTCAGCCACTACAGTTTCTAGTTTGGGCACTGCCAATCTTAATCCTAATCTTTCTCTCTCTTTTGTCTTATATATTCCTAATTTTCCTTTTAACTTTTTGTCAATTAGTAAGCTTACTAAAATTTTGAATTGTGCTACCATTTTTTTATCCACTCATTGTATCTTTCAGGATCTCAAGACGGGGAATATTATTGGTGGAGGGCATGAAGCCGGTGGACTTTATTACCTCAATCGATGTGGTTCTTCCCGTTTAGTGGCTTCTCATTTGTGTATTTTGCCTCTTTAGCATCATTGTCGCCTTAGTCATCCATCTCTCAAGAATTTGAAGACATTAGTTCCGCCGTGTTGTCAAATTGAGTCTTTACAATGTGAAGCATGCCAGTTGGGTAAACACCATAGGGTGCCTTTTGCCTCTAGGCGTGAGAGTCATGTTAGTAGTCCTTTTCATTTAGTTCATTTGGATATTTGGGGTCCAATAAACACTCCCTCATTGTTGGGATTTAGGTATTTTGTCATTTTTGTTTATGATTATTCTAGAGTCACCTATCTTTATCTTATGAAAGAATGGTCTGAATTGTACTCAATTTTTAAATCATTTTATATGGAAATAAAGACTCAGTTTAATGCTTCACTTCGTATTTTTTGGTATGATAATACTCGTGAATATTTTTATACATCTTTGTCTCAATTTTTTGAAGATCATGGTATAATTCACCAATCTTCATGCCCCCATACTCCACAACAAAATAGTGTTGCTAAACATAAAATGCGTCATTTGTTAAAGGTCACTCGTGCCTTAAAGTTTCATATGCGTGTTCCAAAATCATATTGGAGTGATGTTGTCATCACTGCCTTTCACCTAATTAATCATATGTCTTCCACTATTCTAGATGGTCAAATCCCTTATACTGTGCTCTCTCCTGGTGCACCTTTGTTTCATCTACCTCCTAAGATCTATGGTTGTGTGTGCTATGTTCATATCTTAGGTCCAGGGAGTGACAAACTTGATCCTAGATCCATTAAATGTGTTTTTCTTGGGTATTCTCATACTCAAAAGGGATACCGATGTTACTGACCTACTCTTCGGCATCGTTTCATTAGTGTTGATGTCACATTTGATGAATCTTAGTCCTATTTCTCTCCTTCGGTTGCTAGTGACAGTTCTCCTCCTTGTCTTCCTCTCCTACCACCTGTGTCTCCTATTGAATCTCCTCAGAAACCACTCCAGGTATATTGTCGTCGGCATAAACCTCCAACAGAGACTTCTACCCCGCCTAGTGATCCGATTGCTGATCCTGCCTCCCTTCTAATTTCTTTGCACAAAGGTAAGCGTTCTTGTACCTCTCACCCAATCTCTCAGTTTGTCTCTTATGGTCACTTGTCTTCATCTCTTCATGCCTTTACCACATCCTTGAATTCTACTGTTGTTCCTAACTCTGTCCAAGAGGCCATGTCCATCTCTAGTTAGAAGGCTGCTATGGAGGCAGAAATGTCTACCCTGTTTGAAAATGCTACTTGGTCTTTAGTTATTCGTCCTCCAGGGAAAACTACTGTTGGTTGTAGTTGGGTGTATTCTGTGAAGTATTTGCCTGATGGTTCTATTGAGCATTTGAAGGCTCGCTTGGTTGTTAAAGGGTATACCCAGACATATGGTGTTGACTATGCCGAGACATTCTCACCTGTTGCTAAAATTTTTCTTCTATCCAGATTTTGATTTCCTTGGCTGCTAATTTGGGCTGGCCATTATTCCAGTTAGATGTTAAAAATGCCTTCTTGAATAGGGATTTGAAGGAAGAGGTGTATATGGAGCAACCACCTAGGTTTGTTTCTTAAGGGGAGTTTGGAAAAGTGTGTAGGTTGCATATGGCCATCTATAGTCTTAAACAATCTCCTAGAGCTTGGTTTGGTAAATTCAGTGAAGTAGTGTTAACGTTTGGATTGCGACGTTGCCACTCTGATCACTTTGTGTTTTCTCATACCTCTGATAGAGAAAAGATTTTGTTGATAGTATATGTTGATGATATTATAATCACTGGAGATGATCATAAGCAGGGTATTGATGATTTGAAAATATACCTTCAAAACTCCTTTCGAACTAAGGATCTAGGTAAACTTTGTTATTTCTTGGGTATTGAGGTAGCACGATCTAAAGAAGGCATCAGTTTATCACAAAGAAAGTAGGTGTTGGATATTTTGGAAGAAACTGGCTTGCTAAGATCTAAACTAGTGGAGACTCCTATGGATCCTAATGTTAAATTGTATGAAGATCAGGGGGAGCTGTTTTCTAATCCTGAGAGATATCATCGTCTAGTTGGTAAATTGAATTATCTTACAATTACTCGCCCAAATATATCATTTGCAGTTAGTGTTTTGAGCCAGTTTATGAAAGATCCTCGCCTTCCACATTGGGAGGCAGTTATTTGGATTATGAGGTATCTTAAAGCACATCCAGGCTGTGGTCTTTTGTATAAAGCTAATGGTCACCTATGGGTAGAAGCCTACACTGATGCTAATTGGGCTGGATCACTGTCAGCTAGAAAATCCACTACTAGGTATTGCACTTTTCTGAGAGGAAATCTAATTACTTGGAGAAGTAAGAAACAAACTGCTGTTGCCAAGTCTAGTGCAAAGGCTGAGTATAAAGACGTGGCACACACATCATGTGAGCTTATGTGGATTAAGCATTTACTTGAGGAATTAAGATTTGTTGTGAAGCTGCCTATGACTATGCATTGTGATAATCAAGCACCAATTTACATTGCCTCCAATCCTGTGTTCCATGAGCGAACCAAGCATATTGAAGTAGATTGTCATATTACTGGGGAGAAAGTAGAAGATGGTGTAATTGCTACTCCATATGTTTTTACAAGAGTCCAGATTACTGATATGTTTACCAAAGTTTTATGTAAAACTCGTTTGGGTTTATTATGTAACAAGCTAGGATTGTATGATATATACTCTCCAGCTTGAGGGGGAGTGTTATGAGTAATAGGGGCAAAACAGTAATATCATGTACTTTACATATAAATAATATTTTATGTGTTAAGGTTGACTTATCAAACCCTAAACACCTTCACCGTAAACAACAATTTCAAACTGTTGTTTTATACTGACTTTTTATATATGTACTTTTTCTATCTTTTTAGGATTTTTAAATTTGATGAACACCATCCACTGGGTGTGGTAAAGTCCTTCCTCTCTTGGTCAAAACTTCTGGGCGTGAGCGTGAATATAGAAAACTAGTTTGGTTCCTTGGATATTTGAGACTTTGAGTTGTACGAATTAAAATTTGGGAGAAAAAGAGTGGGTTACCAAGAAGTGTGTTTAGAGATGAAACAAAGAGAGAGAGAGAGAGAGAGAGAGAGAGAGAGAGAGAGAGAGAGAGAGAGAGACCTGAATAAGCTAAGGAATTTGGGGTGTGGTTCTGGCAGGTTCACCTAGCTTGCTCCTCTAGTCCTCTTTCTCTCCTAGGTTTCTCTCTCTAAACTGAACCTACAAACATTTCGTTTTTTTTTTTTTTTTTAAATGTTGTCCACCGTGATTAGAATGTTAGTTTATTAAACAAAACTAGTTAGTTTATTAAAAAAGTTTAGGTACTAAATTGGCCAAAATAAAAGTTTAGGTGGTGTCAAGGCAATTAATTGGGAAAAATGTCCAAACACTCCATGAACTTTGGAGTAATATACAGTTTAGGTGGTGTCAAGGCAATTAATTGGGAAAAATGTCCAAACACTCCATGAACTTTGGAGTAATATACTAATATACTCCAAAGTTCATGGAGTGTTTGGACATTTTTCCCTTATTTGGGATAATATTTTTTATATTTAATTATATTTCTGTCTTGTAATTTGAAAAGATCAATGCACGCTAAAACTGTAATGTTAAGTTTTATTTTCCACAACAATAATGCTCCCCAGAGGGTCACCAAGATGAAGAAATATATGCGGGATACACCCAATGGCAGCTTTAGGAATTTTTTTCAGGGGGTCATTAAGAAATTTAAATTTAATAAAATTTTTTTTGAATATATCGAGTCGCAAAAAAATGCAAATATATGAAATTTCACAACTTCTACGAATTTTCATATTTTTAAATCACTACATGATAGTTTTTTATCAGTTTTTATTATCTATTGTCAATACAGCTAGGTGTGATCATTTTATTTTATTAAATTTATATAACATTTATTTATTTTTATGCAGTTGTCATTATTTTTTTTTAAATATTTTAAACTAAAATGACAAAACGTAACCCACTGACACTATATTATTTATTAACCCACACATCCATATTTATCTATACATAAATATTATACTTTTGTTTAGAATGATGCATAAATATTATACTAAGCGTCTACTTAACCAGCCAAATATTTGAACAATTGCTAACTCTACAATTTTTTCCTCAATTATGTACTAACATAAATAATACATTAAATGTCTAATTATTGTTTAGTTTTAAGTTGTACTAATCTATAATTAGGGTGTGCAAGATTTCGAATTCACATCAGGTACAATACCTAATCAATGGCTAAGATTGAAAGTTGAAAAAGCAACTTTCAATTTCAATCATTAAATAAAATATATTAAAAAAGAGTTAAAATATTAAAGTTAAAAAGTTAAAAAAGTTAAAAAAAATTGTGCGGAAAATGGAGGTATTGCACCATGTGCCTGATGTGAATCCCAAGATTTCAGCCAATGTATGCAAAAATATTTTTAAGCATAAAATAAACTAATAAAAAATTCTTTTATATATATATTGTTGTTGTTGAAGTCAGGGTGTTCGTTGAACCCCCTGAACAATAAGTGCCGCGGCGTGCAGCATATTCTTTCACGTCACCAAGAGTCGAAGACGCTAACCAAATCCTCCTCCTATTACTCCTGCATATAATTTTCAAGGCAAAATTTGCCAAACAGAATATTTTCAGAAATTTTTCAGCTGGGTAGAACGAGTTCGAAGTTATATCGTAAGTTAGACTCTTTTCTGGAAGTCGATTTTAATAAACTCGACTTCCAGACAAATTCCACGAAGTAAATAACTCTGAAGTGGAAGTCGAGTTCAGTGAACTCGACTTCCATTGAAAGTCGCCAATACTGAGTTCTTCAATTTGCATGGAAGTCGAGTTTGTTAAAATCGACTTCCAAAAAGAGTCTAACTTACCAAATAAGATTGAACGCGTGCTACCCAACTGAAAAACTTCTGAAATGGTACTGTTTGGCAAATTTTGCCAATTTTCAATCTTCATTTTCTTTCTACCTCTTCAACATCTATTCCCCTCTCATAATCATCGCAATGAAGATGCCAAGAATCATAAACATCATATTCTTACAAGGCCTGCTGGACCAGTTAAAGTTCATGGTTATGTTGGCACTCACACGTCTAGGTATGCTCAATCCGCCTGAACAAGCTGAGAGTGAAGACCCTGCCTCTGGTTTAGTTCTTGTAATAATGGATGGTTTATCTCCATCGCTAATCGCGGTCCAAAGTCTAATGGTGTTGATCAAAAGAGGGTTCCTGTGATAGAGTATAGTAACTTTCTTGAAAGATATGGTGTAATGCATGAAGAAGATGTTGATATGGAATGTTCTGTCTGCTTGAATTGCGTGGAGAGAAGCCATGAGATCAGAGAGCTGTGCAACTGTTACCATGTGTTTCACAAGGAATGTTTGGATAGATGGGTGGATGAGGGCCAAGTGACCTGCCCATTGTGCAGAACTATGATGTTTCCTGCTAAAGACAGAAAGGATAATTTAGACTTGGAAAGAAATCAATGGATGTTATAGGAGATGTTAAGGTATGATATCTTGTTTAACGGTTGTATGCAACCATTTTCTAGTGGTCGTAAAAGTTAAATGCTTATCCCACTTATCTGAACCTTTTGAATTAGCTCCGACTGTTAGAAGATATGTGCAGTTGTTTACCTTCATGGTTCAACTCCTCTTACCTTTATTGTAATTATAAAAAATAAAAAAAATTGTACGTCTTAAATATTTTTCTAATACTTCCTTTCTTTGGTAGTTCTCTCTAGCTTCAAGTAGGGACGTAACTATGCCTAAATTGAGCCCCTACAAATTCTAATGACTTGTCACTCCAAAAAATTTTACAAAACCTTCATGCTGTCAATGAAAGAAAATTGGGCTAGCATAGTTGGATAGGCCACCTAACACATGAGTCAAAACTACTCTTAACTCAATTTAAATCATAACAAAAGAGAAAGTAACCAAGTTGCCCAACTACTTGCACAACATGCCAAGAACCTGGAGTTTCCAAACTATTGAATAGAAGATAATCTCTAGTTTTAGAGTTCCAATTAACTATGAATGTTCATCATCTTCACAGTTCATACTAATTTTTTTACTATTGTTTTGCTTAGTTTTCTCTTTACTCTGTTTTTGGATAATGACTTTCCTTTAAAAAAAAAATGTCATAGAGCCCTGTTCATTGTTATTTTTTATGTTATGCCTCTTTGAAATATAACAATGACTGTATTTAGCCATTCACGATTCCAATATTTAGTTAGTTTCTTAAGTGGACTCAACCCAAACAATACACACACTTTTACCAAAATCTTATAAATCTCTAATCTCTAGGTGTCTTTCTTTTTATTTTTCTAAGAATAGGAAAATGATGGTGTTCCTATTGTTTTCAATTGTTAAATGCAATGCGTGTTGCTTGAATTGGTGTGTTTTTCTTTTTCATTCTTAACCTTCAAATTCATTTATTCAAGTCCCATCATCATCATTTTTTTTCACAAAATTTGATCATTTTCTCATCTTTCCATTTTTTTTCCTCATAGTTATATGTTTTTCTCTCATTATCATCATCTCATTTTTATATATTTTTAGTTGATTTTTTTCCCTTTTTGAATCCAGGTTCCTTATAAGTTGTACCAACATTGATATGTTTCTACAACATAATTTAGGTTGCGATAGAGATAAGATACATTCTTAAGTCTTAACCCCCTCCCAAATTTGAAAAAGGGAAACATTGTTAAGAATTTCACTATGAAAATGATAATGAATAGTCACCATCAAGCACAATTCTAATAAGAGATGCTAAGGCTTTTTTTCTTTTTCTTTTTCTTTGATATGTTTATAGCAAATTGAACAAATTTTTAATCTAATTGGAGTTTTAAAATATTATAAAATGTTAAATTTGACTCTTTTATATAAAATATAATTATTGTATTAATTATGAGTTATGATTAGCATATAAATATATAATTCGCCCCCTCAAGTGGAAAATCATGGCTATGCTCTTGTATACCTTGACTTGGGAGACAATGACTCCCCCTAAAATTTTAATTTTTTTATTATAAATATTATATATATAAAAACAAAATTTTAAAATAAAAAAGAAAAATATCTATACTTAGCCTCCCTAAAAATTAAAATTGGTCACAAAAGCCAATAAACACAATAAACATCTCATTCCTTGTGACTCTGCACTATGTGATCAAGTGGATTCATGTGGTTTGTGTACTAATGTATATTGTTTTTGACTTTTTGTAAATTTTAAAACATATTTATTGAATATTTAGCATTATTTTATGCAAATGACTTGAGTTGTTAAGTTGTTTGACTTTGGTTATTTGTTGTTTTGGACTTAAAGTTAGAAGTGTAGTTCTTTTTATTTTCCTTGGAAATATTAATTAGTTTTTTTTTTTAGTTAAATAATATTTGACATATAATTAGATGATAAATATGACTTATATTTGATTAGTAAATCATGAAAAATCTAGCTGCAATATTAGATTTATTTCAAAAGAAAAATGCTAATAATTCAAAAATAACTATTATGTGTGTTTTCTTTTATTGATTGTTTAAATGAATATATTTAGAATGATGACACAACTATTATAAATTTTATCAAATAAGTCTTACAAATTGATGTATCAATCGTTGAGACACAACAAATAAGTAATTAAAAAAATTTATTTATTATATTTTTGATGTGAAACCAAACACATTAATTGCTATATCAATTTGTAAATATTCTGTAGTAAATTGATAGTGGTTTTTATGATTTTGATGTGACACTAATCACTTTTAGAATATTGTCACATTATTTTGCAAGCTTTTAGTATAATTAGTAGCAGCTTTATGATCACTTTTCTTGTCAATATTTTATTAATACTTTTTTTTTTTTAAATCAGTTATATTTTGGCCCCCTTAAGGTAAACTCCTAGCTCCGTCCCTGACTACAAGCCTAGTATTTTCTTTTGGATCTTCTTTCTTGTACTTTTTTGTTTAGACTGAGATAGTTAATTTTCCATGACAGAACATGATATTCATATTAATCAAACTGCAAGTAATTTCAATTTAGAATCAAAGGAAAATGACAATATAAATTTGTTATGGAATTAGCAAAGACTATAAGACTTAATAACCTCAACGTAGAAAATGCCTAAAACTAACAAGAATAGATGTATAAATATGTTGTGTATAGATATTCTTGATTTCGTGTTCAGGTGTACTGACCTTAAATGATGTTATTGTATCCTCTTAATTTTATGTGTAAGCAAGCTGGACATACAATGTTGTCAGGGAGGAAGCCAAAAATTTGATTTGGGGGGCAAAAAAAAATTTCAATAATTTTAAAATAATTGAGGCTAATTTTTTTTTTATATAGATAAATAAGAATGATAATTTTATTCTATTGATAAAACTATTTTTTAGAAAGAAACAATAAATATTATTTCATATAAAAAAAAAAAATTGTCATCAGATTTTATCAAAGAAGCTATACAAGGTGGTGATTTTTCTACCCAACTATCACTTTTGCCCTCTAGCAATACAAACTTTGCTAAAGTTGTAGCTATATATATTATTGATATTATGAGAGACTACTATAAATTCAACCATAGATAAACGTCTACAAACCCAATATATGTCATAAACCAAATCACCATATTCCACTAGGGTGGAGGGGCTCTCTTAGTACCAACACAACACACCAAAAAAAGAAAACCCATTCATTCACAAAGACAAGCATACTTAAATTTAAAATTCAGAAATGCATCAAATTTCAATAGTAAAGTTTATAATAAGAAAAGATTAAACATTCAAGGAAAGATTAAACATTTTGTCAGTTTCAAGAAGGCAGCAAAAACTATAAAAATCATAGTCCCAGAATTTAAATCTAAATACCATTTGAAATTACTAACTACATTTCACTGTCAGCCTAAGTTTTTATTTATTTAAATGATAAATGTTTTGGCTAACTTTTAGTTTCATGTACATACTTCTTCTCAAATTTTGTATCCACATTACTTCAATTATAATATGATTCATCTAACCATGTTCTATCTAGTAAATAATTAGAGTAAGACTAAACCCCAAAATCATAGCAACAACTCAATGATTAAAACCATCGTATCAACCCCTCCAAAAGTCCAAAAAATAGAACCCAAAAACCCCTTTTTTTCCGATCCAAGAATAATATAGAAAGCTTCCTCTTTTTTACTATTACACCAAAAAACCTAGGAAAGTCCCATGCTCTTTTTCATTTACTCAGCAACTACAACAACAATATAATTTCATAAAAAGAAAGTCTCTCAAATATAGTACAAACAGGTTTTGCTTCATAAGACACAAAAAGAAACAAAGAGTGAAAAAAAAACATACATAGAGGCAGAGCTTGGGTCAGGTCTCCTGTTTAGGCTTAGCTTCTCAAACTCATTGCTGCAATTCTCTCTCAAAATATTCAAACCAATCCTCATTGCATGTCAAAAAAAAAGAGAGATAAAGAGCAATTTTACATTGATATCAAGACCACTCTAAAAGAAATGCAAAGTAGATCAACATTGATTATATGTGGCCACAATCCTTTCATTAAAAAAAAAATGTTACCACAAACCTGACAAGTAGTTTCTAGTGGAGGCAATGTGTAAAAATTTTAAGTAGCTTAAATGATAAATCCCAATCCCATGATAGTTAGTGAGGTTGAATCATAGTAATGATTCTTTAAAATAAATACCATTCTCATTCTCATTCCTAATCACTCCAATCCACTACTGTTTCCTCGTAGATAACTTAATCATTCCTACTTAACCATCTCCAAATCCACTCAACAATACTCATAAACACTAATTGACAACAAAAAATCAACTGGATCTCAATAATTTTTTATATTTACCAATAATTATCAATAACACCAATCAGATTCCTCTCAAAAACTCAACATTTCCAACTATTTCCACACATTCAATCACATCATCAAAGCAACAACACATGCTTAAATCTCTACATGTTAAATAAAACCCAATAAACAAAATTGAAGAACTATTTAAACAACTACCCCTTGGATCCTCTTGCCAGTTACAGGACACTTGGTCCACTTGCCCTCTTCTTTGTGGTCTAGTACAGTGATAGAACAATATCAAACAATAGATGAATTTGATTTAGTATTTGAATCATAGTAACTTGACCAAATCTAGATGAATTTGATAAACCCTAACAGATATCAAACAATAGAGATACAGTGATAGAACAATAAAGAGAGAGAGAGAGAGAGACTTATTGCTTTCACAAGGTGCCGGGTCCTCTGCCAAGAGAATGTGAATGCAAAAATGGAGATGGAGATGAATGCGCCGGGACCTGAAGATGGAGTTAACGACAGCGGCGGTGGAGATGGAGTTGATGGCGGCAGAAATTTGGAGAGAGTGAGAGTTTGGAGTAAGTGGGAAAAAGGAAAAGGGAATAAGTGGGTCCACTTGCCCTCTTCTTTGTGGTCTAGTACAGTGATAGAACAATATCAAACAATAGATGAATTTGATTTAGTATTTGAATCATAGTAACTTGACCAAATCTAGATGAATTTGATAAACCCTAACAGATATTAAACAATAGAGATACAGTGATAGAACAATAGAGAGAGAGAGAGAGACTTACAGCTTTCACGCGGTGCCGGGTCCTCTGCCAAGAGAATGTGAGTGCAAAAATGGAGATGGAGATGAATGCGTCGGGACCTGAAGATGGAGTTGACAACAGCGGCGGTAGAGATGGAGTTGATGGTGGCGGAAATTTGGAGAGAGTGAGAGTTTGGATTAAGTGGGAAAAGGGAAAAGGGAATAAGTGGGAAAAGGGAAACCTAATAAGAGGGAAGACGAAAAAAATAGAGAGAAATTTTGGGGGAAAT
The DNA here is from genome assembly GCA_032727855.1 of Quercus ilex subsp. ballota. NCBI lineage: Eukaryota > Viridiplantae > Streptophyta > Magnoliopsida > Fagales > Fagaceae > Quercus > Quercus ilex. The sequence goes on from CM064909.1 coordinate 31,183,269, forward strand.
TTAAAGGTCTATAGCGGCGGTTGGACTGCCGCTATAACTAAGCAAAAGCACCGCTTGTGGCGGTCATACCAACGCCGCTACAGATCGCATATTGTGGCGTTTTTCTCTACCCCTGCTAGAGTATCTGTAGAAAATGATATATTTATTGCGGCGGGATTTTGGAGCGCTGCTATATCTATGTAAACACCGCTAATACACACATATTGCGATGGTTTTATGTCCCACCACTGTAGAACGTTGCAAAAGACTAAACCTATAGCAGCGGTCCCAAAAAATGCCGCAATAGACCCTATGTACAACGGGGTCCCAAAAAACGCCGCAATATGTGACATATAGCGGCGTTTTTTGCACCCGCCGCAATAGTACAGATTTCTTGTAGTGCTTGCAAGTTGGAACTCCTTAACAAGATTGGAGGCTTCACATTCCACTAAAATCCTCTCAATATTAATAAAACTTTTACATAATTATAAATTAGAAAGAAGGGGGGCACTACCATCCCTACAGTACGAAAAACAAATTTACAAATTGAACAAGAGAACAATATTGAAAATTATGCATATTGGCTTGTCCTCAGTCACGACTTATATCAAACATATGATGTGCTTCTCTAATATCGCTAAAGATGGTCTTAGCATTGCAACTGTGAGCTCACAAAAATAGAAGTTGTTTGCACAGTATTGATATATACACTCACAAGAAACATCAAGAACATGGAAGCATCTCCAATGCATAGCCAATCATCTTCTACGTAGGTAGCCATTTAACCTTTGGGTCATTTTCAATTATAGAGGGAGCCAACAATGAAATTTTGTTAACCAGAACTTTCATATAATACAAAAAATCACATATTAAGAATGAAATTTCAAAAGGTCAAGAAGGCCATTATCCCCAAGTTGTTGTTTACTAGCTAGGCAGGGTATATTTAACTATTTTATCTCTAGTAAAATAAAAAATAAAAGTTAGATTATTCATCTGGGAGATTGAAATGATGAGTTGTGAGTACATGACATAAATTAATAATCATGCCATGAACACCGTGCAACTTGGAATTGAAATCTTGAACTTTGGAGGTAATGCAATGGGAGTTTTGGAGCTTATGCCCCCTATGTTATAGAGACAATCATCCATCCCTTAGGCTTTGTGAAAGGCTAGTTGCATTTTTTCCATCTTCTCTCTCATGGCTATGGTTTCTGCCATGAGTTTTTCAATTTGCTTGTTCCTTTCAATATCAGCTTTGCCCCTTTCGTCCCAATCTTCCCCTTCTTCCTCATTGAGAACCTCTACTCATGGTTTTGGCTTCTTCAATTTGGCTTCCTCGAGTTTAGTGAGGCGACTCCCTATCTTTTTGAGAGCGTCACTTTGTTCTTCCATTGCCTTGAATATCTTTATGCAATTTCATCACTAATTGGACTGGCCATTATAGCTTGAGAGGATTCCTCTTCTTGGAACACTTCTTCTTGATGTGTGTCATCAATCTTGACCAAATGCCTTCCGTTTTTTTCTCAAGTCCAAATTGGAGTAGGGACGTGTTTTCTTGACTTTGGTGGTGCAATGGTGCTTGAAAAGAAGTTTCATTTTCATTAAGTCCATGTCCCAATTAAAGGTTCCTTTTTTTTAGGTGTCCTTAGAGAATCTTTTAAGCCCATTTTAATGAAGGCCCAATTACAAAGTCACTCTCTTTCCTCTTACGGACATTGCCCCTTGTTTCATTGGGCTTTGATCCATTTATAATAATGCTCTTATCTTACTCTCATGGGCTTCCATTTGAATGTACTTAGAGATTTTCAACATTTTGTCTCAAACATGGGCTTACAATATATTCATCACCTTTGGGCTCTTCTTTTTTTCATTTCATTATTATTTTCTTTTTTTCTTTTTTTGAAATAGCCCTTTAGCTAGAATATATTGTTGCCTTCCTCTCAAGGTCCATGAAATTCTCATCATTTTGGGCCTAGGCATACAACAAAGAAGCCCAAGATTAGGGAAATCCATATTGACTTAGTAGGATCTTGGATGTTAAGTCCATAGCATACTTGTTATCTTAGGCCCAAAGTCCTTTTTTTCAAAATGGCTTTTTGATTTGGACTTATGATAGCAATTAGCTATGGTCTTATGAACCTTTCAAGTTAAGACATACCTTTGGATTTAGGGATAAGCCTTTTATATGTGAGAACTTCTTTTCTTTTGTTCCATTTGTCTTAGGGTATGCCATAACTTTAGAGTCATCTTTTCATTTTTACATCTTTTATTTGTCCTTTAGAATTAGGTGAGCACAGAATAAACAAGAGATATAAAGGGTACACTCTTTTGATAGGATCTAGGATCTCTCTAAGTGTGGGTAGGCTCCCTAAGGCTAAAGGGATAAATAAGTAGGTCACTCACAACTAGGTGGGCCATAATTCCAACCAAGGGCCTAAGTGGACTTTTGTGGATTGGTGGAAAACTGTTAACATACTCAAAGCCCATCATAGGCAATGGCACACATTGTGAGTTGGTGGGATAAACTTCGAAAGACTTCGGCCCGAATAGAGCCTTCCATCTTCCCACTCATCACCAACCAAGGTTAAGGAACAAAAAGAACAATGTGATGTGTGTGTAGACAAGTATTGAGTAAGCCTTTATTAAGATTAAGACATAGGACACATAGGAATGAAACTCACAATCCCCAGTGGAGTCGCCACTGTGAACGCAAGGGGTCGTTGCTTTAGGAGTCGCCACCTAGTTTTTGCAATGGCCTAAGAACCATATATATAACGTCCATTCAAGGAAGGACCTTTTGATCTTACTACCAAAAATATGGGTTCGGAGTTAAGGTATAGTCTTGGGAAGGTGTTAGGCACCCAAACCGCCCAACCCTAAGGTTGGCTTCCCATTATTGTGTCTTATGTCTTAACCCTATTAAAGGCACACTCAATACTTTTATCTAACTCACATACACACTAGCATACATCTAGCAATCAACATAGCATCAAACATCTCTAACTATACATCTATCATGCTTGCAAACAAAGCCTACCATACATCTAATCATGCATATCACTTCATCCTAGCATTCATCTAGCACGACATCAAAGCATTCATCACATCACAAACCCTAATCATACATCTAAGCATGCTTCACATATCATATCAAACAAGGCAGCAACATATGAATCATCAAATCACAGCAAGGATATAGGCAACAAGCACATCATATCATCATTAAAAGCATTGCATGTACACTTTGGAAAGACTCAACCAAACAAGCATGTTCATCTCTATTATCAAAGCAAGATCACATCACAAATGCATGAACATAACAAATGCATGGCTTACCTTTTACTTACCTTGCAGCAACTTAGCACCTATGGCATTATGCATGAGCATATGAATGCATGATCAAGGCATTGAAACAACAAAACCCTAATTCTAGCATGTGAGACAAACCAAGCAATTAAACATGTGAAACATAGACATTGAAAGCACAAAAGCATGGGCAAAGAAGCTAAACAAACAAACATGTGAAAGTAGAAACGAAACAAACAAAATAAAAATTAGGCTTTCTAGGTAGTGGCCTACGCATGCAAGAACAAGCCTACATGCGCATAATCAAACCTGCGTGTGCAGGCAATATTATGCGTACGCAAGTTCTTGCCTAGAAAACCCTAAAAACACAACCAAGCCTAAACACTAAATCTAACACCCTGACATGCATTTTAAACATACAAAAACGTAAACATAATCTAGAAAAGCATATCAAAAGATGATATAACAAGAAACAAAGCAAACAACAAGATTAAAGAATAGAAAAAGAAAAGAAAAGGAAAAAGAAAAGTTTAGACTTCTGATTAGGCTCTAAACCAACCTTGGGTCTTAGGATTCAGCATCATTGGGAAACGGGGGCCCGAGTCGTAAGAGGTATAAAATGCGGTGTCTACAACACCCAAGGTATGACATTCCTCCACAAAAGCACAAGCGTTGCCGCGATGGGTGGTCGAGCAGCCGCGAGGCATCGACAACCCCTACTGTCAAGTACAGCGTATTATTCCCAAAGTGATGAAATCGTGCATGGCTTATTCTAGGCTCTCAAGTAATTGTAAAGAATAATTGAATCCATTGGTTTTGGTCCTTTTGGACAATCGACATGGGGCTTTATATCTTCTTGGTTGTTATATTCTTAAATCCATAAGTTGTTAATCCCAGGACTTGGTTCCATGAGATCATCGCTCTTTTTTATTTTCTTTTGGGGATTCACTGCTCCTGTACAAGTTGACATTTAACAAAAACCACTCTAAGTAATAAGTAATAACTATTTAGTTGCATGGAATGTGATGTCGCAGAAGCCTGAAGAAAATACACACAATACTCTCTTTGATGAGCAGAAACTAAATTGTTAGTATTTGAGTAGTAAAACTAGAATCCACTGGAATTTTATTATTCTAAAAACTAAATTGTTTGGAAGCTACAATGCGTTTAAATATTAAAAACAAAACCTAGGGCAATTAGAAACCATAAGGCGACTATGAAATTATATAAAACCCTAATTTGACTAAACAACATTAAAAGTACCTAAAAAGAAGGAAACAAAATAACCGAAACCTAATATAACAAAAATTACATAAAAATACTAAAATTAAATAATTACAAATATTAAATATTAAACCGTGTCCTACATCAGACCCCTCCACTTGAAACAAACTCGTCCTCGAGTTGATGGTCGAAATCTAAAATCTTCCGCTCCAAATAACAAATACTTTGAGTGCTTTAATCACTTGATCCAGTTTCAAAACTTGAATTCTTCATAACATATAGCATAAAATTTATTCTTATCTACCTTCAATATTTGCAACATCAATCAACAAAGGGTTGATAATAAAATTAAAATTTCTACTCCAAGAAAATCAACATATTGTGTAGTCATCTTCAACAAATCAACCGAAATCTAAGGGTTGTGGATGATGGACTCATCATCAAATTTAACCTCAATTGGATCTTCCACAATATTCTCAATAATTACCATCTCTTGATTTCTGCCATTATCCACAATCAACTGAATCTTCTTTTCTTTGACATCTTTATCAAACTTTTGACAAGTGGTATCTTCAATCTTCAATTCAATAACTTGTTACAAGTCTTGATCTTTTTTAATCACTTCAAAATTTTCTTTAGAAATAGGCTACTTGTTCTCAACCTTCAAACCCTTTCCTTTACTTGACACATGGTCTTGGTAGTGATAATTTTGGTTTTGTGGTTGACTTTTCATGTTTTGAACATATTGCTTTTCATATGAATATATAAATTTATAATCAACACTTCTATAATCTAGTATTCCATAATAGTCATTAGGAAACCATAAATCAATTAATACTTTTTTTGTTCTTTGCCAAGAATGACTGGATGCTTACCTCACTGCTTTCTATCAATTTGAATATCTTCCCACCATTCCTATGCTTCATCGTCCAATTTATTAGATGCAAGCTACACTTTTTCTTCATCACAAATCCTCCAAAAATTAAAATACTCTTCCAAATCATGAAGTCAGTCAATAAAATCCAACGGACACATATCTCCATCAAAGAATGGAATTTTCTTGTAGTTAGGAGTGCATCTTTGAATATATTGATTATTGTTGTTGTGAGATGAGTTCCTAGCAAGAAGAGTAGCAATCATTTGCTCGATTTTGCCTATAATTTGCTAACTCTTTTTACGAAATTGGTGGAACTCAGCCCTAGCGTGAACTACGTCTTCAACTTTGTGGTTGTAATTGTGGTGGTTACCATCTCGCCGGTTAGCCATTAGACCAAGATATGTCAAGGCTCTGATACCAACTGATGTCACGGAAGCCTGAAGAAAGCACACACGATACTCTCTTTGATGGACAGAAATTAAATTGTTAGTTTTTGGGTAGTAAACCTCAAATCCACAAAGGTATTCTTGAATCCACAAGGAGATAAACTGGAACCCACCAGAGAAAAGTTTAAGAAAATTCTGTGATTTTATTAATAATAATCTGAAAACTGAATTGCCTTTGGAGGCTACAATGTGTTTAAATAGTAAAAACAAAACCTAAGGCAACAAGAAACCTTAAGGCGACTACGAAAGCATATAAAACCCTAATTTGACTAAACAACATTAAAAGCACCTAAAAAGAATGAAATAAATAACCTAAACCTGAAATAACAAAAATTACATAAAAATATTAAAATTAAATAATTACAAAAATTAAATATTAAACTATGTCCTACGTTAGAATGGAAGCAAGAAGGATAGAAAAAATGAAAAAAAAAAAAATTTTTGTTTAACCAATGTTTTTTAAGGGAAAAAAATGTGTGATTTTGATTGGCTTTCTTAAAAAAAAAAAAAAAAAAAAATACATGCACTACAACAAACTTGACTTGTTTCAACTTACTTTTCTCAAGGGTTGACTAAAAAGTGCCGAAACCATCATTAAAAATTGGGGCGGGTGGTTAAGTTTGATTAGCTTTATTTTGAGGGTCAAAAAAAGTTTTTTTTTTTTTAAAAAAACTTGAAATAAATGTGAGAAAAAAAACGCACCAGTTTTTTCAACCCACAACCCTTGATAAAATCTTACAAATTTTTCAACCCCTGAAAAAAGCCCACAACAAAATTCTCATCCCTTGAAAAAAGCCCAACAAAATTTAAAAATATAGCCCAAACATAACCAACAAACACAAAGCTCTTATCACTCTTTCGCTGAAAGCAAACGGAGAAAGCATAGAAATCTCACAGAGCTCACAAAGCAAACGGAGAAAGCAAACATGGAAAATTCATAGAGCTCGACGATCATGGAGATCTCATAGAGCTCGACGATCATCGATTAGGTACGTAATTGTACAACTCCGATTGGCATTGTGTTTCTCAGCTCCGGTTAGGTACAAATCACAAACCCTAATTTCTCAGCTCTTAATAACTTTTAATCGATTTCCCCATGATTTTCATTTCAGATTTCTTAGAAAACTGAGCTGAAATCACTGTAACGTAATCGTTTTCCTCGGGTTGTAGAAGCTGAAATCACTGAGCAGGACTCGCTTCTTCTGGTAATCATCATCATTATTCCGATTTTCTGTCTTTCAACTTCAATTACGGACAATCGCATTTGAATTTCTTTAGCAGAAATTTACATTTGAGCATATTTTCCTTGTTTATGTGATCAGATTCAATTTTCTTTTAGAAAATCATAGAATTATTTTTCGTTACTTCATACTCTGTTTTGAGTACTCCATGTAAAATTTGGTTCAAACAAATGGAAATTATTTCTCATTTAATTTTTTGCTAGATCTTAGAGATTCAAGATCAAGAAATTTAATGGTTGTGTTATTCTCCAAATTGCTACATTCAATATTAGTTACATCAGAGGCAGTGTATATCAGAGAAATTTAGTAAGCTTCTTGTATTTTTCAGTTGTCAAGTCTATGTGTGTGCAGTTTTTGTGTTTAATGTGTGGTGTGTGTGATTGTTGCAATCAGTTGACTGAGGGTGAGGTTGGTTGGGTATGGCAAAGCTGGTTATGTGCTGTGGGGGATATTTTTGGTGAGTGGGAAGAAAAAGAGGGGAAAAAAAATGAAGTCTAAGTTCATATGGCATGAAAAGGAAATCTAGAGGTCTTGGCTTAAATGACGTAGACTGGATTTTGGAGCTTTTGGTTATAGGTTTGCTGGGTTTGTGATTGGGTGTTGCCATGGGATTATGGGAATGTTTGGTTCATGGGTCCCAGCTTTGGGTTGTGGAAATTGAGAGGGAGATTACAGATAGTGGAGGTTAGTGGTAAAGGGATGAAACTAAGGGGGTTTATTTGTTTTGGTTGGGTTCATCCACAGAATTGGGTTTATTTGTCTTTCAAAGTGAATTATTGGTTTGGTTTTATAAAATTTTGAGTGTGATTGACTGTAATGGAAATTTGATGGTGGGTTTAGTTCTTTTTAAATTAAATGCATACCTAGTGAGAACCCTGTTCTCTAAGCTGATGTTGCAATTAGAGTGATGTTGTCTTCTAAAGTGATGTGGAAAGATTGTATAAATACTGCTAACTGTTGCCCGAAATGCAACTCACTTATAATAATTTCACATTGCTTGAAATTAGTGTGGCACAGTTCTGCTTGAAAACTGTATTTCATGGAATTCTATTGTCTAATTTTTTGTTATAATTGTTTCTTGAAAAACTGTATTGCATTATGTACTGTCTGATTGACCTGTGTTTGTTGGAAATTGAATGAAAAATAAGCAAATATTTATATTAGTGGAGATGATTGGTCATTATTTTACTCCTTACTTTATGCTACTATTTCTTTTTGAAATTATATATTGTGCTCCAGTTTTGGTCTTTTTTTATTGATGGAGATGATTTCTTGTGCAGTAGTTTGGATCCTTATGGGTTTTATATTGTGATCTTTAACATGCACGATGGCTTTGGCCTTCTCAGGTTGAGGGATTGAGTATGCATGCATTATTTTATCATTTATGCCATTTGTTGAGAGTTAGGTTTGATTTTCTAGGTTAACCTTTTCTTTTAGAACAAGGTCATGTTGGTTGGTTGAATTTATATTCTGGAAAGATTGTTAATTAAAGGATTAGAGTGGCCTATAGTTTGTTGTTTTTTTTATGGGTTCTTAGCACACTCCCTGTGTATAGTCAGCTCTTCCTCCTGAGCAGCTAGCTTGGTGTGGGTTAGACAGTGTGTTACTTTCAATCTAATACTTGTTTTGTAGTTAAGTCTTGAAAACACTAAACAAATTAGACAAAGGTAGCCAAGATTATTTGGTCATCAAGCATCACATGCCAGAGGGAACAACACTGAACAAGTAATGTGATTATATTGAAACAACTCTATAATACTTTAATCAATATGCATTGATATAAAAGCTTACTAGAATTAGGAAATTCTATATTATAAACATATAAAGAAAGCAAAACCATTTCTTCCAACTTTAGCAAAACATTACCTGTTTATGTCTGTAATTGGCCTTGAGCCACCCTTATTTCTCCTATTCTTTTTCTTTCTGGCACGAAGCCCACAATTTTTACTTTGAGATCCTTGAATTCAACATCCAAACAACGTATATGATAATGATTACTGATTAAAACAGCAATAGCTTCAAAAGGGATTAATGATTACAGTTAGACATAAATAACTCAAACATATCATTATAAATTTTGATATTAAAAAAAAGAAAACCCTTCAAAAACAGCCAAAAACTCTGTATTAACAAATTGCATGGCAAAGTAAATTGAGAATTGTGGGTTATAATTTTGAACATAAAACCTCTCATACGGCTAGATTGTTTCTAGTTCCTCTTTTATCATATCCTTAGAGTTTAAGATCATCAAGTACTTTATTCTATTTTGTGTATTTTATCTATTGTATTATATAATGTCTCAAACTCTACATTGAAATATTCTTTTATGCAGGCTTTTCCACTGGATTTAGTACTCTTTTTCGGTTGAGGACAACTTAAGGTGTGTCCCTCATTGAAGATTTTATAAAAAATTTAATCCAACTTTAGATGGAACGGAATTGGGTAAAGCTCAGGAATAGAGTTTTTCCTGAGTATAGACAAGGAATTAAAGACTTCCTTGATTTTGCATTTGAGCATACAACAATGGGGGATAAAATTTATTGTCCGTGTAAGAAATGCAATAACTACTTTGCAAAGACTAGAGATGATGTTGAGGCTGATTTGCTTACTACTAGTATTCTCCCAAGTTATACTCATTGGTTTAGACATGGTGAGGAGAGACATTTTCAAACATGTGATAGTTTGGATAGTGATGATGAGTCAGAAGGGGATGGCTTGAGTGAGATGGTAGAAGATTATTGTGCAGCCTTTAATGCAGCCAGTTGTGTAGATGGAGATTTGAGTGGCGACGGTACTCCTGAAGAGCCTAATGATGATGCAGCTAACTTTTTTCTAAAATTAGGAGATAACGAGCAGAAACTTTTTCAAGATTGCAAGTATACAAAACTATCTTTCATTGTGAAGTTACTTCATATTAAATGCCTTAGTGGTTGGACAAACAAAACGTTTACTCTATTGCTTCAATTGTTGAATGATGCACTTTCTAAAGTTATTGTAGAGTTGCCAGATTCATTATATGAGGCAAAGAAGATGATTCGGGATTTGGGTCTTGATTATGTGAAGATAGATGCTTGTAGAAATAATTGTATGTTGTATTGGAAGGAAAATTCCAACAGAAGTGAGTGTCAAGTTTGTGTCCTCTTAAGATGGAAATCAAGTGAAGGGAGAGTAAGGGGTAAAAAGGTCCCTCACAAGGTATTGCGTTATTTCCCAATAACACCAAGGCTCAAGAGGTTTTTCTTGTCAAAAAAGACAGCTTCCTACATGACTTGGCATCATGATAAGCGTGTTGATGATGGTCTATTAAGACATCCAGCTGACTCTAAGGCATGGAAAAATTTTGATGAGATACACGAGTCATTTTCTTCTGAGAAGGGCAATGTTAGGTTTGGTTTAGCAAGTGATGGGTTTAATCCATATGGAAACATGAGCACCAGTCATAGCACATGGCCTGTTGTCCTTGTTCCGTATAATTTACCACCGTAGATGTGTATGAAGCAATCTTATTTTACGCTAGCATTGCTCATTCCAAGACCGAAAGGTCCGGGAATTAAAATTGATATTTATTTGCAACCATTAATTGATGAGCTGAACAATTTATGGGAAGTCGGTGTTACTACTTTTGACTCCTCTAGAAATCAAAATTTCAATATGTGTGCAGCAGTTTTATGGACAATTAATGACTTCCCAGCATATAGGAATCTTTCTGGTTGGAATACAATGGGTGCTTTGGCATGTCCTTCTTGTCATAATGAAACAAATTCTTCTTACTTGCAAAATGGAAGAAAGTTTTGTTTCATGCGGCATCAACGCTTCTTGCCAATCAAGCATAGATGGAGATTGGAATCTAAGAAATTTGATGGTAAGAAAGAGATTGGTTTATCCCCTAAACAACTATCTGGAGATGATGTGCTTAGTCAATTATGTGATCTTGAATTCTTGATATTTAGGAACGGTGCGAAGAAGAGAAAACATGATGAGTTAAATGAAAAAGATAATTGGTTGAAGAAGAGTATATTTTTCAAATTACCATATTGGAGAACCTTATTATTGAGAAATAATTTAGATGTTATGCACATTGAGAAGAATGTGTGTGATAGTATAATTGGGACATTGATGAGTACTAAAAGAAAAACAAAAGATAACTTGAATTCTTGTCTTGATCTAAAAGCCATGGGCATTAGGGAGGAACTCCATCCAATACAGTGTGGGGAATATTTAAAGCTACCATTTGCATGTTATACTTTATCTGTCGATGAGCAAAGAGATTTTTGTGGATTCTTAAAGGAGGTAAAGTTTCCTAATGGTTATTCCTCAAACATTGCTAGATGTGTGAATCTAAAAGACCGGAAGATATCTGGACTTAAGAGCCATGATTGCCATATCTTATTAGAGACTTTACTTCCTTTAGCAATAGATGGATTGCTGCCAGAAGAAGTGTCTAAACCACTAATTATGCTGAGTAATTTCTTTAAAGCACTGTGCTCAAAGGTGCTAAGTGTGGATAACTTGGAGAAAATGGAATCTCAAATTGCAATAGCACTTTGTCAGTTGGAAATGATATTCCCTCCATCATTTTTTGATGTTATGATGCATTTACCTATTCACCTAGCTGGTGAGGCTATGATTGCTGGACCTGTCCAATATAGGTGGATGTACCCGATAGAAAGAAACTTGCAAACACTAAAGAACTATGTTCGTAATCCTGCCTGTCCAGAGGGTTCTATTGCAGAAGGGTATTTGATAGATGAATGCTTGAAATTTTGCTCAAGATACTTTCATGGTATTGAGACTCGATTTAATCGAATTGAACGAAATTGGGATGGAGATCATTTACAGCCATACGAAGGATTGCCCATTTTTTCTCCAATTGGCCGTGCTTTAGGTAGGGGATATGTCTCACGTCAACTTAGTCAAGAAGAGTGGATGCAAGCACATTTATATGTCTTAAAATTGCGATTAAGTGCTCCCATATATTGAGTAAGTTGAAATGTAGTTAATATTAATTTCTCGCAGAGTTAGCTTTCTTCTTAAACTTCTAAGTTGTTTACAATGTAATTGCATCTTGTGTTATCTGGGGAGCACAAGTACATGATTCAACAAGCAAGTGTTAAGAATGTATAGAATCGACATAAAAAACAGTTTCGAGAGTGGTTTGAAAGTCACGTAAGTTCTATCTATATGCAAATTATTATAATTGTTCTATATGCTTAATTTGAGTCAATTATAATGATGTATTGATTTTGAACTTGTTTTGAATAGATTACTCAATTATATGATGAAAGAAAAGTGAGCAAGCAACTTTTAAATTTGGCTCGTGGACCATTAGAAGAAGCTGTATGTTATAATGGGTACATTGTCAATGGTTTTAGATTTCAAAAAAATGAAGTCGATTGTAACAGAAGAACTCAAAGTTGTGGAGTCTTGGTAAAACGAGATGCAAGTACGGACAATCGTGATTATTACGGTGTTTTAATTGATATCATTGAGTTACACTACATGGGAGGCAATAAGATTGCAATGTTTAAATGTGAATGGAGGGATGTTGACCATTGTGGTAGAGGAATTATGGTTGACAAGTTTGTTCGAACTCTTGTGAATGTAACATGTTCATTAAAGAGTAATGAACCTTTCATGTTAGCATGTCAAGCCGAGCAAGTATTTTATGTGAAAAGCATAAGGAATTCTCAGTGGCATTTTGTCATAAAAACAGAACCTCGAAATTATTACAATATGCCATCTCCAAAGGAGGAAAATGATGATGAAGAAGAAGATGATGATCAAGAGCCATACCAACAAAATGATTCACATGTTCATCAAATGGGTTTCATAAGTACTGATGATCAAGATGATGCTATTATTTCATTAGATAGGGTTGACATGCCTAGTAGACTTGTGGATATGGATGATGTTGATATGAATGATGTTGATATGAATTAATGAGATTAAACGTTTCAAAATGAATGTAATTTATTTACTTGAAAGTTATGTTCTGACTTATCTAAATAATTACATGTTCATTTGTTTTATATCATGTATTTATGTATATGTTTCATTTATATTGTAATATGCGTGTATTGACTAAACTAATTAAATATGCATATGATGAATAGTGCTAACATATATTGGATTGATCAAAGCAAGGGATTCTACTAATGGCAAATGGAGGTAGCAAAGGAGGAGTTGGCACAAGTGATGCTAATGGAAGTAGAAATGATCTAGCTCATCAAGGTAAGTTTTCAATTATGCTTTCAAGTTTTTTAATACTGTATTGAAGATACTATTTTAGTAAGTTAAAGTGATCTTTATTTTTATTTTTCTCCCCATAGGGAAGAAAAAAGGGCGAGGGCGTACTCAGAATCTTAAATTGGCCAAAGAGTTCAAGGGAGGGGAAAGATATGAGATTGGTTGGTTGAATGGAAGACCTGTAGGGCCTCATGCTCGTGATTTAATAAATGAATGTACAAAACTTGTTAAGGCACAATAAAATGTACCTATAAAGTTCACAGATTGTAAAAAAGTACCCTATATCAACGAAAGGAAGCTTTTTGATAAAGTATTGGTAAGTAGTATAATAAAATCTAGTAGCAGCTTCTATGATTTTTTTATTATATTCTTATTTGTGTATTTATGTTTCATTCTATTGTAGGAGTATTTCAAAGTTAAGGGTCGAGAGCAAGAGATTTGGCGACAAATGGGTAGTTCTTACTCAAATTATCGTGACTCCCTAAAGAAAGAGTGGTTTAAGCCATATGGTGAAGTAACAGAAGAGGCACGAGCAAATGTTCCACCCGGACTAGAGAAGGATGATTGGAATTGTCTCTTGGATTTGTGGAGCAATAAGATTATATGGTACTGTAGGGTCAAGATTTGTAGCCCAAACCCAAAAGATATGAGATGTGAGCCTAATAAGCCCAGTACAATGAATTTGTAGAGAGTGGATGAAAGAACTGGGCTGTTTGTGAACTAAACAACAATTAATCAAGATTTTAAAAGATGAACTAGTACAAAAACACACTTGAAACTTGAATAAACTGATATCTGAGGAGTTAAATTATTGCTTGAAAGGCTAATACAATTCTTAGAGCTACGGTCTATTTTCCTTCTTCTTCTTTTTCTCTTTTTTTTTTTTTTTTTTTCGATCCCTCTTTCATGAGAGGTCTCTTACATTTATATAATTTTCTTCTAAACCATCTTCATCGTACACTTATTCTTCATCTAAGCATCCACTTGAGTACATGTCCCATCAGATATCTTCTTTGGTTCTCCATGAGTGGTGGCAGCTAAGATTGCACTGTTCAGGGGTCTTCTCCACATAAATGCGGCCAAAAAAGTTGCTGTAGTGCATTAAATGCGGTGGTAGCAGCTTTTTCTTTAGATATTTCTCTATTCTTATCATCTTTATACGCGCATGAAGTTCATCCTTATCGTTGGAACTTCCTGGAAGTTCACCCAAACTGCCCAGGTATTTGTTTGACCGATATTCTTCAAATCCGAGGAGGATACTCTCCTCGGACTATATTCCTTTATCCTTTCCTTATGTGATTCTCTACTCTGAGGCATTTTCCAATCCTTTACTCCTCCTCAGATGTACCCACATCTTCAAATAGGGCCCAAGGCCCAATATACGAATTTGGGCTTTTATCCCCACAGGTACCGTTACAAAGAATTTATTTTCAAATTTATTATTAACTATTGTCTTGTGAATTTGTTGGTTTATGGGACTGACTTATCATTCTTAAATGTAGGACATGTGTTTGCAAAACAAGGAAAATCGGGACAAAAACAATATTATCCACACTTTTGGTTCAAAAAGTTTCCAACAACGTAGTGCGAAAGAGGTATATGCCAATGACTACAATATCACTGCCAATGATATTGTAATCAACATGTTTCTTGATTTTGTTTTTCTATCTATTACTATCGCTATTGGAATGTTTTCTATTTGTTGTTATTTGACTTTGTTTTGCTGAGTTATTGCATTATTCATCTTCAATACTTAATTACTATATGCTTTCTATTTGTTTTGTCAAATGGTAGAAAGAGAAGACAGGTCATAGCCCTAGTAGAATTGAATTATTTGACATCACCCATGTGCAAGCAGTAAATGAACCAACACAAGATGCATTGGTATGAAATCTTCTAATTATATTAATATAGATAGTATATTTTTATGTGGTTTTGTTGCAAGTTACTTTTCTTTTTAGGTGGCATTGAGGAATCTTACTACTCAAGTGAATGAGGGGGCATTACAAATATCTCAAGATCAAATGTTTGTGGAGGTGTTTGGACCTGAGCGTCATGGACGAGTTCGTGGCTATGGGGCTGGAGTCACTCCTACCAAGTTATGGGGTTCCTCCTCATCTAGAATGTATGATCTTGAGAAGCGACTCCAAGAATCTGAACAAAAATGTTTAGAGTCTGAACAAAAACGCTTAGATTCTGAACAAAAATGCTTAGAATCTAAATACAAACAAAAGAGGCTGATGCAGAGTTGAAGGAAGAAGTAAAGCACCTCAAAAGCATACTCGAACAACAAGTTATTCAAATGGCAGAACAAAGAAGACATTTTGAGGAACAACAAGCTAGTCAAATGGCAGAACAAAGAGCACATTATGACAAAATGATGATGCAAATGTTGAGTTGTATCACCTCGCAATCAGCCCAATCTAATAGTGATCACTAAGGTATGAAGATCAACTCAAGCTAGTCACTGTTTTAGTACTATTGGATAAATTTGGAATGATTTGTTGAGCTGTTGGTACTAGTTTGCTTTTGCAATCCTTATCTTGAAAAATCTTTGAAAATATCCAACTGAAAAATGATAACTCAAATGTAACTGAAAAACTCAGTGTCTAGCAGTGAAGAGTGATTTGCTTGGGAAGGGACACGTATATAAAGCTGTGCATGTAATCGATTTTTATTTCCTTTCATTACCTTTGGCCTTATATAGGATGTATTAGGATTTGTTCTGTTCACCTACTACCATGTCAGATTGTGCAAAGAACCTTGTTTTTACAATTTAAAACTCTTGCCCCTGTTGACTATTGAATTAGATCATATAAATATTGATCGGGTTAATCTGACTTTTAGATGAGAGTTTACATGAATAGGAGTTTCTCTTTTCATGTTAAAATTCTTTTCTTTTGGGGCTTCTGGTGGGTGTGGGATTGGAATATCCTTTTCCATGGAGTATTGGTATTCTTTTCTTTCAAGTTTTCTTCTTTTTGGTGAATGACGTTTCTTTAATCAGCATGTCATATTTAGATATATGAACTCTGTTGTGCCTTTTTTGTTCTTTTTGAAATTGTGGGTATCTTGAATTTGATATTGTGGAAAGGTGTGTAGATATATTTGTTGGGAAATTAACAAACTTTTGGTATCATTCTCTCTTTTTCAGAAACTTGAGGGCACCCATAATGGCTGAAATGTTCAACTGTACTAGCTGATAATTTCTTGCTTTGGAGATGATGATGAAGAATAAAATGTATCAATACTTTTAATTTTTGGACAGATTTGGTCTTTGTATAAAGTGTCGTTGTTGATATATTTTCTCTTAAACAATAATTGACATATCAGCAGTTTGTATGCGGCCCCTAATCTGTTAATTTGTAAGTTTGAGTTTAGAGATCAAAGAAAGTGTAATTGTAGCAATATACCACTTTTGCTATACATCAATATCATAGCATATCATCTCAACAATTGTGAATTTTTGTGTGTGTATATATATAATTGTAAGGTCAATTTTTGTGGCCCAAGCCCACAAGATATGGAGTATGAGTCCTATGAACCCAATATAATGAATTTGTAGAGCGTGGGTAAAAGAACTGGGCTGGATATGAATTAAACAAGAGTTGGTTATGGTATTTGCGAATAAACTAACATGCAATCACGTTAAGACAAAAGCAGACATGAATGTCCGAAGAGGTATTTTATTGAATGAAGTTAGGTTACAAGTCTCAGAGTTACAGTAAAGTTGCTTTCTTCTTCTCCCTCTCTTTTTTCTCTCCCTTCTTTTCAGGGGCTCTTCTTCTTTATATAGTCTCTTCCCTCATCATCCCAGTCGTCCACTTGTCCTCCATCTGCGTACATACTTGAGTATAGGTCACATCAAGCATCTTCTCTAACTTTTTGGGAGTGGTAGTAGCTGAGGTTGCACTGTTCAGGAGTCTTCTCCACATAAATGCGGCTAGAAAAGTTGCTGCAGGGCATTAAATACAGTGGTAGCAGCTTTTCCTTGAGATATTTCTTTATCCTTATCATCCTCAGGTATGCTCGGAGCTTATCTATGTCACTAGAATTGCCAGGAAGGTCATTCGGACCTTCCGTATGTTTATTTGATCAAGACTATTCGTATCCGAGGAGTAAAACCTCTTCGGACAAAGGATAACCTCTTCAGATTGTACTCTTCCTCCATCTCCGGGTTTGTTGCCCCCAAATGAACTCTACCCCAACCCGTTATTACTCTTCGGATATAAAGTAATCTCAAAAACAGGGCTCCAGGCTCAATAGGTAGATCTGGGCTTTTACCCCCCCTCCCACAATAATATATATATATATATATATATTTTTGTGCATTATTGTGGTTTTTTTTTTTTAATAAAATAAAATCTTATTTTGAGGGTCAAGAGACCTCTTAAATAACCTTATTTATCAAGGGTTGTAAATATAAATATTTTAAACCTTGGTAAAAGGTTATTTAAGAGTCTCTTGACCCTCAAAATAATATTAGAGCATTTGTTTTAAGGGTCACGAAGGCCTTTAAAATTTCTTTTTCGACAGTATATGTTTCGAAGGTTATCAAGTGTCAATTGGACTTTTAAAATAATTTTTTTCAAAGTTTTTTAATACTTTTTTTAAGGGTTTTGACCCTTGAAAAAAAGTCATATTTGTTGTAGTGATGTTAAGTTTCAATAAATAAACAAATACTAAAACATAATCCAAACCACAAGCATGGGATAATATTTAGAATCCTTTTGATTCGGTGCAACTATTTTAAACCCACAAGCATGGGATAATATTTTTTATATATTTAATTATAGGTCTGTCTTGTAATTTGGAAAGGTCAATGCACGCTAAAACAGTAAAACTATTGTTATGTTAAGATTTATTTTTCACAACAACAATGCTCCCCAGAGGGTCACCAAGGAGAAGGAATATATGCTGGATGCAGCACATCCTTTCACACCACTAAGAGTCGAAGAGCTAACCAAATCCTCCTCCTATTACTCCTGCATATAATTTTCAACGTTCATTTTCTTTCTACTTCTTGAACATCTATTCCCCTCTCATAATCATTGCAATGAAGATGCCAAGAATCATAAACATCATATTCTTACAAGGCCTGCTGGACCAGTTAAAGTTCATAGTTATGTTGGCACTCACACGTCTAGGTATGCTCAATCCGCCAGAACAAGCTGAGAGTGAAGACCCTGCCTCTGGTTTAGTTCTTGTAATAATGGATGGTTTATCTCCATCGCTAATCCTGGTCCAAAGTCTAATGGTGTTGATCAAAAAGAGGGTTCCTGTGATAGAGTATAGTAACTTTCTTGAAAGATATGGTGTAATGCATGAAGAAGATGTGGATATGGAATGTTCTGTCTGCTTGAATTGCGTGGAGAGAAGCCATGAGATCAGAGAGCTGTGCAACTGTTACCATGTGTTTCACAAGGAATGTTTGGATAGATGGGTGGATGAGGGCCAAGTGACCTGCCCATTGTGCAGAACTATAATGTTTCCTGCTAAAGACAGAAAGGATAATTTAGACTCGGAAAGAAATCTATGGATGTTATAGGAGATGTTAAGGTATGATATCTTGTTTAACGGTTGTATGCAACCATTTTCTAGTGGTTGTAAAAGTTTAAATGCTTATCCCACTTATCTGAACCTTTTGAATTAGCTCTAGACTGTCAAAAGATATTGGTGCACCCTCATGGTTTAAATCCTCTAACCCTCATTGTAATAAAAAATAATTGTATGTCTTAAATATTTTTTTAATACTATTCACGTTTTCTCCGCCTCGAGTAGAGATGTAAGAACATTTACCTAAGCTCTATTAAAAAGTCCATTCTATTTTACGATGAGAATCTATTTTTTTCTATTTTACGTAGTTGTTTTTCTAAAATACCCCTATCAGATGATCTTTTTTACACTATATTTCATTAAAATATTATTTTTTGTCAATTTTTTATTATTTATTTATTACTATTTCTTTCCTAGTTTTTTATTATTATTCTTTCCTCAACCAAATGCTACTGTCCCATCAACCAAAATTTCCAGCTTAATTAAAGCTAAACACGCAGGGAAGAACGAAGCTAATGATGGAGAAGAGGAGAGATATCAGTTTAAAGAGATAGAAAAGTGATTGAATAAAAAAGTTGTAATAATAATATAAAAATAAGATAATAATAAAATAATAGTTTACAAAGCTCCAGTAGCCGTGTGTATTTACACAACTACTGTAGCTGGTTTGTATATTAATTTGCATACTTTTACCCATGCTGATGTGGGATAGTTTTAAGTCATATTGTGTAAAATTTTCCATTTTTTGTATTTTGGTTTTACTGATGCAATTGCTTTAACTATGCCTTGACTTGGGAGACAATAACCTCCTGAAATTTAAAAAAAAAATTTAATAATTATTATATATATATATATATATAATTTTAAAATAAAAATAAAATATTTATACTTAGCCTCCCTAAAAATTAAAATTGATCACAAAGGCCAATAAACACAATAAGCATCTCAATCCTTGTGACTTTGCACTGTGTGATCAAGAGTATTCATGTGATTTGTGCACTAATGTATATTGATTTTTACTTTTTGTAAACTTCAAAACATATTTATTGAATATTTAGCATTTTTCTTTATCCAAATGACTTGAGTTGTTAAGTTGTTTGACTTTGGTTATTTGTTGTTTAGGACTTAAAGTTAGAAGTGTGGCTCTTTCTGTTTCCTTGGCAATGTTAATTAGTTTTTTTTAGTTCAATAATATTTGACATATAATTAGACGATAAATATGACTTATATTTGATTAGTAGATCATGAAAAATCTAGCGACAATATTAGATTTATTTCAAAAGAAAAATACAAGTAATTCAAAAATAACTATTATGTTTCTTTTCTTTTATTGATTGGTTAAATGAATATATTCAAAATGATGGCACAATTATTATAAATTTTATTAGATAAGTCTTACAAATTGATGTATCAATAGTGGAGAAACAACAAATAAATAATTAAAAAAAAAAATTTATTATGTTGTTGATGTGAAACCAAACATAATCATTGCCATATTAATTTGTAAATATTCTATAGTAAAATTGATAGTAGTTTTTATGATTATGATGTGACACTAATCACTTTCAGAATATTGTTACATTAGTTTGCACGCTATTAGTATAATTAGTAGCAGCTTTATTATTTTTCTTGTTAATATTTTATTAATACTATTTTTTTTTTTAAATCAGTTATATTTTGGCCCTCTTAAGGTAAACTTCTGATTCTGTCCCTGACTCCAAACCTAGTATTTTCTTTTGGATCTTCTTTCTTGTACTTTTTAATTTAGATTGAGACAGTCAATTTTCCATGACAGAACATGATATTAATATGAATCAAACTGCAAGTCTGCAAGTAATTTCAATTTAGAACCAAAGGAAAATGACAAGAAGATAAATTTGTTATGGAATTAGCGAAGACTATAAGACTTAATAGCCTAAACGAAGAATATGCCTAAAACTATAACAGGAATCGATGTATAAATATGTTGTGTATAGATATTCTTGATTTAGTGTTCAGGTGTACTGACCTTAAATGATGTCATGCAATTGGATCCTCTTAATTTTATGTGTAAGCACGCTGGACATACATTGTTGTCAGGGACGGGACCAAAAATTTGAGTTGGGGAGCAAAAAAAATTTTCAATCATTTAAAAATAATTGAGGCTAATTCTATTCTTATTTTTTTTAGATAAATAGGAACGACAATTTTATTCTATTGATAAAACTATTTTTTAGAAAGAAACGATAAATATTATTTCATATGAAAAAATTGTCATAAGATATTATCAAAGACGCTATGCATGGTGGTGATTTTTCTACGTACCCAACTATCACTTTTGCCCTCTAGCAATACAAACTTTGCTAAAGTTGTATCTATATTATTGATATTATAAGAGACTGCTATAAATTCAACCATAGATAAACGTCTACACGCCCAATATATGTCATAAACCAAATTACCATATTCCGCTAGAGTGGAGGGGCTCTCTTGCAAGTTGGAACACCTTAACAAGATTGGAGGCTTCACATTCCACTAAAATCCTATCAATATTTATAAAACTTTTACATAATTATAAATTAGAAAGAAGGGGGGCACCACCATCCCTACAATACAAAAAACAAATTTACAAATTGAACAAGAGAACAATATTGAAAATTATGCATTGACTTGTCCTCAGTCACGACTTATATCAAACATATGATGTGCTTCTCTAATATCGCTAAAGATGGTCTTAGCATTGCAACTGTGAGCTCCCAAAAACAGAAGTTGTACACACAGTATTGAATATTGATATATACATTCACAAGAAACATCAAGAACATGGAAGCATCTTCAATGCATAGCCAATCATCTTCTACGTACGTAGGTAGCCATTTAACCTTTGGGTCATTTTCAATTATAGAGGGAGCCAACAATGAGATGTTTTTAATCAGAACTTTCATATAATACAAAAAATCACATATTAAGAATGAAATTTCAAAAGGTCAGGAGGGCCATTATCCCCAAGTTGTTGTTTACCAGCTAGGCAGGGTGTATCTGACTATTTTATCTCTAGTAAAATAAAAAATAATAGTTAGATTATTCATCTGGGAGACTGAAATGGATTATTCGTCTGGGAGACTGAAATGATGAGTTGTGAGTACATGACATAAATTAATAATCATACCATGAACACCGTGCAACTTGGAATTGAATGCTTATTTCCCTATCTTAAATGCTTTGACATTCAATTTAGAAGATTATCTCCTATAAAAAAAATGAGTTGTGAGTACATGACATAAATTAATAATCATACCATGAACACCGTGCAACTTGGAATTGAATACTTATTTCCCTATCTTAAATGCTTTGACATTCAATTTAGAAGATTATCTCCTATAAAAAAATAAAAATTAGAAGATTATCAAGTCCCAGCGAATATGGAAAAGTGAAATAAAATTAAACTCGCCAAACACTAAAATATAATAACAATAATATTTGAGGCTTTATCATTATCAAGTCATTGTTTAAAAAATTCTCAAAAAAAAAAGTCATTGTTTAAAAAGCTCCACTCATGCATATGGTAGCAATCCAATAAAATAATAGAGTAATGTTGAATTCAAATATTTTATCACAGAATCATCTACCATCTATATAAAACAAAGTCACATGACTTTTGGTTCACCTGATAATAGTGAGTCACGTAAGTTTTTGAGACTTCATAATTTTTCACGCATTATTTTAATATATAATTTTTAATTGAATTAAATTCTATTATATATTTAAACTCTCCATTAGATCTTGGAAAATCATAATAAATACTTAATACAAGAATATATAATTCTAAGGGCGGAGCAAGGCCCGCTAGGGGGGTCGAGGGGGGCACTTCCCCGCCGACTCCACCTAAAAAAGCTAATAAGATTTAGTAAGTCTAGTAGTAGTATTATGTATAGGCCTCTTAAATGCTTTGTCCCATGATAAAACAAAAAGAAGCCCCTACTTAATACACTCTATCACCAAAGAAAACAATTGAGAGATTCAACACTTTTTAAACAAAAAATAATGTCACTTTTGTTTAATAAAATTTTTATCTTGTACCTGAATTTCAGCTTGTTTATTCATAGCATTTTGAAAGTTTATCCCCTTTTTTTTTTTTATTCATGGAATGTCAATTGTTTGTAGCTTTTATATTTTATACACAACAATAAAACCGCAGTTTCAATATTTTCACAACAAATTCATCACAAAGCTAAGTGACAAACTGATATTGGTAGATAAAAAGATATGTTGATGGTATGCTGAGATGACAAATGGTTTAAACTTTGACTTTCTGCTATGAACCTACATTTAGAATAGAGAAGAAAAGGGCTATATACAATTGAAGCAGTGTATATGCAACTTTACATGATTATCAAAATTGTCTTTAAATCTTGCCCCCACTTGAAGTGAAATCCTAGCCTCGCCACTGTATAATTCCATATATAAACACAATTATTATAAATGTCTATTAATAATTACTATAATTATCAAATTTCATATTTATACCCAAAAAAAATAAACTAAAAAAATCCGATTATATTAAATTTTGCCATGCATTGCATAGGTTATTAACTAAAGAAAACTTTATAAGTTTTAATATCATACAAGAAATTATATATGTGTGTGTATTTTTTTTTTATTCAATTTAAATGTTATTCTATATTTTAATCCTCCACTAGAATCTTGGAAGTTAGAACATCACACTTCTTTTAATGGTATTTTTTTTTTTTTTTTTGAGAAACAATGGTAAAATATTTAGTTCATATACAAACACAATCATAATAAATATCTAATAATAACTATCATAATAATCAAATCTCATATTTTGAAGAGAGAGAGAGAGAGAGTTATATTATATAAAATCTTTCTCGTATAGTGGACGGGTTACCGACTGGTATATTATATATTATATAACAAATGTTGGGTCTTAACTAGAAGCTGTCGTTTTGCGAAAAAACAAAAAACAAAAAAACTAATTACCACATGTAGTACAACTTTTTATATTATAATAGTCCTACAGTTAGAAGACTTCTAAAAAGAAAAACATTTCTCAATAATAAATAAATAATAATTATATAATGAATACAAACCTTCTTTTTTTTTTTTCTTTTCGAGAGAGAGATATAATGAATACAACTTTTTTTTTAAGAAGAATAATGGGTACAACCTAATTGCCTATAACACATATCATCTATATATATATATATATATATATATATAACCGAAACCTTTAAAACTCTCACAATTTTCTACGTCAGTACAATATTTAAATAAAATTATCATTTTATTTAAACAAAATCATTTTTGTTTAGTCCAAACTTAATAAGGAGTGAAACTCTATCTCTCTAACAAGTCCAACTTAAACTCAAAATCATCATTATCATTTTTTTAAACAAAATTATTTTTGTTTAATCAAAACTTAACAAGGAGTGAAACTCTATCTCTCTAATAAGTTCAACTTAAACTCAAACTCAAACGTTGATAATCTATATAAAAACAAAAATTCTGATGGGACTCAAAAAAAAAAAAAAAAAAAAAAACCAAAGATATAAAGAGACTCACCTTGAAAATAGGACTCGAAAAAAAAAAAAAAAAAAAAAAAAAGGTCATGTTAGAGTAAGAAAAAGAGAGAGAGAGAGAGAGAGAGTCCTATCCCCTACCTCAAAGTCCTAACAATTACAACCTTAAAACCCTAAATTTAACTTCACTTTAGGATTCAAAAGAGAGAGAGAGAAAGAGAGAGAGAGAGAGATTCACGTAACCAAAAAAAAAAGTTAGGATTAAGAAGAAAAAAAAAGAAAAGAGAAGAACTCCTGTTAGGAGTCTTTTTTCCCTCCTTAAAACCTTAGCAATTACCACCTTAAAACCCTAAACTTAACTTCACTTTAGGATATTAAAAAAGAAAAATACAGAGACTAACGTAAAAAAAAAAGATATATTATATAAAATAAATAAAAAAACGCAAGCAATCTGGTTCAACTTTCTTTTTTGATTAATGAATTTTATGTTGAATTTGTTTATATTGTTATTATTAATAAAATTTCAATTCAACATATGTGGATATTTGTTTATATTTTTCTTTCGATCTTATTCTTTTGTTATATTTAGAATTGATTTTCTTTTGAGTATTTGGGTTAATCTTCATATTTATATTGACATTGTTTTCGTGGGTTTGGTTTTTGGGTTGAAATTTCTACTAATTATTTTTTTGGCAGATAAAGCATTTTGATTTTTTTGGAAACAAATCAAAGCTGCAACCTATGTCTTCCAGCCTAAGGAGCGATAAATTTTTATTTGGTATGTTATATATAAATTTGTTGAATTTAGTTTGGTTTTGAAGTAAAATTTGGGGATTCTATAAATTTTGAAATTTTAAGTCTTGGAGTTTTTGGTATTTGCGTCTCAGTAGGTTGATCTTAATTCTTCACCTTAAATGCTTTTTATTTAGGTTCATGTGATTTTTTGTTTTCTTATTAAAAGCTATGATTTTTGGTTGATTAATTATTTGTTTGGATTAATTTCAATTAATTATTTGTTTGGATTCAACATAAAAGATAATGGAATTAAGTATTATAATTTTGATATTGTTCCATGTTTTGAATTGTCTATATTGTTATTACTACAAGAAAGTTATATTACTACTCAAATTTGAAATTTGGTGTGTCTTTCTCATATCATGGTCTTTGTTTATATATTTGCAGTTTATATTAGTTTTGAGTGTGTGTGTGTGTATAACTATTGGGAGTTTTGCTTTATTAATTTAAGAGTTGTCAATTACTTTGTAGGTTTTGGTAACTATGCACTTATAACTCAATAACGTACAATGTTAGACAATACTTCTAAACTATGGAAAAGTATAGAAGTTAAATATCTCATCATTTTTTTTTAAAACAAAATTATTTTTGTTTAATCTAAACTTAACAATAAGTGAAACTCTATCCCTCTAACAAGTCCAACTTAAACTCCAATTTTGAGATAAATATGAAACTTTAATTATTGTTACAATCCTAAAATCAGTAACGTTGAAGTGCATGTCATAATTTTTTCCCTTTTTTATTTTTGTTTTAATGTTGAAGTGTCACAATTTTTTTATATTTTATTTTTACATAGAAATACCATCTTTAATTTTTTATCAACTTTTCTTCTACGTATTACTTTAGCAAATTTTTAGATATATATACAACATTTTCCTCTACTACTTTATCCACTTTCTGGATAGATACAAAAGGTAATCAATTTTTTTCTTTCCTTCACAGCGTCTTTTTCTATGCTAAAATCAATAGCTATTAGGTAGAAAGTGTCACAATTTTTTCCCTAATACACGGTTTCCTTTTTTATTTATGTTGAACTATCACAATTTTTTTTTTTTTAATTTATTCTTTTTATCACACTTTTCATTCCACCATTATCAATAATTCTCCTTCTCTTATAATTTATATTGATTAGAAATCTAACTGCTTTACAATTTGAAATTTTATACCAGATGAAATTCTTCAAAATTGATTTAAAACCGAAGCTTCTGAAGTTCTCACAATTTTTCACATCAGCTCAATATTTAAATAAAATTATCATTTTATTTAAATAAAATTATTTTTGTTTAGTCCAAACTTAACGAGGAGTTAAACTCTATCTCTCTAACAAGTCCAACTTAAACTCAAACTCATCATTTTTTTAAAAACAAAATTATTTTTGTTTAATCCTGTATGGTCAATTTTTGTAGCCCAAGCCCACAAGATATGGAATATGAGCCCAATGAACCCAAAACAATAAATTTGTAGAGCGTGGGTGAAAGAACTGGGCCGGATATGAATTAGACAAGAGTTGGTTATGGTATTTGTGAACAATCTAACATGTAATCACGTAAAAACAATAGTAGACCTAATGTCCGAAGAGGAATTTTATTGAATGAAATTAGGTTACAAGTTCCAGAGCTACAGTAAAGTTGTTCTTTCTCCTTTTCTTTCTTTTTTCGATCCTCCCTCTATCAGGGGCTCTCCTTCTTTATATAGCCTCTTTCCTAATCATCCCAGCCGTCCACTTGTCCTCCATCTGCTAAAATACTTGAGTGTAGGTCACATCAAGCATCTTCTCTAGCTTTTTGGGAGTGGCGGTAGTTGAGGTTGCACTGTTCAGGGGTCTTCTCCACATAAATGCGGCCAGAAAAGTTGCTGCAGGGCATTAAATGCGGTGGTGGCAGCTTTTCCATGAGATATTTCTTCATCCTTATCATCCCCAGGAACGCCCAGAACTTATCTTTGTCACCAAAATCGCCAGGAAGGATATTCGGGCATTCTGTACGTTTATTTGATCAGAACTACTCGTATCCGAGGAGTAAAACCTCCTCGGACAAATGGTGACCTCTTCGGATTGTACTTTTCCACCATCTCTGGGTTGGTTGCCCTCAGGTGAACTCTATCCCAAACCGTTACTACTCTTCGGACATAAAGTAATCTCAAAAACAGGGCCCCAGGCCCAATTGGTAAATCTGGGCTTTTACCCCCCACAATAGCCCCTCAAAATCTCAATTTTTCCCTCGCATCCGAAGAGAAAAAGTGTGATTTTGACTTGCCACGGAGTAAAAAGTTTGAGAACAGCCATGTGTCTGAACTGGCACGTGTGTAGGCATAGATATAAGCGCTTCATCATTGCCGCTGCGGTTTCCATATTCCCAAGGCGCTGCATTGATTGCACCAGGTGGCGCCTTGTCCTTTGTATCCAACGGTGAATGATTGATCTGACGGACGTGGTTCTTCCCCGGGGTTTGGGCGAAATAACTTCTGCCCCTTCACGTGACCCAGTATAAATCCTCAAAAGAAATTATTTCTTCCTCACTTTGCAAATTTTCAGACACTCCAGTGAGAACAAGCACGCGACTCCGTCCAAATCTCTCAGTCATCAATTCCAGTTTCCTCAGAGTCTTCACGAATCCTTCTACAAGCCTAAAAATCTTTCTCCGACCTAGTTCTCGTAAGTTGTCGTCCATTAGATCCTTTAGTCTTCTCTTCGGCCAGCCGTCTTTTCGTTTTTAAGTGCCATGGGTAAACTCCAGTACCTGGTAGATAGCCCTGATCAAATGGAGGCGTTTAGGGCCGCATATCACATACCCCCAAACGTGGGTGTGAGGTATTGTTCCCCAGAAAAAATACTAACGGATCGGAAGACGGGCGAAGTGGTTATCCCCCTCATTGCCTTTCTAGAAGGAGGGATGACCATCCCTATGGGTCCCATCACCACTAGTTATCTTAGGAACCATAGGATTAGCCCGGATCAATGCGCGCCCAACATGTTTAGGATCCTAGGAGCAGTTGAGGACCTGAACCGCCATTTAGGATTGGGCCTCACCTGGCTTGATGTGGTGCACATGTATGAGTGCCACAGCCAACAAGGGGCGGGATACTATCTCAAATCCCGGTCCGACGAGGTTAGACTCATCTCCTGCCTCCCCAAATCAAACAAAGGGATGAAAGAAGATTATTTGATCGTCTCGGGCGCATAGCACGACGGTCCCCATTGCCCAACCAAGCTAGGAGAGCCAGGTGGGACATGCTAGATTTAGGTTCACTAACAGTAGATTTAGGATCCCCGCCCTTTTACAATTTTTAATTCTCTTTGTGTTGCTATTTTCGGGTTTCTGATAAAGTTTTGCCGTGATTGTTAACAGATAGGAACCGCGTTTCTCCTCGGCTCAGCCTTACCAATACTGCCGCTCTCAACTACCTATTAAGATCAGAGATCTTTGTAAGCGAGGACGGGCAGTTGCGGTCGGCTCCTCTTATTCTTGGGTACACGGCGAAGAAGAAAGACTGCCAACCGATCGGCAACGCTATAACACAAGGGGACCACCGTCTCAATCTAATAGACGTTGCTCGGAAAGGGTTTTTAGCACCACACGACCTTGCACCAGTGCCACACCCCAACCCATGGGGTGTACTGCTACTCGTCCAACCCGTTGCCTAAGTCCCCCTCGAACCGGTGGTTGCAGGTGAAAGGGTTGGCTCTTCGACCTCCTCATTGGAAGAGCAAATAGATAAATTCCAATTCAGAGGAGAAACTTCAAGCGGGGTACAAGTTATACCGTCCTCGGACTCCGAAGAGGAGATTGACAGGCATTCCAGTGTCCATTCACCCTTTCTGACAACTGCCTTTCCGGAAGCTTCTTCGGACGAGGAAGACATGGCAGATTTAAGGGCCTTAATGAAGAACAGGGGGAAGAAGTCCGATCCAAAAGGCACTGGGACTTCTCAACCAGTGGCGAATCTGCCTCCGCCCCCACCTCAAGTTCCTAACCCCGGCCTAAAGCCCGTACCGGACTTGAGGAAGAAGAGGCCCCTCGAAACTGAGGAGAGGGAGGTGGTGGTGGTGCCACCCAAAACAAATAAGTAACAGAAGGTGACAAGGGACCATCGGAGCAGAAGGGGCTCATCTGTTGAGAGCCGGGACGAGGCTGTAGTGGCAGACGTTCTCCGAGGAGGGCCTCGCACCTGGTCTCCGAGGTTGGAACTAGATAGTGCTCCGATCCCTTGGGACACCTCCCTTAGGAACTACGATGGAGGAAGGGCAGGTTTCATTGCGAAGGCCCTGGAGCAACCACTCCTCCTCCCCCATGATATGGAGTCCTACAGGCGCTTCAACCAGCAGGAGCTCTTCCTATCCCTTAAGAGGGATATAGCCATGGTAAGTGGACTTAGTCTGCTCAATGGGACCACTGAGCCTTTTCATTCTTTTTTTTTTTCTCTTTTTTTTTTTATGTCTTATACTCGGAATTTCCATTATGTAGGTTACCCAGCAAATCTATGTGGCCGAGGAGTGGAACAAAAAGTCCTATCTCGAAGCCCAAGCGGAGGCCCACTCTCGGTTCGAGGTTGAAAAATCCCTGGGCAATCTGAAGGAAGAATATGCTCTCTTATCTGAGCAATTCAAAGATATGACCAACCAGAGGAACAGCCTCGACACCGGCCTGAAAACTGCTGAAAGGCAGGCCGAGGAGCAGTGCAAGCAGCTAAACATGGCCAAGATCAACTTGGCTACTGAGAGGGAGCTGGTAAAAGGGCTCAGAGATGAGCTTAAAAAAGCCAAGGAGAGTGCCCGACTAGCCGAGTAGAATGCTCAACTGGCCAAGGAGGCAGTCGAAGCTGAGAGAAAAGCAGCATACCAACTGGGGGTGGATGAGACCGAGTCCCAGCTTACGGAACAATTTGCCTCAGTTAGCCGAGATTATTGTGACATAACCTGGAACAAGGCAATGGATGCTGCTAGAGTCCCTGCTAACTCGGAGCTGAGACTGCCTGGGAGCATATACTATGATCCTGAGATCCGAGAGCTCCCTGTGGCTGATCCTCCTCCTTCACAGCTCCCAGAGGCCTCAGTTCAACTCCTGGCCAGTCAAGTTCCTCCTGCTAACCCTGAAGTCTCCAAAGATTTGGAAGAAGGGAAGACCTCCGAGCCTAAGGACCAGGCCCCAGAAGCTGCTGCTACTCGGACAGGCCAGACTGCTGACCCTGTGGTGCCTCAACCGAAGACATAGATATAGGGATTTTTGTTTTGTACTTGCATTAATTTTGTTTTTTTGTTAAAGAATTGTAAACCCTTTTCTTTTGATCAATGAAACAGTTTCCCTTTTTTGTTTTTACTGTTTTTGTTACATGTCTTATGATTTATCATTGCTGCATATAGCTATACTTCGTAATTAGGTCAGTGCGAATAAACTTGATCACTATATCATGCCAATGGTATGAATAATTGAAATTGGTACCGAAAAGAACAATTCGTATAAGAGTAATAAGCAATGATTGCGGTGAGTAATTATGGAAGTTTTACATGCCTTTTTAAATATACCAAGAGAGTGTGATTACCCCTCGGCTTTGAATTAAACATAACTAAGGAAGCCAATCATAAGTTAGAATCAATTTAAACTCAATCAAGAATTTTAGCGCTAAGCCATAGTGACAATAGCTGTGTGGGGGTGTTGACTAACCTGTGCCATTTGGTTCAAGGACTATAGGGAACGAGCATATTTTAGTGTTAACTAACTAAAATCATCTGGTCCGAGGACTACAGGCATGATTGGATTTAAGTTTAAACACTTGGGAGACTGCAACGGAGTGTTAACTAACCCAAATCATCTGGTCCGAGGACTACAGGCATGATTGGATTTAAGTTTAAACACTTAAAGAACAGTAACAGAGTGCTAACTAACCCAAATCATCTGGTCCGAGGACTACAGGCATGATTGGATTTAAGTTTAAACACTTAAAGAACAGTAAGATATACAGAACCAGCATATTAATTGAAGCGAACGATCGACTAATAATAGTACCTTTTGAGGTTATTTACATTCCAAGGACGTGGTATTACATGACCATCCAGGTCTTCTAAGAAATACGCCCCAATGCCAGCCCCTGAAGTAACACAATATGGCCCTTCCCAATTGGGTCCTAACTTTCCCCAAGCTGGGTTCTTTGCAGTACCCACAACTTTCCTCAGCACCAGGTCACCAGGTTCTAAAGGCCTTAGCCTTACATTAGCATCGTAGCCCTGCCTAAGCTTTTGTTGGTAATGTGCCAGCTGAACCATGGCACTTTCCCTCCTTTAGTCAATCAGGTCTAAACTCCTTTCTAGCTGCTCGTTGTTGCTGGTCGGATTGAAGGAACTGGTCCTCAATGTTGGGAACCCCGTTTCTAGAGGTATGACAGCTTCAGCCCCATAGGTCATTGAAAAAGGGGTCTCTCCAGTAGATCTGCAAGGCGTAGTTCTGTAGGCCCAAAGTACGTGTGGCAGTTCTTCCACCCATTTACCCTTCGCGTCGTCAAGTCTTCTCTTTAGGCCATTTACTATGACTTTGTTGACAGCCTCTGCTTGCCCATTACCCTGGGGATAAGCAGGGGTGGAGTATCTGTTTACAATTCCTAGCTCACCACAATAGTTCCTGAATGCCTTGCTATCGAACTGCAGGCCATTGTCCGAGATTAGAGCATTAGGAATCCCAAACCGAATGACAATATTTTTCCATACAAACTTTTG
The DNA here is from genome assembly GCA_032727855.1 of Quercus ilex subsp. ballota. Lineage (NCBI taxonomy): Eukaryota > Viridiplantae > Streptophyta > Magnoliopsida > Fagales > Fagaceae > Quercus > Quercus ilex. The sequence continues at coordinate 31,215,164 of CM064909.1, forward strand.
CACATCCACGTCTCTGATATTAGCCAGAGGTTCAGCCTCAACCCACTTGGTGAAGTAGTCTGTTCCGACAATGAGGTATTTTTTGTTTCCTACAGCTTTGGGGAATGGTCCCACGATATCTAAGCCCCATTGGGCAAAAGGCCATGGGCTGGATAGTGGATTAAGAGTTCCACCCGGTTGATGAATGTTTGGGGCGAATCTCTGACACTGATCGCACTTTTTAACATATTCGAGGGCTTCCTTTTGCATGTTCGGCCACCAATAGCCTTGAGTAATAGCCCGATGAGCCAAAGACCTTCCTCCCGTATGGCTTCCACATATTCCTTCATGTAATTCTTCTAGCAATAGCTCGGCCGATTCAGGATGCATGCATAGTAAATATGGTCCTGAATAAGAGCGTTTATACAATCTCTGGTCTCCGGATAGCCAGAACCTGGTCGCCTTCCTCCGAATTTTGTCAGCTTCCTCTCTTTCTTCAGGCAAGATGTCTTCTTTCAAGAATTTAACTATGGGGTCTATCCAGCAGGGTCCAGTCCTAACTTGATGAACCTGAATTACATCCTTTTTTGTCTCTGTAGGTCCATGTAAGTCCTCAACGAGAATAACTCTGGGCAAATTTTACGCCGAGGAGGTAGCAAGCGTAGCCAAAGAGTCGGCATGTGCGTTACCACTTCTAGGGATGTGCAGCAAACTAAAAGAGTTGAACTCCGATTGCAGACATTTAACTCGACTCAGGTACCCCTGCATTCTTTCGTCTTTCGCCTCGAACTCCCCTTGTACTTGACCTACGACTAACCTTGAGTCCGAGAACAATTCCACAGACTTTCCTCCCATTTTTCGAACCATAGCCATTCCCGTCAGCAGGGCCTCATACTCCGCCTCATTGTTCGTTGCCGAGAAGTCCAACCTTAACAACTTTTCGATAATGATTCCTTCAGGGGATATCAACACTAGCCCCACTCCAGAACCTTTTTGATTTGCAGCACCATCTACATACACTTCCCAACGGGAGGGGTCTTGCTGAGAAATCATGCTAACTGATTTTTCATCCATGTCCGTCATGGGCATTACTTCTTCTAGTTGAGGCTCCGTAAACTCAGCCACTAAATCCGCAAGGACCTGGCCTTTGACCGATGTGCGGGGCATATATTTGATATCGAAAGCCCCCAAAATCGTACCCCATTTAGCAATTCTCCCCGTATAATCAGCACTTCGGAGTATAGCCCTGAGTGGGAGCTGAGTAAGAACAATGACTGTATGTGCCTGAAAATAGTGAGGTAGCTTTCGTGTGCCAAGCACCACTGCTAGGATGGCCTTCTCCAGTGGCAAATAACGGATCTCGGCCTCGTGCAGCGACTTACTCACGTAATAAACCGGTCTTTGCACACCACAATCCGATCGTATCAGCACCAAGCTCACCACGCAGGGAGCTACAGCAATGTAAGCAAATAACACTTCATCTTGCTCAAGACTGGACATAATTGGTGGCCGAGCTAGATAATCTTTAAGTTGCTGAAAGGCCAAAGCACATTCTTCGGTCTACTCGAATCCCTTCCACTTGTGGAGCAAGGAGAAAAAGGGCCGACACCGGTCTGCAGATCGAGAGATAAATCGATTCAGGGCAGCAGTCATTCCAGTCAACTTCTGAACTTCCTTGGGGTTCCGAGGAGCTTGCAAATCGTTGATGGCTTTAATCTGAGTGGGGTTGACCTCAATCCCCCTGTGAGTTATCATGTACCCCAAAAACTTGCCAGACCCCACGCTAAATGAGCACTTGGAAGCGTTTAGACGGAGCTTGTACTTTCTAAGGACTTCAAAGGTACTTTCCAGGTCCTTCACGTGGTCAGCAACCACCTTACTTTTCACCACCATGTCATCTATATAGATCTCGATATTTTTCCCCAGATACGGTTCAAACATCCTCGTCATCATTCTTTGATAAGTAGACCCCGCGTTTTTTAAGCCAAACGGCATTACTTTATAGTGGTAGTTACCAACTGGGGTGACGAAGGCAGTCTTCTCCTGGTCATCCAGAGCTAGTGGTATCTGGTGGTAGCCTTAGAAAGCGTCTAGGAAGCTCATCCAAGGGTGGCCGACAGTGGCATCCACAAGCTGATCAATTTTTGGCATGGGGAATGGATCCTTAGGACAAGCCTTGTTCAAATCAGTGAAGTCTACACAGACTCGCCATTTCCCATTTTTCTTCTTCACTACCACAGTATTCGCTAGCCACTCCGGATAGAAAACCTCTTTAATAGCTCCAGCTTGTTTGAGTTTCGCTACTTCTTCTCTTACCGCATCAGCATGCTCCTTGGATGAGCGCCGAGGAGGCTGTTTCTTGGGGGTGATCAGCGGGTTTACCTTCAAATGGTGACATATGAATTCTGGGTCCACTCCTGGGGCTTCGTAAGCGCTCCAGGCAAATACATCAAGATTTCGCTTGAGGAACTCTATTAACTCTTCCCTCTCTTGAAGAGGTAGCTGTGATCCGACTTGGAAGAACTTATCAGGGTCATCTCCAATAACCACTTTCGTTAAATCTTCACATCGAGTGCCTTCGTCTGAACCTTCGACGGGCAATTCCCGAGACTTTAACTGCTATAAACCCCTTTCGGCTCTGGACAAGGACTCAGCTTCAGGCTCGTGCTGGATGGCAGCCACTAAACATTGTCTAGCTACAGATTGGTCCCCTCGGATCTCATAAACCTGCCCTTCAGATGGGTACTTGACTTTCGGATGCAAAGTAGAGGAAACAGCCCCCAGTGTATGAAGCCAAGGTCTGGCTACGATTGCTGTATATGGTGAGTACACGTCCACAACTACAAAATCCACCTCTACCACTTCAGGGCCGGTTTGCACGGGCAAGCGTATCTGGCCTTTCGGGGTGACAACTCTTCCTTCAAAACTCACGAGGGGGGAGTTGTATGGTGTTAAATCTTGAGGTTTTAGGCCCAGCCCCTTGTAGAGATCGGGGTACATTATCTCCACAGCACTACCCTGGTCCACCATCACCCTTTTTACATCGTACCCTCCAATTCTAAGGGTGATTACTAAAGCGTCATCGTGGGGCTGAATGGTCCCTATCATGTCTTCGTCCGAGAATCCTATAATCAGGGGGCACCCGATTTAAACCCCTTCGGACCATGGCCAAAATGCCCTGCCAGTGATGAGGCTATTGACATAACCTTCGCTGGCCAGGATCCTGTTCTCCCTGGTGCGGCGAAGACGACATTAATTGTTCCCAATGGCGGTTTTAAGGAATCATCTCTTCGGGGCTCCGAACTGATCTGCCTTCCTCGGCCACTGGAATGATGTAAGAAGTGTCTTAATTTGCCCTCGCCGACCAGCTGGTCCAAATGATCCCACAGGCTCCTGCAATCGTCTGTGCTATGCCCGTGGTCCTGATGATACTGGCAGTAAAGATTATGATTACACCTTTCAGGGTTTCCTACCATCTTATTTGGCCACCTGAAAAATGGCTCGTTTTTTATCTTTTCCAAAACTTGGTGCACCGGCTCTTTAAATACAGTATTGACCGCTTGAGGATTGGTTGATCCTGACTGTCCAGCGAAATCTCTACGCGGTTTACTGCTATTATAACGATCCGACCGGAAATCCCTCCTCTCCTGGGGGATCGCTTTATCTTTTCCCTTCCCTTGCTACTAATCTTCCTCAACTCTTTTAAATTTTTCTATACAGTCTATAAGTTGACGCATGTTAGTGACTGGTTTGCCAGATAAGGAGGTCCTTAGACCGTGGTTAGTAGGGAGGCCTAGCTTAAACGTGCTGAGGGCCATTGCATCGGAGTTGCCCTCCATATCATTAAACATCTCCCAGTATCTATCCAAATACGCCTTCAGAGTCTCACCCTCGTGCATGCTTAGGGACAATAGTGAAGACAAGGGCCTGGCTACTCTTCGGCAGGTGACAAAGCGTGAATCAAATGCTTGAGTGAGTTCTTTGAAGGAGTTAATAGAGTCTGCCTTCAAGCTGTCAAACCACCTCATTGCCACCGGACCCAGACTGGAGGAGAAAACCTTACACATCAGGGCTTCGTCTTTGGAGTGGATAGCCATCCTCTGGTTAAAGTGACTCACGTGTTCCACCGGGTCTGTCTTACCGTTATAGATAGTAAACGCTGGCTGATTAAAACACCAAGGGAGTCTTGCCTCCTCAATTCTTCGGGTAAAAGGTGACCGAGAGATCTGATTCAAGGCCCTGCTCATAGCATCATTCCCTACGCCTCCGCGTGATGGACTTCTAGATCGCTTTTTGCGATGAGGCTCTTCTTCGTAGGAAAAGGATTCACTGACCGGCATCCGAGATTTTTGCTGATAAGTGACGTCCTGCTCGTCGTCGGAATCATCATCAGAATACGAGGAAATCGGTTTCCTCTTTGCATGGCGCAACTCCCTCTTCAGTTTTTCAACTTCTAGTTGCAAGCCCCGATTCTCCTCTGCATGGGACACGTGACTTCCGCTGTGTGATTGGCTTTGGCCAGTATACACAGTGTGCACACTGCCCTCACGATCCTGCCTCCTCTCCAAGTTAAGAAAAGGGTCAGCATGTTGGGATGCCCTAGATTCTGCTTGTTGTTGACTTTGTCCTGCCATCACCAACGGTTGTTTTCACCCCTGCACAAGCTCTTCCCACAGACGGCGCCAATTGTATGGTCAATTTTTGTAGCCCAAGCCCACAAGATATGGAATATGAGCCCAATAAACCCAAAACAATAAATTTGTAGAGCGTGGGTGAAAGAACTGGGCCGGATATGAATTAGACAAGAGTTGGTTATGGTATTTGTGAACAATCTAACATGTAATCACGTAAAAACAATGGTAGACCTAATGTCCGAAAAGGAATTTTATTGAATGAAATTAGGTTACAAGTTCCAGAACTACAGTAAAGTGGTTCTTTCTCCTTTTCTTTCTTTTTTCGATCCCCCCTCTATCAGGGGCTCTCCTTCTTTATATAGCCTCTTTCCTAATCATCCCAGCCATCCACTTGTCCTCCATCTGCTAACATACTTGAGTGTAGGTCACATCAAGCATCTTCTCTAGTTTTTTGGGAGTGGCGGTAGTTGAGGTTGCACTGTTCAGGGGTCTTCTCCACATAAATGCGGCCAGAAAAGTTGCTGCAGGGCATTAAATGCGGTGGTGGCAGCTTTTCCATGAGATATTTCTTCATCCTTATCATCCCCAAGAACGCCCAGAACTTATCTTTGTCACCAAAATCGCCAGGAAGGATATTCGGGCATTCTGTACGTTTATTTGATCAGAACTACTCGTATCCGAGGAGTAAAACCTCCTCGGACAAATGGTGACCTCTTCGGATTGTACTTTTCCACCATCTTTGGGTTGGTTGCCCTCAGGTGAACTCTATCCCAAACCGTTACTACTCTTCGGACATAAAGTAATCTCAAAAACAGGGCCCCAGGCCCAATTGGTAAATCTGGGCTTTTACCCCCCACAAATCCAAACTTAACAAGAAGTGAAATTCTATCTCTCTAACAAGTCCAACTTAAACTCAAATTAAAATATTGATAATTTATCTCAAAATTTACGAGGCTAATCATGAACACTATAAAAGCAAAGCAATGCAAACCCCAATATTGTTTTTTAAAGCTGAGTAGAGGTATGAGCTCTTCTTATGTTATTTTCTTCTCCTCTACTTTGTTTTAAAAAAAAATTATTTTATGGTTTTTCATGTATTTTTTAAAAAGTAATTTTCGTATATGAACCACCAAGCTCTCTTTAGCCATTTTTTACAAGATAAAAAAGTTTACAATAATTGAAATTATTCTTTTGAATGTAACTCATCTTTCTTTTATATTTCTCTATTATTTAGTCATATTTTTTTTTTTTAATAATTTCTAAGTAGTGAATCATCTAATTATTTAATATTTTTTGGTCCTTCAAAAGTTTTAATATCTGAATTTTTGAGTTTTTTTTTTTTTTCCTGAATATGAAATTGTCTGACAATTTTTTTGTAAACCATTACACATTCAAACAATGGCTTCTTTATCAAATTGTAACACAAATTGAAGTCATACAAGAGCAAATCATGCAATTGTGTAGTTTCTTAATCAATTTAAGATTTTATAAAATTATTTTAGTCTACCTCACAAATAAATAAGTTCTCGTGCATAGCACGGGTTAACGACTAGTATACTATATAATAAAAGTTGGGCTTAAAAGCCGTGCTTGCACCAAGTGGCTTTACAAAATCATAGAAATTTTTTAAAATTTTTAGATTTTAATATTTTTCTTCTCCTATAATTTCTAAGTTAATAAAAATCTTAATTTAATTACCATCCAAATTCTTCATCTAATCCTTATTTTTTACATGTAGTGTATTATAATCCAAATTCTTCATCTAATCTATCTAATCCTTATTTTTTTAGTGTAGTATATTGTATTGTAAAAAGAAAAAAAGCAGCAACTTTATTATTGTTTAATTACTACATTACACGTATTTATTTGGTTTTTTTCTTTGAGAGGTAAATTTAGTTGGTTGGTGCCATACAACTACAACCTACAATTGTGTCTATCTAAATATTATCAACAAAGCCTAAAATAATGATAGAAAGGGAAAAAAAAAATCCAACGCATAAAATATTAAAGTGTGTAGTTGTGTACATAGAAGTATAGCTAATCCCATAAATAAATAAACAATTTAATTGGGAGGATATACACACGGGAAAAATTGATAATAAATTTATTATCTACTTTTTTTTCAAATATATTTTGCTTTTATTTATTTTTTTGGATAAATATCAAATTTTTGGATAACCAAAAAAAAAAGCTAATAATGTTAGCGACTTGATTTTTATGGTATAACAGAAAAAATATTTGTAATTAACGTTAACAGCTTGATTTTTATATCAACTTCTTCCCAACTTAAATTTATTGTTTTAAATAGAAACAATTTCTTATCAACTTTTTTTTTTTTTTTTTGGTTGAAGTTTACCGTGGTTGAAATTTTGTTTGTTGGATAAATATATGAATGATTATTGATAAAAGTTTTATTATACCATGACTCTCATCTTTAAATTTTCAGGTCACTATAAATAATAAGGCCAAATTCATGATTTTTCTTATTAATATTTTGAACATCCAAGTATCTATCATCGCTTCAAAATGTAAACTCCCAATTTTGTTTTTGTTTTTTTTTTTTTTTTTTTTTCAAAGAGTTTCCTTGAGGTTTCGAAACACTCAATCAAACAATACTCTTGGTATTGAGTTTTTCTCAAAAAAATTTCTTGAAGTTTATATTTACACATTTAAGACAAAAATTCAATTCTTATGTAAGTTTATCTACTTTTATTTTTTAATGTTTAATAATTTGGGTTGTTCATAATTCTTAACTATTACATTGAGGTTATCACTTAAATATGCTTTGAATCTTTTTTTTAAATTATTGAATTCAAGGTTTTTCATTTAAATATGGGCTTTAATTATGCAAACTCCCTTTATGATTTTTTTAGGCATCTCCTTTTATATTAGTTGCATAGTTATCTACCACATTCCGTTCAATTATGATAGGCCAAAGATGTATTGACCCTTTTGGCAAATTAATTAATTGATTATCCAAGTTAATTAATTAAGTCAATTTAACATGCAATAGTGTGGTAGCATAAACAAATCACCAAATAACTAAATGCAGCGGAAAATAAATTTGACATGAGTGATTTGTTTATGAATAGAGAAAACCACCGAGGCAAAACCCCACCAGGTAAATTTAAAGTCACCACTCCCAAGAATCCACTATTATCAATCACAAGTGGTTACAAGTAAAAGAAATCCTAGTACCTAATACCAACTTATACTTGAACCCTTATCCCAATACCCAATTGAACTTGTATTGTAACGGCAATCTCTCCATTCAATGCATGAATCTCAATACGTGAATAACCAATGATGCATGGATCCCAGTACGTGACTAAAACACCAACTCGAGGAAGATTGTTGGCTACAAAGTTCTTCAGTTCATCAACAGTGAAGATCAAGAAGCTCATTGGTCACAAAACCCTTGGCGTAAAGACACAGTAGCTTCTACAAAGAATATGATGAATTATGGCAATTTTTGTCTTCGGTCACAATATGCATGGATTATTCTTTTGCAACACCTTGCATCCCTATGACAGCTCTTAAAATAATCCTTATATATGTCAAGGGTTGTAAGAAAAGAAACCCTACATAAATACTCAAGGATATGCATGTAATCAGATCTGGAAAACCTGATTTTGTAATTCTTGACAAATACAGCTTCTGTCGAGTTTCAGCAGTAATTCACGATAGAAAGGATTCTATCGAGCTTTAAAGAGCAACACATTCTTCACTTGTTTCTTGGTCAGATTTGCATGGCTTCAATACTAAACTTGAACATTTGTTTCTTGAAGTACTAAACTCATCCTAGATCTACCCAATTACAAGTAAAGTGCGTTTTGTCAAAGGATTAACCAATTACATCAAATATGTCCCTAAAAATCTCCCCATTTGGCAATTCGTGATAAAATCACAACAAATAAATGAATCATGAGAGAAGTCTTAAATCACTAAACTCATAATCATTTGTTGAAATACAAAATAAATCTAACCCTAATATAAACTCTTGAAAAACTTTGCAAGAAGAGAGTTCATGGTATGGTAGACTTTTATAACCTGTCTTTCTGAAACACTTAAACAAAACTCATCAATGCATCTTGTATGAAACAGAAAATAAGGATTTCGTACATAAAGAAACATGTGTATAAAGAGAGAAAAGAAACAACACATAGAGAGATAGGTGAAGAAACATACATCATCATATATATATATAAAGATAAGTACAATGTATGTCAATAAACGGTCACAAGACCAGTATACATGAGGCTAATGTAAAAAGAAAGAAAAGAAAAGTACATAAGAACCTCACTACATCCCTCAAGACCTATAAACACTCCCCCTAACAAAAAATTCTATACTAACTCTCCCCCTAAATACAAGACTACTCTCATCCCAAAACTACTCCCCATTTTTGTCACGAATGACAAAGGGTAAGTCACCGAGAGGTCGTCATCTCATCATCACTGAAAGAGCTAGCATCCTCATCACCATCGTCACCATCATCATCATCACCATCCTCATCTGCTGAAGCCTTTAAAGAAGGAGATGGAGAGGGAGTGAAACCGCCAAGGCGAGCTTGTCGACATGCTATATGTCCTACACGGGTGTTCACCTGACACATCTCATCAGAGAGAGAGTCAAGGCAAGCATCCAAGCACTGAAGCTATGCCATGATGGCCTCGAGGGTCACACCAGCTGCCGAAGAAGAAGGAGCAGAGGTGGAAGGAGCCGAAGAAGGAGTTGTAGGATTTGCATGATCAATCATCTCCATCCATGGCCGCTTCGGTCAAAACTGGGCCTCGCTCCGCCGAACAGAACCTGCGCTGATGGCACCTATAGTGATGAAGTAAGGAGAATCAAGAATGGGATCGAAAAGTGGCAAAGGATCTGCGTGATAGCTAAAGGAAAGATAAGCTTATCGCGGGTCGCCATATCCTGATACACATCGATGACAGATGTGATGAAGTGAGCAGGAAATTCTATAAAAATATCCCCTAAGAGGGACAAAAAAAAAAAGAGCATAAGGCTTAGTGATAGAGTTATAGTGAGACAATGGAGTAACAGTAAATGTCATCACTATATTAAGGAACCTCAGATCTTTTGCAAAGCCCGAGCATGGGGTGTTTTGCTTCCCACCTTATGTGGAAGGCGTCTCACAAAAATGAGACAGAAGCTTGTCTCTAGACACAGTCTAAAGACGATCACAGCCGAGGTAGTCAGGATGCGCTACCCGCGGAACATGTAATACCTCGGATATAAGATCCAGGGTAACTACGATACATGTACCTTAAAATGTCATGGCAAACCGAGGTACAGAGGTATCAATACCGTGTATATTAGAGTAAAACTCCTGTACAAACACAATGGGGCACCTCAAGGGACCCTCAAGTAGAGATTCCCAACCCTGAGTTCGACTGACTGCAGGGAAAGGAGTGTCAGAAAAGTCCGACAGAATAACATGGCACTCCGGATGAACGCCACATTTCTAAAAGTTCTCCAAGAAGTCCTTTTAGGCCTTCTCATCATAGAACCAAACATAAGGAGGGGGAATGGGATCAGAAGAAGAAGAACCTAAACCTTGAAGAGGATTTCGGCCCAAAGTGGATTTACGCACTTTGGGTGCCATGCGCAGTCTATTCGAGAGAGAGAGAGAAAAAAAACATCACAACCAAATAACAAGAAAAGAAAAGATGCGTGCATGAAATATGCATGAACATGTGACATGCAATATTTAAAATGCATCATGGGTAAAAACTCAATCCAAACCTACCAGCACACATTCAACAAGAATCAAACACACATCTAAATGCATGAGACATTGTTAAAATGCAATGAAAATGCAATGCATGAGCATATAATAACAATTTCACAAAACCCAACCCAAAAATTTCAAGAAAAACTCAAAAACCCCAAAAATTTTGAAAAACCCTAAAAGCTAGGTCTGAAATGCATGAAAGCATGAAAAGAGAGAAGATTAGAACACTTACCAAGTGTTTGAAACTAGATCTAGGTAGAAGAACACAGGGGTAGAAGGTTTTGAGTGAGTGAGAAGTGTTTGGGGCAAGAGGAAAGATTTTATGTCGAGAGAGAGAAGTGAAAAATGAATCTGATTCACGCTTAGACTATATAAGGAAATCGCAACTCGATGGATCGAAGTATCTGTCGAGATCTGTCGAGCACTAAATCTCAACAGAAATGAATCTATTGAGGTGCTGTCAAGGATCTGTCAATGGCAAAAATACCTCGATGGATTGAGAATCTGTCGAGAATCTATCGGCCAGACAAAAAGTTTCTCGATGGATCGAAGAAGCTGTCGAGAATCTATCGAGAAGAAACCCAGAAACCTTAATGGATCGAGAATGCGATAAGATCTATCGAGAAAAGAAGGAAAAAAGGCTCGATAGAAGGGAATCTGTCGAGAAGCTGTCGAGCTTGAAGAAAACAAAAGTTTTTCAAGAAGGGAAAACACAAAGAGATGGATGCAAAAGGCAAGCTACTCAAACATAGATCCAATCAACATATTAAGCTCTCAAAACACCTCTCAACATATATGCAAAGTATTCAAGATCCAAAACACACACACACACTAAACAAGTCTAACCAATTTTATATTTTAAAAATAAGTTAAGACAGTTTAGTGAGCATATATTAACACATGTATTCCTTGTGATTGCCAAATCACATTGTACCTGCACATGTATCAAAAGTAGCAAAGAATTTGCGTGTTGTGTTTGAATACATAGTAAGCGTACATAAGTGTCTCATATTATAACAATTTGAGATATGAGAAAATCAATTACACTCACTCACAATCATAACTATTTGATGGGGGCTATCACCTTCGAGGTACATCCTATAACTCTCACATCTCCTGGAAACACACTTGCAACCATATTTAAAAGCATTTTGATTCTTTTTGCTTTTGATTTTCTTTGCGTATTTTTCTTTTTAAGCATATCATGCATGGGCATATAAGAGAGAGAAAAGAAATACCCAATTATGTAAGCTTAAACATCACAATTTTGTTATGCCGAAGCATACAAATATTATACATAATTGGCGGGCTTTAGTGGTGAGATGGTTCTTTATGCCTTTCTCTTATGATTTTTTAGTCATTCCCGTCAAAAAGAGCGATATGAGTGTTAAGTATAAGAGATTACTTAATCGTACTCATCACAAACATGAGCCACAAAACTCACTTGCTTAATTGTGCATTGAGATGTTCATCTAAGTTACAAGAGATACAAAGTTTAGAAAATTTTGTTTCAAAGGCCATCCAAGGTACACAAGTACCAATATACACAAACACACACTGTTTTTGTATTTTTCTGATTTTTCAATTTTTTTTTAATTTTATGAAAAACAAATAAAGCAAAAACTAAAAAGAAACCAAACAAAAACATAAAAGAAACACACAAAGTATAAAACTAGACTAACTCAAAACAAGAAAGCAAAACAAACAAGTAATGCATAACCATAAGGAGAGAGAGAGTGTGACTAAATCACTTTGAACCTCTTTCCTTCCACACTTTGGAAGAACCTTTCTTTTGTGCGAACCTTTGATCCGGAGGTGAGGGGGAAGAATTGAAACCGTTCAAGTTCGAAAGGAACATGAAGGCCTTGAATAGATCTCCAAGAGGAGCAAGAGATGATGGAAACTGATTCTGATTCACAAATGAGACCATACTATTACTTTGTTGAGTGGCTAACCACTTATAGCAATTTGGAAGAATATGCCCTGAAACTCCACGGTGATGACAGAAATGCGCCTTCTTTTGTTGAGTCTTTTTGTTGTTTACTTTCTTAGTCCTAGGGTTTCTAGTCTCTTTCTTTTCAACCTTATAGGGTGCTCCTAAAATAGATTTGTCTTTATCTAAGTTCTTACTAGCTATTTCAATTTTAAATTCATTGTTTTCAGAATTAACATTATCAGCAAAAGAGACAAACACAGTTGTACTAGAGGAGGCAATATTAGGAGAAGAGAAATCATACCCCAAACCAGATTTATCAAAAGCAGCTTTCTGAAGGCTAAGCATCTTATCGAGCTTTCCACTAGAAGTCCTCTCTAATTGAGCTCTAACCTGGAATAGTTCCACTTCAAGCTTCTTTGTCCTTTCAGCAAGGAAATTGTTCTCGAACCGCAAAGCTACAATGGTTTGATTTGCTTCATCAACCTTTGTAGAGAGCTCCTCTCAATCTAGCTCCATATCACTCAGCTTCTTAGTGGCCATCCTATAGAGTTTCTCATGCTTCTTGGAAACCTTGTACAATTTTGCATAGGCTGAATGAATGTCATCTTGTTCATCCATTTTCTCAAACTTAGATACCACCAAGTCCTCTTCATCATCTACAGTTTCTGTAACCCTTTTAGTAGGATCAACTATAGCAGTGAAGGCACTCAAAATTCCCTTGTCATCACTGTCATCTGACTCAGTTTCAGGTTCGGTATCACTTAAGGTAGCAGCAGTAGCCTTGCTCTTCCCAATAGACTTGAGATATGTTGGACATTCTTGTTTCATGTGTCCAAAACCTTGACATCTTGTTTCTTGGAACAGTATACTGACCGTCATCCTTAGCATCCTTCTTTCCTCTGTCTTAGTTTTTGAACTAAGAAAAACTGGATTGCTTACGGTCCTTATCAAATCCTTTCGCATTGGCATTTTTCATGAACTTCTTGAACTGCCTAGTGATGTAGGATTTCATTTTGGAATCTTCATCATCTGAAGACTTACCAGTCCCATTACTTTTGTCCTTCAGTGCCATGCTCTTACTTTTGCTTCCTTTCCCAATTCTAGTCAAACCCAATTCATAGGTTTGTCAGTTGCCAACCAGCTCTGTCAAAGGAATGGAGTCAATATCCTTTGATTCTTCAATGGCAGTGATCTTGGCATGAAATCTCTCTGGCAGAGATCTGAGCACCTTTCTCACAACCTTGGGTTCGGGAATAGTTTCCCGAAGATTGAAGGATGAGTTGACTATGTCCTTCAGTTTGGCATAGAACTCATCAAAAAAGTCGTTCTCCTCCATCTTTATCTCCTCAAAGCTAGTAGTGAGCCTTTGGAGTTTTGAATCCTTAACAGCCTTAGTCCCTTTCATAGGTTGTCTGGAGGATGGTCCATGCTTCCTTTGCAGTTTCAATTGAGGATATTTTCTTGAACTCCTCATTTGTGACCGCACTAAAAATGGCGTTCAATGCTCTACTGTTGAAGTTTGCCGCTTTGATCTTTGCATCATCCCAATCAGCCGGCGCTTCCTTTGGCTTAGTCCAGCCAATCTCCACAGCTTGTCAGACCTTCTTATCTAAAGACTGCAAAAAAACTCTCATGCTTACTTTCCAGTATGGATAGTTAGTGTCATCAAATAAAGGAGGTATAATAAGAGATTGTCCTCTATCCATGACAAACAGGGGTCAATAGATCACACAGCAAAGATTAAACCTAATCAGAGTGTGCCCACTCTGGTACCACTTGATGGACCAAAAATGTATTGACCCCTTTGACAAATTAATTAATTGATTATCCAAGTTAATTAACTAAATCAATTTAACATGCAATAGTGTGGTAGTACAAACAAATCACCAAATAACTAAATGCAGAGGAAAAAAATTTGACACAAGTGATTTGTTTACAAATGGAGAAAACCACCGAGGCAAAACTTCACCGGGTGAATTTAATATCACCACTCCCAAGAATCCGCTATTATCAATCACAAGCGGTTATAAGTAAAAGGAATCCTAGTACCTAATACCAACTTACAATTGAACTCTTACCCCAATACACAATTGGACTTGTATTGTAGTGGCAATCTCTCCGTTCAATGCACGAATCTCAGTACGTGACTAGGCAATCTCTCCGTTCAATGCACGGATCCCAGTACGTGACTAACCAATGATGCACGAATCCTAGTACATGACTAACTAATGATGCATGGATCCCAGTACGTGACTAACACACAAACTTGAGGAAGATTGTTGGCTGCAAATTTCTTCAGTTCATCAACAGTGAAGATCAGGAAGTTCCTTGGTCACAAAACTTTTGGCGCAAAGACGCACTAGTTTTTACAGAGAATATGATGAATTAGGGCAATTTATGTCTTCGGTCACAATATGCATGGATTATTCTTTTGCAACACCTTGCATCCCAGTGGCAGCTCTTAAAATAATCCTTATATATGTCAAGGTTTGTGAGAAAAGAAACCCTACACAAATACTCAAGGATATGCGTATAATCAGATCTGGAAAACCTGATTTCGTAATTCTCAACAAATACAGCTTCTGTTATGTTTCAGCAATAATTCTCGATAGAAAGGATTTTGTCAAGACTTCTATCGAGCTTTAAAGAGCAACACATTCTTCACTTGTTTCTTGGTCAGATTTGCATGACTTCAATACTAAACTTGAATACTTGTTTCTTGAAGTACTAACTCATCCTAGATCTACCCAATTACAAGTAAACTGCATTTTGTTAAAAGATTAGCCAATTACATCAAATATGTCCCTAACAAATTAATTTTGGACTTATATATGATTTTTTTTATTAATAAAATTTTAATCTTACACAATATTCATTCATTATATAACTTAAAGTAAAAGGTTACTTTGTTTAAAATGTTAGGACATATGTGTGTTCACTTGTTAAGAACATATGTCACTTATTTATGTAAATTGGCTAATTCTTTTGACAAAACGCACTCTACTTGTAATTGGGTAGTTCTAGGTGTTTTTAATACTTCAAGAAACAAGGTTTCAAGATCAAGTGTTGAAGTCATCAAGTCTGTCCAAGAAAAAGCAAGCTGAAGTGCAAATTCATTAATTCTCGACACCTTCTCGATAGCTACCTCGACACCTGCTATCTGTCGAGAATTACAAAATCAGTTTTTCTGATTTGATTTCCTTGGGATCCGTGAATATGCTTTTGGGCCTTCTTTTTTTCTAACCTTAAACATATAAAAGGATTGTTTTAAGAGTCGTCAAATTATACACAAGTTGCAAAAGCATTAAGCAATCTCTGTTCAAGCAAATTGTGATCAAAAGACGAAATTCTTGACCTAGTTCATCTTCTTTGAAGAAGTTGCTGTGTATTTGCACCATAGGGTTTTGTAACCAAGCATCTTCCTGATCTTCATCGTATAAGATGAACTGAAGAACTTTGCAGCCAACCTCTCCTTCTTAATTGGTGTTTGAAGTCGCGTACTGGGATTCGCGCATTGGTTAATCACGTACTTGGGAGCCGTGCATCAAAGGGGGAACTGTCACTACAGATCAAGTCCAATTGGGTATTGGGGTAAGGGTTCAACTGTAGGTTGGTAAGGTACTTGGGATTCCTTTACTTGTAACCGCTTGATTTGATAATAGTGGAGTTTCAAGAGTGGTGACCTGAAAATCACCCGGTAGGGTTTTTGCCGTTAGGGTTTTCCCTATTCGTAAACAAATCACCGTGTCTTTTTATTTCCGCTGCATATTTAGTTATTGGTGATTTGTTTGTGTTTTCACGTATTTGCATGTTAAATTGATTAATTTATAACTTGACTAATTAATTAATTGGTTTAATCACAATGGGTCATTTGGTTTGTGGCCTATCATAAAAAATAGAGTAAAAGACCACTTTATTTTTATTATCTATTTAATTTTAGTTAAAAAAAAATTTTAATTTTCATTAATTTACACATGATTTTTGATTAAGTCATGCATCGTGCGGGCATGATACTATATAACAAATGTTGGGTTTTAATTAGAAGCTGTCGTTTTGCAACAAAAACAAAAACAAAAAAATAAAAATAAAAAAACTAATTACCACATGTCGTACAACTTTTTAAATTATAATAGTCCTACAGCTAGAAGACTCCTAAAAAGAAAATGTTTCTCAATAATAAATAAATAATAATTATATAATGAAAACAAACCTTTTTTTTTCCTTTTTGAGAGAAAGATATAATGAATACAACCTTTTTTTTTTAAAGGAGAATAATGGGTACAATCAAATTGCCTATAACACATATCTTTATGAGCTGGTATCTCATACCTCTGGCACATGAAAATTTTTCCTATCATTATATAATTCTAATCAAGTTTGTCTCCCTTTCATTGGTAAAAAAGTTTTACAAATAATGGATACAGTTATAAGCTGATGGATAATACAGGATAATACACCTTATTTATAACAGTTTGGTAATTAATTTTGGCTGCGCTAGTGGTCCTAGGTTTGTAGTACGTACCACCATTTTTTTTTTTTTTTAATGTTTAGAGCATAGAACTTTTATTTCAAGATGTAGTCTTTGTGATAATTAAGAAATTCGAATAAGTGTCTGTTTAATGGATACAGTTATAAGCTGATGGATAATACAGGATAATACACCTTATTTATAACAGTTTGGTAATTAATTTTGGCTGCGCTATTGGTCCTAGGTTCGTAGTCTGTACCACCATTTTTTTTTTTTTTAATGTTTAGAGCATAGAACTTTTATTTCAAGATGTAGTCTTTGTGATAATTAAGAAATTCGAATAAGTGTTTGTTTGGCAGAGATTATTTTTATCAACTTATTTTACTATTCAGCTTATTTTTGTTACTATTCATAGATCCCATTGTACTATTTCAACTAACTTTTACTTTTATTTACACTACTTTCAATAAAAAGTTTTCAGTTTCAGCAAAATAAGCGAATTCCAAAAGGACCTTAGAGTCTGTTTGGAATCCGCTTATTTTAAATAGTTCTGTTGTCTGACTCCATTGTTGTTGTTGTTATTTTTATTATTAGTATAGTTTGATGTCTTTTGCAGCTAAAGTGTCGGTACTAATTGATTTACGGTGTATGTTTATTTCCAGATTTGGTTGAATGATCCACTAAGTGGTATACAATATGTTTAAAGAAGTGACTAAAAAATATCCATATTATGATTATTTTTTTCATTCATATAACGAATTGTTAATATACATATTATGAATTTCATGTACTCATCTTTTTTATTTCAGGATGAAGTCTTTGTGATAAGAAATTCGAATAAATCCAAAACAAAATGGATTCATTTTGTCATGTTATTTAACCCGTTTCAAATACTTTCCAAAGGACTTTAGTGCATAATTAAACTCATTGTTCTATGCTTTGTCACTGTCAAGTACATATTTTTCCAAGGCCAGGAAATCGTGCATGCCTTATTTTAGGCTTGTGATAAGCGCAGATAATATTTTTACCAAGGTTACTGCTCTCAAGGACTTAAAAAGCATAATTAAATCCATTGGTCTGTTCCTCAACAAACAAACAAAAACAAAAACAAAAACAAAAAAAAATCCATTGATCTATGAAGTCTAAAATTTCTCAAATCCATTTGTTGGAAAATCAACATGGGACTCATATATCCCATAAAAATAAATATTAAAAAAAAAAAACATGGGACTCATATTTCTCTTTAAAAAAAAAAAACATGGGACCTATATCTTCTTGATTTTTTTATTCCTAAATTCAAAAGTTGTTACAACCTAGGACTTGACTCCATGAGATCTTCGCTCTTTTTTTCTTTTCTTTTTTCATTTGGTAATTCACTCCTCACGAGTTATGTTGTTTTGGGGATGCATGTGCAAAACTATGTGAATTAGAGTGTGTGTAATAAACATTACTCTTAAACAAAAGCCACTCTAGTTGATCATTGTTTATTTGTTGGAATGAAAACCAAAAGGACCCAAAAAAAATAAATAAATAAAGGTAGAAGTCTTTGTTTAATATGTTTTATAAGGTTTTTTTTTTTGGTTAAAATTTATTTATTTATATACAACTTTAAAATCTCACTTTTCATAAGAATAAGGGTAATTTGTTCACTTTCAACAAATAAACAAAAAACTAATCAAATACTAAAAACTAATCCAAAGTCCAAACCCACAAGTGGGGTATAAGCAAATAAAAGGTCTAGTGCTTTTCTTTTTGGGAAAAAATTCTTGTACACACAAACTGTATGTGTTTTCATAAACTGAAAAAGTGACTTAAGTTTATAAAAATAAATAAATAAACATATTGTGTGAAATAAGAAACCCCCTTTTTTTTATTCTCTTGTGAAAGCTAGTGATTTTCTTTTCTTTTCTTTTTTCTTTTTTTTTTTATATTGTCAATCTTAGAGAAATAATAACTAGTACTTTGGAATGGTCCGTGCACGCTAAAAAATATTATATTGTATGGTTTATTATTTTACACAACACCAGGACACCCAAAGGGTCACCAGGACACCAATCAAATCCTCCTCCTATTACTCCTGCAAATAATTTTCAACCTTCCAGTTGCTCCTTCATTTTCTTCCTTGCAATGAAGATTCCAAAATTCATAGACATCAAATTCTTACTGGGCCTGTTGGGCCATTTAAAGTTCATGGTTATGTCGGCACTCACACGTCTAGGTCTGCTCAATCCGCCAGAACAAGCTGATCAGACTGAAGACCTTGCCTCTGATTATGTTCTTGTAATGGATGGTTTATCTCCATCGCTAATCCCAGTCCACAAACTAATGATGCTGATAAAAAAGAGGGTTCCTGTGATAGAGTGTAGTAACTTTCTTGAAAGATATGGAGTAGTGCATGATGAAGATGTGGATATGGAATGTTCTGTCTGCTTGAATTGCGTGGAGAGAAGCCATGAGATCAGAGAGCTGTGTAACTGTTACCATGTGTTTCACAGGGAATGCTTGGATAGATGGGTGGATGAAGGCCAAGTGACCTGCCCTTTGTGCAGAACTATGATGTTTCCAGCCGAGACACAAAGGATAATTTAGCCTTGCAGATCCATGGATGTTATAGGATATATCAAGTAGTATATTGTGTATCGGTTGCATGTGCAACCAATTTATAATGGGGGATGGTTATTTATTTGTTTGGTTATTAGAAGTATGGGACAGGAGCTAGTGGCCTCACAAATCTTATTTTCAGCACTTTGATTCAATATCTCTTTTGTGAAAAGATACGGCGTAGTTTCTGTCACTTTCTTTTTTCTTTTTCTATTGGGTTTCCTCTCACTCTCTCGTGCATTTCTATTTAGATTAACACAATCAACTTTCCATTACAAAACATGACCGTTATATGAATCAAACTACAAGTCTACAAGTGATTTCAATTTAGAACCAATAGATAAAAATGACAGCAAGATAATCATACCGATCAGCTAAGACAAAATGAAGGAACATAATCAGAAAACAAGATATCAATCATTATACAACATTAGAAACTTGGTGAAAACAAGTTGGAAAGGAGGACACTACGAAGGGGAAAGAAGCAATACGAAGATAAACGCTAAACTTTCTGTGGGAAAATATTTTAGCGAATGTCCAAAACTACAAATTCTTTTTTTTTTTTTTTTCTTTTTCTTTTTTCCTTTTTGGTTAAATGGAAATTGCATTAAAAACTAACCAACCGTGGCAGCCAAAGTAGCGGCAGAAAGCCTACAATAATATAGACCATCAGCATCCGAATTAACATAGGAAGTAATATCAGTAGAAGGAGGAAAATCAAAAAAGGACAAAATCCTCTTGAAGAGAGCATCCTCTACTAGCCAAAGCATCAACACATTTATTCACTTTCTAGAAAACATGCTCCACTTTGACTTGGTGAAACCTGCTTAACAGTGACCTGCAACCATTTAGAAGAGGGAAAAAGGATCTGTTAGCCACATTGTTAGAGTGAAGCAGATCTACAATTGTTTTTGCATCAAGATCAACTTCAATATTCTGGATACCCAGCTGGGAAGCTAGGATTAGACCATCCTTAACCGCCGAGAACTAAGCTATTATGCTCGTGGCATGCCCAATGGATCCCGAGAAGCCCTTGACCCAATTACCCAAACTGTCCCTAATGAGGCCTTCCCCACTTGTTCTTACAAATTCTTTTTGGTTATGCAATAAGTTTAATCCAAATATTCTTCTCAAAAAAAAAAAAGAAGTTTAATCCAAATAATAAATACAATTAGTGGTGGGGGTCCATGACCTCCTTATTTTTTTTGAAGATCCTCCCACTCTCCTGTAATTTACCAAAAAATAACAAGTACTTACCAATTTTAGTTATTCCTCTATAAATTTTGAAATAATTATGTAAATAATTACATAAATTTTTTTCCTCTTATAAACTCATTAAACTAGTGTACCTGTGTTCGAGGCAATGCATATGTTCCTAAAAATAGATATATATATATATATATATATATATGTAAGGTCCGTTTGATTAGGCTTTTTGAGAGCCTAAAAGAGTGTTTTTAAAACCTAAAATTTTGCTTCGCAACATCAACTTCTCATATCTTTTTTTACAAACGATTATTTTAAATTCAAAACACCTTTTTGCAACGATTTATATAAACGCACTCATAAATGACCAATGCAATATATTTTCCTCTTATTATTCTTATGCTATACATGGCTCATTAAATCAAATCACATTCAAGATATATGTTCCTTTTGAGCCATATCAAAAAAAAAAAAAATGTAGCATTTCAGTCCACTTTGATCCAATTCAGTCCACATCGGTCCATTTGTTCCACATTAGTCCATTCGGTCCAATTGGGTCTTAAATTAATTCTTTTACTAGGTTAGTTTTTTCAATTTTGATCTAAAAAATTCTTTTGTTTTTTCCCTTAATTTTTGGGTTGAAAAATATGATTTTTTTTGGGGGGGGGGGGGGGGGGGGGGGCTAAACTCTTTAGTTTTGGACTAAAAAACACAAACAAAATAGTTATTAAAAATTAGAGATATGGACCCTAAAAAAATGATAAATATTCAAAAAATTGTCTTAAAATTCAAGTTTCAATAATATAAGCATTATCTTTATATTTGAAAAAAAAAAAAAAAGGCATAATTCTAAACTTACATAATAATTCAAACTTAATGTAACATGTTACATGTGTTACATACTTCCATGGAATATGGGTTTACATTTTTTTTTTTTAATATTCTTGGATATGTTGAAATTAGTCAACTGATATAATATATTAAAAAAATCATTTTAATAACGTCTTATCCATTTATATAAAATAATATTAAATATTTTTATTAAATTACATTTTCATATACATCTATTGTTTTTGAATACAAAATACATTAAAATTTACATAAATTTTATAAAAATAAAAATATTTTTAAATAACACATGCACTATTTTACCTATAAATTTTACATTTTATCCTTATAGAATAATTATATATATATATATATATATATTACATTACATTTTTCCACGTGTGGGGTGAGTTTGCGACTAGTTATTCGAAATCTTGAAGCTATTCAAAGTATTGCTAATTGAAAAATCTCGATCAAGTGAAGATAAAATTTGCTCTTTGTTTGTTTGTTTAGACTCCTTAAAAAAACAGATTATTTAACCTAATGAATTAGCCAAGTAGTTATTTAGGTTAATTATGAGATCTAGATTAAACAGAAGTAAATCATATCATGTAGTGCGGAAAACTAAATAAGACAATGATATGATTACCAAAGAAAACCAATGAAACCAACAGTTTCAAGGTAAAAACATGGGGATGATTTGACCTAACTATCTTCAAGGTAAACAAATCCATTAGAAAGAATTGAAATTTACAAAAGATTTAACTCCTAAACCTAATGCTACCTCCAGTAGAACTTACTGACACGACCATGTGCAGCTCAACTCTACGAACTCTTCTCTCTTGGATTGCAGAACACAAGCTCCCACACTTATGACTTTGAGATCACACTCAAAGGTTTCAGATCACCAGTCATTGTTAATCTTGTAGCAGTAACTTAATTCCACCAGTTCTTGATTGTAGATCTCTTGATTCGGCAGATGTTTGTTGAGTTAGAAGGTACAGAACCTCTCAGATCTCACAGGAGTAACTTACAAGACTTCCAAGAACCTTTAAAATGTAGTTAGGGTTAACCTTTTATACCAAGAAGTGTTCCACTTAAAACCCTAAACGTTTTTGGTAGTGTTTGGACTAAAATAGAATTCTACAAAAAAATCCTGACTGCAATTTTCGATCGGTCGAATCTTAATTTCAATCGGTCAAACCTCACTGAAATTAACTTCTCTTTTCTGTAGCTTGTAAGTTCTTGAATCCTAATTTGTACTATCATGAGCAATGTCCAATACATAATCTAGACATATTTTGACCTCGGTTTGCCAACATACATAAAAATAGAAATCTAAATATTTAATCCTAAACATTTAGAACCTAACACTCTTCACTCAAGCAAGAAGAGAAGCCCACTCAACTCAAGCAAACTAATAAAAGATTCCAAGGGTTCAAGTGAAACATAATTATTCTTTGGGCAACTTACTCACCTGTAGTTTGGCCGAAATTTAAGTTGTTTACCTGTGATTTGAAATTTGACACTTTACTTACCAAGGGTTAGCTCAGTTAAAGTTCTTTAACCTACTTTTGTTAAAAACAAGGTTAAATATGTAATTTTGTTTCACTTTTATGTCTCTCTCCTCCAAAAATACAAAAAACATAAAAATACAAGATCAAATAAGATTAAAAACAATTCAACATAACACTTACATCATGGTATTTCAAACCATAAGTAAGCAACTTAAATTTTGATCTAATCTCAGGTGAGTAAAGTATCAAATTTCAAATCATAAGTAGGCAACTTAAATTTCGGTCAAAGCACAAGTGGATAAGTTGTAATTTGCCCTTCTTTTTTTTTGTTTTTAACCTAATCAAGTCATCTTTGAAAACCCTATTTTATGCAGCTATATAAAGTGTTTTATCATTTATGTACAATTTTTCAAAGATTTTCAGCATAGCTGTTACATCTTGTGCTTTTAAGAGAACTTTGGTGCCTCTTCTCTATTGATCTTATAGAAAAACCATGTTTGCCTAGCAACTCATCTTGTGATCCAAAAGAAAGTTTGATTGTTTGAAACCATAGAGTCATTTTTCTAATGAGGTTAACTACAGAAAATCTTCAAGGATTCCTTTGAATGCCAAAGGTTTTGATTCGTACTGAGGAGGTGTTCAAGGAAGATTTCAAAGGTTCTGGGGCTAGATCATTGTAATTGTTTTTCCTTAGTGAATTTTCTACGGGGATTGTTTATGTCTCCAAAGTGGTTTTTCCATTGAAAGTCATTTGGTTTTCCATTTCATTACCAAATATTGAGTCTTGTGATAATTGTTAGGGAAAATTGCACTTTACCCACCTATGGTTTGGCCCGTTTTAACAGTGCCCACCCGTAGTTTAAAAGTTGTCACTTAACCCACCTGAGGTGGCCTCTGTTAGACTCCCTTTATCCACCTCTGCCCTTTCCGCTAGAAAATCCCCTTTAAATATAAGCCAAAATTAGAATTGAATTAGAACACTAAAAAAAAAAGGAACAAGCTCTCTCCCTCTCTCTACCTTAGAACCCCAAACCCATTTCCTCTATATCAAGATCCCTAAAAATCCCCAAACCCATTTCTCTCTGTACTCCGATTGCCAAAGTGAAATCTGAACATGTCCTCTTCAAGTTATTACTTGGGTTCCAATCACCATTCATGCTCTGCTGACCATTGTCGGCTATGGACTACTCTAACCTTGAACAATTTTGGGAGAAGGTTTTATGGGTGCAACTACTATGATGTGGTGAGTAATAGTTGGTTTTCAGATTTTTTTCCTTTTTTATTTTTTATTTTTTCTGGTTTTGTTGGCTTTATGAATAACCCTAATTTGATTTTATTTGTGGGATGATGAACCTACTTGTAAATACTTTAGGTGGTTGGATGGCAAAACATGTAAGCGTAGGTCTAAAGTTGCACCCATTGTCCTTGCAAGATTTAGTATGTACAATAATCAAGTAAGAGTTGTAGAGGAAAAGGAAAAAGAGGTTAGTGATAGAGAAACAACAACTATTGAGAGGGAAAAAATAGCCAAGCAAAGGGAAGAAAAAGTTAGGGTGAGAGAGAGGATAGCTAAAAAGAAGTTACACAAGTACAAATTTGCCCTTATTGTGTCATGGGGATTTTTTGCTATTTTTTTGTGTTTTCTGGTAGGATGGGAGAATTTAGAACAAAGCCATTGAGTCTGCCTTGAAGGCAAGTTGTTGTAGTTATTGTATAATTTTGGGTACTACCACTTTTTACAAGTGTATTCCATGTATTTAGCACTATGTAAAGTTGTTGTTTATTTGAATAGAGTATGCAATGTGTTCTTTATGTGATGTGTTCTTCATGTAATCTGTTCTTGTTTATGTAATGCTACCTTGTTTATATAATGTGATCCTGTAATTTGAATAGAGCATGTTGCCTTGTTTATGTAATTTGTAATGCTGCATTGTAATGTGTTCTTGTAATTTGAATAGGGTATGCAATTTGTTCTTCTTTATAAAGACTATGTATGTTTTACATCAATTGGGTAGGCAAGGACATGCACCTCACAAGATTCTGTTTACATCAATTGAAGAAGCATAAAGAAGTATGTTTTAAAGCAAGAGTATCATTCCATACATATATAATAAGCATTGTTCAAAACAAGTGGACTCCACCTAACATTAATGGCTAAACACTGTCAAATTTCATCTACATAATAGGTGGTTTTGTCCCTACTAAGACATTAACAAAATAACTTTATAGTATAAAATTCTGCACAATAACAAAAAGGTGGTGACATGCCACTATCAGACATGCACAATAACAAAAAAAAGTAAAGTAAAGTTTCTGCTTGCATATTCTCTAGTCTTCATTTCCCAAAGACCTTGCCCTTGTCCTTGCCTTTGCCCCTACTTGTTAAGAACATTGTACCAGATGTCTTAGCTCTTAATCTACCTCATCTCCCATATGAGAACAGATGACTGCTCCTAACTACCCTTGGTATGAACTCTCTGGATAGCCCTTAAGCTTCCCATACTGCAACCTCTCATCACCTAATATGAACTCTCTAGGTTTCCTCTTAGCTCTGTACACTTGATTTATGCTCAAGTCCACAGACACATCCTATATAACTCAATGCTTCACACCAAAAACTGCCCAATCAGGGTTTTTGTTGAAATCATCCAAGTATTTCCTAGCCACATATGTAGAAGTGACCTGACTATGCTTGAATATCCTCCCACATGTACAAGTTGGAACCATGGTCTTTATCTTGAAGGTTAACTCCCCTGAAATCTGTGATGCATATACCCTCCAATCACATTCATACTTATAGTGGATAGAAACTTTGGTCTTTTCATTAAACTTGAACTTAATGTCCACAGGCTTTTTCACTGCATATTCCCTTAAGGCAACCCTAAACACCTTCCCATTTAGGAACTTCATACCCTTACATAACTGAGGGTTACTCATGCCAGTCTTCTCATTAAACTTTGAACATCTCACCTTTTCATCCTCATCCTCAGAACTGTTTATGCTCCTAGTGTCATCATCATTAAGAGTTTTTTCAGCCCAGTCATTATCATTAGCAGCTTGATCATTGGCATCAGCTTCTAGTCTCTTCCCATTATCTGTAACTGGCTCTCTCATACCATCTCCCTCATTTACATTTTCAGTATCCCTTTGATGCTTTCTCACATTAGGCACCTCATTGTTCTGAGCACCAAATATGTCATCAGGATAATCTGGTCCTTCATACCCTTCATCTAGCCAATCAGGTTCATCCACATGAACATTTTCACTACCAACAGTTTGTCCATGGGTAGCTTGGTTATCCACATGCATTGCTCCACCAACACTACCATCTCTTAAACCCTCAACAGGTTCTTCACTAACATCATTTTGGTCAACCACAGATGATCTAACAGTATTGGTCACCTCCTCACAATCAGTATCATCATCTTCATCATTCATTTCCCATGGCTGGTCTACTGCAATTGGTTGATCTGGTTCAACTATAGGTTCTTCAATAGCAATTGGTTCAACTTCAGGCTCTACATAAAATGTGATTTCATTTGTTGGCCATTCAGCATGTAGTTCACACATGTAATTCACATCATCATCTGAAATAATTAACCTTAACCCTTACTCTAATTCACCACTAGGTATTAAATAATAAATCCTATTGTTAATGGGTCCTCCAGCTTCAGCACAAATGTCTTGTATCTCAAAATGACTTAGTAGATCTGGATCAACATTATCCATTGTAGATACCTCACCACCTATATACTCTAAACCAAGGTTCTACTCAAAATTCCCACTATGGTGAATAGTAAAATCAAAACAAATTTCAACAGCCATCTGCAGGAGTTAAAACACATGCACAAACAACAGTAATTAAATACATAACCAACACATGCACAAAGAGCACCAATGACAAAAGCAAAATAATTTCAGTTACACATAAAATACCATTTAACGTGGGGTCAAAGACAACAAATACAACCAACTAAACAATTTGTCTCCATGGGACCATAAACAACCTAAAGATGCATCTAACCAAAATATTCCTAGGGACCACAGTCATCAATGTCAACTATAAAAAAACAATCACACCAATGATAAACCCAACAATGGTAAACCACTAATTTTATGACAGAAAAACTTTAATCCGAATCACCTTCATCAATCGTTACACATTGAAAAAGAATAAACACAACAATGTTAAACCCTAGAAAGTCATTTCATACCTGATATAGAGGAAAACCCAAGCTTCAGCACACCTCCTCCTTGCTTGCAAGTGTTCGGGGATTTCACTTTGGCAATCAAAGTAAAGAGAGAAAGGGATTATGGGTTTGGGGATTTTTGGGGGTTCTAAGGTAGAGAGAGGGAGAGAGCTCGTTCCTTTTAGGGTTCTAATTCAGTTCTAATTTTAGCTTATATAGTAAAGGGGATTTTCTAACGGAAAGGGCAGAAGTGAGTAATGGGGGTCTAACAGAGGCCACGTTAGGTGGGTTAAGTGACAACTTTTAAACCGCAGGTGGGCACTGTTAAAACAGGCTAAACCACAGGTGGGTAAAATCCAATTTCTCCTAATTGATATTATCTATCTTGCTTGAAGATTTGGTATATACATAACTGTGGTGAACTATATTACCATGTTGATTAACAAGTGCATTGAGAATTGAACAATTAATGAGTATATTCTGCTTGATAATACACATAGGGGTCCATGCTACTTCCAATGTGATTCTTGTTGGAAATGTAGTAGTGAATAAACAAGTTTTGACCAAACTAAAATAAAACCGAATAATAAGTAAGAACAAAAAATAAAGAGAAGTTTAGAACGATCTTACAGTGCTATAGAATCACACAAATAGCATTATCCTTAAATGTTGATTCATGCCACTCAAAGTAGAACTCAATGCAAATGGTTCTCTTGGCCAAACTATCCCATACCCTAGGATCAAACTATAGAATCGACCTTCACAATGAATGCAGTTCCACTCACAAAGGTTCAAGGACAACTTTCTAATATGCCTTTCCTTAATCAAGATTGAGCAAACAACCCCAATTGCACAAGTTCGAGATGATTCGCCCAAGAAGAAAAATATGAGAGAGAGAAAAGGAGAGCTCAACTATTTCTATTTGCAATAGAGAGAATAATAAATCTAGTGATTGAATGAGCTCTAATAGATCATTAAGTAAGCCACTAATAACAATAAAATAATGAGTTAGCTTAACAAGTGAGCTAATCTCTAACGGATCAATCCAACGGTTGCTGAGAGCTATTAAATGCTCAACAGCATGAGAAAAAATAATAGCTCGAAACAAAATTGACCCAAATCTCACACATGACGAGACGGAGCAAGGCAGCGTGCACATAATATGGATAAAACCCAAGTTCACATTAGGCCCACTATTTTAAGATATCAATAGAGGTGAACAATGACTTATAAACACATGAATGGACTCACTCCAAACCAATGTATGACTCACAACAAAAGATAAAGTGTTTGAAAATACACACCCACACCAACAATTCTAATTCCCATGTAAAATACCAAGTAAAGCGTGTTTCATGGCTTGTGCTAGTGTAAGAGGGGCTGAAAAAAATAGAGGAGGAGGAAGCAGTTTTGCGTGCACAACTGAGAGAGAGATGCCTTAAGCAAAAGAAAAAAAAGAGTAAGAGATAGAATTAGCAATTTCTTTTATTTAATTAGCTTATTTGCTTATAATATATATAGCTTTTTAAAGCCTCATTTTATCTGGGTACAATTGTACTTCTTATCCACTTCCAGCATATCAGATAAAAGCTAATCCGAATCCACGAGCGTTGTTATTTTATTACGTCCATGTTCATTATCCCAAGACTCAAGCGGACTCATACAATTTTCCAGAATTGCAAATAATTATTTGACTAAAATTATTTTCACACTTTGAGCCATCTTACAAATCTGCAAATGATTCAAAATTGATGGCACGAACGGCTATTGGAATCCTAACACGATGCTTACCATCTTTCCATGTTAGACTTCCAAATTTGTAGTCTCCATTCAGTTTTGAGGTTGAGAAGAAGGTAACTTTGAAGGAAAGAATTTGGGTGGTCACATTGAAACTCAAAGTTTGAGGTGTAACTGCCATTGTTATGTCATGGGGGGCCTGCACTACAACTTTATACACTGTACTAACAGGCCCCACATTTGTCACTGTTCTAGTTACTGTTAATGTCTTTTGGAGGTTTGGAATTGTGATAGAAGGGAGATTGAGATTCGGTCCAAAATGGCCTTTCTTAGTACAATCAATTGTGGTCTTGGTTAATGTGGTAATGGAGGCACTGCTGTAACCCATGGAGCAGAGGAACTCAACATAATCACCAATGCTAATATTGTAAATCAAACCCGGGTCCACTGCTTTGTTGGGATTAACATTCCCACCACCAACATCAAAGGGGTCAGCTGCCTTGTGGTTGGGGTCGTCTTGAGCTATGCCTGATCCATCTGTTCCAACTTGGGAAGCTGCAATTTGCATAAATGTTGATGGGGTTCATTACAGATTTATGGTCTTAAAAAGGTCATAAATCATAATAATTAACAACAAACAAATGTTGGTTTCAACTTGCCAGTTGTGACCAGAGCTGATCTTATGGCTGCAGGAGACCAGTTAGGATGTGCAGATTTAATGAGAGCTACTATTCCTGACACATGGGGACAAGCCATTGAAGTTCCTGATTTCAGTGCAAATCCACTGCCATAAGATGGTGGAACTGCAGCTAATATGTCAACACCCGGTGCCGCGATATCAGGCTACCCTCAACTCAATCAGCATATCATACAGACACAAATTAAGGTTACCCTTGTCAGCGGAAATCATGAGTTGTGCTATGAAATAGGAATTCAATGTCAAAGAATATTGGTTAAAGTGATTAAATTCATAATTTTCTATAAGTTTAAGCTTTTAGGATTAGCGGCGATTTATATTGGTATCAGAGCATGTAGTCCTAAATTCGAGCCCGACTCCACTCTACCTCCCATTTAAAAAAGTTAAGTGACCTATGTATTCAATCCAGCTTCCTGGCTTTACCTTTAGCACTGCTGGGGACATGGAACTTGGTCCTCTGGATGAGAAAGATGCAACTCGTGGGGATGACCATTTCCCAATGACAGTCCTTGGAAAACTCAGCTTTGCAGTTGGAGACCTTCATAAAGAGGTGGACTAAACCAAGTTAATTTTTTTTTTTTTTTTTTTCAATTGCATGAACATGCAGTTTGTTATCAACTCCATTCTCCTTACCTTGCCTTTCTGATGTAGGAAAGTATTTGTGCGCCTACTTCATAATCAACTTTGATACATGGGATTAAATAGCATGACTGAATCCCGTCATCATGAAGCTGTGCAAATATGATTCCAACTCCTCCTGCTTCCAGCACAGAATCTGATGCCGAGGCTATAGCCGGTTGTGGTGATTGTGAGAAACATAGTACAATTTTCCCTGCTGCCATTGTTGCATTAAGACTTCCAGATTGACAGTCCTTGCTTGAAGAACGCACACGATATCAGAGGACAGAATAGAAAAAGTGAACCAAAAAAGTGGAAACCAGAAGAGTTCTCACGCTGAATCATCATTGGGATCAACAGCTATGCGTTCTGAGTATGTAAGGCCTGTGAATCCATGATTATGTTTTCCAGTATACATAGATTGGCCCTGAAATAAACAAAATTGTTTTCCATTACCAGAAAATAAATCCTTAGCTGATTGCATTCTATTAACTATTTACTTCACCCATAGAGTGTGGTTGTTTCCAAGTGTAATGGCTGTCAGGAAGGCCCTGTCTATTGTGGTTGCAGCAATGGTGATAACCCAGGGTGCAGTGTTGGCTATTGTTTGTGAGATAGGGCCATCATTTCCTGCTGAACAAACTACGGTGATCCCCTTCATGACTGCATGGAAAGAACCAATGGCAACAGAATCACGATGATCAACGTAGGAATACAAAGGAATCCCATTGCCAAGAGATAAGGATAGGATATCAACTCCATCATGTATGGCTTTGTCGATTGCTTTTAGGAAGTCAGCATCAGTGCATCCTCCGAAACCGATCTGCCAACAAGCCTTGTAAATAGCTAAGTGAGCAAGAGGTGCTCCTCCTCTGGCTAAACCTGTAGCTAGTCCTCCATAGTTTGCTTTATTAACATAATAGCCAGCTGCTGTTGAAGCTGTATGAGTTCCATGACCTTCTGCATCTCGCGGTGAAAGATACTCCATGTCAGATTCATTGATGGGCATTTTGAGTTGATCCCTCAGTCCTTTTATAAACCAGCGAGCTCCAATAAGTTTCTTGTTGCAATTTGTGGAGTTAAAGAGCTGCCCTTGTTGGCAAATTCCCTTCCAGCGTGATGGAATTGGAGCCATACCTTCGTCATTGAAACTCTCAGACTCTGGCCATACTCCTGCACAAATAAATTTTTTTCTGCACTCTTTTAAGTACATTTTTTATGCTACTGCTGTTTATTTATTAAAAGACATATTACCTGAATCTATCACACCAATGATAATTCCTTTACCCATATTGCTTTTTGTTAGTAGATTTTTTGAAGAAGGACGATTGATCCCAATAAAGTCCCAGCTTCTGGTTGTATGGAGCTTGTGAATGCGATTTGGGATCACTTGGACAACTCCAGGAAAATCTGCAATTTTATCAGTGACATCTACCGGTGGTGTTGCAATGAGCTAGCTCAGTATGTATATTTTTTTATTATATTACCTGCAATTGCTTCTGCCTGAGATTCTGTCAATCTTGCCGCAAACCCAGAAAAGCCATGTCTATAGCTGTAAAGTATGGAACTCTTAGCAGCTTCCTTGCTTCAATACAAACAGAAGAAAGCTTATTAATTTTGCAGCTCCTGCTACTAACAGTAGAAACGTTTAAAGTTATTTCAACAGAAAATGCTGAAGTCAAACCTTCCTAGCAAATTTGATAGCATTTCATGGTGAGACCGTTTGGTAGTAGCTGGATCCTCATACTTCTTTTGACCCAGGTACACAATATGTACCTAGACACTTAACTAAATAAGTACCTGTGCCAAAAGAAACGGAAAAAATACAGAGCTAGAACTTGAAGTTGCATATTTACACTTACACTACTGTTGGCCTCAACCAATATCTCAAAGACTTGAAGATGGTTTTGCAGTAAAAAGAGAGAGAGAATCAAAAGAATGTGGCTCTTTCTTGCCCATTTCCAGTTTCTTGGATTGATATCCATTTGCAAATCATACAAGAAATGTTATGACTTGGAGATTTCCGTTTTGTATTTTATTTTCAGATATAAGTTCCCTATGTTTTTTTCGTTTCTCTTTTTAAAATTTGCAAGGTTTAAATAAGGTAACCCTATATCTATGATGATATACTAGAACTTTAACAGACATGAGGAAAGAGGAACATCTTTTTTCTGGTGTACTTTTTGCTCTTTATTCTCAACCATTGATAAAGCAAGCAAATTGTACTGTTATTGGATAGTGCTGGGAGTTGAAAGATGCTAAGGCAGGCCTTCCCATTAGAGTTTTACATATTGGGCATATTGCATACCATGTGAAACATGATTTTGTGTTGAAAGATTGACTGAAAATTGGAATTGTTCTTTTTATCTACTTTTCTGAGCTTTTTATTTTGTCGACATGGTTGTCACCAAAAGCTTTTGATGTGTATTTGTTAAGCATCAGTGTCAAATACTGCCAAGCATAATGCTAAAGGACTCAATAGAAGCATGTTGATCATGCTTTTTGTTTATCAGCTGCATGATTTTATGAAAGGTCTCACCTATATTAATACGAAAATGTGTTGTACTTCATAAAACTGCTTAAAGTTCTATTACTTGATCATAGATATAAAGTCCTGTTTTCTGCCTAGTCGTGTTGATGGTCTGCAGTTGAATGATCTAGATGAATGATGGTGATGTTGCACCATTTGGTGTAGACCCCTTAACCCACTTTCATTGTAACACCTTTTTTCCTGAAAGCCAAGCCACAAGATTCCCAACCCACAATGTCCAAGTGGTGCTTTTGCTTTTCTTGTTTCTCCATTGTCATGAGTGGGACTTCTTTTTCAGGAGGCAAAAGCAGGATTGTTTTGGGGGAAGGTGTCATGGTACTGTAACTATAGGATTCAGAAAGGTAGGAACAATAACAGGCGTGTCCTTGGGACCATATTTGGGATGATCTCAGGAAAAGCTGTGGTCCCAATAGACATCTTGCTCTTTAATCAAGCATAGTTCATGGTCAGAAGATCCATTAATATCTTGGATATTTACCCTACAGAGTCTGGTAGAAATTCACACTGAAGGTTCCACCATATGCTACTTGTGATTTATTGTAGCAGATGCAGGGCAGATAATTGACAATTAAACGAGCATTTGGATACATAAAATTTACTAAGAGCATCAATGTTTGTCCTTAGCAACTGACTTTGGAATATATGTTGATGTTTAAAATTCCCTGTCCATAATGCTGCATGAAAGTAATGAATGCAGCAAATGCATATGTCAAAAATATGTTACCAAAGGGAAACTTCTGCTATGGACGGCATAGAGCCTGTAGAAAATTACACATACCTTTTGATATAATTAACAATTGTCAAGTTGTAAGGAAAGTTACATCCAAAGATTGATATAATTAAAATATTGATACAGAACAGCAAAACCTGCCTTCACTCTGGATGAAATGCCCCTCATTTTCTATTTGATTGTGCAAAATTTTATTTTTCTTTTTCTTTTTGGAATGAGCATTTTAATTTTTAATTGTGATCAGCATAAGATTGTATGATCTGTGTTCTCGCTGATATGGGACTTGTCACAGTATGCAGCCCATCAGTCCAAGTTAGGCTTCCAAAATAGTATCCTGTGTTCAACTTGTGGCTGGTGGATACTGCAACTGTGAAGGAGACCTTTTTGGTAGTAGAGTTGAAAAGCAATATATCAGGTCTTACATTTACACTTACGCTTGGAGGAGGCTCTATCTAGGCTCTGTATATAATTGAAAAGCAAATGCCTTCTTATTTTTGTAGTCTACATTTTTATTGTATATTGTAAAGAGAGACGTGACATATATATAACATCATTTGATTATACTATAGCAATTTCAAAGTTAATTTACAATGGAAATATCCATATCATACATTTGGCTTCATAGGCTTATAGTTCATTTCACGTTTCGTATTGTCATAGTATTATAGAAGTTGATGAAGGTTTATAGAAGTGTGATCAGTTTCATCTGATTTAGTCTCATTACTCAAAAAATTACATTCATGATGAATTTCTAGTGGAGAGAGGACACTGTAAGCATATATTTATCAATTTGTTATGAATGCAAAAGGTTCTGTAATTTCAGGAAAGTATTTGGGGAATTACAAATAGCTAAAACCTAAAAGGGAGGGGGTCGTGTGTGTGTATGAAAATTATAAAATAAGTTGAAAAGATAAGAATGCACAATGAACAAATCAAATTATTGAATCAGTCAGTCTTCATTTCTAGGACTCCAAGAAGCCTGCTTTCTTTTTCTTTGAAGGATGAGAGGGGAACTGATATAGGGCAACCAATCTTCAGTTTTTTCTGTTAAATCTAATGTCCAATATTGCACCCTACATGAAAATCTCAGGATTATGATCTTCCGTGGTGGCATTTTGCTTTATAACATTGGTCATTTCATTTCTATTGCATTCAACTACAGAACCATAAATTCACTGAATCCAGTCATTCACAATGTGAAAATAGATTATTTAATAACTTGAGTTTTGCTTCTATTGTAAGTAAAGAGGTTTCCTTTATTTGGTTCAATTGTACATGGTGATTATCCAATTATTTTTGTTGCAACTCATGCTTTCATTGAAGCCAATAATTAATTATTTATTACATTATGTTCTTAAACACGGGTTTCCTTTATTTAAGAGGTCATCATGTCTACTTGGATAATGCTGAATAGTTGTTCAAATCCCAAGATGGATTAAAAAAATTGCATATAAACTTATAAACTTTATTATTATTGATACAATGGAGACCCAAGACAATTCTCCAAAATGAATGAAAATTTGAATAAAAGCTAAGAATATTAGAAAAAGAAATACCCTTGTGTTGGCATTAACATGAAACTAAGAACCTCATAAATCTGCAATTTTTTAGTTATCATCAGCATAAGATTGTAAGAGCTCAGTTCTCACAGACAAAGGACTCCTTACAGCATGCACTCCATTAGTCCATGTTAGGCTTCCAAAATAGTAGCCAGTGTTCACCTTGTGGGTTGTGGAGACTGTAACCTTGAAGGAGATCTTCTTGATAGTAGAGTTGAAGACCAAGACATCAGGCTTTACCGATACCATAATGCCAATTGGAGGTTCAATAACAGCTCTATAAATGGTTTTCAAGGCTCCAACATTTGTAACAGTTCTGGTGATAGTGGAAGAATTTCTGAGACTTGGTATGGTTATGGAAGGTAGATTTACATCCAAAATGGAGACTTTAGTACTGGGGCACACAGTGGATTGCCCTGTGAGCCGAGAGATAGCAGAGTCGTTGTAAGCCATGGCACAGAGGTAATGTATATAGTCAGTTGTGCCCATGTCATATACCAGTCCAGGGTCTGCTGCCCCATTTGCATTTACAATGCCACCTCCGAAGTCAAATGGATTAGCAAGGTTTTGAGGAAATCCCTCAGCAAAGATTGGTAAACCAGATGGACCAGTCTGCCATGCTGCATTTGGATTTGTAAACATCCACACATGATCAGTAAGTTTTATATACATGATCTTCTGAGTGGCAATGAACCAAAAAAAAAGAAAAAAGAACTTGCTAAATGAAGGTTATCAGCATGGAAGTACCAGTTGTGATAAGAGCTGATTTAATGGTTGCTGGGGACCAGTGAGGATGCAACACTTTGAGAAGTGCCACAATGCCTGAGATATGAGGAGTTGACATTGAAGTTCCAGATAGCATGGCATATCCACCATCCATAGATTGACCAAGGGGAGAAGTGGCAGCTAATATGTTGGCACCAGGTGCAGTTATATCTGGCTGTTCCACATAGAAATAACAAGAGAGTCTCAAAGGAATCTAGGAAGAAACCCTGAACTTCCTGTTCAGGCAAAGTTGGACACTCAAACCAGGACCTAAGTAGAGTATGTATGTGAACTTTTCTTTAAATACCATGTAGGGCACGGTAAAATAATTAGACACATTGTAAGTCATTCTGACTTTGAGGTAAAATGCGAACAACAATCTGTTACCTAAAGTATTTTTTAAATCATTGAAGAAAAACAGGATATTAAGGCAGAATAATCAAAGCCATGTGTAGTAAAAACAAACCTTGAGAATTGCTGGTGCAATAGAGTTAGGCCCCCTGGATGAGAAATAGGCCACCTTGGGTGATACTGGCTCGCCCACAATTGTTTTGGAAGGGCTTAACTTTACTAGAGGAGACCTGTGAACTCCATTCCAATACCCTTAATCAAAGGATTAGATAATAATCACAAAGTAAAGGAATTATCATAACTGTGTTGTTACCTGGTAGACCTGATGTAAAATAGTATCCTGGTGCCAATTTCATAGTCAACTTCAATGCATGGGAAGTCACCGTCACATGAATACAAGGCATCATTGGGCTTCTTGGCAATAATAACCCCAACACCTCCTGCTTCTTTTACAACTGCTGATGCTTGCACTAAAGCAGTCTGACGAGCAATTGAAGTGAAGCAGAGCACCACCTTCCCGGATACTGAAATGTTATTGAGTGAAAGGTCTTCACACATACTGCAAGCGTAATCAAGAAAAAAGAATCATGCTTCAAACTAACTTGCTAATCACAACCATGCACAC
Source organism: Quercus ilex subsp. ballota (assembly GCA_032727855.1). NCBI lineage: Eukaryota > Viridiplantae > Streptophyta > Magnoliopsida > Fagales > Fagaceae > Quercus > Quercus ilex. The sequence continues at coordinate 31,251,905 of CM064909.1, forward strand.
ATAAAGAAACACTTCAAGCTACCCTGCTGCATTAGGATCAAATTTTGTGGATTCCAGGTATACCAAGTCTGTAAAACCTATCTCCTTTCCTGTAAAAATGGCTTGACCCTACAAGAATAATCACAAAGCCAATTACTTCATTTCCATGCCCAAAAGTAACGGTGATGAGACTGTTTTCAATCCTATGTTTGAAATTTCAATATGCAATTTGCCTTACTCACAACCATCATACCAGTAAAGTTTTATTGTTTCCAAGTGTAATGGATGTAGGAAATGCTCGATCCATAGTGCTTGCTGCAACAGTTAAGATCCATGGTGCTGTGTTATGTACTGTATATGCTGAAGGTCCATCATTTGCAGCTCCACAAACTACAGTGATGCCCCTAGCCACAGCATGGAATGAACCAGTTGCTATGCCATCACGTTCATCAACATCTGAGAACAGAGGAATGGAAGACCCAATTGACAAAGATAAAACATCAACCCCATCATGTATGGCATCATCAAAGGCTTTGAGTATATCAGCCGATGAACATTGGCCTCCAAGTATATCCCAGCAAACCTTGTATATGGCTAAGCGAGCACGAGGTGCACCACCTCTAACAGTTCCAGATCCAAGGCCCCTGTAGCTAACATTGCCCACAAATAAACCACCAGCTGTGCTGGCTGTGTGTGTGCCATGTCCATTTGCATCTCTTGGAGATAAGAATTCTTGGTCTCCAGATGTGTTCAATGGCTTTCCGTACTCAGAAAGAAATCCATTGATGTACCATCGCGCTCCAATAATTTTCCTGTTGCAGTGTGTTGAGGCATTGAATTTCTCCCCAGATTTACAGACACCCCTCCAACGAGGTGGAACTGGCCCGAGGCCTTCATCTCTGAAAACTCTGGACTCCGGCCATAGTCCTGCTTCGTTAGGTGATTGGTTGAGTATCGATTATAGACATATAAGAAAGAAAGAGAGAGATTATCATGATGGTGAAGTTTATGAACCTGTATCAAAGACACCGATGATAGCTCCATCACCCATATTACTACTGTGAAGAATATTGTTAGGAGAATGAGAAGAGAGACCAAGAAAATCCCAGCTCCTAGTTGTCTGCAGCTTGTGAAGCCTATTTGGTATGACTCGAACAACACCAGGCAACTCTAAAGCAGTCACATGAACAATAATTTAAAAGACAATGATAAGCACAATATTATGTTAGTAATCACAGACATGATTTAGACTTTAATTAGACATGTCATCAACTTCTTCATGGTATTTAATTGTTTTAGTTGGTACCAGCGAGTTTTTGTGCTTGAGACTTTGTGAGCTTGGCTGCAAATCCAGAGAAGCCATGTTTGTAACTGTAGACCATCAAGTCTGACGCCATTTTATTGCTGCAGAAAAATTAATAATTATAATTATTAAAAAAAAAAAACATTCAAGTCAGATTTGATTGTATTCTCAACCAATAAGTATACTCTTTTTCCCCCCCTTGATTTATGTCATACCTCCCTACTACTTTTGCAAGCATATCATGATGTAAATCTGTGATCAACTTGGGTTCATCGTACTGCCTCTCTCCCAGATAAATTATGTGAACCTGTATATTGGAAAAGGAAATAGTTGACACCCAATTAAGGACTTCTCAAAACTAACAAAATTAAGAAAAATAAATTGTTGCTGGATATTGGTTGAATATTGTGTACATTGCTCTTAGCCTCCACGTTTGTTATGATGCCCTCGCCATTCAGAACCAAAAATAGATACACTAAAACAAACAGGGGACTCATTTTGTTGCCCATATCATCTGTAACAGTTTTGAGCTAGAGATAGGCAGGCTGGTTAAAACTTTTATGAATCACTTATAAGCAAGTACCAACCATAGAAACTAGGTGGGTTTTGCAGATTATTTTACTTTGTGCTGTTTTTTACAACAAGGATACAGTTTGGTCATGAAAGGTTGGTTGCTCCTTAACGTTGTACAAAGCGGAAACCTAATATATTATAATATTAAAAGGTCAACCTTGACTCAAATAAAAATGATTTGACCGTCACTTCTTTACAGATAACGGACTGTCATCATGGTGGTTCATGTAGTCGTTAATAGTAATCACTCACGCGCGTACTCTCACTTACCGTACACGCCCTGGTCCTGAAAATATAGCTTCAATGTCTTCCTTTGGAGAGTGCACTCCACGCAGTTTTAACGTACGCCAGCTTTTTTCTTTTTCTATTATTTCAAATGAAATCATGGGAACACGAAAAAGGAAAAAGAAAATACAGTAGATGATGAAGTGGTGAACAAGCATAGAAAAGTACACCTCTCTATTGACGCAGAAGTCAACTGAAGGCCACGCGCATATACATTGATTAGTATTGGTACTTTGTGCCATAGTTTGCAATTGTTGATTATTAGAATTGCTGACATTTGTGTCCCAAAAAGATAGAATGATCCTTTTTGACCTGTTTTCTATAATCAATCACACATTTTGTCGCAATTTTTACTTCAATTTGATGATATTGATAAAACCATCTATTTTATATGGACACACCAACTTTTTTCTACCTCTCATAATCAAAATCAAAGTTTTTAATACAAAAGTTGTGTCTATAGACTCTCTGTTGAGCCTTATATATTTTATTGTGAAATAAATAGTTAACTAAAGATGATTTAGCGTTCTTGAGTGTTGGAAAAAATACGGTGAAGGATACTTAAAATATTGAATTTAAGAATCTCCCAAAAGCTCTTTAGTCAAGCGCAATTTCCGCTAAAAGAGCTTTAAGACTATCAAATCACTTTTTGTAGCACTACAGGACCCCCCTAATCTGAACTATGAACCTTCCTATAAGAAAAGGAAGATGTAAAGTAGACTCTGCCAACAAACAATTTTACTATTCGAAAGGGTTCATTCATTCTGATAACAATGTTACCAAAGTTCTAACATTTAAGACATTTAGCAGGCTTACTTGCGTTTCAGAAACATTAAAAAGTATGATATCCAAATTCATCAATATCAATATCATGTAAAAAAAAGTCTTAATGATATCATTGAATATAGCCAGCGATTTCTCTGTGCATTAACATCATCATAGGCACCGGCACCAAAAGTCTACAATGCAAAAGCATATCATAAGGTAGGTAGCTGGTGTTCCACATTATCAAGAAAATGTCAACACCTTCTAGATTGGAACACAATATTTTCCATCCCAGATGGCTACTTTCTTGTCCACAATAAGAGCATATCACCACACTTTCTCTAAGCATTCCCTATCATGGTCCACATATACAGGACCAGATTTTTGGCCTAAACTGTCATACAAATACCATATATTTCTCAATGGGGCACTAGTTAAATTTAAGCATTCAACATTCTTGCCGTGCTGCATTAATCCAGAAGCTTCCAAATGCAATGTGTCATGATAGTAGGTGGTAGGACTAACAAATGGCTTACAAATCTTTACACTATGAACATATTGACAAGGCTTTGGTAGAGTTTTTTTATAGGGCCCACAATCCCCTCTTCCCCACCCCCACCCCTCCCCCCCAAAAAAAAAAAAAAAAAACAAAGGTGTAACTGATTTTGTTAGTTTTCATGCTTTAAAAACAGAAAATGAAACAGCAACAGAGCTAAGTAAAGTAAAGAAATCACACTAAAAATTAACAAACTCTATTGCCTTATCTGTGTATATAATTCAACTAGTATGTCTTACTCTCAACTGAAAATTTCTTTTTTTGGTAAGTCCCAGCTGAAGAATTTGGTCACCAAGCACCAGAAGTTGCCTCCTTTACAATGAGATTAATGCCATGAACCCAGAGTTCCAATTTAGCATAAGAGCTTGCCTCAAAGTGAATCTCTCTCTCCGTCTCAGTCAGTACCCGAAAAACTAACTTGTTTCCATTCCCAGTACCATTCCTCTGATTCTTTAAAAAGTGTGCACTTGGCCCTGCAACAGCCTCCTTACACACCACATTCCTCCGACTAGTTTTTCCCCATGACAACAAGCCAGATTTGAGCATCCGAACCACCTTCATGTGTGAAGAACCTCTCCCCTCACGTGTGTGCTTGCAGAGCTCCTCCCCTAGAAGCACATGAGAACGAGCTAAGTGATCAATTATCACACCTTCTGCATCCTTACATTTACTGCTTTTCCTAGCCAGAGATAAGGCTGTCTCCCCACTGCTATTGACAATACCACAATCAGCACCTCTTTGTAGTAACAGCTTGCAGGCATCCGCATGGCCTTCCTTCGCTGCAACCATTAGAGGTGAATGCCCATTTTCATCCAAAGAATTTACAGAGAATCCCATTTTCAAGAGCTCAACTACTGCAGGCAAATTTCCCGTTTGTGCTGCAAAGTGTATAGCTCTAAATTCTGAATAGCCTTTGAGTTTATTAGCAAGCACAGCATCAAGCAATATCTCCTCAAACCGAATCCTAGCACCGTCAAAGGGATGATGCTGCAAGAGAGACATAATTGTCTGCCCCTCCCTGCTCTTTACACTGATGTCAGCTCCAGCATTTAAAAGGAGACGGAAGGCCTCAGTATGTCCACCCTTTGCCGCAACCAGAATAGGTGTCAAACCTAAGCCATCATACTTACTAATATCTTCAGAAGAATCTGGGAGGACCATTTGTAGAAGCTCCACATTACCAGTTCCTGCAACGAAGTGCAGCAAAGAGAATACCTCAAGATTGCTGGAGAAGATCTTTTTTTCAGTTTGAATTGCCTGCTTAAGGATATTGACCAAAGAGGACCCGAAGACACTTCTCTTTGCCAATTGCAGTGCAGTGTCCCCATAATTGTTTGTCAGACCCAAATCAGCACCTGAAATTATTAGTTCCAAAAAAGAGTCAGCCTGATCAGATTTGGCAGCCACCATCAAGGCAGTATCACCAATTTCAGTCCTCGAATTGACTTGGCAACCATGCAAAATCAGCTGTTTTAAAATGGGAAGGAAACCCATTCTAGTAGCCAGATGAAGAGCATAAAATTCATGTCCCTTCTTGGTTCTTATGGGAAAGTCAACATCAGCGCCAGCATAAAGGAGCACTCCAACTGCATCAGGATTCTGACAAAGGATTGCATGACAAAGAAGAGTTCTCCCCTGTTGTTGACTTTCAAGGGATGAAATTTGGTGCTGAAGCAAAAGGTTTAAAATTTGTCCACTTGCTTCATAATACTCAACTGCACACCAAACTTCATTATATGGCTCACCCAAGCATGCACCCACTCTTAACTCCTCTCCAGAAAAGATATCCCATGACCAAGCTCCCAGCCTGACATGGCAATCGGTTTTTGCACCTGCCTGAACACATACATGTGAAATCCACACTTTAATGGTGGTATTGAAATGAAGACAGAGGAACTAGCTTTGCTCATAATCCAAGACAGGCATGCAAAAAAGCTTTCAGTTGTAGATACATTGAAGGAACTCTAATATACATGAATTGTAAGACTTGAATGTTTAACCTTTAAAATATTGCTAAAATCAAATAACTATAAATGCAATCCTGTGAATATAATGGGATTACTTTAAAGAAATGTGTATAGGAAAAATAGGTGATTATTTCAAAGATGATTAAATCAAAGAAATATGTAGAGGAAATGGATGGACTCATTACCTCCAACAAGAATTTAACCACAGGCGATTGTCGGCTCACAATTGCAGCCACCAATGGTGTGCAGTCTACGTTAGCATGCAATGCAGGCTTAACCGAGCGCAAGAGAACCCTATCCATGCAATTTATGTCCACTCCATTCTGTAAGAGTGAAAATCACTTGACACAAATAGCTCCGAGAAGAAAATTTATTGTACCAAAACTTCCAACACTCACCTTAACTAAGGCAGTCACTACATCAACAAATCCTCTGCAGCTTGCAGATACAAGAGCATGTTTGGCCACATCAGGTCTCATCATCTCTGAACATATCAGCAACTCTGCAGCTTCAGCCTGACCATAAAGGCAGGCCTCCAGAAAGGCACCTTCACAAGCTGATTGAGATGCACCTGCCTTAAGAAGCATATCGAGGAGTACACAGTGACCTTCACGAGCTGCAGCAGTGGTTGCAAAGCCCCGAAATAACTCCTGGTTTACATCAGCTCCAGTTGACTGTTGAAGAAAACTCATAAGAAAAATATTGGGATACATAGCACTAGTAGAAAGGTGTATATTCATCGTCAATCAACACATGGTAAAAATTTATAAAATAATATCTTGTTAATATTAAATATTTAAATTGGCACAGTTTGTTTTGAAGTTATTTGGGAATTTAGCCTCTTTTATAAGCACGATTGCAGCACCTAAAATCATTTTTTAAAAACATGATTTCAGCTAACTTGGCTAGATTTTAAATGTCAGCATATAAAATTGTGTTTCCAAGACACGATTTTAGAAAAAACGCAAATACCCAAATAGTTTTAAAACATTGCCAAATCAATAAAATTATTATCAAAATAATATTATTTTGAAAATTTTGCCACACATATGCTATAGTCCTATATACTATGATAAAAAAGCACAACTTCAGCTAACTAGAGCATGAATCACCAAAACCCAATGTTTGAGAAACAATCAAAAGTCATTAAATTGTTAAGGTGCGCTAATATTGTAAATTCATTAAATCAATCCAAGTAAACCAATGGCCGCTAATGATAAGTTCATGTTGGAACCCCAAAAAGAGAAAGATCAAGATAGAGAATATTCAATTCAAATTTACATAGCATTTGATAACTTCTAAATTTCATCTTTTGTATGTATCAATTTCAGGATTCCCAGCAGAGCTTTTCTTTCTTCTCTTTTTTTTTATAAATGAGCTTTTCTTTCAACTGTTCTATGCAGTTCTTGGAAAATGACTCAAATGATCACACCACTATACTAAAACAAACTTGTACCTTACAATGAATTGACACACTATATAAAAGATTAGATTTACATTGGAGAAAAGAAATGGAAAAACATTGTTGTAGAGGTCCTTAATTTTATACTTTGTTGTAGCCAATTGGCCACTGATACCAAGCTCAGATGTTAATTGCATAAATCTAGTTGGCTTTGTATATTAAAAATCCTAAAACCAAGAAAAACCAGGCACCCCCTATTCCGCACAGAGATTGTTTACAAGACCACTGACTTTGACAAAAGTTAACTACCCAAAAATTATATTTCAACATATAGAACATGGATTTAGAGGAGGGCCTTGCTGCAATGGTAAGTGCCTTTCACCAAAAATGACTGATCGCAGGTTTAAATTTAGGAACTAGCCTCTACAAAGAAAACATTTGGGGGTAAGGCTGCCAACCAATCACCTATCCCTATCCCTGCAAAAGTGGAGGCTTCGTGCACTGGATACAACCTTTTAGAACATGGATTTATGCTTCTTCATTAGTGCAAGTCAGTTTATTTCATACCATGACGGCATCACAGGTAATAATTGATCAAAAGGGGTAAATGCAATTCATGATCCTTGACGTCAAATTAGAAAGGTAAGGACTAAGGAGTCTAGACATAACAGCCAATAAAAGCAAAAGGGGTGTATGCATGAACAGCTCATGAACATGTCACTCAAAACCAGAAACAACATCTACAAAGATTAATGATAAACTGTCACTTATACCAAAAACTTAAGCTAATAAGAAATTATGAATTTAATCACTTACCGTTATTCTAACAACTAAAAACAATAAGAGGCCAAATCATTTTGGCTTAAAGCGCAAGGCTTGGAAATTGAAATATAGTAAAATTCACTTTAGCTTTTCATGCTCTGAATGTTACAAATAAATTTTTATATAGATACCACACGATTGGAAACCTATGGCAACTGCTCCATAATGAATGTTACAATTCTTAAGGACAGACACAAAAAATGCATTATGGAACTATAAAGAAAAATGAACAAATAAACAAGTGCAAACCAAAATCATACCAGGAGCTTCCGGGCAATATCAACATGACCCGAATGAGCAGCAGCAAAGAGCGGAGTGACATCGGTGACAAAGTCCCTATACTCAATCTCAACCTCATCGGACTCTTCCTCTCTCAGCACAGTCTCAATGCACTTGACTCTCAAGCTTACTGTCCCAATATAGTTCACGTCCACAGCCTCCAATGCCAAACACTCTGTCACACACTCCAAGTCCCCACCTAGAGCAGCCTCTATGAGCCTCTGAGACCTCAATGAAAGCTCGTCCCTGTCCCTCCCACTCCCACCCCCACCGACAAAACTGTACCTTCCCATCCGCTTCTTTCCCTGACACACCAATGACCCCTATGGAAATGGAACCAGAATAATCCAAATCTTTATACAAAACCAAATCTTGATGAAGATATCAATACTATAAAATAATTGTATATTTTATATATATATATATATATATAGCATTCTTGTACTCTGTGTATTATTACAAATAAAAAAATAAAGATCAATTATTTGCAAGAAAAGTCTGAGAGTGAAGGGTCTCAGATTGTGCGCTTTGTTTGGCTTTATATGCAGAGAATAATACAACTACAACAAAGAGAAAAGTGAGAAGCAAATGTTTAATTCACAGTACATAGTACATACCTGGGCTCAAGTTACCATGTTAGTTCTTTGTTCTTCATCAATCTTCTTTCTTCTGCTACCTAGTCTTTGTCAAATGTTTCTACGGCTCTACCAGACAACATGGTAGTAAAAACGAGGGAAAAAAAGGTTTAAACTTTAAAAGCCCCCACACCAATAATAATGGTATAGTTAAATTGAGAAATTCACTGAGCAGCAAATGTGTGGGGAAATGGGTGAAAGAGACAGATGCGGTAGAGAAACAATGGAATGGAACATAGAAAAAGGGCTGAGGTTGACTTTGCAGAGGGACAGGACTAGCAAGTAGCAAGAGATGGGCTCAAACTTCAAGGTGTGTGTGACTTGTGCAAAGTTCACATTGGATTAATTTTCCCTTTTGCCAAAATGTCATCTAGATGCCAAAGTTGCCAATAATCGCGCTAAGTGCTGTGTGCAAAATTGCAAATGCTATCAATTCCACAGGTGGTGGAAAATTTTAAGGAGCAATGATTATCTCAATCGCTATTGCACACACTCTTTTTTTTTTTTTTTTTTTTTTGAGGAAGTATTGCATACACTCTGTACACATAATACAAATTTTGGTATCACTTTTTTGTGTTTCGTTTTATATTCCATAATTATGATATGCTATTGCTATATGGTGTCTGATTTTTTTTTTCCAATTTAAACTTTAATTATTTTATAATAGGAGTTAAAAAGAATTTATTATACATGGTAAATTGTTATTGGTAGAGTATAAAATACAATATAAGAAGTGATATAAAGTGGATTTGTATTCTCCTGAGTGTATATGAAGTGTTTTTTTTTTTTTTTTTTTTGGAGAAACAAGTGTATATGAACTATGAAGTGTGAATAGCGATTATGTAGTGGATTTTCAAAAAATGAAGACTGTGTTGGAGTGTAGGAGCCTTTGAAGTTTGAATTATATGCAGCAAAGCCCATAAGCCCTATGGCATAGGTTTCAAGTTCAGCCCAATTGTGTGCCGTGAATTACAAGTTGAGCTCAAGGCATTCCAAATTGAATAGCCCAGTAAACTTATTGAAGAAGTCCAAGTTGAACAATTCAAGCTCACATCAATTGGGCCAACGAAGCTACTGTTCAAGGTCGACTGGCTAAATATTGGCAACAAAAATTAGCCTGTCTTCGAATTTTGTTAGCGGCCCATGTTTCTTTTCTCTCTTTTTTGCTGAATAAAACTTTTCATTAACACATAATAAAGAAATTAATACAAAATCGCGAATTAAATCCATCTAGCTCTTCTAGCAACACAATAAAATCCCCCTCAAAAAAAAAAAAAAAAAAAAAGCAACACAATAAAAAATTTAAAAAATCTATCTTACTCCATGTGTTAAAGAAAAAGAGCTCTTTTATGAATTTCTACAGTGATGAGGCACCTTTCTAGTATGCATGAGTAGGGTTGAACTTGAGCTTGGCAGATATGATTGTTAAAATGTCCCTTTCAAAATGACATTAACCCAAGAGACCAGGCTAGGTGAACTGCGAGAATAGCGGCTTTAGCTTCACCAGCAATAGGTTTGGCACAAAGTTTTCACATTATTGGACCCAACCCAACCTGGGATTTTTTCATCCAAGGTAAAGAATAATTGACCTAACCGGTTTAATTTTCGAGTTGGATGAAACGGGGTAACTCATTTTTTAAGGTGCTTTTTTATCATTATTTATTTAAATCAAATTCTTCTTGAGAGTGATGAGATTTCGTTTTTTTTTAATAAAAACAAAAATTGACATGCTTCACATCATTTAGTTTTTTTTCGTTTATTTTATGATGATAATATAATTAGTGAACTTTGGATTATGTAAACATGAAAGGAAAACAAAAACAAAAAACAAAAATTATCATATTTACTATTATTATTTAATATTTTTTGCTCGTGAAAACATGGGTCAAGCCGCTTCCAGATCTTTAAGATGAACCTTTTTGAGTGATGGTAATTGGTGCCCAGTTTCCTCTCCTCTTTAAGGCAGGGGAAACTCATGCGAGAGGCAAGTCGAGTTTTGAGCAAGTAGGATATGTTTTACTAATTTTAATAAGAGGAACGAGATAAATATGAATATAAAGGAAAAATGGGAACTGCAAAAGTAATAAGAGAAAATGAGAGGCAAGTGTTTTGAAAAATGATAATGGAATTTATATAAAGATAAATAAATTATAACTAAGATATATATGTGTGTGTGTATATATATACACTAGTTAAAGACTCATGCGTTGCACGGTTTTATCATAAACTTATAGAATATACATTTTATTTGATAAACAATAATCTCTCAAATAATTATTATAATAACAAAAGGACAAAATTGTTTTGGTATAATAATTATCAAATATAAAATGATAACACCTAATAAAAAATTATTATATTGTAACCTACCAATTGTGCTCTAATGGGAATTTTGTATTTTTGGGAGATTGTTGAATACCTCTTTGTACACTATATTTTAGTGTATCCTTGTTCTTGTTTGTCATTGTTCTTTATTATAAAATTTTAATATTGATAAAAAATCATGTCAACCCATATTTAATGATGGATAAAAAAATAAATGGATAGATTGACTTCTTTTATAGATCAAAGTGTGCCACTATAATAGTTAGCCAAAGCTATTTCAATCAGGAAAAAAAATCAAATTGTTATGAACAATTTATAATCAAATTTATATCAAGACCTGCTTAATAGTAAGCTAAAACGATTTTTCTCTAAATAAAAATTGAGAGGATGAAAGCAACATATAACCATTAGAACCCATGTCATAAAACAAAAAATAATTTAAAAAATTATGCCTAAGCATATTTAATTGTTAATTCTCAAACCATAATCATATAAATGGTATAAAACATAAGCAAATTAGGTTAAACAAAAAACAAAAAACAAAATACACAAAACCGATTCAATTTAATGAAAAACAATTAGAGTAAACAAATACATACCTAAAAGGTTGTACGTAGAAGAAGAGAAGAATAAAGAAAAAGAACCATATGGCATATATTCATTATGAATTATTTAGTATATATACATTCCACATTAAAAAAGTTGATATGAACAAAAAGTCTAATATTAGTCTAATTGGTGGAAGTGTAAAGCTAAAGTCTAAATCTTAAAAAAAGTGGCAAGAGGAAATTCAAAGAATTTAGTGTTTCATTTTAAATGCTAAGAGTAGCTGCTGTTTTTTTTACATGTACTACCTTGCTATTTTTTTAAAGTGTACAACGTAGCTTTTTTTTTATACGTGTAGTAATAAAATTTAAATTAAAAAAAATAAGGATTAGTTGAAGATTTTGGATTTTAATCAAATTGATATTATTTATTAACTTATAAATTATAATAAGGAAATGATTAGATGAAGAATTTGGGTTGTAATTAAATTATCAACTTAGAAATTATAGGAGAAGAAGATAAGAACAAAAAATTATGTCTTTTTTTTTTTTAATCTAACAAAACTTATGCAATTTAGTGGAGAGAGAGAGAGAGTTTTGAATTGTGAGGAAATTAGATTTCTAATCATTCTAGGAATTATAAAAGAAGAAGAATTAACTTAGGATGTATGTATGTTCACAAAAAAAAAATGTCATATAGATTGAATGAAAAAAATTAGAAGTAATTATCTCAAAAAAAAGGCAAAAATGTCATATAGGTTGAATACTTTTCTTTTTTCTTTTTTTAAAATTGTGTACTATGTTTTTTTTTGTTTTTTTTTTTACATGTGGTAATATAATTCAAATAAAAATAAAGGATTAGATAAAAATTGTTGCAGATTTTTTTTTTAATATTTACGTGTACTATGTTGTTTTTTGTTACACGTGATAATATAATTTAAATCAAAAAATGATTAAATGAAGAGTTTGAATTGTAATTAAATTAATTTTTTATTAACTTAGAAATTATAGAAGAAGAAGATAAGAACAAAAAAAATTATATATATTTTTTTAAAATCTAAAAAAAAAATTGCAATTTGGTGTAGCCACTTGGCACAACCACGGCTTTTAATTCCAACTTTTATTATATAGTATATGATATATATATATATATATATATAAATGATTAAATTGTATACTTATATACATTCAGAACAGGATAAGGCGAGATGGGATGAGCAAAACCTGTTTCCACCTTGTCACCTTTTTTTTTAAGGTTGGGAAAATTTGCGTGGGGATGGGCATTTTTGCCATACCTACTCGGTTATAACCCAAACTCAATCTGACCCATAACTTAATTAACCCAACCTAACCTAACCCAACCAATTTGCCAGGTTGGTCTAAATGTATAATTAAACCATTTTTTTAAGTACTATTTTTGTTTTTTTGGATAATTAAAAAAAAAAAGTAGATATTACTTACTAGACTCATTACATGTGTTTTGTACGTGCAGTAATTTTCTTTTTTATTTATTTGTTTTTTTGGTTTAGTGTTATAATGTTTAAAAGTGAGATATAAATAACAGTGTGTGTCTTATTTTTTTAAAGAAAGATATAAGGTAACGTGAAATAATATTTACAAATGAGATAAAAATAGTGTCTTAAGTTTTAGGCTGAATAGAAAAGATAAAAGAAAAAAAAAACCTAAAACTTAAAAAAAAAAAAAAAATACTCTTTTAAGAATTTGGGTCTATTTGGGATTTGCTTATTTTACTGAAATTGAATTTTTTTTTGTTGAAAGTACTGTAGATAAAAGTAAAAGTTAGCTGAAATAGTACAGTGGGACCTATGAATAGTACCAAAAAGTACAGTGAGACCCATAAATAGTAATAAAAATAAACTGAATAGTAAAATAGACTGACTTTTTTTTGGATAATTTAAAAAAAAATTAAGTAGTTATTACTTACTAGACTCATTACATGTGCTTTATATGTGCAATAATTTTCATTTTTATTTATTTGTTTTTTTGGTTTAGTGTTAAAATGTTTAAAAGTGATATATAAATAACCTTGTGTATTTTGTTTTTTTAAAGAAAGAGATAAGGTAATGTGAGATAATATTTACAAATGAGATCAAAATATTGTCCTAAGTTTTAGGCTAAATGGAGAAGATAAAAGGAAAAAAAAAAAAAAAAAACTTGAAACTTAAAAAAAGTAAATTACTCTTTTAAGAATTTGGGTCTATTTGGGATCCACTTATTTTATTGAAATTGAAAATTTTTTTGTTGAAAGTATTGTAGATAAAAGTAAAAGTTAACTGAAGTAGTACAGCGGGATCTATGAATAGTATCAAAAAATATAATAAGACCCATAAATAGTAATAAAAATAAACTGAATAGTAAAATAAGTTAATTTTTTAAGTTAGTGTCAAATACACACTTTGTGTAACAGTATTTTAATAAGCAAAAAAGTTAAAAACCAAATTGAAAATCTGACTATTAATAGTAAATTACTATCGGTAAAGAGGAAAAGGGTGCCCGCTCCAATTGACAAAAATTTGAATTTTAAAGAAAGATAAAGGAAAGTAGTGAGTAGAGAGAGAATGAGTGGGGACCAGTGAGAAAGACATGGCAAATGGGTAAGGAAAAAACTAAAAAGAAAAAGAAAAGGATCCGAGAGCAACGCTTGCTAGTTGTTGTTGTAACGTACAAGAATATTTCCAGGACTCTGGATTTCATCACGTCGTCTTGTCTGGTCTAGCAGAGCACCGCCTTTTGATTTTGATTAGACACCCTGTACTGCACACAAGAGGACCATACCATCCTCTACCTCTACTTTTTTTCTTTTTTTTTGCAAAAAGCACATTTTAGTCCCTATATTTTCACACGATTCTCACTTTGGTTCCTAATTTTTTTTTCACCGATTTTAGTCCCTTTCCTGAAAAACGCGTATCGTTTTAGTCCCTGACGTTACATCACAGACGAAAATTGCACAGCTGGCAAACAGAAAAATTTAAAAGTATTAAAATAATACCCACGGTGTCCACGTGGCTTTCCACGTCAGCCTCTAAATTAAAAAGATTTAACTAAATAAAAAAATTAAAAACAGAAATAAAAATCAAACCCAGCAAGAACATGATGAACAAAACACAAACCCAGCAAAAACATGATCAACAAAACATAAACCCAGCAACTTTAAAACCCAAAAAATTAAATTCAAACCCATACACCACTACCACACCCAACCCGACTCATAAAAAAAAAACTCATCACCAAACACAAAACATTGCCCACCACTCATCGGATCTGAGCGGAGACGAAGAAGACGAGGTCGGGTTCTTCAAGCTTAACGATGGGGGCCCACTGCCTTTTCCGATTGGGAACCTCCTCCAAACGGCGCCGTGTGGGTTCGTTGTCACCAACGCTCTCAAGCCCGACCACCCTATCATCTACGTCAACACCGTCTTCGAATTGGTCACCAGCTATCGCGCCGAGGAGGTCCTCGGCCGCAATTGGTTAGTCAATTTTTTCTTCAATTTCGATTGCAATTAGGGCAAAATGTGAGATTGCTTTGGATATTTGAGCTGAGCTGATTTTGGTAATTGTTAGGGTTTGGAATGTCAATTTTGGTAATTGCTTTTGCTTTTGGAAAGTAACGTCGGCTAAGAGAGGAGATGGTTTTGTTGTCAAGTGAGGTTGATTTCGTTTGGGTTTAATAGTTTTGAATCTGAGGTTGATTTCGTTTCGTTTGGGTTTGTTGTCAGGTGAGGTTGATAGTTTTGAATCTGAGGTTGGAGGTGGTTTGGTTTCAACTCTATGGTTTGGATCTGAGATTTGTGTTTGGTTTCTCAGAAAGTATAAGAAAATTTGGGTTTTGAGTTTTGAGTTTGGGGCCGAAAATTTGGATTTGATTTTTGTGTTTGATGTTTTGGTGGTGTGCGGGTTTGAAATATGGGTTTGAATTTAATTTTTTGAGTTTTAAAGTTACTGGATTTGTGTTTTGTTGATCTTGTTCTTGCTGGGTTTAATTTTTATTTCTGTTTTTAATTTTTTTATTTAGTTAAATTTTTTTAATTTAGAGGCTGACGTGGAAAGCCACGTGGACACAGTGGGTATTATTTTAATACTTTTAAATTTTTCCGTTTGCCAGCTGTGCAATTTCCGTCTGTGATGTAACGTCAAGGACTAAAACGAGACACGTTTTCCAGGATAGGGACTAAAATCGGTGAAAAAAAAAGTTAGGGACCAAAGTGAGAATCGTGTGAAAATGTAGGGACTAAAATGTGCATTTCGCCTTTTTTTTTTTCAACTTTGGGATTTGCCTTCCAACTTTTCATTTTCAGATTAAATTTTAGGCGAAAAGCACATTTTAGTCCCTACATTTTCAGGCGATTTCCATTTTAGTCCCTACATTTTATTTTTACCATTTTTAGTCTCTATCCTAAAAACGCTTCCCGTTTTGGTCCCTACCGTTACATCAGAGACGGAAAATGCTCCCGTGGCAAACGGCAGAATTAAAAAAATATTAAAAATATTAAATTTTATTTTAAAATAAAATAAAATTTTAGTTATCAATAATTTTAAAATAAAAATATTAAAAATTTTAGTTAAAAATAAGTTCTTCATGTTCTTCCCCCAAGAACGTGATTGCCCATAAAAAAAAAATAGAGCACAGATTCAAATTTTAACAATAATTTCTGGTGTTCTCTTTTCAGTCAGGTTATCAAAATAGCAAAAGAGTAAACACGAATAGAACACAGTGCATTTCCATATCAGATCTGATGCAAAACCCAAAAGATAAACTAGATCTAGAACTTAAATCAAATCAAAATCTAATCTAAACCAGGTCCCACGCCGATTCAAAGAAGCCCCATCCACCGTACACATCCCAGCACCACTGAAACAACCAACCCACACCGATTCAAAGAAGCTCCAGCCACTAAAACAACACAGCACCACTGAAAACCCACACCGATTCAAAGTCGAACAAGCCCCAACCACTGAAACTAACCCAGCACCACCGAAATCAAGCTAAACTTGACTGAAAAGAGAACACCATAAATGATTTGATTTAATCTTTTTTTTTTCTTTTTTCTTTTTCAGTTCTAACTCTCTCATTCCATTCTTCCCCCTCTCTTGTCCCTGTCTTCCCTTTCTTTTCTTTTTTTTTTTTTTTTTTTTTCTCTCTATTTTCCCTTGAATCAAGCCTCCGTGGGTCTCATAGTTTGGTGGAGCTCATGGTTTGATGTGGCAGATCGGGTGGTGCCGTAGTTTGTGAATTTGGGTGCTCGCCGTGGATTGGGGTGGTGCCGTACTCGCCGTGACTAAGCCACTGTGGGTTTGCTGTTAAGAATTGCTGGTGGATTGATTTGGGTTTTCCTGATATTGTGCTAGATTTGCTGGGTTTGTTGGGTATTTTAATGGGTTTGCTGGATATGTCTGCTGGGTATGTTTTATTGGGTAGATATGAAGATGGAAGGAGAAGGAGAAGAAGGTGAAAAGCAAAGGAACGGAGGAGTCACGAAGACCGTGTGAAGGAGATTTTGATTTTGATTTAAGTTCTAGATCTAGTTTATCTTTTGGGTTTTGCATCAGATCTGATATGGAAATGCACTGTGTTCTATTCGTGTTTACTCTTTTGCTATTTTGATAACCTGACTGAAAAGAGAACACCATAAATGATTGTTAAAATTTGAATCTTTGCTCTATTTTTTTTCCTGGGCAATCACGTTCTTGGGGGAAGAACATGAAGAACTTATTTTTAACTAAAATTTTTAATATTTTTATTTTAAAATTATTGATAACTAAAATTTTATTTTATTTTAAAATAAAATAAAATATTTTTAATATTTTTTTAATTTTTCCGTTTGTCATGTGTGCATTTCCGTCTCTGATGTAACGGTAGGGACCAAAACAGGAAGCGTTTTTCAGGATAAGGACTTAAAGCGGTAAAAATAAAATGTAGGGACTAAAATGGGAATCGCCTGAAAATGTAGGGACAAAAATGTGCTTTTCGCCTAAATTTTATAGGGTATAAGAAAAATTCAAGTTTTACTCCTTTAATTTTAATATATTATATTATTATATTACATATAAAGAATAGGTATAATTACTGGGAGGGATGAAAGCCCAACCTTACGTATTGGATCTAAGACTCTATTTGAAGATTATTGTGTGTCCGAAGAGAGGAAAATGTTTGAGAAGGAGCTCATGTGGAAGAAACATACCTGGAAGTGAATAAGGAATGCATTCTGAAGAGGTCACCAGTGGTCTGAATAAGTCTTTCTCCTCGGATACGAATAGTCTTGATCAATCAAACGTTTGGAATGTCCGAATGATCTTCCTAACAGTTCTAACGATGAGGATAAACTCTGAGCATGTCTGGAGATGATAAGAACGAACAAATATCTAAAGGGAAAAGCTGCTACCACCGTGTTTAATGCACTGCAGCTACTTTTCTGACCGCATTTATGTGGAGAAGACCCCTGAACAGTGTAATCTCAGCTATCACCACTCATAGAGGGCTAAAAAAGGTACTTGACGTGACATATACTCAAGTGGGTACATAGATGAAGAACAAGTGAACGATGGAGATGAGGGAGGAGGATGCTATATAAAGGGAAGAGGCCTCTGATAATGGGGGATCGGAAAAAATCAGAATAAGGGCAAGAGAAAGACTTTACTGTAGCTCTAAGAACTATAATCACTGTTCAATCAATAATATATTTCTTCGGACATCAATTCATTTCGTTTTTTACGTATATGTTTATGCTGGTTCACACTTAGGAGTTGTGGTTAAATGTTGTCAATCTCATAATCAACCTAACTCTTTCACCCACTCTCTACAAATCCTAACCCTACAATTACATATAATCAATTCTAATTCTAATGTATATTTAAAAATTTAATTTAACTGTAAGATTATTAAGATGTTATTATGTGTAATATGATATATTGAGTTTTAAGTAAAAAACTGATGGACAAACTTTTATTGGACGATGTAAAACAAGAGTTTTTATTCTCATTCTTACCAAATTTGAACTATTTCATTTTTTATAATATAGACTCTTAATTTAGTAAAGATGGTGTGTAAAATTCATGTTTTACACCATTCAATAAGAGATTAACACATCAGTTTTTTATTTAAAATTCAATAAATCCTACCAAACATAATAATATTAATAAACTCATTTGAATAGAGTTGTGATGTGCTTTTGTGTCAGAACTCCTTTCCCTCTCCCTTGTGTGTGTGTGTGTGTTTGTTTCTCAAAAAAAAAAAAGTTGGATTTTCAAATGAATATTAGAATTGATTAATTCTAGTTGTATCTATTATTTAATATGTTTGAATTTGGTAAAGACGGGGTATAAAACTCATGTTTTACACTATCCAATAAGAGATTATCACATCAACATTTTGCTTAAAATTCAATACATCTTACCACATCTAATAACATTTCAATAAACTCTTAATTTGATTGGATTTATATATGGGTATTAGATTTGATTATGTATGGTTGTGTTTATTCTTAAATGTATGATAAGATGATGTGGCATGTTGAGATTTGAGGAGTAAAATATGAGTTTTACACTACATCCTTATAGAATTTAATCTCTTATTTAATATGTAATACAATAATGTGACATATTAGGGTTGGAGGGGTAAAACTTGAGTTTTACACTACATCCTTATAAAATTTAATCTCAATAATAATGTATCTGGCATTGCAATACAACTACACCTCCTCCTACTCTTTTTAGACCAAACTGCCATTTTTTCACTAACTTCAAGCATGCTCAGAATCTCTTCTATTTTTTTTTTTAATAAAGAATAATAATTTACATAGATTACTACTAACATTGCATTACATTAATAATAATAATAATAATAATGTATCTTGCATTGCAATGCAAGTACACCTACTCCTGCTCTTTTGGACCAAACTGCCCACTTT
The DNA here is from genome assembly GCA_032727855.1 of Quercus ilex subsp. ballota. Classification (NCBI taxonomy): domain Eukaryota; kingdom Viridiplantae; phylum Streptophyta; class Magnoliopsida; order Fagales; family Fagaceae; genus Quercus; species Quercus ilex. The sequence goes on from CM064909.1 coordinate 31,271,269, forward strand.
TCACTAACTTCACTGTAGAACATAACACACATTATCTCTCTTGATTAAATCAAAATTAAATTTTTATTAAGCGTAGTAGTTAAGCATAAGCGCATCAAAACTTTTTTTTTTTTTTTTTTTAAGGTGGATAGCACATCAAAACACGACTTTGCAGTTTGCACAAAAGTATACCAAAAAAAAGAAGTGGGACAGCTAAAATAAATTCACTTTAGTAAAGAAAAGGTCAATATGCTAACTAATACAATTCGCTATAATTACACTTTATATTGAAGATGCTAGGAGATAGATCAAATCAAGAATTATGATTAAGCCTTGTCAGAAAGTAAATAATATCTTACATTTCTTTCTCTGTTTTAATTTATATCCACAGTAAATATTAATACAAATATCAATTCCTTTCATCATGGAAAAAATAGAAGATGATCTACTCTATTTCAAGCTTTCTCCATTTAATCCATTTCACGGTAAATATTTTATTTTCTTGCTATTGTAAAATTTTAAATAATGTGGTAATTTATATAACTTCATATTTGTAAAATTTAATTTGAATCAATAAATGAATAATTTTCAAATAATGAGAATCATTTCCCAGTCATGACATTGTCATTTTATTATGTTTAAACAACATACAAAAACAGGAATAAATTTTTGTTCTTAAATATCTCAATATCCTTCCTTTTTTTTTTTTTTTTTTTTTTTTTTGATATCCTTCCTATTTTTCTTAGATAGTTATATGATGCTAATTTGGTAGAGAAACTTATGGTATAGTTTTCATTGTGTTGTCTATACTTTTTGTGACTAGTTCAAGTTTTTTAATTTGTACTGTTTTTTTTTAAAAATCCTTTTTCCCCTGAATGTACTGGTGTTGTCAGTAAATGTCTAGATGATCCCATTAACACCCCCTTCCTTTTTATTTATTTATTTCTTTTTTAAATGTAATCAGCTGGAGCTAGAGACAAACAATGTCGTTATGGTTGTTCCTGTTAACGTGATAAAAATCATAGTTAAATTAGTTGCCATTATGGCTCAATATATATAAAAATAAATAAATAAATAAAGTTGCACACCTCCCAAAAAAAAAAAAAAAATTGCATTCGTAATTTCGTATTTAAAAACATTTTTATTAACCAATGACCTCTCAGATTGAAATATATACTAAATTACAATACTTAAAAAAAAAAAAAAAAAAAAAAATTCTAAAGTACAATACTCTTGGCAAATCACAACTATTATCATTTCTATAACATGTATAGATGTAATGATAGATCGACATTAAAATTTGATCTATTTATTTTACATTTTCTAGAATAATTTAGGCAAAATAGCTTACAATAATACTGTAGGGTTAGTTTTTGTAGTCCAAGCCCAAAACAATGAATTTGTAGAGAGTGGATGAAAGAGCTGGACCGGTTGTGAATTAAACAATAGTCAACTATGGTGTTAAGAGATGTATTAACGTATAAACACACTTAAAAAACTCAACAAACAGATGTCCGAAGAGGTGTATTATTGAATGAAAGGTGATTACAACTCTTAGTGTTACAGTAAAGTTACTCTCTTCTGTTTCTTCCTTTTTCTTCGATCCCCCTTTTATCAAAGGTCTTTCCTCTTTATATAGCACCCTCTCCCATCATCTTCATCGTCCACTTGTTCTTCATCTAAGTATCCACTTGAGTGCATGTCCCATCAGGTATCTTCTTTAGCTCTCTGTGAGTGGTGGTAGTTATGATTATACTGTTCAGGAGTCTTCTCCACATTAATGCAGCCAGAAAAGTAGCTGCAGTGCATTTAATGTGGTGGTTGCAGCTTGTCTTCTAGATATTTTTCCGTTCCTATCATCTCTATACGTGCCTAAAGCCTATCCTTATCATTGAAATCGTTAGAAAGATTACTTGAACCTCCCAGGTATCTGCCTAACCATGGCTCTTTGTATCTGAGGAGAATGACCTCTTCGGACCATTGGTGATCTCTTCGAACTATACTCCTCATTCATTTCCAGGTATATTTCTTCCACCTGGACTTCTTCTTAACAACTTTCTTCTCTTCGGATGCACAGTAATCTTCAAATAAGGCCTCAGACCCAATATATAAGGTTGGACTTTTACCCCCCACAATAGCCCCTTAAAATTTTAATTTTTCCCTCGCATCTGAGGAGAAAAAATAGGATTTTGACTTGTCACGAAATAAAAACTCAAAACACACAAATATCTGGACTTACACGTGTGTGGGAATAAATACAAGCGCTTCATCATTGCTAATGTTGTTTCGGTATTCCCAAAGCGCTATTAATTACTCCAGGCGGCGTTTTGTCTCTAGTATCCAACGGTAGACTATTGATCCAACAGACGTGATTCTTCCTCAGAATTTGGGCAGGATGACTCCTGCCTTTTCATCTGTCCCCATATATAAAGCCTCAGAGGAGGTTATTTCTTCTTTACTTTGCAAATTCTCAGATTACCCAGCGAACTCAAGCACTCGAATCCACCAAGCTCTTCCAAACATCAATCCTAGTTTTTCCCAGAGTCTGTAAGAATCTTTCTGCGAGTTTGAAGATCATTCTCCGATTCATTGTGTGTAAGTTCTCCTCTACTCAAACCTTTTGTCTTCTCTTTGGCCAACTTCCTCGGCCTTCGAATAGTCACTCCCTAGTTGCTACGTTTAGTATTTCCTTCTTTCTGTTTAATTGAGATGGGTAGATTTCAGTATATGGTGGATAGCCCCACCCAGATGGAGGAATTTAGGGTAACATATCGCATACCTCAAGATGTGGGTTTGAGGTATTGTTCTCCAGAAAGAATACTAACAGATCGGAAGGTGGGCGAAGTTATAATCCCCATCATCGCCTTTCTAGAAGGGGGGATGACAATCCCTATGGGCCCCATTACCAGTAATTACCTCCGAAACTATAGGCTTAATCCTGAACAATGTGCGCCTAACGTCTTTAGAATCTTAGGAGCAGTTGATGACTTGAACCGTCATCTAGGATTGGGACTCACCTGGCTCAACGTGGTACTGTATGAGTGTCACAGCTAGAAAGGAGCGGGATATTATCTTAAATCCCGATCCGACGTCGTTAGACTCGTCTCTAGCCTTCCTAAATCTAACAAAGGGATGAAAGACGACTATGTGATCGTTTCGGGCGCGTGGCATGACGGTCTTCATTGCCCAACCAAACCAGGAGAGCCAGGTAGGATATCCTAGATTTAAGTTTACTAATAGTAGATTTAGGATCTCCGTTTTTCAACAATTTTGTCCTTTCTTTGTATCATTATTTTTAAGTTTCTGACTAAGTTCTGTTGTGACGTTAACAGATAAAGAACACGTTTCTCCTCGGCTCAGCCTTACAAACATTGCCGCCCTCAACTATTTACTACGATTAGAAATTTTTGTGAGTGAAGACGGGCAACTCCGGTCGATTTCGCTTATTCTTGGGTACACGGCAAAACCGAAGGATCTTCAGTCGGTTGGCAACACGATAAGACAGGGAGACTATCACCTCAACCGCATAGACGTTGCTTGGAAGGATTTTCTAGCTCCGTTTGATCTTGCGCCTGTGCCACATCCAAATCCACAGGGTGTACCATTGCTCCTCCAGCCAATTCAGCAGGTTCCCCTCAGACCAGCAGCAGCAGGTGAAAGAGTTGCTTCTTCAACCCCTTCGCTCGACGAGCAGATTGATAAGTTTAAGTTCGAAGGAGAAGTTTCAGGAGGGGTTCAAGTGATACATGTTTCAGACGTCGAGGAGGAGACCAACAGGCAGTCTAGTGTTCGCCTTCCTGTTCTGATAACTACTCTTCCAGAAGACTTTTCGGAAGAAGAAGACATGGCAAGTTTAAGGGACCTGATGAAGAATAGAGGTAAAAAGGCTGAGCCCAAAAGGACTAGCACGTCCCAACCAGCAGTGAGTCTTCCTCCACCACCTTGGATCTTGGCGCCAAGCAATTGCCAGATCCGAAGAAGAAGAGACCCCTCACTGATAATGAAGGGAGGGAGGTAGCGCCTCCGAAAGGGACCAAACAACAAAAGGTGGTTAAAGATCACCGGAGTAAGAGGGCTTCACATACGGAGAGCCGAGATAAAGCCCTCGTGGTTGATGTGCGCCGAGGAGCTCGCACCTGGTCCCCAAGGCTGGAATTGGATGGTGCTCCAATCCCCTAAGAGACCTCCCTCAGAAATTACAATGGGGGGAAGACAGGTCTCGTTGCCGAGGCCTTGGAGCAACCACTTCTCTTTCTAAATGACATGGAGTCTTATAGGCGCTTCAACCAATACGAGCTTTTCCTATCCCTTAAGAGGGATTTAGCCATGGTAACTGTACTGATATGCTTAATTAAGGTGCTGATCTCTTTTACTTACCCCTTTACTTTGCTCTATATTGAAAATTTTTTGTTATGTAGATTACTCAGCAAGTTTACGTGATCGAGGAGTGGAACAAGAAGTCCTATATTGAAGCCCAAGCAGAGGCCCACTCTCGGTCTGAGGCGGAAAAATCTCTGGGCAGCCTAAAGGAGGAATATGCTCATCTGTTCGAGCAGTTCAAAGACATGACCAACCAGAGGAACATCCTTAATGTTAGCCTTAAAACTACTGAGAAGTAGGCCGAAAAGCAACATAAACAACTGAACATGGTGGAGATTAACTTGGCAACAGAGAGAGAGATGGTGAAAGGTCTTAAGGCTGAGCTTAAAAAAGCCAAGGAAGCTGCTTAATTGGCCGAGAAAAACGCCCAGTTGGCCAAGGAGGCAGTGGAGGCCGAAAGACAAGCAGCATATATGCTTGGGGTGGAGGAGACCCAAGCCAACCTCACTGAGCAATTTGCCGCAGTTAGCCGAGAATACTGCGATGTGACTTAGGGAAAAGCTTTGGATGCTGCTGGAGTCCCTTCAGAATTTGACTTGAGACTACCTGGGAGTGTATACTACGACCCTGATATTCGAGAACTCTCAGGGTCTGATCCCCCTCCTCCCACACAACTCCAAGAGGTTTCGGAGCAATCCCTGGTCAGCCAAGTTCCTCCTACCAACCTTGAGGCCTCCAAGGAGTCTGGTCAGCCTAGTGATCAGAGCAAGCCAGCTGAGGCTCCCCAAGATAAGGGCAAAGACTTGGGCAAAAAGAAAACCCTTCTAGAGTCTAAGGACCAAGCCCCAGAAGTTGCTGCTGCTCAGTATAGCCAGGCTGTTGACCCTTTGGTCCCTCGGATGAATGCTGATATTTAGGAGTTTTTATTTTGTACTTGTTATTAGTTTTTCTTTTATGTAAGAGGTTGTAAACTATTTTCTTTTGATTAATGAAACCGTTTCCCTTTTATTTCTGGTGTCTTCGTTGCATATCTTATGACTTACTATTGCTGCAAATAACTGTGCTTTGTAATTACAGTAATGCAGGTAAACTTAACCACCATATCATGCTGGTGATGTAAATAACCAAAATTAATACTGAAAAGAACAGTTTGCATAAGAGTTACTAATAAGCAGTGAATGCAACGAGTAATATGGAAGTTTCACATGTCTTTTCGAACATGCATAGAGAATGTTATTATTCCTTGGTTTTGAACAAAACATTACTAAGGAGGCCTATCATAAGTTAGAGTTAATTTAAATACATTCGGGAATTTCAGGCATGACTCATTTTAAAGTTAAACCTTAATAATAATAACTGTATGGAGGTGTTGACTAACCCTTACCCGAACCATCTGGTCCGAAGACCACAGGCATGACTAGATTTAAGTTTAAACACTTATAAGAACTGTGAAGAAGTGATAACTAACCCATATCATCTAGTCCGAGAACTTCAGGCATGAATGGATTTAAGTTTAGACACTTAGGAGAGCTGTAGGCGAGTGTTAACTAATCCAAATCATCTGGTCCGAGGACTACAGGTATGATTGGATTTAAGTTTAAACACTTGAGAGAACCGTGAACGAGTGTTAACTAACCCAAATCATCTGATCCGAGAACTACAGGCATGATTGGATTTAAGTTTAAACTCTTGAGAGAACCGTGAACGAGTGTTAACTAACCCAAATCATCTGGTCCGAGAACTACAGGCATGATTGGATTTAAGTTTAAGCACTTAAGAGAACCGGGAACGAGTGTTAACTAACCCAAATCATCTGATCCGAGTACTACAGGCATGATTGGATTTAAGTTTAAACACTTAAGAGAACCGTGAACGAGTATTAACTAACCCAAATCATCTGGTCCGAGGACTACATGCATGATTGGATTTAAGTTTAAACACTTAAGAGAACCGAGAATGAGTGTTAACTAACCTAAATCATCTGATCCGAGGACTATAGGCATGATTGGATTTAAGTTTAAACTCTTGAGAGAACCGTGAACGAGTGTTAACTAACCCAAATCATCTGGTCCGAGAACTACAGGCATGATTGGATTTAAGTTTAAGCACTTAAGAGAACCGGGAACGAGTGTTAACTAACCCAAATCATCTGATCCGAGTACTACAGGCATGATTGGATTTAAGTTTAAACACTTAAGAGAACCGTGAACGAGTATTAACTAACCCAAATCATCTGGTCCGAGGACTACATGCATGATTGGATTTAAGTTTAAACACTTAAGAGAACCGAGAATGAGTGTTAACTAACCTAAATCATCTGATCCGAGGACTATAGGCATGATTGGATTTAAGTTTAAACACCCAAGAGAACCGTGAACGAGTTGGCATATTGATTGAAGAAAAGATTCGATTAATAATAGTACCTTTTGAGGTTATTTACATTCCAAAAGCGTGGTATTACATGACTATCCAGGTCTTCTAAGAAATACGCCCCAATACCAGCCCCAGAAATAATACGATATGGTCCTTCCCAATTGAGTCCTAACTTCCCCCAAGCTGGGTTTTTTGCAGCGCCGACAACTTTTCTCAGCACTAAATCACCGGGTTTTAGAGTCCTTAGCTTTACATTGGCGTCATAGCCCTGCCTGAGTTTTTGTTGGTAATGTGCCAACCGGACCATTGCACTTTCCCTCTTTTCCTCAATCAGGTCCAAACTCTTCTCTAACTGTTCATTATTGCCGGTCAGACTGAACGTACTAGTTCTCAATGTTAGGAACCCAGTCTCCAAAGGTATGACAGCTTCAGCCCCATAGGTCATTGAGAAGGGGGTCTCTCCAGTAGATTTGCTAGGCATAGTTCTGTAAGCCCAAAGTACATGTGGCAATTCTTCCACCCATTTGCCCTTCGCATCGTCTAGTCTCTTCTTTAAGCCATTTACTATGACCTTGTTGACAGTTTCTGCTTGCCCATTACCCTGGGGATAAGCAGGGGTGGAGTACCTGTTCATGATCTCCAGTTCACTACAATAATTTCTGAATGCTTTACTGTCAAATTGTAGGCCATTGTCCGAGATGAGAGTATGAGGAACCCTAGATCGAGTGACAATATTCTTTCATACAAACTTCTGCACATCTACGTTTCTGATGTTGGCCAACGGTTCAGCTTTGACCCATTTAGTAAAATAGTCTATGCCGACTGGAAGGTATTTCCTGTTTCCTGCAGTTTTAGGGAATGATCCCACGATATCTAAGCACCATTGGATGAAAGGCCATGGGCTGGATAGTGGATTAAGAGTTCCCCCTGGTTGATGAATGTTCGGGGAAAATCGCTGACATTGATCGCACTTTTTAACATACTCGTGGGCTTCTTTTTGCATGTTCGACCACTAATAACCTTGAGTGATGGCTCGGTGAGCCAAGGACCTACCTCTAGTGTGGCTCCCACAGATTCTTTAATGTAATTATTCTAGTAGTAACTCAGCCGCCTCAGGATGCATACACAATAAGTACGGTCCTGAATAGGAGCGTTTATATAATTTCTGGTCCTCGGATAGCCAGAATCTGGTCGCCTTCCTCCGAATTTTGTCGGCTTCCCTCCTTTCTTCAAGTAGAATATCCTCTTTCAAGAATTTAATTATAGGATCCATCCAGCTGAGTCCAGCCCTGATTTGATGAACTTGGACTACCTCTCTTTTTGCCTCTGTATGTTCATGCAGGTCCTCGACGAGGATGACTCTCGGCAAATCTTGTGCCGGAAAGGTAGCGAGCGTGGCCAAAGAATCAGCATGTGCATTACCATTCCTGGGAATGTGCAGCAAATTGAAATATTCGAACTCCGATTGCAGACATTTAACTCGACTCAAGTATCCCTGCATTCTTTCATCCTTCGCCTCAAACTCACCTTGTACTTGACTGATGACTAACCTTGAGTCCGAGAACACCTCCACTGACTTTCCTCCCATTCTTTGAACCATAGCCATTCCCATCAGTAGAGCTTCATATTCCGCCTCATTATTTGTCACCGAGAAGTCCAACCTTAATGACTTTTCAATGGTGATTCTTTCAGGGGATATCAGCACTAACCCCACTCCAGAACCTTTCTGGTTCGCTGCGCCATCCACGTACACTTCCCAATGTGAGGGTTTTTGCTGAGAAATCATGCCAACTGAGTTTTCATCCATGTCCGATGTTGGCGTTATTTCTTCTAACTGGGGCTCCGTGAACTCGGCCACCAAATCCGCAAGGACCTGGCCCTTGATTGATGTGCGAGGCATGTATTTGATATCGAAAACCCCAAAGATCGTACCCCATTTAGCAATCCTTCCAGTGTAGTCGACACTTCGGAGTATAGCCTTGAGCGGGAGCTGAGTAAGAACAATGACTGTATGGACTTGGAAATAATGAGGTAGCTTCCGTGTACCAAGCACCACTGCTAGGATAGCCTTCTCCAGTGGCAGATAATGGATCTCGGCTTCATGCAACGACTTACTTACATTATAAACTGGCCTTTGCATACCACAATCTGCTCGTATTGACACTAAGCTCATCGTATAAGGAGCTACGGCAATGTAGGCAAACAAGACTTCATCTAGCTCAGGACTGGACATGATTGGTGGCCGAGCCAGATAGTCCTTAAGTTGCTGAAAGACTACAGCACATTCTTCGGTCCCCTCAAATCCCTTCCATTTGTTAATCAACGAGAAGAAAGGTCTACACATATCTGCTGATCGGGAGATGAATCGGTTCAGGGCAGCAGTCATTCCAGTCAGTCTCTGAACTTCCTTGGGACTCCGAGGAGCTTGTAAATTGTTGATGGCTTTTATCTGGTCGGGGTTAACCTCAATTCCCCTGTGAGTCACCATGTACCCCAAAAACTTGCCTGACCCCACACCGAATGAGCACTTGGAAGCGTTTAGGCACAGCTTGTACTTTCTTAGAACTTCAAATGTACTTTCAAAGTCCTTCACATGTTCAGCAACAATCTTGCTCTTCACCACCATGTCATCTATGTAAACCTCGATATTTTTACCCAGCTGTGGCTCAAACATTCTCGTCATCATTCTTTGATAGGTAGATCCTGCGTTTTTCAAGCCAAATGGCATCACCTTATAGTGGTAGTTACCAATAGGGGTGACAAAAGCAGTCTTCTCCTAATTATCCAGGGCTAGTGGTATTTGGTGGTAACCTTGGAAAGCATCCAGGAAGCTCATCTGAGGGTGACCGACAATGGCATCCACTAGCTGATCAATTTTTGGCATAGGGAATGGATCTTTAGGGCAAGCCTTACTTAAATCAGTGAAGCCTACGCATACTCGCCATTTCCCGCTCTTTTTCTTCACCACCACAGTATTTACTAGTCACTCAGGATAAAAAACTTCCTTAATAACTCCAGCTTGTTTGAGCTTTACTACTTCTTCTCTTACTGCATCAGCATGTTCTTTAGATGAGAGCCGAGGAGGCTGCTTCTTAGGGGTAATCAGTGGGTTGACCTTCAGATTGTGACATATGAATTTTGGATCTACCCTCGGGGATTCGTAAGCGTTCCAGGCGAATACGTTAAGGTTTCTCCTAAGGAATTCTACTAACTCCTCCTTCTCCTGCAGAGGTAGTTGAGATCCAACTTGAAAGAATTTTTTTGGATTGTCTCTGATGATAACTTATGTCAAATCTTCGCACCTAGCGCTCTCGTCTGGATCTTTGACGGGCAATACCCGAGACTTTAACTGCTATAAACCCCTTTCGGCCTTGGACGAGGACTCGACTTCGGGCTCATGTTGGATGGCAGCCACTAAGCATTGTCTGGCTGCGGACTGATCTCCTCGGATCTCACAAACCTGTCCTTTAGATGGATACTTAACTTTCTGATGCAAAGTAGAGGAAACAGCCCCTAGTGTATGAAGCCAAGGTCTGGCTACAATTGTCGTATAGGGCGAATACACGTCTACAACTATGAAATCCACGTCTACCACCTCTGAGCCTGTCTGCACAGGTAATCGTATCTGGCATTTCGGGGTGACAACCCTTCCTTCAAAACTCACAAGGGGGGAATTGTATGATGTTAAGTCTTGAGGTTTTAGGCGTAACCCTTTGTAAAGATCAGGATACATTATTTCTACCGCGCTACCCTAGTCCACCATTACCCTCTTCACATCATACCCTCCAATTCTGAGGGCGATTACTAAAGCATCGTCATGGGGTTGGATGGTCCCAATCTTATCCTCATCCGAGAACCCTATAACCAGTTGAGCACCTGGCTTAGCTTTCTTCGGACCTTGGCCGAAATCCCCTGCGGGTGACCGGACTACCGACATAACCTTCGATGGCCAGGATCCTGTTCTTCCCGGTGTGGCGAAGACGACGTTGATAATTCCCAATGGAGGCTTTAAAGAGTCATCTCTTTGGGGCTCTGAGTTCATCTGACTTCCTCGGCCACTGGAGTGGTGGAAAAGGTGTCTCAGTTTACCCTCACAGACCAGTTGGTCCAAGTGATCCCACAGGCTCCTGCAATCCTCTGTGGTATGCCCATGGTCTTGATGGTACTGGCAATAGAGATTAAGATTACGCCTTTCAGGGTTCCCCACCATCTTATTCGGCCACCTGAAGAATGGTTCATTCTTGATCTTTTCCAAAACTTAGTGTACTGGCTATTTAAATACAGTGTTGACTGCTTGAGGATTTGCTGATCCTGATTGCCTAGCGAAATCTCTCTGTGGTTTGCTATTATTGTAACTGTCCGACCTGAAATCCCTCATCTCTTGGGGGATAACCTTGTCTTTTCCCTTCCCTTGCTGCTGATCTTCTTCGACTCTTTTATACTTTTTAATACGGTCCATAAGTTGACGCATGTTGGTAACTGGTTTACCAGATAAGGATGTCCTTAATCCATGGTCAGTAGGGAGGCCGAGCTTGAACGTGCTGAGGGCCATTCCATCAAAGTTGCCCTCCATATCATTAAACATCTCCCAGTACCTATCTGAATACGTCTTCAAGGTCTCGCCCTCCTGCATGCTCAAGGATAGCAGTGAAGATAAGGGTCTGGCCACTCTTCGGCACGTGACAAAACGGGAACCAAATGCTTGAGTGAGCTCTTTGAAGGAATTGATGGAGTCTGCTTTCAGGCTGTCAAACCACCTCATTGCAACTGGTCCAAAACTGGAGAGGAAAACCTTACACACAGAGCTTTATCTCTGGAGTAGACAGCCATCCTTTAATTAAAGTGACTCACATGTTCCACATGGTCTGTTTTACCATTATAGATGGTGAACATCAGCTAGTTAAAACGCCGAGGAAGTCTCGCTTCTTCAATCCTACGCGTAAAAGGTGACCTAGATATCTGGTTCAAAGCCTTGCTCATAGCATCGTTCCCTACGCCTCCACGTGATGGGCTTCTAGGTTGGCTCTTATGATGAGGCTCTTCTTCATAGGAAAAGGATTCACTGACTGGTGTTCGAGATCTCTGCTTGTAAGTGATGTCCTGTTCGTCATCGGAATCCTTATCAGAATACGAAGAAATCTGTTTTCTCTTTGCATGGCGCAACTCCCTTTTTAGCTTTTCAACCTCTAGTTGCAAACTCTAGTTCTTCTCTGCATGGGACACGTGACTTCCACCATGCGACTGGCTTTGACCAGTATGCGCAATGTGCGCACTACCTTCACGATCTTGTCTCTTTTCCAAGTTAAGAAAAGGGTCAACGTGTTGGGATGCCCTAGATTCTGCTTGTTGTCGACTTGGTTCAGCCATCATCAATTGTTGTTCTCACTCCTGTACAAGCTCTTCCCACAGACGACGCCAATTGTAAGGTCAGTTTTTAAAGCCCAAGCCCAAAACAATGAATTTGTAGAGAGTGGGTGAAAGAGCTGGGCCGGTTGTGAATTAAATAATAGTCAACTATGGCGTTAAGAGATGTATTAACGTAGAAACACACTTGAAAAACTCAACAAACAGATGTCCGCAGAGGTGTATTATTGAATGAAAGGTGATTACAACTCTTAGTGCTACAGTAAAGTTACTCTCTTCTGTTTCTTCCTTTTTCTTCGATCCCCCTTTTATCAGAGGCTTTTCCTCTTTATATAGCACCATCTCCCATCATCTTCATCGTCCACTTGTTTTTCATCTAAGTATCCACTTGAGTGCATGTTCCATCAGGTATCTTCTTTAGCTCTCTGTGAGTGGTGGTAGCTATGATTATACTGTTCAGGGGTCTTCTTTACATTAATGCAGCCAGAAAAGTAGCTGCAGTGCATTTAATGTGGTGGTTGTAGCTTGTCTTTTAGATATTTTTCCGTTCCTATCATCTCCATGCGTGCCTGAAGCCTATCCTTATCATTGAAATCGTTAGAAAGATTACTTGAATCTCCTAGGTATCTGCTTGACCATGGCTCTTTGTATCCGTGGAGAATGACCTCTTCGGACCACTGGTGATCTCTTCGGACTATACTCCTCATTCATTTCCAGGTATATTTCTTCCACCTGGACTTTTTCTTAATAACTTTCTTCTCTTCGGATGCACAATAATCTTCAAATAGGGCCCCAGGCCCAATATATAAGGTTGAGCTTTTACCCCCCACAAATATAATTTCACAGCTGATCCCGGATTCTCAAAAAAAAAAAAAAAAAAAATAGAGAACAGCAATTTTATTTTTATATTAATTCTCAGGATGTGAAAGGCTAGTGCACTTCAACGCAATATTAAAATATGAATTAACAGTGAGCTAGGAGATTAGAACAAGATTTTGATTTTGTATTATATTTACGAATATTGCGTGTATCTTTGGCACATCGAGCCCCTAAGTTTTAACATATTAAAATGGCCTTTGATTGCCAAGTCCTCCTTGTACACGACTGGATCAACGAGGTTAAATTTGTTTAATGTTTATATGATGTAATCGAATGCTATTTTTTTAATTTTGTGGTTATGTTTTGAAAATAAAAGTATTACATTTCTTATAATTAATTAGATGGTAGATGACCAGGATGAGCAAAAACATCACTATACAGGAAGTTGGAAACGTTCTTTCAACGCACAATCAAAATGTCAGAATTGATGGTATATTCTAACAATTTGGCATATTATATCAAAATGTCCTCATATTATATGAGTCATATATGATATAGATATACCCATAAAAAAAAGGTTGAAACAAGCAATTTTTACATAGACAATCATAATTCTACTTTAGAACTATTCCAAGAAGTTACTCCAATATTTTGGAAGATGGTTCAATTTAAATTTCACCACCTATCATCATAACTTTGAATCATTGTTTCCTCATTTTCATACCCAAAAAAATAAGTTACAATGATATCAAAGGGTGTAAGAGACAGTTTGGGGCCTATTAAAATCAATTTGAGCACCTGACAAAGTTGGATCAACCATTAATATTGATTTTGATAGGGCACTTAATAACATCAGGAAATTTGATTTTCGTTATGTAAGCATCCGTATCAGATGTGGCAAGAATTATGTCATTTTGCCACACTAAAACCTTACTTTATTATTTTGCCACATTATTTTACAACATACCATTTATCAGATGTTCTAAACTTCAATTCTATACATTAAAATAATATTTACTACCCATTAAAATAATATATTAATTACCCACTAAAAAAAAAAAAACACAACAAATCTAAACCCATCAAATGTTTTCTTTTTCTTCACTTCTCTCGCCTGTCTCTCTCTCTCTGAACCTCTCGCCTCTCTTACTCTCTTTCTCTGAACCTCTCTCTCTTTCTCTGAACCTCTCGCCTCTCTCTGATCTATAATTTCTCTCTTTTCCTCTGACCTTTCAGTCCATAACCTCTAATTCTCTCTTCGTCTGTCCGGTGGCATTGTGGTGGTAGGTTCACTGATTTCACCTTTGTGGTGGCCCATGGTTGTGGGTTTTGTAGTGGGTCGGTTTTGATTTGGATCGGTGATAGAGGATATGGGTTTTTTGTGGGTGTGTTGGAGTTTTGTAGGTTTTGGTTTGGATTGTTGGTTTGGGTCTGTTATGGGGTGGTCGGTGGTAGATTGTCAGAAAGCCACAGAGGAGATGTGATGAAGATTTTGTGGGTTTGAAATGTTTGTGAATTTTTTGATGCATGTGGTCTGTGGTTGCTGGTTCTGGGTTTGTGGGTTTTGTTGACGCCATTGTTTTGCTAGATTTGTGGTTTTTGCTGATTCCATTGTTTTGATGGGTTTGTGGGTTTTGATTGTGGTTGATGGTCACTGGGTTTCTGAGATTTGTTGGGTCGGTGGGAATCGGTGAAGGGAACCGGTAAGGGAATCGGTGAAGAGAGAGTGGAGATAGAGGCGGTGAGAGCTGAAGGAGAAGATGAAAGAATGAGAGAGAAAGAAGAATAAAAAAAGAATAAATTCATTTGCCACACCGTTCCGTACCATGGCAAATTTATGATGTTACTGTAGCATGTTGCAAAAAAAATGAGATATGGCACGTCTGATAAATGGGGTTAAATGATGTTTGATGTGCCAAATGTGCCAAATATTTAGCATTTGGCACATATAGCATAGCTGATAAAGATGCTCTAAGTAAGAAGAAATTTTTACAAATGGTATAAAGAGAAAGAATACAACTTGGTGAAAGAAACTTTTAATATATGAAAATTTTTTGCTTTTGTTTTCATTTTACAAAAATGAACACTGTTTTTAACAACTAAACAATGTTTATAATGGTAAATTGTAATTATGGTAGTTCACGAAACCCTACCATAGATATTATTTTTATTATGCATAAATTATATTATGTTTATAATTATATAAAGAAAATTGTATACTTAAACAGTTAAACTTATTGTAGGAAAACTATTTTTCTTTATCTAAAGTAAAAAACCAGAAAATACAGCAAATGAAACTGTACTTCCACTGATTATAGTACACCAGTTAATGGGAAGTTGTTTTCTGATCCGGCACAGAAAAATTTAAAGACCATAAACAAATTGTAAAAAGAAAAAAGAAAGAAAGATAATATGATCCAACCAAAGTAAGTAGAGCCGTAGAGGAGGATATAAATTTTTCACCAACATTTTTTGCAATGTTTGAATTTACATATTATGAACTTATAATTAGTGTTAATAAAAATAATATCCACTCTAAGTTCATTTAAAGGTGACTATTTGCACTTTTTTTTTTTTTTTTACACTGTAATAAGAATATCTGTGATAGTTGGTATTAGTTATTATCGTCAAGTGGCATGAAGTTGATGAATTCACATTGAAGATTTTGGGTTTGTTTGTTACAGTTGTTTAAACAACAATTTTCAGTATTTAAATAATATTATGCACATTTTCACACATTTTTTTACATACACATATTTTTTACTCTACTAGAACTCAATTACCAAATTGGCCTTTTATTTAAAAAAAAAAAACTGTAACAAGAAAAACCGTGAAAATTATTGGATAGAGAAAAAGCTGTTCACTCACTCTGAGCCAAAAAGAGAAAAAGGTAAAAAATGAAAAATGAAAAATGAAAAATGAAAGAATAGCAGAGATGTCAGGTAAAAATCATTGTGAATTTGTGATTGCTTGAACATAAAGGGGTATTATTGGTAGCTGAGGTTGTCGTGACTTTTGTTAAGGGAATTCCGTATGTTTTTTAAACATTTCCCCGTGACAAAACCATCAAACACAACATTTTCATTAAATAATATATTTAAAAAAGAAAAAATTCAAACACAACATTAATACTAATAATTTACACAAGTGAAGTTCATTCCCGAGTGACTTTTGAGTTGGGTTGAGAAAGCAAAAGCAAAAATCTATCTCCATTTTTTCATTTTGCCTAGGAGGATCTACATGTTTAAATTTGGAACATCATCGTTTTCTCGTTTTTGGTAATAGTTTTATGTTTCTTCTCTTATGGGGGGTCCTTTGCTTTCCCTTTGTAACGCTCACATAAAAGCTTAAAGAGGAAGCTTCCTTATCAAGGTGAAGCCTTTGAAGATTGCAGAATGGGTCTCAGCAGACCTCACAAAGCTGGCAATGGGGTCTCCACCAGATGGGTTTCTCTCTTCTGCATTGCCAGCTTCTTCTTGGGTGTTCTTGTTATCAACAGGTTCTCTCTCTCTCTCTCAGGAAAAGAGTAAGATCTTGTATTGAAGTGCTCAACTTTTAGATTTGCTGCTCTTTCTAATGGGGTGGAAGCTTTCACTGTGTTGATCTTTTGTGCAAATGGGTCTTCTTTTTTATGCCCCTTCTGTTTCCTTTTGCTTATATTAAAGAATTTCATAGTTTATGATGCAGAACAAATATGAAAAGTGCTGTCTTTATGAATAGATTTGATCCTTTCGTTTCTGGATTTAATAAGGGTCTTTGCATTTGGATTTCTGGTTCCAGCTTGAGACTTGTGCTATTCTAGAATCTTTCTAATTCTGTGTCTAAGTTATTGTTGGGTTGATGGGGGCTGTTTTTACAAAGATACATAAATTGTTGTACTCAATTAGTTGTTGGGGGGTAAGACCAATGGTGCTAATTTATTGAGTGGTATGATCTCTTGGTACTTCAGTAAAGCAAGGTGTAAACTTGATGATGCTTAGCTTTGGACAATGGCGAGCTTAGTTAAATTGGCCTTATGTTTTCCCTAATACGTTGCCGCATTAGTTTAGAAGTTGGTCTTTGTAGTTAAGTTGATTTTTTGGAGCTTGCTGATTGCTCTCAAGTCTAAGAGCAGCTAATATGCAAAACATCAGTTAGTCAAATTACTGAAATTTTGATCATGATTGATTGCAATGAACTTGAGAATTTGTCAAAAGCTGATATTTAGGATGGACTGATGGCAGGTATCAAAAATATAGGAAGTATGACTTCTGTTGAAGTTTAAGCTGTCATCTTCTCATGTCTGTAAAGATCATTACCATAATATCCAAGCCAAACATTGGTTTTACAAAAGACAAATGGTGTGGAACTATAGCCCAATTACTTACGAAAAAAGGGGGAGTATAACCCAATGGCGCACATTCATTCAATTTGAATACTGGGCCGAAAATCAGTCTACAATCCATGAATGAGAAAGCTACAGAGTAGTTTCCTTTCCAATGAACCAAGTAGATATATATATATATATATATATACTTTTTATTTATTTATTTTTGTGTATTTGCTATTCATTAATAGTGCTTCATCAATCCACATGATTTGTAAGTGGAAATAACCATCATTTGATCCCCTGTCAGTAGCTGACAACCAAGGCACCAAACATGATAATATGGCATCATGGGGTTTGACTCTTGCATCATAGGACTTACTTTGTATTCTTGCAGATTTGTCAAGATTTTTAAGTGTTCCAAAGTGCTAATAGAATCCATATTTCAGTTTTAATAAATTGTCTTATACTGAGGTCAAAGAGGTCCTCTATCATACTAGATAAGACATTAAGATGTCTGCATTTGCTTTATATGCTGATCTATTTGTCTTCATCGTGAATGTGATTAAACTTGTTAGACTTGTAGCTGAAGGCAGATTCTTTTCCAAATTTTTGTTTTTCTTGTGAACATCCATTAATGAATTGCTTATACATTCACAGGTTTTGGGCTATTCCTGATCCAGATAAACTGGACGAGGAGGCTTCATCAGTGGAGAAACATAAATCAGTAGCTCTTAATCCCACAGACGACTGTGAGAAGAAGGCAAGTCTCAAGAATATTTTTATCATTGGCTCCACTGCCTTTTATTAACAAAAAATATTCTTTAAATTATTACAGGATGCGATTGTTCGGACAGGGGACATTCTATCTCAAGTTTCACAAACACATGATGTGATCATGTAACTTTCTATATCCTGCTCAGTACTGTTTTAAAGAATTTAGGCAGTATCTTAGATGTTGTAATTGTGCACCCTTCTATATCATGTAATTGTTTTAAATGACACATTAATGTCTCAATGCTTTCAGGACATTAGACAAAACAATCTCCTCATTAGAGATGCAGCTAGCTGCAGCTAGAGCTGCCAAAGTTAATGATGATGAGGGATCTCCAGTGGTTACAAAATCAGGAAGTGAGCAATTTAAGGATCGCCCGAAGGTATTCTTTGTTATGGGAATCATTACTGCATTCAGCAGCAGAAAGAGGAGGGATTCAATTAGAGAGACATGGATGCCCCAAGGTTCAGTCCTAAACTTAATAGCTTTTATCTTAAAGTTGACATTAAGTAGAAGTTGAAATAAACTCATTGCTAACATACTTTGGCTTTTTTCCTCAATTCAGGTGAAGAATTAAGGAAGTTGGAAAAAGAGAAGGGAATTATAATGCGGTTTGTTATAGGACACAGGTGAGTTTACTTGAACTTGCCAAAAATTTGCATACCATAGTTGCTTGCTTCATACTATTAATTTTGACAAAATATTGTGGTTTAATTTTTTGGTCATTAGTGCAACTCCAGGTGGTGTATTGGATCGCGCTGTTGATGCAGAAGATGAGCAACATAAGGATTTCTTACGACTGGTATGGTAAACTGCTTGGGCCATGTTGACCATTATCTCTAGTTATTATTAAATCAGGGGACAATGATTTGGCTGACGTCACTAGGTCACTGATTCTACTAATGGGTCAGTCGTTGAGCTGGTTGTTTGATTAAAAATTGTAATATAATTGCAAAATATATTGAAATTGAGACAATTAATTTGAAAAAGTTGGTGCAAAAATTATAGCATACATACACAATAATATACACAAGAAAAAATTGAATGCTAGTGTAAGTACAACAACAAAATCTTAATTCCAAAACTTTAATGTCATGAATGCTTATGTGATTACAACATGACTAATGAGATATATTTCCAAATTTTACGAAGATATTATTATTTCAATATCAAAATTATAATGACTAGTATATTTATTTTTTATTTAAAAAAAAAAAAAATTGAAACTCAATACTAAGATATATATCTCACAACTCACGTAAAGATAAAATATGCATGGTGCATCAGATTGACTATGGAGATTCAATGAATATTATTTAAATTGAATGTTTAAGTTGTGTATTTCTTTATGATGATGGATTCCTTGCCTTTTTGCTTGAATTAGCAGTTATAATTTAGAATGCAATAGTTTAACATATCAGATGAAAACCTTGCTGATAATGTTTCACTAAGCCATCAAATATCAGAAGTCTGGGCTGTAAGCAGGAACTTCACTATTCTTTTACATGTAACTTCAGTTAAATCTAGTTAAGCAGCTAATTAATGTTCCAGAATAAATCAGGACCCAAGGAACTAACTTTCGAAATATCTGATAAGCTTTACATATCGTTTAGAATAAATCCTTTGATTAAAATTTCTTCTCTGAGCTTATGCAGTTTTACTTCTGTATTTTGCAGAATCACATAGAAGGATATCATGAATTGTCAACAAAAACTCAAGTATACTTTTCAACAGCTGTTGCTAAGTGGGATGCTGACTTCTATATAAAAGTTGATGATGATGTTCACATAAATCTTGGTTAGTGTGTCTGCAGTCTAATATGAATGTTTCTACCTTGAAAAAAAGGTGCAATATTGGGGGCACTGGATTGATAATTTTCAACATTGAACAGGTATGGTTGGTTCTACCTTGGCCCGCCATAGATCAAAACCACGGGTTTATTTGGGTTGTATGAAGTCTGGACCTGTCCTGTCACAGAAGTAAGCTGTCCCCCCTTTTTTTTAATATGTTTTTTGAGTTCTTAGCAATCTTCATCTATGGATGTCATTCATCAGACCTACCTTTGGCTACTAAATGCAGAGGGGTCAAATATCACGAACCAGAGTACTGGAAATTTGGTGAGGAGGGAAATAAGTACTTTAGGCATGCAACAGGGCAAATCTATGTGATCTCCAAAGATTTGGCCACATATATTTCTGTGAATCGGTAAGTTATTGAAATAAAATCATTCTATACTTGTTATATGACCTGACTGTTAATTAATGTTTTTTCCCCTGCTCTAGGCAAGTACTTCATAAATATGCAAATGAAGATGTCTCTTTGGGTTCTTGGTTTATTGGTCTTGATGTTGAGCACATTGATGATCGGAGCCTCTGCTGTGGGACACCCCCTGGTAAGCTTGAATTTCTAAAAGATGAAGTCCCTTTCTTTGATGTTCTCCATTGTTTCTTGTTTAAATTTCATATTCTCATAGTTGCAACTTATATTTTACTGGATATAGTAAAAAGGCAATAGCCAATATAAATAGTTTATGCTCCCCAACATTGTCAACATTACAAGTTCATGCGTATGGTCAAAAGATCACTTGATATGACCTATATTCCTTCAGGTACTGGTACATTTGAGCCGCACATAGTTCTGAAAGAGTTATAGGCCTTTCCCAAAAGAAATTATGGGTTGAATTCTTTCAAGAGTTTGATACCATTAACAAAATCATGAACTGAACTCTTATCTTTCAATAAGTCCAAAATATTCCTTTTGTGTTGATGTTAGATTTCTGCTGACAGATTGTGAATGGAAGGCTCAAGCTGGAAATCCTTGTGCTGCATCATTTGACTGGAGCTGCAGTGGCATATGCAAATCAGTGGAAAGAATGGAGGAGGTGCACCAGCGGTGTGGGGAGGGTGAAGAAGCTATCTGGCACACCAGTTTCTGAAACATCTCCCTGACCGTTGTAAAATATGTGAATGTGTGATCAAATGGGTGGTTTAGATAACAACTCCATCTGCCTGATTTTTGTCTATCAATGCCTCGGGACAGTTGGTATATAATTAAATTAATTACTGCACAAATGGATTCTCGAGTCAGGAAATATGATGCAAATTCTTTAGTTCCAAGTTTTACTTCTTGATCGGTAGTCCAGAAATCAAACTAATTTGCAATTGTTTAGTAATATATTTGAACCATGAAATTAACTTACTATCATATAAAACCTTAAAAGCACAAGTACATGATTTCATAAGAAAATATGCAGTATTGTTGTGACCAAGTTAACAGGAATATTTGGATTGGTTAATCAATTTCTTGGCACAAACTTTGGATTTCTTTTCTAAGCAAATTCATCAATAAAGATAAGGACTGGAGCAACATCATTCCCCTGGCATGCAACTATGCATACAAGACATAGGGAACCAAGTGTTTTAGAAATTTAGAATCATCTTCATTTGTCAAAATGCATAAAAGATTAAGGAATATGCCTTGTATGAAGGGATTATTTAGCTTTGTATGTATATGTGCTTGGTGTCATGTTTAGTTTACAGTCAGTTTGAAGCCCAAAAAATGGAGTGGGTTGTGATAGGTTAATGACTAGCATAAAATTTAGTCACTATATTATAAATTGATTCATTATAAATGAGTGTGACTGAAATGAGAATATTAAGATTGGCAATTAAAAATATAATGAAAGGTAAGATTTGAAAGGAGAAAATTCACTTAAAGGTAGGATGACCTTTATCAATAAAAAGATGATGGAGAGTCTTTTGAAATGATTTGATCATGTTCAAAGGAGAGTAACCAATGCAACACCAAGAAAGAGTGTTGATTTAAGTTAAGGAAATGAACAAAAAAAAAAGGTAGAAGAAGACCCAAAAAAAAAAAAAAAAAAAAAAACACAAGTAGAAGTAAAAAAAAAAACTTGCCAATTAAAGAAGTCATGGAGTTGACTTCAGATAAAATAAAATGGAGAAAAAGAATATATGTGGCGGACTTGACTAATTTTGTTGAGGATCTATAATCAACTTAAAAAATTGGGACTAAGGCTTAGTTGTCCTTGTAAAGGTGAAAAATGATGTTACTTTATTTAAAATTAGTTTTTTTATTTTTTTATTTTTTTATGTATACTTCATATCATAATAGATGGGATTGGGCCCAAGAAGATCACTCTTTTTTTTTCCTTTTTTTTTTTTCGAGAAACCTGAAGATCACTCTTAGCAACACAGTGACCCAAGGTTTTATGCTTGGGAACTTTTATATGCCTACGATTTTGAATGTGTTTTCAATTTCCAACTTCATTCATTGACTTCAAAAGAAAGAAGTGTGGGTGTGCACTTGAAATAGTCTTCTGCGAAAAATAAGGGGTGTCTTTGATTTCTAACAAGTGTGAACTCCATGTAAGCATTGGATTTCGATTTGACCAGTCAACTGTCAAACTCTGGAAATTCTTGACCTAATATGATTTTGATTGGGGCTTCAATGAAATGTTCAATATTTCTAATTCTAATAAAGTAAAAAATCCAAATTCACAAGGGGGAAGTCTATTTCCCATAATCCAAAATACTTCAATACTTTGTGAGTTCCAATTAGTTCAACGGTAAAGTTTCTGATGTTTAAATAAGAGATTTGAGTTTCAATTCCCGCCTACGCTAAAAACTAATTGATATCTTGGTCTGATGATAAAAAGTTATTATCAAGAGCAGACGTCATAAATTGAAACTCTCTAAAAAAAAAAAAAAAACTTCAATACTTTTAGGTAAAATAAAAATATTAGAGGTCTAAGGGTAAAATTTTAAGATAGGATTCATATTAAAAACTTTGACAGAACAAAGTGGTAGAATGAATGAAAAATCCATCAAGTGAAAGCCTACAAGTATGAAACAATCTTGTTTTTCATAAATGTAATTTTAGTCATGTTAAAAGGGAGGGCAACTAGCTTGCTCATTCCCTTACTAGAAAGAGCATTTTTATTTGCAGATCTTGATGTATAGGTAAGGGATCTACCATCCGAGCTGGATGTTGT
Organism: Quercus ilex subsp. ballota; assembly: GCA_032727855.1. Lineage (NCBI taxonomy): Eukaryota > Viridiplantae > Streptophyta > Magnoliopsida > Fagales > Fagaceae > Quercus > Quercus ilex. Next base: position 31,294,219 of record CM064909.1, read on the forward strand.
ATTCCAAGCTGATTTAGTTCATTTATAAAATATTTCTTACCGATTCCTTAAAAAAAAAAAAAAGTATGAAACAATCTACTCCCTAAACTTTGGACCAACCAATGAGGTTGATAAGGAGTTCTCTGACCTCTAAAGGTTAAGTTAGTGGAAAATTTCACGATTTAAGCTTAAAGAAAAATTGGAGAATAACAAGATTTCGACAATCCTTCTTCCATGGCTTAGAGGGGCATTTATTATTATTATATTTATATTATTATTATTATTATTATAGTGTGGTTGGTGACCAATTCCTTATTAAGTGGTAAGGACAAAGTTTAGCTCCAAACTATTTTTGAGTTATATTCATCCAACTCACCATGTTGCAATTGAAAATACTATCCATATATAATTTTAATCATATGATTTTTTAATGATTCATGTGCTTTTTTAAAATAATATACATGAATAGTCGTATGAATCTCCATGTAATAAGTCAAAAAAGATAACTTCAAATCTGTTTGGAGCTAAATTTTTTTTCAAGTGGCAAAGGTCTTGAATATGCACCATCAATTAGCCCCATTAGGAATTTGTGCCCTACATGATAAATTATATTAAGACATAAGAGTCGACTAAAAGAGAGGTTTCTTTTAGAGTTGTGCTATATAACATAAAAATTTAAATAAATAACCCTAAAAACTACTTTCACCACATGTTGGGAGTTCACAAAAGTGAATTTGAAGATGTTTTAAGTAATAATCAAGGTTGAAGTTACAGAGCCAATCCTTGTGATGAAGGTTGTTTCAATAATAATACTGAGGTGATCTTACCTAGATGATTGAATTGGTCATTTCAGTTTTTGCGCTAAATATTATGAATTGATTATTTGGCATCAAAATAAAAACAATAATAAATTTGACATGTAACACAAAATTAGACAATAATTTGAAATTATGTTAAATTCAATTTTGATTTTGATTGTACTTTCACTTAAATATAATATGTATGACTAGATATTTTGGGGAACTGGATGGAAGATCTCTAGGAGGTAGCATGCAATATAATAATTGTACTTATGTTTCATCCACCATTAAATAATAATAATAATAATAATAATAATAAGTTTTCCATCTTTGTTCGATTGTTTTTGTTTTTGATATATAGAAGGATATATTTGGTCAGATTATTCCACTCTTTACCACCGATGAAACACCCTAAAAATTCCATGGATTGATAGTATGGTGAATTGAATCATGGACGTTCTAAACCAATGAATCCACCACCCTGGTATTTCCGTAGAGGCTCACCTAATTTATTATTATTATTTTATAAATATGATAGAATTTTAATTTATGGTATTCACTTTATGATGATTATTTTTTATAATCAAGTTAAAAGGTTAATTGGTTTTTAGTACAGACCAAATTCAAATTTCATATTTCTTATTTGATGACTTATTGAGCTAACAAAAACCACGTCTAATTTGAACCATACAATTAAAGTAGATTGCACACTGGAAAATCTGTTCACATAATGGATGTTGAAATAAGGGCGGTACGGTCTGGGGCCGGTGTGAGCCGGAATTCTATACCTAACGTATCGCATCGTAAGAGAATTTTAGAAAATCGGCAACAATCATATTCAATGATTCAAGTTTTCTATCATACAACTAAAAGTGCATCTTTTGTGAAAATGATAGAAGATGTACAGCCTTATGTAACTGGGCCATATTTCTTTATTGAACAGCATTTTTTTTTTTTTTTTTTTTGTGGAACCTAATTTTCTATCGTGGACCCTATTCCCTGTCAATTAGGCATGTTAGTACCTTCAATTGTCTTCTTCTTCATAATATGTCCAAATCCTCAAAATTCTGATTTTGATTATAACCATCCAAAAGATTGGCTGTGCCTGTGGGGCATTTTCTATACTACTAACTAGGATTAATTTTCGTTGGAGCTTGAAAATGATGATATATCATCATTTTCAGGCTCCGTTTTTATCATGTTCCCAAACTCTCAACTCTCAATTCCCTTAGTAGCACATGAATTACTGCATGCGTGTGGAAAGCCTGAAAAATAGCTTTTTAATTTGGTTGTTCTCAAATATTAACCAAATGTGGACTTCATGCAGTCGTACAGCTCTTTTCTAAGGTCAGAAAGTGTGCAACTTTTCCTCCTTTGAAGAGCAATACGAAGTCTGTACCACGAACAAGATCAATGAAAAAATAACATGAGGAAAGCATGTAGTTATAAGATCAATAATTTGATGGTGGTCGGTTCAGTACTTGGTTGTAATTTGCAACTAATAATCGATGTTTTGGGAGCAATAAATCTAGTACTACAAAAAAATGTACAACTTTTGCCACAATTGTTTATATGGTAGATTGTGAGATGTGGAAAAAAAAGATAAGTTCATGTGAAAATGACACACAACCAATTATAATCAGTTACGTAAGATAATTGTGGCAAAAATTGTGACTTTTTATATGGTACTAGAATTATTATTTTGGGAGTGGCTAAAGGCAATTTTTCTCTGTTTAGCTGAGCTCTACAACACTGTTCACACCATGGATTAATTTCTCAACCTTCCTTATAAGTTATATCCTTAAATGTCTTTTTTGTTAGTCCAAATTCGTATTATTTTTGTAAATCTGTCTGACTTCAAATGTCACGTTTTTGACTAGACTAAATCCAACTTTATAATGGGTCTACCTCAGTTACCAACATTGCACCTTCATGAACTTGAAGGGCCAAGCTTGAATATTTGAACTAATTGTACCTGTTAAGATGTGTCAAGTGGTGATTGGATTAAATTTTTACAATTACAATCTTGTTTTTTATGTATATAAAATGTAATCTAATCATAAATTGACAAAGGTGCAAGTTATGTCAAAGCATGTAGTACAATTTGAGTCCCTAGAACTGAGGAGCGACCTTAATTTGGTTTCATATTCAATGGTATTATCTGACTCTTAGAAAACTGCTTTCACGTTTTAATTCTGAATTTGATTGTAACGATGGAATGAATTACCAATATACCGTACTGACTTGGGGGAAGTTTACAGTAGCTTTGCTACCACAAAGCCAGACAAGACTACGTAAAACCACGAATTTGACCCACCAAATATGATGATCAAGAAACCAAAATTGGACTTTTAGGAGTCCATTTAGCTAGCTTTGTTGTTAATGAACTGTGATTAAGGAGTACTAACTCATTCCCGTGGCCTTAATTGTTCTTCTTTTGAGACTGATCATGGCCCTACCATTTGGGCTCCAAAGGAATAATAAGAAGAGGACCAAATCCAATACTGCTCCTTGTCAATCATAGACCCAGTACAACAATGTAAAAGTCAATTATTATATGGTTTCTTAAACAACTTATTAGGTCAAACTTGTTGATCCTAATTAAGAAGAATATACACCTTACCAAACTTTTGGCACCAAATGACCATTCTAAGCTCTTCATTCTCATGTTTACTTAGTCTAACCAAGTGCATTTTGGTCAAATAGAGTTTGAGGGGGTCCAATTTAAGTGAGCTGGTAGTCACTAGTCAGAACCGGCAACAAAATAATCCGCGTTACCATTGTTCAATTTGATACTTTGAAGACAATCAAAATGCAATTATTAATTAATTAATTAGCTAAGGTGTCCCAAAAGAAATTCAGTAAATTATAGCTACATTTATTTACAACACATGCTGCATAGTTCGTAGTACAAGAACTTTTTACTACCTCGAAATGTTAGTCCTCGTTACTAGTCGGTGGCATTTTGTATTGGACTTTGGTTTGGAAAAAAAATAAATATAAAACAGTCGTTGCCGGTTGGTCTAAGTACAAGGAAGCCTATGCTTTTTTTTTATGTTTCCTTTTTATTTTTATTTTTTGAAGGATAAGAAAGCCCATGGTTTGCCCTGTGATTGTATATTTGTATGTAATAATGAAATTGTATGCTTTTGAAATGGATGTATGGAATGTTGCATCAGAAGCTTATTTTGAGCTGCCTTTTAGAACAAAGGATGAACAATAATTCATTTCACAGACAACAATATTACCATTATAATCGAGTTAATCCTAATGGTTTGCAAGGAATGATTCTGTCCAAGATTCTAACTTATTAGGGAAGAAATAATTCTGCCAACATTCTGTTTTTCCTTGTTACATGCAATAAAAATAAAGGCGATTGAAGATTAGAGAGGCAAGTGTGACAGATTAATTTGGGAAGGTAAAAAAAGTTGTACCAATTAGAAATAAATTGAACATTTTATTGGATGGAAGAAAGTTGCGGATCAATTTCAGAAGATAAAAATTAAAAATGTCATTGCGTCAGCATACATGTGCTTATATGTCAAGATACAAAATTACATATACAGATGGAGTTACTTGTTTATCTTAATCCCAAAAATCTTTATTTTGTTGGGGGTTTTATTTTTGTTTGTTAATCTTTAAAAAATATATCTAAACCATAGTTAAAAATTATAATGGTGTTTGTTTACGTGCTTAAGCATTTGTATTAAAACACTTTTATACATACTAAAGCAATATTAAGTTTTTTTTTTATATATAAAAAAATTAAACTTTGAAAAAAGATGCAAATCATAATTAACTCTAACACACCTCATCATAAATTAAAATTTACAAGGCTTCTGTATCCATGACTTCAGTTTAATTATTTATTTATTTATAAATAATCTTCCACTCCTATTTCTCTTTATATAAAAAATATAATAAAATGGCAAAATATTCCAATATCCACGCATCCTTCACAACTTTCAAAAGATAATCAAAGTAATTTAAACTCAATTTCACATCAACAAAATCAAAGCCTCAAGGATAATACATAACAGATGTTAGACAACTAACTAATTCTCAAAGGATAAAATATTTTTCAAACCCATCAAGGATATAGGAGGATCTACGCATTGGCCGCTTAGATTAGCCAATTACCCGTAAAAAGAAATTTGAATTAGAGTTAGGTACAATTAAATATTTTTCATAACAATTAAAGTTTCATTATTATTATTTGTTCTTATCTAAATCTATTACTAACATCACTTAGTCCTTTACCAACTACCATTTACAACTTATCACCTAAACAATTATGAAAAATCTTGCGAAGATCATACGTACCATAAAACTAAAAACACCATAAAAGAAAAAAGAAAAAAAAAACATGCAAGTATAAAAATATGAATAGAAAATGTGTCAAAACTCTCAAGTCGCAAAACGTGAAAAACGAGAACGCGGAGACCACAGACCACAAAAAGGCAACAATAGTTGCTCAGAATAGGCACGTTACCACTACCATAAGACCATAAATTTCAAAGCACTTGTCACGTTTTTATTTTTTTGGTATGTAACTCACATTTGCACCTGTCGCAGTCTCTCCGAGTTTTCTATATAAGACCTTATCTACTTTTCCCCTACATTCATTCATTCATTTCCTCAAACATTTGCTGTAATTTCTGATAATCTCTCTGACTCAGCTCTCCCTCTAAAACATAGCTGTTAACATTTGAGTCATCAAAAATCAAAACATTTGTGTTTAGTACAAAAAACGCAAACAAAGCCCATAAATAATAAATAAAAAACCGGGCCTACAGTAATCTTCACACCACGTCTCTCTACCGCTTATCTCGAAATCCTTATCCACCGCTTCTGAAATTACTTTGTCTTCTTCTCCTTCTTAGCATTCTGCAAAAATCACATATCTAAAAATCTTATCTTTCATTCTTCAATTTCATCAAAGTTTTTTTTCTCTCTCTCTCTCTCTCTTTTCATTTTTTATTTATTATTTATATACAGCTTGGTTTTGGTTCTCTTTCTCTCTCTTTAATCAAACCCTCGAGTAATCGCTGTGCTTTCACGCTTACCAATCCGATTAAACCGAGGGTTTTTCTTATTGTTTCTATTTGTTTCTGTTACTTTGCCCATCTGGGTCTTCTTGGATTGGTTCGAAAATGGCTTTGGTTTCGGTTTTATTGGAGATTTTGCAGCGACCCACGATAGTTGATGTGTTAAGCGAGTTGTTGATGTTCATAGCGCCTCTTTGGATAGCGGTTCTTGTCGGAGTTTTGGTTGGGTGGGCATGGAAGCCCAGATGGGCCAATGTTTTGTCCAAAGACACTTTTCCAACTTCACCAACAACCACAACGTTGTCCACGTGTTTCGCATTCGTTCCGATTCCAAGCTTGAATTCTTTGAAGTTCCAGTTCCCCAATTGCATTCCCTGGACTAATGATGATGATGATAAGGAGGCTCTGCCTTTGTCACCTGCTGCTTCCAAATCTGATTCCAGGTTTGTTAGGGGTTTTTTTTAATGTCTATCAGTGAATTTGACAACTTGGGTTTTGCAGATTATTCGTTTTTTGATACTTATGCTTTGGATTAGGATGTGGAATTTAGATTAATAGTTGAATTCAAGAGTTGGGTTATTTCTGAAATTTCAATTTTTACTTCTGCTGGTTTGAAATTTATTATAGCATCATTGGTTTGACAATTTGGGTTTGCAAATTATTCAATTTGAAGTAACTTGGGTTTTGCAGATTATTCATTTTTTTTTTTTTATAGTAATGCTTTGGATTAGGATGCGGAAATTAGATAAATAGTTGAATTAAAGAGTTGAATAATTTCTAAAAGTTTTTTTTTTTTTTTTTACTACTTCTGTTGGTTGGAAAATTCTTGTAACATCATTGATTTGACAACTTGGGTTTGCCAAGAATTCATTTTTTGAGAGTTATGCTTTAGATTAGGAGGTGGAAATGAGATTGATTGTTGAATTGACGAGATGGGTTAATTCTAGAAGATCAATTTTTTACTTTTGTTGGTTTGAAATTTCTTATAATGTCATTGATTTGGCAAGTTGGGCATGCAAATTACTCAACTTGGAGTAACTTGGGTTTTGCAGATTATTCATCTTTTCAGAGTTATGCTTTAGATTAGAAGGTAGAAATGAGATTAATAGTTGAATTAAAGAGTTGGGTTATTTCTAAAAAAAATTATTTCTGTTGGTTAGAAATTTCTTATAATATCTTTGGTTTGACGACTTTAGTTTGCAAATTGTTCATTTTTTTAGTCATACTTCAGATTAGGAGGTGTAAATGAGATTAATAGTTGACTTGTACTTGGGTTGGGTTGAAAAGATCCATTTTCTAAGCTTATTTGATTGTCAAATTTTTAGTCATACACTTTGAATATGAGCATGGAAATGAGAATTCAATTGTGAGCTCGGTGGTTTATAACAGCTTAATTTTACTTTGGCAGTTCATCACAGCTTGATAATGAAAAAGTTGCTTGGGTGACGAGAGAGGATGCAGATCATTTATGCCGGCTTGTTGAGGAAAAAGATGGAGGGCCTGCTTGGATTCAGATGATGGATCGTTCTACCTCTACGATGAGCTATCAAGCTTGGCGCAGAGATCCTGAGGTATCTTTTCATTCATTTTTTGAAATGTTCTATCATGGATATGTAGTTTTGCTATAACAACCTGATAGGCTTATGTAATTGAATCTGTAGTCTGTACATAAATGTGTTGCTAGGATTTTTGTATTCTATTAGTGAGGAATGTTTATGCTTGTGCAACTCTTGTGATTGATTGGATTGTTTTTGGGTGACTATGCTAGACTGGACCTCCACAATATCGAAGTAGGACCGTGTATGAGGATGCCACTCCTGAGTTGTTGAGGGATTTCTTTTGGGATGATGAATTTCGATCAAATTGGGATGACATGCTTATACATTCTGAAACCTTGGAAGAGTGTCCCACCACAGGAACCATGGTGGTGCAGTGGGTGCGCAAGGTAAGGAGAGCTTTTCTTATTTTATTTTTTATTCTTGGATTTCCCTGGTTGCATTAGCTAATTCCAATGTCTTTTTTGTGGCACAGTTCCCCTTCTTTTGTAGCGATAGAGAGTACATAATAGGCCGTCGAATCTGGGAATCAGGAAGATCTTACTACTGTGTCACAAAGGTATGAAAATGCTTTTAACCTATTTAGGCCTCTTATCTTAAACTGGGGGAGGGAGTTTTAACTTTTTTCTGGAAATTTTTTCTCTTATTTAAGGAATTGGACTTTTTTGGGTTGGTTTTTTTTTGTAATTGTTGAGAGGGAAAAAGTGTTTATCTTTTCATTATAGGTGTCAGAATGTTCGTTAGTTAGACCAACAGATGTCATCCCTTTTGGATACTTTTTGCATTCTAATTACTTGTGCTAATGCAAAACAATTCTTTCATTTGGAAGATATGGTATATGGTCATAGCTGCCGAGTTTGTGGAATTAAGATTTATTTAGCTTTCCAATCACTTCATCTTTTCTCTAAAAAACAAAAGTTACTTGGTGGCATTTAAAGCCAGTCACTAGTTATTACCATGTGCTGTAGTTCATAAGGCACTTGGATAATTTTCAAAGGTATCCCTTCCCTTGTCTTGATATCCTTAGTGAAGTGAGTCTAACTGGAATGAAAGGGAAACCTGTTGTGCCAGTTTTAAGTAAGAGCATAAATGATGGTCAGAATTTGAAGGTTTTATATTTTATTTTTAACTGGTTATGCTTGTAAGGATTTCTTTACAACTAGTGTTTCATCATTTTAGGCAGATTTGATTTCTAAAAATATCTGAATAGGGAAATAACGTGTTCATGTCTTCTCATCTTAGGGAGTACCTTGCTCTTTGGTGCCAAGGCGCAACAAACCCAGACGTGTTGATTTGTATTATTCAAGTTGGTTTATTCGTGCAGGTAATCAAAGTTTTAGTGTGCATCTTTTTACCATAAATTTGCTATGTTGCAAAATCAAAGTGGTTTTGGTTATGCCAAGTGAAAGTGAATTTTAAAAAGAAAAACTATGAATCTTCCTGATAGAAGGATGGCTTTCTTGGTATATAATTGAACAGCTTAAATTTTCAGTATTGCTCTATGCTATCTGGTGTATTCTTAGACTGAATCATGGCTAAGACATGTTTCCATGGGATATGAAACAGTTGAATCAAATAGAGGGGACGGCCAGTTGACTGCCTGTGAGGTGTTGCTGTTCCATCACGAAGATATGGGTATCCCTTGGGAGATTGCAAAACTTGGGGTTCGGCAAGGCATGTGGGGTGCTGTAAAGAAGATTGAGCCTGGTTTTCGCGCTTATCAAAAACACACAGTATCTGGAGCCCCACTTTCACATTCTCGGTTAATGGCCCAAATCAACACTAAAGTCAGTGCAGACTACCTGAGATCTTTGGAAAGCAACACCAGTAATTCATTGGAGGGTGAAAACCCAGATTCACCTGAGAAACCATCAGAGAAGAACATACCCAAAATTCTAGTGGTTGGTGGAGCTGTTCTCCTTGCCTGTACCCTTGACCGGGGCCTCTTGACTAAGGCAGTTATATTTGGAGTAGCCCGAAGATTTGCAAGAATTGGAAGGAGGTTCTGATTCAGAATGATTTTTGCATCATTTGAGAGATGCCTGCCAATTCATTGTTGCAGTGAAGTGAGAAACTGGCAAATCAGGGATCTCCTCACTTGCCCTCTTTCAAGAGGATAGAAACAAGTATTCTTTTTCCTATTGTTTGAGCCACAGAGCAGCTTTAGATTGGAAAAGAGAAGAGATCAAATAGTTGTATTTATTACAGTTAGAAATGTCATTGAAGAATCCCATGCTGCAGTAATAACAGTAATGTTCCAGGTTTTTTCATTTGCACACTTTTTATCTATCTTGTGTGGCTCCATCCTTTTGCATTAGGATTTGAAGTGAGAATATGATACATTTCTATTTCCCAAAGCATGTTAGATGTCCTCAAAAAGTGTTGGTGATGTAGGTACCTCTTCACAAACACACCCCGGATTACTTTCTGATATATGTCATTAGCTTCATGCATAACCTGTTTCCATATTTGGAGAGGATTTCAGTAGAGAGATCATCTGAAACGTTTTAGCCACATTTGTCTGGTTTATGGTGTAGAAGCATGTATGAAACGATAGATACCATGGCTCTCAAGGCTCATAAGAATGATATAAGATTTTACAAGCTGTTACATATGACAAAAATCTGAGTCTCTCCAAGGTGGAACCGCGGAAGTACCAGCCGCCAAAGTTTGTAAAAAAAATAAATTGGGATTCTTTAACGTTTCAAATGGATCATTCCAAAAAACGTTTCTTGGATCACCTGGGAACTCGACTGTACAAAGTTGCAGTCAGATGGAGTCATCGTGGTGCTTGACCTAGCAACAAGGGCCTAATTTGAATTGGATTCAATAAACTGTTTTTTGCTAAATTTAAAAAATAAATGAGTGGTGTTCTGCTTAAATATAAGAAGTGTGTTTAGAAAGGAATAATTTGAAAATTAAAATATGTGGTGGTGTAGCCCGCTACAATATAGGGATCGTTAGGCCTGGACCCCCAATTAATTTGTATGCTATTTTGGGTATAGTCTACAATGGAAAGTCCCAAGAGAAACCTAGCTGGAAGATGGTAGTGATAAATGGTTGTGAGGTGGTTTGTTGGTAGGAGTCTGACTACCCAAGGATGATTTCAGATAGCCAAGGTACCCCTTAGGCGTCTCGAGTTGGATCACTTTCCCCAAATAGTAATTGATTGTTTCACACTTTATCTTGTGCTTTTCTCCCTTTAAAAATGTTCCAACCCTCTTCACTAGCCCTCTCTTATATTTTATACCCTTCTGTTAGTGGACGCGTAATGATGAGAGAATATTCTGCTAGTGTGTGGATCCCTCCACTCGTGGTGCCTAGGTGGCCCTTTGGGTTTAGGCTACTGTTCCAGCATGTCTAATTTTTTGTTAGGGAGTGGGACCCGTTGTTTTGCTGTTGAAATGACATCCTAGTAACTTGAGCATGACGCCGAATCTCATGCTCGGCTGGCAGGCTCTCCTAAGGCATTACTTTTCTTCCTTGGGGGACATATAAGGCTTGTCTAGATGCCATAAAGAATGCAACAGCTCACATGCAATCCAGCTCGGGCCTCCTGCTTGTGGGATGGGCCTATGATTGGTGGTCCTTGGCCTAAGTTTGGTATGATCCGAACTTTGTCCTCCTACAAAATACATTATGGAGAATAGTGTTTTTTTTTTTAATTTTTTAATTTTTTTTATACAAGATAGAAATTTTACTCTAATCTAATCTAAGTGTATATGTGTGTGAAACTTTCTTTTGGAACTTCAGCCCTTGCCCCCTCCCTCACCCCACAAGAACTTTGTACTTGTAGAGTAACCATCACGCTAAGAGTACGAGAACAGACCTTTTGGAATTTTCTCGATTTCCAATTCAAATTGGACAAACAAGAAGAACGGGCTTCTCATTACCATCAACCTTTGAACGTTAGAATCCTTTCCAATCCTATGTAATAGTTTCATATATTGCCCTTTTATTTTATAATAAAAATTTGCATATAATGTCTCATTTATATAAGGGTGAGTTCTACGAATGGGTGGTCAGCAGCCAATACGACTAGGTTTTGGGTCCACCGCTAATGTTGGTTTCCTAAAAATGCAAATTATTGTTGCACCACCAAATCGATATTCTGGCAATGTTGGTGGCGGCTTCCATTGAGGTTATCGAGTTATTACTTTGCGATAAGTTGCACTTCGGGGAAGCAAGTTGTTGCAAGTTTATGGGTGCCACTATCGGGGAAGCAACGTGGTTAAAGTAGAGTTCCACTTCATGTAGGCAGTTTTTGGTATTGAAATTTTCTTTGCATATTTTGTAATCTTTCTCCAACATATTCCCTCTTGTTTAGTTTAATTTTCCATTTGGTGTTTTTTTCATTGTTAGTTTTATATCTCTTTCTTAATTAGTGCATGCATGTTTGGTGTCATGATAGTGAGAATTGCTTGGTTAGGATTAAGTCTAATAATTTGTTTGACAATTTTATTTTATTTAATCATTTATTTGTACACAATTGATGTCATGGAATGAGACTAAACTAGAGAGAGAGAGAGAGAGAGATTTCAAACCCATTACCCACATAACAAACCAGCCCCATTCAAACCCAAAACCCACATAACAAATCAACACATTTGGGCTAATGCAAGGTTGAAGAAGAAGCAAATTTAGGCTTACTCTGAGCAAACCTAGGTTGATATTGGGTTAACTCAACCAAATAATCTAGGGTAGAGTGTTTTAAAGTGCATATGTGTAATCATCGTTCAACGCGGTATTTGTCAGAATCTGAAATCTTCTGCCGACAATCATACCAGTCGATATCAGAAATAAAATATCTCCTCTAACCACTGCCTTAGGTACCATCAACATCCTCCTTCAACGGTTCAAGCAATGAGAAATTTGGTTAGTTTGTTGGCCAAAAATTAATTTTGTTAAGCCCTATTTCCATGCTTATGGGGTTTATATCCATGTGAGAGGTAAGTTGTATGCAATTGTTACAAAAGATAATAAATCAAGAGGGACCAGGAGGCCTTGTTTGAGCTTGAAGATTAAAGAGGAAAGGAAAGGCGGTATATGAACAATCGACTAACAACCAACAACTAATGTCGATCATGCCAAAAGCCGCTAATGGCAGCCGATTTGATTTGGCTACATTGATTGTGGTTATATATATATATATATATATATATATAGGGTGCACTTCATGACGAAGTCATAACCCACTAATGTATGTGGTTCAGAACTAAAAATTAGGTAAGTACTAGGTCAGTTGGATACTTTGAGCAATAGTGATGTTGCATTAGGGCCCAATAGCCCACTCTTGTGGGTTGATCGATTGTCTAGAATGATTTGAGACCCGACCCACCAAAGAATCCGACCAGATCCTATTTGACTCCGGCCAACTCAACTGCTCCGGCGGTCGGCGGCAGATCTTCAACACCAGAAATTGATTCCAGCGGATTGGTTTCGGTTTTCCTCCCCTAAAACCCGAAAAAAAAATCGAACCAACCGAAGAAACACAGAGTTTGGTGAAAATTTCTAGATTCTGGCGAAAAAACCCATATTTAGGCCACAGTTTTCCAGATTCTGGCGATATTTAACTTAGATCCGGTGAGATTTTCATCAAATTTGCCGAAATCTCATCGAATTCGATGAGATTTTTGCCGGATCTAAGTTTTTCTCACTGTTTTCTCGCCATCTTCTCAAATTTATGACTCCGATCGACCCGCCCGCCACCCTTTGATGGTCTGATCCGCCCGATCTGATTACTTTGGCAGTCGGTGGCAGGTTCAATGTTTTGCTGCCCAATTCCGACGGGTCGATTCCGGGTTGGGCACAAACCCGACCCGAACAGACATGTGAACAATCCTAGGTTGATGGTTGAAAACACATATATCGTATTGGGCCTGGTTGTTTGAACTATTCATCTTAGTTGAGAAGGTAACCAAACTTTATGGTTTTGCATGAATGCCGAAAAGACAAAGAAAACCCCATAAATAAATATAAAAAACAAAGAAAAGAAAATAAGCTTAATGAGCAAGAAACGGTGAGCCGGTGTAGTCTTAATTCAGGTGCGGCTTTAAGCCTGTAAACCCACTTAATACCCATCAAGATCGGGTGCCAATTCCTTGTTAAATGATGAGTAATGAGTTTGCGTGTTGAGAATTTCATCATTAAAGTTATGATCAATGAATAAAATTAAGCAGTAGAAAAAAAGAAAAAGAAAAAGGAAAAAGAAATTGAGATATTGATCAATTTGATCTAATAAAAGAGAACAGTAGGTAATCATATATAGAACCATGTGCTTACATAGCCATCAGAAACAATATAATCAAAGAATTGGTGAGAGAATTTTTCAATCTTTCTTAGTTTCTATGCCATGACTGTATTTCCTATCACTATCCGCCATACAATTCATTCATCATGTTAATACTTTTTTTTTTTGGTTGAAACCTTAATAAGAGACAAGGGTCTCAAAACAGTTGAGCCCATCCAACTCCAAAGCGAACCTTTGTGTCTTCTGTTGACCTTTCCTAACAGATCCAGGTTGTGGTGGTGATACTGATGAGTCTCCATGTTGCCTCTTGTTCACGTTATCTGTAGCCTTGTTGAGAACCCCATCATCATGTCTTTGCGCTTGGATGTTACTATTCCGATCGACCTTGGTCACAGAAGGGAAGGGAGCCCTCACTTTTTGGCCCAAGAATTCCGCACACAAAGCGTCGAAGGAGCTGAAGATCGAATTCATGATTGTCTTTTTCTTGAAAAGAAATTGGTATCCCAAGTGGGTTTTGAGAGAGAGAGAGAGCTTAGGAATTAGAAAACTTTAGTTGCGTGTGAATTGTGATGTGTGAATGTCTGAGTTTGAGGAAGGTTTGGGGTAAGAAAGGTTTATATAGTAAGGAAAGACCGAAAGTGAGGACAAGAAGGAGAGGGATATATGGAAGGTGCGTATACCGTTTCTTATACTTTTCCTAGTTGGACTTGGAATCTAGGAATTGCGTAGGAAGCGAAAAAGCATGGAAATTAGTTTTCATTGAGCAAAAGAAAAGGGTTGGAAAGTGTGGATGCTCCTTGAGGGTTCAGGATTGCCGTGCAAGACGAGGCCCAACTGGACCCCAGCTGCGCAGAATTACAAATTTACAATCAAAGCCGCCAACCACAAACTAGTCAGTGTTGGTTTACTTAGGAAAGGTGCCTCGGACCGGGACTCTGGGAGACCTTCTCCAATTCAAAGTATTTAATATGTTACCCAAATTTTTTTTAAAATTCAAAGTATTTAATATGACAAGATGTACCGAGCAATCATACAAGTCACCTTCACTTGTAAAAAAATTTGGGTAACATGTTAAATACTTTGAATTGGAGAAGGTCTCCCAGAGTCCCGGTCCGATATATATATATATATATATATATGTATATGTAGAGAAAAATAGCAAAATAGCATATTTTTGTAAATTATGTTGTAATTTACCACTGATTTGAAAATATTTAAAGATCCACCACTGTTTGGGTATTTGAGTATAGTGAAATCAAGTTTTTCAAGGTACTCGAGTTCATGGAGCTCGAGTACTATAAAAAATTTTCAAAATTTTTCTGAGTATATTTTTTCAAAGAACTCGAGTTTTTGGAATTTGAGTTTCACGATAAAATCGAGTTTCAAAAAAAATTATAGATTCCTACATATTTCCAAAACAGTGATATAATGCTAATTTTTTAAAGAAATAGTGGTAGTGGGTCATCTTTGCCTATATATATAATTTTATTAGAAGACTTACAATAACGAACAACTCTATCAAAGGGCACTAATGTGATGTCGGTTTAAAATGAGTTAATCATCTAACAAGAGTATTGAAAGACTTGTAATAATATAACACACTATCAAAGGGCACTAGTGTGATCTCCACCTAAAATTTTCTAATATTTAAGTTATGAACTCACAATAACCCAGAAAAATTTCAAGTGCTTAAGTTCTAAGGGTTTTTTTTACTTCTACCTTGAAGTGAAGAATATCTTGGATTATTGTATAGAAGTTTCGGTTGATTGCCTTCCCACGATTTCCTTTCACTTTCTATAAATGAAGTGAGATGTTGGACAACTCATCCAGAGGGGCGTCGGACGATTCACTTCACAAGAGTGGAAGATATATTCCCATCACAGTATATAATAAAGTTGGATTCTACATATCGGAATTGTTGGATCCGTATTACATTAAGTGATTATCTTCAAGCTACATCTAATTAATTATTAAGATAATTATTTTGAATTAAAGTTATCACAAAAATTGCAAGTGACTTATTAATTGTATCTTACCAAGGGTGCGCGGTGGTGATTTATTAATTGTTAAAATCATTTACTTTAACTAAAACTTTATTATCTAAGTTTCCATAAATTTAAAACTCTTCTCCAACGTACTCATAAAATTGATTCATTTTTATTAGTAAAATATTTTTCATTTATGTATAATTTTAGTTAATTTGTGCATTGTAAGGGGATATTGATAATTAACAAATGTTCTTGTGTACTTGTTTAGGTGGTTTGAAAAGAGTTCCACTTGTATTAAAAATAACAAAAACTAATTAAAAAAAATAGATTTTAGACTCAAAGTGACTAGACTTTCTATAAAAAGTCAATCGATTTTACCCTAAGGGGTGCACGAGAACCCTAAAATTGAAAATAATGTCAATAATATACATAAATTAAAGGAATGTTATACCAATTATAAGTAAGTGAATTAATTTAGATGTTAGTACGTTACACCAATAATAACTGATTAAGATAACAGATTGTGAAAAAAGAATTTGTCCACTTAAAATCGTTACCTCTAATTTGATTCAAAAAGTGAGAAACTACCCTTAGAAAAAGAAAAATAAAGAAAAGAAAAAAGAAAACCGAAAGTATGGGCACTATCAGCGGTAGCCGCTAAAAATCGTTTTCATTGATGTTAGTCCAAGAGCTAGAACCTAGAAGGGACCCAAAGATTGAGAGGTCTTGACCAGAAGATCTGTATTCCCAGTAGATAATTGTACATATCATTATTAGTGGGGGCTGTATGCGTGAATCAATAACTTAATTTTGTGAACGTTGATTAAGCAATTAAAGAAATCCAGCTACTTGTCCAATTGAGATCGAGGGTCGGCCTGGACTTTTTGAAACTTGAAACTTTGGCAATTGGCACGCTTTTTAGGCCACTTCAACTTGCATCAAACATTTTTGAGATATATATTATAATGGTGTTACGTGTCTTTTTGCGCATGGCCCTTTACTAATTCAAGCAATGAAAGTTCAATTGCTTTGATCATCAAAATTTTACTCAATTCTAAACATTTCTCCCCCTATGTCCATCATTGTTTACCTCTTAATCACTTCACGTTATTCATCTCTAATATGATATTACGCATGCAGCATGATGTGCATGAATTAACATGTCAAACCTCAACTCAATTTACTTTTTTTTTTCCCCAATATCTTCCATGCTATTGGTGGTGTTAAATTATTATTTACATAATTAATTTTGTTATATAATTGTCAAGAATCTTATAACTTAAAAAATTAGGTTCAAATTTTCAGCCTCACTTGTTGTAAGAAAAATCTTTTAAGTAGTAATTCGTCGTAATATCAAAACCAAAAATAAATAAATAAAAGTCATGTTAATGAGTGTCTTTATGGTAATGGTTAATAATTCATTTTAAGAAAGTTTTGACACTACTTTTATAAGAAATGAAAAATTTGTCAAAACATTAATTTTTTTTTCTCAAAAAAACTTTCTTTAAATAGATTGTTAATCACTACTCTAAGAATATCCGTTAACATTTTTTTTAATGAATAATTATCATTTATGAAGCGAGGGAAACATATAAATAGTCAGAACACGTGGTGGAAAGAAATGGGAATGGAAGAGCACTTCGAAATTAGAAAATTGGATAAGGACGTGACGTACCTTCTTCGGTGGGGCGCATTCGTGTTATGCAACCTTGTTTCTTCTTGCTATTAATTGCAATTTTTTCATTTCATTAATTACATTCATTCAATGGCACGAGGGCATGACTCTCATAGCTCTAAAGGCTTCGGAATATTCAAAGCTTATCTCTTCAAATATTTATTTACTATTTTGTGCTTTTGAATTTTGATCTAATCTATACCTTTTGTTTTCTAATTATTGTTTATTTTATTGTTCTTATGGTCTAATTGGGCTTATGTTCAAAAAAAAAGAAGAAGGGGGGGGGCTTGAACAGCCGAAATTTACCTGTGAAGGCAAAAAAAAAAAAAAAAAACCAGTCACGGACGCGTAAGAAGAACCTAGAATGAAGAGAAACCCAAAGACCAAAGCAATGAGCCAAGTCCAACCCAGCTGAGATTTTGATCATCAAAGACCAAGTCAATTCACGACTTTTGTAGTCAATGTCATCAAAGGACAATAAACCATGCGTTGAACTTTTGAACTTCAACTTCAACATATGTCAAGGCACACCGCACACGGGCATAGAAGTTCAAATTTCTAGCCTACGCTACACGTCGATAGAAAATATCTTGGTCAGGACTCAGGAGGGTATTCTTCTCTTCAATTATTATTATTTTTTTTAGGGTATCAATTCTTTGGTTTAAATGCTATTGCTGTTTGATTTTAATGTATTATTATAGCTAGCTATCAAAGCTATTTTCTTTTCAGTTTTTAACTATAGGGTATCAATTCCTTAGTTTCGATTCAGTAGAATTTTAATATATATAAACCTATTAAGTTGAAAAAATTTAACCTCTTTTTATTGGATAAATACCGTAAATAGAATTTGAGTCCAAAACCTCTTATTCGATTAAAAAAATAAAAAATAAAAATCCTATAAAAGCTATGATGCCAAACATTTGATCACTTTGGATGAAAGAGTTTCAAATTTTAATTGCACTTTACAACCTTTCCTAAAACCATACCAGACAAGCCCTAAATAACAAAGGCTTGCTCTAATGCCATGAGATCATATGGCTAGCATAAATTCAATGAAATTGATGCAATCCTTAAACAATTGGATTAATATAATAAAACCCCGCTGTTTGTGAATGGAAAAAGATATAAAACTTCGGGTTAGACCTGATTTGGTTTTCCCTGTGAATTCACCGCTTTTGCTCTAATTTTTGTAACTTTTGAAGTAATTTTAATGTCACACAACACAATATGGGGCCAACTTCCACAATATACAAATCTTTTACCACCCAGAATTTGAAGTTCAAATTACAAAAAGAAATAATCAAGACTGTATATTTAACAGTTTACAAATCCATTAAAAAAAAAAACAAAAAACAAAGAAAAAGACGTATGATTTCTACCATGAATTGCATGTATCTGTGACTAACAAGTATATAAGCAAAAGCAGGTTCAGCGGAAAACAAGTGTTTCAAAACAAGCCAATCCATCCAGTGCAGGTGCAAACGCCAATGTTACACGTTGTGGTTCTTTTCCCAGTTGTTTTGTTGAATTATTGGTACCACTCTTGCTGTCGCTTAGGGCTTCAATGGCTGCTGAATTAGCTGCCTCTATTGCTTTTGGAACAGCCTTGTTTTCCATCTTGGTGATCAAAGGCAAAGGCAAGCCAAATTCATCACCAAAGTAGTCAGCACAGATTGCTCTGTGGGATGAGCCAAACACAGACATTGTCGCAAGTACTGCAGAGTTCTTTGATGCACCACGCACACTACTTCAATTAACACTTAATGCTAAGAAAGTCTCAAAAATTGAAGGAAAGTATGAAGAGAAATACCAACACAAAAAGCAAAGGCTTGGAGGAATAGAAATGGTATAGTTTATGATGATAGACGGTCAAGGTTGATGTGCATGACCTAATATATAGCGAAAGTTACATAAACTCATCCTTTCTAGTTCCGGACTAGGAAAGCGTAATGGCCTTTCTTTGAAAACTGTTGTTGCTTGTTTTACAAGTAAAGCTTATGAAATTTCCCAAATTAACTTCAAACCAACTAGGTTGGGTTAGGTTTTTTTTTTAAAA
Organism: Quercus ilex subsp. ballota; assembly: GCA_032727855.1. Classification (NCBI taxonomy): domain Eukaryota; kingdom Viridiplantae; phylum Streptophyta; class Magnoliopsida; order Fagales; family Fagaceae; genus Quercus; species Quercus ilex. The sequence continues at coordinate 31,313,571 of CM064909.1, forward strand.
AAATATATAGAAATAGTCTTGAGCAGCATAGCTAAAAAGTCAGAAACATAAGCCTTAAAAATATCAGGAGAAACATATTTCATTCAGACTAAAACAGACTCCATCCAGGTTAGGTTAGGTTTAGTTAATTGTTAGGATTAGTTTAATCGAATTTCCTTTTATTAATTTTGTTTTTCTAAATATAAATTTTATGTGTGAAGCCTGTACTGCCAACAAGATGCACCTCAAGAAGTATTAACAAAATGTGTGCTGTGCTCATCACCTATTCGTAGGTTTTCCTCCTAAATTAGTCAAACTTTTAAGGTTATAGAAAAAGGCATATGATTCCCATAAAAAATAATATATATATATATATATATATATATTGATTATCATGTGAGAGCCATGTCATCACATCTCATTGAAGCTAGGGAACAACTTTCTTTTGATTGGAAAAAATTTAGACAACAAAAAGGCATGATTGATTACTTATTTATTAAAAAACAAAATAATTCTCTTATTTGTCGAAAGTATAACAAATTGTTCAAAAACTTATCAAGCTGCATATCTAAAATTCATTGATCAACATGAGTCTGTAGAGTTGTGCTAAGAATATAATAAATTGTTACAACATTTTTACAATGACTAAAGTATTTATCCCTCTTTGTAAAAATAAAATAATGAAACAATAGACAATGATGGAAATATTTCACCTATACATGGGCCCCACCACTTGTAGGATTTGGATGGCCCTCTTGAGTTTAGGGTATTGTTTCAACATGTCTAATTTCGTATAAGGAAGTGGGCTCTCCTAAGTTTGTCATTGTGGTGATTCATTTGTAACTTAAACCTTGCATCCAGGCACGTGCCAGAACAGCAATCTCTCCCAATGCATTATTTGTCCTCAGCACTACTCCCCCTCTTTGGAGGATAAAAAGTGATTTATTTTACCCCTAGTATGGTTGCTCTTTTGATGAATATTTTGGGTTTGAGCCACTAGTTTTTTGGACATCAGCCCAAACTTGGTCTTGGCCGGACATCATCCGCCCACTAGTAATATAAAAATATTGTGAAATTTTGTTGTATACATAAAATTTCTCAAGTTAATATTTAGCTAACATTTGTAAAAAAGATTGAGCAACATAAAGCTTTGTTAAAATAACATACCAAGACTCTTTTGGCTCAAAAAAAAAAAAAATTTTGCCAACAGAAAAGCTTCTTGGACATATTGCTTTCTGACAAAGAAACTCTCACATCCTTTAGGAAAACTCTCGCTTACACCCACCAATAGATGCTCTTATCCACCCTCATTTTCACATTCCCCTACTTCGGCAGTTTCGCACTCCTCTGCCTTTCTCGATAAGGCCTCAGCCGCTCTCCATAATGCCTCAGTCTATATTGAGTATGGATGAAATATTATACATTTTGCATCTTTTATAGATTTTTTTTTTTTTTTTTTTTTTTTTTTTTTTGATTTTGTGAAGATGTGTTTATATTGTTAATAGGTCAAATATGATATGTGCTTAGAGGGAAAAAGAACCAAATTAAAAAAAAAAAAAAAATTGTTGCAACAAAAATTATTATTGTGGTAACCTATTGAAATAAAATAATTTATTGCAATAAGCTTCCATGTTGTGGTAAGTCGGTAACCTATTGCAAAAAATATTATTATTGTGGTAACCTATCGCTACAAAATGATTTGTTGCAATATGTTTCCAAAGGTGATTTTTTGCAACAAAAGTAGTGTTGTGGTAACCTATTGCAACAAAATCATTTGTTGCAATATGATTCTAAAGCCAATATATTAAAATGATTGCTATGGCAGTACCTTTTTACAACAAAATAATTTGTTGTAGTAATCTATTGCAACATAACAATTTGTTGCAGTAACCTATTGCAACAAACAAATTGTAGCAATAATATGCAGCAAACAAATTGTTGTAATAAGTTGTAGCAACAATATGCACATAAGTGAAATGATTTTATTAAGGTTGCATTTGGCATTGGCTTAAAAAACCAGATTTTTTTACTATTTAGCTTATTTTTGCTACTATTCAACTTATTTTTGGCACTATTCCTGGGTTCCATTGCACTTTTGGTATTATTCATGGATCTCACTGTACTATTTCAGCTACCTTTTAGGTTTATCTACAGTACTTTTAGTAAAAAGTTTTCAGTTTCAACTAAATAAACTGTTCCAAAACGAACTCTAATTGTTAATCAAATTATATGTCAACCTTTTAGATTTATCTACAGTACTTTCAGTAAAAAGTTTTCAGTTTCAGCTAAATAAACTGTTCCAAAACGAACTCTAATTGTTAATCAAATTATATGTCAAAATGGTTATTTGCACAAAACCTATAAATTTCTTTAATATAAATAAAATTATCTTTAATTTCAAATTAAATGAAATTTTATGTACTTTTAAAATTAACTTTGTCACCATAGGGTAAGTTGCAATGAAGTAAGTCTTACAAACGCCTAGAAAAATACCATTTAAAAAAAACTCATTCGCATCCTCTTTTCGTTTCCAATCCCCTTTGCCCTTTCAGAGAAACTCTCACCTACATCCACCAATGGATGCACTTATCCACCCTTATCTTCACATTCCACTACTCCGGCTATTTGGCACTCTTTGCCTTTCTCGATAAAGCCTCGGCCGCTCTCCATAACACCTCAACCTATATTGAGTACGGATGAAGTATTTTACATTTTGCATCTTTTGTAGTTTTTATTTTGTGAAAATGTATTTATATTGTTAACATGTCAAATATGATGTGCTTAGTGGGAGAAATAACAAAATTTAAATTACCACTGATTATATTCTTAAAGGATTAAGTAGAAAAGACAATCCCGAAGAATTGGATAATTTGCTTAATTTGCATAGTATGATACATGACACACATGAATGTAAAAGGAAAGAGTGGAAAATAATTGTTAACCATCAAGCACTTTGGTCAAAGATGCATTATGTGACCTACATGTGACCTTTATGTGACTTGCCAACTCACGAGTGACACATAGCAGAAGAAGAATAAAGGTTATTTGATATGGCCATCACGACCTCTTCCGAACCGGCTAGGTTGCGACCAAGTTGCAACTTGCTTGGTTGTGACTGGCATGCATTTGGTTTGAGCTTTAATTACAAAGGTAGGACTATGGAATGAAGTCGATATAGGAATCTATTGGTTAAAGCCTGCCCTTGATTGAATAATTTATCGAATAATTCCTCTAGGTGTATTACGGTTTTTCACCAGGGGTGGATCGAAGGAACTCTGTTCCATTCTTAATGGAAACCAACCTTAGAGATTTAATGTCAACTTATCTTGCCGATGCACATCGCCTTTGTGGAGCTCCAATTCGCTAGACATGTACGCAAACCTGCACTCATTGCAAACATGGATCTCATTTTCAGGCCTGAGGGAATTATGCATTTCCATTTGTGGCATTTTCCTATAATCATGTTTGCAAGTATGGCAGTAATTGCAGCTAAGGACGAGTCGATCTCGATTAGCCCTCACATAGCTTGATCTTCTTGACATCTTCTTCGGTGATGCAACTCTTCTCAACGACGGTGCGGTTTTCCGAAAGGGGTGAAACCTTAAGTGCAAGAGTGAAAAGCGTGAGACATTGAAACCCTAAAAAGCTTTTAATGGCAGTGCGGTTTTCGAAAAGGGGTGAAACCCTAAGTGAGAAAGTAAAAAGCGTGTGAGATTAAAACCCAAAAAAGCTCTCAACAGCAGTGTGGTTTTTGAAAATGGTTGAAACCGTAAGTGAGAGAGTGAAAAGCGTGAGAGATTGAAACCCTAAAAAGCGCTCTACACTTGTAAATGTATATTGTAATAACGAAAGGAGTCGTTGCTTATTACTCAACCTTTTTTTTTCAAAGACCTTATTTTAAAAAGAACATATTTTTTTAGAAAAGGGGGAAAGAGAATTTACTTTTGAAAAGCATTTCTTTAGAAGAGTATGTAAATAATTTGTTATACCCAGCAACTTTAATTTATGACAATGTTATTGAGAAAAATAAAGAGTAACAATATAGAGAGTTCTATGTATTTAAAATTAAGTAAGGTAAAGTGTTGAAAAATAAATAGCAAAGAAAGTAAAGTGCTGAAATTTAAATAACATTAAAATAAAGAGAAGAAATATTATAAAGGTTTTTTGGAAAATGTTTTTTTTTTTTTTTTGTCTCTTATATATATATATGTGTGTATGTATGTATGTATATGTATATGTACAATAAAGTAAAGGGGGAGGGAATACTTGAAATTAAAATGGATGACATAAAAGTAAAGCAAGAACAATAAAAATTCCTAGATGCCTAGATGAAATGAGATTTCTTCCCGTTAAGGATATTTCCCATAAAAAGTCTAGGAGATAACTCAATACCCATCTAACAAAATATTCACAACATCACAAACAAACAATAACAATATAGACATAAAAATAAAAAGATATATACACAACAATATAAGAATTTAAAGCAAGTAAGAACATAAGACAATATGAATGTAAGAACTCCCTATATAGATAAATGATATTTACATGAGAGAATGAAGAAAATGGGGTGGGTGTAGTTAAAGAAAAACTACCCCATCACTACAAGCTTACCCAAAAAATTACAAATAAAAAAGGAATATATATATATATATATAAGTGCAATAACGTAAAGGGGAGGGGGGTTGAGCAAGAAATTAAAGGGATGACATAAAAGTAAAGAGGGAGGGATTACTTCAAATTAAAATGGATAACATAAAAGTAAAGCAAGAAAAATAGAAATTCCTAGATGCCTATATGAAATGGGATTTCTTCCCCTAAGGATTTTTCCCATATAAAGTCTAGGAGATAGTTCAATACCCATCTAGGAAAATATTCATAACATCACAAACAAACAATAACAATATAGACATAATGATAAAAAGATATATACACAACAATATAAGAATTTAAAGCAAGTAAGAACAAAAGACAATATGAATGTAATATATAGATAAATGACGTTTACATGAGAGAATGAAGAAAATGGGATGGGTGTAGTTATGGAAAAACTACTCCATCCCTACAAGCTTACCCCAAAAATTACAAGTAAAAATGGAAGAGGTTTTTTTTTTTTTTGGTGGATTTCCTAGAGAGAAAGAGAGGAGAGAGAATTTTTTTTTCAGAATTTTTCCACTCTATTTCTCTCTCTTTTTTTCTCACCAAAACTTCATTTTTTTCCCCAAAAAATGAGGGGGGATTTATAGGAGGATGAGGGAAAATGGGGGTTAGGTGTAGTGTATCAGGATACACTCACCAAGCCGCCCAATGCGTAGCTGCCCAAGGCAAGGGGCGGCTAGGTGAGTGTATCCTGATACACTACACCTAGCCCCCTATTTTTTACCACCTCATGGGACTATTTTGTCATTTTCTTAGTTTCTAGTCCGATCTTCGTGCAGCTGTTTGGAGGCCTTTCTGAGCTCCGGGTTTTCAAACTTTATATTCTTGGAAAGCTCTGGATGTCTAATTTCCAATGGTTTTGGCCTTGCAAGATTTGGAGCTACGGTCATCGAGATATGGCTTCCAGAATGAAGATGACACAGTGTTAAAAAATTTTGTGACGTTTTTCCTTAAAAAATTCGTATCTTCCAATTTGGGGCAAATATCATTGAGCCCTTTTTATGAGAGGTAGTCAAGACCTCGTTCTTCAAGTTGGTTCAACTAGGTTGCTCCAGTTCCTGTCCAATCGGTACAGTTTATTGTGTAAAGTTCGCCCAAAACTGTATATTTTTCCTGAAAAAAGTGAAGTATTTATTGGGGTTTTTGATATTTTGGTGATATCTCATCTGTTTTTAACTCCAATTTTGGCCCGTAAACTTTCATTTTGAAGGGAAAAATATGCCCTACGATATGTCCAAAATTCAACTCCATCTAACGGTTGGATAAAAAAGTCAACTTTTTGACCATATCAAGTTAGGGTTTTGGCCTTAATTGTTATAAAAAAAGGTTTTTGAATGTTGTGATCCTTTAATCCACTATGCAATCATGTTGTGATTTTGGCATTTGTTTTTGGCGTATGAATCGAGGCCTGACAAAATACGGTATCGACACGTTGCAGGTGGCCATGGAAGGGAGTTTGGGCGAGAGAGAGAGAGATAGACAAAGAGGAAGAGGGAGAGAACTTAAGAGAAGAGTAAAGTTTATTTGAGAATTAAATTTTGAAAAAAAAAATCTAGAAGAAGAAAGGGAGTCAATGGCGGTATTTTGAAAAATATTTCAAGGGCAAGATGGTCCTTTTATTTGAGTTAGTGGAGTTATCTGATATGGTTTTTTTGGGACACGTGTCAATACAGTAACATGGCATACTTTCTCCACTGCTATGAAGTAAGTCTTACCAATGCCTAGAAATATACCATTCAAAGAAACTCATTGGCATCCTTTGTTCGTTTCCGATCCCATTTGACCTTTCAGAGAAACTCTTGCATACACCCACCGATGGATGCTCTTATCTAGCTTCATCTTCACATTCCACTACTCCGGCAGTTTCGCACTCCTCTGCCCTTCTCGATAAGGCCTCGGCAACTTTCCATAACGCTTCAGCCTATATTGAGTATGGATGAAGTATTTTACATTGTGCAACTTTTGTAGATTTTTTTTTTTAATTTTTATTTTGTGAAGATGTGTTTATATTGTTAACATGTCAAATATGATGTGCTTAGTGGGAAAAAGAACCAAATTTATATTATCACTGATTATATTCTTAAAGGATTGAGTTAAAAAGACTATTATGAAGAATTGGATAATTTGTTTAATTTGCTAAATATGATACATGACACACATGAATGTGAAAGGAAAGAGTGGAAAATAATTGTTAACCATCTAGCACTTTGGTCAAAGATACATTATGTGACCTACATGTGATTTTTTTGTGACTTGCCAACTCGCCAGTGACACATAGCAAAAGAAGAATAAAGGTTATCTGATATGAATGTCGCGACCTCGTTGCGACCGGCCTGGTCGCGACCGACCAGGATGCGACTAGGTTGCAACTTGCTTGGTTATGACTTTTATGCATTTGGTTTGAGCTTTAATCGTAAAGGTAGGATTAAAGGTAGTGTTTTTAATATTATCTTGAGAAGATCAACCGTATTTAATGAATAAAGCCCATGTTTTTGTTGGCTTAATTTTGTGCCAAATTTACAAGTATTTGTTCTCTCATTTCAATGTATTTTTTCTAGGAAAAATGTTTTTTGTTGTTGTTGTTGTTGATAAAACCCCATAGACTGAAAATATAAGCATACAATCAGGTATCAATCATCCAAAATAGCTACAAAATCCGATACAAAGCTTTTTGTTAGCAGCCCTAGTCTCTGCTCATCCCAGCTCTTTCCTTTTAGTTTAATGAAAATTAAAGCTTATCAAAAAACTAAAAAAAAAGTCTTAACACACCCTAATATAATACAAACCAAGGAGTTCTCAAAAACACACACCCAAAAAAAAAAAAAAAAAAAAAGAGAAGAAAAAGAACAACACCCTCATTCTGAAGTGGGGGGGCAAGTGTCCTCTATCCAATAGAATGTGGTAGTCCAATATGATAATACCACATTAGAAGGGGGGTGTCCACCGTCCCAAGGCAAGTCTCCTCTATCCAGTTGAATGTGGCAGTCCAATATGATGATACCACATTGGAAGGGGGGGTGTCCACCATCTCATATACCACTGTAATGTGCAAATGGAAAGCTGTTTTTCCATCATTATCAGCTTCTCAATCACTTCTCTCAATGAAGCGTGTGAAGAAAATCTAGCATCAAAGGCAAGGAAGACTCCTGTTGAACCCAATAAATAGTTCCCATTCTGATGGGTAAAAACTTTCGCCGATGCCTTGTGATAAAAAGCTCTTCACTTCTGGGCTCTCAAAAGCTTGATCTTTTGCCTCTCCAAGAAACAAGCATCCAATCTCTCCATCTCTAAACTAACCTTAATCCTAAGGTATCTCCTCTAAACTAGCATCCTCTTCGCCATAGCCCTAACCCCCTCCATGAGAGCTGAGAGAGATTCGTGAGAGAGTTTCTTAATAGAGTTCTGGGTCAGTGAGAGCGGCAGGTTCGTGATGAGAGGAACAAGCATGAGAATGAGCATGAGTGAGTTGGGTAAAGGCATAGCCCCGCTAGCCCCATATTAGGGCATGGGCCAGGCCCAGGCCCTTAACAAGTTATATAAATTATTTAAAAAAAAAACCAAAAATGCTTAATTTTTAAATAAAGAAAAAAAATTATTACATTCGAGAGATAAATTGTTGGGGTGATGAGGACCTTAACAAGTAAAACAAGCATTAAAAAATTATTAGATTCAAGATATTATTCATGTCAAAGGAAAAAAAAATTAGGTACAAAAATTAACTCAACCTTCATAGAATTTTTATTTTTTTTTATAAACTTCAAAAAAACTAATTTAAGTTTAGATCTAAGGAGAATAAAAACAAATTATTGATTAATTTTAAAAATTAACTACCAAATCATGAAATAAAGTTTTCAAAAAGTTAAGATCTAAAAAAATAATAATTTAGATCTAAGGAAAAAAAATGTTCAAATATAAGTAGGATAAAAGAAAAATTATTGAAAATTAACTACCAAATCATAAAATAATTGTTTACAAAACTATTATCTTTAGATAATCTAGATCTAAAATAAAAATAATTTAGATCTAAAGAAAAAAAAATCAAATTAGTCATTCAAGATAAATAGTTTTAAATCCAAGAAAATCAACTATCAAATCATAAAAAAATAATTCAATGATCTTAAAAATAATTCAATGATATTATAATTCAAGATCTAAACTATGAAAAATTTTACAAAAAATTTTATTATTAAAGATCTAAACTATAAAATAAAAAAATTGATTCAAGATCTAAACTACAAAAATTTTAAAGAAAAGTTTTGAAAAAATGATTTCAAGATAATAATAGTTTAGATATAAGAAAAAAAATTTATGAATAATTCTAAAAAAAAAAGTTTTGAAAAAAATTTGATCTAATAAGATCTAATAAATATGTAAACTATAAAAATTAATTTTTTTTTAAAAAAAAATTGAAAAAATAAGTTTAGATCTAAGAAAAAGTATAATTTTCAGATTCACATGAACTACAAAATTATAAAGGAATAGGATTCAAATTTAAAACCTTAAACTCTTAATACAGTTTATAATTGATGTAGATTTACATGAAAGTAAATAAATAAATAAAATTTAAAATATAAAACGCATAAAAGTGGGCAAAAATAAAAATAGTCCCTTGAGAGATACTAGTATTAGACAAGCAAAAGCCCTTGACATCAGAATCAGAGCTGCAGCCGCTCGTACTGCCTCCATAGCCATAGCATCCCAAATGTGAGCAAACACAAACCATAGCATCCCAAATGTATTTTTGGTAGAATATAATTGAGTCTACACCCAACCTCCATGTGACTTGTCAACCCGTGAGTGACACGTGGTGTGGACGCCTAAAAAAAATCTCGGGTTTTAGGGTAGTCGCACATTAGGTCCTTGGCAACATGATTTTTGTGTGCTTGTATCACTAGGGTGGGGTGGGTGTATGTGAGTCTATTTTTCTTATTTTTTATTTTAAGAGTCGTCACCAACCATTGGTTTTGTTTTAGGTGTGATTGGTTACCTAGGGTTCAAATTCATTTTAAATTGCCTAATAAACTAAACAAAATTTTAAGGGTTTATTAATTAAGGCAAACTGAAAAGTCTCGAACCAAAGATCTTGGACTCGGAAGTTTGGTTACGTGTGGGGAAGGTATTAGATACCCCACAACGCCTATCCAAAGATAGTACCTCATTTTAATTTATTTCAAACGTCATCTTTTTAGTGAAGAAATAGAATACTTGGTATTTTTATATTTGAAAAGGTTTTGCAAACAATATATATATATATATATATATAACCAAAACTTCTGAAACTCTCACAATTTTAATCCCTAGCATAATATTTAAAAAATAAAAAATAAATCATTATCATTTTTTTTTAAATAAAATTATTTTTGTTTAGTCCAAACTTAATAAAGAGTGAAACTCTATCTCTCTAACGAGTCCAATTTAAAGTCAAACTGATCATTATCATATATATATATATATATAACGAATTCAACTTTATCAGAAAGCACCGATACATCTGCTACCCAAACTCCAATAGAATAGCGATAGTATAAGCAAGCCAGAAGTTTTCTGTCATTAATGCATTGGTCACCAAGTGTTGACCAGCCCATATCAACACATCATGACAAATTAACGGCTCCCATGAGTAAACCTACAATTTCCAAGCATGTATGTACATGATGTTTAGGTACCATCTTCATACAATTTCATTAAACTACATGACAATGACATTCCAAATCTTAAAACTATCTTCCAACTAGAAAATAGGGTCCTTCCATCGGGATGAAAGGTGATTGCTTTTTTGATTAATGAATTTTATGTCGAATTTGTTTATATAGTTATTATTAATGAATTTCAATTCAACATATGTGGATATTTGTTTATATTGTTATTAATAAATTTTATCTTTTATGTTGAATTTTTTATTTGCTATATGCCTAAATTTTTATTTCTATCTTATTCTTTTGTTATGTTTAGAAATGATTTTTTTTTTAGTATTTGGGTTAATCTCCATATCTATATTGACATTGTTTTCATGGGTTTGGTTTTTGGGTTGAAATTTCTAGTAATTATTTTATGTTGTATATGGCAGATGAAACATCTCTATTTTTTTAGAGAAAAATCAAAGTTACAACCTATGTCTTCCAGCCCAGGGATAAATTTTTATTTGGTATGTTAAATATAAATTTATTGAATTTGAAGGGTTTTATTTGGTTTTGAAGTAGAATTTGGGGATTCTATAAATTTGGAAGTTTTAAGTCTTGGGATTTTTGGTATTTGCGTCTTAGTAGGTTGATCTTAATTCTTTATCTTTAAATGCTTTTTATTTGGGTTCATGTGATTGTTTGTTTTCTTAATTAAAGCTATGATTTTTGGTTGATTGATTATTTATTTGGATTCAACATAAAAGATAATGGAATTAGGTGTTATAATTTTAATATTGTTCCATATTTTGAATTGTCTATATTGTTATTACTTCGACTAAGTAGGATTGAGAAAAGCATAGAAGTTAAATATTTCTTCATTTTAAAAAAAATACTAACTAGCAAAATGTATATAATATGCATATTATTAACCCAATTTTCTATCTCCAAATTTCTTAGATTTTATTATAAATAATTTTTTGTGCATAAACAACATTCTAACACTGCCACGTCAAAGTTGTGGCAAAAAAGTTGTAAAATAATATGGTCCTAAAACTACTCTTATGACTATGATGAGATGAGATAAATTTAAATTCTTTACTCATTGTTGGATTTTTTTTTCATAGTTAATAACTTTCCCGTGCATTGCACGGGTTAGCGACTAGTATACTATATAATAAAAGTTAGGCTTAGATGTTGTAGTTGCGCGCTAAGTGGCTTCACCATATTGTAGTTTTTTTTTTTAGATTTTTAGATTTTAAAAATATATATAAAATTTTTCTTCTCCTATAATTTCTAAGTTGATAAAAATATTAATTTGATTACAATCCAAATTCTTCATCTTATTTATGTAATCCTTATTTTTTACGTGTAGTGTATTAAAAAGAAAAAACAACAATTTTTTTTTTTTATTACTACACTACTCGTAAGAAAAATTTTATATAAAAAAAAGTTATATATTACTAATAAAAGTCTAATCAATATTACTGATTTTTTTTTTTAGATTTAAAATGATAAGACACGTAAAAAAAAAACATGGATAAGATAACTAATTTACTTAGATTAGGATTGTGTAACCATTAGTATTTTATTTAAAATTTAAAATTATAGATAAAAAATAATTTTAGAAAAAAATACACTCTAATTTTTTTTTTTTTGGATAGAAACATTTTTTAGCAATATATAATTTATTAGAATTTCACATAGGATAGGTGTTTCTTTAATTCCAAACCATCTAATAATTTAACTTCAATATAATTTGAATTCTATGTCTAATAGAACTCTCCCAAGTCAATGCATCATAAGTGATGAGTTTTAGTGTTTTACTTTTTGTTTTTTTTTAAAACGTTAATTGTGATCATTTTTTTAATACATATCTTTTTCAATAATTCTATTTCTCTTATAATTCCTAAATTGATTAGAAATCTAACATCTTCACAATTGAAAATGCTCTATATATACGGTTTTTGTTAGTGTATTCTTATATATTTATATGCACAACTTCTTCATTTACGGCTTCTTTCTTTCTCTTTTTTTTTTTTTTTTTTTTAAAAAAAAAAAATTGGAGATAGAAACACTACTTATTTTTCCAAACAATTTTTTCTCTCGCCATTTTTAATATTAAGTTTGTATCTCTCTTTTTGTTTGTAGTAGAATACTTTATTAAAACCACACTATTACAAGTATGTTTCTATTCTTTGTTTTTGTTTCTATGGTTTTGCTTATGAGTCATAAATGCAATTTTAAATCCATGAAATCAATTATATGAACCTCTATAAATATTTCACATTTATGATTTGTCAGGCATTTATTTGAGTTTGTTTTGTTTGTAGTAGAATGTTTTATCAAAGCCACCATCCACCCTATTAAAGGTATATTTCTTCTCTTTGTTTTTGTTTTCTATGGTTCTGTTTATGAGTCATAAAGTCAATTTTAAATCCATGAAATTCATATATAAGCCTTTTTTGAAGAAAGTTTCAATCTATGGTGTCCGCTCCTAATAGTTCTTTATTATCAGACCAAGACAGCAATTGGTTTTTGGTGTAGGCGGGGATTGAACCCTAAATCTCTTATAGAACCATCAAAGACTTTACCAGTTGAGCTAACTGGAACCCACAAATTCATATATAAGCCTATATACATATTTCACATTTATGATCTGTCTAACATTAGTTATTATTTGAGTTGGTTTTGTTTGTAGTAGAATGCTTTATCAAAACCACCATCAATATTATTACTGGTAAGTTTCTATTCTTTGTTACTTTTGTGTGTGTGTGTTTTTTATTTATGATTTTGCTTATGAGTCATTAAAAGGTAATTTTAAATACATGAAACCTACTATATAAACCTCTATAAATATTTCACCTTCATGATTTGTCCGCATCAATTATTATTCGAGTTAAACTTAAAGGGGTGGAGATTTATCCTTTCGCCATAATATTCTTCCTTTTTATCCTACAAAAATATGTTTAGTTTTTTTCTTCTTCTTTTGTTTGGTTTTGCATTTATGAATTATTTGTACTCATTTTTTTTTTTTTTTTTGTCTCTCATAGGCTTTATATATTTATTATTTAAAAATGATCAAATTTTGTATTTCCTCCTACAACAAGGGTTTCATCTTTTTTATTTCTAGGTTGTATTTGAGTTATGCTTATATGTGCATTATTAGATTAAATTAATTTTCTTGAATAGTAAAATTTTTATGTTACTATTTCTCATTTTTATTTTTGTTGTTAGTAATATTATATGTGTGCACTACGAAAATGTCATTATAAGACAATTGATAAGTTAGAAGAGAATTATGTTTATTTTTTTGGCAAATGAAATACCTTTGGTTAAGTTTCCATAGGTTTTTAATTATTAAATTTTGGAATTTTTTCATATAAATATGTTGTGATATTGCTTGATACTTTTAAGACAAAATAATTTATATGCAATTTATTTAATCTAGATTCAAGTGATTATTGATTTATTATTGCTCAATAAAATTATACTAAAAGTTTATAACTAAAATCGTGCAATGCACGGGCATAATACTAGTATACACACACACACACACAAATACGTACAGACATACATGTGAGTAACTATTTATTTATAATACCAAGTGAATATTAACTCCAATGAACATTTACAAATAAGGCATGCGAGGTATACATGTAGGTAGCATGTGAAGGAACATACAAGCATGTGAGTAGAATATTTAATAGATAGATAACATGTGAGTACTAAACTACTATACACAAACAAATTACAACACAAATAAAAGGAAAGAGTTACAACAGTAGAACATTTTTGTCATCCACAATTTTCTCATTTATTATCATGCATAAATATGACAAATAAAATACGTCAGTGCCAAAGAAGTGGAAGGGCAATGTGAGCTTGATTGTTGTCTACGGAATTAAGGAAATGAATTGTAGACACAAATACTTTACAAAATCATTCTAAGGAAATGTTTTAAAATGCATGAATAAATTTACGACGTTAACTCTATTTTACTTTTTTTTTGAAAGGAAAATTTGGAATGACACACTTTTCTTTTGGTAAATTTTGAGAAGTTTTAAGGATAATATTTTCAACATTTTTTAAAAACCCTTTTGAACAAGCAAAGTTGCAAAGGGAAACAAGTCTTCAATTTTAAAGAAAGGTTTTTTTGAAAAGTGCCATTGTTTAGGGAACCCGAAAATTCAATGAGGAAACTAAAAATTTCAAAAATTTTAACATTTAAAAGACAAGGATTCATGGGTTTGAATTTTGAAAGAAAGAGGATTTAAATTTTAAATAGTCCCATGAATTTTGAGAAAGGAGTTTTAGGAACAGAATATCACTTTTAGAAAATCTTCTTCTTTTTTTTTTTTTTTTTTTTTTTTTTTTTTTTTTTTTTGCAAAAGATATTAAAAACGGTTTGGAAAAAAACTTCTTTGAAAAATTTCATGAGTTTTTCTCTTGAAAGATTTGAATTAAAAATCCCATGATTTTTGTATAAAGACAAATTTCTTTTAAAAAGACTTTGCTTGTTCAAAAGATTTTTTCTTTGAAAGAAATTCCAACGTGGTAAAAACATTTTTGAAATTTTTTTTTTGTTTTGAACACATTATTCTCGGATTTTTCTTGAAAGAAAGGAGCAAAACATTTAATAAAAAAAAGCATTTTAGACAAAGACATTTTTTTTGAGAAAAAGCATTTCTTTGAAGAAAAGTTTTAAAAGAAAACCCTTTTTTTTTTAAAGGCCTTATTTTGAAAAGAACATGTTTTTTTAGAAAAGGGGGGAAAGAGAATTTTATTTTGAAAATCATTTCCTTAGAAGAGTTTGTAAAGAATTTTTTTAACCCAAGCAACTTTAATTTATGGCAACGATATTGAGAAAAATAAAGACCAACAATATAGAGAGTGCTATGTATTTAAAAGCAAGTAAAGTAAAGTGTTGAAAAATAAATAGCAAGGAAAGTAAAGTCCTGAAAAATAAAGAGCAAGGAAAGTAAAATGCTGAAATTTAAATGATATTAAAATAAAGAGCAAAAATATTATAATGGTTTATAGGAAAAGTTTTTTTTTTCCCTCTCTTAAATAAATTTTAATATCTTTCAAGTCCTATGTGGATGCTTCATCAAAAAGAGATAGGAGTTCTAAACTATCAACCATCCTTATGAGACATACCCATATTGTGCTTTACTTTGAGGTTTAAAATCCATTTAAGAGGGCTGAGTAGAAAATCTTTTTTATTTAGGTGTTCAGATAGTAGTGTGTGTGTGTGTGTGTTGTATATATAGGTATATACATGGATAAATTGTAATAATGATGTTTGAGTTTGAAGAATATTGTTTCATAAAGTTGATAAAGTGAAAATTACAAGTAATAATGATGTTTGAGTTTGAAGAATATTGTTTCTTAAAGTTGATAAAGTGAAAATTCGAAATTCAGTATTTTCGATCGGTTGATGCTTTGGCTTGATCAATTAAAGCTTTGGCTCGATTGATCGAAATGGTAAGAAAATAATCTTGGAGTTTCTGGATGATTTGATCGCTATTCGATTCCTGTTCGATTAATCGAAAAGAGCATTTGATCGATCGAAAGGATCTCTCAACCAATCGAAACTCGAAAAAACTGAATTTTTTGCAAAATTTTACGGCGATTGCTTTGAAAATTTGAAGAGGTTTCAAGCCTTGTGAACAGTTTTATGAAACATTTTAACTCTCGATACGTGCCTTTTGATGAAATATAACCTTATGGGTATAAATAGAGGCTTATGTTCACTTGAAAAATAGTAAGTTAGAGAGAAACACAAGAAATCCTATGGTTGTTCTCTAAAATTGTTATCTATAAAACCCAACAACTTGGTTGTGTCCTAAGGACAAATTTACGATAACCCTTTAGCAACAATAGTATGGGGGCAAATATTGTCTAAGGATAACAATTTTATGCGTTCAAGTTATATTTTTCTGTTTGTCTTTTGTGCTATCCTTGTTCTTCCTTTATTACTTTGTGTATTATTCCCAACAGTATGTATGTATATATATATATATATATATATAGTGCAATAAAGTAAAGGGGAGAGGGATTGAGCAAGAAATTAAAGGAATGCCATAAAAGTAAAGGGGAAGGGATTACTTGAAATTAAAATGAATGACATAAAAGTAAAGCAAGAACAATAGAAATTACTAGATGCCAAGATGAAATGAGATTTCTTCCCCCTAAGGATACTTCCCATATAATTAAAGTCTAGGAGATAGTTCAATACCCATCTAGGAAAATATTCACAATATCACAAACAAACAATAACAACATAGGCATAAAGATAAAAAGATATATACACAACAATATAGGAATTTAAAGCAAGTAAGAACAAAAGACAATATGAATATAAGAACTTCATATATAGATAAATGACATTTACATGAGAGAATGAAGAAAATGGGATGGGTGTAGTTATGGAAAAACTACCCCATCCCTACAAGCTTGCCCAAAAAATTACAAGTAAAAATGGAAGAGGTTTTTTTTCCATCGGTTTTTGGTCCGATCTTCGTGTAGCTATTTGGAAGCCTTTCTGAGCTTCGGTTTCTTCAACTTTATATGCTTGAAAAGCTCTGTATGTCTAGTTTCCAATGGTTATGACCTTGCAATATTTGGAGTTACGATCATCAAGATATGGCGTTTGGAAAGAAGATGATGCAGTGCTGAAATATTCTATGATGTTTTTCCTTAAAAAATTCGTATCTTCCAATTTGGGGCAAATATCATCGAGCCCTTTTTATGAGAGGTAATCAAGACCTCGTTCTTCAAGTTGGTTCAGCCGGAATGCTCCAGATCCTGCCCAATCGATACAATTTATTGCGCGAAGTTGGCCTAAAAACTGCATATTTTTCTTGAAAAAAATGAAGTATTTGTTAGGGTTTTTGGTATTTTGGTGATATCTCATCTATTTTAACTCCAATTTTAGCCCGTAAACTATTTTTTCAAAGGGAAAAATATGCCTTATGAGACGTCCAAAATTTAACTCGATCTAATGTGAGAGACCACGCCCCCGGCTCGTCTTTTTTGGAGTGTTGGGTCAAACTCACGTGAATGAGTGGAATCGTGTTATTGCCACTCAAAATGGAGATTCGACTGATTATATTTTCCCTTTTAGATTAAGGATTTTACAATGGAGTCGCCACTTATTTAATTATTGGAATAAATAAGAAAGCCAAAATTGAAAATTTTCTCATTTTATTTATTTGAAATTGAATTTACATTGATCATAGGAAATTACATGACTTTGGTCCTAGATACAATCTATGATAAAGTACATGATTTTGTTTCCTAGTTACAACCTAAAAATAAAAAATTACATGGATAAGCATTTGATCTACTAATCCTTGATCTAAACTTGGAGGCTATGTTACAAGGTGGGAAGGTGTTAGACACCCATCTTGTCCGGTGAAACCGGTTTTCTAGACTATGGAGACCAACATTCATATCACATCATCCAATATGTTATCAATCAATTTGCATGTTGAATTTAAAGTGTGTGCATGTGATAAATCCTAATTCAATTTATTAAGCATTTTACTTGGATTGAAAAATAAATTCTAATGAATGTGTGTGAATGGTGATATCCTAGATTCAAGAATTTAAAAGAATTATTAAACAAATATATTTTTCATGTTTTTAATGTGGATTTAAGATCGAAACCAGTGTCATGCATGAACATGTGATAAACAACCAAGAACATGTGAAGAATATATAAGAACAATTAAGAACATTCAAACATATTCAATGGAATTTAAATGATTATTATCATGCTTTAATCTTAAACTCTCATTATGGCAACATGAAAAACAATTAGGGAAAGAGATTATACCTTCATGCAAGATTCATATGGTGGAAGATGAGACTCTTGAGAGAGGTCTTAAGGGTGGAGGAAAATAAGAGTTAGGAGAGGAAGAGTGAGTCTCACTCAATATCTTGAGTTTCAAGAAGACCAAGATATGACAAGACTACTCAAATTCCTAGAACTCAAGAGAGGAGAAGAATGGGGTTTTTGTGTTTTGAAATGGAGGAGATGGGGGGTTTATATAGTAGTGATTGAGGAAATATGAATGGAAGACCATTTAATGAGGGTTGACAAAGAATCATGAACCTAAACCTCATTTTAGCCTTTGGGGAAATTTGGTGTATTAAATGGAGAGATTGGTGGGAGTGAAGAGCAAGCCAAAATTCGGTTTTCCCGTAGCTGCTGTAATAGCTTGTAGAGTCAAATTTAAAAAATCATATCTGACTCAATTCTGATCGAAATTGACTCGTTCTTATGCTCAAATTGAAGCCCCAGATGTCTAGTTTCTGAAAAAATTAACCTCATTCACAGATTCAAAATATTCTGAGAGATATCAATGAAATTGTGAGCAAAGGTCACTTGTTAGAAAATGGTTTCAGCACAATTAACATTAATAGGTCCCAAATTAGCTCCCAATTAACATTAAATGGCCCCCAATCACTCCCATTTCAGACTTAATTAGTTCCAAATTTACCCTAATTAAAAGATAATTACACAAATTACTCATTGAATAATTAATATTTATCTATCTAATTAATAGGTGTATGCAACCTCACCAAAAAATGTAGTTCTAACCAATCAAATTATGACACATCATTAATCTCAAATTGATTATAATTATAACCAATTGGAATCAATTGTTCATAATCACATATAATTGGACTCAATTTGTGATAGTGCATTTCAGCCATTAAAACTTGATTTGATGATAACTTTCAATCTGGTGGTTCGATTAGAGCTTATGACCAGTCGATTTGATCGTTACAACATCAAGATCAATTTGGTGAAATGGGATTAAGGATCTAATGACCAGAATCAAGATGCATATTTCCAAGAAAAAATTACCCTTTTACCCACTATGTGAGGTTAAATGCGGGTTGCAAAATAGGGTGTTAACATCTAACGGTTGGATCAAAAAGTTAACTTTTCGACCATACCAAGTTAAGGCTCTGGCCTTAATTGCTATAAAATGAGTTTTTGAATGTTGTGACCCTTTGATCCACTATCCAATTGTGTTGTATTTATTTTTACCCTTTTTGGCTTGGAAACTTGTAATTTTGCACCTTTTTTTAAGTTTTTTTTTTTTATTTTGGCATTTGTTTTGACACGTGAATCGGAGCCGAACAAAATACAGTATCGACACGTGGCAGAAGAAGAATGAATGTTGTCTGATATAGCTGGTTGTGACCTGCCAGGTTGTGTCTAGCATGTATCCGGATACCACTCTGGACATTACATCATACTTCAAAATTGGTCAGGGATAGTTTTTTTTTACTAAATGATCAAGTTGTATCATATTAAGCGTTGTTTATTTCATTCTATGTTACTGAGATGTATTCTGGTATTTTGGTTTAATTTGATAAAACTTGGCTGGGTACATTGATATACATCTTCTTGTCAATCGTTATTCACCTTTCTTACTTGTCATCTTGTTTCAGTACTGGCAAATATTAGTTTACTTATTTTTGAATGTCCTGTCTATATGTTCTCTTATAACTTGTTTGAATTTCAAAGAAAATATTTATAGTCTTAAGTCGTGGAGACTTTTTTATTTTGACATTAAAGGAGATTACGGTAATTAATATATATATATATATATATATTGTAAAGACCAGATTTGGGTCCCTAACCCAAATAATCAATGAACTTAGCCCCAAAAAGTTCAATACAATGAATTTGTAGAGAGTGGATTGAAAAACTGGGTTTTAATGAATCGGACAATAAGTAAAGTGGATTTAGATGACAAGAAAATGAAGATAGACTGGTTTATTCTAAATAAAATTGTCATCAGCATAGTTCGAGGATATCAGTTCTTATATATTTCTCTCAAGTTAGATTACAAGTTCAATTCTTGATCGCTATAGTGTTTTTCTCTTCATTTCTCCCTCCCCCCTCTCATTGCCTTTTTCATATTTTATGCTCCCCCTTTGCCTTCATCTCTGCCCTCCACGTGTAAGTTAGATTGTTGATCTTGATCCATGTCACATCAGCACCTTCCTCAAATCTATGAAGAGTAGCTGTAAGGCTGAAAACTACTATTCAGATGTCACTTCCTCATTAATGCGGCCAGAGAGTTAGCTGCAGAGCATTTAATGCTGTGGTAGCAGCTTTCCCTTAGATATTTTCTAGCTCCCATTTGTCATGTACATTCACGAAGCATATTCTTATCAATAGAGTTTCCTCAAACCTCCCCTTGGACAACAGAGCACACTTTCTGACCTCCACCTTGTTAGTTGAGGAAATACTCCTCCTCGGCATACTTCATCCATCCTTCACAGTCATAGCTTGCTCGTGAAATTCAAAGTCTTACATCTTTCTTACTGTTGATCTGTCCTCGGACCACTGAGCCTCCACGGCCAAGTCCAAGGCCCAATATATATTTTTGGGCCCTCATCCCTACACACACACACACACACACACATATATATATATATATATATATATATTGGCATCTATATGTTTGAATTGCTATTTTAGTTTAAGAAAATGTAAAAATTATATATTGAAACTTATTCTTTTCCGTTGTAGCCATATCCATTAATTGAGGCCTTAGAGTCTGTGGTTGAAGGTTGCGATATATTAGACGGAAGATTACAAGTAGAAACTGAGGTTATTGTTTTCATCTTTTACGGGTTTCTTTTTTTGAGGTTTTTTTCTTTATTGTGAGTAGGAGCTCTGATGCAAAGACAATTTTATTTAATTTTAAAAGTTTATTCTATCTTTATGAGAGAGCTATGGTAAGGTTTGGATAGAACTTTTTCTTACTTAAAGTCAAGTTGCGTTTTCTGTTTTTTTTTTTTTTTTTTTTTTTGTGCCAGTTTTCTTGACTTTTGAGACAAAAAATACTGTTCATGACAGTGCGTGCACTGTTCACGTACTGTTCATGTACTGTTTACGCAATAAAAAATATTAAAAATGGGTCCCAAGGCACTATTCACACATTTAAAAATTATTTTGCTACAGTGTTTTCAGCAACAATCAGTTTTCAGCAACTTTCAATAACAATAAGTTGTATCCAAACGGACACAATATATAAGAGAGCTTGTAGACAATTTTATTTAGTTCTAATAGTCTATATGAGAGAGCTTGTAGCACTCCAATGAAGCCAATAAAATTATTTTAAGAACTTTTATTTTATGTGGCTTGGTTTAGTGACAATTTTTATATTTACTATGGCTGCGTTTGGTTCGCGTAAAACGATTTCCGGAAAATACATATTTTCCGGAAATGCTATTTTCCGAAAAAGGAAAATGTATTGAGGTTGTTTGGCTGTCTCGGAAATCGTTTTACGGAAAATCAATTCCGGTGTTTGGTTCGGACTGGGTTCTGGGACTGGATCGGACTGCGTGGACCAAAATCAATAGGAACAACAATGCAATGTGCAAAACATTATAACATATGCAAGTGTAAACATTATGTAAACATTATGTAAAATTATAGCAAATTGCTCATAGTAAACATTATGTAAAATTCCCCCGCAAATTGCTCACAGTAAACATTATGTAAAAGATAACTAAATATTTATAAATAAATAACTAAATATTTATAAATAAATATATAAATATTTATTTATAAATAAATAAATATAAATATATATAATGCCATCGGACTCAATCTAAAAAAAAAAAAAAAAAATACCGATCGGACTCACCGTTAAGTGTGGTGGTGGAACGGTGCTGAAATCGGCGAGGTGGTGGAACGGCGTTGAGTGGATTGGACTCGCCGTTGAGTGGTGGTGGTGGAACGGCGGTGAAATGGTTCTGGGACTGCGTCGAACGGCGTCGAAATGGTTCTGCGTTCTTGGCTCTCTCAATGTTGCCGGCGTGGATCGGACTGCGTGGATCGGACTGGGTTCTGGGACTGGATCGGACTGCGTGGATCGATTCATTTGTTCTGGGTTTCTCTTTTTTTTGGTGGATCGGTCCGTTTGTTCTGGGTTTCTCTTTTTTTTTGGTGGATCGGACTGCGTTGGTTTCTCTTTTTTTTTTGCGTTCTTGGCTCTTGTTGTCTGTTTTCTTGTTGTTTTTCGTTCTCACTCAAGTTCTCTCAGAGGCTCTCTTCTCTTTTCTGCGTTTTTGTGCGAGTGTGCGAGACCCGGAAATGGTTTGAAGGTAAAATAAAAGCGTAAAACCATTTCCGGGTCAAAGGTGAAAATATGGTCAAAGTTGAGGCATATTTTCCGGAAATTAGATTTTCCTTTGCCTTCCAAACACATGGGTCAGGTGATAAATGATTTCCTGAAATCATTTACCACCAAAACAAACGGACCCTATTTTACTTGCTGTTGTTCCACTTTCTCTTTATCAAAAATCAAATTGTGGGTGCTTGTTTGTGTGTTTCCTTAAGTTCAATTAATAACGGATTTTTGTCTGATTTTGTTTTTAAATGGGTCAGACATTATTTTAAGAAGTTAAATTCTGTAAGGTCAAAATTTGTAGCCCAAGCCCAAAAGATAAGGGATTGGAGCCCAATAAGCCCACTACAATAAATTTGTAGAAAGTGGGTGAAAGAGCTGGGCTGGTTGTGAATTAAACAACGTTGAATTAAGATATTAAGGGATGAACAAACGTAAAAACACACGTGGAAGCTAAACAAATTGATTTCCGAAGAGGTATATTATTCATTGAAAGGTGAGTACAGTTCTTAGGGCTACAATAAAATCTTTCTTCTCCTCTTCTTTCTTTTTTTCGGTCCTTTCTCATCAGATGCCTCTTCCCTTTATATAGCCTTCTTCTCAACCATCTTCACCGTACACTTGTTCTTCACCTAAGCATTCACTTGAGTGCATGTCACATCAGGTATCTTTTTTAGTTCTCCATGAGTGGTGGTAGCTGAAGTTGCACTGTTCAGGAGTCTTCTCCACATAAATGTGGCCAGAAAAGTTGCTGCAGTGCATTAAACACGGTGGTAGCAGCTTTTTTCTTTTAGATATTTCTTCGTTCTTATCATCTCCATAAATGCCCGAAACTTATCCTTATCATTGGAATCGCTAGGAAGATCACTCGAACCTCCCAGGTATCTGCTTGATCGAGACTCTTTATATCTGAGGAGAATACACTCTTCGGACTATATTCCTTGATCATTTCTAGGTATATCTCTCCTCCATGGAATCCTTATCAATCATTTTCTTCTCTTCGGACACACCGTAATCTTCAAATAGGGTCTTACGCCCAATACATAATATTGGGCTTTTACCCCCACAAATTCATTTACCTGAAAATTAACAGTAGTTTCACTAAGGAATTTTTGCGATCTTTGGAGCTTAAAACAACTTTAAAGCTAAAGCTAAAATTTTTATTTTCTAGAAAAAAAAAGTTTTATAATTCATTTTTCATATTTTATAAATTTAAAACTTTAAAGCACTATTTTCTTATAATATATGCTAAACACAAAATACTAAAAGAGCTTTCAGTGAAAACTCTTAAATATCACAAAAGCTCCATTACATAAAATTTTATAGTTATAACTCTATTTCCGACGTCAATGTCAAACGGACACAACAACTTTTATAATTGAATAAAATATCTAAATTTAAAATAAACCAAATAAGTAGAAAAAAATATTTATTTATTTTAAAATAAAAGACTAATCCAAACATAAATACTTATATTACATAACCAAGCTAATCCTGGGGTAGGGTGAATACTTATGCAAAAAAGAGAGAGAGGTGTAGTTACAATTTTTTTTTTCTTTCTCAAAAAAAAAAAAAAAAAAAATCAAAACGGTCCTCTACACAAAGTTCACTATTATGTATTGGTCGCAACTTATAAGGAATTATCTTTAGTAAATATGGAATCGATCGGTTTCCAATTACAGAATGATCAAGCGTAAAAACAAATCCATTAGAGCATCCACATCCGGATGCTAAATCTCATCCTATTTTACAATCTCAAAAAGCTACTTTATCTATTATACCATCCCATTTTACAATACACCCAACATCCCAAAATTCTATATCTCATCCTTTTATTAAAATATTATTTTTTTAAACTTTCTTTATTATTACTTTTTCAACCACCATTTTTTTGTTGTTTCAAATTAACTGCTTTTTCAAACGGTCACACACACACACACACGTTGGAATGTCCCTGCCAATTTTTTTTTCTAACACACACACACACACACACACACACACACGTTGGAATGTCCCTGCCAATTTTTTTTTCTAACACACACACACACACACACACACACACACAGACAAAGAACCTACCTGCCACAATGTCCCTGCCAAATTTTTTTTTTAAAACACACACACACACACACAGCCTGCCACAATGTCCTTGCCAAATATTTTTTCTAACACACACACACACACACACACACAGACAAAGAACCTACCTGCCACAATGTCCCTGCCAAATTTTTTTTCTAACACACACACACACACACACACAGCCTGCCACAATGTCCCTGCCAAATATTTTTTCTAACACACACACACACAGCCTGAAGAGTAATGGGTCGGAGAGAGAGGGGCAGAGAACGGAGAAAGAAAGACTGAAGAAAGAGAAAGTAATGAAAAATACTGAACAGCGTGAGAGATATTCCCGGCAAAAAACATTAAAATATTATTTTTTTTTTATAAGATTCAGCTACAGTACCATCTTACATTTGAGATGGTACTGTAGCTAAATCTCATTTTTTTTTTTGCATATGAGATTTCCCTTCCCGGTTGCTGGTGGATTTTGGGGTTGAAATGCCAAATGCTCCTAGCATTTGGCATATACAACCCCCAATGTAGTTGCTCTTACTCCAGTTAGTGATCCCCATAATAAACCATAGCCATTTACTCCAATAATAATGATTGAGGATGAAGACAATCTGCTTTGAACATTAATAAAGAAATGGAAGAAAATATTGTTTGTCCAAGCATGCACTAGTGTGAACATGGGAATTAACATATGATTTTTTTTTTTCTTTTATGAAATGTGAATTAACATACGAACATGTCACAACTGGTAAACATTCTTATACAAGACACATAAGTAGCTAGCATTAGGTTATTCAGCCCAAAAAAAAAAAAAGCTAGTATTAGGGTCCGTTTGGTTGGAATGGTGAAAAAGTGAGAGGATGGAAAAATGGGAAGATAGAAAATATTTTAATTTTCTTCTTTTTGTTTTGCTAAGAGTGGAAAAATGGAGGAATGAAAAAAGTAAGTTTGTTTAAATTTACGCATATACCCTTATTAAAAAATGATGCCCAATGTAGGGGCCTTTTTTTTTTGTGTTTGGGCTGGGTTGCTTCCTGTGGTGATGGGCCCAAATGTTTTCTTTTTTTGAGTAGGGAAGTTGAGACCGGCCCAACTGCAACTCACCTTGGGCCGGTTTGTGCACAAATTTTGCCTTGTCTGCCAGGAACACCCTTACGGCAAGCAGAGCTATTACAACAAGATTATGGCAGGCAGATATAATGACAATGAAAGCAAAAACAGAGTGCAGTAGCTTTTGTTAATAATAAACAACCTAATATCACAGTAGTAATAATGGTAATACTAACAATGGCTTTTATAAGAAAGAACAATTGATTGAACGATGATGGAAGTTAATCAAAAATAAACATCAAGCAAAAAAAACTGAGTCTGTAATGGCAAAAAGATCAAAGAGGAAGAACGCTTCTTCTCAATGAAACTAACCTCCCAGGAGAATATCCTGCCGTGGGGATTAGTGACTTTGAGGGAATCGGACCTAAGTGATAGATGTCTGCGGAAAAATTCTTACTGCTTTACTGTTCCCTAGAGAGTGGGATTTTTGAGGGGGAGAGGAAAGAAAAGATCTATTGGTGCATGCCTATTAGTTCTTCCTTTCTATGTTTTCCTTCCTCTGTTTTTCGGTCCCCTTTACAGGGCACGGCAAGGGTCCTTTTATAGGGCCTGCCGTGATGGTTTTTTACTATTTCACCCCCTAACGGCCTTTGTCTGGTCTGGGCATGCTTGCCGACCACCATCTGTACACTGCTTGCCCTTGCCAGACAAAAAAAAACAGATTGGTTTTGTTTCTGTTCGCCGTGGCACTGTCTTCTACCGTGGCTTAAATGCTTTCTCTCTCTTCCTATGGCATGCACCCAACGTTCCCTCCCCAACCTTACCTCTTTTGGGCGGTCTATCATCCCAGCAGGACGTACCTCCCAAAAGGGTTTGGACAGGGAACGTAAAATAAATCTTTTCCCCCCTCCCCACCACCAAACCGCACCCCCCTTTACCTCTTTCCACTGACCCATGGCCCCACCATGACCCATATTGGCTGGGTACAGGCTGGTGGCACCTGGGTCTTGCGCATGCTTTCCTGTTATGTACGTTCAAAAGCCCGCCTGCGGCCCGTGTGCTTGTTGTGCTCTGGAGCTTTGCTTGCATTCGTCTGCCATACTTCTTTGTTCTTTCATGTGGGCCGTTCTGTACTTTCACTGCTTCCCTTTGGGATTGGGCTTTTCTTAACACTGGGTTTCACATTTCTCTTGGCCCATTTCTCGATTTATGTCCATGTCTTGTTTCATTACTTGGCATTTCCTACCACGACGATATGTTCCTGCTAGGCCTCTTTTAAGCCTGCCGTTCCATTCTTTCCCCCAGTGACTTAAGAGAGTCTACTGGTGTTCTTACTCATGGGCTCCATTGTCCCTTTCTTTTTTCCTCTTTGTGCCTGCGGCCCTTTTACTTTCCTTGGGCTTCCTCGGCCCATTTACTGACTTTGCTTTCCCATGGGCTTTTACTAACTTGATTGGGCTTCCTCGGCCCAATCTCCTCATACTCATCCTTGGGGTTCATGGGCTTGCCATCAACCCCTACTTTCTTTGTTTACATTGCCTTAGGCCTGCCATGGCCCATTCTCACTTTTTCATACCATACTCTGCCCATGGGTGTCATTTTTCTCTTTCCGGGTCCTTTGGGCCCATTTGCTTCCTCAAGACCCATTTATTCATGTTATGGGCTTGTATTCTATTCTTCCTGCTGCTTGGGCCTAACAGTCTTATTCTATACCTGCCACTCTCATCGCCTGCTTTGCTGGGTTGGGCTGGCTTTACAAAAATGACCCTCAACACCCAATTAAAACCAAAAAGTGATAAACAACAAAAAAAAAAATCAATCACCTAAATTTATTAAAAAAATAAAAATCATGTCCATAAAAAAAATCACATCTAAAAAAGAATACTGAACAAGCCTGCCGAGTAAATCAAAAGAAAAAAAGAAGAAGAAGAGGGAAGTAAGTCCAGGGGGAAAAAAAAAAAAAAGTGGTAAGAAAAGCAACGTGAATGAAGCCTATGTGCAATTGCACACAGTGGCGGCTCTAGGATATATTTTTAGGGGGATCAGTAAGAAAATGTATTTTGGGTAAAAAAAAGAAGTGAATCTTGCGGTCTACATGATTTCTTTATTATAAATTTTTCATAATACGTACTAGCAAGAGAATAAAAGATAAGAAGTGCTATATCTAAAACATTTTCACAACACTTTTCCAACAAATTTTAGGTTATAAGTTGTTATTAGTTCTAATTTAAGCTCACTACTGAAATTACTTTTTTTTCCCCTCATTAGTAACAACTAGTAATAATTTGCCAATTAGGCTTTATTATGAGCGTATTATGAACATAGCATTCCTCATATAAGATAAACTATAAGTTCATTGTATATTGTTTATTAATGTGATGAAGATAATAATTATTGTTGCTAAGATTAAATCTTAGAAATCATCTATTGGTTTTAAATACAATCAACATATGAATTATTGTTGTTAAGTGAACTCCAAGTGAGATCTAAATACAATAAACTTTTATGTATTAGTTTATTTCAAATTTGTTAAGATGTAAACGGTTTTTTTTTAGATTTAAGATGAAAAAATTTATACTTTTGTTGTTAGGCTTACTATTTTTTCCCCCATATTTTATATCATATTGGTTTTTGTGTGTGTGTGTATTTAAAAAGACCAAGATATTGTCAAGATGATCATATTCAAATTCATTTAAGCTAGACTTAAAAAAAAATTTAGGTCTAAGAGGTTCAAAATTTATTTTAGGAGGATCAAATTAAAAAAATTATATACAAATTTTTTTTTTTTTTTGGCCCAACTCAGGGGGTTCATTTGAACCCCCTGGGTTGCACCTAGAGCCGCCCATGATTGCACATGGGCATTTTGATCCAAAAATGATGCCCAATTTCTCCCTTCAGTTTTCTCTCCATTTTAGGGAGAAAACTTTTTGGTGTTCTCAGGGAGAAAACACCTAGATCCCACCATTTATTTTTCTTCATTCTCACCCAACCAAACACACTCAAAAAAGTTTTCCTTCCTATAAATTTACGCATATACCTTTATTAAAAAATGATGTCTAATTTATACCATAAAAGTGATAAACAACCAAAAAAAAATCAATCACCTAAATTTATTAAAAAATAAAAATCATGTCCATAAAAAATCAGGTCTAAATAAAAATTAAAAAAAACACACAAAAGAAAGCAAAAGAAAAAAAGAAAAAAGAAGAAGAGGTCAGCAACGGCCGCCCAGTAAATCAAAAGAAAAAAAGAAAAAAAAGAAGAAGAGGCCGGCAATGTCTAGGCAAAAAATAAATAAATAAATAAATAAAAAAGGCTGGCAACATCCAGGAGGAAAAAAAAAAAGATAAAAAAAAAAGGTGGGAAGAAAAGCAACGTGAATGAAGTTTTCGTCCAAAAATGATGTCGAATTTCTCCTTTCAATTTTTTATCCATTTTAGGGAGAAAACATTTTAGTGGATCTAAGAAGAAAAGACATGGGTCTCATCATTTATTTTCCTTCCTCCCTACCCAACCAAACATACTCAAAAAAGTTTTCCTCCCTATTTTCTCTCCAAAGTTTCTCATCCATCTTATTTCACTTCCAAACAAACACACTATTAGGATTTTTATTTTATTTTATTTTTGAACTCTCATTCTGCATAATTTTTTTTCATACTGTCATTATTTATAATCAAAGTACATGTTTTCCATTTGATATTTTTTTAAAAAATTAAAATTCTTTTCCTAACATATTATTTTTATTTATCAAAAAAAATATTTATACAGCAAAAAAAATTAATTTTTTCTATGAACATGAATATTTTGAGTAATGCTATGAACACAATAAAAATGTACAAAAATTTAATAATATTTTTAAATTATTATAACAACAAATTTTAATTAGAGATTGTCGTGGACATGTATGAGTTGGCATGTTAATCTAAAAAATAATGTGATATTTTGTTGTGCCTTCAATATTATTCAATTTAATTTTGGAAAATATTAATGGATGCTCTAAGGGTATTTGTTGGTTAACCATTTTATGAAAGTTTTAATAATAAAAAAAATGTTTTGACATTTTTTTCTATTTCTTATAAAAGTTGTATTAATTTTTTTTTAAATTGATTGCTAACTAGCCTTAAAGTACTTATTAACAATACTCTTTTTTTTATCAAATTATTTTTTAAAGAATTACTTATTGCGATTCATTCATATTAATTTAACAATATTTCCAAATTAGTATATAAATAAATTTAAATTAAAGATTGTCATGAATCCATATGTGAATTTGCCTGTTAAAAAAAATTAATGTGATATTTTGTTTTGTTCCAGTATTGTTTATTTTATTTTTTATATATATATACAAGTGTCATTAAAAAATTAAAAAAAAATGGTACGGTACAGTAAAAAATATGCCAGGGCTCCCTTGCACCACTTTATAGTCTATAGTCGTACAACAGAGTCTATAGTCTTAAAAAAAAAAAAAAAAAAAAAGGCTGAGATAAAAGTCAGTGATTTGGTGCTGCTCTTCTTTCAACTCAATTGAAAGCTCAAAAATTAAAAAGCATTGAGAATCCAACCCAAGCGTGAGAATTGAGAATTTTTGAAAAATTGAAATGACTGACGCAAAACGGCATCGAGTTTAGGCAAATAGGAGCGAAGAGTGAGAAGAGAAAAAACCGAACCGAAATTCAAAGCAGGACGGGACCCCACCAGCCCCAAGTACTGCCTTTACCTTACGTTCTAATCAAAGCATCTTCTCTTTTTATTCTATACTCTCTATTCCACAGATACCCTAACCTACTCTCCAACACTCTCCACCATCAGATGTTACAGCGACGCCAAAATTAAACTAAATGCAACTCTCTACAGTAGGCCCACCTTCACTTACCGTTCAACCGCTTAGATTCATCTAAGAAACAAATTTAAGGAAGACATTTCAATTCTGCACCAACTTTCTCAATTATTTAATATAATTGATTGTCGGTGAATAATAAATGTGATGCATCGTTACAAAAACAACAAATAATAAGTAACAGTCTGTCCTATAAAGTAATTATAAAAAATTGGTATTTTTAGTCACTGAATCATTGGCACCGGTCGCTAAAGCGGTTTCTCCGGCCACTAGATTGGTGACCTAAAAAGGAAGAAGAAGTTATTACATATTTTTTTTAGATTTTTTCCACCAAAAAATTCATAAAAAGTCATATATTAATACTATTCAAAGACAATCAACTATAGATATTAAACCGCATTAATTCATAAGAATATTCACTAACGCAAAAGGTATCTATCACAAATTCATGTACATGTATGTGTTTTTCTTGATATATTTGTTTTTAATTTCACTCAACTTTTTTCCAAAAACCATAAAACAAATGCAATTTTTTTTTTGAAAAATTATAAAATAAAAATTGCGGGCGAGAAAATAAATCACCACAACAGTTGAATGAGTAGTGTTGTCCAAGAACTTGTCCAACCTAACCCACATACCTAACCGATCGGACCCAAGTTGACCACCACTTGATCTACTGTTTGTAGTATTTGATGGTGTGTCGAGTAGTGGGTTTACTCCTCCAAAACTCGATCACACCCAATTTGATCAACAAAACTAGCAAAATTTGGTGAAATCTACCAAATCCAACAAGATCTCTCTAGATTTTGGTTGTTTTTTTGCTTCTCTAGTACGATTGATTCGCCCACCACCCTTAGGAGGCTTATCTAGTGGTCCTCTCTGGTTAAGGACGGGTCGACTTCTTCCTCACTAGATTTGGTAGTGTCGGGTGCGGTTTAAGCACAAACTTGACCTAGACCAATCAGTGGACACCCCTAAATATGTGTTTTTGTTTTTGGAAAAAGAACACATGGCGGAAGACTATTTGTGGAGGAATGAGCTGAGAATCAGGCGAACTACAAAGAAGATAATTTTAAGTAAGGCCGGAACTAAAAAGAAAATTAAATCCCTTTAAATGGGGAGTTACGGAATCTGAGCCCTGGCCCCACTCCCACCTTTTTTTGGTATAAAAGTAAAACCAAAC
This sequence comes from Quercus ilex subsp. ballota, assembly GCA_032727855.1. Classification (NCBI taxonomy): domain Eukaryota; kingdom Viridiplantae; phylum Streptophyta; class Magnoliopsida; order Fagales; family Fagaceae; genus Quercus; species Quercus ilex. The sequence goes on from CM064909.1 coordinate 31,345,146, forward strand.
GCTAACCACATACTACACCACCCTTCAAACTAAAGAAACACAAAAAAAATAAAAAACAACAATTGCTCTCCTCTCTCTTGCTCTGCCTCAGAGAAACAGTCTGAGACAAAGGAAAAAGGCAAGTGGTCGAGATCCGGCGAGCTGGTTCGTCGGGTTTCGCCCATTTTCAACGTCGGAGCTCCGAGAGTTTGTTCATAGCAGTGTCACTGTGCGTATAAAAACAGCAACAGCAACAGCAAAAGCAAAAGCAAAATGAAGGGTTCGTGTACTCTTGTGGCATCAGTACTGGCCGCATCTACCGTGGCTCTTGGCTCATCTTCTTCCTCTGCGGGAGATCGTGACTCTTCATTTCATCCTTGCTCCAACGAGGTACAATTACAATTACAATTCTCCAACTTTTTTAAAAAAAAAATTTTAATTTTTAATGCAAATTCAGACTCTTTTCGCTGTTCCTTGAAATACCCAGTTTGTTGTTTTGTTTATCTGTTAAGTTTTCTTATGAATTTTGTGTTTGCAATTGTGATTTGTTTATGAAGAAAGATACGAGATTTTGCTTTCATTGTATTCTAAAATCCCTTTTTATTAATGGGTTTTATTTGTTCAAGCTTTCGTTTTGAAAATTTCAGCAAAGTCACAACCTTTTCGCTTTTCCTTCAAATACCCAGTTTTAGTTTTGTTTTTCTGGTTGTCTCTTTTGTAAATCTATGGTGTGTGTTTGGTAAATTCTAATATATATTTTTTTTTAATTTTTTAGGGGCTCTCTTCGTCTTCTTCGAAATCTTATGCTAAAAACTCGCATACCACGACGGAAAAGGAGAAATTTGCGCCAAGATTCGACGGCCTAAGGTTCATTGAGACCTTGGTCACAGCCCACAGATGACCTCAAAGCCTCAAAGACCCTCCCTTTTTTGTCTCCGATTTTTGCTGCGAAAGGTTCTGCAATACGTGATTGGAAGAGCAATTTTTTTTTTTATTTATTTAAATTTTATCCCCATTCTCCATGTGGGTTTGTGTTTTTCTTTTTCCTTTTTCGGTTAATTGATGGCATAATGCGGTTGAACTCTAATAGCGTGACAGCCACTGTATTTGTCAATGTCCTCTTGTTTTGTTCGAATTTTATATGGCCTGTACCTGCTATTTCTTACTAATTTAGCCTCCAAAAATGTTTTATTATTATAATATGAGCAAGAGCAATATACATGTGCAATGGCCTGAATTGGTTCTAGCTTCTCTCGTTATCTCTCGTGTCCGTCTATGGAAGTTTCGCTTACATTGAACTCCTTGATGATTGAGTCATTCATTCCCATAAAATTTTTATACCAATGTCATAGGAGATAAAAAAAAATTGGGCCTTGTTAACTTTTCCCTTACGGAAAAAGCAATTTGAAATGTACAGGTACATTGAATTAAAACCTCAAATGAGTTCCAAATGAAATTAGTTGTCTAATTAATTAAGTACTTAATAAGACAAGGGTGGTATGGTTGGCTACTTAATAAGGCATTGTCCTTTCGGTATCTTGATTGCGTATATTGGGGCAACCCTTTGCTGTATCCAGTGAAGCAGCATTCAAAAATGTGCCCTTGCTGGCAATTCAAACCCCTTTTTTTCTTCGTTGTATGTGTGGTTATATGACTTTTTGTTGGATGAACAGTTGTCATCAATTGTCTTAAAATATGATTGCGATATAGCTCTAGCCTTGGAACCGATAGTCAAGTAACAAATTAAAATTAACTGAAGAAAATAAGTCTTTACATGTGTAATGAAAAAAGTTAAAGATTTGGGAATATGAAGATTGGTATTGACATGAAGTTTACGCCAAAAAGAGAAAAAGGGATCATGAGATGAAGAATATACCAAGACGTGAAGAATATACTGGATGGTGAGGTTGAAACTTTCCGCAAGGCCTTTAGGATTAATTAAGGTCGTCACGATTTCACTCCTTAGGAAATGACATTGGAATTGGATTGACTAGAGTGGTAAAAAAGAAAAAGAAGAGACAAGAAAAGAAAAAGCATTTCCTTCTTTATAATCCTCAGCAATAATACCGTAGGGGAGCTTTTGTTATGCAAAATGATTAAAAGAGCTTGGTAGATGGCACGGCAGACCTATTGGTAGACAACAAAAGCGCATTTGTTAAGAACGTGATTAGGTTAGATGGAGAGGAGGAAATCACATTTCTTTGTAGGTTAAACATGTTTTTAATAAGAAACGGTAACAGGCGCAAACCTTAAAAATATTGGTTTAAAAAATATTTTTAGAAACTTTTTTATAGAAAAAAAAAGTAATAATATTTTTTTTTTCAGTTTTTTATATTTCTCATGAAAGTGGTATTAAAACTTTCTTAAAATGATTCATTAACAAGTTTTAAGGGCATCATTTAACCGAATTCAAAAGAAAATTAGAAGGTATGGTAGTCGGAATCTGCACTTATAGTTTTTTTTTTTTTTTTTTTAGCAGAAAAAATAGTAGACTTTATTTATGAAAATTCATGTGGTACAATGAGAAAGAGAAAAGAGGGGCATTTTTGGAAAATTATTAAATACCCTAGGAGTACAATAAATGCGTACTTCCCCATCTCACATGAATTATGGGTCTCACCATAAATTTAATTAGTGAGACCCACAGTTACGTGAGATGAGGAGTATACATTTATGGTACTCCAAGAGTACCCAATAATTACCCAACATTTTTTTTTAACCAAACAATAGCCTTCTCTTTCTCTTTTACAACACTAACCAAAGTTAAAATAATACGATTACATCGTTAAGGTATACTATAAAAATAAATAAAAACAATATTTTTGTACTAAATATGAGAAGCAATATATTAGAATTAGGTCCACGCATGGCTATATGGAAATTGGGCCAGGTCTCTAAACAGTGAACATTAGAAAAATAATTTGTCAAATGTTAATAAAGTGTACCATCAGTATTACTTTATTAATGAAATCGCTTTAGTCCTTAAATTAATTCATTAATGTAAGGGCCGACAAAAAAAAAACAAATGCTCCAATTGTACCAATTCATGTAAGCCCGAAGTCGTATTGCTTGAATGAATCTTTTAATTTCCTATTCAATCATTGTGGAGTCGGCATATGAAATGGACATTTGAGAGTTTAATGTTTCAAAAAACTAAAACAACAATAATCAGGTCTTATTCTTTAAAATTTAAAGTCAATATAGATTCTTAATAGACTTATCAGAGTCGACTACTATACTTACATACTGTGTTTTTTTTTTTTTTAATTCCACAAATAATACTCTTGAACTCCTTAATTGACATATTATTTTTTAGGTTCGTGTAACCCTTTTTTTTATTCTCATGTCTCGACATAAATTGACTCACTATTTTTCACTAGTGAGTTAATCGATTGGCTTTTGCCTCTTGCCTCTTGGTAGCCTCGAAAGTTCACTAGGCCTTTTTACATTGGATAGTTACTCGTTAAAAAATCTCAGTGCGGTCCTTCAAACCATGAATCATGATGAATAAGACATTTTTAAAATCTTCTAGCTTGGAGTTTCTTCAAATTGCCTCTAAGCCTCACACCAAGATTTTGTGTTCACTAGTGACTTGAGGGGACACTAAATTGGAGTATTCACTTGCCGTCGTTCGTTTCTTTCAAGCAGAAGCTTCGTCCCAGTGTAGTACATAACATGACCACAAAGTCTTGGCCATGAGGGACCCTCATAAAAAAGAAATTTGTGTCCAGCAATGTTCCACGCCATTTTGAAAGAAACTGGTTTCGGCCACAAGGCCCACAACCACAAGAATTAGGGTCTTTGTGGCCTTTGATTGAATGACTGTACGGACACAACTACGGGAAAATATCTAAAGCAAAAACGGCCCGATGATTCTGAACCGTAAATGTCGACTATTGCAGAGGTAGACAAGCACGTGAATCATGGATGAACATGCACAAGCACAGCATCGTTAAATGACTGGCATCTTAAAGTAAGTTGGTCTGTAAATGACTTACAAGTTCGGCCACATATATCAAAATTGATGTTAAAATCAAAATATAATGTACCCACACCCACCAATCTTAAAATGATATTAAGGACTTTGAATTAACTCATAAAAATAAATAAAAAAGAATGAGAGAAAATTGAATTGATCTTATACTATGTTAAGAGATATCGGCTCCAATTCTCTAACCCCACTTGAATCCTTTGCATTTGGATAAATGTTTTTTTTTTTTTTTTAGGGTGTCAATTTGGGTTAGTGTGTTGTTTCGAGGTAAGGGGATTCGACTAAATGACCCAACTTATGTCTGGCCCATTTAATAATTGTGTCATAACCCTTCGATCATAACACGACCTATTAGTGAAGTAGGTTGACATGACACAACACGACCTATTTGACATGCTTACTAAACAAGTCGTGTTGGGGTTGACACAAATGTGACACAACTCATTTCAATCCGTTTAATATTAAACAAGTTAGATTGACACAAATTCAATCATTTAACGCGTGTTGAGGCTCATTTTTATTAAAGCCCAGCAGGCCTAAGGCCCAGAGCCGCGGGCAAACTAGAAGAAACAGCAAAAAGAAAAAGGAGGTATATGCATGGTTCAAGGGTCCATGAGATGGGCCCAGAAGAAGCAAATGAGCTTGAATAGGTCCGGAAAGAGAAAAGAAACAAATCCATGAAAAGGATGAGGGAAAAGAGAGAATGAGTCACAACAGGCCCACTGCAATAAGAAAAAAGAGAGTAACAGGCAAATGGAGAACCCATGAGCCTAAAGGATAAAGTTTATAGAGAAAATTGGGCCAAGGAAGCCCAAAGTGAGTTAGCAAAAAAAACGCATGTGTGAAACAAAACCAAAATGGGCCAGGGATGCCCACAAGAAAAAAACAAGGGACATTGGAGCCCGCAAAGAATGAAAAGGCCCAGCAAGCATACTGGGCTACTGAGAAGGAAAGCACGCGGCAAGTTCAAAAGAGCCCAGCAGGATTGAGATGAGCAGCAGGAATAGCAAACCTGGCATGGCAGGGGAGGCCAAGCCACAAAGCAAAACGCCTAAACTCAAGGGAAGTCCAGCTAATTCTACAGAGCTCTACCTTCCAAGGAAAAGGACAACACATGGGCGTTGGCCTGCCGGAGAAACAATTCACATCAGAAAATGCCAAAAAGCGCACGGCAGGATATGCGTACCCATTTTCAGACCTCGGCAAACGAACGAAGCATCAATAAGGTAACGCATGCGAACGACCCAGGCATCACCAACCTATACCCAGCCACTATGGGAAAAGGTGACGTCATGGGTGAGGGCATGGTTTGGCGATGGGGAGAAGAGCGGAAACCCATTTCGTGTTTCTTGCCCAGACTCTTTCGGTGGGCACAGTCCTGCTGAGATGACATGCTACCAAAAGAGGCAAGGGTGGGTAAGAACCACTAGGTGCATGCCATGAGAGACCGAGAGAGAGAGGGGACACATTGAACGAAGTGGAGAAGGAACCTTCGTTGTCTGAAAGCCACAGGTCAATGGTGGATCAGAACCATTTGACTCGGTAAGTGGATGGCAAAAGGCTACGATAACAGAATAGAGCCATAGAGAGGTTAGAACAGTAAAATCAGCCACGGCAGGCCCTATATAAGGGACCCGTGGGAGGAGAAAAGGAAGGAGGATCAGAGAGAAAAGCAAAAAAAAAAGAAAAAGAATTAAAGGAAAGAAAAACAGAGAGAGAAAAAAATTGAAAAAAAGAAAACAGAGGGAAGGAAATTCTAAGAAAAAAAAAAAAAAAAACAGAGTGCGTATGGCAAGCATGCACCCAAATGAGTTAACCCCCTCTCTCCCTCAATAGCCTTGTCCTCAAAAGGCAATACAAAATCTATACCTGGGCATATACTATTTGGGGCTGTCCTCTCAAAGCAATTAATTTCACCCAGTGAATTTACTTGTGTTGAGGGAGTAGTTTTCCCTTTCGTGGTTGAAGTCCTGCGGCAATACTAAATATGGCAAACTCGTTATTTACTCTACTAATTTCGCTCTACTATTTTGTTTAAGTGTTTCCCTTTAGAAGCAAGGCCTTTAAGTCATTTATCTTGTTTATTGCGGAAGAAACAGTGAATGCGTTTTTCTTTACGTTTTCTATTTTATGTCTGCCTACCATAAACTGTTAACAATGACTCTGCCTGCTGTGAGTTCTTAAATAGACTTTGGCAGACGCGGCAAAGATTGTGCACAACCCGGGCCAAGGTGTGCTCCAATTGGGCCGGTCCCAACTCCTCACCCAGAAACAACTTGGGCCTAGTGCGGCAAGAGCTTGCCCAAGACCCCCCCTACAACGCGCTTAAAAAAAGCATCTGATTAATATTATTATAAATTTAATAGCAACAAATTTAATACAAATTCATAACATCAAAATACTTAATAAGCATACAATTTGAAAATTAATAATAACATCAAATACTTTAAACATATTGTCCAAAATTTCAAAATAACATCAAAGTACTTAATAAATATTAAGTCTATAATATAATACCATCTATCTAGAAATAAGTTCTTTACATCCCAAAAGAAGTGCTTACACTTCAACCCAATTTCAAAATAATATAGTTCAACAAAAATATAACATATATCTAGAAAAAAGTTCTTTGCATCCCAATAAAAGTGCATACACTTCAAGTCTTTAACCCAAATTCAAAATAATATAATTCAACAAAAATATATATCCACAAAACTCGCCAAATGCTAAGTATGAAAAATATAAGATAGTTGTAAGTTCTAATTAGCTCAATTAATAGAGTCTCTTGTCATTGAATAAGAGATCTGGGGTTAAATCCTCATTTACACAAAAAACCAATTGGTGTCTTAGTCCGATAATAAAAACAGTCATCAAGGCCGGATGCTATAAGTTGAAAATCTCCTAAAAAATATAGACACACATAACATAGTTTATGTCTCTTATTTTCTTTTTAAATTTAAAATATAGAATATTTATTTGTTTTACAAGTTAAACGGATTATGTTAAATAAGTCATTTCAAGTTTACATGAATGAATTGGGGTGTCAAATGTGTCAATTGCAAGTTAAGCGGGTTGAACTGTCTGTGACACGTTTCTTATCGTGTTGCTTTCGAGTTGACCCGTTTATGACCCAAACCCGCTAAAGCTCAACCTAACCTGTAAAACTCATGTCGTGTTTGTGTCATGTTTGCGGGTTGTGTCAAACATTGACGCCCCCTTTTTTTTTTTTTTTTGCCAATGAATTTGTTAGTTTATTTATTTATATAAAGTTTTTTGAAATTTCATTATTTGTAAATACAATTTTTTTTTTATTCACTTTGAAAAAATCAACAAATAAACCAAAAGCTAATCACTATATATATTATCATGTACTGTTCGTATCCTACAACACCTTTATATATACTATCTCCAAAATACTTCTCTAACTTCTAATATATTCAAAATAGAGTTTTAACAAACGTATACCCCTTCAACGTATGTTAGTAAACTAATTTAGAAAATTTTTTATGATAAAAAGAAAAAAAATGACTAATTTTCTTGACAATTTTTTCAATGTTCCATAAAAAAATTCCTAAAATAGATGATTAATTTATGTCTTAAAGACATACATTAACCGGGCTCTTCAAAATATGTAGCATTGATATCTATGGTTTCAAATTTCATTATCCATTCACCTTATAGACTAGGAAATGGTAGTATAGCCCCCAATAATTTTGTATGCAATAAACTGTTTAAGAACATTCCAAATAACCATGTAAAATTTATCAATAAAATTAAGCGGTATTTAGTCAAGTAAATATCTTGTGAGACATTGGGCACATGCATATGTCTCATACAAGATTTTCGCTATTTAGCCATGCCCTCCTTTTCTCTAGTACTAGACTAGACAAAAATAGTACACATAATTGGTGTAGGTGTTCTCCCTTTTTCTCTTTCTTCTTTTTTATTATTGTTGTAATTTTTTTTTTTGTGGAGACTCGCATTGATTAGGAGTGTACCCTTATTTGACTTTAAATATTATTGAGGAATTGTTTTTCATATATGTGATACAAGGCCTAGTTTGGGCTTGAACTTTAATTATATTACATACGGGTTCAATTTTGATTTGGCCCATTTATGTTTCCTCATTTTTTTTTTATGGGGCTTCTTTTTTCTTTTTTTTCTTGAGCTTTTATTTAACAATTGGTTTTTTGGCCCTTTGGTGTTAAGCTTACTTTGACCAAATCAATTGCTTACTTTTTCTTTTGATGAACAAATCAGTTGCTTACTTAACATACGACTAGGTCTCTGTCTCCTTAGTTCTTCTCTTCTTACTCAAATAGTTCTATTCGACATAGTTTTCACTCCCATAAGGATTGCTCTCTAATAAAAATTTTGGACCCGTTTGGTAATGTTATTTTAATAACGTTTTTTGTATTTTTTTAAAAATATATATAAGTAAAAAAGTGTATGAAAATACGTGTAGTATTGTTTAAAAACTGAAAATATGTAATTAAACACATGTATCAAACATGCCCTTATTCTCTTTTGATCTAGAAAGGAAAGGCTTTATAGAGGTTGTTCTTTAATTTTTGTGTGCATTTGTACATCCAATGCAAAAGTCAATGCTATAATCTAATACTGAGAGATTGTTTTGCCAAAAACCTCTTTCATGTAATTTTTTTAAGAACAACATATTTATGTTATTATATAATTTGGTGATATAATTCCTACACTAGATTTAAATTTCTGTTTTTCTAAAAAAAATAATAAAATTAATTTCTGTAATTTTTTATTTTTAATTAGAAATTGTGTGAACATATAAAATGCTTCCAATATTTATTACCATAAAAAACTATTGAGATCCGCACCAACTTATTTTTGGCTGCCATTTGTGTGGCAAAATGAAACCCGTGAACCAAGGCACATGAGAGATCTCACAAAATGTACTTGGTAATAAGATAAAGAAGTGAGAAGCTTGAGGAACAAAAATGTACCAAGTTCAGCAGAGTAATGCCACTTTGGTAATGGACTTTACTTACCACAGAGACGTCACTACCCACTACCTTTACTCTCTCCTTTCTCCACCGTCCATTTTAAAATTTAATAAACACACTAGTTTGTACACATTGTAGTATAAAATAAATCTCAAAGATAGAAAGCGACTTCCATGAGGTGCAACATGTCGTATCTGAATTCTGAAATGTTGGCTTCTATATGATGGGACCCTACTGAGGCATGGTGGTGAATTAATCTGAACCGTGAATGCAACTATTCGAGGTATCGTTTCCTCCACTTGATGATTAATTGTTAATAAACAATCTACAAAGCTCATCATCAAAGCGGTGGGCTTTCCCCATCACTGACACTGACCTCAAATTTTGTAGTATATTCCCACCGATACCACGGGCCCATGGGCCCATCTTCCCACGTGAAGCTTAACTAGGAGAGAGGTAATAGGAACAGATGGACGGAGCTGTTATTGGACTAGGGGGGAATGGCCCCCTAATTTTTTTTAAAAAATATTATTATATTGATAGATGTTAATTTTAGTAATTTTATTTACACTTTGTCTCTCTTAATAATGTCATCAATTCTTTTTTGAGTAATATTATAGTCACAAACGTTTTTACAATGTTTATATAAACTATTGAGATAATAAATTCTTATTGGTTCATACATTTACATCATTTTTTACTTATTAATAACTACTCACCACATTAACAATTTGTAAAAATTGTATAATTTTAGTATTTTTCACCTTTTAAAGAACATAACAAATTAATATATTAAATCTAAAACAAAATATACAAATCCAAAAAAATTAGCTCAACAACAAAAATTACTAATAATAAAATTAAAAAAATTAAGTCCAATCAATTTGTTTACCAAAAATAAATAACTTGAATCATTTAAAAAATTTTAAACAAAAATATTTAGTAGTAAAACAATAGACTCAAAGACCAAAATTACTACGCATAGCTAATAACACCTCCTAACTCCACGTCTTCGCTCCGATCTTAGAACTGCCATGATTCTTAGCCACCGTACCACGTGTCTGACACAATAATCTAGGTGGACAGTACAAATTCCAGATCTTTGGTGAACCTTCGTGAGGAAAAACTGTATCCTGTTTTCGGTGCTTGTCTATTCTTGTGGGGTCTATCTTCAGGTGAGAGAGAAGAAACATGCACTGGAATCACAATATAACTTCTCTTTTGTGAGTGTAAAGTGTGTCACACTGAGACTCAGTACTCTGTCTGCTCTCCTCTCTCACTCTCACTCTCACTCTAGAGTCTAGCCGTGAACTTTTTAGTAAGTACATGATTAGCTTTATTATTATTATTAATTTATTTTTTAATTTAATGTTGTAACTACCTGAGAGGAACCATTCTAGGAAGTCAGTTCCTATGTTTGCTCAATCTTGCTGATTACTAAAAATCAAGTTTGAGATATTTTCGCAGTTAGTTCTGATCTTCTAAATAAATTCAAACACTATTAGTTCATACTATAAAGCAAGCAATTACAGTTACCGTTTGATGATCATTGGTCTCTTGAATCTCTATTCTCATCTTCTTCTCTGGTTTGTAACCTGTGACTTGTGTTCATGATTCTTTATTTATGTGTGAATTTGCATTTTTTTTTTAGTTTCTGCAACTTCAACTTTTGTAGCATGCATGCATCGTCTACTGAAGTGTGTTTGTTTGTTGTAGTTGTAGAGTCAAGAAAATTAGTGTGACATACATGAATTAACTAGGTTGTTGAATTGGACCCATGATGGTGTTTATGTTGAAGCTTCATCCAGATAGTATCGTCATTGATTTTATTGCAGTATGGACTGTTAATTGATGATCAAAACCCTGTTGTGTGCCTGGAAAACTATTGCTTTTGAGCTCTGCTCTGTTGAAGTTCTTGAAAGATGTAACCTTTAATCAAGCATATATATATATATATATATATAACTGAGCCTTCACTCCTGTAATAACTTACTATAATCATTTAACAAAAGAAGGAAAATAAAATCTAATTATCTATTTCTTGATGATTTATAAACTGGGTTGGGGTTAGCTACGAGTACATAGTGCTTACACTGCTAGAATGGTTGAATAGCTTTAGTTGTATACCTGAATAGATAAAGTCAGAGATTAAGGAGGAACTTGGAAACAGATGACAGCATCTGAATTTGTCGCTAAAGTTCTTTTATTTGGTAGATTTAATAAATGTTATTGATATATCGTTATTATGTAGTAATGTTTTATCAACTTTTTGGCTGACCTTGTTTAGTCTGTTGTGGATCTTAGATGACCTCAAAAATTTTGGACTAAGGTTTGGTTGTTGTTGTTGTTGCTTCAGACAAAGGATATTACCAATGGCAACTGTGACCACGTCACACTTTGTATCCAGTTCACATGTCAATTGCCATGGAACTTCCAGATCAGAAAGTAAAGCAAACTTAGGCCTAAGGAGTCAAGCAATGACTCATAATGGGTTAAGGTCGTTGAACAAGCTAGATATGCTAAAGATGAGAACCCAAACAAAAGCAATTGATAGGCCAGCAAGAAGCACAGTGAGTAAAACTGAGAAGGACAGACCTAATGGAAAAGTTGTATGTGTACAAGGAATGAACTTGGTGTTTGTGGGAGCTGAGATAGGTCCATGGAGCAAGACTGGTGGACTTGGTGATGTTCTTGGAGGACTTCCACCTGCAATGGCAGTAAGTGCAGATCTCTATAACATTTTTATTAGGAAAATACTAATGCTACTTCAAATTTTACTATAAAAGGCTTACAAACAAACATGGCAATAAATAAATGTAATTAGAGCCACTTCAATAACATAATAAATAAAGATTTGAAAATTATATATTTTTTGATTGGTGATGCATCAGTTTTAAAGGCTTATATAGTAAAATTTGTAGTATACCTAGCATCACTCAGTATTCCTCATTGATTGTTATTCTGGTTCTGATTGGGCTGTTTTGTTGGATGAGGCATATTTGACTAATTATCTTACCTGAATAATGTCTAGGCTAATGGGCACCGTGTTATGACTGTGTCTCCACGCTATGACCAATACAAAGATGCATGGGACACAAGTGTTCTAGTTGAGGTAAATTTTCCTAGTACTCTTATGTATTAGGATAATCTTCCTTTTGTGGATATTATTCACCAGCCAAGTTTGTACCTTGGCAATTTCCCTGATTTTCTTCTCCTATGCAGATGAAAGTTGGGGATAGAATTGAAACTGTTCGCTTCTTCCACTGCTATAAACGAGGAGTTGATCGTGTATTCGTGGATCACCCAATGTTCCTCGAAAAGGTTTAAACTTTTATTAGAACTAAATCTTGGTTCTAGGCCATAGTGTTAAAATTGTGGAATGTATATCTGATGCATAACTTTCTTAATATTTAAGGTATGGGGAAAAACTGAATCCAAAATCTATGGCCCTAGGACTGGTCTGGATTACAAGGATAACCAGCTGCGATTCAGCTTGTTGTGCCAGGTAATTTATCCTTTCTTCAATCTTCCCATTAGTTTCATACTTCCATTTACTATTTCCAATCTTCAGCCAATTGGCCAATGAGCTCTAGCTCAAAAGACACTTCCTTAATTCAAATTATTAAAAAAAAAAAAAAAAATCTTTATAGCCAGTTGATTAGGGAAACAATTTGAAGAAAGCATAAAATTTGAATTTTCAGCAGCAAAGTGATCATGGTATTATTCCATGGTAGAATTTTTCCATGACAGGGTTAACTGAGAAGCCAAGCAAAGTGTACGCAAGAAATGTGAAATTTTTCTGAATTATCTATCAACTCTTAAGCTATAGGTGAAAAGAAAATGTTTGTTTTCACAATTTAAATGACAAACACCTTTTGTTTGTATTCTTGTGACAAACTGGCATAGAGCTTATATGCTATGAGTTAATGCATATTTAAGCTTACTTGGTGGATCAATTAAGGTTCTTAATTTACTAGTGATTAATTGATTGCTACAATTGAGTTCATTCGAATGGCATTTTTAAACCAGGAAAAGATCCAGGATATAAATTTTGTCTCCCATCTCACTATAGTGTGTACTTGTAGCCTAACAGCTGATCAACCTCATAGTTATTAACATTTCAGACATTGAGTAGATAGCTGAAATACACCTTTTTTCCCCTCTTATAAATTTCAGGCTGCTCTGGAGGCACCAAGGGTTCTGAACTTAAAAAGCAGTGAAAATTTCTCTGGACCATATGGTGTGGACAGTGGAACCATTTTCTGTTTCTTAAACTTGGAAGTGTCTTAAAATAAATAGCTTCATTAAGGATGTTCTTTTCTGCTTCTTGCAGGGGAGGATGTTGTCTTCATTGCCAATGATTGGCACACTGCTCTTCTTCCATGCTACCTAAAAACAATGTACAAATCAAGGGGACTCTATAAAAATGCCAAGGTAAGGTGTCCTTGCGCCGATCTCCATACTATAGAATTGTGGTCAACTTGGGAATTTCCATTTGTTAGGATCTAACACAGCTTCACAAATGATGGCAGGTTGCTTTCTGCATTCATAACATAGCTTACCAGGGAAGATTCTCCTTCTCAGACTTTTCACTTCTCAATTTGCCTGATCAATTCAAGAGTTCTTTTGACTTTATTGATGGGTAAGATCTTTTGGAGCTATTCATATTTCCATTTGAACAAGGACTTTCAAATTGATAGGAATTTGATGAACAATTCCTCTTGCTAATTATTATAAATATTTCTATTGTGCAGCTATGAGAAGCCAGTGAAAGGAAGGAAAATCAATTGGATGAAGGGTGGAATAATAGAATCGGACAGGGTCCTGACTGTGAGTCCATACTATGCCCAGGAACTTGTTTCTGGAATTGATAAGGGTGTGGAATTGGATAACATCATTCGTAAGACTGGCATCACTGGTATTGTGAATGGGATGGATGTTCAAGAGTGGAATCCTTCCACAGACAAATACATTGATATTAAATATGATTCCACAACCGTAAGTAACTTTTAATGAACTTGTTGCTTCCCAAAATTTCTGGTTGTAAAGATCAGTACTTATTGGTATCGTGATTTTCAGGTTATGGATGCAAAGCCTCTATTGAAGGAAGCCCTTCAAGCAGAAGTTGGGTTGCCTGTTGACCAAAATATCCCTTTGATAGGCTTCATTGGAAGACTAGAAGAGCAGAAAGGTTCAGATATTCTAGTAGAAGCTATTTCAAAGTTCATTGGGCAGGATGTTCAAATTATAATCCTTGTAAGTATCAACTCTTAATTGTTCTCCCCTCCAAATTATAGCTGCTGCGACAGGGATTTTTATAATGACGTTGTTTTCCTCAGGGAACTGGCAAAAAGCCCATGGAGAAGCAAATTGAACAGCTGGAGGTACTATATCCCAACAACGCCCGGGGTGTGACAAAATTTAATGTCCCCTTAGCTCATATGATTATTGCTGGGGCTGATTTTATGCTGATCCCAAGTAGATTTGAACCCTGTGGTCTCATTCAGTTACATGCTATGCGATATGGAACGGTAAAGGCCTCATGCCTTCTTCCTCTCTCTATTTGGCTACCACTATGATCTAACCTGACAAATCATACGTTGCTTTAACTGATCATTAATTTTTTGTGTGACTTCACAACAGGTACCTATTGTTTCCTCAACCGGTGGGCTTGTTGACACTGTCAAAGAAGGTTTTACAGGATTCCATATGGGAGATTTCAATGTTGAAGTAAGAAAACGAATTTTTTCTGCTTCTCTGTGACACGCAAGTGCACCACTTTCTCTATTCATTTGCTTTACTTTGTATGGAAAATAATGATTCTGTGTCGCTGGATTGCTTTCAGTGTGAAGCAGTTGATCCAGCTGATGTAACTGCAATAGCAACTACTGTCAAGAGAGCTCTTGCATCATACAGTACCCCTGTTTTGAAAGAGATGATCCAGAATGGCATGGCCCAAGATCTTTCATGGAAGGTTAGTATGACATTCAGCCAATTAAAAGATGTCCAATCTGGAAAGTTTGCTTGCATTTCTTTGAAAAAAAATTTCAATTGCATAAATGACAAAAAATTCATAAAGTAAATGTTTCTCTGATCCATCCATGAGTTTAACTGATAATGTGCATCAATGTGACGCAGGGACCAGCCAGACAATGGGAAAAGATACTGCTGAGCCTGGATGTTGTTGGCAGTGAACCTGGAATTGAGGGGGAGGAGATTGCTCCTCTTGCCAAGGAAAATGTTGCTACTCCTTGAGCACTGCGACTAATATCTTATGGTATCAGCATTAATAAGTATGCTAACAGATCTGGGTTAGCATGCATGGTATGTAGGTAGTAACAACTGTTGGCTCTTCACCTCATTCAAAGTTCAGTTCATGTGAGCAGCGAGCCTGGTGAAGAAATCGGAGCTGTTTTTCATTTTTCTTTTTAGAAGGTAATGGTTTTCAAGCTGAGTAGAAGTGCCGCAAAGTACAAACCTAACATCTGTTGTTAGGAACCACTATCGAACCGGTTTTTTCTGTTCTTGCTATATAGTTTTAAGCAATATGTAAGTAAATAAAATTAGTGTTTGCTCCTTAAGTGCCCGCCTCTCCTGCAAGTGACTGATATGCTTCAATGCTCTTTTAATTTTGTACGTGATGTCTTCACCCAAATATCTTTGCTTTTTTAGTTGCCTTTTCTTAATAATGAAATATACTACAAAATTTTGGAACGAGTTAGATGAAAATCCAAGAATTGTATATAGCAAGACACTGCATGCTTTGAGTATGATACAAGAAATATCATTAAGTATGTGTTGTCACCGTACTTATACGGATTATTGAATTATAGATGACTGTTCTAATGACATTCCATTTCATGTGTAAAGTTTGGAATGAATTGGTAGTGTGGTATAAGAGAAAAGGAGCATTCTCATCAAAGCTTTCAAAAATTTTAGCATTTAGCATCTTAAAAAGTCACTTTATCAATTTTAACACTTTATTTTACATTACACTCTACATCAAAAGTTTTATTTTTTTACCACTTCATTTAAAATAATAATAAAAAACTATCTTTACAAACATTAAAAGCAACGCCACTTATCTAAGGAATATAATAATATTTCTTGTTATAAGATTTGAGTTACAGTAGATTATCTATGGCAGTCTACTGTAGTTCATATGCCAAAATTTATAGAAAGATGGACTATCTATTAGGGGTGTCAATTCGGGTTAGCGTGTCGGATTCGTGTCGTGTCAAGGTAGGAGTATTCGACTAAATGACTCAACCCTAACCTAACCCATTTAATAATCGTGTCATGATCCTTCAACCCTAACCCGACCTGTTAATAAAGCGGGTTGACCTGACCCAACCCATTTGACACGCTTAATAAACAAGTTGTGTTGGGTTGACACGAATGTAACACAACCCATTTTAATCTGCATAATATTAAATATAACATCCATCTAGAAATAATTTTTTTTACATCCCAAAAAGCGTGCATACACTTCAAGTCTTCAACCCACATTCAAAATAATATAGTTCAAGAAAAATATAACATTCATCTAGAAATAAGTTCTTTACACTCCAAAAGAAGTGCATATACTTCAACCCAAATTCAAAATAACAAAGTTTAATAAAAATAAAATAACATAGTTCAACAAAAATATAATATTCTTGGAACTCGCCAAATGCTAAGTATCAATATTGAAAGAATTTGAGCAAACAGTAAACTAATCCTGACTATGACCACGATTACCATTCATAGATTCTTTGTTGATGTCCAAATTCATAACATCTTCCACAAGCTCATCTAATTTCATTTGTGCAAGTTCTATGCCAAAAAAAAAAAAGTATTAGTAGTTCTAGGGTCTGTAAAGTTTCAATTTCCAATTATATCCCTTGCAAATTTTTGTAATTACTCACTTTTCTTTTTAAATTTAAAATATATGTTGGATATAAAAGGTATTTGACAAATCTAAAATAAAATAAATATTTATTATTTATACGAGTTAAACGGGTTGTGTTAAATGGGTCATTTTGGGTTGACACAAATAAATTAGCGTGTCAAACGTGTCTATTGCGGGTTACGCGGGTTGACCCACTTATGACACGTTTCTTATCGTGTTGCTTTCGAGTCGACCCGTTTATGACCCAAACCCATTAAGGCTCAACCCTAACCCGAAAAAACCCGTGTCGGGTTCGTGTCGTGTTCGCGGGTTGGGTCGAACATTGACACCCCTACTATCTATGGCAGTCTACTGTAGCTCATATGCCAAAATTTATAGAAATAACATCTTTGTTGTAGTGTGTTTTTTGTGGAATGGGATGCTAAATTTTGACTTTTTAGCTTTTAAAAGTCTTATCGTGAATGCTCTGCTCAGCTTATTCCTTGGTCTACCACATTTTGAGTCAATGCTGTGTTGTAAACAAAAGTTGTTATTGCCAGAGCAAACATGCTAATTCAAATAAGTTGTAAATGCTTGAAATTGCTGTAGTAGATTCAAAAGAGAAGGCTCTGGTTGTATACTTGTATGTAACAATTTTTGTTACGGAATGCAAAGGCTTTCCAGCATCCAGCTAAAGATTTTAGAAAAGCAAGACATAGAAAACTTGTACTTCAGTCATACATAGCCTGAAAAGATTCCTTAAAACTTAGTGTGAGACTATTGTACCACTTGGAAATTGGAATAGTATCCAAGGTGCCATAAGTGTGGTGTGCTCGTAAGTTGTTATACTAGAAATTAAAATCTTGGATCCATAATTGTACTGCTTGATGGTTAATGTTGATACGAGAAGCATAACAAAATGGGGAATAACCGAATAACTTCACATTCCTGGAACAAACTTGTTCTTCAAAAAAGCTAGTGACTTCACTAATCACATTAGTGGAAATAATGGAATAGTTTATAGAAGATAAAATACATATCATCTGGTCCAAGAGCTTTGTAGAAGCCAGGACTGAATAGACTTTTTTTTTTCAATTGGGTTTTGGCCTTTGGGACTCTGAAAAGAAAACCATTTTCCTTATCAGTGATGGTATAGGGAATCAAATCTTTTAAACCAAAGGGAAATGAGGGATTTGATGAGGAGTTTTTGGATTTCATTTCACTGGGAGATTTGGTCTTTGTCCACTCTTAACCACTTCCCTACTACGAATCCAACTCAAGGAGTAGCCTGAACTGCATTCCAAACTATCAAACTTGTAGTGTTCCACAAGTTCCAATATGTTATTTTTGAAGGGGACTCCAAAGGTGTCATTGAATCCTCATTTAATTTATATTCTATTCCTCAAATTATAGCTTCTTTATTCTAAAAAATGAAAGCCGCTTTACTCTCTCACTTGTTGGGATTTCATTTTTGTTCCTTAGAATACAAATTTTGTGTCTCACAATGTGGCCCCTTGAACTACCCATTGTAATTGGGATTGGCCTATTTTCATCTCCTATCTTCTGTCTTGGGTTCTTGTCCTTAAAGTTGAAGATGATTTGGGAGGTGTCCCTTGTTTTTCATTAAAATTCTTATTCATTAGCTAAAAAAGATGGTCCTCTTTTCAACCACATTTTATCTTCCTATAGCTACTACTTTCTTTGACATAGCCCACAATAATAAGCACCAACAGAGAAATTTACAAATGCAAAACAATTACACAAATATACAGATAGAAGACACGGACTAGCTGCAACTAAAAATAAAAAGAAAGGAAAATTCCCTAGTCTATATTAAGTTTAGAATCATTGGTAGTTGATTAAAAAAAAGAGAACAAGATTACATAAATGAAAAGCCCAGAAGACATAGCTCACTTAAATGGGTACTTTAATGGGTGGACTTCCCCGAAAGCTTAACGATCAGCCCAAAAGTTATATTCCCACCCAAAAAAACAAAAGTGCTAAAAGGCCAAACAAACAGGCGGCGTGAATAAATCGCGAATCAAAGTTCTATCAACTGACGAAAGAAAGAATAGTATATTATAAAGAAGATTCCTAATGTTCTTTCTTTCTTTCTTTTTTCTTTGTGCTGAAGAAGAATAGTTTTAAAATGATTTGAAACTATTTATGCCATTTGTCCCATTATAATTTACAAAAATAAATACATACATGCATATATGTCGCAATTAGAAGTTTAGGAAGCCATTGTCGATTATATCCAATTAATTCTATGCAAACAAAGTTTAGCTACAAAATTAGTTATAACATAAGGTTACAACATTACTCAATAAAATAAACATTACTATATATTTTGAAAACTTAATCGTTGAATTGCATGTTCTTAACACTATTAATACACATTTCAAATTTTGTGTCAATCAAATGATAGTTACTATATGATTTATAAATTTATATTTTATGCATAATTTTAAATTACAAAAACTTACAATTTAAAAAATTTATTGATAATATAACTATTAATCTTTAATTTTTTAGAAATTTTACAAGCATGGAGATATGAGAAGAATATGTAATCCAATGGTGGATTTGTCAAAATTCAAATCCAATAAAAAGATATTGAATTAGGTTGCAACCAGCTTAAGGTTACAACTAATTTTGTAGCTAAATTTTGTCCTTAAATTTATATTAATTTACAACATATGCCATATATTTATAGCATCCTGTTAACAAGTACTCTTAGGGTCTGTTAATAGATTATTTTAGAAACAAAAAATTATACTACTTTCATGGGAAATATAAAAAAAATTATCGAAAAAATTAACTTTTTTTTTCCTTAAAAAATTTTTTTAAAAATTTTCTAAATCCATTGCTTAGAGCATCTATTAACTTTTCTCATGTATATTCGTATAAATTTAATTAGAGGTAAGTATTGCTTTATGTGTTTGATTTTCTCTAGACAGGAAAAGTTTGTTGGGTATTAAATTCCTAATAACCTACCTTAATAAAGAAGTTAGTATTTCTTAAGGAGTTGTGTTTAATTCAGTCTTTTTTGCTTGAACCACGAGTTTTAAAGTGGTGTTTCAGTCTAATGGGTTAACCATGACTTGTGGACAAGTTGATTTTTTTGCTAAGAAGATTGGGCATCTTAAACAACTTAAGACAATTGCCCTGAACCACTTCAAGTAAGGAAGACGACATTTTTGGTTTCCAATTAACTCAATTGATTTATAACAGAAATTCAAAATTCTATTTACACTAAACACTAATAGATACTTTGACCAAATGTTAAAAACAGTCATCATAAAACAACCTTATAAGTTAAAATTCTAATAAATGTCCAAGATAAGGCAAACTCAATGTTGAGAGGTTTACGGTTTACCAGTAGGCAACAACAAAACTACATGTATTTCTTGCAATGTGTTAGTCTTTTATATCAACAGCTAGGATTTGTCCAATAGGAAGGATGAGCATAATCACCCACAGGTATTCTAATAAGAGAAAAGTTAATTGATGCTCTAAGTGCATTGGTTTAAAAAGTATTCTTTTATTTAAAAAAAAAAAAAATTAACCCCAATGTTTACTTGTAATCTGCAGCAAAACTATCGCAAATTGTGTTAGCTTTTTAAATCAATGGCTGAGATTTGTCCAATTAGAGCGATGAGCAAAATTGTACACAGGTGTTCTAATAAGAGAAAAGTTCATTCATATTCAAAGGGCATTAGTTTAGGAAATATTTTTAAAAAATTTTAACCCCAAGCTAGGTTTACTAGTAGGCTATAACAAAACTACATGTATTTTCTGCATATTGTGTTAGCCTTTTAATAAGGGGAAAAGTTAATCGATGCTCTAAGGATGTTAGTTTAGGAACTTTTAACAAAAAAATAACGAGAAAGAAAAATTCAATTTATTTTTTGATAGTTCTTTTATATTTCTCATAAAATAGTATTAAAATTTTTCTAAAATAATTTATGGTATTGTTAATGGGTACCCTTAGGACAATTATAAATAAAGCATTTTAAAAAAATTTTGACACAATTTTTATAAAAAATATTAAAAAATCGTCAAAAAAATTAATTAATTTTATCTTCTTCTTTTTTATAAAATGTTTTTAAAATTATTCTCTTACTATCACCTTAACAAATGCCTTAAATGGAATCAAAACTTTCTGGTTAATTAACATTTAACCACATGGACTCAATTAATAGGGATGGCAATTTTTCCCTGCCCTGCTTAACCCGTCTCTCTCCGCGTGAGTTTTCCCTATCTCGCAAAGGTAGTGAGGGGGGGTGGGGCGGGGATGAGTTTCCTGTCCCCGCCCCGCCGCGCCCCTCCCTATCCTTACCCCGCTCTGCGTTGCTAAGGGTTATAATTGTAAATTTTTCATATCTTAAAACCCTACTATTTAAACAAACATATCAATATTATTTTGTTATATTCTACCAAATGTAGTTCTCTGCCTTTATTTTGTTATGTGTTATACTATGAGATATATATATATATATATATTTATGATTGTCTTGTTAAACATTTAGATATATTATTTATTTTTTTCTAAAAATTGATTTGATTTAATGGGATAAATTTAGTTGTAATTTCAAGTATATTTTTATTAATGAAATAGGTTTCATTAAAAAAATTATACAAGTTATATGGCAAATTAACAAAAAGTAGAATTTTATGCGGTGGGGCGGAAATTCGCAAGGCTCCAAGGGGTGAAAATGAGGTGAAAAAGTTTTTTCCATTATACGGGACAAAAATAAAATAAGACAACGTCACGCAGAACAAAAACAAAGACTCATCCTTCAGTCCACCCCCGCCCCCATTGCCATCCCTTGTCAATAACAATATATCTTATGTTTATGTGCATGTATGCCACGCATCTCTCAGAAAAACAAAGAACATATATAATGTGTTCATATCCACTGAAAAGAGAAAACGTCAATCAAAGTTTAAGTAAAAGTTGTTCTCCTAAAAAAAGCTTTCATCAATTGGGAATGGTGATCACGTGAAGGATGTCGGAGAACAGTTTTTGGGCCCCATCGGCCAACAGTTTCCCTTTTATCGTAACCGTCCTTCACAACTGAATCCTCATCATTCTGATCTCACACAAACTACATTTCCATTGCTTCAAATATAAGTTTGTTTAATTGTTTAATGGGTAAGAGTTTCTTCTCTTAAAATTTTGTTATATATATTTTTTATGAGATATAAGTATATTTTTTAGTTAAATAATTATATAATTAAATTTAAAAAAAAACATAAAAAATAACACTTAAAGTACTATATATAAATTTTGTTCTTATTTAATTAGGCAATTTTTATAATTGCAGAGTATTCCTATTATTTTCTTAGAGTTTTTATAACTTAATAGGTATTTATTATTGTTTTCAATGTCAAAATTTAGGGCTTTAATTTCAAATCCTTACAATAATTATATATAATAAAAATTACAATATTTTATTTTATTTTTGAAAATTATGTTCATCTTTTTTTTTTTTTTTTTTTTGATAGAATATGTTCATCTTGTTTGTCAAAGATAGGTGAATCTGTGACTGTGAGCCAGCAAGCATCTTTAGATTCTTTACCCTTTAATATCGATCGCCTCTTTTGTAAAAGAAAAAAAGTTTTAACCACGTCGGCGTTTGCTAATAAAAAAAAAGTTTTAATACTATTTTATAATATATGTATATATATAAAGTATTTTCTAAATGGATGTCAATAATTAACAATAAGGGCGCGTCTGTTTTGGTGTAAAACACTTTCAGGTAATCATTTTACACTTGACCCGCGTGTTTGACAATTACGGAAAATAGAATTTTCCGGAAAAGCATTTCATTTGACTGTAAAAAAGAAGGCTTTGACCTGGAAATTTTTTTACGCTTCTATTTTCATTGCAAACCATTTCCAGACCGAGCTTCAGACGCGCAAAGAGAGAGAGAGAGAGAGAAACGGTGAGCCAAAACACACCGAGCTCCAATCCGACGAGATCGCACCACGAACCCCAGCACCGGCGAGATCGCGCCACGAACTGATCAACCCACCCAGTGAGTGACCCACCTCATCCATCGGCGAGTCGCACCCACGAACTGATCTCTCTCTATCCCTCTCTCACGATTGGTCTTGTGATTTTGATTTTTTTGTTTTGATTTTTGTTTCTTGTGTTGTTTATATTAATAATATTTGTTTGGATCCTAAGAAAATGTGAGAAACATGATAAAAATGAGTTTTGTAGAGCATTTTCAGCCACACAACCAAACACTAGAAAATATTTTCCAAAACATTTTTTGAAATGCAATCAAATACTTGAAAATATTTTCATTTCCCGAAAATATTTTCACCTGAAAATATTTTACACTCGAAAAATATTTTACATTCAACCAAACACAGCCTAAGTGAACTAGTTGGACCTTTTGCTAGTATTTTAAGTTCATTTCAAGAAAATTTTCAAATAACATGGTATGTGTGAGATGGAGACTATTATATATAATTAAAACCTAGAAAATATCATAATACGCAAGGGCGGATGGAGGGGCGGAAAGGGGCTCTTGGCTTTTTAAAAATCCTCTCATTGTAATTTTTTTAATAAATTTAGTGTCATAAACTTTTTTACAATTTTATTATGGAACGAATGGTGAAAATAAAATAATAGGTCATGTGAGTCTATAATTTCAATCAGAAACTAATCACTATTTGCTATGATTGGGCTTTAAAGAGATAAATCGTTGGTCCAATTTTTTTTTTTCAAAGTGTAGATAACCAGACTCAAATCGAGGAGTACGCCTAATTAAACCTGAGACAAGTGTCCAACACCAACCCACCTGCGTTTGAAGTGCAGGGTATCCTCAGGCTATATAAGATGAAATATGAAATAAGTTATAGCACTTTCAACAAATTCTGCTCTACTTTCCGCTATTCTACACCGTCTGCACACTCAACTCCCATCATCTTCTCAAAAAGAAAAATTAAATAAAAAACTTCCTCCCATCATTTTCTCTCTTCCTCTCAAGTCTATAACTTTCACAGTTGCGTGCCCACATTGTCTTGTAGCTGAGAGTGAGAGTGAGAGAGAGAGAGAGAGAGAGCCTCCCACTCCTCACCCCTCACCCATCACAGTTTGCCGTTTTCACAAAAGGGTCCCCATATATGAATTTCTTTTTGCAATTTGCATTGTAATAACGCATTAAACTTGCTCCAGTTACACCTTTACTCTTTTTTAATATTCTCTTTAGATAGGTCTCTCATTGTTCACCACCAATCATCGCTCTCATTTTGTCTCTGCTCCACATCCATGGACCTCTGTAGATTTCACTACTGCTTGTCAAGACTCATTTTCGTCTCAGGTACTCCCTCTTACCATTACAAATTTTGCAACTTTTTTTTTTCTCTGGGTTTGGTAAATTTTCTAACTTTTTCATTTGGGTTTGGTAAATTTTCTAACTTTATTCCATTTTTTGCTTTTGGGTGCGTGTGTTTGTGTGCAAGGCATTGTGATTCCTGTAATGGTTGCTTCAATTGGAATAAACTATGGTCAAATTGCAAACAATCTACCATTACCAGAAAACGTAGTACCTCTAGTGAAATCAATTGGTGCTACCAAAGTGAAGCTCTACGATGCAGATCCAAGAGTTCTCCAAGCGTTTGCTAACACTGGTGTGGAATTCATGGTGGGTTTGGGCAATGACTTGTTGGGCAAAATGAAAGATGTAGACAAAGCTCAAACTTGGGTCAAGTCCAACGTCCAAGCCTACCTCCCAGCTACCAAAATCACTTCCATTTTTGTTGGTAATGAAGTCTTAACCTTCAATGATACCACTCTCACTGGTTGTCTTGTCCCTGCAATGCAAAACGTACACACTGCACTTGTTAATCTTGGGCTGGACAAGCAAGTTAGTGTCACTACTGCTCACTCCTTAGCTATTCTTGAAACCTCATATCCTCCCTCTTCCGGAGCTTTCCGACGCGATTTGACCAGCTGCATAACCCCGATCTTGAACTTCCATGCCAAAACAGGTACACTGTCCCAACTCCATTGTTACTATGTTGCTGTAGTTATAATCATATTAACAGCTCTAATTGTTTTGAGGAATTTTAGGACGATCTTTCTTCACAACTTGCCAATTAGTAAGTTGTAATTGATCTGGATGTGGTTTCATTGACACCATTTTTATGAATTACTAATTAGTAAAAAAATTACCAATTGTGAAAAATGCTTTTTTTTTTTTTTTTAATTTTAAAAATGAATAATTATGGGGTATTCTTAATTGTTAATTGAATTGTTTTTGGCATAGAATAAAATACTGTAGTTTGACATCCAGTACCAAACGGTCGTCCCTAACTTTACTAGTGGAGCTGACTGTTGTGCACTAAATTGCTCCACAAATGGTTCAACACACACGACACAGGAGAAACAGTAATACAGTGCTTCTAGTGAAATATAATTTTAAAGTACATGCTACCATGTAAATCTTTCAATTCCTTAAAATTACAATTAAGTCTAGAGGATTCATTAAAATTGCAATTAAAGCTCCGTTTGGGTAAGGATGTTTGCGTCTGCATTTAGGACCCAGTTGCCTTTTCATTTTTTTTAAAATTCCAGCGCTAGTGCACTGTTCATGTGTCAAGTTAATAAAAAGTGATGTAGTGGTAGATTCAAACAAGAGACAAGACTCAATAAGAACTTATCAACTTAGTTGCTGTGAAAAATATTATGTATATAGTATTACTCTTGTTGAAGTCAACTAGAAATCATAAAACGGGTCTCTCAATTTCAAGTCAATGTAATGCCGTCAATATTGGATTTTTTTTTTTTTCTATAAACCGTATTTTGTAATTTTGTTTTTCAATAGGTTCACCATTCCTCATCAACGCATACCCATACTTCGCATACAAGGCAAGCCCAAAACAAGTGTCATTGGACTTTGTTTTGTTCCAACAAAACCAAGGAACTATAGATCCATCAACAAATCTCCACTATGACAACATGTTGTTCGCACAAATAGATGCAGTTTATGCAGCACTAGCTGCCCTGGGTTACAAGAAACTACCCGTTCATATTTCGGAGACGGGTTGGCCATCCAAAGGTGATGAAGACGAGGCTGGTGCAACCCCAGACAATGCAAAGAAGTACAATGGGAATTTAATGAAGCTTATGAGCCAAAAGAAAGGGACACCTATGAAACCTGACTCAGACCTCAACATTTATGTGTTTGCTATGTTCAACGAGAACATGAAGCCCGGTCCAACTTCAGAAAGGAATTACGGG
The DNA here is from genome assembly GCA_032727855.1 of Quercus ilex subsp. ballota. NCBI lineage: Eukaryota > Viridiplantae > Streptophyta > Magnoliopsida > Fagales > Fagaceae > Quercus > Quercus ilex. The sequence continues at coordinate 31,371,224 of CM064909.1, forward strand.
TTATTTAAGCCTGATGGAACACCTGTGTACTCGCTTGGAATTGCCTTAAGCAACAGTACATTTAGTAACACTACAAGTTTCGGTGGATCTAGTGGGAGTTTTGACACGCCAACCTCGTCACAAGGCAGTTCTTCCACTGGTTATTTGACCATTTCTTCTGCTACTACGGTGAGTTTTTGTTCATTTTGCTTTGGGACAAATCACATGATACCTCCAAATTTGTTTGGGCATGGATTAATTTCCAACAATCCTACGCACATACCTAATTTCACATTTTGTCTACTTATGATGAGAGAAGCATCATTTTTATATGCATCGAACTGTTTTTATTATGCGCGTCAATCATAAATTGACACATAAGTTGAATATAAAATTGAGTGTCTCAATTAATGTTTAGTTTAGGATCAAATATTGTCATTTATACTATGTCACATACCTAACAATTACTTGAAGAAGATATGTTGTGATGGGTATTAATTTTTTAAAGTGGTGAGTCATTGGTTCAAGTAAAATTATGAAAATTCCATAGGTCAATGGCACTATTCAATCATATAAATATGTCCCATCAAAAATTGTGAAAACTTGTATTTTAAGATCATTTATTCAATAGTCAAAATTAACGTACACATGATCACCGCGATCAGTGCATAATTAGTTAATTGGGTTGGACCGTTGGAGGAATCTATAGAAGGAATAGACCTTTTTGTCAGTCTTAATCAATTTCTGTTACTGTGGTAAAAAAAAAAAACTACAGGGACTTACTTTGTAATAGTTATCTAGCCTTAACCAAACGTAGCCATGGTGAGCCATAGTGAGGTACTGTTTAAACTAAACGTAGCCAGGGACTTACTTTATGTTTAGTACTGTTTTTTAGCGTGTAAAAGTGCAGTCATGGTGAGCCATAGTGACGTACCATGTGCACTGTTTAGTGGTTCAATACTTTTCACCCGTTGATCATCTTCTACAATTTGGTTAATCAGTGATGATGAATGAACTTTTTGAGAAAGTTGATGACGTGGTCCCCAGTCACAATTGATAGGGGACATGTGGTGTACAGATCTAAAGCTCTTGGAATCTCGAGGCACATTTGTTCTTATTGAAAGCCTCACAAAATGTTACCGTTCCGCATTTATAGAATGGTCCAAAGTTTTTGGCAAGAACTTTAAAACTATCTCTTTAGTTGTCCGAAACATATTAATGATAATCTGTTCTAGAATAGAAATTAACAAAAAAAAAATTTATTTTAAAAATCGTGCATTTATTGAATTTATGGTCGGTCATATTAATATTTTGAGTTTTGGTAATTGATTAAACTAACACAAGCGGTGCTTTATTGGATTGATTTCAGAAAAGATACCCATTGGTTGGCCCAGTATCCTTTTTCTTTATGTTTATGATCAAATTGTTGCTGTAAAGTTTGATTAGCTGAGCGTCGGAAAATATCCATCTACTGTTAAAAGCAATGGAGAGGAGAGTAAAAGAGAATAAAGAGACAGCTTCAGAGTCAAGAAAAGGTGAAAAATTCTTTCTTCTATTTCTTTTCTTGTACGCGACTTAAATGTTCTAGGAATCAATGAATCATCATCTTCATCAACAACCATCATCTTTATTTATTTGTTAATTAAATTTGACACCAACAAAGTGCATCTTTCTCCTGTGTACATGTAAATTCGCATCGCAATATGCCCTACAATAGGTTAAGAGTCTCAGACAATTGGGCACATGGAGGCATTTTGCCCCCACCACTTAAAACAATTTTCTTTCTTTTGATGATCAATAATAAGGGATTGTAGGTAGGTGTCACTACTTTTTTCTTTTTAGTTGGCACTAAGCTGTAACTTTCTCCTTTTTTTTTTTGGTTTTTGCAGGATGATATTTCAGCGTCGCAATAATTTTAAAGGGCGTTAGGTTTGTTGATGAAGAGTTTGATAGTTTTAAAGAGTTGGACCCACAATTCTATTAGAGTGTAGTTTAGATTTATCAATTTGTTGTTTGTTGTATCTCCTTCTTCATCGCTGTGAACAGGGTGTTATTATCTTTTTTATTATTATTAATGATAATGTTCTTTTTAGATCAATTTGGTGTACAATTAAACTAAACTTAAAACTTAAGTAGGGGTTATTTTGGTTGGTCTAGAGCCATTTTCAATGTGCAGTTTCGTCATGTTGATGGTGGGACTACACTGGTTTAATGATTGATTAATCATAACAAGAGCTGTTGAAACACAACATCATGCATGCTTTTCATTTCTGTCTTTTCTTTGCGCTTTTGTCTTAAAACCTACAGCAACCGTGACAAATCAAAACAAAATCTTTGCCTGATTACATTACACGGCAAATGGCAATGCCACGACATTCTAGATATGATCATATAAAACCTTAAAATTTTGAATAATTTTCAATGGAGTGAAAGACCAAACAACCCAATAGAAAGGTACAGAAAAAGAGATATATTATGAATCGGATGTATACATCTTTCCCACACTGCATATGATAACAAGGAAGACCGCTCGCTTATAATAACCTATATTTTTTTAGTTTTCTTTTCTTGGAATTTGCTTTTACCAATTCCTCTCCGTCATGTCAAGCAAACTTCATTAAATGCAGTATCTATCAAAAAGACAATCTACCCGCAAGTTTATCAGCTCAGAAAGTGTTCCAAATGCTGCTTGTCCAAATTCATGCGAATCTACTTGAATGGGCTATGCCTCAAAACAAAAATGCTTCTTACCCATGGTTACAAAAATACATTTCATATGTACACTAGAATTTCATTATTCACATCAGAGCTTGGCAGAAAGTATCCACCCAACCCTTGCCCAACAACATTAAGCCTACTGTCTAGCCACAATGACCTGATATGAACTCATCATAAATCTACAGCAACCTCAATCGGATTTCCAGACCATAACTAACTAACTGTCTTGCTAGAAATTTACATGGGAGGATGCTGGACTGCTCGTATCAGATCATTGCATAGCCTCTTCCAGAAGAAATCATATGAAAAACTAAATGTTCTACGATCTAGAATTACATGGTCCTTTACCCTGTCTCATCTAAACTAGCAGAGGCCTCACTTCCTAATGGACATGATCCACCTCCCTGAATCTCATCCTCACTGAATGTGCTCTCTTCACTAGAATCAGAAAATTGTCCAACATCCTCATCAGAGATCATATCAGCCTTCCTTGTCTTTCTAATATCCTTTATTCCCCTCCCCTGCAGGGCCAATCGCCTGCGTTTTCGTGCTTTCCGCTTGCCCTTGGGATACTCTTCCCTTTGCGAGTCCAGGCTCTTACCATCTACCTCCTTTGCTGTCCTGCTTTTGCCATATTCATTATCCTCTGATTCGTCCGCATCAGACTTCCGCTTTTTTCTACTTGAATTTGTCTAGTATAAAATAGTGTGAATCCAGATTTTAGTTCAGTGGATACCAAGTGAAATCAGTTCAATGGCAATAGAAACATAGACTAGAAATTCCAAGCAGGTAAATATGCAACTATAAATTTTTCAAGAGAGTGCTAGTCTAGCAAATTCTACTTTCAAATAAAGGTACAGGAATCAAAACCACTGATGGTCCAGACAAAGTTTTAAATACACAATTCTTCTACTTAACCTACTAAATTCTTCCCACCACATTCTGAGAGACTAACATCGTCATCATTGTTATCTCCAAGCTACACCTATTCAGCCTTTAGAAGACCTAAAAATCCTCAACATGGGAAGTTGTCTTGGCACTACTTAAGCTACAAGTTCACTACAATGGTTGTAGCCATGTTATGATTTTTGGGGAAAATTGATGACATGAAAAGCTTATGGGTCATTGAGGGTCCATATTTGCTTGTTATTTTCAGTCAACCATTATTGTCCATTTGTCCTTCTTGGTCCTCTTTTTTGTTTTTTACTCACTTTAACTGCTCAAGTCACAGTAGTGAGAACCAATTAGGCAAATTTTTTCTTTCAAATCAACATTCAGTAAAAGTTTGGGTCAGAGTTTTCCAATTGAACTAGTGTACTCAACAGTGGCAAGGATGACATGTTTTGAATATACATTGCTACACGAACAGGAATGTAAATATTACTGGCAAAAAATTTCACACGCATACCTTGGGACCACGGTCAACCAACCGAGCCCACTCATGACGGTTCCTCAGGCAATCAAGAACAGCCTGAGAATGACTTGAATATGCATAACGATCTCCATTATGCTTCCTCAAGTTATGCCAGTGCTGTGAAGTAAAATACAGCAGAAAAATGAGAATCAAATTTCTTCTAAATTCACAAAGGGAAACTGACAAATCTATAGAAAATTAGTCGGTGAAAAAAGAGACATACTGGGAGGACTGCATTACAGAGTTCCTCATAAGTCATGCGCCTCCCTTTGCTCATAATCTCATTGATCAAGCCTACACATAATAAAAAGGATTAGAGAACAATGAAAAGGTGAAAGAAATAGGATACGCTGCTTTTCTTTTTGAATTGATCCTTTTACAGCGGAGAACACTATGTGCAAATATAATGCTCCTGACGGGAACTTACCAGGTAAAGTGCGATGAACAGGACCCCCAACTGCTCCTGTATCATCATCAGAGGTATTCCTAGGTGAATTGCGTATAGACGACAAATTACGTTCATTAGCTTCAGTAGAGGAAGATGGGCCACTGTTTGTAGTTGCTGTGGAAGCAGGAGGGATATTCTTCTTAACAGAATGGAACACCGTTGGGGATCCATTTTCCTCACTCTTGTTGGAAGCATCTGCTGTGTGTACCATGTCTTGTCTCCTCTGATCAGAAGAAGATGGCACTCTGTCTGTCCTTTTAGCTTCATCATCATGCTCACGAGAACTGCGGAACCCATCTTTGGATGCGTCTTTGTATTTTCTTCTAGAAACCTATAAAATGTACCAACAATGAGCTCAGTTACTAGAGCCAATCCCTTGTTAAACACTTATGTTGCCAAAAACAGCAACTACATATAAAGAGAATACTGACAAAGTGTCATAAAATTTCAAGAACACCACACATCTTACCAAGTTATGATCTTTTCCTCCAGAACTAGATGAGCGCTTTATTAGAAGGCTTGTCGCACTTGAAGATGACAACTGAGGTAAGGTACCTGCATGGCGCATACGTGGCACACGAGGTACTCTAGGAGAACTATTGAGTTCTTGATGCAAAAGTAAAGCAAGCTGCCAAAAACAAATAAAGATCACATCAAACACAAAATAAGGGAAAATTTATAATATTAAAAAAAAGAAAAAAAGAAAAAAGAACATTCTGCTCAAACCTCTTCATCACTGAGGGTTGCAGGAGAATTTGAAGGTGGAGGATGCGTGGAAGGTCCATGATTTTGATTCATCTTAGATGACAGCTGGAAATTTGCCTGGTTAAACTTCTCACCTCTTTGAGGTAGACCTGAAGAGTGAGTCTTATTTTGTGCATGTAAAGACTTCTGCTGATGCAGCAATAAAGCAGACTCACCAGGGCCTGTAGCAGCAGAAATATTCTGTGCTGAAGACAATTTATCTTTAGAAGATGAGTTATCTTTAGAATCTGATACAGTTCGCTTTGGAACAGAATCGTGTGAAACCCTGCTAGAGTGTGATGCTTTTAAAGCATAATTTTCAGAAGATTTTGGACGCTCTTTTTCTGCATTCCTAGGCAAGTCATCCTTTTCTTCATCCTTGACCACATCACTTAAAGCACGATCTTTTTTATTGCTAAGATTGGAGTCAGGCGTTACTCGTTGCTTGGTGATAGGATTGGGATTCTGAGCATCCACAGGTTTGGAGTCGTCAGTAGAGGATGGTTTGGAAATCATGATGGTGGATGAGGTGGAAGAAGATTTTCCAACACATACAACCATTTTACGCTGGTTGGGTAGCACTGGGGCATTTAAGATAGCTCCACCAGATCTCGGACGCTCTTCAGCAGACACCAATCCATGTTTGGCATCCAAAGGAATATTTTTTGCAGACGCAGAACCTTCTGAGCCCACCAATTCTCGTTTAAGCTCACAAGGACCACCAGACAATTCATCAAATTTATCTGTATGGTGATCAATAAGTCCGTCTAAACTTCTTTCAGCATCTAGTGCCTTATGGTCACTGGATTGTGAACTGGTTACCACTGCATCATTCATTTTAGAATTTTCAGACATTTGCTCAGAAGATATCCCTGTCTCTTTTGCATCACCTAGAGGAGAAGACCGTGTATTCGAAAGACCCCTAGAATTCTCATCATCTTCTTCAGTTTTCACTTTAACATTTGGCTGAACAGAGCTCAGTGACGTGTCACTGTTAAAATCTTGAAGAATCTGATCATCTTTAACTTCTGGCGCGCTGGTAGCCAGATCTTCAATAGGTGGCCTCGCATCGTTTCTAGCAGAAACTTCTGCACTATTTTCTATGTTATCATTTGACCCGCTAGCTCCCTATTTTAAGAAACAAAAGTGTCACTTAAATAGAATAGCTGAATTTTCTAGAAGCATACAATATGACACATACTAAGTAAATGTTGTTTAGAGTTGCTACATCCACTAAAGCATGTGATAGATAAATAAACTTTAGTAGGTTAAGCAAAATCTTGTAAAGTAAGGGTGGCATTATTTTCTATGTTATCATTTGACCTGCTAGTTCTCTATTTTAAGAAACAAAAGTGTCACTTAAACAGAATAGCTGAATTTTCTAGAAGCATACAATATGACACATACTAAGTTAATGTTGTTTGTGACAGAGTTGCTCCATCCACTGAAACGTGTGATAGATAAATAAACTTTAGTAGGTTAAGCAAAATCTTGTAAACTAAGGGCGGTATAGGATGCACTTAAAAGTAAACCAATAACATAAAACAAAATACAGCAAGCCCAAGTAATGTATCCAATTTTAGCAATCATATACCCTAGGGTTTAGACAGTGGAAACAGACTAATAACCTTAGGTGACATAGCTCTCTATTGTTAGAGATATATTCCAACAGAATAGGTGATGTGTAAGAGCACATGGAGCGTACTCACTGAGATGTACATGCATACCAACCTAACAGATGTATTAGATTCAGGACCCATTTCAAGGGGGAGGGGGCGCGGGGGGGATAATCACCAGAATCAGTTAATTGCTTATGAATGAGAGGATTCCAAGGTTTTCACAACAATAACAAAGGTACAATTTTTAGGACAGGGAAAGCCTCTAGTCTGAAAGTACATAAATTCATATAAGTTATAAGAAGCTTATAGAGTTGTCTACTTGTTGTACACATCCTGTATGCGATGTTTAGACCCTTTTGGCACTTCTTTAATGAATTTTATTACTAATTTTATTTTTTTATTAAAAAATATAGCTTAGAGAGATAGAATTTGAAATGAGGAAAAATTGCTTAAAGATAAGGGTGGCTCCTATTGATGAAAATATGAGATGGCTTGGTCATGTTCAAAGAAAAGCAATTAATGCACCAATGAGAAATGAGCTTATTCAAGTTGAGAGAATGAAATAAGGTAGAGGAAGACCAAAAGTAACATTAATAGAAGTAGTAAAAAAGGACATGTCAATTTCAGAAGTAACTGAGAGTACGAAAATTTTGGCCTAAAGCTTGGTTGTTGTTGTTGTTAGCTTATAGAGCTGAATTTTTGGTTTTGAGTTTTGACCTTTGCTAGGTTAAGGGCTTATTAATGTTTTGAGGCCACATTGGTTAATTATTATTGAATATTTATGGTGCACGAATGAAGTCCTATTCATTAATTTGGGTCTATATTCAACAGCAGTCTCATATATATGGTCTTTACTTGTTTATCTTCCAAATTTACTTGGTTTCATTGCTTTGCAAAACAGCGAACCCTTATAAGCGAAGTGTTAATATAATTGAAACTAAGTACTAGCAAAATAATGTGAATGCATTCCCTCGTGTTTGTGATTGACCTTTGCCAAATTGCCTATGGCTTCCTCACTCTATCTCGTATTTATTCTTCTTTGACCTTCTTTAACTTCTAAGCAAACTCATGCTTTAACTGCATCAATGACAGCCTATAAATATGTTATCAACTCAAGTTTTATAAATCTTCAGGCCATTATCATCTTGATCCCTTTAAATTTGTAACCATAGTTATTAAAGAAAGTCGTTAAACCTAATTTAGACCCAGCATGAAGAAGCCTAGAAGACAATTTTTTTACTTTGCAGAACAGTACGGCCATCCTTCAAATACATTCTGGATAGTCAGATTCTGAATGATTATCTTTTGTGGGTAACGGGGGGGGGGGGGAATGGATAAGGACAACATTAACCATGGGCCAATAGTGGTGCAGCAGTGGGTGCAGTGGAGTATAGCAATATAGAGCAAATTTCAAGGCTGCCTTGATTTGCGATATTATGGCGAAAGACTCAAAATTAACCTAAGTACAAGGTGAAAAACTATTATTTACTACAACCATACCTCGTCTTTAATGGGAACACCAGCCACATTGCTTTCTAACAATGATGCAACACCATCAACAATTTTTGGAGAGCTCTCAACTGCTATAGGTACTTCAACACTATCTTTTTCTCCCTTGAGACCAGCTCCAGCAGAGGACACACACCTAGGAAAGTCAGAAGGTAAGGCTTCTGAAGAGTGAGCAATAGTAGCTAAGTTGTTCTTGAGCTGTTCCACATTATTGTCTACTGCGAGATTACCATCAGGTACATGCTCTGGAACCACAGAAACCTTCAAATTCTTGTTCTTAACACTCTTACTTTCATCTTTAATAAACTTCGGACCTCTGTCTTCATAAAATTCCAATTGTTTTGCATCACTTGTGGGTGTAAACGCTAGTAATAGAAATGAAAACAAAAAGTTGGAGTCAACAAGCGCATGTCATCTAGTGCTACAAGTGGTGCACCATCTAATATTTTGCCACTAATATATAGCTAGACAAGAATTGATAAACACCATTGTGTAGTACAAATCAGAGATTAAATATGAAGTGAAGAATGAATATAATTAAAGCATAGATTGATTAAAAATGATTTCCAAAGCATTGCAAGGTACATAAAATCACCTGTTTTAGAAGAATGTGAGCCTCTCTTCCTTGCATCTGCCTCTTTCTCAGCAATTCTAACTTTCTTTTTCCCGTTCCGATCTTTAGATGGCCCCAAATCTTCTTTCTTCCGCTTATTGGCTTGTACTACAACAGGTCGAAGTAAGGTCCTCTCCTTCTTCGCACCATTCTGCACACGTCTAGCATCAAATTCCTCACTCTCCCACTTCTTCATCTCCTTCAAAGGCGCCTTCCTATCACCGCCACCTTCCTCACCCCTGCCTCTCACGCCAATGAAAGCTGTAACAGGTGCAGTAGCCAAAACTCTCTCCTTCGACAAGGAGAACAAGACCCCAGCCCCCTTATCAACAGGATTCTCATTTTCATCCTCAATCCTAGAATCACCCTCTTTCTTCTCATCCCAACAAGGAAACTCCCTATACTGAAAATTAAACTTCTTGGGCACACACCCGGTACATTTCCACAACTCAGGAGTAAAAACCGACGACAACCCACTAAACAATCCGGGATCACCACCCGGAATCCCCTGAACATGTACCCTCTCCTCAATGGGTATATCAGTCCAAAGCCTAAAAGGGCGGCGAGGTGGCCCATTAGTTGCAAAAGAATTCTCCATTCTCATAGTCTTAGTAGGAAGCTCAACCAACAACTGAGCAACCTCAGTCTCCTCACTAACATTCCTATTATTCTTAATCTTACATTTATCACACACAAATATATCATCCCCCTTCACATACCGCGAGCACCTCGTGTGCACCCACACGCCACACTCATCACAATTCACCATCTCCTCCCCATCGTCGAAATTGACACCACACACGCAATCTACAGTCCATGACTCGTCAACCCAATCGTCCGGTGGGTCCGTACTCTTACACCGCTGTGACCGACCCGTCATACCTAACCTAATCCCCCCCTCCCTCTCTCCCTCTATTCAATTCAGAAAAAAAAACCCTAACAACAACACCAAGCCCTAAACCTAAACCAAAACCAAAATTCAAAAACAATGACTAGAATAGAAACTGAAACTGAAACTGAAACTAAAACCTAAATCCCAATTCACGAAGTTTTCCTATTTTGTGGAGCAATTTAAGTTTGGGAATCCAAAACATAAGCGACAAAGAATCAGAATTAAATAAGAATTATGAGTACCTGGAGAGCATAGAAGGTGAGAAATTGTTGCGAAATTCCGTGAAAGAGTGATTTGTGAGACTCTCTCTCTCTCTCTCTTTCCACACGGGAGGAAAATGAAAACGAATTCCCGGAATTGAAAGTGATATTTGGAGAAGAGGGATTTGGATTTGGCGTCCGCGTAGTGTAGTGTAGGTCTGACTCGGTGAAAATGCAATGTGGGTCGGGTCGGAATCGAAATAAGAAAATGTGTGGTGGGCCATGGTGGAGTGACAGGCAGGCCCACGATACGTTAAAGGCTGCTGTATCTGTGTCAAATAAATGAGAGTGTCAGAGTCTGGGTTTTGGTTTTGGTTTTGCTTGACTAGTTAACAGCTCACAAACCCTAATTTTTAGTATATTCTGCTAAACCTGTTTACCATTTGAATAATTTCTTATTAAGATACAATTATATTTTTGTTTAATTTTTTTTAAAAGCCCAGTAAGTTTTTTAAAATTAAGGTTCGTTTGGTATATATGTTTAAATACATATTTTCAATTTTTAAACAATATTACACGTATTTTTATACACTTTTTCGCCCACACGTATTTAAAAAATAAAAATAAAATAACGTTACTAGAACAATGTTACCAACATTACTAAGCTCTTCCAAATGAACATAAGTACATCTTGTGAAAATTGTGTATCGTTTATTCGTTTTTAAAGTTGTAAATAAACCAAGTTGTTTATAAATAATTCGAGCTTGGCTCAAGAATTTTTTTTTTTTGTTTGTTTAATAAACAAGCCAAGTTTATGCCTAATTTTAATCTCGATTATTAAACAAGTTAAGCTCAAACATAATAATATATTCGAGAATAAGTTCGTGAATATAGACATTAATTACATTTATAATTTTGGTTGAGAGTGATAAAATAAAATCACCATAACGCACTTTAATCAAGTTATGTAATCACTAATTAGTAGTATCTTTTTTCTGTATTAGAATCTGTTGTATTTGAAATGATTCATTTTAAAGATTTTTCTTCTCTTCAAATATAAAAACATGCATTGAAAATAAGTTGGACAAATAACAATTAAAACTTGTTAGTTGCTAACCCAAAAAGCTTTATAATTTAAGATTTGATGGGAATGGTTGCCATGTGAAGTTTGTCGGAGAACACTAATGTTGGACCCCGCCACAAACACTAACCTACACACCACTACCTCATAAAAATCAGTCAGACACACACAAAACACAATGACACTATCCACTTGCACATTTGGAAAACGATAAACGAGCTACTGGTAGAGATAGCTAAATACCATGAAATACTATCTATCAATCAAGGTTTCACGTACACACTCACACACACCCCTTAAAATAATCAGACAGTTTCAACAGGTACTGCGTTCCCGTCTTCATTCGTGCTATATATGACTATATTCTGCACTGGATGCACTGCATCTCTATCATTTTCTGTTTCTGACTCAGCCTGTAGCAGCACCTTTCACTGTTAATTAGTTGAGAGAGTGAGAGAAACTCTCACTGTCACACTCAGCTGCTCATTTCAGGTACTTATAATACACTGCTTCTGAAAGTTTTGGTGTCTTTTTCATCAGTCGGTATGGTAAATTTGCAACCTTTTAAATTTATTTTCTGTGTTTGTATGCCAAGGCACATTTTGTTTCCTGTAATTATAATTTTTAACCTCTCTCAGATTACACAACACTTATTTAAGTTTATGATAAACTCGGTCCTCTTAAGTTGGAGAGCTACGGGCTCCAAATTGCTTATAGTTATTAGTAATGCCAAGTAGAAAAGGGAAAATTATACCATGTATGTAGAGGATATAAGACTTATTTAGGCAGCTTCGGAGTCCGGAGTTGGGAAAAGGTGAAAATTCCAATCCTCTTCCTTACAAATGTTCCGGGATCTTCATCTTGAAAGTCTATAGACTTTGGACATATGTCCATTTAAAAACAGCTTATTTAGTTTTTTTTTTTTTTTTTCTTCTTAAATAGTTTTTTTAAAATTGTTTGCTAAAAGTGTGCTACAAATGTTCCGGGGATCATCATCTTAAAAGTCCATACTCCATAGACTTCGAACATGTATCTATTTGAAAACAACTTATATTTAGCTTTTTGTTGAAAGTATGTTAAAGTATACTTGAACTTTAAAAAAAGTGAAAAAAAAAATGAGGTTTTAAATAGTTGTACATAAAAGTTAAAAAAGAAAATGTTAGCTTGTAAGTATTAGTCTCAAACACACTAGTAAATTCACACACAAAAAAAAAAAAAAAAAAAAAAAAAAGAACGCTATAAAGTATTAACAGTCTTACTATAAATATTGTTCATAATAAATTATCCATAATTTTAAAGTGATTTTTTTTTTCCATAATAAATTTAAAGTGATCATGTTTAGCCTTAAAAAAAAAACTTAAATTAGTTGGTTTTAGTCCCTAATATAATTAAAATCATTACTTTTAGAAATGGTCACATTATCTAAAGGACTTAATTGGTTACTAAACTTGGTTAATTGATTATCAAAAAAAAAAATTGGTTACTAAACTTGAGGGAGTAAAATCATGGACAAAATGGGCTTTTGCCCTTTTTTGGGCAAATTATATAGTATTATGCACCCCTTCCCAAACTAATTAGGGAAATGTCCATCTTTTAAAACTCGATTTTTGATAAATCGAGTTTTAAAAAAAAAAAAATTCTTAAGCCCTATAGTGGCGTTTTTAAGGAGCCAATAGTGACGTTTTTTAACTCGACTTCAATGAAATCGAGTTATAGATAAAAAAATGCTACTATAGGTCGATTTTATTGCCTATAACTCAATTTCATTGAAGTCGAGTTAAAAAACATCACTATAAGTCCTTAAAACGTCACTATAGGCTCCTTAAAAACGCCACTATAGGGCCTAACTCGATTTATAAAAAATCGAGTTTTAAAAGAGAGGCATTTTCCTAATTAGTTTGGGAAGGAGGGCATAATGCTATATAATTTGCCCGAAAAGGAAAAAGGGCAATTTTGTCCGTAAAATCACTCATGCACTAAATTTACAGATCAACAATAAATTTAAGCTAAAATTATCACTTCAATTATAGTAAATAAAACTTGTAATAGAAATAGGATCACTCAATTCCAAATGAGCCCTACACACTACAACCTTATACAATTAAGTCTTTAATCCTTTGCCCAATTACATCGGTACCTTTCTCTCTTTTCGTTGGTAGACGGTAGTTAGCAATGAGAGTGTAGCTTTCTCTACTTTTTTGTTGCATGGTAATAATTTTAAGGAAAAAAATCTCGTACATACAACATTTATAATTTCATATGCAATGTACACATTTTTTTTTATTGATATCAACATTTAAAATGTGAAATCGGTGATTTGTACGGAGTCTACGAACTATATATATTAATGAGTGTGAGAGAATCAATATCCTAATTTTAAGATGTAGTAAGAGAGGTGACTAGCCTCTTATAACATGAGAGAAACATAAAAATATTGGGTTTAAATTTTGCATAGTTTTCTTTTCTAATTACAGTCAACGCACTTAAATATCAGCTGATTTGTTGATGAAGCAATTTAAAAATAAATAGCAATCTGGCGAAAAACCAATCTAATCTTAATATAGAATTCAAGTTGCTTTTAATCTCATATTGATTTCTTTCTTCCACCTTCACTTCAAACTTCAAATTGATGTGTATATTTTGCGGTCTGAACGTGGACATCTTCAAACGTAACAATATCCCATATTTCTAAGAAGTGAGTATTATCACCTCACACCCTTGGTGTGGTGGTCACTTCACAAGTATAAGTATTTGTAGGGAGTAAGGGCTGGAGTTCAAGTCTTCAAGAGGGAGCTTCACACACATATAAACTTAGATTAGGTTAGAGTAGAATATCATATATAAAAAAAAAAAAAATTTAAAAAGTGAGTATTTGTCCCCACGAGCAAAATGTGAGCAACAAAATTAGGAATGTGTAGCTAACCCACTAACCTGCCAAAATTAACCAAACCCGCGGGATTGGGTCGGTTTTTAGGGGTTGGTGGGTTGGGTTAGGTTATGAAAATTTTTTTAATAGTGAGTCAGGTTGGGTTCGGGTCATAACAATCACAAACCCACCAAACCCAACTCCACCCACCTATATATTTAAAATTTAAATTATATATATTTAAAATATATTATATAATTAATAATTTTTTTATTATATTTGTTTCTACTATTCGGCTATTCCTATATGAAACTCAATTACTTCGCAAACCCTAACAATCTTATTTCTCTCTCTGTCGTCTCCCACTCCACTCCTTTTTGTTTATAATTGAGTTGGGATACTAGTTCATGTATATTTTGTTTATTAACTCAGTTGGATATATTTTGTTTATAACTTAATTGGAATACTAGTTCATTTATATTTTGTTTATCAACTCAAGTGACAGGTGAGATATATATATATATATATATTTTACTCAATTTAATAATAATAGTAATAAAAAAAATTTGTCTAATCCATGGGTTCAACTTGACCCAACCTGATCCATGTGGGTTGGGTTGGGTTGGGTTGAATCCCTGTGATGGGTTGGAGTTTTTTTAACTTACCATCATGAGTTGGGTCATAAAATCCCATCAACCCAACCCAACCCGATTCATGCACACCCCTAAACAACATTATGGTTGATTATTAAAATAATATAAAACTAATAATGAACTTTAAGCGAAGCACTGTTTTTCTTGAAATTTGCTTCACTTAGAGCAGTTTCTCTATACACACCCCAAAAAAAAAAAGTTTCACTTAAAGCAACTATATTAATTTTAATGTGTTTATAATGGACTACAACTACATAATGTAAGGAGAAAAAACAAATATTAAGAAAGGAGAATAGCATCTACTATGCTAACTATAACACTACGTAGGGTCCATTTAATATAATATGGTTTAGACATGAGCTAATATACAATATTAACTATATTGTAAATATATTGGTGATAATAACTAAATGACTGATTATGTATTATATAATTTCACAAATCTCATGTAGTTTACTAGAGGTTTTATTATTTCATATGGAATGATTTTTTTTTTTTTTTTTTTGGGCATTTAGATAGGTTTTCATCAATACTTTTTTTAATTTCACGTGATATTTTTTGTTCCTTGAAAGTGTGACTTGATCAAAATTATGTAATTTACAAACATTTTTAATAAACGTTTGACCATGACATAAAGAGAATATATATAACAATTTAAAGTAGAGAGAAATTAACAATTTGACACAATTACAACTTATAAGATCTCTTTTAATATATATATATATAATTTTTTTTATAATAAATGTGAGGGTAATTTTTTTTATTATAATTAGATGGTTACAATAATGAGAATGGAGAGATTCAATTCTTAATTCTCTTTACACAGAAAAATATTTAATACCATTAAACTATAATTCTCTTGACATGAAATGATTCGAAATACGAAGTTAGTAGCATATTGTAATTATCTCTATAAAAAAAAAAAAAAAAAAAAAAGAAGAAGAAGAAGAGAGACATGAGAGGACAATATGGGAAAGAAAACCGAACTCTAGTATAGTGCTACCTTTGCTAAAAGCAAACTAGCTATTAATCCGCCAACATCAACTCACCGTCAAATAGAATCATCAATTCACAATGTATATTAGTCAAAAAGATAGGTGTGAAAGTGGGTTGGTTGTTTGGTTGGTTTGTTGAGCAACCGTTGAATAGGAACCCTCGTATGTCCAAATCAGGTTATTGTCCTAGCGCAATTTGTTTTCGCATGTCCAACGTGAGACCTGTAGCTGTAGGCTGTATCTCTCTTCTTCGAGAGCTATTCTGTTGGGAAGAAATTTGCTTCTTGATGGCCTCCAATGGCAAGTAAACAATGGACATCAAATTTAGTTTTGGTTTGATAAATGGTTGTGTGATGTCTTAAGTTGGTTGGATATTTGTACTTTTAAACAATTACAATGAGCATCAATTGTGATTAGCTAGACTAATTGAACAAGATCTTATTAAAGTTCAATAACATTTTTTGTGATAGTTTCAAATTGACATGTAATTTGTAATGCATGGGGTCCAAAGCATAATCAAAGCTTGATCCAAGTTCAAATGACATAGAAACCTTTATGAGAACCAACTGAATCAAATAAATTGATAATATTTCTATAAGGATGACTTCTAGTTCTATTTTTTAAAACAATGTAGCTAAAATAACTATATAAAAATTTATAGGAAAGGAAAGACAAATAAATATTAAATAAATAAAATATAGTATTTAAAGCAAAATATAACTAGTCAAGAAAAATGTTAATCTCTAAATTTTTTCTTTCTAAGAGTTTATTTTGTCTCACTCTCCCTTAAAAGTTACTAAGGTTTTTGAGCAAAATTTGTGATGTGCTTTGTTTTAGAACTTCATTCTCTCTCCCTTGTGTATGTGTGTGTGTTTCAAAAAAAAAATTGATAATTGTCTCATATTACTTAAGAGAGTATAATGCGTAGTATCAAATCAATTATATCATGACCCCAATTGCACTAATCTATAAAAATGATACTATTAACTTAACAATTGATTAATTAACTAAAATATTTGCAATTATACCCAACCATTAGAGAAACTCTTAAAAGTAGTAAATATAATGAAGTCCAAACATGTCTTTGAGATCCTAGAATTTAATCTACTAATTTATTTAGAAGTATAAAAAGTCACGGCATAACATTCACTTAAAACTTAAAAAGAAATACACCTAGAACATTTATAGTCTGTTTGGATACTGCTTATTGCTGAAAACTGAAAATATTGTAACAAAATCTTTTTTAAATGTGTGATTAAAGTCGTGGAATCCATTTTTAATGAAAATTTTGTTAAAAAAAAGAGGTTTGTGGGTCCCGTAAATAGTGCATGGGACCCACTGCCAGACGCTGGATGCAACTAAAAAAAAATTCAGCTGTATCCAAATGTTCACTTAGTACCCATTTGGATACAGCTGACAAAGGCCAGCGTCTACGTTTCGGCGTTTTCTTCTTTTTTCTTTTTTGAGAAGAGCGTTTCACGTGAGATTATGCTTTTCTAATGGGTCCCGTGCACTGTTTATGGGACCCACAAGTACTTTATGAAGGAAAAAAAATTTTAATTGGGTCATATAGTACTATTCACACATTTAAAAATTATTTTATTACAGTGTTTTCAGTTTTTAGTTTTCAGCAAAATAAGCGGTATCCAAACAAACCATTAGTCTATTAAGCCAACTGTTTCTCAAAAAAAAAAAAAAAAAAAGTCTATTAAGCCAACTTGAAGTTTTTAATGTTGAATGGCCAACTTGACTCACTTGAGTAGACTATTAGAGTCTATTAGTTGAAACTTCTTAAAAAAAAATTTGGTAGACTATTAGTTAGGGTAGGATTTAAATTTTTAAAACTTAAATGATAAGTTTTATCTAAACTAAATAATTGTTACGTCTTATCCCTTAGTTAAGAGTCTTGTAACTTTTTGTTTTTTTTTGTTTTTGAAGAGGGAAACTTCCTCATGATTCATTAGATAGCAATAGAGTCAAGATACACGGCTTGCACTACAGGTGGAGGGGTCTCCTCTAGCCAGATTACATCATGTGACACATATTTTGCATGCCTAGCTAATGAGTGGGCTACTGTATTGGCACTCCTTTTTGCAAACTGAACTTGTGACCATCCAAAAGCTTGTAGCAAACAGAGCACGTCCTGCAGAATATGGCCAACACAAGAGTCCTGTAACTTAATATATATTAAACCATAACTTTTCAATATAATCTCTCTTAACCAATAAAACTATCCAGATAATTAAATCTCACACAATACACCCCACATTGTTGTATTTTTTTCACATTTTTTTTTTCTAAAGATGCAACTTGCACTTATGTTTTAATCTAATATATTCATATTACTTATTGTTCTTTACTTTTGAATTTCCGTGCATGATATTATGCAAATGAAGTTTACTATAAAAATGCAAAACAATGGACACTCATTTAAGTTATTAGTTCTCTTATGTAAGTTTTTAATTTTTATACTCTCACTAATTAGTAAATTAATTTTATATTATTTATTAGGATATATTTCTTCAAATTAAGAGATAATATTTAATAACTGTTTAATTTAGATAAAACTTTATAATTTAAATTTTATTCAAACTAAAAGTCTATTATAATAAATTCTAAACTTAAATCCCAAAAAACAACCCACGTTTTGTTTCTCAAAAAAAAAAAAAAAAAACCCCACGTTTTGACTTCTACTCTAACTAAAAGTATATTATTAATGTTTTAAGAACAACTAATTAGTAAATTAATTTTATACATTTAAACTTCAAAAATTTAAATTCTATTCAAACTAAAAATCTATTATCAAAAATTTCTAAACTTAAATATTTAAACAAATTAAAATTATATTCAAACTAAAAGTCTATTCTAAAAAATTATAAACTTAAATCATAGACAACAACCCACATTTTCATTCTCAAAAAAAAAAAAAAAAAAAAAAAAAAAAAAAACAACAACAACAACAACAACAACCTTTTGACTTATATTCTAACTAAAAGTCTATTATCAATATTTTAAGAACAAATAATTAGTAAATTAATTTTATATTATTTGTTATGATATATTTTCTCAAATTAAGGAATAACATTTAACAATTTTTTAATTTAAATAAAACTAAAAGTCTATCATCAAAATTTTCTAAACTTAAATCTCACATAACTCACGTTTTTTTTTCACCGAGATGCAAATTACGCTTATGTTTTAATCTAATAAATTCATCTTATTTATTGTTCTTTGCTTATGAATTTGCATGCAAGATATTATGCCAAATGAAGTTTATTGTAAATAAGCAAAACAGTGGACACCCATTTAAGTTCTTGGTTTTCTTATGTAAGTTTTTAAATTTTTTTAATTTTCAAATTTTGAACTCTTTTGTGTATGTTTTGATTTTGAGATTTGGTTATTGTATTTAATTTCTGAGTGTGTTTATATTTTTTAATTAGACTATCACTAGGAAAAAATTGGAATTAAGGAACTGTTTTATTTATTATTATTTGTGCTGACTAGGGCACAAATTAAACATAATCTAAATAGGAATGATCAAACTCATACCTCATCTTATATAAAGAAATTAACATAAAACACAAAGATAATTTTCAAATATAAAATTGCAATTTACTCATCTGTGGTTTGACCCGTTTTAACAATACCCACCCGTGGTTTGAAATTTGTTACTTAACCCACCTGAGGTGGCCTCCGTTAGACCCCCGTTACCCACCTCTGCCCTTTCCATTAGAAAATCCCCTTTACTATATAAGCTAAAATTAGAACCCAATTACAACCCTAAAAAAAAAAAAAAAAAAGAACAAGCACACACACTCTCTCTCTGCCTTAGAACCCTTAAAAATCTCCAAATCCATAATCCCTTTCTCTCTTCACTTAGATTGCCAAAGTGAAATCTGAACACTTGTAAGCAAGGAGGTGTATTGAAGCTTGGGTTTTCCTCTCCTATAAATTTTCTCACCAACCAAACAAGAGTAAATCCCTAATTTTATCAACTTGTGTTCACCACGCCAAAAAAAAAAAAAATGATTTTTGGCAGAGAGAGAATTGCAAGCAAGCAAATCTCAGGTCTTGGCGTCAAAGCACGCAAATATCAGGGCCCTTAAGTCCCAAATTGAAGGCCTTGGTGAACTACTCCATCTCGCAGCCCAATGCCTGCTCCGTCTCCGGCAGAGGTGAACTCTCCACCATCTCCTCCTCCAGCTTCTTCTAAGGCTTCGGTGAGTCCTCCATCTTTGATTAGTACACCTGCTGAAGCTCCTGGACTGGCTCAGAGTGGCGCCGTTTTGGACAGAGTTGGGTTCGCTGCTGGATCTGCTAGATCTGGGTTTGCTGCCATTTTGGATCTGGGTTCTATGTTTTTTTGGATTTAGGTATTTTATTCTATTTATTCATTATTCATCCATTCACAGTATGTGATGTTTTATCATGGTATTAAACCCAAAAAATTTGAACCTAGCAATTTGAACAGATTGGTGGGTTTTGTTTTTTTGCAGATTTTTTTTTTTTACCTGCAAATCTGGGTTTTTTTTAGAGAACCCAACAAAAGAAAGAGGGAGTTTTATTTTGTGATTGTTCTATGAAGAATTAAGTAGTTAATTTGAACAGATTGCTGGGTTTTTTTTTTTTGCAGAATTTTTTTTTTTTACTTGCAAATTTGGGTTTTTTTTAGAGAGCCTAGCAAAAGAAAGAGGGTTAGTGTTTTATTTTGTAATTGTTCTACGAAGAATTAAGTAGTCAATTTGAACAAATTGCTAGGTTTTTTTTTTTTTGCAGATTTTTTTTTTATTTGCAAATATGGGTTTTTTTTAGAGAACCCAGCAAAAGAAAGAGGGTTAGAATTTTATTTTGTGATTGTTCTATGAAGAATTAAGTAGTCATTTTTTGGATTTAGCGGTGGAAGGCTAGCGAATCTGTGGGTGTATGTTCACATGGATTTGTGGCTTTGTTTGTGACTGTAGGTGTATTGGTTTTCTTTTATATTTATGTGAAGAAAAATAAGAAGGAGAGAAAAGAGGAGAGAAAAGAGGAGAGAGACATAAAATATAATGAAAAAGACACATTTACCCTATTTTTAAGGTGAAATGGCAGAGGTGGGTAACGGGGGTCTAACGGAGGCCACCTCAGGTGGGTTAAGTGACAAATTTCAAACCACGGGTGGACATTGTTAAAACGGGCCAAACCACAAGTGGAAAAATTGCAATTTCCCCTATAAAAATAGATAATCACCGATAAAATCTAAACTCTAAGAAATTAGAACTTAAAGTAATCTTTTATTAAAATTATTTACTTGTTTTATAATTTATTACTACTCTGTGGGCCAGGATGAGTTAGAGGAGAATAGGTCTAGGTTGGAATAAAAAAGGGCCCATCGAGACGTTCCTATTAAAGAATCAAGCCCTAGTAATCTGTGGAAGGTGTGAATTCAAGGAAGAAGCCGAGGAAGGAAAGAGGTTAGGAATCTTAAGAAGAGGACTAGGAACTGTCAAGCTATGCCTAGGATGACGACTAATGAAAGTAACAATAACTAATTCGAGCAAGGTTTGGAAGAAGTTTCCTGACGAAGCTACTGTCCCCTCTGTATTAAATGCACTGTACCAACTAAGTATGCCGCATTAATGGCTAAATGACCTCTCTAAACAATACCCCAACAGCCTATTACCTACTTATTACAACCTTAAAAGGAGGGGAGGAGAAGGACGAGACAAGTATTTTGCCTGAAGATCCCCTATGTTGTGGGATCGGTTTTTTGGGAGAAAAAAGATAGAGAGAGAAAGCAAGATTATTGCAATACTCAATAAAAGCTAAACTTGTATTTTTTGCTTAACAGTAACCCTCCTCATATATTTTAAGGGAAGTGTAGTAATCAAAGAAAAATTCCTTATCTACAATCTGACTTCTTAAATTATTAGTTCAAAGACCCACCTCTTACAAATTAATTGTATTGGATAAAGGCCAGCCCAAGCTGGGGTGTTCGGTTTTTATCCTATACAATTACTATTTATTTAATAATTTAGTTTTAATTATTTCTTTTAAAAAAATAGCTTACATATGAATTTTCATTAAGCTGTGCATTGCACATGAATAATACTAGTAAAAAATAAAATAAAAAGAGAGAGCAAAACTTATCTATGACTTAAAAAATATATAACTCTGACACTAGGTATAATTTTAACTCATATATATATATATATATACACATATACATACATGTGTGTGTGTAATTGTAATTATTTTTAATTGTATGGTGCATCTGCACTTATTATATACTATTTTCATATTGGACAAAACTTAGGTACTGTACTTTAAACTCCCCTCTTAAAATTCAGTCATGTGGTTACTCAACTAAAAATTATACTTCTATCTCATGAGAAAAAAGTCATAAGACAAAATCTTAAGAGGGGAATTTAAAGAACAGTACTTAAGTACTGTATTTAAGTCTTGCCCTTGAGTTTATTAACACTCTATGACATCTTTCTAAGTATTAAACAGAACCTTAGTCATGTCTGGCTCCCCGGACCACATACTTTGGGTAAATTAATACTTAATGACATCTATTTAAGTGTTAAATAGAATTTTAGTCATGTTTGGCTCCCCGGACCACATGCTTTAGGTAAATTAACACTCTATGACATCTTTCTAAGTATTAAACAAAACCTTAGTCATGCGTGGCTCCCCGAACGACATGCTTTAGGTAAATTAATACTTAATGACATCTTTTTAAGTGTTAAACAGAACCTTAGTCATGCCTGGCTCCCCGGACCACATGTTTTGGGTAAATTAATATTCTATGACATCTTTTTAAGTATTAAACAGAACCTTAGTCATGCCTGACTCCCTAGACCACATGCTTTGGGTAAATTAATATTTAATGACATCTTTCCAAGTGTTAAACAGAACTTTAGTCATGTTTGGCTCTCCAGATCACATGCTTTGGGTAAATTAACACTCTATGACATCTTTCTAAGTATTAAACAGAATCTTAGTCATGTCTGGCTCCCTAGACCACATGCTTTAGGTAAATTAATACTTAATGACATCTTTCTAAGTGTTAAACAGAATCTTAGTCATGCCCGGCTCCTCGAACTACATACTTTGGGTAAATTAACACTCTATGACAAATTTCTAAGTATTAAATAGAATCTTAGTCATGTCTAGCTTCTCAGACCACACGCTTTGGGTAAATCAACATAACTTATTTATTTTCCTAAGTGTCAAAATAGATCTCAAGTTATATCCAACTTCTCAGATTAGTGGCTTTAAGTAAGTTAATGTTTTTGGATATTTATATAAGTGTTGAGCAGAATAAGGGTTGTCTACCCTGTTTATCTTTTACAAAATATATTATTCATCTCCATAAGATTTGGCATTCTTTACAGAAGACTCAACTTTAAGTACAAGTATGTGATAATTCTCTTTATTGTTGGCACTTGTTCAATTTATTCGAATTAGCAGTAATGCACTAATATTAGCTTTTGTTAAAGTATGAGTAATAACAATCCACTGTGGTTAGCAATCTTATCAATCCCAAGTCTCATTAAGGGGCAGAACAATAACAACGCCAATAAGAGAATAAAGGTTACAAGGAAAAAGAAAGATTCATGAAACAAAAGGTAAAGTCTTTTCATTGATCAAAAGGAGGGTATATTACAAACAGTTGTGAAATACCACAACAACAACAACAACAACAACAACAAAATTCCTATAGCTATGCTTTTGCTTGGTGGGGGTCCTCCTTGGGATCAACTGCCTTGAGTTGGGTATTCCCAGCCTTAGACTTAGACTCTGCATCCTTGGCCTTGGTGACCACATCCCTAATCGCGAGAGCGTCCTCGGAGTGATTGGCCTTAGTTGGTGACTAGACCTCCTTACCCTTGCCAGCTCCTATAGAGACTTCAACATTAGGAGAAGGGGTTTGGATGATGGAGAGCTGCTCAGGAGGAGGGAGAGGATCAACAACAAGAGGAGGGAGCATGGCAGGAACTTCTCAGATGTCCTCCGGGAAGTAAGTGTTCTCAGCCCTCCTCAGCTCGGAATCAGTAGGGACTTCTGCCCGGTTGAGCACTTCTGCCCATACCTCGATACAGTAGTCCCTGCATACCCTTGCCGCCACCTCTTCCAGCCGCGTCTCTGTTTCTAGTATGCCACGTTCATAGGCTGCCAACTTCGCAGCCCCAGAAGTCTCCTTGGCCACCTGAGCTGCCTCCTTAGCCTTCTGTAGATCGGCCTTAAGCTCCAAGACTAGTTGTCTCTGAGTGGCTAGCTCTATCTCTGTAATATGGAGCTTCTTACGCTGGTCCTCGACCTGTTTCTCAACAGTTTTTAAACTGGCCTTAGCACTCAGACGTGCCCTCTCCTCTTCAATCAGCTTGCTGGCCAACTCTTTGTTCTTCTTATCAGAAGCACCTAAGGCCTTGTTAGCCTCAGCATGGAGGTTGGCCTTAACCCTGGCTTCATTTCGGGCATTATTGACCCATTCCTCAGCCACAGAAATTTCCTGGATAGCCTGCATATAAACAATAAAGGAATATATTAGAGAAAAAAAAAAGGGTAGGAAAGGAAACAAATAAAGTGTCCCTAGGGGCTTACTAGGGCCAGGTCCTTCTTTAGGGACAGGAAAAGCTCTAGCTACCTTATTTTCATCAAGGCCTCCATGTCCTTGGGGAGCAGAATGGGGCGTTCCAGAGCCTCGACCACGTGGCAGACATGGCCTTTCTTGAATTCCCTGATGAAGGAATTCCAGGGCAATGCTGCGCCATCCAACTTGAACCTGGGCTTCCAGGTTGGAAGGCATACATTGGCCGAGTGCTCAGCCTCCCTGCTCTCCATTGAAGTTTCCCTCGGTCTATCTTTGTTTGTCTTTTGCTGCTTCGGGTCCTTCGGTGGGTTAATCTCCCTCTCCTCAATGTCCTTCTCCTTCCTCTTTTTCTTCTGCAAATTTGGATCAGGGAGCAAGCCGAGAGGGGAGGGAAGAGGGGGAATGGGAGGATTAGGAGGAAGCTGGGTCTTTGGGGCCTCTTTGGACGATGACCCCCTGTTCCTCCCAACAACAAGGTCTTTCAGGCCTCTCCTCGAGTTCAAGGCCATATTTTATTCCTCCTCGGAGCTGTCGTCAACTCGGGCAACTACAAGTCTGGGAGGATGAGCCGTGGAGGATCTGTCAAAGTCAGCTTCAAAATCTGAGACCTCTACAGGCCTTTCTGGTGCCTCTCCCTCTTCTTCGAGGTGGAATTGGTCAATCTCAGCCTCTAAGGATAGGCGTGAAGAGGCTATTTCTTCCCTCGAAACTACTATCTCAGGAGGAATACATTGGGAGGGCAGCTCAATAGGTGGCAAATCTTCTTAGGCCAAGAAGCCAGGCACCGAAACGTCTATTCGGGCTAGTTAGGATCACCGGCTCTTATCGCTTGGCCCGCGTCCTGGAACTGATTTGACAAGGGCTCTCGAGTATTAAGTGGACAGCTCACAGTTGCCTGTCTTCACTTATAAATATCTCTGACCTCAGTACTTTGTTGAGACCTTGAACGTTAACCAAGCTGAGTCTTGGAGTGACGTGCCTTTTATCTGCAAAAACATCCAATGAGAAAATTATGGTCAGATCAACAAAATCCATCGTCAAAGAAAAAAGAAGCATTAAAGGGAAAAGGTAGTAAAGCTAAAAGAGCTAAATCCCATGCCAAGAGACCTAAACCTAGAGTACCCCACCTGGGTCTCCCTCCCGAGTTGGGCAATAAAGACCATTGTGCCATTCCCCGGAGGCAATCAGGTAGTCATCCTTCATGCCTTTGTTGGACTTAGGAAGACACGATACTAGTTTAACAATATTGGACCGGGACTTGAGGTAATACCCCGCGTCAACAAGTTTGTGGTACTCGTACATGTGAACGACATCATGCCACGTGAGTCCTAAGCCCATCTGCTCGTTGAGAGCATCTACATTACCCAAGACCCTAAATAGGTTAAGGGCGCACTGGCGGAGACTCAACCTATGGTTGATTAGATAGTCCCGGGTCACCCTACCCATGAAAAGTGTCATTCCTCCTTCTATAAAAGCAATCATAGGAATAACAACCTCCCCTTCCTTTCTATTTGTGACTATTTGGTCTAGAGCACAATACTACAGGGCTACTCCCTGTGAAATGTGGTACTTAACCCTGAAGCCCACCATACCGACGAGAGAGTCTACGAGGTGCTTAAACCTACCCATTTGGTTAAGCTAAAGGGAAATGGGTGAAGTTTTTAAGGAAATGAAATAAAGAATGGAGGGCCGAGGAGACTGGTCGAGGAGAAAAGAACCCAGAAAGGAAAAAACTTACAAGAATAGGCACATGTATTGCTGCTGACACTTCTTAAAAGTTTAAATTTCTTAAAGAAAAAGACTTGGAGACTTTGGAAATCTGGGAAGCCTTGAAGGTTTGAAAGCTAGGAATTTCTTGAGAGCTTGAAGACTTGTAAAATGAGGAAAAGTGATTCCCCCGAGCGTCTTATATAGGAAGTGAAATTGAGTGGGAGTTATCTCGCTCAAAATTCAAGGAGAAAAGCCAGCTGTAGGATTTGCATCTCACCGTAGGATGCGGGGAACAAAGCATCGCCTGAAGCAATTAACGATGCATCGCGGGCTCCAAAGCTTCATGAACAGTTATGAAGCACGCGAAACGGTGTCCTCACGTGTGCAAACCAAATAAATAAATGGACTTAACTCTTAAAAATCAAAACCCCACTTTTTCTCCTCGAATAAAAGGAAAAAAACCGGAGTTTTGAGGGGCTATTGTAAGGATAAAGGCTCAAAATTGTATATTAGGCCTTGGGTCTTGGCCGAGGACGTTGGTTGATCCAAGGATGAATAAACAGTAGTGAATGTGTTAAATTTAGAGTTCCATAAATAAAATGCAAATAGAGAGGTTGGGAAAGGTGGTCTGAGGAGGAGTGTCTCCTCGAATAAACGAAGTACAGATCAAATGTATATCCTATCGCTCAAAGTGATCTTTTAGGAAATTCCACTGATAGGGACGTGCATTAGGAACGTACTAGAAGAATGAGAGCTAGGAAATATCTAAGGAAAAGCTGCTGCTAACGCATTGAATGCTCTGCAGCTAACTTTCTAACTGCATTTATGTGGAGAAGACCTCTGAACAGTGCTACCTTTGCTAACCTAACTCACAGAAGGCCAGAGGGGATGTCCGATAGGATAAGCACTCAAGGAGTGGTCTGGATGATTAACAAATGGAGGGTCAAGATCATTGAAAGGGAGATATATAATGTGAGAAACTCCTGAGGAAAAGGAGATCGGGAAAAAAAAAAGGAAAAAATACTGTAGCAATCAAGAATTGCATTTGTAACCAAAGTTGAGAGTAATATATAAGAACTAATCTTCTCGGACTTTGCCGAGAACGATTTTCTTTAGTTAAAACTTGTCTATCTTCATTCTTTTATCATCAAGATCTACCCTATTTATTGTCTGATTCATTAAAACCTAGTTTTCTAACCCATTCTCTACAAATTCATTGTTTTGGACTTTTTGAACCTAAGTCCATCCACCTTTTGGGTTAAGGACTTAAATTTGGTCCTTACAAGCTTAACTAATAAAGTCTCTAATGATCGAATAAGAGATTTGAGGTTCAATCCTGACCTACACAAAAAACTAATTGATATCTTAATTTGATGACAAATAACTAACTAGATTGAAACTCCTTAAAAAAAAAAAAAATAGTAAATATGAGCAACATAATTAACTTTGGACAAAATTTAGTTACAAAATTAGTTGTACCCTTAGACTACAACATTACTTAATATCTCTTTATTGAATGTGAATTTTGATAAATCTACCATTATATTACATATTCTTCTTATATCTTTTATGCTTACATAATTTTTAGAAAATTAAAGATCAATAACTATATTATCAATAAATTATTTAAATTGCAAATTTTTATATTTTAAAATTATACATAAAATATAAACTTATAGATTATATTGTAAATAATATCCAATTGACACAAAATTTATCTTGTATATTAAAAATATAAATAACATGCAATCCAATAAATAAAATTTTAAAATATATAATAATATTTATTTTATTGAATAAAATTGCAACTTCATACTCTAATTAGATTTGTAGCTAAAAAGTTATAGGAACGACTCACCACCTGTCCCCGCATTGGGGATGTAATATGGTGGGCAACCAACTACTGAGTCAATCGATACGCCTAATCCATCACTAAAATGAACGATGGTGAATACTATTCCTCTTATAAAGCAAACTGACGCAGACACTATTAGATAGTTTGGGTTTACGATTTTGCGTCAACAATCGGTTCCGATTTGTCTTCTTCTTCTTCTTCTTCTTCAACTTTCCAAATTTCGTTTCAGGTAATTCTCATCTCTTATTTTGAATTCTTTCTCTCCTGTTAAATTCTCCCTTCTTCTGTTTGGTTACCGAGAAAACCAACCAAATCACCAACCATTTGAATTATGCTTATTATGCTGCTATATGAAAAATTGTGACCTGCTAATGTAATACTGAAAAAATGGCTTTCGTTTAGCTTTCTAAGCAAGTGGAACACTTAGGGTTTCGTGTTGTTTCTGATCAATTGGTTTGCAATTTTGCAGCTACGGTGATTAGCTATGGCAGTAGCCGAAGATGCAGAACAGGAAGTTGCACCACAGAACAAGAAACCACCTACTGAGGATGAGAAGAGGTACATTATGTTTATATATATATATGAGTCTAATTCTATGCGATGTTACATTACTCCATATATTTTCACTGAAGTACTTTGACAAATCTGTTGCTGGAATTGCATTATCTTATTGTACCTTTCATGCTTGCCAAATATTGAGATGATCGGAAATTAATAACTTTCTCATTATAAAATGTTTAAATTTGAAGTACAAAACGTGAGTTTGTAGAATGGATAAGAATCGCATCTGATTAGCGCGAAATTTGTCATACATAAATTAAGAGCAACAAAATTATGTAAACTCCAACTGTTGGGTTTTCAAAATATTTAATCCTATAAAGAAGCTATGGACTGGTGTAACATTGCAAAGAGTTACTTGCACCATGTATAACTTGATCCTAACCTCATTGTTTTGAGTGAGATGCTATTTTAAACTTGTTTTTATTTGCGATGAAAAGGAGAAAGAAAATCGTGCCTGGAAGTTTGATGAAAGCTTTGATAAGACCTGGTGGTGGTGATTCAAGGCCTTCAGATGGTGATCAGGTATTCATTTATTTTGCTCTAGTTGTGCTTGATTGCTCTTTTTAATCTTAAATGTTTGTGACCTGTTTAACTGGCAGTACTATATATGCTCAATTTGGGAATCTCAGTGGCAGTAAATGATTTAATTTATATATTTAAAGCCTGTTTAGTGGACATTCTTGCAATTGAAATGATGTCTTATACTACTCGAGTGGCTGTATTATCATTGGGAACTTGGGCTATTGGAGGTTATAGTTGGGAAGTGAAGTGAGAAAAATCTAAGTTGGTTTATAAATTTTGCAGTTCATATATCATTGCACCATTCGAACATTGGATGGAGTTGTTGTTGAATCTACTAGATCAGAAAATGGAGGTGAATATGATTTTATGCATCTAAGCACATTCTGGCAAAACTAGAAAATCACTTTTTATCTATTTTCCTGGCTATATGGTATATTTATTTTCAAAATTTATTGCCTTTTTATCCTATGCCCACTGATGCCAACATGATCAGGTATTTTTGTATCATCTCACATTGGCTGCTCTATACTCTTGTGATCAGTGTACAAAACACATTGTTAATGATGGCTTTAACCCTTGCATTTGAGTTCTTTGCTCCATGCTTTAGGGCTTGGCCTCCTACACAATATCGAGAATTCCTACTTTAATAATTTGGCCTTGACTAAATTAATTTTAATGTTAAAATGCTTTCTGCTACAGTTATTGTCTGGATTAAATATTTACTTCTACGTGACAGGCAGGGGTACCCCAATAAGACATGTTTTGGGCAAAAGCAAGATGATAGTGGGATTGCTAGAAGGAATTCCAACAATGTTAAAGGGTGAAGTGGCAATGGTAATGTTTTCTTAGTTTCCTGAAAACTCTTTATATCACAAAAGAATTGGCAAAAGATATGGCAAAGAATGGAACAAATTAGTCATTATGTTTTTTACACACTGCATATTTAAAGAAAAGCATGTGGCTTTTTTTAATCCATTAATATTTCATTTTTAGCTGGCATATCTGACAACTTTTATCTTCATTTCCTGGAAAAGGACCTTCTACAATGGACAAGTTTAATTCAAAAAAATAAAAGAAAAATACAGAATTTTTTTGGGGGTGAAAATTAATTTTATTGATGGTTTGATTATGCTGATATATTTTACTTTATCAAAAACAAAAAAATTATTCTTGTATATTTAACTTACTACAAGTTGGTAATGTTGTTTCAGTTCAAGATGAAACCTCAAGTGCATTATGGTGAGGATGATTGTCCAGTTTCAGTTGTCAATGAATTTCCGAAGGATGATGAACTTCATTTTGAGATTGAGATGATAGATTTCTTCAAAGCCAAGGCATGAGTGTCCACTTTCAATTCTTTATCATAGGCATGATGCATGTTATTCTTCTTTAAAATCATAACATTTTGAACTGTACTTCTGGCATACCACACATGTTGATTTCATTATTACATGGGGTTATTATTTTCAATTTCAATCCTGTTCATTGGAATTTATTCAACCGACCTTCAATTGGTGGGCCTTCATATCCGAAATCCAATATTGGTATATTTTGACCAACATTATACCTTATTTTGATATTTTAGATCTAAGGAGTAGTTTAATAATGGTATCCAACTTTCATGAAGATTCCCTCTGGTGTTACTTCTCTAACAACACACACACACACACACACACACACACACTAGCGTTTCCCCACAGTTCCATTTTCTGTCTTTCCATCATATTCTACTTTTGAAGAAAAAAAAATTGCATCCAACTTCTCTTAAAATTTAGATCTAATCATGATTTTCATTAATGTGTTGATTTTCAGGTTGTAAGTGATGATTTGGGAGTTGTAAAGAAGGTATTGGCAACTGTATGAATTGTTGCATTACTGTAATTTTGATAGGAGCATTTTCTTATTATGTTAAGTTATGTTTGGTTGGGGTGATGGAAAAGTGGGGGATAGAAAAAAGATTTTGTTTTCCCTAATGTGTTTGGTTGGAAGGATGAAAAAGTGGAGAGATGGAAATTTTTTTTTATTTGGTTGAGAAAAAAAATATAGAGGATATAAAATTTAGTTTGTATAAATTTACTCTCATGTCCATATTGCATAAAAAAATTAATAGTTTATAAGAAAAAAAGAAAAAAAAAAAAAGGAGGTTAAATAAAAAAAATACAGTGGGTTAAAAAAAAGAAGTGCACAGTAGATGGGTAATTTCCCATCTACACCCTCTCCTCCCCCCCATTTTCTCCCCAAATCAGGGGGAGATGCAATTGGTGGGCCCAAGGAGAAAACACATGAGCCCCACGATAATCACCCCCCTTCCCCCTCCCAACCAAACAATCCTCAAAACCAAAATCCTCCCTATTTTCCCCTCTCATTTATCCATCTTCCTCCAAATCACCCCAACCAAATGACCCCTTAGGGAGTTATATTGTGAATCTGATATGCTTTTAAATGATGAAAACGGTGAAAATTTCATTATGATTAATCTCCTACACTATATTGTCTGCATAAGAAGGTTGTCTCTATTCTGTTGGATGCTCACAAAAGATTTTAAATTTGTGTGTTTTTTAACTTCCTTTTTAAGTTCACTAATGAGTATCTGTTCTGAATTGTTACATTGCCTCATTATTCTTATATTGAACTGAAAGGAGAATCCTGAGGACATTCTCATCTGCTATATTATTGGGTCAAGGATAATATTTTTGAATATTTTCTTGTTAGATCGTAAAATTGAGGGAACAAAAATTCAATATGGTGAACAAGTTTTTCATTAGTTATTTTAATACATGTTTTGCACCAAATGAAAATAAAAATGCACGTGAGTGGATGTTCTGTATTTTGTAATATTCATGATTTTAAACTTCTGTCCAGAAAAATAAATGTGATGTCAATATCACTTTTTTCTTTTGGTAAGTAATGCAATAACTATAGTGTTAAGAGACTCCTACATGAACAGGTAATAAATGAAGGGCAGGGTTGGGAATCACCAAGGGAACCTTATGAAGTAAAAGCTTGGTAGGAACTTATTCTTGCTCATATATATATATATATATATTTGTGTGTGTATTTGCTGCTGTATTTTTGCTAAACTGCCAATTGGAATGCTTGAAGTATCTAGTTTTGTATGATTGTTTCCAGGATTTCTGCAAAGACTGGTGATGGCAAATTGATTCTGTCACATATGGAAGGAGAACCATATTTCTTTACTTTTGGAAAATCCGAGGTGAGTAAGACATCTCTCGTAATTTACTTCTTCGATTTGCTTGGTGTGCTTAGTTTTCTTAGTGAAATAACGTGCATTATTAGAATTTTCTGACGTGTGTAATATTTGCTGAGTTTTATATTTTCTATCTCTGTTTTAATTCAACATACTGTACTTATTTGTTGAGATAAACTTAGGAAAATATTGAATTTTTTAGCTGAATAGAAAACTATCTCCATTTGGCATAGCTTTAGAGGAAACTACTATTTTTTTCTATCCTGTAATTTATGCTCCTTTTCTATATGGTTTTCATCATTGTTCGTGTATAAATTAGGTACCTAAAGGTCTTGAGATGGGAATCGGAACAATGACACGTGGAGAGAGGGCAGTAGTATATGTCACCAGTCAGTACCTAACTCAATCCCCATTGATCCCTGTGATAGAAAGTTTTGAAGAAGTACACTTTGAGGTGGAGCTTGTCCACTTCATTCAGGTCTGGGTTTCTTCCTCCTTGCAAATCATAGAGTTCCTTAATATATCTGTATGTAAATCTTTGTTATAACAAGTGAGGTCTTGAACTTACAAGTCTTTAATTTGCAACCACTTATAGTTTGGTGGATTGGAGATGATGTCTTTTCTTGCAAAGGTGTATCACATGTTTTAACAGGAACAACTTTTTCTCTTTTTTCCTGAATCTAATGAGTTCTTCAGAATATCTTGTCATGTGCTTCAAGGTGAAAAATTAAATGATAAATATCCCCATTTTTGGTGAAATATTAGGCATTGTTTGGTAACTGTTCTGGTTTTAAAAACAAAAACTCTTCTCTGCTTTAAAAAACATGTTTGACTTGGATGTTCTTTGCAAAGATGCAATATCAGGGGAAAACAGTGAACATCTTTTTGAATATTTCTGAGAAAGTTGGTTTGGGATCACCTGAAAACACTGAGAAAACTGCTCACTTGAGTGCCCAGTGCAATTTACCATGGGTCATATGAAAATGCTCCTTCCCTATCTTCTTGCCCTAATCAAGTAATCAACAAAGGTGAAGCTGCTCCTGTTGATTTCACCTTATAGTCTTATACACTCCTAGTGATTTTCCTTAATTTATTTTTTAAATCTTCTCCTCTTTCTCCATAATCTAGTTTTAAATTGATTTTCCCCCCTTCTTTTTGCCCCTTTTCTGCTCAATTTATCATTTCACTATCTTCTCCATTATCATTTCGATGGTATCCAGTCATTCAGAACAGTTTGCCACATCCTTTAATCTGTCGTATTCCTTTTTTTAAATGGTTCCCGTAATTCTTGAATAGGTTTGTTACCAGAAGATTGATAATGAAGCAAGGGTGTTACAATTTGTTGAATCAGTTCACTTAGTAGATTGATTCTCTAGGTTAAGTTTCATAATTCTCCCTTTCAATTGAATCAGTTGTCATGCAGTCCACCGTTAGGAGAATTGAACACAATAATTACCATTATTCCAAACATGTTCTTTGTTTTTGGTCCTCTGAACACTGTTTTCCTATTGTATTTTGACTTAAAAACGTTAGAAAACTGTTCTTCATTTTTATTCCAAAAAACAGATTTCTGAGATCAGTGTTTTTTTTTTCTTTTTTGGAAAAAATTACCAAACAAGTTCTTAGGATCTTTTTTTCAGTTTGAAGTCTTATTTTATGATGCTTTATTTATTTATCTTACTGTTCTATTTCTATATCACATGTCATGTAGTTTGATTCAGTATTTATCAAGTTCACCCCCAGATATCAGACAAAAGAACCTAGCTGGATTTGTAATGAAAAAGGTGATTTTGCTTATGCATTGACAGGTGCGAGACATGCTTGGAGATGGGCGCCTAATAAAACGCCGAATTCGTGATGGGAAAGGTTGGGTTTCAGAATTTTCTCTTTTCCAATTAGGATTAGTATTTGTTGGTAACAATTTTTTTTTGTTGATAAGTTCGACAAAGGGATCTATATGATTTTTCTGTTTTTACATAGTTTAGGTTCCATTTACTGCTTTCATTTGAGCTTCTTTCCCTTTTCTCTCTATGTTTCATTTTCTAGTAATATTCTTCTACGATCTAATACATGGCTGTACTATTTATATTTATTATTTTATGAATCATAACATGATGCTTTTCTTAATTGTTTGAAACAATTAGGTGACTTTCCGATGGATTGCCCTCTTCATGACAGTCTATTACGTGTCCATTACAAGGGCATGCTTCTTGATGATGAAAGGAGGGTCTTCTATGATACAAGAGTTGATAACAATGATCAGCCTTTGGAGTTCAGTTCTGGAGAAGGGCTTGTGAGTGTATAGATAATTCTATCTTTTTTTTTATTTTCAAGTGGTGAATCTATTTGCATTGAATATATGTGTGTGTGTATATATATATTGTCTTTTTCAAAGCATTGATGATCAAATTATCATATCAATCAACCAACCACCAATGCCCCATCACTCAAATTTCACAAAGTTGTTCTAAGCCCTTGCTTCTGCAATTCAATTCAATTGAATGAAAATCTAGTTTTGTATGCCAGGTACCCGAGGGCTTTGAAATGTGTGTTCGTTTGATGCTGCCTGGCGAGATAGCTCTTGTCACATGTCCACCTGATTACGCATACAACAAGTTCCCAAGGTTACTTTCAAAAATCGAGTTTACCTTCTTTGATAGTTACTGTTTTGCCAAAAAAATGTATTTATTGTAATGCAGATCTAGAGTGTGATTTTTGTTTTTATCCTCAATTCATCATGTCTATCTTCTTCTTTCTTCCACTTCAAATTTTATGACCAACTTTTTCCCTACATGATCAGGCCAGCTAATGTTCCTGAAGGTGCTCATGTTCAATGGGAAATTGAACTTCTTGGTTTTGAGATGCCAAAGGTAATCTATAAAATAGCCTCTTTTTTTTTTTTGGGGGGGGGGGGGGGGGGGGTTAAGAATGTGAGATATCTTCCTTTTAAAATAAATAAATAAATGCACTTGATTCAAAATCTGTTTGAAAAGGTTGTCATTGTTGCATATATTCTAAGATGGCTGAGGAAGTGCTATCGTTGACCATCAGACTAGTTTTTACTTACGGATGTGAACTTGTTGAGTGGTCATTTGGAATCTTGGATATCCAAAATATGAATCTATCTGATTTTTTTTTTTTTTTTTTTTTTGTTACCACAAGAGGAAGAACAAAAACAAAACAGGCTAGGGAACATTACAATCAATACGGATAGTAGAGGGGAATCTATCTAATTTTAAGTTGTCTTTTTCATCGTATATAGAAACTATTCATGACAGGAAATTCCTATTAGATTTTGCTTCAAATGTGCTTTTTGCCTTTAAAATTCTTTGGAAGTAGGTGCATATTGAGTGTTAATTATCACTTTTAAGTTGCTTTAAGAGAGTTGGACCTATAATCTAATTATGGTTGGTGCTATGAGTTTTGAGGTTCCTTTCCTGATTGAACCATGAGTGTTTCAGGATCTTTATCTGGGTTAATTGATGAAGCATCTGATACTTATATTTCGTCAATTTTATTGAACCATATACATGATTTGAATCCACATTGCAGGATTGGACTGGTTTGAACTTCAAAAGTATAATGGATGATGCAGAGAAGATAAGACTCACAGTATGTTATTAACTTGTAATTTTTCTGCATCTAGCTATCTAGCTCTTATTTGATGTTTTAACACAACTTATTTGATGCTGGAAGTGCAAAGAAATATTGATTAAAATAAGTTTTATTTAATTTTTTGGAAGTCAGCTGTGTTTTTATTGTCAATAGGATTTTGATCTTGGTCTTAGTTAATTATGTTATTTGTACTTAATTTTCTAGAGTCAAGGATATTTTTGTAATTCAATAATTGGAATTTCCCAAGTAAATGAGAATTAGGGCTTCCTAAGTCAACTAGAGTTAGGGTTTGGTTTTAGTAGTTTATATAAAAAGAGTATTCTGCTCCTATGAGTCAGTTTACAGTTTGCTTGATTAATAAAAAAATTATCTTGGAAGTTTTCCAACAGTTAAGGGTTTACCTCAGCCAACCCTTAGTGCCAACTCCTAGGATATATTTTTATTGTTTTATGTTTTTGAATTTTTGTGTAGCATCAAAGTTATGTTTTTGTCTTGCTTCACAATTTGGTATCAGAGCAAAATTCTGTCCCATTTGAAGTATCGCTGTGGGTCACAACTAGAGTTGAAAAAGAAAAATTCATTGTTATAAACCCACCCTATCTGATACCAACTATCTTATTCCTTAACCGTCCCGCCACCATCAACACAACCAAAAACAATCACCATCTAGCTGTCGCGACCTAATCACCACAAGCTTGATCATTAATCCACACCCAGGCCGAAACCTGTTCAATCACCAAATTCCTTACAGCGCAATCCACCAAAAAGCAAAATCACCAATCTTGGAAGACCCCAAACTAACAATCTCAAGCTTCCTTCAATCCGTCAACTTGTTTTCATCAACCCCAGTACAACCACGACTCCTAATGCCTGTTGTGAACCCCCTTCCCTCAACATTGATTGGTGACAAAGATTTCTCATGTCTTGGTCGTTGCCCCTGGTCCATTACTGTCCCATCAGAAATTCACTGCCACCAAGTTTCCCCTGGAAGCCTTGTTGCCTGTTGTTGCCAAACCACGCTACTGCAAGGACCACCACAATGCAAATCTGTTAGTATTGTCCCATCGCCGTTACCCTTGGTCCATGCATATTGCTTTGTTGTTAAAACTTCGCCAGATTGCTTTGCATACCACCACCGACATCCCTGTGCTTCCCAGTTCCGAATTGCTATGTCCAAGAATTGTTGTCACTAGGTTATAAACCTCTGAAGTCACACATACCCCTCATATTTCAAAGACTTGACCTATATGAAAACCTTGACTCCGGGCCTGACCCACTTAAACAGAAAACTTAAAAGCCCTTAAATCTGACTCATACATAAATAGGCCATGTCACCTGATAAAAAAAAACTTAAAGCCATTTGTCCGACCAAAGCCATTAAAAAAAATCCTTTTACCTGACCTAGCCGAACCCAAACACACCACCAGTTGCCACTTTTGATTTATCTACCATGGACCAAACCCTAGAGAAGCTCGTGAAAATTGTCTAGAACATATTTGCAAAGTTAGATAAGCACATTAGAAGGTATGGCCAACAGAATATCTGATTAGACATAATGATAGCTTCTATCCAAGGGCTGCCCAATAACCTTGAAGGTAAAGTTTCATAAATTGAGACAATAATGTTGGGCCACCAAAACTTTTTGCTGAAATAGAAGTACAAGTACAAGCAAATGCTGCTTTAACTTTAGTGCTAAAGACTAAACAGTAAGGTGAAATATTTGAACTATGTGTGGCAGATATAATAAAGCCTGTTGAAGAGAAAGATACATCATTTATCACAGTGAAGGAAGATTTCTCACTACTTGATGAGGAGAAAGTTCCGCAAGGGTGCACATATGGAATATGAGTTTGATGCATTTGTTATTGAGATAAAAAGCTGGATGAAGTGGAAACTTAGATACAATGTTGCTTTTTGTGGTTCAGAAAAAAAAAATAAGGCTCTAATGGCTGCAATGCTTATTCCACATATTGTTTTGTAATTCTAGAAGAATTCAATGATTTGGTGGAAGATAAGCCTTCTTTTTTCTCAGTGCTATCAAAGGGGATTCGAGAACTAAAGCAAGTATCTAGAGCCATAATCCTTAACATTCAAGACTTCAAAACTTTTTTTTTTAGTAAGTGGAGAATGATAGGTGACGCGCAAATTTAATAATTGAGACTTCCCAAGTCAATTAGAATTAGGGTTTACTAACTAGAATTAGGTTTAGTTTAAGTAGTCTGTATAAGCATGGTATTGTACTTTTATGGAGACAATTTACTATTTTCTTGATTTATAATGCAACGTTTTGATGTTGCAGACTCCTAGGTGAATTTTTATTTTATTTTATTTTATTTTCAATTTTGTTGCATCGAGTTTTGGTTTTGTCCCATGTCATTATCACACCAAACTTGCATATGTTCAATGGTTGAACATGTGTGCCCAGTTGTCTATCGATAGAACCCCATGTTTGATCCTTGTTCTGTGATGACGAATCCCATTAAATATTACTTGGTGAGTATTTATCTTAGGACGAAGGCAAGTTAGATCTTTGATGCTATTGTTCATTGTCAGGGGAACAGGCTATTCAAAGAAGGAAAATTTGAACTTGCTAAAGCAAAGTATGAGAAGGTATTATGTTCTTCCCCCTATATTGTGAGTAATTTTGTTGGGTTAGACCATTCTGTTTCATGCTTTTGGTAGACATAATCTTTCAAAAGGGAAACTTGCATTAGTCTCATCCAACTTTTTGGGATGAAATTGTTGTTTTCATGTTGAAATCTATATAATGTATTAAAGTGGAAGCTCAATAATAAATGATTAAGATAATTCACTCTAATTTTGTGCCAAGTACCCCAAATTAGAATTCAAGTCCTGTTTAATTTTTTGCCAAATATCTCTTCAAATTAAAACTTCTTTAACCCATTTTGAAACTACTTTTATCCCATTTATGACTACTTCAAGTCCATTTATAGGTACTTCCAACCCATTTGAAACTATTTCAAGCAATTCAAAATTACTTTCAACCGTTTGAAACTAATACAAATTCAAGACCAAAACTTATCATTAACTCAAGTATAAACTTCAATGAAAAATTTAGCATGTTCCATATAGCTGACTATGCCTTTTCAATAGATTTTCTTAATGACTAAAATTTCATTACTTATTGGATGATCATGATACTTACCTGAAATCAAAATTCTTGATCAACGAAGGAATAATATCACCATTTTTGTTCAATAAGATTCCAAAGTGGTGGATTAGTAACACTTTTCTCCCAGGATCTGTTGCATGCAAGGGATTATATGGAACTTATGTATGAATGATATGAATTGCCAAGACAAGAATTCTTGAACAGCGAACAACCAGAGCTAGTACTCACTACATCCAAAAATTTCCATTAATGAAAGATGTAAATCCATTGGAAAATAAAAAATAAGCATGTAGGATGAAATGGTTGTTCTTGATGCATATAAATATAGTATGCAATCTAGTTACCTTATTTCCTCTATGGGGGAGAGAAAATTGAGGAACCCCCAAATATTGGTAAAATCAAAACTGTATCACTCAGGAATCAAATCAACCATTTGTATGATTCTTTGATAGAAAGAGATTGCAAAAAGGGTATGTTCTTGACATTTTTGAAACAATTAAAAATCACCAAAGTAATGTCTAAACCTGATGATTCAAAGAAATGATAAAGAATCCTAGAACATGGAAATGTGTATATAATTTAAATATAGCAAATATAAAAGTATAGAATCCTTTTCATAGCTCGTAGATAATTTGGTAAGCCAATGATATTTTTCCGTGTCATGAAAGATGTAATAAACATGAATAGAATTCATTGTATGACAATTTAAAAAATTACATTAAGAAACTTTCAAAATAAAAATAAAAATTACAATGCACCTGTGCATATGTAGGGGTTACAAGCTATTTTAATTATCATTTTAGTTACCATAATTGTTGATAGCTAGCAATCCTGTTGCCCAGTTTGGCTAGTATTTATTCTGTGGTCAAAGAAACTTTTATGTGATAATTTGGTTTGTGTGACCTAGAATATTTAAGGCTTTCAGGGGATCTATGTCCTGGCATTTAATGCCTTGGAAACAGTTGATTTTGCATGTCTTTATCAACAAAAGTTCTTAAATAATTTTTCTTACAAACTTATGAAAATTTGTAGATTCTGTTAATATTAAACATATTCCTCTGAATCAAGAACTAGAATTTCTGCTCTAATATGTTTAAAACATATCAATTGTGCTTTCAAGTTGTCATATATGTTAGTTGCTGTACAGGTACTTCGGGAATTTAACCATGTCAATCCACAAGATGATCACGAAGGGAAGGAGTTTGTAAATGCAAGAGTAAGTTTCTTTTTTGTTCTTTCCATTTAGAATGTAATGGAGCTGCGATGTTTGATTCTTGATTTACTTATTTTCTACCACTTTAGCACTCTATATTCAAGTTGGATAACTTTGTATCTGAGATCAATTGTCCTTTTTTATTTTTTTGAAGAATCTATTACATTTGAATGTGGCTGCATGCCAACTGAAACTGGGAGAATGCAGAAAGTCCATCGAGACCTGCAATAAGGTATGTTTAGTGACTTCAAAATGTGAGTAGGCATGTTTATTTTATCGGGGAAAACTGTGAAGAAATCAGTGCTTAGCATGTGCAATTGTAATAAAGGAGTATAAAATTTCTTACGTTACTTATAAAAAAATAAAAAATAAATAAAGGAGTCACACCATTTATTGAACAAATAAACCATTGCATATAAGTTTGGGGCAAGAAAAAGAGTCCTTCTGCCTCCCTTCATCTCCCTTTTGGGAAGACAGTGATAAGATGCGTGTGGAGCGTGATCTACCGTGTTGGTTATATTGGTCCCCCAGCCCAATGATGTCCGTACAATTTTGGGGGGTATTTCTGGTATTAAAGAATGCATTAGAATCCCTAGTAACAGCGGAATAGGGCGGTATATATACCTATGATCACTATTACTTATTTTGGTAAGTCATCATAATAAAAAACTGTACCAACTCCTTCTATGTAACTTTAGTTTGGGTGAAACACACAATTGGTCGGGGATCACGTCTTATGAAGCAGAGGTCACTAATTTGAATCTCTCCTTTCCCCCTCCCCTTGGGACCACACTTTCTAAGAACGAAAAGTTTTGGGTGAACCATGTAAATCTGGTCTTGTGTGTGCTTTGATCTTTTCTTTTGATTTTATTTTTGTTGTTTGCTCCTCACAGATATCAAGTTAGGTTTCTCGTTTCCTAACAGACAATTATATATAAGTTGTTAAAAATTATGTGCTTGGGCTGCAAACAAGAAATGCTTAGCTTTTGCTTTATCACCCTCTAATGTTATACATGACAATTAACCTTAGTAGATTTAATTTATTGGTGAATGAATGGAAGCAGTATCTAATTAGTTGTAATTAATTCGAAATTTCTCCCATCTAAATTTTAAAGAAACCCAGCATGCTTATAAGTGTTAAACTGTCGTGTTGTATATGTTTAACTAGTTTTTGTAACTGCTCTCACAGGCCAAGGTTAATTATCTTGAGTTTTGTTTTTGATATATTTTCCTGATGGAATGATGTAGGTTTTAGATGCAAACCATGCGCACGTAAAGGCTCTTTACCGTCGTGGAATGGCCTACATGGCAGCTGGAGATTTTGAGGAAGCAAGGGCTGATTTCAAAATGGTAATGCTTATTATTTACCTTAAGTAGTTGAGCATTAAATTCTGGACCCTATTATAAAAGTTGTTTCTGGATGCTACTAGATGATGAAAGTCGACAAGTTATCTGAAGCTGATGCAACAGCTGCTCTTCTTAAACTAAAGCAGAAGGAGCAGGTGGGTTGAAACACCGTCAAATTTCCTATTTACAAATTGAGATGGAGTTTAAATGCTTTATACCGTACTATATGTCATCATTTGATATGCAGGAAGTTGAGAAGAAGGCTCGGAAACAATTTAAAGGATTATTTGACAAGAAACCAGGGGAAATCGCTGTTGCTGGATCCGAAGATAATGATACAGGTGAAAACCCTA
The DNA here is from genome assembly GCA_032727855.1 of Quercus ilex subsp. ballota. Classification (NCBI taxonomy): domain Eukaryota; kingdom Viridiplantae; phylum Streptophyta; class Magnoliopsida; order Fagales; family Fagaceae; genus Quercus; species Quercus ilex. The sequence goes on from CM064909.1 coordinate 31,413,050, forward strand.
ACAATTTTGATAAGGAGGATTCGGATGCAGATAATTCAGAGGAATCACGTGAAGCTGAAGCTGATGCTGATCAAATGGGTTGGTTCTCCCGCATCTGGCCTACTGGTGGAAGACTATTTTCAGCTCTTGGGCTGCAAAGATGTTCTATATTATGATTTTTTTATCAAACTAATCCTGGGGTTGGGACATCTTACTTGTGATCCATTGGCTACAGTGGAGCTGGGGATAGTACAAAGAAGATCATAGTGTAGTTACCATATATATACCAAGAAATAGAAAGTAGCAAATAAATGATTATCCTATCCGTCTTTGGCACATTTTTTGATTTATGTATTCGAATAAGAACTGGTAGTGGTAGATAGATTTCAGTGTTGGGTGACAGATTTCTTCGTCTTCTACTAGTTTTAAGCTTCTAATACCAGATACCTTGAATTTGTAAATTAGTAAATTACCCCGTACAATGTTTTGACATGGACTAAAATACCCCAACAACATTTTCAACAATTACACAATCATGCCTACCCAAAAATACTCTAAAATGGGATTGAAGCAGAGATTGTATCTCTCCTCTACCAATGTTGGAATTTTCATTGTCAAAAATATTGGTCAGAATTAGGCCCGCTTAATGTATTTTTGGATCTAAAGTGGTAACTTTATGTGAGTCGGTTTTTTTTTTTAAAATAAAATATATATTAACTAAACAATATTTACTTATCTTTTGATATCTTAATATTTTTATTGTTTAAAATCTAGTTTTCTTGTTTTTCAAGATACAAAACTGCTAATGAAGTTAGTTCACTAACACTTTTCAATTGAAATTTTTTTTTACTATTTAAAATCTAGGTTTTCTGTTATTTAAGATACAAAATTGCTAATGAAGTTTTCTTATTCAAGTTCACTAACAACTTTCAATTCATATTATGATTAATCCATTTAATCTTATGACATAGTTAACCTTAAATAGGATTATGAAAGGGAGAGCAGCAACTAGAGTGGTGTTCAAGAAAAAAAAGAATTCGAGTTCAAAATCAAGAGGGAGAGAAAGTGTTTTTTTTTTTTTTTTTTGGCATTTTTTATAGAGATAGTCATTGTCTCTCTCTTGTAATTGTTGAATTTCAGGTAATGGACTTGGATAATAAATTTGATTAGAAAACTATTAATTTTGCTAGAGAGACAAAGCATTGTTCACCTTCCATGTGTTTGGGAGATTGGAAAATATACACTTAAACTGCCAAAAATAAAGTAAAACATATTAACATAGTGCACAGCATTTGAAAATGTTAATTCTTTAAAAATAATATTAACTGATTAAAATTTTTACACTGATAAATAGAAAATACGTTTTATTGCCTAATAGAGGGGGGGCTTAATATACATATATATATATATATATATATATATATTTGCCATATGAAGGGCTTTAATCTTTTTTGTTGCAACACTGTAAGATATGGGTTCTTTTTCCCTTTAAGGGCTCCAGGCCATTGCCAAAACGGCCTAGGGTTCAGCCAGTCCTGATTTGAATCCTCTTATATTTTCCCATGACATTCCCAAGAACTTGAAATTGATTTCATTGTGGTTCTGTATAACCATTTGATACTATAATCAAAGTATAAACATGATTAAGGAGTAATTATTTGGTACTCTGGAAATAATTCTTTCTCTAACGTAATAGTGGGTATTACTAATTCAATTCACAGTAGTATCTACAATGTATGTGAGGGAACATGATTCTCTCCATTTTTTTTTTAATTTTAAAAATTATGTTAATAATTTATTAGTTGGGAGAGAGGGAATTTGAATTCTAGAAGTATCTGTTGAAAACATAAAAAAAAAAAAGTCAACTGAGCTACAAGATTCTTGGAGATACTCTCCATTTCAAATAAGAGAGTCCATTTCATGGTTAAGATTTGATTTCCTGAATCTAACAATATATAAATGTGGACCTAGATAACCATTTTAAATTTTAATTTGAACCATGAATAGATCCACTCAATTGGAGAGGTGGAGCATTACTCCTAGAGTATTGAATACTTATTCCCTAATTAAGAAAAAAAAAAAAAAGCAAATGAATTTTTAGGTTGGAACAAAATTTTCAACTTTAACTTTGTTATGCATGGGAAATTTGGAAGAGAATCTAGTTATGTATTTTCTCCTGGGTGCTATGAGTTTGATACAAATATTTGACCTTGGTTTGTTATTAATGACCTTGAAATGAAAAGAAAAACAAATTCTCCCTCTCTAATCTCTAATCTCTTTCAAAAAATCTCAAAACCCCTTTCAGATAATGGCCACTTCACCGATATTAATGGAACAAAAACCAACTTAGAGCCACCACCATTGTTTCCGTGCACAAGATTGGACTTGCAAGGTGACTTCTTGGAACAAATTTCATATGAAGACGACCTTAACAGCCTACTAAAATCACTTCAGAGGTAGTTGGAATTCATAGACTTACAAGAGGAGTATTTGTAGGAGGAACAGAACTGAATTGAGAGTTGCTTCAAGCGTGTGGTAAGAGGTGAAGCAAATCCAATAGTTGCACTGTGCCTTGAACTGAGCCCTTGAAGCTGAAGCTGAAGCAAAACAGCATCTCTGGTTTTCTTCGGGAGTGTTTAGCTCATTTCTATAACCTCTATTTCCACTTCTCATGTGATTGAACCTCATGTGCTTCTGATGGATCCAGTGCTAGTGAATCAGGCTTAATAACCAGGTTTTATGCTCGGACTTGCGTCAACAAGTGATTAGGAAGTTGTTTGGTTGCTAAGAAAGTCATGAAATGTTTTTATTTTTTGAGGAAGTGATGGATTTTATGGTTGTGTATTTGGTTGAGTTATATTTGTGTACAGAGATTGATAGAAATTTGGTTGAATGTATGTAGTTGATTTTTTGGGAAATTTTTTTGGTAAATTGTTTTGGTTTAATCTCGAATCTCATTTGGATTGTGGGTTTTTTAATCGTATATAAAAATGTGTATTTTTAGCAAATTTTTAACAAATCCAAAATTCACCATTGGATTACTTCTTATTTTTATATCATCTATGCTTGCAAAATTTCTAGAAAATTAAAGATCAATAGTTACGTCATTAATAAATTATTTAAATTGTAAGTTTTTGTAATTTAAAATTATGCATAAAGTATGAGCTTATAGATCATATAATAAATAATATCCGATTGATACAAAATTTGACATTTGTATTAAGAGTATAAAAAACATACAATTTAACGGTTAGATTTTCAAAATATGTAGTAATGTTTATTTTATTGAATAATGTTATAGCCTTAAACTACAACCAATTTAGTAGCTGAACTTTGTCCTTTTTTTATTATTATTTATTTTATTGATTTTTTTATGGGAGAAAAAAATTCCTATTTTTAATTTTTATTTAGTTAGTTCAATTTTTTTTATTTAAAATAATTCAAAGAAAAATAAAACATTGCTTTGGGACACTTAACATCAATCCTCTAACGAAAATGGACGAGATGATTGAATTAAATAAAGTTAAAAGTTAAATGATTGAATTAGGATGACAATTTTTCTAAGCCCTGCGCATATTTTTCATGCCTCGCAGAGGTGGTTGGGTGGGGATGGGAACAAGGACGAAGCCATGATTATTGCTTGGGGGGTGGGGGGAATTTGTACTAGTATACAAAACTCTTATTTTTGTGGGAGAGATGTGATAGTACTCCCAATTTTTTTAGAGACTACTTTACGAGCTCAAATTTGTCACCTATTGTTTTGGATGGAAGGCACTTGTCATTGCACCAAAGCCAAATCTCTAAAATTAAAAGCATGAAAAAAAATTGTGGCCATCCAAAAATAAGAAATATACTAAAATTCAAAACTAAATTAATACTGTGGGGTCAGAGAATTTGGTAACCCCGGCCCGCTTTATACCAAGCCCAAGGCCCATACCGAGGAGGAAGAAACGCTCGAGAACAAAGTGTGAAAGTCCAAATTGCCCAGGAACTTTGCTAAGGACAATCCTGTCCTCAGCCAATCAAGACCATGGGAGGAGGAAGTAACGGGCCACCAAAGGTAGCCTCCCTAAGCACCCCAGGAAAAAGACAAGCATGATGGGCCATCCAGGGGAGTATGGTGGAGGACCAATTCAAGAAGGAACTGTCACCTCCACATTAAATGCCCACAACTAACGTTCTGGCCGTATTAATGAGGAAATGACCCCTGAACAATGCAGCCTTGATTGCTGCAACCCACAGAAAAAATGGGAAGGCGGCTGATGGGACAAGCACTCAAGTAGTGACCTACTTGATCAACAAATGTAGGGCTAAGATCAACTGAAATGGGGTATATAATGTAAGGAATCCCTCTTGAAAGAGGGAGAGAAAAAAAGAGAAATATAGAGCACTGTAGCAGCCTGTATCATCACTGAAACCTTTGTAACCAATCATTGAAAAAATAAAAGAACTTCAAGCTCCCAAAAGGAGGGTCGAGGAACATCATTGCACATTTTAATCCAAGTTCATGCTATTCAATACATATGCAACCATGCCTAGTCGTTGTAACCTTCACTAGGGCCTAGTTCTTGAACCCGTTCTCTACAAATTCATTGTATTGGGCTAGTTGGGCTCGAGTCCACTAACTTAACAATAGAAGTGCTCGAACTCAGTTCCTACAATTGGCACCATCTGTGGGAAGAACTCGTGTGTTAGTAAGGGCAACGATTAAGCATGGTAGGATCAGGCCCTCATCAAGCAGTCTCCAATCAGCCTGAACTGGTTAAATCCCAGCATCAGGGTAACTTCGCGACCCCGAGCGCGATCAAAATAAAGAGAATGAAAGATTTCAAGAGGGAAGTGTGCACACCACTCAAATTAGCAGAAGCTACTCGCGTGGGGACAGTCATGTGCTCCAGAGACAAAACAACAACCGGGCCATACAACCAAAAGAGGTTAGGAGCCGCGTGACCTAGGGGCAGAACGATGAGCAGGCCATGCAGCGAGAGATAGATGACTTGAAGAGGAGGTTGCGCCATGCACAACAAAGGCGATCTCAACCTAGCCCCGACCTGCCCTCTAACGATGAGAGCGACGATGATTATAGGCAAAGATCGAGAACTCCTCCAAGCAAGACCTTCTCTCATGAAGAAGAGCACTACCGGAAGCATAAACGTAAAAGCTCATCTCCTAGGAGCTTGGGACATGATGCCATGAGCAGGGCACTGGATCAACTATCCAAGTCACCTTTCACGCGCCACTTAGAAGGGGCTACACTTCCTCGGCGGTTCCAGCAGCCAACCTTTTCCATTTATAATGGCAAAACGGACCCCGTGGAGCATGTGAGCCAGTTTAACCAAAGGATGGTTGTCCACTTTAAGAACGAGGCGTTGATGTGTAAGTTTTTCCCCTCTAACTTGGGTCCAGTGGCAATGAGGTGGTTCAATGGCTTGAAGATGCATTCCATAGATTCGTATAGACAGCTGACCCAGGCCTTTGGCTCCCGCTTCGTTACGAACAGCATAGCCCCTCGGCCCTTGAGCGCGTTACTGTCTCTATCCATGCATGATGGAGAGACTTTAAAGGCCTACTTGGGCCGATATTGGGAGATGTACAATGAACTGGAGGGTAATTTTGATGATGTCGCCATCAGTACCTTCAAAAATGGTCTCCCAACTGGACATGGCCTAAGGAAGTCTCTGACTGGTAAGCCTGCCACCAATATGCGCCAACTGATGGATCGGATCGACAAGTACAAACGAGTGGAGGAAGACCAGCTGCAGGGCAAAGGAAAGGAGAAGGCTATCCTTCAGGAGAGGAGGGATTTCAGGTCGGAATGATACAGCAGTACCTGCCCGAGGAGGGACTTCGTGGGGCAATCTGGAGCAGCCAACACACAGACGGTCAATACCGTATTCCGAGAGCCAGTACACAGGGTGTTGGAGAAAATCAAGAATGAGCCATACTTTAGGTAGCCGAATAAGATGGTGGGAGAACCCACGAAGTGTAATCAGAACCTTTATTGCCAGTACCACCAGGACCACGAACATACTACAGAGAACTGCAAGAATCTTCAGAACTATTGGGACCAGCTGGTCCGAGAAGGAAAGCTGAAACACCTTCTGCATCACCCCGGTGATCATCAAGGCCAGACCCATCAAGAGCCCCAGAGAGATAATGCCCTAAGGGCGCCCGCAGGGACGATCAATGTAATCTTGGCCACACCAGAAAGAACAGGCACGCGCCCTTCACGAGTGTTGTCTGTGGCCTAGCTGCCTGCCGAGGAGTCCCAGCCAGAGCCGAAGAGGGCCAGAAGGAATTTTCACCCAACCTTGAGTTTTTCAGAGGAAGACAAGATTGGGACCACCTAGCCCTATGATGATGCTCTGGAGATCACTCTCAGAATCGAGGACTATGATGTGAGGAGAGTGATGGTCGATGATGGCAGCGCGGCCAAGGTCATGTATCCGGACCTCTACAAAGGGCTGGGGTTGAAACCGGAGGACTTAACGCCTTATAGCTCTCCCTTGATGAGCTTCGACGGGAAGCTTGTTATCCCAAAAGGCATGATCAGGCTGCCCATCCAGACCGGCCCAGAGGTTGTGGAGGTGAACTTTATAGTAGTGGACACCTACTCCCCCTACACAGCCATCGTAGGAAGGCCCTGGCTCCACATCTTGGGGGCTATTGCCTCCTCCGTGCACCAGAAGGTGAAATTCCCGTCAGGGGATCAAGTTCTCGAAATTCGTGGTTGCCAATCCACAGCAAGGTAGTGCATGGTGGCTGCCATATCACATCGGCTCGATGCACAGCCCTCGGCCACTGCTAAAGAGAGCTTATAGCAATCAAAGACCTCGGTGGTGCCTCCTGATGCGACTGCCGAGAAAGTAAAATGTGAGGATTTAGAGAAGGTGGTAATTGGTGACGACCCGAAGAAGTTTTTTCGGGTCGGGGCTCGGCTGCCTCCCAAGGAGAAGGAGGAGTTAATTGAGTTCCTCAAAAGTAATATTGACGTGTTTGCATGGGATGCCTGTGATGTCCCAGGGATTGATCTGTCCTTCATCTGTCATCATCTCAACGTCAATCCATCCATAATTCCCAAGAAACAGCCAACCCGGCGCCCATCGAGAGAGCACGCTGATGTGATTAGAGAAGAGGTGAATAAGCTTAAGCGTGCAGGGGCTATCAAAGAGGTTTTTTACCCTGAATGGTTGGCCAATACTATGGTGGTCAAGAAGAAAAGCGGAAAGTGGAGGGTCTGTGTGGACTTTACAGACCTGAATAGGGCATGTCCAAAAGACCCGTTCCCCATGCCTCGAATAGACCAGCTAGTGGATGCAACTACGGGCCATCCTCGGATGAGCTTCCTGGACGCCTTTCAAGGCTATCATCAAATACCACTAGCCTTGGAGGATCAGGAGAAGACAGCCTTTGTGACGCCCATTGGGAACTACCACTACAAAGTAATGTCGTTCAGTCTGAAGAATGTAGGGTCCACCTATCAAAAGATGATGACGAGAATGTTCGAGCCGATGTTGGGCAAGAGCATCGAAGTCTACGTTGATGATATGGTGGTAAAGAGTAAAGCGGTGTCCGAACATTTAGGAGACCTCGGCTGCACCTTTGATGTCTTAAGGAAGCACAAGCTACGCCTAAATGCTTCCAAATGCTCGTTTCGCATGGGATCTGGCAAGTCTTTAGGATACATTACTACCCACAGGGGAATCGAGGTTGATCCTGACCAAATCAGGGCTATTCATAATCTGAAGCCTTCGCAAAACTCCAAGGAGGTCCAAAAGCTTACTGGAATGATCGCGGCCCTGAATCGATTCATTTCCAGGTCGGCTGGCAGGTGCAGGCCCTTCTATCTCCTGATCAACAAGTGGAAGGGATTTGAATGGTCTGAGGATTGTGCCGTGGCCTTCCAGCAACGTAAGGAGTACCTATCTCGGCTACCTATCATGTCCAATCCTGAGGCCGATGAGGTCCTATACGCATACATTGCTGTGGCACTTCACGCTGTGAGCCTGGTACTGATACGGGACGACAATGGCGTTCAAAAACCAGTCATTACGTTAGCAAGTCACTACATGAAGCTGACGTCAAGTACCTACCCTTAGAGAAAGCCATACTAGCTATGGTCCACGCTACACAAAAGCTCCCCCATTATTTCCAGACTCACACAGTGGTTGTCCTAACCCAATTACCCTTAAAGTCTGTACTTCGGACTGCTGATTACACAGGAAGGATCGCCAAGTGGAACACAATTCTGAGGGCTTTTGACATCAAATACATGCCTCGGACCTCCATAAAAGGCCAGGTCCTGGCTGATTTGGTGGCCGAATTCGCTGAAGCGCCAGTAAAGATGGCAGCCGGGAAGAGAAGCATGGATGAAAAATCAGTTGGGGCAATCTCCATCCCGAGGCCACCATGTTGGAAGGTATACGTTGATGGTGCGGCAAATCAGAAGGGGTCTGGAGTGGGGCTAGTCTTAGTATCCCTTGAGGAGTCTATCATAGAAAAATCCCTGAGGCTCAGGTTCTCGGCCACAAACAATGAAGCCGAGTATGAAGCATTGTTATAAGGGATGGTCATGGTGCAGAAAATTGAAGGAAAAGCAGTGGAGATGTTCTTGGATTCAAGATTGGTGGTAGGCCAGGTAAAGGGAGAACTGGAAGCCAGAGATTCGAGGATGTAAGAGTACCTAAGCCAGGTCGAGCGCTTGCAGTCAGATTTCGATCTTTTCAGCTTGTCACATGTCTTCAGGAGTGGAAACACCCATGCCGATTCATTGGCCATACTTGCCACCTCCTCGGCAGGGGATCTGCCTCGGATCATTCTTGTAGAGCATTTGGAAAGAGCAAATGAGGTGACAAAGGGCACGATCCATGTCCATCAAGTTGGGGTGGGTCCTAGATGGATGGACCCCATAGTGAGGTTCCTCAAAGATGATGTTCTGCCTAAGGAAAAGTCAGAGGCTAAAAAAATACGAAGGAATGCTTCTCGATTCTGGTTGTCCGAGGACCACAAGTTGTATAGGCGCTCATACTCTGGACCATACATACTGTGTATTCACCCCGAGGCATCAGAGTTACTGCTCGAAGAGCTGTACGAGGGGATTTGTGGGAGTCACGCAGGAGGAAGATCCCTGTCGCACCGAGTCGTCACCCAAGGATATTGGTGGTCGGGGATGCAGAAGGAGGGCCTGGAGTATGTTAAGAAGTGTGACCAATGCCAAAGGTTCGCCCTAAATATTCATCAGCTTGGAGAGGTCCTCAACCATTTGTCCAGCCCATGGTCGTTCGCCCAGTAGGGCCTGGATATTGTAGACCCTTTCCCCAAGGCACTAGGGAATAAGAGATATATGTTGGTTGCCACAAATTACTTCACCAAATGGGTCGAAGCTGAGTCGTTGGCCAACATTAGGGATGTAGATGCTAAGAAATTCCTTTGGAGAAACATTTTCACGCGATTCGGGGTCCCTCATACCCTCATTTCGGATAACGGACTCCAATTTGACAGCAAGGCCTTCAGAAGGTACTGTTGTGAACTTGGGATCACAAACAGGTATTCAACTCCAGCTTATCCTCAGGGAAATGGGCAGGCCGAGACTGTCAACAAGGTCATCATTAATGGGCTTAAGAAGAGACTGGATGACGCCAAGGGAAGATGGGTAGAAGAGCTGCCACACGTTCTTTGGACATACCAGACTACACTACAGAAGTCAACAACTAAGACACCTTTTGCCATGACTTACAGGGCCGAGGCTGTTTTTCCTCTGGAGGTAAACTTCCCAACGCTAAGGACGAGCTCTTTCACTCCAGGCAGTAATAATGAACTACTGGGAAAGAGTCTAGATCTGGTTGACGAATGAAGGGAAAGGGCAATGATCCAGCTAGCCTATTACCACCAGAAGCTCAAGCAGGGATATGATGCCAATGTGAAGCTAAGACCACTAGAGCCGGGGGACCTAGTGTTGAGGAAAGTTGTGGGGGCTGCCAAGAATCCTTCATGGGGAAAGCTGTGGCCCAACTAGGAGGGACCATATTAAATTACCTCAATAGCGGGGATAGGTGCATACTACTTGGAAGACCTAGATGAAAAATCTGTACCTCGTCCATGGAATGTAAATAACCTGAGAATGTATTATTATTAATGAAAGCATCCCCTTTTGATTCGAAATTTAGGTCTATTATGATTATATATTTTGTATTTTGGCGGCCACCTAAGTACTAGACAGAACCAAGATCTTGCATGGTCTTCGGACCTAAACCTATGGGGAAACTAGTTACTTCAAGAAGACTAAGTACTAGACTGAACCAAGGTCTTGCATGGTCCTCGGACTCAAACCTATGGGAAAACTAGTTACTTACAGGAGAATCTAAGTGTTAGACAGAACCAAGGTCTTGTATGGTTCTCGGACTCAAACCTATGGGGAAACTAGCTACTTAGAGAAAAACCTAAGGGTTAGGCAGCACCAAGGTCTTGCATGGCCCTCAGACTCAGATCTCTGGAGAGACTGGCTACATTCAGCAAAGGCATAAACAAACACAAGTCCATGAGTATCACTTAAGGCATTCTGAGGCACATTGAACCTAACCCCCTAGCATAATCAGCAACTAATAGCTTTCTTAAGGTCAGTAAGTTTTTAAAGCACACTTGTGAGCACCTTTGTACATTGTGCTGTGGTATTTGATCCTAGAATTTAAAGGATTATCTTTATGGATGCTGTGTGTTTAGCATTTTTTACCATTTATAGTAACCAATTTATGAGATGTAGAACCAATATTGTAAAGTTGTTCAATTCAGCAAAAATAGGTCGTGGTGTCAAGGTGGTTCAATTATCGACCAAGGTCTAAGCGGAAACTATCACTATGGACTTTACATTTTTTGGCGGCCAATTCGGAATGAAAAATAAGTTGCACTTCTAAGATTGTATAGCTAATAATTAAATCCCAGGTTATATAAGTAGCAAAACTGATCACGATAACAATAAACACATAATATAAAATAAAAAAAAAATAAGGGATTCATACATTCAATTTAAAAGTAGCATTACAGTGTTTAAAAAAAAAAGGGGAACAAAAATGACAAAAACAAAAAACAAAACATAAGATAAAAGCTAGCTAAGACAGTCTATTTCTTCAATTTGAACTTTATTCCCCCCTTGGAAGGCTGTCCAGAGGTGTCCTCGGGGTCCTGGGAGCTCTGACCTAAGGGAACAACCTGCAAAGGCACCACCATGAGAACTGTCTCCTTGGCTGGAGGGGCAACTTTGGGGAGGTCAATCTCGGCAGGAAGAGCCTGGGAGTCAGCAGGAGGGACTTGAGGGCCAACAGGGGGCTTCACCACATCCGAGGGCACTTCCTGGTTACTGGTTTTTCTTTCTCTGGCACCCCTTGATGCTCAGCCTCCTCGGCAAGCTTATCAGTAGAAGTGGGATCCTTGGTAGCATTGGCCTGGTCCCCGTTTGTCACTTCGGGGTTGGTGTTGGCTTCAGAGGTGGCGAAGGCAGCCTCTCGAATAGTAGGAGGGTAATACACTCTCTCGGCCCTCCTAAGCTCAGACGAGGCCTCAATCCCAACTTGGTTAAGGGCCTCAGTCCAAAATTGAGAGCAGTAGCGCCTGCATACCTCAGGGACTTAAGCCTTGAGGGCAGCTTAGGTCTCAGCCACCCCCAAGGCAAAGGCTTCCCCCTTGACTTGCTCCTTAGAGCTTTCAACCTTTGTCCTCGTGGACTCTGCCTCCGCTTTGGCCCTCAAAGCCTCATCCCTGGCGAACTCCGTGACGTTCTTGGCCCTCACTGCCTCGGCCAACTTCTGCTTTAAGTCAGTGATGTGCTCCTTGGCAATCTTTAGTTGACCCTCAACTTCGAGAAGGCGCCTCATCTGGTCCGCAGCCTGCTTTTAAGCGCCAGCTAGGCCTGACTCAGCGCTGTCTCTGGCCTTTGTCATCTCCTTTAGATCCTCCCTTGCCTTCTTGAGATCAGCCTCGGAGTTCTTACGGGTCCGCGTAGCTTCCAGGCGCTTGTCGCGTTCCTGATCCATGGCCTTGCTCTGGTTATTGGCCTCCTCTTCCAGCCTGTAAGTGGCCTGAACAGCTTGCAAATCGAAACAAACAGACGATAAGTTGGGAACTAAAGAGTAAAAATCAACAAAGTCTCAAGCGTCGGATGTCTTACCATGCCTAAGTACCTCTTCAGGCTGAGGATGACCTCCTGCCTCCTCAAGTCCTCCAATTGGGCCATATCGGCGGGGAGTAGCAAGGACCTCTCTAACTCATCGGCCACGTATGTGCCTTCATCCCCTCTAAAGTCCCTAAGGGAGGTGTTATCCATCAAAGGCTCCTCATGGAGCATTGGGGCAGGGAGCCAAGCCTGGGCCTCGGACTGCACAGCCCCCTCTCTTCCTTGGCCCTAGTGCCCAGTTTTTTTCTACTTAGGGGGCCGCCGAGCCTCATCCTCCTCCTGGGAAGAACGAGTCCTGTCAGCTCTCATAGGCCTTTTGCCCTTAGGGCCCTTCTTATGCTGGGGATCAGTAGGCTCGGGCCTTAGTGGTAAACTTGACTGAGGTGGAGGAGGTGGAAGCTTGGACTGGGAAGAAGACGACCTGGTCTGAACAGGCTAAAACTTGGGTAGCGGAGGAGAAAGCTTGGATTGGGACTTTCCTGGCTCGACCCTCCCCGGCTGACCCTCAAGCAGGTTAAGTATTCTGGTCTGGGGTTGGCTCTTAAAACCCATCTCGGTCTGGGGAGAAGTCCTTGCAGAGAAGAGGTCCGCCTCGGTCAAATTAGGGTCGCCGAAGTCACCAGAGGGATCCTCGACCAGGTGGACTTGGTCAAATGCATCAAATTCGTCTTTGGATGGACCCAAATCAGCAACTTCTTCCTCTTCTCCTAGCTCTTCTCCCTCGGCCTCTGCAACTTGGGGGGAGGTAGGAGGACCTGCCAAAGGAATACCTTCCGGAACAAGAGACCTTTCAGGAAACAGAAACCCTTGCTCCACTATAGTTATACTACGAAGCCGAGGATCTTTGGCTCTGATCACATACTTCGGAGCCGAAGACGACTTCTAGATCGGCTTGTACCCGAGGATCTTGTGGGCGACTCTAACTTAGTTGTCAGCCTCGTTCACAAAGATCTCTGCCTTGAGACCAAGTTAAAATGACGTTCAAAAGCGTGCGGATCTGCAGAAAAGAAAACATGTTCCTGTCAGCAACTGAACAAAGTAGACCTACAACCCAAAAGACTAGACCCTCTCCTACTCAAAGTACCCCACCTGGTGTCCCCTCCTCTGTCGGACAATGAAGACTATCGTGCCACTCCCGGACACGATGAGAAAGTCTTTATTCAACCCCTTACTGGACTCAAGAAGGCACTAGATAAGCCGGACCTTATCGTCCCTCGTCTTCATGTAATAAGACTTACCTTTTAATTGTTGGAGGTTGTAGCACCAATTTACATCGTGATGGGTTAACCTCAACCCCATCTTCTCATTCAAGGCGTCCACACAACCCAGGATTTTGAACATGTTGGTGGCGCACTGAGTGGGGGCCAACCTAGAGTACCTAAGGTAGCCCCTCGTTACCGGCCCCGTGGGGATTCTCATACCGCCTTCAAGGAAAGAGATTATGGGAATCACAACCTCACCCTCCTTTCTCCGAATGTGCCATTCCCCTTCCTCACAGTACCTCAAACCCACATTACTGGGTATCCTATAATCAGCGATGAGTTTCTCCATCGCCTCTTTAGACTTAACTAACTTCTTAAATCTATCCATCCCTAGCAACGACTAAAAGACTCAAGAAAAGGCAAAGGAAAGAAAGGAATCAGAGAGGAAATTTGAGCTAGAGAGAGAAGGAGACTTACAGAAATGAGGAAAAGCTCCTCGGATAGGCTTTTTGTGCTGAAAAAGGCGTGAGTGTAGTTGGAGATTTGACCGAGTTCAGTGTACGTGTGCAAGAACTCTTGAGTGCAAAAGTAAAGAGACCAATCGGATCAAATGGGTATTTATACCCCTAATTAAAGATAACCGTGCGGGTTTCCCCGCTCATAAAGTTGGGAAAAGCCCAACCGTTGGATTGGCATCACGCCGTTGAACGTGGGGAGCACAGAGCCTCCAGAATTTAATGAGGGCGCGCTCCGTATACCGAAGCGCCAGAAACGTGCCTTGGACAGGCGAAAAGACTCTGGCACTGACGGAGGATAAGACGTGACAAACCATTATGACGGCTCGAGGATGTCAAAATCCTCCTCTCTGCCCGAGGACCCGAACAGCATGATTTCGAGGGGCTATTGTGGGGTCAGAGAATTTGGTAACCCCGGCCCGCTTTATACCAAGCCCAAGGCCTATGCCAAGGAGGAAGAAACACCCGAGGACAAAGTGTGAAAGTCCAAATTGCCCAGGAACCTTGCCGAGAACAATCCTGTCCTTGGCTAACCAAGACCATGGGAGGAGGAAGTAACGGGCCACCAAAGGTAGCCTTCCTAAGCACCTCAGGAAAAAGACAAGTATGATGGGCCATCCAGGGGAGTATAGTGGAGGAGCAATTGAGGAAGGAACTGTCACCTCCACATTAAATGCCCACAACTAACGTTCTAGCCGCATTAATGAGGAAATGACCCCTGAACAGTGCAGCCTTGGTTGCTGCAACCCACAGAAAGAATGGGAGACGGCTGATGGGACAAGCACTCAAGTAGTGACCTGCTTGATCAACAAATGTAGGGCTAAGATCAACTGAAATGGGGTATATAATGTAAGGAATCCCTCTTGAAAGAAGGGGAGAAATAAGGAGAAATATAGAGCACTGTACCAGCTTGTATCATCACTGAAACCTTTGTAACCAATCACTGAAGAAATAAAAGAACTTCAAGCTCCCAAGAGGAGGCTGAGGAACATCATTGCACATTTTAATCCAAGTTCATGCTATTCAATCTATATGCAACCATGCCTAGTCGTTGTAACCCTCACTAGGGCCTAGTTCTTGAACCCGCTCTCTACAAAATCATTGTATTGGGCTAGTTGGGCTCGAGTCCACTAACTTAACAGTAGAAGTGCTCGAACTCACAAATATATAAGAACTAATCAGCACATATTTAGTATTAAAAAAATGTAAAACAAAAAAAAAGTTATAAAATTATTATTTATTAATAAATTTCAACTCAATCAATTGTGATATATCAAAATGGAACTTAACGTTTTTTTTTTTTTTTAAAATGCAACAATCATCTATGATTTATTCTATATTAAATGTTGTAGCGATGTATCTTCTAATATACAAAATCAAAGAATCTGTTAAAAAAAAATCTTTTGTTTTGTTGAGAAACCTAACTTTGACAAATACTTTGTTGTAATATTAAGACATTTTGTTTTTATTGTAATATTTTCTTGTTAAATACTTTGGATTATATTATTGAGTCCTAGATAAAAATTAGTTTGATTTGATGTAATGTATTTAATTGCAATTTCAAATATATATATATACTAGACTCATCACACATACTTTGCACGTGAGATTAGGCACTTTTTTTATTTTTTATTTTGGATTTAATGAAATAATGTTTAAAAGTGAGATAGAGATAATGTCCTAATTTTTAGGATCTTTCTCTACATGGGAATTAATAAAAGTTTGAAAGCCTAAAACTTATAACTTTTTAAAAAATAGTAAATTACTCTTTTAATTAGTTTGTGTTTTAAATTTAAAATTATTTAATTAAATTATAGGGGTATTTTAAAAAGTTTAAAAATTTGTGTAAGAATATTTTAGTACGCAAAATGATGAAATGTTTCATCATTTTGTGTACTAAAATAACCTAAAGAAAGAATTCTGTTATTAATAGTGTGTGTATATATACACACTATTATATCTTTATTTTATATATATATATATATATATATATATGTATGTATATAAATAAAGATTGTAACAGGTGTAGGGCGTGGTGGGAATGAGTCACCCATGATCTAGCCTTGCAAATTGAAGATATAAGATTAGATTTAATTTTAAAAAAAATTAAATGATGTGATTTATAATTTAACAGGAAATCATATTGTGTGTGCAATTTTAAGGTTGTTAGTTATAATTAGGATGATGATTATAAGCTTTCATAATTTGGACTGTGAAGTATAAATAGCTCATAGTTTATGATGAATTTCTACCTTTAGCCCTTACAATAATATAACTATATGTGTTTTTATGTACATAACTAGTGTCAGTGCTAACCATATTACTATTAAGTTATCAACCATAACAAAATTTCTTCTATTAATATTGTCTGTACTTTGTCCTCCTTGTTTTGCATGCCAAAATCCCATCTTTTTCTAAAAATTATAAAAATCATTATTTTAATAATGGATTAAGGGAAAGCTTAAAATATTGGAATTTATTCTAGTTGGATGGTAGATTATCTTGTTTTCCATGTTTAAAGTCAAAATAACCAAATTACCCTTGTTGACCCATTTTTGACCGAGTTGACCCACAATTAAACTAAATCAATTTTTTACCCAAATGATAAATTTCATTTTTTATGTCAAGATTAATGAGTTTCATGTTTTTATGTCAAGATTAATGTTTTCAAGCATGGTTCAAAAGTTTGATTAAGTTTAATTGCAATTAGCCCATATTTGACCTCTATTTTGACTAAAAATTATATAACCGTTGGATCGGTATAATTTCTAGTTTATGTTGTAGATAATTTAATTCATTTCAGTTTCACAGTTCACAGGCCTATCTTGGATTTAAAACAAGCAATATATTGTGAAAAAATGAAAAAAAAAATGTTTGCTGATTAATTTTGGAGACGTGTCATTAAATTTTATTATAGCTTGATTTTATCAAATTATAATAAAAGGACCTCAAATTTTCCCAAACGAGGTGTCGTTGGAAATATATTTTGATGAATTTCAATTTAGTGAGCTTGATTTGCTAAAATTATTTTGTAATAAAATGAATTTATTGAAAAACCCAAAACCTTACTTTTATTATTTCATAAAACCTTGTTTTTTACCGCTTTTTCTAAAGCATCAAGCTTACTCAGTTTGAAGGTTGGAGATAAAAAGAAAGAATTTTTTTAAAAAAAATGTCTCATAATCTTTCCAATTACACCTCATTTGATTAAAACATAGGTTGGGAAGTCAAAAAAGATTTGACTGGAAAATAGGCCAAAATTAAGAAAACCCATAAAAATTACATTTTGGTACTAACTTTGCACTCAGACTCTTAATTACACAGGGAAATTGGACCCAAAAAGCACATGCTTTCCTAGACTAGAACGTTCAGAAAAAAACAACTCGACAAAAAGACGTGCGGATTGAGAGATCTCAAGTCGAGAAGATTGACCAAAGTTGTGGAAATCATTGTGGGCAGCCAACTTTGGAGGGTAATAACTTTTAGCACGGTGCTCCAAATGACTCAAGGCCGGAGCCTATAGAAATTGCACCGCAAAATATTTTTGTGGAAACCAAGATCATCCAAATTAGAATTTGGCAAGGCCTTCAAATCAGTGTGCAAAATTAGTACCCCAAAATAAGTAAAACTGAGAAGGGCTAGAGCTGTTGTGCACAGTACATACTTACATGGCCTTAGGTTGCACAGGTGGTCCAAATTGTTCAAATTAAAAGCTCAGCCCTCCCCTCCCATTCTACATACGAACAACACGAAATAGACAAACGCTGGCCTATTTTGACGTTGAGAAAGAGGCTATAAAACCCCAGTAATAAGAGGTAAGATAACAGGTTTTTGTACTTTGATCCATGGACTTCCAAAGCCCTTTTAATATTTATCATTCCTTTGCTTTGTTTGTTTAACATGTTGTATGTTTGAATAATGATGCTTCCATATTCTTTAGCTTAAAAGTTTCATCTTTCCTTGTTTATTGATGTTAAGCATTGATTTTTTATTTTATTTTATGCTGGTTAGTCTAATATTTTATATCCATGATATTTATTTCCTCATCACATGCCATGTTCATGTTTGTCTCTATTTTGAATAGTTGAATGCATGTCCTATGTTTAAATGCTTTACCATGTCATTACCATGTTTAAAGTTTGAAGCTTTATGTCAAAAATGGTATTTGGGTTTAAAAGCTTCAATTTTTATCATCAAAGTTTGTTTCTTGTGTGAAAGCTTCTAGCTTTCAAGCCTAGTTATCATTTCCTGAACATCAATACTACATTTTTCATCCTAAGGCTTAATGCTTAATATAAAGCTTAAGCCTTTTCATTTAAAATGTAGTGTTAATGTTAAAGCTTCATTCTCTTATCATGGAATATGAGATATAGCATTTTTGCATAGGAAAGTCTGTTTCTTTGTATCAAAGCTTCCATCTTTGAGGTTAAAGTTGCATCCTTTTTTGCAATTTGGCATAGAAAGTTTGTTCATCTACTTGAAAGTTTGCATTTTTTAGTGTAAAGATTGCATCCTTCACGTCTTAGTTTTCTTATTTTCATCAAAGGTTGCACCTTTTTTAGTCTAATCTCTTATATGTTTATAAAGGTTGCATCTTTTAAATAAAGCTGGTTTCTTTGATGCTTACATTTATGTCATCTCTTGAAATTTGCATCTTGGAACTAAAGCTCACTTTTACATGAAAAAGTTGACCTTTGCTTAGAAATAAATGTACTAAGCTTTGCATTTTTGTCATGAAAGGTTGGACTTTTTGCTTAATGGGTGACATTTCAATCTTAAAATTTCCCTTTTTATGTCACAACATCTTTGTTGCATGCTTGCATACTTTTTGATGCTTGGTCATCATAGTATAGTATCTTTTAATGTTTTGGTCATTCTTAATTTGCATGATGTGTCTTGATTTTGGTTATTTGGTTTTAATGATGAGTAATGTTATATGCACAAATTATTTTACAACATTTTTACAAAGAGAAATGCTAACGAGTGCCCTTAGGGCACTGGTTAATAATTTATTTAAAGAAAATTTTTATGGGAAATGGAAAAAAAGTAATTAATATTTTGACAGTTTTTTTTATTTCCCATAAAAGTGATATAAAAACTTTCTTAAAATGGATTATTAACGAGTGCCCTAAGGGCACTCGTTAGCATGACCCTTTTACAAAATATTGATGGGGCAAATCTCTTGTTGGTTTTCATTTAGATCCACAATCAATATCAATTTTTAATTTACCAATAATCATTCACAATGTTAGCAGTTTGTAAAATTTTTTGTAAAATAGTTTGTATCTCTAGTATTATTCTTTAATGATATATCTTGTTTATGTCATTTATCTTTTGTTGATATAAGCTTATGTTTCTATATATATCTATATATTTATGTATTTCCCCCTTCTTGGATCATGTGTTTACAACATTAACTCCATACTTTTTTGATAACATTTACTCCATACTTACTGAACGAGAATAATGACAATGATTTTCATTAGAATAATACCATAGTTGCTGAGATCAAATATAAGAACATTTAGGAAAACAAAAGCGGATGACAAGAATTGACTACAGCCCCCCTGCATAACCCACATGGCACAAAGCAGGGAGGAAACTATAGGCTGCATAATAGCCAGCCAAATTTTCTATATAAAAAATATTAATAAATGGAACTATCCCTACAACCACCAGCTAGGTTCTAAAACCGCCCTCAAATTTTGGTTATGTCCATGCCAAACTCAGCAGCGATCTGTATCTTAAAGCCGGTTGCATCCCAGGTTTATGCTGGGCTAAGCAAAAATCATCATTCTGTCGACTTAAAATGCCTTAACAAAATCAGCTACACCTTGTGAAAGGAAGCTCAAAAGACATGAAACAACAGAATGAACCCGATCATAACCTTCAACCCATGCGAACTTCTGATGTCTCTCCTGCTCCTGCCCTTGGTTCGCCTTTAACTCTTTGATAGAATAATAAATAAGCAGCAGAAGTCTTGATATCACTTTCACCAACTGGAGAAACACGACTATCATCAAAATCGTACCATCTGTTCTCATCGATCAACTGCATAATTGGCAAAGTCAAGGCATAAGATCTTTAAAGAAACCAGTCTCAAAATATTCAATATATGAGCAAAATCAGAGATGACATGTCCTATTGTATCTCACTATCTCCCCACTTAAGATTCAACATATCAACACAATCTGATTTTTATCTATTTCCTTTACCTTGGCATATGCAGTGTAGTGCCCACCACCAAGACCACCATAATGGTTGCTGATGGCATATAGATCATACACCTGAGATTGCCCATCCTTGCTTTTCACATATTTGCTCAAATCGAGATTGCGAATGGGAAAATTCACAAAAGTGTCAAGTTTGTTCTTCAGGTATCTGCTGTATGAGAATCGTTTCAAGTGAACAACAAGAATATCTGGCAATGTCCACAAATCAAGTTTTTTGGTCGCTTGTCTATGTTCCTTGCACCTTGGGCAATACCTGCATTTAAAATTTAAAATATAAGATAAGGCATGAATAATGCCAAATATGAAGTGGATAGATAAAACTTTCCTAATAATCTTGTCAAAAAGCCATTTAAAGGACCAAAAAGTACTATACCACATGTCATCAGGCCCTAGAGGTTCTTCTGTCAAAAATGCCTCCAAGCATGAAAACAAAGAGATGGCTTCCTGCCGGGTTTTCTTTGCACTGAACTTGTGAACCTCAGGGAGATCCTTGAGATAGTTGGAATCATATATTTCATGTTCTTTGTCACTCCAGTCAAGAAAAACCTTAACAAGTGGATTGGATTTTGTGAGATAATCCTTTTCAATTGGCTTGAAGCTCAAACAACTTCCATCAGTTAAAAAGAGCTGGAAGGACAACTCCTGGCTGGATGTTTCCTCTAGTTCCGAGTTGTTCATTGATTGGTCTCCTGGTCCAGATTGAGCATGGAAGCTGTCTGATGGTTCATCAATAGCTTCTGAAACAAATCCATTTTCCTTACTGCTATGAGGCTTTGTCAAAGAAGAATTTGTTCTTCTCAAAGGCAATAGCATTTTAGAAACAACTGTACTAATATCAGCTCCATTTAGAGCATCTTCTCCCAAATAAGTCACCAGAGGTGTTCCAAAAAGCTTCCTACCACCACCCTTTAGATTGTCCGGTGTACACCTGCACAGCCAATAGGCTTTTAATTAGAAAAGTTGATCCAAAAAATTATAGGGAATCAAGAATGAAAAGCTCAATCAACACATGATTCAACAACTAGAGAATTAGTCCTCTAAAGAGGCGATTAGTCCTCTACAGACAAGGCAGTTCCTCTCTCTCCCTCTAAAAACACACATTGGTTAACTAGAGCAGAGATTGTGTGGTACAAGTCACATACAAAAGCACAAAACTTGTTTATCAAAATTGAGTTTCACCATATGCATAGCAAATGCCTAACTTTAAAGAAAAAAGGTTACTAACATTCCCATACATCATCATAAGATGTAGCCACCAATTAAAACAAATGCAACAGGGTCATTTTGAAGATATCAAGTAAGAAAATATGCATAAAGCTAGTGCAAGAATTGAAGTCCTTATATACCTGATCAGAATGGCAACAGAGAAATAACTGGAGAAACTAATGATCATTCATACAGATCAATTGTAAAACAATATTATACTCATGCATGTAGCCACCAATTAAAACAAATGCACCAGGGTCATTTTGAAGATATCAAGTATGAAAATATGCATAAAGCTAGTGCAAGAATTAAAGTCCTTATATACCTGATCAGAATGGCAACAAAGAAATGACTGGAGAAACTAATGATAATTCATACAGATCAATTTAAAAACAATATTACACCCATGTGTCATCCTTGTCAACAATAAATTTTAAATCAATTTTGTCTTCTTTCTAATGGGGCCTCATTCTATAAGTGAAACAAAAAAAATCTCTGGTGCTGGGTCCTCACACAAATCATGTGCCGATCACAAAAGTCAAATAATGCACAATTACCAGATGGAAAACTGAATGGCCAGAGATTAAAGGAAGCAAGCTTACTTCTCCTGCACTCGATGAATAATTTCTAGTTTTATTTGTCCTGTCCCCTTTTTGGGAAGTCGGTAGGCCACAATATGCTCATCATCCTTTATTGAAGCCAATGGTTCCAAAGGGATCCCCAAATACCGATGGATCCGATGTTCATAAACCTGGAAAAATCAAAATCAAGTCCATCAGTCACAAGAATTATATCATAGGTGAAAATGCAACCACCCCCCCCCATCCTTTTTTGTACATAATAATCAGAATTAGCGAAACATATGTTTACCTCTGCAAGTAGAAGACTTTCATCACCCCTCAAGCAGCATTGAATACCCAATGCCTGACTAAGATCTTTACAGCAACCATGTTTAGGCACAGTCACAGTGTAAGGCATCGGTAGAACACTTCCATCACCATATATCATGGTTACTGTCATCGTCCGCATGACAGTTGAAGGTAGTGGCAATGATAGATACATAAAGGGGTCAAAAGTAATTGAGATTTTGCCACAGACTGGGCAAACCAGTGTTGACTTGTATTGACCCTGTGAAATTTTATCACCATACTCAGATTGTTAGGCATTACTTTACAGTCTCTAAAAAAGAGTGCCTAGACAAAAATAAAACCTGTGTCCTAAGGTTGCACCATGCTATAAAAAATTAAAACTTTTAAGCTTTGTTCTATTAAAGTCAATGAGAAGAACAAAGGTAAACAAGCACCATAACAAATCATATAAGACACAATATAACTAATGTCTAGTACAATGAAAAGCTGAGCAAAACACTTAAAGCCAGAGTTGCTTCCTGTATAGATAAATTTTCCATTGATTATTCAAACCAAGGTTATTTACTCAAAAAAATAATAAAATAAGAACACCCAACATACTCTAATAATTTTAATAAGAATATCTGTCAGTACTTATATCTAGGCCACGTTTAATAGCAAAGATAAGCACAATGTTTAGACGTGGTAGTTCATACTGGGCCTGGCTGCTTCAACAAGGTTCTAATTACCACATCTCTGTGATTTTAAAAATCTAAATTATCTCAAGAAAATCACATAGTAACCAAAATATACAAAAATTTCTTTGAAACAAGAAGCACACATCAGAAAGAATTTCTTACTTGGCAAACATCCACAATTACGGAATCATTCCGGGCCTTGTGGTATTTCCAACACTCATCCGCAACTTCCTCGTCGGGTCGACCATCCGAATCCTTAGTTTCAATGTAAGGCTTTCTTTTAACACGATTCAAGTCTTCATGTAGCCCATCTAGTAAGAAGGCAAGAAGTTCCTACAGAGAATAAATCTTGTCATTTGGAGCAAACATGAAGGTTATGGAAGATATGAACTATAACCAAAAATTAAGCAACAGGAACTCCAAATGGCTTCTTAACATCCAATGTGACAGGCAGTCAACAATAAACAAAAAGTAACAACACTAAAGAACCAAGATACAATGGGTCAGGCCCTAACATCTAAGCTGTCATAAAAGACAACATATGATTGCTAATGCAATGATATCCTTAATAAATATCAGATAGAGATAAGCAGAATATCATTAGAAAGAATCACATTCATCAGATTGAAAGAATAAAGAAGATTGCACATAGAATGAGCTCTTCACTGAATAATTATAAGACCTAGATTTAAGAGCAGTACCTGATCAGAAGAAAAGTTTAGAAGCTATGTGAATATTCTTTATTGCATTGTTCTAAGATTTTTCCTCAGATTGGTCATTACAATCTTTTCAATGAATTACACAGTCATGAAGAGACAGCAGTATCACATGGATAAATCAACGTACAGACATTGTAGAAAGGTAAAGTAAATAGAAATTTCGCAGAACTAACTTGAGAATCATGCTGATTATAACCACTAAATTGCGGAGCAAATCGAGCAAGTTTCCCCTTAAATGCACGCGGAGCAATTGTAGTTCGCCCTGAGGACCACAATTTTCTCAATAACTCACCAAATGCAAGTGCAAGCTCACCCTGCAGAGCAAGACAAGTTACATAAATCCATTGGAAACAAGAAGATGGTAAAAAATAGATAGGAATAAATGACCTACATGCATTCCTAGTGGATTTTCTGTGTTGATCTCCTCAGAGTAATCTTGCAAGAAGTACTCAACAAGAGGAGGCGTGTGGACTAAACATTGAAGGGCACTATTCATAAAACAAGTATTTCCCAGATTCTGCAATCCTGCCAATCCTCCCCTCTCTCCTTTTCTCACATTATTATCATATCTATCATCTATATCACTGGATGTTGAGTTCACAGCACTTCCCTTGTACAAATTAACGCCATAACTGGTTGAGTGCCCATTCGACATGGTTGGCCCCCCTGCAATCGTCACAGGTGACCTTGAAGGTTCTACTAGGGGTACCAAAGCCAACTCATTTCCTGTAGAATCCATGCTAAATCGAGAAGCATAATGTCCGTCTTGCACCTCCAGAAGGATCTGTGGAAAAAGGATGCATCAACAATGCATCTACGGTTTAATCAAAACCAAACACCAAAAACAAAATATTGGAGATCTTCATAAATAAAGAATGAAACACCTAGCAATGAGGAAATACAAACATATGAAACTTACATGCCCAAGAGATAATGTGCATGCTTTTAACAATAGGATAGCACATTTCTACTAGAATAATGTTATATCATCAATAATAAAAAGATTACCATTTCCGAGAATTTGACTGCACTTCTTCACAGAATCACATTCATCTCTTTCCTTTCCTCTTGTGGATATACCCATTTAACTTTGTCTAACTACTTTATATTATTTCCCTAATGAGTTCTAGCTCAAATAGAATAGCTTCCCCAAATAAGAAGATGGTGGAGGGAGTAGTTGTGGGTTCACGACCTATTGGGTGAGTAACTTATAAATAAACAAAAACTACTAAAAAAAATGTTTCTTAACCTCATGCAATGTTTACACTTCCTATGCAACTAAAGTTCAGAACAAAACATGACAGTAAACAACTTGCCTAATTGTCACAAAAATTTGTGCAATGTCCCACTTATTAAGCAATTGAAGACAACACATGCTAAAAAACTAGCATAAGAGTCAACACAACTAATCATTAGCAGCCAAGCTGCCGAATATATTAAAATTTTTTTTTGACAAGTAACGAAAAATTTTATTAGAAAAAAACAAACCTAGTACAAAAATAATATTATTACAAAAATATCCTGTGAAATTTCACACCACCAAGCAGAGAAAGATAGAGAGAGAGAGAGAGAGAGAGAGAAAGGGAGAATGCTTTTATTTAGGGCCCATTGTCCATAAGATGATATATTACTAGAGTACTCACTTCTTGATCCATCTGCAAGTTCAGTTCCTCCAGAGTTTGGTTTGAACTGTTTAATGATGCGTGTTTTTGCTTATTGAAGTAATCCCACAGACGAGCCTGTTAAATAAGCAATAACCAAAGGAAAATGACAGAGAATTTAAGTTTAAATTACCTCAAAGAAAAAGAAAACCCATACCCAAATGATGAAAACCAAAAAACAGGAGCACCTTTTCTTGCCCTATTCCTTTAAGTGCACACACCCTTTCATAAAGCTCCTGTATTGAAGCCTGAAACAATTAAATGAGGCAAAACTTGCACAGTTAATAACTAGACTATGACATCATGCCAAGGCTCCATTGACCATAACAGCCATAAATGGACATAATTCAAAGAATAGAATACGCAAAAGGATCCCATAAACCAAAGGTTTTTCTATGAACCAATAAACACCCCTTCAGTTATAAATTCTAGAAGGTCCATCAGAGTCTCAAATTTGCCACAATAGACAAAACAAAAAGGCTCATGCTAACAGCATAATTGAAGAAAACACATATTTGAGCAAAATGTTATGTAGGAAACTTCCATTTTGTACCACTTTTTCCAATATAACCAAGAAGGCATACAACGATAGCTCACTAGGAGAAACTGTCCAAGGCCTATGGTGATACAATCTCAAGAATTACTAGGTCACAGAACCCCTCACAGAACTTAACAAATAAATCAACTTAAATTAATATTTATATGATGTAATGTGGGGGAGAGGCAAAGGGGACACCAAGAAAGTAAACAATGTCACAGGCAAATGCTTTCCAATATTACTCATAACCAAATCTTGACCTCAAAATTTAAATCCATCTTGAACTAATTTAAATAAGCAATCAATTTCAAATAAAAGTTCAACACATGATTAAGTGCAAAAGAAAAGCTTTACAGCATTTGCACTGAGAACAGAGTCACAACCCCCATATACAAAACCAGTAAAACACTAAAAATATCTAAGGAAGAAACCGCTAAACGTAATGCGTTCTTAAGCTTGGACAAAATTAACAATATTTTAAATTATTATTTTAAAAAAAGTAGAAGGCCATCGAAGTGTTACATTGAGGCAGAAACACCATCCTTTTTTTATAAACAAGTTTTGGCCCCAAGGTGGGGGGAATGGAACATTTGAACTAGTGACCCCACTTCATGGGTGCGGTCACTAGTAAGGATATAAAGGAACCAAGTTGTTCATAAACATATCGGGCTTGGCTCAATAAAAAGCTTGTTCATGTTTGTTTGTTTATAAACGAGTTAAGTTTGAGCCTTAATTTTAGGCTTGTTTAATAAACAAGCCAAGCCCAAGCAAAAAGAATTGTTCATGAATAGGCTCAAGAACAATAGAGCTTGATAAAAAAAAAGCCAAGCTTAGGCTGTTTTATGAGCTTGGTAATAAGCTTGTTATGGACTTGAAAAATAAATTCATATCTTACTAATGCTTTAATTAATTGAAAGTTGAGACCACATGACTAAACAAATTTGATAGTATACTTAAATGAGCTTGATAATGTACTTGCATTGGATTTCAAGCTCAAAAGCTTGATATTGAGCTTGAGTTTGAGCTTGATATTGAGCTCGAGTTCAGCTTGACTAATAAATCAAGCCGAGCCGAGCCGAGCAGAGCTTAAGCTTTTGGACCGTATGACAAGGTCAAGCTCAAACATAGTTTGTAGGCTTGGTTTGAGCTCAAGCCATGCTTGAACATTTTACATTTGGTGTCGAGCCGAGCTTGAACATTCAATACTCAACAAAACTCGGCTCATTTACAGCCTTGACTCACTAACTCACTAGCCAATTGTGCTACCCCTTAGGGTTGATGCGCCATCTTTCATTCCAAACAACTTAAAAGCATTGTAGAAATGAATTAAAAATGGCAACCTACAACTCATATATAGCAACCAACCAACATACAACATTAGCGTAAAAGGTAGAATAATAACAAGAACATATAATATAGCGAAAATACCATCCAATCTTTTTTAAGTGGAAGAAAAAAAAATAGTACCTTTTTGCTTAACCTCACAACTGTTTGGTTGTTGTCCCTTGAATCAATCAAATTAAGACACATTGGATAAACCTCCACATTAAATTGTTGGTGTTTGACACCCTCCTGTAAAATCAACTTCCTCGGTAAGGCTGGTCCTCCTTTGTACCTAAAATGAAAATCAGATCAAAAACATTATTAACATAAGTAGTGTACCAACTGTTGTACATCCTACAATCTGATCTATAATTCAACTCATGCCAGCATTTTGAAAGGAGACATCAACCATAAGATAGAATTCCACAATCCCAATTAACCAATATCAACCTTAACACGCAACACGTATAACAGTTGGATATCAGACCTAAAAGTGTGAACAGACATGACACAACACAATAAGTGGTGATGCATTTCTACACGTGTCCATAGTGTTTACTGATGCAATGTGTCTATACATGACTCCTTTTTTTATTTGATAACTAAATAATTTATGAAAAGCACCAAAGGAGGCACACAACCATGTACGCAGGGTTCATACAGAAGACATATATATAAGTAACTCCTTCCTAGAATTACAGCAATTTTCCTCCAAATAACATATCATATATGTTTTAAAATTACAAAATTAACTTCAGAATTGAAGAAGCTATAGGCAGAATCAACAGCAAAAGTATTTACGAAAGAAATAGTTTTGAAATTTATGTCTGTAAAAATTACCAATCAAAAAGCTTTTCCCAAACTTCTTGAGGAACTAGAACATAGTCCACCCCTTCCTGCAACGTTCTATGAAGCTCTATATCATTGCCCTCCCAATCATTTCTGTTTAGAACTATATCAGAATTATCAATTGGTCCAGGTCTATCTGCCATCTTTGAAGGACCCACATTCGAATGTTGAGAATCAGATGAATATTCACCGGTGCCTTGACCAACATATCTCTGCCAGCTCGTAAACCACCTACAGTAGAGATAAGATCAGATATAACTACAAGTATGAGTCTTCTATTATTAAAATAAAAAGAAGTAAATCCAAAAAGCTAGTTAGAGAGTTTTTTTTTTTTTTTTCCTGGTAAGTGAGATTTTGGGCCCAACCATTGACCTCCACCTCATGAGGCCTGATTTCCAACCAATTGTGCCATCCCTTACGGTTACTACCAAGCGGGTGTTATTGGTGACACTGACACCAACCAATTGCTAAGTCAATGGTATAGGTACTCATGCAATAACCCAAATCACATCCCACATTTGATCCCAAAAATAAAAGTAACCATTGCCTAACAAATTTTACATGTCCACTAGAATGTTTTAGGATTTTAATGTAATTCAAAAAAAGCAACAACAGAAGACCAAATAAAAAATAAATAAATAAGACAACCAAAAAAACCCGTAGATTCATATCATTCACCTACACATAGATGTGATGTGACATTATAAACCATGAGACAATGCTCCTTAGTCAAAGACAAGCAGCCAAAACCATGTCCTAATGTCCTTGAAGCCCCATTATACCTTTCTGTCCTCGGAAACAAACCAAAAACCTTCAATAATCTCACTCAATTCCTAGAAGAACAATCTGTACCCAACAAGCTAAATCCCCAAAACTAGCAAAAGTACCAATCTTGCTACCTTACTTCATCCACTAATACATTCCACAAAAATACCTAGAACATAGTAAAGCCCCATTATACCTTTCTCTCCTTGTAAACAAACCCAAAAACCCTTCAATACTCTCACTCAAATTTTTAGAACAATCTCCCCCCAACAACCTGAAGCCCCAAAACTAGCAAAATTACCACCTTTGCTACCTAACTTCATCCACTAAAACATTATACACAAGTACCTAAAACATAGTAAAGCCTATTTATACCTTTCTATCCTCAAAAAAAAAAAAAAAACCTAAACCCTTCCAACACTCTCACTAAATTCCCAGAAGAACAATCTGCCCCCAACAAGCCGTAGCCCCAAAACTAGCAGAAACATCAACTTTACTATACCTTACTTCTTTCATTAAAGCACTCTACACAAATTCCAAACACATCAATCTTGTACTGATTCATAAAAACCCCATCTTCTGTCAATGCACCCCCCCAAACTCAAATGCTACAACATGCACAATTTTCTTGGTAACTAGCTCAACCAAAAAAAAAAAAAAAAATCAACAACAAATATGGATTATGCCCATGAAAATCACAGCATAGTTTTCCTAATACAGACATCAAACATGCACTGCCACACAAAAATTGGAATTGGGTAGTTACAAAAACCGCCAATTTTTTTGAAAAAAATATAAAGAGTACCTATTGGAAATAACATAGTAGAGATTGCCTTCTTTCAAATTAGCCTCTGATTTATTCATCAAATCCTTGACGACCCGATTCTCTTCCTCTGGCGGGCACGGCAAACAACTCGACCCGTTTTCCATCATGAAACCCGAATCAGGAATCGTCATGCTCAATCCCTACACATTAATTTCAACACCAACAAAAATCTAGATTCAGATGAAAGATCTCAAATTCAAAAACCCAAATCAACATTCAAAAAAATCCAATTAACACAAACCCAAAATTTCAGATTTGAAAGAAAAAATTACCACCACCTGGATCAAACAGGAGTTTGATGTTGAATTATCAACAGAATTGACCAAACCCTAAATTAGAACAATTGCTGAGAGAGCAAGAGCTAAACCCCACCACCCACAAAAAAATTAAAAAAAATTTGTGAAAATTTGAAGGATTTTCGGAATGAAACCCTAGATTGCAGGGTTGTAAAATTAGGGGCAATGATCTGAGACCATGAGAGAGAGAGAGAGAAAGATTACAGTCTTTTTCAACGACCTATTGTAATGACAAATGTGTAATGAAATGTTTTGTGCTTGCGTTAACTTTTGAGTGACGTACAGGTACAGGTACAACCCAACCCACTCTCCTTTTAAAGACTCCAAGAAAGGAACGTGCATGTGAGGAGAAGATATATATAGAGCCATTTTTACTCCTCTCAATTTCTCAATTTCTTTGAATTTTCTTGTAACAACTTCTTGTACAAGGTACATCAAATGCGTGTGTGTTTGTAACACTATTACCTAGTTTTTGTCTAAAAATTATCCACATCAATTCGTGTATAATTGTGTAAATTTACAAGTTTACTACCGTGTAATTTAATTGTTTATCTTTTTTTCCGTATCTCGATAATGAAAAAAGAAAGTAGATGGTAATTATTGTATGTGAAGAAAGAGAAACAATTAAAAAATCAAGAAAATTGATACTTTTAATGAAATGTATTGTAAAATAGATAGATAGACGTAAGATATTTTGAAAAGTGAATATGTAAAAAAAATATATATATTCTTATGCTAAAATAAACATAAAATTTTGTAGGAACTTATGCGAATGCTCTTATATGCTAAAATAGAGGTAGTAACATTGGTACTATTTCCATTTAAAATGTTTTTTTTTCTAAATTTTGGTTTAAGTTAATTATTATAATTATGCATAAAATAATATCATGTACCCATGTCCATCCTACAATTTGGATGGAGTATTCTATATATATATATATATATATATATATATTAAAAGCCAAAAGTCGAAGAAAATCAAATTACAATCCAAATTGAATTTTAATTAGAGTCTAATTGTGCGCTATGTGTTCTATCTAATTTTAAATTTTTGTGCAAAGTAAATTATTGAGTGTAAAAATCGAAGAGTCCAAATCTAATTAAATTATAAATTGGATTTCAATTGAAGTCTAATTTTGCGCCACATGTACATCTCATTTTTTTATTTTTGTGGCAAATGAATTATTAGGTGCAAAAATCGAAGAGTCTAAATCATATATATTTATATGATTGTTTTTAAACCGTATAATTGTAATTGTTTTTAAATGTACCCGTACATATATACGGAGTTACATGCTAGTTATTTAGTAATTTGAAAATAGAGTGATATGGTAATTTTCTTCCTCACATGATAATTGGCTTCATTAATTAATTAAATTCATAATGTAATTTATCATTGTAGGGGCTGTGTTTGAGCTCTGTGGGTAATGGATAAGTGAACTCAAACCCAATACAATAAATTTGTAGATAGTAGGTATAAGAATTGGGTTTTGATGAGTGTAATAGAGACTGATTATGATTTAAAGAAAGAATAAGTACAAAGAAAATGGATTTAGGCAAGTAATCCAATCCTCGGCCCTAATTCGAGGAGCTTCCACGTTTTATTTCTTGAGTGATAGTGACAATGATTACAAAGTTAGCTCAGGTTGCTACAATGTTTCTTCTAGTAAAAATCTTCATCCCTTTTCTCAGAGCTCCTTCTTCCTTATATACTACTTTCCTCATTCATTTCCACCATATTCGTGCATGTTAGATCTGCTGTTGTTGATTTTTATCACATCAACCTTCCTCCCAAAGCTCTTAGGTAGTAGCTGAGTCTGAAAAACCACTGCTCGGGTATCACTTCCACATTTAATGCGGTCAGAGTGTTAGTTGTGAAGCATTTAATGTGAAGGCTGCAGCCTTTCCTGGAATTGCTCTACCGCCATGCTCCAATGTGCTTGCTTGCTGTATTTATGTTTTTTACTGGAGTACTTTGGAAGATTATTTTTGTCGGTAAGTCCCTTTACATCAACCTTGGCCTTGGCTAGCCAAGGACAGAATTGTCCTTGGCACGACTTCCTGGGCTGCCATAATCACCATTATTTTCTTCATATGCGACTATAGGTCTCATCATGGACTTTAGGCCCAGTACAGAAGGTGGATGCATATCATTGGGCTTTATGACCCCACAATCATGTTTCTAAAAAAAATAATGTGATTTATTATTCATATGAGAGGAGATAATAGCTGATATTGTATTACAAGAATATAAAATAACTTTCGATCGCGAGTAATGTGTACTGTGCCCTCCTCTCTCGTCCTTTTTGCTGCCAATTACAAATGGAAGACTCTAGCAGCTTATAGAATGAGAGCAATGATAAACCCCCATCAAAAAAAAGAAAAAGAAAAAAAGAGAGCAATGATAAACCTGTGTATTTATCAACTATAATATGGAATCCTCCTCTAAAAAAAAAAAAAAAAACTATAGTATGGAATCCTAACCAATAGTAGTGGGTTATGATTCCAGCCCATTCAGAAAAAGCCAATACCAATCCCATATACTCTTTTTCTTTTTCTTTTTTTCTTTTTTCTTTTTTCTTTTTAGAATCAACCCCATATACTTGCAATAAAGTGTGATAGGTTTACTTATCAAAGTAAATAAAATACAGTGTGTTTTGTTCAATTGATAGCCTAACAGCAATAACACTATTTGTGGCACTTTATGTTTATGGTTTGAACTTCATCCCATTTCTGTTATCTACCTATAAAGATGGAAAGAAGGTGCCCAAAAATACATAATTGATCAAGACCTATAAGTGAGCTATCTTTTTAACTTCTATTTCTCTTTTTTTTTTTTTTTTTTTTTTTTTATGAGTTAATAACTTTTTTTTATTCCAACTAATCTGGTTGCAAACACAAAAATTAATGTCTTTATCTTACCCATTATGTTAAAATCTTACCCCCCAAAAAAAAAAAAAACACCATGGTGATATATAAGGGTTTTTTTTTTTTTTTAAGTCATGGTCAAAAATATGATTATATTTGTAGATAGGGGTTGTTATTTAGATGAATTCTATATTTTATTGTTCAAAATTCATTATTTATATTTATATGGAAGATTTTAACTTTTTATTGATTTCTTTTAATTGTCACATCAACTTTTAAAAATCCACAATTTTCAACAATTTTCTAAATATATTTTCTAATTGAATTTAATTTTGTTTTAATTGTATAAGGATTTCGTATGAAACCTCCTATGTTACACCCTGTATTAGAAGGAAACTTATTCAATACTTCTAATATATATTTTAGTTAAAAGAAATTTTAAAATAGAGTTTATAAGAGATTTCATAGATCTCTTATTTTTACACCCTTCATTATAAGGAAACTTATTCAATACTTCTAATATATATTTGTTAATTAAATTTAGATTTTATAAAGATTTTCTTATGAAACCTCTTATTTCTATGCCCTTCATTAAAAGGAAACTTATTCAATAATTCTAGTATATAATTTTTAATTAAATTTAAAATTTATTTTTTAAGAAGAGATTTAAATTTTATAAGGATTCCTATGAAATCTCTTATTTTTACACCCCTCGCATTATAAGGGAACTTTTTCAAATACTTCTTCTTCTTCTTTTTTAAATTAAAACTTTATAAATATATCTTATGAAAGAAGAGAAATACTATGTCCACAATATTTTTACAACAAATCATATATGGTAGGTTGTTACTTGCTGTTGTTAGTGGGCAAAAAAGTAATTTCAGTATTAAATTCAAATTAAAAACCTGTAACAACCTGCTAACTAGGATTTGTTATGAAAATGTGAAAATGTTGTGGACATAGCACTTCTCATGAATGAAATCTCTTATTTCAGTTATTTGTACACCATTCATTAAAAGGAAACTAATTCAATACTTTTAGTATATATTTTTAATACATATTTAGCAAATATATATATATATATATATTTAAATAAATTTAAATTTTATAAGGATTCCCTATTAAACCACTTATTTTTACATCTTTCATTAAAAAAAAATTTAGTGTGCGTTTGGATTGGGATGAAAAATTAAAATTATTTTACTATTCAGCTTATTTTTGTTACTATTCATAAGCTCTATTGCACTTTTTGGTACTATTCATGGGTCCATTGTATTATTTCAACTAACTTTTACATTTATCTACAATACTTTTAGCAATAAGTTTTCAGTTTCAGCAAAATAAGCGGTATCCAAACACACCCTTATAATTTTTTTTTTTTTTTTGTTAATAAAGGAAACTTATTCAATACTTCCCAAACGTTTTTTTACTCTTACATAAATGATAAGTCCCACCATGAATTAATTTTTGGGACTCATTATTATGTGAGAGAAGAGAGTAATGGTCATTCCTCAATAATTACTTTCATTAAAATATTAATACATTATTATTTCTTTCAATGGTATAATAATTATTTCTAAACACAAATATAATTAGAATTAAAATAAATATTCATTTTTAATTAATATAATTAGTAAATTTCATATTGAAAAAATAATAATAATTAAAAAAATGTAAATTATTATACGTTGTAGAATTTTTCTCTTTGTTACATCCGTTGGTGACTAGTTTACAGAAAATACATTTCTCTTCCTTCCATCCGTAAAATCCGATGGTACACCACCAAGCAAGCATCTTTGCTTGGCAAGTATATTCTTTCCTTGCTCCCTTTTAATAAATCAAAAATACTAAATACCCCCCAAAAAAAAAGGGGTGAGAATTGAGCTAGTCTTGCACGTGTAATTTTCCTTCGTGGCAACACCGTATTGGGCACTACTTTTGACACTATTACTGGTTCTTGCTTGTCTAAGGCCATTAACCCATTAGTGGATGAAAGATGATTTTGGCCTCTTTGCAATATTTAGTTGAAATCAATAGAGCTTAAGAAAGAATTGTGGCACACTAACTAAATCATTCTTACAAAGAATTTCATGGGAGAAATTTACCAATTTTTATTGGTGTATACATAATTGATTAATAAAATTGTGGCACGCTAGCTAAATCATTCTTTCAAAGAATTTCATGGGAGAAATTCACCAATTTTGATTGGTGTATACATAATTGATGAATAAAATCATGGCACACTAGCTAAAGAGACGGTTGATTAATTTATTCAAATTAGAGGGCTTTTTTTTTTTTTCTTTTATACAAGGTTGACATGACACCTTCCCTAGTCCAAATTAGCTTCAAGTGGTAAAGAGAATTTTTTTTTTTTACACGAAGTTAACCACGTGATTTTAATGGAGTGCCCACGTTCTCTTATCTAGAGAGATCTTTCAACTTTTGATTTTTTGGCAGCTATTAAATTACGGGTAATTATAATGCCACATCCAAAACCAAAACTTTGTCCACAACTTGTTCATGTGGCGAGTTGTGGTTGGTGGATGGGTGTCCTCACATGGACCCACCATCACCCTTCTACCAATCACAACTCACCAGATGGGTGAGTTGTGGATAAAGTTGTAATTTTGAGTGTGGTACTGAAATTTTTCTTAAATTACTATTATAATCACGTCTAAATGATAAGTGAAAGATTGTAGCTGCAAAAACTACACATTAATTAGGTGTTTATAAGGAGAGAAAATTTACATAGGAACTTCATTAATAATAATAATAATAATAATAATAATAATAAAAGAGTTTATTAAATTTATCTAAATTTTTAGCAAATAGTTTTATACCATATCAAATTATCAATTCAAAAACCAGACAACTCTCATTCTTAATATCAACATTACATAACAAGCTTTCTAAAAAAAAAACATTACATTACAAGGATATTAAGGCCTCGTTTGAGAGGAGGGAATGGAATGGAATGAAAAGAATCATTTTAAAATATTCTTTCATTCCCTTGTTTTGGAGTTTTAATGAAGGGAATGGAAAGTACATTCCCTTGTTTGAGAATTTAAGTGGGAGGGAATGGAATGGGTAAGAGAGAACACTCATTCCTCTCTATACCCTTAAAATCTGAAATTTTCATTCCCCCCAAAATTGGGAGGAATGGGAAGGAACGAAATTAGATTTAATGATTTTTTTACTAAAACTCTCAAAATACCCCTATATATTCAACTATTTATTTTAAAATAGGGGTCTAATAGTAATATTGTCATAAAATGATTCCATTCCATTCCCTCCATGTTGCTTCCAAATAAGATTACTTACATTCCATTCATTTTCATTTCTTTATTTTAAAACATCAAATCAAAGTTACTTAATTCCATTTCATTCCATTATTTTTCATTTCTTTCCCTTACTTAAATACATTCTATTTCATTCCATTCATTTCCATTCTTTTATGATCATTCCATTCCATTCTCTTATGAACTCCCAAACAGAGCCTAAGGATGAGTGATGGCGTAGCCTAATACGAAAAAAAAAATTGAATTTCAAGCTAACAAACAAAAAATATGATGAATCAAACAATAACTAAATTGCTCATTCTTCTCATGACAATAATATGAAATCAAATCAAATTTATTTTCTAAAAGAAATCTTAAAAGAAAACAAAAATTGACATTTTGCTCATGTACCAGCTAAAAATCATAATACTGATCGAAATTTATCGGAATTGACCACAGTGGACAAAATGAACTAAAATGAGCCGACATTTAAACCAAGGTGGAACGAGGGGTGATTCATAATATTTCGGCCATTTCGATAAGAACGAAATGGAAGTGATAACATTGATTGGTGAGTTTTTTGGAGTTGAAAAAAAAAGTTTATCAACCAAATTTTGGAGGGAGGAGCAAGCTTGTTGAGCTTGCCCTAAATGCACTTGGGAAGGGGCTTTAGTTGCCATTAAGTTTATACTATTGGTTGCAATTTCAAATTAGTTATAGACATGGCAGATTAAATGTGCAAAGGATATTATCAATCAAAACCTCATCACTAACACCCCAAACCAAATTTCAATTTGAGTTCTTCATAAAGGAAGGATTGTAATTGAGGAAATAGGTAAATTTGTGAAATTGCAGGCTGTATTGATCCCCTTTAGGGTGTGTTTGTTTGAAGGGGAAATAGGGTAGATGGAAAACTTTGGAAAGAAAATGGGAAGGAAAACTTTTTTGGAGTGTGTTTGGTTGGGTGGGAATAAGGAAAATAAATGGTAGGGTTCAGGTGTTTTCTTCCCAGACCCATTAAAAAGTTTTCTCCCCAAAATTGAGATAAAACTGAAGGGAGAAAATGAGATTGCTTAATGGACAAAAATGCCCATGTGCACTTGCACATGGATAGTTCATCCAGTTCCTTTCTTTTTTCTTTTTCTTTTTTCTTTTTTCTTTTTCCTTTATTTTGTGCTTTCCTTGGCAATGGGCTCGTTGGCTTTTTTTTTGTTTTTTTCTACGTTGGCTTTTTTTTTTTCTTTTTTTTTTTTTTATTGTTTTTTTTAATTTCTTGTGCTGTGGGCGTGATAGTTGTTTTGTTTTTATTCTTCTTCTTCTTCTTCTTTTTTTGTTTTTTTTTTTTTTTTGTTTAACTAGACATGACTTTTTTTTGGGATATGATTTTTATTTTTTAATAAATTGGGTGATTGCTTCTTTTTTTGTTGTTTGTCACTTTTTTGTTTTAATTGGTCATCATTTTTTAACAAGGGTGTATGACTAAATTTATACAAACTCACTTTTTCCATCCCTCCACTTTTCCACTCCCAACCAAACAAAAAGGAGAGAAATTAAAAATTTTTCTATTCTTTCTCACTTTTCCATCCTCCCACCATTTTCTATCCTCCCACTTTTCCACCCTTTCATCCAAACGAACTCTTAAGGAAAAAATAAAACCGTCAATTATTCATTACGGATGTGTGTATTTATTACTGTTGTGTGTGTGCGCGTATGTGTTACTGTTGATTTTTTCTTTTCATATTTGTATAAAGCTTGATTTTAATTTGGGGAGGGGGGGGGGGGGGGTGGGGTGGACCAACAACAAAAGCTATTTGGGTATTTTGGGTTTTGGGAGTGGGGTTATTGAGGGTGCCCATAAAAATGGATATGGGATGTATCGAGGTGTTATTTCATAATGACTAGTTTTAGTACTTAAAATTAAATGTCTACTTAGGGAGTGTTCGGATACTGTTTATTTGCTAAAAATTGAAAACTTATTACTGAAAGTACTGTAGTAAAATAATTTTTAAAGGTGAATAGTATTGTAGAACCCAAAAATGCATTGGTATGCGCGTTTTTGCGCGTTTTTGGATGGGTTGTGAATAGTGCCGTGGGACACAGCAAAAAAGGCAAATGTTGGATTGCACGCTGGAAACGTGCAATCCAAACGCACACTTGGTTGGGGTAAAAATTGAGGGATGGAAAACATAAGAGAAAAAAGTAGAGAGAAAATTCATGTTTTTTATTGTTTGGTTTGCGATAAATAGAGTGCAAAATAAATTTCTCATATATTTTTTACTTTCCCACCAAATATTTATCTCTTTAGATTGGAGAAATAAAAGGAAGGAAAAGTGAGCTCATTTTTATCCACAAATACCATTATTTGTCTTATTTATACTTTTTTTCCTCATCTTATCTAAAGCTGCCAAATAGCCACCTAACAACACTTTTTTCACCTTTTTAAAAAAAATATTTTATTAACTAAAGTGTGAGATTTTTTTTTTTTTTTTGATCTTTTTAACTAATTTTGTTAATCACATTATTTTTTATATATACAAATGAATTGATAAAGGAGAAGTTAAGTTATAGTAATAATTGTGATGTGTCACTTTTATAATGTATAAAATTACTTCTTATATACTATCTAGTAGGGACATAAGAGTAGATTATACAAATTACATTTTTATCATCTCATTTTTCTTCTTAACCAAACAAAAAAAAATTATTATTTTCCCATCATCTCAACCAAACACACATTATGGAAAATTCAAATATTTTATATCCTCCCACAATATTTCGTCCCTCGATTTTTCTATCTTCCAAATCAAACAGAGTTTAAGGATGGCATTTGGATGGGTTTGGGTGGGTCATAAATGGGTCCAATGATGAAATACCTATGTAGTACGCATTTTACAAAACAATATGCAACCAAACTCAATCATTTAAAGTTAAACCCAACCCACCCATTAATCCAGTAAAATATGTGTTTTTATGACTAAATACAGTCACAATTTTCGAAATGATTAAAATGCTCTTAAAACTACTAGAATCTAAAATAACCTTAAACACACGCACGCACGCACGCATGCGCACATATATTTATATACTTAAAATCATGGATGGAAAAAAATTTCTCCATCATGTCTCGCTCTACCTCACATGAGTTTTTTCCACTATGAGGAGGTGATAGGTGAGGATGGGTTTTACCTGCCCCACCTCAAATGTGTATATATTTTGCTTGATACACGAACTATAGAAAAGAAAGGTGAAAAAATGATATATTTTATCATTTTGGCAGTTTATGCTTCAAACTACAATTTTAGTAAATGCTAGCCAAACACTCATGAGTCATATTATTGAAACCAAACTTTTTAATAACATTTTCAAATAGCTTATTTTCATTTAAAAATTATTAAACCCAATTTTTTTTAAAAGCTCAATTTCAAAAAAAAAAAAAACCAAATTATTTTTGATAAGATCTCACTAAGCTCATCTCTTATGATATAATCACAAAGAGTAGGTTGACACCACGGTTGAGAGATAAGGCCAAAGTATTGGCCTGGTGGGCAGGAGAGAAAGGTGAAGGGATTTAAAAAAATAATAATTTAAAAAAATTTACTTGTTAGTGGGTGATGCCATTTTGCTTCATAATTGTTTTTTTTTTAATGAAAATATAGTTTGAGGGTATTTTAGAAATTGATTGAAATTAATTATTTTTTAAAATTAGAAGTTAGGAAAAAAGGGCAATAATTATTTTGATGAATAAAAAATGGGTAGAGGGGGGCGATCTGAGTTGGTGTCTTTCACCTGGGCGTGACTATAGTGACACTCTACCCGCTAAGCTCGGGCCTATAGGAGCAAGGGATCTGGATGAGTTATAGTTGTGTAGTTAGTCCCATTGAGGACGTTAGTGAGCATGAGCCGAGAGCATGAAATAATGTCCTAGACGTTTCCCATTGTGTGAAAGGGGTGCTTCCCATTGTGTGAAAGGGCAATAATATGACAATTTGAGAATTTAATTGCATGCTTTTGATTAAAGTGAATAGAATGACCATGCTGAATGTTTTGGAAAAAATAAAAACAATTTACACAAGATTCAAGAACAGAAAAAAGAGAAATTAATAAAAATATTTTACGTGGTTTAACCCGATTCCACGGAAGCAAGTAGCTAACACTATATGAGAAATTAAGGTTACAAGTTACAACAATATTTATGTAGTAACTTTACTTACTAGTTAGTAATTTAAAAAAAAAAAAAAAAATTCTTTCTAGTAGTTAGTACTTTATTAAAAAAGAATAATTAAAAAAAAGCCCTACTTTTTTCTTTTTTTTTTAGATGAAAACCTACTCGGTGCAAATCTCAAAATTACCATTTAATTTAATGTACCATACCGCAAAGGGCACTTCCAACCTATTCTCCCAAACTATAATTAAACGCTATATTTGGCCAGTTGATCAGAAGTACATATGAGTCAACTCCAACAAACATAAATTGAAAGTTGAAGTGTGAATTTGAACAAATTAAAATTTTAAGAAGAAAAATGACCAAATCTAGACGTGTAATCTGTAATGGAGAAAAAAAGAAAAGAAGAAGAAAGTCAGATCATGACCTTACCAACGTAGCGGAGGTACCAGGGGAGATGTGCTTGACTTATCTTTCTACCTTCTTAATTTTACTTTGCTTGTAAAAAATTTGAAGATCTACCCATCACATCAAAAGCAAAGTTGATTAAACAGAGAAATTATAAACAAACCTAATTGCACGTTCTTGCCAGCTCAGCTCAGTGAATGTGACTCCCATCTTGCTTGTCCAAAATTAAGACAATCTACTTGAATGTATACCTCAAAACAAAATTGGCTTAGTCTTATGGAAATTCTAGAAATACCCAAATTCACAGCATACTTAAGTGTCATCTTGTAACTGGTGCATTTAAATTCAATTTTTGAGCAATTATCCGTGGCGGTTTCATGTGTAAATGTTGTAATCCAATAATAAATTGACATACAAGTATATTGCGAAATTAAGTATGAGTTTAGATGCGTCTGTAGTCAGATTAAAGACTTATGGGTCACAAAAAGACATACATTAAGGTCACCTTGGCAGTTGGCATCCGTATCAAGCACTCAGCCCAGCAACATTAAGCCCACCGGATATCACGCCGATGACAAAGTCATTAGCAAACGACCCATTGACCTGAAATGAATTCATCATAGGTCTACAAAGACCCCAGTTATCCTTTGAGACCATAAAACAATGGTGGCCCAATATAGCCAACTGTCTTGCTAGAAATATGCATGAAAGATGTTGGACTTCTTGCTAATTCTTTGTGTCACTATTGAACAAAGTCTTGAAGCCTCTTCCAGGTCCCTTGAAGTCAGGTGAAAAACCCAAAAGTTCAACGATCTAGAATTACATGGACCTACTTCATCTAGACCAGTAGACAACTCACTTCCCTACTGTATAACGCAAGCATACGTCTACTATTACTTTTTTCTTTTTCTTTTTCTTTTTTTCTTTCTAAAAAAAAAAAGTAATAGTAGACATGGCAATCGGGTAGGGTGGATCGGGTCGGCTACGTGTCGGGTCAATCAAACTACTTGTCAAAACGTGTTCAGATAAAAACGGATTATTTTAAGCGGGTTAGAAGCGGGTGGGTCGGACTCGGCCCGTATTTTCACATATGTATATTTTTTACTTTTTTAAAGAAAAATGTATTTTCCATTTGGAAAGTTATGTAGCAAATTACTTGATATAAAATGTTTTATTTTGAATTCACCACTCATATCAAGAATGAGCTCAACTAAACAAATTAATACTTTTTCAATAATTTTAAAATTATACAAATCACAATATTACTAACCAAAACAAAATAGCACAAAGGATAATTAAAACAGGAGTCATGTTAACAGGCGCTCTTAGGACAATTATTAATAAACTATATTAGGAAATTTTTAACACCACTTTCATGAGAAATATAAAAAATCTCAAAAGAATTAATTGCTTTATCATTTTCCTATAAAATGTTTCTAAAAAGAGTTCTTAAACTAATGTTCTTATGACATCCGTTAACATTTCCCTTAAAACAAATACACAAGTTTCATTTCTACACAATATCAACATCTCAAAATATTAAAAAAAAAAAAAATTACAAATGCCATATTGGATAACTAATTTGACAAAAAATAAAAACACATAAGAAATTTATAATCTTGAAAACTAATTTTATAATCTAATATCAATTGTGGTTGACACTCTATTTCAATTTTAGAATATACATTAAAATTTGATTGTTTACTTATTTATACATGATCTTTTTTATAAATATCATATCATTGTTAAGCAACACACATTCTGGGAAATATTATATTTTATTTTGAAAAACCATTTATTTTGGACATGAATTATTAAAAAATAGGCCTAAGCATCCATAATTTATGCTAGTTTCATTGATATACCTTGGTTTTACTCTTTTCACACTTAAAAATGTTTCTCACACATATCTATAATTTTAAATATTTGTTTTTAATTCTATTGTAACCAGATTATCTTGGCATGTACTTTATTATTTGATATCTAAAAATCTTTACTCATTATAGAATGCCTTAATCATTGGTTTTTTAATTCATTTGCATACAGTTATGTAAATGTTTTAATTTTTTCGTTAAGGCCATTGTATCTAAATGACATTAAATATTTATATTTGAATGGCATTGTCCAAAAAATGTTAAAAATTTGATTTTTTAAAATAATAATAATAATAATAATGTCCATTATATATCTCTGTCAGATTTGTGTTGTTCAATTTCAATTTTGTTAAATACAAAATTACGTCATATTGAGGTCCTTAATGGCTCAATTTTGACAGAGATTTATGGGAGAACTAAATTAAATGGAATTAAAATTAGATGATTGAATTGAATTTTAGACAAAGATAAATGATATAATTTCTAATTTAGCCTAAGGTAAAAATACATTTTTACCTAGAATTTTTTTTTTTGAAGCTTGTCGGGGACCTTTTTGTGACAAGGGCTAAAAATGCGAAAACGACCCAAATCTCCCATTGGGTTCTTTAGAAGTGTTTGTTTATGGAGAATCAAGCCCAAAATTCACAATGTATAAAAAACAAAGGCCAATGGTGCTTTGACAAGAGAGAATCAAAATGCTAACAATAAAAACGCAGAAAAAGCATAAAAACATAACAGGTCTGAAATTTCGACCTACAGTCACATAGAAGAGGGAATTGAGAAAGGTTTTGAGGAAGAGAGGGAAGGTTCCCCTGTACCCATATTTCCACCCCCAAGCCTCGAAATTGTGAGATTGTTGACTTACTGAATGGGGTTTAGCTCTGAAGTTTCAGGTATCTGAATAGAACGTGGCTCAACAGGTCTGAAACTTCAACCGGTAGTCACACAAAAGAGGAAATTGAGGGAGGTCGTGAGGAAGAAAGATAAGGTTCCCCTGTACCCATATTTCCACCCTTAAGCCTCAGAATTGTGAGATTATTGACTGGCTGAATGAATTTTTTCTCTGAAGTTTCAAGTCTCTAGGTAGAACGTGGCTGCCTCCTTTTGAATTTGATTGGGGCCTTTTGTATTGAATTTGGGGTGCTCTAAGTGACTGGTTTTTGAGTAGTGGAAGAGACTTTTATCCCCCATGATACTATTTTGGTGTTTTGGCTTGGGTTGCTTTTGTTTATGGAAGAGTTTGATATGCTTTTAGCATGATTTTGGAAATAAAGTGGGTTTTCTTTAATTGGTTGCCTTTGGTCAGAAATTTCAGACCATTGGGAGGGTCACCTAAGTGAGGGCTAGCAAATGGAGTTGGCCAATTGGAGCCAACTATGGTTAAAGGAAAAAAATAGTTTGGGCAGAAACTTTGGGCTACAGTCACACAGAGCATAAAAGTTGTTTTGGGTGGAAATTTTGGATACAAGACCTCCTCCATGAGCCTGAGGTGCTACCAATGTCCCGTACCCACTTGGTAGCACACATGGGCTGGGCTCATGCAAAAGGTCTGAAAGGAACCGACCCATACCCTCCAAACCACACTTCCTTAATTTTTCCAATAAGTCGCATGAGCTTGGGTTATGCTTAAAAGAATAAAATATAATATAATACATGAATTGAGCCTACAAGGAAGTCGGGCTTGTTTGAATCGGGCTTGTACGAAATATGTCGCGAAAATGGGTATCAACAAAGCTTTAAAAAGTAGGTGTACCCAACCAAATAAAATCAATAAACTTCAAAATAATCCTAAATCGTGTGAGAACATAAGAACTGTAGATGTAATTGTAGATGGGTAAAGTCTTACACTTGCGGATGGCACTTGATACACGGGTTGGGCTTGAATGTAAATATTGATTGGGCTTACTTGCCTCTTTTTTTTTTCTTTTTTTCTTTTTTTGAGAAACAATTTATTGGACTTGTAACAAAACACAAGTTTAATTTTTTCCCATT
The DNA here is from genome assembly GCA_032727855.1 of Quercus ilex subsp. ballota. Classification (NCBI taxonomy): domain Eukaryota; kingdom Viridiplantae; phylum Streptophyta; class Magnoliopsida; order Fagales; family Fagaceae; genus Quercus; species Quercus ilex. The sequence continues at coordinate 31,457,456 of CM064909.1, forward strand.
TCGTGTTTCCTTTCTATCTATTTCTATTTCCATCATCCTAAGTCCCATTATATATTGCACAATGTGTCAGTCTGCTAGAGCCACTTTCACCACGACATCATAAGGGCAATTATTTTCCCGGTTGGACTGAGGCTTTACCTAGATACCTTTTTTTATTTGTCAAAAAATATGATATCATTGTTTATATAAATGCTCGTCTTCATTCAATCAGGTCAAGTTTGGGTGAAGAATCATAGCCGCTTACTCAGTTCTGATAAGTGGGGTTCATGATTCCCATTAACCTCACACATCAAGGTCTATGAAGTATGTAACTTAAAAAATGTATTCTTAGGTTTGACATAATTATAAATATACAATATAGGTTCCATAATTTCCATTGTAGGAAATTCGTGCTTGGGAAGTGATGCTGGAACCTGCACATTTTCAACTGTATCCTTTTTTCCAAGAATAATAAGAGCACCTAAACAAACAAACAAACAACAACAACAACAACAAAATATTGGAAACCTAAAGTTTCACTGTTCACAATTATGCCCTGATTACAAAACATGCAGTTTTTTTGTAAAAATTTGTCTCTTCTTTAATGCACCTTTGGGGAAAAGGCAAAAAGAAAATACAGGAAACGTCTTAAAATTCATACAAGTTCAGTTAACTTGTTCCAACTTTGATTGTCTTAATTTGATTGCAGCATCTACAAAATATGGCAATAATTCCAGTATTTTGATCCCCTTCGAATGAGATAGTTCATGATCCTGAATGCCACTATCATTTTTGGAGACCAATGCAAGACAAATGCCAAATTTTTTTTTTTTTTTTTTTTTTTGAGAAGAAGACAAATGCCAAATATGGAACCAAAGAGTCAAAGAAATTTTGATAAAGGACAAAACTTAGGTACAATAGTTTAGGTGTTTTTCTTTAGGTTCTCCTTTTAAAATTCAGCCATATGGTTACTTAATTAAAAAATACACTTCTATCCCATGAAAAAAAATCTATATAACAGAGTTTTAAGAGGAGAATCTAAGGAACAGCATCTAAATGCTGTACCTAAGTCTTGCCTTTTGATAAATATCTCCCTAGGCCATGATCAACTGCTTTGGAGGTCCTCGTTGAGGTTGACACGGCTGTCATTAATGAAATTGACAAAATGGGCAAAACTTTAAATGAAGATAATATTTTCTGGTTTTGAGGATCATCATACCCTCCAAATTTATTCAAAGACCTTTGAGATTATGACCCTCTAAATCTCAAATGAAATATATATATGGTTGGTATATATTTCTAGGCTAAAATGTACTTACTTCCATTGTTTTATATATAGAGAAATCAACACAAACAATAAATTATTATTAAGAATATTATATAAGATGCGTGCTCTATTCTTAGGGTCCGTTTGGATTGAACTTATTGTTGCTGAAACTGAAAACTGAAAACTGAAAACTGAAAACTGAAAATACTGTAGCAAAATAATTTTTAAATGTGTGAATAGTACCGTGAGACCCATTTTTAATGAAAAAGTTGATAAAAAATGAAATTTGTGGGTCCGTGAACAGTGCACAAATGCACTGTTCATGGACAAAAGTCAACAAGTGCGGCTACTGTTCATATGAACAGTAGCCGCACAGTAGTGCACAGTTCCGCTTTGCTCCCTCTCACGCCTGAAAAAAAAAAAAAAAAAAGGTCCAAAACGTGAAAATGAAAACACGCCGTGAGGATAATCTCAATCCAAACGCTCACTTATTATAAACAAGATTGAATATATCAATTTCACACCATATAAAGCGGGGTTTGTTGGTATATTTGGACCTCATGTACAGGGCAATATTAATTGTATTATATATATATATATATTGATATATACTTGTATTATATATTACTTGTCAAAATCATACTTGCTTCGTCTTGCAACTAAATTTTAGGGTTTTGTGTGTGTGTGTGTGGTAATTAACTAAATTTCTCCTATACATGGAGGGGGTCAATCTTTAATATGCTTTTTCACTTGTATATATCATTATTCATTTAATTGGTATCTCATTCGTAACAAATTCGCAGGGACGGAACCAGGATTTGAACCTAGGGGGAGCCAAAACATGAACCAAAAAATTTCAAGAGACATGGTTTATTAAAAAAAAAAAATCATGGTAGACAAAACAATTGCATTTTATTACCTAAATATTTAAGTAAAGAAGGAAATAATATGAACCAAAAAAGTTAAAAGTTACAATATGATATTCTAACCTTTTCGAAGAAGAAGAAAAAAAGAAGAAGAGGACTTCGGATCTCCAGATTTTGGGTATTTGGAATTAATATGTTGATTTTATCACGTTGACCAACTCACCAATATGATAAACCTATACTTTTGGATGCAACTGAAAATCATGCTAATGAAGTTTTCAAAACTTTGTTTGAGGATTTTAAAAAATTGGGATATTTAGAGTTGACAATACTACATCATCAATATTGGCTTCTAAAAGAATTTTGCATTTTACATTTTGAAAAAAACTTTAATATTGTAATTGACTTTCCCATAATTTATAAATCATTTAAAAAGAGTTATATAAATTATTGTAAACCCCGTAAGGGAATTTTTTTTTTCTATGAGATTTTTTTGGTTATGAATTATTGAATTATGATATTGGTGATTTGAGGATTTTTTGTTGTGTTGTATTTGGACCATGAAGGGGCCACGACCAAAGAAAGGGTTAGGTGATTAGTTTCTTTTGGGTTATTTGGACCAATCCAAAATTTTGAGGGGGGCCAACTATAACAATTTCACACCTAAACTCTAAAATATGAGTCATCCTATATACTACTTAAATTTTTCAAAGAAGGGGGGGGGGGGGGGGTGGAACCCCGTGCCCCTTAGTGGGTCCGTCTCTGACAAAGTGGAAAACAATGCCATTATTGGTTAGCACTTTTTTTTTTTTGAGAGAGTTTCAACCTATGACGTCTACTCCTGATGATAGTTTTTTATTATCAGACCAAGATACTAATCAGTTTTTAGTATAGGCGAGGATTGAACCCCAGATATCTTATACAACCATCGGAGACTTTACCAGTTGAGCTAACTGAAATCTAGATTATTGGTTAGCACTTGAAGATACTACCCATTGGTAAATAAAACATCATGAAGGAATATATTATGTCGATAATCACGCCTGTAATAATAGGGTTGACCTCTCCAATAAATTTTTATTCTAAACTAGCCTGGAGAAATCTTCTCTAGCGTATTACGTGGCGATTCATAAAACGGGTTTGATTCATCAACTATCTTACTAATTATGACAGTGTAGACACTAGGTGCAACCACAATTTTTAGGACCCAGCTTTTAAATTAAATATAAAAGTAATATATATGATCAAAATAATTGGAAAGAAAATATTAAAAAATATTTAAAATTTTTTTAAATAAAATATTTTAAATTACTCGATACTTTTGATATGGAATTTTAATTGAAGTAGAATTTTGAATTTCTTAAGCGTTAGGTAATAGAGTTTTACATAGAGTAAATTATTGGAAATATAGTTTAATTTAAGGTAAACCATCTTGCATAATTAATGAAAGTGTAGAAACTTGTCGCAAAAAGAAATAGACTTTTTCCCTAAATAAAAAAAAAAAAAAAAAAAAAAGGAGAAATAGTCACTTGATGCAATACACAAAAAAGTTTAACAAAATATGATTTTTTCTCTATTTTATTTTATTTTTCAAAATAAGAAATTTGTATTTTTCGTAATTAATCTTAGTCTTTTATTTATTTTCTAAATATGAAATTTAATAATTATTATAGTTATTATTTTTTTAAAAATTATCATAGTTATTAATAGTTAATTATACTATTTATTTTAATTGTACCATTGTGGCAAGATTTAGTTGGAGTGTTTATATATATATATATATAGAATAAAATTAAAAACTCAATTAAAAAATAAATATTAAAATAATGACATGTAAAATTGCGAGACCTTCAAAGTTTAGGGCAAAGTTTAGCTACAAATAGAATTTTTCCCTAAAAAAAGAAGAAGAAGAGAAATAGTCACTTGATGCAATACACAAAAAAGTTTAACAAAATGTCAAAATATGATTTTTTCTCTATTTTATTTATTTTTTCAAAATAAGAAATTTGCATTTATGGTAATTAATCATAGTCTTTTATTTATTGTCTAAATATGAAATTTAATAATTATTATAGTTATTATTTTAAAAAAATTATCATAGTTATTAATAGGTAATTATACTATTTATTTTAATTGTACCATTGTGGCAAGATTTAGTTGGAGTGTTTATATATATATTGTAGGGAGAATTTTTTGTTCGCTTTAGAGGGCAGACCACAGGCATGCTTAGAGCGCAACGTCTTGAGCTTCTATCCCCTGCACGGCTTTGTCCTCAAGCGACGTGGGCATGCTTTGTGTAAGAGTCCCACATCGACAAGAGAAGCGCCCCCCTATGCCTTATAAGCATGAGGTGAAGGCATAAGGGTACCACTACTCACATGCTTATAAGGCATGCTTATAAGGCATAGGGGGGGTGCTTCTCTTGCCGATGTGGGACTCTTGCACAAAGCATGCCCACGTTGCTTGAGGACAAAGCCGTGCAGGGGATAGAAGCTCAGGACATTACGCTCTAAGCATGCCTGTGGCCTGCCCTCTAAAGCGGACAAATAAATTGCGAGGTTGAACAAAAATTCTAGAGAGAGAGAGAGAGAGAGAGAGAGAGAATAAAATTAAAAACTCAATTAAAAAATAAATATTAAAATAATGACATGTAAAATTGCGAGATCTTCAAAATTTAGGGGAAAATTTAGTTACAAAATTAGTTGTAGCCTAAATCTACAACTTTACTCAATAAAATACACATTACTACATATTTTGGAAATCTAGCCGTTGAATTGTATGTTCTTTACTCTTTTAATACACATGTCAAATTTTGTGTCAATTGGATATTCTTTATTTTATAATCTATAAGCTTATATTTTATGTATAACTAGTATGTAGCCCCGTGCTACTGCACGGGAATGGATATATTATTAATCATGAGTTTATTCATGTTTAAAAGTCTCAGTTAAGTTTAAATTCATATTATTAACTAGAAAATTTCATTAACAAAACTTAGCAGTATATATATTTTACACAGAAAAATGAACCTTGGTGACAATGTTTATCCAAAAGATCCATTCACGCTTTTGAATCTTCAATCTCTATTGGTGATTGAAATTTTCGCAGCTTAAAAAATTTAAAATTATAAAAAAAAAACCCTCAAAGTTGTACTCATTTTGTAGTTTTACGATGGGTCATTTTGTAACATGATGGACATTTGTGTGAAGAAAAAACCTCTGAAGTTCCATGGCTGATAAAAGAAATTCTCTCCAATCTCTTTTTATAGAGAGATGGGTTTGTGCGTGTTTTTATACATCCTTCATAGTTGTATTATCACGAAGCAGGTCCAATGGATTTAGATTGGTACTACCGATTCCCAAAGCATGAGTGTTTAATGTGTTATTAATTTCATCTCATTGGCTTCTGCATATGACAGCAAAATTACAAATAATTAGATTGTACACGTGTATAGTAAAATTGGATTCCAATTTCAGATTCAAATTGAACAATTTGAATGATAATATATGATAGTAACAACAATAGGAAAATTCAAATAAAATTTCGAATTAAATTGTAACAATCTGAATAAAAAATTCCAGTAGAAAGACAGGGTGGAGTGATCCACTCAAAGAAGGCGACCAAACTTGAGTAAATATAAAATAATAAATCTCTCTCTAGAAAATTTACATTGTTCATAACCTTTACCTTCACTGAAAATTTTAAAAACATAGTGACTCACATCTGCCATCCAGACATCTAGAGCCAGGTCCTCTCCAATTCGCGTGAGATTCCATTGATCACTAAGTTCCTTTGCATCCTACAAAAAGTATCATCCACCAGTCCACATCAGTACTTTCTTCATTGTTATAGGTGTCAAACCTGAACAAAAAGCCAAATATAAGGATAGTGAATTTTAGGCATAATGCGCATCTAATCACATATTAGCAATTTATAACAAATGTAAAGATGCAAACTTTGTAAGTGAATAGTAAACAAAACTCAGTGTCAGAACCAAGAAGAAAACACTTTAATCCGAAACTGAGTGCAAATGTAAAGATGCAAACTTTGTAAGCAATTTATAACAAAGATGCAAACTCTGACTTAGCTATCTTTTTGGAAATTATGCAATGTACCCAAATCAAGTTCTTATCACCAATATTAATCTCTTTGGTTTTCACGTTTGACTGCAAAATCAAGAAAAAACTTAATTAGCACAGTAACTCACTTGACCTGATACATAGAAGTGGTTTTAATAAGAATGAGCCCACATATATTTAGCCACATGATGCAAAATTCAACTTCAATTTTAGATTTTAGATATATGGCACAAAATTAGAACTCTAATTAGAAATTCTAATTTGAGTTTATTTCTGCTTCACCTATTATTATATATATAGATATAGATATATAGATATATAGATATAGTTCATTTTCATCACCTTATCATTTTATGCGGGATACCTGCGCAAGCATCCTCTATATGTCTTCTTGCAATTAATTATAGTAATAATGGGTATGTATGGCCAAATTGAGCACAAGCTGGAGCCAGTTGTGCTCAATGTGACCTTATTCATAATTGCTTGAGATTCCAAATGCAAATATGTACGTACAACAAAGCATATATAGGAAAGTCCACAGAATTCAATGCATATACAGTAGCTAAGCTAATTACAAAACTGTTCGAGACCTTGCGTGGTGATCCCACGTAAAGGACCATTAATAACATAAATGAGTTGCTTGGACTTACATTTAAAATGCAGATTTCTAAAAGGGGAGCTGTATATTGAAGGAGAGGAAGGATTTTAAGTTTTGAGAAGGAGAGGTGAACCTAAATATACGCGGGTGTGAAGAGCAGGATGTTTTATTCACCAAAAAGAAAAAGAGCACAGCGTTAATTGACTGAAATTGGTGTGTACACGTGGCAGATAATTAGAGTTTTAATTAGTGTGTACACGTGGCACATAATTAGAGTTCTAATTTGGAATTGCAATTTCACACTCTCTCTGCTTCACCTATTATTATATATATATAGATTTAAAATTACAAAAACTTGCAATTTAAACAATTTATTGATGACATGGCTATTGATCTTTAATTTTCTAAAAATTTTGCAAGCATGGAGAATATATAAAGAAGATGTGATTCAATTATGGATTTGTCAAAATTCATCTCTAATAAAAAGATATTGAGTAATGTTGTAGTCTAAGACTATAACCGATTTTATAGTTAAACTTTGTCCCAAAACTTATGTGACGAAATATTATAAGTTCAACCAAAAGTCAAATGTCTTTGGAAATATAGAGTAATGCTATGGATAGAATAGACAGACATAATGATTTCACAATATTTCCAAATTAGCATGCCAAAAAATTTATATCGGAGATTGTGGTGGGCCCATGTATGAGTTGCCAAACTAATTTAGAAATATTGTGAAATTACTGGAGTTTTTTGTTCTATCCATAACATTACTCTCTTATATATATTACTAGTCACTTGTCTTTGCAATGTGTAGGAGAATTTAATAAAATATGATTAAAATTATTTTTTTGTATAATTACAAAATTGATAATTATAATAGTTATTAATTGACATTTATTATGATTGTATTTGTATATGCAATTATCTACAAGTTTTTTTTGAGTAAACAATTATCTACAATTATCTACGAGTACTATTACAGTTACAAACTATGTTACAACATTTTTACAAAATATTGATGTAGTCAACCTTTTATTGGTTTTCATATAGGTCCACCATTAATATTACTTTTTCATTTACTAATAATCACTCATCATATCAGTAGTTTGTAAAATTTTTTGTAAAATAGTTTGTATCTCTAGTATTATTCATGACAATATTTGTCTGTACTCTATAGTATAAAATCTAAGTTCAATTATATATATATTAGAATATGTAAAATTGTGAAATCCCTAAAACTTATGTGATACAATATTAAAAAGTCTACAAAAATTCGAACATGTTCGATTTTATATATATCTCTAATCAACAATCTGTGAAATGAATGGGAAATTTTATTTAATATGATTTTATGATTTTTATCTAAAAAACATTATTTTTTATGTCTTATTTTGTATATAAATATGAAATTTGGTATATGATATATATGGATTTAAATTGATCGTGTGTAATAATACTAATATTTGTTTTCCGGATATTCTAAATCTTCAAATCCAAACGTAGCTTAGATGTTAAGTGATATTTTTAATTTTTTATACCAACCTGAGCCTGCTAATTCAGTTATTAATGGAAACTTGCCACATTTTGGTAGGGGTACCAACTAGCATGGACCTACCTTTCTGTCCTCTTTCACATTGTTACTTATATTACGTTTAAGTGTTTAACCTTAATTGTTTTCAAAAACAAAAAAAAAAGTGTTTAACCTTAATTATTACATCCACTAATGTCATAAAAAGGTATTAATGAAAATCCATTTCTAAAGAATAACAGTCCTTGATCAGCCATTCTCCAAGTTGCCATTTTAGCACAATTGTCAACATCTCAATATCAGTTGTTGGCACCTTCCAATAACTGATGAAAAGCATAATCTTTCCTTCTCCTTTTATGGCGATGGTGATCATTCAGTAACTAACAAAATCGTTAATCATCTCCCTTTTGCAATTTCGATTTCAACTACCTCTATTTGATCATGCCCTTAATTTATACAAACTCCAAAATACTTTTGAACTTTCCCGACTCACGATCAAGAGTTTATATACCTTTCCACGATCTTCATTATTTCTTCCTTTTGTTTTTTATTTTATTTATTTATTTTAATTAGTGTTAAGGCTGTAAAATTTATAATGAGAATCATTTGAGCATTACAATACTGGTTTGTGAAATTTGCCGTGCAGAGGATTTGAATCTCCTTAAGAGAGTGAGAGTTTTGTATCTTGACTAGTTTTTATTTATTTATTTAGGTATTTCTGATTAATTTTATTCTAATTTTAAAATTGTTTAATATTAACACCAACTTAACGGAATGGTAGATAAACTTTAGAATGAGTGTTCATAAATTTTAGAATGAGTGGATGCCATTGGTTAAAACTCTCACTCTCAAAAAAAAAAAAAAAGTGTCCATAAGAAACAATACTTTCAATTTTTTTTTTTATACTAATGAAGGTGCCCATGATTTTTTAGTAACCATTCTTTTGGATGTTTGTAGTCTTCTCATTCCACACACATAAGATAATTACATAGAGAACCTTTTTCAGAGTGGCCCCAAGATGGGAGTGTAAGAATTTTGAACCTAGAACCTAATTTATCTAATAAGACATTGTAAACTGCTCAACCAACCCCTAGAATTTGCCCTAGATTCATGAATTGTCTTCCATCCCAAGACCCTATAACATTTTGTAGACAACCCTAACACAAATTTTAGGCATACTAATCCTGTCTTTTTTTGGGAGAAAAACTTGTAGAAATATTATTGAAGAAGAAATATATCACATGTACAACTTGAGCAAAAAGAAAGGACAAATTTTGGTTACAAAATTAGTTGTAGCCAATGGCTAGAATTCTCACTAAAAAAATTAATATGGTTACATAATTTGAAAATTTAACTATTGAATTGCATGTTCTTTATGTTCTTAACATGCATGTCAAACTTTCTGCCAATCATATGTTATTTACTATTCTATCAATAAAATTATTTTTTAATATGCATAACTTTAAAATACAAAAAACTTGAAATTTAAACATTTAATTGATAACATTGCTATTGATCTTATGAAAAATTTGAGAGTATGGAGGATGTAGGGACTCAATTTGTAAGGCCCCAAACAATACATTTTTAGAGAGTGGGTTGAAGAAATTGGCCCTTGCAGGCAAACGGACCCCAACCATGAACCCATCATCATTGAAGGCCAGTGCACTTAAATTCCTTCTCAAAATTGCTCCTCGGCATTGGTCCGAGGAGCTTCCCTTTTTCCCTCCTCCTTTATGCTGTTATATTGGTCCCTCTTATATAGTCCTCTTTCTCCCATCTCTCCCTTCCATCTGTTGATCATCCATGCGTTTTCCCTCTGACTGTCCGTCTCATTAATAGCACTATCAGTACTCAAGTAATTCACAATAGTCAAGGTTACCCTGTCCAAAAGTCACATCTCCATTAGTGCGGCCAGAGGGTTAGGTGAGCGCATTTAGTGCGGAGGTGACAACCTGTCCTGGGCCCGTTTTCCCATCTGAAACTAGTCTCGGTCCGCCGAGGATAGGGTTATCCTCGGCGGGGGGTTTTTAAAGTGTAGGCTCCCACGCATCTTCCTCGGACGAGCCTTCTTCCTCGGAATGGGCCATGGGCCGAACGTAAAGTGAGCCGAGGTCACCAGGCCCTCGGGCCCCACAATAGCCCCTCAAAATCCTGCTGTCCGTGTTCTCAGATGGTGAGGAGGATTTTGATACTCCTGGGCCTCCAAAAGATTCGCCAAACCTCGGTCCACGTCAGCGTTGGGGTCTTTTTATCTGCCACATGTAAGTTTTTGGCGCTTCGAGACTCAGTGTGTGTTTGCATTAAATTTCGGCGGCTCCATGTTTCCCTCTTTCGATGGTGTGATGGTAATCCCCTGGTAGAGATTTCCTGCTTTTATGGGCGGAAAGTTACATTTGGTTAACCTTAATTGGAGATATAAATATTCGTTTGAACCGATTGGCATCCTCATTTGCGCGCTTATGAACTTCGGTGAATATATTCTGAAGTTGGTCCAATTTCCACATTAACAAGCGCCCCTTCCCAACGTAAAAAGCTTGCCAAAGGAGAATCTCACCATTTCTGTAAGTCTTCTACTTTCTGTAGCACAGAATTTTCCTTGGTTGATTGATCATAGGAGGGTTGGTTATCTTTCTGCAGATCCGCACGCCTCCGCGCGTCATTTTCCTCTGGTTAACAAGAAGGACTTGGAAACCGCTCTTAGGGAGGAGCTTCTAGTGAACAAGGCTGATAACCAGATTAGAGCCGCCCAAAAGATCCTCGGCCTAGGCGAATCGCAGTGGTAAAGGACGGTTTTGTACTTTCTGAAGGATCTTCTATTTCGGAAGGCATTCCGTTGGTAGGCTCTTCATTGTTCCATAAAGCGGTAGAGGCCGAGGGAAGGAGCTTGGAGGAAAGACAGGAAGTGGTCGAACTAAGCTCGCCTAAGGACGATTTCGATGTATTTGACAGAGCTGATCAGCCCGAGGGTTGATACCCAAATTGAGATGGGTCCTAGGAGACAGCCCCCGATTAGCCTTCTTGACCTACTTGAGGGTAAGTTTGGGAAGGGGGTGCCAATGGGGTCATAACCTGAGCCTCCGCCACCCAGCTCTTAGCCTTCGCCTGCGCAGGCCAGGTCTTTACACACCCCTTCAATCTCAGAATCTCGGCCTGAGTCCCCCGAACCAAAAAGAAAGAAGTTTTCCAAGGGCAAAGACCTAGTGGATGGGGGTAGATCCCATCCCTCTCCAGAGGAGGATGAAGCCCGACGACCCTCTAAACAACTGAGGCTGGATGGTAAGCGAAAAGAGAAAGAAATTATTCAACCGTCCGAGCCCCAGGCCTGGCTGCCCGCTGCCATGCTCCATGGAGAACCCCTGAAGGATGACGCTACTATACGGGACTTCCGAGGAGGCGAGGGGGCTCGGGTAGCCGACGCCCTGGAAAGGTCCCTTCTCCTTCCCGCCAACATGGCTGAGCTTGGGAACATGAAGGGGCCAGAGGTTGCTGAAAACCTCAAGAGATACCTGGGCATGGTAAGACGTTTGATACTTGTTTATTTCGTTTTGAATTTTATTACCTGGCACCTCCCCTCCCCTTTACAGCGTATTTACTTCGGTTGGCAGGCTATCCAGGCTGTTTTCAGGCTGGATGAGGAGGTCGACGGCCAGGGTAGCGCTCTGGCAAAGGAGCGTGATAAGTTCTTGAAGGCTGCGAATACCCTTAAGAGATCCGAGGCAGATCTGAAGAAGGCTACTGAAAGTCTTGAGGAGATGACAAAGGCTAGGGACATTGCAGCCTCTGACCTAGTCGCGGCCATGAGGCAGGCCAAGGATTAAACAAAGCGCTTGCATGATGTTGAGAGCCAATTGCGGTCTGCCAGAGAGGACATTACTGACCTGAAGAAAAAGTTAGCTGAGGCGATCTGGACAAAGGGTGTTGTCGAGTATGCCAGGGACGAGGCCGTGAGGGCCAAAGATCTGGCTGAGTCTGCAAGAATAGATGCAGAGCGCTCCATAGAACAGGCGGAGGAAGAAGCCTTTGCTGAGGGGGTGGCCAGGACTGAAGCCACCTTCAAGGCTCAAGTCCCTGAAGTATGCAGGCGCTTTTGTTCCCAGACCTAGAATGAAGCTCTCAACCAAGCGGGAATTGATGCTTTGTCAGACCTTAAGAGGGCAGAGAGGGTATATTCCCCCCCGCAATCCGTGAGGTTGTCCTCACCATCTCCGAGGAAGGTTCTGTGTTACCAGCGGTCAGTGAAAGTCGGGCCAACACTGCCGAGGACACATCTTCAGCTGGCAGACCTCTTGAGGAGGCTGAGCCCCATAGAGCGTTGGAGGGGGTTGGAACTGACGGTCAAGAAATGCCCTCATCTGTCCCCCAGTTCCCCCCTACCTTAGAGGGGTCTCCTGAAGGAGCTTTCTCGAGTCAAGGTCCCTTGCAGTTAATCAAAGTCTTTCAACAGGCTCTTCAAGATAAGCCCCCTAGCGAGCTGGGGGAGTAAACCATTTTGTTGGACCACCCCGTTATGACAACATGGGGCATTCTTATTTGTTTTCTTTTTCATTTCATTTTGCTTTTCACCTTGGCGACGTGTAATGAAACTACATGCCTTCTATTTGAAAGATATATTCAATGGTTTGCTTCTAGCTCATTGATTGATGCTTCCTTTTACTTGTTATACTTTAATATTTTGCTCAACACCTTGATTTTGTTCTGGACTTAGTCTCATGAAATAATCAGCTGTCTTTCGAGTCTGCATCCGAGGACCGTACCACAACGCGGTCCCACCTAACGCTTTTATTCTTCCGCAAATATCTAATTTCCCATAAGTTTGAGTCCGAGGAGCATGCGATACCTTGGTTCTGTCTAACACTTCTGTAAGTAGCTAGTTTCCCTATAGGTTTGAGTCCGAGGACCATGCAATACCTTGGTTCTGTCTAGTACCCAGGTATATTTAAGTGGTTAGTTTCCCCATAGGTTTGAGTCCGAGGACCATGCAATACCTTGGTTCTGTCTAACACTTCTGTTCTTTTGTAAGTAGCTAGTTTCCCTATAGGTTTGAGTCCGAGGACCATGCAATACCCTAGTTCTGTCTAGTACCTAGGTATATTTAAGTGGTTAGTTTCCCCATAGGTTTGAGTCCGAGGACCATGCAATACCTTGGTTCTGTCTAACACTTCTGTTCTTCTATAAGTAGCTAGTTTCCCCATAGGTTTGAGTCCGAGGACCATGCAATACCCTGGTTCTGTCTAGTACCCAGGTATATTTAAGTGGTTAGTTTCCCCATAGGTTTGAGTCCGAGGACCATGCAATACCTTGGTTCTGTCTAACACTTCTGTTCTTCTGTAAGTAGCTAGTTTCCTCATAGGTTTGAGTCCGAGGACCATGCAATACCCTGGTTCTGTCTAGTACCCAGGTATATTTAAGTGTTTAGTTTCCCCATAGGTTTGAGTTCGAGGACCAAGCAATACCTTAGTTCTGTCTAACACTTCTGTTCTTCTGTAAGTAGCTAGTTTCTCCATAGGTTTGAGTCCGAGGACCATGCAATACCCTGGTTCTGTCTAGTACCCAGGTATATTTAAGTGGTTAGTTTCCCCATAGGTTTGAGTCCGAGGACCATGCAATACCTTGGTTCTGTCTAACACTTCTGTTCTTCTGTAAGTAGCTAGTTTCCCCATAGGTTTGAGTCCGAGGACCATGCAATACCCTGGTTTTGTCTAGTACTTAGGTATATTTAAGTGGTTAGTTTCCCCATAGGTTTGAGTCCGAGGACCGTGCAATACCTTGGTTCTGTCTAACACTTCTGTTTTTCTGTAAGTAGCTAGTTTTCCCATAGGTTTGAGTCCGAGGACCATGCAATACCCTAGTTCTGTCTAGTACCCAGGTATATTTAAGTGGTTAGTTTCCCCATAGGTTTGAGTCCGAGGACCATGCAATACCTTGGTTCTGTCTAACACTTCTGTTCTTTTGTAAGTAGCTAGTTTTCCCATAGGTTTGAGTCCGAGGACCATGCAATACCTTGGTTCTGTCTATTACCCAGGTATATTTAAGTGGTTAGTTTCCCCATAGGTTTGAGTCCGAGGACCATGCAATACCTTGGCTCTGTCTAACACTTCTGTTCTTCTGTAAGTAGCTAGTTTCCCCATAGGTTTGAGTTCGAGGACCATGCAATACTCTGGTTCTGTCTAGTACCCAGGTATTTTTAAGTGGTTAGTTTCCCCATAGGTTTGAGTCCGAGGACCATGCAATACCCTGGTTCTATCTAGTACCCAGGTATTGGGTGAAGGAGATTATCCTTAACGTTGGCCATACTTGGCGCGATGATGGCCTCGGCCGTGACTCGTCGGAAGTGGGGCATCGTATGGACCGGACCATTGACCCCGCAGTGCCCCGAGCGAGGTTGGTTTGGGACTCTAACCTTACACGTGCCTGTAACGCCACCTTAAGTTCAAGTTTCTGCCCTCATCAGTTACAAGGCGCCTCATGACTGCTCGCGTTCCGCGCTTGACGTTTCAACACACGAGGCGCGTTTTCATTAACATTCTCTTGGACTGATGCAGATCAAACGGTTGATAGGCGCCTTGGAATTTGGTCAGGATTAATGTCGCCTATAATCTTCTTTTCAAATTCCGCGTACATCAATTCCTATCAATCTTCACCCCCTATTTAAGGCTACATGGGGGAAATGCCCTTCTACGCTTTACGAACCTTCTAATATACCAGGAAACATGTCCTCTCAACTTTCAGAGCCCCTTCAATAACCCTGTCAAAATTGTGATAAGAGTTTGGAGAAATTGAGCGGCCTTGGATGGAAGTGAGGGTGCACAGACCCAAAGTCCTCCTTCCCCGACTGAGAGCCGTCGTAGCCATAGCTCACGTCAGATCCCCGGCGTGGCTGAATTTGTGCGTCATCCTCATGGTGCCATGCACAGCGGCCAAGAGGGAGGTCCTTGAAGTACATAACGCTCCTCCCCGGGGCGCCCTCACGCCGGTGGAAGCGTGCAAGAATACGTTATGTCTGGTGCCCGAGTGTTGCTGTCTCTAACGGCCAACCACCGTGGGGCTGGAAGAGAATCAAGGGAACATCACAGGGAAGGGCCACCCGGCGCCCTTGCATCTGCTCCTCTCTTCACACCAGCGCCACCGCACTGGCTTGGGCGTTGTTGGTAGCCTTAAAACAGGCCTGCCTCAGCCCCCTTCCCTTTAGTTAGCTTTAAAACAGGCCCGTCTGGGCTTTTATTTGTAGAGTTGGCTTTAAAACAAGCCTGTCTGAGCGTTTGTTTGTATATTGTAGTTCCTTTTCATCTAATAAAATACTGCTATTTTTCTTCTCTTTTCCTTTGAATTTTCTATTTTTCTGCAATGGTGCTTTTTTTTTTTTTTTTTTTTTTTATACGCTTTCTTGTGAACTTTCCGTCAATTAACCACCTAGGGACGATCGTCCGTTGCGCCTGCTAGTGCACAAATTCTTCCCACAGACGGCGCCAATTGTAGGGACTCAATTTGTAAGGCCCCAAACGATACATTTTTAGAGAGTGGGTTGAAAAAATTGGCCCTTGCAGGCAAACGGACCCCAACCATGAACCCATCACCATTGAAGGCCAGTGCACTTAAATTCCTTCTCAAAATTGCTCATCGGCATTGGTTCGAGGAGCTTCCCTTTTTCCCTCCTCCTTTTTGCTATTCTATTGGTCCCTCTTATATAGTCCCCTTTCTCCCATCTCTCCCTTCCATCTGTTGATCATCCATGCGTTTTTCCTCTGACTGTCTGTCCCATCAATAGCACTATCAGTACTCAAGTAATTCATAATAGTCAAGGTTACCCTGTCCAAAAGTCACATCTCTATTAGTGCGACTAGAGGGTTAGGTGAGCGCATTTAGTGCGGAGGTGACAACCTGTCCTGGGCCCGTTTCCCCATCTGAAACTAGTCTCGGTTCGCCGAGGACAGGGTTATCCTCGGCGGGAGGTTTTTAAAGTGTAGGCTCCCACGCATCTTCCTCGGACGAGCCTTCTTCCTCGGAATGGGCCATGGGCCGGACAAAGTGGGCCGAGGTCACCAGGTCCTCAGGCCCCACAATAGCCCCTCAAAATCCTGCTGTCCGTGTTCTCAGAAGGAGAGGAGGATTTTGATATTCCTGGGCCCCCACAAGATTCGCCAAACCTCGGTCCACGTCAGCGTTGGGGTCTTTTTATCTGCCACATGTAAGTTTTGGCGCTTCGAGATTCAGTGCGCGTTTGCATTAAATTTCGGCGGCTCCATGTTTCCCTCTTCCGATGGTGTGATGGTAATCCCCTGGCAGAGATTTCCTGCTTTTATGGACGGGAAGTTACATTTGGTTAACCTTAATTAGAGATATAAATATTCGTTTGAACCGATTGGCCTCCTCATTTGCGCGCTTATGAACTTCGGTGAATATATTCTGA
The DNA here is from genome assembly GCA_032727855.1 of Quercus ilex subsp. ballota. Classification (NCBI taxonomy): domain Eukaryota; kingdom Viridiplantae; phylum Streptophyta; class Magnoliopsida; order Fagales; family Fagaceae; genus Quercus; species Quercus ilex. The sequence goes on from CM064909.1 coordinate 31,474,183, forward strand.
AGTTGGTCCAATTTCCACATTAACAAGCGCCCCTTCCCAACGTAAAAAGCTTGCCAAAGGAGAATCTCACCATTTCTGTAAGTCTTCTACTTTCTGTAGCACAAAATTTTCCTTGGTTGATTGATCATAGGAGGTTTGGTTATCCAATAAAAAAAATTGAGTGGAGTTGTAGCCAATGACTACAACTAAGTTCGTAACCAAACTTTTTCTTAAAAAAATCCACAGAAGACACAGAAGGCTTACCTCCATTTAAGATAAGATAAGTTTTACCTTGTAGTCCTAAAACAAAAACAATTTAATACAAAGTTAAGGACTAAGAATTCTACTTTCATTCTTGTTGCCAACATTTAGCTCCAAGAAATGAATAGCAAAATCAACATTTTTTTCACCAAATCATGTATGAATGAAAATGATGTACAAAAGCCCTATGCGTGTCTCATTTCTTTGGTTCCATAAAAGCCAACATGTTATGCAGAAGATCTCTAAGTTTGGTATGCTTAGTTGGTCTAACATATAACATTTACATCAAAATAAGGAAGATTGAAAGGTGATGATGCACAAAAATCGTTGGTGAGTTGATTGTCCACACACGCGTCGAATGAGGTATCTGAAGAACAAAGAAAATGAAGAGCCTACAGAGAGCACCGGTCGTGTGCCAGCCAAAGACCCTCCAAACGTTAAGCTAGTGATAGAAAATTCTCCAATAACTCAAAAGTGTAAGAGTTAGAAAATTGCATGTACCTCTAAGGAGAGGAGACTTGGCGCAGAGTCGACCAAGATCCCTTGAACGTAGGGGCTTTCCTTGTAGGGAAGATTTAGAGTTAAGGCTCTGAGATCTTAGGGCTTCTCTTCCCAGATATGGAAGATACAAACGTGTAGTAGGGTCTTTGTGCATGTTGTGCAAGCTATTTCCATATAGGGACACATGAGTAGAGGTTACATAAAAGGCTTGTGGGACCCAACATATCAACCGTCGGTGGACCCGTCAAGATGATCCTCTATCCGTCAGTGTACTCACCCATTTGTCAGGATGATACTTCAATCGTCGGTATCCAAGTAAAGAATGGAGTATGAATTGTCTGTCGGGTAAATACACGAGCTACCTAACGAGTCTTCGAGAATAGCAGACTACTGATCCGTGAGGATGTTGAGGCCTTTGAATAGGGAGCTTATCCCAATGGGTCCTTGGTCCGTGGGGCCGGTAGGAGTGACTTCCACCTCGACTAATCAAAATGCACTAATGATTTTTTACGGACTAAAATACCCTTATCAAAAGGCTTTAAGCATGATTTTTTAAATCAGAATGGTCAAAGAAATGAAAATAGGTCCAGTTCTCGATTTTTATCGACTGAACTGTTGGTTTTCCCTATTCAACTAGTCGATCTGATTTGGTTTTTAAAACAGTAGCTTTAAGTAGGCTTCACCCAACTCTTACGCCAAGTTTCATCAACAACTAGGCAAGACCATAGAGTATGGGTCAAATCTTCTTATCATCCCCCATAAATATCAAAAGTTAAGTTGGAGATAATTTTGCATCATAACATATTTATTTTTGTAGGAAGCTAGTCTCTGCACGCCTTTCATAGAAACAACTTTATTTTGTTGGGTACTCGAAGTTTCCAAATTTGATTCCATAAGTGTGGGATTGCAAATGGTTTGAATACCATGAATGTTCGACACAAAGCATATCATTAGCAATTTTAACAAAATTTTGCTTCAAATCATTACTCGACCAAATCATGACATCATTAGAACCTCCATTGCTTAATGAAAACCTTTTGAAGACAACAATTTCATAAGGAAATAAAATGATCAGTGAGGGATACTTTCTAAGAGTGAGTATCAAGATCAATTAGGTTCTCAACCTTTGCTATTGGAGAGAGCAATATACAAGGAGAGATGACCTTAAAAAAAGTGTGGATAGGCAACCAATGATCTTGTCAAATTCCAATTTTATCTTCTTTACTAACTCTCCATCTTAGGCTATTATTTAATGCCGTTTTCACTATGCTTTTTAAGCAAAACTACCATTTCAAGAATGATAAAGAGTCATGAAACATCTAAAGAAGCTGAATTTGGAAAGTACATGAGATTTGAAAACTCACTGAGAGTCTGAATAAGTTTTCTTCAATAATCACCCTTGTATGGTCAAAAATCAAAATAAGGGAAGCCAAAGATAAAGAGCGCAGTGAAAAAAGTGCTCTGTCTTTGAAAAGAAAAACAGAGAATGACAAGCGAGTCCGCCGTCAGGTCTACAGAAGAAGACGAAGAATTGCAGAGGAGTACTAAGAAAGTTAAGGAGAATATCTGAGACAAAAGCTCGTCTGAACCACTCTTTCTGAACTCTAGGGGGGTTGGAGGTTCATATAAAGCAAAGCTTATAGGGCTTATCCCTAGTGCGTATGAGCAAGCTTTTGCTTTTGAAAATAGCATGGAGTCTGAAGTAGAGTTAGACTATGCACAAGAGGACTTACCTCTTGGGAGGTGGTGGTAAGATTATCTGGTGCAAGGAAAACAAGAATCTGAGTTGCCTGGAACAATGCCCTTATTGTTAAGGTTTTCGGTAAAACGAAAGGTTATCATTATCTGGTCTCCCGTCTAACCAGCTTATGGAAGCTTGTGGGGAAGATGGATTGTGTCGGACTCGGCCATGACTTCTTCCTCATCAAGTTTTCTCAAATGGAGGATCACTCGAGAGTTTTGAAGAATGGCCCATGGTTTTTGAGTGGACATTACCTTTCCATAAGTCGATGGGAACCCAACTTCATACCGTCGTCGGCAAATCTATTCGCAGTCGCTGTTTGGATCTGCTTACCAAAACTACCTATAGAATATTACGAAGAGTCAGTACTTCGGGATATCGGTAGAGCCATAGGTCCAGTCCTTAAAGTGGACTCTCACACAGTGTTGGAGGCTAAGGGGCAATTTGCGCGACTCTGTGTTCATGTAAATCTTGATGAACCTATAGTAAAGACTATTAGAGTTGGTGGTATTAGGCAAATGGTTTAATACGAAGGCATTCAATCTCTTTGCTTTGCCTGTGGAAGGGTGGGGCACAAAGTTGAAGGTTTTCCTTACAAAATACAACAACTAGCGCAAACACAGAAAGCTGACGGGATAGAGAAAAGATGCCAAAACGGAGAATCATACGGCGCAGGAAAAGACAAGTGAGAAAGCTAGACCTGACGATACTTCCTTTGGACCTTGCGTTATTGTTGCACGTAAAAGGAAATCTGGGAAAAGGGGGAAAAAGATGTTGAAACTCTAACCTAATCTGGTTATGTTGACCATAGCACAGCTGGGCCTATCAGCATTTTAAGCCCATCAATGGGATTTCCTACAGTAGGCCTAGATGCAATAAAAGATCTCAAATCTCCTATAGTTGTCAAAGGACATGACGTGTTGCGTTCAGAGAAGATCTCAAGCCACAATAATGATCAGCCCAAAACAAGTGGTCGTGCCCCTAAAAGTAAAACCACAAGAAAGAGTCAAAGAGCCTTATCAACTCATAAAGGTTAGCCTGGATAGATAATTACATGCCAAAACTCTTCTTTTAAGTGGAGATCAACTAATCCTAAGCCGTTCGAGGTCAAACCCATCCATAGCTTTACGATGACAACTTCGGGTGATTCAAAACCATAGTTGATCTTTAAAGGTTTCAAAGCTGGAGGGTCTCATTTGAAGAAACCTTCACCGGCGGGTCTAGCAACAAAACCCGTTGATGGTGATCGGGAAGTTAGGAAATCCGTGAGAGAGATAGAGATGAGAAGCCTTTCCTCCAGGGACAAGATCGGTGACAATGATTATGAGAAGCAACCCCAACTTTGTCAAACACATGTGCAGCGGCCCCTGTTAGAAAATTCCAATTGCCAATCCTCCAGTGAAGGTAATTCCAGCTTTAGTATGGAGACAGAAACTCTTGAAATTCCCAAAGGGTTACTCAAGAGAATTGATCCTTCCCTCCGAGCTAAGAATATGGGGAAACCAGTTGAGGAAAGAGAGGAATTTTCCTTGGAGGACCAAGTTCAATTGATGGAGAGTAATGGGTCTAGCTTAAATGATGTAGTGGATTTTGCGGAGGCAGGTATGCAAGTCGACCAAGGAGGTGATGTCCCTTTTACCCCTTGTTAGTTGTACTAATTTTTCCTTCCTTTGTATTTTAATTATGAATATGCTAATTTGGAATTGTCGAGGGGCCCTAAACCCCAATTTTTGTGATGTTGTTAATAATCTGGTTCAAGTGCACTCCCTTGTTATTATGGTCATTGGTGAGACCAAAGTTAGTGGAAAGAGAGCTAAAAGGGTCTCGGATAGAATAAATCTTGATGGGGCAATTTTTGCGAACTCTATTGGCCTATTTGGAGGACTGTGGATTCTTTGGGACTCTGACCAAGTTGAAATTGCTGAGTTAGCTTCCATTGAGCAAGAAGTTCTTGTGATTGTCACGCCTACAACAAAACCTCCCTAGCTTCTCTTAGCCATTTATGCTAGCCCGAGGTATGCTGAGAGAAGGCTGCTTTGGGAAAATCTTGAATCTGTGGCTAACCTTCATTCCATGCCTTTGGTAATAGCAGGGGATTTTAATGAAGTGCTTATGGGGGAAGATAAGTTTGGTGGGTGTTCGGTCAACATAAGTAGAGCTCTTCACTTCCAGGATTGCTTGAACAATTGTAGAATGATAGACATTGGTTATTCGAGGCCACACTTTACCTAGTCCAACCATTGCCTGCTTTCACAATTGGTTCAAGAGAGAATAGACAGAGTCTTTGTGAACGTTGAATGGAATTCCCTATTTTATGAAGCAGTCGTTCTTCACCTGGAAAAAACTCACTCGGATCACTTCCCTATTAAATTATGTTTTGAGAAAGATGGAGGTCTTCAATTCCCTAAGCCTTTTTGCTTCTAACCTATGTGGCTTTCGGATCCAAGCTTTCTGAGGGTGGTAAGGGAAGCATGGAATAATACTCCCTCTTTGCATTAGGCTTTGTCAATTTTCTCTTCCAAGGCACGAAGTTGGAGCAAAAATCATTTTGGCAACTTATTTCATAGGAAGAGAAGGATCCTAGCCAGACTTAAAGGAATTCAAGAAATTATGTCTCTAAGACCCAATGCTTTCCTGGTTGATTTGGAAAGGAAGCTGAGATTTGAATATGCTGAGGTGGCCAAAATTGAAGTGGAATTCTGGGCTATGAAGGCTCGGATTCTTTGGTTGGTGGAGGGAGATAAAAATACTTTAGCTCTAGTGCGCCGGAAGCAGAATAGAATTATCTGTATGAAGGACAGAATGGGCAATTAGCTGAATGGGGAGGTAGAGATTGTGGAGTTTATCAGGCAAGGTTTCTTGGATCTTTTCACCTCGAGTCAGGTCAGCTCCTTTCTGGCTGTATGGGACCCCCCTATTTGGAATACACGCATTAATATAGAAGCTAATCTCATTTTGAACGCTCCGATCACAAACAAGGAGATCTTTGAGGGCCTTTGGTGCTAAAACCCTTTAAAGCTCTTGGCCCGAATGGTCTCCATGCGGGGTTTTTCCAACAATTCTGGCTGATTGTTGGTGACTCTGTGAGAGAGGAGGTTAAAAGGGTTTTCTTTTCAGGGGTAATTCTAGACTATATGAACCAAACCCTCATTACCCTCATTCCTAAATGTAGAAGCCCTGAGTCTTTGTCCAACTACTAGCCTATTAGCTTGTGTAATACGATCTACAAGATAGTGACCAAGATTATTGTTAACCGGATCTGCCCATTCTTGTCTGAGTTAATTTCTTCGCTCCAAGCAGCATTTGTACCAGGAAGGAAGGGCTTGGATAATGCCATTATAGTCTAAGAGTTAATCCACACAATGTCAAAGAAAAAGGGTAGAATAGGTGTTTTGGCAATAAAACTTGACTTGGAGAAGGCTTATGATTGCCTTGAATGGAGTTTCATTAGAGATGCCTTGAAAATTTTCAACTTCCCTGATCAGTTGAGTTCTCTAATCATGAGCTGCATCACCACCTCCTCTATCTCTATTCTTTTTAATTGGGGGGGGGGGGGCACTGGATGCTTTTCAACCTTCAAGAGGGCTACGTCAAAGTAACTCTCTATCGCCTTACCTATTCGTCTTATGTATGGAAGTACTCAGGGCCTTGATTGAGGGTAAATGTTGGGAGAATCTTTGGAATCCAATTAAAGCGTCACAAGGGGGTCCAACTTTCTCACACATATTTTTTGCCGATGACCTCATGTTGTTCGCCAAAGCTGATTGGAAAAATTGTGTTGCCATTAAAAAAGTTTTGGACTCCTTTTATGAGATTTCGGGGCAAAAAATTAGTGGCGAGAAGTCTCGTGTCTTCTTCTCTCCCTGTGTAGATCAGAATACAAGGATAGAGCTAGGTGATGTGCTGGGATTTAGGTCTACCCCATTGCTTGGAAAATATCTAGGATTTCCCATTAAACATAAAGGTTCTTAGCAAGATTTTGGCTTTATAGTTGATCATATTCAGAGCAAGTTGGCAGGATGGAAAGCCAACCTTTTATCTCCTGTGGGCAGAGTCGTTCTAACTCAATCGGTCCCCTCCACTATTCCTAACTATGTGATGCAATGCACAGCTCTGCCTCCTAAAATTCTTTAGGGAATAGATAAGCTGAACATAAATTTTATCTGGGGTTCATCTAAGAACAAGAAAAAGGTCCATCTCATTGGCTAGAACAAAATCACAAAAACAAAAGAGGAAGGTGGCTTAAGTATTCAAGCAGCCAAGCTGAAAAATACTGCCTTTCTAGTGAAGCTTAATTGGAGGTTTTACTTGAAAAAATCCTCCTTATGGGTAAGAGTTTTGTCAAACAAATACCGAGCTCATCGTGGAAATTTTAGAAGCACAACAACCCTTACATCGTGCTCATCTATTTGGATTGGTCTTAGAAAAGGCAAGGAAATTTTTTCTAAAGGTTCCAAGTGGATGACAGGGAAGAATAGCTCCTTATCTCTCTGGTTTGATAAGTGGCTGAACAAAGGACCTTTGAGAAGTCTGAATTCTGAACCACTGAACAGAGGTGAAGAGAATCTTAAGGTGATGGACATTGCTAGCTTCCTTGGATGGAAATGGGAGGGATTGTCTTTTGATCTTCCTGCCTTAATTTTGTTGGAAATAAAAGCAACCCCTGTCCCTTTCTCAAACCATTGTGAGGATCGGCTCTCTTGGTTCTCTTCTCCCAATGGCGAATTCAAGCTAAAGGAGGCATATCGCCTTGCAAATTTGGATGGCAACAATACGGCGAATAAGATATTCAGAGGAGATTGGGTGTGGAAAGTGCAATCCCTTTCGAAGATAAAGCACTTTCTCTGGTAATGTTGTCATCATAGCATATCAGTTCGAGCCATTCTTGCAAAGAGAGCTATGTATGTTCCTTGTCTATGTCCTATATGCAACAATGCTCCTGAAACTATTATTCATACCTTAAGAGACTGCCCCATGGCACAAAGGTATTGGAACTCTTTTTCTTCACCGATCCAAAGAAGCTTATTTTATGATACTAACGTGGTGGAGTGGCTGAAACTTAACTGTCAAAGCTCTAAGTCCAGCAGCTCTTCAGGTATGGAGTGGGGTATCCTCTTCCTTTTCGCTCTTTGGTCTATCTGGCTTCACCGCAACAACACTGTCTTTGGAAGACCTCATCTCCAAAAGGATTCCAAAGCTGAAGCCGTAGCCAAAGCAGTTGAGTTCCTGCACCTAGGAATCAATGGGAAGCAGATTAGTGCTAAAACAAAAATTCAGATTCGTTGGCACCATCCTCCTCTTACCTGGTTCAAGTTGAATACAGATGGATCTTCACTGGAGAACCCTAGTCTGGCTGGCGGAGGTGGATTAATTTGGAATGATAAGGGAGAATGGGTCAAGGGATTTGCATGAGCAATTAGGTCTACAACAAGTGTTGCTACAGAACTTTGGGCTCTTCGTGATGGCATTCGCTTGTGTATTACTCTCAAACTTCTAGCAGTTGAAATTGAGCTTGACTCAAAATTGGTTGTGAATCTTATGAAGAAGGAAGTAGATCATCCTAATGGTATTGATGTATTGGTGGCTGATTGTAGGAAGTTTTTGAAAGACATTCCCCTAGTTAGGATTAGACATTGTTATAGAGAGGCGAATAAATGTGCTGACGCCCTTGCTAGACGAGGTGCATTCCTTAGTCAGGATTTTATCATTTTTCTTGACCCCCTTTTTGATGTAACACTCCTTCTCAACCTTGATTCGGTTGGAATGATGTATGATCGCATTGTAACCTCTGTTTTAGAGGCCGGTTAGTTTTGTTAATAAAGTTTCCTTTTAATCAAAAAAAAAAAAAAAAAAAAACCCCCTTGTAATACCACAGTCAAATATATTATAGTTCAACATTTTAACACTTCTAGATATTTTCAATAGAAATAAAAAGGTGACATTGCCAAATTATTTATAGCAATTAGCAAAAGCCTAGGGGAGTCGCTGCCAAAAAAAGGACACAGTGTACAGACAGTTCTCACACCCAGCCCAGCTCTGCCTATTAATATACCAACATTACCAAAACACCCACACACAGGCCACAGACAGCTGAGCTCGTGCCTATCCAAACAGTACGGGTAAAAGTAAAACCGTAAAAAGTAAAAAGACAAACCAGTAGTTGTATCACCCATCCTACCCCATATTGATTACCCAATAATAACATGCCACGTCATCGATTCTACAGTGACACCATCCCATGTAGTACTGCAACAACAATGCATGTACATGTCAAAAAAAAAAAAAAAAATTTCACACACATATAATGTCATTTGTGGGTTTTTTATTAGTATATTTTTTGATTTTTGCTACAATCAATCAAACACTCTGAAAGCAAAAACAAAAGCAAACGCAGTGTCTGGAGAATTTCCACTATCGATTCCCCTCATCATCGCCATTATGTGAAGCAGATCCGCACTCTCAACCTCTTTGGTCTCTCTCTCGCAATAAACAAAACCTTAAAAAACAAAACAAAAACCCAACAAACAAACACACTGTAAGAAAATGAAACAAGAAAAAATTGCTCCTTTTACTTTCTTTCTTCAGTACTTTGTTCTCTCTATATATTATTTTTCTTCCATTTCGTTTTGTCGATAGTGATTTCGAGGTGTTTGTTGTATTTAAAACCATTCAACTTTTGAATCAATTTTTATTATTCAAAGGACATTTCTGACCAATTTTTTTTTTCTTTGATCAACGATTCAGAGAATAAACAACAACAACAACAACAACGGAAAAAAAAAAAACCAAACCATGGCCGTGGTTGAAAATGGAGGGGTGGGGTCAAGCCGAAACTTCGAGGCGCCATCACAGGAATCATCCAACGGTCACGATCAGCAGGCCAACAACAACAACAAGCACACCCACGTGCGACTCAACCACAACCACCACATCATCAACGGTGATGGTGGTGGTGGTGGTCCGATTGTGATGTCCCACCACGATCAGACGCTGTACATTACTCCCACATCGGCACAGCAGATCGGGGCCCACCGATCCAACGGCGGCGGCGGAGACTCAGCGACTGTCTCCGCCGTTGAGAGCTACAATCGGGATATGAGAGAGTTACAAGAACTCTTCTCTAAGTTGAACCCTATGGCTGAAGAGTTTGTGCCTCCTTCGCTAGCTAATAACAACCAAGGTTTCAATTTGAATGCTGGGTTTTACCCTAACAACCTGGTAATGCAAAGCAACAACAGAAATGGATTTGTTAATGGCAGCACTGGCAGAAGGGTATGATAATATGGTTTATATATATATATATATATATGTTTTCTTTTGGTTTTCTTTTTGACCCTTTTGTTTGGAGGCTGAGAAATTGAATGTAAACGATAGAAAAATTATAGCTTTTTTGGTTTTTGAAGGGTTTATGTATAATGATTCTGGGTTTTAGTTTGTTTAAATTCTGCCTTTTTTTTAAGCTTGTAAATGGGGATTTATGTGTGGCTGTTTCTTGGTGGGTGTTTGTGTTAGAAGAAGAATTTTAATCAAGGGAAACGGAGAATGAATGCCAGGACAAGTTTGGCTCAGCGAGAAGAGTCAATTAGGAGAACTGTGTATGTGTCTGACATTGATCAACAGGTATATAAAATCAAAACGTTCTTGGTTGCTATTATTATATGACTTTGGTGGGTTATGTTTTGTGTGACTGGCTGTGTGTGGGACTGATGTGTTTGTTTATTTGGACCATAGGTCACTGAAGAACAGCTTGCAGCTCTGTTTGTCAATTGTGGACAGGTAATAGATTTTTTTTTTTTTTTATAATTTTAATAAATGGTTTTCTGATGAGGTGGTTTAAATTTTGGTCTTGAACAAGTTCTATTTTTGTGTGAAGGTTGTTGACTGCCGTATATGTGGTGACCCCAATTCCGTACTTCGTTTTGCCTTTGTTGAGTTTACTGATGAAGGTAATTTGAAGTTGTGGTACATAGTTCAATAGTTTTTGGTAGTTGCAATGAAATATTATGGTTCCTCGATCAATTGCTCTGTTGGCTATGCAGAAGGTGCAAGGGCTGCTTTAAGTCTGGGGGGGACTATGCTTGGATTCTACCCTGTGAAGGTGCTGCCTTCTAAAACAGCTATTGCACCAGTTAACCCAACCTTTTTGCCTAGGGTGAGAGAGCCAAGCTATTATGACCATTGTATTTCTTGTTATCTGCAGTATTTTGAATATGTGTTGATTTTTCATTGGTTCTTTGGATTTCAGACTGAAGATGAACGTGAGATGTGTGCGAGAACTATCTATTGTACAAATATTGACAAGAAGGTGACTTTTTTTGGCAGTTTATCATTGAATATGGTCCATGGTATGGCCAATAAAACCCTTATTACTTATTTATTTGGTTTCTTTTGTGCAGGTTACTCAAGCTGATGTCAAACTCTTTTTCGAATCAGTCTGTGGAGAGGTTCGAGATTATATTCTGAAACTTTTATTTCTTCTTAATGTTTTGACTAACATTTGTAAGGAATGCACAAATGAGAATTTTTTTTTGAAGCAGGTTTATCGCTTGAGGCTACTTGGGGACTATCACCATTCCACTCGTATTGCCTTTGTTGAGTTTGTAATGGTAATTGCCATTTTCTCTTTATTCATGCATGCTAAATTGCTTGTTTCCACATGTATTTTTTCCCTTTAAAGGGTTAAAAGATGTAAATCTAGGGGAGCTTAAGCAAAGTGTTTTCAAATAACCAGCTTTTGGAAGGGAAATTCTAGCAGCTAAGATTTAGTTCTAGGTCCTCTAATGTAGGTCTAATCCTGTCAATTATTGTTGAAAAAATTCTCTGGTGGACGATAAGGTTATGGTATAGTCTCATTAGGAGGTTATATTGAGTTATAGTTATCCCCAACACAAAAAAAGAAGAGATTTTAATTTTGTGTTGATGAGAAAACTCAGGTTTGCGCTTATAATGTAGGTGGCTACTCTCTCATACCATTGGCCCATTGGGCCACTTGGATTGATCTTGATTATACTGAGATTGGAGTGAGAGTATACTTCCAACCCATTTAAAACTAATACAAATTATATTACCCTAATTTATCTACTTATATATAAAAAAAAAAAAAGAGTGCGTTCAAACCTTATGGGTCATTTTTATTGTTTATTATGTAAGAATTTTACTGGTCATGAGGGTAGTTTTTATCTTAATGACAATAAGCTTTGAGTTCATTGGGATTGCATTGAAAATTCTATCATAAGGATTATTATTATTTTATTGGCTGCCAAGAATGACATTTATTGACTGCGTGTATCGCACATAAGTCTCTTGTTTATTGAGTGGAAAAATCAAGGTTGAACAAAAATTGTTGATTGACTAATTTTTGTGTTGTGTATCCTATCAATGTGTTGTGCATGAGTCTGTACTCCACAAGGGTCATCTTGATGATGCTATCAACAATCATATAACTTTGAGGATATCCCTATAACTCTTAATTGAGATGATCTTAAGCTTAAGTATTATCCTGTTGTAGGATGGATAGATTGTTCTCCTAGAGTTAGGATGATAAGATCTTTTATTTAAGTCACTATTTTCCCTTTCCCAGATTTGCATTGTATGGTTTCCTACTTATACCTTTTGTATATCTGCTGAGATTTTAAAATGTATGACTTCCCTTTGTATTTTTGGAGGAATTTTTTGTTCTAATTTGTGTCAAGATTCTAAAAGGTGGTTGTGGGGATGTTTTCATATTACTGTTTGCACCCCATCTATTCTTGTCATAACATGATTAGCCATAAGCTGTTAGATGATAAATATTATCTAGAATTTTTTTTAGGGTTACTACAAATGTAATTACATGTTCTAGGCCAACAGTGGTGCATAAATTTAGACCAAGAGGAGTAATCAGATTTGATACTTGGGAGGATTGTTGATAAAAAACTGGGAAACACAGCTGCATGTGCGTCCCAAACGATTTATTTATTTATTTTAAAATATGATACGGCTTGATGTTCCTGCCATTCTAGTATCAGATTTTGGCTTAAAAAAAAGAAAAAGAAAAATTGCAAACCCATCAATCTCAAGTTGCCGGTTGTTGTTTGCCTTATTGAACCCAGCCCACTTCTTCTTCCTTTTTTAGTTTTTTTATTTCCTTTCTGTTTCGTATCCACTGGGTGACTGGTTTTTGCTCTTTATTTTCTGTCCTCTAGAGTCTAGTCTTATCTTATTAGTTGTCATCTTTTATTGTTTTCAAGTTTCAACGTTTCACTTTTGCTTCCTCTAGTGTGAGCCACGTGATTGGTTTTGGAAATGACAATGGTAAGTTAAAAAAAAGAAGTCCACAATAAGTGTCAGACACTCAGAATTATTAATTTCATTTCTTTAAAATAAAATTTTATCTGTCAGGTGATTGAATTGATTGAAAAAAAACATGTTGATTGCTTTTTTTTTTTTTTTGGTGGATAAGTTGTACTGTTGAGTTGATTTCTTGATTGAAATAAAATGTTGATTTCTTTTCTTTTTTTGATAAGTAAAAAAAATGTTGATTGCTTTTTTCTTTTGTTGATTTATCTTGTAATGGTTATGTATTCACTTTATTATCTACTATTGCTCTTAAATTGATATAGGTTCATTAATAATTAATTAATAAATGTATCTCACTGCACCAGTGTCCTACTTTTTCAAAAATTGCTGTGTCACTGCACCTGCATTGGGATCTGTGTAGGTGATTCCTAGATAAAAAATAATTGCTGCTATCAGTCCAGAATTGAGGTAGGCCGAAGGTAAAATGTAATGCTGTGTCAGGAATTGAGGTGGGCTGCCAAGAATAACATTTATCAACAGTGTGTATTGTACATACCTCTCTTATTTTTTGAGTGGTAAAATCAAGTTAGAACAGAAATGGTTGATTAACTGATTTTTTGTGCTGTGAATCAGTCCGTAGTCCATAAGGGTTATGGTGATTTTATCAACAATCATATAACTTTCTCTCTAACTCTTAATTGAAATGATCTTATTTTATGGAATTATCATGCTGTAGGATGGATAGGTTGTTCTCCTAGAGTTAGGATGGTAAGCTCTTTTATTGAAGTCACCATTCCCCTTTCCCAGATTTGCATTGTATGTTTTCCTACTTATACTTTTTGTATATCTGTTGATTTTAAAAAGTATGGCTCTCCTTTGAATACTTTGGAAAAGAAATGAATTTATCTAAAGTATATAAGTTTATTTTTGATATGTATGACAGAGTTGTAATTAGTGTGAGAACAAATACAAGTAGAGTCATACTTATCAAAAAGAGTACAAGTAGAGTCATCACAAGTGAGTTTACTTTACTATAAATCTAGGTTTGCATCAAGGATCGTTATAAGTCCACGTTTTTTTGCACTAGCAATGGATGAGCTCACTTAATCAATTTAGAAGGACGTCCCTTGTTGTATGTTTTTTGTAGATAATATAGTTTTAGTGGATGAAACTAGATATGAAGTTAATGTCAAGTTAGAAATTTTATGAAATGCTTTAGAACTAAAGGTTTTCATCTAAGTAGGACTAAAAAAAAGTACATGAAATGTAAGTACATGAAGAACTTGCCTCTTGTTAATTGGTGTTGTCTTTGTTGGTGTGATGAGGAAACTGTGGATCACCTTTTACTCCATTGTAAGTTTGCTCAAACTTTGTGGAGTGAGGTTTTCCTTATGTGTGGGGTTCAATGGGTGATGCCGTATACAGTTGTCTCTCTTCTTTTCGCTTGGAGGAATTGGTTGGGGAATTATTCTTCAAATGTTTGGAATATGGTACTAGCGTGTCTTATGTGGTTAGTATGGAAGGAACGCAATGCCCTAACTTTTGAGGACATTGAGAGACCTATTGAACTGTTGAAGACATTGTTAGCTAGGACTTTGTTTGTGTGGTCTTGTATTTGGGGCCTTATGCATTGTATTTCCTTGTCTGATTTCCTTATTTCTGTTAGATTTGCTATTTGATTTGTTTGTATTCTTTCTTTGCCGTGTGTTTACCATCGTAAACACATTGCATCTTTGCTATCAATAAAACTTTTACTACCTATCAAAAAAAAGTTTAGCAAAGTAGAAACAAAGATAAATGAGCTGAAAGACTTGATAGTCAAGAGATACCAAAACCTAGAGCTTTTGATATATTGGATCAATAATTCATAAAGATGGAGATTTAAGAGGATGTTATTACGTGAACAATAGGACAAGAGTAGGGTGGAAGGTGGATCAAGTGGAGAAGTGCATTGGGAGTATGTAATAGAATATCTTTAAATTAAAGGGAACATTTTATAAGATTCCTATAAGACCAGCTATGTTTTATGGTACTAAATGTTAGATTGTTAGGAAGCAACTTATTTATAAAGTGTGTAGCTAAAATGAGAAAGTTAAGATGGATAAGTGAAAATACAAGAAAAGATAGGATTCGATATGAGGAAATTTGCTTAAAGATGGGGGGTTGCCCTTATTGACGAAAAGATGAGGGAGCGTAGGAGACTGCTTGAAATGGTTTGGTCATATTAAGAGGAGAGTTGATTCAAGTTGAGAGTGAAAAAAGGTATAGAAAGACCAAAATTATAAAAGTAGCAGAAAAGTACATGTCAATTAAGTAACAAAGAATGTAATTTTTGAATAAAATAGAATGACAAAAAAGAATATACTTGGGTGACCCTAACTAGTCTATTGAGAATCCATACTTGACCCCATAATTTGGGATTAAGGTTTGTTTGTATGGTTTCCCTTTGTATTGTTGGGGGGATTATTCTAATTGGGCCAAGAGCCTTGTAGCTCAACTGACACCTCCTTGTGTTTCCAACAGAGATGTCCATGGTTCAAATCTTCCCTCCCCATTGTAATTATAGAATTATTAAAAAAGAGAGGACTATTCTAATTGGTGTCAAGATTCTAAAGGATGTTGTGGAGATGTTTTCTTTAGGCTACTCTCTGTACATTTTTCCTTGTACATGAAGCAGGTTACTTATCAAAAAATAGAAAAGTACTGCCTGCACCCATAATCTATTCTTCTTGCCATAACACGATTAGCTACAAGCTGTTAGATAATTTTTTTTTTTGGAATTTTTGAAGGCTTAGTACAAATGTTACTACCGTTCTTTCATCCTCCCCCCAAACACATGCACACGGAATAGTGTATCAGCTATCTCGATGATTATAAAAGGAAAATTTAAAATTTTCTTGACTCACAGTAGGGTGATACTATGGGTTGGTTTAGGCCAAGTCGTGCTGTAGTGGGTCGTATAAATGATATGAGCTCTAGGCCAATTGCAGTGGTGAATAAATTCAGACCAAGATAAGAGTAATCCGATTTGAGACTTTGGCGGATATTTGATAAAAGTTAATGGGTGCTATCAGTCCAGAATTGAGGAAGACAGGAGGTAAAATGTAATGTTATGTGCAATAAAACTTTGTCCGACTTATGCACTGAGTTTCATTCATGAGTTGGCAAGATGTGAGCCACTTTAGCTACCATAGGTTCTTGCATATTCTCTCCCTTGCTATTTTTCTTACTTGGTTCTATAAAACATTACTTCTTAAGTGATGCACAATTTGGATGGCAGGCTCCCTATTGTGATGCAGTTTAAGCACCATGTTTCCTTTAAAATCACAGTTTTTCTGTATAATACGACTTTATTCTAAAGCCAAAAACACCATCTTTCTAAACTTGAAGAACATCCTTATTCACCACATTATTTAACGTTGTGTCAACAATAACAACAACCTAGCATTAGTTCCAAACTATTGGGGTCGGCGGCCCATCCATAGTAGCGTGACTAAATCTTATGTAGGCTGTTAATCTATTGCAACCCACCTTGTGGCTTGGGCCTTACCATGAAGAAAATATATGGCACTAAGCACAGACACATGTGGTGTTCTTAATCTCCTCTTAAACTGGATTATAAAATGCTGTTATGATATTAATGAGGCAAACATAATGTATTGTGCCTCAATTTGAAAAGGCCAAATGCCTTAAGGAAAAAAGTTGTGAAAATCGTACCATTTAGGCTGGTAGGACCAAAAAAGTTTGTACTGTTGACCAAATTGGTATGGTGAAGCTCCTTTAATAGTTAAAACAACGTATCAGCCGGTATCAACCGTTCCAAAGTGAAGCTCCTTTTTTTTTTTTTAAATAAAAATATTTATTATTTTTATTTTAAAATTTTAAAAAATACAAATCTTGCAATACTGTCATCAGCTTTGATTTCTTCGTTGTTGGTGTTAGCTTCTCCTCCGGCATCTTCTTCTTTGGATTGTCACCACTTTTGCAGCTCCCTTCATCCCTCCACGATTCTTCCTTTCTTGATTGGTCGTGTTGTGTCAGACTTAGACTTAGGCCCATGTCATTGGTAAGAGAAGTGGTAAGGCACGTGGTGTAATAAGGCACCACATGTATTGTTTGTCTTTTTTTTTTTTCAAATTAGCACCTGTGTCAAAGCTCAAGGAGCACAACTGCAATCTTTTATTGTGCAAATTTTTTTTTTTTTCCTTTGATCAGATTTGGGTCAACATAAGAGTTTGTTATACACACACACACACACACACGAGCCGTGTATATATATTTAAATTTATGATATATTATATATAGCAGTAATTTCGAAATGGTGTGTAGGTACCGTTCGGTACCAAAATAATCTATTTTCCTGGCCAAGCTGAAAGGGCCTCATGTATGGTATTGATAACTTCGCTTAAGATGATTGTCTTGGGAGATGAGAGTAGGGCTTGGACTGTATAATTCTATAATTCTAGAGAGATGTTCAATTTTATAGTGAAGGAATTGGGCTGAAGGTTGCTTTATAATACCTTTTCAGTAGGTTATAGTATGTGTACCAAGGATGCCATCCACAATTTTCTTAAAGTCTATTTTTTTTTTTTCAATTGAAGTCTACTTAAGTGTTTACTTCTTAGAATAAATAGAAGATTTGTTAAACTTCAGAAAGCTATTGTTTTTAAGCTTTTGTCTCCATTCCTTTTTTGGTTTTTTAAAGTGCCCAATGTTCATAGCAATATTTCTAATCTTTGTTAGACGGATATGATATTTAGAGGTTTTTAGCTTTGTATAGACCAGTTGAAGATTTCCAATTATACTATCTCTCTAGAAGTGAGATACTACTATGTGCCACATTTGAAAGTCTGAAAATTTCAATAAAATTAAAACTGGAAATCAATTTATATTTTGTACAAGTGTTTATATTAGTTACAAGGAAGCTATGTACTAAGCTGTGCTGACTTTAGCTTGCAGACAAGTCTAAACATGGGACTTGTTTTTTAGTTGGTTGCTTTATCTCTGGTTCTTTTTGGACAAATAGTAGTGGAAGGGTTGATTATGCAGAACTTTGCTTTATTTTTAGTCTGGGTTAATCAAAACCCAGAAAAGTGATTATATGTTCCTACTAATTGATTAGCTCTTGTACTAATTGAATTGCACTCTGGCCATAAATGAGTAATGATTTTCTTTTTGGTGTTACCTTTTTACTTTTAGATAATATTTTTGCCCATACTTTTTGGACCAATGGTACCCCAAAGGGGTAGCACAATAAACTGGAGACTGCTACTCATAAAGTGGAGGTCACTAGTTTATTGCATTTCCCTTCCAATTGGGATCTAAAATCTATGGAAAAGGGAGAAAAGGATTTTGAACCAAATGGCATCTCCCCTTTGCATGAACAAGGGGTGGATCATGAATAGTGAGGTCAGAGGTTTAATCCCATTCAGAGTGTGAGTTATATTTAAAAAGGATGGTTACACAATCCAATCCCACTTAAAGTGGTGTCCTAGGGGTTATATTTACCTTGAATAAAATAAGGTTGAACAGTTTTGAAGTGAAAATGTAGTTGCATGTTGGCATATTAGATTGATAATGATTTAATATTTGACTAGAATGGAAGGATTTGAAGTGGGTTGGATCATATGCACAAGTCATATTGTTTGCAGTTTTCCTGATTGTTTTTCATGTACATGATCCCCTAGAATCTTCTTCAACATCTTTTTTGTGGTTTGAGAGAGCTGATTCTGAATCTGCTGCTTGCCTTGTAAGGCTTGTAGTGCTAGTGACCATAAAATTGATTATTAAATTGGGGTTTTATCACATGTAACATCTAGTCTCAATTTGCCTTGATCTCTGTATGCTGCAATGTATTGAGATGTGACCGGAATAAATTTTTCTTCCTTCAGGCTGAAAGTGCAATTGCTGCTCTCAACTGTAGCGGTGTTGTTCTAGGTTCATTGCCGATTAGGTTGGACTGCTTCTCCTTCGTTACTCATCCTAAATTTACTTTTAGAGAATTTTTTGCATCGTACCTTTTGCTTTGTTTATCTAATTGATTTTTGGTTTTGTGTATGATCAGGGTTAGCCCATCAAAGACACCTGTGCGCCCTCGTGCTCCTCGTCTTCCCATGCATTAAATCAGTCATCTTTGGCATCCGAGAATGATTTACCGTTCCAGTTTAAATATATTTAAATACACACACACACCATGTAAAGATTTCCATCTCTGGTTGTCTGTTTAATATATATACTTGTCCATTGCGTCCATGCTATGAGATCTTTTGTTATCATAGGGTTTATATTTTGTTTATCCTAGCATATATAGAGTTGGATAGAATCTCTGAGGCTTTAAAAGATTTCATGTATTTGCTCGTTAATATGGATTTGGATTTTCCGTAGTTTAAGCAATGCTAAGAAGTTTATGACTCATGAAAGTCTTTTTGTGACACCATTGAAATGGTCCCTTTTTTTTCTGCAAAGTTGTTTGAAGAAATATTTCAAAGATAGCTTGCCAGTCGCATGGTTGGCTTGGTGTGCAAACAAACACACGCTAACACATTAGTCTATAAGTTTTTGATTTTACACAAGGTGATTCACATTCGGTACTCTCTCTCTCTCTCTGATTATTGTTTGAGAATTCTTGTCATACTGATTCTGCATTACGTTGCTTTAAACCTATCTTGTGCTGCCCATTTATTAGAATGGTATGCCTGTTGTAACTAGCTGTCAATTGTCTCTTCAGGACGTATTGATTTGCCAATTAGGATGTTGTGGGAACACTTTCTGTGTAATTAAACCAATTTTTGGATAGCTTATTTAGCTTAAAATTTATGAAATGATGAGGTTTTAAGAAGCTGTACCTAGTCAAATGAGTTAGAGAATAAGTTTAGCCAAACATAAGCTATTGAAATAAAGCGGAATACTATTGATAATACATCCATATGATAATATTATTATACTTTCAAGGTCTATTCAAGGTGGTAGTCTTCTTCTCGCAAAAACAAAATAAAGTAGTAGTCTAGAATGTGTAGGCACGATTTCGAAATCTGTCTGCATACATATAACTCTGTTCCAAGAGGAGTTTAACTTATTGTTCTTTATCCATGGCGTGTAGGGATTCTATGGAAGGCTTAAAGGTGTAGCATGCATCTCACTGATTTGCCGTCTATAAGCAACTGAAATGCTTCGTTTATCTTCTCAAATGGAAGCTCATGTGTAATAAACTCTTCTAAATTCACCACCTGAAATTGACCCCATAGCACAAACGTTAAGAGTGATGCTATAATCATAAAAAAAAAAAAAATTGTTAAGCATTAACATTCATAGACCACAAAGAGCTACAAACCCCTTGCATGCACTCTTTGGCAAAATTAGGCAGCTGGGTCTTCCCTTTGAAACCTCCGAAGACTGATGCGATTATTACGCGACCAGTAAACAACTCCATTGGATGTAGGGGAAGCATTTTCGGGCTTGTATGAATCCCCAATATCACAGTCAATCCCCAGCCCTGCTCATTCATGGGCCAATATTTGCTTAGTGAAAGAATTTTATTAACTTAGGGATACACATTTTTTTCAAGATTCTTTTTCACTAAGTTGATATGACTGGCATAAAAAAAAAAAAGTGTATTTTTTATTATTTTTTTAAAATTTATATAAGTAATGTCTTAGTTTGAAATATTTCGAAAACCCTATGAATCAATAGTGTGGTGTATGAAACTTGAGAATTATGGATTTATGATGTTTTTTAAGTTCATCAAATCCACTACTTGGGTGTTGCGGAGGGGACCAAAAGTAGCGTACGTTGACAAGTTTTGAATAAGTTGTGAACATAAAAGGTTTGGCTTTTCTTTAGTGCTTTTGGGCATGGAAATGACACAATCTTGACATGTATTTTGAAATAAACACGTGTCAGTTCTGTGTCTCATTTTGTACACATAAGGAAATTGTCTTCGGAAAGAAAAAAAAAAAAGTGTGAGCATTGCTAAAAGACAAATTGAAAACGAGATCCAAATTAGCAGTACAAATGGTGATAAGTTACATGTTTTGGTCAAACAATTGAGTGGAATAAAACAAAAAGGAAGTTTAATAAAAGGCACCTCATGTGTAGATAAGAAGGCCTCCCGCAAAACCTCCGAGATTCCTGCACACTCGAAGCTGTAGTCAACGCCTCCACCTGTCATTTCCCTTACACACTGCGACCACAACCAAGCATTCTCATTTTTTAATTTTTATTGAACTTCTCGTTCTCGTTTGTTGGTTCGTTTTTGGATGGTGATGAAGTACAAGTTTGTGGTCTTGAAATCTACACTTCACTCAAGAAATAGTTAAGACAGAAAATTTAGTTTGTGATTGTAGTAATTCACTAACCTCATGAACTGGCTTCTCAAAATCCCTTGGATTTATAGTGTCTGTGATTCCCATGGCTCTCCCTATATATCACATGCACACACAACGTAAACTACAAATTTGTGGGGATGAAACTTTCCACGAGTAATCGATTATTATGATAAACACCATCATCATTATTTGTACAATTAAGCACAAAACAGAGAGCAATCAGCAAATCACTTCGTGAATAACAAAGTAGTGAGATACAAACTATGTTTTGTACCAAGAAAGCATTTAAGTTAGTAAGTACCTTTGATGAATTTGTTGGGGTTGATATCAACACCAATTATTTTTGTTGCTCCTCGTGCTCGTGCTCCTTCAGCAACCTGCACCATATTTTCAATTGTATTATTTTTAGGATTTTGTTAATGAGTTTCATAAAAGTACAAATTGACATGCATTTAATATCTTATTATTAGATGCTCTTTTATATTTTTAAGATATAAAATCAAATTGTTCATAAATTAATATTATAAGAATAAAAAGATGTTTGTATGGCAGATGCAATTGTAGCTAGTAATAAAGAACTTCTTTTTTGGACAGCAATGGAGGAGTGTCTTTTAGTAAAATGTGCCTCATTAAGTGAAAAATTATTATTCATCTAATGATGCAATTTTGATTCATATTAATATTTAACTTACTCCCATAAAAAAAAATGTAACTTACAGCGAGTCCCACGGCACCTAAACCAAAAATTGCCACGGTTGACCCAGCCTTAACATTGGCAATATTCCATGCTGCTCCAACTCCTTGATCAAGTTCCAAGAATTTCGCATGTCAAAACATATCACAGCAGAAGTGAGAGATTTCAAACTTCTGGTTTGTAAGCCTAATTGCAGGCTATATATATATATATTACTGAATAATATTTAGATTACCAAAGTTTCGAATAATTACTTGTAATTTTTTCTACTTATAATGAATACTGAATAGTACTTATGTAAATATTTTAATAGTGACAAGAAATTTTAAATTCTTTTACACTATTAGAACTTGTGAGATTTAACTTTTTGTGAAACATGTATACAACCTAGTTATGAGATTTTTACTCACATATGTATATCTAGCATTATTATAAAAACGTATTTTTATTATTATTTATCAGATTGGATATTATAAGACCTTCTCTCTCTATATATATATAAAACTTTTTTTGTTTCTTTATGGAAAATTTTCACACATATGTATACCTAGTATTATTATACAAAGATTTAATTTCTTTATTCATTTAAAGTTGCACAAAACGTCTTTTTTTTTTTATTTAAAATAATTAAATATTAAATATATTTTTAAAATTTTTTTCCCTTTACATAAATTTTTCACTTACATATGCATACCTAGTATTACTGTACGACGATTTATTTTCTTTATTAATTTAAAGCTGCACATAACGTCATGTTGTTTTAAATGGAGATAAATGATTTTATGATGAAACTTATTTATTTATTTATTTATTAATATGTACGTATAGAGATATACATAATATCGTACACTTATATTAATTAGTATTATTCATAAAATAAGTTTTTTTTTTTTTTGGTGAGAATGATAAAATAAGATTTTAAAAGAGGTGATATCATATGTATCTTGACATTGGAGACAAATTGATGTTTATCATAAATGGGAAGATCCTCGAGTCTCATCAAAGGCACGTGGCAACTATTATACAAAGCCACCACACATAAACACACACATAGAGGTGTGATTCTTAGTTCTTACCTGTAGAAACACCGCAACTTAGCAATGTCATCGTTTTGAGAGAAGCATCAGGGTCAATCTTGACGACGCAAGCAGACTCAACCACTGTGTACTCACTGAAAGTTGAGGTGTTGAGAAAATGGAAGATGGGTTTGCCTTCTTTACATGAAAACCTACTCTTGCCATCATTGACCATCACAGTCATGAATGGGTTTACTCCAGCTCTCTCACACATGTTAGTTTTCTCACACTTGCAGTATAGGCAATCCCCACACTCTCCGTTGAAAATTGGAACAACGTGGTCCCCTTTTTTTATGTCCATTACACCTTCGCCTACGCTCTCAACAATCCTGCAACCAAAGATTGTGTCCAAAAAAGTTGATCTGGTTGTACATGTCCAAAAGTTGACTGGATGCAAACTCAGATCACATGCTTTGATAGATATTATGATAAATTATCATTTATTCTTAAAACCTTAAGTTGTTAAGAGATGAATTTAATAATTTACCCATTATTCAAATAAAAATCCTCTTTTCAATCTAGTATTTATAACATGTCAAATATATATACATACACACACATGTATATATATATATATATATATATTAAATGCAAATTTTGTTTACTTTATAAGAAAATAAAAAGTCATGTATGATAGTTACCATTGATAAAACTTGAATAATAAAACTGGACAGTGGATTTTTATTTTCCTTATTTTAACATAATCATAAAACACAGGAGGCTAGATAGGCAAAAAGTTTTCAAATTGATTTCTTATACAATGAATATGGATAACATATAGCATGTTGATTGTTGAAGCCATGAGATCATGGTGTCTTACCCGGAAGCTTCATGGCCAAGAATTCGAGGGTACGCTCGCTGAGCTTCATTCTTCAACAAATAACAAGGTTTGTGTCAAAAGTCAGAGAGAATTAATCTAAATTGGTTTATTCAAATTATATTATAGATAAAGTTTTTGAATGCAAGTTTGACATATATATAATACATACCTCGCCTTGCCAAGCGCTGAGATCTGTATGACATATTGAAGTAAAGAGGATCTTGATCCGAACCTCCATTTTCTGAGGGGGATCCACTCTCACTTCTTCTATCACAAATGGCTCACCCGGACCCCATGTAATAGCAGCTTCAAACCCACCATACAAAATGAAAATCATGAACACTATTATAAATCAATAATGATTGTGCAAGGAGAAAGAGAGAACATATGTATAATAGCTGAACCTCTTACCTTTGCAAGTGATGACCTTCCCTGTTGTCTCACTTGGGTTGCGCAAACCATTTTCCATCTTTCTCTCAATGTTGTAGTATTAGCTAATATTGCTGATCACCAGCTTGCACAGGAATTTGTATGATGCCTCTTCTGGCTCTTTGTTTTGCTTATTAATTTGTTCCTTGAATTCTTGTGGCACCAACACCACTCTCCCTGACTCAGATTTTATAATTAATATCAAGAAATGAATCCACTAGGCTACGAGAGAGTCGGTCGAGCTTGTGAATTACACACCAGTAGGGGTAATATTGACCGATACGATTTAAAGTTTTTTTTTTTTTAAAAAAAAAAATATAAAAAATAAAGAAAAGAGCGGCCCGAAGCTCTCGGTGACATATCACATACGGCATGGGAGGGCGCAGCAGAGTAGGCCTAATATTAAATTTATTTCTGACTAATGGATCGGTAATACGTGCATAGAAAAATTTAAAATAATATAGTTTTTTTTATCAATTTTAATTTTTTTTCTAAATGTGAAATTTAATAATTACCTTATAAATATTTATTATACTAACTAATGTGTAATCTATGCATACACATGAATACATTTAAAATTAAACAAAATTTTTGTTATAAAAATATAAATAATTAGTCAAATTATTTAAAAAAAAGAGTAAAGGTAAGTAGTCACATGTTAAAATTCTTACCTAAATTTAATATTATTTATGATCATTTTTTTTTCTAATTTTTAATAAGATAGAACGTGTGATGATTTTTGTTGTGTGGTGATTTTTATTGAGTATATGTGGTTAGTTATTTATTTAAATTTTATAGTTTATCAATATTAGACTCTTAGTGTTTTGCACTCATTAACTCACTAGGCACAAAGATTAAAAAACTTAGATGGAAACATAACACAAAATTAGCCGACAATTGAATTCTAATTTAGAATCTAATTGAATTCCTTTTAAGTTTTGACGTTAATTATATATATAGATTGTGTTTATATATGAAGACATTCTACATTATGCATTTATTATTAGGAAAAAGTTAATGAATATACTAAGAGCATTGATTTATTAAATATTTTAAAAAATTTTTATGGGAAAAGAAAAAAGTTACCGATTTTTTTTGACATAATTTTATATTTTTCATAAAAATGATTTTAAAAGTTTTCTAAAATGTTTCATTAATAAATGCCCTAAGGATCTCCGTTAAAAAGAACACTTATTATCATTATGTTTGTATATGGAATTATACAGTCTACCATATAAAGAAAATATGACGTAGTGAGATTTTAATGATGAGTTTAAATATATAATTAAATTTAAATTCAATAAAAAAATATTTTAGAAAAATGACATAAAATTATGATACCTTCTCAAAAACTTATGTGACACAATAAATAAATAAATACGCACACACACACACACACACACCCCAAATATGTGACATACTATTAATTATGAAGTTAATTAAGTGTGCCTTTGGTAAAAAAAAAAATTTCAACATATTTTACTATTCAGCTTATTTTTACTACTATTAATGGGTTTCATTGCACTTTTAATATTATTCATGGATCCCATTGAATAATTTCAGCTAACTCTTACCTTTATTTACAGTACTTTCAGTAAAAAAATTTTAGTTTTAGCAAAATTAGCGTATCTCAAATGGACACTAAAAGTCAAACAACTTTAGTTTTATATATATTATTGATTTTTTTAAGTATTGTATATTAGATTATCTAGTTAAAATTTAAATAGATCATATGGTTAAATTCAATTATTGTTAATTAAAGATAGATTATAACATATTGATCAATGTAATTACATAATTGATTTAATTAAGAAATCCAAGTTACAATAATTAACTGTGCCTAAATTTTAGCAGCGATATTTCCCTGTCATTGACTCCTTTTTGTTTTTTCCTTCCTTCATTTTCAACTATGTCATTTTGTCCAAAACAAACGGTGCTAATCTATCTTTAATTCTCATTTAAAAAAAAAAAAAAATCTATCTTTAATTATGAAGTCAATGCTCCGTAGTTTTCTAAAAAAAAAAAGTCAATGCTCCGTAATTTCATGGAGAAGCAGCCCATATCACAAAGAAAAAGAAACTGTACACGCTTCTCCCATTTAGTATATTAACATTTTTTTAGAAGAATTTAATATATTAACTTTTTTTTTTTGAGAAAGAATTTAATATATTAACTTGATGGAACGTAATGTCGGTTTTATTGAACAAATAGAGTTTTCATATAGTAATTTATATGACAATTTTGCACGATTTATTTGAAAGAATGTAATTTTCGAAATATGTTGTATTTAGTCAAATAGAATTAAAATACAAAGCTTGCGGGCAAGTGGTAACAATGACGAACTGAAACTACAACTTCAAAGGCGACATGCTGATTAAATACTGAACCGTAGATCTATATATATATATATATATATATTTTTTTTTTTGAGGAAAAGGTAAATGAACTTTATTACTTGGAAAATACAAAACAAAACTACATCATTCAAATCTTGTGAAAGTTCTTCCATCCACACATCAGTATTTGCAGATAAAATTACTTGTCTAGAAAGGGCATGAGCTAAGTTATTACCCTTCCTATTAACATGCAAAAAACTATAATAATTATTGATAGGAAAAAAAGTAATGTTAGTAATAAATTTAAATTAGAATTAAATTATTGATAGGAAAGTGTAGTAGAAGTAACACTTCTCATTACTAAATTGGCAAGTTGTAAATGATAAATAATAAAATAATATCGGTGGTAAGCCAAACAACTTAAAAAATAAACCTTACCAAAAATTGTTACATTAGTAATTTTTTTTTAATACAAAATAGAAATTCTATTTTAAGTTAATCTAAATGCATATGTGTGAGAAACTCTTTTTTGAAAACTTAAATTCCAGTTCTTACCTTTCATACTCTACTTATAGAATAATTATCGCATGTGCAGTGGTAGTATGTAGGTAATATTTTAATAATTGTAAAATTTATTATGAAAAATGTTGTGTAGGTAACATTATTTATTGCTGAATTGCGATAAAAAAAATGTCAAAATATTAAAAAGGGATGAAAGCTGTCAAACGTACAAAATTTTGAGTATTAAGTGGGACCCACTTTCTTTTAGTTTCAAAATGACGAAAAAGTAATATGTACTATATGGACATATGGGCTTTTCATAAACAATGGAGAGACTTTCTCATTTGTGTTAGGGGTAAAATCGAGATGAAGGAAAATTGAGAGGGGGCAAATTGCATTTAAGCATTATTTATATTCCCCCGGCTCCGCCAGTGGATATAGCCATATAGATATAGGTACACACCCTAAGAATTAATATTGAAAAATTGTATCTCTACTGTAGGGCCGGGGCTCGCCTCTGCGTGATTGAGACTGAGAGAGGGAGTATAGTCCGGCACTATACAATAATTTTCCCTCTCTCCCATATCATTTATTTTGCATTAAAATCCATGCAACTGCATATAATTGGACTTGATAGTAACAATGTAAATGAAAATAATACGCAGTAAATATGAATAAGAAGTGTACAAAAAACACTATCTGAAATCCCAAGACAAAAATACTCTATTTCTTTCTTTTGTAGCACCTTGCTTGCACATGCTTTCTTGTCCCACATAATTAATAAAACCAAAGCAAATTAAAGCAACCTTCCATTTGTAGTTACAAAATTCCTACATTGCAATGTGCAGTGGAACTAGCACTCAGTGACTACACCTCTGCCTTCTATGGCTAGCTTGCCATTAAATAAAGGAATAGGTAGGTTTATCTTCAGAGACCAAACGCCAAATCTGTCGACCTTTGGCCAAGTCACATGTTGTCATTATAGATGGGTTGATCAAGTTGTGCTTGCTCATAAAACATTCCATATTTAGTGGAAAAACAAAATTATTCTGTCGACCTTTCTGTGGGTTGGAAAAGATCTATAAGAGGAAAAAAATTCAAAAAGATAAAATTAGTTGTGTCATCTCAATTTTCCAGATTGAGACGAGGGACATGTGATTTGACAAATGACAAGAGTTAATGTGATCTGATTTACTATATGGCATGGTTTTGTTTTTTAAATATATCCTTCTCTAATTTCTACAAAATGAAGATCTAAATTTGATTGCAAATTTTCTGATTTGGACAATTTTCAATTAGATTGGACTGCTGTATAACCTCCTTGCATAAGTTTTTTGAGAAACACTTTGGTTGATCTTAGCTTGTTACATGCAGTATTATTGCAGTTTATATATAAGAGTCATTGGATCCTTGTCAATTGTCATTGTGGTTTTTTTTTTTTTTTTTGAAAGACAGTTTCTTCATCTTTTGATTATTGGAAATTGGAATTTCACTTTTGCATAATTTCCTTAATATATCTATCATTTTCCGAATCTTATTTCTTGCGCCGTGTCTTGCACCGGATAATGGATAATAAAATAACATTTATATAGGGATGAGTTTCTGAAATTTATTGCTCAATTTTCCGTTCTGAAGGTAATGCACAAGTCGCAATTTGCTAACTAGCAAAAGCTGGCACATCGTTGATTGCATGAAGCAATCAATTGACAAGACCTGGCTGATCCACCACCTACGAAAGTTTGTGTGCATCATCAATACGCAGTAAAATTTTGGATAATTGGATAATGTAAACTACATTATTTTGGCCATACGCAATGCTAGAGTGGCCCCATTTGGTAACTTCATGCGCGTCGTAGTATTAGAACATTTATATTAGTTTGTGTAAATTTTATTGTCTACAGTATTTTATTATAAGAATTTATTTTTATTTTATTTTACACAACAATTTTTTCAAAACACTCCTATCAAATTATTTATTTTACAAGACATTTCAATAAAATATTCATTCTTCATTCATTTTTTATTATTTTCTCTACTGGTTATACTTTTTGAATTTAAACTTATTTTCAAGCAATCACGAAAACTAGTGGCTCTAATAGCGGAGCCACTGGTGCCGGAGGTCCGATGACTGGACCATTGGAATAGTTGCTTAGATGACCACTGCTGGAGTGGTGTCTTCGGTGATTGGACCGTTAGCATCAATGGTTGAAATGACAATTTCGATTATCGAACCTCTGGCATCAGTTGCCAAAACGGTGTCTCCAATAACCAGAATGGCGGTTCAAATGACCGAATTACAATGTGGTAAATTCAAATATAATGGTCATATTTTTTAATTTAATGATTTCAATATAAACATTTAAGAAAATTCGTAATAGACTAATTAGATTAGTTAGTAAAAACTAAAACAATTTGGTTCTTTTGTAAAAAAACATAAATGTTGGGGTATTTGTAAAATAGGAAGCTTCCTAGAATTTTCCTACCTCACGTGATTGGCTAGCTTTTCAAACTTTGTCTTTCATTTGATTTGTACTTGGCTTGGAATATCACGAAGTGTCTGATAAACAAGGACTCTTCTTTCCTTAATGTCAAGGTACTTTTTTTTTTTTTTTTTACACCTATTTTTGTTTAAATACTAACTATTTATTTATAAACATCACCAACAAATTATAGGGTTTCTCTAAATATTTTTGCCTATTATTATGCTAGCCCACAACTATTCTTCATTCCACCAGAAAATTGGGCTACAAATATAAAATGTTATAAGACCCAATATTTTTTGTAAAACCTATAATTTAGACTCGTCCCCAAATTATTTTATTAAGCGAGTTAAAATCTCATTCTCTTTAAAGCCCAAAAAAACTTATGCTTGGCAATATTTTAAAAGCCCATGATTCAAGTCCATGGCAAAACAATTTTATCAATAGAATTCAAATCTATAATCAAAACTCATGGTTCAATCTCATGGTAAATTATTTATCAAAAAATCCAATTCTCATTAGCAACATTAAAAGCTTAGTTCTTGCTGGCAATATCAAAAAACACAGTTCTCACTGACAATATCAAAAAGCTAAATTCTCATTGGTAACATTAAAAGCCCAGTTCTTACTGACAATATCAAAAAACCGAATTCTCATTGGTAACATTAAAAGCCCAGTTCTCATTGGAAATATCAAAAAGCCCAATTCTAATTGGCAACGATAAAAGCCCAGTTCTCACTGGTGATGTTTAAAAGCCCGACTCATATTGGTACTATTTAGTGAAAAATCCAATATTGTTAATACTTGTGAAATACCATATGATTGAATTACCTATACGCATAACCACAATTGTTTTGAAAAAGCTTGAATGCTCATATGTTTCCAAATTCATGGGAAATTATGATTATTCTACGGTCATTATTCATAATTCCATGATAATTATCTATCCTACAAGCTCACCATTTATGACATGATTATTGGGAACCATAAACATTACTTATGATATGAAATTCATCATTTCAAAATAATAAATATTATTTACAAAGCATTTTGAAATAATTAAGCTTATGCTATCATTTTAAATATTACAAATCATTGCCCAAAGATACATTACAAATATCTATCAAAACCCAAACTACATTTAATATCCTCTAACAATAAGAGTCCATGAGGGATGAAAACCCATGGCAATTGTGTCATTGATGTCCATTTTGTAGGTCCAAATATGTGATAGAAGGAGAACAAGCCCAAGTGAAAAGGGACATAAGCACAGCCCAGCCAAAGGGTCCAATCCACGTGAACAAGCCCAATCCAAAGTTCTAGCCAAGGCAGAGGACTGAACCAGCTAGCTAGCTTCCTTCTTGTTCATCCTTGACTAAGGTTCAGTTGGAGATTTCCTCAAGGGACAACCAAATCTCTAAGAATGGACTAAGGGCTATCCCATCAACTTTCTGCCCTTGTCTCCCTAACATGAATAATGTCCAAATGTTGTACTAATAGCTAAAATCTAATGGATAGTGGGATTTCATCATCTTCCTCAAAGCTCTATCTCCAGTGGAAGGAAGCCGTAACCAAGTTACTCAAATCTCAACAAATCAATTCTATAAATGCCAAAAATGTTCAAGAATTGGTTCATGTGCCAAGCCCATGAATTCTAAAGGGAAACGTTTGGGAAAATGTGGTTTAGTGGGTATAAAGAGATCTCTAGCAGAATCCTCTAAAGTAGGGCCAAAATTTGACACCTGGCTTGGGGTGTTGAATCCTACTTCCTAGGGTCCAAATCTTAGTTACAACACCAAGATTCTTCCTTAATACTTGCCTTAATCCTGTTGGCTGAACACAACTCAGAAATCTTAGCATTTAATGCGAGATTACCCAAATATTCATCCATGTGTCATATTGCCCAAAGAAGCAAGGCAGCCCCAAGAGAAAATCTGCCATTTCCTAGGATGAGCAATTTACCATTCTGCCTCCTAATCAGCCCTACGTTTTTGGATTCTTGCTAATCACCATGCCAAATAACCCCTTTGGGTTTCATCTTAGGGCCCAACGTTGAGTTTCGGCTTGGCCTCCAGAAATTTCATTCGAGGACATCAATTTCCCCTTCAGCACTCAAAAAATAGGTTCATTCAAATGCAATCCCAGGACTCTTATTTCCTCTTCCACCACCATTCTCTTCTTCCTTTCCAAACCCAAGTATCTCTCTCTCTCTCTCTCTCTCTCTCTCTCTCTCCTCCTCCATAGCTTGATCCACTCCATTACACAAACCAACCCATTGCACAAATCAACTGAGCCAAAATCCTTCCACAACTAGATGCTCAAAAACCGAAGCAACCCGATCCACTGATAAGCCTGATTGGCTATGATTTTGAGCTCCCCACATACCAATGAGCCTACATTATCTTTACTTGTGGTGGTCAACTTGTATTAGCGGAACAAGGAAGAAAGAAGAAAGAGAAAGTGAGAGAGAAATAAAGAAGAAAATGAGAGAGACAGCAAATCTAACGTGGGAGAAGAAAAGGGGAAAAAAAAAAAATGTAAAGCTACAGTAACTGTGTATATATACATAGTTACTGTAGCAAATGTGCAAATATGCACATTTATACATCCACTGGTGTGGGAGGTTTTGGAGCACGATTGTGTAAATTTCATAGGTTTTTGTATTATAGAAGAACTAATGTGAATTCTCTTAGAGCATTTTTATTGTGGAATTTCTTTTTTGTAAGTTCAAAAAAATTTAAAACTAAATTATTTAATAAATAGTAATAATAAATTATATAATAAGTAAATAATTTTAATAAAAAGAAGGCTAAATTTCAAAATTCAATCTCTAAGTCTCACTACCTTTCATTTCAGTCCTCTAAATTTGACATTTGTCATTTAAGTCCTCTAAGTTTCAAAACATCCCAATTTAGACTTCCGTTATCTTGTCATCCACTCCTACTGTTAAATTACCAAAACTACGTCGTTTTGCCCTTAATTAAAAATTTAATTTTTATTTTATTATTTATTTCCTAAAAAAAATTAAAAACAAAAAACAATTTGGTAAACTTACCATCTCCATAAAATTGAAAAAAAAAGAAAAAAACCCCACCCCCATTCCCAATCTTTTGCCAGTTAGAATTAAGCACTGTGAGATAGTATATTTGAAAATTCAATTCCATAAAAGGCTTGACCCTTGCTATCCCTTCTCCAAGGGCTTTCTTGTAGATAATGTCAGTGGAGTGAACTCATTGCCAGACTCATCATCACAGGCAAGTTTCCAGACAACTTCGTGAGTGGGAACTTCACCATGGATCCTATGGTAGCTGTCGTTCATGGAGGAGTTATAAAACTCAATCTCAATCTCCTTCTCCCTCTCAATCTCAGTCTACTTCTCATTCTTCTTCTCTCCATTTTCGGGTTAGGGTGTGATTTTGGGGGTGGGTTTTTTTATTTTATTTTTTTTTATTGATTTTACGGGAAGGTTGGGTTTATCGAATAGGTTTTTGTTTCTAGTTTCTGGATTTTTTTTTAAATTAAAGTTTTTTAGGAAATAAATAATAAAATAAAAATACAAATTTTTAATTAAGAGCAAAACGACGTAGTTTTGGTAATTTACCAGTTGGAGTGGATGACAAGATAACGGAAGTCTAAATTGAGGTGTTTTGAAACTTAAAAGACTTATATGATAGATGGCAAACTTAGAAGACTGAAATGAAAGGTAGTGAAACTTAGAGGGTGAGTTTTGAAATTTAGCCTAAAAAGAATTACTTTAAGTTTTGATCACTTAGAGTTTAGACTTTATTAGTGTTTATCTATTTTTATATTTTAAAATTCTTTTTGTATTTTGTGTTAATTTATTAATATAAGATATGAAATGAGTTTGTTCATTCTATTTGGGTTATGTTTAATCTATGTCCTAACCAACACAAACAATATTAGCACACACACAAAAAAAAAAAAAAAAAAAAAATCCTCAATATCGATTTTTTCCTAGTGATAATCTAATTGAAAAAATTAACACATTCACTAATTAAATATAATAACCAAAATTGAAAATCAAAACATACACAAAAGAGTTCAAGATTTGAGAATATAAAAAAATAAATAAAAATTTACATAAGAGAACTAAGAACTTAAATAAGTGTATTATTTTGCTTCTTTATAGTAAACTTTCTTTGGCATAATATACTATATGCAAATTCAGAAGCAAAAAACAATAAGTAAGATGGATTTGTTAGTGAAGAGCTTTGTAGCTTAATATTCTAATAAAATATTAATTTAATAAGATGCAACTTGAGGGGGGAAAAAAAAAAAAAACAGAAACAAAAATGTGGGTTGTGTCATGTGTGAGATTTAAGTTTAGAAGTTTTTTATAATAGACTTTTAGTATGAATAGAATTTAAATTTGTTTTAAATTATTGTTAAATCATGCAACTTGAGAAAAAAAATCAGTGGCAGAGCTAGGAATTTATCTTGGGGGTACAATACTTCATAACTCAATATGTGTTATAAACAAAAGTGTATTTAATTAAAATTAAACAATCATGAGACAAGATTGGCAAAACGATTTAATATCTTTAATCAACTATGAAATGTTAATATAATAATATATATTGTATATTTTAATAAACTAATCATGTACATTTATAATTTATAATGCCATTCGGTATATAATATATTGATTATTATAATTGAAAGTGATCTACAACAAATATTCTTCGTCCATAATGGTCCTCCAAGACCAATAACATCCAAACATGTCACCAGTTGTCGAAAGAGATTATGGTCGTCCACACCATGGGAGGATATGAACGACCAATAAACACTTAGTAAATCTCTAAACATTTTCCACAATCTCAAATGGTTAGACCACTATCTTTCATCTTGGAACGTGGGGTGAATCCCTTAAAATTTGCTCAACTCTTCCCATTAAGTTCACACATCTCCCACGATGTTAGTGGCACCTAACAAGTAGACCCACTCCAAACTCTCTATAAAAGGGACCAATCCTCACCAAACCAAGGTATGTTCGACTATTCATGCACTCACTAAACTTAAGTCCTTGAGAGAAAATTGACTTAACTATGGGAGGGTCCTTGGCCGTTGAAGCTTAGAGCATTCAGCCTACTAATTTTCCGCCATCATCAATAATAATAAATAATATATTATAAGGAATATAAAAAAGAAAGCAAATGAAAAGTAAAGTAAAAGAGAAGTGCTATGTCCACAACATTTTCACAACAAATCATAGGTGGTTAGTTATTATTGGTTATAATTTGAATTTATCACTAAAATCACTTTTTTGCCTCCACCAATAACAACTTGTAACAACTTGCCACTTAGAATTTGTTGTGAAAATGTTGTGGACATAACATTTCTCAAATAAAAAAATCAAAAGAAAGCAAATGCAAAGTACTTGAGAAAGAGTTAAAAACAAGGGGTCTCGGTCAATTATGGGCACAGAGCACTACACAGTTAGGCGATGAGAGGCCCACAGAAGTTTTGATCTTTCACTCTTTTTTGTCTAGTTTAGTCACATAGTACAAAACTTTTACTTTTTATATTGTAAACAAACTACAGCAACAGTGGGAGGGAAAAGGAAAGAACTGAAAAGATAAAAGAAGAAGAAGAAAAAGGCAAACGTCAAGGCCAACACAGAGAGAGAGAGAGAAAGAGAGAGAGAGAGAGTCACCTGTATGAGGCAAAATGTTTCTACAACTGTGTGGGGGATTTGGTGGTGTGGCACATCAACAAAACTTCTGATTTTTCAATTATTCTATTGCTATGGTACAAGTAAGCCCTAGATGTGTTGGGATGAAAATTAGAATTTTTTTTCTTTTATTTGTTGAGGTAATTGTTAAAATACTTGTGTGTTAATTTTAAATATTCTGAAGGTTTAATTATTGTAATTTGTTAATATATGTATTTATGGATTGTATTTTATTTAAATGAAAATTATGTTTATTTTTAGACTTTCATAAATATGTATATTATTAGGTATGGGGGGCCAAAATGATAAGGTTATTTAAAAATTTTCAAATTATTTAAGATATTTCCAATTTTTTTTAAAAATAATTTTCAAATATTTTGGAGGGGCCAAGTCCCCCTCTTGATCTTCAAGTGGCTCCGCCACTGATCTGAGGTAGGTAAATTTTTGGCTTATTTAGCTAAAATGTGGTACTTTTTTATTATACAAGGATTGATGCAAATAATAAAGAGGACGTATAAATTGAACAATTTTAATTTGTCCATGAATTCATTACTAAATGAATATTTCAAAATCTCCCATGATTTATTACATGTTTATAACGTTAGTGTTTTTTTTTTTTTTTTTTTTTTTTTAATTTTTTTAATTTTTAATTTTTTATATATATACAAGATAGAAATTCAACTCTAAATTAATCTAAGTGTATATGTGTGTGAAATTTTCTCTTAGAGATTTGAACCCTGACCCTCATCCTCATACCCCACAAACACTTATATGTTCAAAAAAAAAAGGGTGTTCTTTAGCAAGTGTGAAGCGCATGTGAAGAAGTTAGGGTAAATAATTTTATTTTTCAACTTAGAAGATAGAATTGGTATATTTAAATAAAGAAAAAGGTACAAGAATTATAATAATGGGTCCTGCAGTCACAGAAGGCTACACCCTAGCCTCGCAGTAGGACAAGCTGGAAAAGTTGACAAAAACAATAAAAAAACACTCCATCTGAACTACCTACAGCAAAGCAACCGAAAAGGGATCTGGATCCTCTCTATTTCTCTTTGAAATGGAGAGTGTCCATTTCATGGACAGGATTCATTTGACATACATCTAGGATCTAAGATGTGCCACGTCAATTAAAACCTAAAACACTCAAACTCAACTATGGTTAACGTTTACTCAGTAAACCCACCGATCTAAATTTATTTTTTCAAAATCTCTCTCTTCTCCAACTCATCTCCAAGCTTCACTCTTTGCTCAATCCTACCATTGCCGCTGCAACCATGACCCTCGTTCCAAACCACCTTTATCACGGGGGCCACATCTCATAGTCCAGCATCACCGGACTGCTCTGCTAGAACAGTCACTGCCCAGTAAGTTTCTCTCTCTAGTTTTTTTTTTTTTTTTTTTTTTTAATTTTATTTAATTTTTATTGATAAGCTCTGTTTGGTTGTTGAAAAAATGAAGGGAAAAAAAACTATGATACCGCTATTTTTGATTGATTTATTGGTGCTAAATATGGTTTTTTTTTGATAGAACGGTTTCTTTGTGTTTGTGTGTGTTTTTAAATTTTTTTTTTTTTTTTTAAGCTTTTGGTTTTGAGCTTGGTGGGGTGTTTCAGATTTGGGGGATTTATGGATTGTTTTGATCTAAATTTCTTCTAAAAGCAATGGGATTTATGGGTTATATTTTTTATTCCATGCCCAAGTTTCTTGAGACTAGGATAAAAAACAGTTATGGATTGTTTTGATCTAAATTTGTTCTAAAAGCAATGGTTTCTTTTTTTTGTGCTATATTTTTTTAGTGGTTGGTTTTGAGTTTACAGATTGAAATCAGCAGGTGGTGTTTCAGCTTTGTAAGATTTATGAGTTGTTTCAATCTGAATTCGTTACTAAAATTATTTTAGTATTTGATTTTTTTTCTCTGCTTTGCCTAATTCCGAGCTGTTGCTCCTCATCATTATGACAAATATGGTTATTAACTTTTACCATTTTAGCTTATAAGCTGAATTAAACCTTTTACTTTCAAATTAACTTGTCAATGTCAACACTTTTAGGTTCTAATAGGAAGAAGTCAATATGGGGTCAAATGCTCTTTCGAGGTGTAACTCTTCTATTTTATAGAACTGCTTTGTGATATGTTCATTCCATCATCAAATTCTTCTATAAAAAAATTCCACCCTTCCCATACCTTTATCAATTTTACCTCAAGAATGGTTGTTGCAGTTCTTGGCACTAATTCTAAATTTAAGAACTTGGTTAACAATAATGCTTGGTGATTGGTTTAATGCAAAACATGCTTCTTTGAACTTCTTTGTGCATTAACAATACTTTTAAGTACCTTGCCGAAATTTATGTCCCTAACATTACTTGTTGTTAGTAGTGCTTTGTAGAATTATCGATCATTTAATTTTTTATCACATCAGTTTTGCATCTTGGCATGCTTGAATTTACTCCTACATTATATCATATGCTTTATGTATCATAGCTATTTATCATGGTTGAGTATGTGAATCACTTATAGTTTGTTATAGTGTGTTTACTATATGTGTAGAACTTTCATTTGATGGTATGTATTTTTGTCATAATGCATTTGATTTTTATTTTTATAGAAAATGAGTTGAAGCAGCTAGCAGCCATCTATTAAAAGTCTGAAGAGAAGGGTCTCTGTACAAAAGTCTGTAGAGAAGGTTATAATTGTTGTTCAAGAAGTCAAGTGCAAGATATATGCAAAGCTTCATGTACCAAATTTTACACACTTGTTATCAAGAAAAGGTTTTGAAGTATTCCATGACCGATTGAAGACAACGTATTTTGAAGCTAGCAAGGCTAATTTTTCAGTTTTAGTAAAGATTTAGATTTGATATATTCTTAGCTTGTAGGACAACTTTGACAAGCGTTTGCATAATTTGTAGTAGCATTTGGATAGTTTTCATAGTTGGCTTATGAAGGTACTCGTATATGTTGGTTTATTATATGTACATGTTTGAGTAGTTTTTAGTCAATCATTGTTCATAAATGTGACAAGTTATTTTCCCTTGAAGCATTGCAACTATTTATGTAACTCTTCAAGACAAATTTTCCCATTTATGCGTTGTTTTATAGAAACCATAAACCAATGGAATTTGTACCACATACATGACTACAAGGTCAGAGTATCATAAAAAATAGAGCAATTGCTCCAAATTAATCAATTTTGATGTCGCATGAAATTTGATCCAACATAGTAGACAAGAAAGGAATATAATAAAAAATGAACAAATTTTATTAAAATGTACACTTTGGTCACATAACAAGAATTTCATTGAAATATACACTTTAATTACATGATTATAATAACATGAAACTTCTACAATTGGTGTGCCTATTGCTTGATTACACATTGCACCTCTTGCTTCTTGACTATACATTCCATCCAAAGTCCACAACTTTCAATCTTAGCTTGATCACTTCAACTTGCCTCATGTTAAACAACTTGCTCATTCCATTCCTACAAAGGACAATTTTCACACACCCAATTCTACAATCAGTGGCATGACAAGGAAAACAAAGAGACATTCACAATACATTCCCTAAACTTTTCATAATAGAGTGAACAATTAAAAATAAAATCAAAATCCATGCAAAAGTACATACATTTACATAACAGTGAGACCAAAAGAAATACCCACAAACCAAAAAAATGGAACCAAGCATTCTAATAACCACAGCATAAAACACACACAGATAATTCTGCACTTGGTGTTTCTCCTGGAACCATGCCTTTCTTTTATGTTGTCATTTTCATGTCTTTTTTCTTAACTTATGCAAAGCATATGGAGTATTTTCCAATAATTAATTCTTCACCCATCCTTTATCTTAAACTAGCTTTGCTTCTGCCGTTTATTCTAAAAAAAATTAGCTTTGCTTATGCTTTTCCTTTTTGTGTTTTTTATCCTAGTCTCAAGAAACTTGGGCGTGGTATAAAAAATATAACTCATAAATCTCATTGCTTTTAGAACAAATTCAAATCAAAATGATCCATAACTGTTTTTTATCCTAGTCTCAAGAAACTTGGGCATGGAATAAAAAATATAACCCATAAATCCCATTGCTTTTAGAACAAATTTAGATCAAAACAATCCATAAATCCCCCAAATCTAAAACACCCCACCAAGCTCAAAACCAAAAGCTTAAAAAAAAAAAATTAAAAACACACACAAACACAAAGAAACCGTTCTATCAAAAAAAAGAAAAAGAAAAAAAAAAAAAGAAACCATATTTAGCACCAATAAATCAATCAAAAATAGCGATATCATAGTTTTTTTTCCCTTCATTTTTTCAGCAACCAAACAGAGCCTATCAATAAAAAAAGTTCCAAAATTAGGATCCTTAAGGCATCCTCTCAAATACAAGATGATTACATTAGGATCAAGATTTTCTGTTATAATTTGCCCATTTCCCCAAATTTCCAATGTTTGTTATTGCTGTGATAGCATTAGCTCTAATAGCGGTTTGGACCAATAGAAATACATTGATTCTCAATGAGATTTGGGTTTATGAGTGTGTTTGTGCTTGTGAGGTTTGTGAGTGATTGTATGGTTTATGAACAAACAGGTATCTTTCAATCTTCAGAGAATCACTACACTATTTTTCAAAGAAACCAACTCCAGGTTCTTTTAAGAACATTCTCCTCTCCCACCCCACCCCTTACCCCCCCCAAAGAAGGATGACTACAGTCAAAACCACCAAAGTCTTAGTAGTTGAGGAAATTCTTTTTCTTTTTTTTCCTTTTTAATTATATTTTGAATTAAAATAAACTATAGATAAGAAAGCACTCTTAAAAAATTGGAAATAAATTATATGTGGATTCACATGTTTAAATCATTATTAGATAAAATTGACAGCGAAAAATGAATTAAATTCAACTTCAATGGTTATCCTTTACAAACTATAGTTCCAAAACAGAGCATATGCAAACCATTTACTAAACCCTTACATTTGGTTTTAGTAACGAATTCAGATTGAAACAATCCATAAATCTTACAAAGCTGAAACACCACCTGCTGATTTCAATTTGTAAACTCAAAACCAACCACTGAAAAAATATAGCACAAAAAAGAGAAACCATTGTTTTTAGAACAAAATTCAAATCAAAACGATCCATAACTGTTTTTTATCCTAGTCTCAAGAAACTTGGGCATGGAATAAAAAATATAACCCATAAATCCCATTGCTTTTAGAACAAATTTAGATCAAAACAATCCATAAATCCCCCAAATCTGAAACACCCCACCAAGCTCAAAACCAAAAGCTTAAAAAAAAAAAAAATTTTTAAAAACACACACAAACACAAAGAAACCGTTCTATCAAAAAAGAAGAAGAAAGAAACCATATGTAGCACCAATAAATCAATCAAAAATAGTGGTATCATAGTTTTTTTTCCCTTCATTTTTTCAACAACCAAACAGAGCTTATCAATAAAAAAATTAAAGAGGGAAACTTACTAGGCAGTGACTGTTCTAGCAGAGCAGTCCGGTGATGCTGGGTAGTGCCTATGACTGCAGGTGGGCGGCACTTTCCGATGATGCTAGGTTGGTGTGAGACATATCCCGTGCAACAACGGTGGCTTGGCACGATGGCTGGTGGCACCGACGACACTGAGGACCGTGGGATGCAGAGAGAAAATCCTTGGAGAAGAGAATTGGAAATTTTAGATGGGCTGGTGAGAGAAAAGAATATGCTGAGTTAACCTTGGTTTAACCAGTTAGAGTTTGAATTTGTTGAGTTAAGTTTTTAACATTTTAATTGTCGTGACACATCTTAGACCCTAGATGTATGTCAAATGAATCATGTCCATGAAATGGACACTCTCCATTTCAAAGAGAAATGGAGAGGATCCGGATCCACCGAAAAGAGATGATAAAAAACAATACGTATGACTACCCTATAGGCTATAGCAAAATAGCCCATCCGTGGCCTAATGTGTCTGTTGGATAACTAGCCTTCTAGAGTATGGTACTCATGCAGAAGAGATGTGGCGCCATAAAGAATAATATCTGGGTGAGTGTGAGTGTTTTCAAAACAAATTTTGTTACGTGAATTCCATGTGTTCCATGCTATCGTAGCCCATTGTCCCATCTTCCTACACGTGAGCCTCATGAGCATACTTCACATTAGCATGAAGAAGTCTGAGATCTGAGCATTGCTCTTTTGGACATTTCCCCTAACCAGTGCCCATACGTTCCTGGCCAGAGGCCATTCCCATAATATATGCTTCATTGTTTCACTCTGCTGTTGGCACATCGCGCAAATAGGGTCTATTTGCATTTTCTTCTTTCGCAGGTTGTGTCAGGTTGGCAAAATGTTCGAGCATGCTCTCCATAGAAAATTTCTCACCTTTGGCGGGTATTTAGGGACCACACTGACTTCCACAAGCGTTCATCTGCAGCATCCAAAGAGTACTCCCCATTTGACGGGTTAAGCAACCTTAGTGCTACTCCATATACCGACTTTACCGAGAATACCTAAGATTTATTTTCCTTCCATTCCAGTACATCATTTGCATGCAAATTTGTCACTGGGACGCATAAAATATCTGCAATCGTGTGGTCCTCAAACCAGTAGGCTAGTTTATTCTTGTCCCATTGCTTTGTGTCTTCATCCACCAATTTTCTAACCTTCACTGGTCGAGGTTCGTCTCGACGAAAGCTTGGGGTTCAAGGTAGCCACTGATGGTTCACAATGTCTATGTAGGTTCCACTCCCCACTCTCCATCTTGACCCTTCCAGTATTACATCATGTGCCTGCAATAGGCTCCGCTACACGTACGACTGGTTGCACCCCAGTTTCGCCTCCAAGAATAAGCATGCAGGGAAGTATCTAGCTTTGTATACTTTACAGAACAGAGAGTTTGGTTGGTTTATTAACCTCCACGCCTGCTTGGACAGCATGGCTAAGTTGAAAGCGTTTATATACCGAAAACCCATCATCCCTTTTTGCTTCGGGTTGCACAACTTTTTCCAGTTTATCCAATGTACTTTCTTTTCGTCACTCATCTATACCCACTAGTATTTCGCAATAATAGAGTTAATATCATTGCAAAGGTTCTTTGGCAATTTAAAGAGGCTCATCGAATACCTTAGTATGGCTTGCGCAACAGATTTGATGAAGACCTCTCTCCCTGCTTTCGAAATGGTTTTTTCTTTCCATCTAGTGACTCGCATTGCTATTCTCTCTCTCAGTTCTTTGAATGTA
Source organism: Quercus ilex subsp. ballota (assembly GCA_032727855.1). NCBI lineage: Eukaryota > Viridiplantae > Streptophyta > Magnoliopsida > Fagales > Fagaceae > Quercus > Quercus ilex. The sequence goes on from CM064909.1 coordinate 31,516,524, forward strand.
TTCACCTTGTTCTTTCCTCCCACTCTCGGCAAGCCCAAGTATTTCTCAAAACCAGTCACTATCTGAGCATTGAGCATGTTCTGAATCCTTTCTTGTATTCCTCTATTCGTATTTGGGCTGAAGAATAATGTTGTTTTCTGCCGATTTATGGCTTGGCCAGAAGCTCTCTCATACGTGCCTAGTATGTGGAGTAGACGACGACATTCAGTCGGGGTGGCTAGGAAGAAGAGTAGGCTATCATCGGGGAAAAGTAAGTGAGATATTTTAACTCTGTTTTGGCAAGACATGATGCCTTGCGTGTGCTGTGCTTCAATGGACTTGTGGCGCATTCTCAAAGGTCCTTCCACTCAAAACAGGAATAAATATGGTGACATCGGGTCACCCTGTTTTATTCCTTGTGTTGGATGGATAAAACCTTGAGGCTCTCCATTGACGGGCACCGAATAGCTTGCTGAGGATACACCTTGCATGGCCAAATTTACCCACCTATCCAAGAACCCCATTTTGAGCATTATCTTGCGCAAAAACTTACATTCGAATTGGTCGTAGCTTTACTGATGTTGAGCTTGATTGCCATGTGGCCAACCTTGCCCTGTCTTCTATTCCTCAATCTATGCAGCATCTCGTATGCTATTGAGGTGTTATCTGAGATCAGTCTATCTGGTACGAAAGCGCTTTAGGAATCTGAAATGATGTTAGGTAGAATAGGCTTAACTCGATTAGCCAAAACTTTTGAAACTATTCTACTCACCATGTTTCTCAAACTGATGGGTCGGTAATCTGCCATACATTAAGGGTCCTTCTTCTTGGGGATGAGTAGGATATGTGTGTAGTTCATCTTGTTAAGGACATGACCTGAATTTAGAACTGACAGCACTGCCTCCGTAACATTGCCTCCAATAATATGCCAAAATTTTTGAAAGAAGAAAGGTGACATCCCATCACGGCCTGGCGATTTCGACCTGTGCATCTGAAACAAGGCCCAACGTACCTCCTCCCCAACAAAAGGCCAAAGCAAGTCCTGGTTCATCCCATCCGTTACTACCTTGTCCACTTCCTCCAGAATCTCATCCATGTTGCTCAAGTGAGAGGTGGAGAAAATTCTTTGGAAATAATCCTCTGCCACCCTCCCAATATTCGGTCCCTCCGTTATCCTCAACCCATTATCATCCATCAATCTGGTTTTTCCGTTGCCGTTGGCTTGCCCGCCTACGGGATCTTTGCAGTCATTCCTTTCTCCCATCTCCTAATAAGGACAAGAAAGTGGTTATCAAAACACCAAAGGCCGTTCTCGATAACCCACTTCAACTTGCTTTCCAGTGAAAACTTGAATTGGAGAAGTCCTTCCCCCAGTTCCATTATCTTCAGGTCGTTGCCCATTCGCCATACTGTTTGAAGAAGTTTTTTGCCGCTCTAAGATTGACTGGTTTATCGCTCAAAAAGCATCCTAGAATGCTAAGGGTGCACTCTTCCAAGATTTCTTTGCGATGGTGCACTCGTATCTTGATTTCAAGTTCCTCCTCCTCTGTTAAGGAGACCTTCTGTAGTCTTTCTAAGGATTCGAAATACATGTCCACCACCACCAAGAGGGCAGTGTGGTAAGAAGGGCTCACTTATATGAGAAAAAGAGTTCCTACGAGGAGGAGAAATTTTTAGTAGTTAATTATGTAAGTTAAGAAATAGCAATTACAAAACCAAATTAATTTTCTTAAACTAAAAGAAATAAAAATAATTGAATGGGATATGATGAATATAAAAATAATTTTTAAACATTTTTTGAGACGATGAAGAATAAAGAATAATAATTGGATTTTTTATTTTGGGGCCGAATAACAGCTTCATTAGAGAACAAAAATGGAGAGAAATGGACCCAAACAATCTCTGGTCACAAATCAAGTCAAGGAGATCAGAGATGGTTAGGCTCACTGGGCTAAAACATTTTCGTCACTTGTAGAAAAACAAAAGATCCAAGAATAAATGATTAAATTTAATGCCAAATGCCAATCACTGTTAGAAAAGCTTGTCAACTATCGTTTTCTTTAGAGTTGGTGGCCTGTGGGGCTAGGACATTAGTGCTCTCCACTGAACTTTAAATGCAATGGACGATTTGGTGAATTGGACAAAATTTATGTACGGTATTTTATGAACTGTTCTTTAAGTTTTCATTTTAAGATTTTGTCACGTGGCTATTTAACTTAAAAGATATACTTTTATTCATGAGAAAAAAGTCATATAGCAGAACCTTAAGAGATGAATTTAAGAAACAGCAACTAAGTACTTTATCTAAGTCTTACTCTAATAAATAATGTTAATAACATACTCTTTTGCCACAATTCTTTTTAACGTAGTAGGTTGTGATTGGTTGTTATCTGTCACTATCATGTGAATTTACATTGTTTTTCACTACTCACAATTTATCACGTTAAATAATTGTAATAAAGTGTATATAAAAGTGTGTGGTATTAGCATTATTGTGATTTGGCTTAGGCTTAAGCATTGGAAACATTGACAAAGTCCTACGAGGTTTTCCTATTTCTCTTTCCATCCTTTCCCATCAAGTCTAACCATGCTGCATTGCTCTTTAGACTAAGCGAAACCCAACTAGCTTTCCTAGTAAAAAAGAATAGGAGAGAGTCAGAGAAATTCCAGCTTAACTCGACAATACTTAGTCCTCGAATGGGCTTTTCAAAACAAATATAGCATTTTAAACTCTGAGCTTAGAGCATTAGCATTGGAGAATTCCAATTTTACTCTATTTTACCATTCCAAAAAACCACTTTATCATTATACCATCCAATTTTACAATACCCCCAGCATCTCAAACTTTTATTTTTCTATTCTACTAATTAAAATAATATATCTACACAATACAATATATTTTTTCTTTTTTTTTTTCCAATTTTCTCCTCCACCTTCCCACAACCTCTATCACCGCGCCTCCACTGCCCAGTCACCATCACCGTGCCTCCACCATGCCCACCACGCCACCACTACCCACTGCCCACCAAAATCCCATCAGAGCAAAAACCCATAGTAAAAAAAAAAAAAAAAACCCACTCCGTGACCCACACCAACCAAAACGCAGAACCCAGACCTCGCCGACCAATATGCAGAACCAAGACCTCGTCGACCAAGCATAACCAAGACCTCGCCGACCAAGCATGACCCAGACCTCGTCGACCAAGCACGACACAGTAACCCACGGTCAAACATAGCAACCCACGCTCTCCAATTCAAACCTCTGTCAAACCCATCGAAGCCATCAAAGCCATCTCTAGCAACCCACCCTCTCCGATTCAAACCTTTGTCAAACCCATCGGAGCCATCGGAGCCATCTCCAGCACACCCAGCCCGCCAATCCACACCGATCCAAACCCACCATCAACCGATCCCAACCCACCACCATGCCCAGATCAAACCACGAACCCAACCCAGCTTCGGTGCAAGCCTTGAATGAGAAAGAGAGATGTGAGATGAGAGAAAGAGGGACTTTGCATGGAGTGGCAGATGGAGAGACAGAGTGGGAGTGAGAGGGAGAGATGACTGAAGGAGAGAGAATCATGGAATAAAAAATTAGTATTCAGTTTAGAATTGTGCTACAATGCAATTCTAAAGGTAGAATTGCACTGTAGCAGTATTGCAAAAAAATTTGCAATACTTGTGTTTGGCATTCTCTGATGCAGAGTGTTTTGAGGCTTAAAATGCTAAATTTCTCTTACATATGACATTAGCATTCTCCAATGCTAATGCTCTAAATAGGCTATGTCATATTTTAATTAAGATGAATTGGGCTGGTCCTGGGGTAACTCAGAGGCCCTAAGCTTGAGCTAATTAGTCTCAACTCTAAACTCTAAGTCAGCCAAGCCCAGCTTACCTTTGTTTTCATCCTATCATTTTGCTGAAATCAGCAATGACAATAAAGTTTAGATTCTCATTAATTCAATTAGTAAAATCTATTACCGTCAAATAAAGAACTTAATTTGGGTCTGCATAAAAAAAAAAAAACAAAAACCATTGGTAATTTGACTCCATGATAGTGAGCAATTATTAATTTATTATAAAGCAGAAATTATAAGTTTCAAATCTTATACTTTCAAATTATTATCATGTACTGTGTATGAAATCTTTTAAGGTGGGCACAATCATATTCATATTAAATCTACACAGCCATTAAGAACACCAAGTCTAACCTTAGTTTTCCTTAAGCATTCCCCTATGGCTGTGTGTATAATTCATACTAATAAATGGTCAAACCTTGAAATAATGTATTTGATTTATTACTCGATTTCTGCATCAGCTAATCTTTTTATATAGGTACAAAATTGAACTCCAAAAGACAGTAAACAAATAACTTCATTGTCATGTAATTAAACAATTGACACGTATGAGTAAATAAGTAAGTAAATAAGGCCACTTAGGCCAGTAATGATGTACACAGACCATCATTTAAGACAATTAGAAAGATACTTATCATATGACAAATGTCTCAAATCTTGATTTTCACTTAATTACCAAGTAAACTATTTAAAATATTTCATTGAATCTTCTTGTTTTCAGTCCCTCTCTCTAGCTTGCTATCGTATATTTAATTCATAATCATACCTTGTTAGGTAGACACATATAATATATCTAGAAGATCAAAGCCTTAAAATATATGCTCTTTCACAACAAACGACAAAAGAATCAAACATTTATATATGAGAAAATTACTGTAAAAATGTAAATTAAATAATTTAAAATATTTACATGAGCTCCAACGATTAAAGAGCCAAAATAGTTCTTTCTCCAATTCCCTTAATTTACTCCGTAGTCTATCTCTTAACTGCAAAAGCAAAAGGAAAAAAAACATGCAAGCTCAAGAGAAAACACGAACGAAGAACAAAAATTCATACGAATAAAAACTCATTGATACATTTTGAAAACAAAACAAATGCACTCATTGAGGTACGTAAATCTTCAATTAATAACGATAATTCCAAACAATAAAAATCACATTCTCTAATTCCTCAAAGATAGGCTCCTGCTTTTTCCAGAAATTTATATGAAGCACTGCAATGTAAATTTAAAGTGCTATGTTTTTTTTTCATAGAGTATATACTCTATGAAAAAAAAACATAGCACTTTAACAAGGAAGGAACCTTTTGCAAAGACTAGTTCTTTTTCTTCTGCATCTATTACAAGAAAAGCTGTGAAATTGTCCAACTCACATCAAAGGCTGAAACTATAAATAAATTGACAAATTCTTGACAATCAAAAGCCTGCTTTGCAAAAATACAACATGATTTAAGTAGCACAAAGGAATTCTCAGAAACTCATTTCACAACACTGTGTCAGTGAGGAAAAATCAAAGAAACATACAAAATAATTAAACAGCACCACAAAATCAATCAACAGGAGAGCGGTGTTCCTGTACATGAAAGGGTTCTTCAGCATTTGAACAAATGAATTGAGATAAAAACACTAGGTGAAGAAAAGCCAAAATTAGCAAAGAAAAAATATACCAAAATTAGCAAAGAGTGAAATTTTGTGCTTAGTGGAGCACGATGGAAAGAAAAATACTTCTTGTGGCGCCAAGTAATGAGTTTTTTTTTTTTTTTTATAAATTAATTTTTTTTTTTAATTTTTTATAATAATTCTAGTGACACGAAAACATTTCACATCTTCTCACAAAAGCACAAACGTCAAATACCATCAATTTGACAATACACACACAACAAATGACTAGGAATACTAATGACTACAACAAAGGACTTTATTAACTCCTAAATCAAATAGGAGAATGACTCAAAAACATAATATAGGGCTCATGGACCTTTAATGCAGACAAGGACAACGCATTCTAGATTTATGTAAATCACCAAATTTTCCTTAACCTAGTAAATTTTAATTAAAAGTGATCTAATAGTGAATAATACACAATAAAAAAAGGACTTGAGTGAACTTTAAAATGGCAAAGCAAAGTCTTAAGAGGCCTCTTCGTAATCTAAAAGACTAAAACATTCCAAGAAAACTCTTTATCCTGCAAAAAATCCCACGAGAAATCTTTATCATTAGATCTATTAGAAAAAAAGAAGAAGCCAAATTACACTTTAAGCTCTAGAATCAGCTTTCCCTTTGCCACTTATGAGTCTTCTAAAGGGGCTGCCACGTTCCCCATCACTGTCTTTCCTTCAATCACAGCCAACTGTAAAAGGTCAATAAATGAAAAAATGGGGCTCATATTTGATGGGAGTCTCTTGGCTGAATATTGCAAAAAAGTAAGTTTATTTGTGATATGAGAACGGTTGAAAGTTATTTGGCGAAATGAGGAAAGAAGCAAATTTCGGTAACACCATTGCCGAAATTCTAATAAAAAGTATGAGAGGAGAGAGAAATGATGTGATGGATGGAGTGAGAAGAAATTTGAATTTCGGTAACCTCATTATTGAAATTTCTGCCCAAATTCCAAAGTTGCCCAGATGAAGTGCTTGAAGGAGGAGTGGCCGAAAAGGAAAAAGCAAATGTGGGAACCAAGTTGCCGAAATTGTAGGGGAGGAGAGAGAAAGTTTAATTGGAATTGTGGCAATGAAGTTGCCGAAAATGGAGGAGAAAAAAAAAGGAATTGTGCCAATTAAGTTGCCGAAATTGGACAAAAGAGGAGAGAGAAAAATTGATTTGTGGCAATGAAGTTGCTGAAAATGGGAGGAAAAAAGAAGAAGAATTGTGGTAGCCAAGTTGCCGAAAATTGGAGGAGAGAAATATTTTACCAAATTCAATGCAAGTACATAGATTCTTATTCTCAAAAAAGAGAAAAAAAGAAAAAAAGAAGAAGTACATAGATTCTTATTTTGTGCCAGTGCTAGTGAATATGTTGCAGAACCTATTTATGCATGCCCCGAAGAGAGAAAATTATGGAAGAAAAAGATGATTGATGTGCTTATACACTGTAAAAGAAAATAAAAGAAAAAGAAATAGAGATTCTTTGCATTTGCCACAAGGAAACAAGATTCTTGTGTTTGATTCTTTGCAGAGATTCTTTACCCCACAAAAGTAAAAGGGAATATGTGTTTATAGTTAAGTAATTTGTTTGTATCAGAGTATAGTAGGGGAGGAGAGAGAAAATTTAATGGGAATTGTGGCAATGAAATTGCCGAAAATGGAGGAGAAAAAAAAAAAAAAAAAGGAATTGTGGCAATGAAGTTGCCGAAATTGGAGAAAAGCGGAGAGAGGAAAAATTGATTTGTGGCAATGAAGTTGCTGAAAAGTGGAGGAAAAAAAAGAGAGAAAAGAATTGTGGCAATGGAGTTGTTGAAAATTGGAGGAGAGAATTACACTCAGTCAGGTCTGCCTACAACGTAAAAGCAAAACACATAGATTCTTATTCTCCAAAAAAAAGTATATAGAATAGATTCTTATTCATTCCCTATAAAACCTATTGATATCACACCACATAGAATCTATGTCATGTAATTTCATTTCATTCTGTAAAAGTTGTCATGCATTGTTATTTCTATGGCCTTTTTTTGTCATTTTATTTCTCCTTATCGTTATAAATGGTAGCATCAGTTTTGCATCTCCTCACAGAAAGTGTTAACATTTTTCATATTGTTTCACTTACTTCTAATTGTTCATTGCTTTATCACTCTTCTGCTTTGCTCTAGCGTGCACAACTTAGGATTGTAAGTTTTGGGTTAATGTGAGTTTTTTGCTTTGCTTTATTAACTTACAGCTCTAGAAATTAACAGATTTATTATTATTGTATAAATATAAGATTTGTAAATATTAGAAGTTAATACATTTTAAAATATTATGTATTGTTGTATTAGAGTTAATATTATTTGTATGACTATGACTATTCTTGTTTTTGTTGTTATTGTTGTTGTTATTATTCAAAATTTAGATTAATGAATTCTTTATGGTTAGGACTACAAGCATTTTAAGTTATATTTGAAATTTACCATAATAAATTGTAATAGTCACCATATATGAATTTGTTTATTTTGTAGTTAATAACATATAATCAGCCTATGACTTAGGTGCTTCTAAAATGAAAAGAAAAAGAAAAAGAAAAAAAACTGACTATGACTTAGGCTAGGAATACTTTATTTTCAAATATCTTTTAATTGATGTTCATAACTTCAGCATAGATTGTTGCCTTTAACTTAGACTAGGAATGGTTTATTTTGAAATTCAAATATTTATCACTCATTGCAGAATATTGCCTTGAATAGCAAATCTCAAGTATCTTGTTGATATCATTATAAATACAATATCTTGAACTCTTTTAAGTGTCAAACTGATTCACATAAACTTTTCAATATTGTTGTTATTTATTATTTATTATTATATGGTTGTTTTTTTGTTTTTGTTTTTTTTGTTGTTGCAAGTATTACTCTATAATTCTCACTCTTTTAGTTGGTATCACAATTGTGGTTAGCATCTCGACTCTCTAATTAAATTTATATACGTGTTTTGTTAATTTTGAAATTATTTAATATTATTTATTGTTATTATTATTATATGACCACAAAATTGTAATAAATTGTATTATTGTGATCTTTTTATAATCATTTTTACTTCGTTATTATCAATTATTACATCTATTACCTGGACAAAATATATTGCATAATATGTTTGTTGGTTTATAATATAATAAAGATATGTATGTGTATTATAATAATAATAATAATAATTTAGTACAATAAATCGTACATTTGTGTTTCTTTTGATTTCATTAAAGTTTAGTTGGTATAAAAATGTATTAAGTTTCTTGAATCTTTACTTTTTAGGGTGGTTATAGGTTGGGAAATAAAAATTAATTATATGCTTTATAAATATTATACGCTAATATATTGTAAATATTATATATGGTTATATTATAGTTAATACTAATTGATGATGCTCGGAAAATCAGTAGACTGGATGTTTCGGACTTGAATGATTTGGAGGGCCTGAAAAAGGAAAACAAAGAATCAAAGGAGATCGGGGTTGACCGGCCACAAACCCTCCGATGATGAAGTTAGTTTCTCTTTTCAAAATCTAGAATTCCAAATTTCTGGGACTTGTGTTAAAGGGAAAAACTTACTTTTTTTGTCGGAGATATGTGCTTATGTAATGCTATGGAAGCGGTTATTTGTCTCGTAACTTCCCCCACATTTGTGGAGGTTGAAAGATTTAGAGTTAACCTCTATAACTGCCATGGAAGTTATATTTTCTGGTCTTATTTTCCATAACCGCTATTGGGAGCGTTTTGTAGTAATAAACCTCGACTTTTACTTGCGTTCCGCAATAAGAACCTGGAGGTCGTCCAAAGCATATACAGAGAGAGACATGCTTTGGGACGTATGGAGGTCGTCCAAACAACTTTTTGGATGGACGACCTTATCTGGACGAGCACTTTACATGAGGTCGTTTTTCCATTCTTGTATTGGATGACCATCGTGGACGAGTTTGGAGTTAATTTTATAGTACACCATCATTAATTATTGTGTATATGATTATTTTTGTTAAAACTATTATTATTATTAAAAATTTCGCTTGATAAATCCTTTATTTGAGTTTCTTTCAATTTCATTATGAACTAAAAGCATTGTAAGTTATATTTAATATTTAGCATAAAAAGCTGTAGTTGTCACTATATATTAATTTTATTATTGTTCTTTTGTTTTTATTTAAGGTTATCTTTTTTTTAGAAGATATTTATGATTATCTGATTGTGTTTTTTTTTTTCTTCATTTCTTTTCTTGCAAGTATCACTCTATAATTCCTACATTCCTTCACTTCGTATCACGATTGTAGTAAGCTTCTTAGCCCCTTAATTTAATTTGAAATTATTTTCTTAGTTTGTAATTTTTTATATAGATGTTTTGTAAAAAATATACCATCAATTATTGTAATTTTTTAATCTCAGTGTTTATATATTAAAGATATTGTGAAAACGCATCTTAACTTACACTATACTTTGTATTATGTGTGTATGAATTTAAGAGTACGATTATTTGGGTTGATTCCATTCCAATTATGAGTATGAGTATGATTATGATTAATTTCTTATATTCTATTTAATTTAGGATTGACCAAGATCTTAATAGTACTTAATTGTCAATTCATTAGTATCATAGAGGTTATCTCAGTCCAAAAAAAAGAAACGAAAAAGAAAAGGTTAATTTAGTTTGATTTATAGACAATTTTCTACTAATATAGAGGTAATGGATGTTGCATGGTTTAACTCATTGTAGCATTTAATGTAGGATTTATTTGAAATGGAGCCTAGGCCATTCGATCCTTCTCTACTAACCCAACAACAATATCATATCTCTAATGATGCAATGGAAGGCAATGTACATTGCGAGATCAAAATTTATTAATGTCCTAATAATATCTACAATTATTTAATTTACATGAAAATAATTTCAACATTACCAATATAACATTGTACATTTTTTAAAAAAATTTCAGGTTTCCACCTTATGAGTGCAACCTCAACTATTTGCACCTCCCACGTAGTTAGGCGAGTGTATTGCCCTATATTTGCATCAATGTAAACTATACCGTGTCACCCGCCTACCGCATATAGATCTTGACTAGGGTCTTATCACTTCTATGGTGGAGCGGTGGCAATCGGAAACCTATACATTTCACTTACCTACTTGTGAAATGTCAATCACTCTACAGGATATAGCAATCATTACAGGATTGCCTATTGATGACAATGCAATGTACGGGCCCACTAATTTGGACTGGGGAACAGTTTGTTTGAATTTACTTAGGGTTAGACCACCTGCAACAACAATGGACTATGGTGCCAATGTTGTAACAATCTAACAGTATGCTAGGGCATACATGTTCCAAGTTTTGGCTTTACTATTTGGAAATAAGAGTCAAAGTAGATTGCATTGCTACTTTCTCCAGCTGTTAGCGGACTTTGGTGAAACTGGGGAATATAGCTAGGGTAGTGCCACACTTGCTTGCCTTTAAAAAAAGCTATGTACCACTACTATTAGAAAAAGCACAAAGGTTACAGGCCTTGTTTTCATATTACAATTATGGGCCTGGGAACATCTTCCATATCTGACTACAATTCCAATAAATCCAACGAATTTAAATGGCGACGACCCAATGCAGTTGTAGGTATAATATTTACTTTCAATTTATATACAAAATTGCATACTGTAGCATTTATCCTTGATATTCCAAATCCTAAAATCAGTGGCAATCATTAATTGTGTATAGGTGGGCAACCAAGAGAACTTTTACTCACACACCAACGCATGTTCTACGTGCATACCATTCTAATCACAACACACATCATAATCAACAGGTAATATATGTTGTCACAATGCATCAATGGTTAACCTACTAGTTATATTATTGTCTTGATCAATTATAACATAGTTATTGTAATTGAAATTGTAGGTTTTTTGGACACCGTACAATAATTATTTGCATCCACGGTGTCTTGCAGAAAAACATATATAGACTACAACAGCGCCATTACTCTGTTTCCAAATTGTGGAGTATTACCATCTAGAAAGAGTAATGCAACAATTTGGGTTGCTGCAAAGATATCCAAAGTGGCCTACTGACAATTTTGATAAATTTGTACATTGTGTAAAGTTGACAAGAAAGTCCAATGTCAATTGGCGAAGGCAGCATGCATAATACTACTGAATTTGGGACGAGCTAGCTCAAAATGTAGTTGGGGAAGACAATTTTCATTTAGATGTGGACTACATAACATGGTACCATCAACATGGTCACCTATTCATGACACCTGAGGTGGCTGCCCATATGTACCAGGTTATTATTTTAGCTTTTTCAATAATACCATGTGTTGGTTGGATCAATAATATCGTGTGTTGGTGGGGTTGGATCAAACATATTTTCCCACGTGTTCTGTAAAAAGCTTAGCGATGAAGGTTGATGGAATGCCATTGTTGGACTACTTTCATGATTAGATTCATCAGGAAGCTCCTGTTCATCTCCAACATCATTAAGGATCTCATTATTATCAAGTTAGTCATCATTATCCATGGCCCGCATCCTTTCTGATAATGTATGGACCACATTTTGAGTAGTAGCAACAATGCGGTGTGTATCATTGGGATCATTAGCAGCTCTCTAAATGGCGGTTTGATCATACTGAGCATCAAACTCAAAACGAGTAGCATCTAGTGCAACCTGCTTAGTTGGGTTATCATAGTCAGCATCACTGGTATTCATTGGCCGATAAGGAACATGTTGGTCCTCAGTTGTAACACGGGCATATGGAGCATGATAGTTAGCACCACCAATGTTCATTTGGGAATGAGCTACATCTTCAGAATAATGACCAGCATGAGTGGCATATGGATCATGAATGTGCCCACCATGTGAATAACTAAACGATGTACTTGGTCATTGTTAGGACATATGTGTTTCACTTATTAAGAACATATGTCATTATTTTATGTAATTGGCTAATCCTTTGACAAAACACACTTTACTTGTAATTTGGTAGATCTAGGTGTTCTTAATACTTTAAGAATCTGTGTTTCAAGATCAAGTGTTAAATCTATTCAAGTTTGTCCAAGAAACAAGCTGAATAGTGCAAATTCATTAAAGCTCGACAGCTGCATCTATCGAGCTTAAGAAAGCTGTTCCAGCCCCGTGTACTTGATACCTGCTCGACAGCTCCTATCTGTCGAGGTTTAAGAATTTTAGAATTCTGATCTGATTTTCTTGGGGTCCGTGAATGTGTCTTTAGGCCTTCTTTTCTCATAACCCTAGAAATATAAAAGGGTTATTTTAAGGGCCGTCAAAGAGTATACAAGTTGCACAAGTTTTGAGAAAAGCTTGTTTAAGCAAATTGTGACAAGAGACAAAGTTTTGCCATAGTTCATCATTTTTGAAGAAGTTACTGTGTATGTGCACCATAGGGTTTTGTGACCAAGCATCTTCTTAATCTTCATCGTGTGGATAAACTGAAGAACTTTGCAGCCAACAATCTTCTCTAGTTGGTGATTAAAGTCGCGTATTGGATCCGCACAATTGGTTAGTCATGTACTTGGGAGCTGTGCATCAAAAGGAGAAATTGTCACTACAGAACAAGTCTAATTGGGTATTGGGATAAGGGTTTAACTGTAAGTTGGTATAAGGTACTGAGATTCCTTTACTTGTACCTGCTTGTTGTGATAATAGTGAAATTTCGGGAGTGGTGACTTGAAAATCACTCGGTAGGGTTTTTGCCGTGTAAGTTTTCTCCATTTGTAAACAAATCACCGTGTCAATTTATTTTTCACTGTACTTAGTTTAATTGGTGATTTGTTTGTGCTACCATGCATTTTCATGTTAATTTGATTAATTAATAACTTGGCTAATTAATCAATTAATTTAATCACAAGGGGTCAATTCGTGTTTGGCATATTAGTCATTCGTTGGCATATCGAATGGGAAAAACATCTCGGTGGCTTTTTATGGGCTCTACACCCACGTACAACTCAGCACCTACAAATCCATATTGGTAGCCTAACATATCTAATATTGCATTGACACTATTATCATCTTCTATCAAAACTTACTAGTAAGTCACTGGATGTGGATGACATTGAAAAGGAAATGTATACCAAATAGTCAGTTTTGAATCTTCTCCATTTATATGAAGGGAGGATGCTACTCCATTACATAGATCTTTCTTCAAATGTAACATCTCGGCTTAATGGAAGCATAGAAGGAGGCGGCCCTTTGTAATAAATCTCATTTTTGCCATGTTTAATTATTCCACCAGAATGGATGAGAAAAATGAATAACTTTTCTGCCATTCACACTAAAACATGAAAATAGTATTAATATATTAACACTACACAACTATTAAAATGCAATACAAGAAGGTAATCCATTAAATATTCAATATTTCAATAGCTAAATCTGAGGGAATTCTATTAAAGAGGATTTGTTCACTGACAGTTTATTATTGTCCACATAGTAGTTAAAATTATTTTTTGTTTCCTCTTTTTTAAGTAACTTACCATATCCCTAACGCTTAGAAGGTTTTGTTATGGGTTAAGTGAATTATTTTATGTGGCTTTTCATTTTGCTTATTCTAAAACAAGACAGATTATAGAATTCTCATGTATCCATGCGATAATAGATAAATATTTCTATTATCGTACAATTTTCGTTATTATTATTATACCTAAAACTTAGATTTTTGATTTATGTGCATATACTAGCTTTTTTTTTTTTTGTGTGGTTTTCTTGAATTATACACATTTATTATAGGCTAACAAAATAAGTATTTCTTTAAGGAAAATTGATGTCAATTTTGAAATATATTTTTGCTATATGAAATTTTAGACAAGAATTCATGGAGAAATAATTTAAAACATATCATACAAATTAGTTCATGGTGCAAAACACATAATACAAAAATAAGATTTTCATGCTTACCATGTCCCTAAAACATATCAACATGAATATTATAAAAAGAAAAGTAACTACGTAAGAAATGTAACTCACCTTGTAAGAGATAAAGAATGGATAAATATTTGTAAGTGTTGTTTCTTATAGTTGTTTGTTGAATGTACAACATGCATGAATTGAAAATGGTTGATAGAATTATAAGGGGAATAAGAGTGGAGAAGAAGGTTGATAGAATTTTTAGGGGAAAAAGAGTGGAGAATAAGAACCATGGAAACTTCAGTAACATTAGTGCTGTTTAAATAGGATGCAAGTTCCATATAAGTTAAATTCTTAAATTTTAAAATGTATAATTAGATACGCCAATTGATCAAATACAACACAACAAAGACCAAGATGGGACAATAATCTGATACAAACAAATTACTTTAACTATAAACACATATTCACTTTTACTTTTGTTTTGTTGATGCGTCAGCAAAAAATCTTAGCAAAGAATCAAACACAAGAATCTTATTTCTTTGTTTCACTAGGCAAATCATACAAAGAATATTTATTTCTTTTTATTTATTTATTTTAATTTTTAATTTTTAACAATGTATAAGCACATCAATCATCTTTTTCTTCCCTAATTTTCTTTCTTCGGCATGCATGAATAGGTTCTGCAACATATTCACATGTTAGCACAGAATAAGAATCTTTATATAGCAAAGAACAAGAATAATTTTTAAGTTGTTCGATTTTGGCAAATCTATTGCCACAATTCTTTTTTTTTCCCCTCCAATTTTCACCAACTGCCACAACAATTCTTATTAATTTTTTTTTCTCTTATCTTCTCCTACAATTTTATCAACTCCACAAAATTTTTTTCCTCCAATTTTCGACAACTCCATTGCCACAATTCTTTTTTCCCCCCCAAATTTTCGGCAACTTCATTGCCACAAATCAATTTTTTCTCTCTCCTCTTTTCTCCAATTTTGGCAACTCCATTGCCACAATTCCTTTTTTTTTTCCTCCTCCATTTTCAGCAACTTCATTGCCACAATTCACATTAAATTTTCTCTCTCTCCTCCCCTACAATTTCGTTAACTTGGTTGCCACAATTGCTTTTTCCTTTTGGCCACTCCTTCTTCGAGCACTTAATCTAGCAACTCTATAGCTAGAATTCCTTTTTTTTTTTCTCCCCCATTTTCAACAACTTCATTGCCACAATTCACATTAAATTTTTTATCTCTCCTCCCCTACAATTTTGGCAACTTAGTTGTCACAATTGCTTTTTCCTTTCGGCCACTCTCCTTTGGGCACTTCATCTAGGCAACTTTGGAATTTGGGCAGGACCTTCGGTCATGTAATTAGCGAAATTCAATTTTCTCTCTCTCTTCCTCCATCGCATCCTTTCTCTTCTCTCTCATACTTTTTGCTGAAATTCGCTTCTCTCCTCATTTTGCCAAATAATTTGAATAGTTCCCATATCACAAATAAACTTGCTTGTTTGTAATATTTAGCAAAAGACTGTATTTGATGGACTGAGAATGGACTGCAAAAAGAAAAAAGAAAAAAAAAGGGAAATAATGTAATAAGCATCCAATTAATTAGTTAGAGACTTAGGGTAATGGCATCAACTTACATAAAATTTTCTCCATATTTTGGAATAATAACCTAGTTTTTCTATTCTAGCTAACTACTTTTCTAAACATCGCCCATCAATTTCCCAAAACTTAAATATAGCATCTTAATAATGTTCCTTAAGTACCCATTTTAAAAATCAACCACTTGTCTAGTTAATTAATAGAGCAAACAATGTTAACATCATCCATTTTTGCTCTGTTAGTAACTAGATAGAGCAAATGAATTTTTTTTTAAAAGGGCACCTAAGTAACATTACCAAGTGAATTGTATCTAAATTTTGCTCATTAATTTTGAAAGCTCGGATTTATGCTATAACACAAGAGCTTGTTCAGATCCCCAATTAAAAATTACGGCTAGATTACTTTTACTCTAACTTAGACTAAGTGCAGAACAAGAGTAAATAAGTACAATGAACCGATAAAGCTACCCTATGCCATATTCATCCATCATCAACAATAAAATGAAAGCTTAAAAAGTAGGGAAGAGAGTTGCAAATACAAGATAACACCGAGACGTGTTATCGAAGAGGAAACCGAAGAACTCGGCGAAAAATCTCTCCGCGATCCTCCAAGTCGAAATCAATCCACTAGAGAATAAAGTTGGAGTACACGAATAACAAAAGACTCTCCAAGCCTAGTCTACCCCATGTACTTAAGCCCTCCAAGCTCCTGCTACCAACTGACTTCTTGGAGCCTTGTTTTTTCTAACTTTCTGGATCCCACAATTCAACCCAATTGCATCCACTAATGAATGGGTGTGGTAAGTGTTTGGACAATCAACCTTTCAAGGATCTAGAGATGGAGAGGTAGGGGTTGAGGAAAACTACAAGGAAATGTGTAGATGATTGTGGGTATAACAATCTTTAACTCTCAAATGTATTTTCTAGAGTTTTCTCTTTGAAAAGCACTTCTTACACTTTGTGGGTAATAATCGTATATATAGTGTGGGTAAAGATTTGGAAAAACAAAACATAACTTTTTGCCAAACAGAGAGTTTTGGAGGTCCTTCGCCGGTTGGCCTTACCCGTGAGACAGTTGTGAAAAATCCAGCCTGACACGACTCTTCATTTTCTAGTCATGTGCTCTACATGTGGCTCTTTTCGTGGGTTGCTTCTCGCGATATAGTCTCGAGTCAGTCGCGAAATCCACTTGTTCAACTTTTGAACCTTGATTCTTTATCGATCTCTCATACTCATCTCTTACAATTAAACCCACATACATACAGGGAAAAAGATTGAAGAAATTACTATCAAATTTGGCACGGAATTAAAACCAACACAAAATAGTTGGAAATCACAACTTTACAAATTTAAGTAGTATTTACTTATTCATTTTGTAATATTTCTCTAACTTTTCTAAGTAGCAAATTTTCTTTACTTACATTCATTCCTTTATTGTAAAACATTCAAACAAAATTAATTAATTAATTTCATTCCATTCATTTCTTTTTTCTTTCTATTCCATTACCTAAATACATTTTTTTTCCAATCTATTCATTTCCCCTTTACAATTTACTCATACCACTCCTTTATCAACTCCCAAGCAAATTGTAAGGATTGGGAGCAACTATAAAACCCCAAAATAGGGAAGAGATAGGTGAGTTGATGTGGCGGGATTCCTACCTTATTTTGTCCCCTGCGAATTATTGGTATGCTATGAAGAAAAGAGGGAAGAGGAAAGACAAATATTCAAGAAAAAGAGCAAAGAGAGGAAAGGTATGAAAGATATACATACTGGGCTAAGAGGGAAGCAGCCAAGGATTTGCCGGTACAATATGGAGGAGGTTTTGATCTCATAATGGGCGGAATACATATACTTTGCATGGAAGAATCTAGTTCCACTCTTTCTGTATATGTCTTCAGGAGGGCCTGAAAAATTTCGATGCTAATAAAACGTTTATTCACCTCTTCCAGATGTCTATGAGTATCCAGAAAATTAGGAATATCTTATCCAGAAAATTAGAAGATTCAGAACACACGTGAATCTTGAATTCATGAGCCATGCTAGTGATTACACGACAAAAGATTTGATTCCCCAAGTGAATCAGGCGTGCTGAGGTATTATGACCGGGTGGATGACAAACGAAAGGCACATCCTTGGAGGGAAGATAAACTTCGTCATTGACGATTTTATTGGAGGGTATATAAGAATTCTCCTTTATCTGCTGACATTTTGAAGCCATGTTCTTCTTCTTCCTCTTAAGATGTTTTTTTTTATTTCTTCAGGGACTTTCATTGCAACTACCTGAAAGTTGTTGCGATCCAATCCACAAACGCATTGTTTTTGTGGTGAGTAAAAGGGTAGAAAGGGAGTTTTATGCCATCATTCCATTCACTCCTATCGAGATTAAAAGAGTAAAGATACTCACTTCTCCACCGATGTAAAGAGTGAAAAGTTTTGAAACTTGTGAGTATGAACAACAATGGCAGCAATAGGAACAAACAATGAAAAGATGTGAGAGAGAGAGTGAGAGGGAGAGAGAGAGAGAGATTCTGGAAAGAATTCTCAGAGAAAATATATTTCACAAAGCTTAATGAATTACAATACTCAAGGAGTTTATATAGCATAAATACATCAAGAACGTCCCAGAGATTAAAACCGTTCTAACTGAAAATAACCTACTCCTCCTTATGCTCTGCATCATGCTCTGTGATTCAAGGAATAACAGCTGGAAGACTTGAAGATAGTTGGAGCTCTCTCTGAAGTGGACTCTGAAACCCAGACTGAAACAGAGCACTTGGAAGGAGTTTTGAACAAGACGAAGTATAACCAATTATACTAAAACGCTCTGTTTCATTTAGACAATACTCAGCGCAACCCAAAACGACTCGTTTCATGAAGAATATAAATAGGCTAGTTATATGACATCGTTTCTAATTAGACACTAGCCGTTAACTAGCCGTTGAATGCTCTGAGTTATCTTCTTCTACTTTCACTGAGTGCTTTGGGTTACTATCTTCAACATCCCCCCTCAAAACCATGGGGTCAAGGGACACCAGGATTTTGGATCTGAGGAAAATGAACCGAGAAGTAGACAAGCTCTTTGTGAAGACATCAGCAAGCTGATCACCAGTAGAGATGTACTTGACTTGAAGATCCTTGCGAAGAACCTTTTCTCGAACAAAGTGGTAATCAACTTCTACATGCTTTGTGCGAGCATGAAAAACAGGATTTGAGGTAATAGCAAGAGCTGAAACGTTATCACACCAAAGTCTAGGTGCAAAAGGAAGAAAGATGCTTAAGTCTTTCAACACTTGATGAAGCCAAGAGAGTTCAACAGCAGTAGTTGCTAAAGCTCTGTATTCAGCTTCTGTGGAGGATCTGGACACAGTCTCCTGCTTCTTGGCACATCAGGTAATAGGATTACAACCCAAGTAAACAATGTACCTTGTGATTGAACGTCTGTCAAAGGGATCTCCAGCCCAATCTGAGTCAGAAAAGGCAGATAGAGACAAGGACCCTGGTTGAAGAAAAATCCCTTGATGTAATGAACCATTGACATAACTGAGGATCCTTTTAGCTGCAACTAAATGAACATCAGTAGGAGCAGACATAAACTGGCAAACTTGCTGGACAGCAAAGCTAAGGTCAGGTTTGGTGAAGGTTAAGTAATGAAGAGAACCAACTAAACTTTTGTACTCATGAGGATTAGATAAGAGAGCATGGTTTTGAAACCTGGACCGGGCCGTACGGTCCGACCGGAAAAACCGCGACCCTCTTAGTTTTGCAGTTTTTTTAGCTTCAAGAACCGCTTAATGTGAAAAAAAAGGGACCCGTGCGAACCGTGGCTGATTTTTGAGGTTTGGACGGTTTTTTTTTTTTTTTTTTTCTAGCTTTTCCGGTGAATTTTGGTCAATACAATGGTATGAAGTTATGATCAGATCTAGAATAAATGAAAGAACACGAAGAAGAACAAAAATTGGAAGGAGATCAGATAATTTTAGATCTTGAACAAAGGAATTTGTAAGAAAAAAAAAAAAAGAACCAGAGAAGAAGAAGAAGAAGAAGACAAGTTCCTCAAAAAAAAAAAAAAAACAAACTCCACACTTGCTCAGCAAATAAACAGTAAACACAAACTACATCAGATCAAAAAAACAAAAACACAAATTACAGTAACACGTATCTTCGTCTTCTGCTGCTTCTTCTTCTTCTTCTTCTATTTTCTTCTTCTCTTTTCTTTTTTCCGTTGATGGAGCTCTGTGGTATGTGTTTCTCTTTCTTTCTTTAGACTTTTGTTACTCCTTTTGAATTCCTAAGTCTCTGTCCCTCACGTGTGGCTAACTTGGAAATGATAAAAGGTTATAATTTTTTAATAAAAGCAAACAATTTTCAGCCATTAGATTTAGATATTTTTTTCAGCTACCCAACGTGATGTGACCTGCATTGATAGCCGTAGGTGCATTAAATATTTTAAGTATTTTTGAGAGTAAGAAAGTTGCTAGGTTCACAATAATTTTACAACAAATTATAAGTGGTTAATTGTTATTGGTTCAAATTTGAACCTAATACTAAGATTATTTTTTTGCCCAAATAATAATTGTAGGGACCAGGTTTGAGGGAGTGGACCCAAGCCCAGTTTCCCCGCAATGAATTTATAGAGACTGGGCTTAAGAACTAGGCCCTAGTGAGGAATGCAACGGCCATGCATGGTTGTTTGTGAGCGCTGGTAGCTTAAACGTGGGTTAGGGTACACAATGAAGTTCCTTAGACAGAATTCACAGAGCCTGAGGTTCTTCCTATTTCTTTTTTCTTAGAAAGATTACAAGGCTTCATAGGATATAAACTGCTACAGTATTTTCCTTCTCCCCTTTTTTCCGTCCCCTTTCAAGAGGGACTTCTTACATTATATATCTCTTTCTCAGTTGATCCTAGCCCTACATTTGTTGGGGTGTGAGGCCATTACTTGAGTGCCTGTCCCATCAGCCACCTTTCCATTCTCTCTGTGGGATGCGGCAACCTAGGTGACATTGTTGAGGCGTCCTTTCCTCATTAATGCGGCCAGGACGTTAGTTGAGGGCATTTAATGTGGAGGTGACAGTTCGTCCCGAACTTGCTCCTCCACCATGCTTCTATTGCTGATATGCAGTACCTGCTCCCTGCCCTTCGAATGATCAGGAGGGCTCCCTTGGTGACGTGTGGCCGGTTTATATTATGGCGTCGGATTCCCGAGGAGGGAGACATCCACGGCGTGCCTTATTGGGCCCCTGGGCTTACTGCTTCCATCCTCAGACCAAGAAGGTCTCCTCGGCTCGGGCCTTAGGCCTGGTTCGAAGTGGGCTGGGGTTGCCTGACTATTTCTTGGCCCCACAATAGCCCCTCAAAATCTTGCTGTCCGCATCCTCGGGCAGAAAGGAGGATTTTGATATCCTCGGACCTGCTCGCGTCCAATCGAGTCTTGTCCTTTGTCAGTGCTGGAGCCTTTTCGTCTGCCCAAGGTGCGTTACTGGCGCTTCGGTGTGCGCGACGTGTCCTGCGTTAAATTCAGGCGGCTTTGTGCTCCCCACGTTTAACGGGCAGATGGCAATCAAACGGTCGTGATGCGCCTAACATTTATAGGCGGGAAAACTCGCGCGGCTCTTCCATTCGGGGTATAAATACCCATTCGAACCGTTTTCACCTTTTTTCATTCATAATCAAGAGCTCTTGTGCCTTCATTCAGAGTCCAGCCAAATTTCCACCACCATCTCCAGCATAAAAAGCCTGTCCGAGGAGCTTCTCCTCGTTTCTGTAAGTCGCTTTGTCCTTCTCTGAGCTTTTCTTCCCTTTGCTCTTCCCCTTCTTTTATCTGCTCTTTCTTTAGATCTCTTAGGCATCATTTGGGATGGGTAGACTTAAGAAGTATGTCTTTACTGAGGAGGCGATGGAGAAATTCATCGCCGATTATAAGATACCGGCCAATGTGGGCTTGAGGTATTGCGAGGAGGGGGAGTGGGAATTCCGGAGGCAGGAGGGCGAGGTGGTGATTCCCATCATCGCCTTTCTTGAGGGAGGGATGAGGATCCCTATGGGGCCGGTGACGAGGAGTTACCTGTCATATTTCCGGTTAACCCCCACCCAGTGCGCCTCCAACATGTTCAGAATTCTGGGTAGCGTGGATGCTCTGAACGAGAAGATGGGGCTAAGGTTGGCCTATCATGACGTGAACTACTGCTACAATCTTCAACACCTGAGGAACAAGTCCTACTATATGAGGACGAGGGATGACAGGGTCCGGCTTATCCAGTGCCTCCCTGAGTCCAACAAGGGGATGAATGAGGACTTTCTCATCGTGTCCGGAGAGTGGCACGATGGCATCCATTGCCCGACGACAGAGGGGACACCAGGTGGGGTAGTAGGAGTAGGAGGGGGTTCAAAGATTCTAACTTGTTTTATGCGTCATTTCTTTTTGTACTGCTTTGGTTGCTAATCGCGAATGCGTTTTCTTCTTGCAGATCCGCACTCCTTCGCACCCCGCTACAATTTGATCAACAGGGAAGACTTGCAGAAAGTGCTCAGGTCGGCAGATTTTGAAAACGAAGCAGATCACCAGGTCAGAGCCGCTCACAAAATCTTGGGGTACACGCCGCTCCAAAAGTCATTTGCGGCCCCAAAGCACGTGATCAAAGTAAAGGATCCTCGCCTGCAGAAAATAGCAGTGACCGAGGACGGGTTCGAGTTTCCCAAAGGTCTCTCTACTTCAGAAGGCGTTACGGTAGCAGTTCCCTCTTCCTCTCGTACATTCTCAGAGGTCGCAGAAGAGAACATAGAGAGGGAAGGGGAAGCTGCAGATCTTGGTCCTGGAGGGGACGATTTTGACGTTTTTGAGCAGATTCATCAGTCCGAGGACCCTTCTGGAGACTTGGGGGATCCTCATCTGACCGAAGCAGACCTCTCAGCGTCAGAGACACCTTCTCGGCTTGCGATGGGCTACAAAAAGAAGAACCAGCCCAGTCTACTCGAGCTGATCGAAGAGCAACCGGGGAAGTCCAAGCCGAAGCTCCCACCCCGTTCTCCAAAGAATCGTCCTCCCCAGACTAGGTCGTCCTCGACTCAATCTAAGCGTCCTCCTCCTCTGCCTCGGGCGGATCCGCCTTCCAGGCATGAGCCTGCCGATCCTAAGCAAAAGAAGGATAAGGGCAAGAGGCCCATCGAGGACAGATCAGGACCCACTCGGGAGGGGGACGACTCTCGGCGGCCCTCAAAGCAACTGAGAATAGGCTCCAGATCTCAGGATAAGTAGGTGGATGCCCCGCCCGAGGTCCAGGCATGGCTACCTGCCCCAATGCTTCGTGGGGCACCTCTGAGGGATGACTCCTCTCTCAGGAATTTTAGAGAGGGCGAAGGCGCATACGTGGCCGACGCAGTGGAGAGATGTCTGCTACTTCTCGCGGACATGGAGCAACTGGGGACCATGAAGAACAGGGAGGTCTTCCTCAGCCTCAAGCGTTACTTGGGGATGGTAAGGCTCGCGATACTTATGTCTTTTCTCGTTTTAGCTATTTTATGCCTTACTTTCTCCCCCTTTTTTTTTAGCTCGGCTTATGATTGTGTACCCGTTTTGTTTGGTAGGCCGTCCAGGCCACCTTCAGGTTGGAGGAGGCAGCTCACGACCATGGAAAGGCCATGGAAGAAGAGCGCGAGAAGCGCTTGGAGGCCACTCGGACTCTCAAGAACTCTGAGGAGGACCTTGCCAAGGTCAGGCTGGAGTTGAAGGTTGTAACTCAGGCTCGGGACAGGGCAGTGGCAGGCCTTGAGGGTGCACAGAGGCAGGCCAAGACCCAGACGAAGCGTCTGAGTGAGGCAGAGGAGCAGCTGAAGATCGCAAAGAAGCTGATTGCGGATCTGACAAAGAAAGAGGCTGCTGCCGAGGAGGCCAGAAAAGTGGCTGAATTTGCTAGGGACGAGGCTGTGAGGGCCAAGCTCGAGGCAGAGCAGGGCAGGGAGGAGGCCTGGACCACCAAGGAAGAAGCTGAGGGGGCTGCCTATGCGGCCGGGGCAACTGAGACAGCAGCTGCCTACAAATCCCAAGTCCCTGGGGTATGTAGGCGCTACTGTTCTATAACTTGGAAGGAAGCCCTTAGGCGTGGAGGCCTCTTTTGCCCTGTGGAAGGATGAGAGCGTGTACTATCCCCTTGCCATCCGCGAGGCTGACCCAGACGGCCCAGATGGCTCTGAGGCCGAGGAGGCTGCTGTGGAAACTGCTGCTACTCCAGGCGGGGGGGCCTCGGATGCTGGGGCCACTGGTGAGCCAGTCCAAGGGAGTAACCCTCCCCTGGTGGTTGAAGTGAGCGATGGCTCTAACGAGGACGCACCTCAGCAGGTTGTAGGGCCATCCCCTGATGTCCGGGTTTCTTCTGCTGAGGGTGTTGCTATTTCTGCCGTACCTCTATAGGCCATCCCACTCAGCCAGAGCTCAGAGGACCCTGGAGCTTCCTTGGTCCAGCCATCCACAGGAGCCAGCAATTGAGTAGAAGGAGTAGGCTCCTCGGAGCCTCTGCCTGCTTCACTTTACTTTTTGCGCACTTTTTTTTATTTTTCTTTTGTAATGTAATTCGTATCGTGTAATTCTTTTTGGACTTAATGAAATGCGAGCTTTGTTTCTTTTTCTACTCGTCATGGTTGTTTGCTTACTTGCACGCTATCCGCTTTTTCTTTACTTGTACGATTCTAACTTCAATTGCATCTCGGCCAATCGCGGCATCAATTATTATAACGTAGATCCTCTTGAGGTAGTTGGCTTCCCTATAGGCTTGAGTTCGAGGACCATGCAGAGCACTGGTTCTGCCCAATACTTAGGCTTTTGAAGTGGTTAGTTTCCCCATAGGCCTGAGTTCGAGGACCATGCAGTGCCTTGGTTCTGTTTAACACTTAGTATTTTGAAGTAGTTAGTTTCCCTATAGGCCTGAGTCTGAGGACCATGCAGTGCCTTGGTTCTGTCTAACACTTAGTATTTTGAAGTAGTTAGTTTCCCCATAGGCCTGAGTCCGAGGACCATGCAGTGCCTTGGTTCTGTCTAACACTTAGTATTTTGAAGTAGTTAGTTTCCCCATAGGCCTGAGTTCGAGGACCATGCAGTGCCTTGGTTTTGTCTAACACTTAGTATTTTGAAGTGGTTAGTTTCCCCATAGGCCTGAGTCCGAGGACCATGCAGTGCCCTGGTTTTGTCTAACACTTTGTATTTTGAAGTGGTTAGTTTCCCCATAGGCCTGAGTCCGAGGACCATGCAGTGCCTTGGTTCTGTCTAACACTTAGTATTTTGAAGTGGTTAGTTTCCCCATAGGCCTGAGTCCGAGGACCATGCAGTGCCTTGGTTCTGTCTAACAATTAGTATTTTGAAGTGGTTAGTTTCCCCATTGGCCTGAGTCCGAGGACCATGCATTGCCTTGGTTCTGTTTAACACTTAGTATTTTGAAGTAGTTAGTTTCCCCATAGGCCTGAATCCGAGGACCATGCAGTGCCTTGGTTCTGTCTAACACTTAGGTTGGCCGTCTGGATGTGTGATCCCAAGTTGAAACAAGTTAAGAATAGGAATTCAAAAAGAAACTACTTCATTAATAATAGTACCTTTTCAGGTTATTTACATTCCAGGGGCGGGGTACAGGTTTTTCGTCTAGATCTTCTAAATAGTATGCACCTATTCCTGCTACTGAGGTAATCCGGTAGGGGCCTTCCCAGTTGGGTCCCAGCTTTCCCCAGGACGGGTTCTTGGCAGCCCCGATGACTTTTCTCAGCACCAGGTCCCCCGGCGCCAGCGGCCTGAGTTTCACGTTGGTGTCATACCCTTGCTTGAGCTTTTGCTGGTAATAGGCCAGCTGGATCAGCGCTCGTTCCCTTCGTTCGTCCACCAAGTCCAGGCTTCTTCCCAGCAGTTCATCATTGCTGCCGGGAGTGAAAGAGCTCGTTCGCAGCGTCCGAAAATTCGTTTCCAGGGGGATCACCGCCTCGGCGCCATAAGTCATGGCAAAAGGTGTCTCCCCTGTTGATCGCCGAGGGGTAGTCCGGTACGTCCATAGGACGTGGGGCAGCTCCTCAACCCATCTTCCCTTGGCGTCGTCCAGCCTCTTCTTAAGCCCGTTGACGATAACTTTGTTGACGGCTTCTGCCTGTCCATTTCCCTGAGGGTAGGCGGGCGTCGAATATCTGTTAGTGATCCCAAGTTCGCAGCAGTACCTCCTGAAGGCCTTGCTATCAAATTGGAGCCCATTATCCGAGATGAGGGTGTGAGGGACCCCAAATCGCGTAACTATGTTTCTCCAAAGGAATTTCTTGGCGTCCGCGTCCCTAATGTTGGCTAGGGGTTCGCCCTCGACCCATTTCGTGAAGTAGTCCGTGGCCACCAGCAGATACCTCTTATTCCCTGGCGCTTTCGGGAAGGGACCTACAATGTCCAGGCCCCATTGGGCGAACGGCCAGGGACTGGACAAGGGATTGAGGACCCCTCCTGGCTGGTGAATGTTCGGGGCGAATCTCTGGCATTGGTCACACCTCTTGACATATTCCAGGGCCTCCTGTTGCATTCCCGGCCACCAATATCCTTACGTGACGGCTCGGTGTGATAGGGATCTCCCTCCTGTATGACTCCCACAGATTCCTTCGTGCAGCTCTTTGAGCAGTAACTCTGCTGCCTCGGGGTGGACGCACAGTAGGTATGGCCCAGAGTAGGAGCGTCTGTATAGTCGGAGATCCTCGGATAGCCAGAACCGAGGAGCTTTCCTACGTACTTTCTCAGCTTCTGTCTTATCTTCGGGCAGGATATCATCTTTGAGGAATTTCACTATGGGATCCATCCAGCTGGGACCCACTTCAATCTGATTGACGGTGACCGGCCCCCTTGCCATTTCGTTCGCTCTTTCTAGGTGCTCCACAAGTATGATCCGGGGCAGGCCCTCTGCCGAGGACGTTGCGAGTGTGGCTAGTGAGTCGGCATGGCTATTCCCACTTCAGGGAATATGAGACAGGCTAAAGAGGTCGAACTCCGACTGCGAGCGCTGGACCTGGCTTAGGTATTCTTGCATTCTCAGATCTCTGGCTTCCATTTCTCCGTTTACCTGTCCTACCACCAATCTCGAGTCTGAGAACGCCTCTATTGATCTTCCTCCCATCTTCCGTACCATGACCATCACTTGAAGCAACGCCTCATACTCGGCCTCGTTGTTTGTGGCTGAGAATCCGAGTCTCAGGGACTTCTCGATGACGTGATCCTCGGGGGATACTAATACTAGCCCCACTCCGGACCCCCTTTGGTTTGCTGCGCCATCAACGTATACTTTCCAGTATGGTGACCCCGGAATGGAGACTGCCCCAACTGATTTCTCATCCGAGCTCTCCTCCCCGGGGGTTACTTCCACAGTGGGTTTGGCGAATTCGGCCGTCAAATCCGCCAGGACCTGTCCTTTTATGGAAGTCTGAGGCATATACTTGATATCAAAGGCCCCAAGGATCGTGTTCCACTTTGCGATTCTCCTGGTGTAATCGGCGGTCCGAAGTACAGACTTCAGGGGCAGTTTGGTCAGGACGACCACTGTGTGAGCTTGGAAGTAGTGGGGGAGCTTTCTCGTGGCGTGGACCACAGCCAGTATGGCCTTTTCCAGGGGCAGGTACTTGACCTCCGCTTCATGTAGCGACTTACTGACATAATAAACTGGCTTTTGAACGCCATTGTCATCCCGTATCAGCACTAGGCTCACTGCGTGGGGCGCCATAGCGAGGTATGCGTACAAGACCTCATCGGCGTTAGGATTAGACATAATAGGCAGCCGGGATAGGTACTCCTTGAGTTGTTGGAAAGCTGCAACACAGTCTTCGGACCACTCAAATCCTTTCCACTTGTTGATCAGGAGATAGAAGGGCCTGCACCTGTCAGCCGATCGGGAAATGAACCTGTTCAGAGCCGCGATCATCCCAGTAAGCTTCTGCACCTCCTTGGGGTTCTGCGGAGGCTTCAGATCGTGAATAGCCTTGATTTGGTTAGGGTCAACTTCGATTCCTCTATGGGTAATCATGTACCCGAGGAACTTGCCCGAGCCCACCCCAAACGAGCACTTCGAGGCATTTAGGCGCAGCTGGTGCTTTCTCAGGACGTCAAACGTGCGGCCGAGGTCCCCCAGATGTTCGGATACCACCTTACTCTTCACCACCATATCGTCAACATAGACCTCAATGCACTTGCCCAGCATCGGCTCGAACATTCTCGTCATCATCCTTTGATAGGTGGATCCTGCGTTCTTCAGACCGAAAGACATTACTTTGTAGTGGTAATTCCCGATGGGTGTCAGAAAGGCGGTCTTCTCCTGGTCTTCCAGGGCCAGCGGTATCTGATGATAGCCTTGAAAGGCGTCTAGGAAGCTCATCCGAGGATGGCCCGTGGTCGCATCTACCAGCTAGTCGATCCGAGGCATGGGGAACAGGTCTTTTGGACATGCCCTATTTAGGTCGGTGAAGTCCACACAGACCCTCCACTTTCCGCTTTTTTTCCTGACCACCACAGTATTGGCTAGCCACTCGGGATAGAAAATCTTCTTGATAGCCTCGGCGCGCTTGAGTTTATTCACCTCTTCCCTTATGGCGTCAGTGTGCTCCCTCGATGGGCGTCGGGGCGGCTGCTTCTTGGGCACTATGGATGGACTAACGTTGAGATGGTGACAGATGAAGGACGGGTCAATCCCTGGTGCGTTGCAAGGGTCCCATGCAAATACATCGATATTGCTTCGAAGGAACTCGACCAACTCCTCTTGTTCGGCGGGAGGGAGCCGAGCCCCGACCCGGAAGAACTTCTCGGGATCGTCACCGATTACCACTTTCTCCAAGTCTTCATACTTGGGCCCTTCGGCAGCTACGTTAGGGTGCGCTACCATGGTCTTTGACTGCTATAAATCCTCTTCGGTAGTGGCCGAGGGCTATGCATCAAGTCGGCATGATATGGCAGCCACCATGCATTGCCTCACTGTGGGCTGGCAACCACGGATTTCTAGGACCTAGTCTCCCGATGGGAATTTCACCTTCTGGTGCAAGGAGGAGGCTACGCCCCCTAAAGTGTGGAGCCAGGTTCTTCCTACGATGGCCGTGTAGGGGGAGTATGTGTCCACCATTATGAAGTTCACCTCTACCACTTCTGGGCCGGTTTGTATGGGCAGCCTAATCATGCCCCTCGGGGTGACGAGCTTCCCGTCAAAACTCATTAGGGGAGAGGCATATGGTGTCAAGTCCTCCGGTTTTAACCCTAGCCCCTTGTAGAGGTCCTGGTACATGACCTCTGCTGCGCTGCCACCGTCTACCATCACTCTCTTCACGTCGTAGCCCCCAATTCTAAGGGTGACCACCAGGGCATCGTCATGGGGCAGGGTGGTCCCGATCTTGTCCTTCTCTGAGAAGCTCAAAGA
This sequence comes from Quercus ilex subsp. ballota, assembly GCA_032727855.1. Classification (NCBI taxonomy): domain Eukaryota; kingdom Viridiplantae; phylum Streptophyta; class Magnoliopsida; order Fagales; family Fagaceae; genus Quercus; species Quercus ilex. The sequence goes on from CM064909.1 coordinate 31,545,886, forward strand.
AGGGCAGGAACTCCTCCTAGCCCTTTTCGGCCCTGCCTGAGACTCCTCGGCTTGCGGTTGGGCCACAGATAACACTCGCGAGGGGCACGCGCCGGTTCTCCCCGGTGCCGCCAGGATTACGTTGATTGTGCCAACGGGTTGCCCCATGGCGGTGTCCCTCCGGGGCTCTTGATACATTTGGCCCTGACGATTGTCGGGGTTGAGCAGCAGGTGCTTCAGCTTTCCTTCCCGGACTAGCTGGTCCAGGTAGTTCCGGAGGTTCCTGCAGTCTTCCGTGGTATGCCCGTGGTCCTGGTGGTATTGGCAGTAACGGTTCCGATTGCGCCTCTCTGGCTCCCCAGCCATCTTATTCGGCCACCTGAAATACGGCTCGTCCTTTATCCTCTCCAGCACCCTATGCACGGGTTCTCGGAATACGGCGTTAATGGTTTGGGCATTGGTCGCTCTAGATTCTCCTCCAAAATCCCTCCTCAGGTGGGCGTTGTTATTCCGGTCCGACCTGAAATCCCTCATCTCTTGAGGGATGGCCTTATCCTTCCCCTTGCCTTGCAGCATATCTTCCTCCACCCGCTTGTATTTGTCAATCCGATCCATCAGTTGCCGCACGCTAGTGGCGGGCTTTCCGGTCAAGGACTTTCTCAGGCCGTGCCCCATTGGTAGCCCATTTTGGAATGTACTGATGGCGACGGCGTCATACTTGCCGTCTAGCTCATTGTAGATCTCCTAGTACTTGTCCGAGTAGGCCTTGAGGGTCTCCCCGTCACGCATGGATAGGGACAGCAGTGCACTCATGGGCCGAGGAGGCCTGCTGTTCGTGACAAAGCGGGAACCAAAAGCCTGGGTCAGTTGTCTGTACGAATCTATGGAATTTATCCTCAGACCGTTGAACCACCTTATCGCCACAGGTCCCAAGCTGGATGGGAAAACTTTGCACATCAGCGCCTCGTTCTTGGAGTGGACAGCCATCCTCTGGTTGAACTGGCTCACATGCTCCACGGGGTCCGTTTTGCCGTTGTAAGCAATGAAGGTTGGATGCTGGAACTGCCGAGGGAGCTCCGCCTCTTCTATACGACGCGTGAAGGGCGACTTGGAGAGCTGATCCAGCGCCTTACTCATGGCGTCACTTCCTACACCCCTGGAGGTTCGGTTGGCACGCCTACGCCTTTGGTAGCGCTCCTCCTCGTGGGAGAAAGTCTCGCTGTGGGGCGTTCTTGACCTTTGCCTGTATTCGTTGTCACTCTCGTCACCAGAGGGCAAGTCGGGGCTGGGTTCAGACTGTGTCCGTTGCGCGCGGCGCAGCTTCTTCTTCAGATCATCTATCTCGCGCTGCATGGCCACCTTATCATCCTTTCCCTGGGGAGCGCGGCTATGGGCCTCTTCCGATTGTATGGCCTGGCCATCGTCGCGCTTCTGGGCTTGGTTTTCGCTCGCTGTTGAAGTATGCGCGCTTCCTTCTCGAAATCGCCCATTGTCATTCTGATCACCCCCGGGGTCGCCATAGTCACCCTGATGCCGTGGCTTCGCCGGTTTAGGTCGATTGGGAGTTCTTTGGTGAGGGCCCGATCCTACCATGCTTGACTGTTGTCCTTACCAACGCACAAGTTCTTCCCACAGACGGCGCCAATTGTAGGGACCAGGTTTGAGGGAGTGGACCCAAGCCCAGTTTCCCCGCAATGAATTTATAGAGAATGGGCTTAAGAACTAGGCCCTAGTGAGGAATGCAACGGCCATGCATGGTTGTTTGTGAGCGCTGGTAGCTTAAACGTGGGTTAGAGTACACAATGAGGTTCCTTAGACAGAATTCACAGAGCCTGAGGTTCTTCCTATTTCTTTTTTCTTAGAAAGATTACAAGGCTTCAGAGGATATAAACTGCTACAGTATTTTCCTTCTCCCCTTTTTTCCGTCCCCTTTCAAGAGGGACTTCTTACATTATATATCTCTTTCTCAGTTGATCCTAGCCCTACATTTGTTGGGGTGTGAGGCCATTACTTGAGTGCCTGTCCCATCAGCCACCTTCCCATTCTCTCTGTGGGATGTGGCAACCTAGGTGACACTGTTGAGGCGTCCCCTCCTCATTAATGCGGCCAGGACGTTAGTTGAGGGCATTTAATGTGGAGGTGACAGTTCGTCCCGAACTTGCTCCTCCACCATGCTTCTATTGCTGATATGCGGTACCTGCTCCCTGCCCTTCGAATGATCAGGCGGGCTCCCTTGGTGACGTGTGGCCGGTTTATATTATGGCGTCGGATTTCCGAGGAGGGAGACATCCTCGGCGTGCCTTATTGGGCCCCTGGGCTTACTGCTTCCATCCTCGGACCAAGAAGGTCTCCTCGGCTCGGGCCTTGGGCCTGGTTCGAAGTGGGCTGGGGTTGCCTGACTATTTTTTGGCCCCACAATAATAATAGTAACAACCTGTCATTTAGGATTTGTTGTAAAAATATTGTGAAAATATTGTGGACATATCATTTCTCTTAGAGTAATGTAGTATCACTATATTTTACAAAAATTTTTTCTATAATTTGACACATGGCAAAGTGTGAGTAATGAAAAAAAAAATTATAGGTTTACATCTCTACCACTTACGTCTCATCGCGTGGCAAATTGTGACAAAATTTATATAAAATGTTATGGTACTATTATTGCTCTAATTTTAATTAATATTTACAGTTAAGTATATAATACTTATTAAACAATTAAAATCAATTTAAAATTATTAAATAATTTAAATAATTTATTTTATTTTATTTGAGTGTCTTTCTAATTCTTATGTAATAATAATAATAATAATAATAATAATAATAATAATAATTATTATTATTATTATTATTATTATTATTATTACAAGTTTAACTAATCAATATATAAATAAATAAATAGATATTATATTTAAATTTGCTTAGGATTTGATATTTTTTATTTGTCTTGTAAAAGTTATGATATGAAAATATATATTTGAAATATAGATATTTATATTTAATTGGATTATTTTAGTTAATTTAATATTATTTTATTAATTTAATATTTTTATATATAAAAAATAATTATTAAATTAATTATGACGTCATCACGGTTCGACCCCGGTTCGACCTCAAAAACCTTGAACCTCTCCCTTTTACGGTTCAATGAACGGTCCGGGTTTCAAAACCTTGTAAGAGAGATCCCGCAGTAGGAATCAACCTTGAATTGGGAGCACAAGGAGTTCGAGCTGGTTTGGATAACACCATATTAACCTTGACCAATAGATCCTGTGCATACTTAGCCTGAGATAAGAATAAACCTTTGGAGGACCTGGTGATTTGAATGCCAAGAAAATAAGAAAGAGGACCTAAGTCCTTAAGTTCAAAGGCAGTGCTGAGTTGAGCAATCAAACTAGATAAGAATTAGGGATCATTGCCAGTCATGACTATATCATCAACATAGACAAGAAGGTAGACTATTTGATGCCCTTGTCTGAGAATAAACAAAGAGGAATCAGCAAGTGAAGCTTGGAATCCAATATGTAGCAGTTGAGTAGAGAATCTCTCAAACCAAGTTCTAGGAGCTTGTTTGAGGCCATAGAGAGATTTCAGAAGTCTGCAAACATGATTGGGATGTGCTGGATCTACATAACTAGGAGGTTGGACCATATAAACTTCCTCTCTGAGATAGCCATGAAGAAATGCATTACTTACATCAAGCTGTCTGAGAGGCCAATTAAATTGAATTGCCTAAGATAAGATGATTCTGACAGTAGGTGGTTTGATAACTGGACTGAAAGTTTCTTCAAAATCTATTCCATATTGTTGATGAAACCCCTTGGCAACTAATCTGGCTTTGTATCTGTTGATGGACCCATCACTGTTGTGTTTAAGCCTAAACACGCACTTGCAACCCACTAAATTTTGAGTGGGAGAAGGTGGTACCAAAACCCAAGTGCCTTGCCTCTTAAGAGCTGCAAATTCATCATCCATTGCTGAGCACCATTGAGGAAACTGTGCTGCAACTTTATAGGTAGGAGGCTCCGTGAGGGTGTAGTCAGGCTTTGTAGTGGATCTGACCTTAATGGATTTGGGACCACACTGCACTTTTGGCTTAGAAATAGGGGCATGTAGAGCTGCATCAGTCATAGCAGCAAGAGCCTTGGGTTTAACAATGCCATCTTTTGATCTAGTAATCATGGGATGGTTGTTCATAGTAAGAGGGGCCTGTGACAGTGTTACTGTAGGAAGGGCATGGTGAGATGATGTGGGGTGTGATAAAGGAGCAAGAGTAGGGATAGGCTGAGGTGAGGGTGACTGAGCAAATACAGCAGCAGGGCTTTGATATGCAGACTGAGTAGATGGGAACTGATCTGATAAATTGGCAGATAAAGGGTTGGACTGGTCAGGTAAAGAAGGTGAAGGATTGTTAAAGGGCATAGGTAACTGGGAGGCAGGTAAAGGGCAGGAAGGGATTATCAAAGGAATGGGAATATGATGGGATGGAGGTGAGTTTGAACTAGGATCAGTAGATGAACCAGTGGACAAAGGTGGTGGATAAAGAAACTCACTTTCATTGAAATGGACATGTCTTGATATATATATTCGAGAAGTAAGAGGATCTTGACAAATATAGGCTTTTGTGTGAGTAGGATAACCAAGAAAGATGCAGGAAGTAGTGTGTAGTAAGAGTTTGTGTGCATTGTAAGGTTTTAATAAGGGAAAACAGATGCAACCAAAAGTTCTTAAATGTGTAAGATCAGGTTTTGACTTGAACAACCTTTCCCAAGGAGTGGAATTTTGAAGATTAGGGGTAGGAAGTCTGTTGATTATGTGAATAGCTGTAGAGACAGCATAGGACCAGTAGGATGGAGGTAACTGAGAGTGAGAAAGCATAGTGAGTCCACACTCAACTATATGCCTATGCTTCCTTTCAGCTACTCCATTCTGCTAGGGAGTGTGAGGACAGGAGAATTGATGTACAATGCCATGAGTTGAACAGAAATGCTTAAAAGCATTGGAAGTAAATTCACCACCATTATCAGTTCTCAAGATTTTAATTTTGGAGTTTAACTGATTTTGCACAGTGGCAGTAAAGAACTTGAAAATGTCAAGAACATTAGATTTTTGTTTAAGAAGATAAAGCCAAGTAAATTTTGAGTATTCATCAACAAACAAAACATAGTATGAAAAATCATTGGAAGATGTAATAGGGGTAGGACCCCAAATATCTGAGTGTACCAATTCAAGAGGGTGAGAAGCTTGAAAATCTGAGGTAGGAAAAGAAAATTGATGCATTTTTCCACTTAAGCAATGCTTACAATGAGAGAAAATTTTATTGGCATTGGAAATACAATCATGACCAACAGAAGATAAAGCTGTATTCAAAACAGCATCACTTGGATGTCCTAATCTATGGTGCTACAGCAACCATTTGTTGGACTTATTTACATGAAAACTGGACAGCAAAGAAGTACCATTTGAAGAATGACTCTTTTGTGGAGATGACCGAGAATTGTAATGAGGAGATGGTTTGTTGAAGTGCTTGAATTGCTTGGAGTAGATAGGATAAACTCCATTTTCACTCAAGCCCTTGTAAAGGAGTTTCCCCGTAGGAATATCCTGAATTTTGATTTGATTAGCATCAAAGTAGCAAGAACAGTTATTATGCAGGCAAAATTTGTGCACAGAAAGTAAATTCAAGGCAATTCTTGGGACATGTAGGACATTTTTAAGAGTGAAGTCATGATATTTTGTGTGTAGGGTAGTATTACCTATATGGTTGATTGGTAAGGATTGACCATTCCCAACAGTAACCTGTTCTGGCCCCTTGTACTGAGATTGAACTGAGAGATTGTTGAGATTGGTAGTGAGATGATCAAATGTACCAGAATCCGCAAGCCATGGATCTTGATTATTAGCAATAGCTGCATTAGACACACTGGCCATAGCAACAAGTTTTTGTGGAGGATTTTTGCCTTGATAAGCAAAATTCATCCTGTGATAGCAATCCAAAGCTGAATGTCCAGACTTCCCACAGATTTGGCATGATGGTCTTTCATGCTTAAAGCCTTGAGAAGATGTTTGTTGAGGAAAATTCTGAGAGGAAGCATACTGAGGAGAGAAATTGTGTGACTGAGAAGAGAAATTGTGAGAGGCTTGTGGTGAGAAATACTGTTGATTTCCACCATGATTAAATCTGCCTCCACCTCTTCCTCTGTTTGCATTATTTCTTCCTCTTCCTCTCCCTGAACTATGATTCTGTGACTGGTTTGATGTATTACCATTTGCTTTTCCATTAGAAGCAAATATGGCAAGATTATGAGAAATTGAATCCATGTGATCTGTCATAGCCTGTTCTTCACTCTGCAACATAATAGCTAGTTGCTCATAAGTGATTGGATCACTCCTAGTACGAATTGTAGAACAAAAGTGTGCAAATTCTCTAGGAAGTCCTCTTAGCATAATGCAGATCAGCTCTTCATTGTCAACTATCACTCCAACAGCAAGGAGTTTATCACGAGCAATTTTGATCTTCTGGATGAATGAATTCACAGATTCATTTCCTTTCTTGATACTTTGTAATTCAAGCTTGAGATTCAGAATGTTAGCTCGTGATGTGGAAGTGAACCTTTGTTCTAAGGTGTTCCATACTTCCTTTGAGCTAGTGATGCCAACAACCAATGAGAAAACTTGTGGAGTCAGTGTTGAGTTGATCAGGGAAAGGAGTGCCTTATCCTTGATCTTCCAAGTGTGAAATTCAGGATTAGCAACTGAAGTTGCATTTCCAGTAGTATCTAGTACAAACTGTGATGGCTTCAATGCTGTGCCATCAATATGTTCAATTAGTGAATAAGCCTCTAGTATGGTGAGTAGCTGATGCTTCCATGGGATATAGTTGGTGTAGTTAAGCTTGATTGACATAAGATTTGACATATTAGAGAGAAAAAACAATGGCGATTGAATTGCAGTGGGCAATGTGCAAGTTGAAGATACAGAAGCAGAAGGTATGGTGTTTGGTTGAATTGGAGTTGTGTGTATGGTTTGAGTTGCATCAATTGGTGTTGTTGAAGCCATAGATCTTGGCTCTGATACCATGAAAAGTTTTGAAGCTTGTGAGTATGAACAACAATGGCAGCAATAGGAACAAACAATGAAAAGATGTGAGAGAGAGAGAGTGAGAGGGAGAGAGAGAGAGAGATTCTGGAAAGAATTCTCAGAGAAAATATATTTCACAAAGCTTAATGAATTACAATACTCAAGGAGTTTATATAGCATAAATATTCAAGAACGTCCCAGAGATTAAAACCGTTCTAACTGAAAATAACCTACTCCTCCTTATGCTCTGCATCATGCTCCGTGATTCAAGGAATAACAGCTGGAAGACTTGAAGATAGTTGGAGCTCTCTCTGAAGTGGACTTTGAAACCCAGACTGAAACAGAGCACTTGGAAGGAGTTTTGAACAAGACGAAGTATAACCAATTATACTAAAACGCTCCATTTCATTTAGACAATGCTCAGCGCAACCCAAAATGACTCGTTTCATGAAGAATAAAAATAGGCTAGTTATACGGCACCGTTTCTAATTAGACACTAGCCGTTAACTAGCCGTTGAATGCTCTGAGTTATCTTCTTCTACTTTCACTGAGTGCTTTGGGTTACTATCTTCAACAAAGAGAAGGGATAGCATCCCCTGTGACTAGCTAAGAAGAAAACCCTCCTTCCCATAACAGCATGCACACGCCATCTAGTCTCACCGACCAGAACATGGGGAATGGGGGCCTTGGCAAGATGGACCAGGTATCATGTACAGGATCATAGACCTCAACCAAATATCGTTTTCATAGTTTTCCAAGTCAAGGCTAGCACTTCCAAATCCTCTTCTGCAGTATGATCATGATGCTGATGCTGTTGTGACAAACTGGTTTCCCTCTTTCCTGAAACCATCGTGACTGGACGGAAGAGGTTCTGATGATGATGAAGAACTGAGAATTTTGATTTATTTTGAAGGCATGTAAGGAACGGTGGAGTAATTTGCAATTGCTGATGATGCGGTTGTGACAAAACCGAAGTCATCGTGACTGACGGCACGGAGGAGAAAGGAGGTTCTGATCATCATGATGAAGAAGAACGACTAGGATTTTCTTATTTGATTTGGAGGCGTTTTGTTTGGAATAATAAAAAGGTGAACTACAAGGTTTTTTTTTTTTATTTTTTATTTTTGTGCTTTCACAATTTTCTATCTTTTAATTTTTTTTTTTTTAGATTCGACAAATTTTAAATGAATTGGTCTCTTAGCTGAGTAGAGAGGAGATCCTAGTGTGAGGACTTAGAGCTTCAAGCAATACACAAACCTTAACGGTAATCTCAGTAATTATTCAGTAGCAAGTCAATAAAAATTAAATTACAGTAAAAAAAAAAAAAAAAAAAGGGAACCGGGTCACTCTATTTTCTTGGCCTATTTTCTTTATTTATCATTTTTTTTTTTTAAGATTTCAATTATGATTGTTCTTTTTTTATTTGGATTACAGAAGGAGATTAACATAATCTTTGAATAGGAAATTAATGCAAGCTAAACCAGCTACCACCCTTTTTTTTTTTTTTTTTTTTGATAGGAAGACTGTAAATACTTTTATTGAAACTGGAATGCAACAGTAACATCATGGTAAAGAGCTTGTTCTAAAAAACAAGGGTTCTCTTCGACCCACACAGAAAAATCAGCAATGCCATAAGCATGCTTTGCTAATAAATGGGCTGGCCTATTGCCTTGCCGACCAATATGAGAAAACTCCACAGAGCGAAACTCATGGGATAGTGACAGGACGTTATAAACCACTGCTGCTACCGAGGCTGGTGAAGAGGAGACTTCCTTTAGAGCATTTACTAACACCAACGAGTCACCTTCAAGTTCTATATCATGGATGAGCAGGTCCTTAGCAAACAGTAGGCCAAGCTCAAGAGCCTTCGCCTCCGTCTCCACAGGTCCCAGAGGTGCCATAATCTTCTTACTGCATGCTCCAACCACCCTACCTTCATCGTCTCTGATTAGCACCCCCACCCCGGCAGCTTTTTGTGCAGCAAAAACTGCACCGTCCACGTTGACCTTGTACTTCCCCTGCTTCGGTGGATGCCATTTCGGTTGCTCCCTGCTCTGTGCTACAGGTGGTTGCTCATAGCAGACCAGGTACTCCCTCAGGTACTCCAAAGCGTGATCAACCACAGCCCTACTGCACCTTTTTTCCCCTCCGTTTCTAGCCTTGTTCCGGTCAGTCCACATTGCCCATGCAACCAACACCATTTTATCTACCTCGTCACTCTCCCATTTTACCACCATTACCACGTACCACATGAGATCCATAAATGAAGAGAACTGAAGATTAAGCTGTCCAACAAATAGGTCGGACAACCTCCATACTTCCTTTGCTTTGGAGCAGCACCAGAACATGTGCCCTGAGGTTTCCACTTCTGCTTGGCATACCTCGCAACTACTCTCCATTAGGACCTTCCTTCTTTTAAGGTTATCTTTAGTGGGCAAAGAGTCCTGGCAAGCCCGCCACGCAAAATGCCGGACTTTGTGAGGAATACTCATACTCCACAAATATTTCCAGAATTTCCTTTGGTTGCTTTCATCCGAACCACATGCTATTCCACCCTTGGATGCTTCCTCCATCGCAACCCAATAAGCACTCCTTACAGTAAATATCCCTGTTGTCGTTGGGGCCCATACTTGCCTATCCTCCTGCAAATTTGCGCTCAACACAATCCCATTTATTATCTCTGCCTCATGGGGCAAGAAAACATGGTTTACGACCTCCTGTTTCCACATCCCTCTATTAGCATCAATCAGCTCTTCCACCCGTGCATCCTCCTGGAGAGTAGACAGAGGAGAGGTGACTTTAAAAGAGGAAGGAGTAGGCAGCCATTTGTCCTTCCAGATTTTTATGCTTCTCCCATTCCCCACTTGCCAACGAAGACCTTTCCAAACAACACCTTGTGCAGCCAATATGCTTCTCCAAGCAAAAGAAGGATTATTTCCATTGCTTGCCTCTACAAATTCACAATTAGGAAAATATTTTGCCTTGAAAACCTTGACCATAAGAGAATCCCCACCCCTTTGTAATCTCCACCCTTGTTTAGCCAGAAGAGCAAGATTAAACTGCTTCAATTGCTTAAACCCCATGCCACCTTTCGCTTTTGGAGCACAAAGCTTTTCCCAACTCATCCAAGCCATCTTCCTTTCATCCTTGCATTGACCCCACCAAAAATTCCTTATCAAGCTTGTCATTTCATCACACAGTGAATCAGGAATTTTAAAACAACTCATGGTATAAGTTGGAATTGCCTGTGCTACTGCTTTTATAAGGATTTCCTTACCCGCCTTAGACAATAGTTTCTCCTTCCAGCCAGCAAGTTTTTTGTGCAGCTTATCTTTAACCTCCTTGAAGGTATTCTTCTTATTTCTTCCCACCAATGAAGGTAATCCCAGGTACTTCTCATGTTGTTTAATAACTTGGGCCCCAAACTTAGCCTTGATCTCATCTTGAACTTCCTTTATGGTGTTTCTACTAAAAAATAATGAGGTTTTAGTCCTGTTAAGCTGTTGCCCTGAAGCTTGCTCATACACCCCTAAAATCCCTTGAAGGGTCTCACATTCTTCAATTGTTGCTTTACAGAAAATGATACTATCATTTGTAAAAAATAAATGGGACAACCTAGGACCCCCCCTACAGATAGAGACCCCCTCCAAAACACCGTCAGATACAGCTTTCTTAATTAAAGCAGAAAGACCTTCAGCACAAATTAAGAAAAGATAAGGAGAAAGAGGATCACCTTGTCTTATGCCTCTTGATGGTGTAATTTTATCACTCAGTTTGCCATTAATCTTGACAGAATAAGTGACAGAATTAATGCACTGCATCATGAGCCCCCTCCATCTTGGTGCAAAACCCAGTCTCTCCATGATTTTCTCCAGGCAACCCCACTCTACCCTGTCATATGCCTTACTCATATCGAGTTTCAAGGCCATCTCCCCTACATTACCCACTCTTCTTTGACTTATGTGGTGCATAGTCTCAAAGGCAACTAAAACATTGTCAGTTATTAGCCTGCCATTCACAAAGGCACTCTGTGTTTCACTGATAATTGAAGGGAGAACTCTCTTCAGTCTATTGGCCAGTGTTTTGGATGCTAGTTTATAGACCACATTACACAAACTAATTGGTCTATATTCTGACACCCGTTTCGGATTTTTTATCTTTGGAATAAGCACAATATGGGTCTCATTGAAATTTGGAGGCATCACCCCAAGATTTAAGAAATCTAAAACTGTCTTGATAACAACCTCACTTACTGTAGGCCAGAATTGTTGAAAGAAAAGGGGTGGCATCCCATCTGGGCCCGGTGCCTTTAGTGGGTACATTTGTTTTAAGGCTCGTGTAACCTCATGTGGTTGAAACTCCCGTATCAAACTTGAGTTCATGCTCTCAGTGACCTTAGGCTGCACTGCCTCCAGTAACTCAGTAAACTCAGTGGGATTACTTGAAGTGAATAACTCTGAATAATACTCTTTGAATATCCTCTCCACTACTCTTTCATCTTCCTACCAACATCCTTCCCCATCATAGATGCCTTCAATCAAATTCTTTTGGTATCGGGCTGAAGCTTTAGCATGAAAGAACCTGGTATTGCGATCTCCCTCCTTGAACCAGTTGAGTCTGGACCTCTGTTTCCACATCGTTTCTTCCTTGTCCAGCCAACAGTTAAGTTGCACTCTTGTTTCTTTTAAGTCATTTATAATCTCCCTTGAAGTTGGTTGTAGTTCAAGCCACTCCAGATGTTTTTGCAGCTGGGATATCTTCTTACCAACGTGTCCAAACTCGGTTTGGTTCCATGCGGACAGTTTAGTCCGACATGAATCCATGCACGAAAGAATTGGGAAGCTATGAACTGAAATAGTACCTTCCATCCACGCCTCAGACACGATCTGCTCACATTTTGGGTCCTTGAGCCACATGGACTCAAATCTAAATAATTTCCTTGGCTTCTTTCTTTTAGGCTTTGGACGAAAACATAGTAAAATCTGGCTATGATCCGAAGTGGAAGAAGGTTTATGAATGACCACGGCATCAGGGAACAAATCACTCCACTCCCTTGAAACCAACGCCCTATCAAGACGTTCTTTTATTTGAACTCCATCCCTAGTTTGATACCACCACGTAAACATAGGCCCAATAAACTTTACCTCATGAAGCCCACATAAATAAATAGCATCTTTAAATCTCTCCATTTGTCTACTGGGCCTCTGCATGCCTCCTTCTTTCTCATCCTCACATGTGATCTCATTGAAGTCCCCTATGACAACCCATGGAAGTTGGCTGCCATTGCTTAAGGACTGAAGGTTGCGCCAAGATTCAGGTCTCAAAGAAGTATTTGGGTTCCCATAAAACCCAGTTAAATGCCACTGCCCCTCATGACCGCCCCCTTCAACTCTAGCATCAATATATGTTAATGTAGCATTTTGCACCTGCACAGTAGCCTCTGACTTCCAAAATAAAGCTAATCCACCACTCAGCCCATTACTAGGAACCACAAAACTATTCTTAAAACCACATCTGTCTCGTACATTGCGCATCCAATCAACATTCGATTTCGTTTCCATTAAGAAAACAAAACTGGGATCTTCTAACCTAATAGCCTTCTTCAAGGCATTCACTGTCTGGGGGTTCCCAAGCCCCCGACAGTTCCAACTTAGGATACTCATTGAGCCCGGCGGGGTTGCTTAGCAACCTCCGCCGCTCCTAGGTGTGTAGCAAATAGCATACTAAGTTGTTTGGTCTCCTCGTCCACCTTCTGTTTCTTCTCAGCTTCACCCCTTCCCTCCTTTAAACCATCAGGTCCCTCTGTCTTACGCTTTATCCCAACTTCAATCCCTTGGGCCTCTATCTCCATACACTCCTTAGGCTTATGTAATAACCTAGTCCAGCTGCCCTTCTTTGGCCCTAGAGAGTCATTGGGCTTTCTAGTCGGCCCACATGATACTTTGTTTTGGGCTTGTGCATTTTTCAGCCCCTCCTTCTTTCCAGCTGCCTTCTTCCCTTTACTACTATCTTTTTCCTCAACCCACCCCACTTGAAACCCTTCCCGTGTTGGACCTGTCCCCATCTCCCCCTTATCTACTATTTTTGAAATTCCCTCTCCCAACACCTGAGACTCCGTGTTTTGTTTAGCACTATTAGAATGCCCAGCACTCTTATTTAATTGCTGAATTATCTCCGTCACAACCGGGTGATGATTATGGTGATCCTCCAGAATTTCGCTGTCAATATCCTTTATAATCTCCTCAAAATCCGCCCCCGAGTCCTTTGGAGCTGAAATCGCCGCAAATCTAGGACTCCCCGTGTTTTCCTCCAGTCTTGCTTGTCCGTCACTTTCCGGCACCATCACCGGAGATTGAAAAGAACCCTCATCCACATCCTTTCCACCTTCCTGGAGTAATGGTCGCGACGGCCCTACCTCCTTCCTCTGTCGCTGTGCAGGCAGTGCAGTCCCCTTGTATGACGACGGCTGGTGCATGCCCTCTCCAAAACCCTTCACTTCTATAGTCTGTCTTCTTCCTGGGCTGAACTGCGATGCACGGATCCAATGCCCAAGCTGTTGGCTCTCCATTGGGAGCGTACCCTTGCTGCCCAACCATAATTCACAATCCTTGTCGTCATGCGAAAGCATACCACACCAGAAGCAAATGTTGGGTAAGCGTTCATATTTGAACGAAACCCAGCTCTCCGTATCTTCATCGAATGATACTTTCCTCCCTCTGCACAGCGGCCTAGAGATATCAACAGACACCCTAACACGCATGAATGTCCCACCTTTCATTTCATTAGTGTCTCTTGAAACAGTAACTGGTCCAATTGTCTCCCCGATTTCGACTGCAGCTTTAGGGGTCAAAAATTGATAAGGGAGATCATGGACTTGAACCCAGAAAGCACTCGACTTGAAATCTAATTCTTTTAAGGGTTTGCTCCCATCGAAACGCTGAAACACCACCAGATGGCGGTCAAAGGACCAAGGTTCCCCTAGTAAAACTTTTTCCACATCCACTTCCAGATCAAACGCAAAAAGTAAAATATTATTCCCAACATTGGTGATCTGGAAACTCTCCTTAGTCCTCCAAAGTGGCCGGAAAGTCCGTGCCACTGCTTCCATATTCAGAGCTCTCCTTGTCAGGAATTTCGCCGCCAGAACATGCTCAGAAGCACGTTGGTGGTTGGACAACTTCACCTTCCTACCCTCTTTCACTGATAGAGAAAGCTTCTCGCATCGGCTCGTAAGGTCATCCATCCCACTGTGAAAACCTCCCTCAGACCTCACTGAAACCCTACTAGTATGAAACTATAAGGACCTGTCCTCCTACTCCGAAGATAAGAGGAACACCAATACTACAGACTAAGGTTTAGGTTTTTGCAAAACCCTAGACCCCTAGACTGAGAACACGTTAATTCGGTGAAGTTCTTGTAGTGTCATAGACCTCGTGATCAGCTTATCCACCCAGCTACCACCCTTTGAAATTATTAATTCACTGTCCTATATTCATATTTAAATGGCTAAAATCCAAAACTAGCATTTTAAGTTTCAACTTTTGTCATTTTAATCATCTAAATTTCAGTTTTGTTATTTCAGTTCTCTAAATTTCAAATTTTGTTAATCAGTATTCAGTTACCCTTCGGTTAAGTGCTACTGTTAACTAAGCCAAAACGACGCCGTTTTGGGCTTTTTATTTATTTATTTATTTTTTAAATTTCGTAATTAAAACAAAATGGAAAACTGTTATTAAAAAAAAAAAAAAGAACGTCGTTCCCCTGCCCTGAAAATCAAAACCAAAAACCCCACTCCATCGATACCCTCACCCTCTAGCCTCACCCATTTCCGAGAAAACAATTGACAAAATAGCGAGAGATCGAGAGGGGGAAAGGGAGAGGGAGAGATCGGAGGAGAGGGTGAAATACTTATAGGGGGGACCATGAAAATGCTAGACTGGCCACTTTGAAAAAGGAAGATATGACACGAGAAGCGTTATTTTAGTTGCAGAAGTACCAAATGTGAATAACACTGTAAGTTTAAATTTAGGACTCATATTTTCAAGATTAGGAAATTTTCTCAACAATTGGAGTTCTTTTAAAAAAAACTACACAAGATGGACTTCAACTTCAAAAGATGATCCTTTTTGGCTTTAATGAGAAAACTGTGCATAATTCAGTTTCTTTTTCATACAATTTTATGAATATTTAATGGTAACACTTCTCGTCCTAGTGTATGTCCAACTTGAACTCTCTTTTACAGTTCTGGGGTTCGTTAGCACAGCAAAGATGATGGCTCATTAAGGAATAATAAAACTGAATTGCATATGCCTAGAGGACTCCATGTTCTGATGATGTCTCTCTTTTTAGCATATTCTGCTGATGCTGTGCACGTATGCTCTATCAGGTGTTGCTTTCCTCCGATCTCTCCCTCTCCCTTTCCCCCTCTCGATCTCTCACTATTTTGTCAATTGTTTTCTCAGAAATCGGTGAGGCTAGAGGGTGAGGGTATTAGTTGGGTTTTTTGTTTTGATTTTTTTTTTTTTTAAATAATAGTTTTCCATTTTTTTTAATTACGAAATTAAAAAAAAAAAGCCGAAAATGGTGTTATTTTGGCTTAGTTAAGAGCAGCACTTAACTAAAGGGTAACGGAATATTGAATTGACAAAATTTAAAACTTAGAGAACTAAAATTATAAAACTAAAATTTAGAAGACTAAAATAACAAAAGTTGAAACTTAAAAGGTCAGTTTTGGATTTTGGCCTATTTAAATCTATCCTCATCAAGAAGAAAGTTTTCACCACAAAGGAAGCCTTACCAATTCTTGTACTTACTTCCCTATTGAATCCCATTTTTTCTCTCTCACTAGTTATGTAAGACATTAAGATGGAAAGATTGCTATGTGCCCTCTACTACTCTATACCTCTCTCATGCATAGGTGAGGATAATAGATTAGAGTTTTTATTTATTTATGGGTAAATTATATAAATGGTCCATATCTTTTACACTATATGTCAATTTTGTTCCTAATTTTTCAATTATGTCAATTTGGTCCATATTTTTTTAGTGTCGTATCAATTGAGTCAAAATCTTCTGTCCCATTTTTCTTTCTCCACTCTATACTCCACCAATAAATACTTGCCATGTGTTCACCTAATTAATTAAATACTATCATTATTGACTTATTAATACTACAGTTATTAATTAATAGTAGTATTTAATTAATTAGATGAACACATGACAAGTATTTATTGGTGGAGTATAGAGTGGAGCAGGAAAAAGGGGACAGAAGATTTGGACTCCGTATCAATTTGGTTCATGTCATTTGGAAAGAAAAATTTAACTTGTCAAATAGAAAAATAAAAAATTGATTTACCTACCACATTAATTGCCAATTGTGCAGCCATGTCATATTAAAAAAAAAAAAACACCAAAGTTTTCATGTGAGTTAAAGTTTGGGAAAAAAACGAAATCTCTAACTTTCTCTCTCTAGCCAAATTGCTCTCTCTCTCTCTCTCATCACAATGCAACTAAAACAAAATTTTGCATAACTTTCTTACATGTTTCTCATTCAAAATCCATTGCTAGGGATTTGGTTGCCCCCTAACTTTCTCTCTCTCACTTTGTAAAACTAGAACAAACCCATGTTTAAAACCATAAAAACATGGACCAGCATGTGGCCAACCCAATCTACACTTCTAAACACTATTACTAACAAATTGGCAAGATTAATATAAGAAAGTTAGGGATTTTGTTTTTTTTCCCAAACTTAAACATAGGTGTGAACTTTGTTTTGTTTTTGTTTTTGTTTTTTAAATATAACATGGCTACATGGTTGGTATTTTTAAATTTTTTTTTTTTTTTGATAACTGCACGGTTGGTAGTTGATATGACAATTAAATCAATTTTTTTATTTTTTCCCTTTGACATGTTAGATTTTTCCATTTAAGGGATAATGTCCGTGATCAAATTGACACGACAGTGAAAGGTTTAGAGACCAAATTAACACAATTGAAAGGTTAGGGATGAAATTGATATATGGTGTAAAAGATAGAGACTATTTATGTAGTTTACCCTTTATTTATTTATATATATATATATATATATTTTTTTTTTTTGGGTTTTGTCAAAAGAGAAAAATATGTTATATTTATTTTGTTAATATAAACACACACACGAGTTAGGTAATACCTGTACCTGACCAGTCAAGTTTGGGCACAAAGAAAAAACCTCCACCTATTGGGTCGAGTTGGGTATCCATTATTGCCGAATTTTGACCATCCCTAAGTACGTAATCTTTTTTTTTTTTTTTAGAATCAATACCGTGCATTTTATTGATCAAAGGCTTTATAAGTCAGCCTGAAGTACATCTGCAAGTTTTGGTGGTACATCTTCCATCCAGACTTGTAAAAAAGGGGAAAGGATTGCTCGTCTCGCAAGTGAGTGAGCTACAACATTGCATTGCCTATGTACATGTGAATAACTTACATCTGACAAACAAGAGGCTAAATACCGTATATCCTGAACAATGTGTCCAAAGTGTGCCAAGGTGTACGAACCATTTTTGAGAGCAGCGATAAGGGTTTGAGAGTCTCCTTCCAACACTACTCGGGTGAAACCAGTTTCTTGTGCTAGGATTAGCGCTCTGCGTGCTGCCAACGCCTCCACTTCGATGCATGTTGAGGGAAGGGGAATTTGTTGAGAAAGGGACGCCATGACCTGCCCACCTCCATTCCTAATTACCACGCCAATACCCGCACAGTTGTCTGCCTGAAACAGAGCACCATCAAAGTTGATTTTGTAATACTCATCATCAGGTGGTGTCCATCGTGCTGGTATTCTTCTCACAACTGAGGTCGTGACTGTGTTATGCAGTGAAAATTCCCACAATCTGTCTTTGGCCTATGAGAGTAGCTGTCCAAGTGTACCACAAGTTTTCCCAAGCCGAAGATTATTCCTTCTATTCCACAAAGCCCATACTACCATAGAGAAAAGGGCTGGATCTCTATTCTCTGCAAGAATATTGCCAATGATATCAAGAAAAGAAGTTTTTTGCCATAAGCTACTATGATTCCATAATGGAGTTATGGACCATAGTTCTTCAAGCTTCGGACATTGATAAAGAGCATGGAGTACATCTTCGTGCTGCCCCTGACAGATTTCACAACAGTCATCTGTAATAATTTTTCTCCTCACCAAGTTCATCTTTGTAGGTAGTGAATTTTTGGCTGCCCTCCAAACCAGATGTTTTACCTTACTCGGAACTGACAAATTCCAGATTGCCTACCAAAGTGGTTTCAAGAGCTCATAATCTGATTGCCCAGGTCGGTTGTGTGCTTCTTCAAGTTGCAGAAATTTGTAACCCGATTTTACTGAATACTCTCCATTTGGGTTGTTAGGCCAAATTAATGCATCCGGCTGATCTGTGTGGCAAAGGGATATTGTGCGCACCATGGTTGCTTCAAATGCCATAAAGTTTGACTTTAGTGCATCCAACTTCCAACACCTCTGGTCTTGATCAATGAGGCTGCAAACTTTTGTCACACCCCCCATGTTCCTGCTTGGTGACAGAATTTTTGGCAAGTGCTTGAGGGGCAGCCATCTATCTCCCTATATGTCCACTAACTTCCCATCCCCTATTCTCCATATTGCCCCTCTTCGGATTACCTCCCCCCCCCTAATTATGCTTTTCCAGGCATAAGAGGCCGAACTTGGTGAAGCTGCTTCCATGACCGAACAGTTGGGAAAATTTTTTGCCTTGAACACTCGGTAAAACAATGAAGTTTTGTCATGCAACAAGCGCCATGTTTGTTTTGCGAGCAATGCATCATTAAAATGAGATAAATCTTTAAAGCCCAAACCACCTTGTGACTTTGGCTTACATAGATCTTCCCACCTTATCCAATGTACTTTCCGTCCATCCCCCCGTTGTCTCCAAAAGAATTGTCAGATTTGTGCTTCAATATCATGACACAAGCCACTTGGTAATTTGAAACAAGACATGGTATACGCAGGGAGCGCTTGGGCCACTGCCTTGATCAAGATTTCCCTCCACGCTTGAGATAAAAGCTTTCCCTCCCATCCTTGGAGTTTTTTCCATACCTGCTGCTTTATATTATCAAAGCTTTCCTTCTTCTTTCTACCAATAAAACTAGGTAGACCTAGGTATTTCTCATATTGTTGAACAACGGAAACACCAAGAGCATCTTTGATTGCATCCTGTACCCCTTGAGATGTGGATTTGCTAAAGAATAGCGTTGTTTTATCTCTATTGATTTGTTGGCTTGATGCTCTTTCATAGGTGGCCAGGATCTCCAACAGCTTTGCACACTCCTCTGTCTTAGACTTGCAAAAAATAAGGCTGTCATCTGCAAAAATGAGGTGTGTTAGTTTAGGTCCGTTTTTGCAAATTGATACACCCCTTATATCTCCCACAATCTCCGCCTTTCTAAGTAGGCCATGGAAGCCCTCCGTACATAGCAAGAATAAATATGGGGAGAGAGGGTCACTTGGCGTAACCCCCTAGTTGGTGTGATTTTCCCATGTGGCTCACCGTTAATCAACATTGAGTAAGTAGCTGAGGAGATGCATTGCATCATTAGTTGGACCCAAGTATCATCAAACCCCATTTTTTTTCATCAGTTTCTCCATATATGGCCATTCCACCCTATCGTAGGCCTTAGACATATCTAGTTTGAGTGCCATATAGCCTACCTTCCCCGAGCTATGATTTCGCATGTAATGAAGAGTTTCAAAAGCTACCATTATATTATCTGAGATCAACCTGTCCGTCATGAAGACACTTTGTTGTTCAGAGATTATCTGTTGTAGGATTTTCTTCAACCTGTTTGCCAACACTTTAGAGAAAATTCTGTATAATACATTGCTAAGGCAAATGGGACGATATTGAGAGATAAATTTCAGATTTTTTACTTTGGGGATTAAAATAATAAAAGAATGACATAATAACTTAGGGAGGGTACCCGAATTCAAATATGACAAAATAGCTTCAATTACATCACTACCCACCAAGGACCAATAATTTTGATAGAAAAGATAGGCATACCGTCCGGACTCGGTGATTTCAATGGAGCCATCTGTTTGAGGGCCACTTCAACCTCCTCAGCTGTGAATTCCCGAGTTAGTTCTTGATTCATATCCATAGATACTACCTGTGGAATCTGCTCTAGGATTTCCTCAAAACTATTTGGGCTCGAAGTGGTGAACAACTCTTAATAAAACTGCAAAATGGTGTTTGCAATTCGGTCAGGATGTGTACTCCACTGCCCCTCATGATTATACAGCCCTTTGATGTAATTTTTTCGTCTTCTTTGTGATGCCTTACTGTGGAAAAAAGTAGTGTTACGATCCCCCTCTTTTAACCACTGCACTTTAGCTCGTTGTCTCCACAGTTTAGCTTCCCGGTCCATGAGTAAGTTTATCTCCTTCTCAAGCTTCTTCAATCTGTGCACAGATCCTCCATTAATGGCCACCCTCTCGGCTTGAGCCTTCAATTTCCGTTTCTTCTCTAATTCTCTCCGAACATTCCCAAAATTGTCCTTACTCCATTTAGTTAATTCTGTTCCACATGCTTCGATTTTCTTCAAGATTTTCCTTCCACCCAATTCTGAGTATGATCTCTGCCACATTGCTTTAATGGTTTCCCCACACCCACTCTCACTCATCCACATTTGCTCGAATCTAAATGGCCTCTTTTGTTTGCACTCCATCCCCTCCGGCACAATCCATAAAGGCTTATGATCAGAGGTGGTTACATCTAGGTGGTAGATCTTTGTATTCTGAAATTTTGAGAACCAATCGTTAGTCACCATCGCCCTGTCCAGCCTCTCCCATACTGTGTAATTGTCAAAATGTTTATGCCAAGTGAACCTCGACCCCATATAGCCTAAGTCCATAAACCCACATTCGTCTATAATGTCACGAAAAGCTTGCATCTGCCCATGAGGTCTGATCCGCCCACCCAATTTTTCTGCTTGTTTTGCAACCTCATTAAAATCCCCCGCACAAATCCATAGGGCAGCACTTCGATTTTTCAAACTCCATAATCACGCCCAAGCTTCATGTCTCAATTGAGTATCTGGTTCGCCATAAAACCCGATAAATCTCCACTCCTCAGTCTTATTTTTGTTGACTGTAGCATCTATGTGATTCTTTGAAAAAGTTTCTATTGTTAGGTCAAACTCTTCCTTCCAATAGAGTACCAACCCCCCTGCCTTATGTCTTCTGGGTGCCACAAATTTATTTTTGAATTTCAAACGATCTTGAATTTAAGTTGGCCTTGCTTTATCTGTCCATGTTTCGGCTAAGAATACAACGGAGGGATCTTTTGCCCTCACCATATTTGTGAGCTGGTCTTCTGTTCGTTGGTTCCTAAGCCCCTGACAGTTCCAACATATTAGACTCATTGGTTCTGGCGGGGTTGGGATTCAACCTCCGCCAATATCTTTGTGTTGTTCTCGCCCCTCTGAGAAACAGTTTTTCTCTTTTTCTGTAACTCAGGTTAACCCCTCATGGTGCTTGTACTTCTCTTCGACCCCACTGTGTCCTCCATAATAACACCTGTCCCTGTATTGATTTAGTTCTGGCGCTTCCACGTAGCTGTGTTTATGACAGGTATATTTGTTGCATTGAGTATATGTGAGAGTGGTGTGCGAGCTGGTTGGTATAGTGGTTAACCATGTGCCTAGGATCTACCTATTTCAAAGATCTCATTAATTGTCAAAGATTCAAAATCATTTTCCTTACCCGTGCATGATATATTTTTGGTGATCAGCTCTGGCGATGGATCATATTTGTGGATATCACGGTCTAATTCCTGGATTTGCTCCTCAAACAAATCAGCAGATACACTTCTGATCTTCATATTTGCGTGTGGGGGGTTTGATTCCATTTGGAGCTCGTGATTTGTGGATTTTTGATTCCCCCCTAGCTGATTTTGCTCCTGAAAATCTGCTACCTCATTATCCCTTTCCGTGGCACCCTGACTTTCCATGTTTGGCCTTATGATCTCCGGTGATGGATCGCCCCGTCGAACCACCACAGGGGGCTGTTTGGTTATCGCTGAGCATGGTGTAGTCTTGGCTGTCTTCTTCTTACTATAGAAACCTGGTACTGAGATCGTAGTTCTTCGTGATTGCACAAAGGGAGGAGCTCGAATCCATGCCCCAAACTGTTGTGACTCAACTGGAAGAGTGCCTTCACTCTCTATCCACAGTTCACAGTCTTTATCATCGTGCATGAGGCTTCCACACCAATAGCACAGATTGGATAGCCTCTCATACTTAAACAACACCCATAATTCTTTACCAGATTCCAAATAAATTACTCTCCCTCGATTCAGTGGTTGAGACATATCAATTGTTACTTGAACTCTGATGAATCCATCGCCTTCTGTAACTGCACCCTCTGATGGTTCGTGTACTATCCCAATTGCCCCACATATTTTTTCAACCACCTTCCTTGTTTTGAATCGAATTGGGATGTCATGTACCTGTACCCAAAAAGTAATCCGATTAAATTGCATATCAAGAACATCAATTTCCCTGTCATATTGTTGCAGCACCATTAAGTGTTTATCAAAGCTCCAAGGCTCAGCCTCGATGATTTGATCTATCTCTTCTCTATTATCGAAAGTGAAGAGGATAATATGATCACCCTCCTTTTAATCTTGAAACCATTCTTTGATCTGCAAAGCGGTGTGAATGTTTTGGCTATAGCGTCCATGTTAAGTGCCCTCTTCGTCAAAAACTTTGCAGCAAGAACAAAGTCTGTAACCGCCTCCTCTTCCTTAATTTGAAAATTGGATCCTTCTACGTCTGAGAGTGTGAGATAGCTCCATGATTTTGTTAATTCCTCCATACCAATAAGACCAGAATAAAAAGACTAAAGATAAAAAACTGTTTCCCCACCCCCAAAGGAAAAGGAAAACCCACAAAGCCTAAAGGTAAGTGTTAAGGACATATTTTATGTAGTTGACTAATCTTTTGACAAAACGCACTTTACTTGTAATTGGGTAGATCTAAGATGTGTTTAATACTTCAAGGAGCATGTTGTTCAAGTCTAGTATTAAAGCCATGAAGATTGGACCAAGAAACAAGTGAAGAACAGGTGTTCATTAAAACTGGACAGATAGCTCGACATCTGTGGACAGATAGCTCAACAGCTGCTCGACACCTAGCTATCTATCGAGCTTCTTAAGCTTTTTCCTTATCGCAATCTCGACACCTCCTGGACACCTGGTGGATCAATCGAGAAAGTTTCTGTCTCCTCGACACCTTCTCAACACCTCCTCGATAGCTGTATCTGTCGAGCCTCATTAAACTTCGACACCTTCTTGATACCTGCTATCTATCGAGGTTACGGAAATCAGAATTTTCAGATCTGATTTTTGGGCCAGGCTTTTATATTTGTGTAGGGTTTTTTTTTCTCACAACCCTAGACCTATATAAGGCTGATTTTAGAGGCCGTCACATGAGAGAATAAAAGGAGAACATATGCAAAAGATGGCCGATGCCTTGTTCTCTCTAAAAGAAGCTACTGCGTCTTTACGCCTTAGGGTTTTGTAACCAAGTGCTTCTTGATCTTCATTGTTGATGAAGTGAAGAACTTTGCAGCCAACAATCTTCTTCTAGTTAGTGATTAAGTCGCGTACTGGGATTCGCACAATTGGTTAGTCACGTACTGAGATTCGTGCATCATCAAAGGGTGGCGTTCATATATTGAAGAGTTCAGAGGTTCTGAAGCGGTAGAAGGTTTCTGCTGGGAGTTCATCTACGGGGATTGTAGAGTTTAGGGACAAAGGTTTTGTACTAGATCTTAAACTTCTCTTTACTATAGTAGATTACATTTCGGGAAGGTTTCCTCTCAGGTTTTTTACTGTGAAATTGGTTGGTTTCATTGGTTTTCCTGGATCATCATATCTTGTCTTATTTATTTTTTCCGCTGCATGATTTTGATATGATCTTGATGTTTGTTTGTTTTAACAAGTTTTATTCATAATAAATCTAATTAACAACTTTGGTTTAAAATTTGTTGATTTTATCAACCGGGGTCTAAATTTCTCAACAGTAAGCTTGTTACCTCAAGGTACGAAGACACCTTCAAAAAAGGGACGGCTAATTCTACAACCTAGGAGAGAATGGAGAAGACCACCTTTCGCTAGGGAGAGAAACTTTTAGATTACGTTATAATAATTTATGGTAATTTAATGTGAATGTTTTAGTAATTTTACGTTACTGTAATTTTTTGTAGAAATAAACAAACCAAACACCGTAATATTTTCATTACGGTAATGTGATTGTTATGTGCATCATATATAACAGAGAACCAAACGCGGTCTAAATGCAATGGAGGATTTGGCTTGAAACATTGACCAAGTGCTACTGGGGTTTTTCTTCTTCTTTCTTCCACCCTTTTTTAGTACTTCTTTTTGCGTTAATTCTAGCCATGCAACATTGCTCTTTAGAATTAAGAAGAAGAAGAAGAAACTCGGTAATACTTAATCCTAGAATGGGGTTTTTTAAATACATATATAGTCTGTTAATCTTTGAGCCTAAATAGGCTATGTCATGTTTTAAATAAGATGAATTGGGCCGATCTTTGTGTGACCTTAGAGGCCCTATGCTTGAGCTAATCAGTCTCAATTCTAAACTCCAGGTCAGTCAAGTCCAACTTGACTCCATATCCTAACCTTTTGCCAAAATATCTATTAATAATTTGGCGGTAATCATTTTAAAGTAGACCATAAGTTTCAAATTATTTATGTACCGTGTACGAAATCTTTTAAGGTGGGCATAATCATATTCATAGTAAATAATCAAAGATAATTCTTTAGCCTAAGCGTCCTAAAAACTTATTAGAGTGGACCCAATATCGAGCTATACAATTCTTTCATAGTTTTTGTCATTTACTACTTCAAGGAAGTTGCGTACAGTACAGGCAAGCCAATCCAGCTGGTGGTTGATCTTTGATCATGTCAAGCAAGTTTGCAAACCGGAACATTTCAATTTAATATTTTTGGGGCAATAAATAGCTAGCAAACGTTTATAGAAGTAATAATTTGGGCCTTAATGAGTGAATTTGGAACACAAGTTCAATTGATAGTTTTTATTTTTATTTATTTATATATAAGATAGAAATTCTACTCTAACTTAATCTAAGTGTATATGTGAGTGAAAGCTCACTTCTGGAGACTTGAACTCCAACATTTGCCCTTTACATCTCAGAGGCCCTATGCTTGAGCTAATCAGTCTCAATTCTAAACTCCAGGTCAGTCAAGTCCAACTTGACTCCATATCCTAACCTTTTGCCAAAATATCTATTAATAATTTGGCGGTAATCATTTTAAAGTAGACCATAAATTTCAAATTATTTATGTACCGTGTACGAAATCTTTTAAGGTGGGCATAATCATATTCATAGTAAATAATCAAAGATAATTCTTTAGCCTAAGCGTCCTAAAAACTTATTAGAGTGGACCCAATATCGAGCTATACAATTCTTTCATAGTTTTTGTCATTTGCTACTTCAAGGAAGTTGCGTACAGTACAGGCAAGCCAATCGAGCTGGTGGTTGATCTTTGATCATGTCAAGCAAGTTTGCAAACCGGAACATTTCAATTTAATATTTTTGGGGCAATAAATAGCTAGCAAACATTTATAGAAGTAATAATTTGGGCCCTTAATGAGTGAATTTGGAACACAAGTTCAATTGATAGTTTTTATTTTTATTTATTTATATATAAGATAGAAATTCTACTCTAGCCTAATCTAAGTGTATATGTGAGTGAAAGTTCCATTCTGGAGACTTGAACTCCAACTTTTGCCATTTACACCTCACAAGCACTTATATTTGTGGAGTGACCATCACACTAAGGATGTGTGGTGATCAAATTCAATTAATAGTATTTTTCAATAAGATCATTTATAAATGGCTCAATTGATCCTTTGAAGGAACATTGCAATTGACCCTAAAATTGATGGTGACAAAGTGCATGCACGCCATTTATATGTATTGTTAATTGTTAATTTTTTAATTCAAAATCAAAGATATTAAAAAAAAAAAAGTAAATAAAATTTAATCCAATTACAAGTCCAACAATTTGAATATATACGGTGAATGAATTCATTAATTTCACTTACGTTTTGCTTATGCTTTGAGTACGTCATCCTAAACAAAAACTAAAGCCCATAGATAATATATTCCGCCTTATTGGACCACCAGTTTGTATACTAATAATACTATGTAGAGTTACCCATTAACAAGAGGCAAAGAACTAGAACCAACGCCCACTTTATTTTTGCAATATGGACATTTTGTAAGGCTAGCTCATTGACTACACGAGGGGTCTATTTATGGTCAATGATTTGCAATTCATATACTAATCAAGTCAAAATAACCTAATATTAAAACTTGCACGCTATGACCAATTGGGAAAAAAGAAGAAAGAATGAATTGAGGTATAGCCAATTTGTATAGAGGAATTAACCAAATAAGCAAAGCTTAGACTTCACCTGGACTAACTCTTCCTCACCCTTTCCATGCGTGTTGCAAGTTCTATCTTTCTCTTAATGGATCAAAGTCGATATTTTTATCAATGTTAGGATTCAAGAACTATAAAATTTCACAATTTGTTAAAATGATAAATTTTGATTGGAATAACATTATGTTCACATTCATTCATCTTAACTATTTTATTATAATTACAACGAGTCACGTAAATAATTATACCATTTATTGTAACAGAAAGGTCATTGTCTACTCACACGGCATAACAAACAAACCTTTCATATGCTAAATGCCAATATATATATGGCTGATGGTTCTCATCACTTTTCCCTTAAAACTGCTCACATTAATTTCCCCCCAATATATAACGTCCCCACTTTACTTTGTTTGCATCCCCTCCTCTTCCTCTCCATCCAAAACCATTCAACAGCAATGGGAAATTGCTCAGCACTTGGCAAACCCAAAAGAAAGTCTATCATTATGTCTTTTGCTCCTAAAGGACCAAAACCTATGCGCAAGTGTAACCACCAAGAGGTTTTACGGGTCATGAAAACCGATGGCAAGATTTTAGAGTACACAAGGCCTATGCTTGTTAAGAATGTCTTGATGAACTTCTCAGGTTATGGAATTAGCCTATCAAAAAAACCATCGTGGCAACTTCCATTGAATTATGAGTTAAAGGTTGGTCATGTTTATTATCTTCTCCCACTATCTAGTTCAGATTACTGTTCTTCTTCACTAGGCATGGAGGGCACAAGTAGTGGTACAAAGAGAATAAAAGTGATTATTACAAAGCAACAGCTTGAGGAATTGCTGTCCAAGAAAATATCAGTGGAGGAGAAGCTCTTGGAGATTCAGAAAGAGTCTATGTCAAGGTGGAGACCAGTGCTGGAGACCATCCCTGAAGGAAGTGAGCAGGCATGCAGTTTTTTTGTTGTTTAGGAAATATATGTTACTTTTGATAAGTAGGAAATTGTGCTTCTATGTTAAAAGCTTACCATTATTGTAATCTACTCCAGAGGACTAGAAAGAGATTACTCATTCAATAATTGGGGTCAAATCATCAAATCCACGCTTACACTTGGCCCCACAAGTGTGTGTTAAAGATTGTTAGTGGTAAGAAAGAATTATGTAAGAGGTGCACCCAAAATAGAATTGGTAAAAACTTACCAACCAACTCAACTGTTGTGAAAAAAATTATAAAATTTTGTGTGCGCTATGGATTACTCCCAACAAAATTTCTCTTACAAAACGCCAAAATGAGATCCAAAATTTCAGAACAAAGGTAGCAACATAGCTCCTAGCAAACATCCTCCCCAAAGCAGTCTGGTTTACTCCTAAGGCAAGTGAATTAACTATGAAATCCTATTTGAAAATTTCATTTTTAGACCGCTTAGATAAATATGCAGCAGAATTTTTAATTGATTATTAATGAATCTCAATTATGTGATTCACAATATTATTATAGACTAATTCTTTTTTAATTGTTCTTTTATATATATATATATATATATATATGTATGTCTGCAAGCGTGCACACGCGCGCGTACTTTGTCTTGATTATCATAACTCAGCCCCTTAAATAAAAATTCCTAATTCTACCCTTTGGTGCACTAAATATAATGCTTCCCTTTCAAAGCTCCATCTCTTGTCACTTGTCAATGTAGCTAAGTGGATTGTTTTGTATGATAATTTTGTTATCAGGATGGAGATAGGGATGTTTCGCATGTTTTTTTTCTTCGCCTTGGTGGGTTTTGATTGAGGGGGGAACCTTGTCAAGAAGCTAATTTAAATTTCTATATGGATTGATCATTAGTGGTGTTGAAACCCCAAATTAAGGTATACACACACAGACGCCCATATTCTGCCATTTCGGCTACTAAATGAATAAAAAACACATTACTTTAACACTGTGTTTGGTTGGGGTGATTTTAGGGAGGATGGAAAACATAGGGAGGAAAAGTGGGTGGAAAACAGTGTTTTCCACTGTTTGGCAAAAGAAGGAAAATACTGAGGATGGAAAACCCGGGAGAAAATTTTTTCTCCCGAGCCCACAAATCTCATCCTCCCAAATCGGAAGGAAAATTGTGGGGAGAAAAGTGGACTTATGGCATTTTTACACAAATGCCCTCTGGAATCAAGTTAAAAAAAGAAAAGAAAAGAAAGAAGGTGGGGGGGGGGGGGGGGGAGGATAGAGATATAAGGACAACATGTGGAGGAGAAAAACAAGAAAAAAGAAAAGAAAAAGAAAAAGTATGGATGAGAAGAAGGCTGAGAAAGGACAAATGATATAAAGAAAAAAAAAATCTTGAGAAATGTTACCACAATATTTTCACAATATTATTTAATAAGTATAAATAAATCTATTTCTTACCTATTATGTAACAAGGGTATAATAGTCAATTTATATAAACTACATTTTCTATCATCTCACTTTTCTTTTCAACCAAACAAAAGAGTTTTTCACCCTTTCATTTTTCCATCCCTCCAACCAAACACACACGAGAGAAAACTAAATATTTTTTATCTTCCCACTTTTCCATCCTCTTACTAATTTTCCATCCTCCTAATTTCCTACTCCTCTATCCAAACGGACCCTAAGAGAAAACTTTTGTACTTCAACAAGCAATTGATGTAGATTGCAACTTCCAAGAAGTGCAACCAAAGGCCCTCCCAGCATTTCTGTGCATGGTCTCCCACTTAAAATTTTCATGTTCTGATTTTGCTTTCTTTCCTTCATCTTTTTGGGTTATTTGTGGAATTGCCACTACACATCAAGATGTTAATTTTCTATTTCTTTGATCACAATGAAGATGCTCTCATGTCATGCTCACAAGTCACTACGTTTGCGGCATAGGATAAAAACATTGGTAGCCACATGTCTACAGAAGTGGAAAATGGTCCATATATGGACCACTTTGACAAACTTAAAAACTAGTATGATTAGGCAAAGCTAAGCTAATATATATATATATATATATATATATATATATATAGTGGTCATCAAAATGCCGTTTACACAAACAGATGTCCATTGCAGTAATAAGAGTGCACTCCTTGTCAAACCTATTTCATGGACATTTGCGACCAATACATAATAGTGAACTTTGTGTGGAGGACCGTTTTGATTTCGTTTGTACATGTGGAAAATTAAAATAAAAAACAGTTTTTGAAAACCGATTTGATAGTTATATATCACTTCACAATGTTCACATATACCCTTCATACATTTGATAAGAATTGTGATGCTATATTATATCATATAATTGTAAACGTACGTGTTGAAAAATTAGTAGAACACAATATGGCTAAAACTTGAAACCCAAAGGTGTGCCCCCTAATATTTCGCTTGAGGGCAATGATCTAGTCTGTTGCATGAATGTAAAAGATACCCTATAACTTGGACGTTAATCTGTTCATGAATGTAAAAGAAGGAATATCTTGGTTATGAATACACCCTTTACTTTTTTTTGCATAAGTATTCGCCCTACCCCAGGAATAGCTTGGTTTTGTAAAATAATTGCAAATCTAGATCTTTTATTCAATGATAAAAGTTGTTGTGACCATTTTGTTGATACCGTATTTTGTCTGCCCTCATTTTGAATGCCGGACTCCCAAAAATCCAAAAATATTATTTTCTCTCCATGGGGCCACAAGGACATCCAGAATGATGTGGCGTGACCTGTTTGGACACCGGAGCACCCAAAGTGTATTTTTCAACTAAAATGACCAAATGCCCCTGGGGTCAAACAAGGTCAAAACCCTCACAAAAACAACACTTTTTATAGTTTTACATCAAACCCGAGCTTCTCGGAGATTTTTGCCAAATTTGACCAAGTTTGACCCGGAGTTGACTCTCGATAGGCCCAAAAACCCTCATTTTGATCCGATCATCAGAACATGTTGAAATCAATGCTATTGCGAAGATTATCAAATTCTCATTCCAACGACTATTCATGGGTCGAAATCGAAGTTTAAATGGTTGAGATATTGAGAAAACCGTGAAAAGCGCATCAGCACACTTCTTGAGGTCATAACTTTTGATCCAACCATTGAAATTTTAATTTCTTTTGCTTTCTAAAAACTAGACATCCAGAAATTTTCAGGGACACTAAGATCGCCTCAATCCGAGTCTGGAAAGACCTACAAATGTATGTTTGAATTTGGAACCAAAAAGTGCAACAGGACGAATTTGCTGATGTCACGATGACATCAGCCCGGCGCACCTTGTTGGGCTCTGGGTCAACCCGGCGGCCCTTGAAGGTGCGCCGTACCTCGAAAAGCATGCCAAGGGCTATAAATATCCCCTAGCACCCCAGATTGGACTAGAATGGAAAATTTGGGTTTTTGGGAGCTGTTTGGACATTTTTCCTCTCTTCCCAACACATTTTTCTACCCAAAACACACAAAAAATACATCAAAATTTCTTGATTCTTCTCTCTTCACCAAAAACACAAAGTATTGTTCTTACCCCTAATCTTCCTCTCCTTGGTTCCATACCTTAGACTTAAGGTTTAGGGGTGTGGATGTAGCTTTTTAGCTACAATCCACATCCCTTTTTTTCCAAAACTTTTTCCAATCTTTTTCTTGCTCTTTTATGCCATAATAACATGATTTATTGCTTTCCTTAGCATGTTTCTTGATTTATCTTGCTCCTAGCATGTTCTTAGTTTAGATCCATGTTCTTCCATGCTTGTTTGCATTTTTTTTTGTCTTGATCTACATGTTTTATGCTTTATGTCATGCTTTAGATGCTTAGATCTTCTCTTTCCCATGTGTTGATGTTTGGGTCTATATGCTCACATGCTTGTATGATGTTGTTGGCTATGCCTTGCTTGGATCTATGTGTTAATGTATGTATTTCCATGCTTATATGTGTAGATCGGTGTGTTTACATGCTTAGATCGATGTTCTCTACATGCTTTATGTCATCATCTATGTGCTTGCGTGCTTCACGTCTTGTTTATGTGCTTAGGCCTAGACCTTGTTTGTCATGCCATGTGCTATTATAGCCCTTTTGTTTCTTTTTATCACATTTTCTTGTGTTTTGGCCTAATAGTTAGGACCCGATCTAGATTCTATGGACTTTATCATCGTCCATACACCAAGGCCCATATCAAAGGGTTTGGATCATTATATTTGCATGTCTATGCTTGCTTGCTTCTATGTTTTATCTTGGTGCTAGCCTCTCTTGTTCTAGGCTTTGCCACGCTTGACACTCTTAACGGGTTTGTGTTTGTGTGGTTACATTTGACGCTCATGAGGCCTTGTTTGGATGTAACCACTTGGGATGCGTCACCATGATGCCGGTTGCTTCGTGCATACCTTTCCCTATTTCCGCTCCATGCGATGATATACTTGCCATGCTTGTTTGTGCCACCCATTGGCTTTCTATGCATCTTTACATGCTTGCTTACATGTTCATGCATGAGTCTTGCTTGCTAGTGCGTCGTCCATGCTTCAACACAATGAAGTTATGGACATTTGATCCAAACCTACATTTGTCCCTTGCGGACACCGCCTTTTGTTTGCTTTCTTGCTTGTTTGTGTTCTCGTTTGTTTGCTTGCTTTCTTGTTTCTTTGCTTGCCATGTCTACCTTGCTTATCTACTTTATGCCTCTTTCATATACTCTTTGCATCTTTTCCTTCCATTGCTTGTCTACTGATTTCTTGTCTTTGCCTTTACATATACACATATGGAGCAAGGACACATGAAGCTAGGGCACAATCTCCTAGGTGCAAGCAAAAAGGGCGAAGACGCAAGCATGTAAATATAAGCCAAGCGGCAATGTTCAGTAGTTTTAGGGGTCTAGCCTCTCCCATTTGGTTATGTACTATTTTAAAACCCCTTCCTTTCTCCTTCCCTTCTCTCTTAGATGGTTTGTATTAGGTATATCATGCCATATACCATTCGTCCTCATTTCTAGAGTATCACGACCCCTGTTTACTTTCTTGCACTTATATTTTGGGCCATGCTCTAGGGATGTAGGCATTTACTTTCTTGTTTTGTGTGCTTGCATTGTGCATGATGTATGTATATATATATACTTGCTCGCCCTTTCCAGTGTGATTGTCACAGTCAATGTTACCTAAGGCAAAGCGATGCGTAATTTCCACCACGAAAGTAAGGTGACATGTTGCCGGATTTTTGTCGTGGAAATCTGGTACTTTGCCCGAATGCCTTAGGAAAGCATAAATTGTGACCATACCCATTCAAAAGCCAAACCTCAAAGCCCTCCATGCATACGAAGCCCCGAAAGCCAATGCCAAAATCATGTTTTTACTGCCAATCTCCAAAAATTAAGGTTTTATCAAAATAAAGGATTGTCCTTGGACAGGCGCTGTGGGGTGCCTGACTCCTTCCCCCACACGTAACCAAACTTCTGGACTTAAGAATCAAGATTTTTTTACCATCCACATTAGATTAGGAAAAATGCCCTTTTTCTTAGCCTAGGATTGGTAATAAAATCAATTAGAAATAGGTGACCAATCACACCTTAGAAAACCCAATGATTGATGGCGACTTTACTTACCTTTGGTAATCTCTTAAATTTTGGCCAAGATTCCTGCCACATCGCCAAAGGTAGACAATTACCTTCCTCCACCGAGAGAGAGAGCACCCGAAGCTCCACAGAACGACACCAAGCGCATCAACCAATTGAGAGGGGCCTCTAACGGGCCCCGTGCGTGCGGGAGCATCACTACGACGATTGGTCGAACGAAGGCTCGACGACAGTGGTTTTTCACTCCGATCGAGGCCGGGCATCGACAGATTTGACATTGACGTAGGAAATAGAGTTATTTTAACTATAACATTTTATGTAATGGAGCTTTTGTGATATTTAAGTGCTCGTTTGAATTGAGGGGGGAAGAATGTGGAGTGGAGGGGAGTGGAATAGAGTTGGCTGAAAATAGGCTAATTTTGGGCCAAATCTACTCTACTCCTCCTTCCTTTCCCTTAATCCAAATAGACTACAAGAGTTTTCACCGAAAGCACTTTTAATATTTTGTGTTTAGCATATTATAATAAATAGTGCTTTAAAGTTTTAAATTTATAAAATATGAAAAATGAATTATAAACCTTTTTATTTTTTTTTCTAGAAAATAAAAATTTTAGCTTTAACTTTAAAGTTGTTTTAAGCTCCAAAGATCCCAAAAATTCCTTAGTGAAACTGCCGTTAATTTTCAAGTAAATGAACCTTAACTCCTTAAAATAATATTTGACTCGTCTAAAAACAGAATCAGACAAAACTCCATTATTAATTGAACTTACTGAAACACACCACCAAACACACTTTACATACTTTATGAATGGTGTAACTGGTGAAAACCACTACAAAAATGTGGGACCATAGTTTGATTTTTGATAAAGCAAAAGTGGAACAGCAGCAAGTAAGATTTTAAATATAAAAATTGTCTCAGCACCAAGCCCCATAAAAATTCCTATAACAATAAAAGTTCCTAGGATAAACTAAATAATTGGTCTTTAATCTTTACACTATATTTCAATTTAATCTCAAACATTTTGAATGTATCAATTTGGTCTCTAACCTTTTGGTATTATGTCAAAATGATCCCAACTATTAAGTGATGGATGAAAAATGTTGACATGGTTAACGATCAAAATAAAATATTATTTTTTGCCACATCGAGTGTCACATGTATTGTCACTTCAGCATAAACTTAAAAAAACTAGTGCCACGTGGCCTTCAATTTTTTTTTCCCCTTTCATTTTCTTTTGCTTTGGTTTCTTGGGAAAGAAATGGGATTATAAACCCATAATTGAAAAATTGGACTTCATTTTCCTACCATTTCCCCAGCAATAGAACAAGGGAAAAGCAATACTAATGAAAAAGAAAAAATTGCGAAACTAACTACAAACCCATTTCTAAAAAAAAAAAAAACTTCAAATACACAATATTTATGTTGCTTATAGAAATTTAAAGGCCCTCCAAAAAGTCCACTATTATTTTCAAAGCTCTTAGGCGTAATTGTATTGATGTTGATAAAGTTTGACACTAGGCCTAAAAACAAATTGTTAGTAACACTAAAGAAATTTATGGACTGTTTTAATCTTTGGGTGGGATTGGGATTTGGGATTAAAGAAGATGTATAAGATGATGACAACAAGCATAGCACTTTGACGGCATGTAGGAAGAGCAAGGGTAAAAGATTTGATCATTGGTTGAGATTAAAGAAAAGGAAAATCTTGATTCCAATAAGCATGATAATGTTGACAACGAGCAAGAAGAACAAGAAATTGGGTAAGTGGCTTGTGCTTCAAAGTTTTGTTTTTTCCCTGGTTTGGTTGCTGGGAAAATGCAAGGAAAATGAAGTTGAATTTTTCACATAAACATTTTTCATCCATCACTTAATGGTTATGGGCATTTTGACACAATATCAAAAGGTTAGGGACTAAATTGACACATTTGAAACGTTAAGAATTAAATTGAGATATAGCGTAAAGGTTAAGGACTAATTATATAGTTTTTCCAAGTTCCTAAAATAATTTTATTCACTTTATTGGAGTGCTACAAACTCTCTCGTATAGACTACTAGAACTAAACCTTAGTCCTAATTGACACAAAGAATAATCTAATTAGTTTAAATCACCTAAAATAAAATCCAATGGACTAACAGTAAAGATAGAATCAACTTTTAAAATTAAATAAAGTTGTCTTTGCATCAATGCTCCTACTCATAGTAAAGAAAAAAACCTCAAAAAAGAATCCTACTAAGAATGAAAACAATAACCTCAGTTTCTGATTGTAATCTCCCGTCTAACAAATCACAAACACCAACCATAGGCTCTAAGGCTTCAATCAATGGATATGGCTACAACCAAAAAGAAGCTTGTAATCTCCCATCTAAGAAATTGCAACCACCAACCACAGACTTCAAGGCCTCAATCAAT
Source organism: Quercus ilex subsp. ballota (assembly GCA_032727855.1). Taxonomy (NCBI): domain Eukaryota; kingdom Viridiplantae; phylum Streptophyta; class Magnoliopsida; order Fagales; family Fagaceae; genus Quercus; species Quercus ilex. The sequence continues at coordinate 31,581,362 of CM064909.1, forward strand.
GGATATGGCTACAACAGAAAAGAATGAGTTTCAATATATAATTTCTACATTTTCTTAAACTAAGATAGCAATTCAAACATAGAGATGCCAAATATATATATATATTAATTACCGTAATGTCCAACAAAATAAAAAATGTCTCCATGATGTAGACAGGACCTTCAAGAATATGTAGACTAATCTTTGCCAGCACTGAAACAAGATAACAAGTTGTGAGGGTGCCTTTTTCTTCTCACCTTAGTGGCCCAAGGATCCTGGGCCAAATAAATATTTTTTGGTGGACTGGGCTCGGTTCACCGCAGCTAAAAGGCTGTTTAAGAACCAAGTGATACACAAAACAAGCTCCCTACAATATAAATAACTGACAAACAAAAATATCTGTATTGAATGACATTTTAACAGCAAAGGAATGTACAACAAATGAAATACAATGTAAGAAAAAGTTAGGGATCCTTGAATTAGTGAGGTGCATTTTATTAATTTTCTTTAGTCATTATTATAATGCTCACTAAGACGTGATATAAGATTCAACTAAGTTCAAAAATTACAGACTTTGATAGCCATTTAAGCTTCCAAGACTTGCAAAGTTTGAACTTGTTGAATCTGAGCATGTGCTATAGTGGCTGTCTCTGGGATACCGGGAGCGGCTCATTTGTTTTCTCTTAATTTTACAGAGCTCTTTCTATAATTCTATGAGACTCGAGAAATGACCATGAATGAATCAATGATCTAATCAAAAATGAATTTCTATCTCAATTTGAAAATCCCCTTTCAGCATGGACCCCCTCCTCCTTTTATAGCACAGATCGGGCTCCGGGGTACCGGTGATTTCCCCTTTTTGCCCCTTAGAGTTTGTGCCGTGCCAGTTTTGCTCAGGGCTATGTCGTTTCCCTTTTTTCTCATAGCTTCTTACTTTTGGTCCGACTAAACGAAAGTCCCTTAGCTGGTTTTCTATTTCCAGCTTCTCTGTTAGCTGATCTTCAGCTATTTGGCATTTTTCACTTCTTCAGCTTTTTTCAGTTGTACTCTTCCTTGTCATTTTCTCCAAATGGTTGGAATCGCGGCTCATGCATTTTTTGCTTCGTACTTCCTGGTCCCACTACATGTCTGGAGCATGAGACCCGCATGCTTTTGTCTTTGATCCCTGTTTTGTTTCAATCTTCCTTCGCGTGCCCCAGGGATCCCTGGACTCTGGTGACTTTTGGGATCCCGACCCAGTTCTTCTTACTGGACTCCCTTTGGCTTATTGGCCCTAGCCGGTTTGGCCCTTTTCCCTTGCTTTATGTCTTTTAAACTTTGTTCTTTCATGGGTCTTTGCATCCCAATCCTTTGGGCCTCTTGCCCTTTTCTTCTTTCTTTTCTCTTTCCTTCATTGTGTAAGCCCAACCCTCCTTTTTTCTCTTATTTTCTCTTAGTTTATTTATTAATTTTTTTTCGTGAAATGAGCCCAACGTTTTATTTCTTTGGGCCTTAGTCTGTGACCAATTTTGAACCTCAACACAAGTAACACATAACGATTGACAGGAAGATGCACATCATTGTACCCAGCCAAGTTTTATCAAATTAAACCAATATACTAGAATTCATCTTAGTAACATAGAGCGAAATAAACAACACTTAATTTGTTATAACTTGATAATTCAGTAAAAGAACTATACCAGACCAATTTTGAAGTATGATGCAGTGTACAGAGTGGTATCCCATGATACTTTTGTTTGATGAATTGTTCTATCTACATAGCAAACACGACTTGGCAAGTCGCAACTTGGTTGCGACCTGCGATAGCCATATCAGAGAACATTCATTCTTCTTTCTTTTGCCACGTATTACTCACGGGCTGACAAGTCACACGAAGGTCAAGTGCAGACTCAAGTATATTCTACTGAAAATACATTTTTCCTAGAAAAAATACATTGAAATAAGATAACAAATACTAGTAAATTTGGCATAGAATTAAACCAACAAAAGCTCAAATCAAATGCATGCCAGTTGTGACCAGGCAAGTCGCAACATGGTCAGTCACAACCTGACCTGTCGCAAAGAGGTTGTGACAGCCATATCAGTGTAAGAGACTGCGGCCCTGACCCTTTTTTTAGTGTTGGGCCAAACCCACGTGAATGGATGGAGTTGTGTTATTACCTCTCAAAATGGAGGTTCGACTAATTATATTTTCCCTTTTAGATTAAGAATTTTACAATGGAGTCGCCACTTATTTAATTATTGGAATAAATAAGAAAACCAAAATTGAAAAATTCATCATTTTATTGATTTGCAAATGAATTTACATTGATCATAAGAAATTACATGGCTTTGGTCCTAAATACAATCTAAGATAAAAGTACACGACTTTGTTTTCTAGTTACAATCTAGAAATTGAAAATTATATGGATAAGCATTGATCTATCAAGCATTGATCTAAGCTCGGAGGCTATGTTAAAAGATGGAAAGGTGTTAAACAACCATCTTGCCCAGTGAAACCGGTTTTCTAGACTATGGTAGTCAACATTCATATCATATCATTCAATATGTTATCAATCAATTTGCATGTTGAATTTAATGTGTGTGTATGTGATAAACCCTAATTCAATTTATTAAGCATTGCATTTGGATTGAAAAATAAATTCTAGTGAATGTGCGTGGATGGTGATATCCTAAATTTATTTAAGGATTTGAGAGAATTATGAAACAAATATGTTTTTCATATTTTTTATGTGGATTTACGATCAAAGCTAGTGTTATGCATGAACATGTGATGAACAACTAAGAACATGTGAAGAACGCATACAAACATTTAAGAACATTCAAACATATTCAAGGAATTTAAATAAACACTAGCATGCTCTAATCCTAATCTCATCATAATAATATAAACAACAAGTAAGAGAAAGAGATTATACCTGCATGAAGATCCACACGGTGGATGAGGAGATTCTTAATGGAGGTCCTAAGGATGGAGTAGAAAAGAATAACTAGAAGAGGGAGAGTGAGTCTCACTCAATACATTGAGTCTCAAGAAGACCAAGATATGCCAATATTACTCTACTTCACTAGAACTCAAGAGATGAGAAGATGGGGGGTTTATATAGTTGTAGTGGAAAAAATATGAATGGAATGTCATTTAATGAGAGTTGACAAAGGATTAAATTGATTCATGAACCTAGACCTTATTTCAGACTTTGGGCAAAACTGGTGCATTATTCAAGGAATTTAAATAAACATTAACATGCTCTAATCCTAATCTCATAATAATAATATAAACAACAATTTAAGGAAAGGGATTATACCTGCATGCAAGATCCACACGGTGGAGGAGGAGACTCTTGATGGAGGTCCTAAGGGTGGAGTAGAAAATAATAACTAGGAGGGGGAGAGTGACTCTCACTCAATACATTGAGTTTTGGGAAGACCAAGATATGATAAGATTACTTTACTTCACTAGAACTCAAGAGCGGAGAAAAGAAGGAGGCTTTTTGTGCCTTGGAATGGAGAAGATGAGGGGTTTATATTGTTGTAGTGGAAAAAATATGAATAGAATGTCATTTAATGAGGATTGACAAAGGATAAAAAGGAATCATGAACCTAGACCCTATTTTAGACTTTAGGGAAAGCTGGTGCATTAAATTTAGGGATTAGTGGGAGTGATGAGCAAGCAAAATTCGGTTTTTCCCGTAGCTATTGTAACAGCCCACAAAGCCAAATTAAAAAAAATCATATCATACTCAATTTTGATTGGAATTGTCTCGTTCTTGTACTCAAATTGAAGACCCGGATGTCTAGTTTCTGGAAAAATTAACCTCACTCACAGTTTCAAAATATTCAGAGAGATATAAACGAAATGGTGAGCAGAGGTCATTTGTTAGAAAATAATTTCAGCACAATTAACATTACTAGGTCCCAAATTAGTTTCCAATTAACATTAATAGGCTCTTGTAGGGACCGGATTTGGGCACTTCTGCTATTGAGAGAGTGGACTCAAGCCCGGTTAGCCCATTACAATGAATTTGTAGAGCGTGGGTAGAAGAACTAGGCCCTAGTGAAGATTATAGCAACTAAACATGGTTACAAGTGGACTAAAGCGTAAAAATCTGTCCTCGGCCCTCCACTTCAGGGATGGTAGCTCTTCCCCTCTCTTCTCTTTGCTACTCAGGCCTTTTATGGTTATGCCAGTTGCTCTGATCTTTTTTCGTCCCCCATTCCAGAAGGGCTTCTTACATTATATATCCCCTTTTAGTTGATCGTAGCCCTCAATTTGTTGATCAAGTAGGCCATCACTTGAGTGCTTGTCCCATCAGCCGTTTTTCCATTCCTTCTGTGGGTTGCAGCAACCAAGGCTGCACTGTTCAGGGGTATTTTCCTCATTAATGCGGTCAGAACGTTAGTTGTAGTCATTTAATGCGGAGGTGACAGTTCCTTCCTGAATTGCTCCTTCAACATGCTTCTGTGGCTGTCACGCTGTACCGATTCTTTCTCTTGAGACGCTCTAGAGACTCCCCTTGATGGTATATTGCTCCTCCCTTTAATGGTCTCGGCTGTCCGAGGACAGAATCGTCCTCGGCGATACTTCTTGGGCAAGTGGGCTTCTTACTTTCATCCTCGGATCCTCAATACCTCCTCGGCATGGGCTCACGGGGATACCCCCTCGGCATGGGCCTTAGGCCCAGTATGAAGTGGGCCAGGACTGTCTGGCTAACTGGCCCCACAGCTCCAATCACTTCCATTTCAGACTTAAATAGTTCCAAATTTACCCTAATTAAAAAGATAATTACACAAATTACTCATTGAATAATTAATGTTTGATTATCTAATTAATTAAGTATATGCAACCTTACTATAAGATGTAGTCCTAGAGAATCAAATTATGACACGTCATTAATCTCAAATTGATTATAATTATAACCAATTGAAATCAATTGTTGATAATCACATATAGTCGGACTGAATTTGTGATAGTGCATCTGGGTCATTAAAATTTGATTTGACAATAACTTTCAATCTGATGGTCGATTAGAGCTTATGACCTGTTGATTTGATCGCTACAACATTAAGACCATTCTTATGAAATGAAATTAAGTATCTAATGGCTACAATTAAGATGCCTATTTCCAAGGTAAAATTACCCTTTTACCCTCCATGTGAGGTTAAATGCGGATTGCAAAATGGGGTGTCAACAATCAGATAACCTTCATTCTGCTTCTGTCATATTTCACTTGCGAGTTGACAAGTTGCAAGAAGGTCAAGAAGGTCATGTATAGGTCACAAAATGCATCTGTGACCAAAGTGCTGGATGGTTAACAATTATTTTCCACACTTTCCTGACAATTATTTTCTAATCTTTCCTTTCACATTCACATATGTCACGTATCATGCTAAGAAAATTAAGCTAATCATCCAAATCTTCAAGATAGTCTTTTCTACTCAATCTTTTAAGAACATAATTAGTGATAATATGGATAATGACATCAATGTTTTTCAACCTCCCCACTAACTTTATGTCGAAGCATAATGTTCAAATTGTCATCAAAATCATATTTAAAACTCCAACTCAATTGCATGTTCTTTGAAAATTTCTTTAATTTTTAGACCCCTAAGATAAATATGCAGCGAAATTTTTTAATTGATTATTAATGTATCTCAATTTGTGATCCACAATATTATTATAGATTAATTCTTTTTATTTGCTTCTATACATGTATGTGCGTGCGCACTTGCGCGTAATTTAATTTGTATTGATTACCTTAACTCAAGCCCTTAAATAAAAATTCTTAATTCTGCCCCTTGCTGCACTAAATATAGTCCTTCCCCTTCAAAGTTTAGCTCCATCTCTTGTCACTCGTCAATGTAGCTAAGTGTACTGTTTTGTATGATAATTTTGGAAAGAATCTCATATCTTCTATTCCTACTAAGTGTTTTTGTTATCAGGATGGAGATGGGGATGTTTCCCATGTTTTTGTTTCGCCTTGGCGGGTTTTTGATTGAATTCAATATTTAATTAGGGGTTAAACCCCAAATTGACGCATACACACTCCCTTATTCTGCCGTTTCGGCTTCTAAATGAAAAAAAGCACATTACTTTATGAGAAAACTTGTGTACTTCGACAAGCAGTTGATGCAGATTGCAAAGGGCCATGTCCTAATAGTACACGAAGAGGGCAACTTCCAAGTAGTGCAACCAAAGGCCCTCCCAGCATTTCTGTGCATGGTCTCCCACTTAAATATTCATGTTCTGATTTTGCTTTCTTTCCTTCATCTTTATGGGTTATTTGTGGAACTGCCACTACATGAAGATGTTAATTTTCTATTTCTTTGGTCACGATGAAGATGCACTCATGACTCATGCCATGCTCACTATTCACTAACCTTTAATTTGCGGCATAGGATTAAAAAATTGATAGCCACGTGTCCACAAAAGCGGAAAATGGTACATGGACCACTTTGACAAACTTAAAAACTCGTATGATGAGGCTGAGCTAAGCTAATATATACAGTGGTCAACAAAATGCCGTTCACACATACAGGTGTGCATTGTATTATTGCAGGAGTAATTCTTAAGCTCTTACGGAGCACGGAGAATGATACTCTGTTATCTTACTTTCATGATGATGTCTATTTATTAAATTTATGATGGAGTTTATTATAAATATGAGAGAAGAGAACACTATTTATCCATGTTATGAGAATACCTAAGAATTTTCCTAATAACAGTAATAAGAGTGCACTCTTTGTCAAACCTATATCCTATTTCATGGACATTTGCAACCAATACATAATAGTGAACTTTGTGCCGTTTTTATTTCGTTTGTATGTGCGCAAAATTTTCAAAAACAGTTTTTGAAAACTGATTTGATAGTTAATATATCACATCACATACACTCTAGCTCATACATTTGATAAAGAAGTGTGATGCTATATCTTATCATATAATTGTAACATGTATATATATATATATATATATATATTTGTTGAAAAATTAGTAGAACACAATATGGCTAAAGCTTGAAAGTTGAAACCTAAAGGTGTGAAATCTTTCGCTTTAGATGTTAATTCCAAAAAAAAAAAAAGAAAAAAAAAAAAGAGAGATCTTTCGCTTTAGACTTAACAACAAAAGAGGTGGAAAAAAAAAAAAAAACAAGAGAGCAAACCTTTCGCTTTAAGGCAATGATTTAGTCTGGTGCAGCACCATATGTTCTTTAAGATAACCAATAACATCTCGTCTTAATCTAACTTGGATGTTAATCTGTTCATGAATGGAAAATAAAGAATAGCTTGGTCATCAATACACCCCTTTCTCTTTTTGTTGGACTACCAAATGCCATTTCTTACAAAAAGAAAAAAAAAGTATTAAGAGTGTGTTTGGATAATTTTTTATTTTAAAATAAATATTGTTTTTTTCTACTTGTTCGGGTTATTTCAAATTTAGATCTTTTTATTCAATTTCTTTATTTCCGTTTGACATTGAAGTAGGAGATAAAATTTTCTCTAGGCCTTTTTTTTAGTAAAGATTTTGCGATATAATAGTTTTCACTAAAAAGCTCTTTCAAATTTCGAGTGTTCAATAAATTATTAAAAATATTAGTGCTTTAAAATCTTGAATTGATAAAAAAGAAAAAGAAAAAAAAGAACGAATCGTAGAGCTTTTTACTAAAAGATTCAAATTTTAGTTGTTTTTGATTCAACATAATTTGATTTATAGAAAATATTTTTTGCATTTGCGGGTGTTTGTGGCAAAAATTGGTTTACGCTTTTATTTTCTACAAATCATTTTTTGCCTCACCCCAAACTCATCAACCAAATCTTCACCCTACTTTGTCAACTAACCAGCTACCACCCTCCACTAACGTCCTCAATCTCTGGTTGTCAACCATCACCGGCCCTGGTCGTTGCTAGTCTCCATCACCACCGGTTTTTTATAGCATTTTCAACAACGTAACTAAACACTTAAAAATATTTTCATTTTAAAAAAATATTTTCCGTTGAACCAAACATAGCCTACCTTTAATTAAAGTTGTTTTGCTATAAATAGTAAAATCGCCTTAAAAATCTTTAATGAATTTGCCAAACTTTCATCAATTTAAGGTGAATTAGCTTTAACCCCTTAATATACTCTTCGACCCTTTCGAAAATAAAATCAGACAAAACCTTCATCAATATGACTAACAGAAACCAAACACACACTTTATGAATAATGAAAATGGTGAAGAACACAATAGAAGGTTATTTTCCTCGCTTCACTTTGGTAGCTGTAGAAATGTGGGACCAAAGTTCGATTTTTGATAAAGAGAAAGTGGAAAGGAAGCCTAAGGCTAAGCTTCCGGTCACTTGCTCATTGAACAGTTGATTCTAATGTTGACTGAGTAACAATTTTTAGATCAATGTCTCGGATTCTCTGGCTATATGGGCCCCAAAGGATCAATTAGGTTCAACCATTGCCCATGTTCCCAAAATAAAATACTTGTCTTTCCGTGTATCAAACTGTGAATTATTGGGCCACTTAACAGTGCAAGATATTGTTAGTCATATAATGGTACTAGTGGCTTGGCCTGGACACATTTTCTTTTTCTATCTTTTGTTGGTACTTTATTTTCTTCGGTAGTTGGAATATGAAAGCTACAAAGAAGAATCCCACCGACGATTACCTATCCCTCCATTACTTTCCCTCTTTTTTTATGTCCTCCAAAACCCACCACAATTAAAGTTTCGTGTTAGATAGCTAGAGATCATGGGAAACTGTATCTTTGGAGGCTTGGGAGATGATGGTGGTGTAATCAAAGTGGTCACTTCCAATGGGGGCATCATGGAGTTTTATGCACCAATTACTGTAGGTTCCATCACCAATGAGTTTCCAAGCCATGGCATATTTAGAAGTCATGATCTTTTCTGGAAACCACTCTCTCCCCATGAAGAACTTGTGGCAGGACAGTCATACTATCTACTCCCACTCAATGCAACAACAGACACACAACAACAAGGCCAGATTGTTCGACAAGGTCACATTCGATCTAATAGTATACCCGCATCGTTGGTTGCACCATATAGGATGTCATTTGATTACCAAGGTGCGCTAAAGAGGTCATACACGGAAGTTTTCTCTAGGTACAATCATGGTAGGTTTTGGAAAGTGAAGCTTGTGATAAGCCCTGAGCAATTGTTAGAGATATTGTCACAAGAGGCTCGTACCCAAGAGTTGATAGAGAGTGTGAGGACCGTGGCAAAGTGTGGTAGTGCAGTGTCTTCTGTGGAGTTTTCAGATCAATGGAGCCTCTCGAGCAGTCGAAATGCTTCCTCTAAGAAAGATGGTTTATTAGACTTCTAGTGGAAATTACTTCTTCTTCTTCTTCTTCTTTTTTATTATTTAAATTTCTCAGAGATGAAAATTAGCTTTTGTATGTCATGTCTTCACTGTATTGTATTTATGCGCGCATGGTAATGTGATGTAGACTTCTTCGGATTTTCCATTTGAAAGACATTTTTGTTTTTGGTTTTATTTATTTTTGCTACATGAAAAGGGTGGGGTTCGAATCCTAAATAGCGGGTACCATTACCATTGAGCTAACAATTGAAAACCCTAAACCCCTGTAAGAGATTTTTGAGTTCGAGTTTGATTTGGGTTCTTGTGTCTATCTTAAATATTAAGGACAAAACATATGCCCTAAAATGATCACGCATCATTCTCTTTGGGCAGAAACTTTACTATTTGTGATCATAGTAATTCAAGGTAAACTTTGAAGTAGATAGGTAGAAAAATGGTCTGTAACAACTCTCTCTCTCTCTCTCTCATAATATAAAAAGTTATTCTATAATGTATTTGGTTGAATTAGATAAGGTCATGTAGAACCACATCTTGTGAGAGGTAAATGTTATTATTATTATTTTTTTTATAATTTTAACTTTTGCATTTTACAATCAAGGGGTAATTGTATGGTGTAAATCCAAATCGGTTTTGGACTTACCGACTGAAAAGAATATACTATTTTGGAGGCGGATTACACGGCCCAGTAGAGGAGGAGGTCTTGGGATTGACTCTCCTGGGCTGGGCTTCAGTCCTTCTATGTTGACAACTTGAGATCAACTGCTACGATTCTTGTTAGTTCATATTTTTATTAATCTTCATAGAGTGCAAAGCCCATATTATAATTTTGGACCATGGCTCAAGCTCCTGGCTACTCCCAAAGTCACACTTCAAACAAAGCCCAATGCAACATTCTACAGACATAAATTAATCAAGGGAATGAGCAAGCTAAATATGTAATTACCTTTTATATTTGATTCATTCTGAATGAAAGAATTCGGAAACAAAGTATTCATTTCATCATTAAAAGTAAGTAGCTTGTTCCCTGTTTTTTTTTTCCCCCCCTTATTACAATCTATTTTGTGATATTTGGAAATCATATCTGTGGGGATAAAAATCCAAATTTGTATATTGGGCCTTGGGCCTTATCCAAGGATATGGATATGTCCGAGGGGGAGTAAATGATTGGGAGAGGCCCCAAAGTTAAGAATCACGTAAGTAAAGAATGGAGGAATATAGTCCGAGGAGTAGCTCCTTCTCAGATATGATGAATATCGGTCAAGTATGCATTTGGATAATTTAGGTGACCTTCCAGGGAGTTCTAATGATCAGGATGAACCTCAAGCACGTACAAAAGTGATAAGAACACAGAAATATCTAAAAGAAAAGCTGCTACCACTGCATTAAATGCACTGCAACAATTTTTCTAGCCGCATTTATGTAGAGGAGACCCCTGAACAGTGCAGTCTCAGATACCACCATTCACAGAGAGCTAAAGAAGATGTCTGATGGGACATGCACTCAAGTGAAAGCTTAGATGATTAACAAGTGTACGATCAGGATGACCTGAAAGGAACTATATAATGTAAAAGATCTCCCATAAGAGGGGAGACAGAAAAAAGAAGAGAGAAAAAGAAAGAAAAGAAATTACTGTAGCACTAAGAACTGTATTAACCTTCAGAACTATTGGATTAATTCATAATTTATCTCCTCGGACAATCATTTTATTGAGGTTTACATGTGTTTCATGCTTGTTCATCTTTGAAATCCTTTTTAACCGTTGTCCAATCCACCAAAAGCCCAGCTCTTTCACTCACTCTCTACAAATTCATTGTACTGGGCTCATTGGGCTCATATCCTATACCTTTTGGGCTTGGGCTACAAATCGTGACCCTACAATTGGCGCCGTCTGTGGGAAGAGCTTGAGCGATAGTGAAAGTAACAATTAACGATGGCAGAACCAGGTCCACAACCAGTGGAATCAAGGGCGTCTCAACATGGCGATCCTTTTCTCAACCTTGAACAGAGAGGTGATCGTGAAGGAAGTGTGCACACCACACACACTGACCGAAGTCAACCTCAAGGTGGAAGTCATATTTCCCATGCAGAGAACAATAAGAACATGCAACTGGAAATTGATCAATTAAAAAGGGAGTTACGCTATGCAAAGAGGAAGCGGGCTTCTTCGAACTCTGACGATTATTCTGATGACGAACAGGACGTTAATTACAGGCGAAGGTCTCGAACCCCACCCAGTGAATCCTTTTCCTATGAAGAAGAGCATCATCGTGAGCAGCGGTCTCGAAGCCCGTCACGTAAAGGCGTAGGAAATAACGCTATGAGCAAGGCCCTGAACCAAATCTCCAGGTCGCCTTTCACGTGTAAGATTGAAGAGGCAAGACTTCCTCATCGTTTTCATCATCCAACGTTCACCATCTATAATGGTCGAATAGACCCTGTGGAGCACGTGAGCCATTTCAACCAGAGGATGGTTGTCCATTCCAAGGATGAAGCTTTGATGTGTAAGGTGTTTCCCTCCAGTCTAGGACCAGTTGCAATGAGGTGGTTTGATAGTCTGAGAGCAGATTCTATAAGTTCCTTCAAGGAGCTCACTCAGGCATTTGGTTCCCGTTTTGTCACATATCGCAGAGTTCCTCGGCCGTTGACTTCCCTACTATCCTTGAGCATGCAAGAGGGTGAAACTCTGAAAAAGTATTCAGATAGGTATTGAGAGATGTTTAACGAGATAGATGGTGGTTTTGATGAAGTGGCCCTCAGTACTTTTAAGCTCGGTCTCCTGGCCGACCACGGCTTGAGGAAATCTCTGATTAGCAAACCTGTCACCAGTGTGCGTCAACTGATGGACATGATTGATAAGTATAAAAGGGTTGAAGAGGATCAGCAGTAGGGGAAAGGGAAGGATAAGGTTATCTCTCAGGAGATGAGGGACTTCAGGTCGGATCGGTACAGTAACAATAGACCACAGAGAGATTTTATTGGACAATCACGGTCGGCGAATCTTCAAGCAGTCAATGTCGTGTTCCGAGAGCCAGTGCATCAAGTTTTGGAGAAGATTAAGAATGAGCCATTCTTCAAACGACCAAATAAAATGATGGAAAACCCTGAAAGACGCAACCATAACCTCTATTGCCAATACCATCAGGATCATGGGCATACCATAGAGGATTATCAAAGTCTGTGGGACCACTTGGACCAGCTTGTTCGTGAAGGCAAGTTAAAACAGCTCTTGCATCACTCCAGTGGTCAGGGGTGCTAGGCAAACTCAGAATCTTGGAGAGATGATTCTTCAAGACCCCCATTGGGAACGATAAATGTCATTTTCGCTGCATCAGGGAGAACAGGATCCTGCCCATCCAGGGTAATGTCCGTAGCTCGTCTATCCGCAGGAGATGCTAATCAAGATCTGAAAAGGGCTAGAATGAAAATTTCACCAATCTTGGGCTTCTCTGATGAAGATAAAATCGGAACCATCCAACCCCATGACAATACTTTGGTAATCACTCTCAGAATTGGAGGGTATGATGTGAAGAGGGTGATGGTGGACCAAGGTAGTGGGGTTGAGATAATGTACCCCGACCTGTATAAGGGGCTGAACTTAAAACCCGAGGACTTAACGCCCTACAGTTTCCCTCTGGTGAGTTTCGACGAGAAGGTCGTTGTCCCAAGGGGTCAAATTCGACTACCTGTGCAAACTAGCCCGGAAGTAGTAGAGGTAGATTTCATTGTCGTAGACGCATATTCACCCTATACAGCAATCGTGGCCAGGCCCTGGCTTCATACACTAGGAGTTATTTCTTCTACTCTCCACCAGAAGGTTAAATATCCGTCCAAAGGCCAGGTTAAGGAGATCTTGGGAGATTAATCTGTGGCCAGACAATACTTGGTGGCTGCCATCCAATATAAGCCAAAGGCTGAGTCCTCGGCCTATGTTGGAGAGGATTTATAGCAGTTAAAATCTCCGGCGTGGCACATAGATGATTCAGCCGAGGAGGCGAAATGCGAAGATTTGGTTAAGGTGGTTATTGGCGATGATCCTGAGAAATTCTTTTAGGTTGGGTCTCAATTACCCATTCAAGAAAGAGAGGTGTTATTACAATTTCTTAAGGAAAATGTAGAAGTGTTTGCCTGGAATGCTTATGAAGCCCCAAGAGTGGATCTAGAATTCATCTGTCACCACCTGAATGTCAACCCATTGGTCACCCCTAAGAAGCAGCCTCCTCGACGCCCATCCAAGGAGCACTCTGATGCAGAACGAGAGGAAGTAACGAAGCTCAAGCAAGCTGGAGCTATTAAGGAAGTTTTTTATCTTGAATGGTTAGCGAATACTGTGGTGGTGAAAAAGAAGAGTGGGAAGTGGCGAGTGTGCATAGATTTCACAGACTTGAATAAGGCTTACCCTAAAGATCCATTCCCTATGCCTAAAATAGACCAGCTAGTGGATGCAACTATAGGCCATCCTCGGATGAGCTTCCTGGACACCTTTCAAGGTTATCACAAAATACCCTTAACCCTGGATGATCAAGAGAAGACTACTTTTGTCACCCCTATTGGGAACTACCACTACAAAGTGATGCCATTTGGTTTGAAAAATGCGGGATCCACCTACCAAAGAATGATGACGATGATGTTTGAGCCACAGTTGGATAAGAATATTGAAATCTACATAGATGACATGGTGGTGAAAAGCAAGGTAGTTTCTGAGCATCTAGGAAACCTTGAAAATATCTTTGAAATTCTTAGAAAATATAAGTTGCGTCTAAACGCTTCCAAGTGCTTGTTTGGCGTGGGATTAAGCAAATTCTTGGGTTATATGGTAACTCACAAGGAGATTAAGGTCAATCCCGACCAGATAAAGGCTATTAACAGTTTGCAACCACCTCAGAATCCCAAAGAAGTCTAGAAATTGACCAGAATGGCTGCTACTTTGAACTGGTTTATCTCTCGATCAGCTGATAGATCAGACCTTTTTTCTTGTTAATCAACAAGTGGAAGGGGTTTGAGTGGACTAAAGAATGTGCCTTAGCTTTCCAGCAGCTTAAAGACTATCTAGCTTGGCCACCAATCATGTCCAGTCCTGAGCCAGATGAGGTCCTATTTGCCTACATTGCTGTGGCCCCTTATGCTATAAGTTTGGTATTGATACGAGTTGATCATGGTGTACAATGGCCAGTTTATTATGTGAGTAAGTCGCTGTATGAGGCCGACGTTTGTTATCTACCGTTGGGGAAAGCCATCCTAGCAGTAGTGCATAGTACACGGAAGTTGCCCCATTATTTCCAAGCACATACAGTTGTCGTCCTCACCTAGCTTCGCTTAAAGCCATACTCCGAAGTGCTGATTACACAGGAAGGATAGCTAAATGGGGTATGGTTTTAGGGTCTTTTGACATCAAGTACATGCCTTGTACCTCCATCAAGGGCCAAGTCCTCGCAGATCTGGTGGTCGAGTTTGCTGAACCCCCATTAGAAGAATTAGTACCAACATAGAACATGGATGAAAAATCGGATGGCATGATCTCCCAACGAGGCCCCTCATCCTGGGAAGTGTACGTTGACAGTGCAGCAAATCAGAAAGGTTCGGGAGTGGGGCTAGTGCTGGTATCCCCCTGAGAAAATCACAATTGAAAAGTCATTAAGGCTGGACTTTTCTGCTACAAATAATGAGGCCGAATATGAAGCTCTATTGATGGGAATGGCCATGGTCCAAAAAATGGACAGAAAGGTAGTGGAAATGTTCTCGGATTCAAGGTTAGTCGTCGGCCAAGTAAAAGGAGAATTCGAAGCAAAAGATGAAAGAATGCAGGGATATTTGAGTCAAGTTAGATGCCTGCAATCAGAGTTCGAATCTTTCAACTTACTGCACATCCCCAGAAGCGAAAACACACATGTTGACTCCCTAGCCACACTTGCGACCTCTTCGGCACAGAATTTGCCTCGGGTTATCCTCATAGAGGATTTGTACAAACCCGCAGAGATGAGCAAAGAGACAGTCCGAGTTCACCAGATCAGAGCAGGGCCCAGCTGGATGGACCCCATAGTTCTATTCCTAAAGGAAGACATTTTTTTTGAAGAAAAGTCAGAGGCTGACAAGGTACAGAGAAAGGCCACTCGGTTCTGGCTTTCTGAGAACCAGAAATTATAAAAACGTTCTTTTTCAGGACCATATTTTTTGTGTACATCCTGAGATAACTGAATTACTCCTTGAGGAGCTACATGAAGGAATTTGTGGAAGCCATATTGGAGGTAGATCCCTAGCACATAGAGTCATCACCCAGGGCTATTGGTGGCCAAATATGCAAAGGGAGGCCCAAGAATATGTGAAAAAATGCGATCAGTGCCAACGGTTCGCACCAAACATACACCAACCTGGGGGGATCCTTAATCCACTATTTAGCCTTTTGCCATTCGCTCAGTGGGGCTTAGACATTGTAGGTCCGTTCCCCAAGGCAGCAGGAAACAAGAGATACCTGTTGGTTGGCATAGACTATTTCACCAAATGGGTCGAAGTTGAACCTCTGGCAAACATTAGAGATGAAGAGGCCAAGAGATTTGTCTGGAGAAACATCGTCACTCGGTTTGGGATTCCTCATACCTTCATCTCTGACAATGGCCTTCAGTTTAATAGCAAAGCATTCAGAAGTTATTGCTGTGAATTGGGAATTACGAACAGATATTCCACCCCTGCTTATCCCCAAGGGAATGGACAAGTGGAGGCTGTTAACAAGGTCATAGTGAATGGATTAAAGAAAATGCTAGATGATGCGAAGGGAAAATGGGTGGAAGAACTGCCACATGTTCTCTGGACATATCGAACCACTCCTCGCAGATCTACTAGGGAAACCCCCTTCTTAATGACTTATGAGGCTGAAGCTGTCATCCCTTTAGAAACTGGTTTCCCAACGTTAAGAATCAGTTCATTCAGTCCAAGCGCAAACAATGAACTACTAGAGAAGAATTTGGACTTGATTGAAGAAAGGATGAAAAATGCAATGGTCCAATTGGCATATTACCAACATAAGCTCAAACAGAGTTATGATGTTAACGTGAAGCTAAGACCTTTAACACCTGGTGATCTGGTGTTAAAGTTGTGGGCATTGCAAAGAACCCAACTTGAGGAAAGTTAGGACCTAATTGGTAAGGACCATACTGTATTACCTCAGGGGCTGGCATCAGGCATATTTTCTAGAAGATTTAGATGATCATGTAGTACCACGCCCATGGAATGTAAACAACCTTAAAAGGTATTATTGTTAACGAGTTTTTCCTTGATCAATATGTTTATCTGTTACATAAGGGTTTTGTACTTTCTATTACTATAACTCTCTTATAAGTGTTTAAACTTAAACTCAATCATGCCTGAAATTTTCAGACTAGATGATATGAGTTGGTTAACACTCCATTACAGTTCTTATAAGTGTTTAAACTTAAACTCAATCATGCCTGAAGTACTCAAATCAGATGATATGAGTTGGTTAACACTCTATTGCAGTTCTTATAAGTGTTTAAATTTAAACTCAATCATGCCTAAAATCCTCGGACCAGATGATATGAGTTGGTTAACACTCCATTACAGTTCTTATAAGTGTTTAAACTTAAACTCAATCATGCCTGAAGTCCTCGGACCAGATGATATGAGTTGGTTAACAATCCATTACAGTTTTTATAAATGTTTAAACTTAAACTTAATCATGCCTGAAGTCCTCGGACCAGATGATATGAGTTGGTTAACACTCCATTACAGTTATAAGAGTGTTTAAACTTAAACTCAATCATGCCTGAAGTCCTAGGGCCAGATGATATGAGTTGGTTAACACTTCATTACAGTTTTTATAACTGTTTAAACTCAAACTTAATCATGCCTAAAGTCCTTGGATCAGATGATATGAGTTGGTTAACACTCCATTACAATTTTTATAAGTGTTTAAACGGATCCTAAATCATGTGAGGTTTCTCGGACCACATACTTGGGTCAAATTAACACTTAGTGGCATTCTTTGTAAGTGTTAGACAGGGCCCAATTCAGGTAAAGTCACTAAGTACGAAAATATGCCTAAAAGCTCTAACCAGGTCCTTAGATTAACACCCCCGAGTAAGGTAAAGTACTTAATTATTTGCTTAAGCACCAAAGAATTTAAAAGGCACCTTTATCTTCCATTATTTACCAAGTTTATTACTAATTCTTATACGAACCAGTTTTTGTTAGTACCTAGTTAAGTTATTCGCATCATTAGCAGGGTGTTATTATTGATTCTGTTCAAGTTAAAGTAACAACAAATCAATATTATCTGCAATAACAATAAACCTGATAGTATATATAATGAAGACATAGGAGATAAAAGAAGAATACATTCATTGATCAAAAAAAGAGTATTTTACATTCCCTTAAAAAAATAAAAAAATAAAAAAAATAAAGGTCCTAATAGCTAAGTCTTTGTTTTGGGGGCAAGAGGGTCAGCTGCTTGACTTGGCCTGGAGGCAGTAGCATCTTGGGCTTGAGCTTGGTCTTTGGATTCAGAAGGAGCTTTCCTCTTACCCCCTGAGGATCCTCGGCTCTTTGACTCTGGTCACTAGTTTGGTCAGACTCCTTAGAAGCTTCAAAGAAAGCAGGAGGGGCTTGGTTAACCAATGGCTATTCGGATGCCTCTAGAGGTTGCTCGGAGTGAGAGGAGTCAGGACCTGGGAGTTCGCAAATTTTAGGATCATAATATACGCTTTCAGGTTGCCAGCAGTATCAAGGGCTTTACTCCAAGACACATTGCAGTATTCTCTGCACACTGCAGAGAGCTCCTATGTGAGCCAGACTTGAGTCTCCTCCACCCCAAGCTTATACGATGCTTGCTTCTCAGCCTCGCTTGCCTCCTTGGCCAGTTGGGCTGCCTCCTTGGCCCTTTGAAACTCAGCTCGAAGATCTGTCACCATTTGCCTCTTTGTAGCCATGTTAATTTCAGTCATATGCAACTGCTGGCGTTGATCTTTGGGCTGCCTCTCTGCAGTCTTGAGGCTTGCATCAGCACTGTCCCTAGCCTTAATCGCCTCTTTTAGCTGCTCGGATAGCTTAGCCTGATCCTGCCTAAGATTACCCAAGATTTTCTCGACCTCGGACCGAGAATGGGCCTCCACCTTAGCTTCGTTACGGGCATCCTTAACACATTCCTCGGCCACTTAAACTTGTTGGGTAATCTACATAACAGAAATGGAAAAATTTAGTATAAAACAAAGAAGAGGAATGAGTAAAAACGATCAAATGTTTACTTAGAGAAGCGGATTGAATCACTTACCATAGCCAGATCCCTCTTAATGGATAAGAAAAGTTCTTGCTGCTTGAAGCATCTGTAAGCGTCCATATCTCTTGGTAGAAGAAGTGGCTGCTCCAGGACCTCAGCAATGTAACCTGCTTGGCCTCCTTGAAAGTTTCGAACCGAGGTGTCCCAAGCGATGGGGGCACCATCTATCTCCAGCTTGGGGGAGCATGTGCTAGGTGATCGGCGCACATCAGCCCCGAAGGCATCCTCTCTGCTCTCAACATAAGAGGACCTTCTGCCTCACTGGTTTGTGACTACTTTTTGTTGCTTATTTCCCTTCGAAGGGCCCACCTCGCCTTTTTCAAGGACTTCATTTGGCCTCTTCTTCTTTAACTCAAGGACTGGCTTCAGTCCAAGGTCAGCAGGAAGCTGAGGAGGGGAAGGAGGAAGATTCGCTGATGGTTTATACTTATTGGCTTCTTTCGGGATGGATACTTTATCCCTCCCCTTTATAAGTTCCCTTAGACTCTTGCCGTCTGCTTTCAAAGCCATGTCTTCCTCTTCTTCGTCTGAAGTGTCTTCCAAATAAGTGACAACAGGAGCAGGGGTGTGAACACTTAAATGTCTATACGGTTTTTCCTCGGCCTCCGATATTAAAATCGCTTGTACTCCCTGTGCTTCCTCTTCTCTGAATTGAAATTTATCAATCTCCTCTTCGAGCGAGGAACTAGAAGAGGCAACCCCTTCTTCAGCTGCCGCTACTCCGAGGGGAACTTGTTGAACCGGTGGGACGACCAAAGGAACACCCTGTGGGATTGGATGAGCTACTGGAGGAAGATCGTATGGAGCCAAAAAATTTGGCTGAGACACGTCGATTCGATTTATCCGCTGGTCACCCGCCCTTATAGTGTTGCCGACCTCTTGAAATTTGTTCGAAAGAGGCTTGAAATCCAAAATTAGATGGATAGCCCGAAGTTGCCCGTCTTCACTTACAAAAATCTGGGATCTCAGTAGGTAATTGAGGGCTGCTACGTTAGTTAAGCTGAGCCGAGGAGCTACGTGCCTTCTATTTGTTAATACCAAGAAAGAACTAAGCGTAGTCAGAAACTTAAAGTCCATTGTTAAAAAAAAATTAATAATAATAATAAAACAATAAGACAAAAAGAAGTAAAACAAGGCAAGGACAAAGAGCCTAAATCTATTGTTAGGGAACCTAAATCTAAGATATACCACCTGGCTCTCCCGGTTGGGTTGGGCAATGAAAACCGTCATGCCACGCTCCTGAAGCAATCAGGTAGTCGTCTTTCATCCCTTTGTTAGATTTGGGGAGACAGGAGATGAGTTTGACAATATCGGATCGGGATTTAAGGTAAAATCCTGCCCCTTTTTGTTTGTGACACTCGTACATATGAATCACGTCGTGCCAAGTGAGCCCCAAGCCTAAATGCTGGTTCAGAGCGTTGATACTGCCTAGGATTCTAAAAAGATTGGGTGTGCACTGGTGAGGACAAATCCTATGGTTACAGAGATATTCCCTTGTAATATCACACATTAGGAGAGTCATTCCCCCTTCTATGAAAGCTATCATAGGGATTATGACTTCTCCTACTTCTCGATCAGTTGCTATTCCTTCCAGGGAACAATACCGCAGGACGACCTCCGGTGGTATGTGATATTCTCTCTTAAAAATCTCTATTTTCGCAGGGCTATCTACTAAATACTTAAATCTACCCATTTCGGACAAATAAAGAGGAAAAACACTGGAAACGACAATTGGGGGAAGTGAGAAGTTGAAGGCCGAGGAGGTTGGCCGAGGAGAAAAAGAAGGGTTCAAAGGAATCAAAACTTATGCAGAATAAGGTGAGCAGTGATCCTTGAAATCTTTAAAAGAGCTCTCAAAGATTCCTAAAGAAGCAGGAGTTCGATGATTCAACAGGTCTTGTGAGTTTGAATGCTTGAATTCGCTGGAGAGTTTGAGAGATTGTAAAGTAAAGGAAGAATGACTTCCTGCAAGACTTTATATAGTGGGCAAATAATGGGTGGGAGTTATCCCACCCAAAACCTAATGAAAAATATCGATCGTGGGATTAAGGCTTCACCGTTGGATGCAGGGAACATAATGCCACCTGGAGCAATTAATGACGCTTCGCGGATTCCGAAACGTCGGTAGCAATGATGACGCGTGCAAAACTATACCTCCACACGTGTAAACTCGGATATTTTGACATTTCTAGCCCTCAATTTTAATGCAAATCAAAATTCCACTTCTTCTCCTAGAATGCGAGGGAAAAACCGAAATTTTGAGGGACTATTGTGGGGATAAGAACCCAAATTTGTATATTGGGCATTGGGCCTTATCAGAGGTCGTGGATATGTCTGAGGGGGAGTAAATGATTGGGAGAGATCCTAAAGTTGAGAATCACGTAAGTAAAGAATGGAGGAATATAGTCCAAGGAGTAGCTCCTTCTCGGATACGATGAATATCGGTTAAGCATGCATTTGGATAATTTAGGTGACCTTCCAAGGAGTTCCAACGATCAGGATGAACCTCAAGCACGTACAAAAGTGATAAGAACACAGAAATATCTAAAAGAAAAACTACTACCACCGCATTAAATGCACTGCAACAACTTTTTTGGCCGCATTTATGTGAAGAAGACCCCTGAACAGTGCAGTCTCAGTACCACCATTCACAGAGAGCCAAAGAAGATGTTTGATGGGACATGCACTCGAGTGAAATCTTAGATGATTAACAAGTGTACGATCAGGATGGCCTGAAAGGAACTATATAATGTAAAATATCTCCCATAAGAGGGGAGACAAAAAAAAGAAGAGAGAAAAAGAGAGAAAATGAATTACTGTAGCATTAAGAACTATATTAACCTTCAGAACTATTGGATTAATTCATAATCTATCTCCTCGGACAATCATTTTATTGAGGTTTACGTGTGTTTCATGCTTGTTCATCTTTGAAATCCTTTTTAACCGTTGTCCAATGCACCAAAAGCCCAGGTCTTTCACCTACTCTCTACAAATTCATTGTACTGGGCTCATTGGACTCATATCTCATAACTTTTGGGCTTGGGCTACAAATCGTGACCCTACAATATCAATATTTCATTGTAGATTCAAGATAATCATTTATTCCAGTTTTGGTTAGTATGTGTATACTAATTGCTAACATGTGCTCTATACAAGAAAATTTTATACAAAAAAATTTCAAACTTAGAATTCAGTCAACATACCTCGTATTTAAGACTTATTGCTTTAATACCTTAGGCCTTTAATCCAAAGGTACATGCATGATCCAAAAAATTCAAAATTTATTTTATACCTATTTCATATCAAGACATAAAAAATTGATAACATATTATATGCAAAAAGTATCACATCAAGTATCAACTTATAATAACCACCCACCAGCATCGTTTCTTAGAAAAATTTTCAAGCTTCAAAGTCACAGACCTTCCTCAAAGTTCACAACAATAAAGAATATTGCCAAAATCATACTTCTTTACCTTCATGAACTTCCACACAAACCAGGCAAAGAAAAAAAAAACCCTTAAATTTAGGGGTATGGACTACTATCTTGTCAAATTAAGTAAAAATTTACAAAAATATTGACTCAAATTTTGAATAACATTAAAATTCCAAAAACCCAATCTTTTTTTTTTCCTCACAATTTCCCATCAACCAAATAGAGAAAAAAAGTGTAGAGTAGTATACTATTATCTTATAAAAAACAAGGCACGCGGAATGTTAGTGGATCTAAATTTTTTTTTGAAAAAAAAATCATGGAACGCATGAGACTCCAATCTACCAACCATGTAAACCTTAGTTCAACAAAACAAAATATAAACCATATCAGCTTCTATTGTTTAATAGCAATAAAATCATCAAATTAAGACAAATATTTCAAATTTTCAAGCAACATGTGATAATAATAATATTAACTAATAAAACATTGACTAATGAAACACATGGTTGAATTTAATGGCCTCAAGTTTCATGAAAACATGTTTAAATAAAATAGGAACAAAATTTGACTACAAACTTAGTTGTAGCCATTGTCTATAACTTCTATTAAAAAAAAAATTAACACGAATACATATTTTGAAAATTTAACTATCAGATTGTATGTTTTTTATGTTCTTAACACACATTTTAATTTTGTTATTTATTATTCAACCTATAAACTAATTTTTTGTGCCTAATTTTATACTATAAGAATTTGAAATGTAAACATTTGATTGATGTTGAAGTTAATTGATCTTTGACCTGATAGAAATTTTGCAACTATAGAGGATATAAGAAAAAAAATGTAATCTAATGCTAGGTTTGTCAAAATTAACATCTAATAAAAAAATATTAAGTAGAATTGTGGCCTGTTTCATTTGATGAATTGAATCACATATAATGCTGACTAAAACTCATGATCTCATATTCACTATCATGTACTTAGCCAGAGTAGAAGTGTCATTTGTACAGCAACTCATTAAAAAAGGTCTAATGCATTCCAATTTTGTTTCAAGAAATTTTGAGAATAACATATTGCAAATTTTCTGGCAATTCATCACTTTAACCATTTGATTTTTTGCTACTCAAGAACTTTCTTCTAAACTTCTTTATCAACAATAAACTGGACTGTGACGATTTTCTTTTGCTTTATTACAATATAACACACACTAACTAGTTATTGGATTGGGCTAAAGTCTTAGATGATATTCAAAGTGTAGCCTGACTGCCTGAGTACTAGTGGGCTATTACACGGGCCTGATATATGGAGTCAGCAGCGAGGGTGCGGGCTGAGCGGGGCTGACTCAGGCCCAGGCCCAGGCCTTTTCTCAACAAATTAGTTATGCCAAAGTGGCCAAGAGAAAAGGAGATAATTGGTTTTTTCTTTTTCGTTTTTTTCCATTTTAATGTTTAGAGGAGATGAAGGGGTTCATTTCTAGGTTTTTCCATTGTTTTATTTCGGGTTCAAAGATATAACACAAGAAGAGATAGGGTACCAATCTGCTTTTCAGCTAGGACATTGAAAGGGCCCACACCTACCTTGTGGCTTATTGTTCTTTTGTTCGTGGGGTATAAAATCTGTGGGCTCACAATTATTATTCTTTTGTACCGGGTGCGGGGGTTGGGGCCTTGGGAGGCACCCATGCTTTTAAATTTCATTTACTTATTATTTTTTAAAACTTTTTTAGCGTGTGTTTGGGAGAAAATGTTTGCACATTTTGCGTTTGGCAGAAGTACTATTTATGGACCAGTCATGAAGTGAAAAATGCAATAAGTTTTAACAACAATATTTTGTATTTTTTAAATTATTTTGTTACAATATTTTCAGCAATAAATTTTTAATTTTTAACAAAATAAGCAGTATCTAAACATACATTTAAATGAAAAACAATATTTTAGATCCATATCAAGTTTAAAATTGTTTAGGAAATTATTTAGGGAATGAAACAAAATAGTTGGTAATTGTGGTATGTATATATATATAGTTCAATTTCTTCACTCTACACCTCTGCTGACTAAAGATATATATATATATATATATATATATATTATTTTCCGCCAAAAATTACCCTAACAGTTAAATTAATAAGCAATTAGCATTATACTTTTTTTGGAGTTATAACAAGAAGAAGGATAAAAGTTTTTTATTTTTTATTTATTTTTTATGCTCGTTGAGTATTATCTTTAAGATAATATTTTCCCCCACCCAAATTAAGAGTAATTTCTTTAACAAATTATTTTTCTCGACATTTCTCTCAATCGAATTGCCTTTTACTCAACTGAACCATAGAGCGAACCTAAAAAAAACATCATACAGAGAGTTTTCTAGACCTTATGCAACACTTCACTTGAGAAATTAATTGAATG
Organism: Quercus ilex subsp. ballota; assembly: GCA_032727855.1. Lineage (NCBI taxonomy): Eukaryota > Viridiplantae > Streptophyta > Magnoliopsida > Fagales > Fagaceae > Quercus > Quercus ilex. The sequence goes on from CM064909.1 coordinate 31,605,793, forward strand.
TCACTTTGCTCGACTCTGCGGCAACTTGCTTAACTACAAATCTTTGTCTCCTTCATTCTTCTACTTCAAATGTGGGATTACCATTAACCACATAAAATCCATATGTTGCCACAAAATAGTAAGGTTCAAATTTCATTTATTTCAATTAACTTTCTCTAAAGTATCATGTAATTTGTAATTAACTAATTATCAGATAATTGTATAAAATAATATGTCATATATTGATACTTGGCACACTGTAAAAGACATCATAATAAAACTAAATTTATTATTTAACAATCAGAAACTTTATAAATTGAGCTAACAAAATATAAAATATTTGTTGATTGTCATTAATCGATAGTTAACACATATATACATTTAAATTTTGTTAAACCAGTTGCATTTCAACTTAATATTATGTTTTCCAATTTGAGAGTTCAAAAATGGTCCAAAAAATTGAGGGAAAAAAAAAATCTATTTTGGGGTCTATTTTCATAAATGAAAGTTTTGAGTCATAAATTAATGGGAAAAATACCAAGACACCCCTTAAACTTTGGATTAGTGGCCAATACATTTCCTAAACTTTTATTTTAGCCGATTTACTCCTTGAATTTTATACACCTGCCAAATTGAACCATCTCTTAAGTTTTCTGTTTAAATCACTAACATCACTCATATGATTCCGTTCCAATTGAAATTCAAGATTCCCCCGATTTGGATGCTGAGCTCGGTGAAGAAAAAATAAATAAATAAAGAAGAAGAAGAAAAAGAAGAAGAGGAGATGATGATAGGAACAGATATTAGAGGAGAACTAGAGAATAGTTTGTTTTTGATGTCTGATGAGTGATGAGAGTGGAGATAAAACTTGATAAATGTAAGATTTGAAAGCTCATCCATGTGAACATGTGGCTGTGAACTTTTTTGGGATTTTTTTTTATTGTTTTATTTAATTTTCTTAAAGCTTGCATAAGCAATAACAAGAGAGTGGATGCATTGTTGGAACTACCCTCTTCCTCCCACAAATTCAAGCCGACGTTGTCACTACCTTCTTTGCTGAAACCAGTGTTTTTGTTTGTATTTGTTGTTCAGGTATTTCTTTGGTGAGGAGGAAGGGAATTTTCTGTGTTTTGGTTTTTGCTTGTAGGAGGTTGATAGTGAGTTTCCTTCTTGAGGTTTCTTCTTTGTATTTGTTGAGAACATCTAGAATTGTTTCTCTAGGTTTTTGTTTTGGGTGTGAGTGGGTCTTTGATAGTGAGAATGGAGGATAAGGTTGGTGGTGGTTTCTCTCTCTTCTTCAATTTGTTGGACGTTAGTGATTTAAACGGCAAAATTAACGGACTGTTCAATTTGGCAGGTGTACAAAGCTCAAGGAGTAGATTGGTTAAAATAAAAGTTTAGGCAGTGTATTGGCCACTAGTTCAAAGTTTAAGGGAGTGTCTTGACATTTTTCCTTAAATTAATTAGAATTATAAGGAAATATTAATCATTTTCTATATAAGCTAAAAAATAAAAAAATATTTTGACTCATTTTTAAGTTTGTAACCACACACAAGAAATTGAGTTAATTTTTTTCTTAAAAAAGAAAAAAAAAAGAAAAAAAAAGAAAGAGAAAGAGAGAGTCGCCATCAAGATTCAAGAGTGCCAGCATGCAAAAGGAACCCAAGATATATATATATATATATATTAAATAATATTTAAGTTGGAAAAAATGAAGTATACCTGACAATATCCCTAAATAAAAAATAAAAAAATAAAAAAAAGGGAAGAAGCAGAAGAGAGCAAACAACCCCAGTTTGTGGCCACCGGCCCCTCCCTCCATCAAGAGTGCCATCTTTATCAACTATTATTATTATTTTTTAATATTTTGTTTTCGTGAAATGGAAGCTTTGCATGTGTCATTGTGATAGGTGTTTTTGTTTTTTTGTTTCGTTTTTGAGTTTTAGGCTTATTTGAGAAGCAAAATATGAAGAAGATGTAGCTATGTATTTGGACTGTAAGAAATAATGATTTAGGGTTGTATTTGAATCAATCAAGATTCTACACAATTCCATGATCGATCTAGACGCAACTTTCCTTCAACTTTCTTATACAAATGATTATGCACCGATCAGATCAATTTCCAAAATTTGTAGGGTCACTGAATATCATATGATCCCTCTGAATTGCAATTTTAATAAGCATATATTGAATATTCCTTCATGGACTTGGCTTCTGTCCTGTGTCCAGTGGCAGTCTTAGACACATGTCGCGTATCCAACGTGTCCAGTGGCACTGGCCACTGGACAGAAACCACACCCTTCCTTCACTTCTTTAGTTTTTAAAAAAAAAAATAAATAAATAAAAAGTAGAATGCCGGTGAACGTACATGGTCCATATATAATAATGCTAAGTGCTGCATCACCAATAATGCAATGGAAGTGTCATATCGTAAAGTGTATATAATGGTCCTAATATTATCTAAATTGCTTATCAAAAAAAAAAATATATTATCTGAATTGGACAAATAAGTCCCTTTGACACATGAAATGGACACAAAATTGATGTAGCATATATATGTATCTCATATTCTGAAATTGTAGGTTTGTTACAGGTCACACGTTTGTTGATTTTTGGTTATATTTTTTGAGAACTCTGTCCAGATCCAATACAACTGTGACATTATCATTGTCGTTTTTCAATAAGTACGTACACAAGTCCACTAAACTGTACTGTACCCCTTTCAATTTCGCTTTAATAAGTTCCCCAATAATATAACATGCCCTATTTCTTACAACAACGAATTCCTGTGTATTCCATTGTTTCTTGGTCATTCTCAACGTACAATCTCTGGGCACGATGATATACATGTTTACTTGCTTGTTTCATAGCATGAATAACAACCAGCTCAGCTGATAAAAGTCACACCCTATTCTCTTAACAGTACTAAAAGCCTTCCTAGTCCGTTTGAAAATGGAATATGAAAAATGAAAGTTTTCCTTCGTTTGGTAGGTTGAAAAAGACAGTGAATGGAAAATGTGAAAGAGTAGAATTTTTTTTTTTCATAATATGTGTTTGGTAGAGATCAACGATGAAAAAAATTGAAGAACAAAGAGTAAATTACCATTGTATCTTTATTATTAAAAATAGAATGATGGATATGTGAGGTAATTTTAAACTTTGAGAAAAATTATGAGATGTCTTAGAGATATTGGTTTAAGAAATATTTAATAGTAGTTTTTATATTTTTCATGAAAATTGTATCAAAACTTTCTTAAAATATTCAATTAATAAATGTTCTAAAGGTATCCATTAAACAGACCCTTAAATATTTTTTTCTATCATTTTATCTTTACCTTAGTCTTTATTTCCTAATATAGAAAGGAAAATATATATATGGTGAGCTTAGGGTTGAAAGCTTTATCTACCCTATTTTCTTCACTCCTTTTTCATTTCAACCCAGAGAAATGGAAAATCACACTGGCCTTTTCTTATTCCTTCCCCATTTCCCATTCTTTTCATGCCAATCAAACATTGCGTTAGTTTGTCAGCTTGTTTAATATTGAAGTTTGAACAAATTGAGTTTCTCTAGAAAGCTTACCTCATGAGTTAAGATTCGAGGGACCCAAGTTTAATTACCTTGACTTTTGAGCACATGTTATCAATATCGGTACTAATTATTTGACACTTCTTTATCACCCTCTTGATCATTAGTTTCAAAATTAATTGACCATGCATCCTACAATTAAAGAGGGAAAATTATAGTAGCATGGAATTCGTGACCGGTGGGCAGCCGACACAACTCAATCGAGTTTATGAATTTTTATTTTTTCGTGAACGAAACCATATATATATATATATATATGAAACAATATTGAAAGAATGGGTTTGAGTAATTGATTCATATAAATGATTTATGACTTATGGTGGCGTGTTGAAAGTTCAAAAAAATAATGTGAGTCCGACCAGATAAAAGAAGCAAATATAGAAAAACACACCAAACAGAAGGAAATACGGAAAGGAAGAAAAGCACGATACAGTCTTAATTCGTATAACCACTGTGAAATTGACGACCACCAAGGCACCAACCCATATATAATATGTTCAAAAATCTGCTGATATATCAAATCATTGATTCAATGAATTTATATATTTTATCGTTTATCTTGTGGTGGCGGCTGCAACCACGACAATTGGTAAAAAAAAAAAAATTACAGTAAATTTTTTTTATTCTTTACTTGTTTTAATTGCTATATTGATCGGTTTAAATTGTCTTAACTCAGAAGTTTTTACCATTTTTCACCATAACTTTTTTTTTTTTTTTTCCCAGCTGAATAATTAACCACAACAAATTTGTTTGTACCTCAAATGCCAATATTACATATAGCTAGTACGAAACTTGATTGATTAGAAAGATAAATAGCTAGCTAGGCATATAGTCCTTCTGGAACTTGTCTAATTTATTATTGTTGATATTGTTGGTGAATAATTTAATGTACGAAGAATATTATGCCACCTTCAACATGTGCCTGTTGACAAAACTTTAATTTGCATCGCTAATTGGTATGATTAGTTGGCAGAATCTCTTCGAAAACAAAGAAATGAAAGGGCAAAGAATAAAGTTAAATTGATGAGGCCATGAGGGCCATATAGCGGCTACAAAGGCAATGATTTTAGACCTTAATCGTAAATTCTTCAAAAATATCAAATTTTAGTTGGCATTGATAGGTACAAGACGGGGGAGGCTTTTTGACATATACAAAAAGATAGACCTTCAATTTGCTGAGAAATTAACAAACAATAATGCACGTTGTTGCAAAGGTGTTCATGAATATGCAAGAAGTCTTGTCTTTCATGCATAATGACATAATGTTTGTCCTAATGAGTTGGTCTGGCATTGTCAAGTCTGGGGGTAACGTTCTCACCTTCTATGAGGCTAGAGATATTGAGTGATGCCAAAAAAAATTCCGTCCAACCTTACTTGTTCCGGTTCGTTCCGTTCTGAACGAGTTTTTCCTTTTCTGAAGAGGTGATAGAATAACGATGGATTTTATTTGTCGAATCCTATCTTCAATGTTTGTATATATATAGAAATAATTTAATACTTTTGTACATATTCTAATTATAATTTATTTCTTTATATTTTATATACAACCATCAACAGACTTTCCTCTCTCTTTCTTAGCACTCTCATTACTCTCTTATTTATCTTTCATCCCTACTTTATTAATGTCAATGTCATCTCATTAGGGATGACAAAATATTTCCAACCATGCAACCTTGCTCCTAACTTGACTTGCTCTCTCTCCACACAAGTTTTTCCCTCCTTAAATAAGGGATGAGAGACACCTATGATCCGATTTCAACTCGTCTCATTATCATCTTTATTATAGATACTACAAAATTTAGAACCCAAAAAAAAAAAAAAAAAAAGAAGAATATATTAAACCTGCTATGTACTAATTTAACTACAATAAATTTGCAAACTCGATCACTCTACAATGAATGTATATGATTGATGTCATTTCAACAACATAATAAATATGAAAAATACTAAAATTACTATTGATTTTACTACGTAAACTTATAAATTGATGTGATAATGAATGTGTTGTTGTCATTTCTTCAAAATAAAATATATAATTATATGAAGTACTTTTTGTAATTTGTGACACATTATTTTGAAACTTAAACATTTTCATTAGAAATACTAAAAAGTGTTAGTTGGATTATAGGCTTATAAAACTCTTGATATTTTGTAAAATTTATATAGTAAATTTTTAGCCGACATGACTCAAAAAAATAAAATAAAATAAAATAATTAAGCAACTGGCATTTTTCACTTGTCATTAAAGTGCAAAGTGGCTCAAGGAAGATGGTTTTATATTGTCTAATTCTCTCTCCCTCACTCTCTTTTTATTATTATTATTATTTTTAATATTGGCCAATTGAAAAAGTTGAAGATAGGCTAGTGAATAATTTCTAGGGTAAAGTCCATATATAGCGCTTCACCTTACCAGTCAGAAAAATAGAAGAAAATACGGGCTATCAAGCTTGATTGATCTTCCCCTCAAAAAAAAAAAAAAAAAAAAAAAAAGCTTGATTGATCTAAAGTGGCCCTTCACCTTCTAGAGAATATTATTGAATAGGCCAAAATAATTCCTAAGATCTTTTTATGCTAATCTTTTCTCCTTTCTCTTTTTTATTTTTATTTTTAATTTTAAATGAAATCATATATATTATATCTTTGACATTAGATGAGAACTCTCTTTTTAGTGTGGTATCAATATCTCTGAATTGATATTCTTTCATTTCTTTTTCATCCCTACTTTATCAATGTCAATGCCATCTCATTAGGGATGACAAAATATTTCCAACTGACCCTGCTCCTAACTTGACTTGCTCTCTCTCTAAACAAGTTTTTCCCTCCTTAAATAAGGGATGAGAGACACCTATGATCCGATTTCAACTCGTCCCATTATCATCTTTGATGATGTATGAAATCAGTTAGTTGAACACTTCGGCTTCGGTGGACTGCAGCGCTAGCGGAGGCCTACAAAGAGAGAAAGCAGTCAAAGGGATGACCGGGGTGAGCCGGCCAAACACCCTCCGATGGTGAAGTTAATTTTTCTCTTCTAATGGAGTTTCAACTTTACTTTATGTAAAATCTCAGGAAGTTCATACCTTTGCATGGTAAAGACCGGGCCTTATATAGGGTACTCTAGGGTGGTTACTAGTTCAATAACTTCCCCCAGAATCTTGGAATTCGGACATAACCTCCTCAACGGCTACAAAAAATCATAACCGCCGTTGGAAGTTATATGCAGTGGAGGGATTGGCGGCGATGTACGCGGGTTGATAAACCGCTATGAAGTTCGCCAAGTGTTTGCGTAGTCGTCCATGGGCTCTGCGCATGGACGACACTTTGTCGTGTAGTTGTGTGGTCGTCCATGCACCTCGTTCATGGATGATTCTCTCGATCTGATTCCCTGGAGTGATCAACTGCTCAACATCTCATGGACAAGATATCTGGACGAATTGAAGACGGCCTGATGTTTGGCTAACCGCAACTATCTGGACGACCCTTATGGATGAACCATAGATGTGCTTTTAGTTATACATCAATCTTTATTATAGATACTACACAATTTAGAACCCAAAACAAAAAAAGAATATATTAAACCTGCTATGTACTAATTTTACTACAATAAATTTGCAAACTCGATCGCTTTACAATGAATGTACGTGATTGGTGTCATTTCAACAGCATAATAAATATGAAAAATACTAAAATTACTATTGATTTTACTGCATAAACTTATAAATTGATGTGATAATGAATGTGTTGCTGTCATTTCAACAAAATATAATATATAATTATATGAAGTACTTTTTGTAATTTGTGACACATTATTTTAAAACTTAAACATTTCCATTAAAAATATTAAAAAGTGTCAATTGGATTATAGGCTTATAAAACTCTTAATATTTTGTAAGATTTATATAGTAAATTTTTAGCCGATATGACTCAAAAAAAAAAAGTAATTAAGCAACTGGCATTTTTCACTTGTCATTAAAGTGCAAAGTGGCTCAAGGAAAATGGTTTTATATTGTCTAATTGTCTCTCCCTCTCTCTCTTTTTATTTTTTATTTTTTTAATATTGGCCAATTGAAAAAGTTGAAGATAGGCTAGTGAATAACTTCTAGGGTAAAGTCCATATATAGCGCTTAACCTAACCAGTCAGAAAAATAGAAGGAAATATGGGCTATCAAGCTTGATTGATCTAAAGTGGCCCTTCACCTTCTAGAGAATATTATTGAATAGGCCAAAAGAATTCCTAAGATCTTTTTATGCTAATCTTTTCTCCTTTCTCCTTTTTATTTTTTTTAAATTTTTAAATGAAATAATATATATTATATCTTTGACATTAGATGGGAACTCTCTTTAAGTGGTATCAATATCTCTGAATTGATATTCGATCAAGATTGAAGTGATGCCAATATGCTTTTGGGTATTAATTAGTATTTACCTAAAGTTCTATAGAAAACAATGGGATCGAGAAAAAAGCGAAAAGAAAGGTGCAAAATTTCCCCGTCTTATAATATTGCGTGAGATATGGAGGAACCCCAGCCACGTGAATATTTATCCACAAAATTTTGAAGCACAACTGGTGCTTGCAAAGACCCATCTTTGTTATATCGATCGAGCTGTTGCATGTTAGGCAGTACCAACCTTTGAGGCAACTTTCATGCTACATATATCTCTTTAATGTCAGTCCCTACTGATATAAAATCTTGACCTCGGCTAAATCATTCACTAATAATGGTCTTGTTACTTTAGGGTAAAGCAGCTTTATCAAGATTCGTCTGAGACAAACTCACTGTTTGATTAAATATAAGAAATTTCAGGAGCATGGGTTATTGCTAAATCATCTTTAATCAAATTAATCCTTTCTCTGTCAAATGGGGCTAGCTTGCACCCTTGTCTCAGGATACCTAAAGTCCAATCATATATGAACGTAATAGAAGAATTGTGGATAAAGATAAATTTGGTTTGTGTTTCTTCCTTCGTGCTTAATGTGGAAAGAAACTGCATATTATATATATATATATATCTGTGTGTGTGTGTGTTTATCAGGTCAAGGATATCTAGGGGACTTACAGATGCAAATTAAACCATTTAATATGACACTATGTTCATTCATTGAATTGTTGGAGGCGTGCATGGTTTTTATTTAACTATTTATATCTTGCATGGTTGATTGCTATATACATACATACATACATATATATATATATATATATATAGTATTGCATAGGTATGATACATAACATATTTATAGCAAGAAATAGGAAATGATTAAAGAGAGATAAAAAGCTATATTTTGTGCAAGAAAAGAGGAAACCGTACCTTAAAGAGATATAAATTATTGTGTATTCCATTCTCTCACATGAATGGTAGGTCTCACTAATTAAATTTGTGGAGGAGGAAAGCCCAGCCTAATGTATTGGGCCTAGGGTCCTATTCGAAGGCTACTGGATGTCCGAAGAGGGGAAAATATCTGGGAAATGGTCCATGTAGAAGAATCATACCTAAAAGTGAATGAGCAATACATTCCGAAGAGGTCATTAGTTATCCGAAGAGATCTTTCTCGTCGGATACGGTAGTCTTGATCAGTTAAATATCTGAAAGGTCTGAATGATCCTCCTAACAGTTCCAACGACGAAGATGAGCTCTGAGCATGTCTGGAGATGATAAGAAGAAAGAAATATCTAAAGGGAAAAACTGCTACAACCGTATTTAATGCGTTACAGCTACTTTTCTGGCCGCATTTATGTAGAGAAGACCCCTGAACAGTGTAATCTCAGCTACTACCACTTAGGAAACTAAAAAGAAGACTTGACATGACATATACTCAAGTGGATACTTAGATGAAGACCAAGTGGACGGTGGAAATGAGGGGGAAGAATGCTATAAAAAGAGAAGAGGTCTCTGATAAAAAAAAAAGAGAAAGGAGAAAAAAGAAGAGAAATACGATTTTACTGTAACTCTAAGCATTGTAATTATCTTTATTCAATAAAATACCTCTTCGGATATTCATTGGGTCAGTTGTTCAAGCCTGATTGCATGTAATTCATCTTTAACTATCTTAGTTAATCATTGTATGATTCACAACTAGCCTAACTCTTTCACACACTCTCTACAAATTCATTGTTCTGGGTTCAGTGGGCTCACAATTCATATCTCTTGGGCTCGAGCTACAAATCCTGACCATACAAAATTCATGATGGGACCCACCATTTATGTAAGAGTGAGGAGTACATATTTATGGTACTCTAGAAATACCTAATAATTTTTCATGTTAAAGAGATAAACACTTCGAATGCAATAAATATTTACTGTATCATATTTTATCATATATGATATGTTAATTTTTTTTTTTTTTTTTTGAGAAACATATGATATGTTAATCTATAGTGACAGTTTTCATATTAAACAAAAAAAAAGGGGGGCCAGCCACACTTTAAAGGCTTTCGAATTATCAGTGCGTACCCATTGGCACATTGCACATAATTTTGTCAATATTTTTATGCAACGTGAAGGCATCCTTTAATTGATAATTATTGTTTAAATAAAGTTATTAAAGCAAATAATTTTGAATCAACTTGTCAATAAAGCCATTCTAAAAAAAAAACTAGTCAATAAAGCACCTCATTATTATTATATTATTATTATAGGAAGCACCTGCATTTTTAATAAACTTCTCCAAAAACAGAGGTTTAAGGTTGAAGGTTCAAGGCATGAAAGTCAAGAGGTTTGGAATGCACCCCGTTGTGAACACTACTAGAGTCGTTTATCAACAGAAGTATAGTCAAAATTGACGGACGTATATTTTGTGTCTGCACCTTGCACTAGCAGAATTCCATTTGGCGGTCACCTATGATCTCGTTCTATTTCTTTGTTTATATATATAGGCTATTTCAAAAATCATAACAAGTGTTCTTTAAAATAAGATTTTCCTACCAATAATAGGCTTAATTATTTCTGTCCTTTTTTAAGATATAAACTTGGGATTCAAGCATTTGTTTTGAATTTGTAGGACTAGAATTATATGATTTATAAAACATATTAATTTGTACTTAACCTAAACCTTCCTATACAAGGCACATTAAGCACAACTTTTTGGTGAGAGAGAGCATTCAAAAAAGCGCTTGAAGCCTTTCTCCTTGAACCTAAAAAAAAATAAAAATAAAAAAATAAAAAAGATATATAATATTTGGGGGAAAAAAAATAAAAATCTGAGGATCCCATAGTCCATAGATGGCTCCCCCCACTGAGTATGAAGAGTGATTTGCGAATGTTTAAATGCTTTGAAGACAAAGAATTGCCCAAACATTAAAAAAAAAAAAAAAAAAAAAAAAAAAAAAAAAAAAAAAAAAAAAAAAAAAAAACAGCTCGACAAGAATCTAAGAAGTAATTTTTAAATAATATTTTTCTGAACTCACTTTTACAAAATGCACTTTTGAAAAAAGTTCGTGAACCCAAGCTACGATCATTCACAAACTTAGTCAAATTGAGCCTTTTGAAGTTTGCTTACTGTTAACTAAGGCATGGCTTCAGCAAATTAAAATGATATAGGACCATAAATAAATATAACATTAGTAATATTACAACGAAACTTTTTATTTTTATTTTTAGAAAGATGCGAATTCTCTCCGGCCACAAGATGCTAGTCAGATGATCATTCTTTCTTCTGAGCATGAATAAAGCACAGGAGGTGGGGCTATATATACTAATAATTATTTTGAAAATCCTATCATTGCATTCCACATTATTTATGTTTTAAGATGCAATCCAAATTTCATTTTAATTAAATATTATTTATTTTTTATTATTCAATTAATAAATTCATATTTTGTGTCTAAATTAAAATGAAATTTTTTAATATTTAAATATATATAGATGAGATAGTTATTTGTAATGGTTTTCTAAAGTGGAATATTAAAAGAACAGGAAAAGGAAGAGGTTAAAATTTTTTTAGGTTTGATGAGGCTTTGACCATGGCTGGACCTTGATGATGTTGGACTTAATTAATAATTAATTAATTAATTAATTAAAATACAAATAAAAATATTTAATTTGGTAATCAACATCAAAATTGACCCAAAAAATCTAAATAAATTTTAAAAAATTTCAATTAAATCTTCATGATTATTACGAGGATAATAGAAATTGATAAAGTATAAATATGAATAATTTTTTTGTTTAATGATGAGCCCGATGATATTGTTCGTCCAAGCACAGAGATGGACGAGAAACAAACCATAAATGAGGCCTAAAATACTTGAGCCATTATAATTGGACGAAGTAAAGAGAATAACAGCTCAGAGATCTCCATATCTTGGCATTAAGTGTCAGAGACGTTACCCAAATAGGAAATTAAACCACCATTAAAGGTGGTTCCAATGGCTAGGAAAGCAAAAGCCTATATAAGGCACATCCAACCAAAGGTAAAGAGACACGATCAAAAATATATTCCCATCAACTAGAATTTTCCTTTTATCTCTCTCTCTCTCTCTCTCTAACTTTACCATCGGAGGCTCATCGGTTAGCACCACGCCAGTGACCTATCTGTTACTTTTCTCTATTGCTTTGTAGGTCACGTCGAAGCCATCTAGATGATCCTAACCACTGACAATTTTTGCAATCATCAGTTTGGCACCGTCTATGGGAAAAAATGTCTTCTTTTTCTAAGTCCTACGTTGCCCTACCCTTATTGTCATCCAGATGGAATCTAGTGCGCAACCAAAATCAACCGTCCTGGCACTGCAGGTCCATGCTCTCATGGCCAGTGTAGAAGAACTTACGAAACAAAACCAAGAGATGAAACAGTGGCTGCAACAGGAAGAAAACCGTTCACCGAGAAGAGCCGAAAACAACAGAACGAGGATGAATCGCGAGACCCGGAGGGCAGCCAAGGGGGATACGACTCAAGGACAACAGAGTGTTCTGATGAAGCAAGCAATGATCTCCTAAGGAGCATGTGGAAAGAGATGGACGAGCTCAGGAATGTAATGAAGGGGAAAACAGTGAAAAATTTAGATGGGATGGTGAGAAGAACTGATTCCCCATTTACACAGAAAGTCCTCAAATGCCCCCTCCCACCAAAATTTCGGCTACCGTAGCTAGAATCATATGATGGGTTGAAGGACCTGCTGGATCACATCACCACCTTCAAGATGACCTTAAGCTTACAACAAACCTCCGATGAAATCGTGTGTCGATCCTTCCTCACCACCTTCAAAGGAGTGGCCTGAGTGTGGTTCAGTAAATTGTCACAATCTTCCATTAACGATTTCAATCAGCTCAGCAGCTTGTTCGTGCATCACTTCATAAGAGGACAACACTAGAAGAGGATAGCAGATCATTTATTGACAATCCGATAGGAAAAAGGAGAATCATTAAGATCTTACATGAAGCGGTTCAACGGAGAAGTGCTGGAAGTGGACGAAGCTAAGGACCAGGTACAATTGACGATGTTTAAAGCTAGGTTGAGATCTAAAGAGTTTGTTGTGGCACTTGCTATAAGTCCTCCGACATCAATGATGGATTTGCTTATAAAAGCTTAGAAGTACATGAATGCGGAAGGCGCCTTGGCAACAATAGAGGTAGGTGGACCTTGAACATCCAAGGCGGGCCTTTAAGATGACCAAAAAGGTCAGAAGAGGGAAATAAAAGATCACCCTTCCCACAATGATAGGGGCAAGTGAAGGGACGACAAGACCTGAAAAATGGCCAAAGCCAAAGCCATTGAGTGGTTCTCCCAATGTCCGAAACAAGAAAAAATATTGCCATTTCCACTGGGACCACGGGCATTACACTAACGAATGCAGAGATCTCAAAGAACAGATAAAAAAGCTGATCCAGAAGGGAAGATTGCAAAAGTTTGTCAAGAAAAACACATATAGACGACCAAAGGAAGAAGATCGAACTAGGTCAGAAGAGAAGCCCAAAGAAGATGATAAGTCATAAGAATGACCAAAAAATGTTGTAGGGGAGGTAAGGATGATCAATGGTGGTCCGACGATAAGGGGCTCTTTCACATCCCTCAAGAAGTCACAGCGAAGACAGGTCAACAGTGTCCACATGATACCACTAACGAAAAACAGGAGGAAGGAGGCAGTGGATATGGTTTTCTCCGAAGAAGACGCTCGAGGCGTGAAGCAACCACATGACGACCCTCTAGTCATTATGCTCATGATAGAAGGATTTAATACCAGGAGAATTCTAGTGGACAATGGAAGCTCCACCGATATAATTTACCTCTTCGCCTTCCAAAAGTTAAAGGTAGAACCAAGCAAGCTTCATCCATTCGAGTCTCCCCTCGTCAGTTTCAGTGGGGATAAGGTTTATCCAAAGGGGATAGTAACCTTAACCGTCATAAAAAGCACGTACCCCCAGCAAATAACAAGTCAACTCGATTTCTTGGTGGTAGATTGTCCCTCGACATACAATGTCATCATTGGACGACCAACTTTTAACCGATGAAAAGCTGCAACTTCAACATACTGCTTAAATGTAAAATTCCCTACAAAAAATGGGGTAGGAGTGATCAAAGGAGACCAAGTCTTGGCTCGTGAAAGTTATCAAGCAGTATTGGCATCCAAGGAGAACCACACATGGATGATTGAGGAAGAAAGCCTGGATACGATAGAGGCATTGGAGACAGTTGAACTAGTAGAGGGAGAACCTACGAAGGTAACAAACATAGGAGCAAACCTTGATCTTGCTATGAAGAAGGGGATAACGGAATTCCTGAAAAGGAATCTGGATGTCTTCGTATGGGGCCATGAGGACATGTCCGGCATTTCAGAGGACATCATTCAACATAAACGATCTAGAGAAAAAGCCCGTCCATTAAAGAATGAGGGTCTTTGCGCTCAAAAGAAACAAAGCCATCACGGACGAGGTCAATAAGCTCCTGGCCACCAAATTTATCTGAAAGGTATACTACCTAGAATGGTTGGCTAATGTTGTCATGGTGAAAAAAGCGAACGGAAAATGGAGGATGTGCATGGATTTCACGGATCTAAACCAGGCCTTCCCTAAGGACAGCTTCCCCCTACCACAAATTGACCAGCTCGTTGATTCTACAGCTGGACACAAACTCCTAACATTTATGGATGCATTCTCAGGGTATAATAAGATCCAAATGTCAGAAGAAGATCAAGAAAAGACAGCTTTCATCACCAGCCAAGGACTTTACTGTTATAGGGTCATGCCATTCGGGCTGAAGAACACAAGAGCTACTTATCAAAGGTTGGTTAATCAAATGTTCAGTAAGCAAATTGGAAGAAACATGGAAGTGTAAATGGACGACATGCTTGTCAAGAGCAAAGAGGTGGAAAGCCATTTGGAAGACCTCGAGAAAACCTTCAAGACCTTAAGATGGTACCAGATGAGATTGAACCCAGCGAAGTGTGCGTATGAAGTTTCTTCGAGAAAGTTCCTCGGCTTCATGGTGTCGTAGCGAGGAATAGAAGCCAATCCGGAAAAAGTAAAAGCCATACTTGAAATGACCTCACCTAAGAACGTCAAGGAAGTACAGAAGTTAATAGGAAAAGTGGCAGCCCTCAATCGCTTCGTCTCAAGGGCGACGGAAAAATGTCTCCCTTTTTTCAAGAATCTCAAACAAGCCTTCACATGGACCGATGAATGTGAGGCGGCATTCTAGGAATTGAAACGATATTTGAGTAACCCACAGCTATTGAACCCGTTTAAGGAAGGCGAACACCTGTTCCTGTACTTGGCTGTCTCCGCCATGGTAGTAAGTGCAGCCCTGTATACTATGACAGCCAAGCCTTTCAAGGAGAAAAGGTGAAATACCCATGCATCGAGAAGATTATTTTCGCTCTGATCGTCGCTTCTCGGAAGTTGTGCCCTTACTTTCAAGCAAATTCGATCCTCGTTATGACAAACCAACCAATCAAGAGGCTATGAACAAACCAGAAGCAGTAGGCTGAATGGTACAATGGGCAGTTGAGCTAAGCCAATTCAACATCGAGTACAAACCTCGAATAGCAATAAAGGCCTAGGTGTTAGCAGACTTCATTGCCGAATTCACCATGCCCAAAGATAGCCCAACGAGCACAGCGGAGTTATGGACGATACAAACCAACAGATCATTGGCAAAAGGAAGGGGCAGGGTTGGAGTTATCATAACCTCACCAGAAGGGGACATCTTAAGTACAAGGTCCAACTCCAGTTCCCAGCCACTAACAGCGAGGCGGAGTATGAAGCCATACTGACGGGGCTCAGGTTAGTAAAATCTATGGAAGCCAAAAATGTACTCTTGAAAAGTGACTCTAGGTTAGTAATCGAGCAAATTAAAGGGGATTATGAAGCAAAGGAACAGGGAATGCAGAAGTACTTGAAGTTGACAAACCAGCTTGCCAGAGACATGGAACAGGTAGAATTCGCACAAGTTCCACGGAGTTTGAATGCAGAAGCAGATGAAGTAGCAAAACAAGCATCGTTAGAAGCCAAAGACGACTCGTTAGGGGTAAAACTGGAGCTACAAAAATTCCTAGCATTGAGGAATTCCATACGTTTACAATACAAGGAAGCACAGGCCGGACGGCACCCATTGCGTCCTACTTGAGGGATGGTTACCTGCCTTCAGATCTGGATGAGGCAAGAAGTATAAAGAAGCGAGCTACCAGATTCACGCTCCTAAACGGCATGCTTTATAAAAGGGGATTTTCTCTCCCTTACTTAAGATGTGTCGAAGAGGACGAAGCGAGATATATGTTAGAAGAAGTTCATGAAGGAATTTGCGGAGATCACGTGGGTCCGAGGTCCTTGATATCAAAAATAACCAGAGCAGGCTATTTCTGGCCAACAATGCAAAAAGAGGCCAAGGACTTTGTCAAAAGGTGTGACAAGTGCCAGAGGTACAGGAATGTCCCCTACCCCAAGGTAAAAAACAGGTAAAATTTTTGCTTGTAGCAATTGATTACTTTACAAAGTGGGTAGAAGCAGAGGCTTTGGCAACAATCACAAAGGCAAAGATACAAAACTTTGTGTCGAAGAACATTGTGTGCAAGTTCGGCATACCAAGGACGATCATATCAGACAATGGCAAGTAGTTCGACAACTAGGTGTTCCGCTCTGTCTGCTCAAAACTCGAAATCCAAAATCAGTTCTCGTCACCTGGGCACCCACAAGCTAATGGATAGACGGAGGTAACCAATCGAACCTTGCTAAAAGCCATCAAAGTTCAACTGGAGGGGGCAAAGGGTGCATGACCTGAATAATTACCAAATGTCCTTTGGGCCTACAAAACCACAACTAGGACCCCAACAGGAGAGACGCCATTTAATCTAACCTACGGTACAGAAGCAGTGATTCTTGTCGAAGTAGGAGTCACCAACATAAGGAGAGAGTTTTTCGACAAAAAGACCAACAACAATGATCAATTGAGGACGAATCTGGATTGCCTTGACGAGACAAGAGATAAAGCATCTAAAAGAATGGCAAGGTACTAACAAAAGATGGCTGGATACTACGACCAAAGAGTAAAGCTCAGAAGATTCAACATAGAAGATCTTGTCTTACGAAAGATTACGCCTGCGACAAAGGACCCCACTCATGGAAAGTTGGGACCAACTTGGGAGGACCCATACAAAGTCACTCACTACTCGAGACAAGGGAGTTACCACCTAGAGTCCATGGATGGCAGCAAGTTACCCTGTCCTTGGAATGTTGAACACTTGAAGAGGTATCATCAGTAGGGGTATAATCATTTGTAATCATTGACCAAGTGCTTGTTTTACTCTAAAGAAGTTCAATAAAGGAATTATTCAGGAATTATTCAAGTCTTAAGCTTCCATAAAAAGCACTAACGTAGGACGATGCCAAATGACATAAATCCTTCAAAGGATATAAGTCACATGACGATGCCAGCGACATAAATCCTTCAAGGGATATAAGTCACATGATGAGGCCAATGACATAAATCCTTCAAAGGATATAAGTCATTGGACGAGGCTAATGACATAAATCCTTCAAAGGATATAACTCACTTGACAAGGCTAACGACATAAATCCTACAAAGGATATAAGTCAGTTGACGAAAATAATGACATAAACCCTTTAAAGGATGTAAGTCACTTGATGAGACTAGTGACTTAAATCCTCCAAAGGGTAGCGCAACAAATTACGAGCCTAAACTATCACTTAAGCATTAAAACTATCTTTTCAAGGAAAAGACGACAAGCGAAATCAAGAAAAATAGAATGTACCGTCACTTAGTTACCTGAACAAATAGAAATACAATGAGAAGCATGCATAAAGATAATGTTTAGAAGCACAAAGCCCCAAAACAAATAGGGCACCAAAAGCATAAATTGTTCGGAAACAAAAGCATAAAGCCCCAAAACACATAAGGCACACACCAAAAAAAAAAAATATATATATATATATATATATATAAAGAAAAATATTTTTCTAGCAGGAAGAATCAAGCAACAGGGTTGTCACCATCAACAACCTCCTCGTTTACAGGAACAGCATCTCCAGTAGCATTGGCCTCATCGACTTCCGTTTCCTTGTCCATGGCCTCAAAGTCCAAGTTGTCTAGATCCACCCCAGGGTTATGCTTTGCCAAATACCTCCTCAACAACTCAAACCCCTTGAAATACCAGCTAAGGAGGATGCCATTATACTTGTCAATGAGTTGGAAAGCTTGCACCGCGTCATCTCCAGCCACAAAAGCCTCACGCTTGGCCACCTGAAGTTGCTCGACTTTCGGCTCCGTCAACAGTTTCTTCACCTTAAGGTCATTAGATAAAGCCTTAACCTACTCCTTCAACTGATTCCCATTGTCCATTGCCGTTATTAATTCCTTCCTCAGCATAGAATTTTTGGCCTCCAATGTGTCCACCTTAGAATTGGCCATGACGACCCTCTCCTCGGTGGCAAGATACTCCGTGGTAATATGGAGCATCTTTCCCAACACCTAAAAGAAAAATATACAAGGTAAGGACTGTTCCAAAAAATGAAGAAGTCTGAAGATAGGAATAAACTTGGACGAAGGAAGTACCTAGACGAGCTCGTGAACATGACAACTCACCAACTCGTGGGAAGGTATGGCACTCAAACCTTTCAGCTCGTCGGGAGTGACGACATTGTAGGCTCTCCCCATGGCAGTAGCAGCGTCATCCCAGACGCTAGAGTCCATCTTACCCTTCCCCTTATCACTGCCAAAGGTTCTCTTTGGACGAGGAGTGATCTCTTCGACGGAAACAGCAAGCGCGGCTGCCTTAGGGTTAGAAGCAATAGGAGTGGACACAGTAGTCTCAACAACCTCCCTCGTCACCCTAGGTCACTTTTGGCCAATGTTGGACAAAGACCCGTTCTTCCTAACCCTCAGTTTGGCATACAGTTCCTGATTAAATTTTGTCGTCATCTTTGCAAGGAACGACATAGACAAGACATAAGCACTAGATTTTAAAAAAAAAAAAAAAATTTAAATGGAGAAGCTTACTTTTTTCTTCCCTGGCTATTGCTCTCAAGACGTAAAGAGAAGGTCAGAACCCAAGAAATGACAAACCAAGGTTCGAGGGTCGATCAGCTCGTCAAAATCCTCAATAGCCTTCGCGTAGTCCAAAGCACCCTTAACACAACCTTTGTACCTGCTCTTCAACTTAGGATGAACCTTCGCTGAAAGGAGAGGAGAAAAGCAAGTGTTAGAGTTGGACAAAACAAAAAGAGAACTTCCCAAAGAAAAAGAACGGAGGAAAAATGCACCAAGTTTGGGTGTCCCCCACCTATGCTGTAGTCTAGGGACATCGCCCCAAAAGTCATCTAAGAGGGTCTCCCAACTGTCACTAGACACAAAAAAGTATCTAGATTTCCAATAACGGAATGACGAAAGGAGATTGCCAATAAGCCTGGCTACCCAAGGCACCAACTCATAATACCTAAACTCTTTTAGACGATACAAATATATAAGTTCGTCCACCTGGATTACATCACCCTCAGTTACTATCATCCAAACCTCCATACAACTAATAACGATCTGCCAGGAATTTGGCATAAGTTGCCCAAGAGTTATGTCCAGATGATGGAGAAGCTCTATTATAAAAGGATGGACGGGAAACTTGAGGCCACTCAGGAAGGCAACCTCATAAAAACACACCTCTCCAAGGTTGAAGGCGCAAGCCTTCTCGCTTGAGCGAGGAAGGCGAATCCTTGTCTCACTAGGAAGCTGGAATCTGTCTCTGAACTTAAAAAGAGTGTCCTCGTCTAGGGAACACAATTCTTTAAAAGCATGGAAAGCTCTAAGAACAGTTTTAGAAGAGGATGAGGGGTTTAATGACGAAGGGACCGAAATGGTGGTATTAACTACCACAGCTTTGTCACTAGACGACAAGCCCGTGTCTGACTCACTGGACCTCACTTCCACCAACATCCCTTGGATGGACCAAAACCAGTCTAAAGATTGAAGAAACAATGGAGAAAGGTCAGCCAACACTAACCCTAAGGCACTATCCTTAGAGACAAAAGGCCCAACCTCCGGGCAACCTCCAACATACCCAAGAAGCACCCTTAAGTGAGCGAAGAAGAAAGAGACAAAAAGAGAAAGACCCCTGACCTTAGAATAGTCACACATCAAGTTAAGAAAAGAAAAGTAGGAATCCCCAATTGAAACAAAGAAAAAGAAAATCAGGCAGAGAAAAGGGGAAGATTGAACTTGAGAAGAAAAGAAGCAAAGCAGCTTGAATTCGGAGAAAGGAGAGGACTTAGAAATGGAGAAGAAAACAAAAATGGGGAAGGAAGAAAGAATAAAAACGTATTTAAAGCCTTCCCCAAAAAACTGAGACGTGGGAAAATCAAGCGTTTCATTGAGGAATGTGCCCATGTCCAGGCAACCAAAACATGACACATGGCCCACCAACACGCAGTGCCGTCACGTCACCATAAATGTGACAATTGGAATCCCAAAAGCCATGCCCAACATGGGGCGACCTTTCACATCCCTTAGATCGTCAAGAGGCCTGACGACTAAGGAATGGGGGGCAACTGATGAGCCCGAAGATATTTTTCGTCTAGGCACGGAGATGGACAAGGAACAAACCATAAATGAGGCCTTTAATACCTGAGCTGTTACGATTGGACTAAGTAAAGAGGATAACAGCTCAGAGATCTCCATATCTTGGCATTAAGTGTCAGAGACGTTACCCAAACAGGAAATTAAACCACCATTAATGTTGGTTCCAATGGCTAGGAAAGCAAAAACCTATATAAGGCACATCTAACCAAAGGTAAAGAGACATGATTAGAAATATATTCCCATCAACTAGAATTTTCCTTTTATCTCTCTTTCTCTCTCTCTTCCTAACTTTACCATCGGAGGCTCATCGGCTGACACCACGCCAGTGACCTATCTTTTACTTTTCTCTACTGCTTTGCAAGTCACGTCTGAGCCATCTAGACGATCCTAACCACTGACAATTTTTGCACTCATCATTTAATAATCCTTAAAGTGTAAAACATATTAATTTAAAATAGAAGAGACTTTTTAAAAATAAATTCATAATTAACACATTCACATGCAAAAATATAATTCTAGAATCACAAATAAAGTTTTTAAAAAAAAAGCCATATTCAATAATATTTAATACAATGAAAGAGAGTTGATATCTTAGCAATGTTATACCACTTAATAACTTATTATTGAATTCATATTTTAAAAATATTACCATTAGATTACATTATCTTCATATATTATACATGCTTGCAAGATTTCAAGGTGATTAGAGATTAATAGTCATGTCATCAATTAATTTTTTAAATTCAAGTGTTATAATTTAAAATAATGCATAAAAGATGAGTTTATGGATTGAATGGTAAATAAAATTCCATTGACATGAAAATTGGTGTGCATGTTAAAAACATATAGAATATGTAATCCAACAGTTGGACTTTTACAATATGAATTCAATAACAAGTTATTGAGTGGTGTAACATTTTTTAAAGTTAAATCAGGTGTAACTTGAACCCGACCCAATAAAAAAGTAAAAAGTATTAATTATTTAAAACCACAATAAATATAATAATAGTTAATAGTATGTCTCAACTAAGCAAAGTGATTTATATGTTATAACACTAGACATTATTCTTGATGTAGTGGAAAGACACAAGAAACAGAACATGTTTGCTTTAAGATGATAACCCTGGAATTCACAAAAGGTTCATTGAATCCACATGAAGACCTTTGGAATTCACTAGAAGATAATAGAGAAAACATTCTATAATCTTATTAATGAGAAAAAAAATGAATTACCTTGGTGGCTACAATGCACTTAAAAAGGTTTCTAGGGGGCTTTTATAAAATCCTAAAGTGCTCATAGGAAAGCATGAACAAAAGAAAATTGCAAAATCAAATCCTACAATCTCAGCGCATCCCAAAACATAAGAAAACTTATTCTGATTTTCAAATTGAAAGTTATAACAAAAATGAAAAATTAGCATAAATAGTAAAAATTACTAGTTAAAGATCTAAACAAAGGAATTTACCCTACAAGTGGCATAGGTCTAGGGCTGTTTAGATCTAGACCAACCTGCAACCCGATGAAACCATCTGACCTAGTGGCATTTGTAGACACCGCATTTTGTATCCATTAATAAATTTTGGTCCCCGTCCCCAATGATGAGCTTGACATATGTCAACCAAGGATAATTAAATAGTTTGCAATAGCTTGGAAGTAATCACAACTCAAAAGTGCTCAAATCGCTTTGAAATCGATACTAAAAAATGAATTTTACAAACTATTTTGACCCTAAATTTTTATTCACAAAGAATTTTTGAGTGAGATTTATTTCATTGGAAAGTAGACATCTTGGGCTTCAATTTGAACACAAATTTTGCCTAATTTGGACTTATATCGAGTAAGTTATGACCATTTGAAACTGGGCTAATTGAGTAATCTGATTTTCTAGATTTTGAAACTTCATTTTAAAGGCTCAAAACATCATGCTTTGATGTGGGCTGGCCCTTAGACCTTTGGGAACGTCCAAATCAAGGAAGTCGATACCGTACCGGCCGGTACGTACCGTACCGGTTGCATACCGGTATCGAAACATTAACGTTTCGTACCGGTTTAAATACCGGCCGTACCGGCCGTGTACCGGCCATACCGGCCAATTTCGAGGAATACCGGCCGGTATCGGGCGTACCGGCCGGTACAGAAAAAAGTTTTTTTTTTTTTTTTTTTAAGTTTTGTAATTTTTGAATTTTTGTTAGGGTTAGTATTATTTGTTTTCTTAGTATGCAATGGTAACTTTTAAGCTTTCTATTTTTTATATTGTGTGTTTTTTTTTTTCTTTGAATTGATACTAAAGTCTAAAATTATGAATAATTAGTTTTGAATTGAGGAAATGTTTTATGGTAAACTTTTATATTTATTATAATATATATACACACATACATATATATATATTTATTTATTTATAAATATAAAAAATAGCGGTAAACCCGAAACGGTACACCGGTATTGACCGGTATCCGAAATATACCGTACCGCTGGGCAAAGCGGTACAGCCTCCGGTACGGTATTGACTCCCTTGGTCCAAATATCATTAAAAAGCCCCAAAAACCCTAATTTTGACTTATAAATACTTATCTTATGTCTCCAATCAAAACCCTAGCTAGAGAGAGTTATTTTTTGGCCTCCATATTCTCTAAAACCCTATTTTCACTTTTCAAAACCCTAGCACAACCCCTTAGCACGTTTTTTTTTATAGATTCAAAACCTCTCTTCTCTTAGTTTTAAGACAAAAACTAATGTTCTAATTTGATTTTTCAAAAACCTTTTTAAATTAAACTTTTTCCTTGAGTTATGATTCTTAAAAACTATTGTTTTCTTTATTTCCTTTGTTCCCTCAATCTAATCTTTGTGTTGTAGGCACTGAGAGGTCAGTTAAATAATCTCAAACTCATAATCCTAAGTAAGGTGAGTGTTCTTCTCATGAATTCTTTCTTTGTTTAATAGGATTCACTTGAGTTTCTTAACATAATTTTGATATTTGTTTTATTTGGTTTGTTTGTTGATCTTAATTCGTTTGATATGTGTTAATATGATTTTGGGTTGATTATAATCTGTTTTTGTTGTTCTTGTTTTATTATTTTGGTTTTATGTAAAGCTTAACATGTTTATTTATTTTATGTTAGTTTAGTATATTTATTTGGTTTGTTTTTTGATTATTTGTTTATATTGATGTTTGTTTTATTTGCTTCATGTTAGTTTAGTTGTTTAGGGTTTCTAACATGCTTATTTGATCTCACATGCTATATCTTTTTTTGATTAAATATACAAAAATGTGATTTTTCGTTTCTGTGCTAAAGTATGTGTACGCATCATCGAGTATGCATGCGTATGGTTCAACCATGCATACGCATAGTTGAGTATACGTATGCACCCCGAACCCAGATTAGGAAAAAAATCTTGTTTTTATTTATTTAATCATTTTTCACATGTTCTTTGATTCTGTTTGACTCTGTTTAGGTTAATATATTGTGTTTAATTATTTCCCATTTTTGTATGAGTCTTTTTGCCATGTTTGGTTTATTTTATAATCTTTCCTTATGTGTGTGATTTAATTGTTATCTTTTCCTTTTTAGTATTTGTTTGATTGTGTTTTATTTGTTTCCTTTTATATTGTGATGAGATCTTTAACATGTTGTGTGTGTTATTTCATTTAAGTGCATGATGTATGTTCAGGATAAGGATTATGGCTCTTTTAATAACTTCTTTATTTAAATATGGTCTAGCAACACATAATGGAGGCCGGCTCAAAAGCAGTGCATGTAAGTGATTGACCCAAAATGCCCAATATGGTTCCTAGACCTAATCTAGGTGATGACTTCATTTTTCACCCTCCACCACGGTCCACTGCAAAGGCTGAGGCGTACTCCCTTGTGCCAACAGCACCAAACCAAAATCAACTCGATCCAAGTAGCCAGTAGTCGACGGCAGGTCTCCGACATCAAAAATCAAGGGGTGCGAGTTGAGTGACTGTTTTGGTTTTCAAAACTTGACGAAACTCATACCAACCAAATCCAAGCTCATCAAAAACTATCATCCCTCTTACCTTCGTCCCCCCTCTCTCTTTTAGTATTAGACTCGTGGTTAGTGTCAATTGGAAGTAGGTTTATTTTTGCTCCACTTGATTTAGGTGGGTTGATTGCAAGTTGAGCCCAAACCCGAACCGACCCAACTCATGGATAGCCCTACATAGGTCATTGCCAATACCCTAAAGCATTTTTATCTTCATGATGATTCCTTTCAACTCACCAAATTTCATGTGATTCTATCGTATGTCAGTACTGATGATCTTTACTGGTACTTTACTACTTCCTAGACTTCTTGCGTGTTGACTTCTAACAATCACTATGCTCAAGTAAAGTTTGTGTTGTCCATTCTACATCAGTTCTTATGGTTAGGGTCTTGGTTTGACACCCACACCCCACCCCCCCCCCCCCTTCCCCTACCCACTTGATTTCAATTTAGGCGATTCTCTTAGAATGATTAAAATTTTTACAGTTTTCAAAAATAAAAGGCTAGCATGATGGTCGGTTCACATTTAACTTAATTAGCTCAAATGGTCCAATTTGGTCTAGATTTAAAAACCATGTCTACTTGTTTAGGTTTCTTCTAAAAAAAATGTCTACTTTTTTTCTTTTCCTTTTTTCTTTTTCTTTTATTTATTTATTTATTTTTTTAAGTTGGCTCATTCCATGACATATTTCTTTAATAAATTTCAAGTTTATTGGTGTTATTTATTCATTGTAAAAGTGGGTTGAGTCTAGGTCAGAATCACTCATAGATGACAAAATTCCAATATGCTCAAGAGGAAGATTTGATGTTCTTTTGCCCATATCTTCTACACCAAAATAATTTCTAAGTAAAACTTATTTTATGGGTTTTCCATTTTGTCAACATATCATTGTATTCAGTGCTTTATGTTTTGGTCACTTGCTAGTTTGTGGTATTTAAAT
Source organism: Quercus ilex subsp. ballota (assembly GCA_032727855.1). Taxonomy (NCBI): domain Eukaryota; kingdom Viridiplantae; phylum Streptophyta; class Magnoliopsida; order Fagales; family Fagaceae; genus Quercus; species Quercus ilex. The sequence goes on from CM064909.1 coordinate 31,631,316, forward strand.
TGCTAAAAATGTGATCACATAATTGGTTAATTGGAACTTAATCATTAAATTTCTGCATAATTAACAAATGGATCTAAAAAAATATTTTTCATTATTATTGATCTTTAATTTTTTTGCACGTATGAAGGGTATAGAGAGAAAGTTCAACATTTGATTTGTCAAAATCCATATCTAACAAAAAAGAAAAATAGTATAATACTCATGTTAGGACATATGTGAATCAATGTTAGGAACATATGTCAATATAGAATGGGCTAATCCTTTGACAAAACGTAATTGGGTAGATCTAGGATGTGTTTAATGTTTCAAGGACCAAGATTTCAAGATCAAGTGTTAAAACCATGCAAGTCTGTCCAAGAAATAAGGGAAGAAGTGATGGATTTTAAAACTCGACAGTTATCTCGACAGCTAGTATCTATCGAGGTTTAAAAAACTGCTGAAACCCGATGCTCGACAACTATCTCGACAGATAAGCTATCTATCGAGGTTTATGAAATTCAGTTTTTCAAAACTAATTTCATTCCAATCCGTGAATAGATGTTTGGGCTTTCTTTTTTCACAACCCTAAATATATATAAGGATTGTTTTAAGAGCTGTCACAGCTGATGCAACTCAATCCAAAAGTTTTTCACAAGCATACTGTGAACAGGAGACATATGTCCTAGTTCATCTTTCTATTCAAAAAGTTGTTGTGTTTGTACACCGTAGGGTTTTTTTAACCAAGGAGCTTCGTGATCCTCATTGTGTGATGAACTGAATAATTTTGCAACCAGCATCTTTCTCAAGTTGGTGTGTAAGCCATGTACTGGGATCCACGCATCGAATTGGTTAGTCACGTACTGTGAGCCGTGCATTGAAATGAGAGATTGTTATTATAGAACAAGTCCAATTGGGTATTGGGGTAAGGGTTCAACTGTAAGTTGATATAAGGTATTAGGATTCCTTTACTTGTAACCACTTGTTGTGATAATAGTGAATTCTCGGGAATTGTGACCTTAAAATCACCCAGTGGGGTTTTTGCCGTGTAGGTTTTCCCCATTCTAAACAAATTACTGTGTCAATTTATTTTCCGCTGTACTTTAACTTAGTTGGTGATTTGTTTGTGCTACCACGCGTATTGCATGCTAATTGAATTACTTAATTAACTTGACTAATTAATTTGTTAATTTATCACAATGGGTCAATACATTCTTGGCCTATCAACTCACAAAAAGTTATGTAGGGAAAAAGTTTGTCAAATAAATCTTACATTTTTGTAAATTTTTGAAATCCCCTTAATCCCTAATTAGTAGTGAAATCTCCTCCTAGTTTCCATTTCTTGTAATCTCCTAGGGCTTTTGTTGTATTTGATGATAGGACACATGAATGCATGTACCTTAATCAGTGGCGGCTTCAGGATTTTTTTCTAGGGGTCAATAAGAAGATAAATCTTAGATAAAAAATGAATCTTGTAGTCTACGATATTTATTTATTACAAATTTGTCCATAGTATTAGCAAGAAAATGAATTATAAACTATTAGTTCATTTGGCATGTAGTTTCATAATACAATGAACATACTAATTGTTATTGCTAAGATGAAATTTTGGAAATTATCCATTGTTTTCAAATATAATAAACATATTAATTATTATCGCGAAGTGAACTTTAATTATTATTACTCAAAATTCTTCTATCTATTAGTTTGTTTTAACTCTTTACAATTCTTGTATTTAACAATTCAAATCAACTTTGACAATTCAAATCAACTTTGACAACTATTATTCTTTGTAATTGTATTAAGTGTGTTTGGGTCTTGATTATAAGCCAACTTATTACTTCATCCTTTTTCTTACTTTTTGCGGGTCTCATGTGAGTTCCTACTTATTTTATACTTTTAGCAAAAAATTAGATAAATTATTCCCAAATAGATATTAAGAAAATTTTTATTGTGTTAACATTTGCTTTTTTTTTTTACTCAATCACTTTTGGCCCATCCCATGCGCCTGGTCCTCACTCAACAAATAACAAATTATCTTATATAAAAATAAATAAATAAATAAATAAAAGTACTTCAGATTCAACAACTAATTGTTATTTTCAAGGTTTTAGATTAAATTGGCTTGTTGTTGGGGTTTTTTTTTTTTTGTTTAAAAAATGCCTAGATATTGGTAAGAGGATTATATTTAAGGTTATTTTAGTTATGCTTAGGAAAAAAAAATAGAATTAGAGTGTTCAAAATTTTATTTTAAAGGGTCAAAACAAATAAAAATTATATTATATATATGGCCAAGTCAGAGGATTCATTTGAACCTCTGAGCTCTGGCTAGCGCCGCCCATAAGGCTATGGCCTTAATTTATTATATATATTTGACCAAGTTAGGAGATTCATTTGAACCCTGAGTTATGGCTAGCGCCGCCCATGAGGCCATGACCTTAATTCGCTGCCTCTCGTCACTATGAACCAAAGAATAGCAGCCATGATCTTGAGGTAACGTACAGTAACATACGTCTCCGGATGCTTCGATAGTAATATTTATTGTTTTATATGAATATATCAGAAGTTTTCAACTCTGATGGGACAAGAGCAATTACTACGTGGAGGTGAATTCCACAACATATATCTAATTACCTATGCAACATGATAAAGTAGGATTCCTTTGGTTTGAAATTGAAAGCTATGATGTTACCCTCGCTTTAAAAAGGCAGTTTTCTCGTTGCAATTATCTTAATGTTTGGGATTGTTTAGAAATCCAGAGATTCTAATTGTATATTTATATATTAGATTTCTTTTGTTAAATTTGTAAAAAAATGTTTCAATTAATATGAGCTTTCTAATAGACTCATAGTTTTCCCTCAAATCTTAAACTCTCCTCACCCCTTAAACAAAGTTTAAAGTTTAAACCCTTGACTTTTCCTAAAGGAGAGAGAGATACCACAAAGACAGCTGGCCTGATTGGAAACAATTTATAAATTGGAATCACAATGCACTTTCTGAAAAAGAACCAAGGGTTTGTCGTGTTATATATTTGTAACACTTCATGGCCCAATACTTGTAGTCATCGGTCTTTCATTGATTAATTTTATATGGCATATATGGAAACAATGGGGTCCATGATTGTTCATGTTTTCCCTAAGGCATCAACATTTCATGTTCACTTCTTGAAACTCTGATTATTCAATAGCCGGGAAAAAAAAGGAATTAAGAAAAAGCTAAGGTATACTATAAATTTTGTATTAAGAGTTGACCTAACCAATTATTTGATCATGAAATTAACTTTTATGATAGGTGTCGCTTGACATTAAGAAAAACAAAAACAAAAACACACACCTTATATGCTTATAATGTAGAAACAAAATGTTTAGGGCAAAGGCTTTGTGATTAAAATATCGATCATTTTTTTTTTTTAGTCTGACTAACGAGTGTCTTTAGAATATTTGTTAAAATAAATTATTTTAGAAAAATTTTAATACCACAAAAATATAAAAAATTATCAAAAAAGTTAGTTATTTTTTCTTTTTTCATAAAAATTTTTAAAAATAGTTTCTAAATCAATCTCTTTAGAACACATATTAACTTTTCTCTTTATTCTTTTACCCTTATAAAATAAAAATAAAAATGAGAGAGAGAGAGAGAGAGAGATTTCTACGTCTTTTCACATACACGTATTGTGACACAACACGAAGCTTTTTTAACAACAGCATGACATCCTAACTGTTAAAGATACACTTAACATATTGCTTCTCATGCAAACTTCAACATCGTCTACCTTACAATTATACTATACAAAATGCTTGTCTATTTATGTCACTAATCATCACATCCTCTCTCTTTCTCTGGAATTCAAATTTGTTGTCACAATACACGTCATTCAAAAGCCATAGTGACACAGTTATTTATTTTTTTATATGGGTAATTAGCATATAGGTTTCAATCAACTTTGGAGTTAAAAAATGAAATTTTGAATATATGTAATGGTAATTATTAGATAAACATAAAATAATTTTCAACTACAACCAACTACAACAACATTTAAGTAAGATGATAAGGAGAGATGAGATGTCGAGTGCAGGTTAGTAAGAAGTGGTTGTTCCATCAATTGTCGCCAAAAAACCATAATTAGTCATAGAATTTGGGGGCATGAGGATCATCATCATGATTTGGGTTAAGACACTAGACCTTATAACGGAACATACATGTTTAGTGCTTAGTGGTACCGTTACTTGAATATGAGAGAAAAAGAGAGCCCAAGCATCACCAATATAATTGGCAAGTGGCTTAAAAGTATGTCGGTGAAAACTTATAGTCTCAAATACTTGATAACCCCCATTCCTTAGTGCTAATATGAGTGAGTGTTGGCCACATGGTGAATGCTACCTAGTTGTTGTGATTAAGGTAGTTAAAACGTGGATTGACTACCATACACATATATAACATATATTAGTGATACACCCCACATGGTGCTCTTTCATTTGCTGTACCATGTAATCAAATAATTATGAAGTTCTTGGTGCCCATTACTCTCACCCCAAAAATAAATCTTATGATTAATTTATTTTTTTCACCAAAAAAAAGATAAAAGCTGAATGAGTTATATTTAGTTCGTGATGCAAAGAATGACCTAAGCTAGACAAAGAGTTATTCAATTAATTGCTGGTACGTACTTGGTTCTACATGACAAACATGTCATTTTAGCTTTCTATTAACAATATAAGAAACCTTAAAGTGAAATACCCCAAATTTGCGCAAGTTATAGGCAAGATATGACATCACTCATAGGTTAATCAAACAGTTTTTCTTATTATGGTTCTAGCGAAACCCCATCACCATTGTGCTTGTAGAAAGCAGTGAATATTCCTTTTTTCTTTTTCTTTTTTTCATTACATCAATCAAATTGCGACACCTAACATATATAGTTATATCGTTAAGTTATCATATCAATGAGATACACATTTGCATGTAAATATACAGTTTTTTATGGTGACAAGTTTAACCTGGTAGAATGTTTTGAAAAGTCTCCAAACACCATCTACACCTTTCTTCTCATATAATAGGGGGTCACTAATTATAATTCTCAAAAAAAAAAAAAAAAAAACTTGGGATCACTTATGAATTCTCAACAGATTAATCAAAGTCAATTACGTTATTCTTTTTTTAGCAAAATATATAAAAATGGAAGAAGCAAAGGCCTAAAAAGAAAAAGTTCCTCTCTCCCTCTTTTCTATTTGACCTGGCGATCAAAGTTCATTTGTCTAGATTACCTTTTAAGGGTGCAGGTGGCACGATATTGAGCTTAGCTTCCATTCTGAGAAAAAGACGACTGAAATCGCTACAACGCATATACATTGCTTTGAGGAAACATAATTTGACCCTGATGTCAGTCTAATTTAACTACATACATAAATTAATCATGCGAGAGAATGACGAATGTGTAGGGAGGGCTATATTTCATTTTAATGGTGATGAAAAATTGAAGTACATATTATTTTTCGGTCTAACAAAATTGCACTACATTTTCGACCCTTTTATCCATTCACACCCAAAATATTATTACTTAACACCAAACTCTTTACTAGCTTTAAGGAATCACCTGCTGCTATTGAGCTTCATGCGCAACGTTTAGAAAGTAAAAACAAATTACTTATTAATAGTGATGATGACATTTAAGTTTCGTATAGAGAAGACACTCTCTTAAAGTGGGGCTAAATATGGTCTTAAAGTCACTGATTAAAACGTCCCTCAAAGCCTAATCTTTGATTAAGTTCTTCTTTTCATCCCGTATACCTAACAGAAGAGAGGGTATTAGAAAACGGTACGTCTCAGTGGTCAAGTCTAACGGGTAGAGATAATGTATCATTTGGCTTTGGCTGCACTACTTTTAGAAATGGTTTCTTTTAGCGAATGAAAGGTTCGGCAGCTTCAATGTACAGTCATGGAAAGAAATTACCTAGACTAAGAAAAAATTGGTCTTTTAAGTGGGTGCTTGTACTTCATTTGGGTCACTCTAGCAAAAGCAGCTCTGAAAGGTTTGCCAAGTGCATTCCATTTTTGCTTAAATTATACAAACTAGCATTTCTCAATATATCTACTATAATTTTCCACAGTTTGTTTGGTACCTTGGACTCATCGTGCCAATTTTAGCAATAGTATTGATTAACACACTCATTTTTTTGGTACCAATTAACAAAAAATATATATGGTGCGTACGTACCCTCCTATATATCCTCCCTAGCATTTGGTGGGTGCAATCACAGTGTAAAATAAAGTGATAGTAGGAGATAAAAACTCATGTAAGTCTCCACAAAACCCATCATGTCTTTCTTTCCACACGGGACCATGAAAGCTCAGTGCCTCCGACCCCATCATCTCTCTCTTTCTAGACCCTTGTCCTCGAGTTGAGTTGGTTGCACAAGTAAAACGAGTAATCTCTAGGGAGAGCTAGAGAGAGAAAGAGAGAGAGAGAGATTCTTTTAGAAAAGTGGTGGTTTTAGAGGTGCTTTTCATTTAGATATTAAGGTCAAGGGTCATAGTTAAGATGGAGGCGTGCCCCCTGCTCTCACTATATGTTTTTGTTGCCTCTCTAACGCATTTTTGGGTGGCTCTATTGTTACAACCTATACATTGGGACCCACAATTCCCCCTCTCTCTCTCTCTCTCTAGTCTCTTGTCTTTGGTGGTTGGTTCTTCTCGAGGAACCTGGACCCCACACTAAGTACACTAATGGCCATGATACCAAAGCTTTTCATGCATTTTTGGACCCTTCCCATGTCCTACTACCATTATAAATTATCATGACTGCATTACCCTTTACGCATATCCCCACATCGAGTTATTGTACTTTATTTCTCCTCCTATTACTTTCTCTCTTCCTTTCTGTACCAATGCTCTTGTTTCTTAGTCTAAATTTTTGAAGAGATTTAGTTTCCAAGGCCTTTAGTGTTGTAGGAGAATTGGACCCCTTGTTCCATTGTTAGAATTATCCTACAATTCCTGCTAATGGCAGAAGATATGAATCTGTCCATAAACGGTCAATCTCAGGTCCCTCCAGGCTTTCGATTTCATCCCACAGAAGAGGAACTTCTTCACTACTATCTGAGGAAGAAAGTTGCCTATGAGAAGATTGACCTTGATGTAATCCGTGAAGTTGATCTTAACAAGCTCGAGCCATGGGATATTCAAGGTACTGCCTCTTCTTCTTCTTCTTCCTTGATTTATTAGCAGTGTACATGAAGTCGACTTTGATTGACCTGTTTTAAGACTAAAACTTAGTTGTTGTTTAATGATTAACAATTTCATTGCTTCTTTGCATTTGAACTTTCTAGAGAAATGCAAGATTGGATCCACCCCACAGAATGATTGGTACTTTTTTAGCCACAAAGATAAGAAGTACCCGACTGGGACTCGAACAAATCGTGCAACAGCAGCTGGGTTTTGGAAGGCTACAGGCCGAGATAAGATCATCTATAGCGGCTTTAAAAGAATTGGATTGAGGAAGACCCTAGTGTTCTACAAGGGAAGAGCTCCACATGGACAAAAATCAGATTGGATCATGCATGAGTACAGGCTAGATGAAAACATCCATGACACTAACGTAAGCCATTCTCTTCCATATGCCTTCTAATATATATATATATATATATATATATCATTTACAATCAAAAGCTTGTATTTCTCTACCTTCTTTGCAACATATATTGTACTAATTCTATCTTCTAAATACCCATGGTTACATGAAAGAATTTTCTTCAAGTAATGTTAAGAATATTATAAATTTTATTACATAATTCTTACAAAATAATGTGTAAAGATACTGAAAATTGTACTATGTAATACTTATAAATGGATTCGTCATTAAATACAAAAATATAATTCAAACATTAATGTATTAGGTTGTTAAAATTTACTAATCACATTAATTGTCGCATCAACTTATAAATATTTAATTTGTAGTAGTTTTAGTATTTTTCTAAATTACAAAAAATCAATTGAGACATTTATTTATTATATTGTTGAAGAGGCATAGGTCACATTGACATTTTTTTTTCTTTTTTGTGGGAGGCATAGGTCACATTCTTGTTACTTTAATTTAATTTGTAAACTTTTTTCTTTTTTTTGGTAGTAAATTAGGTAGCAATTTTAAGATTTTGCTTTCTCCTTTTCCCTTTCTGGGTATTGTTTGTCAAAGACAAAAATATTTTTCCATTATTGAAATATGTTATGTGCTTTCAGGTTTCTAATTCAGTAGGAGAGTCAATGGCTGAAGATGGGTGGGTGGTTTGCCGTGTATTCAAAAAGAAGAATTATCAGAAAGCCCTAGAGAGTCCTAAAACCTCCTCTATGTCTATGGACTCCAACAATGAGCTACTAGCTTCAAGAAATGACGAGGTCCTGGATCAAATACTTATGTACATGGGAAGGACTTGCAAGCTTGAAAACGAGTCATTCAACAACATCAACATCTCTGACAACAGTAACCCCTTGAGATTTCTGACTGCAAAGCAAACAAGCAACTTCAGTGAAGGGCTTCATGATAGGTTCATGCATCTCCCACGGCTGGAGAGTCCAACCCTTCCTTCACTTCCCATCAATAACTCTCCCTTTGATCATCAAGACCATAATTTCAAAGCTTGTTATCAAGCATTTGATGAAATGCTCAATGAAACTGAACCTTCTACTACCAACCAAGCTAGTGGCTGTGATACTCACACGACCCCAGTTCATGATCATGACCCAAAAACTAGGCTCAGTGATTGGGTTGCCTTTGATCGAATGGTAGCTTCTCAGCTTAATGGCCAAGAAGAGACATCCAAGCAATTATCTTGCTTTAGTGACCCCAACATGGGCTTTTGTCCTCCTCATCATGATGATGTACAATTGTCAGACCTACGTACCAGTCGGCTAGGTCAAATCTCACCCGTCTACAATACTACCGAGAATGATATATGGAGCTTTACAAAGTCATCATCACCATCTTCGTCAGACCCTTTGTCCCACTTGTCTGTATAACCGTACTATTGATCAGTACATCTCTATAATGGTATTTGCCAAGTCTAGGTATATGTACGTAGTATAAACAACAAAACATGTATTCAAATAAGTAATAAGGTGACATATTTGAGAGGTGGTGGCATTATTATTGTTTTTAGAGAAGTCAGCTGTTTTAGGTGCTGTGAAATGTTCTTTCTACCTTTAATCATATCTCCAAGGTTGGAGTCTAACTAGAATTCGTTAACTATATTGAAAAGCTTGACAAGTTAATTATGGCATTATGCTGACTTTTAAGCCAGATTTGGTGTTTCCTCTCCCCCACAATTAACACTGCCAACAAATCTGTGACGACTAGGCATGGTCTATTGGTAAGAAGTCATCATAAAGGATCAATATGTTATTGTGGTGTCGACAACGAGAGTGAGATCCTTGGGTCTCACCTAACGTGCGTACCAATAAAAGATGTGGGAAAGGCGACCACCTTTTACCAAGTAAGATGTGATATACTCATCTCAAAAAGAAAGGAAAATAAATAAATATATAAAAAGTAAGATAAGATTTATCATGTATATTTGCAGCACGAGAATCATAAGGAGACATATCGTATCTTTATCTTATTTTCTCCTTTGTGGGGGAAGGGGAGTCAGAGAAGAAACAACCCCAACCCCCCTTTTTTTTATTTACTTTTTTTTTATCAAGATTAATTGATGATAACCAAGAAGGTAATTACTTTTAAGGATGCAGTTTGATTGATGGATTACGATCTAATGAAAGTTGCCCAGAGTACCTGCGTAAATGCATAAATGCTTGCTTATCATGTGTGTACAATCAATATCTGAGCTATATTCCAAAATGACAATAAAAATAGAGGTTATATATCATTGCAATGTGTTAAGGTGCAATCTCTACAATGTGATCTAATTATAGCTCGTTATCTCAGTTAAAAATCCAACTCAGCTTCACCTCAACCAATTATTTATGGAAACACCAAAAATCCAACTCAACTTCACCTCAGTAAAGGGCTTAGGTATTATTGGTAGAGGGGAAGTAATAAATTGGGGTTTATCAAGATCAATGTTAGGAGCACTTGAACTCGAGTGAATCACATCTAGACAAATAGAAATAGGGTGGCAGTTGAGGTGTAGAGAAAGCTGCAATATATCAATAGAATTTTCCTAATCCTCCCTTATCGTGTGAGATGATTGAGGATGGCCACAAGCTTGCATGAATTTGATGGGAGGTTAATTTTGTTGTGTTTTGATAGGGAGCTGGGGTATGGTTTGGTGTGAGATGGTTTGATTGGCCACGGTGACATTAGCTCGATTCAAATCCAACTGTTGGAGAGATGAAAGAGAAGTCTTGCTTGAAGCTGAAAGGTGGACCAGCAAGCAACACAAAGAAGAGAGAGAGAGAATTAGCAGGGTTAATAGAGAGGAAGATAGAGTTTGGGGGTAGTAATTAGGTGAGGTAGAGCTGCGTCGTTTTTTTTTTTTTTTTTGTTTTTTAATTTTAATTGAGGTGACAAGCTCTAATTAGACAAACTAAATCACATTTTAAGGATTGCACCTTAATACGTTGCAGGTAATTATATGATCCCAAACAAACAAGTCTTTGATTGTAACAAATATGTCGGTTAGAAGTTTCCCAGATTTGAGAAGAGATCGATGTTGCGTAGAATGTTAAGTTTGACTAATATCGTATGTTCACTTCAAACTTGGAGATAAGCATTAAAGAGGGATTGTCAATTAATTAATGTGACATTAATTTGTCATCTAGCGTAGGATGCTTCGTTTCGTTTGTGCACTACCACAAAGCCTAGCTTTACGTGTGCAATTTCACGCTTTTATACATATATATGAAGATGGCCGTATCACACAAATCTTTTTTTTTCCCTGGGTAAGAAGGTTTGCATAACACAAATCTAAACTACATGCAATAACAATTCTGGAAAGTATAGTATGTAAGAATACGGCTTGGTATACAAAATTGTGGAACATATTGTTTTACCAATTTGAGCTTAAAAAATTTCACCCAACACTCACTCAGCCTGCCTAATCGCACTGAAACTGTTGCCCTGCTATATATGGAAGAAATGAGGAAGAAGAGGACCTAATTAAGTATTATTGAACTAGCACTAGGTCAAATTTGTGGGAGTCATGTGTTTACCACCTTTCGGAGTCAATATTTGTTTTAACACAATGATGAGAACGTAATTATTTAGAATAATTGTGGATCTCCTAGGAGGAAATTGCTGTCATCTACTAGAAGCCAGAATCTCTCTAAGGGCTTATCAGTTTTCACCTAGCAAAAACATCATTGTAGATTATACTAAGAAAATAATAAAATAATAATCATGGGTATGTTGTATATGTATGACTTCACAGGCTAGCTAGCTGTCAAACGCTCTGAGTGAGGATGTATGTAATTGAAACCTTTTTGATTGAATTTGTGATGCTTAACAAAAGTTAAGAATTACAAGAAATTAATTTATACAGATGAATGATTATATATAGGAATTTTATCACCAGTCTTAATTAAGAGTTATGGTCGACGACCTAGCGCACCAATGATACCTTTGTGCATCATTTTATCTTGATCAATCACCATATATATATACATACATATATATATATATATATATATATGAAATCAAACAAATAAATAAAAAACAACCAAGCAAGGCTATTGATATGATGTGTCACACATGCAGTAGACTCATTACTAAAAATCCTCACAAACAATGTGAAGTTCAAGTGGGAAAGCGCGCCAGTTCATTGAATTTTATCCTATCAACTTAACAACTATTTTAATCCCTCCAAGTTAAAATCCTAATGGCGTTTCATTTATATAAGAACACAGCTTTTGGCACCCTAATTCCTATTTAAGATCAAGCTAACATGCCTAAGCTATGTTGACGAGAAGTTTCCTATGGTTGCCTTAATATGGTTCACTTTGTCCAAGAGTCAGCTTCTGAAATCTCATATGGAGTGAAATGAATATTTCACCGTATGTGATCATGTAAGCATCCAAACAAGGATTTTGGGGGCGCCTTAATTTGTGGTTAGGGTGATTCCCTTAATTTGGGGGCGCCTTGGAACCATAATAGGCTATACAGTATATAATAATATTAAAATAGAACTAAGATGGTGTACTCTTGTAGATTTATCCATTATAATTTTTAAAATTAAAGATATCAAAGATTAAGAAATATATCATGGAAAGATTTTCATTGGATAGAACTCGTGACATTATTCTTGTATTACAGGAATTAACTTCTGAATTGTAGAAACTCATAGGACCTTTAACTTATTTTGAAAAGGTGTTAACCTTGTTAATGAAATATGAGGAACTCTAGTTACTCAACGCATCGACAAATATTGTTCTCGAGAATATTATTCTTCGCTTATCAATAAAATAAAGAATACCATTCTTCATTTCATGTTATGATATTGTTTTTTTTTAATGTTATAATGTAATTATTAATTGTTGAGTGAGTCGTCCACCACTTTTGGCAAAGTAGACCCAACATAGAAAGTTTTAGAAACTGTCATATATAAGAAACCAATAAAATTGAGGTGATACAATATTTTCACAACAAATTTTAGGTGATAAATAAAAAAAGTGATGCTAATAGTAGGTTCATATAAGGTCCAATAAAAACTTGCCACATAGATTTTGTTGTGAAATTATTTTGAAACTATTATGCCCAAAGCACAACTCACAAGAAAAATTTTATATGAATGTAGCTAGCCAGAAGGTAAATAAAAAACAAAGGTGTGGCACATACCCGTGGGATGTTCCTAGAAAAACAAAATTATGTGTTTTGCAAATAAGAAAAACTAGTCAATAATCCATGTAACGTATGAAAAAAAATTATCGAAATAATGTTTTTTTTTTCTTTAACTTTTTGCCTAAATATGAAATTTAATGATTTCGATGTTTATTAGTAGTCTTTTTTTTTAATATCAAGGTATGAAATTTAATAATTATTGTAGTTATTAATAGATAACCCATGAAAGAAAATTTTAACAAAACATGAATTTTTTTTTCTCTCTTTTATTTTTGTCTAAAAATTAAATTTGATAATTATGATAATTATTAATAGATATTTGTTTTTATAGAAGGAATAGACATTTATTATGATTGTGTTTTATGGGGAGATGAACATGAGCTCAGGTCGAGAGCCAAGGTCCCAACAGACCATCCCCTAAATCCTGCTAGGAACAGGACAGCTGGGGAGAGAGAAAATGGGAAATTGTCTATAAAAAGAGGGGAGGGGCAACAGGAAAGGGGATTTAGAAAAATTGAGAGAAAAGCCTTAGAGAAGAACAAGAGAGAGAAAGTTGTGATGGCAGAATAGGTCTAAGAGTTTTAGCTTTCAATCATATTTTTTGTACCTCGGGAAAGATATTCCTACATTAATAAAAGCCTTCTTGTTCCTTATTATCTTACAATCTGTTGTTTAAATCTCCTATTGTGGAATTCTTGCCCTTACTTTCATAAATTAATTGTGTAAGTCATCTTTGTTATCACTATCTTCTTGGCGGTTGTTTTTAGCCCCCACATGTTTGCATATAGAACTATTTATTATACCATTTAAAGAAAAAAATTATTTGAAAAAATTTTAATGGAATTTTTAAATATAAAATAAAATTTAAAATTAATTAACAAATAAATAATAGAATAATGATGTATAAAATTATGAGGTCCTAAAAACTTATGTAACAAAATATTACGAGATCAATAAAAAAAAATCAAATGTCTTTGATTATATATAGATAGATATTGTTAGAGATATTACAAATTTTACTACATTGAGGTTACAAATTAATATATCACCAATCATATGTACATATGCAATTTAAATATTCATTTATAAGGTGATTAATGTCTACCAATTACATTCATTAACATATCAGTTTGTAAGTTTTATAAAATTCATATAGTAAACCTGTATTACTTTTAATATTTTTCGCTATAGATCATATATAGATTAGTTTTAAAGTTTAAAACCACACCGTGATGTCATAATAGGTTTATAGTCCAGTGGTACTTTTTTCAAAGAATTTGAAGTTTACTCACACACATACAAAATGATTATAGGTGTAGGACATGTGAAATTAAAGAATTTTTGTTTAGTTATTTGTCTGTATTCACCGGCAGGGCTAGGACTTGGGTATGATGTTATTTTCCTCAAGAATATTCGCAATTTGGCCCAAAACATGACAAATCAAATAAGATTTTCTTTTTGACATTAAAAAAAAACAAAAAAATCTTTTTAATCAGTGTACCGGATTCTTAAAATTTTGTCATGTACATACCATCTGATTGCAACTATAAGTCTATAAATAACTATTTTAATACACACGGTTGACAGGTCGTCCTAATTTTCATCAAGCAATTGCAAGTTTTCAACCCATAAATTGATTTCTGAGGTACGTTTAGAAAAAATATATGATCACACCATTTTGTGTCAAAATGATTGCATAATTTTGATAGGGCAGATTATAAATAGTGAAAAAAAAAATTATAAATTCATATAAAAGTGACCGACAATCGATTAATATCTATCACACATAATATTTGTGAAAAAATAACGTGATAAAAGATGTGGTCTTATAACTTTTATCATCTATTTTTTGCAGTTGTTGGTGGGGCGGGCCCATTTCGATTACCTTTCCGGGTAAGTCATTGACACAACCAAACCGCTTTTACTATCAGCTTCCGCACATCACACATGAAACTGATGTTGGGTAAATTTTTGTTGTTTAAAACCTTGACAGCAACAAGCTTGCCTATCATCAATGATGTCATCGTGTCATAATAGAGAGGTAATAGAGGAGCAATTTTACTTGCAAATCATTATTAAGAGAAACATCTAAAGTTTATGTGGGAGCGATATATCTAATGATAGTTTTCATACATGTGTTTGTTATTATTGCGCAAGATGGGAATTAAGGTAAATTTATTGCAATCATGGTTTCGAAAAATTTTAAAAAAAAAAATCATAAAATAAAAAACCTTGGAGAGATTTTATTGTTATGGTATTTAATTATGAGAATGTCAATCTGCAAGAGAATTAGTCTTTAAAAATTGGTTTTGGAATATTGAGTTTCATGCACCATTGTATTATTGTAATAGTAATACAAGACAAGAACAAATCTTTCTCCATTCGGACCCCATAGAATTTAGAAAAACGTAAACGGTAAAACATATGAAAAGAAAGCTATCTTGTTTAAAAATTGTTATGTATCTTGGAATGTATTGTGATTGAAAGAATATACAATCTCTGTAACTCCCCGGCCACTACTCCCTACTCATTGAGAAATAAAGTTCTAAAGCAATCAACGGCCAACTTCCGAGCAAGGACAAAAGTTCTAATTTTAAATAAACAAACGTCAATTAATATCAATTTACATCTATGGACTTTCAATCAAGAATCCCATTTAGATTCTAACTATATTTCAATTTTATTTTAAGCATCCTTCTAAACACACTCAAATTTTGGGTCAAATACATTCTTTTATTAAAAAAATATTACAAATAAATTCATGCATCTAAACATATAAAATATAAAAACACTATACTAAATTTTTTTTTTCTTATGTAATTCTATAGAGTTGTGTTATATGTGTTACAAGTTTACTACATTGGTCTTATAAATTGATGTGTCATCAATTAGAAATAGGTAATTCAAAATTCAGTTATAAGGTAATTGAAACCAACCAATCACATTCATTACTACATCAGTTTGTAAGTTTTCTATAGTAAAATTTGTAGTACCTTTAGTATTTTTCAATTATATAAATATAAATAAATATATATATATATATATATATGGGGGTTATAAACTATTATATATTTATATATATATATATATAGGGGTTATAAATTATTCTTATATGTGTATCTTATATCAAATTACTAAACAAATCTCAATAAAATATAATTTTTTAGTCTGGCTAGATATTCAGTTAGCATTCCAGATTTTTAGTTTAGATGGAGGATGTTCCATCACAATTTCTTTCTGTATTACAAACCGATTTATCAGGTTCATTTTAATAAAAATTTTGACGTATTGTCCCTCAAAAAAAAAAGTATAATTTTTAAGTTATAGGGTATAATGGATCAATGGATTACACGTCCCAGATAGTGATCTTTGATATCATGCCAAACTGCCCCGCTAGTGTCCAAAATGTGTCTCCATCACTATAGAATCACATTGTAACATAACTCCCACACTATAGGTACTAGACAAATTAAGTTCTTTAATGGTGTTATAAAGGATATTAAGATCGATATGGACTTGGCATGAAAAGAAAATGCCATGGCTCGTGATTATATCTCTATCAGATGTGATTGGTTCTGTCATTTAAAAATTTTAAAAAAGAAAAAGAAAAAAGTAAATGACTGCCTTCGAAAGGCCAATAATGGTTAACCCTCATTAAGTAAAAGAACACTTTTGGTATTCCTAAATAGCAAGAAAAATGAATTTACAAAGAAAAAGGAAATGGTTCAACAAATATTATAATTTCAAAGTATGGGATTAAGTGCCAAATTAAGCAATCAAAACAATTTCAACCAACACTCCTATATGAAGACAAATATGAAATAACATGTTGATATTTGATTAGACCTCCACTGCTCTCTAGTGAAGAGATATGTAGAGTATATCTCAAACAGTCAAAGTACGTAGGTTCTAAATCTCTTCTTGTCCTTGTATGTGTATATATATATATATATATATATTTGTATTATTAGGCTTCTGTTCATGATCTTATTATTTATACGTGTCTACTATTGGAGACGCATTATTAATTTTGTCTTTGACATTTGGAAGATTATATATGTTAAAGTTAAACCAAACATGCACCATATGTTTTTATAAATTCTTGGATAATATGAAGGAAAAACAAAATTCATGCAAATTTCCATAACCAATGTCCACAACTTAATGAGTTCATTTGTTGAAGTGAGTGTGCATGAATCGACTATTCGATGGTGGGCAAGACCAAAAAGGTTTTACCGACTTTCCTCTCTATCACACAGAAGGGAATGTATTGGTTTGTTATGGAGAGTTATCATTCATTCTATTCCAACTTGTAGGTCCAGAAAGCCGACGGTTCAAACCTTGTATGGCCCCTGTTTCCCTTAGCTAATTTTTTAGACATGATTAGTGGGAAAGATTTTAGCGACCTTCTAAATTATAATCATGCTTATCTGGAAAAAAAAAACCCAAATGCTTTTTTGGTAAGATCTTTGTGAGCTATTATTAATCATGGTTCTTTGGAAAAATTTCCACATAAATAATTATACAAACAGAAGAGAGTGGAGCTAATAAAGTGATACATCGAATTGCTATCATGTACTAGAAAAGCACTGTAATTCACTGTGGCACTGACATGTTCTCCAAGTAAGCCACAAGCATGGGCGCAGCTTCATGTTTAAAATGTTTAAAAGTCGGTACCACTTGACTTGTAAAAATATGTATATATATACTTGAAAAAAAAATTATATACTAAACTAATTTATTTTGATCACTTGATAAAAATGTTGAACGCCCTAACTTAAAAATCACAAGAATTTAGGTTCAACAAAAATAAGAATAATATTATATTCATGAGATTTTCTCAATTACTTCACAACAAATCCTATGTAATAAACTGTTATTAATTCTTGTTTGGGTATAATACTGATATTGCTTTTTAACTCACTAATAGCAGTTTGTCATATAAGATTTTTTGTGAAAATGTTGTAAATGTAGCATTACTCCAAAAATAATTCTGGCTCTTCAAACATAATCTTTAACCCCTTAAACCAAAAAAAAAAAAAAAAATTCTTAAATAATAACAATAAAAAATTAGTCCAAATAACAACAAAAACAAGACTAAACAAAACAACAAGAAGTCAACAAATTATTCAACAAAATGCCTATAAAAAAAAATTCTCTAATCATTCAAATTTGTAACTTATTTAACCCATTACATAGAAATAATCTCTAATTTCATTTTTCCTTCAAATGATTACAGAGAGAAATAGTGTGGTTGTGAGTTATTCTTAGCGATATCGGCATTTATGCTTTTTTTAGTTTTGCAGTCGCTATAATTTTGCTCTCTTTAGCGACTTAGCTCGCAACTGTAGCAAATATCATCTCTCTCTCTTTCCCTCTCTCTCTCTCTCTTTTCTATTATCATTTTCAGACTCTCTTTCTCATTTTATATTACTCTTATCTTAGCATTCTCAATTCCTATTTTATTTCTTATTAGTCCAATTTTTTTTTTCCTCTTTGTTAGTAGAAAGAAATTGTGTGTTTGTGTGTGTATATTTTTTTTTTGTGACTCCGATATATTCAAGTTATCCTTAATTAAATTTTGTATAATTTAAGCTTCTAATGACCATATTAAAAAAATAATAAATAAATAAAAATTCTAGAGCTGCCACCGGGCACAAGCCCACAACAATAGTGTTGAATGGCCACAAATATGCATGTTTGATGCAAGATGGTACATGACAGCGTTTATGAGACATCTTTCTCACTATAACTTATGTTCTGAAATGTGTTTTATAGACCATTCCATAAGATAATTTTCCGTGTATTGTGGTATAGTGTGATATGGATAAGACGTCCTTGCTACGGTCATGGACCATTAGTGACATGACTCATGATGAAGGGCCATTAGTCACTTTCATGTGTCAGGCCTTAACCTCTCTCCCAACCCCACGATAATTTGTCGAGGGAGACTCGTATTAGAATTAGAACATAACAAGAACCAAGTGAGCCACAAGCCCACATCTGCAGTTCCGAAGGTCCTAAATATAGACACATATGGGTCTCAGTAAACAAAACTCATATGTTCCATTAGAATTGCTTTGCTTTACTTTTTACTTTACCAACTGACATTGTAAATGTCATGTACTTGATTTTCCTTTTTTTTCATTTAACTTAAGTTACTTTGGAAGGATTAAAAGAAGAAAATGATGTGTCAGCATAGAGTAAAACACCCATATTATAATAGACTTATGTTCAATGTCTCAACATGGTATGATTAATATGTCCTTTCTACAATCATGACCATTAAGCACATAATCAAGGGCCATTACTCTTTTTCATGTGAGAGGCCTTCAATCCCCTCTCTCTCTCTCTCTCTCTCTCTCTCTCTCTCTCTCATGGTCCCTTCCCAACACAATATATTTTGTTGAGGGAGACTCCTGTTGAAATTAGGACACAACATGAGCAGACTTGTCTCCTTTGGCATGTGAATGGGGGATAAGAATGGAGGCCTTTGTACCGTAATTATTGAAGTTTAAGATGGATTGATTGGAAAGTGTACCCAAGTTTAAACCCTCGTTTGAAAAACATACCAACGGATTCAATTGTATAAGTGTTACATACGGCGATTAAAGTCTAGATACCTTTAGCTTGTAGTAGACTTGATGATGACAAGGAAACGAAGTTTGGGACCAGTGACTACAGGTTTTGGCTGGGGGATTCAATTATGTATTGCATTATTAAAGCAATAAAATGGGATCTATTCTTGAATGAAAGGGTTCATCTGAAATGACAACTACTTGCTTAAATTACGAATTATCAGCATCCAAGGTTGAATTGGACTTGTTTTCAGTCATAGTAATCTGAAATCTGGTTATCAATTATCTGAGATGACTGAAGGGTCCACGTCCAACCGATTGAAAATGCTCATTAGAATTTATTGGCTATATCAAGCAACAATGTCAAATGCAGAAATAACGAAAGCTTGACCATCTCCCACTCAAAACCTGTGCATTTTGCATCTCCCTTCTAGGCCCGCCAAAAAAATAAAAATAACTGTAGATTTTATTTGTTTGTTTACCTGAAATAGGTATAGTTAAATTATAAAGAGTAAAACTTAAATACAGTATTTTAGCTATGATATATTACATTCCTCTGTTTGAATAGAAACAAATTTTTATATTAATATCACTCTCTTAATTATATTTGAAATTACTTGAAGTGGTTCACACTAACTCAAAGTGAATATTTGGCTTTGAGGATTAAGGTTTGGAGTTCGAAAACACCTAACTTAAAAGGACTTTTTATGAATGCACAAATTAGTAATGAGAATGAGACGGTCCTAATTTGCTAAGTGCCTAAATTACGATGCCTATTCTACCAAGTCTAAGTTACCGAGCTTACTTAAAGTAAAATAAACTATAGGAAAAGCAACAGTCTACTTCACAAGATTAACACCTAATTAAATTATGAACACGAATACAAAGATACAAGTATAAAGCCTCTTAGAGCATCACCAACAAACTTTCTAAAACCAAAATTTAGAGAGTAAAGCAACAAAATGATGCTCCTACAAATTGCCCACGAACTACTTGATACAATTATGAATGATATCTAGAGTTCTATGTGTGTTTTCTTGTACAATAATTCTTCTATTTATACTTGAGGCTTTAACATTTAATTTTGTCTTCCTTGCCACGTGTCCTTTTTTTTTCTTTTTCTTTTAAAATACAAGATATAATTTATACTCTTGTCTAATTTAAGTATATATATGCGTCTCTTTTGCTAAATATCCTGCAAGTATAGAGGCTAAGTAACCTCTCCTAACCACTTTGAGGTGACTGCTACCTTAATACTCCATATGTCTAGCACGTGTCTTTCTTAAAGCGACTGCTCAAAGTAATTGTCACTCTTTAAGATCACACACTATTTCCAATGGATTAATGTGACTTGTCTCTTCTTTGGCTTTAATCTTTAATCAAACTATTTCTAACTTGTAAGTTTTGTTGGCAAAGTCTTCCCATGTGGCTTCCTCTTATCTCAACACGTGTCATATTATAAATTTAGCTATTTGGCCCAAAAACCTCAATTAAATTTAAACACTTAGGGAATTGAATTCAATTATCACTAGAAAAGACAATAATGATTATATTTTATTAGTCTATGCAACCAGATGTTTGAATTTAATTGAGGAAACTGCACCTAAAGTACTGTATTTAAAATTTATACAATTATAAAAAGTGGGGTTTTTAAAAAATTGCACAAAAACAAATAAGTTAATTAAGTTTTAGAATCTAGTTAAACCAAACACACACAAGTTTTTGTTTTTTTCTTTGATGATATACATAGCTCACTTTTTTTTTTATTGTTAAATTTAGAAATTTCACTTATGATAATATACATTTAGGCATTATCTTATGTATAACCTTTTTTTTTTTTAATAATTCAATAGTTTAAACAACGAGAGAGTGGTGATTCGAATCCTAGCTAGTTCTCCTAAATTGTGGACTGATGGAGTTTTAAGGACTGGGGCTTTGGGTTTGGTTTAGCGTAAAGTGGAGTGGGCTGAGTTTTAGTTGAATGAGTGTAGGTTGGGTTTTGAATTAGGCTTAATTGGCAGTTAGGCTTACTGATTGTTAAGTGGGAGCTTGGGCTTGAGGGATAGTTTTGGGAAATCCGGTGGTTTAAGTCAATGTTGGGTTTGAGATTTTTGGTTTCCAAGGCCCTTAAATTTCGGATTAGGCTTAGGATTGATGGTTTAAGCCTCAAAACAATGGGTTGGCTCGAGTGGTTAAAGGTTTGTGAGATAAATTATGGTACTAGATTTTCTCCTACGGTTTAAGTTCGTTTGTGTGAGAGGTTTGCTGCGGATAGGGGTGGGAGGAGCGGGAGCTTTTAAATAAAAAGCTGTGGACCACATGCACAGCAGGAAGCTGTGCAAGTTGTTCCATGCGCAGCTTCAAGCATGTATAAAAATCCAATTTTTAACACGGTTTCGGTTCTATAGTTTTGATCAATCTCAAGTACTAACTTTGCACACTAATTTAAAGGTCTTCCCAAACTCCATTTTGGATGCTCATGGTGTCCACGGAAAGATCTCACAGTGTACTTTTCATAGGTCCCAACCTCGAGTCATTTGGAGCATCGTGCTAAAAATTATTAGCCTCCAAATTTGGCTGCCCACACTAATTTCATTCCGGGAGTCCTTTTTTCAAGCCGTTTGTTCCAGAATGTCAAGGAATACTCAGGAAAGTAGGGAAATTATTGTGTACTCTCGGAGTACCATAAATGGGTACTCCCTCTGATAGGATCCTGCTAAGGTGATTGAAATTAAGGACACTTTGGTAGTTTCTTCGAGTGAAACTAGGCCTCCAAGATTGATAGAACAGAGTTAGAAGAAAGAGAGATAAGGTAGAACAAGGAAAAAGAAGAACAAGTTTATACATTTCTCTTATGATCCTTACAATTCATTCCCTCATCTATTTATACAATCCAATTCCTCTACTCATTAACTGCATAACAACTAATCACAGTAACCACCTAACTAACTCCAACTCAGCTCTGCCTCTAACTGCCTCCAGCTCATCTAACTCCAACTCAGCTCTGCCTTTAACTGCCTCCAGCTCATCACAGCACAGCCTTAGCACGTGCACACCCATACGACACCTATCAATACCCCCCCATTCAAAACACCTTGCCCACAAGGTGGGGAAATTTAGATTGCAACTGATACAAGGACTCCCAAGTAGCTTGCTCCGGGCTCTGTCCATGCCATTGAACCAAAACCTTAGTAATAGTTCTGTGTCGTAGCTGTTTAGACCTCTGCTGCAAGACAGCAACAGGTTCAAGCTGCAATAAACCTTCAGAATCCACAGGTGGAAGGGTTGGGATAGGAACAATGTGAGAACCAAGCTTGCCCTTAAGGCATGAAACATGGAATACTAGATGGATAAGGCTGCCCTCAGGTAAAGACAACTTATATGCAACAGAACCAAGCTTCTGTTCAATCTGGAAAGGACCAAAATAACGAGGGGAAAGCTTGTTGAACCCCTTAGACCTTAAAGAATGCTGTCTATAAGGTTAAAGCCTCAAATACACCCAATCACCAACAGAAAAATGCCTATCAGATCTATGTTGATCAGCTTGCAACTTCATCCTAGATTGGGCTGCACATAGGTTTTGTTTGAGGGAAGCCAACATCTGGCTCCTGGAATGAAGAAGCTTATCCAAGGCATCCACTTTGGTAGTGCCAGGGATGTAATCAAGGACCTTAGGTGGAGGAAAGCCATATAAAGCCTCATAAGGAGTTAGTTTAGTTGAAGTATGATAATTGGTATTAAACCAAAATTCTACCAAATGCAGCCAATCAAACCAAGTGTGGGGTTTATCATGAACAAAGGTTCGAAGGTACTACTCCAAACTCCTATTAACCACCTCACTTTGGCCATCAGTTTGGGGGTGATAAGCTGAAGACATGGCTAGGTCTGTGCCTTACAACTTGAACAACTCAGCCCAAAATTTGGAAGTGAACACATCATCCCTATCACTTACAATGAATTGAGGCATACCATGAAGCTTGAAAATATCCCTCATGAACACAGCAGCAACTTTAGCAGCAGTATAAGGATGAGAAAGGGCAGCAAAATGCACATACTTGGTAAGTCTATCCACCACCACCAATATGACTTCATACCCATGAGACTTAGGAAGACTATCCACAAAATCCATACTGATGTCAGTCCAAGGTCTGTGAGGAATAGGTAGAGGTTGTAATAATCCACCAGGTTTAGAAGTTTTCACCTTAATTCTTTGGCAAATCTTACACTCCCTAATATGATCCTTAACATCTTTCTTCATACCCCACCAAAAGAAATCCTATTTCACTCTATACAAATTCTTAAGATAACCTGAGTGACCCCCAAGTGGGCTGTCATGGACATGATGAAGAATCAATGACTTCAGGGGTGAAGCAGCACTTAAAAAGACCTTTTCCTTATACAACAAAATGCCATTGTGCAAGGAAAATCTAGCTAGACCTGAAGTACTAGAAGTTAAGGTAGAAATCAGTTGCTGGTACTCTATATCTGTCTTGTAACTATCCTTTAACATGGCTAACCAAGTAGGGCAAGGGAAGGAAATAATAAACAAATTCTCATGTTCAGGTTGAGCAGCAACACTTTCTAAGGATTGATTTTCAGCACTGACAGCTTGGGCAGAATCAGTATCCTGCAACCTAGAAAGAGCATCAGCTACCTTATTTTCCTTACCCTTCTTGTATTCCACCACAAAAGAATAACCAAGCAATTTAGTAAACCACTTCTGCTGGGCAGGACTAACAATCCGTTGCTCCAAAATAAACTTCAAACTTTGTTGATCTGTCTTGATAATAAAAGGCATTCCCACCAGGTAAGGTCTCCACTTCTTAACAGCAGTGACAAGAGCTAGTAATTCTCTTTATGAGAGACCGCGCCCCCGGCCCCTTTTTTAGGAATGTTGTGTTGAGCCAAACCTACGTGAATGGGTGGAGTCGTGTTATTCCCTCTCAAAATGGAGGTTCGACTATTTATATTTTCCCCTTTAGATTAAGGGTTTTACAATGGAGTCGCCACTTATTTAATTGTTGAAATAAATAAGAAAACCATAATTGAAAAATTCATCATTTTATTAATTGGAATTGAATTTACATTGAACATAGGAAATTACATGGTTTTGGTCCTAGATACAATCTAAGATAAAGTACATGGCTTTGTTTCCTAGTTACAATCTAGAAATTGAAAATTACAAGTATAAGCATTTGATCTACAAACCCTTGATCTAAGTTCGGAGGCTATGTTACAAGGTGGGAAGGTGTTAGGCACCCACCTTGCCCGGTGAAACTGGTCTTGTAGACTATGGTGGCCAACATTCATATCACATCATCCAATATGTTACCAATCAATTTGCATGTTGAATTTAAAGTGTGTGCATGTGATAAACCCCAATTCAATTTATTAAGTACTTTATTTGGATTGAAAAATAAATTCTAGTGAATGTGTGTGGATGGTGATATCCTAGATTCAAGGATTTGAAAGAATTATGAAACAAACATGTTTTTCATATTTTTCATGTAGATTTAAGATTAAAACTAGTGTTATGCATGAACATGTGATGAACAACTAAGAACATGTGAAGAACACATAAGAACATTCAAACATATTCAAGAGAATTTAAATAATTACTATCATACTTTAATCCTAAATTCTTATCATGACAACATAAAAAAACAAGTTAGGAAAATAGATTATACCTTCATGCAATATTCATAGCTGGAGGAGGAAACTCTTGATAGAGGTCTTTAGGGTGGAGGAAAAGAAGAACTAGGAGAGGAAAAGTGAGTCTCACTCAATACCTTGAGTCTCAGGAAGACCAAGATATGCAAAAACTACTCTACTTTACTAGAACTCAAGAGAGGAGAAGAGAGGGGTTTTTTTTTTTGTACTTTGGAATGAAGGAGAGAGAGGGTTTATATAGTAATAGTGGAGGGAATATGAATGGAATGCCATTTAATGAGGGTTGACAAGAATTATGAACCTAGACCTCATTTTAGCCTTGGGAAAAATCTGGTGCATTAAATGGAGAGATTGGTGGGAGTGGAGAGCAAGCCAAAATTCGGTTTTTCCGTAGCTGCTGTAACATCTTGGAGAGCCAATTTCGAAAAATCATATCTGACTCACTTCTTATCGGAATTGTCTCGATCTTGTACTCAAATTGAAGCCCTGGATGTCTAGTTTCTAGGAAAATTAACCTCATTCACAGATTCAAAATATTCTGAGAGATATTGATGAAATGGTGAGTAGATGTCATTTGTTAGAAAATGGTTTCAGCACAATTAACATTAATAGGTCCCAAATTAGCTCCCAATTAACATTAAATGGCTCCAATTACTCCAATTTCAGACTTAATTCTTTCCAAATTTATTCTAATTAAAAGATAATTACACAAATTACTCATTGAATAATTAATGTTTAACTATCTAATTAATTAGGTGTATGCAACCTCACCATAAAATGTAGTCCTAACCAATCAAATTATGACACATCATTGATCTCAAATTGATTACACCTATAACCAATTGAAATCAATTGTTCATAATCACATATAGTCGAACTCAATTTGTGATAGTACATCTTAGCCATTAAAACTTGATTTGACGATAACTTTCAATCTGGTGGTCCAATTAGAGCTTATGGCCAGTCAATTTGATCGTTACAACATCAAGATCATTTTGGTGAAATGGGTCCAAAGATCTAATAGCTAGAATCAAGATGAATATTTCCAAAATGAAAGTATCCTTTTACCCTCCATGTGAGGTTAAATGCGGGTTGCAAAATGGGATATCAACAGAATGCCCCTCATTGGCAAAGCTTGAAAAGCGAATGTCAATGTATGAAAGAGACACCTAATTTTGCAATAAGCATTTAACCATGGTGAATGTATGATGCATGTAGATAAAAATGTAGATGGTCATGTTAAGGATCAAAATGTGGACCGAATCTTGAAGGAGATTGCCTACGTACCTCTTAATGGGAAGATCAGGTCCAAACGTAGTTCAAGCATGCAAACTTTTTTTTGTTTTTTGTTTTTTGTTTTTTTTTGGAAAAAGAAATGAGTACAAGACATGCTTACCAGTGGTCATGACAAAATAAGGATTTTAGTCGTGATCTTAAATTTTGGACATGTTTCCCAGAGGTTCGATGGATTTGAAGTTTTGGACATGCTTCCTAGAGGTCCGTGGATTTGAAATTTGGATGTGCTTCCCAGAGGTCTGATGGATTTGAAGTTTGGATATGCTTCCTCGAGGTCCAATGGAATTGAAATTTGGACGTGCTTCCCAGAAGTCCGATGGAATTGGATTTTGGACATGCTCCTAGAGGTCCGATGGATTGAAGTTTGGACGTGCTTCCCAGAGGTCCGTCGATTTGACTTTGAACGTGCTTCCCAGAGGTCCGATGGATTGAAATTTGGACGTGCTTCCCAAAGGTCCGTGGATTTGAATTTGGACATGCTTCCTAGAGGTCCATTAAAATTGGATTTTGGACGTGCTTCCCAGAGGTCCAATGGATTTGAAATTTGGACGTGCTTCCCAGAAGTCCGATGGTTTGGACGTGTTTCCTAGAGGTCCGATGGATTGAAGTTTGGACGTGCTTCCCAGAGGTTCTATGGAATTGAATTTTGGACGTGCTTCCCAGAGGTCCATGGATTTGAATTTGGACGTGCTTCCTAGAGGTCCGATAGTTTGAAATTTGGACGTGCTTCGCAGAGGTTCGATGGATTGAAGTTTTGGACGTGCTTCCCAGAGGTCCGTGGATTTGAATTTGGACGTGCTTCCCAGAGGTCCGATGGATTGAAGTTTGGACGTGCTTCCAGAGGTCCGTGGATTTGAATTTGGACATGCTTCTCAGAGGTCCATTGAAATTGAATTTTGGACGTGCTTCCCAGAGGTCCATTGAAATTGAGAGGCATTATTCATGCTGATATTTGTGGGCCTTTTAACCTAGTACCTGCAAAATAAATATTTTCAATTAGTAACAGAGTTATTCATTGAAAAGACTTTGGCTTACCTAGCGAATACCCTTAGTTTGGGACATATTCATTGCTTCGATGAATGCTGAGGGTGGACAATTGACTTGATGTTGCACCACTGGAGAATATGGAAGAGGATGATAGCTTTCTATTCTTGAAGAAGAATTTAATGATGATATATATATATTTTTTTTTTGAAAAATTTGGAATTCCTGAATTTTTTTTAAGGATTTGAAAATTTTGATTAATGAATTTTGGTTTTTTGAAAAGTTTGGAAATCTTGAATTTTTTTTTTTTTTTGAAGGAATTGAAAATTTTGATTGATGATTTTTTTTTATGGTAACCTAAGAAGTACGAGCCTAATGCCCCTAGTCCCAAGGCTTTTTGAAAATTCTCTCTTTTCTTTTCTTCTCTCTTTTCTTTTATTTTCTTTTTTTTTTTTTTTTTGAAAAATTTGGAATTCCTGAATTTTTTTTAAGGAGTTGAAAATTTTGATTGATGAATTTTGGTTTTTTGAAAAGTTTGGAAATCTTGAATTTTTTTTTTTTTTTTTTGAAGGAATTGAAAACTTTGATTGATGATTTTTTTTTTTTTGAGTTTTTTTTTGCAGGAATTGAAAATTTTGATTGATGATTTTTTTTTTATGGTAACCTGAGATGTATGAGCCTAATGCCCCTAGTCCCAAGGCTTTTTGAAAATTCTCTCTTTTCTTTTCTTCTCTTTTTTTTTTTTTTTTTTTTTTTTTTTTTTTTCAAATTTGAAAATCTTTTTTCTTTTTTTTCTTTTTTTTGAAAATTTTACCTTCTTCTTTTTTTTTCTTTTTTCTTTTTTTCTTTTTTTGAGATTTAAAGATTTGTCCATTATCGTGTAGTGAAGAAGGTGAAGATGAAGATGGAGTAAAAGAGATGAAGATTTATTCATAATTTTTTTTTTTTTTTTGAAGAATCTATCCTTTGAATGAGAATAACTTTGGCTGGAGTTAATGCGGATTGCTGGATAAGTCCTTGCTTAATTTCTGCAAAAAGATAATTTCAATTAGCAATGGATTTATTTATTGAAATGAATTGGAAGTACTTACCCAATGCCCCTAGTTTGGAGCATATTCCATACTTAGATTGAAGCTGAATTCATTTGATGTTGTGACCATTGAGGAACATGAAAGAAGATCATGGTCCGCCATCCTTGGTTCTTACACACAAAAAAAAGCTTTCTTTCTCTAGCTAGTTAGAAACCAATTATCATGAAAATTTGCACACAATATAAATAGGTCAATGCTCCAAGTTTAAACATGTTTGATGCAAACAAATGGGCTTAACCTAACATGTACCCAAACAATTTTGTCCCATTGTTTTGACTTTGTTCTCCAAGGTTGTTTGGGTGATTGGGACCGTGCCTCTACAAGGCTGCTTACGTACCTCTCTCATAGAGGATCAGGTCAAGACGTAGTTCAAGAGAACTGGATTTTAAAAAAGAATGATTTTTTTTTTTTTTTGAAAAAAACAAATTTCCTTTTTTTTTTTTTTTAATGAACAAGAGGTGATCCTTTGAACAATCATTTTGGCAAATCAAAGCGTTAAAGAATCAAACAAATCTCTTTGATTAGGAAGGATCAAGATCATTAAACTCATGTAATCAAATTTGCTTCATCCTTTTGAACATTGTCAGATTAAGTCTCCAAAGGCAATCAAGAAATGAAATGTGATAATATTTATGAATCACATTTTTGGGTGCAAACAAGGAGAGTGCTCTAGGTTTGGAAGTTCTTTTGAGTCATTTTGAGGATTTGAGAATTTGAGAAATTTTGTCCCCGGACATTTCATCCTGTGGGGTTTGACAATTTTAAGCATTTTTCCTTTTTAATTCAAGAGAAAAATATTATTAGAGTTTAAGATGCGCCTACAATTAGCAAGACTTCAAGGAGGTCTTATTCATGGGTTGTAATGTTGGCCAGGTTTAGGTTATGAAATGAAGGATATAAAAAGGCTCAAAATTCCCTATGATGTTCCCCCAAGTATGCATTACTCAAAAATCAAGTATTGGAGGAGTTTTCCCATTTCTTCTTTGCCATCTTCTCACTAGTCTTCATTGATCACTTTATCAACATTTGTTTTTATGCTCATTCCCTTGAATCATACCTTTAGACTTTCATCTTGTAAAATCCTTTTCTTTTTAGGTTACATCTTCAAGTTTTCAATTTGCTAGGATTTTCCCTTTTTTTTTTTTTTGCTGTCTTTCATCTCTTGATTGAATGAACTTTTTGGGGGATCTTTTGCCTCCCTTGTTTTTCTCAGCTTAAATCATTTTGATGCACTCTCTATACATCTTTCTTGCCTCGATGCGCTTGCACATTTCTATGTTTGATGAATCTTTTCCTTTTTTGATGAACTCTCTTTTAGATGAATCTTGTATTTCTCTTGGCACGATGAATTTTAGGCTCTTCAACTTTACGGACACTTTTTTTTCACATTGATGGAATTTCATTTCTCTTTCCTTGATTGTGTGAAACCTCATTTTTCTTTGATGATCTCTTGTCTTTAGCCTAATGAATTCTCCACTTGTCTTTCATGTCTTCTAGGAGAGATTTATCAATTAGCTTCAAAGCTACAAGGTTGACTCCTCAACATGAGCCAAAGTCCAAAAAAAAACCCTTGGTCCTCTGAAGACATGAGCCAAGATCCAAAAATCCTAGGTCTTTGAAAGCATGAGCCAGGATCCAGAACCTTTGGTCCTCTGAAAACATGAGCCAAAGCCCAAAAAACCCTTGGTCCTCTGAAAACATGAGCAAGATCCTGAATTTTTTTTTTTTTGGGAAATCTTGAATTTTTTGAAGGAATTGAAAATTTTTATTGATGAGATTTTTATTTTCATTTTTTTAAAAAAAAATTTTTATTGATGATTTTTTTTTTTATGGTAACCTAAGAAGTACGAGCCCAATGCCCCTAGTCCCAAGGCTTTTTGAAAATTCTCTCTTTTCTTTTCTTCTCTTTTTTTTTTTTGGAAAGATATGGAAATCTTTTTTTTTTTTTTTGAAAAACCTATCCTTTGAATGAGAATAACTTTGGCTAGAAGTTGATGCAGATTGCTAGATAAGTTCTTGCTTAATTCCTGCAAAAAGATAATTTCAATTAGCAATGGATTTATTCATTGAAATGAATTGGAAGTACTTACCCAATGCCCCTAGTTTAGGGCATATTCCATGCTTAGATTGCAGCTGAATTCATTTGAGGTTGTGACCATTGGGGAACATGAAAGAAGATCATGGTCCGCCATCCTTGGTTCCTGCAAAAAGACTTTCTTTCTCTAGCTTGTTAGGAACCAATTATCGTGAAAACTTGCACACAATATAAATAGGCCAATGCTCCAAGTTTAAACATGCTTAATGCAAACAAATGAGCTTAACCTAACATGCACCCAAACAATTTTATCACATTGTTTTGACTTTATTCTCCAAGGTTGTTTGGGTGATTGGGACCGAGCCTCTAAAAGGCTGCCTACGTACCTCTCTCATAGAGGATCAAGTCGAGACGTAGTTCAAGAGAATTGGATTTTGGAAAAGAATGATTTTTTTTTTTTTTTTTGGTGGAAATGAGATTTCTCTTTCTTTCTTCTTCTCTTTTTTTTTTTTAACTTTTTTTTTTTTTTTGAACAAGAGGTGATCCACTGAACAACCATTTTAGCAAATCAAAGTGTTTAAGAATCAAACAAATCTCTTTGATTGGGAAGGATCAAGATCATTAAACTCATGTAATCAAATTTGCTTCATCCTTTTGAACATCGTCAGATTAAGTCTCCAAAGGCAATCAAGAAATGAAATAAATCACATTGTTGGGTGCAAACAATGAGAGTGCTCTAGGTTTGGAAGTTCTTTTGAGTCATTTTGAGGATCTGAGAATTTGAGAAATTTTGTCCTCGGACATATCATCCTGTGGGGTTTGACAATTTTAAGCATTTTTCCTTTTTATTCAAGAGAAAAATATTATTAGAGTTTAAGATGTACCTACAATTAGCAAGACTTCAAGGAGGTCTTATTCATGGGTTGTAATGCAGGCCAGGTTTAGGTTATGAAATGAAGGATATAAAAAGGCTCAAAATTCCCTATGATGTTCCCCCAAGTATGCATTACTCAAAAATCAAGTATTGGAGGAGTTTTCCCATTTCTTCTTTGCCGTCTTCTCACTAGTCTTCATTGATCACTTGTATCAACATTTGTTTTTATGCACATTCCCCCTAAATCATACTTCTAGACTTTCATCTTGTAAAATCCTTTTATTTTTAGGTTACATCTTCAAGTTTTCAATTTGCTAGGATTTTCCCTTTTTTTTTTTTTGGCCCTAACTTTTGCCTAAACTGCCCTTGTGGGTTTTCAGCCTAGCAGGCTTTTTTTTTTTTTTTTTTTGGGGCTTTAATCTCTTGATTGAATGAACTTTTGGGGACCTTTTTCCCTCCTTGTATTTCTTAGCTTAAAGATTTTCGGTCATTTTGATGCACTCTCTAGACTTCTTTCTTGCCTCAATGCACTTGCACCTTTCTATGCTTGATGAATCTTTTTTTTTTTTTTTTTTTATGAACTTTCTTTTGGATGAACCTTCTACTCTTCTTGGCATGATAAATTTTAGGCTCTTCAAACTTGATGCACACTTTTTTTTTTCTCTCACATTGATGGAATTTCATTTCTCTTTCCTTGATTGAGTGAAAGCTCATTTTTCTTTGATGATCTCTTATCTTTAGCTTAATGAATTCTCTACTTGTCTTTCATGCCCTCTAGGAGAGCTTTATCAATTAGCTTCAAAGCTCAAGGTCGACTCCTCCTCAACATGAGATTTAAGCATGCATACTTTGAATTTTCCCTCCCTAGGTTTAGATTTTAGTGGGTTCATGCGAAAAACAGGCTAAGTGTTTAAATGCTCAAATGGGCTAGTAATGGATAATGATCATTCTAGGTATTAAGGTATAATCTTGTTTTACCAAAGACGGCCTCCTATCCCTAGTAATGCTTGCTTGTAGGTATAGTAACTCGAGCTCTTTTAATAAATTCCCCTTAAAAGAAAAAGTATAAATGCTCTATTGGAGACACAAAAGTTTTCAGAAATTTGGAATGAATGCATGAGCCTTTTGAATTTTCTGATGGATATATTTTCTTTGATTGCTTTGTAAGACCATTTCTTCTTTTATTCAAAGTAATTTAGCAAAAGTGTTTACACGGATCAAATGAAATCAATCATTTCTTAGTACAAGTTAATTGTTCAAGCCTTTAAACATCTTAATTTAGAAAATTTTTGTCCAAGGGATCCTCATGTACCATTTTGAAAAGATGACTTTAAAGAATCTTGAAATCTTTGAAAGAAAAAAATGGGTCTTTTTGAAAAAAATCACTAGGAAGTCCAATGCCCCTAGTTCAAAGAAATTTTTTTTTTTTTTTTTTTAATTTTTTAAATGACTTAAGGGCTCAATGCCCCTGGTCCAAAGACTTTTTCCTTTGAAAATTTTTCTCTTTTTTTGGGAGAGATTTGGAAATCTTGAAAAAAAAAATTTTAATTTTTAATTTTTGTTTTTTTTTTTCTTAATATATATACATGAACAAAGCTCTTTAAATGCTACATGAAATTTATGAATTCAAAGAAACATAGAAACATGGAATAAACAAACAAACTTTAAGCTTAACCATGATGTTGCAAACCAAATGTGGAGTGAGGCAAAGTTGGGCCACTTACTTTTTCTTAGTACATTTAGGATGCTTGAGGCTTGGTGTGCTTGAACCTTGATTATGATGAAATGGCTTGAGCTTGCACTTGGAAGGCTTGAACCTTGATTATGATCTTTTGGTATTTGCTTGATATGGCTTGGGCTTACACTTGGAAGGCGTGTATCTTATGAGTTTTTGGCCTTTGATGTTGACCATGTCTATACACCTTTGATGGGCTCAAGTGTTGGGCTTAGACTCATTCAAGAAACAATTTTGGGCTTCCATACCAAGTAGAGTTCAATCATAGGCTTTTGGGCTTGAGTTCATTCACATCATACAAGGTTCAAATAATCATGATGGGCTCAAGCGTTGGACTTGAGTCATCATGGTTCAAACAACGGCCAAACAAATGCATAATGAAATGCAATTTACATGGACCGACCTAAAGGTAGGTTCTATGGGTCATTACAACATGGGTAGAAGGTAGGTTAAAGGTCCCCACAAGTTAGGACGTCGTACCTCCCAACTTGTGACGCCAGGAGTGCCGTGTTGTTCCGAACGGTACAGTTTGTCCCTATGAACCACCATGGCATAACCATGATGATCCTTGTCGCGGTGGATGGTAGGTTCACCGCTGGGTATGTGAGTCTCAAGAAGACCACAATCCACGGCCAATACTAGTGAGCTTCCTGGCTGTCACACAAATAAAATAAATTTCATTCAAGCAAATAATGCATGATATGCAATATAATGACATATTAGACATATTATATACAAAAAGCAATAAGCAAACAATGACATGGTTGACCACCATAACCTAATTGAAGCTTAGCTCTCAATATCCTCAGTAGAGTCGCCACTGCGAGAGACCGCACCCCCGGCCCGTTTTTTAGGAATGTTGGGCCAAGCCCACGTGAATGGGTGGAGTCGTGTATTGCCTCTCAAAATGGAGGTTCGACTAGTTATATTTTCCCCTTTAGATTGAGGGTTTTACAATGAAGTTGCCACTTATTTAATTGTTGGAATAAATAAGAAAACCATAATTGAAAAATTCATCATTTTATTAATTTGAAATTGAATTTACATTGAACATAAGAAATTACATGGCTTTGGTCCTAGATACAATCTAAGATAAAGTACATGACTTTATTTCCTAGTTACAATCTAGAAATTGAAAATTACAAGGATAAGCATTTGATCAACAAACCCTTGATCTAAGTTCGGAGGCTATGTTACAAGGTGGGAAGGTGTTAGGCACCCACCTTGCCCGGTGAAACCGGTCTTCTAGACTATGATGGCCAACATTCATATCACATCATCCAATATGTTATCAATCAATTTGCATGTTGAATTTAAAGTGTGTGCATATGATAAACCCTAATTTAATTTATTAAGCACTTCATTTGGATTGAAAAATAAATTCTTGTGGATGTGTGTGGATGGTGATATCCTAGATTCAAGGATTTGAAAGAATTATGAAACAAACATGTTTTTCATATTTTTGATGTAGATTTAAGATTAAAACTAGTGTTATGCATGAACATGTGATGAACAACCAAGAACATGTGAAGAACACATAAGAACATTCAAACATATTCAAGAGAATTTAAATAATTACTATCATGCTTTAATCCTAAATTCTCATCATGACAACACAAAAAAACAAGTTAGGGAAATAGATTATACCTTTATGCAATATCCATAGGTGGAGGAGGGAATTCTTGATAGAGGTCTTTAAGGTGGAAGAAAAGAAGAGTTAGGAGAGTAAGAGTGAGTCTCACTCAATACCTTGAGTCTTAGGAAGACCAAGATGACAAGACTACTCTACTTCACTAAAACTCAAGAGAGGGGAAGAGAGGGGTTTTTTTTTTGTGCTTTAGAATGAAGAAGAGTGAGGGTTTATATAGTAGTAGTGGAGGGAATATGAATGGAATGCCATTTAATGAGGGTTGACAAGAATTATGATCCTAGACCTCATATTAGCCTTGGAAAAAATTTGGTGCATTAAATGGAGAGATTGGTGGGAGTGGAGAGCAAGCCAAAATTCGGTTTTCCCGTAACTGCTGTAACAGCTTGTAGAGCCAATTTCGAAAAATAATATTTGACTCACTTCTGATCGGAATTGTCTCGTTCTTGTACTCAAATTGAAGCCCTGGATGTCTAGTTTCTGGGAAAATTAACATCATTCACAGATTCAAAATATTCTGAGAGATATTGATGAAATGGTAAGCAGATGTCATTTGTTAGAAAATGGTTTCAGCACAATTAACATTAATAAGTCCCAAATTAGCTTCCAATTAACATTAAATGGCTCCAATCACTCGAATTTCAGACTTAATTCTTTCCAAATTTATTCTAATTAAAAGATAATTACACAAATTACTCATTGAATAATTAATGTTTAACTATCTAATTAATTAGATGTATGCAACCTCACCATAAAATGTATTCCTAACCAATCAAATTATGACTCATCATTGATCTCAAATTGATTACACCTATAACCAATTGAAATCAATTGTTCATAATCACATATAGTCGGACTCAATTTGTGATAGTACATCTTAGCCATTAAAACTTGATTTGATGGTAACTTTCAATCTGGTGGTCCGATTAGGGCTTATGACCAGTCAATTTGATCGTTACGACATCAAGATCATTTTGGTGAAATGGGTCCAAAGATCTAATGGCTAGAATCAAGATGCATATTTCCAAAGTGAAAGTACCCTTTTATCCTCCATGTGAGGTTAAATGCGGGTTGCAAAATGAGGTGTCAACAGAATGCCCCTCATTGGCAGAGCTTGAAAAGCGAATGTCAATGTATGAAAGAGACACCTAATTTTGCAATAAGCATTTAACCGTGGTAAATGTATGATGCATGTAGATAAAAATGTAGATGGTCATGTTATGGATCAAAATGTGGACCGAATCTTGAAGGAGATTGCCTATGTACCTCTTAATGGGAAGATTAGGTCCAAACATAGTTTATGCATGCAAACTTTTTTTTGTTTTTTTGTTTTTTTGAAAAAGAAATGAATACAAGACATGCTTACCAGTGGTCACGACAAAATGAGGATTTTAGTCGTGATCTTAAATTTTGGACATGCTTTCCAGATGTCCGATGGATTTGAAGTTTTGGACATGCTTCCTAGAGGTCCGTGGATTTGAAATTTGGATGTGCTTCCCAGAGGTCTGATGGATTTGAAGTTTGGATGTGCTTCCCAGAGGTCCGATGGAATTGAAGTTTGGACGAGCTACCTAGAGGTCCGATGGAATTGGATTTTGGACGTGCTTCCAGAGGTCCGATGTATTGAAGTTTGGATGTGTTTCCCAGAGATCCGATGGAATTGAATTTTGGACGTGCTTCCCAAAGGTCTGATGGATTGAATTTTGGACGTGTTTCCCAGAGGTTCGATGGTTTGAAGTTTGGTCCGTGGATTTGAATTTGGACGTGTTTCCCAGAGGTCCGATGATTTGAAATTTGGACGTGCTTCCCAGAGGTCCGATGGATTAAAGTTTGGACGTGCTTCCCAGAGGTCCGTGGATTTCAATTTGGACGTGCTTCCTAGAGGTCCGATGGATTGAAGTTTGGACGTGCTTCCCAGAGGTCCGATGGATTGAAGTTTGGACGTGCTTCCCAGAGGTCCGTGGATTTGAATTTGGGCATGCTTCCCAGAGGTCCATTGAAATTGGATTTTAGACGTGCTTCCCAGAGGTCCAATGGATTTGAAATTTGGATGTGCTTCCCAGAGGTCTGATGGTTTGGACATGTTGCCTAGAGGTCCAATGGAATTGAATTTTGGACTTGCTTCCTAGAGGTCCGTGGATTTGAATTTGGACATGCTTCCCAGAGGTCTGATGGTTTGAAATTTGGACATACTTCCCAGAGGTCTGATGGATTGAAGTTTTGGACGTGCTTCCCAGTGGTCCGTGGATTTGAATTTGGACGTGCTTCCCAGAGGTCCGATGGTTTGAAATTTGGACGTGCTTCCCAAAGGTCCGATGGATTGAAGTTTTGGACGTGCTTCCCAGAGGTCCATGAATTTGAATTTGGACGTGCTTCCCAAAGGTCCGATGGATTGAAGTTTAGACGTGCTTCCCTGAGGTCCATGGATTTGAATTTGGACCCAGAGGTCCTATGGATTGAAGTTTGGACGTGCTTCCCAGAGGTCCGTGGATTTGAATTTGGACGTGCTTCCCAGAGGTCTGATGGATTGAAGTCTGGACGTGCTTCCCAGAGGTCCGTGGATTTGAATTTGGATGTGCTTCCCAGAGGTCCGATGGATTGAAGTTTGGACGTGCTTCCTAGAGGACAGTGGATTTGAATTTGGACGTGCTTCCCAGAGGTCCGATGGATTGAAGTTTGGACGTGCTTCCTAGAGGTCCGTGGATTTGAATTTGGACATGCTTCCCAGAGGTCCATTGAAATTGGATTTTGGACGTGCTTACCAGAGGTCCAATGGATTTGAAATTTGGACGTGCTTCTAAGAGGTCCGATGGTTTGGACGTGTTTCCTAGAGGTCCGATGGATTGAAGTTTGGACGTGCTTCCCAGAGGTCCGATGGAATTGAATTTTGGACGTGCTTCCTAGAGGTCCATGGATTTGAATTTGGACGTGCTTCCCAGAGGTTCTATGGTTTGAAATTTGGACGTGCTCCACAGAGGTTCGATGGATTGAAGTTTTGGACGTGCTTCCCAGAGGTCCGTGGATTTGAATTTGGATGTGCTTCCCAGAGGTCCGATGGATTGAAGTTTGGACGTGCTTCCCAAAGGTCTGTGGATTTGAATTTGGACGTGCTTCCCAGAGGTCCGATGGATTGAAGTTTGGACGTGCTTCAGGAGGTCCGTGGATTTGAATTTGGACATGCTTCCCAGAGGTCCATTGAAATTGAGAGGCATTATTCATGCTGATGTTTGTGGGCCTTTTACCCTAGTACCTGCAAAATAAATATTTTCAATTAGTAACAGAGTTATTCATTGAAAAGACTTTGGGGTACCTGGTGAATGCCCCTAGTTTGGGACATATTCATTGCTTCGGTGAATGCTGAGGGTGGACAATTGACTTGATGTTGCACCACTGGAGAATATGGAAGAGGATGATAGCTTTCTATTCTTGTAGAAGAATTTAATGAAGATTTTTTTTTTTTTTTTTTTGAAAAATTTGGAATTCCTGAATTTTTTTTAAGGAGTTGAAAATTTTGATTGATGATTTTTTTTTGAATTTTTTTTGGAGGAATTGAAAATTTTGATTGATGATTTTTTTTTATGGTAACCTAAAAAGTACGAGCCTAATGCCTCTAGTCCCAAGGCTTTTTGAAAATTCTCTCATTTCTTTTCTTCTCTCTCTTTTTTTTTTTTTTTTTTTTTGAAAAATTTGAAATTCCTGAATTTTTTTAAGGAGTAGAAAATTTTGATTGATGAATTTTGGTTTTTTGAAAAGTTTTGAAATCTTGAATTTTTTTTTTTTTTTTTTGACGGAATTGAAAACTTTGATTGATGATTTTTTTTTTTAATTTTTTTTTGAAGGAATTGAAAATTTTGATTGATGATTTTTTTTATGGTAACCTAAGAAGTACGAGCCTAATGCCCCTAGTCCCAAGGCTTTTGGAAAATTCTCTCTTTTCTTTTCTTCTCTCTTTTTTTTTTCTTTTTTTCTTTTTTTTTTTTTCAAAATTGAAAATCTTTTTTCTTTTTTTTCTTTTTTTGAAAATTTTATCTTCTTTTTCTTCTTCTTCTTCTTCTTCTTCTTCTTTTTTGAGATTTGAAGATTTGTCCATTATCGAGTAGTGAAGAAGATGAAGATGAAGATGGAGTAAAAGAGATGAAGATTTATTCATGATTTTTTTTTTTTTTTTGGGTTGAAAAACCTATCCTTTGAATGAGAATAACTTTGGCTGGAGTTGATGCGGATTGCTGGATAAGTCCTTACTTAATTCCTGCAAAAAGATAATTTCAATTAGTAATGGATTTATTTATTGAAATGAATTGGAAGTACTTACCCAATGCCCCTAGTTTGGAGCATATTCCATGCTTAGATTGAAACTGAATTCATTTTATGTTGTGACCATTGAGGAACATGAAAGAAGATCATGGTCTGCCATCCTTGGTTCCTGCAAAAAAAAAAAGCTTTCTTTCTCTAGCTAGTTAGAAATCAATTATCATGAAAATTTGCACACAATATAAATAGGTCAATGCTCCAAGTTTAAACATACTTGATGCAAACAAATGGGCTTAACCTAACATGCACCCAAACAATTTTGTCACATTATTTTGACTTTGTTCTCCTAGGTTGTTTGGGTGATTGGGACCGGGCCTCTGCAAGGTTGCCTACATACTTCTCTTATAGAGGATTAGGTCAAGACGTAGTTCAAGAGAACTGGATTTTGAAAAAGAATGATTTTTTTTTTTTTTTTTTTTTTTGAAAAAAACAAATTTCCTTTGAACTGGATTTTTTTTTTTTTTTTTTTTTTTTTTTTTTTTTTTTTATGAACAAGAGGTGATCCTTTGAACAACCATTTTGGCAAATCAAAGTGTTAAAGAATCAAACAAATCTCTTTGATTAGGAAGGATCAAGATCATTAAACTCATGTAATCAAATTTGCTGCATCCTTTTGAACTTTGTCAGATTAAGTCTCCAAAGGCAATCAAGAAATGAAATGTGATCATATTTATGAATCACATTTTTTGGTGCAAACAAGGAGAGTGCTCTAGGTTTGGAAGTTTTTTTGAGTCATTTTGAGGATTTGAGAATTTGAGAAATTTTGTCCTCGGACATGTCATCCTGTGGGGTTTGACAATTTTAAGCATTTTTCCTTTTTAATTAAAGAGAAAAATATTATTAGAGTTTAAGATGCACCTACAATTAGCAAGACTTCAAGGAGATCTTATTCATGGGTTGTAATGTAGGCCCGGTTTAGGTTATGAAATGAAGGATATAAAAAGGCTCAAAATTCCCTATGATGTTCCCCCAAGTATGCATTACTCAAAAATCAAGTATTGGAGGAGTTTTCCCATTTCTTCTTTGCCATCTTCTCACTAGTCTTCATTGATCACTTGTATCAACATTTGTTTTTATGCTCATTCCCTTGAATCATACCTCTAGACTTTCATCTTGTAAAATCCTTTTCTTTTTAGGTTACAGCTTCAAGTTTTCAATTTGCTAAGATTTTCCCTTTTTTTTTTTTTTTGGCCCTAGCTTTTGCCTAGACTACCCTTTTGGGTTTTCAGCCTAGCGGGCTTTTTTTTTTTTTCTTCTTCTTCTTCTCTTGATTGAATGAACTTTCTGGGGATTTTTTGCCTCCCTTATTTTTCTCAGCTTAAATCATTTTGATGCACTCTCTATACATCTTTCTTGCCTCGATGCGCTTGCACATTTCTATGCTTGATGAATCTTTTCCTTTTTTGATGAACTCTCTTTTAGATGAATCTTGTATTTCTCTTGGCACGATGAATTTTAGGCTCTTCAACTTTACGGACACTTTTTTTTCACATTGATGGAATTTCATTTCTCTTTCCTTGATTGTGTGAAACCTCATTTTTCTTTGATGATCTCTTGTCTTTAGCCTAATGAATTCTCCACTTGTCTTTCATGTCTTCTAGGAGAGATTTATCAATTAGCTTCAAAGCTACAAGGTTGACTCCTCCTCAACATGAGATTAAAGCATGCATACTTTGAATTTTCCCAGCCTAGGTTTAGATTTTAGTGGGTTCATGTGA
The DNA here is from genome assembly GCA_032727855.1 of Quercus ilex subsp. ballota. Taxonomy (NCBI): domain Eukaryota; kingdom Viridiplantae; phylum Streptophyta; class Magnoliopsida; order Fagales; family Fagaceae; genus Quercus; species Quercus ilex. Next base: position 31,672,013 of record CM064909.1, read on the forward strand.
AAAAAATGCTAAGTGTTTAAAGGCTCAAATGGGCTAGCAATGGGTAATGATCATTCTAGGTATTAAGGTATAATCTTGTTTTACCAAAGACGGCCTTCTATCCCTAGCAATGCTTGCTTGTAGGCACAGTGACTTGAGCTCTTTTAATAAATTCCTCTTAAAAGAAAAAGTATGAATGCTCTATTGGAGACACAAAAGTTTTTAGAAATTTGGAATGAATGCATGGGCTTTTTGAATTTTCTGATGGATAGATTTTCTTTGATTGCCTTGTATGACCATTTCTTCTTTTATTCAAAGTAATTTAGCAAAAGTGCTTACATGGATCAAATGAAGTCAGTCCTTTCTCGGTACAAGTTGATTGTTCAAGCCTTTAAACATCTTAATTTAGAAAAAGTTTTGTCTAAGGAATTCTCATGTACCATTTTGAAAAGAAGATTTTAAAGAATCTTGAAATCTTTGGAGGAAAAAAAAAAGGGTCTTTTTGAAAAAATTCACTAGGAAGTCCAATGCCCCTAGTTCAAAGAAATTTTTTTTTAAATGACTTAAGGGCTCAATGCCCTTAGTCCAAAGACTTTTTTCATTTGAAATGTTTTCTCTTTTTTTGGGAAAGATTTGGAAATCTTGAAAAAAAAAATTAGAATTTTTTTATTTTTTGTTTTTTTCTTAATATATATACATGAACAAAGCTCATTAAATGCTACATGAAATTTTTGAATTCAAATAAACATAGAAACATGGAATAAAAAAACAAATTTTAAGCTTAACCATGATGTTGCAAACCAAATGTGGAGTGAGGCAAAGTTGGGCCACTTGCTTCCTCTTGGTCCATTAAGGATGCTTGAGGCTTGGTGTGCTTGAACCTTGATTATGATGAAATGGCTTGGGCTTGCACTTGGAAGGCATGCATCTTGCGAGCTTTTGGCCTTTGATGTTGATCATGTCTATACACCTTTGAAGGGCTCAAGTGTTGGGCTTAGACTCATTCAAGAAACAATTTTGAGCTTCCATACCAAGTAGAGTTCAATCATAGGCTTTTGGGCTTGAGTTCATTCACATCATACAAGGTTCAAATAATCATGATGGGCTCAAGCGTTGGACTTGAGTCATCATGGTTCAAACAACGGCCAAACAAATGCATAATGAAATGCAACTTACATGGACTAACCTAAAGGTAGGTTCTATGGGTTATTACAACATGGGTAGAAGGTAGGTTAAAGGTCCCCACAAGTTAGGACGTCGTACCTCCCAACTTGTGACGCCAGGAGCGCCGTGTTGGTCCAAACGGTACAGTTTGTCCCTATGAACCATCATGGCATAACCATGATGATCCTTGCCGCGGTGGGTGATAGGTTCACCGCTGGGTATGTGAGTCTCAGGAAGACCATAATCCACGGCTAATACTACCAGGCTTCCGGGCTAGCACACAAATAAAATAAATTGCATTCAAGCAAATGATGCATGACATGCAAAATAATGACATATTAGACATATTATATACAAAAAAGTAATAAACAAACAATGACATGGCTGGCCACCATAATCTAATTGAAACTTAGCCCTCAATATCCCCAGTGGAGTTGCCACTGTGAGAGACCGCGCCCCCGGCCCATTTTTTAGGAATGTTGTGTTGGGCCAAACCCACGAGAACGGGTGGAGTCGTGTTATTGCCTCTCAAAATGGAGGTTCGACTATTTATATTTTCTCCTTTAGATTAAGGGTTTTACAATGGAGTCGCAACTTATTTAATTGTTGGAATAAATAAGAAAACCATAATTGAAAAATTCATCATTTTATTAATTTGAAATTGAATTTACATTGAATACAGGAAATTACATGGCTTTGGTCCTAAATACAATCTAAGATAAAGTACATGGCTTTGTTTCCGAATTACAATCTAGAAATTGAAAATTACAAGGATAAGCATTTGATCTACTAACCCTTGATCTAAGTTCGGAGGCTATGTTATAAGGTGGGAAGGTGTTAGGCACCCACCTTGCCCGGTGAAACCGGTCTTGTAGACTATGTTGGCCAACATTCATATCACATAATCCAATATGTTATCAATCAATTTGCATGTTAAATTTAAAGTGTGTGCATGTGATAAATCATAATTCAATTTATTAAGCACTTCATTTGGATTGAAAAATAAATTCTAGTGAATGTGTGTGGATGGTGATATCCTAAATTCAAGGATTTGAAAGAATTATAAAACAAACATATTTTTCATATAGATTTAAGATTAAAACTAGTGTTATGCATGAACATGTGATAAACAACCAAGAACATGTGAAGAACACATAAGAACATTTAAGAACATTCAAACATATTCAAGGAAATTTAAATAATTACTATCATGCTTTAATCCTAAATTCTCATCATGACAACATAAAAAAAAAAGTTAGGGAAATGGATTATACCTTCATGCAATATCCATAGATGGAGGAGGAAACTCTTGATAGAGGTCTTTAGGGTGGAGGAAAAGAAGAATTAGGAGAGGAAGAGTGAGTCTCACTCGATACCTTGAGTCTTAGAAAGACCAAGATATGACAAGACTACTCTACTTCACTAGAACTCAAGAAAGGAGAAGAGAGGGGGTTTTTTTTTGTGCTTTGGAATGAAGGAGAGGGAGGGTTTATATAGTAGTAGTGGAGGGAATATGAATGGAAGGCCATTTAATGAGGGTTGACAAGAATTATGAACCTCGGCCTCATTTAGCCTTGGGGAAAATCTGGTGCATTAAATGGAGAGATTGGTGGGAGTGGGGAGCAAGCCAAAATTCGGTTTTCCCGTAGCTGCTGTAACAACTTGTAGAGCCAATTTCGAAAAATCATATCTGACTCACTTCTGATCGGAATTGTCTCGTTCTTATGCTCAAATTGAAGCCCTGGATGTCTAGTTTCTGGGAAAATTAACCTCATTCACAGATTCAAACTATTCTGAGAGATATTGATGAAATGGTGAGCAGATGTCATTTGTTAGAAAATGGTTTCAGCACAATTAAAATTAATAGGTCCCAAATTAGCTCCCAATTAACATTAAATGGCTCCAATCACTCCAATTTCAGACTTAATTCTTTCCAAATTTATTCTAATTAAAAGATAATTACACAAATTACTCATTGAATAATTAATGTTTAACTATCTAATTAATTAGGTGTATGCAATCTCACCATAAAATGTAGTCCTAACCAATCAAATTATGACACATCATTGATCTCAAATTGATTACACCTATAACCAATTGAAATCAATTGTTCATAATCACATATAGTCGGACTCAATTTGTGATAGTACGTCTTAGCCATTAAAACTTGATTTGATGATAACTTTCAATCTGGTGGTCCGATTAGGGCTTATGACCAATCAATTTGATCGTTACAACATCAAGATCATTTTGGTGAAATGGGTCCAAAGATCTAATGGCTAGAATCAAGATGCATATTTCCAAAGTGAAAGTACCCTTTTATCCTCCATGTGAGGTTAAATGCGGGTTGCAAAATGGGGTGTCAACACTCTTTCATAAGTTGACAAAAGCAAACTTCTTCCTTTGAGAGTTTGACTGTGGAAAGCCAAAGGTCTTTGATTTTGCATCAGCACAGCACCTAAGCCAACTCCAGAAGCATCATACTCAATCACAAATGGCTTAGTAAAGTCAAGCAAGGCTAATACAGGTGGCTAGGACATGGCCTGCTTCAAGGACTGAAAGGCTAAGGCAGCTTGTGGTAACCATTGGAAAGAATCCTTCTTAAGTAAGGCTGTCAAAGGAGCAGCTATAGCACCATAATCTTTGACAAACTTCCTGTAGTAACCAGTTAAACCAAGAAAACCCCTCAAGGCCTTCACTGAAGTAGGAACTGGCCAATTCACCATTGCTTCAATTTTCTTAGGATCAGTTTTGACTCCCTGACCAGATATGAGATGCCCAAGATACTCCACTTCCAAACAACCAAACACACACTTGCTTCTTTTGGCAAACAATTGGTTATCTAACAGTACAGTAAGGACTTGTCTCAAATGAACAAGATGGGCAGCCAAGTCAGCACTAAAAACCAAGATATCATCAAAAAAAACAAGCACAAACTTCCTAAGAAAAGGCTTGAAAATATGGTTCATGAGTGACTGGAATGTAGATGGAGCATTAGTGAGCCCAAAGGGCATAACTAGGAACTCATAATGCCCTTCATGAGTTCTAAAGGCAGTCTTTTCAATGTCCTCATCCCTCATTCTTATCTGATGGTATCCTGATCTAATGTCCAACTTAGAAAAAATAGATGCACCATGTAATTCATCCAACAATTCATCAACTAAGGGAATTGGGTACTTATCCTTAATAGTTGCCTTCATAGGTGACCTATAATCTATGCACATTCTTCACCTACCATCAGCTTTCCTTACTAACAACACAGGAGAAGAGAAGGGACTTTAGCTTGGTCTAATGGAACCAGCTTCTAACAACTCAGCCATTATTTTCTCAATTTCTGATTTCTGATAGAATGGATACCTATAAGGTCTTTCACAGATTGCGTGTGTGCCTTCCTTCAAAAGTATTTGATGCTCATGTCCTCTCAAAGGTGGCAGACCTGTGGGTAACTCAAAAACCTTGCCAAACTCAGTCAGTAGCTCCTCAATTGCTGCTTGGGATTATACTGACATTAATGCAGCCGTTGGGGACAGAATCTGCAGACACAAACCTTTCTTCACAGAGGGCTTGAAAAATTTCTTAGGGTCTTGAAGATCAAGGCCTGAGGGTTGTAATCCTGTGATTAAGACAGGATTGATTTGATGGTTAAATTCCATAGTCAGCTTCTAAAAATCCCACTGAATAAGACCAAGAGTGAACAACCATTGAGTTCCTAACACCATATCACACCCTCCCAATGACAATACATTCAAATCCATGAAAAATTCTTGGCCTTGAATCCTAACACCAACCCCATGACAAGCTCCTTTGGTCTTTAATACAGCCCCACCAGCAATCTTGACATCAAAACTATCTTTGATGGACAAGGGCAGCTTCCGCAACATCCATATTGAAGTATCCAAGAAGTTATGTGTGCTACCTGTGTCGATCAAAATGATTAAGTCTTGATGATTAATTCTGCCTAGCACCCTCATAGTTCCTGGAGAGGGGCTTCCCAAGAGTGCATAAAGTGTAATCTCAGCACTTTGCTCAAGGGCCTCTGGTTGTGACTCCAATTGAGCACTGCTCCCATCAAACTCCCCTTCAAGGTCTGCATCTAAATCAGTCTCCAACCCTTGTGGGTGCACCCTTTCCATAAGGAAAACCTTTGGTGACTTACACTTGTGTCCATTGTGCCATTTCTCCTCACAATAGAAACACAACCCCTTCTTCCTCCTTTCTTCAATCAAAGCAGCAGGCACCTTCTGGAATGGTGTCTTCAGGGGTCTTACATCATTCTTGGCAGGTGGTGGGCCAAGAATTGATGGTCTTGTCACTGGTACCTCCCCCATTGTTTTGGTACCCTTCCTACTTGCATTAAGGTATTCTTCTTGAATCTTGGCTAAGCCAACTGCTGTGCTAAGATTATGAGGATTGAACATCTTAACAGGTAGTCTAATTTCTTCCTTCAACCCACTCAAGAAACAGCTTAGCTTGTGTTTTTCAGATAATTCTTTGACACGATTGGATAAAGACTCAAATTGCCCTTTGTAATGAACCACTGAACTCACTTGCCTTAGCCTTGTCAAGGATTCCATAGGGTCATCATAAGTTGTTGTGCCAAACCTCACATGCAAGGATTTAACAAATGCATCCCAACTAGTAAACAACCCAGCTTCCTCAACATCCTGAAACCATATTAGTGCCTCATCTTCCATGTGATATGAAGCTAGTAAAATTTTCTGATTTGTAGGAGTTCCATACAATTGGAAAAATTGGTTAGCCTTGTAAATCCACCCTGAGGGATTTTCACCTCTAAATCTTGGAAATTCCAGTTTGATAGTCTTTGGAATTGTTGCCATAACAGCTTCTTGATGATCTTGTACAGGTGGAGATGTATGCCCCATTGGTGAATTTGGTCTTTGTTGTTGTCTCTAGTACCAACCACTGCCAACTTCAGTAATCCCTTGAACAGTCTCCGACAGGGACTGCAACATAATGGTCACAGCATCTAATTTCTGATGTATAATATTGAATTCAGCTTCATGTTGATCTACAGACTTCGATAGCACGTTGAATTTATCAGTAAGAGTAGCTATGGATCGTGTCTCTGTCATGGTTACAAAGATATGGCTCTGATACCAATGATAGGATCCTGCTTAGGTGATTGAAATTAAGGACACTTTGGTAGTTTCTTCGAGTGAAACTAGGCCTCCAAGATTGATAGAACAGAGTTAGAAGAAAGAAGAAGAAAGAGAGATAAGGTAGAACAAGGAAAAAGAAGAACAAGTTTATACATTTCTCTTATGATCCTTACAATTCATTCCCTCATCTATTTATACAATCCAATTCCTCTACTCATTAACTGCATAACAACTAATCACAGTAACCACCTAACTAACTCCAACTCAACTTTGCCTATAACTACCTCCAGCTCATCTAACTCCAACTCAGCTCTGCCTCTAACTGCCTCCAGCTCATCACAGCACAGCCTTAGCACGTGCACACCCACACAGCACCTATCACCCTCCTCTCACATAAATGGTGGGTCCTACTAATTAAATTCATGGTGGGACCCACCATTCATGTGAGAGGGGGGACTACGCATTTATAGTACTCCGGGAGTACCTAATAATTTTCTGAAAAGTATGTGCTTTTTCAATCCAACATCCATGATCAATTAAGAATTTGCGTGCAAAGTTAGTACCAAAAGTGCATTTTTATGCGTTTTCCTTAACTTCGGGCTATTTTTGGGTTAAATCTTTTTAGACTTCCCAACCTATGTTTTGATCAAACTAGACATCATTGGAAAGCTTATGACGTCTACTTTCTAAAGATACTTTATCTCCAACTTTCAAATTGAGTGAGCTTTAAGTTAAAAAAATAAATAAATAAAAAAGAGGGTGAAAAGCAAGGTTTAATAAATAATATTAGTAAAGTAATTTTTTTTGGGTTTTTAATAAATTTATTTTATTAAATGGAATTTTAGTAAATTAAGCTCACCAAAATAAAATTCATCACAAGACATTTTCAACGACACTTTATTTGAGTCATTCTAAGGTCGTTTACTTATAATTCAATAAAATTCTCAACCAAAAAAAAAAAAAAAACCAAACTTATAATTCAATAAATTGAACTATATTTAGCATGGGTCTTATAATCCTGTTAATGAAAATTTTAAGAAAGTTTTAATGTCATTTTTATGGGAAATATAAAAAACTATAAAAAAAAAAAAAAAAAAACTATTACTATTTTCTTTTCCAATAAAAATTTTCTAAAAATACTTCGTTGACCAATGCCCTTGGGCAGGGACGGGCCTAGGTAGGGGCCCGGCCCCCCCGAGCATGAAAAAAAAATTAGTAGCTTAATTTTCAGATTAAAAAAAAAAAAAAAAAAAAAAAACTTGGGCCCCTTTACTTCGTAGCTTTGGCCCCCTCCAAAATCATGAATCATTAACCTAGTCCATATAAATCTTTAAAAAAATGCAAATCCAAAAAATTGTAAACCCAGTAGTCCAAACGAAAAAAAACGAATGAAAAAAGAAAAAAGAAAAATTGAGAGGCGAGATAGAGAGAAAAAGGCGAGAGAGACCTATAAAGTAGAGAGTAGGTGATAGAGAACAAGAGTTCGAGATGGTGAGAGCCATCTTGCCACCGCCCACTCCACCACCACGCAAGACCGAAGACCCATCTCGCTGCCCACACCGCCACCACGCGAGACCCATCTTGCCACTGGTTGATCAATCTACCTAGCCCAGCTTCGTTGCTCCAACCTTCACAGTTCACAGTTCACACTCAATTAAGTATTTAATCTATCCTTCAAAACCTAATATAATGTTTGTGAATCTCAGAATCTGTGCTTGTGGTGTTTGTGTTTTTATTGATGAGTGATGATGGTGATTATGAATTGAATATATGAATCTGTGCTTGTGGTTTTTTTTTTTTTTTTTTTTTTTTGGATTTTTGACTTTTTTGCTTTGTGAGTCTGTGACTATTTGGTAGTTGGGCAATAATAGGGACAAGTGACAAAAAGAGGAACAGTAATTCAACAGGATTAAAAACTGTAAAGTTAGAAAAAGTGTTTATTGGTAATGAATAATAAATTCTTAGTGTCAGTAATGAGACTAGGTGAGTGATTGAAACAATAGTGTTTTGTGTCTTTTGTTTTTATTAGTAGATGATTGCATCTTAATATATTAAATGATGATGCACGAAAATCAGTATGCTGGAATGCTTCGGACTATGATGATGGCTATGAATCTTGAAAAGAAAGAAAGAACTATCAAAGGTGACCGATGTGACCTGGCCAAGAACCCTCCGACGATTAAGTTAGTTTTCTCTCTAGGACACAATGATGGAAAATAGTGAATAGTTGGAACTTACCTTTGGGAGATGGGACTTGCTCCTTTTATAGAGAGTTTAACGTGGGTCTACTTGTTTGGGACCTATCACCATCGTGGGTGATATTTTCTCTCTAGGACACAAGGATGGAAAATAGTGAATAGTTGGAACTTACCTTTGGGAGATGGGACCTGCTCCTTTTATAGAGAGTTTGACATGGGTCTACTTCTTTGGGACCAATCACCATTGTGGGTGATATTGGTGGTTAATGAAGAAAATGGGGTATGTGGAACGAAGTGTATGGAATTCCTTCCATGTATTAAGCAACGTGTCGTGTTTTGCTTATGTAGAACCTTTGCAGAATTTCTTGTAGAATTTACTAAGTACAATTTTATCGTCCTTGGGTATGTTCGTCTAGATAAACTCGTCCATGAAGAACTCCATCATATCACTCGGTTATCAACTGACGAGCGTTTGTATAGGTTCTCGTTCTTGGATGACTTGATATGGGCATGGTTAAATTATGGACGACAACTTAAGGACGAGTGACACTTGTGTTGATCCCCATCATTAAAAAACAATGATTTTTGTGATTTGTCTTGGTTGAAAGTTTCTTAATACTATATGGATGTGTATTTGAATTTTTTTTTCTTTTTCACTTATCTCCGGCCCCCCTATCTTGAAATCCTGGGTCCATCCCTACCCTTTGGGCATCTATTAACATTTCCCATTAAACATTAATGGCATATTGCCAATTTTAATGGGAAAGCAATTTTTTAGTTTTATCACGATATCTTCCTCGTTTTAATTCCAATTTGGACCCGTAAATTGTCAAATTGAAGGGAATTAAATTATCTATGACATAAGTTAAACATTATCATAATCAAATCTTTTTTGGTCAAAATATGGGTTAATTGCAGTCACACTTAATCAAAATTTTGAACATTGGTTGGAAAAATTAATCTTAACATAAAAAATGAATTTTATTATTTGGGTAAAAATTTGACTTAGTTTGACTATTGGTCAACTCGCTCAAAGATTGATCAACAGAGGCATTTTGGTCATTTTGACCTTAAATATGAAAGTTTGGATAATTTGTCGTCCAATTCATATGAATTCCAACATTTTAAACATTCCCATTATTCCACGACTAAAACAGTAAACCTTTCAATTTTCTAAAAAATGTGAGATTTTGGTACACAAAATGAGGCAGACAAAATAATATGTCATAAATCATATATGATTCTGATAGGCCACAAACTGAATGACCCATTGTGAATAAACTAATTAATTAATTAGCCAAGTTATTAATTAATCAATTTAACATGCAAATACGTGGAAGCACAAACAAATCACCAAAAACTAAATATGCAGCGGAAATTAAATAACACGGTGATTTGTTTACGAATAGGGAAAACCCTAACGGCAAAAACCCCACCGGGTGATTTTCAGGTCACCACTCCCGAAACTCCACTATTATCAAATTAAGCGGTTACAAGTAAAGGAATCCCAAGTACCTTACCAACCTACAGTTGAACCCTTACCCCAATACCCAATTGGACTTGATCTGTAGTGACAATTTCCACCTTTGATGCACGGCTCCCAAGTACGTGACTAACCAATGCGCGGATCCCAGTACGCGACTTCAAACACCAACTAAGAAGGAGAGGTTGGCTGCAAAGTTCTTTAGTTCATCCTATACGATGAAGATCAGGAAGATGCTTGGTTACAAAACCCTATGGTGCAAATACACAGCAACTTCTTGAGAGAAGATGAACTAGGTCAAGAACTTTGTCTTTTGATCACAATTTGCTTGAACAGAGATTGCTCAATGCTTTTGCAACTGTGTACATTTTGACGGCTCTTAAAACAATCATTTTATATGTTTAGGGTTAGAAGAAAAGAAGGCCCAAAAGCATATTCACGGATCCCAAGAAAATCAAATCAGAAAAACTGATTTTGTAATTCTCGACAGATAGCAGGTGTCGAGGTAGCTATCGAGAAGGTGTCGAGAATTAATGAACTTGCACTTCAGCTTGCTTTTTCTTGGACAGACTTGATGACTTCAACACTTGATCTTGAAACCTTGTTTCTTGAAGTATTAAAAACACCTAGAACTACCCAATTACAAGTAGAGTGTGTTTTGTCAAAAGGATTAACCAATTTACATAAACAAGTGACATATGTTCTAAACAAGTGACATATGTTCTTAACAAGTGAACACACATATGTCCTAACAATCTCCCCCTTTGGAAATCCATGACAAAACCACAACAAACAAATGAACATATGAGAGAAGTCATAAATCACTCAACTCATATTCACTTGTTGAATACAATAAAATCTATACTAACACAAACTCTTGAAAAACTTTGCAAGAAGAGAGTTTATGGCAAGTAGACATTGACAACCTGTATTTCTGAAACACTTTAAACAAAACTCATCAAGGCATCTTGTGTGAAACAGAAATAAATAGATTGCATACAAGTATAAAGAACACGTGTATAAAGATAGAGAAGAAACAACACATGAAGAGAGAGGTGAAAGAAACATACATCCACATATATAGAAAATAAGTACAGTATATGTAAAACTGGTCAAAAGACCTCATATACAAGATTAATGTATCTATAAAGAATAGAAAAGAAAAGATACATCAAAACCTCACTACATCCTTCAAAAATATCTACACTCCCTCTATCAAAATGTCCTATACTAACTCTCCCCCTAAGATGACTACTCTCATAATCCCAAAACTACTCCCCCTTTTTGTCACGAGTGACAAAGGGTGAAGTGTCATGTAGACATCTCATCAGTAGAGCTAGCATCCCCATCATCATCATCATCATCATCATCATCCTCATCCTCAGAATCTGAAGCTGCTGGAGTAGGTGGTGAAGGAGTAGCCTCTAAAGCAAAACCACACATGGTCGCCTGCCGTCGTGCAATACGACCAACACGAACATTCACCTGATACAACTCAGCAGAGAGTGTATCAAGGCGAGTGTCCATGCGCTGCAGCTGCGCCATAATATCTCCAAGAGATACATTGCTCGTAGAGGAAGAAAGAGCAGATGTAGAAGGAGCAGATCTGGATGGAGCTGATCTGGACGGAGCTGAACGGGAGGGAGGAGTGGCATCCGTCTGTCACGACCTAAACTGAGCCTCACTACATTTTACGGTAGCGGCATCTATGGCACAGATGTGAGTGAAGTGGTCGGACACAGGAAAAGGAATAGAAAAATGGCATAAGATCCTCGTGATAGCGGAAGGAAAGATGAGCTTATCACGGGACGCCGAATCTAGATGGACATCTATGATAGAAAGGATGAAATGAGAAGGAAAATCTATGGTAAGATGCTCTAAAAGTGATAGCAAAAATCGAGCACGAGGCTCTGTGATAGAGTTGTAGTGAGAGAGTGGATGGAGTACAAAAGTCATCACCATGTTAAGAAATCTAGGACCTTTAGCAAAAGGCCTACATGATGTGTACCGATGCTCACCCCAATCAGCAGGGTGCTCACAAAAAGCAGAGATGAGCTCATCTTTGGACACAGTGCTCAGACGCTCACAGGAAGGGTAATTAGGAAAATCTATCCTAGGTACCCTAAGTACATCCGCAACTAGCTGCGGTGTAACAGGAATGCGCGTACCTCGAATGCGAGTGAAAAAGAGAGGTACTGAACGATCTATCTCGTGCATGTTGGAGTAAAACTCCTAAATCAGCGCGAGAGGGCAAGTGACCGGGACGTCACACAGTGACTTCCATCCCCTACTGTGAATGACAGAAGGAAGGTCAGTGTCGGCGAAGTCCGCCAGAATGACTTGGCGTTCCGAATGAACACCTCGTCGAGAAAAGTTCTCCGAAAATGGCTTGTGGGCATCTCCATCACGGAACTGAAGGTTAAGAGGAGCAGAATCAGAAGAAGAGGAAGCTCCAGAACGCAGAGGGTTCCGAGTAGGAGTGGATTTACGTTTGGGTGCCATAGACACTACTAACGTAAAAGAATGAGAAAGAGATAGAGAGGGAGACAATCAGAAAAGTCCCAACACAGTTCAAATAGATCAAATATATTGAACAAAAAGTACGTATGCATGGGAATGCATGAGCATGTGACATGCAAAGGAAAAAACATCATGGGCTCAGCCCAATCCAATCCTAGCAGCACACAAACATAGAGCACGCATCTAAATGCATGTAAATACCATTCTAATGCACATGAAATGCAATGTATGACATTTTGAAAACATTTAAGTGCAAACCCAACTCAAAATTTGAAGAAAAACTCATCAATTTTGAAAAACCCCAAAAATTTTCAAAAATCCCAAAACATAGGTTTCAAAACATGAAATGCATGAAAAAGGAAGGGAAAAAATGATCTTACCAAGTGATTGAAGCAAGGGAAGACCGAAAAAGATGAGGATTTGAAGATTTGAGTGAGAAAATCAAGTTTGGGAGAGGAACCGCCACGGACAGATCGAGAGAGATCGAGAGAAATGAGATCAGAATCGCGACAGGAGCTTAAATAGACACTTCAGTAATTCTCGACAGCTGAGGTATCGAGAGGTATCGAGGACGCTGTCGAGGAAGGTGTCGAGAATTTTGCCTTCGATAGCTTCAGGTGTCGAGAGGTGTCGAGGTACAAGACCACTTTCAGAGATCAGAAGCTCGATCGATCGACAAGGTATCGAGAAGGTATCGAGAAGATAAAAGATTTCTCGATCGATCCACCAGGTGTCGAGACAGGTGTCGAGATTGCGATAAGAAAAGGCTTGAGAAGCTCGACAGATGACCAGGTATCGAGGAGGTGTCGAGGAGGTGTCGAGCCATCAGTGAAAAACAGTTTTTCGAGAAGTGAAAAACACAAACATGAATGCAATCTAACAAGCACCTCAACCAATGATCCACTTAACATATAAAGCTCTCAAAATCATCTCTCAACAAAAATTTAAGCACATGGATCCTCAAAAACACACACACACACTAAACAAGTCTAACCAATTTTATATTTCAAAAACAAGTCAAGACAGTTTAGTGAGCATACATTAGCACATGTAAACACTTGTGATGGCCAAATCACATTGTACCTGCACATGTATCAAAAGTAGCAAAGAATATTGCGTGTTATGTGTGAAAAACATCGCAAGATTGCATATGTGTATACATGTTATGACGATCTGAGATATGAGAAAATAACTTTAACTCACACACAATCATAACTGTTTGATGGGGACTATCACCTTTGAGGTACATCCTATGACTCCCACATCTCCTAGAAAACACGCTTGCAATCATATTTAAAGCATTTTAATCTTTTAGCTTTATATTTTCTTTGCATATTTTCTTTTAAGCATATCATGCATGGGCACAAAAAGAGAGAAAAGAAATACACAATATGTTAAGCATAGACATTGCACTTTTGCTATGCCGAAGCATACGAATGTCTTTAACGCTGCACTTTTGCTATGCCGAAACATACAGGTGTCTATGACACTGCACTTTTGCTATGCCAAAGCATACAGGTGTCATACTATGATTGGCGGGCAACAGTGGTGAGATGGTCATTTATGCCTTTCTCTTAAGATTTTCTAATCCTACCCGTCAAAAAGAGTGATTGAGTGTTAAGTTTAAGAGATAACTTAATCTTATTCATCACAAACAAGAGCCACAAAGTTCACTTGCTTAGTTGTGCATGGAGATGCTCATCTAAGCTACAAGAGATACAAAGTTTAGAAAACTTTGTTTCATTGGCCATCCAAGGTACACAAATACCAAAGTACACAAAACACACACTGTTTTTGTATTTTTCAATTTTTCAAAATTTTTTTTTTATTTTTATATCAAAAACAAAATAAACAAAACTGAAAATAAAGAAACAAAAACATGTTATCAAAACAAAGCAAAAACTAGACTGACTCAGCAAAAATGCAAAACACACAAGTAATGCAACAAACAAGAAAAACAAGAAGGGAAAAGAAAGTCATGAAATCACTTAGAGTCCTTTTTCTTCCATACCTTGGAAGAACCTTTCCTTTGATTGAACCTTTGAACCGGCGGTGAGGGGGAAAAATTGAGACCGTTCAAGTTCGAAAGGAACATGAGGGCTTTTAAAAGGTCTCCAAAAGGAGCAAGAGAGGATTGAAGCTGATTTTGGCTCCCAGATGCTATCATGCCATTGCTCTGTTGAGTGGCTAACCACTTATAGCAATTTGGTCGAGTATGACCAGTAGCTCCACAATGATGACAGAGATGCTGCTTCTTTTGTTTAGGCTTTTGAGAGTTAGCCTTCTTAGCCCTAGGGTTTTTAGCATTTTTCTTATCTTGCTTAGGGGGTGCTCCTAAGATAGATTTACCCTTGTCTAAGTTCTCACTAGCTAATTCAGTTTTAACGTCAATGTTCTCAATTTCAGTGTTATTAGCAGGAGGAACAAAAACAATATTGCTAGTAGATGCAGTATTAGAGAAAGAAAGACCATACCCCAAACCAGTTCGATCCGAAGCAGATTTCTGATTTCCAAGCATCTCATCAAGCTTTGCACTTGAAGTCCTCTCCAGTTAAGCTCTGACTTGAAACAGCTTCGCTTCAAGCTTCTTGGTCTTCTCAGCCAAAAAGTTGTTCTCAAATCTCAATGCTCCAATAGTTTGATTCGCCTCATCAAACTTTGTGGAAAACTCTTCACGATCAAGTTCCACATCACTGAGCTTCTTGATGGCCAACCTATATAATTTCTCATGCTTCTCAGAGAGCTTGTAAAGCTTCTCATAGGCTGAATGGATATCATCTTGATCATCCATTTTCTCCAATTTGGACTCCACTAGTTCTTCTTCTTCATCCACTTCTTCAACAATCCCTTTAGTAGGATTGACTGTGGCAGTGAAGGCATTTAAGATTCCGTCATCCTCATTGTCGGAATCATCTTCAGGCTCAGTATCACTTAGGGTTGCAGCAAGTGCCTTGCTTTTCCCAATGCTCTTGAGATATGTAGGACACTCATGTTTCATGTGTCCAAACCCATGACATCCAAAACACTTTGGTCCTACAGGAACAATGTACTGACCACCCTCCTTAGCATCCTTCTTCCCTTTGTCTTGGCTTTTAAACTGAGAAGAACTGGACTACCTGCGGTCCTTGTCGAAGCTCCTTCCATTGGCATTCTTCATAAACTTCTTGAACTGCCGGGTAATGTAGGACTTCATCTTGGAATCTTCATCATCGGAAGACTCATCTGTATCACTTCTCTTTGCCTTCAAGGCCATGCGTTTGCCTTTACTTGACTTGCCAATCCTAGATAACCCTATCTCATAGGTTTGCAAGTTTCCAACCAATTCAGTCAAAGGAATCTTGTCAATGTCCTTTGATTCCTCTATCGCCGTAATCTTGGCATGGAATCTCTCAGGTAGAGATCTGAGCACCTTCCTTACAATCTTGGGTTCAGGGATGGTTTCCCCAAGATTGAAGGCTGAGTTCACTATGTCCTTGAGCTTGGCATAGAACTTATCAAACGACTCATCCTCCTCCATCTTAATTTCTTCAAAGCTTGTAGTGAGCCTCTGAAGTTTTGAATCTTTGACAGCCTTTGTTCCTTCATAGGTTGTCTAGAGGATGGTCCAAGCCTCCTTAGCAGTTTCAGTTGAGGATATCTTCTTAAACTCCTCATTGGTGACTGTGCTAAATAGGGCATTTAACGCTCTGCTGTTGAAGTTGGCCGCCTTGATCTTAGCATCATCCCAATCGGCCGGTTCTTCTTTTGGCTTAGTCCAGCCAATCTCTACAACTTGCCACACCTTTTCATCTAAAGACTGCAAGAAAGCTCTCATGCGTACTTTCCAGTATGCATAGTTAGTGCCATCAAATAAAGGAGGTATGATTAAAGATTGTCCTCTATCCATGACAAACAGGGGTCAATGGATCAACACAGTAAAGATTAAACCTAATCAGAGTGTGCCTGCTCTGATACCACTTGATAGGCCACAAACTGAATGACCCCTTGTGATTAAACCAATTAATTAATTAGCCAAGTTATTAATTAATCAATTTAACATGCAAATACGTGGAAGCACAAAAAAATCACCAAAAACTAAATATGCAGCGAAAATTAAATAACACGGTCATTTGTTTACGAATGGGAAAAACCCTAACGGCAAAAACCCCACCGGGTGATTTTCAGGTCATCACTCCCGAAACTCCACTATTATCAAATCAAGCGGTTACAAGTAAAGGAATCCCAAGTACCTTACCAACCTACAGTTGAACCCTTACCCCAATACACAATTGGACTTGATTTGTAGTGACAATTTCCACCTTTGATGCACGGCTCCCAAGTACGTAACTAACCAATGCGCGAATCCTAGTACGCGACTTCAAACACCAATTAAGAAGGAGAGGTTGGCTGCAAAGTTCTTCAGTTCATCCTATACGATGAAGATCAGGAAGATGCTTGGTTACAAAACCCTATGGTCCAAATACACAGCAACTTCTTGAGAGAAGATGAACTAGGTCAAGAACTTTGTCTTTTGATCACAATTTGCTTGAATAGAGATGCTCAATGCTTTTGCAATTGTGTACATTTTGACGGCTCTTAAAACAATCATTTTATATGTTTAGGATTAAAAGAAAAGAAGGCTCAAAAGCATATTCACGGATCCCAAGAAAATCAAATCAGAAAAACTGATTTTGTAATTCTCGACAGATAGCAGGTGTCGAGGTAGCTATCGAGAAGGTGTCGAGAATTAATAAACTTGCACTTCAGCTTGCTTTTTCTTGGACAGACTTGATGATTTCAACACTTGATCTTGAAACCTTGTTTCTTGAAGTATTAAAAATACCTAGAACTACCCAATTACAAGTAGAGTGTGTTTTGTCAAAAGGATTAGCCAATTTACATAAACAAGTGACATATGTTCTTAACAAGTAAACAAACATATATCCTAACAGATTCAATTAGCAACTCCTCTACAAAATTTTCATCTCTAATTATAAATGGAATTAGTTTATCGTTAACGTTGATGAGCTTGATTATATTAGAGTAGGCTTTTTGGATAATCTCAAACATAATTTCTTATAGTGCATGAGTTATAGTCTTGTGTAACGCACACATATCTTCAGTATTTGAGAATGAGTCTGGATACCTAGTTAGCCACACACTGTTTAACTTTTTTTTAAGAAGAAAGAAACACACTAAACAGCAAAAAAATCACAAATTCAAAAATCAAAAACCCTCTCTTTCCTAACGTTTCTCTCTCTCACTAAAAGTCAAAAAGTGTTCAAATTTGGGTTTGAAATACCAAACTTAGGTTGGTACACCTGGAATTTATTCCTCTACAATGATTTTTGAATTGATTTTCATTTCCAACAGCGCCATTGCTGCATTTTTCTTCTTGCTTACTTGTCCTAATTATAGTTCAGATGAGTCGAATTTAGTGGAGGCAACACCATTCAAGGGAGGCTCAGCCATTAGGTCATTTAGGCAATGGCCTAAGGCCACCTAAAATATAATACATTACATGCACTTGTCTATTTTGTCAAAACTCTACTTCCTCCTCCATGCTTCTGCATACTTCAGTCATTTGAATGGATTTACATTCCCCTTCCCTTCCAACTTCAACCCATCATCATCACCATCATCGCGTGGAGGATGTACCAGTGTCAGGATCAACTCAACACATTTTTTGGCCTAAGCCTAAGGTGACAATTTAAAGTGATAATCAGTTTCTTCCAATATTCCAAAGATAATACTTGTTGAACGCTTCCTTGCAAAACCATCAATTTAACATTTTTTTTTAAAAACAATTTTAGCCTCAATTGAATTGATTTATTTGTACTAATAATACTTTGATCATATAAAATCATGAAACATTAACTCTGACATTTTTATGTTAAACGCATTTTATGCAAAACATGGTCACATTGCTATGAAATTATTTTACACGTGTAGAGTATTTTAAATATAAATTTTTATAAAAAATTAAATCCTAAATAATGTCATTTCTACTGATTACCTCAATTCAATTTCAAACAAATTCTTTTCAAATCTACTCAAATTCATGGTTCGCAAAAATAGGGCCTAATATATGGCTGACTCAACACATTTTAGAGCTAGACACAATGTAATATGTAATATTACTTAATATTTTATAAAGCGATATATGAATTAGAAATACATTAATTGGACTATTTTCATATATATATATATATATATAGAATGTATTTTAAAACTTTTAATTTTAAAAATATTGAAACAATCAATATCAAAATAAATATCATATTTTAGATCGTTACTGTCTCTTTTGACAATGTTGGACTTTAGCTATTGAACAATGAATTTTAGTAATGAATTTGTCTCGAAAACTATTCAGTCTAATTTTAGGGTGTGTTTCTTTGGGGGTGAAATAGGGTGGATGAAAACTTTGGAGAGAAAATAGGAAGAAAAACTTTTTTGAAGTATGTTTGGTTGGGTGGAGAGGAAACAAAATAAATGGTAGAGCCCAGGTGTTTTCTATTTGGACCCACCAAAATATTTTCTATCCAAAATGAAGAGAAAACTGAGTGGTTATGCATTTTTTATTGGACGCAATAGCTTGTGTCTTTTTTGCTGTTGCTTTGTGGTGTTTACTTTTTGTTTATGGGTGGTTTTCCCCTGGTTTTATTGCTTAAGCAGCATGTCTGTACTTAATTAGTGAAGGGGGCATTTTTCATCAAAATACACTAGTCAGAATATCTGTGAATAGTGCTCTCATGCTCCTGAGCGTGTAGATAGAGTAGGGTGTCTTGCAGGTCTCTTGCAAGAGTTAGCGTGTCCTCCATAGTGTGAGGACTTGTGGTAGTCCTTTCCCTCTAAGAGGTGTGCCTTTCTTTTTTTTACAGTGGAAAAGTTTTGGTGGAGGAAAATCATGGCAGAGGAGCTTGAAGTGCTATGGCAAAAACTGTCCTTCACGGAAGAAGAAGATGAAGGAATAGAGCTGGATACTAACAGCACAAAAGCTGCAAGGGAACTAGGGAAGAACTGTGTGGTGATGAAGATTATGTCTCATAAATGCATTTATATTGAAGCATTGAGGAAGAATTTGAGAATGCTTTGGAAGCCAAACAAGGGAGTCCAAATTTCTGAGGTTGAAGAGGACCTGTTTTTGGTAGAGTTTGGGGATGGAAAGGATAAGAAGAAGGTGCTTGACATGTCACATGTGCCCATGGAGTTATGAAAAGCAGTTGATCTTATTGCAGGAGTTCGAGGGGAAGCTAACTCCAAAAGAAATAGAGATGAAGTGGTCACCATTTTGGGTGCAAATGTTCAATCTCCCTCTAAATTGCAGAACAAAGGAAATTGGTTGGGCAATCAGCTCAAAACTAGGCGAGGTAATGGAAGTGGATGTTCCAGCTGCAGGAGTCCAATGGGGTAGGTGCTTAAGGGTAAGGGTGCGCCTAGATGTGACTAAAAAATTGATCCAGGGAAAAAAGATCAATGTAGAAGGAGGAAAGGGCAAGTGGGTGAACCTCAAGTATGAGAGGCTCCCCAACTTCTGCTACTGGTGTGGCCTTCTTAGCCATGCTTTGAAAGATTGCCCAGAAAATGTCAACTGTAACAATCAGCTGGAGAATGCGGAGCTACAGTACGGGGCATGGTTAAGAGGAGAAATCATAAGAAGAAATGTGCATGAACAAACGAAGTACGATTGGGAGAGGGCCGAGGAAACTGGAACAAGGCATTTGAACACTGATGTTGATCAAGTAGGGAGAACGGAGCCGGTTAGGAGGCAAGGGGTTTCAATGGGAACGGTGGGGGCTCATGTACCAAGACAAACAAGCATCGAGCTTTGCACTCTGACGCAGCAAACAGAAAAGAAATGGGAGTCGGAAAAGGAGGCAGAGCTGTTGCATGAAAATGGAAGGGTCTACGGTTTGAATGGAAAACAAGAGGAAAAGAAGTCAAAAATAGAAGTAAATGGCTTTGACCGAGGCAAAGTGCAGACAGAAGAAGCGGAGAGTATGCAAAGTGACATAAGCGCTGACCACGAGGAGGAGATAAACTTCAAAAATGTAATGGCACCAATACCACCTTCAACAAATGAAGGGTTAAGCCCAAGTGGGCAGGAGGTAGAACTGGGCCCACTGGCATTGTCTTACGAGGGGAACACGGGCTGGACTACTGAAAAGCTTGTCCCAAATAGCAAGCACTGGAAGAGAATGGCCCGGGAAGGAAATAAGTGTTCAAATAATCATGGAAAGGGCCAAGTAAATGCAAAACGGGAGGGCCCTACACCATTATGTGAGATTGACCTTAATGTTGTGAACCAAAAATGCAGAAAAGCAGGAAAGCTTACGAGTCACAAGCAAGATGAGGAAGCACAAATGGTTGGCGGAATGGCAGTTGCTGCAGAGCAGCACCGCCGAGCCTCTTAATGATCTTAGCTTGGAACTGCCGGGGCATTGGGTCGTCCCTGGCAGTTCGGACACTCGCCGACAAGGTGAGAACAAAAGACCCGCTGCTGATCTTCCTTACTGAGACGAAAACAGGGGAGAGCAGAATAAAGGGAATTAGGAACAAATTGGAGTACACGCAAGGAATTACGGTTGCTAGTGATGGTAAAAGTGGAGGGCTTGCTATGATGTGGAAGGAAGGTCTGGACATCAGACTTAGGAGTTGCTCAAGCTCCCATATAGATGTGGAAGTTCATGAAAGCTCGGCAACTACTCCTTGGAGAGCTACGGGGTTTTACGAGCATCCCGATGCAGGTAAACGCTTCATCTCTTGGCAACTGCTGGATTTTCTTAAAAATCAATACTCAATGCCAGGGGTTGTGTTTGGTGATTTCAATGAAATCACACACTCGATGGAAAAAATGGGGTGGTTGGATAGAGACTTGAAACAGATGGAGGACTTTAGGGAATGCTTACATAGGTGCGAGCTTTTTGATTTAGGCTTCATTGGACAAAATTTTACATGGTGTAATGGACGTGGTGGAGAGCAGAGAACTAAGATTAGGCTGGAAAGAATGGTGGCGAATGAGGAGTGGATGAGAATTTTCCCTGAAGCTAGAGTGAGGCATGTGGCTATGCCTATATCAGATCATTGTTTGTTAGCTATTTTGCTCAAGCAAAAACAGCCCAAAAGGCAAGGAAAGAAAAGGTTTTTGTTTGAAGCAATGTGGATTAGAGAGGAAAGATGTAGAGAGATTGTGGAAGGGGCATGGGATTCGGGTCAAGTGGAGGCAATGAGGGGCATCATGAGCAAAATTAAGCGCTGTCAAGATCAATTACAGAGGTGGAACTAGATGGAGTTTGGGAATGTCAACAAGCTATTACATCAAAAAAAGGAGACGCTTCAGCAATTGGAAATGTGGGATAGCCTACATGGCAAAGCGGAGGAAATTAAGAAGGTGAGGAAGGAGATCAACGAAATTCAGGTCAGGGAGGAGATAATGTGGAATCAGAGGTCTAGAGCGCTCTGGCTAAAATAGGGAGACAGAAACACAAAGTTCTTTCATGCAATGGCTAGCCAAAGACAAAGGAAAAATCGGATTGTAGGGCTGCAAGATTCCAGGGGAGTGTGGCAAGAAGATAAGGAGGGTATTGAAAGCATTATCCTGGACTACTTTGACTCCATATACAAGTCAAACCGGCCAACCAAGTTTGATGCTAACCTGAATTCAATTACAACTCGGGTCTCCTCTGACATGAACCAGGTGCTGATTGCGGAGTTTAAGGCTGAGGAAGTTTAGAGTGCACTAAAGCAAATGCATCCAACAAAAGCCCCCAGGTTGGATAGTATGTCACCACTCTTCTTTAAACACTATTGGGATATTGTGGGGCCTGAGGTGGTAAATTGTGTGCTGACCGCTCTCAATTCGGGTAGGATGCAGAATGAAATTAACAAAACATATATATGCCTTATCCCTAAGGTGAAATCTCCCCAAAAAATTACTGAGTACAGGCCAATAAGTCTTTGCAATGTTATGCACAAATTAATCTCTAAAGTTCTTGCAAACAGACTGAAAAAAGTTCTTGTAGCAGTGATTGATGATTCTCAAAGTGCTTTTGTCCCAGGGAGGCTCATAACTGACAATGTCATGGTTGCTTTTGAAACCATGCACTGCATTGATCAACGGAAGAAAGGAAAGGAGGCATTAATGGCTATAAAGCTCGATATGAGCAAGGCCTATGATAGGGTCGAATGGGTGTACTTGGAGGCAATGATGAGAAATATGGGGTTTCATGAGAAGTGGATTTCCCTAATAATGATGTGCGTAAGTACAGTTTCCTATTTAGTGTTGATCAACGGGGAACCTAAGGGAAAGATTACCCCATCAAGGGGGCTTCGCCAAGGCAATCCAATATCCCCCTATTTGTTTTACTGTGTGCGGAAGGTCTATCGGCCATGCTGAAAAAGGAGGAAAAGGAAGGGTACATAAAGGGGATTGTAGCCAGTAAGGGAGCCCCAAGTATTTCCCACTTGTTGTTCACCGACGATAGTATTGTATTTTGCAGAGCTACAGCTGATGAATGCAATAGGGTAGTCAAAGTACTTGAAGACTATGAAGCGGATTCGGGGAAAAAACTTAATAAGGATAAGACCTCCCTCTACTTCAGTAAAAATACAAGCAGGGAGACTAAGGAGTATGTTAAGGAGAAATTTGGGGCAAGAATTGTTCAGCACCATGAAAAGTATTTAGGGCTGCCACCGATTGTGGGGAAAGGGAAAAGAAAGGCTTTCAATCAAATCAAAGATCAAGTTGGGAGAAAGATAGCTAGGTGGAAGGGCAAGCTCCTCTTGCATGCTGGTAGAGAGATTCTCATCAAGGCGGTTGCTCAGGCAACGCCTACTTATACGATGAGTTGTTTTAAAATCCCCGACACTTTGTGTAAGGAGTTGAACTCTATGATGAGCAACTTCTGGTGGGGCCAAAAGGAGAAGGAGAGGAAAATGGCATGTGTATCATGGGAAAAGTTGTGCACCCCTAAGACGGAAGGAGGCATGGGGTTTAGGGACCTAAAAGCTTTTAATCTAGCGCTACTTGCTAAACAAGGGTGGAGAATTCAGCAAAATCCAAGCTCTTTGGTTCATAGAGTACTTAAGGCGAAATACTTTCCGAATGGCGTTTTTAAAGAGGAGTTGGGGAGGAGGCCTTCCTATGTGTGGAGAAGCATCTTAGCAGCAAGAAAAGTGATTGAGAAAGGATCTAGATGGTGTATTGGCAATGGGGAGAGCGTCCAAATATGGAAGGATAGGTGGGTCCCTAACCTGGATTCTTTCAGAGTTATTAGCCCGGTTGGTGCCCATTCGGGGATGGAGAGGGTATCAAGTCTTCTGGATACAGAGAGGAGGGGATGGGATGTGGAAAGGGTTAGAAACACTTTCCTCCCTCATGAGGCCGAGGTAGTACTGGGTACTCCTATTAGTGCTGGTCTTCCTGCGGACTCCATCTTGTGGGCAGGGACTCCGAATGGGTTTTTCACAGTGAAGAGTGCATACAAGGTAGCCCAAAAGGTACTGAAAGAGAACTTGAGGCAGGCTGAGGAAGGGGGCAACTTTGATAATTCAGGGATGAAAGCTATCTGGAAGATTGTGTGGCGATTGGACTATCCAAATAAGATCAAACACTTGCTGTGGAGAGCTTGTAAAAATATCCTTCCCACTAAACTACGGCTGAAGGCTCGGGGAGTCGGAGAGGACGATAGGTGTGATATGTGTGGGCTTGGAGAGTCCTCGGGGCATGCACTTTGGAGCTGTCAGTTTGCGGAGGCAGTATGGAGCTGTACAAAAATCAAACTACCTTGTTTTCGTGACCCCCCAGATGAGTTTATTGACATTGTTTGGGCGATCAAAGATAACTACGGTGAGGTTAATTGGGAATTGTTTGCTATCACTGCCTGTAGTCTTTGGAATAATAGAAATATTGTGAGACACGGGGGACAGTGTAAAAGCCAGGAAGTGATCGCCAGGGAGGCAGTAGAGTACTGGAAAGAAGTACAGTCTGCAAACCAGCCCCAAGAAATTTCCCCTGCACCTAATGAACAACTTTGGACACCCCCTAAATAGGGGTGGTATAAAGTTAACACAGACGGAGCAATCTTTGAGGACATTAGGTGCTGTGGTATAGGTGTGGTCATTAGAAATGAGAGGGGTCAATTAATGGGGGCTATGAGCAAGAAGGTGGAACTGCCTTTGGGAGTGCTGGAAACCGAAGCCAAAGCTGTGGAGGAAGGAATATTGCTAGCGTGGGATCTTGGGCTTAAAGAGATAATTGTAGAAACGGATGCTCAACAGGTAGCGTATTCTCTGAGGAGTCATTGTATGACACCGAGCTCTATTAGGAAATTAATTGAAGGTATCATGTTGGGTCTGAGATGCTTCAACGCATGGGAGGTGTCCCACACCCGTAGGAGTAGCAATTGTGCTGCTCATATCATGGCTAGACAAGCCAAGTTTTTGAATGAATGTAATATCTGGGTAGAGGAGACTCCGCCCATGATAGCTGACCAAATTCAATCTGATGTATCTCACTGTAGGTTGATTTCAAGTTAATGAAAAGTTTGACGATGATGTTTATCAAAAAAAAAAAAATATCTGTGAATATTTTTTGGACAAAGGGTGGTGGGGTTGGGAATTGGGCTAAGTTCGTTCTACAGAATTGGCCCTATTGGAATTGAGCCTGGTATGTCCTGAAGAATGGGCTCCGCTATCAGTCTGTAGCAAAACAAACACTCCCAACACAGATAGTAAAATACAACAGTACAGTCCAATAATCGTTAGTTCACACTTCACAGCAGAGTCAGCATATATTTTTAATAAGTATCTAATGAATACATTAACACATATATCTACTACAAGTATAAGAGATATCCCTTTGCAGAATGAGAGTTAGTCAAGAAAAAACTCAGCCCCAACGCCCATAATCTTATTGCTTTGAGTCAGCACAAAATTATGCAGTTTGGAACTTGAGTCAGTCTTAAGTCTTAACCATATTGAATGCTAGGATATTCTGCCAAAGAGTTTTTCTTTTCTCTACTCTTCCAAACTACTCTGCTGTGAAAGGGGCGGAGATTTGTACAAGGGTGGGGCCATCCCCCCCCCCCCCCCCCCCCTTTAAATATATATAATTATTTTCAAATTTTCAAATTTTAGTCTACAAAAATTAGAGTTCCTCCCCCAATATTTGAATTAGTCCAATAATGCTCTTTTTTTTTTTTTGCTAAACAGTCCAATAATGCTCTTAAAAAAAATAATTGGTCTAATAATTATTGAGATATAACTTTATTTTTTGCAATTCTATTTTTTATTGTAAAATGTGTTCTTATATCTGTTAAATATTTGATAAAATTTGGCATAAAAAATGTTTGAATCTATCTTTTTCAACCCGTTACGTGATGATTTAACAAGTCATTGACTCATTAAAAAAATCTTATCACTAAAACCACACATGAAATGCGTCTTTAGTTGCCACATAATGGGTTCAAGTGAGATAGCTTCAAATATGTTTAAAGTCTAACTTATTCCTCCAAGTTTTGGATCATTCATATTTTTGAAAATTTCATTAGTTCAATTGAAAATTATTTTACTTACTTTAGTATAAAATTTGATCATTGTATTTAAAATGAAACTTTTTAAGAATTTCACTATGAAATGAAAAAAAAAAAAAAAAATTATTTTATGAAAAATTGCCATCAAACATAATTTTGATTGAAAATATTAAGCTATATATAACTAATCAAATAAAAAAGTGTGTATGTATATATATATATGTGTGTGTGTGTATATATATATATATATATATAATAAAAAACTTTGTGTATATATACGTGTGTGGGAGTTGTCTTGATAAATATATTAGTATCGTAATTTGGCCCCCCAAACAAAAATTCTTGGCTCCGCCTCGATTTCTCTCTACTAATCTTGATGACTCTCACTGTTGATGTGCAGCTCTTGTTGTTGTGTTGTTTTCTATGAATGAGGTCTACCCTTATTTATTCACAAATTTGAGAGCCTTTCAGCCTCTTTCTTCCTCTTACGGTACATTAATCCATTCTTGAAGTACACTAATCCATGATTGTACTCTTTTCCCGCTAATTCTTATTTCTCCGAATCTGGGATACGAAATAGCAGGACATACTCTTTTCTTTTCGCCGCTTGATGCCCATAACTAAATTTGATGCTCGTGTACCCTCTGTGTACTGTGGCTCCTCCTTCCCTCTTTCCCTTTATTTTCGGGAGTGCTCAGAGCCTCCAATCTTTTATATCAAAGTCTTGGGCCTTTTGGGCTTGGTTCAATACCTTGGGCCGTTCTGCTGAAGCTCTTTCTTGCGAGCTTCCACTTTCTTTAATGTGTTTCGGCCATTTTTGGGTGGAAAAGTCTGGTGACACAACTTTTGTGCACAACTCGCCCACGTGGCGAGTTGTGGTTGGTGGAGGGGTGACCCACCACTATCCTTCCACCAACCACAACTCGCCACGTGGGCGAGTTGTGCACAAAGTTGTGCACATAGTTGTGGCACTAGAACCACTCTTTTTGGGCCCACTTTTGCTTTTCTCATGGGTTTGTGGTGAGGATTGATTTTTCCTTTTTTTCTCAATTGTAGGTGACGAGGCCTCTACTGTGTATTCTGCAAGGAGACCTCTTCTTTCGTCACTTAGTTAAATTGGCTTATACTTGGGCCTGGTGGGCCCTTCAGTCCCTTTTTCTCTTGTCCTTCTTGGGCTTGCTCATCTGGGCCTGGGGCTTCATTCGCTGGCCCAGTAATGTTAAAAAAATGGGCATCAAATTAGTCTTGCAGCTATGTATCCCTTATTGCTTGTATGTATGATCACAACCAAAAAGTGCACATTTATATGCACAACAATTCTTGAATGGGAAATAATTCTCAGCCAATTCAAGGATTAATTAATCATCCTTGTATTATCCATTACTGATTACTGTTTGCATTTGTTTTAACTTTAACTTTGCTGCTTGTTTAGTACGGGTTTAAAAACATAATGATATTCCATGCCATAAACAAATCACATCGGCCACAATGGTAAATTACGTGGTATTTGCAAAATTGAATGGTGGCTCTTTACCAAAAAATTAAAGGACAATATGATATTAGTAATTCTTATGGTACATTCATCCTAGGCTTTTCCTACGACAGATGCTTTCTTCATTGAGAGTAAAAAGCTATCCCACTGTATTGAATATCAATACAAGTTCAAGCAAGATTTCGAGTCTATCTGAGCTTTTACCTTGTTTTAATTCCTTAAATCAAGATTTTGCTTAAAAGATTGCCAGTAAAATTTTTGTAAGATTTTGCTTAAAAGATTGCCAGTAAAATTTTTGTACATACTCAAGCCAATACATTTTCAATTGTGTGGAGAACAAGCAGGATTATGGTGAATGCTATAGATTAGCAACTTTCATTTCTCTCTCTCCCTCGGCCCTCGCACACACATGATAGGGTGAGTCAGCATCTTCCAAGATGTTCATATTGAAGCAACCTACATTATGGCCCATAAGTCTCTGGATAATCTTTAACTGCTGGGTGCACGTGGGCACCAAAGTCCAGCCATATGAAATCAAAGCTCTTTAATGAACTTGTAAGAGCCATGGCTAAGAGCATTAGAGCATTAGCATTGGAAAATGCTAAAGCCAAATCTAAGAGAAATATAGCATTTTTAGCCTTAAAACTCACTGCATCAGAGAATTGTATATGACACTATTGCAAATTTTTTTGCAATAGTGCTACAGTGCAATTCTAAACATAGAATTGCACTGTAGCAACTATTGTATCAGAAGTAATATATTTTATGCGTGTTTCCCCCCCAAACTTCTCTCTCATCAGTCCATTCTGCGCGGGGACTTCTCTCTCTATTCCCTCTCTGTTTCTCCGTTTGGTCTCTCATCTCTGAAATTTCACCCTTCATCATTTGTCCATTTGCTCTCTCATCTCATCTCCGAAATTTAACACTTCATCATTTCTCCATTTCATCATTTCTCCATTTGGTCTCTCATCTCATCTCCGAAATTTCACACTTCATCATTTCTCCATTTGGTCACTCATCTCCGAAATTTCACACTTCATCACCATTTCTGAAATTTCTCACTTCATCACCATCTTCGAAATTTCACACTTCATCACCATCTTCGAAATTTCACACTTCATCACCATCGCCGAAATTTCTCACTCATCTCCATCTCCGAAATTTCTCACCCGATTCACCCTCACCCATCTCAACCGATTCACCCTCACCCATTCATCCTCACCCATCTCCATCGCTGAAGCTTCACCCTCACCCATCCACCGATTCACCCTCACCTGACCCATTCACCGATTCACCCTCACCCATCTCAACCGATTCACCCTCACCCATTCTCAAGGGTTTTTGGGTTTGGTTCAGATTTTGCAAAAACGAAGCTCCGTCGGTGTTGGGGGATTCAGCTCCGTCGGTTTTGGTGCTGACTGAAAGGTGGGTTTTGATCAATGTATGAGTTTTGTGTTTGTGTTTCTTTTCTCTCTCTGCAATAAAAAGAGGGTTTCAGCTTGTGTTTGTGTTTGAGTTTTGATCAAAGAATTGTTGTTGATGTTTGCAGAGTTTTTGTTGTTGATTTTCAGAAAGTTTGCTCAGTTCATCTTCAATTACTAGTAAGTATCTCTCTCTATCTATTTCTCTCCCTTCTCTGTTTTCTCTTTGTTTCTGTACCCCTCTGTAACCGTTCTGTACCCCTTGTATTCTATTTAGTATTTAGTTGCAACTCATAGAGAGAAATGATTAATGGGTTATGCTAATTGGAAGGTTTTGCTGTGGCTTTCTGTGATAGCAAAAAGTAATGGTAACGTATAGAGAGAAATGATTAATGGGTTATATGTGGGATTGCTTGAATTGCCACAGGCACAGCTCAATTAGTTTTATAAGTGGCCATATTTATTTGTGTTTTATTGTTTACAAAAGAGGTTCAAGGGAGTAAATTTTGTTTATGATATGAGGATTCTCCATAGAAGTTGCTAAAAACTTGTATTTTTCTGCATAGTCTCTTAATTTTTAGTTTCAACACCTTAGGATCTAGTCTTGAGCCCTTTTGTGATCAATCTAATTCAGTTTCTCCAGGTGTTTTTGAATCATTGGATTTCTGTCTTTATAAACAGTTATTTGCTTCAGTGTTTAATCTTCATTAAGAGATATACTGTGTGTGTGTGTGTGTGTGTGTGAGAGAGAGAGAGAGAGAGAGAGAGAGAACATTTTGTTAGCCAAATGGAAGTTGGGTATTTCATTGACTAAACGGTTTTTCTTCCTCTTCTTCTTCTTCTCCCTTTTTTTTTTAAATAAAATTTATTGAAGGTTTTATTCACTTAAATGAGACCTAATTGTAGCAATTGAATTAGAAATCCTGTATTTTTATCTTGGGCAATATATTGTTCAACATATATCTTATAGGTTAGAAATTCAATTAGTCCGAATAAGTTTTCTTCAATAATCACCCTTGCAACACTACAGTCAAATATCTTATAGTTCAACATGTTATCACTTCTAGATATTTTCAATAGAAATAAAATGGTAATTATGTTTACCAAAAAAAAAAAAAAAAAAAAAAAACATTGCCAAATTATTTATAGCAATTAGCAAAAGCCTAGGGTGGTATGTCACATAATGGCGATGATGAGGGGGATCGATAGTTGAAATTCTCAAGACACTGCGTTTGCTTTTGTTTTTGCTTTCAGAGTGTTTGATTGATGGTAGCAAAAATTGAAAAATATACTAATAAAAAACCTACAAATCACATTGTGTGTGTTTTTTTTTTACATGTACATGTATTGTTGTTGCTGTACTACATAGGATGGTGGTCACTGTAGAATCATGACGCGGCATGTTGTTATTGGGTAATCAATATGGGGTAGGATGGGTGATGCAACTAATTGATGATACTGATATACTACTGGTTTGTCTTTTACTTTTTATGGTTTTACTTTTGGCCGTACTATTTGGATAGGCACGAGCTCAGCTGTCTGTGGCCTGTGTGTGGGTCTTATCTCTTTAACTTTTTTAAACTACTAATATTTGCTTGTTTCCTAGCTAGTACTATTTATCTACCTTAATTAAAAACAACAATGATGCATGCTCTTTTAAGTACCATGAATCTACCTACCAAAATAGGGGTTGGTAGTCACTTCTGATATGGGGTTTTCTTCATACACTAATTGACTTCATACACTAATTGTTTTAAGTTCCCTATTTAAAAGGGATGGCTAGGCAAGAAGACTATGAACAATATGGTAATTTCTTACAAGCGGATTCTGATTTTGTGGAACCATTTTTAAGTGAGTCTCAAAATCCTTCAATGTCCATCCATTCTTTACCGGAAGTTGAAATTGTCACCTCTAAACGTGGTGGCAACTTCAGTGTAGATGAGGACCTCCTCCTCATCTCTACATGGCTTAACATTAGCATGGATGCTGTGCATGGTACTGAACAAAAGGGTGACAAATTTTGGATGAAAATTTGGGAATCATTTTGCAAGAACAATACTTACGGAACCACACGTTCTAGTACCTCCCTATCAAGTCGATGGGGAAATATTAAGAGGGAGACAAGTAGGTTTGCTGGGCTCATGGCTAAAGTGGAAGCTCGAAATAAAAGCGGTACAACTGACGAGGATAAGGTATAAATTATATTGCAATAGTGACACAATATTAATTTCCTTTATAGTTTCAAGACTTTAATTATTTTATCTTTTAAAAAAACTTTAGTTGAAAGAAGCAAAGGATCTATATAAAGCTACACCAAATCCAGCAACCGGCAAATACATAGCTTTTGCTTATGAACATTGTTGGGTTGCGTTGAAGAACCAACCAAAGTGGAGTATGCCTAAGGAAAGATCAAAAAGGCTCCCTCAAACTCCAAGTTCAATCGATCAAGTTAATAGTAATGATGATGACACAGTGGTACTAGAGAGACCAATTGGTAGAAAAGCCGAAAAGGCTAAGCGAAAGAAGACAGATGGTGATAAGGGTTTCGATGATTATTTGGCGAAAAAATTGCAGTATATTGAGGCATCACATGAACAAGACCAAGAGGCTCTTCGCATCAAAGCGGAAAAGCTTCGTCTTAAAACTATTAAGGAGGAGGGAAGAATAATGACCATGGATACAAGTGGCATGAATGACAAAGAAAGACTTTATTTTGAAAATCTCAAGGATCAAATCCTTGCAAGACAAGTTGGAGTTGACCCAAGGAACATGTAGATGTCTTGTTGTAACCTTATTTTGGTAGTAAATTATTTTGGGGTTGGGTTTGGCATATGTAGATGCCATTTTGTAAGTAACCTTATTTTGGTAGTGGCTTGTTTTAAGCGTAGGTTTGGAACATGTAGGTGATGTATTGTTCCAACTTGATCAATTGGAAGTAGGTTGTGCCACTTATGTAATCACATCATTTTTGTTTATATGAAAAACTTATGTATTTTCTATGTTTGATATCATATCTTCTACCAATTGGTTGTTCCAACTTTAAGTTTGTTTTCAGTTTTATACTTCTATTTAATTTTTTCTGATAGTTAGTTGCTTGCTGGTATCTGTTTTAAGTCCGTTTAATTCTGTTTTAAGGGTGTTTCTTTGGCTGTTTATGATAGTTAAGTTTGCTAGCTGTTTATGTGACTGTTTTACTGTTGTTTGTGTGGCTGTTTGGTGAGATTAGAAGCCACTACCCCATTTGTGTGGCTGTTTTTTATATATGTTAGAAAACACTGTTTAAATGGAGCAAGTATTTTGGTAATGGCATGTTGAGAGTTGAGATATATTCCTACTTATTACAAATTGTGACACTGTTTATGATATTTCTAACTCCTCAATGTCTCAGCCATATGCTTCTCAAGGTAATACTTTAATTTGTTAATTGCATCTCATATATATATATATATATATACACCACACCTGTATCTTTATATGTTTGCAGCACACTTGCTAGGCATGTAAGTAGCTTTTTGTTGTTTTCTTTCTTTCAGACCTGTATCTGAAAAGAATAAATGTTAAGCCATAATATGCATATGTTAACTTCTTAAATTATATGTAAGTAGCTTTTTCTTGTTTTCTTTCTTTCAAGCTTTTTTCTTACTTCCTTTATTTTTGTTTAATTGTATTGTACAGTCCAGGAGTGAAGAGTGAGGGCAAAAATAGAAAAAATCACAATCAAAATCAAAACAAGAAAGTGGAAAAATGATTTAGGAGTGAAGAGTAGTCAGACATCAAATTTCTGAAAATTATTCTAGTATGTTACCATAGATTTAATACTTTCACGTGGATTTTTTGTATCTTTAAATTTATTCTTACTTATTTCTAGTTTTAAGTTTTATTTTGACTTTTTTTACCATTATTTCTAGTTTTATAGAGTTATAGAATACAATAATGCATCCATCCTTTTTATTAGCTTCTTGATAATGAGGAAGTCATCCAGTGGCTTTAAAACATGAAATGTCCCCACATGAAGCTGATGGGTCGGTCCACATAGAGTTACAGACTACAACAATGATCCTTTCTTCATAACTTGTTGATCACGAGGAAGTCATCCAGTAGTTTTCTCTTGTGAGACAGTCCACACATGAAGCTGATCAGCCTTCTGATCATGACATATCAAAATACTTCTTGACTATACCTGGAGCCTGGAAAAGGAGGGCTCTACAGCTCCCTAAAATTTCCTTCACACTCCCTCACCATCTTAATGAGAGTTACAGACTCTGGATATCTCTAACTACCAATATAGGATCAATAGGTAGTGGTTCAAACATCAGCTTATTTCCAAGACTGTACTCCTTAGCCTAGGACTAGGACTTTGATTGGCCGTTCTAATATTGAATTATTAACCACAAAAATGAACGAATGCTCTACCGACTCCTAGCTTGTACTCTTCCGTTTCTCTCTTAATAAATTTCTTATAGTTTCCCATAAAAAAAAATAACAAGTGCTCTACTAACTCCACGACCCCACGCATATCGAAGCTTGAGTCCTCTTCCATTTCAAATCTTTCCTTAATTATTTATTGAGTTGGAATAGCATTCCATGCAATTTTTCGCAAGAAGATCTTGGAACGTTCATGGATATTTGAAAGTTGAATTCCATTGTCGATTACAATCTGCTCTTTAGACGGTTGTTTAGCCATGTTTTCTCAATTAGAACTCCAGGTCTAGAAATAGTGTTGCCGAAGTGTTGTTTGAAATTTGGAATGCTATACAACCAAATATGTTTTTATCAATAGTTGATGATTTTGGTAACAGGCATTAAATGTAAAACACCTAAAACACGTTAAACCAATAAGATAAACTTTTAAAGCTGGAGATTTATGTGGAAAATATTCTCAAGATCCCCAAAATCAGAAGATGCAGAAAACAGTAATTATATTTTGTCCACTCCAATTAAACACATGATTTGAGGTCACAGATCTTAGTAGGTATATAAATCCACATGGAGTGGAGTTCATTTTCACTCCAATTGCTTTTGTGGCAAAATTAAAAGTTTCCACTACCTCTCCAAAGCCTTCCTGTTGCAAGGTCTCTTTTCCTTTGGCTTCTCTCTTTTTCAACTATTGCCAAAAAGATTGAGCTATTATAAATTTTGTGCTTTCTAGTGCTACCGTTCTTGTTTCTTCTTGAATAGCTTTATGAAACTGTTATATTACTAAATGATGAACTTGATTGCATAATTGACTGTAGTAAGTTTGGGATCACACAATTGTATATGATCTGGTTCATTGTTTCTAAGTTGACTAGGAGTGAATGGAATAATGCTTTATAATATGTGATATGCTAGAGGAGCATTATCTTTAATAGAAATTGTGAAACTGGCTTATTTGATTTGCTTGATGCAATGTCTTGGTATGAGATTTGTGTATTTGTACCACTCAATTGGTTTTGTCTTTTAGTGCTGTGTGTAGAACTTTCGCAATTGGTTAAATGGTAATAGTTGCAACCTGAATTCTGGACCCTATTTTTGTTAACATCTGAAATTTGCAAGAGATAATTCGGTTCTTGGTATGTTATTTTGTTTTGTATGGTTGGGAAGTATGCTCATGAACATTTGGCTTCTTGTTTGGTTGAAGTGGTAGAGAAATTTAATGCAGTAACTTCATCAGCCGATATTTAAATTTAAATTTAAATTTAATGCAGAAATCTAATGCAGAAATTTAAATTTAATGCAGAAATTTAATGAAGTGTAGCAGATACTTATATAACCCACGTTGCATTTCTCCATTTTGATTAATTACCCACATAATGTATTTTTGTTTTTCAATACAGCTTTAGTAAATAAGGGATCCATACAGATTCTAATTTGTTTCTTCAATTTCAGTCATTTTCAATATAGCTTATTTTTGTTCCCACTCTCAGATTGCACATTAGGCCATTACTTGGCACAAGATGAGCTAGCATTGTTAATAGTATGTTTGGTTTGAAGCAAGAACATTAAAACCTTAAGCTCATAATAAGAATTTGTCAAAATCTGTTATGGGGTTGTTTTAAGTATGTTTTAAGCTATTTAAGTGTGTGTAATTTTTCTTGAAGTTTGTCTATGTGGCTGTTTTATGTCTGTTTCAGTGGCAGAATTTGTCAAAATCTGTTATGGGGCTGTTTTAAGTATGTTTTAAGCTATTTAAGTGATATAATTTCCTGTTCAATAATAGTAATAATTTCCTAACACTGTTGTCTTCAAGGTTGTCTCTATGGGTCGCTCTCTTTTTAAAAAGTTGCTTTTTGACGACTCAGACGAGGATGAGATAATGAGGCGAGTTCTTAAGGGTTCAACTAAACAACGTAAGCGTCGTCGGTATATCGAACGTGATCGTTTGGCAGGCCATAAAAGACTTTATCTTGACTACTTTGCCGACACACCAGTGTATCCTCCTAATTTATTTCGGAGGAGATTTCGGATGAGTCGGAATCTTTTTCTCCGTATTCAACATGAGGTAGAGGCATATGAATCTTACTTTATCCAAAAAAGAGACAATGCCCAAAAATGGGGTTTATCTTCTCTTCAAAAGATAACAGCTGCACTTAGGATGCTTGCCTATGGAGTTACAGCTGATTTTATGGATGAGTATGTGCGGATTGGAGAATCCACTGCAATGAAAAGTCTGAAAAAATTTGTTAAAGCGGTGGTTGATATTTTCTCCAATGAATACTTGAGGTCCCCAAACAACGAAGACATTGCTAGACTTTTAGCCAATGGGGAAAAACGTGGATTTCCAGGGATGCTAGGGAGCATTGATTGCATGCATTGGAAATGGAAAAATTGTCCGGTTGCATGGAAAGGTCAGTACTCTGGTCACATTCGTGAGCCAACTATTGTTTTGGAAGCAGTAGCATCGTTTGATCTTTGGATATGGCATGCATTTTTTGGGTTACCTGGGTCAAATAATGACATTAATGTATTAGAACGGTCTCCTATATTTTCTGAGCTCGAACAAGGACGTGCTCCTACAGTTAATTACTCAATCAATGGTCATGAGTATACAATGGGATACTACCTTGCTGATGGCATATATCCGAAGTGGTCAACATTCGTTAAAACAATTCCATCTCCGCAAGGATACAAAAACAAATTATTTGCAAAAGCCCAAGAGGCGAATAGGAAGGATGTAGAGCGTGCATTTGGAGTGCTTCAAGCAAGATTTGCAATTGTGCGTGGACCTGCAAGATTTTTCAATAGTGAAACGCTTCAAGACATCATGAAAGCGTGTATAATTCTTCATAACATGATCGTTGAGGATGAGCGAGATGTAAATGAAGCGGTGGAATTAGATTATGAGCAAATTGATGACAATACTACTATACAATTGTCACGGGAGAACACAAATACATTTACGGAGTTCATTGAAACCCATCAATGTATTCGAGACCGTAAAAATCATTTTCAACTCCAATCAGACCTCATTGAGCATTTATGGCAATTACAAGGGGAGTTGTAGGAACTTAGTAAGTGTGTGAGTTATGCGTGTGGTGTTTTATTGTAATTTGATATATGTATGAGTCTTCTAAAGACAACATTAATAGTTATGTATGTGGATTGCATTTATATATATGTATGTGGACTTTTGGCAGGTTGCATGTATATATATGTATGTGGATTTAGGTTGAGTATATTGATATTAGGCAGGTTGCATGTATATATATATATATATGTTGAGTACATTGATATTTGACAAGTTCTTTCTATAAAGAAAAATTGGCAGGTTCTATATGTGTGTGTGGATCATTAAAGTTGGCAGGTTGAATTTGACAGGTTCTATATGTGTGTGTGTGTGGATCAAAAAAATTGGCAGGTTTATGTATGTATGTATGTGGATTTTTAAAATTAGCAAGTTTGAGTAAATTGATATTTGGCAAGTTCTTTCTATAAAGAAAATTTGGCATGTTCTATATGTGTGTGTGGATCATTAAAGTTGGCAGGTTGAATTTGACAGGTTCTATATGTGTGTGTGTGGATCAAAAAAATTGGCAGGTTTATGTATGTATGTATGTGGATTTTTAAAATTAGCAAGTTTGAGTAAATTGACATTTGGCAAGGTCTTTCTATAAAGAAAATTTGGCAGGTTCTATATGTGTGTGTGGATCATTAAAGTTGGCAGGTTGAATTTGACAATGTCTATATGTGTGTGTGTGTGGATCAAAAAAATTCGCAGGTTTATGTATGTATGTATGTATGTGGATTTTTAAAATTAGCAAATTTGAGTAAATTGATATTTGGCAAGTTCTTTCTATAAAGAAAAATTAGCAGGTTCTATATGTGTGTGTGGATCATTAAAGTTGGCATGTTGAATTTGACAGGTTCTATATGTCTATATGTGTGTGTATGTATTTGGCAGATTGTTTGGAATAGTTGTTGAATTTGACCCCAAAAAAAAAAAAGTTGGCTGGAAAGAAATGATAAAGGCCAGGGAAAGACATTTGACAGGTTCTTTTTCAAAAAAAAAAAAATTGGTAGTTTGTTTGGAATAGATGTTGAATTTGACAAAAGAAAAAGAGGTTTGCTGGAAAGAAATGATAAAGGCCAGGGAAAGACATTTCACAGGTTCTTTTTCAAAAAAAAAAAAAAAAAAAGGTAGAGTGTTTGGAATAGATGTTGAATTTGACCCCAAAAAAAAGGTTTACTGGAAGAAATTTATATAAAGGCCAAGACATATACGTGACTGTTGGAACCAAAATATTAGAATTACTGTTGAAAAAAATTGGCTGTTGGAACTTGGAAAGCCCAGGAAAGAAATTGACAGTTGGAAAGAAATGTTACCGTTGGAAATTTGGAACCATGCCAAAATTTGAAAAAAAATTGACACTTTAAAGAAATAATAAAGAAAGTTAAAAAAAATAATATTTTAATAAAAATAGAGTTTTGGGATGTGGAGGTATTGTAAAATTGTATGGTATAATAGAATTGTGGGTTTTTAGAATTGTAAAATAGAATAGCATTAGCATTTTCCAATGCTAATGCTCTTAGCATTGGAGAATGCTAATGCCAAATCTAAGGGAAATTTAGCATTTTAAGCATAAAAAACTCTTGCATCAGGGAATTGTAAACAGCAGTATTGCAAATTTTTTTGCAATACTGCTACAGTACAATTCTAAACATAGAATTGCACTGTTCACAGTATTGCAAAAAAAAAAAAAAATTTTACTCCTCATTTTTCCCCCAAAATTGTTGGTGTGCTGTTGTAAAATGGGATGTTGCACTGTTCACAGATTAAAAAAAAATATATTTTAATAAAAATAGAGTTTTGGGATGTTGGAGGTATTGTAAAATGGGATGGTATAATGATAAAGTGGCTTTTTGAAATGGTAAAATAGAGTAGAATTAGAATTCTCTGATGTTAATGCTCTAATAAGTCACACGTGAGTCCTAATTATACTTGAATTACGAAGTTGTGTGCTACTAGAGTACAAGGCAGCAACGGTTCTATTTTATTTTTATAAAATGAGCGTGAAGTCTTTTATATAAGAACTAGCCTTATCACACGCACTTCGCACGTGCGATGAGACTTTTTTTTTTTTTTTTTTTTGGTTTAGTATCATATATTTTTCAGTTATCTCAATTTGAGGTTTACACTTTTTCTCACAAAAATTGCGCATTTAAAACTACTAATATAGTCAGAAATGTTATAAGACCAGCTTTTAAAAATGAATATTGAAATAGTATTGAAATCATATGTTCGTGTGGATTTGTTCATTTTTTAATTTAGGGCTAGCCTTATGACATTTCTAACTTTATTAGTAGTTTTAAATGTGCAATTTTTGTGGGAAAAAGTGTAAATCTCAAATTGAGATAAGTGAAAAATATATGATACTAAACCCAAAAAAAAAGAGCCTCATCGCACACGTGAAGTGCATGTGATGAGGCTAGTATATTACTCATTTATTCTTAACTTATTGTCATCATTTTCCATTCATTCCAATTTGAGGTTTATGCATTTGTACAATAATATGGTTTTTTTTTTGTTGATTTAAGGTAAATATTTGGGCAATTAACTTAAACGTAGTAAAATTAGGGTGATTAACTTAATTTCTATCTTTTTCTTAATATTTAAAAGTAATATTACTCTCTTATATTTTGATTTTTTATTGTTATAATATTCTAAAAAAGTTGTGAATTTTTGTGACACATTTTGATTTCAAATCCTAATCCCTATCTGTGTAGTTGAAAAAATCATCTTCTCTACGTGCAAATAATAGATCAACAACCATAGCTAAACTGTAGGTGCAACCAAAAAAAAAAATATATATATATATATATATATATGCCTTGAATTTCATAGCAAAATCAAATAATCGATCAAACTTCCAAATTCCAAATGGAGTATAGTAACTCTGAGAACTAAACCGAATGCTCATAGCAATACAAATTTAAATTGAAAAATTAACATAAATTTTAAAAACTAAGAACTATCTATTCCAATGACTATAGCTCATCACTGACTCCCTTCCATCTCTCTCACTGCTATTAATGCTAATAACTATGTCATTGATGATCAGCTACAACACTGCCCGGGCTCAACATCTTTGGAGACAACATTGGCTTCATTTTAAAAATGGGTCACTCACCTGAGAAATAATAAGAAAAATTTTAGATGTTTGCAAACCAAATATTTTTTACAAACACCTAGAACACGTATTTAACCACAAAAGCAGCGGACTCAACTCACCCCATTCCCCAAATTATGAAATGCAGAAATATAAAAGAAAAAAATGAAGAACAATCAAACGTGAAGAAGAAAGGAATAGGCGGAAGAGAGAGCACCACTTAAAATAATTAGGGAATGCCTTCATCATCTATAATATACAATATCAACTAATTAGTCAAAAATTTCAAACCGATAACCACCAAAAAAAAAGAGATAAAAATATATATCATTTCCACACTTTGAAAAAGAATTCGCACCAAAGTGAAACAATTAGAGAAAATATTTTTTTTTTAAAGGAAGAACCAGTACCGCAAAATTAAAAGAAAATAGATATTAAAGAGACTAAAAAAAATAAGAAGAGGTTGTTCGGTGAGAGGACATTACCAATTACCAAAGTCAAGTAGATGAGTGGATTTGGAATGGCTCTAGATCTAGACACTAGAGGGGCAATAGAAAAGAAGAATGGCCAAGATCTGCTTTCTCTCCCCACTGGCCAAATCCCTTTTTGGCAACCTCTTCTTCTCTCCACGTAAAAACAGAATAGATACAGGATAAAAAAAGAGATAAGAAGAAAGTGCATTTTTTTATATAAAAAATTTTTTAGAGAAGAAAGTGCAATTATTTTGCGATACAGCTACATAATAACTGATCAATAGTGGCTAGCGGAGAGAGTGTAAACTACGAAGAAACTGAAAAGGAACTGATGAAAAAAGTATTTTACAATGAATTTGGTTTACAATTTGTTGTAAAAGGGGGGAAAAAAATTTTAAGTTTAGTAATTGTATAAGTGGAAAACGTGGTTGGCAAATTAAAAGCAATTTTTTAGGAGTGAAACATGGTAAATCTAATCGATAAAAAAATGATTTTTTTAATTTTTTTTTTTTTTTTGAGAATCAAAAACAAAAATAAAAAATAAAAAAATTGAGAGAGAAATGGGGAATGTTAATTAAAAAAGTTGAAAACATTCAATCAAAATAAAGGGTAATTCTACGTACCCCCTCCTTTTTTTAGGGGGTACGGTACCCACTAGTTGGTAACCTGCAATATCAGGTTACCAAAACATCATATTTGATAGTACCATTGTGTAGTACTAACATCACATGTGATTGTTCTTTTGTCACATTCGCTGGTTCCCTTATTTTTTCTCACATTTGATGGTACCATCCTCACATTGTACAGTACCAATATCACATGTGACTGTACTTTTGTCACATTCGGTGGCTCCTTTATTTTTTTTCTCATATTTGATGATACCATCCTCACATTGTGTAGTACTAACATCACATGTGATTATACTTTTGTCACATTTAGAGGTTCCCTTATTTTTTCTCACATTTGATGGTACTATCCTCACATTGTGTAGTACTAACATCACATGTAACTGTACTTTTGTCACATTTGGTGGTTCTCTTATTTTTTTTTCTCACATTTGATGGTACCATCCTCACATTGTGTAGTACTAACATCACATGTAACTGTACTTTTGTCATATTCAACGGTTCCTTTATTTTTTTTCTCATATTTGATGGTACCATCCTTACATTGTGTAGTACTAACATTACGTGTGATTGTACTTTTGTCACATTCGGTAGTTCCTTTTTTTTTTTTTCACATTTTATAGTACTATCCTCATATTGCACAGTACCAACATCACATGTGACTGTACTTTTGTCACATTCGGTGGTTCCCTTATTTTTTCCTCACATTTTATGGTACCAGTCTCACAAAGCGTAGTACTAATATCACATGTGACTATACTTTTATCACATTCAGTGGTTCTCTTACTTTTTTTTCTCAAATTTTATGGTACCAACCTCACATTGCGCAGTACCAACATCACATGTAATTGTACTTCTGTCACATTCGGTGGTTCCCTTATTTTTTTTCTTACATTTAATGATACCATCCTCACATTTTGCAGTACCAACATCACATGTGACTGTACTTTTGTCACATTCGGTGGTTCTTTTTTTTTTCTCACATTTGATGGTACCAT
Source organism: Quercus ilex subsp. ballota (assembly GCA_032727855.1). NCBI lineage: Eukaryota > Viridiplantae > Streptophyta > Magnoliopsida > Fagales > Fagaceae > Quercus > Quercus ilex. Next base: position 31,713,584 of record CM064909.1, read on the forward strand.
CCTCACATTGTGCAGTACCAACATCGTATGTCATTTTACTTTTGTCACATTCGATAGTTCCTTATTTTTTTCTCATATTTGATGGTATCATCCTCACATTGTGTAGTACCAACATCACATATGACTGTACTTTTGCTACATTCAATGGTTCCCTTTTTTTTTTTTTTCTTTTTTTCTTACATTTGATGGTTCAATTGTCACATTGGGCAGTACTAACATCTTATTTGACCGTACTTTTCTTACATTCGGTGGTACTTAATTTTTATTCACATCTGATAGTTCCATCGTCATATTAGGCAATACCAACATCACATGTGACCGAAATGACCCCGAAAACTTTTGATAGGACTAAAATACCCTTGAAACCTAAAAAATGACCAAAATACCTCCAATTTCCTCTAAAATTACCGAAATATCCTTAGATCCTAAAAAATGACTGAAATGACCTTGAAACCTAAAAAATAACTAAAATACCCTTAGAACAAAGAAAATTACCGTAATGGCCCCATTACTTAGAGAATGTTTGAAAGACCCTTGGAAACTAAAAAAAAAATAACTGAAATAATCCTAAAACTGAGAAAATGACTGAAATACCCTCTAAACATAAAAATGACCAAAATACCCCAAATTAATTAAAATTATCTTTTAGTTAACACTCTATTAATAATTTTTTTTTAAATCTAATAAAAGTTTGATTATTTACTTCTCCTAATTTTTATTTTTATTTTTTTACACTTTTTTGCCAAGCATTTGGTATGAGTCACGTGACCTATCATCATCAATAACACGATTACATTATGCTTCCAAAATAAAATGCCATACTTGAGATGTCATTCCTGGCTGCTTATGAAACTCACCACAACAATTTGAGATGTCATTCCTTTTTGCCCTATTTGCATTTGAGATATTTTAAAATATTTTGAAATTTTAAATTTGTATTTTGATAAATATATATATATATATATTGGATTGTATAAAGAGTCTTAGTGTGTCTATTAGTCTCTCACTCTCTCTACCTTTCCAAGCTACTCTTTGGCATGGATGGCTCAAATTGTCGTTGTTTATCAATTTTAATAAAACCAATGACTGTGATTTTGTATAAGTTCCAAAATATCATTATTGTTGTCTTAGAGTTAGAGAAATACTTTAGATTTTATATATATATTTATATATATATAATAAAATTAAAGGGCAAATGGGTCAAAATATGTTTCATCATTCTATACCGAAAAATAACCTTAAGAAAACATAATAAATTAAATCAAAAGGTTATAAAAGATGATTCATGACCTCACACAAAGGCTTTGATGAAACCACCCATAAACCTTTAATATATGCTTAAATGTTTACCAAAAATGCTATAGATTTGACACGATTATTTGGGAACTAATATAAAGAAACCAATACAATAATCTACTTATAACTCTTGCATCATTACATGGTGTTGAGATAGACCATAACATTTAATCTAAAGCTCCATTGAGTGCATGAAAGCATATCACTTTTAGGGATGCCAAATATAACATCACTGCCAATAAAAGCTATTACAAAACGCTTGGGAAAAACAACAATTAACTATATCACTTGGAGGTGAAGCTTCAATGTCATCCTCTGCAGCTCAAGGGTGCATAAAGTTTAAGAGAAATTTCTAAGGGATAAACACATTGGAAGCTTAGTTGCTCTAATACAATTACAACATTGCTCTATGCAGAGACCCCAAACATTTATATCAGCTCAGTACAAACAATCAACTCTCACTTAGCAATGGCGATTCAATGTCATCCTCTGAATTATTGCTTGAAGGTTCCCCAAGTTGAAGCAGGCAAGCAAAACATAAAGAAATCATCTAAGGAGATTAAGATTCAGAGTTAGTTAAGAGAGAGAGAGAGAGAGAGAAGGGGGCGGTATGTGCTTACCATGCATATAGATGCGCATACAATACTAAAACCTTTGCAGTTGAAAGGAGCACTGCTAGATAAGAACCATGCTGAAATAACAATTTAACTTGTTAGCAATACATATGAATTGATTCTAACACTCAACTAAACAAAAGATGAGTTAGTCCACTCAGAAGTCAATGGACTCATTACAAGCGGTGATAAAAAACTTGATAATGATTCCACACCAGCAACAAATCCTTGTGCTTTTCCCTACACAAACATTGAGCATGCATGTCAATTGAGTGACCATGGTTCAAGTCCTTTGAAATTTATTTAGCTCAATAAGTAACTCAACATAGAACAAGTTATTTTGATACAGGAGAATCCCATATCTACTTTTATTTCTTTTTCGTTTGGTGTACTCCTGAAATTCTCTATCAGTCAAGTGAATGCAGCACTCTCATTCGATAACCATAGATAAAAAATCGAAAGAGAAAAATAATTGGACCAATTTACCCAAATAACAGAATATCAAGACTCAAGCAGGCATATGGGCAATGCATTGAAGTGACTTGGAACAAGTTGCTGCAAAAGTCCCGGTGAATTGACTTAAGCCTGGTCTCAAGTTGATAATCACATCACTTCAAAGTGCTATATGGTAGTGAGGTTTTTTCTTTTATCAAGAAAATAAAAAAAATAAAAAATAAAAAAATAAAAAAAGGGAGAGAGGCAACGTGTGCCTTGAAATTGGACATGAGCAAGTCTATGACATGAGCAACTAAATTTACCTAGTGAGACAGTCATAAAAATATATATATATAAAAAAAACCTTGCCATTGAGTAAGCACTAGCATAAAAAGTAGTAGTCCGTTTCATTCTAGTTGACCATCCAAAAATGCAATTGACTAATTCAACATGTCAATATAAAATAACAGGATGATTCTAAAAATTTCATTATTTTGATCTACAATCTCTTTAATTTTTTTTTTTTGATAAATCAGAAAATTTTATTAGCACAAACACCAGAAACAACTTGAGATGCAAATAGCAAGCAAAAGTACAAAAAACCCAATTCTGTACTAGGCAAAATGCAACACAACAGCTCTCAAACTCTAAAACTAGAAAACACTCAAAACAAAATTCAAAATTTGGTTCTGAGATGCTGCAACAGCTACAGAATTACAACTTAGTTGTACACCACATAGAAAAGAAATGAAATAGAAACAAAGAAATAGCAACTCTATACCCATGTCCTCCCTAGGACATAAAAGAAAAAATTTATTTCTTTATAAAAACCCTTCCCCCTTAAATACATAGTTGTTGCCTTTTTCCTCTGCTAACCAATAAAATAAAATAAAATAAATACAAATAAAATTTCAACACCACACTAACAAGAACCCACACCCCCTGATGAGCAGAACACAAAGCCACAAGTTTTGGAAAAACTGAATCCCTAAAAAGCATTTCAACAAGCACTTTCTGTGCCACTTATATGAAAGAACAAAATTGGAACCTCACCAGCACAGAAATTTGCCAACGTTACAGTGAAATGAAATTTAAGAGCGAAATTCCAAAATTTTCTCAAAAATCAAAAAAGAAGAAGGGGCACAAAACAATGACAGAAAAATTAGGGTTTTGTTTGATTCTTACCTTAAACAAAATCAAAACGAGTCGATCCCTTAAAAAACCCTCAGCGGTGAGTAAATGAGGACGCTGATGGGATGAAGTGAAGTTGACGGACATGGGAGAAGAAGCAATTTGAGGTCTTTTAAGAGAAGGAAAAAGAGGGAGCACACGAGAGAGACAGAGAGAGGATATGAAGTTGAGAGAGAATCACCTGTTTTTCGTTTTTTTTTGGCTTTTATATACTAACTAGTCTCCCGGTAACAGGTTTCGCACTAAACTTAAATCAACGGTCACAATTAAAATAACACTAATTAATGGTATAGATTTGGGTGGGTACCGTACCCCCTAAAAAAAATAAGGGGTACAGTAGAATGACCCCAAAATAAAAAGTGGAAAGTTATCCCAAAAAAAAAAGGAAAACTAACATGAGAGAGATATGGGGAAGTGGGGGAAAAATAAATTATTTATTTTAAATTTAGCTAAAAATTAGGAGTTTTTAAATTACTAATTGTACATGTCTAACCATATAATTTAAGCCTTAGAAACAAATGAATTTGAGGGTATTTTGGACATAAAAATTGAGGAATCTAAACAGATGAATCTCCTTAAATAACAGTATAGATAAGAAGTGTTTGTGCCGCATAAAATAGAAAACAGCCAAGAGAGGAGCTGTTAGCGCCGTTGAAAATTGAAAAAGCTAGAAAGAGCTAGTTGCATGAAAAAGAACAGAAGACAAGTGTATGTGTGGTGCAGTAAAGACAGGGAGATTTTCTTTAGCTAGAGATATGCACAAAAAGAAGATTAATTTAGGGTTTTTCTCTAGAGATCTAGAACCACATGTAGTTGTTGTAATCATAGTGTGAGTGAAGATTTCAGGTGAGTTTATATTATTTCTAGAGAGATATTATTGTATTTGGTGTGGATCTCAAGTTAGATATGAACTTGTGAGGATATTGTATTTGATTTGATAATAGCAAAATCAATGTATCTTTGTAAAGTTAGGTACATTGTCAAACCACGTAAATATTGTCTTGTATGATTGTTTTTCTTTGGCGTCATATCTCATCTAGGAATTGGGCTAAATTCCTAACATTAACAGCAATTATATTTGCTGCTTTACAAATTAATTAATTCCAACTTTATATTTGCCACTCAATTATATACAACTCAATATATTGTATTTTTTTTTTTTTTTTGGGGAGAAAGTTTTAACCTATGACGTTTGATCCTGATGATAGCTCTTTATCATTAGACCAAGACATCAATCAATTTTTGATATAAGCAAGGATTGAATCCTAAATTTCTTATTCAACCATCTAAAACTTATTAGTTGAGCTAACTAGAACTCATAATATATTGTAATTTTTTTTTTTTTGAGAAACAATATATTGTAATTTGAATAACCATATAAAATGGAATTTAGACCATCAACTAAAAGTATGACACTGTAGTTGTAAGTTATAAATAAGCAACACACAAACAGTCCAGCCTCCTCCCTTGTCTACAAGTATGCTTTATTTCCCATTATTTCGATCAATTTCATGGTTTATACTAACAGTCCGTTTGGATACTGTTTATTTTGCTAAAAACTGAAAATTGAAAACACTATAGTAAAATAATTTTTAAATGTGTGAATAGTGCCGTGGGACCCATTTTTATTGAAAATTTTGTTGAAAAAATAGGTTTGTGGGTCTCGTTAACAGTGCACGGGACCCACTAAAAAGCGCGTCTAAAAAAAAAAAACATGAAACGCTGGAAGCTAACGCTATCCAAACGCGTACTAATTGTCAATTTGGCAAAAATTAATTTTACCAACTTATTTTATTATTTAGCTTATTTTTGCTACTATTCATAAGTCCTAGTATACTTTTTGGTATTATTTATAGATCCTATTGTACTATTTCAGCTAACTTTTATCTTTATCTACATTACTTTCAAAAAAAAAGTTTTCAGTTTCAACAAAATAAAAGTGCATTTAATATCACATCACTTCTAATTCCAAATGACATAACACCACGTAAAGATTCAAAAAATAAAAACTTAGCTGTAAAATGGACTATCTCCAAGGATACATACAATGGTACCTTTGTATAGTATAAACCATTACACAAACAGCCAGTGGTAACGCCACGTATAGGTCAGGGTGTTCCCAGGAACACCCTGACCTGAAAATAAATTTTTAAAAAAAAATTATATTTAATCCATATTAGGAACAGCTTCAATCACAAAATTATGAACACCCTCAATCACAAAATTAAGAACACCCTCAAATTTAAAAAAAAAAAATATATATATATATATATATATATATATCTGTTCTACTTTCAAGAGAAAAAAAAAATTGTAACAGAGCCAAGCCCACTGCCCACGGCAATCCCAACATAATACGGAGGTAGCAAACCCATGGATTCTCACCCAAAAAAAAAAAAAAAAAAAACAGTACAAAGCAAATCAGAAATCAAACCCACGGTCACGTTGTTGGCAAAGAAAACCAAACCCCAATATAGTCTATACAGAGCAAAAGCAAACCAAACCCCATTACCCAATACTACAATACAGAGGTGTTTATAAAATAAATAAATAACCCAATACAGAGCAAACCAAACCCACGGTGAGACGATCATGTTGCTCGTCATTGCCATAGCTGACTCGTCGTCCTCGTGTAGTCGTTATCACTCGTTCGCCCCTCGTCGTCGCTCGTCGCTTGCCCCTCGTCGCAGATCGCAGATCGGTCTCGACTACTTTGGTGCTCGGCCTCAAGGTATTTCTCTCTCTTTTTCTCTCTGACTCTCTCTCAGTCTCTCTCTTTTTCTCTCTGACTCACTCTCTCTCTCTCTCTCTCTCTAAAATGAAAAATATGAATGTCTAGTGTCTCTCTCTCTCTCTTTATCCTAGTCTAAGTTGTCTAACTCAGTAATTCTCTCTCTCTTTTGAACTGTAAGACTCTGATTGGCTGCCAAAACTTTACTCTTTTTTTTTTTTTTTTGAGAACCAATCTTTACTCTTTAACTTTATTTTGCTTTTTGCCTATTTTTTGGCTTTATCTTATCCATTACTGTTGGTCAATGTGTGTTGGTGTTGGAGTTGGTGAGATACTAATTGTCTTTTAGTGTAATGTGTATTGTGATTGTGAAATTTTATGATTGGCAAGTTGTGATTGGGGGACGGCTTATGCTTGTCTGTTGAGTGGGGTGGGGGTAAATGGGCTAATGGGCACATAGGGCCGAGTAGAAATAATAATTAAAGCAGTGTAATGTGCTGCACATTACACTGCTTTAATTATTATGCTACACATGGGATGTATAATGTTTGGCTCTTTTAGTGTAATGTGCACAAGGGACTAAACAATATAACAAATTAAAGCAATATAGTTTATTGTTACGCTAAACAACAATAATTAAAACAGTATAATTAACTAATACATTATAAAAGACAAATAAATTAAATTACGTTAGGCTAAATAATAATTAATGAAACAATAATATAACAAATTATAGTTTATAAAAGATAAACAAATTAATGAAACAACTAAACAACAATAATTAATAATTTTATTAATATTTCAAATAAACTTATAGTTTATTGTTTATTCTTTTGCTAGAATTATGGACAAATATTTGATAAGAAAACCACGTACCCAAGATTCAGCTCCTGCGCAAGATTCATCTTCATCTTCTAAGCAAATTCGTGTTGACTTTAACTTAGAGAATCTTCCTTCAGATCCTGGGCTACGAGAAAAAATATCATCTTATCATCCTAATCATCATGATGAAATAAGAAGATATTATTAAACAAAAGGCCCTTGTCAACCTGTTTTACACAGTGATGATTACCCTATATCATATTTTTCTGGGAAGTCCCGTCGATTTATATCCAAATGGTATAAAAATAGATACTGGTTAGAATATAGTATAGACAAGGATGCAGTATTTTGTTTTTATTGCTACCTATTTGGGCAATATGTTAGTAGGAGGTGACACTTTTGTAAGGAAGGGATTCAAACTTTGGAATCAGAAAGATAAGTTAAATTCCCATGTTGGAGGAGTTAATAGTGCTCATAACCAAGCTATCCAGAAGAGTGAAGATCTATTGAAAGAAAGGCAACATATTCAAAGTATTTTTGTTAAGTAGTCAAATCAAGATAAAATTGAATATCGGGTTCAATTAAATGCGACAGTTGATTGCATAAGATTCCTTTTATGTCGGGGATTAGCTTTTCGTGGTCACGATGAATCTCAAGGTTCAAGTGATAAAGGAAATTTCTTTAAGCTTCTACAATTTTTGGGAGATCACAATAAATCTATCAATGAAGTGTTGCAAAAAGCTCCGAAAAATTGCAAGCTTACTCACCCTGATATTCAAAAAGACATTGTGAATGCAATTGCACGTGAAACATCCAAAGCCATCATCAAGGATCTTGACAATGGGTTCTTTTCAATATTAGTTGATGAGTCACATGATATCTTAGTGAAAGAACAAATGGCCCTCGTTCTTCGTTATGTGAACAAAGAAGGAATTATTATAGAGCGATTCCTTGGTATTGTACATGTAGCAAGTACTACCGCTTTGTCACTCAAACATGCTATTGAATGTTTACTTTGTGAACATAATTTGAGTTTATCGAACCTACGTGGGCAAGGTTATGACGGGGCTAGTAATATACAAGGTGATATCAATGGTTTTAAAACTTTAATTTTGAAAGAGAACAAGTCAGCATTTTATGTCCATTATTTTCTCATCAACTTCAATTGACACTTGTTTCTGTTGCTAAAAATCACATTAACATTGCTGAATTTTTTTATGTGGTTAGTAATTTAGTAACTGTTGTTGGAGGCTCTTGTAAGAGACGAGATGCTCTTCGAGATACACAATTTGCCAAAATTAAAGAAGATTTAGAGAATGGTGTACGTAGAAGTGGGCAAGGTTTGAATCAAGAGACAAATCTTAAACATCTTAGTGATACACGTTGGGGATCATATTATGGGACTATTCTTAACTTGATTTTGATGTTCTCTGCTGTTGTTGATGTACAGTGTTGGCTCAATGGTATAAGCCATTGATGCGATCGCCTAAGGCCCCAAGTGAAAAAAAAGGCCCCTAAATTTTAACTAATGGTATTAATTAAGCCGAAATATTAACAAATAAATAAAATAATATTTTCATATATAATGAAAAACAAATAAAAAATAGAAAGAAATGCTATATCCACAACATTTTTACAAAAAAATCCTAAATAGCAGATTGTTAAGGGATGTTATTGACAACAAAAAAATAATTTTAGTAGTAGGTTTAAACAGAAAACAAGAAGTAACTTAACACCTAAGATTTGTTATGAAAAACATTGTGAATGTAGCACTTCTAAAAGAAAAAAAAAAGAAAGCAATCCACAAAAAAATTCACAACATTTTTCACAATAGTTGAGTTAGCAAACTTTTACTAGTTTTCAACTAAATTCACCACTAACATAATTCTTTTACTTACTACCATCAATCTGCTACATCAACAAATATAAAAAGTTTTATCAAATTTTTGTGTTTATAAACTTTAAAAATATATATATATATATATATATATACACGTGGTTTATGTTAATTAATAGTAATTTTCCATATGAGACAAGATAATTAATTTTCGCCTTAAGCCCCCAAATGCATCAAGCTGCCCCTGTTGGTGTACTAGAGATTATTGAAGAAGATGACCTCTCCGACCAAAAAGTTAAAGCTCGATCTATTATGAGGTCAATTTTATCTTTTGAATTTGTCTTTGCTCTACACTTGATGAAAAGTATTTTAGGGATCACAAATGAGTTGTCAATAGCATTGCAAAAAATAAAAAATCAAGATATAGTAAATGCTATGGATCTTGTTAAAGTGTCTAAGCAATGGTTGCAAGTGATGAGAAATGATGGATGGGCATCTTTATTGGCTGAAGTATCTTTATTTTGTACCTCACATGATATTCCTATCTTGGACATGGAAGTGATATTTGTAGTTAGTGGGAGGCCACGACGCAACATCCAACAAAATAAAAATTTACATCATTATCGTGTTGAGCTATTCTACACAGTCATAGATATGCAACTTTAAGAGCTTAACAACCACTTTTCTGAGGCAAATACCGATTTGCTACTTTGTATGGTTTGCTTGAATCCAAGTAATTCATTTGTGGCTTTCGATAAGAAAAAGTTGATACGTCTAGCTAGGTTCTATCCCTCTAATTTTCTTGGGACAGGTATTTTGGCACTTGACTCTCAACTGCAGAATTACATTTTTGATATGCGCAGTAATGATTTCTTTTTAGAGCTTCAAAGAGTTAGTGAACTTGTTGAAAAGTTAGTGAGCACAAGGAAGCACGAGACTTATCCATTAGTCTATTTGCTTGTGAAGCTAACTTTGACCCTTCCAGTTACTACTGCAACAATAGAAAGAAGGTTTTCAGCAATGAAATATATAAAGAATGAACTGCGCAATCGAATGGGAGATCAATGGATGAATGATTGCTTGGTTGTGTATATTAAAAAAGATGTAGCTTGTAGCATTAATAATGAGACTATTATGCAACGATTTCAAAATATAAAAACTCGTAGAAGGCAATTGTAAAATTTATGTATTTGCGTATTTTTTTGTTGTTGTTGTTGTCAATATATAAAATTTTCTTTTTATTAGATTGTGTAATTTATGCTTGTTGAGGAACACCCTGAAAAAATTTCCTGAAATCGCCACTGCAAACAGCATACAAGATTATCATTTCAAACACAAACTCCAAAAGCATTGTTATTCATCATATGATTGTAGGACAAATATGTCAATGGATAATCTTAACAACAATCATATTGTACTGCAATAAACCATCCAATTCCAAATTCTTCTCCATATGCATATGTTTATACATGCCAATTAATCAATTCTATACAGCTCAAAGTATTGTAATTTGACTAGCCATATAAAATGCAATTCAAACCATCAACTAATTTTTCTTTTCTTTTTTTAGAATTTTAACATGACATTTGCTCCTAATGATTGCTTTTTATCATCAAATCAAGACACCAATTGGCGAGAATCAAACCCTATATCTCTTATTCGACAAAAAGAGATTTTACCATTGTTATGGTACTTTTTTTTTTTTGAACTTTATTCGAGTATCACCTATTTATACCACTATAAGTTATTGGGTTTTCCCAAACATTTTTTTGGCTCTATTATTATGTTAATCACAAATATTTCATATCTCATTATCTAAATTGGGTCATGATATAAACTATTACAAAAAGCCCAAAAAACTCTTATTTTATCCAATTTTATTATCATTATTTAACTAAGCCCAAAACCAGCCCTATGAACCCAAAACACACATCTTATTCTATTTAAAGTCCAAGAATACTTATGCTTGACAATATTTGAAAAGCTCATGACTCAAATTCATGGCAAAACAATTTTATCAATGGAATTCAAATCCATAATGAAAGCCCATAGTTTGAAACCATGACGATTTATTTATCTAAAACCCAATTCACATTGGCAATATCAAAATCTAATTCTCATTGGCAACATCAAAACCCAATTCTCATTGGCAATATCAAAAGCCCAACTTATGTTGGCACTATTAAAAGCCCAAGCTAACTACTTGACACTATTTATCGAAATCACAAGGTTATCAATACTTGACAAAATACTATATCATAATCATTTCATCCTACATGTCCGTTATGATTATCTATAGAGAAACTCATGAAAACATTACATTATTCCATTATAGTGGTTGTTACCGTATTTATTTAAAACTCATGATAAATATTATTCTCAAGAAGAATATCGGAGGCCATTATTTAAAAAAGCCCCCAAGGAAAATATGATTTACAAAGTAATCCATAGTAAAAATTATGAGAAGTTATTTAAAGCCCATAGGAATTAATACCCAAAATCTATCATAAATATTTATTAAATCTCATAGATTTATTTTATTTCTACTAACAACTAAAGCCTATGAGGAGTAAAAAACTCATGGCAAAGCATGTCTTTAATGCCCATTTTGTAGGCCCAAGAATCTCGTGGAGAAGGGAGCAAGCCCAAGCAAAGAAAGGGCCATGTGGCCCAACTAAAAGTGCTGAAATGGAGCAAACTTTCAGCCCAAAAAGGGTCTAGCAAGAGGTTTGAAAGTGGCCAACAAACCCTTGTTCATCCCTAACCAAAGAAACAACTAGAGACCCCTACAAGAAGACCAAGCTTTTGAGGATGAACTAGGGGCTGTCCCATCAGTTTTCTGCCACCCTCTGCCTAACGTGAACAGTGCCTAAGGGTTGTCGTATCAGATGAAATCAAAAGGATGATGAGATTCCATCATCTTCCTCAAGACTGCACCTCCAGCAGAAGGGGAGCTAAAACCAAAGCATCCAAACTTCAACAAATTAATGCTATAAATGATAAAAATGTTCAAGACATGATTCATGTCCCAAGCCCATGAATCCTAAAGGGGAAAAACTGGGAACACGTGGTTTAGAGGGCAAAAAAGGATCTACAGCGAAACCCCCTGAAGTGAACTTAGAACTTAACACCTGGTTTTGGGTGTTGAATCTTACTTCTTGAGAGTCCAAATCTCAGTTGCAACATTAGGATTCGCTCTTAATACACGCCTCAATCACATTGATTAAGCTCAACCCCAGAAAACATGGCATTCAATGTAAAGCACTCTAAAATCTCATCATTACCCAAAGAAGCAAGGTAGCCCCAAAAGCTCCCATTTTTAAACCAAATCTAGGTTATTAATGCAGCTGTCTGGCTCCCCTGAATCAGACCTACATTTTTTGAATTCTTGTCAATTAATGCTTCTCTAAAACTCCATTATAAAAACAAAAGTATCTCATCCCACAAAAGGGGGAGCTACTCCTTCTGAAATTCCTGATCTATTTGCCATTTTAGTGGTGATTTAGCTCTCTTAAGCTCACCACTCATCCCCCTTTAGCCCATTACTCACTAAAGCCTTAACCTCAATGTTAATCTCATCCCACTCACTCAGAAGAGCCCACATTACTTCATTCATGCCTTATGCACACATACTCATCAAAATCTTAGTTTAATACTTGCTGCACTGAGCTGGAATCTCTCTCTCCTTTCATTCCATCCTATTTTTCCTCTTATATTTGTAACTATAAAGCCTTTAATCCTTATTTAGTATTATTATGATAAAGGTCATAATGTTTTAGAAACTATGAAAGTTTTCCCTTACATTGACTTAATAATAATAAAGAAAACATATGATTTTTACCATGTAAACACACTTATTAACCTGAAATTACCCTACTCCTAGAGATAATACCATACCACTAAAGGACTGATTTGAACTATGATGCTATAAAATGACTAATAATATAACAAACTAACAATAGTAATGTGTTTATTATGCTTTATTGTTGTCTTCTTGTTAGGATGCAACCTCCATCTCTTGCTTGGACGAGCTTACACGACACCAAAAGCCTTTGAGCTTTATTTCTAAGACCCATCATCGAGTTTCGGCTTGACTACCCCATATTCTATTTGAGAACATCAAAAATTTTCCCATAAACAACCATCAACTAAAGTTTAACAATATAATAGCATACATAAACAGTCCAGCATCATTCCCAATTTACAATTGTGCTTAATTTTCATCATTTCATATCATACCATAAAAAAGATCTTTTCCTCTTTAAATGCTTAATTGCTTATGGTACGACAGATTCTTTCTACAGTGTGAGTAGAAAGCTGTCCGACTATGTTGAGAAATCAATCCAAAATTAATTCTCTATCAGCTTATACTATGCATTGTTTCCTTAAAGCAAGAGTTTGCTTGTAAAACTTCGATACATATTGAAGCAAATATCTGTACAATTGTGGCGAGTACAATTACAAATATAGCCTTTTCAGAAAGATGACTTTCTCCTGTTGGTGCATCAAAATCACCTTCTGAAAGATGATTGAGCTCACTACTTCCCTTTATATGAGATCTACGGCAAGATAATGATGGATACTAAGTTTTAAAACTCCCATCTTTCTCTGTCTGAAACACCCACAAGGCCAGCCAGCACCCACAGTTTTCTCCATATGCACCATAATATCATCCTACGAAAAACATGTCTACGGATAATCTTAGCAGCAAGTAAACATAGATTACTTCAATACAAATCATCCAATTCCAAATTCTTCTCCATATGCATAACTTTATAATTGCCAATCAATTATATCCTGCTCAGAACATTGTAATTTGACCAGCCATATTAAAGTTTAACATAGTTATAACTAAACAGCACAATATAAGCAGCCCAGCTTCTTTCCCTGTTCACAATTATGCTTAATTTCCCATTATTCCATATGATATCATAAAAACAGATCCTTATCATTTCAAATACATCCATTTCATAGTTCAGATTAAATATAGAATCTAAAAGTGAATCTAATATCACATCATATAAAACTTTAAATGACATGATGCCATACACACTGTTAGATACTGAAAACAAAATCTTAACCATGAAACAGACTCTCATCGACAATACATACATTAACACTAAATAGGAAAATATTCTTACCATATGAGACCCAATTAAGCTGATGAATCAGCTGCAAATAGGGCATAGAACCAAGCCATTCTCATTACAATCAGAGCACCTCACCACTACAGTCCTCTCTACTCTTCGAACCACCTCTTCTTTCACCACCATAACCATCTTACAACTCCCACTACACCTAAAACAAGGCAAAAATCTCACATCCCCACAACCCTCACACACACTACTAACCCCACCAACCCCAAATCCACCTCTTTTCTTAGGCAAACCATTAAAAATCTCACCAACCAAACCCTCCTCCACCATTTTCAACACCTCATCACACCCACCCACATACCTTCCCTTCACAAAAACCCTCGGAGGCACCATTTCTTTCCCTTTCATTAGTTCTCTCAGCTCTTCTCTGAACCCACGATCCATCGATATATCTCGCTCTGTAAACAACACTCCTAAACTCTGTAACACTGCCCTCACAGCATTGCATTGCTCGAAGGTCTTCCGTACGCCCCGCAACGTCGTCGTATAGAGAACCACTTTGTTTTCTCCGTTTGGTGGACATAGTTTCTCGAACTTGTCGAGAACAAAAACGTGGTCGTTTGAGTTAGTATTAGGCCTGTTGGGGTTTGAGTTTTCTTTGTTGTTATTAAGGTTTTTGAAGAAACGGAAACTCTCGGAGTTGTTGTGGTTGTCGAGGCCAGCCATGAGTTCCCACGAGTTGATGACATCAGCAGGCTGGAACTTGGGTTCAGACCAGAGAGACCTGGGTTCGGACCATAGGGACTTGGGCTCGGAGAGGGTGAAACGAGTGGGTGGGGTTGCGGGCGGAGGAGGAGTGGTGGGGTTTGAGTTTTGTGGCGGTGGGTCAAGAGTAAGGAGGCCATAGGTGGTGGAAGTGAGAGAAACAATGTGTTGACTCAGTGATGAACTGCCGAGTTGGGTGAACTCTTCGTCGTGGTTGAGCAGATTGGAAGACACACAACCCATGATTTTGATTTGATGAAAGATGAAACTCCCTCTGTGTCTCTGTTTCTGATTTTGAAAAATCAAAAAAAAAAGAAAAATGGAGTGAGAAAGTTAGAGAAAGAATAAGGACAAAAGGTTGAGATACAGTGAAACACTTTTGGGACTATTGATTTTTTGGGAAAGTTAGTAATAAAATAATGAGCAGCGTGGTTTCTTTTTTGTTGCATTCAATTTTTTTTGAAATCTTGAATGTTGTGCCTTTGGCAACTGTGTAGGTGTAGCGTGTAGGCGCTGGGGTACACGAGCTTTGGGCGCTAAAATTTATAATTCAAAATTTGGTGAGATGATATTGATGAATAAATGAAGACTCGAAGACACGTTTTGAGACGAATATCCTTGATGGTCTTGGGCCGGTTGGGTTTTGTTGGTCTTGGGCTCATACTTACGGTTATAGAACATTGAATTTCATTGGGGATTTTTTTTTTTTTTTTTGTGGAAATATCTTGAATGTGCCCAATTTCACCCATAAATTTTATAAAATTATAGGAAGTAAGTAATGGTGTATTATTTTCATATTTACGTATGACAATTATCAATTTTATTTTCTCTCTTGTGAACCTTAACAGTTTTTTTTTTTTTTTTTGTCCCTAAAAAAAACAGTTTTTTAAAAAAACAAATGATGTCATTTTTTTTTAAAACAAAAATCCTCTTTCTTTTCTCTTTTTTTGGGCATGCATTAGTTTTGAATTGAGATGTACAAATTACAATTTATGGCATGTCAAAGATGGGTCCACATTTTGGTGATTAGGTTATTGTTAATGGTATTTTAAATTCAAATTATCTTTGTAAATTTCAGTTAACTTAACTGATAAAATCTTTTGTTGTCAAATAAGATATTTTTTAGTGCTAAGGCCTTGTAACTTAAGTGGTTGGCACCTTCAAACATGTCCATGACCTCCAAGATTCAAATTCTCCTTCCCCCATTGTACCTATCGAAATATCCAAAAAAAAGAGAGAGATTTGAGGTCAAACCCCGCTTATACCAAAAACCAATTAGTATATTGGTCTGCTGATAAAAAGTAATTATCATAGAGTAGATCTCATAGATTGAATTCTATTTTATCTATCTAAAATAAAAAGTAACTTAAAAAAATAATAATTGAAGTATATTCTTTCCACTCTTTTCGATTTTCAATTAATGCCATGAAATTCTCCAAAGCAGACATAGACATTATGCATAAGAGAAATTAGAATTACTATAAATTTAATATATACTATATTCTATATTAAAGAAGTTAATATTTTGTTAATTTTGATCATCATGAACAAGGTCAATTAATGTTCTCCCTGCTTGAACTGCTTTTGATCTTCCTACCTCCTAGTGAACCTGTTTGGGCTTAGGCTCAAGTTGCTTTGTTTGCTGTCTTGAAGGCCATGGATTTTGGCTTCTCTACCATTATTTTGGAGATGTAGGGAATATACACGAAATTCTTAGATTTGTGAGATGTAAAATAGAAAAAAAAAATGCACCAAAGAAAACAATTACACAAGATAATATTTATGTGGTTTGACAATTTGCCTACGTTCATAAAGTTGCAGGAATTTCACTATTATCATGGAAAAATACAAGATACGGCAGTATAGTTTTCTTTCTCAAAACAACACCCCCCAAAACCCTACTCTCCAAACAACAATTTTTCTATCATGTGTATAGGATTCATGGGCTAAAAAATGGGCCAAAAAATTTTCCCGAGGGTGTCGACCCAAGCCTCTACTCCATAGACTAAACCTTAAAAAGAAAAAAAAAAAAAATCCCATTAAAACACTTTAATTTCAGGTCGAGTCATAATCCGGATCAAATACAACTAGGCTCCACAAAGTCCAACAGGAGACGCCTCTAATGTTATCGACCCTATTGGCTCTAGACTATAGCTTAGCTCCTATTATTTATGATATTAGGGAAAAGGTCTCTTTTTTTATTATTGGGTGGTGTTTTGTATTTTGAGAACTTCTAGTTCAGCTCCTCCTATAATGTTAAAGGAATAATTACCTTCTAATCTCTTCCTCCCATGATTTTTTCCAAGTCAATGAAAGCTGGAAAGAAGAAGAAGAAACTTAGGCTTCTAATTGAAAAATGTATGTCATCAATGCCTAATTTTGATATCGTATTTTGTTCGCCTTAATGGCAAGAATAATGGTCTACGAGCCCACAAAATAACAAAGTGGCTCCAAAGCAAGCAAGCGGGCCAAGGAAACCTCAAAGAATGAAGTAGTAAGCCCATGGGAATCATAAAAAGTAGAAAGAAAGCAAAGACGAACCAAAGGAGCCCTAAGAAAGAAATTAGTAAATGAGATTGGTTCAAAGGCCAATAAACTCAAAAGTAAAGGATGTGGTAATTGGGACTAGGAAGCCCAAAAGATTTAGCAAAAACCTATAGGAATGTAAGAAGTATGAAAGAAAGAAATGGGCCAAGGATATTAGGCAATATGGACTAGGGGAAAGAGTAGCGCATGAAACTGGCATGGCAGGCATAGAGGGAGCCCAGCAAGCACAAATTAAACGATATCATGGTAGAAACAATGCAGTGGCATGGCAAGAGTACCAGTTAGCCCACAAACGAGAAAGTGAAATGAGACAGGGGCTGAATTAAAGGAGAAAAAGCTCATACCCAAGCAATAGCAAGCCCAAAGAAGAAATGAGATGCAAAGAACAAAGATCCAATGACTCATCCACGCCACAAAGAGTTAAACAAGTAGCAGAACACGCAGCAAGACCAGACAAACTCGCAGGCAATGACAAACGCGTGAACACCAGACAAGCAATGGACTCATATGAGAGTGGAGCACGCATAAGGCTTAGGCACCACCCACTTGTACCCAGCCAATACAAAGGCAGTGGTCCATGGGTTAGAGGTAAAAGAGGGTATGGTCTGGCAGTGGGGAGAAGAGGAAAGAATATTCTGGGGTTCCCGCTCAAGCTTTTTTGGGGGAAATGTCCTGCTTGGATGACATACCACCCAAAAGAGACAAGATGAGCTGGAATCATTAGGTGCATGCTATAGGAGTTAATAAGAGAGAAACCCAGCCCTTATCCAGATGAGAGTGCCATGGGAAGCAAGAAAACAAAACAAAACTTCTTTTGTTTGAAAATGAAGTATGGTGCGGCCAACACAGGGTAGTGGTGGTGGGTGGGTAGCCAACAGACCAGTGGGCAGTCTGGGAAGAACACCCACAACAAGCCAAAAGTAGTTGAGGGGTAAAATGGTAAATCTTATCATGACAGATAGTATAAAAAGGCCTTAGCCGTGCACAATAAACAACAACAAGGAGAAATTGGAGAAAACACAGAAAAACAGAGAAGTATGAAAAAAAAAAACATAGAAGATAAACAAAGAAAATGAGATAATTGAGAAGAAGTAAAACGGGAGTGTGAGGAATGGAAAGCATGCACCGATAGGCTACCAACTTATTTCCCTCTCAATAGCCTACTCTCTAGCAAGTTAAGAATCTAAGATGAAACCACTTAGGTCCATTTTCCAAAGTAGGTAATTTCTATGACATGATTCCCCTGTGAGATTACCCACATTGGAGACCGGTTCCCTTCTTGGACTTGAATCTGTCAAAGAGCCAAGTTTAGCAGACTAACCCCCTCCCTTCTTTTATTACGATTGTTAAAGTGTTAACGTTATCTTTCTTGTTACTAATCCATTCCTGCAATACTTATATTATCGTGTTTTCCTTTGTGAAATTATTTAAATATTATCTTTGGTTGGTAGCAAGCACTTTAGTTAAAATATTTTAGCTATCCTGTTGTATTATGTTTCTCCTGCTATAACATTTTTGTGACAGTGTATTCTATCATAGGCTCATGACTTCGTTAAGATTACTACCAAGGTTCCAACTTGCGCACAAGCTATCGTAAGGTGAGTTTCAATTAAGCCAGTCCTAACTCTCCTACCCCAAAATCATTGGGCTATAATGCGGCGGGAGCAGCCCAGCCTAGTACATATAAAGGCCCACCACATTTAAATTGGTGACTCTACTGGAAAGTTGGGAAAAAGACAAGGAAAGCAGAAAAAACCCTCACAAGTTATGCCCCCGAGATCGAAAACGACGTGGAACATGCGTCGTACCTTCGTAGGCAGAGTCAAGACTAGTAACGCCCCACCAACACCAGCCCAACCAAGCGAAAGGTGTTAACGGAGCAAGGGCTGGACTATAGTAGCAACAAAGAGTTCCTGCTGATAAAGCCAACTTTTTTGTTGAAGTGTTGCAATTTGTGCAGCATTCCTAGCAGCAGATAATGGAGGAGATTCGCCAAATGAAGGCGGACAAGACGAAAGAAAAAGGAAGCTAGCATGACCCAAAGCATGTGGCAGACAAGGAAGAAGCCCCTGTAGGGGGTGGTCCACATAATGCAGAGCAGTGTTTCATTACCATGGCCGAAGTTGCAGCACTTCTAGAGCAGGAGAAGGCCGAAGCGCCTAAGGAAAGATTTTATGCATGAAGGCCTCCTTATCCATTGAGAATACTCAGCAAGCCGTATCCTAAGAGATATGAACCACAAACTTTCGCACAATACAATGGCAGAAGGGGAAGTGCTATTGAGTGTGTGAGCAAGTTAATTGATACCCTCAGTCCTTATGCGGCCGATGAGGACCTGTGCCTTCGGGAATTCTCTAAATCCCTATATGACTGTGCATACACCTAGTACATCGGTTTGAAGCCAGGGTCAATCCCAACATGGGATGACGTGGTAGACGTGTTTTGCACTAACTACTTTCATGGAGAAGAGACAGTAATGCTTGCAACTTTGCAAGCTATCAAGCAAAGGAGCGGTGAAGACTTGATGGAATACATCAAGAGATTCAGAGACATAGCTCTTGACTGCTATGATCATTGTGAAGAAAAGACAATGGTGGAAATGTGTATGGGTAACATGATTATGAAATACAGAGCTGTTTTTAGAGAACTTGGAAATCTCCCAGTTCGCACAGTTACTGTAGAAAGCCAAGAAGACCGCCCAATCAATAAGGCCAAGCTCTGACAGGCCAAAAGAACGGAGGTCCACTCCGCAAGCCATGGTGGTATCTACTGGCGAAAGGAAGAGGAAATCTCTAATGGGAGGGAGTACGAGACCCCTCTACCACTGCCATGTACAACAAAGGAGCTAGATGTACTCCTATATAAATGGATTACAGATGGGGTCTTCAAGCCCAACTAAGTTTCCAAGGAAAAGAGCGGAGAGACTCATGTTTCTACCATTTGCACAATTATGTGCAACACCCTACCGCAGAATGCTAGGCGCTTCATAGACTAGTGCATTGTAATCAAAGAAGGAACTTTCGAGTTATCTCAGCCAGAAATCCAAAGAAACCCACTCCCAAACCACAAGGGAAAAGGAGTAGTAGCAGTCGTTATTTACATGGATCCAGGAGAAGACGAAGAAGAAAGGTCAGCCCTGCTTGCCGCTGCAATTACCACCTTGTAGAAAAGCTCTAAGTTCAAGAACCTATTTAATCAGTTAGAACTCACAGTCAACGAACAGAAAAATGCCACAAAGACTCTGGTGAGCATTGCCTCAGGGGCAGGAGTAGAATGCTTGTCAACAGAAACCAGAGCTAACAAAGCCTTCCTACAAGACACCAACAAGATCAGTTTTAGTGACGAAGAAATGGAAGTAGGGTATTCAGATCATAGGAGACCTCTCTACCTGGCGTCCATAAATCAAATCCCCATCAAAAGGATCTTGGTCGATACAGGCGTTTTAGTAAACCTCATTCCACTTGGCACACTGCAAGCATCAAGAATTTCAGAAGGGAAAATACAAGGATACCCAAATGGAGGTAATTGGATTTGAGGGAAAATGTGAATATACCGCAAGACACATCCAGTTATGGTTGAAAGTGGGACCAATAGCCTCCCTAGTCCGCTTCCATGTAGTGAAGACAGAAGTCTCATACCACATATTATTAGGAATGTCGTATTTGCATAAACACCGATTGGTCCTGTCCACCTACCATCAATGTGTGAAAGGAAAACTGAACAGCAGAATGATACGGATAGCGGTAAACTCGTCACCTTCGAACAAGCAGAAACTTATCTAGTAGAAACCATGTTTTACGATGAGTGGGCGTCATCCGATGAAAGCTCAGTGTCTAAACCACAAGGCACCTTCATCCTTAGATGGGAGGATATTCAGAATGACCCCAGAGCCTGATTTGAGAGGGCTACTAATGCGAAGAAAGAAGAGGAAAGAAGCACTTGCTTTGGAGTCAAGTGATGCACCACGATACGTCAGGGTTTGGACCCCTGATGGCAGAATAGTCTACAAGTTATGAAGGTGCGTGTGGCCCAACTGCGATGCGCAAGGGGGTTCAAAACAAAGGTCACAGCATAAAATTTTGGTGTGCTATGTAGCCTAGGAAACTTTGGGAGAAGAAAGCAATACGAAAAAAGAAGAGAAAGTTATAGCAGAAAAGGATACACAAGTAACAACAGAAGTGAAATTAGAGGAAGTTGATTTGGGCACCAACCTACAGAAGCCAAGACCCATTTTGATAAGTTCAAAACTGTCGAGGGAGAAAAAGTCAGAGCTGATACTATTGTTGAAATAGTTCAGGGATGTTATTGCATGGGATTACAGCAAGATGCCTGGGCTAGATCCAGGATTGGTAGTGCACACACTCAACGTAGCTCTCAAGGCTAAGCTAGTGGCTCAGCCTACCAGAGTGTTTCATACTGAAATAGAAGAACAAATAGTAAAGGAAGTGCAAAAGTTGTTGGCTGCTGGTTTCATTAAACCCATCTAGCACCCACGATGGCTGTCCAATATCGTACCAGTGAAGAAGAAAAATGGGCAGATAAGATGTTGCTTAGACTTCAAAAACCTCAACCGAGTTTACCCAAAGGACGAATTCCTGCTGCCCAACATAGACCTGCTAATAGACTCTACAGCGGGGAATGCCATGTTCTCTTTTATGGATGGATTCAGTGGATATAACCAGATTCGAATAGCACCAAGAGATGCAGAGAAAACTGCTTTCAAAAAACCCATAGGTAATTTATAATACACTATGATGCCATTTAGGTTGAAAAATGAAGACGCAACTTACCAACGCAGGATGATCGCCATATTCCATGACATGATGCATCGCGAGCTGGAAGACTATGTGGATGACATAGTTGTAAAGTCAAAGAGTCGAGAGGACCATTTTAAAGTATTAAGAAAGGTGTTTGAAAGATGTAGACTTTTTAACCTGAGAATGAATTCGCTCAAATGTGCTTTCGAAGTGTCTGCCAAGAAATTCTTAGGGTTTTTGGTCCACAACAAGGGGATAGACATGGACCTAGTCAAAGCCACAACTATAGCAACCATGATGCCACCTGCAATAGTAAAGGAATTGAAGAGTTTTCTAGGAAAATTTTCTTACATCCAAAGGTTCATCTCAGGCTTAGCATCAATCACTTCAGCTTTCGCCAAATTACTCAAGAAGGGACAAAGTTCCGAGTGGGGAAAGGCACAACAGATAGCCTTTCAAAGGCTACAGCAGATTATGACAAATCTCCCTATAGTGCAAGCCCCAATCCAAAAAAAGGCCATTGTTGCTTTATCTAGCCTCAAGCCCATATGCGATAAGCACCTTGATCACCTAAGAAGATGGCGGCGGTATTGAAAAACCAGTTTATTACGTGAGTCGTGCTTTAAAAGATGCAGAGACCCGCTACCCTAGAGTTGAAAGAGCATGCCTAATAATAGTATACGTATCACAAAGGTTGCGCCATTACTTCCTGGCCTACGAGATATACTTGATGACGAAGTCTCACGCAATCAAAATTCTTCTTCGGTAGCCAATTCTCTTTGGGAGGATATCTCAGTGGTTGTTACAATTATCACAATATAACTTGAATGTAGGAACACCCAAGGCAGTAAAGAGTCAGGCTAGAGCAGATTTGCTAGCACAACTCTTGGGAGAAGAGGAATTCCCGCTGGACGATGAAGTTCCAGGGGAAATGGCCGCGGCAAAAGTAATTGAAGAGCAATGGATGATGACGTTTGATGGTTCTTCTACGACCCACTCAGGAGGCGTAGGAATAGTTCTCTATCATGAAGGAGAAGAGGTCGTGGTGCTCTCATTCAAGTTGGAGTTCCCTTGCTCAAACAATACCGCAAAGTACGAGGCCTATCTCACTAGGTTGGCCATAGCCCTCAAGATAGGGGTTAAGCATTTGAAGGTGATAGGTGACTCCAACCTAGTGGTTTGCCAGGCCAAAGGGAGTTTCTCTTTAAAGGAATCAAGTTTGGCTTTGTATAGGACATTGGCCTAGAAATTGGAAGAAAGGTTTTCAACGTTTGAGATAGAGCACACTGAGAGAAGCGAGAATCAGTACGCGGACGTGCTGGCCGCGTTGGGCTCACAAATAGCCTTTGAAGGGAGTAGTATCAAAGTCAAAGTTAGCAAACAAAGGGAATCTATTGTTGAAATACTGCAGGAAAGGTTCCAGGATGAACAAGGGTGTGAAGAGGACTCAAGAATTCCTATTAAGGAATCTCTATTGAAAAAAGGAGATATGGTAGATTGAAGACATTGAGGGACTACACCCTGATGAAAGGGGACCTATATCGTAAAATGCCAGGAGGAATTTTGTCAAGATGTCTGGGGCAAGAAGAGGCCCAAAGAAAATAGAAGGAGGTGCATGGCAAAACTAGCAGGTTCTACGACGAAATCAGCCTCTATTGCAAACTTTAGAGAGTGGGTTTTTATTAGCCAAGCATGGGTAAGGATGTAGACCTAGTCCAAACCTAGTACAAAGCCTGCCATCTTGCTGTAGACATGGACGAAAGTTACACTGTGTTCACCAATGAAGACTGGAGAAGCCCGTTTATGCAATACCAGGCAGAAGGTGTCCTGCCACAGAAGCATAGTGAAAGATATAAACTTAAAAAGCTGGTAGCGCGCTACTTTTTACATAAGAGAATCATTTTTAAGAAAGGATATGATGGAGACCCATTACGATGTCTAGGTTGTGAAGAAGCAAGGGAAATGATAAAGGAGATACTTGTAGGGGAATGCGAAGAGAACCAAGGGAAGAAGAAGCTATATCGGTGTATGTTGCAGATGGGTTATTATTGGCCCACTATAAAGAAAGATATAGCAAAATTTGTGAAGAAATGACACAGCTGCCAAGTGTAGGCTAACTTGATTCACACTTACTCACAAAGTTTACATAACATGGTCATCTCATGGCCCTTCCATACCTGGGGGCTTGACTTGGTGGGACCAATTAATCTACCCTCGCGTGGGTACATATGGATCCTTGTGGGCTATAGAGTACTTTACCAAATGGGCAGAAGCCATGCCACTCCGTAAGGCCACAGGAGGAGCCATGGCAAATTTTATCAAGGAGAACATAATTGTTAGATTCGGAGTACCCCATAGGATCATCAATGATAATGGCACTCCATTTGTCAACAGTGAGGTAAGAAAGATGCTGGAGTTTTATCAGATCAAACATCATTGATCATCACTCTATTACTCCCAAGGGAATGGGCAGGCAGATGCAACAAACAAGACTCTCATCAAGATCATTAGCAAGATGAGTCAGGAGTACACTTGAGGATGGGCAATGCATCTACCAGACGAACTTTAGGCCTACAGAAGCTCACCCAAGTCTGCCACGGGATTTTCACCTTTTTCCTTAGTCTACGAAACTGAGGTAATGAGCCCAGCTGAAGTAATAACACCCTCCTTAAGGGTCATGTAGGCACGAAAGAAGGAAAAAAAGAAGGGAGTTTTTACGGTAGAAAGATGCGAAGACCTGGAAGGATTAGATGAGAAAATGGAGGAGGCCCAAGAGGGTAGCCGTAGATATAGACAAAAGATAACTGAAGCCTATGGCAGGACGACAAAAGAAAGGGTGTTCGCAGAAGGATAGCTTATGCTGAAAATGGCAGACCATGTCAAGCGAGGTATGGTAGAACCATCTAAATTTTCATCAAAATGGGAGGGACCCTTTGTAGTAAGGAAAGCACATGCAAGTGAGTATTATCGTTTGGCCCAGATGAATGGAAAAGATCTAATGGACCCCATTAATGACAAATGGTTAAAGCGATATTATGCCTAAGAAACATTGTGTAGTTATTCCTTTGTCTTGTTTAGTTTTTTTTTTTTTTTTCTCCAAGTGATTGCCCATGCAAGGGATGATGTCACAAGAAAGTATTGTAGTATGTTTTCATTTGTAAAAAGTAATGAAGACCATAGAGTATTAGCAAAACATATAGTAATAACTATAGCAGATGTAGCATAATAGATTACAAACCCAAAATATATAAGTCATGTCAGACTTATCAAATAAGTTATAGAGAAAATAAAGAAGTGTACTAGGTAGGATGAAGAGGGGAAGAAAATAAACATAAGGGAAGGAAATGAACATAAGGGAAGGAAATAAATAAGGAACTATACAATGTAATAAGTCTCGTTATAGCCCTGAAATAAGGATCTAATCTCCAAAGTGGCTAGGGCCAGCAACACTAGAGAGAAGGCGCTCACGAAGTGCCTCTAGGTCTGCCACCTCCTTCTTCAAAATCTCGATGTGAGCATCTATGGCTTTCACAATAGGCTGAGCCTTCTTTGTAAAGAAAGCTAGAGCAATCTCTTTCAGGTGATCCAACAGGAACTCTACAGTAAACTCAACTCTGATCAATTCCTGAACTGCAGCCCTCCACTGTAGGATCCTTTCAGCAGACATGATGTCGATGAAGTTATCCTCAATGTCGTTCATTACGCTTCCCAATAGCTTGCGGAAGTGCTCCCTCATGGATCGACCAAAAAGAAACCCTTGCATAAAGTCCCCACAGCTATTGTAGACTGCCTCTAAATGAGAGATGCACTCCCCAAGGACTCGAAAGCCATGAAAATCAACATAAAGGGCTCCAGCACCCCAAAAACTTGCAGGATCAAAATCATTGGTCTCAGGCTAGTAAAATCGGATGAAGAAGACAACAACCTCGCTCGCTAGATTAGGAACTATGGCAAAACTGTTGCCAACCTCAAACCGAGAGGATGGAGCCACCTCGATAGGAGTCGAGCTTAGGAAGAAATGTGAAGTATAGCATGAGTTCGCAAGGGATGAACGAAGTAAAGGGATGAATTCGTAATAAAGATTAAAGAAGATATGAGAGAAAGAAAAGTACCAAGCTCTGTAGGAGTGGGGGCTATAGGTGTGGCAGAAGTGGGGGTTGTAGGCATCGCGGTCTTTACTACAGTCTTAGGCCCCTCGGGAATATCTATGGCGAAGGAAATTAAAGTGCAGAACAATCAGAGAACTGTACCAGGAAGTTACCAAAAAAAAAGAGGAAGAGAAAATCTAACAAGGGCCAGAAACGCATATTTATAGCCTCGGTCTCACGCTCTCCACCATCATCCTCATCAAAATCAAAAACTCTCTTCTTCGTGACAGGCTCATCCTCAAAATCCTCAAGGACCTCCTTGGATCCCCTATCAAAAGAAAAACCCGCATCAAGCCCATGGGTGGCAGAACTGGGAATGGATGAAGGAGTGACCACCAAGGAAGATACATCATTTATGGCCTGAGAAAGGGCAACGAAAGGATTGCCAGCAGAGATGATAGGAGAAGTAGTAAGAGAAGGGCTCTCAGTCTGTGATACACCTGCAGGAGCGACTTCTTTCTGAGGAGTAGGAATCTTGGTAGGAATAGGAACAGACTCACCCACCTGCTCAGTTTAAGCACTCTCGTCAACAAGGCCAGGTCTGGGTGAAGGAATCGAGGCCTCAACAAGAGTTCCCTATGCAGCAATAGAAGTAGAGGCTATGGCTTCAACCATTATGTCCGCCCCATCAAAGAAACCCTCAATGGGCATGCCCATGGCAACAAAGACCTCACTTGTGGGGTGATAAACAGAAAGGGGCTTGGGATCAGACTAAAACCAAAAACAAAAAAACAAAAAAAAAAGGAAGAAGAGAAAGAAAGAAGGCGAGTGTTAAGGAAGAAAGAAGAAATAAATAAACAAGCAAAAATAATGAAGTGATGAAAAAGAAGAGAGAAAGCACATGACAACACGTGGCAATAAGAATGCATGTAGAGAGAAGGAATGTACCTCCAACTCGGGCTTGTCAAGTAAGATGGGTGGGTGGCAAAAGTATCATCCTTATGCTTAGACTGCCAAGAAATAATAATGAAAAAGGGTGAGATGCATAAGTATATATGTAGAGTTGGCCACAAGAAGGCCCCATGAATAAGAAAAAATAAAGAAAAAGCAAGGTTAAAGATAACATACTCTCCTGTTTGTAGTGGCAGATGGAGGTGGTAAAGATGTCTTTCTCTTGCTGTCGTGGGTCATACAAGAAGGAGGAGCATCCATGGATGGCCGTGGAGCGAAGGGCTTAGGCTTGCTTGCAATAGGACACTTGTTGGAATAAGTACAAGCAAAAGGAGGAGAAGAACCCTCAAGAACTATGTTACCAATGGGAGGAAGGCCACCTTCATAGGGAACGATGTCAGAACACGTCTCAGAAGAATCATCCCCTTTCTTGGTAAACTTAGGCTTAGCGGACCAAGACACCAATCATTTCTTCATAAGAGTAGGAAGGTTCACCACCCTCACCTTTTTCTCCTAACCCATAGGGTACTCACCAACATATAAATACCACCACTTCTCCTTTGCCTGCTACTCAAATATAATAGACCAACTCTGTTTCCTAGCATATGCAACCACAAACTTGGTGGGAAGCAACAACTGCGAGTTGACAGAAATGATGGCGTGAAGACCATCAGGAGGAATGAGAGAAAACCTACGGTTACCCAACAACTCTTGCTCAAATGAAGTCATCACAGCCTGCCAATACCCATGCATTGTAGCTATGGAAAGACCCTCTCTTTGTGCACCCAAAATAGTGACTGATGTGAAACACTTGCTCCAAAACTCAAAAGCACTAGGCCGCAGGAATGGTCGAACAGAAGTAGCAAACTCTAGAATGGCAAAGAAATCATCAGGTATGTCCTGATCTAACCTAAATTGCCTCCTCACTCTATTGGCAGAATAGTACACAAAGCGGATGCCCTCATCAGCAAGGTAAGGTAGCCACCCAACATTAGTGGCTGCCAAGTACGTAATCCCCCCCTCATCAAAGGCAGTCAACAGGGTGGTAGTTCTAGCAGTGTCAGTAAAGGAACCCATAACCAAATTAGCACATGTAAAGCTAGTGCCTAAATTCCTATATGCTCTCTAGTAAAAGCCAACTCCCTTATAAAAAAACTCTATGGTAGGATGCCCAAATGGCTTCAACCCAACCCAGCGGTAAGTCAATGGAAAGTCAGATACAAAATGATCAAAAAAATCAATAATAACATTCAAACATGAATGATACTTCTCTTTGGAAAAACGGACAAACTTGCATTTAGCTAAGTGCCTAGCACAATGCTCCCATAGCAGATGCTGCAAAATGATATTATGGGCAAAAATAGTAACTATGTGTTAGGAGCCTACCTACTTTACATCACTCTACAAAATGTCCAACTGCATGTACAGATGACCTAGAAACATAGGGGCCAATGGCAAACTCATCTCGGCAAATATCTTTATGGCCAATCGGAAATAAAGAGGTTTTACAACATAATGAGGGTGAGAGCCAAAAATGAACTTACAGCGCCAGAACACAACAAAGGCCGCACGGTGGACTACATCGAAAGCCTTGGAGAAAGCCTCAACCCAATGCAACAACTTCGTGTTGCCACTCATCCCTTTGTTCAACTCGGCCTTCACGTCCTCCTCCTCGGGGAAAAGCTTAATATTACTTAGGTATACTTCACCAAGGATGGGCAACAACAGTTGATTCGCCACATTCTCCAAGGTCACGGTGATCTCGCCACAAAAAAGGAAGAAGGTATGGGTGGCGATACACCATCGGTGGACTAAATGAAGAAGGTTGAACAAGTCCCTATAGTTGGACAGGCAACGCAATGAAATAATAGCCTTCAACATGCCGGCATGCTGCAACGCCGCCATGAAACCCTTATCGGACAACTCTTCGTTTATCCACTCCTTCCAACCCAAAGAGGTACCCGACCCAAATTTGAAAAGGATGTGCACGAGAAGCGAAGTTCCTTAGCGTAAATCAAGATCGGGGATCGAGGAAGCCAAAGGGGCCCAAGACACCTCCGTGTCACGGTGGCAAATGGAGAGCCACACGCGGCTTGGCAGCTGAGGCAAGTAGTCACCGGGCGCCACGGGGAAATGGGTGTGGGTGTCGTACTACAGCGCACTTGCTGTTTGGGTCGTGACCCCCTTCCTCCTCCTCGGAGCGTTTCAATTCGAAGAAAGGAGCATCTTCACCCACGATTTTGGTAGAAGGGTCATCGGCGGCAATCTTTTTTCCCTAAACCCTCACCTTTCACTGGTGTCATGATGGGTTACTTGATCGGAGTAAATTGGTAGGGATATTTTGAGAAAAAAGACATGGTGAAGGAAAAGGAATGAAAAGATGTTCTGAACGAATAATGAAAAGGGAATAAGTTTAAGTACTAATGACAATAAAGATGACACGAAAGGATGCAATGGGTCAGCTGCCAAAAGACGCATCGCATTAATGGAGCAGAACCTGTGTTTCAGAATAACTGCTAAACTGGGAAATTTGAAGAGACAACACTGTTCACAGCAAGAAATAAAATAAGGTAGGCCTCACTGTTCAAAAAACCCGCGAAAAAAAAAAAAAAAGACTTTTCTGTTCGAATATGAATTGCAGGAGCAGTTTATATGCTCAGGGGGCTAAATGTTGATGCCCATTTTAGCAAAAGGGCCCAATGATAGAAGAAGCCCAACAACAACAACAACAATAATAATAATAATAAAATTGAAGAAAGAAAAAGTAGTAAAGTAAAAAAAAACTATTGAAACCCGAATGGCAGGAATAATGCTCCATAAGCCCATAAAATAACAAAGTGGCTCCAAAGCAAGCAAGCGGGCCAAGGAAGCCCCAAGAAAGGAATTAGTAAATGGGTTGGTTTAAAGGCCAATAAACCCAAAAGTAAAGGATATGGTAATTGGGCTCAGGAAGCCCAAAAGATTTAGCAAAAGCCCATGAGAATGTAAGAAGTATGAAAGAATGAAATAGGCCAAGGATGCCCCAAGGAATGAAACGGGCCGAGGATGCCCAAGGAATAAAATGGGCCGAGGAAGCCCAAGATGTTATATAGACTGACCTAGAGGAATATGGACTAGAGGAAGGAGTAACGCATTAAGCTAGCATGGCAGACCCAGAGGGAGCCCAGCAAACACAAATTAAACGATATCATGGCAGAAACAATGCAGTGACGTGGCAATAGTACCAGTTAGCCCATAAACTACAAAGTGAAAGGAGACAGGGGCTAAATTAAAGGAGAAAAAGCTCATACCCAAGTAATACCCAACCCAAAGAAGAAACCAAATGCAAAGAACGAAGACCTAATGACTCCTCCACGCCACAAAGAGTTAAACGAGCAACAGAACATGCAGTAGGACCAGACAAACCCACAGGTAATGGCAAACGCGTGAACACTAGACAAGCAATGGACTCATATGAGAGTGGAGCATGCACAAGACTCAGGTACCACCCACATGTACCTAGCCAATACAGGGCTGGTGGGCCATGGGTTAGAGGTA
Organism: Quercus ilex subsp. ballota; assembly: GCA_032727855.1. Taxonomy (NCBI): domain Eukaryota; kingdom Viridiplantae; phylum Streptophyta; class Magnoliopsida; order Fagales; family Fagaceae; genus Quercus; species Quercus ilex. The sequence goes on from CM064909.1 coordinate 31,744,251, forward strand.
AGAGAGGGTATGGTTTGGTAGTGGGGAGAAGAGGGAAGCCTATTGTGGGGTTCCCGCTCAAGCTCTTTTGGGGGAAATGTCCTGTTGGGATGACACACCACCCAAAAGAGACAAGATGAGTTAGAATCACTATGTGCATGCTATAGGAGTTAGTAAGAGAGAAACCCAGCCCTTATCTGGATAAGAGTGCCACGGGAAGCAAGAAAACAAAAAAAACTTCTTTTGTCTGAGAATGAAGCATGGTGCGACCAACACAAGGTAGTGGTGGTGGCTGGGTAGCTAGTAGACTAGTGGGCAGTCCGAGAAGGACACCCACAACAGGCCAAAAGTAGTTGAGGGGTAAAATGGTAAATCTTATCATGGCAGACAGTATAAAAAGGCCTTAGCTATGCATAGTAAACAACAACAAGGATAAATAGGAGAAAACACAGAAAAACAGAGAAGTATGAAACAAAGAAAACATAGAAGATAAACAAAGAAAATGAGATAATCGAGAAGAAGCAAAACAGGAGTGTGAGGAATGGAAAGCATGCACTGATAGGTTACCCACTTCTCCTCCTCTCAATAGCCTGTTCTTTAGCAAGTTAAGAATCTGAGATTAAGCCACTTAGGTCCATTTTCCAAAGTAGGTAATTTCTATAGCATATTCCTCTACGAGATTACCCACATTGGAGACTAGTTCCTTCTTGGACTTAAATCTGTCAAGAAGCCAAGTTTAGCAGACTGACCCTTTTCTTCTTTTATTACAATTGTTAAAGTGCTAATGTTATCTTTCTTGTTACTAATCCATTCCTGCAATACTTCTATTATCATGTTTTCCTTTGCATAATTATTTAAATATTATCTTTGATCGGTAGCAAGCACTTTTGTTAAAATATTTTAGCTATCCTGCTATATTGTGTTTCTCTTGCTATAACATTTTTGTGACAGTGTTTTCTGCCATGGGCTCGTGACTTCATCAAGATTCCTATCAGGGGTTCCAACTTGCGCACAAGCTAGCCTAAGGTGGGTTTCCATTAAGCTAGTCCTGACTCTCCTATCCCAGAATCATTAGACCATAGTACGACGGGAGTAGCCCAGCCCAATACATAAAAAGGCCCCCCACATTCTCTAATGGCTCTCTAGTCCACAGATTAATCTATCTACCTCAAACCCAACATTTTACAATAATAAGTCTTAATCTCAAAATTTTGGGATAAAAATCCTTAACAAATTAGTTATGGTTAGGCATGTATTTTTTTTTTTTTTTTTCCTCCATTCAATTCTATCTAAAGTCATACTCTCGGTTAATTCTTTAATTGTAAAGTTTTTGTAATTACTTTTACTAATGTTATTTTTAGTCTTCCTTTATCTTTTTTCGTTTCCTAAACTTAGATCAACTCTCTCTTTCTAAAATATATACCTATGATTATGGACTACTATAGAAAAAATAAAATAAAAATAAAATTTGAGTAATTCTAGGGATATCACAAAAGTCTACAATATAAGCCTTACAAGCTAGCTAGCGTATCATCAATCTAAAAATAATACAGTAATTCATATATTATTAATTTATTATGGTATTTAAGTAGCACTAATCATATTCTTTCTACACCATTTTATAATTTTTGTCCTAAAAATTGTAATAACATTAGCATTTCCCTTAAAATCTACTATAATATATTATTACTAAAGCTCAACGAGTTTTCCACGTGTTGTGTTTGCTTCTTCTACAAAATGAAATACGGCTAGATTAAAGATGATTTGGACCACATTTTAATTTTTCCATGGAGAATGAAACTTTGTCCGTGTCAATATTTCACAATAAGTATCTGCCACATGTCAATAATAAATGAGTCGTTGCAACATCTTAGTGTTGCAGCCTATCAAAGCAATAACTTATTGCAAAGAAATTATTGTTACTATTTCATTTAATTGATTGTGCACCATTAATCTTGATGCAAAAATGTGGGTTCCAGTTAGCTCAATTGGTAAAGTCTCTAATGGTTGTATAAGAGATCTAGGGTTCAATCTCCACCTACACCAAAAGCTAATTGGTGTCTTGGTCTGATGATAAAGAGCTATCATCAAGACCGAACGCCATAAGTTAAAAATTCTCTTAAAAAAAAAAAATCTTGACACAAAAACTATCACTGTAAAAACCTTATTTTTAAAAAAAATTTAAAAACCTTTTACTGCAAAAAAAATTCTTGCAGCGAAAACTTTTCTTGCAACAACCTATTGCAATGACTTTGACTTGTTGCAACGAAAAAATTCATTGTAATAAATTTTTTTCCTTGTAGTATACTCTGAGTTTCTGATTGGATACTGATGATGCCGAAAAACCACCAGTGAGTCACACGATATTCGTGCACTCTAAACAGTACTTGCACAACAAAAAGGAGAAGACCTAACAGAGAGCACCGGTGTGGTGCTGGCCAAATACCCTCACAAATCGAGGTACGCATAATTAACCCCTCTAGAGCACTCTAGAGTTGTAACAAGTTCTAACTTGACTTTCGGAGGGTATTTGGCTGGCACTATACCGGTGCTTTCTGTTAGGTCTTCTCCTTTTTGTTATGCAGGTGCTGTTTAGAGTGCGCGAGTATCATATGACTCACTGGTGGTTTTTTCGACATCATCAGTTGGCGCCGTCTATGGGAAACGTTTTGCTGCGATCCGCAAGCCATACAGTAGTTTCCCGGATAAAAGAGTTGCATGGTGCTTACTAGCTCGATGGCAACCATAAACGACGTTTAAAAAGAAGAATCACCCACGACTGCCATCGAGAGACAAGTTCAAACTCTCGCTGCCGCAGTGGAACGCCTTACCAAACAAAACCACAATTTGGAGGAACAGTTGCATCAGAAGAATGCAACACCGAATAACCAAAAAGATGATCAAGAAGGGACTAATGCTGAAAGAAGGAACCAGGAGGGACCCGAAGGTAGCAACGCTCCAAACCAACAGGAACGACAGGAAACCAGCCGTCCCTTCGGTTTTGACGCGGCCCCCCCTTACATGGTCACGGAGATGCAATTGATGAAAGAAAGGATGGATCTTATGATGAACACCCTTAAAGGACGGATGTCTAGCGACCTCGACGACTTGGTTCACAGGACCGATTCGCCGTTCACTACGTCTGTCAACTCCTTCCCCCTGCCACAGAAGTTTCGCATGCCATAAATTGAGAGCTATGATGGAGCCAAGGACCCGCTTGATCATCTAGAGACCTTTAAGACCTTGATGCACCTTCAAGGATTAGCAGACGAGATCATGTGTAGGGCCTTCCCTACAACGCTAAAGGGCTCGGCGAGAATTTGGTTCAGCCGGTTGACAACCAACTCTATCAGCACTTTCAAAGAGCTGAGCGCCCAATTCACTTCGCGCTTTATTGGAGGGCATTAGTACAAGAAGTCCATTGCATGCTTGATGAGTATCAAGCAACGGAAGTATGAAACGTTGAGGTCTTACATAGCCCGCTTTAATAAGGAAGCGCTCTCGATCGACGAGGCCGACGACAAAATACTTGTAGCAGCATTTACGAATGGGCTGAAAAAGGGTAAGTTCTTGTTTTCACTATACAAGAATGACCCGAAAACTATGTCAGATGTGCTTTACAGGGCCACTAAGTACATGAATGCCGAAAACGCTCTACTAGCTCGTGAGGAAAAGCCCAAGAAAAGAGAAAGGCAGGAAGATACCCGCCAGGAAAGGGGACGGAAGATAGCGAGAACCGGAGAGCGAAGGGATGATAGGCGATCTAAGCCCCCTCGGGGAGGTTCATGAGCTTCACTCTATTGATCACCCCAGTCGACCAGGTCCTAATGCAAATCAAGGACGAGGGGACATTAACTTTCCCAGGAAAGCTGAAGGGAGACCTCAACAAGCGGTCCAGAGACAAATACTGTCGCTTCCACCGCGACTACGGACATGACACAGCTAACTACTATGACCTAAAACAGCAGATTGAAGCACTCATTAGGCAAGGGAAGTTGCAGAAGTTCGTTAGCAAAGAAAGGGCAGACCCGCTCGCTCAGGAGCAAGCTCCCCAACGAGACAACGAGCACCCGAGACAGCCCTTAGGAGACATAAGGATGATTGTGGGGGGTGTGACCACCAGCAGCTTATCGAAAAGGGCTCGGAAGACTTGTCTTAGAATGGTCCAAAACGTTCAGCTCACCGGTGCCATCCCGAAGATGCTGCGAGTCGACAACCCAGTTATTGGCTTCTCAGAAGAGGATGCCCGACGCCTCCACCATCCGCATGACGACGCGCTAGTCGTTAGCATCCAGGTAAGAGACTATAACATATACCGGGTCGTAGTCGACAACGGGAGTTCCGCAGATATTCTCTATTACCCAGCATTCCAATAGATGTGGATCAGTAGAGAGCGATTAACCCCAACTAATGCTCCACTCGTCAGGTTCGGAGGAACCAAAGTGTACCTCCTTGGCACGGTCACATTACCGGTTACAATTAGAGATTACCCCCAACAAATCACTAGGGATGTTACATTCCTCGTGGTCGATTGCTCCTCGGAAGACTTGTCTTAGAATGGTCCAAAACGTTCAGCTCACCGGTGCCATCCCGAAGATGCTGCGAGTCGACAACCCACTTATTGGCTTTTCAGAAGAGGATGCCCGACGCCTCCACCATCCGCATGACGACGCGCTAGTCGTTAGCATCCAGGTAAGAGACTATAACATATACCGGGTCGTAGTCGACAACGGGAGTTCTGCAGATATTCTCTATTACCCAGCATTCCAATAGATGCGGATTAGTAGAGAGCGATTAACCCCAACTAACGCTCCACTCGTCAGGTTCGGAGGAACCAAAGTGTATCCCCTTGGCGCGGTCACATTGCCGGTTACAATTGGAGATTACCCCCAACAAATCACTAGGGATGTTACATTCCTCGTGGTCGATTGCTCCTCTACCTACAATGCCATTATCAGACGACCCACCCTTAACTCCTGGAAGGCCGTAGCTTCGACCTATCACTTTGCGCGGTCACATTACCGGTTACAATTGGTGATTACCCCCAACAAATCACTAGGAATGTTACATTCCTCGTGGTTAATTGCTCCTCTACCTACAATGCCATTATCAGACAGCCCACCCTTAACTCTTGGAAGGCCGTAGCTTCGACCTATCACTTGAAGATCAAATTTTCCACTGAGTACGGAATAGGAGAGTTGTGAGAGGACCAGTTAGCTGCGCGCGAATGCTATGTTGCGATGCTGAAAATGGATGACCATTTGCCAACCATGAGCATAGAAGAACAACGGACGGGGGCAGAACCCATGGAGAGGCTCGAGAAGATACCCCTCGATAGCTTCAAGGCGAACAGATCCACCAAAATTGGTACTCTCGCTAGCTCGGCAACACACTCAGCACTCATAACCTTCCTTAAGGAAAATCAGGATGTGTTCACTTAGAGCCATGAGGATATGCCAGGAATTGACCCTTCAGTTATGGTGCATAAGCTGAATGTGTCGCCATCCTGCCTACCTGTTCGATAGAAGAAGCGAGTCTTTGCCCAAGAACGAGACCGAGCGATAACAGAAGAAGTCGGCAAGCTACAAGAAGCAGGCTTCATTAGGGAGGTGTACTATCCCAACTGGTTAGCCAACGTGGTAATGGTGAAGAAAGCCAATGGAAAGTGGAGGATGTGCGTGGACTTCACCGACCTGAACAAAGCATATCCCAAAGACAGCTATCCCTTCCCACGGGTCGACATTCTAGTAGACTCGAGGGCCCAGCACAAGCTGTTAAGCTTCATGGACGCTTTCTCCGGTTACAACCAAATTCGAATGCACGAAGCTAATCAGGAGAAAACCACATTCGTAACTAGTCAAGGACTCTTCTGTTATAAAGTGATGTCGTTCGGCTTAAAAAACGCAGGGGTGATGTATCAGAGGCTTATGAACAAGATGTTCACGCAACAGATTGGGAGAAATGTCCAAGTCTACGTTGACGATATGCTGGTGAAAAGTCGAAGGGAGGAAGATCACTTGGGGGACCTCAAGGAAACATTCGACACTCTTCGCTCTTACAACATGAAGCTTAATCCAGGAAAGTGCGCCTTCGGAGTGACAGCAGGAAAATTCCTAGGATTCATGGTGTTACAGAGAGGCATCGAGGCTAACCCGGACAAGATTCGAGCCATAATGGAGATGGCACCGCCAAAGAATGTGAAGGAAGTACAAAGCCTCAACGGCAAAATAGCTGCACTGAATAGATTTGTGTCGAGGGCAACGGACAAATGTTTACCCTTCTTTCACACACTAAAGAAATCTTTCGAGTGGACTGCCGAGTGTTAGCAAGCATTTGAGGAGTTAAAAACCTATCTCTCTTCCCCGCATTACTAAGTCCCTTGCAGCCTAGCGAGGAGCTTTTCCTCTATTTGGCCGTTTCCCCTGCCACTATCAATGCCGCCCTGGTCAGAGAAGAAGAAAGAGTGCAGAAGCCCGTGTACTACGCCAGCCGGGCACTCTGCGGTGCCGAAGAAAGATACCCGCCAATGGAGAAACTCGCCTTCGCACTAGTTTCTGAGGCACGCAAGCTCAAGCCGTATTTCCAAGCCCACACGGTGACTATCCTAACCGACAAGCCTTTGCGATGGGCAATGCGCAACCCTGAAGCTGCTGGCCGATTAGCCCTATAGGCCATAGAGTTGAGCGAGTTCGACATCCAGTATCGCCCACAAATCGCCGTTAAAGGACAGATCATCGCAGATTTCATAGCAAAATTCACAAATGACAAGGACAAGGGGGCAAAAGAGTCTCTCCAGTGGAGAATACACGTATACGGATCATCTAACAAGCAGGCGGGGGGAGCCGGCATCGTATTACTATCACCTGAAGTGGATGTGGTCGAATGTATGGTCCGCCTCGATTTCCCTACCACCAAAAATGAAGCGGAGTACGAGGCTGTAATAGCAAGAGCCGCGAACGTGGTCGTCTACTACGATTCTCAGATCGTTACCAACCAGATAAATGGGGACTACGAGTATCGGGGTGAAAGAATGAAGAGGTATTTGAACCAAGCAAAGAAGAGGGCAGATGAGCTGAAGGCCAAATTCATGCAAATCCCCCGGGGAGAAAACGAGCAAGCCGACCGCTTGGCCAAAGCTACCTCGACCGAACATATGACCACCATAGATAATGTACTCTCTTTTGTTCAGCTCTCCCCACTTATAGATTCCATCGATATGCAGGTAATAGGCTCTGAAAGCAATTGGACCACGTAGTTAGTCTCTTACTTAAAGAGCGACATATTGGCAGACGGAAAGGAAGCTACAAGAATGCTGAAGGTCCAAGCAGCGAGATTCGTCCTGATAAGAGACGTCTTGTACAAAAGAGGTTTCTCCCGCCCCTACCTAAGATGCTTAGGTCCTGAAGAAGCAGACTACGTTATGAGAGAGGTACACGAGGGAATCTGTGGAAACCACTCAGGGTCGAGATCATTAGTGCACAAGCTAGTGAGAGCAAGATACTTTTGGCCAACCATGCAGAAGGATGCCGAGGCTTATGTAAAGACCTGCGACAAGTGCCAAATGTTCAGCAAACTCACCCAGATGACGGCACCGTGGCCATTCGCTCAATGGGGACTAGACATCATGGGGTCATTCCCTACGGCAATATGACAGTTGAAGTTTCTGGTAGTGGGCATCGACTACTTTACGAAATAGGTGGAAGCTGAAGGCTTGGCCACCATTACGAAGAAGAACGTACGGAGTTTTGTCTGGAGATGTATCATATGCAAATTTGGCATTCCTAGGGTCTTAGTCTCGGACAACGGAAAGCAATTCGACAACGACTCCTTCCAGGACTTTTGCTCGCAGTTGGAGATACGGAACCACTACTCCTCCCCCGCCCACCCTCAAGCTAACAGACAGGTCGAAGTCATGAACCGATCCTTGCTCAAGATTATCAAGACTCTGCTCGAGGGGGCAAAAGGTATATGGCCTGAAGAGCTGCCAAGCATACTTTGGGCGTACAGGATGACGGCGAGGACGCCCACAGGGGAGATGCCATTCCAACTAACATACGGAAACGAAGCGGTCATCCCAGCCAAAGTCAGACTCACAAGCTACAGGGTACACAACCATGACGAAAGCAAGAACGAAGAAGCTATACGTCTACAGCTCGATCTAGTAGACGAAGTCAGGGCAACGACAAAACAAAGGCTCGCGAGGTACCAAGACCGCATGGCCAAGCACTACAATTCTCGAGTCTAACACAGAAACTTCCAGGTTAGAGATCTCGTTCTAAGGAAAGTCATGGGCACTGCAAGAGATCCAACCCAAGGAAAACTCGGCCCAAATTGGGAAGCACCTTATTGAGTCATAGCATGGCAGAGGAAAGGCACCTATCACCTGGAGACGCTTGACGAACGGAAGCTGCCACATTCTTGGAATGCTGAACACTTACGGAAGTACTACCAGTAGAGATGGCGACGTGAAGAACAACACCCCCTTTTTCATTTATAATTTATTGCAGCAAATTTTAGTTATACTCCTCAAATTTATCATTTTAGTTTTTGCTATAATAAGCCCCAAGGGCAGATTTTTACTTTAGTTTTTGCTACAATAAGCCCAAGGGGCAGGATTTCTTTTCTTTAGAACTACTTTTTTCTATAAATGCATGGCAATAAGATGAGTTTATTCAAAACGACTGATGTTTCTTATTTACTTACAAGTTCACAAAAAAGTGGACCTCAAGAAGAGTCTAAGTCCCTAAAAAAGTGGACGACCTTAAGTCCACAAAATGTACGAAGCTATAAAGCTGACAGTCTAATAAAGGATCGACGAGTTGGCCAAGTCCATAAAATGGACGAAGCTATAAAGCTAACGGTTTGATAAAAGACCGACGAGTTGGCCAAGTCCACAAAATGGACGAAGCTATAAAGCTGACGGTCTGATAAAGGACCGATGAGTTGGCCAAGTCCACAATATATGAAGCTATAAAGCTAACGGTCTAACAAAAGACTAACGTGTTGGCCAAATGGACGAAGCTATAAAGTTGACGATATAATAAAAGATTGACGAGTTGGTCAAATCCATAACATAGACAATGCTACAAAGTTGACGGTCCCACATGAGTGACCTCATCTCAAAAAAGTAATAAATTATCAAAACCTGGTAAGTCCATAAGGTGGACGACCTTGTCCCAGGATAATAGAAGGTTGTTAAAACCCCAAGAAGCAACAAATTAAAAGTTTGTAAAAAAGACAAGTCCGTTGGTCCATAAAAGTGGACGAATCCAACACAATAAAATAGATGAAGTCATTTAATGTGACGGGCTCACCAAAATGACCGTCTACTCATAAAATTGTCAAAATTGACGGCCTTACTGAATGACCATTTGGATGGTCATCAAAGCCGGTGGCCTCAGAAAAATACCATAGTTGAACGATGGACAACGACAAAGGTGGACGGATCAACACTATTCAAGTTTCGATCCATACTTAGGCCGATGGGTTCAATAGACAATAAAGTCTACAAAGTAGATGTCCCCAAGGGGATGAGTCTATAAAGCAGACGGGCGTCTCTAACTTATGAAAACGCTGCATACAAGCACAAGATACAGTGCATACATGCCAAAAATGACGGATACTAATATCATAAATAATAATGTAACACTTACAAGTAAAAAAGCCCAAAGACATAGAGGAGCTTAAAAGCATTGTTTAACAGAATGTAAAAACTACAAAAATAAGGCCAACACTAAGCAGGAGCATTCTTAGAGACCCCGTCATCTTTATCCTTGGGATGAAGCTCTTCTACATCCAAGAGTTCAACAGACGGATTGGAAGCAGGAACAGGAGGATTGGCAGTAGGCTGGGCCAAAACAACGCCACTATCTTCATGTGGGGGGGAATCCTCAGGGTCGTCACCATCAACAACGACGGCGTCATTAGCAGGCGTTATCGGAGGGGCGTCATCCAAGGTGATCCCAGATAGATCCAGCTCAGGAAAGGCTGACGCAACTTGCTTAAGGCAGTCGTCAAATCCAGTGTCGTAGTATCCACCACAAGAATCGATGAAGGAATTTGATGCCTTGAATTTTTGGACCGCGTCAGCCCCAGCCATCTCCACCTACCCACGAAGGGTCGTCAGCTCTTGTTCTAACTTCTCCTTCTGACGACCCGCCTCCTTCAACTTCTGCTTCGTCTCTTTCAGCTCGACGTTCAGAAGATGGACGGCCTCTTTGTACTGCACCTGCTGGTTCAGCAAGTTAGTGTTATGCTTACTAACGTGAGTGATGACTCCCTCCTTGGCCACACACCAATCCTGGAGCGCTTTTACATATACTAAGGCCTAATAAAGACATAGCCGTCAGTCAATAAATAAGAAAAGATAATAAGAGAAAAACCAGATAGAGGAGACAACTTACCCGTGTTAGGTCAAAAAAAGTTGATGCCCCCAAGTCCTCCGTCCCAAACAAAGCACAAGGATCGATATCCGTCGATTTTATGAACGATTCTACCACGTCGACGACATAATCCTTGTGCGTCAGCAGGCAATGGGGCCCCTCGAGGACAGGACCAGAAGGGGTCATCATCCCCTTTCCGGCTCCATGACTTGATTTGGGGGATGACTTCTCTAGGGGCTCATTTCCAGAAGTGACGGCCACCTTTTTAGACTGACGGCCATCTTTCTCGTCGGGTTTCCTCTTCAACGAACCCTTAGTGACGGTTTGAGGGGCTGACGTGGAGGTCAAGTCCCCCTTTGCCCTCTTCTCCTCCTTCTGACAGGCAGTAGCAGCCCTTATTCGTTGCTTAGCTGACTCCATCTCTGCAAAGATACCAGATACATATCAGAAAAAAAAAATTTGACGACAAAAGCTGAAATGACGGGATCACAGGAAGAGACTACTCACGACGGCGAGAAAATTCTTCTAGCTTGCGAGCTTCAGGCGTCGGTTCAGGACCCTTGCAGTATGCGTGAAGGGTGTCAAGAGTAATTAAATCTCGACACGTTCGCTCCTCTAAAGGTATCTCTAGAACCCGATGGATAAAATCCCTCTGCTCTCCGGTTATAAGAGGGCGAGTGTTACCTGAAAAAGAAAAACAAGTAAACATTAAAACACTTTAAAAGATAGAAAAGCGAATACATGTAAAAGCTGACGGGGATAAAAGCTGTTGGCTAAAACCTGAATCCCTGACAAAAGCCCAAGTATTATCAAAATAACCTTGAGGCATTGTCTCCCATTCTTCCTGATGGCACACCCAGTCTGTCCCTTCAACAAAAAAGTACCTACTCTTCCAAGCTCTATTTGAATCTGGCATCTCAGACACTAATCTCAAATCCCTCTCCCTGGCGGCGAAATGGTACATCCCCTTAGAAGAAGACAGGTGCTGGGGTCTATAACAGTAGAAGAATTCATCTAAGGAAAGCTGACGATGTCCTCCACTCAGACGACCCCATAAGACCTCAACACTTATAAAAATCCTCCACGAATTAGGAGCAATTTGGCTAATGGACAACCCTAGAAAGTCAGCCAACTGACGGTGTAAGGCCGTCAGGGGCAGTCTGAGCCCCGCAGCGAAAATGGCATCATACATACCCACGTCTGCGGTTCTCCCCGTATAGCACTTTTCATTTTCCCTAGGGAGATGGATAGGAATATGATCTAGGATTTGGAAACGGACGCGCAACTCTTTGAAAACCTTATCACTCATTTTTGGTAAAAATTTGTTGACGGCCCATTCCTCAGGAAGGATGAAGGGATGGCTACCTCCAGGACTTCTTGAGGTTCCCTCACAAGACTCCTCGTCATCCTCACTTCCGTCACTATCCCTCTCTTCTTCCACCTCAACTTCACCCTCCTCACCTACTACCTCATCCTGACCTTCATTTCTGTGACTCCCTACCTCCTCGTCAGGAGATTGGGCTGACGTCTCTCTCTCCGTTGACCAGGAAAAGCTCTCGGACTCATCACCTAAACCAAATACCTCCTCGTAGCCCGCTCCATCACGGACCGACGACTAATCACTCGACGCGTCACTTGACATTTGACTACCTACAAGTGACGGTTTTATTCTAAGCACCTAGGATGACGGCCTCGCTATAAAGAAATCAACCGAAATAAAGCAAGTACAAAGAAAGGGAAAAAGGACTTATGATTTTTTAAAAATAGGTGACAGTTCTAGAAGCAACGGTAGAAACACGGGCAACGATGTTGAAGAGTTAACGGAACAAAGGCAACGGATCTTCTCTCAAAGAATGAGTAAAGATGAAATAGGAGAAATGAGGGGAAGAGGTGGATTATATATAAAGGGGAAGGGCACAGAAGACGAAGCGATGCCCTAGTCCAGAAGCGGAGCCAACCAGAGTGCGCCATGTGTCCGAGCATTTAATGATGGCTGCTCGAGGAAACACCTTTGAATTATTTTTTCTCTCTCTTGGCCAAAGTGAAAGTTAGCAACGAAAAATATTAAAAGCTCGAAAATGTGTCGAAAACACACGAGCAGTTTAGACCTCCAAATTAAAGTTACGGCTTGGTTAATTTTACACTAACTTAATACTTAAGTGCGGAATAGTGTAAACACAAGCGTATAAGCACAACAACTACTCTAATCCATATTTAAAGCAACACAGCAGTAAAAATGAAATGAACAAGAGTAGGGAAGAGAGATGCAAACACAGATAACACTGAGACGTGTTATCGAAGAGGAAACCGAAGAACTCGGCGAAAAACCTCTTCGCCACCCTTCAAGCGAAAATCGATCCACTAGACAATCAGTTGGGATACATGGGTTAGCAAGAGACCCTCCAAGCCTAATCTACCCGATGTAACAAAGCCCTCCAAGCTTCTACTCCAACAAGGCTTCTCAGAACCGTGTCTTGTCTTAGTTCTCTGGATCCCACAACAAGCTCCATGTTGCATCTGCCATCATCAGCTTCTTCCAATGCTTCCCAGTAGCACCAAAACGTCACTTCACACTCTGAAAGGGTATGGTAAGTGTTTGGGCTATTAACCTCTCAATGGTATGGAAATGAAGAGGTAGGAGATGAGGAAATTCCAAAAACAAATGTGTAGAGGATTGTGGGTATAACAATCTCTAACTCTTAAGGTGTTTTGCTAGGGTTTTCTCTCAAAGGCTCTCATCTCAATTGTGGGTAATATGGGTATATATAATGTGGGTACAGAAAGTGTGATTCAGACTTGACAGGCTAGCGGAACAGAATGCCTCGCAGGTGTCTCGCGGGAAGGCCTTACCCGCGAGATACTCGCAAGACACAGCTGTCTCCACCTAGCCTGACTCTTCGCATTCTAGCATGTGCAGGGCACATGTATCATTTCGTGGGAAGCTAAGTCGTGAGATACCCGCAAGAAATCTTCAATCTTTAAATGCTTGAGTCTTTATACTCTCTCTCTCTCTAACACACAACCCTTACAATGAAATCTCACAATAAATACAGGGTACAACAGATTGAATATAATTACAATCAAATTTAGCACAGAATATAAGCCAACAAAAACATATAGTTGTAAATAATAACTTTACAAATATAACTCCATAACCCGTCAATTAAAACTGACGGAGATATGGAGTAGGGGGCAACTGATAGCTAAAATTATAGCATGGAAGATACTCTAGATTCAACCCGTTAACTTTGCTCGTATAATGGAGCCTACAGCTTAAGCTGACGGGATAAGTGGTGGGAATAGCTGAAGACCTTAAGGCTGACGCCATTAATAAGCTGATGCCGATGTATAGCTGAAGGAAATAAGATAAACCGACGGTCCTAAATGTGACGACCTTATTAAAACTTGGCTTGACCACCACGCATGAGTATATAAGGAAATGACTTGTATCCCAAGCTAAGTGTTAATGTCCTACAAGGAAAGGATTCTGTAATCTACGCTCATAAGGACTCTTATAAGGAAAAGACTTCTACTCCAAGGAAGAGATGTCAACCTTCTACTACTATAAAAGCCCCAATACCCTTACAAATCGAGGTACACATAATTAACCCCTCTCTAGCACTCTAGAGTTTTAACAAGTTCTAACTTGACCTTCGAAGGGTATTTGGCCGGCACCACACCAGTGCTCTCTGTTAGGTCTTCTCCTTTTTGTTGTGCAGGTGCTGTTTAGAGTGCGCGAGTATCGTGTGACTCACTGGTGATTTTTTCGGCATCATCAGTTACTCACCCATGGAATTGGTTGATGACTGAGGACTTTGGAAAGACTTGTTATCTCTCATCTGCTGTGGGCCATGTCATTATTAAGGCAATTTTAATTCCTGTTGCCACCATACATGTGAGGGGATATGATGTCGCGGAAGTCTAAAGAAAGTACACACGATACTCTCTTTAATGGATAGAAACTAAACTGTTAGTTTCTGAGTACTAAACCTCGAATCCATGAGGGATTCCTTGAATTCACAAGGTGATAAATTGAAATTCACTAGAGAAAGAATTCAACAAAAAGTCTATATTTTATTAATAATCTATAACTGAATTGCTTTTGAAAGTTACAATGCGTTTAAATAGTAAAAAGAAAACCTAGAGTGGCTAGAAACCCTAAGGCTGCTAGAAAGCCCTAAGGCGGCTACGAAAGCATATAAAACTCTAATTTGACTAAACAAAATTAAAAACACCTAAAACAAGGAAATAAATAACCTAAACCTAAAATAACAAAAATTACATAAAAATACTAAAATTAAATATTAAACTGTGTCCTACAGACCCCTCCACTTGAAATAAACTCGTCCTCGAATTTATAGTCGGAATCTGAAATCTTTCGCTTCAAATAAACAAATACTTTGAATGCTTTAATAACTTAATCTGGTTTTGAAACTTGAATTCTTTATAAAGTGTAGCATAAAATTTCTTCTCATCTACCTTTAATTTATTTGCAACATCAAGCAACAAAGGGTTGATAATAAAATTAAAATTTTCTACTCGAAGAAAATCAACATATTGTGTAGTCACTTTTAACAAATCAACCAAAACCTAGGGATTGTGTGTGATAGATTCATCCTCATATTTAACCTCAATTGGATCTTCCACAATCAACTCAACCTTCTTTTTTTTGACTTCTTCATTAAATTTTTGAGAAATGGTATCTTCAAGTTTCAATTCAACAACTTGTTGCAAGTCTTGATCTATTTTAACCACTTCAAAATTTTCTTTAGAAATAGGCCGCTTCTTCTCAACGCTCAAACCCTTTCCTTTACTTGACACATAGACTTGGCTGTGATAATTTTGGTTTTGTGGTTGACCTTTCATGTTTTGAACATATTGCTTTTCATGTGAATATACAGATTTATAGTCAACACTTGTATAATTTAGTATATCATAATAGTCATTAGGAAACCATAAATCAATTAATACCTTTTTCATTCTTTGCCAAAAGCAAGTTGGATGTTTACGACGCCACTTTTTCTATCAATTTGAATGTCTTCCCACCATTCCTCTGCTTCATCATCCAATTTATTAGATGTAAGTTGTACTCTTTCTTCATCACAAATCTTCCAAAAATTAAAATACTCTTCCAAATCAAGAAGCCAGTTGTACGTGCAAGTTAGATTTGTAAAACTCAGATAAAAAGTGTATGAGATAGCTAACAATACATTTTGATGAAAAAGCTTTAAAACAATAAAAATGGAAGTTTTAACATCATAACGTCAAGAGAAAAAGAAAGTAGTGCAAGGAAAGTTAAGATGACAACGGGATGTACGTGGAAAAACTCTTTAAAAGGGGTAAAAAACCACAAGTGAGTAAGGGTGAATGTCCCTTACTTTGTCAAGCTTTCTATTGTATGAAAAAGGAGGTTTTCCTTGTACAGTAGTGGTGTTCTTACTAAAGGAGAGGTCTTTTCTCTATCTCACTTCCTCACAAACTTCCTACCATTCTCTCTATTGTTCTATCCTAGTTCTTACCCTAATAGTCCAGCAACATGTTCCTCTTATAGTCCGAGGAGTGTTGCTAGGTACACAAGACAGATGTCAAATTGTGATTCCCCCATTCGAACCCTAATACAGCTGTTGTAATATGTAGTGGCTAAAGGAGAAAGAGTAAGCAAGTTGAGGTCAGTATAGTGGTGTGAAAGGTGACACTGCCACTACGTGGGAAGCAATCCTTGGACAAGGAAAAGGGCATTGAGAGTAATGCACGTGTCCCCAATAGTGGTACAACACTAGCACAACTAATGGGAGGGAAGGATTTCATAACCTCTAACCAAAGAGGGTCACTATCTCCCTTTTGTGAGTGCTGGTTGTCCTTGTGAGTGCTAGGTGTCCATGTCAAGTGCAAATCTCACTTTTCCCCAAGATGGTCACGCCGTTGGCATGAATCAAAGATCCCTTCTCCCAATCAACATTCATTTTCCTTGCTCATAGCCATTCCATGTGTAGAGTCTGGATCCAGCCACGTTAGCATTCCTCCATACCTTGGCTGGTGTACTGTACACCTATTAATAAAATCCAACTTACACATATCTCTGTCAAAGAATGAAATTTTCTTGTAGTTAGGAATGTGTCTTTGAATGTATTCAACATTGTTGTTGTGAGATGATTTCCTAGCAAGAAGAGTAGCAATCTTTTGCTTGATTTTGCCTATAATTTGCCAACTCTTTTTAAGAAATTGTTGATTCTCATCACGAACCTCTTTACGAAACTCGAGGAACTCAGCCTTAGTAAGGATTGTGTTGTTGACGTCGTTGTCGTCGTTGTTTTTGTGGTGGTCACCGTCTTGCCGGTTAGCCAATAGACCAAGGTAAGTCAAGGCTCTGATACCAACTAATGTCACGGAAGCCTAAAAAAAGTACACACGATGCTCTCTTTGATGGATAGAAACTAAACTGTTAGTTTTTGGGTAGTAAACCTCGAATCCACGATGGATTCCTTGAATCCACAAGGTGATAAACTGAAATCTACTAGAGAAAGAATTTGACAAAAAGTCTGTATTTTATTAATAATTTATAACTGAACTGCCTTTATAGGCTACAATACGTTTAAATAGTAAAAAGAAAATCTAGGGTGACGAGAAACCCTATGGCAGCTACAAAAGCATATAAAACCCTATTTTGATTAAACAACATTAAAAGCACCTAAAACAAGAAAATAAATAACCTAAGCCTAAAATAACAAAAATTACATAAAAATACTAAAATTAAATATTAAATCGTGTCCTACATCAAAATATAAACATGGCATCCTCAAGCATCCCCAAAATTTCTCTTTAGAGTACGATTTTGAGAAGAAGATGGAGGTCATGCTTGCACATAAAGTTGATGTAAAGAAGTCGGATGACGTCAAGGTAGTTATCCATATTATCTTCAATGTTGTTCTTGAAAAGTGCGTTGAAAAGAATATCCTGAAGATTCAAAGCATATGTATGATATGATATCTCGATGTGATGGGACAACAAACAGATGGGAAAATATTGTTAACCATCCATCACTATGGAATTGGGATATGAGAATTACATATCATGTATGTTGTTTAAGAGCATCCACATCAGTCCTTCTAAATTTTCTGTCTATTTTACTCAAAAAAACCTACACTTTCTATCTTATACTATCACTTTTATAAAGCACCCACATCAGTTTATCTATTTTACAAGATATTTCAATAAAATATTCATTCTTCTCAATTTTTTTATTATTTCTCTCAACTTTCTTTACCTATATATGTGCGCTCTCTCTCTCTCTCTCTCTCTTTTTTCTACCTTCTCTCATTCTTTTTCAAAAACCAAGCTTTGGCGATCCACGAACCAAGCTCCACGACCGGCCGATCCACGAACCAAGCTTCACGACCCAAATCCTTTCTTCACCGGCCGATCCACGAACCAAGCTCCGACGACCTAAATCCTTTCTTCACCGGCCAATCCACGCTCCACAAGCACCGATCTATCTCTCTGTTGGTTTAACCGAGATCTCCCTAGCTCCGATCCACAAGCACTGATCAGTTAGTGTATCTCCCTAACTCCAATCAGGCAAGACCCATACCCATGAGCTATGATCAAGCGAGACCCACGAGCTCCGATCATTCTAGTTAAGCACCGAACATTCCGATAAGCACTGATCTCTCTTTGTTGTTTGTCCGTTTGGGTTTGTTTGTGTGTGGGTATGTTTGTGTATCTCTGTGGTTTTTTTTTTTTTTTAGCAAGTTTATCTTTGTGTTGATTTGTCTGTGTGGATGTGTTTCGGTTAATTTTCAGTTGATTTTGGGTTAATTTTTTTTGTTGATTTTGGGTTAATTTTCAGTTGATTTTGGTTAATACTCTGTGCTAGGTAGGACTGATATCAGGTCGGGTCGGTTTTACTGCCACCTGTAACCCAACTTGATAACAATCGGGTTTATCAGGGAGAAACCCGACCCAACCCAGAAAGTACGGGTCTCGGGTCGGGTGGTTGGGTATTGGGTCGAGTTTGTCTTTTTTTTTTTTTCCCCCCAAAAAAACGCACTATTTCTACATTAAAATTCTCTCTTTCTCTTTCTCTCTCTCTCTCTGCTATGGTGGCTGAAAGGTAAAACCCTAGACGATAAACAAGGCTGAGTCTCCAACGAAAAAAATGCTTTCAACAACAACAATAGCAACAGCAATAGCTACGAACATTCACCACCTGCGCACGTTAGCACGTACCATTCCTTTTAAGATTCTCATTCTCGTTCTCTCTCTCATGACGCCACCATGTCTAGGTCCATCTTTCTCTCTCTCTAGCTCGAGATTTTAGGGTTTATTTTCTCAAATTTCAGATTTTTTTTTCGGAGTTCACTGTACTTTGCTGAATCGTTCCTCCATTTTTCTTGGAATCTTGAGAAACTCGGTGCAAATATCAGTCTTTTTTTTTCTTTTTCTTTTTTTCTGGGTTCTTAGAGTGTTTGATTTATGGTTTATCTTTGCTATTTTAATGCAATATTAGTTGATTTCCTTTGTGTTAATTGAAAATATTATAGTGTTTTACTTTTCAATTATGGTGAATCTTAATGTATTTTAGTTTTATTTGAAATAGTTCATAATGGGGTATTGGATCGGTTTCGCTTGTCTGATACATTAGTTGTTGTTGTTTTTTTTTTTTTTTTTTAAAAGATCGGTCGGGTCGGGTTGGACCTAAAACCAACTCAAACCTAAGGCAGACCCGAATATTGGACCCGAACCCGACCCAAGCATCCATTCAACCCGCCCAAGACCCTTCGGGTCGGGTCGGGTCAGTCGAGTGGGCCGGGTTGGCTGGGTCTATGCTCAATCCTAGTGCTAGGGTGGTTATTCTGGCGCGTTGGGTTGTTGTAATGGTTGGGGGAAGAGAAGTAGTTTGATGGAGAGAGAAAATAATAAAAAAATTGTTTACACACAAACAGTAACCGTGTATATATACACAGTTACTGTTAATTTGCACAGCCGGGTGTATATTTTGCACAATTTTACACCCACTGATGTGGGTGTTTTTTTGGCCAAAATGTGTAAAAAGGGCAGCTTTATGTATTTTGCAAGACTATCCATGGACTGATGTGAATGCTCTAAGACCATCAAACATCATGAAGAGTCACACTTTCTTCCATGTTAATAGAGCTAGAAAACTTTACACTAAACCAGACTATGGATGGAAATTAATAGATTTTATGCAATTTTTGCAGAATTTTGATTGTGCACTATATTCATGGTTGTCAGAATCGGGAGTCGGATCATACAATTATATGATCCTAAGATCAAGGACTTAGATTGTAGTAGGATCGTGCATTTTTCAAGATCCCATGTAGGATCGGTTGGATCAAGTGGTATCGGACCGATCTTATGATCCTAAACAATTCTACTAAAAACCCAAATTTGCTTTGAATTGGCATAAAAAAGAAAAAGTACAAACAACCCAATGGATGGAAATGACCCAATATGCCCTATACTATCAAAAGAACCTCGCTTCAAATTAACAACTTATTCCCTAAACCCCTAAAATCAACATGATTGGATTTTGCTTTTGGATATTGTACTATAGTTAGCTACTTAGCTAGTTGTCATTTGCAAACTTATCTTGGATTTTGAACTTGGAACTTAGTACTATAGTTATAACTTTGTGACTAAAGGTGTGAGTGGCTCCGGCGAATGATGGTGGCAGTGCTGGTGGTGGGATGTGTTGACGGTTGGGTTTTTCTTATTTTCTTTAATTATTTAATTTAGACAACTAAAATAATGAAGCCACAAAATTAGGATTTAATTCAGTAGATAAACATGTGACAAGTTTTTATTTGTGTAATATAAAGTAGAGTAGAGAAAGTTGGAGAGAATATTTGAACTCAATTTTATATGGTCAAGTTTTTTACCATTTTAATTTGAAGTGGTCAATGTTTATATACATTTTGTTCCATTCCATAATTGGAATTACCTATTCATTTATTTTTTAATAAAGAATTTCTAAACAATTGGATGGAAAAGTTATAATTTGTCACTAGTTATTACCTAGTTTAACCAGTGACAAATTAGACTTGGACAGCTTGTTTTAAAAAAATAATAATAATAATAAAAAGACAGAGCGATAAGAAGAAGAAAAGCAGAAGGTCTGGGCTAAAGTAGGCGAAGAAAGAAGTGGGCGATACGTTTTAGGGTGCTTCACCGTACTAGTCTTCACATGCAAATGCAATGCAAGTTTGTGGAGTCTAGTGATTCAATTTGAAAAATCAGAATTGGTAAAGTAAAAAAGACTTTATGTTTTGCCTTTGGACTTGCAATTGTTATTGCTGATGGTAAGGCCAGGAGTATGAAAGACCAAAGGGAACTCAAAATGGGTTGGGCTCATTTTTCAATCCCCGTTACAAGTTACAAAACAACTGGGAATAGCTTTAAAGTTTCAGTGGGCATATTAATACAATAAATTCAGGTTAGCTTCATTATTTTGTAATTGTGATTCGTGAACTAGGAATTTTAAATATGTTGCAGAAGATGTAGACAGAAGTGGGTGTTTATTGTTTTTGAATGGATAAATGGAGGGAGGCAGCTTTTCACTATTGTTTTCTGTTGACTGGCTCTTCCTATTCTTTCATTTCCCATGTGAAATGCAGAGGAAAAATGACTTGATAAACGCAGCATTTCACTGTAGAAGTGCAGGACTTGTCCATTGTTGGAGCCTTGGAGAGCATTGGAGCTACCAAACTTATAGTTGTTATTTTCTGGTAAACTATAAATACTGTCATTGTTTATGTCTAGTAGTAATTTTTTGTTTTGGCTGAATATGTATAGTAGCACTATTATATGAGTTTGTATTTTGTGTTTTGTTTGAGGCGTAGGTGTAATTTGCTCTTACTTTGTGTAAGAATCAGTATAGGGAAGCAGACCAAAGAATCAAATCAGTTTGACCAGTCCACCAACTGGGAAATGAAGCCAAGTCGGTCACTTTGACCAAAAAAGGGGTCCCCTTCTGACTCTTAATTCAGCGAACTTATTAGTTTCTTCTTGGGGCGACCTTATAAGTGATAGCGAAGTTGTATTTCTTATTGATTGATTTGTGACATTTGTCGTTTTTAAGTCTTAACTCTTAACTTAGCCAAGCAAGAGAACTTACAAAAGGCAGATACTAACACGTGAAACCATTAGAGTTCGTCAGAAACCATTAGAGTTCGTCAGTGTTATCTATAACAAAAATAAAAGCATGCTCATCAAAACCCCTGCTACTTTACAAGACTTTGGATTCTTGTGCAATCTCTCTCTCTCTCTCTTTCTCTCTCTCAATATCTAATTCTATCTTAATACGCATTATTTTTTTAATCTCTTGATGATTTCTAAATTCTGACACCTCTATTAGTTTTTGCCTGTGCCACTACGAAACACCTAGGCTTTGCAAATATATTGGAGCTTGTTCTCTAGAGGTTCTACAAACTATAATCTACACAAATGAACGTACTAGTTTCTTCCCTCGCTCTGTCTCATAAATTTCCCCCCATAGTTATAATAGTAAAGATATCAAATACAGTACTCACACCTCTCTCATATGCTTGCTTTTTAGCTGTAATGTAGCAAAACTTCCTCACACCTATATATGGCAAAGAAAAGCAGTAGCTCTTGGTTGACAATAGTGAAAAGGGCATTCAGGTCTCCAACTAAAGAGAATGAGAAAAGGAGTAGCAAAAGAAGAGATGAACATGATCAAGAAGAGGAAGAAAAAGTAACAAATATATAGGAGTATATACTATAAATGTTATCTATTTTTACCATGCAGATAACACTATTTTATTATATGAAAAGCTAATTTGTTAATTAAAGTATTTAATTTTGGGTTGATTTGTGCAGAAAAGAGAGAAAAGAAGATGGCTTTTCAGAAAGCCAAGTAGTCATGTTCAACAATGTGAAGCAAATGCAAGAACAAATACTACTGCAATTGCACCCGTGGTTCCAGTTTTGGCTGCAGAGCATCGGCATGCAATTGCAGTGGCTGCTGCCACTGCAGCCGCGGCTGAAGCTGCTGTGGCAACAGCCCAAGCAGCGGTGGAGATTGTTCGGCTAACTAGGCCTTCCAGTTTTGTCGGAGAACATTATGCTGCTATTGTCATTCAAACAGCTTTTAGAGGATACTTAGTAAGTATAATGCTAGCGGCACAATATTTTTCACAACTGCAGTCTGCTGATAAGGCTTGTTTTGATAGCAGCAACATCACTTTCATCCGAACTTGTCATTGACAACACTTCTATGATGCATCAATCACAGACCATATCAGTAATTGAAAAAAATATTGTGACCCTAAACCAATTGCATAAGAAAAAAAGTGCAAGAAACATATATACTTTTGCGGGTCATTGTTATTTCTTCATTTATCACAAGAAGAAAAGGCTCTGGAAGTAGTATTGATTTCTTATATATTGTTGTCCTTAAGAGTACATATTGATTTCTTATAGGCAAGAAGAGCTCTTCGTGCACTAAAGGGGCTAGTAAAACTTCAAGCTCTAGTAAGAGGGCACAATGTCCGAAAGCAAGCCAAGTTAACACTACAATGCATGCAAGCTTTGGTTCGAGCGCAAGATCGGGTGCGTGCTGATCAACGTGCAAGGCTTTCACATGAAGGGGGAAGAAGGTCCATGTTTGCCGAAACCAACAGCTTATGGGAGTCTAAATATCTTCATGACATCCGGGACAGGAAGTCCATGGTAATTAAGCTCTCTTCTCAAATCCTTCTAAGTACACCATATTTTTCTTAAATGGGTGCTATAACTTGCTACTGTATCACAGTCCAAAGATACATGTTGTGATGTGGATGATTGGGATGACCGCCCGCATACAAGTGAGGAGATTGACGCCATGTTGTTGAGCAGAAAAGAAGCTGCTTTGAAACGTGAAAAGGCTCTTGCTTATGCTTTCTCTCACAAGGTATGTTCTTCCTTACCATTTGTTTTTGGACAAAACTTTTCATACCTTAGATTTTCAATTCATATGATTAAAGTGGCCCATGAGCCACAAGGTTGTTAAAATAAGTATCAATTTTATTACAAAAACCTTACAAATTTACACAATGATATATATGATTTGTGTCATTTCAACAAAATAATAAATAAATGTCTTAATTATTTTTGTGTGGCTGGTGACATACTTAACATCACTAAGTTGAATTTAATTATACTTGAGGGAAAATAACACATTTTGTACCCGTTTGGATACAGCTTTTTCCATGTCTGCGTTTTTTTTTTTTTTTTTTTTTTTGAAGCACATTTCTGACTTTCTGTGGCTGTGGTAGTTTTTCAGTGGGTCTCGTGCAACACAGCTTTCATTAAAAATAGGTTCCACGGAACTATTTATACATTTAAAAATTATTTTGATACAGTATTTTCAGTTTTCAGCAAAATAAGCGGTATCCAAACGGACCTTTTATGTTGCATTGGTCAGCCACATGATTTTATTTAGGGTAAATTGCAAATTACACCCTTAAAGTTTGGGAGTGATTGGATTTTACACCCTGAAGTTTTAAAATTTAGATTTTACCTCCTGATGTTTGAGTATATTTGGATTTTACACTTTGACAATTCAAAATTTGGATTTTAGCTCCTATATTTTAAGGGTATTTGGATTTTACCCTTTAAAGTTTAAGGGTGTTTGAATTTTACCCCCTAAAGTTTCATAATTTTGGAGTGTAAAATCCACACTAACAAACTTGAGGGAGTAATATCCAAATTTTGAAATATTAGGGTGTAAAATTCAAATACCCCAAATTTTATGAGGTAAAATCCAACTTCTAAAATTTCAAAGTATAAAATTCAATTACTCCCAAACTTTACAGGTACAATTTGCAATTTACCCTTTTATTTAGTTGGGAACATAATTTATAACACCTAATAATTTTGCTGTTTCTTTGTTTCTTTATTTTTATGTTTGTGTGGAAGTTGGAACTTAATCTCTTCCATGTCTTCTATTGCATATCAAGATATGGGGATCTCGTAGGAGCCGGAACATATCTGCAGGAGATGAAAAAGAGCTTGAAGAAAGAACAAAATGGCTAGAAAGGTGGATGGCCACAAAGCAACAGAACAACGACAGAGTTTCAACTGATAAAAGAGACCCTATAAAGACAGTAGAAATTGACACTTCTATGCCACACTCTTATTCTGGTCCAATACTTCAAAGACCACAAGAGCTAAACCATCGCCAAAAACAATCTACTCCACGTTTTGTAGCTTCTCCACTCCATAAAGAACACCACAACTTTACTTTCACACCCTCACCCTGTAAACACAAACCCCTGCAAGTGCGTTCAGCAAGCCCTCGATGCCTAAAAGAAGAGAAATGTTACTCAACAGCTCATACACCAAACTTAGGCTCCATTTACTGCTACAGCAGTGGTGGCCTGCGTGCTGCAATGCCAAACTACATGGCTGCCACTGAGTCTGCAAAGGCTCGAGCTCGATCATCACAAAGTACACCAAGACATAGGCCCTCAACACCCGAGAGAGAGCGAGTTTGTTCAGTAAAGAAGCGCTTATCATACCCAGTTCATGAGGTTCGTAGTAGCGTTGGCACTGAGTGCAGTAATCTTAGCCAGAACTTGAGAAGCCCCAGCTTTAATGGGTATTATTATTATGGAATGGAGCAACAGACAAACTTGTCTGCTTGTTATAATACGAATGAGAGCCTTGGGGGACAAATTTCTCCATGTTCAACAACTGATCTAAGGTGGTTGAAGTCATGAAGCGACATAATTGTGATGGTGATGATGAAGATGGTTATTAATTATTATCAATTGTCTTATTTGAAATTGAGAAGGAATTGTTTTAATGGAAGCAATGATTAATTCTATAAATTGAGTCCACCTTGAGTAGATTTTCTTAAACAGATATTCTAAATTGGTTGAAAGGTGCAATGAATAATTTCACATTCACTAAAGTTAAGCACATCCATATGAATAGGATTTGCAATAATTGAATGAGTTTTGGATCACAAATTAATTTTGTACCACAACTTTTGTTATAAATCATGAATTACCTATTTCTTTCATAGCTAACCACATTGAAGTTGTGGCAAATAAATTAACAGTCCTTTTTCAATATAACCAATTTTTTACCAGGGACCAATATGACCAATTTTACCAATGGGGTGAGTAAACTAGGAATAGGGACAAAATGCGAATATGAATGCATAAGTAGATCAATACAGTAGTCTAGCGGTAACAAATTCAAAGCTCCTCCTTTTGAATCAACTTGATTTGCCCCGAACCTCTCACAATGTCCTAAAATCATGTATTTACTATTTAATGTTCAATGCAATGTGGATGATGTTGGGTTTGTGGTATATTTTTTACTAACCTAAGGAATTAACAACCCAATCAACATAATGAAAAAATCAATCTAATTTGGACAAAATTTAGATATGATATTTTAAGCAGTGTGCCTTAGTTTTCCCAATTAAATCGAATCATACATTTCCAATTAAATCCAATCATACATGTGGTTGTATTGACTAATGCAATACAAAATATATTATCTTCCTCAAAGAATAATTAAATCAATTATGTGACTAATTGGTCAAAGTAAACACATGGTCCACATCGCTCAATTTAAATGGGAAATGTAAGGTACAACACCTAAGAAATTGTACTTAAATTTTTATCATCTAACTCATAAATCATTGGATTGAGGCAATTTTATCTTGCCTATAAAAAATTGGGTTTATAATTAACTATTATAAGTTCATTATTAAATAAATATTTGCAATTTACGCCCTTAACCTTAATATTCTAACGGTCATTAAAGCTTAAGTCTAAAACTACTAAAATAAATCAAACTAATAAATATAAATTAAGTTATGAACTCCTAAAAATAAATCAAAATAACATATCATATTGAGAGAAAATCCAACTAGAATCTAAATTAGAAGTCCAATTTTGTATCATGTGTTGTAAGGACGCAATTTGGGTCCTTAGTCCAAGTGATGGATGAACTTAGGGCCAAAAAGTCCAATACAATGAATTTGTAGAGAGTGGGTCGGAAAACTGGGTTTTAATAAGTTGGACAACAAGTAAAATGAATTCAAGTGACAAGAAAAGGAAGATAAATTGATTTAAACCAAAGGAAATCGTCATCGGCGAAGTCCAAGGAGATTAGTTCTTATATATTTATCTCAAGTTGGATTACAGATTTAGTTCTAGACTGCTACAGTGTTTTTCTCTTAATTTCTCGATCCCTTTCTCTCAAGGCCTCTCTTCCATTTTATACTATCTTCACCTTTCATCTCTACCTTCCACATGCAGATCAGATTGTTAGTGTAGATCTTTGTCCCACCAACTCCTTCCTGAAATATTTGGGTAGTAGCTGTAAAACTGAAAGTTACTGTTCAAATATCACTTCCTCATTAATACGGCCAGAGAGTTAACTGCAGAACATTTAATACGGTAGTAGCAGCTTTCACTTGAGATATTTCATGACTTTCCTTTGTCCTGTTCTTTCCTGATACTTATATTCATCCATGAAATGACCAAGAACGTTACTCTTAATGGCAGACCCCACCTTCTGACCTCAGTTTTGCTCAGCCGAGGAGGGATTCTTCCTCGGACCATCCTTCTGGATGACTTTAACCAGATTTTACTTCTTCACTTACTAACACGGATCCTTATGAAAGTGTATACCCATCCTCGGATTGGGCCCCTGGCCTAATATATACATAAATATGGGCTTCTGGGCCTATCACCCCTACATGTGTCACATCCAATTTTCTTAATTTTGATGTAGCTATTTACTATACTACAAAAATTAAGGAATCCAATCTAATTTTCTTAATTTTTTGTGCTAAATGAGTTATTAAGTGAGACAACCATAGAGTTAATATTAATAATTTAAAAATAAAAATTACCATCATTGATTCATTTTTCTTATATTATTATCATTAGTATTATACAAATAGTGGGTGAAAAAAATTAAGATTGAGAATCTCGTAGATAACAACATAAATAATTTTTTTTTCATTTATTTCAAATAAAATTATATTTATTTTATAGTAGGTATTTTATATTTTCAAATAAAAAAATTATATATATTGTTTATAAACTTGGTAAAACTTCAATACTAATTCAGGTATGCTTATTTATAAATGTATTACAAGTTATATATTTATTAAATTATTAATAATATTGGGTTGAGTAATTGGAGTTATTAGAAGCCCAACAAAACCCAATCCAACCCAACCTCTACCAAAAATAATAATAATAATAAAAAATAAAATAAAATAAAACAATCCATCAACCATGATAAAAAAGCAAAGTCAGGCATTGGGTTGGGCTGGGCCGGGTTGAATGCACACCGAAAAATGGGAGCTGAAAAAAAAGAAAAAACGTAGCAAAAGAAACGTTCTAGTGCTCTCTCCACTCTTCTCCGTCTCTTTCTCGGCTGTTTTTGGTTGGGTTGAATCGGTGGTTACTGGGTTTCAGTTCCGGTATTGAATCGGTGGTGGTTGTTTGGGTGTAGCTTTTTAGGTTGTAAGAGTAAGAGAGAAAAGTAGTAGAAGGGGAAAGAAGTTTTAAAAAGAGAAAACCATTGAAGCTCAAACCAAACCAAAGAGCAAAGAGCAACTGTACTGAGTCTCTCAGTCGAGTTTCCGAGTCATGGACGAGACAATCCTTACCTCTGATAAACCATCCAACTCGTCTCCACTCAACCCTCCTTCTCGGTCCATTTGCCATGTGTATGTTCCTCCCCAAACCCTCTTTTCTTTTTTATTTTATACATTTTTGTTTTTTTTTTTTAAACGTTTCTTTGCCCATGAAATTTATTCATTGCATTTAGAATGTTGGTATTGGTTTCATAGTAAAGCAAACTATGATTTTTATTTATTGCAATAAGTGTGTGTCTCTGTTACAATAAGGGTTTTTTTTTTGGGGGGGGGGGTCTTAATGGGCAGTTTGTTTTATCTATTCATGTTTTGTTTTGTTTTGTTTTGTTTTGAGATAGTTGTCAGAAGCAATTTTCACAATATACATGCCCTCGATGCAATTCACGATACTGTTCCCTCCAATGCTATAAGGTAAGTGCAATTTTAATGTAGTTGTCATTTGTTTTTCTTTTAATGTTGTTCTTTTAAAAGCGTTCCCTGTTCTTTTGTAAGCAAATGTTACATTTTTCAAAATTTTGAAAAGGCAAGGAGGGTATCAAGTATGCTTAGCTTTGAGTTAAGAAAGGATTTTGATGCTATTGATCGCTTTGAATGCAGCCCAACAAGTGTGTTCTAGTTTCTTATCCTAGATTTGTATCATATCATTTGAAGATTCCTCAGAGATTCTTATTGTTGGTGGGTTGTTTTATTGTTTAATATTACATAATTGTTTTTGGCAGTCTCATAGTCTTCAATGTACTGAGTCCTTCATGCGAGAAAATGTAGTTGAGGAGCTTCAACAGATGCAACCTGATGATGAAACTAAACAGAAAATGCTGGACATATTGAAACGGTTCCATTCAGAAGAGGAAACTGATAGCATGGACGTGGATGGTATGTTATTGTACGTACTTTTGTTTGCTTTGGGAATGTTGGCTCTTATTAACTGTTGGAGAGATTATAACATGAAACTAATTTCAAAATTCATATATAGGTTAGGAAGCAGCCATGTTAAGGGTAAAAAAAAAAAATCACCAACAAATGAAGTTAAGATTTTGTAGGCACTGTTATACCAACTGTGTTTCAATGAAGGAAATAGGCTAATTGTGATGCAGGAAATCTGTGTATAGTAAAGAAAGATGAATGTGTCTAATCCCAAGCTCACAAATCTGTTTGCACATGCATTGCTCTATAATCAAAGTTCATTTAAAGAAAAAAAAAAAAAAAAAAATCATTGGATGAGATCATGAGAGCACAGCTGGAATCTAAAGTCGATGATCATTTGAATTTTATTTTTTGGTGGTGGTCCAGGCTAGTGCCACTTCACATATTTGAGGCATGTTTACTGCCAAAAAATCTGAACCATGTCTGAAATTTCTCTAGAAGTCCTAAAAAAGTTGTAGAATTAGAAGCTGTAAGTAATAACATTTCTATTGAATTATTGAGAATGATGCTTTTAAAATTGATAAAATGCTATGTAATATTTGAGATGATGCTTTATAGAAGTGCTATTTTATGTAATGCTTTCTGGTTGAATTTTCAGAAAAATGATTTTAGTATTTTAAAATGCTGTAGATCAACTAGCTCTTATAATAGTTTCATAAAAGAACTATTTGAAATAATGCTTTCAGCAGGATTATAGAAGGTGCTATAGGGCCTTTGACAAACTAGTGAAAGTAGTGGTTTTGTCATTTTTGAAAGGAGTTGGGTCTGCAAAAGCTTCTCTGGTCATACAGGTTGGTTATGCCTGTGTTTTTGAAACTTTATTCTTAGTGATCAAACCAAGACAACCATTCAACAAAGTGATCCTAACAGATGGTATAACAGTACTGTGATATATTCAGTGGTGATCTAGCTTCATGATATGGTTATTACAGATTATATCAGATTTAAATTAGATACAGTGCTGACCAACATTAATCAGGTTGAGTAAAGAATTGCATGTAGTTGTTTATGTCATCCTTAGTGAAAATAGAAATTTCTGACATAAAAATATTTGCTGCCCAGTATATAAGCTGTTGCTTCTGCTACATGGGTAAATTTTCTTTTAAGTTCGTATATGCTTTAGAGTTCCAAGTAAAACTAAAGAAATTGCCACCTTTTGGTTCTTGTTTTATTAACTTTGTGACATGTTAAGCTGATTGACTGATTGTTTAAAAAGGCTCTGACTGAGTTTTGCTCTTATATTTGGCAGATTCAACTCTGACTGAGGAGACCATACAAAAGATTTTGTCTGGTACAGTTATAATTCTAGATGCTAGCTTTTCATTTCTTTTCTATCTTTTTACTTTTTTTACATTGCCAAATAAAGCAAGATCTCTGCACTCCTTTGGTTGTAGTTGGAGTGTGAAGATCATCTGATTTTTTTTTTTTTTTTTTTTTTTGGGATTTTATGCTGTTGCCTAAAACTTCTTAGAATTTATTTGATTTTCCCCTGCAGGAGATCAAATAAGTTTTGATGATTTATCTGCAGAAGAGAAAAAAAGGTTCCAAAGAGCAATTGCATCTGGAGAACTGAGTAAGATGATTGAGCCATGGGAACCATGGTGGTTGAGGCCTTCTGCCCGAAGAATGTCTCTCAGCAAGGAAGGAACTCAACTTGTCCAACCACTTGCGGAACACGAAGCGTCAGTATCACTGCAAGATGATGATCTAGAAAGTTACCAATCAAGTGAGATTCCTCATGGCCCTGAAAGCCCACTACCTCCAGTTAGCAAGCTTAGTTCTGCAGAGCCATCACCACTATTAGCTGTTCACTTGGTGGACATTTTATATAGCTACTGTTTTACACTTCGCCTCTACAATGGAGATTGGCAATCAGATGCCACAGGATCAGCCCTGGTAGTGTTGAGCGTGTCCTCTGTCTTGGGTCAAGGTGGACAGCCAGAAACAGTGTTGGAAGCTTTGTCTTATTGCTTAGAGCAAATTTGCTCTCCAGCTTACAGACACATGGGTGGCTTGCAATTTGGATTGGGTCTCATTGATGATGTAATAAGCCTACTTTCTTTAGGAAGTTCTGCTTTAGTGTGCTTGCTTTCTGATATGCGTAGGTTGATTCAAGCTGGGGAGAGGGAACTGAAGTCAGAGAAACAAAAAAAATTGAGAAGGGTAGAACTTAGGAGTAAGCTCAAGTTTGCTGAGAGGAAGATTTATTTCATCATGTGTTGGGTTTATGAGCAGCCAAGTGAAGCTTGGTCTTCCCTAGCAACCATTGTAGGGGCAGAGAAAAGTTCAGTCATGAATTATGGAGGCAATCAGCAATCTGTCAAAATGAACAATACGCCAGAAACCAAAGGCAAGGTTTTGATTGAAGAGATTGAATGAATTACCATTCTCATATACTTTTTTATTTTCTTGAGGAAGAGGGAAGAGTGGTGGTATTCAATGATGTTACTGTAAAATGCTTTTGTATATTTAACTTTTGTAGACCAGACAATAGCATCAACAATGTATTCGGGCATGACCAAACAATGTTAGTTGAGACTTTTGAGACAAATGCTTACAGACAAACAAGAGAGAATTTTTATGCTCTCTTGTGGCTTTAGCTCAATGAAAATTTTGCAATGCCGACAGTATTTTCTGCTTTGTCACGCCTCGTTTATCTTCTTATGTTCTTCCTCCTCCCTTTTTATCATGTTTATTTATTTATTAAAGTGGGATGCAGATGTGAAGATGATGAACTTTATAGAATGTCATTTGTTTCTTAAAAATGCTTGACATTAGAGTAAAAATCTTTGCACCTTATGAGATACCGATAATTGTAATGCTAATGTAAATTCTTGAAAATCTAAGCGAAAAGGTACTTTTAACTTAACAAATCTCACATGGGATACGGATTGTGGGGTCCAAGAAGAAGTGCTTACTATTCAAATAGATAATTGTCCACAAGAGGTTCTTTAAGAGAGAAAACTTGTCATTTCTTTTCCATCGCAGAAAATCTAGTATAAAAGGAATCCTTTTAAAGATAATACTAACGTGATATCACTTATCAGGAAATTCCTTCAAACCAGAATAAATCAGATTCAATAATGTATATGAAAGAAAGTGAATAGATACATTGTATGCTGTTATTGTATGCTGTAAATCATGCTTCCGTGACCTAAATAGTGGTTGCTCATGATGGTGGATGTTACTAGAGTAGAGTCTTGAATGGCCTAAAGAGGAAGCAGATATAAGCAAATCCATAATTTACTACCAACTTTATATTGAGAATGTGACATAGTTGTTAATGAAGCAGCTCATTTTTCTACTCAAACCTCTCCTCCCAAAATATTATCAAAGTTGACTGAAATAGACAAAATGAACCGAACTATATTGAAATGAATTGAAGTCGACGGAAATAGACTGAATAGAATGAAATGAACTGAAGTGTTACGCTGATCAAGAGCGTAGTAATAATAAATGTTACGCTCTAACTTTTAAGTAAAAATTCAGACTGAATGGACACAGAGAATTAGAGTCCCAGAGAGGAAAAAGAAGTAGCAGGTTGTTTAGTTATTTACACCACCTAGAAATACTCTTCTTTTTTGTTTTTGTTTTTCTTTCTTTTTTGATCAGCCTAGAAAAGGCTTTCAATAACGCCCTTAAAATATAAGCTTATTTCACCACAAGGGAACTAAGTGTTTTCATGGCCATAATCAAGGATATTAGACTCAAATCCTTTGACAATATGTTGGGTCCCAATCACTGGTACAATGAAGAAAAATTAGACTTGAAAGAGGTATTATTAACATTTTATAACTCATCAGAGGCAACAAAACTTAATTATCCCACGTTTCTGATTAGGAGAGATTGAGAGAGGCAAAGGAGCAAACGGGAACTGAATTGGGGGGATATGAACCCCAAAAGTAAGGCTGCTTTTCCACGGAAAAGATGCCACGGTGTGATGGCTGGCATCATAGCTTTCATTATGAGTGGTTATGTATCTGTCTTAAGTTCATGGCTTTTGATCATATGCCATTGCTTTTCTTGCTTTACGATGCATTATTACATTGTTAAATAATCATAGCCAAAGACTGAATAATGTTCCTTTTTAAGCTAGAGCATCAACTGATGATCACTTAAATAATACTAGTTCATGCTTCTTGCCCTCAAGCAATTGACTTGAATTCCCTCCACACACACACAAAAAGACTGGATTTTATATACATAATCATACCCTTTTTTATAATCAGAAACAAGTGCTGCAACAGAGAGGGTGCCTTAATATAAAAATTATGGAATTAATTTGATAATGAATATGATTAATGTTACTTTAACAATATAATAAATAAATATCTGAATTTTTTTTTTTTTTTTTTTTTGTGATTGGTGATACATTAATTAGTGAGATTTAGTAAAATTTGTAATATTTCTAGTATCGTTTTAAAAATTATATTATAAGTGCAAATATATTGTTGGCTATATACATCTCAAATGTGAGTAAAATCCCACATTGAATAATAATTACAAGAATGAGTAATTAATAATTTAACATAACATACTTAAGTCTAACCTCAAAAGCTTAAGCAAAAACTTTGGGTAATTAAGTTTAGTTGCCTCTAATCATATATAATGCAATAAAATGTGTTTCTATACAATGTTACATAGAAAACTCAATCCACCCTATTTCATTTCCTCCACCTTTTCACTCCAACCAAATAATGAAAAATTACTTTTTTTTCTTCTTTTTCCTTCCCCTATTTTCCATACTTTCTCTTTTCACCCCAATTAAACATAGCGTAAAACCAACACAAGGAAATGACATGTCACTAAAAAGAATACGTGCAACTGTGTTCTATACAATGTTGACACTGATTCATCTTGAAATTGTGTCATTTTCTGGTTGGAGATAATGTTAGTAAAGGATGTTGTTTTCTTTTTCTAGCTAAAAAAAGAGGATATTGTTTTCTTGGTAGAAACAAGTTACACAAATCATCAAAAAAAGAATCAAGATTGGTTTTTTTTTTTTTTAATCAAAAAACAAAATAAGACATACATCATATCACAAAGTAGCATAGGCTCAATGTCCTCAAAAATAGCTTCAAGACAAGCTTGAACTCGTGAATAAGTTTGAGCTTATTCGACAAGAAAATGAATTAAACTTAAACATGTAATCTAGATTGGTAATAAGCTCGAGCTTGGCTTGTACTCAAAACTTAAACGAGCAATTTTGAAGTTTTAATACTCAACTTGTTTGTAGCTACTCATGAGCCATAAGCAATTTTATTCTCGATTTCTTTTCAATAATTTATTTCTTTTTGAGTGATGTTAGGGGTTCTATAAATTTAAAAAATAATAATAAAGTTAGTATCAATTGTATTATAAGAGAATTACAAATTAACATATTAAAGAATGTGATTGGTGTCATTTTAACAATATAATAAATAAACGTTTGAATTATTTATTTGTGTGTGTATGTGTGTGTGTGTGTTTGGGTGCACACAATAAGTGAGGATGAGGGGATTTAAACCCAGATGTTCACCAGAAAAAAAAAACTAGACAATGTCGTCGATTTAAAAGGGCTCTTGACCCCAAGAGTCTTGTAATCGAATTGCTTGGCACCCCGTGGTGTTTACAATAAAGATATTCAAGTCTTTTTTCCCCCAACTATTGAATTATCAACAAAAAAAAATTAGGAGTCTTGACAATGGCCTCACTATTATTAATAAATAAATAAATTATTAGTGGCACTCATCACATTTATTGTGATTTTGTTTTACAATAAAATCATAAGAAACTTAGACATTTTCCTTCTTAGAGATTTCAGCGCTTCTATCAAGATTGTTTAGTTATACCTTGTTGAGACTTGTCAAGGGCCACCGCCCCTTGCGGTAAAGGTCAAGCATGCACATCAGTACATGTGCAGGTGTCTTCAGAATTCAATAAATGAGCATATTTAACAGATCTTGCAATAACACTTGCTCAGATCAGAAGCAACACTTTACTGTATTCAATATTCACAAACATTCAAACAAAATACTTCTATTCTTACATAACCACACTTTCAACAAATCAAAACATATTTACTCCAATCTTATGACTGTTCAAATCAATAAATTTGGGGTACTGGGTTGCGGCCCTATTGCAGAAACATATCAAACTAACAATAATAAGAATTACACAAGAAGTACAAACAAAATTAATCAAGATGCAGAGGTGGGAACGAAAGACCTTCATATCTTCAGCTCATAATAAGATTGTTGGATTGGATTGGGATTCCTTTGTTTGAGTAAAATCCTTAGCTGAGCCTTTTGACACTCCAGCTTTGTGCCCCAATGCCGACTTTTGGATCCAATTGCTCTAACAACTCGTGGAAATTCAACAAACCCTTTGATCCCTCTCTTTATATGAGGATTCTCAGGTTCTGGAGAAGCTTTTCTCTGAACTGTCATGAATGAAACACCACCACCATTATTGTTCCAAACTTTCTCACCCAAGACCAGCCTTGTAGATTCTCTTGTATCAACACCATTATTGTCAGAATAAGCTAATTTCTCGTCAAAACCCAATCTTGCTGACTCCCTTGAATCAGCACCACTACTATAGTCATTGCGAGTCGATTTCTCATTCAAGACCAAGTGTTTAAATTTCCTTGAAAAAGAAGCAACATCATTCGAAGCAGTGGTGGAAGTTCCTAGTGGATTATCAGCTTCTTGATTCTTTTCCTTTAACTTGGAAGGTGAACTCTCAATTTGCATCCTTGTAGAGTCTTCCAATTCTGACAGCTTCTCTTCAAAGAGAATCTTTGCCTCTGTAAGTTTCATTTGAACTCTCTCTTCCCTCAACACCTCAGCCATCCTTAGCATCTTTCTCTCTTCTTCCATGTCTCTCTTCATCCTATTGATCTCAGCTTTATCTGATGAAATTTCTTTTGCAAGCTCTTCACACACCCTCCCTATTGCCTCTCTTCTTCTTCTTTCCTCAGCAAGCTCTTTAGCCAGCCTCTTGGTCATTGACTCTGCCTTCTTTCGTGCCTTACGTTCGTATTCAAGCTCAGCCTTCAGTTCCATGATCTGGGCTCGAGCAAATTCAAGCTCAGACTCCATGATGGGCCTGAATAAGGTTAAATCCCAGAATGAGGTAGCAATCTTACGTGTAGAGCAAGGAAGGTGTAGGTGATGAGGGTGCTTGTTACTATGACGTTGTTGTTGATTATGTTGATGATGCTGAGAATAATAAAAAGGATTTTCATAAAGTTTCCAGCTGGGGCAAGTGGAGGTGGTGATGGGTTCAGAAGAAATGGATTCATTTCTGGGATTTTCTGGGCTACTGATCATCATCATCACCATCATCTCCTCCATGTCCTTCTTCTTCTTTCTATATGTGTTGTTCTTTTCTTTATAGCCTTTTGCTTTCTCCTTTGCTGCTTCCTTTTTTTTCTTTTCCTTTTTCTAATGGGGATTTTCCCTCTCACGAAAGCAATTGGGGTAGGCCCATTTGATCCTGGAACTTGCTTTCAGGTTGTGTATTGCAAAAGGAAAAAGTTACATCACATGCACCTCATCCTTATTAATACCAACTGCGGTGGGGGTGGCCTTTATTTCTTAATGAATGTCTCTTGTTTTATTTACACAATAAATATAGGGAGACTGCAATTTTCGTAAGTGTTTGATATAGTTTATGGTGATTGGTGTATAATTAAAATAATGTGAGTGATAGACCAAGATAAAAAAAAAGAAAAAGAAAAAAAATGTATGATGAAGAATGTTTTCCTAACATTAGTATTTATTTACCCCTCCACACCGGCCACTTTCACAGTTTCACAGTGATTCACCTGCTAGATTGATTAATGCAAGGGAGGCCCCAATATGCCAGCCAATACCTTGACTGTTTGGTCAAAACAACTTGAGGAAATCCAACAGGAACATATAAATGAACTACTCCTCTGTCAAATCTATCAACAATTTAGAAAAGTTTTATTCTACATGAAAAAGAAAAATTGTAAACCGATGTGGTTGGAGACTTGCATTCTATAATCATATAAATTTCGAACTCACTGCATTGCAATCAACAGGGTGTTGTACATAAGGAGATTTGATGAAGCAAC
Source organism: Quercus ilex subsp. ballota (assembly GCA_032727855.1). Lineage (NCBI taxonomy): Eukaryota > Viridiplantae > Streptophyta > Magnoliopsida > Fagales > Fagaceae > Quercus > Quercus ilex. The sequence continues at coordinate 31,781,272 of CM064909.1, forward strand.
TAAACGTGCCCTGACCTTTGCATCAAGAGCTAAGCTTTTTAAGCTTAATTAAACTTGAGTTAATGTATAATTAGTCCATCTCGTTCATCATAGTGAGATAAACAATCCATCCGAGGCTATTTATTACCAAAGGGCCGTTTATGTATCTCTGATCAATCATTCATGCCTCACATGTAACCTAGTGATGCAAGTGAGCATCTTTTTCAATGTTCTTGGATTAACATCCTCTAGAGTTCTTATAACTTTACCATGAAATTCATGAAATCATATTCATTCATTTTGATATGATTGAATTGGATTTTACCACGTCATCAACATACAACACAAAAAATTAAAGCATTTCTTCCCAAAATGGTCTTCTATGAATAAAAGGGCTTGAGAATTCCAATTTCCAAAAGCATAGTGAGAAATTCCTTTGTTGAAAATGGATTTTAAATCACTTATAAAATTGTTGTGCTGGTTGTTTTTTACTGGATTCCACCAGACAAAGACATCAAATGGGTTCTCAACTTCAATCAAATTTGGCATCCAACCCACTGTTTCCAAGCCTAGAAAATTTATGATAACGAAAAGGGTCTTGAAAAGACAACAAGGCAAGGACGCTATAGGCTAACATGAGGTCCCAACAATCATCTGCTAATTCTACAGGCTCCACATGGGTGTCTCACTATTCTATTTTTCTGCCTCTTATGGTCTATACATAACAGTTACTGCGATAGATAAAGCCTCTACATAGTTATGGTTGACTACAAGCCAGTGGCACATGCATGAGCAAGAAACTTCGATAGATGTAACTGCTTAATAAGAGATGGATTGGACAGACCACAAAACTACACCATATTCCTGTATCGTGTGAAAAATACAGTGAAATATTATAGCAAATGTGGACTGTGCAAAGACTGCTATCACTTCTTGCAATAATGGAGGGTAAATAAAGAATTCCATAACAAATTTTGATGAGCAGAATGACCTAAGCTAATGCTTCAATAGGCTACATAAACAGTCTCGATTATTGTAGTAAATTGCAGGTCTTTCTTGGGTTATAGCTTTTAGAGTTTTAACAGAAAATTTATTTACTGTTTTGTGTTTGACAAATTATAGTGAATAGTCCCATATTCTAGATTACAAAGCATGAACAACTTTAATCCTAAAAGCTCTAAATATTAGCCTTTTAGAGTAAATTCCATTAACATAATTTGAAGTTTAGGCTAATGCCAACCAGGTCCTAAATTTTTCAAAATTGACCAAATTGGTTCTTAAAGTCAACTTAATCTTTAAACATTGTTAGGCCAGATAGTCATTTATCTCAACTATCAGTTTTAAAAAGTTTTGGACTTAGTTGACATTAGCCCAAATCTCATAATATGTAAATGAAATTTACCCTAACTATAATGTTAAAGCTCTTTCATAGTAAGTAGTCAAGCACTCTTTTTCTTTAAGGCTCTGCTTCTGAGAGGCTCATACTCTTTGATCTCTGCCCAAATTCTATTAGATTCCATAAAAGAGCTTGATTATCTGCATCACTTACTCGTATGATTGCCCTTAATGACATCACCATTCTATGAGACATTCTTATAAACTTGTTAAGCAAACACCAAACTGGACATTAGTGTGTGACTATGTGTAATAACCATTGCTCTACGAGAATTACTATATGGTCATCACTCAATTTGTTCTTCACTATAAAATTAGGCTTTGGTTATCACTCAAATCTATATATATCTAAAAGTTAAAATGTAGTATTTATTGTTACTATACTTATGTTGAGTCACATCAACGTAGCATTTCACTCTACTTGATCCACTTCAGTCCATTTCAATTGTAAGAGATCTATTAGTAAATAACTAATTGAGTTAATATAATTATTTTATCCAAATTTATTAGTACATGAAGTCATTTAAGTAGTTTTTAAACTAATATTAATAAAACAATAAGATTTTTTAAATAATGCATCTTATGAATGTTTTCACTTAATTAAATTTTTAATAGTAAAAAGAACATTTAAAACAAGATTATTTTCCAACTAAAAAATTTACAAAGTGACATAACTGATTAGTTTCACATCAACTACATAATAAATAAATTCCTAATTATTTTTTAGTGATACTGTGGTTAGTATAAATTTTACCACATATAAGTTTTATAAATCTATATAATATTTAAAATTTGAAGCGTAGCATATATTGTTGCTACACTTTTTTTAAGCCACATTAGAGTAGCATTTTGGTTAACTTCGGTCTATTCAGTCTATTTCAGTTCACTTCAGTCCACTTAGGTCCATTCGGTCCACTTTGGACCCATTCAATCTACTTTGGTCCGCTAGGTGCAGTTTAGTCCATTCAGTCTAGTTTTGTTCATTCGGTCCTCTTTGGTCCATTTTTGGACTAATTGGGCCTCAAATTGACTCTTTCGGTAGGTTGCCTTTTCAATTTTTGGCTCAAAAAATTTTTTTTCCTTAATTTTTGGGTTGAAAGATATGAAATTTTATTTTATTTGGAACAAACTCTTTAATTTTGGGCCAAAAATTACAAATAAATAGGTATTAGAAATTAAAGATAAAAGTCTTAAAAAAGTAATAAAAATGAGAAATATTCAAAAGATTACCTTATAATTCAAGTTTTAATAATATAAACACTATACTTATATTTGGAAAAAAAAAAAAAAAACACTACAATTCTAAACTTATATAATAATTTATATTTAATGTAACATATTACATGTGTTCCATGAAATGGAGATGTGCACTTTTTTCCCTTCTCCATTTATATGAAGAATATTATAATTATGTAATTTAACTATTTTATTAAATTACGTTTTTCTCACGCACACACACATATATAACCTAGTGATACAAGGGAGCATCTTTCGTAATGTTCTTGGATTAACATCCTTTAGACATCTTATAACTCTACCATTAAATTCATGAAATCATATTCATCCATTTTTATATGAATGAATTGGATTTTACCACGTTATCAACATACAATACAAAAAATTAATGTATTTCTTCCCAATATTTACAAAATGGTCTTTCTATTAATAAAAAGGCTTGGGAGTTGGGAGTTCCAATTTCCAAAAGCTCAATGAGAATTCCCTTTGTTAAAACTTAAAAATGGATATTAAATTACTTATAAAATTGTTGTGCTGGTTTTTAACGAGATTCCACCAGATAAAGACATCAAATGGGTTCTCAACTTAATCAAATTTGGCATCCAACCCAGTGTTCCAAGCCTAGAAAATTTATGATAATGAAAAGGACGTTATAGGCTAACTACATGAGGTCCCAACAATCATCTGCTCATTCAACAGGCTCCACATGGGTCCATGCATAACATTTACTGCGATAGCTAAAGCCTCTACACGGTTATGGTTGATGGTACACTTGGCAGTGTTAGAGGGACTCCCAACAGACGGCTTTGATGCTATTGATTAAATTTCAATTGCTTGTGGCTTGCGGGTTATGCCAATTGCCAAACCCAAAACCATCATGTGTAAAAAGACACTTAGGGACATACCATACGGGTCGGTGAAGCTTCTTCGACAGTCTGGTGTTGTAGTACTTTGCTCAGTTGGATAGTTCATTTGACATTGATAGTTGATGGTTGACTCCAAGCCAGTGGCACAAGACATATGACTAAAAAACTTTGCTAGAGATGGATTGGACAGCCATATTCCTGTATCCTGTGAAAAATAAAGTAAATGTGGACCGTGTAAAGACTACTATCAGACTGTCAGTTCTTGCAATAATGGTGGGCAAAATTCAAGAAAGAAATCCCCATAACAAATTTTGATGAACAGACAGAAGGACCTCAGCTGATGTTTCATTAGGCTACATAAACAGTAGCAATTGATGTAGTAGATTGCATGTCTTTCTTCTGTTTTAGCTTTTAGAACTTTTGCAATCTGTAGTTCTTACTGAGAAGCTCTTTGAATTTTTTTAGTATTTGACAGGTTACAGTAAACGGAGCTTTAAATTAGTGTCCGATTGAGATTAACTTATTTTGTTGAAATTGAAAATTTTTTGTTGAAAGTACTGTAGATAAAGGTAAAAATTAGCTGAAATATTACAGTGAAACTCATGAATAATACTAAAAGTGCAGTGAGACCCATAAATAGTAACAAAAATAAACTGAATAGTTAAATAAGTTGGGAAAAATAATTCATACCAAATGCACACTTTAGAGTATGAGCAATGAATTGTAGAGGACTTTTTTTATTTTTTATTTTTTAATTTTAAAATTTGGGTAAAAACTCCAAACATTAGCTTTAACCTTAAATGCTGTTTTTTCTTTTTCTTTTTTTTTTTTTCTTTTTTTTTAATCTTTATGAATCCAAGCTCTTTTATAGTAGGTAGTCACTACTCACGGAGACACGGGTCAAACACTATTATTTTGGGTAAAGTACTAACTAGTTTACAATTTTTTTTTTTTATCCAAACGGTGAGTGATTATTAGCAAGTAAAAAGTAATATTAGTAGTGAGACTAAATGAGAATTAGTAAGAATTTGTAACATCAACAATTTGTAAAAATGTTGTAAAATAATTTATATTTGTAACATTGCTCTTTTCTTTAAGACTCTACCTCTGAGAGGCTCTTTTACTCTCTAATCTCTACCCAAATTTTTAGTAGATACTATAACAGAGCTTGGCTATGTGCATTGCTCACTCGCATAGTTGTCAAAACATGAATCGTATCGTGAATCGATTTTTTATTTTTCTATATCGTGTATCATATCGTATCGTGTATTGTAAGATACACAAACACTTAATAAAATTTATAAAAAAAGTATAGATATACATATATAAAGGGTATATTCATTATAAATTTTGAATATATTTTGCTAATGACTAATTTATTCATTACTTATGTAATAATATTTAACAAGCTAACTAAATAAATCAAACTAGTATATGTTCATAACATACATATTCAAATTGCTTAAATTCAGAAGTGATAATATTACAAATGACCCAAAAATTCATTTATTTTCATCATATTGGCTAATCAACATCATCTAAGTCAATATTATTATCACATTTATCATTTTGCAAATTTATTTCTTTATCAAAATTTTCTTCATTGTCATTCACATTTACTATCTCTTCTTTTTCTTTTTATTTTAATTTTAAAAAAAAATTCTTCTTGACATTCTAGTTTCTTGGACTTATAACAATGATGAAAAAAAATAAAAAAATAATTATTTTTCAATTATTATCTTATTCATAGTATAGAAAATAAATTTGTAAATATTAAAGTGAAGTGTAAGTGTGTACTGTGTAATCCAAATTTTGTAAAAGAAAGAGAGGGAAAAAAACCTGATGAATGTGTTATTTTATTATGTTAAATTAAGTAATCTAATAATTTTGTGTTTAAAACAAGTCTAACAACCTGTTAGATTGAAATAAAAGTACAAATTTTAACAAAAAATATCATTTTAAAGTATTTGTCTATATATAGTATGATACGTATGATTTTACGATACATTACGATTTATACAATACACACACTGTGTCGTATGATTCATGAACACTTACGATACGCCGATATGATACAGAATTTTTTACACACGATACGTATCGCATATCATATGATACTGACAACTATGCTCACTCGTATGATCACCCTTACAACAACAAGCATCACCATTCTATAAGACATTCTTATGAAATTGTTAGCAAACACCAAATTGGACATTAGCTACAAGAATTACCATTTGGTCATCACTCAATTTACTCTTCACTATCAAACCAAGGCTTGGCTATCACTAAAATTACTCTTCAACTATCTAGTATCAAACCAAGTTTTGGTTATTCAGCTTGATTAGTTGCTCTCAATATCACCATATGCATTGAGGATACACGGTTTCACATTCACAAACGCAGAATAGTAAACAAGTTTATACTGGAAACCCAATACTTCAATTTAGGATTGGTGGCTAGTCTTCAATTCAAGTATTCATGCTAGAATTCTTGCTTTTTGATTAACCATTCATGACACCAAAAGTTTTATCGGCTCGCACCACGTACCTTCTTTATTCACTACAAAAAAATTCCTATAGCTATGTTTTTAAAACGTGGCTATAGCTCCTAAAAACATGGCTATAGGACAATTCGGCTTATAGCCGCATTTTTTTTAGCCATGTTTTCAGCCGTGGCCTAAAACCCGTAACTATACGCTTGAGGGGCCTATAGCCACGTTTTACAAATACGGCTATAGGACAACTATAGCTGCGTTTTAAAAAGGCTGCTATAGCCCTTTTGTTTTTGTTTTGTTTTTTTTTTTTTTTTTTTTTCGCGGCTATAGTTTTTTTTTTTTTTTTTTTCCTGGCTAGATGGAAACTGCCTGGAAGTAATTGAAAAAATTGATTGGAAATAGAACCCTAGATAAATATGTGTGTGAGTTTCTATGTGTGTCTAGTGAGTTTGGTTTTACAAACCTCAAGATTATGACCTCTATGGCTAAAATTTGTATCATCAAGATAAGAAATTGGAAAAGGAAGTCTAAACATGAAGGTCTTTGTTAGGTTCTAAGACTTTAGGAATTAAATGTATTAGAACTTCATTATGTATTATGTTGGCAAACCATGATCAAAACATAGAGTCTAGGTTTAGGCTTGCTCAAAGTGTGTTTTATTTGTAAAATTTGGAATCGAGTGATTGTAGGATTTATTGGTCTAAATCTGCAAGGCTTGATCGATCGAAAATCAGACTCGATTGATCAAACCTCCTCAAGAAATCTGAATTCCATGGGAACCGATGGTCCTCATTTTATCAAGTAAGCTGCAGTGCTAACAACATCAGCCTAGAAAGTTTTTGGTAGCCCAACATGCAATCTCATACTCCTAGCACGCTCATTGAGAGTTCTATTTATGCGCTCAGTCACACCATTCTGCTATGATGTCCCAGGAATGGTCTTCTCCATCCTAATTCCTTGTACAACACAATACTCACTGAATCCTTCATTTATGTACTCTCTTCTATTATCTGACCTCAAACATTTTACTTTCAAACCCATTTCTGTCTAAGCCATGGTCTTCCACTTCTTAAAAGTTTCAAATACATCAGATTTATTTTTCAGAAAATAAACACCTACCTTTTTGCTTAAGTCATCAATGAAAGTGATGTAGTACCTTGAACCTCCAAGGGATGCAATCGGAGAAGGCCCCTACAAATTAGTGTGTACTAACTCTAATTTTTTAGCCTTCGATGTCCTGCTAGTTTTCAAGAAGCTCAGATTTTTCTGCTTTCCTAAGATGCAGCTTTCACACATGTCAAAATCAATGGACTTCAATTCTAGTAGTTTTTCTCTTGACAGTAGCATCTTCATCCATTTCTTACTCATGTGACCAAGTCTGTGGTGCCATAGGCTTGTATCAGTACTTGCTTCAGCAATTGCAATTGTGTCTCTTAGACTTGAGATCATATATAGAGTACTAGTCTTCTTTCCACGAGCCAATACTCTGGCTCCCTTTGTAACCTTCCAAGTACTACCAACAAATAGTATTGCATGCCCTTCATCATCAAATTGTCCAACAGAAATCAGATTCCTCCTCAGGTCAGGAATATGTCGAACCTTCTCCAGTAACCAAACAGACCCATTAGGCAACAATATCCGGATGTCTCTCATACCCACAACATCCAAGGCTACACCATCAGCCAAATACACCTTACCAAAATCACCTACAACATAATTCTATATGATTTCTCGATGTGGAGTGTTATGAAACAAAGCTGCTGAGTCCAAAACCCAATCATCAAGTGGACTGTCTACTACAAGAAGTAATGCATCATGTACCTCTTCTGTTACAGCATTAGCAGAATCATCTTCATTCTTCTTTTTAGGACTTTTGCATTGCCTCCTAAAGTGACCCATTTTTCCACAGTTCCAACATTGTACTCGTTGGCCTGATCTAGATTTACTTCTATTCCGATTTGATCTGCCCCAATTTGAATTTCTGTCATTACCTCTGCCTCTTGTCTCAAGGTTTAGGGCAGAACCAGATCCTGAGATTTCACCTGTATTTCTTCTATGAATCTCCTCAACTAGAATTAAATCTCGTATGTCATTGTACTTCAGCTTTTCTTTTCCAATAGAATTGCTTACTACCACCCTCATTGCCTCCCAACTGTTTGGCAAAGAAGTCAAGACGATCAATGCACGAATCCCATCATCAAAATCAATTTCTACAGACGACAATTGATTTGTGATAATGTTAAATTCATTCAGATGTTGTGCTATTGATGCGTTCTCTGCCATCTTCAGATTGAACAATTTCTTTATCAAATGTTGTTTGCTAACGGCTTTTCATACATACCAAACAAAGCCTTCATCAGATTTGTTGTGGTGTTCTCCTTTACAACATTGTGTGCAACAAACCTAGATAGAGTTAATCCGATAACTCCCAGTACTTGTTTATCAAGAAGAGCCCATTCCTCAGCCTTCATAGTCTCAGGTTTTTCCCCTAGAAGCGGCAGATGCAACTTCTTCCCATAAAGATAATCTTCGATTTGCATCCTCCAAAATCCAAAGTCTGTGCCATCGAACTTTTCTATTCCAAACGTCTTTCCTGCTTCCTCTGTTATTTCTCCCACTCAAACCTAACCCTAGGCTCTGATACCAGTTGTAGGGAATTAACACGAAATTCCCAACCTGTCGGAAACAAAAAAAATTAGAGAAAACACACTCCAAAGAAAAACAATCACACGCACAAGACAATATTTATATAGTTTGGCAATTTGCCTACGTCCACGGAGTTGCAGGGATTTTTTCTATTATCAGGGAAAAAAATACAAAGTGTGGCAGTACAATTTTTTAGTCTATCAAAAAACTACAACAACAAAACCCTAATCACCAAAACTGCATTTTCTACATCCTACGCATAGGATTCACAATGGGCTACAAACCTCCGCTCCATGAACTAAGCCTCAAAAAATCTCCCATTAAAAATCACGCAACATTATTTTAGGTCGGGTCATCATCTGAATCAAACACAACTAGGCTCCACAAAGCCCAACACCTTTTGCCTCTCTGCTGCTCATCCGAACCGAGCAAGTAAGCTCAGCTCCAACAACTCACTTCAATCTTCATCCACATTTTCCATTCTATAAATTCTCTCATCCTCTAAAGCACCACACCAGACCAAGTGCTCTCTTTCTGCCAAGAACTCTCCCATTTTCTGACCTTGACACTACTTCCTTCCCTTTCTCTCAAATACAATCAAAATAATACTCTGCTCCCCTCTGATTCTCTTCTAGATCCATAACCAAAGCCCCCTTTCTGATTTTCTCTTCTCTAAGTCTAACCTTTCTTTTCTCTTTCTAGGCTTAACCAGATGGGCTCTAAATCGGCCTCATCAAAGAAAACCCACCATTCCTGTCTCATCAACAACAAGAGAGGAGATTCCAAAAAACGAGAGAGAGAGAGAGAGAGAGAGAGAGAGAGAGAGAGAGCTTGTTGGGATGGATAGACTTGGAAAAAGGTTTTTTTTTATTTTATTTGGCATTTCATTTTTCAAAGGTTTATTTCTATATGAATTTTTTTTTTAATGATCTGTACGAAGCCACTTGAACGTAAACTTTCATGTAGCTTAGTTTTAGTAGAAAGTTCGCTAATGTTTAGTTATTACTTATTAGTGAAAGGCCAATATTTTTAATTGATTGTGTGCTTTCAAACCCCAAATCGTTTTAAAAATGAGATTTTTTTTGTGTATTTTAGCTGAAAATTCTTCAGATATTGATGAAAGATGGGCTACTTTCGTTCAATTCATTGTTGGAAATTTTTTTGACAAGACATTATTGGAAACTTGAAATCGTTTACAAGTTTTGATTTTTTATTTTTTTGGGTGTAAACATGGTTGAGAAATCTCCACTTTATTCCTATGTTGTGTGTTTGAATTATATAAAAATGTTTTGTGAAAGAAAAATCGATTTTTTAATCATTAAAAATAACCACAGAATCACTCACACTCTGATACAATGCTTGAATACACACCTTACAATATAATTATGGTTTGTTTGGATACCGCTTATTTCTGAAAACTGAAAACACTATAGCAAAATAATTTTTAAATGTGTGAATAGTGCCGTGAGACCTAGTTTTAAAGTTGTTTTTGTTGAAAAAAAGTACTTACGGGTCCCGTGAACAGTGCACGCGACTCACTAAAAACAAGAATGTTGAGTTTGAGAAACACAAAACGTGCTTCCCAAACCCAGCCTTAGTTATTGAGTTATTGAACGCAGACCTTACAATACCCTTGTACACAAAATTGGCTTCAAGCCACGGTTCGCTTTCTCATCGCCAATCAATGGATGAGATAGAGGCATTAAAATAGGAGTTTCATGACCTAAGTAATATGTTTAAATTTTAAAACTTCTAGTTTATTTTTATTTTATTTTTTGAAGGAAAAACTTCTGGTTTATTAAATCTTATTAAATGTCTTCTGTATTCAAACATAATTTAATCTACTGTTTTTATGTCATTTTCTTTTCCAGTTATAAATTAACAAGTAACATGAAGTGCAACAGCAAGTTCCAACTCAAGCAAGAGTTCTAGCTCGGGCAAATGTCCCTTAGTTAGTATTGATGGACTTGATAAGTTACTTTTAGCCCCTTACTATTATTAGTTTATTGTCCTTACTATTTGGTCTTGTACTTGGTACTAATATATTATTTGTTAAATATCTTTTTGTCTATTGTAGGTAGAAGGTAAAGGAGGTAGTCTTTTGGAAACCTTTTAGAAGTTTTTTGGATATTGCTTTTCTAACTATACTACACTCTTAATGCTTATAAAAAAGAAATCTTAGTCTATAGGTTTTCTTTTTTATAAGTTATATAGACTTATTAACAATAGAGTAGTTGTCATTCGATGCTTTGGAAAAGCTATTTTTTGGAAATATCTATGGTATTCATAATTGTAACTAATTATATTGCTAGAAACATTGTATAGCTAGCTCTACTGCCTTTTGGTTTATTGCCTTACAGACTTGCAGTAACTGTCTTTATGGCTTACTTTGTATATATATCCATATATGGAAATATGCAGTATACTATCTATTGCTTATGCTTGCTGTGGTTGTGATTTATTTGCTGTTGGAAATATTATTTGTTGTGTGGTTGGCAGGTTTAATAGGTATTAAGATTGGCTTTTATGCCTATAGGTTCTCTTGACTATCTAACTAGAATATTTATGACTACTTGTGTTGAGCTACTAGCTTACTGTTCAGGTGTTTCTTTTTGTGTTGTTTAACATATCAGAGGTGGTAAAAACATGTTTATTTTTTTGTGTTGTGTTGTATTTTGTCCAGGATTTAGAGTTTATATTGTTGTGTTTAATTTTTGTAGTTAATATGGGGGAAAGATTATATTTGGATTGATATTTTAGCCTTTTCTTGACATCTTGAGCTATCTTACTAGAATTAGTAGAATATTTATGGCTAGTGTTGAGTGAGGTGCTTCTATTGTGTTGTTTAACAGATCACAGGTGGTAAAAATAGTTCTTTTTTAGTTTTTTTTGACTGTTGAGTTGTGTTATTTTTGTCCAGGTTTTACAGTCTATTTTGTTGGAATGATTATTTTTGAATTGATATGTCCTGGACTCGGAGGCCCAAAAAATGTAAAAGTTGTCTTGTTTAGTTCTTAATACAATTTTAGCATGAAGGCCAATTTAAAAATAAATTATGTAAAGAGAGGCCTAATTTCATATGCACAGGAGATTCAAAAAATCCGTAATACAAGTAATTTATAAAACTTCCAAACCGTTTAATCTGGGCTAAAAATGCCCATTAAAAAAAATTACAAAAATTTTAAGAAAGTACAAAAAATTGGCCCAATTTGTGGCACAAACCGATTAACCGATAACTTTGACCCTCATAACTGACGACCCGAAACATTGAATCTAACCCAAATGTTCAGTTTAGGCCCAAACCCAATCTGTGGTCCCGTTTGTTACTGTTGTTTAAACAATGGTAACAAACGGGCCTGAATCATTTTTCGATTAGAGAACTCATTGCGCGGATTGGATTTTCAAGTCCGGTTGGTAAGAGAGGGAATAAGTACTCTGTACATATAACAAAGCTGTGTCTCTGTCCGAACCACATTCACAAACACAAAGACAGCATGATGAAGAAAGCTAAACTATGCATTTAAAGATCTCAATGCGTTTGTGTGAGTGGCGGATTTGAATTGGAAATCAAATCCGTTTTATATTGGGTTTCAATTCAAGTCAGTGGTCAACACATTGATCGGTTTGTGATTGTAAGTTTGTAACATCTCTGAACATTACATAAACATCTCAATGCTCTTGGGGATTGAGATCCTGCTCTTGGTGTGGAGAGACTCACTCTGATAGAGCACTATCCCACATTCTCACCACTTTTTCGTGTAATTCTCCCTGCTATTGTATTTGCCCCCTTCGTAATTAATGATACTCTTTAGTCTTTATGGGTTCAGGTTAGTGTCAAAGTTTAAAAATAAAACAGAAAAAAAAGAAGAGTAACTAAGAGCATTTGAACCAGCCAAAATAGAAAATGATATATATATGGGTAAAATAATTTTCAAAATCACCTACATCACTCAAATAAAAAATATGTATATTCATTTAAGTTTTTTATTCTTTTTTATTGATGATGAAGTTAGAGAGTGGATGATGATTGTGTTTTTTTTTTTTTTTAGATAGATAGAATTCTACTATAGCATAATCTAAGTGTATATGTGTATGAAGCTTCTTCCTGGAGACTTGAACTCCAGCCTTTGTCCCACACACCCCACAAGCACTTATACTTGTGAAGTGACCATCACGCCAAGAGTGCGCGGTGGTAGAGTGGATGATTGTTGTGTGTGAAGAAAGTAAAAAATTTAAAAAAAAAACAATAAAAATTGATATTTTAATAAAATCTAGTGTAAAATAGATAATTTAATGTTGCGTGTTTTGAAAAGTAAGTATGTAAAATAGAAAAAGTAAGATCTTATGCTAAAATCGACAAAAAAATTTACGCAGGATAATGTAAATACTTTTATAAAGGCTATGCGCTTTAGTAAAATATGCTCTAGTAGTACAGTCTATAGAAGGGATATGCAATTAAAAAGTAAAAAGAATTGTGCTCCTTACTTTTACATTCATAGTGAGGTTCACTCATTAAATTCATAGTAGAGTCCACTATAAACATGAGATGAGGGAGCACAATTTCTTCGTACTTCGGGAGTACCTAAGAATTTTCCATAAAATATGACTCTGAAAATATTATCCAAAAAAAAAAGATTGGGAAATATGATCATTGGAAGGTAGATTGACATTGGTCTTATTTATACTAAAAATGGATAATCATTGAGAAATATTGAGAAATATGACCATTAAAATAAAAGCTTTTGGAAAATTTAAAAATATTACCATTGGGAGATTTAAAAATATAGTCGTTAGGATGAATAAAGAAATAATAAAGAAATAATATTTAAATGTAATAGAGAATTTGTTCAAAAGTATATATGAAAAAGTAGGTAGATAAAAGATAAATTTAATTATTTATTTTTCATTCAGTACAAAAATTTTGAGAGGTTGCTGGAAATAATCTCATGTTTGAACTGAATTTATTGGCCCAACATAAACCCAAAGTCTAATTACTTTTAAGATGCTAGCTTATCTAAAAAAAATGCCACAAGATCTAGACGAGGATTTCATACTTGCGCTATATTTATTTTGTACCAAATACTAAACTATCCAACATAAAAAATGCATTTTTGAGCGCCACTTGTCCACCACTCAATGGCATAGTAGAGAGATATTTGATTGTTTGTAGAAACTCTCAATGAACATCACTCTTTGCAAAAGCCATGGAATTTTAAATTTTTAATGCTAAAAGCCCTTCTCACTCACTCAAGATAATGGCCTTCATAGGAATTCCCTACCAACAATGATCAACCAAGCAACAAAGACACATCTCCTCTTGGAATTCGAGGAAATCCATAGAGGACTCAAAGGGAGTTGTCGTGTGTAGGAGTGCAAGTTGGGATCTGAATAATATTCTTCGGTTTTGTATTTGCAGAATATTCCCAGCATTAAGTTTTCTTCACCATCATGATGTTGTTTAATGACACGAAAAAAAAAAAAAACAAAGAATGATTATCATGTGTCCTTAGATTAGGTTTCAAATATGTTTAAACGATAATCATAAAAACTTGATTCAATTGATGCACATAAAATGGTAAAATTGGATCTTTTGTGAACCTTACATGCTTATGAACTAAATTTTATTTTCTTATTTTCTTATACATTTTTTTTTATTTGATGAGGAAACATATTTTCTTATACATTTAAGGTATGACATTCTTGGAATGCTATGTTGTGCTTGTTGCATGACATGTGCAATGACCAACAACCAATTCCTAACACCGAGTTAGACACAAGTGGAATGAGTACCAAATCTTCCTATTTTTTTAACCTAGTCTCCATCTTAAATCAATGATTCTAGACTAAGCTCTTTTTCTGTGTAAATTTAATATTTTAAGAATTATATAGGAATCAAAGTTATCTACATTTTCTTAGATCATAACTAAGAAACAAAGTCTTGTAATTTCTATTTCCCATTCTATTACAATGTAATTACAAAATTTCCAATTAAATGAATATGTGTTTCATGTTTTTTTTTTTTTTCCTAATAAAACAAGTGGCAATTTCTATTGTAAACCTCTTGAACTAGAAGGCAACCAAATGATTATATTGATCAATACAGTATGAACAATGTATCTTTTCCAAGGACATACACACACAAAAAGTAAGCCTTGAATCCACAACCTCGCTCTCCACCCAATATTTATAACAGAATTACGGAGGTGTCAGTTGATCTAGAACTTATGGGCTATCTTTCCCAAGGATAATTAAAATTCAAAAACGTCACTTAAAGACTAAGGCAACCACACAATTGGAATTACTTTGGAAAACTAAGATATAGCACATAAGAAACTATACCTACAAGTTTTGTCCCCATTGATCTTCTAAATTGCACAGCAACGCCCTCAAGGAGGCACTCACTATGTAGCCCACTAATGAGCTGTGTACTCCCTTCTGGGTTAAAAATAAACTGATCCAAACAATTAGAATGCGTGGATCTTGACACACAGAGGTGTTATAAAACATAGCCTCCTAGTTTTTCCTCAGTCCAGTCTTATTCTCTCTTTGTCCATTCACGGATGATAAAATTGGTTCAAACATATGAATATCAATTGCATATTATCATTCATTAGCAAAGGATGGCTCACAAGCAAAGATTAGTTGTATTCGAAATGTTTCTGAATGGGCACAAGGAATGATATAAATATGTTCGGATCAAGAAAATGAAAGGAAAGGAACATCATTAAATTTTTTAATAAACAAGCACCCCTTTATATTATTTTTGTTTAATAAACGAAGACGTATGCTCCTTTGGAACAAAAATGATGATTTATGAATTGCTTCTTTTAAATTGCACAAACCAAGAGCAATAGAAAATTAGAAATTATTTTCCCCTTTTTTTTTATTCAAAAATTCTGTGAGTCAGAGCACTTGTCAAGTCTACAAAGGAATTTCCATGCAATTCTATGGAGAGAAGAAAGGAGAAGGAAAAGAAGTAATCAGTCGTAGAACTGTGGAAGTCATTCCAGTAAAGCATTTAAAATCAGCCTTGACCAAGTTTAAGCCGTGTGATTAAGGGTCTGTTTGGATACTACTTATTACTGAAAATTGAAAACTGAAAACACTGTAGCAAAATAATTTTTAAATGTATGAATAGTACTATGAAACTCAGTTTTAAAGTTAAATTTACATTTTTTAGTACTTGCGGATCCCGTAAACAGTGCACAAGACCCAATCAAAAAACACAGACGCTAGCACAATCGCAAACCCGTTGCTATCCAAACTAACACTAAGAGTTTGATAATAGGCACATATAGAAGTCAACTTGCAGCTATGCAATAAAAAAAAATTAAAATTTTTTTTTTTTGAATAATTGATCATAATGCTCAATATTTAAACTACAAAGTAAAAGCAACCCAACAACTAACTAATTAACCAGTCAAAATTTCATAAAATTGGTTCTTAATGATGGCAGAGAAACTTAAGCGCGTGTATGAAATTGAAAGACTGCCAACATCATTAAACCTAGACTTTCCAGAGAAGTCAGTATTAAGAAACCACCCCTCAAATAATCTAGGCATCCAAGGGAGCTCTTATAATGACAAACTGGGATTACAAATTACGTTATTGCTAACCAGGAAATGATAATGAACTAAGGTGTATCAGCACCAACATATTAGCTATGGTAGTCCATGAAATTATCCTACTAAAACTCAAAAACAACAGGCACAGCAGGATCAAGCAAAAAAAAAAAAAAAAAGTAAGATGTATATGATAGTCAAATTTAACAAGCCTTTTTGATTACTAGAGAACTCCTACCATCTCTAATCCATGCTTCTTTAAAATGAAATGGTTTAGACCCCCACTTGCAGCTATGAAATGAGAATTGAATGATTGATCCTAATGTATAACATTTGTAAATAAAAAGTAAAAGCAGATCAACAACTAGCCAAATAACCAATCAAAATTTCATAAACTTGGTTCTTAAAGATGGCAGAGGGCATACATTAAATTAATGGGCTGCCAAGATCATTAAGCCTAAACTTTCCTGAAAATTCCATATTAGAAAAAATCAAAGCAAAAGAGTTTCAAACCCATACTATCTTCTATGAGAAACTCCTCAGATAATATAGGCAACTAAGGCCGTTCTTACAACGACAACCTGAGATGACAAGTTACATCATTGCTAACTATGAAATGATAATGAAGTAAGGTGCATCAGCACCAACATTTTAGCTACAAAGTATAGCATAAGTCTCAGCTGTTTGGTGTGGAGACTAAATATAGTCGTACAATAAATCTGAAATTTATACCTTAAGGACCAATCAAAATCAAATCCTATTGCTACTAACCACTCGAGAGTGAAGGCAACTTCACACACAATAACCCCTCTAAGCTTTCAGTAAAGGACATCTTTGCACAAGAACTACGTTTTTTTTTTTTTTTTTTTTTTGATAAGTAAGAAGAGAATATTATTGATAAAAGAATAGCAAGAGAAATACAAAGAGTTCACGATAGTGAACAAAGGAAAAAAAGAAACAAAAAGACAGAAGCAGCCCTTAATCTATTCTAATAGATGAAAGAAAATCCAAAAAAGTAGAACAATCCGAATAACCCTAACATCGAGACCAATCAAAGAGGGTCCGCTGGCAATACTCTAATAACTGAACCACAGTTTTCCCCTCATCCTCAAAAGACCACCTATCCCGTTCAGTCCAAATAGTCCACATTAAACAACCTGGAACCAAATGCCAAATATCAGAGCTATGCTTCCCAAGCCAATGATACCAGCAAAATAATAAGTCCACAACTGAACCTAGCATGACTCATTCAATCCCAAACAACCGAATCATATACATCCACAAAGAATGAGCTATCGGACAGAAAAGTAACAGGTGATCCACAGATTCCGCATTGTTACAGCACAAACAACAACGATTCGCCAAAGGGCGACCACGAAGCATAAGATTATCCAAAGTCAGAATCTGACCATGGGCTGCTGTCCACATAAAAAAAGCCACCCTTTTAGGAACCTTAACTTTCCAAATTCCCTTCCAAGGGAAAGTGGAAGGAGCTGCATTCCGAATCTTATGATAAAAAGACCCAGTATCAAACTTCCCACTGCCATTAAGATCCCAACAAAGTCTGTCACACCCTCCACCCCTAGGAATTCGGGTTTGGATGAAATGAAGAAAGGAGTAGGAAGTCACCAACTCCCAATCATTGAGTTCCCTATGAAATCTTAAACTCCACACTCTTTCATTATCACCCACTAGAGGGCTTAACACCTCAGAAATACAAGCCTCTTTATTAGCAAAACGCAAAAATAACTGAAGATAAAGAATTTTGAGAGGAACATCCCCAATCCACTTATCATGCCAAAAAAGAATACAAGAACCGTCCCCCACCACAAAAGAGAAATGCTTAGCGAAAGTTTCCCACGCTTCACTAATACTCCGCCATAACCCACAACCATGAGCCCTACTACAAGCTCCAGTGCACCAACCCCCTTTTCCTTCCCCATATTTCATGGCAATGACCCTTCGCCACAGATATGAGGTTTCATGGCCATACCTCCAAAGCCATTTCCCTAATAGGGCCTGATTAAAAGGCGCCAACTTCTGAATTCCCAAACCACCCAACTCACGCGGTAAGCAAACCTTTTCTCAAGCCACCCAATGGATATTTGAAACACTCAACTGATGAACCCCACAAGAAGTTCCTTTGAATGCATTCCAGTCTAGTCGACACAGCTTTAGGGATAGTAAAAAGGGAAAAGTAATAAGTCGGAAGGCTTGAAAGGGTACTCTTCAGCAAGGTGAGTCTACCACCCTTTGACAAATAAAGCCGCTTCCAGCCTAAAAGCTTCTTATCCACCCTCTCAAGGATCGGATTCCAAATAGAGGTTGTTTTGTACAAAGTAACCAAAGGCATACCCAAGTAAATCATAGGCGAACTTCTCACCCCGCACTGAAGGATATTAGCCAACGACTAAATGTTACGCACCTCCCCAATAAGAACAATTTCACTTTTCCCCACATTCACCTTCAAACCAGTAAAAGCTTGAAAACAAGTCAAAACCAGCCTAATAGAAAAAATCTGCTCTCTAGAGGCATCACAGAAAAGAATGGTATCATCAACAAATTCTAGTGAGAAGCACGAATACCAGTAGAATTAATAGGACTCATATGAAAACCCTGAATGAAACCCCCTTCCCTCAGTTTTCTTCAAGATACGACTTAAAACCTCCATTATCAAAAGAAAGAGAAGGGGAGACAAATGATCACCTTGTCTTGAGACCTCTAGAGCTACCAAAGAAACCAGCAAGAGATCCATTAACCAGAACTGAGAAGCGAACGGTAAAGACACAAGTCTTAAACCATCTCTTCCATCTATCCCCAAAGCCCATTCTCTCCAATAGATAAAACAAAGCGTCCCAATTCACATGATTATATACTTTCTCAATGTCTAACTTACACACCACCCCCAGAGTACGACACTTCAGTCTACTGTCTAAACATTCATTAGCATAAGCACTGAATCCAAAATCTGTCTGCCACCAACAAAAGAATTCTGTGACTCCGAAATAATTGTGTCCAGTACCCGCCTCAATCTGTTAGCTAAAACCTTAGACAACAGCTTATACACACTGCCCACTAGGCTGATAGGCCTAAAATCTTTGATATTTAAGGCTTTTTTTTTTTTTTTTTTTTGGGGGGGGGGGGGAATCAGAGATAGGAAAGAAGCATTCAGAGACCATTCAAACTTTGAGCTCCTATGGAAATGATCAAAGAATGCCAAGACATCTATTTCCACTACACTCCAACATTTTTGGAAAAAAAAACCATAGTGAAACCATCCGGACCTAGGGCTTTATCACCCTCCATCTCATGTAGAACTTTTACCACTTCCTCCTTAGATAAATCCCTCTCGAATTCAAGCCGCTCATCCTCCTCAATTCTAGCAAACTCTAATCCATCCATAGAAGGGCGCCAAGTATTTGACTCAGTGTACAACCTCTGATAAAAATTGACCACCTTAGACCGCACCTCTTCCTCATCCTCATAGAGGACACCATCCACCTCTATATCCCGAATATGATTAGTTCTTCTATGAGAGTATACAATCCGATGAAAAAAAGTGAGTATTACTATCCCCCTCCTTCACAAATAAAATCTGAGACTTTTGTCTCCAAGAAATCTCCTCCAAAGAGGCAAGATTAGCAATCTCACCTTTAATCTGAGTCCGACGAGTTTGATCCTCCTGGGAAAGAAGCATCCAAACCCAGCAATTCTGATAAAAGACATTTCTTCCTAAAGGCCAGATCCCCAAACTCCTCCTTATTCCACTTTTTCAAGTCCTCTTTAAGAGCTTTTAATTTACGAGCCAGAATAAAACTAGGAGAACCCGAAAAACAATATCCATTCCACCATTGCTGAACCCTCTCTACAAAGCCCTCTTCTTTCAACTACATATTCTCAAACTTAAAGGCACTCCGACCTTTTATTAACACTACCCGCCACCACCAAAAGAGGGCAATGATCAGAAACTACACGAGGGAGTACCCTTTGTGACACGTTTCCAAAGTGATCTACCCAATCCACTGATGCTAAGGTTCTATCAATTCTTGACATACAAACTGACCCCAAATCTCTAAACCAAGTAAACAAAGCCCCTTCAAGGGATAAGTCCACAAGGTAATTAGCCTCAATGAACTCTGAAAAAGCAAACATAGCCAGACTAAAAGCCTCACAACCAAATCTCTCACTCAGATATCGGATGGTATTGAAATCCCCAAAAACACACCAAGGCGTATTCCACCTGGAGTGCATTCTTGAAAGTTCTTCCCATAGAGCACCCCGCTGATTATCCTCATTAGGCCCATACACTCCTGAACAAGCCCATACAAAATCATCTGCAACCCCCTTCAGTAACACATTAACAGAAAACAAACCAACAGCACAATCAACTTTTCAAAAACTCTCTTATCCTAAACCAGTAACACCCCCCCTGCTGTATTAACTACATCTAGAACAACCCAATCTAGGAACAAACTACCCCAAAGGCTTCGAACAACAAAAGAGTTTAAAGAAAACAGCTTTGTTTCTTGAAAGCAAACTATATCACACTTCCACTCCTTGAGAAGATTTTTACATACCTCTCGCTTCTGAGGATTATTTAATCCTTTAACATTCCAAGATAGCAATCGTAAACTCATTTAAAACTGGTAATCGCTCCAATACCTACTGAGAGGTCTCTGTTCCTCCCCTTCAAAGCTGCCCCATCATAATTAATAGAAGAAAACAAACCTTTGAGTTCCTTAAGCCCACTCTGCTTAGAGTTCACAATACCTTTAGAAGACCCATCACTAACAACATCAACACAATCTTGTTCAAGAAGATGGAACAGAGCCAAGCATTGATCTTCGTGCTTAACAATAGGAAAACCCACAATTCTATAGAAATTTTTCATCAGGCTACAAACCCATTTCGAATTTTTCACCGCTAACCCTCGAACCTCTCCCTCACCACCTTTTTGGATAACCTCCAACTCCTTATGATCATTGGGATCCCATTTAGATAGAGGTGAGCACTCCAAAGAACCATCCTCGTCCTCTCCATGAAAGAAGTCACTAGGATTAACTTTACTATGCTTCCACTAAATCAGAAGATGCTTAGTCCCTTCTTGTAACATCTCAACCCCATCCAAATGACTTGGCGACACTAGCTCAGCAATAGGATTGCTCCATATATCTCCCTTCTCACCAAAAACCACCGTGGTGTCATCTCTCTCTCCAAAGCAAAGACCCTCCTCGCTACCTAGACCCAACAGAGGAGAAAAAGGGTTTTGGGCAGCTCCCTGATGCCGAAGATCAGAAGAAACCACATACCCAGGTCCCCTAAGCTTCGCTGTCGTCCTTACCCTCAAACCACCAGCTATCAGAGTCTGGGTCTCTTCCCTCAACCTCCGATTGGTCACCTCCACACCGAAAAACCCAAAAAAGGACCTCTCCGTCACAATCATCAGCGCCGCTGCTGACACCAGCGACCCAGAAGCAAACCTCGATCTTCCTCAGGAGCTCTCCCCTTGTACCCACGTCGACTGACCATCGTATGACCCTATTAAAGGACCGGGTTTGACCAAAGTACCCTTAAGTGATGAAGTAGTCTCCACAGGATGGGCTTTGACAAGCCCACCAAATTGATTTAGAAGTCCTAGCCCGCCGCTTAAAACTTTAGGCCACCTGAAATCTTTTGTACCCATACAAGTAACAGAACATTTCCCTCCCTCAGACTTATACACTCTCAAAGCCAACGCAACAGGAGTCAGTTTAAAAGTAAAAGCCTGTGTGGGTCTACCATTAATGACTGAAACCTTGCCATTTAAAACTAAACCATTTACTGTAGGGACTCCAGGAATCTCGTTTTGCCCCAAAATTGCTCCAAATTTTTCAAAATTCCTGAACTTTTGCTGATGACCATAAGCAGACAAAAGTTTCCCACTCCGGTCACCACCAGCAGACTGACCGCCTCCACCACCACCACCATTTTTGGAGGATACTTCAGCCAAAAAAACCGGTTTAGCACCGGTGAAAAAATTCCTCATCTCTCTCTGAAACAAATACCAACCTGCTCGATTGGAGCTTGCTGGTATCATAACACACCCTCGACGAGCCCCACCATAGCAGTCTACTATGACCACAAAAACACCAGCCTTATTCAACCTCCCACAAAATTCCAACAACTTGTTATTTTCCCGAAAACATTTGCAAATGGAACCTTTCTCCAAAACCCAATCACGAATATCAGCAAAACAAGACAGGATCCACTCCAATCCTTCACGTCCTACCTAAATAGTGTGCTTGACATGCCGGCTACACTCATGTATAACATACAAATCATGTCGCCCACCATTGAAAGAAAAAGAGAAAAACTTTGCATCAATACGGAAAGGAATCTTTCTCCCCCCCTGAACCGATAAAGATGTAGAGGTATTAAGGTTTGAAGCTGGTTTGGCATCAGTTTTAGGTAGGGAGATAACAGGTAACAGTGGAGGTGTAGGCACAGAAGGTTTGTTAGGCAATGTGGATGGTTGTAAGGGGTGTGACGGTGGGCACAAACTAGAAGGGATAGAGGGAGGACAAAAGGTGTATGAAGGCAAACCAAAAGGTGGGAGTTGAGGTGGAAATAGAAAAGGATAGGGAGGGAGGGAAGGAATATGTGGGGCAGTCGGGAATAGAAAGGGGAAGAGAGAGGGAGTTGGGGGTAGGGCTATCCAGAGACCCAGTCAACCCGACCCACCCGCCACCGCTGACCGGACCCAACCCGCCGCCGACCGGATCAACTTCTCCGGTGATCGGCGACGGGTTTATTCCTCTAAAATCCAAGTTTTCCGGGTAGGGTGTTGGTTTTCCTTCCTCCAAAATCCGATCAACCTGATCCGACCAACCCACAAAATTTTTGATGATAAAGTGTAGATCTAACAAGATTTTTGAATTTTTTGGGAAGATTTAGGCTAGATCCGGCAAGATTTCGCTAGATCTAGCAAGATCTTGCTGAAAATGGTCGAGATCTCGCTAGATCTAGCGAGATCTGGCCGGATATCTGCCTTTTTTTGGAAAAAAATCGCCGGAGTTCTGTCGTTTTCATCTTTTCTTGGCCGGATTCTCGCCATTTTCTAGATGATCAACTCCGACCGATCCACCCGACAGCCGTGGAAGCTCCAACCCGCCCGATCCGATCAACTACTTTGGTCGGCAGCGGGTTGAAATATTGACCACCCGATCTGGTCGGGTTGGTTCTGGGTTGGGCACAAACCCAACCCGTGGACAGGCCTAGTTGGGGGTTTTTGGGGGGGGGGGGTGGGGGGGTGGGGTGTTTGGTGATGAGGGTGAGTATGGGGGAGGGAGAGAACTCATGTTTCACAGTTTGTTCATTTTTTTTAGATTATCATTGTAAACCTTGTTCTCAATTTGAATTAAATAGTTATATTTATATATTGTTTATGTCCTAGGGATGTTGAGACTGGTCTGCCAGAACTTATGGTCAATTTTGTGACCTCTTCTTACAAGCCAGAACTGCTGAAGCCCTTGGTTGAGAAGATTTCATCCATTCCTGAAGTGGTTTGTATAACCTATGTTAAATACTTAAATTATGCATTCTCCCATCATCTACAGTTAGCTAGGAGAATACCACCACATGGGAAGTTCAATTAAGTCATTCTTTCTGGTTGACAAGGTGAGGACTCCAAACTTTCTATTTGCTGAAGAAAAATACTCAAACTTCTACAAACATCTATATCAATCAAATTCTAACATAGACAATAAACAAAAACACTACTGCACTGCACATTACATCTATACATAAACGGCAAACCTCCATAAATACTTCACTCGATCCATTTGTTTGGCAGAAAATTTGTTATATCAAACAAAATTTCCTTATACTCATGCTAGTGTTGAAGCTAAGTGATGCCTATTTGATGAAAAACAGTCTCAAGTTGGTTCAATAACTTACAAAACGTGGTGATGATTAAAGATATCACGCTGCCTACCTTTCTCAGACAACATCAAATTGAAAGAGAAGAATCTTTCTCAACCCCCTTCCCCCGAAACAAAAACAAAAACAAAAAGAAAGGTCAACAAAATTTGTCAAGTCAAATACCTTATATATTATAAAAGCACTCAGTAAGTTCTACTAAAAGCATTTATCTTTTTTTGCGGAAACTAAAAGCATTTATCTATATAATAATTAGAATCAATGTTCATCAGATGAAATACAATTCCATTTTTCTTAGATTATTCAAGTGAGAGGTTCAAGTAATAGTCCAGTGGTAATGGCATA
Source organism: Quercus ilex subsp. ballota (assembly GCA_032727855.1). NCBI lineage: Eukaryota > Viridiplantae > Streptophyta > Magnoliopsida > Fagales > Fagaceae > Quercus > Quercus ilex. Next base: position 31,805,715 of record CM064909.1, read on the forward strand.
TACTGTAGTGCCACATGTCTGCAATATACAATTCCATTTTTCTTAGATTATTCAAGTGAGAGGTTCAAGTAATGGTCCAGTGGTAACGGCATATACTGTAGTGCCACATGTCTGCGGTTTAAACCCCTCAACCTCCCCACTATCTACCCATCTTCAAAAAAAAAAAAAAAAAAAATTCCACTTATTTCAACTGGTCAAATGATGGCTCAATTCATTCAGGACTTTTTTTTTTTTTCAATTAAGACTTCAAGTCAACGTAGACAGTGATCTTTATATGCTTCATATAAATATGAGATGAGAGCAATATTGGTTTACTTTTGTTCTAATCAACTTACTAAAGGCATTTGTAGTGTATTATCAACAAAATGTTCATAACTTCAAATTACAGATTTTCCCTGTCAGTTTATTCCCATAGTCTGTAAACTAGGAACCAACACATAAAAGGACAACCCCATTAACCATACTTAAAATTGGTACGTCATGAAAAAGATAGATAAGGAGAGAGATAAGATATGTAGAAAGCATCATTATTCCTACACAAAAATATACCACGTTTCACATTATGCAATCCCAACAGCACAATGTTTGGTACCGTATCTCTACCATGATCCAGATTTCTACAAGATTTTTTAACAAACTACACATAAAGTAACTCACGATCAAGCTATTGCAATTATCAAAGATATAAAGCAATCTTACAAACAGTATAGCTGGATCACTTTTCATGTTTACGGTGCACAACTTCATTGATCAAGATTTTCACATTCATTCATTTGTAAAATGCACTAATGCACATTGAGCATCATGCCTGACTCGCACATTTAAAATTATGTTCTCACAAGCATAAGAATTTCCGGTTTCCGACCACACTTCAAATCATTCAACTCGCATCAACTCATAAGTCCCACACAATTACAATACTAAGAACATGCATTTCGAGCATTCATAGACGTAGTTGCACAACCTACTTAGAAGACAACCATTCCCCCAAAAAATTTGATTGCAAAAGTATCTAGTATTACCACTTACTTAAACATATACATACACTATCCAGTTCTTCACAGGCACACGAGTCTATGAAATTATCCTACTAAAACTCAAAATTAACAGGCACAGCAGATCAAGCAACATTAAGAAACAGTAACACATATATGATAGTAAAATTTAACAGAAGACCCACATTATAAATCGTAATAGTTTGAATTTTTGTTTTTTCTACCTCAGCCTTCCCCAATTTGATCACACTGCACCATCCCAAAATCTCTTTTCCTGCACTCACAATTCAAACTCATCCTCGAGCTTCAATTGCTCAGCTGCAGCCTCTTCCTCCTCATCATCGATCACGAAATATGGATTGTGTGCCTCGGGCTTGAACTTCAACCCTGTAAACACATAGAATGCGAGTGTGGCTAACTCTCCGGCCACCACACTCGTCCAGAGGTACCGATACGAAGTAATAGTCTCCAAAGCATAAACCACAACACGCGTGAAGTAAATGTAGCAAATCACAACAATGTAGTACTGCCTAAACAGAGTCAATTTCATCAAATTCACCGCGGCTTTCCCGTCAGTCCTCGCGGCTTCTCTGAGATTCTTAATCGACCAAACGATAGGGAACAAAACCGCACAGCAACACACCACATCGACGAGCAAGAAGATCTGCTTCCACGTAACCCAATCTTGAGCGAAGGGACCGCTCTCATCGATCGCGACCTGAGCTATATTCGCCACAACCTGTAAAGGAATCACAATCATCAAAACCTTCTTCTCCTTATCTTGCAAATACGGCTTCAAAAACGACCATCCAGTTCCGATCAAGACGATCAGCGTGAAGAGCGTGATTCCTTTCAAGAAACTGAAGATATAGAACAACACGTCCCAACCGTGAGCGCTACCGGTGCGCTTGATGTACGATTTGTCTTCGGCTTCACAGAGGAGATTCAGAGCTTTGAGAATCAGAACCGCGAGCATGAAGAAATGGATGCGGAACACGGTCAACCGCTTCTTGTACAAGACGGCGATCCAAAGTCCGGCGAGGAAGAAATAGCCCAAGGATAACAAGAAGTAAACCCTAGGTAAAATCGTTTTTCCGGCGGAGAGATAGTCACGCCGTTGACTCTTCCCGTCGAGATTGTACATCGCCGACCTCACATCCATCGAAACCTTGAGCTGGTTCCCGATACAGTTGGCGAAAACCAGCGTGAACTGATCGGCGTCGGTCTCGATAAAAACTGTACTGAAGCTGTCGCCGTTTTTCTTCAGGTTTGAGAAAGTGAAAACCGGCTTGACCAAATCGGAGAGGAGAGCGCACGTGACTTCTCCGTCTTCGAGTTGCTGGAGCACGTGCATCCATGCGTCTCGGGTACAGAGAAAGAACCCGACTTTTGATAGGTCCGCATTCGGGTCGGATATAGCGATCCCGGACACGTTGAGTTCGAGGCGACCCGTGTGGGTGAACCCGAACTCGTCGAATGGGATTATGGGGCGGACGTCGGATCGGATCGGGGTGTTGCGGATCTCAGCGAAGGAGAGGGAAAGAGAGAGGAGGAGAAGGAAGGAAAGGAAAACGGAGCGGGAGGAGAGAGAAAGAGCCATTAGATCTGAGGGCTGAGGTGAGAAAGAGAGAACTCTCAGATCTAAAAGTAAGATTATATATATATATAGATATATGGTGTTGGATCAATTTGTGAAGACAATAGTTGAACCGACTTGAGAGCAAAGTCTACGGAGAGCTCAAGAATTGTGGAAATTGAGGGCCAAAACGTTTTTCTAATTTGTATTTTTTTTTAAATATGTGTAGATAAAAAAAAAGGTATAAAAATAACTGTAATGTCATTTTAAAACTAAAAGCGATTGAATTTTCAACTGCGAGCAAGCAAAGCACTGCTGTATTGCAAATTTCGTGGTAATTGGATAACAGATTTTTGGCTCAATTTGACTTTTCCTCCCCAATGTTTCCACTCTATTTTATTTTAGTCCTTTAAATTTAAAATTTTTATAAATTTCTTCCTTAAATTATTCTTTTATTTTAGTCCATCTTTGTCATTGAATTTATTACGAGTCATATCACATTTTTAAGGTGATAGTTGATTAATAGATAAAAATAAGTTAAAAGAACATAATGAAAACTCATAATTTTACAAATTTTTTAAAATTAGCCTACCATTTCATGTTTGGGCTCATTACAGTTTGTCATTTAATTTTTTTTTTTTTTTAAATGGTTTGTGTGTGAAGTGGTAGACTAATTTGGAAATGTTGTCAAAATTATTATGAATTTTTATTCTATTCTTAAAATGACTCAATCAATAGTACGTATGATGGTCTAAACGTATCGAAAATTATGTATAAATTTACGTATACAAGATACATGTATAACTATTTATTAAGACATAAAAGGCAAATTAACAAAAAAAAAAAAAAAAAAAACACCGACACGTGTGTATATAGGGTAGGGTTCAAAGTACACATTGTGTAATTATAAGCAACGTTACACCATCTAATAATTTGTTAAAATTAGCCTACCACTTCATGTTTGGGCTCATTACAGTTTGTCATTTAATTTTTTTTTTTTTTTTAAATGGTTTGTGTGTGAAGTGGTAGACTAATTTGGAAATGTTGTAAAATTATTATGAATTTTTATTCTATTCTTTTTTTTTTTTTTTGAGAGAGAGTTTCAACTTATGGCGTCCGCTCCTGATGAGCACTCTTTATCACCAGCCCAAGAAACCAATCAGTTTTTGGTGTAGGCGGGGATTGAAGCCCAGATCTCTTATTCAATCATCAGAGACTTTACCAGTTGAGCTAACTGGAATCCACAATTTTTATTTTATTCTTAAAATGACTCAATCAATAATACGTATGATGGTCTAAACGTATCGAAAATTATGTATAAATTTACGTATACAAGATACATGTATAAATATTTATTAAGACATAAAAGGCAAATTAACAGAAAATAAAAATAAAAAAACACCGACACGTGTGTGTATATAGGGTAGGGTTCAAAGTACACATGGTGCAATTATAAGTAACGTTACACCATCTAATAATTTGTTATTAAATTCATATTTTAAAATTTTCACTGTTAAATTACATGTTCTATATGTTCTTAACATGCATACCGATATTCATGCTAATCAATTTTTATTTATCATTCAATCCATAAACTCATCTTTTATGCATTATTTTAAACTACAAAAACTTGAATTTAAACAATTGATTGATAACATGACTATTAATATTTAATTATCTTGAAATTTTGCAGGCATGAAGAATGCATAAAAATAATATAATCCAAAAGTTGATTTGTTAAAATTCGTATTCAATTAAATAATATTTAGTGGTGTAACATTACTTAAAATTACATTAGGTGTAACCTAAACTCAACCCATATGCAACAATGGAATTAAATTAGACTTTTTTTTTTTTTATACATCGATAGTTGAGGGTGGGGGAATTTGAACCTTAAATGTTTTATTTAGAAACACTAAAAAGTGTTAGTTAAACTACAAGACTATTGTCTAATTAGACTTTGTTTAGAAAAGACCAAAAGTAATTTAATTAAAATTGTTTTAGTGTTTAAGTTGTTGTTGTTGTTGTTTTTTTTTTTTTTTTTTTTTTTTTTTTTTTTTGAGAAAGGTTAAGGTTGTTTTTTGTTCTAATAAAGTAAGATATTCATGACTTTCTTATGTTATGGGGTGTCAAAGATTGAATTTAGTTGCCAACCTTGGTTAGAAAGTTGAAAAAGCCTTTCTCCTTTTTTATTGAATTCATATTTTAAAAATTCCACCATTAGATTACATATTCTATATATTATTAACACACATACTAATACTCATGCCAATCAATTGTTATTTATTATTCAATCCATGTACTCATCTTTTATGCATTATTTTAAACTACAAAAACTTTAATTTAAATAATTGATTGATAACATGACTATTAATATTTAATTATCTTGAAACTTTGCAAGCATGAAAAATGCACAAAAATAATATAATCCAATGGTTGATTTATTAAAATTAGTATTCAATTAAAAAATATTGAGTGATGTAATATTATTTAAAGTTACACCAGGTGTAACTTAAACTCAACCCATGTGTGTGTGTGTGCGCGCGCGCGCAAGCGCGTGCGCGCACAACAAGAGAATTGAATTAGACTTTGTTTTTTTGATATATCGATAATTGAGAGTGGGAGAATTTGAACCCTAAATGTTTTAGTTAGAAACACTAAAAAGTGTTAGTTTTTTTTTTTTTTTGAGGGTGACTAAAAAGTGTTAGTTAAGCTACAAGACTATTATCTAATTAGACTTTGTTTAGAAAAGACCAAAAGTAATTTAATTAAAATTATTTTAGTGTTTAGGTTTTTTTTGTTCTAATAAAGTAAGACATTCATGACTTTCTTATGTTATGGGGTGTCGAAGATTGAATTTAGTTGCCAACCTTGGTTAGAAAGTTGAAAAAGCCTTTCTCCTTTTTCATTATTTTATTATTTTTTATGAATAAACCCTTTCTCCATTCCATAGTAATTAAGGTAATCTCAAATCTCAATAATAAGGGTTGTGACTATCACTTACTAAGGTGGTCCTATCCTAGCCAAACAATGAAACAATCAACCATTGATATCAGAAGAGCTAAGGAGTTTTCGAGTGTATTATTTATAGTTTCAATGAAATTCATAAATATAGAAATAAGTCATATCAAATCAAGCTTTTTCCTTTCAACCATCTTTTGATTTTTTATATGCTATATAAGTATTATCACTACAAATAATACTATACCCTATTATCCTTTATGTTGAATATTAATTGTTTGTTGAACCTTGTAAATTGTGTGAAACAGTAAAAGTAAGATGCTTTAAATTATTTTATTTTCACGACTCAAAATCCATAAAGGACTAAAAAGAATAACTACTCTCCACATCTCAATTGTGCTAAAACAGAAGGAATTACATAACTTTGTAGATAAAGAGTGAGAGACTATCACATATAAGAAAAATCACAAATAGAGTTAAACCAAGCAACATTTTAAATGCATTTTCAAAGAAGAGATGTCTTCTACTTAAGGGGTCTTGCGACTAACCTTAGGTGAATGTTTACCAAAAACACAAATCTCCATACTATCCACAAGTGTCAAGACCATGCAGGACTAATGTCTACCTAATCCTGGAAGGTCAAAAGAGTAACCCAAGTGTAACTATAATGGTCTTATGGTAGCAAAATTCCAATAAGTTATAATTAGTTTTTAACTAATATGAAAAAATAATACATAAATAAATAAACATTATAATAACTAGCTTGTAACTCCATGCATATGCATGGATACACTTAAAAATATATAATAAGATGCATAATATAATTCCTGTAGGGTCTGCTTTTGTTGCCCCGAGCCCAAAGGATATGGGTCAAAGGCCCATCGAACCCAAAACAATGAATTTGTAGAGAGTGGATCGAAAGTCTAGGCGCCGGCCGGCGTTCACGAGGCGTGAACTCCGTTCTCTTTTATTTAAAGAAAACACTTAGAACAATTTACAACTGGAGGGTGCTCCTTGGCCATGGGCCGAGGAGGCTTTTTGGCCCTTATTCGTCTCCTCCCTTTTTCAGAGGGATTCCTTTACATTATATACCCTTTACCCAACCAATCCTGGCCCTACACTTGTTGAGCGATCTGGACATCACTCAGGTGCTTGTCCCATCAGCCGCCTTCTCAGTCTCCTTGGGAGTCGCGGCAACCAAAGCGACGCTGGTGCGGGGTCCTTTCCTCATTAATGCGGCCAGGGCGGTAGTCAGGTACATTTAATGCGAAGGTGACGGTTTGTCATGAGCGTGTCCCTCAAGTTCTCGGACGTCCGATGATGGGGTCATCCTCGGACTTAGGTGCCTCCTCGGCTCGGGCCTTCGGCCCCAGGAATGAAGTGGGCTGGGCCGTAGGATTATTTGGCCCCACAATTCCTATATATATAATTTAAATACTATTGATAGACATTTTTATATTTTGTTAACTCTTTAAAAAATTTTGTAAGGATATTATTAGGTATAAAATGTAAATTTTCTATATTTTTTTTAAAAAATTTATTGTTAAACACTTTTTTTTTACAATTCATTTATTTTAGACTCTTTGGTTTTGTACTTAATAACTCACTTGGATGAATATTTATGACGTGATCCCACATTTGATTATAAAATTAAAAAATAAAACTTTTTAAGAATAAATAATTAGGACACATGGCACAAAATTGAAACATTAATTTGGAACTCTAATTTGAATTTCTCTCAATTTCAACTATTATTATATATATAGATTATGTGAAAAGAATATGAAAATTTAAATCTAATTATAACTTTTATATATATATATATATATATATATATTAATATGCAAAGCTAAGAGAAAATCAATTAAATTCAAAATTGTAGTCTAATTTTGCGTCACATGTCTCATCTAATTTTTTTAATTTGTGTGTCAAGTGAATTATTAGGTGTAAAGATCAAATAGTCTAAATTCAATTAGATTCTAAATTGTAGCTCAATTTTGCACTATGTGTCCCGTCTAATTTTTTTAATTTTTGTAGTTAGTGAATTATTGGGTGCAACAACCGAAGAGTCTAGATCTAATTAGATTCTAAATCATATATATATACTCACTTCATCCCAGTTTGTTTGTCCTTTATTCCATTTTGGGATGTCCCAAAATATTGTCCTATTTCTAAAAATAAAAATTATTAATTTACTCATGTTTCTATTATACCCCTACTTTATTTTCAAAACTATTTAAAAAGAAAACTAACAAATATTTAAAAAATCAATCTAATTGGAGCACATTTTTAGTTGTCTCATTAAGAGTGACTCTTTTAAAAAAAGTTGATAAATTTATTTAAGGGTAGTTTTATAAACTTATACATTTTAATGAGGTAGACAAGACAATAAATAATGTTCCCTTAAAAAGTTTGACTTTTCAAACAGGACAAACAAATTGTGACAGAGTGAGTATATATATATATATATAAATTGTGATTGTAAGTATTTTTAAATGTATCCGTGATGTGTACAGAGTTACACACTAGTTAACATAATATAAGTCAACTAAAAATAGAAAATGCAATTTATTATACAACAAATGCCATGTGAAATAACATGGTTGTATAAAAATATAATTTTCTATTGTATAATATTAATATATTATGTAGATACAGATATCATGTCCATCCATCACAAATTCAATTTACTAGTATTATACCCGTGCGATGCGTGGCTTAATTAAAAGTTATATATGTCAAAACTATATTAATAATTTGTGAGCCACAATAAAGAACTAATTAATTTTGAAACATCCTTCTCAAAAAAAAAAAAATTTCGAAACATGTAATACATACATGTATTTAGTCACTTTGTGCATACATGATGTGTAGTATATAAATTATACATATTAAAACATAAAGTTATATGGTTTATAATCTAAATAAATATTAAATTTATTTTAAATTACTTGAAACATTTTGTAATAGAGTTTTAAGTGGAATATAATTTAAAAAATTTTAGAACTTAGAAAATAAATTTTATTCATAGTAAATTATTAGTAATAGAGTTTAATCTTCGATAACAAACTTAATAATAAATGAAATTATAAATTATATATTTTACTAACATTATCAAAATTATTTTAAGCACTATTCAACTTTCTTGATGTATAATATAAACGAAGAAGGAATGAGTATTAACCTTATGCATTGAGTACACTTACTTGAGATGATTAAATATGAGATTTTTACATGCCTAGCTTCTTAGTTTATGTCAACCTCTTTGCTAATCTAACAAAATTTCATGTTTAATCAAAAGTTATCTACATAATTCCTCATCTTATATTATGAACACTTTATATCTTTCACACTCTACAATCCTATCGATGTTTGTAATTCTAAGAATTTATTGTCATGCCAATTGGGTCTCAAGACTCTCAACAATGTTTTTGACAAATAAGTTAAACCCGCCAAAAAATTGGGAGAAAAAAAATACCTAGCATTTTATGCTGCACATGTTTGGTTTCATAAAATCCTTTTTATTTTTATTTTTTATGAATCTCAATAAATCAAATGATGAACAAAATGGATAAAAAGAAAAGAAAAGAAACAGAGCTTGAAACAAATCTAAGATTTGAAACTTAGATTTGCTTATATTATGAACTTAAGGGTGTGTGTATATATATATATATACACACACTTACCGGATAACGAAACTTTTAGTTTTAGTTAAAATAGAATTTTAGTTGAAATAGATTTTTATATCTTTTGAAACTTAGCTAAAAAGGTTTATTCTTTCTTTAAAGAATAATTTTTTTTTTTAAGTTCTCTTGGATTTATCCAAAAAAAAAAAAAAAAAAAAAAACTCTTAGTTACTGGGCTTGAGTCTATCCAAAAATATCTCTTTTGCCGGACTTGAATTTCTTTTTTCTTTTTTTTGGGATAAAATTGTGTATTAAAAAAAATGAAAATTTTGTAGATTATTATTCATAACGTGAAGGAATAAATAAATAAACTGATCTCAACATTAAGTTTTTGTGTCTATCCAAAGATAAATAGAGGAAAAGTTTATAAGAATTATTAAGATGCTTTGTGTCTATCTAAAGATAAATAGAGGAAACCATCAAAAAAAAAAAAAAAGATAAATAGAGGAAAAGTTGATAAGAACAATTAAGATATCAACATTAAGTTTTTGTGTCTATCCAAAGATAAATAGAGGAAAAGTTGATAAGAATTATTAAGATGCTTTGTGTCTATCTAAAGATAAATAAAGGAAAAGCTGATAAGAACAATTAAGAATTTGTGTCTATCTAACAAATTGATTTTAAGTTGCTACAATTCTATGCAGCCACTTGGCGTAATTACGGTTTTTAAGCCAAACTTTTATTATATAGTATATGATTTGAAGACATATGGAATTAAGAATGGAAAACGATCCTCAAAAAAAAAAGGAAAATGAAATTTAACATTTTTAGGACTAATTTGTAATTTACTTAAAATTAAGAGACTAAAATAGAATTTGAACAAAAATCAGGAACACAACTGTGTTTTTTTGACCAAGAGTATTTTTTTATTTTTTATTTTGGCGTGATTACGAAACGGGGTACCGTTTGAGACGGAATTACGGCGTTACCAAAATGAAAGGGTTTTGTCGGTTGGGGGTAGGATAGGGAAAATGGGGTGGCTAGCTTTGCGGAAAAACTGGGAAAGTGGGAAGTGGCCAACAAGGAAAATGAATCCAAGATTCCAAACCAAAATGGGTGGCTAAAGATATGCTGGATATATAGTGGATTCTAGTCCTTCTTAGTTTGCTTTGGTGTAATTGATTTTATTTTTACCATGAACTAAAATAGAAGGGCCAAATATATTATATAACTAGTATTATTTTTGTGCAATACACAGCTTAATTAAGAATTTTATGTAAATTAAATATTTTTTTAATATTATAATTAAAAGTTTTAAACTTGTAAATAAGGTTTTAACTCGTATGAGAATAATAATATATATTTTAAGAAATACAAAGAGTTAGAATGGAATAACTAATCATATATGGGTAACCAATATACAAAAATCTTGAAAAAAAAAACTCAAAAAAAAAAAAAAAAAATAGAAGTACTTCTAATAGGGAGAGACTTTTTTTTTTTTTTTTTGGACGGAAATGATAGAATAGGGAGAGACTTAATTGCATAAGAATTGAATGGTTGTCCTTGAGAGTGAAGAGTATTTTTAATCAAGTACTCTCTCCGTCCCACTTTGTTTGTCCTCTATTCCATTTTAAAATGTCCCAAAATATTGTCCTGTTTCTAAAAATAAAAATCATTAATTTACTAATGTTCCTATTATACCCTTATTAATTTACTAATTCAATTTTTTGATAAATTTATTTAATGGTAGTTTTGGAAACTTATATATTTTTAAAAGGTAGACAAAACAATAAATGATGTTTCCTTAAAAAGTTTGACTTTTTAAACAGGATAAACAAAGTGGGATGGAGGGAGTAATTTATTAAAAAAATTGAAATTGTGTATTAATCTTTAGAAGTACTTCTAATAGGGAGAGACTTTTTTTTTTTACGGAAATGATAGAATAGGGAGAGACTTAATTGCATAAGAATTGAATGGTTATCCTTGAGAGTGAAGAGTATTTCTAATCAAGTAATTTATTTAAAAAAATTGAAATTGTGTATTAATCTTGACATTCCATTTATAATAAAAGGTTTAAATAAGCATCCTCCCTTATTTGTCATATCAAATTAATAAACATATAATAAAGGAAAAAATAGATGCGTAATCTTTTATCTTATATAGATGTTTATGTTCTCTTTCGTCTTCACATGTCTATTCAATATATATGGATCATGAACCATACTTAGATGCTACTTGTTCATAGAAATCCTACAACACCTAGAAATTTAGCAAGGATTCAAAATCAAATAATATATTTTCCCCACCAATAGTGTGGTAGAAAGAATGATTTTCGGACCTAGAGCTACATAATTTCTGTCATTTTCTTTAATTCTCTCAAAACTTTTAGAAATTTTTTAAATAAAGCTCTAATAAGACATAAAACGCATGACAAAAAAAAACAGCCTCACTTTGTTTTTTTTTTTTTCGTTTCTCGCCTTTAATTTCCCTTTTTCTTTTAGCATGAACCAACAATCAGAGATCCATGAACTTGCTTTTGAGTTGGAGATAATTGACCGCAGGATTAAAATTATAATGGGCTTATATATATATATATATATATATATATTGCAAATTACAGATTAGAATCTAAGGTAAATAGGAATTGCAATTTTACTAGAACTCACAAGAATTTAATTCCTACAAACCTTGCTAGATTTTCACATAATAAAAAACAAAAATGCAAAATCATATACGTATGAGACAAAAATAGGGTAGAGGTTACCTTGTTTTCAACTTTTCATATTTATTTTGGAGAGTTTCTATAAAAGAAGGTTTCAAAGAAAACCTTTGAGCCACCAATAATGATTCACGAAAGGGAGAAAATCTCCTATCATCAAAGAGTAGATACTCCTATTAATAAAAGAGAGGCTTTTTTTTTTTTTTTTGAGAAGAAAAAAAGAGAGCCTTTAGTAGATACTAGCCTCAAATTGATTTGTTAGTGGTCCTATTTTGTAGAAAAAAAAAAACTATGTTTTTAATTACTATTTTATATATATATATATATATATATAATTTTTATTTTTGAAATTTAATTTATAAGTGAATAAATCAATTTGAAAATTAATTGGAGAGTGGTCCTATTTTTTAGGCAATGTTTTAGTGGGAGTTAGAGTTGCATTTTTACCGGATTGTCCTTTAGTTTTGTCTCTACTTAAACATAATGGTGTAGGGACATTTTTGAACTAAAAAAATGAGGAATCCAAACAGGGAAAGCCCCTTAAATAATAGTATGAATAATAAATATAAATAACATCTATTAGATGTAAAGACTGGTGGTTGAGTTCTGATGGTGTAAAGAAAACGCGTTTAGTTTCGTCTCGTCCATATGGGCTGTCCATGACAAAGTGTAAAGTAGGGGACAAGGGGCTCTAACACTCGTCCCTCTTTTACTCGTCCACCCTATGCTGGTCCCAGAAGCGAATCTCGTCTGTCCTTAGTAATGGACGGACGAGGTTTATAAACCTTAGGCTCTGATGACTTAAACTCTTCCAAAAGCTAAGAGTTGCGTTGTTGCGAACCAAGCCTTCCATTAACCGTTGAGCACAAGTCCCGATGAGGTAACTTCCACGACAGTTATGGAAGTTATAATTTCCTGAATTCCTCAATAACAGGAACGGTTGATTAAATGAGTAACCATTCCACGGAAACTATATAAGCATTCGTGAATGAAGAACAAAGGTATGAAAAACATTCTCCACAAATAAGAACTTAAGAAATATTTTCTCTAAGTTTGAGACTTTTCACTGACTTTACCATCGAAGGATTCTGGGCCGGCCTCCACCGGTCTCCTCTGATTCTGTTTGATTTTCCAAGACACTGCCTTCAAGATCGACACTCGGAGATTTTCAACCCATTGATTTCCTTAGAACCATCAAGTTCATCTATGCTTTCATAACATATATCGTTTAGATTATCTCTTTGTTAAAATCAAATTTATCTCTTCTAGTAAAATTTTGTCATCAATGTAGAAATTATAGGAGGAGAATTTTTTTTTTTAATGTAACTGTGTGTTAAAAACTTTAAATAAAAAAAGGTACTAATAGAAACAATTAAACCCAATTATTAAGCTACTAGCCTCATCCTACGAGCCTTATCACACGCGTTTCGCACGTGGGATGAGGCTTTTTTCTTCTTCTTCTTCATTTTTTTTTTTTTTTGGTTGAGAAACCGATGAAGCTTTTTTTGTGGCAAAAAAAAAAAAAAAACCTTGTGTTTTTATTTTATATATATATATATATATATATTTTTTTTTGAAAATTTAATTTATAAGTGGATAAAGTAATTTGAAAATCAACGAGAGATTGACCCTATTTTTTAGACAATGTTTTAGTGGAAATTAGAGTTGTATTTTTACCGGATTTTAGTTTTGTCTCTACTTAACCATAAATGTGTAGGGGTATTTTTTAACCAAATAAATGAGAATTCCAAACAGGAGAAGCTCGTAAAATATTAGTATAGATAATAATAACAGTGGTGTATGAGACAAAACGTAGAGATAAAAAAAAATGAAAAAAAGAAGAAAGAAAACATAATACTATTGTGTCTATTAAAATTTATCATCAACAAAACCTAAAAATAATGGTGTCTATCTAAATATTAAAATAGAAAAAAAGAAAAAAAAGAAAAAAGAACAACAACAAATTGACAAACTGTAGAAAACAAAAAAATGGGGAAAAAAAAATAAGAAGAGGAATTTTTTTTTTTTTTTTTTTTTGTGATGGATGAGAAGAAGTTAAGTTGATATTAAATTATTAAGTTTTTGTGTCTATCAAACTTTATCCAAAGAAGAGATTTCAAATTAAAATTTTTTATCAACTTAGAAATTATAGAAAAAGAAGATAAGAATAGAAAAAAAAAATTATATCTATTTTTTTTTAAATCTATAAAAAAAATTCTACAATTTAGTAAAACCATTAGGCATAATCTGGGTTTCTAAGTCTAACTTTTATGATATGATAAAATATATGAATCATGTTTTATTAATCTATTGGTTATCATGTCCTATAAGAGCCAAATGTTGTGCTAGTGCAACACTTATGTGGAAATTGGAATACTACTTAGATTGCAAATTGTAAATAGCATTTCATTTTCATACCAAGTGTTTGTTTTAGAATGGTTTATATAGCTTTTTGCTGAAATTTTTTTTTTGTTTAAAGTATACTAAAATATGCTTGTAGCTTAAAAAAAAAAGAAAAAAAAAGTGCAGTTTTATAAAGCTGTACTTAATAAAAAAAAAAAAAAAAAAAACTGAATGCTAAAAATTAAACTTATATAAGCCGATTACAAACATACTCCAAGTATTCATTCCCTAGAATTTGTTTACAAATTTAATTTGAACCTCAATTTCAAGTTTCAACGAGTCCTTGGACTTTTGGCATGATGGAGCTGACGGTTCGGTTATTTTTCTATTTTATTGTGGTATGTCGGACCAAATTTTGAGATTAAGATTTTGTTGAGCTCCAGTTACTTTTCGGGGCGGAGTGGAAGAAAGGGAGGAGATTCTCGACGAAAAAGGATCCAACGAGGTTGAAAGAATTGAACGAGGAGCCCAAGAATCTTGTTCAACATCTTTTTCTTGGTTTGAGAGAGACAATACAGGATCTCCGAATTCTTTTTCTACTTGATTTCTATTTTCTAATTCAAGAGCTTTTCATTCGATAGTGTATAACTTTTTTCTATTTTCAGTGATGCTTTTATGTTCATTCATTAACATTTTCGTTCAGTGTAAACAATGAAGTTTAGGTTTCAAACATAATGATATGTTCTGACACAAATGGTTTATAAGGATTCAGCATGATGATTTGATTCGAATTCAGGGCCTTCCTAATATTTATTAATGCTCAATTATGTTGCTTAGCTAGCTGGTTTACTATAGAGCATTAATGCCCTTGAGGTAAGCTCTAGGTCCATGCTAGTAAAGATTTAAGTACTAGACAGTCTAGACTACTCCAATATAGATGGGTTTGATAATGGGTTAGATTTCTGTGACTGTGATAGTGACCAAGCATATGCTCATTGTTAGAGTATTTCTTGTTTAATTGAAAACCATATCCATTATGACTCAGGAGTGTTGATTAAATCCAATAATGGGCATACCATGATGTCAATGGTTTCCTTATTGAGCTTATCATCAAGTACGTTGGTTACTTGCGTTTAATCAAGGTCTGGTTACCAATTAGTAATGTATTTTGTTGTTTAACATGCAGATCAGAAGTGTTTCTTATTAATTCACTTCCATTACATGACAAGCGTGATCATTTGAAGAACCTTTGGTAAGTTTCAGAGGTAGCACAAGAAGGTAAGAGTACTGAATTTTAGTAGTCACTTAAACTTTCTTCGCAAGTGGTAGCATATTTCTCAACCACTTCCTCGAAATTTAGGACTTACATGGGACACATATACTGTTCCTTAAGAGAGAAAATGAAGATGTAACTACTTTGTAGTGGGGTTGGCCGAGAAGAAAGCAACAGCACCAACAAATGGTGCATTTATATATGTAGCTGGCTCAGCCTGCTGATAGTTATTCCGGTCATCAGAGAAACTGTCTCTGTTATCAGGACCGCCGACTATGGCACCAGCAAGGACATTTGGATTGGGTGAGCTAGAGTAGAGGTATTGAAATCCATTGTTGCAGGCAATACGATCAGGGTGTGCATGTATAGATGGTAGAGAGGAGCCCCTATGGTGGACATGTTGAGGATATTTCTCCCCAAACCCCACCATGTAAGACATCTTTGCTGGATTATCACCTAAAATGTAGTCAACTTGCTTCTTTGCGTGTGAGATGAGATTTTCTGCAGTGACTGTTGAGCCACTACACGTGGCAACTCCTCCATTGGAGCTAAGATACTTGGCATATGTGAGGAGGAGGAAAGCTGTGGAAGTAACATACTGCAGATTGCTCTCACTTGCTTTGTAGAGCAGCCCCCCTGAAAATTCAAGTATTAGGCAACCATTTTACCATTGAGGTGCGTCTCCCTGCCGGGGAAATTTGTTTTACTTCACACCACAGCGTGGGGGGTCACCATAAAAGAAGAAATTATCATCTTTATCAAGATGATGACAATTGGGAATCAGCCACACCAAAAAAATTTTGGGGTAAGGCTGTTTACCAATCGCCTCTCCTAGACTCCGCAAAAGTGGGAGTTTTGTACACTGGGTTTGGGCACGAACTTTTTTTGTTGAGATGATGACTGGCCTCCCTGTACTGTGGTGTAAAGTTCTGTAATTGTTGTTTGGACAAAGGAGCTGCACCCATACCATTGGCATATCAATATGGCAAAAGAGGAGAAAGGGAAGGAGGTTGCTCACCAGGGGTATATTGCGCCTGGAAACTTGATGTTCCTGGAATTAGGGAGCATATGTAATTGTCTGAGTGTGCTTTGTATATCTGAAATTCTTGAGTAGTTTTCTCTAGAAAACCCTGTGGAGAGTTCCAACAAAGGTTATTTTTTAAGACCTTGAAAATAGTGCAGAAGTACCATGAGCTGAGTTTTGGAATAAGACCTTGGAAAGTAGAACTTTGGTCCCAGGTCGCTTGTCATCCCAACTGAAGGAATAGTCATCATCATCGGCGCCCAAAGTGTGGCCATTGGACTGAATGTAAGCCAAGTATGAGCTGTTCTGTGAGGCTCTATGAATCCATGAAGCACCCCAGAGAAGCTCATCCTAATTGATAAAACTGGGGTCAAGAACTTGGCGAAGTATAAACAAAGCTAGAAGCAAATGTAATAATCTTACATGGTAGCCTGAGTAAGAACAGTAAAATGGGCAGACAACTGAATTGAGAGAGTCACTGTAAGAACCTCTATGCCTATCTGCAAAATCAAATACCTGCATCATTGTGAATAGCAATTGCTTGTTAATTAAGTGGATGAAACAGAGAACTGGTAAACAATGAATGCAATTTGTCCGGATATTTACTTTCATGGCTGTATGAAGCAATTTTGCCGAGTAAGAGGGATCAGAATCTTTGAAGACTATTGAAGCTGCAGCCAGTGCAGCGGCTGTCTCTGCTGCTACATCAGACCCTGGATTTTGATCAGATACCTTATAAACATTGCGTGGCGTGTCCATATCTTCAGGCCTCTCCCAGCACCGATGATCCATGTTTGGATCTCCCACCTGCACCATTCAGCACCAAGCCATAAGCTTTTGAGCCCTTTTCTTCAAAACTAAGAATGATGTTGATAAGGTTATCTCTTTTATTATGTTTGTTTTGCCATGCTTTGATGTAGTAAAAAATCTATTTATGTCATGTCAAAGTTGTATAATTCCATTGTGCCAACTAGCATTAACTGTAATGTTAGGATTCACCCTTGGTTTGAGTTTGTATATAGCATCTAAGTATTTAATTATGTTTGATATATTTTACACCATTTTGCTGAATTAACCATATTCTTTGTTGGTGCTCAAGAGCATGTTGCTTTTGCTCACTTGGACATATAAGGTGTTAGGGGCTGCAGTGGCTGCTTTTAAAAGATAATCAGTACTCCATTTGATGGCAGCTCTGGCATTATCAATCTGGTTGTGCATTGAGCTACCAAACTCAATCACACTCCATGCTAATAATGTAGTGGTGAAGGCCATTGGTAGGCCAAACTTGACATTATCTCCTGCATCATAATAACCTCCTACTAGGTCCACCTGAAATATATCCACAAGCAAGAAAACATTCAGTCATTTGTTTATAGTACATACTAAAAAAATATAAAGTTATACCCAATGCACAAAACTCCCACTTCTGTGGAGACAGGAACAAGTGATTGGTAGTCATTTTAAATTCAACATTGACAAACCAAAGTAGAATTATTGTTACATGATAAGAAGAGCCATCCGACTGCCCGGAATCGCCCCTCCATGTGAGCCTTTGGTTTGAAGGCAATTTTCCAGACCTCTGTCCCTCAAAGAAGAGGATGGATTTCTCAAGAGCGTTAGAGTAATCTTGAGAAGTGAAGGCAGAGCAAAATAAACTGAGGGAACAAAGAGTTAAGCACAGAATGTGCATCATCATGGTAAATGTGGTGGCAGAAGCCATATATTTTTCTTTGCTTAATCCTTAAAGCCTCAATGGTCTTGTCTAATGCTGGTGGTTTAAGAGACTTGTGGGCTTGAAAAAAATTTGAGATAGGGCTGAAATTTATAGACCAAGGTAAAGCGGGAAGTTTAGCAAAAAAAATACAATTAAAAAAAAGAAAAAGAAAAAAGAAAAAACAAGAAGAGGGAAGTTAGGATGTTCGTTGGTCGTTGAAAATGCATTTGTCTCATGCTTTATCACGGGATCAACTGCGCTGAACCGGACATTTAATTGTGGGGACAACAAACAAACTTTATCTTCACTATTGGATATAAGAAACTGAAGTCTGAAAGCCATGACTCACAAAATGACAAAATTAGGATATGTCATATGGTAGAGAATATAATCATCCAGTAATGTTAGAGACACAATTATTTTCATAACTTTTTTTCACAATTTCAAACCTAGTGTATTGTGATTGGAACAATATCATTCTCTTGTGTGTCTACGGTTAATATCATTTTTATTATGCATCAATCAATACAAGTCATGTTAATAATTGTGAATATAAATTAAAAAAAAAAAAGTGTCCCCTGTACTTATAGTTAATTCCCTTCATTTTTTTCAGGGTTTTGTACAGAGAAAGATTCAATCAAAAGTCTTCTAAAAACTGCTTGAACAATGGATGCCATAATTTAAGGCGCAGTATGGTATTGAATTTTGGACAAACATATTTTGTCCATTGCAACTTAAGTCACGGATACGTAGAAAAGTGAATCACATGGGCCGCCAAGGCAAAAAAGTCGAAACTGTGAGAAGAGGTGGAAGAGGTTATAAAACAACATGAATGCACAGTTTTTTTTAGTTAAAGCGCCACTAGAGAGAGAGAGAGAACAAACACAGTTCCTTATATCATGTGACTAGGTTTATTGAGTATACTATATTATCACAAGGATGGTCAAGTATTTTACAATTCTTTCGGTGGAAAAAAATACCATAATCTTATTTGCAATTTCATGAGAGAGTCAGAAAGGTGCGGCATGATTTTTGGATTTTTGGAAGACCATGAGTAGCCAAAATAGGATTCTGTTTTGAAAAACATGCAGTATCATAGTGGCCGTGATGGCAGTGACCCTTGGTTGCTTTCTCCCTTGATGACTTTGGTAGTAGAAATATTTCACACGTGAATTCCATTTGATTCGATATGGTAGAATTCAGATTGTGACCAATGAGTTATAACTCTTCGTGTATCAGTAAGGTGGAAATTGAGGTCGCAGGTTTAAAACTCATAGGATGTGTGTATAACTTAGGGGCGTAGGGTTCGCCATGATGTCATATTACACCGTAATATTACATAATGTAATCTCAATACAAGAATACAAGAATACAACATTACATTGTTTAGGAAGATGATGAGATTAAGATGATGTAATATATTTTGTAATTTTAGATTATGGTAATGTTAAAAAAAAAAAAAAACCAAAAATCTTAATGTCACATCATTGTAATGTGCATCACATCAACGGTACATCGCAGCGAACTAAATGCCCCCTTATCATTATAACTCATCAATAAAAAGAATAAAATTGTGAGACGATCAAATATGTTGATTTTATGGTTTATTGTTCATATATAGGGTGCACTTGAGAGACTAGCAGTGTAATGACTTCTGTTGTTTTATGAAAATTCTGAGGGATTGTTTTTGACTAAAGAAAAAGATACTGCTTTGAGCAATACATATTTGTTTCTCTTTGCAGCAATAGATTTAAAATAATTTTGTTTGTTACTTGTTGGCATTAGAATTTGTTTTTGAAATATTCGATTAACAAAAGGCCGAAAAACAACAGACAAATTTGGAAAAAATCCAATGAAGAATTTGAGACCTAAAATGGAGATATTATCCTTGAAGATACTTTCAGCATTATTATATCATTGAAGTTCCTTATCTGATGGGTTTTGGTTTTGCTTGCTTGGTGAATCTATTCCTATAATTATTTTGTCTTTTACCAAGCAATGCAACTGCCAAAAAATGTTTGTTTCTTAATGTTAAAATTGCCTCCTTGCAAGTTTGAATGACCCCTACATTTCCGGACAAAAGACAGGAATTTGTTTCTTAATGCTAGAGTTGCCTTCTTGCACAGTTGAATGTCCTCTACATCTTTGGACTGCAGAAGAGCCAAAACATTTTCCATGCATCAACAGTAATAGGCAGGCCGCTTCCTGCATCAATTGTACTTCCCTTGCATTCAGCCAAAAAAGAAAAAAAATTTGTATATCCCCTTCAATTTCATAGATAGCTAAAGATATGATTTGCCTACTATATCAACCCCACATCAAGAATCATGTGTTGCTAGTACTGGACCAGTAACTACTAACAAGTCAGCAGTCTTGGGCATTTCATTACTTTGCAATGATTTGGTTCCCCAATTTTGTAGGGAAGTATATTGACATTGGACAAACAGAATTTAGCAATTTGGGGACAGAGGAGGAGAGAGATGTTGACTATCCAGTTTTGAAACTTAATAGCTATGTGCTTGGTAGTGGTTCTACTCAATTCATTCATTCTTCTCCAATCAACTATGTATGTATGCACCTGTAAGGATACTACTCAAGCAAATAATGAACTTCCTTATCTCATGCTGTGGAAAACAGAAACTCATTGCATAGAATTCTAACTTCAAAGAGATGAATTTTCCTCCAGCAGCATCAAGAACACCCACTTAGCTACTGTCTATCTTGAGTAGAGTACTTTGTATATTTCACCTAAATATTCTCTAGATTGAGGCATTGTAAAGCCTTGACAAATACAGGTCTCACTGCCATTTCTTTAGTTTTGAATATTGATTAGAAGCTGTCTGATAAATTTATGTCCATATGATGGAGTCCTCTGGCTCTAAATACAGGATTTCCTATCTGTTGTCTAGGAAAGAGCATAAGTATAGAAGTATTATTAAAACCTTATTAAATTTCAATGTGTTGGATGCTACCATTTTTAATTCTTACTTTTCTCTGATATATGGGAGAAAACTTGTACAATTTGTTAATAGATGGAAGGGCACAATCACCCCTGTGACAGCTGCAATGTATATCATAAATGTCTCTTGAATACAAACCAAGAACACAATATCTGTACAGTGAAATCACAAAAAGAGTGAAATATCTAATTCTCCAATAGGAGATATCAAAAAGAGTGAAATATCAGTCTCAGGCTTGTAGTTTAGGACAAACACTGGAGCTGGGATTTGAGATGGAGCCTGCAAATGTTGCTATAGTTAGGAAACAGAAAAATGTTAAATGTCCATGGACCACATAATAGAAATTTTACAAACTTACAGATATCTGCATAACAAGGCTGTTTGGACACAGGATCCTCTTCAAATGGGGGTGGAACTTGGCCGTACACCATTTCACAACTCATATCTTCAAAATCTGAGATGAACATGGAAAAGTGGATACATTAAGGAAGAATCTGCCTAAATAATCCAGAACACAATTGTTTTTTTCTTCTTTGGGTGTGGGTGGGAGTGATGAATGATTATTGAGATACAGTTTTCACCAACATGTATTTGAGACCATAGAAACTGATATTCACTACAAAACAATAGATCTCTTTATAAGATTTCGATAGAAAGGAAAATTTTCTGACCAATCATTAGATCAAAGATATAAGGTGACATACTTGGTATCATGGTTAATGGAAGCCCAAATTCATTGGTGAAGAAATCTTGAGTAGGAAACTTGCACATGTTCACGCACATTCCTACACACCCGCTGTTCTCTAGATACCTTGGTGGGGAAGAATGTCAAAATTGGAAAATCATTGTTAGTTTTTTATTCTATATGATAAGATCTTCTAATAATGATTTCTCCTCCTTTAAGAATGCTGCTTCATTTGACTGCTGCCAGAAAGGATCGAAAGAAAGGAAACTTGGAACCTTCTATTTTCAATGTCTAATGTAAAATGAAAGTTGAATTATTTCTTAGAATTTTGATTTTACCTGCACTTCTTTATAAGAACTCCACTCTGTTGCTTCACCCCATCTACCTCTACTTCCACAACCTAGTGGATGCATGCTCACCAAATTAATATAAAATAAAGAAAACTAAAAGAAGCAGCACAGAAATCTCAGAATAAAAGATGACATATGTCTAGCTGGACATGCATGTAATTCATATAAGTGAAGAATGAAAAACAAGTGTCCTTAATTCTAGTATCAAGTTTAAAAGGAAATCAACTTGGATATGTACAACTAAACTTTAATATTCTATATGGTATAATTCTTCCAATGGGAATAAGTGTGCACATTGCTAAATTTGTGAGAATTCTCACTTGAGGAATACATGTTTATGAATATATAAGAGAATGTGGCAACATAATTACCTCAGATGGCCCAACTAACCACTGGAAGAAGGGCACTGTCAATGCTGCATTGAATTCTGCAGCCCACTTTGTTGGAGGAAATAATTTCTTGAACTACAGCAACAATAAACTGAGTCAAGCTATATCTTATACGAGTTGTAACAAGGTTTAGTAGTTTAGTATTTCTAATTAGAAATAATACTCTCATTCGCACTTCAGATATACCAGGACAAACCATGATAATCTCTATTTGAATAGATTAAACATAATAAGTCAAAGTTGTATCTAGTGTCAACTTCATTTAAAATTTTATATGACGCGACAATCTGAAGAATATTATTAGATTCAGGAAATAAAATTATAATCGTGAAATGGACTATTCCAAGACAAACGGAGAGAATCCTGTTTTATGCCAACTACCGTATCTTCTATGTGTTATTGACCATAAACCATTTAAAAAAACATGTAAACACCAACTAAAACCAAGTGAGAGAACTGAAAATATAAGCATTATTCATTATCCACCTGAGCAGGCGCACCTGGAGGGAGCATAGACAAGAGCACCTCACGAACCACTTGCTGTTGCTGCATGCGAGACCTTCCTTGCATTACTCTCCTAGACACTTCCACAAAACTCTCATAATCATGATCCCACCACCCATTCTTCTTAGTTTCTGTCCCAGCTTTTGCTGGAGCTGCAAACTTCTCCATTTTCCTAGCAAAGAGTGTCATGAATGCCCTCTCAAAAAACCCATCATTATACTTTGTTTTTTGTCCTAAAGGAGCTGGCTCTCCTGATGGCTCTGCAATCCCACATCGGATAATATTTCCTTTGCTTGGTCTATGGCTATGCAACGGAAAATGTTGAGGAGGAGAAGGCCTAAACTGGACAACTTGAAGGCTTAGGACCACCATCAAGTTTTCAGTGTATTGATTTTTGTCCAAAAAAATGAGACTAAAGCTCTCAACTGAGTACTAAAATGAAGACCACATAACACATAAACTGCATTGAGGTTTATACTTTTAAGGATTCTCCTTGTTCCTTTTACTATTAACCTTCAATAAGATTTATGTAGTTTCTGGGGATCCAGGAAGGCTAATGAGGATATGGTTGGTTGAGTTTGCTTTGTTTCCATAGGACAAATTATGGCCATACATGCCACTTTTTTCTATCCCTCTTTTTACATCTTAATTATTTGATTTCCCCCCCCTTAAATTTTGTGGAATGGCTAAAGTAGCCTCATTTATATGTATCAATTTCAAAGCACATTCAGGTATTTTGGAGATTTTATTGCTGAAATTGATGCTTGAGAATGAGAGCTATTTAACGCTGGCCTCAAAAAATTGTGATCCTGAAGTAGAATTAAGCAACAGTATCAGGATGGATATGAGGCTAAAATAGATGCCACGATTGAATTTTATAAACTATAAAACCATGTGAAAGGGGGGATATGAGGATCCAAGTCCAACCCAGGCTTGTATTACTTGCAATTGAGCACAGACTGCACAAAAGATTTAAGTCATTTTCCCACGGCTAAAAACACTATCATTGTAGACTACAATTTGTATATTTTATGAATTGATACAGCTCTTACACGTGTCTTTCTATGGAAACTTTATATGTGCATTCTAAACTACCAAATTCTGCTATCGATACTCTAATTCAATTAATTTGCTATTTCACCCAATTGTTCAAATGCTTGTCAAATTAACATTTTTTTTGGCTATCTAATGTGTTGGAGGAACTTTTTGCCAAATTAATTAGGAAAATTACATTCTTTATAAATTAATTGGGAATAAAGTGCTGATAATCCGAGAATTGGAGGATGAGAATTTAAACTTGAATACCTTCATTTTGAAACACGACGAGGTACTAAATAAATTACAAAGCTCTTGACTTGTAATCCACGATGCACCTTACAAATAAGTCATAGTAGTTTTTAATTAGCCATTCATTTGTTCATTGTTTTGGTCCAGAGTCCAGACTAAACTGATGTGGGCTCAGCAATGTTAACGCTGCTAAGGTTGGATCTCTCACTCACCAAATCATTTCGAGGTTCAGTCCAACAAGTTCAAGCCCAAGGAAAAACAAGGCATCACTTCGTATTTGTATTTAATATAAGTGTTACATCATTTTTTTTTTTTATGAGAAGAAAGTGTTACATCATTTAATTAAATTGATCAGGACTTAGTTGACTCGTCAAGTATCACCGAATCACCATAAATACTAGGCTCCACCATTAGTCGCCGTAAACACAACTCTACCTAACATATTTTTGTTATTTTTAAATGTTATTATGCGAAATTAATGAAATATGAAAAGATTGTTGTTGGGGCTTGCTCGTGGGCCAATAACAATAACTCACCCCAATCCACAGGCATACAATTACTCCCAGGCCTTCCAATTGACACAAACCAGATAAAGAGGCCCATCCAAGTCGCATTAAAGGCTTTCGAACAAAATCTTTTTGTCTTATTAAGAATTTAAGTCGGTTTTACTTTATGTTCAACAACTATAGTAGGTCTGATATTCTTGGCTAATGATTACTCAATAAGTATCAGGGCTCTCATCAAAAAAGGAAAGAAAGTATCAGGGCTTAGCGTACGTTTGGATTGCGCGTTTTGCGTCCGTGTCTAGACGCAAACGCATTTCAAGCCTTTTTTTTTTTCTTTTGTGTTGTGATTGTTGACTTTGGTACCAAATAATGTACAACTCAGCAACTTTTTCAGCACTTTTTAATCAATTTTTCAGCAACTTTTTAGTCACGAGATCCACAAATTTCACTTTTTAACAATTTTTTCATTAAAAATAGGTCTCACAGTACTATTCATACATTTAAAAATTATTTTTTTACGGTATTTTTCAGTTTTCAGTTCTCAGCTGTATCAAAAAATAGTAAGTTTTCAGTTTTTAGTTTTCAGTTTTCAGTTTTCAGTTATATTTGGTGTAGGAGGCAAGGGCCAAAATTAGAATTTTTATATTGTATAAAAAATTTATCGTATGTCTATTTTTTAATATTTTTTTATTTATTTTAAACTTTGGTTTTTTTATAAGAAAAAAAAGTATAACTATACAACAAGAATAAATTGAAAAACACACATTGGAAATGGAGGATTGTTATTCAAGGCTTTCATGCGCTCTCACAAATTCATCAACATTATATAAAGTACAATTGCATTATTTGCTCAAAGTCATTTTTTATCTTACATTTAAATTAATAAATTAGCAGCAAAATAATAAGCGCCACCAAATGCACACTAGAATTCTTATAATTATAAAATTAGTGGCAAAGCTAAAATTTTAGTTTAAAATAGGCAAAATTAAAAGACAATAACGTATGTAGTATTTGTCTTTATGGAAAAATTAAATAATAAAAAAAAGAAAGGAAATCATATTTTATTAAACGTTGCCGCGTATTGCACAGGTTATTGATTAATGTAACCTAAAGAAGTTTATTTATTTATTTTTTTGAGAAAAACAAAGAAGTTAAAGAGCTTAAACAAATAGAAATTCAAATATATTAATATATCATTTTTATCCTTTTATTTCAAATATATTTGGGAAAGATTTTCTTTAAGACCCTTAGGATGGAAAACTTATTTCATACACCAAGTGTTCTATACCTTTTCACATAAATGTAAATTCCATGTATGAGAATTAAATGTAAGGTCCACATTTATGCAAGGTTTTGAAACCCGGACCGTTCATTGAACCATAAAAAGGAGAGGTTCAAAGTTTTTAAGGTCGAACTAAGGTTGAACCGGGGTCGAACTGTGATGACGTCATAATTAATTTAATAATTATTTAAATATAAATAAATATATTAAATTTGTAAATATTAGCAAAACTTACTAAAAATATCTTAAAAATTGAAACAAAATACATAAAATAGTACATTATAAGGTTAATAAAGAATAGTAAAACATAAATAAGCATAAAAAGAAATTTTTATAATAATCCTTTAAGAGAATTCATTTCAATTAACTAAAAACGACTTTTAAAATAAATTCATAAATTGCATAGGTATTATTCTTAAATAAAAAGTTAATTTAGTAATATTTAATATGTTGAGAAAGATGAGATAGAAGTTTAGAAACTATAAATCATGTAAATTTAATATAAATTTAATAATACTGCATATTAGCTCCCAAGAGCACTTGGTCCGTTGGTCATGGCTTCAGTCTTGCTTACAAGGTGTGAGAGCTTAGGCATTTTTCTTTAATTTTCCTCTATTCCATGACTAGTTGAACCGGCCTACGGTTCCCGGTTTTCTCGGTCGGGCCACCTGGTCTGGTCCGGGTTTCAAAACCATGCATTTATGATGGCTAAGGTGTTTTTTGGCTGGAAAGAGGAAATTTCTCACCCTCAACCCTTGGCACTGGCCAGTGGAGGAGCCATGTTAATAATCTCCAAAAATACACACATTTAATTAGTTAATGAAAAATAGGGATATGTATAATTTTATTTTTAAAATAAACTTTTTTACGTATATGTATGTGAATGGTCAAATTAGTTGGGCTTATAACCCCCTAAATCTTGATTATATCTATATCTATATCTATATATATATATATATATATATATATCATCAGCTATTTAAATTAATTGAACATTCATAAAATTACAATGAATTTGTGGTTATTTTAACAATTATCTAAAAAATAAATGGAAAACAAATAAGGATGTAGTCCTTACACTTTACGTATTGTAATTTAAATAAAGATGTTTAGTTTTGTTGTAAAATTTGTCAAGTTTAATAAATGCATTTTTTATGCTACTAAATGCCTATATGGCAGGAATATAAAATATACACTTAAAAAAAAGAAGAAGAAGCTTATGTGTAGTGTTGGAGCGCATTGGACAAAACACAAGAGTAACATGTGGACGTATGTTGTATCCATGTCATAGCAATTTACCAAAGAAAAATTTTAGAAATATAAAAAATTTCACAACTTTTACCAAAATTTATTATGTGACGAGTTATAAGTGGTGGGTCTATTGTGGATCCACACCTTCATTACTCACAACCCACTATATGACGAGTTGTGGCAAAAGTTTTGAAATTTTTTTAATGTTACGATAATTAATCTTTACTGAATCAATACACCAAATGCAAGCACTCAAGGGGGAAATTTTAATATGTCCTAAAGAACAAATTCATGGCTCTATGTTATGCATAGAGATGACATAGAAGAACACTTCTCAAATAAATAACACACACTCTCTCTCTCTCTCAATATTACTTTGCTCGTCATTGGTTAAATATTTAGTAAGAACCACATGCAGGCTGAAACCAAAAATGGCTTCTGTTACCACTCAACAGCTCATCTCTGTTCAGTTTCACTGCAAGTCAACATTAAATCGTTTTCCATATATATACACATGGACTTCAGCCAGGGTTGGACCATTTAGAAACCTTTTTTTTTGGGTCAAAATCTCACAGCATTGGGAAGGCAAAATCATGTGCATGTCCGCATGTGAAAGAAATAAGTCATAACACTATGATTTGTGTGTTTTCCAGTGGGCTTATTTTAATTCCCCTGGCATTTCAAACCTTGAATTGGACTTTTGGAACTCATTCATGTCTGTGGCTCACTTGTCACGTTAAGTGGTCCGAAATTTAAGCTGGCTGTCTCAGCAGCATAACTGTATCTTTAATCAGTATTGGTGGTGGTTGACTAACAGAGTAAAATTGTTTTAAAAAATCAGCTAAAAATTAAAAAAAAAAAAAATTGTTATGGGGAAGCAATGGTCAACCATCTAGTTCGAATCCATTGATGATGGTTCTGAAAGAATTATTCTAGCAACAAGAAAATAAGGGAGGGGTTGACTTCTCTTGGGATTTAATAGCTAGCTGTGTCAGAAAACCGTTTATCCATGTTTATACTGATGCTGCCATGCATTGAGCTTTAAATGCCAGGGAAAAAAAATTTCTGAATTGATGCTTCTTCTACTAATTGTTAAATCTTGGAGATAATATTACTGCTTTGTTTATTTCATTCATGATTTCAGCCTTTCAGGGCTTTGGTTGTATCACATTCTAAAGCCAAATGATATTGGTCCATATGGAGTTTTGTTGCTTATAAATTAAGGGTAAGCGTAGCAGTAATGAATCCAATGTTGTGTTATGTATGGCACCTCACATTTGCTCAATAATATGATTTTCATCATGTTTTCTTATTCAATGTTAAGTCCTATAAATAGATGATTTTACATTCATATTATTAAAAACAAAAAACAAAAAACAAACATAGACTTGTCTTCTATTAGAATTAAATAAGATTTAGGGATGGGCTCCTCTACCGTTATTGTTTCTCCCGTTATCTCTAGTTTTAAAACAGATGCATTAAATCTGGCAGTTATCTAATGATTCTAATCTAAGAATGTTCATTAAGCCACGTCATATGAGCAAAATTTTATCCCATTTAACAAAGATTAACACAACTCTGCTTCTCAAACTCAAAATTTTCACATAAAACCATTCCACTAAAACCTCTGAGCAACCCATTAAAATATCTAACAATTCCAAAATCTTCTAGTTATTTGAATTCTAGCCCAGCAAAGAAGATTTGCTTTCTACTGAGTGTACTCAAGACAAAAATCTTCACATCATTCCAGCTCTAGTGAGACCACAAAACAATCCACTGTCTAGTGAGACCACAAAGTAGAACCCCTGTTGATTTCAGCAACTTGACTGGAATTCAAAGTTCTGAATTCCAAAAGGTGCTCAATCATTCTTTACATTATTCCTTTGTGTTTCTTCCCCCCCCCCCCCCCCCCCCTCCCCTAGTTTTTATACTATTTTGCTCATGTGACGTGGCTTAATGAACATCTTTAGATTAGATAACTGCTAGATGTAATACATCTGTTTTAAAACTGGAGATAACGGGAGAGAAGCCCATCCCTAAGATTTATTCAAATACCAACCTAATAATTTATTCCCCCATTATATATAAACCTAACTCCAAATAACTATAAATTATAATCTTAAAAAATAGTAAAAAGCCATAAAATAGAGGCACATAATGTATTGTCATCATCCCAAACATAAGGATTCTTGTCATTTGACTCCTATAAAGTGAATAAACGATATCTTAAAGTAACATTAGATCCCTTGCTTGATTTTATGCGTAGCTAATCAAATTTTGAAATTAACCAATTATAAATTAATATTTATTTTTGGTTAATTAACCGAAATAAATAAGTCACCAATAATTATCAAAGTACAGTAAGGTAATTACCAAATAATACAATCAATTAAACTGGAAAACCGTTAGATGTATCCAAAGAAAAAATCACTATGTGCATTCCCAAATTTCAAGGAAAAAAAAAAATCACTAATAGAATTGAAATTTACTTCTGAGTCTTACCTATGATCCTAAACTCTACCCTACAGAAAGTTTACTGATGTGACCTCATGGTCAGCTCTAAGTCATTTAAACTCTTCTACTCTAATTTTTTTTCCCCTGAATCGTGTGAGTGACTCCGAGGACAACCTTAAAGGTCTTGATATCTATAGCAAACATATTGGGATACTTCTGTGGCTTCAACCTTGATCACCAAATAGAGACTCTGTCTTGTGATTTGAATTCTAAACTCACATGTCGGATGAAAGTAGGTTTAGGGCTCTTTTGTTGAACATTGCACAAACACTCTAAACCTCTCCTTTTTCAGTTGAATAATAAGTTTCCTTTAATACTTATGTAAGTGGTGCACAAATTTGTAGACAGCAGCCTACATAATCAACTTGAATTAAATCAAGTTTCTTATGTTTTGATCAAGTAGACCTCAATCAAGGGTCTGTTGAGAGGTCTGTCTTGATCGATTGAGACTCAATCAAAGGTGAGTCAAAGAAATAAAGACTAGTCTTTACTTGACCTGATTCCTGAAACTTGATCTTAATACTTTAAAATGACACTACAAGTTTACAACTCAAACAAGATGCATGTCATGAAATTAATTTGCCAACAATTTAAACCTGATATGGATCAAATATATACTACAAATTGGGAACAACAAAATCCAAATATTATATATTCTATACTTCATTAATAGTAATTTACGCCCATATTTTGCAAAGTAACTATTACTACTTTGTGATAGGATGTGAGTGGGGCCTAGAACTAAATATGGAATTGCAAGGTTACGTTAACTCAGATTTAGTTGATGATATTCATATTAGCAATGGAGTACAACTAGTCATATATACATTGGATATTAGCAATGAGTTGGGTCATTGATTACAGAAAAAATTGTTTATTTATGTTACAAAAGTTGAAATGTTATCTCTCTCACATTGTAATTATCAAAGTTATCAAAAACAATAAGTTGAATATGTTGCAATTATTGAAGCTTGTACGTTTTTAGACCCCTGTAAACTAGATTGTTTAACCTAATTAATTAACCAAGTAAATACTTAGGTTTATTATTTAGATCTAAGTTAAAACAAAACAATCATATCATGCAAAGCAGCCGAAAATAAAGAATACAATGATATGATGACTTAGGAAAACCAAACCAGTAAAAAACCTGGGGAAGATTTAATCTAACTATCTTCAAGGTAAAAAGCAAATCTACTATGAAAGAATTGAAGTTTGTACAATAGAATTTAAACCACTAACATTTTATTGCTACCTCGAGTAAAAAACTTACTACCACGACCCCATGATAGCTCCAAGTCCGCGGACTACTTCCTTCCTTGGCCTTTGCAACACAAACACTCACACTTATGATAAAAAACACAAACTCTCCTGTTTGTGACTCCAAGACTACCCTTGAAGGTTTAGATCATCAACACCTTTGATGATTAGAGAAGACAGCAACTTCTACAACGCCGGATCTTGAGATTCTTCAAGGAATAACATTGGTAGAAGATATGAGAGCGCTTTTTGGGTACAAAACCCTAGATACAAAAAAGGCACACTCTTCCCTCTCTGAAAAATCTTATAAAAACGTGCTTAGAGTTTCCTTTATATATTAGGAGAAGTAGATTTGAAACTCTAATCCTTAATGGGCTTGAACTGTTGTTCGGGCTTAATTAAAATTATGTAGATATGACTCTCGATCGATTGAGCCTTACTTTCATTGATCGAGCTTTGCAATTTTGCACAGTAAGTTTCTGCATTTAGCTCGATTCAAACTATAATAAATAAACTTTGAGCTAGCCTAAACCTAGACTCATTGTTTTGATCATGGTTTGCCAACATATATATATATATATAAAGTAAAGTTCTAATACATTTAGTTCCTAAAGTCTTAGAACCTAACAAAGCTAACAAAGAGAAGACTTGGTTGCAAATTTTCTTTGATGAATTGGGTAAGAAGCAAGAGATAGCATTCTACACTAGGATGGTAATAATGTTAGTGGTGTGTGTGTATATATATTATATTTATTTATTTATCAAGCAATTATTTTGATGTAGATTTGATGTTCTTGTTTGTTTGTGATTTGATTTCCACCCCCCCTATATAGGTTTAATGTTACCTATTACTTCGTTTGCATGGCAAGATCATCATTTCTTCCATAATTAGCTAATCTTTAAGCATTACACACATATAAATACATTCAGCCAGAATCTTTCCTTTGATAGGTCACTATATTGAAATTTAGAGAGAAACTGATGATGAAAATGCTTAATTAACTGAATCTTCATTAAGTTGGATAATGATATTTATACAGGATTAACTAACTAACAGAAATAACAAACTAATCCACTGACAACTAACTTCAGCATCACATGCTCTGCACGTGGTAGAAGTTAGAACCACTTATTACATAACACAGAAAACTACTTAAACGACTTGTAGCTGGACTTGTGAATTCTGAATTCTATTCTCAACACACTAGCTAGGAATTGTAGTTGTAAAGCTCACGAATGTTGATAGGAAAGCTAACGCTTTCATCCCCGTCTAGCAACATTTTGGCAATGATGATATTAGCAGCTTCTGTTGGGTGATATGCATCCCAAAACACATACTTTGATCGATCATCACACAGAGCAGAGGTGTTTGCATTAGGGCCCTTAAAGCAAACAAATGGTGGAAAGTTTCCTCCGCAACATGGTTCATTTGCATTCTCAAATCCTAACAACATCCACAAAAAATTAAAAAAGAATTATTGGACTTGAAAACTATTTGAAATTAAACCAATAAATGGTTACAAAATCAAA
The DNA here is from genome assembly GCA_032727855.1 of Quercus ilex subsp. ballota. Taxonomy (NCBI): domain Eukaryota; kingdom Viridiplantae; phylum Streptophyta; class Magnoliopsida; order Fagales; family Fagaceae; genus Quercus; species Quercus ilex. The sequence continues at coordinate 31,838,461 of CM064909.1, forward strand.
GGAGTTTAAGGGTTTAGGTTAGCTACCATATTGATGATAGTTTAGTATGATCCTCATGACAATATCAAAGGAGTTAGCATATACAAAAATAGCTTCTGGTCCCAACTGTTGATTTAATTGATCCAACGCCTTGTTCAATTTCTTATTGTAGCCTTGGATCAAGTCGTTCACTTTAATTGAGCATTTTCCACTTGCTAGTAAATTAAGTGATCGAACAAATGGTATGCATCCTAGTGGTCCAACCCCAACCACTATGAACTTTCTTGCCCCCAATTCATGTAATCGCTACACAAAACCATAGATAATAAACAATGTAATTGAATATCACCAACTTGAAAGAAGAATATATTAAATGTTACTATATATCTATGTTCTTCAAATTATTATACCTTAAGCTGTGTGGTTAAGTTGAAAACCATATAATCTTGGAAGGTAGAGGGAGAAACCTTGTCACCTTCAAAAAAGGGTATTGATGGTTGAACATAATTCAATATGTCATTGGACCCAGTGGTTAGAGAGAAGATTGCCTTCTTTAAAAGTTCCTTTGTACCATTCTCTCTCATCACATTCACCATGTAATTTCTACTTTGCTCAAAATAGTTCACTTGCTCCCTTAATGGAACTCTCCCTATCTGGTAAATTCAAAAAAAAAAAAAAAAAAAAAAAAAAAAAGAAAAAGAAAAGAAAAGAAAAGAAAAGAAAAGAAGTGGTTCTAGTCAGTACTTGAGAAACACAATTGATCATCTTGTGAATGAAATCAACGCTAACATATACTTACGAACAAGGATCCTGTTTCATCCAGTATGCCTGAGGCTCCGGAAGCATAATTTATTCCTCTATCAATTGCATCAACTTGAGTGTTTGGGGCTAAGTAAGGTGGGGGAAATGACTTGGCTCCAAGGGCTTGACCTGATTTTACCACAATAAGCAAAATTTAATATTACAATCTATAATGGTTAATAGAAAATTTTAGCATGATTTTTGGTTAATATAAACAATGTTATCTTTTTTTCCTTAAAAAAAATAAAATTAATTAGATAGTTAGAACAATGAGGAGGGAGAATTTGATCTATGAGAAGGGACTAGTGTTATCTTCTTTGGTCAATATAACTATATATATAGTTGAATCTAATTGGAGAATATAAAGTACAATATCTAAGGAATTGTACTTAAATTTTATCAATATATAAACTCCAAATCTCAATATCATTTGAACCCCAAAGTCCCAAACCATATTTAAACAAAAGGTGTCATTATGAGTCACGAGTAAGATATCTATAAAAAAATTTGTGAAATTTACTTATTGTACTTGTAATAAATGCTACAAATTTATAATATTACGTAGCCTATGATAAAAAAGAATGCTACCCACAAAATAAATTTCACAACTTATTAAGGTGATACATCATTTTCAATGGCGAAGCCAAACTATTTTCTTAGGGGGCTAATGTGTAAAAGTTAGCATATATTTTTTTATTTTTTCATAGAACTAAAAAAAAATTCAAATGAATTTGTGCTGAAACCCAATAAATCATTAACAAGTTTATTATCTTTTTTGAAAAATATGTATCACAACTTATTTTTAAGCATTTATTAATAGGAAAGATTTTGCAATTGCTACATAATAGGTTATATGGCAGCAAAAAGAACGCAACATATATTCAAGGGCCTCTTGATCATGTACATATATTACACATGACTTTAGGACACATGTCACTTTTTTTTTTGCTACTACATAACCCATTATGCAGCAATTACTAGTAAAACCTTTCCCTTTATTAATTCTTAACATGTGCCTTGAACACTAGTTAGCAATACCTATAAAATAAATTGTGAAATTCACTCATTGAACTTATAATAAATGTCATTTTCGAGAATACGAATGGGGGCAGTTGGGGACAACATTTGCACCTATTTATTTTTGTCATTCTCCCTACTTACCGACCTTGGCATTAATGCCTTCTAATACTTTTCAGCAGATTTCTTTACCTAAACTTATTGCCAAAAAATTGTCATAGCATATTAATAAGAAAAATTATAGAACCACAATAAATTATAAAGCCTTAATTTTAAAAGAAAAAAGTACTACCATATATACTAAGAGCATTCTCATCAAGACTTTCAAATGCTATAAATGCTAAATTTTAGCATCAAAAGATCAAAAAACATACTCCACCAAAGCTCTTAAATCCTATTCATTTTGCAATTTAGCTACAATGGACTTGTAGCAAGATTGTTAAAAAAAAAAAAATTTGTTTAATAAAGAGAGAGAGAGAGGAGAGAAAGAGAGAGACGGAGGAGAGAGAGAGAGGAAAAATAAATAATAAAGAAAGAATATTTAAATGGAGCGTTAAAAAAATAGAAGTTTTGATGGAAGAGATATTGTAAAATGATGTGTTACATATTATTAAATTAGTTTTTGAGATGATAAATTTTTTAGAAGTGTTGATGGAAATGCTACCATAATGTCAGATATATATATATATATATATATTCTCCGATTTGCTGTCCACCACATCATTTATACGAGAACTAATATGCTCAACACTGGATATTCCAAACGGATGTTTTTTAATTTATAAAAACTTACCTTTTCTAAAAAAAAAAAGGCTCAACACCGATAAAAAGGTGTCGGTACCTACTGAGTGCCTAGTTACTAGCGAGACCAATCAATAGAGAACGAGACAGTTTCAACTTTCAATGGAGTGGCTAATGCCTAATATTATGTTCTAGAAGACCGAAGTACAAAACACACACTCAATGTGGGTTTGGTATTTTATTTTGATTGGTTTATTTTACTTAAGAAATAAGCTTCATAAAAATATAGTTAAGAAAAAAGAAGAAGAAGCATGCAGCATTACCCACAATGTCTGATATAGTTCGACCATTGGTGAATCTGCCTGTGGGTTTTCCACCAGAGGGCTTGAAATCGATGCCATAAGGAGGTGAATCTGCCTTTGAGAGTGTGAAAAGATAGTCATTGTTTCCAGCATCAACCAGAGAATCTCCAAACACAAATGAAGTAAAAGAAAGACATGGCAAGATATGCAAGGAGATAAACACAAAAATAACGAAGATCTTCATTATTTTGAAAATTATATTGTAATTTGTAACCTTTACATAGTTAAATAAAATAGGATGGTTGAGTAGGTATCATGACATAGTGCTAAAGAGAAGTACAATACGTATGGCCTGCCAAAGCAGGTAAGGGCATCTTTGAACATGTCTCCCCCTCGTGGGAGACTAGGTCTATGAAATACTGAATATTACATGTGTTCATGGCCTCATATTTGGAACAATGTTAGATCACAACTATTTTTTTTTTTTTTTTTTTTTTTTACATTTTTACAGTTTGTTAAGGTGTCATTGCTTCAACATCATTTTTACATGGAATAAATTTACTAATTATCTTTACAAACTAATGTGTAATCTAAAAAGTCATTTAGAATTTATTTATAGTTTTGCAAGTGGAACCGAATTTTTACATCCTCTCTTACATAGTATTGCCACTTCACTCAACAAAACCCACCATAACTCAAAAACACAAGAGAGGGTGTAAAAATTCGATGAAGTTTTTAGTGTCAATATAGAACACAAAAGGGGGTGTAAAAATTCGATGAAGTTTCTAGTGTCAATATATAGACTTGCTGGTTTATTTTTTTTAGGTTGATGAAGTGGCATCAATCATTTTATTATCACATTAATTTGTAAGTTTTTTGTAGTAAAATTTATATAAGTTTTAACATTTTCCTTTTATGCCAAGAGTTTTGTAGTTTAACTGGAATTTCTTGGTATTTCTAAGAGATCATTTCCCCCTCTCCATTGTAGCTATAGATTTTTTTTAAAAAAAAATCCCTTTTACTTGAGTCCACAATTGAGTATTGACATTACCTTTAGAGCACTCACAGCAGTGGTGCTATATTGCTATATAGCAATATTTTATCTCCTCAAACACTAAAAACAAGCTGCAGCAGTGGAGCTAAATCTATTTTTTTTAGCTCCATTGCTACAGTGCACATCTATAGATAGATGTGCACTGTTCATGAGAGCTAAAAATAATAATAATTTTTTATTCCCTGCCCCCATTAAAATATTACCTCTCTCTCAACTCTGATCATCTCTCAACTCTCACCTTTCTCTCTCTCAACTCTCTCAGCTCTCTCTCAACTTCCTCAGCTCTCTCTCAACTTCCTCTCACAGCTGTCGGCCCACCTCGACACCACCGGCTCACACCGCAGACCCGCCGCCGGCTTACACCGCAGACCCCGCCGTCGATCCACGCCGCAGACCCCGCCCTCCGATCCACGCCGCAAACCCCGACCTCCAATCCACGCTGCAGACCCTGCCTTCCGATCCACCCCGCCCTCCGATCCACGCCACAGACCTCATCCTTACTTAGTTGTTTTTTTTTTTTTTTTTCCTGCTGTGGGCTGTGGTGTAGTGGTGGTTGTGGTTGTGTGGGTAGATCGACGTCGGTGGGTGGCCGGGTTCGTCGGCATCAGTGGGCTATGGCTGGTTTCGTCGGCATCAGTGGGTGGCTCGGGTGGGTTTTGTGGTGGTGGGTGTGGTTGTTGCCGCCGATCAACCTTAGACCCACGCCGTCGATCAGAGTGCTTGCTCGTGGATATTGGGTACCTGACTTAGAGATTTGGGTTTTCTTTTTCTTTTTTTTCTTTTTTTTTTGCCTGCTGTGGACTACTGCCGGTGGTGGTGGTGGTGTTGGTGGTGGTTGTGGGTGTGGTTGTGGTTGTGAGTGTGGCTGATGGTAGAGGTGGTTGTGGCTGTGGATGTTTTTTTGGTAGTGGAATATATTATTTTATTGTAGTGATTATATTATTTTATTGTGATGTTTATATTATTTTATTGTGTTGAAAGCTAAAATAGATCCACTGCTGTAGCATGTATGTAGGTAAAATAGATAAAGTAGTTTTTGGTGAAGTTAAAAAGCTAAATTTTTAGCTCCACTGCTGTGGATGCTCTTATACATTTACCTTTGTCATATATCAATCACAACATGTTATGTCAAAATCAATCGTTACATGAATTTTAATCAGCTTAATTGATAAATTCTATTGCCATTGAATAACAGATCTAAGAGCACTTACAGCAGTGGTGCTATATTGGTATATTGCTATATTTTAGCTCCTCAAACACCAAAATCATGCTCCAGCAGTGGAGCTAAATCTATTTTTTTTTTAACTCCATTACTACAGTGCACATTTATCTATAGATGTGCATTGTTCATGAAAGCTAAACAAAAAAAAAAAAAAAATTATTTTATTCCCAGCCCAATTAAAATATTTTTTTTTCCTTTTTTTTTTCTTTTCTTCTCAGAACTCTCACAATCTCTCAACTCTCTCTCTCTCTCAACTTTCAGACCTCTCACGCCGCTACCCCCCTTGACCCACACTACCACAGACCCAGCTCCGACCACGGCAACCCCCACCACCACATCTTCTCCCATCTCTCTCTTTCCTCTCTTCTTTGTCTCTATCTCTCTAGCAACCACCACATGAGAAAGAGGAGCTCAACCACTCACCACCTCACCACTACACACACCCCAACAATCACAGAAAAATAAAAAATAAGCAACCTCTCCAACACCATACACACACCAGCACCACCACCACCTCCAACACCCAAAAACCCACAAATCCACCACTACTAAACCCATAAATCCACCATGAACCACCACCAACAACAACCAAAGCAATCCCAAAACCCATTAAACCCACACCACCATCAACACAACCAAAACCAAAACCAACACCATCAACCCACTACCACCAATCACCAAATCCATCTCATAAAAAAAAAAAAAAACCACCGATGAGCAAACCCACCACCACCACCGATCTACACAGACCTAGACCCATTCCACAGACCCAAACCACAACACCTCTACGAACCCACCATGCTCAGCCACCGCCGATCTACACGGAGTAAGGTCACCTCCACGGACCCACCATGCTTAGCCATTGCTGATCTACATAGAGCAAGGTTTGAGAGAGCTTATATGAGAGAGGGAGAAAGAGAGAGCTGATCTGAGAGAGGGAGAAAGGTTGAGAGTTGAGACTGGTGACTGAAGAGAAAGAGAGAGATGATAGAGACTGAGGAAAGAGAATAGAGTTTTTTTTTTTTTTTTTTTTATATTTACTGTGAGAGAGAGAGAGAGAGAGAGAGAGAGAGAGAGAGAGAGAATAAAATATTAATTTTTTGTTTTGTATCCTTAGACTCACTGTTCACAGTTGGTAAATTTTTTGGGTAGCGATTGCGGTGGTGGTGGAAGAGTTGGTGGCGGCGATGGTAGTGGCAACGGTAGCGGTTACGGGTGGTTGTGATTGTTGTTTATTGTAGTGGATATATTATTTTATTGTAGTAGATATATTATTTTATTGTAGTAGATATATTATTTTATTGTGATGTTTATATTATTTTATTGTATTGAAAGCTAAAATAGATCCACTGCTGCAACATATGTGTAAGTAAAATAGATAAAGTAATTTTTGGTGGAGTTAAAAAGTTAAATTTTTAACTTTACTACTGTTCATGCTCTAAGATTCAAACTTTATTTACCCAAAAACCAATTGATGTTTGAACTTAAAAATAACAATCATATCTTTAAAAATAATAATATTATGAAAAAAATTTGTGTCCAAGATTTGTTGACCAAAAGAAAGCCCGTACATTGTTTGATTAATTAATTAAGTGGGCTCCCTACTAGCAAGGCTGGTACGACAAACGTTAATGACGTCTTCTGCTGAGCAAATAGGAAGACTATGGATGGAACTAATTAGTGGCTTATCATTTTCACAAGACAACATTTTCGTGTAGACAGCCATAGATTTACAGGGTCCCAATCGGTGTTTTACTTGTCAGACTACATTAATCCTTGTCTCAAATCTCTCGATGATTTTTACACACAAACTAAAAGATGCACATTCTGATATTCATTTGTCATTTTGAAATTACCACAACTTCTGTTGTTTTTTTTTTTGGTTAAGTACTTCTGTTGTTACATATTATTGTATTATGATCTTCAATATTCTTTTTTTAATTTTATTTTATTAATTCCCAAATTAAGGACAAAGGAAACCGAAAGGAAACGAAAGCGAAAAAAATGCATAACCACATTTGACCTTATAGAGAAAGATGATGCAAGAAGAAATTACTGAATCTGTATTTTGTTACATATTGTGCTATTCTTGAGAATCACAACAACATCACTGGAGATCTCCAGTACAACATTACGCAACATATATTATATATATATATATATATAGTCCAAGAAGCACATATAATTATCTCATTAAAAAAAGGATAATGTGAGGGAAAAAAATGTTTGTATAATGAAGAAATTACTGATTATGCTGAAATATTAATTAATCAAATTATTTATCTTGTAGAATTGAAGAAAATGCTGTAACATGGTAAGGATTTGTACAGGAGCTTAAAAAATAAGATTTGGCTTATTTTCAGTAATTTTTTAACTAAACATGTCATTTTGTTTTAAATATACAATGACAAGTGATAGTAAATTTTAATCGCCACATTTTATTTAGTTAGTGAATGATATGACAATTTCTCATTAAAACAAAAAGAGATTCCAGATAAAAAAGTACTGGAAGTAAGTCAAACTAAAAAAAAAAAAAAAAAAAAAACTGTAGCATTATCCGCAACGGCAGCAGAATTATGAAGAGACAAGGGGCCATCACCGTGACCCATAAATTTTTTTTCAAATTAAGATTTGAAAGTTTGTGGGTCCAAAAAAAATTCACACCTGATCTACAAAAATTAAAAAAACCAACAACCCCACCTCCAAATCCAAATAACGCAGCTCATGTATTAGCTAGGAACGTGGGTTTCAGTTTTAATTCAATTGATCAAGTTTTTTGTAGTTGAATAAGAAATCTGAGATTCGATCTCCACCTATACTATAAACCAATTGATGCCTTGGTCTAATAATAAAAGACAATCATCAATAGCTAGCAAATGCTATAGATTGAAATTATTTCTAAAAAAAAAAGTATTAGCTAGGTGTTTTTTGAAGTTTGTCATGTCGAGATTTTTTGTTTTTGGCTCAACCCCTTGAATTTGTAAAGAATAAAGATGATTTCGGAAGTGCAGCCCAGTGTTTGAATGCTGCATTTTTGTTTGTAGCTGCTTTTGGTTTGTGTTTCCTAATAAATTTTTTGCAAATTATCCACACACCCCCCCCCCCCCCCCCCCCCCAAAAAAAAAAAAAATTCCCATCCTCAGAATTGAAAGCAGTGTTAAAAAACCCGAAAAGTAAAGTGATCAATTAAACCATATATATTACTTATGGTCCCTTTCGAAAACAAAAACATAATTCCCATTTTACAAGCAAAACAAAAACAAATATCTTATCAACAAAAAAAGAATGTTAGGTTTTAGATAGTCAAATTTCATGAAATTGTAATCTAGATTGAGTTTGTAATGTCTATCAAAAGAAGACTGTTACTAAAGATTTCAATTGAGTTTCGATTGCTCCTCAATAAATCAAAATTACAGTTTTGTTTGCCTTTCAATCGATCAAAAGATGAATTTTGATTGATATTCGACAGCGGCTCAATCAATTGAGAATCGCTGACTAAGTCAATGAACAGTTTTAATGAAGTTGATGCCTTTCTCACGCTTAAGAGAAAAATCCGGTGTTTCTAAACCGGGTAAAAGGTGAACACTGCTTGAATAAAGGGTTATTTTGTTCTTTGATTGTTGACGGAAAAAGTCGATGATCATGCATTGGGCAAAAGGTGATCATCAAACACATTGCATGTAATGGCATAAGGTTAGGAGGAGTAGACGTATTGAGTACCTCTCTGGAGGATAGTGAGTGAGTTTAGATTTTGTGTCATGAGTTTTACTTGTTTTATTATATGTCCGCATATACTGTTGTTACCCTAATAAATTTAAGGTTTTAAACTTGCACAGTAGCTTATTTTACAAACTACACGCAAGGTTTTTTTATTTTTTATTTTATGATCTGCCACTACCCTATTTTTGTATTTTTTTTTTTGTTCATATTGGTTGAGAGGAGTTGTTTGCATGAAAAGCTGCATTAGTATGTGCTTTTCATGACAGGTGTGCTGCAATGTTGGAACAGTTTTGAGAGAGATTGCATCATTTTGCATTTTCTGCATAATTTTGTTTATGCTTAATTAATTGTTTGCTCTATTTATTCAATTGACTCAAAATCAATCAAAAATTATTTAAGTGTTTAAGTGATCTTATGTTTTTACTAATGTCTATCGACTATATCTCAATCAATTGAAGCATTTCTCAACCGCCTCTTGACTCTTACTAGATCAATCAAGATTTCTATTGTTTGTACATGTTGGTGACTCTCAGAATTTAGGAATGAATACTCTCATGTTGGTTCCACCGATGGTTGAGTAAAAGACATTCTATTGATGATGGTACTGCATAACAATTGAGGTGTAACTGTGTAACCACAAATGGCTTGGTAGAAGACACGCAAATAAAGGAAGAGATTTGTTGAAATATTCATATGTAAGTGGTGAAATAATCCCACATTGAATAATATTGATAAGAATGAGCGAATGAGTAGATAATAATGTAATCGGGCCTAAACTCATTGACTTAATTAAGTTTTTGGGTTAAGTGATGCTCATGTATGTTATATTAAACTCTTAATTAGAATCTTTCAATGACACTATGGCTTGCCGCAAGCCCAATGATTTTAAGTTATTTAGCACATATCCAGGACACGAGAACATTATATTCTTAATTCTCATAGCTGTGTGGTGAAGGATATTAAGGTGGAAATTAACTTAAATAGATTTTTAATATAATTAATATTGACAAAGACTTCGTTATAACCTACAAATGGAGGCCTTTATGGTTTATATGTACTGACCTTTAAGGAAAATAATCTAGAAAAGAATTTCGATAATATTGAAATCCATCTTGTGATATTTGTCTACATCCATTGTATCACCGTATGGCCTAAAATGAATTTCATGTCACAACATTTTCCTTTCTCCATTTGATAGAGGCTTAGAGCCAATGAATTTCATGGTTGGTGCCACATTTTCCGTGCTGTCTCGCAGCAACTGATGTAATCCAAAAATATATTGATTATTAGTAGTTGAATCAAGAAAATAAATAGGAGTATATTAGGTTTAAGTGATATAAGTTCGAACTCCTTATTATAACATCAACACACTTGGCACAAATTTACTTGTTAGAGTAATGATCTGACTATGATCTTTCTGTGAGCAATCACGCCGTCCAATCATGGTCCAACCACTTTTCTGGGCTCAAGTTCTTAGAAGTTAAATCCACTTAAAGCATGGGCAGCATCTTTTTGTTGATATTGTTGACATTTTTTATATTCCTTAAAATAAAATAGGGTCTTTTTTTTTTTTTTTTTTAATAAAGTAAAAAATAGGGTCTTGTTAATTGATGTTTTTTGGATATTTGTTAATAAGTTATTAAAAAAAATTTAATACAACTTTTATGAATAATATAAAAATTGTAAAAAAAAGTCAATTATTTTTTTTTCTTTTTAAAAAAAAAAATTCTAAAAATATTTTATAAATCAATTTTTTTAAAGCATTTGTTATCATTTCGTTAAAAAAAAAAAAAAAAAACCATAGGCCTAGGTAACATTTACATTTATATCTATATTTATATGTGCGTCAATGTTTATATTTACATTTACATATACATCTACGTCTACGTCTATATCTAAATCTATATTTCTAGCATATTAGATTTTACATTACTATAATGACAGTAAGTAGTACCAACTAGTTAGGCCTAATTTTATAATTAAAAGAATAAAAACCAATTCAGGCCAAATTAAGGAATAATGGTGGATTTAAACTAGCTATTATAATACAATGAATTTTTGTTTTTAAAAGTCTATATTTTTTCATGACATCATTCTAACATATATTTTTAATTTTATTTTTAAAATTTTTAATAATGCTAAACTATGTTAATTTAAACCGTATAGGTTAGTTTAATTTGATTTTTATAATTAGTCATCATTCCACCTATTTAAACTAGGTATGATCTTCCTTAAATAAATTCTAATGAAATTGGGTTTGCTTTTCTCTATAAATTAGTTAAATATATAGACTTTCCCTTCAAATACGGATGCTCAGAGCAGGATTGAAAAATCAACCATCCAAAGGAATATGGCATTTTGGAAAACATTGGCTTTTACCATTTTTAAAAAAACAATCCAGCATTTTGCCATCTTTCTCAAACTAATTAAGGAAATGCCTCTCTTTTATAACTCGATTTATCATAAATCGAGTTATAAAAAAAAAAAATTTTTGGAGCCCTATAGCGGCGTTTTTAAGTACCTATAGCGACGTTTTTAGGACCTATAGTGGCGTTTTGTAACTCGACCTCCATGAAATCGAGTTATAGGTAATTTTTTTTTTTTAATACCTATAACTCGATATCATAGAGGTCGAGTTATAAAACGCCACTATAGGTTCTAAAAACGTCGCTATAGGCTCCTTAAAAACGCCGCTATAGGGCCTAACTCGATTTATCATAAATCGAGTTTCAAAAGAGGGGCATTTCCCTAATTAGTTTGAGAAATGGGGCAAAATACTGGATTATTTTTTAAAAAAGGGCAAAAGCCCATTTTGTCCATGGCTTTTTCTACAAATATTTAAGGAGTAAACCCCTAAAAGCACCAAACCAAAAGCAAGATTATTGTAAATCTAGGGAAAAAATTTCCAAAGAAAGAGCATAACCCAAACAATTACCAAAATGCGATCGAAGAAGATCCGTAGCCAATGAAGTAAAATAAAATTCCAAAGTATAGAAATAAGAAAAATAGTGATCCTAATTCAAATAGGAAAAGCAATGGCAAAAAACTTTGGATTGCAAAAACAGTATTTGAAGAAGGAAAATAATAACGCTATGCTAACCTTGGGTATATGCATTATGCAAAGAAGAAGCAAAAGACAACGAAAAAGTGCAAGAACTGAGGAGGAAGATCTTTTCTTCTATCTCTTTCTCTTTCTTCGTATAGCAAGCCTTCTGATTGTATTTTAACTTTTAAGTGGTTTAGTTTTCTTTTTATACTGAGAGGCTATTAAACGGTGTTTCAGTTTTGCCGAAATAGTATAATGTTTCGCTTTTTAATCATAAATGTGGCTGAAAATTATATGGGTATTTTTTCTTATGTGGCAGCACGGCTTTAATTGTAGGAAAAAGCTTTTGCTTTTATATATAGTATTAGATTAGATTAGATATGTATCTTTGTAATTCGAGATTGTTGGGTTAAGATAGCTTGACCCCGATTAATTAATTCAATTAACCAAGTTGATTAATTAGGTTCAATTGCATGCAAATTGTGAAGGCACCAACAAATTACCAAAAATACTAAGAGCAGCAGAAAATAAATTAGACACAGTGATTTGTTGACAAATGGGAAAAATCTCACAAGGCAAAAACCCCACAGGGTGATTTTAAGGTCACCACTCTCAAGAATTCACTAATCTACAATCAAACGATTACAAGTATAAAGAATCTTACCAACTACCCTGGTCTATTCCAAAATACTAACCTACAGTTGAACTTTCGCTCTAATATCCAATTAGACTTGATCTTGTAGTAGCCTTCTTTCCTTTGATGCATAAACCTCCAATTTGTGACTAACCCTTTGCACGGATCTCAGTACGTGACTAACTTCAGCAACTTGAACAGATGTTGTTGGCTGCAAAGTTCTTCATTTCATTAACAATGAAGATTAGGAAGTACTTCGTTACAAAACCCTATGGCATACAAACGCAGTAGTTTCTTACAGAGAAAATAAGTCTCTTGGTCTCTGTATCCATATGCGATGGCTCTTAAAATAAGCCTTATATATGTATATGGTTGTGAGAAAAGAAACCCTAAACAATTACGCAAGCTTGGGCTGAATTTCAGATCTGGAAATCTTAAAATCATAATTCTCGATAGATCGAGTTGTTGTCGAGCTATCTATCGAGTTTCACATTAAGTCTTGATAGTAGGCATCTATCGAGCTATCTGTCGAGACTTAAAGAACAACTTTTCTTCACTTGTTTCTTGGACCAATTTTCATGTCTTTAATACTTTATTTGAATAACATGTTTCTTGAAGTACTAAACCTATTTTAGATCTACCTAATTACAAGTAAAGTGCATTTTGTCAAAAGATTAGCCAATTACAATACAACATAACCCTAACAAAGATCATGCAGGTAGAGTTGTTGTTGCGTTAAGCAAGAAGCTCCACTACCTGTTTGGACACTGGAAGCTAAAGCTAAAGCTTTTGAAGAAGTTGTTGATTTTTCTTGGGATGTTGGTGTTCGAGATGTTGACTCTGAATGTGACTCACTTATGCTTTCTAGTGCTATTGAAGGCTTGAGTTCCCCACCCTCCCTCTCCCCCCCCCCCCCCCCCCCCCCCCCCAAAAAGTGGCCATATCTAACATTGTTTCTAGGATTTGCCATAGATTGCAAGCTTTTCGATCTGTGCAAGTGTCCCATGTAAGGAGGGAAGGAAATAAACCGGTGCATATTTTAGCTCAATATGCCAAAGGATTAGTTAGTTTGTAACTTGGATAGAGGAGAATCCAATTATTATTGAGTCGGTTTTGGCTCATGATGTATTGAATTTATCTTCATCTTAATAGAGTTATGAGTCTTTTTATATATTTATATATAAAAAAAAAAAAAATTATGTGCATTGCATGGATTATCGATTAGTCAACCCAAATCATCATGGACTGATGGTCAATCAATTTGAACAAGATAACCTTCAACCTTTTGTTAAATTTCTCTAAGGTTACCACACAAGTTTTTGAATGCTTACATTTTTTTACAGCATTATTCTAATATATATGTAGGGACTGGGTTTTTGGTTGCCCAAGCCCAATGGACACGGGTCAAAAGCCCAACGAACCCCGCAATGAATTTATAGAGAGTGGGTCGAAGGTCTAGGCGCCGGCCGGCGCTCGAGTGGCGTGAACTTCGGTCTCTTTTACTTAAAGAAAAAGATTTAGCACAGCTTACAAATGGGATGGGCTCCTCGGCCATGGGCCGAGGAGGCTTTTGCCTTGTTTTCTCTCTCTTTTTTCTTTTTCTTCCGCCCTCCTCCATTTTCAGGAGGGATTCCCTTACATTATATGTCCCTGGCCCAACCAATCCTAGCCCTACACTTGTTGAGTGATCATGACCTTTGCTCAGATGCTTGTCCCATCAGCCGCCTTCCCAGTCTCTCTGGGAGTCGCGGTAACCAAGGCGACACTGGTGAAGGTCCTTTCCTCATTAATGCGGCCAGGGCGGTTGTCAGGTGCGTTTAGTGTGGAGATGACCGCTTGCTGCGAATACGTCCTTCAAACTCTCGGGCGTCCGATGATGAGGTCATCCTCGGACTTGGATGTCTCCTCGGCTCGGGCCTTCGGCCCAGGAATGAAGTGGGCTGGGCCGTGGGATTATTTGGCCCTACAATATATTTTTTAATTTCATTTTTAGAGTTATAATTAGTGTTAAACTGTGTTATTTTTAACTAGGGTAAATTACGTATTTGGTCACTGCTATCCTTTACACCATATTTCAATTCGGTCTTTAACTTTTTAATTGTGTAAATTTGGTTTTTAACCTTTCAGTGCCATCTTAATTTAATCTTTGCCATTATCTCTTAGATGAAAAACTTGATGTGGCTAACGGCCAAAATAAAAGATTAGTTTGTTATCACATCAACGAAAGCTAATTTTTTATTTTGGTTATTAGCTATGTTAGCAATTTCCATCCAAGAGATAATGACAGGGACTAAATTGACATGAAACTAAAAGGTTGAGGATTAAATTGACACAATTGAAAGTTTATGGACCAAATTAAAATATGATATAAATGATAAGAACCAAATATGTAGTTTAACCTTTGAACTAATTAAAAAAAATGTTAGTTTAAGTTGGTTTTTTTATATCTCCTCAATAAAAAAGGTTTTTTTTTTTTTAATTAATTATCATTCCACTAGATAAAATTAGCTTTGATATTCTCTAAATGAGTTCTAATTAAATCAGTATGTTTTTTTTCCCCTATAAATTTATTGAGTTAGTAAGTGGTTATGGGATATTCTCCAGATAAAAGTCAGAATGCAATCTTTCTAAAGTAAGAAGCATGAAACTTTACTTGACTTTAAGAAAGAAGTGTCTTAATATTCTATTAGTACAGGCACATTATCCTATCTAAACTTTTTTTTTTTTGGAGAAACAAGCACACATACACACATAAGGGAGAGAGAAAAGAGTTTTAGTACAAAGGCATATCATAACTCCACTTAAAAGTTATGATAACTTTTACCCTATCTAAACTAAGGGGCATTTTCTTGCTCGTCAGACAAAAGTGACAGTGTTAGAAAAAGAATATATATATATATATATATATATATTATCAAAATTTCCAGTGTATTGCACAGATTAGCAACTAATTAGGCCAAATTAAAGACTAATAGTGGATTCAAACTGGCCTTTGACTTTTTGTTAATTTTCGCTAATATTGCGACATAAGCTTATAAAAAGCCTACATTTTTCCAAATCATCATTCTATTGTATATATTTCTAATTGATTTTTTTAGAGCCATAAATAGTGCTAAACTTTATTAGTTTAAACTAATTAAACTATGTTAGTTTAATTTGGTTTTTCTAATTAGTAATTATTTCACCTGATTAATTTAGATTTAATCTTCTCCAAATAAATTCTAATTACATTTGATATATTATTTTCTATAATTTATCTAGTTAATACTTTTTATTTAATACTTATTAATTAAATATGTATCAAATTTTTAATTTGATTTTTAGAGTTATAAATAGTGCTAAGCTTTGTAGTTTAAAATAATTAAATTATGGTAGTTTAATTTTGTTTTTGTACTTATTAATTATTTCACCTGATAAAGTTTGGTTTAGTATTCTCCAAGTAACTTCTAATTACATTTGGTATATTCTTTTCAATAAGTTATATATCTGATTAATTTGACTTTTTACATATTCAATACCTATTAATTAAATATGTATCATATATAAATTGTTTTATTGACATTCTTTTGCATTGCTCAAAATTAGAGACTAGTAGGCCAAATTAAGAACTAAAGTTGGATTTCCGACTAGTCTATAATTATTTATTAATTTCCTCTAAGGTTGTAACACAAGCTTTTGAAAGTCCACATTTTCTCACATCATTGTAACATATATCTTTAAAGTTTTTTAGAGTTATATATAGTGTCAAACTATTTTATTTTAAACTATAATTAAACTCTGTTAATTTGGTTTTTATCATTAGTCATCATTGCATTTGATTAAATTAAGTTTGATATTATTTAATTTTAATTAAATTAGGAATGCTTTTTTATTATTATTATATATTCTCTAATTTGAATTTTTATTTATTAAAAAATATTAATTAAATATATATCATATATATATTGTAAGGACAAAAAAATCAAATAGCCCAATCCCACTTAGAATAGTGAGGATTGTGCAGCTCAACTAGGCCCAAATCAACAGATATTTGTAAGAGAGTGAGTTAAACAAAAAAGGAGGGGGCTTAGCCCGAGGACAAAAATATGGAGAGCTTCACTACAAATCAAAGTTTACGTATATATAAGGCTTATCACAAGCTTGCTCGAGGAGGCAATTCTTACACAGAATGATACACTGTTCACTTTCTTCTCTCAATACTCATGTTCTGGTTTCTCCCTTTCCCTTGTTTTTCTTTGCCTCCCTTTCACCTGGAAGTTCATTTTCCTTATATACTTCTCAACCCTTTACATCTTGGCCCTCCATCTCCACCTACCCAGCTCTCACTATGACACTTGTCCCCTTAAACTTCTGTTGAAGGTGGTAGAAGGAGTTGCTTAGCTGTGAATTCCATTGTTCAGGTCACTTTCTTATCAATGCAGTTGATAAAGCTGTTGTCAATAATTTAATGTGGAGGCAGTAGAATCACTTTCACTGGAGAATTCCCCTACTTTCCATGATTCTCTCTCTACACCTCATCCTCCTCATTTGGACTTCCTAGAAGTCTCTTGTCTCTTCCCCTCCCATTCTCAGGTGGACCCCCTCTTCAAGCTTATGATGCCTTAATAATGATGATAACAACTTATCGAACCTTTCCTTGGTCCTCGGGCCCCCATAATAGCCCCCTAAAACCTTGCTATTAACCCTGAGGTAAAAAGTAAGGTTTTAGTCATACCTTTTCCATGTGATATGTACTAAACGCGTTCCCACGTGAAAACGTCTCTTCGAATGTCTCTAGCAAATCCCTGGCGCTTCGGAATCCACGATCTCGTATTTATTGTGTCAGGCGGCTGCTTGTCCCCCTACATTCTACGGTATGATGATGATCCTACAGTCCTCATTTACATGTATTTATGAGCAGGAACTTTACCGCTCATTTTTTACCTTTATATAAGGAGAGGGTAAGGCTAAATCGTCTCCATTTACTCATTTAGCCATTTTTTGTTGAAGCAGTAGTCCGAGGAGAGATTCTTTCATTGCTTATAGGTGCGTCTAAATTTATTTTACCTTTATACTTAGACTACTTGTTGCCTATACCATAGGTTTCCATGGGTAGATTTGCTAGGTTAGTGGATACCCCCGAAGGCATGGCCGCTTTTAGGGCTCAATATAGGATCCCTAATGGTGTTGAACTTCGACTCTGCGAATTGGGCGAGTAGCTGGTCTTGAATAGACCTCCCGACTCAGTAGTGATTCTGATGATTGCCTTTACAGAGGGCGGGATGGAAATCCCCATGGGTAGGGTTACTAGAGACTTCCTTATAAACTATAGGTTGTCTCCTACCCAATGCACCCCCAACGTTTTTAGGGTCCTTGGTAATGTAGATATGATAAACTGTAAAATGGGGACCAACCTTACATGGCATGACGTAAACTGGGTATACAATTGCCAAAAAGGGAAAGAAACAAATTACTATACTAAATGTAGGGTACCTTCTGTTAGGCTAATCTCTTGTATGCCTGAGTCCAACAAGGGCATGAATGAGGACTTCCTCATCGTCTTGGGAGACTGGCACGATGGTTTGCATTGTCCCACCTAAGAGGGGGAACTAGGTAGGGTTCCCATAAACATTAGATGTGTGTATGGTTTTTCTTACTTACATCAATAAAATTTCTGTAAAGGTTATTTTATTTTATTTTATTTTTTCTATCTATGACTTATGTTGTTTGTTCACTTACAGACAAACATCACACCACCCCGAACAAGAACTTCGTAAACTTTCTCTAACTTAACCAAATCCTGAGATTAGAAATTTTACTTCAAAAGGATAGTCAGCTTTGAGCGATACACGTGATCCTCGATTTCACCCCTATTTCCAAGCGTTTCCAAAGTCCCAAGCACGTGATTAAAGCTAAAGACCCCAAGCTAGCGTTCATTGACATAGCAGTCCCCGGTTTTCTATTAACCGAACCTCCTCTAGTTGGAACCCAAGATGCTCAACTCCCAGCCCCACTTGTAACCAAACTCCTTTACTCTCAGAAGCCTCCCATTCCTTCAGACGACAAAGTTCAGGAGGCCATTCACAAACCCGTCCAGGAAGTGATAGATAGGGACTTTGAAGTCTTCTACCAGCAAGAGGACTCCGAAGACCTTCCTAATACCTCCCAACCCTGCTTACTCCCTGCTCAAGTAAGCACCAGCCAAGAGGAAGCCAGCATACTTGAAGGGATGGTGCTCGAGGAAAAGACCCCAGATTTGCTAACATTGTTCACAACTCATGCTAGGGGTACCTCCCCAGCAGTTCTTGTGGTCCCTCGACCACTAACTCCTGCCCCCACGCACGTGTCCTCTAGTAAAGCTGAGGATAAAAAGAGGAAAAGAGTATAAGGGGGCAAAGGATTCGAGGATACTGAAGAGGGGGAAGTTACACGCTTTCCCAGCAGCCTCCAAACAAGGAAGCCCGAACTACTAGGGCTCAGCAAAAGAAAAGTGTTCCCTCTAGGGCCTCCCAAGGAACTAAAGGAGAGCAATAACCAAAGGCCTCTGCCTGGAGGCCTTCTTTTGTGCTAAGTTCAGGGAACCCCGTCATGGATGATGCCAACCTCAGGGATACCCAGAAGGGTAGGTCGGGCATCCTAGCTGAATGCTTAGAAAAGGCCCTCTTTTTACCCGAGGAATGGGTGGACCATGCCCTTGGTCAGGCTCGCGAGGCTGAAGGCAAGTTGAAAGTAGCTGAGAGGGCCCACGAAGAGACTAATAAGAAGCTCAAAGAAACCCTCTCCCAACTGACTGAGGTAGAGAAGTCTCAGAAGAATGCTAAGGCTGCCTTGGCTAGCTGTGAGAAACAAGTTGCAGAGTCCTTAGAGACTTAAAAGAAAGCTAAAAACCAGTTGGTCTTAACCATGGTGAAGGTTAAATAGCAAACAAAAGCAACTGGAGGAAAAGGATGCTGAGAAGGCTAAGGCCGAGTAGGCCGCCTATGATGCGGGCATGACTAAGACTTCCCAAAGTCTGATTGCCCAACTTAGGGACGTCACTTAGGCCTTTTGCCTTGAGGTATGGGGTCAAGCCCTCATTGCAGTTGGGGTTAGCACTGAATCAAAGCTTAGAGCCCTTGATAGAGTTTATTACCCCCCAACCTTGCGCTTGGCCCCCAGCCTTTCTCAATCTTTAGCTGATCCTAGCTCTACCTCTACCTCTGACTCAGTCTAGACTGCTACTACTCTAGCTGCCACACCTTCTACAGAGAAAGGGCAAGAGTAGCCACCTCCAGTAGTTGTTGTGGACGTGGAGATAGAAGAAGTAGTTGAAGTGGGATAGTTGAAGAGGAAGAAGAAGGAGAAGGAGAAGGAGAAAGTAAAAGAGGGAGGGAAGGAGAAAGAAACATCAACATAATTGAGTCCTAGGTTAAAACACAATTCGTCAATTTTGTAATTGGGCTTAAGTTAGTTGATGCCCCTTTTCCTTCTATTGTAATCCAATTCCTAAACTTTAATGAAAACACCCAACTTTTACTTTATAAATTTTCATCAATTTAAGTTTAATCTATCTGAGTATATCTCCTGCTATATATATATATATATTTTAAATTATCTGCAACATAATAACCTTTGACTAACCTAATTAATTACCCTCACTATCCTATTCAACATGAAATGAACTTTGAGGAAGTTACTTAACTGACACTTAGGGCAATTTGTAACCATATTTTGACACTTAGTAAAAATTTCAAACAACAATTACCTTACCTTGGACTTAAATTATTAAAAGACCAATCTGCCTTGTGCTTGTAACTCGAGGAAGCAAGCAAGACTTATGGTTCTGTCTGATACTTAGAAAATTCCTTGTAAATGCTAACTTGTCCAAAGTTTGTGACCCGAGGAGCCAAACAAGACCAAGATTCTGTTTAACACTTAGAAACTTTTTTCCACAAAGGTTAATTTACCTAAGGTTTGTGACCTGAGGAGTCGAACAACACTGATGTTCTGTTTAACACTTAGAAACCTTTTTCCACAAATGTTAATTTACCTAAGGTTTGTGACCTGAGGAGTTGAACAAGACCGATGTTCTATTTAACACTTATAAATTTTTTTCCACAAAGGTTAATTTACCCAAGGTTTGTGACCCGAGGAATCGAACAAGACCAAGGTTCTGTTTAACCCTTAGAAACTTTTTTTCACAAAGGTTAATTTACCCAAGGTTTGTGACCAGATGAGTTGAATAAGACTGAGATTCTGTTTCACACTTAGAAACTTTTTTCTACAAAGGTTAATTTACCATAAGGTTTGTGACCCGAGGAGTCGAACAAAACCGAGGTTATGTTTAACACTTAGAAAATTTTTACTTAAGCAACCAGTCCATTACTCACAACCATAGTAAGGCACAAATGAACCATATATGAATAAAAAGAACCTTATATCATTAATAGTAATAATGCCGTAGATTATTTACATTCCAAGGACGTGGAACTACATTTTCATTCAAGTCTTCCAAATAATATGCCCCAATACTAGCCACTGATGTTATTCTATAGGGGCCTTCCCAATTGGGACCTAGCTTTCCTTAGGCCGGGTTCTTGGCTGTCCCTACTACCTTCCTCAAAACTAGATCTCCTAGGGCCAATGGCCTTAGCTTCACTCCCTTGTCATATCCTTGCTTGAGCCTTTACTGATAATGTGTCATCTTCGTTGCAATCGCTTCTCTTCTTTCCTCAACTAAATCTAAACTGGCCGAGAGCAAGCGATTATTCTCCTTGACGCTAAACTA
Source organism: Quercus ilex subsp. ballota (assembly GCA_032727855.1). Taxonomy (NCBI): domain Eukaryota; kingdom Viridiplantae; phylum Streptophyta; class Magnoliopsida; order Fagales; family Fagaceae; genus Quercus; species Quercus ilex. The sequence goes on from CM064909.1 coordinate 31,859,723, forward strand.
ATCAGTTCTTAGGGTTGGGAACCTTGCCTCAATAGGGATTACCGCTTTTGCCCCATAAGTCATTGAAAAATGAGTCTCCCTAGTTAATCTTCAGGGTGTAGTGCGATAAGTCCACAGCACATAGGGTAGTTCATCCACCCACCTCCCCTTGGCATCATCCAACCTTTCTTCAACCCATACACTATGGCCTTATTTGTAGCCTCAACCTGACCATTCCCTTGTGGATAAATCGGAGTAGAATACCTATTCCTGATCCCCAACTCCTCACAGTGTCTTCGAAAGGCTTTACTATAAAATTAAAGACCATTGTCCAAGATTAACGTGTGTGGGGCTCCAAACCTGGTGATGATATTTCTCCAAATAAACCTCTTAGCATCCACATCCCTGATATTGGATAGAGGTTCATCCTCTACTCACTTAGTAAAGTAGTTTGTCCCAACAAGAAGCCATTTTTGGTTTCTCGCGGCTCGAGGAAATGGTCCCACTATATTCAAGCCCTATTGAGCAAACGGCCAAGGGCTGGAAATTGGGTTCAGAACCCCCTTAGGTTGGTGAATATTCAGGGCATACCTTTGACAATGATCACACTTCCTCACATAATCCTGAGAAGTTCTTTGCATGCTTGGCCACCAATATCTTTGGGTAAGGGCTCTGTGGGCCAAAAACCTCCCTCTTGTATGACTCCCACATATTCCCTCATGCAACTCTTCTAACAAGGGCTCCATTGCCTCAGGATGTACACACAATAAATATGGCCCCGAATGAGAACGTTTATACAACTTTTGTTCTTCGGACAACCAATAACGGGATCCTTCCTACATATTTTCTCTGCCTTGGCCTTATCCTCAGGTAACAATCTTTGTTTCAAGAAAGTAACCAAGGAGTCCATCCAGCTTGGCCCAACTTGGATACTATGTACCCTAACCAAGGGCTTCTCCACAAGACTGGAACTAGCCATGTCTTCAACAATAACGACCTGAGGCAGATTTGACCTCAGAGAGGTTGCCAGCATAATCAAAGAATCTGCATGAGAGTTTTGTCCCCTTGGGATTTGCTTTAGAGTAAAGCCCTTGAACTGAACCCGAGCTTGTCTAACGTTAATGAGATATCTCTGCATGCATTCATCCCGAGCCTCAAACTCTCCATTAACCTGGCCCACCACCAATTGTAAGTCTGAATATACCTTTATGACTTCTCCTTTCAATTTGTTAACCATCACCATTCCAGCTAACAAAACCTCGTACTCAGCTTCATTGTTAATAGCTAGGAAACCCAACCGCAATGACTTTTCGATCACCAGCTTCTCGGGAGTTATTAATACAACTCTTACCCCTACTCCTTTTTGGTTGGCTGCTCCATCAGTGTGCACCTCCCAAGTGGGGACAACGGAGACCGAGATTGTCATAGTCTCCACTATTCCTTTTCCCTCATCAGTTACACTTTTTGTAAACTCTGCTATGAAATCTGCTAAGACCTTTCCTTTTATTACAGTATGAGGCATATATCTGACATCATAGGCACCCAGCATGGTCCCCCATTTAGAGATTCTGCCCGTGTAATTTGATTTTCGTAAGAGTGCTTGCAAGGGAAGCTGGGTGAGCACCACCACAGTATGTGCCTGAAAATAATGTGAAAGCTTCCTTGTGGCGTGTATAATAGCCAACACTGCCTTCTCTAGGGGTAAATAGTGTGTCTCAGCTTCATGTAAGGACTTGCTAACATAGTAGACGGCTCTTTGCATTCCACTCTCATTTTTTACCAGAACTAGACTAACTACATAATCTGTGATTGCCAAGTACGCATACAAAACTTCCTCTTTCTCGGGTTTAGAAAGGATTGTGGGGCTTGACAAATACTGCTTGAGCTCCTCAAAGGCCAACACATACTTCTCGATCCATTGAAAGTCCTCCCACTTGTGGAGGAGCTGGAAAAATGGATGACATCTATTCGCTGATTGGGAGATAAACCTATTCAGAGCTGCTACTGTCCCCGTTAATTTCTGTACCTCCTTAGGATTTCGAGGAGGATGCAAGCTATTAATGGCCTTAATCTGATTGGGATTGACCTCAATTCCTCGGTGTGTAATCATATAGCCTAGAAACTTTCCCAAGTTAACCCCAAAAGAACACTTAGATGCATTTAAGCGTAACCTATGTTCCTTCAACATCGAGAACACCTCCCCTAAATCTGCTAAGTGCCCTACAACCTGCTTGCTCTTTACCGCCATATCATCAATATACGCCTCCACATTCCTCTCAATCTGTGACTTAAACATCCCTATTACCATTCTTTGATATATGGATCCCGCATTCTTAAGGCCAAAGGGCATCACCCGGTAATGGTAATTTCCATTAGGTGAGCGGAAAGTAGTTTTTTCTTGATCAACTAATGCTAAAGGTATCTGGTGGTACCTTTGGAAGGCATTCAAGAAACACATCCGAGGATGTCCAACTGTTGCATCCACCAGTTGATCAATCCGAGGAATGGGGAAAGGATCCTTCGGGCAAATTTTATTCAAATCTGTGAAGTCCACACACACACGTCACTTCCCATATTTCTTCTTTACTACCACGATATTAGCTAACCACTCAGGGTAAAAGATCTCTTTGATTGCCCCTGCTTGCTTTGCCCTAGCTTGCTTAGGTTTGTTTACTTCTACCCTTACTACCTCAGCATGCTCTTTTGACGAACGCCGAGGTGGCTGCCTTCGTGGGGTCGCCTCTGGATTCACATTCAGTTGATGACATATAAACTCGGGGTCAATCCCAAGTATGTCATAGGTACTCCAGGCAAACATATCCATGTTGTCCTCCAAGAACTTCACCAAGGCTGCCTTTTCTAAGGACGACAACTGAGACCTCACTTGAAAGAACTTTTTTTCATCCTGTCCAATCATAATCTTTTCCAACTCCTTGTACAGCACCCCCTGAGACTCTGTACCAAGTCCTACTTCGGGACCTTTTGATTGCTATGGGATTTGCTCCTTTTCTACCATGGCTTGACCTGCGAGTTGCCATGTAATGACTGTTATCAGACATTGCCTAGCCATTGCTTGATTTCCTACTAATGCCCCAACTCTTCCCTGTGTGGGGTACTTAACTCAAGTGTAAGATTGATGAGACTGCTCCCATAGCATGAAGCCATGGTCTGGCCAAGATAGCTATGTAAGGGGAATAGGCCTCCACAACAATGAAACTGACTTGCACTTCCTCATCCCCAGCTTGCACAGGTAACCTTATCATCTTGTGGGGGACTACCATGCTCCCATCAAAGCCTATCAACGGCAAGTCATACCTCTCTAAGTCCTCGGGCTTTAAATTCAACCCTTTATACAGGTTAGGATACATGATCTCCGCTCCACTCCCCTGGTCTACCTGGACCCTCTTTTCATCATAGCCACCAATCCTAAAGGTTACTACCAAGCCATCATCGTGTGGCTGAAATGTTCCCTTCTTATCCTCCTTTGGAAAACCCAAAATAGGTGTGGCCACCACCTTGGCCTTTTTGAGTGTCCAATCCCTATCTTTTTAATCAAGGCCCATAGCCACAGACATGACCCCCGAACAGGTCCCAGCGTAGCCCCTAGGCTTAGCGAAAATCACATTAATTGTGCCCAATGCTGGCCGAGGAGCTCCACCCTTCTGATATCCAGCTCCTGAATGCCCGAACTGACCTACAGGTTGATGTAAGAACTGGCTTAGCTTCCTTGCCTTCACCAGTTGATCTAAGTGATCCCGTAAAGTCCTATAGTCCTCTGTGGTATGCCATTTTTCTTGATGATAATGGCAATAAAGGCTCTGGTTCCTCTTGGAAGGATCCCCACCCATCTTATTGGGCCATATGAATATGGTTCATTATTTATCTTTTCCAGTATTTGATAGACTGGCTCTTTAAATAATGAATTAATCACTTGAGCCCCCGCAGATGATGTCTGATTGGAAAAGTCTCTCCTAGGGTGGTTATTATGATATCCTCCATCCCAAGGATCCATTTTCTCTGGGAAAACCTTAGCTTTGCCCTAAGGGCAAGCTTCATTGTCAATGATTTTTGCAATTCATGTTCCGTTGGGAGCCCCACTTTAAGTGTTCTCATCGTTACATCTTCAAAATCTCCATCTATTTCATTGTATGTTTCCCAATACCTATCCGAGTAGGTCTTGAGAGTCTCACCCTCCCTTATGGCCATGGACAAAAGAGAGTCTAGGGGTTTAGGGATTCTACTGCATGTTACAAATCTTGCTCTAAATGCCCTTGTCAGCTCCTCAAAAGATCTTATTGACCCCTCCTCTAAAGCATCAAACCACTGCATAGCCACAGGCCCGAGGCTAAAGGGGAAAACCTTGCATATGAGGGCTTCATTACCAGAATGAACTACCATCTTCTGATTGAAATGACTCACATGCTTCACAGGGTTAGACATTCCGTTGTAAATGGTAAATGTTAGCTGTGAAAACTAGTGGGGAAGCTTGGCCTCATTGATTCTTCTAACAAAGGGTTATTTAGAAATTTGCAGAAATGCTTTACTCATCGCTTCATTCCCCATGCTGTGGTGAGATGACCCTTGCCTGCACTTGTACTTGCCCTTTTCCAGTTTATCCTAGCGTGACGATGCTGAGAAGGACTCATTGGATGGAGTTCTTGACCTATGGTGATATGAGCGGTCCATACTTCCCCTTGATCCATCACTTGATGGGGTTGAAGAACTCCTATCACGCTCCTTTCGCCACAGTTTACTGCGCAAGCAATCTATCTCAAGCTGTAACTTTCGAGTCTCCTGATCATGCGAAATATGACTTTTTGTCCTTCAGTGACTCCTTTTTGTATGTTCAGTGTGATAAGACTCTACCATGACACTTAGTGTATGGTGCCTGTCTCTCCTTCGCTCTAAATTTACAAACTGATTTTCCCTTTGTGAACTAACAGACTCCTCTCTATTTTGCTCCAAGTTGGCCATGACTACTCAGGATAAACCCACAACAATATTTTTTCTCACAGACGACACCAATTGTAAGGACACAAAAATCAAATAGCCCAATCCCACTTAGAATAGTGAGGATTGTGCAGCTTAACTAGGCCTAAATCAACAAATATTTGTAAGAGAGTGGGTTAAACAAAAAAGGAAGGCGCTTAGCCCGAGGACAAAAATAGGGAGGGCTTCACTACAAATCAAAGTTTACGTATATATAAAGCTTATCACAAGCTTGCCCGAGGAGGCAATTCTTACACAGAATGATACATTGTTCATTTTCTTCTCTCAATACTCCTGTTCTAGTTTCTCTCTTTCCCTTGTTTTTCTCTGCCTCCCTTTCACCTAGAAGTTCCTTTTCCTTATATACTTCCTCAGCCCTTTACATCTTGGCCCTCCATCTCCACCTACCTAGGCTCTCACTATGACACTTGTCCCCTTAAACTTCTGTTGAAGGTGGTAGAAGGAGTTGCTTAGCTGTGAATTCCACTATTCATGTCACTTTCTCATCAATACAACTGATAAAGCTGTTGCCAGTTATTTAATGCGAAGGTAGTAGGATAACTCTCACTGGAGACTTCCCATACTTTCCATGATTCTCTCTCTACACCTTATCCTCCTCGTCTGGACTTCCCAAAAGTCTCTTGTCTCTTCCCCTCCCATCCTCGGGTGGATCCCCTCTTCGGGGTCATGATGCCTTAATAATGATGATAACAACTTATCGAACCTTTCCTCGGTCCTCGGGCCCCCACATATATATTGCATGAATATTAACCACTAGTTAGGCCAAATTAAGTACTCATAGTGGATTTTTACTAGTTACTGTATTATTTACAGGTGTTTAATTCCATGATCTTCAATACAAGTACTCCCCACTCGTAGTTAACCTAAATATCATATAAATAGAATATGACAAAACTTAGGTACAGTATCTTAAGTATTATTTCTTAGGTTTCCCTCTTAAGATTCAGCTATGTGACTACTTAACTAAAAGATACACTTCTATCTCATAAGAAAAAATTCACATAGTTGAATTTTAAAAGGAGAACCTAAGAAATAGCACTTAAGCACTGTACTTAAGTCTTGCCCGATAGAATATATGCATCTTACATTTATTACTATAATTTAAAAGACGGTGGTGATGGGCTTTGTAACCCAAGGGGGATGGGAGTCATGTGGCTAAGACAGCGTGCAATAAATGCTATAGGTTTGGAGACGTATTCATTTTGTTGAAAAAATGATAATAATAATTCTGACATTAATGAGTTGGGCTGTTCTTAATTATAAATATATATATAGAGAATGAAATCTAACTAAGTGGATGGGAAAAATGCAACCTAGAATTTGTGAAGGACAAGAAAGTAGCCCTTTTTTCTTCTCTTGGCTTTAATAAGAAGGAAAAGAAAGAAGAAACACTTTTGTCTGTCTCTTTCGTAAGCTAAATGTCATTGGAAGATGTAGTATAGAAACGAAAAGCATAAATGTTAGTAGGCTAAATTTTTTTTTTTTGAAGAGTAGAAGATATACATGTTTCTTCACCTGGGGGTTCAACCACCACCTAACCTTTTCCTAGGCCAACAAACGATGTTAAATGATACAATTAATTCATTTATTTGTACTACCATCTGTTGGTGTGTGTCTCAATCTCTCTCAATCTCTCTCTCTCTCTCTCTCTCTCTCTGAACATTAATCTTTAAGAGAAGCACTCGCACACGCTTTCAAGTGCATGAGACATCATTAGGGAGTGCGGTACCAAAGAAGGTTGGAAATGGTAGGTTTGTTTCCACGATCCATTTGCAGAAACACCTAAAGAACCAAGATTTACATTCTTCTGTTGTGTTTCTCATTTGGGTTGCATAGGGATTTTCTTGTTAAAAGAAGAGAGAGGGAGCTATTTACACTGAGAATCTAATAAGCCAATATGGGTACCTGCACATTTTCCTTGTGACCCACCCTCTCTCTCTCTCTCTTTCTCTCTATTGGGTGTTTATTTCCACTAATATTGTGTGTTCCTGGTAGTTGTTCTGTGAAATGGCTGTGATGGGCAAAAGCAAATCTGTTTTAATATTAACTGCGAGAGTTATAAACGAGGCTGTGAGCTTCATTGTCTTTTCTGCTCTAGACCTCATTGATTTCCTTCTTTGTTATGTTTACAAATTAGTTGATTTCTTTATTGAAGCTGAATGGAAACCATGTTATTGCTCGTCTGGCAAAGAAGTCATCACTAGCAGTGGCAAAATCTTGGTTTCAGAACAAGGTGAATCCAAGATTGTTTGCCTTAGTTCCACCAAGGTGCAATTGGAGGAGATCTCAGACACCCTTTATACACGTCCTTCTCTAGTGTCTGAGGTCTCAAATTTGACTGTGACCGAACTCAAAAGGCTCAAGGTAGATAAGACCTTTGTGCAATCTTGTGAGAAAATCAAGAAAGGTGGCACGGTACGTTCATCATTCACTGTAAACTCTTCCCTTGTTGAAATGCTACAAGGAAAGATGGGGAGGCAGCTATTACATCCCATTCCAAGATGGTCCGATTGTGATTGTAGCTTTTGCAACTCTTGGACCTCTTCTTGCAAAGAAACTCTTTTTGTAAGAGCCGAAGGCCCCAAAGGTAATAATTTATTATTTATGTTAGAATAATAGTTAAATAATTAATTTTGCATAATTTCTTAACGCGATTTAATTTTTTGTGATAAAAATTATTTTATTTTGGTTTCAGAATAGATGGTTACAAGTTTAAATCTTATCTTCCTTTTAACCCATATTTAAAAAGTTAAAATGGTTAAACTTCATTTATTCACACGGTATAACTTTTTGAAATATATGATAGTTTGTCATTTCACTAATAAATACGTAGGTAAACCTACTTTGTTAATGTCCTTTGATCGTTTTTAAGCTAATAGTTAAAAAGTAATCTGATTAATTATCGCTAATGATTCTTCTTTATAAAATCTGTATCTTAAAGTTGGTCTTTGCTTATGATGTCAGAAAAAGCACAAGAAGATGTGTTGTTCATTCATGGCTTCATTTCATCATCGGCATTTTGGACAGAGACATTGTTCCCGAATTTCTCAAGTGTTGCTAAATCTAGCTATCGCTTGTTTGCCATTGATCTTCTTGGATTTGGAAGGAGTCCTAAGCCGACTGACTCCCTCTACACGCTAAGAGAGCATTTAGACATGATTGAACGGTCTGTCATTGAACCACATCAAGTTAAATCCTTCCACATTGTGGCTCATTCTTTAGGTTGCATTTTGGCTCTAGCACTCGCGGTTAAGTACCCTGGCAATGTGAAATCCCTAACCCTTCTTGCACCGGTACGTTTCTTTATTGTTAAATTATTTATTTCTGACAAGGAATCGACCATTTTTAAAATAAATTAAAACCTTTTGAATACAAGTTTTTTGTTCCATTTTGATATTCTACTTTATACTCCACAGTCCACCATCGACCATCGACCACAGCTTGTTTTATATATACAAAAATGTTTTCTTCTAAAATAACCAAAATTTAAAATTGAAAAAAAAAAATCATACATGTCATATTATAATTTATGAAATATAAAATAGAATACAAAAAATGGCACAGCAGGTTTGTATTTAAAATCCTTTGTTTCATTATGAGTATTTCACTTTATGTTTTACCAATTACATTTTTAATATGTAATTTTTTTTACTTAACAAATAATTAAATTTTAAAATGAAAAAAAAATAAAAATCAAACGCATAACATTTCATAGTTTATAAAATATAAAGTGAAATACTAAAAATGAAATAAAAAATATTTATTTATTTTATCTATCTTAATTTATGAGAAATGATTAGATCCATAGTATAAATTCCAATCCTTATATCATAAGGGGAGGACCTTACGTTAGACTCATAGATGAGACTAATTCATTTGTGAGTGGGGGAATTCGTCGGCAACAAAAAGTATTTTGTGATTTTGACTTATTAGTCTTTTTTTTTTCTTTTTTTGGATGTGACATACATATTAATCATCTCTTTAACGTTAGATAATATTAATACCTACGCCGCCTGTAGGAGATAATAATAAGAAGATAGACCTAATTAATAATTTATGTTAATCTAGATAATATATTAGTTTATTCACGGGAATAATGCTTTAGAGTGTCAAACTAATAAGGTCTCCCAAATTCCCAATTGAAAGGTCTGCCGTCTGACCAACTGTCCAAATCTTGGGGCGATTATTAGGCCAGGTGTCCTAGAACTACCCCCAATTTCCACTTAATACCCTTGTTGGGACACGAACCTTACCTCTTGTTTGGAAAGTGGCACTCACTCCATTAACCATTCATACTTAACCAAGATAATATAAAGAACAGGGATATGCAATAATATTTTTGCACAAAAAATTTCAAGTGATAAGTTGTTATTGAATTTCATTTTGAAACAGTAAAGAAAATTACTTTTTTATTATGCATTATTAGCATCTTGCAACGTGGAATATGTAGTGAAATCGTTATCAACGTAACATTTTTTTAATATAAATCGATATTGAAAATTCTTTCTGCATGATATATATGATCATTTTTGGTATAACATGGCAGCCATATTTCCCGGCACCAAAGAGTGAACAGGCCACACAGTATATGATGAGAAGGATAGCGCCAAGGCGTGTTTGGCCACTGATTGGGTTTGGAGCTTCAATGGCATGCTGGTACGAACACATATCCAGGACTATTTGTCTTCTCATATGCAAGAACCACAGGTGGTGGGAATTTCTTGCCAAACTTATTACTAGAAACAGGTAATTGTTCAACCTACCACCTTAGACTGTGTCAATGCTCACTCAACCTCTTAAATTCTATACATTAATTTTTGAGTACACCATGTAGTCGTGTGCATATTTTCATCTAGAGGCTTTCCAAATCAGCGCAATTTCTCTGTTTTATAATCCAACTACCATAGTACCCATCCAAGATCCAACCATTTCTTTACCTTATTTTTTTCTTGGGGTCAAACGTCAAACTCAACATGTAAAAACACAACCAACATATGTTTTTTTTTTTTTTTTTTTGATAAACAAACACCACTAACATTTAATGCAAGAACAATATTTGATAGACAAAGTTTAGTTTCAAAATAGTTTGAATCTATCTTCTCTAATCTACTACACAAAGACTTATAAGACAATCCATCTATATTATTTATACAAATCACATGGTTTATTTTAAAAAATCATATAATTAAAACTACTTATGAATTATTATGTGAACTGTCGCATGGTAGATTGAAAAAATAGAATTCCAAAATTGGTTTGGATCTAAATTTTTTCCATGCATAGGTTTATTATTAATACAATTTTTGGTGCACAACATCTTCCACTAATAATTATGAAGTTTTTATATTTTCCTTATTTTAATCAAAGTGAAAAAGAAAACGCGGGGGGGAGGGGGGGGGGGGGGGGGGGGGAGACACTAGTAGTCAATCACAAATCTTAGGCTACCTACCTCTATATGGATCATATTGGGAACATAGCAGTGCTTTTTTTTTTTTTTTTTTTCCTCACGCTCGCTAGCTAAACCAGGTCAGTAAAGTACTTCTCTCAAGATTAAAAGACAATTATCCTCACAACTCACAATGGAAAATCTATAACTCTGCAACAAAATTAGCTTAAATAAAGATCATAAGTAAGATTTGTCCAAGATATACTTTTAAAAGAAAAATTATAAGAGCACACTCAAATTTACACTTAGGGTCCGTTTGGATACAGCTGAAAACTGAAAACAGTGTAACAAAATAATTTTTAAATGTGTGAATAGTACCGTGGACACTCAAATTTACACTTAGGGTCCGTTTGGATACAGCTGAAAACTGAAAACTGAAAACAGTGTAACAAAATAATTTTTAAATGTGTGAATAGTACCGTGGACCTATTTTTAATGAAAAAGTTGCTGAAAAGTGAAAATGTGGGTCCGTAAACAGTGAAATTTGGGTTGAAAAGTCAATTATTGCGGCTACTGTTCATTGAACAGTAGCCGCTACAGTGTTGCACAGTAAAAAAGCGGCTGGGAAAAGCTTGAAATGCGTGAAAAAAAAAAAAAGCTGAAAACGTAAATGCCAGACGCAAATGCGCTGGCCAAACGTTCTCTTAAGGTCTGTTTGGGATCGGCTTATTTTATTGAAACTGAAAATTTTTTACTGAAAGTTGACTGAAAATAATATAGATAAATGTAAAAATTAGCTGAAATAATATAATGGAACCCATAAATAGTACCAAAAAGTGTAATAAAATCTATAAATAATAACAAAAATAAACTAAATAATAAAATAATTTGACAAAAATAATCTTGCCAAACAAATACTTAATTTTACAACTTATTAATACGTGTAATAGTAAGTAGGAAACACTTTTTACTCACTCTTATACTTTTAGTCGATATTACACAAATTAACAAGGTGTGAAATTGTTGTGAAATTGAGTTTAAAGATAGGTGTCTCATCTTTACTCTTGAAAGTTGAAATGGGCCGTGCCCCAGCTAGTACAAAGAAAAAGATAGTAACAGAGGAGTTTTAATTAGTGGGGGCCAAGATCATAATGGTGTTACTGCATGTTGGTACTGGAACATCAAAGTCATATTGAAATTGACAAGACGATAAATATGGGATGAAAGTATACAGTTCAGATATTGATTGGTACACGTCGTAATAAACAAAAATATGGTTGGCTTTAATGATTTGAGGAAATGTCATTTTAATCTCCTTTTCAGGTATCAAAGAAAAATATAGCCTTTTTTTTTTTTTGGCTGAGAGAAGAAAAATATAGCTCTGAACTCTAATTTGAGGCCATTAGAAATGAATACAAAATTGGGATAAGGGGAGTTAAACTATTCATGAAAAAATAGTCATTTATAAATGATATAAGAATTTTTTTTTTTTTTGGAGAAAAAATGATATAAGAATTTTAATAATAAATATTCCCCATTTTGTCGGTCAAATTGTTTATTACACTATTACTCACATTTATACTTGAGTTCAAATTTTTATTTAATTAATTTAGTTTGTGTTTCATATAACTTATTTTATTTTGTTTTGTTTAAAGTAGGTTGGATAAAAGTATAGTGGTATCTATAAAATATATTAATTATACCTTAGCCAATATATGAATTAAATGTTTTCAAATTATTTTTTATTTTATAAATTTCTTTTCGAGGTATATGATTCATATGTGTGTATTTTAATTTGATCTAAAGTGAATAGAGTGTAACTTTAACCCATGAAGTTAAAATATTAGATTCCAACCAAAATTACAAGTGTGTAAATTGTAATTAACTCAAATAATTAATAAAAGGAGGTAAATAATACTAATTTAAAAAACTAAACATATATGAGGTTTAAGTGATATGAGAAACATAATGAAAGGAAGTATCAAAGTTTAAGTGATTCAGCAAGGGATTACTTGAAATATACATGTACTGAATGTCTTAAAACATATAGAAAATCTAATTTCCCCCCGTAAGCACAATGCATGTGCCTCTTGAAAAAAAAAAAAAAAACTAAATGTTTTACCAATCTTACTATAAAATGTATAAAGAAATTAATAAATAAGTAATACAAAATATTTTATTTTTTATTTAAATTGAAAAACTTATATGACAAAATTTGAAAAATTCATACGTCACTTTTCTATCACGTTTTATATATATCACACGATTTTTGACCACTTTTATCACAAATTAATAACACGTGTGTTTGTCCTATCAAAATAAATAAATAAATAACACGTGTGTTTGTGATTGATGAACTGTTGCTTTTATATGAATCCACCAACTTTTATTCGATATACTCCATGGCACATGGTAAATATTGTGTCTATAAGAAGAAAAATTGAGGGCACACCCGTCACATTACTACAGTGGCTAAGTCATAGTTCTTTTCCACCGTTTGGGCAGTTTTAGGTGAAATGTTGTTCAGACTTCAAGCGTGAATCAAGACACATGGGGACAGACCCATCAAATTTGGTTGTTCATTTATTGAGCGTTGTTGGCCTTCCCTTCGATTCAAACTAGAGCTTATTGACAAAGACATCTATCTAACATTGTCATCAATCATTTAATTATTATGATTTTCTTTAATTATGATTTTTTTTCTTGAAATCTTTTACAGGATTAGGACATTCTTGCTCGAAGGTTTCTTTTGCCACACCCACAATGCTGCATGGCATACCCTTCACAACATTATTTGTGGTACCGCTAGCAAAATTGATACATATTTGGATGCAGTTCGAGACAACCTAAAATGTGAGGTTACTATATTCCATGGCAAAGATGATGAACTTATACCAGTTGAATGTAGCTACAATGTGCAAACAAAAATACCTCGAGCTCGTATCAAGGTGATTGAGAAAAAAGATCATATTACAATTGTTGTAGGAAGGCAAAAGGCATTTGCTAGAGAACTAGAAGAAATATGGAGGAATTCAAGTGGCTGAGACCAAATTATAAGTGTAATCATCTACTACTCCTTTTAATATTTATGGCCTGAAGTCACCATAAGTTTCTATCCAACCAAAAAAAAGTGGATAAAAACATATCCTGAGGTTGGCAGAATATTTATTTACTCCTCCTTCAAGTGTGTAGTCCCTCCATGAAATTATTACCAGTGTTCTTGGAGTTGTGAAGTACTTACTCGTAACAATGTTAATGTGATAATGTTAAAATGAACATTATATCAAACAATTGTCTTTTTTTGTTGTTGGTTACGTTAAGTTTTTAAAGGGCCTGTGTATTTGGTTAGCTTGTATGTTGGTAGTTTATTAGTTGAAAAGTAAGAGAAAATATGGGTTTAAACAAATAAGTTGGCTTTAAGCAATTAAACCCATAATAAATACCACTTGAGTCAAGAGAATTGTGGTATAAATTGTCATTTTGTTTATGAGAAAAGTTAAGAAATGCTCTAAGAGCATAGATTTATTTATTTATTTATTTTTATTGCTAAGAATCTTATAACTCAATTAGTATTCATTTCTTGATCTTTTCAAGAGAGATATTCGGAGTTTAAAATCTCATATTTCTAACTAATAATAATAATGAAATCGTTTTATATTTTATAATGAAAACAATTTCGGTTTTTCGGTTTTCTGTTTTGTTTTTGAGAATCAAAACAATTGTCGTATTAATATGTCATAACTTTTGTTTTGGGCCTTCACATATAATAATTCCTCATATTAATTAATTCTAATTTTCTTGAAGTAATTGTTTTGTCAATTTGTGATGGTTGAACGGTTGAAACTTGAAACAGTAAATCCCGGCCACATTAAGCTGTTCGTGTAGACCACATCTTATTTATATGGCAGATTAACAGCCGCGCTTAATAAATGAAAATTTTATTACTTTCTTTCCGTTCTTGCTGCCAAAATGTGTGCAATTTCTTCTCTAATGCCTTTACTGGTTGAATAATTATAGGACCATATACTTTCATACAGGACAAAATTGCAAAATGCCCTTTTTGGGCAAACTAAGCAGCGTTTTGCCATCTTTCTCAAACTAATTAGGGAAATGCCCCTCTTTTGAAAATCGAGTTTCTCAAAATCGATTTAGGCACTATAGCGGCGTTTTTAAGGAGCCTATAATGACGTTTTTAGGACCTATAGTGGCGTTTTGTAACTCGATTTATATAAAATCGAGTTATAGGTTAAAAAAAAATTAAAAAAATTGCCTATAACTCGATTTATTGGAAGTCGAGTTACAAAACGTCACTATAGGTCCTGAAAACGTCACTATAGGTCTTTAAAAACGCCGCTATAGAGCTCCAGAATGTTTTTTTTTATAACTCGATTTTAAGAAAATCGAGTTTCAAAAGAGGGGCATTTCCCTAATTAGTTTGAGAAAGAGGGCAAAACGCTGCTTAGTTTGCCCAAAAGGGACATTTTGCAATTTTGTCCCTTTCATACATCATTTGCCACAACTTAACAATAACGCTTCATAAATGAGATTTTTAATAGTTTCCATACCTTCTTGCTGCCAAGACATGTGCAACTTCTTCTCTAATGCTTTTATTGATTGAATAATTATAGGACCATATACTTTCACACACCCTTTACCACAATTGATTTCATAAATGAAATTTTTAATACTTTTTGTACCTTCTTGCTGCCAAGACGTGTGCAACTTCTTCTCTAATTCCTTTATTGATTGAATAATTATAGGACTATATACTTTCACACATCATTTACCACAATTGAGTAATGAAGAAAAGATTGTGGATCTACGTAGATTGACTACTTCTACATATGGTCAATCGTAGTTTGCCACATAAGACAATTGTGGCAAATAATGTGTCAAAGTGTGTGGTGCTAAAATTATTATTTTTGATTGCTTATATAGTATCAACTATTAAGACAAAAAAAAAAAAAAAAAAATCAAAATCTCAACCTTCAAGAATCATGAAAGAGAGAAAGCACACAAAGATTTACATGGTTCGACTTCAACCTAATAGCCGATATCTAAAATGTGAAATCTCTTAACAGCTACATATGTCTATTAAGTTCTTGTAGTACAATGTACCCAATGTAAAGTTTATGTACTAGAGAATACTTAACTAACTCTATATTAACCATAGGCTAACCTAAGATTAACTAGTTTATTCTACAAATACTTGAGTCTACAGTTGGTTTAGGCTATTGGGGCCATAATATATCTAACATCTCCCTATCTACATATCCAAAATAAAATAAATTAATAAAAACAATTACTTTGGCAAAAACGTTATAGCAGCAAAACCTTAATTCTAAATTTTTTACATTCGACCTTACATTATCATCAAAAATATTAGTCAAGGTCAGCACAAGATAAAAAATCTATTAAACATTTTTCTGATTATCTTTTAATTTATATATATAATATTTTTTCTAGTTAAAGATAAAGATAATTTTTTTGAAAGAAAGTCCCACGAACCATCCACCATAATTAGGTGGGCAGTACAGATGAGTATACAGCAACAACAACATCATAAACTGGTGAGGAACAGAGATGAGTATACATACAGCAGCAACAACTAGAAGCAGAAAGCCTTAGAGATAGATCGGATGGATCCCACAAAAAGAGGTGGCAAAATTGTGAGTCAAAGTATTTGCTTATCTGTATCAACAGAAGCCGACCACAAAGAAAAACTAACCAAAGAAGCTTTTTGGGTTTATATGCAATTTTATGCATAATAGGTCATTAAGCTGGCGTGTTTTCATGTGCTATTTAATTTTTATTTCGAGTTTAACATCTACACACACTATGTAAAATATTGTTAATTGATTTTTTTTTTTTTTGGGAAAAGATGATTGAATATATATATATATATATATATATATATTAGAAAGTTCAATATTATTTTATAATATTCTTCACCAAAAAAAAAAAAAAAAAACAACTATTAGTGGTATTAAATTAGATTCCTTGATGTTATTTTATTTTATATGATAATATCTACATATGGGTATAGGGTGTCAAAGGGTAAAACTTACCTATAATATCTTAGTGGTATTAAATTAGATTCCTTGATGTTATATTGAGTAATGAAGCACAAGTAATGTAATTTTTTCTAAAAATACAATTTACTTCAATGTAATTATGTATTTAAATTTAATTAGAAATTTTAATATATTATACCTAAAGAAGGTAGCTCAACTGGTAAAGTCTCTGATGGTTGTATAAGAGATTTAGGGTTCAATTCATGCCTACACTAAAAACTGATGGGTGTCTTACTCTGATGATAAAAAACTATTATCAAGAGTGGACATCATAAGTTGAAACTCTCTTTAAAAAAAAAAAAAAACTAAGTTTTATCCATGGTAGCAACTATTTGTTTACATAATTTTTGAGATAGGTAAATAATGAATGTATAAGAGATAAGGCTCGAACCACATATACAACACACTATAAAAAATGTCTAAGTTGTCAATTGGACCCAACTACCTTTTACTTTCTGAATGTTTTGCCTATTGAGTGGACCCCAACTGCTTGTTTACCTAATTGAATGTTATAAACTAATGCCATTTAATCAAACCTATCGTACGCTCAGCTTGTGTTAACTCTGAAGACACGTCATGGCCCCCCATTCAATAGATGTGCCTTGTACTTAACCATCACACGGCAATGGGGGATCAGATTGCGGGGTCTATATATGTTGGTAAGCACTAAGCAGACTGAAGCACTGAGCTATCTCGAGTGCACAGCTAGCAATAGCTAGATTCAGTCATTTCAACTTGGAGCATTTAATAGCAGAGGAGAATTCTAGGTTTTCTGTAAAGAGAGCTCAAGTTCATAAACATGTATCATATCATGAAAATGATGTTCGTAAGTTTATCCCTACGTGTAGCCTACTTGCTGATGATTTTGGTGAGAACTGATTAATAGAGATCAATCATCAATGTAACCACAAGTTGGTAGGCAAATTAATGGAATTTGGGAGATTCTAATACTAATTCCCCACAAAATTTGTTATATATTGATGTGCTAAGACTATTATAAGTTTTATTACAGAAGATTTATAAATTGACATGTTAACTAGTAAGCACATACACATGAAAAAATAATTGATGTAGCACGCTCATTAATTAACATGTCATGCACAACATGTATAAGATTTTGGGACTTGGCCAGTGGAGGGTCCCAGATTTTGTTAGTTAATAAATACTTTTTTTTTTTTTTGCTGAATGAATACTTAGTAATGTACCCATGTAACCGGTTTTAATGAAAAGAATACTTTATTTAAAAATAAAAATAAAAAATCAATATATAGCCAATGTGCCACCAACCATATTAAGTATTAGATAAGTTAATTTGTAAATGATTTATTGTAAAATTGATATTAATTTTAACATTTCCTTAAAGTTAATTTATGCATAGCAGCATATATAGGCGATGACATTCACATACCTTGTAACATGAGCATTACCATTAGGTGTGCTAAATGTGTCAAATGCCAAATATTTGGCACATTTAGCACACCAAACACAAAAACAACCTCTCATGAGGTGTGCTAAATGTCTCAAAAATATGAGACATGCTACAGTACGCTCTCAAATATGAGAGCGTACGGACAGCCATGCCATTTTACTGTTTGGCATATTTAATTCTTTTTTCTCTCTCCTCCTCTCAGTTCTCTCTCTCTCTCGGTCATTCTGAAACCCATCTCTCTCCCTCGCTCTAGCTCTCTCTCTCTGGGGCACTCTCATCGCCACGCCTACGCCGTCTCATCGCCGTCTCGCCACGCCCAGGCTCGCCACTGATCACTGACCCACTCTGCGACGAAGAGGAACTCCGGTGTGAAGGAAACGGTGGCCGGGAGTGAAAACTTCCATCGCCGTCTCGCCACGTCGTCTCGCCATAGCCGATCTCGCCGCGGTGTATGTCCGATTCAATTTATGATGTTAGTGTAATTTGTAATTAATTTTATAATTGATTTGGTGGATTTGGGATGTGGGTTTGTTTAATTTGGTGGATGTGGGTTTGTGCGCCGGTGGTG
Organism: Quercus ilex subsp. ballota; assembly: GCA_032727855.1. Classification (NCBI taxonomy): domain Eukaryota; kingdom Viridiplantae; phylum Streptophyta; class Magnoliopsida; order Fagales; family Fagaceae; genus Quercus; species Quercus ilex. The sequence continues at coordinate 31,878,169 of CM064909.1, forward strand.
GGTTTGGTGGATGTGGGTTTGTGCGCAGCCGATCTCTCTGGTTGTGTCTTTTTTTTTTTTTTTTTTTTTTTGAGGTGAAGCCGATCTCTCTGGTTGTGTTTTATTTTTTATTTTATTTTTTTTTTTTTTGAGGTGGGGTTGGTGGATGTGAGTTTGTGCCGGTGGTGGCTGTCGGTGTTGTTGTGGCAGTGGTTGTTGGTGGCCGTTATTGCGACAGTATAGGTTGTGCCGTTGTTGTTGTTGTTGAGGATGAGGATGAGAATGAGAATGATAGGGAGAAATTTACCGTTTGAAGTTTTTTTTTTTTTAATGGTATTTTAATGTAATGGATATATTATTTTAATGTATGTGATTGAAAAATAGAACATCTGATAAATGAGATGTTGTAAAATGATATTGTAAAATAGTAAAGTAGGCTTTTGATGTGTTAAAATGACATTTTTTATACAACGGCTGATGAGAATGCTCATAGCCTGATGAAGCTGAAACTTTTGCTAAGCTATCTATGCAATCACAAACGTAACACCGCTATCAAGAACTTCTTCACCCAGCTATGATATGGTTTAGTTCTTTAACTCAGCAAACAAAAATCCCTTTTGAATTAAGAGTCAACTTTCCAACTTCAAATTAATTTCTAACCTACATAAATCTGTAATAGACTATAGTCAGTCTTTTTTTCTCTTTATTTTTTTTATTTTATTTTATGCTAAATAGTCATGAATTTTTGTCAGTCATGCAACCATTCAACATTCGTACATATATAAATAACTACACAGAATTTTTTTTTTTTTTGGTGTGTTTGTAATTAATATGCCTTTATTTTTAGTCGGCACAGCATCTCTGTATGTTCCGCTTGGAGTGTTTGCACAGAGCTTCATCTCCCTTCGCAATGTTGCTGTTTTTTTTTTCTTTCCATAAAAAATGGGAGGGTTATTCTTCATATATTGTGGTATCAAAGATCACAAAATTAGAGTATAGACCCACATATATAGACGAAATGTGCTTGGCATGCCCAAGTTCATAAGCTATTGACTCAATAATAGCAGAAATAAGACACAGGCATGTTCTTGATAACCAACAAACCATTTGATTTTATTTTTTAAAAATTTTGGAGTAAAGGGCATAGTCAAATTGATGCACCACTAATTAATTGATGTACGTCTAGTTTAAGCTATACTTTGGTCCTTGAGGTCCGAACACATGGATTTCTTGGCCAAATCAATTTCTCCCCACACGTTCTATGGAGTTGAAGATATTAAGGATAAAAAAGAGTGTAATGACACAGAAACACAAACGAAGCAATTTCCCTAATTTGGTTTGGACAGTGTCAACCAACTTTGACTGTGTAAAGCAAAATTCAAGGGATTGTTTTTGTGCAAGAAATGAACGATTCAACAGCCCATGTTTAGATATCAATGGACCTCTTAATATGTAAAACGTGGACTGTTGGTTGAACTAGGAAAATAACATAGAACTGGTACTAAATCATGGTTTTTGTCTACACGACTGGTTTTCATAAGGGTTGGTGAAAGAAACAACCTAACAAATACTAGCTGTTAGATTAGTGAATGTGAAGGATTTTGTGCTAATAAACCACAAACCCCAACATAATTTTTAATTTATGAGTGTTATTCTAATGCTTAAATTCTAGAACTACATATATTAAAATCTTAACATATTAATGGCAATAATTTATTGACAAATTCAGTTTCTAAATAAAATTTATACCATGTATTGACTAGTTTTGAAGAATAATATATAGTAAGAAAATGTGCCACTTCATGATAAAGCCAAGCAATGTTTAAACACATTGAAAAAGGATACGATTCCACGTGAATATAAAGCATTGACATTAAAAGTAGTAACCATTCCAAGGGACCAAATCTAACATGTGGGGAACAAGTATTAAATGGACAACAGGCCTCAAAGAAAGAAATACCGTAAATTTCGTAATTGAGGACGGCTCGATATAATTTGAAGTCTAAGATGATAATTTGAAGTGAAAAAGGTTTTTTATAATATATATTTCAGTTATAATTTTTAATTTAAAATTCAATCTTCCTATTTTTTAAGATGTAAAATTATTATTTAAGTTCTTATATTTGGGTTTTACTAATTGAAATCCTATTTGATATTCAATTCATTTGTCTATTCTTCTCTCTTACTTTTTTTTATAAAGTTTTTCATATATAAATTAATATTTTCTAGTAAATATTGATAAATAAAATAAACACTATCTATAATACAAAAATATAATATAACAAGAATAAAATAAAATTAAAATTATAGAAAAATCAAATCAAATTTATCAAAGACATTATTGCAATTTCACTGAACAATAGAATCACTAATAATCTTAAACTGTCCAAGCAAAGATGAATTGAAATAAGTTTTGAATTCTTTAACAATTAACAATTAGTTGCAAAATTTATGTAACAAGTTATTTCATTTTTTTTTTTTTTTGTAGATAAAATTACTTGATATTCAAATACAAATTGATTGAGAATTGAAAATAATAGACAAGTGAATGTAGGTGCCAACCTAGTTACGATATACACCTTTTTTTTTATTTTATTATCTGACTATATACATATTTTGTAGTGATACAACTATTCTCACTCTATTATATTTACGAATACATCAATGTACTTAATTATTTATTCCAATTAATACAAGTTAATTAATAATTTTTTTTTATATAAGATATAAATTATACTTTAGCCTAATCTAAGTGTATATGTATGTGAAAGCTCACTTCTAGAAACTTTAACCCCGATCCTTGCCTCCCACACCCCACACCCCACAAGCACTTATACTTGTGGAGTGATCATCGCATCAAGGGTATGCGATAGTATTAATGGTTTTATTTATTTATTTTTTTTTAAAGTTTTTGTTTTGTAATATAATATAATTATAATATTTTTATTAAATTTTATAAGCCCATTGAAAGCTTCTTAAAAAAAATTAATGGCATTGAAAACCCATTAGGCCCAACCCACTCAAGACAAAATAGACATTACCCACATGTAGAGCCATGGGCAAGGGTTTTCCCTTTAGGCTAGGACAAACCCGGCCCGTTGACTGTTCTTGCCCACTAGGCTCACGAGTCTAGAAAGAATGGGCCAAGCCAGCCCAACTCAGCCCATGGTCTAGCCTTAGCCGACTCTATTTGTAGTTTAGATTTATCCACTCAACAGATTTTGATCAAGATTCTTCCCAAAGTCTTTTATATCGAGTATACAATCAGATTTCGATCGAGAATATTGTTTGAATCTTTTGTAATCGTTCTTCCAATTAATATAAGTAAATTTCTTATTTCTATGTACTTTTTATCAACTTGCATTACTTATCCACTTTTCTATATGCATTTTTTTTTTATGAACAATTTTCTATATGCATTTGACTGTCCTATTTTTTCCTTTTTAGAATTGCCCTTGAGAAAAGTTTTGGTAAACAGGCATTATTATTACTACTGACAGCTCAAAAGTAGCAAGAACTAACTACATTTACTAGCCATGAATGATAAGAAATAATTTTGGGGGAAAAGAACAACGCATCGTGACAGAAATAATTATGGGGGTTGCATGCGTATAACCCTTTTTTTTTTTTTTTTTTTTTGAGAATCTGCATATAACCAAATTATTATTATTTTTTTTTAGAAAGAAAAAAATAGGGGTCTTTATGGTCATGTTACACCCCCGGGCAGGGAGCCAGTGGCCTCGGTCAGGGAGCCCGTAGTCGAGGGCCCGTTCTCTAACACTGTGCGGGAGTCACCTCACATTTTGTGAGTACACTTCACCACTAAGTTTACCCACCAACGAAAGCCTTCGGGCAGCAGGACTCAAACCTAAGTGTATTGCACGAAACGTCAGAATCTTACCCACTCAGTCAAGCCCTCGTTGGCATATATAACCAAATTAGATTGCCATGATATTATATAAAACTAAAAAGCTGATGAATAAGATTATAATTCACTGTAACAAGTTGAGGAGAGCATTTTACTATTCAACGAATCTGACCCATTCCCAACCACTACTGAATGTAACATGACCATCTACTGCAACACCAGACTTTCAATGAATATCTAATATTGCTTCTTTTGGAAATGCAGCATCATTCTTTTATCTAATTGAAAAAAAATTGTGAACCATATTCTCATTGAGATAGCACTTATATATGATAGAATCATGAGTCATGAGTAAGTTGTGTAGACTACTAAATTTCTAGTTTGAAATAAATCAAACAAGTAAAATAATTTCATAAATGTAATTCGTATTGATGAATGTGTAGTACAATTCTCTGAAATTACAAAAGAGTGATCCTTTGATTCGATTTCCTTGCAAGACTTGTGGATTGGAATTGTAATAATGTGATTTTGACTCGAACACCAAAAATCCTTCAATTTGACTAAAGGATGGATCAAAGACCCTTCAAATAGAATTACAATGAATCTCTGGCTATGAGCTTGTTAGAAATTCTTTGTTCTTCATGTTCTTGGTACGTTCTTCGTGTTGTTGGTGCGTTCTTCGTCTTCGAAGGTTTGTGGTGAAAGTTCTTAGGTGCTTTAGAGGCTTGATTCCCGCAGAGCTTCTGTGATTTATGGTTTGTTGAGGTTTCTAGAGACTTTTGAGCTTGATTCCAGCAAACTTCAAGATCTAGGCAGATAGTTTGGATGATTCTGCTTCGAATGTTCTTTGCTTTTGAGGTTGAAGTTCTCGAAGTTCTTGAAGGCTTTGAGGCTTGATTCTCGCAGAGTTTCTGTACTTCTAAGTGCTTCTGAATCTTCTCTGATGCTGCTTGTGCTCTAGATGGCTTGGTCTCTCTTTAAATGCCTTAGTAAGGCTTCTATTTATGGGATTTTGGGGGTGGATGAGCGACACGTGGCGGAGTCTGATTGGTGACACATGTCACAGCCTGATTGGTCCGCTTATGTCATCACTTACACGCGCTAGACTGCTTATGTCATTGCTTACACACGCTGATGTGTGATTGATTTTTTGCCTGCACTTTATGCCTCTATTTCAATGACATTTGGCAAATTTCTGTTGGTTTCTGAGTAGTGATAGCAAAACCTAATAGTAGTAAGTGGCACTTTGTAATTCGCTATATTTTGTAGACTTGGTAGTATGATGTGTCAGCTTGTGATAGGTCGGGAATTTTCCCTCTCTACAAATGCCCCCCTCGAGACTTGTTCGCGCACATAGTTTCGAAGTGTGGTGTGGGAATGAGTTTCAAAAACATATTTTTACACTTGACTCTTCAAGTGAAGTAGTTGAAGGTGGTGAAGCTTTCAGCAGGATGAGATAATTTCCGAAGAGTAGACCCACCCATATGAAAGGCTTTGATGAGACCGAAAAGGGGTCTGCAAGTATTTGAATGTACTTCCCTGACTGAACCTTCTTAGCAGAGGTTAAATTGAAGTAATTTCAAAAGAGTGTTCCATGGTACTTGGAGTGGGTTGGTGAGGCTGAAAGTTATTTACAAGAAGTTGGATGTACTTGCGAGATTGAATCATTTCAGCAGAGGTTAAGCTGAGGTAATTTCAGAAGAGTATTTTGGATCGTTGGTGGCGATCACAGGGTGTAGAAGATGGGGAAGAGGTGAGGATGGTGGCTGGGTACAGCATGCAGAGTCATGGGGCTAGCCTCACGTTTTTAAAAAGTCCAGGCGAAGTAATTTCCGAAGAATATACTTTGGACTATGGCAAGGACATGTGGGAAAGTGGTTGAGTGCGCATGTACCTTTGTTTCACTCAGGTTAAGTTGAGGTAATTTTAGAAGCTTATGGGTTCTGGTTTTGCTGATGTTGGTGGTGAAGAAGATGGGGATGAAGCAAAGATGGTGAATGGGTGAAACATATGACACCATGGAGCTAGCCCTGTACGTTGGGGAATTTTATGGTGTAGATGTTTCTGGGGTATTTTAGGATGTGGGACAGATTGCATGCTAAATGAGGTCCAACGGCAAGTCGTACAATGCGCCTGTGTGATGGGACCATGCCGACGGACATTAAGTTGAAGTAATTTCAGAAGAGTACCTTTTGAAATACTTCGAGCAGAATTTAAATTGGAGTAATTCCAGAAAAGTGTGTTCTGAGGTACCATCAATGATGATCTTTGGGTCCCACGCTGGTGGGAACATGGAATGAGGCTTTGGTGACCATCTACCGACACCAAAGGCTAATTTCTGATGAGCTGGTAACTTGGAGGTCATCGTAAGTGTTGGAAGGGGGAAAATTTGTAGGATACCCCAACACCTTTTACCACCTTCACCTAATGCCACTTGTTGGAAAACCACAGGAAAATGAAAGATGTAGCTAACTTGTGATCCTGGTTTTAAAAACCAGCCAAGTTGCTGTTTGTTCCGAACTGCTGCTTCTGTTGGAAGACCAAGCAATTGGAGAGAGACTATGGCAGCCTTGAGCTTTGGAACAGGTGTCTCTGCTGGACTTAGATTTCCTGGCCAACCAAGTCTGAGGAAGTATGGAATGATGATACCAGCCTTGTTATGAGTAATTTTATGGACAAATGTGGTCGTTAAGGGGAGAAACAAAATTTTTTTGGATCTTAAAACTACAATGATGTTGTGAAGAGGGTTTCTATTGAACCATGAAAGGGTTGATTTCAAACTGAGTATGAAGCAATATTGGTTGTTAGGTGTCGAGAATGATGCGGCCATAGTGAGAAATGGCTGTGAGAAGGAGGACTTGAAAATTTGAAAGATGCAAATCTTCATTTCATGATTCAGTATGTTTTTCTTGATGAGTTTTCGATGAATCCGACCCTTATATTTATAGCGGAGAGATGAAGAATGGTAGATGGGTAGTTGAGAATAGTGGATGAGAATTTTTGGTGAGAATAGTGGATGGGAATGTTTGGCACCGAAATGGGAATGGTAGATGGGAGACTGGTAGGCATCAAATGGGAATGAGAGGTTGAATTAGTGACCCAATGTAATTCCCAGTTTAGGATACTCTTGTGAGATTTTAGCTGTTCTTTGAAAGAGAAGCCCTGATGAAGTCTAGAGGATAACCCTGAAGGAATCTGGACCAAATGGATGAATCTCCAATTTTGATCTTAGGAGCTTAAGTTTTGGATACAACTAGTACTTTTGAGAAGCGGGTCAGATTGGTGGTTTCCAAGTCCAAAACAAATAAGCAAATTTCAAAATTAGAATCTTTGCGAAAATCTGAATAGGACAAGCGTTGCTCAGGCATCTTGATTCTTGGTCAAAATTCACGTTAAAGCCAACAGCTATAGGATCACACTATTTGAGCAATTTTGGATTCTCAAATGAAGAAATAGACCCCAAAATCAGAATAGAATCTAGGCAAAAAATTGGGCAAGACCGGTTCTTCTTAAAAATTTTGACTTTTGGTCAGGATTTGTGCGAAAGTCAACTTTTTTGGAAATTGGACTCTTTGCGCAATTTTTGAGTCTCAAATAAAGAAATGGATTTCAGAATCGGAATGTACGCAAAAAACTAAGTGGGACAGGTCCCTTTTGAAAATTTTGACTTTTTGGTCAAAGTCAAAGTTCAATTTAGTTAAAGTTTTTTTTTCCCCCAGGCGGTTAGGACCGGGTCAGGATGAACGGGTCAAACTAGGTTGGCCTGGAGGAACAAGTCAGACCATAGTGGGTGGTGATGTCATCCATGACGTTATAGAGCTGAAGGGCGCGTCGGCCTGTGTCACGTGTGCGTGCGTGAGAGAAGCGCCGGCGTGTGTAAGTGTGTAGGCGAAAGGAGTGGCACATGTTGCTAAAGGGAGCCACCGCTGGAAATTTTGTCGGCGCATGCTTCAGTTTTTAGGCCTGAAATTTTTAGGTTTTGTAATTCTAAGGTCGTAGAAGACCCCTGTAGGATCAGTTTTGTGAAATTATGAATAGATTTGCACAGTTTTGAGGGACTAAGCCATTGGTCATCATGAGCTTGTGGCAGCGTGTGGTGGCTCAATTGTTGATGATCTTTCTAGGTTTTGTGAATTGAGGGCCGCTGGATCGAGTGGTACTGCTACTTTCATAAAGTAAGGTTTGGATTTGTATGAATGTGAAGGAGTAGGCCGTGATCTTTGAAGCTTTTGGCGGCATGTGGCAGCGCATGGCTGGGCATCTGGGCCTGGAATTTTCAGGTTTGGTGGATCGAAGGCCATAGAAGACTCCCATGGTGTCGGTTTTGTGGACTTATGGTCTTTAGCAACTCTGACAGTTTTTTGACAACTCGGGCAGATTGGTTAACCAGCAAGTGTCTCTGCTTTCAAGGTCAGCAACACAGTCGCTTTGAACAATATGTAGCCTAGAACTTCATCCCAGGTCTAGTGCAATAGTTTCTTAGATGACATGTGTACTTTTTGCAGACCTATAAGCCATTTTTCTTAGGTCCAGTGCAATATTTTCTTTCTGACAACATGATCCATTTATGGGCACTTACCCCTTTTTTCAAGGTTCGTATAGTATCCTTTGAAAATATGGTATTTTAGCTATTTACACTTGTCTTTCCTTTTGTCTATTAGCTTGCAAAGATCCCTATATAAAGCCACCCGAGGCATGCACTAAGTTGTACAAGCGTAATCTCCAGTAGGTAGCATAATACTTTAAGTGTAGAGAAACCATGCCTTTTTACTTTTTTTTTTTAATAATAATAATAATAATAATAATAATAATAATAATAATAATAATAATAATAGTAAATTTTATTTTATTTATATATATATATATTTTAATTTTCACTTTTTAGTTTTTTTTTTTTAATGTTTTGTTTGTACTAATCCTTTTTTTTTTTTTTTTTTCCAGCTATTATGATGCTCTTTTTCAAGAATTCGAAGATTGGTCAAGAACCAGCCTTGTTCATTTGTAAGGAGAAAGATGACAAAGATGCAAAGGCTACGACTTTGATTTTTCGCTTGCCCATAATTGTTAGATTTTCGGAAAGATGGGGCCAATAACTCTTATCCTCTCAATTTGCCGAAATGGTTACAGGTCGTTCCTTCTGATGGCGGCTTTAACTTGTAGACAATTATCCTTCTTGCTTCGCATCACAAAAATGTTGCTAAATCAAAGCCTTACAACACTTTGGGACGAGAGATTATTGCAAAACGTGTCGATTGGGATTTTTCCTTCAGCAAGAATGGAGGGTTTTCCTACTTCTCCCTTTATTGGGATTGGCTAGAAGATGTGCTTGGTCGGTGTAAACACCTCCTTGATGCAATCCACCTTTACAGTGCTATCTTTGCCTCCTTGTTCACATATGATTATGATGAGAATCTCATGAAGGCATTGTGGGAGTGTTGGAGTCCGTCAACCAATACCCTCCATACCTCAGTTGGGAAAATTTCCATCACACCATGGGATCTTTCCATTCTTGGTGGACTTCCTTGCACAGGTGCATTTTATGACGAAGTGGTACCCAATGCGTAAGAGCTGGATGGAACCAATGATCAAGGACGACCCTATCTGCCGTACAACCTACCTTTTCATGGCGTATCTGTAGACGACTAAATTTCTAATTTGAAATAAATCAAACAAGTAAAATATTTTCACAAATGCGAATTTGTATTGATGATTGTGGGGTACAATTCTCTGAAATTACAAAAGAGTTATCCTCTGATTCGATCTCCTTGCAAGACTTATTGATTAGGGTTGTGGTGGTGAGGTTTTGACTTGAACACAAAATATCCTTCGATTTGGTTGAGGGATGGATCGAAATTGTTGAAACGGAATTACAATGAATTTCTGGCTATGAGCTTGTTAGAAATCCTTTGTTCTTCATGTTCTTCGTGTTCTTCATGTGTTCCTCATGTTCTTCGTGCGTTCTTCGTCTTTGAAGGTTTGTGGTGGAAGTTCTTCGGGGCCTTAAGGGCTTGAATCTATAGAGCTTCACTAATTTGTGATTTGTTGATGTTTTTGGAGGATTTTGAGCTTGATTCCAGCAAACTTTAGGATCTAGGAAGACGATTTGGATGATTTCTCTTCGAATGTTCTTTGTATTCGAAGTTGAAGTTCTTGAAGTTCTTGGAAGCTTTAGGGCTTGGTTCCGGCAAAGCTTCTGAACTTCTAAGTGCTTCAGATGGCTTGGTGTCCTCTTAAATGTCTTAGGAAGGCTTCTATTTATAGGAGTTTGGGGGTGGATGAGCAACACGTGGCGGAGTCTAATTGGTGACACGTGTCACAGTCTGATTGGTCCACTTATGTCATCGCTTACACGTGCGATACTGATTATGTCATCGCTTACACGTGCTGATGCGTGATTGGTTTTTGCATGACACTTAGCAAATTTATGTTGGTTTCTGGGTAGTGATAGCAAAACCTAGCAGCAATACGTGGAGCTTTGTAATTGGCTGTATTTTGTGGACTTGGTAGTGTGTCGGGTCAGCTTGTGATAGGTCGGGAATTTTCCCTATCTACAGTATCATCACCTTTAAAACCGGCTAAAGAAACAAGGGAAAGTGAGTGTTTGCGACTGGATTACTTTTTGGTATAAAGGAGATGGTAGGTACTTGGCCCCTAGAAAGCTAGCAAGATGGACAACCATTCCCAAGTGTAGTCAGAATCCCTTGGCATGATAAACGAGCATGGACCATGGTTTGATAAAGAACACAGGATCTTTGCGGATCTTCAAGTTGAGGGTGACTTAAAGGAGGAGACTTACTTATCGGCACTTCTTTCTTGTTGGTAATGCATATATGTCTTTCCTATCAAGGATCAGAATTGCATTTGTCCAGGCACTTTCAAGATCGCTAATTCCGTGTCCAACGGTCATTCATTTGGCCTTGCTCCCCCAGTATTGGCTAGCATTTATTGTGGACTTAACACCATTTCTTCCTCTCCTACCCCGAGCAAGTCAGGAGCTAGTTTTGTCATTCATTATGTTTCTGCCTGGGTAGGTCATTTTTTCAGAAGCAATCGTATCACCCATGACAAACTATCTAATCCTTTGATGACTAAATACTCTGGTGTAGGCTATGCCTCTCCGTTCAACGAATTCTCCGCATGAAAGCATATACGAACCACCACCTACTTCCTTTTGGCACGAGACTGCTTTCAAGAAAAGCTAGGACCAGACATTCATTGACAACGATCATTTATCCATTCATAAGTTTGACTACTTTATGAGCCTTTGCTCGGGGTACTTGTCACTTCGATGTGAAGACCAACACACTATAGAAGCATATAGTCCTCACAGATTCAGCGGGCGCTTTGGATTTTATCAAGACATTCCAAGTGATTTGAAGGAAGAAATTCATACAGGTTCTTTAAAAGATCTACACCAATTCTACCAATCTTTCACTTGCTGTAACACAGACTCCAAGGTACTCATTTCAGCTTTTGCCATAGACTTTGGAAGCCGGCTCAGACATAGCTACAAACAATGGTAGGAAGGAGTTTGTGGAAATGATTTTACCAAAGGAACAGATTTTCTATCTGACATCGCCTCCTTCCATGTTAAGTCACTAACATCCAACAAATCTCAGAAGGGAAAAAGGGAACTACAAGACCCATACATTCCACAGCCCTTGTCAAAATTTGCACGACTCCCTCTTGAAGATGATCGCTATTCAAAAGACTCATCTCGACATATCGGAGTTGCTTAAAGTCAAGGCATCGAAGGTTTGCTTGTTGTATCAGTTAGGGATGCCATTAAATTTCTAAAGATGAGGTATGTAATGACCTGGACTACAATTGGAAACATTTGAAGAGTCCAATGAAAGGTGTTAATGCAGAGACTTCTATTAATCATGCGCATCTTTTTACAAATAGTGAGTCTTCTATCTTGAAGCCATTTGCGAAGAGTTCGGATCTCAAGAGGTGTAAGTTTGTTGATGTTGGTATGCCGTCCAAATTTTCGATTGAGACAAAAAGGGCACCTCTCTTATCCTTGCAACTGACCAACCCTCCAAAGGCGCATGTTTCCTCCGTGCGTAGGAAAGGGGCTTCTATGCTGGGAGATGTTCTTCTAAACAAGCTTTTGAATCTTTCTGTAGATAACATCCTCCCACAAGCTAAAGTAAACGAAATTTATAGTGGGGTTGAATGTCTTGGAGTGGACCCTCGACACTTGCGCGAAAATATTGACAAATATTGCGAAGGTGTTGTAGACTATCTAAGGATGAAAGAATCTCTGTTCAAATGACCAAGTCCTATTATCTTAATTCGACGTGAGGCTGAAGTTCAATTCCTCCTTTCTGAAGCATCGCATGAGAAAGCATCTTTGAAGACCAAGCTTGATACTATTAGATTGAGGATGGCTGACCTACAAACCGAGCTTGATACTGTTAGTTTGAACAAGACGATGTTGTGCAAGCCTTAGAAGAACAACTTGAAGAAGTCAAATTAGCTCTCGTTCTTGAAGACCAAGATATGGAGGCTTTAGAGAAGATACGAGCCCTTCTAGAAGATAATCAGTTTGGCTTGAAAGACTTGAAATGGATGTCGTAATCTTTTTGTTTTAATTCCCTTCATACGTGTCATCATGCTTTTCCTTGTACTATTTTCCTTTTGTCAATCAATAAAGAAGACTTTATTCTCTGCTCCTTCATTTTTTCTTTTTTTCATAATTTGATAATAATAATTTTTTTTAGTATGTGACTGAACTTAGCAAAATATACTAAGTTGCCTACGTACTCTCGAGAGGGATCAAGTCAATAGTCATCACGTAGTTCAATAATTGATTTTTTGTTGTTGTTGTTGTTGTTGTTTTTTTTTTTTTTTTTTTTAAAAAAATTTTAAAAAGGAGGGCTCACATGTGTAATCCTTACCCTGCACCCCACGGCATTTCATGGGTACCAATTGCGCAATAGTGGGTATCACCATTAATCAAACCCGAGACCTCGGCCTCAAGGGCAACAATGGCATCTAACCACTACGCCAAACTCGCAATTGGTGACATAGAGGGGGATTAATTTCTCTTTATCAGTATGCTTCCAAAGGTCATATGAAGACATCATGTACCCTTGCAGCGCTGTAGTGGGCAATTTAAACTCTTACCAAGGAGCAATCCTTGATTTTCAAGCATAGAAGCGCTTAAGGAACTTCCCATTGATGGGGCTAATCCTTACACCATCATTATCAATCAACTTGTAAGCTCCATTGGTGTAGACTTCTTGCACAACATAAGGTCCATCCCATTTTGAAGTGAACTTATTGCCTGTGCGATGAGTTGTGATTATAGGTCTTCGAACGGCGAGGACTAAGTCACTAACTTGGAATGATTGTGGCTTAACTCTTTTATTGAATGCACTTGAAAGATGAGCTTGATAGCACTCAAGGCGTTGTTGGGCCTCGAGCCTTTTCTCATTAAGTGCCTCTAATTCTTGTAATCTGAGCTTGGCATTTTCTTCTTCAGTCAATCCTTCTTGAATGGCAATCCGTAATGATGGGATTTGGCATTCTAAGGGAAGGACGACTTCCACTCCGTAGACAAGAGAATATGGCGTCGCTTGAGTAGGCATTTTAGATGTTGTTTGATATGCCCATAATGCTTCTCCAATTCTTTCATGCCAGTCTCACTTTGTCTTGGATACCACCTTCTTTAACAAACTGCCAAGTGTTTTGTTAAATGCTTCAACTAGTCCATTTGCTGGGGCATTGTACATGGAGGAGTTGTATTGTTTAAATCCAAACTTCTCGCATAGCTTTGCCATCAGCCTATTGTAGAATGATTTGCCATTATCAGTTATGATATATCGAGGGACACCACACCAATAGATCAAGTGAGTTCGAATGAAATTGACCATCGTTTCTTTCTTCACCTCCCTAAGAGGCACAGCTTTCGCCCATTTCGAGAAGTAATCAGTTGCGACCAAGATGTACAAATGGCCACCGGATGACTTTGGTAATGGTCTTATCGTGTCAAGCCCCCATGCATTATAAGGCCAAGAAGCTACAGTTGGGTGTAAAGGTTCTAGCGGCTGGTGGATGAAGTTTGCGTGATACTGACAAGCTTCGCATTTCTTAGCACACTTCATAGAATCTTGCACCATCATAGGCCAATAGTAACTCGTTCATTTGATCTTATAGTGTAACTTAGGACCCGACTGATGTGTGCCGCATATTCTAGAATGAGCCTCCTCTAAGGCTTGTTTAGCCTCCTCCTCTCCTAAGCAACGGAGAAACAATCCATCAAATGGATGGCGGAAGAGAGTGTCCTTGTAGTAAATGAATCCAGCAGCCTTTTGCCGAACTTCGATCTTATGGCGTTTATCATCTGAGAGTCTTCCATGTTGAAGGTATTCAATGATCACTTGTCACCAATCTTCTTTTTCAACAAGGCATACAGAATTAATGTTGGCTTGCTCTTTTTCTTCTTCTTCTTCAACTACGAGAGGTACCACCCATCTTTGGGAAATAGCAACTTTGGTTGTCTCTTCCTGCGATAATGCTAAGGCGGTAGCCAAATTAGCTAAAGCATCAGCCTATCTATTCTCCTTCCTTGGTATATGATCCAATGTGATGGCCTCAACACTTGTTAACAACTTCTTCATGTATTTGCAATAAGGGATAAGATCTTCTTTCTTGACGTCGTATTGCTCCAAGATTTGATTGATAACTAATTTGGAATCCCCAAAGATCTCAAGTTGTGATATGCCCATCTCAATGGCCATTTGTAGACCAATAATCAATACTTGATATTCGGCTACGTTGTTAGAGCAAAGTTCGCTTAATGAGAATGAGTATAGAAGTATTGCCGTTGTGGAGAAACAAACACTACACCTGTCCCCGCTCCTTAACGTGCAGCCCCATCGAAAAACATCATCCATGGTGGCATTACTTCAATGTAAAATACGTCTTCATCCGGGAAATCATCGGAGAATTCCCAATTAGATGAAACTGGGAGATCAGCTAAGAAATTTGCCAATGCTTGTCCTTTGACAGCTTTTTGTGGAATGTATACAAGGTCATATTGTTGTAGCAGGACTGCCCATCGAGCTATATGACCCAAAACTACTAGCCTAGAAAGGACATACTTAATTGGGTCTGCCTTCGCTAACAAACGGAATGTATATGCTTGCATGTAGTGCTCCAGTTTGTCTATGGCAAAGAAAAAAACGAGACACATTTTTTCGATAGGGGAATAATTTAATTCAACCCCATTGAGAGTTCGACTTAGATAATAAAGGGCTCTTTCTTTCCCTTCTTCATTTTCTTGCGCCATAAGAGTAACTAGACTTTTATTGTGCCGCAATATACAACACCAAAGGCTTTCTTGGGATAGGAGCACCTAAAACTGGAGGATTAAGCAAGTATCTTTTGATGTGCGCAAAAGCATTGCTACAAGCCTCATCCCATTCAAAGTGCACATCCTTCTTCATCAATCTATTGAAAGGTTGACATTAACTAGCCAAGTTTGAGATAAATCATAGTATGTAGGCTAAATTTCCCTGCAAGCCTCTAAGTTCTCACAAATTCTTGGGCTCTGGCATTTTATGGATAGCTTCAATTTTTGACTAGTTAATTTCAATACTGTGGTGCCTCACAATGAAACCAAGAAATTTCCCAGATGTTACGCCAAAAGCGCATTTGCGGGGGTTCATTTTAAGCTGATACTTTCTTAGGCGGTTGAACACGAATCGCAGTTCTGCTAAATGGTCTTCCCTCCTTTTTGTTTTAACCACCAGATCATCGACATAACACTCCACGTATTTATGAAGTACATTATCAAAGATCTTTTGCATGGCCCGTTGATAAGTAGCACTAGCATTCTTTAGTCCGAAAGGCATTACTTTGTAACAGTAAATACCCTTAGGAGTACGAAAAGCTGTAAGCTCTTCATCCTTAGGATTCATTCGAATTTGGTTTTAACCTGAATAACCGTCCATGAAAGATAAAGCTTCATGACTAGTAGTAGCGTCAACCATGACCTTAGTGATGGGTAATGGAAAATCATTCTTGGGACATGCATTGTTCAAATCACAGAAGTCAATGCACACCCAGATTTTTCCATTCTTATTCTTTACAGGGACAATGTTAGCGATCCATTCTGGGTATTATGCTTCAAGAATGAAGCCCCCCTCAATTAGCTTATTGACCTCGGTTTCTATTTGAGGGATAAGCTCTGGCCGGAAGCGTCTTTGGGTTTGTTTGATTAGGCGCATGCCCTTCTTTACTGCCAAATGGTGTAGAGCGATACTTGGATTGAGCCTAGGTATTTCCTTGTAAGTCCAAGCAAACACATCTTTATATTCTACTAGGGGCTTGAGGTACCATTCTTCTTCTTCAAGGGTGAGAAGCACATTGATGAAAGTTGGCTGAGGTTCTTCAGCAACTCCTAAATTGATCTCTTTAAGTTCATCAATTGTAGCTTGTCCTCCATCTTCCAAGGCTGGAGGAGCTTCATCGACCTCTTCATTGGTTACTTCAGCATCTGACAATGTATCATTTTCTATTGTAATATGAAACGAAGATGATACCTTTTCAATTTTCTCATTGTGAATGAGTGACTAACTTGTGTGTACAATCGTTCGCCTTTTGACTTTGAGCGATCCTTTAGTGCTGATATCTAGTTTAAAGTTATGTTGAATGCTACTGCGGATCTCATCATTAGCTTTCTTCTCTCCTTGAACCTCAAAGTTTATTGAATTTTGAGAATGACTATCAACAGGCCTTTTTGTTGCCCCCAATTGATCAAAGGCTGATTTACATGCAAGAGTGTCCCAATTTTGTGTTAAGCAAGTTGTATTTAACTTGTCGAACTCTGTGATTCGTGATGATAAGGTCTCGATGCAATCAAACACTGAGACGCACGATGAAGAGTGATCTTTTCTTTGATTCGAACTTTCGCAGATCTCCACTGTTATGTATTGGGAACTTGAAGCATTACTTCTTTTCTTGATCTATATCTAAGCTGGTTGTTCAGGAGTATAACCTAATCCGATCTTTGGGATAGGAATTTCATGCCCTTCAAGCTGTATTCTCCTTTATGTTTTGCTAAGGCCATGTACCTTCTCTTCGGTGACTTCTGGAATCAATCTCCCTAGGTCGCCTTGTTTTGAGAAATCGTAGCTTGCTCTGGCTAACACCCTATATGCCTTTAGGTTTGAACCATTCTTTCGTCCGTTCACCTGGTAGAATACCATGCTCTGTCAAACTTTGTGAAGAACTCACGAATCCATTTTGTGGCTTCGAGGGCAAAGGATTTATGGATGAAGTTAAAGGAATGTCATGATTTTCTTTCAATATGGGTACATCCTCCATCATGAGCTTTGTAGGAGGCCTTCCCATGTCTGCTATAGATTGAAGGCATTCTGCGAATGGTGATTGTCCTTTCTTGCAACGTGATAATTGTACATAACGGAGGAATGGAGGGTTGTTGGAAAGCGTTGAAATTTTCGCTCTCACTGAATTACTGGTAGATTCACTAGAATGATCATTCCCACATTCTGGACCTTCCTTTGGGGAATGAATATCCTTTCTAGTGATGAATCTAACATGCTCCTTTTCACCCTGGATGGACAGGATCTCAACTGGGAGAACTTCATTTGGAATGTCATCTTCTACATAAAACATCGCGCCAGCAAAGTGAGCTTCAGTCTCAGCGAGAGGCTTCAAGTCGGCATTGACTTTTTTTATTCCACTTTGAAGGAACTTGAAACATTGATGCAAAGTTGACGGCACTATTCCATTTTCATGGATCCATGGATGTCCAAACAACATGTTTTAGGTTGTCTTGGCATCAATGACATGGAACAAAACGTTGCTTGTCAATTCTCTAATGATTAATTCCAAGTGTATCATGTCGATTGCGCGTTGTCCTCTTTGGTTAAAATTTTGAATGACCAAACGACTATGTGCTAATTCCTCCATAGTAAGACCAAGTTGCCTCATTGTCATTTTTGGTAGTATATTAACAGCTAAACCTCCGTCAATGAGAATACGATCGATCTTTTGTTCACGAGCATAACTAGAGACATAAAGTGGATGATTGTGGGGCTTAGAGCCTAACAACAGATCCTTATCAGTGAAAGTTAAGTCTGGAGAGTACGCATAACATTCCTGGGTTTGTTGAAGCATGTTGGTAGAAGGGGTGTATATCTCTGGCTTTTCAAGAGCTCAGGTGAGCACTTCTTTTGGTGAGGTGGAGGATTGCAAGGGTTCAACTTCATCGACCAGAGATTGGAATTTCTTCAAAGATGACAAAATCTCATTTGGACCACCATGGTTAACATCCTCCTTTTCATCATGAATTTCGTAACAAGAGACCGTATACATGACCTCTGCTGAATCATTTTGAAAGAATTTTTTGGGGAAGAATTCTTCCAATGTGATGAGATTTCGAGGTTTTTGGGTTTGTGCCAAATTGTCATACATTTTGGTTCCCAGTCTTTCTTGCCTTTTATCGCTCCTTCCTCTTAACCAAGGCTGAATCTGGTTTTGTGCTCTTCTAGACTCTTGAGTGAACAAATGAAGATGGAATGTTCGTCTCTTTTTCCATCTCCTTCGAGTAACCATCGTCCAGCCTTCTTCCTCATCCATTGTTGACCTTTTATCATCATTTAAGTTATAATCAGATGCTTCTTGTGAGAGCTGAATTTAAATAGGTTCTAGAGAACTAAACTGGATGAGTGTGGTATTTGCCCTCTGCTTAGTAGTTGGAGACATGCAAATAGGTAACCCACAAGTAGATGTTGCAAGGTTTGACTGAGCAACATCATTAAAATCCAAGTCGATTTTCCTATCTCTTCCGGTCGTTTGGATGGCCTATCGTGCGACGTGCTATAAAACTGATTAAGAAACTCTCTTTTGAGTTGTTCCCAATTGTCGATTGATTCGGGTTGCAAATCAGTGTACCAATCAAATGCATTTTCCTTGAGTGAACGGACAAATTGTTTTACAAGGAGGCTTCCTTGAGTTCCTGTATTCTCACAAGTTTCTATGAAGTGGGCAATTTGTTGTTTTGGATTGCCCTTCCCATCAAATTGTGGGAACTTCGAAGGTTGGTATCCATTTGGCATTCTCATGTTGTCGATGCGCTTTGTGTAGGGTTTTGAATGTATGAGGAAACTAGTAGAAGAACCCCCATACTGTGCTCGAATGGTATTTGTTATCATGTCTTGTAGTTGTTGGACAGATATCAAGGCCATTAAGGTGGAATGTCCGTGTTGAGAAGTGCCTTCACCTCCCTTTCCTTTATTAACTCTAGGGTTTTCTCCTTTCAAGGTAAAGCCAGGTGGGTGCTCAGGGTCGAAACTTGATTCACTCGAATCTTGTACCTCCAGTTTGTTCATTAAGGTTGCAATTTTGACATCCTTATCTTCAAGTGCTTTTGTGAGAAGGATGACCTTTTGTTCCATTTCAGCCATCTTTTCTTCCATGGTAGATGTGTTGGTCATCATTACTGGCATAACCCCTAGATTTGATGGAGAAAATGATGAAATAGGATGAGTCAATGGTACTTCATTCCTTAAGTTTCTCATCACAGGTGAAGAGTTGATAGAAAAGGTCTTTCTTGGGGATGATTCATTATTGATCTCCAAATCTTTTGAGACAGATGAATCCTTAGCGGTAGCTTTCCTATTTGCAAGAAAGTCTAGAGAGATGGTAGTATAAAGCTTGCCTTCCTTGGTTGGTTGGGGTTGAAGTCGATCAAGAGCTTTGGATCGACTGCGAGTGATTGGGCCGACATAATCATCAGCACTGGAAGCATCAACCACTAATTTTCGGACATTCTTGCTAGAGGCCATTGAAGCTGGTAGCAAAATGATGTCGAATTTCTTTTCTTTTGAAGGAGAAAGAGATGAGAGGCAGAGAGGTCCCACAAGGCATGCCAAAATTTGTAGACGACTAAATTTCTAGTATGAAATAAATTAAACAAATAAAATAGTTTCACAAATGCGAATTTGTATTGATGAATGTGTGGTACAATTCTCTAAAATTACAAAAGAGTGATCCTCTGATTCGATCTCATCGCAAGACTTGTGGATTGGAATTATAATAATGTGATTTTGACTTGAACACCAAAAATCCTTCAATTTGATTGAATGATGGATCAAAGATCCTTGAAACAGAATTACAATGAATCTTTGGCTATGAGCTTGTTAGAAATTCTTTGTTCTTCATGTTCTTGGTACGTTCTTCTTGTTCTTGGTGCGTTCTTTGTCTTCGAAGGTTTGTGGTGGAAGTTCTTCGGTGCTTTAGAGGCTTGATTCCCGCAGAGCTTCTGTGATTTATGGTTTGTTGAGGTTTCTGGAGGCTTTTGAGCTTGATTCCAGCAAACTTCAGGATCTAGACAGATAGTTTGGATGATTCTGCTTTGAATGTTCTTCAATTTTGAGGTTGAAGTTCTCGAAGTTCTTGAACGCTTTGAGGCTTGATTCTCGTAGAGTTTCTGTACTTCTAAGTGCTTCTGAATCTTCTCTGATGCTGCTTATGCTCTAGATGGCGGTCTCTCTTTAAATGCCTTAGGAAGGCTTCTATTTATAGGAGTTTAGGGGTAGGTGAGCGACATGTGACGGAGTCTAATTGGTGACACATGTCACAGCCTAGTTGGTCCACTTATGTCATCACTTACACACACTGGACTGCTTATGTCATTGCTTACACGCGCTAATGTGTGATTGATTTTTGCATGCACTTTACGCCTCTATTTCAATGACACTTGGCAAATTTCTGTTTGTTTCTGAATAGTGATAGCAAAACCTAGCAGTACGTGGCGCTTTGTAATTGGCTGTATTTTGTGGACTTTGTAGTATGATGTGTCAACTTGTGATAGGTCGGGAATTTTCCCTCTCTACAAGTTGTATTACCTCACATAGTTTAGATATTGGATTGGTTCATATATCTAAATTTCGTTTACTAATCATATCATATCATATACTATATATAATAGCAGAAGTTAAGAGAAAGTTAAATCCTGCAATGTCTCATGTTATGCTACGTAGGAAAAATACCCACTTAAAAAATAGGCATGTGTCAAAAATAAACCTAAAATGCAACATCCAAAGAAAAACGGTGTATCTATTAGAACCTAAACGTTATTAGTTCAACATTGTTTAGAAGAACTATCCAAAAACACTCCAAACTAGTCGTTTCGCCATTTTTTCCTAGAGGAAAAATGAAAAAAAGAAGAAAAAAAAAAGTCTCATGCAAGGGAAAGATAGAGAGACATCTTAGGCTAGCACCACCGAAAAATTGACTTCCGTCACCGCCGTACTACTAGACTTGTTACAAGGTCACCTTTTTATTTTTAATTTTTTTTATTTTATTGCTTTCTTTGTATTTTAATTTTTTTTTTTATAAATAAATAACAAAAACTTGAGATGACTGTTATTTATGTTTAGGTATTTTTTTGGTTTTGATTGAGGCATTTGGGATAAATATGGTTTCAATAAAGGTCTTTTGGTTATAATTTGTTTTTATTGAGAAATATCCAATAAAATAGAAAAAATAAAAAATTTTGAGTAGCACTGGAAAAAATCTCCAAGAGATGAGAAGATCTCATAAAAATTTGGATAATTTTATAATAGGGTGTGGGGCCTTTTTTTCATGAAGATTTGAGGTCTTTTAGTAGTAGATGTCTTAAACCTAGGCCATGGGCTAGCCTTAAATACTTTTGGATGGTAGTGATTGTTACATAAGTTCTTAATATTAACATAAATTAAAAATAAAAAGAAAGGGTGCATCTAATTTGAGTAGCAATATCTGATATAAAAAAAAAAAAAAAAATTGAGTAGCAATGGGAAAATGCCCTGCAAATAAATGGTGATAGTGAAAAATGCGTGTTAGGTCAAACTGGCATTTGATTTTTCAACACAATCAATTACTATGTAGTTATTATTGCCATTTAACTTATTGCCGAGGTGCTGGTAGAGCCCCAACAATTAGGGCTATTAGGGAGCTGATTTGTGAGTCTAATCCAGATCTTGTCTTCCTATTAAAAACAAGATAAAATCTCCAAGAGTCAAGAAGATCTCACAAAAATTTGGATAATTTTATAATAGGGTGTGTGGCCTTTTTTTCATGAAGGTTTAAGGTCTTTTTGTATTAGGGGGACTTAAACTTAGGCCTTGGACTAGTCCTAAATAGTAAATACTTTTGGACATTTATGATTGTTACATAAGTTCTTAGTATTAACATAAATTAAAAAGAAAAAGAAAGGGTACGTCTAATTTGAGTTGCAATATCCAATTAAAAAAAAAATAAAAAATTTGAGTAGCAATGGAAATAGACAATGCGAATAAATGGTGTTAGTGAAAAACACATGTTAGGTCGAATTGGGATTTGATTTTTGATTTTTCAACACAATCAGTTACTACGTAGTTATTATTTCCATTTAACTAACTGCTGGGGTGCTGGTAGAGTCCTGATAGTTAGGACTATTAGGGAGCTAAATAGTGAGTCTAATTCGGATCTTGTCTTCCTATCTGAAACAAAGATAAAATCTCCAAGTGTCAAGAAGATCTCATAAAAACTTGGATAATTTTATAATAGGGTGTGGGGCCTTTTTTTCATGACGGTTTGAGGTCTTTTTGTAGTGGGGGGACTAAAACCTAGGCCTTGTGCTACCCCTAAATACTTTTGGATGGTAGTGTTTGTTACATAAGTTCCTAGTATTAACATAAATTAAATAGAAAAAGACAGGGTACGTCTAATTTGAGTAGCAATATTCGATTAAAAAAAAAAAACAAAATTGAGTAGCAATGGGAAAAGGCGATGCAAATAAATGGTATTAGGGAAAAACATGTGTTAGGTGGAATTGGGATTTGATTTTTGATTTTTCAACACAATTTACTACGTAGTTATTACTTATTATTGTCATTTAACTTACTGCCAGGGTGCTAGTAGAGCCCCGACAATTAGGGCTATTAGGGAGCTGATTCAGGAATCTAATTTGGATCTTATCTTCCTATCTGAAACGAAGATCTCCAAGAATCAAGAATATCTCATAAAAATTTGGATAATTTTATAATAGGGTGTCAAGCTTTTTTTTCATGAAGGTTTGAGGTCTTTTTGTAGTAGGAGACTTAAACCTAGGCCATGGGCTAGCCCTATTCTTTTGGAAGGTAGTGATTGTTACATAAGTTCCTAGTATTAACATAAATTAAAAAGAAAAATAAAGGATACATCTAATTTGAGTAGCAATATTTGATAATAAAAAATAAAAAAAAAATTAGTAGCAATGGAAAAAGGCGGTGCAAATAAATGGTGTTAGTGAAAAACACGTGTTAGGTCGAATTGAGATTTGATTTTTGATTTTTCAACACAAGCAATTACTACATGGTTATTTTCGCCATTTAACTTACTGCTGGGGTGCTAGTAGAGCCTCGATAGTTAGAGCTATTAGGGAGCTGATTCATGAGTATAATCAGAATCTTGTTTTCCTATCTAAAACAAAGATAAAATCTCCAAGAGTCAAGAAGATCTCATACAAATTTTGATAATTTTATAATAGGGTGTAGGGCCTTTTTTTTCATGAAGGTTTGAGGTCTTTTTGTAGTGGGGAACTTAAACCTAGGCCTTGGACTAGCTCTAAATACTTTTGGACAGTAGTGAATGTTACATAAGTTCTTAGTACTAACAAAATTAAAAAGAAAAATAAAGGGTACGTCTAATTTGAGTAGCAATATCCGATCAAAAAAAAAAAAAAAATTGAGTAGCAATGGGAAAAGGCAATGCAAATAAATGGTGTTAGTGAAAAACTTGTGTTTGGTCGAACTAGGATTTGATTTTTGATTTTTCAACAAAATCAATTACTACGTAGTTATTATTGCCATTTAACTTACTACTGGGGTGCTAGTAGAGCCCAACAGTTAAGGCTATTAGGGAGCTAATTCATGAGTCTAATCTGGATCTTGTCTTCCTATTTGAAACAAAGATAAAATCTCCAAAAGTCGAGAAATCTCAAATAAACTGAAATTTTTTGAACACTTTTGTGTGGATGTAGCTTAGCCATTTTTGGCAAGAAGGGTGTAGAGTTAGAAGTAGTTTTCTCTGACAATAATATGATAGCCTCTCTGATTTACTCGGATCCGGATAGAGGTCCTTAGATGATGTTTTGTGTTTACGGTCTTCCTAGGAGGACCAAAAGAAAAATCTTTTGGGAAAAAGTAGAAGACATGGTTAAAGCTTTATCTAGGCCAAGTGCTGTTTTTGGTGATTTTAACTGGACAGTATAGGAATAAAATGGTAGAGTTTTGCCTAGTGAATGGAGAAGTATGTTATTCTGTATCATTACTTGATCTCCTTTATAATGAGAACTATGATTTGAATCCACTTTCTCTAACTTATTATAACAGTTGAATTTTTGTGGGTGTATATACACACACACACACATATTTATAGAGAGAGAGAGAGAGAGAGAGAGAGAGAGAGAGAGAGAGAGAGAGAGAGAGAAAATAAATGGGCCGGGTTATGGGTTTAGCACAGGCCATAACCGAAATTTCAAGCATGGACTGTTTCAATTCTAGTCTATTGAAGATTTTGGAGTGCATAGTTAAACTTTTGGCATCTTAGCCTAGCCCGCAGGGACGGAACCAGGATTTATACCTGGGGGGCCAAAGCTTAAAACCAAAAAAAAAAAAAAAAAATTATGAAAATAAAAACTAATATCTATTTTATATTCAACAAAATACTACATACAAAATAAGTATTTCTTAAACATTTCATATTATAAAGCATATCAACAAAGTATAACATACAAAATAATTGTTTCTTATTTTGTGCGCGATTTTTGTTTAGTCCATATTTATTTTTTTATTTTGTTTTTGTAGTTAAAGGGGTATGAATTTTATTTATTTTATTGTAGGTTAATATCTAAATATTTTAGAAGAGAGACAAATATATATATATATATATATATAAAGGGCAAATCTTAATTTTTTTATACTAGTTTTTTTTTTTTAATTGGGGGGGGGGGGGGGGGGAATAGCCCCCCTCTGCCCCAACATGGGTCCGTTCCTGCTAGCCCGGCCCATGTGTTTGTCCAAGATAAGCGGTGCAACGTGCAATGTGCCTGGAAGCTTTCAAGTTACATTGGGATTGCGGCTATGGGTCTGGGCTGCTTCACCTATGTACATCAATCATCCTGGGCTGCAAGTTACAACACGGCGTGCCATTTTTGCTGTGTTGCGCTTTAATTGTCTGAAAATTGAAGTGGCCAATTTGGGCCTTGCTAGGGGAGAGTTGGTAGTGGGCCGATTGCTGATGGCTATTGGCTAACATGCGATAAGAAGCTTTTTTTTTTTTTCCTGATAATTCAATAGTTAGGGTTGGGGATTTGAACCATATACATCTACATTAGAAATATAAGAAAGTCTCAATCGAACTCTTGACATAAGGAGTCCATATTAAGATCATGGTTTTGAAACTTGGACCGGACCGTACGGTCTAACCGGTTTAATCGGAAACCACTCCTTAGAACGGTTCTTTAACCTCTAAAATCCGTTTTATACAGAAAAATCCAGTGGACTGTGCAAACCTCGGTCGAACCACTCGAGTTTGAGAACCATGAACAGGTCTCACGGTTTAGACCTAACCTCTTTTAAAAGGAAAAGAAGAAGATGAAGATGAAGAACAAAAGAAGAGGAAGAACCTGAAATATGACAACGAGAACAAGGATTAAAGAAAGGTCCCAGTCATTTTGTCGCGGAGTAGACCCTTTGCTGGCTGTTGATGGCTACCATGTGACTAGCAAAAACTGAAAATGTTGATGGATACCGTGCAGCTAGCAAAAACTGAAAAATATGAGATTTGAACTAGCCTAACTTTGGGTGTTACAAGAGAGAAAAGGAGAAAGTATACCATGTTTCAGTAAACCAACTTAACATCTATTTTTGTGTTTCCTACCCAATGAACAAGTGACACCTATTTCAAAAAAGCATACCAGACTACTCCACTTATCCAAACAAAAAGACCATCTTGACCCTGAAATTTTTTTCAAAACCCTGCCCTATAACTCCTCTCTTTCTTCTTACTCCTCTCTCAGCTCTCTCTCTCTCACCCAAACTCCATTCTACTTGCAACTACAGTCTACAGCTTCCATTTCCTCACCGCACTGCTCTCCCCAACCTCCAGTTATGACCACCACAAACTGCAGCCATTACCTCCAGTTCCAACCACCGCAAAGCACCGTCCCTACTTGCGGTTCCGACCACCTCTAGGTATTCTCTCTTTGTGGTAATTTTCTCATATTTTTCTTTTTCTTTTTAAAAATATCCATATACACTGATAGCCCTCATCTCTACCTCCAAATTGTATTCAAACGTATAGATTCGGATCAGGCCAAAAATTTGAAGTTACTATGCTTATCTATTATTTTTACTCATTATATTTCTATGAATGTGTAGTCTAGATTTGTAACGTAAAGATCCTTTTATGGTATTGGAGAATTAGAAGACTAAAAGTTACAAAGAAATAATATAATCTGGAATTCTAAGCACAAATTACATTTGTTTTTACCATAAATTTCCTGTTAATTTTGTTTCCATTATCAGTTATGTTAATAAAATATTTTTATTTTCTGTTGTTTATTTATTTGGTTTTTGAAAATTTAAGGAGTGGACTATCAACCTAACGTGGTGTTGGGCTCAGTAGAGTTGTGGTACAAAAGAAAAGGTGGTTGCAAGGAAGTTTTGTATGCAGAGAGCTCATTGTAGGAGAAGCTGGGTAGTCAATGAATAATTTTGATAAGAGGAATTAGACATATTCTTTGATAGGTACAATACTTTGTCTTAGTTTACTGTAGGTAAAGCCGTAAAGGTATGATATAACACATAACGTGCTTATTAGCACATTTGATGTTCTTAATTGTGTCTTCAATGTCATTGTTGCTGGTGATACTTACTACACAGATGTTACCATTTTCTTTCATGACAGTTTCATTGGTGGATATCATTTTCGTTTTACTGAATTTATACATTTCATTTAGTAAAAGTTTGGGGTTTCATTATTCCCAAAATGAGTGAATGAAATTCTGTTTTCTTTCTTTGAATTTGTTTTTGATACCATCAGATTTGTTGGAAATTTATAGTGGTAAAGCTGTTCATATATTTTTTGTATTTTACTCTGCAATTACTAGTACTATTTAATGCCTATGATTGTGTTAGGTACTTTAATTTCTTATTCTTATGTGAGTGCCTCCTTTTTCTTTTCTTTCTTTCTTTCTTCTTCTTCTTCTTCTTCTTCTTTTTTTTTTTTTTTTTTTTTTTGCAGATAAATCTCCAAGGCTGGAGCTTAAATGCTGTAAAACATTGAAAGAGAATATCAAGTAGCTTATGCTGGGTTATTGACGGAAGATGTGATTTGCAAATTGTCTCAATATCTATATTTATGAATGTTGAGAAAAGAAGACATTTGAGGTCTTCTACTTAGGCAATTGTATGATCGCAAGTTGTTTTGAGAGCCATAATTTAAGAAAAAAGTCTTATAAGTAGATTGTTTCATTTCATGTTTGTCATACAACTTTCATATATGAATAGTGGACAATTATATTGTTTTCAAGTTTGTTTTTCATTGAGATATTGTTTTCAAGTTTGTAATTGCAAATATTATCTTCAAGCCAATTAGGATACAATAAAGCATGCTTGAGTTTTCATCATTATATATAGAGGTGGACCTCGCCCAAAGGTGAAAAAAATTCTGAAGTAAAGACTGATCTAGTTTTAAGCAGAATTTTATGATTGCACAACAATTTACTCATAAAGCTCAAATTCAAATTCGATGTATTAAATTGTTTTGTAAATTGATCATAATTGTTGGATTTGAGAAAAATTGAAGATTGAATGGCTAAACATTTTCAACACAAATTAGAGAGCACATCAATGTATTTAGTTCATCTTAATACAATTAAATTTTGCTCATATTGAACAAAAGTCCTTTGTAAGGTTAATTTTAAGCAAAAGAAAATGAGAACTCCGAAGTCATCTCCAAGACTATTTGCAAATTGTCTAGATGGGAGGAACTGTAATCACCCTCCAAAATTATCAACCTCTCCCTTGATGAATTTTACGACCTTCATCCACAATTGTCTTATTCAAAGATGCATGCATAGAAATGAACTTTACCATTACATTTAAAAATATTCATCATTTTCATGTAGAATCTAACATTTTTGTTTAGCCAAATTAGTTACAAAATGTATCCAAAAGAGTTTTTACAAAAGGTATCAATTGTCCAAATTGTTAGATATGCCATCTAAAAAACTGTCCAAGTCAAATATGTTGCCCAAAAATATTGTCCACTAGTTGTGCATATATCCGTGCAGTTTGCGATTCCGAAAAACTGTCCAAAAATGTTCTCCATCATTCTTCAGAATCTTGTGGTAGGGCCCTGGGAAAAAAATTTATATGTTAAAGGGCCTTTTTTTTTTTTTCTTCCTAATGTAAAAAGTTTATAAAGTAACATATTATACCTAGCTCATATGTGACATTAAGGTACTTTCTTGAAGCATTCATGTATAACTAAACATGGGATAAGCAATAGACAACTCCAGGGAAAATAATGATGATTGAATATCTCCTAGGAAAAAGAGGAAATAGTAACAAATGGTTTAACTTAACAAGCAAAGCTCAAAAAACAAGAGAGATTAAAATAGTAATTTTGAACATACCATGTATCATAGAACTAGCTTGCGGAGCTAGTGAACTAGTTGCATATTTTACACTTCTTCTCAATAGTCTCATCTGTTAACAAGGCACAACCAATTAAAACATTGTTCCAATGACGGTTGATTCCCACAAATGGTGCACATATTAAGTTATACTTATTAGTTCAATAAGTGGTATAAAAAATAGCATTCTCAAAATAGTCATAATCTAATTTTGATCCACCATCTCCCCTTTTTGAATGCCAAACCCCTTGTTTAAAGCATACTTATTATAAAGGTTATATGCTTCTCCTTAGGAACTCACTAGCATTCCAAGTTTAATTTCATAGTATCTACTCAATATTAGATTTCATGATTTTCACTTTTTTTCATTGTCACCAATTGTATCAAGAGCATTTTCTAAAAAAATCCATTACTAGTCTAGCCTAATCATGAAGAGAATATTGAATGAACAACTTGAATAGACAAAACTCATGGTTTTCATAATTACACAACCAGAGACTTAAACTAAAAAAAAAAAAAAGAAAAAAAAAAAAGACAAAGACAAAGACAAAGGAAGAGATAGATTGAAGACCTTAGCGGAGACTTTTAGAAAGAGACTAACTATTGGAATCAATTCCTTCAACAAACCGAATAGAACAAAAGCATCACGTCCCTGCACCAATGCCAAATTCAAAGAGAGACAGATCAGTTTCAATATCCAGATGAGTTTCTTAAACTCTTTGTTTCACAAAAACTGGGATATATATCAAAAATAAACTTCTTGTTTAAGCTATCACATATACAACAAGTTTCAGGTTCTAGTATTCCTATCTATATCTTTTCCACACAAAAATGAGCCTTTGCATTATTTTGTGTGGTGATAAGTGAAAAAACCCATCTATAGTTGTAAAGAAATAAAAAGAAACTGAAAAATCAATCTCCTTTCCACACTCAAATGTGCCTCCCATCTTCTAAACTTTTATCAAAAAAGAAAAAAAAAAGTGTCTCCCATCCGTAGTTGCAAAGAAATAAAAAGAAAATAAAAAATTTGTCTCCTTTCCACACTCAGATATGCCTCCCAGCAATAGTTTGCAAGTAAATAAAAAGAAAATTAAAAAGAAGATGTGAAAAGGTATTGAAAAGAAGCAGATAAAAAGGAAAAATTACCCTTTTCAGACGTTGGGTGTTGGAATCAGTGACTGAGAAAGTGGTGCGGGTTTTGATGATGCCGCTAGGAATAGAATAAAGATGATTTTTGAGGTTTTCTGAGGATACAAATTTCGATCTTGCTAGACCAGTGATGCATGACAATGGCTATATTTGGCAATGAGGTCCAGGGTGAGAGAGAGAGAAAGGAGAGGGAGCATTTGAGACAGAGAGAAACGTATGGGTTTGGCAATTTTAGGTTTGGTAGTGCGGAAGAAAGTGGCACTGGTTTAAAATTTTTTAGGATAAAATTGTCTTTTGCCTTGGTCCAGTGCAACAGGCTGATGTGGTTCTCTTGGAACATGTGTCACTCATTTATTGGGTAGGAAATGCGAAAATAGATGCTGAGTTGGTAAAATTGAAACATAGTATACTTTCTCGAGAGAAAAGAAGGATTTTGAGAAGAGGATGTCTAATGAGAGAAGAGATAAAAGTGAGATTTGAGAGCTCTTCATGTGGGTACCAAACAGTGGACTTGTGTTTGTGATTTTTTTTTTTTTTTAACTTAAAGCTTGCATGCCACACGAGATTGCGACACAGTGAGATTGATATCTCATTGGCTTCCTGTTACTATAACCTTGTTTACATTTTTTCTCCTTTATTCTTATTGAAATAAAACCTTCTTTATGCCCAATTCTGATTGAGAGAACTAGCATGGAGCCTAAATTCCAACAACCAACCCAGTGTTCAAGTGAAGAAGAAGCAGAGCTGGTAAGGAGTGTGAAGAAGTTCAAGGATTATACTTAAGAAAAACCTTTTATTCCTCCTCATAAACAGGTGAGTTATAAAGACAGCTTAATTGGTGATATTCCTGGAGCTTATGCTCAGGCCTTCAGTTTTAACAAAGCTAAAGGAAATGAGGAAGAGTTAGACTCAGAACTCGATTATCTTGTTGATGGTATGGTGGATGTCAAACTCTTAAAGGAAACCAAAGCTCGTATTAGAGCTCCTTGGGCAAAGGCCTTGATAGTGAAAGTGTATGGTAAATTTGTTGGATACAGCTATCTCACTTTCAAAATCAATACCTTATGGAAACCAAATGCTAGGATGGACTGTGTAAATTTAGGGCAAGATT
Source organism: Quercus ilex subsp. ballota (assembly GCA_032727855.1). Taxonomy (NCBI): domain Eukaryota; kingdom Viridiplantae; phylum Streptophyta; class Magnoliopsida; order Fagales; family Fagaceae; genus Quercus; species Quercus ilex. The sequence continues at coordinate 31,908,961 of CM064909.1, forward strand.
TTTTCCTTATAAAATTTAGTGATGATTCAGACTATGACAAAGTTCTCCGAGGAGGTCCATGGTTTATCGGGGAGCATTTTCTCGCGATTAAACCTTGGGAGCCATACTTCAAGGCTTCAGAAGCCACGTTCTCTACTGTGGCTATGTGGATTCACTTCCCTGAGCTCCCTATAGAGTTCTATGACTCCTCAGTTCTCCGAGAGATTGGAGAAGCCATTGGACTTGTTCTTAGGATTAACTCTTATACTGCTACAGGTATAAGGGTGAGTTATGCACGCCTATGCATTCAGATTGACCTCACCAAACCATTGATAACAACAGTTAGAGTGGGCAAATTACGTCAAAAAATCATGTATGAAGGCATTTCATCTTTGTGTTTCTGTTGTGGTAGACTGGGGCATAAACAAGAAAATTATAGTTACCGTATACATGCAACGGCGAAGGCCGAAGAGGTTAAACCTCCCTCTCACTTTGTTGGGAACCAAAAGGACCAACCTAACAACACAAACTTCGAAGAATGGATGTTGGTCACAAAAAAGAAAAGGTCGATTTAGTCTGGACTAGTCAGTGGGACTAAACTCCCTAGCCAGCAACTTGATTCTAATTTCAAAGCAACTAAGGGCAAAGAAGGAATTTTTAGTAGTAACCTAACACCTTTTAACCCTGAGTTGACCTTTCAATTCAAAGCAGGGCAGGCCTTAGGAGCCATTGCAACAATGGGCACCACGTTTGAACCATGAGATTTTGGAGGATCCTACATGCATAAAGGACATGTTGAAACCACAAAGAGTAACAGTTACGCCAGTCTGAACCCATCGACCAGTGGGCATGATGTTCAATCGGATTAAAAGGAAGGATAAGTAAATAGAAAGGGAAAAGCCACATTGTCTTCTTACGAAAAGAAAAGCTCACATGTGAAAGGAAAGAAATCCTTGAAACAGCCCACCCCAGACTCATCCTCTAACCAAAAATCATTCTTACCTGAGGGAAGCTCTAGTCCTGTCAATGTCCCACACCGGTCACCCCTCTCCCCCTTTACCCATAATAGGATGGGCGATATGGCATAGAAATAAGGCCATTGCCATCCTAGACGAGGTGATAGCCCAGATTAGAGCTGCTCAGACGGACACAATGGGGTCGTTTGATGAGGACTTGACCGCGGCATGGAAGCACATATTTCTGATAACTCCAACAAGTGTAAGAGCAGGGAATTTGCCGTTGGACCATCCGACATGGGAGGCAACACTGAACCCATGGTGGAAGTTTCTCACGGATGCACCACTAATCTCGAAGGCAGAAGCACAAGAGTTGAACAAGCCCAAGAGGCCATTGGTAATGCCCCACTTGGACGAATCAGGATGGTTGATACGGGAAAGAAAAGTGATTGACTTCAGGGGCTCGGCTGCATCTCACCTGGGGAATTTTCCCACCTTGAAGTTGTTCTCAATTCTCAACCAAGTTAAGAAATGCGACTTGCTCTTATGTTGCAGAAAGGACATTTAGGGAATTCTGACTTATATGGAAATGTGGAAGCCGGAATGGATGGCCTCCAAGGACCTGCTGAGGAGGTTGGGATGGAGCATGATTGCCTTAGCCAGGATGGGAACTGAACCTACGGAGATCCCCAACAACCATTGTGCAAAGCTGAATATCTTGTTGTGGAATTGTAGAGGTGCTCTGGGTTGGATTTTAGGAGACGAGTTTTAGAGATGATGGTGAATCACTTTCCCTCTATCATGATCATCACTGAGACTAGGGTGGGTGGTGATCGAGCTGCTAAAATAATTGAGGAGCTCCCCTTTAATGGTTTCTTCACCACTGAGACTATTGGATACGCGGGTGGTCTTTGGCTTCTGTGGAAAAGAGATGAGGTTGATGTCTTTGTGCTTTCAGCAACAGAGTAGGAGATCCACACCAACGTTAAGGTACATAATTCAAATTTAACTTGGCTTATTTCCCCTACATATGCTAGCCCCTATTTGGTTGAGAGGAAAATTTTGTGGTTTAACTTATCTAAAGTAGCACAACTTCATAAACTCTCCTGGTTACTCTTAGGGGACTTCAATGAGGTTCTTTATGGCGAGGATAAATTTGGGGGTAGGCGGATCAATCTTAACAAAGCCCTTGAATTTAAAGATTGTTTGGATACATGTAATTTTTTGGACCTTGGATTCTCTGGACCTAAATTCACTTGGTCTAACTTAAGACAAATTATTGATCTGGTTTTGGAGCACATAGACAGATGCTTTGCAAATCTCGAATGGAGGGTCCTCTTCCTTGAAGAATCTGTAACCCACCTTCCCAAGGTGTTTTCAGACCATTGCCCAGTGCTCCTTGAACTTTATAGGCCCCCCCTTGCCGAGCATGACAAGCCTTTTAGGTTCCAAACCATGTGGTTACTCCATCCTAAGTTCCCTAAGGTTGTGAAGAGAGCTTGGGGCTCGGAGTTAAACTTAGGCTTGGCTATCAAAAAATTCACAGATAATGCTAAGCAATGGAATAGATTAGTTTTTGGAAACCTTTTTGCCCAAAAGAGAAGAGTGTTGGCAAGAATAAATGGGGTCCAAAAAGCACTTTCTAATGGGCCAAATCAGTTTCTCATTCAACTTGAAAAGGACCTCATAAGGGAATATTCTGCAATCATGCAACAAGAAGAGGAATATTGGACCTTGAAGTCTCGACTTAATTGGGCTGCTTATGGGGATCGTAACACATCTTTTTTTTCATTTTTCAACTCTTGTTCAGAGGCATAGAAATAAGATAAGAAGCATTAAAAACTTCGTGGGTGAATGGTTAACAGACGGGGATGGAATTAAAAATTTCATTCTGTTGGAATATCAAAAACTTTTTGAGACAGGGCTACTTGCTTCTAACCCCTCAATAGGTCTTGATAATTTTCCCCACTGTTTCTTTTCTGAGGAGGAGAAGGATTGTTTAAGTGCCCCTGTCATAGAAGAGGAGATTAGACAGGGTTTGTGGTCCTTGAAACCCTTCAAAGCCCCAGGAGTTGATGACCACAGGATTTTTCCAACATTTTTGGGTTGATGTAAAAGGATCAGTTTGCAAGGAAGTAATGGGTGTTTTTGAGTCAAATGTGGTGTCAGACTTTCTAAATGAAACTATGATTTCCCTTATTCCGAAATGCCCTAACCAAAAGAGCTTCAATAATTATAGGCCAATCAGCCTATGTAATACAATTTATAAAGTGGTTACTAAAATTATAGTGGGGTGAATCAAACCATTCCTCGATAAGGTAATCTCCCCAAATCAAGCAGCCTTTGTACCTGGGAGAAGGGGGTTAGATAACTTTGTCATTACTCAAGAACTTATCCACTCTTTGGATAACAAGAGAGGTAAGGTGGGTTTCATGGCTATAAAAGTTGACCTTGCTAAGGCCTATGACAGTCTTGAATGGCCATTCATTCACAAAGTCCTTAGAGCCTTTCATTTTCCCCAAATGCTTATAGACTTGATCATGAGTTGCATCTCCTCAACAGGCATTTCAATTTTGTTCAATGGGGGGAAGCTGAATCCTTTTAAACCTTTTAGAGGGCTTCGTCAAGGAGACCCTCTCTCTTCATACCTTTCTTTGTATGGAGTATCTTGGTTTCCTCATTAATAAGAGTTGCATGGAGAAGAAATGGTTACCTATGAAAGCCTCTAAGGATAATGTGGAGATCTTGCATTTCTTCTTCGCCGACGATCTAATGCTTTTTGCTAAAGCAAATGAAATAGGAGTTGAAGCCATTAAGGAGGTGCTAGCTAAGTTTTGTGCTGAATCGGGACAACTAATCAGCACTGAGAAATCACGGGTCTACTTCTCACCAGAAATTCATGAAGGTGTTAAGGATAGAATCTGTGCATCTTTGGGCATTCAAGCAACTACTTGTCTGGGAAAATATTTAGGAATGCCTTTAAAGCACAAAGGAGCAGCTAGATCTCAATATAATTATATTGCAGAAAGAGTTCTTTCCAAACTTACTAGCTGGAAAGCTCGGTTCCTCTCCTTTGCATGCAGGTCTGTGTTGGTCAAGTCTGTCCTAACAGTTATTCCCAACTATGTGATGCAGGGAGCAACTATGCCAGTGCATCTCTGTGACAAAATTGATAAAATCAATAGGGACTTTTTGTGGGGTTCTTCCATAGAAAAGAAAAAATTACACCTTGTTGATTGGAACAAGATTATCAAGCCAAAGGAGGAAGGTGGACTAGGCATACAACAAGCAAGGGCGAAGAACATTGCCCTCCTCGCTAAACTCCATTGGTGACTTTATCATGAGAAAGACTCACTATGGACTAAGACTGTGCTAAACAAATATTGCTCATGGTTAAGAGGGAATTCCAAAGACCCTGACAAGCTTCCATGCTCCTTTGTGTGGACTGCCATCAAGGTGGGCTTTCTTGTGTTTGAAAAAGGCGTATGTTGGAATGTTGGGACTAACTCAAACCTCCAATTTTGGGGAAGTAAATGGATTAAGGGGGGCTTAGCTAGAGAGCTGATTGAAGGTCCGCTCACACAATCAGAAACAAATTTAACTATTGCAATGTCTTCCAAGATGGAAGATGGTGTTGGGAAAAAATATCCTTTGATTTGCCAAGGGCGGTTTTGGAAAAAAAATCCTAGTTGTCCCCATGCAGATTTTTGGTGAGAAAGAGGACTCCTTGGTTTGGAAATTTTCCTAAAATGGAGAATTCAGTAATGCTTCGGCTTATGACCTGGCTAGACACGACGATATAAGCCCCAGCTCTTTCTCGGGGTGTTGGCTATGGAAGCTTGACACCATACCAAAAATCCAACACTTCATATGGCTATGCTACCACAATAGCATCCCAGTACGACAAGTTCTTGCAAACAGTGGCATACCCTACCACACGACATGCCCTCTTTGCCAAAGCCAAGAGGAGTCCATCCTCCACCTTTTAAGAGATTGCCCCTTTGCACATTCTGGAAACAGCTTGGAACCCCCCAAACTTTCACAAACTTCCTCCAATTGAATCTACTAGACTAGATCAAGCAAAGCTATTTATGCAGCAACCAGGTCCTAGCTAATGGTTTTCCTTGGAATACACAGTTTCCTTTTGCAATCTGGTGCTTGTGGAAGCATAGGAAAAAAGTGGTTTTCGAGAATGCACCTACCAATCCCAGCCTCCACTTGATGTGCATCCAACTAGTCCGTGAGTTCTTTTATTGTGTGAGCAAGAGGTAAAAAACTAGGCACTACACTGTCAACCCGATTTTGCTGGCTTAGACTTAATTAAGGGTGGTTTAAGTTGAATTTTGATGGGGCTTCTCGGGGAAACCCGAGGAGAGCTGGTGGGGGTGGTCTCATCTGTGACCATCATGGGAAGTGGATTAAGGGATTCATGAGGTTGGTCATGCTACAAGCGTTGCTGCAGACTTTTGGGCCTTAAGAGACAGGCTGATGCTTGCGACCCAACTTGGCATCACCCATCTGCTTATAGAACTAGATGCTCAAGTTATTGTGAATCTTGTTCTATCTAAGAAACCTATTAACAACTCATGCTCCTCTCTACTCAATGATTGTAGGTACCTCTTGGAGCAGTTCCAGCGTGTCAAGGTCGCCCATGTGTTTAGGGAGGCAAATAGATGCGTCGACAACCTAGCTAGAGCAGGCTGCTCCTTTTTTCGAAATTTTGTGGTGTTAGATTCACCACCTACTGATGACTTATGTAATATTTTAAATGCGGATGCCGCTGGTTTGTACTCCTTAAGGCTTTCAGCCAAAACTTCACCTTTTATGGCTAGCTAATGTTAATGCTATCCCCTTTTAACCAAAAAAAGAAAAAAAAATTTGGACCTCCTACGTGTTGTTGACTTGTTTCTTGGTTAATTTATTTAGTGATTAGTCTTATTCTTAATTCTTCGAAGTACAAACCCTCCAATTCGTAGATTAATTTATTAAATTTATTTATTGCTTTACACTATAAGATTGTTCGATCAATGTAAGATTTACACTATAAGATTAAACAAATACACACAATATTATATACATTTACAACAAAAAAGATATATAACATTATACAAGCTAATGTCCCCCACCATTCAAGTTACTGCTCTTTTTAAAGAAAATTAATTTCATGGGAAAATGTCTATTAAATTTTTTATTGGGTTTCATAAATTAATTTAATGAGAAATTTCTATTAGATCTCTATATTTATTTTATTTTTTTATGTAATTTTTCAATTTTTACTAATTTAATATATTCATTTATATTTTAAATAATTATTAAATTAATTATGACGTCATCACGGTTCGACCTCGGTCCAACCTCAAAAACCTTGAACCTCTCCCTTTTATGGTTCATTGAATAGTCCGGGTTTCAAAGCCATGATTAAAATAGATTGTTACAAAGAATGGAGATGAAGAATGGAGATAAAGAAAGAGAAAAGGGGAGATGACTCTTTTAAAATTTACTAATTTAATATTATTATGTGTTTATCTCTATTTTATTGTAAAAATGATCATTTTTATGTGGATAAACAAACAAAGAAATTGTTGTGGAAGCTAGTGGAATAATAATATTGACATAATAGTCAGTAGATTAAAGTGCAAGTAATATTTAATGATATATATAATGATTTGCAAGCTTTTCACCTCTAGGTACTTATCCTTTAAGAATGGCTCCAAAGACCTACTTGCCATGTGGCAAGAAGCCATTAGCCAAAAAAAATTGTGATAAGATCTCAAAAGAAAGAAGAGTATTTAAATCCAAGTTTTTATTTTCGAGGAATTACATTAATTGTGATATCCTATACAAATGAGTAATGCTTTTGACACGTCCTTTTTCATAATAGTTGAGTTGGTAAGGGGCTGTTTGGATTTTTAGTTTCCATCACCCATAACTCAAAATTGGTGGGTCTCACAGCTGAGTAGTGTGTTTGGATGTGTTTCTAGTTTTTGTTTCCATCACTCAATTATCTAATTTTTTAGTGATGAGTTATAGAAACTGAAAACAACTTTTAGGTGTTTTTGAGTTATGGAAACAGAGTTATTATGACATTTTGGTAAATACACACATATTTGAGGGACCCACAGCATGTAAGTACTCAAATCAGTCTGGTCTTCTTCTTCTTCTTCTTTTTTTTTCCTTTCACGCTAGGTCTGGTCTGGTCTTCTTCATCTTTTTTTTTTTCTTCTTCTTTTCTTTTCTTTTCACATTGGGATTTTTTTTTTTTTTTTTTTCCGCTAGGTTCGATGAGTTTGGGTATTGGGGGTTGAAGGGAAAAAAAAAGAAGAAGAAGTAAAAACTATACCAAGTCAATCAGTGGGTCCCACAAAAATTAAAATTTTTTTTTTTTTTTTTTAGAAAGAAGTCGTTCATTCATTAATCAGCAGAAACGTCTGTCATGCAATACAAGACTATGGGCATCACTATGGATGTCGTCTAGCCAAAACTGGGGGGAATGGGTTAGTCTGGCTAGTTTAGCTAATTTATCAGCTACACTGTTCCCTTTCCGTCTTACATGTGAGAAAACCACAGTTTGAAACCCAGTCACCAGGTGCCGAGAGTCCTCTATCAGGTGGCCAAAGGGGGCCAAACACTCCTCGTTTGAGTTGAGGGAGTTTATAATTATTTCGGAATCTCCTTCAAAAACCACTATCTGAAGATTGAGTTCCTTCACATACAAGATCGCCCTTCTACATGCTAGTGCCTCCACGTCTTCAACAGAAGGAGGTAAGGTAATTCGTTCTGAAAGTGCTCCAATTACATTGCCCTCATGGTCCCTGAGGACCACACCTATACCTGCTGCTGCTAGGTCCTGGAAAATGGCACCATCAAAGTTGGCTTTAAACCAAGAATTGGGAGGTGGGGACCAATGGACTGGTGTTGGAGGCTGGAGTGATACCAGGGGCATATCATGGACTTGGTGGAACTCCTGAAGCCTTTCAATGGCATCCGAGTGAATCTGAGAAATGGGCAGCGATGGTGAACCAGTCCGGGTCGAATTTCTCTTAAACCAAATACTCCAGGCAATAACAGCAAATCTTTCCGCCAATTGATTATCCAACTTGTTAAGAATTCCCAAAAAGAGGTCCTGAAAATTGACGAATTTTTCCGAGATATGAGGTCTGCATAACTCCTCTTTCCAGCAGATTTCTTTAACCATATAGCAATCCCATAGAGCATGGATGCCGTCTTCAGGGTAGTCCCGGCAGAAATCACAAGTGTCATTTGTGATTATTTTCCTGCGACAAAGGTTCTTTTTTGTTGGTAGTGATTCAGAGGATGCTCTCCACAGAAAATGCTTAATTTTATTTGGAATATTAAGCCTCCAAATATTAGTCCAGAGCTCTCTGTGGGCAGATGAATTTGATGGACCAGGTTGGTTATTGGTTGCCGTCTTAGCCAGGAGTTGATACGCTGACTTCGTGGAGTATATTCCATTCTTTGATTCAGACCAAACTCTGACATCAGCTGATTGCCGAGAGCTTAATGGGATGCTAAGGATCTCCCTAGCTTCAAAAGGAAGGAATTCATCTCTGACCCGAACTTCATCCCAACTTGCACCATTTTCTGTCAACAAAGCACAGACTTTGGTGTTCATTGGGAAGAATTTTTGGGGGGAAAGGACTTTCCTGGGTTGCCTACCGGGCAGCCACCTATCTCCTCTTATCAGAGTTGTGTGACCATCTCCAATGTGCCAGGCGGACCCCAAGTCTATAACACGGCGCGCCTTGAGTATGCTCTGCCACGCATAGGACCCATTGGTTTTGACACCTTCATCCATGATTGAGCAAGAGGGGAAGAATCTAGCTTTAAAGACCTTATAGAACAAGGAGTCCCTGTTATGTATTAGTCTCCATACCTGCTTCCCAAGGAGCGCAAGATTGAAATTTTCGAAATCACGAAATCCCAACCCACCAAGACATTTAGGAAGGCAAAGCTTATTCCAAGCCATCCAGTGAGTTTTCCGTTGTTCACCCCTATACCCCCACCAAAACTTGCGTATTAGCGACTCTATGTCTTTGCACAAGCTTTTTGGTAGCTTAAAGCAATTCATAGTGAAGGTTGGCATGGCTTGCAAAATAGACTTTATCAACACCTCTCTGCCTGCCTGTGAAAGTAGTTTCTCCTTCCACCCCTGAATTTTATTCCACACCCTTTCACGGATGTAGCTGAAGCTTTGCTTCTTTCCTCTTCCCACTAAGGACGGTAATCCTAAGTATTTTTCAATCTGATGAGAGTCTGTCACCCCCAATCTGGTTTTTATGGAATTACGGACTTGCTGCCTTGTGTTGGTACTAAAGAAGAGTTGAGTTTTCTCGCGGTTGATCCTCTGCCCCGAAGCTCTTTCATACTTGTCCAACAATTCCAAAACAGCGAAGCATTCATGGTTGTTTGCCCTACAGAACAGCAAGCTGTCATCCGCGAAAAATAAGTGGGTCACCTTGGGTCCCTCTCGGCATAAGGAGACACCGGTGATTGCTCCATTGTCCGCTGCTTGCTGAATGAGAGTATGTAATCCTTCTGCGCACAAAAGGAATAAATACGGTGACAACGGGTCCCCTTGTCGGATACCTCGTTAGGGTTGGATTAGACCATGTGGAACTCCATTAATTAGAATTGAAAAAGAAACAGAACTGATGCAAGAAATAATCAAATCAATCCATTTCTTATCAAATCCTAATTTCTCCATCAGCTTGTCCATGAATTGCCACTCAACCCGGTCATAAGCCTTACTCATATCGAGTTTTAAGGCCATGGAACCCGTTTTCCCTGTCCTCTTTTGTTTGAGATGGTGTAAGGTTTCAAAGGCTACTAGTATGTTGTCTGTGATGAGGCGGTTGGACAAAAAGGCGCTTTGGGATTCAGATACTAATTTTGGGAGACATTTCTTAAGTCGGTTGGCTATGGTTTTGGAGATGAGTTTATAAATGACGTTGCATAAGCTTATGGGTCTGAAGTCTTTTGCTGTTTCTGGGGATTATCAAAAATTGGAAACAAGTGTCAAACATGCCACCTTAGGAAGTTGTGGTATTTTCAATGATAAGTGATGAGTTATAGAGTGATGAGTGATGAAAATTGAGTGAGGAGTGAGGAGTGATGAGTGGTGGTTTTTTAAAAACCAAACAGCCCCTAAATTTTTACTAATTCTCATTTAGGCCCACCACTTATCACTAATTTATCTATCATAACAACTTACCACCTAGGCATTTATTAAATTATTATTATTATTATTATTATTATTATTATTTTTTTGTTTCTAAACTTATTTGAATTCAAAGAGGATGCTTATGGGTGCAAAATGTATTCTTGCCATTATTTTGACTTAGTTGTATCACTGTTAACTGGTTAGGGAAAAATAATAATAAAGGGAGTAAGGGATTTGGGCTACGTGAACGAATTTATAAACAAATTGTCCTTATAATATCAAGTCATTTAATTTATATGGGGGCCAATTTTTCATCCATAACGATAGGGAAGATTGAAACGCAATAGGCTTTAGCCTTCTTCTTCTTTTTTAATATTCTTGTTTTTGCGCTTCTCAAATCCTATATTTAGGTAAGGTATACAAATTTTACAAGGAATGTAATGCAGGCTCCTTTTCTCTTATTGCTGAATATGTGCTTCAATTTATATCACAATGTAATGATACCTTCCTTTTGTTTTCCCTCAAAATCTTCTAAGATGTTTTTAAATTAATGTTGTTCAAAATGGCATTCCCCTCTGGGGATGGCAATTTTGCCCCACCCCACTTGACCTGCCTCTCCTCGCTTTGTCCCATGTGGGTTTTTCCCGCCCCACAAAGGTGATGGGGCGGGGATGGGGCGAGATTTTAGCCCAGTACCACTGGGCAGGGCGGGGATGGGTTTAGACTTTTTAGACCCAACCCGCTCCGCCCCGTCCCGCCTTGCATTGATAAGGGCTAAATTGTAAATTGTTCATACCCTAAAACTCTACTATTTAAAAAACATATCATCAACTTATTTTATTTTACTCAACAAGGCTTTCTATTTCTTTTTTTTCTCTAGCAAGGTTGGAAATAAGGTACCAATTTTAACATTTTCTTTTGTCTTTATTATAAACAAATTTATATCCTATTGAATCATTGATTTTGTCTTTTGAGATTTTTGTTTTTGTTGTGATATTGCCTTGTTAAACATTTTAATAATATTATTCAAATTTTGCTAAAAATTAGTTTGATTTGATAGGATAAATTTATTTGTAATTTCAAGTATATTTTTATTAATGCAACAAGTTTTATTAAAAGCAATTGTAATAGTTGTGGGCAAATTAACAAGAAGTAGAGTTTTACGGGATGGGGCGGGGCTTTGCGGGGCCCCAAGAGGCGGGGATTGGGCAAGAAAATTTTCCCCGTCATGCAGGGATGGGGTAAGACAAAACCATGCAGGGCAGGGGCAAAGACCCCATCCTTCAAACCCACCCTGCCCCATTACCATCCCTATTCCCCTCAAATATCCTAATTTTTAAAAAAATTAACGTTGTTCCAAATGGCATAACACGATCCCTTAAGGAAAAAAAAATGGTAAATTGCAAATTACACCCCTAAAGTTTGGGGGTGTTTAAAAAAATTAAGGGATAATTACAATTTGCCCACCTGTGGTTTGACCCGATTTCTATGTGCCTACCTGTGGTTCAAAGTTTGACACTTTGCCCACCTGTGCTTGTCACCGTTACCCAGCCGTAACCCACCTCTCCACTCTCCGTTACTCTAACACAAAAATAGGTAAAAAACTCACTTCCACTCAGATCAAACACTCTCAAAACTCACTCTCACTCTCACTCCCAAAACTCCAGTCGGCTTGCTCACCAAAAATCACACACTATCACTCCCAAAAATCAGTCACTCACTCACTCCCATCGTGCATGCAAACCAAGCCGAGGAAGACAGCTCCTCTGTTCAGCTGTGGCGACAAGACTCACTTACTCCCATTGTGCAATGTGCTTCGCTGCACTTGAGGTTACTGGGATTTGATCGTGCATGCAAACCGAGCCGAGCCGAGAAAGATCAAGATTATTGCTTCTCTGTTCAGCCATTGCAGGTAGATCAAATCCCTTTTTGCTTTTTTAATCTTTGAAATCTAGGGTTCTAAATTGGGTTTTAAAATTTCTTCTTCCAAAGTGGGTTTTATTTAAAATTCTTTCTTCCAAATTTGGTTCCTGCTTAACCATGGAATTGGTTAAGCAAAAACCCAAATTTTTTTTTGTTTTTACAGAGTCGAAGAAATTTCCGAGCAAAAATCCTTTTTTTTTTTTTTTTTTTTTTTACAGTTGCTCCTCATTTTTACAGTTGAAGAAACTTTGTTTTTGGACTCTGTTAATATGACACTTGAACCATGGAACTGATTGATTAATTAAGCAAAAACCCAAATTTGTTTATTTACATCATCGGAGAAATTTCCCAGCTGAAGAAATTTCCGTGCAAAAACCCAATTTCTACAATTGCTCCTTATTTTTACAGTTGAAGAACCTTTGTTTTTGGACTCTGTTAATATGACACTTGATTTATTTTTTTTTGATAAGTGACACTTGATATATTGCTTGAGGCCAAGTTGCCACATAGAATTGAAGATTCTGAAATGGCTAGCTATGTGTGTGTTTTTTCGATTTTGGTATGTGTTTTGAAGGACTTTAGATAATATGGCTTGAAATTAAATTGTGAGCACTGAATTAGATTGTGAGCACTGATAGGGAGCACTGAATTAGATTGTGAGCACTGAATTAGATTTTGGTATGTGTTTTGAAGGACTTTAGATAATATTTATGTAGAATTAGTTTCAAGTACTGATGCACTGATGCAAACTGATATATGCTATATGCATCAGTGCATCAGTACTTGGCTGCACATGTTAGTTTCAAGTACTCATGCACTGATGCAAACTGATATATGCTATATGCATCAGTGCATCAGTACTTGGCTGCACATGTTAGTTTCAACTACTGATGCACTGATGCAAACTGATATATGCTATATGCATCAGTGCATCAGTACTTGGCTGCACATGTTAGTTTCAACTACTGATGCACTGATGCATTAAGCTTAAAACTAACTGATATAAGCTTGAAACTAACTGAAATTGCATTAAGCTTGAAATTGTTTGTATTGTGTGCACTTTTATGGAACTAACTGATATAAGCTTGAAACTAACTGAAATTGCATTAAGCTTGAAATTGTTTGTATTCTGAGCACTTTTATGGAACTAACTGATGCATTAGTTTGTATAGGGCCATTCTGGAACTAACTGATATATGCAGCCAAGTACCGATGCACTGATGCATTAAGCTTGAAACTAACTGATATAAGCTTGAAACTAATTGAAATTGGACAACATGATAGAATTAGATAATTGATCCTTTCATATAAATACATGTTGCAAGCCCATCTCATACTTTATTCTGTTGTGTTTTATATGCAGATGGCTGACTTGGCATTCAATTTTGAGATTCATCATGGTGGGCAATTTGTGTGGAACCCGGATTTGGTATATTTAGGAGGTAGTACTTCATTGGTTGATAATGTTGATCCAGATAGACTTAGTTATTTTGAAATACAAGGTATTTGTTCTGATGTGGGGGCAATTAGTACAAGTAGATATCATTACCTTATTCCTGGAGGTAATTTGGAGCAAGGGTTAAGGCTTATAAATGGAGATGATGATGTAGTTTATATGTGTGAGATTCATGCTGCGTGGCCTACAAATAAGATAACATTATATGTTGAGGGTGGTGAGGAGCCACTTGCAGTTGAACAACCATTTGGTAATGAGAAAGTAGCAAATGATGATGATGTGCATGAGGTGGGTCAGAATGATGATGATGATGTGGTGGTGTTGCATGAGGGAGGTAATGTGGATGCTGAAGGAGGTCAGAGTGATGATGATTGGTTAGAGGAAGGGTTTGAGGGGCCAGATTTTGATGATGATGTATTTGGGAATGTAGATGATGGGCCATCTACACATGCAGCCCCACATAGGCCCTCTGAAGGAGATGATGAGCCATCTACACATGCAGCCCCAGAAGGAGATGATGGGCCATCTACACATGCAGCCCCACATAGGACTACTGCAGCTGACAATGACCCACCTCTTGAAGAGGGTGAATGGATTGACCAACCTCTTGAAGATGACATGGAAAGTATAGTGGGGTCTGATGATGATCAGCCAGCAACAGCTACTGCTGCAAAAGAACCTGAGTTTAATGTCCAAACTGACATGAGAAAACCAGAGTTAAAGAAAGGAATGAAGTTTCCAAACTCTAAGGTCTTTAGGGAGGCATTGAGGGAATATGCTATAAAGAAGCCAGTAGATATCAAGTTCAAGCTGAATGAGAAGAAGAAGATTTCAGTTTATTGCATAAATGAATGTGGATGGAGGTGTTATGCATCTCAACTACCTGAGGAGTTGACATTCCAAATAAAAACATTCAATTCAGAGTGCACCTGCCCTAGATCCTTCAAACACAGCCAAGTGACTTCAAGTTATGTTGCAAAGAAGTTTATACAGGAGTTTGACAAAAACCCCAATTGGAAAGTGGCTGCTGTTCAATGTGAAGCAAGCACTTGAAATTGATATATCTGACAGTCAAGTGTATAGGGAAAAAAGGAAAGCTACTGACTTGCTTACTGGGGATGAACAATTGCAATAAGGGAAGCTTAGGGATTATGCAGAGATGATAAGATTGACTGATAAAGGAAGTAGGGTTATTTTGCAAACTAAAACGGAAGATGAAAATGCACAGCCCAAATTTAAGAGAATATATATCAGGTATAATGCACAAAAACTTGGGTTTTTGGGAGGTTGTAGACCAATCATTGGTTTAGATGGGTGCCACCTGAAAGGGAGATTTGGGGGGCAAATACTTTCTGCTATAGCTAGAGATGCAAATGATAATATTTTCCCAGTTGCATTTGCTGTTGTTGAGCAAGAGAACAAAGATTCATGGGTATGGTTTCTACAGCAATTTTCAGATGACATTGGGAATCCAGAGCAACTTAATTTGGTCTTCATCACTGATAGGCAGAAGGTATGACCTACAATTGTACTAACATATTTAACCCACATATTTAAAGTTCAATAATACATGCTTCAGTTTAGTTCAACATATTTAACCAACATATTTACTTGATTTTTTTTGTATATGAATTAGGGCCTTATACCTGCAATTGAGATGCTGTTCCCAACTTGTGAGCATAGGTATTGTGTGAAGCATATCTATAATAATTTCAAAATAGATCATAAGGGCTTGGAGTTGAAGGATGCACTGTGGAGATGTGCTGGAGCCACAACAATTAGGGAGTTTGAGAGAAGAATGCAGGAAATGAAGGATTTGGATGTTAAGGCATGGGAGTATCTTGCTGACATCAACCCTGCACAATGGTCTAAGTCTCACTTTAGTAGTAGAGCTTTGTGTGACTGTTTAGCTAATAACTTGAGTGAGTCTTTTAATGCCATGATCTTAGAAGCTAGGGATAAGCCAATTTTAGCAATGTTGGAGTGGATCAGAGTTAGGCTCATGACCAAACAATACAAAAAGATGAAAGGTATAGCAAAATACACTGGAAATGTTTGTCCTAATATTCAAGACAAATTAGAGAAGTTAAAACATGAATCTATACCTTTCAGTGCTACTCCAGCTGGCAGCTTCATGTATGAGGTTGATAATGGTCATGAGAGACATGTGGTTGATTTGGCTAAGAAAGCATGCAGCTGTAGGATTTGGGATTTGACAGGACTTCCTTTCAAACATGGGATCTCTGCTATTGTTAAGAACCTGGAGAGAGTGGAGGACTATGTGCAT
Source organism: Quercus ilex subsp. ballota (assembly GCA_032727855.1). Classification (NCBI taxonomy): domain Eukaryota; kingdom Viridiplantae; phylum Streptophyta; class Magnoliopsida; order Fagales; family Fagaceae; genus Quercus; species Quercus ilex. The sequence continues at coordinate 31,924,743 of CM064909.1, forward strand.
CCTTGTTACTTGAAAGAGACATTTGCTAAAATTTACAAAGGGATAATACAGCCAATGCCTAGCCAATCTGAGTGGGTTGAGACTAACCTACCTGCTCCTGTTGCTCCTCATGTGTATAAACCACCTGGCAGACCACCAAAGCAAAGAAAAAGAGATCCTGAAGAGCTAAGGAACCCTTATAGAGTTTCTAGGCTGAACAAGACAATCAAGTGTGGGAAGTGCAAGAAAGAAGGAAATAATGCAAGAGGGTGCAAGGCAGGCATCACTGGTGAAACTCCATGGCAGAGAAGAGATAGACTTGCTAAATCACATGCTGTAAGTATTTCCATACTTTGAAATATATTCATTTCCTCCTATGTGTATTTCATGTATATTTAACTTTTACAACCCTCTTTGTAGGCACAAAGAAGTAAATCTACAAAAACAAAGCAAACTGCATCTCAACCACCAAGTACTAGCTCCCAGCCTGCATATACAGCTTTTGGTCAAACTGCATCTCAACCTGCACCAAACAATAGATCTGAGGCAGCAACTCAACCTCCAACAACTAGATCTAGAGCTAAGTGGTTCTCTTCATCCTCACAGTCGAGCTTCCATACCCCTAGAGAGACATGGGATTCTTTACCATCTCAGGCATCTCTGCTTTCTTCTATTTTGTTTATTTTTTTCCTCTTGCTATTGTTGGACCATCTTACTAATTGCTGGATTTTGGTTATGCAGCCAAGTGCATCTGTGAGCACTAGTGGTGTACCAAGTCAAGGAAGTGGTGGTGGTGCTGCTAGGGGGTTTAAAGGCAAAACGTGTGGTGTATCAAGGCCGACAAAGTTTCAACTAGTTGGTGGAAAGAGCAAGAAGGGAGCTGGCAATGGCACTAAAAGCATTAAATGATGAAAGATGTTAAAGTGGCAGACCATTTGTTTTGTTATAGTTCCCACTTGTTTTGATGTAGTCCCCACGCTTAATGTATGTCTGATGTGTAAAGTCAAAAACAATATTGGCAATTTTGGTGAAATGTGTGTGTCTGATACAATAGTGGACTAGTAGTTGGGTTTTGGTTGGAAGATGGGTAAAGTCACAGGATGTGCCAGAAACAATATTGGCAATTTTGAATGCATGTGACATAAAGTCACAATGACTGTTCACTTTATTAAAAGTAGTTAATATGCATTGGTTGGATAAAGTATTTTGTTGTGTTGTGCTTGTCTTTGCTTTTGGTGGATTTACACAGGACTGTGTTTTGCTTTTGATGGATTTACACAGGTGTGTATTGATATAATAAAGGAAATTATGTCTTTATGGATTTACACAGGTGTCTTGCTTTTGATGGATTTACAGCAAAATTATGTGCACAATCTTTATATGCAAAATTATATGCACAATCTTTATGTGCACAATTATGTGCACAGTCTTTGAGCTTTGTCTTTGAGCTTAACAGGAGTGATTTTTATGTGCACAATTTTTGTGACACAGGTATATGACACAGCGGATTTATATGCAAAATTATATGCACAATCTTTATGTGCACAATTATGTGCACAGTCTTTGAGCTTTGTCTTTGAGCTTAATAGGAGTGATTTTTATGTGCACAATTTTTATGACACAGGTATATGACACAGCAAAATTATGTGCACAATTTTTGTGACACAGGTATATGACACAGCGGATTTATATGCAAAATTATATGCACAATCTTTATGTGCACAATTATGTGCACAGTCTTTGAGCTTTGTCTTTGAGCTTGACAGGAGTGATTTTTATGTACACAATCTTTATATGACATAGCAAAATTATGTGCACAATTTTTATGACACAGGTATATGACACAGCAGAGTTATTTATATAGGCCAAAACAAAGGGATTCTCAACTCCTTTTATATTATTGCACAATCTTTCCAACACAAAGTAAAATGTGAATTGACAAACCAAATGAGAATGCTTTATGGTAGGTTATTAATCATTGGCAAGTTCCAAGTTCCATTCCCATTATTAACATTTCCACATAACACTTTGTGCCAATATATATCAATCACAGAATGAAGTAAACAAAAAAATTATACTAAAGAATATTTGCACAAAAACAACACTTTCCATTTCAGGTGATAGATACAATAACATTTTAACATCCCAATCACATTTCAACATCCCCATTTCAAGAGATAGATACAATAACAATTCAATTACCTAATCACATTTCAACACCCCCCCCCCCAAGCATCATGGTAGATTAAGGTTCCTCACCCTTACATTATTGTTCATTGAGGCAAAACACAACAACAACATTACAAAAAGGAAAAATAACCATGACAAAACTAGTGCAACCTTGTACAATCTCTCACTCTCTTTAACCCTCTTAAGTTTCTCCCTAGCTTTTACATAAAGCTCACGAGTTTCTCTTTCCCTTCGGTTAGATCTTTCTTCCGTTTGCCTTGTTGTCATTTCTCTCTGATTTGCAAGCTGCAGTTCATTCTCAAGCATACTTATCCTTTCACGGTCACTCTTACAAGTTTCGTTATCCACCCACTGAAAGAAGCCACATTTGGGACCAACCTAATCATTACAATTATAACAATTAATTCCACAGTTCACAATAAATCACAATTAATAATTCAATTCAATTCAAATACAACAATGTAATTGTTTCTTACATTAAATTGACTACAACCGAGGAATCTTCTTCCATAGTTACCAACTTTTCGACTTGTTCGTAGGGCACAATGCTCAATGGTACATAAATGACCATCTTCAGCACGGTAGAAACCACTAGTTGTAGAGCCATTGCCAGTTGATGAAGACATAGCAAAAATTTGTTACAAGCTTATAGACTAACGAATCTGTTACAAGAGGCATAATTCAAATTTTCAGCATGTGTGACAGCATAAACCATTGTTAACACTTATCAAATTACGTAAGATAAACTCACATTGAAGTCTAGCATTAATGCATTGCAAAGGTTTCAACAATCAAAGGTACCATAAAGGCTAGACTACTAAATGCATCATATTCTACCACTAGATCTACTACACATTTTTCTTCCATCAAGTGTATCCCAATTGTTCTCCATAATTATCCTTTTACAAAGACTCAACCATTACATTACAACTATGTTACAACGAATTTTTGTTCAGTCAAAATACTGGTAGACATGAATATGAGATCTTTCATATTGATACAATATTAGCACATTAAGACAGTGATGGAAACTACGCGGCACCCATTGTTTATTTTTTTTATTGGCTAAGAAAAGGTCATTTAAATTGCATCTAGAGAAGCTGTACGTGCATATGCAATTAGAAAGAGTATTATAAAATTTGAAAGTAGTTGACATGTGAAGGAAAGCAATTAGCATGAGAGAGATGTATCGATAAATTAACTTAACAAAACCATAGATAGATTAAATGGGTCCTTCACATTTGCATTGTGATCCGTGGTCCCTCACATTTGCATTGTTCTCCACACACATACAGAGGTTGTATATAAACAACAAAAATCAAACAAGTTATAAAAATATAATAAAAGAAAGTGGCTTTATATAAACAACAACTCAACAACTTCATATTGGCTGTATATAAACAACAACTCAACAACTTCATATTGTGATTAAATTAGCAACTAGTTACACAACTACTATTATAATCTTTCATGAAACAAAAGTAAGGAGAAAAAAACCCAATTCGAAGAAACATGGAATCAAGAATAGTTTAAGAAACTCAAATTCAAAGAAAGAATAAAAAACCCGAAAAAGCATTAAAAAACCCAATTTCAAACCCTAGGTTTCAAAAATTAAAAACTAAAGAGGCTTTTGATCTACCTGCTGATGCTGAACAGAGGACCATGCAAGCTCAAAACCCAAGTTCAATAACCCACGGTGGCACCCAAGCGCATGCACGATCAAAACCCACCCACGATCAAAACCCAGTTCCATTGGAAAGTTTGCGAATCGAAACCCATAGCTGAACAGAGGAGGAGCAACTATTAGCAACTTGCTTCCTCGGCTTGGATCTGAAATTAAGAGTTTCAAACGATGCTTGTTGTAGGAGTGAGTAAGTTTTGAGAGTTTTGGGAGTGAGAGTGAGTTCTAGGAGTGATAACTAGTTTTGATCCGTTTTGGAATGTTTTTTTTTACTTATTTGGTGTTAGAGTAACGGAGAGTGGAGAGGTGGGTTACGGCTAGGTAACGGTGACAAGCACAGGTGGGCAAAGTGTCAAACTTTGAACCACAGGTAGGCACATAGAAATCGGGCCAAACCACAGGTGGGCAAATTGTAATTATCCCAAAAATTAATGTTGTTCCAAATGGCATAACACGATCCAATATGAAGAGGGTAAATTGCAAATTACACCCCTAAAGTTTGGGGGTGTTTGAATTTTACACCTTAAAATTTTAGAATTTGAAATTTAGCTCCTGAAGTTTGGGGGTGTTTAAATTTTACACCTTAATGTTTCAAAATTTGGATTTTACCCTCTAAAGTTTGGGGGTGTTTGGATTTTACACCCCCAAATTCTAAAATTTTAAGGTGTAAGAACCAAACACCCCTAAATTTTAAGGAGTAAAATCCAAACACCTCTAAAATTTATAGGGTAAAATCCAAATTTTAAAATGTTAGGGTGTAAAATCCAAACACCCTAAAACTTCAAAGGGTAAAATCTAAATTTTGAAATTTGAGGGTGTAAAATCTAAACACCCTAAACTTTAGGCGTGTAATTTGCAATTTACACAAAATAAAACAAACAAACAAATTGTTAGGGACGTTTTGCAACAAGGGCCAAAAATGCAAAATTAGCCTAAATCTCCCTTTAGGTTCTTTAGAAATGTTTATTTATGGAGAATCAAACCCAAAATTCCAAATGTATAATGAACAAAAGACTAATGGAAGTTTCGGCTCTGTACCCATATTTCCATTCGAAACTGAGAGAGGTAGTGAGGAAGAGAGGGAAGGTTCCCTGTACCCATATTTCCATCCCTAAACTTCAGAATTGTGAGAATGTTAGCTGGATGAATGGGCTTTTGGTCTCAAGTTTCGGCTCTGTGGGTAAAAATGTAGTTGGCCCCTTTTGAATCTGATTGGGGCCTTTTGTATTGAACTTGGGGTGTTCTAAGTGACTGTTTTTGGTCAACAGAAGAGGTTTTGAACCCCAATGTATCAATCAAAGAGGCTATGGTTAGATTTGATTTAATTGGGTAAGAGGGATGCCTTACTTTTTGCATAATTTGAGAAATAAAGTAGCCTAGACATAGTAGGTCCTTGGAGGCTGCATTTGGTTGTTGCAGCAGACAAGGCCAGCCACTTAGGGTTAGCTATATGTTTTAGGCAAAAAATGGTAGAGCAGAAAAGTTGGGCCACAGTCAGCCAGAGCATAAAGGCTCTTTTAAGGTAGAAATTTCAGGTATAAGACCTCCTCCATGAGTCTAAGGTGCTACCACTGTCCCTTGCCCACTTGGTGGCATGCATGGGCTGGGCTCATGCAAAAGGCCTGAAAGAAATCAACCCATACCCTTCAAATCACACTTCCTCAATTTTCCCCATAAATTGCATGGGCTTGGGCCATGTTTAAAAGAATAAAATATAATATAATACATGAATTGAGCCCACAAGGAAGTTGAGCTTAGTTGAATCGAGCTTGTAGAAAATGTGTCGCGAAAATGAATATCAACAGAAACAAACAAAGGGTAAAATACAGTTAACATCCCTAAAGTTTGAGTTAATGCCAGCTAAATCCAAACTTTTCAAAATTGACTAACTTGATCTCTAATAACCATGAGAGAGGAGAAAAATGAATAATAGTTTAGGGTCCAAGTTGGGTTTACCAGTTTAGGGACCAAGTTGGTCAATTTTGAAAAATCTTGAATCTGACTAATATTAACCCAAACCACAAAGATGTTAATTGCATTTTACAAATTTAAAAATTAAAAAAAAGGCATAACACAAAGATAAACAAATTTCCTTGCATGACTTTCCAAGCTTAAATAAGACAATGAAAATAGGAAACCAATTTTCCTATTTTTTCCCTGAACCCACTGCGAAGAAATATATTCTTTTTCTTTTTTGAGAAACTCGAAGAAATATATTCAATTCTTAAGATAATGGGAACAAAATAAATACTCTAAGTCAGATATTTTGAAACGTTGATCAATCTGTTTCAAGTAATTAAATTTCATGTAAAGTTTCAGTACTCTAGAAAGGAAATGAGGCTAGAAATTCAACGGAACACCTGTTAACAACGGATAAGTGATGTATTGAGGTTTTCAACGTGGTGCTAAATTAATATTGTTCTATCTCGGCAAAATAATAATAATAATAATAATATTGTACTAAAAATTGCATAACACATAATAACTCAGCCAAGTTTCCTTGCATGACTTGCCAAATATGCTAATTTTTAAATATTTTAAAACTTCCAACCTCTTTCAAGTAATTAAATTCATGGAGAGTTGATTCTTCAAAAATAAAAATAAAAAATCTTGGAAAGTTTCAATATTGGCTAAATTTTTTAACAGAACACCTATAAAAAAAAATAAAAAATAAAACACAAAAAAAAAAGATAAGGAATGCGATGAAGGTTGAAACGTGGTGTTTACTCTATTGCAGTGTTATTAAACCTGGCCCGACCAGGCCGGTCGGACCGGTGACCCGGCACATTGACCGGGCCAAGTGATCAATTGGATCAGAAAAGTATGTGACCTAGTCAAAGCCAATGCAAGTCGATGGGTTTTAAGCAACCTTTGTGACCCGGTTGGGTTTTATTAACTCGGTCGGGTTTGTGAATTTTGTAAAATTATATTAATAGATCCATTTTATTAACTCTTTTATTATTTAAATGTGTAAGAATATGGTAATTTAAACAAGAAAAAACCTTTAAAAAAAAAAAAAAAAAAACCATTGTTCCCTGAGTCTTGCGGATTCACACTTTGTACTTTGTAGTTTGTAAGTGTACCATCACTTTTCAGTTTTCATAATTCTCAAACCTACGGCTATGGGTTGCTACTATGCATAAATTTTTTTATGCTTTGAAGTTTGAACAGATGTATTTTCTTTTTATTTCATTTGTGGCCTTATACAAGAGTTTGCACGCATGTAAATAACTTGAACTTGGAAGAGTGATGATGGAGATCCTAGTAACCAATATAAAGCTAGGAGTGAGGAGCCTAATGAAAACAAAGAATCTAATAATAAGGCTGATGTTGGAGTTTTCAATGAAGATAAAGCTTAAGTTTAAGCTCAGGTTGTAATCCATGAGATTGGAGTAATTAGACCAACTAGTGAAAGACTGAGAGAAATACGCATTAGAGTTTGAGATTTTCCTTTTTATTTATTTAATATACATAATATTTAGACATGTAACAAGATTTTCTTTAGTAAAGACTTTGTTGCAATCTTATGACATTTGTTTGTTTTCCTTGTGAATTTTATAGAATTTCTAATACTATTACTTATGAAACATTGATTTTGAATTATAATGGCAAGTCTAATTTAGGCATATGCCTTTTTTTTCTTTTTTCTTTTTTTAATTTACATATTCAGGTTATGATTTCTCAAACTTAATTTTATATATATATATATATATATATATAATTTCTAAATTTTTTTTATTTGACCTTGCAGTTCTACTGATGATCCACTGATTGAACCAGTGACCCAATGACCCAACTCATAGACTGGGTCAACGTCTGGTCCAAGTTTAATAACTATGCTCTATTGTGAAGTTTTGTCTTTACTCTAATAAGATTAGTGAATTTAAGTAGCAAAATACAACATAATTTTTCCTTGGTATGATGGCATCAAAGAAAAAGCAATACAATATATTTGTCCTATGCCGACCTTTCCACTTTGGCAACCTATGAAATGTTACAATATTATAAATATATACAAGCGATTACTTGCACATAGCAAGCAAGAGAGAAAAAAAAAAAAATACAAAAATACAAAAATGACAAGAGATTTGGGTGCTCTAGTTGATGACCGTGTAGATGATGCGGGTATTCTGTTGGGTAGCTCGAGTGGCCTACTTTTGTTGGGCATGATTATCATATCCCTCTCAATCGTATCAATGGTCATATTTGCTTGTGGTGATGATAACTTTGATAACCCTAGAAAAGGAATACCTCCTTCAATTGTTGGAATTGTAGGTGGGGGTGGAGGTGGTGGTGGCAACCGTGGCTGTTAGAAACATGGAAATAATTCATTATTATTACTAAGCATGTAGCATGCATAGTTGTTGTTGTTGTTGTTGTTGTTGGTTTTCTTTTTTTGGGTGCTACAATCGTGTCTTTTTTATTTGCTGTGATGGTAAAGAATATAAAAGAATGAGGGTTGGTGTGTGGCCACATGACCCAATTTTCGGTTTTGATTTCTTTACTTTCAATTAATGAGAGAGAAGGGAGAATTGAGGCAAATATTGGCTGAGTTGGTAAGTTTTTGGGTCCGGTAACAATAGATAGAGTTGGTAAACTTTTGCTCATCTCATCTAATCCCACCATTTATTACTTTTTCACTTACCAATAACAACTTACCACCTCAACAGTTATGAATACAAAAAGAATGCTTATGGGTGCAAAATGTACTTTTGCCATTATTTTAACTTTGTTGTATCACTGTTTATTAATTGAATTAGAATAGTCCAGAAACTTTGTGTTCATCCCTAACCTTCATAGAACACTTCTCTCTACAAACTAAATTTGTTCTAGTCTCACTTTAAAGACTTGCCCGGTTTCACGGTTGCAATTTCCGTGGAATATAATAAATCTTGTGAGATTACAATACATAGCCGGGAAAAGAAGAGAGATTATAAGATTTTATCTCCTGCTGCCCTTAAGATAACTAATGTTTTAAAATGTTGGGGAAATTTTTAATAAAGGGAGTTGGGGGTGTGGGGAAGAAGTCCATATTATATTCTACGTGGAACAATTTATATACAAATTGTCATCATGATATCAAGCCATTTAATTTATATGGGGAAAATTTTTTCATCCATATATAAGATGGCGAAGATTGAAACGCCATAGCATATAATGCCTTATGACCATGGTCAATGACAATTTTTAGAGGATATAATTTTTAATTAATAAAAAAATGTGCAAAAGCTACTTGATCTAAAGAGCTACTCTTTTTACATCTCAATTCTGATCCTAAAAATAGTGATCATAGACGTGATCCAAAAAAAATCAAGATTCAAGATCAAAGTTTTGAAATAAAGCCCTTCTATGTCAAATCGACAATAGACATTAGCTCTTTATTTCACTTTAGCAATCCTAACAAGTTTGCTGTGTATTATATTGCTAAGTTACACACCAACCCAATGAATCTTGAACCAAATCCTAACAAGTTCATATATTAAAACAACAACAAAAATGGTTGTTGAAAAATTTATGATGCTCATACTTGCCATGTAACAACAACAGAGATATATGATATATGATTAGAAATTTAAAAGTATGTGGATAATAATTGCACATTGCACGGAGATTGCTGATCATTTGATAAAAAAATGAAAGATCTTCCATTTCATACAGTGATGTATTAGACCCCCATTCCAGTATCCTGCAATTTTAAATTCATTGTATGTGTCAATAAGTACCATAACTAGTTCATAAGAAGTCCTAACACACAGAAACACAACCCCATGGTCCCATCCTACATTGCCCAAAAAAAAAATAAAAGAAGATTGACAATTGACAAACCAAGCATGGCGGGTGTTGCTTAAATACAACTTGCCAACAAGTCAGTCTAGAACTGCTCATAATATATAAGTAGCCTGATTAATTCATCAGCACAAAAAGCAACCTGACTGCCCTAAAAAAATAATATGGTAACATTATCCCATTGCTTTCAACTTATTTCCCCTTCCCCCAATTCCACACAAACATTTTTGACATATTTTATATAACATGTATAAAATTACAACACAGTGGCACACTAAATGCATTGTATGTACTAATATAGAAACATTTTCTCAAACATGTTGAATGCTTCTAGCAAAGATTTTCATTACAGAAAGAATGATGGCTTTGAGAATAAACCCATCTTTTTTTCCCAACTGTCTTACTCTCCGAATAAGAATGAAAACAAAAAAAATTATAAAGAATTAAGTTTCCAAAACCACTATCAATGTGTTCTATAAATTGATTTGGGAAGCTGCATTGTCTCACCAAAACCACTATCAGTATGAAATCAATTATCAGGTACCTCCAATGCAATGCAGCAAGTCAATATGACATATCAACAAGTCACTCACTATTTTGTGTGTGTGTGTGTGTGGATAATGTACAGAGTCTTTCTAAAAAATAGTGCTTTGGACTCACCTCTAGTTAAACCTATGGGCAACTAAACCCGGCAAAAATAGCCAAATAGCACATTTTTGCAAACTATGTTGCAATCTACCACTGTTTCGGAAATATATAAAGATCTACCACTTTTTGGATATCTGAGTTTGGCAAAATCAAGTTTTCCATGGTACTCGAGTTTATGGAATATTTATGGAATTTGAGTACCATGGAAAAATTTTGAAAATTTTTTAGAATATATTTTTTCAAAGAACTCGAGTTTTTGGAACTCGAGAACAATAAAAAATTTTCAAAATTTTTCAAAGTATATTTTTTCAAAGAACTCGAGTACCATAAAAAGTTTTCAAAATTTTTCAGAGTATATTTTTTCAAAGAACTCGAGTTTTTGGAACTCAAGTGAACTCGAGTACCATAAAAAATTTTCAAAATTTTTTAGAGTATATTTTTTCAAAGAACTCGAGTTTTTGGAACTCAAGTGAACTTGAGTACCATAAAAAATTTTCAAAATTTTTCAGAGTATATTTTTTCAAAGAATTCGAGTTTTTGTAACTCAAGTTTCACAGCAAACTCGAGTTTCACAAACTCGAGTTTCAAAAAAAATAGTAGATCCTTACATATTTCCAAAACAGTGGTAAATTACTAATTTTTTTTGCTAAATAGTGGTAGTGGGTCATTTTCGCCTAACACTTGCCAGAACCAGTTGCTGTGTATACAAAGTAAATTAGTTGACAGTTATGGGAAAAAGGGTGTGTCACAGTTCAATTGTTTTCATTAAGTATTGACTCGTACAACTTAAACTTAAACCCAAGAGAGAAAGTCTTTCTCTTTCTCTCTCTCTCTACAAAACTAAAAAGAAATAACTTTCCCACATTCCTCAACTCTCACTCTCACTCAAGCCAAACAACACCACCAGAATAAAAATAATTCTAATCCCAAACTAGCAATTTGATCCAAAAGTTAATTTTTCTTTCTCTTGGAATGAATGACTGAATGAAATATAGGAAAAAAAAAAAACCTCTTAGAAAACAAGTGGATATTGGTGTCCCAGTAGTAGTACCCTGAGTGGAAAGCTCTTGCTCTTGCTCTTGCTCTACACCATGTGGATGGAGTTGAGCACTGATGGCATCCAAAATCGAAATGAAATTGAAGGCCAGTTTTGGGTCCTTTATATTATGCTAGAATCAAATGAAAGAAAGAGGATGACAGAGTTTTTTATTTGATAAATATAAAAATATTCAAAATTATATATATCTACTTTCCATTTGATTCACTTTTGACTATTTCAGTTCACTTCAGTCCATTTTGGTTTATTTTGGTCCATTCGGGCCATTTTCTAAACTACTATTTAAGAGGGTTCAAGACGTGGACTCTAAACCATTTAAACAGTGGACTCTAAGGATATTTTCATCACTATACTACTATTTAAGGAGTTTCCAAGCCATGGACTCTAAACTGTTTAAGCTGTGGACTCTAACTCTCCATGTTTTACTCCTACAAAATTGTTTTAATTTGATTTATACTACTATTTAAGAGTCTTTCAAGCCATGGACTCTAAGCCGTTTAGGCATTTAAGCTTGTGGACTCTAAGGATATTTCCATTATACTACTATTTAAGAGGCTTGCAAGCCATAGACTCTAAGCCGTTTAGGCGCTTAAGCTTGTGGACTCTAAGAATATTTTTACTATACAACTATTTAAAGGGTTTCCAAGCAATGGACTCTAAGCCGTTTAAGCCGTGAGATAACTAAAACTTTTAATGTGACGTTTGGTACGGAGTAATGTTTTAACATTTTCAGAAATGTTTAAAGATTTTCATGTTTGGTTGCAAATCGTGCTAAGGAATCGGATGACAGGAGAATCTGGATTCACCCCTCTCAGTAGGAATGTGGATTCCTTTAAAACATGTGGGTATCCAGATTCCCAAGCTTAAAGGAAATTGTATTTTTTATAAATTGACAATTTGAACCATTTTTTTCCTTATCATTTAAGCAATTAAGATAAAATATTAAACCAAACATTCAAATCTAAGGATAGAATGGAAAAAATAAATAATTCATTTAAGATTCTTGGAAATAAACCAAACATTATCATCTTATATTCCTAAGAATCTTAAGAGATTTCTAATGAAACCAAACATAGGAATAGCTAAATTGCTAGGCATCCAGATTATAAGGAATCACATTCTCAGGAATCTAAATGCCAGGAGTAATGTAGATTTTCCTATATCAAATGCCACATTAAGTTTTAGTTATCCTTCCAAACATCATTTAATATACTCTATTTTTTAAATAGACTTTTGCTTACTTCTTAACACAACTCCAAAACATCACTACCTGGGAAAGGCACCCTAATAAAGGGTTGGAAAAATCTTTTTGGACATCGCAAAGATTGTGCTTGGGATTCACCTCAATGGGGAATTCGCTGGAGATTTAATCAACCGAATTAGGATTTACAGAGATGACTGGAGTGCAAACTTTCCATTCCCAAATAAAGCACTGGATAGTAAGACAACTTTGAAGGACGATATAGCAAACGACATCGATCACTTCAGGAGGATGATAGCCTTAGTCGTGTCCCTGACTATGACAATTCCCTCCCAGATTACATTAAGCTCTATCCAATTTCCAACACAATATTCCACCTTTTACAACCCAAGCGAGAGGTTGGCTTTTTTATAGATGCTGGACGAATATGCCGAAGATTCCTAAGCTTTGAATGGATTCAATGCACACGATAGCCCATAATTTTTTTTTTTAAAGGATTGGTGGCTTCGATTTCCTAGTCGGTAAAACAATGAATTTAAAGAAGTGCACAAATTTTGTAAGAACAACGTTAATATGTACAAAGGGTTGAGCACTACTCTACCATTATAATTGAGGAACATGGATATTCACTTACTACTATTTAAGGGGCTTCCAAGCCATGGACTCTAAGCCATTTAAGTCGTGAATTCTAACTCTCCACGTTTTACTTCTACAAAACTGCTTAAATTTTTTCTGTACTACTATTTAAGGAGCTTCTAAGTTATGTACTCTAAACCGTTTAAGCCATAGACTATAAGAATATTTCCACTATAATACTAAAAGGGCTTCAAAGCCATGAATTCTAAGGATATTTTCACTATACTATTATTTAGGAGGCTTCCAAGCCATAAACTCTAAGCCGTTTAAGCCATGAACTCTAATATTGTTTTAAATTAAAAATTTTAACTAATATTAACTTCTGCACTTATCTGGGTTTTTTTGTCCCTACGAATCACGAACGTTGGCCAATGGAGCAGTAAAATTCAAATCTCACGTTCAAAATTCAGGTACACTTCCAAGTCCCAACTCCTAAGCAGTTACCTAAACTAAAAAAAAATCTTATCCACTAACGAATGGTTTCACTCAATATTCCAGACCTTAAAACTACGATGATGTTGCCTTTTAGAACTCTTTAAATTTATTTTTGTAGTTTTAAGGAATTTCACTACAAGGTAAGAGGGATGCTCTACTTATTTCTCCAATTTCATGATTTTTTTTCTTGTTGGGATTTCTGTTTCTAACGACAATTGATTTTTTGGACAAATAATCCATGTTGGATACAGCTGTATTGCGTTTTGTTCGATGTGATTCTCATTCAGTTTTATTTTCCCCTATTCTTATATAATATAGCCAGGTTTTAGTACTCGGGTTAGATGATGAATTTTTCTGTCTTGGAACTAATAAATTTTTTTTCCAGGTTTTAGTACTCATGGTGCAAGACAGTGGTTCTATCCTGGAACTAAAACATTTGTTTTCAAGTTTTAGTACTCGGTGTGCAAGACAAATGGTTCTATCTGGAACTAATACATTTGTTTTCAAGTTTTAGTACTCGGGGTGCAAGACAATGGTTGCACTTGAAGATGTTATGGTTCTTGGAGGCTTTTCAGTTCTTGGAGAGCCTGTGACTGGACCTATTAGAATTTGTTGAAGATTGCGGAAGAGTCAGACATGAAGCGATTACGGATGTCTAGGAAAAGTTGAGGAAAGCCACATATAGGGGTTGGATAACTATTTCTTGGAGGGTGACGAGTGAGAGTGAGTTTGATTTCGTTACCCATTATCTTGCACTTCAGATAAACATCATAAAAAATAACATAAACATTTTTGTTTTATTTGTATGATTGTATCTCAGTTTGAGGAACACAAAAAGAATGCTATCTTAGCACTCTTAGCCCTTCCTTTCTTGGATAAAATGTTGTTGTAATTTAAAATATTCATCCAACTAATCAGGACAAAAAAGGAAGAAAAGGAAAGGATTATAATTTTTTTTTTTCTTTCTTTCTTTTATCTAAAATTATATATCTATCTTTATTAAGAAATCTTTAGGTATTTTGTGATTGAAATTCAGTACCCTTAACTTCTTGTGCTACCTCTGAAACTTACCAGAGGTTCTTCAAATGATCACGTTTGGCATGTAATGGAAGTGAATCAATAAGAAACCTTCTGATCTGCATAGCTCCTGGAACTAGTATTAAACAACAAAATTAATTACTAATTGGCAATCAGACATTGATTAAACGCAAGTAACCAAAGTTGTTGATGATAAGAGCGATAAGGAAACCATTGACATCATATATGGGAGCCAATTTTTCATCCATAAAGATAGGGAAGATCGAAACGCGATAGGCTTAAGTCTGTTTGTGTCAGTAGCCTTATTCTTTATTCTTATTTTTTGTTTATTTATTTATTTATTTATTATAATATTCTTGTCCCTGCTTCTCAAATCCTAATTTTAGGTGGTGTACACCAATGTTACTACATTACAAATTTTACAAGTAACCTAATGCACGCTCCTTTTCTCTTATTATTACAACAGTTGAGAGAATAAATGGGCCGGATGCAAAGGCCATAACCGAATCTTTAAGCTCGGCCTGTTTCAATTCTAGTCCACTGGGGATTTTGGAGTGTATAGTTAAACTTTTGGCATCTAAGCCTAGCCCGGCCCATGTTTGTCTAAGGGGTTGCATAGTCCAACAAAATTATTTTTGTTTTAGACCCGCATAGATTGATGGAATTAATGCATGTGTTTGGTATGCCCAAGTTCATAAGCAACTAATTCATTTTTCTATTATTGTGGTCGAATAATATCAGTGGAAGACACTTTAAGTTACTTTGTTCATTGAGATCCAAAAAAATGGCGTTCTTGACCAAGTTAATTTCTCCCCCACATATCCTAATAGAAGATATTAAAGGATGAAAAAGTGAGTAATGAAATATACAAACGATGCAATTTCCCTAATTTGGTTAGGGCCGTACGTGTCACCCAACTTTGAGTGGGAATTCAAGGATTATTTTGTGCAAGACATGCATTGTTCAACAGCCCAAGTATACATATTAGAGAGCATGAAGGATTTACACGCGTTACTCTAGTGGCTAGATTTAGATTTACATATATTAAAGCACTAACAAATTAATGGCAATAAATTAATTTCTAAGTTGAATTTATATACCATGAACTGATAGTTTTGAAGAATAATATGAAAACAGGCCACTTCATATTATTACAAAAACTTTCATATAAAAATTGATATAGCCAAGCGATTTCCAAACGCATTGAAAAAGGAGAAGATGCCACAGGCCACAGCATGGAGAAAGCATTGACATGCCCTGAAATGTAGAAGAGAGTATACAGCCCACTCACAAAGGAAAACTAATTGTCAATGTTGATTTAGTATACTCACAATATATATATATATATATATTTTGTACAAAAAGTTATGATTTTAATTGAATTGGATTTCTATTGACTCATGATTTTAGGAACCTTCTTGAAGAGAATATTAATACAACCTACCAATGTCTTTTCTCTCTCTTCTTCTTCTTCTTCTTCTTCTTTTATTTTTTTTTATTTTATATAAATAGTCATTTATTTCCAAATTATAGAGCATTTTCTAATTAGGTACCTCAGGTCTAGACCTAAAGCCAACCCTATTTATAACTTAGATTTGCCCATTTAAATTTAATTATAATATATTTTGATCAAGATTAGTCTCACTCTTTTCTATTGGGTATACAGTTGGATTTCCATCGAGAATACTGTGGGAATCATTCTTCCAATTACTGCAAGAAAAATTCTTATTTTTATGTACTTTTATCAACTTGCATTACTTATTTACTTTTCTGTTTGCATTTGACTGTCTCATTAATTTAAGCAATAACCAACTTGAATAATTATTGTACCCTGAGATGATTTTTTTTTTTTTTTTTTTTTTTTTTATAGAATTGCCCTTGAGATAAATTTTGGTAAACAGGCATTATGGATGTTACTGACAGCTCAAAAGTAGCATAAACTAGCTACATTTACTTGGCATGATAAGAAATAGTTTTGGAGAAAAGGGCAATGCATAGGGACAAAAATAATCGAATTGGTTGCATAAAACCAAATTAGATTACTATGATAATATATAAAACTAAAAAGGTGATAGATTAAATTATAATTCATTATGACGTGTCTGTTTTGCATGATTAATTTTGTCAACTTATTTTACTATTCAGTTTATTTTTGGTATTATTCATAGGTCTCATTACACTTTTTGGTACTATTCATAGGTTCCATTATACTATTTCTTACTTTTATTTACAGTACTTTTAGCAAAAAAATTTTAGTTTCAGCAAAATAAGCGAATCCCAAACAAACACAAGTAGAAGAGAGCAATAAGATTATAATGAGCCAGTTTGAATTGAAGAGAAGGAAGACAGAGTAGAGGGAAGTAGAGTTGATCTAAAAATAACTCGAAAATAGCCTAATTTCAGGCCAACTCTACTCTACTTTTTTTTCTTCTTCCTCAATCTTGGCTATAAGAACATATATCTGAAAATCCGATCCATTCCACAACTGAATGTGACATGATCATCTAATGCAACACAACAGTTTCATTGAATATACATTAAAAAAAAAAAAAATGATAACCGTCCACTTTTTTTTCACAGCACTCTAATAATGCTTATTTTGGAAATGCAACATTTTTCTTTTGCCTAATTGAAATAATTATGAACCATATTCTCATTATGATTGCACCTACAGGGTAGAATGATGAATCATGTGATACCTCACATAGCTTAGATATTGAATTGGATAAGTGTGTGTTACGGCAATATACCACTTGTATTTCTAAATTCTATTGCTGATAACAATAACCAAAGAAGCCAGTTTTGCAGCAAATTTTTTTCCCCTTTTTTGAGAATCAATGTATCGCAACATTTACTTCTATTGATTAAAGACTAAGACTTCTGATTTACGACTTTGTAACTAATTAAACAATTAATAATAATAATAATAATAATAATAATAATTGTAATTTTTAAAAATAAAATGGTAGAGAATTTTGTATTCTAGAATTATTACTCCGCCTCTTATTTAATCAGGATTTGAATTCTCCTCTACCCATTTATTGTAACAATTAAATTATATTAAAAAATAAATATCATTTTAGAGATATCCATACAATGGACTCAGTGAATTTGAATAGTCTATTATTAGTCTATAGAGTTTCCGAGGAATTTCATAGAAAGAGAGTAGATCAGTAGAATAATCTGATAAGGATCTTTCTGCCAGCAAGATTTTATGATTTTTGATAGTTCGCCTCTGAACATTTCGATACTTTTGTATTATGACAGTATTGGCATGTATTATGAGAGGACTAGTCCTCTAACTTCCTTCCCCAGTTAGAGGTTTTAATATAATTCCTGTTTACCAAAAAAAAAAATAATAATCTTATAAAAAAATTTGAATATTCTAGTAGAGTTATTGGAGAGCGTAGTTAAACTTCCCGCAAGTAAGCCAAGCCCGGCCATGCTTTGTCCAAGATAAGGGTCAATGTGCTGGGAAACTTGGCAGAGACTATGGGTCTGGGCTGCTTCCCCTATGTACATCTCTCATAATGAGGAGAAATTATAGAGTCCTCTGGTAGATAAGTGATGTGGTCTACCATTCCACTAAAAAACTTCTATTTGTTTAAAATTACTGAGTCAGTAATTAATTTCTACATAAAAAAAAGTTTAAATTTTTTTTTTATAACTAACAATTTTAAACAAGTGAAAGTTTTTTAATAGAATGGTGGACCACATCACTTGTCCACTATGTGGATCTTATAATTTCTCCAGAATGGGCAACAACTTAGTACATTGAAATTTAGAAGCTCTTTTGTAATTTTTATTTTTTAGTGGCCTCAAACTAAATTGAGCCAAACACTTTAATTTAAGTCCAGGTACAATGTCACCAAACAAATATGAATATTGATGTCAAGTCACAACAAGTGACATGGCTGGAGTGAAATATACTTGTACATGATCGCATCATTGACCTACTTGTAGTGTAAATGATATCTCTTTTGGTTATTTAAGAGAAACTTTGGAAATTTTTTCATCCATTGGAAATTAAAGAGACAGGAATTCTTCTTTTTTGATTGAAAAAGAGATCAAAATACGCTTTCTTGGGTCATTCAAGAGAAGCTTGGGGAATATTTCATCCATTGGGAAAAAAGAAAAAGATAACAGGAATTCTTCTTTTGATTGAAAAGAGAGGAAAATACACGTTTACCTCACATCAGTTTGTTTGTTTGTTTTTTTATTTTTGGGTTGGAAATGATCCTACCAGGTGGACCAAGATATCTAGTGGTACTACTTAGTTTCTTAGCAAAAATTTAAGTACCATATAAAAAGTTACAATTTTTGCTACAACTATCTAATGTAGCAAATTGTGATTAGCTAATTTATATTGGATTATTTTTTTTCTTTTTTTCTTTTTTTTTTTGGTTGGAAAAGATCCTTCCTTCACCCTAGTTTGTATCAAGGAAAGTACCACGTGCATCAAGATGTTCGGTGGTACTAAATTTCTTTGACATTATTATTTAAGGGGAACGTATTTTCTACATTAATGGGCTTATGTAACATCTCTCTTGCTAACATGTACGTCCCATGCCTATGGGACCCTCATGACAGTGAGAGAAGGCACATCAAGTCAACTCATATGAAAATTTCTCTTATTAAAGGCAACTCAAAACTTTGCAAGAAAGAAAAAAAAAATTGCAGAATTTACTTGAGTACCAAGCAAATTTAGTCAATTCGTGGCAGAAAAACTTGGTTTGTACTTCTCATTGAGTAATAGCAAAACTTCATCTTGCTCTATAAAATCATAATATGAGTTGGTTCGGAAAGACAAAATTAACTATTTGTTTTAGAATAATATTAGAAATACTTTAAATTTATTATATAAATTTTTTAAGAGAATATATCACAAATCACAAAAAATAATTCAAATTTTAAAATATCTTTGGATCCTAGTAGTGGAAGTACTTTTTTTAAAAATACATTTTCTAATATACTCTCTATCATTTTCTATTTAGTTTAAATATTATTTCTTATCTTTCTTAAAGATTCAATCAAATACACTTTTTTCATTCTTTTTTGTAATTTTTACATTTTTTTAAAGTTTTAAAAAAAAAAAAATCTTTTGCTAATGAAAAATGACTCTTCAAACAAAGAGTCTCACTGTTCATGAGCAATAAAATTTCTCTATTTTAGAGAGATTTCTGGACTTACATTTTAAGGGTTTTGGCTATAGCTAAGCTGTTGGAATGAATATTTTCTTACAAAAATTAAAGAATTGCTTACGGAATTGAATTGTCTAGAGCTTAAATGACCAAAGTTTTTTTTTTTTTTTTTTTTCTCTCCTAAACAAAATGAAACGAAAGTATATAACAAGAAATTATTTTTTCTTTATATATATATACGATTTTTTTTTTTTTTTGGAGGAATTCCATATTCTTTTCTAGCAATAAAAGTGCGTTCACATTGCATTTACCTCAAAGTCAATCAGCAAATTATTCTATAGATGATGTTATGGAATGTTGCCTGATTGGTTTTCTTGATCAATTTGTCTTCTTGTCAATGCATGCACGCTTTTCATGGCGAGAGAGAGAGAGACAGAGACAGTCAGACAGAGAGCTTTCCATCAAGACACGATTCTTTGAACGAATTCCTTAGAACGAAAATGTTTTTTGAATTTGATTTTTGCACAGGTCGTACTTTAACTTGGGACACGAGGGGCTCCGCACGTTGTACGCTGTGTCTTATTTTTGAAAAATGGTCTAAGCTTGGAATGTGAACACATTGTCATTGTTGAATCAGATTACATGTGTCAATTCGTCAACAAACAAACAAACAAAAAAAACAAAGATTACATGTGTCAATCTTAATCCTACGTTTACTAGCATGTGTGTATTCAGGAGTTTTTCAATTCAAGTTGATGAGGTTCTCATTCTTTTCTCTCATTTTTGAACTTCGTCAATGCAGCATTAGCTTGTTTATGAACTGAAATTCTGTTTAGACTTACGGCTAAACAACTTATGAAGTGAATTAATTTAACAAATTATGATTTTAATCAAATTAGATAATCCAACACAATAAAGAATTTAACCACAATTATAACATATCAAATCTAAGGGTGCATTTTTTGGAGGTAAAACAAAGTGAATGGAAAACTTTGATAAAAAAATGAAAATGAAAACTTTTTGGAGATAAAACAGAGTGAATGGAAAACTTTGATAAAAAAATGAGAAGCAAAACTTTTTTGGAATGTGTTAAATTAGACGGAAAGGAAGGAAAACAAACGGTGAGCTCAAATGTTATCTCCGTGATCCTACCAAAATATTTTCTTCTCAAAATGAAGAGAAAACTAAGTGGTGACGCATTTTTTCTTAATTGACAAAAATGCCCATGTGCATGTGCACATGGGTTTCGTCTAGTTGCTTCTTCCTTTTTTTCTATTCTTTTTTTTTTGTTTGACTTTTTAGGACTTGGACGTGCCTTTTTTCTTTTTCTTTTTTTTTGTTTTTTTTTTTTTTTTAATTTTCTAGGGATGGGGCATGATAGTTGTTTTTTTTGGTTTAACTAGATGTGATTTTTTTTTTTTTGGGACATGTTTTTTTTTTAATTTTTTTAATAAATTTGGGTATTGCTCTTTTTTATTTTTGGTTATTTGTCACATTTTTGTTTCAATTGGGCATCATTCTTTAACAATGATATATGAGTAAATTTATTCAAACTCATTTTTTCATCCCTCCACTTTTCTACTCCTAATCGAGCGAAAATGAGAGAAATTAAAATCTTTTCTATCCTCCCACTTTTCCATCCTTCCACTATTTTCTATCCTTCCACTTTTTCACCCCTCCAACTAAACGGGCCCTAAAGCAATAAATATACAAAGTAATAAACAACACACATATTTGGTAATCAGATGAAAATCCTCTCTGATAGAAAATCTATTTAGGAAGTGTTGGGCTTTGTGGAGCCTAGTTGAGTTTAATTCAGATTATGACCCGACCTGAAATAATATTACTACAGTTTTTAATGGGAGATTTTCTGAGGCTTAGTCCATGAAGCGAAGGTTTGTGCACATGATAGAAAACAAAAATTGTTGTTTTAGAGATTAGGATTTTCGTGTGTGGTTTTTTAGAGATAAAAATTGTACTGCCGCATTTTGTAATTTTTCCTGTAAATAGTAAAATTCCTGCAACTCTGTGGACATAGGCAAATTGCCGAACCGCGTAAAAATTTTCTTGTGTGATTGTTTTCTTTGACGCATATTTTTTTCTCTATTTTTGCATCTCACAAATTTGGAAATTTCGTATTTATTCCCTTCAGGAAGTGAAATCAAATTAGAAGACCACTATAAATGAACGGTTATGAAAATTTCTATTTTGACCCCCTACTTGATCAAATTTCTTTGATACCAATTGCACAAAATAAAAAATAATAATAAATAAACAAATAATATATTTAAACCTCAAGCACTCTCTGCAACAAGATAAACAAATTAATTCAACAAATTTATTATGTATTCCATACACATGCAGATATATCAACCACATGTATCATATACTAAATTTGAAGTATTAATAATAAAGTAATATTTGTAATAAATAGTAGAAAATGAACAAAGTAAAAAACTAATGAATAACCTCTTCAATGGAAAAATTACCTTGGAGATCCAATCCCATTAGAAAATTTACAATTTGAAAATCAATTATAAATAATCTACTCACAAAACCTTTACCATGTTAAACTCTTTATTGTAACCTCTAACACCCTGTTTGCCATCCTACTGCACTAGTACCAAAACTTCTAGAATCTACCTAGGCGTCTCTTCCATGAACCAAAATCTCTGGCACTCCAAGAAAATCCTCAAAGATTTGTAGCAATAGTTAACTCACTAGCACAAATTCTATGGTTTCAAGAGAACACATTAGTTTTTATTGTTTTAAAATAAAGCTCAAGGATGATTTCTCTATTTAGCTTGAGGAAGAGGGTTTCAAGATATGAACTTTTTAGCTTTGGTGTGACAACATTTCTTTCCTCTAAAAGTCATGCATAAGGTGCTTTATATAGTACCAAAAGAGAGGCTAAATCTGAGCGAGAATTTTTTCTTTTTCCTAAAAGAATTTGAAATTTTAAATGTGACAATTCTGCTGAAGAGAGTGACAAGTGACAAGAAAAAACTCAAAAACAACATGATTATGCCTAGTTCAAACAATCATACTTCACTCATTTCAAATCTAATTTGGGTCAAATTCATGTCCGTTCAAAAACTCTGAATGTTTAATTTTCAATCAAATAAGTTTTAATCACAAAATAATATGGTACCAATGATATGGGCAAAAGATTATCAACTCATCATCTTTGAGTAGATTGAAATATTTTCCTTTTTTACCTGTTTTTCATATATAGACTAAAGCTAACAAAATTTTATTCATGCAACCCAATTTTGACATTTTTTTGGAATTAGGCTTTGCCAACATATTTATGAACCTTAACAAGCAATAATAGCTTATACTTACAAAACCTTAATAGCCCTAGACTCTCTATGTAACCTTTGCAAATGTTCAACTTACCTTCTTACCATAATAGTCTCAAAACCTTTAGAATTCTTTTATAGTGATCTTCTCCATAAATGAACCTTGTCTGTACAAATTGCAGCGTCTTACACTCCACGGAACTCATTGAAGATTTACTGTAGTGAACTCGTGGTTTTAAAGAAATGTTTAAGGCTGATCAAGGTGTATTAAGTACACACAACTTGTTTTTCTCATTTTTTGATCAAGGAGAAAAGCTTCAAGATCTACTTTGTGTGGCTGATCTCTCTATTTCTCTTCCCCAAAAAATTTCATGCTTAAGGTGTATTATATAGGTAAGTTTAGGTTAGGCACAAATCAATGTTATAGTAGAATTTAAGTTGAAAACCTGATAATTTCACTCTATTGAGATTCAAGCGAAATATTCAACAACTTTATGTCTGCTTTTAATGGTTTGCTTGAGTGAGCCTCAGTTTGCTTGAACTAAATTCTGCCCTTCAGATTTTCACAATAGCTTTTGACCAAATTTTGTTCCAATAAATTACAACCATTAAACGCTATATTTATCCCATGGAATTAGCCAATATCCAAATACTAACATGTACAATGAATGGCACTCAACATTCAACATGCATAGTTTATATTAAGAACAGACTAGCTAGCTAGGCACCCACTTAATTTCGTATTATTCTCTTTATGGATACATATGCCGCAAAAACAATCAACAACAAACACACCTTCACAACAACAACAACAACAACAAAACAATCAACAACTAAGAAACAAAACCAAAATTACAACATAAAATCAGGAAGACAGAAGAAGCGGCCTTGCAATATATATACAAACTAAAACCCCTAGAGTGACCAAGGTTTTTGTTTTGTTAACTATTAGGGATGCACCCCCAGCCTAACAAATCAGGAAAAAAAAATCTCAACCAGCAACATTATATTTAAATTGAAACACTACTTATGATTTATGAAATTTATCTTAATATTGTATCATCTTTTCTGAATTTATATCTTAATTTACGTTATGTCTTGATTTGGTTGCGCAAGTGATCCTTTCGAAAACTTCTTCAACTTTGACAAATCGTTTCCTTTACAACTTCATGAAAATATTCTGTTGAATATGGGAAAATAACCTGTATTAAATCATGTTACGAATCCGCTGTTGAATGCAGCATTATCTTGATGAACTACGGCTCGATGGCATTCAAAATGCAATTTCTTAGGAACAGATTTCCGAGAGGTATACTAGCTAGGCACCCACTTAATTTTCCATTGTTCATTCTCTTTCTGCGAAACAAAGTAATTGAGAACATCGATACATGCCACAAAACCACTAAACAGCAAAGAACCAAAACCAAAATTAGAAGTTACAACACAAACTGAAACCCCAAGAGTGACCAAGGTTTCTGTTTTGATGGGTCTTATTAGGGCTGCATTCCCAATCTAAAAAAATCAAGAAAAGAATCCCAACCAGCTACATTTGATTTAAATTGATGCACTTATGATTTATCAGGGACAGAGGCAGGACTTGGAGTTAGGGAAGCAAAAGTATAAACAAAAAGAAATAAATAAAAAAATAAATAAAAATTGAAACTCCAAATAAACATTCATTTAATAAACCATCAACAAAGAAAAATACACAAAATTATTGTTTTTTAAAATATTACAATGCAATTATTTATAAAAATGGAACTCGCCATCTTAATATATTATATGTGTGAGGTCTATTAGACACTAACTAATAGACAATAACACTAAAGACAAAACTACAAAAAAAAAAAATTTACAAAACATCAATGGCAATAAGAGTTGATTGTTGCGTGTGGTGTTGTGTTTGTCAAATGACAACTTTTTCATTTATAAAAGAATATAAATTATGCGCTAAAGACAAAGAAGGGTCAGTCAGATTTTTACCTCTCTTTAACTCTTTCTTTCTACTCTAGTTTATTCTATTTTGAGTCTCTCCATCCCAGGCTCCCAGCGTCCCTAACTCCCTACTCTTGCTTAGGTGCTCTGTGCTATGTAAGGATACCTTTGCTTCTGCCGCTAGCTGCCGAATTTCTCTCCTTTGTGTTCAGCCGTAAGTTAGTTAGGTTTTCCTTCTTTTCCCTTTTTTTGTTGAATGGCTTAGAAATCCCCTTCTTTTTTCCCTTTTATTATATGTGTGAGGTAATTTGGGTGTTTCTTACTCTAGGTTAGGTAGATATCTAATTAGAACCGGCTTTGATTTTTTTTTTTTTTTTTTTCTTGTGTTTGTTTGGGCTTAATTTTTGTTGTTGGGATAATTTTTTTTTTTATATAGCATTTAAAAATATCAATAATATTGTTAAATGGGCAAAGTGCAATTTTATTTAAACAAATTGCTAAAAATAATATTATATATATATATATATATACTAAAATTTTTTTAAAAAAATCTGGGGGGGGGGGGGGGGGGGGGGGCGCAGTCCAACAATAGTTCTGTCCCTGTGATTTATCAAAGTTACCTGGTATTATATCATCTTCTTCTTCTCCTTCTTCGTTTTTTTTTTTTTTTTTAAATTTATGTCTTGTTTATGTTATGTCTTGATTTGGTTCCAAGTGATCCCTTTGAAAACTTCTTCAACTTTGGCAAAATAGTTTACATTTATCTGAACTTACAAATATTCACTCCATCTAAAAACAAACTTAAGGGGAAAAAAAAAGTACAGAATAAACTCTAGTTCTTTATTAATATGAACTTGGCAAAGCATCATAAATTAAGCCCCATCATGAGCTTATCTTAGTTGCAAACAAAATAGGAGGTGATGTTGGATGATTAACCTCATATGATAACAGAACTAAATCTGAATTTTTTGAAGAATAGCACTTCTCATGGCCTCCCCACTTGCAAATACATTATGAACTTTAACCACCACAACTTGAAGCATCATCTCCTTCACACTTGAAACACTTGCATAATGAACTCTTAACTCAAGGTCTCTAAGCGCATTCATCAATTTCGCAGATGGGAAATTCACGTCTGGACATTGTACACGGATTATGGCCTCCGATCCAACAATCTGCACCTCCACTTCCATCGAAGGAACAGAAAAACTTGATGATGTTGTTGCCCTATTATGATCAACAATAGTGGTTATGTTTGGCTTGTCATAAAAACCATTCACAAGACTCATTTTTATCTTTTGGGATTGTGCTTTAAGTTTGGCCTCCAATTCATCAATCTTGGCCTTGAGCTCCTTGATGTAAACCACTGCATCAGCAAGTAAAGAAGCCTTGTCCATCTTTGACACATTAGGAACCACTGACCTGAGTGCATAGAATCGATTATTAAGCTTCTCTCGGCGCTGCCTCTCCGCTTCAACATGGTTTATTGGGATTTCTCTCCCAATTACTGGCTTTCTTCCTCTTTTCTTGATCCTATTCTCAGTCCTTTCAAAGGCTAAAAGGCCATCAGAATCAGAAGGCTCTCCTGAATCAGATGATGAACGGCCAAAACTAACACCATCTTTCATTGCATCACTATCTGATTGCTTCCCTTGAAAGTTCCATTCTTTCGGAGTCACTGAATTCATTCCAATATTTAGGAATGAAACATCACGGCTAATTGTAATTGGTACTTGACCCTCAGGGTTATTGCCTTGCTTTGAGACCAAGGCAGTACTTGTAGAAGTACTTTCACAACCAAAAAGGGTCTTCACAAATTGCACCAAGCTCCAATCTTCTTTGATCACATCGGAGGAACCAAGCTCTACAACCCCACGTGAAGTTGCAATACAGAGCAAAGTTTGAACCCCATGGCCACGAGCTTCTTTAACTCTATCACACTCATAGTATTGAAGCTCATGATCACCTGTCAGCCAAATGTACCCACCAGTACCATAGGCACGCCCAAGAACACAATCACGTAGACCAAATGTGCGCGTCACTGAGACGATGTAAAACCAATCAGATTCAGTAACACGGCCTTCTACAAGTCTGTCTACGTCCATTTCTTCATCGAAAAGAGCTTGCTTGCCTTTGGTCATGGCCTTATAAATATTCCTTTGGTCTTCTTTGTTGCTTATTGCTTTGGAAACAAAGTCTCTAGTGCCACGAAAGTACCCATCACCCCATGACAAAGCAACACGGCCATTGCTGTCTTTGGAAGCTTGCCAGAAGATGGAATAGACCCACCATTCAGGCCTGGTTTCAACTAAGTATTGAAGCTGTTGTTGAAGTGGGGATGGGGGTGAAGATGAAGAAGATTCTTCCATTTGCTTCTTTGATTAAAAAAGCAAGTGAAGATACATGAATTAAAGTGAATGAAAAGTGAGTAGTAGCAAAGAGAAGAGGTTGTACTATTAGCAGCAAGAAAACGAGGGCTGCGAATTAAGTTTGCTGAATAAACAAGAAACTCTCAGAGGGCATTAATATGCCAACTACGAAAATAGCGATTTGGCCCCAAAAGCTCTGGGGGGGCTGTTTTTACTATTTGACCCCAACAGCACGTGATAAACACCTAACAGCTCAGAGTCTGAATGGGGGTGTTTTCGGGGCCTGTCACAACTTTTTGTAAAACACCCCTGTGTGTACATGTTTCCCCTTTCTTTCTCTTTTTTTCATTTTTTGGGTTACTATTCACTTCTATTTTCGTGTGTGTTTGTGATTCCTTTTCATAAACAGGAAGATATGAGTAGGAGTTGTGAAAAATGCTTAAGAGTTTACATTGTACTTGGGCACCTCTTATGAATAGAATGACGTTTGTACCTCAATTTTTAAGGCAGCTTTAGTTGTGTTATAGATATTAGGATACAACATAAGTTGTTGGTTAGCATGTTAATTATCTAATCCACAGGTTGTTGGTTAGTGTTAAATTACCGATTGTCCAAAAAGTTTAAACTTTTAAAAAATTGTGAATTTAATCACTTAACCATAAGTCTAACACTCCTCCTCACTTGTAGGCCTAAACTTCCCCTTATTAAGTGGGGGCCCAATAAGTGGGAATTTAACATTTTAAATGGGAGGTAGAGTAAAGCCAATGATCAAACTCAGGATTTCTTACTCTGATACTATGTTAAATTATCGATTGTCCTAAAAGTTTAAGTTTTTAGGAAATGGTGAATTTAATCACTTAACCATAAGTCTAACAGTTAGTATTTTAATTATCTCATCCACACTATAATTGAAAGTCAAATCTAGTTGCATAAATAATCCCATCTTAACGCCGTGTCGAAGAATTTGGATTTTTTTTGTTGATACCTTATAATTACAATTAGAGAAAAATGGTACAAATCGTCCAACCCGTGACAAAACCTAAGTCGTTTGATTTTGGTTGTTTCCTATCTTTATTAGTGAACTCGAGTTGAACTCGTTTTCAAGACCGAGCTCATTTTCTATGGTCAAGCTTGGTTCGTTAAGAGAGGCTTAATAGGTTTATACAAGCTTTGTTGAGCTATTTAAGTAAATGGACTTAATTAGATTTATACTTAAGAAAGTTATATTTTTATAGCTGTATATACCTTTTAGCTTAGCTACTAAACTATATCCTAAAAATTTACTAATTGATTAGTTTACATTTTAATAAGCAACTAATTTTTATAAGACATAAGAGAACTGCATTTTTATGCTTTTTTTTTTTTTGAAATGTGTTAATAAAAAATGTCTTATCTTTATTATTTTAAAATAAAAGTTAATTTTGACTTTATTAAAGGTTAATTCATTAAGGACTCGAGTTTCAAACTTGAGTTCAAGCATAACTTGTGATGGGACTGACGAAGTAAGTCATGGAAGAGGTAATTGGACCGACGAGGAAATCCTTCAATGACGAGAAGACACTTTACAGACGAGGAAAACATTTCATTCAATACCATCAGTAAATGACAGGGACGGTTACAAAACCAGTCAGACAGACCGTTGGAGCAAAATTAAAGCCACATGATGAGGCCAGAAAACGTTACCCAAAGGGAAATTAAACCACCATAATTACCCAACGGCTAGATCCTACAACAACATATATAAATCCCTCACATTCCCCCAAAGAAAAGGTAAGAACATATTGAGATTGATACTATTTGATTGCTTATTCTTGAGTGATTCTTGACACTGACTTTAGCATCGGAGACGTTGTGGCAGGCACCACACTGATGACCGTCCTTGAGTAAACATCTTTGCTAGAGGCCCAAGACCATCCTTGTCTGCATTCACTGACTGACGAATTCACACTTCATCAACTTGTTTTTATTAATGACTGAATTTCAACGAGCATATTAACAAGCTAATTAAGCTTGAGATATTCATTAACGATTGTCTTTTTAGGTAAGTCAACTTTTATTAGTTTAAAGTTTAAACCATGAAGGAAAAAGGTTGGATGGTATTTTCCGACGTGAACAACTTAGTTTCTTTATATATACATATATAATTAAAATATCAAAAAATATATATAAATGATATTTCATTTGTAAGGATCATATATATATAGGTTGAAACTCTTTCCAAAAAAAATATTTGTGTATTGGCATATGTAAGATTAAAATGCACTTCATCTATAATTAAGTCTTAGTTTGTAATGTGTTCATGAAGTACAACAAGTGATAACAAGTGGTATTATTGAAGCCACAAAACTGCTCAAGAAATTGCTCAAGAAAAGATGAAACTATAGGTCTCGATACCTGTCAACTTATTGAGAATAAATGAATCTTGATACCCATCTCGACACATCTCAATCCATCGAGCTACAAAAAAACTAAACAGTAATCTTCTATTTCAACCCTTGATGAATTGATCTTTCTAGGAATTCATGCATTAGGGTTCTAGAAGATATAAAAGACATATTTTATGACCATAATCACAAAGACAAAAACACACGCATAACAGGAGTTGCTATGATATTTGTGCACCTAGGGTTTTGTATCAAGCTTCTACTTGTTCATCAAAGCATGGATTGAAGAACTTTACAAAACTACAACAATCAAAATGGTTGATGTGCTATTAATCAGAAAATAAGAGATTTGTGCAAAGGAGAAGTCTGTTACAAAAAGTAGTTCAATTAAGGATTGGAGCTAGCTTCCTTGTAAATTAATAGGTGTTACGGTGTATGTACTTTGGGATAGGGTAAGGTTTTGTAACATCTATTCTTGTTAGTGGATTCTTCGGGAGAAGTAACCTGAAATTCATCCAATGGGATTTTGCGTGCAAGGGTTTTCCTCATCATGATCAAATTGTTATGTCAAACTTATTTTCCATTGCACTTAATTTTACTTTGATAATTTGACTGCACCTTAATTGGATTTTCATGTAATTTGAACTAATTAATAAACTTTAGTAATTGGTTAATTAACTGGGTCAATCTATAGCCCAACAATATTCATTATGATATTTGAGAACATAAAATTAACTATATGATACTTTAATTTTGGAAGCTAGTTTAGATCACGATGAATTATCCAAACTCCTAAAAGCCCCTTAGTCCTATCATATCTACTAAAAAAAAGAACATGTCCCCTACCCCTACTTTGAAAGTGAATTTTTTTTTTCCCCTTTTTGGGGGGAGAAAGGGAATGGCTATACTTATCTATGAAAGTGAACATTTTTTTTCCTCTTTTGGTAGAGAAAGGGAATAGTTATACTTATCTAAATTTTGTGATAAGTGGCAATTAATTAATTCCATATCCTACATAAAAGCAAAAGGTAGATTAAGATAATAAGCGTGCACACATAATAGTGTGTCTCACCCTCTAAGTAGAAATCGTGTGTATTATACTTTATACAGTCTAGTTTTAAGAAATTTCACATATCAGCTTCAAAATACTTTTCTTCTCCCCACAAAAAAAAAAAAAAAAAAAAAAAAAAAAAAAAAACGATATATTAGAAGTCCCTTTTTTTACAAATAAACAAAAACCCACCAATAAATCAATGTCACATGTCACATTTTTCATGAACATATATATATATATATATATATAATCATATAATTTATTATTTCTTTTCTTAGAATTTATATAATGGTCTCACAATATCATGTAAATTAATATTAACCCTAACATTTTTCTCAACTCAAAATTGGACGATCATTTGTATATACAAATTTACAACATCAAAAACTCCAAAATATACTATCATTATAGAACAAACATCATAAATTAAAATTTTATACTACCTTTAAAAAAAATCCAAGAAATCTATTATCAAGATATCTATTATGGTTCAATTTAGTTGAGGGTGGGTGGAAGCTCCATTATGGTTCTTTACTTCATGACTATCATAGCCCATGAACGCGGTAAAGAATCTAAAGGTAGTGAAACTTTTGATTTTGCGACTCAACCCCCAAGCTTTGCAAAAGATATGTGCTAGCATACTGCGGCTCTATCCTGAAGTAGATTACTCAAGTCATAGGATTCTTAATTTCTTATATTTAATTGAGATCTGATAGTCAAAAGATGGGCTATCTATTAATTTCTTCATGTAGGCATCTAGCCTAAGTATGGTCTATGGACAACGACAAATTGAGAGAAGAAAACCATGACCCTCACGGGACTATTAGACAACAATTATGTTATGGATCCGACGTACGTATATGAGATGCCAAAGGTATAAAATTGAGACTCCTGCACTTAGTGTGTTTACATTATTAGTTTCGAAAAAGAAAATTTTCGGCTCTAAACACGTGGTCGCTAAAGAAATCATTTATGTGTAGTTTTAATCACATGATTTTTTTTTTAATGAATTATGTAACTTATTTAAATAATACACATGAATTATCTTATAATTAAAACAATTCTTTTATGTTAACTTTCCCTGTGCATGGTTACCAACTAGTATATATAAAACTTTATATAAAAAAAATTAGTATATATATATGTGTGTATGTGTGTTGTATATATATAATACCAAAGAGGTCAATCTTTATAACAATTAACAATTAATTTATGGTGTTAACCATAGTGACTAATTAATTGTTACTTGTAATTTTTTTTTTTTTTTTTTTTTTTTTTTTTTTGGTGAGAAACAACTTATAAGTTATAAAGAGTTAAGGGTGAAAGAAAGAAAGTGGCTTTAGAAAATTTTCTTTTAAACAAGATTTCAAAGTAGTGACTATATCAATAAGATTCCTTTTAATCACTTGGTGTCAAAATCATGCACCTAATCTTGCCAAAAAAGATCTTATGGGGGTAATTAAGAAAGAGAAGATTAGAAGAAAAAAAAATTAAAGTTGTTATTATGGACCCTTTTTTATTTTTAAAAAGATTATATTTGAGATCATGATTCATGATTCATGAACTTGTCATGACTAGTTTATCAATACCATAATTCCGACCTTACACAAATATGTCTGATTCCTCCCACGCACATTCGTTGCAAGTCCTACTGATGTAACGCATCACGTATTTCAATACTTTGATATCTTCATTTTCAATCACAATGATTTCACATGCTAAGCTGGCTCCTTGCTAGTCCGTTTTGTAATGAAGCATTTCCGACCAGTCTCATCGCTTGTGGCATGCTCTAATGACAATCTACAATTATTCATGTTAGTTGCAAGACCTTGGTACCTGTTAGGTAGCATTTCAAGAAAACCCCCACATGAAACACGCCCTTAAAAACATTCCAATGTATATGTACTTCTCTTGTTGAAAAAGAATAAGCAAAAAAACCTTCTTACTTTTGCCACTATATGCCCTAATGGATGATCACTTGGGCAAATGAGTCACGGCAAAGAACGTGATATTCGCGTGACTTTATTGATGCAAAGACTTAATTTTCAAATTTTGTTTGGATGAGTTGACCCGAAAAAAGACAAAGAAGAAGATTCGATTCATGGACATGGTTGACAAACTGTGTTAATAGTTAACAGTCAAAAATTCACAATCAATCTTTTTCTTTGGCATGAAATTCTTGGTAATATTTATTAATACTTGTCACCAAAGTAAATTGACAATGGGACATATCACATACATGAGGATTCATTTCCACGAATTCACGTGGCCCAGATTTTGATGACAAGGACAAGGTGACTAAGAGCCTAATGAATAACAAAGACAAAGAAAGTCTCTATAAACCAAAAAAAAAAAAAAAAAAATTGACCCTTAATGACGTGATAGATTGTTAGTAACAAGTAGAAAAGTGATATAAATAATAAGTTCAAATGAGAATTAGTACAAACTTACCGACTTAATTATATTTTTTGTGCATTTAGTGTTATTCAGAAAAAATTCTTCACTCAAGCGCTTTCTTCTTTCTTACTCCTTTCTTTTTTAGGGATGAATGGATAAATTTTTCTTCTTTTGGGATGAATGAAGATAAAATAAAGAAAACAAAGGCACATTCGTCTTCCTTAATTGGATCTACCAAAATCACATGTAATCATTTTAAAGAGGATGTCCTGTTTGAGAATCAAAATGTCTTTTAGCCAATTAGCCTTCTCCTATGTAGGCCATGCATAATTTATTTTTTATTAATTTCAACACCGCTATTGAGTCTATTGACCAAGACTGAAATGGAGCTTCACCGTCTTTACTTGATCTGTTTATTTCCCATGCTTCTTCAACATCACTCTAGTAGTCTGGTGGTAATATTTCGATCTAGTACTCTTAATTCTAATATGATTTTTTTTCTTTCTTTTCGAAAAACGAAAAATCGAATAAGAATCTTGATTATATAGAATGTAGTAACTTTGAAATTAAAGAGCTAATTCCTTTTGTCTAATTTGATTGGTTCTTTTTTTCCTAAAAAGTATGCAAAAGTCGCATTTTTGACCGATTGTCCTTTGGCTAGAAAATTTGGTTGGCTTTAATGAAGATGTGCTTATGTAGGAATGAGCTATGTAACTGAGATGAAGCTATGAAATGGAGAATTAATAGGTGATCTGAAGGGGAGTACCTTGTAAACAACCATTAGTGTAGCAGTGTTTACTGTCTCCATGTACCATCTTTGGCTCCAAAGAAATGGAAAAATAATTAAGAAATCAAATTTTGTTTTTAAGTATTGTATTGTTAAATCTGTTTGAGTTTATGAATTATGTAAGGCCTTGGATTAGGATTAGGAATATATTTAAAAAAACTCCCAGCAAAATAGGGTTTTCTGTTTTCACACATTTCATTGTTCATTGCACTTTTAATCCTATCATTCATGGTCATAGTTTCCTTTACAAGTTTATAGTTTACATTCTAAATTCAATGTATCTTCAAGTTTCCATCTTGAGTTTGATGCCATAATATATTCTAATAATATCATAATGTAGACCATAATTTTTAGAATATCGTGGTTTTGTAATATTATTGTTTACCATGGTTTTTAGAGTTCCTATACTAAGCCTAATATAATGCATACATTATATTAGGTTCATTGTAGCTATATTTTAAAATAATAAATATGTACTCATTTAGTACTTAAGTTGTCAAACTGAACCATATTAATTCTTTTAGTTTCACACATGCTCTCTCTCTCTCTCTCTCTCTCATATTAATTTTCTTCTTTCTATTTTAACATATTCTTAAATAGGTTTGCTTTGTATTTTGAATATGTGTCTACAACTATTCATTACTTTCTTCTTCTTCTAATATATTTGTCTAGAACATTTTAAGTTCCTAATTATTTTACCAGGCCTCCCATCCCCATACACACTAAGTAATTACATGAAAGAGTCCCTTTAAGGTTTGCCCTGATTACTAGGAGTTTTGAACCATCCATTTTTGTTATGAATGGAGGTGATTAGGGCCCAGCCTAAGATTATCTATAAACAAATAAATCTACTTAATTCTGTGTGATCAACTAAGTTATCAACCAAGTAAATATTTTTTTAGGATCAACTTCTTGAGTTAATGTGGTGACAAATTGTCATATCAAAAGCCTAAGAATTTATTAATATTGATAAGTTAGATGCAGCCAGTGGGTTATCAATTATCATGACGTACGCCACTACGTCTCATCCCCATTGGTAAGGACA
Source organism: Quercus ilex subsp. ballota (assembly GCA_032727855.1). Taxonomy (NCBI): domain Eukaryota; kingdom Viridiplantae; phylum Streptophyta; class Magnoliopsida; order Fagales; family Fagaceae; genus Quercus; species Quercus ilex. The sequence continues at coordinate 31,959,809 of CM064909.1, forward strand.
TTTTGGAGCTTCCAAAAATAATTGAACTTTTTTTGTTCTTATGTATGACTTGTGGCTGGACGTCGCTAGGGCCCAGCCCATTTGGCAAGGTTTCGTCGACTTCTCCTATTAATGGTACTTTAAGCGCTGCCATTTTTAATTAATATTTTATTACGCTAATAGTTTTCACTTTTTTTAAATATAAGTTTAAGGATAAACTATTTATTTAGTCTCTAACCTTTAAGTTACATGATAATTAAGTCTCTAACCTTTAAAATGTGTCGATTTAATTTCTAACATTTTGATATTGTGTCAAAAATCAAAATAGTCACTGCTGTTAAGTGGTGCATGAAAATACTGACATGACTAACGGTGATATTAAATTATTATATTTTATTACATGTAAGTTGTTACATGTCTTTAAAAAAAAAAAAAAAAAATAGCTTATATTGATATTCATTACCAAAAACTAAAGATTAGTAATTTTCTTTTTCTCTACTTTTCTTTCCTTTGCGTTCTCGGGAACCAAATATGGGTTAAATACCCAGAATTCAAAACTCAACTCATAATGTTACTTACTAGATGGCATGCACAAGGAAATAGCTTCTCTCACAAAACTCCAAGTCCTCGAGGGGTTTGTAGTTGGTGATTTAGAAAGCAACATCAACAATAATCTCCAAGGCCCGCCACCACAGTTTCTTGATGGAATGTGTTTCCCTCAAAAGAGGGACTCATGTTGAGCATCAATACAAGCAACAAGGCTTTCCCTACAGAGGAAGAGCTAAAGGCTCTAACAAATTTTAAGAAAATATGATGCTTGTGTCTCTTTTTTTAATATTTCCCCCAAAATCAGTTCTAATTACTACCCTTATCTCGCATCATTCGTCCTTTTTCTAGAAAGATAATTAGGAAGCCCTAATTCATTTTAGTCCAATGACTCCAATTAGCTTCTCGGGTTTATTTCAAGTCCAATCTCTCTCTCTCTCCGTTTGTGCAAAATCCTAGATCTCTTGTTGTCTTTGTTCTTATGTTATTATTATTTGTAGTTAATTTCATCTATTTGTTGCGTGATAGCATTGATCGCTGGTGTTTTTTTTTTTTTTTTTTTTTTTCTTTGAAAGAGATTAGTAGCTGATGTTGTTATTAAGAGTTGAAAGTTACAGAGAAGTAATGGATTTGGAACCTAGAATTCAAAACTCAACTTAGTGTTAAATTAGACCATGCTTGGTTCCTAGGAAAGCAAAGGAAAAGAAAATTTCTTTTTCTTTTTTTGAGAAAAAGAACATTTTTGATCTTTAGTTTCTAGTAATAATGAAGATCAATATAAGCTAAATCCAATTTTTATATTTTATATTTTTAATTTAAGGACATGTGGTAGCTTCTGTGTTATAAATATAATAATTTAATATCACCATTAGCCACGTCAATATTTTTCATCCACCACTTAACGGCAAGGACCCTTTTGACACCATATCAAAAAGTTAAAGACTAAATTAACACATTTGAAATGTTATGGACTAAATTGACATATAATTTAAATGTTAAAGACCAAATATATAGTTCACCCTAAGTTTAATAAATTGAATTTGAATTTCCTACCAGCAAGTCCAAGAGGCAATTTTCTACAAACAAGATTCAAGAGGCCCAAACTCATTGTAGATACATTACCCATATGCTTGTAGACAAAATAAAAAACTTGTGTTTCAGAGATTAGGTTTTACTTTAGGCTACAATACTTCTAACAAAGTATACATTGTTGTATTTATTTTATATTTGAGTTTAAATGTTATAAACCTAAAGGAGTTTTCTGTATTTTTACTTATAATGCCTCAACCATTATTTTTTTGAGAAAAAAAAAAAGGGAACTCGCGTGTAGCAATCATTATTTAATTTGTTATGTCTCCACTTTACTTATGATAGTTCAACCACTATCAAGAAAAAGGACAGCCGCTTTAACAATAGTAGTAAATTTTTGCATTTTTCAAACTAATAACTACGTAGATTTTGAATGACTAATTAATTAATACAGCACGCAAGAGCCAACATTGCTCTCTTATTATTTCAAAATTTTATATGTTTCCTACCCAAATTGATCCTATTGATCCTGTAATCAACTCTTACGGTTAACTCATTCTACTTTTTCTTTCTAAAAGTACAATGACATATAAAAGTAAAAGTAAAAGTAAAACATCCCCCAAAGAGCAAGAGTTGCTCTACTTGTTGCAAGAGGAATAAGAATGTGAAAAGTGTGAGGAACCAGTTTGTCTACCTTAAGATATGCAAGTGGAGCCCCTCCCTCTAAATTGACAACTTGAATTCTCTTAATCTTTTTTTTTTTTTTTTTCTTTTTTTTTTTTGGGTCAGACAAATTGCAATCGAAGTGAAAGCTAGAGGTCACAAAAGTACAAGAACCCTAGTCTTAATTTCGTTTATATTTCACACAAGATCAAATAAAACCTGACAGGTAATACACATGATTTATGTGGGCGGCTTCACTGTACCCTTTTTTTTTTTTTTTTTTGGGAAGCGCTTCACTGTACTATTTTTAGATTAACTGAATACGTTATTTTTTTTGGGCACATACACAGTTTTTTTTTTTTGTCACAAATTCCACATGGTTGTCTAATGTACGAAAAAATAGACATAATTACACGCCGTGGATCCACCGCAACAATGAGATTCTTGGCATGCGTGTGAAGAAATATGTGGACTTTACCACGATGAATTGAACCTTATGAAGATTTTTGCTTGATTTACAAATCAAGTATATATGATCAAATCAAGTGATAAAATTTATCAAAAAATAATCGAGTGATATCATATTAAACACTGTGTCACCGAAGACTGTGCTCTGTCTTTCCTTATCAACCAAAGGCCAGTGTGTTGTTACTTGTTAGTCTACGATTTGTCCAAAAAAAAAAAAAAAACAATAAATAAATAAATAAAGGTCAGCCTATAGAACTTTCTGGCACTATACAATGATTTCAATTCACCGCGTTCTCACTCAAATAATGGATTAACACAATCATTGTCAAAGGTCCCTTAAAGGCCTTTGGGGTCAGATTTTTGGTCCTAAGCAAGTTAGGAACATGTACTTCTACTATAGGATGGATGGATGATGAATGTACACTATAAAGTTAGTGATTTGTGGGGTAGGTTAGGGTGAAATGATTTTGGTGGGGCTTAGCGGTTTTCTTCTTAATTTATTATTAACTATTTAAGAATGAAAATGTTGTCTTTCTAAATTGGGGGGAAAAGAAATGGGAGAAGAGAAAGGAGTTTAATATTGTTTTATTTTTCTCTTTTTCAAACATCTTAGGGGGGTGTTTGGTAGAGTAGTTTGAAAATTGTTATTTGTAGTTTTTTGAAATACGTGTGGGTGAAAAAGTGTGTTGAAATGCGTGAAATGCTGTTTAAAAAAGTGTTTGATAGTATTTGGTAAGTTAATTTGGGTATAGAATACATCATATCCGGGTCTGGTTATTGTTTTCTATTAAAAAAGTAAATTTTCTCACTCACACATATCATATCACTAAAAAAAAAGTAACTTTTTGTTTTCAAAATATTTACGAATATGCCACTATATTCCTATTCATAGAAAATGAAAATGCCGAAAAGTTATATTCATTTTTTGTATTCAAATCCAACTTTTAAAATACTAAAAAATGAAAACTCAATACAAATGCTATAACCAAACCAGGTTTTTAGTGGTGAGACCTACTAAAAATTGAAAATGAAAACAAAAAACGATGTTTTTTTCAGCTAACCAAATAGGTCCTTATGTTCAGGTTTTTTTTTTTTTTAAATATTTTCTCTAGGTTTTATTTTTTATTTTTTTTTTAATCACTTATGAATTACTATTTTATAATGTACTAGGGGTCTAGAAGTAAATTTATACAAGTTACCTTTTATTCTCTCATTTTTATTCTTAACAAAACAAAAGAGTATTTTATCCCTCTACTTTTTCACCCTCCAACCAAACACACATGAGGGAAACTAAATCTCTTCTATCTCACTACTTTTCCCTCCCCCAACCAAATGAAGCTTGAAATTCCTAGCATATCTGTGTTGAGAGGTGAAACAATGTCTCTAGTGTGTTAGGAGTAAAACAAAACATAAATTTTTTAGGTAAAATGCAAAATCATCCTTAAGGTTTGGACTAATACTAAGTACTAAAAAGGTTTTTCAAAAATATCCAATTTGCTCTCCAAGAACAAATGAAATTTAATACCGTTTGAAAGTTTAATGCTCCTTTGAGTATTCTGCTTCCTTTCTAATAACTTGTTTTGACTGTATAAATTTTATAGTGGCTGCATTTTAGAAATTATATGTGTGAGTGAGTATTTTGGGTAGCCAATGGTAGGTTTTTTTTTTTTTTTTTGAAAAGAATGGTAGATAAATAGTAGCTAAATATGGAGAATAAAATAATAGGAATAAGATAATTTTCAAATGATATTAAGTGACGGTTTGTGAGCAAATTTGATATTTTTTAACTTTATTATTATGATAATACTTTTGAAAAGTTTTGATAGTCCCTAGACTAGCATTAACCTAAACCTAAGGCTAGTTTTTGTATTTTACCTTTTTCTTAAAAGAACTATTTTGATTTTAGATTTATTTTAAAAAATTGTAATAGTTGTTCTTTATTTTGAAATTTTAAATTTTTTTAAAAAAACTAAAACTATCAATTTGAAGATTATATTGAGCAATTAATTAATCAACATATCCCCACCTATCAAATCTTTTTTTCTTTTTAATCGTCATGCCATCTATCTTTTTTTTTTTTTTTTTTTTTAGAGAGAGAGAGAGAGAGAGAGAGAGAGATAATTTCAACATATGGCTCCACTCCTGATGATAATTTTTTGTCATCAGATCAATACACCAATCGGTTTTTGGAGTAAGTAGGAATTGAACTCTAAATCTCTCTTATTCAACCATCAAATATTTTATCAATTGAGTTAACTAGAACCCACCATATTATCTATCTTATATTTTGTTGTATCTATATTCGGGCTTCTTAACTTATATGCTTTGATCGGGATCACCATTTATCAATAAGTTCTCTTTGCAATCTTAACTCTCCACTCTTATCACTGCTGCAATAGCATTGTCATATATGCTTATTTGTTTTGCCATATTTTTTTTAAAAAAAAATTGAGATTAAATGTGAACTCACTACTTTTCATTACAAACAAAAATAAACCAAGGAGAAATCCTGAAATAGTGACTAGTGAGTGATTACACAGTAAAACAGGGGATAATATGGCAATATGCGAATAAATGGTCAGTGGTGGATTTGCTTTCCATTAAATAAAATCTTAATCTTCCTATAAAAATATATTTAAAAAATGGTCGGTGGCGCTACCGCCAAGAACATTACCTTTTCCTCTGCCCCTTTTCCCATTCAAATAATCCAAATATAGGACAAAACTCAAATCTTCTCCTTTAAAAAACAAAGTCAAAAATAAAAAATCAAAACAAGAAAAATTAATAAAAAGATTACTTTAGTCAGTCAACTATAAATTTATTAAAATCAAGATCTTTAATTTATTTTTTTTATTTTTTATTTTTTGTGGTTATCTTCATTAATTCCAATTTCCAACCCCACAAGATCTTTTATTTATTTTTGTTATGGTTATCTTCATTAATTCTAAAGATTGCAAAACTTACCAAGGATCCGGAGTTCGGCTGGAAATTGGAATGGACTAGGAAAGACTTTAAACGGGCTTTATTTTGTCAAAGCATATGGTGAAAGTCTAGCCCAAGGCCTAGGTATCATTAACATTTTCAGGCTGAAAAATGTTCCACCAACCCAAACAATATATTGCAAGGCCCAACCAAACAAATCCTCTCTATTGCTTTGATTGCCATCTATGGAATCACTAGACTTTTCTTTTTTCTTTTTTCTTTTGCTAAGTAATTAAGCAGAATGAAAATAACAGATGAAGCTTCTCACAGAAAAAAAATATATTAATAATAATAATAGATGAAGGTCTTATAAGAATAGGCCCAAGCCCACTCTCAAAGTAACTTAGACAGCCGTTGAGCTCATTTGAAATTTTTAGCCAAAATTTTTATTTGAAATCGGTATATTTTCACGCTTTAGAAAAAACAACTTCCTAGTTCTATTTCATAACTGCACAATTTGCAAACTTTCATGTTTTCGCGTCGCATATTTAAAAAATGCATGTTTTGGCAACAACTTATCCAAACGAGCCATTTCTGAGGTTTCATGTTCCACGTTACTAATTGAACCAAAGTCCATTCGAATACCTTATTTTAACTTTCAATTGTTGGTGATGATAAAGCTCTAAAGAAGATTCGAAAGAATATCCTGTACAAAGATGAAATGGCTTGTGGTTTAGGAAAGAGGACAAAAATAAAGGGGTGTTTGGTTTATATTTTCAAACAATCATTTTTAGTTTTTAAACAACATTTTACGTATTTCAATGCACTTTTTCACCCACACCAATTTTCACAAATGTTTTCAAATAACAATTTTCAGTTTTTAAACACATGTACCAAACGGACCTCTATTACGAGTATTTGGGTTTGTTTGCTTAGGGCCCGTTTCATTGGCGTGGGTTGGGTAGCTTATTAGCTGGCGATGGAACTATCGGGTTGACAAGTGTTATTACTTATTTGTATAAACCATGGCGTCCAAGAAAAAATTTAGGAATGACATAACACAAATATCCTTTTTTTTTTTTTTAGAAGAACGAATATCTAAATTTGTATCATGAGTTCCACTTTCAGTTTGTTTAATCAATAAAATTTTTATTCAAAGAATTTTGAATAAGGGACTTGAATTTGAATCCCTTCTACACTAAAAATCAATTGAACTAATATATTTTCCTAATAATAAATAATAACAATTATAAAAGTTCAAATCGTATATATATATAAAACCCACCAACATAAATAAATAGAGAAATATCGCCGCCACCTTGTAGACCTAATTTTAGGTTACAAACAAATTTAATAGGGTTAAATAAAAAGGAAAAACCATAGATACACCTTTTTATTAAGTAGCTTCAGGATCAGTAGCATCCATTAATAATAGATACAACCGTCAAATAATCTCTCTTCAACAACACAATCTCAAGTAGTTCCGTATTATGAACAAGTAAGAGAAAATGCATAAATTTGCATGATAACAAGAGAGTATGAGGTCAAAAAAATTTGTAGAAGAAATGATGAGTCCAGAAAAAAAAAGAATGGTATTACAAAACCTTCTTAGAAACAGAAAAAAAGAGTATTAGAAATAAATATTTTATTTTTTTAAATGAGGTAAAAACTAATATAAGTTTCTTTAAATGGGTTGAAAGAACATATAACTATCAAATGACTAGGAAAAAAAAAAAACCCTTAGGAAAACAAGAAAACAATAAAGTGACTTTAAATAAAAGGGAAAATAATCCAACCAATATAATGTGACAATATACCTTATGAATCAGTATCTGAAATAGGATAAAGAAATAAGGAAAAATCAGACTTATCATTGGTCTGTGTGTGTATATTTATATATACGCCCGTGCCTCAACAACTTATACAAATGCCTTTATATAGTCTTACAAAAGTTACATGAACAATAAAAGTGAGTATTGCAACCAACAGTAAAAGTAATGACTCTGATACCATGTAAAGACTTGAGGAAATATGCTGAGCGGATGAAGAGAGAAATATGAATGAATATTCTGAAAGAGATATGCTACAAGAATAGAATAACAGTAAAATACAAAACTTTGAATATAAATCTATCTTGAAAACTTAATAAACTTACTTGATTTTTCAAAATTTTGAATAATATTTCAAGCATTGATTCTCATTCAAATACTTGAGAATATTACAAAGGATAATTTTTTTCATATACAAGGGAAGAATTTTAGGGGATCAAGAGAGTTTTCTTATACAAAGGAGGGACTTAGGACTGATGCTTCAAGTGGTTGTATTGAAGCCTGCCTAATACAACTAATACGTATGCCTTATATAAGCTTGCAAAAGTTACATGAGCAGTAATAGTGAATAGTACTGCACAACAAGGTTTTCAGATCTAGACCGTTCATTGAACCGTAAAAAGGAGAGGTTTAAAGTTTTTGAGGTCGAACCGGAGTCGAACCATGATAACGTCATAATTAATTTAATAATTATTTTAGATATATATAAAAACATTAAATTAATTAAAAAAATAGAAAAATTAACTAAAATAGTCTAATTCATTTAAAGAATTAACATTACTTTAAATATTAATCTAATACAAGAATTTATTGTATAAATATTATAAAAATATTAAGTAAAAATATCATTATGTTAATTTCTAATCTAGAATATCTATGTCCACAATATTTTTACAACAAATTATAAGTTGGTTCAAATTTGAACGTATTATTGAGATTACTTTTTTGTTCCAACAATGACAATCAGTAACAACCCATCACTTAAAATTTATTATGAAAATATCATAGGCATAACCTTTCTCTTTCTAACCCAATACTAATTTAAAATCTTTTTCTTTTTATTCCCTCCATTCACCTGCCACTCAACAGCAACACATCACATTTGGATCAAGACATCAACTTTACCTTTTTTTTTTTTTTTTTTTTTTTTCCCCAAGGCTTCCATTTCCCAAGGTTTAATCTACACTACACCTTAAAAAAAAATCTCTGCACTAAGTCAGCCTTTAACTTCTACATATTTTTCCCCTCTTTTGTCTTCTTAACCTTCATTTCTTCCGCCACTCCAACTTCCCAGTTCGTACCTTTTCTTCTTTTTACCTTTCTTTAGTTTTCTTAAACCAGTTTACACAACATCTAGACGGAGTAGAGGCAAGAAAACAAGACAGAGAGAGAAAGAGAAGAAGATTAAGAAAAAAAGTTCTGGATAGAGGACAAACGAGAGACAGAGCTAGCAAGATAGAGATGATGGGATCTCAATATTTTTAATGTTTGATAGCATCTCATAATGGTTGAAGCTTCAAACATGGTGATAAGGTGTTGTGAGCTTCTAATTTTTTTTTTTTTTTTTTAAGAAGCGTTGATCTGAACTATGAGAATCGTTCACAATTCTCAAATCCAGGCGATTCAACTGCGGCTCTTACGGTTTCATGCTTTTTGTGCATAGAACGGTTCTGGTGGTTAAAAGAACCGTGTTAGTGAGAGGTTTTCGGTTATCCGGGTCAGACCGTACTGTCCAGTCCGGGTCTAAAAACCTTGCTACACAATAACAAATAAATAGTTGGGCACAGTAATTGTCAAAAATAATTTAATGATTCTTTGTATGAACAATAATTGCATGATGAATAGTAATAGTTAGTGTTAGTTTATAGTTTAAACTAGATTAGCCCATTGGGCTTAACCTAGTATATTGTACTTATAGTTTACTCATATTACTTGTACTGTACACATACCTAACTTATATAAAACTCTCTATTGTACATTATTATTTACACATCAATATACAGACTATTCAGTCTTTCTCTCTCACTTTATATTGTTAACATGGTATCAGAGTCATTCCTCTGACTTTCTAGTTCCTGTGGACATCTCTGACGTTCTTCTGCTACCCTCGCTTTCATCCAGTAGTCACTGTCAGAAGCGAGTCACCGCCGTCATGCCCACAGCCCCTAGAACACTCAGATTTCGTCAATTTTGTTGATCAAACTGCCAAAGTCAAGGCATAGATTGACAGATCTACCGATCCCGAGCAAAACCCAACCAAGAACCGCCAAAAACCACCTCACACGCGCCTACAGGTGCTGGGTGAAGTTTCTACCTGACGAGCATGCGCTCCACATGCCGCCACACGCCGTCAGTCTCTCACGCGTGCCTCACATGCTAGGAACAGCGCCATCATGGTCTTCCACGCTCCTACTTCGTTTCTCATCCTGCCACGCCAGCCCTAGGGTGACATCACACTACCACGTCAGCACACTTCAGCATCCCACATCAGCACACATCAGCATCTCGAGCCGTTGACCAAACCGTTGACTTTTACCAAGTCGTTGGCTTTGACGAGTTGTTGACTTTGACCAAGCTGTTAACCGTTGACTTTGACCAAAGTCAAAATATTTCAACAGGGCTTGTCTTACTCATTTTTTGCTTAGATTCCGATTTTGGGCTCCGTTTCTTCATTTGAGGTCTCTAAACCCCACTTTTTAGTCATTTTCTTCATTTTGGCTTAACAAAACGAACGAGATATCATACGTACTATCACCATTATATTGAATGGTCCTACTAGCTATCATGCATGGTCTCAGAATATGATTGTCTTTCTCAAGGGTCATAAACTGTGGAGATATGTGACTGATTCAATTTCTAAGCTAGTAACAAAACCTAAGTCCAAAGCCACAGCTGTTGAAGATGCCTCCAAGATTGATGTTATAGCGAATGATTATGAAGAACACCTAAAGGAATGGGAAAGTATTCAGAGTAAGATCTTGTTTTGGTTTATCAATACCTCTGTTCCCTTCATTCATAATCTTCCTCCTCATCTTAAGACTGCTAAGGTTGCTTGGAAATTTCTGGCCGATCGTTATAATTGCACTAATGATTCAAGCCTAGAGTTCCACATTGAATCAAAACTTTATCAAATGCGCCAAGAGACAGCTCAGTCTATTTTTTATTTTTATTCTCAGACTTCTACTATGTGGGAACAACTCTCCGCTACAGGTCCTCCACTAGTGTGTTCTAAGGACATTGAGCTATTTGTCAAATATCAGGATCGTCATAAATTTATGCACTTCATGATAGGTTTAAGTGAGGATTTTGAGCCTACTAGGGCTTCTCTGCTTAGTTGGTCTCTTACTCCTTTTCTTGATGCTGTAGTCAAGGAGCTCATTTCTGAGGAGAACCGTCAGCCTACTCATCACATGTGATCATCTGATCATGTATTGGCTACACCATCTCCACAACCTCCTATTGCTGCATTCACTACTCCTCCATAAATAAACTCTAGGCGTCCCACCTCTCAGTCTTCCAAAGGTACTCGCTGTGAGTTTTGTCGTGCCAAAGGCCATGACATCTCAGTTTGTCACAAACTGCAGAAATTTATGCAAGAGTAGAATAAAGCTTCTCTTCCTTGGGCAGCTGTTGTATGTCCTTTAGATCCATCAATTCCTACAGGTCCATCTTTGGCTTCCTCACTTACTACGGCTGATATTGAGGCAATAATTCAATTGGTTTTATCCCGAACTTCCACTGCCCTTTCTATCACCTCGAGTATACAACCTTGGTTTTTTGATACTGCAAGTTGTAACCATATAACTCCTGATGAATCCCAATTTTCTGATAAGGCACCCTTAGAACACCCCATGACCATTTACACTGTTGATGGAACTCCTATGCCTGTTTGTCATAAAGGAACAATCTCTTCTCCTTGTTTATCCCTTAGTGATACTTTTCATATCCCAAAGTTATCCCTTAATTTGCTTTCTATTGGTTAACTTTGTGAATTAGGCATAGATCTTCTATTTACTAATCATGGTGTGGATGTGCAGGATTCCCGAACGGGTCAAGTGCTTGGGACAGGCTGTAAGGTTGGTCGCATGTTTGAGGTTCATGACTTGAAAATTCCTTCACAAGTTGTTTTTACAACTGCTACCACTGCCACCCCCTCACCTGATCTATGGCATGCTCGTCTTGGTCATCCATCCTTATCTCGTCTTCAGTTGTTAACTTCTCAAGGTCATTTAGGTTTAGTTCAATTTCAAAATTTTGATTGTACTTCCTGTCATTTTGGCAAACAAACAAAATTGTCCTTCAATAATAGTGACTCCTTTTCTTCTGCACATTTTGATCTTATACATTCTAATATTTGGGGTCCTGTACCTATTCCCACTGAGGGAGGATCTAGATATTTTGTCATATTTGTGGATGATTTTTCTCGATATACTTGGATTTATCTACTTCACCATAGGTCTGAACTTATGTCTATTTACCAAACATTTCATAAAATAATTAAAACATAGTTCAATTGCATCGTCAAAGTCTTTCGATCAGTTAATGCTCAAGAATATAATGATAAATCTTTCCTATCCTTTTTAGACAATCATGGTACCTTTCCTTAGAGGTTTTTTCCTTACACCTTTCAACAAAATGGTCATGCAGAACGAAAACATTGTCACATTTTTGATGTTGTCTGCACCCTTCTCATTTATGCCTTTCTTCCTGAACACTTTTGCGGTGAGGCCGCACTCATTGTTGTGTACACCATTAATCGTATTCCTTCACCAACTACACACAACAAATTATCATTCGAGCTTCTTTATGGTCAAACCCCTGACTACTCCTCTCTTCGGGTTTTTGGTTGTGCTTACTTTGTTTCTTTTCCTCCTTATGAACGAACAAAGCTCCAGCTTCGTGCTCATCTCTGTTGTTTCCTTGGTTATGGTGTATCTTAAAAGGGGTTCCGCTGCTATAATCTCATTTCTCATCGCCTTCGTGTCTCCCATCATGTTGAGTTTTGGGAACAGCATCCTTTCATGAATCTTCGGCAGTTTCCTGCGTCCTCTTCCTTAGAGTCTCCCATTTTTACTGATCTTTTCCTCCCTCTCTATCCTGAACTTGTGGAGGATTCTTCGACATCGACTGCTTCTCCAAACGGCTCATCTCTGATTCTGTCCCCAGCATATGACCTGCCTGTCTTGGATCTTGTGGCACCACCCTCTCCTAAGTCTCCTGTTGGTCCTGAACTTCATCGTTCCACTCAGGTAAGCATTCCTCCCCCTTATCTCACTGATTATCACTGCTCTTTTGCTCTTGCCACCCTCTATGAACCTCACACCTATTGTGAGGCCCATACTGACCCTCTTTGGCAGCAAGCTATGTACGAAGAACTAGATGTCTTTCATAAGTATCACACTTGGGACATGGTTGATTTTCCTCCTGATCAGTCTATAGTAGGTTGTAGATGAGTTTACAAGATCAAGACCAAGGCTGGTGGATCTGTTGAACGATACAAGGCTCGCCTAGTTACCAAGGGCTTTACTCAAGAGTATGGCATTGACTATGAGGAAACATTTGCTCTTGTTGCTCACCTTACATCTATCAGATGTCTCATTGTTGTGGCTGTTGTTCGCCATTGGCGTCTTTATCAAATGGATGTGAAGAATTCTTTCTTGGAGACCTCCAAGAAGAAGTGTACATACAACCACCCCTTAGCTATCCACACTTAGGCAATCAAGTTTGTCACCTTCACCGTGCTCTTTATGGCCTCAAGCAGGCTCCTCGAACTTGGTTTGAAAAGTTTAGCTTAGTTGTTGCTTAGCAAGGTTTCTCTTCGAGTCCTCATGACACTACTCTCTTTGTCCGAAGATCCTCTGCTGGTATCACTCTTATTCTTCTTTATGTTGATGATATGATTATTACTGGAGATGATTCTGTAGGTATCCGCTCTCTTCAGCACTTCCTTAGTTAGCATTTTGAGATGAAAGATTTGGGCACTCTCAGCTATTTTCTTGGGCTTGAGGTTACCTCATCCTCTAATGGATACTTTCTCTCTCAAGCTAAATATGCTTCTGATCTTCTCTCCAATGCCAGTATCACCGACAACAAGGCTGTTTCCACTCCCTTGGAATACAATGCAAAGCCCACACCCTTGGATGGTGAACCTATATCCGATGCTACTGGCTATCGTCAGTTGGTTGGTAGTCTGATCTATCTCACTGTTACTCGTCCAGATATTTCACATGCCATGGGTATGGTTAGTAAGTTTATGGATACCCTTCGTTCTATCCATTATGTTGTCGTTCTTCAAATTCTCTGATATGTCAAGGGCACACTTTATCATGGTCTCCACTACTCCTCTTAGTCTTCTCTCAAGCTTCATGCTTATTCAGATGTGGACTAGGCAGGTGATCCAATTGATCGATGCTCTATCATAGGTTTCTGTTTCCTGTTGGGTACTTCTCTTGTCTCATGGCGTAGCAAGAAGCAAGATGTGCTTTCCCGTTCCAGTATTGAGGCTGAGTATCGTACCTTTGCCGACACCACCTACAAGCTTGTCTGGCTTCGCTAGCTCTTGTCTGGCTTCGCTAGCTCTTGGCTGACATAAATACTCCACAGCCCACTACCACTCCTCTTTATTGTGACAATCGTAGTGCTATCTACATTGCTCATAATGATGTCTTCCATGAACGCACCAAGCACATTGAGATCGACTGCCACATCACTCATTAGCATCTCCAGAATGGCAATCTCAAGTTATTCTTCATCTCCTCTGCTGACCAGCCTGCTGATATCTTCACCAAGACTCACCCGCCTGGTTATTTTCGAGATCTTATATCCAAACTCCAGTTGGCTTCCTCCTTACCACCTCAAGTTTGAGGGGGGATATTAGTGTATAGCTTAGATTAGATTAGCCCATTGAGCTTAGCTCAATATACTGTACTTGTAGTTTACTCATATTACTTGTACAACACACATACCTAACCTATATAAGATTCTCTATTATACATTATTATTTACACATCAATATATGGATTATTCAATCTTTCTCTCTCACTTTATATTGTTAACAATTATGAATAATTTTTTGATATGTCCAAAATCCTATAGTAACTTCAATAATTCTAGATACGGTGAAAGGTCTTCAATAATTTTTGATATTGAGATTGTAAAAGTGAAAAGCTTGAATATATAATTTTGATTCTTCTACCAGAGAAAGTGATACCAAATAGTTAAAAGCTTCAATAATTTTGATAATGCTAATTCTTGTGCTTCAGAGGACTATTCATGTTATAGTAATGTCATGAATAATAAAAGTTACATTATAAGTGTCAGAGCCTTATTTTTACATTTACTGTTACAAAATATTAGGTTCTTAAAAAGGTTTTTCAGAAGAGGTCCTTGAGAATATTTTTTAGAAACCAAAAACTATGCCTCTCTAAGTCCCCCATTCTCCTTATCAATCTCTAAAAAGCCTCCTTTTGTATAAGAAAAATTATCCATGTAATATTTTCAAGCATTTGAATGCAAATTAGTATTTGAAAAGTATTATTCAAAGCTTTCAAGAATCAAGAATAAGTTTATATTCAAAGTTTTATATTATACTATCCATATAAACACCCAAGGAGAATACGGTGAGTGGATGAAGAGAGAAATATGGATGAATATTATGAAAGAGATATGCTGCTAGAACAAAATAACAATACAATATAAAACTTTGAATATAAATCTACTTTGAGAATTTAAAAACTCACTTGATTCTTGAAAAATTTTAATAATACTTCAAACACTGATTCTCATTCAAATACTTGAAAATATTACAAGGATAATTTTTTCTAATATAAGGGTAAGATTTTTAGGGGGTGTTTGATACTGTTTTTTAAATAACAATTTTCAATATTTAAATAATATTACACGTATTTTCATATACTTTTTCACTCATACATATTTTCACAAAATAACAATAACGTTACTATAAATCTCTTACAAACGGACCCTTAGAGATTAATAAAGAGAATAATAGGAGTAGGGACTGAGAGAGGCTTTGTTTTTGGTTTCTAAAGAACTTGCCTAATACACCTGACATGTATGCCTTATATAGGCTTAAAGCATTCACATCAGCATGTGTATTTTACACATCCATTTTTACACTAAAAACCTACTTTTTCTATTTTACATATTTACTTTTACAAAACACCCACATCAATTCATTTATTTTACAAGATATTTCAATAAAATATTCATTATACTCTATTTTTTTATTATTTATCTCTACCTACCTCTCTTAAATACACGCTCTCTCTCTGTTTCCACCCATTTTCTGATTTCTTGCTCTCTCTCTCTACAACCATCTCTCTGCCTTCCTCTTCCAAATCACAAAACCCATTCGCTGAAACCAATCCAGCTCTCCGTCGATCCAACTCGCCGCCGATGTCCTCCACCGATTCGGCCTCCCTCTGGCGATCCAGCTCTCCGTCCCTCTTTCCTTCGCCCCTCCCTCTCTTCCTCCACCACCGATCCTTCGCCTCCCACCCCCAACCGACGACAGCAATGGAAAATCTGGCGGATCGGGCGATAGAACTAGTAGCAGATCCGGCTCCGTTAGGCATTTCACGTGAGTTTTCCGTTGAGTATGGTTTGGGCTGGGTTTTCCGGTGGGGTTGTACTGTTTTTGGGTTGGGTTTACCGGTGAGTTTTGATTGATTTTGAGTTGAGTTTTCTGTGGGTTAGTCTTGATTTTGAGTTGGATTTTCTAATTGCTTTTCTGTTATTTTTGGTTTAATTTTCTGTTGATTTTGGTCTAATTCTCTGTGCTACGTTGCGGTGGTTGGTGGTGGCGCTGGGTTTGGTGGTTGGTGGTTATTCTGGCGTGCTGGGTAGTTGATAATATTATTTTAATGTATACACGAGCTACAGTACCCGTGTATATTTGCACGGGTACTGTAGCTCATGGAAATATATACACGGATTTACACATTTTTACACCCACTAATGTGGGTGTTTTTTTGCTCAAAATGTGTAAATTTTGTACTGTACATCTATTTTAGAAGATTATAGCTGAGCTGCTGCGAATGCTCTTACAAAAGTAAAATGAACAGAACTGCCCTGTGACAAATAAATAGTGTCCCACAGTAATTATTAGAAATAATTTCATCTATCACTATGCAGTACTGTTCATTAAAATTTTCATTTTAATTATTCATGTAACTTTTGTTTGCTTTCTTGCACCAAGAATTTGCTACTGATATGTTTACCTTGCCAGTAGAGATTGAAATCAGGTGCAATATTCTCTAATGCAATATCTTCCTTCCCTCTCACAATTTTTTTTACCCTTTCACTTTTTTACTTCTCTTAATTTTGTCTTAAATTTTTTTAATCAATTATTGAGATTGAATTTTTTTTTTTTTTTTTCAATTCTCAATCTTAGAGATTGAGAGGTATTGCATTATGTGAAATTTCAATCCTGCTAGTATCTCATGATGTTGAATGACAGCCTTAAGTGTCGCCATCCATGGAGCTGCGCCGTTGGCAAGGTCAAGAAGTGGGTTTGTAAATAGTAGATCTGTTTCCCTAGCTTTGAAATGACGATTTGTGGCTTGTGGCATCTATTTGTAGCTGTGGTTTAGGAACGTGGAAGCCCATTTTGCTGAACATGTGGTTGTGGGTTTGCAAATGCCACATGCTGGCAACATATACTAAAAACAAAATAAGTGTACTTTTATTTATTTATTTAGAATTTTAACATATAATGTCCGCTCCTGATAATAGCTATTTATCATCAGACCAAGGTACCAATCAGTTTTTGGTATAGGCGGGAATTAAACCCCAGATCTATTTTTCAACTATCAGAAACTTTATCAATTGAGCTAACTATAACCCAATTAGTACTACTATTAAAAAAAAAAAGAAAAAAAAAAGGTTGTTAAAAAATTGACCTAATATGATGTGGTATGTATATATCATAATTTAATACATTAAAATAGTACATAAAATTTCTCAAGTCCCACTAAAAACCGGACTCCTTCCAAAAAATGTGATTAAATAAGCCATGGTTAATTTATTTTTATTTATTTTTATTTTTTTGTTAATAATGGTATCATCATGATTTAAAAAAAAAAAAATTAATGAGCAAATACAAGTAAACAACCATAGTTACCAAATGATGATGCAAAGAATCAATAGTTGAGCTCCTCGTCATAGTGAATGGAGGATGCTGTGAATGGGGTCATCTCTGTAGATGGAAAACTTGCAAAATGAACTGGGTGGAAGAGTAACACACCGTGTGGCATCAGCCAAACCGCCTCTGATGCTTAAGTTAGTAAGGGAGAAAGATTCTTGAGAGAAAAATAATGGAGAGTGATTTCGTAGAATATTTGTGTGTACCTTTAACTTCTGTTACCTTCTCTTTTATAGTTGTGTGTCTCATTAATGGGCAATGATATGCTCCATTGTACCAATTCCCCCTTCATTGCACTGATCACATCCTTCCCCCTTCCAGCCAAGTTCAAAATGCCACAAGTAGAAGCATACAATGGGTTGAAGGACCCCCTACACCACCTAGAGTCGTTCAAAACCCTTATGCACCTATAAGGGGTTCTAGATGAGATTATGTGCATGGCATTCTCTACTACACTCGAAGGGCTAGCGCGGGTATGGTTCAGCAAGCTGGCCCCTAACTTAGTGTCCACCTTCAAGGAGTTAAGTGGACACTTTGTCACTCACTTTATTGAGGGCAGAGGTACAAAAGATCCTCAGTGAGCCTACTGAACATTAAACAGCAGGAAGATGAGAGCCTAAAGTCATACATAACCCGTTTCAACAAAGAGGCCTTCTTAATTGACGAAGCTGACAACAAGGTTCTCGTCACTGCATTCACCAACGGGTTGCAATCTGGAGAGTTCCTCTTCTCTATCTATAAGAACAATCCAAAGATGATGGCTGATATGCTGTATAAGGCCACGAAGTACATGAATGCTGAAGATGCAATGATCGCCTGGGGGGGGGGGGTAGACTGAAGAAGAGGGAAAGGTAAAATGACCTTCATCTAGTCAAAGGAAGAAAATCGGCCCGAACGAGCGACCGAAGGGACAACAAGAGATCAAGGCCTTCGTTGGGGAGGACGATGAACTTCACTCCTTTGAATGCCCCGTTGGATCAGGTCTCATGCAGATAAGAGACGACGCGGCTTTGAATTGGCTGGATAAACTAAAGGGTGATTCGAACGAGAGGCCTAAAAACAAGTACTGACGTTTCCACCAGGATCATGAGCATGACACTTTCGAGTGCTACGACTTCAAGCAGTAGATCGAAGCCCTCATCAAGTAAGGGAAGTTACAGCGATTCGTCAGGGGTGGAAAGAACCCACCAAGGGACCCCGAACCTAACTAGCAAGTTGAAGAAAGACCCAGAGCCCCGCTCAAGGAGATAAGGGTGATCGTAGAAGGGAACACAATGACAGGATCCTCTAAAAAGGCAAGGAAGACGTACTTATGAATGGTGTAGAGTATCCAGATCTCTGGACGGCAACCTAAAGTGACCAGGGTCGATAGCCCAGCCATCAGCTTTCATAGAAGTGGATGCTAGATGACTACACCACCCTCACGACGATGCCTTGGTTTTCAATCTGTCAATTGTAGGTTTCAACACCCGATAGGTACTAGTAGACAACGGAAGCTTAGCAGACATCCTTTACTACCTTGCATTCCAACAAATGAGGGTCGACAAAGAGTATCTCCTGCCTTCAGACACACCCTTAGTCGGATTCGGTGGCACCAAGGTCTTTCCCGTAGGAACCATCACTTTGCTAGTAACCACTGGGACGTACCCTCAGTAGCTCACTAAGGAAGTCAATTTCCTGGTTGTTGATTGCTTCTCTACCTACAACGCCATCATTGGCCGACCTAAGCTTAATGCGTGGAGAGCAACCACGTCCACATACCACCTGCTGGTAAAGTTCCCAACAGAGTATAGGATAGGAGAAGCACGAGGGGACCCAATGGCCGCCCATGAATGCTACATTGTCATGCTAGAAATGGATGATCACTTGCCGGCTTTGAACATCAAAGAAATGAGAATTGCAGTAGAGCCAACAGAAGACTTAGAAGAGATCTCCTTGAACGATGATATCCCAGGCCAAACCACTCGTATCGGCACGCAGGCTGACCCTTCGATTCGCAAAGAGCTTGCCCTCTTCCTAAAGAACAATTAGGACGTCTTCGCTTGGAGCCACAAGGACATGCTAGGCTTCAGTCCAAATACCATGGTCTACTGGCTCAATGTATACCCGTCCTTCCCTTCGGTCCGACAGAAGAAGAGAGTCTTTGCCCAAGAAAGAGACAAAGCCATAGCCGAAGTGGTGCACAAACTACTGGAAGCAGATTTCATTAGGGAAGTCTACTACCTAGAATGGTTAACCAACATGGTTATGGTCAAAAAAGCAAATGACAAGTGGAAAATGTGTGGATTTCACTGACCTTAACAAGACACGCCCTAAGAACAGCTACCCACTCCCGCACATCGACCTCCTCGTAGACTTTATGGCTGGTCACCAGCTGTTAAATTTCATGGACGCCTTCTCCGGGTACAATCAGATTAGATTGGATGAAGTAAACCAGGAGAAGACCTCATTTGTCACGAGCCAAGGACTTTTCTGTTACAAAGTCATGCTGTTTAGACTAAAGAACACAGAGGCAACATACCAAAGGCTTGTGAAACAAGAAATTCACCCAGAAGATTGGGCAGAACGTCGAAGTATACATAGACAACATGCTTGTAAAGAGCGCAAGGGAAATTAACCACCCAGACAATCTTCAGGAAACGTTTGAAACCCTTCACCTCTACGACATGAAGCTCAACCCTAGTAAATGTGTGTTCAGTGTAGAGTCAAGAAAATTCCTAGCCTTTATGGTGTCACAACGCAGTGTGGAAGCCAATCCTGACAAAGTTTGAGCCATATTAGAGATGAGTCCTCCAAAGAACACCGAAGAGGTGCAAAGCCTGAATAGTAGGGTGGCGGCCCTCATCAAGTTTGTCTCCGAGGTAACGGATAAGAATCTACCATTCTTTAAGATACTAAAGAAGGCTTTCAAATGGACCGACGAATGCCAGAAGGCTTTTGAGGAATTGAAGGCGTACCTTGCGTTCCCACCATTACTTAGTCCATCCAAACTCGGTGAAGAGCTCTCCCTTTACTTAGCTGTGTTATCAACGGCCGTTAGTTCTGCTTTTATCTGAGAGGAAGACCGTACGCAGTTACTCCTTTACTACACCAACCGAATGCTCCAGGGAGCTAAAGGAAGATATCCCCCAATGGAGAATCTGGCCTTTGCACTAATCACAGCTACCCAAAACTCAAGTCGTACTTCCAAGCACACACCATAGTGGTCTAGACGGACAAACCACTACGAAAAGCAATGAACAATCCAGAGGTAGTAAGGTAACTAGTTCTATGGGGGATAGAACTCAACGAGTTCGACGTTCGATACGGACCTAGAACCGCGATCAAGGCACACGTTTTAGCTGACTTCATTGCCGAGTTCACATCGAAAGAAGATAAGGAGGACATGCTAGTGACATGGATGATATGGACAGATGGTTTGTCCAACCAACAGGCCAGAGGAGCTAGGGCCCTGCTACAGTCACCAAAAGGAGATACGATTGAGTGTGCAGTCTGTCTCCAATTCTTAACAACTAACAATGGAGTGGAATATGAAGCGGTCCTTTTAGGCCTTGACCTGGTTAAAGCAGTAGGGGCCATGTCAGTAGTTATACACTGCAATTCGCAAGTGGTTGTCAGGCTCATCAATGGTGACTACGAGGCCAAAGGCGACGGATGAGAGAATATCTGAGCGTGATAAAAAAAAAAAAAAAAAGGTAAGCGAAGGGCTCTCGGCTAAGTTTGTGCAAATCCCAAGAGAAGAGAATGAGCAGGCAAACCATTTGGCCAAAGCTACATCTGTAGAGTGTATGGTCATCACTAATCAGGTACTATCATTTTTCCAATATTCTTCTACCATTGATGAAGTAGAGATATAGGTGATCCCTATAGGAGCCGGCTAGATGACACCAATTGTATCCTATCTCAAGAATGGGACGCTTCTAGAAGACCACAATGCTTCTCGTAAGCTGAAGGTACAATCGTTACGTTTCATACTAATCGGGGATGTCCTTTACAAGAAGGGCTTATCTTATCCATATATGAGGTGCCTAGCCCTTGCAGAAGTAGACTATGTCATGAGAAGTCCACGAAGGAGTATGTGGAAACCACTCGGGGGCACGCTTGCTGGTCTACAAGTTGATACGAGCAAGATACTATTGGCCCACTATGCAGAAGGACACCCAATCCTACGTGAATGTGTGTAACAAGTGCCAACGCTTCAGCAACATCATACGATAGCCATCGGAGGAGCTTACACCAATGAGCGCCCTCTGGCCATTCGCCCAATGGGGATTGGACATAGGAGGACCCTTCCCCATGGCGACGTGGCAGCTTAAGTTCCTTGTTGTAGGGATCGTCAACTTCACCAAATGAGTTGAGGCAGAACCATTGGCTACTATCACAAAGAAGAATGTCTAAAGCTTCGTCTTGAAGAGTATCATTTGCTGCTTCGAGATCCCTAAGGTCTTCGTCTCTGACAATGGAAAACAATTCGACAACGACGCGTTCAGAGATTTTTGCCAACAATTGAGGATCAAGAACCACTACTCCTCCCTCGCCCACCCTCAGGCCAATGGACAAGTTGAGGTTACAAACAGATCCTTACTCAAGATGATCAAAACTCGACTCGAAGGGGCAAAGGGTATATGGCCGAGTGAACTACTCGGTGTCCAGTGGGCATACAGGACGACAGCTCGCACACCTACAAGGGAAACACCTTTCCACCCTACATTCAAGAATGAAGCTATCATCTCGGCAGAAGTTGGACTGACCAACTATCGGATATCCCACCATAATGAAAACCAATGAAGGGGAGATATGCCTTCAATTGGATCTTCTGGACGAAGTCAGAGCAACGACAAAACAGCAAATCACTCGTTATCAGGACCTGATGGCAAAACACTACAACACCAAAGTAAGGTCTCATCATTTTTGGGTTAGGGACCTAGTCCTAAGGAAAGTAACAACGGCTACCAGAGACCCCGTATAGGGCAAATTGGGCCTTAACTGGGAAGAACCTTATAGGATCGTAGACTACCATAGAAAGGGACCTACTACCTAGAGACCCTCGACGGACAAATGCTCAATCACCCCTAGAACACCAAGCACTTGAGGAAATACTACCAGTAGTAGACAAGTGCAGCCTATTTTATCGCTTCCTTTTCTTATTTATATTAAAGTTAAATATTGAAAGATGTTGAAGTTTTAAGGATATTAAGTTTTTTTATAAGCTTTTCTTATTTATTTATAAGACTTAGAAGGATTATGAAAAACATTGTCTTACTATACCCTTCAATGAATCGCCCATAAACTTTACTAAGTCCAACCTACGGGATGGACGGATGACCGAGGATACCAACGGGTACCTGGTCTAAAAAATTTTGCTAAGTCCTACCTTCGGGATGGACGGATGACCAAGGATACTGACGGTTACCTAGTCTCAAGAATTATACTAACCCCTACATACGGGGTGGACGGACGACCAAGGATACCGACGGGTATCTAGTCTTAAGAATTATACTAAGTCCTACCTATGGGGTGGACAGACGACCAAAGGGTACCAATAGGTACATGGTCTCAAGAATTATACTAAATCCTACCTACAAGGTAGACGAACAACTAAGGATATTGACGGGTACTTGTTCTCAAAAGTTTTGCTAAAATCCTATCTACAGGATGGATGGAGGACCAAGGATATCGACGGGTACTTAGTCTCAAGAGAGCCACTAAGTAAAACCCGCAAATATTACTACAGGACAAACGAATGAATTAAAAGATCAACAGCTAGCAAAGGCACAAACACGACGAGGGCATATCCACAATCACAGTAAAAATAAAACAACAAGTATAAGTAATGGATAAAAAGCAGTAGATATAAAGCCAATAGGGTAAATGTTTTTACATAAAGCCTAAAAGAAGGGGCATTTACCACTATCTTACAAATAAACTTATAAAAAAGAAAGAAGAATTAAATACAACTCAAAAAAAGAAGGGAAAAAATCAGAACGGGGGAGCATTGGAGACGGGATCATTCGCGGTTGTTGGGCCATCTGAAACAGGCGGGACCACGGGAGCCGTCGGGCCTTCAGGAGTAGGTTGGACGACGACCTCAACATTAAGGTCCTTCAATTCCTGCTCGACAATGTGGATGGAGTCGTCGATGTCATCGCTGACGGTGTCGTTTCTTCCAGGAGTCGGTGGGACGGTGTCGTCTATGGTGACCTGGGACAAGTCCAGATCCAGGTAGACGACTGTAACCTGTTTCAAGTAGTCATCAAATCCTTCACCATAAAAGACACCGCACTCATCGAAGAAAGGCTACGAGATTCGGAACGCTGCCATAGCATTAACTTTAACCTTGTCCATTATCTCATAAAGAGTGGCCAACTCCATCGTTAGGTTTGTGTTCATTTTCTCTACCTCCTCACCACAACGGGTCTCCTCTTTAAGAAAGGCAAGCTTGGCTGTCAGCTCCGTGTTAAGAGTACGAATGACCTCCTTGTACTGATCCCTTTCTTCGTTATCTATTTCTTGACGTTTACGGAACTGTTGGATCACCCCTTTGTTGGCCATGCATCTGTCCTAGAGAGCCCTCATCCGCACCATCGTCTGAAATAAATAAATAAATGACGGTTAGAACAAGTATACAAAAATTATGTAACACTAAAAGTGATGGATATGTACCCTCGACAGGTCATAAAAACCAGAAGCCCCCAGGTCCTCTAAGGTGTGCTCACCACAGGGTTCCAAGTCTGTCTCCTTGATGATCGAATTGACCATCCCAAAGGTGTAGTCTTTGTGGGTAACCAACTTTTGGACGGGGCCAGGGACGATGGGGCCCTTCCCCATCATCAAACCCTTTCCAACCCCATAGTGAGGGGGTGGAGGGGACTTCTGCTACTGGTCCCCAACAGATGGGCCCGTCCCCTTCTTGGACAAACGGTCGTCCTTGGCATTGCTCTTTCTCTTGGGGGAAACTTTAGAGGCCTCTTTGGGGGCCGACGCGGATGCCTTCCCTTGCTGCTTGCGTGCAATAGTGGATTTCCCCATCATGGCCCTCTGCTTGCCTACATCCATCTCTAAAAAAAAAAGAGTGATGGAGAAAGTTAGAAAGGTGATGGACGGATTAAAAGGTTGACGAATACGAAAACTTACGATGATGTGAAAAGGCGTGTACCCGTCGGGCTACAACAGTCGGCTCTGGACCACCACAAAATGCGTGGAAAGTGTCAAGGGTGACCAAGTCCTTCCACTTCTTCTGCTCGAAGGGGATTTCCAAAACACATCTAATGAAGCCCTCTTGTTCATCGGTAATTTGCGAACAGATTTGAGTTGGAAACAAAAAAGAAAGGTGTTAAATGCATAACTAAAACTGACTAGGTGGTGAAAAAAAAATATGGATGACACACCTGACTCCCTCACAATACCCCAAGTATTGTCAAACTCGTTGGGCATACTATCCCACTCCTCAAGTCTACACACCCAATCCGTCCCTTGAACAAAAAAATATATGTTCTTCTAGTTCCTATTAAAGTCAGGCATGTCTAACACCAACCTAAGCGAAGTCTTCCTTGCTAGGAAGTGGTAGACGCCTTTCGACGAGGAAATCTGCTGAGGCTTGTAGCAATAAAAAAACTCGTCGAGGGTAAGGCGACGGTTACCACCACTTAGCTAACCCCATATCACTTCGGCCCTAAGAAATATCCTCCATGTATTAGGGGTGATTTAGCTGATGGATAGACGTAGATAATTCGTAAGCTAACGATGCAGCTCCATCAGCGGCAATCTCAGCCCTACAGCGAACATGGCATCATACATACCAACGTCCACTATTTTTCTCGAGTAACATCTCTCAAACTTCCTTGGTAGACGGAGGGGAATGTTCTCAAGGATTTGGAAATGGTCGCAAAGTTTGTCAAAGACCTTCGGGGACATGATCAGGTAAAAATCATTCCCTGTCCATATCGAAGGAAGGATAAAAGGCCTAGGGCCACTACCATCTACTTGGCCTACTGCCTTGTCTAGGCCTTCCTTGTCACCTCCCTTGTCATCTTTCTCATTTTCCCCTTCTCCCTCTGCCTCTTCTTCCTCCTCTTCATCACCCTCTTCCTCTCCTTCCTCATCCTCTTCATACTCCTCCTCTTCCTCCTCTGCAGGGAAGTGAGCAGACAATTCCCCTTCTGGGGACCAAGTTACATCCTCCTCGAGCTCACACCCTGATGTATAGACCTCGTCGTAGCCCGCACCCTCACAGACTAACGATGACTGTTCACTCATCGCTTCTTTATCACCTAACATCTATTCACCTACAAGCAACAGAGGTATTCTAAGAACATATTCGACAGGTCTCTAAACAAATAACGACCAACTAAGAAAATAAATAAAAAGAAGATGAAGGAAAGAAACTTACAAGAATGGATGGTGGCTCGAAGCGACAGATTCCTCGAAGATGACGGAGTGACACAACGACAGACTGCTTGTAAGCGACGGTACGACATAATAGCTCTAATCTCAAAGCTCTCAAGAGATGAATAAGCAAAGTAAAGAAAATAACTAGAGGAGGAGGAACTATTTATAGAGCGAAGGGGCATGGTATATGAAGCGACGCTTCTGATTAGAAACGATGCCAACCAACAAGTGCCACATGTCACCTAGCATTTAAACCTAGGGCTACCTACGCCATTTAATGACTTTCTCCTCAATAAAACATCTAATTAATGATCATAAATACCCTTATTACTCCAAGGCCCGTCAGCTACAGCCAACGGAACCACGGAGTTGGGGGTAGCTAATAGGGGAATTTTTGACAGAAATTGAGACTTATAAACAAATGACTGAAAGAGTAGACAACACCTACGGGGCCGTTAGCTTCACAGAAACTGATGAGGCTTCAGAATGACGACAATGGGGGTGATGCACCCTTAAGAACCGACAGAGCTTTCAAAGGACGGTTCCACCATAAAAACTGACCGACGTGTCTCCCCCATGAATCGACGGGGGATCCCTAAGGGACGGATGACCATAGGCCGAAGGAGTGGAAAAGCCGACGGGTCCTACGTGGCCTTGCTTGGTCCTTACGAATACTCATATATGGAAACATCTTGCGTATCACACACAAAAACCCTACTACTCACCCATATCTCCCTCATATGGAAAGACACCCTAAAATCTCGAAAACCCTAATACTGGATCTTCCCTACAAGGAAAAATCTCTGCTCTTAAGGGATCTCGGTTCACCACTCACCACTATATAAGCACCATACCTCTCCTTTTCTTAGGTATGCAGAAAATCCTAGCTCTCTCACTATAGGGTTCTTAGAGATTTCTCATTCATTGACTTGACCTTTGGAGGGTTTTCGGCCGGTATCACACCGATGCCTTCTGTTTGGTCCTTTAATTCTTATTCCACTGGTACCCATTGGCATGACTTGAAGTCTACAACTCACTGACGATTTCAGCACATCATCAGAAGTATTATTCAAAGTTTCTAAGTATCAAGTTTTTAAAATTTCAAAATAGATTTATATTCAAAGATTTGTATTGTCCTGTTATTTTATTCTTGCAACATTTTTTTTTTCACAATATTCATCCATGTTTCCCTCTTCATCCAGTCATTGTATTCTCCCTAAGTACTAGAGCCAACCAAGTTCTCTTGTAAATTGCTTTCTTTGTTTTCATTATTAATTTCTAATTCTATAGAATAGTGCTCTTGAGTTTCGCTTGAGTTTATTGATTAGCCCGTTATTTGAGATTGAGTGTTTAAGGTGGTCCCGACAGTGGCCCCATAAGACAACTTGTTAGTCATTCTAGGTTGAACAAATTTTTTTTTTTTTTTTTCTAATTTGGAGAGAAACTCTTCAAATTTCTTGTATATCTCTTTTTTGGGTGTGAATTTTGAAAATCTAACCATTAAATTTCATGTTCCTTATGTTCTTAAGATGTATGTCAACTTTCGTTCAAATCGAATGTTATTTACTATTCGATTAATAAACTTATTTTTTATATACAATTTTAGATCATAAAAACTTGAAATTTTAACATTTGTTTGATGATATAGTAATTGATTTTTGATCTTCTTTAAAATTTTCAAGCTTGAAGGATATAATAAGAACATGTAATTCAACGATTAAATTCTCAAAATTCACACTCAATATAAAAATATATAAAGAGTTTGAAGGGTTTATTTCCAAACTAATTTGGAGAGAAACTTTGTTCTTTTAGGTTATAGTAAGATTGATAATGTTTAACTATGGATTCAATTTTTAGGAGATCTTCTTGCAAAAATGTCAAACTAGAGTGATATAGTGAATACTGAAGAATAGAGTGACATATATATATATATATATATATATATCAGTATTTATTCGGGATATTTTAAATTTATTAGTTTATTTGACTTGAAAATAAATTGTATTAAGGGAAACAAAAGGTTCTGAGAACCTACACATAAAACTGGCATAAAAAATAAATTAACTTATAAAGTTAGACAAACAATCCTTATTAAAAAATTTCTATAGTAAAAAATCTTATAACTCAACTGATTTACACCTTCAGGTATTTTCAATGAAAACATCTAGGATTCAAGTCTTCCATTCCCATTATAAGTTTATAACTATTGGATTATCAAAATAAAAGAAGAAATTTATACTCTAAGGATGATATAGTTGGTGAAGTTAACATCAACCTTTGATTCATCTTCCAATCAGAATCAAGACAAAATACCTTCAAAAAATCAAGACAAAATACATGTGGTGATATAACTTTGAAACTAATCAGCTAACTAACTATTGCATTGAAATCGACCCTCGCATATTTAATGAATTGGACAAAACTTAAAAGATGTTACTTTAAATTTCCCACTTTTTTGTGTGTGTGTTTATTTCTCCAAAAAAAAAAAAGTATTGACAAATGCAATAAATACAATATTTTGTTATAGGACAATAAATATTATCTTTTTACTAATTAAATTGTAAATTGCACTTTCTAAGTTTAAATTAAATTGTTCCTTCAAAAAAAAGTTTAAATAAAATTCATTTCAATCGTCTAATTTTACTTTCATTCAATTGAGTTCTTTAAATTTCAAATTTATTCAATTCAAGGTTTTTGTCTAATTCCCTTAAAAATTTCCCGTTAAGTATGAAATTAACTAATAAAAAAGATTGTTTGAAAAAAATAAAATTCTCGCATAAATTTTTTTCATGAGAAAATATTTTTTTTTAATGGCAATTTTTCAACAATATCGGACAGAATGCTTGAATTGGATAAATTTGAAACTTAAATGATTCAATTGAATGAAAATAAATTTAGATGACTGAAATGAATTTTAGTTAAACTTAGAGGATACAATTTGCATTTAACCTTATCTTTTTCAATTGAAATCAATCTAATAGTCATTAATCAATTAATACAACCAAAAGATTTGATTGAAGTGAAGAATGAGGCATAATAAAAAAGAAATAGCTAAATTTACCTTTGGGAGGAGGGAAAAGAAGAAGGCCGCTTTTTTGACCAATACAAATACAATCCCAATAAATTTAGCTCTGCACTTTGGACAAAGGCAATTATGTCCAATTCTGTGAGTAGGGGCCATATCCTGTGAACTGGAAATTGTACTGTAGTGCACTTTTACACTATCGCTATTACTATAGTAAAATGTATCAATTATGAACTTAGGAGGTTGGCCGAGTTGGTTGGGCTTTCAGTTTCAAGATGCTTGTACTGGGCTTGATTGGGTGTGCTCCCTAGTTCAAGTCTTGCTACCTGTACTTTGAAAAGAATTTATTGGGCTAGTGCTTTACCCCTTCGTGGTCCCACCCGGTATGAACAGTGATTAGTCTCTGGTTGAAAACTTTAAGAAAATATTGTGGAAACCAAAAAAAAAAATGTACCAATTATGTATGTTCAATGCACTGGGATTTATCATTTTAAAGGTTGGTAGTTCTGTCTTGAATGCTGATACAGTCAAGACTCAAGAGGCACTCGTAAAAGATGTCAAATAGCTAGAGTCCCATCCAACCTACAATCAGATTGTGGTCATTTTTGGATGGGGATTGGGGTAACCATATTAAGCAAATTACTAAAAAAAAAAAAAAGGAATCCCAGTAAAATAAAAATCCATCTGTCGGCAGCACTCTGTCTAACGTCTAATAGTATTTGTCTCATGGTGAGAAACGTAGCCGAAGCCGTGAAAATGACAGAGTAATAATAACAATAGGAAAATGCTATAATTTATTCAAAAAAGACTTACAAATTGATATTATTATAAAAATAATTCATATCATATTAACGACATAATAAACAGCTCTTATTAATTTTTGTTTTGGAAGTTAACACATCAATGTTTAAAATGTATATAATCAAATTTGTCATAATTACAGCATTATTGGTGGGATAGAAAATTTTTTATAACTATTTTTAAAATTATTCACATGACCTATTGTGAGAGGGGTAAGATCCGAGTACAAAATAAAGCCCGTGGGCCCAGTCCGAGGAGGTGGAAGAGCTCATCCCCACAGTAGTCTTGAATCAACATGTAAATGAGAACCCAAGAATAAAAAGACGAAGAGGCCGATCGCCCAAGGGTAAGGCCAAGGTGCGAGCGCTCCTCGAGAGGCGTAAGGCAAGCCACTTGCACCAGAAAACAAAATACCGAAGAAGATGGTAGAGACATGCAAGCAAAGAAGAAGAGAAATATCCAGATAAAGTAACCATCACCTTCGCATTCAATACACTGTACCAACTCCACTGGTCGCATTAATTGAGGAATGACCATTGAACAGTACATTCACAGCTTGTAGCACATTTTACCACCTCCAGCAAAACCTTGATAGGACAAGAATCCAAAGAAAGGTCCATAACTGTACAAGTGGAGGGGTAGGATGCAATTCAGTTAGATATGATTATGTTAGAATCAATATTAGCAGATATTATATAGTTATGTATACTAACAATATATAACAAACTTACCATCACTCATTTTTTCTTTTCTTTCTTTAAATAACTTTCCATTGCTTTAGGGATACAAAAATTTTCACTTTTTTTTTTTCTTCCTTATTATGCCATTGTTGATGTGTGGTGCAATATAAAAATGACATTAGTAGAAAGTTAATTTAAAATAATGTTACTACAATTACAACTTAGAACCTTTATAAACTGTGAAGAATATTATGAAAATAGTTATCTTATCAAAAACCTAATTTTTTACCTTTCTTTTAAAAAGGGGGGAAAAGGCATTACACTAATTATAATTACCAAAAACTACACATATACTATATACAATATAACAAACAAACTTGTCTAGTTTTTCTCAAAATTTAAAAAAAAAAAAAAAAAAAAATTTGTCTAGCATGCATCAATTTTTCCTTTTCCTTGTGTGTGTTTCTTTCTCCAAAAAAAAAAAAGAAAAAAAAAAAAAGAGAAGGTAATTGTCTCATATTGCTTAAAAAAGCGTGTTGTGTGTAGTATAATTTGTCTCGTCCTCCCTTAAAAGTTACCATGATTTTAAGTGGAGTTATTGTGTGCCTTTGTGTTAAAACTCTTTTCACTCTCCCTTATGTGGGTGTTTGTTTCTCATAAAAAAAAAAAAAAAAAAAAAAAGGCGTAAATGCACTTTTAGTTCCTACATTTTGACTTTTTTCCATTTTAGTCCCTACATTTTATTTTTTCCACTTTTAGTCCCTAAAACCAATTTACGCCATTCATTTTAGTCCTTGAAGCCCCATTCCGTCACCAATTAACGGGAAAACTAACGGGATCAATAAAATAATAATAAAAATTTACTGTAGCACTGACAAGTCAAAAATTAAAATTTAAAAATTAATTTATTAATTTTAACTAAATAAAAAAAATAAAAACAGAAATTTTTATTATATTTTCTCTCCCCTCCCCTCTCTTATCATATTATCTCTCTTTCTCTAACTCTATTCTCCGACTATCTCCTCTTGAATTCCAGCATCTCTACAAATTTATAAAAATCATCCTAAATTTAGATCTAAACTCATTACACCTATATACAAAAATTTAGATCCCAAAACTCATCAATCATATATGAATCATTATACCCAAAAAAAAAAAAAATCATCAAACCCATTTACAATATATATATATGAATCATCAAACCCATATTGCACAAAAGAAGAAGAAGAAGAAGAGGTAGAAAAGAAGAAGAAGCAGCAGCAGCAGCAGTAGCGGCGGAGAAGAAGAAGAAGAAGCCGAACACCGCAAGCGGAGATCGGGACTTGCTCCGACGCTGGTGCGGTGAAGTTGTCGGAGACGAGATACAAAAACCATAGCAAGACCGAACCGATCCCTTCTCTCACCAAACCCTAACCGCCGCCGCCATCGATCTATTCTCTCTCCTCAAACTCGGATCTTCGATACCCAACACTCATAAGCTTCAATCTTAGCTAATTTTTCTGTGTTTAGTGGGTTTTGATCTTTGTGGGTTACTGGGTTTCAATTTGTGGGTGTAGATATTTGGATGTATGATTATGGGTGTTGATTTGCTTTTTTTGGATTTGAGGGTGTCGATCTGTGGTTGTGGGTGTCATTCTGTGGCTTACTGATTGTGGACGTTGATCTACCGATGCACTGCATCGAACCGAGTCCAGGAACCGCACTGCTGGAGGCTGGAGAACCGACCTCCGGCGGTGATGAGCGTAGCTGACGAAGGGAGAACCTGCGAACCAAATCAGACCCTGCGAACCAAATCTCTCCTCTTTTCTTAATCTTTAAATCATAATTCATTTGGGTTTTGATTTTTAATTCTGTTTTGATTTTTTTATTTAGTTAAAATTAATAAATTAATTTTTAAAATTTATACTTTGACGTGTCAGTGCTACAGTAAATTTTTTATTATTATTTTATTGATCCCGTCAATTTTTCCGTTAGTTGGTGACGGAATGGGGCTTCAAGGACTAAAATGAAGGGCGTAAATTGGTTTTAGGGACTAAAAGTGAAAAAAATAAAATGTAGGGACTAAAATGAAAAAAAGTCAAAATATAAGGACTAAAAGTGCATTTACGCCAAAAAATAAAAACTTTGTCTAGCATGCGTGACAGCGTGAGAAAGGTGTCATTGTGATGCACCGTATAAATATAAATGAAGTCAAGGCCATATCCATCAATTGGATCTTACAGGAAACAGATCATAGAAACATTTAAGAACCATTATATGACATTGGACTAATTTGAATTGACTAATTAGCTTGCCCATAGTCATAAATTCTCAATTCAATAAGCACAACAACCTATTATACTACTTGATATTGACCCAGGTCCCTCTGCTAGGAACACCATCATGGACCACAAACAATTGATAATAACCAGGCGGGGCCAATGCAGAGGTGGCCGGAGCATAACCTTCAACAACAAAGTTCCCAGTTGATGTTTCGCTCACTTGTTCAAGAGCTAAAACCAAAAGCCTTTGGTTCATGGAAAAGGAATGTGTACTAAACGATGGAGCTACCATTGTCAAGTACAGCTTCTCAAAGTCACCTTTTCCCTTCAAGTGAAACCCTAAAGAAAACTTGTGCTTATAACCAAGCTCCACACTAGGCTTAACCCAAGCAATGGATGGCCTAGACTTATCGGAGCACAAATATGGTGGATAAAAAACTTCAAGGCTTAACTCAGTAGGGTAGAGTGTGGTGAAGTTGTAGTTTCTATTTGGATTACTCCCACCCACTAAAACACGACCATCAGAGAGCAAATGCGCGGTTGAATGATAGAGACGAGGAATTGTGGTAGGACTCAAAATCAAAAATCTGCCTCGATGCTGTTGAGATAAAAAGATAAAAGTTAGCTTATATAAAAAAAAAAAAAAAAAAAAAGTGAATTTAAACAAGAAGAAATTTGGCAAAAAAAAAAAAAAAATACCAAACCTCTTGGTTGGTACTAAAAACAATATTGCCATTGCTGGTTCCATTGCTGCTAGGCATATCAGGATGGTAAAGAAGCGGGTTTAGAACCGGTTCTCTAGCTACGCCCCAACCAGCTGTTCCTTTTGCCGCACCATTTATGATCAACACGTCTCCTGTGGGCAACAATAGCATGTCACCCATCACTCTATTCATTGGCATATCTTCCATTTCCCATTCAGCATTTTCTTTTGTGATAACCAACCGACCACAAGTTTTAGCTGCATCAAGAAATTATCCATTGTTGGCGTGGAAATTGGAATATGGCAATGTCCCACCACAAATCAAAACCTCAGCGTCTGGGGTGTTGGTAGCATTGTTTGGTAAGAGCTTTAGAGGGAGTAGAACTGAAGAACCGGTACTAGGATAGTTTCGAGAAAAGCCTCCGGGCATAACCGGGTAGTTTCTAACAACAATGTTGTTCACATAGTCTAGTAAAATTGCACGGTCGTTTGCGAAAATGAAAAGATTTCCATCGGGGGAGAGGTGTGTAAAAGGGTAGAGATTGTTTTGTACACTTCTATAATAATTAGTTTCTCGAAGGAATGGAAGTTGGTAAAGTTTATGATCGGATTTGGAGGTTTTAGGGATGAATTCGTAGGAGTATTGAAATCTCCCACCGACAACAATGATTTTCCCATTTGGTAAAATTTGATTTGAAGCATACCATCTTGGTTGAATTAGGCCTTTTGGGTCCTCAACCCAATCAGAATTTGGACACGGCTTGAGGTACCTAACAACTCGTTGCCCATCATTGTAGCCACCATTTTGCACTAACATACCATCTGGGTCCAACGCACCTGAAGAGCACCATGTATCAGACAGAACCGTGAGTGCCCGAACGCTACGATTTGCTAAATTGAATTCCACAGAATGAGCATAACAATCAATGAATTTTGAAATGTTTGGGCACTTCCCACTTGGTAGAGTAATGTTGGAAGGACCCATGTTGGTTCTGTCAAATGCAACAATTCGATCATTTGGTAACAATGCCATGTGCATTGCTGAAATTCCTATACTTCTCTTTAGCATTTTCCATTTGCCAAGGTAGCCTTCGGAATAGCAGCCCAAGGCTAGAGTGAAGAATGAACAAATTGCCAATAGAAGGAATACTATGGTTTTAGCTGCCATTGTTTTTCTGATGAACACTAGTACATTCTTATGATTAACAGCCTGACTATTTATATAGTGATTTGACAATGAACCAGCATTAAAAGCCCTTAGACTCTTAGGTAATTTCTCGGCTTCTGCGCTGCAGCCTTACTGCCTCAGGTAATTCTGCTTGAACATAAATTACAGTTTTATTCAATGAACAACTCTCTTTCTTTTCTTGGTTTTTTCCCCTTACATTTAATTTGGCAAGAGCATTTTATAGACTGAATAGCACTTTCTTAACGTGTACTAGTATCGATTCTGTGTAAACATTACTATATAAAGCTAAATTCAATGAACAATTCTCTTTCTTCTTCTTCTTTCTTTTTGGCTAGGGCATTGCAGACTTTAATTCGGGGAACAAAAACAGCTTACTTAACATTGTGTAATTATCCTTTTTTGTGTGTAAACATTAAGAACGTCATACTCATAATATCACATGTATAAGTGTGCATTACTATATATATTGATTCCGTGTGTCACTACATATGAAAACATTAAAGATGAGGACATTATAGTTATACAAGGGTTTCCTTTTTTTTTTTTTCCCTTAAAAAATAAGCAAGAGTAGAGAGATTTAAATTTAAGTTCTCTCCATAATAATTTTAAAAAATAAAAATATATACCATTGTACAGTACTACAAGACTTCTGTAAACGAGGCCTTTTTTTTCTTTTCTTTTTTTCAATTTAAATATGTACACACAGGTTTCATTGATCAAAGGATGACATGCATTTGCTAGAATTTGAGTCTTTTTTGGTGGCTTTGATTGGTAGGTGTATGGTCTATAATAAGGATAGGCCTTTTTTTTTTTGAGAAACAATAAGGATAGGCCTTAGTTGTAGATAGATAGTTGGTTCAGATTCCTGACTTAAATTAGTGTTAAAGGGATTGAGATCCCGTGCAATACCTAGGGTATTGCACGGTGTGCAATTACTTTAATCCTAGCCATTCAATTGATCTAATGCTCAAAAGTTGGACAGCTCATTTGGACACGTTAGTGATCCGTGTGACCCTCATTTCTCTTTGCTCTTTCAGTTTCTCCTCTCTCTTCTTCAAGCTTACCCCTATTCAAAAATTTCAGAAACTCTCTCTCTTCCAGCTGAACATGCCTCTCTCTCTCTCTCTCTCTCTCTCATGCCTCAAAATAAGCCACCAGTGATGCTCCGGTTACTTCTCCACCGAAGTGCACCAACAGTATTTCATCTACCCACCCAAAAATAAATGTAGTTAGATCTGGTAATGAAATTTACATATCAAATTTATGATTTTTTATTCACATATCAAATTATGAATTTTTTTTTCTTTGTCAAAGATTATCCCTTTGTTTCATTTATAGCACTAGAGATTATCTATTTCTTTAATTGAATTTTTTTTTTTGGTATAAATCTGATTAATTTATTGTTGAATGTTTTTGAGATTTTTATAATGGGTATGAAGCCCAGTTGAGCGTGTGTGTGTTTGGCAGCGTTTCTTGCTTCTTTTTTCCACTGAAATTTTGTGAGGTTGCGTCCTCTGATGCTGATGTTTGGTTGCTGGCTCTATCGGGGTCCCTGTGTTATGTTTTTGTTTTCATTTCGTGAGTTTTAAGGGAAAAATAAGTATCTTGTTTCTTGAGATTGTCTTTCTAGTGTATAAATTCATCTAGATTTCAGCTACTCACCGAACAAAAAAATGTGATTATAGATCTGGTATTATGATCTTTTCTCCCTATCCTTGATTTCTTTGCCAAAGGTCATCCCTTTCAAGGAAGCTTCATTGGAAATTTTTTGCTTGATTTCTTTACAAAAAATCAACTTCATTGGAATTTAACAATTTGGTTTGTGTTTAAGATTATAGATAACAACGTAGGGAAGCTTAGAAACGCATGAATCTAACAATTTTGTTTGGTTTTCTAAATTTCACCCAGTATCCATTCCTATCGTGGTTTGGGTTTAATATAACCCCTTTGTATTGTGGTTTGGGATTGGCAGTAGTTCCTTATTTTGTTTAATTTTATTTTTGTTTTGGAAATGCACAGAAAAATTGTTTGTGAAAATAAGTAAATGACTGTTAGAAACTTTAAGCTTAATGCTAGGCTATTTTATTTGCAAGATGTGTAGTCTTCAGGGAGATTCATCAAGTTGATAAATGTTCTAGGCTACTCTTCAAATGGGTTGATTCCATCAACTTTCCGCTCGCAGAAAAGATGGGAATCTAGGCGAGGAACAAAGCACAAGAGATCTCTCAAGTTCACCACGCCATCAAGGAGGGATTAGATTTTTGACCCCTTGGAATGACAGGGAGGTTTGCGCAGTTTAACCCAAACCATCACAATGGACTACCACTGTATTTAGTTAATAACTTTTTTTCAATTTCAAAATTTTAATTGACCAATTCCAAATGCAATTTTGGTTCTAAGGAATGCAAGAATCAGTTGATGGCTTTATTTTGATGAATAGATGTGATGTATACAACTCTGTTTTGCGAATAGCATGTAGTGAAGGAGTTCTGTTATTAGCTTTTAACGTCTTAGATGTATTTCAAAAATTTTATCTGTCTAAACAGGGTTGTTCTTTGGGTATGAATTTGCTTGTAACAAATGCTAAATTGAGAATGACATAAAAACACAAATTATATTAATGTCCACATGATCTTAATTTTACTCCACTAGAAAGCTATTGTACGTTGTTAGTAGCATCTCTCATTATTAAGCACTGCATCTTCCATGGTATCTCTTGATCTACAAAGCAAATTCTCACCCAATGCAAAAGCTACAGTACAACCAAAGAGATCTCACAAATAATGCAGCAACTCACAAATATCAAAGAATCAAGCCGCAACACCTCTCTAATTTTATTAACTGCAGCCCCAAGAGAGAGAGAGAGAGAGCCTCTTTTACAAATTAAATTTGCGGACACTGCTTATTCAGGAATTGTAAAAACTCAAAGCTTTGAAGAAGAAGAGAACTAAATAGAACTCAATTTTCTTATTGATGAGTAAAGGTGGTTACAAGTAACTGAGAATAGATAGAAAATGTCTAATCCCTTATATACAAAATCTGGAAAAGAATGAAGCAAAACTAACTTCCCTGATTAAGCAGGAAAACTGTTTTAATCTAACCACTAATTACAAGCTAATTAGCTAAAACATGGGACTTAATTCATAATAGAAATTGGAACTAATCTGTCTAAGTGATACGGCAGCATTTTACTAAAACAATTACTAAAGAGACTGCAAAATGGTGTTGTGTCAGTAAGTGTCATCAGCTCCTTATTTACACAAAACAACCTCGTTTCTTCTTCAGTCTCACTCAGGCCTTCTTCTGCATTTTATACTTTGGACTTGTATCTTCATTTTCTCAATAGGAGTTGATATGTCAAAGTTGGTTTCCAAATTGTTTTGAGGAGTATTCTTTTGCACGCACACCTCTCCAATGAACTGAATACAGGAAAACAAAAGTTAGTGGGAAAAAATTAAGATATTCAGGCCAACAATTTAAGTAAACTAACAAGTAATAAAACCCATAGTGACACCAAGGAATTGTAAAAGGTAATAAAAACTTAAAAGAAGCTTACAATAAATAAAATTATTCCCATGTTATTGTGAAGGGAAATTTTGTGAAGATTTGTTATACAGAGTTGGTACTAACTGCCCTCCCATTTTATTGTGTGATATATCTAATTTGTGCCTCAAATTAAAATGCAATAAAAAGAATAGAGAAGAGAAGTTTAATATAGATTTGGCGGCCAAAGCATGATACTACAAGTCTATAATTGAAATATCAGCTACTCCATAAGAGTGTGAATCGAAGATATAAATGAGACCACAATTAATTTCCCTAATAATAGCAAATGAAATTACATTCTGCAATAATGTTACCTCAATCACCGGCATTATTCAATTTATCAATAGAGCTCCATGAAACCCTACTTACAACCCAACTACATCAATGGCCAATATAAGCAGTGCAAAGAGAAACCACCACAATCTAAAATAAAAGGAATGATTATAAGAAAGGAATAAAATTGCACACCTTAATTAGAATGGCATCAACAAAAGGGATAGACACAAGCATATCACCTACAACATAGTTCATTCTCTTACTCTCGGGCAGGCTAGCAACAATGTCAATATGTGGGAGGTCAAACACCATTAGCTACACATGAGAGAATGCCTTGGAAATATTTGCTGCCACTGTTCCAGTACCACACCTATGTCAAAACTCAACAGTTGAACACCAATCCTTAAGAGTTGGCACAAATGCCCCTAAGAGCCAAGGTCATGTTCAAAAATTTCTGGCCATCACTTCATTTAAAACATTGTTATATTCAGGTTTTGATTATAAGAGTCACATAAGCGGCCCATCCCATGCTCTTTAGTAAATCTAGGCCAGAAGAGTAACTGGATATCCATAATTATGGGATTAAGTCTGGCATGCTAATCTGTACTGCACGTTTAAGTGATAAAAGATTTATGCAGTTCAATTGATGTTTGAGAATTGATCTGTAACAACTAAATCCCTGGCTATGACCAAGATTGCACAGTAAACATTTTTTTTCCCCTTAAAACTCATGAAATGAAAACAATAACATAACACAGGGACCCCGATAGATCCAACAACCAAACATCAGCATCAGAGGACACAACCTCGCAAAATCTCAGCAGAAAAAAGAAGCAAGAAACGCTGCCAGACACACACACACTCAACTGGGCTCATACCCATTATAAAAATCTCAAAAAAATTCAACAATAAATTAATCAGATTTATATAAATAAAAAAATGAAATGAAAGAAATAGATAATTTTTAGTGCTATAAACGTGTTGAATATTAGCTCTGATACCATGTTAAATGTATAATTATTATTAGCAAACGCAATGTGTTATAGCATACACCATGAACACGAGGTTTACGTGGTTCAGCCTTGTCGGCCTACATCCACGGAGGAATCCCTTAAGGGTTACATCTTTATTGTGTAGGAGTGTAGTACAATAACCTGTGTTACAATGAACCCTAACATGAGTATATATAGGCGACTAAACCCTAGACTACTAGTACAAGCAGGAATGAGCTTGAGCCTATTACATTGGGCTAATATGTCTAATATATATCTCTAACACCCTCCCTCAAACTCAAGGTGGAAGCTCGATGAAGGCTTGAGGTTGGATAAGCATGAGAAGATCACTTGGAGATGCCTTGAAGAATGCCTTTGAAGAAACCACAATAAAGAATGTGCCAATTGACCAATTTCGGAGTTTCAAATGAAGAAACGGAGTCCAAAATTGGAATCTACGCGAAAAACTGAGCAAGATAGGCCATTTCGGAAATTTTAACTTTTGGTCAAAAGTCAACGCAAAAGTCAAAGTCAACGAAAGTCAACGGATTTGGTCAAAGTCAACGGTCAGGGCTCACGGGTCAGATCCGGGTGGTCTGGGTCGGGTCGGTCCTGTCAATGGTCAGTTAGGTGACGTGGTGCTGACGAGGCGACACGGCTGACGTGGCTAGCTGACGTGTCTGATGACGTGGCTCTTTGCTTGCGTGGCTGCTGACGTGGAGTGATGACGTGTCTAGGGCTGACATGGCCATTTGCTGACGTCATCAAATGACGTCATGGATGACATCAGCAGCAGTTTTTCGGCGAGTGTGGCGCGTGCGAATACTTCTCCGGCGCGTGGACGAGATGCCAGAAACTCTCGAGGCGCGTGTGAGCCCGTGTCTTTGTTTCGGCTGCCGGGCTTCCTGGGTTTTGTAGATCGGTGGGTTACGAGGCCGACAGAGCGGCGCGTGTACCATAATTCAGTCTGAATCCCAGAATTTCGGCGACGCGTGGGTGGAGCAAACGGAGGAAAACCACGGCGCGTGGAGGCGCGTGTAGAGGCTTTGGCCCACCGGATTTCTGGGGTTTTGTCGCGGGAGGTCATGGAGCACGTCTGTTGTGTTGGTTTCGTCAGGCGGAGCTTGGAGTTGCGCAGATCTGATAAGTTAAGTCACGGTTCGCTTGGTTGGGGATTTTGACACAGCACAGAGCCAAGGCGGCTGCGTGATGCCGTGGAGTCTAGATCCCACAGGCAAGCATGTGTGACTTTAGATGATGATGTGCATGTGATGACCTTCTTTGCTGTGTAGAGATATTTGTTTGATGCCAAGAACAAACCGTGGCTCTGATACCATGTTGAATATTAGCTCTGATACCATGTTAAATGTATAATTATTATTAGCAAACGCAATGTGTTATAGCATACACCATGAACACGAGGTTTACGTGGTTCAGCCTTGTCGGCCTACATCCACGGAGGAATCCCTTAAGGGTTACATCTTTATTGTGTAGGAGTGTAGTACAATAACCTGTGTTACAATGAACCCTAACATGAGTATATATATGCGACTAAACCCTAGACTACTAGTACAAGCAGGAATGAGCTTGAGCCTATTACATTGGGCTAATATGTCTAATATATATCTCTAACAAAACGAAACAAAGGGATGATCTTTGACAAAGAAAAAAAAATTTCATAAATTTGACATGTGAAAAAAAAAATCATAAATTTGATATGTAAATTTCATTACCAGACCTAAGCACATTTATTTTTGGGTGGGTAGATGAAATACTGCTGGTGCACTTCAGTGGAGAAGTAACCGGAGCATCACTGGTGGCTTATTTTGAGGCATGAGAGAGAGAGGCAAGTTCGGCTGGAATAGAGAGGGTTTCTGAAATTTTTGAATAGGGTAAGTGTGAACAAGAG
The DNA here is from genome assembly GCA_032727855.1 of Quercus ilex subsp. ballota. Classification (NCBI taxonomy): domain Eukaryota; kingdom Viridiplantae; phylum Streptophyta; class Magnoliopsida; order Fagales; family Fagaceae; genus Quercus; species Quercus ilex. Next base: position 32,001,177 of record CM064909.1, read on the forward strand.
AGAGGAGAAACTGAAAGAGCAAAGAAAAATGAGAGTCACACGGATTGCTGATGTGTCCAAATGAGCTGTCCAACTTTTAAGCATTAGATCAATTGAATGGCTAGGATTAAAGTAATTGCACACCGTGCAATACCCTAGGTATTGCACGGGATCTCAATCCGTGTTAAAGACTGTAAATGCATTTATGTCTCTGATGGTGGATAAGTGCGGTTTATGTCATGTGTTGTGTGTTGTTCTTGTTTTGGAATTGTGTGAAAACTGAGAAGCCCATTGCAATTATTGAACCGCGTGAAACCAAGTTTATATCCACAAGAACAAAACAAGAAGCCCTTTTAACAGTTTTTTTTTTTTTTTTTTTTTTAATTAAGTATTTTTTTTAGTTTACCAAAAAAAAAAAAAAAAACTGTTAAAAGGGCTTCTAACAGTTTTTACTGCTTGGCATGGGACACCATTCAATGCAGTTTTGGCTACATACATTAATTATTGTGTTGTGGTGGCCGAGCTGGTGGGCCGGTGGCGATTCGGCGCATGGGTGCACAATGTGAAGAATATTCTCTGTGACGAGTAATGGTACCCAAAAAATTTTACTAAAAAAGAGAAAACTGTAATATGTTTTTAACCTGAAACTTGAATCATTTCTTTTTAAACTCTTAGAGTATCAGCAATGGGGCTTGCAAATGTCAAATGTTAAGAACATTTAACATTTAAGCCCCAAAACTGCTCTGCAACTAAAAGGGCATATGTCATATGCCATTTTTTTTTTTTAGATTTCGCTACAGTACCATCTCAAATGTAAGATGGTACTGTAGCTCAATCTTATAAAAAATATATATATTTTAATGCACTCATTTCTCTCTCCTCTCTCATTTTAACCCAGGATATTCTCTCTCCTCTCTCATTTCTCTCTTCCTTCTCTCTTTATTTCTGCTCTCTCTTCTTCTTGCTCTATGATTCTTCTCAACGTCTTCACTCTCCAGCAACTCTCTAGATCAGCGTTGGATCGTCTACCATGATCGGAGAGGATCGGCGTTGTACCAAATCTAGATAGTGGTGGGTCTCGAGATCGGCGGTGGGTTTCTAGATCCGTGGTGGGTCTCCGTGTTCTTCCTTCTCCGGCAACTCTCTAGATCGGTGGTGGGTCTCCGCTTTTTTCCTTCTCCGACAACTCTCTCTCTGTCTTTCATTTTTCCTTCTCCGCGTGGGTCAACAAATCATCTTCCTTCAAGCTTCCCAGCGGCCACTTCCTTCGAGCTTCGGTGGTGGTGGGTTTGGTTTTTGACCATGGGTTGTTGTGTTTTTTTTTTTTTTTTTTTTTTTTTTTTTTTGTGGTGTTGATGGGCGGAGAGGGAGGGTGGTGGTGGTGGTGTTGATGGTTGAAGGGCAGTAAGTGCAGCAGCGTGGTTCTGGTCTTTTCTCTGGGTTTTTTTTTTTTTTTTTTTTGTGGTGTTGATGGGCGGAGAGGCTGGTGGTGGTGGTTTTGATGGACGGAGGGCAGTAGGTGCAGCGGCGTGGTTCTGGTCTTTTCTCTGGGTTTTTTTTTTTTTTTTTTTTTTTGTGGTGTTGATGGGCGAAGAGGGTGGTGGTGGTGGTTTTGATGGACGGAGGGCAGTAGGTGCAGCGGCGTGGTTCTGGTCTTTTCTTTGGGTTTTTTTTTTTTTGGGTGTTGACGGTAGATTATTGGTTGCCGGTGGTGGTGGTGTGCAGCGATGGTGGTGATGATGGTGGTTCTTGAACAGAAAGAAAGAGAAAAAGAATAAATAATGTATAAATAATGTGTTGTATTGAACAGTGATAATTGTGAGATATACTATTTTATTGCGGTAAAAATATTATTTTAATGAGTAGAATTGAGATATAAAATTTGGGATGTTGGAGAATTAGAAAATTGTATTGTATAATTGATAAAGTTGCTTTTTGAGATGATAAAATATGATGAGATATAGAAACCGGCTGTGGATGCTCTTAAGTACTTTGTGCATGAAAATATGTTAATCAAACTACAAGATTCTTTACTTTTTCCCAACAGATGAGTTAACATATGCTTTCTAATTTCCGTTCAGGCTCATCACTTGCATTTATTTTTGTATCTATACACTTTCTCCTAAATTTGAATGTGAAATGTGCAATAGTGAGTAGACTGAGTTGAGGTGCCAATGCTGCGCATGCCACATCAGTAAACAGTAGTTTTTAATTGGTACAGACTCGAGGAAGGACTGTGGTGGCCTGTGGGTAAAAGACTAAAAGCCCATTACGATAAGTCATGTCAGCTACGTGTTCAAGGGCCCAAGCCAAGGCCCCAAATCTTTACCACTATTGATCGTTGTGTCAGATCTTTGTGTGGCACAACCGTAATGATACTATAGAGTACATATAGTGTTTTTTTTTTTTTTTTTTTTTTCCTTAGATGATATCATATACACTATACAGTGTTAGTGACACTAAAACTTTCATTTTAAAAAAAAATTACAATTAACCTATTTGTAAATGGCCTATTTCGTTTCTCAAAAAAAAAAAATAAATAAAAAATAAAAAAGTAAATGGCCTATTTCAATTTAGTTCACAATCTTTCAACTGTTACGTGTAAATCCCTTAAATTTGGACCAAAATGAACTTTTAGGATTCTATTTTTTTAGGATTCCATTTAAATGAACATATTCAGTATTTTTTAGACAAACAAATTATTCATTGAAATTTGACCCAATCACAATTTAATGTCAAAAGCTTTTTTAATTATTACATTTTTAACTTTGTAGTTTCAATTAGAAATGAAATCATTAAAGTTACTTTGAACATAATCTTAACAATTTCATTTTAGTCTGAATCTTACATCGTTCACATCTAGTTGTGCATAATTTTTCTATTTTGGCCTACCAAAAAGTTTTTATTCACTTTGCACAACGGCTTTAACGATGCACCATACATTCCAGCGTCATTGGCACAAAAGAATGTCATTGGTCATGCTTAATCCCAATATTTGACTTTAAAAAAATGTAGCAATGCATAAGGGTAACGTTTGTACTAGTTGGATCTAATTGGCTCAATTGATAAGTTTTTGGTATCTAATAATAGATCTAGGTTCAAACACCATCTTCACTAAAAACCCAATTAATATCTTAGCCTAATAATAAAGAGTAATTATTACATAACGGACATTTATAAGTCAAAATTCTATTGACACCACCGCACACCCTTGGTGCGATGGTCACGCCACAAGTATAAGTGCTTGTAGAGTGTGGAGGGTAAGGGCCGGGGTTTAAGTTTCCAAGAGAAAACTTCATACACATATACACTTAGATTAGGCTAGAGTAGAATTTCTATCTTGTATCAAAAAATAAAAATAAAAATTCTATTAATACAAAATTTGACATATGTATTAAGAGCGTAAAAAACATGCAATTCAACAGTTAGATTTTCAAAATATACAATAATTTTTATTTTATTGAGTAAGACCAATTTTGTAACTAAACTTTATCCAAATATTTATAGTAGTTAATGATGCATCACATGGGGTGCACCATCCAACTCCATTTTGTTAGGTTCTAAAGACTTAGGATTTCATGTGTTTAGAAATCTAATGTGTAATGTTGGCAAACCATGATCAAAACAAGTTGTCTAGTCTTGTTTAGGTTTGCTCAAAGTGTGTGTGTTTATGTAAAGTTGGAATCGAGTGGCTGCAGAAGTATTAGTGACTTTCGACCTAGCTCGATCGATCGAATCTCGGGCAGAATGTTTTTTCTACAGAATTTCCAACTCAGCCTAAGCCCATTAAGGATTAGAGTTTCTGATCTACTTCTTCCAGTATATAAAGGAAATCCTAAGCCACGTTTTTGTGAGCTTTTAGAGAGAGAGAAGAGAGTGCCTCTTTTGTATCTAGGGTTTTGTACCCAAACCTCTCTAAGTCTTTGGTTGCTCATATTGCTATTTATGTGAATCTCTTGTGAGATTTGTGAGGAGTTTTCCTTCACACAAGTTTAGGATTATCAAGAGGAGATTTCTTCAAAATCTTGATGATCATTTAGTTGCTGCCATAAGAGTTTAAAAATACGCAAGCGAAGTGCTTGTACTTGCTGGAGAATCCAAGAAAGAAAGAGTCTGTGGTCTCGGAGTTTGCACGTGGTCGTGTCAGTAAATTCTACTGGTGGGTAGCAATAAGAAGTCAAGCATGGGGGTTTGTAAGTCTTATTGTATGAACTTTGATTCTTTCAAGATAGTAGATTCAAGTTTACCTTAAGAATAACTAGGTTAAATCCTCCCCAGGTTTTTTACCGGTTTGGTTTTCCTAGGTCATCATATCTTTGTGTTATTTATATTTCCGCTGCTATATACTTGATATGATTGTTTGATTGTGATAACCTAGATTTGCTTAATTTGACTAAGTTAATCACTTGGCTAATTAACTAGGTTAATCCGGTTGTGTTAAGGAGTCTAAAAACCGTTCACATTTGTTCCCAAGATATTATTAATTCGAGCATATGTAGTTGTGGGTCTAATCAAATTTAATTTATCATAAGAGAAACAATTACAGCATAAACTAAAACCCCTTTAAAAAAAACTTCTTCGTTTCTAGTCCTTGGTTTTCTATATAATCCATGCCTTCCAACCAGTTCTCTAGTCCTTGGTTTTCTATATAATCCATGCCTTCCAACCAGTTCTTTCTTCTGATTCAGCTCCAACCCCACCTCATATTATCCAATTATAAGAAACTTTCCAAAGAGATAGAGAGATAATGCTATCCAGAATGACAGTCATTCCATAGTACTTTATGACTTACGCGTACAATTAAAAGAAAGGATTACAACATTAGTATTCTAATTATCAAGGAATATGCCAAATTGCCAATAATGTAAAATTTGAATTGTATGGATGTTGATCACTTAGGCACTTGAGGAGAAAAAAGCAATATAATACAACTATCATTGACCCCATCTAGAGTATTCATCTGAATTTCTTCTTTGACAAAAGTATACTTTTAACCTTTAAAGTTTTGTGTTATTTTTATTTTGGTCATATAAATTTTAAAATTATTTTTATTTTATTTTTATTTTCAAATTAGTCCTTGAAAATATCTAACTCAGCAAGCGGAAGAGAAAAATTATCTTTACATATTTTCTGCTCACAAAACTATGAGGTTGCTTTATACAAGAAATCTTGATAATATGAGGGAAAAAAGAAGAAGAAAAACCAATATATTATGTAGTATTCTAGTGAAATTAGGCTATCATAGAAATGAATATTGTTAGGGTTATGTGTTTTGGTATTGTCAAACCATACCAAATTATTTGTCTTTTATTAAGTTTTGATTGTGGGTGGAGCGTTCATATACAAGAGAATTCAAAGGTGTTAGGACATATGTGATTTAATGTTAGGAACATATGTCAATATAGAATTGGCTAATCTTTTTACAAAATGCACTTTACTTGTAATTTGGTAGATCTAGAATATGTTTAATACTTTAAGGAATAAGGTTTCAAGATTAAGTGTTAAATCCATGCAAGTCTGTTCAACAAACAAGTGAAGAAGTGTTGAATTTTAAAGTTCGACAGCTAGTATCTATCGAGGTTTAAAAAGCTATTGAAGCCCGATACTCGACAACTAGCTCGACAAATAAGCTATCTATCAAGGTTTATGAAGTTTAGGTTTTCAAAACTGATTTCAATCTAATCCATGAATACATGTTTGAGCTTTCTTTTTTCACAACCCTAAACATATATAAGGATTGTTTTAAGGGCCATAAAAGGTTGTGCAAGTGTGAAGCAAAGTTGTGTTCATGCAAATTATGACCGAAGACAGAATTTACCCTAATTCATCTTTCTCTTGAAGAAGCTGCTGTGTTTGTACACCATAGGACTTTGTAATCAAGGAACTTCGTGATCTTCATCGTGTGATGAACTGAAGAACTTTGCAGCCAACATCTTTCTCAAGTTGGCGAGTAAGCCGTGTACTAGAATCCGCGCATCGAATTAGTTAGTCACGTATTGGGACTCGTGCATTGAAAATGAGAGATTGTCACTACAGAACAAGTCTAATTGGGTATTAGGGTAAAGGTTCAACTGTAGGCTGGTATAAGGTACTGTGATTCCTTTACTTGTACCGCTTGTTGTGATAATAGTGAATTTTCGAGAGCGGTGACCTTAAATTCACCTGGTGGGGATTTTGCCATGTAGGTTTTCCCCATTCATAAACAAATCACCATATCATTTTAATTTCCACTGCATTTAGTTAATTGGTGATTTGTTTGTGCTACAACGCGTATTGCATGTTAATTGAATTAATTAATTAACTTGACTAATTAATTTGTTAATTCATCACAAGGGCTCAATACATTCTTGGTCTATCAAGTGATATCAGAGCAGGCACACTCTAATTAGGGTTAATCTTTGCTGTGTGATCTATTGACCCTTGTTGTCATGGCTGCAATCAGCTTGAAGAGATCTTTATTTTCAAATACATCTTGTTTTTCTAAGTTCTACTTGTTTGAGTGTATCAGAAAATGCAAGTCTAAAAGTTATTTGAATTCTATTATGATGACTATTGGAAAAGATTTCAACTTGACAAAGAAGAAACTAGACTATCTCTGAATGAAAATGTGCAAAGGAGTTCGTCTGAAAATAGTGAAAGTTAAAGGTTTTGTTCATAAAAGGCAGATGAGAGAAAACATCATTCCCACTGATCTGTCATCTAAGCACAAAGTGTGCTTCATGATGAAGTCTACATTTAAGGTTATGGACACGTGTTTATGGTACCTTGACAGCGGCTACTCAAGACACATGACTGGAGACCGATCTCTCTTTAAGGTTTTCGAGTCTAAGAAAGGTGGTAATGTCACTTTTGGTTATGGGAGCAAATCACAGATTAAAGGAAAGGGAATCATCTCTCTACCTAGACTGCCAAACATTGCAAATGTTCTATATGTAGAAGGTCTGAGAGTGAACCTGTTGAGCATAAGTCAGATATGTGATCAAGACTTCATAGTACTATTCTCAAAGGGAAAATGTCTTGTCATGGATGAGTCTGGAAAGAAACTCATAAGTGGTGTTCGCACTCTAGACTATTGTTATGGTTTGTTTCCTAATGCTGATATTGTGTGCAATAGCATTCATTTACTTAATGAAGATCTATGGCACCAAAGGATGGATATGCTAGTTACAAACATCTTTCAATTGTATCTAAGCATGAGTCAGTTTTGGGAATACCAAAGCTCAATAGAGTGAACAATGTGGTGTGTAGACCATGTCAGCTTGGAAAACAGACGAAAGCTAAACATCCGGGCACTCAAACATCCACTACATCTAGACCATTGGAGTTGCTATATCTGGATCTCATGGGTCCAACCAGAACTAAGTCTCTTGGTGGAAAGAGATATATCATGGTTATGGTAGATGACTTCACTAGGTACACTTGGGTCATCCTTCTACGATCCAAGTCTGATGCTCCTGAGCACATTGAAGCCTTGTGCACAAGATTGCAGAATGAGAAGAGCTTGAAGATTGATCGAATTGAAGTGATCATAGTAAAGAATTCGAGAACTCTTACATGGAGTCTTTCTGCACTAGGTCAGGTATATCTCAGGAATTCTCTGCTCCTATTACTCCTCAGCAGAATGGTGTAGTAGAAATAAAGAACATGGTCATTCAGGAGATGGTTAGAGCCATGCTACACAACAAGGATGTGGCTAAAAACTTGTGGGGAGAAGCCATCAACACTGCATGTCATACGGTTAACAGGGTATATTTTAGACCCAGTACCAAAAATACTCCCTATGAGCTGTGGAAGGGAAGGAAACCAAATGTTAAGTATTTCAAAATATTTGGAAGTACTTGTTTCATTCTCAAGGATAGAGAGAATGTGGGAAAATTTGACTCCCGAAGCGATGAAGGAATATTTTTGGGATACTCCTCTACAAGCAAGGCTTATCGGGTATACAACAAAAGAACCATGAAGGTAATGGAAACTATAAATATTATTATCAATGAATTTTCAAAGTCCAATTCTGAGAAATTTAGTGAGGAAATCCCCAAAGAAATTCTTCCTCCTGAGCCTAGGGATGTTCAAGAGATTGTTGATCAAGAGCCCGCATCTCCAAGTACTCCTGACACTCCAAGTGTTGTAGAAGGTTCAGCAGACATACCTACTTCACCTGATTTTGAATCTCATGAAGAGAAAGGACTTTCCTCAAGGATTAAATTGAATCATCCTCCTGAAGTTATTGTGGGAAACATGAATGAACTTATACTAAGGAAGCGTACAATTGATAAATGTGTTACTAACTTTGTGTCCTATTCTTGTTATTTGTCGCAGGTTGAACCCACTAAAGTTGAGGAAGCTCTTCAGGATGAAAGCTGGGTTGAAGCTATGCACAATGAACTACTTCAGTTTCAAAGGAATGATGTCTGGACTCTAGTACCTAGACTGGAGGGTGAGCACATCATTGGCACAATATGGATATTTCGCAATAAGACTGATAAGGAGGACAATGTGATCCACAACAAGGCTCATCTTGTAGCTCAAGGATACTCTCAAATAGAAGGAGTAGACAATGATAAGACATTTGCTCCAGTAGCCCGTATGGAGTCCATCAGAATTCTCCTAGCCCTGACATGTCACTTGAAGTTCAAGCTTTACCAAATGGACATAAAGACTGCTTTCTTAATGGGTTCCTTACGGAAGATGTTTATATGGCTCAACCGAAAGGATTCATTGATCCACACTTTCCGAATCATGTGTTGTACCTCAAAAAGGCACTTTATGGTTTAAAGCAAGCCTCCAAAGCTTGGTACCATCGGCTCACACAATACTTGGTGTCACATGGGTTCACAAGAGGAAAAGTTAATCAAACTCTCTTCATCAAAAAGGAAGATGGCGAGTTGATAGTTGCTCAAGTCTATGTTGATGATATCATCTTTGGGTCAACTAAGAATGAACTTGCTCATATTTTCTCAAAACTCATGCAGGCCGAGTTCAAGATGAGCATGATTGGAGAGTTGACTCACTTTCTTGGTTTGCAGATCCGTCAACAAGATTCAGGTATATTCCTATCTCAATCTAAATATGCTAAAAATCTTGTGAAAAAGTTTGGTTTGTAATCTGCTAGTTCTATTAGAATCCCTATGAGCCCAAATGTTAAACTCATTGTTAATTTGTTGGGTAAAACTGTTGATTCATCTCTTTATTGAAGTATGATAGGTACTCTTTTTTACTCACTGCTAGTAAACTTGACATTAGTTATAGTGTAGGAGTGTGTGCTAAATATCAGACTAATCCCAAAGAGTCTCATATGATTGCTTTGAAAAGAATTATAAAGTATGTCAAAACCACTGCTGACTTTGGTGTGTAGTACAGCAAGGACACAAATGATGTCTTAGCTGGTTATTCTAACGTAAACTGGGCTGAAAATGCTGATGATATAAAGAGTACATCGAGGGGTTGTTTCTATGTAGGTAATAATCTTGTCTCCTAGATGAGCAAAAAGCAGAATTCCATCTCATTATCTATCGCAAAAGCTGAGTAGATTGGTGCCGATAACTGTTGCACCCAACTTCTATGGATGTAAGAACTTCTCCTTGATTACGGTATTTGTCAATAGCATCTCACTATCTACTACGTCATCAACATCTCTAAGAACCCGATTCAACATTCTTAAACTAAACACATAGAGATTCGACATCACTTCATTCGGGAGCTTGTCGAAGATGGTACTCTCATTCTTGAGTTCATTCACACCGATGATCAAAAGGCTAACTTATTCATCAAACCTCTTGATAGCAAACAGTTTGAATTCCTTCGCCAAAACATTGGTGTTATCTCCATGGATTGATCTCTTCTTCTCCTTCTCCTTCCTCATGCATTTGCATCTAGTTTTATGCATTGCATTGTTTAACGTGTTTTTGTGTGTTTGTTTTCAGTTTTACGTTATTTTATTTTTCATAAAAATTAAAAAAAAAAATTTGAAAAATCATAAAAATACAAAAACAGTGTATGTTTGTGTACATTGGTACTTGTGTACCTTGAATGGCCATTGAAACAAAATTTCTAAACTTTGTATCTTTTGTATCTTAGATGAGCATCTCTATGCACAACTAAGCCAGTGAGCTTTGTAGCTCGTGTTTGTGATGAGTAAAATTAAGTAATATCTTGTATTTAACACTCGTATCACTTTTTTTTTACAGGAAAGACTAGAAAAGCATAAATAACCATCTCACCACTGTTGCCCGCCAATAATGAAATGACATTTGTATGCTTCGACATAGTAAAAGTGAAATATCAAATGTTTAACATCATTGGGTATTTCTTTTTTATCTTTTATATGCTCGTGCATGGTTTGCTTAAAAAAAAAAAGACGCAAAGAAAAATAAAAAGCAAAAAGAATCAAGATGTTTTATATATGATTGTAAGCGTGTATTCTAAGAGATGTGAGAGTTATAGGATGTACCTCGAAAGTGATAGTTCCCATCAAATAGTTATGATTGTGTGTGAGTTAAAGTAATTTTCTCATATCTCAAATTATCATAACATGTATACACTTATGCAATCTTGCGATGTTTTTCATACACAACACGCAATATTCTTTGCTACTTTTGATACATGTATAGGTACAATATGATTTGACCATCACAAGAAATACATGTGTTAATGTATGCTCGCTAAACTATCTTAACTTATTTTTGAAATATAAAATTGGTTAGACTTGTTGTGTGTGTGTGTGTGTGTGTGTTTTGGATCTATGTGATTGACACTTTTCTTGTTAAGAGATGATTTTGAGAGTTTAGAATGTTCTTTGGATCTTTGGTTGTATAGCATGCTTGATTGCATTCATATATATATTTTTCTCTTCTTGAAAAATTGTTTTTAAGCAATCTCGACAGCTATTGGACACCTCTCGACAGCTAGGCTATCTATCGAACCCATTCAGCTGCTTTTTATCGCATTCTCGATAGCTTCTTGATAGCTTCTTGATCCATCGAGAAACTTTCTGGATGCTCGATAGCTTCTCGATCCATCGAGATCCTCTAGCTATGGACACCTCTCGACAGATCCTAGATAGCTTTTCGACAGATAATTCACGCGTTTTAAAGCTCGACACCACTGATCCATCAAGCTTTATGACTTTTCTATATATAGGGTCCACGCAAATTTTTCTTCATTTCTCCTCGATCTCTCTCAATAGTTTTCGTCTTCTCATCTTCCCAAACCTCTCTCTCACACTCCAAACCTCAAACCCAAGTGTTCTTTAGTCTTAAAGAGCATTTTATGTTTCTGGTATGTCTCTTTTTCATTCATTCATCATGCATTTCACGTTTTTTTACCTAACTTTTGGGTTTTTTGTTGAAAATTTGGGGTTTTTCAAAATTGTTGGGTTTTTCACAAAATTTTTGGGTTGGTTTTTGTGAAAATGTTTTTAAATCATCATGCATTGCATCACATTTGCATTTTAACTATATTTTCATGCATTTTACATGTGTGATTACTATGTTAATTTGTTGTGTGCTGGTAGGTTTGGATTGGGTTAAGCCCATGATGTATTTAAGTTTGCATGTCACATGTTCATGCATTTTTCATGCATACGTACTTTCAATTCTTTATATTCTTATATATTGATGTTGTTTGGTGCTTTTCTGCATGTCCCTCTCTCTCTCTCTCTCTCTCTCTCTCTCTCTCTCTCTCTTTTTCTTGCATTAGTATGCTCTATGACACCCAAACACAAATCTACTCCGTCCCAAAACCCTCTTCGTTCTAGGGCATCCACTTCTTCTTCTGACCCTACTCCTTCTCACGTACGGTTTTGTGATGATAAAGCTCGAAAGGACTTTTTAGAGAACTTTTTTCGATAAGGCATTCATTCAAAACACCAAGTCATCCTATCGAATTTCTCTGATACTGACCTTCCCACTATCATCTACAGTCGGGCTTGGGGTCACTGTGTGACATCCCTATCACCTATCCCTCCATGATCATACAAGAGTTTTTTTCCAACATGTACGGATTCAATACTTCTGTTCCTCATTTTTTTTTTCTCGTGTTCGAGGTACACGCATTGTAGTTACTCCGGATATTGTATTCGAGGTACTACATAGGGTAGCGCATCTTGACTACCCTGGCTGCGATCGTCTAAAGACTGTGTCCAAAGACGAACTCTCGTCTCTATTTTGTGAGACACCCTCATCTTGGAGTGACCGTCAAAACACCCCTTGCTTGGGCTTTGCAAAAGGTCTGAGATTTCTCAACATGGTGATGACATTTATTCTTAATCCTTTGTCTCACTATAACTCTATTACAGAGCCTCGTGCTTGCTTTTTGTTATCCTTCTTAAAGGAAATTTCTATTGACTTCCCTTCTCATTTTATTCTATCCTTTATAGATGTCTATAAGGATACGGCGACTCATGATAAGCTTGTTTTTCCTTTTGCTATCACGAGGCTTTTTCGCCATTTTTCTGTCTCCTTTCCCGAATCTCCTCATTTTTCGATTATGAGTGCCATAGACACTGCTACCATTCGACGGAGCAAGGCACAGCTTAGAGGCGGCCCCAGACAGAGACGGCGACTCCTCCAACTTCTACCGCTCCATCCACCTCCGCTTCTTCGTCTTCTGTGGGTGGAATGACTCTCGAGGCCACCATGGCACAGCTTGTGCACATGGATGCTCGCCTTGACACACTCAGTGATAAGTTGTGTCAAGTGAATGTTCGTGTTGGTCGTATCACACGATGACAGGCTGTCATGGGTGGTTTCATTGTTGCTTCTTCTCCATCTCCACTGGCTTCTGAGGATGAGAGTGATGATGGCTCCGGCAGTGATGATGCTAATGAGGATGATGGTGTTGGTTCGCCCAGTGATGATGAAATGTCTACTTGATGTACTTACCTTTTGTCATTCGTGACAAAAATTGGAAGTAGTTTTGATATGAAGAGTAGTCATATACATAGGGAGAGAGTTAGCATAGGAGATTTTTGTGATAAGGGGAATGTCTATGAGGGATGTAGTGAGGTTTTTATGTACTTTCTTTTCTTTCTTTTACTTTTACCTCATGTATATGGGTTTTGTGACCATTTGACATACATTGTACTTATATTTGGTTTATATCTACTAATGTATATTATTCACCTATCTTTACATGTGATGTTTCTTTTTTCTCTTTATGCATATCATTCTTATATATTGTATGCAATCTATTATTTCTGTTTCACACTAAAATGCCGTGATGAGTTTTATTTAAAGTGTTTCAGAAATACAGGTTGTCAAAGTCTTCTTGCCATAAACTCTCTTGTTGTAAAGTTTTTCAAGATTTTGTGTTAGGATAGATTTTATTGTATTCAACAAGTGAGTATGAGTTGAGTGATTTATGACTTCTCTCATATGTTCATTTATTTGTTGTGGTTTTGTCACGGATTACCTAAGGGAGAGATTGTTAGGACATATGTGATTTAAGTTGGGAACATATGTAAATATAGAATTGGCTAATCCTTTAACAAAATGCACTTTACTTGTAATTGGGTAGATCGAGGATGTGTTTAATACTTCAATTAATAAGGTTTCAAGATTAAGTGTTAAAGTCATGCAAGTCTGTCCAAGAAACAGCTGAAGAAGTGCTAAATTTTAAAACTCGACAGTTAACTTGACAGCTAGTATCTATCGAAGTTTAAAAAGCTGCTAAACCCTGATGCTCGACAGCTAGCTCGACAGATAAGCTATCTATCGAGATTTATGAAGTTCATTTTTTCAGAGGTGATTTCAATCCAATCCGTGAATACATGTTTGGGCTTTCTTTTCTCACAACCCTAAACATATATAAGGATTGTTTTAAGGGCCGTAAAAGGTTGCACGAGTGTGAAGCATAGTTGTGTTCATGCAAATTGTGACCGGAGACAGAATTTGCCCTAGTTCATCTTTCTCTTGAAAAAGCTGCTGTCTTTGTACACCATAAGGTTTTGTAATTAAGGAGCTTCATGATTTTCATCGTGTGATGAACTGAAGAAATTTGCAGCCAACATCTTTCTCAAGTTAGTGAGTAAGCCGCGTACTAGGATCTGCGCATCGAATTGATTAATCACGTACTGGGAGCCGTGCATTGAAAAAGAGAGATTGTCACTACAGAACAAGTCCAATTGGATATTGGGGTAATGATTCAACTGTAGGTTGGTATAAGATACTGAGATTCCTTTACTTGTAACTGCTTGTTGTGATAATAATAAATTCTCGGGAGTGATAACTTTAAAATCATACGGTGGGGTTTTTGTCGTGTAGGTTTTCCCTATTCGTAAACAAATCACTGTGTCAATTTAATTTTCACTGCATTTAGTTAATTGGTGATTTTTTTTGTGCTACCATGCATATTGCATGCTAATTAAATTGCAAGCAATTAATGTGTTAATTCATCACAAGGGGTCAATACATTCTTGGCCTATCAAAAGGCTCTAAAGTAGTTGAAGATTTCTACTGTAAGTTTATATACTGGGTTTGTAAAATCTAAGGACAAAAGTTTTGTACTAGATCTGAAACTTCTCTTTATTATAGTGAATTGTTTTTAGGAAGGTTTCCCCCCAGGTTTTTCACTGTGAAACTAGTTTGTTTCATTGGTTTTCTTGGGTCATCATATCTTGTCTTATTTACTATTCAGTTGTGCATGATATTGATGTTTGTTTGTTTAACCAAAGATTATTCATAATAGATCTAATTAATAACTTGGCTTTAAAACTTTTTTATTCTATCAATAGAGGTCTAAATTTCCTAATAAAATTTTTTATGATAGTTTATATTATAAATGGTAGTTTTATATAATTTTGTTTTACATGTTGCATTTCCTTGAAAGTATATGTGCTTGATGGTTTAAATCAATGATCAATACAGCTGCAGGTTCACTGCAGTTCAGTTCTAAAGTTGATATGTCCTAGTGTAAAGTGCTGTCAACATGCACTTAAACAAATAAAAATTTTAGATAAGCAAACACCAGAAATCTTTTTTTTTTTTTTAATTGAGCTTTACAACGAAATGGTCAGCAGGAAAGGAAAAGGATTACAAAGTAATGAAAAATGACAAGATTGCTTAAGCATGTTTATATCCTAACAGTGTTTTTCCCCACTAATTATTGAACGTTAAATTAATTTTCTACCTAATCATTGTGGTTATTAATAGGGGTGTAATCGGTTCGGGTCGGTCGGTGTTGAAGGCAATTTTTGCACCGAACAGAAAATTTCAGTTTTAATTTTTGAGCACCAAAACTGACTTGTAAGAAAGGGACGCCAAACCAACCGTTTGCATTCGGTTTCAGTTCCGTTCGGTAGGGTTTCGGTATTTGTGAGAAACAAAAGCAATTAAAAAAAAAAAAAGAGAAGATTTTTTTGCATCAAACAGGGATATTATTGAAAGACAAAAGCAACAAGAAAAACAAGACCAACATAGACCCTGTTTTCAACACAAAATACAGAGCAACATAGCAAAAAACATAAAACACAAATTAAGATTAAGCCACCATCTACAACAAAAGGTAGCAGCTACAAAGTTTCTTTAAAACAAAAATCAAAAAGGATAGGCGAAGGTTCGAACTTGTGAACAAGTGGCCAAAACACGTGTGTCATTCCACTAAGCTACTCACTCTATTATGTTTTAAACTTACATAAATATCTATATATCGGTCGGTTCGATTGGCTTTGGGGTGAAAAAATCCAGCACCAAAACCAAAACCGAAATATTTCAGTTTCAAGAAATTCAAACCTAAACCGAATTGTACTGAAACAAAACTGAAAAACTGGACTCGGCTCGGTTGGTTTTGGCCGAATTTTTCTGTTTACCAATTTTTTGCACACCCCTAGTTATTAAGATAAGCTGAAAGATCATATTAACACTAGAGTTCTACAAAACACACACACACACACACACACACACACACATATATATAAAACAAATGTGAAATTACTCAAAACCCCATTAATCAATTTGTTAGTCAATTCAAAGCCAATGGCCTTATTATCTATTGGTATTTCCCCCCTTCTTGTGGAATCCCAGAGATCGAATCCTATTTAATTAATTACATTTAATTAAAAAAATTAAAACACAAACTACAAACGATATATCAAAACAAATAAATAAAAGAAATGTCATCACTTGGTCCATCTTGAGTATGTTGGGAATTACGCCCTAAAGTTCAAATTGTATATTGATTTTAATTAATAAAAGTGATTTATTGTTTGAGATTATATGAACATTGGAAATTATGCATTCATTTGATGAATAGTCCATAAGTTACATTGTATGTGATTTCAGTATATTGATGAGATTAACATATAGAAGATATAAATTACAATTTCTTGTGAATAATACACTTTTTAAAATTCGTTGCCAGTGATGAAATTGAGCATTTCATTTTATAAGAATACAACATATTAATTATAATGATTTGTCTTGATCATGAAAGAAGATATTTCTTGTTAATGTGTTGATATATTAGAATACATTGAACTGGACCTCTATCAGTCGTTGTTCTATAAATTACTATCACTATAAATTACTATCACTTGAACAAATGATGTCATGACTACTAAATGCATTAATTCCTCAGCCTCATAAGGAGGTGAACTCCAACTTGAAGTGTAAGTTTCTTTGATGTATATAAAAGTAAGATCTTGTATGGTTAATACTGCAATAAAGTGAGATTTTTGGTAGTACCATGTAGCATTATGGGAATACTATTTTTCAAGATGGAATTCATGATCTTGTTAATAGAAAAGAAATACTTGTTTGAGATAGATTTAATAGGAAGTGATTATTCAAAGTATCAGGCTTGATCATTTTAGTAGGGAGTTACTAAAATTTATATTATATGAAATTGGATTCCAAGAATATAAGAATAATTAATCAAGAGATTAAATTGGGGACTCAATGACTTAAGATGTAGTGTTAATACAGTGAAAATAACTATTTAACTTTGTTTCGGAATGAATGTTTCATGGAGGGGATAGATATAATTTTAAGTAGCCAAGGAATATCATGTTTAATTAAGTAAATTTGAAATTGTAATTATGTTTTTATAGTATAATAAAATATAATTGATGGTAACTTTAGACTAATTACAAGAATCAAAGCACATTGAAGCTAGGTTTTATTTATTTATTTATTTTTCTTTGATCCCATCTCAAGCTATGTATATAAGCCCTTATTAAGGTGTTGGCGATGTTCCCTCCTATGTCAGGGACTCGCACCAAATTTAAAAATAATAAGAAGAAGTGAACCATGTAGTTTGAAAAGAAAAGAATAAGAAAATGCAAATTGTGTTTGTTTCGGCGTTAAAGTTTTCTAAAAAATTAGTCATTTTTCTAAAACTATTTCATTTTTTATGTTTGATAGCAACCTTAAATGTGTTAAAAAACGATTTCCTAACTTGTCTTATTTAGTTTGTTATGAGATAGAGTAGCTTTTCAGAAAAATTTGATGAAAAACAATCTCTAAAAAATAAGCTTCACTTTTATATTGATCAAAGATAATTTTCATTTGGCTCTTTTTTTTATATGCTAATAAATATTGGAAAATGTGAAAATCTATCTTCATATAAGGTTTTCCATTTAAACAAACAAAGCGTTAGTGTAACTCGAGAGAACAGTGAAAGAGAATCATAATTTCTTATGCAGACCAACCACTTTGTAGCCAAATTGTGAGGTCATGTCTACTCCAATTTTGATGAAATTTCAGTATGTTGTTCCTAACGAAGAGAGCTTCGTGTTGACTTGTTTGGGTGCTTGAAATTCCTCTCCACTTGTTCAAATGATTAGACCCACTTAGTGAGATATTTTCTGTTTGCTATAGTTGAAATCCACCCTTGTGATGAATATTTATAGTGAACTAAGAATGGTGTGTTCTTGATGTTTTGGTAGCTATAGCATTTGTTCTAGAGAATATTGTTATATACCCATTATTTTATAGAGAAATTTTTTACTGAACCAGATCCCATAGTTTTTCCCTTCTTGTTGAAGGGCTTTCCATGTAAAAATTTGGTCTTCCTTTTTTTCTTTTTTTTGAGAAAGAAATTTGGTCTTCCTGATTGTGGGTTGTTACTGAAATTTTTTGTTTATATTGATTATTGTGCTTGGATAATTTATTTTGGAATATCTATTGAATTTCTATAAAGAGAAAATAAAATAATTTCGCTTGGTATTGTATTAAGGATAAATTTTAACTACAAAATTAGTTGTAACCTAAGGTTACAATCTTACTCAATAAAATAAATATTACTACATATTTTTAAAATCTAACCGTTGAATTACATGTTTTTTATGCTTTTAATACACGTGTCAAATTTTGTGTTAATTGAATATTATTTACTATATGATCTATAAGCTTATATTTTATACATAATTTTAAACTACAAAACTTGCAATTTAAACAATTTATTAATGACATAGCTATAGATCTTTAATTTTCTAGAAATTTTGCAAGCATAGAGGATATAAGAAGAATATGTAATCTAACAGTGAATTTGTCAAAATTCACCTCCAATAAAAAGATATTAAGTAAGATTGTAACCTTAGGTTACAATCAATTTTGTGGCTAAATTTTGTCCTTATATTAATTGATTAATTTTCCCAAGATAAGGTAGCCAGCAACACACAATAAGTGCATAGTCTTACGTAGTAAATTTTGTTGAGATGAAAATTCTCATTCCATTTCGGCTTCACAAAATAAACAGAAAAATCAGACCCTTTTCATCCTCTCAAGCTTGCACAGGTCTAGGGATTTTTTAACAAACGAAGAGTCCACTCTCTTGGTCACAGATATAGTCATTGAGGTGAAGATCAATGTGGTACAAGGATTTATTAAAGGTTTTTTTTTTTTTTTTTTCTCGGTTTAGAGGTTTAATATTGTTTTAGAGTATAAGATATCCAAGTGGTGTAAACCCCTCCCCCTTCTCCCCCTCCTAAACCTTTTCATTTTGGGTAACAAAAACAAAAACAAAAACAAAAAACACAGATATTCAAGAAAGCAGAACTTTTATTATTTCAACCTTATTTATTGCCCAACTTGCGGTTGTAACTTGTAAGTAAGGTCATTCATTGTCTAGTGCTACAGGGGAACACCTTGACTCACACCCAGCTCCCAAACATCAACATCTTACATCAAAGTGACACTGTCGAGAACAGAACTCACACAATACGCCTCAGACAAAACACGGCTAAATAATTTAACAAAAAGTAAAAGTAGCTATAATCTTAATTGCATGTGTGGAATCTTATTCTGGATTAAAAAAAAAATAGATACCTTTGTGTTACACTGTTACTTAAGACAAAGATGTTATGGGCTATTGTCTAATTTTTATTGACCACAAAAACCTATGTAGAGCGGATTCCATGTCCAACTTTTGGGCACTTTCGGTCCATCTAAAAAGCTAGGTCCATGACTTCTCAAAGTTGGTATCCACACCAATAATTCAAGAAAAGTTACAGAAAGTGTTACCTCTTCTTACCTCTCTCCCCCACCTGTGCTTCTTCCATCTCTTTTTGCTCACAAGAAGTAAAAGAGAAGGAATTTAAACTCGATTTTTTTTTTCATGTGAAAGATCGGAGAATACTACTGAATCACAGAATTCTCGGCAGTCCCTTCCATCTCTTTATAACACCCATTTTTGTAGGTGCATACATTGATTTGAGAAATCCAAATTATTAAAAATAAATAAATAAAAATAAAAAAGACACAACCTTGCATAGTTTGACGTCAATACATATTTGGTTAATTGTAATTCTTCACCATAAATGGTGGGATCATTTACAATGTCCACCCCACCATTCAGACTTCAATGTTAAAATAAAATAAATATATTAGGGATGGATAGAAATATGATGGGAAGTAATATGTCAGTTTAGACATATCAATGCATACCACCACCCACCAACCTCTTAAATTGTTAATTTCAAAACTAATTAATTTGAATGACAAAATGGATTGCATACTATTCTTGAATAAGGACATTTGTAAAAATGTATAGTTTAGGGTACAGATTGCACATAATTACTATAACTTAAAATGAAAAGGATGTATCTTCATCGAAATAGAGCATTTTATCAATGCCTCAACGAGACAGATTTGGTTATATAGGCTTTTCTATCAGCTTATAATACTTACACATTGAGCTGTATTTATTATAAGGTGTTTTTGATATGGGTTGGAAACAGTGTGTGGGGGGTCGTAACTTGTAACACTGTATGCTGACATTTGTTTATACTAGATTCCTTACTAGTAGATTCCCACCCCCCCCCCCCCCCCCCCCCCAAAACAAAAAAAAAGTAATTGAAATGCTAAGCAATGAGTTTATTACACAAAGTTCTGCTAAATATAAGTATCATTGTTGATATTAATCATAGTGAGGGTAAAAGGGAATCCATGTTGTAACTGCTGATGTTGACTCAACTGTATAATGGTAAATGATTCAGAAAGAAAGTCAGACCATTAAAGGCATTCAGTGTTGCATAGGCCTCAAGCTTCAGAAATTGATGACAGAATGAGGCACAACACTCCACACAACGCCACGAAGCACTAGAGAGTAGAGACCCATCACAGTTGTCCTCTTTGGTGACGCTTCTCTCATTCATCTTTCCAATCACGTGTTTCCTTTATAGTTCTTTCTGTACAGTAGTCCACTGTGCTCGGATGAACTCAACAAATGATACCCTTGAGAACATAAGAAACAATTTCGCAATGCATGTAACTTCTCTCTCTCTCTCTCTGAGTTCTAAGCACAGTTTTGCCAAGACATACTGTTAAGAAGTGAGCTCAAAGATGTAATGTTCGTCATCTTATTACAGAGCAACATTTTTCATAACAATTGATATAGTCAGTTCTGATATGAAGAACATCATTTTCAACTGGTTTAACCACCTAAGATCTTTAAAAATATACTAATATCACAATAGGTCATTTTAGCAATTGTGGAAGAAAAAATTGTGATAAATGTTGTATTAAAATTGTGAAAAATAACTTCTTGCATATTACATCCCACCTTTAACCTTCCAATCTTCATTGTGCAACTTATTCATCAAAGCCATACTTCAAATTAGAAGCCCAACATTTCAAGGAAATTAAACTAAATTATTTGATTTCTGTAATACATAACTTTTTTCCAAAGAAGGGTGACAAATCGCAGGGCAAAAACCATACATTGTTGTTTTATAGGTAGAGGAACATGAACACCATATCCACCATTCACAATATCTAGATTTTAGAGAGAAAAAATGCATATTTTTTTGATATAATGAACTTCTCATTATCTTTCTCCCCTCACATTTTTCTGAATCTAGGGTTCTCTTTTCTCCCCTCACATTCACAAATCTAGACTGCAACTTGCTCATGTATTAGACAACACTAGAAGGTCTAAGCAAATCAGACATCCGATCTATCACATCATTCTTTTTTTCTTTTTCTTTTCTGTTTTATGTAAATATACATCATAATTCACATTCAAAGTATTAATGCTCCAATCCAAACAAAACCTCGTAGATTTCTGGGGCTGCAAATAACAAATAATAGATATTGCACTTGTTAAGTGGGTTGCTTCTTAAATAGAGTTCACACATCAGTCAGCCCTGAAAAATTATATTTTCACCTTCCTTGAAGCAACGTAATTAGTGTGAAACGCACGCAGTTCAAAAGCTTGTAACATCGTTGGATCAAATCTTGAAAACATAACTAAGGAACAATGATAAATAAAGCATATGTATCAGTTAAATTCATAAAGAAAATCTGATCAGGGTGTAGAACCTAAGCCACAGAGAGAGTATAAGTAGTAACCTTATAAGCATATCTCCAAAGGATCTGGTTGATATGCCCATCACTTCGGCCATGAAAAAAGCATCAGTTAGTAGAAAAGTAACTAGTTAATCAGAGATAAGGCCAGGAAAAAAAAAAGGGGGCGGAGATTACACCGCTCCAACAATCACCCACTATCTCTTGCAGCATAAAAGACAAAGATGTGAAACCAAGAAGTATGGCATATATCCACAATATTAGTTTTATAAGCTTGTATGTTTAACCTTATAATAAACTTATATCAAATCCCATTTAAGAAAAAATAACTTGTATATAGATATGATAAAGGAAATGTCAAAATAAGGGGTTTCAAGTTTCATATCATAAGAACTGCATCCAGATATAGAAAAACCCTAAGCAAAAGTAGTGCTTTGGTGTTGAGGCTACCTAGGAGTGAAAGTGGGAGCTTTAGAAGAAGAAGAAACCAATTATGTAGTAGATCAGGGGAGAAAAGAAACAGACACAGAAGATTCTTGAAGCCATGATGAAAAAATCCAACCCAATGATGAACCTGAAAGAGTTAAAGACTGACACAGAGAAAAACACAAACAAAACCTGCCTGATCCATGAAATTTAGAGATAAAAATAAAAGAGTAATGATGATCCTTTCCCTCTTTCAGTCAGAAAAAGAGTGATAAAAAGCAGTCAATATGTATAATCATTACACCAATCTGCTCATGCCCAACAACCATAATTTATCTAATGACAAAAAAACCCATGAATAAAAACACTCCCAAAAACCTACAAGCATGCCACATACATATATATAGTGGAACAAAATTTGAAAAAGCAAGAATATTTAGTTACTCACCAACAGATCAAGGCAGATTAAGCAAAACATTGAAGAGAGAATTATCAAAAGGAGATTGTGATGATCAGTGTGAATAGAGGGAAGCAATTATTGGGGGGAATGAAGCCTGGTCCGAGGTCATTAACTTATGATCAAAAATTTGATCTTTCTCAACTGGGCATCTCAAAGATCTAATAAACTGGAAAAAAAATGTTAAAAATTGAGAAAAAGATCATAGATCTAGTTGGTGGCCTCGAGCCAGACAACATTCCCCTCAAAACAACAAGCCTCCTCTTCTTCCTTGTTCTCTATTTTCACATACCCAATTATCTCTCTATATAGAGAGAGATATATGGGTGTGTGTGAACTGTGATCATAGTGGTGGCTAAGAAATAGAAATGAGATGAAGAAGTGGATGAATGAGATTGAGATATAGAGAAGTGAGAAGTGAGAAGGGAAGAGATAGAGGGATAAAAAGGCTAGGGAAAGATAGAGAGGTGAAAAGGACAAACAAAGTAATAAAAGTAGCTGACCCCTCCTGACCCTACCGACTGGTCTTGGGTTCCAGAAATGACCACGACCCTCTCTCTCTCTCTCTCTCTCTCTCTCTCTCACTTCTATCACTCATCTTAGTCATCTATCTCATCGTCTCTACTACCATGCAGTATATATAGAATTCAGCTCCCTCTTTCTCTCTCTCTTTCTATATATCTCACGCATACTTTTTCTTTTTACACGTTGATATCAAATCCCTTGTCTACCGCGAGAGATCATCATGACCTAACCACACCATCAGCTATGATATTTAGCACTAACTTTTTCTTAACAAACCCACATCAATTCCTTTTATCTCAATTGAAATTTGAAATTAAAAGAGGCAATTTCATAGTTAAGATACCATTTTTAAATTTTGAAAATATATATATATATATATATATAAAAAGCTTACATTATTTAAAATTTTAAATAATATAAATTTCTATATTTTAATCCACTTTAAATGGAAAAGATTCTTTAAAATATCTTACTTACTGAATTCAAACAATATACCTTAGACCATTACTAGGTTTTTGTTTTTTTATCTATGTTACGACTATAAAGTTGATAATGATGACATAATAACCCTAGACGCCTCAAAAACATACGATTAGGGAGACATGATGATGATGATGATGGATCGTGATGAGACACGAAAGAAGTAAACCAAGGAAGAGTCAGAGAATTAGTTGAGCTAATTTACCAACCCAATATTGGAAAATTAGGTTCCTTCTTTTCGTTTCTTTCTCTTTTTTTTTTTTACTATTATACAAACTTTTTACATTTTCATAGGTACTGTAAAATTTGGGTAACACTATAAATAATAAACGTGAAAAAGGGAAACCCCCCTCGTTCAGTGCAAATTTTTTTTTTTACACATCTTTTACTAGGCTTGCGGGGGATTCGAGATTACGACAGAGAGAGTACAGACATATAAAAGAGTAGAGAGTCAGCGTACTGTTCTACTTCTATAGATTTTCAGGTGCTCTACGGTCCACCATTGATATATGGTCTCCTCCCATTTTGATTCCAAGAACTTTTACTTGATCACCACCATTAAATTTAGTGCCACTAGTGTATTGTTCTTATAGCTATATAACCATTTTAGAATGAAAACAATTTTCTAATCAAGTACTGTTTAGTATTTTGATATGTTAAGTTAAAACAGTCTGCATTTGGGGCTATCCATAAAAAAATAAAAATATAGAGTATAGTAGGGGTTATGATGCTCGCTTAAGTTCTTATTTGATGCGACAAAGTTACTATCAAATGTGATTCTATTATTATTTATTTAAAATAAGTATAAGTTAGAAAATATGGGTTATCATGTGATATGGTGGAATTTACCATCAAATTTGACTTATGGCCTGTTTGGATGTTAAAAAAATGAGGAGTAGAGTAGAGAGGGGAGAGTAATTCAATTACCTTGTTTGGAAGTTTTTTAAGGAATGAGGGGGAGGGATTTGAAGCGGTTTGGAGGGGTTTCAACTACCTCTAACCCCTCATTTTTAATTCCCCCAAATTGGAGAGATTTGGAGGGAGATGAGAGTAGATAAATTATTGACCAAATAAATTCCCCAATTTATCCTTTCTAAATTAACAAAATTACAAACCGATTATATAAATAATCTTTATTTGTTTCCTGAGAAAATTTAAGGTGAGTGAAAAAAAAAATTGAATGTCACTATTTCACTAACACATCCAATTCGAACCACTCCACAATTAGACATATTACAATGAAAATCACACACACACACACACACACACACAAGTACAAAAACATGTTAGCAGCTCAGATCTGAACCCAAAGACAGCAAATCTGGGTTCATCAAGTGAGAGAGAGTGAAGGGAAAAATGGGTAGAGGGGTTAGAGTGCTGAGTTGGGCAACAGCGGCGGCAACGGCGATCGCATCGATTCAAACCCAAAACCCACGCAAGCAAGCAAAACTGGGCCTTCACTGAAGCATCGATCTAAACCCAAAATCCACACAAGCAAAACCCACACAGACACACAGAAAAAATCACTATCTACTATCTTCCTCTTCTTCTTTTTCTACTTCACTATACAACAAACAAAAACCCTAGAAATTTCAGTGCCTCTCTAACAAAAAATTTTGTATCTCCTTTCAAAAATCCAAACCCGTTGTTTAAACCCACAGTTTATCTATCTATATATGGCTTCTGCCACGTGGTCACTGAGCTCACTCCAGCTCCGACTAGCTCTGAATTGTAGGAATTGCAGGAAATCCCCTGCAATTCTGGAACGGACGCAGCTAGGGAATCCGGGTCGTCGGGTATGGGTGTTCTGTGTGGCTCAAGATGAAGCTAGAAATGAAAATGGATTGGAGCGGCATCGTAATGAGGGTCCATTGGTCAGGTCGAATTCTACGACTGACGGGTTCTCCGGTTGGTCTGAGTCTGACCTTGTTGATTCATAGAGTAACAAGTGGTTTGGAGGTAATGATAAATTTTTTTTTTAAAAAAAATTCTTTGTTTGGCTTCTCTGAAAATCCGAGGTATTGAAATGAAATGAAAAGAAAATGTTCAATATGCATATAGTTGAGTTGTGGTGTTTGTTTTGTTGGAATCTAAAAAGTGGAAAAATGTTGGAACTTTAAATTTTATTTTATTTTCCTATTATATTTGGGCACCCAAAACTCAGAAATTCCTATGGAATGAGAATGATGATTAAATAATTATTTAATCTAACAAACCAATGTTGCAAGTCCATTTTCAAATAGGTGTAAATTTGTCTATTTAAATCATTTCCCCTCCTTTCCATCCTAATTTTTAAAACATCCAAACAAGAGGAATGACTAATTACTCCCTTTCCTCTTACTAATTTTAAAAACATCCAAATAAGGTGGAGGATAACCATTTCCCTCTACTTTCCTCCCCACTACTCTCCTCCCCTCTACTCCCCTCTACTCTCCTCCCTCTCTAAACTTCTAAACAGGCCATTAAGTAAAATAAAATAAATACTAGAAACTTTAGAGTTATATTAACCGCTCAATGTAACATGAATGAGTGACCAATATATGTGACAAAATGATTATCATGTGTAACCCTGTATGCATTAGTAGAGGTATTATAGTCACAAACAAAAGTGAGGGAATCATAAAATTTCCCCTTAAATCCAATTGATGTGCAAGATATCAATACAATTGGAATCAAGGAAAAACACGAGAAAGTCTAGGAGCATAACAAAAATCTCACAAGAATTTTCACATCCTTGTTTTGAGTTGTGGTGGATTTGGATATAATCTTTTTATTTTTTTTAATTTCTGAACTATGATGAGTTGACACCTCATCTTGTTGTGAGACTTTTTTGTGTCCGTAGAAGAACTCAAAAAGCATCCTACACATAACTCTCTAATTAGGAATCCAAATCCAGGATGAAAAAAATTTATTTCCAAATCGATTTGGAGGAAAATTTCTCAAACCCACTATGTGACGAATGATAAATCTATCAATGTGTACTTTTGGTTACATGACTTATGTATTGGAGGAAAACTCATAGATGGTTTTATGAATCACCACATAATGGGTTAAAGAAAATTCCTCTAAATTGGGTTGGAGGAAAACTTTGTTCATCTAGGATATATACCTCACGACACAACCTCATGGTTGCAACTTTCACTAAAAAAATTGACGTTGTTACATATTGTTAGAAATATATATTAGACATATTAGCCCAATGTAATAGGTCCAAGCCCATTCCTGCTTGTATTAGTAGTCTAGGGTTTAGTCGCCTATATATACTCATGTTAGGGTTCATTATAATACAGGTTATTGTACTACACTCTTATACAGTTAAAATGTAGTCCTTAAGGGATTACTCCGTGGATGTAGGCCAACAAGGCTGAACCACGTAACCTTCATGTCTCGGTGTTCCTATTTTATGCTTCCCATTCCGCATCCACTCTAGCATACACAACATGGTATAACACATCGCATTGCTAATAATATATTTATCATGGTATCAGAGCCAAACTTCGTTCTTGGCATCAAACAAACATCTCTAGCAAGCAAAGAAGATTCTCACGTGCACACCACCATCAGAAGTCACACATGCTTGTATGCTAGATCTAGACTCCACGACATCTCGCAGCCGCCATGGCTCACTGCTGTGTCCAGATCCTCAAGCCCAAGCAATCTGTGCCTCTCCCTATCAGATCTGTGCACATCAAGCCTTCGCCTGATGAAACCAATAAGACAGACGTGCTCCACAGCATATCGCAACCAAAACCCAAGAACCCGACCTCCAACGGTAGCCGCACGTGCCACCACGCATGGACAACAACTCCAGGAACTCTCACACACGCCGCTGAAGGTTCTCGACTCCCAACTCGGATCTTAGCCACACGCGCCGCCAAGACGACCTTATTGTCCCCCCGACCTACTTGGCCTGAGAATCTGGTAATCATACAACGTCATACGTGCCAACACGCGCCACCTAGGAATCTGCCTCGCACCACGCGCCGGTACATGCCGTCAAACGCCTTCCAGGCACCGAAGAACTCGTGCTGATGTCATCTGGTGACGTCATCATTCCACATCAGCATGCCACACACGCCCTAGGCCACGTAGCGACATGTCATAGGATGACGTCAGCTTCTCTGCAACCCGATCCATGGACCAACCCAAAAACCCAGAACTGACCCGGACCGTGAGACACTGACTTTCGCTGACCGTTGACTTTGACCTTTTGGGTTTGACTTTTTGCGTTGACCTTTGACCAAAAGTAAAAAAAATTTTAAAGGGCTTATCTTGCTCAGTTTTTCACGTAGATTCCAATTTTGGACTCCATTTCTTCATTTGAAACTCCAAAGTTGGTCAATTGGCACATTCTTATTGCGGTTTCTTCAAAGGCATTCTTTAAGGCATCTTCAAGTGATCTTCTCATGCTTATCCAACTTCAAGCCTTCATTGAGCTTCCACCTTGAGTTTGAGGGAGGGTGTTAGAGATATATATTAGACATATTAGCCCAATGTAATAGGACCAAGTCCATTCCTACTTGTATTAGTAGTGTAGGGTTTAGTCGCCTATATATACTCATGTTAGGGTTCATTGTAACACAGGTTATTGTACTACACTCTTATACAATAAAGATGTAACCCTTAAGGGATTTCTTCGTGGATGTAGGCCGACAAGGCTGAACCACGTAACCTTTGTGTTCTCGGTGTTCCTATTCTATGCTTCCCCTTCCGCATCCACTCTAATATATATAACATGGTATAACACATTGCATTGCTAATAATATATTTAACACATATTTTGAAAATCTTACAATTAGATTGCATGTTCTTTATGTTCTTAACACACATGTCAAAATTCATGCCAATAGAATGTTATTTACTATTCGATCCAAAATATTATTTTTAATGCGAAATTTTAGACTACACAATCTTGAAATTTAAACATTTTATTAATGACATAACTATTAATTTTTTATCTTCTGAAAATTAATATAAGAAAAAAAATATAATCCAATTGTAGATTTGTTGAAATTCACATCTAATAAAAATATATTGAGTGAGGTTGTAGCCATTAGTTAGAACCAATTTTATAGCCAAACTTTGTCCCATCAGAAAACAATCACTAACTCAAGTATCAAAGTATTAGGTTAATACCACACCGGTATCATTCTAAGCTTTCTCTGTTTTTATAGGTATCCCATTTGCCAATCGTGTTTCTAACCACTGATTCGATTATCACGAACCATTTCATAGGATATTCAAGGAGAAAAAAATACATTACATAGCAAAATAACATTTTAAAAATATACATGTTGTACTTACCCACTCATATTTCAAATGGCACAAGATCCATGTCACATGTCAATAAGGTGTTGAAATGAAAGCTTATTCTGTGGTTGTGGGATTTGAATGATAAGATATTTAGAATAATTTTAACCATATTGCTTTGTAAAGAAAAGTTTTTGCCACAAAAGAAAAAATCGCATTAAGCAAGCTTGGCCTACTTTTGTGGCACTGTCAATGCCATAAAACATGTGCTAATATGTAAATTGGTTACTTTATTTCTATTTTAGAATAACTTTGTAACTTTTTTTTGATAATCAGAATAACTTTGTAACTAGAAAAAAAGAAAAAAGGAAGATAGAATTGTCAAATCCATTCCAACCACCAATTTGATTATGTCATGAAATTAAGCTTTATACTTTTTTTTTTCTTTTTTTCTTTTTTTGACTCCGTAAAGCTTTATACTTGAGATGCACTCTAGCTCCTATATTTAAAGTTCATCTGTCAGTTGAATTTTCAATTTTAATGTGAATATGATGCCTATAGACTTGGAAAAAATCAAAGGGTGAGATCGGACTATTCTCTTTATAACATCCAAAATGGAAAGGACAAAAAGTAAATACTACTATAATTTAGAATTTAGAGATATTAGAGATTTAAAGCACTAACTTTTTTTTTTTTTTTGAGATAATTTATTAAACCCCAGATCTCTTATTCAATCATCAAAAATTTTACTAGTTGAGTTAACTGGAACTCACAGCACTAACTATTTTTAAATGCACAAGAAGTTAAGTATTATTCCCAATATATATTGACAGACAAAGTTTAGCAACAAAATAATATTTTTTATTGGAGGTGAAATTTAACAAATCCACCATTGGATTACATCTTCTTCTTATATCCTCCATGCTTGCAAAATTTCTAGAAAATTAAAGATCAATAGATATGTCATCAATAAATTGTTTAAATTGCAAGTTTTTGTAGTTTAAAATTATGCATAAAATATAATCTTATAGATCATATAGTAAATAATATCTGATTGTCACAAAATTTGATATTTTGTACTAAAAGTGTAAAGAACGTGCAATCCAATAATTAGATTTTCAAAATATGTAGTAATGTTAATGATATTGAGTAAGGTTGTCGCATTAGGTTACAACTAATTTTATAGTTAAACTTTGTCTTATATTGAATTAAAGGGATTTCTTAAAAAGTCACGTTAATATTCCACTATTTCAATACAGTGAGTGCCCCAAAACCAATTAATTTAGTCAATTCCAACTACTATATATATATATAAAGCCATTTTCCAATCCAGACACAATTATAAAATTCCAAAATTAGTAGCTAATTTTTGTGCCCTAGTATGTGCATATACAATTATATTAAGGGATTTGAAAGCTAGTGTTTGAATATTTAGACCCCTGAACACTCAGATTATTTAACTTAATATAATGGCCAAGTAGTTACATAGGTTTATTATGCAGATTTATGTTAAACAATGACAATCATATCACAATAGCAGAAAAGTAAAGAAGACAAGTGATACGATGACCCAGGAAAACCAATGAAACCATCTAGTTTCAAGGTAAAAAACCTAGGGAGGATTTAACCTAAACAATTCACAAGGCAACAAATTCACTAAATAGAATGGAAGTGTTTACAACAGATTTTTCCCTAAATCTAATGCTACCTCTTGTAGTACTTACATGACCACACGCAACTCCAAATTCACGGACTCTTCTATTTGGATTTGTTGCACACAAACACTCTAGTTTGTGACTTTGAGATCTCACTCAAAGGTTTAGATCATCAATAGTAGTTGATCTTGTATGAAGCAACTTATCTCTACCGGTTCATGCAATATCAATCTAATATTCGATAGATGCTTGTTGAATTAATTAGAAGGTTACAAAACCTCTCAAATCTCATAGAAGTAATTCACAAGTCTTGGGAAATGTGTATTAAGGTTTTTCTTTTATACTTAACAGTGTTGAACTCAAACCCTAAACATTTCGCGGGCTTTCGTGCTTTTTTTAAAATCTGTAGAAAATGCATCTCGATCGGTCGAAGGTGTCTCTCGATCAGTCGAGTAAGGCAGATTATAACTGTTCTTGAATCTTGACTTGAATTAACTTAAGTAATATCTAAAACTGTTTTAAGACATAAATATCTTATACTAGACATGTTTTTGTACTCGGTTTGCCAACTTACATAAAATTAGAGCCTAAACATTTAATCTTAAATATTTAAACCCTTCAAACTCTTCCTCTATTTTTTTTATTAAATGTAAATTTTGAAAATCTAATTATAGGATTATATGTTCTTATTATATTCTCCATGCTTGAAAAATTTCAAGAAAATCAAAGATCAAAAGTTATATCATCAATCAAATGTTTAAATTTTAAGTTTTTGTGGTATAAAATTATGCATAAAAAATAAATTTATTGCTCAAATAATAAATAACATCCAATTTGAATGAAATTTTACATGTGTATTAAGAACATAAAGAACATGCAATCTAACGGTTGGATTTTTAAAATTCATATCTAATAAAAAGTATACGAGGAGTTTGAAGGGTTTCTCTTTAAACTAGTTTGGAAAGAAGCCTTATCCCTTCTAGGATACCACTACATGCATGTCCCAGCTAATTTTATTTATTATTATTATTATTTTAAAAAGTGTTGATACATTCAAGATATGCTTGTGATACAGCCCTGATACGACCTGGATACAGTTGTAACTCAACCTCCCAATAGTGAGAGATAGGTAGAACTTGTGAGGACTTTTATTTATATTTTTTATATATTGGTTTAAATATTGAACACTTCTCTAGTTATCTTTTATTTACTCTTTTGAATTTTAATTTATATTCTAAACATCATTTAATAGCTATAGATTCATTTTATTATTCATTATTGTTATTAAATTGATATATTATGACAAATGAATTAAACCAAAATTGTGAAAGAATAATGCTAGAGATACAAACTATTTTACAAAAAATTTTACAAAATGCTGATGTAGTGAGTGGTTATTGGTAAATAAAAATGTGATATTAATTATGGGTCTAAATGAAAACTAATAAGAGGTTGGCCACATCAACATTTTGTAAAAATGTTATAAAATAATTTGTAACTGTAGCATTACTCAAATATGAAAACTTACTCTGGGTCTCTGCCCACATGCCCTATGTGCAGAAGTAAATGACCATGTGAGGAGCCAAACTAATAAAGTTGGAGAATGTTGAACATTTTGAACTTTTTTGTTACCAATCAAACACTATGAGTCTATGACATTAACATATCATAGAATTAGGCAAGGTCTTGATTGAATCCGTGTATAATATATGCCTCCATTGACCTTGTCACCTTTTTGACCTAAGACATGAAAATATGAAAGCAATAATACTGTTAATTTCTCTTTATCTAAGGCCCTAATTTCTTCGTGATTGACCTAACCCCACCTTAGGCACCAAACTTTACCTAGATTTGTGTTCTTTCCCAATTCCCACCATACACATATTAACGGCATTGTCTCCTCTTTTTCTTGAAAATTATTACTAATAACAACTTTTTTTAACCCTTAACATATCTATGTTTCTATATGGTTTGACCAATCTCTTGTCACAGCCACATTGTCATCGTTAATTAGTGAACCAATGACTATTTACATATATTTATGACCTCCATTGACCTTTTGCTTTTCTTTGATTCAACCATGATGAGAAAAAATTGTGAATCATTGTTGTCACAGCAAGCTGTGATCCTAAAAGGCCTAAAAAACTAGTACCTCTAAAATAGTGAAAAAAATCTTCTTCAAAGAATTAAAATCCTGTCCTCTTTCTCATGCAAGTAACTTTAACTCTTTAAGAAATGAATATGCAAGAGTGGTTGAAAAGTGAAAAAGATAAAGACCCTTTTGTGTTAGCTTTTTGGCCACCCAACCCGAGTAGAGGTTGATTGAGAAAAGAAGATTCTTTGTGAACTAGACAACGTAGAAAATAGAACCAAAGCTAGGTGGGTGTTTATTGATGTTTGAAACTTCAAACTCAAAACATACAAGCCACGACACATTGAATTTCGTTTTTAATTTAATTATAATGGAAGAGCAGGTGTTGGAGACTGTTTTTACTGGCAATGTGAAGAGTATTATTATTATTAAAGCTTATATTACTATTTTAATTAAAGCTAACAACCAGTCAGCTTTAATTTTGTCTTTAGCAGAAATTTGAACCGATATGCAAGCAAGTCTACTACGCTAGGCCCAAGACTTAGGTTAAAAATAAATAAATTGAAGCTTGACGTGAAAATTATCCAATGATTAGTCTATGGTAATCATCAATTCATCAATTAAGCAACAAGGTCTAAACCAATAAAATGCATCCCCCAAAAAAAAAGAGAGAGGAAAGAAACACCAATACTGCAGGCTAAACAATCTCTGGGCTTAGGATCAGTAAGGTTCAAATTCGCTTCTTAAGATTAATCAAAATGTCCATTTCCTGCCTAAGTGTTTAGTGAGCTGCTTAATTAGTTGGCACTCAAGAGTCAAGACCCAAAAAAGAATTGGTGCTATCGTGCCCAAAATTGACTCTCTAACATGATGTTTGCGTATTTGGATTAAAGTCCTTTATGTGGATTAAGAAATGATCCATGCATGAACCCAATAGCTTTTAACTGGACACAAAAATATGAAAGTTAGGTCCGTCTTCACTACAAATCACTGTTTTTCTTATTTCGTGCCATCTTGCCAAAGTCATCATATTATTACTGACTATATTTCTTGGCATTCTTGCAATATATTGCACAACTTGTCAACATTGTCTTCAAATCGAAGTAATAAATACCCTAGGGTACCGGCAATATTGGTCAAAATGCTTTGTAGCGGCCAGAAATCTGGTATACTTAACCCTTGAAACAAATCGATTTAAATACTAAATAACTTCAGCATGTACATTTGATTGGTTCAAATTCTTGAAGGTTTTTTTTTTTTTTTTCCTTCTTAAACATAAGAGAATAAATTTCTTTTGATTTCATACAATGAGTATGTTCTTAAAATATGAGTTCGATATAATAGTACCAA
Organism: Quercus ilex subsp. ballota; assembly: GCA_032727855.1. Taxonomy (NCBI): domain Eukaryota; kingdom Viridiplantae; phylum Streptophyta; class Magnoliopsida; order Fagales; family Fagaceae; genus Quercus; species Quercus ilex. The sequence continues at coordinate 32,035,131 of CM064909.1, forward strand.
ATTGACATATACTTGTATTAACTAGTACCAAAATATTTCATTCCTCTAATAAAACTGAAACAGTCTCCAATGCAATACTTATAACTTTGTTCCATTATTATCTTCACCCTATATCCAACCTATGTTGGAAGCCAACAGTAAACAAAGTTAACGTAAGCATATATCCTTTTCTTTTGACTTGCCACATGTAAAGAAGGGATTGGGTGTCCCTTGGGCCTGGGTTCAAGGGTGGAGTCAATTAAGTTCAGAACTCTAAGCTTTACGAGCCTTCGTTCAGCTGCTACCGATGCACCTTGAGCCCAATATGCACACCAGAGACCAAGTTTGAGAAAAAAAACAAGAAATCAATCAAAGTAATACTCTAATAAGAATATCTCATATTCAACAAAAGGAAGAATTTTATATTTAGTTGTAGGAAATTTCTATATTTAGCAGAAAAAAAATTTTATATTCAATTGTGGTGATGCCTAAATACAAGATCAATGACCTCAAAGCAGAGAAATGAAACACCTAAAATGGTAGCTTAAGAAATGAGAGAGTATAAGTAGGTGGTGTATGCTTAAATTAATTCGTGATGAAACACTTCTGTAGTTGTTTGAGGGTGGGAGAGTTTATTTAGATAGTCTTGGGGCCAAGCCGCCAAGGGCCAAATTTTGCAAAATGCATAGACTCTATGGGTTCTCCTTCAGCTAGGGGTGATCACCCAACTAGTGCGCGCCCATGTTGTCCTGGGTTGTATTGGGCTGGCTAGGGGAATCAAGAGCCTAGTCCAAATTGAAAATCACATTAACTAGTCCATTTTTTATTTGGTAAGATCTATATTTATAATCAAATTAGTGAGAGAATGTTTTGGAAAAGATGAAAGCTTTTAGTCTCAGTATTTTTTACAAATAATCTAACCATTAACTTTAAAATAAAATAAGTACTTAGTTCTTTTTTTTTTTAACTAATGAATGCTTGAAAACATTAGTTTAAGAAATACTTTCATAAACTTTTTATGGAAAAATAAAAAAAAGTAACTGATTTTTTTGACAATTTTTTCAGAATTCTCATAAAGACTATAAATTTTTTTTAAAAATAATCTATTAAAAACGTCATAACTCCTAAGTGTACCCATTAGCTGAACCATTTGTTTTTTGTCACGCATTTTAACAAAAATAAAAGTTAATAAATGTTATTTCTTTTGATAAGCTATGCAAATAAGTTGTGATACCAAAACAGACAATGAGAATCATTTCCCTTTGTAATTTATGAAAAAAGATAGAGTAGGAAGTAGCTGCAGTCCTCCTAAGTGATTTGGTAAATATCGAATCTTCAAGAATCACTTTTTATTCTCCCATGTTTTGATTTGTGTCCAAAATGGGACTTTGGGGCAACATTTTCAAAGGCCTAACTCAACCTTTTCTGTGTCCCAAAGCAAAAGCCAATGTATTTTGTTTAACTCACGTGTCCAAACAAGTCGTAAGCTAGAGTGGTAAACCCCAAGGTTGTTGCCACGTTATGACGGAGACATCATATAAAACATCGAAATAAAACCACATGGGTGGACCCAAAGGGTAAGACCATAAATAGGGGTAGTGTATTGTCAATTTGTCATTGGCTGCTAGGGACATCACACTTTGGCTTTGTCCTAACGCAATCATCTGGTGCTCTAAATATGCATAGCGACTTTCGATCAACGTGGCAACCAAGCATTGCAAGATGATAAAGAATTTTCCTATTTCATATTTTCTTATTCCTCAACTTTTAAAAAATAATAAAGTAATTTGAAAAACATGAACCTAAAAAATAAAAAAAATTTAAAAAATCTATACTCCAAAAACTTTCCTGCAAAACCAACAAATTTCCTGCAAAACCAACTAATCTATGGGTATTATTTCAACAAATTACATAACTCATTAAATAAGTAACGTGAAAAAAAAAAAAAAATACCTGTAAATAGTTTTATCAAACCGATTTGGGGATAAACCTTTTCCTTAAAAAAGAAATATTCATTAACAAAAAATTTCACTAACCACTGAATGACAACTATTGAAGTGGCAAGTTATAATTAGTTTCAATAAAAATGTTGTTGATAGTTTGCTCTAATTATAACTTATCACATCAATAATCATGGGAATTTTTTTTTTTTTTTTTTTTTAGTAAGAGTATAAATGTAAGGAACTCAGCTGAAAAAGTATAAAGAAAAACAAAAATAAAAATTTCATAAACCTTATCAGATACAGAGAACATGGAAGCAGAATGGGACGTCCCAACCCCTTTACTTGACAAGCGTCCGCATGGAACAGCTAGTGGGATGTTTCTCTCTAGCAAGTACATTAGAAAATGCTCCTACCAAGACCAGCCTCAGGCCCACACTTTAGATATTCTTTACACCACTTCCCTCATTACATTTCTTTCAGTTCACACTCCTACAAGCAAAGTCTCAAACTTATTACTATAAGGTTATAACTAGTAAATGTTGGCTGAAGTGTGCATTGGTAGCAATAGAGAGTTCACATACTATGGCAAGTAAGAGGAAGAACAAGAACATGCAAAGATTCAGTGATGAACAAATCAAGTTGCTGGAAATTATGTTCGAGGAAGAGTCAAGGCCAGAGACACGGATAAAACAGAAGCTAGCTAATGAGCTTGGACTACATCCTCGCCAAGTTGCTACTTGGTTCCAAAATAGAAGGGCCAGATTGAAGACTAAGCAGATTGAACGAGAGTACAGCTTATTAAAAGCTAGTTATGACACTCTAGCTTCCAACTTCGAGTCACTTAAAACAGAGAATCAGTTATTACTCCTTCAGGTACCGTTATTTTAGTTGCTAACAATTATTAAGAACAGTTTTTTATTAGAATAAGTGGGGGTGGGGAATTTGAATCCAGATTCTCCCTATAGAGAGAACTAGATGTTATCATTAAGTTACAAGGTTTTTGACATGTTAAGAACAGTTAACTACAAGCAGTTCTGATAAGTATTTTGTGGTACACAAACAGTTGCAGAAACTGAAAAATATGCTGGATAAGCAACATGGAAAAAATGGAAAGAGTAGTGACAGCAACTCAGTGAAAGGAGATTCTACTTCTGAATCAAAAGAGAAGCCCAGCATTCTATCAGAAAGTGTCAACCATAACATCAACATGTTTATAGGTGATGCTAATTGTGAAGATGCTGAGTGTACTGAGCAAGAAACTGGCATGCTGAACATAGTAGAACCAATAGATGGTTCCTTAACATCATCAGAAGATTGGTGCAGTTTTCTTGACCAGTCAAGTGGTAATTCACAATGGTGGGAGTTATAGTTTTGAGCAATTGCACTATCCCTACTATTAGAGTAGCAGGAATATGTATGAAAATAATTTCCTAGAGAGTAAGGTAATATGATCAGCATTGCATTAACACACTGTTCATTTTTGTACAAGCACGCCCAATACCCATTGGTCACTTCACTCACTTTCGAGTTGGTTAACAAAGATGGAAGGAGTCTACTCAAATATAAGAATTCCAAAGACCTCAAATAACTAATAAGGATTTACTAACTCCAGATTCCATAAAGTGCATCCACAACTAAAAAATGACCATCAAAAGAATAACTAAATCCAGGACCTCTACAGTTGTCAGTTCTATAAGTTTAGATTCTCCACCTTATATCCATGTAGCATATCTCAGTTTCCTAGAGGGTAAGGTAATATGATCAGCATTGCATTAACACTGTTCATTTTTGTACAAGCACGCCCAATACCCATTGGTCACTTCACTCACTTTCGAGTTGGTTAACAAAGATGGGAGGAGTCTACTCAAATATAAGAATTCCAAAGACCTCAAATAACTAATAAGGATTTACTAACTCCAGATTCCATAAAGTGCATCCACAACTAAAAAATGACCATCAAGAGAATAACTAAATCCAGGACCTCTACAGATGTCAGTTCTATAAGTTTAAATTCTCCACCTTATATCCATGTAGCATATCTCAGTTTAGTACAGGTTAAAGAGAAGGGAAATGTTAGGAACATAGCTATTTTCACTTTTTTTTTTCTCACAACTTATTTAGATGGTAAATTATGATTGGAAATTGGAGTGACATCACTTTCAGATCAACCCACTATTGACACCACTTTATTATACCCTAATCACAACATGCCATATCGACAAATGTGAACATTTGCGTCCCAAGACTTATTGTAAGGAGAATTTTTCACTCAGCAAATAGAATTACTTCAGCAAGCTAGCTTCTATTCATGCAAGTGCACACAAACACACCCATACGTACATATAAAATCAAGTTGTTACACAAAGATAACAGTAGGAAGAAAGAGGAATATCAGCAGATATGTGTGCTTCCTTGCACATGTTGTGATTTATTTATTTCCTGAATAAGCATTAGTCTTTAATAGTACTGAAGCTGAAACAAACATCAATTCGTTAGAATCTGGTGGAAAATTCAAATTATCAGATAATTCTCAGAAATATATGCAAGAAAATTCAGGTCCCTTGAAGAACTGAATTTGACTGATAATGAGGAAGTTAGAGCCTTGAAGAACAAAATTTTTATAATGGCCACACTAAATTGCAATCAGTATTTCTTTAAAGGCTAAATTGCATATTTGGTCCTCAACCTTTGACCTTTGTTTCAAAACCGTCCTTATATTTTAAAATATTTCAAAAAGGTCCTTACTATCATCTAATAGATGGAAAGTACTGCCACAACAAACGAAATTAATAAAACCAAGGTCACTTTGATGACGTTGCATGAATCCTGTTGGCGATATCAACATTTTTCATCCAACAAATGACAATTAGAACCTTTTTTACACAATTATGAAAGTATAGGGACTAAAGTGAAACATTTTAAAAGTATAAGGACGATTTGAAATAACAGTCGAAAGTTGAGGACCAAATATGCAATCTAACCTTCTTTAAATTTGATGTGGCTTTATGGATGGCTTTAAGAATGGCCATGCAAGAGTCAGCATATGGACTCTCTTACATGCATATATTACACTGGAACTGTCTATATATCCCCGAATTAGGACTCCCGTGCTGTGTAACCATATTAATAATTAATGTCATACCACTTAATTTTTCACTCTAACAAAAACACCAAAGATTCTGATATCATGCATTCTATGACTTTTGTCCAAAAAATACACAATCATTACGAATTACATTCGCTCTCAAATAGTAGGCATAAGAGAGAGAGAGAGAGAGAGAACAAAAGCTAAAAAGAAAACTTCTAACTGCAGTTTATAATTTTTCATCAAACATCGGTTGAACATTTGAATAGTATGCACACTCGTCCACAAAGGATATTATAAAAGCTAAAAAGCCAATACTTGTCCCATACCTAAACACTTTAGATAGAGTTGACATGATCACCACAAATTTCTCTATTAATTACCTTGAATATTTTCAGCCTCATTCAACATTCTTGGTAGCGTCTTACATTTAAGCCTTAATTTAAGGCAACAACATAGCATATTCTCAATAAAGAAAGTTAAATATAAATAAAAATAGGTACTCTATCCTATTATTCCAGTTTTGTAGGTGAAAATTAATCCCATAACATGCTTTACAATTTTTACTCTACTAATCCTACTAATATTGAAAACTAAAAATTCCCATATTAGTATGTCCCATAACAACATACTTGGTCCCATATTTCCTTAGTGTAATGTATCTGAAACAAACCATTAAAATAAAATAAAGGCCAAGCAGACACAATTGGATGAGATGTATACTTTTGTAAAATACATTGAAGTGAAAAGAAAAGTTTCAAGTTATTCAAAGTGTACACATACAACGAATGGTCTGTTTTATATATTTTCCCCCACAAAGATCATTAGAAAAAATTAAAAGTGTGCACATGTCCAAATTTTTTTTATCAGCATGTATTGAAAAGGAAGTAAAGAAAAATAACTCTGCTATAATAAATTAATGTATCCATCTGGAATTTTAACAACAATCACAAAATTACAGAAATGCTAAGAGATGGATATTAACAACCAAAGCAACACTTACATGAACACCTACAGCTCGGATTTGACCTTCATATCTCCATTTGGTAACATGCTTTGTGCCTGTGCAAGCCGCTTTGATTCCTGCATTAGATGTAAAAAGCAAAAAAGCTTAATATGGTAAAAACAAAACATAAAAAAGAAAAATACACTAGACTTTTCTCCCAGATAGGCTCCAGCTCGGTTTACTTTTAAAGTAAAAGCTGATTAATTACTTGAATCAAGAATTGACTTCAACGTTGGGTGTTTGAAATTCTCATGCCATACATTCAATTACCAATCTCCATTCAAGTTAATGCACATAACTGTTTTTAGCATTTCATTCTTCATTGAGTAACATAACTCAAGAAACACAATTGCTTGAGGAATGAGATGCACATCCAGAATCTTCTTAAAGAATCTTCTAAGACAAATTCTTCACATTTTATGCAACAGCAGAAATAATAATACAGAACTAACAAATAAAGAGGTACCCTTCACAAATAAAGAGGTACCCTTCACAATTTTTTTTTCTTGATTAGTAAGTTACACAAGCACTCGGTGGGTTTTGAACCCACAACCTCACCTCCATCTCATTATTATGGTAGGAGGAAGTGCCAATTGAACTATAGCTCATGGGCAATAGGTAACTTTTTACAAATGGAGTAGTTTTGATCTTATACATGGCATTAAAGGGTATTGGGGGAGAGCAGGTTGGAAGGAGGTTCTTCACATAATAATGGCAAAAAAAATAATAAATGTTGAATTTAAGTAAATTTATGGAGTGACGTCTACAGAGAACCATTATAAGAAATCAGTGCATCAACGCAAATATAACTTACAGCAGCAGAGGCTGCACGTATCTCTCTATAAGATTCAACTTCATCAGGAAATGTTTGTTCAAGTTCTTCCAGAAGATGTTTGCGTAAACCCTGAAAAAAATATGTAAGGTCAAAATAAAACCACAAATAAACACAAGATCCAATATTAAATCTCAAATTAACATGAAGAAATAGAACTGAAAATATATAATTATATTAATATGTCATATCAGGAACAAAAGCAACCTTAAAGGCATCAGTTTTGCCTTTGGTGATCTGATTCTTGGCAATACAGCTGTTTATGACATCCCTTGTGAATTCATCTGGATTCTTTCCGTCATCAATCAAACTAAAAGAGAAAATAAAATATCAGCAATCAGAAGTAAAGAAAACCTGAATTTGGTTCTAAAAGAATATTTGCAGTTGAAAAAAAAGGCTAATCATGGATAAGACTCACTTTAGCACTTCCATAGGAATTTGAACATTGCACTTCTCAGCTAATTTAACCATGTTGTCAAGCTCCGTAACAAGAGAATTGCTGCAAAACCAAACCCACGGTGGTTTATGTCTTAGAAAAGGAAGTAAAAAATATAAAGAACTAATTGCAATAGATAAGACAAAAGAAACATACAGGCGATGGAGAAGAGGAAGCTGAGAGGCAGCATTGAAGGAAGAGACAGTAAGGTAGAGCTGGTGAAGAAGGCCTAAAGTTTTCTGAATAGAGTTGATGACATGGTTCAGGTTTTGCTTTGGATCGTCCACAGCAGGTGTAGCTGCTGTATCATTGGTTTGAGAGATCATCATCCCATTGCCACCACCACCAGTCCCTGCTGTTACTGCACTCTGTGATGAATCCATTGTTGTATTTTACTTCAAAAACCTCACTAAGACTTTCGAAAATGTATCTGTTGCAAAGAAATAAAGAATGTACAATATGAATATAAAGAAATTAAAAGTAGACAATTAATTGTTAAACGATAACTTCCTGCAGATGTCAAAAATTTTAAGGAAACCACAAAAATAATTCAATAAATAAAATAATGAACATGCCTGAATATATATGCAAAAAAAAAAAAAAAAAAAAAAAAAAAAGGAAGAAGAAGAAGAAGAAGAAGAAGCTGTCTTAAAGGTATATTCAAATGGATTTTTATCCAATCCTCTCATTCAATTTTCCATTATTTAAGAAGCAATTTTTTTTTTTTTTTTTTTTTTTTTGGATAGGTAAGAAAAATTATATTAAGAGGAAACTAGTCCGTTAAAGAAATGAAGTAGGCAAAGAAAATATGTACAAGAAACAAAAAAGAAAACAAAAAATTATGTACAAGAAGAAAGGGAATCTAAGAACAGTATAGATTCCCTAGAAGTAAATCCCCACGCATGTGACCAATCAAACAAGGTTCCCCAAATAAAGCTAGGAGCTTGTCCCTGAGAAGCAAAAGAATTTTAAGAGAACAAAGTTGACTCAATTAGTGATTTTATAATTATTTTAAAATACCATCATTTATTAAAGGGAAAATTACAGCACCCTCCCTTGAGGTTTTACAAATACACTACCAAGGAACATTTCATGAAATGACACTCCCCCCTCCTTTAAGGTTTGTATTATTGCAACATTTAAGTTCATACCCTCTCAAACTGTTATTTTATTAACAGGATATTCAATTTTTATAACAGATTCTTACCCAGGCAATGCACAAAATGACACTCCCCTCCCTTGAGGTTTGTGGATGACTGACGCTCCCCCTTAGGTATGTATAAATTAATAGAAATCTTTTTTAAAAATAGAAATATTCCATTAATGAAAACTAAACTTTTACATTTATATAAACCTCATGTCACGACCCAAACCCGAATTCCAGATTTGCAACCATGAGTGGCATGTTAATATCAAGCCTAAACTTGATACACTAAACTTGTATGCAAAATTTTTTTTAACTTCTTACTACTGGCTAGTCAGAGCATCTAACCTTAACCTTTTTCTCCAATGGATAACAAAGCCATCAATTATTTAAAATATCACAAGTTCACAACATAAAATCTCCAATTACATCAAAGGTTCCAGCTCTCAACAGTTGATTTTGATTCTAAGGTACAAAATCTCTACAGAAATAAGCGTAAAAATACCTAAAATAGAAAGCAATACTACATAAACCTAAAACTGGCACAGGCAAAACTCAACTAAGGCTCTTGCTGCTCCTCCATTGCATAAAACATGCTCACTGAATAGTTTTTAAAAAGGGGTGAGCTGAAAGACTTAGCAAGGGGGGTTAGGGAGCATGAAAATTTAAAAAGAAAACATGAATGCATGTGTATCAAAGGCTTTTCTTAACACATGGATATGCTTCAAGATAAAATGCTTTGAACATGCACAAATAATTTTTCATAAACTTTATGAACAAATCTTTTACATAACTTTAAAAAATAACTTGCATACTTTCTTTAAAAAATAAATCTCGTCACATCAAGAAAACACTTTCCTTAGAAAATTATATCTTATTATATAAAGCAACCATTTTTCATTAGAAGATTTTTCTTTTTAAATAAGTATTTTTCTCATGAAAAACTTTTTAAGACCTGATGTGGAAAACTCTTACTTCAAAACTTATTAACATGAAATCATCATATTTCATGATTTAACATCATATAACACATTTCCTGATCACTTTAAAACATAATTGCTGATAATTAAATAATTAATAATTTCCTTTACCATAGCATAAAATTTAATTATTTAAAATTTAACTTTGGTCAATCTGTCGAGTAAGCATGTAAAGCATGAGGCATCCAAGCCTCTTGGGCCAGGCATCCAATAGTCCCTAAAGTGTCGGGTATTCCCAAGTATACAAATGCTCATATCATCAATCACAAATGGCCTTGGCCCCTCATGATGATCCTTCATCAATCATAGAGATGATTAGCATCCACCCAAGTTGGTCATGACCAAACAAAGGTCGGCTACTTCATTCATCTCACAATTTGGCCTAGGCCACATTCCATGGAAAGCCCGTACCGTTATCCCTACCAGAGAAGTTCAAATCGTGTCATGACCTTCCAAATATTTTAAAACATAGTTTCCCTAACCTCAGAGCAGAAGAAACGCAGGCCTAAACTTGAAGGAGTTCAATCCTGGGTACTAGGAACACCTAATCCAAAGAATAAAGCTTAATATTCTTAGTTCATTAATTTAAGGAAAATCAACATATAACTCTTAACCTAAAACACTCATGCAACTCAAGAAAATCCTAACCCACCTAAAGGAGGTTCCCCAAAAAGCAAGTTACATACATCAAACAATTTAACGTCCTACTTCAAAACATGCAGTTAACAAAGCAATATCACACGTCATTCATGAAATTGAGAATTATTAAAAATAGAGGTAGTAAAGCTTGTGCCTTTCCTTTGGGAACTAAAACTAAACAAAACAAAGGAATAATAAAATTCAACTAAGTAGTAACTGAATCACATAAGGTAAATACAAACAAGAAACTACAAGTCTTTTAACTTACATCAACGGCATAAGATTATGCAATCTGGGAGGCTTTATCAATAGCTCACATTACAAAAAAAAATAATAAAATAATAATAATAATAATAATAAAAGACTTCTTTTAGACCCATTGGCATTACGTTTGATAGTAAAGGCCTCAAATTCAACATGTAAACCTTTGTCTCCTATTTAATCATGCTCCAGAGCTAATCTGATCTCAAATGTCAAGGCTAAAATAATCATTTCAAAACTTAAGCCACAATAGTCTAAAATTTATCTTACTTTGGAAAATACTCCTTTATCTTTCACAATATTTTTCCTGCTAACAAATACAATGACCCTCCAATGAAGAAATATAAAGAAAACACATCAAAACATTTCTCTAGACATGTTAACAATTCACTACTCTTAGTTCAACTTTAGGAGGTCCAAAACACGTGGAAGAAAACTTATATCTAAACTACACATTATTTCCTGTCCATGAAATGAAGATAAATACCCTTTACTCACTGTCAAACAAGAGTGGCAGTGTAGTTATAAATTAAAATAAACCTACTTACAAATTCAAATTTGAAAAGTGAATATGAAACCAAATTCATATAAATAAATAAAAACCTAACTTTGGCACCAAAGCAACCCCTAATCAATTTCATACACTTCCAAATAGCACCCTATTGCTGATTTTCTATTATAAGGACGTAGTCAAGTTTTCACTTTTCAGTGTAAATTAGCTACATTATTAAGTTGGTTCCTACCAATCTCCTTGTTTCCCATTCCTTTAGCAACTCCAACATACCAACTAGAAATCTTTGAAAACATATTCAATTACTAAATTCTAAAAGCATCAAGTCATTAACACCGAGGGATCTAAATAAATAAATATATATAAAACTAGCCATATCTATCGACAAACAAGACAATGATAAGCAAGAGCCTATTGTCTATCATCTCATAACATATTATGTCAATAGACAGAGGTTCTGGCCTTGACACAGTTACATAATGACATTTGCCAACACGGAGATTTAGTTCATAGGCCAATAATGCCTTTTGGGTGTCGCAAAGAAACTGAATATATATATATAAAACAAAACAAAACAAAACAAAAAAAAAAACTAATCTAATCATATTTGGGCAAATTTTAAGTTTCTTGACATTACTTCAATCAATGGAAATTCACAGATTCAGTAGAAGATGATTAGGATTTCTATCTTACAAAGAAATTGATGTTTCAGTTTTATGATACAACCCACAATTTGAAAATAGTTAATAACATTAAAGAGTTGAAAACCAAGGCAACTTGGGAGTTCCGACCATCAATAGATCTACAAAATTCAAAATTGGATCTTAAGAACAATAAACCCAAGTCTTGAAGGCATAGTTTTATGGTCTGTTTGGTTGGAGTGGTGAAAAATGGGGAAGGGATAGAAAATTGAGAGGATAGAAGAGATTTAGTTCTCTCATGTGTTTGGTAGGAAGGATGGAAAATGAAGTTGGTATATATTTACAATTATGTTCCTATTAAATAAAACAAAAAATGATACATTTTTTTAAATTAATAATTGTGTATGGACACTTCAATTTTATTTTTTATTTTTAAAAAATGACCACAAGCCAAAGGATCCAAAACAGATGAGAAGAAAAAACAAAAACAAAAAAACAAATGAGAACGTAAGAAACGGATAAAAGCAAAAGGAAGAAAAAGACAAAAAGTGGAACCAAAAAAAAACCAAAACCAGTGAACAATGATAATAGGGAAAATAAATAAATAAATAAATAAATAAAAGAAGGAAAAGATTAAAAAGTTGCTAGTTGTTGGGGAAAGGAAAACTATGTCCAAAACACACTTCCCCCTTTTCTCTTGCATTTTCTCTCCATTTTGTACAGATTAAGTTTTGGTGGGCCTGAGGGAAAATAGCCAAGCCTCATGGGAGATAAGCAAGAAGGTCAAGATGTTACACCTCAAGGGGGCAATGTTATTTCATGAAATATTTGGGAGAAGTGTCATTTAATAAAACCTCATGGGAGGTTGGTGTAATTTATTCTTTATTAAATGAATCCAATTGGCATCAATACCACATGTGGACCATCAAACATCATTTTATATCTACACAATAATAGTTTTGACTGACTTGACTCCAGAATTCTAAGATATTTGCATAAAATCTATAGTATCAAAGGTACATTAATACCATTTCAACAGCCACTTATCTGTTACATTTACTTTTTAGTCTTCCCCCAGTTTTTACACAGTCAAACAGATAAAGATCACTGCAACACTGCCAAACTTATCCAGCCACTCTAACAGTACATTACCATTCACCCATTCCCATAATGCAGTAATCATGTTGAAGAATTACCTAGAAGTATGTTGACAGAGAGAAAAAATATCTAAATTTGATATTTTTTTAGATACAATACTCTTTCAGGCCAACTTCTCTTAAATTTTAAAAAATATTGTACCTCCATCGTTTCTAAAAAAACAACACCTGGAACAGGACTATCTAATAAAAGGCCTAAAGCCGGAAGTGACCAAAGAAACCAATCATGTTCTAGTAAGAAATCTTGTAAGAGCAAGGTGAAGGATGAGATCGTGGGTTGAAGTATGTGTAACTTACCAATCAGGGAAAAAAAACAACTGAGTTTTATTGTCCATTTCACAGGGTCTCTGGTGGAGCATGAAAACTCTAATAAAAATTTTCCTATATAATTACAGGTTCCTACAACTTAGTAGGTCGGTGACTGCAATATCACTCCAAATCAAGTACCAATAAACCAACCTAAATTTGTGTTAAAGAATGTATTACAACACATAAATTTCCAGTGGCCATTAATGGAGGTTTGACTGGCTACTTCAAAGGAGGCAAGATCAAAAAGGTGTTGGATGAATTTAAGGCCTTCTCAGGGTGGGAAACTAAAGAACAGAAAACCGAAAATTTTTGTGCAGGTACTTCCCCTATCCTTAAACAGAAGATTCCTATTTTTCTTCACTTCAAAGAAGGTAATCTCCCAGTTAGATATTTCAGAAATCAGAATGCCTCTCATCTTGGGTAGGCTAAGTTATTGTAGAGTCGTAACTTGATAATATTACAACTAGAATGGTTTTTTTTCCTTTTTGGACTTCAAAAAATTTGTCCTTTGCTGGAAGATTAAAGTTTCTTCAGTTGGTTTTGTACAGCATCCAAAATTTTTGGCCTGAGATGTTTAAACTGCCTAAAAAGGTCATTAAGATTGTTGAACAAAAGCTTTACAAATTTTTGTAGAATGGTCCTGATGAAGCAGCAGGCAATGCCAAAGTTGCTTGGGAAAGCCTTTGTGTTTCTAGGAAGGGTGAGTTAGGCTTGAAGGGGATTGAGGAGTGGAATAAGCTGGATTGTTTTCTGGAACCTCTTTGCTCAAGCAAGTTCAATTTGGGTGGCATGGTTTCATATAAAACATATTGAAGGGGAAGACTTTTGGTGTCTCAAGGCATCCATGACAGTACATGGGGTTGGAGAAAATTACTGAAGTTAAGAGGAATGGCAGAAATATCTGAAATTTTCTATTGGAGATGGATCCCAAATATCCTTTGGCATGATTTGTGGCACCCAGATGGAATTTTATATGAAAAATAAAAAAATAAAAATTGGCTAGGGTCATTTATGATGCTGCTAGTAGTATGGATACAAAGCTAGCTAGCTTGTCGAGGGATGGGGATTGGAGATGAAAAGCTGCAAGATCGTATGAGTGTGTAGCCATTCAAAGAAAATTTTGCTTGGTTGAGAATGGAGATAAAGACTAGCCTATGTGGCTAACCTCAAAGAAAGGTTAATTCAATTGTGCCATGACTTGGTGTGCAGTTAGAGTGAAAAGGCAACAATTCCATGGTGGAAACTAATTTGGTTTCTCATGGCCATATCAAAGCATGCTTTCATGGATGGCTTGTGTTTAAAAGTAGACTTCACATTCATGATAGGTTCCATCAATGGGGCAACAGTGGGTTTTTTTATTTTTTTTAGAAGGGTCTCGAAGAGAAGAGATCATTTATTCTTTGATTACTTGATCACTTTCTAAGAGAATATGGAGTGAAGTGATGATATACTGCCTTGTTGGAAATCCTGCATGTTGTTGGGACTTGGGATGCTGTGGTCAACTGGGGATTGCATAATTTGAAGGACAATAATCTTAAGGAAGTGTTATGCAAGCTGAGCTGGGAGGTAGTCATGTATCATGTTTGGATCCGGAGTAATGCCAGAATCCATGCTGGGAATCTAAAGAGTGAAGAGTCCACTATCCAGGCCATAAAATGGGAAGTTAAAGACTCATGTCCAATCTGAACGAGGCTTCAAAAACACAATCTGTAACAAATTCCTATGCTGTAAATGGGAAATATCTTCCTCAGCTCTTAAATAGTTGCCGTAGTTTAGGATTCTGTTAGCTGTGCTCCTGAATTATAAGCGTTCTTATGAGATTATTTCCTTACTGTTGTAAATGTTTTTCATGAATGAAATTCATCTAATTTATTGGGAAAAAGAATAATAATAAACCAACCTAACAAGAGTAGAACCCAAAAACAGGTACAAGAAACCCATATAAAGAATCAAAGAGAAGTGCTGAACTGGCAGAAGGTCAAAATGTACAAATATATAGGTCATGTTCAAGTTGCACCTAGTGTAACTCTTTGCAATGTTAAACAAATAATTTGATAAAGGTTTTAGATTTCAAGTATTTTTTAACTTCAAAATTATATGAAAAACATGAATAATGGATCAGATAGTAAATAACATCTAGTTAACACAGAATTTGGCATGCATAATCCAAAGCTGTAATTCTCAAACTATTGATATAATTAATAAATAAAAAAACAAAAAGTTATGAAGTAGTGTAACATTGCATAGAGTTAGTACTGCCGAAAACAAGACCAATTAACAAACTGACACCCCCAAAATTCTTCATAGCTTCTAATTTAGATTGTTAAAGGCACAACATAAGATCAGCCCTCAATCTCCTTTTAAAAAAAAATCTTACCATTTACTAACTAAATTGAAAAAAACCAAAACATAGCACTGATTTCACAGAATATTTATAGAAAGAAATAAGAAAACTCAGAGATAAATTGCCTAGAAATATAAAAAAATAAGAAAATATAGGAGTACAAATTGAAGTTGTGTTTGTTGTTTCTCATATCTTTGGAAGGACTCACCTGAGCGAGCGAGAGAGAGAGACCTAGCTAGAGAGAGAAACAATTGAATGGGGGAGGGTTAGTGTAGAAGGAAAAGGTTATATATGTACATACATAGGAAAATTCGAGAAAGGAACAGAAAATCGATTAGACTTACAAATTTGGTTCAAAAGTCCATCAAAGAAGACAGGTTTGCCGAGGTAAAAGTTGCCGGAGTATTCTTTTCTTGTTGACTACGAGGTTCGATAGGTAGTTGCCGGAGTGTTCTTTTCTTGCCGTCGTTGGAGGGAGCCACAGACTCGATAAGTAATCCTGTTGGGGTTTATGGATTTGGTGGAGGAGACTGAGACTGATTTTGGTTTTAATGGGTTTCAAGTTTCAACAAGGCCAAAAAAAAAAACCAAAAACAAAAACAAAGATATTGACGGTGTTAAACATTGTTTGCTCTGTTAAATTTTTTTTTTTTTTTTTTTAAAACTAATAGACAGTGGGATTTTTTTAAAGAGGAATACATAACATTGGCCAAAATTGGCAATTACCAACGTTTTAAAACTATATACTAAACTAGCATTTCAAGTTTAAAAGACTCGATTTACCCCTAAGTACTCGTGCCATAAGAACTCGATTTCCGTGTTATGATGTAGATGACATGATTTTTTTCCTCATGGAATTCACTTAGAGCTCAACCCTTAGAGGCTCGATTTCCATATCGACCCTTAGAGGCTCAATTTCTATGTTCTAAGAATGACGTGGTTTATCCACATGAAATCCACCTGAAAATCGACCCTTAAAGACCCAATTTATTAAAAGCAAAATCAAGCCTTAAAAGCTCGATTTGCAAACAGTGGTAGATATTAATCCACGTAGTTTCGTTGGGTCCCTATTTCCTCATAAAGGTCATTCAGACCCCAGCTCTTTCTCTGTTGTGGGTCTTTCAGGCAGATAAAGAAGAATACCTCTCTTCATTCTTGTACTCTCTCACTCTCTCATACAATCCTAACACTAACAGCTCATAAATCCACATGTCAGGTAAGAGTGTCTACACTTTAGAACTCTACCAATTTCATTGATTTATTGAGTGAGGTTTTTAAGATATTATTGTAAATACTGTTCATATGTATCTAGTTGTTAGTGTATATATTTGCTAGGTTTTTATAAAAAGTAGAAATTATTTAAGATATATCTGTATTGTTTGGTTTTTATCATGGGTATGTAATGGATCATGACTGTTTTTTTTTTTTTTGGTTTGGTTTGATATTTTACTTTATCAAAACTATTGTTTGAATGATTTGAAATTTTGTAATGGGAGTGAGTTTTGTCATAGTTGAACAGCCAAATTCAATTGCAACTGCATCTTAGGTTTTTTTTGGTTTTGAGTATGAAATTATAATGATTAAGCATGTTTGTATGTGATGTGGGGTGAGTATATGCAAATGTGGGGTGTGTTTGTATATGCATATGATGTAACAAGTTGTAATTTTTATACTTTGACTAGATAAAAGGTTTTGTAATTGATGTTAAATGAAAGAGATAAAATATGTCACTAACATATTACACTTGACTCTAATAAGTTCACAATCACAACTGAAGATGATTGATATAAATATATACTACGGTGGACCCCTTATCAATCCTGATGAGATTGACAGATTCCCATTTAAAGGGCCGAGTATTGAGTGCTATTATATGATGATTTTGAAGACGTCGTAAGTTGAAGACGTTGAATGATTTGAAAATGAAAATTATGGAAGAATTGAAGTTGAACCCTGCTTTTTATGACATAAAGATTATTTATCGTTACCCACAAGAAGTCCTTCATGAACGGATAAATTACAAGTATATGGCAATCAAAGAAGACAAACATGTGAAGATCATGTTTAATAAGATCCATAAAATGCCCCAAGTAAATGCTATTGAGTTGTACGTCAATTCGGAGCCACTTGCAGAAGTTAGTGCCAAGGTGGTACAACAAACAACTACATCTTTACAATTTACAGCCCTAGATGATGGGTGCACTACAATGGGAGGCTATACACACCTGCATCAAGAGACACATTTAGGGGAGGAAGACGAAGATGAAGATCATGCTGCCAATAATGGTGAAACACTCTCATCTCAAAAGACACATTTACGGGAGGAAGACAAAGACAAAGATCATGCTGCCAATAATGGTGAAAATCTTGATAATATAGATAAGTACGAAGAGAGGATTGAGCGAGGCGACTTTGACAGGGATGTTAACGACCATGAATTTGCTCCCAATTTTGAAGATGAAAATATAGTTGATTGTGATAAAGGTGATACGAATGATGATATTGGTGTCCATCATGTTACAAATACGACCACTACCTACACACCTCATGCCTCATCATTCTATGCAAATACTTGGGAAAATATGATTGATCCTTCATGTCTTCAGATACCATTTGTTTGTACTTGGGAAGAGGGGATGAATTTTTGTAAAGGGTTGACTTTTGCAAATAAAAAGGCGGTGAAGCGTGCATTGATAATCTATGCCAGGGGTGTCAATTCATGTTCACGGGTTGGATTCGTGTCGTGTTGAGCCATGAGTATTCGGCTATATAGGTTGGCCCAAACCCGACCTGTTTAGTAAACGTGTCAGGAATCGTCAACCCGAACACGACCTATTTATTAAACAGGTCGACCAGACTTGACACGTTTAACTCGTTTAATTAACAAGTCATGTAAAGGTCAATACAAATTACCCATTTAATAATCTATTTGATTAATAGGTCATACCAAACTTATATAATTTTTATCAATTCCCATATATCTAAAATTAAAATACAATTACAACTATAAATATAGTAATAAACATATAAAAACAACCATTAATTAAGCAATAATATCAAAATAACTAATAATTTTATAAGCTAAACGGGTCAAACAGGTCAGACGGTTTTGCTTGTTGAACACAAACACGACCCGTTTATTAAACGGGTTAGCCGTGTCAACTCAAATATGACCCAAATATGTTTAGTTTCAACCCATGACTTGTTTATAAACGGGTTAGTCGTGTCGGGTTTGCAAGTCATGTCAAATTTTGCCACTCCTAATTTACACAGCAAAGGATAATAGAAATTTTACAATCAGTAGGTCGACCAAAACTAAATTGTGCGCAAGGTGCATTAATGAGTTATGCAAGTGGTACGTTAGGGCATTCATGAAACCTAAACTTAATGGTCTATGGATGGTCACATCTTATATGAGTCCACACAGTTGTATACCCCTTGGCTTGTGAAGAGACGGTAGAATGATGGGTTCTAATTTGTTGCATCAGAAATTGTTCCAAAGGTTGCAAAAGTTGTTGTTGGCATACTTGGTTTAGGATCCAAGTACCCGATACTTCTATCACACCATACCCAAGAGTGCACCTGGTACTACATTACTGCGCTTTGTATTTTGGGCATTCACTCCATGTATTGATGGATTTAGATATTGCAAGCCAGTAATCAGTATTGATGGAACCCATTTGTACGGTAAATATCGAGGGGTGTTGTTGATTGCAATGGCAACCGATGCTAACAACAAGGTTTTTCCTTTCGCCTTTGCCATTGTGAACAAAGAGTTAGGGCCTAGTTGGGGGTCGTTTTTAGAGTACTTTAGGATTTCGATAGGGCATGTGATACCTGATGAGGGCATTTACATTATTTCTAACTGGCATGCCAGTATCGAAAGCGCAATTGCAACGTGGCCTAGAGGTGATGACGAAAGAGTACGGGTATTTCACCGATATTTCCTTTGACATGTGGCTAGCAACTTCAACACACAATTTCAAGACCCAATTCAAAAGGCATTGGCCTTGAAAGCTAGATATGCTACTCAAGAAGCTAAATTTGAGTCCATAATGCAAACCATTAAGGAAGTTGAGATTAATGCCCTTAGGAGGAATGTGATGATATAAATGAAGAAAGGTGATCTAGATAAATGGACTCAGTCACATGATGGTGGAAGACATTATAGGACAA
The DNA here is from genome assembly GCA_032727855.1 of Quercus ilex subsp. ballota. NCBI lineage: Eukaryota > Viridiplantae > Streptophyta > Magnoliopsida > Fagales > Fagaceae > Quercus > Quercus ilex. The sequence continues at coordinate 32,054,574 of CM064909.1, forward strand.
TGACAACCAATATCTCAGAGTGCTTTAATGGGGTACTTAAAGGGCTTGCCCATTGCTGCAATGGTTGAGTTCACTTTGTGCAAACTTGTTGCATATTTCCATGATCGACAAAAAGAAATTACTTCTGATCTCTCTCAAGGTAAGGTGTGGAGTAAATATGCCTTGGGGATCTATAGCTTAGATTTGCACAAAGCTTTAGGACACTCTATGAGGGCATTTAATCATGAAGCTGGTATATATCAAGTAGTTACCCTATACAACAACTATAGCGGTGAAGGGGGAAATCACAGTCATGAAATAAACATAGTGGCTAGAACATGTGATTGTGGAAAATGGCAAAACATTAAAATCCCTTGATTACATGCAATTAGAGTTTTTTAGTGTCTGCGAATTGATCCGACCAACTATATTGACCCATGTTACAGTTTGGACAATGTCATTTACACATATTCACATCAATTTATGGTGCCAAAGTCAGAGTCATTGTGGAGGGAAGTTAACGGCCCATGGTAGGTGCCTTACCCAAATCCGTTAAGGGCCAAAGGTTGACTTGTGAAATCAAGAATAAGGAATGAGATGGATGGGGTACGGCGAGAACCAGGAAGCCTGAGGGAAGAGTCGAACTTGAGGGAGATTCAACCGAAGCAGTAATGCGAAGTGTGTCATGAAAAGGGGCATAACCGTAGAAGATGTCCCAATTCCCATGGGGCTTCGACAAGCGGTGATGTTACAAACTAGGTATATGCTGTTTTTATATAATATGCTCGGATTGTACAAAGTAGCTGAGATGTAAAGACTGGATTGTATAAAGTAGCTAATTTGCATAGAATTTCATTTGCCTTTTGTTCTTCATATTTGGGAACTAACGACCATATTTAAATGTTTGTCAGGTGAGTAAAGACTCGATGGAATCGCATTGTAGCTGGATGTTGTGGTTATCTTCAGTATGGACAAGTGCACTTATCAAACTAGGCTATGTTGTATCGACACAATTATTATTTTGTTTATCGCTGAATGTATTTGTAATCGAACTATTCTCTATCCTATGTATTGTAATCGAATTATTCTCTACCTATTGTACTTGTTGGATTAGTTGCATTTTGCATCTTTTTAATGCAATTGACTTCAAAACTTATATATATATATATATATAGTGTAGGACTGTTGTGCTTTGTTTTCTTTGTTTCTGCTGTTTGTTCTGTTTCTGGTTGTTTGCTGTTTATGTGTGTTTTTGGTTGTATCTGGTTGTTTGATGCCTGCATGTAAAAAAAAATATTCCTAGCACAAATTAAGGCTTTAAAACTCGATTTATGGAACTCGAGTTTTATATACTCAAGTTTCATCGACATGTTTTTTTTTTAAAGGCATAACTCTCTGCCTAGATACTTGATTTGCCTGAACTCGAGTTTAACATACTCGAGTTCCACTGAATTTTTTTTTCCTTGTAAAACAAGGCATAGCTCCCTGTGTGAAAAAAAAAAAAGAAAAAAAGAAAGAAAAGAAAAGCCATTTCAACCAAAATCCATTTCAAACAAAAGTCATTTCCCTGTATATTCATAATCAAACTATACTTGTTCACATAATAAAACACATCAAAAATGCATTTTCTATATTACCACTGCTTGTTCACATAATTTGATACATCAAAAATACTAGAGACATGCCTAACTTTATACACCTATTCACATCAAAATACTAGACTAATGCCTATTTTTCTTCACATCAAAATGCTTGTTAATTTCTTTGTCAACTACCTTTTTTGAAGCTTATGCTGTCTCGTATGATATTTACTTTGCAGAGGAGGAGGTCTTGCATGTCCTTGGTCAGATGCCTTGTGCCTAACTTTGTGTCCATGTTTGTGACCACCTATCCCACAAGGAGGTGCCTTTGATGTGCGTTTTGGTCGACCTTCTGGCTCTACAGGTAACCCAATAGCCTGCTCAGTCTGTACATGCATATGTAGTTGCTGAGCTTTGCTCTAAACATGGTCGACATGGAATGAGTGGATGCTCGAACTAGGGCCAATAGAGCTAGTGTGGGAGGGTGGCTCCGTGTGCATGACAGGAGGGGTTGGATTGAAGTCAATACCCAGGTCAAACGATGGAATGGGTGAAAGCTCAGGAAATGAATGTGGGGTGGGTGGAGGGATGTCAGACCCAAGACATGGATGTGGGGTGGGTGGAGAGGGATCAGGGCTAGGGACAACTCGAGGGGTTGCAACACGCTGACGACGGCCACGTCCGGCAGGAGCTGTGCTCGTGCTTGGCCTCTCAGTAGCCGCTGCCTCAGGAGTAGCTGCCTCCTCATGCGGGGCCTCAGCAATATGACCACGTACACGCTCAATCTACTTCATTGCCTTCCGCACATCAGTAATGTCCTTGTAGTATGAAGTGCCCACTCCGTGACGCCTCAACAAATAGAGGTATCCTTCAATCTGCAAGTATATTACTACTATTAGTAATACAATATCAAAATGATTAAATGCCGCAAAGTTTGAAAAATGATTAAATGACACAAATGATTTATAGAAGATTAATAAATATGAATGAAATTAATTCAATCATACTGGATTGAGGTCAATACCCAGGTCACATGCCAGTTTATTTTACTATATATTATAATTACCATATCCTGGATCTTATCTTATTAACTAGTTTATCCAATTTTGCCATGATTGTGAATCCCTATTCTATAGGATTAAAAATAAAAACAATTAGGAAAGTTTTATTATAAGCTCCTCTTAGTTTAACCACTCTTCGCATTCCCTTCACAGTCTTGCAAATTTCAGTCTTAGGCTAATCACTTTAAGTTGACTCATGTTATATAGCTTGCCCCACCCTTTCCTAGTAAAATTCCTCTTTATTATGCAAGTTCTTTTAGTATCAAAGCTCTGGATCTCAGATTTCACAACATATGAAATGCAGTCACCTAAAGTACTTGGCATAGAGTATTTTGCCTCAAGTTAATAATGTTTCAAAATAATGTTGGAAAGAATACCAAAGAATGACGAACTTACAAGCAATATCCAACAAATGGCAATCCTTCATAATATAAACTTCTCCTTTAGTTTCCAATAGGTTAAAATATTATGATTAAGTAAAAAATTAAGCTTGTATTTTGATGATAAATCACAACCCAATACCATGTTTTAGGGGTCAAAAAGAATGAAAATAATTAACAACTAATTGAAATACAAAATTAAACATTCATAATATCATACATATAGTCTACTCATCCTCAAGCCAATATGAATGGACTTACAATAACAGAAAAGGCTCTAAGCTTTTATAAGGTGAATTAGTACACTCATGCATGCCTACCAAACAAAAATCCCCCCTAAATGATAATTTAATAAATTAAAAAAAATTGCAAATCATATGGAATTTTCCATTTTCCAATAATTAGAGTGAGGAAAAGATCATGATTGCATGCCAAAGTCAAGATGCGTTAGCTAGGCCAAGATGTTATCAGATCCTAGCTAGCTATAGTCATGCCTAACTTAGAATGCAAAAGGCTCCCAAGGAAACAAATTCCAAGACTAAATAAGAAATGGAGAAATGAAAGAACTTACCATTATAATCATTTTAGCGCCCCCACGATCGATGAACCTCTGAGTTACACTATGGAACCAATCGAAGTATTCATGGTGAAGAGGCATATCACCAAGCACTATTTGACACCGCCGTTCAAATCGATTACCCCAATCGAGGATATGTTCAGCATGTTTCCGCGTCCAATCAACACCTACCTTTCCCCTCAAATCAATCCCATGAAGCACTATATCAATATTAACGGGTTGGGGAATTTCCTAGACCATCCCAAACTAACGAACGACACGATCCAATGTATGTTTCTCTACTAGGTGGAAACATACAAACGGCAGTGTTGCCGTCCACACTACCCTCCCTGCAACGTAGTACTTAGGAAGGTTGCTTAATTCAACTTCATATGGTTGCCACACCACCTACAGCAGGCAAAAAACAAGTAGGCAACACATTAGGCAACTTTCCATCTTTTCGAGTAACAGACAATTACAATGTGTATATTTCAAAGTTCACCAAAACTATATCCTGTTCCTAAACATGTCAAAAAACACATTTTGGTACCTGGTCCGGTAGCATTGAAGCTATTTACTTGCGATACTGGAGCAAAAAGATGTTGGAGGGCCTGTTTTTCTTGCTTGGGACCCACAACCACCTACAATCAAGAACTAGGGGATCAATATCTACAACTTTCCTACAAACATACTCTTATGATTAAAACTATAATGTAATCAATCTATAATGTAATCAAGTTGCATGATTAGGTAATGATCACAAAATGTATATGAGGTGTCTAAGGTAGAGACTTACTTCAGGGATAATGGACCATGCACTCGAGGACCATAAGCACCTACTGGCAGGCCACGCTCAACACTCGGGCACAAAAATGGGAACTTGGCACATGCCCAATACTGGACCAATAACAAGGACCCACCAATCTGACTGGCCGTCTTATTACTTGCCTTGCATAACTCTCTATACAACCATGCAAGGCAAGCGCTTCCCTAACTGTACCTTCATAGGTTACGAAGGTCTTCCAATAACTGCACCCACATTAGATGCACCCTATTGCCAGACTTGTCCATGAAGATTGTGTCCCCTAGTAATGCTAGAATGTATGCATACTTATGCACCTAATCCTCTTCAGCATTAGTCGGCAATGGAACTGCAACTTGCTCCAAAAGCTGTTTGATTACAATCCTCTGGCCTTGCAGCACCATTGTATTATCCAAAGGAACACTAAAGTCAAGGAAGTCCCAACTAATGTCCCTCCAAACTTTCTCGGTGCTCCCAATTACAACCTCACCATCAACAGGAACCCTAAGAAGAAACTCCACATTCTGCAACGTGATGGTCACCTTGCCATATGGCATATGGAAGGTGTAAGTCTCGGGCTGCCATCACTCCACTAAGGCCGTTATCAACCCATGATCAATCTCTCTACCTAGGGTCTTGAGGAGTCCCTCCAAACCAACTCCCTTAATTATGTTAATCACATAGTCATCCATCATTGGCTCTAGATTGATAAACTCTTCATTATGACTACGGTAGGTAAGTGCCCCCAAATCCTGCAAACGATAGAACCATGAATTAATATAGAATTTACATAAAGTTATACTAGGAAAAGTTATACGATATAATGTGTCTTCATTCTATGAATGAAATGGGGTACCATATGAAAGATAGAATTCAGAACATAACAATTGGTTTTAGTGTTATGTTTTACCTGCCCATTCCAAATAGCATCTGACCGATGTTGGGCTTGCAAAGTCAACACCGAATCATCAATGGGTCCAGGCCACGCAGCCTCAATCTCGTTAGCATTCGCAGCAGCCATATTGCACAAGAATGAGAAGCGGTTAGTTTGATAAATGAGTGACTTGCAAGGTATTAATTGTTTATAGCTCTGACAATGCCTGTATAGATTCTACAAATATTCAACACTTGAATTATGGGGACTTTTGAAAAAATAGACACTACATGATTTCAACCTCCCATATCATATTCTAACAGCATCCTTCTCTTAAAGAGTAAGGTGGAGGATAGGGATGAGGTAGTGACTTGTGGGTTCAAGACACATTAGATGAGCGATTAACTTACTAATATAAAAAGTGTCCAAACATTCATGTCCATAGTGGTTCTAAACATATAAAATAAAATACAAAATTTCCAAATTCCTATGCATGAAAAAGAATATCATAAAATCTCATCCAATTTCCCTTCCTTAACCACTTCAATCGCTCTTTCAAGAAACACTCATCTCAGATGTTTGCCGAACACTACAATGGTGAGAAGAGGAAGACTAAAGTAAATTGAGTCCTATCTATTAAAATTTTCACAATACTTACCTAAAAGATCAATATTTATATTCGATGTTAGCTTGGTCTCAAAGGACCCATTAAGTCCTAGATGGAAATGTAATCTCACTTTACCAATTCTTCAACTCTTTCCCTTCCCCTTCCTAGTTCAGATTACATCTCTTATAATGTCTTGATAGTGTGGCAACCACCAAAGTTAACCAATCCCTAGCACACTTCCCTAGGAGACCTTCCAAAAAGGTTCATGTGTTTGCTTAATGGTTAAATTCTGCAAAGAACTGAGCTTAAATTGAGACCCCAAAGGAAGCCTTATATAAGTAGGAGGGCCCCTACTCAACAATACTTATAAAAGCGTTGTAGTCTAGCTAGATTAGCATGCAGCCCTAAAACCACTTTCAGAAAAGTCATAATAGAAAGGGTCACCCTGCTAATCCCTAAGGAGCTCTAAACAGAGCCCCAAAAAGTCATTGATACAAAAATAGCTGCAACAACACAGAAAATATAAAATATCCCCCAGTTTTTCATTTTTTCTTTTTGAAAAAACTTTAATCAATATTATCTTAATTTCCATGAGTATGATTTTGGATATGATAGAATGGAAGAGAAGAATACATGTGGTCTACTTTAATAAGTCTTTTGAGGATCCATGGCTAACCCCAAAAGTTTTAGGACTAAGGCTTTGTTGTTGTTGTTATATCTTAATCTCTATGATTGTAATTTCTTTGAGTTCCTTCAACTATCACCCCACCTTGATGCCTAATTTTCTAGAGGAATACATCCAACTCTAGATGCATTATTGTTTGAGAAAATTCAAATTAGAAGGGAATGTGATAATATCAGAAAAATATTTTATATCATATGTTGCCTCATTTTGGTTATATTAATTTTTCTGTCTTACTTGAAAAAACTACATGATTAACATGCTTAAATTACTCAATGTAGTTTAACAAACACACAAGTCAGATGTAATAATATAGAGCTAGGCATATATTAACTTTAGCAATGAAATCATTTTAGTCCTTTCATTCATTACTGATGAAACGATATCATTTCAAAATTAAACATTAAATTAGTTTTTTTTTTTTGCTAAACAATGCGATTAATGTTTCTTTATAACAGATAATGGCAAAAGGAACACTATATACTAAATCAAATTTAAGTCTTACAAGCTATTACTGAAGTGAAATGCATATTACAGAACAATGCATAGAAATTTGATAGAAGATCCATCCAACTCACATTTCATATCAAAGAGCAATGCATTTCAAATTTGATAGAAATTTGAAATGCATTCCCTTTTTTTGACAAAATACAAGATAGAAATTTGATTTGCCTGATTCTTTTTTTTTTAATGGTGAATTTTAGGACAGTGAGGATCCGTATATCAATATATACATGATTCAATGATTTAAGCATATATCAATAGTTCAACCCACGAACACAAAAAAGCATAAAAAAAAAAAAAAATCAAACCCACCAAAAAAAAAAAAAAATCATTTAACAAAGAAATGGATTACCTGGTGTTTCATGAGCAAAAGCTACGACTTGTGGGTTTTGGTGATACAGAAGCTACGACTTATGGGTAGTGGGTTTCAGTGAGGCAGGGTGGCCGGAGTGTTTGGGTGAGTGTGTGGCTTTAGGGTTTGATTTAGGGGGAAGAGCTGAGGGAGAAGAATCCTTGTTTGGATGAGGAATTTGGTGGAGGACGAGGAATTGAGAGTGTAGAGGAAGAATCAGAGTGAGGAATTGAGAGTGTGTCTAGGGGAGTGTGAACGACTGAGAGTTGAGAGTAGTGAGAGTATGAGTGAATGATAGCATCAAGGGAATTTTGCTTTTATGAAATTGAGCCTTAGAACATCAGCAGCGGGCTTGTATATGCCAAATGTTAGTAACATTTGGCATTTAAGCTCCAAAACGGCTCAACAATGGGAAGGGCATATTGCATATGCCAAAAAAATTTTGAGATTTTAGCTGAGTACCATCTCAAATGTAAGATGGTATTATAGCTGAATGGTATAAAAAAGAATAATTTTTTAATGCTTTTTACCCCGGCAAATTTCTCTCTCCTCTCTCATTTTATCTCTTTCTTTTCTCTCTCTTCCTTCTCTCTTTCTCATCCCCTCTCTTTCTCACCATTGTCAAGCTTCTCTTTGCTGTCTGTGCCAGATCGGAGCTCATGCCGAATCACCAAGCCAGATCAGAACTCACGTCGGATCAGATTTTTAGATCGGCGTGGTGGTGAGGCTAGTGGCGCGGCTGAGATGGGCGTGGTGGCTGGAGGTCAACACGGTGGAGATGGTGTTTGGTAGTGTTGACATGGTGACCGAGTCGTGCGTGGAGATCGGTTTGGCAAGGTGGGTTTTGATTTTGGGTGGGTTCAGATGGGGTTTTGATTGGTGGAAGGAGATCGTGTGGGTTCCGTTCCGATGGGGTTTTGATCGCGTGGGTTCTGTGGAGATCGGATTTTGATCGCATGGGTGCCGAAATAATAGGTTTGTTGGTTTACTGATTTAATGGGTTTGTTGGTTTATGATTTAATGGATTTTTCCGGTGGGTGTGTGGCATGGTGGTGGTGACTAGTGGTTTGTTGGGGTTCGGCAGCAGTGGCAAATCTGATCACTTTAAAGAATGGCATGGATTGTTGATGGTGGGTTTTTCTTCAAATTTTTGTTTTGGGATTGTTGTTGTGATTTGCTGGGGTGGCTGGGTTTGTTCACGGTGAAGAGAGAAGAGAGAGAGATTTTTTATAGGGTGGTGGTGGTTGTGTTGATGGTCGGAGGGCAGTAGGTGCAGCGGCGTGGCTCTGGTCTTTTCTCTGGGTTTTTTTTTTTTTTTTTGGTGTTGACGGTAGTTTATGGGTTGCCGGTGGTGTGCAGCGGTGGTGGTGATTGTGGTTCCTGAACAGAAGGAAAGAGAGAGAAAGAATAAATAATGTGTTGTATTGTATAATGGTAATTGTGAGATATATTATTTTATTGCGTAAAAATATTATTTTAATGAGTAGGATTGGGAAATAAAAGTTGGGATGTTGGAGAATTGTAAAATTGTAAAATTGTATTGTATAATTGATAAAGTAACTTTTTGGGATGGTAAAATAAGATGAGATATAGAATCCGGTTGTGGATGCTCTAAGAGCATTAGCATTGGAGAATGCTAATGCCAAATCTAAGGACAATTTGGCATTTTAAACCTCAAAACCGTTTGCATCAGAGAATGGTAAATCCAACTATTGCAAATTTTTTTGTAATAGTGCTACAGTACAATTCTAAAGTTAGAATTGTACTGTAGCAGTATTCTAAAAATATATATATATATATATATATATATATATTTTATGCATTTTCTCTCTCATCTACTCTGACTCTCCCACTCTCTCAACTGTCCTCCTCGTCTCTCTCTCTTTCTCCCTCTCCCTTTCCTCTCTCTCAATGCTGTTTGCTCCGATGGGTTCGATGTGGCTTCGATGGGTTTGTTCCAATGTGGGTGTGGTTTGCTCCGATCGGTGTACCATGGGTCAAGTGGTGGATCGGCATGGTGGGCCGTGGGTTATGGGTTTTGAATTTGGGTTGATCTGGGCGTTTTTCTAGGTATTTTCTGGGTTGATCATGTGGCTTCGACGTTTTCTGGGTATTTTCTGGGTTGATCGGTGTATCATGGGTCAAGCTTCGATCGATGTGGCTTCGACGTTTTTCTGGGTATTTTCGATGGCCTGGGAATGGCTGAAGTGGGTTATGGGTCGTGGTTGGGTCGTTGGTCGTGGTTGGGTCCGGTGTTTGGGTTGTGGCTGAAGTGGGTTGTTGGTCGTTGGAGATCGCCAGTGTTTGGGTTCGGCAAGGTCACGGCAAGATTGGTGTGGGTCACGATGATGGGTTTGGTGGGTCACGACGTGGGTCACCACATGGTTAGCTGGTTCTTCTAGGTTTCTGATGTGTGTGTGTGTGTGTTTTTTTTTTTTTTAATATGGGTTTTTGTTCCGGTGGGATTTTGGTGAGCAGTAGGCAGTGGTGGCTTGGGTTTTTCTGGTTTTTTGTTCTGATGGGTTTTTGTTCCGCTAAGTTTTTCTGGGTTGATCATCGGCGTTTTCTGGGTATTTTTGATGGCTGGGTTTTTCTGGGTTGATCATTGGCTCCAACTGGTTTGATGGATTGTGTGTGTGTGGCTCTGTTTAAGGTTTGATGGTTTGTGTTTGTGTGTGTGTGGTGATGGGTTTGGATTTTTTTTTTGAGAAGTAGATGGGTTTGGATAGGTTGATCGGTGTATCATGGGTTTGTGTGTGTGTGTGGCTTTGTGTGTTGAACCAGTGCTAGAGGTTGAGAGAGAAAGAGAGGGAAAAAAAAAAAAGACGGTTGGAAAGCCTAGGAAAACCAAAAGTTACCGTTAGAAAAAAATAATAAAGAAAGATTAAAAAATAATATTTTAATAAAAATAGAGTTTTGGGATGTTGGAGGTGTGGTAAAATGGGATGGTATAATAATAAAGTAGCTTTTTAGAATGGTAAAATAGAGTAGAATTGGAATTCTTTGATGCTAATGCTCTAAGGGTCGAGTTTCAGGTGGATAAAAAAGTCACGTCATCTACATCAAAGCACAAAAATTGAGTCTCTAAGGGTTGATATGGAAATCGAGCCTTTAAGGGTCGAGTTCTAGGTGGATAAAAAAACCACATCATCTACATCAGAACATGAAAATCAAGCCTTTGAGGCTTGAGTTCTTAGGGGTAAATCGAGTCTTTTAAACTCGAGATGCTATTTTAGTATATAGTTTTGAAACGTTGCTAACTAACTATATTGTCTAAGGATTGGTGTTAATTGCTAATTTTTGCCCATAATATTTTCACAACACTTTCACAATAAATCCTAATTCCTAAGTAGTAGGTTGTTATTTATTTATTTTTATGTTAAGGAAGTGGTAAGTTGTTATTGATTGTTATGGGTGGGAAAAAGAAAGTAATTTTAAGTTATGGATTTTAAAAAAGTGTGTTGTGTGTGTGTTTGTTTCTAAAAAAAAAAAAAAGAGTAATTGACCCACATTTTTTAAGAGAGTGTATTGTATGTAGTATAACTTACCACACCTTCCCTTAAAAGTTACTACGGCTTTTGAGTGGAGTTTGTGGTGTGCCTTTATGTTAGAACTATGAAAAGTGCTACATTCACAACATTTTTACAATATTTTTATAACAAATCTTAGGTAGCAAATTGTTATAAGATTTGCTATGAAAGTGTTATAAAAATGTTGTGAATGTAGCATTACTTCAGGAAAAAAAAAAATCACAACTTTTACTATAACGGTCCATGTGGGAGATTGTAAGTAGTGGAAAAAAAATCATGGAATACATGTAAAAGTGACAAACAATCAGCCGCAATCTGCCACGTAAGGTAGTTGTGGCAAAAGTTGTAACTTTTTTATATGGTACTAGAATTACTCTTAAACCTATCAAAAAAAGATTAAAAAAAAAAAATTACTCTTTAAAAATTTTGCTTTTTTAAAACTTTTTTTCTCATTTTTTTTATAAGTTATAGCATCTTTCTCACAAGGGTGGACCTTATAAATGTGGGATCCCCATGGAAGATAGATGCTAACACCAAATATCAAATCTTTTTATAAGGACCTGTCGAAGCAGTAGTATGTGATCTAATACCCAACCCATATAATTTTGTTAATTTCTTTTAATAATTCGATAGTTTCAACAATGGAAGAGGAGGGATTTACATCCTAGATCTTTTCGTTTGAAACACCAAGAAAAAAGAGAAGTGTTGAAACTAGCTTATTAGAGAATCAATCAACCAAAATAACCATGAGCAACTATGATATTTTAAGTTTCTTCCTATTGACAAAATTTGTAATATTCATTAGCAGGTTGATTTTGTGTGGTTTCTCTAATCAAACTAAAGTTACCAAGAAACCATGCATAACAGTTTTATTTATTTATTGATACCAAAGAAAACAGATACAGGATCCAAGTTAGAATACATTAGGAGAGATCCAACAATAATGGATCGGGTTGTGAACGGCTAGAGAAATAACTTCTAACACATTACACAGGATAGGTCTTGGTACAAAAATAGTGTGAAAGTTTAAACCCCAAGGGTTATAAAAATGCATAGCACTTAATAGGGAGCTACCGAATACACCAACTACACCTAATATTTCAGTTAACATGTGAAATGGTTGACTCTTGGCAATTTGTTAATTTCTTTTAATTCTACTGATTTCATACATTTTCATTGAAAACCAAACAAATCATTGAGAGAGAGATCATATTCATAATCATACCTCAAACTTGTGAGGATCTTTTGGGTTTTGACTTGGGAAGAGGGACATTTGGGTTTTTCGACTTGGTGTCACTTAAGCAAGAGTCATGTGATTTGCATGTTTTTGGATTTTTTGTCAAATATAATAACAAAATTGATATCAGGGTGCAAAAGATAATACAGATTATAGTTTAGGGTGGTAAAATGTAATTTAAAAAAAAAAAAAAAAAAAACTAGTATCTAATCCATGCTGCGTCCCTAATAATATTATTACAAATATTAGCAATCCAAAAAAAAAACAATCACACACAAGAACACAAAATTTACGTGGAAAACCCTTTCTCTTTGAATGGAAAAACCATATGACAAACTCCAAATAATTTCACTCTTATCAAATCAATTACAATAACTCTTGTGTATGTCTCACGGCTAAAGAAAAAATCTCTCTTGTTTTCTTTGCTCTCACACACACTAATTATCTTCCTCAAATGCGGCAACACTTTGCTCTCTCCTTTTATTTTCTTCTCCATGCACAACTCTCTTTCTTGGCTGTCTTCTTTCTCTAAGTGGCTCACTCTTGGTTGCTCTCTCTCTTTTTCTCTTGTGCGGCACCTTTTTCTTTTTCTTCACTATGTGGCACTCTTTTTCAGCTTGTGTGTATTCTTCTTTTTAGCTCACGCATGCCTTCTATAGACAAAAGAAACTTTAGCTGCCTTACACTCCTAGTAGCACATAAACTCTAATTCTTTTCCTAGGAACACTTGGATTCCTTAATCAACTTTAACTAAAATTCTTGTTATGCATTAATTATTCAACGCACTAACTCCTAAATACAATAAGAGTAACTTAGCTCATTAAACAGCTTTCACATGGGTTGGACCTTGGTGCCAGCTTGCACCCAAAAATCTCCCCCTCCAACCCATCAATAGGAGTAGATTTTCAATCTATCTCTTCAATTCAATTCCATGTCGGTCAAGCCGACTCCAAGCTTGACCTTCTTCATTATCTTCACCAACACTGAGAACACCTCATCAATGTCAATACCTTTTATTCTCAAAGAATTCATCTCATCTTGGATTTCCTTAATCCAATCCCTTGGCTCACCGTCATCAAAAGCCCAATTATTCTTGAAACTAACAATTCGATATTCTCCAGCAATCCTCTTCTCATGAGGTTCAACTATCTCTAGTGGAGGATATTGCTCCCCTTGCTCAAGACCTCCAAGGTCTTTCACTTTATTATCATCCCATGTAGCCTTAACATCTCCATATTCTTCATCACCTACCACTTCCTCTTCTGAAGCACTATCAGGCAATGAGAATTTCACCCTTTTGGTATCAACACCATTAATTCCAACTCTCAACTATGGAGTCTTCTCAAAATTTTTAACCTTATTGAACTTCTTCTTACATGTCTTCACATGAGTCCTGTACATATCACAACATGCATGTCCTCTTGCAACAACCAATGGCCCCTTAGTAAGTTTCCATCTTCAATTACCAAGGTGGTTACAATAACCAGCTCAATCAATCGCCAATGTAAAAAACACATTCATTCTTAAATCTGGAACATGTTGCACATCTTTCAACATCACGGTGCTACCAACATTTGTTTTGATGCACACATCACTAATTCCCACAATTTTTGAGTAACTAGAATTACCCATCTTCATTGTACCAAAGTCTCCTGCTTTATACGTGGTAAACAACTCCTTTGTAGGGATAACATGGTGCGAAGATGCAGAATCAACAACCCACTCAACGTCATTATTAGCAACATGCTCACACTTTTGTTCTTCAATAGAGAGCACCATAACATCCTCGGCAATCACAGCAGCTATAGTATTTTTCTCATTATCATTCTTTTCATATTTTCCTTTATATATTTTGTTTCTTATTCCAATGCCAACAATCTCTTCTTAAGTGACCCTTTTTCCCACAATGCAAGCGTTCTCTAGTTTCCTTGAACTGAGATCTATCTCTTATTCCTCGTGACAAAGGCTTGATCTTGTGCATTGTCAATATTCTCATCTCTCTTGCGAACCTCTTCACTTAAAAATCAAATCTCAAATATCATCATATTTGAGTTTGCTTTTTCCTGCAGAATTACTCACTATCATTCTCATGGCTTCCCAATTGTTTGGTAAAGAAGCCAAAAGAATCAATGCACGAACATCATCATCAAATTCAATTTCCATCGTGGATAATTAATTTGTGATTTTATTGAACTCATTCAGATGCTGTACTACAGGAGTGCCTTCTGCCTTTTTCAGATTAAATAACTTCTTCATCAAATATACCTTGTTGTTAGCTGACGGCTTTGTGAGAGACCGGGGAAAATTTAGGGCCTCTCAAAAAGAGATTTGGGTGCTTGTAAGGGCACCTCTTTTTTGGGTGATGGTGTGAAGTCGCAACTTATTTTTTATACAAAAAAATAAGAAAAAATAAATACAAATTACATGTCCAAAATACTTCGAATGTCATTGATTGAATAAAGAAAAATGCAATTTTGGTAAATTAACCTTACAAGGTTTTGGGTCCTAGTTACAATCTATGCAAAAGACTACAAAGTTTTGGTCCTAGTTACAATCTACCAAAATTAAAAGACAAAACACTAATCTACCTATCCAAAAATCCTAAGCTCGGGGGCTAGGTTACGGAATAGAAAGGTGTTAGACACCCATTCCGCCCAGACAGAGTCTGGTCTTCTAGACTCTAATGACCAATATACCATTTTTGAAATGATGTTGAATGATATGATATAATGCACATGACAAACACTTGACAAAAATTAACTTAAATAAATTTGCCTTATGGATGTGTCCTCTTTTTAAAGAAAATTTAGATTTGTCTTAGAAATTAAAATAATAAGACTTGGTTTGTAAAAAAAAATCATATATGTTTTTGTAAAGGGTAAAAAGCAAGATTTTATCAAGAAAAATCGGATCTATTTTGTGTAAAGTTAGAACAAATTTGGTTTGTTAAAAAAATCAGATTTGTTTTTTGTAAAGTTAAAAAAAAAAAAAAATGATTTTGTTAAAAAGAATTAGATCTATTTTTGTAAAGTTAAAAAAAAAAAAAAGTAATTTTATCAAGAAAAATCAGATCTATTTTTTATTAAAAAAAAAAGAGAGATTTTGAAAAGAATCAAACCTGATTTGTGTAAAGTAAAAAAAATGATTTTATTTGTAAAAAATTAGATCTATTGTTGGACACAAATAAAAAAAGACTTTTGAAAGAGGATCCACATTCATAAGACAAATTTATTATGCATGCATCACAAATTAAAAAAACTTTAACCTAACTTTCAATCCCTTCTTTTGAATCTCAAAATCTGCAATTTTATAACAAAGAAAACTTTTCAAAAAAAAAAAAAAAATCAAATCTGTATTTAATGAAAATACTGACCAATTTTGTATTTAGAAAAAAAAAAATCAAATGTGTATTTAATGAAAATACATATCAGTTTTGAGTTTAGAAAAAATCAGATCTGTATTTAATGAAAATACAGATCAGTTTTGGGTTTTGAAAAAAATCAGATTTATATTTAATGAAAATACAGATCAGTTTTGAATCTTCATAAAAGAGTTTTGATAGTCATTGCAAATTTCAAAGTCAAAAAGAAAAAATTGAAATAAACAATCATCTACGATATCTAAGCATGGAAATTATATATTAAGAACAAGACATCATACTAAACATATTCATGCATCAAACAAAAACATACTAATCAATGGAAGAAGAAAAGAAAGAAAAAAAAATAGAATACTTCTTGCATAAGCGTGCTCTTCTAATGAAAGAATATTTTAGAAATCAAAGAAGTTTGTTCACCTCTTTGAAGTCTAAAATACTTTACTTACAAAATAGAAGTTCCTATAGCAAAAACCTCCAGAACGTCTATAACGTAAGGGGAATAGAAAAGTCAGAAAAGAAAAGCCCTTAATTCTGATTTTTTTCCCTCTATTTATAGAGGTTGGGATGCTTAAAAAATAAACTGAATGAGATCAAATACGAATTGGAACGCATCCTTATCTCTAAAAATCCAAAAAAGATAGGCTTTATCTCAATTAGGGGGTCCCCGGGCTGGGCTGAGCTTTTGGGCCAGTCGACACTGTTTGGCACTTGCCATGTGCTGATCGGCACTCCAAGAATGCCGACAGGCCCTCTTGGGTGCCGAGCCCGCGTTTAAGTTTTGGTCTAATTTGGACTCATTTTTTGAGAATTTTTTAGCCGGAAATTGCACATAGACGCGTTTTTAATCCGTATTCTAAAAATTAATCCATTTTTTCTTGATATTCAGGTCTTTAAAATGATAATTATCTTGTAGATAAATATTCTAAAAAGACTTGATTATCCACAACCTCTTTGTTATCTGATTATCCACTTTATTCCTATGCAAGCAAGCTTACTTTTGACACTAACCAACAACTGATCACAAAATTATTTAATTAATTTTAATTGTCTAACTAATCAGAATTAATTTAAATTAATCATGCATGATCGGCTCCACCCAAACAAAATGCATGCAAACAGTGAAAACTTGATCCTATGATACATTTCAATTCGACGATTCAATTTGAAAATCAGACATACCATCACGACCGTTAGAATTTCAAGATCATTTTTATGATATGAAATGAATGAATTAATGCATGTACTGCAATTCTAAATTTTGGGGTATATGAATTGTTACTCTAGTAATCTTCCAAGATTAAATTATGAGTGCAAAATCGAGTGTCTACAAGCTTTTCATACATGCTAGACAAAACTTTTATCAAATCCACTATAGTCTTTTCTTTCACAACATTGTGTACAATTGATCTTGACAAAGTTAATCGAATAACTGCTAATACCTGTCTATCAAGAAGGTTCAAGTCTTCATCCTTCATAGTTTCAGGTATCTTTCTCAAAAGAGGCAGATGCAATTTCTTCCCATAAAGATAATCTTCAATCTGCATCCTCCAATACCCGAAGTTTGTTCCATCAAACTTCTCAATTCTTGAAGCCTTGCTTTCTTCTCCGGCCATCACTTCTACTCTAACCTTAGGGATACCACTTGTTAGGTCCCAAAAAAAAAAACAACCACACACAAAAACACAAAATTTACATGGAAAATCCTTTCTCTTTGAAGGGAAAAGCCAAGGGACAAACTCCGAATAATTTTACTATTATCAAATCAATTACAATTATTCTTGTATATGTCTCACGGTTAAAGAAAAAATCTTTCTTATTTTCTTTACTCTCACACACACTAATTATCTTTCTCAAAGGAAGCAATATTTGGTTCTCTTCTTTTATTTTCTTCTCCACGCACAACTCTCTTTCTTAGCTGTCTTTTTTCTCTAAGTGGCTCACTCTTGGCTGCTCTCTCTCTTTTTCTCTTGTGCGGCACCTTTTTCTTTTTTCTTCACTATGCAGTACTCTTTTTCAGCTTATGTGTATTCTTCTTTTTAGCACATGCATGCCTTTTATATACAGAAGAAACCTCAGCTGCCTTACACTCCTAGTAGCTCATAAACTCTAATTCTTTTCCTAGGAACACTTGGATTCCTTAATCAACTTCAACTAAAATTCTTATCATGCATTAATTTTTCAACACACTAAGAGTCTATCTGGAATCCGCTTATTTTGCTAAAAATACTGTAGATAAAAGTAAAAGTTAGCTAAAATAGTACAGTGAGATCCATGAATAGTACCAAAAAGTGCAGTATGACTCATAAATAGTAGCAAAAATAAGCTGAATAGTAAAATAAGTTAGCAAAAATAATTTTTGTCAAACACACACTAACTCCTAAATACAATAGGAGTAGCTTAGCTCATTAAACAGATTTCACGTGGGCTGGACCTTGGTGCTACCTTACACCCAACAACCCAAACCACGCAAATCTTAAATTCATCAAAGTAGTAAAAAACTAATTCACATTTTTTTGCTCCAATTTTGTCTTCTCCACTTCAATTATCAAACCGGTTTGCTCCTCACTTCTTGATGGAAGCCTATTTTAGAATTTTTAAAAAAAAAAAAAAAAAAAAATCCTTCCGGTTAAGTAAGTGAAAATTGAGATGAGTTGATTATCGAAGCTTATATATGTTAGTTCTAAAATCACTTCCTAAAGTATACGTACTCTAATCTGCAAGATGATATCTGTTAGTTTTCAATTTTACTTTACTCTTTGTTTTGTTTTGTGCCACTAGACTAATTTTCTGGCAAGTGTGTATTAGTTAGCTAATGGATATAAATTTCTTTAAGACACTTGATCAAACTCAAAGATCTAACCAAAGTAAGGCCATCAAAATCGAACTTAGAAAGAGGAAAAAAGGACCAAGAGTTTTTTTTTTTTTTTTTTAACTTTAGGGTATTATCCGATTTTCCAAACTTAGATTTGAATCCTCCCTTCCGCGACTTGTTGTAAGCCAAAAAATAATAATAATAACCCACTGTTTAAGTAGAATTGTATATGTCTTTGAGTTTAGTCTAACATTTTGTTATGATTAGGCAAAAACAGATGGCTTATTATGTGATTCTTCAAAATAAAGTTATTATAATATGGCAAAAATCACAAACAAAATTAAAATTAGAACAAAATAAGATATCTGCATTAATTCCTTTATTAAATGGATTGAGAATTTAATAACTTTATTTCAAATTCAGTTAAATATTTAAGTTTTAAACATTTTGATTGGATGTGTTTGTGTCATTCTGTGTGTTTAAACCAAATGGAGAAAAGTCAGGTTAAACAAATTCAGATTTGATCCATTTGGATTGAACTTCCATTTGATGAAGACTGTTGTTGGCACACAATTATGGTTTGGGCTTCAATATGAGTTGGACATTTGGACAGTGGGCTTCCATCAATGAGAATACTTTAACTAGAACCCGCTTAGCTTGGCCCAAAATGACCAAGGAAAATGTCATTGGACATATACAGCTTGGACCCAAGGAAAATAGTTATTATATGTGCGTGTGATGAGGTTTTTTATTTTTAGTTTTGGCTTTACCTGTTTTACTCATGACAGTTTTATTTTATTTTTTATTTTAAGAAAAAATTGTATTAGTACTTGATTACTAATGTGAGAGAGAAATGCGGAGCTGAAAAAAAAAGTTTAGTAATAAAATAAAAAAAAGGTACGTTTCTGAAAAAAAAAATAGTTTTATATTTTTTCAAAAAGAAGAAGTTGTATTAGTACTTGACAACTAACGTGAAAGAGAAATGTGGAGGTGGGAGAAAAAATTGTTTTTTTTTTTTTTTTTAATTTAGCTAAAAATTAGGAGTTTTTAAATTACTAATTTTACATGTCTAACCCTATGATTTAAGTATTAGAAACGGATAAATTTGAGAGTATTTTGGACATCTAAATTGAAAATCCCAAACAGGAGAAGCCCCTTAAATATAATTTAGATTAGTCATTGCATTATCAATATATATAGGGAAATTAAGATTCAAAATGACTAAAAGGGGCAAGGAATTGGAGAGTGATATAGATCTTAAAGTTGCTAAACCCAATATATTTTACTGGTTACCAACAAATGCATTTTTAGATTGTACAAAAGTTTGTCCATATTATTTGTTAGAGTACTCACATCAACTCTTCTAAAATACAAAAAGTATACAATTTTACACAATTTTACCTTAAAAATCACCCGCATCAGCTCCTCTAAAATTGTACAAATTTCCAAAAAGTTACAGTAACTGTGTAAAGATACACGGTTATTGTTCACTTGTGCATCAATATTTAATTAATTTCTCTCTCTTTCTTTCTATTCCATTTTGTTACTTGCTTCCTTCTTTTTCTTTTCTCTTCGTCTATGGCTTTTCTCTTTCTCTTTCTCTTTTTTTTTCTTTATTTCTTCTCCTTAATCTACAGTCATTGCTCATTACCTGTTAGCCGCCGCCACCACTCCAATTGGTGGCTCTCCTTTGTTTCCTACCCATTATCTTATCTCTCAATTGAAAACCCATAATAGAGTAGTTCACTTTCCTCTTTGGTGCTCTTCTATTTTCTGCTACCATGCCCACCAAGTTTCAAAACTTTGCCAGAAGTGCGAGTGACTGGGTTTGTTGATTTTGGTGGATCAATTTTGCCGATTTATTGATTTTGGTGGTGGTTTGTTTAGTGGTATCTTGGCTTGAATTTGTTGAGATTTGGAGGTGGGGGTTTTGGTGTAGGAAGAGAGGCTGTGATTTGTGTCTGTAGAGGCTGTGATTTGGGTTAAATTGTGTTTGTTTGGTGAGAAAACAAAGAAAAAAAAAGGACAGAAATAATAGTAAGAAATAAATAAAGGAAGAATTAATATTATATTAAAAAAAAGTGTAAAATAGATGATCTGATGTTGGTATTTTTACAAAGTGATTGTGTAAAATAGAAAAAGTAGGTTTTAAGACTAAAATAGACAGAAGTTTTTATACAAACTGATACGGTTACTCTTAGGCATGGACAGAGAGGAATACAAAAATGGTCATTAGAGCAACGATTCAAATTTGCCACAATTGCCCAAACTTCTTTGAAAAAAAGAGCCTTTTTGTGTGTGTGTGTGTGTGTTGTTGTTGTAGTAGTAGTAGTCAATATAATAATAATCTAATGGGTCTTTGTTTTTCATTTTAATTTTTTAAAATTTTTACAAATCCTCCACTGTTGGTTAGTTCTAGTCTTTTAGCTAGATTCAAAGCCCTACCCCTACCCAACAAGCACTAGGCTGCTAGGCCAGTAAGAAATGAATTCAACTAACATTGTAGACCATTCAAATGCTGAATCTACTACATTCTAGACCATATGCTTTCTAATATATTTAGTAACATCACTGGCGACTGATCTCATTTTCAATTCTCAAAAATTTTATCCAACTTGTGATTAAGCTATTTTTGTACATATTAATAAATCAAGACCTAATCAACTTGCAGTGTATATAGTACAAAATTATAAAGCTAGGTTTAACTTTACGTGCAGTGTTTGTTTTGCAATAAAATTAGATCTCCTCCTTTTTTAAAAGGGGTCCAGCTATTTCCTCCAACAATTTGGTATGGGGACCAATACATTAAATAGAAAGCATGCAAAGCAGATATGAACTAACACATCATCCTTCATTTCAAGGAAGGTTCCCCTTGTGGTTTTATAATTTGTGTACATGTTAAATTCCTATCTCTCTATCTCTTTCTATGCGTGTACGTGTGCGTCTACAATGCGGAGGATGTCCATATCACTAACTAGCTTTCTAAGAAGTCCATTAGCCATATCATAATCAACTTTAGGTAAGCTATATTTCCTTCAAGTTATAGTTCGTGCATATACATCCACGCATGGACAATGCATATATAGTGATGTTCCTAATAATTTAAAGGTCGATTTGAAGCATATTCTTTGATGATCTTTCTTTGCCTTTAGATTTTGATTTCTCAAACAATATAAACCATATTCTCCGATTTCTACTCATTTTTGGCGTACATTTCTTTCGAAAGGTCTACTTACTAGAATCCAAAGGAGACCCTGTTTCTTAAAGTGGCTTCTTTACACAACCCCTTCGCACTTGACCTGTTTAAAGTTTTGACTTTCTTTTTCCCATCTCTCCACCACAAGAAAATGAAAAAAGCGAAGATTTTCAGAGAATACTTTGAAAGTTTTTTAAGTCCAAGTGTACTTTGACGGTTTGACCATGCAAACTCAGTGCACAAAGGTTATATGCAACTTGGGGTGGATAATTTTGTTTTGTTGGAGAATAATAGCATAGCCATTTAATTTGTAAGAGAAATTGAAGTTCTGACATCCCAGTTTGTTGAAAAAGCATCTCTTCAGCTTTATTGGTTAACATATTCTCAATAGGAACATGAGGTTTTAGTCTTAACAACTATCAAAAACCATTTTTTTACTTGGCAAACACCATTATTAAGATCTCATCAAGATGGTCAACCGTCAAAGTTTGACAGTGGAATGCGTAATCCTAAAAGCACAAGCACCGTACCATTAGCTAGATACACTCATACACATTTGCGTAGCATGGAATTTCTCTCTCTCTCTCTCTCTCTCTCTCTCTCTCTCTCTCTCTCTCTCTCTATATATATATATATATATCTATATCTATATATATAATAATAGGTGAAGCAAAGAGAAACTCAAATAGAATTCCAAATTAGAGTTTCAATTTTGTGCTATATGTCATTCCAATTGTTCAATTAGAATCTGAAATTGGAGTCCAATTTTACTATACATGTGTACAAAGAAAATAATCAGAAGAATATAATATGATTTGGGATTGTTTTCGAGAGAACCATTACTCTGATTCATTGTTTTTATTTATCTTTATGTAGGTTCATTGTTCTCTTAGTTCAAACTTCAAAGTGCCTAGGGAACTATAACAGGAAGCCAAATATGGAAAGTGGTCATGGGAATTGAAAATAAATTTCAAAAAATTAATTAAAAATAAAAAATGAAAGAATATTGCAAGAGATGCACCACTTGGAAAAATTGAATTCCAATTAAAATTCATTGGACTAGGTAATGAGATGAGATGAAATTAATAACACATTAAACACTCATGTTTTGGGAATCGGTAGTATCAATATAAATCCATTGGACTTGCTTCGTGATAATACAACTATGAAGGATGTATAAAAATACACACAAATCTATCTCGCTATAAAAAGAGATTGGAGAGAATTTCTTTTATCAGCCATGCAACTTCAGAGGTTTTTTCTTCGCACAAATGCCCATCATGTTACAAAATGACCCATCGTAAAACTACAAAATGAGTACAACTCTGAGGGGTTTTTTTTTTTTTTTTTTTTAATTTAAAATTTTTTAAGCTATGAAAATTTCAATCACCAATAGAGATTGAAGATTCAAAAGCGTGAATGGATCTTTTGGATAAACATCTTCACCAAGGTTCATCTTTCTATGTAATATTTCCATTTAGTTTTGATTCCCTTAATTGATATAGTGATGGGTTTGTGTGTATGCGCATACATTGAGTCAATATTAACATTTTTTGAAATCCTTTGGTCATTGCTTGATGATTGACTTCTCTTGCAGATATCAATCTTGCACGAAGATGGCTTTCAACCTACTTGGTGTGACCTTACTGAAAACAATATTTAGCACATGGGAAGAATATCCAATATCAACCTTGTGAATTCTTAAACCTATTAATTAGTCCCCTTTATGGCAAACACCTCTCTCTTAGTAACTTCATGGCTACCAATTTAGTTTTATATTACTCTATTTTGGCTTATAGTTGTGCTACTTTTGAACATTTTTTTACTTAAGTTTGATTGTTGTGCCAAATGTCTCTAAAGTTTTATTTACTTAAGAACCAATTAATTTTATGGGCTTAATTACCCTTTAATTACCCTTTTAATATACGCATGACTGCGACTGTAACTTGTATACTATATCAATCTATTGTGGTTCAACTCGCTTTCTTTTATACATATATCTATATATATATATATATATATATACATACACACTGCTAAGTTTTGTTAATAAAATTTTATGGTTAATAATATTAATTTAGACTTAACTGAGCCTTTTAAACATGAATAAACTCATGATTAATAATATATCCATTACATACTAGTATATATTAAAAACCAAAGCTCATAGAAAATTCAATTAGACTTCAATTGGATTTTCAATTTTGGACTACGTGTCCTATTTTAATTTTTGTACCAAGTGAATTATTAAGTGTAAAAATTGAAGAGTCCAAATTTAATTAGATTCTAAATTGAATTTCAATTGAAGTCCAATTCTCTCTCTCTCTCTCTCTCTCTCTCTCTCTCTCTCTCTCTCTCTCTCTCTCTCTATATATATATATATATATTAAAAACCAAAGCTCATAGAAAATTCAATTAGACTTCAATTGGATTTTCAATTTTGGACTACTTGTCCAATTTTAATTTTTGTACCAAGTGAATTATTGAGTGTAAAAATTGAAGAGTCCAAATTTAATTAGATTCTAAATTGAATTTCAATTGAAGCCCAATTTTACACTACTTGTTCATCTAATTTTTTAATATTTGCAACAAGTGTATTATTTGGTGTAAAAATAGAAGAGTCTAAATCCAATTAAATTTTAAATCTCACACACACACACAGAGGTTAAATTTAGAGAAAATTCAATTAGAATTTGAAATTAGAATCCAATTTTGTGTCATGTGTCTAAATTTATATGGGGACCACATCATAATTATCCACTTAAGTTTGTGTCATGTGTCCACTTAAGTTTTTTAATCTTTGTGTCAAGTAAATTAATGAGTGCAAAATACTAAGAATCTAATATTAATGAACTCTAAAATAAAAATAATAAAATACCAATCACATATACTCAATAAAAATCACCACACAACAAAGATCACTACACTTTTTATTTTATTAAAAATTAGATAAAAAATTATTGTAAGTAGTATTAAATTTAGGTAAAAATTTTAACATGTGACTAATTACGTTTACTTAAAAAAAATAATTTGATTAATTATTTATATTTTTATGATAAAAATTGTGTTTAATTTTAAATGTATCTATAGGTATACATGTGTTACGTGCTTTTTTTTTTTTTTTTAATAATTTGACTAATTATTTATATTTTTATAATAAAAATTGTGTTTAATTTTAAATGCATCTATGTGTAATTTTAAATGCATTTATGTATCTATGCATATATATATATATATATATATATGAGAAACCATTACATATTTTAGAAATGTATGGTTTAAAAAATGTGTAAGCAAATATCATGTATAATTTGAACATATTCTAACAAAAAATGAATAATTTGAACTGTTTAATTGTGATTGTTTTTAATTATATCTATGCACATGCACAAGATTATATACTGGTATATGCTAAAAATATAATTAAAAAAAAAGCAACGTTAAGGGATATATTTCTAATTTTATTACACATACCTTACAAATTAATATTTCGACTTTAAACACAATACAATAAAATAGATTAGAATTTTATTTAATACAGTATATGTAATTGATGTGGTGCTGATCACATTCGTTATCAGGTCAGTTTGCAAATCATATATTAGTATAATTGACCATTGTTTAAGTATTTTCTAATTTCTAACAACTAATTGTGGGAGACAGAGACTAACATTTATCAGGTAGAGATCATGTTGAACAAAAAGTATGGCTATGGAAAAAGAATAGGGGCATTTCTTTTAAGTCCTTTAGGACTTGTTGACCTGTCGCCTTTTAGGGGTTCGTTTCTAGATTTCATCCGTTTTCACCTTCAGGGAAACTTGTTGCAGCCATTCAACATTGATGAAATAATGATTAACCATTTTGAAAAAAAAAAATGTTAAGAAAGACTAAACCAATTCATGTGAGTCATGACTGGAATAATTTCTACCAAGCAACAGGGAATATCCTCTATTGACAGCATTCGTGGATAATTATGTTAATGACAAGGCCTTTGCGTCAAAAACTTCACAGTAAAGTAGGTCTAATTCAGTATGTAAGGATAACGATTCTTTGAGGGTAGCGATCATATACAGAAGAAAGTTTAATTTGATGGAGAAATATAAAATGAGAATGCGTGTACTTTCCATGAATAATCACTTCTTCCAAGAGTTACAACGACTTACAAACCTTAATTAAATAATAATACAAGAGTTACAACCTTAACTAATTAAACAGTATTGTGGAACAAATAATCTTATTGTGGGTTAAATAAAGTAGATGAGCGTACCATGTTATAGCTATAGTTTGGTCATTCTCATTTATTTATAGTTGCACTACAAAAGAAAAAGGGTCTATAGTCACATTTTAAAAATGTGGGTATAACTCCTACAAACATAGGTATAGTTCTGTTTGAGCTAGACTGATGTTTTCTATAGTGGCGTTTTGTTGATAGAGATAGAGAGAAGTAGAGAACTCCTCTTTTGTTTGGATTTTGATTTTTGATTTTCCATCTTCTTCTTTTTTTTTTTTCTTTTTTCTTTTTTTGCAGAGGAATTTGACTAGATTTGAAGAGATAATATATCTCCTTTTTTCCGATTGTTTAAAAAAATACTATAGTTGAATAAATTTTCTATGCTTCCAATTTTTAGTTTCAATAATTTATTGAATAAACTTTTATCACTTTTCTGTTTGCTCTTTCTAGAATCAATTTATATAATATCTTATTATTCTATTTATTCTCTTTTATATTCTTAAAATTTGCTACTATTTCTTCTCTTTTTCATAATTATCACATCTAGCTATTATTTTTTAGAGCATTCAATACTATATATATTGAACCGAATATTATTCATTAAAATATTGAAAAAAGTTAATGGATATTATCCTACTTTTTCTCTCTCTTATTCTAATCCTTTTTTTTTTCCTCTCCTCCTCTCCCTCCAAATTTTCAAATATAGTATACAATCATTTGGTAACACCAAAAAAATCAACTTGGTTAATTATCAAGTCTATGAATTTAGTAGATGGAATTTTTAGTGGTCCTGCAATTGAGTGATTTGCAATCCTTTATGGAACACACGGAGTGATACACCATTAACTAGTTGTTCCTCACCAACCATTTAATATTTTGAATTATTAAGAAAATGACGTACGAGTGGATATACTACATAGACTTTAAAATTTCATGCACCTGGTGGCGAACTTTTAGGGTTCTAGTTGAACATAATTAAATCAATGAACCAATCTTTCCCGTATCAAATCTTTTCAAAGAAAAGAATAAACCTCATTCAATTGGATGATAATTGATCAGATTTTTTCATTCAAAAAAAGATAGTGCGCCCTTGTAAATTAAGGCAATGTAGTACGTGCACACCAATTAACATCTTAATTAAGGTTCTCATTTGAGTGAAACACCGAACATGTGGTATGTATGGCACACTTGTGTCATGTGTGGAATCATCAAGTAGATAAAGAAGGAAATATTTACAAATTGTCTGTCTCACTTTAGATTTTCCATTTTATGGTTCATAAATTATAGCTTACCGTGTGTTTGAATTTTTTTTTTTGTTTTAAATTTTGACTATTTTACAAGAAAATAAAAAATTATGCATGGAAAATTTTAATCAATAGAACATAAACTTATAAAGTGAAATACAAAAAATAGAACAAAAGATTTTTATTTGTTATATAAGCATGACAAACACTGTCATGTGTGAAAGCATCTAGTCGATAAAGAAGGAAACAATTTTTTTTTTAAAGGAAAAGTAATTCCATGGAATTCTAAAACCAAAAGGATGCACAATATTCTGAACTCAGCCACAATATTAATTTATTAGATTTATTCATTGAAAAAGAAGTGCACCTTTCGTTTGTAAAGATAATAAAGTATTTTCAAACCCATTAACAGCCTAATCAAAGTTCTCACTATTCTTAGTTGAGTTTACACCACACATGTGTCACGCGACATAATTAAATGTGCAAATATCATATTGGCCAACACAGCATGTATCAATCAGCACGCAAGCAACATATGAAAAAAAAAATAGAAAAAGAAAAATAAGACCATGCGCAATTCAATTCCCAGATAGTTTCTGAATTCAGCCATTATTTATATAAAAGTTTACGAATTATGCAATAGTTTTTGCTTCTACAGTCACTATTCGAATATCTCAAACCGAATATACTTAAATAAAGTGGACTAATAGTAAAAAATGTCTTCTGTGTGAGTTAATCGTAATTGGTCGAGTTAGAATGCTTTTGATTTTGAAACCTGAAACATCAGCCATAGCTTCTTGGAGGATTACAAATCCAAAGCTGAAAGCAAGTCCGTGTATGCTTCTTAAAAGAGAAAGAATCCCACGCTAAAACATGACCATATTCATTTTTAATTTTTATGCTACCAAATCTCTCCAAATAAAGAAACAAAGAAGTAATATATGATATATATTATCCCAGGTGTATACCACTATACCTAGCTATCAACCTATTACTTACCTAATGAATATAAACAACTAATCTATACATGTATATATTGTTTTTATATATCTGTTATGCACATAGTTTTTCTATAAAAAAATTTCATTATATAATATTTTGTTGCTACTAGTTTTGCATGTATTGAATAGGAGTCAGTTTGGATACCGCTTATTGCTGAAAATTGATAACTAAAAACATTGTAGTAAAATAATTTTTAAATGTGTGAATAGTATCGTGGGACCCATTTTTAATAAAAATTTTGCTGAAAAAAGAGGTTTGTGGGTCCCATGAACAGTGCACAGAACTCACTGACAGACGCAAACGCACAACACAAGCATTGAAAACGCTATCCAAACTCCATCTAGATATATTCTAGATTAAAAATTATATATAAGAGATTTATTCAAAAGATTAAAAAAAAAATTTACATATTTTATATTTTCGCTTAAAGTTGTTAATGCAAGTCAAAAACAGACCTAAATTAAGTTACTAATACCACAAAATTATTAAAGGATGAAGATGTGTGTGTGTGTGTGTGTGTGTGTGTGTGTGTGGGTGGGGGGGGGGATGGGAAATTTTTATTTATATGTAAAAGAGCTTTTAGTACATGATAGCACTCTCTAATGGTCCGTTTAGATTAAGGGAGAGAGAAGGGGAGTAAAGTAGAGTAAAGTATATTTAACACAAAATTAGCTTATTTTTAGCCAACTTTACTCTACTCTCTTCCACTCCCTCTCATTTTCTCTTCCATCCAAACAGGCCATAAAAGTACCCAATTTCATTACATCACAAACAAAGTTATAGTACACAAAAGATGGGTATGTCTCAAATTCAACCATACTTCTTGACTGCTTTTTTCTCTTTTTTGCTAGGTCGTTTGCTTCTCTATTGGCCTCACGGTATACGTGTTGAGGATGAATGGTCTAATCTCAACAAGTTCCTGCAATCACAAACCAAAAGGACAATTTCTAATGCCAAAACATCTTCTGTTGTTAGCCAATGTAGTACAACTACTTGAGAATTAATTTCTAATTTGACATATTTAAAGCCTAATTCCCATGCCATAGCCAAGTCTAACCCATGCCTGACTGCTCCTAATTCAAATAAATATATTTGATTCCCTGGCCTCGTGTGGCGCTCGTTCTTATTTTAAGGGTTTTTTGTAACTCATGCCAGATATGCTTTGGAGATACGTTACTGTACCTCCACAGAAACATATCTATATATATATTTAATAATCTAATGAGTGGCAATTAAGGTTATCCGATTACGTTTTCATTTGTACATAATGACCTTCTGGATGATGTTTCCGATGATGCTTGTGCTCACCATGTTCCACAGGTGCCTACCTAGACATAGGAATAGTTTTCTACCATTCTTTTTTCAATTGATTTGGTTGAAATCGGCATCAAACTTCTATTTATTATGAAATGGGTCTTCTTTTGTCAACATTATTGAAAATTTTTTTTTGTTGATTTCTGGCCAGGTTTAATTAGCCCTAGCTGATCAGTTCTGGATTTTCAGTAAGCGAGGTGCAAAGCAACAATTATTGTTGCGGCCTGATGGATAAATTATGAAATATAGCTAAAGATGTGTTTGGATACCGCTTATTTTACTAAAACTGAAAACTTATTGCTGAAAGTAATATCGATAAAGGTAAAAGTTAGTTAAAATAGTACAGTGGAACCCATAAATAGTACCAAAAAGTGCAGTGGAGTCATGAATAGTAATAAAAATAATCTGAATAGTAAAATAATTTTAAATTTTCATCCCAATTCAAACACACACTAATAGTAATTAGAAAATGACCAAGAATATGTATAAACTATATCTGAGCCTCAAATTATTTCACAAATGGATCATCAAGAAAATGGAGTATTAATTAGAGTTATTCACGCCCAGTAAGCTCTTCGAATAGAATTATAGAATCATTGCATCCTGACTAAAATTAAATAGTAAATAGAATGGTTACATGAAACAATATTAATTCACAACAATTTCATAAAAATTTTAAAGTAGCCTACCAACATATGGACTATTAAAAAAATTAATTGTAAACTATGATAGGTTTCATGTGTGAAGTGATGGGTTGATTTAAAAATGTTAAGAATTTTTATTGTGTCTCTAATTTTATTACAAAAATTATCATTTTTAATTAGTTTTTTTATTGGAAAAGAATGAATGAGGGTTTTTTTTTTTTTTTTTTGAAATAAAAAATCTATACATGTTCCAAAAGAGATATAGAATACGATTTCATTTGATAATGGGTTTAACAAACGTGGTTCCAATGCTAGGGTTAACTTGGCAGTGATTTTTTGGAGACCATGAAGTTCTACATTGAATCTGATGTACTGGTTGTTGAGGTTCAAAAAAAATCAAAGCCCAATGCCCAAAGAGGTGGGATCCAAAGACCCATGGAAGAACAAGCTTTTAAAACCCATGAAACAAAGAAAAGGCCCAGCCGGCCAAGATCAACAAGCTAAAAAGAAGCCCAATAGGAAGAACTGGGCCGGGATCCCAAAGACTGCTAGGGGCTCAGGATCCCTGGGACGTACAACACAGCCTAAATAAGATTGAAACAACTAAAAGGAAAGCACCAAAGAGCATAAAGAACGAAGGATAGATGAGTCCCTCTCAAGCGCCCAGTGATGCAGTAAGGGATCAAAATGTATAAAGCAACCATTCATGAACAAAGGAGTGATACCACGAGGAACCCAGAACGAGAAGCTATAAATAAGAGTGGCTGGAAGGAAACTTTCGACTCAATAGAAATGGATTCCGCTCACTTAGGAAAAATGACTAAAGGGAGGATGGCTAAAAGCTGGGTAAGAAGTTTTGAGGAACGTGAAATTAAGAACAACTCCCTAAGCACACCCTGGAAGGGAAAGTCAACCATGGGCTTTCAAAGAAACAACACCCAAGGGAGGAAAATATGAGAAACAGGGAAAGGCTCAGCCTTTTGAGTGATAGGCACAAAACGAACTCTAGTACCCAGGGAGGGGCAAAAGAGAGAAATCACTAGTACCCCGGAGTCCTAGGGTCATGCTATAAAAGAAAGAAGCAACCAATGTTGAAGGCATCCAGCAAGAGAAAAAGAACCATAACTCTGTAAAGTTTAAGCAAAACAGAGAAATATCTCCCAGTATCTCGAGAACAGCCACTATAGCACATACTCGGATTCAAAAGGATTCAAACTTTGCAAGTCTTGGAGGCTTAAATAGTCATCTAAGTCTGTAATTTTTGAGCTTATTTGAACCTTGTATCATGTTTTAGTGAGCACATTGTAATTATGATCAAAGAAAATCAATAAAGTACCTCTCATTAATCCGGGGATCCTTAACCACTTTTTTTTTTTTTGTATTTTCTGATTATTTTGCATTTTCTTTGCTGTTCTCGTTGTCATTCAATATAGATATCCTTGCTTGTTAGTTTATTTGTGTTGTAGGAAACTTGCCCTATGCACCACTTGATTCTTAAACAGCCTCTTAGTTGCGGTGAACCAAGCCCAGTCTACCAAACTACATTTATTTGGCCCAGGATCCTTGGGCCAGTGTGCTGAAGAAAAAAGCGACCTCACATTTTGGCGACTTCGCTGGGGACTGGGTAAAGGAAAGGGAAAAGGCAGTCCCTTCGCAGAAGCATGCCTCCAAGACAAAGGAACAGCAAAGGAAACAATGTGCCACCTGCGGCCTCTGAGCCGGTAGGAGAGAATGAAGTGGCCTCTAGACAGAGGAACGAGGTGCTCCTGATGGAGAAGGAGGTCATGTTAGAGCAAAGGAATGCAAGGTAGGAGCCAGACCCCGTGGCTCGAATGGCAGTGATGTTGAAGGATTTACAGCAAGAGGTTCGCCTCCTCAAAGAAGGCAGGACATAGGAAATCAGGGACAATGTCCCTCATGTGGGCAACCAAAATAGAACCCAGCCAGAGGGAGGATTAGCAGTGGGAGGGGGAGCCAACCCTCAGTACCTAACGCTAGCAGACGTTAGTGCCCTCTTGGAGCAAGAAAGGGAACTCCTTGACAAGCCATACCCCAAAAGATATGAACCCCCAAAGTTCCATCCTTTTGATGGAAGAAATGGAAGTGCCATGGAACACGTAAGTAGATTCATTCACACCACGGGCCCCTACGCAGGAGACCGAGAACTTTGTTTAAGGAAGTTTGCTAAATCCTTAGTGGACAGAGCATATACTTAGTACACCACGCTGAGGCCTGGGTCCATTAAAACCTAGGACGAAATGATGGAGAGATTCTGTGCAAAATATTACCCTGGTGAGGACAAGGTCACTTTCCAAAACCTTCAGATGGTAAGGCAGAGGCCCGGAGAGTATCCCGTTTAGTTCATCAAAAGGTTTGAAGATGTGTCTCTAGATTGTTATGGGGACCATGACGAAAAAGAACTCGTAGAAACCTGCATATCCAACATGTTTTTCGACTACAGACTCAACCTCAAAAATTTATGCATTACACAGTTTGCTGACCTGTTACAAAGAACCAAAAGGACAGCGCAAACTATGAGAACAAAAAGGATGCCAATATCCCAAGCCACGACAGCATCAGCGGGAGAGAAAAGGAAGAGGCCTGACGAAAAGGTGTTCGAGGAACCACCAGTAATCCAATGTACCGCGGAAGAGTTAAACCATGTCCTGGACAAATGGATTGGGGATGGAGTTATTAGACCATTTACTGTGTCCAGGCCACCAACGGAGGAAGAAAGGAAGAACCCCTTATTTTGCAGGATTCATAATTATGTCAAGCATTCCATCAAAGATTGCTGGACCCTCCGTAGGCTCTTTCACAAAAAGCTAAGAAAAGGAACCCTAGAGCTCACTCAAAAGAAGCCAGAAGTACAAAGGAACCCCTTGCCCAACCATAAAGGAAAAGGGGTGGTGTCTGTAGTGATCCATGGGAACCCAGCAGAAGTAGAAGAGTCTGAAAGATCCTTCCACTCGAGCATAGTTAGGACCTTCTAGAAGAATCCCAAGTTCAGATCATTATTCAACCAGCTAGGATTTGGACCAGAAGCAAGAAGGGTGGCCATAGAGTCTCTCATGAGTATAGCAGCAGATTCAGGAATGGAATGTTTCACAGCAAAATCACATGCCAGTCGAGCTTTCTTGGAGACAACCAATGCGATAACCTTCACTAATGAGGATATGGAGGTTGAGCATCCAGACCACCGTAGACCCCTTTTTCTAATGGCCACCATAAATGGTGTCCAAGTCAGAAGAGCATTGGTAGACACAGGAACATCGCTCAACCTCATAGCCTTGAGTACCTTGGAAGCCATGGGCCTGATCGGCAGGAGGATCCTGAGGACTTCCATAGAGATAACCGGATTTGGAGGATCAGTAGAATCAACCAAGGGATATGTACAGCTGGCCTTAAGAGTGGGGCCAATAGTAGCATTGAAAAGATTTCATGTAATCAAATCAGAGGTGTCCTACAATGTACTGCTGGGATGCCCATGGCTCTATAAGCACCGCCTTATACCATCCACATACCATCAATGTGTTAAAGGGAGGTTGAATGAGAGGCCCGTAAGGATCCCTACCAACCATAACCCTTTCAGCCAAGGAGAAGTAAATTTTGTGGAAATAATGTTTTATGATGAGTTAGAACTAGACAATAGGAGTCCCAAGCTAGGGACTCCAGGAGCACTTATCTTGGAAGAGGAAGAAGGAGGAAATACCCGCGACCTAATAGAACTCTTGGAGAGAAAAAGCCAAAAAAGGGAGCCCAGCACCTCAGGATCTTGGGAGTGTGTAGTAGTATGGGAACCTGGAGGAAGGTTATTTTACTGCCTATGAAAGTGCGCGGGGTCTGAGTGCATCATGCAGGAGAGTCCCGAACCACCAGAATGTATGGTGACTCAAGAGAAATTCCCAGAGGAACCAGCTAAAGAGACACAAATTCAACCTGAGGAAGAATTAAAGGAAATAAACTTGGGGGCTGAGCTGGGATCCCGGAAGCCTGTTTTCATTAATAGTCAGTTGACAGCACAAGAAAAGGAACAATTAGTGGCCTTGCTCAAGAAATACATGGATGTGTTCTCATAGACCTATGATGAGATGCTTGGTTTGGATCCAAGGCTGGTGGTCCATGCTCTCAACGTGGACCCAGGGGTCAGGCCAGTAATCCAACCAGCCAGGGTCTTTCACACTGATGTAGAAACTCAGATAACCCAAGAGGTCAAAAAGCTGCTAGCACCTGGTTTTATCAAGCCCATTCAACATCCCAAGTGGCTTTCCAACATAGTACTTGTAAAGAAAAAGAACAGCCAAATCCGTTATTGTGTGGACTTTCGCAACTTAAACAAGGTATGTCCAAAAGATGAGTTCCCTCTACCTAATATTGACCTCCTTGTAGATTTAGCTGTAGGAAGTTCAATGTTCTCATTCATGGATGGGTATAGTGGGTATAACCAAATTCACATGGCTGCCAAAGATGCAGAGAAGACAGCATTTAGAACCCCAATTGGAAATTTTTACTACACTGTGATCTTTGGTCTCAAAAATGCAGGAACCACGTACTAGCGAACTATGACAACTATCTTCCACGACATGATGCATAAGGAGATGGAAGACTATGTGGATGATATTGTGGTCAAGTAAAAAACTAGGACAGGACACCTTCAAGTACTTAAACAAGTTTTCGAAAGGTGTAGGAAGTACAAACTACGCATGAACCCTATGAAATGTGCCTTCGAGGTGTCTGTTGGAAAGTTCCTTAGGTTCCTGGTACATCAAAGGGGCATAAGTGTAGACCCAACCAAAGCCACTGCCATTGCCACCATGAAAAGACAAACAACCGTAAAGGAGCTCAAAAACTTCCTAGGAAGGGTCTCCTATATTAAGAGATTTGTGCTAGGGCTGGCTTCAATCACAAGTGGTTTATCCAAACTGTTGAAAAAGGGAACTGAGTTCACCTGGGGAACGGAGCAACAGGAAGCCTTCCAAAAGATTCAACAAGTCATGAATCATTTGCCCACTCTCCAAGCACCAGTACGTGGGCAACCCCTATTGCTGTACTTAGCATCAAATTCCCAAGCAATTGGAGCCCTGCTGGTACAGGAAGATGATGATGGGAATGAGCAGCCTGTTTACTATGTAAGCAGGACACTCAAGGACGCTGAGACCAGGTACCCCAGGATGGAGAAAGCCTGCCTAATGGTAATCTATGCGTCCTAGAGGCTGAAAAGGTACTTCTCAGCTCACCAGATCCTTTTGGTGACTAAGTCCCACCCTATAAAAGCACTCCTACATCAGCCCCTTCTAACGGGAAGAATAGCACAGTGGCTGGTCTTGCTCTCTCAATATGACATAGGCCTCAAGACCCCCAAAGCTGTCAAAAGTCAAGCCATAGCAGACCTACTAGCACAGTTTCCAGGAGAGGAAGAAAACTCACTGAGTGAAAAGATCCTAGGTGAGGTAGCAGTGGCAGAGATCCTAGGAAAGAAATGGACGATGAGGTTTGATGGGTCAGCTACAACCACCTCAAATGGAGTGGAAGTTATACTAAGCTGTGAGGATGGGGATACCATGCCCTTGTCTTTTAAGCTTGGTTTCTCATGTTCTAATAATGCAGTGTGAGAGACCGCGCCCCCGGCCCGTTTTTATAGGAATGTTGGGCCAAACCTAGGTGAATGGGTGGAGTCGTGTTATTGCCTCTCAAAATGGAGGTTCGACTAGTTATATTTTCCCCTTTAGATTAAGGGTTTTACAATGGAGTCGCCACTTATTTAATTGTTGGAATAAATAAGAAAATCATAATTGAAAAATTCATCTTTTTATTAATTTGAAATTGAATTTACATTGAACATAGGAAATTACATGGCTTTGGTCCTAGATACAATCTAAGATAAAGTACATGGCTTTGTTTCCTAGTTACAATCTAGAAATTGAAAAGTACAAGGATAAGCATTTGATCTACTAACCCTTGATCTAAGTTCGGAGGCTATGTTACAAGGTGGGAAGGTGTTAGGCACCCACCTTACCCGGTGAAACCGGTCTTCTAGACTATGGTGGCCAACATTCATATCACATCATCCAATATGTTATCAATCAATTTGCATGTTGAATTTAAAGTGTGTGCATGTGATAAACCCCAATTCAATTTATTAAGCATTGCATTTGGATTGAAAAATAAATTCTAGTGAATGTGTGTGTATGGTGACATCCTAGATTCAAGGACTTGAAAGAATTATGAAACAAACATGTTTTTCATATTTTTGATATGGATTTAAGATCAAAACTAGTGTTTAGGCATGAACATGTGATGAACAACCAAGAACATGTGAAGAACACATAAGAACAATTAAGAACATTCAAACATATTCAAGAGAATTTAAATAATCACTATCATGTTTTAATCCTAAATTCTTATCATGGAAACACAAGAAACAAGTTAGGGAAAGGGATTATACATTCATGCAAGATCCATACGGTGGAGGAGGAGACTCTTGGTGGAGGTTCTAAGGGTGAAGAAAAGAAGAACTAGGAGAGGGAGAGTGAGTCTCACTCAATACCTTGAGTCTCAGGAAGACCAAGATATGACAAAACTACTCAACTTCACTAGCACTTAGAAGGGGAGAAGAGAGGGGGGTTTTTGTCTTGGAATAAAGGAGGGGGAGGGTTTATACAGTAGTAGTAGAGGGAATATGAATGGAAGGCTATTTAATGAGGGTTGACAAGGATTATGAACCTAGACCTCATTTTAGCATTGGGGAAAATCTGGTGCATTAAATGGAGAGATTGGTGGGAGTGGGGAGCAAGCTAAAATTCGGTTTTTCCGTAGCTGCTGTAACAGCTTGTAGAGCCAACTTCGAAAAATCATATCTGGCCCAATTCTGATCGGAATTGTCTCGTTCTTGTGCTCAAATTGAAGCCCCGGATGTCTAATTTCTGGAAAAATTAACCTCATTCACAGATTCAAAATATTCTGAGAGATATTGATGAAATAGTGAGCAGAGGTCATTTGTTAGAAAGTGGTTTCAGCACAATTAACATTAATAGGTCCCAAATCAACTCCCAATTAACATTAAATGGCTCCAATCACTCCAATTTCAGACTTAATTGGTTCCAAATTTACACTAATTAAAAGATAATTGCACAAATTACTCATTGAATAATTAATGTTTAACTATTTAATTAATTAGGTGTATGCAACCTCACCATAAAATGTAGTCCTAACCAATTAAATTATGACACATCATTGATCTCCAATTGATTACACTTATAACCAATTGAAATCAATTGTTCATAATCACATATAGTCAGACTCAATTTATGATAGTGCATCTCAGCCATTAAAACTTGATTTGATGATAACTTTCAATCTGGTGGTCCGATTAGGGCTTATGACCAGTTGATTTGATCGTTACAACATCAAGATCATTTTGATGAAATGAGATTAAGGATATAATGACTAGAATCAAGATGCATATTCCCAAGGCGAAATTACCCTTTTACCCTCCAAATGAGGTTAAATGCGGGTTGCAAAATGAGGTGTCAACATGCAGCTAAATATGAAGCATACTTGACCGGGTTAACTATAGCACTTGGCATAGAAGTAAAACATATGAGAGTATTGGGAGACTCCAATCTTGTGGTTTCCTAGGTGAAAGGTGACTTTGCACTAAGCGAACAAAGTTTAGCAGCTTACAGGACTTGGGCGTAAAGGTTGGAGCAGGAATTCTAGACCTTTAGCATAGAGTACACCCAGAGGAGTGAGAACAAGTTTGCTGATGCGCTTGCCACCTTGGGATTCCAAGTATCATTCAAAGGAAGGGACACGCTGGTAAGAATACGAACGCAGGAACATTCTATCATAAGAATCCTCCAAGAGATGTCCCCTGAAGAGTCCAAGCAGTGGGATTGGAGGAGCAAAGTTTAAAAAAAAAAATGAAAGAGGCAGGACCCAGAGGGAGTATCAGAGAGCTGAGGGACTACGCTCTGATAGAAGGGGAACTTTACAAGAGGCTGCCTGGAGGGATCCTATCCAGGTGCATCAACGAGAAGGAAGGAAAACTGAGATTAGAAGAGCTACATACCCAAGCCTGCAGGACTGCAGAAAGGATCAGCCTATATAGAAGAATGCAACGCATGGGATATTACTGGCCTAATATGAGCAAAGAGGCAGCAATTGTACAGGAAAAGTGTCAAGAATGTCAACTCTCCATGGACAAGGAAGAGAGCTACGCTGCATTTGTTAGAGAAGATTGGAGAACTCTCTTCATAGAATACTTGGCTCAAGGGATTCTACCATCTGACAGGACGCTAGCCCACAAGCTCAAGAAAATTACGATCAGGTACTTCTTGCAGAACAGGATCCTATTCAAAAGGGGATACAGCGGGGATCCCCTAAGATGCCTGAGACCAAGGGAAGCCAGGGAAGTAGTTAGGGAGGTCCATTCCGGTGATTGTGGAAGCCACCCAAGAAAAAGAAGGCTCTATAAGCAGTTATTACTATTGGGATACTATTGGCCAACGATGAAAAAGGACTTCGAGGAACTAGTCAAAACCTGCCATACTTGTCAAGTCCTTGGAGATGCAATCCATACCCACCCAAATGTGTTACAGGATATGACAACACCATAGCCTTTCTACACTTGGGGACTTGATCTCATAGGGCCTATAAACCCCCCATCCAATGGTTACATATGGATCTTAGCAGCCACCGAGTACTTTACAAAATGGGTAGAGGTTATCCCTTTGAAAAAAGCCACTGTAGCAGCAGTAGCAAATTTCATTCGAGAACACATCATTATAAGGTTTGGGATCCTCAGAAAATTGATCAGTGACAATGGGACCCTATTCATAAACAAAGACATGAAGGGGTTGACTGAGGCATATTACATCAAGCATGGAAGGTCTACATCATACTATCCACAAGGAAATGGCCAGGCTGAGGCCACTAACAGGGTGATACTGAAGATCCTTAAAAAGATGAAGCATGCGTATGGAGGAAATTGGAGTGACCACTTGGCAGATGTACTTTGGGCATGCAAGAGCTCTGTGAAGACAACCACGAGATTCTCACCATTCTCCCTAGTCTGTGGGACGGAAGCTATCAGCCCTATGGAATTAGTTGTTCCTACACCAAGAGTAGTACTTGAAGAAAATCAGGAGGACACCAAGGGCACAAACAATAAAAGGAGATTAGCAAACCTGGAGGGGGTAGAGGAAGAAAGAAAACTGGGCAAGAGGAGAAGCTAGAGATACCAACAGAGAATGACTAAGGCAAACGCGCAGGCAGTACACCCAAGGGCTTTCACTGAAGGGCAGCTGGTACTAAGGATAGCAGAGCATGTAAGGAGGAACCTGCCAGGACCCTTCAAATTCGCCCCAAAGTGGGAAGGACCCTACATCATCAAAGAAGCCCATGATAGTGGATATTACTACCTTCGAAGGAAGATGGGACGGTCCTGACAGAGCCCATAAATGGGAAGTGGCTGAAACAGTACTATGCATAAGAATGGCGAGATCTCAGTACACCAAGATCATTTGCCGACTCTCCAACCTGCTAAGTGTTTTCATCATTTTCTTTGCTTTTATGAATTTTCGTTTAAGTAATTTTGTTTAGGAACCCATGGTAGAAGGACACTCTGTGGTCTTCACTATCTTTTATGACTTTTGCTGTGTTCCTTGAATGGTAATGGTGTTTTAATTCAATGAAATCTCTTTTAAATTCTAAATACTGCAAAGTCCAAGCATGGGCAGAATCAGGGAAGGATAACTGGGTCAAAAAAAAAATGTTTGATGCATGACCCAGGACCCACCCCACAGTTAGTTTCAAATACATGATCTAGGATCCCGGGAAAATGTTCAGGATACCTAGCGCAGTACTTGACAAAAAGACTTGCCAAGTTCATGAACTGGGACTAAAAAAAGAAATCGCCCGATGTACCCAGTTCAGTACTTGCGCAGCAAAACAACCACAAGGGTTCCTGGCCTAGGACCTACAGCAAAACTTGTAGGGACCATGGCCCAGGACTCGGTACAAAAAAAAAAACAAACAAACAAACAGATCCACATGCCATTAAGAAACTAGAAGCAGTCTTGAAACACAAACACTTAGAAGTTGTCTAAAAAAAAAAAACAAACAAACATAGATCTACACAAAAGAAAGAAATAGTGTTCCAACAACCAAAATATATATATATATATATATATAAAGCATATACAACCCCAAATTGTTTACACACATCTAAACCAGCAAAACAAAGCGAAGAAATGAGGCCAGCCAACAAAGAACCATCTGGAGAACTAGTAGGCACAGCTAAAGAAGAAAGAACCCTCTGCCTTTTAATCTTCAAATCTTGCAAGACCTTGTGAGCACGAGCCAGGGCCTCCTTAGCAACAGCAATCTCGGCATCTATACTCCTGGAAGTCTGTCTCTGGAATAGCCTGTGGGCTAGTAAACGCAAGTGCTCCAGCAAGAAGGACAAGTTGAACTTGGCTACTAAAAGGTCCTGCACCACTCCTTTCCACTCCAAGAGCTTTTCTTCAGATAAGGAATCTAGTGAAGAATCTCTCAAGGAAATCAGCACGGCACACAGCGGGTCCGTTTGGATACAACTGATTGTTGCTGAAAACTGATTGTTGCTGAAAATACTAGCAAAATAATTTTTAAATGTATGAATAGTGCTGCGGGACCCATTTTTAATATTTTTTTCTGAATAAAGTGGCTGTAGGTCCCATGAATAGTGCGTGAACAGTGTTTTTTGTCCTTGCACACTAACTTCTCTCTCCCTAAACGCGTGAAAGCAAAAAAAAAAAAGAAATGAAAACACAACACAAGAAAACGCAACATTGAAAACGTTATATACAAACCAATACAGTAGCTCCATCAGAATGTTACCCAAAAATACACCTCCCCTAAAACCACTGGTGAAATTTTCATGACTCTTGAACAAACCTTCTAGCAATGGCAGACCTTCCACAGGCACGGAGAAGCGTAAGAAGCTACCATAGGAGGGCCCAAAGTGATGAAAGTGGCTAGCAGGGAGGCTGTTAAACTCCAGAAGATCAAAGCGGGCCAGAAAGGTGGGAAGCCTTGAAGCAGGATCTAAAGTAGCCACTCCTAGAGCCTCACCCATCGTTGTATCACTACTTG
This sequence comes from Quercus ilex subsp. ballota, assembly GCA_032727855.1. Classification (NCBI taxonomy): domain Eukaryota; kingdom Viridiplantae; phylum Streptophyta; class Magnoliopsida; order Fagales; family Fagaceae; genus Quercus; species Quercus ilex. The sequence continues at coordinate 32,095,676 of CM064909.1, forward strand.
TAAAAGCTAAGGAACCTTCAACCCTCTAAGTAGTTTGAAGACTAGCAACCTGAACAGATCCCACAGCCCCTCTAGGAATCACAAACTCAGAACCCCTAACACCTGTATCAACTTCTGCAAAAAAAGAGGAAACAGACTTAGTTTAAAAGAAAAAGATGGGGAGAATAGAAAGTAAAAGGGGGAAGAGGGGAAACCAGTATCAACCTCCTAAGGCGGAGCCTCCTCCTCTAGCTCTTCTGATTTCTTGGAGGACTCTGAGAAAGAGCACATAGCAAGTTGAAGAAAGGGTGAGGAAAAATGGCTAAAGGAGGTTAAAGATACAGGGGGCTTTGCCATAAAAGAAAAAGGTAGAAGAAGGGCATGAAAAAAAAAAAAAGAGGAAACATAGTAAGGGCGATTAACGCCCACCTTTTAGAATCCTCTGATTCTAAAGAAGAGGCAGCACCAGGGGCAGATCTCACTCTAGCTTAGCCTAAAAAGGAAAAGGGAGAGAGAAAACTCAAAAAAAAAAAGGGGGGGATACAAGAGAAAAGGGATTAAACACTATTTAAAGGAAAAATAGGGCTCACCTATTTGTTGGGGTAGAGGCGCGCCTCCCAAAGTTAACCAGTTCTAATGGGACTGGGAGTCTGTTCAGACTGGGGACCTTGGGACGTAGGAAGTTGGGAAGCCTCAGGATCTTGGGTAGCCTTGACACCCTGCATTGGCTGCTCAGCCTCCCTAGTAATGCCACCACTGGGGGACTCCTCTTCCACACCTTGAGATGCAGCTACAACCGTTCCTTCCTCCAAAGTCCTAACAGTCGTGGGAGGAGGTACTTCCACCTAAAAAAAACAACACAAACAGCAACAAGTATAAATAACAGAATATCACAAATATACAGCACCGGAGAAGGGGATGAAAGCAAATAGAAGAAGGCGCAAATGGAGGAAAACCATACCACATCTTCACCAGATGATTGACTTCTACCTTTATTACGGTCTGAATTACGCTTGGACTGTAAGGAAAATAATCAATCATCAGTTCAAAAAAAAAAAAAAAAACAACTGCAACATAAAAGAGAAGAAGGAAAGAGGCCTTGCCCTTCTCTCTCTCTCTCTCTCTCTCTACAGGATCTTCAGGTTTCTTTTGTTTACTACTGGTACGCCCACAGGGTCTCAAGGGAGACTGAAGTACAAAATCAGAAGATCCCAAAGAACCATGGACTGAAGAACTCACAGGAACCTGGGAAAAAGAAGACTCTACCTTAGTCTTCACCTGGGTCCTTTAAGCTTGTTGAGGTCCAAAATTTCACAACAAAGCCCATTCTATAAAAAATAAAGAAGGTCCAATTCGTACAGTAAGAAGAATCGACATCAAGGCCCTATGTATGTTCAGATTTCCAGCAAAAAAGGCCATTAAAAAGTCGAGCGATTTCCAGTGAAAGAGCTGGGCCGAGATCCCCATAGGCTGCCAGAGGCTCGGGATCCTTGGGACATGCAACACAGCTAAAGTGGATTGAAGCAAGTTTAAAAGAGGGATAAAAGACAAAGAGCATGCAGGTCTTATGCACCCAGACATACAGTGGGATCAGAAAGTAAGAAGCAAAACGCAGGAGCTGTGCCTCAAGGAACCAACAATGAGAAAACCATAAAAAAAGAGGTAACCGGAAGGAGCTTTCAACCTAGCAGTAAAATATTTCAACTATTTGAGGAAAATGACAAGGATGGAGTGCAACCAAAAACTGGAAAAGTGGAAGAAATGGCCAAATAGCTGAAGAATCAGCGAATAGAGGGAACCTTGAAATGAAAAACCAGCTAGGGGCTTTCAGCTTGGTCGGACCAAAAGGAAGAAATTATGAGGAAAAAGGAAAGGACAAGCCTCTGGGTAACTGACACAGTACAAGCTTTGAGGGGCAAAAGAGAGAAATTGCTCGTGCCCCGAAGCCCTAGAGTCGCACTATAAAAGGAAGAGAAAACCCATGCTGAGGGACACTCATTCATCACCATTTTGATCTGAGAAAAGATATCATAACAGAGCCATAGAAAGAACTATATAAAACCCAAAGAAAACAGAGGAACCACTCCCGGTATCCCAGAGACAGCCATTATAACACATACTCGGATTCAACAAATTCAAACTTTGCAAGTCTTGGAAGCTTGAATAGCTATCAAAGTCTGTAATTTTTAAACTTAGTTGAACTTTGTATCACGTGAATATAGAACTATAGGAAGAGCTCTGTAAAATTAAAAGAAAACAGAGGAACCGCTCCCAGTATCCCAGAGACAGCCACTATAGCATATACTCGGATTCAACAAATTCAAACTTTGCAAGTCTTGGAAGCTTGAATAGCTATCAAAGTCTGTAATTTTTGAACTTAGTTGAACCTTGTATCACATCTTAGTGAGCACTGTAATCATAACTAAAGGAAATTAATAAAATGCACCTCACTAATTTGAGCATCCCTAACTTTTTCTTACATTGTATTTCATTTGGTGTGCATTCCTTTGCTGTTGAAATGTCATTCAATACGGATATTTTTTGTTTGTCAGTTATTTGTATTGTAGGGAGCTTGTTTTGTGCACCACTTGGTTCTTAAACAGCCTTTTAGCTGTGGTGAACCAAGCCCAGTCCACCAAGAATATTTATTTGGCCCAGAATCTTTGGGCCATAGTGCTGAGAAGAAAAAGGCATTCTCACATTTTGGCGACTTCACTGGGGACTGGGAAAAAGGAAAGGGAAAAAGCAGTCCCTTCGCAAGCATGGCTCCAAAGCTAGGAAACACCTAGAGGAAGGAAAGTTCCTCTTAGTGCATTCAACATCAAGATCCCAAAAGTGTGGGTTCCTCCAACGAATGTTCTACCAAGGGACTCTATATGAAATTTTGGGGAACTTCCCAACACAAGTTAAGTTTTATGCATCATTCATTATTTTCTCTATTTTATATTTTGAACATAATGGATTGAAGTTTATGGTTTTCAAATGGATAGCTATCACTGTGTTGCATGAAAGCAAAAGCATTGTATTGTTTAATAATAGATGTAGACACTTGTTCTACACAATAATAGAATCATAAATAAGTTTAGTTGCCATACTCATCCTCCAATTAAACGGACCTCATTTAAAGATGTTCATAAAAGAAAACTACCCAGCTGAATCAATTAGTTTTGAAAAATAATAAATAAATAAAATGAGGTCCTAAACTTTGATTAGCATTTATGCAGTTAGTTTAGTCCTAAACTTTGAAGTCCAAAACTTGAAGATTCTTGTTAAATGAGGTATTGGTGGTGTAAAACTACTTTGTACCATTGATCTCCAAAGGCAACTCACTGATCTCATAAAACTTAACTAATACTAAAGGTGTTTTGAGAGTACAGCCAACCTATATAGTACAACCAGAAAATTGAAAAATAAATGTTGAACTCAGCTAGAAGAAACAAAATCTTATTTCTCATGAGAATTCTACTCTTTACAAAAAGGGGGTAAGAGGGGTCATGTAATAATATTTTAACAATCAAAACATTGTCTCATTGCTAAAAAAAAATGGAGAAGTGAGCAAAAAAAAAAAAAAAAAAGATTGATGGAATGAAGATTATATGAGCTACACAGTAAAGCAATTGCCTCACGTTTGGGGGCTGATTTATTTTCTTTTAAAAAAAATTCATAATATTGTTTCATTTCTTATTTTTTTTAAAAGAAAAAAAAAAGAAAAAGAAAGAGAAGTAAGCGAATCAAAGAGGCTTGATGAAATGTAAATTACATAGCAAAGCAATCGCCTCACGTTGTGGGGCTAAATAATTTTGCAGCAACTTGATAATAATATCATATGGCACAGGTTAACAAAATGGACAAGTTTCCTTGACTCCGCCCATGGATTTGGCAAAATGGAGTAGTTCCATAATCCCAGCAAAGCCTAGGAGATCCTTGACTCCAGGAAGCAAAGCCTGGGAGATCCTTGATCCCAACAAAGCTGAGGAGATCTTTTATTCCAGCAAGGCTGAGTACACCCTCGATTCTAGCAAAGCCTAGGAGATCCTTGACTCCAGGAAGCAATGCCTGGGAGATCCTTGATCCCAACAAAGCTGAGGAGATCCTTGATTCCAAATGAGATCCTAGATTCCAGTAAAAAAAAAAAAAAAAAAAGAGTAGTTCCCTGGGTCTAGACACGAATCCAACAAAAATAGAGTAGCTCCTTGATTTCAAAGAAGTTGAGTAGTTCCTTGGTTCCAACCATGGTTCTAGCAAAATGAAAAAGTTATTTGGTTCCAAAATTTTTTTTTTTGAGTTGTTCCTTGATGGAATAGTTTTCTGATTCTAGCAAAGTGGAACAATTCTTTTGTTCTAACAAAGTTGAAGTACTTCCATGGATCCAGCAAAGTTAAATGGTTATAAAAAAAATGGAGGCATAAAAAAAAAATTTGATAGAAGTTCCACAATATCATCAAGAGAAGGTGGATCAAGCATGGTTCAACAACTACCTCATCTCCTGGGGGCTAAAGCCTATTGTGCGATGGGCCTTGAATACATTTTGAAGAAAATCAATAGAAACACTACATTGCAAGTTAGCAGCAAAAATCAACATTATTGAAAGCTCAACAACTATACAGTACATCTATCATTTCTTATAACTCAACAATTGGGCCCACCCATAGAAATAACAAGATTTGGAGGAGATACGGAGACCACTGAAGGACACCTACAACTAGCTCTAAAGGCCAATCATGACATCACAAGTATTGCCTAATCCTCTCAATGTTCCACTAGTACATGAAAGAGGGATTAAATGGAAAGTCCACAAAAGTCACTGCCAATCCTAGTCCTTTTATCCAGCACAAAGTAGACTTTGTGGAAGATATACTCTATGATGAATCGGCTCCAACTGAAATATATCCTATTGTTAGGATCCCGGAGGGGCTCCCATCTCGAGGATCCCGAGGGGCTCCCATCCTAGAAGAAGGAAACAATACCCATGGTTTGAGGGATCTCTTGGACAGAAAAAAGACAGAAGGAGAAAGGCTAATATACTGCTTTTGAAGATCCCAGAGAAACTTATGGATATGGAAAGAAAGGCATAAATCCTACCAAAGGAAAAACTAGAAGAGGTGAACTTGGGGGTTGACCCAAGGAACCCGGGGCCTATCCTAATCAGCAGTCAGTTATCAGTACAAAAAAAAAAGCAACTGGTGGAGCTGTTGAAAAATATGAAGATTTATTGGCGTGAACTCCTTCAAATTAAATAAGGCACGTCTAAAGGATAAATTTCATTTGCCTAACATCGATCTCCTCATAGATCCAGCCAAGATAACAACAATATCAACCATAAAGAGGCATACCATGGTCAAGGAACCCAAGAGCTTCTTGGAAAGAGTTTCTTACATTAGGAAGTTCACACCAAGATTAGCCTTGGTCACTAGTGGACTATCCAAACTGTTGAAAAGGGAGAATGTTTTCATATGGGGAGCTAAGCATCCAATCATAAAACTTCAACATGAGTCATTTGCCTACCTTATGGGTACTAGTCCATGGCAAAATCATTATTGTTGTACCTGGGATCTTGATCCCAAGCATACAAAGCATTAAAGGAAATTGAAATGAGGTGTCTCACATAGAAAGGGCGCGTTTGGCGGTCATGCATCCCAACAACTGAATCATTACTTTTTTTTTACCACCAAATCCTATTGGTGATAAGCTCTCATTTAATAAAAGCCCACCTTCATCAGCCCTTGCGATCTTGAAGAGTGGCCCAGTGGCAAATATTAATTTCCCAATACAACATAGGTACGAAGGATCCCCAGAGCTGTCAAAAGCTAAGTTGTAGCAAACTTACTGGTCTAGTTCCCCGAAGAAGAGGAGTACCTATCGAGTGAGAAGATCTCTAAAAAAGCAGTAGCGGTAGAGATCCTTGTAAAGAAACAGACTATGAGGTTTGTGAAGACAACTTTCAACGAGCATGCCTAGAGGAAGCCTTCCTCTTCCAGGATCCCCGAAAGAGGATCCACTTGAAGAAAACACCATTACAGAATCATCTTGGTGAAGCTCCTGGCCACCAGTTCACTAGTGAGAGCAACCTTAGATGACTCATAAAAGAAGTTTATTTCCATAAAAGATTTGTTCACAGCCAAGAGAGGATATTTTAGAAGATCCTCGGAGAAGGAAACAAATCCTCAACCCTTTAAAAGAAAAGAAAAGAAATCAGTTCAGTGAGTCCACTTGAGAACGAGGGGCTACGAAGGAACTTTTTTTGAAAATTGAAAAATTCAATGGTCATGAACAAACTTTCCAAGTGGCATGGCCTAGGACTTGGGAAAGGGAAAATTTTTCATGTACCTAGCCCAGGACTTGATCATAATAGAGATTTTCCAAGTGGCATGGCCTAGGACTTGGGAAAGGGAAAATTTTCCATGTACCTAACCCAGGACTTGATCATAATACAAATTTTTTCAAGTGACATGGCCTAGGACTTGAGAAAGGGCAAACTTTCCATGTACTTGGCACAGGACTTGACCAAAACATAATTTTCCAAGTGGCATGGCCTAGGACTTGGGAAAGGGAAAAATTTCCATGTACCTAGCCCAGGACTTGATCATAATACAAATTTTTCCAAGTGACATGGCCTAGGACTTGAGAAAGGGCAAACTTTCCATGTACCTGGCACAGGACTTGACCAAAACAGAATTTTTCAAGTGGCATGGCCTAAGACTTGGGAAAGGGAAAATTTTCCATGTACCTAGACTAGGACTTGATCAAAACAAAAATTTTCCAAGTGACATGGCCCAGGACTTGGAAGAACAAACTTTCCATGTACTTGACCCAGGACTTGACCAAAACAAATTTTTCCAAGTGACATGACCTAGAACTTGGGAAGAGCAAATTTTCCATGTACCTAGCCCAGGACTTGACCTAGAATAAATTTTCTAAATACACGGCTCAGACATTGGCCAAGACCAAAAGTTTCCAAGTACAACCAAGAAAATGGTCAAAAGCAAAAGTTTATGGGTATAAGCTATAGCATGTACCAACAATAGGTACAAGTGCAGATTGTAAGCATATCCCAATCATGGCTACAACTTGTAGCACGTACCAGCAATAGGTACAAGCCATAGCACGTCCCAGCAAAGGGTGCAAATTGTAAGCAAGACCCAACGAGGGGTACAAAGAGAAAGAGCCTCGAGTGGGTATGAAAACCCAAAAGTGGGTGTATAAAGTACACAAGATTGACCTTCTTGAAAGAAATTGGTTCAAGGGAGCCTAAGGAAACAAGGAAGGCGTAGCTTTTTAAAAAAAAAAAAATTCCAAGAGTACATCACTCGAAGCCGCAAAAACATGGATACCTTTGCAAATCTCTATACAAAGAGGTTAGTCAATGACATTGCAAGCCAGCTAGTAACATTTCCCTCCTCCTACAAGGTGTAAACTCACCAAAGGCTTGGAGGTACTTCAATTCAACAAAAGAAAGGTACCCTTTCGGTAAGCCCACTCATTAATACCATGTTTGAATATATCAAAACACTACAAAAAGTTGTGCAAGAGGTATCACCCATGCACTAATACTTTATTCATGTAGATTAAAGTGAAAATTTTGATATTTTTGTCTTTTTACTTGACCAATTATCAAAAATCAAATTTTGGAATTCTTGTGTGGTTGAAATCCTCACATGGTTTCATATACATGAAATAATTTTATTGCTATGTCTTATTTGGCAAATTGGCTTTTCCAGTGCATACACTGGGGGCTAAGATAAGATTAAAAATTTTCTTTAGATATATCTTTCACTTGATGAAAATTGAGAAGCCTAGTGCAAACTTTACTATACTAAGTTCAACCACTGTTATTTTCTTTGGCTCATGAACTATATGGTATATAGCAATATAATTGGTGGCATGATATGTGAATAATTTGCCGCAATCTGAAATATTATACAATCTCTCACAATTTGGAAAAAAAAAAAAAATAAGGCAAAGATCAAGAGCATCCACAAGAAGAGCAAGGTCTTTAGCTAAAGCAAGGCATGTAGATGTTCTTAAGCATTCTAAGCCATGTCCTCAGGGAAGTTTCTGTCTCTTAATACATTGTGAGAAGAATAGCTAGCCTTGATTAGACTTTAAATTAGCATGTTTATATGATTCAATGACTTATTATATCATGGCCTCATTGGTAAGTCACTATTCATGGACTAAAATCTCATGTTGCAAACATTTGGGTATTATTCACCTTAGCCATAGCAAGCATGTACTACAATGCATAGAATATCTTTGGCAAAGTTCATGGGGGCTGCCCTCACTCAACCTATTTTGTAAAACAAACAAAATCTTGTTGACAAAGCAATGCAATCTGATATTGATATTTAATTTTTGTATGCTACTTTCAAAAAGCATATCCTAGAATTACTAGCAAAAAACACTAGTGCTAGAAATATACTTTTGGCGTCAAATGCAATACCAATATAATTTTGGCTATATATGAATATCTCATTTTTGGCTTGACAAAATTGACTTGTTTTATGGAAAATTGAATACCAATCTACAGCTTAATACTAACATGAAGGGGAATTCTAATCTTTGGCAACATGTTAGTTCATTCCATGAAGGAAGTGTAGCAATTCATTTGGAGTTTCCCTCAAGAATTATTTGATTTACACATTGGTTCTACAAAGCAGGAAAGTGTCCAAAAACAATTTATTTTCTCGCGCGTGGGCTACAGGTAACCCACGAGCTCGGGGGGCTAATGTTGAGGTCCAAAATTTCACAACAAAGCCCATTCCATAAAAAATAAAGAAGGTCCAATTCGTGCAGCAAGAAGAATCGACATCAAGGCCTTATGTATGTTCAGATTTTCAGCAAAAAAGGCCATTAAAAAGTCCAGCGAATTCCAGTGAAAGAGTTGGGCTGGGATCCCCATAGGCTGCCAGAGGCTCGGGATCCTCGGGACGTGCAGCACAGCTAAAGTGGATTGAAGCAAGTTTAAAAGAGGGATAAAAGACAAAGAGCATGCGGGTCTTATGCACCCAGACATACAATGGGATCAGAAAGTACGAAGCAAAACGCAGGAGCTGTGCCTCAAGGAACCAACAATGAGAAAACCATAAAAAAAGAGGTAATCGGAAGGAGCTTTCAACCCAGCAGTAAAAGATTCCAACTATTTGAGGAAAATGACAAGGATGGAGTGCAACCAAAAACTGGAAAAGTGGAAGAAATGGCCAAATAGCTGAAGAATCAGCGAACAGAGGGAACCTTGAAATGGAAATCTAGCTAGGGGCTTTCAGCTTAGTCGAACCAAAAGGAAGAAATTATGAGGAAAAAGGAAAGGACAAGCCTCTAGGTAACTGACATAGTACGAGCTCTGAGGGGCAAAAGAGAGAAATTGCTCGTGCCCCGAAGCCCTAGAGTCGCACTATAAAAGGAAGAGAAAACCCATGCTGAGGGACATTCATTCATCACCATTTTGATCTGAGAAAAGATATCATAACAGAGCCATAGAAAGAACTCTGTAAAACCCAAAGAAAACAGAGGAATCGCTCTCGGTATCCCAGAGATAGTCACTATAGCACATACTCGGATTCAACAAATTCAAACTTTGCAAGTCTTGGAAGCTTGAATAGCTATCAAAGTCTGTAATTTTTGAACTTAGTTGAACTTTGTATCACGTGAATATAGAACTATAGGAAGAGCTCTGTAAAATTAAAAGAAAACAGAGGAACTGCTCCAGGTATCCCAAAGACAGCCACTATAGCACATACTCGGATTCAACAAATTCAAACTTTGCAAGTCTTGGAAGCTTGAATAGCTATCAAAGTCTGTAATTTTTTAACTTAGTTGAACCTCGTATCACGTCTTAGTGAGCACTGTAATCATAACTAAGGGAAATTAATAAAATGCACCTCACTAATTCGAGGATCCCTAACTTTTTCTTACATTGTATTTCATTTGCTGTACATTCTTTTGCTGTTGAAATGTCATTCAATACGGATATTTTTTGTTTGTCAGTTATTTGTATTGTAGGGAGCTTGTTTTGTGCACCACTTGGTTCTTAAACAGCCTTTTAACTGCGGTGAACCAAGCCCAGTCCACCAAGAATATATATTTGGCCTAGGATCTTTGGGCCACAGTGCTGAGAAGAAAAAGGCACTCTCACAAAACTAAAGGTTGCTCGACTCCCTTTCCCTCAGAGAGCACCAATTGCTTCTAGGATTTCCCAGTCTTCCTCTTCTTCGTTTCAGGGCTAGTACCCTCTGCACTTTCTTCAAGTTCAGCTTCCTTAAACTTTTCCTGCTTAATTGCCTTTTCTCTGCCCTTGCCTACGGGAGTATCAGCACCTATGGCCTCTACTGCCCCACTCTTAATTGGTACCCCAGCAGAAGCACCAACAATAAGGTCACATCCTAACCAAGTTTCCGGGAAATCCTGTGCATAAGTCACCCAACCTCCCCTGGAAGCATGCCATTCCACAAACCCTGTTTTGCTACTCACAGCAGTAGACACAATGCCAGCAGTAGGGAGAGACAGGCACTTGTTGGATGTCGGAGTAGAAGAAATGTTAGGATTAGGAACTCTCCCAATCGTGTCAGAACCAACATAGTCAACAAAGGATTTTTTCACTCTTCTCCAATAGCCAGCATAACCGCTGAAGGCAAAAACTCCTCTCTGGGAGTTAGGCATTATAAACTGAGGATTTCTTTGCGACCAATAGGAGAAGACTTGGGATCTCAAAAAGGGGTCCAAGGAAGGGAGATATGGTACTATGTCCTTGAAGGACGGGGGAATATCTTGATCAAAACCAAACTGCCGGAGTACCCGGTGTGCTAAGTAATGTGTGTACCTGGGGCCACTTGAAGAAGGCACTAGAAGCCAAGAAGAACTAATACAAGCTAGGCAGGCTAAGCTACCTTCGTCACCCCGACGCAGATCAGAAGTATTTCCTAGAGAAGTAAGAAAGGGAGATAATACAGAATCACAAACAAAACCGGGGCTAAACTCCCGGGGAGAATGCCAATGCAAATGTCCTGCCTGATCAAACAACTCAACCAAGTTAAGGCTACCACCTTTCAGACTGAGCCAACGGAAGATAATATGATGGCTATCTGTTGAACTACCACAAAGACCCTTAACCACATCAGGGGATCCCTAGAACTTATCTTTCACAAACTTCAAATTCGTACACCTTGCTAAAGTAACCGAAGAACGATCCCACATAAATACCTGGAGAATGGCATAGTAGAGAGAAGAAGTAATTGCATAACAAGAGTCGTTCTCGGCCTCATCTCCGTGAAGCTGATCTAGTTGAAAGTAGACATGGCCTAAGAACATGGGGACTAGAGGATACTGAGCGCCCCGGGCCAACTTAATCACTAATGGAAAGAGAGCAGACTTAATCCCATACCCAAGGAACTCACTAAACAGAAACTTGCTAAGCTAGAATGCAAGAAACCCTACTCGCCTAACTTCCTTGTCTTTCTCGCGCGAAAGGCTCATAACCCACCTACCCATCCTGGCCGATTTCCCACCAAGAGAAGCAGTACGCCCACCAAAATGAGTGAATAACTTTTCCTCTACCTCAAGATCCTCATTAGAGAGATTAATATCGAAGGGATTTTCATCCCCAAACATTGGAAGGAGGAAATTGTTGATCACATCCTCCAGAGTAATAGTCAGTTCACCAATAGAAAAGAAAAAGGTGTGTAGAGCGGGACACCAACGGCGTACTAGATGCCTAAAACCTTTGGCGTCTTTGAAACCCTCAAGATTCCTGGAGATCACCACTGCCTTCAGAATATCAGCGTGCTCCAGGCAACCCACGAACTCCTCATCAGAGAGTTCCTTATCCACCCAGATGGGCCAGCCTTGGATCTTCCTAGCAACGAAATCGAAAAAGATAGGAACCGCCTCTCAAAGTCCCTGCCTGATCTGGAAATCAAAAATCTCTCTAGGGTCTGGGACCTAAGCGAACCCAGCAAAACCTGCCTGACTAGAAAATACCCAGGAATAAGGAGACGGAGGGGCCTCACCATGGGACACCTGAGGAAAGAATAGACTAGGGGTGTACTAGGGGTCCCGTAAAGGAAAGGCAGAATGTCCAGTGACCTCATGAGACTCGCCCTATGCAGAACTAGAAGAGCTCTCACCCTCAGAAGGACTAGGAGTGCGCTCTCTTCTTTTCCAAGAAGAGAAGGAGGCCATCAGAGCAATGGGAATGTTTACAGGTAAGGAGAATTGAAGGATGGAGAAAGAAAAGAGTAGCAGACTGATTGAAAGGGAGAAAAGGGATTAGGGAATGGAAGATTCAGGGTAGTAAAGAGATAATATGAAGCACCTGCAGTAAAGACACAGAGCAGTTGGAGAAGACAATGTATGGAAAGACATGCCAGTTGCCAAAATTTAATTTAAAGGGGGAAGAGTTATTAGCAGTTATTAATGGGAGTTACGAGGAACGTAAAAGTAGGTGGAGGAAGTTTTTTCACCCCATAACTCAACTGCCACGTCCCATATAAAGTGGGAATTTACAAGAAAAAGAAAACAAAAAGACTAGGATACTGTGAGAGTGCTTTTTCTTCAGCACTATGGCCCAAGGATCCTGGGCCGTGTGAGGTATTTTTTGGTGGACTGGGATCGATTCTCCGCAGCTAATGGGGCTGTTTTAAGAATCGATTGGTGCACAAAACAAACTTCCTACAATAGGAAAACAGCTAAAAAAGCATATTCGTATTGAATGACAAATTAACAGTAAAGGAAATGTGCAATAAATGAAATATAATGTAAAGAACACGTTGGGGATCCTTGAATTAGTGGAGTGTATTTCATTAGTTTCCTTTAATTGTGATTACAATTGCTTACTAGGACATGATGCAAGGTTCAACTGGGCTCAAAAGTCACAGACTTTGATAGCTATTCAAGCTTAAAAAAGACTTGCAAAGTTTGAGCTTGTTGAATCCAAGCGTGTACTGTAGTAGCAATTGCTGGGATACCGGGAACAAATTCCCCTGTTTTCTCTTCAGTTTTACAGAGTCTCTTCTGTTACAACTTTTATGGGACCTTAGGAAAACTAAAAAACACTTGTCAATGCTAAACGTAAAAATGAGAATGAATCCTTTTCTTTCTCTGAATCCCTCCTTTTATAGCACAGTTTCGGGCCTCCGGGGTACTGATGATTTCTCCCTTTTGCCCCTTAAAGCTTGTCCCATGCCTGATTGTTTCAGGATCATGTCTTTTCCCTTTTCTTCATAGTTTCTCTCTTTTTGTTGCGACCAAATGAAAGTCTCCCAGCTAGCTTCCTATTTCCAGATTTCCTTGTTGGCTGTCCTGAGGCTTTTGCTTCAGCTTTTCCAGTTGTACTTTCCTTGTCTTTTTTCTCCAAATGGTGGGAGCCAAGTTCCTGCGTTTTGCCTTGTACTTCCACTGTGTGTCTGGGTCATAAGGCCCGCGTGCCTTTTGTCTCCTTTCTTACTTCGAATCTGTTTTAGTTTTACTTCGCGCGTCCAGGGATCCTCTACCTCTGGGGAGCTTCTGGACGTCCTGACCCAATTCTGCTTCCTGGGCTTTTCTTCTTTGGCTTGCTGGCTTTACCGGTTTCTTGGGCCCTTCTTTTTGTGGACCTCCAGATCAGATCCTCTGGGCTTCTTCCCCTTTTCTTCCTTTTTTTTCTTTTCTTTCCACCTTTTATCCTTTCTTTCTTTTACTATGTGAGATGGGCCCAATATCTTTTCCATCTCTTTGGGCCTTCTTTGTGACTAAATTATTTTGAACCTCAACATTTAGCCCCCCGAGCTCATGGGTTGCCTGCGGCCCATGCGTGAGTTTTTCTTTGCAGGATTCTTTCTCTCCTCCTTTTTTTTTTTGATCCTGATCTTGTATTTCCTCGGTATCCTGGCTCCTTTGCCCTTTTTTGTAACTCCTCCCTTTTTTGTGGGACGTGGCAGTTGAAATTAAAACTCCCATCACCTACTTTTATGTTTCCCGTAATGCTCATTAATAACTGTTGATAACTTCTTCCCTTTTAAATTTAATTCCTGGCAACTGGCGCGTCTTTCCACACATTCTCTTCTCCAACTGCTCTTACTCCCTCATTCTAGTATTTTTTTTTTTTCTTTTATCCTGAGTCTTCTATTTCCAGCCCTTTTCTTTTCTTTCAACCAGTCTCGTTGCTATCTTCTTTTTCTTCCTTCCAGATACTCATTGCTTCAATGGCTTCTTCCTCTTCTCGAAAAAGAAAGGAGCGTACTCCTAGCCCCTTTGAAGAGGAGGGCTCCTCTAGTTCTGCGCATGGTGAGTCTGTCGTTGGGCGCCCTGCTTTTCCCTTGCGAGACCCCTGGTATACTCCTAGCTTATTCTTTCCTCGGGTGTCCCATGGTGAAACCCCTCCATCTCCTCACGCCTGGGTATTCTCTGGTCAAGCGGGTTTTGCTGGTTCCGCGCAAGTTCCAGACCCTAGGGAGATTTTTGATCTCCAAATCAGGCAAGGACTTCGGGAAGCGGTCCCCATCTTCTTTGATTTTGTCGCTGGAAAGATCCAAGGCTGGCCCATCTGGGTGGATAACGAGCTTTCTGACAAGGAGTTTGTGGGTCGCTTGGAGCGTGCCGGCGTCCTGAAGGCAGTGGCTATTTCTAGGAATCTTGAGGGTTTCAGAGATGCCAAAGGCCTTAGGCATTTGGTGCGCCGTTGGTGTCCTACTCTGCACACTTTCTCCTTTTCTATTGGTGAACTGACCGTTACTTTGGAGGATGTGGTCAATAATTTTCTCCTTCCGGTGCTTGGGGATGAAAACCCCTTTGATATCAAGCTTTCTGCTGAGGATCTCGAAGTGGAAGAGAAATTGTTTGCTCACTTTGGTGGACGTACTGCTTCTTCTGGTGGGAAACCGGCCAGGATGGGTAGGTGGGTTATGACTCTCTCGCGTGAGAAGGATAAGGAAGTCAGGCGTGCCGGGTTCCTTGCGTTCTGGCTTAGCAAGTTCCTGTTCAGCGAGTTCCCCGGGTATGGAATCAAGTCCACTCTTTTTCCTTTGGCGATTAAGTTGGCTCAGGGCGCTCAATATCCTCTAGCCCCCATGTTTTTGGGCCATGTTTATTCTCAATTGGATCAACTTCACGGAGATGAGGCTGAGGGTGATTCTTGTTATGTCATCACTTCTTCGCTTCATTGCGCCATTCTCCAGGTATTTATGTGGGATCGTTCTTCAGTTACTCTAGCAAAGTGTAGGAATTTAAGGTTTGTGAAAGATAAGTTTCAGGGATCCCCTGATGTGGTAAAAGGACTTTGTGGCAGCTCTACTGACAGCCTTCCTATTATTTTTCGTTGGCTGAGTCTGAAAGGTGGCAGTCTTAACTTGGTTGAGCTATTTGATCAAGCAGGCCATTTAAATTGGCGCTCCCCCCGGGAATTTGGCCCTGGTTTTGTTTGCAATTCTGTGTTATTTCCCTTTCTGACTTCTACAGGGAACACTTTTGATTTACGTAGTGGTGATGAAGGCAGCTTAGCCTACTTGGCCTGTATTAGTCCTTCCTGGCTTCCTGTACTTTCCTCAACTGGCCCACGGTACACCCATTACTCGGCGCATCGAGTACTTCGGCAATTCGGTTTTGATCAGGATATTCCCCCGGTGTTTAATGACGTGGTTCCTTCTCTTCCTTCCTTGGATCCCTTTATGAAGCTTCAGGCCTTCTCTTATTGGTCAAGACGGAGTCCTCAGTTTATAGTTCCTAACTCTCAGAGAGGAGTTTTTGCCTCAAGTGGCTACGCTGGTTATTGGAGGAGGGTTCAGAAGTCCTTTGCTGACTATGCTGGTTCTGGGACGATTGGAAGAGCACCCAACCCTGACATTTCTTCCGCCCCGACATCCAACAGGCGTTTGTCTCTGCCCACTGCTGGTATTGTTTCCACTGCTGTGAGCAGCAAAACTGGTTTTGCAGAATGGCATGCTTCCAGGGAAGGTTGGGTGACTTATGCGCGAGATTTCCCAGAGACCTGGTTGGGATGCGACCTTGTTGTTGGTGCTTCTACCGGGGTACCATTTAAGAAAGGGGCAGTAGAGGTTGTAAGTGCTAGCACTCCCGTTGGCGCAGGTAAAGGGAAAACTATTAAGCAGGAAAAGTTGGAGGAGGCCGCGGCTGAGGGTAGTGTAGAGGATGTTGGTCCTGAGCCAAAGAAGAAGAAGAAAAACTGGGAAATCCCAAAAGCAGTTGGTACTTGCTGAGGAGAAGGAAGTGGAGCAACCTTTGGCCATAAGGGGCCGGGTGAAGACTAAGGTAGAGTCTTCTTTTCCCCAGGCTCCTGTGAATCCTTCAGTTCATGGTTCCTCGGGACCCTCTGGACGTACCCGTAGTAAACAACAGAGACCTGGAGACCCTGTTGAGAGAGAGAGAAGGGCAAGGCCTCTTTCTTTACTCTTTTAGGTTGTTGTTTCTTTTCCTTTTTCCCCTTTTTTTTTTTTTTGAACTGATGAGTGATTGTCTTTCCTGCAGTCCAAGCGTAAGCTAGACCCTAGGAAGGGTAGAAGCCAATCTTCTGGTGAAGACGTGGTATGGTTTTCCTCGTCTGCTGATTTCCTCATATTCATTTTTTTTTTTACAAGTGCTATGTGCCAGTGCTGCCCTGTTGCTCATGCCCTGCCTTTCTCCCCCTTACCCCCTTTTTTTTTTAGGTTGAGGTTCCTCCCCCCGTGGTTGGTGAGGTTTTGGAGGAGGAGACGGCTGCAGCTGCATTCCAGAGTAGAGAGGAGGAGACTCTTAGTGGTGGTATAGCTGAGGAGGCCGGGCAACCAATGCAGGATGTTCAGGCTGCCCAGGATCCTGAGGCTCCTCAGTTTCCCGCGTCCTCAAGTCCTCGGTTTGAACAGATTCCCAGTCCTGTCCAGGCCGTGTTACCTCAAGCTGGGTTAAGCACAAGGACTTTGGGAGACGCATCATCACCCGGGCAAACAGGTGAGCCCTTCTTTTTCTTTATATAGCCTTTTAGTCTTCATCTCTCTTTTGCATCTCTTCCTTTATACAGCCTTTTGAGTTCTTCCTTTTTCTTTTCCCTTCTCCCTTTTTTTTTAGGCCAAACCACCGCGAGATCTGCCTCAGGTGCTGCTACTTCTTTGGAATCAGATGATTCTGGAGGTTTGATTGTCTCTTCTGCAATTCTTTATCTCCTTCTGCCCTTTTCTCTCTCTCTTTTTTTTTTATATATGGCGAAGCCCCCTGTATCCCTGCCTTCTTTTGGCCGTTTTGCTGAGGCTTCCTCACCTTTTCTTCAACTTGCCATGTGTTCTTTCCCAGAGTCCTTCAAGCGGTCAGAGGAGCAAGAGGAGGGGACTCCGCCTCAAGAGGCTGATACTGGTTTCTCTTCTGCCTTCTTCTGTTTTTTTTTTTTTACTTTAAAAGAAAAAAGCTAAGTCTGCCACCCCTCTTTTCTTTTTCCTCCTCTTCTTTTTTTTTTTGCAGGAGTTGATATCAAAGATCCTGAACTTGTGGTCCCTGAGGGGGGTGTAGGATCTGCTCAGGTTGCTGGTACCCATGCTGTTCAGGGGGTTGAAGGTTCCTTTGGGACTCCAGGCGATGATGCAACAGCGGGGAAGGCTTCAGAGGTGATTGTTTCAGATCCTGCTTCAAGGCTCTCTACCTTTTTGGCTCGCTTTGATCTTCTAGAGTTCAACAGCCTCCCTGCCAGTCACTTCTGCCATTTCGGGCCCTCCTATGGCAGCTTCCTGCGGTTCTCTGTGCCTGTGGAAGGCCTACCGCTGCTAGAAGGGCTGTTTAAAAGTCATGGGGACTTTACCCTCGGTTTTAGAGGAGGAGTATTTCTTGGGAACATCCTGATGGAGCTGCTGTGTGCTGTGCTGATTTCATTGAGAGATTCTTCGCTAGACTCTCTATCTGAGGAAAAGCTCTTGGAATGGAGAGGAGTTGTCCAGGATCTCTTGGAAGCCAAGTTTAATCTGTCCTTTTTGCTGGAGTATCTGCGATCATTAGCCCAAGTGCTTTTTTAGAGGCAGGCTTCTAAAGGTATTGATGCTGAGATCGCTGCTGCTGAGGAAGCTTTGGCCCGTGCTCACAAGACTTTGCAGGATCTGAAGGTCAAAAGGCAGAAGGTTCTTTCCTCTTCGGCTGTCCTTGCTCTCCCCTCGGATGGCTCCTTGTTGGCTGGACTCCTTTCTTAGCTTTCCCCTTTTTTTTTTGCGTATGGACAATTTGGGGTTGTATAAGTTTTTTCATTTCTTTAATTGGACAATGCTTCTGGTTCTCTTTTTTTTTAGATCTGCTTTGAGACTGCTTTCATGTATTTGTGTTTCATGATGGCTTCTGAATGTTGCTCCTGATCCCCTTTTTTTTTTTAATGGCATGTGGATCTTTTTTTTTTTTTGTCTCCCTCCTCTTTTTTTGTGCAAGTACTGAACTGGGTACATTGGGTAATATATATATATTTTGGCTCATGAATTTTGACAGGTTTTCCCTCTTTCTTTCTATCAAGTACTGGGCTAGGTATCCTCAGTATACGCCTGGGATCCTAGACCATGTATTTGGGACTTAGCTGCCTTTTAGCTATCTGTAGGGTGATCCTGGGTTATGCATCAAAAAGATTTCCCCCGGTATCCTCCCTCTTCTTCCTGGTTGCGCAAGTACTGAACTGGGTACTTTGGGCTATATATTTTATTTGTCCCAGCTCATGAATCTTGGCAGGTTCTCTTTTTTTTTTTTTATTAAGTACTGGGCTAGGTATCCTCAGTGTATGCCTGGGATCCTAGACCATGTATTCAAATTTAACTGTTTGTGATTATCTGTGGGGTGGTCCTGGGTTATGCAAGAAGATTTCTTCAGGCATCCTCCCCTGGTTTCGTCCGTGTTAGGACTTTGTGATATTTAGGATTTAATAACTGAGAAAAGAAGAAAATTGCATTGACTTTAAAACATAAATGTCTTTCAAGGAATACAGAAAATCTAACAAAGATAATAAGGACCATGTAATGTCCTTTTACCTCGAATCTTGAGCAAAATTACTTAAGCAATAATATAAAAGGATAGAAACACTTAGCATGTTGGAGAGCTTTGGCAAAAGAGGTTCCAGTGTACTGAGACCTTTCTCTTCTTATGCGTAATATTGTTTCAGCCACTTCCCATTTATGGGCTCTGTCAGGATTGTCCCATCTTCCTTTGTAAGGTAGTAGTACCCACTATCATGGGCCTCCCTGATGATGTAGGGGCCTTCCCATTTCGGGGCAAATTTGGAGGGTCCCGGTAGGTTTCTTCTTACATGTTCTGCTGTTCTCAGTACTAACTGCCCTTTAGTGAAAGTCCTTGGGCGTACTGTTTGCGCATACGCTCTTGTCATCCTTTGTTGGTACCTCTGGTTTCTTCTCTTGGCTAGCTCTCTTTCTTCCTCTACTCCTTCCAGGTCTGCTAGTCTCTTCTCATTGTTTGTGTCCTCGGTGTCCTCCTGACTTTCTTCGAGCACTACTCTTGGTGTGGGAACGATTAATTCTACTGGGCTGATGGCTTCTGTCCCATAGACCAAGGAAAATGGTGAGAATCCCGTGGCTGTTTTCACAGAGCTCCTGCATGCCCAAAGTACATCTGCCAGATGGTCACTCCATTTTCCCCCATACTCTTGCTTCATTTTCTTAAGGATCTTCAATATCACCCTATTAGTGGCCTCTGCCTGGCCATTTCCTTGAGGGTAGTAGGGTGTAGACCTTCCATGCTTGATGTAGTAAGCTTCAGTTAACCCCTTCATGTCTTTATTTATGAATGGGGTTCCGTTGTCACTGATCAACCTCTTGGGGATCCCAAACCTTGTGATGATATGGCCTCGAATGAAATTTGCCACAGCTGCTCCAGTGGCCTTTTTCAAGGGGATGGCCTCCACCCACTTTGTAAAGTATTCAGTGGCTGCTAAGATCCATATGTAACCACCGGATGGAGGATTTATAGGCCCTATGAGATCAAGCCCCCAAGTGTGGAAAGGCCATGGGGTCGTCATATCTTGTAATGTGTTTGGGTGGGTATGGATGGCATCTCCGAGGACTTGACATGCGTGGCAGGTCTTGACTATCTCCTCGGAGTCCTTTTTCATTGTTGGCCAGTAGTACCCCAACAGCAGTAACTGTTTATAGAGCCTCCTCTTTCCTGGGTGGCTTCCACAATCACCAGAATGGACCTCCCTGACTGCTTCCCTGGCTTCCTTTGGCCCCAGGCATCTTAGGGGATCTCCGCTGTATCCCCTTTTGAATAGGACCCCGTTTTGTAGGAAATATCTGACCGTGAGCTTTTTGAGCTGGTGGGCCAGCGTCCTGTCAGTTGGTAGGATCCCTTGAGCCAAGTATTCCATAAAGGGAGTCCTCCAATCTTCTGTAACAAATACAGCGTAGCTTTCTTCCTTGTCCACCGAGGATTGGCACTCTTGACATTTTTCCTGTATAGTTGATGCTTCTTTGTTCATATTTGGCCAGTAGTACCCCATGCGCTGCATCCTCCTATATAGACTGATTTTTTTCTAAGGTCCCACAAACTTGGGCATGTAGCTCTTCCAATCTTAGCTTCCCCTCTTTCTCATTGATACACCTGGAAAGGATTCCTCCGGGCAGTCTTCTGTATAGTTCTCCTTCTATCAGGGCGTAGTCCCTCAGCTCCTTGACACTCCCTCCGGATCCTGTTTCTTTCATTTTTTCTTTTACCTCACTCCTCCAGTCCCACTGCTTGGACTCCCCGGGGGATATCTGTTGGAGGATTTTTATGATGGAATGCTCCTGCCTTCCTATTCTGACCAGGGTGTCTTCTCCTTTGAATGGCACTTGGGATCCCAGGGTGGCAAGGGCATCCGCAAATCTGTTTTCACTTCTCTGCGTGTATTCTATGCTAAAGGTCAGGAATTCCTGCTCCAGCCTCTGTGCCCATGTCCTGTAAGCTGCCAAACTTTGTTCTCTAAGTGCAAAGTCACCTTTCACCTGCGAGACTACAAGATTGGAATCCCCCAGTACTCTCATGTGTTTCACCCCAATGCTGAGTGCTATAGTTAGCCCAGTTAAGTACGCCTCGTACTCAGCTGCATTATTGGAGCAGGGAAATCCAAGCTTGAAAGATAGAGGTATGGTGTCCCCATTTTCACAGCTCAGTACAATTCCCACCCCATTTGAGGTTGCTGTAGCTGACCCATCGAATGTCATTGTCCATTTCTTTCCTGGGATTTCTGCTACTGCCACCTCACCTGGGGTCTCTTCACTTAGCGAGCTTTCCTCCTCTCCTGGGAACTGGGCCAGGAGGTCAGCTATGGCTTGACTTTTGACAGCCTTGGGGGTCCTCAGGCCTATGTCATATTGAGAAAGCAGGACCAGCCACTGTGCGATTCTTCCTGTTAGGAGGGGCTGATGCAGGAGTGCTTTTATGGGGTGTGACTTAGTCACTAAAAGGATTTGGTGTGCTGAGAAATATCTCTTCAGTCTCTGTGATGCGTAGATAACTACTAGGCAGGCTTTTTCTATCCTGGGATACCTGGTCTCGGCATCCTTGAGTGTTCTGCTCACATAGTAAACAGGTTGCTCGTTCCCATTATCATCCTCTTGGGCCAGCAGGGCTCCTATTGCTTGGGCATTTGATGCCAAGTATAATAGCAGGGGTCGTCCACGTACTGGTGCCTGGAGAGTGGGCAGATGATTCATGGTCTGCTGGACCCTTTGGAAGGCTTCCTGTTGTTCTGCTCCCCAGGTGAACTCAGTTCCTTTCTTCAATAACTTAGATAAACCTCCTGTGGCCGAGGCCAATCCTGGCACGAATCTCCTGATGTAGGAGACCCTTCCCAGGAAGCTTTTGACCTCTTGAGTTATCTGGGCTTCTACATCAGTGTGAAAGACCCTGGCTGGTTGGATTACTGGTCTAACTCCTGGGTCCACATTGAGGGCATGGACTACTAGCCCAGGATCCAGACCAGGCATCTCATCATAGGTCCATGCAAACACATCTGTGTATTCTTTAAGCAAAGCCACCAGCGGCCCCCTTTCTTGTGCTGCCAGCTGGCTACTGATGAAAACCGGCTTCTGGGATCCCAGCTCAGCCCCCAAGTTTACTTCCTGCAATTCTTCCTCAGGCTGAATTTGTGTCTTTTTAACTGGTTCCTCTGGGACTTCCTCTTGGGCGATCATACATTCTGGTGGTCCGGGACCTTCCTGCACGATGCACTCAGGCCCCGCGCACCTTCACAAGCGATATATTAATCTTCCCCCGGGTTCCCGTACTACTACACATTCTCGGGATCCTGAGGTGCTGGGCTCCTTCTTTTGCCTTTTTCTTTTCAAGAGGTCCCTTAAGTCATGGGTACCTCCTCCTTCTTCCTCTTCTAAGACAGGTGTTCCTGGGGTCCCTGGCATGGGACTCTCATCATCAGGTTCTAGCTCATCATAAAACATTGTTTCTACGAAGTTTACTTCTCCTTGGCTGAAAGGGTTGGGGTTGGCAGGGATTCTTACAGGCCTCCCATTCAATCTCCCTTTAACACACTGATGGTACGTGGATGGTATAAGGCGGTGTTTATGGAGCCATGGCCGTCCCAGCAGTACATGGTAGGACACCTCTGAGTTGATTACATGAAATCTGGTTAAGGCTACTATTGGCCCCACCCTTAGAGCTAGCTGTATATATCCTTCGATTGATTCTGCTGATCCTCCAAATCCGGTTATCTCCATGGGGGCCCCCAGGATCCTCCTTCCAGCTAAGCCTACGGCTTCCAAGGTACTCAAGGCTATGAGGTTGAGTGATGCCCCTGTGTCTACTAGTGCTCTCCTGATTTGGACACCATTTATGGTTGCCATTAGGTAGAGAGGTCTGCGATGGTCTGGATGCTCAACCTCCATGTCTTCATCAGTGAAAGTTATGGCATTGGTTGTCTCTAGGAAAGCTCGACTGGCATGTGATTCTGCTGTGAAACATTCCATTCCTGAATCTGCTGCTATGGTCATGAGAGATTCCGTGGCCACCCTCCTTGCTTCTGGTCCAAATCCCAGCTGGTTGAATAGTGACCTGAATTTGGGATTCTTCTGGAGGGTCCTGACTGTGTTTGGGTGAAAGGATCCTTCTGGCTCTTCTGCTTCTGCCGGGTTCCCATGGATTACCACGGCTACCACCCCTTTTCCTTTGTGGTTGGGCAGGGGGTTCCTTTGTACTTCTGGTTCCTTCTGGGTGAGTTCCAGAGTTCCTTCTTTCAGCTTCCTGTGAAAAAGCCTGCGGAGGGTCCAGCAATCCTTGGTGGAATGCTTAACATAGTTATGAATCCTGCAAAACAAAGGATTTTTCCTTTCTTCCTCGGTTGGTGGCCTGGACACAGTGAATGGCCTAACCACTCCATCCCCAATCCATTTGTCCAGGACGTGGTTTAATTCTTCTTCAGTACATGGGATCACCGGTGGTTCCTCGAATGTTTTTCCATCAGGCCTCTTCCTTTTTTCTCCTACCGCTGCTGTCATGGCTTGGGATGCTGGCACCCTCTTTGCCCTCATAGTTTGTGCTGTCCTTCTTGTTCTTTGTAACAGGTCAGCAAACTGTGTAATACATAAATTTTCGAGGTTGAGTCTGTAATCGAAAAGCATGTTAGAGACACAGGTCTCCACGAGCTCTTTTTCTTCATGGTCCCCATAACAGTCTAGGGACACGTCTTTAAATCTTTTGATGAACTGGACAGGGTCCTCTCCAGGCCTCTGCCTTACCATCTGAAGGCTTTGGAAAGTGACCTTGTCCTCACCAGGATAATATTTTGCACAAAATCTTTCCATCATTTCATCCCAGGTTTTAATGGACCCAGGTCTTAGTGTGGTGTACCAAGTGTATGCTCTGTCCACTAGGGACTTAGCAAACTCTCTTAGGCACAGCTCCCGGTCTCCTGCGTAGGGACCCATAGTGTGGACAAACCTACTCACATGTTCTACTGCACTTCCATTCCTTCCATCAAAAGGATGGAACTTTGGTGGCTCATATCCCTTAGGGTATGGTTTGCCAAGGAGTTCTGGTGGGAATGGGGGATCCCGAGAAAATTGCTTGGGGGTCCCAGAAAGTTTTTCCCTTTCTTGCTCTAGGAGGGCACTGACATCTGCCAGTGTTAGGTATTGGGGGTTAATTCCTCCTCCCACTGCTGACCCTCCCTCTGGCTGGGTTCCATTTTGGTTGCCCACATGGGGGGCATTGTCTCTGACTTCCTGCGTCTTGCCTTCTTTAAGAAGGCGAACTTCTTGTTGTAAATCTTTCAATATTGCAGTCATCTGAGCTACAGGGTCTAGCTCCTGCCTTACGTTTCTCTGTTCTGACACTGCTTCGTGCTCCGCTAGGGGCACCTCGCCTCTTTGTCTGGAGGCCACTTCATTTTCTCCCACGGGTTCAGAGGCCGTGGGTGGCATATTAGCACCTTTACTGTTCCTTTGTCTCGGAGGCATGTTCTGCGAAGGGATTGCTTCCTCCCTTTCCTTTACCCAGTCCCCAGCGGAGTCGCCAAAATGTGAGAGTGCTTTTTCTTCAGCACTATGGCCCAAGGATCCTGGGCCGTGTGAGGTATTTTTTGGTGGACTGGGATCGATTCTCCGCAGCTAATGGGGCTGTTTTAAGAATCGATTGGTGCACAAAACAAACTTCCTACAATAGGAAAACAGCTAAAAAAGCATATTCGTATTGAATGACAAATTAACAGTAAAGGAAATGTGCAATAAATGAAATATAATGTAAAGAACACGTTGGGGATCCTTGAATTAGTGGAGTGTATTTCATTAGTTTCCTTTAATTGTGATTACAATTGCTTACTAGGACATGATGCAAGGTTCAACTGGGCTCAAAAGTCACAGACTTTGATAGCTATTCAAGCTTAAAAAAGACTTGCAAAGTTTGAGCTTGTTGAATCCAAGCGTGTACTGTAGTAGCAATTGCTGGGATACCGGGAACAAATTCCCCTGTTTTCTCTTCAGTTTTACAGAGTCTCTTCTGTTACAACTTTTATGGGACCTTAGGAAAACTAAAAAACACTTGTCAATGCTAAACGTAAAAATGAGAATGAATCCTTTTCTTTCTCTGAATCCCTCCTTTTATAGCACAGTTTCGGGCCTCCGGGGTACTGATGATTTCTCCCTTTTGCCCCTTAAAGCTTGTCCCATGCCTGATTGTTTCAGGATCATGTCTTTTCCCTTTTCTTCATAGTTTCTCTCTTTTTGTTGCGACCAGATGAAAGTCTCCCAGCTAGCTTCCTATTTCCAGATTTCCTTGTTGGCTGTCCTGAGGCTTTTGGCTTTTGCTTCAGCTTTTCCAGTTGTACTTTCCTTGTCTTTTTTCTCCAAATGGTGGGAGCCAAGTTCCTGCGTTTTGCCTTGTACTTCCACTGTGTGTCTGGGTCATAAGGCCCGCGTGCCTTTTGTCTCCTTTCTTACTTCGAATCTGTTTTATTTTTACTTCGTGCGTCCAGGGATCCTCTACCTCTGGGGAGCTTCTGGACGTCCTGACCCAATTCTGCTTCCTGGGCTTTTCTTCTTTGGCTTGCTGGCTTTACCGGTTTCTTGGGCCCTTCTTTTTGTGGACCTCCAGATCAGATCCTCTGGGCTTCTTCCCCTTTTCTTCCTTTTTTTTCTTTTCTTTCCACCTTTTATCCTTTCTTTCTTTTACTATGTGAGATGGGCCCAATATCTTTTCCATCTCTTTGGGCCTTCTTTGTGACTAAATTATTTTGAACCTCAACAGATACCAAGGTCGAAAATGAAGGATCAGGGTCCCCAAAGAAGGATCAGGATGGTAGGATCCTATAGCAACTCAACTACTCACGCATGCCCTGCAGGCAACCCACAAGCTCGAGGGGCTAAATGTTAAAGTTAAAAAAAAAAAAACAAAGCCCAAGGCCCAAAGAGGTGGGATCCAAAGACCCATGGAAGAACAGACTTTCAAAACCCATGAAGTAAAGGAAAGGCCTGGCCGGCCAAGATTAGCAAGCTAAAAAGAAGCCCAATAGGAAGAACTGGGCCTGAATCCCAAAGACTGCTAGGGGCCCGGGATCCCTGGGACGCATAACACAGCCTAAATAAGATTGAAACGACTCAAAGGAAAGCACCAAAGAGCACAAAGAACGAAGGATAGATGAGTCCTTTTCAAGCGCCCAGTGATGCAGTAAGGGATCAGAATGTATAAAGCAACCATTCATGAACAAAGGAGCGATACCACGAGAAACCCAAAACGAGAAGCTATAAATAAGAGTGGCTGGAAGGAAACTTTCGACTCAACAGAAATGGATTCCGCTTACTTAAGAAAAATGACAAAAGGGAGGACAGCCAAAAGCTGGGTAAGAAGTTTTGAGGAACGTGAAATTGAGAACAACTCCCTAAGCACACCCTGGAAGGGAAAGTGAGCCATGGGCTTTCAAAGAAACAACACCCAAGGGAGGAAAATATGAGAAACAGGGAAAGGCTCAACCTTTTGAGTGATAGGCACAAAACGAACTCTGGTACCCAGGGAGGGGCAAAAGGGAGAAATCACTAGTACCTCGGAGCTCTAGGGTCACGCTATAAAAGAAAAAAGCAACCAATGTTGAAGGCATCCAACAAGAGAAAAAGAATCATAAGAGAATCATAACTCTGTAAAGTTTAAGCAAAATAGAGAAATATCTCCCGATATCCCGAGAACAGCCACTATAGCATATACTCGGATTCAAAGAGATTCAAACTTTGCAAGTCTTGGAAGCTTAAATAGTCGTCTAAGTCTATAATTTTTGAGCTTATTTGAACCTTGTATCACGTTTTAGTGAGCACATTGTAATTATAATCAAAGAAAATCAATAAAGTACCTCTCATTAATCTGAGGATCCTTAACCATTTTTTTTTTTTTTGGAGTATTTTCTGATTATTTTGCATTTTCTTTGCTATTCTCATTGTCATTCAATACAGATATTCTCGCTTGTTAGTTTATTTGTGTTGTAGGAAACTTGTCATGTGCACCACTTGGTTCTTAAACAGCCCCTTAGTTGCGGTGAACCAAGCCCAGTCCAGCAAACTATATTTATTTGGCCCAGGATCCTTGGGCCGGTGTGCTAAAGAAAAAAGTGCGCTCACACTAGTTAACCCCACACAACACACTTATAGACCCACATATTATAAAATGGACACTCCACGAACCAATCTCATGAAATAACTTTTCAATCTCCAGTCAGTCTGAATATGAGTTCCTTCTGAATTCCTCGATTTTTTTTTTTAGTTCTTTTATTTTGTTTGTATCAGTGTCCTGTAGTTCTGATCTTTGAGATTGTTCAATAGCCCTTGAACGATCAAAGTCTTTTTGTTATTTTAAACTATATTCCAGTACTGTTTTGATCAGCTTAGGTTTTGGATTTTCAGTGGACCCACTTTTGAAAAATACATCTCCCTACATCGAGTGGACCCAATTTATATAGCTTGAATGGCTACCATCCTCCTTTGGACTATCCTGTGGCATTTTTATTTTGTCCTATGATTTCTCAATGACAATTATGCCCTGCCCTCAACGGCACATGATTAAGACAAGCTAAGCAAGGATGGGTTCTTGTGTGAACACAGACTTTGATTGCATCAAGTTGCACTGGACTAATTCAGATGATGACACACGACTAACAGTATACACGACATCATTTGGACGGGTCTAGTACAATTGAGTATTAGACCCAATCCCTACCCTATAAGCACATTTTGCTATGCATACTTGGTCATAACTTGCACATTTATTAATGTGTGATTGGATTAGATTACTTATATATGGGACTACCATTAATACTTATAAAAATTAATTCAATCACCACTTAACATGTGTATAAGTTGTGGCAAGGTATGTGTCTCTAAACTTTTTGGGCGATAATATGTTGGTGATTTACAAAATTTGTTAGGTGTAATTATCAGGTGTTCTTAGAGTATCATGACATATTGCTTTGTCTTCTAGCAATCATGATACATTTCATTAATTATATTTTAAAGGTTTTACTAACGTGTGCCCTTATAGCATAAATTAATAAACCATTTTAAGTAACTTTTTATGAAAAAATGAAAAAATAATTAATTGTTTTAAAGTCCACTAGCCAAACACTAAGTGTTGATTTAGACCCCCTCCCCCCAATTTTAATTACGACTTAATTAAGTTTAGGCTAAACATAATTAAAGCAGAATTTACGTACTTAGCCAATTAATTAACCAAAGCCAAAATGATCCACTAAGAGGATGAGTTGGAGTACAAGGATAACAAGAAAACCCTACAAGATCCACTACACTTAAGCTCTCCAAGCTTTAGTTATCAACGGACTTCTTGGAGTCTTTTATTATCAAACTTTTCAAATCTTGCAACATAGACCGGTTGCACCACCAAGCCTTATCGGTTAAATTTGGCTAAGCTCCAATGCTTCCCAACAGACCAAGGCACTCTTAACACTCAGTTGATGTGTAGGTTGTGTTTGGTTTAATTTCCTCTCAAGATAAAGCAATGGGAGAAGGAAGAGATCAAGTAGAGAAAAACTATGGGAATTGGGTAGGAATTTGTAGGCTCAAATTCACTAGCTCTCCAATGGTGTTTTTAGGGTTTTCTCTTTAAAATTCTCCTTATAATTTCCTAAGAATTAGGATATATAGAGTGTAAGAAAATAGAGGGACTGTTGCTTCTATAAAATGAGTTGTTAGTGTAACTCACGGGTAGGCACACTTGCGAGTCACTTAATTATGCTCCAACAAACTTTTGAACTTTTTCTTATGTGCTCCTCACATGTTAACTCGCAGGTAATGTAGTCCTCAGTCACTTGTGAGCCAGTCCTGAGTTTTATTGAATGTGTAATTCTTTACGAGTTATAAACCGACCCAAATACATTGAAGCCCCACAACATATAAGGAAATAAATGCATTGAATTAAAAAAATTTGGCGTGAAATAAATCCAACAACAAAAAACTCTATAAAAAAATCACAACTTAACAATATTCATAATGAAATCTATTATGAATACAATAAGAGTGAGTACACTAAGGGCAATGGCGGGTCTAAGAGTTTTTTTTAGGGGAGTAATTAACAAATTTTTATAAAAAGTGAATTTGAATATATCAAGTTATTGCCAAAAAAAAAAAAAAAAATCAAATACATCAAGTTTTATAATTTCCTTCTATGAGTTTTTATAATTTGAAATCGTTATATGATAGTTCATTATCAATTATCAATGTAGCTAGGTGTGACTAGTTTATTTTGTTAAATTTGTATAACATTTTTTTTAATTTTTATTTAGTTGTCATTATTTTTATAAAAATATATTAAACTAGATGAAAAAATTGTAACCCATTGACACTATATTATTTGAACCCCCAAGAGTGTTGTCATCCCTACCTAAGGGCATTAGTTTAGAAAATATTTGTAAAAATTTGAAAAAAAAAACTAATTTTTTGACAAATTTTTAAATTTTTCATAAAAATAACATCAAAACTTTCTTCAAAATATCAATTAATAAATATTTTAAGGGTAACCATTAACCAACGTCTTAGAAAAGACTAAATAATTTTTTCCTACGTCAAATTAGGGGAATCAGTCGGACAGCAAGGGCCCACGTGGGACTGATCAATCGCGGAGGTCCAAATACTAGAGACTACTAGCCTAGTAATTAATGGTGCTCGAAAGGTACCAAAAAATTCATGCAAATGGACACGTGTGAACAGAAGTTGTCAGAGTCAGACAGAAACAGCATTGTCTTTGCTACGTACGGTCCTAGTTCCTAGTTTCCAGACTACTAGTAATGGTCTCCGAAAAGTGACAAAAATACATGCAGATGGACACGTTTTAACATTGTCCCCCGCTACCAACCAAATTTATTTGTTTTTCTTTCAGTTAAAAAACCTGTTTCTATTTCGCAACTTGCAAAAAAGTGCGCGTCAGTAAACTCCCTTGTCCCATCAAAAAGCGAAATGACAAAGCCAAGCACCTAGCTAGCTTGTGTCATACCCGGTTTTTAGAAACGTAGATAAAAAGGTAAATTTCACTAAATTACCTTAAGTTTTTGACTAATTTATATATATATATATATATATATATATTAATAGATAAAATTAAGAGAGAATTTAATTAGAATTTAAGTTGAAATTAAATTAGAGTCTAATTTTATATCATGTATTTTATTTAATTTAAAATTTAAATTTTTGTGCCAAGTGACTTAATTCAATATTCAATATAAAAATTAGATTTCAATTAGAGTTTAATCTTGCGCCATGTATCCCATCTAAGATTTTTAATTTTTGTGCCAAATAAGTTAATTTAGTGTAGAAAACGATGAGTCTAATGTAAATACACTATAAGAAAACCTAATCATATAACTAAAAACAATTTAAATTTATATAAGTAATTTATGTAATATATCATGACTATGTATCGGTCCATTACTAACTAGGTTATATATATAAATATTAAACCATAGTTTATAGAAAATTCAATTATAATAAAAATTTGATTTTGCTTTTGTTAGCTTTCCATAAAAATTAAATTGTTAAGAATTTTGTTATTATTTTTTCTCTGAACTAATGAATATTTTTTTTTTACACAGTTTTTATTTAAATATTTGTATACGAAGATATTGAACGTAACAAACTGTAATTGAGCTAAACAATCTCATACACCTTTCCTCTTTCAATTTAAGAGGCATTATTTGACCAATTTATTATTTTATTTGGTATTTGTATTTAGTAGAATTTCACAAACAATAATTGTGAATTGATATTGTATATGTAGATTCAATAGTGATTTTCAAAATCATATACATAATAGTAATGTAATAAGAAACTTGGCGTAATCAATATCATGAAAATTGTAAAAAAAAAAAAAAAACTATTTTAGTACCTCCAAATGTACTGGTCAAACTATGTCCTATATGTTTAATAACCCAAACTAATATCAATAACACCACTATGATTCTTCATTCCCGTGTATAAGCATGAGTTACATACTAGTATTAATTAAGTTTAAGACTTTAAAAAAATGACCAATTTGGTCCTTAAAAGACAATTTTATCCTTGACTCCATTTAGCATGGTTACTTTATTCTCACATTCTATTCACTCTTCTCTTTCTCATCTCATACCCCTTTCTTCACTCTCTTCTCTTATATTTTCTCTTCTCAGTAAATGTTTATTACATGCTGAGATC
Source organism: Quercus ilex subsp. ballota (assembly GCA_032727855.1). Lineage (NCBI taxonomy): Eukaryota > Viridiplantae > Streptophyta > Magnoliopsida > Fagales > Fagaceae > Quercus > Quercus ilex. The sequence continues at coordinate 32,126,752 of CM064909.1, forward strand.
TTTGAGTTTTATTCACTGTGATTACACTAATATGAGCATGGATTTGAGCACAAATCACATTACACGGCTATACCATGTTGTAGAACACAAATATACACTGATACACACATAGCCATATAAATTCTAAAACTTGAAACCCCCAAAAATCATCCCAGATTACCAATCATACGCAGATTCATATGCGTACACCAAAAAAACCATCATATTAGAGTCATTTTGGGATAAACCCTAAATCAAAAAATACCCACAAATCTACAAATGACCATACCCAAACCCCCTTTCAAACCCATATCAAAAATCACCAAATCCTTATATTACATAAAAAAACCCAATCCCTAAATTGACCGAGACCCAAACTAACAAAGAACCAAACCAAAAGAGAAATAAATAAAAAATAAAAAATAGAACAGAGAAAGAGGATAGAGATCGGCGGCAATTAGTGGTGGTGTCGAAGCTCGTGGGTCTTTGCCAAACATTCCCTTGACATTTGGCATACAAACCTAAACATAGACAAAGACCCAAACCTAAAAACAGAGACCCAAACCCAGAAACAAATACCCAAACACGTTTGGCACCAAATTAGAGCTATTGGCAAGGAACAATAGCAGCAGTGGTGATGCGAAGCTCAAAAATCCCTAGCCAAATGTCTCCATGGCATTGATTTGGAGAGAGAGTGGAAGATGGTAGTGGAAAAAAATGGGTTTATGCCATGAAAGAGAGACTTTTTTAGCTGCCGTGGGTGTGGGTGAGAGAGAGAGGGAGCTATCGTGGGTGAGAGAGAAGAAAAGAAGAAGAAAGAGCCCAAGGTCTGACAAAGAGAGAGGAAAAGGGTTTGGGTCTAAGATAAGGAGAAGAGAAGGGTTTGGGCTAAAGTAACGGTGCTAATGAAGTCAGGGACAAATTTGTCTTTTAAGGATCAAGTTGGTCATTTGACTTTCTGGGGAGGATTCCACAAAAGGCCTCTTCTAAAATCATTAGTTATTTTTTATTCAAATAATTTTAGACGAAGAAGACTTGGTTATTATTATTATTATTTTTAGATTCTTGAGGTAAGCATTCTACAAATTCCTTTTTTATTATTGATTTGGTGATTAAAAAATAGTTAAACTCTATGGCAAATTATTTTAGTATTTGTTTACACCTTTTTTGTAATTCAATTAATTATGAGGGATTTTAAGTTATGTTGGAGTGTTCTTAAAGAATTGCAAGAGTAAGAGTTTTTGAAGTAGGCATTACTTAAGGTAAATAACAATTTTCTTGACTAGTTATATTTTACTTCAAATAAAATGTTGTACTAATTAATTCTTCCTTTCTCTGTGGTTAAGTTTTCTAGCTATGATTATTTAAAGAAAAAAAAAATTATTGAATACTATAAATGTATTTGATTCCATTGATTATTTAAAAAGTTTCTATTTCCTTCAAACTTGGATCAAAGTTGGGTGTGTATGTGTTTGTTTCTAAAAAATTAAAAAATTTAAAAAAAAAAAACTCGGGTCAAAGTCTAAAAATTATTTGTATAATTTGACTATGCTTTAAATTCAGCTATGAGGGTTTTACTACTTGTACATGAACAAAAACTAGTTTCTCATAGGGAATAAGACGAGGCCAATGCATGATTCTTGGCCTAGTAATGGGGATACAATGTGACCATAATCATAAAGATTGTAAAAACTATGAAATCTGATAGGATATGGGTATGAGTATCGTTTGAAGTCCAATGAAATTTTGATGTTTTGGAATTCATTGCAATTGTTTTGTCTAATTTTAATTGAACTGAGATATAATTTCTAAGCCTATGAGTTTTGTCTTGTTAATAGTTTATTTTATCTATTTTATTGTATTTATGCTTGATACAATGGTTACTTACTGAGCTATCAAGCTCACCCCCCATATTATATCTATTCCAGATTTTGAATAGTATCAAGTTTAGATGTATGTGAAAGGGATATTAGCTGTGAATGGAATATTATGTTTTATTGTAATAAATATCAGACACATTTGCTATGCGGTTATATGAAGATTTTAAATTTAAGAACTTTTGTGTCGATTGTAATTTTTGGAGATTTTTTTTTTAATTATTAATTTATGGGAGATTAATTAATCTTGGACTGTCAACTCTTTTTGTTTCCAAAAGAATATTCAATGAACACAAAGTTTTAGTGTTAGGATCATCTATCCAACCCTGAATTCAAGCTTGTGCATGCATGTATAATTTGTAAAATTGATGCTTGTTTGATGTAGTTTATTTTTGCCAATATGTTATAAACTTGTTTTTCTGGGATAATATGAGTTAAACTAGTATCAAGAATTCTAGCTTTTAGAATTAAGATTTCTCATGTTCATATAACTTTCCTTTTGTGCTTTAACAGTGTAAATTATTTCATTTTTACTATAATTTTCTTATTTTTCCATTAAATAAAATAAGTGAAATTTGAAACCCTCGATCTAGGGGATCAAATACCACCATTTTAATTACTTATTTTGAGAGGTAATTAACATGATCTTACCCATTCACATAGACACACTATTCCCTTAAGATTGCAGTTTATTACATTACTTAATCCCTTTTAAAGAATAATGATTGAACTTTAGAGTGGCTTGACACACTTAAAAGGTAAAGCCTTATGCGTTTGTACCATTCTCATGTGCCTAGCTTAAACTTTGGGTTTGGAGTTGCAATACATAAATTTAAAAATAAACACGAAGGTGATTTGTGATGATTTTCTTTTTGTGAGAAGATTTGTGATGATTATAATTTTTGTGAATTGTCAACAAATGTTGTATTCCTGCATACATACTTTGGTTATGGGGATTTTGAAGTTTTACGCTTATTTGGTTCAAAGAAGAAGAGGTGGAAGGTAAGAGTGGAGAGGAAAAGGTCTGTGCCATTGTAATCTGCCTAGCTAGCTCATACTTTTATTCTCTTTTATCTCATTTTCCTTTCAAATGAAGCATTTTATTTTTTTTCTTTAGTCAAATGAAGTAAAGTAACACTAGTTTTTTATTTTATTTTTGTTATGAATAAGATAGATATTAAATCCCTGATATCAACCTTGCAAATGAGGCAGTATGATATCATGCTATTAGCCCACCAACCACACTAATTAATTTCCTAATTAATTTCCTTTATGTTAATAACTTGATAGTTAAAATAATTCAGGAGGGGAATTTGAACCTTTCCTAATAAGTCAAACTATGTCATTGAAATATAAGACTTTACGCTTAGTTACTTATTTTTTTTTGGCGAAAATGCAAAACTGACCTTCTAACTTTCAATTTTTTTTATTTCAGTCCTCTAACTTTCAATTGCTGTCAATTTGGTACTCCATTAAACCCCAGTTATGTTCTGTTGTTAATTGAGTCGTTTTGGCTCTTTTTCTTTTTCTTTTTCTTTTTTTAATAAATTTCAGAATTTAAAGAAAAAAAAATTGATATTAAAAAAAAAGAAAAAGAAAAAGAAAACATTTAGCTGAAATCAAAACCAAGGAATCACTCCACACCCAAATCCCTAACTTAGAGAAATTGGGGAAACGATTAAGCTGGTCGGTGGTTTAAGAGAGGGAGAGAGACTAAGTCCGTTTGAGAGAGAAATTGAGTCGGACTGAGAGATATTAGAGTCGTTTTTAACAGTATAATGAGATTTAAAAACAAAGTTGATTTTTTATTATCACAGAGTTTCGAAGTAACCAAACAGAGTTTCTCTCTCTCTCTCTCTCTAAATTATGATTTTGGTATTTTATAAACACTTTCTTAGCAACCAAACACCGATAAACGCACCCACCTAGAGAGTGAGCAAAAACACGAGGAGCGTGACCAAAAACTTAGACAAACTTGGACTTGAAATTGTCAAAACGAAGCTAAGCTTCTTCGACTTGAGAACCGTCGCCATACATTGGCTCAAGCGACGAGAACACTAGGATTGGTAGCTCTTCGTGTTTTGCCATTTTCTTCTCTTTGATTTTCTCAGAATTCAATTTCCTCAGCAACTCTGTAATCTTTTTTTTTTTTTTAATATCAGTTTTTTTTCTTTAAATTTCAAAATTTATTAAAAAAAAAAAGTCAAAACGACGTCGTTATGGCTCAATTAACGGCAAGACATAACTGAAGTTTAACAGAGTACCAAATTGACAGCAATTGAAAGTTAGAAGACTGAATTAACAAAATTGAAAGTTAGAAAACTGAAATGAAAAAAATTGAAAGTTAGAAGGTTAGTTTTGCATTTTTGCCTTTTTTTTTATTCGATAATTAATTAATTCTTTTATTTACATAAATTTATTATTCTTTTTATCCTAATAAGGTATTGTAAAACCACGTATTAAAAATCAATTGAAGGCACTATTATTGTGATGTAACTTGCAAGACCATCTACTTTGCTCATCTGATATACCAAAATGAGAGTTAACAAAAATACATCTTTAACTGTTATATTAGAGAGATGCATGAAGAAGAGTTACGCATTGTGTAATCTATAATCATCATTAGATTACTAGAAAACGTATATATTAATTAATTACATGATGAAATTCTTAACGACTTTAATAATTAATTAATTACTTAACGACCGGAAGTTATGGTACCACTAGAGTATGAGAGCATGACTATTACCTCACGACTCACTCACTTAAAAGTTATGGTACCACTATGAGAGAATGACTAGTCTTACGAAATAGCACAACATGCTTACAAGTTAGGACAGCATGGGATTGCACGCCCAATATCTAGTCATGCATCATGGCCTAAAAGCAAGAGGGCCCAGATTTTAAGAGAGAAAAGCTCCTGTCATTTCATATTGTCTCTTTAAGGAGTGCCCTAAAAACAAAGGGCAATTCTTACATAGTCTCGGAGCAATGCTCCGAGACTATTTAAGTTTTTTTCCAAAAACAAAGGTTAATATTAATAAACATTATTATGAGTTACAAGTTACATTTTTTATTCTTGCTAAAAAAAAATTACATTTTTTATTTTTATTTTATGATAATTTAAAGTGTCAGTTTGGTATGATTAATTTTGCCAACTTATTTTATTATTCAACTTATTTTTGTTACTATTTATGAGTCTCACTTTACTTTTTGGTACTATTCATGGGTCCCACTATACTATTTCAACTAACTTTTACTTTTATCTACAATATTTTCAGCAAAAAGTTTTCAATTTCAGCAAAATAAGCGAATCCCAAACAGACCCTTAAGTGTGCATTTGTTAAAAATTATTTTTGCCAACTTATTTAACTATTCAGTTTATTTTTGTTACTATTCATGGGTTCTACTGCACTTTTTAATACTATTCATGAATCTCACTATACTATTTCAGTTAATTTTTACCTTTATCTACAGTACTTTTTGCCAAAAGTTTTCAGTTTCAACAAAATAAGCAGATTCTAAACGGACTCTAAATATATAATGTGAACTTTTTTTTTTCAAAAAAAGAAAAACACAATTTAATGGAACATTGATTAAATACACATTAATTTATAGGTTTCAATTTACTCAACGAGTAAAAAGATTTGAAGTTCAATTCATACTTACACTAAATACTAATCAATATTTACTATAAATTGAAATTCTATTATTTTTTAAAAAAGAATAGTGTTTATTAAACATAAATTATTTTACATAGTTTTACGCACATCCCAAAAAACACGATTTTAGTTGGAGAGTGTGTAAAATTATAGTTGGTGAGTATGTAAAATTATATAAAACAGTCCATATACAACAACTTTAACCATTTAAGCTTTAAAAAAGAAAAATAAAACAATAACTTACCATAGTATACAGATTTTCCTTCACCACCAATTGAGGTATATTCCTTACTTACCTTTGCCCCACCAAAAAAAAAATGGAGGTATATTCCACGCGTTTTAAATAAGCGTGGGTGGGTGTCTATCTATCTACTCAGCGCCACTTCAACAACTACTACGGACTACCCTTTCCTTTCCGTTACGACGCAGAGGCGGCGCCACAAACCATAACTGCCAAAGTATTTTCCGTTAAACGGTCAATAACATTAACACATACCCTTGCTACCTCGTTTTTGACGGTTACCCTTTTGTGAGCTTTGAACAAACAAACCTTCCCAAACTACCCCTAACTACTCTCTATATAAACCTTTGAACTTCCCACTTCTTAGTCTAACCCAAATAAGGAAACCCACACACACAGACACACATATTCTTGCTCTCCATTCCATCTTTGCCTTTCTTTTCTCTCTTCTATCATGGAGACACAGGCTGATACTTTGTGGGTTCTAGCTCTTGCTTCTAAATGCAAAGCTCTCTCTTCTGAATACACCATTTTGGCTGTTGTTTTTCTTTGCATAACATGGCTGACCTTGGCTTTGTGTTACTGGGCTTATTGTCCTGGAGGCCCAGCTTGGGGAAAGTATTGGTGGAAAAGATCATCAGCTAAGAATATTAAGCCAATACCAGGACCTCGTGGATTTCCAGTGATTGGAAGCATGAGCCTTATGGTTAACCTAGCTCACCACAATCTAACCAAAGCTGCTGAGTGGTGCAACGCTAAGAGACTCATGGCTTTTAGTGTTGGTGAAACTCGTTTCATCATAACGAGCAATCCAGACGTAGCTAAAGAAATCTTGAACAGCTCAGTCTTCGCTGATCGTCCAGTGAAAGAGTCTGCTTACAGTTTAATGTTTAACAGAGCGATTGGTTTTGCTCCCTATGGGGTTTATTGGAGAACTTTGAGAAGAATCGCTTCCACACACCTGTTTTGTATCAAACAAATCAACGCTTCTGAGGCTCAGAGGTCAAAAATCGCATCCCAAATGGTTTCCATGACCATGATTGCATGTAATAGTAGTAGCTCTGGCCGTGAGTTCTCTGTTCGTGACATACTTAAACGAGCTTCGCTTAACAACATGATGTGCTCGACGTTTGGACGAAACTATGACCTTTCACAGTTCGATAGTGAAACTGAGGAACTGAGCCAGCTTGTGTCTGAAGGTTACGACTTGTTGGGAAAGCTTAACTGGTCTGATCACCTTCCTTGGATTGCTGGTCTTGACCTTCAGGGAATCAGATTCAGATGCTCCAATATTGTTCCTAGAGTGAACCGGTTCGTCAACCGGATTATCCAAGAGCATAAAGAGCAAACCGGTCAAAGAAACCATGATTTTGTGGACGTTCTTCTCTCTCTTCAGGGTCCTGATAAACTCTCTGAATCCGATATGGTTGCTGTACTTTGGGTAAGCAACAAACACTATATTCCAATATCATTCTATCTGAATATTTCTTCTTCTTTTTTTCATTACAAAATGTTTTGGTTATGAGGCTTGTTAATGGATTTTAATAGATTAATCGGTATTACCTACGAAAGATTAGTAAATACTTCCAGAACATACCTACGAAAGATTATTAGGTACATACTGACAAAGTATTTCTTCTCACGTGTTCACGTAGATGGTGAATCAAAACTATGAATTTGATCAGTGAGATTTGCTATTACGTACTAAGTGAGAGAGAAGGGAATCTCCAATATTATTTTTGATGTTGAATTCCTGTCCTAAGTTATAATATGTATTCAGGACAAACGTGTTATTTTTTTACTATTTTTAGCGCTAAAAAAACTGTGAGATTACTAGGAAAGTGTAGCTTCAATGGGGTTAAGATTCTTGGTAGTAACGTTTTTATTTTACTGCAACGTTTCAGCAGCTAAAAGAGCCATTATGATTGTTTAATATAATGCCAACTATTGTCTTCATTCATTATATGGTCCTTCATTACAGGAGATGATTTTCAGAGGAACGGATACTGTAGCGGTTTTGATTGAGTGGATACTAGCCAGGATGGTACTCCATCCTGATGTCCAATCAAAAGTGCAAGATGAGCTCGATCGAGTCGTGGGAAGATCAAGACCGTTGAAAGAATCAGATATTCAATCCATGGTTTACTTGCCAGCTGTGGTGAAAGAAGTTCTTAGGCTACACCCACCGGGCCCACTTCTATCATGGGCCCGCTTGGCCATTGAGGATACCATAGTTGATGGCTATCATGTGCCTGCTGGGACCACAGCCATGGTTAACATGTGGGCTATTACAAGGGATCCACAAGTGTGGTCGGACCCACTCGAGTTTTTGCCAGAGAGATTTGTGTGCAAGGACGCTGAAGTGGAGTTTTCTGTCATGGGGTCGGATCTGAGGCTTGCTCCGTTCGGGGCGGGTCGGAGGACTTGCCCCGGAAAGGCATTGGGTTTGACCACAGTGACTTTTTGGGTAGCAACTTTGTTGCATGAATTTGAGTGGGTGAAATCTGATCAAACCCCAGTGGATCTCTCTGAAGTGTTGAAGCTTTCATGTGAAATGGCAAACCCTCTTACTGTTAAGGTGAACCCAAGGCGTACATGAGAAATTTGCACGTTATAATTAAATAGGCAGCATAAATTGTATAAATGCTGGTGTTTGTCTTAATTATCTTTCACCTAAATGTAACCCTTAATAAATATGTGGGTTAAGTCACTAGGCTGTTAGTTATTAAGGTTAATGTACGTATAACCCTCAATATGTTGAGGTTGAATCATTAGCTTGCTAGGCTGTTAATGATAATGTGTGTGTCTTGTTTCTACTAATGTATAACCCTCTTCCATATATGTGGGTACAAGGGCACTTGATGTTAATATATGTGTACTACTTCCGCTAAATGTATGTGTAATATCTTCAAGTTTGTATGCACCAATTGCACAACAAAATGATATCATAATTTTCGCTATCCCAACAAATGATTTCAGAGTAAATGTGCCTTCACTAAGCATACACACGGCAATTAAGTTGGGAAAATAAGCAAACGATCCAACTTTCTTGGTATGTAGAATTGTGTTCTTTTGCAAAAATAAAAGCTTGTTAATTACTCCACATGATCAGATAAACCTACACAAGAAAAAGAAAAATTTAGATGCAAATTAATTTGCAAACGTAGTCTTTCATGATAAGCCTCCAAGTATGAGAGGGTATAAACTATAACGTCAAATCTCAAAAAAAAAAAAAAAAAAAAAAAATCATCCCAACACTCTAGCATTGTTTATATGATTGACTCACAGAGTTTTGTTCTGATTTTAGCGGCTGGAAGAGAAAGTACAAAAGAACCAACCAATCTATCCTTCTTGTCCCATCTACATGTGGTCCCATTATGTTTTAAACATTTAGTATAAGATCAAATTTTTAGCGGCTATAGCGTCAATCCAGATTAATAACAAATAGATTTTGTACTTGTTAACTATTATCTTCTATATACAATTTTCTTGTAAAAAGACTTCTTATTATATTTAAGGTGTTCTGTGTGATTTATTTTAATCACTAGTGGAAATTGACAACACACCTAAACGTTTTTTATATGCCATTATTACCAAAAGGGATGCAAAACCCTGGAAGTACCTATATCTTGACAACTATCAAAATGCAATTATACTCATAGTTGGATATAAAGTAATAGGTGATTCCCAAGATTGTATTATAATAATTTCTAATGGCAAAATTATATCTTGATACTTGTCTAAGTTGTTGATTGATTGAGAGACGGAAAGAGGAAAAAAGAAAGAAAAAAAAAAAAAAAAAGTGAAACACAAATTTTTTTCATGGTTCAAGCTAACGGAATACGTTTTTAAGTGAAAACCCTTAACAATTACATTTTTATTACTAAATTTGTATTACAATGAATGTAAGGTTTATGTACTTGAGAACCCTAACTAATTCTAGAGTTGATTTGTTTGCTCTACAAATAGATGAGTCTACAATAGGTTTGGGGCTTCTTGGACTATAGTATGTATTTTTCATCTTTTGCCACCCAATGGCTTGTTTAAATCTTGTCCATGTAAATTTATACTTATCATATTCATTGCTTCATTCTTTTCACATTCCTCTCCAACACTTAAGTTGTTTGCATTTCAATTAACATTCTTGGTTTCACATGGTTTAATTCGTAAAATCTCTTATTGTTGAATAAATGATTTGTGATCAAATTTGACCTCCACTATAAATAAACTCACTTAGCATGATATATATTTTTTTTTAAACCATGATTTAATTTTTGGAAATGAGGAATCCATGAGGTACTGGAAGTCTTGAAGTGTTGCTGTTAATGTATTTGTACATGAGCATCCTTTGAGGGCAACCTTCTCCTTGCACGATCAAAAAATGAAAATGGAAAACATAAGCCTCCCTTATATTATATTCTATATATATATATATATATATATATATATAGTTTGTCAAAAAATTAAGTATCCTTCTTGCATGATAAAGATATATATTTTTTTTAAACAAAATGTATTTTCATCATTTTATAGAAGTAGAATTATCGTCTTCCTTGGTTGGCATTTGGGCATATATAACTTTGCGAACGTTTTCCTAGTGGACAAATTTTAGTATGAAATAAAAATACTTAAAAGTCATTGTAGCACAGCTGAAGTATTGTTGAATAAGTGTAATAATTTGAAGCAAAATAAAATTTCATGAAAGCATCCATAGAATATTCGAAGCATCTACATATATATGAAATATACACTGTGCCTTGACTCAGAAGTGGACCTAATTAACAAAAGAAATGGACAAAGGCAATGTCATTGCGCAACACAAAATTTTTGACCCTATTGAGGAGGGCAAATATCGAGCCCTATACACTTGAAAACGTGCAAAAATTCACCAAGTATGATTTCCTAAAAGTTTGCTCAGATGGCTTATGGTCCTCACAAAAATTTCACATTGAAGTCCACCCTTGAATTAAAATATTTAACATGTCGCATGTAAGACAATGAAGTGGTTTGTGCACAATAGTTTCCATGAAACTTAGGAGTTTTGGATATGGACAACCTGATTTTTAATTTATTGGAGTCCATGTGTCCAAAGTATATATATATGCCACCTGGAAAGCAAAAGGCCATGTATCCAAAAAAAGGAAAATTATTGAATACTCTCAAAGTACTATAATTGCATACTCCTCCTCTCACATGAATTGTAGGTCTCACCATAAATTTAATTAGCGGGACTTACAGTTATGTGAGAGAGGTAAATACGCCTTTATGACACTTCGAAAGTATTCAATAATTACCCCCAAAAGAAATCTTCATGTTAACAGGTTGTCAAAAATATGTTCACATCGTTTTCTTTATTATTTCCTTTTCAATTAAAGAAGCTAGGGTTCTACTTAAAACAAAAAAAAAGATAATAATAATAATAATAATAATAAAACAGAAAGAAAGAAAGAAAGAAAAAGAAGAAAAAGAAGCTAGGGTAGTTAAAATCTAAGGATACCACAAAGTAGGTTCTAATAAAAGTGTAGTGGTAGAAGAATACTATAATATTTTCTTTCTTACAAATGCAAAGGGGGAATTTGAACCTAAATTATATTTCTTTTTGTGAAGAATCGGACAAAATCACTAGGTTATAAGATTTTTGAAAACTGATAATGAAAGTTATTGCCAAGAATATGCTCAGCCCAATAGAACAATGTCAATTAAGTTAATTTTAAAAACGTGCATTAAATATTAATTGGGCACTCATATCAGTAATGCTTTGTGGTAGATTCATGAAATGTCCTCATACAGGAAGAAATGTGAGGCTTTTGATTCAGAACTATCGTAATGTATTAAGAATGAAAAGATATGCTGCACGCCTAAAGTCACACAGCTAGCCAGTGGTGCAGCACGTGCTGATGAAGGGTGCACTAGCTCAGCCACAGGAGCAGCAGTCAATGCAGCATTTGCTGATGAGGTGCACACTGATCAGACCACCAAGCTTGCATCAAAGAACATGATTGACTCAACAGTCTTGGAGATGATTGAATCCATGCCACATCATGAGTTCTTCATTCAAAATCATTGAGGAAGTCAGTTCCGCAAGTCTAGGAGGTTGTTACTCATCTTTGCCACGTGTACAAAGTCCAGTAAATTCAAATAATGGTTTTGGCCCCAAGAGTAGAGTTAGTTATTTTTCCTTGTGTATATAAACAGAGCAATGTTTAGATGTTTATTCACTCAATTCATTTCATTGTAATTCAGAATTCAATCAATGAAATACTCTCCATTCTATTTAGTCTCTCTGTTTCTTTTCATGGTATCAGAGCACTAGCATGTGCTAGCATCGTTTTCTTTTGCAAAATTTTCTTTTTTGCCAAACAGAGATTACTTCAAGAAATTCCTTAAGATCCGATTTGCAAGGTTTCAATTTTATCTCCAACGATATTGAATCTTGCAGGATTTTCTTGGTTTTTCTTCTTCGTTTTTCATTTTCAATTTCATTCAAGCTTCGTGAATATCATCAATGGCCTCTGCTGAAGGAAGTGGTTCTGATCCTACGCACAATCAATCCACACAACAAGTCCCTCAGTCCAACACAGAGATCAATTCTCCAAATCGATTTTTCCTTAGTGCAAGTGAGAATCCTGGAAATATCTTAGTCACTCAGCCACTCTTGGGAATGAGGAACTATCAATCTTGGTCTAGGGCTATGGTTCTAGCACTAACTGCCAAGAAGAAGATAGGATTCGTGAATGGCAAGATTACAAGACCTGAAGATGATTCTCCTCTGTATGAAGATTGGGAAAGTTGTAACACAATGGTACTTTCTTGGTTGATCAATTCTATGCATATTGACGTTTCAAGTAGTATCATGTACTGTGAAACTGCAAGGGAGATGTGGCTTGAATTACAACGTGTCTTTTTACAAGGAAATGGACCAGAGGTTTATAACCTTCAGCAAGAAATTTCACAGATAACTCAGGGGCAATCATCAATGACTGAATACTACTCAAAATTCAAGAAGCTTTGGGACCAATTGATTCACTATGAACCTTTACCAACCTGTACTTGTGGAGCAATGAAAGTTCTGAGCATTGCACATGAGAAATCTTATGTGATGAGGTTCTTGATGGGGCTCAACGAGAGTTTTGAGACAGTGAGAAGTCATATTCTCATGCTTGAGCCATTCCCTTCAATAAGCAAGGTGTATGCTCTGGTTTTCCAAGAAGAGTCTCACAAAGGTATTAGTCATGGCTCTACTTTCACTTCTAGGCCTGATTCAGTGGCAATGTATGCCAATACCAGGGGCTATTCAGGCACTAAAAGTGGTCCTAAGAAGGAAAGACCTTTGTGTACCCATTGTAACATGCTTGGACACACTGTGGACAAGTGTTACAAGCTTCACGGGTATCCACCAGGTTACAAACACAAAGGGAAGCCTAATTCCAATGCTAATCAGGTTTCATATCCTCAAGGTCAAGCTGTTGAGGTTCTTTCCAATGCCTCTGCTCAGTGTCCTATTTCTAAGGCACAATGTGAGCAACTGCTTGTTCTTTTCAATTCTGGGACTGATCAAGGTTCTAATCACCATGTTGCAAGTGTTAGTACAAGTGATGCTGCCTCTAGTATGATTTCTGGAGCTGCTGGTGTAACTGCTGCAACTGGTGTGCCTTCCACATGTTTGTCATCTTCAAACAATGCTCACTCTGGTTTTGTTGATACCATGCCAGGTATCAATTCTTTGTTTCATTTTACTCCTTCCTTGAAACACTCTATTTTTTCTGCCAAAGTAATTGATAGAGAAGTCTTTCATGCCACTGATTGGGTCATAGACACAGGGGCTACGGATCATATGGTCCATTCCATTACATGTTTCACCACTATTACTGCTAGTCTAAACACTTTTGTCAATTTACCCAATGGGGAGGTAGCTTCTGTTACTCATGTTGGCACTATAAAAATATCAGAACATCTTGTACTTCAAAATGTCCTTTGTGTTCCTTCCTTTAGTTTCAATCTCATTTCTGTCAGTCAGCTTGTTAAGTCCACTGCTTGTTACCTTATTTTCTTTGGAAACCTATGCTTTATCCAGGACCTTGCTCATTGGAGCACACTTGGTCTAGGTAGAGAACTCCATGGGCTTTACTTGCTGGACAAGAGCTGCACTTCTGCACCTGTCATTGCTGCTTCCATTCAAAACTCTCAAGTCCACATCTGGCACTCCAGATTGGGTCACTTGTCTAATGCCAAATTGGCTTCAATAAAACCAAGTGATGTACCTAGTTTTGTTTCTGTTGAGAACTTTGTTTGTGATATTTGTCCAATTGCAAAGCAAAAACGTTTACCCTTTACTAAAAGTTCTCATTTGTCTAAATCTTGCTTTGAATTGATTCATTGTGATTTGTGGGGACCTTTTTCTGTTTCTACCATTGATCATTGCAAGTATTTTTTAACCATTGTTGATGATTATTCTCGGTGCACTTGGGTTTATCTGTTAAAGCATAAGTCTCAAACACAATCTGTTTTAGAGCAATTTTGCACTATGGTGGAAACCCAGTTTTGCAAGAAAATCAAAACCTTAAGGTCTGACAATGGGACTGAATTCATCATGAAAGATTTCTTTGCCAAAAGAGGCATCTTGCATCATTTGAGTTGTGTTGAAACCCCTCAACAAAATGCCATTGTTGAGAGGAAGCATCAACACATCTTGAATGTAGCAAGAGCCCTCATGTTTCAGTCCCACTTGCCTTTGCACTTGTGGGGTCATGCTATACTAGCTGCTGTGTACTTAATTAACAGAATCCCCTCAACTGCTTTGTCAAATCAGATTCCTTATGAAGTTTTTTTTTGGTCATCCACCAAGTTATGCACATTTAAAAGTGTTTGGTTGCTTATGCTTTGCTTCAACTCTTTCCAATCATAGGTCTAAGTTTGCACCTAGAGCTGTTATGTGTGTTTTCTTAGGATATCCATTTGGGGTCAAAGGATATAAAGTTCTTGATTTGTCTAACAACAAGGTGTTCCTCTCTAGGGATGTGGTTTTCCATGAAAATTTTTTTCCTTTTGCTTCTGTTTCACCTTATTCTGTAGATCCTTTTCTACCTTTTGATGTTGAGGCTTCTTGCTCAGCTGGTGCTAATAACTTTGTTACTCCTATTAGCATTTCTGATTCATCTTACTTGGATATTACTGATCCACCTTCTCCTTCTCATCAACATTTTCAAGTTCCTTTACCTTCTGATCCTCCTCTTTCTAGTCCTATACAGCTACCTCATTCTGATTCAGAGCCTTCTTCATCACCACCAGTTGCTTCAGCACCTCCAGTGATCCTAAGGAAGTCCACTAGAGGTGTCAGACCTCCTACTTATTTACAGGACTATGCTTATACTGCTACTGCACCTGGTGCTCCTTATGATCTTGGTCAATGTCTTACATATTCTCATTTGGAACCATGCTACCATTCTTATCTACTGGCTGTAAGTTCTGGTCCCAAAGAGCCTACCTCATTTTCCCAAGCTGTTCAAGATCCACTTTGGAGGGTTGCCATGGACAAAGAAATCCAAGCACTTGAGCAGAATCATACTTGGGATGTGACCTCTTTGCCTCCTGGTAAGCTGCCCATTGGCTACAAATGGGTTTATAAAGTCAAGCTTAATCCTGATGGTAGTGTTGAAAGGTTCAAAGCTAGGCTGGTTGCTAAGGGATATACTCAAAGGGAAGGCCTTAATTTCCTTGAAACCTTTTCTTCTGTTGCTAAAACAGTTTCAGTGAGGGTATTGCTTGCTCTTGCTGCTGCCAAGCAGTGGCCTTTGCACCAATTAGACATCAACAATGCCTTTTTGCATGGAGATTTAGATGAAGAGGTCTATATGACATTGCCACCTGGTTTTCTCAGTAAGGGGGAGAATGTTTCAGCCTCTTCTAATGCTCCTAAGGTGTGTAAATTGGTTAAGTCCCTCTATGGATTGAGGCAAGCTTCAAGGCAATGGTACACTAAGTTGTCAACAACAATAAAGGAGCTTGGTTTTGTTCAATCTCAGGCTGATCACTCCTTATTTGTCCACAGCAAAGGGTCTTCATTCACTGCACTTCTTGTTTATGTTGATGACATGGTCATCACTGGAAATGATGATGCTTGTGTTGCCTCTCTCAAGACTGTTTTAGACCAAAGGTTTGGCATTAAGGATCTGGGATCACTCAAGTATTTCTTGGGTTTAGAAATTGCAAGAAATAAGAGTGGGATCAGCCTAACCCAGAGGAAGTATGCCTTGGAAGTCCTTGAAGAAACTGGAATGACTGGGTGTAAACTAGTCCAAACTCCAATGGAACAGCAACTAAAGTTGTCTAAAGGCAGTGGAGATTTACTTACCAATCCAGGACAGTATAGAAGACTTGTTGGGAAGCTTATGTACTTAACTCTAAGCAGGCCTGACATCACTTATGCAGTTCACAGACTCAGTCAGTTCTTGGCACAACCTAGAGCACCACATATGAAAGCAGCCTCTAGAATACTTCAATATATAAAATGAACACCTGGTCAAGGTGTTTTCTTCCCAACTAAATCTGATCTGCACCTCAAGGCCTACTGTGATGCAGATTGGGCAGGGTGTCCTGACACAAGAAAGTCTTTAACAGGCTATTGTGTATTCCTTGGTGATGCTCTAGTGTCTTGGAGGTCTAAGAAGCAAAGCATAGTGTCTAGGTCCAGTGCAGAAGCTGAGTATAGATCTATGGCCACCACCACCTGCGAATTGACTTGGATTTTGCATCTGCTACAAGACTTGCATGTCAAACATGATAGGCCTGTGCTGATGTACTGTGACAACCAGGTAGCAATCCATATAGCAGCAAATCCAGTGTTTCATGAGAGGTCAAAGCACATTGAAGCTGACTGCCATACTGTGAGAAACAAGATCCTTGATGGTTCACTCAAAACTTTCTATGTTTCAACCAAAAATCAGTTGGCAGATGTATTTACCAAAGCCTTAGGAGTGCAAAGTTTTTTAAGGCTGATTAGAAGACTAGGTGTCATCAACATCTTTGCTTCTAAGGTGGAATATCCTCATATAGGTTTAGAAGAACCAAAGGCAAGAGATGTCCTCTTGAGGGGGAGTATTAAGAATGAAAAGATATGCTGCACGCCTAAAGTCACATAGCTAGCCAGTGGTGCAGCACGTGCTGATGAAGGGTGCACTAGCTCAGCCACAGGAGTAGCAGTCAATGCAGCATTTGCTGATGAGGTGCACACTGATCAGACCACCAAGCTTGCATCAAAGAACATGATTGACTCAACAGTCTTGGAGATGATTGAATCCATGCCACATCATGAGTTCTTCATCCAAGATCATTAAGGAAGTCAATTCCACAAGTCTAGGAGGTTGTTACTCATCTTTGCCACGTGTACAAAGTCCAGTAAATTCAAATAACGGTTTTGGGGCCAAGAGTAGAGTTAGTTATTTTTCCTTGTGTATATAAACAGAGCAATGTTTAGATGTTTATTCACTCAATTCATTTCATTGTAATTCAGAATTCAATCAATGAAATACTCTCCATTCTATTTAGTCTCTCTGTTTCTTTTCATAATGACCGGATCAAATTGACTCTATCGTTGATGAATTAATCACTCTTATGACTTAAGCAAAAAGTTAGGTATAATTAGAGGATCATAAGGGTTTGATTCCCTTCTCTCTCTCTTTTTTTTTTTTTTTTTTTTTATCCTTCTTTCTGTTTTTATTACTGATTTCTCTTGTCCTATTATCGGGAACAAGCTCAGCTTGCTTGGGTTCCTGTTTTTTAAGCTGTATACGTGTACTTCACATTTTAATAAAATTCTATCGGTAATCTCAAAAAAAAAAATTACTGATTTCTCTCACTCTTTCCTAGAAGGTTGTTTTCAGGCATGCATGGGTGACACATCAAAGAAGTTGGTCGTCGAAATATTAATATAATTCAAAATGCTTAAGCGTGGGCTGTATATGTTCATAATTATATTGCATGCATTAAGCATATTATCCATAATATTCTTGGAAGAAATAAAAAAGAAAAGAATGACAAAAAAGAAGAAGAAGAGAAAGGACATAAAGAAAGATAGCATGACAAAAAGCATGATCTTGGTGTTGCTTGTGGAACGATTGCTATCAATATCATCGTCTTATTAATGAGTTTGGATCCCATTGTGTTGATAAGGTTTTCATGTATATCTGTTTTGGTTGTCATTTCTGGCTCTATTGAAAGCTTTAATACGATAATCACGTAACATGAACAACTATTCGATAGCATGTGAAAACACGTGGATAGAAAGCAATGGTACGTACTATGAAAAGACCATTACATGCTAATAATTTTGTCCATTAACTCCAACATAGATTGATCAGGCTCTCTGTTTTGTATGAGCTATAGCTAGGTACCCTTGATGGGTCCAAATCAAAAGTCTTTTGCTGCATTTGTCGTAATTGCAACCTCCAGTGCCAAGCTTGAAAGATCGATTTTTAAAAAATGTAGTTTTCTGATAACAAGATTTAGTGAGATTTACAAAACATTTATCTTTTACGAATGCATATGTTTTCTTGATATATATGACAAATGCATTTGTCTTTGCCGATACCATCTGTAAAATATCAATAGATTCTCTGCAGATAATGCTTGGTGTGGTTACCAAAAAAAAAAAGTAGTGAAGGTTAAAAATGTAGTACAGGTTAAGATCTTATTGAAGATTATAGAAGTACTTTAGGCAAGATGAATATACATAGCTCCTAGTACAGTCGTTGACTGACAAAATCTTTATAAATTGCTTTGTACTATTATACTGGGCTCGCATAAGTAATTGTGTAGAAGATGGGGTAATTACATTTTACTTACATGTGGTTTGCCTTTAATTCGATGTGTCTATCTATAATTTTAATTTTGACACTTTGCCCACCTATGATTCTCACCGTTATTGTGCCGTAACCCACCTCTCCACTTTCCGTTCCTCTAACACAGAAAATGTATAAAAAAAAACTACAAACGGATCAAGACACTCCTCACATGAAGAACATACACCCAGAAAATTAATACAAATCAAATCAAGCAATACCGTTTCAACCTAACTCTCATCGAAACTCTCATCTTCACTCTCTCCCAAGTCAAATCCCAAGCTGTCCATGGCTCCGCTCAATCAAGTCTGCTCTCAACGGCTGAGTCTCGCAGTAGTTCACCACAGAGATGTACGACGGCAACAATAGAGATGCTCCTTGCGACAGTCCTTTTATGCGGTTAGGCAACACCAATGGTTGATGGAGAGAAGTTGATTCAGCCATGGCTATGGTGTCTTGTGTCTTGGCTTGGTGGGTTCAGCCTTTGTGCTTTGTAACCTGGGCAAGGCGTTTGAGTTTGAATGGGGCGGTTTTGTATTTTTTGGAAGAGATGGGTTTGGTGGGCTTTTGTTTTGTGGGTCCTGCTGACCTGTGGGTTTGTGTAGTTAAGGTGTTTGGGTTTTTGCTAAGGTTGTGGTTTGTTCTTGGTAGATTTTTGGAGTTTGGCTATGGATTTGTGTGGGTAAGGTGTTTGATTTTTGGATGCTTTGGTTTGGGTTCTACTTGGCTGTAATTAGTTTCTTCTTCTCTTTTCTTTTCTGGCTTTATTTCTTCGTGTAAAGTGTAACTCTTATTTCTTGGGACCCTTTTGCTTTGGCAAAGCATTGATACAACTAGTTAGTCCAGATTGGATCAATCCATGTTTGTGTATGTTCTTCATGTTTGTGTATGTTCTTCATGTGAGGAGTGTTTTGATCCGTTTGGGATTTTATTTTTTACATTTTCTGTGTTAAAGTAACGGAAAGTAGAGAGATGGGTTACGGCACAGTAACGGTGAGAATCACAGGTGGGCAAAGTGTCAAAATTAAAACCACGGATAGGCACATCGAATTAGAGGCAAACCACAGGTGGGTAAAGTGTAATTATCTCATAAAAGAAAAATTAAAATAACCACGTTCTAGCAAACTAAGTCCAAAATATACTCGGCTCGCATTAGTGCTCTAACTGGTCCATTTAACTCTGACTTACTTTTGAAGCTTATTAATTGAAGCATGCAATCAACATCTTTGCATTATTGTTATTAAACCATAGCTAGCCGGAATTTGATTTGATATGGGTTTTGGATAATTGGATTAGCGGCTTAATTAGCAAGTCGGTTACCAGTCAAAACATGTAATTTAATAAAAATTAAGAATATTTCAAAAAAAATTCTAAAAAAGATTAAAATTTGAAATATCAATTTTAAAAAAATTATGTAAAATATTCACAATAAAAGATATAAAATGACATATTTATTGCAATATTAATTATTGAACACTCTTTGCATAAGACAAAGTTCATTATTATTATTTTTTTTTTTGGCAAAATTTTTTAAATGATCTCCTTAAGTTACAAACATGTATTTTTATTGACTAATAAATTTATAATTGTAGGATTAGATCTTAAGCAAATCGTGCTTCCTCATGAATTTATCTTGAATTTGAATCTTTTGACTCAATTTTATCCCTTTTTGCTGAGGGAGTAACCCCATTTTTCACTTTTAATTGGTCAAAATATGTAGAATTTCTTACTTTTGTGAAGAATTAGATCCAAAAACTAGAATGGAGGGCGGTCTATGATTAATTGATATTGTGCACCAATCATTAAGCTATTAAATTCTTTTCCCAATAGTGAGCCACATGTATAGGATAAATTTTTCCATTGATCATGGTATGAAAGACGTTTTAGAGGCTTAGAAATGTCCATTTATAAACTAGATCTAAAAGCCTATATGAGGGGTAATTATTGAGTACTCCTGGAGTACCATAAATGTGTACTCTCCCCTCTCACATAACTGTGAGTCCCACTAATTAAATTTATGGTGAGACCCATAATTCATGTAAGAGGAGGGAGTACGCATTTAAAATACTTCCGGAGTATTCAATAATTTTCCCTATATATGAGATCCTAACAATGTCATGACATGCCCAATTATTTATTAAACTAGCCATGTTAAGATCTTTAACCATTATTGAAGCTCACCATGTAGCATTTGATGCCACCTTATCGATATCTAGTGAGTGACTATGGTACCCAACTTTCATTTTTCATACATTGAGACCCATAATTCATGTAAGAGGAGGGAGTACGCATTTAAAATACTTCCGGAGTATTCAATAATTTTCCCTATATATGAGATCCTAACAATGTCATGACATGCCCAATTATTTATTAAACTAGCCATGTTAAGATCTTTAACCATTATTGAAGCTCACCATGTAGCATTTGATGCCACCTTATCGATATCTAGTGAGTGACTATGGTACCCAACTTTCATTTTTCATACATTGACATGTGGATTGTTGAATACTTCTTGAGTTGCAAATTAATCTATGAGTTCACCAATCATTGATGCTTCTTGAAACAATAAGCTTATATTACATGTAGTAGTTTGTAGAATTATTATTGGAAAAATAAATAAAAGAATTAGGCCATGTGAGCTCTTCGTAATAATTATGACCCATACCTTTAACCAATTTAGCTCTTAATACAAGATCATTCAAGTCAAGGATTTTTATTCTATTTCATGTTTTTATTTTTTAAGTTCATCCCCCAAGGAATGGGACATGGTAATTTTTCATCGTTTAGCTTGAGCACAAATCAAACAAATTCAAGAACTTCATTTTTACAGGTAAATTCCATAATATATAATAAAGTTAATTTCAAACAAATACCTAGATGATAAGTTATAAAAGAATGCTAAGTTTAACTTAATTATTAAAGAATTTTTTTAGAATCAATTAATTAGGGAAATTTGCAATGATAATAATAAAATAATATCAAGACACATATTTAGAAGATCTCCACAAAAAAAGTAGAAATAATTCATTTAAGTAAAAATTTGCAATTGAAAAATTTATAAAGAACTTGTCAGATTTAATTGGATTTCCTAAATTATATTCTTAAATGATCTAATTAAATACTTGAATCGATTAGGTAGCATAGATTAATGTCTAATCTATTAGGTTGGTCTGGATTTATTAATAAAGTAATTTTTAGGTACTTCCGGAGCATAGAGAAATGTGCTCATTTCTCTCACATTCATGGTAGAGTCTACTGATTAAATTTATGGTATGGTCCACCATGAACGTAAGAGAAAATAACACCATCTCTCTGTACTCCTAGAGTACTTAAAATTTTTTTCCTTATTAATGATGCTTTGCATCAATGATTTTCTTTTTCCAAAAATAAAAACTTTGAAGAAACAAATGTTTCCATAATATAATTTTCAACTTATTTTTGGAGCAAGAAAACCACTAAGTAAATAGGAACCTAACCAATTTTAAAATATACATTTTTTTTTTCCCTTTTTCTCACTTAAAACTAAATACACTCATTTTGCACCACTAATTAGTATGGTCAAAGAGAATCTATCTCAAAAAATCTAGAAAGAATGGCCGGATATGCAATCATGATTATTGATGAATATAGTTTGAGTATGCCATAAGCAATAAAGCATAACAAGAATCAAATTTTGAAACAAATCCTTATTTTAAGAATAATAATATTCATGTGGCAAACATATGGTCGTGCATAAGATTGAATTTGAAAGAATGCATTTGCGATTTTTGCATTTCTTGAAAGTAAGAAGCAAGTGATTATTAATTATTCAATAACTAAATTAAGTCATTTTAATGATGGTACAGAATCAAATTTGATGGTATGACGAGAGCAATTGAGTTTAAAATTATTATACATACACACACACACATATATATATATATATATATAGAGAGAGAGAATGCCATATGGAATAAAAAGAATAAATTTAGAATGTGATAGATTAACTTGGTGGGCAATTTGGGCTCAAGATTGATTTTGGTTTGTAAATGCTAGAATATGTGCCTGCCTTATGGGTAACGATGCCCACTATCAATTGTCAGTCAAATGGGAAATAGTAATTTGGATGGAATATTCAAAAGAAATATTTCTGACTGAATAATTCCATTGCATGACTAATGGATTTATTTATTCGAGAATTAGATGGGGTTTCTTTTGTCATGATTATGTTTATTCTGTAAAATGGAAACTGTAATTGCATATTCAACAGAAATTTTGCCGACTGAATGATACGATTCCAAAGAATAATGGATTTTCTGATTAGATTAATTCTTGAATTGGAAATGATTTATGTTTCAAATTGGAAAGGAGTAAATGCAATGATTCTTTTCCTTAAATTGTTTTTTTTTTTTTTTAATGCTGTGGCCTGTAAGTGGAAGAGTCAAGGTGCTCGATATTATGATTCTCAGAAAAAGAAAAAAAAAAATGTTGCCAGCTATTATAGCCAAGGATAGATCCTCTTAACATAGAATTCTTGTTTTGTGAATATTAAAATAAGGAAACCTGAAGTGCTTCTGCATTTTTTTTCTCTCTATTTTTTTTTAATGAAGAGAGATTATAAGAAATTTTATTTATTTTTTTATAATTTGATAATTGTGTGTGGGGGAATAGAATTATTGATGTCTCCAATAAAAAACCAAAAAGTGCCATTTGGGCTACAATGCTATTGCTTGATATGATAAAATTTAATTTATAGCCTCCAGTTTATGATAATTGTTCTCTTCTGATAGTCTTATCATCAGGCCAAGTTATCAACTAATTTTTAGTATAGTTGGGATTTGAACTCATATAGTGCAAAAAAGCATTTTAGGTTTAATGAAATGGTAATAATGATTTGGATCACTCAAAAGAAAGGAGAAGAAGCTCAAAAGCCCCGTTGCTGTAATTTGTTGGCTAGCATGGGCTGGCCTGCATCATTGGAAATGTAAGGTCAAAAGCCCAAGCCTTCGAGATTCCAACGTTGAAGATCATAACTAAAGGCTAGCTGTCTAATATATTTCATTGAAAGAAAAGAGGAAGATAGGGCTTGGCCCATCACTTTCCTTAGAACCAAAGATCCAAGAAGGTAGGTAGGAGATGGAGAAGGCTTATTCCAATTTACAAAAGAGAGTAAAAGTAGGTCACTTTTTTTTAGATGGAGAAGACCTATAACGTTCGTTTCATAATGATTGCATTTTTTATAACAAATTTTTTTATCAATTGAGCTAACTAAAACTTACAAATACAAGTTATACTTGTGTGAATAAATAAAAATTCCAAATAAATGAGGAGTAGTGAAGAATTATAGTGAGTTGTGGTTGGATGACTTGACATTTGCTATGGTCATTTTGATATACCACTTTGAGTAGTTTTGATGAACTGGGCAATAAGAATTTTGGGGTCTCCTAAAAAGATTAGGAACTTGAGCTTGTGCTCTCTCTCCAAATTTAAGTATGCCTTTGCTATTAATTAATTCAAAAAACATGTGCACCAGTGCACCACCATGCACGACAATTCATAAGTTAGGATCGTTTTCAATTGGGGATAATTGGTTTGTGGCTTGTGGGTGGGTTAGATTATCATGGTGCACATTTATAATCAAGAGGTTGTATTTAAAAAAAAAGGTTAGTTCAATTAGTTGTAGGCCCAAAGCTTTAGGCCCGTTTGTGTGTACCTATGAATATTGGCTTTAACATAAACATTTTTCTGTGGGCTTCATGAAAAGGGTTCAAGCAGGTCAGATTCAAGCCCATTAAATGAAGTTTGGGGAAACTCGTTTACTATTGGCAATTGATTGAACTTGAAGTCCGTGCCATGACAAACTAATAAAACATTATACACTGTCCACTGGAAAAGCTATTATTTAATATCCACACCTGAAATAACAGACTGGAAGGACCCATTCTTACATGAAACAACCAACACAAACTATACCACAGCTTATTCCAGCATTGGTTACGTGAAAATGTTCAGTATTTATTGAATGTAGCCGAATCCTGCATTCTTGAAAGTGCCTTTTCAAATTGGCTCCATCTCTGCTCTAATGTCCCAATGTATCCAATGGACATTCTAACCAAGCCTGGTGAAATTCCAGCTAGTGCTTTCTCCTCAGCATTCAATTCACTACTAGTACTACTACCAGAGCAAGACATGAGGGTCTCATAGTATCCCAGGCTAACTGCCATGAGCCCAAATTGAGTGGTGTTTTGCAAATGGTTCATCAACCGGTTAGCCCTTTCCTCAGTTTCCATGTCAACACAGAGAAGCCCACCAAACCCATAGTCCTTATTGCCGAAGGACTTCAAAAGATTGTGATTTGGGTGATCTTCAAGGCCTGGGTAGATGACCTTAAGGCCCAGCTTTTTCATCCTTGTGGCAAAAACTAATGCTCTGTGGCAATGCTCCTTCATTCTTAGGCCCAAATGAGGAATCCTCTCTGATAGTTCAAAGGCAACCTTGGCATTCATTGTTGGCCCTAAAAGCATAAGGGTCCCTTGGTGGAGGTCCATCATGGAGTTCACAAGACTTGCAGGCCCACACACAGCTCCTGTCAATTGTCATTGGAATGTTGGAATGCATTAATACGTACTCAAATTTGTAGAGTTGAGAAGGTATCTTTTGCATCTTCTAAATATATATGAAGTATCCTTCTCACCGTATTTGGATTTCATGTAACTGTACAGTGCTACAGTCACATATTATGTCAAAGGTGACCATCCCGCCAAGAATGCATAGTAATACTAATATTGTTTTCATAATACTAATATTGATAAGTTAGGCACATCAAGGAGACAGCAAACATCAAAAGCAAGAAAAAATGGAGCAAAACATCATGCATATCTTTTGCATCATAAAAGCTACTTTTCCTAAGAAAACACATGACAAATACAATAAATTTCAGGAATGAGCAGTGAAATTTGTACACCAGGTCCACACTTGAAAATTACATATTGTGATGAGGACCACAACATGAGATAATGGCAAGCATAAAATTCCACAAGACATGCATAAATTTCTAAGTTTTAAATAGAAGTTGATAATCACATCATTTGCTTCGATAATAATTTGTGACAAAAGCTTTCTATTCGCTTGAAAAGAAATAAAGTCACATCAATTAATTTTAATTTTAATATTGAGTAATAAACTTGGTGCTACATGGGAATTCTGTCGAAGATACCAAGATGCTGGACTCTACTGGTTGGTGGATTTGGGCTTATCAATTAAGTGTGGGCATTTATCATCATTATTGTAGATGACAAGAATACAGATGAATCTCTTTTTACAAAGAGCTTTCAATAAATCAGATCTTATATGTTAAAGAGTTAAACCACCCCAGTGGAACAAATCCTTCTACTTCTTTTTACAATATGATACTTAAAACTTATCCAGAATATTCTAAACCGATAATAAGACAGTACCCAAGTAACCCAAATCTGACTTGATACGAAAGGCCAATGCCCAAAGAAACAAAGCCAAGTTTAATTAGAATTCCTAACACACATCACATGTATGGTTATATCTTTCCACAGAAGAGCGAAAGGAAAAAAAAAAAAAAAAAAACCATTTCACGCCCTCCTTTTGTGCTTATCTATAAACATCATCCATTTCATATTTTAAATTTTAAATAAAAATATTAATATCACACGTCAAATTATGGATATTATACATCAACAAACATATGAGAAAAAAACCCATGTTTTCCCATTTAGGAGCTGTCCTTCTTAGTTGTTTAGTACTCATTTGATAAAACAATCAACTTATTTTTCAAATATTTTTTTTTAAAGTACATTTTGAATAAGTGAGATTTTAAAATTGCTTCACGAATTTCAATTGTAAAAAAGAAAAGGAAAAAAAAACATTTCTTTTAACATATCGATTTGTAAATTTTATATCATAAAATATGTAATATTGATATTCCTGACATCGCTTAAATAAAAGAACCACACATTACTTAGATAAACCAAATGACCTATGGCTAAAATATCCTATAAAAATTAAAAACAGAAAAAATAAATTAAAAAACAAAACAAAACAAGAACGGCATAAAAGATAAAAGTATAAAACACGTAGCAGGTTTGCAAAGTAAAGGTAGACAGCATCATTCACGAGGTGAAACTAACACAACCACATGAATCCAATAATGTCCCGTGGGCAACATCGAAAAGACCACAGTACACACACTACGCTACACAACTTTTGATGGATTCTCTTTAGCCTTTAGCCCTGCGCCTTAAATCAATGTACTAGATTCCCTCCCTCACTGTTAACCACGTGGTCTAAAAAGTTGACAGTACCATTTTTTCAAACTTTTAATATAAAGAAATTTAAAAATTTTTTTTAATAAAAATTGTAATGATCATGTAAAATAAATAAAATTATTTTTTATAATGCAAAATATATATATATATATATAGTTTTTTCTTTTACATTTTAGGTTGAAAACAAGAACATTCTCATGTAGGGTCCGTTTAAATACCGTTTATTTTGTTAAAAACTTAAAATATTATAACAAAATAATTTTTAAATGTGTAAATAATACCGTGAGACTCATTTTTAATAAAAAAATTGCTGAAAAAAGAGGTTTATGGATCCTGTAAACAGTGCACGGGACCCATTAAACAGTGCTATTTCAGTGGAGGTGGAAGCTTGTCAAAGAGGTAGTGGGTCCCGCGCACAATGCAAGGGACTCACTGACAGGAGACCGCCTAAAATAATCTTTAAAAAATAATCTTTAATACACTAAAAAATTATTTTACCGACTTTAACATACTACTTAATAATATACCTAACATCTTATCTACTATTTTAACATGCAAGCTATTAAAAAAACATAAAATTTAACACATCATTGTTTAAGATTTTTTTAATTGAATTTTAGTTTGCTTTGATTTTACATGATTAAAATTTTATTTTTATATTATATAATTTCTAGCTCACATTCCTTAAAAATGACCAAAAAAATATATGTATATATATATATATATATATATTTTGTGTGTGACCAGTGTTTCTGGTTAAAATTTCCAACTGTTAAAAGAGTTACCAAAAGGACAGGTAAAAAAAAACAAACAAACAACCTTTTAACAACTTTTACTATTCTGTCAAAAAAAAAAAAAACTTTTATTATTTCCTCCCCAAAAAAAAAAAAAAAAAAAATTTACTAGTTTTAACGTACCTGCAATAACGTCGGCCCCACCGCTAATAAACTTGGAGATACTATGAACCACAACATCGGCGCCGAGCCGAGCGGGAGAGATAACCATTGGAGCAAAGGTATTATCGACCACAACCTTAACACCTTTCTCGTGAGCTACTCGGCTCAGCTCCGGAATATTAGCCACACTCAGTGTCGGATTCGAAACTGACTCAAAATACAACACTTTTGTCTGTCCCAAAACCATCGCATTCTTCACCATCTCCAAATCGTTTATATCCACAAACGTCGCCGTTATGTTACAAGCTCGAGGCAGAAAGTGAGTCAGCAAAGCGTGGGTCCCACCGTAAAGTGCTCTAGAAGCCACCATGTGGCCCCCACTGCTGACCAGTTGTAAGAGAACCGAGCTAATCGCAGCCATGCCGCTCGAGGTGCAGTACGCGGCTTCGGTGAATTCCAGCGCCGCCATGTGGCGGCTGAGATTCAACACCGTCGGGTTGAAGTGGCGGCTGTAGATGAAGAAGTCACGGTCCGGGCCGAGCTCGCCGGAGAACATTCTGCGCATGGTTTCTGGCTCCATCACTGTGAAGGTCGCTGAGGCTTCGATTGACATGTTCACTCCGCCGTGCTCGCCGAACTCGTGTCGCGCCGCCGCTAGAGACGCCGCGGGGTCGTCGTGCGTGGAGGATGGGAATAGCATTTGTTTCTTTGTGGTCATGAAGTTGTTGCTGTCGTCGAAATCATCGGACCCAGTTCGTTTTTTGTTGTCAGAGATTACAAAGTTACTGTGGGATTTGGTGTCAGCCATGATTTCTGGCTTTTGGTTTCAGAGAGCAAAGGATTTTGATTTGAGAGAAAGGTGAGTAAGGAAGGTACGCATGAAAGGTTTATATTAAAAGCAAGAAAGTTTTTTTTTTTTTTTTTAAGAAAATAAATAAATAAAAAGCGAGAATGATGGTGTTGGGTAGGTGGTTTTTTTATGAGACGGGGAAGAGGAAGTAAATATTGTGGGATATGTAAAAGAATATTATTATATTCACATATTATTTTATAATATTTTTATAAATTATTAATGTGTAATAATTATTTACTACATTAACATCTTGTAAATTTTTTCTAAAAAAGTTTATACTTTTAACATTGCTGTATTTAAAAAAATGTATGAGTTATTATCAAATATTATAAAGTAACGTGTCATCAGTTATAATAAAAGTATATTTATTTAGCTTATTTATTATGGTGTTGATGTGTTGATTATAGTGTTAATGCGTTATTAAAATTTTACCCAAAAAAACAAAAAGTTTTATTAATCACATTTATTATTGCAATTTGTAATTTAATTTGTTTTAATAGTTTATAGAATAATTTAAGAGTGCTGTGAAATTATTATAAATTTCTATTATTTTCGTATTTTTAATAAGAATTTTTTATGATTACAACAAAATCTTATAATTATTTTGCAATACTTGAAGTGTCAATGCATCATAGATCAAATTAAAAAAAAAAAAAAAATTATATCAAAACTCACTACAACTTAAAACAAGAGTCATGTGAAAAATGTAGTGAGTTTTTTTTTTTTTTTTTGGGTTACAAGATTTTTTTTAATAATATAAAACTGTATTCTTTCAAAATAAGGAATAGGGTTAGAAAGTTTATATTTTTTTTCCTTTGAAAATTAAATTATGGACTCAAATGGAAAAAATGTTTTTTTTTTAAAGAAGAAAATGAAAGTAATGTAAATTGTTTTTGAGGGAAAAAAATATCTATAACATTTTGAATGGTGCAACAATGCGCGCGCGCATGTATATATATATATATATTTTTTTTTTTTTTTGGAGAAAGGGTGTAACAATGTATATGGCTTTTAATTTATAGAGCATGTTAATGGATGTTCTTAAGGTAATTGTTAATAAACTATATTATGAAAGTTTTGACATCATTTTTATGAAAAATATAAAAAACTGTCAAAAAAATTAATTATTTTATCAATTTATCATAAAATATTTCTAAAAATAGTCTCTAAACTAATTTTAATATTCCTTAACATTTCCCTTTATATATTAACCAACAAATTTCTTACAATGAAATTAGTACTCCAACAAAATCCAACGAGATTTCATAACAATGGATGTAGAAGGTACAGTGAATCTGGTCACTTTTTTGAGAGGTGTAGATAAGTTATGTAAATTTCTTGTGTGTGGGATATCGATTAAATTAAGGATGGTATGACACGTTTGGAAACTTCCTGTTTCCATTAAAAAGTCTGTCTTGGGTTCTGACTCTCAGTGCCATTGGAAAGTAGTCCGGTGATCTTAGAATAAAGGTGTACAGTCCCAAAGAAAAGAGCTTGCTGTGTAATTGTCCCATTAACATGTCCCGATTCAAAGCACAAGCTAATTGTGTCCCATTAACGTGTCCCCTATGTGCATTTATTCAGGTGACCAATTAATACTGTAGTTTAATTAATCCTTCATAGTCTTCAATGCCAAAATTATGGTCAAAGAAATTCTCCAAAAAAAAAAAAAAAAAATTTATGGTCAAAGAAATCCGCAATCTAGTCATCCCCCAAAAAAGGGGGAAAAACAAAACTAAAAACTACTTTCTAACAGCCGTAAACGATTTGCCCACATCTCTTATCTATTTTTATATATGTTACGTTATATATGCTTATTGTCAAATGGTATTGAAATTCCAATGCCGTATTTTCATAAGAGTTTGATCACTTGGTGGCACATTCCCGTATTTTTCGGGGTTTAAATTCTCATTTTCTATTTCAACTATCGAATTAAGAGTCTAATTCTGATCACTTTTACACAAGTCTATAATAGCAAGACACATTATCAAGTTAGTAAAAATTGTTTGTAAATATCCTCTATGTAAACTGTACGGCACCCCATACCCTAGCCCATTTGGGCCTGGGACTCTGACACGAGGATGCGGCCTATAAACCTAGCCCCTCTTTCTCTCTCCCTATCCAAAGGCCCAGCCCAAACCCACACAAGCTGCGGGCCTAATTTTTTGCCACCTTGTCCTTGATCGGCAAATATTTCCCGAGCAATGAAGTGAGCAGCTTCCAAACACGCTATCCCCTGCATGTCCGACAGCACCTTTGGAAACATCGTTGTCGAGTATGTCTGCGTCTGTGGGAACCAAGTTCCAAGGCTAGCCTCACCGCATCCCACTCCCACCTAACCACCCACTTAGGATTAATAATACTGGACCGCTCATTGCATTAACTAGGGAAGCAATCATAGCCTCTCCATTAACTTAGGGCTATAAATGTGAGAAGTTGGGGGAAGAAAAGGGGTTGCTGAAGTTTGCTGGAAAGAAAGAGAGAGAAAAGAGGAGAGAGCAAAGAGAAGAGGGTGATTTAGGCAGTGGAGAAGAGGAAAGTGATCTCATTGGGTCTCAGTGCCGAGAACGACCCAGAGTAGGAAATCCAAGCCCACTACACAAATAAGTTGTGGCCCAAGTGAGCCCCAGCCCTGTAGTCTTGCTTTTGGCGCGCACAATTGGTGCCATCTGTGGGAACATCCTACAACGCCGTGGTTCTACTGAGACTCAAGCCTGGAAGGATGTTTGGGAGACGATCGGGGAGTGACGCTGAAAGTGGTTCAGTGGGATCTTCTCGGGGATCCTCCTGGCGCGAAAGGAGGCAAAAGAGGCACGAGGATAGGGACCATGAGCCAGAGGAAGAACGGTTTGGCCTTGGAGAGGGGTCGTACCAAACACAACGAATAATATCCGGTGCTTCAAGGCACAGGCAGTTTGACGAGAAGGATAAAGAGCTTGAACGGTTGCGCAGGCTGGTGAGGGACCTGGAGTTGGAGGCAGAGAACTGGCACCATAGAGGGGACAAAAACAACAGAGAAAGAAGATCTAATACCGGAGGAAATCATCGTGACACGGGGTTCGACCAATCTGGATCGTACCACCGCCAAGAACGTTCCCGTTCACAAGAATCCCGACGTCGCCGGGAGCGTTCGCACTCGCGGGAATCCCATCAGCACCGAGACCGTTCGCGTTCACAGGGATATGCAAACCGAGGTTCGGATTCCCCGGAAGAACAGTGGCATCATAATGCAGCTATAGATGCCATGAGCCACGCGCTACGCAAAGCTGCTCGGTCTCCATTTTCAGCACTGACATCGACTGGGCCCCAATGCCGGACAGATTTACTCGCCATCCGTTCAACTCCTACAATGGTAGAACAGATCCGGTGGAGCACGTTAGCCATTATATCCAAATGATACCCGCAATGACGCGCTGATAGGTAAGGTTTTTCCCTCAAGCCTCGGCCCCACCGCTTTGAGGTGGTTTAATGGATTACAGAAAGGCTCCATCCACAATTTCGCCGAGCTGATACAGGAATTCAAAATTCGGTTCGTAACTTGTAGCTGGGTGCCATAACCGGTAAACGCATTGCTGTCCATGAAAATGAGGGTAGAAGAAACCCTTTGTAGCTATGCTAGTCGGTACTGGGAGCTTTACAACGAGATCGACGGAGGGAACGAGAAGATTGCTGTGAGCACTTTTAGAATGGGATTGCCCAAGGATTCCGTGCTGAGGGAATTGCTGACTAATAAGCTTCCCAAGGATATGAGGCAGCTAATGAGGCACATTGAAGAATATAAACGGCTGGAAGATGACCGGCTACAAAGTAAAGGCAAAGCACCAATGACGAATCGTCCTCGGCAAGGTGGCTTTCAACCTAGGACCCGGGGGGATTTGAGGATTCAAGAACCAGGAGCACCAGCAGGGGAGGTAAATGTGACGTATAAGGAGTCAATGCATAGGATTGTAGACAAGATTAAATACGAGCCATACTTTAGGTGGCCAAACAGGATGGGTGGTGACCCCTGCAAGAGGAATCAGAACTTGTACTGCACTTACCATAAAGATAAGGGTCATACTACTGAGCAGTGCCGAGTGTTGAGAGACCATCTCAGACAGCTGGCCAAGGCCGGGTACTTAAAGGAATTTGTGGTAGACACTGGGGACCGAGGAACGGGGCAAGGCGCTCCACAAAGGGGTAACCCTCTTCCACCCCCTCTCGGGATAATTGAGGTTATCCATGCTCCTTCGAGGAGCCTCGCTGCAGCAAGAAAAAAAAGGGTGTTAACTGTAGCACCAGTTGAAGGTAACTCGAATACGTCGCCATCCGAAAAAAGGATAAAACTCGCCCGGGAACCTATCGCTTTCGGTGATAACGATTTGGAAGGAACGATTCAACCACACGACGACGCGTTAATAGTCGCCACCTGGATAAGCGGCTTCCTGGTGAAGAGATTGATGATAGACCAAGGAAGCGGGGCCGATGCGATGTATCCGGATCTATTCAGGGGGCTTGGGTTGAAAAACGAAAATCTTTCCAAGTATACTACACTTTTGGTCGAGTTTGACGGCATATTGGTAGTTCCCGAGGGGCAAATTTCCCTGCCCGTGAATATGGAGGGCAAAGAGGTGGTGGTAACGTTTATAGTGGTTGCTTCGTTCTCCCCATACACAGCGATACTAGGAAGGCCGTGGATCCACTCAATGGGCGCTGTTCTGTCCACCCTACACGTGAAAGTCAAATTTCCCACCAAGCATGGTATTGCTGTAGCACGGGGAAGCCAGCATACGGCCAGACAATGCTTAGTCGCCATAGTCAATTGGAAAAAAGGGCAAACTGGCTAGGGGGATCAGGCCGAGCAAGAGGACCCATCATAGGGGACCTCATTATAGCAATTACAGGATTCGCAAGAGGAAAAAAGGGGTGGAGCTGCCAAGGAATTGGTAAAGGT
The DNA here is from genome assembly GCA_032727855.1 of Quercus ilex subsp. ballota. Classification (NCBI taxonomy): domain Eukaryota; kingdom Viridiplantae; phylum Streptophyta; class Magnoliopsida; order Fagales; family Fagaceae; genus Quercus; species Quercus ilex. The sequence continues at coordinate 32,160,305 of CM064909.1, forward strand.
AAGAATACTGCCGAACGTAGGTTGGTATTTTCAAGTAGGGGAAGGACTAGAGGGTCAGGATAAGGTAGAGATGTTGTTATTCCTTACACAGAATGTGGATATGTTTGCATGAAGCCCATATGAGGTGCCCGAAGTAGATCCCGAGTTTATTATTCATAGACTTAACGTAGACTCCTCGTTCCCTCCTAAGAAGCAAAGGCCGAGAAGGTCAGCCAAAGAGCACGTTGAGGCCGTGAAGGCGGAAGTTTAACGGCTGAAAGAGGCTGGGGCGATAAGCAAAATCTACTTCCTGGAATGGTTAGCAAACACCGTAGTGGTGAAGAAGAAGAGCGGCAAATGGAGAGTTTGCGTAGATTTTACGGATCTAGACCGAGCATGTCCGAAGGATCCGTTTCCCATGCCAAAGATTGACCAGTTGGTAGACAGCACATACGAACCCTCGAGAATGAGCTTTTTGGACGCCTTTCAGGGATATCATCAGATCGCCCTGGCCCCCGAGGATCGAGAGAAGACAGCATTCATCACCCTAAAAGCCAATTATCATTATATGGTGATGCCTTTTGGGTTAAAAAATGCCGGGGCCACTTACCAACGGATGATGATGAGGATGTTTCGGGACAAAATAGGACGGACGGTCGAAGTTTACATTGATGATATGGTGGTGAAAAGTGGGCAGGAGGTGCAGCATTTAAAGGACCTCTAGGGGGTGGTTGAAGTTCTTCAGCAACACAAGTTACACCTTAATGCCGAGAAGTGTGCTTTTGGTGTAGGGGCTGGTAAGTTCCTGCGGTATCTAATCACCAACCAGGGAATAGAGGTAAACCCAAACCAGATAGAAGTCGTGAAGCATCTTAAGCTGCCGAGCAATCCGAAAAAAGTGCAAGTATTGACTGGGATGCTAGCTGCCCTTAACCGATTCATCTCTAAATTCGCCGATCGCTGCTGGCCATTCTATCAACTCCTGAAGAAGTGGAAAGGATTTCAGTGGGATGAGGTATGTGATAGAGCTTTTCGAGATTTAAAGGATTATTTGATGCAAGCGCCTATGTTGACAGCCCTAGAGCCCGAGGAGGATTTATTCATGTACTTGTCAGTGTCCGATCATGCACTGAGTGTCGTGCTACTCAGGGACAGGGGAGTGCAGCAACCCGTATACTACATCAGTAAGACTTTGGTTGATGCCGAGACAAGGTACTTACCTTTGGAAAAGCTAGTGCTAGCTCTAATACATGCTACGAGGAAGTTGCCACATTACTTTCAAGCCCATACGGTGTATGTCCTGACCAAATATCCCCTGCAGTTGTTACTGAAGAGATCAGACTTCATGGGCCGAATAGCTAAGTGGGGGACCAAACTGGGATCCTTTGACATATGGTACAGGCCATGAAATTCAGTGAAGGGGCAAGTCCTCGCCGATTTTGTCGACGAGTTTTCTCTTAAGGACGGCGGGGAGATGATTTGTCATATGGAGAACCGCCCGTGGAAGGTATTTGTGGACGGAGCTTCAAGTGCCCTGGGGTCCGGCACCGGAATTGTCTTTATCAGCCCCGAAGGAATACGTCTGGAGCATTCTTTAAGGCTGGGATTCCGAGCTTCAAATAACAAGGCCGAGTATGAGGCCTTACTTGCCGGGTTGAGAGTCGTATTAGAACTAGGAGCCTGAGATATGGAGGCATATTCGGATTCTCGGCTGGTTGTTAGCCAGATCTAGGGGACCTTCGAAACCTGAGATCCCCGGATGAAGGCATACTTACAAACGACGAGACAGATTATGAACAAGTTTGGCACAACGAAGGTGTCCCAAGTTGGCCAGATGTAAAACAGGCATGCTGATTCCTTGGCCACGCTGGCGTCATCAACGACAGATGAGGTCCCTTGGCTGATCAAGGTAGAATTATTAGTAGAACCAAGCATTGCTATAACAAATGGCATTGGCGTCGATAGGGTAGATGTTGCCGTAATTGCGGCGACCGGGCCTAGTTGGATGGATCCAATCATTGAGTTCCTTGCCGAGGATCGACTCCCGAACAACGAAAAGGAGGCCAACAGGGTTCGTCGAGTGGCGCCCCATTACTAGCTGTCGGTAGACCGCCAGCTATACCGGAGATCTTTCGGAGGGCCGTACCTTTTGTGTCTGCACCCGACAAGGTGAGTGAACTTCTTGCCGAGCTTTATGGTGGAGTGTGTGGCAGTCATGTAGGGGGCGTTCGTTAGCACACCGAGCAATCACTCGTTAGCACACCAGTGCCAAAAGCGTGACCAGTGCCAAAAGCATGCCCCGTTGATCCATCAACCGGCAGGTCATCTGAACCCGGTCAGCAGTCCATGGCCCTTTGCACAGTGGGGGTTGGATATTCTCGACCCATTCCCTCGTGCAACTTGCAACTGAAGGTTTGTACTGGTGGTTGTAGATTACTTCACCAAATGGGCGAAGGCGGAAGCGGTAGCTAACATTCGGGACGTGGATGTCAAAAAGTTTATATGGAAAAACATAATCACGAGGTTTGGGGTGCCTGACTCACTGATATCAGACAATGGGCTGTAATTTGACAATAAAGCTTTTCGAGCATTTTGTAGTGATCTCGGCATCAAAAACAAGTATTCCACACCGGCCTACCCACAAAGCAATGGTCAAGCTGAGGCCACCAACAAAGTAATCCTGAACGAACTGAAGAGGAGATTGGACGGCGCAAAAGGAAGGTGGGCAGAGGAGTTACCTAACGTTCTGTGGGCGTACCGAACAACCCCCAGGAGTTCCACAAGAGAAACGCCATTTTTTTTTTACTTACGGAGCTAAAGCTATGATACCGGCCGACGTAAATCTATGCAGCGCACGAGTTGTAGAATTAGACCCCGCCCGAAATGACAAGCTGTTGATGGAGCGCTTGGACTGGTTGGAAGAATGCCGAGAATCAGTTACCATACGGCTGGTGGAATATCAGAAGAAACTCGCCCGGCATTATAACCGAGGTGTAAGGACAAGGGAATTCGGTGCTGGCGACTTAGTGCTGAGGAAAGTGGTAGGGAATATGCGAGATACCAGTGCCAGGAAGTTAGCACAGACTTGGGAAGGACCCTACAGAGTTACTGCCATCGCTGGCACAGGAGCGTATTACTTAAAGGACCTGGACGAAAGGCCATTTCCCCGGCCATGGAACATCCATAACCTTAAGAAATTCTATTATTGATCGACTGTGCTTTGAATTGTAAGTTGAATGCAATATCGTATGTGTTTTGCTAATGATGATGATGACGGTTACCCGTGCGAACTCTTTCCATTACATTATTGACCCTCGGTCCTATTCAAATCATCGAGCAGGTGGAAACCTTAAAAATCGTTCTAAGGACAGAAACCTGACCCTCGGTCCGATCCAGATCACCAAACAGGTGGAAACCTTAAAAATCATACTAAGGACAGAAACCTGACCCTCATTTCGATTAGTATCACCGAGCAGGTGGAAACCTTAAAAATCATACTAAGGACAGAGACCTGATCCTCGATTTGATTATCATCACCGAGCAAATGGAAACCTTGAAAATCGTTCTAAGGACAGAAACCTAACCCTCGGTTCGATTACCATCATCGAGCAGGTGGAAACCTTAAAAATCGTTCCAAGGACAAAAATCTGACCCTCGGTCTAATCCAGATCACCGAGCAGGTGGAAACCTTAAAAATCATACTAAGGACAGAGACCTGATCCTCGGTTCGATTACCATCACCGAGCAGGTGGAAACCTTAAAAATCGTTTTAAGGACAGAAACCTGACCCTCGGTCCGATCCAGATCACCGAACAGGTGGAAACCTTAAAAATCATTCCAAGGACAGAAACCTGACCCTCGGTCTGATTCGGACCACCGAGCAGGTTGAAACCTTAAAAATCACCCTAAGGACATAGACCTGATCCTCGGTTCGATTACCATCACCGAGCAGGTGGAAACCTTAAAAATCGCTTTGAGGACAGAAACCTGACCCTCGGTTTGAATACCATCACCGAACTGGTGGGAATCTTACCTGACCCTCGGTACAGGAATACCCACCCACTCAATCTCGTCACCATCACCAAGGGGCTAATCCCTTCCAAATACAAGTAACTCTACCCGAAGTAATTCAATCTCCATCCTTTGACAAGTTAGGATTAGACTACCCAGTCATTTACAACACATGCATAAGACGACTGAAAAGCAGAATAATTATTCTAAAGCTAAACCAAGCCATCATACTAGAAATTAATGCAGTGTTCTAGCCACAAAACTCGATGGCCACATAAATATCAAACCCAGCGGGGAAATAATTGTTCAGTCGCTGCAACCCAGTGGCATAGGCAAGTTGACCATATAAGAAAAATAAAGAAAAGAGAAACATTTCAATGAGAGAGATAAAACATAAACGAGGGGAATACGGTTTGGCACTTAAGACGTAGGATCTGCAGGTTGCTCCCAGGTGTCGGTCTGGGCAAACTGCGGTTGCGCTGGGGGCTGAAGAAGGTCCTGACCGAGCTAACTCTCAACACGAGGGTTGCTGATGACTTCCATTTCACCCATTTCCACATGAAAGTCAATCTGCTCCACTAATTCCCTCAGGCTGGTCGTCTCTTCTTCATCGGCAGGCCTCGAGGAATTCTATGCATTTGGAGCAGTGTTTGGGAAGGGGATTTGGTCGGGATTCTTCAAGGGGGAGTCTTCGAGGACTCTCGAAACCTGTAGAGCGGCCAACCAACCTTTCTCAAAACCCAACTTCCGAGCATCCCTGATGACAAGCTCAACCGAGTTCTCCGCATCAGCAAACCCCTCGTTATACCACTTGTTCTCACTGGCTTCCAAGGCTGCCCTCAAGTCGGCCAACTCCTCGACTCGCGAACTGTTCATACTCTTAGACTCAGCCAACTTGAGTTCGGTCTCCCCTAGTCGGGTCTACAACTCTAAATACTTCTTTTCCGGGGCCACCTTGGCCTTCTCAGCCGCGGCAGCCTTCTTCTCCGCAGTTACAACAGCCGCGGTTTTCACCTTTGCGTTCACCTCAGCCACATCCTTTAGGGCCTTTTCCCGATCAGCATCCTCCGCCAGATCCTTCAACCGCCCATCGAGTATGCACGCCAGTTGAGCGGCCTGGCAAAGTAACAAGGACAAGCATAAAAACCGGGAAAATAAACCATTAATGGTAAGGAACAAAATGGGAAGTGCAAACAATAACAACAAAATTTACCGCGACAGTGTGCCATTGCAGCCTCCTCGCCATAGACTCGTCCATACCCTTTTCAAAGGCATGCACATCTTCGGGCAACAGAAGGCCGTGCACTAGGGCCTGAGCGACACGACCCCCCGCTCCCTTTTCCCATACGCGTACGCTCGCGTCGGAAAGAAGAGATTTGCCGTCCAACACGAATGCAAATTGCCACTCCGGAGCAGCGTGGGAAGAGGACGCCATATTCGTCCCAATCTGAGCCGTAGGCTCGCGAATGATAATACCACTTAATGGCCGGGGAGGGGTCCTTGAAGGCGCGTCACCCGAACCAGTAGGAGTTTGAGGAGAAGGAGTCTGGCAGCGACCCTGGGGCGGTTGCTGTTGTGCGGTTGGTCGGGCTCCAAGGATGAAATGATTGATCGTCATTGTTTTTCAGGTCACCATCTCTTCGACTGGATCGCATTCAATTTTGTAAAGGTAGAAGGATTTAACAACTACTTCTTCGGTGCCCTAGGCAGGAGCCTCGGGGTCGACGAGAGCTTCGTATTGGACAGGGGCTTCCTAGTGAATCTGCTCGTGAGCCCGTTCTCGGCGAGCTCTGGAAACACACTCGACCGACTCGTCCCGCACAGGCTGACGGTCGTTAGAGTAGATATACCGAGGACCTAAGTCACGAGCCTCGCCTACTGTAAATTTCGGGAGAAGGAATTTTGCATGTCGTACGTCAATGTAGGATAAGAGCGGACTATCAACTAATAGAGCTTGACCAAAAGCTTGCCAGGTAGAATATACGAGATCAACACCAAAGATTTGGTGAGACGCTCGAATTTGTCCGTTCGAATGAACAAAAATTTCGGACCTGAGCACAAAGTTCAAATCCCGCACGTGCACTACCCTGATATCTGGGACAAACACCCTACCATTTGCAACAAAAAATACCACGAGTAAGTGTCTGAGCAAGCGAAACCATTACGACATGAAATGTACATCCACAAATAGTAATGAATAGAAAACGTAAGCAAGTTAATAGTCGGTACGAACCCATTTCGCGCCTTGTGAGGGGGCAGGGTATATCATCGGCAAACCAATTTCCGTGCACACGAACGAACTCCCCGGCGGAATTCCTATTTGAGTCAGGTAGGCAGGAGATCAACCGTACCCTCATGTCTCTAACTTTTAAGTAATAGTTTGTTTTCTTATTCCCACATAAACTGTACATATGGTTTATGTCATGCTGATCTAATTGTAAACCGAATATCTAATTCAACCTACTCACATAACTAACTACCTGGTAAAAGTTGGGGGGAAAGTTGGTTGGGGCATAGCCCGTAATACCTAAGAGTACTAAGCAGAAGGGGGTCCACCAGAAACCTAACTCCCTCCTCCAGGATTGTCATTAGAGGAAAAAAGGCAGTGTTACCCCCTCTGTGGAGAACGATATCGCTCTCGTGGCAATACGCGACATCCACGTCATCAGGGATGTTAAAACCTCACCTAAAAGTGGCCAGGGACGCCTCTGAATCTAGAAGAAAAAAAAAAACCCATCCCAGACTCTAAAGAAAAAGTGAATGAAAAGTTGGAAATAAAGAGAATAGGTAGAAAACTTACTTTAGGCTCTAAGAAAGGGAAAAATTCTGGGCTGAAAGATAGTTGCGCGGATGAATGCACGGCAGAGAGGGAATTGTGAGAGTTTGAGAGTGAAAAAGTAAAATGATGATTTGAAGTGAACTATTTATAGGCAACATAGGGAAGTAAGCGACGGTTACCTAGGCAATAATGAAGTTTAATTAGCCAACCTTACAGATACCGATGCAAACTGACGCCTACACCGCCTCGGTACGCGAACCGTCAAGTAATAATGGCGATTGAACCGAACGGCCAAATCCAACACGCCTTTTTAAAAACGCATTAATGAGTTTCTAAAGTGTACCAGACATTGCCTCATCGAACCTCCCAAGTAACATACGCCGTTTGGATTCCTTGATTCTTGCCGAGGTCCGGACACGAATCAAGGGGGGGATATTGTACAGCACCCCATACCCTAGCCCATTTAGGCTTGGGACTCTGACACAAGGATGCAGCCCATAAACCTAGCCCCTCTCTCTCTCTCTCCCTATCCAGAAACCTAGCCCAAACCCGCACAAGCTGCGAGCCTAATTTTTTGCCACCTCGTCCTTGATCGACAAATATTTCCCAAGCAATGAAGTGAACAGCTTCCGAACACGCTATCCCCTACATGTCCGACAGTACCTTTGGAAACATCGTTGTCGAGTATGTCTGCGTCTGTGGGAACCAAGTTCTAAGGCCAGCCTCACCGCATCCCACTCCCACCTAACCACCCACTTAGGATTAATAATACTGGACCGCTCGTTGCACTAACTAGGGAAGCAATCATAGCCTCTCCATTAACTTAGAGCTATAAATGTGAGAAGTTGGGGGAAGAAAGGGGGTTGCTGAAGTTTGCTGGAAAGAGAGAAAGAAAGGAGGAGAAAACAAAGAGAAGAGGGTGATTCACGCAGTGGAGAAGAGAAAAGTGATATCATTAGTTTTACTCAATAGAGATTTCTATTCCTAATGTAATCTACATTCAGTGTACCAAATGTACCCTTAGTTTTGCTTAACCTGCTAGAGAATTTTGACTACTTGGATTGAAAGTATTGATATCATTAGTATAATTGTTTCCCATAAAATGCAAGATTGACATAATTTGCTAGCAAAATTTCCTTTAAAATCTATGAGGAAATATGTTAAACGAGAGGAAAGTTATGTGTACAACACTTTCATAACAAATTTTAATTTGGATCCACTATTCACATCACTTTTTCAACCACTAGTAATAATCTACTACCTAAAATTTGTTATGAAAATAGAAAGCAAATATCAATTATATCAATCTTTCTATTAATCACTAATTTTCTATGTGCATGCCATTAGTATCATTTCAAAATAAACTTTTAATGAGGTTAAACTTTAAAAATAAATTCTCACTTTTATTGCTTTGACTAATCAAAAGATTCAAATCTATAGTAAGAAAGAAACCTAACATATAGTAATGTTATTAACATTCCCACATAAAAAAAACGTTTGACATGAAAAATGTTTAATAAGGAAATATATCAATTGATAGTTTAAAAATGTCACCAATCTGTGTAAAAAATTTCTAATAAATTATCATTATTTGATTTCGCTAAATCATGAGGATGTATGTGATGCATCTTTGAGACATTATGCATGTTTAAACTTTTGAATCCATACATCTATTAATGTTAGTTTAAAAAAAAGGTTTGGGTGCAAAATCATGTTTTTAACTTAAAATTATTATTAAGAATCTTGTAACTTAATTGATGCCTCCGCATGCACAAAGTTCTTAGGAGTTTAAGAAAAAATGGTTCGCATTATTTAAACATATTATAACTATCTCCAAAAAATAAAAAACTTAATTTATTTTATTTATTTAAAAAAAAAAAAAAAGGTTCAGGTCAAGTCTAGGTATCTGCATGTCATAATTCGGGTAGGGATCATGTACAAGTAGTAATCAGATTTCAAAGGTTGAGTATCCATGGGTTAAATGTTTGGGTTGGGTTCAGTTATTCCCGACCCAAACCATCCGTAGTAGATCATGAAACTCCCTGAATTTTTGCCATGTGATAATACATCCTGGAAACCAAAAAAATGTTCCGCAATTTGCAGGGAATGTGTAAGATAGCATTTTCCTTCTTAACCATTGTGTGTTTGGATAGAATTAATTTTTTGGTAACTTATTTCCTTATTTACTTCGTCATTTTAGAGGCCTGCCGCCTGCAGGCAATGTTACTTCACAAGGTGAAAGTTCTTGTGTTTCTTTTTAGAAGTTAGCTCACTAGCCACACCATCTGAAACAACCACATTTGCTCATGGTTTGAGTACAGCAGTGTTTGAGAGCTTAGATTTCATCAGAGCAAAAGAAAGCTGTCAAATTGCAAGCTGAAAAATAAATTGGGTTCAAATTATATTTTATATAACTTTTAAAAATGTTACATCATCATTCAATAATTTTTTTTTTAGATATATATTTTGACAAATTAATTACTACATTAGAATATATTTATTCTTGTATCTTTTATGCTTACAAAATTTGAAGATGATGATAAATTCATAACTATTTTATCAATAAATTAAATGTTTAAAATTCATTTTTTTATATTTTAAAAATATACATAAAACATTTTTTTTATGAATCGAATAATAAATAACATCATATTAATATAAATTTTGGAATGCATGTTTAGAAAAATGAAAACGTATAATTTAATTGTAGAATTTTTTAAATATTAATCTAATAAAAATTTGTTGAGTGGTGTAACACTGAGAAAGACTTAGACCATGTATTTTTAATTTTGGCCTCATTTATTTATATAAAGAGTGTCTTGGTGGCTTGGTGCTAATATGATAGGTTTTTTACCTTTTTATTTTTTAATTGAAAAATTAATTTCTAAAACTACTTCTATTATTACTTATATTACAAATGTTGAATAAATGTAATTGGTGCTACCTCAGCTGAAGAATCTAGCTTCATCACCTACAATAGCTTCCTATGGTGGTTGCTTTGGTGCGGATTCAGTCAGATCCGTTAGTCATGGGCGGTTGATGAACAACCCTACATATAGGGAGATAATCTTTTTCCATTTCTTAAAACCTTCATTCTCTATGTATTGATTAGGAACTTAACCTGTCATATTCTAGATTATGTGGATTGGATTAGAAAAGTCTAGATTATGTGGATTGGATTAGAAAAGTGTACATATATTGTTATTTGAGCACGTCGTATTGACATATTGATTGTTTACTAGTCAAATTTAGCTATATAAATAATTACAATGAACTTCAATTATGATTTGACTAGTTCTTTTATGAGTAATACAAATGTTACTAGTGATTCTTCGTACGTACTTGAGTTATTACAAATGTTGAGAGAGAGAGAGAGAGAGAGAGAACTATCACTATCAATTTTATTACTGGTGGTAAGGGCGAAGCCAAAGGGGGTGGGGGGCGAGAGGGGGCAACTGCCCCCCAACTCCACCAAATATTTCACATAAATACTACTATTAAGAAATCTGCCCCTGACGAAACAAAACAAACCAAACATAAAAACCAAAATACTCCACACTTGATACTTGAGAACAATGAAACCTGATATACTGACACCAAAAGGAAGGGAAAAAAAAGTAACTGCATAGTCTTTAACACTCCAAAGGCTATGGGCCTCTCTAGAAAGGTAACTCAAACAACAATTTTTAATATTTAAACATTGAAAACTGTGGGCCCCAAAAAAAAAACGCGTTTGGTAAGAAATATTTTTTACGAGTGTTTGAGTTACGTTTCTCATTTTAGAGTGTTTAAACACTGAATTTATAAAACTCCTCTTATTTCTTTGTTTTCAAATAACATTGCTCAATGACACTTTTGTAAATAAATAAAAAACTGTAAGTCCCACTGATTAGATTACGTGTCATCACTTAAAATAAAACATACATACCAAACACACAATTATGTTTTTTCACTTTTCAAAAAACGTTATTAGAAATATAGTAACAAACACATTTTTTGCATTATGAGTATTTTAAATACGTATTTTCATAACACTTTTTAAACTATAATTTTCACATCATTTTGAACAACAATATTCAAACACCTCTACTATCATACCAATCTTGTCCCATGCTTTTTTTCCTTATTCCAAATTTACCCTGTATGATCACTCACAGGCTCATGACTACACTTTTTCTAGCTAATCACCTTTTTAGAAAAACTTTCTCAATGCACCTCAACCACAAGTCCACAAGGCTTTAATTACTGGATCCTATAATTTACACATAATAATAATAATAATAATAATAATAATAACAAAACTACTTATGTCCATATACTGAAAAAACCTCTATGTTAAAATTTTTTTTCACTACCATTTTTTTTTTTTTTTTACTTTTTTACAATTACAAATGATGTTGTTTTGCTATAGATCCAAAAAATTAAATACTTTGAAGAATTAAGGAAAAAAAAATTTATATTTTCATATATTTTCTTTAAGCAATCAAGGTGGTGAGATGCACATACAAAATTTATTTCTATAGTCTTATTACTTTTACATTGATTTATCTAAATTAGATATTTAAAATTTATGTATTTAGATTAGTCTCTTATATTAATTGTTATTAATTAACATTGAATTGATTATTTTCGTTCATTTATTTTGATGATATGAAATTAAAAAAAATTACTTTCACTTTTATTTATTTTGATTAACAATTCTTTGTTGTTTTTAATATTGATTAATATTTTTTAAGTTGATTTCATCTTTCAATCTTGTTCTTTTCATCTTGCTCATTTGGACTAAAATTCTAGTTCAGTCACTGATTGGTGGAGTTAGGGCATTAACAACGCATATTTTTGGCTGCCATGATAATTGACAAATTAAACTGCCCTTCCTCTTGCTACTGTTCTAATTAACATGGTTTCAAAGCAAAGATTTGAAATGAATTATTAGGATAGGAGGTATGGGAGGTTAAAATTAGCGTCTGATGATGCCCTTTGTGTTATTGTCAAACGAGAGAGAGGTACTAGTCTCTTTGATATTAATGGTTTATTTGCATGCATGCATGCATGCATGCACACATGCGTGCGTATGGATGAGTCAGGTCGCATATATGGATTTATTATCTTTGCTTTGTCATTGTCGTCGTCATCTTTGCGCATATAATCCTAAATGTTCTTATCCAAAAAGAAAGAATATCTAATGTCTATGAATATGAAAGGGCAATTAATTATTAGGTGCAAGAAACAAGTTCATAAAACACTTGCATTAAGATAGTGTGATATGCATGTACTCATGTAAATAATAATAATAATAATAATAATAATAATAAACATATACATATAATTTCATTAATTATTTAACAATCATTTGCAAAAATAATTTAAATTTGAAACCGTGTTTTGATCAACTTATTAAAGTTTTTGTAAAAGATTTTAACAATATATATATATATATATATATTAGTATGTAACTAAGTCTTTGGATTAGATATGTAAATTTCTTCCTCTTTTTCTTTTTCTTTAGTATTTTTTTTTTTGGGTAAAAAATTAATGCAATTGATTAGCGCATCCAGAACTTAGCTCAATTGATTAAGTATTAGATGCAAATCTTTTTAGTAAATATGATACTAATTACTAATTAAAGTTTAGTTGCCAAAAGTCATATAACTTAATTAGTAGGCACTTCTTTGTATTTCCAATGAAGGTTAAATTCTCTACTCCCGAATATTAAATTAAAAAAAAAGGTTTAGTTGTCTAAGTTCAATTCACCTCTTTAATAAATGTCTTGATCCGATGATAAAGAACTATCATTAAAAGTAGACACTATAGATTAAAACTCTAAAAAAAAAATTACATTTTCAAAATTTGAAAACGAAACTTTAAAAAGGGAAAAAAAAAAACTTTAAAAATGGGGAAAAAAGTGATAGTATCCAGCATAGGGTCATGTCTTTCTTTTTAATTAACTTTAACCAAGCATGCCCACATGAAGTACTTTTCCAACATGAATATACAAAATGAGCACGCCTTGGGCTTGCAAGGTTATCTTCTTCTTTTTTGGCTAGATTTACATTACTTTTTTTTTTTTTTTTTTGGGGTGGGGCTCGCAACTATTCAAAATCCTTATTGTCAAACTCACCACTAAATAATACTGTAGTCATTTTTATCTATTCAACTTTCACATAGCAAATTGCAGGGTGACTTATGTGGCATATTCCATATTGACTATGACGTCCAAATGAATGGGAACTCAAATACGTGGGCACGATGATAGGGATAATTATAAAAGTTTGGACCTGCAAGAACCTGGCTTATTATCTGGATATATACTTACAGCTTCTCTTATCATTTAATTTAATTGACTTCTCGGAGCATCTATAAGAGTATCGTTATTCCGGTATATTAGCTAAAATTTAAAGAATTTATGCACTATTTATTATGCTCCAGTAGATTCGGTAAACCTAGTTTTTTTTTGCTCATGAACAGTAACCTATCAAGTCTGATGGGCTACTATTCATTCTTCAAATTCTTTTTTTCTATTATAATAATTAGGTGTTAAATAAAAAAATGTTAAAAAATATGTAATTAAAAAATAATAAATAATGAATGAAGAAATAATATTTAAATAAAATAGACAATGAGATAGAGAATCTGTTGAAAGGTGTATTTAAAAAAGTGGGTAGATAAAAATAAAAGTCACTATTTATTCTCTAAACCGTACAAAAATTTGATGAATTTGCTGAAGATTGTCTCAAATAAAAAAGCCATTGCTAGATATTTGCATTTCGTCAATGTCATGACAGTGAAATATTGCTACAGCCCTTACGCACAATTAGGCCCATATCTATTCTATCTATCGTTATCTTTAACACATGGGTCCCATTGGATAAGGCAGAACCCACCACATAAATCCCACTCTTTCCTTTCTTTCCCTTTTTCTTTTTTCCTTTTCCTTTTTTCTGGTTATATCCTTAGTTCATTCTATCCAACCAAATATTGTAGCTGCACTTATGTTTGATGATACTATTCCCTTAACTTTGGGAAAATTACTTAATATTTCAAGAGTAATATTTCATTCTTTAACATGACTGGTAGATTGCGCTATGAATTTAATTAGGAAGATTCAGTATTATTGATTTTTTTGATGGTTCAAGGATAACTTGCTCTTTGTAGTTATCCAAATCAAAATACGTTAATAGCACTAGCAACTAGCAAGTAGCAACCAAATGAAATTCCCTCCTGGAAAATACTATAACTAAGGGAAAGTTTTAGAAGTTAGTGTGGAGTGTGGACAACTAATTTGCTGGAGTTTGGTATGAAATGATCTTACGCACGTGCTCTTGCTTTGAATTGCATTTAGAAAACGTGTAATTAGTCACATTTTTGCTATCTAGCAAATTTTATCCCTAATTGTTGGCATTTTTTGAGAGAGAGAGAGAGAATTATATTGAAATCTTATGCTGACATTAGGCACATATTATTTCTCTCCAATTACCACTATGTCTATCTAGCTAATTTAAAATATTGATACTTTGGTATGAGTGGATTTTAGTTTTAATATATTGGTAGAAGTAGATTTTAATTAGTTTAACTGATAAAATCTCTTAATTTCAAATAATGAATTTGAGATCATTTCAAATAAGGAATTTGAGATCAATTCAAATCTACTTAAGAAAAAAAGAAATCTATTAGTGTCCCAGTCTAATTAGAAAGAGCAATAATCATAAAAAGGACATCATAGTTTCAAATCCTATCATATTTATAATTAAAAATATGTTTCTTTTATAGTTAATTATTTACTATAATCTCTCATTATCATACCAAGAGATTAGGTTGTATTTTTCAAGCCCAAATCTTCTATCCAATTTTTCCTATCCCACTCTATCTCTATGCTCCACAAATAAAAAATTATCAAGTTTCCACCTACTTAATTAGATGCTAATTTTCTACCCTCTCTTATTTCAGTTTCCTAAAATAAATAAATTAAAAACCAAGACATACCCACCGGTCACTGCCACTGGTCTAGCACCACCAACCAAAGCCGATGCCACTACAATGGCCACCTACCAACGCCTCATTATTTTCAAATCCATGACTAGGTACACGTATAGAGAAATTGTGTTGTCCTCATCAACTAGTATCTATTCATTGAATCCACCAACCAATGATCTATTTTGGTAGATTGATAAAGTTTATTAGAAAACAAAAAACTAATATCAAGTGACTCTTGGCTGTGATTTTCTTTTGGTATTTAACTAAAATTGTGTTGGATATATACTTTGATATTATTGTCTTAGGAATTTAGGATCCTGCCTTTAATTTGCTTTTGAAATAGAAGGGGATTGTTTCATGATATGGGAGTACGCATGGGTCCATTTGGTTCGATTTTAAGAAGAATTTCAAAATAAAACAAACATTGGCTGCTTAAGAAAACTTTGGTTGAACGGACATCCAACATAGTTGAAAAATTGTACGATATATCGGAACACAAACATAATTGGAGGTAGATAGTCGTTGATGAAAAGGCACCAGCATAAGTTGGTGGTGGTGGTTGGTGGAGCTGTGTTGGTTTTTATTTTATTTATTTTAGGAAACTGAAATAAAAGAAGCAGAAAATTAGTATTTAATTAAGTAAGTGGACATTTGGCAATTTTTTAATTGTGGAGCATAGAATGGGATAAGAAAAGTGTGATAGAAGATTTAGACTCGTATTTTTCATTAAACAAAGATTATGATTAATTCTTATTGTTAAAAAAATATTATAATTTATAAGTAATCGGATCTATTGCTTGAATTCTTTAATTTTAGCTAATGCATTAGGCTCCACAATTAAAACAAGCATGCACACTAAGTAGTATAGGAAACAATACCCATTAGCTAACTTAGAGCATTCACAATGGGAATGCTAAATGCCATATGTTGCCTCTATTTAGCATTTGTCTCTCAAAAACCTCCACCATCTCTTTCTTCATCTCAGTTCTCACTCCCTCTCTGATTCTCTCTCGTTCAAAGCATGCCACCGGAGCTGGGTGGCTGGGTCGGTGATCAATGTCGAGATGGGTCTACGTTAGTGATCGATAGCGGCGATGTGGGGTGGTCTCGATGGTGGCAGTGTGGGTATGGGGTCTGGGTCGATGATCGATGGCGGCGACATGGGGTGGTTTCGATGGTGGTGACGTGGGTCTGGGTCAGTGGGTTTGGGTGGTCTGTGATGGTGGGTTAATTTGATGGGTTTGTATCGGTGAGTTTGTATCTGATGGGTTCATATCGGTGGGTTTTTTTTTTTTTTTTTTTTTTATGGTAAGTCCAACAGTTATATATAATCTGCTCAGAAACATGAATATATATCGGTGGGTTTGTATTTAATGGGGTGGTCTAGGTCGGTGGGTTTGTATCTGATGGTCAGTCTGTATCTGATGGATTATTTCATGGTGGTGGTGGGGGAATTCTTGTGGTAGAGGTGGTGGTGATGGGTGGTTGAAAGAGAGAAACAGCGAGAAAGAGATAAACACTGATGGAGGAGAAGGGTGGGAGAGAGATTGGATTAGTATTATTTTATTAGATAGTTATATTATTTTAATGAATTGAATAGAAAAATAAAAGTTTGGATGTTAAGAGTGTTATAAAATGATATGGTATAAATAATAAAGTAATTTTGAGATGGTAAAATAAAATAGTTTGAAGATTTCAGATGCAAATGCTCTTACAAAATACAAAAATGAAGCCTGCACTAAGAGAACCATCAATGCAGATGAGGACTTGGGGAAAGTTCCAAAATGTTAATCTCCTTTATATTTTATGGCCTCTCCATGTTCATCCTCGTCCTTACTAATCTTTATTATTCTCTAATCATGTTTGTCTTGATTAGTATTTTGATAAATGGGCTTCCTCCTCTTATCATCATTATCATCAGCTCCAAAAGCCTAAAGGTGTTGGATTCTCTTCGGATTTTGAATGACATTGAAGGAAAATGACGTGTACACTGACAAACTCCACAATCCGCAATTCCACATGTTAAGTAGGCCCCAATGTCACATAGGGCCCACAAATGATCCCTCTGGGGCATGCTTTGGATTTTGCTTTTGGGTCCGACGAGAGCATGTTTATAATGAGCTGTTGAGAGTGCCCATCCCCATGGGTCCCCTCCACTTTTAAATCTAGAATTATGATAGCAACATATAAATTGGGCATAATTTTAGGTTACAATTCACCGATGGTTTGTAATTGGTAAAAACGTGCCCTCACATAGTCTATTGACACATTTTTATCAATTATAACTTATCATGTGACAAATTATGGGACAAAATTATGTTCAATTATATGGTATTAAATGATTCTTAAATCCATCTAAGTTATCCTTAAAATGGACCAAAAACTTGGTTTTCATATATTAAAAATATATGGGCTCCACAAGTAGATCCATGATGGCCTTTGCCACTATCTGTACGGTCTTGGCCCTCAGAGATGTTGCATGTAGGGATATTTTATTACAGCTTCATTATTTCTCCAATAAAATTGATATCAAATATGATCATTTTTATTCAATTTGGAATGTTTTCAAAATTTCTATGATTTTTTTTTTTAATTTAGATGAAATTAGGTCTTCACGTGATAATTGAGACAAACACCCACATAAAAGAAAAGTGATTTATAATCAATTTCATTAAATCAAATCAAAATAGTGAGTTAATTTAAAGTTATAAGACTCATTTCCAGCTTTTTAAATTTCTAGAAACAAATTGATTTAGTTCAAATACCCCCTTCCCCTCTCTTTTTCTTTTTTTTGGTGTTAAAGTATTTTGTTTGGAGGCTTTTGGTGTAAATATTAAGCTCTCTGAGAACAGAAAAATGAAAGCAACCGATATTAATTTCCAACATAGTTTTCTGTGAGATTTCCCACCTTTTGGGTTACTTCCTAAGAACATTCAAAACTCAAGTCCAGAAATTTCTTCGGTATGATCGGACAGGCATCCTAGTCAGATTCAAGTTAGTCATATACTATTCAAGAACATTATCTTTTTTAAGATCATAATGTCATCGATTGAGTGATCTTGACCAAAACATGTAATGATAGAGGCGGCTAGAGCATGCCAAGTCACTCTATGTTCTACCATTCAAATGCAAATACAATCAGTTTGTTGGCCAATAAAGAATACTTACAATATCTAAATAGGAGCCAGGATTGTATTTGAACTCAATTATAGAATGCCACATGCAATGAGGATAAGCAGGGATGTGAGATTAACTTTTGGATAACTATATAATATACCACTCGAAAAAGCAGACCAGAAAACTAGGACAAAGTAAGGGAAAAGGCTCAATATTAAAAAAAAAAAAAAAAAAAAAAAAAAAGCTAGAGAATCCCTATCCAATTCCAGCTCAATAATAGAACAAAAAACTCATGTCCTAAAGGGTATCAGGGAAAGCAACAGTTTATTCCTTGATATAAAAGGACAAGCCAGAAACGTCCCTATAGCACCATTGACGGTGAAGATTTTATATCTAATCACTCTCATAGTAAATACAGGATGTGCAGACACTATTTCCATCCAATGGTTAGAGAAAAAACCTGTTTGGTTGGAAATGCCATCTCGTGCTCGTTGTTCACAACAGTGCAGGACAAATGCAATACACCAACTGGGTGCGGTGTAAACCATGTAAACGAACACTACCTTAAAGACAAAGATGAAATTGACATTTTTATGTTGATGAGATCTATTGCAACAAGATGTCACACCTAATATACTAAGAAGTATCGCATTGTGGCATGTCTAGCTATGCTCTCAAGGTGAATGATGACATGCAAACTGATAAGATAGAAGATAATCTGGACTATACTACATCTTCAGTTCATTCATTTCTGTAAATTCATTCTATTCATCAACATTTCAAAAATATGGTTCAATGAAGGTGTGCCTACCAGGTTCCAGTGACAATACGTGACACTAAAGTTTGATGACATTTAACTTATTCGGTAAATTTTGTTGTACACAATTTTGATGTCAAGACTATATATGAATAGATTATATTTATGTGTGTGTAAGAATGCTAAGCATCTGCTAGCTGTACTTCTACACTGTGCAAGCCCTCTGTAGATTGCTGTGCATCTACTGAATTACTATGTGATGCAAGGCCTGCTACTCTCTCTAGATGCTGAAGGTAATCCATCACAACAGGATCAGTCCAAGGAGCTCCGCATGGAGCTTCGTCACCAGCAACCCACCCTAAATGGCCACCTTTGGGTGTCACTATCAACAAACAGTTTGGATTTTCCTACAAAACACCAATGGATATACTTAATTAAAGAATAAAAACAATAAAGAAAACAGAAAGAGAAGAAAAACACAGGAAATTTGCATTTTCTATATTTTTTTTTGTAGTGGAAGTAATAGGGAAGCACATGCCTGGTTAGATTCATGTGATCCAAAGAATATCTTTAAATCAAAGATTTCAAAAGAACTCACCCATAGATTGACAGAATCATGGTATATATCAAATAACAAGATGGCAGTCCTTAATTTTACAGGTGACAATTCAAACTCCAGCATAGGTCTACTCCTTACTTTTTCCCATTGTTAAATAGTCTCTTTATAGTTTAACCATGTTGCATGGAAAACTTCAAATGCAGCAAACTGTAAAATAGTTAAGCAAGAAAAGGCCCACAATACACCTCCAACAATTTTTTTTTTTCTATCTTTCTTCTCCTCCTCTAAATTTCAACAAATTGGGGCAGGCTAAATATCACATAGGAGCATTTTCAAGGTCTCCGTAGACAATTTTATCTTCTTTCCCCAAGTTTGGAATAGATCCTTCAAGGTTATTCTCCCCAAACAAAAGTTATTTTGTTATTTTTTTAATATTGCACTCCAAGCGTAATGAATCAAGCAGCAAGAGAAAGGAATTACATAGGACAAAATGTTCCTGTGGGAGAACATGTTGAGTACTTGATATGCTTAATGAACTTGACTACTCACAAATTTTTTTTGTATTCCCAGGAAATGCAAATTATAATGTCAAATCATTTGGAAGTTCTTTTTTTGAAGTTTCAGGAATACAGAGAGGAGGTTCGTAAGATGTTCCTTGGTCAGGAAGTCACTAACATAATTAAAAATTACTTTAGCAAGTCATACGGAGCAAAAAGATAAAGTCTCAGCTAGTATTACGGTAATTTGGCAAAATCTATATAAGTTTTTTGGGATCCTGTAACCTAGTTTTAGAATAGTAGGTAGTACATAAAAGAGTTATAACAATCAAATGTTGGTTGAGCTATCTTCCAGTGGGTATCAAGATGATGAAATCAAATTGAGGTTATTTTAGCTATTATAAAAGCCAGAGGAATACCAGCATGATGAAGTTGATTCGGATAAGGAATGCATTTTTTTTTTTAAATCTTATTGGTAACTAACACACACATCTGATGGTCAAGAACCACAACCTCCCCAACCTCCTTGCTCTTACAAGGGGAGGAGGTGTCATTTGAGTTAAATCTCATTGATGAAGAAATGCAACATTTTATCTAAATTAAATTACAAGCAGAATAAAGCGATCAACAATCTCCACAAAACATGGAAATTATGCTTACATTCCCAACTGATCAATAAAAGGATGATTAAATAACTTCTTAGGATTAAGAATCAATGTGGTTGGAAATAGGGCCTATGGGCTATGTGGTATTAAGGGAATAAAGTAACTTTTGTACCATAGTAATTTGAAGAAAATATGACCCCAGATGAAGGCATGAAGCTAAAATTGGAGAACAAGATTTTGCAGGAGACCTTGATTCATAAGGAAAAGGCTTTGTGTAGTTAAGATGATAAACAAACTTGAAGGCGGTTAGCCACCTCAGGAATAAGGAACAAACCGTGCCTTAAGAGATTAATAAATTTTGGTATATTAGTATACAGCTTAAGGAAATAGGGAGCAATCCACAAACCTTGATATCTTCACGAGGGATTCCCCTAGCAGGAGCAACTGGATCATTTGCTGCCTGCAATCAACTGAACATGTAAATATATAGCACATGCTGAAGATTGATAACATGATTCTTAAAAGTTTCAATATATTATGCCACATAAGAAGTCAGCAAAAACCAATTAAAGTATAGCATTTAAATCTTTTGCTTCCCTTCAATTAAATCAGTGTACTTCCAGATATTAGATGTAGCCTAATGAAATAAGTGCCAAGATTGCCACACATTTTGATCGTACAGTTTTGCCAGAATAACTTTCATGCCATGCATATCTAAAAGATTGCGCAAGTCCTATGTTATGCCTACGATAATGGAAAAATCCAACACTCATTTGAGGGGTATGCTAATAATATACACACATAATTTACTATATGCAGAAACTTATAACTTCTCTCTCTCTCTTTGTGCGCCTCACCAGACCACTGAAACAATGAATTGAAAAATTCAGTGAACAGCATATTTTTCTTTATGCTTTTTTGGTATTATGTAATGCATAACTCTTGAAAACCATGCAATATATATCAAATGCAACTTCTATTGGATCGCACAAACTGGGATTGATTAACAGACCCAGTACTTAAAACCATAATTTCAGACTACCTCACTCTTGTTCTACAGACTGTCTCAACAAACAACATTTTTATCTCTGCCTAGTGATTCAATAAGGAAGACTTGGCCAATCTTAGTGGCAAATTTAGGATGAGGTTAATCAAAAAGATCACTGATAATCTCTTGCCAGACCTCATCATTACCCAGGACAAGTGGAGAGCATTAAACCAAACTGTATGTTTGTTGTGATTCAAGACATGAATATCAGCTCTAAGGGACAGCCGATATGGCACTTCAAAACATGCATACTACATATTATGAGTGTATTATGCATGTGCACAAAGAAATCATTCCTGCTGAAATAGAAGATTGCAATAATCGGCCTTTTATGTTGAAATATATTCATTGTTCAAAAGGAATCTCCTCCTTCCATATGTAAAGAGTGAAGGGTGAGACAAAAGGTTCAATATCATGCAGGTGCATGTGTAATGTATTTATCTATCAGGAGAGAGAGAGAGAGAGAGAGAGAGAGAGAAAATAAAAAAAAGAATTATAAAATTCATATGCACCAAAAGTGCAAAAATTTGATCTGCCAGAGATGCTCATACAGTTCAACATTAAACGTGAGGTTCAGGAAATATGATTTTAGAATAAGTAGTAACGAAATTACCTGAATGCAAAGCAAAGGTATTCCAACATGTTTTACTGAGTCTGAACTATTAGAATTGGAGTAGTAGTCATCCACTGACTTGAAACCAAATGAAACTGCAAGGTATAAGAGGTGACATATTCTTATAAGATCATGACATACCTTTATATCCATAAAGGAAAATTCACTTTCATGTTCAAGAAACACATACCACGAGTTAGTGCATCATCAAAGTACCTAACAAACTTTGCATTGGCTGCTAGTTGGACATTGAATTCACCGCCCATGTCTTCAAAGAGAAGAGCATGCCTTAAGAAACAAGAGATTTCAGATGATACTTTCTACGAACATAGAAATCCATTTCAAGCGTATATAAATAGATAGAACATAAAAGAAATTTAACAAAGTATTACTTCTTGAAAATTTTGCGGAGAGAACTTGCGAGAGCTTTGTCATAGAAGCCATAACGGAAGTCCTCACCTGAATTGACCAGATTGAAAGGATTACACAAGGACACAGCACCAGAAAGAGGGCAAGTATGAGATTCCTGCAAGTAAAATAAGTAGATTTGCAGTAAAGTGGAAAGAAGCAAGCAAAAACAATCCAGTCCAAGAGTGGCTCCTTACAACCAGACCAATAAAATATAATATTCTTCACCAGAAAATGATAACTTTAGGCTGGTGGTATTCAAAGTCACATGAGTGTAATTAGCTCAGCTCAAAACTCAACATGTTTACTTTTAACATTCCATTCTTCAAATGTCCCACAATATCAGATATGTGGCATAAGTGTAAACATACAATCTAGTACTATTACTGAATAGAATAGGTAGCAAATATGTGACAGGGGAACAAGTTGAATGCACCAAAAGGAAATTAGGAACAAATTAAGGCAGTGAGAAATGAACAGATCTGCCTATGATCTAATGGAAAATATCACCTAAGGTAGAGCATAATTGGGGAAAAAAAGGAGAGTCAAGTATTCCACCTCGTTTTTTTAGATTTTTAAGGAATTGATGAGTTTAGTAGAGCAGAAAATAACAGAATTTTAGCCTCAAACTATCATTATGCAAAATTAAAACCAAATTCACATTTTTCATAAGCTATTACTTATTATTCATGGAATAAAATATAGAGAATGAATTTAAGAAAGCAAAACAGTTGGTACAAGAATATATATTTATTTAAAACACTCAGCTAAACACAAGGTATACGGGCAACTTGGTCTCCCAAAAAAAAAGAGGGGGAGTTAAATGGGTTATCCTACCTCGCCCAAATAACGAACAAGAATGTTGGCCCCCATAGACCAACCAACAGCATATAAATTAGCTTTTGGGTATGAAGTCGCAACATGTGCCACTACTTCACGCATGTCTCCTGTAAATGAAGCTGAAAATAACTGCATCAACAGAGTGATAGTTATCACCTATACTATAGAAGCCTCTCAGAAATCAAATATTGTATGTATAATTTCAAGCTCGGGACAGTAGCAAAAATAAAGAAACAGAGTCTTGCACTGCAAGTATTACCTGAGGAGTGGTGACAGGGCTATTGCCACAACCTCGGTTATTGAACACCACCACACGCCAACCTTTACTTCTTGCTCTAACCAACATGTGCCTCACATACGTGTTCTCACTCCCTCCTGCTAAACCTGGCTGTAACCATCCATTATAACCATGGAAGCTAAATAAGTAAATGCCAAACTTCTATTTTGATCTCTCAGTTATGTGTTGAAGCTGAAAGTAAATTATGAAATCATATAAATCACAACTCCTTTGAACTCTTTCTTCTTGTATTAGTAAGGTTTAAACTAAACTATAAATTGAATAATTGGATTTGTAAAAGCAATATCACAGAAATCAAGAAGTGTGGAAAGGGATTGAATTAACACAATCAATAATTAAGCAACAAAATTGAACTCTGACATATATATATATATATATATATATTTAAAGCCAAAACTCGGAGAAAATCCAATTAGTTCTCAGATTGGATTTCAATTGTGGGCTAATTTTGCGTCATGTGCTTGGATGCATGAACACATATACGGGTAAAGGTATGGGTACAGGTATGATTTGACGACACGAGCAATTTTTGAAAAATTATAATATGATACGACAAATTTGACAATGTTACGATACGGATACGACACGGCCATGGCACCCCAAATGAAGCATCCGTGCATCCTAGGTCATGTGTCCCAAAAAATTTTCTTAATTTTGGTGCTTTGAAATAAATGATATGTTTTGGTAGAGCAGAAAAAGATCATAAATCTCTTGTAGAGTTTAAAGATGACAAACAAAGTTTATCCATAATTAAATGAGACCAGAGATAATCTATTTTTAATGTTTTTTACTTTTTCTTTACTGTCCTTTATTCAAGTTCAATTTTTTTTCCTTAAAATTTAAGAAGTTACAATTTCATCTCGAAAATTAATATATCAATTACATTCTCCCTTACCTTTTTAAAGAAATTGCATTTTGATATAGAGTACACAGTAGAAATTATACTTTCAAATACAAAATTATAATTTCCTCTAAACTTGAGAACAAAATTTATAATATACAGGACAAAATTGATATTGTATGAAATACACTCAAATTTTGGCCACAATTTTTTTTTTTTAATCTAAAAAACATCTTAAAAAATTGGCATGAAAATTAAAAATAAGAAAAAGTACATATGGGTAATAGGAATTTAAATGAATAATTCGATACTACAAGAACGGCATATATGTTAGACCTTTTTTTATTTTGTTGAGAAATAATAAAAAGTAATGATCGTTTTGATCATGTTTTCAAGCAAAATAACATAAAGAATTATTTATTTTATATCATATTGTTACAATTCAAAATATAATATATATATATATATATATATGAGATGGGCTCAAGTTGCACATTTTTTTAAACTATTTTATTTAAGTAGATTCAACGGTCAAAAAAAGACTCATTACTCTCTCTCTCTCTCTCTCTCCTCCATGGCCCTTCCACCTCCATGGCCAGGTTGTCGGCACCAACCAAAAAAAAAGCCATAGCCGCCAAACTTTGTTGAATAACACAACTATTGCTTTTAGTTGTTTTTTATCTCCACGTTTCTAGACTTTGTCGTAGGTATTGACAGCTGACTGTGCTCACAATCTATGTGTTGCTCTATGGCCGCCTTTATCTCATTCTCAGTGGAATTGAAAAGGAGCTGAGTACTAAGCGAGATCTTCAAAATAAGCCTCTTAAGGAAGCGCTTGCTTCTCAGTCTTTTGTGCAAATTGGATTTCTCCTGTTCTTGCCATTGATGATGCAAACTAGTTTGGAAAGTGGATTCCGTAGCGCGTTAACTGATTTCATATTAATGCAATTGCCATTGACGGATTTCATATTAATGCACGTACAGTTGGCTCCTGTCTTCTTCACATTTTCTTTGGCAACGAAGACCCACTATTATGGAAATACATTGCTTCATAGGTTAATAAGGTACAGGAGTACACCACTGCGCATCCTTAGTGTGACAGTCACTCCACAAGTATAAATATTTGTGAAGTGTAGGAGGTAAGAGTTAGGGTTCAAGTCTCCATGAGGAAACTTCACACACATATATACTTAAATTAAGTTAGAGTAGAATTTCTATCTATTAGGCTAGAGTAGAATTTTTATTTTGTATCAAAAAAAAGATACAGGGGTACAGGTCGAAGGCCTTTTCCGGTCAATGTTAAATTTTCTGAGAACTACAGGCTCTATTCTCGCAGCCATTTTATTATGGGCATTGAACTGACGATTCTGCTTCTTGTGAACCAAATATTGGGCCAATCACATAGAGGTGCAGTTTCCCATTTCCTGATCATTTTATCAGTATGGTTCATGGTGGGAACGTGGCTTTTTGCTCCTTTCCTCTTCAATCCATTCGAGTTTGAGTGGCAAAAAATTGTTGATGACTGGGCAGATTGGAATAAATGGATAAGCAACCAAGGAGGGATAGGTGTACCTCCATATGAAAGTAAAAGTACTTTGAGAGTCTTTCAATGTGAGAGTTTGGTTTCCGCGTTCGGCGTATGCGTCTTGCACTGTTCACGTTTTGCCTCTTTTTTTTTTTTCTTTTTTTTTTTTTTAAAAGCCGCTTATGTTGACTTTGGGGCCAAAATTTGTTGTTGTGAACAGTGCATGCACTGTTTATACACTGTGCATGCACTGTTCACGTATTTAAAAATATTAAAAATGGACCCCACAACACTATTCACACATTTAAAAATTATTTTGCTACAGTGTTTTCAGTTTTCAGTTTTCAGTTTCAGCAACAATAAGTTTAATCCAAACAGACCAATACCTAAGACAAAGTCTAGAAACGTGGAGATAAAGAACAACTAAAAGCAATAGTTGTGTTATTCAACAAAGCCTGGCGGCTGTGGCTATGTTTTTTGGTTGGTGCCGACGAAGGATTTTTTGGGTTTAGAAATAAGTATGGAATTTATTAAATATTGGAGAATAAATGAAATTAATTAGAATATTAGTATTAATGAGAGTTTTTTTTTTAATATTTAAATCTAATAGTTTAAAAAATGTGTAAGTCTAAAGAATTACATCATATGTAACTCTAAAAAGTTATATCATGTGTAACTTGAACCCATATATATATATATATATATAAAATACTAAAATCCAATAATCCAAGTGTATGAGTGAGTTGGCGCAATAAACAATCATAAATATGTGAGTAACATTTTCGATTAGATGATAACACTCGAGAATTCTATCCAATCATAAAATATAATAAATATAAATAATGACATAACTTCTCAGTTGGCACAATAAACAATTTTTATTATAAATATAAATATGTTGGTAATTTTATGGTACACATCTTTTTTTATGAGAAATGATATATCTACAACATTTTTACAATATTTTTACAACAAATCTTAAGAAGCAGGTAATTACTGGTTGTTATTATTTGGGCAAAAAAATAATCTTAGTAATAGGTTCAAATTTGAACCAATAACAACTAATCACTTGTGATTTGTTGTAAAAATGTTTTAAATGTAGCATCTTTTTTTTTTATATATTATAAATATCTAATATTAATCATTTATCTATTATTATAAAATATGTATTATATATAAAAAACAATATTCTACAATAATAACCAAGTTAAATGTTCTGTACGAGAAAATATCTCTTAAACTTGCTTCACAAAAGAGCTACATTTTAACGCCTGTCACTTAAAATTTGTTGTAAAAATATTGTAGATATATCATTTCTCTCTTAATTTTATCAATATTCCCAAAGTTAGATAACGTTTGGATTTAAAGTTTACCCATCAATGTATCACATTTTAAGAGAGGTATTTAAAAATTTTTAAACTAGGATAAAAAAAAAAAAAAAATTTATCTCAAACTTTAAGGGTACTGTTGCAATTTAGTATTAAAATAAAATAAAATTCAGTTTTTTTTTTTTTTTTTTTTTTAATTTTATATCAAGAACTGAAAAGAGTAAAAGGTACTGATAAAAAGAGTAAAAACGGGACTTACCAGTAAAATGAGGAGAGGAGAGGCGGGAGGCAAGTGACGGTCGTCGCCGGAGACCCAATCGAGTGCGACGGAGCCGTTATCTTGGGTGCGGATGCACTCACGGCGGAGCTTGACGTCAGGGAGGGACCGAAAGTAGGCGGCGTAGACGGTCTCCACGTGGCAGTTCCACCCGATTAAAGGAAACGGGTTGTACGGAAATCGGGTCAGGGTCGAGTTGAGAGCCGGCAGGACTGACTCCATTGCTCCGCCTATGATTTCCAGCGCCGGATGAGCCTGAGCCTGAGCCTCGTGGTGGTGCTGCTGACTTGGCATTGCGGTGACGTGGACGGCTGAGATTTTGTATGGGGCTTTCGTTTTGGTTTTGGCGTTGATTCGGGAGAGTAATTGGGTTGGAGGGAATGTGATTGGTCGGTGATTGTATAAGGGAGTCACTGGTGGGGCCCTCGCCATTTTTACCGCTCTTTTTTTTTTTATGCGAGTTTTTTATTTTATTTATTTTGGGAAAAATTAATGAAATATGAATTTATTTTTTTTTTTGTAGGAAAATTCCGGTAACACGGAAATTGTTGCCAAAATTTTCAACGAAATTGTATATTTTAGTAGTAAGATTAAGTTTGTGAGAGAATATATAAATTTTTCAGAAAATTTAGTGACACCAAAATTGTTACCAACCTTTTTTTTTTTTATTGAAATTGTGTAATTTTTTGTGTTGCGATAGCTATAATAAGATATAAGTTTGGGAGAGAATATGTGAATTTTTCAGAAATTCTGGTAACACCCAAATTGTCGCCAAATTATTTTTTTTATTATCAAAATTATGTATTTTTTTTTGTGTTCTGATTTGTATAATCTTATGTTGTGATGGGTTCTGGCAAGATAATTTTGTAAGAAAACATGTAAATTTTTCAGAACTTACGGTATGAGAGTGATCGATAGATCGACGGCTATAAGTGGCAAATTCCCCTTTGCTGCAACAGCATTCAGATTTTAGAGTTGGCAGTGTTTGGTGCTAGAAAGAGAGCGATTGCAAAGTTAAACAGATCCAGAGTCTGATAAAACTGGGTCTGGGTCTTGAATATATATATATATATATATATATATATATATAAAATAAGTTTCAGACTTTCAGAGCTCAATGTGACGGTGGTCTTGTATTTGGTTCTATGAGTGCAAAGTGCAATTGGCACGAGTTTTGGGATGTGGTTGGTGATTGGCTCCTAATTTGGGAAGAGGCGTGAATGTTGGGCAATGTGCTGTCTGTCTGTGCTGCAAAGCTCTTATTTGCTAACTTTGTCCTACAAATGATGGCATATCGTGTGAACAACTTTTTTTTGTTTTTGTTTTCTTGCCTAATATAAGTCCACCTGCCCCAAGATATTGACTACTGACTTCACCGACCATCCATATTCCATATCTAAAATGTTAAAAATGTTAGTTATTACGACTAGATTGGGAAAATCATTGACGTAATGAATTTCTCAATAGAAAAAGTGCTTCCAGATATGAAAGAAAAGTTTAGATGTTAGTAGGATGACAAAGATTGATCATCATAGAACAGATACCACAAATTTCAAATCTTATCTCATATATATATATATATATATAAATAAAGAAAAAGGCTAAATGCCTATGTCTTTGAGATAAACAAACTCAAGTGACCTTATAATATATTGTAAGATAAACTTTTAAGACATCACAATTTTACATGTCAATATTCTAAAATATTATTTTTTTAATTGAGTTTAAATTCTTTAAATTCTATCATATATTTAAACTCTCAATCAAAATTTTGCCAAATCATATTTTCTTTAAATGATAGAATTGTTTTTTGTTGAGAAACAATATCTATTTAAATAAAAATTAGAATAAATAGTTCCACATACAAACACAATCATAGATTCATAAAAATATCTATAAATAATTACATAATTATATTTTTAATAATTTCATTTAAAAACACAATCATAATTGTGGGGGTCAAGATCTAAAACACAAACAGATATTTAATATATGGTCTAAGTTAAATGACTTGCACAACTAATTTATCATTAAAACAAGGTAAAAATTTCACAATGGGAAACTCAAACAACTTATTAAGCCAAAATGAATAAAGATAAGATGTTTTACTTTATACAAATTGTTTTCTCGAGGAGTAGGGAATGAGCAAGAAAAGGAAAATACAACATGACTCTCTTCCCTCAATTCTAGAGTTTCTTCTTTGTATTTTTTTATCCTCTTTTTCTGTTGCAACCTCCTCTTCTTTTATAGGCAATCTCTCCAGCTAGCCTACTCCCAACCGGATTTTTTTGAGATACTTGTCTCATCTTCCATTGGTTCTCCCCCATTTTCATAATAAAACAAGACTTTTGGGGGGAGGGGGTGTCTATATTGTTCAAGTTGTCCTATATGTATTTAATGTGGAAAAAATTACGTAGAGAACCTTTCATTAATGCGGAGGTAACGATCTCTGTGATCCTTATCCCTTTTAGGGGGTTTCCCGAGGTATATTTGGTGAGAGTGGCATCTTGACTAAAGAAGGGAATTGGTTCCTCGGGAATCTTCCTCTGTCCACTATAAGGTCACCCATGTTTATGACCTCGAACAAGAGTTTCAGTATTGGTGGCATACTTAGAATTCCGCGGGAATCGTATGGGTATGTTTCCTTTTATTACTCATAGAGATAGGCCTAGCCCATCTTTTCAAGTATGATCCTCCAAGCCCTTTGGGCCTCCGTTCGGAATTGAGTTCATCTCCCATACAATAATAAATACCTTTTTTTTAGAAAATAAATATCTATTAATAACTACCATAATTATCAATTTCATATAAGTGTCTGTTTGGGAACAGTTTAGTTAGTTGAAATTGAAAACTTTTTACTGAAAGTATTGTAAATAAAGCTAAAAGATAGATAAAATAGTACAATGGGACTCATGAATAATATCAAAAAGTGCAATGGGATTTGTAAGGGCGGTATTTGAATTCAAAGCCCAAAAATGAAAAGGACTAAGGCCCAAAGAGCCCAAAACAATGAATTTGTAGAAAATGGGCTAGAAACTAAATTCTAATGAGTTTGACAACAATCACAGTAGGCCAAACGGTACAATAAAGTAGGAATAAACATTTTTATGCAAGGAAAATCCTCCTCGGCAAAGTCCGAGGAAAACAGTTCTTATATATTTCTCTTGGACTTAAGCACAATTATTGTTCTTGTATGTACAGTCTTTCTTTCTTTTTTCTTTTTTTTCTTTTTTTTTTTTTCAGATTCTCAGATGATCCCCTTGTAATGGGGTTTTTTTTCTTTATATTTCCCTACTTTACTTCATCTCAGATGATCAAATTGGTGGTTTTGATCCTTGTCCCATTAGCCCCTTCCTGAAATCTTTGTGGGTAGCTATAAGGCTGAATGTTACTGTTTAGGTATCACCTTCACATTAATGCGGCCAGAGAGTTCGCTACAGAGCATTCAATGCGGTGGTAGCAGCTTTCCCCTAGATATTTCTCAATTTTCCTTTATCTTATTCCCTTTTAGTGCTTATCCTTACTAGTATGATCGTCTGGCATGTTGTTCTTGATTAAAGGTCGGACCTTTGTCCTCTGCTCTACTTTGCCGAGGAGGTATTTCTCCCTGGACTATAGTCCCAACCCCTCATGACCAAACTTCTTCCACGGAATATTAACTTGAATGCCCCCACTAGTGTTTACTTGTCCTCGGACGTTTTAATGTCCTTGGACACAGCCCACGGCCCAATATCCGTTTCTGGGCCATTTATCCCTACAATAGCCCCTTGAAATTCCACTCTTTTGCTCCTTGGAAAAAAAGGGGGATTTCGATATTCCAGTAATTATTCTGCTCTACTCTTACATCATCTCTTTCTGTGCAGGTGTCTTTTTAGCTGCCCAAAAGCACGCTCCTGACGTTTCGGCATTCGGGACGCATTTGCATTTATTTCCTACGGTGCCATGTTCCCCACGTTCTACGGTACAATAGAGATCCTGCGGTGGAAAATTTTACGAGGACTTGGGCGGGAATTGTCCCGCTTACTTTTTCCCCTCATATATATGTTGCTTGAAGCTTTCAATTGCTTTACTTTTTGCATCTTCAACTCTCAAGAACTAGTCCGAAGAGCTCTCCTTCTCTTCCATAAGTTACCCTTAGCATTTCTTTTTTAAATTTAGAACCCTTTCCTTCTATAATTGTCTTCATAAAAGGAAGGATGAGAATCTCCATGGGTAGGGTGACTAGGGACTACCTCATCACTCATAAAGTCTCCTCTAACTCTCCCCTACCTAGTGTGCCCCTAACATGTTTAGGATTCTAAGTAGTGTAGATGCCCTTAATGAAAGGATGAATGTGAACCTTATTAACAGTCTTGGCCTACCCATTCTACTGTGGGTATGCTGGAGTTGAATATCTATTCCTAATACCCAATTCATAGCAGTACTTCCTGAAAGCTTTACTATCAAATTTAAGCCCATTATCTGAGATGAGGGTGTGAAGAATCCCAAATTGAATGATAATGTTCTTCCATACAAACTTCTTTACATCCACATCCATAATATTATTTAGTGGCTCAACTTCTACCCACTTCGTGAAGTAATCGGTGCCGACCAGAAGTCATCTCCTATTTTCTGCTGCCTTAGGGAATGGTCCTACAATATCCAAGCCCCACTGGACAAAAAGCCATGGGCTAGACAGAGGATTAAGGACACCTCCTGGCTGATGAATGTTTAGAGCAAATCTCTAACATTGGTCACATTTCTTCACATACTACTATGCCTCTTTCTGCATACTTGGCCACCAATACCCCTAAGTGAAGGACTTGTGGGATAGTGATCTGCCCCTTGTATGGCTTCCACAAATTCCCTCATATAATTCTTCCAAGAGTGGCTCCACTACTTCGAGATGGACACATAACAAGTATGGTCCAGAAAAAGAACGTTTGTACAACTTTTGCTCCTCGGACAACCAAAAACAAGGAGCTTTCCTCTGTACTTTATCTACCTCTCCCTTTTCCTCGGGCAGAGTACCTTATTAGAGGAACAGAACTATGGAATCCATCCAACTAGTTCCTACCCTAATCTGATGAATCTGGACCTTCTCCTTCTTCACCTCGATGGGCATATACAAATCTTCAACCAGTATAACTCAAGGTAAACCTTGTGCCGAGGAAGTTGCCAAAGTAGCCAAAGAGTCAACTTGTGTATTCCAACTCCTCGGAATTTGCTACAAAGTGAAAGATTCAAAGTCTGATTGCAAGTGCCTAACTTGACTTAAATACTCTTGCATTCTCAAATCCCTAGCTTCCAACTCTCCATTTACCTGGTCCACGACTAACCTTGAATCCGAGAACACATCCACTGCCTTCCCTCCCATTTTCTGAACCATGGCCATCCCTACCAACAAAGCTTCACACTCAGCCTCATTATTCGTAGCTGAGAAACCTAGCCTTAATGATTTCTCAATAATAATTTTTTCTGGGGACACCACCACTAACCCCACTCCAGTTCCTCTTTTGTTAGCTGCACCATCAACGTACAATTTCCAAGATAAGGGTCCCTGCAAGGAGATTGTTTCAACTAATTTTCCCCCTAGGTTCTGGTTCTCACCCTCCACTTCCAGTGGAGATTCAGTAAATTCAACCACCAAATCTGCAAGGACCTGGCCCTTGATAGAAGTCCGAGGCATATACTTGATATCAAATGTTCCTAAAATTGTTCCCCATTTGGCAATTCTCCCTGTGTAATCAGCTCTCCGAAGTAACGATTGAAGAGGAAGTTAGGTTAAAACTACAATTGTATGAGCTTGGAAGTAATGAGAGAGTTTCCGTGTAGCATGTACCACCGCCAAGATAGCATTCTCCAGTGGCAGATAATGAACCTCTGCCTCGTGCAAAGACTTGCTCACGTAATATACTGGTCGTTGTACTCCATTGTCCACCCTTATCAGTACTAAGCTCACCGTATGAGAGGCTACAACAATATAGGCAAAAAGAACCTCTTCCTCTTCAGGCCTGGACATAATGGGTGGCTAAGAAAAATATTCCTTCAACTGCTGAAAGGCCAAGGCACACTCTTCGGTCCACTCAAATCCCTTCCACTTGTGTAACAACTGGAAAAAAGGCTACACCTGTCTGCTGACCGAAAAATGAATCAGTTCAGGGCAATAATCATCTCTGTCAACTTCTGGACTTCTTTGGGATTCCGAGGAGGCTGCAAATTGTTAATTGCCTTAATTTGATTGGGGTTGACTTCAATTCCACTATGAGTGACCATATGACCAAGAAATTTTCCCGAACTAATGCCAAAAGAACACTTAGAAACATTAAGACCTAGTCTATGCTTTCTCAATATTTCAAAAATACTTTCGAGGTCATTCACATGCTTGAGCTCTACTTTGCTCTTCACCATCATATCATTTATGTAGACTTCAATGTTTTTGCCAAGTTGAGGCTCGAACATCCTAATCATTATCCTCTGATAAGTAGATCATGCATTCTTTAATCCAAAGGGCATCACTTTGTAGTGGTAATTCCCAGTGGGCGTAACCAAAGCAATCTTCTCATAATCATCCAAAGCTAACGGTATTTGATGATACCCTTGAAAGGCGTCCAAAAAGCTCATCCGAGGATGACTCACAGTTGCATCACCAATTGATCTATCTGAGGCATTGGGAAGGGGTCTTTTAGGCAAGTTTTGTTTAAATCAGTGAAGTCTACACATACTTACCACTTCCCACTTTTCTTCTTTACCACCACTGTATTAGCCAACCATTCAGGGTAAAACACTTCTTTTATTGCCCCTGCTCACTTAAGTTTGATCACCTCCTCCTTAATAGCATCAGAATGTTCCTTAGAAGAGCGCCAAGGTGGTTGCTTCTTAGGAGCGATAGATGGATTAACATTTAAGTGATGGCAAATAAAATTTGGATCCACCCCAGGAGCTTCATAAGCATTTGACGCAAACACGTCAACATTCTTCCTGAGTAAGACACTCAGTTCTTCCTTCTCCCGAGGAGGTAATTGCACTCCTACTTAGAAAAACTTCTCCTCGTCATCATCAATAACAATTTTTTCCAACTCTTCACACTTTACCCCTTCTACCACCACATCCGTGGACAAAAGCACTCTACTTAATTGCTATAAATCCCTCTCTGCAAAGGTCGAGGATTCACCTCCAGTCTGATGCCTAATTGCAACCACTAAACACTGTTTGGCCATAGATTGACTTCCAATCAGCTCCTCGACTTGATCCCCTAATAGATACTTCACCTTCAAGTGCAAGGTGAAAGACATAGCCCCTATTGCATAAAGCCAAGGTCTTGCCACATTAGCAGTGTAGGGGGAGTAGGCATCTACCACAATGAAGTTCACTTCCACGACATCTTGCCCTGCCTGAATAGATAATCTGATTTAGCCCTTCGGGAAGACTGTTTTCCCATCAAACCATATTAGAGGAGAATCATAGTAGGCCAGGTCCTCAGACTTCAGCTTCAGCCCCCTATATAAATCAGGGTACATAATCTCTGCCCCGCTGCCTTGATCTACCAAAACCCTCTTCACATCCTACCCTCCAATCCTGAGGGTAACCACCATGACATTGTCATGTGGCTACATGGTTCCCACCTTATCTTCATCAGAGAAGCTCAAAGCTAGTCGGACTTCCACTATACCCCTCTTAGGATCAAAGGTCAGGTCTTCTGCAAATCCAGGCTACAGACATCACCCTGAATGGATGGGAATCAAACCCTATTAGAGGAGAATCATAGTAGGCCAGGTCCTCAGACTTTAGCTTCAGCCCCCTATATAAATCAAGGTACATGATCTCTGCCCCGTTGCCTTGATCTACCAAAACCCTCTTCACATCCTACCCTCCAATCCTGAGGGTAACCACCATGGCATTGTCATGTGGCTACATGGTTCCCACCTTATCTTCATTAGAGAAGCTCAAAGCTAGTTGGACTTCCACTATACCCCTCTTAGGATCAAAGGTCAGGTCTTCTGCAAATCCAGGCTACAGACATCACCCTGAATGGATGGGAACCAGTCCTTCTTGGGGCTGCAAGAATAACACTAATTGTCCCCAAAGGCAGTCTTGTAGAAACATCTCTCTGATGTCCCAGCCCTACCTAGCTCCCCTGTTCGTTGGGCTGACACAAGAATTGCTTTAACTTCCTAATTTTGACTAGCTACTCCAGATGATCCCATAAAGTCCTACATTCTTCTGTAGTGTGCCCTCAATCTTGGTGGTATTGACAATGAAGACTTTGGTTGCACTTTATGGGGTCTCCACCCATCTTATTTGGCCACTTGAAGTATGACTCATTTTTTAGTTTCTCTAAAATTTGGTGCACAGGCTCCCTAAACACAGTGTTGACTACTTGGGCAGTAGTAGATCCAGTATGCCCAACAAAATCTCTCCTAGGTCGATTGTTATTGTACCTCTCTGACCTGAAATCTCTCTGGTCTTGGGGAACTACTTTGGCCTTCCCCTTTCCTTGCTGTTGGTCCTCCTTGACCTGTTTATACTCATCAATACAATCCATAAGCTGGCGTACACACCTAGCAGGCTTTGTTATAGATTTTTTTAAATTGTGCTCGGCAGACAAGCCGACCTTGAACGTCCTTATTGCCACATGGTCAAAATTCTCATCTATCTCATTAAACATTTCCCAGTACCTGTCAGAATACGTCTTCAGGGTTTCTCCCTATAGCATGGTCATAGACAACAGGATATCCAAGGGCTGAGGAACCCTACTGCAAATAACAAAGCAAGCCCCAAACGCTCTGGTAAGCTCCTTAAAGGAGTTAATTGAACCTTCCCTCAAACCATCAAACCATCCCATCGCCACTAGCCCCAAGCTGGATGGGAACACCTTGCACATCAAGGCTTTATTCTTTGAGTGGACAGTCATTCTTTGGTTGAAGTGGCTGATGTGCTCCACAGGGTCTGCTCTACCATCATACATGGTAAATGTTGGCTGAGTAAATCATCGAGGAAGTTTTCCTCCCTCAATCTTACGCGTAAATGGCGACTTAGAAATTTGGCGTAAGCCCTTGCTCATAGCATCATTACCCAGGCCCCTGTGAGGTGGACTTTTGCTTCTCCACCTATAATGGCAATCCTCATCACATGAATAAGACTCATTAATGGGGGTCCTAGATCTGGGCCTGTAGCTACCATCATCATCATCATCAGAGGAAGGCTTTGAACTTGAGGGAGTCCCTTTACGTTGCTTCCAACGTAATTTCCTCTGCAAGTGGTCTATCTCCAACGGCATGTTCCTGGTGTTCTCTCCATGAAACACGTGACTCCCACTACTAGACTGGCTCCTACTGGTGTGAGTGGTGTGTATACTGACTTCATGATCTCTCTTTCGCTCAAGATTGAGAAATTGATCTTGATGTTGAGATCCCACAAATTCTTCACGATTTGGCCGAGAACCTACCATGGTTGGAAGATGAACTCAAGAATATTCAATTTCTCACAGACGACGCCAATTATAAGGGCGGTATTTGAATTCAAAGCCCAAAAATGAAAATGACTAAGGCCTAAAGAGCTCAAAATAATGAATTTATAGAGAGTGGGCTAAAAACTGAATTCTAATAAGTTGGACAATGTTAAGACACTAGCTAAATGAAGGGCATTTAGAATTGATTAGCATTGTAAATGGGTGGTTATGTCAGTTTTGTTAGTTGGTAGCTGTTGGGTTGTTATTAGTTGGTTAGTTTGTTGGTTTTGGCGGGAGACTTGTGAAAGGTATAAAGATGTGGAATTCTGATGTGTAAAGGTATGAAAAGAATTAATAAACTTCTTCCCACTTTCCTTTCAGTCTTGCTCTCCCTCTATTTCTGATTAGGAGGTAGTTACCCTCAAAGTAACTGTTCATTTCCAATTCTGTTCCTTCTCTCTTTCTTTCCCTATTCTCACTCTCCACTTTCTGGATTATCCAAACACTTAACAATTGGTATCAGAGCCTATGTTCCTACAGCCATGACTGAAACGAGATCTTCGTCCTATATCAATGAATCTTTATCTTTTCTCAAAACCACCACGGACCACCATGCTCATTCGTTACAAGAGATCAATCAACAACTGAATGCAAACACTCAACAATTGAATACCAACACTCAACAATTGAATGCCATCAGTTTAGCCTTGCAGAAACTCACTGAAGCAGAAGAATAGAGACAGCAAGTTGCATCATTGAAGTCTTCCTCTCAGACTCCGAGCACTCCAGTTTCGCACGCTCTGCCTTTCTCAAATTCATCAAGGAGTGTGAGACTT
Organism: Quercus ilex subsp. ballota; assembly: GCA_032727855.1. NCBI lineage: Eukaryota > Viridiplantae > Streptophyta > Magnoliopsida > Fagales > Fagaceae > Quercus > Quercus ilex. The sequence goes on from CM064909.1 coordinate 32,198,027, forward strand.
GATTTTCCGCGATTCAAAGGAGATGACCCTGCTTCCTGGGTGTACAAGGCCAATCAATATTTCAATTTTTATCAAACACCATTGTGTGAAAAATTGTTAATGGCCTCATTTCACATGGATGGTGATGCCCTGATTAGGTTTCAAGATAGTGATGAAAATGGGATGTTTGTGACTTGGGAAGGGTTTGTAGAAGCCTTGTTGACACGATTTGGAAGCACTGCATACGAAGACCCTATGGTATCACTCACAAGATTGAAGCAATCAAGTGGTGTGGTGGTTTACAAAGGGAAATTTGAGGCTTTGTCAAATAGGATTAAAGGATTGTCAGATGGTCACAAACTGAGTTTTTTTTTTTAGTGGTCTTAAAGACGAGGTGCGATTACCTGTGAAGATGCTCAACCCTAAGAATCTCAATGAAGCTTTTGGGTTGGCTAAAATCCAAGAAGAATATCTAAACAGTAGCCACAAAAGTCAGAGGTCTACAATGGTGGATTACACTAAGCCTTCCATTTTGGGTCCCAAGCCTGAGATGAAGGTGGAGTCTAGGTATAGGCTTCCTTTACAGAAGTTATCACCTGCTCAGATGGAGGAACGAAGGAAAAAGGGGCTTTGCTTCAACTGTGATGAGAAATTCCAACCTAGACATCAATGTAAGTCAGCCAAACTCTTCTTGTTAGAAGGTTTATTTCCTTTCCAAGAGTCCAATTCTGGTGTTCAGTTAGTAGAATTTAATGACTCTAAGGCTACCTTATTACCATTGGATGGTGTTAATTCTGAAGATAATAAATTTGAGGTGGAGAAAGGTGTAGCTGAGATTACTTTATATGCTTTGTTGGGTAGTCCTTCACCAGGTACCATGAGAGTTAAGGGTAGGATTAATGGTCACTAGGTCACCATCTTAATTGATACAGGTAGCACACACAATTTCTTGGACACTGCCATTTTAGCTACTTTACAACTTTCATTAGATTCTACTCTAACATTTGAGGTGAAGGTTGCTAATGGTGTTATCATTCAGACTAATGGTGTGTGTGCTAATACTAAAGTCTTAATGCAAGGGCATAATTTTGCAGTAGATCTAAATGTTCTGCCTTTAGGTGATTATGAATTGGTTTTAGGCACTTAGTGGCTTAGAACTCTGGGTATGATACAATGGGATTTTAGGGCCATGTTTATGAAATTCCAACACATGGGTACCACAGTTACTTTAGAAGGTTTACATCCTACTGATCACTCTCTACAAGAGGGTACACAATTCTTTAAAAAACCTGTGAGGAAAGGCATCTTATTGCAAATTGTGTCCTTGGGGTCTGTTGCTTCATCTGACCAACCTTGTGACCCTGCTATTGAGGAGCTTTTATCTGAGTCTGCTTTAGTATTTGCTACTCCATTTGGGTTGCCTCCTTGTAGAGGACATGAGCATCAGATTCTCTTGAAGGATGGTACCAACCCCATTTGTCAAAGACCCTATAGATATCCCCATTTTCAGAAAGCTGAGATTGAGAAGATTGTTGCTGAATTGTTAGAAGTGGGTTCAATCAGACCAAGTCAGAGTCCATTTTCTTCCCCAGTTCTGTTGGTGAGGAAGGCAGATGGCTCTTGGAGAATGTGTGTGGATTATAGGGCTCTAAATCAAGCTACTATCAAAGACAAATTTCCTATTCCAGTTGTGGATGAATTGCTTGATGAGCTTGCTGGTTCCATACTATTTTCTAAGTTGGATTTACGATCTGGCTATCACCAAATTAAGATGAAGGAGGAGGATATTCATAAAACTACTTTTAGGACTCATGATGGACACTATGAGTTCTTAGTTATGCCCTTTGGGTTGACCAATGCTCCCTCCACATTTCAATCTTTAATGAATGATGTCTTTAGGCCTTATTTGAGGAAGTTTGTGTTGGTTTTTTTTTATGATATTCTGATTTTTAGTCCATCTTTGGAGTCACATCTTCAGCATATCAGAATTGTCTTGGAGTTGCTGTTGAAGCACCAACTGTTTGCTAAGAGAAGCAAGTGTGTTTTTGGTTGTTTGGAGGTAGAGTATTTGGGTCACATCATTTCTGGGAAGGGTGTGAGTACTGATCCTAAAAAAATTGCTGCCATGGTGTCTTGGCCTGTTCCTACTTCTGTTAAAGCTTTAAAAGGTTTTCTGGGCTTAACAGGTTATTATTGAAAATTTATAAGGCACTATGGACAAATTGCTGCCCCTCTCACTGCTCTCTTGAAGAAGAATTCCTTTGTGTAGACTACTCAGACTGAGGTTGCCTTCCAACAGCTTAAGATGGCAGTAAGTCAGCACCCAGTTTTGGCCTTACCTGACTTCTCTCTTCCTTTTACTATAGAATATGATGCATCTGGGGTGGGTTTGGGAGCTGTCTTGATGCAAAATCAGAGGCCTATTGCCTTTCATAGCCAAGTGCTTAAAGGAAAGGCCTTACACTTGTCCACTTATGAAAATGAGTTGCTTGCTTTGGTTACTGCTGTCCACAAGTGGAGACCTTATCTGTTGGGTAGACCTTTCATCATCAAAACAGATCAACAAAGTTTGAAGTACATTCTTGAACAAAGGATTGCTACACCTGCTCAACAGAAGTGGTTAACTAAACTGTTGGGGTATTTGTTTGTAGTGGAATACAAGAAAGGAAAGGAGAATAAAGTGGCTGATGCTCTATCTAGGAGATCTGATTCAGTTACTGTGGTTCAGTCTGATGCAAGTGCAGAGTGCTCTTCTTCTTTGTGCTTGATTTCCTTCCCTTGCCTTTCTTGGATTGATGAGCTTAAGGCAAGTTATCAGTCTGATCCATGCATGCTATCCTTGCTGCAAAAGTTGCAGGATGATTCTATTAAGCCTAAGTTTTTTTCTTTGCATAATGGTCTAATATTGTTTAAAGGCAGGGCGTATCTGAGTTCATCTTGTGGATTGAAGGCTAAAGTTCTACAATTGGTTCATGATAGTCCATTGGGTGGCCATTCAGGATTTTTGAAGTCATACCATAGACTGAAACAAGACTTTTACTGGATTGGAATGAGGGCTGATTTAAAGAAACATATAAGGGAGTGTGGGGTGTGTCAGCAGATGAAGCATGAGACTTGCCATCCAGCTGGGTTGCTCCAACCCTTGCCTATTCCTGAGAAACCTTGGACTGTAGTGAGTATGGATTTTGTGGGGGGCTTACCTAGATCTCAAAGATTGGATGTTGTCATGTTTGTGGTGGATAGATTGACCAAGTATGTTCATTTTATTGGTTTGTCTCATCCTTATTCAGCTGCTAAGGTAGCTGCTTTATTTGCTCAGAATGTCCTAAAGTTACATGGCATGCCAACTTCAACTGTGTCTGATCGTGATCCTGTGTTTACTGCCAAATTTTGGGCTGAGTTGTTTAAACTTCAAGGAGTGCAGCTTGCCATGTCTTCTGCCTATCATCCTCAAACAGATGGGCAGACTGAAGTGGTCAATAAGAGCTTGGAGCATTATTTGAGATCATTTTCTGCTGACAGACCTACTGAATGGGCTGAGTGGTTGTACTTAGCTGAGTTTTGGTTTAACACTAATTACCATACAGCTACCAAGATGACCCCTTATGAGGCCTTGTATGGTTGTAGCCCTCCTAGACTCATGGATTATGTTCCAGTGGATTATATGGCAGCAGTGGATGTAGCCCTCCTACTCAGGTGGCAGCAGTGGATTCCATGTTGCAGTCTAGGCAGCATATCCTTTCCTTATTGAAACAAAATTTGGTGGATGCTCAAGCTAGGATGAAGCAGCAGAGTGATCTTCACAGGACTGAGAGGGTGTTTCAGGTTGGGGATTGGGTTTACCTTAGATTGCAGCCTTACAAGCAGCAGTCTCTTGTTGTCAGGGGGTTCAATAAGTTGTCACCCAGGTTTTTTGGTCCTTATAAGGTTTTGGAGAGGTTTGGTGAGGTTGCTTACAGGTTGGACCTTCCCATTGAGTCAACTATCCATCCTGTGTTCCATGTATCCTGCTTGAAAGCTAAATTGGGTACTCATAACATATCCATTTCTCAATTGCCTTCTGTCAAATCTCAAGGCATCCTCACACCGGAACCTGCTGCTGTGCTTCAGTCCAGATCTCTTCAACTCCGGAGGAGGACCATTACTCAGCTACTGATCCAGTGGCAGGGTGGTTCAGTTGAAGATGCCACTTGGGAAGATCTTTTCTCTCTTCAGCAACAGTTTCCCCATCTTGTGGGCAAGATGTTTTAATGGGGGGAAGTATGTTAAGACACTAGCTAAATGAAGGGCATTTAGAATTGATTAGCATTGTAAATGGGTGGTTATGTCAGTTTTGTTAGTTGGTAGCTGTTGGGTTGTTATTAGTTGGTTAGTTTGTTGGTTAGTTTGTTGGTTTTGGCGGGAGACTTGTGAAAGGTATAAAGATGTGGAATTCTGATGTGTAAAGGTATGAAAAGAATTAATAAACTTCTTCCCACTTTCCTTTCAGTCTTGCTCTCCCTCTATTTCTGATTAGAAGGTAGTTATCCTCGAAGTAACTGTTCATTTCCAATTCTGTTCCTTCTCTCTTTCTTTCCCTGTTCTCACTCTCCACTTTCTGGATTATCCAAACACTTAACAGACAACAATCACAGTAGGCTAGGTGGTACAATAAAGTAGGAATAAATAGTTTTATGCAAGGAAAATCCTCCTTGGCAAAGTCCGAGGAAAATAGTTCTTATATGTTTCTCTTGGACTTAAGCACAATTATAGTTCTTGTATGTACAGTCTTTCTTTCTTTTTCTTTTTTTAGATTCTCAGATGATCCTCTTGTAATGGGGTTTTTCTTCTTTATATTTCCCTTCTTTACCTCATCTCAGCCCTCCACGTGTAGATCAAATTGCTAATTTTGATCCTTGTACTATCAACCCCTTCCTAAAGTCTTTGTGGGTAGCTGTAAGGCTTAATGTTACTGTTCAGATATCACCTCCACATTAATGTAGCCAGAGAGTTAGCTACAGAACATTCAATGCGGTGATAACAGTTTTCCCCTAGATATTTCTCAGCTTTCCTTTGTCTTATTCCCTTTTAGTGCTTATCCTTACCAATATGATCGTCTGGTGTGTTGTTCTTGATGAAAGATCAAACTTTTGTCCTCTGCTCTACTTAGCCGATGAGGTATTTCTCCTCGGACTACAATCCTAACCCCTCATCACCAGACTTCTTCTACGGAATATTAACTTGTATGCCCCCACTAGTGTTTACCTGTCCTCGGATGTTTTAATGTCCTCAGACACGGCCCACGGCCCAATATCTATTTCTGGTTCCTTTATCCCTACAAGATTCATAAATAGTAGCAAAAATAAACTGCATAGTAAAAAAAAACAAGCTTTTTAAACCAATGTCAGACGCACACTTAATATTTCATTCACAAACACAATCAAAATAAATGTGTATTAATAATTATTATAATTTTCAAATTTTATATTTATATACAAATAAAAGATAACATCATTCTTAGTCTAATGATAAAGAGCTATCATCCGAAGCGGACGCAATAGGTTGAAACTCTAGAAAAAAAAAATAACATCATTTTTAGATAAAAATATAAATTTTTTTTTTTTTTTTTAGAAAACAATATAAAATCATATTTTATTAAACTTTGTGCGCAGTGCATGAGTTGTTGAGTGATTTTCTAATAATATACAGTGTCATTGTTAGAGTTTGTTTGCCACAATCTTTTATTATTATTATTATTAATTTTTTAGGTTATTTTATTTAAAATAATGCTACAGCCACAAACTATTTTACAATATTTTTACAAAGCGTTGATATGGTCAATCTCTTATTGGTTTTCATTTAGGCCTACTATTAATATCATTTTTTCATTTATCAATAATCATTCACCACATCAGTTTATAAAATAGTTTATATCTCTAGCATTATTCTTTTATTTTTATAAATTTTTTTAAAACCTCACTCTTTCCATTTTCAAATATATATATATACTTTAATTCACTTTGAACAAAAATAAATTAATTAGTGAAAAGTCAAATGAATTGATTCCAAATAATAACTAAGTGCTCGTTTGGCTTGGGTTGAAAACCCAGTGCGTTGCGTCTGGCGTTTTTTTTCTTTCTTTTTTTGCACGCGTTTGAGAGACAAAACGGCTACTATTCATGTGAACAATAGCCGCAAGGTTGGACTTTTCAACCCTTTTCAGCCAATCAATGGATCCGTGCACTATTCACGAAACCCACAAATTTCACTTTTCAGCAACTTTTTCATTAAAAATAAGACCCACGGTACTATTCACATATTTAAAAATTATTTTGTTACAATGTTTTTCAGTTTCAATTTTCAGCTGTATCCCAACAGAACCTAAGTATTTTTTTTTTTTAATAATAAATAGCATCAAGTCCAATGATTCCCTCCATAGCGTTCTCTAGTTACAGATCATTCCCGTGTGATTAATCATTTTTTTTTCATTTACCTCTTTCTTTATTAAAAATAACAATAAAAATTTCGAGTATATATATATATATATATATATTTTTGCTAACTTAAATCTTAGAGTTCGCAAATTTAAGGTGTCAAAATAGGCGGGCGGTAATCTCCCCACTAAAGAGGCAAAATTTTCTTATTATTTGCTCTTTACATATGATTACAACAGATGATAGCTGCATATATATATATATATATATATATATAAACAAAGTGTTACAGATGGCTTATGCACTTAGCTATAAATTAAGCTTCATCCCCAAAACCTCTCCTATGGTATAAAGGAGTAGCCGCCAATCTTAAAAGAAAAAACTCTAAAATCTTCAGTCATCTACGAAACTGTATCTAGCCTGCTCCTCTGTGCTTAACAAAATGTTTTTAGCAGCCCATCCAAGTCCCAACATTTGTTCATTCAACAGAGACAAATCCCTTTGGGCACATCTCTTGCTATCCTCGATCACTTTGAACCATTCATTGAGAACAAAATCAAGCGAGTCACCAACTCCAAGAATGTTTTCCCACCAACTGCTCACAAGGAGGGCCTTACGGACGTAGCATGCCTAAACAACATATATATTGTTACAAATTACACCAGGTGTAAGATTATTGAAAGTACATAAAGGGAAATTAGCCATAGACTAGGTTTCCATTCAACCAGCAATAGCAAATAAATTAATGAAATGGTAATGGTGTGCGCTTTATACAATCAAATATCAAAGCTCTTAAAAAAAATCCAGTTACCTGCAACAAACCCATGAAAATATTTACAGTGCCAGCCCCTTCCCGTAGACAAAGAAGTATACCATGCTACAAGTTCATAAATAAGGCGACAAAAGAAAATGAATTTGTGAGAACATCTCTATAGGTATGGTGCTCCATGATTAACTATGTGACAGCCTAGGTCATAAGTTCCCTGATATACTCACCTGCTTAGTTCTTTTTGCTCCTTTGCAGAAGATCTCCATGCATATAAAGTATCCTCACCACTTGAATATTGCATTGCCATCATCGACGACTTGGGTATCTGATCCTTCGGATTTAAGCACCCTATTCTGATGGGCCATATTGTTTTGTCTGACTCAAACCGCAATAATTGGGTATAAGCTTCACTATTGATGTGCACTAAATTCTATAGCAGTATATATCATAGCATTATACACAGCTAGAGAAACTCAGTAGTGAGACCTCACCTTTGCTCCACAAAAAATCAATTCCTTCCTCTTTACTCATTTCTGCAGGTGAAGGCACATATCCTGACTCAATCCAAATATTTAGCATGATCTCAAGTCTATCCTGAACATAAAAGTGAGGTTACAGTCAGATCATGAGCTTCATAATTTTATGAAGAAAAAAAGTATTAACACATGTTGTAAATTTTCTGAAAGCAAAATTGTCCACGGAAGGATCATGGCCTTTCCCCCTGTTCTTTTTACCCACTACTTGAGCCCACATGTCTGGGTGCATATTATGATTTGTAACATGAAGGAGGCTATTTAGTGTGAGCATTAGGAAGCAAAATCAAATTGAACCTAGGAGCAGTGCCTGAAGAAACCTTTCATCCCAAAACCAGGGATGTAGCTAATGCAGTCGAACTCTTATCTTATGTGTAAGCAAAAAGAAAAGCCAACGAGTAAAGCAAAGGCATTTGAATATGACAGGATAATTAGCTATAAAATCTCTTTAATCTAACACGGACAGAAAATTCTACTAATAAGTTCCAGCTGTCTAAAACTGGCCCACTGAGCAAATCTGGATAAATAATGGGTGTGGGTCATGTATATAGCACAGATGGAGGACAGAATCCTTTGTACCTACAAAGTTTCCCAAAAGCAAAAAAACATTAATGTAACCAGTCAATTCAATCCCTTAAACACTCCCCAGTCTTATAAAACTTACTAACACTGACCCACCTTTGTTAGTGTCTGCAGATGGACATGCTTAAGCCCCTGATATATTCCGAAAAGGTCAACTGCTGAGAAAATGGGGTATATAACAAAAGGTAAACCTGCTTGCAAGCTTCAACATTATGAAAACATTGAAAAGTCAGGAAACCATGGAAGCACAATTTTCTATAACGAATATGGTATACATGCCAAGCACAGGTAAAAATAACATGTAACATTGTTTCTCCTATAAATAAAGATAGATACCATTCACATTTTACAATTTTATTAATTAATCTTACTCAAATTTAAGACAGCAATTTTCAATTTCAAGATTTTACTTTCATAGTATGAATGAGAACCTTTAGTGACAAGCCAATGGAAGTCAATATAATCATTATCAGTACCTGTTGTGTCCCAAGGCCAAATGGCAAATAATTTTGAAGTAGTTGAAGAAGTTTGAATTTGAATAGAATTCTAATAAAATTATGTAGTAGAATAGGATGAGAATTTCAGCAATAAATTAGGATTAGGATTAGGATTAGGATTAGGATTAATATTTGTATTTCAATTTAAATAGGAGTTGGGTCCTATGTTTTAGGAATTTGTGGTGATGAGGATTATCTCTTCACTAGTATTTATGTACGTAGGAATTATGAATGAAGCAAGCAGAAATTAAACCAAAAACTCTATTATCTCTCTCAAGTTCAGGAGACTAGTCACCTCAAATCGACTAAGTTATCTTTTTAATTTTCCAATTCACAACATTTGGTATCAGAGCCAACAGATCCATCTAGTTTCTTGAAAGGAAAAAAATTCCAGTCGTATTCTCATCCCACACTATCACACTATCCTCCCATCTACAACCCAAGGCAAACAACAGCCACCATAGTTCCAGGCAGCAGCTGCAACACCCAACCCAAAAAAAAAAAAAAAAAAAACCCACATCTATCTATCAAGTGTGTCAATCCCAGCAAACAAAGAATGGAGAGCATGTCGGAGATTGTCAACCGAATGTTAGATATTACCAAGGACATGTCCAAAAGCATAGCAAGGATGGAAGCAAAGATGCAAGATTCGTGGGATCAAATGATAGAGGTCTTAGATAAACAATCCAATGTACTTTTGGAACTCAAAGAACAATCAAAAGATCAAGGATCTCATGAAATTTCGGAAAATCAAAGTGAAGTGCTCCAAGCATTACCAACAATTCAAGAAAGTAATATGTTGGAGAGTGCACTTTCTACAAAAATTGAGTTTGAAGATCAAAGGTTCAATGAAGTGGAAAAGATTGATCAAAGGGATCTTTTCATGAATTCAAATGAGTCGATCTCAATCCCACACGTTGAATTTGTTATTCCCGATGAGTTCAAGGGTATGAGAAGCAAGATATTTTTGTTTCTAGTGCTCACGAAAATGGTTAAAGAATTGGTGCAAGTCTCCATGGTCATAATTTTCCTTCAACACTTCAAAATCCGAGGCCGAGTATTCTCCGATCAATGTGAGCAAGGGTTAATTTCTACATTGCAGAATCTTGAGGACAAGATTCATCTGAAGGGGAAGGGAATGTTGTGTCCCAAGGCCAAATGGCAAATAATTTTGAAGTAGTTGAAGAAGTTTGAATTTGAATAGAATTCTAATAAAATTATGTAGTAGAATAGGATGAGAATTTCAACAATAAATTAGGATTAGGATTAGGATTAATATTTGTATTTCAATTTAAATAGGAGTTGGGTCCTATGTTTTAGGAATTTGTGGTGATGAGGATTATCTCTTCACTAGTATTTATGTACGTAGGAATTATGAATGAAGCAAGCAGAAATTAAACCAAAAACTCTATTATCTCTCTCAAGTTCAGGAGGCTAGTCACCTCAAATCGACTAAGTTATCTTTTTAATTTTCCAGTTCACAACAGTACCTAACTGATAACATACCAATGAGGCAGGATGTTACAATATATTTTAGCAAAAGTATAAGCGGACAGTCACACCCATGTGCAGGTTTTAATATTACTTGGTTTCTTACTGATAATAAGATTTAATTTAACAATATAGTGAGTTCAAAAATACAAATGGGAAGAAAACCTTTGTTTGTTCTTCGGTAATATATTCAGAACAGCGGCAAGCAAAAGGCCAAGGTTATCAAAGAACACTGTTTGAATCTGAAACCCATACCAAAAATTAGGATATAATTCCATGTTATCAAAGAAATACAAAACATGCTAGGGAAAATTATAAAAGACCTGTGCCTTTGCAGAAACTTCACCAAGGTTATCTGCTATTGCAAAGCTTCAGCGAATAGCTGTCTGCTTAAACAAAGTAACAACATTAAAACTACATATAAAAAGCTGGAATATTCTGTTACAAGCAAAAATGCTTTCCAAAGCACAGTAGTCTCTTGATTAATTATGAAGCAGGTAAGTCAGTAAAGATTTATCCAAGTATGTCTTAAATAAGGCTGTAAACCCGCCATACTGTTGTTAGATATTTAAGTCTGAAGAAAAGTTGTTTCTGTTTGAAGAAAATAGCAAAGCGTTAACAAATATTTTTCAACTTCTGAGGTTGAAAACAAATGATCAATACAAGAATACCTTTGATAGAACAACAGGCTGCCTTATACATATTTAATGTATTAAGTAATTAATATCTCTAAACATGGCCTGAAACTGCTGAAAATTTTGAGTTATCTTCAAAATAGACTTTGGTCCACTTCTTTAATAATATTGATGTTCTTTTCAAGACAACAATATTCTTTATGCTTTTTTTTTATTATTGGTACTTCAATTTTTTCCCTTTTCCCGCTCTTGACACTTATTTGATTCATTTTATTGCAAGAGATAGGGTATCTAATGGTGCAATGTTTTCCTTGAATATAGCATGGACTCTCAAAAGTAGCCATAATTTTTTTATGGCCACATCTGTCATCAAGCTTATAGCATTTAGACTATTCTTTGACTCCAAATTAGTACCAAAAAAGGAAATAAAGCAACAGCAAATACAGAGGAATATTATTGGAAATATAACAAAGCATTAACCTGAGAAAATTTTAGCAAAGAAAAGGGTTTTTTTTTTTTTTTTTTCTTTTAAAAAAAAAGTTAAGTGACAGTGTAACATCTACTGTTCCCGGCTCCAGCAAGTAATATGATAGCAATCAACAGAATTTTTTTTTGAAGATATGACAATTCTAGTTACAAGAAAAGGGCTTGAGCCTTGAGGTCTAAATACTTACATTAGTTGCTAGGTAGGATGCAAGGCTTATTTCAGTTATTTGTTTGGCAATGTTGGCAACAGATGCAAGAAGCAAAAAGTACCGAGGAAAGACAGGAGTCAGCAGCTCCACTCTAATGCTTAAACTGAACATGACAGATGCTGAGAACCTAACTCTCTTCAAACAGGATAACAAAAAATAAATGATCTGCCAAAGCTATAGATTTCAAATTCTAGAGAATACAAACAAGATTTCTCATCTTGCAGTTCAACAATAACTGCCAATAAAGAGGTTTAAATATATAAAACCAATTATATAGAACATTTTAACTGAATTCTAATGGAATAGAAGTCATACCTTCAAACTGGTATCAAAAGCAGATGCTAGGCCAGCAGTATAGATGCACCTACTTAGCTGTCCAAGTCCATCCTTCAAGACCCAGTTAAGGGCAGCAGCAGAGGGAAGTGAACGAGAGTACCCAATTCCTATAGCTCGTAACATTGCCTGATATCAGTACATTCCAAAAATACTTAGAAACCACACATAGCAAGTCTTCATCTCAACAATAAAAGGGTTTGGGAGAGAGCACTGAGCAGAGTTTCAATAAAACACTTATAACTTTCTATAATGACTTGGTGAATATTCTCAAACTCACCAAACCTGATAAACACAATATGTGAATTGTTTCTATAATTCAAAAGACTTATTACTCAATGTATGTCAACAAGTATCCATCAAAGCTTTTAAGTTCAGTTCAAACGCATAACTAAAGAGGTTTAAACTATTTCTCTAAATATAAACATATTCCAACAACACCTTTATACCATAATCATAAAAATTCTATACAAACAATTGCATTTGAGCTCAAGGAACCATATATGCACAATTAGCCCAAAAGATAACACTTAATCCACACCATTACCTTTAAATTTCAATAAAATTATTCAACCCCAATAGATATAAATATATATAAATATTTAATATTGTAATGCAAAATTTTATTACCTGAGTGGCAAGCACCTGGAGTGCCGAACTGAAAACCCGGTGTAAAAGCTTCCACTTCACATAGTCCATGTAATTTCCACTAACTTGCTTTGGAATAAAGAAATCCTGAACAGCTGAACTACAAAGTCTGAACATTTTCCGAAACCCATCATCAAAATAAAACGAAAATGATGACACACCGCCGTCCACACAAACCAATTGCAAACGATTCACATCCCAGAAGTACCTAGAAACACTACCAGACCTCCGAATCACCACCGGGAGTCAACTTGGAGGGGCAGGTTTAGGTTTGGGTCTTGGTAATAGTTCAATGTCTTCCTCGGGTTCATAGCCAAGCGGGATTCTCAACGAATTGGTTAGGGTTAGGGTTTTGAATCGGTTTTGGGGTTTATAATAAGGAATTGATTTCCTGGTTATGCAATTGGGTTCCAGAGATTTCCATGGAGGTGGAAAATGGTGGGAATTGTAGGCTGTGTAGAAAGTGGATTGCATGAGAGAATTGAGGATGTGAACTTAGTTTTACAATTTGAGGCAATACTTTCCTGCCAAAACTCAGTGTTTTTCTTCTAATGGTTGTGGTTTATGAGGTTATCTTACCAAGTATTACAGTATACTCATTGCCTACTATGTACTGCACATAGCTGGAGGGAAAAATAAAAAACAAAAAGGTATCATCAGAGAAGTTAATTGAGTGGCTGCTTATATAAATTACTAGAATAAATCAATTTTAAAGCATTGAACAATAGAAACCTAAGTATGAGGTCAATTAAATATGCGCGTGTGTGTGTATTATTTTCAAAATTTTAGTAGGTTGTGCTATATCAAGAACTTGTTTGTTTTACTTTTCTGATTTTATCTTTAAACAAAGTGAAATATTAACTATTGAAAATCAACACACCTTTTTTTCCCAGTACTACCCATTCCAAAAGGTGGCTTCTTGTCCATCTATTCTTTTGGCTCACTTCCATCCTCTATGCAAATGGCTCAAAGACAATTGCCAAATGCATCAGTGCTGCCCATGTAGCACAATAGTTTGATTTCACTAATTATATAACACAAAATACAAAAAAGTATTGCCATAGAGAAGCTCAACCCTACGATATATCAAAAGTTCAATTTTCAAGAACAATCAAAGGAATTCACTAAAAAAAAAAACAATGCAAACAGAAAAGGAACAAGGTCAGCCTACGGCGGATGATTAAAAAGTCAAGGCCAAGGGAGAAAACACGTTAGTGCTATAGGTCAATTTAACAAGCATTTCAAGTTATAAACCTTCCCAACCATTTACTTCTATCATTCCAAACAACTTTATGATATACAGGAATAAATTCTTTATTCTTAATTCCAAAGATGATTGAAGAGTCAAAAACACTAACCATTACATTAAAAATAGTTTAACATAGAAATTAAAATTAAAGAAAATGTTTGTAATCCACAAATGAAAAGGCCTTATAATAATATATTAAAATGTTCACAGCCAACAATATCCACAAATGATTGTTGTTTTTTATCTTTTGCTAGGTAATTGTGGGGGATAGAACCAAAATTCAAGAACACAATAGGGGCCTGGCCCCAGTTGCCAACTGGCCTAAAGGCCATTGGCGATTCCTACTCATTATGAGTGTAAACCAGCTCAAATAAAGGGTTGTTTTTCATAGGGCAGTAAGTTCAACTCGTATGAACAGGTATACGCATGCCGCACAGCCCCACCAATACATCACATTAACATGAAATCTTTTAAATGGGATTGTAATTTGCTTTGATTTGATTTGATATGCCTTGAAATCTAGTTGCATCATGGACGGCCAACCCCAAAAAGGAGACAAACAGACATTTACAAAATTTTATATTTTCAATCTAATGAGATTATAGACTCATCCAAACAAAAAACATCATCCTTCTTAACCTAGACCACCTAATTCCAGATTATCTACAATAAGAAAACATAACAGCAAAACAACCAAAGTGATCAATTTCACATGATACCAGCTGCATCAATCATGTTCATATAGCATGTGAGGTGTATCACATCAAAAAAAATATAGCAATAGCCCAATAAGCCTAATTAGATTTCGCAGGAGAAAAGGGAGACAGCCTAGTTTTACTGAATGGAAACCTGTTAGCAAACAACCCAAACGAGAGAGGACAAGGAACTTCATCTCAATTTAAATTATATGGAAACAAATTTGTCACCCACAACACTCTGATCAACCAGTGCCCTGTTCCCTTGCTGATATGATATATTATTGCTCAAGGAAATCAAGGTACCAATTACTTTTCGTGAGATAACACTAAATCCACAAATAAAGTTAGCCGTTCATGAAACATATTACTCAAATTTTATCAGCAAAAGCTGAAACTTGTATTTCCTTCTTAACCAATGAAGAACCAAGATAGAAGACAAAAGATAGATAAAGCATGTTAAATGGAGCCACATCATGCACTGAATATTTTATACCAATTACTTTTTGTGAGAAAACACTGAATCCACAAATAAAGTTAGCCGTTCATGAAACATATTACTCAGATTTTATCAGCAAAAGCTGAAACATGTATTTCCTTCTTAACCGATGAAGAACCAAGATAGAAGACAAAAAATAGATAAAGCACATCATGTACAAAATATTTTATACCACCTTATCTTCCCCACTTCCTGTTTCATGTAACCTAGCCTCCAACAACTATCAATCTCAATACAGCGTAACATAAAAAATGAGCAAATATTATTTGTTTTGAATTTTCAAAAGAACTGAACTGATACATCAGACCAGTTAAGGAACTCACACAAGTAATGAAGATAATAATTGGTTACAGAATGAAAACTCCAAAGTCCAAATCCACTTTTTGTTGTAAAATCAGAAGCTCAAATACCAAGATTGATTGTGAAATATTATAGGCTTTAGAAAGATCTCCAAGCAAAATAAAAGGAACAAAGAAAATCTGAAAGAAAAGTAGACACAATCACACAAGAGAACAGCAAGAATTTATGCAGTTCAGCAATAGCCTATGTCCATGGGTGACAACAAAGGAAATTTTCATTAAAAAATTTGGAGAATACAAAGATGATGTAAAGGCACTCTCACATAACCCAAAACCCCAATACACCCAAATAACTCTCTCGCAATTACAAAGATTAGGGGCTGCACCTAATACAAAGAGTAATTTTTCTCTACATTAAATTTTCTGCATAGCACCCTCATAGAGCTTTCCCTCTAACTAAATCAACAAACCAAGACAAATACAAACTGCCACAGAGCACAAACCAAATAGAGAGCTACCTCACAAACTAATTTACAACACACCAAACTAGAGAGCACAAACAAAAAACCAAAGTTGTGACACAGATTTCTCTTCAAAAAGAGCAAAACACAACATCGTTATAGTCATGCACAGGAAGACAAACAATCATTCAAGCCACATGTTAACAAATCTCCACCTTGGCTTTAATTTGATCAAGCATCACAAACAAAATTTGCAGACCACCAACTTTAATCAAATTTCTCTCCACCTAGGCAAGACTTCTAACAAGACACAAATGTCTCAATTGCCGAGACCAAATTAGAGCTCAACCAAAAGCAAAGTTAAAATCACCCAAAGCTACCTCCAAATGCTCTAATAGGCACCAAATGCCTATGAAGATGGTGCCGAATCACCCCAAGATATCTCAGACACGAAACTCCTCCATTACCTCCTACAAAACCCTTAAAAAGCTAATTCAAATCATAAACACCAATCAAGTCCAAGCAATGCTTCAACTTGTGCAATGGAACTGGCTTAGTCATCATGCCAGTTGGATTATTTGCAATCCCAACAAAACTAACAACATGATGCTTTTCTAGCAAGCCCCCACACATCTGTGTGTACATAGTTAAGCATTCCTATTGTTTGATGAACTCCTGTGCCAACCTTGACTTTAATTTGCTCTCCAAAATACAATGCTTATGAAATTCTAATTTGCAGGTGTTGATACCCTTTAACAAGTCTCGCTTCACAAGCCCATGCAAATCATTCTCGCCAGCATGTCCCAAAAGTCTAGAAGTATATGAATCAACCTCCCCAATTATATCAGAAACTGTGGTTGCTCCACCTATGACTGTACTCCCTTTGACGAAAGACATGTTCCTTTGACGTGTGCCCACCATCACTACCAAAGAACCATATAATACCTTCAAAGTTCCATTCCCAATAATAATATTGAAACCCTTGGATTCTAAAAACCAACTGAGATGAGATTCTTCTTCAAGTCTGGTACATATCGAACTTCATTCAGAAAATGAACTATTCCATCATGCAACTTCAGCTTGATTTTACCCATCCCCAAAATCTCACAAGTTTGATCATTACCCATGAAAACTAAACCACATTCTAACTCGTCAAGGTTGTAAAACAATTCCCCATTGGGAGACATGAAAGGTACAAGCAGAATCCATAGTCCACTCATTTGAATGGAAAACAAATGATGAACCAATCAATGCAAAATCAGAATCCTTATCACTACTACATACTACATTAATACATTTGCATTGGAAACCTTCTTGTCCTTATTCCTCAAAAGAGGACAATCTTTCTTCCAATGCCCCTTGTTGTGACAATAGGCACACTCATCTTTCCCAACTTTCTTATCATTAGACATGCCCCTAAATGCATCCCTATGGCCTTGCTTAGCTTTCTTATTATACTAATTATTAGCCAAAGCATTGGTCACATCATCAAATTTAATCTCATCCTTTCCATACAGCAATGTAGTAATCAGATTATCATAAGTATCCGACAGTGAGTTCAAGAGAAAGAAAGCTTTATCCTCATCACTAATATCAACATCCAAGTTTTGCAAATCAGTAAGTATTTTGTTATAATCATTCAAGTGCTCAGACATAGAAATACCTCTGCGGTACTGGAAACGGAAGAGCTTCATCTTCAAATACCGCCGCTTCCTGACACTCTTGGTCTTGTACTGGTCCTCCAATTTCTTCCACAACTCTTTAGCCTTCATCTCCCCTCATAACAAAATACTTCTGATCCTCGGCCAAATACAAGCGGATGTTGCTGCAAGCCTGTCTATTGATCTTTTCCCAATATTTATCTGACATCCCTTCAGGCTTGTCTTTCAAAGCAATATCCAACTCTAGTTGAACAAATACATCCATAACTTTGCATAGCCACATGCCGAAATTGTTTGTTCCATCAAATTTCTCTACTTCGAATTTGGCATTAGAAACCACGGTCCTAACTGCGAAAGGTTTTGTAGAAGACTCTGCCAAAGGGTTTGTAGAGGAGTCACAGAACTCACTCGTCACAATTCTTCCCAATAATCAAATCTCCAAACAAATAAACGAAGAAAACCCAAAATAAAAATAGACACAATCACATAAATGAGAACACCAAGAATTTACGTGGCTCGGCAATAGCCTACATCCAAAGGCCGCGAGGACGAAGAAAATTTTTCACTCGCACTCCCACATAAACCAAAACTCCAACACAGCCAAGTAACTCTCCCACAAATACAATGATTATGAACGGTAACTTAAATCAACAAATCAAACCAAATAAAAATTTCCACAGAGCACAGAACAAATAGAGAGCTACCTCACAAACTAATTAACGGCACACACACACGACACTAGAGAGCACGAACGAAAAACCAGAGTTGCGGCACACTGCTTTTCTCTTCAATTTGCCACACCACAAGCAAATACAAAAGTTGTAAAGTCGGCTAGGAAGAAAAGCAGAACACGGTATTGTTTAATAGTGGTTTCAGTGCACAGGAAGTCAAAAAAAAAATTATTGAAGCCGCGTCACACGTGTATCACGTAAATAAACTAAGCATCAAACCCAATTTACGAGAAAAGAAAGAAAGAAAGAAATGGTTACCTGAGATTATATGAAGGCAAGGATTCATTCACGGTAGCGGCGCCAAAATAAGAGACTGCCGGTGTTGAGACTTTGAGAGAGTATAGAGCATAGACATGGGGGGGTTTTTGTTTCATAATTTAGTAAAGCAAATACCTTTTAGAGGGTAGTTTAGGCATTTTGAACTTATAAGAAACACTTTTGCCGCCTGTAACGCAAATATTATTTTTTAATCAATTTCGCGCCAAATTTTTGGATAATTTGGGTTTATATGATATTGCATACAATTTATTTTGTTAAAAATTAAAAACTTAAAATCTTGTAACAAAATAATTTTTAAATATGTGAATAATACCGTGAGACTCATTTTTAATAAAAATTTTGTTGGAAAAAAAAATTTGTGGGTCTCATGATCGGTGCATGAGACCCACTAGAAAAGCTTCAATTTGGCTACAAGGCACTCATAACCAAAAAAAAAAAATGGAAAACGCAGAAGCAGTCTTGCAGTAAGCGCTAATCAAACGTACTAGTGTTTTTTTTTTATAAACAATTTGAGTTTAGTTAGACAATATTCACTTATAAGAAATATCATATAAGTTTAACTCCAAAAAAAAATTAAGCCAAAATTGGTCAATTCTTGTTATTTTAATAATAATTCTTTCAATTGTATATAGTTTTTTATTTGTGATTTTTTAACTTGTTTTTCAAGATTTAAATTAGGAAAATACCAATGACACTATAATTTTTAATAAATAAGTTACAAATGGATATGATAAAGAGTGTGATTCATACCGCTTGAACAACATAATAAAAGAATATTTTCTTACCTTTTTTTTTTTCTTATTGATATTATCACTTGCACCTACGAATATTTTATATTAATTAGGTGCATAGGAAGAAACGACGAATATTTTATATTAATTAGGTGCATAAGAAGAAACGTGAAGTTGCATTTGCCTTATATGTATCCGGGATCCTAAATGGATATTGGTTTACAATAATGTTTATGATGTAATGGTTGTTGTCAACCACCGCCACTTCTAGGCGTGTTGGTACCCAATTTGTAAGTAACCTATTACTTGGGGGTTCGAGCCCCTGCATTTACCTAGCAAAAAAAAAATAATGGTTGTTGTCAAAATGCCATCAATATTGGTGCCAGACATGTCCCAAATGATTAATACTTCTTTCCAAGCATACTAATGGATTCTGGAGAGTTGTCTTATCCTTTGAAACTTGGATTAGCTAGTATGCTGCCTGCAATAATGCTACTTTTGTTTCTTTGTATTTTTATCTGTACTGCGGATGTTTAGGACTCTTTCAGATTAATTTCAGGAAGTTGCATATTGCAGCACCAGAATTCTGCATAGAGCTAACATTTCCAAGCTGCATGTCAACTTTAGAAAGATGCATATTGCAGCACTAAAATTTTTTTAGCAAACACATTTCAGGATATTGTCAATGACAAGTAGTTACTATTCCAGATGAAAAGCAAAATGTTTACATAATATACCTATATTGCAGATCAAAGGCAAACTGTTGACATCATATACAACAGCACTTGTCAACATATACCCTAGAAGACTAATTCATTAAAACAACCTAATATACCATAATTGTCATATTGCAGTATCATATCTAAGATATACTCTCCAAGCAAGTGATGGCACGCAAGCTGGTAAAAAATAGAACATTATATGGACAACAGTATCTCTGTACTTTATTTGTTTCATTTTATTCAACATTTTCAAAATATGATCCAATGATGTTTGGGTATGCTAGGCTCCAGTTACAGTACACAACTGGAAAGAATTTTATGACATTAGCTTATTCATTAAACTTGTTGTAAACAACTATGAAAGCATGATCTCTAAATGAATATATTTTATATATATGCAAAGAATGCTAAGCATCTGCCATCTAAACTTTTAGGCTGTGCAAGCCCTCTGTACATTGCTCCACTTCTACAGAATTACTACAAGATGTAATGCCTTTTAATGCTCCTCTCTCTAGATGCTCAAGGTAGTCCATAACAACAGGATCTGTCCAGGGAGCCCCACGTGGAGCATCAACACCAGCAACCCACCCTAGATGGCCACCTTTGGGTGTCACTATCAACAAACAGTTCGGATTTTCCTACAACAACAGCAATGGAGATAATAAATAAGGTAAAAATAGGAAACATAAACAGGAGAAAAACATCCCCAAAAAAAAAATCGAATTATTTTAAGCGGCAGTAACAGGACACTCAAACCTGGTTAGGTTCATGTGATCTAGTGAAATATCTTTTAAGTAGAACTTCCAAAAGAATTAATCCGGAAAGAATCGTTGTATATAGCAATTAACTAGGTGACAGTCCTTAATTTTACAGGTGACAATTCGAACCCAGCATAAGTCTATTTTTCTGTTTTTCTTTTCTATTTTCCCATTTTTAAATAACTTAACCATGTTGCAAGGGGAACGTCAAATGCAGCAAACTTTAAATAGTTACACTTAATCAAAAACAGCCCACAAAACACCAGCCTTGTTTCTTCCTTTTCCTCCTCTAAATCTTAACCACATGGGGCAGGCTAAATATCATATAGGAGCCTTATCAAGTTCTCCATGGCCATTTTTATCACTTCTTGTAAGTCAATAAGCCCTTCAAGGTTATTCTCCACAAACAAAAGTTGTTTTCTCAGATTTTTAAATATTGTGTTCCAGGAGTAACAAATCAAGCAGACTGACATTTACAAGGGATGGAAGATTACTGTGGGAGAACAAATTGAATACTTCATATGTAATACAAGCTTTGAGTGCTTTTGAATGTTTATTCCTAGGAAATGGAGCTTATCCATGTCAAATCATTTAAAAGTTCTTTTTGAAGTTTCAGGAATAGGGAGAGGAGGTTCCCAAATGTTACCAAGTCAGGAAATCACCAAAATATTCACAAGTTATTTACAAAACAAACACATCCCAGCAAGTATAAACAATAATTTGGCAAAATCTTATTAAGTTTTTTGGATCTTATAATCTAGTTTTGAGATGGTAGGAAGTAGGAAGTACATGGAAGAACAAAACAAATTGGGTTATATTAAATTTTGTAATCCAGATGAGATGTCATAATGGTCAAGTTGATCTGGACAAAGACTTGTGGCAAATTATCTAAACCAAAAGCTTTAAAGTGAATAAAATCTCAAAACCTGGAGATTTTGATTGAATTCCCAGCTGATCAACAAAACGATGATTAAACTACTTCTACGATTATGAAATATTGTGGCTGGAAACAGGACCTAGGGGCTACATAGTATTAAGAATAAAAGCAACTTTTCAAACAGATATTTGAATAAAATAAGTCCTTACATGAAGGCACAAAGCTAGGAAAACAAGATTTTGTAGGAGAACTTAAGTCATGAGGTAAAGGCTTTGTGGCCAATGAGCTATGGCTCAAATGGCATGTCCTCCACTTGTAAGAGAAATGTGTAAGGGTGAGATCTTGGGTTCAAGGCCCACTGGGAGCATATGTAATTTACCAATCAAAAAACAAAAAGGAAAAAATGGAAAAGCCTTTGTATAGTTAAGTTGATAAATTTGACAATAGCAGTTCGACATCTTAGGAAGAAGGAACAATTGTGGCTTGAGAGATAAACATAATTTGGTATATAAGGGAATCAAATTAGTATATGGCTTAAGAGACTAAGGAGCAAGCCACAAACCTTGATATCTTCACGAGGGATTCCTCTAGATGGAGCAATTGGATCATTTGCTGCCTGCACACCACTGAACATGTAAATCTATAGCACATGCAGAATTTCACTCAACACAATTCTTAAATTTCTCTATAACTCATGCCTCAGAAATCCATTATGATAAGTAAGCACAAACAGTTCAAAACATAGAGGGTGAGGCCATTGGTGGAATATCATGTGGGTGCACGATTTATGTATTTACCATTTTACCTATGTATGTGTGTGTGTGTCTCTGTACACCAAAGATGACCAAAGTCTGAACTGAAAAAATGTGTGCTCATACAGTTCGACATTGTTAGACATGGGGTTCAGGAAACATATTTTTAGAAGTGTATAAGACGTAAAGAAATTACCTGAATGCAAAGCAAAGGTATGCGAACATGCTTTATTGTGTCTGAACTACTAGAATTGGAGTAGTAGTCATCCACTGACTTGAAACCAAATGAAACTGTGAAGTTTTAAAAGGTGTTGTAAGACCATGACATACCATTATATCCATAAACAAAATTCCACTCTCAAGTTCAAGAAACACATACCACGGGTCAGTCCTTGATCAAATTCTCTCACAGACTTTGCATTGGCAGCCAATGGGATATTGTATTCACCACCTACATCTTCAAAGAGAAGAGCATGACTGCAAAAACAAAAGATTTCAGGTGACACTTTCTACAAAGATAGAAACAACTCCAAACATAAATAAGTAGCAAGAACAGAAAATCAATATAACAATGCATTACTTCTTGAAAATATTGCAGAGAGATTTAGCAAGAGCTTTGTCATAGACATTGTTAAAGCCCTTATGGAAGTCCTCATCTGCAATGACCAAATTGAAAGGATTACACAGTGACACAGCTCCAGAAATTGGGGAACTATGAGATTCCTGCAAGTAACACATAACAAATAAAAAAAACTATATAAATGAAACTGAAGCAGATATACAGTAAAGTGGAAAAAAGCAAGCAAAGAACAATCCATTCCAGGAGTGACTCCTTACAACCAGACCAATCAGAAATATGACATCAAATTTCTTATCTAGTTTACAATATTCTTTGTGAAATGGTTTTCTACTACCCGAAACTCCTAATTGGCTTTTCCCTTGTCCTTTAGAGCATCCAAATTGAACAGCATTTGACTAAGAACAGTTAAGTGGCATTTGTTAAACATACAATGGAGTAATATCAATGAAGGGGATAGGTTTCAAATAGTGGACAGAGAACAAGTCAAATGCAGTACAAGGAAAAGAGGAAAAAATCAGTGCAGAGAGGAAAAGACAGATTGGCCTATGATTTAGTGGAGAATACAGCCTTAGAGCATAATGGAGAAAAATGATTTTTGTATTTCACATAGTTGTTTGGATTTTAAGGCAATGATGATGAGTTGAGTGGAGCAGAAAACAAATAGTAATCAAAACAGTCAGAATTTATCACCATATTCAATCTTTGACTCACAACTCACAAGGTAGCATTATGCAAAATTAAGACCAAATCTACATATCTCTTCAAGTAAAAAATCACAGAATAAAATAGAGAGAGAGAGTCAAAGAAAGCACGAAACTTTATACAAGAATATAAATTTTTTTTTTTTTTTGATAGGTAAAAAAAAAAACACACACACACACACACACACACTCAAATAACGAACAAGAATGATTTTACAAGAATATAAAATCATTAAAAAAAAAGTCAGCTATACACAATGTATATGGATTATGAGGTTATCCTACCTGACCCAAGTAACGAACAAGAATGTTGGCCCCAAGAGACCAACCAACAGCATATAAATTGGCTTTTGGGTACCTAGAAGAAACATGCTCCACCACTTCATGCATGTCTCCTATAAATGAAGCTGAATAGAACTGCACCATCAGAGTGAAAATAAGTTAACTAACCACATTATACTTTGTTAGAACTTAAAGCCTCTCAGAATTCAAAATGTATAATCAATCAAGCTGAGAGTCAAGTATTAAGGAGTACTACCTGAGGAGTGGTGACAGGGCTATCCCCACAACCTCGGCTGTTGAACACCACCACACGCCAACCTTTGCTTCTCGCTCTAACCAACATGTGCCTCACGTACGAGTCCCCACTCCCTCCTGTTAAACCTGGCTGTAACCACCATCCATCCATTTCAACCGCTAAAATATATACAGAAATTTTTATCGCACACCATGAAGTGCACACACCGTACACACAACACTTGGAAATGGCGTGTTCAAAATATGATTTCAGTTATAAATTTTAATTTGGTGAAATCTTGCACAATTTTACAATTTAACTGAAATAGTTTGTGTTTTGAACACCATGATTTCAGCCGACGCAGACACACACTGGACGTGTGATTAACAATGCTCAAATATATATTCACATTTTTTGAATTGGTCACACGAATTATATGGTAACTTTTTTTTTTTTTTTTTTTTTTAAGTTAGAAAAATTATACAATAAATAACTCTTATAACCAAGAGCAAAACTAGCACTTAAAATCTCTCCTCCCCAACTATCTAATTATAAATAATAATAATAACAACATAATTAAATGCCAAACTACTGTTTCAGTCCGTGAATTACGCAAAAAGCATATAGATTGAATTGAATGAGTGACTTGTACGCTACGTAATTAATCTATACATGAAGTCTTAAGTGTTACAATTACTAGAGTTAAAAGACGACGAACCAGCAAAATGAGTAGCGGAGAATCGGGTGGCAGCTGACGGTCGTCACCGGAGACCCAATCGAGGGCGACGGAGCCGTTATCTTTGGTACGGAGGCACTCACGGCGGAGTCTGACGTCGGGGCGCGTCCGGAAGAAGGAGGCGTAGATGGTCTCCACGTGGCGATTCCACCCGAAGCAAGGAAACGGGTTGTACGGATTTCGGGTCAGGGTCGCGTTGAGAACTGGGAGGATTGACTCGGTTGCTCCGCCGATGATTTCCAGCGACGGATGAGCCCGAGCTTCGGGAAGGTCACTACTGGGCATTGTGGTGGTGGTGGTGGTGGCGCTGACGTGGACGGCTGAGATTCTGCTGGTTTTGAGTACTGGGGAGAGAGAGAGAAATTGGTTTGGTGTAGATATAATTGGACTGCGATGGCGGAATGTAGAGAGAGGTGAGACTGAGGTAGTCGCCATTTGTGGGCGCGGTTTTTAAAATGTTTTTGGCTGATACCGAAAATTTACAGTGTACGATACAGCCGCGGTTTTAAATAACGAATTCCCGTTGTGGTCTCAAAAAACTCTTTAAACTGCGCAACAATTTTTGAAACCGACGTTTGTGGCTGTGTAGAAAGTGGTTTCAAAGTGAAATGTGGAACATGTAGTATGTAGTTCACATGTATGTGGTGATACACGTGCAATTAGCACCCCTTTTGGGACTGTATTAGTTTGGCAAATGGATTCAATTTTTTGGCAAGAAGAAGAAAATGTACGACTGAATTGGACAATGTACTGGCTATGCAGCTATCTTTGTTAACTTTGTTCTTTAAAAATCGCATTAGTGAATTACCATTTTTTTTTTCCTTGGATAAATTCACCTACAAATATCATCTAAAAAATTCACCTACCAATACATGTGACACAAATAAATTCACAATTTTATTTCAAAATGTTGAATCAATGATTCATGATAGGCTTATTTAAAAATGATGTTACTTCAATTACAACTTATCACTTAAATGAATTGTGAAAAAAAATTATAGAAAATTTGATGTCCTTAGCATTACTCATTCACATATCCAACTAGATAAGAATGATAAGTCGATTACCCACCAACCACCCATAATTCAAAAATCTTTGAATAATCACCCCTTTTATACAATAGATGGATTTTCTCAATATTTATGTTGTGTTTGGATAAAGAAATTTGAGTTGAATTTTTACTTCCTAAGTTATAATTTGTAAATCTCAAAATTTGATTTTAGTTGTTTGACTTAACAAGAAAGGCATTCAAATTTTTAAAGGGCTTTTGAATTTGGGGTTTTTAAGCATTCAAATTCCATGAGAGAATATGTCATTTGCAAATTCTTCCAAGATTACTACTCTTCATAGTATCACCAATGCTACTATCT
Source organism: Quercus ilex subsp. ballota (assembly GCA_032727855.1). NCBI lineage: Eukaryota > Viridiplantae > Streptophyta > Magnoliopsida > Fagales > Fagaceae > Quercus > Quercus ilex. Next base: position 32,224,220 of record CM064909.1, read on the forward strand.
AAGCACCGCTAATGTTGTTTAGGGTAATGCCAAGCACATCCAAAACTTCTTAAAAATAACCAATTTGGTCCTTGAAGACAAACGGCATGTTACATTGTTTGTGCACTTTTTAGATCCAAACTTTTTTTTTATATCTTTTCTCCTTTCTTTCTTCTTATCCTCAATAGTTAACACCACACCTCCACACACCTACCCCACTCTCTATCTCTTGTTTCTTTTCTTTTTCCTTTATTCCTCACTTGATTCTCTCTTTTGCTTCTCAAAAAAAAAAAAATGATTCTCTCTTTCTCTTTCTATTTTCTTTTCCTTTGCCTGGCCAAATCTTACCCTCATGGATCTTCTTTCTCTCATCTCTCTATTTTGTTGATGGAAATTAGGAGTGATATTGGGTCGGGTCGGGTTTACTGTGACCCGAAACCCAACCCGATAGAAATCGGGTTTGGCTGCCTAAAACTTGACCCGACTTGAAAAATTGGGTCCAGGTCTCGGGTTGGACTTTTTTTTATTTTTTTTTTATTTTATATTTAACGATAATGGTTACTATGGCCATCAAGATAGCAGTCAAATTGGCGATTCAAGAATATTCACAAATTCTATTAGTAATAGAATCATCTTTTGTAATTGGAGAGTAGCTATGACTGTACTTAGCTAGCAACTTTCTAGTGGTTTTTGTTGTTGTAGTGTTACTGCTGCTTGTTTTCCATGAGCCTTTATACTAAATGTTACTATATTCTTTTTTGCAATAATAATCTCTCATTAAAAAAAAAAAAAAAATCCAATATCGAATCATTTGAAGTAAAACATTCAAAGTTTCAAATCAATGCAGCATCTTCACCCTCAAACTAAAAGAGCAAAAAATCATACTATTTAAGTATCTGTATCTGCTATTAACAGTAGAAAATAAGAGCTCAGCAAGCCACATTTATGACTATTAAATGAATATACACAATAAAAACATAAAATTGTATGGTCCATCTCCAATTACCCATCAAGGAAATTGCAGTGTGACTTAACACATAACACTCCATTCAATGTTCTTGCAAACTACTGGTAAAAAGTTGGTGCACATCAAGAATGTGATCGTGACCGAACAAAATCTTTTAGTTTTTCCCACGCGTCCAACGCTGCAGTTCTATCTTGGTGTCACTTATTCTTGCTAATCTACACATTTGCAATATACGTTCACATCAAATCCTAATAATAAATTGCCGTAGACACCGATATACTCATATACCATTCAACATAACTAAGATCAAAACAACCAACCAGATCAAGAAAAACAATACTCACTGAGATAATCTTTACATTCCACTGCTTCACAGTCTTCGCCGACTCCAAACTATCATCCTCAAACCACATAAAAAATCCTAAAACTGCAAACACCAATCCAACATATAATTCAATGTCAATTCCACAATTTCATAACCAAAAAAAACAAAAGAATCATTCCTATTCTGCCCCTCCTCAACCCAAGTACATAACTTTTTTTTTTTTAATTGACCAAGTACATAACTATAAATAAGCAAAACACAAACCCATTTCCCTTAAAATCCAAAACCCTTTTTTTTATAACTCCAAAACCCCCAAAGCCATTCTATTAGCAAGAAAGCATGACCACGCCCAATTCAAAATTAATTCAACACACATAAAAGAAAAACAATCAAACTCACTCTTATTGAATATCTCAACATGGTCCTTAAACGGCCAATCCTTAAACTGCCACTCTTTCCCCAACACGAAAACTGTATAAATGTTTGACCTTTTCATCCACAAAGCACTAACTTTCTTGCCTTATAAATGTTTTCTTATTTAAACAATATATACCCCATAAATAATTTTGCTACACAGATTCAAGTTTTTAGATGACTAATTTTTAGCAAGCTTCAGGGATGAAAGTTTTAAGTAGCAAAATTTAGCAGTGAACCTAATATCATATTAATTAATCCTAACACAAACAGAATCCAAGAAAAACTCACCAATGTATGTAGGCAGATCAGTCAAGATTAGTAACAGTGCTTGATGGTGAAGGTGATGCTGCTGAAGGTGAAGCCAACTTCGCTTTCAAAAAAGCTTCAAAACATTTTAGAACAACAATATATATTAAATTCCATTTAATGCACTACCAAGATATATTAAATTTCAGTTAAAGCACAAGTTAATAAATTTTAAGAACATTACATTTTCCATAATCTTCAAATAACTCAACATCATCCATGGCTTGTCGAAGCAAAATTTACACTGAAGATTGAAGCCAATTTTGAGTACATATGAGAAACTGTACCATCTCAGGGGCAAGTGAACTACAGAATGGGTCTAGTATATGTCCTCCCATACTAAATGCCAACTCAGAAGCCATAATAGAAACAGGTACAGCCAACACATCTCGTGCCAGTTGAGATAGTATAATAATTAGTATTATACTTCCACCAAGCCAGTATATTAAAGGTTTTGTCATTTTCCTCTTCACTATTCTCCATCAAGTATTTTGCAACCTCATCTACACACCCAACATGTTGTTTTCCTTACCTAAAAGCCTTGTATTGAGAGGCAATAAATCTGTGTGGATCATCATCATCATCATCATCATCAACACCTTCCATCCTTGATATCTCACTCGCACTTTGTATAGACACATATGATGAATGAGTTGAATTATAATGCTAATACAATTGTTCCAATACACCTTTCACAAGGTCAATGATAACCTTAGCAACATTCTCCCCATACAAATTTGATAAACAATAATTCAAATAATCAAACTTCTTTCGAGGATCAAGTACCACAGCAACATACAAAAGCACATTTACCTTCTTTGATGAATCCTCCCCGCTCCCCCAATACTTGTCAAACTTCTCTTTCATTGTTTTTGCCATTGAGTACAAAAAATGGTCTTCACTCCTAGAAAATAGATCTATCTTTCTTTTAATCATATATATATCTCATCAAAGAAAGCATTTGATGTCACATACAAGGAACTCGAAAACCTCTTTGTGGCATTATAAAAAAGTTTCAAAAACTTAACAAATTTTCTACAAGTCTCCCAATCATCCTCATTTGGAGGTCTCCTATCATAGTCCACATCCCGAAAGTGTAGAATATAATCAAGATCTTCATATTCCATTCACTTGAATGCATGTTCAAACTTTTCAGTATTTTCTAACATTTTATAGGTGAAGTTCCATCTAGTGGCCACATCCAAACATAGAATAGCATTTGACTCTATTTTCACTTTCTCCACACACCTCTTGAAGGTTTGTAACCTATTTGGAGAAGTTTTCACATATCTAACCGCATGACACACCCTATCAATTGACTTATTATGATGTTTTAAGCTATCGATCATAATAAGATTCAAGATGTGAGCACAACACCTCACACAAACAAATTCATTTCCCAAAACAGTACCTTTTCACATATTAATTCAAGTAGCTAATGGCTATGTCATTTGAGGAAGCATTATCCACCGTCAAGGTGAAAATCCCCTAAATATTCCACTTTTCTAAACAAGATTCAACCATTTTGCCAATGGTTTTCCCCTTATGGTTATCAACAATAAAAAATTCAAAATTTTTTTATGTAGCTTCCAATCACCATCTATAAAATGACAAGTAAGACACATGTAATTAAAATTTTGTATTGAAGTCCATGTGTTAGTGGTAAGGCAAAGCCTACAGCCTCTTAAGGCATTTCTCAACTTATCCTTCTCTTCAAAATAAATCTGACTCACATCTTTAGCTACCGTGAAGTGAGATAGGATATTCAAATTAGGTTGGAAGACATTACAAAACCTTATGGATCCTTGATTCTCTACAAACCTAAATGGAAACTCATTCAATATGATCATCTCAGTAAGAACTTTTCTACCCATAACATTTGTAAAAGTCCAAGGCACTAGATTTCCCTCCTCTATAGCCTTGGACAATGGGTCTTGTCCATCATGCAGTTCATTAAAAAGATATTCAGGACAAATGGATGTATGGTTTTTTAAATTAGATGTCCCATAAATTTTGCTATCAAACATGTATTCCTTGCTACAATATACACATCTTGTCTTAGTTCTATCTTCCTCATCTATAAACTTCTCAAAGTGGTCTCAAGCCGTTGATGGTGATTTTCTCTTATTAGGATTAGAAGAAGATATCACATGCGGTGGACGAGGAGGTCTCATAGTTGGTCTTACAGTGGCAACATCAGGTTGTGTAGGCTCCATTGAATTCATGACCTATTACCACACAAAACAAATCAATCATTAAACAATGCATTCACAAAAGAAAACATAGAGATATGACATAATGCTCCAAACTTAGCCAACAAAAAATAAGGATTCAATATCTAAGTCCCACTAAAACTTCTCAGGTTGAACCTTTAAATAGTAGCTGAAACAACATAAACTCCATTTTGACCTGATTGGTCACCTAGAAAATGAGGGAAAACAAGCACCATAAGAAGCTTATTCCTTACACTTACACTTCCCAGTTCCTATTAAGCTCCCATATAAGTCAGCAATAATTAATTTAGGCGTCAATCGAATGCAATAACCAGCTCAAATTTCCATTCATTAATGCTTAGAGATTATCATACATTGGTGATCACCCCATGTGTTATATTACTGTATTCTCATTGAAATGTCTCCATTTAGACAGGACACAAATTGCAGCTGTACTTAAATGCTGTCAAGTTTTGAGGAAAAACTGAGTTGCTGATATGAGGATGTGAAAATGAAGAAAATATATGGGCCAGTGAGTTGAAAAGCCTGTAATTATACAAAGTTTCAATCATCTGGGTTTATGCCTCAAGCTAGCTAGTAAGAACAATAATCTTACAGTTTGGGATCCATTTAATCCTAGGGAAAGTAATTGCACACCTCTATGTCTTATTTTTTACTATTTCAACTCTGAAGCTTTAAGTTGGTTCTAGTTTAACTCAATTAAAGTCTCTTATTAAAATTGAAGTAAAGGAAATTCTCATATTTGATCTAACAATGTACTAGGAAAAGTACAAATAATGTTAACTATTCTGCTATATGCTATCAAGGCTTTCTTGATTTGAAACTAGAATAGAGATACAAGACAACATACAAAACATAAAAGTGAAAAAATGAGTTTTTGTCATTTGACTTCATCATATATATATATATATATATATATATTTTTGGAGAAAGATTTGACTTCATCATTGAATATGTCAAGTTCTAACTTCCAACTACATGGTCCATTGAAAAATGAAAGAAATTCAGAGACAAATAGAAGCAGGGACACTAGTAACAAGCTGTGCCAGAGGTGATTATTTAAAGAATAGTCCAAACTTGAATAATAACAGAAAAATAACAGATATTGACAACATCACCAACCATAGGAGTTAAAACTCAGCATAAGACACTACCTCTATCATATAGAAATTATAGAAACACATTAACAGGCGATTATAGAAACATATAGCAAACTATCAATTGCGAAGGAAAAAGATAGAGAAAAAGGTGGAACTAAAAAGAATGAGAAGATTTTAAATCAAACAATTATATGTTAAAGGAGAACTAAAAAAAATATGCAACCAAAATTTGTTGATAAGTAATTCTATTACCGACTAAAACTAGACATTTACATGAAGGCTAAACCTCAAAACAGAATCCAGCAATCATACTGATTGAGATCCAATATTTCTACAATATGTTTTATTATATAGAATATCGCAACAAGAACCCAAATGAAAAAAAAAATTAATAAAATAAAATAATGCATAGAAAAACAGACACTAACAACACAAACCCATTAGCCCTTGTTTGCATGCTAAGAAAAATAACACAATAAAACAACATAACATCATAGAAAACACAAAACCCCACCAACCCATCAGATCCAAAGTAGTTATTTTTCATCAATATGAAAAGGGTTGTTCCTAAAAGATGTAAAAACTCCGAAAATCAGAGACTAAGACAAGGAAATTAAGAAGAAGAAAAAAAACATCCAACAAAGAGAAGGATGAGTGGATGACTTACACTGTTACACACGTAGAGAGAACTCAATGAGAGAGGCAAAGGAGCACAGCTCTTTAGTTAAAAACCTGGAGAAAAAAAAAAAATCAAAATGGGTCCTTAAAAAAACGATTCAAGCCAAACCCACATCACAAAACACAAGAAAATAAAACCCAAACAAGATATTCACATAGAAAAAAACCCCAAAATCTGAAAGTATTAAAAACCCAACTAAATTAACAAGAAACTGAGATAACAAGAAACAGGTTTAGCTATTTATTCTATGACTTACACAGAGAAGGATGACTACCACAAAGATAAAGCTTTAAACTGAGCGAATAGGGTTTGTAAGAATGAGGTTTGAGGAATAAAGAGAGAGCTGAGGGAGGTAGTTGAGGGAGGCGAAGAGAGAGTAGGGTTTTTTTTCAACAACCAAAAAAAAAATCGCATTCAAACTAGAGTATTTATATGACTCGACGTCGACTCGATACTGACCTGAACCCGAAAATAAGACCCGAAACCCGACCCAAATATCCTTAGACCCACCCAAAACCTTTCGGGTCAGGTTTTCGGGTAGGCCGAGTCCATTGCTCAATCCTAATGGAAATCCATCGATATTGGCCGATGGGTTAATAGTTTTCGATAGGATGACTGGATTTGGCTTTAACAGCAATATTGTGGTGGAATTTGGGACCTTGGTTGATGTGATTGGGTTAAGGTCATTCGGGTTTTCATTGGTTTCTTTGTGAAGGAGATGAAGTTTTTCCTTTTGGTTTTCTCGGCAACCAAACACTAAGTAAAGGAGTCTAAAGAGTGCTCTTCCTTTTGATATTTTTGGCTACTAAATTAGGAGTGAAGAAGATTTATGGGTTTTACTTTTAATTTTCTTGGCTGCTAAACACAGGATGGGGAAGATCTATGTGACTTTTTCATTGGATTTTCGTGGCTACCAAACACAGAATTATTAATAATTTTATTTTAAGAAAAAATCTAAGAAAATCGTTGGTGTGGTGTTAATGTGCCACTTGTTTGCTATCTTTGTAGTCTTCCTTTAGAAATCCCAAGTAGCTTTGCACTGGGAGAGAATGCACAAAGGGCCTTTCACACCGTTAACGTTTAAAGGACCAAATTGGACATTGTAAAGAAGTTTTGGATGTTTTTGGCATTATCCCAAACGTCAAGTAGGTTATTGTATTTTACCCTTATTGTTATCATTGCCATTTTTGTTGCCACCACTACAATCTCATTGTTAAGGATGTGTAGCCAATCCACCAATTTGCTAGGATCTGATCCAACACGGTAGGTTTTTAGGGGTTGGTGGGTTGGGTTGGGTTATGAATTTTTTTTTTTTACAATGAATCAGGTTGGGTTTGGATCATAAGATTCACAAATCCGTCTAATCATACCCGACCCACCTATATTTAATATATATTTAATTTAAAAAATATATTTAATAATATATTATACAATCTTGTTATTTACTTTTTTGCCTCTCTTTCTAAATAAAATCTAACCCTAAGTTCTTCTCATATAGTTTGTATTGGTTTGGTGTTATGCTAAAGATTATTTGGTTATAAATTTACTCTTATTTTTGGTAGTGTTGTTCTAATGCTCAATTTAATAATAGTAATAGTAATTTTTTTAAAAAAAATTGACTAATCCCTTGGTCTAACGCGATCCAACCCAATCTATGTGGATTAGGTTAGATTTTTTTTAACCTACTATGGTGGGTTAAGTTGAAAAAACCCATCAACCTGATCCATGCACACCCATACACCACCTTCAACGTCACGAATCTCACGATACACCATGGTGCCATTAACATAATTTTTTTTAACTACTATAATACTTTCTTTAACATATATTTATCCCAATAATGAAAACTTAAATTTAAATTTAAATCACATCAGTTCGAAAATTCTAAGAATTTTTTTTTCGAACTCTTTATGTAAAGTCCAAAAGATAGTATAAAAGTAATCCTAATACAATATGTTTGGGATCATATCTTATAAAATGGGAATTACATGATTGGAATCCTCGGATTTCCCTTGGGACGATAAAGTTAAAAAAAAAAAAAATTGCACTTAAAAATTTTAATCTTCAAAATAAAAAATAAAAAAATTGCCTACAATAGAAGACTTAATACATTATTTTTGATAGTGTCCCAAGGAGTAACATTTAGGTACTCGTAGAGTACAGAGAATGGTGTCCCTTCTTCTTACATTTATTGTGGACAGGGGCAGAGCCAGAGGGGGGCGAGGCGGGGCACCTGGTGTCTACTATATATATATAGAGAGAGAGAGATGGGTTCAAGTTATACCTGGTGTAACTCTAAAGAGTTACACCTTTTTTAAACCATTGGATTTAAGTAGATCCAACGGCAAAAAAAAAAAAAAAAAAAAAAACCCTCATTAATGCTAATATTCTATACAACATAGGTGTTGTATTCTATTTCAACGTCTCTGGTCCTTGGTTATCAATAGGTTGTGTGCTTTTTTTTTTTTTTGAATGTCATTGTTATTATGGCAACACATCTGCCAATTAAGATGGAAGATGCCATGTATTTGCAACTACCACCAAGGTTCCTGAGAAGGATTACATTGGTAGATATGCTTGATCGTGCTGACTTCTAATACCATCCCAATTTTGTTATGAACGTCATTGTTTTTGATTAATGGAATATAATCAAGAGAGAGAGAGATCCAGTGGCGGCTCCAGGAAATTTGTTCAGGGTGCTCCTTAGGAAGCATAAATTACACAATCTTATTTCTTTTAGCCTTTAGGTAATTAGGTTTGATTCAATGTTATTAATTCCATTCCATTCCGGCCGTAACGGTCGGAAAATACCGTGGTGGTAAACAAACCCGAACAGTTACCCACCCTATTCTACTTCGGAAAAAATTTCGGGTCATTCCGGTCTATTTCGGGTGTTTCGAGGTGTTTCAGTAACTCAGAGATCGTATAGTTTTTTTTTTTTTTTTTGGGTTTTAAAAACAAGTATGGAATGTATTAAATAAGAGATAATAAATTAAATCAATTAGAATGTTAGCCTTAATGAGGGTCTTTTTTTGACCATTAGATCTACTTAAATTCAATGGTTTAAAAAATGTGTAAGTCTAAAGAGTTACACTAAGTGTAACTTGAACCCTTCTCATCTCTCTCTCTCTCTCTCTCTCTCTATATATATATATATTCTTATGTAAAGTGAGTTTGCTCCTGGCATAGAATAGAAAAACAAAGAAACAGTTTCCCTAAACAATTAACAAACTATACATGACATGAAATAAATAATAAAATAACAAATCTTCCAATTGAGAAAGTCTAGAGACACAACAAAATTTCACAATGTTTTTACAATACTCTTATTTTTAGTTGAGATGAATCTCAAAATAATTTATTTTATTTTATTCTGACCACTAATGTACTAACACCTCAATTTATTGTAAAAATATTCTGAGATTTTATGGTGTTACAAAAACAACTCCTCCCACTTTAAACAATCTGACACAAAATAAATGCCATCAAACTAAACTTGTTAAAGTTGTTTACACTTTTGACCAATATTAACTATTTTTATCTTTTTCTTTTTTCACTTACCTAAATTTCCTTCTCTTCTCATTTGAAGTTCTGCCCATGTAGCTCTAATAATAATAATAATAATGTCTTGTATGGTACTTGATGATACGATGTAAAATCAGTAGACTGAATGCTTCGGACTTCAATGACAAGAGAATCACTTAGAAAACATGAAAGAGAAGAACACACAATCAAAGGTGACCGAGGAGGACCGGCCAAGAACCCTCCGATGGTAAAGTTAGTATTTTCTCTCAAATTCTAGGATTCCAATCTCTTTGGAAGTGTTTGAAAGACTTACTTTATTTTGAAGTAGAGGAATGCTTATATAGCATCTGAAACGGTTACTTGTCTGATAACTTCCCCTATTATTGAGGAGGTTGAAAGGTTCAAAGTTAACTCCCATAACTGCCATGAAAGTTATTATTGTTTGGCCTTATTTTCCATAACCATCATTGAGAGCAGTTTTGTAGCAATGAATTACTTGTGCTACAAAATAGGAACGTGGAGCTCATCCAAGACCTGTATAGAGAAATACGCTCGGAATGTACGGAGGTCGTCCAACCATCATTTTGGATGGACGAGCCTGTCATGGACGAGCGTTCAATACAACTCATTTTCCTATCCTTGCCCTGGACGACCATCATGGACGATTTTGGAGTTGGTGTATTTATTACGCCATCAGTTACCCCCATGTCCATGGGTCGTCTAGGGAACTGTATAGCCTGATGCCATTCTTTGGACGTATGTATTTATGTTAGTGATTAGGTGTGCCACGTGTCACGACCCAATTAGTGGCTGGTCACGTCGATTCATTTTTCGAGGAGTATGCCATGTCTCACCTTTTGGTTGGTCGTGTCGCTTCGGATGCTAAAGGTCGTTGTCTATAAATAGTGGAATTCCTCTGCTACCCTTTACATTTCTGAAATTTTCTTCTTTGACATCCCTCGTCTTAGCGCCTCGTCTAGAAGTTTCCTGTGTCTATAGTCTCCTTTCGTCTAAATCCAAGTATTTTCTCTATCCTCGTCCTTAGATTTTAAGTTTCCTTAAAGAATGTCTGAGGTTGTCCTTTCTTCATCTAGCAATAGCATTGATAAGGCCATAGACGAGTATTATGACCCTAGTAGTTTTAGTGGCTCTAGTGATAATAGTAGTAGTGGTAGCAATGGTAGTAGTGGGGTAAACACCACGAATACACGTCTGGTGTCCCTGAGGTTCCCTTAGAGGTTCTTCAAGAAGAACTAAGGACGAGGGCGGAGTCTGGGTCTAGGGCTGGTACAAGTGCTCCCTTGTCTACTGTTCAAGACAAGGTTGAGATAGTTTACAACTGTGCTATAGGAGTCGCTTCTAAGACAGATGAGAAAAGGTTAGACTCCCTTAAGACTTGGTATCAAATTCCTGAGGATCTAAACCCCAGGTTACCTATATGTGGGGAGTGGTGTTGCCAACCCGTTTTGGTGTTGGCATTTATAAGGCTTATCTCTTGGGGAGTTTGAGGTTGCCTCTTAACGCCTTTGCTAGGGAGTTACTCACTAGATTGGGTTTAGGTATATGTCAATTCAATCCTAACCGCGTGGAGGCTAGTTGTCTCTATGCAAGTTTTGTGAAATGAGGTGTTTGAGGGGGATCGTCCTCTCACTGTGGACGAGTTTCTTTACTACTACAAACCCTTTGAGATTAACCAGTCCCTTGGCTCTACCAATTCACAGCCAGAGGGAAAGATTATAGGTTAATAAAGTCCCTAGTCACCTCAGATAGGAACTGGAAGACGGAGTTCTTCTTCGTCTCTGGTTTCTGGGCTGGACAGCCTGTTAAGGTTGGCAGGGATCCATTTGCTCTCTATACAGGAGAGTTAGGGAACCTTCATCCTGAAGGTACGCTTATGGTTACCATTTTATTATTTATTGTATTTATTCTCAATTGTAGTTGTCTTAACAGCTCTTTTTATTTTTTTTATTTTTTTTCTAGGTGTTAAACGGCCTCATTTGAATAGGTTTTACATTGAATGAGTCCAAAAGGCTCGTCTATACACTGATAGGACTTTCCATTCTTTGGTAAGTCTCCAACGTCTTGCCACTTGGGGGTTAGGCCCTAAGCCGTTCGCTGAAGCAATTGCCCATGAGTTTACTGTCCGTAGACATAAGTACTTTTTTCTCTCGTCTCGTCTCTCTCTCTCTCTTTTAATTATTATTTTTTTTAGGGTGACTAACATCTTTCTTTTCAAGGATGGCAACAACGAAAGAGAACAAAGGCAAAGAAGTGATGGACGAGGTAGTTGGGCAAGGAGTGCAATCCCAGCCTCGTCCATTTGTGGGTGAAAAAAGAAAGAATTTATCAAAAGGAATTGATTTAGGAAACCTCCTAAGTAGGCGCAGGGAGAAAAAGGCTAAGCATAGGTTGTCCAAGTCTGAAGTGGTCAAGCTTAACCTTCCTGTCCTTCCTACCTAGTAGCCCTTTGTCCAGGTTCATGATGTTGATTCCCAGTCTACAGATCCTCCGTCTGTGGATATTCCGTCCACAGCCAATGTGCTTGCCTCGTCTCAACCTTCTCGAGGAGTTCCTCAAAATCTCGTTGAAAATGAAGATTTGGCCTGGGAGAGATTTGAGAAGGTTGTGACTGATCAGGAAGTGGCGGCATGTAATGACATGTCTTTGAAGGATTCTGAGCACTGGTGTTCATGACCTTTTCAAGGTGTGTGAACTATTTTTATCTCGTCTTGTCAATAAAGTATACGTGTGTATTTTGTTTGACCAAGTTTTAATTTATGTAGGCAATGTCTAAGTTCATCGCCGCGTCCAAGCAAGCAACGGAGCTGGACAAGACAAGGATTCAGGAGGTTAAGGACGAGTGCAAAAGGTGGGCTGAGGTGGCAGCTAAGGCCAAGGAAGAGGCTAAGGAGCTGCAAAACCATGTTAAGGAGTTGAAGACTGATGTTATAGAGAAGGATACTCGTCTTGATCACCTCTAAAAGAGGAATGACGAGTTGAGTATCCTCCTTGAAAAAGCTAAGGGAGACGCGGTTGCAGAGTTCAAGGCATCCAAGCAATTTACTGACCTGCTGGATACCAACTATGCAGTCGGGTTTGAAGATTTCAGGATGGACGCTGTGGAAAACTTCCCTGAGGTTGACTTCAGCTCCATTAAACTCAATCTTGGTGGTGCTACTAGAAGCTTCCTTCTCCAAACGAGCTCAGAAAACATCAACATAGAGGATGATGCCACTACCCAGACACCTCAGGACGACCCCAATGCTGACGCCCCTCCTGCCTGAAGACGAGACTTTAATATTTTGCTTATCCTTGTATTTTTCTTTTTCTTTTTAGTTTTATTTGGTCCATTGTTTTGGACCTTTTAATGCAACTCAAGTACATTTACTTCGTCCACAGTTTTAGGACGAGCTCTTAAATAATTTGTTGAGCTTTACTTTTTTAAGGGTTTTTGGACGTAGGTCGTCCACCCTTTAATTGATGAATGAACATTTATTTCCTTCACTTTTTCTTTTACTTACTAAAACATGTTGTGTGGACGAAGGTTTTTTTTTTTTTTTTTTTTTGTATCCAAGATATTGATCTTCAACTTTGTCTTGTCCATAATATGGGTTTATACATGTTCAGTATTTTTCACCATTCTTTAAATTTTCGCAAGTGTAACTCGTCTATGTGAATGACAATGGTTTTTTCAGCTTTATTCGTCCTTAGACTTGGTAGCTGATTTTGTATTGTCCATAAAGTCTAAGGCCCAACTTTTTACTCATCCAAAGACTGGATTGTTTTAGTTGGTGTCCTTATTCAATGGATTAAACATTCATGTACGCATTTCCTCGTCTTTGGGTTGGACTAACACGTTTAAGGCTAAACCTCGTCCATTGTTTGGATGAATATGCCTTATTAAGAAAAGATTATAGACGTTACATCTTTGCATCCAGAGAATTCACTCGTCTTGGGCCTTTGCCTTCTTGTGGATCATTTTGAATAATAAAAATAATATGAAAGCTAAAAATTCAAAAAACATTATGTACATAACATAAATATTGTTCATAGATGAGGCATATACTTAGAAGCTAATGCCTTAGAGAACTTGATAAATACAAACAAATGCCACAAATCTATAACTTCGTCCATATACCACAGTTTAGAAACTAATATAGTTTTAAGAAGTATACACAATATATATCACACTATATATCATACTAACAATACGTAGATAAAACAAACTCCAGTCTTGTCCAGGGTAATACTCGTCCAGGCTGATGTCTTAATTAATACCTCCTCAGGTGTTCAACATTCCAAGGATGCTCCAACTTCCTCCCGTCCAGGGTCTCCAAGTAGTAGGATCCTTGCCTTCTGCAATTGATAGCCTTGTAGGGTCCTTCCCAATTAGGTCCCAATTTACCATGGGCTAGGTTCTTGGTTGCTAAAGAAACCCTCTTCAAACGAGGCCTCTTATGTTGAAACGCCTAGGTTTTACCATTGCATCATATTGCCTAGCCATGAGGTTTTTGTACCTCGCTGTCCTTTGTTCTGCATCCATCCTCACCTCGTCTATTAGATCAAGGGTTAGGCAAAGTTGCTCCTCATTTTCCTCGTCTTGATACTTCATCACCCTATGACTAGCCATATGTACTTCTGTAGGTATGACTGCTTCATTTCCATAGGCGAGCTTGAAAGGAGTTTACCCTATGGGGGTTCTCACTATCGTTCTATAGGCCCACAGAACACCTGGTAACTCGTCTAGCCATACTCCTTTTGCCCCCTCAAGCTGAGTCTTGATGATTTTCAACAAGGATCAGTTTACCACTTCTGCTTGACCATTTGCTTGAGGGTGGGCAGGTGAGGAGTAATGATTCCGAATTCTGAAGTGCTCATAGAAGTCCCTGAAAAGTGCATTATCAAATTGTCATCTGTTGTTCGATATCAATACCCTGGGCACCCCTAACCTGCACATAATATTCTTCCAAACGAAGTTTTTGACATTCTGTTAGGTGATTTTTGCTAGGGGTTCTGCTTCCACCCACTTAGTGAAATAGTCAATACCAACCACCAAATGCTTCATCTGCTTGGATTTAAGTGGGAAAGGACCCAAGATATCTAATTCCTATTATGCGAAGAGCCATGGGGCCATCATCGGGATGAGATACTCTGATGGCTGTCTGGGAATATTATTGAATCGTTAGCATTGATCACAGACTTTGACATATGCCTTGACATCGGTTTGGATAGTTGGCCAGTAGTATCCTGCACGTACGACCTTATAAACGAGTGGTCTAGCTCCTGAATGGTTGCCACATGCTCCTTCATGAACCTCCCTCAATACATAATTTGCCTCGTCCGCAGCTAAACACCTTAGATAAGGTTGAGAAAACCCTCTTTTGTATAGTACCTCGTCCATGAGGACACACCTGGCTGATCTGACCCTGAGCTTTCTGGCCTCATCTTTCCCCTCTGGAAGCCTTTCGTCCTTTAGGTATGATACTATTGGAGTCATCCAATTTTCTTCGCCTTCTATTTGTTGTACTTCTGAAAAATCTATGCTTAGCATGTATTGAATTTCATCAAACTAGTCTATGGCTTCGTTCACTGAGACTTCCTTCGCTAAAATATCTGCTTCCATGTTCTCTTCCCTTGGGATTTGAATAAAATTAACTTCCTTAAATTTCTTCACAAGGCGTCCCACCCCATTAAGGTATTTCCTCATTCGTTCTTCCTTGGCTTCACATGTCCCATTTACTTGGCCTATGACCAGCTGAGAGTTTCCCAGGACAAATATTGATTCTGCTTCCACAGACCTAGCCAACTCCAGCCCTTTAAGAAGGGCTTCATACTTAACTTCATTGTTAGTTGTTTGATATTGTAGACAAACCTTGTGCTTTAATTTATCTCCTTCTAGGGATTGTAAAACAACTCTTATTCCTTCTGCATGTTGTGTAGACGATCCGTCCACACGAACGACCCACTTTTTACTGTCTTCTATCCTGCTTAAGTCATCACAATTCTGAGTGAATTCTGCAATGAAATTTGCCAGGGCTTGAGCCTTTATTGCATTTTTGGGTTGGTTCCTGATGTCAAATTCGCTGAGCTAGACAGTCCATTGGATCAGTCGTCATGCGGCTTCCAACTTATTCATTACCTTCTTAAGCGAATGGTCCGTCATGACATTAATGACATAAGCTTGGAAGTAATGTCTCAACTTCTTGGAAGCCGTTATTAGTGCAAATGCCAACTTTTCTATCAGTGGATATCATCCTTCTACTCCCCTAAGCGCTCGACTTGTATAGTACACAGGCTTTTGCACCTTCCCTTCTTCTCTGATCAATGCTGAACTTACGGCATGTAGAGTCACTGTCAAGTATAAATACAATTCCTCTCCCAGCATGGATGGACTTAGCAATGGAGCTGTAGTAAGATATTCTTTAAGATCATGGAAGGCCTTTTGATAGTCGTTCGTCCATTCCATCGTCTTTTTAAGAACCTTCAAAAATGGTAAACATTTGTCAGTAACTTTAGAGACAAACCTGTTAAGGGCAACAACTCGTCCGGTAAGAGACTGGACTTCTTTGATATTTTACGGAGGCTTCATATCCAGTATTGCTTAAATCTTATCAGGATTTGCCTCAATCCCTCTGTGCGAAACTATAAATCCAAGGAATTTTCCTGTTGAAACTCCGAAAGCACATTTGCTGGGGTTCAACTTCATGTTGTACTACCTAAGTGTGTCAAAGGTTTCTTGCAGGTCATCCAAATGCTTCCCTTCGTCCAGACTCTTCACCAGCATATCATCTACATAGACTTCTACATTCCGTCCGATCAGTGGACGAAACATATGGTTGACCAACCTTTGGTATGTTGCCCCTACGTTCTTCAGACCGAATGACATCACTTTGTAATAAAACAAGCCTTGACTGGTGATAAAGGATGTTTTCTCTTGGTCTACCTCGTTCATCTTTATCTGATTGTATCCAGAGAAAGCATCCATAAAACTCAGCAATTTATGACCTGCAGTGGAATCCAACAATTGATCAATACGCGACAATAGATAGCTATCCTTGGGGTAGGCCTTATTTAGATCGGTGAAGTCCACACACATTCTACATTTGCCATTAGCCTTCTTGACCATTACTACATTGGACAACCAGTCTGGATAATGAACTTCTCGAATAAATTTTGCCACAGTCAACTTCTGAACCTCTTCTTTAATGTTATTGTCTCTCTCAGGAGCGAACACTCTTTTCTTCTATCGTACAAGCTTAGAGGAAGGATATATATTTAGACGGTGGGTAATGACACTAGGGTCTATACCCGGTATATCCTCATGACTCCAAGCAAACACATCAATACTTTTCTTTAAGAACTTGACGAGATCCTGCTTTGTCTTCTTTTCCAAATCCGCTCTAACCCTGGTATAGCTTTCAGGGTTATTCTCGTCCAAGGGAATGTCTTCCAATACTTCAGTGGGCTCTGCCACAACTTTCCTTTCCTCAATGTTCATTGTCTGAACCTGTTCGTCCATGGCCAACATGGCCAAGTTACATTCTCTTGCAGGCTGCAGCTAGCTGATCTCCCTGCACTTGTCCTACCCTATACTCCGTAGGGAACTTGACTGACAGGTGGTAAGTAAACGTGACTGCCTTCCAATTATTTATATTTGGTCTTCCGATTATGGCATTATAGGAGGACGAACAATCTGCCATAAGGAAATTCACGTCCTTATTTACCTGTTGTGGGTATACCCCCACCTAGACATGGCAAAACTGGTCAGAATTTTTTGACCCGACCTGACCCAAAAAATACCTGACTCGAACCCGATTTTTTTGACCCGAAGCAAAAACGGGTTGACCCGTGACCCGACCCGACCCGAACCATTTTTTTAAAACTTTTTTTTTTTGGTAAAAAAAATAGTAAAACTAAGACAATATTGGTTTAATTGTTTATTGTGAACTTTAAGGAAACAATTGATACATTTACATAACTACATGCAAATTAATTGAAAGATAAATTGTTGAACATTCTGTAATGAGTAAATATTTTTAGATATCAAATAACAAAGTACATGCCAAGATAATCTGGTTATAGTAGAGTTAAAAATATAGATTTAAAATTGTAGACATGTGAGAAACATTCACAAGTGTGAAAATAGTGAAGCTAAAGTATCAAATTAGCATAAATTATGAATACTTTGACCTATTTTTTAATAATTTATGTCTAAAATAAACGGCTTTTCAAAATAAATTATGATATTTCCTAGAGTGTGTGTTGCTTAACAATAATATGATATTCATAAAAGAGACCATGTATAAATAAGTAAGCAATCAAATTTTAAAGTATATCTCAAATTGAAATAGAGTGTCAACCACAACTGATAATAGATTATAAAATTAATTTTCAAGATTGTAAATTTCTTATATGTTTTTATTCTTTATCAAATGAGTTATCCAATAAGTCATTTGTAATTTTGTTTTATATTTTGGAATGTTGATATTGTGTAGAAATAAAACTTGTGTATTTGTTTTACTTATCTTTGTGTTATTTTGTTTTAGATAGTAATGTTAGGATTTGTATAATTTTAAAATTATTGAATAAGTATTAATAAGTTTAACTGAGTTCATTCTTGATATAAGTGGTGAATTCAAAATAATGCATTTTACATCAAGTAATTTATTGCATAACTTTTCAAATGACAGATACATGTTGTTTTCTTTATAAAAATTAAAAAAAAAAAATTAATGTGAAAAATACGGGTCAACCCGACCTGACCCGCAACCCGATTGACCCGAAACCGATTTTAACTCGCTTAAAATGACCAGTGACCCGTTTGACTCGCAACCCGATTGACCCAACCCGACCCGCCCATTTTGCCATGTCTACCCCCACCACCACAAGTAATGTAACAGTGCCTACAGGTTGTACTTTCATTCCTCTGAAACCTACCAATGGCGAATTCACTGGACGAAATTGATCTCGTCCAAGCCTCATTTGATGAAAAGTAGGATAATACAAAATGTCTGCCGAACTTCCATTGTCCACCAACACCCTCCTGGTTGTATAGTTAGCAAAAAGTAAAGTGATGACGATGGCGTCATCATGAGGGTGGCGAACTCTTTCAGCATTCTCGTCCGTGAATGTGATGGCTTGTTCGTGTTCCTCATCCTTGGTGATCGTCCAAAGAGTTGAACGTTCTGCAATACCTTCAGGTATGTTTTCCTTGACTTGGACGATTACCCCATTGAACCTCCTCCTATGATAACTCTTATTTCTCTGAGCGGAGATCGTGATGACTCTTTTACTTTCCCTTTCAACTGTCCTTATTATCTCATCCAATAAAATTTCTCAATTTTCCCTGTCTAATGAGATTTTCAATCTGCTGCTTCAAATTGAAACACTCATCCATGTTATGCCCATGGTCTCTATGGAAGCGGCAATACTTGTTCCTATTGCACTTGTTGGGATCTCCTTTCATTTTCTCCGGCCACTTTAAGGAAGGATCGTCTTTGATTTGCATGAGAACTTGCTCAAGTGGCACGTTCAATGGCGTGTATTGTTGGCTCCATGCTGAAGGGCTTGCCTTCTTGTTATCTCCGTCCTTTTTATCTTTCGTTTGTCTCTTCTTTGGACGAGGACCTTGTTCGGAGTGGTGTGTGGGGTTTGCTTCCATTCTCTCAGCTCTTTTCCTTTTCTTGGCTATAATAGCGTCTTCTACATTCATAAAATTTTGGGCCGAATGGACGAGTTTAGCCATGGTTTGAGGCTCTTTCTCGTAAAGCTTGTGGATGAATAAGTCAGAGTTAACTCCATTATGGAAGGCTGCCAATAACAACTTATCGTCCATCTCGTCCACTGTTAGAGCTTTTCTATTGAAACGAGTAATGAAGGACTGTAAACTTTCGTTCTCTCCTTGTTCAATAGTCAACAGGCTGGACGAGAAGCGCTTGTGCCTTTGTCTTTCGATGAAATTATTGACAAACAACTTACTCAACTCTTCGAATGAACTCACTGTGTTCAGAGG
The DNA here is from genome assembly GCA_032727855.1 of Quercus ilex subsp. ballota. Classification (NCBI taxonomy): domain Eukaryota; kingdom Viridiplantae; phylum Streptophyta; class Magnoliopsida; order Fagales; family Fagaceae; genus Quercus; species Quercus ilex. The sequence continues at coordinate 32,243,764 of CM064909.1, forward strand.
TATCTTGCTGAATCACACTCGTGCTCGTCCTTTAAGGGTGATAGGAAAGGCTCTACACATAATCTCATCTGGAACCCCTTGAAGGTGCATTGTAGTCTTAAAAGTAGCAATATGATCAAAAGGATCACGCGTTCCATCATATGAATCCAAAGAAGGCATCTTGAACTTCGGTGGCAAAGGATGACCATTGATAGAAGCCGTGAAAGGGGAGTTTGTTCGATGGACTAAATCCTTTACGGGATTCGTCCTCCTCATGTTTTCCCTCATCTCGTCCATAACCTTCCTCATCTGGTTCATTTCCCTCTCCAAGTATGGCACCCTTTGTGAAGTAGTGCCCCTTCGACTGGCTTTTAGGCTCAACATTTCCTCTATTTTCTTGACTCTGGGCTTGTCCTTCAGCGTATCCTTCTTGCCGTTGCCTCCTTAGATTAATCTCCTCGGTTAACTCTTGGTTTTGACGGGTTAACTTTGCCATGGCGGCTGCCATGGATTGCACGTGTTGAACGAATGACGGTTGCATGAAAGGCACTGACTGATGATCATGGTGGGGATTACTAGAGGCATCCTTACTCTCTTGATGGCCTGGGCTCATAGCCCTTGATCTTGTCCGAACCATACAGCCTTTTATCGTAAAAAGAAATTGCAAAACTCAAGAATAATCTCCTTCCCACAGACGGCGCCAACTGATGATACAATGTAAAATCAATAGACTAAATGCTTCGGACTTCAATGACAAGAGAATCACATAGAAAACCTGAAAGAGAAGAACACATAATCAAAGGTGATAGGGGAGGATCGGCCAAGAACCCTTCGATGGTAAAGTTCGTATTTTCTCTCAAATTCTAGAATTCCAATCTCTTTGGAAGTGTTTGAAAGACTTACATTATTTTGGCGTAAAGGAATGCTTATATAGCATCTGAAACGATTACTTGTCTGATAACTTCCCCTATTATTGAGTAAGTCGAAAAGTTCGGAGTTAACTCCCATAACTGCCATGGAAGTTATTATTGTTTGGCCTTATTTTCCATAACCGTCATTGAGAGCAGTTTTGTAGCAATGAACCTCGGTTTTTACTTGTGCTACGAAATAGGAACGTGGAGCTCGTCCAAGACCTGTATAGAGAAATACGCTCGGAATGTACAGAGGTCGTCCAACCATCATTTTGGATGGACGAGCCTGTCGTGGACGAGCGTTCAATACAACTCATTTTCCTATCCTTGCCCTGGACGACCATCATAGACGATTTTGGAGTTGGTGTATTTACGCCATTAGTACTAAAGCATTAAAATGTCCATTACTTTTTTCTCCTTTATCTCTTGCATTTTCATAGTTTCAAAATTTGAGTTTCTACCATAAATCGAAAATTTTAAATAATTAAAAGAGTAGAAAAATGTTGAAATTTATTTTCTCAATTTATTTTGAGAATCAATAACTATGAATTAGATGTTTTACAATTGTTTATTTATTTTACAATTGTTTAATTTTAATAGGCTTTGTATGACAATTATTGTTTGTTTATAATTTTATTATTAATATCAATTAATAATTTTAGGTAATTTTTTTATTATTGTCTTTTGATCTTGCCCCCTCTAAATTAAAATTCTGGCTCCGCCACTAATTGTGGAGTTCACTTATTAAATTCATGGTAAGGTCTACTATAAATGTGAAAGAAATGAGTACTATTTATCCATACTCCGAAAATACTTAAGAATTTTCTGTCCCAAAGATGCCAAATTGCCAATATTAGTATTCCTTTTCTTTTCTTTTTTCGCTGGAAGCCAATATTAGTATTCCAAAAACTAAAAATGAAGTTAAATGCATATTGTTGTTAGTAAGCTCACGCATAGAAGACGTGGGCTATTGACTAAAATTAACTGCAAGTAAATTACTAACATTCTTAAAAATTAAAGGATGAACTCTTGTTATTAGTTTGTTACCAGGGATCCTGGAGGACCAGGACAATAAAATAGAGACAAAACTTGGTGAACACGCTAGATAGCAAGATGACAATTACTATTGATTATTCTTGATTATTGACTTTAATATATGGTCCACTAAAAGGATGAACTCTTTGATGCGCAGTTGGTGAAAACTGATCAAAAGAGAGTCATACAAGAAATACAAGCTAGTAATCAAAACAATAACAACAGAAAATCTGTAGGGTTCTAACTCAGATCAACACGAAACCAGCAATGAAAACAAGATCGATGTGTCCCATATATGATCATGAACAAACAAGTTTAATTCATTTAGTAGTATTGGCCTTCTCCTCCAAATACTTCTTCTTCTCTTCCTCAGTCATGAAAGCTGTAACTGGGAAAGACTTTCCAATCCCCATAGGTGTCTTGAAATATATTTTCTTGCTTGCAGGGTCATCTATGCTCATCTCAGTTATAGGCACCCACAAAAACACTTGCTTGCTCTTAATACCAGTCATCTTCTTCATCTTGAATTTCTCCACGTATGCTGTCACCTCTATGGAATAACTCACCCGGGTGTTGCTCCCAACAAAGAAATGCTCATATGGGGCCTTTTGTTTCATCCAAACAAACCCTGTTTCTCTAACTCTTCCACACTCTTCAAGGTCCTGCAATGGAAGAACACCCTTGGGGAAACCTAGCTCTTCCAAGAGATCTATGGAGTGGCGGTAACATTCTTCAGGACCATGCACAATCTCTGCCCCGGCACGCTCGTCCTGATCCCTTGATGTAATTCTATTGCTAGCCATTTTGAGTCAGTCACAGAACAAATTTTTTATAGGTTTGTGACTTTTTGTGTTGAGGAATGGAAAACTTGTATGATCAGATTTGTATATATGATGTATGGCATAGAGTCATAGACTATAGGGTTCGAGAGGTGGTTGGCTGGAGGTTGAACTAAATTGGGTTATTGAAGGGAGTGGCTAACCAAATTAACAGGTACGTGCTGACTTTGTCGGCGTATTCAAGTCACCTGTACTGTAATTTTTTTGGTAACCCACCTGTGCTGTATTCATTCTTTGAAAAGAAGAATTCTCATTACTCGCTTTATTTATTATGCGTAGGCTTAAATTCTCTTCCTTAACTTTTAAGTAAATAAAAGTTACCAATACATGAGTTAGCTAGCCAAACACGCAATTTCGAAGTCTTTGATTGCGTGACTATGTCTTTAATTTGAATGAGAAGAGAAATGATATGTTTACAATATTTTTATTTTAAGCGGCAGGTTGTTACTGGTTGTTATTGTTGAGGTAAAAAAGTAATTAATCTTAGTGTTAGTTTCAAATTTGAACCAATAACAACTAACCACCTGTGATTTATTGTAAAAATATTGTAAAAAAGTTGTAGACATAACATCTCTCAATTTGATAATGAGACGGAGTTTGAAATGGGTTTTGGGCCTTTTTGGGGAACAAATGAATTCTAGTGTTTGGAACTGTGGCGGTTTTAAGAATTTTTTTAGGAGTTCCTTAAGAAATATAAATTATACAATCTAATAAAAGAGAAATTCATATATTGATAACAACAATAATAAAAAAACACACAAATATATAAAGTTTACAATTACCTTCTACGAGTTTTCATATTTTGAAATCTGTGCATAATATTTTTATTATCAATACTACAAACTACATCTCTTTTAATGTACATAATCAAGCAATTATTTATCCACTAAATGTAGAACAAATTATGGAGCAAAATTTAATTTTATTGGCATAAAAAAAACAGAGCGTGTTTCCAAATTTTTTGAAGGGTAGACAAATAAAAATTTTTAAATTATTATATATATATATATATATAAATTCAAGTTAGGGTGGTCCTGGGACCACCCTGACCTTAAGGTAGGGCCACCCCTGGTTAGGAAGTACTAATTATCAAATTTCTAACTACTCTATTGCCATTAGTGTTTTATTAATTTAAAAATGACACAAGTTTGAAGTCTAGTGTTAGGAAGCATTATTTATCAAATTTCTACCTACCCTATCGTGTTTTGGCAATGTAAGCTAGACCGATTTGTGAACGAAAAGGATGCTGTGGGTTCCGGTTTTTTCATTTTAAGAAAGAATGTCACATTATCAAGACACCAAAAGGAAAAAAGAAATGATTTTATTCATTTTAATATTCTATTTTTGGTGTGTGTTAATCAAAATTGTCACAATCTCTTCGTCCCAACTTAGATGGGATTCGACATGAGAAAGTCTTTGGACACAATAAAACCCCATAAGATTTTCACATCAAGTTTGTTTTGAGTTGTGATGGATATACTTATGGTGGTCTGACATATTTCAACTTGTTGTAAAGTTTTTGTAAGATTTTGTTGGAACCCACAATGTTTTTGAGTGAGAATGAGAAAACAAATATGTGTGTATCTGTGTTTTGGGTTATCTTACAGTCAGGAATTATTCAAGCAAGATTTTCAAGATGCCTGCTACTAAACCCTGTTTAGAATATTTTTATTTATTATATGTAACATGTCTAGTTCTAGTATGGTACAATTTTTGTAGCAATAAACAAAGATAATGAATATATATATATATATTCTGTTTAGAATATTTTTATTTAATTTATGTAACATGTCTAGTTCTAGATGGTACAATTTTTGTAACAATAAACAAAGATAATGAATATATATATATATATATATATACACACACACACGCGAAGAAGTGGTGTTGCAATGTTTGTTTAGACTGTTCTACTTCCTTTTGATAAGATACCTCGTAAAACCCATGGTGAGAGACTGATTTTTTAACTTTTAAGTGTAAAAGTCAGCTTCTTTGTAATAAAATATATAATGTTAATGTGGGTTCCAGTTAGCTCTAATTGGTAAAGTCTTTTATAGTTGAACAAAATATTTGGGATTCGATCATTCACCTATATCAAAAACAAATTAGTATTTTGATATGATGATAAAAGAACAACTATTAAGAACGAACGGACATTATAAATTGAAACAAAAAAATAAAATAAAATAAATCGGCCCAAAAAGGAGAAAAGTAGACAGACATTATGGACAACTCATTTCTTCCAAGGAAGTAACGAACAATCTAATGATTCACGATGGGCCCAACCTATAATCACACCGGCCCAGCTTTAGTCATGATGTTTTTTGGTTCTTTTGGACCCTAATTTGAGGACATTCATCTTAGACATGATCAAGGATTCAAGATCATTCTCTATCTTTTAATCAAAAGAAGGAAAAAGAAAAAGAAAAAAACTAAAAAGGATCACAGTAATGATCAATCCAAGTGGTACTAACAATGTCATTGATTACGCAAACACTATTGATGCTCCCTCTGTATTCAACTTTCCAAACCCTTCATCTGATTTTGCTAATTGCTTCATTTTATATTACATTTCCCATGTTAAAAAAAAAACCAGGAAATGATAAGAATTAAGAAGATACGATGAGACCCAGTTAATAGACATAAAAAATAAAGCTGTGTCCTCATAGTTCATGTGTCTTTTTTTGGATTGGTGTGTAGGGCAAAGCAAAAGCATGTGGTCCGGCATGATTGAGTGTTTTGTTGTTGTTCCCCCCCATCTCATACTCAATACTATATACTCTTTCATTTACGTATTAGCTAGTGTCCCATGTGATGAATTCCATCCTCATTATCTCCCACCATTTTACAAACCTCATTTTTTGTCTTCTTGACTTTTGTTTCAGCTTTATTTTATTTGTTGTTCTTTTCCTAATCTTTCTCATCTTGAGGTAGGCAAAGTTAAAGGATACTGATGTGATGAGCCACATCCAAGGAAAAAGTTGTGGGTAGTATTGTTTTGTGAGGGAAGTAAAAGAAGAGAATAGTCAAAAGATTAGATGGATGTCCAATCTTTTTCTATTGGTCATCGATTGGACCGCTGATATTTCACATTTTAAAATCTAAGAATCAAAACAGATAGTGTAAAATTTAATTTATGGGAAGATGGACTTCCTTTGATTTTCAACAAGTATTTTTAGATACAACTATTATAAAATTTTAGTTCTATATTTCGTGGTATAGTTAAGTGTCTATTTGTTTCTATAATAAAAAAGTATCTATATTTTCTATGTAGCAACTCAGCAAATAATTAGACTTTCCTTATACAAAGTGACAACTTGACAACTTGTTGCAAAACCACTTTGAGCAAATTACAAAATTCTCCTATAATTTGGGGATGGTTCTAAATTAAACCCTATGTTTTTAAACTATTACCATGAATTTTTTAAATCATTTCAATATACACACTTAATGAGTATCTTTTTTTAAGAAAATTTCAACTTATGGTGTCTACTTTGAATGACAATTCTCTATTATCAGATCAAGACATCAATACTCGATGAGTATTTATTAACTAAAACTAACATAAATTCACATAAGTTGTGACTAAAGTAATCTAAACACAATAAATATTTTCATGTGAAATTATGAGGTATTTATTTTTACTATATAAGAACTGTGAAATTATATAAAAATCAATCATTTAATTATTGTTATCAAGATATTCATAATAAAATTACATATTATATATGCTCATGTCTAAATTATATTATATCATATATTATATAGCATAGAATAAAAATTGCTTCATAAACGTTATAGTTGCATAAATTGGATGCACTCTCCTATTTTTGGTAATTTTTTCTCTCACGTCATATGACACACATTAAGTATATTAAAATGATTAACAATGTTTACTTTGAATAAAATTCAAATGCCAAAATTTTAAAAACACTATTTCTATTAAATTTGTACTACTAAGAGTTATATATTTAAATGAATTTCATTAATTATTTTATACTATTTAATAAATATCCTAATTGTTTTGTTTTAATAATAATGATTATCCGTATACATTGTACACGTATTGTGTAACTCAAGTTTTTTTTTTTTTTTTTTTTTTGAGGGAAAATTCAAGTTGTATACTTTAACTTGAACATTATTACCAAAATTTTAAAAATTTAAAATACTATTCAAATTAAAAATTAATTATTAAAATTTCTACAAAGGGTTTTCATTCTTTATTTTAAAATACCTATATTTTTTTTTATTAGTTCTTTGTTATCAGACCAAGACACTAATCAGTTTTAATGTAGGCGGGGATTGAACCCCAGATCTCTTATACAACCATCAGAAACTTTACCAGTTGAACTAACTGAAACCCACAACCGTGCATATAACTAGCATAACACTAATCAAATTTTTTTTTTATATATAAAATATTTCCATCTTTGTCACATTTGACTTTCTTTATTTGCTCAAATCTTTGACATGTAGTTTAATAATTATAAATAAATACTAAAAGAAATTAATAACACCCACATTCGGATCCTTTTTTATTTATTTAATTTGTGTGGATTAAGATAATTGGACAGAACCGGACCTTCTAAGTTCTAAGTTCCAATTCTTCGATACGATCTGCCTTTCTTTCTTTTCTCTCTCTCTCTCTCTCTCTTTCTCATTAGTCTTTAAAAAAAAAAAAAAAAAAATCAGAGAGATTCGCATACCGAAAGAGAGAGAGAGCAAAAAAAAAAAAAAAAAAAAAAAAATTGAATCCACAAAATATTATAGCTGTGCTTTTGCAGCAATAATTATTGCATTTCATGGAAAGAGAGCTCTGCTCTCTAAAAAAGCTAGTCGAAGAAGAACGCACAAATAGAGATTATATCATAGGTAGTGTGTAATGGTGGTGTTGCCCATATCGACAAAAACGACGACGTGGTGGAAGAAGAAGAAGAACCAACAAAATACTACTAGTTTTGGTGGTTGTGGTGAGGGCTTAACGGTAATTTCACGGTGCTTCTTCTTGTTGATGCTATTCTTGTCAACTGGCGGTGATGGTAACAAATCGATCTTGCTCGTCGAAGCTAACAGTCACGGCGGCGGCGGAGGTGGTGGCGTCGGCGGAGGCTTCGGAGGCTGGGCTTCCTCGGCGTCTTCCAATGTCGGAATAGCCATCATCGTGACGGCCATGGCCGGAATTGCCTTGGCCGCCACCGTCGTCTACTCTCGTAGGTAACACCGAAAACCAAAAAACCAAAGCAAGAAATTGAAAATTGCAATCGATCTAAGCCGATTTCCAATTCATGAAACCCTAGAACACTGAGAAAAGTACTTTTTTTTTTTTTACCTTTGGATTTTACTTTTTCTACTTTTTCCGTTTTGTTTCTTAGGGTTTAGAATAAGGTAGATACATAGATAGATTGAAATAGATGATTACGGAAGAGAAACCTGTAATGAGAGCCCTACGGCGAAGTCAAACTTCTTCACCATCGTCAAATTCATCTTCATCTTCACCGTCGTCGTCGTCGTCGTCATCATCGTCGTGGATTCATTTGAGATCGGTTTTGTTAGTCGTTGCATCATCATCATCATCATCGTCGTCACAGTCACAGTCACAGTCACAGTCATCATCGTCATCCTCACCAATTCCCACTGATCGGTGAGTTCCTGAATTTTCCACCAAAAAGTACCATTTGTTTTTTTTTTTTTTTTCGTTTCAATTCAGTTTCGCTTTTCGCTACTTTTTTTCTCTTCAGATCCCGATCTGTACAGTACTCAATTTGTTTTTTCTGATTCCAAACTACTATTAGTTAGTTGAAACACTCTCTTTCTTAGATTCAGATTCTCTCTCCCTCTCTCTCTCGCGCGCGCGCATAAGACTTAGCTTATACGGCTAGTTATACAGTGATTGTGACAGTACATTTTGTTTTTATTTTCTGTTTTTTCCCTCAATTTTTATAATTTGTTTGTAATAAGAAATGTGATTGTGATTGTGATAGTTGTTGTTGTTGTTTTTTTTTTTTTTTTTTTTAAATTTTTTTTTCAATGTTATAAATTTTGAATTTTGAGTAAGAAAATGTTAGAAATGAACTCCAGGCTATTTGTTTTGATTACGATATCATTTTCAAAAGCACTCATTATTACTGTCTATATGGAAGCATTGATGGGAGGATGTCTCTGTTGCATAGTGTGATGATAGATTTAGCTGTTGGGTGTAGTTTTCCTGTTCTTAAATTATTGGAAATGTGTTGCTTTCGAATTCAATGGGATTTTCATGCACATCAAACATGGTCTCGATATAATTAATGTTTGCACGATGGGATAGAGGCTGCTTTAATTTGCGCTTTCAATGCATGCATATAGGGATAGTTTTTAATGATTGATGAGTTAAATTGATGCAGTCGCTTTTCATATAAGAGTGTTACTTGCTTTAATGCGCACATAAACATTTTTACTTGTTTCCCCCATCTGGGAAAAGTATTTAATTTGTTTCTTCTTATATTCAGGGGAAGTCTTAAATCACCTTGGTCACGTAAGAGAAGAAAACATGCCCTTCTTCCCAAACAATGGAAGAGGTTCTTTACACCAGATGGAAGGCTCAGCGATGGTGGAGCCAAGTTTCTGAAGAAAGTTCGCAGTGGAGTATGTCATTGATTTTTCTGAGACTTAATTATTTGTTCTTTTGTCAAATTTTAATTTTAGATTTTTTTTTTTTTTTTGGTTGCTTATGTTTTTCCCTGTATATTTGTTACTTCTGTGAAGATTTGATTCCTTATATCTCTGATTCAGGGTATTGATCCAAGCATTAGAAAAGAGGTTTGGCCGTTCCTTCTTGGAGTGTAAGCATTTCCATCACTGTATCTTTCTGTATGGATGTCTGTGTGTGCGTTTGCATATACTCATATTTTTCTTTCCTCTCTTTGATTTTAGAACTTTTAGATAGATTTAATTAACTTTAATAATTTTTTGTTACATGTTTAGTCATTACGCTCAGGTTAGCCTGGTCTTATGAATTGCTTGATCCATGGCTGACTGTAAGGCTTGGGTGATTGCAATATTCATGTCTGACCCTTGTCCTCGATCCTTATTCATTCTTGTCTTAGACTCAAAATCTCGTTAAATACTTATACTTCTCATAATTCTACAAGTGTCTAGTGCTTGTCATATGGGATGAATGAGAGGGCTGGGGTACTGATTGCTGGCTTGCAAATAACTGTCCTTGTCCTTGGGTGATTTGCAATATTCATGTCTGACCCTTGTCCTGGATCCTTATTCATTCTTGGCTTAGACTCAAAATCTGGTTAAATACTTATACTTCTCATAATTCTCCAAGTGTCTAGTGCTTATCATATGGGATGAATGAGAGGGCTGGGGTATTCATTGCTGGCTTGCAAATAACTGTGTCCTTGTCTTGCAACCTAAATTTAGGTTTAGGTGCTTTAGTAACAAAACTTTTTTATGTAACTACTTGTTTGAAAAATTCATTGTGTTGACTCTAGTTTGCTTGAAAGAAGCTTTAAGAAGTAGGCAGCACTACCATTATGGCTGCTAGGTATATTGACTTATGTTGAGAAATTCTTCTTGTCACATAGAGAAAACAGACATAAAGATTGCTATTTAATAGTGCTTTCATCTATGTTATTGGTTTTTTTTTTTTTGTTCACTGGATGCTGGTTGTTAATTTAATGGCCAAATAGCTCTAGATCTCCTTGCATGTATTGACTTATATTTGCATGTGCAACAGCTATGACATGAACAGTACTCAGGAAGAAAGGGATTTGATCAAAGAACAGAAAAGGTATGTATTGTCATTACATTCATTGGGGCTCTCCTATGGAATTATTCAACAGTTATCATTTAATATTTGGTAGAGCATATTCATTCCTATGTTTTCCACCTCCCTCCCCTTCTTCCCTCCTCTTCTTTTTCCCCTAGTTATTGTTCTTTTTTTCTGATGCAGAAGAGAATATGGTAGCCTGCGGAAGCAGTGCAAACAAATTTTAAAACGCAGTGAAAAGAGCTTAAAGTTCAAGGAAACTTCTGGGATCAGTAGCAATGAGGGCAGTGGGGATTTTAGTCAGGTTTTAGATTCTTCTTGCTCAGAAGACATGGCCAGTGCCAGTAGGTCCCCTTCGATCTTTGGAAGAACATTGACTGAGGATCCAGATCCCCCTATCTGGGATCAAGCCCTTCAATCCCCTTCATTATTGGAAGAAGATGGTGATAAGAGTGGACTAACTTGTGAAGATGCCTCTGCTGGTGATACAGAGTCGTCTGATTCTGACTCCTCAGAAGAACCTGAAGACATGCAACCTTTACTTGCCACCAAGGGAAGTGAAGAAAATTATCTTGATGAGCCTGCCAAGCAGAATTCATCTTCCACTGATTTAGAAAACAAGTCTCCCTCCAACACTGAAAACAAGCCCAAACCATTCAATGCTGAAGACTTTGCCAAATGGCAAAGAATCATCCGTCTTGATGCTTTGCGGGCAAATGATGAATGGATTGCCTACTCGCCATCACAGTCTGCAGTGTCAGAGATCAAAGCTCACCAGTTAGCAGATAGTGTCGGGTTGAAGGAATATGATCACTTGGAGCCGTGCAGAGTTTTTCATGCTGCACGCATGGTTGCTATCCTGGAAGCCTATGCACTACATGATCCTGAGATTGGTTACTGCCAGGGTATGAGTGATCTACTTGATCCAATAATCACAGTGTTTGAGGAGGACCATGAAGCCTTCTGGTGTTTCGTGGGTTTCATGAAAAAAGCTCGGCATAATTTCCGACTTGATGAGGTGGGAATTCAGAGGCAGCTGAAAATTGTTTCCAAGATTATCCAACGCAAGGATATTCATCTCTACAGGCACCTGGAGAAGCTTCAAGCAGAGGATTGCTTTTTTGTGTACAGAATGGTGATTGTTCTCTTCAGAAGGGAATTAAGCTTTGAGCAGACACTATGCCTCTGGGAGGTAATATGGGCTGATCAGGCTGCGATTAGAGCAGGGACTGCAAAGTCTACTTGGGGGAGAATAAGGCTGAGAGCCCCTCCTAATGAGGATTTGTTGCTTTATGCCATATCAGCCTGTGTGCTGCAAAAGAGGAAGCTGATAATAGAGAAGTACAGCTCCATGGACGAAATTATGAGGGAGTGCAATAGCATGGCTGGCCGTCTCGATGTTTGGAAGCTTCTAGATGATGCTCATGATTTGGTGGTCACTCTCCATGACAAGATTTAGGAAAACCCATCTCCAATGCATAGGCCTTCTTTTCTTCAATCTTCCTCGGATTCCCTTTTCTTTTATGACTTTTAATTTGTTTGCTGCAACCATGAACTATTTCTTTAAAACAAAAGGAATCTTTCAGGTTGCTTCACACTGCTTGATACTAAAGTCTAATGGGCAATATCTATGATCAGTACATTATGGGATTATAATGCATGCCCGCACTCGGGGCTCATTTGAGTGATGGTGGCGACACTTCTAATTTAGTTTGTTAGAATTAGGGTACTTGTATTTTATTTGTATCCTCATAAACTAAGGTGATTTTCATTTTGCAATGTCTTCTCTGGACTTTAATTTGAATAATCAACCTCTAATATGTGTAATTAGTTCACTTAGTGTGATTGTGTGATAATGTGCTCAGAATGGACCGGGATCCTCTTTGAATCATTTGAAATTGAGAGTATTCATAATCTAAAAAAAAATTGCTATGTATTAAAAATTGTTGTCTTTTAAATTAAAAAAAGGCTTAAGTATTAATGATCTGAATTAAATTTTACATGTGCAAATTTGCTGTGTCATACTCAATTAGATTCCAAAAAAAGAAAAAAAAGCAAAGTATTAATCATAAAATTAACTCTCCGGTTTACTTGAAGTAGAGAAGGATCATATTATTCCATGTGTATGAATTTCATGATTAGATTGTCATGGAGATTCGAGTATTCTTCACAATTGGAAGCAACTGATAATATATCTCCCAACCCAAGTGTACAAATTTCATGACTAGATTGTCATGGAGATTTGAGTATTGTTCACAATTGAAAGCAACTAAGTTGTAATTTATGCTTTGTCTTTGTTTTGGCAACAATGTTTTCTTGAAAATGAACTATTTTTTAAAAAGTATTTTTTATAAAATTATATCATTTTCCTATATTTGGTAGCAACTTTAAATAAGTTAGAGAACAATTTCCTAACTTCCTTGTTTAGCTTGCTGTCATAAAGAATTTTTATTTTTCAAAAAAAAAAATTTAGTGGTAAAAGACCTCTAAAAATAAGCTATACTTTTTAAATTGACTAAATATGGTTTTCCTTTAACCATTTTTTTTTTTTGAGAACATTTTTTTTTAAACTACTTAACACTGAAAAACTCAAAAAATTATCTTTATACAAGGTTTTCTATTGAAACAAATAGTGTAGGATGTTAATTATTTAAAAAGAACTACTGTATATGCTTATATGAATTGTATTGAATAATAGTAATGTAACACATTGTATGACATTTAGTCTAATATTAATGTAAATTCATAAACATTCAAAATTTTTTTTTTTGAGAAGATATAAACATTCAATTTGTTCATAATCAGTTTCTGAAAAAAAAAAAAAAAATTGTTCATAATCATAACAACACAAAACAACCAAAATATAAATTTATTTTTTATAATTTCACAAATAAATGATTCAAATCTTCCCATTAAAAAAAAAAAAACTTCAAATCTTAAATATCTATATGCAAGTGTTAGTTGAGAACTAAATGACATATTTACCATTTTTTTGAAATAAAAATAAAATAAATTATCAAAACAGTTAATTACTTTTTTTTAATTTTTTATAATTTTTTTTTAAAAATAGTTTACTAATATATGCCAACGTACATATTAATAAATCCAATAAAAATAATAGGAATCCATTTTCTGAAAATGCAAAAAACCAAGCCCTTTAATCGTAGCTTCACTTCGAAACAGTGAAGACTGAAGAGTACGTTAAATTTTTTTCTCTCTTTTGTTTTAATTAAGCTCTTCCTTTCACTTTGCAAGTTTGCATTTCCATTCACCTTCTCATTGCCATAATTCCCTGAAAAAAAACCTCACAACCTCACAATGTCCACTACAACCCCAGAAGAACCCGAATTGCAAAACGGAGTCGTACCCGAACCAAACTCGAATTCCGAATTAGAACCAGAACCACAACCCAAACCATCAGACCCACTGCCTCAGCCTGAATCACAACCAGAGCAAGAGGCTCCAGAACCGAAGCCAGAACCAGAACCAGAGATCACCGATGCGGATCCAAATCCCGAAGATCCGAAACCAAGTCCGATCCAATCCAATGGATCCGAGAACGCAACGGACAAAGAGGCTCAAATTTCGAAGCCGGAGCTGCGCAAAGACGAAGGGAGCCGAACTTTCACGATGAGAGAGTTGCTCCACGGTTTGAAAACCGAAGAAACCGATGCCACCTCGCCTTACAGGTCAGCTCTTCGATTAAGTCTTTCAAATTCAACACTAATACGTGCTTAATTTAGCTAATAGAGTGGAAATGATAGATCTCATTGTTTTGGAATTAGTTGAAATCAAAGTGATTCAAATTCAATTACTGTTGAATAAATTACTGTTTGATGAGCTTTTTAAAGATATGATCCCGGTGTTTTCGTTGAAATTTGAATTCTGATTTACAGAATTTACATAGAACTGTATATAATGCAATCTCTAGATCCTACTGAATTTGGAATGTTGTGAGATTGCCGCTTTGATTGAATTGTTTTCGGTTGTTTTGCCAAAGTTAGGATTCGCTGCGTCTTTTTAAGTACAGCTGACAGCATTATATAGAACAGTATACGCGCAATCTCTAGATCATACTGAATTTGCAATTTTGTTAGATTGCCGCTTTGATTGAATTGTTTTTGGTTGTTTTGTCAAGATTAGGCTTTGCTACATCTAGTTAAGTATAGCTGACAAAAATTAATATAGAACAGTACATGTGCAATCTTTTTCTTTTCTTTTTTTATAGGTAAAAATAATTTTATTGAAACGAGACTACCTCGTGAAGTAGTCTAAAGAATTACAAATGGAAAACTATCTACATATGGATCAAATCTATAAATGAATTAATAGAGTTACTGTCAGTGAGACTTGACACAAAGGACCACTCATAAAGAGAACTAATAAAGGATGCATGCAGTTGTGTTGATGTGCACTCCACATCTTCAAAGGTCTGCCGATTTCTCTCCTTCCATATAGTCCACATCAAACATGATGGAGTAAGATTCCAGATTGCTGAATTAGGTCTCTTACTCCGCCACTCACCTAATAAATCAAGAACCTTCTCCTGTAGTACCCACTGAACCCCAAACATCCTAAATATCAAACTCTAAAACTTAGAGGCCACATTACAATTAATCAAGAGGTTATCCATGGTCTCCCCACTACAACACCAACTCACCATTGAGTAACCCCTCTTGATGAGGTTCTCGCAGGTAAGAATTTCCCCTCTAGCCCCTGTCCACACAAAGAAAGAAACATTCCTAGGAGCCTTGGTACTCCAAATTTCTTTCTAAGGGAAGGACATCGATAGTGAGCCCCATAAAAACTCATAAAAAGAGCGAAACTAACTTCCACCTCATCCTATCACTCCCCTCCCTGGTGGGAATACGAGAATCTAATAGATGGAAAAATGAAGCCACCGCATCAATCTCCCAGACGTTAAAATTTCTCCTGAATTTCACATGCCAACTCCTCCTCCCCCTTCCTCAAGTCTTCCAAAGATGATTCCACAGAAGCATTCTTATCAACAGTGGTTTCAAAAAGTACAGGAAACAGCAGCTTCAAAGGCTGATCCTCATACCAACAATCATGCCAAAATCAAATTTAGCCCACACCAAACCAAATGCACTCATAGGGGTGATCACTCCTCAAAAGAAATGATTATGCATTCTCTAGATTGTACTGAATTTGAAATGGTGTTAGATTGCCGCTTTGATTGACTTGTTTTTGGTTGTTCTATCAAAATTAGGATTTACTGTGTCTAGTTAAGTATAGCTGATAACATTTACAGAACAGTATATGTGCAATCTCTAGATCCTACTGAATTTGCAATGACGTGAGATTGCTGCTTTAACGAATTGTTTTTGTTTTTTTTTTTTTTTTTTGGGGTCAAAATTAGGCTTTGCTGTGTCTAGTGAGGTATAGCTGATAACAATTGTATGGAACAGTATATGTGCAATCTCTAGATCCTACTGAATTTGCAATGATGTGAGATTTCGGCTATGTGACTTGTTTTCGGTTATATCATATTTAGGATTTGTGGTGTCTAGTTAAGTTTAGCTGACAGCATTATTCAGAACAGTATATGTGCAATCTCCAGATCCTACTGTATTTGCAATGATATTAGACTGCTGCCTTGTTGACCTGTTTTCGGTTTTTTTTTTTTTGGGGGGGGGGGGGGGGGGGGGGGGTCAAAATTAGGCTTTGCTGTGTCTAGTTAAGCATAGCTGAGAGCATTATATAGAACAGTATATGTACAATCTCCACATCCTATTGAATTTGCAATGACGTGAGATTGCTGCTTTGATTGACTGTTTTTAGTTGTTTTGTCAAAATTAGGATTCGCTGTGTCTAGTTAAGTATCACTGACAACATCATATAGAACAGTTGACCTGAGATTGCTGCCTTGATTGACGTGTTTTTGGTTGTTTTGTCAAAATTAAGCTTTTCTGCATGAAATTAAGTATGGCTGACAAAAATTAATATAGAACAGTATATGTGCAATATCTAGATCCAACTGAATTTGCAATGAGATGAGATTGCGGCTTTGATTGACTTGCTTTTGGTTGCTCTGCCAAAATTACGCTTTGCGGTGTCTAGTTAAGTATAGCTGACAACAATTATCCAGAACTGTATATATTGAAATCTCTAGATGCTACTGAATCTGCAATGATTCTCCTTTTTTTGGTGCCCGACTCTACAAGTGTATGTAGTCCTATTTTCTATGCATAAAATCTGAGTTGGTAGCAAGTTCGAAATAGCAAACAGACCCATCAATTAATACTGAAACTATAATTCTGATTAGGTGGTTTGCCCTTTTGTTTTGATATATACATATTTCATAAATTATCCTGTTGTAGTACTCTTCTCGAACTCATCTACAAGTATAAAGTCTTAACTTTTGATGTATACTTATTTTCTTCTACAAAAACTTCGTTTTTTACTCTGTGCTTTTTGATTGTTTAGTCAAGAAAGCCCACAGCAACACGTGGATCAAAATGATGCTGCCATGGACCTAATTAGTAGTGTCACGGGTGTAGATGAGGAAGGTCGGTCTCGCCAACGGATTCTTACATTTGCTGCTAGGAGGTACTGTCATTCTTAAAACCTGGATGGCATTTTTCCTATTTATACCTTCTTTTCACTGTTAAAACAGGTGTTAATTGGTTGTGTTCATTGTGTCCTAGAGGAATTCTTACGTGATGTATAATATGTCTAAGCACTGGCTTACACTTGGAAATCTATATCCAATCAGATCATTAGGATGTTTCAGAGTCTTGCTTTTCCAATTTTTTTTATTAATTTTTATCTATACTTGAATTTTGTAGGTATGCTTCTGCAATAGAGAGAAATCCAGAAGATTATGATGCACTATACAATTGGGCATTGGTTCTTCAGGTCCAAAATACTGTCTCATTTTATTCTTATAATTTTAACATCAATGGATTTAATTATTCTCTCACTCTCCTAAAACTTCAACTAGACAGCTTTGGTGTTATCCCACTTAACTTATTATCTGTAATACATTCATGACCATGATGTATTTCAAGAGTGTTTTTGGGGCACATTATAGCGAGAAAAGGCACTTTCCTAATCTTTTTTTTTTTTTTTTTTGAAGAACTCCTAATCTGGTCATGATTTCAGGAGAATTGTTACAGTAGGTTTCCTTGACTAAAATTTACATTTTACCTTAAATGGGGTTAACATATTTAATATAAAACACGAAGTGATATTCGACATTTGGGTTAATTTCATGCAATTATTTACTGTAAAGTGTGTGAGTTTCCCTGTTTATTGTGATGGAGAAAGTCTGTGTGCTACTGTTATTTTAGCACACTGTATTTACTCAAAAGTGCATTTTACTTTGCCTCATGACTCTCATACTGTATGCAGGAAAGTGCAGATAATGTTAGTCAAGATTCTACTTCACCTTCTAAAGATGCTTTGCTTGAGGAAGCTTGTAAGAAGTATGATGAGGCTACCCATCTCTGCCCTACGCTTCATGATGTATGTTCACAACTCCTTATGACAATCTTATTAAATGACTGGTGAAAATGGGATTTGAGAAGTAGTATTAGCAACCAGCACGATTGCTGTGTACAACATCTATACCATTTAACAAACTTGGGGTGGGGAGCCTTTTGCATGGAGAATCGGAGGATGCTTAGAGTGCATCTGTTAGTAATTATGCCAGACCCTATGGATATCTATGACCATGTAATCTGTTGTCAATTGGGTCTTTGGATTGCCTAAGTTTGCGAGATATATATATATATATATATATAGTACTCAAAAGTAAGGGAATTATGCTAAAATGGGGCATCTTACAATTTCCATACTTTGCAGATCTTATTTTTCATGTTTGTACGTATAAGTACATGGATGCTTCTGTATAAGTTTCTATTTATGATCTATATCATGTGAAAAAGTAATATCCTATCTTACTTGCAAGGCTTTCTATAATTGGGCTATAGCGATCTCTGATCGGGCAAAAATGCGTGGTCGTACAAAGGAGGCTGAAGAACTATGGAAGCAGGTTTGATTATATGATCTTAGTTGTCAGTCATAGTTTTGATTTCCATATGTTGAAACATCCATTGCCCTTCTCTAGTTTTTTCTTTTGCCTGCTGCTGCTGTTGTGTCAAGTTGACTTTTGGCAGCTGGATATGGATATAATTTTCAGAAGAGAATACGACTGTGTTTTTCTTTTGGTACACACACAAACACCAAAAAATGAAAGCACTGTGGATAGAAAATAATCCTTTAGTTACCGTATAGGCATTAATGATGCTTGACAATAATTTTCTCTTCCTTATATTTAACATTCTTGTCTACCACCTAAGTTTTTTATACTATTTATTCTTCTCTTTAAAAAAGAAAAAACTACAACAACAGAGCCTTGGTCCCAAAACTTTGGGGTATGGATCCTCAATAGATTAATAGATTAATTTGGGTTGACCACATGTATTTTTCTGCACCATTCTATTCTATTCAAAATTATACTTATGTTACTTCCTTAATTTACATGTCTTTTTAACTACTAGTATTATTTTAAGTGTTTCTCTACATTTTTTCATTCCCTCAACTTGAATTAAATCACTCCTCGTTGGTGCATTGATTGCTCTTATTTGCACTTGACCAAACTATCTCAAGTGACTTTCCCTCTTTTTTTTTTCATCAATATAGGCCACCCATACCTCTAAACAAATTTCTCCAGTTTGTATCCCATCTTTTCTTCTATGTCCACTTTTCCATCTTAACATTTTTATTTCAGTTCGGCATCCACCTTGCTCTTATTCAAGGATTCAATCCTATATAATCTCTCCATCCTTATGAATTATCGATACAAGATACCGAAAGCTATCCCTCTTTGATATCTCTTGACTATCAAGTTTTACAACCCCCTCCATCTTTGTTTTTCCTTGTAATAAATTTTCACTTTATATACTCTATTAATATACTTAACCTATAGATTCTAAATCATCCCTCCAAATTTCCAATTTGGTGTGGAGTGGCATCCACTCCACGTCTAGGTTAATCAAATAACATTATATCATCCGCAAAAAGCATACACCAATGAACTTCATCTTGAATTAGTCTAGTATGTTCGTCCATGACCAATGCAAAGAGATATAAACTTAAAGCTAATCCTTGACGCTGAACCTATCGTGATAGGAACTCATTTGGGAAGTTTCCATTTCTTCTCACACTAATTATAGCTCCATACATATCCTTAACCTTAATATACTTTATAGTAACTCCTTTATATATATATATATATATATATATAAACCACCACATCTAGGTACTCTACCGTACACTTTCTCTAAATCAATAAAAACCATATAAAAATATTTACTCTTTGTTAAATAAAAAACAAAATCAATATTTTTCCTAAACAAAACATAATGCTCATATAAGTGCCTTTTGCTTAATTTGATATTGCAGGCTACAAAAAACTATGAAAAAGCTGTCCAACTCAACTGGAACAGTCCTCAGGTATCTATGAATAAACTTGTAAAGCAAGTAATTTTTTTATAAGTAATTTTTTTTTTTTTTTGTTTTGTTTGTTAAACTCACAACAAGCTGGATGGGGGGGATTTGACCCATAAGGCTCTTGGCTTGTTAAGTTAGTATTATGATTTCATATGGGGTACTTGAACATTTTAATTGAGGTCTGCCCTTCTTTTCTTACCAATTCTATGGTTCTTTACTGAAACCCCTTTCAATGCATCAAAAAGCTCAATGAAATCATTAATGTTTGGATTCTTTGGTTCTAACTCCATATGAAATCTATTTCAGGCGCTTAATAATTGGGGACTTGCTCTGCAGGTATTTTAATTACATTGACATTTACTTAAAAATTAGCTTCTTCTTCTTCTTCTTCTTCTTCTCTCTCTCTCTCTCTTCTAAGTTCACATCTTATTTTGTTCCCTGTGCTGAGAGTATTTCAACATTTTTCCAAATATTTCAGCACCTCTGTTTATGTTGGGAAGTTTGATTAATTTTATGTTTTAATGTGAAATTTAGGAACTCAGTGCAATTGTTCCAGCACGAGAAAAGCAAACAATTGTAAGAACTGCAATTAGTAAGGTACAAAAGAGAGATCAAAGTGCCTGGATGATTATACATCTGATGACTAGGAATAATTTCCATGAGTTCTACTCTTATGATATCTTTAACTGGTCTTCATATGCAGTTCCGTGCAGCGATACGGTTGCAATATGACTTCCATCGGGCAATTTACAACCTTGGAACTGTTTTGGTCAGTTCCTAACTTATCATTCCATTTTTCTATATCATGATCTTATATTTGTTATAGTTGAGCTGTAAAATATGAGGTATTAGGGACTGAGGGTTAACAAAGAGAAAATGAGAAAATAAAAACACACACACAAAGAGAGAGATATTTGAGAAAAGGTGAGTACATTAATCAATCCCTAACCTTAGCACATATTTCTATTAGAGTTTATGGTATGCTTATAATAAAACTCTTATGCTATTGTAAAATGACATGCTAATGTAAAGAATAACAATTAGCTCTAACACTCTCCTTAAGCTAGAGCAGTCAAATCAACATGCCCAGCTTGAAAGATAATTGCTTAAAGGAGGCACAGGTTAATGGCTTTGTGAGATATCATTTTACTAATCATCCAAGTGAACAAAGTGAGCAGCAATTTGTTTCTTCATCAATTTATCTTGGATAAAGTGAAAGTCAACCTCTATGTGTTTATTAAACACAAGATTGTTAGCAAAAAAGATAGTAGTTTGATTGTCACAATACATTTGTTTTTTTGATAAGTAAATAAGATTTATTGATAGCAAAAGAGAAACACCCAAGTACACAAGAAGTGTACAGGGGTGAACAAATCAAGTAAATCAAGAATTGAATATAAGGATTGGTTTCGCCAAGCAAATAACTGTCCAAAGTTTCTAAAGAAAAATAACTTGAGGTTTGGCATGGATCTCTCATTATCTTTAAAGCACCTACTATTTCTTTCCCTCTAAAAACACCACATTAAACAATGGGGAACAGCTATCCATATATGACCATTTTGATGATGACCAAACCGACTTTGCCAGCAAGTTAGAAGCTCAACAACAGACTTTGGCATAACCCAACTTACACCAAATAAACCCAAAACCATAAACCATAGATCCTTAGCAATCGGACAATGAAGGAAGAGATGGTCACAGAGGAGAGATTGAACTCATTACATATCGGAAGCAGTATGGGCGTATAGCTTAGTACTTAGCTTCAACATTAGAATAGGTAACAACATTATGTTTTTTACTGCACCAGGTAACAAGATTACCACCAATAAAGGTATGATAGCAAGAGGAGGGCCATATATCAAAATGACTACCAGCACAATCAACATCACTAAAACCAATCTCAAACAGAGAATAGAGAGTTTGTACATCAATCCTTGTCTTGGAGCACCCTTCAAATGATGTAAGATACAACAAATGGCTTCATAGTGAGGTTGACAGGGAGCATGCATATATATTAACTAAGCATACCAACTGCATAAGTAATATCAAAAGAAGTAATGGTAAGGCAAATCAACTTCCCAACCAAATGTCGTTATTAAACAACATCAGGAAACAAATCACTGTGCTTGCCATCAAGTTTACCTGTATGGTCCATAGGTGTATTGACAGGTTGAGCATCCGAGAGACCAGTCTTAGACAAAAGATCAAGAATGTATTTCCTTTGAGACAAAAAGATGCCCTGAGAAGAATAACCAACTTCAATACTGAAAAAATAATGAAGAGCACCTAGGTCTTGTGTGGGATTGCTTATTCAAATAGCAATGATATTGTCCACACAAACAATTAAGACAATAATGCCATTAATGGAGTGATGAACAAAGACAGAATAAGGATCAGGGCAGGAATCCAAAGGTACCGAAAGCGAGGAGTGAGCGATAATGCACTCACACACGGAAAGAAGAAAAAAAAATAGAGGATAGAAATGTAATGGCATGGCTGAAGCAAAAAGGCACACAAATTCTCTCTACTTTCTCCCCAAATTCATTTGGGCCCCACCAAAAAACCAAACACTTAAAAATACCATTTTCTTTCCCCCATTTTCCATCCCCCCAATAATCTCCCCAACGAAACGCACTCTTATGCTAATGTAAAATAACATGCTAATATAAAAAAATTAACAAGTAACTCTATCAAGAATTATATTTATATATATATATATATATTCCACTTATCCAATTAAAAAATAATTTTATATATTTCTATTCAGTATCTTTAAATTGGAATCATTGGATTGCATAGAATACTTCTCTTACTGTAGCATCTAATGCAAGTTGAGTGAAGTATAAATCCCAAACTCATGGAGTGATTATCTGCAGTATGGCTTAGCAGAGGATACATTACGAACTGGGGGATCAATCAATGCTAAAGAAGTTTCAACAAATGAATTGTATAGCCAATCTGCTATCTACATTGCAGCTGCTCATGCCTTGAAACCAAGTTACTCAGTAAGCGTTATGTATTGTTGTTTCTAACAATTTTGTTTGTGGTACTTAGGTAACAAAAATTTGTCTTCAATTTAAACATGAACCAGTCAAGAAATCCAGAGTTGGAAAAAAGAAATACTTATCTGGAGTGAGATTTAAAGGGTCTTGCAATAAACATATTTTTCTTTGCCCTAATTTTTTGATGTTCTATTGATGTGTACATTGGTTTCATTTTTCCATTGATGTTCTAATGATGTTTTAGGTTTACAGCAGTGCCTTGCGGCTGGTGCGTTCCATGGTTAGTAATTACTTTTTGGAATAATAATTTTAGAGTTATTTCATCCTCAAAGCTATATATATATATATATATATATATATTTATAAGTTTAGGGTTGCTTCTAATATCTTGACTATGAAAAATTGCAATTTACTCTCATATAAGTATTACAACAACAATGTCAAGGTGCCCTTGCATCATCATCCGTTAGAACCTTGCCATTAACCCATCCAAAAACAATGTAACTTTGAACAGAAAATAGTATACAAAAAGAAAAAAAGAGAGTTGTCTATAGGTAGGTTAACAGCAAAAATGTGATGGGGCATAACAGAAGGGGCACATTGACAATGTTGTAATTGTCAATGGTGTAAATGTCAAGTTCTTAAAATTAAGGGACCATTCTAGAATGACTTCAAACTTAAAGGGTGTGAAGTGAATTTTAGCCTTTTTATAAAAAAACAATTTGTGGCTGCCTCATTATAATTTGGGTATGGTCAGTTGTGAAATCAGTTTCTAGCATTTACCTTTCTTAAGTTGTTCAATATTAGGTTGAGATATATGCGTATAAATTTGGCACATGTTTTTTATGGCTGTCAAGTGATGTTCTGACCCTACTGATCCCATGCATCAAGCTTGTCATTAGTTTGAGCTATAAGGCCATTCTTGTGTGACTTATGTTGCAGCATTTACAAATTCGTGACAGAAATCCTTAATGGAACTAAATATTTCAGTCCATCCTAGTTTTGGAATTCCTCCCCGAAACTTATTCGATCCTCACTTGTTCAACTAAGACTACTGCCATTATTTTATCCCCCCTTCCCCCTACATGTCATGCCTCTTTTTCTTCTTGATATTGTGGTTGATTGTATGTTCACAATGGTACATTTAGCATACCTAATGAAATTAGATTTTTTTTTTGATAGGTAATAAAGCTTTTAGTCAAGGAACTGAACATCATGTTCACGATGGTGAACATTCTGAATAAGAAACAAATACAACAAGTTCAAGAACTTAAGCAAACAGATAATTTCATTTTTCCTAATGAAATTAGATTATTTCTTCAATCAAACAATAGCATGTCTCTGTGTATGTTTCAATGATGTTGGTTGAGGGAATCATTATTTATATAATAAAGTTGACAGAACTCAACTCTTGACAGCTACCTTTGCCGCATCTTAAAGTTGGGAATCTGACTGCACCACCTGTTGGGAAACCAGTTGCACCACATAGTGATTGGAAACGGTCACAATTTTTTTTGACTCATGAAGGGCTTTATCAGGTAAACTTTGATGTGTTTCCTTGTTGTATGGTAAAAGTAATAAGATAATCTGCATATCAACAATTGTACATTTGTTTCTTTGCTGTGTGTTTACAATCGTAAACACATTGCATTTTTGATATCAATAAAAATTTTATTACCTATCAAAAAAAAAAAAAAGAAAGAAAGAAATTGTACATTTGTACTTAAGGATCATTCTTTCTTTATTCTTCATTTTCTTTTCTTGCTTTTCCTCTCATCAGATAAGCAAAATTGAGCAAAAACAATCAGCACAAAGCCTCTCTGGAAGATCAGGAGATGCAGTGAATATGGACAAAAGGACCATTGGAGTTGACATTCCAGATATTGTTTCTGTATCAGCATGTGCAGATCTGACTTTACCACCCGGTGCTGGCCTCTGCATTGATACAATTCATGGGCAAGTTTTCATGGTAAGCATTATGATTTGTGTTTCAATGAGAATATTATATTTATATTGTCTTGTGTTGTAATTTAGATGTTACTTAAAAAAAAATAAAAATAAAAAGCTCAAACCTGATAATTCTTAGCCATCCAAAGATCTCTGACTTTGCATACTATGATTTGGAGTTTAATACTATGAATGTCACACTGTAGCACATTGGAAGCAAACATGATAATTTTTGGCCATACAAAGATTATCTTAGCATTTGGATGTTATGATTAGTACTTTACAATCAAACTGTAGGACTCTGCAATTCAATTACTCTTTGAGATGCTTGGTGCAACAAATTAAAATTTAAAGTCAGGAATCTGGATGAAAAAAAAAATTTATGCCATTTTGTCACCTACTCTGTGGGGAACTTGAAATTCATTTTTCCTAATTCTATTAGTTGGATTTTTTGGTTTTAAACTCATGTTATATAGGTTATATTACATGGATGAAATCTAAGATCAGGCTCAGATATTATGTGACTAGCGACCTATATATCAGGAACTTAAAATGCACCATGCTTTCCATTTTTTCATTGTTCATTTTTGGTCTTTATATGAATCTTAAGCTTGCGGGTCTCTAGAAATATTTGAAATTTTATTGTCTTTCTGCGTACTGGTCTTTATTATATCTTAAGCATATAAGATGCCATTATATGAATCTTTTTCTTCTGATGTTGAATTTATCTATTATTCAATTGTAAATTCTAAAGATATGTAGCACTTTAATATTTAGGAGACTGAGCTAAACTGAGCTATATGCTCTATGCCATTCTCAATTTCCTTGACTCTTTCCTAGCAAAAAAAGAAAAAGAAAAAAATACTCGTATTTTATTCTTCAAAATTTTCTATTGCAAAAGATTACCTAAAAGATTTTATCACTTCCCTTAATTTGCTAGAAGATATGGGAGATGAAAACAATTATGTTTTATTATTCTTCAGTGAATCAGTATGGTCACTATTCATATTAGGATCCTTATTCAAATGAAAAAAAAGTGGATTGAAGCACTGGATTTTTAAGTAGGGCACCTGTTAATTTATATTTATTTTCTCATTAATTTTACAGGTTGCTGACTCGTGGGAATCCCTCGATGGATGGCTTGATGCAATCCGTCTAGTTTACACAATATTTGCACGTGGTAAGAGTGATGTTCTGGCAGGTATAATAACTGGCTGATCATTTTCATTAGATGTGCTACCAGTGCATTGTTTTTGTTGAGATTATTAACAATTAATTTATTGACATGTGGTTGCTAGAATGAAACTGTTGTATTATAAAATTTTTTGGGACTGTGTCATGGTAAATCCAATTTTGTCTACGTCATTGGTTTGGCTTGCTCAATTGTTCAGCTATTGTAATTTTTGTTTGTTTGATATAGCGTACTATTGATATCTCTCACCCCTTTAATAAAACCCTTCCACATTTTTATTTGAAGCGGGTAAATTTTTTTTTTTGGTAAACCATGAAATTGCATTAAACTAGAAATTAACTATTCTGTTACAAAGCACATTAGCTTTATCATGAGCTAGTATACTATCCACCACAGGCGGTGGAGTCCAAAAAACAACAAAAGAAGTTAATGACACAGCTCCCAATTTTGCCAATGCATTAGCGCATTGGTTGGCCTCTTGGTAGGCATGGATCACTTGCTTGTTGGGGAATGCCTTCAACAGGTTCCTGCAATCCGTTAGTAAAGGCTCCATTAGCAAATTACAAGTACTGTTTTTCATAAGCTGGACCACACTAGCATCAAGCTCAACTATAAGATTATTAAGGCCCAACTCCTTTGCCAACAGCAGCCCATCTCTCAAAGCCCAAAGTTCTGCCATGCAATTGTTGGTTTGCTCGAGTGGTCTTGCAAAACCAGTTATCCACTCGCCATCATGACCCCTGATCACACCTCCACCTCCAGCCTTCGCGGGATTCCCCATTACTGACCCGTCAAAATTAAGTTTAGCCCAGCCTCAGGTGGCTTCGTCCAACCAACAGGTATCACAGCTCTGTTTCTTTCCACTTTTGCATTGAAACAGATGGAATAATATTCAGCACTTTCTCTAATGCATTTCCTGAACCACAAGTGCTCCACCTTACCTGATTTGAAAACATAATTGTTCCTATGCAACCATAAATGCCATACCCCCATTGGAAACAAAATTTTCCAGGGAATGCCCATAAACATATAGCTAACCTCACTCCGACAGTTGGACTCAATCCATTTACCAAAAGGTAAATGAAAGGTGTCCTTCATGCAATAGGGTACTTTCAGCTCTTGCCAGAAAGTTTTAGCCACTTCACAGCCCCTCACAAGATGCTCCACGGTTTCAAGCTCCTTATTACATAAACTACAGATGGGGTCGAGGCTTAAACCCCTTGAACCCAGAACATCTCCAGTGGGAACGCTATTATGAAGGCACAACCATAAAAATAAATGTACCTTTGGCGGAGCTTCCACCTTCCAAACCCAATCTATTGAATCAGTTTCCCGGTTCAAGGGATTTAAACCCCTTGCCAATAGATAGGCAGACTTTAGAGAGAAGAATCATTCTTGGAGTAAGCCCAATGCAGCGAGTCTTCTGCATTTTGGTCTATAGACAATGGGGTAGCTTTTATGACGTTTAGCAATTGATCCGGTAATTCAAATCATATGTTATAAGCCCTCCCATCAATTTCAATATCAAGGTATTGTCTTACTGTGATATTCTCCTCACCCCGATACAGAGGCCCTTGAATGAGACTTCGCAAAGTACCCTCTTGCAGCCAAAAATCCATCCAAAAATTAATAGATTCACCACTCCTAACAGACCATTTGAGCCCTTTCACATAAATTGGACCTCCCTTCTTACAAGCAGACCAAATACTAGAGCAAGGTAATTTCCTTCCTCCCTCAGTTTCTTTTGGGTGTAAGGTACTTGGCAGACAACATGTTTGCCCATGGGGAATCTTTGGCACTAGCCAATCTCTAGCAAAGTTTAGCAAGGATAGCTAAATTCCTTTCCTTCATTGAATGCAGCCCCAGACCTCCTAGTTCTTTTGGGAGAGTTACTGTGCCTCATTTGACCATGTGCATTTTCCTCTTCTCTTCAGTTGAGCCCCACAAGAAATCTCTTATGGTTTTATCCATTGCATCACACACTTTACTAGGTAAAGCTTGACACTGCATGAAATATTCAGCTATTGGGCAGCTGCAGACTTTACTAAAACAAGTTTCCTAGCTCTAGATAGCAGCTTAGTCCTCCACCCAGCAAGCTTATTTTGCACCCTCTCCACAATAAAATTGTAGGCATTTCTTGTTCTACCCTGAGTGAGAATTGGGAACCCAAGGTACCTAAATTGTTTATAACATTCA
This sequence comes from Quercus ilex subsp. ballota, assembly GCA_032727855.1. NCBI lineage: Eukaryota > Viridiplantae > Streptophyta > Magnoliopsida > Fagales > Fagaceae > Quercus > Quercus ilex. Next base: position 32,272,101 of record CM064909.1, read on the forward strand.
TGCCCATCTTTCTACAAATATACCTCTTCTGCCTTCTAGAAACATTTGGTGAAAAAAGAATCTTAGACTTCCCCAGGTTAATCTTTTAACCAGCAAGTTTACAGAAATTATCAAGCACCTTAATGATAGATTCACAGTTTTTATGATTTGCCTTAGCAAACAGCATCAGATCATCAGCAAAGAACACATGTGAGAAGCTTGGCCCATGTCTAGAAGCTTGCATCTTATCCCACCTTTTTCCTTCACACATACTAGTGATTTGGGCCCCAAGAAATTCCATACAAAGCAGAAATAGGTATGGAGAGATGGGATCACCTTGTCTTATACCTCTTGAGGGTTGAAATGCTTCTAGCTTGCTACCATTCAACAACAAGGCTGTAGTTGTTGTGGATACACAACTCATAATTAGATTAATCATTCCTTGAGGGAAACCAAAATGTTCTAAAACCATTTTTACAAAACTCCACTCAAGGCAGTCATAAGCCTTCTCCAAATCAATCTTAATAACCATGTACCCGTCCTTCCCCTTCCTATTTTTTAGGAGTAGATTAATTCCTGGGCTATAATAACATTATCTGAACTCCTTCTACCCTCAAGAAAGGCTGCCTGCATGGGGGAGATAAGAGAAGGCAGCAAGGGTCTTAGAGCGAGTAATTAAAGCATGCTGTGGATTGGATTGACCTATTTTTCATGGCTTTGCGTGCAACTTATTAATAAATAAACTGACCTTTCACCCCAGTCTAGTTTATGTTGCAACATAAACGTTGATCTTCACACATTTTTATGTACTATTTCAATATTCTCAAAATTCTCACAAATATAAATTGTGGTACTACATGTACGGAGCAACAACCCATGTGTACGTAGCCAAAGAATGAAAAAAGAAACAATGAAAATAAGACTTACTTTACCAGTTCTAGCAGCGGTGCCAAGGGTTAATTGTGTTTTAAGTGTTTGGTTAGTGGAATATACATGGAAAAAATAATTAGAAGAAACTAGAGTTAGAGGAAAATGCTTCATTCAACATAAAGGCATAATAAACGGATTACAAGTATTTATATTAATTCCAACACAAGTTATAAGACTGCTTCAAGGCAAGTTCAAGATTAGCTAACTTGTAACAAACTGTCTAACCGCTTTCTAACTCCCTAGTCACTAACTAGCTCTGCCTTTGCAAGACTTGTTTCATAGAGTGGCTATCGTGCTGCACTTAACAAGTAGTTAGGCACATATCACGTGTTTAGGCTTTAGTTAAACACTTATCAAGTGATCAGTGGCTGGTATTTTTTGGTGTGCTTAAGCCATGTTAATTACACAGACAGAGATTTATTTATAGTCTTAATGCCGTACATCGAATTTGTGAATTTCAAGGTTTATTGGTGTGCTCACTCATTCCTTTAAGATTGGGATGGAGTGATGTACCATGTGTTTGTGAAAGTTCGCATACCCAAGAAACTCCCCCTCCCCTATCTCTGTGTTTCCTTTTTATTGCTTGTGCCATTGCTTCAAATCTAATGAGCCATAGTCCCATGGAAAAAAGAGAAAAAGAGGGAGGGAATCCCATGGGACACTAGGGGATCAGCCAAGCCTAGACAATGGAAACTGGAAAGAAATAAGATGCATTCTTATTGTCGTTTGAGAAAGGAAATAATCTGTTCCGCGCTCTGCGTATCACTTTTGTATAATTTTTGTTGCACATCGCACTAACAACTAACAAGTTTGTGCATAACCATGTGCCCTTTAATGTTGTTACTATTCTCCCCACAAATCTTTCTAGTGCTTTTTTCTAGGAAGGTACAAATTTCATACAAATGGGAGGCTTTATTTTGGCCAAAGCAAGAACTGAAGCAGGAAGCGTCCAAATTCCCTCCCCGCAAATTAATCCAGAAGCAACTGCAGGAACCATCAACTCGGCCTTCTTTGAGTTAACCTTGTACCACACAAACACAATCAAACTTCCAATTCCCATATCAATCGCAAAGTATGCCCCAACTAAAAAGGGCACTGCCATGACCATAGGAAGTGGCATATATTTTCCGATCTTTGGCGGCGCAAGATCTCTCACTACGTTAACTCCTACTGCAAAGGCAAAGAAGCCATAGCAGAGTTGCAGGCAGTGGCGAGGGAGAGCTGAGAAGCCTTCAACACCTAGAATGGCCATGTTTCTGTAGATCAACGCATAAGGAGCTTTGAACTCTCCATTTGGGTTTCCCACATCAAAGGCCTTGTAGAAAAGGAAGAAGCTAAGGGGTGCCATTAGACAGCCTAATGCCGTGCCAATGGCTTGGCTCAAGAACATTGCTCTGGGAGAAGTACTAGTCAATTGTGCTGTTTTAAAATCTTGCATAAGAGTGCAAGCCACAGAAACAACAGATTTTATTATACCACACCCAATAAGTCCTGCCACCAAACCATCTTCTTTTCCACTCAATGCAGCCAGGACAAAGAGGGCTACTTTCCCATAATTATACGACATGTTCATATCCGTGAGGCCGGCTCCATAAGCGTTGCAGAATGCTAGAGATGGAGCAAGGAAATAGGCTATGACAACGTAGTACCATTTAAGTTGATGGAACATCAGTGGGATCACTATTATGGATACGATGGCAAAGATGATGTAGCCAGTGAGTGCAACCCACATGGGAATGTTTTCTTTCAGGAATACTTCGTTCTGTTTCAAAACTTCAATGGGGTTCCCTTGGTCGTCCACATCTGCAGTAGAGAAGAAGATAATATGTTAGAAGTATAAACACGTAAATTAATATCATTCTGAGGTACTGCACGCAGGGCAGAGTACAATTTCGCAGGGAGTGGAGGGATTTCAAAAAGATGCCAACAAATTTTACTACATTAGTTTTGGCGCTTTCAATGAAGCTTTTAAAATCAAGTTGAGTATGCATTGTTTGGGTCTACAAAGTACAAACCAATGCAACCGTTAATAAATCTGATCACCATTAGAAATGCATTGGGCCAGCGGGCCTCATCAATCTTTTAAGATAGTTATTGTAATCTAATAAAGTAGGAATTATTATACGATCACAACCAATTTCATAATATTTTACGTGGTAGATTGTAATTAGCTACTTGTTACTTTCATATAGACTCGTCATTTTTTTTTTCCTACCACTCATAATCAGTTACATTGAATAGTTGTGAAAATAGTATGAAATTATTCGTAGTCCTAGAATTTTTCTAAAGCAGCAAACAAAAAGGAAAATTCAAAGGCTGCTGCTTATATTACCCATGTTGGCGTCCTTGTTCTTGAATTTGCCATGCATGTTAATGATTGTGCATGCCAATATCTTGATGAAATTGTAAATCCCATCACCTAGGATTAAAGCAACGGATATGAAAACCTGCAGAGAAAATACAGAGTAAATGGAAGAACATGGGTAGCAAAATCCAATAGGAATGTGTGTATGTCATGGAGAGAGAGAGAGAGAGAGACCTTGTAACCATACAAACTCTTCATGTCAGTTTCTTCCAAACTCTCAGAGAACCAATGTCCTTTTAGCCGACCAATGAGTGGCCACATTATTCCATTGGAAAGCACAGCTCCAAGAACCAATGACAAGTTTACAAGGTGGGAACAAATCATCCCAGCTCCAACATAAGTCAAGCCAAAGTTGAAGTAGAATCTGCAAAATCCGATATTAATAAACTAAATACTAAATAGCATCACTAACATGTACAGTTCAAAGAAGCAGAGAATAAATCAAAGACGTACGTGTGCTTCCACGCTTGCAATCCAAAGGTAGGGAACTGTTCAAATCCACAATTATCTTTTCCACTGAAAAACCACTTAAAGAAACCCCACAAGAAACTAATCGAAAAATATTTCATGAACCCTTTCACTTGCTTCCTGCAAAAAATAAAACCCTGTTTGAGCTTTGATTCTTTAGTGGTTTTCTGTCATAACAAAATCAGAGATAATAATTGTGCAGTTTGGATTAGCTTTTTTTCCCTTGGTTTATTTTGTTTATATACAAACTTTGTAAAACCTTTTTTAGGTATTACTTTATTTTTGTTAATAGCAAAAAAAAAAAGAAAAAAAAAAAAGAAGAGATGTTAAAGGTTTTACTGGTTTTTCTACAAAATGTTTACAAAATAATGTCACAATGATATAACTGGTGTACTTCAAGAATATAATAAATAAATAAAATGCTAAAAATATCACATATTTTACTTTATAATCGTGATGAATTGACATAGTAAAGAATATAATTGATTGATTTAAAAAATATAATAAATGAATGCTTAGATTATTGAGAGAATGATAAAACAATAAATATTGTTGGCAACTTTTTATATTTTTCATGAAAGTGGTGTCAAAATTTTTCTATTATGATTTATTAACAATTTTCCTAAGAACATCTGTTAACATGATTCTTCTAAAAATTATATAGTAAAATTTATAGTTGAATGTTTAGATTATTGAGAGAATGATAAAACAATAAATATTGTTAACATTTTTTATATTTTTTTATAAAAATAGTGTCAAAAATTTTCTATTATGATTTATTAACAATTTTTTTAAAAACATCTGATAACATGATTCATGTAAAAATTATATAGTAAATTTTGTAGTTATTTAATATCATTCTTTCAACAATCACGACGATGGAAGAGGTGTACCTTGCCATCTTATCCCCCTGACTGTGGAAACCATTAATGAGAACCGCAGTTGCCAAGCCACTTGGATAAGTCAATCTCAGATCTACTATCATTATCTGTTGAACAGTGAGAAATAACATACATACAATAAGAAAAAGGTTGAGATCTGCGTGGTGGTCCAAAAAGGGGAGAGAAAAATCGTGGTTGGAGGAAAATCCATTGACTTTGCAATCAGCATTAACTAAGCATCAATCCCAAAGACAATGATCATAATTCATCTCCATTTGAAATAGAATTTTTTCTTCATGTTTTAGGTTAATTAAATGTTACAAATCTAAAATATTATAAATTAAAAAAATATATTTAATGTTATATTATTTAAAATTTTAAATAATATAGTATTTTAAGCATCATTAGATCAAGAAAAGAAAATTTTAACCGTGCCCACTCACACCCAAAAGAAAAGTGTTGATTTCAATGACGAACTTTCCAGACTTTTTTTCATCATATATGATGAATGAGTAGAAACGCAAGTAAAAGTTGAAATAGTCATCAATAAGAAGAAAGGATATCTTCATCAAGTAATTATTAAAACCCCCAGTGTTGAAATAAGGTAAAAAGCACTTTCTAATTCCTTCAAAATTGAAGATGAAAATTGAGACCACCAAGAAGATGTACCTTCCTCAGGGGAACTAAGACAAAAAGTCCAACAAAGCAGACTACAAAGAGGTAACCAGTCATCCAAACAAATCCAGGCTCCTTGACACTCTTTATTGAGTTTCCCTCGTTGTTGACCCCAGACAACAAATATGTCTTCTTGTTTAATGCCAAGAGATAAGAAGCAAATCCACCTACAGCCCAAAAGAGAAAAAAAGATGTCTAAAAATTTCTTGAAAAAGAAAAAGTGAAAAAAAAAAGGGTTAAGATATATTTTCTAAGATGCAAAGTAAAACTACAAATATTAAAGCCTCAAACCTCCAACAGCAATGCTATAGCATGCAACTGCACAAGTTTGTATCATAGTATTCTCTTGCCGACTGAAAGGCTTTGACACAAATCCTGCCTTTTCTAGCATTTTTGTCCATGATCGGATAAATACAAAAGCAATAAGTGCTGCAGAGACATTTAGATTAGGAACCAGCCCAGTTGTGAGGTTCAACTTCATGGCTATCACACTGTACATGATTCCAATCATGATGCTCACTACCATTCCCCTTATAGTTATCTGCTTATTCCATGGTTGCTGGGTTTTCTTCCACCCTTCAGAATCAACTGTTACTCCTTCTAAGTCTTCTCTCTCGTTAATCTCTCTTTTTTCTTTTGCTTCTTCCATGTTCATGTCTCCTAAAGAAATTGTCTGTGCCAGAAAAAAATAAAAACACATATGTTAGAAGAAATAAACTTCTAAATTCTGAATCTTTGAAATATAGTATGATATGATGACAGGTTTATGGAAAAAAGCTGGTGATTCCATGCATGGACTTTACCTTGTTTCTTTTTGTATATGTGTATGCTCTTCTAGCTAGCTTCAAAGGAGGACTACAGATGCCATGCAATAAAAAAAGTTTGTTTTGTCTTCTGTTAATCGACAATTCAAAACCTTTTGAGTGAACACAGCTTGCAATGACCCCTCGAATTAATGACCAGACAGGATATCCTCCTCAATAATATATATTAAGCTAGTCCGTACCTTTTTTTTATGAACATGCTAGCCTGTACCAAGTTCAACTTGACACTGAAAAATTATACCTAGCAGTGAAAATATCGTAGTTATAATCTATTTTATTTCATGCACTTACAAAAGGCTAGAAGAGAATGATTTAATATATAGTGTTGGATACTTAGGTATGTCACTGAGTGATGACAATACTTGGTATTTATAACATTTTATAACTTTGAAAGATTACTTCACTGGTGAGTCATGGGTGTGACCAGCTGACCTTATCATTGACTATCTCTTTATTTCTCCTCCATGAGCATTAGATGGTTATGATAATGTTTATTTTTTTGTTTTTTGTTTTTTTTTTTTTAACTCAGTGGGGTTGGCTGAGTGGTTGGGCACTTGGTCTTAAAGTGACTGTCTTAGGTTTGACTAAGAGCTTCTTAGTTCAAGTCCAGGCACCAGCACTTTAAAAAAAACTTTTTGAGCTAGCAATTTACCCTGCTATGGGCCCACCGGTCGCGAATAGTGAAAAACCAAAAAAAAAAAAAGATAATATTTTTTTGGTAGGAGAGATTCTTTAACTTGAGACAATTTGCGCACTGCACAAACTGCAGCTACGTGGGTCATTGCATCCAATGATCCAATAGAGTAAGAAAATGATAGGCGCGGAGAAAAACGGTGACGGTCATTTCCTGCAAAATATAGTGGGGATGAAAAGTCAAGCAGATTCTCAATCAGTAGTAGGTCACATGATTGAGTAAGGTAATAGAACCAATAATTTTCGCATCATTTTTTTGTATGGGTTACTCATAAAAACAGTGTACATGGTGGTTTTTTTTATAAACTGAGAACGTTTTTAAATCACGTTTTAATAATATTTATAAAGCATTTTGCCCTTTAACAAAATTTTTCTATCTCAACTTTGCTCACATAAATAAGAAGACTTTACTTTTAAAAGAAAACAATCTAATGTTTAACAATTTGTATAAGAGTTTCCACATTGGTGGAGCCATAAATTTAGCAATATGATTCTACAAAAAACTACTTTATCTATTTTACTTTTTTTAGTTTACAAAATACCTAACATAAGTGGTTTTATTTTAGCTTTCAGCACAATAAAATAATATATCTACTACAATAAAATAATATAATTACTACAAAGTAGTGTGAACACATAAATAAAATAATATATTTAATATAAAGCAGTGTGAATACGAAATTTAATAATACTTTTTTTTTAACCTATGAGCTACCGTGCACCACCACAGTAGATGTGGAGCCAAATTATTTGGCTTTGGCTCCACCAATGTAGCCATAAATTTGTATATGATGGTGCTAAAAATAGTAATATAGCTTTTTAGCATCACCAATACGAATGCTTGTAGAACATTTTCATCTTTTTCCAACGAAAACAAAGTTAAATGGCTCTACATAAGACTAAAAGTATTGTCATTTTGGCCAGTTTCCAAACTATTAACAGTTTACATAATTTTTTTTTACACCAAATTTCACAATTGTCAAAACAATACTATAAAGTATATACAGTATTTTTCACAAAAAATTTTACAATTGTTGAACATTCAATTTTCATTTAGTTAAAAAAAAAAAAAAATCATTTAAGCCCACCACTTACACTACTTTATTGTCTACCAATTATATACTTTCTAGTGTCAACTTGTGAAAATACCAACTCTCCTCTAGGTGGGTTCTACATAATCATTATTTTTTATTAAAAAAATGGCCTACTTATATTCATATAAAGCACTAAAACCATAGCCTCCACCCTTTTTCTTATTTTTTAGTTTTTAATTTTTTTTTAATCTTGTTTTTGCTATAATCCAAATTTTAATTGTTTAAAAGAATGGAGAAAAAATTGTTGAATTCAACATTATTTTTTAATAGCATTCATCAAGGTAGTGAGGATACAAAATTGCTAGTACATTGTTATACCCTTAACAATTTTACAATAATTTATTTTAAGAAATCAAATTGATTTTTTAAACTCTATTTATTTAGATTAATCTCTAAATTACATTAATATATATTTGTGTATTTAGTTTGCTATTAATAACAATCAATTTTTTTTAGATTAGTTTTGCTTTCGACATTGTCCCCCTAAATTGAATTCCTAGCTCCATCATTGCCACTAGTGATATCACTTTTTAACCTACAAATAATAGTGTGCCATGTAGATAATAGTAAATTTTTTTGTAATTCTAAATTTATTGTATATTATTTGACATCTATAAGACAAACTTATCGTGTATAAATAAATATTTTTCCATAATACATTATTGATTCTTAGAATTAAACTCATGAGCCTGAAGTCCCTAACAAATTTAAGGTAATCGCTTTTAATACTTAAAGTGATAGATTTTAGTACTTATATATGGAGTAATAAAATGTCAGTTTTTAATTTGATCCCATCATCTAAGGGATTATAAGTAATCCTAAAGTTTAGGATTCAATAGTATATTTTACTTATTGTTTTCATTCTAAAAATATTTTATAAAAAAATTAACACAATGAAATTCACCATTTCTTATTAATGATTATAATAATTTTTTATAATAAGAGAGTAGACGATATTTAGTTTTAACCCTATCTCAATCTCCACTCTATCATTCATTCAGAATTAAAAAATCCACATGATAGGTGATAAAGGATGTGTATAGTTATTGGAATGTTGTGTATGGTTATTAGAGGAAATTAATTTCTTATTATTTTATTTACGTAATTTTCAAAAAGGCTTGACTATTTCGATCTAGTGGTGAAACGACGAAATTGGCTGTCAGAAAAGAGTGTAAAAAAAAAAAAAAATTAATGGTTATTTCTTGAAAAATACTAGTGGTAGTGAATGTCAATCATATTCTCTTTCTTTCTCAAAAAAAAAAAAAAAAATCATATTCTCTTTCAATAAAATATTATATAATTTTACATCTATATGATTTGATAGGTTGTGAATTTATCAAAACAAATTTATAGAGTTTGAATTTGTTTTCCATCTACATTTTACCTCTCATTTATAATTAAAAATTCCACATGCGATACAGAATGTCGAGCATGGCTTAGAGACATTATCTTATTCATTGCTTATTGGTATTTGTAAAAGTATTTAATAAATATGAGAAATGCTAACGAGTGCCCTTAGGGCACTATTTAATAATCCATTTAAAGAAAGTTTTTATGAAAAATGAAAAAAAAACAATTAATGTTTTGACAGCTTTTTTCATTTCCCATAAAAGTGATGTCAAAACTTTCTTAAAATGGATTTTTAAAAAGTGCCCTAAGGGCACTCGTTAGCATGACCCAATAAATATTAGTCCTTATCTAGTAGGATATTAATTAGAATTTTTGGGATTGTCATTATTTGGAAACCTGGTCCTGAGCCTTGAAATTGATCCTTAAGTTGTAAAACTAAAATAAGGAATCTTTTAACAATAAAAAAAGAGAGGTGTTACGTCCACACTATTTTTACAACATTTTTATAAGAAATTATAGGTGGTTAGTTGTTATTGGTTCAAATTTGAACTTAATACTAATATTACTTTTTTACTCCAACAATAATAACCAGTAACAAATTGCCATTTAGAGTTTGTTGTGAAAATGTTGTGGACATATCATTTCTCATAAAAAAATCAATATTTTTTTTAGTGGATTCCAAATCTCTACCTTGATGATTCAAGGTGTTGTAGGGTTACTTGCGCACTAATTAACCCTTCTCTCACTACCACACTATGTGTCACAAGGTCAATTTTTCACTCAAATTTTTTGCTTGTAATGGCCCTAAGTTTCTGACTTAGTCTTAATCAACACTACACACACACTGTAATAACACTTTGAGCAGATTATATAGGGACCTTTAAACACACAGTACACACAATATTTACAGAGAACCCATCTCTAACCTTTATTACTTAATCTCAAGTACAAAAGAAACCCTTTTACAAGCTTAGAGAATTACATAAAATTTTCCCAAGGCCAAATACACTCTGTTGTTGACACCCCAACAACCTTAAGGTTAAATACACAGAATTAACTGTTATGGCAGTTACTGCCTAGTAATTGCCTCGGTCTTGGACAATCTGCTACTTGTGTTCTGACTTAGGACACCTTTAACTGATGCTGTCTTGGCTTGCTCTCCACATTTTCAACCCCTACACTGCAGGTCTGATCATTAGGAAAGTTAGGAAATACTTGGTAACTGCTTAGTAAATGCCACTGCACATGCTGCACATGTACAACCCATGTCTCAGCAGACCATGGGGCCTCTGCCCATCCTCCAACAGCCCACTCAACATGTTCTCACACGTTTTGGAGAGGTTTGGCCTATGTTCAAGGTCTTCCATCAGCACTACAGCCCACACAGTATACCCACATGCAACACACAAGGTAATTGCCATCAACCCACTAGCACTTGTCCATGCATTTAGCTAGCCCCACTAGCCCAGCCCTGCCTTGCACTCAAGCCACCAAGCCCACACACAAGAAACCAGTAACTAAGCCACCAATGTCATACACCACCACATAGGGTCAGCACCACTTGCTGTTGCCCATATCATCACAACCATCTCTACCCACCATGACCCTCCTCTGCCATGGCCTTAGGGCATCATGTGGAGTAAGGTGCCTCCACATGCTGCCCCTCATCACTACTCATCGATCCAATTCGAGTTGGGAGACTGGGCAGATCTCCCTCAAAGAGCCCTTAGGAGCATCGCTAGTCAGGTATGAGGAGCCATGAGTGTGTTGAGAAAACATGATTGGCCCAATGCTGACCAAGTACCCTCATTCCTCATGCCATCATTAGCAACACATAATGCTCCTAACACTATGTCGGGTTGTATCAGAGCCTTGACTAGCTAGGTCTCATGGCCAAACAACAAATTTGGCAACAACTACCTCATTAACAACTTTAAAAAGGTGTAGGACATCTGGGCTAAATTGAAAGATCAGAAAGTAACGTTAAGATCCAAAATCTTGTTGGTCTAAGAATTCATGCCAATAGAAACTGTTGAAGGAATAGGAAAATTTTATGTAAGAAATTTAGCTCACAGTGAGCCTAGTTGTAGATGCATTCCTAGATACCAGAATTCCAATTTTTGATGGCATAATGCGCAAATGGGATTTCATTAATTGGATTTTTAATTTAAGATATTGTTTTAATTATTGGAAGATCCATAATGATGAAAAAGAAATACTTCAGTCTAATAAGTTAGAGAGTGATGCGGTCAATTGGTAGGGTACATATAAGATTGATTGTAAAAAGAATATTTTCTAACTCGAGGAATGATCAACTTCTAGGGTTTGGTAATACCTCAATCAAGATTTAAGAGGACTTTTTAACAACAAGCGGTTGAAAAAACACAATAAAGATGCTTCAAAAAAAAAAAAAAACCACAATAAAGATGATTAAACTGATGACAATAGAATCAATAATCAAGAAATTAAAGAAATTTACTTGCACTAATCAAGATAGCAAACGAGTAAAATTCTTCACTTCTTATAACCACATTTCTTTATTTTAAAATCTTTTTACTTGAATGAGAAGAGTGGCATTTATACCACATTGCCACATGTAATATAGGCATGCAATGAGAGTTTTTTCTCACGGCATTTTTAGTTTTTTACATGTGTTTCATAGTATTTCTTAAAGCTTAATTATTGTTGTACAGTACACATAGCTTGTAAAATCATGTTTATTGTTGTATAGTACACGCTGTCTATAAAATTGTATTTTGAGTAAAATCATGTTTTGAAAATATGATTGCAATACATGTATACATACAGTGTTTGATAATCATCACTCTTGATAATCATCGCTCTTTTTTTTTTGATGGGATCATCACTCTTTTTTAAATACAAAAGAAAATTGGGTTATTTAACCATGTGTTTGGAAACTTCTCTGCAACCTCATTACATTAATTAGTCCCCACGTGTTGGCATTTCTTTTAAGCCATATGCATGAGTTGGTTACTTCCACACCAGTTGACACGCATGGCTTGGACACTGCATGTGACAACACGTCTTGCCAGATGCCATGAAATTGATCCTATATGCTCCCGAGGTTGCTCTTCTTCTACACAGATACCTAGTGCTTTTCTTCGATTTGGTGGATTCTACAAAGGGATAATGGGGCTCTTGAACCTTGTCTTGAGAGATATATATTGACTTCGATCGAGATCATGGTGACCAAAATTTAACTAAAGAAAATGACAACACACCACAGTGCATGGTCTCGATAGACTTATCAAATTGTCGAGGTTGAGATCGATCTCTACTTCGAGGCTATTTTGAGCCACAAACCCAACGTGGTTTCTTCTCACTTCATTATGAGGCCAATAATGGTCATGAGCCACATTATGACTCGGCCTTCTTATTGGCCATATAACTTTCTTTTAAACAACACATTGTTGTGGTATCAAACAAAACAAAACCAAAATTAAAATTTACAAAAAAAAAAAAAAATTTCAACATTATCCGGACTTCATAAAATATTTTACAATACAAACAAAGATGATCTAGTGTCGAGGTAAGTATGAAAGTCAATCTTTGTTTTTGATAAGATATGAAAGTCAATCTTGGCAGAGAAAGAAAAAATATTTTTATTGATATTTTTATTTTTTTTATCCTCTAATTATTATTATATATTGCGTTCTTCTAGAGGATTATAGACTTCAAGATGAATTAGGTATATAAATTCAAATGAACAGGATTACATTGAAAATTTTAACATCCAGGTCCAACCACCACAACAAGATTATCGGCCAAAAAAATTATGTGCTAATGAGTTCTAACCTCTACTTTCAGTCATAAAGTAAAGATATCGTTTATGTGGTTGACATTGTTAAACCAATATTGAAGGAAATATATACGAAAGGTTGAAGAAAATCATGTCTCACTTTTCCAACAAGTTCAAGAAAATATCCGAGAAAAACCAACCAAATTCTTGAGGAAGTTGATGTTAGATTCTATGAAAATATAAAAGACAGTATAGAGAAAAGAGAGAAGATGCAAGGATGACGTGGTGCGGCAGGCTCAACCTGCCTATGATTACCAAGGAAGCCCTTAACAATTGCGTATTCACTCTAATCTCAATTTATTAGTTACAATGAACTCTAAAGTAAAGTTTATATAGATATTAAGAGTTAAGGTTAGATATAATACATGAACTAGTCTACAATATAATTCGGCCCCTTAGGCCTAGCTATACACATAATTGACATAAACCTAACACCTCTAACAAATTTTTCTAAAAAATTTGTATTAACGACTTTTGTTTCATCAGCTATATATGATCTGTACCTATATAAGAAATTTTAGTCCATTCCATACAAGTTTGATGGCTGATGTTTTCTACGTATTCTTTACTCTTCGAATTTAAACTCTCAATTATTAGTTTGCAAAATGATAGGGTTTTTTTTTATATAAATTTTTTGTAATAGTTGATTCATTTTAATGAAAATCTCATCTTTATGGTTTTAAATTTTTTGTTTTAATTTTAAAAAGCGTCTTGACTTGTTTCTTATATCATTAGATCAATGTAACCATCGATAATTAATGACAAGGCAAAGGTATATGATTTCGTAGGAGAAAGGGAACAATGATTTATTTAGTTAATCATCATTCATCAGTAATGACAACAAAAGGTTTTTGATTACTTAGAAGGAAGAATCCATGATTTATCTAGTTAACGACAAAGGCCCCCAAAAAAGAGAGAGAAAAAGTGAAAAAGAACAAGTGTTTGATGGATTGCATGTCGAGTGGGTGGTGGGGTTGTGAATTCTGACTTTTCAAAATCATGTGTTGGGCACAAACACAAACACAAGCACAAGCACAAGCACAGCCCAATTGTGGTTTTAAAACAATGCACTACAGCAACACATGATTCAGACACCATCTATATCGCTTGTGATTTGAAAGAAATTGGACATGATCAAAATTTGATTTCTTTTTGGGGGTTGAAAGAAAATATTGGTTGGAATTTTTGTAAACCATCCAAAACCTTGTATGGCTAATCTTCAATCTTCTAGACAAAGACAACCAGCCTCTCCTTTTCGTAAATGTTTTTGAAAATTCTTTCAGAAAGCAACTTGTGCAGCAATTGTTGATGTATCTTATGAGCCCATCACACATTCACACTTAATATATAATTCCATCCTTTTCATTCTCTATTTGATCATTCAGATCCCTTGGATAGCCCCGATCCCCATATATATATATATTCGATTCTCTATATATCTTTCAAGCTATGTCAGCCTTGGATATGGACCGTAGGAGTGTTGAAACTTGAAAGTGCCCTAATGGGATATGATCCTCTCCTTTTTAAAATAAATTCGTTTTGAGTCAAATTAAATATTATAAATTTAAAAGTTTTTGAATGACGCGGCATTAATATACACAGTTAGAACTAAAAAAAAAAAAAAAAAAATCTTGTTGTCGTTCATTTCACTTGAAATGTAGTACTTCAGTTCAAGATTTTATTCAAGTGGAACTCCACCAAAAGGAGCTTAGCCTTTAGGTGGTCCTAGTACTCTTGACTCTTGAGTATGCATAGAATGCAATTCCAAAGCAAAGGCAACTTTCGCGTGCCATATTATTGAGCCAATATGAACCACTTATTACTTTTGAGGCTGATTTCTCTTACTTAGTACTGATACAGAATATTTTGGTCAGGAATATGGACCCTGAGTGCAACTTTTGGTAGGCTAATGCTTTTGATGGGTTGGCCTATCTAACACCATTCTTCTTGGTAGCGTTTGTTTTTGCATTCTTAAAAGGAAAAAGAATGGACAGAAACAAAAAAAAAATCGTACCAATTAATATTGCAGATACATATCAATCAATTGTATAAAGTATAAACCAAACCTAACAGAAATATAGCTTTTAGGTACATTGATGATCAGTTCGTGAAAATATCACAATAATTAAGCACTAACATAAGACAACTAATTAAATAAATAACTTTTTCAAATTTAAAAAATAAAAATAAAAATCGTGCCAATATTTTAAATCAATTTAGGTGCACCGTGCATGTGCATTGACCAGTCTAATGTGATATTTTTACGTATACTAAGGTAGGTGAAAACTTATTTTTATTTTTTAGTCCTTTATCTATATGACTATATGTCGTATTCTAAGTTTGGATCTTAATTATTAATTGTATCGTATTATAATCATTGATTATCCAAAAAATAAAATAAACGTATTGCTTAATCATTGGTACTTTGAAAACAGCTGTTCAATTAATGTAACACTTATCTCATATATATATCTGTCAATTAGTGATGAAGCAGATTTTTGGCCTCATACGACTTAGCATTTGCCGATGTAACATAAGATGACACCACTAATAACTCAAAGAGACCCCTGTGTGTGAGATTTTTTGTTTTCTATTGCTTAAAGTTTTTACCTACGGGACCACGCTCGGCAATTTGAAGTTTGAACCTGCACTATTTCCATTGTGGAAAAAAGCAAAAATATAGATTGTCAAACTAGACGGTTTTGTAGGAGCATGCCGGTAGGCTTGGTACTGATCTTATCAACAAAAAAAAAAAAAGACTTGGTGGTGAGTAGTGAGTAGTGAGTAGTGACCATGTGTGTGTCATATAAAAATAATAAAATTCTTCCTTTCTATGATTTCATGAGCCCTATAATTGCGACCCAACGTACCAGGCCAACGATAAGGACAAGTGGCGGTATAAAATAATATCAGCAATATTGCGTCTGCATAATGATTAATGACGGACGGTCAGAGATCTAGAGAAATAAAATAACTATCATGATTAGACTTTTTATTCTTTCTTTAAAAAAAAAAAAATTAGATTTTTATTTTTAATATAAAATAATATTGTTTTACAATACCGTGGGAACGAATAAAAATGAATAATTTTATTAAAAAAATATAATTATACACCGCATTTTATTAGGAAAAAAAATTATTTTTATTTAGTAATTTCTTTATTGTACGTATTACTGGAGAGAGAGAAATATGAAATGAGTAAAAGGAGACAAATAATAAGGAAGATGTATTACATGAATTTTGTAAAGTATAAAGTGAGTTTAAGTAATATTAAAAAAAAAAAAAAATCATTTTCCCATTGCCTTTATCTTCTTTGAGCAGTGGGGTAAAATGAGTAATGTGAGATAAATAATAAGAAAAATGTATTACACGAATTTTGTAAAATATAATGTGAGCTTAAGTAATATTTTAAAAACTTCATTTCTCCATTTCCTTCATCCTCTTTGAGCGGAGGGGTGGAATGAATAAAGTGAGACATATAATAAGAAAAAACCTTATTTTTTTCATTGCCTTTATCTTCTTTAGGCGGTGGGGGAAAATGAGTAAAGTGAGACAAATAATAAGTAACATGTATTACATGAATTTTGTAAAATATAATGCGAGCTTAATTAATATTTTAAAAAACCTCATTTTTCCATTGCATTTATCCTCTTTAGGCGGTGGGGTGAAATGAATAAAGCGAGACAAAAAAGAAAAAAAAAAGATGTATTATGCGAATTTTGTAAAATATAATGTGAGCTTAAGTAATATTTTAAAAAACCTCATTTTCTCATTGACGTTATCCTCATTGGGCAGTAGGGTGAAATAATTAAGTAAAGTGAGATAAATAATAAGAAAATTTTATTATACGAATTTTGTAAAATATTATGTGAATTTAAGTTGATGGTGCAAGAAAAACACCAAGCCAATACTCGTCCATAGTCCATAGTGCCGTCCATAGAATGTACAAAGCGATGGACGAGTGTTTGTTACACTCGTCCTTGACCGTCTTCTTCATCTGCCATTCACTCGTCTAGGGGAGGACGAGGAAGCAATGAACCTCGTCCGTCCTTAAAGAAGGGCGAACAAGGTTCAACACTTCAACCAAAAATCACACTGAAGAGTCATACTGTTTGGATCTCAACACAAATCCCGATGAGGTGACTCCCATGGCAGTTATGGAAGTTACCCTCTGAATCCTCCAAGCTCTGCGACGATTAGAGAAATAACCGATTCCCAGCACTATATAAAGACCCTTCTACGCAGAGGTATGGGGGACTTTTTTCTCTCTTTTAGAATTCCAGATAAGAAGTTGTTGAAGTCTTTTGAAGTTTCCTCTTCCTACTCTAAATCACTGACTTTACCATCGGAGGACCCTAGACCGGCCTCCACCGGTCTCTCTCTGATTGAATTTGGTGTTTTCAGGACTTGGCCTTCAAGATCAGCAGCATTCGAAGACTTTTCAGCCCACTGATTTCATAGAACCTATCAGTTGGCGCCGTCTGTGGGAAAGAATTATTTCACGTTTGGACTCCATTTATTGAATTTCGTGTTTTCTTTCTCCGACAAAAGGGCTGGAATGGTTCGGACCAGATCAAGGGCTACCAGTCCGGGCCCTCAAGAGAGTAGAGACGCTTCCAGCAATCCTCATCGCCCTCAACAATCTGCACCAGCCATGCAACCCCCTTCTACCCAACACGTCCAAGCAATGGCCACCGCTATGGCAGAGCTCACTCGCCAGAACCAGGAATTGAGGAGAGAGATTACCTTTAAAAGGCAACAATATGAGGCCTATGGAGAAGACCTTGGACAAAGTCAAGGGGATGGAAGACGTGCAGATCCGGAGAGCCAATCTAGGGGTACCATTCCTACAAGGGTACCACAGTTGGAAAAGGAGATGGATCAAATGAGGAGAGTCATGGACGAGATGAGGGAGAACATGAAGAGAACCAATCCTGTAGAAGACCTGGTTCACCGAACTGACTCACCCTTCACAGCCTCTATCAATGGTCATCCCTTGCCTCCGAAATTCAAAATGCCTTCCTTGGATTCGTATGATGGAACGCGAGACCCTTTTGACCATATCGCCACTTTCAAGACTACCATGCACCTTCAGGGGGTTCCTGATGAGATAATGTGTAGAGCCTTCCCCACTACCCTCAAAGGACCCGCGCGGGTATGGTTCAGCAAAATACCCCCCAACTCGGTGACGTCCTTCGAGGAGCTAAGCAAGTTGTTCGTTAACAATTTTATTGGAGGGCAGAGGCACAAACGTTCTTCATCTAGCTTGCTGACCATAGAGCAAGGAGAGAATGAAAGTCTGCGGTCATTCATCACGCGGTTCAACAGGGACGCCTTGGCAGTGGACGAGGTGGATGATAAGCTCCTCCTCGCAGCATTCCATAATGGGGTTCACTCTGATTTGTTTATCCACAAGTTATATGAACAGGCGCCTCAAACCATGGCTGAATTAGTCCATTCAGCCCAGAACTTTATGAATGCGGAGGACGCTATCATAGCCAAGAAGAGGAAAAGACTTGAACGAGTGGAAGCCAACCCAATGCGTCAGTCAGAACAAGGTCCTCGTCCTAAGAAGGGTCGAACAGAAGATAGGAAAGACCGGGAGAGGAAGGCAGGTCCTTCAGCGCGGAATCAACAATACACCCCTTTGAATGTGCCGCTCGAGCAAGTCCTTATGCAAATCAAGGACGAGCCTTCCTTGAAGTGGCCGGAGAAGCTGAAGGGAGATCCCAACAAGCGCAACAGGAATAAGTATTGTCGCTTCCATAGAGACCATGGCCATGATACGGACGAGTGCTTTGATTTGAAGCAGCAGATAGAGAATCTTATTAGGCAAGGGAAGCTGAGAAATTTCGTTGGACGAGACCATAAGGACGAAAAATTGAAAGCCAAGGTGGAAGAATCGTCACGGCCGCCGCTCGGAGAAATAAGAATCATTCTGGGGGGAAATTCAGCCGGACAGTCGTCTAAATCAAAAAAAGCATACTTGAAAGCGGTGCAGAGCGTTCAGCTCTCTGGACGATCATCGAATGCAGGGACTACGGACGAACAAGCGATCACCTTCACGGACGAGGATGCGGGGAGAGTCCATCACCCTCATGACGATGCTATTGTCATCACCCTCCTTATCGCGGACTACAAGACTAGAAGGGTGCTGGTAGACAATGGGAGTTCTGCTGATATCTTGTACTATCCAGCTTTTCAGCAGATGAGGTTAGGACGAGATTTGCTCCGGCCAGTAAACTCCCCCCTAGTCGGTTTCGGTGGAATGAAGGTGCAACCTGTGGGTAATATTTCACTACCAGTGACAGTGGGGGCATATCCGCAGCAAGTTACCAAGGAGGTGAACTTCCTCGTAGTTGATTGTGCGTCCTCTTATAATGCAATAATTGGGAGGCCAACCTTAAATAGGTGGAAGGCAGTTACATCTACTTACCACCTGTCAGTCAAGTTCCCGACCGAACATGGGGTAGGCCAAGTACAGGGGGACCAACTAGCAGCAAGAGAATGTTATCTAGCCATGTTGGCTGCGGACGAGCAATTTCAGACAATGAATATCGAAGAGAAGAAAGTTGTGGCAGAACCCATTGAAGCGTTGGAAGATATTCCTTTAGACGATGAAAACCCTGAGAGGTGTACCAGGGTTGGGGCAGATTTGGAAGCAAAGATCAAGAAAAATCTCATTTGCTTTCTAAAGAAAAACAGAGACGTGTTTGCATGGAGTCACGAAGACATGCCGGGTATAGATCCTAATGTCATTACCCACCGTCTGAGTGTATGCCCTTCCTTCAAACCAGTCCGACAAAAGAAGAGGGTATTTGCCCCAGAGAGAGACAATGCTGTTAAGGAGGAGGTTCAGAAGCTGATTACCGCGAAGTTCATTCGTGAGGTGTACTATCCTGAATGGTTGGCCAATGTGGTCATGGTCAAGAAGGCGAACGGCAAGTGGAGAATGTGCGTTGATTTCACCGACCTGAACAAAGCTTGTCCCAAGGATAGTTACCCGTTACCACGCATTGATCAGCTGGTAGATTCTACTGCGGGCCGTAAGTTGCTCAGTTTCCTGGATGCATTCTCTGGATATAATCAGATCAGGATGGATGAAGCGGACCAAGAGAAGACCTCCTTTGTCACCAGTCAGGGATTATTTTGTTATGAAGTAATGCCTTTCGGTTTGAAAAATGCTGGTGCAACGTACCAACGGCTAGTCAATCATATGTTTCGTCCACAGATCGGGCGGAATATGGAAGTCTATATAGACGATATGTTGGTAAAAACTCAGGACGAGAATAGGCACCTGGACGACTTGAGGGAAACGTTCGACACACTGAGGCAGTATCACATGAAATTGAACCCTAGCAAATGTGCTTTTGGAGTGTCATCGGGGAAATTCCTAGGATTTATGGTCTCTCACAGGGGAATCGAAGCAAACCCTGACAAAATTCAAGCAATTCTGAATATGAAGCCCCCAAGCAATGTTAAGGAAGTCCAGTCCCTCAACGGACGAGTCGCCGCCCTCAACAGGTTTGTCTCTAAGGCGACTGATAAATGCTTACCATTTTTTAAGATTCTTAAAAAAGCATTTGAATGGACCGACGAATGTCAGAGAGCTTTTGAAGATTTGAAAACATATCTCGTAAAGGCTCCTTTGTTGAGCCCGTCTGTGCAAGGAGAAGAGTTGTATTTGTACTTGGCAGTTACTCCACACGCAGTGAGTTCAGCATTAGTGAGGGAAGAAGACAAGGTACAAAGACCTGTGTATTACACCAGCAAGGCACTGAGGGGAGCGGAAGGACGATATCCCCTAATGGAGAAATTAGCTTTTGCATTGATAACAGCCTCCAGGAAACTAAGGCACTATTTTCAAGCTCATGTCATCAATGTCATGACAGACCACCCACTTAAGAAGGCAATGAACAAATTGGAGGCTGCTGGACGTCTGATCCAATGGGCCGTCGAGCTCAGTGAATTTGATATAAAATATCAGCCTAGGCACGCCATAAAAGCTCAAGCTCTAGCAGATTTCATCGCGGAATTTACCTCAGTCGGTGACGAAGGGGGCGAAAAGGAAAATACTAAGTGGGTTGTCTATGTGGATGGTTCGTCCACACAGCACACAGGAGGAGTAGGTGTGGTTTTACAATCTCCAGAGGGGGATAAGCTAAAACACAGAGTCCGTCTGCAGTACCAAACAACTAATAATGAAGCTGAGTATGAAGCACTCCTCAAAGGCATGGAATTGGCCAAGTCCGTAGAAGCGAAGTCGCTCCTCGTCCTGGGAGATTCTCAGTTAATCATAGGCCAAGTGAGTGGCATGTTTGAAGCCAAGGAAGAGCGAATGAGAAAGTATCTAGCCAGAGCGATGCGCCTTATAAAAAAGTTTGAGGAAGTTAATTTCGTTCAAATCCCTCGGGAGGAGAACATGGAAGCTGATGCCTTGGCAAAAGAAGCCTCGACGAGTGAAGCCGTAGATGGACTTGATGAAATTCAGTATATGCCGAGTATAGACATCCCGGAAGTACAACAGGTGGAGAATAGAACAAATTGGATGACTCCAATTGTGTCGTACCTAAAAGACGGACGACTCCCAGAGGAGAAGGACGAAGCAAGAAAGTTAAGGGTAAGAGCGGCCAGGTACGTTCTTATGAACGAGATTCTTTATAAAAGAGGCTTTTCCCAGCCTTATCTCAGGTGTTTGGCCCCGGACGAAGCGAACTACATAATAAGGGAAATTCATGAGGGAGCGTGTGGCAATCACTCAGGAGCAAGGTCGCTCGTCCATAAAATCGTCCGTGCAGGATATTATTGGCCAAGCATGCAAGCTGACGCTAAGGCCTACGTCAAGGTGTGCGACCAATGCCAAAGATTTAGCAACGTCCCCAGGCAGCCTTCAGAGTACTTGACTCCAATGACGGCACCCTGGCCTTTTGCACAGTGGGGACTTGACATTCTGGGTCCTTTTCCACTGGGTATACGGCAAATGAAGTTTCTCGTTGTTGGAATTGACTATTTTACCAAGTGGGTAGAAGCAGAACCCTTGGCTAACATCACACAACAAAATGTCAAAAACTTCGTATGGAAGAACATTGTGTGTAGGTTTGGGGTGCCCAGGGTGGTGATATCTGACAATGGACGACAATTTGACAATGCATTGTTCAAAGATTTTTGCCTACACTTTGGAATTCAAAATCATTACTCCTCGCCAGCCCACCCACAAGCTAACGGACAGGCGGAAGTTGCAAACCGATCCTTGTTAAAGATAATCAAGACTCGGCTTGAGGGGGCGAAGGGAGTATGGCCAGATGAGCTACCAGGTGTCTTATGGGCGTATAGGACCACAGCCAGAACCCCCACAGGGGAGACTCCTTTTAAACTAGCCTATGGAACTGAAGCAGTCATACCCGCGGAAGTGCACATGGCCAGTCACAGGGTCGCAACCTATCAGGATGAAGCTAATGAGGAGCAACTCCGTGTGAACCTCGATTTAATAGACGAGGTGAGGACGGACGCTGAACAAAGGATGGCGAGGTATAAAAACCTGATGGCCAGGCAGTATGACGCAATGGTAAAGCCAAGGCGATTCAATATAGGGGACCTCGTCCTGAAACGGGTTTCCTTAGCAACAAAGAACCCAGCTCATGGGAAGTTGGGACCTAACTGGGAAGGCCCCTACAGAGTCATAAACTTCAAAAGACAGGGATCCTATTATTTGGAAGCCCTTGATGGAAGGAGGCTGGAGCATCCTTGGAATGTGGAGCACTTGAGGAGATACTATCAATAAATTGCCAGCTTAGAGGAGCATGACTCTGGATGAGCCAGGGATGACATAAAAACTTGTTTATTTATATGTTTTCAGTGTGGTTTTGTTATGTTAAACGCATGGACGAAATTATGGTTTGGTTTGTATTTGTTCTAATAAAGGCATTAGCCTCTAAAGTACATGCCTCGTCTATGAACAATATCTATGTTATGAACTATGTTTGTGGAATGTACATAATGTTGTGTAAATTTATGTTTTCCATTGATTTCTGTTCATATTGACTCCTGGAAAAAGAGCTTAAAAGCTCAAGACGAGAAAATTCTCTGGACGCGGAGATGTCATCTCATGCTTTCCTAGAAAGCGAAGCCATAGTCGTCCAAACTGAAGGACGAGGCAAGGCTAATGCTTATAAAGAGTAAGTTGTGAAAGTCCAAGGCATTCTCGTCCATAGGATGAGCATGGTAAGGCATGATACTTAATTATACCATGGACGAGAAGGTGCATAGACGAATGCATGCTAAGCCATGGACGAAGAAAAATACAGCTATATTTTTCAATCTTGTTAAGGCCTTTATTAAAACAATCCAGTCCATGGACGAGTAAAATATAAGGCCTTGACTTCATCAGCATAAGCATAAAAATCAAGCCCATGGACGAGAAACACTTAACCATTTCTCAACAGGTCCTTGGACGAGTAATAATGATTGTTATCGTTTCACAAACGAATTACACTCAAGTTTCAATGGAAATGGTAAACAAATATATGAAGAATATGGATGAAGTCAACAGAAAAATAAAATAAAACTCGTCCATACATGAACAAAAATAAAGTGACATTCATTAAGCAAAGGTTGGATATCCTACATCCAAAAACCCTTGCTAATTAAACTGATGATGTTTGAAATCTCGTCCTAAAACCTTGGACGAAATAAATGTACTGAGTTTACATAAAAAAGGTCTCAAAATAGACCAAACAAAAATACAAGAAGGAAAAATTCTTAAGTAGGAGGGGCAACGTTGGGAGCGTCCTGAGGCTGGGTCGTGGCATCGTCCTCTATGTTGGCGTCCTCAGAGTCTAGACCAAGGAGAGAGCTAGTGGTGGCAGGGTTCAAGTTGAGGACGATGGAGCTGAAGTCCACATCAGGGAACTTCTCGGCAGCATCCATCCTGAAGTCTTCAAACCCTGCTGCATAGTTGGTATCCAAAGCGTCTGTGTATTGCTTAGACGCTTTAAACTCAACCACTGCATCTTCCTTTGCTTTGGAGAGAAGAGTCCCATATTCATCAATCTTTTTCTTCAGGACCTCAAGACGAGCGTCCTTCTCCGCAGCGCTGGTCTTCAGCTCCTCAACCAAAGCCTTCAACTCCTTCACCTCGTCCGTGGTCTTGACAGCCACTTCAGCCCATTGTTTCGCTTCAGCTTTCAACTCTAGGTTCTTCGTCTCCAACTGGATCCTCGTCTTGTCCAACCCCGTAGCCTGCCTTGACGCTGCTATAAACTTTGACATGCCCTACAAAAAAAAGAGGAAAAACACAGCCACGAATAAAAATCAAAAAGAGATACAAAGAAAGAAGATGGAAACATTTGCTCAAGACGAGGTATAGGTATTACCTTGAAAAGGTCGTGAACACCAGAGTGTTCAAATTCCTTAAGGGACATATCATAGCAAACGTTTATATCCTCGTCGGTGATAACCTTCTTGAAGCGTTCCCAAGCCAGGTCCTCGTTTTCAATAATGTTCGAAGGGACCGTTTTGGAAGGCTGAGACGGGGTTGATATAGTCTTGGACGGAGTAGACTTACACGGAGTGGACTGGGACGGAGTGCTCTCAGTTGGGACAGACGAGTCCACGTCAAACACTGGCACAGACTGCTGGGACGAGGGAAGGGTAGGCTTGACTACCTGGGACGAGCTGGACTTAGACTTTTTGCCTCTTCGACTAGGGAGATTTCCCAAATCTAGGCCCTTTGGCAGCGCCTTCCTTTTCTCCCCAGTCACAGGACGAGATTGAGTCTCATGCTCAGGACGATCCCCCTCAGCAGCCACGTCCTTCCCCTTGTTCCCTTTCATTGTTGCCATTCCTAAAAAAAAAAAAAATAATAATAATAAATAATATAAAAAAAAAAAAAAAAAACTATGTGAGAATACTTTAAGTTGAAATAAGGTAAACGATGTGCATGGACGATTAAAACTTAGGACTTACTTCTTCTCACTGTGACTTCGTGTGCAATTGCTACGTCAGATGGGTCGGGGCCCAAATTCCACTTAAAAAGTCGTCTAAGCGAAACCAAAGAATGGAAGTCCCTATCCGCGTGTAGACGAGCCCTGTGGACGCGGTCACGGTGGAATTTGCTTAAGGACGGTCTTTTAACAGCTGAAGCAAGACAAGTTAACAAATTTTTAGTTAATTAATCATTAATGCTGAAAAAGAAAGGGAAATAAAAAGAAAAAGGGGAGCAACTTACCCTCAGGACGAAGGTTTCCTAGGTCCCCGGTATAACGACCAAACGTGTTCCGGCCAACGTCTACAGGATTTCCAGCCCAGAAGCCGGAGACGAAGAAGAATTCCGTCTTCCATCTTCTGTCAGACGAGGCCAGGGACTTGATTAATCTACAGTCTCTACCCCTGGCTGTGAATTGATGAAAGCCAGGGGACTGGTGTATCTCTGAAGGCTTGTAACAATAGAGGAACTCGTCCACAGTGAGAGGACGGTCCCTTCCAAATACTTCACTCCACAAAATTTGCATCGAGATGATTAATCTCCATGCATTTGGGTTGAATTGACATATTCCCAAACCTAATCTAATCAACAACTCTCTAGTGAAGGCGTTTAAAGGAAACCTTAAACCCCCTAAAAGGTAAGCCTCATAGACACCTATCCCAAAGTGAGGGTTGCAACACCATTCTCCTCGGACGGGCAACCTAGGGTTAAACTCGTCTGGAATTTGGTACCACTCCCTAAGATTTTTAAGTCTTTGCTCGTCCGTCCTAGAAGGGATATCTATGGCACAACTATAAACAGTCACCTCCTCCTCGTCCACAGGACCAGAAGGAGGGGCAGTGGACGAGGTACCAGCTTGAGACCCTGAGGCCTTCCTAAGCTGCTCCTGTACAACCTCTATAGGAAGCCCAGGGACGCCAGAAATATACTCCTCGTCCGTGGTGTTCCCCCCACTACTATCACTACTATAAGTAATATTTTAAAAACCTCATTTTCCCATTATCTTTATCCTCTTTAGGTGGTGGGGTGAAATGAGTAAAGTGGGACAAATAATAAGTAAAATGTATTACACGAATTTTGTAAAATATAAAACCTCATTTTTCTATTGCCTTTGTCCTCTTTGGGTGGTGGATGCTCTCCTTAATAAAATTACACTATTTAAATATAGGTTACAGCTAGCTCAACTGGTAAAATTTCTGATAGTTGAATAAGAGATTTAGGGTTCAATTTCTGCTTACACCAAAAACTGATTGATGTCTTGATCTGATGATAAATAGCTATCATTAAGAGTGGATACCATAGGTTAAAACTCTTTTTTTTTTTTTTTAAAAGGGTTTATACATATATATATATATATATATATATATATATATATATATATATATAAATAAACCCATATTTTAATTATACAAAAACTAGAATACTCTTTCTAAGGTTGATTTGAGACTGACCCTTAATAAATTGCATACACTACCTTTTCCGATCAGGGGAGTTAATTCCGTACTGTACCGGTCGGTACGGCCGGAATATACCGTATCGGCTAGCAATCCGATACGTATAACCCCCCTGTTTCGTACCGGAAAAAATACCTGCCGTACTGGTCATGTACCGGCCGTACCGGCCAATTTCAAGCAATACCGGCCGGTACATAAAAAAGTTTTTTTTTTTAAAGTTTTGTAATTTTTGAATTTTTGTTAGGGCAGAATGGTTAGTTATTTGCATTAACTTATTAGTATTATTTATTTTCTTAGTATGCAATGATAACTTTTAAGCTTTCTATTTTTTATATTGTGTTTTTTTTTCTTTTAATTGATACTGAAGTTTAAAACCATGAATAATTAGTTCTGAATTGAGGAAATGTTTTATGGTAAACTTTTATATTTATTATAATATATATACACACACACACACACACGCATACATACATACATATATATATATATATATATATATTTATTTATTTATTTATAAATATAAAAAATAGCGGCAAACCCGAAACGGTACACCGGTATTGACCGGTATCTGAAATATATCGTACCGTTGGTCAAACCGGTACAACTTTCGGTACGGTATTGACTCTCTTGTTTCCGATAGAGGTGTCATCCAATTTTGAAACTAATTGTCTAAGTTTGGTAACAATGAAAGAAGAGAACAGTAATGAATAATCACAAGAAGAAAAAACAATCATGAGGCCGGTCATTAAAATTTAAAAGTCAAGTTGGCTGTTCACGTGCCGATTGATACGCCCCCAAATTGTGACATACCTTGTTGGTGCATGCGGAAAAATTAATCAAAAGATAACGAAAGAAAAATAGGAATGAATGGTTCAAGAGACTTCAGGCCAGGGTGCTCCAAGTTCAAATTTTTTCCAGCTAAAAATATTCGCCACCAATGTGGCAAAATTAGTCCTTTGTGTCAATTACAAATCACCACAAAACAAGGTACTTAGCATCCCTACCAAAAATGTGATTGTTACTTACCAGGACCAAAAAAGAAGAAGGAAAAGACATAAGTGTTTTCAATTCGTATTTTCATAAATTGTTTTTATTCTTATGATTCTCATCAGTTTGCTGTTATTGTTATCATTATTATCATTTAACCATTTATTCTATGCATTGGTTCAACTGTTGATATTTTATATATATTGTAAGTGTCGACCAAAATGGGCAAATGCCTCTTTCACACAAAAAATCTAGCAAAATGCCTCATGTCTGAAACTAATTAAGGAAATACTCTTGTTTTGAAACTCGATTTTCTAAAAATCGAGTTCCAAATGTAAAACTCGATTTTTGGAACATTGAGTTATAGCGAACGTGGATTTAGGGAATTTTTTTTTTTTTTTGGGAACTTGAGTTCCTTGAATTTTTTCAAGTAACTCGAGTTCCATGAGCTTGAGTACTTCACATGGTACTTGAGTTCCAATTTTTAAAATTTTTTTTTTTTAATTTTCAGTCTGCTATAACTTGATTGTCCAAAAATCGAGTTTCAAAACAGGAGCATTTCTTTAATTAGTTTGAGAAAGAGGGCATTTTGCTGGATTTTTTGTGTGAAAGGGGCATTTGCCCATTTTGGCCTGTAAGTGTCACCTACTTGAGATGAAAAAAATATCTTTGTTACTAGATGGTTAGGTGTTCAAAGAGTTATAGACATCCATGTTAACAAATAAATAAATAAATAAATAAATAAATAAAACTCATGTCTAAAAATTATATAAAACAACAAAAAAAAAATGTTTATTTTTAGAGAGTAATTCTAAGATCACAACTTATTCCACACATTTTGTCACAACTATTTTATGTGACAGATTATAATTGACTGTTTGTCACTTTCACATAAACTCACAATTTTTTCTTAACCACACATCACCAGTAGTCACTAGTCACACAATAAATTTATGATCCTAAAAATTTTCTTTTTAATATTTATCTAATATTCAATGTCGGATAGGGGCTCAAGTGATAATCAAGTATGGCATCTTTCATTCTTTTGTGGAGTCTCAAAACCCATATCTTCATTCTCTACCTAAATAATTATAATAGCACATAAAAAGTTACAATTTTTGTCACAACTTTCACATGAATCCACAACTTTTTTTTCACAACTCACAATCTACCATGCATTCAGCTGTGTTTTATGTGATCTAGAACTTTAGCCCCTACCCTATAGATATAGTATCTACCTATTAAAAAAAAAAAAAAAAGATCAGTGACACGTATAGTTCAAATCATCCGCTATCCAATTTCTCTTGAGTCTCTTCTCTCTCTTTTGGTTTTGGGTCGTTATCCGCTACCCTCTTTTTACCGAGGGGATCATTTCAACCCATCTTTGAAGTTCAAGGCACAAGTGTATACATGCCCATACAGAGACCTAATAACTGCTTTGGGTTTTTTTGGGCTACATGTTTTTTTTGGAGTAATGGGCTAAATTTTTTTTTGAACCCAAGTACAGTCCCTTGATTGATCGACCATAAATTGCTCTACGGCCCACAGATCACTAGCAGTCTAGCACTTATTAATTCGGCTGGACTTGTTATCGATGCTCATGATGAGGTCAACGACTGAATAGATTGTCATTTCCACTAATCGACTTTTCTTCTTTTATAAGTTGCCTAAATTGAAATCAAAATAACCTGAAACTTTTAGCTTATAATTATTTGGGACAGCTTTAATTTTTTAGATTATTTGATTTGAAAAATTAAATTGCACAGAAACTATTTTTACCCAAAAATAAATTAGAAAACTGTAAATATATTATCTTAAAAATTAAATGAGGTTATTAACTTAAACAAATGGTCTTCTCTCAAGATCAAGAAAATTCTTTTTTTTTTTTTTTTGAGAAACAAGATCAAGAAAATTCTAAACCTAGAAGCTCCTCTAACAATGAAGGTATAAGAGCTTAATTATAAGATAAATTTAACTCTAAATATGTTATACATTGAGTCATGGACAATAAATTTTATTAATTAAGCTATATATTGCCTTAACTAAAAAAGATAATGCACATAGAAACCCAAAAAAAAAAACAAAAAAAAAAAAACCTATAAAAGTAGATTTGCAAGATATCTAAGGAAGCAAGATAATTATATGACCCTTACCAAAAGTGACAAGACCTTTAACAAATTATCGATTGTAAAAGGTAATAAAGGGGTTAATCAGTTAATGCCATAAAAAGGTATAATTTGCCTCGATTAATTACTTTTGGATTTGGATATCTCATTCAGAGCTTTTGAGATGCCATTCAAACTATGAAACTATGCACATATTTTACCCCAAAAAAAAAAAAAAAAAAACTATGCATATAAAAAGGAGTAAATAATTGTGCTTCTCTTATATCTTTTTGTTCTGTTTGTTTCCCTGCAATTTCCGACCAAAACCAAGTCCCATTACATTGAATCTTTCACACAAGTTGCCCCCCAAAAAAAAAAAAGCAAGTAGACTCAAACACAAACTCCAAGTCCAACTTGGACACTAACAAACAAAGCCCAATTAGTGTACCTCCCAAACAACCAGTCAAATCTCTTTAAAAAAAAAAAATATCTCCGAAAAATCCACAAATAACGTAGTCAGCGGCGCCAGCTGAAACTCTTTATAAACTGAAACCCCCAGGAAAGTCTCACTACGCGGCAAAAAAACAAAAAATCATAAAACTCCCTGTCGTTTCATATATGATCACAGTGTCGTTTTGTCCACGTCAGCATTTTAAGAAAAACAAAAAAAACCGTGTGCTCCTCACCCCCTGATTCCGAATCAAACTCTTACCACCGCCTCTTTCTCTGTGTGTGTGTGTGTATATATATATATATAAAAAGTAAAACCCTTCACAGTTCACACCAACAACGTTGTTCTTATTCGTTTCAGAAGAAAAATAAAATCTCAAAATCGAAGAGCGAGAAGATGTGTAGGTCGTCTGATTATTATCACGGATACCAATCCAACGGTCGAGATCGTTTGCGAATCCGAGGTTTCTTTGTTCGGTTCTCGGGTCTGGATACTCGGAAACCAATACCGGAGTCGCTGACTCTGCTTTACCTTCCTCGTATAAATGATAACGTGCTCGAGGTGGACGGGTCGACGATCCGACCCGACTCGCCCGCGTTCGTGACGCTCCACCGGATCGTGAGTGCGAAGACGAGGAGTGAGAACGAGGTTATATTCGGAAGCAGAGAACGGGTTCGGGCCAACGAAGCGGTGCGTTTTGAAGTTTACTTGAGGGACGAGAAGGTCTTGAAGGGGATTTTCAGAAAAGGCGAGGGTAGCGAGTGGAAATTGGAGTGTAAGTGCGCGATAGAGAGTGAGGTTAGAGTTACGGAGGCGGAGGTACACGTGGCGGTGGAGGGACACGTGGCGATAAATGAGAAGGTGGAGATGGTAGTGAAGAATAGTAATAGAAGGACGAAGAAGAAGTGTGCAAGGTTAGAGGAGATTCCGGAGGAGAGAGAAGAGCAAGAGGAGGAGAGTGAATCGGACGGCTGTTGTCGTTGTTGTGGTGAGGAGGAGAGTGGATCGGACGGTGGAGATTTGAAGGAAGATTGTACGGTCGAGCTGGATGTGGAAGGAGTGAGATGGGCCGTTGATATGGGGATTTGGGTGATGTGTTTTGGGTTGGGGTTTTTGGTTTCTAAAGCCTCTGTTAAGAGCTTGAGACGCAGAAAAATGTTTTGATCCTTTTTTTTTATTTATTTTTAGGGGGTATAGTTCTTTTGAATTCTTTGATTTGTAATTGTAATTGTTGTTCTAAATGGTAAAGAACCATGGGTTATTGGAGAGTCAATTTCTTTATTTGACTATTTTCTAGTCCCAATTATTGACTTTGTAGAAAAAAAAAATGTATATGATTTTAAGAAGCGGAAGGATGTGAATACGGAAGTTAAGAGCTTTCCCTTGAGTATGCATCTATCCTCAATCAAGAAGAGAAGTTTTGGACATTAAAATCTCGGGTAGACTGGCAACTTTTGGTGATAGAAACACCGCCTTCTTCCATATGTAAACAATTACAAAGAGGAAACATAACAAAATTAGGAAGATCAAGAATCATACAGGGGAATGGGTCAATGATGAGGATCAAATGATGGATATTATCCTTAATGGCTTCAAGGAGCTATACCAAACCCAACACGCGGCCTCGTCTCCACTGAAGATATTGACATTAATTGGGCTGCTGCCCTCTCTAAAGAGGAGTCCTGTAAGCTTTTAGCCATGCCCTCGGCCTTAGAAATTCACAAGGCCCTATTCTCTTTAAAGCCCTATAAAGCCCCAGGAATGGACGGGTTGTGATGATGTCGAAAAAATCACTAGTGAGCTATACGGTTCTTGCACACTCGAAACAACACCTGCACAACAAAAGAGAAAACCTCGCAGAGAGCATCGGTGTGGTGCCGGCCAAATACCCTCTGAAGGTCAAGTTAGAACTTCTCACAACTCTAAAGTGCTAGAGCGCGGTCAATTATGCGTACCTTAGTTTATGAGGGTATTGGGGCTTTTATAGTAGTAAATGGTTGACATTTCTTCCTTGGTTTAGAAGTCTTTTCCTTATAGGAGTTTCCTTGGGCGTAAAGGGCAGAATCCTTTCCTTATATGAATCCTTTTGAGTAGCGCCAGTCGTGGAGAGCAAGGCATTTCCTTATATATTCAATCGTGGGCAGCAAGCAACCCTATTTCAAGGTCGTCAGCTTATCCTACTCCCTTCAGCCCTATTGACGTCAGCTTATGGGTGGTGTCGGCCCTTAGGTATGCCCTGCGGACTCCCCATTATGCCCGTATCAGATCTCTGTTCGTCAACTTTTTTATTAATGGAAACTAACGGCTCTACCTTAAAACGACAGCTTTTATCTGTCGACTTTACCTATGTCCGTCGGCCTATGCCTTAATATGAGTAAGCATTATTTTTTTCCTTATCAACTGCCCCTTACTCTATATCCCCATTGTTTTAAACTAACAGGTTATGGAGTTAAGTTTTTTACTGGTTAACTATCTTTTGGTCCAGGGGAGCAGGAATATCATTTATGGGTTTCTCCTTGAGCCGCCATTCATTTAATGCTCGGACACGTGGTTCGTTCTCGTTGGCTCCTCTTTTGGATGAGGGCGTCGCTTTGTCTTCTGCGCATTTTTCCTCATATATATAACTTGCATCCTTCTTCTTATTCCTTTATTTCAACCTTGCTGATCCTTGAGAGAGAGAGAGCTCGTCTCTTTTGTTTTCGTCAGCTTGTTGACTTGTCGAATTGCTAACGTTGTCACTTTGAAGGCCGTCCATTCCCCAAAGGCTCATTCACCTGTAAGTTCTTTCTCCTCCTTTCTTTGCATTTTTGCATTAGCTGAACAATTTCCTAGTAAGGATGTCAATTTAGGTACTTAGAATAGATCCGTCACTTGTAGATAGTCAGATGTCAAGTGACGCGTTAAGTGAACAGTTGTCAGTTCGCGAAAGAGCGGGCTACGACGAGGTTTTTGGTTCAGGTCAAGAGTCCGTCGGCTTTTTAGTGTCGTCCGAGAGGGAAACGTCAGCCCGGTCTCCTAACGGTGACGTAGAAGATTACATTGAGGGAGTTGAGGAGGAAGTAGTAGATGAGGATGAAGGTGTGGGGGAAAGTGACGGAGATGAGGACGAGGATGAGGGTGACAAGGAATTCGATGAAGAGACTTCAGTAAGTCCTAGAGGTAACCGTCCTTTCATTCTCCCTGAGGATTGGGCCTTCAATAAATTTTTGCCAAAAATGAGTGATAGGGTTTTCTAGGAATTACGCGCCCGTTACCAAATACCAGACCACATCTCAATCCGTCTTCCTAGGAAAAAAGAAAAATGCTATACTGGGTTAATCGCAGACGTCAACATGTATGATGCCGTACTCGCTGTCGGATTAAGGCTACCATTGACGACTTTGCATCGTCGGCTGGTTGACTTCATGGGACTATCCGTCAGCCAGGTTGCCCCTAATGATTGGAGGACTTTTATTAGAGTAGAGGTTTTGTGGGGTCGTCTGAGCGGTGGAAACTGTCAGCTTTCCCTTGACGAGTTTTTTTACTGCTATAGACCCTATCATATTGCTTCATCTAAAGGAACTTATCATTTTTTCGTCAGGGAGAAGGACTTAAGACTTGTATCTGACATGCCAGATTCCAACATGAGTTGGAAAAGTAGATACTTTTTTATTAAGGGGACGGATTGGGTATGCCGTCCAAAAGAGTGGGTTACTATGCCTCGTGGTTTTGATAATACCTAGGGAATAGTTAAAGACTCAGGTTTATCGCCATTAGCTTTTTCGTTTTATTTTCAACTCCGTCAGCTTTTAGCTTTTTATTGCTTCACTAGTGTTTTAATGTCGTTGTTTTGTTATTTCTTTTCCAGCCTACACCCGTCCACATATAACTGACGAGTAGGAGGCGTTCATCCGTCGGGTTCTTGAAATCCCACCTGAGTAATGAAAGTGTAGGGACTTGATCACCCTTGACACTCTTCATTTGTATTGCGGAGGTCCAGAGCCGACGGCTGAGGCTCGTAGGTTGGACAAATTTTCTCGTCGATGTGGGTAGATTCTTTATTTCTTCCGTTAGTTTATTGATTCCGTCTACTTTATTAATACACGTTAGTTATTTCGTGCAAAAATGGAGGCTGTTAAGCAGAGGGTGAGGGCTGCTGTGGCCCTTAAGGAAGAGGAAAGGAAAGCAAAGGAAAAGGAGGGGTATCCTCGTCAGCCCCCAAGACCGTCACTAAGGTCATCAAAAGAAAGCCTGACGAGAAGGACGACCATCCTTCCAAAAAGGTTGTCGTCACTCCAGGGGGAGTGACTCCCAAGAAGAAGTCACCCCTTAAGTCAAACCAGGGTGCGGGCAAAGGAGTGATGACTTCCTCTGGTCCTGTCATCGAGGGATCCCGTTGCCTTTTGACTCATAAGGACTATGCCGTCGAGGAAGTGGAGTCCTTTATAAAGCTGACGAACATAGGGCCTTACGATCAATTAGGGATGGAGGACTTAGGGGCGTCAGTTCTTTTTTACCATAGTAAGGTATGCTTTTCTTCCTCTAGCTAAGTTTGTTTCGTCTGTCTCTAATTCGTTTTGATTGACAACTATAATCTTTTCAGGCTTTAGTGAGTGTTAAAGCACTTCAAGACCGATGTATTGCCAAGAAGGACGTCTTTAATCGGGTTAGGAAGCACAACACCAATTTGATGGATGCGTAGGCTCAGTATAAGGAAGGCCTTCGTGATTTGAACCGTGAGTTGAAGACAAAGAAGTAGAAGTTGGAAGATGTGGAGCATCAGAAGGAAAAACTTCAGGAAGAGGTGACGGCTTTGCGCCAATAGGTGGAGACGGCTGGGACTGATGCTGTCTGAAAATTTAAAACGTTGCAATCATTTGTTGACTCTTGTGCCGATTTTTATGGCACTGGGTTCGAAGATTGCCTTAAACAAGTCGCTTCAGCTTTCCCAGAGTTGGACTTGTCTGGAATTACAATGGATGATCCTAAGCCAATGACGCCTGCTGGTGACGTCGTTATTGGTGAAGGTGACGGCTCCCCTGAAGCCAATCTTCCTCTCATGGATGATGGCGCCGTCGTTTTGGCCCAACCTACTGCCAACCCTCCAGTTGTGTCTGTAAATGTTGATATTCCTCCTCCTCAAAAGAAAGACGACGAGAACCCTACTAATGTTCCTGCTGTCTGATTTTATTCTGTGTTTTTCATTTATTTTGCAAACAATGTTTAAATATCCCTTTATTTTTGGGTTTTTATTTGTAAACCGTCGTCCTATTGTATGGTACATTAATTTTGTCATTTTCTGTCTTTTATATATTGTGTGTTCGGACGCCTTGAATAAATATGTCGGCCTGTAGTCCCGTCTGTTTTGACAAACTCGTCCACTTCATGGACTAATGGTGGACTTGTTTGTTTTAAGGGTATGATAAGTCCGTCAACACATAGGATCGTCCATCCCAAGGACTATCAGCTTATGTAGTTTTTGACTTTATCTACCTTATCCCTTGAGCTTGGCAAACCCGTTGCTTTCATGAGTTTTGCCTCTGGACATTGGTTATTTTGCTAACCTCGTGATCTCGTCTATTTTATGGAATGGTCCCATGATGTCTAATCCCCACTGAGCAAATGGCCATGGGGTCGTTATCGAGGTCAATTCTTCGGTTGGTTGTCTAATGATATTACTGAACCTTTGGCACTTGTCACAAGTCTTGACATAAGCCTCGGTGTCCTTCTGCATAGTAGGTCAATAGTACCCTGCTCGTACTAGCTTGTGCACTAATGATCTTTACCCTAAATGGTTTCTGTAAATTCCCTTGTGTGCCTCTCTCATGATGTAGTCCGCCTCTTCAGTACCTAAGCACCTCAGATATGGATGGGAGAAGCCTCTTTTGTACAGGACATCTTTTATCAAGACGAATCGCGTTGCCTCGACCTTCAGTTTTCTCGTGGCCTTCTTCCCGTCTGGTAAGATGCCATCTTTCAAGTAAGAGATTAATGGTGTGGTCCAATTGCTTTCGGACCCTATCTCCTACACATTGACAAAATCTATTAGTGGAGAAAGCTGTACAAAAAAGAGTATATTATCGAGGGTGGTCATAGGTTTGGCTGAAGCGGCTTTGGCCAGGCGGTCGGCTTGTTCGTTTTCTCCCCTGGGGATCTGGATAATTTTGGCCTTCAGCTCGTCAACCCTTCTCTTTACTTGGTCCAGATATCTCTTCATTCTTTCGCCTCTACACTTATAATCCCCATTTATCTAGTTGGTGACGACTTGGGAGTCGCAATAAATGATCATACTTGCAGCTCCTGCAACTTTGGCGAGATCAAACCCAGCTATTAAAGCTTCGTACTCCGCTTCATTGTTAGTGGTAGGAAAATCAAGGCGAACCATACATTCGACCTGGTCTCTTTCAGGAGAGAGAAGAACTACACCGACACCCTCGGCCTGCCTGTTTGACAACTCGTCTATGTGTATTGTCCATCGCGGGCATTTTTCTGCCCCCTTGTCTTCCCCGTTGGTGAACTCTGCTATGAAGTCGGCGACGATCTGCCCTTTGATGGCGGTGTGCGGGCGGTATTGAATGTCAAACTCACTTAACTCTATCGCCCATAGCGCTAATCGATCAGCAGCTTCGGGGTTGCTCATCGCCCTCTACAAGGGCTTATCGGTCAAGACGACCACCGTGTGGGCTTGGAAGTATAGCTTGAGTTTACGAGTTGCCGTAACTAAAGTGAAGACGAATTTTTCCATGGGTGGATATCTTTTTTCTGCACCACGGAAGGCCCGACTGGCATAGTACACAGGTTTTTAAACCTTGTCGTTTTCTCTGATCAAGGTCGCACTGACGACTACCAGGGAAATAGCCAGATAGAGAAAAATCTCTTCCCCTGGTTGTGAAGGGCTTAGCAGCGGAGGGGAAGAGAGGTAAGCCTTCAACTCCTCAAATGCTTGTTGACACTCAGCAGTCCATTCGAAAGATTTCTTCAACGTGCGAAAGAAGGGTAAGCACTTGTCCGTTGCCCTCGACACAAATCTATTTAGCGCTGCTATTTTGCCGTTAAGGCTTTGTACTTCCTTCACATTTTTTGGGGGTGCCATCTCCATTATGGCCTGGATCTTGTTTGGGTTGGCCTTGATGCCTCTCTGTGACACCATGAATTCTAAGATTTTTCTTGGTGTTACCCTAAAAGCGCACTTTCCTGGATTGAGCTTCATGTTGTAAGAGCAAAGGGTGTCGAATGTTTCCTTGAGGTCTTCCAAGTAATCTTCCTCCCTTCAACTTTTGACCAGCATGTCGTCAATATAGACTTGGACATTTCTCCCAATTTGCTGAGCGAACATCTTGTTCATAAGCCTCTGATATGTCGCGCCAGCATTTTTTAGGCCGAACGACATCACTTTATAATAGAAGAGTCCTTGGCTTATCACGAACGAAGTTTTCTCCTGATCAGCTTCGTGCATTCAGATTTGGTTATAACCAGAGAAAGCATCCGTAAAGCTTAATAGCTTATGCTGAGCCGTAGAGTCTACTAGAACGTCGACCCTCAGGAGGGGTTAGCTGTCTTTGGGGCATGTTTTGTTTAGGTCAGTGAAGTCCACGCACATCCTCCATTTCCTATTGGCTTTTTTGACCATTACCACGTTTGCTAACCAATCGAGATAGTATACTTCCCTAATGAAGCCGACCTCCTGTAACTTGCCAACTTCTTCTGCTATTGCTCGGTCTTGCTTTTGGACGAAGACTCTCTTCTTCTGTAGGATGGGTGGGAAAGATGGCGACACATTCAGCTTGTGTACCATGACTGAAGGGTCAATCCCTGGCATATCTTCATGACTCCAGGAAAACACGCCCTGATTTTGCTTAAGGAAAGCTAGAAGTGCTGAGCGAATCGTCGGGCTGGCCAGAGTGCCGATCCTTGTTTTCCTGTCTAGCCTGGAGTCATCAAGAGGTATCTCCTCAAGCCTCTCTATGGGTTCCGCCCCTGTCCTTTGCTCTTCGATGCTCATGGTTTGTAAATAGTTGTCCATTTCTAACATCGCAATATAGCATTTGCGCACAGCTATTTGATCCCCTTGCAATTCCCTTACTCCGTGTTCAGTGGGGAATTTGATCATCAGGTGATAGGTCGAGGTTACGGGCTTCCAGGAGTTAAGGGTAGGTCGTCCTATCATAGCATTGTAGGCGGAGGAGCAATCGACCACAAGGAATGTAACGTTCCTAGTAATTTGTTGAGAATAATCTCCAATGGTGACAGGTAATGTGACTGCGCTCAGGGGGTACACTTTGGTTCCTCCGAATCCTACAAGTGAAGCGTTGGTTGGAACTAGTCGCTCTCTGCTGATCCGCATCTATTGGAATGCTAGGTAGTAGAGAATATCCACAGAGCTTCCGTTATCGATCAAAACCTAGTACGTGTTATAGTCTCCTACCCGGATGCTAACAACAAGCGCGTCGTCATGCGGATGGTGAAGGCGTTGAGCATCTTCTTCCGAGAAACCAATAATGGGGTTATCGACCCGTGGTATCTTCAGGATGACACCTGTGAGTTGGACGTTCTGGACCATTCTGAGATAAGTCTTTCGAGCCTTTTTTTGATAAGCCGTTGGCGGCTGCGCCTCCCACAATCATCCTTATGTCACCCAAGGGTTGTCTTGGACGCTCGTTGTCTCGTCAGGGGGCTTGTTCTTGAGGAAGCGGCTCTGCTTTTTCCTTGCTAATGAACTTTTGTAACTTCCCTTGCCAAATGAGGGCTTCAATCTGCTGTTTCAAGTCATAACAGTCAGCTGTGTCATGACCGTGGTCACGATGGAAATGACAGTATTTGTCTCTGGATCGCTTGTTGGGATCTCCCTTCAGCTTTCCAGGGAAAGTCAAGGCTCCCTTGTCCTTGATTTGCATTAAGACTTGGTCGATTGGGGTGGTCAATGGGGTGAAGCTTGTGAATCTCCTTGTAGGGGGCTTAGAGCGCCTATCATCTCTTCGCTCTCTAGTTCTCGCCATCTTCCGCCCTCTTTCTTGTCGGGCATC
Source organism: Quercus ilex subsp. ballota (assembly GCA_032727855.1). Lineage (NCBI taxonomy): Eukaryota > Viridiplantae > Streptophyta > Magnoliopsida > Fagales > Fagaceae > Quercus > Quercus ilex. Next base: position 32,311,162 of record CM064909.1, read on the forward strand.
TTCCTACCTTTCTCTTTTCTTGGGCTTCTCTTCGCGAGCCAACAACGCATCTTCGGCATTCATGTACTTGGTGGCCCTGTAAATCACGTCTGACATAGTCTTTGGGTCATTCTTATATAGTGAAAATAGGAACTTACCTTTCCGCAGCCCATTCGTAAATGCTGCTACAAGTATTTTGTCGTCGGCTTCATCGATCGAGAATGCTTCCTTATTAAAGCGAGTTATGTAAGATCTCAACGTCTCGTCCTTTCGCTGTCTAATACTCATCAAGCACGTAGTAGACTTCTTATACCTATGCCCTCCAATAAAGTATGAAGTGAATTGGGCGTTTAGCTCTTCAAAAGTGCTGATGGAGTTGGGCGTCAGCCCATTGAACCAAATTCTCGCGGGACCCTTCAGCGTCGTAAGGAAGGCCCTACACATGATCTCGTCTACTACTCCTTGAAGATGCATTAGGGTCTTGAAAGTCTCCAAGTGATCAAGAGGGTCCCTGGCCCCGTCGTAACTTTCTATCTACGGCATGCGAAACTTCTGTGGTAATGGGAAAGAATTGACGGAGGCGGTGAATGGTGAATCAGTTCGGTGGACCAAATCGTCGATGTTGCTAGATACCCGTCCTTTGAGGGCGTTCATCATAAGGTCCATCATTTCCTTCATCAATTGCATCTTTGCGAACATGTAAGGGGGGTCGTATCGAAGCTGAAGGGACAGCTGGTTTCTTGTCATTCTTGTCGGCTCGAGGCGTTGCTACCTTGAGGTCCCTCTTGGTTCCTTCTTTCAGCGCTGGTCCCTTAGTGAGGCGTTCCACGGTAGCAGTGAGAGTTCGAACTTGTTTCTCGAGGGTAGTCGTGGGCGGTTCCTCTTCTTGAATGTCGTTAATTGTTGCCATCGAGCGAGTGAGTACCATGCAACTTCTTTTGTCTGGGAAGCGATAATATGGCTTTCAAATCACAAGAAACTTTCCCTCAGACGATGCCAACTGATGATGCCAAAAAAATTACCAGTGAACCATACGGTTCTCACACACTCGAAACAACACCTACATAACAAAAAGAGAAGACCTCGTAGAGAGCACCAGTGTGGTGTCAGCCAAATACCCTCCAAAGGTCAAGTTAGAACTTCTCACAATTCTAAAGTGCTAGAGCGGGGTCAATTATATGTATCTTGGTTTATGAGGGTATTGGGGCTTTTATAGTAGTAGAGGGTTGACATCTCTTTCTTGGTTTAAAAGTCTTTTCCTTATAGGAGTTTCCTTGGGCGTGAACGGCGGAATCCTTTCCTTATAGGAATCCTTTTGAGTAGCGCCAGTCGTGGAGAGCAAGGCATTTCCTTATATATTCAATCGTGGGTAGCAAGCAACCTTGTTTCAAGGTCGTCAACTTATCCTACTCCTTTCAGCCCTATTGGCGTTAGCTTATGGGTGGTGTTGGCCCTTAGGTATGCCCTGTAGACTCCCCACTGCGCCCATATCAATTCTCTGTTCGTCAAATTTTTTATTAATGGAAGCTGACGGCTCTACCTGAAACCGTCAACTTTTATCTGTCGGCTTTACCTATGTCCGTCAGCCTATGCCTTAATATGAGTAAGCATTATTTTTGTCCTTATCAGGTTGCATGCCAGATTTTTTCGGCATTTTTGGCACATCCTCGAACCATCAGTCATTGAAGAAGTCCTGACCACCTTCTCAACTAAACTTGTTCCTTCATATCTGAATCAAACCTTGGTGGTACTCATTCCGAAAAGAAATAGCCCGGAAGTCTTGGGTCATTTTAGACCAATTACTCTCTGCACATCCATTTACAAAACGATATCCAAGATCATTGTCAATAGAATAAGGCCCCATATGCAGCACTTGGTCTCCCCACTCCAAGCTACATTTATCCTTGGAAGAAAAGGGCTAGACAATACGATTATAGCACAAGAAATTCTTCACTCCATGGAAAAGAAAAAAGGGAGGTATGGCATAATGGCGGTAAAGATTGATCTTGAAAAAGCTTTTAACCGGCTGGAATGGAGTTTTATAAGGGAAGTTCTTGTGCTATTTAATTTTCCCTCAAATCTCATTGCCATAATCATGGATTGCACTCTTCAGCCTAGCACAAGAAATTCTTCACTCCATGGAAAAGAAAAAAGGGAGGTATGGCATAATGGTGGTAAAGATTGATCTTGAAAAAGCTTTTGACTGTCTGGAATGGAGTTTTATAAGGGAAGTTCTTGTGCTATTTAATTTTCCCTAAAATCTCATTGCCATAATCATGAATTGCATCTCTTCAACCTCTGTTTCTGTGCTCTTTAATGGTGGTAAGCTCCCTACCTTCAGTCCATCCTGTGGCATTCGCCAGAGAGACCCATTATCGCCATACATATTCATTTTATGCATTGAGTACCTTGGACTCCTTATTCGAGACAAAACTACTAACAACACTTGGAAGCCTGTCAAAGCCTCTAGATCAGGCCCTACTTTCTCTCACCATTTTTTTGCCGATGACTTGATGCTCTTTGGTCAAGCCAGTCTCGAGAACAGTGAGGCAATTGATGAAGTGCTAACTACCTTTTGTTGATTATCTGGGCAGAGAGTTAGCAAGGAAAAATCTAGAGTTCTATTCTCAAAAAACACTCTGGAGGAGACTAGAAGTGATATATGTGGCTCTCTTGGAATCTTAGAAACACGAAAATTTGATAAATACCTGGGTTTTCTGCTAAAATTCTCTGATCGCGACTCTAGAGATTTTAATTACATCATTCACAAGGTTTAGGAGAAGCTAGCAGGCTGGCAAGCAAGTCTCCTCTCCCTTGCAGGTAGGAGGACTCTTATCAAGTCTTCTTTAGGCACAATCCATGACTATGTCATGCAGGGGGCCTTGCTTCCAAGTAAAGTTTGCAAGGAAATTGATCGTGTCAACAGGAACTTCTTATGGGGCTCAACTCCTGAAAAAGGAAGATGCACCTAGTGAACTGGGACATTGTTACTCGACCAAAAGATCATGTTGGGTTGGGTATTCACGAATCAAGGACGCAGAATCTTGTGCTCATGCAAAGCTTAATTGGAGATTGCTAACAGAGAACTCCTCCCCTTGGGCTCATGTTCTGAAAGCAAAATACCTCTCTAATAATGCCACCAGAAATCCATGGACTTCTAATGGCTCCTGGTCTCGCACATGGGCAGCATGCAAAGCTACAAAACCTCTCTTGGATAGCGGATTAAGGAAAGTGATCACCACAGGGGCCTTTACCTCCCTATGGTATGATAACTGGATCTCAAATGGTCCTCTTAGAGCCCAATTAATTGGTCCTCTCAATATTGGAGAGGAAACTCAGCTAGTAAGTCAGGCTATCGATAATTACGATAATTGGCATCTTCAGCTTTCATTTGAACTTTCAGAAAATCTTGTTAAGATTATCCAAGCTATCCCTACAAACATAAATTCGCAAGTGGATGATCTAATTGCATGGGCCTTCACTAATAATGGTAATTTCTCCCTTCGGATTGCCTACAATGTAGCAAAAGGTTTAAATGTTTTGAACCCGAATACTCCCTCTCTTTCCTGGATTTGGAAACTCAATATTCCTCTAAAATTCATTCTCTTTATCTGGCTTTGCTCTTATAATAGCATTTCAGTAAAAGAATTTTTGGGTTCAAAGGGTTTAAGACTGGATCAGCACTGCTCTATTTGTAATTCTCACACTGAATCCATAAGCCACATGCTCAGGGAATGCCATTTCTTGGTCAGTTTTTGGAATCAACTTAGCCCCCCTTCAGGACTTTACACCTCCTTTGGCCTCCCCCTCTCAGAATGGCTACATGTAAACTACAACTCTAGCCTAGTCTCTTGGCATCATAACATTCCATGGCCTACTATGTTTCTCTTTGGTAACAGAAACAGTGTCACTTATGAAGTAAAGCAACCAAATCAGCACCTTCAGAAAGACTGTGTAGCTAAAGCCCTTGAATTTCACTTCCTGACAGCCTTGACCAATCCATCTTGCGCAAGGGCTCGACTAAATGCTAAGTGGACCAAACCCCCTTCGAGTTGGCACAAGCTTAACACTGACGCTTTTGTCATCAATGGCCACGCTGGTGTAGGTGGCCTAATTTGTGACTTGAATGGAAACTGGGTCCAAGGATTCTCAAAACCAATAGGCACCACTTCAATCTTAATAGCTGAATTATGGGCCTTGCGTGAGGGAATCTGCATGGCAAAACAACTGAATATACACCGTCTTATTGTAAATGTGGACTCCTCTAATGTAGTTAATCTCATATCTTCCCCTGCTTCCACTAATAGACTAACCCAGACTTTGGTGGCTGAATGCAGGGACACTCTCTAAGCTTTCCATCAAGTCCAGCTCAACCACTACTTCAGGGAAGCCAACCAAGCAGCTGACTCTCTAGCTAGGATGGGTAGCTCTCAGTAGGAGGCTTTTGTGTACTATATTATGCCTCCTATGTTTATGCTGGATATTTTATCTTTTGACAATGCTAATAGCAGTGCTCTTAATGTAAATGTTGCGACTGAAACTTTTGTAATGATTGAAACCCGTCCCTTTTTGGGTTAGTTTTAATAGACTCTTTGTTTAACCAAAAAAAAAAAAAGAAGCTTTTTAACCCTTCAAAAATTACTTTATCTACTATTATAAAACATATATATTTTTTATCTACTTTAATAACTTAACACAGCACCGCACAAAGTGACCTCAAATATGCTAGAAGTATTGTCCAGTGAATATAATGCAAAAGAAATCAAAGAAGCATTGTTCTATATGGGACCAACAAAGGCTCCTCGACCTAATGGTATGAATGCCCTATTTTATCAAAAGTTTTGGCATATAGTAGGTGATGATGTGACTGCTGCTGTGTTAGATTTTTTGAATTCTGGTTCTATGCTACCTGAAATTAATTATACTCATATTGTTTTTATTCCAAAAATTAAGTCACTTGAAAGGATATCTGATTATAGACCTATCAGCCTATGTAATGTCATCTATAAAATTATCTCTAAGGTGTTGTCTAATAGATTGAAGCTCATTCTCACTAGGTTGATATCCCCCACCCAAAGTGCATTTGTTCTAGATCGTCCGATTATTGATAATGTTTTAGTAGCATATGAGACTCCGCATACCATGCATTGTAGGAGATCGGGTAGAAGGGGTCCTTCGGCTTTAAAATTGGATATTAGTAAAATCATATGATCGAATAGAGTGGCCTTTCCTAAAAGTTATTATGTCTAGATTGGGTCTACCTGAAACTTGGATTGATAGAGTCATGAGCTGTGTGACATCTCTTACATTTTCGGTATGCATTAATGGATAAGCTTATGGTAATATTCGGCCTTCTAGGGGGATCCGCCAAGGAGACCCTTTATTATCTTATTTGTTCTTGCTGTGTGCAAAGGGTTTTTCATCATTATTAGCCAAGGCAGAAGAGGAGGGGTGGATTCATGGGGTATCCACATGCAGAAGAGCACCTAATATTTCCCACTTATTATTTGCTGATGACTCATTAATATTCTGTCGGGCAAATCAGGAAGAAGTGCAAGCTATTACTGAGGTACTACAAACATATGCAACTTCATTGGGGCAATGCATTAATTTTGAGAAATCATTTGTCTACTTCAATTGCAATACGGAGGGTGAACAAAGGGCAAGGATCAAGATGGCTTTGGGAATTAGGGAGGTTGATCGGTTTGAAACTTATTTAGGGCTACCTACTATTGTTGGTAGATCAAAATATCAAACTTTTTCCTATCTAAAGGATAAAGTTTGGGAAACAATACAAGGATGGAAAGGGCAACTATTGTCTAGAGTTGGTAAGGAAGTCCTCATCAAAGCGGTGGCTCAATCTATTCCCACTTATACGATGGGGGTATTCCAGTTACCGGTAAAATTATGCAATGATCTGAATGCTATGTGTGCCAGGTTTTGGCGGGGACAAGTTGGCAACGAAAGGAAGATCCACTAGAAGAATTGGCATGTACTATCTCAACCAAAAAAAGAAGGAGGTATGAGCTTTCAAGATATACGTTGTTTTAATCTAGCAATGTTGGCGAAATAAGGATGGAGATTGCTACAGGACACTGAGTCGTTGTTGTATAGGTGCTTCAAAGCGAGGTATTTTCCAAGTAGTAATTTTCTGGAAGCATCTAATGTGCCTAATAGCTCCTACGTTTGTAAAAGCTTGATGGCAGCCCAGCCTATTTTGAAAAAAGGATGTTGCTGAAGGGTAGGAGATGGCTTAAATATTCGGGTCACTCAAGATAGGTGGATCCCAAATTATCCAAAAAATAAGGTCGTGTACCCACCTTTCGATGAGGATGGAGATTGGCATGTTTTGGAACTCATTGATTGGACAGTGCATGATTGGGACCATGGAGTACTTGCTGCAAAATTTCATAGGGAAGATGTGAAGGCTATTCTTCGGGTTCCCTTGAGTAGAAGACAAGCACTAGATGCTATAATGTGGCTTCCTAATAAGAATGGAGTGTACTTGGTGAAATCATGCTATCATATGGCTAGATTGTTATCACAGAAGGTAGGTGGTTTGGAGGAGAGCTCGGTGAGGAATGACAGAGGTTTGATGTGGCAGAAACTGTGGAAGTGGCAACTGCCAAACAAAATTAAAATATTTGGATGGAGGGTTTGCCAGGACATCTTGCCAACAAGTGAAAATTTGGCTCGCCGAAAGATCATCGAGGATAATTCATGCAGATTATGCAGACAGGATATTGAGTTGGTGCTGCATATATTGTGGGAATGTGGAGTAGCTCAAGATGTTTGGGCAAGTAGCAAAATCGATCTGCAGAAACATGCGAGAAGCCAAGTTGATATGTTGCAGTTACTTGAAGACCTGTTGGACAGAATTTCTGGGGAGGAACTGGAGTTGTTTCTGGTTCAGTGCTAGATTATATGGAATCAACGAAATATCGTATTGCATGGGGGAAGTTTATAGGACCCACATCAGCTGAATAGGTGAGCAAAGGACTTTTTGCAGGAGTTCAGAGAGGCTTAGAACCTTCTGTCAGTCCAGCCAACCATTGGTTCGGTGCAGTCTCGGGCTTCATGGATTCCACTAACGGGTTTGATCTACAAACTCAATTTTGATGGGACAAACATTGTCATTGGGAACTACTGCTCCAAAACCATTATGTCATCAAAGGCCAACTATTCTAGGCTGAGACATATCTATGAGGACATAGGATGTATGGTGTTAAATTTACAAGCTTTTTCTGTTAGCTGTGTCAAGCGGAGTGCCAACTCCGTTGCACACTTATTAGCGAGGTATGTTAGACAAATAGATGATGAAATTGCACGGTTGGAAGAATCTCCACCATCTATTATGGAAGCTTTGTACCTTGACAATTGCTATTTCATGAATGAATGATTATTGTTTCGCGTTAAAAAAAATAACTTAACAATACACCTTACATTTTATCTTCTATTTTAGTATAGGATATATTAAAATAATAATAAACAAACAGCACCATAAAACCAGGAATACCACCATTCAGCCCATAGCAATAGCCAACCATCACTAACATCCACAATCGCAACCCCCAAACACCACAATCTCTACATATCGCAACCCATCATGCCAAAACAAAAAAACGGCACACAAAATCACAACCACTGTCATCCACAACCTCAGAAATTAGAACCTCATTGTCGGAAATGCCACCCAAAACCAAATCACAAACCCAGGTCATAACCGCGCACCATTGGCGCAATGGTCACTTTACAAGTAAAAGTGCGGGTGTGGGGGGGTAAAGGCTAAAGTTCAAATTCCCAGAAGAGAGCTTCACACACAATACATTTAGATTAAGTTATGGTAGAATTTCTATCTTGTATTAAAAAAATAATTTAAAATAATAATAATAATAAGAAGCTTTACACTTGGCAGTGACAAATAAGTAACTCTCCCCCCTTAACCTTGAATTTCATATTCCCATAAACAGAAATTGTGACTTTATAATTACATCAAATCATTCAATTCTCTGTTCATAATATTGGCTACCCATTTAAACAAACACTTGTGGGGAAAACTCACATCACATTTCATTTGGGTTCAATTTTAATATGAAACCAGTGGTTTTCACTTTCAAGATGTCTATAGTAGATAATCACCCATCTAATTTAAAAAAAAAAAAAAATTTACCTATATTTCCTTTGTATGCCATTATAATGCCTTTATTAATGATTACAATAAATCAATATTAATTTCTTTTTTTCCCCTCAAATTTTTTTTCCCTTTTTTTTAATTACAATAAAGGCTTTAATTTTGAATTGTTGGGTGATATTTTACATCAATAAATGAGAAATAAGTGAACATACTAATTGAAATCAATCATTCAATATATACATACATGCATACATACATACATACATATATATATAAAGATGTAGAAAACTCGAGTGGGAGAATATGAGATTCTATCATGTGGTGCATTCTTTGAGATTTTCTTTATTTAATTCATTGAGTTAGTCAATGAAGTAGATGTATATATTAAATATCTATAGTTGCGCATTAATTATCTATATTAAATGAATTCATATGATTATTTTTATAAATTTTATATAAAAAACTATTTTGGAATAATAACAATTGATTTAGAATATAAAAATCTTACTCATGTTTATTTGCTTTGAAAGCAATTGACACAAAAGCCAAAAAAAAGTAAATATTTGTGAATTCACTAAAATTAGTCTTAACCATTTAGATTTTCTTATAGTGACATGTAATATATTTGAACCAACATTGTAGTATTTACTTTGTGAAATTAAAAAGATTACTAATAGGATAAATACATATTTTTTTTATAATAATTATTTTAAATGATGCATTAATTATTATTGTAAGGACTGGATTTGAATGATAATGGTTATAGAAGTAGTTTAGATTATTACAGTCCTCTCTCTTTCTCCTCCTTCCTTTTTTTTCCCTCCTACCTTATATACTACGTTTCCCTTTCATCTTCACCATCCACATGTAGGTCAGATTTGCTGGTGTTGATCTTTATCCCATCAACCCCTTCCCAAAATTCTTAGGTAATAGCTATAAGGCTGAAAACCACTGTTCATGCATCACTTCCTCATTAATGCGGCCAGAGTGTTAGTTGTAGGGCATTTAAATTATTTAATGCAGAGGTAGCAGCTATTCCTGGAGATATTTCATGGCCATACTCTTCTCTGTTTATCTTTAGTACTTATCTTCCTCCACGGAATGGTCTAGAAGGTTGCCCTTGTTGATAAATCACATCTTCAGACCTTGGCGTTGGGTAGCCAAGAAGGAACTCGTCCTCGGCAAAGCTTCTTGGACTACTATGACCAACATTGTTCTCTTCACCTATTACCATGGGCCCCTTCTACAGTACTTTCCCATCTTCGAATGATCCCTTATCCTCGGCCTGGGCCTCAGGCCCACCACATATGTGGACATGTATTCTTGGGCTTTTTGCCCCTACAATTATTATAATTATTAGTTTTAGTAGAAACAATAACAGACTTTATTTATTTAGAATCAGTTTAGACAATGAAAAAGATAAGAGGGAGGCATTTTTCTAGCCAAATAAAGGCTTCCTCATTATCTTTTGCAACACTAATAAAAGGTAAAGTAGGATAATTACATGTAAAGGTATGCTATCAGAGGATATAATATCAAAAATATCATATATAAAGCTTAATATCCTCATGAATCCAAGCTATTACTAAAGAAAAAATCCTATAAGAATTTAAAAAATCAAAAATCTTAATTATTTAAGTACAATGAAATTTCGATATTATTTTTTCTAATATTTATTTGAGAAACAATTAATTTGAAATATGATATTCTTGCTCAAGTTTTAACTACTTTTAGTTGAAATAAAATAGAACAAAAGGCGAAAAAAAAAGACACAAAATCAAAATGTTAAAGACAATGATTGACGAATATTTGCATTTTTATTTTAGGGGAAATTGCACTTTATCCATTGGTTGTTTGGCCTGTTTTAACAGTACCCACCCGTGGTTTAAAAGTTATCACTTAACCCACCTGGGGTGGCCTCCGTTAGACCCTCGTTACCCACCTCTGCCATTTCCGTTAGAAAATCCCCTTTACTGTATAAGCCAAAATTAGAATCCAAATAGAACCCTAAAAAAGAACGAGCTCTCTCCCTCTCTCTACCTTAGAATCCTCAAATCCATAATTCCTTTCTCTCTTTACTTTGATTGCCAAAGTGAAATCCAAACACTTGCAAGCAAGGAGGAGGTGTGCTGAAGCTTGGGTTTTCCTCTATATCAAGATCCCTAAAAATCCCCAAACCCATTTCTCTCTGTACTTTGATTGCCAAAGTGAAATCTGAACATATCTTCTTCAAGTTATTACTTGGGTTCCAGTCACCATTCATGTTCTGCTGATCGTTGTCGGCTAGGACTGCTTTGACCTTGAACAATTTTAGGAGAAGGTTTTATGGGTGTAGCTACTATGATGTGGTGAGTAACAGTTGGTTTTCAATTTTTTTTTCCTGGTTTTGTTGGCTTTATGAATAACCCTAATTTGATTTTGTTTGTAGGATGATGAACCTACTTGTAAATACTTTAGGTGGTTGGATGGCAAAACATGTAAGCGTGGGTCTGAAGTTGCACCCATTGTCCTTGCAAGATTCAATATGTATAAGAATCAAGCAAAAGTTGCAGAGGAAAAGGAAAATGAGGCTAGTGATAGGGAAACAGTAGCTATTGAGAGGGAAAAAGTAGCCAAGCGAAGGGAAGAAAAAGCTAGGGTGAGAGAGAGGATAGCTAAAGAGAAGTTATAGAAGTACAAATTTGCACTTGTTGTGTTATGGGGTTTTTTGCTATTTTTTTGTGTTTTCTGGTAGGATGGGAGAATTTGGAACAAAGCCATTGAGTCTGCCTTGAAGGCAAGTTGTTGTAGTTATTGTATAATTTTGGGTACTACCACTTTTGACAAGTGTATTCCATGTATTTGACACTATGTAATGTTGTTGGTTATTTGAATAAAGTATGCAATGTGTTCTTTATGTGATGTGTTCTTCTTTATGTAATCTGTTATTGTTTATGTAATGCTGCCTTGTTTATATAATGTGTAATGCTGCCTTGTAATGTGTTCTTTATATAACATATCTTGTAATTTAAATAGAGCATGCTGCCTTGTTTATGTAATGTGTAATGATGCCTTGTAATGTATTCTTGTAATTTGAATAAGGTATGCAATCTGTTCTTCTTTATATAAGGGGAAATTGTACATGCACCCCACAAGATTCTGTTTACATTAAATGAAGAAGCATAAAGAAGTATGTTTTAAAGCAAGAGTACCATTCCATACGTATATAATAAGCATTGTTCAAAACAAGTGAACTCCACCTAATATTAATGGCTAAACACTGCCAAAGTACTTCAATAACAGGTGGTTTTGTCCCCACTAAGACAATAACAAAATAATTTTACTGTAGAAAGTTATGCGTAATAACAAAAAAGTAGTGACATACCACTATCAGACATGCACAATAATAAAAAAAGTAAAGTAAAGTTTCTGCTTGCACATTCTCCAATCTTAATTTCCCAAAGACCTTGCCCTTGCCTTTGCCCCTGCCGTTGCCCTTATCCTTATCCTTGCCTTGTATAGTATCCCCTGTTGAGAACATTGCACCAAATGTCTCAGCTTTTAATCCACCTCGTCTTCCATATGAGAACAGATGACTGCTCCCAACTACCCTTGGTGGTACCAATCGAGGCTACAAAATACATAGCAACTCCATATCAAGATTTAATCCAGTGTTTTATATAAGTATAAATGGTGGTGTTTGTGTTTATACCTGAGATAGAGGTTTTCTTGTGTCCCATGTTTCCTTAGGAGTATGAGAGATGAGTTGGTTGCATGAGAACCATTGAGCTGTGGGTGCTTTACTTAGTGGTGGTCTGCATGAATCTACTACAAATGGTGGTGGATTGCTTGAAGCTGAAGCAGATGTTTTAGTTGGCTGTGTGTAGGGTTTGCCTATTGGCTGCCTCAATGGCTTCTTTTTGTGGCTGGTTGATTAGTTGACTTGCTTGATGGGTGGTTAGCTTTCTTGTTGAATGGATAGCTACCCCACTTGTTGCTTGACTGGTTGTCTACTTGGCTGCATTGTTTACTGGTCCAGGTGGGTGCCTTGCTTGCTGGTTGGCTGTCTTGTTTACTGGTCCAGGTGGGTGCTTTGCTTGTTGGTTGGTTGCCTGGTTGGCTGCCTTGTTTGCAGATCTAGGTGGCTGCTTTACTCGAATGGTGGTTGCTTGGTTGTCCTTCTTGTTTGCTAATCTTGTTGACTGTCTTGCTTGTTGATTGGTTACCTGGTTAGCTACCTGGTTAGTCGCCTGGGTGGTTGGCTGCCTTACAAACCTCCTATGTGATTGCCTAGGTGGTTGACATGCTAGCTAGTTAGCTAGCTAGTTGGCTGGCTGACTGGTTGCCTGCTTGGCAAACCAGGGTGGCTGCCTGGCAAACCTCCTTGGTGGTTGCCTAGGTGGCTGACTGGCTAGCTGGCTGGTTGGCAAACCAAGGTGGCTGCCTTGCAAACCTCTTTGGTGGTTGCTTAGGTTGCTAACTTCTTGGCTGAGGTATTGAAGTTGCACCTTGACTTGGTTGGTCAGTGCTTGTTCCTTGTCCCTCTTATCCCTACAAAAAGAATTGTCTTACATTAAAAATAAATTTGTAATATAATTGTCATAGTGAACACATTCTTGCTTTACTTACAAAAATTTTTTGCCTTTCAAGTCTCTGTCTCTTTTGCCATGGTGTCTCACCAGTTATTCCAGCCTTACACCTCCTTGAATTATGCCCCTCCTTATGGAAAAACTCACATTTTATAGGTCTATGTGACCTAGAAACTTTGTATGGGTTGTTTGGCTCATCTGTATATTTCTTCATTTTCATTGGTGGTCTGCCTGAAGGCTTGTACATAATTGGAGCAATAGGGGCAGGTTGGTTGGTTTCAACCCATTCATCTTGGCTAGACAGTGGGGTAATCATCTCCTTATATGCAACCACATAGGCATCCTTTCTATTGCATGCATGTACATAATCCTCAGGCCTTTCCAGATTCTTATAGATTGCTACAACACCATGTTTACATGGGATTCCTATCAAATCCCAAACTTTACAAGTATAACACTTTCTTGTAAGGTTAACCACATGCCTCTCATACTCATTATCAACCTCATATATATAGCAACCTGATGGAACAACAGAAAATGACTTAGAATCAACTTTCAACTGCTCAAACTTCTGCACTATTAGAATCAACTTTCAACTGCTCAAACTTCTGCACTATGTTTGGACATATGTCACTAGTGAATTTTTCAAATCCCAATCCTCTTACTGTACATTCTAGTCATCAACCTAACCCTAATCCATTCTAGCATAGCAATAATAGGCTTATCCCTAGCTTCTAGTATCATAGAATTAAATGACTCATTAAGATTGTTCACATAACAATCAAAGATAACCCTTGGAGTGAAATGTGACTTGGTCCATTGGGTTGGTTGGATGTCTGCTAGATACTCCCATGCTTCTTTGTCCAATTCCTTCATATCTCGCATTCTCTTCTCAAACTCCCTAACTGTTGTTGCTACAGCACACCTCCACAATGCAGCCTTCAATTCTAAACCCTTGAAGTTTAACTTAAAGTTGCTGTAAATATGCTTCATACAGAATCTATATTCAATTGTTGGGAACAACATCTCCATGGCAGGTATCAATCCCTGGTTATCATAAATACAATCAAAAAACATCCAAAGAACAAAAATGAACACCATCTACCTAAGAACAAAAACAAAACTTTCAAAAAGCAAAAATGTAACGACTAAGAACAAACATAAATCTCAAAAAGCAAGTGAATTGTATTACCTTCTGCCTATCTGAAATGAACACCAGATTAGCTCATCTGGCCTCCCAATATCATCTGCAAATGTTTGTAAAAACCACACCTAAGAATTCTTGTTTTCTTGCTCAACTACATCTAATGTAACAAGGAAAATATTGTCATTCTCATCTCACGCAGTTGCTGATAATATATTTCCACCAAACTTGCCCTTCAAGTGGCAACCATCTAAGCCTACAAGTGGCCTGCACCCCCCCTCCCCTCAAGAATCCAACTTTTTGTGCATTGTATCTCACATATATCCTCTTGAACTTTGGTTGTGTGTTAGGCTCAGTAATCTCAGTTTGCAGAATCACCTTACTCCCCACATTAGTTACTCTTATCATCTCAGTATAGTCCCTAAGCTTCCTATATTGCAACCTCTCATCACCTAATATGAACTCTCTAGCTTTCCTCTTAGCTCTGTACACTTGGTTTATGCTCAAGTCCACGGACACATCTTGCATAAGAAATTGCCCAATCAGGGTTTTTGTTGAAACCATCCAAGTACTTCCTAGCCACATATGTAGAAGTGACCTATCTATGCTTGAATGTCCTCCCACATTTACAAGTTGGAAACATGGTCTTTATCTGGAAGGTTAACTCATCTGAAATCTATGATGCATATACCCTTCAACCACATTCATACTTACAGTGGACAGAAACTTGGGTCTTTTCATTAAGCTTGAACTTAAAGTCCACGGGCTTTTGCATTGCATATTCCCTCAAGGCAGCCTTAAACACCTTCCCATTTGGGAACTTCATACCCTTGCATAATTGAGGGTTACTCATGCCAGTTTTCTCATTAAACTCTAGACATCTTACCCTTTCATCCTCGTCCTCAAAACTGTTAATGCTCCTAGTGTCATCATCATTAAGAACTTTTTCAGCCCAATCATTATCATCAGTAGCTTAATCACTAGCAGTAGCTTCTAGTCTTTTCCCATTATATGTAACTAGCTCCTTCAAATGCTCTATCTCATTTACATTTTCAGTATCTCTTTGATGTTCTCTCATATTGGGCACCTCATTGTTCTGAGCACTAAATATGTCATCAGGATAATTTGGTCCTTCATACGCTTCATCTAACTAATCAGGTTCATCCACATGAACATCTTCACTACCAACAGTTTGTCCATGGGTAGCATGGTCATCCACATGCATAGCTCCACCAACACTACCATCCCTTAAACCTTTAACAGGTTCTTCACTAACATCATTTTCGTCAACCACAGATGATCTAACAGAGACAATATTGGTCACCTCTTCACAATCAGTATCATCATCTTCATCATTCATTTCCCATGGCTGGTCAACTGCAATTGGTTGATCTGGTTCAACTATAGGTTCTTCAATAGCAATTGGTTCAACTTTAGGTTCTACATAAAGTGTGATTTCATTTGTTGGCCATTCAGCGTATAGTTCACACATGTAGGTCACATCATCATTTGAAGTAATTAACCTTAACCCTTGCTTTAAGTCGCCACCAGGTATTAAATAATAAATCCTACTATTAATGGGTCCCCCAACCTCAGCACAAATGTCTTGTATCTCAATATGACTTAGTACATCTAGATCAACATTACCCATTGTAGATACCTCACCACCTACATACTCTAAACCAGGGTTCTACTCAAAATTCCCACTATGGTGAATAGTAAAATCAAAACGAATTTTAGCAGCCATTTGCAGGAGTTAAAACACATGCACAAACAACAGTAATTAAATACATAACCAACACATGCACAGAGAGCACCAATCATTGACAAAAGCAAAATAATTTCAATTGCACATAAAATACCATTTAACATGGGGTCAAAGACAAGAAACACAACCAATCAAACAATTTGTCTCCATGGGACCACAGAGAAACTAAAGATGCATTTAACCAAAATATTTCTAGGGACCACAATCATCAATGTCAACTATAAAAGAACAAACACACCAATGGTAAACCCAACAATGGTAAACCACTAATTTTATGGCAGAAAAACTTTAATTCGAATCACCTTCATTAATCATTACACATTGAAAAAGAACAAACACAACAATGGTAAACCCTAGAAAGTCATTTCATACCTAATATAGAGGAAAACCTAAGTTTCAGCAAACCTCCTCCTTGCTTGCAAGTGTTCAAATTTCACTTTGGCAATCAAAGTAAAGAGAGAAAGGGATTATGGGTTTGGGGATTTTGGGGGATTCTAAGGTAGAGAGAGGGAGATAGCTCATTCTTTTTTTAGGGTTCTATTTGGGTACTAATTTTTGGCTTATATGGTAAAGGGGATTTTCTAACGGAAAGGGTAGAGGTGGGTAACGGGGGTCTAACGGAGGCAACCCCAGGTGGATTAAGTGATAACTTTTAAACCACGGGTGAGTACTGTTAAAATGGGCCAAACCACAAGTGAGTAAAGTGCAATTTCTCCTTTATTTTATCAAAACAATATTTGCATTCTTGAGTGGGCATAAAACATGCCTATTTATCAATCACTATATCATACAATTTTTTAAATTTTAAATACATATAGTATGTTAAAATCACACTCTTATTGTCTTTCGATTTGTCTATAAAATAAAATACTAAAGATTACAAATTTTTGCCAGAAAAATTATTGAAATATTGGAGGAAACTAATAACTAGTGCATTGTACATCATTTGGGAACTTGACTAATTAAAGATAAAAGAAACACCCACAAAGATCTAAATATACAGGGAATTTCACAAACTGACAGGAGTTTCATGAACTTATATTTAGTGTTGCTCAAGGAGAGGAAAGATTAACAAATTACAATTCCAATGAAGCATAACATGAATTTCAAAGAAAGTATACCCAAAACCAATTTAACCCAACTACCTAAAACAAAACCAAGTATAGCATAAACACGCAAAACATAGTCAATCCAACCCAAATAAATCTAACACAAAAACCTAAATCAAAATATTCATGCGATATATTTACCCGAAAACAAAAATCTATCTTTAGAGATTTCGACAATCTAACAGTAATGGGAGGCCACTTTAACGGTGGCGGAAAATAGTCTGACAATGAAATCTCTCTCTTTTCAGAACTCTCTGTCTGTCTCTCTATCTCAATCCTTTTGTTAAAAGAGTAGTATTTTTTTGTTAATAAAAAAATTTAACTTTTTTTTTAAAATAATAAAATATTCTAAAACAAGACATTCTCAATATTATATATGTAAAATATTTGTTAATAAAATAACTATTTATTTTGCTTTTCCAAATCCTTCTTTCACCTCGTAGTTCTCCTACCCTATAAAAACACATGACTGTCTCAATCTACAACCGTATTTTTCTCTTTTGCAAACAAAACACTCTTTAAATACTGAAAGTCAACTAGATATAAGTCTACACCTCCCTTACAACTCGTTGGAGAAGTCTGGTGAGTATAAATTGTTTTACACACATTCCCAAAAGTAATTGAAATCGTAACTTGAAGTACTCATGATTTCCAAATTGCTTTTGGGAATGTGTGTAAAATAGTTTGTGTGTAATAAATTATGCTCTTTTCAAATATAGTTTTTTATTTATTTTAAATTTCACTTGTTTTGGATACAACTTTTTAAACAATCCATTTGCAAAAAACTGAATTAAGCTTTATACCAAACCGGCATTTCAGGGAACAGTGAGTGTATGTGTCTGTTTCCTCTCATTAGCTGTTTACCTAACTAACAGAGAGAAGAGAGAAATGACGCTGTAAACGATGTATGTACGCCTCTTGATGATCTATTTGCTAGTTCTTCTAAGAGATTGAGACTAACTCTTAGTTTCTATTTCAAAAAAGGACTGAAGCCATTGATGTTTGTGGGTTCCCTTTTTGGATGGTCCTCAGGACTAGTAATGATAGGGGATCTTGGGCCTCCAAGGATGGATGGTTGATTATTGGTTGGACTAGGCTTGGCGCACTGCGACCTTATTGGGTCGTTTTACAAACCAATCTGTACACAAGACATGAATCCCACAACACAAATATACGTGTGTGTGTGTCTGTGTCTGTGTGTGTGTGTATTATATTGGTTGAGTGAGCGATTAAGGAATAGCAAATGAAATGAAAAGCAAATACAGTGACAAAGATCCTCCAAACAGAGTTGTATTATGCTTTATTATATTGAGTATTTTAGTACATTAGGTCCTGCTTTGCTGGGATGTACCACAAGGCTTAATAAAGTTCAAAAATCACAGACTTGAGTAGTTCTACTTAGGCTTTCAAGACTTGTGAAATTTGAATTCCTTTGAGTCCAAGTGACTCCTCAAGTGTTTGCTCCAGGACCTCTTACAACCCCTCACTCTTCCCACTCTATCTCAAGTAAAAGCTCAAGGCTCTTTTTCTAGTGTTTCTTTGTATCGTGAGTGCTTATGTTTGAATGTCCTTCCTTAGCTTGGGTTCACCCCTTTTATAGTGCTGCTTGAAGATTCTTCAAATCAACAATCCATTCCTTTGGTGCTCTAGATACCAAAACCAATGTTCTATCTGAAGCAATGGTGGCTGGTCCTTTCCCCTTTCTTCTCTTATTTCACTCTCCTGGGGACTGATAGCTGAAAGCCCACATGCTGACTTTCCTTTTGCTGGAGAACCTTTTTGAGTAAATTCAAATTCTTCTATGAGGTCAAAACTCCTTATTCTTTGTCCAAAGCCTTAAAAGGACATCTCAAAGTTCTAAAGCTTTGATGTTGACTTTTAATAATTTGTTCATTTCCCTAAAATGGGGCAGATTCCTTCTTGTTAATGGTGTAGTCGAAAAGGCTCATGACCATCTTTCTTCTTGTTTCACCCTTTTTGCTTTACCTGAGGTCCTAGGTTCCTTCAACAGGTGTTGAGTTTGAAACCATCATCTATCTCTGTTACTCCCTTCTGGGTCCTAGGGAACTAACGTTGACATGACCTCTTTCATCTTTCGTGCCTCTTTTAAAATGAGCATGCCATATCCTGAGCTGTCCACGTCCTGACTGGCATCCTCTAGCTCTCCTTGAGGACCTACTCCCCCAAATTGGCGAATCCCGTGCAGCCTGGCCCAAATCCTACTCGTTCCTTATTCTTCCTTTTTATTGGACTTCCTTGGGTATCATGACTTCTTCACGTTGTTGGGCCAAGCCTCCTTCCTCCCTCCTTTTCTAAGGCCCAAGACTTATCTTCCTCTTCCCGTAAGTCGGACTCTCCTTTTTCATTTTTTTTAAAAGCCAAACTTTCTTTTTTTTCCATTTCCATGAGCTAGCCTTTCTCATTTCTATGGGCCTAGCTCCTTGTCACATTTTGGACCTCAACAGGGCCAAACTTTCTTGTTTTTCCATTTCCATGGGCAGGCCTTTCTCATTTCTATGGCCTAGCTCTTTGTCACATTTTGGACCTCAACAATGTTTTTACTATATAGACCATATTTTTCTCTCGTGTGTTTCTTATTAAACTGCTTCAAATACCTAAAAAGAACATTTGTGCTTTTATATATCTATCTATGTTTGAAGCCTCTTATCAACCACTCTATCCAAAATCTTGAAGCCTGAATTGTATGCTATATAGAGACTCGAAATCCAAATTCATTAGCAACCTTTTGTAATTTGAAGAATTGCCCAAATCTCTAAAATAAAATATGGAAGTAGTGCAAGGAACTTAACAGAGTTGGGTGTAGCCAAAATATAATGGACATGATGTGTAAGAACCCTTTTCTATGTCTTATGATGTGCATGAAATATATACAATAAAGTACCCTCATATTTGCATATTTTACCTCATTTTTATGATTAATTTGTTACTAATTATAATTGTGGGGGGAGGAGGATCCAAAGCAGTTAATAAAATAAGCAAGGGCATTTCTGAGGAGGTGAACTTCGCAAAGTATCCTTAGAAAGAACTTATTTAACTAATAAAGAGTTCGAATTGTGCAGTTGATAAGGGCGCCAAGGACTCCTACTTAACCTTGGAAGGCCGAGAATCAGGAATGAAGGGAGCATGGTGCAATCTAAGAGGGGGACAAAGGTAACTTGGTATTGAACAAGAAAGAGAAGAAAAGGGAAGGACAAGGCAGCCATCCCCTTCGCATTAAATGCACTGCAACCACTTAGATGGCTGCATTAATGGGGAAATGACCATGAATAGTGTTCCCACAGCTAATACTCTAGTGTAAAAACCTTCTAGTAAGATCTTGATGGGACAAGCATCAAGAAAGTCTGATAATGACCCTCCAAATGTAAGAAACAGATGCATCTTTGCTAAGTTATATAAAGCCAAGAAGCACCTGGATCAAGGGGAGGTCTAGTGGGGGAGAGAAAAAAAGAGAGAAAATTCATCCAATTGTAACATCATCCTCGCACTAAACCCGAGGACAAATACTTAGTCATTTTAAAGCTATTTCTAGTTGAATATTAATCACTACACACATGAATTTTGATCTGAAACTCACCTTTTGTTTTATAACGGGTACTTAAAGGTTGACCTTGCATCTCATCTCTAGAAATTAATTGTGTGAGTGAAAAGTAATTGGATTAAAACCCAATCATATTTATAAGTTTCACTTTTCGCCTGCCACAATAATCTATCTTTGTTTTATAGGTTATTAAGGCATGCTTACAAGAATTAGTGGAAGACAAGAAAAATGAAGAAGAAGCAGAGCAAGTGAAGTGTAATTGACTATGTTGAAACTACAAGGTGGGGCCAATTGATTCAAGAAGCCAACTTGTAGAGAATTGTAATTTGCAAGGCTAGAAGGCGTGAAAGTGTCAGATAAGGAAAAGTAAAGACAAGAAGTTTGCATGTTTGTAGGCTTTCTCCAGTCCAACAATTCCCTATAACTTCACCGACATACAAGAATCAAACAAGGAATTTCTATTGGGCCACTTCGGTTTTGGTCTTTGTATTGTAAAGGAAAGCCTTAGGTCAACCACATGTGTTATGTGATTATAAATGAGCAAACTAAAACAATAGAAAGGAAGGCTAGTGCGAATTGTATTAGGAGTGACTTCTCTTATATAATGCTTTAGGTTAGTTTGTTTAAGAGGACGGCTGGGAGCTGAACATATAGAGCGCAGCTACCTCTTTGGTTTTCTTCCATGACAGTTAGTTTTATTTTATTTGTCTAGTTTAATGTTTAGTATTTTATTTTTGTGTTTTCTTTCAATTACTATGAGTAGCTAAATTTATAATTAAAGTTGAGGATGAAATCTTGTTAAGGATTATCAGTATTGTTTATTGTTTATCAATTGACTAAGATGAGATTTTAGATATGAGTTCAATCATGTTTTTCTCATGATTTAGGATTTATCTTAATTAATTGAATGCTTTGTTTATTATTTATTGATTATAAAAGTGGATATCTCTTGTGATTTGTTTGTCAATAAATACAATTGATAATTTGATTTTATACTTAAGAAGCAGCGAAGAACATGCTCTTGATTTTTTTAAAAGAAGGATTTTAATGAGAATATTTTTCATGATAACAAGATTGATTTCTAGATTATCATACAGTAGTTGGGAAAAATTAATGATCATAAATATATGTTGATATGACTTACAATGCGGATTCCAAAATCTTAATTCATTTCTCTAGATTGCTTACATCTCTTTACTTCTTTACATTATATCTTTGTTTAGTTTAATTATTTGCTTAGTATATTTAATTGCAAACAACCAATTTTTATAAAACTAGATTAGGATTAATTTGGTTAAGATTTGATTAATTTTCCCACGTTCATTCAAGTTTCTATGGGTTCGACCTCGTTCTTGTCAAACTATACTTCAGTGCGGTTTGTACACTTGCAAGTACTTTAAAATTTCACAACACCTTATGCTAACTCTCAAACAACATAGAAAAGCAGCTAGTTATAAATAAATGAGAATGAGAAACATTTTTCTTTAGGCAAGCAGATACTCAACACCAAATATTGGAGGGCATATCCATGGTTGCTGAAGTGGCCACCTGAAATACCAGGCATAACCCAGTTCAGGTCTCTCATAGCTGCACAGTTCTGGCCTTCAAAACCTACCTAGGTGCTCACTATAAAGTTATCATAAATAAATAAATAAAAGTATAAATGGAACCGTTGGTCCGTTGCCTTATCAAATGTCATAGCTTCTTGACTTTCTTCCTACAAAGTTGTACATCTTTTAGAAATTACAAGAGTATAGAAAAAATAGAGAAGAATATGCAAGAAAGGGATTACTGAAAGATGAAGATGCATTTGTTGGCCACTCTTGAGCTATCAACTTCATATACATGTCGTGATTGAAGATCTCATCTTCTATGTATTGTCAAGATTACGTAAAAGAAATCCATGTGTTTGTGCTTAGTGTCATATATTTATTCACAGCCAGTTCAAACCTTAGAAAAAAAAAAAGGAGAATTGTACAATAAGTTGATGATCAACATAAAATTTACTCTATTATAAATTGATAGTGTGAAGACAAGGTCGTGGTGGTTTTTTATTTTAATTATTTCTTATATTATATTTTAATTTATTGGTATTCTTTGTGTTCTGTTAATACAATATTATAATACTAACTATACTATAAATAGTAAAACATGAAACTAAAAATTTTAATAATTTCATAATTACATATAATATCACATCTTAGAAGAAGAAAAAAACATATTATCAATCAAAATATCAAATTTAACTCAAGTTGAAATATTTTTTGTAGAATTATAATATATGAAATATTTAATTATAGAAAATGTTTATGTTTTGGAATATTTTTATTTTATGCAACAAAGTTAAGTTTTTTCATTAAAAAGACACACACACACACAGATATATAGATATATATATATATATATATATATATATAAAATATATTATAATAAATGTATTTTATATTTTTATTAATAGGCAGTGACTGGCATACAAGCACAGTAAATTATGTACTTCTTACAAGGTGATGTGTCCATTGCCAAGTTAACAAAAATTAAACACCGGGCATCCATCCCAGCAATTACATTTCTAGTAAGCAAGTCCACAATATTCCTACACGTACAGATAAAACTTGTAACCAAACACAAAAATTGTTCGGTTGTTAAGTTTTGGGTGGGAAGGAAAATATTTTACAAAAAATAAAAGTTGAGAGGCCAAAAACAAATTGACCCATTGTGATAAATTAACCAATTAATTTAGCCAAGTGAATTAATTAAGTTAATTAACATGCAAACGCGTGGTAGTACAAACAAATCACCAATAAACTAATTATGCAGCGAAAAATAAATAACACGGTGATTTGTTTACGAATAGGGAAAACCTGACGACAAAAACCCCACCGGATGATTTTCAGGTCACCACTCCCAAAATTTCACTATTATCACAAAAAGTAGTTACAAGTAAAGGAATCTCAAGTACCTTACCAACCTACAGTTGAACCCTTACCCCAATACCCAGTTGGACTTGTTCTGCAGTGACAATTTCCCTTTTGATATACGGCTCCCAAGTATGTGACTAACCAATGCGCGGATCCCAGTATGCGACTTCAAACACCAACTAGAGAAAGTTGTTGGCTGCAAAGTTCTTCAGTTCATCCAAGATGAAGATCAAGAAGATAAAATAAATTACACGGTGATTTGTTTACGAATGGGGAAAACCTGACGGCAAAAATCCCACTGGGTGATTTTCAGATCACCACTCTCAAAATTCCACTATTATCACAACAAGTAGTTACAAGTAAAGGAATCTCAAGTACCTTACCAGCCTACAGTTGAACCTTTACCCCAATACCCAGTTGGACTTGTTCTGTAGTGACAATTTCCCTTTTGATGCACGGCTCGCAAGTATGTGACTAACCAATGCGCGGATCCCAGTACGTGACTTCAAACACCAACTAGAAAAAGTTGTTGGCTGCAAAGTTCTTCAGTTCATCCAAGATGAAGATCAAGAAGATGCTTGGTTACAAAACCCAAATGTGCACATACACAGCAACTTCTTCAGAAGAGATGAACTAAGGCAAAACTTTATCTCTGGTCACAAATTGCTTAAACAAATTTTGCTCAATGCTTGTGCAACTTGTGTATCATTTGACGGCCCTTAAAACAATCTTTTTATATGTCTAGGGTTAGGAGAAAAGAAGGCCCAAACACATAAACACGGATCTCAAAAAATCAGATCAGAAATTCTAATTTTTGTAAATCTCGACAGATAGAAACTATCGAGCATCTGTCGAGATAGTTGTTGAGCCACGGGCAAAACAGCTTCCTTAAATCTCGACATATGCTAGTTGTCAAGCTAGCTGCCGTGTGAATAGTGCCGTGAGACTTAGTTTTAACTTAACATTTGGGTTTTTTCGTACTTGCGGTCCTATGACCAATACACGGGACCCACAGAAAAAAGGCCAAACGCTCCAACTTTCATTTTTCAGTGCAATCCAAACTCAACCTAAAGGGGAGTCATATTTGTTTGTTTAAGAGCTTAGCAATTTTATCTTCTTTGTCTTTTCCTAACAAAAATAGGTAGCAGTTTAGATTTTTTTTTGACTTGATGCTAATTTGCTTAATTTGATGTATTTTGATTACAGTCGTCTAATGTACTTAAAGCCTAATGTAAACTGGTCAAATTTTGTCTATACTTGTTCCCTTTGCGTTTAATATGTTTGTTTATGTTTCATTAAAGACAGGTTTCAAGCCTCACATAATAGAATGTAGGTCTAGTTTGTTCAGTGGTTTATAAGATGGGCATGTATTACATTGAGTTTGTAATTTTAATTAAGTCTTCTACTGTAATTTTTTATCAGATAATTTTCAAACGGGGAATTTGTTAGATTTTGGATGTTAGCTAAGTCAATGTAATAAAAATAGAATAAAAAATGGATTGAAATTGATGTATTTGAGTTAGGTTAAAAATATATCACATTAGTTTATTGAAAATTTTCGTTCAAGTTAAATCAATCAATCATTCTCACTTTAAGAGGAATCGATCTAGTTGAAGCGAAAAAATTTTTGCTCAAGA
Organism: Quercus ilex subsp. ballota; assembly: GCA_032727855.1. Classification (NCBI taxonomy): domain Eukaryota; kingdom Viridiplantae; phylum Streptophyta; class Magnoliopsida; order Fagales; family Fagaceae; genus Quercus; species Quercus ilex. The sequence continues at coordinate 32,335,978 of CM064909.1, forward strand.
ATTCATATAGAAAGTACTTGAGAATCTTGTTAAACACTTGCTCAAGCGAGATTGCATGAATAATAACCCAACTATTTGTAAAACGGGTAGTACTTAAGTACTGTTCCTTAGGTTCATCTCTTAAGATTTTGTTATATGAATTTTTTCTCATGAGATGGAAGTATATTTTTTAGTTAAGTAATTATATGGCTGAATTTTAAAATGAGAATCTAAGAAAAACTTTTTTTTTTCTATAAATAGTGAATACCAACCCTTGCTAAAGAGAAAATGTTAGAGACTGCCATACAATGTTGTGTATTTATAGAGGTTGTACTATCTGAGAATATCTCACTTTAAAAGTGAAAGAGCGAAGAATGCTTAAGGATCGAGGAGGCTTGTTTAATTAGTGAATTTTAGTAAGTTGAGTGACGGGTGAAATTTTTATCATCTGATTTTTTAAACTTTCAGTGAGAATGAGTTTGCTCAAGTGAAATCATGACAGAAAATCATTTATCTGCAAAACTTTGCAAAAAAATTGAGGGAGACTGAACTTTACTTTCCTAACAAATAGTAACAATCATAACAACATTTTAAAGGTTGTGTCTCTTAACAAGTGACTTTTGGAATATGACTTTTTAGTGTTCATTGGCATCACTTTATTATTTATGAATAAAAAGTCATATTTAATTTTTGTAAATATAATTTGCACACCATATATAGAAATTTACAAGATTCTCTAAGTTTGATACTTGTAGAATATTGGCTTAGTTGTATCTTGAAAATAACTTGCTTGCAACCCTTTAGTAAACTCAATCGAGTGGAGGCAAATATCATCTTAAATATAACAATCATTTTGTGCCTCTAAGTCTAAGCCTACTTTGTTCTTATATTCTTTCATAATTTCTCCTTATTTTCTGAACATACAAAACCAAATCTAAAGGTGTGTTTGTTTGGAGGTGAAATAGGGTGGATGGAAAATTTTGAAAAGAAAATGAGAAGAAAAACTTTTTGGAGTGTGTTTAGTTTGGTGGAGAGGAAAGAAAATAAATGGTGGGGCCCAGGTGTTTTCTACCCTGGTCCACCAAAAAGTTTCTCCCCAAATTGGAGAGAAAACTAAAAGGAGAAAATGAGGCTACTTAATGAACAAAAATGATCATGTGCTTTTGCACATTTGAATTCGTCCAATTCCTTCTTTCTTTCTTTTTTTTGGATTTCCTAGCCATTGCCTTCTTCTTCTTCTTCTTTTTTCTTTGTTTTAACTAGACATGATTTTTATTTTTTAATAATTTGGGTGATTTTTATTTTTTTGGTTGTTTGTCACTTTTTTTTTTAATTGGCTATCATTTTTTAACAAGGGTATATGAGTAAATTTATACAAACTCACTTTTACCATCCTTCCATTTTTCCACTTCCAACCAAACAAAAATGAGAGAAATAAAAATATTTTCTATCCTCCCACTTTTTCATCCTCTCATCATTTTCTATCCTCTCACTTTTTCACCCCTCCAATCAAACAAACCCTAAGAGTTGAACCTTCTTGAACCGTAAAGTTCTAAATCTGTCCACATATTGTTACTTTTTAGAGTTTCTATTTGTGTCTAAACTGTTTATTCCTTGAAACCACATATTAGTTCCTCAATAGTTAGTTAAGGTTGATTTTGTGTTAAGTTTTGGTTGCAGACAAGGTCCATCTTGAGGGGTGATTGCTGAGATTACAATAAAGACCTATTTGTGGAAAGGTTTTACAAGTAGACTGTTGTAATTGTTTCTTATAATGATTTTTCTACGTTATTAGATCCCTAGTGTTTTTTCCTTTAAGATTGTTCATTGGTTTTTCATTTTGTTGCCAAACTTTGTGTGTGTGTGTTTTACCATTTTACATTTTTATTGGTTATGATTTATGAACTATTACTGTGATTGAAATAATTGTTTATGAAATAAATCATAACTTGTTTAATTAATCCACTTCTTAATTTTTTGGGGTCTAAAGAAAAAAATTTCAAGTATAGATAAGCTGACTACTATGACTAATAATAGAGTGCGGGTTCACAAAATTTGTGGCATTAGTTGTTTTCTTATTTCTAGGGATTTAGAGATTATTATGACAAGTCAAAGGCTAATATGAAAGACTTTTAGTAACATCAGAGAATTTGGATCTTTTTGAGTTAAGGTTTATAATGATGGTATTTGAATTATGTGATTACTAGTCGCTAACCCGTGCGATGCACGGGAAAGCTATTGATAATGACATGTCAATCAATTGACACAACTTCCCTAACATTGGAAAAAAAAAAGCAATATCAAGGTATAAATTGTATACTAAAGCAATAAAATCTATCACATACGATAAGATATCATGGTAACCAAATGCTTGAGATCATAATTTAGAAAATATATAACTTGAATAAGTACACTCCAATACAATTAATTACACAAATAAAGTAAATTCCAAATATAATCACTCCAATTTAATCTCCCTCCCTCTCTCCCTCCCTTAACTCCATCATTCCATGCTCATTCAAATATAATTCATACATCACATCAATCATTCAAATATAGTTCATACATTACATTAATCATTCTTGATGTCCAAGATGTATCTAAATTCTAACATTGCCAGTAAACAAAAATGCTACATCTCAATGGGATTGAAAAGGCAACATAATGCCAATTTACACAATTATTGAAATCATCACTTTCCACTAGAGAGAGAGAGAGAGGTGGTTGTTGTGTTGCATCTCTTAAGAAGATTTTGCCTAAACATTTTTCCATCTAATAAGTAATCAACCTAGAAAAAAAATGATGTACCAATTTTCAAAGTATGCACAATTGGGAGATTAAAGATTAAGAAAAATGAGAAAATACAAATTGTTGGGAAATATAGACCCCGGTTGAGAGAATTAACAAGTTTTAAACCCAAGTTGTTAATTAGATTTATTATGAATAAAACTTGTTAAAACAAACAAATATCAATATCATATCAAAATCATGCAGCGGAAAAATAAATAAGACAAGATATGATGATCCAGGAAAACCAATGAAACCAACCAGTTTCACAGTAAAAAACTTGGGGGGAAACCTTCCCGAAAAGCAATCCACTATAGTAAAGAGAAGTTTCAGATCTATTACAAAACCTTTGTCCCTAGACTCTATAATCCCCGTAGATGAACTCACAGCAGAAACATTCTACTGCTTCAGAACCTCTGAACTCTTCAATATATGAATGCCACCCATTTTGTTGCACGGATCCCAGTACGTGACTAACTCCTTTGCACGAATCCCAATACGTGACTCACTCACCAACTTAAGGAAGAAGAATGTTGGCTGCAAAGTTCTTCACTTCATTAACAATGAAGATCAAGAAGCAGTTGGTTACAAAACCCTAAGGCGCAAAAACGTAGTAGCTTCTTTTAGAGAGAATAAGGCATCGGTCACCTTTTGCATATGTTCTCCTTGTATTCTCTTATGTGACGGCCTCTAAAATAAGCCTTATATAGGTCTAGTGTTGTGAGAAAAAAAACCCTACATAAATACAAAAGCCTGGCCCAAAAATCAAAAATATGAATTTTCGTAACCTCGACAGATAGCAGGTGTCGAGCAGGTGTCGAGATTTAATGAATCTCAACAGATACAGCTATCGAGGAGGTGTCAAGAAGGTGTCGAGGGGACAGAAACTTTCTTGATCAATCGACCAGCTATCGAGATTGCGATAAGAATCAGCTGAAGAGCTCGACAGATAGCCAGGTGTCGAGGAGGTGTCGAGAAGCTATCGAGCTATCTGTCCGCAGGTGTCGAGCTATCTGTCCAGCTTTATTGAATACCTTTTCTTCAGTTGTTTCTTGGTTCAATCTTCATGGCTTTAATACTAGACTTGAACAACATGTTTCTTCAAGTATTAAACACAACTTAGATCTACCCAAATACAAGTAAAGTGCGTTTTGTCAAAGGATTAGCCAACTACATAAAATAGTGACATATATTCTTAACAAGTGAAACACATATGTCCTAACACGAATCTACCAATTAGGAACAGCTACCACATGAAATTCAGATCCAAATCCCACTGATGTAAAGTTGTTTTGTTTCATCAAGCTAATTTCTTCATTATCAACTGCTTTTGTTATATATTTTTTGTAACATAGACTTTTATCTATAATGAAAACATACAAACTTTTAAAATGCCAAGACAAAGGGAAAGGTACAATGGAATAAAAAAGTGAAGTTACAGACTTTAGATAAAATAAGATAGACATTAGTTATCTTATGATTGGAGGATCATTGTGATTAAAAAAGAATGTAGACAATTATAGTGCAATAAATGATCTATTTAATTGTTTCACACTGATTTTTTTTTTTTTTTTTTGACATACTTAAGTAAAACGTAATTTAATTTAATATTATCTTAAATTTAGAAATTCATAAATAAAAGGGATGAAGGAGCAAAGAAGAAGAAGAAGAATAAAAAGAAGGAAAGAAAGGCCAAATGAAATACTGAGTCTACATTCTGAATATTAAGGAATCAAAGAGACAGAGTCAGAAATGAGTCTCCTTCATGGTCAATTCCAAGTTTGCAACTTAAGTTTATTTTTTATTTTTTTTAATTTAAATGTGGAAGAGGCAAAATTAAAGACCTTTTTTTGGGGTAATTGTTGAAATAATTCAAGAAAATTTAGTAAAATTTACATAAAAAAGGGCCCACTGTTCTTCCCAAAAAAGTTTATTTCCACTATCATGAAATTATTTTTTGTAGAAACCTAGATAGAATCCTTCCTATGAAACATTAAATCCAACTAAACTGAAAATACTCAAAGAGAACACGAAATTAAAACTCAAAAGAAGAATATCAAAATTCAATGTTCTTCTTAAATCCCTGCCATTCACAAAAAGTTGAAATTAAATTGCTAAGACTAAGTCTATGTTCAATATCAACCCCACCATAAAATGCTCTATCAAATCAGCAAAAATCTAATGTAATGAGACTTTACAATTGTAGACTCACTATTCATTTCCAATAATACATTGAAAAACACCAAGTCACCTTTAAATCACACGAAAATTCATAATCACACCATGAAATAAATGATAATCAAAATCTAAAGCATTATTTCCTATCTTGAAAATAAGCTTGAGCATTATGGGTAAAAGTCAGTGGTCGCTTTATCGAATGATTTATTATCTCTTTTTCCTTTTATTGCCTTCTCATTTTTTTCATGGTGTAGGATGATCTGTTCTTGCTATTTGAGTCTCATCTTTTCCTCTAAACCTATATGCAAATCAATTTATTTAGTAAAAAATGTTCATTGACACATCATTAACATATTGATAGATCTAGAACTTTTTATTAGCATCAAGCAAGCAACCACAACCCATATTAACATTTTTCAATAAGTCCATAATTTTGTTAAGAACCTGTAGTTCTTGACCAATTGGAGTGATGAAGTGTGTGAATTGTGAATTGTAATGGTTGATTCAAGTTAGCTTGGCCTCCTAAGAATTGGGGGGAAAGATTAGAGAACAAAAGAAAGTAAACTTAGATTATTATTCTCCTCATATTTTTTCTTCCAATCATTGCAACCTTTTAAACTAAGCTGCAACTGAAATTAACTAACTCCTAATCTATCACATGCTCTATAATACATTGAGCACATGCCTAATTAGTCAGGTCATCTATAACAGAATGTGACCTGCCAATAACTACCAAAACATCCTAGGACTTTATATCAATTCCTAGTACAGTGCTAACAGCTACCAAGTATCACAATACAACTAACACTAAGTACACCAGAAGCATAATGCATATAAGCATGTACAATAACAACAACAACGCACAAACAACCCAAGCACTTACGATATCAGCACAAAACAACAAAGTACACAGGTAGGAAAACCAGCAGATTGTAGTACCTTTGACATTATACCCACTGAGAAAGCATCAAACAGGGGCCAAAAAAAAACCCTTTCACAAACCTTTTCTTTTAAAGGGATAGATAATAGGTCATACATAATCAATGGATTTCTGGCAAACTATGATGAACTAAACTACTAAGGTCAAAAAGTAAATTCCCACAAGCAATGAATCAAAGGATAGTAACACAAGTATTAAGTGGTTAAACAAAAAGTAGAATCACTCACCAAGAAGATTAGGATTCATGCTATAGCCGTAGATTTTCTAGGCCCTATTCCTTATGCAATACAAAAAAAAATTCTAAACCTACTAAAATTATCTCCTAAAATTATATACCATATGGATAAAACCAAGTCCAAGTTCAATATCAATCTCACAACCTACTGATTTCCTTATCTTTTGTTTTGCTGTTTGGTTCTTCTCTTTCTTGTTGTTCATCATCATGAACTACTTGTACTTTTCTTTTTTTCTCATTTATAACATTTCTCTGATTACCTATCAAAAAAAAAAAATATATCAATCTCACAACCAATGGTCAAACAATCAATAAAAATTTCCAAGTTATGACGACACATTCACATACACAGTTTATAATGAATTAGAGAATGAAATTGCAGTTAATATGATCTCACTGACTATAGTAATTGTACAAAGCAAATATTCAATATATGGTGTATCATTAACAATAGCTGCATCTTGTGCAGTCCAAGAATCTAATTGTTCATTAACAATAGCTAGAATTATAAAAGTACACAAACACATATTGTGCTGTTTACAAAGACAATTGAATATAAAAGAAGCTGGCCAAGAATGCTTAACACCCAAATATCAAAAGAATGAATATTAGACAATCTTAAGCTAAACTATGTTTTTTCAATCAGATGAATGTGATAGTAATAATTACAAAGAAAGAGAGGTACAGAAATATATTCTCCAAGAGCAAAAAGAAAATGAAAATCATAACAACCTTAGGAAAAACTAAAGCGCAACTCTCTTCTTAATGAAAATATAATGGTATGAGCCTAAGAAGGGACAATCATGAATAATTTTACATGATAAGCTTCAACTTGAAAATGCAGAAAATAACACTATTACTAATTAGAATAAAGCAAAAACTGATATTTAAATTGCCACAATTAAAAGCACAACCACCATTCAAAATTTGAGAGATAAGTAGGATAATTAATCAATATAGATAATTAAATTGTCTATTTACTAATATATCTTGTAGGCATTCTATCAAACACCTGTTAGGAATCTCAAACAGCTATAGTAACCAACCCCAACCTTCAAAACAAAAGTAACGACTTCTATAGAATAGAAAGTGAAACAGAGATGACATTCGAGTTGATCAAATAGATGTCAAGAGGTATTTGGATGTGCAAAGTGATAAGAGAACTAATTCTTACATTTATGGTTTTTGCAAGGTTTTTTATTCTTGGCGGTAATGTAGGAAGGGGATAAGTGGAGTGGCCTAAAGATTTGGAATTGCTACTGTGAAGTAACATAAAAAAAGCCATGCCATGCTTTTCAACAGCTAAGATTTACTGATTTAGTGTTTTTGCCTTAACCCACCCAGCTGGGCTAGTGAGGCATTGGCGTGTCAAGTCCTAGGTCCTGTGTTCAGGTTATCACTTACCTGATATGGCGGGTAAAAAAAAGATTTTGTTTACTTCGTTAGGTATTAGTTGGACTATATTTATGATCTAAATGTTTGATAGTCGGAAAGGGCTTGGTGGGTGAGGTTAGGGTGGTGTAGACTGTAGGTCAGTGCAACAAAAAGAGTGTCTATTCAACATAATGTTTAGAGCAAACAGGTGAAAATCTTTACCATTGGATCCCCAGATTTCTCATCCCTCACTTAATATCCCTCTTACAGTCCTCTAAGAGCCAAATCTACCGAAATTCAAATCCATAGCTCCCTCCACTAATTCAGGAGTAAATAACCTATACACTTAAGAAAGGGTAGAGCATCGTGAAAGAGTAGGCAGAGCATCGGGGGTTTTAGAAAGGTTTTATTTTATTTTATTTTTATTTTTTATTTTTAATATTGTGCTGATGTGGAAAATTGTAAGAGCTTCAAAAGTTTCGGTTTTATATATATATATATATATATATATAGATGACTACCACTAACTAAAAATGTGCCCTAGGATGATCCATTAAGCACATATCACGCGTCAGTCGAGTCAAATATTATTGAGGTGACTACATTTTATATATGCTAGTTTGAGTGGCATGTGCAAGGCATGTGCTGCCCCTTGGGTGAGAAATTTAAGATAAAGTTTCTATTTGAAGAAATATGAAACCATGTAATAAAAAATGCATGTCATATAATGCTAATATCATTCATAAAAGAATGTTGATTACATACAAACTTATCGTAACTATTTAACATATGAATATCTATTTTACAATAATAGTTTCTTAGAACCTATTTGCTAAATGTAATATCCACTTACTAAAAATATTTCAAGAATGATAACAATTAGGTTATCAAAAAAAAGAATAGGGTAAATTCCAAATAACTACCCTGAGGTTTCGGGTAATACCAAACACGCCCAAGATAATTAAAAAGTAACAATTTTAGTCCTAGAAGACAAACGTCTTTACAAGCCATTTGTTCACTACACAAAACAAAATTTGCACAACTTTTTTTTTTTTTCATTTTGAAGGCAACAAGTTCAGAAAATGTACCCCACACCATCTGTTCTTGCTAGGCCAAAATCCTCACATTTGAGTCCAACATGTTTTCATCATTTTTGCTCTTCCCAAGAGCAACAAAGGGCTCTTAATATAAATTAGAAGAAAATAACTCAAGTCAGTTGGTTCAATGGCTCTTTTTAGACTTCATCAAAGTTAGAATTTCAACTCTCACTCAAAAAAAAATTTCGGACTAAGTAAAGAGAAAGAGGGCTTCTGTTCAAGTTTTAATCTGAAGAAAGGCACAAATTAGTTCTTGATATCAAAATATAGCTAAACTTCTTGTAATGGAAGAAGTATTAATTACTTGAAAAATAGTTGATTTAGTTTTTGTTCTGGTTTCTTTTGTAGGCTCTTTTAGCAACTTGGCTCTTTTGCTTGGTAATTTTGACTCTTCTGGCATGTAATCTTGGATTTTTTTTTTTCTCCAAGTTATAGTTTTTGGTATGCAAAGAACTTGATCTTTATGGAAATGAAAGGATAAACGCTAAAAAGAATTTGCAAAATGCATTTAGGATGGCAGGAACAAATGAGTGTGGGGTACCTTTCTAAACATTCATTCTTGGAAATGGAAAAAAAGCTGTGCAATTTTTGTTTTAGGTGGAGTGAACAAATGGCATGATAACTGTGTTTATGTTTAAGGACTAAAATGGTTGCTTTTTAATTGTCTTGGATGTGTTTGGTATTACCTCAAACCTCAGGGTAGTTATCTGGAATTTACCCAAAAGAATAATAACAAATATCATCTTCCAACGATAAGCAACTAAATTTTGCTAAGACATTGTCACAATATTTGAATTTTTGCAATAAGTAAGACCATATGTAATTAAAACTCTTCATCAAATACGTACAACCATCCACAACGAATATTTTTATTCATACTTCATTCTTTATCGTATTACTACATTTTATGCGTCTAGCTATAGCGTTTAGCTTATTTAGTTTTCATTATACACCTTTTAAGCAAGAAAATAATTTTTTTAAAAAGAACAAGATAACAAAAGGAATATGTGTCATCAAATTATATAAAATTATAAGTTTGGAAGATTAAAACCCACTAAATCTTATACTTGAGTAGTTGTGAAAATATTGTGACAGCAACAAAATGTCATAAAATTTTCACAATACGTTTATTTTCAGTTGTGGTGGGTCCTAGTCTCTAATAATTTTTTATTTTATTTTATTTTGACCTATAAAGAACATACACCTTAGCAGTTGTGAAAATATTGTAATAACAACAAAATGTTACATTTTCACAATATTTTAAGTTGTGATGGCTCATGGTATGATATTTTATTGCTTTATTTTATTTTATTTTGATTTATAAGCTACTCACACCTTAGCAATTATGAAAATATTGTGAAAACAACAAAACCAACATCAACTCTCTTTCTTCATCATTGAAAAATGCAAAGAAATAATAAAATCTAAAATGCACAACAACAATGCTGGTGTATATTTGCATAAGTATTATAGGTTAAATGTATTTTGCACAATAAATGCATAAGTTGATGTAGGCGGTTTTTGGAATTGGTTGGGCAAATTTTGGCTCTTATGCCATTTTCCATGAGTTGACACCTTAGCAGCTATGAAAATATTATAACAATAACAAAATGTCACATTTTAACAATACATTTATTTTAAGTTGTGGTATGTCCTTGTATGACATTTCATATTTTATTTATTTATTTATTTTTATCTATATGCAACTGACGCATTATAAATTGTAAAAATATTATGATAACACCAAAAATGTTATAACATTTTCACAAGAACTTTATTTTCAATTGTGGTTGGTTTTGGTTTGATAGTTTATTATTTTATTTTGTCTTATAAAGAATTGACACCTCATCAATTATGAAAATATTATAACTGTGCGGGCCAAAAATGAGGCTATCGGGCTGAAATCTCACTTGGGCTCAAAATTTATTCGTATGGTGGGTTTGGATTTCCTACCTTGGGTCGTTCTTGACACAGAGACTCAATGAGATCACTTTTCTCTCTCTCTCTGTTGCTTCCCTCTTCCTTCACTCTCTTCTACTCTTTGTTTCTTTCTCTCAATTCTCAAAACTTTCCAATCCTTTTTTCTCTTCCATTTCTCATATTTATACCCCCCAATTAGTGGAGAGGCTATGATCACCTCCATGGTTAATGCAATGAAAGGTCCAATATTATTGACCATAAGCGGATGGTTAGGTGGGAGTGGGATATGGTGAAAGTAGCCTTGGAACTTGATTCCTACTCCAGAAATCGTGCCCGGCGGTGGTGCTTCTGGGTGCTTCTGGGTATGCAAATTACGATATGTTCGGACGTTATTCCTGTTTCATTGTTTGGTAAAGGTCCCCGAGTAAGGATCAGGTGAAAACACCTAGGCCTGCAGTTCATGTGGGCCTAGACCGAGGCCGTGGGCCGCATTGTTGCGTCGGAACTTTAGGCTTAAATGTGCTTGGGCTCCACGGGACCCCCTTGATTCGTGCCCGGCTAATTTGGTGGCCCTTGAGCCCAGCTCCTAATGAGGGAGTTAACAACCATGGGCCCATTGCGCAGTTTGGGCCTAATGTCCAGATGGTCCCAGGGGAGGCGCACCGTACATTAGCCCCCCCTTGATTCGTGAATGGCGACCGAGGACGAATTAAGGAGCCTCGGGCACAGTTTCCATCTAGTAAAACCGATCAACATGCATTGGGAGGTTGAGAGGCCAATTAATGCGCCCCTAAAAGACGTGTCGTGCCTAATGGTTGGTTCTACCGTCATTATTTCCTGACGGTACACGAACCGAGACGGCGCGCATGCGGCAGTTGTGATAGGACTTGTAGGGTTTCCCGTGCCTCATTTAATGGGTGGCATTTACTCTCCTTTTGGCTCCTATAAATCCCCTATTCTGAATCACTTCTCCATTTTTTCACTCTCCTCTTTCTGAATTTTCTCTTCTGTCGTGCATCCATCTACGCACTGTTTGATCAACCCAGAGCCTCTCATTTCCCATTAGCCCTAAAGTAAGTTCTCTACCCCCTTTTGTGTCTTCAATTTCTTTCTTCTAGTTTCTTCTTTCTCATTTAGAGTTTTAGAATGGGTTACGCTCACCTTTTGAACACTGAGCTGTCTTTAGCCACTTTTAGGCAAAGGTTCAGCGTCCCTAATGATGTGGAGGTGGCATACTGCCACGAAAGTGAGTTCAGTCTCCACAGAAGGGCCAATACTGCTTTCTTCCCATTAATGTCAGTCTTGGAGGGCAGCGTTAGGTTTCCCGTGGACCCGCTCCTTCTCAGCACCTTTAGATATTATGGGCTGTGCCCCGACCAACTCCTTCCCAATTTTTACCGGGTAGTTAGTTATGTTAGTAGAATTAATCAGCTATACGGTTTGCAATTAGACCACCACGACATAAACCACATGTATAGTTTATGCAAGAATAAGAATTCTAACTACTACTTAAAGGTTAGAGATATGAGGGTACGGCTCATCTCGTGCCTACTTGACTCTAATAGGAACTCTGTCGGGGAGTTTGTCAGGGTCCGCGGCAATTGGTTTGCTGGCAAAATCCCCTGCCCACTTTCACGGCGCGAAGTGGGTTCGTACCACTCTCTAACTTATTCGTAATCTTTTCTTATGGTTATTTTACTTACCCAAATACTAACTTGTTGTAATTCTGCTACAGAAGTAAACTTTTTACCCCGGACATAAAGGTTGTGCATGTCAAGGACCTAAACTTCATACTTAGGTCCGAAATTTTTGGTCATACGGACGGGCAGCTCCGAGTGTCACACCTCATCCTCGGTTGCACCCCCGTGTATAAGACTTGGCAACCTTTTAGTCAAGCATTCATGGTTGACAGCCCATTGCTGTCTTACATTAACGTCTAGCACGCCAATTTTCTCCCTCCTAATCTATCTATCGGGGAAGCCCGAGACCGAGGTCCCAATTATTTAACTGCGAAAGACCGTGTCCCGGTTAGAGATGAATCAACAGAACGTGTTTCCTGGGCTTTACGGGAACTAGCACACGCTCCCGTCGAAGGCCAAGCAGAAAAGGCCGAGGAACGACAGGCCGAGCAAGTATTAGTCAAAGAAGAAGAAATGGTGACCAGAAAGAAGTTAACTACCGATCGGTTCCTATCTGGCTCACAGCCTTCAGCTCAGCCGCAGCAAGCTCGTCCAGCAGACCGTACTCCTCCTCCTCCTTTTGGCCGGCAGAAAAAGAAACAGCGTTTGGACGATCACGTAGCCAGAACCACAGGCAAGGCACCCGCCAAGACTCCCCCCCACCCCTCTAAAGGGATTGTAATTCGAGAGCCGGTAAGCGGCACCCAACCCGCAGCTCCCAGCGGTACTAAAGTCACCTCTTTTTCGCGGGCCATGCCTAACTAGCAGCCAACTTTCATGCTTAGCGGTGCGCCTTTGCCGGCCACTGCGAGTGTGAAAATATAGGCTCAAGGTGAAGGGGGAAGGGTGGCAGAAAGCTTGGTGAGCGGGTTGCTACTGCCCGAGGATGTGCATTTTTGGTTTGGAGGCTCTAAGGACTCCATTATACGAGGGTTACAGTGGCATTCCATCGCAGTAAGCATTTCTGCTTTGCTTTTCATTTATCTCCTCCACACACTTTGCTAACTCGAATTTGGTGATGTTGCTAGGCCGCACAACTTACCCACATACTCGGCGAGAGGGCTAGTGAGCTTGTCGAAGATGCCGAGTAGGAGAGGGCGCTCAAGGAAGTTGCTATTGACACGGCCCGAGATAAGGTTAAGGAGGTTGAGGTAGCTGGACAGAAGGCACAATCTTTGGAGACTACGCGGCAGCTGGCTGAACAGAGGCTGGCCGAGATGGAGGGGAGATTGGGGGAGGCCGAGTTGAAATTGTCTACGGCCGAGAGTCTGAACTCGGTTCGTGACAAAGAAGTTGCTAAACTTAAGGCTGCCTTGGAGGCCTGTGAGACCAAATGGTATGGCGAGGGGTTCGCGGACATGGAGAACTCTGTGGAGCCCGTCGTTCTTCAAGCTCTGGCTTAGGGGTTTGAGGAGGGCTGGTTAGCTGCTTTTCAAGTAGCGGGGATTCCCGGGGACTCGCAATTGTGTAATCCAGAAAAGATCCCCCTCCCCGCTGTTGCTTTCTCGGTCTAGAGTCAAGCTAAGGTTGCCGATGACGAGGTTACTCCAAGCATGAGGGCATTGGTAGAAGCCATTGATACTCATGTAGAGAACCTCGATATGGAGGCCACGAGCAACCTCAATGCCCCACGTGATGCTAAGAACTGAAGGCCAACCACCGAGGATGCCGCGGGACAAGTCTCAGATGACATAGTTCAGCTTTTCCAAACTAACCCGGCTGTTTAATACCTGTTAAACTTAGTTTTTCTTCTACACTTATCTTTTATTTTCTTGGTATTGCCTAGTCATCGGGTTGTGGTGACTGGACATTTTTTATTTTCCTATTGTCTTTTATCTTCTTGGTGTTGCTTTGTCACCAGGTCATGGTGACCGAACAATTTACTTTTGTCTTATGACTTTGACGTTAACTTTATCTTCCCTGAAGTTACCGGGTTATGGTAACGAGGACATATATATATATATATATATATTTTGGTTATCCGTCTTTTATTTGTTTTAAATGTTTTATTATCTGGTTATGAGAACCAAGCATCCTAAAACTTACTATTTTATTGATATGATTGATTTTGCTTGCCCCTTACTCATTATTAAAGCCAGCCGGCTATCCCTAGCGGCCGTGATTTTTACCTAACGCAGTGGTCGGTAAGGGCTCTAGGAAATTTTTGGAATGTGAAAGAAACTCCTTACCTGGTGCAAGGTCGCGCGGCCACAATGGCCTCTACCGTCGGGGATTCTGTTAGAATGCTATTAGGAACACTCAGCGAAGAAGACTAAGCTCGGAGCGCATTCTTGATTTGCTCTAGGTTGGGGTTTCCACTTGCCCTTAGGGAATTTAGAATAAGGTTGCTACCTGCCTGGCGATGAAGACCGAATCGGAGACAGGTTTCCGTCCTTCGGGCGTTTCAGTCTATGGTTTCTACCTATCTGGCGACGAAGATCGGACCGGGGACGTGTTTCTATCCTTAGGAAATTTATGCTAAGGTTTCTTCCTGCACAGTGATGGATGTCGAACCAGGGACAGGTTTCTGTCCTTAGGAAATTTAGGCTAAGGTTTCTACCTTCCCGGCGATGAAGATCGGACCGGGGATAGGTTTCTGTCCTTAGAATAATCCTTTCTTAAGGTTTCCACCTGCTCGGTGATAGAGATCGAACCGAGGGTTAGGTTTCTGTCTTTAAAATAATTTTTTAAGGTTTCCACCTGATCGGTGATAGGGATCGAACCGAGCGTCAGGTTTCTGTCCTTAGAATAATTTTTTAAGGCTTCCACCTGCTCGGTGATAGTGATCGAATCGAGGGTTAGTAGTGGATCAATACAAATCTGCACGAGTAAATATCACTATTCTTATTAGCAAAACACATACAAGATATCACATTTAGTTTACCGTCCGGCATAATGCCGATTAGTGATAGAACTTCTTCAGGTTATGGACGTTCCATGGTCGAGGCAACGGTCTCTCGTCCAGGTCTTCCAAGTAATACGCCCCTATGCTGGCCACAGCGGTGACCCTGTAAGGCCCTTCCCATGTCTGTGCTAATTTCCTGGCATTTGTGTCTCGCATATTCCCCATGGCCTTTCTCAGGACCAAATCTCCAGTGCCAAACTCCCTCATTTTTACGTCTCGGCTATATCTTCGGGCAAGTTTTTGCTGATACTCCGCTAGTCGTATAGTCGCCGCTTCACAGCACTCTTTCACCATATCCCACTCCCACCTAACCATCTATTTATGGTCAATAATTTTGGACCTCCCATTGCACTAACCATGGAGGTGATCATAGCCTCTCCACTAATTGGGGGGTATAAATATAAGAAATGCAAGAGAAAAAAGGATTGGAAGGTTTTGAGAATCGAGAGAAAGAAACAAAGAGTAGAAGAGAGTGAAGGAAGAGGGAAGCAACAGAGAGAGAGAAAAGTGATCTCATTAAGTCTCTGTGTCAAGAACGACCCAAGGTAGGAAATTCAAACCCGCCATACAAATAAATTGTGAGCCCAAATGAGATTTCAGCTCGATAGCCTCATTTTCGGCCCGCATAATAACAATTTCTTGTGGAGGTAACAAAAACACTATATTACCACGTATAAATATTTTAAAAAATAAAAACGGAAATAAGCTCAAAGCATGATTTACACAACTACATATAGATGTTTAAAAAGGAAAATAGAAAAAGGAAAAATAAAGAGTCCTTGGCCAGCAGGCCCAGCACACGTGAAACGCCTCTGCATTATCTATCAAGTTTTGTTTTGGTCTTACGGCGAAATTACTTTTGGCTTTTCGCAACAACACGCACTGTCTTGCTCACAAAGAGACAAAAATTGACTAAGCCAAAGTAACTGTAGAAATAGCTATAGACACTTTTTATATAGTTAGTAGATATATATATTTATATATATTTTTTTTTTTTTTGCATGCAACAAATGAGAAAGAATTTGAACATATTTTTTATAGGAATAATTATAATATACTACTAATTTCGTAATTCAAACATTTTTCCTCAATTTTCAAATATTTTGTGCTTAAAGAGGTGTCAATTCAAGTATAAAATCTTTGGCAAAAATAAGAATTTGAACATAAGTACAAACAATACTAGTAAGCCACAAAACTCACGACTACAATAGCTTGCTACTTATATATTCCTTATATTATTAATTTATTATGTTAGGGATATATTAGTTCATTAGTATAGGCCCAAGTCTAATTCTATTTTGTGTGCAAGTCAAGTCTACTATTTGTACTAGAAGTCTATTAGTCTAAAGTTTAATCTACTATGGTCCGTTTGGATTGGACTTATTATTGCTGAAACTGAAAACTGAAAACACTGTAGCAAAATAATTTTTAAATGTGTAAATAGTACCGTGGGACCTATTTTTAATATTTTTTATTGCGTGAACAGTACGTGAACAGTAATGAACAGTGCATGAACAGCAATTTTTGTTCCCTGTACAGTGATTTTACTGTTCACTTGCAGGGAAAAAAAAAAAAAGAAGAGAAAACGCGGAATACAAATCATGGACGCGGAGTACAAACACTCACTATATATACACATGTTATGATTCATTGTAACACAGGATTTGTACTACACTATAATATATTATTGATGTAACCCTTTAGGGTTTCTTCCGTGGATTTAAGCCGTTAGGCTGAACCACGTAACCCTCATGTGTTATTATATTCTTTTTTTTTTTTTGATAACACACATCAAATACCTTTCATTAAATTGGACAATTATCCATATAGATTACATCCATAAGAACCTGTTCTGATACACAAGGGGGAGTATCTTCCACCCAAACAGTACAGTCATCTACTAACTTAGCATACTTGGCTAATTGGTGCACAACCATGTTACCATTTCTGCCGACATGGGAAGCCGTCCAGGAATTAAAGTGTAGCAGCCAGAGGCGCATTCCCTCAGTCACCTTCCTGATCGAAACTGGGGCCGAAGCAGTATCAGAGATGGCCATCACCACCTGCAATGCATCTCCTTCAATGATAATCTCCTTAAGGCTTAGATCTTTAGCAAGTTGAATACCTTCCTCCATAGCCTTTGCCTCAACCTCTAAAGGCCCCAATGGGAGTTGAAATCTTTTGCTTAATGCACCCATGAGTTGCCCCTTCTCATTCCTGATAACAACTCCAACACCACAGCATCCTGCAACCGTAAAAATAGCTCCATCCACATTAACTTTATACCATCCAGCCCTTGGCGGTTTCCAAATGGTCTTGGCACGTACGTGACTTCCATTTGGGATTGGAGTAAATTGTCTACATTCCTCAGTATAGTGACGGGCTTCCTCTGCAATTTGCTTTGGCTGTTTACAAAGGCCTTCATGCTTGAAAGTATTCCTGTTATTCCAAATTTTCCATGCCGTGATTGCATACTTGTCCCAGTCATGTATACACTTATCTTCCTTCAGCCTCCATACCACATCGATGAAATCCTTTGAGTACCGAGACTGGTCCCTAACCTTTGTTGGCAGACCCCCATTTTTCCACACCTCTGAAGCAAACTTACACCCCCAAAGAGCATGGCCCGATGTTTCACACAGTCCACACAGCCCGCAGCTGTCAACCCCGGTGATTTATTTTATATTTTCGCTTCCACATTCATACTAGCATATTCAACATGATGTATCAATGCTAATATTTAACATGGTATCAAAGCCACCTTCTTGTGGCCATGGTTTTCTGTTCTTACGTTATATTTAAAAGCAATCTTTGTCTTCCTAGATGTTTTTTTTGCTGCGTTCATCTTCTTTGGCTTCCTACTATTGCCGTCAAAACTCTCCGGTATAGTCATACTACCGTTAGAAGTCGCATTAACACTGTAAGACCATTGCCTTCTTCAAACTACTGTCATAGAGACAAACTTCATTTAAGGGATCTTCTCAACTTTATCAAATCTCAAGATTTCATCAAGCTTTCATTTTGAGTTTGAGAGGGGGTGTTAGAGATATATTAGTTTATTAGTATAGGCCCAAGCCTAATTTTACCTTGTGTGCAAGCGAAATCTTCTACTTGTACTAGAAGTTTATTAATATAGGGTTTAGTCTATTATATATACACATGTTATGATTCATTGTAACACAGGATTTGTACCACACTATAATATATTATTGATGTAGCTCTTTAGGGTTTCCTCCGTGTATGTAAGCCGTTAGGCTGAACCATATAACTCTCGTGTATTATTGTATTGTATACTTTAAACTTTCGCTTCTACGTACATACTAACATATTCATCATGGCGTATCAATACTAATATTTAACATATTATACCATTGCTTTTATGTCATTTTTGTTCTCCTATTGAGTGTTTTATAAAGTTTCCTGTGTGACTTATCAAGCATTTAATACTCAATCTTATCTGGCAATGTTTGTCCAATGATAAATTTTGGCAAAGATTTGTGAAGGATGGAATCTAAGGTCTAAACTGGCCTATCAAAACAATTATAATAAAGTCTTAACCTTCATGAGAATAAAATAAAGTCAAAGCTGGCGTCTTGTCAACAATAATACAGAAGTAGAGTTGCGCAACTATAGTTTGCTTTAGTTTAGCTAATATCTTTTCTTTATGAGTTTTTTATTTTTTATCTTTTTTATTAATAGAATCTTTTTATTAAGAGTCGTCAACTCGATCTAATCGAGCTTATCCATTCACCTATCGAAGTTCGTTACGACAATTCTATTTATTCATTATTGAAAAGTCTGGCTACTTTTAATAATTTTGTACTATATATCTTTTTTTCGCTTTATTTAGTTGTGCTCAACTGCTCATGATAAAGATATATATATATATATATATTATTAATTTTGATAATGGCCCTATCAATTCGTATTAACTTTTCTAACCGCTCCAGCATCTCCATTCTCTTGAATGGAGGTAAATTGGAAAAATTCAAGCCTACAGGAGGAATTCGTCAAGCAGGGCCGGCTCAGGGCCTAGGTAAGTTAGGCTTAGGCATAAGGCCCCACCAAAAAAACAAAATTTTTCTTAGAAAAAAAGACTCCACTTTTCATAGTTAAATGTCTAAATTTTTATAAAATTATATATATTTTCTAAAGATTGTATATTTTTTTTATTAGTGATGTTAAGAATATTACAAATTTTACTATTGGCTTACAAATTACCATGTTATTAATCACAAAAAAGTGATATAAATATTCATTAGTTAAATTGATGAAGTTCATCAATGAGAGACAATGTCACATTATATTTTGAACATTTTATAGTGCTTTTAATTAGCATTTTTTTTCTTCATTTCTATTAAGACTCTCAAAGTACGAGACCAATAGAACCTTAACTCAATTGAAGCCCTAAAACATTTCAAAAAGATGTTGCAAATGTGTTAAATCATCAATTATAGATTAATCTCCCCTAATAGTTTGAGACTGATTTTTGTAAACTAATATCCTACAAAACCACACACCAAATAATATCTATCTCTGTCTCTCTCTCTCTCTCTCTTAAAATCAAAATTAAAAATTAAAAATTAGATTACAACTTTATTTAACTATGCATCGTCTCATATTCAAAATAAAGTATCTTTTTCAATCGCAATATATTTTTATTTCTTTTTATTAATATTTATAGTTCAACTATGATATTCAATTCTCTATATGAAATTAACATTAGTCTAGTTGGTATTATTTATGTATTTAATGTATCAAATTAACCTTAATTTGATTAATATTAAATAATTTTGTTTAATTAATATTTACGTATTAAAGGTCCTGCATAAATTTTTCGCCTTAGGTCCCAAATTATGTTGGCTCGCCCCTATCGTCAAGGGGACCCCCTCTCTCCATACATTTTCTTGCTTTGCATGGAATTTCTTGGCTACCTTATAGATAAGGAGTGCATGGAGAAAAATTGGATCCCTATGAAAGCCTCAAGGACTAATGTGGAGATAAGTCACCTTTTCTTTGCGGACGATCTTATGTTGTTTGCCAAGGTTGACAAGAAGAGTGATGCTTCCATCAAAAGGGTGCTTGATCAGTTTTGTGTTGAGTCGGGGCAAGCCATTAGTGTGGACAAATCCCGCATCTACTTCTCTTCCAACACCCCAAACAACCTCAAGGACAACATTTGTGAGACTTTGGGCATACAAGCCACATCATGCCTTGGAAAATATTTGGGTTTCCCCCTTAGACACAAAGGAGTTGGCCACAATCAATGCAATTTCATTGTGGAGAGGATAATAGCCAAACTAGCTAGCTAGAAAACTAAATTCCTATCTTGTGCGAGAAGATCAGTGTTAGTGAAATCGGTAATGGAAGCTATCCCTAGCTATGTCATGCAAGGGGCTGCCATCCCAATACATGTTTGTGAAAAAATTGATAAGGTTAGCCGAGATTTTCTATGGGGATCCATTGAGGATAAAAGGAAACTCCATCTTGTGGGTTGGGGGAAAATTTTTAAATTGAAAGAGGAAGGAGGTCTAGGTCTCCAATCGACAGGGCTAAAAACATTGCCCTCCTAGCTAAATTGAATTGGATGCTTTATCAAGAAAAAGAAGCCTTATGGGCAAGGGTTTTACTTAGTAAATACTACTCCCAAAGCCGTAAAAGGTCTAAAGACCCTGATAAGCTTTCTTGCTCTCCTACCTGGACAGCAATTAAGAAGGTATTTTTAGTCTTTGAAAAAGGCATTGGGTGGAATCTGGGTAGAAATTAGAATCTTAGCTTCTGGAATGACAAGTGGGTGAAAGGCCAATCAGCCAAGGAACTTATCCAGGGTCCACTCACACAAAGGGAGCTCAATCTCTCTATTGCTGAAACCACCTGTCAAGGTACTTGGGATTGGGGTAAGTTATCTTTTGAGCTGCCCTTAGATGTTAAAGACATGATCAAAGCAATTCCTTTAAAAATTTATGGGGAGAAACATGACAATCTGATCTGGAAAGGGTCTCAAGATGGGGATTTTAACTTCGCATCTGCTTATAAGTTGGCTAGATCCGAGACACCTGATGGCCAAACCTCCCACGATAACTGGGTTTGGAAACTTGACACGTTGCTAAAGATAAAACACTTCCTTTGGTTATGCTTCCATAACGGTGTTCCTGTTAAGAAGGTCCTTGAATTGAGGGATATTATTCACAATGCTTGTTGCCCCTTATGTAGAAATCATGAGGAAACTATTTTACACACTCTAAGGGATTGCCCAGTTGCTATGAATTTTTGGCAAAAGCTTCAAATTCCCCAAAGCATGTCCAATTTCATGCATCTGAGCTTGGCAGATTGGTTGAGTACTAACTGCTTAGACAGCAAATTGAACTGAATAACTGGAGTTCCTTGGTCTATTATATTTCCTTTGGTTGTGTGAAATCTGTGGAAACATAGAAACAACATGGTCTTCCAAAACTCTCCCTTAAATCTAAACCTCCATTCCCTTTGTATGAAAGCAGCCACTGAATATTTTTATTGTGTGGGAAAAGGGCCGGCTTCCAAAAGACACTCTGTCATACCGATTTGCTAGTATAAGCCACAAGAGGGGTGGTTCAAACTCAATTCAGATGGAGCTTCCTTGGGCAATCCAGGGAAGGCAAAGGGGGGAGGGGGGGAGGGCTCATACGTGACTCCCATGGCAGATGGATTAAAGGATTTATGAGATATATTGGTATCAGTACAAGTATTATTGCTGAATTTTGGGCTCTTATTGATGGTCTCTTGCTTGCCTCACAGCTAGGAATCACACACTTGGCAGTGGAGTTGGATGCCAAGGTGGTTGTGGACCTTATTCTCTCAAGGAAAACCCCTAACAATTCATATACATCTCTCCTTAATGACTGCAGGTACTTACTCGGGCAGTTTCAGCGGATCGTGATCAGGCATGTGTTTAGGGAGGCTAACAGAGGAGCAGATAGCCTTGCTAAAGGAGCTTGTTCCTTAACTTCTGATTTTGTTGTACTTGATGTTCCCCCTACCCCTGATCTAAATGTAATTGTGAACTCTGATGCAAATGGTTTGTACTCTTTAAGGTTGATAGCCAATACTTCGCCTTTTATGGCTAGTTAATATAATTATCTCCTTTGTTGACCAAAAAAAACTTTTCTAACCACATGCTTTAGACATATAACTATTTGACTATTTCGAATGAATTGCTTTTTTTTTCCCCCCTCATGGTGGTTCTAATTCTATGATTCTATCTTTTCTACCTGTGGAGTCTAAGTATGACTAATATACATTTGTAGTCTTGTGCATTTTTTTGGAACATCAAAAAATGTTGAAGGGGAGAGGACTGAGGGCGTTGTCTACTTGTCTTAGGTCTGCTCACCCTACCTATATATTAGTGAGACTCGAACTTAAGCGTTTATGAAGAGAAATCCAAGCTCATACCACCTCACTGAGGAGTTGTGATGATAAAATAAAGAGAAATGATATGTCTACAACATTTTTACAACAAATCCTAAGTGGCAGGTTGTTACTGGTTGTTATTATTGGGGCAAAAAAATAATCTTAGTGTTAGTTTCAAATTTGAACTAATAACAACTAACCACCTGTGATTTGGTGTAAAAATGTTGTAAAATTGTTGTAGACGTAGCATTTCTCTAAAATAAATGGTACTGTGGGGCCAGCAAGACAGACAGCCCTGCCCATTTCGTTCCTGAACCGAAGGCCCGAGCCAAGGAGGCGTTCTCGGTCCGAGGATGAAAGCAGTAAGCCCAGGGGCCCAATAAGGCACGCCGAGGATGACTCTATCCTCGGACATCCGACACCATAATGTAAACAGGCCACACGCCATCAAGGGAGCCCTCCTGATCATTCGAAGGGCAGGGAGCAGGTGCCGCACGCCAACAGTAGAAGCATGGTGGAGGAGCAAGTTCAGGACGAACTGTCACCTCCACATTAAATGCCCCCAACTAACGTCCTGACCGCATTAATGAGGAGGGGACGCCTCAACAGTGCCACCTTGGTTGCCGCATCCCACAGAGAGAATGAGAAGGTGGCTAATGGGACAGGCACTCAAGTAATGGCCTAATTCCCCAACAAATGTAGGGTTAGGATCGATTGGGAGATGGGTATATAATGCAAGGAACCCCTCTAGGAACCGGGAGAGAGGAAAGTAATTCAAGGAACACTGTAGCAACCTATATGATCTTGGAAAACCTTGTAATCAGTCTTCGAAGAAATTATAAGAACTCTAAGCCCTGGAAACCACGTCCGAGGAGCATTACTGCTCATTCCAATTCACGTTCATGCTATCTAACCCCCATGCAACCATGTATGGTTGTTGTACTTCTCGTTAACGCCTAGTTCTTGAGCTCATCCTCTATAAATTCATTGCGGGGACACACTGGGCTGGGGACCACTCCCTCAAACCCGGTCCCTACAATTGGCGCCGTCTGTGGGAAGAACTCGTGCGTTAGTAAGGACAACCGCCAAGCATAGTAGGATCAGGCCCTCACCAAGGAAATCCTCACCGACCTGAACCGGCTAAATCCCAGCACCAGGGCAGCTATGGCGACCCCGGGGGCGAACAAAATGAGGAGAATGGACGATTTCGGGAGAGAAGCGTGCATACCTCAACGACCAGCGGAAGCCATACCCGCCGGGACGGATACGTGCCTCAGACGCACGACAATGGCCACGCCACGCGATCTGAGGAGGCCTATAGCCACGCATTCCAGAGACAGGATGATAAGGTGGCCATGCAACGCGAGATAGATGATTTGAAGAGAAGGCTGCGCCGTGCACGGCGGAGACGGTCCGAACCCAGCCCTGACCTGCCCTCTGACGACGAAAGCGATGACGAATACAAACAAAGGTCCAGAACTCCCCCAAGCGAGACTTTCTCTCACGAGGAGGAGCGCTACCGGAGGCGTAAGCGTGATAGCCCAACTCCGAGGGGCCTGGGGAGCGATGCCATGAGCAAGGCACTGGATCGGCTCTCCAAGTCTCCCTTCACGTGTCGTATAGAGGAAGCAATGCTCCCCCGGCGGTTCCAACAGCCAATCTTCGCAGTTTACAACGGCAAAACGGACCCCGTGGAGCATGTGAGCCAGTTCAACCAGAGGATGGCAGTCCATTCTAAGAACAAGGCGCTGATGTGCAAGGTCTTCCCATCCAGCTTGGGACCTGTGGCGATGAGGTGGTTCAACGGTCTAAGGACGAATTCCATAGACTCGTACAGACAACTGACCCAGGCTTTTGGTTCCCGTTTCCTCACGAATAGCAAGCCTCCTCGACCCATGAGCGCGTTACTGTCCCTATCCATGCGTGACGGGGAGACTCTCAAGGCTTACTCAGACAAGTATTGGGAGGTTTACAACGAGCTAGATGGCAAGTACGACGATGTCGCCATCAATACGTTCAAGAACGGACTACCAATGGGACATGGCCTAAGGAAGTCCTTGACTGGCAAGCCCGCCACCAGCGTGCGGCAGTTGATGGATCGGATTGATAAATACAAGCGGGTGGAGGAAGATATGTTGCAAGGCAAGGGGAAGGATAAGGTTATCCCTCAGGAGAGGAGGGATTTCAGGTCGGACCAGTATAACAGCGCACGCCCGAGGAGGGATTTCGGTGGAGAATCCGGAACAAATAATGCCCAGACTGTCAGTGCTGTGTTCCGAGAACCCGTACATAGGGTGCTGGAAAGAATAAAGGACGAACCGTACTTCAGGTGGCCGAACAAGATGGCTGGGGAACCTGAGAAGTGCAATCAGAATCGCTACTGCCAATACCACCAGGACCACGGACATACCACGGAAGACTGCAGGAACCTCCAGAACTACTTGGACCAGCTAGTCCAGGAGGGGAAGCTGAAGCACCTACTGCACCACCCCGATAATCGTCAGGGCCAAACATACCAGAAGCCCCGGAGGGATGCCAACATGGGGCGGCTAGCTGGCACGATCAACGTAATCCTGGCGGCACCAGGGAGAATGGGCATGTGCCCTTCGCGAGTGTTGTCTGTGGCCCAACTGCCTGCCGAGAAGTCCCAGACAGAGCCGAAGAGGGCTAGGAGGAGTTTCCGTCCTCCTTTGAGCTTCTCAGAAGACGACATGATTGGGACTACCCAGCCCTACGATGACGCTCTAGTGGTCACCCTGAGAATTGGAGGCTACGACGTGAAGAGAGTAATGGTGGATGGTGGCAGCGCGGCAGAGGTCATATACCCAGACCTCTACAAGGGGCTGGGATTAAGACCGGAGGACTTGATGCCGTATAGCTCCCCCCTAATGGGCTTCGATGGGAAGCTCGTCATCCCGAAGGGCATGATCAGACTGCCCATACAGACCGGCCCAGAAGTGGTGGAGGTGAATTTCATAGTGATGGACACATACTCTCCTTATACGGCCATCGTAGGAAGGCTCTGGCTCCACACTTTGGGGGGCGTTGCCTCCTCCTTGCACCAGAATGTGAAATTCCCATCAGGGGATCAGGTTCTGGAGATCCGTGGTTGCCAGCCCACAGCGAGGTAGTGCACGGTGGCTGCCATATCATGTCGGCTTGACGCACAGCACTCGGCCATTACTGAGGAAGGTTTATAGCAATCAAAGACCACGGTAGCGCACCCTGATGTAGCTACCGAGGGGGCCAAATGTGAGGACCTGGAGAAAGTGGTAATTGGTGATGATCCAGAGAAGTTCTTTCGGGTCGGGGTTCGGCTGCCTCTCGCCGAACAGGAGGAGCTGGTCGAGTTCCTCAGAAGCAATATCGACGTATTTGCATGGGACCCCTGCGACGCCCCAGGGATTGACCCATCCTTCATCTGTCACCATTTCAACGTTAGTCCATCCATAGTGCCCAAGAAACAGCCGCCACGACGCCCATCGAGGGAGCACGCTGACGCCATCAGGGAAGAGGTAAATAAGCTTAAGCGTGCTGGGGCTATCAAAGAGGTTTTTTATCCCGAGTGGTTAGCCAACACAGTGGTAGTAAAAAAGAAGAGCGGAAAGTGAAGGGTCTGTGTGGACTTCACCGACCTAAATAAGGCGTGTCCAAAAGACCCGTTCCCCATGCCTCGGATCGACCAGCTGGTAGATGCAACCACTGGCCATCCTCGGATGAGCTTCCTGGACGCCTTTCAAGGCTATCATCAGATACCGCTGGCCCTGGAAGACCAGGAGAAGACAGCCTTTGTGATGCCCGTCGGAAACTACCATTACAAAGTAATGCCGTTCGGTCTGAAGAACGCAGGGTCCACTTACCAAAGGATGATGACGAGGATGTTTGAGCCGATGCTGGGCAAGAACATCGAGGTCTATGTTGACGATATGGTGGTAAAAAGCAAAGCGGTATCCGAACATCTAGGGGACCTCGGCCGCACATTTGACGTCCTGAAAAAGCACCAGCTGCGCCTAAATGCCTCTAAATGCTCGTTCGGGGTGGGCTCAGGCAAGTTTCTGGGGTACATGATCACCCACAGGGGAATCGAAGTTGACCCTGACCAAATCAAGGCTATTCACAATCTGAAGCCTCCGCAGAACCCCAAAGAGGTCCAAAAGCTTACTGGGATGATCGCGGCCTTGAACCGATTCATCTCTAGGTCAGCTGACAGGTGCAGGCCCTTCTATCTCTTGATCAACAAGTGGAAAGGGTTTGAGTGGTCCGAGGACTGCGTCATAGCTTTCCAGCAACTCAAGGAGTACCTATCCCGGCTGCCTATCATGTCCAATCCTGATGCCGATGAGGTCTTGTACGCATACCTTACCGTGGCACCCCACGCAGTGAGCCTAGTACTAATACGAGATGACAATAGCGTTCAAAAGCCAGTTTATTATGTCAGTAAGTCGCTGCACGAAGCGGAGGTCAAGTACCTGCCCTTGGAGAAGGCCATACTGGCTGTGGTCCACGCCACGCGAAAGCTCCCCCACTACTTCCAAGCTCACACAGTGGTCGTCCTGACCAAACTGCCCCTGAAGTCCGTACTTCGGACCGCCGATTATACCGGGAGGATCGCAAAGTGGAACACCATCCTTGGGGCCTTTGACGTCAGGTATATGCCTCGGACTTCCATAAAAGGCCAGGTTCTGGCGGATTTAACGGCCAAGTTCGCCGAACCTACTGTGGATGTAGCAGCCGAGGAGACGACCTCGGATGAGAAATCAGTGGGGGCAGTCTCCATCACGGGGTTACCATACTGGAAGGTATACGTTGACGGCGCGACAAACCAGAGGGGTCTGGAGTGGGGCTAGTATTGGTATCCCCCGAGGATCATGTCATAGAGAAGTCCCTGAGGCTCGGATTCTCGGCCACAAACAATGAGGCCGAGTATAAGGCGTTGCTGCAAGGGATGGTCACAATACGGAAGATGGGAGGAAGATCGATAGAGTTGTTCGCAGACTCGAGATTGGTAGTAGGACAGGTAAACGGAGAAATGGAAGCCAGAGATCCGAGAATGCAAGAATACCTGAGCCAGGTCAAGCGCTCTCAGTCGGAGTTCGAACTCTTTAGCCTGTCTCATATTCCCCGGAGTGGGAACAGCCATGCCAACTCATTAGCCACACTCGCAACTTCCTCGGCAGAGGGACTGCCCCGGATCATACTTGTGGAGCACCTAGAAAGAGCGAACGAAATGGCAAGGGGGTCGATCACTGTCCATCAGATCGAAGTGGGTCCCAGCTGGATGGATCCCATAGTGAAATTTCTCAAAGACGATATCCTGCCCGAAGATAAGACAGAAGCTGAGAAAGTACGGAGAAAAGCTCCTCGGTTCTGGCTATCCGAGGATCACCGACTATACAGGCGCTCCTACTCTGGGCCATACCTGCTGTGCATCCACCCCGAGGCAGCAAAGTTACTGCTCGAAGAGCTGCACGAAGGAATCTGTGGAAGTCACACAGGAGGGAGATCTCTGTCACACCGAGCCGTCACGCAAGGATATTGGTGGCCGGGAATGCAACAGGAGGCCCTGGAATACGTCAAGAGGTGTGACCAGTGCCAAAGATTCACCCCGAACATTCACCAGCCAGGAGGGGTCCTCAATCCTTTGTCCAGTCCCTGGCCATTCGCCCAATGGGGCTTGGACATTGTAGGTCCCTTCCCGAAAGCACCAGGGAACAAGAGGTATCTGCTGGTGGCCACGGACTACTTCACGAAATAGGTCGAGGCCGAGCCCCTGGCCAACATTAGGGACGTGGACGCCAAGAAATTCCTTTGGAGAAACATAGTTACGCGATTTGAGGTCCCTCATACCCTCAT
This sequence comes from Quercus ilex subsp. ballota, assembly GCA_032727855.1. Lineage (NCBI taxonomy): Eukaryota > Viridiplantae > Streptophyta > Magnoliopsida > Fagales > Fagaceae > Quercus > Quercus ilex. Next base: position 32,364,311 of record CM064909.1, read on the forward strand.
CTCGAATAATGGGCTCCAATTCGACAGCAAGGCCTTCAGGAGGTACTGCTGTGAACTCGGGATCACAAACAGATATTCGACGCCCGCCTACCCTCAGGGAAACGGACAGGCAGAGGCCGTCAACAAGGTTATCGTCAATGGGCTTAAGAAGAGACTGGACGACGCCAAGGGAAGATGGGTAGAGGAGCTGCCCCACGTCCTATGGACGTACCGGACTACCCCCCGGCGGTCAACAGGGGAAACACCTTTTGCCATGACTTATGGCGCCGAGGCGGTGATCCCCCTGGAAACGAATTTCCGGACGCTACGAACAAGCTCTTTCACTCCCGGCAGCAATGATGAACTGCTGGGGAGGAGCCTGGACTTGGTGGACGAACGAAGGGAACGAGCAATGATCCAGCTAGCCTATTACCAACAAAAGCTCAAGCAAGGGTATGACACCAATGTGAAACTCAGGCCACTGGCACCGGGGGACCTGGTGCTGAGAAAAGTCGTCGGAGCTACCAAGAACCCATCCTGGGGAAAGCTGGGACCCAACTGGGAAGGCCCCTACCGAATTACCTCAGTAGCAGGAGTAGGTGCATATTATTTAGAAGATCTAGACGAAAAACCTGTACCTCGCCCATGGAATGTAAAAAACCTGAAAAGGTATTATTATTAATGAAGCAGTCTTTTTGAATTCCGATTCTTAACCTGTTTCAACTATGGATCTCATGTTCGAACAGCCAGCCTAAGGGTTAGACAGAACCAAGGCACTGCATGGTCCTCGGACTCAGGCCTATGGGGAAACTAACTACTTCAAAAATTCTAAGTGTTAGACAGAACCAAGGCACTGCATGGTCCTCGGACTCAGGTCTATTGGGAAACTAACTACTTTAAAAAGCCTAAGTGTTAGACAGAACCAAGGCACTGCATGGTCCTCGGACTCAGGCCTATGGGGAAACTAACTACTTCAAAAATTCTAAGTGTTAGACAGAACCAAGGCACTGCATGGTCCTCGGACTCAGGCCTATGGGGAAACTAACTACTTCAAAAATTCTAACTGTTAGACAGAACCAAGGCACTACATGGTCCTCGGACTCAGGCCTATGGGGAAACTAACTACTTCAAAAATTCTAACTGTTAGACAGAACCAAGGCACTGCATGGTCCTCGGACTCAGGCCTATGGGGAAACTAACTACTTTAAAAAGCCTAAGTGTTAGACAGAACCAAGGCACTGCATGGTCCTCGGACTCAGGCCTATGGGGAAACTAACTACTTCAAAAAGCCTAAGTGTTAGACAGAACCAAGGCACTGCATGGTCCTCGGACTCAGGCCTATGGGGAAACTAACTACTTCAAAAATTCTAAGTGTTAGGATGTTGGTGAAGCAAAAGCCCTGCCTAACCCCTGGGCCACAAAAGATCTGCCTATCCATACGAGCCTGCACGTTATTGCAATCACTGCCATAACTGGCTGAGGTACAATTGATGTTAAAATTATACAAATAAAAAGAAGGGAAATGGGAGAAAACGGATAACGCGCAAGTGTGCAAATAGCTAGAACAAACAAAGAGAGAAATAAGAACCACATTGCAATAAATTCGTAGAAATTACACGATAAATGTCACATTACAACTCAAAAAAAAAAAAAATGAAGGAGCAAAGCAGGCGGGGGCGCCGTGGGGCCTGCCCCTACCACTTAATCTTTCCCCCCAGTAGGCAGCTGGTCCATGGCAACCTCAGACTCCTCTGAGCTTTGACTAAGAGGAATGGCTTGCAGAGGCATGGCAGGAATGGCTACCTCCTCAGCAGTTGGAACCGGGGCCTCAGAAGAGGGCTTCGCATCATCTTGGGGTGCTTCCTCGTTGGGGCCTCCACCAGATTCATCCACCCTGGGAGGACCACTCCCTTGGACAGGCTCACCAGTAGGCCCAGCGACCAAGGCTCCCACACCCGGGGTAGCACCTACTTCCTCAACAGCCACCTCAGCCTCAGGGCCGTCTGGAGCAGCTTCACGAATGGTAGGGGGTAGTACACACTCTCCTCCTTCCACAAGTCGGATGAAGGCTCTACCCCAGCCCGTTTGAGAGCCTCCTTCCAAACCTCGAAGGAGTAGTGCCTGCACACCGCGGGGACTTGAGCCTTGAAGACAGCTTTTGTCTCGGCTACCCCCGCATCATAAGCTGCATCCTCGGCTTCCTCCTTAGAGGCCCAGGCCTCCTCCCTACCAATTCAGCCTCAAGCTTGGCCCTCACGGCCTCGTCCTTGGCCCATTCAGCCACCTTTTTGGCTTCCTCGGCAGCAACCACCTTTTTCGTCAGTTCAGCTAGCAACTCCTTCGCGATCTTCAGCTGCTCCTCTGCCTCACCCAGGCGCCTCGTCTAGTCTTCGGCCCGCTTCTGGAAACTAGTGAGGCCTGACATAGCGTTGTCCCGGGCCCTGGTCACCGTTTTCAGCTCCTCCCAGGCCGTGGCCAGATTAGCCTCGAAATTCTTGAGGGTCCGGGTAGCCTCCAAGCATTTCTCACGCTCTACATCCATGACCCTTCCTTGGTCGTGGGCCGCCTCCTCCAACCTGTAAGTAGCCTGGACGGCCTGCCAAACAAAACGGGTGCGTAATGAGCCAAGCTCAGAAAAGGAGAAGAAAGACTGAAACCAGAAAAATCACAAGTGTGAGAGGTCTTACCATTCTTAGGTACCGCTTGAGGCTGAGGAAGACCTCCCTACTCCTCATAGACCCTAGCTCGGCCATGTCCGCAGGGAGTAGCAGGCACCTTTCCAGCGCGTCGGCCACAAACGCGCCTTCGCCCCCCTAAAATCTCTGAAGGAGGAGTCGTCTCTCAGAGGTTCCCCACGAAGCATTGGGGAAAGGAGCCGGGCCTGAGCCTCGGGCTGGGCGTCGACCTGTTTGGCCTGGCCCTGGGAACCTATCTTCAGCTGCTTCAAGGGCCGCCGAGGGTCGCCCTCCTCCTTCGTGGACCCAGGTTTCTCCTCAATTGGCCTTTTGCCCTTATCCTTCTTCTACTTAGGACCAGCGGGCTCATGCTTAGAGGGCGAACTCGTCTGGGGTGCAGGAGGGGGAAGCCTGGACTGAGTCGACGCCAACCTGCTCGGGACAGAATGAGTCTTAAGAGGAGGAGGGGGAAGCTTTGATTTAGACCTCCCCGACTGGCCTTCGATCAGGTCCAATAGGCTGGATTGGGGCTTCTTCTTGTAACCCATCGCGAGCCGAGGAGAGGACTCGGTCGTTAGGAGGTTCGCTTCGGTCGGGCGAAAGCTACCTGGGTCCCGCAGTGGGTCCTCGGACTAATGGACTTGTTCGAACACGTCAAACTCGTCCTCGGTAGGGCCGAAGTCAGCGACTTCTTCTTCCCTCTCTAGGCTTTCTTCTGCGGCCTCTGAGAATCTATGAGGGGAAGGACCCGCTAAGGCTACGCCTTCTGATGTAGAGGGCTCCCCGGGAAACTGGAACTCGTCCTCGGTCACAGTTATTTTCTGCAGCCAAGGATCTTTCGCTCTGATCACGTACTTCGGTGCGGCGAACGATTTTTGAATGGGGTCGTATCCCAAGATTTTGTGAGCAGCTCTAACTTGATTGTCGGCTTTGTTCACAAAAATCTCCGCCCTTAACGCTTTCTGCAAGTCCTCCCTGTTGATCAGGCTGAAGTGACGCGTGAAGGCGTGCGGATCTGCAGTAAGAAGACACTTTTGTGTTAGCAACCAAATGGTGCAAAAAAAAAAAAAAGGATGAAATAAAGATTAAAACAAACTAAAATCCTAGAGCCGGCCTCCCTTATTCCCACTACCCCACCTGGTGTCCCTTCCGTCGTTGGACAGTGAAGACCATCGTGCCACTCTCTGGACATGATGAGGAAGTCCTTATTCAACCCCTTGCTGGACTCGGGGAGGCACTGGATAAGCCGGACTCTGTCATCCCTCGTCTTCATGTAGTACGACTTGCCTTTCAAGCACTGGAGGTTGTAACACCAGTTTACGTCGTGGTGGGTCAGCCTTAGCTCCATCTTCTCGTTCAGGGCGTCCACACAACCCAGAATTCTGAAGACATTGATGGCACACTGGGTGGGGGCTAGCCGGAAGTATGTCAGGTAGCTCCTCATCACCGGTCCCATGGGAATTCTCATGCCACATTCAAGAAAGGCAACAATAGAAATCACCACCTCGCCCTCCTGCCTCCGAAGGTGCCACTCCCCCTCCTCACAATACCTCAAACCCACGTTGCTGGGTATGTTATAATCGGCGATGAATTTCTCTATCGCCTCCTCAGTGTAGACGTATTTCTTAAACCTACCCATCCCAAATGACGCCTAAAAGAGCTAAGAAAAAGCGAATGAAAGACAAGAAGAAATGGAGAAGAAGAAAGTTCGAAGAGAGACAGAGTGACTTACAGAAATGAGGAAAAGCTCTTCGAACGGGCTTTTTATGCTAGAGATGAAGGTGGAAAGTTGGCTGGACTCAGGATGTATGCGCAGGAGCTCTTAATCACGAATAAGCAGAGGGAGCGACAGTTCGAATGGGTATTTATACCCCAAATCGAAGAGCCGTGCGGGTTTCCCCGCCCATAAATGCTAGACGAGCCCTCACCGTTGGATTGCCATCCTCCTGCTGGACGTGGGAAGCGCTGAACCGCCTGGATTTAATGGGAGAGGCGTTACCCGCATTGAGGCGTTAGTAATGCGTCTTGGGCAGACGGAAAGACGCCAGCAATTACGCGTGACGGGATGTGATGGGACACGTCGCAGGCCCGGGGACATCAAAATCCTCCTCCCCGCCCGAGGGTGCGGACAGCAAGATTTTGAGGGGCTATTGTGGGGCCAACAAGACAGACAGCCCGGCCCATTTCGTTCCTGAACCGAAGGCCCAAGCCGAGGAGGCGTTCTTGGTCCGAGGATGAAAGCAGTAAGCCTAGGGGCCCAATAAGGCACGCCGAGGATGACTCTATCCTCGGACATCCGACACCATAATGTAAACAGGCCACACGCCATCAAGGGAGCCCTCTTGGTCATTCGAAGGGCAGAGAGCAGGTGCCGCACGCCAGCAGTAGAAGCATGGTGGAGGAGTAAGTTCAGGACGAACTGTCACCTCCACATTAAATGCCCCCAACTAACGTCCTGGCCGCATTAATGAGGAGGGGACGCCTCAACAGTGCCACCTTGGTTGCCGCATCCCACAGAGAGAATGGGAAGGTGGCTGATAGGACAGGCACTCAAGTAATGGCCTAATTCCCCAACAAATGTAGGGTTAGGATCGATTGGGAGAGGGGTATATAATGCAAGGAACCCCTCCAGGAACCGAGAGAGAGGAAAGTAATTCAAGGAACACTGTAGCAACCTATATGATCTTGGAAAACCTTGTAATCAGTCTTCGAAGAAATTATAAGAACTCTAAGCCCTGGAAACCACGTCCGAGGAGCATTACTACTCATTCCAATTCACGTTCATGCTATCTAACCCCCATGCAACCATGTATGGTTGTTGTACTTCTGGTTAACGCCTAGTTCTTGAGCCCGTCCTCTATAAATTCATTGCGGGGACACATTGGGCTGGGGACCACTCCCTCAAACCCGGTCCCTACAGGTACATTGTTGAAAGATGCTCACTAAATAATCCATATTTTGCATTTTAAATTGTTTTAGCCGTTGCCTATGTCAAACAAAATCTTAAACCTATATATGCTTTAATTTTTTGTTTTTCTTCGAAAATATAAAATGTAAAATCAATTACTCTCTCTCTAGGCTGGACAAAGGACAAATCTTGTCGAGAATGAATGATTCACTTGAAGATAGTCATTGTATCTTTAATTTTTTAATTTTTAATTTTTATTTATTTTTTTACAATTTGTGAATTGATCACTTAAAAGAGTTCAAGATATTTTTGTGCATTTGTATTAAATTAATTTCTAATTTTATGTATTGAATCATGGACAGCACGACACTATCAGCCTATACATCCTTGTCTTGCTATCACTGTATGGATACAAGCCTCACAATGAGAAGACCAATACAGTTTAGCTATGTCCACCAAATAAACAATTATGAGCAACCCTCATGATCCCCACATGAACATGTAAATAGTAAGAGTGACAAATTGACAATCCCATATCGTAAGAGAATCAAATTTGATCTTATCATTGTCATGCTTTTGCAAAGAGAGACAAATCATTACTGGTGGTTTAATTTGCGCCCTTATTGGTATTAATTACTTAATTTCATTTGAAAAGAGAGAGAATATCAAAATAGATATTTAATTTTGTATGTCTCTCAACTCATATTAAAGCATATGATATATATAATATATGAGAGGATTTACCACTACGCATCATTGACATGATAGTTTGTACTTGTGGAGTGGGGGTAAGGATCGGGGTTAAGTCTTCAGAAATGAGTTTTACTTATATATTTAGATTATGTTAGAGTAGAATTTCTATTTTAGAGAAATTTTTTTTTTAAATTTAAATACTTTTCATTTTCTCAACTAAAAAAAAAAAAAAAATGAATACTTTCCAGGACCCATTGCTATTGGACTTGAGGTTTCCATTTTACTTGTATCACGTTTTGTCCAAATGTGTCATTCATTTAAGGCCTACACAGAAAACGACCATATTAACTAAATGGGCTTGCATAATCCCTCATGATCTGATACTTAATTACATGTGGGATTCACATAAATTTTTTACACGACTTGCATGCACAAAATATGTCAATCTTTAAAATTTCTGTAGTACTGCAATGATATCATCACCAATAATACGGTAGAAAATTGAAAATTTTCCAATACATGGCTAAGACTAATATCTATCCAAATGGACCAAATTCATAGCCCTTCATAGTGCGATACTTATTACGTGAGTATAACTTTTCAAGTAAGTAGGACTTTTTTTTGAATAGTTACAACTTACAACAAGGAAGGTTGATTACAACTAAGAATGTTTCCATTAAAAAAACCAAAAAAGTTTCTATTAAATTGGATGGCTCTTTGCTTTTACATAGGAACTTACATGCAAGAAAATTTCATCAAAGTTTCCAGATTGTATTGCCAAGGATTTCATCCCTTGTAAGAAGTTGAAAATTTGATAAATTAGACTAAAGCAACTATAGGGACAGAACAATAATTTCAACTTTGTGGGCAAAGGAAACCAAATAATTTTATTATTTAAAAATAAAATAAAATATTAATATTCTAAAATAAAATAATATAAAAATCCAAACTATCATATAATCAATATTAACAAAATATGAGTAAAAGAAAAAATATAAAATAAGTCTTTTTAGATACATTTCTACTCAACCATATATTAAATGGGATTCAACGTTTTTCTAAATCTCTAAAATTATTTATTATTATGTACTGAGATTCATGGAAAAAAAATACTTTACAAAATTAAAATATTATATCTCTAAACATACAATTTAATTATTAAACTTTCCTGGCCATGGCCCTTGGTCTATATTTGGTTTTGTCACTAGATGACTAGGATTAATAGTTGTTTAAGCAAAGGCCATAATCAACGAAACTTTTTTGTGGCTGAACAAAGAATTTAGGGTAAATTATAATTTAACCCTTTTGACTTGTTTAGGTCACAATTTAGTCAATAATCTTTCAATTGTTAGGTTTGACTTTTAAAGTTTAGATAAAAATAAAATTGTTAGTTTTATGTTCAAATTAACATATTTTACATTGTTTGGGCAAAAAAAATTACCACGTTGTGGTAGACCCAATAGCAATTTAATTCCATAAGCTCTTTTTGTTACATTTTGATCCTTACAATTTGAATTAAAATGATTTACTGAAGCAATAAGTCCATGAGTGATTTAATGAAGCTATAAGTCTACCAGTCTAGCTCTCATTTATTTATTCCATGCAGATTGGGTACCTTACTGATGCACGGAAATCATATCTATAGAATGCTTTCCTAGGCATTTCATTTTTCCATGCACATGACAACATTTTTCCTTACATAAATGAGCTCGGTTTGTTTTGCTGCCTCGAGTCAACACTAGCGGAGCTGAATTTTCTAGGCATCTTCAATGTAATCATTATTGTTTTTCTAATAGGCGATATACTCATTTTCATTTATTGAAATGACAAAATATTATTGGTAACTGAAAAAGTAATAGTAATGATAATTTTTAATTTTTAATAATTTATAATAGAAAAAATTTACTAATTTTAATTTACTACTTTAATAAATTGAAAAAATTTGTTGAATATTATATCCCTAATGACATGTTTGGATGTTTAAAAAATGAGGGGGAGTAGAGTAGAGGGAGGGAGAGTAATCCAATTATCTTATTTGGAAGTTTTTTAAGGAGGGAATGGGAGGAGTTTGGAAGGGTTTGGAGGGGTTTCAACTCCCTCTAATCCCTCATTTTTAATTTCTCCAAATTGGAAAATTTTGGAGGGAGAGTAGAGTAGATAAATTATTATCCAAGTAAATTCCCTAATTTACCATTTCTAACAAATTAATCATAGACCAATGTTGCAAGTTCATTTTCAAATATGAGTAAATTTGTCTATTTTAATCATTTCCTCTCCTCTCCATCGTAATTTTTAAAACATCCAAACAAGATGAATGACTAATTACTCCCTTTCCCCTTACTAATTTTAAAAACATCCAAATAATGTGGAAGGGAACCATTCTTCTCTACTTCCCTCTACTTTCCTCCCTCTCTAAACTTCCAAACAGACCATAAGTATTGTTTAAAATCCTCTTTCTAAATTTTTGAAATATAGAAAAAGTCATAGGTAAATTTAGGTAATAAAACGTGGCCATAGAATTTCTACTTTCGGTTACAAATAACGATACATATAAGTTATGAAAAGACAAGATAAAATAGGACATAACTAAAAATCGGAATGCTAACAAATCCGGGTTTTTTCCGAATTGGCAACAAAATGTGACACGTACCACATTGCTCGGGCTCAAAATCCATCCAAACAAGAGAAGTAAGATAACTATTTATTCGAGAAAAAGATAAAGTAACCACGAAATACTAAAGAGAAATAATATAGTGAGGTCATACTATTTTGATCTTCCGTAAGCTCTCTCTCTTCTCTCTTCAATATTTTGATCCTGATCAACTTCATCTTGGATCAAAGCATGTTAACAAAATTTAGTGTATATTTTTCAATAAAAAAAAAAAATCCAATAAAAATTAATCCTCACTGTAATGATTCATTGATTAATAAAATTTGGTTTTAGATTTGGGTGAAAAATTATTCAACAATTTCATATAAAGGTCTTTCTTTTCACACAAACAATAAGTTATATCACGAATTTAATTGGTAAAATATTGTATTAAATAATTGCTCGATTTTCATTAAATACAACTTCCTACGTGATTTTATATGTATATATCTATGAGATCCAATATAAATTTTGTCGCCTATGCCATCAATGGAAAATCATTCACTATGTTGTAAAGCAATGCTTCTTCTCATCACATAAATGGTAAGTCCTAACATAAATTTAGTTAGTATGACCCATTATCATATGAGAGAATGAAGCATTCCTTATTGAGCGTTGAATATTTACTAGTTATCAACAACTTAAATAGATATAAAAGCAAGTCACACAATATTTATGGCCTAAGACCCATAGGACATAATCCAAAAGCTTTGAGAGAATGGTGGAGACTGGAGAGGAAGAAGATGTTCTATTTCCATGAATTACATAAATGAAGAAGTTACACCCTTTTGTGATCAACTTAAATATAACCTTCCTTCTCAAAAAGAAAAAAGAAAAAAAATTATGTTACATGAGAGTTAATCCCATTAAATAACCCAGCCAAGGGTCATGTCCATTAATGGGTGACCTGACTGTCCAAATTCTAACAGTAATAATTACAACAATATAAAATGTACCTCTCAAACGGGAGATTGTGATGAATTGGATTTTTTTTTTTTTAAAGAAATCAAAGACTTGTGCCAAGATAGTTATACTGAAGATACATGAATGAAAAATATGAAGTAATAATTACAACCATATCAAAAGAAATGTACTTTTCTCAAACAGGAGAATGTGATAAATTGGAGAAAAAAAAAAGGGAAATCAAAGGTTCGTCAAAAGAAATTTAAGAAGAGACGTGAAGTGAGAGTATGAAGGACTGGGGAGGAAAGGAGAACGGAAAGGAGGAGGTCCATTTTTTAGAGGAAACTTAAAGGAGGATGTTTTGGTAAGCAACCATGGGGGAAAACACTAAACATGTTTGTGTTAGGATTAAAAAAATCAAAAGAACGTGTTTGGGGAAAAAAAAAAAAAAATACTAATCGCGTATGTTGGAAAAAAATGACAACGTGATAAGTGAGGAAAAACTAAAGTGTGGCAATTGGCAACTGATCATGGATTCATGATTACGTGTGTTGATAGTTTTTATTTTTTATTTTTTAAATGTTAGCAAATGCTACTAATTTAAATGGTCATCTAAGATTACTCTGTGTGTGTAAGTGAGTGCGTGTGTGAAATATAAAAAAATGTGTCAAATTTATACATTTAAGCTTAAATAAAAACTACAATTAAAAAAAAAAAAAAACCTAAAAACTACCACGCCAACTAACCTATAAATATGTAAATTTCTATTGTTGCTATAGTAACTATGTAAATTAGTAAATATAAACTAGCATCTAAGTCTGAGCATGCGCTCACACGCGTGCTTAGAGGCACTTCAATTTTTTTGGAAAAAAGTTAATAATTTGCATTCATTATAATTTGAGATTACTCATCACACTCCTACGTTTTTTTGTAATTGAAAAATCTAGTAATCTCAAATTATAATGAATGTAAATTATTAATTTTTTCCCAAAAAAATTGAAGAGCCTTTGAGCACGCACGTGAGCGCATGCTTAGAGACTAGTTTTATATTAATTTTTTTATAAGCCATGTAAGCTTGAAGTTGCCAACTGTTCAATCCGTTAGTCACATAGACATTTTTCGTTAATGAGTTAATGGTAAAGACCAAATTTGTAAGTTGAAAACTAGCCTCTAAGTATTAACCTTTACCCAGATTATAAAGGTGCAAATTATTAACCTTTAACCAAAAAATAGATGAGCCTTTGAAAAAATTATTTCGCTCACAAACGCATAACACTCACAAACTACTTATCAGTTATTATGTATGTGTTATTCTCACAACTTCCCATTATCATTTGTTATAGAAATTACAACCAAAAAAATTAGGATAATTTTTAATATTAACCACCATAAACTTCTAACAAAGAGCAAATTATGAGAAGAAAGTTGTAAATTATGTCAAACAAAAGGAAAAAAAAAAAGCAATAGAATTTAACAATTTTTGTGGGAGTCTGCCTCAAATTTTATGATTACAAACTTCTGACAAAGAGAAAAAGGTACCCCATGAGAAGAAAGTTGTAGATTATGTCAAACAAAGGAAGAAAAAAAAAAAAAACAATAGAATTTAACAATTTTTGTGGGAGCCTACCTTAAATTTTATGATTATATTTACTGTGTGAGTTTCAAGACTTTTGAATTCTTTTTGTTGATATCTTTTTGTTTTTGGGTTGGGTTTGCTTCTTCTTTCTATTTTACAATATTGGTATAATAAAAATTTATATTAATTACTACATTTGCTAATTACAAAAATACCTAAAAGTGTGATGAGTGTTCTGCTTGGCTAAGATAAGTTTTTCATATGTGAATATGAGTGTTTTGCATGTGATGTACCTCTAATATACCAAACAAAAGATTAATAATTATTCAAAAATGTGCTAAAAAAATACCTTTATATTATATGCTCCTTGCAACACAAAAGTTTCAACACAAAAAGCTATCGCAAAGTTTTAAGTTTTAACTAACACCTTCTGAAACATGTATGATCAGCCATTCCTTATCCACCAATCACTAAATACACATTCTTAATTATCACAATATGGTATTTTGTCACTAAAATTCTATAAAGTTGCTATTTTATTGACCATTCGTTCCATCTACTGTTAAATGTATTTCACACTGCCTTAGTTCATGAATGTGGCACATACATCTACCGTGAAAAGAATATATCGTAATATACTGGGACACCAAATGGGAAAAGAGAAGTACCTACAGAGGGAGGGCTTGAAATCGCTAGGTTCTTCACATCCACATTCAGATTCTGCTTCTCTTCAGAGACAAAATACCAACATAAATCCCCTAGCGTAGGTATTCCTCAAAATAAAAATAAAAATCCACCAACATTGGTTAAAGCCACCACTTTTTATAAATGAATAAAGCAATTTGAAAACTAACAGGAGAGTGGTCTTGTTTTGTAGACAATGTATTTTTACCGAATTATCTTCAAGTTTTGCCTCTACTTAAATGTAGGTTGTAGGGGTATTTTAGAACCCAAAAAATGTATGGTCCAAACATGGGAAGTCCTTTAAATTGTAGTACAGATGGCAATTGTAGCTTTCTATTTCAATATTTTATATTCTCTCTCTCTCTAAACAAGACACAACCAATCAACCTGTTTACCCACCGCAATCCGACACCTCTCACCAACATCGCCATAAACCATTCCAACATCTTATAATTTAAACACAAAAACAACCAAAAATCAATAGAAAATCAACCTAAAATCACAGTAGCACTTCATGAACTCATCAACCACCTTGAGTTAAATTAGTTATCTCCTAGCTTCATCTCTAACCCATTTCATCTCAAAACCAAAAAACCTACGTTTAGGTCATAGGTGTGATTATGCGAGAAGGATAGAGAAAGGGTTTGGGAGGTCAAAGAGAGCCGTTGTTGTGACACTATGCGTTCATGAGCTCTTAGAGTTGTTGCCGATCATATCAAAAGAGACAGGTTAGGTCTTTGGCCTAGTCAAATTGAGGAAGAGGGGTAAAGGACAATGGTGGGTTAAATTGAGAGAGAAAGAGAAGGGTTTGAGAGGAGAGAGACGTTTGAGATAAGAGCGAATGAAGAAAGTTGAGACAAGAGACATTTAAGATAAGAGAGTTAAGAGATGAGAGAGAACGAGAGAAAATAAAGGTGGAAATAATAATAAAAAAGTGAAAAATATTATTTAAATAAAATAAAGCGTAAAATAGATAATTTGTTTGTGAGTGTTTTTGAAAAGTAATGGTGTAAAATAGAAAAAATAGGTTTTTATGCTAAAACAAACAATATATAATATATATATATATATATACTTTTATTTTTTACATTTATCAAAAAAAAAAAAACAATATTTTTTACACAAGTTGATGTAACTACTCTTAGAAGTTGTGATTGGGATGATAAGGATAAATAGTTTTCTTACGTGGGTTAGTGGAGTTTTAAAATTTTGTATTTTATGTATTTATCTAATTTAGTTGAAAACATTGAAGTTAAATTAGAAAACTCCTTAAATAAAAGTATAGATAAAAATAGTGTTAATAATTACATAATAGAATCTTTCATTCAAGGACTCGGGTGGTGAGTTTAATAGATTTGGAGGACATGATGTAAAACTCGCGGAGATTTGATCCACCATGTAGTTGCCTAATTGGTTAATGAGATTTTCAAAGTGTTTCATAGCCAATGGATAATATAATAGTCTAGCTAAAAGTTAGGACACCCAAACCGTTCGATCTAGTAACCAATCAAAAGAAGATTTTCAGAAACTAGAAATGAGAACGGTTGCAGTGAAACACTACCTAACTCCAAAAAATACAGCTTCTCTAGCCTCTCTTCCAAATTAGTAGAAGTAGGAATTAGATGGTACGAGAGGACGGGCAAAGGCAATGGCGGGTCCCAGCCGTCCCTTCTGACGACTTACCCACGTGTCAGCATCCTGATAACCCAGCCGCTCTTCGACACGTCAGCACTTCTCTCTCCCTCTCTCTCTCTCTCTCCTCTGCGACTCTCTCTTACTCTCTCTCTCCATTCCATGCTACTTCCTTCTCTCTCTCTAGCGCTTCCCATGGCGGTCAACGATTCCATTTCTCACTGAACAAAGCGACAGAGAGAGTTAGAGAGAGAAAGAAAGAGTCCAAGGTGTAGAGTGGTGGTTTTCGCATGGAGCTGAGCTGAGGAAAAAGCGGTTTTGGTTTTTCTTCTCCGATCAGTAGTTTTATTGGGAAGGATGGGAGGTAAAACTAAGAATCAGAGGATTTACTCAGCGAACCCTAGCGACTACAAGCTTCTAGAAGAAGTAGGTTATGGTGCTACCGCTACGGTTTACAGAGCGATCTATCTTCCTTCCAATGAAGTCGTCGCGGTTAAGTGCTTGGATCTCGATCGCTGCAATAGTAATCTGGTTCGCCTTCTTCTTTCTCTCTCTCTCTCAGTATGCTTTAGTTTTTTTTTTTTTGGTGGAAATTTTTGGTTTTATTGTTTGGTTTCTGTGAGATTAGATTCGAAGTGAGATCTTGTTTGGTTACTGTGATTCGATTTGGCTTTGATTTCTGTGATTGAAATACTGAGGGTTGCAAAATATTCATTTGAAATGGTTAGTTTGAGTTTACACTTCGATTCTGCCGGGAATTTGTTAAGAGTGATTTCAAAATACTTGGTTAGGTTCGCTTCTGGCTTTTTGGTTGAGTATTGAATAAGGTAATAATCTTGGAGAGGAAATTTGATTTGTGTTTATTTCAAAATCTTGATTGTGTCTCCACAATCTTTGTTTAATAGTAAAGGGAAAGATGATTCGGTTTCGATGAAATTTTTTACTTAGAACGGTAATTGCGGGTTTTAAAGGTGTTGTGGGACTTACTTATAGATGGATAGGAATTGGAAAGTTGTGTGGGTAAAGCTTGACTAAACAAAGAGCTCTATCCGAGTTCATAGTTGGGTCAACTGGATCACTGAGCTTGGCTGCTGGACTAGAGTGGAGTTGGAAACACGATGGGATGTTTTGATGAGCCTGAATCTGGTGTGAGGCGGCTTGTGCTTCTTTCTGATTCACTAAATTGCATGCTTGATGTGCTGTAATGCTATTGGAGAAACTGTATTGCACTTGCTTTAAGTGAACTTTTTGGATGTTGAATTGGATATGTGAGGACATTGCACTTAGGAACATGTCTGTGTGTTTAGGTGGTGAGTAAGTTTAGAGAAAAAATTGTGTTTGTAGGATTTGGGTTGTGGTTTGGGCTTGTTGTTTGATTATGTTTTGACAACGCCAAGGCTCTCTTCTTGAAATTTTCTGGAAAATTGCCAATGGTCTTTGGACGTAATCACATTTCCTCTCTCTCATAAAACATGTAGGTTGAGTTCAAAGGTTCATTCTCATATGGTTGTGTAAGCTGTGTTTGCCTTTAAAGAAAGAAAAAGGCCAATTTTTGATGTATAAATGTTGCTAAAATTTGAAAATTTTGCACACAAGCAAATTCTTGATAGTGCCCGTTTGGTTTTGTATCTTTTGATGGGTTAGTTTGTGGCGAAAGGCTAAGGAAAATGTAGTGCTTTTGGGTTTCAAAAGTTTCATGGCAGTATACAACTTGCCTAGAGTGAATTTGCCACTAATGCACAAGACAGTGCATCGCCTGCTGAATCATATTGAGTTTGTATAGCATCTAAACATTTCTTGAGATTGGGCGCTCAAAATAGAAAAGACAAGCTTTGGAAAGAGCCTCTCTGTAAATGCTAGTGAGGGTTCAGGGTTGGCTTAAAAGTAATGCAAACAATACCAATGAAGAAAAATAAGAAAGAGGTGAAAGCTATCACAAGAAGTAAACTCTTAAAATGATCTCAAACATTCCATCCTTGGCTTAAAATGATCTCAAAACCCAAGTATCTTCACCTAGCAGGGGAAAAAAAAAATCAGAAGTGTATATATACACTCCATGTTACACCTAATGTAACCCTTTGCGATGTTAAAGTCACTCTATAACTTTTTATAGGATCAATATTTTGAAAGTCCAACTGTTAAATTACAATTTTTGTTGCTCTTAATATGCATGTTAAATTTCGTGTTAATAAGATGTTTTATGCTATTTGATTCACAAACTCATGTTTTATGTATAATTTTTAAGTTCAAAATCTTGAAATTTAAACATTTTATGATGGGATAATGATTGATTTTCGATAATCTTGATATTTGGCAAGTATTGGAGGATAGATGGAGATAATGTAATCCAAATGTCAATTCGTCAAAAATACTCTATCAATGAAAGTAACATCACAAAGAGTTAAGACACGTGTAACTTGAACCTAACCCCTCCCCCCCCCCCCCCCCCCACCCCCTCTCCCAAAAAAAAAAAAAAAACACACACACACACACACACACACATATATTCTTGAAACTGAACTTTTTCCTGTATTCTTACTGTTTTTTCAATTATTTCTACTTTTTATTGGTTGCCTCTTTACTTAAGTTTAAATTGTGTAATCTATCAGAAATAGTTGGTTCTTTATATTTTGCTTTAAATGATGGCTAAATTTTAATTTTTTCTGTTATTTTGCAGGATGACATACGTAGGGAGGCTCAAACAATGATTTTGATAGATCATCCAAATGTTGTTAGGGCTTATTGTTCATTTGTTGTTGGACGAAACCTTTGGGTGGTCATGCCTTTCATGGCAGAGGGTTCTTGTTTGCACCTCATGAAGATAGCATACCCGGATGGCTTTGAAGAAGCTGCTATTGGTTCTATACTAAAAGAAACTTTGAAGGCTTTGGACTACCTTCATCGACAAGGACATATTCATAGGGATGTTAAGGTTGGTTGAATGTAGAACTTCAACATCCCTCCACTACATGGTCTATATTTGCTCTTCTTTTTTTAAAGATATGTTAGGAGGGTTTCAAATTAAGTTTGATATTTGCATCACAGGCTGGAAACATACTACTTGATACAAATGGGGTGATAAAGCTTGCCGACTTTGGTGTTTCAGCTTGCATGTTCGATACAGGTGAAAGACAACGAACAAGAAATACTTTTGTAGGGACCCCATGCTGGTAAGATATATTGTCAATGGACTCAATTTCTTTTTAGGATATTTCTTGGTTTGATGCTTATGTTATTATAATTTATTATTTTATCCATGTGTTTGAGATTTCAACATATCTTTGCTTTACAGGATGGCACCAGAGGTATTGCAGCCAGGAAGTGGTTATAATTCCAAGTGAGTTTTATTCCATTTTATAATTTCAAAGAAACATAGAGGAGCTTTGAGGGTAAGGGTTAGGGTTGGAACATGCAGGTGTTGTTTCTGTTCGTCACAGCCCCAATTGAACTTGATAACTTGCTCTAGAACTTTGGCTTATGGTTATAGCATTTGTTTGCCTTGATGATTTGCCATTATTTGATTTATTCAGCACTACCTACTTATTCTGTTTGAAAGCTTTAGCTGCCATGGTAAACTGGGCATAGTCTTTTCTAGGTCAAGGTCTGTTGAGCATGGATTGGGTTGCTTTTGGCCCGGGACAAAAGGCAGGCTTTCATTGTCTTTACATGTTAATATCTACTTATATACACATGTCTGTGTGTAGAATGTAGGCCCCATAATAGATGGTCCTTTAAACTTAGCAAATTTGTGATAGGGACTGTGGCATTTCCTGTATTTTACTGTTATTCCTTTTTTAAACTCTTTATCAAACAGAGAATCACTCTCTTCTGATAGTTGTTGAATGTCTTATTTGCATAAATAGTCAATTTCATGTCTTGATTTGTGGAGAAAATAATAAAATAATATATATACTTGGTTCTCTTTTGCATCATTCTTCTACAGGGCTGATATTTGGTCATTTGGTATAACGGCACTGGAGCTGGCTCACGGTCATGCACCATTTTCAAAATATCCTCCAATGAAGGTATTTACATTATAGGGGTTCAATAAGATTGTACCTGCCGAATTGCATGGGGTTAAGTAGGTTTTCTCGGTAGCACTTTGTTGAAACATCTAAAATATATCTGACCCTTTATTGTTCTATAGGTTCTCCTGATGACAATACAGAATGCCCCTCCTGGGCTTGATTATGATCGAGATAAAAAATTCTCTAAGGTATTCATGTTCTTTCTGGCTAAAGTGAAAAATGACATATATACTTCACTATTTGGTGGTTTCCGTCTTTAAATGTCTTTATATTATGGAATAATATTCTAATTGGAGGATTTCCAGTTGTGATCAGTCTTTTAAAGAAATGGTTGCAATGTGTCTGGTGAAAGATCAAGCAAAGAGGCCAACAGCAGAGAAATTATTGAAACACTCCTTTTTCAAGCATGCAAAGTCTCCAGAGCTTTCTGTGAAGAAATTATTCGCCGATTTGCCACCCCTTTGGAATCGTGTAAAAGCCCTCCAGGTTAACCATCATACTGCTGGAATGCAACATTCATAATTTCACTTGTCCTGGTGGGCTTTTCTGATGGCATTGGTTAATTTTGCAGCTTAAAGACGCAGCACAACTAGCTCTAAAGAAAATGCCTTCAGCAGAACAAGAGGCTATATCACAGGTCATAAACCTTAGTTCACGCCATTTATTTTGGACTTAAATTTGATTTACCAGTGGTCATGATGATGTAGCAAATTGTCTTTTATTTTTTTATTATTATTTTTTTCTAGTATACAACTGTTTGCATTTCTTGAGAATGCTTTTTTGAACTTTAACAATTTCCCCCCCTCCCCTGTTCATATTCTGTCCATTTGTGAAAACCTCGACTAAGATGATCAAATAACTATCAGTGATAAATGCCCCCTATTTGAATATGTGTGCCGCTTTATTACCACTGAGGAATCTAAGTTACAATCATGTATGTTATTTGGTAGTTGACTGGGTATGTCCTTCCTAAATTCTGAATCCAGGAGAAGCCATTAGATCAGAGGAAAACTTCATATTTTTCTTTAAATGATTATTGAAGACTCTTAACCCATAGAAAACTGTTGAAAAAGGAGTAACAATATTGAAACAGAGAAAACAATCTGTTTTAGAGTGTAGGGCTTTTCAAACGAGGGGTTTCCTGTGGTCGATGCATGCCAACAGCTCGTATTTCTGATTTGGAATTTGCTCTTTTATCCAGCTTTGGTCTGTTTTTTAACTTATTTTGCAGATTGATAATAATGATTATACAAAGAAGATATGTAAACTTTTTTTTTTCTTTGTGGATCATTCAAAAGCTAGAGATTAATCTTGTTTATGTCATATCTGTTTCTTTGCTCAGACTAGAATTAGTGTAAATAAGAAACTGGGAAAATGTTGTTTTTGTAATATCTTACATTTAGTGATCAGAGATATCTGTACATAAAATGTTACTTTACTCTTTTTCTTATCTTTGGTGGTAATGCCTTGTCTTGCTGCTATCAGAGTGAGTACCAGCGAGGAGTTAGTGCCTGGAACTTCGATATTGAGGATTTAAAAGCGCAAGCATCACTGGTAAGAAATATCCTTTTTAATCTTTACCAATTATCAAGTTAGTTCATATTGAGACAGTATCTTCTTTTGGACAGTGTTTGGTTGGTTATACAAGTCAGTTAATCTGAAGTAATTTTTTTCTAGGTGAGAGATGATGATGATGATGATGGGCCAGAGATCAGGGAAGAAGATGAAAGCATGAAATATGTTGTCAGTGAGAAGGTAGTAATATTTTAAAACTACATCGGACATCTAATTTTCCTTTTCAAGAGCAGTCCAAGTGTTCAATTTTTCTCCTGCTTCTTGAGAGTGCATATCAATCTTATTTTATCTTTGTTTTCTCTTTGAAATTTTGATTCTAAGCAAGTGAATTAATATTTTCTCATCTTTCAATGGCAGGATTCAATTGATTTCCAATCCAGTTTTGGGAAATTGAATTTAAATTATGAATTAGCACAGCCCGAGTACAGAGGGCGAAATAGTGGTGCAGAAAAACCACAGGCTGACGTCCTGAATAGAAAGGGAAAGGTTGTGGAAAGTGATTTACTGGAATCTGGATGCCAAGAGAAAGTTGGTTGGAGGAAAAATGGCTCAAGCACTGAGGCATCTTCATCAATGTCAGAAAAGGACATGGTGCAGGCCAAGACTAAAACTCAAACAGTGAAAATTCGCCAAACTCAGAGTGGCCCACTTATGCCCGGTGCTGTGCTTAGTCATTCAGTATCAGAGAGAGGGCGAATCTCTGAAAGGTTTGTCATGATGTATTTGGATTTATTCTACGAAGCCAAATTATTAACTTCTGTTTCATTTGAAAAGTTTCATTTTCCATATGCTCTTGTCATTTGGATATTTTTCTGGTGGTGTGGGCAAGTAGCTGATGTTTGGTTAATTACTAGGGCTGAGCTTGAAATTCAACCATCTACTGAGAAAGTTTTCCAACAAGTACGGCGGGCACCAAGCTTTAGTGGTCCATTGATGCTTCCAAACCGAGCTTCGGCAAACAGTTTATCAGCTCCAATAAAGTCTACTGGAGGTAATGAAGTAATTCAATATGCATCAAATATCATCATTATCATCACTGCTTCTGATGCTGCTACCAATAGACTGCAGGTTCACAGAATTTGTGACATTAACTATTTTTCCCCCTTAATAGGGTTTAGGGATTCTTTAGATGACAAGTCGAAGGCAAATCTGGTGCAAATTAGAGGAAGATTTTCAGTAACATCAGAGAATTTAGATCTTGTAAAGGTAAGGCTTTATAATGAACACCCCTTCCCTTCCCCAGGCAACTCCCCTTTCTCTCCCTCTCCCCTCCCAATTATATGACTATCACTAACTTAAAGATGTGCCCTAGGATATTCCATTAAGTACAGTTCCACGACGGTCTACACAGGTATTTGGCCAATTTTCACCTGAAAATATTGTTGAAGTAATTACAATGGGTTTCAAATTCTCACCTGATGTTCTGTTTTGTTGTTTTTAGGGATCTCCATTAAGAAAGTCTGCTAGTGTTGGTGAATGGATTTTTGATTCCAAGCAAGCGGTTAGTATACTGACTTGCTCAAATAGTTTAATTGCTGCGACTTAAATAATGCTTCCAAGTGCAGGATTGTCGCGAAGTAATAACTTGGAAAGTCCGAGGTCAAATCCACAGGGAAAAGGGAATTGATTAGCAAACCACAAGAGAATAAAACTAAAATAATAAAGTTTAATTGAAGAGATTTTTGATAGTTTAGTAAAGGTAATTTAAATTGAGAGAAAATAACAATATATTAAGGCATTAAGGTTTAGGGATCCACACACAACACATCTATTGGTAGTCTTAACAATATTTATTTTATAACTCAACTAAAACTCATACGAAGGATGATCTTAGTCGGATGATTTAACAATAAAAACTCAAGAATTAATTGTCTAAGATTGTTTCATGCAATTGATTGATTTTAGGCAAAACAAAACTATTGAATTAGTTCGTAGGGAATACTAAGCATTTAACGTGCCTGGAGTCTACGATAAATTAAAGGATTATATAGACCTAAACACTTTTCTAGATGAGTAAAACAATCAAAAACATAAAAACATAAGCATTAAAACCAATAAATAATTGTTAAGAACATACCAATAAATGGCTGGGTTTCATCTCTTGCCTTAGAAAGGCTTCTAGCAAGCCATAACACAAATAGAACTCTAAAAAACTGTAAAGAAACTTTGACAAAACCTAAATTATGTTCTACAGCGGCTCTCCTCTGAATTTTGCCCTAAAGAGCTTTTAAATAGGTAAAGAAATTCTATTATAAGTTGAATTTCCGTTTGGAGAAAATCCTAGGTTTTTAGGCTTCATTTAACCGACGTTTTTGGCCCATTTAACTTCAGAATTTGGACTTTTGGTAAACTACAAAGTTGTAGACCTTTAAGTTAGCTTTCCAGCCCAACTTGAATCATCTCGATTGAACATCTGAGCCGAAAGTTATGCTCCAAATACTAATTGGTGCGCAAGCTGAAATCCTAATCCGAATTGGACTTGGATTTGGTGCAAATTTCCTTTGATTCCTTGCTCCAATTAGACTTAAATTTAATTGAGTTGGCCTTCTTTAACTTCATCATAGCCATTGTAAAATTAAAGTCCATTAGATTTCTTTTTTGTACAAATCCACTTATTTAATTTCATCATCCTATAAAAACAAATTTATGAATTAAAATTCAATTAAGCACAAAATTGATTACTTAGCATTATTCCAAAACCAACTATAAAATGCATGAATTAACTCAAAATAAGTATGATAATGCTTTCTAATAATGATATAAATATGCAAAATTAAGCTATTATCACCCTTTCCAACCAGCTCATTGCTAGTCCCTAGCAATTTAAGTGACTCGAAACAAAGACACAAAATAACAAAAATATATTACTTTAGTAGAAATAGTTAATCAAAGGGCAAAACTCTAACAACCACCAAAGATATTCCACATGCCATCAATACTTGGTGTGTGAATAGTTTAGCCAACACAAACACAACCTTAGTCTTAAGATAAAATAAGGCTTGAATTTTTATCCAAAGTTATGCTTCAACTCAAATCTCACAGTTGTTAACACTTAACAAATAAAATCACTCCGAAAAGGGTGTAACACTCTCAAACATATGTGAGCAGAATAATATAGAACAAAGACTAATATCTCACATATAAATAAGATGAAGAACGGTGAAGCAAAATAAAGGAGATTTATAGTCTCATGAAAGGATGCCAAACACTAAGAATATTACACCACACACATTGATTAGTCATGTCAAGATCCAAACCATACCTTCCTTAAGATCAAATAGGACTTTCATTGGGACGTAATGTAGGGTAAAGAGGAGGAATTTAGAACAAAGGGTATAGGTAAAAATAAAAAGTGTTCACAAGAATAATTAGAGAGACAACTTCTTTTGAATATATGCCAATTAATTTATTCTCTCAAGTTTCTTGAATATTGCACTCACTTTTTTTTCTTTTTTTCTTCATAATTTCATCAACAGATTCATTATCTATTTCTTCCTCTTTAACATTTATTTTTTTTCAACATTTTTCTTTTTCTGTTTATGACTTTTTTTTGAGTGAGTCCTTTTCTTCCAACTATTTCACCACAAATTTATCGTAATAAGACAATTTGATTGCATTTATTCTTGGAACACCTTAGGAAAGGGTTTGAGAAAGAATGACTAAAATAATCAAATGGGTGACTAGCGGTAATGAATTAAGAAAGAAAATAATAAAGGCTCAAAATTAACAAAGATGACTAAGGATTGTGATAGTTCTTCAAAATCCATGACTTTAACATATTTAGGTGTGGCATAAAATTGATGAATTCTTAGCATTCAACCAAATCAAAGAATAATGAGACTAAGCAACAACAGAGTTATGTGCTTCCAAATGAAAAATGAGATCAAAAGAAAATAACCCTCTAAAAAAATGAATGCCTCAAGAACTCACTTGGGTTATAGTCTCTACATTTTATTTTCAAGATTTTCAAAGTCATCTCTATCTCTCAACCAATAAACATATTCATGTGACTAAAGTGCATGTGCATACTAGTTGAGCATGAAAAACAGTGGAATTCTTTAGATAGAAGTAGCATAAAGAACTTTGATTTAAAACTCTTGCTAAAACAACACTTTTTTTTTTTTATAAAAAAAAAAAAAATTGGACTAAAACAAAAACAAAAAATCACTAAAAATAACCAAAAAAAATTAACATAAAATAAAAACAAATGCAAATCAGCTCAAGTTCCTCCCCCTAACCTAAAAATTACATTGTCCTCAATGTTAACAAGGAAAACAATAAAGAGTAGAGATTACGGAGAGTACCTTGAAGAGGTGAACATAAATGAACAGAAAAAAACTTTAACACCTGCAAAAGGGGTTAAGAAAACAAAACAACAAAAATAATAAAAAGAAGAAAAAAAAAAAAAAAAAACACAATCTAAACTATGACACAAATACTAATGCTAATTGCTTGGCAAGTCTTGATAAATAGGATCCTCCAAATTAATGAATCCTCCTCTTGTGAAAAATTCTCAAGAAATGGTTAAAGACGACGTCCATTCTCCTTAACTATGTTACTATTCTTAGGATTTTCAATTTCTATGGCACCATGGGAGAAAACATTTTTAACAATAAAAGGCCTAGTCCATATAGATCTCAATTTTCCGGGGAACAAATGTAACCTAGAATTATACAAAAGAACTTTTTGCGATGGTTCAAAAGATTTCCTTAAAATTTGTTTGTCTTGAAAAATCTTCATTCTTTCTTTAGAAATCCTAGAATTCTCATATGCATCACGCCGAATTTCTTCCAACTCATTCAATTGGAATTTTCTCAATGAACTAGCCTTGTCTAAGTTAAAGTTAAACATCTTTATTGCCCAATATGATTTATGTTCCAATTTCACAGGCAAGTGACAAGCTTTACCATAAACAAGTCTATAGGGAGAGATACCAAGAATCCAAAGTGCATCATTCAACCTCAAAGACCAATTTTTACGATTTGGGTTAACCGTCTTTTCCAAAATTTGTTTAGTCTCCCTAGATGGTTTGTCATTGTCCTTTAAATAAATCCTATGAGTACAAACCAATGGACTAAGTGCTCGTTTGGCTTGCGTGTCCACGTTGGGCATCTACGTTTTCAGCTTCTTTTTTTTTTTTTTTTTTTTTCGCGTTTCAGCCAAAATTGGTACTGTTCATCATTGTTGTGGCTATTGTTCATTAAACAGTAGCCGTAATATTTGACTTTTCTAATGAACAGTGCACAATGTGCACTGTTTACGGACCCACAAATTTCACTTTTTTACAATTTTTCATTAAAAATGGGTCACATGGTACTATTCACACATTTAAAAATTATTTTGTTACAGTATTTTTCAGTTTTCAACTGTATCCAAACGGATCTTAAGTCTTTTTATGTTAGCCATGTTCCTTCTTATGACACCCTTATGTTTACTCAAAACATTTAATAACTTACATTCTTGCAAGGAATCAAGTTCAGAAAATATTACAGTATGAAAAGTCTCATCGGTTCCTAGAAAAGCATACTTGAGATCATTTGGTCAGGGCTTCAACTTTCATTTAGGTACTTGCTCACTAGATGGAAACAACTTTATCTCACAAGGTGGCAACTCCTCATATTTTAATTTTCAATTTCTCACTTCCAATTCCTGTGCAGATTCCAAGAGACAATGAATGTATGCAATTTCGGAATTCTCATCAAAGTTAAAATCACATGAATTGACTAAACAAGTTTCTAATGTTTGGCCTTGAAAAATTGTTTCAATCAAGTTAACTTCATTCACATCCTCTTCATCCCTAGTTTGCTTACAAGCATTAAAAATATTAAGCTCAAGGGTCATATTGCCAAAAGATAATTTTAAGACCCCACTTCTTCAATTTATCAATGCATTAGAAGTTGCAAGAAATGGGCGTCCTAAAATCATAGATATTTGAGAATTAGCATTAGAAACAGGATGCATGTCCAAAATAATTAAGTCAACAGGAAAATAAAATTTGTCCACTTGAACCAAAATATCCTCAACAACACCCTTTGGTACAATCATAGATCCATCGGCAAGTTGTAAAATTATGGAAGTGGGTTTTAACTCACCTAGACCTAATTGTTCATACACTAAATACGGCAAAAGATTCACACTTGCCCCAAGATCAAGCAAAACTTTCTCTATTTTTGAATTACCAATCACACATGAAATAATAGGACAACCTGGATCTTTGAACTTAGGAGGTCTATTGTTTTGAATGATTGCACTAACTTGTTCAGTCAAAAGTGCCTTCTTATGTACATTAAGCTTACACTTAACTGTACAAAAATCTTTCAAAAATTTAGCATATGATGGAATTTGCTTTATGGCATCCAAAAGAGGAATGTTCACTTTAACTTGCTTTAGCACTTCAAAGATTTCAAAATTTTGATTCACTTTTTAAGATGGAATCAACCTTTGGGGAAAAGGAGCAGGGATAGGACAGCTTTCAATTTCATTAGATTTAGGCTCAAGGACTTCATCACTACTCTTTATTTTGGAAGACTCATCATGTGTATTGCTTTTAGGAATATCTTTTTCAATGATTTTTCCACCACGAAGAGTAGTTACAGATTTAACTTGACTCACTTTATTTTCAGAGGAACTACAATCATCAACACAAAATTGACCTTGGGGGTTTGGTTGTGGTTGAGATGGAAACTTACCCTTTTCTATTGTGCTCATGGATGTGCTCAATTTAATGAGAGTGCTCCTAATGTCATTTATGGCTTGTGAGGTTTGATTATTAATGGTAGATTGAGTTTGCATGAATTGTTGCAAAGTGTCTTCAAGCCTTTTCTTTGGAGGGGGATTATAGGGAACAAAATTTGAAGAACCATGTGTAGGAGGTGCAACCACATTATCATTCCTCCAACTAAAATTTGGGTGATTCCTCCACCCTAAATTTTTTGTCTCTGAATAGGGGGAAGGGTATGAATTTTTCACCATGTTCATAGCATCTGCTTGATCATGCAACACCTCCTCAAAAGCTGGAATTGTAGGGCATTCATCGGTAGGGTGTTCCATGGTCTGAAAAATTCTAAAAACTTCATCAATTTTAGGCGCAATATTGATTCCATTGACCTTTCTTAATTCCATGGCTTTAAGCTTCCTAGTTAGACTAGCCACCCTGCACTTAGGTTATCATATTCCCTAAGTTGGTACTTACCACCCCCAAAGGGGTTGGTGGATACTCTAAACCTATCTGAGGTATCAGTAGTATTCCAAGATTGGGCATTCTCAACTAAGAGATCAAAATAGTCAAAAGCCTCATCAGGATAAACTTTCCATTGCACATCATCTTTACAAATTGGCGCATTTTTTGAGTCAAACTTTCATAGAAAAAACTAATTATACGCCAAGTTTCATAGCCATGATTTGGACAAGCATTAAGCAAATCTTTAAATCTTTCCCAACATTGATAAAATGTCTCATTATCTTTTTGTGAAAATTTCATTATTTGTCTTTTAAGTGCATTAGTCCTATGAATTTGAAAAAAATTCTTTAAAAATTGAGTTTACATCTCTTGCCAAGTACCAATTGACCTAGGTCTCAAAGAATTAAGCGAAGTTTTTGCCTTGTCTTTAACAGTAAAAGGAAACAACTTCAACCTAATGGTCTCTTCATTACATAATTGGTCATGGAAGATAGAACATACCTCCTTAAATTCCTTAAAGTGTAGGTAAGGATTTTCAGAATCTAAGCCATGAAATTTAGGAAGCAATGAAATCATATCGGGCTTAAAATTAAAATTATTTGCATTAGTTGGAAAAATGATGCATGATGGTGCAGTACTCCTAGTAGGTTGCAAATAATCCTTGAGAGTTCTATTGGGTTGGTGAGCATGGAAGTTTACATTATTTAAATTATTCTCATCACCATGATTACTCTAAGTCCGCCATGATATCAAGTGTATCAGAATGTGTGAAAGAATCAAATAAATTGCCAAACAAATTATTTGAATCAATTCTAACCAAGCGATTATCACTATCACGACACCAAACACGCATGCAATAGTAAAGCAAGAAAGAAAAAGAAAAAGAAAAGAAAAGAAAACAACAAATACCTTTAACATTAAAAAGAAGTAAAAATAAAAGTAAAACTCTAAGAGAAAACTAAACTACTTAAAAAGAAAAGAGTTTGAGAGATATTACCAAATATGTGAAGAAATTTAATGTCGAAATCCTCTCCAAACGAAGTGGAATGCTTCTCTAATTTCCTAATTCCTTGGCAATGGCACCAAAAACTTGCTGTGACTTAAATAATGCTCCCAAGTGCAGGATTGTCGCAAAGTAATAACTCGGAAAGTCCGAGGTTGAATCCACAGGGAAAAGGGAATTGATTAGCAAACCACAAGAGAATAAAACTAAAATAATAAAGTTTAACTGGAGAGATTTTTGATAGTTTAGTAAAGGTAATTTAAATTGAGAGAAAATAACAATATATTAAGGCGCTAAGGTTTAGGAATCTACACACAACACATCTATTGGTAGTCTTAACAATATTTATTTTATAACTCAACTAAAATTCATACGAATGATGATTTTAGTCAGATGATTTAACAATAAAAATTCAAGAATTAATTGTCTAAGGTAGTTTCATGCAATTGATTGATTTTAGGCAAAACAAAACTAGTGAAATAGTTCGCAGGGAATACTAAGCATTTAACGTGCCCGGAGTCTATGATAAATCAAAGGATTATACAGAACTAAACATTTTTCTAGATGAGTAAAACAATCAAAAACATAAGCATTAAAACCAATAAATAATTGTTAAGAACATACAAATAAACCGTTGAGTTTCACCCTTTGCCTTAGCAAGACTTCTAGCAAGCCATAACACAAATAGAACTCTAAAAAACTATAGAGAAACTTTGAGAAAACCTAAATTATGTTTTACAGCAGCTATCCTCTGAATTTTGCCCTAAATAGCTTTTAAATAGGTCAAGGAATCCTATTACAAGTTGAATTCTCGTTTGGAGAAAATCCCAGGTTTTTAAGGCTTTACTTAACCGATGTTTTTGGCCCATTTAACTTCAGAATTCGGACTTTTGGTAAACTACAAAGTTGTAGCCCTTTAAGTTAGCTTTTCAGCCCAACTTGAATCATCACGATTGAACATCTGAGCCGAAAGTTACGCTCCAAATACTAATTGGTGCGCAGGCTGGAATCCTAGTCCGAATTGGACTTGGATTTGATGCAAATTTCTTTTGATTCCTTGCTCCAATTGGATTTGAATTTAATTGAGTTGGCCTTCTTTGACTTCATCATGGCCCTTGTAAAATTAAAGTCCATTAGATTTCTTTTTTGCACAAATCCACTTATTTAACTTCATCATCCTACAAAAAGCAAATTCACGCATTAAAATTCAATTAAGCACAAAATTGATTATTTAGCATTATTCCAAAACCAACTATAAAATGCATGAATTAACTCAAAATGAGTATGTTAATGCTTTCTAATAATGATATAAATATGCAAAATTAAGCTATTTTTATTCATTATGTAAATTATGTTAATAACCACCTTCATTTGTAGTACAATCACATAAAAGATTTACTAATATGGTAGAATAATACCATCTTTTTGGGGGATTTTTTTTTCGTGAGAGGAAAGAAGACAATATTTGACGTCTGTGGGTGCCTGCAATGTTGTGTGAAAATTAGATATTACTATTTGTAAATTTTCAGACTTGTGTGCTGTACTTTGTTAATTATTAGTGTGTGTGTGTGTGTTTGTGTAAGCGGGTGGACAATAATGCCCAATTGTTAAGTAGCATTTTATCTTGATCCACATGTTTACATTTAATATATCCGACTCCCAAGTGGCGGATTATATTGAAGATCAAGTCTGACATTCTAGTATACTTGTAAGGTTTACTTTAGTCATAGAATTTGTCCTTATGATGGTCTTTATTTTTCCTTTAATTCATATAATGTAATTCTGTGTTTTCAGCCTATCAATCAGTCGCCAAAGGAATTTAGCAATGGTAATTTACCTGCTTCACTTCTCATGCCTCACCTTCAGCATCTTTTTATGCAGACCACAACGCAACAGGTGAAATCAAACTTATAAAAGAGATTATGATTTTATGTTTGATTTTGACCATTAAAATAGTCCTTAACAAACTTAAACCTGTGTTCAATAGATTCTTTTGCTAAAATTTTACTTGTATACTAGGATCTTATCATGAATTTGCTCTACAGCATGCAACCAGCTGAGGTAGCAGATGGTGAGTATGATTCTTGAGGTAGTTATATCTAGTTATATTGAGAAAATAGGTATCAAACACGTTTGTAAGGCACTCCTATTTTCTTTCAGCTACCCAAAATGGAAAGTTGCCGCCATTGCCTCGTAGTTCAGAGAACAATGGAACTGTAAGTATATTTATCTATCTATGTGCTTCTGGCTAGTTGGGAACTGTTTGAATTCATTTTCTTTTTACAAAAGAAACATTGAAATTTTGCTGAAGAATAGGTTGTCCTTGCATTACTAGGACTCTATTATTAGCTTTGCTAGTTAGTAGAAATGTATTTATGAATGCAGCCAAGGTTTCTGTGATTAGACTTCCCTTCTGTAGGTTGCATTCTTACTTAGCCTTTTTGTTTTTTTAAGTTTTGGACGGAAAAATAAAGACAATTCTGAGACTTCCTTTGCCAAAATTCATTCTAAGTTCCCCATGCCAATAATTGCTTTTTTATATTTTTTATATTTTATTCTTTCGATAAGTGATTATTGATTGATTGTTTTCATGGAAAGCACTCCATTCGTATTAGTTTTCTCATGAAGTAACTTATTAAAAAAAAGAAAAAGTTTTTCCTCATGAAGTACTTTCATTACTCTCCAATAAATTTAGTATGAAAATCAAACTTACCAATTGTTATTGCATGAGGGTCCTGTGGCCACAGTTCCAACAAAATGAGATGAGGGCATATGCAATTATGAATGGATCAAAGTTGGCACTTTCTGTTCTTTGATTGTGTGTTGACTGGCATAATCCCATCAAATGTGACAAGTGTATGTGATCAGACAAGGATGATGTTTTTGCTCACTATTTGGCTTGTTACACCACTATGATAAATATGATGAATTGGCATACATAGTTTTAGGTGCCAAAAATTTTCAATGTGAAGGAGTCTGGTGAAAAGGTTTTTGAGAGCACCATTATGGAACCCTTACTCCATTATCTTGTTTAAATTCCGTAATAGATCTAGTTTGTATAAAACAGTTTCATGACTAATAACTATGTGTTTCTTTGCTTGGTGCTGATGACAATTGGACTGACATATTTCGATTAATGCTTTGCTCGATATTCTTCCCTAGTTTCTCTGATTTTGTTCTTTCAACAGATTGAAACAGCGGCTTCTGAGAGGGAACGTTTACTTCTTCTCAAGATCTCTGAGCTTCAATTTAGGTTGGTATCATAAGTACTTCTGATCTCTTTTTTGTTTATTGTTTTGTTTTTTGTTTGTTTTTCCAGTGTGTGGAGATTTCTCTAAATTTCTCCCCGTTTCTGCAGGACGGTCAATTTGTGTGAAGAGCTGACTGCTGAAAAGTTAAAATACATACAAGTGAGTTGCTCAGGGGGGGTTCAGTTTTGAATTATCTGTTTCCATGACTTTGGGATGGGCCTAGCATGGAATTTTTAAAACAAGATAACTCACTCTAATAGAAATAGGTTGGTTTTGGTCGCTACTGATTGGCTGTTGACCTAGGAATAGGATTGTTAGTAGATTACATGACACCTGGATAGGTTCCTTTCAGGAATGCTCCACTGGCATCGTCTTTTTGATTTTTTACCCATCAGGGGATAGAAAGAGGGTTGGGGTCCAATTGTTTATGTAGGAATTAATTATTAACATCATTTGAAGCTTGCATTGATAATTTAGTTATCACTAAACAGTTGCAGCAGCAGCTAAATGCTGTATCGGGTCAAGAAGAAAATGGAGACAGGAGGGAAGGGGATGCCTGATATTAAAAAATTCAGGTTATGTAAAGTGAAATCACCATGTACATCCAGGCAAGAGCTGTAAATCATATGCAGAAAGTGTTTTCCTACATTCTTTCTCAGTGCCAAGAGGGAACTGTTTGGGCTCATTACAGTAAATAGAAGCAAAGTGTGGCATCCATGTATCTGGATCTCTCTTCTACCTACCGCGTGCAATAAGTTTCTTTGAAGATTTTCAGCCAACAAATATGACAAGCAAAAGTTCAAAGTTCATCAGTTGCTCTCATACAAATAGAAATGAGCTCCTCTCCCGCAGTCTCATGTTGTAACTTGGGAGTTGGCAGTTGATTCTTTT
This sequence comes from Quercus ilex subsp. ballota, assembly GCA_032727855.1. NCBI lineage: Eukaryota > Viridiplantae > Streptophyta > Magnoliopsida > Fagales > Fagaceae > Quercus > Quercus ilex. The sequence continues at coordinate 32,395,939 of CM064909.1, forward strand.
TTCTTTTCCATTTCTTTCTCAATAGTTGCCATGAGAAGGGAGGGAATAGTGGGGTTGTTGGTATACATTTTACAGTTTACCTAATTGTAATGTTCAATTATATATATTGAAATAGTATTGTGTAAAACAGGATTTATGAGCTTTTATTTATGAGCTTGTAAATTGGGCGATAGATTATTATTTCCACCTCTTTGTGCTTTTTTGTTGCATTGAACTTTCCCTTGTGTTTTACTCGCGGTACAAGGTTTGCATGGAAAATTCTTAGGTACTCTCGGAGCATGGAGAAATTGTGTTCCCTCCTCTCACATTCATGGTGGATCCCACCATGAATTTAATGAGCGGATCTCACCGTGAATGTGAAAGGAGGGAGCGTCATTCTCTACTTCGGGAGTATTTAAGAATTACTCGATTCGCATAAAACAACCTATATTTAAACCTTTAAAATATAGTTCCCAAAAAAAAAAAAAAAAAGGAAAAAGAAAAGAAAATATATAAATCTGAACGCATATTGGGCGTAGGCTCTCACTCTCCAATGTCGCCTCAACCATCTCACTTGCTTCCCACTTCCTATCACAAACCTTTTGGTTTTGACAAACTTCCTGTCCCAAACTGACAATGAGGGTTACTCATAGCTTTCTAACCAAAACTATATGATATTTTTTGGAGTAAAAACATCAATACTCTTTTAAGAGATTAATTTGTAATATGCTCCTTGCGGGGATGAACATGAACTTGGGCCGAGAGCTAGAGACCCAATAGAGAATTTCTAAAAAGATGGGCCCTGTTCAAAGATGTGAATGTGAATGAAGAGGTATGTGGAATAAAAGATAATTCCCCGAGGTGAATCTTGTGGACGTTCGAGTTGATTACTTTTTTTTTTTTTTTTTTTTTTTGTTATTGGTAAACATCGAATAACATTAAAAACTAAAGAGAAAACACAGGTTCAAGACAATTTCTACTTCATTCTAAAAAGAAGAAGACAAAGTCTACTTAAGTACAGCCTATTAGAGTCAAAATTAAAAAGATCTAAGATGTCCACAGGTCGACAATTAAACAAATGGAAATCACTATTTTGCTTCGATTCTAATCGTGCGAGGGCATTTGCACATCTATTTATTTCCCGGAAGCAATGCTTGACTTGGACTTGGGGAAGCTGGGCCATTAGGAACCTGCAGTCATCCACTAAAAGGGATATAGCATTATTTGAATAGCACGGATTAGCCAATCAATCAACTATAGCTTTGCGTCTAGTTTTATTAGTACAGAAGAAAGATTAAAGTTGAGACATTGAATTAGCCCATCCCTAAGACCACACAGTTCTGCAACAAAGCTGGTGGTAATTCCAATCTTTTTGGCATAGCCATAGATCCATTCACCCTTTTCATTTCTAATGAGACCTCCACTCCCAGCAGTACGCGGGTTCCCTTTAGATGAACCATCTGAATATAATTTGACCCAACCAATGTCAGGTTTCTCCCATCTCACTCTTCCAATAACCTGCTTGCATAACCCTCTAGGGGTTTGGTATAATGTTCGAACTCCACGGCTGCTCAATACGCTTCAAACCCTAGCCTGTGTTGGATGGGAATAAGCAGAGCCTTTTCGATAGCAGATACGCAAGGAACCACGGTTGACCAGTTCTCTTGTGGATCGAGATGCCACCTTCATTAAACTCACCTTGGGAAACGCCACGAAGAGATAAGGACCATTGGGGCAGTCACCTCTGCATTAAGGAGATGTTTTCACCTAATCTCTTCCACATTAAATGCTAATTGACTGGCTTGAACAGTGAAAACACCCCCAAAAGTCCAATTTCATGATGAAAGAGTGGCAGAGCAAAAGGGGGATGGGACAAATATCCCCCAAATCCAGCGGGGAATGGGCTAGCTGGGGAAAGAAAGAAGGAAAAAATGTCTATAAAAGGAGGGGAAGTGCAATAGATGGGGGGATTTAGAAAAATTGAGAGAAAAGATTTATAGAAGAACAAGAGAGAGAGCTGTAATAGTAGAATATGTCTAAGAGTTTTTAGCTTTTTAATCCTATCCCTCGTACCTTGGGAAAATTGTTCCCATATCAATAAAAGCCTTTTTGGATCCTTGTTATCTTTCAATCTGTTGTTTAGCTTTTCGATTGTGGAATTTCTACCATTTCTTTTATAAATTAATTGTGTAAGTCATTTTGTTGTCACTATGGTTGTTTCTTGACCCCCACACTCCTTATAATCCAAATCAATATCTAAATTAATAACTTAATTAATAATTATCAAAACAGAATGTTTTCTATTTCACTTGAATTGTGGATGTGTGCAAATTACATTACAAATACCGCACAATTCACATCAAAATTTGAAATCTCACAACTAATATGATAATTTTTAAACAATAAATTTATATGGTAAATGGATGTTAAAAAGTAATTTCAAATTAATGCTGAGTTTTATAGTTCAATAATTGTTTAATTCTTCCATCCAAAATAACACACACACATATTGATAATTCAATAGTTTGGAAAAATAAGATTTGAATTCTAGACATCTTTGATGAAAATACCAAGAGATATTCATTACGTTACAAAGCTCTTGGTGGCAAAAGAACCTATACTTTCAACAATTTAAATTTTGAGTTTTTATTATTATTATTTTTTAATTAAATGATAGTATTTGAACCTATAAATCTGACATAAATTCAAACTATATCATTTTTTTTAATTAAAAAAGTTGTGAAATAAATTTTGTGTTTCACTTTATATTTTTAAACCTTTACCTAATTTGTAGTGACCAAAAAGAAAAAAAGTCGATATATATTCTCAGTAGTTTGCTTTCTACCCTTTACCAAGCTGCACATTCTTTGTAGCTTCAACTGCCTGTAAAATAAACACAAGAAAAGATGGGAAGAAAAAGGAACAAATAAGAGAATAGGTGTAAGTTATATTTAACTCCAGTGTCTAGAATAATCCCAACAATAAGTAGACAAGAAAACAGTACACGACACATTTTGGTGATCACAAATAAAAGAGTGAAGGAAATGCTTTTGCTTCATGTTCAGTTAATGTATTGCATCACTTTTCCAGCCTAGGATTCAGCTCTAAATGTAGTGTTTGGATGCATCTAGAGTCATGTTCAATCTAGCTGTAACACAATTTAAAGATGTAAAATATGCTTCCCCAAATGTCTGATTGATGATGTTAGAGATTAGACAACGATAATTAAAGCATAAAAAACATAAGGGAGAAACAAATTACACCTATGAGCTCGTACTTCCCTAGTGACATACCCATGGTTTATAAAGCTTGCACTTCTTTAGATGGTCAGTTTGAAATTCATCAGGCTCCTTGAACTCTTGACATATTTGATTTAGAGGTATCAGCAGAATTTGAATTGGCATTATGGTGGAGTTTTCTTCTAGGCATTGCTCTATTAATGGCATCTTGGAAGCGTATGGCTCTTAGCTGATCATATTGCATTGTGACTGAATGAAGTCTCTCACTTAAAATTAAAACCTGCAGCTCAAGAAAATATAATAAGAAAATTAATCTATCAGATATGACAGGAAAAAAACATTATTAATCAGTATTAAAAAATCCCTGATGACTCATGAAAAAATATCAGCTACCCAGTAGGCAAAGTTAACCTTGGGAAATAATGAAAACAAGACAAGTGGTCCTATAACCACAACATCTAGGGCAGTTAGAAGTAGGGTTTTAGAATCAGAGAAGATAAGCCAATTGAGATAGACAAGGGTATCAATGAAAACATGAATTGGAACTTGATGAAGTGCAAATCGTCAGTATTCGTGAGTGCGTCCAGATGGAGCTGTGTCCTTGTCTGTGTTCTGCAAGTATAGGAAAATGGCTCCCTCGAGGTGGTCACCGGTGTGGTGCCTGCCATAACGTCTCCGATGCCAAAGTCAGTACAAGGAAGTCTTTTGAGAATAATAGAATATCAGAATGACTATGAATGATTTTAGGTGTGTCTATGTACCTGGTTTGTAGCTGATTGTGGCGTATATATACAGCTTTGAGGTTCCTAGCCGTTGGGGGCTTTAATTGTGGCTTTAGTGCAATTTTTATAATGCCTCAAGGCTTATGAATATAGGTTTTGATGAGGTTCTAATGGTCAGCCAATTGTTTAGTAACCGTCCCGGGCATTGAATATTCTTATTAATGGTCCCTCCGTCTTCATCCGTGTCGCATCGAGGTGGATGAATATGTTTGATGATATCGTCTAGGTAAGTTGAGTTCATCAGTCCCATTAGCTGCCCCCGGGTTCTGTGGTCGTCATGACGTGTCATGACGACCATCAGTAGATGAAAGGTTTTCCTGATCGGACATGGCTCTTGGGATTTCACTCCACATTTAATGCATAGTGGCGGCGCTACACGTATCGTGGCCACGTGGCGTGTTCTGGCTAGTGGAGTTAATGCTCCAATTGTGTGACTCTTGGGGTTTCCTGCTGAATTTCAGTTTTTTGTGCCTTGGTTTTTAAACTTTTCTTATTTTCATTTTTCCCTTCACCTTTCCCAAACTTCCAATCATTGCTCTAAGCTTCTTCTTCTCCGGTTTTCCTTTGTGATTTTCTCCGAGCTGTTGCATTTAGTGGCCGAGTTCTCTGCATTTTCCTTTTTGAGATATGCCTTTTTTCCCTTTCTCTGCTTTCTTTTATGGCATAGACATAGACTATGACAAATTTCTAATTTCTCTTTCTTTATTATTATTATTATTTTTTTTCTGTGTTTCGGTTTTTGGGGTTTTTAGGATTCATCTTTTTCTCTTTGTTTTCTGGTTTCCATGGTTAGTAGCTCTGAGGTTAGGATAGCCTACCCTTCGATTTCTTTCCTTTTTGCGTGTTTGGGGGGTTCTTTAGGTGTTTTCCCGTACCTTGAGAATTTTGTCTTTGAGGGTAGTAGTTTGAGTGTTGCACTGGCTGATTTGCTGCCTTTGCTTTGTTAGTCAATTGACTGGTTTGAGAATTTGGTAAGGGAGCGAGGGATAACGTCTGAGGTTAGATCTAGTGAACTCGAGACTGGGTTGTCCTCTAATGATGGCCTAGTAGAGGCTAGCTGGGGGCGATACTGCTGTTTCTACTCCTCGGGAGGTTAGGGCTTTCCATGCCCTTGACGAGATGTGTGGTTTAGACGCTGACACACTTTCTAGGTTTAAGGGTAGATTTTAGTTCCCAGATAGGGTTAGGGTTCGTCTACCCCGTGAGGAGGAACAGACCTGCCACTTCTTCCCTTGGGAGGTATGCTTCTATGAGGCTGCCTTCTTGTGTGGGCTTAGGTTCCCCGTCCACCCATTCATCATGGAGTTGTTAGGCCACTTTGGTATTACTCCCAGGCAATTTATGCCCAATTCGTGAAGGATAATGGTTAGCTGTATGGGGATATGGCTGGCTGTTGTGGATGGAGACATGATTTGAGTGGATGAGCTCGTCTACCTGTACCGTTTAAAGGTGTCTAAGGGGCATGGGTATTATGAGCTGGTGCCATGGGAAAGGAGGATTAGGATCGTCTGGGATCTACCTTCATCCTTCAAATACTGGAAGTCTCGATTCTTCTTTGTGTCCAAGGATGATTGGCAGACTCCTTCAAATGAAGTTTGGGGCAATCTCCCAAGGCTGCTTCGTCGGTGGAGTACCTCGAACTTAGGTGCGTCATTATTTCTCCTCGTCCCTTAATTTTTGTTGTGTTTATTTATCGTCACTAACTCTTTCGCCCATTGTCTCGTGCAGTTAAGAGACGATCTAAACTTAAAAGCAGGTACAAGGGAAGTGTTGAGAAGGCGATTGAGTACGCGAGGACGATCGAGGATTTTAACAACCTGGTAGACGCGCGGACTCTTGCTTTTTATTGCCTTGGTCCAAAACTGTTTGCCTTCATCCTGCGCAATATTGAGATTGAGGAGAAAAAGAGTAAGTGTTAATCTCGTCAATGTTGACTTTCTTGCATATATACTTTTACTCACAGCGTTTTTTTTTAGGAATGACGACGAAGTTTAATCAAAGTATGTACGCCCAAATGAGGGCCAAGAAGAACGAGCCTTTTTCCAATCTTGGGGCCAAAAATGTGAGGGTGATGGACAAGGGTGCCTCCGTCACTCCTGCTACCCCGGTTACACCTGGCATTGAGATGGTGAGGACTGCCTCCCCAACTACCTCGGTTGAAGAAATCCCTCCGCAACAGAAGGGGCAGCGGACCTATGACAAGGAGAAGGAGAAGGTCGACTCTCGTTCGTCCATTGTCTGGGGCGATGCTAAGGTCACAATGGCTAGAGCGCAGGAGACTTTTACTGCTGAGGACATGAAGGTTTTCTCGAGTTCGTCTCCAAGTGAGCTTGCGGGTTGTCATCTCCACAAGTTCGTTTAGGTAATGCACTTGTGCAAGTTCATCCCCTCTCCTTTTCCCTTTTTTTTTTTTTCTTTTTTTTTTCCTTTTTGCGTTGTTCTGAGATTTGATTCTTCTTTCTTAGGTGCTGGGGGAGAGCCTCCACCTTTCCTCAGAGTATCATACTCAGGAGGCTAAGGTCGAGTCTGCAGTTTCCCAGGTGGCAGCCTAGGAGGCGGAGAATTTGAAGTTGAAGAAAGATTTGATAACTGCCATGGACGAAGCTAACCTCGCCAAGGAAAAGGCTAAGACCCTGAGTGACGACCTCAGAGTTGAATGGTAGTTGACTTTGGAAAAGGACGAGCAACTCTTAGCTGCCAAGGAGAAGATTAAACCATAACTGTTATGGCCGTCGAGGGTTTCCAGCATACTGAAGAGTACAATACTGTGCTCTTCAGTCGGTACTTTAAAGGGTTCGAGCTCTTGAGGTGATACTTCATCAAGCACCCTTCTAGAGTAGATTTGGAGAACTTGGACCTCGAAGAGGTAGATAAGGAGAGGGTTGCTGACGAGGCCTCCCACTCCACAGCCCCTGATGGTGATGCCCCCGAGAGTGCTCTTCCTCCTCCAGCTGGTGATGATGCAGTTGCAAACGCCTGAACTTGTTACTTTATTTCACTCTTTTTTGTTGTTGTTGTTGTTGTTGTTGTTGTAAGTGCCTTGTGTTTTTTTGGGCCTTTTAAGTCTATTTTGAGAACAATATTTTCATTCTAATTTGAGATCAATGCTTTTAACCCAGTGTTTATGGGTTTTTAGCTTTGATGTGAAAACAATGGTAACTGCCCCATATTTTTGGGCTTTTAATTATATTTGTAATTGTATACTTAGTTGCCTATACTCCTGTTTATGTGTGATCTTTGTTCCTTTAGTTTTTCTTCCAACATCCTTACCTTGTGCTTAGCCAAATTACTCGCCTATACTCCTGTTCATTTTGTCATTTCGTCAGTAACTTACATTTGTCTAGGCGGAATCTTGTTACTTGGCAATTTTTTCTTTTTATGACTTACACCCTCTTAAGGGATTTTGTCATTTTTTGGCTTCGTCAGTAACTTACATCCATTTAGGCGAAATCTTGTTACTTAGCCATTTTATTCTTTTTATGACTTACTTCCTCTTAATGGATTTTGTCATTTTTTGGCTTCGTTAGTAACTTACATCCGTCTAGGCAGAATCTTGTTACTTGGCCATTTTTTTTTCTTTTTATGACTTACTCCCTCTTAGGGGATTTTGTCATTCTCCGGCTTCGTCAGTAATTTACATTCGTCTAGGTGGAATCTTGTTACTTAGCTTTTCTTTTTTTTTTTTTTTCCTGATTTTTAAGTTGCTAGGTTTGTTTGCATTACAACATTGGCTGAATAGTTCTTTTATTGATTTTAAGAATGAATACAATCGTCTGTTACATCTATTGGTGGTACTTCTTTAGGTGCTCAATGTTCCATGGTTGTGGGAGCCTCTGTCCATTTAGGGTCTCCAGGTGGTAGCTGCCTTATCTGGATTAATGGATGACCCGATATGGTCCTTCCCAAGTTGGGTCGAGCTTCCCTTATGCAGGATCTTTGGTCACCGAGTTAACTTTGCGTAGGACGAGGTCCCCTATGGCAAGTCGTCTGAGCTTCACTCTTTTGTTGTAGTAATTGGCCATCTTCTGCTGATACTTTGTCATCTTGTTTACTGCTCCGTCTCTGACTTCATGCAGGCAGTCCAGGTTGACTTTTAGCTGATCGTCGTTGTTGTCCTTATGGAACATTTCTCGTCTGATACTACTCATTCCCACTTCGACTGAGATCATTGCCTCAGTGCCGTAAGTGAGTCTGATGGGAGTTTCTCCTGTTAGGGTTCTTGCTGTAGTCCTGTAAGCCCACAAGACATTGGGCAATTACTCAGGCCAGGCCCCCTTGGCATTGTCTAGCTTGGCTTTAATGATCTTGAGTAGTGTCCAATTAGTCACCTCCGTCTATCCGTTTGCTTATGGATGTCCTGGGAACGAGAACTGGTTCTTGATCCCTAGACCTAAGCAAAAATCTCTGAAATTTTGATTATCGAACTGCTGCCCATTATCTGATATGATCTTCCGTGGAATCCCAAACCCGCAAACTATGTTTTTCCATACAAAGCTTTGGATTTTTGCTTCGGTGATGGTTACTAATGCCTCCGCTTTAACCCATTTCGTGAAGTAATCAATAACAATTAGTAGGAACTTTACTTGTCCTTTACCTTGGGGCAATGGGCCTATGATGTCGATTCCTTATTGTGCAAATGGCCAAAGGAAGGCTATCGTCGTCAGTTTCTCGGCTGAAAGGCGTTGGACATTCCCGAACCTCTGGCACTTGTTGCATTTCTTGACGAGCTCCCTTGCGTCAGCCTATATAGTAGGCCAGAAGTAACCTATTTTGACGACTTTACTTACCAAGGATCTGGGGCCTGCATAGTCTCCGCACACCCCTTCATGAATCTCTTCCAGAATATACTTGGCTTCCTCCTCATCTACGTATTTCAGGTAGGGCATGCAAAAGCCCCTATTGTACAGGGTGTCATTCAGGATCGTGAATCTGGCTGCTCTCTTCTTGACTTTTCTGGCCTCCTCGACGTCTTGTGGGAGATGGCCATCTTGGAGGAATGATATGATCGGGGTCATCCAGCTGCCTGTGCTCTAGATTGTAAATGTAGAGATTTCTTCAATGCTAGGGCATTTTTGGACTTCTATCTCTACGCCCATGCTCGTTGATCCTTCTTCTGACGATGCTAGCTTTGCAATTTCGTCTGCTATCATGTTTTGGCTTCTGGGGATTTGCACGAACTCCACCCTATCTAGCTCTTGTGTCAGGCGCTTTGTTAACCTGAGGTATTTTTGCATTCTTTCCTCCTTTGCTTCATACTCCTCATTTATTTGCCCTATTACCAGCTTAGAGTCACTCTGGAGGAGCAAGTTTTTAGCTCTCAGTGCTTTTCAGACCCTTAGCCCAGTCAATATTCCTTCTTACTCGGCCTCATTATTTGTGGCCGGGAATTTTAGTCGGACTCCGTATTTGAGCGTTTCGCCGTCTGGGGTGGTTATAACGACCCTTACTCCCCCCGCCCTTTTTTGGGTAGACGAATCATCGGTCTGTACTGTCCATCGTTCTATTTCTTCAGTGAGGCTGTCCTCGTTTGGAGGAGTGAACTCGGCGATGAAGTTTGACAGAGCCTGTGCCTTAATGGCTGTCTTGGGGTGGTACTCGATGTCGAACTGGCTAAGCTCAATTGCCCATTGGACCATCCTCGCTGCTGCCTTGGGCTTATTCATGGACTACTTGAAAGTACGGTCGCAGCTTGACCGAAGCTACTATTAATGCAAATGAAATCTTTTCAATCTTTGGGTACTTGGCTTCTACGCCTTGAAAAGCTTGGTTGACGTAGTAAATTAGGAGCTGTTTCTTGTCCTCTTCTCGAATCAAGGCTGCACTTACGGTTGTGGTTGATACTGCCAGATATAAATATAGGTCTTCTCCTTCCTTGGACGGACTTAGGAGGGGCGGATTGCTCAGGTAACGCTTGAATTTTTGAAAAGCTTCCTCGCATTCATCAGTCTAGGCAAAGGCTTGCTTCAATGTCTTGAAGAAGGGCAGACATTTGTTCGTCACTTTAGAGACAAACTTGTTGAGTGCCACTATCCTTCCTGTGAGCTTCTGGACTTCTTTGACGGTTTTTGGCGACGTCATGTCAAGTATAACTTGCACCTTCTCTGGGTTTGCTTCTATCCCCCTTTGGGATACCATGAATCCCAAGAACTTCCCCGAGGCTATTCCAAAGGTGCACTTACTGGGGTTCAACTTCATATGGTACTGTCTGAGTGTGGCAAATGTTTCTTTGAGGTTGTCTAGATGGGCAAGCTCTTCTTTACTCTTGACGAGCATGTCATCTATATACACCTCCATATTTCTCCCGATCTGCTTGCTGAATATTTTATTCACTAACTTCTAGTAAGTTGCTCCTGCATTTTTCAGTTCGAAGGGCATTACCTTATAGCAATAGAGCCCTTGGTTTGTGATAAAAGCAGTTTTCTCCTGGTCTTCTTCAGCCATCTTTATCTGGTTGTATCCTGAGAAGGCATCCATGAACGTCAGTAACTTATGCCTTGCTGTGGAATCCATTAGCCAGTTTATCTTTGGCAGAGGGAAGCTATCTTTTGGGCAAGTTTTGTTCAGGTCTGTGAAGTCCACGCACATCCTCCATTTACCATTTGCTTTCTTCACTAGGACAACATTGGCGAGCCACTCTAGATAGTAAAATTCTTGAATAAAGCCTGCTGATAGCAACTTGTTAACCTCGTCCGTAATTGCTTGATTCCGTTCTGGAGCGAAGACTCGTCATTTTTGCTGGACGGGTTTCTTCTCGGGGTTCACATTTAGCTTGTGTTCGATGACTCTTGGGGATATGCCCGGCATGTCCTCATGACTCCATGCGAAGACATCCAAGTTCTCCTTAAGGAACTGGACAAGTCTCGTCCTCATCTCGGGACTCAATGTCGTCCCTATCCTGGTCGTCTTGGCTGCTTCTCCTTTGACCAGCTCTACTGTTTCCAAGGGTTCTACTTTATCTTCTTCCTTCTTCTCAATCATCCATGTATGGTTTTCTTTGGCAGCTAGCACGGCCTGGTAGCATTCCTTGGCTAGTACTTGATCTCCTTTTACCTCGTCCACATAGTTCTCTGTTGGAAACTTTACCTTCAAGTAGTAGGTAGACGTGGCTGCTTTCCAACGATTGAATGTGGGTTTCCTGATGATCACATTGTATGACAAAGGACAGTCTACTACCAAGAAGTCCAGCTGACTAGTCAACTGCCTCGAGTGAGTCCCCATTGTAACCGTCAGTGTCACTATGCCCTTGGGATATACCTTGTCTCCACTAAAGCTGACAAGGGGGGAGTCGAATGGTCGCAGCCTTCCTGGATCTAGCTTCAGCTACTGAAAAGCGGAGAGGTAGATGATATCCGTGAAGCTGCTATTGTCCACAAGGATTTTCCTGGTATTGAACCCTTCTATCGTGAGCATTATGACCAGAAGGTCGTCATGAGGCTGCTTCACTCCTTTAGCATCCTCTTTCGAGAAAAACATATCACGGTCGATCTGTTTTTGCTTAAATAAGGGCATTCTGTGGATAGTGTTCACCTACCTTTGGTATGCTTTCTTGAGGGATCTGAATGACCCGCCTGTGGATGGGTCACCTGTGATCGTCTTTATCTCCCCGATCACACTTGGCGGGCACTGGGACGTGTGATCCTCGTCCTTGGGAGAAGATTCGTGCTAGTTTTTTCTGTCACCTCTGAACCTACTAGATTCTCCTTTTTTCACATATTTCTGCAGTTTTCCTTTTTGTATAAGTTCCTCTATTTGCTCCTTTAGGTCCCTGCAATCCTCTGTGTAGTGGTCGTGATCCTTATGGAACCAACAGTACTTCTTTTTGTCACGCACGTTAGGCGACGAATGTAATGGCCTTGGCCATTTGAGGTAATGCTCGTCCTTAATCTGCGCCAAAATTTTGTCAACAGGCATAACTAAAGGAGTGAATTTTACCGTTTGAGGAGTTTTTTCGTCTTTCCTTTTGCTCCCGTCACTAGTCTGATGATCTGGGGGCTCCCTCTTTCGTACTGTACGACCGTCCTCCTTCCTTCCCTTATCTCCTAGCCTTTCCACATCCTTTATGGCGGCTAAAGCATCTTCAGCGTTCATGTATTTCTGTGCCTTCAAGAGCATCTCTGCCATCGTTTTAGGTGGATTCCTCGCAAGTGAAACCACGAATTCTCTGGACTTCAATCCTGCTTTAAAGGTTGTTAACTACACCTTGTCGTCAGCTTCGTCCACCTCTAGAGTTTCCCAAGTAAAGCATTTTACATACAATCTCAGGGTTTCTTTCTCCCCTTGTCTAATGGTGAGTAAGTGATCTACTGGCCTCTTCAGACGTTGTCCCTCGACAAAGTGGCGCAGAAAGGCGTTGCTCAACTGCTCGAAGCTGTCGATGGATGATGTTGGTAACTTTGTGAACCATTCCCTTGCAGCTCATTTGAGGGTGGTGGGGAAGGAACGACACAGTATTTCGTCAGGAGGCTGTTAAAGGCCTAGTGTCGTCTTGAAGGTGTTGAGGTGGTCCTGAGGGTCTTTAAGTCCGTCAAACGGCTTAAGCTGAGGCAAGCAAAACTTTGACGGTACTGGGCATTCCAAGACTGCCGTGGTGAAGGGCGAATCTGTTGCCCTTACCATTCTATCCAAGCTTCGGTCTGTTTTTTCCTTAATGGCGTTCCTTAGCTCGCCCATCTCCTTTCTCATCTCCTGGAGAAGATTCGAGTTTTGTTCATCTGGAGTAACTGGCCCTCGAGGGTCACTTCTTCTATGGCTATCTCCTTCGTCCTCTTGAATTGGCCCTAGACCGGTTCTCTTTCTGCTGAAGTCGTAGCCTCATTTCCTGATTCTGTCTGGTGAGCTCTTCGACGGTAGCTGCAAGAGCTTGGACTTATAGAGCTAATGCTGCAGAATCTTGGTTGGACTCCATTTGAATGTAGAAATTAATTGGAAACTACACTTTCGAACCAAAGTACGAAAATGTAGTTCCCACAGATGGCGCCAAACTGATGAAGTGCAAATCGTCAGTATTTGTGAGTGCGTCCAGATGGAGCTGCGTCCTTGTCTGTGTTCTACAAGTATAGGAAAATGGCTCCCTCGAGGTGGTCACCGGTGTGGTGCTTGCCACAACGTCTCCGATGCCAAAGTCAGTACAAGGAAGCCTTTTGAGAATAATAGAATATCAGAATGACTATGAATGATTTTAGGTGTGTCTATGTACATGGTATGTAGCTGATTGAGGTGTATATATACAGCTTTGAGGTTCCTAGCCGTTAGGGGCTTTAATTGTGGCTTTAGTGCCTTTTTTATAACACCTCAAGGCTTATGAATATGGGTTTTGAAGAGGCTCAAACGGTCTGCCAACTATTTAGTAACCGTCCCGGGCATTGAATATTCTTATTAATGGTCCCTTTGTCTTTGTCTGTGTTGCATCGAGGTGGACGAATATGTTTGATGATATCATCCAGGTAAGTTGAGTTTGTCAGTCCCATCAGAACTCACAATGTGGTAAAAATAATCTAACTGGCCACCTCTAGATCAGGTGAGACCAGACTTTTAAAAAGGAAGATCTGTCCAAACCCAGCACAACTCCAATAAAAGATAAACAGATTTAGTAAAAATTAGAAAAAAAAAAAAAAAAAAAAATCATACCACACCATGTTTGTGCGCTATAGTATCGGCATTAGTATTATCTAATACTGCTCTTACACCAAGCCAGCCCTTGGAGTTTGCTTCTTCATTGTTTAAGCTATTTTTTATAATATCAATTTGTTCTTGGCATGCTTCAATGAAAGTACTAACCTGCAAAGAATTGATTTAAAAAATGTGAGTGTAGTCTAATAACTATGCAGCTTCATCTTTCATGAAATGTACAAAAGGATTTACCTACTAAAAAGAGAGAGGCCCCTATATTGTATAAAGTTACTCTATTGTGGAGAATGGAAACTAGTAAAACAAAGCAATTAAGCACTTCTTACAAAAATTAAAACAGGGTCAACATGAAATAAACTACAATATGTGTTATATATACATATAACTAACTTGCAAAGCCACATTGAATGCCTGACACATGTAATTCTTCAATAATCTGTGTGGAAGAAAAACATGTTAAGACCCATCACAAAAACATAAGCATCTGATTCTGTTGTTTTAGATTATAAAGTGATTTCCATATGTTGACAGAGATAATAGAATGACTTAGAAAAGGGTTTCTGAGGATAACTTTGACAACTTACTTCATGTTCAATGCTATCTCTCTCCTGATCAGTTGTGTGATAAAGATCCACATAATCCTTTCAATGTTTCAACATAAACTGTTCCAAAGCTTCGATGCTTTCTAGCTAATAGATGATATAGAGAAGAGTTAACGACAAACTATATGTAAATGTTCAAATGCTTCCTTTCCATCAGGGAAAAAAAAAACACCTGGAAATCCTTACGTATCAATTTTTTTTTTGCTGATTTCTAGTGAACCAATTCCCTTAACCAAAGTAAAGGGGAACAGAAAAATAAAGGACTCTGGTAATATTGAGTGTACCGTCTTCAGTGCAGCTTTAGTGAAAGCTGACCTTGCTGATGTTTACGAATAATGAAAGATTTCAAAATGGCTGCCAATTTTGACTGCCAAAAGCAACAACACCTCACCTAGGAAACGGGGAAAAAAATAGTTTATTTGTTGCAAGATAACAAATTATGTCTTACATGCACAGGCCAAGTCACTTACAGGGACATCAGGATACAGAATTTCACAATAAATAAATATACGAGCAGATTTTGACTGGTTTATAATAAATACACATCAGAGATAGCAAAAAATTAAAAAAAAAATTCTAGGGAATAACAAAAGAACAAAACAAACAACTTATATCTTTACACCAACATTATAAGTTTATAACCAAAACCTTTTCCCCAGAACTCCATCATGCCAAAAGTTTCCATCACAAGTAATACATCATATAAATAATTAGAGAAAAAATGAATCCAAATGATAAACGAACGTCGCTATATTCCAAAGAAAGAGCAGTCTTCCTTACAGCATCCTTCAGATCCTCAGTCCTGTCTCTAACTCTCGACATTCTTCATCAACCAACTCAGAAAAAAGCCTCTAAAAGCTTCAGCAGCAGCATACTATAGACAGCACAAAAGCAAAAAGGAAAGGGAAAATTACATTAATCCCCTTGAATATTTTACTGGTTTCAATTAAACCCTGGATTTCTAATAGTTGCCACTAAAACCCAATATAACCTAGAAAGGTTATCTGTTGACTGTTGGATTTCATAAAAGAAGGGGGTTCCTCTAAAGTATATTAAGACAATGAAAGACTATTATGACGATAAGTTTGCATAACTAGCAGAAGCATCAGTATCACACTTAAATTTCTAATCACAATAAGTTTGCATAAAGGTTCAACTTTAAGTCCATATCTCTTTGCATTGGTTATGGATCAACCTTTTTTTTTTTCTTTTTTTTTTTTTTAATTTTTATTTTAACATAGGGAACCTTTCTAAATAAGAGCCCTTTGGACTCGCCTCTAACCAGTAAAACCTACGGGCAATTGAACCCACCAGCCAGAACCAGTTCCCTGGTAATCCAAAGGCATTCACCCGTGACGAGCTAAGTAGTTTATACTCATGCCCAGGAGCAATTGGTTACAAATGAACTTACTACTTTACTAGACCTATCCTAGATAATTGGAATGGAAGTGCATTTATGCATGCTGCTAAAGCATAAATAGAACAAAAATCAAACAAATGCAAGGAATCCAATTCTTACAGGTAAACAGTTAATACCCATGTAGGTTTTTTAGAATTTTTTTTTGAATCCATGGCACAATCAGATTGACACTTTCATGTTTAAAACACAATTATTCACTAAAATATAGCATTGCATACAAACATATATACATATATAGAAAGAGAGAAACAAAAAATGAAATAGAGAGAGAGAGAGAGAGATAAAGATGAAAAATTCAATTACCTTTTAATTTCAAAAGCTTTCAAACGCAAACAAGGAAAACGATTAAACTGAATTTCAACAGGGGAGCTGAATTTTTTTTCCATTTGGCCTTAAATTTTGAACAATTTCATTAGTGGTGATGTTTGCAAAACAATGTGGAAAAATAGCATCTTGAGTTTTTAAGACTCGAGTTTCATGATAGAAATCGAGTCTTAAATGCTAGAGTTTCTGAGTTGGCTAACAAAAATTATCCACGTGGAATCCACGTTGAACTTGAGTTTATAATACTCGAGTTCCTCTTCTGTACTTCTTCTTTCTCATCTGCTTCTGTAGATTCTTCCTCTATTTTTCAGATCGCTGTTCTGCTCCTTCGAATTTACCCTTTGTTTTTTAGATCGTTTCGCATTCTCCAAATCTCTGTTTTTCTTCTTCGGATCTACGTTTTCCGGATCATGTCTTCGGATCTGCATTTTCCAGATCGTTCTTCTTCTTCCTTCGGATCTGGTTCTTCAGTTCTTCAGATCTTCTTCATCTTCATGTATTTTCTAGATCGTGTTTTCCAAATCATGTCTTCAGATCTGCGTTTTCTAGATCGTTCTTCTTCTTCCTTCGGATCTGGTTCTTCGGTTCTTTAGATTATCTTCATCTTCATCTTCGTTCTTCAGATACTTCTATAGAACTCAAGTCTAAGAAACTTGAGTTCCATGTGGATAAATTACTCCACCTCAGCACTAGAACTCAAGTCTTTGAGGCTCAAGTTTGTCACCGAACTTGAGCTTCACAAACTCAAGATGCTAGTTTCCTAAATGGTTTCAAAAACTTACTAACTAACGATATTCTCTCCCAAAATTATGCTAGCCTGCAAATTACCTCCAAGAGAGCTCTAATCTCTCTTGATGTAACGGTGTCGTTTCTGCTTTAATAAAATTTTTAATTTCACTATTTCTTTAATGGTTCTAAATTACAAGATTCAATGTGTAACCCTGGCTAAGTATAAGGTTTAAAATGTATTTTTGCCTCTAAAGGCATGTTAAGTTGGAAATCTAGAGTTTTTCCACACAAAAAAAAAAGTTGGAAATCTAGAGGGATGTCTAAGAAAAGGAAAATGCTAGTGTTACTAGCAATTTTTTTACAAATTTTTAAGAAAAAGGATTTAGGTTAAGCAGGTAAAAAATAGACTACATGAACAATAAGTTTAGTACACAGATTAACAATGATTGAGGAATTGTAAAACATGAAGTCAAGAGAAACCAAAGAGTGATTGCTTTCAATATCTTAGATCAATAATTCATAAAGGGATGAAGAGGTCAAATAAGATTTTAATCATAGATAAAGAGCAAGTGAGGAAGTGCATTGTATGGAGGACTACAAAGATTGGAACTCATCCTCTTTTTTCCCAAAACCAACTTAAGGTTAAGGGTGGAAAATACCCCAAGTTTTGCTTTAGCCTAAATAAGGCATGAGAGAGAAACTGAAATGAAACTAAAGGCAAAGTATTGTAAATTACTCCCTCCATCCAAAATTTGTTGGTCATGTTAAGAAAATCCAATATTTTAGGGAACATCATTTAATGAGTTTTCTTTTAGTTTAAAATTATAAATGTTTTCAAATTACTATCATTAATTTAAACTTTAGTAAAAGAATGGTATTGAGATTTTAAATAAGGTAACACTTTAAATTAGGAAATTTGTTCATCGATAGTATTGACATTAATTTAAACTCTAGTGGAGGGAGTACATTTTATAAATTAGTGTCAACATTAATTTACCATCCATCTTTTTTCTATAATGTATCATTTGTGCTAGAACTTACTGACAATATTATGTTACTTAACACTAAGCATATTGGATTGTGAAACAACCATAAGAAGCTTGGTATATGGTCTTGAATAATATTATATATTGGTCACAATTACATGATCCTAGTTCAAACAGCTTTCAAAACTAATATTTTTTCAATATTAGAATTAGGGCTTTTTTTTTTTTTTTTTTTGGTTGTGTGCGCAATTTCATCAAGATTGATGATTCAATAGTTGGGGAAATAAGATTTGAATCCCACGAACATTTGTTGAAAATATCAAGAAGTGCTAGCTACAAGGCTCTTGGTTAGATTAGAGGAAATGAGATCTTCACCGAAATTAAACTACTGTGGTGTCAAGTTGATAATGGTACATAATAAAAGTGATATCAATGGTGGGCTAGATGAGAACTAGAAAAAACTCGTGAAAATATCTAGTGCCACACATTTTTGTGCTATAATTTTACCACAGCTTTGATGTGGTAGACTGTGAGTAGTGGAGGAAAAATGATAAGTTCATGTGAAAGTGATTGACAACTAGTTATAGTGTGTCACATAAGATAATTTTAGAAAATGGTATGAGTTATTAAACTCGCCCCAACTCTGCTGGTTAGACTAGGAACCCAATGAATCAGTACCTAACTTGGTTTAGTTGTTTGATTGGATAACTTATGCAATTCACCTGGTAAAACATAGTAAAATCGAGCAGTTTTTTTGTAACTAACCTGTGCAACTCAGACGAGTTGATGTGACCCATTCAGTTTTGAATAAAATTACCTTTATGGGTTCATTGCAGTACCTTTTTTTTTTTTGAATTCAAAGTTTAATGAAAACTAGAGATTTTATAATAAGGTTGATGCTTGACTTTTCAATATAGATAGAGTTTCAAGTTTTGACTTAGATGGTTATTCATGAGATTTGAGCAATGAGTAAAATATGAAAAATGCATAGAATATAAACTTTGGGATTTGAGATACACTTTTATTTTTAGAATTTGAAGATATATAATGTAATAAGATTTTATTTAGCAAAGACTTGGCTACAAGTTTATGGCATTCTTTTTATTTTCTAGTATTGTTATTGGTAAAACCCTGACTTTGAATTTTATTAGGAGTCCTGATTTTTAGACTTAATTTTAATTAGTAATTTAGGCATATGCCTCTCTTTTAATTTTCATATTTATTTTATGACTTCTCAAACTTATTTTAATATTTATTTAATCATGCGGTTCAACTGCTAACCAAATAACTCAATTGTTATAGTGCTCGTTTGGTTTGGCTTTTAAGGGGGGAAACAACACCGTGTGGTTTCAAAACATACTTTTTGGCATTTGGTAAGCATTTTCCATACTACGTTTTTGGCCCCAAAACGTGAAATATCACGATTTTGCATTGGATCCTTAGAGGTCCAATACAAAAACGTAACAAGGCTACCATTGGAAACTTTTTCTCATTTCCTTAATTATCCTTACATTTTTTCCCAAACCCCAATTTTACCCTTCTTCCCCAAGAACACAACACAAGTATGCAACCTAGAAAAATCAACACAACACAACCCATTCTCAAAAAATCGATGTTGTTGGTGACCAAACTCACCTTGTTGGAATTAGGGCCAGTTGCCACAGAGAGAGAGAGAGAGAGAGAGAGACCTCGTTTGCTGAGAAGTTAGAGGGTTGATTTACAAAATCAATAATAACCACAAATAAAACCATAACAATGTTTCTTGTATACCTGCACATGGCATAGAAATTAAAGAAAGAGATGTACAAATTGAAAGATAAATTCCTGAGAAGATTTGAGAAATACAGAGGGAGAGAAGAAGAAAGGTAAAGAAGATGAGGAGAGGTAAATGGAAATTGTATTGGAAAATAAGTATTGTGTGGCACACATGGTATAGATAAGAAGACAAGAATCTCCGCAAGTTTGTTACACGTGTAAGTAGCTTAATTTTTTATTTTGACTAATAATCTACTTCACTCAAAATTGAAGGAAAAAAAGTATTATATTTTATATTAAATTCTTATGAAAGTAATGTACTAGTAGTATCAATATATCAATTTTTTTTTACCATATAAAATTACTTTATCTATTTGCTTGTCACTTGTATCTCTACATTATAATCCAATTTTCATTTTCTTAAACCATCTTATATATATTTTGTCATTTTTAGTAATTCATACTTCAAATTGTAATTTGATAAGTGATAATTACTAGCCAAACACTCAGTTTTTTCAAAAAACATTTTTTAACAACTTTTATCAAACACTTAGTTTTTTTAAAAAGCTCAACTTCATATTGCACTTTTTATAAAACCGCCACTTTTTCAAAAAGCACAATATGAAAAAGTTGAACCAAATTTACTCATCATTGCACACCCTTGATGCGGTGGTTACTCTACAAGTATAAGTACTTGTGGAGTGCGGAGGGAAATGACTGAGATTTAAGTTTCCAAAAGGGAGTTTCACACTCATATACACTTAGATTAAAGTAGAGTAGAATTTCTATTTTATATAAAATAAAAATTAAAAAAAGAAAAAGAAAAAAGAATTGTCCTTACTCAAAACTCGGCATCAGCCAAAACTCCATACCTTAAATACTATGTTTGGAAAAGGGTGAAAGGTTGAGAAAAGAAAAGAAATGAAGGGAAGATGTATCATTTCTATTGTTTGGATTCCAAGGGAAAATAGAAAACAGTGGAAACCAAATCTGCTGGGCCTACTTTTTGCCATCCGCCCAATTTGGGCGGATTTGAAGGGAAAAGAGCAATAAAAAAATTAAAGTAAACATTTTAACTTTTTATGTCAAAGAGTTTACCTTTTTGTTCAATATTTTAAATCCTTTATCTCAAATTCATGTGGGTATAGAAGTAAAAAAGAACATGAGGCCGTTTGGTATGGGATTTTAAGCAATAATTTTCAGTTTTTAAATAATATTACACGTATTTCTATACATTTTTTTATCCACACATATATTTAAAAAATACAAACAATGTTACCAAATGGACCATATATCTTTCTTCTCATTTCTTTTACATCTGTAAACCAAACTGATGGAAATTTAGACCCCTTAAACAACCAGATTGCGTAGCCTAGATTAATTAGCCAAGTTGTTACTTAGTCAAATTAAGTAATTCTAGGTTAAAACAATCCAAACAATCATATCAAGAATATAAAGCAGCGGAAAATAAATAACACAAGATATGATCACCCAGGAAACCACACGGTAAAAACCTGGGGAGGATTTGACCCACCGATCCTCAAGGCATAACAGAATTCACTATGAAAGAATTGAAGTTCTTACAAAAGGACTACAAGCGCCCCGCTCGACTTCCTAATGCTACCCACCAGTAAAACTTTCTGACACGACCACGCGCAGGCTCCGAATCCACGGACTACTTCTTTCTTGAATTCCTCAATCAGCTACAAGCTCCTCGCTTGTTTTTCTTTTAAGTTCCAATGGTTGCAACTATATTGATCATCAAGATATTGACAACCCTAAGTTTATGTGAAGGAAAGCTCCTCAAAGATCTCACAAGAGATTCACACAAACAGCAAATATGAGCAACAAAGACTTAGAGAGGTTTGGGTACAAAACCCTAAAAATAAAAGGAGGCACAAGAGGCACTCTAATCTCTCTCTCAAAAGTCCCAAAAACGTTCTAGGGTTTTCCTTATATATAGGAGTGTTTTACTTGAACCCCAAGACGTTTAAATAGAGTTTGGGCTAAGTTGGAATTCTGCAGAAAACTCATCTGACCCGAGATTCGATCGATCGAGTCTATCCTTCGATCGATCGAGCCAGGGCGAAATGCTCCAATACATCTGCAGCCACTTGATTCCAACTTTACAATATTTAATCAACTTTGAGCAAGCCTAAACAAGACTAAACATATTGTTTTGATCATGGTTTGCCAATATTACACATTAGAGTTCTAAATACATAAAATCCTAAATCTTTAGAACCTAACACAAACAAAGAAAATCATAGGGGCTGTTTGGTTTTTTTTTTCATCACTCATCACTCCTCACTCAATTTTCGTCACTCATCACTCATTACTCATCACTCATCACTTAAAATATCTCAATTTCTTATACCCCACCCGTTTGGCACATATTTTTAGCTTCTCATCACTCAATTTTTTCTACTTTTTATGGGACCCATGCCTGTAAATTGGTCAGACCCTTCTGTTAAGCCTACTTGCGGAACCCTCATTCCAAAGCATTTTCTTCACTTCTTCACTTCCTCCCTCCTCACTGAAATCCAACCCACACCAGACCGAACCCAGCTAAAACACAAGCCCTTCAGCCCTGTTCATTTCATTGTGTTTATTATTATTTTTTTTTTAAAGTAAAATAGCTCACAGTTAGATTATTAAATTTACCTCTAATTGTGCTTATTTTTCATTGCACTTGTGCATTTGTAAGTCAGGGTTTTGTTGAAATTTTTCATAAAAGCCTCTTTTTTTGGGGTTCCCAAAGTCTTTAGGATTGTCATATTCTTCAGCTGGTCTTGCTTCTTTGTAGGAAATAGTTCATTGCTTGTTTTGTGGCACTTTCTCATTTCTTGGGCGTTCGTAAAGATTTTTTGTGGGTATTGTTCTGTTTGAAAAGTTTGTTTTTTTTTTTTTTTTTTTTGGGAGCTAAAAACGGTAGAAAGATTTTATTGATAAAGAAACAAGTATAGAAAAGAAATGGCTATAAAGAACACCAAGGGCCAGAACTAAGGGACCACCCACAACAACTATGGTGTCCCAAGCCAATAGAAGCACATATAACTAAAGCCAAACATAAAATAGAGCATGATCCAATACGCAACAACCAAATTGCACTATGGTTGACATCACTGATTGGTTGACAGCAAACGGTGATGGTGCCGACGGTGGGGTCAGGAAGGATGGAGAAGAAAAACAGCAATCCATTCACACATCCCAGCAATCACGAAGCATTCAACCCGAAGAAACAAAAACCCAAACACAAAAAAAAAAAAAAAAAACAAAAAAACAAAAAAAAAACAAAGAAGTGAACACCCAACCATCAATCACCATAGGTTGAAATAGATCTCAGAGATGCAAAATACCACCCTATTACCAACAAATTAAATGTATAAAAAAACCTTCAGATTGGTGAAAAAACTGAGAAAGAGGTCGGTGGGGAAGATTGGTGCAGCGGTGCATGAAGAATTGCGTTTCTGAGGTCGGGGCGGTGTAGGTTGGCTGAGCTCTGATCGGTGATTGCGTGCATGAGGAGGTGAGGGCAAGGCAGAGGCTTCTCAAGACTTGTGGTGGTATGAAGATGAAGGAGTGATCTGGTTGAGCTGAGAGAGAGAGAGAGAGAGAGCCGTTGCATTTGCCATCAAAAGCAGCGCATGTTGCTTTAACGTGGGTCCCTTAGTGTGTGATTAATTACCAAAATGCTATTGAAAACTGAGTTTTAGAAACTGAAAACACTTAAAATGTGTTTTCAGCTTCTATAACTCATCACTCAAAAATCAGAGAATTAAGTGATGGAAACAAATCCAAACAGACTTTTTTTTTCATGGGACCCACATATTTTGAGTTATGGAAGATGGAAACAGAGTTATGAGTTATGGAAATAGCAAATCCAAATGCCTCCATAGTAATTCTTCTCTTTTTCTTTTTTTTTTCCAAACTTACATTAGAGAAGTGTTTCCCTATATTGTCTTTTCCCTCTTGTCATTTCTTTTCCCTCAGTAAATCAATCAAAGAAAATCATAGTAATTCTTTTCTCTCTCTTTTTTTTTCCCCTCTGTCTCTTCTTGTTTCCAAACATACAAGTGTTTTCCTTTATTTTCTTTTCTCTCTTGTCATTTCTTTTCCCTCTATAAACCAAACAAAGAAAATCATAGTAATTCTTCTCTCTTTTTATTTTATTTTATTTATTTTTTATTATCTCTTCTTGTTTCCAAACATACATTAGTGAAGTGTTTTCCTTTATTTTCTTTTCCCTCTCGTCATTTCTTTTCCCTCAGTTGCAGCCAAACAAAGTGTAAAACAAGGAATGTGTTTAAGGTAAGGTGAGATAAGTCCATGATCAGTCACCTTTCCCGAGAGACAGACCCGAGGCTCTGTAATCTAATCTGTATCAAAAACCAAAACTTTTATCTCTTATATTCTCATTTCTCATTCCTCATATTGCTCTGCGAATTGGATTACTTGCTTCGTGATGATCCCACTGCTGCGCTTTACTTCTTCAACCAATCCTCTCTTACCAATGATACCCACTACTACTCCCTTCTTACCTTCCCTATCCAAACTCTCTCACAAAAACCATAACCAGGTATTTTTAATTTCAATATTATATTCCTACTCTCACACCCACTTTTGTTTTTTTTTTTTTTTTTTAAATAATTTTTTTTGTTTTGAAAAATCAGCTGATGAAGAAGAAGATGAGTAAGAAGTTGAGGTCGTGTAGAGCTGAGTTCGCAAACGACGCGCCGTTCGCCGCCGCAATCGGTGCTTGTATGCTCACTTCACTGCTTCTTCCGGTAACCGACGGTGATGGTACGGAGGATAGTGATAACAACGACTCGGCGTTTGGTTTGTCCGATGCCAGGTTCTCGGTTATGGGGATCATAAGCTTTATCCCTTACTTTAATTGGCTGGTAATTCCTAAATTTTTATTTTTCTTGAGCTTTTTTAGTTTTTTTTTTCCACTTTGATTTTTTTTTTTTTTTTTTTTGGGTATGCTTGCCTGAAAATTGGAAAAATGCTAAAGCTACAATGTGCTTGATCATAATTATAATATTTACTGTTGGTCTCTAAACTTGAACTCATAAGCGGTTTTAGTCCCTAATAAACTTAAAATGATTGCTTTTAGTCCCTCGGAGTGATGACATGTTATTTTTTAATTTGTCCACTTTATCTAAGGGACTAAAATCGATCACTTGTTAAACTTCAGGACTAAAATTACTTATGCCCTAAAATTTAGGGTGCAACAGTATATTTAAGCCATTATGAATGTCATTTTTTTTTTATTGGTCAATGCTTATGTGCTAAGTTTATAGTGTTTCTAACATCACTCCCTGAAATTTACTTCAGAAAAGTATTCGATATTCAAGAGCAATGTTTTGACCAAGTGAGATCTGACCTAGACTATTGAATAATTAGTTTTTATTTTTTATTTATTTTATGAGATTGAATAATTAGTTAATTACTTGGGTATGGTATCATATTTCCAAAATATTTTTATCTCAGTCACTCCTTACTTTGGGGATGTAAATAAAAGGCTAAGAACACTTGAAATAAATAATTGGAATCATTAGTCGGTACCATATCCAGAGGCACCATTGAAGAATCCTTTTAAAATGTGTTCCTAATCAAAGAAATTGCATTAGAGTGTGAACATATCACTTGTAACATAAAATAGAAGGAGACAGAACTGTAACTCTTTAAATTTTAAGTATGAGTATGGAAATTGGGCCACATTTTAGGGACGAATAATGTATATTTCATCGTTTTCTAAATTTTAAAGTTGTAATTGCTTCTATATTTTGTTAATTTGGCTTTCTTTATTGGTTTGGTTGTTAGAGTTGGGTGTTTGCTTGGCTTGACACTGGGAAGAGGCGTTATGCGGTATATTCACTTGTGTACTTGGCACCATATATAAGGTTTTTTTTCTAATATCTTTGAACCTTTTCTTGCATACATTTTTTCTTTTCTTTGTGTGTGTCTGTGTGTATTTGGCAAGCTCAATTTCAATCTTTGACATGGTTTCCTTTACAATTGTTATTTAGACGAACTTCATTTGTTCAATGTGATGCCTGCAAGTAAATATATAGTTTGATTACTTTCGTGTCATTTGTGTAGAACAAAGCCTCATTTGCAGATATGCCAATAGTTGCAGAACAGAAAACACCAATATCAAATTAGTTCATTCGATGGCATTAGTCTCTGTGTGTGTGTGTGTGTGTATTGCTCTCTGCTGAAATGAGTGGAATCCATGTGGATTTTGCTGCTCTTTTTGCCCTTTTAAAAGATTAATTGCTAACTAAGGAGAAATTGTTTGTTGATGGACCAGAAATAACATGTGCTTCATATTCAAAACTGCTGCCGTGAATGTGACAAATAATAATGATGAATGGTTGTTGAGTTTGCATCTTGTTGCGTTGGTCGTCTAGTCTTATGAACTGAACCAATGTAATATTTCTTAAGCTCTATGCTTCATGGTATTTCTTAACAAACAAATGGTTACAAAACTATACATACTCCTACCTTTCTTACGGAACTATATATAGATCATTTCAAAATGTCAATGGTTCTGGTTCACTCCTTTGTAGAGAATGTCACGATAATTTGGACATGTTTTCGTTATAATTGCTACATTTCTCTTGAGACATCTAAATATTACTAGTAAGTCTCTGAGCAATACATATGCAGTGATATACTTTGGTGGTTTCTACTCTTATGCTGTTTTTGTGGAGAATATACATATTACCTTGTGAATATACTTTGGTTGCATCAAATCTAAAAATGTAACTCTGATTTAAGCGCATGACAATAAATACAAGATTTTCTTTTTATCATCTTTATGTATTAGGTCAAATATGTCGCTGTCGCTAGAGGAGAGCTGGCTGCCAATTGCTAGCATTGTATTAGGCATAGTTCACATTCAGGTAAAAAGATTTATCAAATGTTGGTTGCACTGTTGATTTGGGGTTCTTATACACAAATTGTCACATCCCCTTATTAAGTGGAAAAGGTTTGAACCACATATGTTACATTATTTGTGTTATGTTAGAATATATTAGGATATTCCCATGAATAAGTAGACCATGATTTTGTAGAATTTTGTGGGTTACCGTGGTTTTGTAATACCATGGGCTGTTGTGGTTTAAGTTTATTAGACTAAACCTAATGTATTCCTATATATAGCATATATTGGGCTCCTTATAATAGACAATTTAATATGATAATGATGTAGCTACTAAGAGTCTTATGTTATGGGGGTTCAAGTGATAGCCCAGTGGTATTGGCACCCTTTGTGGTGCACAGTGGACATAGGCCATCTGGCCGAACCATGTTAACTATCTTGCTTCTTGTCTCTCTCTCTACATCATTTTATTTTATTCCTTCTATTCTAACAAGTTAAAATAGAACTAAGGCTATATGAACAAGTTAATTATTATCAATTTAATGGTTTTTGTTTAGGTGGTGATTGGGCAGGCTATTAACCTATGCTTTAGTAGATGTCACCACGTTGGAAGCCCCTGAATGCTCTAATATCTATGTTTCTGTAATTTGGACTCTTTTACCCTTTTCAGCTGGAAGCAAGCATAAAAAATGGAGATATTCAGGGATTTAATATTTTTAGCAATGCTGTAAAGCAGTTTTCGTCAATGACTAGTCAGCAAGATCATTCAAAGGGGCATGAAGGAATTTCTGAGGTGCTGACTAGCTGAATCACATTTTCTAAGTATTGTGGATAATTTTTCTATTTTGTCTGACATAGGCTTTAACTTCTGATATTAAGGGGAGGAAAGCAGAGAACATTAATCTGCCACCTGCTGAAGAAGAATCAAGAAATGAGATTCCGAGGTGGGAGGTTCCCAAAAGGCCCTCAGGTGATCAGGAACACTCGAATGAAGATGGCTATGATGATGAGGAGAGAAAACACTAACAAGTCAGCATCCAAGCATTTAGATATAAATTTTGATAACAATATATGGCTTGCATCCACTTTACTGTTTAAATGAAATATGAATGACATTGATGGCATCTTGAAGTTCTTTGAATTCACATTAACTACACAGTGCAGGCTTAGTGCCTGTGAGAGAGAGATCTTGCCCTTCTGATTCCTTCCATTGGAGAACCTGAATAGGGTTCAAGGGCTTGGTTCATTATTTATTAACTGAATTTATGTAATATTATGCTGCAGCAACATTTTTCTGGTTTATTCATTAGAAAAATATATTTATAGATATACTTTTTACTGAACTGTTTACAAAATAGTGGCATATATTTGCCTTATTACTGGTGGAAATTGTTCAGGTGACAGACTTTACACCCAACCTCAGGCTGTCGGGTTTTGGGTTTACTCTATATGAATATTTTAGGACTAGGGAGCTCCTATGGATTGGGTAGAGCCCCCAGATTCCTGTGTATGGATAGGGCTGGGGAGTCAAAGAAAGTGATTCCTATTTGACGCCCAGAAGTACTCGCTCACAGAACCCCTACAGATATGTGATAAAATGATGGTAGCAAATGATGGAAAAAGCTTTCCTAAAAAAAAGTTGATATGTAAACCTTGTAGTGGGAGTTCATGGAATGACACTATCAAAAGAATGTTGTCCAACACAGAAATAAGAATTCTGAATCCAACCTTTTAGTTTATAAATCCTAAGTTCTTTTGATTTTAGCTTCCAAAACATTCCATTTCCAAACACTGGAAGTAGATTCCAACTTCCAAGCAGAGAAGCTAGATTCAAATTTTCTTTGCCACCTGTTTTAAGTCGAAAAAAAGTTTGGATGTTTTTGCTTCAACAAAAATGGACAGTTCAATAGTTCATGATCGCAGAAATGACTTATTATTTGAGACTTTAATACATTGCTTGAATTTGGGCAACATCAATCCAGGACATACTATTTGATTCATTTCAAGTAAACAGATTATGCCAAGGACAACTCCTGCGTAGTTGGCTTGCAATGAGTTCAAACTCTGTTTGGTATTCATTGTGGATGGTAGCTTCTGATTTGGTTGCAGTCACTCACAGTTCAGTCCTTTGCCTGATGCATCAAAGCACACTCCACAAGGCATTCTTTACTATCTACATTTTCTTTGGAAAAGGGAGGAACACCTTTTGGATGTGTCTAACAAAAGTGTTGATCTACCAATAAACCGCAATTCTAGATCATTGCATCACTTTGGATCCAACTCGTAAGATATTTGGTTAAAATGGAGAAAACAGAAACTCATCAACAGTCAAAAGCACAACTACAATGAATTCTAAATGGGTGTTGCATTTCATAAGACACTAGTTGTAAACTTATGCGATGCATAAAAAAATGTAATATAATTATTATATAATATTATAATGTAAAAATTTGTATGGTAAATAGTGTATGTGTTATTTAAAAGTATTTTCTATTTGTGCAAGTCTTATATAATGAAACATATAATATATTTTGCATTTAACAACAATTATATATATATATATATATATATATATATGAATAACGTAATTTAATACAAATATTTAAATTATATGATTATTGTGGGGGATAAAAGCCCAGATCTACCAATTGGGCCTGGGGCCCTGTTCTTTAGATTATCTTACGTCCGAAGAGTAGTAATGGGCTGGGATAGTGTTCACCTGAGGGCAACGGACCCAAAGATGGCTGAAAAGCATAATCCGAAGAGGTCACCTATTGTCCGAAGAGGTTTTACTCCTCGGATACGAATAGTTCTGATCAAATAAACTTACAGAAGGCCCGAATGCCCATCCTGACAATGTTGGTGGCAAAGATAAGCTCTGAGCACTCCTGGGGATGATAAGGATGAAGAAATATCTCAAGGAAAAGCTGCCACCACCGTATTTAATGCCTTGCAGCAACTTTTCTGGTCACATTTATGTGGAGAAGACCTCTGAACAGTGTAACCTCAACTACCGCCACTCTCAAAAGCTAAAGAAGATGCTTGATATGACCTATACTCAAGTATGATAGCAGATGGAAGACAAGTGGACGGTTGGAATGTTTAGGGAAGAGGCTATATAAAGAAGGAGAGCCCCTGATAGAGGGGGGAGAGAGAAAGTAGAACAAAAAAATTTTTCTTTACTGTAGCTCTGGAATCTGTAACCTAAGCACATTTAATAAAATCCCTCTTCGGACCCCAAGTCCTTCATGGTTTTTACGTTATTGCATGCTAGATTATTTGCCTACACTACAACCAACCTTTGTTTAATTCATATCCGGCCTAGTTCTTTTACCCATACTCTACAAATTTATTGTTTTGGGCTTGTTGGGCTCATATTCCACACTTCGTGGGCTTGGGCTACAAAAACGGACCCCATAATTATAATATTGTTTTATATAAATGGAGAAGAAAAAAAAAAATTTACACCCCCATTTTCCATGAAACACATGTAACATGTTACATTAAGTTTAAATTATTATATAAGTTTAGAATTATACCATTTTTATTTTCTTTCCAAATATAAGTGTAATGCCTACATTATTGAAACTTGTATTTTAAATATTTATCATTTTTATTACTTTTTTAGGGCTATATCTTTAATTTCTAAAATCTATTTTGCTTATATTTTTTAGCCTAAAGCTAAAGAGTTTGATCCAAATAAAATAAAATATCATTATTTTCAACCCAAAAATTAAGAAAAAAAGAAAAAGAATTTTGATCACAAAACTGAAAAGGAAACCTACAAAAAAATAAATTTAATGCCCAATTAACCCAAAATGGACCGAAGCGGACTGATTGACCCTAATGGACCCAAGAAGACTGAATTTGACCAATTTAAAATAAAAGTGGACCGAACTGCCCCAAAGTGGGCCGAATAGACTGAATTAGACCAAATGAACTGCAGTGGACCAAAATACTACGCTGATGTGTATCAAAAAGAGTGTGGTAAAAATAAATATTATACTTCAGTTTTTAGATATTATATGAATAAATTTCGCATATATTACATATTATAGCTTTACATATGAATTTATGATCTGGCAATTGTATAACTATCTTGAAAATAGGGTTTCTAGCATATATGGACATTTACCTTGAAACTGATCTTTTGATAGGAAATGGACTAAGTAGCTTCATCTTAAAACGATAATCTAGACCAACAGCAGCAAAAATAAAAAGAAAAAGATTCCACCATGAAATTAGTTTAATTAGTAACATGGATTGATATGTAGTAACTCAGTTAGTTGAGAGTAATAATTTTACATGATTGTGAGAGAGGACAACAAAAGGGTGTCATTCCTAGTTCCTATTACCTACATGGAATGAGCATCACCTCAAAATTCCCAGTAAAATAATTTCAATAATAAAACATAGTTCTAATAAGTTATGAGCAATTGGTATGAAAGACACAAGAAAAAAAAATCAAAATTTTCCTCACAGTTTGTCAAAGTCTAAACATATGATTGGACCGATGCCACTTTTGTTTAAGTCTATCCCCATCCCATTATCCAATTTAAAAAATATATTATATATATAATTTATTTTTCATTATATATTAATCATAAGAAACTATATGTCACAGTTGTGAAAAAGGTTGTGAGCTTGTTTAGTTAATTATTTTAAAACTTGTCTTCATCAATTCAAAACAAAATATGATGGGACTCGTGTGTGTGTGTATATATATATATATATTTGTTAGAATTGATTTTTTTGATAAATTTTTGGGTTATAGTGGTTCCTCGGGTTGATTTTTGAAAAGAGGAAAAATAATATTTAAATGGAATGTATATAAAGTATTAAGACTAGTGGTTAATAAAAGAAAAATTTTTGAGGTCAATTTAACTAAGAGTAAAGTTAAATTAGAGTATCGGTTTAAGAAATATTTTTATAAATTATTTATTAGAGAAGAAAAAAATAACTTATTTTTTTTACAACTTTTTATATTTCCCAATGAAATTTGTATATATCAAAGTTTTCTTACAATAGTTCATTAATAAATGTCCTAAGAACATCCATTAACTGACCCACTAACTAAAACTACATTAAATTTGATACTAATGCTCCAATGCTCTAAGCTTAGCCAAGTTCACAGATCACAATCCTCCAGTGTTAAGCACCTCTTTTTGAAGGAGCATGTTATCCACTAAGTACCTAAAATACCCACGAACTCCCCACCTCTTCTCGCTTCAAAGCCAGGGACCTCATGGTAAATTCGCTAGGAAGCTTTTTTTCTCAACCTCTTGGCATTTCTCTGTAACTAACAACCCATCCCCAAACCGCCAAAACTAACAAACCCGCCAAAACCATTCTCAAATCTCAACCGTACGTCCTTAATCCAAAATCCAACGCCCCAAATTCAAATATCCCCAAACAATCCTTGTGCTTGTTACATCAACCAATCAGAGCTCACCTCTTGGATAATTCAATTCCCTCTTAAGCTTGCTCACACTCCTATTTATATAAACCCTATTTCTCTGATCAGTCACAACACAAAAAATAAAAACTCTCATTTCTTCAACAATATATTCCAAGTTCCAAAAGCAATGAATGTGTATGATATTACTGTAGTTGCTGTTAGGGATGTGGAGGAAACTGGTCCTGTGAAGCCCGTGTGCACATTCAAATACGTGGGTCAAGTAGCCCTCCACATTTTTGTGGAAGTTGCAGGGGCCAGCGCAGAAAACGTCAAGGTTCAGTTCATTCGAAGGCCAATGGAAACCACAGAATTGATCCTCGAAGCCACGGTAATGCGTCCGGTCAGGGGATTCCGCCACTACTTCGCGATAATACCTATCCCTCGCCATTCCTACACCAACATGAGCTGTAATGTTGCAAACGGGGAGATTCATATATGTCTTTCTTTTGTAGAAAGGCCTCTCAGTTAAATTTGGCGTACAGTTTATGTTTTTAGGGATTTTATTTTTTATTGTTGTTGAAAAACAATGAAGTACGTATGTAATGTAGTGTCAAGTGTCAATTGCCTAGCTAGTAGCTAGGCTGGCTTAGTTTGTCCATTTTCTCTGTGAAAGAAAGCTGAATGAATGAATGAATGAATGAGCGTTGGTTATTGAAAAAACAAATGGTGAATGTTAGATGTTTATGATTGTTGTTTTATTTTAATGCTTGATACATATTAAATTGTTGAGTTTGAAAGGGTATGGCCATTATTCTTGCTACGATTTTGTACCTAAAGCTACGTTTTGTGAATTTGGATAGCATGACTGGCGCCAATATATATATATACCGTAATAGGGAATAAGAGAGTGAGCCTTGTACCTATTTGTAGATCCCTAATTAGTATTGTTGAATACATTATAGGGTTTTGAAAGGTCAATGCAATCTGCTATATCGCGTTTTGGCCTAAGGGCTAATATATAAACCTCGTTTTTCGTATGAAAAATATATGTTTTTTTGTAATTAAATATATAAAATATGTATTAACAAATTTTCAATGTGACTCAAATTATCCTTAAACCTACCATAAGTTTTTATATTTGGACGAGCACTCCAGTTGTGATCAAATAAAAATGGATAAGAGGCTCGGATTGACGTGAATGTAATTTTGCCAAACTTGAGCTCATTACTAAGCAAAATTATATGTTTTAAATTTGATTCATTGTCTTATTAAGTAAACCTAAACTTGTTTATGAGCTAATTAATTAACTTATAAAGTATAATATTATATACAGTTAAATTAAGTCTCATGTTCTTATATATCCTTCTATATACCAAAAGACCTTGCGGCCATATAGCAAATTGCATTGACAAGAAAAATATATAATATACATAAGTGTACATATGGTATATAATAAGCATAGTTTACTAATTCTGATCTTTTTTGGCTGGTGAAGTTCAGTTCACAATCTTCCAATGTTTTGGAAAAGCATATGCACAAAGTACCTAAAATACCCATACACTCCCCTACCCCCTCTGTTCAAAGCCACGGACGTCGTGGTAAATTCACTAGGAAACCATACGACGGCCATTAACAAACTCAACCTCTTGGCATTTCCCGTAACTAACAACCAATCCCCAAACCGCCAAAACTAACAAACTAACAAACCCCTCCAATTCCATCCCCCCCTGCCTAAACCATTCTCAAATCTCAGCCATTCTTAATCCAAAATCCAACGCCCCAAATTCAAATATCTCCACACGATCCGCGTACTTGTTACTGCATCAACCAATCAGAGCCCACCCTTTGGATAATTCAATTCCCTCTCACTCACACAGTCACACTCCTACATATATAAACCCCTTCCCCATATTCTCTCATTCTCTCACAGTCACAGTCACAACACAACACACAAAATCTTCAATTCCAAATTCCAAAAGCAAAATGAATGTGAATGTTCTGCCACACCACACTGCTTGTGCTCTTTATGTGGATGACACTGGTCCTGTGAAGCCAGTGTGCAAATTCAAATACAGCAGTCAGTACCTCTTTTTTTGTGTGGAAGCTGCAGGGGCCGCTCCAGAAAACGTCACTGTCTACGTCGATCCAAATCCAAAGCCGATGCAATTGGTCGTTGATGCAGTGGCACGGCGACGTCCACTCAGGGGAGACCGCCGTTACTCCGCCAAAATACTTGTCCCTACCCATCGCTACAGACTTGATCACATAGGCTGGACTGTTTTTAATGGGGAGATTTATATCTGGTTTCCTATATTGAGTCTTTGAATTCTCAGGAGCATCGATCGATCGCGCAATATGAGCCGGGTGTCACTGTCATCTCATCTAAGCAGAATAAAAGGAATCGACTCTACATTTTATGGCACAACAATTAACTACATATGTGGATTTTTTTTTTTTTTTTTTTCCGTGCTTTCCATTTTCTCTCTATAAGAAAGCTGAATAAATGAATGAGGGTTTGGTTATTGAATACTTCTGTTGCTTGCATTGTTAAATGGTTATGGCTTGTTGAGCTAGTGTATTTAGTTTCAAAATTAATCAAATATGGCACTCAGATTGATTTAAACTGTTGAGTTTGAAAGGGTGGCCATTCTTGCTACTATTTTGTACCTAAAGCTACGTTTGTATGAAATTGGGTTAGCAAGCCTAGTGACAATTTCTATTATCTTAGATACCATATTAGGGAATGGGAGAATAAATCTTGTACCTATTTGTAGAACCCTGTTGCGTCTTGTTGAATACATTATATGATTTTGAAAGATCTATGCAATCTGCTAAATCGCCTTTGAGCCTCAGGGCTAAGACTAGTTCAAAGAAACAATTTCTTGTCAATGCAATCTGCTATATGGCCGTAGTCTATTGTAGCCCTGCAGTCCTGTTGGGTCTTTTTGCATATAGAAGGATATATTGTGTACGTTCATGACCAAACTCGTAAACATGAGACTTGATTTAACTATGTATAATAATATACTTTACAAGTATACTTGTCTAAAAATATACTTATATAGACTTTATATTAATTAATTATATGATTTTGCAAATAGGTTTGTATAATATCAAATTTTTTTTTTCAGTTTATTGACGATTTAAACAATCTATTTGTAAATAAAATTTATCGATTTGTGAAGTGGTAGAAAAATTAGTCATGGTTTTACTATATATGGGAAATGAATAAGTTAATCAACTAGCTAGTAAACAAGTTTGAGCTTGTTGGATAAGAAAATAAATTAAACTTAAACATATAATTCTGTTTAGCAATAAATTCAAGCTCGACAAAATTAATTACAATCACGCCAATCCCATTAGTCTTCTATCCATTCTGATCATAGAGGAAGTCAAAATAGAAAAAACTTAAAATAAATTTAACGAAAAACTTAAAGTAGATTTAGGGATACTCTGGTTCGAATGGATAACTTCTACTATGTTAAGGTTACGCTTTATCGTTGAGTCATATTGAAAAATATTTTTTATATATGTTTTATATATTTAATTACAGAAAACATATATTTTTCATACTATAAACATGGGTTTTTTTATTATTAAAAAATATACGCAAGTGTACATATGGTATATTCAGCAAAAAGAAAAAGAAAAAAAAGTGTACATATGGTGTAATAAGCATAGTTTACTAATTCTGCGTACGGTCTTCACCTAACCAAGCTCTATCTTTTTTGGCGGGTGTTGGAAGTTCAGTTCACAATCTTCCAATGCTTGACTCTCTTTACCTAAAATACCCATACACTCCACTGCCCCCTCTGTTCAAAACTAGGGACCTCATGGTGAATTCACTAGGAAACTACACAGCAACCAATCAGAGCTCACCCTTCGGATAATTCAATTCTCTCTCAGTCGCTCACACTCCTATATATATAAACCCCTTCCTATTTTCTCTCATTCTCACACTAGCTCACACAGTCACAATACACAAAATCAAATATCTCACATTAATTTCTTGAATAATTCGAACTTCCAAAAGCAATGAATGTGAATAATGGTGCGCATGCGCAACAATATACTGAGTGTCTATCTGCTGCTGCTGAGGATGCCGCTGTTCCTGTGACCCAGTGTGCAGATACCTCTACACTGATGACGTAGTCCATTATTTTGTGGAAGCTCCAGGGGCCAATCTACACAACGTCACTGTCACCATCTCCATCAGTCTAGAGCCGATGGAATTGATCATTGATGCAGTGGTACAGCGTGATCATGAGCACAGGTTAGACCGCCTTTACCACGCGCGAATACAAATGGATGGCTATGACTTCGTACTTGAAAACACGAGCTATCGTGTTTCTAATGGGGAGATTCATGTCTGGTTTCCTTTTGTGTTCAATGGGCCTCAAGTTTCTCCACCGCGTAGTCCCCTTTAAAGGTACCTATCATCACACTATAAATTGATGATTTGAAGAATTCTCAAGGAGAATAGATCACTGAAGATGCCAGATCAGGAAACAACTCTCTCTCTCTCTCTACAGTTTATATTTTTAGAAAAGAAAATGAAAAGCATTGAAATGAATGTAACCTTTTTTTTTTTGGTTGGCTTAGTCCAATTACTCTTTGTAAGAAAGCTGAATGAATGGATGAGCGTTGGCTATTGATAAAACAAATGGAGATGTGAGCCAAAGATTAATTGGGTAAATCATTGAATGTGACTGGTAAATGGAATTTGATGATTGTGCTCTTAGGTGATGTAAATGGAATTTGATGATCATGTGAAGCCACATTATATAATAATGGACGAAGGCGTTGATTTTTAATCAGCGAATTTGGTGTTCCCTAGATTTGTAGATATCAAATTATATAAGTTGTAATTAAGATTCCTGGAGTGATTTACCATGGAATTTAAGGTGTAACAGCTATTACTAGACCGTTTTACATTGCGTACTGTTAAATCAGTTGCTTGGATTTTTAAATGGTTGTGGCTTGTTGAGCTAGTGTAATTAGTTTCATAATTAATCAAACATGGCACTCAGATTGATCAAAATTGTTGAGTTTGAAAGGGTGGCCATTCTTGCTACTATTTTGTACTATAAAGCTACGTTGTATGAATTTGGATAGCAAGCCTGCAGGTGACAATTTCTATTATCTTAGATACCATATGAGGGAATGGGAGAATAAATCTTGTACCTATTTGTAGAACACTGTTGGGTCTTGATGAATACATTATAGGATTTTGAAAGATCAATGCAATCTGCTATATTGGCTTTGAGCCTAAGGTCTAAAACTACTTCAAAGGAACAATTTCTTGTCAATGCAATCTGATATATGGCCTTTGCAGTTTACTGTTTTGCATATAGAAGGATATTCTTGATTGTTTTTTATGCTGGATATTTAAATTTCAGTACAATGGTTTTGGAGAATTTCTTATATGTTTTTCATCAATTTAAATGTGGTGGGACCTAAAGGTAGGGTAAATCATCGTATGTGATTGGTAATGGTACTTGATGATAGGATATATTAAAAATTACTGAGACTATCAATTTTGTTTTCGCTCTTAGACGACTTAAATGTACTTCAAAAGATTAATACATCGATCACTTTTATGATCTACCACTTTTCATCAGTTACTCACAATTGTATAATTAAGGAAATTGCAAATAAGCGTGGGAATGGTTGTGTTCATAACATTGTTCTCAAGTCAAATTAGAAAGGAAAAAAAACAAAAAAAAACATTAGATTCAAAGAGGAAAAATTATATTTAAGTGGAACATAACACTGTAAAAGGAACCAAAAACTGACATAGTCTTCCTCAAAAAAAGCAAAAGAACATAGTACTATAACAAAGAGAGCAAGGTGTAACGAAGAGAGCAAAGAGTTATCTGACATGTCAAAGTCTTTTTATTTTTTTTATTTTTGATTTGAACATAGCAAAGTTAACAAGTCAAAAGAACTTTTAGTTTTGACTTGTCCCACCTTTTCACTTTCTCACTAATATGCTATCACAAACTCATAACACTTTTGCCTTTTATTTTTTTTATTTAATTTATTTAAATGGTAAGAAACACAATAATTTTCACAATAGTTGAGTTATTAAATTTTTACTTATTTACAATTGTATATTTATTTTGTTATAAATATTTATTAATAATTTCAAATTAATTTTGCCCTTCCTAAACTAAAATTCTAACTCTGCCACTGCTATAGAGTATTGAGACTATTGTAGTGGTCTCTCTAACATTAGATTCCAACTAGGTTCGTAACATGAGGCTTGATTTAACTATATATAATATTATACTTTATAAGTATACATATCTAAAAATATACTTATATAGACTTTATATTGGATTGTATTATTTTGTAAATAGGTTTGTATAGTATCATTTTTTTTTTTTTTTTGCAGTTTATTAATTATTTAAACAACCTATTTGTATATAAAATTCATAGATTTGTGAAGTGGTAGAAAATTTAGTCATGGTTTTACTATATATGGAAAATGAATAAGTTAATCAACTAGCTCATAAACAAGTTCAAGCTTGTTCGAAAGGAAAATAAACCAAACTTAAATATATAATCTTCTTTAGCAATAAAATTACAATCATTCCAATCCCATGAGTTTTCTAACCATTCCCATTTAACCAGGAGAGGAAGTGAAAATAGAAAAACTTAAAGTAGGTTTAGGGATAATCTGACTAAAATGGATGACTTCTACCACATCAAGGTGACCCTCTTTTGTTGTTAAGTCATATTGAAAAATGTTATGTATATATACACACACAGAAAACATATATTTTTCATAGGACAAACGTGGTTTTTTTTTTTTTTTTTTTCCATTAAAAAATATACACAAGTGTACATATGGTATATTCAGCAAAAAAATGAAAAAAAAAAGTGTAAATATTGTATAATAAGCATAGTTTTACTAATTCTGCGAATGGTCTTTCACCTAAGCCAATCCCATCTTTTTTGGGCGGGTATTGGAAGTTCAGTCCACAATCTTCCAATGCTTAGCTTCTTTTAGGCAAAGCATATGCACAAAGTACCTAAAATACCCATAAACTCCCCCACCCCCTACAGGGACCTCATGGTAAATTCACTAGGAAACTATACAACGGCCATTTAACAAACTCAAGTTCAACCTTTTGGCATTTCTCTTTAACTAACAACTAACAAGTTAACAATCCATCCCCCAATCGCCAAAACTAACAAACCCGCCAAAACCATTCCCAAATCTCAACCGCCCCTTAATCCAAATCCAACGCCCCAAATTCAACTATCCCCAAATGATCCGCGTGCATGTTACATCAACCAATCAGAGCTCACTCACACTCACACTCCTATATATATATATATATATATATATAAACCCCTTCCCATGCATATACATTCTCTCATTCTCTCACTCACAGTCACAACACAAAAAATCAAATATCTCAATTCTTATCAATTATTCCAAATTCCAAAAGCAATGAATGCGAATAATGGTGCGCAACAATATACTGAGTGTCTATCTGCTGCTGATGAGGATGCCACTGTTCCTGTGACCCCAGTGTGCAGATACCTCTACATTGGTGACGTAGTCCATTTTTTTGTGGAAGCTCCAGGGGCCAATCGATCCAACGTCAGTGTCACCATCAACACTTATACAGAGCCAATGGAATTGGTTATTAATGCGGTGGTACATCGTGAGCACAGGTTAGAACGCCGTTACTTGGCGCTAATACAAATGCATGGCTATGACTACACAATCGAAAACTCGAGATATGATGTTTCTAATGGGGAGATTCATTTCTGGTCTCCTTACAAACTCATTGCGCCTTAACCTCAAGTTCCTCTACCGCGTAGTCTCCTTCACTAAAGGTATCTATCATCATATATAATTTTAGTTCATACTTAATATCAATTCATCACTCATCACACTATCAATTAATTGATGATTTGAATTCTCAGGAGCATCCATCACTTGCAACATCTGTAGATGCAAGATCAGGAAACAACTCTCTCTACAGCTCATATTTTAGAAAAGAAAATGAAATCAATGAAATAAGAATGTTATTTTTTTTTTGTCCAATTACTCTTTGTAAGAAAGCTGAATAAAGTGTTGGTTATTGATAAAAAAAAAAAAAATTGGTGAATGTTTGATGAATATACTTTATGATTGTGCTCTTAGAAGGAATTTACCTCATGTGAAGTCACATTATATAATTATCTGGCACGTGCATTAACAAAGATTAGATTTTGGTAAAAATGAGTTTAATTAATTAGCCAAGAGATTACATAGCTTTATATACCGGCTGATATGAGTACGTAATAGAATAAACTACACTAACCAACTAACAGATTCTCTAACTAACTCTTACACGTGCTAGCTAATTAACAGATTATTTACAACTAAAACAAAGCTACTGGTCGTTTAGTAACAACCATAAGTAAAACTACAGTCGTTTTTTTTCTTCTTCTTCTTCTTCTTCTAGTTTGCAGTTCATCTTGTGCTCTGTTCCTATGGCTGGACACTTCTCCTTCTTGCTATCACTCTGATATGCATGATGCTAGAGGTCTAAACTACAAATGATATATGTATTGATTAATAATGGACGAAGGAGTTGATTTTTAATTGGTGAATTTAGTGTTCCCCTGCATTTGTAGATATTAAATTATATAAGTTGTAATTAAGATTCCTCGAGTAATTTACCATGGAATTTAAGGTGTAACAGCTATTATTGGAGTGATTTACATTACGTACTGTTAAAATCATTTACTTGCATTATTAAACTGTTATGGCCTGTTGAGCTAGTGTAATTAGTTGCACAATTAATCAAATATAGCACTCGATTGATTTAAATTGTTGAGTTTGAAAGGATGGCCATTCTTGATACTGTTTTGTACTTAAAGCTACGTTATATGAATTTGGATAACATGCCTGTTGCCAATGTCAATTATTTAAGATACCATATTAGGGAATAGGAGAGTGAGCCTTTGTAACTATTTGTAGATCCCTGTTTGAGTGTTGTTGAATACATTAATAGGGTTTCGAAAGGTCAATGCAATCTGCTATATAGCGTTTAAGCCTAAGGGCTAAAACTGGTTCAAAGAAACAATTTATTGTAAATGCAGATAGAAAGATACTCATGGTGTTGTAAAACTTCTGATATGCTTTTCATCAATTTAAATGTGGTGGGAGCTAAAGGTAGGGTAAATCATTGTATGTGATTGGTAATGGTATTTAATGATTGAATATATTCAGAAAAACTGAGTCTATGAAATTTGTTTGCACTTAGACGACTTAATACTTGAAAGAATTTATCTCATGTTAAGTTAGATTAAAATGAGTGAATGACAGAATGAGTAGGATATTGATATGCTGCAGCCTGCAGGAGATTTATTTAACTGATACTGCAAGAGCCTGGAATATAACCTTGTGTCTTAGCAGAAGAAAGTTATATTAAATTTGTTGAAAATAAACAAGTTTTGAGGACCCCGTTTATGGAATTTTGGCATTTTTAATGTTGCTGAACAAGGGAGGGAAGAGCTTAACTATATGCCTAACAATTGTGTACTTAACAATTCTCAATTGATCACGACAAAAGAGCAAGTCAAAAGAATAAATCTAGAGACATCCAATTTTACAATTTGCTGACTTGTGCGATTGTTAGTGATGAATATTTTTTGCCCATTATTGACTTTTGCAATCCATCACTTTTCGTCGATCCCTCACAATTGTGAAAATTGTGAATAAATGTGGGAATGGTTGTGTTTATAGTATTGTTCCCAAGACAAATTAGAAAGAGAAAAAAAAATAGATTCAAAAGAAAAAATAATATTTAAATGGAATGGGTATAGAGTATTGAGGCAACTTTGGTGATCTCTCTAAGCCAAGCTAAGTTTACCATACTAATGCTAGTACCACATAAAAAGTCATAACTTTTGATACAACTATCATATGTGACAAATTGTGACTGTCTATTTGTTATTTTCAAATAGACTCATCACTCATAGTCTACCATGTGGATAGCTATGACCAAAGTTATGATTTTATTTTTATTTTTTATGTGATGCTAGAGTTTTTGAGTTCACAATCCTCCAATTTAAGGTAAACTATTTAATATATATATATATTTAAAGAGCATATATCATGCACTAAGTACCTAAAATATCGACGAACTCTCCCAAGTCCCACACCGTCTCGCATCAAATTCAGGAAACTAAACCTGTAAAACCACTTGAAAGGCCAAAGCTAAAGCCAAAACCCGTACTCTTCTTTCTAAGTTCTACCTCTTCTTCCTTTCTACTTAACCCAAGCCGCCAAACTAACAAACCCCTTCATTCCATTCCACCCTCTCCCGCCAAAACCATTCTCAAATCTCAACCGTCCTCAATCCCAAAATCCAACGCCCCAGATTCAAATATCCCCCGAATGATCCGCGTGCTTGTTACATCAACCAATCAGAGCTCGCTTACCTCTTGGATAATTCAATTCCCTCTCACTCACACTCGCACTCCTATATAAACCTCTTCCCATGCATATAATTCTCTCATGCATACTCACAACACAAAATCAAATATCTCATATTTCTTGAGTAGTATTGACTGATTCCAAATTCCAAAAGCAATCATGAATGAGAATGTGAATATTAGTCGTACGCAACAAAATGCATATACTGAGTGTGAACCTGCTGGTGCTGAGGATCCCAATGTTTAT
The DNA here is from genome assembly GCA_032727855.1 of Quercus ilex subsp. ballota. Taxonomy (NCBI): domain Eukaryota; kingdom Viridiplantae; phylum Streptophyta; class Magnoliopsida; order Fagales; family Fagaceae; genus Quercus; species Quercus ilex. The sequence continues at coordinate 32,438,365 of CM064909.1, forward strand.
GTGACCCCAGTGTGCAGATACCTCTACGTCCGTGAAGTCCTCCATGTTTTTGTGGAAGCTCCAGGGGTCACTAGAGAAAACGTCACTTTCGAACTCACTAATAAGCGGCCGGGGGTATTGATCATTCTTGCCGTGGCTAAGCGTCAGCACAGGGTAGACCGCCATTACTTGGCTCAAATCCTATTGGCTCCCAATCACTACATGCTTGAAACCGAGGGCTGGGATGTTTCTAACGGGGAGATTCATCTCTGGTTTCCATTTTTACTCAATTTGCCTCCAGATCGAACTCAAGCTCCTCTACTTAGTCTCCTTTAAAAGGTATCTAGCTATCATCACACTATTAATTGATGATTTGAAGAATTCTCAGGAGCTTCCATCACCGAAATGCAAGATCAGGAAACAACTCATTCTACAGTTCATATTTTTAGAAAAGAAAATGAAATAAGAATGTAATTTTCTTTTTCTTTTTTGGCTTAGTCCAATTACTCTTTGTAAGAAAGCTGGATAAATGAATGAATGAATAAGTGTTGGTTATTGATCAAACAAAAATGGTGAATTAATGTTTGATGTTTATGATTGTGCTCTTCGATTATGTAAATGTACTTAATACTCTAGCATGTGCATGATGCTAGATGTGTAAGCTACAATATGATAATATGTATTGGTTAGTACTCGGTGAAGTTGTTGATGTTTAATCGGCAAATTCGGTGTTCCCCAAGATTTGTAGATATTAAATTATGTAAGATATTTAAATTGCAGTACCATGTGGTGTTGTAAAACTTCTGATATGCTATTCATCAATTTAAATGTTCGTATGTGACTGAGACTATATATATCTAGTTAGATTATAATGAGTGAATGAGTAGGATATTGATATGCTTAAGGAGATTTAATTATGTAACTGATACTGCAAGAGCCGCTTGTGTCTTAACAGAAGAAATTAGTATATATTAAATTTTGTGAAAACTTAAGAAGATAAGGATGAGCAAAGACTTGGAAAGATGTCGTTTAAGCAAAGAAGAAAGCAGCTTCAGAAGAATGACTGCGTTTTTATAAGAAGAGGCAATAATCGATCGTCGTTCTACTTAAGAAAGAATTGCTGCAATGTTGTGAAGAACGATGCCGTTTTCTGTTAGATTCTGTTTCTAAGTTTGTTAGTTTTGGGATCTTTAGCTTTGGTAGATATTTTTTTGCTTAGCATAGCCTCAGACTGTATATAAGCTGTGTGTTGTAATGTAATTACACAATCTTTCATTCAATAAAATTGGAAGTTCATATTTGGTGACTGGTGACTGAGAGAGAGAGAGAGAGGAAGAGATTTTTAGAGAATTCCAGATTCTAACAAATTTGTTGAAAATAAACAAGTTTCATAAATGGAATTTTGGCATTTTAATTAATTGTTGGTGAATGAGGCAGGGAGGGAGGGAGGGAGGGAAAAGGAAATTCTCAGTTCCACAACTTATTTATTAAGTGAGAAAACTGCTCCCAGTCCTTGCAGGATAAGCCTTTTTCCTTCATAACTAACAGAACCTTTCTGTTTCTTGAACCTATGTTTCATTTGCCAACTGCAATATGTTGCAGCATTTTCATTCACTTTATTCTCAGTTTGATTTTTATGAACTGGTACAAATTTTTGTTCAACAAATATCATGATTTTGTAAAATCAAATTGGCCGCTTCTGCTACTATGATGTGAGACAATGGGGGTAATAATTAATAACCAGCAGTGTCTGTGCATTAGTAAGGAAATTCAAAAGAGGTGAATTTTTTTTTTTTTGTGTGGCTAAGTAATGCAAAAAATTTCAATAAATTGATATGGGAAAACTCATAATGGAGGCTAAATAATTGAGAAAGAACAACCAATAGTATTCAGTGAGTGTGAGTGAGAGAGTTTTGACCGAACAAATTAGGGTGCAATAAAATATGGAATTGGTGTGCCAGAACAAAATACAAATATTATATAAGGTTGAGTTTGTTTTGATTGAAAATATTTTTTGGAAGATATTTTCTCCATTTTTAAGTGTTTAGTTTGACCGTGAAAATAGTTTTAACTTGAAAACTATTTTTAGATTGATTGATAAATAACCCCCTTAGAAGTGTAAAACAATTTATGCCTCACAACAAACCCCTTACCACCACAACCTAATTGACCCACTAAGATACCATGCGAGTTCTTACAACCCACCTAAGGCAAGATCGGGAACTCTCTCTCTCTCTCTCTCTCTCTCAAATTAGGACTAATGGCAATGACGAACCCATGACCACCGTGGCACGACTAATAAAACCATGATCTTCTAGCGACCATCTCTTGATCTAGCAACCCACCAGCACCTATCCTTGTCTCCCATTTTATTTTTTAAAATTTTTTAGCAAATTTTGATTACGCTTTGTAAATGACAATTAATTTTGGTGTCGTTGATTTGTTAGTATTATGGATTTTGTGGGATTATCTTATTGGTATGATGAATTTTGTGCTAATGAAAATTTTGTGCATTTCAAAGTGTATTGACCACCAATCAATTACATCAAATTTCAAATGTGTTACCAAATTAATTAATAGTGTAAAATAAAAAAAATTTCTAATATTTTATGTTGAAACAAATATAACCTTAAAAATAAAGCAATTCAATATGATTGAAACAACCTATCGTGCAAGAACAAAATATCTTAATTATTAAGGACTCTAATACCAAATCCACACCCTTAACTAATGAATATTTAATAAAAAAAATAGCACTCTAATATCACCATAAACAATTATTTTAAGAAAAAGTTTTAAGTTGTATAAGTTTTTTTTAAAGGAAAAAGACTTCAACGAAATAATAATAATTATTCTTTTAATATTATTTTTGTGTGGAGAAAAACTAACAATAATAATTCTAGTGAAAGAAAAAGACCAAATAGACCTTCAACGCCTTGTTTGCCCACAACCGACCCAGCGGATCACACCAAAAACCCTCCAGCGCTCACCTCTAAAGTCTAAACCCCTATATAAACCCCGAAAATTAACTCAATCAAACAGAACAGAACCCAGTAATAAACCCAAAAAGTTTCGGATTAGCTTTGATTCTCGCCACAATGAACAACAACAATCAACCACAGCAGCAGCAGCAGCAACCAAATCCAAATGTTCGCTACGAACGTACAAAAGGAGCTCAGAAGATATGGATCAACACTGCTGGAACCAACCTTCGAGATGTGAGGGCCCAAATGGATTTTTCCACCGGCCTGTGCAATGTGAACGGAGTGGCAGATGGTGGTGGTGATCAATTTCCAATGGCCATTCTGGTTCCTCCTGGATTTTACGACCCAGGAAAGTTCGAATTTGGTGTTAGAGGTTCTCTCATTCTAGTCAACTTACCATTTAGTTCAGAAGAACCCGTGAAAGTCCGACGCCTAGAGTTTTAATTATAGCTATATGTAGGGTTATCACATATCATACTATGTAAAGTTTCTTTGGAAACCTTAATCAAAGTACTTGGTTATATAAATTTCAGTTTATATTTTAATGGGTGTGATGAATTTGGCTATGTTTTTTGTTGTTTGTTTTGAATTTGGAATAATGTTGTCTCTTTGATGTCTCTTTGAATTTGGAACAATATTATTGTCTCTTTGCTGGCTTTGCCTTTAGCAAGATACCAACATAATCAAAGGTAGTTTATAATGTTTAGGGATCATCGTGGCTGGTATATACTTTGTTGGTAAATTATATGAGCATCCTGTCTAGTTCTTTGGAATTATTAAATCTCATTTATGTTAAGAACAACATAAAGTTTCAATTTGATTTTAAGGATTTGTATCAATTGAAATGAATAGCAGCTAGTTATGGCTTTAGTTCTCTTAGAATGGAAATTTGATTTTATTTCCTTTTAAATTTAGTAGTCCATTGGCATGTCAAAACGAACATTACCTTGACAAGAAAGGAAAGGCATTGAAATTCTTAATCTGCCATTGGTATCTTTTGATATGGTTAATTGTTCATGTGATTTTGGTATTGTTCACATCCCCTGCATAAAAATTGATGACCAAGTCTAGATGAGATCCACCCATTTGATAATTAGGCACTAGTTCCACATGTCTACTCCATTATATAAGCCAAGTTTCAGTTTTGATTTTACGGCTAGGAGGTAATCATCCCTGGCTGTTTGGTTTGCAACGCTGAAAACTCCACTTGTTTTCATTACTATTCGCTGACTTGCCACCTCTTTGGAATCATATAATCCTGTAAAAGCCCTTTAGTTTAGCCATCATAATGCTGGGATTCAACTTTCATACTTTCACTTGTCGAGGTAGGCTTGTCTGATGGCTATGGTTAATTTTGTAGCTTAAAGATGCAGTGCAACTCTGTAAAGAAATTGCCTTCCAGTAGAAAAATGTAATACTCATAAACGTTAGTTCACGTTGTTTATTTTGAACTTTTGGTTTACTTGTGGTCATGATGCATTTAGCAGAATATATTTTCTTTTTATCTGTATTTGCCACATATTCAACTGTTTGCATTTCTTAAGAATACTATTTTTGAGGATTCATTGTTTTTGTTTTTGTTTCTGAGTTGTAAGGTGCTTAAACACACCTTACTAAGTTGATAGGTCCGATCAAGTGTTTGCATTCCACAATGACTTAATTTTTTAATTATAATTTCAAGGCTTCTCAGAATACTGTGCTTCCCACCCCGCCTCCTTTCTTTTCACATTCTGTCCATTTGTGAAGACCTCAACTAAGATGATCCAGTAACTATCAGTGACAACTGCCCGCTATTTGAATATTCTTGCAGCTTTATTTCCATTGGAGAATCTAAGATTACAGTCTTGTTCGTTGTTTAGGAGTTGCCCTGGGCATGCCCATCCTAAATTCCAAATCCATGAGAAGCCATTAGATCAGAGGAAAAAGTACATCATATTTTTCTTTAAATGATTATTAAAGACCCTTAATCCATAGAAAGCTATTGAAAAGAAAGGCGTAACAATATTGAAACAGAGAAAATAATCTGTATTAGAGTGTAGGATTTTTAAACCGAGAGGTTTCCTTAGGTTGGTGCATGCCAGATACTTTATGTTTCTTATTTTGCAGTTTGCTCTTTTATCCTACTTTAGTCTGTTTTCTAACTATTTATGCGAATTAATAATAATGATAATAGAAACAAGATGTGTTACCTTTTTATTTTTTTATTTTTTTTGTTATCTTTGTGGATTATTCAAATGCTAGAGATTAATCTCTTTTAGGTCAGATATGTTTTTTTGCTCAAACTAGAATTAGTGTAATAAATCCAGGAAATAGTTACTTTTTGGAGTGGATAAAAATTGGTAACATCTTACATTCAGTGGTCAGAGATATCTGTACTAAAAATTCAATGCATGAATACTTTACTTTTCTTTTTTTCTTATCATTGTTGGTAATGTCCTGTCTTGCCTCCATCTGAGTGAGTATCAAGGACGAGTTAGTGCTTGGAACTTTGATATCGAGGATTTAACAGCTCAAGAATCACTGGGAAGCAACATTCTTTTTAATTTTTATCGGTTATCAAGTTAATACATATTGACTGCTGGGAATGAAGTTATTCAATATGCATCAAAGATTTTCATCATTATCGTCACTGCTGCTGCTGCTAATAATAGACTGCAGCTTTACAGAATTTGTGGCATTAATTGTTTTTTTCCCCCTAATAGGGTTTAGGGACTATTTAGATGACAAATTGAAGGCTAATCTGGTGCAAATTAAAGGATGATTTTCAGTAACATTAGAACTTGCACTTCTGATGCCTTTTATCGGAGTACTGAATAGGGTTCAATGGCTTGGTTCATTGTTTATTAACTGAATTTATGTAATATTATGGTGCAGTAACATTTTACCGGTTTATTCATCCAAAAAAAAAAACATTTTACTGGTTAAATTTTGAAGTAAATTGTGTACAGACTTTATTAGTGGAATAGTGCCTTATTATTATTGGAAATTATTCAGGTGACGGACTTTATGCCCAACCTCAAGGCTGCCGGGTTTGGGTTTACTCTACATGAATTTTTCAGGACTTGGGAGCAACTATGAGTTGGACTGAGCCCCCAGATCCCCATGGATGGTTAAGGCTGGGGAGTCAAAGAAAGTGATTCCTATTTGACACCCAGAGATACTCGCTTTATAGATATGTGACAAAAATGATGGTAGCAGATAATGGAAAACACTTTCCTAAAAAAAGTGGATGTTGGAACCGTGAAGTACTGGAAGTTGATGGAATGACACTGTCAAAGAATGTTTTCCAACCATGTAATCAGAGATTCAGAATTCAATTTACTCATTTGGTTTATAAATCCTGAAGTTATTTTGATTTTAGACCCCCCCAAAACATTCCATTTCCAAACGCTGGAAGTGGATTCCAACTTCCAAGCCAAGAAGCTAGGTTCAATTGTTTTAAGCCAAAAAGAGTTCAGAGGTTTTTGCTTCAATAAAAATGGACAGTTCATGATCGTGGTAGGGCAGGGATGAGTTTAGGTTTTTTAGCACCGCCCCTCCCCACTCTATTAGTGTTAAAAACTTAATTTGAATTACTAAGTATATAAATGCATGAATATTAAGACTTTTTATTTTATTGTGATATTGTCTTGTTAATCACTTTAATGTTATTCAATTCTTACTAAAAAATAGTTTGATTAAAATAATAAATTTAACTGAAATTTCAAGTATATTTATATTAACGAAACAAGTTTTATAAAAAAAAATTGTAAAGGCATTGAGCGGGATGTGACAAATTAACATGAAGTAAAGTTTTGTAGAGGCAAGGGTGAAGACCTTATCCTTTGGCCCCAACCTGCCTCATTGCTATCCCTACTGAAAATATTCTATTTTCTCCATTTTTGGGTGTTTGGTTTGACAGTAAAAATAGTTTTAACTTGAAAAATATTTTCAGATTGATTGATAAAACAATTTATGCCCCACACACACAACTACAACCCAATTGATCCACTGAGACACCCTGCGAACTATTGTGACCCACTTAGGGCAAATCGGGAAATGAGAGTCTCTCTCTTTCTCTCAAACTGGGACTAGTGGCAATGACAAACCCATGACCACCGTGACACAATTGACAAAAGTGACCATCTCTTGATCTGGCAACCCAACATAACCCATCTTTGTCTCTCATTTTATTTTTTAAAAGTTTGAGTGGATTTTGTTTACGCGCTTTGTGAATCACAGTGAATTTTGTTGTTCTTGGGGTCTTAATTATATTTCTTGGTTTTCTAAGAAGCAATCCACTATTTCTCCCTCATCCACCAGGGCTGAATATCGAGCCCTTGCCACCATTGCTACAAAACTCCACTAGCTACACACCTTATTCAAGGAGCTTCATCTTTTACTTCCTCACATTCTTACCTTTTAGTGTGATAATGTTTTTGCCATTGCTCTCAAATAAATTAAGGTTGACTTTCATTTGGTCAAGGAAAAGGCTCTTTGCAAGGCTCTTTGTCCCTTACTTTGTGTCAAGCTTCTTGCAGCTCCTCATTTTCAGACTTTGCATGGCAAACTAATGAATCCCTCCATTAGTTTAGGGATGTTAAACAAAAGAACTCAAAACAGCTTCAAACGGCATTGTTTTAACAGAAGATTTCAGAACAAACCAAATGGCAACATTTTGTCAACAGCACGTGTGATCGTTAAATCACACGGCGTCGTTTCTCATTTAAGTGCATTATGACAGCGTTTTATCTTAGACTCTTAGTAGCCGTTGGTTCTTAAATTTCTCATTTAAGTTTTTTTTTTTTTAAGAAGTATATAAAGAACTCTTTAGTGTATTAATTTAGCTATTATGAAAATTGATGAGCCAAAAATAACATAGGATCGTCATTCCATGTCAATGATGACCAGAATGAGTGTTACACATTTATTGCGCGCGTTGATGATGAAAAGTAACGGACGAAGCAACGGTAACAAGTGAGCTGTGTACTTCAGAGCTCCCATTGATGACACATTAGCCGTTGCCCATGAATGCTGAGATTCATTACCCATTAAGATAGGAAATAACTGTAAAAGGAAGGGACAACATAATCCAAAGGTACACACAAATACTCACCCAAAAACTGCTCCAAGTCATTTTTTCTCGCTATATCATTCTTTTCCTTTCTAACTTAAGCATCAGAGTGTTTTTGGCAAACATCACATTGGTGTATTACACTTCTTTCTCAAGCTTTCTTGCAGGTTTGGACCAGAGACACGACCCACCATGAGATCGTCCATCCAATGAGATGAGGTCCTTAACTTGGTGATTTTTCGCATCATCAATTTGACGACGTATGTGGGAAACGCTGATCGTTCGAAGCCATCTTCCCTAAGTGACAAAAGAGAACCTCACAATATAAGATGGATGCTGAACAAGCTACACATCAAATCCAAGCCTTGACAGCCAGCTTGGAAGAAGTAACTCGCTAGAATGAAAAGCTGAGGAGAGCCGTTAAATCCTAGAACGAGGAATGACAGCGGATCATGGAGAACTAGAATGAAGAAAAGCGTTGAATGATTGAAGGAAATCATCATGAGGAAGGATCGGATAGCCAAGTGAATAGGAGGACGAGAACGCTAGAAGAAAACTTGTCCAGAATGGAGAGCGAGCTTCGCAACATGAGGAGGGAGATGGGCGAACTTAGGAATGTAGTAAAAGACAAAGCCGTGGAGAACTTAGACGGAATGATCCGAAGGACGAATTCACATTCACCACAGAAGTGTTGAACCAGCCACTCCCACTAAATTTTCATCTTCCCCAATTGGAGTCCTTTAATGGCTCAAGAGATCTCTTGGATCACATTGAGTCGTTCAAGACTTTGACGCTTTTACAAATGACCCTAGAAGAAGTAATGTGTAGGGCCTTCCTAACAACATTGAAGGGTGCAGTCGGGGTGTGGTTTGGCAAACTGCCCTCAGGCACTATTGCGAACTTCAATCAGCTCAACAAATGCTTTGTTCTTCATTTCATTGGCAGACAACGACACAAAAAGCCAACGGGGCATCTTCTCAACATATGCCAGGCAAAGGGAGAATCACTGAGACCGTACGTGACACGCTTCAACAAAGAGTTGTTGTAGGTAGATGAAGTAGAAGACCAAGTGATCCTGACGACCTTCCAAGCAGGATTGCTGCCAGGAGATTTCATCTTCTCAATCACTACGAGTTCGCCAAAAACAGTAGCAGAATTACTCTACAAGGCCCAGAAGTATATGAATGCAGATGACGCAGTAATAGCCAAAGGAGTGATGACTAAAAGGAAAAGAGACGAAGGAACCAGTCACAACCTTAATAGGAAGAAGGAAACACGGGGTACTAGGCATGCATTAGACAAAAAAAAGAACCTCCCAGATCAAAGACCTAAGTTTACTAGTTTCACTCCTCTAGTGATGCCTATCGAGTAAGTATTGATGTAGATAAAGGACAAATCAGCTCTGCAATGGCCTAGACCCATTCACGCCCCAACAGAAGTAAGTGACAAAAGCAAGTATTACAGATTCCACAGGACCACGGGCATCACACTGACGAATGCAGGCACTTGAAGGACCAAGTAGAAACACTAATCCGTCAAGGAAAATTGTAGAAGTTTGTATGAAGAACGGAACTATATAGAAGACAACAGAGAGAAGAAGGAAAGGGAGCTAGAGACCGAGGGCAATAAAGCCCCATAGGATAAATAAGGATGATTTCAGAAGGATTGGTAGCGGAAGGATCCTCCAAATCACTGAAGAATGCGTATGCAAGAGAAGTAAATAGCATACACTCACGATTCCCACCTTCAAAAACACCTAGATACAACGAACTGGACATCGTATTTTCTGAGAAGGACGCTTGTAGTGTTAGACAGCCCTACGACGATTCGCTAGTTATAATGCTCAGGATGGAAAAGTTCAACATGCATCGGGTACTGGTAGACAATGAAAGCTCAGCAGACATCATCTATCTGCTAGCTTTCCAACAAATGAAACTAAACAAAGAAAAGCTTCGACCATTTACTTCCCCATTGGTAAGTTTCACCAGGGACAAAGTTATTCCCAAAGGCATTGTTAAACTAACCATAATTGCAGGCACTTATCCAGCATAAGTCTCCAAAGAGATTGATTACCTCGTGGTAGATTGCCCATCGACATACAACGTCATTCTTAGAAGACCAATGCTCAACAAGTTGAAAGTGGCAACGTCGACCTATTACCTAAAGGTTAAATTCCCTACAGCCCATGGCTTAGGGGAAACTAGAGGAGACCAAGTCCTTGCAAGAGAATGCCATCAAGCTGCCCTAGCATTAGGGGGAAACCACACATGAATGATAGACGAACCTGAACCATCAGAAGTACCATAGGAAATTGAGGTCGTCCTTGGAGATCCGTCCAAAGTCTTGAAAATAGGTTCAACACTTTCAGCTTTAGAGAAGACGAAGATAATAAACTTCCTGAGAGAGAACCAAGACGTTTTCACTTGGAAGCATGAAGATATGCCAAGAATCGACAGAGGAGTCATCCAGCATCATCTCAATGTTAATCCAGAATGCAAACCAGTGCAACAGAGATGAAGAATATTCGCACCTAAACGTAATAAGGCAATAGCATAGGAGGTTGAGAAACTCCTAAAGGCAGGCTTCATAAGGGAAGTATTCTACCCTGAGTGGCTAGACAACGTAGTAATGGTAAAGAAGAACAATGGCAAGTGGAGAATGTGTGTCAACTTCACAGATCTCAACAAAGCATGCCCGAAGGATAGCTTCCCCTTACCCAGGATCGACCAACTGGTGGATTCAACTGCCGGACACAAGCTTTTAAGCTTTATGGATGCCTTCTCCGGCTACAATCAAACCATGATGAACGAGGAAGATTAAGAGAAGACCGCATTCATCACTAGGCAAGGGTTGTATTGTTAAAAGGTGATGCCTTTCGGACCAAAGAATGCTGGAGCCACATACCAGAGGCTAGTGAACCGCATGTTCTCTCATCAGATAAGAAGAAATGTGGAAGTGTATGTAGATGATATGTTGGTGAAGAGCAATAACGAAACAGAACACCTGGATGACTTAAAGGAAACCTCAACACACTGTGTAAGTATAAGATGAAACTAAACCCTACAAAGTGTGTCTTTGTTGTCTTATCAGGGAAATTCTTGGGATTCATGGTATCTCAACGGGGCATAAAGACTAATCTAGACAAGATAAGGGAAATAATAGAAGGAAAGTCCCCTAAAACAGTAAAGAAAGTATAGAGCTTAATAGGAAAAGTTGTGGCATTGAACAGATTCGTCTCTCGAGCGATAGACAAGTGCCTACCCTTCTTCAAGGTCTTGAAGAAGGCCTTTTAGTGGACAGACAAATGTGAGGAAGCCTTAACTAAGTTAAAAGAATACCTGACACGGTTGCCATTGTTAAGCCCTTCAGTAACAAGAGAGAAGCTATAACTCTACTTGGTAGTATCCAACACAACGATAAGCTCAACACTGATCAGAGAAGAAGAAGATGTGTAGAGACCGATATACTACACCAGCCAAGCATTTCAAGGAGCTGAAGTAAATTACCCATGGTTAGAAAAGATCGCTTTCGCCCTAGTAGTCGCTTCCAGAAAACTGCGCCACTACTTTCAGACACATCTCATCATTGTCATGACAAACCAACTGATAAGAATGACGATGAATAAGATAGACACAACAGGGAGCCTCGTCTAATGGGCTCTAGAGCTTGGCCAGTTTGACATAGAATATCGGCCTTAGGTAGTAATCAAAGCTCCGGACCTTGCTGATTTTATTGCAGAATTCACTTTTCCTCAAGAAGAAGAAGAGCCCCAAAAGAAGACATGGACAGTCCGAACAGATGGCTCCACCACCAAGAAGGCCGGAGGAGAAGGTGTGGTCCTCATATCACCAGAAGGAGAAATCCTAAAGTACGCGGTCAAATTATAATTCTCAGCAACCAACAATGAAGCCGAGTATGAAGCACTTCAAACAGGATTTAGCCCAGCAAGAGTCCTCGAAACCAAGACCCTCATCGTCCAAACCAATTTTCAGCTTGTAGTTGGCCAGGTAAAATGAGACTATGAAGCGAAGGAAGAAAGAATGTAGAAGTGTCTAAAGATTGTCAAAAAACTCCAACAACACTTCGACAGTGTTGAGTTCCAGCAAATCCCTCGTGCAAAGAATACTGAAGCTGATTTCTTAACGCGTCTAGCCTAGTCAGATAAACACGGCATGTCTCCAGAGTTATGCATGGAAACAAGGGGACAATACAGTACTAAAAGAGAACGGGTGATAAAGATACAGGAACAAGACGAATGGATGACTCCCATCGTCCGTTATTTGAAAGAAGGACGACTCCTAGAAGAGAGGAACGAAGCACGAAAGGTACAAATCAGAGCTGCTTGCTTTGTACTTATTAACGATGCCCTTTACATACGAGGACATTCTCTCTCCTATCTCTGTTGTGTTAACAAGGAAGAAGCCAACTACGTACTTCAAGAGATACATGAAAAGGTCTGCGGTAACCACACAAGGGCGAGATCTTTGGCGAGAAAAGCACTTAAAGCAGGATATTACTGGCCAACGCTACAGAAGGATGCAAATGACCTCGTCAAAGCATGTGACCAGTACTAATGCTTCGCGAACGTCCAAACGAGACCAGGTGAGCCAATGACGCCGATAACCACTCCATGGCCTTTTGCTTAATGGGGGATCGACATAATGAGACCACTCCCCATAGGAAGTAAGTTGTACAAGTTCCTCATCATTGCAATCAACTACTTCACAAAGTGGATCGAAGCTGAGCCAACAATGATGATCACAAAAGCCAAGATCACCAGCTTTGTATGGAAGAGCATAATCTGCAGGTTCAACATTCCAAATGTACTCATTTCAGACAACAGGAAGTAAGTTAACAACCCCAATTTTCAAAAAATTTTCCAAGATCTGGGCATAAAAAACCACTACTCTTCTTCACGACACCCCCAAGCTGATGGTCAGAAGAGCTGCTTAACGTTCTATGGGCATACAGGACAACCACAAGGGTGCCAACGGGAGAAACACCATTTAGACTGATATTTGGAATTGAAGCCGTCATACCAGTGGAAGTAGGACTGATGAACATCAGGTCAAAACTTACAAAGAGCAAAGGAACCACTAAGAACTCAACAATAATCTGGATCTGATCGACGAGGTGAGAGACAAAGCTTCAAAATGGATGGAAAAGTACAAGGGAGCAATGGCCAGATACCACAACAAGAAGGTGAAAATGAGAGGATTCAACATAGGTGATCTCGTCCTTAGGAAAGACTCACAAGCAACAAAGGACTCGTCCTAAGGGAAGCTAAGCCCAGCATGGGAAGGACCCTACCAAGTCATTCGCTACTCTAGAGAATGATCATAATACTTGAAGACCTTGGAAGGCCAAGAACTACCTCGTCCATGGAACATAGAACACTTAAAGAGATACTACCAGTAAGAACAATCCCTAAGTATTCCAAAATATTTACAATGTTTACTTTTATTTTCTTCTTTTTTATTATTATTTGCTTTACATAGATGAAGGAATGTTTTGTCTCCCTAACAATAAAACATACTCAGAAGTACTATTCAGGAATTATACATAGTTGATTCTTCCATTACGAACTATTGGCCAAATCGTCATTGATACATGACTTAAGAAAAAGTATTAATACGTACTAACAAAACACCATTCATGCATGAGAAAAGTTATTAATACATAGCAAAACTGTCATTCATACATGACTTAATAAAAGTTATTGATACATAACTAAGTCATCATTCATACATGACTTAAGAAAAGTTATTAATACATAACAAGATCGTCATTCATACATGACTTAAAATAAAGTTATGTATTATCGTCATTCATACATGACTTAATAAAAGTTATTGATACATAACAAGATCGTCATTCATACATGACTTAAAATAAAGTTATTAATACATAATGAAACCGTCATTCATACATGACTTAATAAAAGTTATTGATACATAACTAAGTCGTCATTCATACATGACTTAAAAAATTTATTAACTAAGTCATCATTGATACACGACTTAATAAAAGTTATTAACACATAACGAAGTCGTCACTCATATATGACTTAATAAAAATTATTAATTCATGCATGACTTAAGAAAAGTTGTTCCCAGCAACGTTGTCATTCATACATGACTTAAGAAAAGCTGTTAATTCATAGCAATGGCACAGGAAACAGCTCTAAGTAAATTATATGCTCAAAACAGACGAGCCCAAAAGATTGTTCAAAGGAAATAAAAAGACGTGCTTAAAACAACGAGCCCTAAAAATAACAGTGTTTTTATCTTATAAAAAATAATAGTAAACAAAAGGGAAAAATGGATGGTCTAAGGAAGAGCAGAAGATGACGGGTCAGCATTAACAGTCTCATCAACAGCAGTAGCCTCTCCACCTTTCTCAACCTCTTTTGCGGACTAACGATCAGCTATCACCTCCTTTTCAATAGCCTCCATGTCAAGATTGGATAAATCCAACCTCTAGATGGTGTTTTGCCAAGTACTTATGAAGAAGGTCGAAGCCTTCCACGTAATAATTGCAGAGCTTATCCAAATATTCGTCCAAGGCTTTAAATTTCTCCAATGCCTCTGAGCCAGCCCTCTCGACCTTTAAGAGAGCCTCGACAATCTACTTATCCTTCAACTTGGAAAAAGCTTTCTCAGTGTTGATGCTCTTCTCCAAGGTCGTCAAGCGGTCCTTATCCTTCTTAGCCTCGTCAGCGATGGTAGAAATTTAACCCTTGAGCGACTCGTTCTCAGTAGAAAGAGATTCCACCTTAGATTTGGCCTTCACATATCTCTTCTCGTAATCCAAATACTTCCCCGAGATGTACAAGGACTCACCTAACACTTGCAAAGGAAAGAAGGAAGCATGAAGGAGGGGGGAAAAAAAAACATACACACACACAATGAAAGAAGAGGAAAACCCTCATTCACAAATCTTACCTACATAACCTTATGCATATGAGACGACATAAGCTCTTGAGATGGTTCCCCCCCCCCCCCCCCCCAGGGTAGAAAAGTCATCAACAGATATAGCCTCATGGGCTTTCAGCACTACAACCCCTACATCATCCCAGAAGGAGCCTGGGAAAGCTTTGTCCTTGTGCTTGGATTTGGAACCATCGTCGATTGAAGCGATCAACTCCAGCGAAGAGGTAGGCGAGGCTGGTCATTGAGGAATGGGTCTAGTAGTGGTCAAAGTCAACATAGGATCGTCCTTGGGGGCCCCCGCGTCCCTCTGGCATTTTCTCGTCAAAAGGCCATCTGTCAAACCTCCTTTGGCCTTCTTCTCTTGGACCTCAGTGAATTTAGCCTTACTGAATCTAGTCGTCATTCTTGTGTGTGTATATATATATATATATAAAATAAAAAGAGAGAGAAAGAAATAAGCACAGTTACATTGAGTCTACCCGAATGACAATTCGACAAACTTACTCTTCTTGACGATCTCGACGTTCCTTCGAACGTGTGTGGAAGGCTTTGGACCAAGGAAATGCAGAAAAAGAGACTGAGGAAAGATGAGCTCATCAAAATCCTTGACCGTCTCAAGATATTCTCTAACTTTCTCAACGCAAGCGTGATACCTCTTTTTCATACGAGGATGAGTGGTAGCTACAAAAACAAAAATATTAACATCAGTATCACGACCACCTGGACAATTAAGTGCATACAAATAAAATAAACTGAAAGACGCACCAGACACAGGAGTTCCCCAACTACGAAGCAACTTAAGGGCATTGTCTAAGCCCTCACTCGGAGCAAACTCCTAGCCGTCACCAGAGAAGAAGAAGAAATTGGTTTTCCAATTTCAGAGAAAAGAGGGGGAGTCAAGAACCAACCTTGAGCTATTACCCCATGGTTTAAACTCCCAATAACCCGGGTCCTTGGATTTTCATAGACGATGGAAATGTAGAAATTCATCTATCCTAATGATGTCTCAGTCATTGGCAGACATCCATAGCACCATACAACACACCACTATCCTCCACAATTTTGGCATTAACTGGGCTGGGGCAAGTTGCAAAACGAAGAAAATCTCTCTGATGAAGGGATGAACAAGAAAACAAAGCCCACTGACGAAGTCAGGTTCATCAAAGCACACTTCGTCAGCATAGGAGTGACAGGCCCTATCGTCACCATTAGGAATCCTAATTTTTACAGAAGAGGGGATTTGGAACCTATCCCTAATCATTTTCTCGTCCTTCTCCCTAAGAGTACAACATATACCCCAAGCTTTGTGGGGAGTAAAAGGAGAAGTGACCTCAAAGACACCACGATCCTCAGACGAAGACAAGCCCGTCTCGAGCTCACTAGACCTAACCTTACCTTCCCCCTGACATTATCAAAAATTGGGCAATCCCTACAGAACAATGAACTAAGGGAAAGAGGAAAAGCAAAACAGACCTATATGGTCAGTTCTTCTCTACAAACAACCCAACCCTAAGAAGCTGTTTACCTATAGTCTCGAGCAGACCACACAATCAAGCAAAGAAAAAAGAAACTGAGTGACAATCCGACCAAACTAAAGAGTAATCTACCATGAAAGAAAAAAAGCAAAGAAGGAAGCATAAAAAACTTACCAGAAAATGAAGAGGAAATGAAGAAGAGTCAGGAAGAAAAAGAACTCCAAAGAAAAAGAAACGGCACAAAGAAAAACTGAGCAAAAATGAAAAGAAAAGAAGGGAAAAAGCATGAAATGAATAATAGATTGTGCGCGGGAAAACCAAGAAAAACTGACATGACGAGGACATCCTGACCATACACGTGGCACACGGCAGACAAGACATTTTTTCACAATATATGCGCCGAACACGGAACACGAAGCGACAAACGATTTTGTTCTCGCCTCGTCTCAAAGATGAAAGCATGAATAGGGGGGTAGCTAATAAGCCGAAAATAACATGGGATTGTCATTCCATGTCAATGACGTCCAGAACGAGCATTACACATTTATTGCACACGTTGATGACGAAAAGTAACAGACGAAGCAACGGTAACAAGTGAGCTGTGTCCTTCAGAGCTCCCATTGATGGTACACTAGCCGTTGCCCATGAATGCTGAGATTCATTACCCATTAAGACAAGAAACAACTATAAAAGGAATGGACAACATAATCCAAAGGTACACACAAATACTCACCCAAAAACTGCTCAAAGTCATTTTTTCTCTCTATATCATTCTCTTCCTTTCTGACTTAAGTATCGGAGTGTTTTTGGCAAACACCACACCGGTGTATTACACTTCTTTCTCAAGCTTTCTTGCAGGTTTGGACCAGAGACACGACCCACCACGGGATCATCCATCCAATGAGACGAGGTCCTCAACTTGGTGATTATTCGCATCATAAAAAATATACCAGTTTTTCATCTCTCTCTCTCTCTCTCTCTCTCTCTAGAATTTTCTTTCACTGTGTTTGCTTTGCCAGATTTCTGAAAGTATAAACCTTTTCATACCCAAGTGGTGATTGAAGTGACAAGTGGGTCAAATTCAGTTCCTAAGCCAGCAATAATATAGGAGCTCATTTCGGTATCCAAGAGAGATTGTCCAACTGCAGCAAGCGTGTCTCCAAGACTATGCATCTTTCTGAAAATAATGAGTCACATTTAAGTTACCTTTCTTTGAGGTAGCTAACTGGTATTGGATTTGAATCACATTTACAGCCAAGAACCTGAGACAAAATGGACTCTCAGAGAGACGTAATCAGTGTGCACGAGAAGTATTTACCACACACTCAATGTTGGGAATTGTATTCATATATATATATATATATATATAAACAGTTTTGTTAGATAGTATAACATGTTTGAATACAAAAGGATACATTTGAAATGCAAATTGTAGATGAGATAGGAGAGTGTTCTATTTGATTGTGCTCATCTTGAACTGTTTTTATCTGCTGCAATATTTAACTTTGATATAATCTGATCTGCTGCAGTGTTTGAATCCTTATTAGATTGATATGCTTCAATATGAACCAATCATCTCTCACCCCTCAGATAATTCAATTCCCTCCCACTCACACTCTTATATAAACCCCTTCCCATACTCTCTCACTCACAACACAAAATCAAGTATCTCAATTCTTCAATAATAATTCCAAATTCCAAAAAAAATGAATGTGAATGGTTCGCAACAATATATTCAATGTGGACCTGCTACTACTGAGAATGCCAATGTTCCTATGATGCCAGTGTGCAGATACATCTACGTCGGTGAAGTCCTTCATGTTTTTTGTGGAAGCTTTAGGGATCACTCAACAAAATGTCACTGTCAACCTCACTACTACAAAGCCAATGGAATTGATCATTGATGCCTTGGCTCAACGTGAGCACAAGGTAAACCGCCGTTACTACGCACGAATACGAATGAATACCAATCACCACTACATACTTGAAACCTCAGGCTGGGATGTTTCTGATGGGGAGATTCATCTCTGGTTTCCTTTTGTATTCAATTTGCTCAACCTCAACCTCAAGTTCCTCTAATAATCTAATTAGTCTCCTTTAAAGGTATCTATCATCATATATATAAAATAATTCATACTTATTAATTCATCACTCATCACACTATAGTTGCAAGATTAGGAAACTACTCTCTCTACAGTTCATATTTTAAGAAAAGAAAATGAAAAACAATGAAATAAGAATGCAATTGTTTTTTTTTTTTTTTTGTTTGGCTTAGTCCAATTATTCTTTGTAAGAAATCTGAATGAATGAATGAGCGTTGGTTATCCATAAAACAAAATGGTGAATGTAGATGTTTATGCTTGACATTTAAATTTCAGTGCAATAGTTTTGTTGAACTTGTAATATGCTTTTTGTCCATTTTAAACATGGAGATGCGAGCTAAAGGTTGGGTTAATCATTGTATGTGACTGCTAATTAGGGGCGGAGCCAAAGAGGGGCGAGAGGGGGCAATTGCTCCCCTTGGCCCGCACAAAAAACACCTTAACTTATACTTACGACAACCTCCTACCTACTTTATTTTTGGGTAAAGTGCCTATCCAATTAGATAATTGAACCTTAATCAAAACAATATCCCTTAACTGCTGAGGAATTTCACCTAAACAAAAGCTTTCTTCACTCACACTTCATTAAAAATTTAGCTAATTTAAATGCCACTCTTTTTCTTTGTCTTGAAACAGACTATAGCTTCTAATTTCTAAATGAACCAAGAGTGCTTTTATGCCCTCAGTCCTCCACTAGCATGCCTTGTACAAAAGCTTCGTGTGTATCATAAGCTATCACTAGAAGATGAAGTATAATATTCAATTACCAGACTTTGACGAAGCTTGGACTACGGAGATTTAATAAACCAAGCATGGTGGAGTTATAAATGCCCAGGGATGATTTCTAATGGGTTATTTTTGGTTTGAGTGCTATAGAGTGTAGCCAATATAAAATTATTGGCTTGACACGGAAGCATAGTGTTGTAATATCATGCATATAACCAAGTTGCTAGGAATTTGAAGCTAACTATATAATAAATATTATATTATAGATTCACACATTATATTTTGAGCTTTTTCTTTTTCTTTTTTTCCTTTTTATAGAAGTAAAAGTTTATTGTTAATAAAATAATTTGAGCATTTTATAAGTCTTCATTAATCAAAATTACATAAAATTGCACATCATTTCTTTCATAACTCAATTTTTGACTTTGAAAATTGATGCTCATGTGAGCAAAAGTCTTTCATTTTTCCTCTTTCTTGTGTGTGTTTGTTTCTTCAAAAAAAGTGAGTAAAAACTAAATAGATAAATACAACAAAATGAATATACTTTCTTTTCGTGAAAGTTAAAAAAAAAAAAAACATAAATTCATTAAAATATTATTTAATATTATTCTTTATTGAATTGGAAGAATTGAGGAAAGCTAGGAGCTGCTCACATTGTGCTTTGGAGATTGGACATTCTTGAGATGAAATCTAGAAATTCTTTGCAGATTTGGAAACTGGTGCAACAGTGGAAACTTGATTAGCACTAGAACTGGATTTTCCTTTTGCCCTATACACAGGTGGATAGCCATGTATTTTATAGCACTTGTCCACAGTATGACCAGGCATGTTGCAGTGAGTGCAAAAAGGTCTCTCCTTTCAATTGCCTCTTTTGACAAAGGACTCCTTTGTTTCCAGAATTTCCAGAATTGCTATAATTTCCAGAATTGAACTTGGAGTTTGCATACATAGTAGTAGCTTCACTATGAGATGATGCAGATTCACATGTCCAATATGTTTTTGTGCTTCTTCTTGAAGAACAAGTGAATAAATTCTCATTCAGACTCAAAGTGAATAGACATTAGGATCTGACTTCGAATTGTAGAAAAATTCTCATTCAGACTCATCAAGAACCTCATGACATATGAACTATCGTGAGAATCATTTAGGGCTTTCATAGCTCCACAAGAACACTCTGGAAGTGGATCATAATTGAGCAATTGATCCCAAAGGCACTTGAACTTTGTGAAGTAATCTGCTGCAGTTAACTGATTCTGACATATGTGAGAGATTTCCTTCTTAAGATTGTAAATCTTGGGAGCATTGCCTTGTGAATATCGGTTCTTCAATTCAATCCAGGCTTCTCTTGCAGTTTCATAGTACATACCACTACAAGAGATGTCTATGTGCATGGAATTCATCATCCAAGAGATAACCATGGCGTTGCAGCTTAGCCAATCTTCATACAAAGGAGAACTTGGATCTGGCATTGGAAATTATCCATTCACAAATCCAATCTTCTTCTTTGCAGTGAGTGCCAGGACCATAGCTCGAGACCAAGGATGATAGTTCTTGGTGCCAAGAAGTGGTTGAGTGACCAAAACGGTACCTGGACTTTCACTGGAACTCAGAAAAAAATGGATTTGGACGCTATTGATGAGCTTGATCCTGATTGAGTTTGAGAAGCATTCAGAGTATTAGTAGTTTCAGCAGACGCCATTGATGAGCTTTAAGCTCTGATACCATGTAAAAACTTAAAAGACTCTAAATAAACCTCACAATTTTATTGAATGAAAAGAGAGATTACAAGTTGTGAGAATAGATTTCGAAGGCTAACTATTTATATACAAACTAATCCAAGAGGATGAACCACAATATCTAAAACTTACTCTGAAACTAATTTCCAGATTAGAGGGAAAACTGGTTACACTAAACTGCCAATAAGAGCATTACACGTGTTCAATTAGTAACAAACTACTGAGCCCATCTCACTTAAGTGCTTTCAATAAAGCCTTAAGCAAATCTAGAGCAAAACGGCACCGTATCAATGAAATTCATTAATTCGCCATTTATGTCGGGCGCTGTCGTTTCCAAGCTTGTATCTGATATGTGATCAAACAATCGTGCTTTGCTCTGCTTCTTTTCTTTATCTTCAACACTATCCAATGAATTTAGCATGAAAATCAAACTAACCAATTGTTATGCATGAGGATCCTGTGGCCTAATTTTCTACAAAATGAAATGAAAGCATGTGAATTGATCAAAGTTTGCACTTTCTATTCTTTGATTGTGCGTTGACCAGCATATCAAATGTGAATGGTATGTGAGATCATATATGGATGATGTTTTTGCTGACAGTTTTGCTTGTTACTCCAGTAGGATAAATATGATGAACCATCATACATATTTTTAGGTGCCAAAAATTTTAAATGTGAAGGAGACTAGTGACCAGGCCCATGAGAGCACCATTATAGAACCCTTGCTCCATTAATTTCAAATTCTAGAACAGATCTAGTGTGTTTAAAACAGTTTCATGAATAATAATTATCTATTTCTTTGCTTGGCACCGATGACAATCGGACTGACCTATGCTGATTAATGCTTTGCTCGATATTCTTGCCTAGTATCTCTCTGTCCTTTGGCAGATTGAAACAGCAGCTTCTGAAAGGGAGTGTTTACTTCTTATCAAGATCTCAGAGCTTCAATTTAGGTTGGTATCATAAGTACTTGATCTCTCTTTCATCCAAAAAAAAAAAACTTGATCTCTCTAATTTATTTATTTTTTATTTTTTTCGCGTATGGAGGTTTCTCTAATTCTCTCTCTCTCTCTCTCTCTCTCTGCAGGATGATCTATTTGACTGAAGAGCTGACTGCTGAAAATTGAATTACATACAAGTGAGTTGCTCAAGAGGGTTTCTTTTTACGTCTTGCTTTTGAATTACTTGTTTCAATGACTTTGGGCTGAACCTTGTATGGAAAATTTTAAAATAAGATCATTCACTCTAATAGTTTGGTTTTAGTTGGTACTGATTAGCAGTTGATTTTAGGATTTCTCCACAGCCATGGTGTTTGTTTTTACCAATCAGGAAATAGAAAGAGGGTGGGGGTCCAATTGTTTATGTTGGAATTAATTGTTAACATATTTTTTATTTAGCATTGATGATTTAATAATTGCAGCAGTAGCTAAATGCTGTATCCGGTCAAGAAGAAAATGGAGACAGGGGTGAAGGAAATGCCTGCTGTCAAAAAATTCAAGTTAATGTAAGTGAAATCACATGTACATCCAGGCAAGAGTTGTAAATCATGTGAAGAAAGTGTTTTCCTACATTCTTTCTCTGAGCCAAAAGGGAACTCCTGTTTTGGCTACTGACAGCAGTAAATAGAAGCGAAGTGTGGCATCTATGTGTCTGGATCTCTTTTCTACTGTGTTTAATAAGTTTCTTTGAAGATTTCAGCTACCAAAAGTGACAAGCTGAAGTTCAAAGTTCATCAGTTGCTCTCATACAAATGGAAATGAGCTAGGTGCTTAATTGTAAAAATATCGAACTAGTATTGTATAAAACAGGATCTCTATGCTTGTAAATTGGGTAACAAATTGGGCAATAGTTTTTGTAATTGTAATGTTCTCTTGATTACATAGAACTTTCGCATGCTGTGTACACTTATTAATTTAAGAGAATGGCATCCGTTCATTTTGGATTCAGTTTCTTCCTGAATGTATAGGATATATATTGGAGCCACCTGCAGGCATTTTGTATCACCTGGTGCAAAATTTTGAAATTGCATGTGCATATTGTCCTGGTCCCGAACTGGCAATAAACAAGAAAGGGTTATTTATAGCATAGGACAAATCAATGCAATTTAGGAGGACTCAATGAAAGAACATTAATTCAAATCCTGGATTTTCGAATTTAGAGAGATATTGAGAGAGATCAAGAATTATCACTATTTCTTAGATTCATTGACCCAATTCAATTCAATGGGATCTTTCATTTACAATTTTTTTTTCCATCAAGAACGTTTATAAAACTCTTGGACTCCCGAATTTGAAGAAGTGTCATGTTGTTCTATGTGTTCTGTCCGTTATAGCCTATTTTTATTGGTTTATTATGCCCAAAAAGTGTGTTTTGTGAGGTTTATTAAAGCAGTTTTACATTTTCTCTCAGGCACTGCTGTGGAAGTAAAGGGGCTATGTCTGTATAAAATCAGGACTGCAAAGAAAAATGAAAAGAAATATGCGCATCCAGGGAATCGAACCCTGGTCAGTACCGTGGGAGGGTACTATGATACCACTACACCAGATGCGCTGGATGGTGACAATTGCCCTCTATTACAAATATGACCTTATTGTTTTCCTTTGAACTGAGAAACCATCGGTTTCTACGTCTCAGAGAGAGAGAGAGAGAGAGAGAGAGAGACCCTGGATGCATTTTTAAAATGGATAAAAACGTAAGAATATATGTGCATTGCATTAAATTTCCCAAATAAATTTAAATTTATAGTTATATTTAATTTAATTTTCATGAAAAATATAATATTATTTGTGGTTTATTGGTGAATATATTGTAACTAAGTTTTGTTATTCTAGAATTAGTTTTTTTTTTTTTTTTTTAAATCACAAAAAGAAAAGGAAAAATAAATTTCGTTTTGAAATTTGACGTGAACACTGGCATCCTCATTCTCATTTTTCTTTCTTTCTAAATAGGAAATATATCATTAAGTGGAAGAAAAAAAAAGATCATCTCTCAACCAAACCTCTTTGATACAAGGAGGGTGAAAAGAATTGTTACAACAAAAAGAAAGATTTTGATGGGCAAAAAACTTGGCTAGAGTATGAACAATCGAGTTTGCTTCTATTTTTACTTTTTACCCAAACAAAAGAACAACTAGTAAAATAGTGTAATAAATATTGCATCATCACAAAGAGAGTGTGTACTGTATATACTATATTCTATGACGCATCATCTGGATCCACATTTGAAGCATCAACACAAATATATGAGTCTCCCTTCCACTATAATTCTTTGCAATTGTTCCGTCCTAGCCAATTTTAGGACCCAAGAAAGGCTACAGCCTCATAAACTACCGGTTCCTAAGTGGGGCTTCCTTAGTCCAAGCCTTTATGATCTTTCCTTTATCATCACAGACATGTCTTGTATTCAATGTATTAGTGCACTAAATACATTGGGATACGGATACGTGTCCGCATCTTAACATGTTCAATACAACTAGTACACTAGACACAAGTTCTTCCCTATCATCACAAGCCACTATAGCTAAGAAGGCTTTATCTTTCAACAAGGCAGCATATCTGTCAAGTGCCAAGACATGAATGATGTTCAATCTCTCCTGCTCCCTCCCAAAAATACAAATTAACAATCAGGTATTTCCAGCCAATGCTCATAAGGAACATCTAAATATCACTTATAGATTTGCATTATTTGTGTATGTAGACATCATATGTGACGAATATCTGCGATAGGCCATCTATAGCAACGACGATCTATACTACATCCTTGTAGAGACGAACATAGGGGCAAGACCCCGTCATCACAATTAGCAAGGCATATACGCATTAATGGCACAGCTAAGCGCCAGCCGGACAACTGGCATTCCATAACCACACCGGGACAGTTACAAGAACAGGAACAGCGCAACGGTCGTTCGTTACACCTTAACTGAGACTATCATTGCCCATTAAATGCAACGGTTAGGAGAGAAACGCTCGACCCAGCATTTAACGAACATAATTGCACCAACCTAGAGAAGGATATAAAAAGTGAGCCTGGCACGAAGGTAAAGGACAAGCAACAAAACACGAGAGAAAAGAGAACTATGAGAAAGTTAAATTTGGGATTACATAATCTGACTTAAGCATCGGAGTATTCCCAGCTAGCCTCACGCTGGCGAAGATACCCCTTTTTGCTTTCTTCTTGTGTTGACAGCAGGTCCCAGAGGTCGTCCATCGCACTGACAAGGAACATATTGACGAGGCACATATTCAGTTTCATCAATATGGAATTCACGTCTCATATTATAAAGGCTATGTCGTATATTATTCATTAAAAAAGAAGGTAGAATAATCCTCATAGTGTATTCTTCAATAATTGTGCATCACATGACACACAAAAGTGTAAATTCATTCAAGGAACCAAGGGATCAAGGACCCTATATTGCATTTTCCCAAATCAATTTTTGTCACTCGCTATATCACTAACAATAGGTCGGCACAGCTCAACAAAAAACATATTAATTTTATTTAATTATAAAAAAAATATGGCACAAAAATTATAGCATTGCAAATTCAAGATTTAAAAGAAAAGATTCTTATCAATTGTTTTAATTTAATCCCTAATGCATTTAAAAATTTTAAAAAAAAAAATTGAACATTACTTTACCTTACCTCTACTTTTTTTTTTTTTTTATGGCCCTCCACTTAGTTTGTTAATGTTATTCTAATAACGTTGTTTGTATTTTTTGGAAATACGTGTGGGTAAAAAAGTGTGTGAAAATACATATAATGTTATTTAAACACTGAAAACTATTATTTAAAATACACTACCAAACAGCCCCTATACAAATCAAGTAAGACAGGAATTCATACGACTTTTCACTTTTACAATGAATTTTGGTGGCAAGCGAGAGCAATGGTAATATAATTTTCAAGACTTGTGATAAAATAAATTGGTACAAATTCGAAATTATCTTACTAATCAAGTAACAGACAACTTGTATCTTCTTTACAATAAATTTTGGTGAAAGTGAGAGCAAGGATAGTATTAAATTATTTTCAAAAGCTTTACATAATAAATTGATACAATCAAGTGGAATAGATATCAAACTAAACTCAAAGAACAAGAACCAAAATATTAATTTGTTCTAATGAATGATTAAGGTAGCATTTGGATCCACGTTTGTGCGTCTGAGTTTTCACTTTTTAGCGTTTTCCTCTTTTTATTTTTTTAGCCACATATGTTGACTTTTCTCCTGTGTACAGTGCACATCAGTGGGTTTAGTACACTATTCACGGGACCCACAAACTTCACTTTTCAGAAATTTTTTCATTAAAAATGGGTCCTACGACACTATTCACATATTTAAAAATTATTTTTTATTACAGTGTTTTCAGTTTTTAGTTTTCAGCAAAATAAATTGTATCCAAACAAACTCTAAGTCTGGCATATACGTGGGTTAGTCAAAAGAGAAATATTAGTGACACATTTTTTATAACTGATGACAAAAAAAATGGGAATAATATTAAATTACTAATATCATTTTCATATGAAAATGAAGAAAATTTTTTATTAAGTACTCCGGAACATAGTTGACGTGATAATTCTCTCTCTACTTGAGAGTTTATTTTCTTCTCAACTTTTCTTTCCGCCTCCACTTTTGCTTCCTTCAGCTATCTTGTCACATCTAGGTTCACCCCTTAGCCTTTTTCTTTTGTCTCTTCTCCTTCACTGAGTCTTTTGCTTGTTTCTTACCCTTGCTGTTGTCTTGTCTTTCTTTTCAGCCTTCTTACTTTCACTCTGTTGTTGTCCTTTTTTTTCTCTGTTTTTACTGTGCTTGGTCTTTCGCTTGTAGTTGGTCTCTCTTTTTTTTCTCTTTTTTTTCTTGGTGTTTAGCTTTGTCAGGTTTTCTCTTATGGGAGATCCATCTATTAATCATGACTTTGCTTGGACAGAGAGTAGTGGGTCAGATGTTAGTGCTGATCCTTTTGCTGAGGACTCTGACTTGGATTCACAGAGTAGTGATGGTCTTGAAACTCCTTTCGCACGGCATGGCCCATTGCTGGAAGGGGATCCTGAATCCATCCACATGCAATGCCTTTTTTGGTCTCAGTGCACATTGGGGTTTGTCTTGGACTATAGGAAATTTTCTATAACCTTTCTTCAGCACCTAATTCGTTCTGCATGGCGACTCAGAGGAGCAGTGACTGTAGTCAGGGACGGACCCACGTTGAGCCCAAAGGGGGCCCGGGCCCCCCCTGGCCCAAAATTTTTTTTTTTTTAGCAAGTAAAATTTTCAAAAAACAAAAAAAAAATGGGCTTGGCCCCCCTACGTTTTTTGCTCGGGCCCCCTCCCAGAAATCATAAAGCCCCCAAGCCCCAGCCCAATCCGGCCAGTCCCCAGCCCATATTTTCCGGCCAGTTCCCAGCCCACATTTTCCGGCCAGTCCATATAAAAAAAAAAAAAAAAAACCCTCAGCTCCAGCTCTCACTAGTCAAACAGAGAGCAAGCCAAAAACACGAAGGAAAAAAAAGAAAAAAAAGAGAGAGGAAAGGGAGAGGCGATAGCCGCGATACAGACCCACGCCGACGACGCCGACGAGACCCACGCCGACGACGCTCGATCCTCGATCTGAGACTGAGAGAGCAGAGACCCAGAGAGCAAACCAAAAACACGAAGGAAAAAAAAGAAAAAAAAAAAAGAGAGAGAGGAAAGGGAGAGGCGATACAGACCCATGCAGCCACGCCGACGAGACCCACGCCGACGACGCTCGATCCTCGATCTGAGACTGAGAGAGCAGAGACCCACTCGGCCACTCCACTCACGGACTCACCCATTTGGCATTTTCTAAGACTCACCCATTTTCTAGTACGGAGTACCCACACCGGCGAGACTCGAGAGTCACGAGACCCACTTGCCGCCGCCCACGCCGGTTGCTCGATCTGCTCAGCCTAGCTTCGTCGCTCCAGCCTTCACAGTTCACAGGTACTTACCCTTATCTTTTCCTTCAACTTCAAAATGTTTCTGTGATCTGAGAATCTGAGATTGCCTTATGGACTTGTGGTGTTGGTGATTGTGATTGTGAATTGAAATATTGAATATTTGTGAATTGTGGTGCTGGTGATTGTGATTGTGAATTGGAACTAAATGTTGGTGATTGTGAATTGAATATTTGAATCTGTGTTGCTGGCTTGCTGCCTGTGGTGTTTTTTTTTTTTTTTTTTTTTTTTGGCTTTTTGGCTTTATGATTTTGTCTGTGTTTGCGACTCTCTCTCTTGTTTATATAGATAAGAGAGAGACAGAGAGACAAAGAGTGAGTTTGTAGAGATTAGTTTTTTCCTTTGTTGACTGTTAGTTGGGTATAATAGGGACAAGTGAGGTTGGGCAACAGGCAAGTGACAAAAAAAGAAGAAGATAAAGTTAAAAACTTAAAGAAAAGTTTTTGTTAGTAGTGCGGGAATAAATTTATAGTGTTGGTAGTGGATTCATTAGGTTAGTGGGTCAGTGTCAAAAAGATGGAGACAACCCAAAGACATAAATTATAAATAAGGCCGACCGACCAAACACAAAGACATAAATAAAGTTAGACCAAATACCAACAAAAAAAAATCATATATTATAGAAAATTGTCACACAAATTTAAAAAAATAACGGTGATTCTTGGTTAATAGTTTATTAATACTATATGAATGCGTATTTGAAAAAAAAATTTTCGCTTATCTCTGGCCCCCCCCAACTTAAAATCCTGCGTTCGTCCCTGACTGTAGTAGGAAGGGATTCTTTCTTTTATGTGATCCATTTTGAGAGTATGGAAGACCTGGAGTATATGTGTTCGGAGGGGCCTTGGTCTATAGATGGTGCGTTGCTGGTTCTGGAAAAATGGCGTCCAAATCTGGTAATGAGTAAATTGCATTTAAATTTTGTGTCAATTTGGGTTCAACTTCATGGTTTACCTTTAGAATATCATTATCCAGAGTTAGCTGAACGAATGGGTCAAATGATAGGAGCTTTTGAGAAAATTGATTGGGAAGATAGGCTTCCTAGGAACTTAAGGTTCATGAGGATAAAAGTGCGATTGAATCCATGGATGCCTGTAGTCTCGGGGTTTATGCTTCGTTTGGATGATGGCACTGAGACTTGGGTACAATGCAGATATGAGCGAGTGCATAAACTTTGCACTAAATGTGGACTCATAGGACATACTAGAAGTCAATGTAGTGAAAGCATGGATGAAGTGGAGCGTATGCTTATTCGTCAGAGGCAGAGGATTCAAAGGCTACATCAGGTTCCTTATGCTTATGATTCTCTGGAACCTCATTTTCATAATGAATTGAAAGCTTATTTTAATAAGAGGAGGTGCTGGAATACAAGAGCTAGATATGGGTTTGTAGATGTTGATAATCTCTCTCAGGAGCATCCCTCGCATGTTACTGTGGACCCTGAACCACAGCTGATCCCTGCTCCTAACCCCAATCCGAGCAACTCTACAGCCCCCACACCACACCCCTCATCTCATCATCTTGACTTTGGGCATGCTTCTCTTCATACAGCCATTCATTCCTTGTCTATCAACAGAGGTAATGTTCCACCAAATCCTGTAAACTCCCCAACTTCACCTTTTGATACCTCACACATTCAAAACCTGAACCTAAACCTGCATGCAGACCCTCCTTTAGAGCCTAACCCAAGTCTAAATCCTAATACTAGCATGCATGCAACCCAGGAGAATCAGAATAATAATTCTCTGCATGAGATGTGGGTCAATGGTACAGGTCCGTTTGTGACAAATGGGGAATTAAGGGAGGTCACAGGGTCTTCCTCAGCTACTGAAAGTGATTCGGAGACGGCTATGCTATTTAACTTAGATCGACTCAATGATAATCGTCCAGAGTGGTTACGTGGGAATGCATGGGAAAGGGGTCAAATCCCAGAATCTCCTGATAGACTTAACAATCTTGTGGTCAATAGAGAGGAAAGGGACAGATTACAGGCTGCTGTTGGAAATGTGCAAAGTGGGCCCTCTTCTATTTCTGCCAGTGGCTCGGCCCAATATCAAAGCCCAACTCAGAATTTGCATGAACTTCACACTATACCCAACCTGAACCACTCAGTCAGTCTTGATACGGGACTAGATGTTATTAGGAATTCAAAGGTCTCAGACACTGCTTCCAGTCTTTCTTCTTCTGCTTCGGCTAGGACTGATCCTGGCGTTTGAGGTCATTCCAAAAAGAGATTTGGTACTGAGCTGGGCAGGATTGGGAGGAACATTAGGCAGAAATTGCTATGTGGGTCTTTCTCCAAAGAAGGTACCATCTACTCCTTTCTCAATCAAAATTGTTCTTATAATCCTTGTCATATTACGAATGTTGAGAATTTCCTGTGTAATCCAAAAGGTTGTTAGGAAGCTGGCCTTAATCAGCTTCCCCAACAACAATGAGGATCATGAGCTCGAACTGCAGGGGTTTGGGCAAATCCTCTGCAGTTCTTTAGTGCAAGAAAAAAGTCCTTGAATTAAAACCTGATTTTTTGTTTCTTATGGAGACTCGTCTAATTAGTGGTAAAGGGAAGGAAGTATGGGAGAAATGTGGTTTTTCTGAGGGGTGGGAGGTCTCTAGGGTGGGGTTGAGTGGTGGTTTTATTTTAGCTTGGGTACCTAGGCAAGACCTGAGGGTGGTGTTTGATTCACAAAACCTCATACATATAAATTTAATGGATGATAGAGGCAGCCCCCTCTCCATCACTTTTGTCTATGGACATCCTGATCATTCTAAGAGAGGGGTGGTGTGGCAGCAATTAAAAACTTTAAAACAATGGGCTCATCCTAGTTGGCTCTGTATAGGGGATTTCAATCAAATCCTTAATAAGGAGGAAAAAATCTCTTTTAAAAGTGGGACAATTCCTGGAGCTGAGGAATTTCAGCAAGTTCTAAGGGATTTGCAATTATGTGATTTAAGTGCCTCGGGTCAGAGATTTACATGGATGAATAAAAGGGAGAATGAAGATTTTGTCATGGAAAGGTTGGATAGAGCTTTTGGGAGTGTGGGGTGGGTTAATCAATACCCTTTCTATTCCCTTAAGAATCTTCCGATAGTTCGATCTGATCATGGCCCAATTCTGCTGGACCTGGAAGCTCAATCACCCTTTAGAAAGAGACCTTTTAGATTTGAGCTTATGTGGTTAAACCATGAGGATTGTACAGAGATGGTGTAGCATGCTTGGGATTTGCATTCCATAGGGTCAAGAGCTACTCAACTGAGGAACAAATTCATTAATGTTAAGTGTAAGGCCATAGAATGGAATAAAAAAGTCTTTGGTAAAGTGGAAGTTGAAATTAAGAGGAAACAATGTCAATTGCAACAGTTACAGGACTCCATTGTGACTAGTGAAGATGTTAAGAAGGAGAGAGCCTATAGAGAGGAATTGGAGGAACTTCTGAACAAGGAGGAGTTGATGTGGGCACAAAAAGCTAGAACAAACTGGTTTTTACATGGGAACAGAAATACAAGATATTTCCAAACTGTGGTTAGACAAAGGAGGTCCAGGAATAGAATTCTTCAAATTAAGGATGAACACGGGAGCTATACTGACAATCATGAGGATATTAAGCAGATCTTTATTGATTCTTTCCAAAGAAATTTCAGCTGTGATACCAATTTAACTGTGGAGAGTATTATACAGGAAATCTGTGGGCTTCCTATCCCTTCTCTCACTGATCAGCGGGTTCTTTCTCTCAATAAGGGTATATCCAACATTGAGATTGAAGAGGCAGTTTTTCAAATGGGACCTCACAAGGCCCCTGGGCCTGATGGTATACCTGTTTTCTTCTTTCAGAACTTCTGGTCCATTATTAAAACTGATGTGTGTAATGCTATTCAAGCTTTCTTCCATTCTGGTTCCCTTCTTAAAGCTTTTAATCATACTTTCATAACTCTCATCCCTAAACTTCCTAACCCTGAAGAAGTGTCCCATTTTAGGCCTATCAGTCTATGCAATGTGTTTTACAAAATTATTTCAAAGGTTCTTGTCAATAGACTGAAGCCTATTATGGATAGTATTATTACCCCCTTTCAAAATGCTTTTATCAAAGGTAGAAATATCACTGATAACATTCTTTTGGCCCATGAAATCATTGATGTGGTTAGGAAAAAGAGGGGGAAGAGGGATAGCTATGGGGTTTTGAAAATTGACATGTCAAAAGCCTATGATAGGGTCAATTGGAATTTTTTGAAGGCTGTTCTAACTGTTATGAGGTTTAATCCCAAGTGGGTTAGGTGGATCATGGAGTGTGTTACAACAGTTGAGTATACCTTGTTGATAAATGGAGGTATGACTAGGTCCTTCAAACCTTCTTAAGGTCTTAGACAAGGAGACCCTTTGTCTCCATATCTTTTTCTCATGTGTGCAAATATTTTATCCATTTCTTTAACCTATGCCGAGGCTCTAAAGAAAATCAGAGGCATTAAAGTTGGCAGAAATGGCTTGGTTTTCTCCCACTTATTGTTTGCTGATGACTCCTTGTTATTTTTCAGGAGAGATAAGAATTCTGTTCAAAATCTCAAATCTATCCTGGAATGGTATTGTTCTATCTCTGGTCAATCTATAAATTTGGCTAAGTCTAATATGTTCTGTTCTCCTAACATGCCAATGGAGGAGCAGGTAGAACTTGCTAGTTCTCTCAAGGTCAATTTGGTTCAACAACCTAGCAAGTATCTTGGTGTCCATTTCAAACTGAGAGGTAATAGGACTGCTGATTTTCAATTAACACCAATAAATACAAGTAATTTGACATACAAATATGACAGATTTAAAAAGTAATATAAAATTGTGATATAATATATTAGGTGGCATGTATTTATTGTGGTGTACTGGGTTACTAGGTACTCCTAGAGTACAATAAATGCGTACTCTTTCATCTCACATGAATGATAGATCTCACCATGAATTTAATTAGTAGGACCCACCATTCAAGTAAGTGAAGAGAGTACACATTTATGGTACTCCGGAAGTACACAATAATTTCTCCTATACTCCATAGTTGATGTCATTTTAAATATGTAAGATCAAGTTTCAAAAAAAAAAAAAAATGTAAGATCACAATATGTCATATTAGCAAGAGTCCATATTTGGTAAAAATGAAGTGTAAAAGTAAAATAAGTGGGTCAACTCATGTGACCTGTAATTGACACGCGTGTAAAAGTAAAAGTAGTAAAACAAAACACACAATATGGTAACCTAAGGAAAACTAATGGAGCAACTTGTCCCAAAGTAAAAATCATTGGGGGGAAACTTTCTTAATTAAAAAAAATCCACATAGCATGAAATGTTACTACAATTTTAGGAAAAACATTTTCCTAGACTTTACACCCCATAGACAACTCACAGATAAAACCTTTCACTACACTAGAATGTCTGGACTTTTCAACTCTATGGAATGCCTTTATGGATGATGCACTCATGATCTTGGCGGTAACCTTCAATTGACGTCAAGAACTTTTTGAAGTTTTTCTTCACAGCTGTAAGTTGTGGTGACGGAACTATAGTTGGACTAGGGGAGGCAGTGGCCCCCCTTAAATTTTTTCAAATTTTTTTTAGTGTATATATATGTGTGTGTATTAATTTTAGCAATTTGTTTCAATAAATTTGCACTTTGCCCTCTCAACAATATTATTGATCTTTTTAAAGGCTATAAAAAATTTTATTGATCTAAAATTTGAAATAAATTTAACAAGCTTAACAACAAAATTTATCAATAACAAACTTAAGCCCAAACAACACCCCAAAACAAACCCACGCAAGCCACAAACAAAAAATAAAATAAAATAAAAAATTCCTAAGCCAATTCTAACTAGTCTAAGTAAACACCCACACACATTTGACAACACACAAGACACCCAAAAAAAAAAGTAAAAAAAAAAGCTTAACTTTCTAAGTTGAGAAGTGCTAGATCCACAACATTTTCACAACAAATCACATACAGTAAGTTGTAATTGATTCTAATTTGAATCCATAACTTAAATTACTTTTTAGCTCACTCATAATAACCAATAATAATTGTGGGGGTAAAAGCCCAACAGTATGTATTGGGTCTAGGGCCCTATTTGAAGATTACGGTGTGTCCGAAGAGGGGAAGATGATTGAAAAGGATTCCATGTGGGAGAGATACCTGGAAATGATCGAGGAATATAGTCCGAAGAGATCATCAGTAGTCCGAAGAGTGTATTCTCCTCGGATATAAAGAGTCTCGGTCAAGCAAATACCTAGGAGGTTCGAGTGATCTTCCTAGCGATTCCAATGATAAGGATAAGTTTCGAGCATGTATGCAGATGATAAGAACGGAGAAATATCTAAAAGAAAAAGCTGCTACCACCGTGTTTAATGCACTGCAGCAACTTTTCTGGCCGCATTTATGTGGATAAGACTCATGAACAGTGCAACCTCAGCTACCACCACTCATGGAGAACTAAAGAAGATACCTGATGTGATATGTACTCAAGTGAATGCTTAGATGAAAAACAAGTGTACGATGAAGATGGTTTAGAAGAAGACTATATAAATGGAAGAGGCCTCTGATGAAGAGGGATCGGAAAAAAGAGAAGAAGAAGAAGAGAACGATTTTACTATAGCTCTAAGAACTGTATTCACCTTTCAATCAATAATATACCTCTTCGAACATCAATTTGTTTAGCTTTCAAGTGTGTTTTTACGTTGATTCATCCTTTAATATCTTAATTAACTGTTGTTTACTTCACGGATAGCCAAGTTCTTTCACCCACACTCTACAAATTCATTGTAGTGAGCTTATTGGGCTCCAATCCCTTACCTTTTGGGCTTGAGTTACAAATTTTGGCCCTACAATAACCTATCACTTACGATTTGTTGTAAAAATATTGTGGACACAGTATTTCTCTTCTAAATGAATGCTTACTTGGAGTTTCAAAAAAAAAAATTGTTTATACTTTTGCCCCCCTAACTCTATGTCCTAGCTCCGTCCCTACTAATGCTATGGTTTCAGCTTCTTCAAATATAGTTGAAACTCTCCAATATGATGAATTCAAAAAAATATTGGTAATACAACCCTAGCTAGTTGCACAAATGGAGCTTTTATTTCTCTTAAAAACCTTATAAAAATGACTTATAATGTCCCTTTTATAACGCAACAAACGGAGCTCAAATTGGACTTAAAACAAAAAAGTTATTGAGCTTTTTGTGTTGATGAATGTTTGTTGTCTCGCTGGAACCAAGTGGATTCAAGCCTAGAGTCAAGGAAACAAAAACCTCACATTTGAGGTGCAATTGATCGATTGGAATCAAGGCTGGAAAGTGCAAACGAGCTAGTATCAACGTTGGAGTTAAGGTCACTAATACTTAGCTTTTCTTACACAACTCTTAAGTAGGTTTTGTCACTTCAATTAGATCTTCAATTACCATTTTTAGACACAATAAAACTCACAATTTGACACAATTTTCCAATACTAAAACATAAAGACCTAATAGCATCTTAAGTTCTAAACCATTCTACGAACACTTGCAATTTATCCTCTTTCGTCAACATCCATTCATCCAACAATAACGTCGTTTTGAAAGAAAATTATAGGAAAAAAAAAAAAAAAAAAACCTACTTTTGACTAGTTAATAATGGGAAAATTATTTGAGTATAATATAAGAGACACATTGACATATATATATATATATATATATATATATATATATAAAATTAAAGTCAAAATTAAGAAAAAATCTAATTATATTCTAAATTGGATTTCAATTGTTGTCTAATTTTGTGTCATGTGTCTTATTTAAGTTTTTAAAATTTTTATTTTAGGTGAGTTAGTGTTATGCAAAAGACGAAGAGTCTAATATAAAGAAATCATTAAAATAATCCAATAAAAAAATAGTAAACTCATGTGTATATAAAAAAAAAAAAAACTAAAAAAAAATAAAATAAAAGAGAAAGAGAGAGAGTAACACTCATCTATGATTTTAAAAATGTGTAACTTATACATTATGTATTATTTGAATACATATACATGTATACTTGTGATGATTTTTTATTGAAATGTAAACTTATGCATGAATTATCCACTAATTGTTATAGAAGTTGAGGATGTAAATTATAATTTAAAAAAAAAAAAAAAAAAACTAGTTTTGAAGCATGTGTTAGCCAATAAAAAGATTACAATTATTGATAGAAATAGAATTTATTTATAGTTATTTAATTATTAGATTTTCTAGAAATTATACTATTAAATGTTTCAAAATATTCACATATTAATACTTTAGTTATGTTCCTGTCACTTTTCTCATAAATGCTATTTTTTATATTTTACTGTCAAAGATCGCATAAATAAAAAAAATGTAGTATTTGTTATATTAAGTAGATAATATACCCCCTCAAAAAAAAAAAAAAAAAGTAGATAATATAATTTTTTTGCTATATTTTATGTCAAAATCTAAATACATGATTTTTTTTATATATAAATTAACTATAATAATAACGTAGATCATATTAGACTTTATACAAAAAAGAGCTTCAATATCACAAGCGTAGTTTATAAAGATAAGTATATATTGTGTACAAAAAGAGGTCTAAAAAAAACGAATGTATCCATATCTATACCTTTGATCTACAAAAGGGAAGACAAATTGATAAATAATTGAGTACTAATTATGTCTCTATCTGTCTTTCATGATTTTCAAATTTTCGTTTTTTTTTTTTATCTCTAGGGAAGTTTTCAAACACATGTACATATATTTTTTTTTTGAGAAACAAGACCTTGCATTTCAATCAACTAGGCCAATAAACTCGGCCTCTAATACAGAAGTAATATCTAGTGGTACATCTTCCATCCAGACTTGATAATGGGAAATAGAGTTTGCTCTTCTCGCTAAAGCATGAGCTACAGTGTTACAATGCCTACGAATATAGGAATAATGTATCTCTGAGAAACAAGAGGCAAGATAACGTATGTCCTTAACTAAATGACCAAAATGGGATAAAGTGTACGAATTATTTTGGAGGGCTGTGATGAGAACTTGCGAATCTCCTTCAAGAATCACTCGATCAAAACCTGTCTCCAAGGCCAAAAGTAAAGCTCTCCTAGCTGCCATTGCTTCGACCTCAATGGCTGTGAAAGGAAGCGTAGCTCTTTCGGTGAGTGAGACCATAGCTTGACCATTGAAGTTCCTAAGAATCACGCCCAGTCCAGTGCACTGCTCTGCTTCAAACATCGCTCCATCGAAATTCAGTTTGTAAAGTGGACGATCCGGAGGAAGCCATCTCGTTGGTGGGCATCTCGCTGGAATAGTGTGAGATGTGTTGTGGAGTGTGAATTCCCACAACCTATCCTTGGCTTGATGCAGCACCTGATCAAGGGAGATGACTAATTTTCCAAGTCTGAGGTTATTTCTTCGATTCCATAGAGCCCAAATCACCATCGAAAAAAGAGCCGGGTCCCTGTTTTCTGCAAAAACACAACCGGTTAGATCAATAAAAGTTGTTGTCTGGCAAAGACTGTTGTGATTCCACAAGGGAACTTTAATTTCCTTCTTTCTTTTCTTTCTCTATCAATTTGGTCATGACTTTTTTTTTTCCCTTATCTCTAACTTTGATTCTATGTTTGTGTTCATCTATAGAGAGAAGTCTAACTATCGTGTTTATGTCCATCAATAGAGTAGGTGGCTGATCAAAAAAGCCAACAAAGAGATAAGATCAAATAAAATAGGAGTAAAAGACAAAACAATTCAGTCTGCTTATATGTTAAGGATAAAAATATTAAGAAGGTGCTAAACAAAGTTGATAAAAAAAAAAAAAAGTGCTAAAACAATAAACAAATAACAGATAAGGTGCTCGGACAAAAGCACCATCCACATGTGCATTTGCACTTTTTAATATAGGTAATAGAAAGTGGATCGAAAACACTATTTGAGCATTTAAAGCTACAAGGCACTAGAAAGATATAGGAGGTGTTTGGTAAATTTTTTTAAACAATAATTTTTAATTTTTAAATAATATTTTACGTATTTCAACATACTTTTTCAACTACATGTATTTTTAAAAATATTTTTAAACAATAATTTTTAATTTTTAAACATATATACCAAAGATGCCCTAAAATTCGTTTTTTCCACAAAAAAAAAAAAAAAAAAAAAAATGCCATATGCAGTATGCACTCTATCCCAATTTGGTGCCACTTTTTATGTCAACGAATCCAAATTACCATTTTGGCCATTCTCCATGTATTACAAATCTCTCCAAATCTGACCTCTCGATCTCTTTCTCTCGCAAATCTCAGTCCTGTACTTCCAAATCAGAAGCAATCCCATCATTAGAATTTCAACTCAGCAAAAAAAAAGTAACAAACAAAAAATGGAAGACGACAACAACAACAACAATCAGAGCATGATATCGCGAGAGAAGCTGGACCAAGCCGCCAGCTGGGTGAGCTCCACCGTCGTCTCCGCCTTCTTCTCTTCCCTCGAGCGCTTTTCCTGTGTCAACGTCGCCACCACCGACCCCGATGACGAAGAAGAAAACGACACCAATCTACCCCAAAACGACACCCGAACCCACCTCCAAAACGGCATCGTCAATGTCAATGTCCAACAACCAAACGACGTCACCAAGCTCCCCGTCTGATTCATTCTCATCAATCTTCTTCGGTATTCAATTCCCGCGTGCTTATGTAAAAATGTTTTAGGGTTTTTTTTTTTTTTTTTTTTGTTGGTTGAATCAAATTATAAGAGCTTGAAATAGATAATTGTGCCTGAAAATATATCCATATGAATGTGTTCTTGTGTGGATAATTGAAATTTAGTTTATTTTCTGTGCATTTAATCCAATGCTATAGAAAATTTTTTATGCTTTTTAAGTTAATTGATTATTGGGGTTTTTTTTTTCTTTATTCATAATTGTACATGGTTAATGTTTGTTGAACAAATTAGGAAGCAAATCCCTCATTTTAGTGAAAAGCTTAGTCTTTTAAATGTTTGATTATGAAAGTTTAGGGTTTTGCTTTTTTTGTATTGGTGGTTTGTTTGGCTGGCATTGGCAGCATGGTTTGGAGCTCTCAAATTGAGATCAAATAGGATTCAAGGCTTCAGTTCATATTTTTGATTCAAAACCTATTTTCATGGTGCCAAAGGGATTCGATTTTTAAGCTCCTATTGCTTGCTGTAGGCACCAGATTCGTCAAACAGGGCACTGGTGTTAAATTAGATGATTTATATTTGTGGGTCTAGAATTTTCTGACTAAGGCTTTGTTGTTGTTGTCGTCGTCGTCGTATATTTGTGGGTCTAGAATTGTGCTTAACTTTTGGGGTTCTAATATTGGTTTGGACTTGTTATTGTAGAATACCTATTAAGTTAAAGGGATTGTTTGGGAAAGTTTAACAAGACTTCTATAACACTAGCCATGCTATATGGTGTTGAAAGCTGGGCTATAAAATATTTTATGCGTATGAAAAGAGCATAAATGAGATGAGAATGTTAAGATGGATGAGTGGAAATATAAGGAAAGATCATACAAAATGAAGAAACTCAATTAAAAATAGGGGTGACTCTCATGAATGAAAAAATGAAGGGGGGGGTGGTGGGCCGGGGGGGGGGGGGGGGGGGTGTGGTGTTGTATTTGAGATGGTTTGGTAATGTGCAAAGCAATTAATGCAGTGTGCTAGTGAAGAAAAATGATTTATTCAAGTCAAGAGAATGAAAAGAAGTAGAGGAAGACAAAAAATGACGTGCTAATTAAGGAGGTGATATATAGTATGATTTTGGATAGGATAGAATGACGGAAAAGAATCTATGTGAATGACTCCAATTAGTTTATTGATACTATTGAACTGGGTTTGGTTGTTTGCCTTGAGTTTTTCTCTCTCTCCTTTTTCCCCCCTTCCCTTTTTCTTTGCTGAGAAACATGTTTGCTTTTGTACTTTGTGTGGAACCCATATGAAGTTCCTCTTAGTGCCTTGATGATCTTCAAGTTGCATATATGGTTATTAGAATGCAATCCTTCATCCAAAATGAGATAAGTGTTTTGATGCTTAGTAAGACTTTTATGTACATATTATCTTTGATTTGGAGTTGATTATATTAATTTTATATATAAAAAGTAATGGGATTAATTTTTCCTAGTTTATATGATGTTAGAGGACAGGAATGCTTACATAATCTGTAAGTGTCACTACACGTCATCCTTCACACGAACGACTAGTATCACTAATATTCTTATTCTTCTTTAATGTATGGTGTTAGCAACCACTTGTCTATTTAGTTCAGCTTTCACATTTGTCCTAGCAGATGTCAAAAGTTCCGTGTTCAAGTTGCTGTTGGTGTAACAGAGTAACTGCAACTTAAAACTTATGCATTGATTAGGAGGCTCCAGAACCTGTCTTTTTGTTTCTGAAAGAGAAAAGTAAAATAATAAAAAAATTAGAACAGAAAAGAAAACAGTATAGGCTAATTAAGGGTGATAATATTCAATAAGTAACTCTTATTAGGATTGCCTTTTGAGAATTTTTTTCATGGATTAATTTGTTCTGATGACACCTAAAACTTTCTAGGATAGTTACATCAGCTCAAGACTCTTCCAGAAAGCAAAATGTTACTTCTTGAAATATTTCTTTGGAAATGGCAAGAAAAAAGTGCTGCTTTTGAGAAACAGTATCATGCTAATCTTTTAGTTAATTGCAGATAATCTGCTACTTGGTGCAGTAGTTTCTAGTAAAAACTTGATTGAATCTGGTGACAGTGAGAGTTGTTTGTACTTGATGTC
The DNA here is from genome assembly GCA_032727855.1 of Quercus ilex subsp. ballota. Classification (NCBI taxonomy): domain Eukaryota; kingdom Viridiplantae; phylum Streptophyta; class Magnoliopsida; order Fagales; family Fagaceae; genus Quercus; species Quercus ilex. The sequence continues at coordinate 32,479,098 of CM064909.1, forward strand.
CATATCAAATTCCTTCTTAGTTTATTATAATAGTAGTATGAAATAACATAAAAATTTTCAATTACACTCTTAGATAACACAAGTTGATATCAAAGACAAATTTACTTTCCAACTGCTCTGTTAAGAAGCTTTGATTGAGAACATCTTTGGTGATTTGTTTTTCATCTTTTACTCCCTTCTTATATTATGATCAGTAAGTAAAGAACTTTACTAATAGAGAAAGCTTGCCAGAAAATCTTTCCTTTCAGAGAATATATAGAAAACTAATCAAGAGGAAAATATATATGCATCTATTTATTTACAAGGTGAAGAAGTTTCAATTGCATTGCCATATTTAAAACTTTACAGCAAGCGCATGATTCTCATCTCTCTCTCTCTCTCTCTCTCTCTCTCTCTCTCGCATGTTCATCTATATATTCTACTGCTTGCTCCATAATGTATTTGCTACTTTTTGTTAGTCTGAAAGTACACACATTATAAACAGGGGTTTAACTTTACCAGCATTGTTAATCTTCATGCTCCTTCCAACAAAGCAGCATGACTATGCAACGTCTGATAATGTAGAACTTTGTTTTCTTCTCCTTCAAAGTTCTCGCCTTTGGTACTCTCACCTTGGTTTGCCTTTGTGGGTAAGAAGTAGACAATTCCATTACCTTTGACTTTTCTTCTTGGTTTCTTCTGCTAAACCACCTTGACTTTTCAGGATTGTCTTCTATGTAGAAATCTTTTTATAGCACATGTAGGAATCTTTCACAGTACAGGAGTTACTACGGTTTGTTTCAGTTTTTCTTAGACGTCGGTAAATAATTGGTTTGTTCTGGCAAATGGCAATCCCAGAGCAGAGCTCATTTTCTGCTTCCAAATGCTTTTACAAATGCTGTCCTTTTACTTACGTGGCTTATTATCCGGAATTTAAGGAGAAATTATTAGAACCTCCGGGAGGACTGCTGACTTGGTCCTCCCAGGTCCTACCAACCAATAAAAATATGACAGCTGTAAAAAAAAAGATGAGTCAGCTTCCACTAACACACTTGCAAAGAAACTTAAATGCAAAACCAAACCCACCGGAAAAAATGGTTTCAAACAAAAAAACCCACGGGAAAAAATCAAACCCATTATCTGCATCTTTCTTTTTCTCCCTCTCTCTATTTCGCTATTTCCCCACTCTCTTCTCAATTGAAAATTAAAATCCCTAGAAGTCTAGGCCGTGGAGCGCAACGCAGTGACAGTCAACAGAGGCTCTCAGAACTGAGACGCCACAAGCTCCAGGGCGGCCGGTTTTGGTATCAGATTCGGTGGGGTGGGGGGAGACAGATTTGAAGTTTTGGGTTCTTTGCTGAGATGGAACCCATGCCCAGTTCAATCTCAACATTGATTGTGATGGTGAGATGAAGGTGCAGAGCGATTTTTTTTTTTTTTCATCATGGTTTTATTTTAAGAGCAAAGTCAGCGGCAAACTTGTTGGAACTTGGGAGAGGAGATTTTTGCATTTGAGTGTTGCTGGGTTCCTTTTTTTTTTTTTTTGAGAAACTGTTGCTGGGTTCCTTGATTTGAAAGTTGTTGTCATTATTTATTTGTTTTTATGGGAAACGTTGTTGTCATTTGTATAAGGGAATATGAATAAAACATCAGAATCATTATCCCAAAATTATCAAGGAGGTCTGAATTACTCCATCTAATTCAAATATTTGCTTTGTGTTCATTCTAAAGGCATACACCAAAGATAAGGATACGGTTTTGTACATACCACTAACTTTGATTGATTTTCATTTTCTTTTTTCCAAATTAACAATATTGAAGAAATGGCAAAGATTGATGTTCGAAAGTTTGAATCAAGATTGTATCAGTTATATTCGGTTGTGGGTTTGCTGCTGGCTTTGAAGAATTGGTTTTGATGCTAATACCGAAATAGAGTTAGGGAGAAAAAGAAAGATGAAGATAATGGGTTTGATTTTTTCCAGTGGGTTTTTTTGTTTGAAACCATTTTTTCCGGTGGGTTTGGTTTTGCATTAAGTTTCTTTGCAAGTGTGTTAGTGAAAGCTGACTCATCTTTTTTTACAGCTGTCATATTTTTATTGGTTGGTAGGACCTGGGAGGACCAAGTCAGCAGTCCTCCCGGAGGTTCTAATAATTTCTCGAATTGAAGTCAACTGTCTCCTGAACAAACTAATTTGATTGATCTTTCCAGTATTTATTGCTAAAAAAACATATTGACCGCCTAAACTTCTACTCCCTCCGTCCCATATTTCTTGTCCTGTTTGAAAAGTCAAATTTTTTAAGGGAACATCATTTATTATCTTGTCTGTCTTTTAAAAATATATAAGTTTCCAAAACTACCCTTAAATAAATTTACCAAAAAATTTTCTTTTCAAATACTTTGTAGTAGTTTTGAAAATAAAATAGGGGTATAATAGGAACATTAATAAATTAATGACTTTTATTTTTAGAAACATGACAATATTTTGGGACATCCCAAAATAGAATAGAGGACAAGAAATATGGGACGGAGGGAGTAGTTATGTTTGGTTAGGGTAAAAAGAAAAAGGACAGAAAAGGGGAGGAAAAATAAGAGTTTTTCATTGATTGGTTGATGAGAGAAAGTGGAGGGGGAAGGAAAATGGGGCGGGTGATTTTTTCCTGAGCCCACAAACTTCAATCCCCCCAATTCGAGAGAAAAGTAGTGTGAAAATGTGAACAATAAAGGGATTTATTATTTTGCCCTTTAAAACCCATTTGACCAAACATAGAGGATAATAAGAAATTAACATTTTTTTTATCCTTTCACTTTTTTTTATTCTCTCATTGTTTCCATCTACCAAACACACAAGGTATGAATATTAGGAATTATCCTAATGTAGCTTCCTTAAAAAGAGAGATTAATTAAGAACGTGCATCGGAATGATCTAAATTAGAGATTGGGAGGAGATGGCTTTTCCACTCTTTACTTGTTTTTATTTTTTACAACTAGTCCACAAAGTTTGTCTAGAGAAATTTGTGGAATTGAACTTCAAAATCTATGTTCCTAATCCTATAGCCTAGGAGCGTATCAATTGGCTTTTAGAACTCTGTTCTTGAGTCTTCATTTTTTTTTTTTTGGTTGAATTTTTCTAGAGTCATTTATAGGTTGAATGTGTTTGATCTCTGATGCATTACTATTTCACGAATACTGCTAGTGCTAGTGCTAGTGCTAGTGCTAGCTGTTAACACTATCCTAGAGTTCATAGAACTCTTTCCCCTGTTAAAATTTGGAAATTTTAAGAAGAGGATATCATCGTAATTGTTACAAATCCTGTACTAGGATTGTATATAGTAATTTTAGTTTTTAGCTTTTACGGTTTTACCTCTCCTTGAACAAGTTTCTCCTCTTTGTTAGGTTAACTGGCTGTGTTCATTTAGCATAAATAAGTCTGTGAAGTGTGAACTATTAAGCATATTGAATCAACTCCATTTGGTTAGCTATGACTATTTTTTAACATTAACTAAATTAGCATAAGCCATTATAGCCAAATAGCATGTACATTATATAGTCAAGGTGAACTAGTATATACACTTTTTCCTTCTAGAGTGTGATGTTAGTTCAAATTATAGACTATTAATGCCTTTGATCATCTAAAATCATTGGTGTCCTAGATGGTGGTGTTGTCAAATTATGACTTAGCTCACCTGAGTGTTTGTAGCTCTTCATCACCATTTAAGCTTTTCAGGCATTGATTCTTTAACAAGTAGAAGAATTATTATAGATACACTCAAGTAAGATAGCCACAACTAGTTGCCCGTCCACCCTCTATCCCAGATTTGGGAGTGTTATTTATGACTTATGAGGGAAGATAAATAAATAAATAAAGGAATGAGAATGGAATGGATTCAATGGAATGAAATTGTTTTCTTTTGTCCAATTGCTTTGTTCTTGTCAACAATAGAGGAAAGATTACATTTCTTTTATTTCTTTAAAATACATATAAAAACAATAAAATGAACACAATGCTGCAATTTATTATTCCTTTCGTCTTACCTTTTTATTTATTTATTAAACTTCAAAACATAAATATTTAAAAAAAAAAAAAAAACCCTAAGGGGTACCAAAGAATAATGATGAGTATATATCAATAAATCCAAAAAGAAGAAATGAAAAGAAAAAATTTATATAAATTATATGAATTTATGATCTTATTGTTGTAATTTGCATTCTAAATAACACTGTTAATTCTTTTAAACTTTTGTAATTTTATTTAATTGAAATTTACCACGTGAGCATATGTGTTAGGTGATAATTAGTGTTGAGGGTCATTTTCTGAAATAGGTAGAAGGCAGCCCAACCCATAAACATGGGCAGCAAATAAACAGCAAGTTAAGAAAAAACCATTAGGCTCAAGCAGCAGGAATAATGGATCACAGGCCCTTATTTTAAATAAATGGGTCTTGAAGGAGTAAGTGGGCCTAAAAAGGCCCGGAAAGAGAGAAAACACCACCCATGGGCAGTATGTGGTATGAAAAAGAGAGAATGGGCCGCGGCAGGCGGCGCCGCAGGCCCAAGGTAATGAAAGCAAAGAAAGTAGGGGATAATGGCAAGCCCATGAACCCCAAGGATGAGAATGAGGAAATTGGGCCGAGGAAGCCCAATTGAGTAAATAAATGCCCATGGGATGCAAAGTTAGCAAATGGACCAAGGAAGTCCAAAGGAAGTAAATGAGCCTTACAAGCCCAAGTGAAAAGAAAGGGACATTGGAGCCCACAAGCGAGAACACCAGCGAACATATTAATCCACTGGAGGAAAGAAAGAAACGGCAGGCCTGAAAAAGGCCCAGCAGGAACAAATCACCGCGGCAAGAAAGGCCGAGTAGCACGGTGAGAAGTTAAGGCAACTAAAGAATTGGGCCGAAGAGAATGCAAAGCCCAGTACTCGGTAAAGTCCAGACCCTATGGGAGTGGGAAATCAGAGTAACAGATCGGAAAAGCCAAGAACGGACGACTGGCAACGCAAGCAAAATGTCCAGTACACGACAGATGCATGAACAGCAGGCAGATTTCAGACATAACCACGCGCAAGGCCCAGGCACCACCAGCCTGTACCCAGCCAATACAGGACGTGGTGGGGTCGTGGGTCAGAGGTAAGAGGGCATGGTTTGGAGGTGGGGAGAAGGGAAGGCCTGTTTTAAGGTTCCTACTCAAACTCTTTTGGGAGATACGTCCTGCTAGGATGACATACCACCCAAAAGAGGCAAGGCTGAGTTGGAACCAATAGGTGCATGCCATGAGGGATAGAGAGAGAGAAACAGCGCCGCGGCAGGAAGAGGTGCCGCGGCAAACTAACGGACAAAAGTTGTCTGTGTCTGAACTCGCAAATGGAACAGTAATGTCGGCAAGTATGCCCGAGACTAGACAAAAACGGTTAGGGGGTAGAATAGTAAAATCGGTCACGGCAGGCACTATAAAGGAAGCCTCCTGCCGTGTGCAAACACAACAAGCACAAGAGCAATACAACTCAAAGCAAAGAAAAACACTCTGTAACACACTTAGAAAAACAGAGGAACTTAATACTAAAACTACCATTGTGGAAATCACTAAGAAAAGACGAGAAAAGCAAGAAAGAGAGAGAGAAAAAAGAGAAATGTTGATGGCATGCACCGATAGGTCCCTTCCCTTCTCTCCCTCTCAAATCCCTGCTCTCTTTTAGAATCCTCCTGGGCATTGTTCATTCGGGTCCGCCTCCCTCAAACTCATTAATTTCCATGGCAGGAATTCCTTTTTTTCCTCGGAGGTTAATCCTTTTTGAGAAGAGGTGTTCTTCCTCCTTGACCTTGCCCCGCGGACCAAACTGAATTTATTCCCTTTAATTGTTGATTAATCTTTGTTACCATTTGCTTTTACTACTTTATTTGTCAAGACTATTTATGTATTGTGATTATGGGTAATTCGGTTATTCGTTATTAAAAGCATCATCTGGTCATTCGAGAATATATATATTGCTCTGTTTTTTATCAATCATGTCTGTCTGCTGCAAGCTCCTCTGAAATAGTACTGCCTGTCGCGAACACTCTCCTGGCAGACAGGGCCAGTTTGCGCACAAGCCGGCCAAGTTGAGTTCCAGTTGGACCGGTCTCGACTCCCGCAACCCAGAACATTTGGGCCTATAACACGAAAGAGGCAGCCCAGCCCAACATAGTCAAAAAGGCCCCTACAATTAGTTACTGTGCATGTGTTATGGCTTATGTCATACCTACATGATCATTTTTGTTGTCCAATAAAAATGATGAAAGTCTAATAGAATGATAGTTGAGTTATTTTGAATCTCATGAGTTTTTTTTTTTTTTTTTTCAATCATCAATTCATTATGGTACAAGTGGAAAAAATCATTTGACAACCCGGGTGATGATTATATATGTGAACCTCTTTTTTTTTTTCCTAAAAAAAAAAATTCACTAATGGTAATGGAGAGAAAAAAAAAAGATAAAAAAAAAATAAGAATAAAAGTAATCACAAAGAAAAGCATATTTGAGAGGAAAAAAAAAGGATTACTTAACAACAAGCATTGAAGGGAAGAAGTGAAGAACCTTGTACATACAATAAGACGAAAAAAAATCTTCAAACCGCTTTTAGAATAAGAGATCTTCTTTTCCATAGGAGAAAATAAGAATTCATATCTCGCATGCCTATTATTCAAAGACACTACTTTCATTCGATTAGTAATAAGTAATTATTTTGTTTGGGTGGTTCCCTCTTTATTCTATTCAATTTTTACTCCAAATTGGTTATATTCCATGAAAAAACAAGAGAAGCCAAATTTATGTTTTTTATCTTACAAGTTTTTAATAAAATTAACATTCAGTGTATTATATATGCACATTTCTTATATAAGGTGAATCTCATACGTGGGTTTCATATATAGGATCCAACTTTATATGTTATAAAAAAAATAATAAAAATAAAAATTTATATAACAATGACACTTTTTTTAATTTTTTTGGCTGAACAATGACACTTAATATAGTTAATGTATGAAATAATTTATATTTTTCCTAATACAAGCTTTTGCTCAATTTGCTTGAGGTGATAAATTGTTCTCAAGTGGTACATCACTAATATAAATAAGAGATAGAATATATTTTTAACTCTAACATCATCCGTGTGACCTCGGCTTGCTGTGAATCATCCTTTTAACGGTCAAGATTTTCCCAATCTACCTTGAAAATCCACGACATAAAGTCATAAACCCTGGCTATAAAAACCCAGACACATTTCTGTGTTAAACACCATTCATAAACACATGGTTCTGGGTTTTCTTGAATGCTGGCTTTAGGTGAGAATGGCTTTGTCTTAAACCTTGATTCTCAATTTTTTTTTCTTTTTTTTTTTTTATCCTTCCACTGTGTTGGAAATGAAGTTTATGAGATATTAATTGCTCCAGGGATGAATTTCAATATTATTTTTCCTATATCGTTCCAATTCCTGAAAGCTTTATCAGTTAAAGTTTAAAGCTTTGCATGTGGAACAGAAGGGACAGCTGAGGAGCTTTGAAATCCATAAACCCATTAGCTTAGAATTTGATTTTCATGGTTTTCTTTTGGCATTCTATTAAAAAAAGTAGTTTGTTTTGGTTGTTGCCGGTGATTGGCAATATGGGTATGGTTTAAGATTTCTCATTTTAGTTTAGGAATTTTAGAAGCTATTATGTTGCTTGTATTAATTAGCTTTTTTGGTTGTTGGTGCCAATGGGAAATCAGGGTATGGTTTAAAAAAAAAAATTAGGCTAAATATTCTTTTGGTCTTAAAATATAGCCTGGGTTCTATTTTCATCCTCAAAATTAAAAAATAAGTTTCTATATTTTAACTTTCCTCTCCCTCTTATTAAGTTCTAATTTTCAGTAACAATATAAAGCCTTGATATTTCAGGTAAATAGAATACTACAGTATTTGTCTCTAAGATATAGTGTAGGTTCTAATTTTGTCCCTAAAATATGTATTCTGAACAAAAAAATTTCAAGAAAATGGACCATGGGACGAAATGAATGGCAATACAACTTTTTTAATTTTTAGCGATGAAGATAGAACATGTACCATATACATATTTCCTTTCTTTTAGGTGTAGGAATAGCAGAAACTACAATGGTGAAAAACTGCTCAGGTAATTTTCTGAGTACCCAGAACTATTAGGGTAACCTTTGAAGATTTTAACTGGATTCTTAATGGCATAAACTAGCATAATGCTTGAGTTCTCTATCTCTTTTGATTGGTAAGTCATACAAGCACTTATTTGTAGGTTCCCAAGAATTCGTCATCCACCCAATCTTGTGGGGGAGGAAGTACCATTTGAGCCAGGCTTTGTTGGCTAGCAATAGCATAGAAGAGTTTGCTTTATCTTTATTATTTGCTCAGGTGATGTTCGGTTTGAAATTTTTTCTGGCAATTTTCTCGGGTGGTGTTTGTGGTTCAAATTCAGATTTTCGTTAAGGTGGTTGGTGTGTGGGTGTGTGTGTGTATGTATATATGCTGAACTTGACATAAGCCATTCCCATGCTTTATGTTGTTACAGATATGGCAACGATGAGCCTGGGGGTGAATTTGCATATGCTAATACCTCCATTAATGAAGAAACACTAGGACTGCTAATTGCAAAACATTAACATTTGATTACTGAATTGCTTCTAATGAAGGGCAAAGACTAACCCATCTTATTTCTTGTATGGCCATTATGGCTGGGCAAACTATTTGGTTTCTATGCTACTTCTAGAAACTCTTACAGAAGGTATTCCATTAGTTCAATGGTAAACGTGTTTTCTAATTATTCAAATCATGTTAGTTTTCTTGCATATGATTGTGAGGTGGAGAGAAAAAATGAAGAGAAAGGTCTACTTAGTTGCTCATTAAAAATTGGTTTCGGACCATTTAGTTTGTTGGCTTTAGGAGCCATCATTCTTTATCTAGTTTATGGGCTACAAGGTGTTCACTCAAAATACCTTATGTATATCTCTCTATCAGTGGATAGAAGTGAAATTTAATTAGCAAAGTAATTGTGAATACATAAGTAGTTTCCTCAAACATCCTCCATTATAGTATCTCGTTGGCTTATTAAGATCATATAGTGTTTTCTCAACCATTATTTCATGGGGTCTGCTTTGGGGCTAGAAGGTGCTCACTCAAAACAATTTTATGTATGTGTCTGTATACGCACAAAAAAAGTGGAACTCAACTAGCTAAGTAATTGTGAATGCATTACTAGTTTCCTCAGACATCCTCCCCGATGGTAGCTCATTGCACATGAAGATCTAGTAATATTTATGAACTATTATTTCCTTGGCAGGTTCTCTTTGATCAAGAGAGCATTACTGTCTAGCATGGTATGAACAACGAACTTTTTAAGTATTTGGAAAGCCTTGTTGGAAATATGTACCTTGATTGGTTTCTGCTGCCACTTGGTTTGCCAAGTTGGTTGGTATTGTTTGCACTATATTCATGAGTCATTGACAAATGCAGATTTGTCTTCAATATTGTCGTTGCTACTATTGTATGGTCAGACTCAGACATATGACCACCTATTGTATGCTATTTCATAGAGTTGAAGGTTTCTACCTTTTCCAATGGATACATTCTTTGGGCAGCATCTCTGTTTAAAGTCACGCCCTTGTCAGAAATGACTTCATCCGATGGTGAGAATTAATTACATAATTTCATTCTAGTACAGTATATGCCATAAGCAATATGCTGGCCTTAATCTTGTTTATTGGTTTTAGTCTTTTGAACTTCTTTGTGGCTATAATTTTTATGCTTGCAGTATGTACAAACATATATCTGTTTCTTCTTGATTGTGGCTGAACAAATCTGGATAAATACAGGCTGGACGAATAAGGAACCCTTCCAAAGTATGATCCTAGAAGGCTTTTGTGTAAGATTATTGATGTGGAACTTGCATTGTGTGTGGTTAATCATTACCTTGCACTCGAGGATTATTATCAATCCATCCCTCAAGAGTTTGGTGGACATAACAGATGCGGAGGAAAGATCACTGCTGGTTGTCTGGAAATGTTCCTACAGGTGTTAAGTTGGTTGGTAGTACCATTTTCTATTCCATTTTTTCTCACCAATGAACTATTAAAGGTAAAATTTCAGACATTCTTGTCACAGTCCTCACTATTCAATGAGAAATTTGGCCTTGTGATTAAAAAAAAAGTCATGTTTGTGTGTGTGAAATAATGCCGTTTAATTCTATTGCTGTTTTGGGAGTAATACAAACTCTCATTTGGAATTGAGTTCAAGTTGGTGGTGTTGTGTTCATAGATTGTTAATTTCTGTTGACAGTGTACCAAAACCACTGGATTTATAGTTTAGCGGTTCTCTCTTCTTTATAAAAAGGGGTGTGAGGTTTAATCAATACTGTATTAGTGAGAAAGAGAGGAGTTCCACGTATTTTAGAAGGACTCAATGACATTTGTCCTAAATTATAGCATGTAAGAAACTGTGTAAAATAGTTATCTAAAGCAATGATATTGTTGTCTTTAAAACAACCAAGTAGTAGAGCTACTACAAATCTTGAAGTCTTTTGTGAGGATACGTGGGAGGCTAATCTTGCTATGCAGAATATAGGAATGCAGAACACTATATTTTTGGCATCATATAGAACATAAATAGCGGTCAGGCCTTAGTGCGATGGCAAATGCCTTCGACCAAAAGCAATAGGTTGCAGGTTCGAGTCCAGGAATTAGCCTCTCTAAAAAATTGAGGGTAACGTTGCCTACCATGAATTCTCCCAAATCCTGCAAAGTGGGAGTTTTGTGCCCTAGATATATGACCTTTTTTTTTTATATAAACGCTTAAAATAGATTTGGTCCAAGGCCTTTTATGTATGTCAATGGGGAACCGCAGGTTCAGTGCTTAGTAATGTTCATAATGCAAGCTTTTATATTCAACAGCAGGCTTCAAGTACAAAGGATCCGGTTATATGGAGTTTTGGTTATATGAATCAATCAAAACCGGGTGTGGCTGTGTTTGTAAAAAGGCCTGAAAGGTTTGAAACTTTGATATCAGTGCATTTCTGAGTGTCTTTTTATGTGTTATTGGCAGTAGTTGGATAATGGAGTTGAAGTTAGTTTGTTGTGGTGTGAATGCTTGGGCTTAGTTTCGCTGAAAGCAATCAAAACTCTTCTTCTTAAGGACTTTGTGTTGAGTGATTATACAATTGATATATATATATATATATATATATATATATCCAGGTGCCCATTGCATGAGATTTTGTTTAATAGGCTTAAGTTAGCTATTCTCCTTGTGCTGTTAATTAGTAGCAGATAATGTATAAATAGCTCTAGTGCTGAACAAATACCATACTGATGACTTGGACAGAAAATGCCACATAGATCTCGAGTCTTAAGGACTTGAGTTCTACCAAATCAAAATCGAGTCTTAGGCAAAAACATTTTTGACACAGCTTTCAGATGATGAGGTTCTAAAGCAAATTCCAAACAAGGAACCCAGAGGAAAAACATCATCAAAGAACCCAAAGAAGAAAAAACATCATCAAACAACGAATTCATCAACAAACCCAGAGAAGAAAAACATCATCAAACAACGAAAATTCATCAAACCAAAGACCCAAAAAAGAAAAACCTTCGCCTGGAGCTTCGCTGCCACTGCCTCCGTCACTCCTGGGTTAGGGAGATCTGGGTTTGTCGATTTTGGTACTTGAAAAACAACAGACTTGAAGAAGAACAGGAAGAACGATTTGACGATGAAGAACAGAGGAACGATCTAACGATGAAGAACAGAGGGAAGAACAAGAGGGATCTTTCTCCCGATCGTGAAGTCACTTTGCGTCACTTGTGGCAGCAATGTCGGCGATGGGACTGAGGAGCGGCTCGGATCGTGGCTGATGCTCACGTGCTTTCAGACATCGGTGATTTCGTTAGTGATGTTCTTGACGGCCATGGCGGTGAATCCATTGAGCGCGAATCTGACTTTGAACACGATCAAGAATGCTGGGTCAGAACTCAAAAGAACGCGAGGAAGAAGTTAAAATGGTGAAACTCGAGTCTTAAAAGTGAAACTCGAGTCTTGTAAACTCAAGTTCCACGTGGATTTTCTTCCACTTCAACTCCCACCCCTTACAAATCGAGACTTAAAAACTCCAGTTTTAGACACTCAAGATACTAGTTTACAACATTATTTTGAAACATGACAATTAACTAAATTTTTTGATATTTAATGTTATTTGGAAAAAAAAAAATTCTACAAATGAGTAGGCAAGTACACAAAGTTTCTTTTTTTTTTAATTGGGAGTTGGGACAGTCTTTTGCAGTTGATATATTTATGTTAATTGCAATACTCTACAAGTGCTTGAATAATGAGGACCAAAATATACATAGCAGGGACCACAATATATTAATCAATTGCCACAAAACTTATTTCAATGTTGCAGTAAAGCGTATTTCAATGTTGCATGTAATTTTATACTCCTCTTTTTTTTTGCTGAATCTTGTAATTCTATTCTGAAAGCAATAACGATTCTACCTTTTAGTTCAATAAAAAAAAAATTAAGAACCTCGATAGAGAAGTATTTTTTAGTCACCACATTTCCTATCTTTTCCTCTGTTCACTAAACGATAGGTTCAACTTCAAACCAGCAATCAGACCCACTAACTCTCTGAATCAAAATAACAAACTCAGTCTTTTTGTCTTCCCGCGTCCTTTTCTTTCTTATTTATTTATTTATTTATTTTTAAGTTAACATTAAGCGAAACCAAATGCCCCTTTTATATGTTAACATTGATAATATTACTTATATATAGTCCTACCATAGTCACAAATTGTGCATTGGAACAAGTTGCAATTGCAGAGTTAAAAGGCAAAAAATAAAATAATAGGGGTAGAGAATCTAGAGATACAATAGACGGGAGGCATTATAAAATTGATGTCAATAAAATAATGTTAATCTAATCATAATCGATCAAATTATTGATATCAATGGTTGCACCCAAAAAAATCTCAAACTAAACTTAATGTTCTTTGTTCATAATAGAGTATAGTAATTGCCTCTACCACTCTTTGTTGAGATTTTGGAAATGATGGTTTTAAAGTTGTGGTGGGCCTTTTTCACAACTGCAGGCTAGGCTGCCTCTTGCCACGTTATGGCCTAATGGTTCTGGGTAGGAGAATTAGGACTGGATTGATTGCAACACACCCCAAGTCAGCTTGTGCACAATCTAGAGCCCCTTTACTAAAACCTTGGACACGTGCCTATGACAGAGGAAACTGTTACAAAAAAGTTATGGCAGGCAGGTGTAATATGACAATAATAAGGAGAATATGCTTATTGTCCGCCAAAAAAACAGAAAATACTAAATCATGATCTTAATAAAGGAAGAAGTAATGCAGCAATATAAATGCAACATGATTAGGATGATAACAATGAGGAAATGGAAATCACACTAATGCTTGATCAATAAAATAAAAAGGGAGAATGGTCAGTTTGCCATACTTGATTTCTTTACAGAACTAAGTTCAAGAAGGGAACCACTCTTTAATGTGGGCAATCTCACAAGGTAATCCTGCCACGGAAATTACCCACTTTGAGAGAATGGGCCTAAATGGCTTATTCTCAAATCCCTTAATTTTCATTAGAGAGTATGCTTTTAGAGGGAGAGAAGAGAACAGCCTATTGGTGCATGCCCACTATCACGCTCTTTCTCCCTCTCTCTGTTTTTCTTTCTAATTCCTTTTTCCTTTCTAAGTTTTCTATTCCATCTTTCACTCCCTTTCTTGCTTCCTTTTCTCTTTATTCTCTCTTGTACCCATTCGTTGTTGTTGTTCCTACTATGCACAACTGAGGCCCCTCTTATACTACTTGCTGTGATGAGTTTTTACTATTTTACCCCTTAACCACTTTTGTCCTGGCATGGGCATCATTCCCAGACCACCTACTGGTCTGTCAGTTGCCCAGCCATCACCACTTACTTGTGCTAGTCGTGCCACATCCCATTCCCAGACAAAAGAGTCCCATTTTGTTTTCTTGCTCACTGTGGCATTCCCATTCAGATAAGGGTGCACATTCTTTTTCATAATCCCTCATGGCATGCACCAAGTGATTTCAATTAATCTTTTCCTTTTTTGGGTGGTATGTTATCCCAGCAGGACATTTCCCCCAAAATGGCTTGAGCTGGAATCCTAGAATAGGCTTTTCCCTTCTCCCCACCACCAGACTATACCATCTTTTACCTCTAACTCATAACCCACTACTCTTGTATTAGCTTAGTACAAGTTGGTGGTGCCTGTGCCTTATGCGTACTCCACTTCCATGTGTGTCCATGGCTTGTCTGCTATTCATGCGTTTACCATGACCTGAGGGCTTGTTTGCACATTCTGCTACTCGTTCTTGACCTCTAATGGTGTAAATGAGTCTTTGAGATTTAATTCTTTATGTCTTACTTCTTTCCTGGGTTGGGTCTTGCTTAATCATGGGTCTTTCCTTCTCCAATCCGTTCCTTACCCTCTTTTGCGAGTTGGTTAAGACTTCTGCCATGCCATCTTGATATTCCTGCCATGCTATTATTTGACTTGTGCTTGCTGGGCCTCTTTTGGGCTTGCTGTATGCTTTCCCTTTGCTCAATTCTAGTAACTCAGCACTATCATTGGGCTTGTACTCATGCTGTTTTGGGCTTCCTTGTCCCATTTCATTGCTTTTGGGCTTCCTTGGTCCATTTCATTCTTTTGGGCATCCTCAACCCATTTCATTTCCCCCGGCCCATTCCAATTCTTCATTCCCATGGGCTTTTGCCAATTCTTTTGAGGTTCCTCAGCCTAAATTACCATATCCTTCACTTTCAGGGTTTATGGGCTTTTCCACCAACCCATTAGTTACTTAGTTCCTTCCTTTGGGCTCCTTCGGCCTATTCTTGCTTGCTTTCCATTTCTCATAATGCCCATGGGTTTACCATATCTTTCTCCAAGCTCCTTTGGGCCTGCTTGCTTTCTTTGAGGCCTTTTTGCTATCTTTTAGGCCTATGGTCCATTATTCTTGTCATTTGGACTTAATGTTTTTCTTCTCAATTTACTAACTCTTATTCTTTATTTCCCTCCCATATTGTTGGGCTTCTTCCTGCTATTAGGCCTTCTTGCCAAAGTGGGCATCAACAAAAGTTATAAAAAAAAAAAATCAAATACATAACAAATTGTGATTGATAAAAAATAAAATAAAAAATAAAAAATGGAATAGAAGATTTGTATTCCTATTATGTAATAGTACTCAAAATAAAGTGACAAGAACTGTAATAGTACCTAAATAATTTTTTTTTTTTGTTCACCAAAAAAAATATTTGGCAAATCAAAGTTGTTGTATTGGTAATTATTAAATTCACCATTTCCTAATAGCTTAAAATTTTGAGACAATTGGTAATTTAACATGATATCAGAGCAGGAGATCCTGAGTTTGATCCCTATCTTCACTCTACCTCCCATTTAAATGTTAAATTCCCACTTATTGGGCCCCCACTTATTAAGGAGAAGTTTAGGCTCATAAGTGAGAGGGAATGTTAGAATTATGGTTAAGAGATTAAACTCACCATTTCCTAATAATTTAATCTTTTGGGACAATCGGTAATTTAACATGAGTAATTATGTTTATAGTTAACACAATTATAGTGTATAACAAGTCATTCATTTTCTTTAATTTTTTTAAAAAGAAAAGTGAAAAACAACAAAATCATAATAGTTAATTAAAATTAAAATTAAAATATTTTTAAAATATAAACAAACACTTCAAGCAAGCAAACATACGCTTTATATAGCTGATGCAATCGACAAACAAAAGTGAATACTTATAGTCCGTTTAAGATCCGCTTATTTTGCTGAAATTGAAAACTTTTTGCTAAAAATACTGTAGATAAATGTAAAAGTTAGCTGAAATAGTACAATGGAACCCAAGAATAGTACCAAAAAGTGCAGTGGAGCCCATGAATAGTAGCAAAAATAAGCTGAATAGTAAAATAAACTAGCTTTTTAAGTTGTAGCCAAACACACACTTAATATACATTTTACAGGAAATGGTGTTAAATATTGAAACTTAGGGTCTATTTGGGATCTACTTATTTTACTAAAACTAAAAACTTTTTACTGAAAATATTGTAGATAAATGTAAAAGTTAGCTGAAATAGTACAATGAGACCCATGAATAGTACCAAAAAGGTGCAGTGAGACTAATGAATAGTAGCAAAAATGGTGTTAAATATTGAAACTTAGGGTCTATTTGGGATCTGCTTATTTTACTGAAACTAAAAACTTTTTACTCAAAGTACTATAGATAAAGGTAAAAGTTAGCTGAAATAGTACAATGGGACTCATGAATAGTACCAAAAAGTGCAGTGAGACCAATAAATAGTAGCAAAAATAAGCTGAATAGTAAAATAAGTTGGCAAAATTAATCAAGCTAAACACACACTTAATGTGAGTTTGGATAGCGTCCTGCGACAGGTGTTTGCGTTTTTTCCTGGGTCTCACACACTGTTCATAGGACCCACAAGTACAGAAAACGAAAAAAAAGTAATAAATATGGGTCTTACGAGCACTATTCATAATTTAAAATTTATTTTGCTACAGTGTTTTTAGTAATAAGTTTTCAGTTTTCAGTAATAATTGGTATCCAAATAGATCCTTAGCGTTTGTTTGGGATCCGTTTATTTTGTTGAAATTGAAAATTTTTTACTGAAAATACCGTAAATAAAAGTAAAAGTTAACTGAAATAGTATAGTGGGACCCATAAATAGTACCAAAAAATACAGTTGACCCATAAATAATAGCAAAAATAAGCTGAATAGTAAAATTAGTTGGCAAAAATAGTCTTGCCAACACAATTAATACTTATATATATTATAATCTAAATAGCTGGCAAGCTTGTAATTCGTCTTCTTCTTTTCTTGGGATTTTTTTTCAAAATAGCATCATTTCTCAAACAATTTCGTTTGTTAGCAATGTTTCCAAATTATTTAGGAAACTAACATCTTAAGTTTGAAAAACTCGAGTTTATTATAGCAAATCGAGTTTTAAGAACTCGAGTTCTAGTACCTGCGGGACTCTTTTCCATTCCAGTTCTTTCTGTTCTTCCTTCTTTTTTCTTTCTTAACACCCAAATCAAAAATTCTTCCTTCTTTTTTCTTTCTTAACAGCCAAATCAAAAATTCAGAAAATACTCAAAACTCAAAGACCCAAATCAAAAATTCTGAAAATACCTAAAACTCAAAGGCTGTTTCTGCAAATCTGGTTTAGAGAGAGAGTGAGAATATGATTTTCTTTTTACCCAAATCAAAATTCAGAAGATACCCAAAACCCAAAGGCTAGGGTTTCTGCAAATCTGGTATAAAGAGAGAGAGATAGAGAGAGAGAGAATCCGAATCGTTGCTGCGTTTTTGTGGGTTGCGTTGCTGCGTTTTCTGGGCTGCGTTGCTGTGTTATTGTTGTGGGCAATTTGCATTTTCTGGGTTGCATTGTTGCTACATTTTTTTTTGCTGGAGTTACTGCATTCTTGTAGAATTTACTTTAGGGAACTCGAGTCTAAAGGTCTCGATTTCCATATAAATTGCATCTCCAATACTCGAGTTCTGTGGAACTCAACTCTCTCACACTCGATTTGCTTAGTCCTAATTAGTCTGTGTTTGGTTCAATGGAAATGCTTTTCCGAGTGTAAAATCATTTCAGGGGAAATTGCTTTCCCGTAAAGGAAAATGTATTCAGGCTGTTTGGTTGTCTTGTAATTCATTTTACGGAAAATCAATTCCGGTGTTTGGTTCTTTCAAACATTTTACGGAAAATGCTGCCAGTTTTGCGAAAAATCAATCCCAGTGTTTGGTTCGTTCAAACGTTTTACGGAAAATGGTGATTGTTTTACGGAAAATCAATTCCCGTGTTTGGTTTGTATGATCCACAGAAAATATGAAATGCCTTACAACCTCCTGCATTACAAACCTATAACAGTACAAAATGTTTGATCCACCACAACATCAAAATAATCATTCGAATATACCCATAATATTTATATCAAAACAGCCACATCAGTCTTTCACCATTGGCATTACACCTCCATGGTGTACAAAAATGATACCTACACGTGGTATCTAAACAGTACAAATACATAATTTGGGCAAATGTATCGTCCCAATAATACAAAAGACTTACATATATAATACCATAGTTAATCCCTAAAGCTAATTGTTGGAACTACAAAAAAAGTTAATCCCTAAAGCTACCGTCACAGTCAACATGAAACAGACAAGTCAGAGGTGTGTGCACAAAAAATTATCCATCCAAAGCTTTCTCAGCTTAGCATTCTTGGTTAGAAATCCCTGTGCTGCCTTCTTATTTTCATATAGATGGTCAAAGGCAGTTGCGAGCATGTCTTCGCTATACCCATCCGCCATCATAGCCATGACCTCAGAGTAAAGAGCTATGTAATCAACAGGCCCTCGGTTGATTTCTTTCAAAGCCACATCAATTTCTTTCAGCTGATCAAACAGATCAATTAGCACATTATCCTCAGAGGGAGGTGCACGCCCTCTTTTACGGGACTTGGAAATTTCCGACCCAGTGGTGGATGACTTTACTGCATTCTTCCCTTTGTCCACCACACCTTCCTCCACATTGTCTACCACAAATTCAGCACTGTCCCCATTGTTTGGCTCATTCTCAATATCCACATACGACATAGAAAAGCTACATGTGGCTGTATCCTTCCCCACTACAATAGTTAATTCATCGTTGTTGAGGTTCAAAATAATTTAGTCACAAAGAAGGCCCAAAGAGATGGAAAAGATATTGGGCCCGTCTCACATAGTAAAAGAAAGAAATGATAAAAGGTGGAAAGAAAAGAAAAAAAAGGAAGAAAAGGGGAAGAAGCCCAGAGGATCTAATCTGGAGGTCCACAAAAAGAAGGGCCCAAGAAACCGGTAAAGCCAGCAAGCCAAAGAAGAAAAGCCCAGGAAGCAGAATTGGGTCAGGACGTCCAGAAGCTCCCCAGAGGTAGAGGATCCCTGGACGCGCGAAGTAAAAATAAAACAGATTCGAAGTAAGAAAGGAGACAAAAGGCACGCGGGCCTTATGACCCAGACACACAGTGGAAGTACAAGGCAAAACGCAGGAACTTGGCTCCCACCATTTGGAGAAAAAAGACAAGGAAAGTACAACTGGAAAAGCTGAAGCAAAAGCCAAAAGCCTCAGGACAACCAACAAGGAAATCTGGAAATAGGAAGCTAGCTGGGAGACTTTCATCTGGTCGCAACAACAAGAGAGAAACTATGAAGAAAAGGGAAAAGACATGATCCTGAAACAATCAGGCATGGGACAAACTTTAAGGGGCAAAAGGGAGAAATCATTAGTACCCCGGAGGCCCGAAACTGTGCTATAAAAGGAGGGATTCAGAGAAAGAAAGGGATTCATTCTCATTTTTACGTTTAGCATTGACAAGTGTTTTAGTTTTTCCTAAGGTCCCATAAAAATTGTAACAGAAGAGACTCTGTAAAACTGAAGAGAAAACAGGGGAATTTGTTCCCGGTATCCCAGCAATTGCTACTACAGTACACGCTTGGATTCAACAAGCTCAAACTTTGCAAGTCTTTTTAAGCTTGAATAGCTATCAAAGTCTGTGACTTTTGAGCCCAGTTGAACCTTGCATCATGTCCTAGTAAGCAATTGTAATCACAATTAAAGGAAACTAATGAAATACACTCCACTAATTCAAGGATCCCCAACGTGTTCTTTACATTATATTTCATTTATTGCACATTTCCTTTACTGTTAATTTGTCATTCAATACGAATATGCTTTTTTAGCTGTTTTCCTATTGTAGGAAGTTTGTTTTGTGCACCAATCGATTCTTAAAACAGCCCCATTAGCTGCGGAGAATCGATCCCAGTCCACCAAAAATACCTCACACGGCCCAGGATCCTTGGGCCATAGTGCTGAAGAAAAAGCACTCTCACATTTTGGCGACTCCGCTGGGGACTGGGTAAAGGAGAGGGAGGAAGCAATCCCTTCGCAGAACATGCCTCCGAGACAAAGGAACAGTAAAGGTGCTAATATGCCACCCACGGCCTCTGAACCCGTGGGAGAAAATGAAGTGGCCTCCAGACAAAGAGGCGAGGTGCCCCTAGCGGAGCACGAAGCAGTGTCAGAACAGAGAAACGTAAGGCAGGAGCTAGACCCTGTAGCTCAGATGACTGCAATATTGAAAGATTTACAACAAGAAGTTCGCCTTCTTAAAGAAGGCAAGACACAGGAAGTCAGAGACAATGCCCCCCATGTGGGCAACCAAAATGGAACCCAGCCAGAGGGAGGGTCAGCAGTGGGAGGAGGAATTAACCCCCAATACCTAACACTGGCAGATGTCAGTGCCCTCCTAGAGCAAGAAAGGGAAAAACTTTCTGGGACCCCCAAGCAATTTTCTCGGGATCCCCCATTCCCACCAGAACTCCTTGGCAAACCATACCCCAAGGGATATGAGCCACCAAAGTTCCATCCTTTTGATGGAAGGAATGGAAGTGCAGTAGAACATGTGAGTAGGTTTGTCCACACTATGGGTCCCTACGCAGGAGACCGGGAGCTGTGCCTAAGAGAGTTTGCTAAGTCCCTAGTGGACAGAGCATACACTTGGTACACCACACTAAGACCTGGGTCCATTAAAACCTGGGATGAAATGATGGAAAGATTTTGTGCAAAATATTATCCTGGTGAGGACAAGGTCACTTTCCAAAGCCTTCAGATGGTAAGGCAGAGGCCTGGAGAGGACCCTGTCCAGTTCATCAAAAGATTTGAAGACGTGTCCCTAGACTGTTATGGGGACCATGAAGAAAAAGAGCTCGTGGAGACCTGTGTCTCTAACATGCTTTTCGATTACAGACTCAACCTCGAAAATTTATGTATTACACAGTTTGCTGACCTGTTACAAAGAACAAGAAGGACAGCACAAACTATGAGGGCAAAGAGGGTGCCAGCATCCCAAGCCATGACAGCAGCGGTAGGAGAAAAAAGGAAGAGGCCTGATGGAAAAACATTCGAGGAACCACCGGTGATCCCATGTACTGAAGAAGAATTAAACCACGTCCTGGACAAATGGATTGGGGATGGAGTGGTTAGGCCATTCACTGTGTCCAGGCCACCAACCGAGGAAGAAAGGAAAAATCCTTTGTTTTGCAGGATTCATAACTATGTTAAGCATTCCACCAAGGATTGCTGGACCCTCCGCAGGCTTTTTCACAGGAAGCTGAAAGAAGGAACTCTGGAACTCACCCAGAAGGAACCAGAAGTACAAAGGAACCCCCTGCCCAACCACAAAGGAAAAGGGGTGGTAGCCGTGGTAATCCATGGGAACCCGGCAGAAGCAGAAGAGCCAGAAGGATCCTTTCACCCAAACACAGTCAGGACCCTCCAGAAGAATCCCAAATTCAGGTCACTATTCAACCAGCTGGGATTTGGACCAGAAGCAAGGAGGGTGGCCACGGAATCTCTCATGACCATAGCAGCAGATTCAGGAATGGAATGTTTCACAGCAGAATCACATGCCAGTCGAGCTTTCCTAGAGACAACCAATGCCATAACTTTCACTGATGAAGACATGGAGGTTGAGCATCCAGACCATCGCAGACCTCTCTACCTAATGGCAACCATAAATGGTGTCCAAATCAGGAGAGCACTAGTAGACACAGGGGCATCACTCAACCTCATAGCCCTGAGTACCTTGGAAGCCGTAGGCTTAGCTGGAAGGAGGATCCTGGGGGCTCCCATGGAGATAACCGGATTTGGAGGATCAGCAGAATCAACCGAAGGATATATACAGCTAGCTCTAAGGGTGGGGCCAATAGTAGCCTTAACCAGATTTCATGTAATCAACTCAGAGGTGTCCTACCATGTACTGCTGGGACGGCCATGGCTCCATAAGCACCGCCTTATACCATCCACGTACCATCAGTGTGTTAAAGGGAGATTGAATGGGAGGCCTGTAAGAATCCCTGCCAACCACAACCCTTTCAGCCAAGGAGAAGTAAACTTCGTAGAAACAATGTTTTATGATGAGCTAGAACCTGATGATGAGAGTCCCATGCCAGGGACCCCAGGAACACCTGTCTTAGAAGAGGAAGAAGGAGGAGGTACCCATGACTTAAGGGACCTCTTGAAAAGAAAAAGGCAAAAGAAGGAGCCCAGCACCTCAGGATCCCGAGAATGTGTAGTAGTACGGGAACCCGGGGGAAGATTAATATATCGCTTGTGAAGGTGCGCGGGGCCTGAGTGCATCGTGCAGGAAGGTCCCGGACCACCAGAATGTATGATCGCCCAAGAGGAAGTCCCAGAGGAACCAGTTAAAAAGACACAAATTCAGCCTGAGGAAGAATTGCAGGAAGTAAACTTGGGGGCTGAGCTGGGATCCCAGAAGCCGGTTTTCATCAGTAGCCAGCTGGCAGCACAAGAAAGGGGGCCGCTGGTGGCTTTGCTTAAAGAATACACAGATGTGTTTGCATGGACCTATGATGAGATGCCTGGTCTGGATCCTGGGCTAGTAGTCCATGCCCTCAATGTGGACCCAGGAGTTAGACCAGTAATCCAACCAGCCAGGGTCTTTCACACTGATGTAGAAGCCCAGATAACTCAAGAGGTCAAGAAGCTGCTAGCGGCTGGTTTTATTAAGCCCATTCAGCACCCCAGATGGCTTTCTAACATAGTACCTGTGAAGAAAAAGAATGGCCAGATCCGTTGCTGTGTAGACTTCCGCAACCTGAATAAAGCATGTCCTAAAGATGAGTTCCCTCTCCCTAATATTGACCTCCTTGTGGATTCAGCTGCGGGAAGTTCTATGTTCTCATTCATGGACGGATATAGTGGGTACAACCAGATTCGTATGGCTGCCAAGGATGCCGAGAAGACAGCATTCAGAACACCAATCGGAAATTTTTATTACACTGTGATGCCTTTTGGCCTCAAAAATGCAGGAGCCACATACCAGCGAACCATGACAGCCATCTTCCATGATATGATGCATGAGGAAATGGAAGACTATGTGGATGATGTTGTGGTCAAGTCAAAAACTAGGACAGGACACCTTCAGGTACTTGAACGAGTTTTCAAACGATGCAGGGAATACAAGCTACGCATGAACCCTATGAAATGTGCTTTCGGAGTATCTGCAAGAAAGTTCCTCGGGTTCCTGGTACATCACAAAGGAATAAGTGTGGATCCAGCCAAAGCCGCAGCCATTGCCACAATGAAAAGACCAACAACAGTGAAGGAACTCAAAAGCTTCCTGGGAAGGGTCTCCTACATCAGGAGATTCGTGCCAGGATTGGCCTCGGCCACAGGAGGTTTATCTAAGTTATTGAAGAAAGGAACTGAGTTCACCTGGGGAGCAGAACAACAGGAAGCCTTCCAAAGGGTCCAGCAGACCATGAATCATCTGCCCACTCTCCAGGCACCAGTACGTGGACGACCCCTGCTATTATACTTGGCATCAAATGCCCAAGCAATAGGAGCCCTGCTGGCCCAAGAGGATGATAATGGGAACGAGCAACCTGTTTACTATGTGAGCAGAACACTCAAGGATGCCGAGACCAGGTATCCCAGGATAGAAAAAGCCTGCCTAGTAGTTATCTACGCATCACAGAGACTGAAGAGATATTTCTCAGCACACCAAATCCTTTTGGTGACTAAGTCACACCCCATAAAAGCACTCCTGCATCAGCCCCTCCTAACAGGAAGAATCGCACAGTGGCTGGTCCTGCTTTCTCAATATGACATAGGCCTGAGGACCCCCAAGGCTGTCAAAAGTCAAGCCATAGCTGACCTCCTGGCCCAGTTCCCAGGAGAGGAGGAAAGCTCGCTAAGTGAAGAGATCCCAGGTGAGGTGGCAGTAGCAGAAATCCCAGGAAAGAAATGGACAATGACATTCGATGGGTCAGCTACAGCAACCTCAAATGGGGTGGGAATTGTACTGAGCTGTGAAAATGGGGACACCATACCTCTATCTTTCAAGCTTGGATTTCCCTGCTCCAATAATGCAGCTGAGTACGAGGCGTACTTAACTGGGCTAACTATAGCACTCAGCATTGGGGTGAAACACATGAGAGTACTGGGGGATTCCAATCTTGTAGTCTCGCAGGTGAAAGGTGACTTTGCACTTAGAGAACAAAGTTTGGCAGCTTACAGGACATGGGCACAGAGGCTGGAGCAGGAATTCCTGACCTTTAGCATAGAATACACGCAGAGAAGTGAAAACAGGTTTGCGGATGCCCTTGCCACCCTGGGATCCCAAGTGCCATTCAAAGGAGAAGACACCCTGGTCAGAGTAGGAAGGCAGGAGCATTCCATCATAAAAATCCTCCAACAGATATCCCCCGGGGAGTCCAAGCAGTGGGACTGGAGGAGTGAGGTAAAAGAAAAAATGAAAGAAACAGGATCCGGAGGGAGTATCAAGGAGCTGAGGGACTACGCTCTGATAGAAGGAGAACTATACAGAAGACTGCCCGGAGGAATCCTTTCCAGGTGTATCAATGAGAAAGAGGGGAAGCTAAGATTGGAAGAGCTACATGCCCAAGTTTGTGGGACCTTAGAAAAAATCAGTCTATATAGGAGGATGCAGCGCATGGGGTACTACTGGCCAAATATGAACAAAGAAGCATCAACTATACAGGAAAAATGTCAAGAGTGCCAATCCTCGGTGGACAAGGAAGAAAGCTACGCTGTATTTGTTACAGAAGATTGGAGGACTCCCTTTATGGAATACTTGGCTCAAGGGATCCTACCAACTGACAGGACGCTGGCCCACCAGCTCAAAAAGCTCACGGTCAGATATTTCCTACAAAACGGGGTCCTATTCAAAAGGGGATACAGCGGAGATCCCCTAAGATGCCTGGGGCCAAAGGAAGCCAGGGAAGCAGTCAGGGAGGTCCATTCTGGTGATTGTGGAAGCCACCCAGGAAAGAGGAGGCTCTATAAACAGTTACTGCTGTTGGGGTACTACTGGCCAACAATGAAAAAGGACTCCGAGGAGATAGTCAAGACCTGCCACGCATGTCAAGTCCTCGGAGATGCCATCCATACCCACCCAAACACATTACAAGATATGACGACCCCATGGCCTTTCCACACTTGGGGGCTTGATCTCATAGGGCCTATAAATCCTCCATCCGGTGGTTACATATGGATCTTAGCAGCCACTGAATACTTTACAAAGTGGGTGGAGGCCGTCCCCTTGAAAAAAGCCACTGGAGCAGCTGTGGCAAATTTCATTCGAGGCCATATCATCACAAGGTTTGGGATCCCCAAGAGGTTGATCAGTGACAACGGAACCCCATTCATAAATAAAGACATGAAGGGGTTAACTGAAGCTTACTACATCAAGCATGGAAGGTCTACACCCTACTACCCTCAAGGAAATGGCCAGGCAGAGGCCACTAATAGGGTGATATTGAAGATCCTTAAGAAAATGAAGCAAGAGTATGGGGGAAAATGGAGTGACCATCTGGCAGATGTACTTTGGGCATGCAGGAGCTCTGTGAAAACAGCCACGGGATTCTCACCATTTTCCTTGGTCTATGGGACAGAAGCCATCAGCCCAGTAGAATTAATCGTTCCCACACCAAGAGTAGTGCTCGAAGAAAGTCAGGAGGACACCGAGGACACAAACAATGAGAAGAGACTAGCAGACCTGGAAGGAGTAGAGGAAGAAAGAGAGCTAGCCAAGAGAAGAAACCAGAGGTACCAACAAAGGATGACAAGAGCGTATGCGCAAACAGTACGCCCGAGGACTTTCACTAAAGGGCAGTTAGTACTGAGAACAGCAGAACATGTAAGAAGAAACCTACCGGGACCCTCCAAATTTGCCCCGAAATGGGAAGGCCCCTACATCATCAGGGAGGCCCATGATAGTGGGTACTACTACCTTACAAAGGAAGATGGGACAATCCTGACAGAGCCCATAAATGGGAAGTGGCTGAAACAATATTACGCATAAGAAGAGAAAGGTCTCAGTACACTGGAACCTCTTTTGCCAAAGCTCTCCAACATGCTAAGTGTTTCTATCCTTTTTATATTATTGCTTAAGTAATTTTGCTCAAGATTCGAGGTAAAAGGACATTACATGGTCCTTATTATCTTTGTTAGATTTTCTGTATTCCTTGAATGACATTTATGTTTTAAAGTCAATGCAATTTTCTTCTTTTCTCAGTTATTAAATCCTAAATATCACAAAGTCCTAACACGGACGAAACCAGGGGAGGATGCCTGAAGAAATCTTCTTGCATAACCCAGGACCACCCCACAGATAATCACAAACAGTTAAGTTTGAATACATGGTCTAGGATCCCAGGCATACACTGAGGATACCTAGCCCAGTACTTAATAAAAAAAAAAAAAAAAAAAAGAGAACCTGCCAAGATTCATGAGCTGGGACAAATAAAATATATAGCCCAAAGTACCCAGTTCAGTACTTGCGCAACCAGGAAGAAGAGGGAGGATACCGGGGGAAATCTTTTTGATGCATAACCCAGGATCACCCTACAGATAGCTAAAAGGCAGCTAAGTCCCAAATACATGGTCTAGGATCCCAGGCGTATACTGAGGATACCTAGCCCAGTACTTGATAGAAAGAAAGAGGGAAAACCTGTCAAAATTCATGAGCCAAAAATATATATATATTACCCAATGTACCCAGTTCAGTACTTGCACAAAAAAAGAGGAGGGAGACAAAAAAAAAAAGATCCACATGCCATTAAAAAAAAAGGGGATCAGGAGCAACATTCAGAAGCCATCATGAAACACAAATACATGAAAGCAGTCTCAAAGCAGATCTAAAAAAAAAGAGAACCAGAAGCATTGTCCAATCAAAGAAATGAAAAAACTTATACAACCCCAAATTGTCCATACGCAAAAAAAAAAAGGGAAAGCTAAGAAAGGAGTCCAGCCAACAAGGAGCCATCCGAGGGGAGAGCAAGGACAGCCGAAGAGGAAAGAACCTTCTGCCTTTTGACCTTCAGATCCTGCAAAGTCTTGTGAGCACGGGCCAAAGCTTCCTCAGCAGCAGCGATCTCAGCATCAATACCTTTAGAAGCCTGCCTCTGAAAAAGCACTTGGGCTAATGATCGCAGATACTCCAGCAAAAAGGACAGATTAAACTTGGCTTCCAAGAGATCCTGGACAACTCCTCTCCATTCCAAGAGCTTTTCCTCAGATAGAGAGTCTAGCGAAGAATCTCTCAATGAAATCAGCACAGCACACAGCAGCTCCATCAGGATGTTCCCAAGAAATACTCCTCCTCTAAAACCGAGGGTAAAGTCCCCATGACTTTTAAACAGCCCTTCTAGCAGCGGTAGGCCTTCCACAGGCACAGAGAACCGCAGGAAGCTGCCATAGGAGGGCCCGAAATGGCAGAAGTGACTGGCAGGGAGGTTGTTGAACTCCAGAAGATTAAAGCGAGCCAAAAAGGTAGAGAGCCTTGAAGCAGGATCTGAAACAATCACCTCTGAAGCCTTCCCCGCTGTTGCATCATCGCCTGGAGTCCCAAAGGAACCTTCAACCCCCTGAACAGCATGGGTACCAGCAACCTGAGCAGATCCTACACCCCCCTCAGGGACCACAAGTTCAGGATCTTTGATATCAACTCCTGCAAAAAAAAGAAGAGGAGGAAAAAGAAAAGAGGGGTGGCAGACTTAGCTTTTTTCTTTTAAAGTAAAAAAAAAAAAAAAAAAACAGAAGAAGGCAGAAGAGAAACCAGTATCAGCCTCTTGAGGCGGAGTTCCCTCCTCTTGCTCCTCTGACCGCTTGAAGGACTCTGGGAAAGAACACATGGCAAGTTGAAGAAAAGGTGAGGAAGCCTCAGCAAAACGGCTAAAAGAAGGCAGGGATACAGGGGGCTTCGCCATATATAAAAAAAAAAGAGAGAGAAAAGGGCAGAAGGAGATAAAGAATTGCAGTAGAGACAATCAAACCTCCAGAATCATCTGATTCCAAAGAAGTAGCAGCACCTGAGGCAGATCTCGCGGTGGTTTGGCCTAAAAAAAGGGAGAAGGGAAAAGAAAAGGAAGAACTCAAAAGGCTGTATAAAGGAAGAGATGCAAAAGAGAGATAAAGACTAAAAGGCTATATAAAGAAAAAGAAGGGCTCACCTGTTTGCCCGGGTGATGATGCGTCTCCCAAAGTCCTTGTGCTTAACCCAGCTTGAGGTAACACGGCCTGGACAGGACTGGGAATCTGTTCAAACCGAGGACCTGAGGACGCGGGAAACTGAGGAGCCTCAGGATCCTGGGCAGCCTGAACATCCTGCATTGGTTGCCCGGCCTCCTCAGCTATACCACCACTAAGAGTCTCCTCCTCTCTACTCTGGAATGCAGCTGCAGCCGTCTCCTCCTCCAAAACCTCACCAACCACGGGGGGAGGAACCTCAACCTAAAAAAAAAAAGGGGTAAGGGGGAGAAAGGCAGGGCATGAGCAACAGGGCAGCACTGGCACATAGCACTTGTAAAAAAAAAATGAATATGAGGAAATCAGCAGACGAGGAAAACCATACCACGTCTTCACCAGAAGATTGGCTTCTACCCTTCCTAGGGTCTAGCTTACGCTTGGACTGCAGGAAAGACAATCACTCATCAGTTCAAAAAAAAAGGGGGGGAAAAAGGAAAAGAAACAACAACCTAAAAGAGTAAAGAAAGAGGCCTTGCCCTTCTCTCTCTCTCAACAGGGTCTCCAGGTCTCTGTTGTTTACTACGGGTACGTCCAGAGGGTCCCGAGGAACCATGAACTGAAGGATTCACAGGAGCCTGGGGAAAAGAAGACTCTACCTTAGTCTTCACCCGGCCCCTTATGGCCAAAGGTTGCTCCACTTCCTTCTCCTCAGCAAGTACCAACTGCTTCTGGGATTTCCCAGTTTTCTTCTTCTTCTTTGGCTCAGGACCAACATCCTCTACACTACCCTCAGCCGCGGCCTCCTCCAACTTTTCCTGCTTAATAGTTTTCCCTTTACCTGCGCCAACGGGAGTGCTAGCACTTACAACCTCTACTGCCCCTTTCTTAAATGGTACCCCGGTAGAAGCACCAACAACAAGGTCGCATCCCAACCAGGTCTCTGGGAAATCTCGCGCATAAGTCACCCAACCTTCCCTGGAAGCATGCCATTCTGCAAAACCAGTTTTGCTGCTCACAGCAGTGGAAACAATACCAGCAGTGGGCAGAGACAAACGCCTGTTGGATGTCGGGGCGGAAGAAATGTCAGGGTTGGGTGCTCTTCCAATCGTCCCAGAACCAGCATAGTCAGCAAAGGACTTCTGAACCCTCCTCCAATAACCAGCGTAGCCACTTGAGGCAAAAACTCCTCTCTGAGAGTTAGGCACTATAAACTGAGGACTCCGTCTTGACCAATAAGAGAAGGCCTGAAGCTTCATAAAGGGATCCAAGGAAGGAAGAGAAGGAACCACGTCATTAAACACCGGGGGAATATCCTGATCAAAACCGAATTGCCGAAGTACTCGATGCGCCGAGTAATGGGTGTACCGTGGGCCAGTTGAGGAAAGTACAGGAAGCCAGGAAGGACTAATACAGGCCAAGTAGGCTAAGCTGCCTTCATCACCACTACGTAAATCAAAAGTGTTCCCTGTAGAAGTCAGAAAGGGAGATAACACAGAATTGCAAACAAAACCAGGGCCAAATTCCCGGGGGGAGCGCCAATTTAAATGGCCTGCTTGATCAAATAGCTCAACCAAGTTAAGACTGCCACCTTTCAGACTCAGCCAACGAAAAATAATAGGAAGGCTGTCAGTAGAGCTGCCACAAAGTCCTTTTACCACATCAGGGGATCCCTGAAACTTATCTTTCACAAACCTTAAATTCCTACACTTTGCTAGAGTAACTGAAGAACGATCCCACATAAATACCTGGAGAATGGCGCAATGAAGCGAAGAAGTGATGACATAACAAGAATCACCCTCAGCCTCATCTCCGTGAAGTTGATCCAATTGAGAATAAACATGGCCCAAAAACATGGGGGCTAGAGGATATTGAGCGCCCTGAGCCAACTTAATCGCCAAAGGAAAAAGAGTGGACTTGATTCCATACCCGGGGAACTCGCTGAACAGGAACTTGCTAAGCCAGAACGCAAGGAACCCGGCACGCCTGACTTCCTTATCCTTCTCACGCGAGAGAGTCATAACCCACCTACCCATCCTGGCCGGTTTCCCACCAGAAGAAGCAGTACGTCCACCAAAGTGAGCAAACAATTTCTCTTCCACTTCGAGATCCTCAGCAGAAAGCTTGATATCAAAGGGGTTTTCATCCCCAAGCACCGGAAGGAGAAAATTATTGACCACATCCTCCAAAGTAACGGTCAGTTCACCAATAGAAAAGGAGAAAGTGTGCAGAGTAGGACACCAACGGCGCACCAAATGCCTAAGGCCTTTGGCATCTCTGAAACCCTCAAGATTCCTAGAAATAGCCACTGCCTTCAGGACGCCGGCACGCTCCAAGCGACCCACAAACTCCTTGTCAGAAAGCTCGTTATCCACCCAAATGGGCCAGCCTTGGATCTTTCCAGCGACAAAATCAAAGAAGATGGGGACCGCTTCCCGAAGTCCTTGCCTGATTTGGAGATCAAAAATCTCCCTAGGGTCTGGAACTTGCGCGGAACCAGCAAAACCCGCTTGACCAGAGAATACCCAGGCGTGAGGAGATGGAGGGGTTTCACCATGGGACACCCGAGGAAAGAATAAGCTAGGAGTATACCAGGGGTCTCGCAAGGGAAAAGCAGGGCGCCCAACGACAGACTCACCATGCGCAGAACTAGAGGAGCCCTCCTCTTCAAAGGGGCTAGGAGTACGCTCCTTTCTTTTTCGAGAAGAGGAAGAAGCCATTGAAGCAATGAGTATCTGGAAAGAAGAAAAAGAAGATAGCAACGAGACTGGTTGAAAGAAAAGAAAAGGGCTGGAAATAGAAGACTCAGGATAAAAGAAAAAATACTAGAATGAGGGAATAAGAGCAGTTGGAGAAGAGAATGTGTGGAAAGACGCGCCAGTTGCCAGGAATTAAATTTAAAAGGGAAGAAGTTATCAACAGTTATTAATGAGCATTACGGGAAACATAAAAGTAGGTGGTGGGAGTTTTAATTTCAACTGCCACGTCCCACAAAAAAGGGAGGAGTTACAAAAAAGGGCAAAGGAGCCAGGATACCGAGGAAATACAAGATCAGGATCAAAAAAAAAAGAGGAGAGAAAGAATCCTGCAAAGAAAAACTCACGCATGGGCCGCAGGCAACCCATGAGCTCGGGGGGCTAAATGTTGAGGTTCAAAATAATTTAGTCACAAAGAAGGCCCAAAGAGATGGAAAAGATATTGGGCCCGTCTCACATAGTAAAAGAAAGAAATGATAAAAGGTGGAAAGAAAAGAAAAAAAAGGAAGAAAAGGGGAAGAAGCCCAGAGGATCTAATCTGGAGGTCCACAAAAAGAAGGGCCCAAGAAACCGGTAAAGCCAGCAAGCCAAAGAAGAAAAGCCCAGGAAGCAGAATTGGGTCAGGACGTCCAGAAGCTCCCCAGAGGTAGAGGATCCCTGGACGCGCGAAGTAAAAATAAAACAGATTCGAAGTAAGAAAGGAGACAAAAGGCACGCGGGCCTTATGACCCAGACACACAGTGGAAGTACAAGGCAAAACGCAGGAACTTGGCTCCCACCATTTGGAGAAAAAAGACAAGGAAAGTACAACTGGAAAAGCTGAAGCAAAAGCCAAAAGCCTCAGGACAGCCAACAAGGAAATCTGGAAATAGGAAGCTAGCTGGGAGACTTTCATCTGGTCGCAACAAAAAGAGAGAAACTATGAAGAAAAGGGAAAAGACATGATCCTGAAACAATCAGGCATGGGACAAACTTTAAGGGGCAAAAGGGAGAAATCATCAGTACCCCGGAGGCCCGAAACTGTGCTATAAAAGGAGGGATTCAGAGAAAGAAAGGGATTCATTCTCATTTTTACGTTTAGCATTGACAAGTGTTTTAGTTTTTCCTAAGGTCCCATAAAAATTGTAACAGAAGAGACTCTGTAAAACTGAAGAGAAAACAGGGGAATTTGTTCCCGGTATCCCAGCAATTGCTACTACAGTACACGCTTGGATTCAACAAGCTCAAACTTTGCAAGTCTTTTTAAGCTTGAATAGCTATCAAAGTCTGTGACTTTTGAGCCCAGTTGAACCTTGCATCATGTCCTAGTAAGCAATTGTAATCACAATTAAAGGAAACTAATGAAATACACTCCACTAATTCAAGGATCCCCAACGTGTTCTTTACATTATATTTCATTTATTGCACATTTCCTTTACTGTTAATTTGTCATTCAATACGAATATGCTTTTTTAGCTGTTTTCCTATTGTAGGAAGTTTGTTTTGTGCACCAATCGATTCTTAAAACAGCCCCATTAGCTGCGGAGAATCGATCCCAGTCCACCAAAAATACCTCACACGGCCCAGGATCCTTGGGCCATAGTGCTGAAGAAAAAGCACTCTCACAATCGTACATCTCAATCTTTTTGTTCAGATACTCTGCATGCTTCCGATGCGCCTGTAAGGGAGAAATGAACGTTTAATAACAATGCAATAATCACTTCACTCATAAATTCAATATTCAATTCAAACACTGATGCCATTAGATGATTTAGGTCAATGATAAACAAAAAAATCTGTTAGGGAACAGGAGACATAACCCATGATTTTGAAGATAAGTACAACAGAAAATACAATGTACAAATGCTAAAACCAGATTTGTCAATAGATCCACACAAGACAGTTATATTTGAAAATTTGTAAAAGTAATGGAATCCTAAAAAGAATGACACTATAAATTTCATATAAAGAGGGTACTTGAGCAGCCTTGTCTTGTTCTCAATTCATAGATTATAAAATCCAAAAACATATATTATCATTTATATTAAGAAAATATAATTGGAAGCCATACCATAACTTCTTCTTGATATGTTTTCGCATCGCACGTTATCATCTTTAAGTTATCGTCCCATCCGAAACCACTCTTCTTCCTAATAGTTTGAATAATGGTCCACATAGTCCTTAAAGTCCTCAACCGATTCTCTACATAAGAGGGGTAGCACTCAACCCCAAATTGTGCAGATATCTCCTTTGCTACAAAAGCAAAGGAGCCGGCCCTGAAGGTGTTTGAAGGCTTATTGTCCTTCACAGCCTCCTCGAGAAGTAGCCTAAGTAGAGTAGTGGGCATGTGGGGCAGCCACCTGAACTGTTTAGTGCCGCCCACCTTCTCTTTTCCCTTTGATATTACTACATATGAAAATTGTATAGTGAGAGTAACATTTAAAAATGAGAGTAGCATTTAGTAATTACGCTCGGAATATGAACAGCAAATCAAACACACATACAACCACGCTTATAGATGTGCACAACAGAATGAAACATGCTAACATTGGAAATAACAATGTAATGCTGGAAATACTTTTTAATGCTGAAAATACTTTTTCCTTTCACCGCCAGAAGTCTATAGTAAATACATTATCCTTACAGAAAAAAAATACAGCACATATTACAATCATAGAAATCTAAATAAAGTACTACTCTCCACTCCTAGTATAATCAGACCACATAGCTTGGCATATCTGATCTCTCTTAGCATTCCACACTCTACTGTCTTCAATGAAGTCCCGACGTGACTGTGTTTCTTGTTGGGGGCCACTAGAATCTACTTGGTTTATTTGCAGCTTCCATAATATTGTCATTTGGTTCAACCCCCATAATGTGATTATGAATCACACAACATGCTAACACTACTTTCACTTGGGTTTCAAAAGACCAAAATGGTTCTGCATCCAATACTTGAAAACATTTCTTCAACACTCCAAACCCTCTCTCAATGGTAGTTCTCAATGAAGAATGTCGGAGGTTAAACAGTTCTTGCTCATTCTCAAGGGGGCAATCACTAAACTCTTTCAAGTGATATTGCACACTCCGATAAGGTGACAAAATTCCATTTTTATTACCATACCCAGCATCACCAAGATAATATTTACCTACATATATTCAAAAATAAAACCAAATCACTATTATGATTAGGAAAACACACAATATTTATTAAACTAATAAACCAAAAAGGTGAAGTAATCCTATAATACCTTCATGAATTGAAAATCCCCCTAGCCTAGCAAATGCATCATTTAACACACGTGAATCATGTGCACTACCTTCCCATCCAGCCAATACATAAGTGAACTTTAAGTCAAAACTAATGGCAGCTAACACATTTTGCGTGGTTCCATCTTTGCGACTACGAAACCTTCCTTGTATTTTAGGTGGCACAGATGCACGAACATGTGTACCATCGATTGCTCCAACACAATCCTAATTTTTGACAGACATAATGGTTTAAAATTACACAAATCTTCACAATTTACAAAAATACATAAGTCGCAATATTTACCTTCAAATATGGGTAGAACCTTCTGCTATTCCTTATCTCTAGGGGTGTATCTTCGCTAGGCAGTCTTATTAGAGCTCTATATAATTTTAGGACCCCCCCTAAGGACGACCTTGAAGTATCTATGAACAGTTTTAGTCGATCTATGGAACCGACTACCAATTACACGGAACCTCACATTATGACCAATAATGTGACAAAACATTAGCACTTGCTCCGTAATAGACATGTGAATAGTCGGGCATACGTGCTCCCCCTCAGTGAGGATGTGACATAAGTGGTGGAAAGTTATAAGCTTCATCTTAATTTGACTCACACAATGTCTCTCATTTCCATGCAGAATACTATTTATGTAATGCTCTCTCTCGGCTGCATGATTAACATAAGGTGCTCTAGGCAGTCGTCTACAACGCAATTTCCTTAACAATGCAACCCCCACAAGGAGGACAGATGCAACTGAGGCAAGAATTGCGGTTTTGGTTTTTTTCTTCATCTAAAAAATCACAAACACTGTGGTCTAAGAGGTACGTAAACAAGCATGCTATTGATTACATAATATATATAAACAACCACAAACAGAAAACAGCAGAGCACAATCATATACCAACACAACACCCGTGATCTCTAACACAATCAGTATATACAGCCATAAATGTCATAACAAGCCCAGTTCAAGATCAAGGGAAAAGACACAACCACGGTGGCAGTGTGTCCACAATATTCGCAAGGTGCCAAATACATTCACCAACACAAAATTTATATCAACACAGCATTCACATTTATGCACATATATTTCTGTATAATTGTAACACCAACAAAAGTTAAATTCTTAAATCAATAATTAAATAAAAAATGGATAATTAAAAAAAGTAAATAAATAAATAAATAAATAACTATATTTATATATAGATCGGATCCGAAAGGGTGGGTTGGAGGATGGGTTGTTTATGGGTTTGAGGGTGGATTTTGGCTAGATGGGTTTGAGGGGATGTGGATCGGACTGAATTGGAGGGTGGATCAGAGTGAAATAGGGGGTGGATCAAAGTGAAATAGGTGGTGGATCGGACTGATTTTACGGTGGATTGGACAGAAATGTTAAGGTTGTCGGACATTTTTTACCCATCCCAGTGAAGGAAACTCACCGTGGGTGGATCAACGGAGTGCGAGACGGCGGAGTGT
Source organism: Quercus ilex subsp. ballota (assembly GCA_032727855.1). Taxonomy (NCBI): domain Eukaryota; kingdom Viridiplantae; phylum Streptophyta; class Magnoliopsida; order Fagales; family Fagaceae; genus Quercus; species Quercus ilex. The sequence goes on from CM064909.1 coordinate 32,514,693, forward strand.
GGGTCGTCAAACTGGAGCTCGGTCTGCAGAGGCTCACCGTTTGGCGTGTCTTGCTCTGTGGAGCTCGGGCTTTTCTGAGCTTGGAGTGTATGTGTGAGGAGTGTGTTTGTGAGGAGCTTCGAGAGAGTGAGGAGTGTAATTGGTTTGAAGGGAAAATAAAAGCTGAAATAATTTTACACCAAAGCAGGGTTATTTTACGGTTGTTGAGGTTTAAAAATTAATCACAGCCCAAGGCCCAAAGAAATAACACATTGGGCTAACTTCATGGGAAATAAAGTTAGAGAAATAAAAGAGCTGGGCTCATACAACAAAAAAAAAGAGGAAAAGAAAGAAGAAAAAGGTGGAAAGCCCAAAGAAATAGGGTCCAAAGACCCATGAAGGAACAGGCTTTAAGATTCATAAAGCAAAGAAAAAAACCAGCCAACCAAAATCAGAAGCCAAATAGGAAGAACTGGGTTGGGATCCCGGAGAGTACCAGAGCACGGGGATCTCTGGGACGCACAACACGCTCTAAGTAGGAATTGAAACGGTTCAAAAAATGCAAAGGACGAAGGACAAACGAGTCTCAAACACCCAGCCATGCAGTGAGGGATCAGAAAGTACAAAGCAAAATTCATGAACAAAGGAGCCGTACCCCAAGGAACCAAGAATGAGAAAACCATAAATAGGAGTAGCTGGTAGGGAGCTTTCAACCCAGCAGTAAAAGGGTTTCGACTATTTGGGAAAAATGACAAGGATGGAGGGCAGACAAAAGCTGAAAAAGTGAAGAAGGCCAAATAGCTAAGATCAACAAAGGGAGTGGATCTTAGAATAGAAAAGCTAGCCAGGGGCTTTCAGCTTGGTCGAACCAAAAGGAAGAAATTATGAGAAAAAAAGGAAAGGACTAGCCCCTGGGTAATTGACACAGCACGAGCTCTAAGGGGCAAAAAAGAGAAATCACTAGTACCCCGGAGCCCTAGAATCACACTACAAAAGGAAGAGAAAACACATGCTGAAGGGCATTCAAGATTAACACATTAATTGATCATCCATTTTGATATCATAATAGAACCATGTAAAGAACTCTGTAAAACTTAAGAGAAAACAGAGGATTGTCCACCGGTATCCCCGAAATAGCCACTATAGCATATACTTGGATTCGAAAGTATTCAAATTTTGCAAGTCTTAGAGGCTTGAATAGCCATCAAAATCTACAATTTTTGAGTTAATTTGAACCTTGTATCAAATCTTAGTGAGCACACTGTAATCATAATCAAAGAAAATTAATAAAATGCCTCTCATTAATCCGAGGATCCCTAACCCCTATTTTACTACATTTTCCATTACTACACATTTCTTTGCTGTTTGAGCTGTCATTCAATACAGATATTCTCATTTGTTAATTTATTTGTGTTGTAGGAAGTTTGCCTTGTGCACCACTTGGTTCTTAAATAGCCCATTAGTTGCGGTGAACCAAGCCCAGTCCACCAACAAGTATTTGACCTAGGATCCTGGGGTCACTGTGCTGAAGAAAAAAGGCTCCTTCACAATGGTTAACACGGAAACTGATTTCCGTTTGACCAAATTTTCTGAGCTTACCAAACAGGTTGAGGGGTGTAAAATTATTTCATGAAACCCATTTCACCCAAAACAAACGCACCCTTAGTTTGGAAAATTGCTAACTAACAAAATAGTCAGTTTTCGTGTTGACTAAATTTTCTGAGCTTACCAAACAGGTTGAGGGGTGTAAAATCATTTCCTGAAACCCATTTCGCCCAAAACAAACGCACCCTTAGTTTGGAAAATTGCTAACTAACAAAATAGTTTGAAAATAAGGGTTGTATTGAAAAAAAATCCTATTTTCTTGTCCTTTTCTATATATGGTTTCTTTTCTTGGATCCAAAGCCTTTACTGTTTTCCAACAATGGCAACCACTCAAGCTCTTAACTTTAAACAACTTTCTTTCGCATATTTTGCTCTACTTTTCTCATTATTGCCACAACTAACAACAATAATGGCAGTCACAGAATCTTTATCACATTGCAGTTCTTCTGACAAGGGTCCTGTAGTTCCCACAACCCCTTTGGTCGCATTTCTTGAACGTGTTCAAGAAGCCGCTCTCAAGACCTTCAAAGAAACAAACTTTGACCCAAAACTCTACGTTGATTTGTCACTAAAGTTGAATTTTTCAACCGCTGAGAAAGCTTTTGATCAGCTTCAAAAGTCTGCAAATGGGTCTTTATCGGTTGAGGGGTTAAAAGGCTTTATAGAGAAGTATTTTGGGGGTGCAGGGAGTGACTTGGTGTACGTTGAACCAGTGGATTTTGTGCCTGAACCTGAGGGGTTTTTGCCAAAGGTTGAGAATCCAGAAGTGAGAGCCTGGGCTTTGGAAGTACATGCTTTGTGGAAGAATTTGAGTAGGAAAGTCTCTGATGAGGTCCACAAGCGACCTGAGTTGCATACTATTCTTCCTTTGCCTGAGCAGGTGGTGATTCCGGGATCAAGATTTCGAGAGGTGTACTATTGGGATTCTTATTGGGTAATTAGGTCAGTATTGCTTTCTCTCTCTCCTTTTGTTTTCAATTAGCTAGAGTTCTTCTACATTCACAACTTTTGAGTTTTAATTTTGCTACAACTTTAACGTGACAAATTATAAATAGAACCTTTATCACTTGCATATATGGATCTAATAGATTTTCTCTTTCAACAATATATTTATAAGAATAGTGTACAATATTGTACATTTTTCATGTAAATGTATATAACATTTTTCATGTGAATGTATATTTGTTTAGTTCACCGTGTAAGCGTTGTGAATGTAACACCATAAATTTTCTTTTAATAAATTAAAAGTTGTGGCTTAAATTTTGGTCCAAAACTTAAAACATACAACCAAAAAAAAAGCAACTAAAATAAAATGTCAGACAACAAACAAACACAAAAAGCAAACAAAACTTTATACTTCACAGCTAACAAAACTTTAAATTAAAAGTTGTGGCTAGAATTTTGGTCCAAGACTAAAAACATACAACCATAAAAAAGCAAACAAAATAAAATATCACACAACAAACAAACACAAAAAGCAAACAAAACTTTTTATACTTCACAGCAAACAAACGCGATCGCTTTATACCTATGTTCTATAATCTATAGATTCTACACAGCCGGCATGTTATAATTCGTCTCCTTCTTCCTCGTGCTAAATTGTTTAATAATCTTTTCTACTTTTCTCGTTCTGGAATCCTAAACCTTCACTGTTCTCCAAGAATGACAAGCACTCAAACTCTCACCTTTAAACAACCTTCTTTCACATCTTCTGCGCACTACTTTTCTCATTTTTCTCACAACTAACAACAACAATGGCAATCACAGAATCTTTGTCAAATTGCAGTTCTTCTGACACAGGCCCTGTGATTCCCACAACCCCTTTGGTCACTTTCCTTGAACGTGTCCAAGAAGCCGCTCTCAAAACCTTTAATGAAACCAACTTTGACCCAAAACTTTACGTTGATTTGTCACTTAAGTTGGATTTGTCAACCACTGAGAAAGCTTTTGATGAGCTTCGAAAGTCTGCAAATGGGTCTTTATCGGTTGAGGGGTTAAAAGGGTTTATAGAGAAGTATTTTGAGGGTGCAGGGAATGACATGGTGTACATTGAACCAGTGGATTTTGTGCCTGAACCTGAGGGGTTTTTACCAAAGGTTGAGAACCCAGAGGTGAGAGCCTGGGCTTTGGAGGTGCATGCTTTGTGGAAGAATTTGAGTAGGAAAGTGTCTGATGAGGTCCATAAGCGACCAGAATTGAATACTATTCTTCCTTTGCCTGAGCAGGTGATGATTCCAGGATCAAGATTTCGAGAGGTGTACTATTGGGATTCTTATTGGGTAATTAGGTTAGTTTTGCTTTCTTTTTCTCTTTTTGTTTTTAACAAGAGTTCTTCTACAACCACAACTTTTGAGACATAATTTTTGCTACAATGTGATGTGATATAGACCGTATAAAAATCTATTATTTTCGTATGGATCCATTACTCATGATGATAAAAGTTGTGGTAATACATTTTCTCTTTCAACAATTAATGACCTGCATAATTATTTTCAGAACCGTTTTTCATATTTTAGATGACATACTGTAATTAGTATAATATAATTTTCACATAGAATAGAGTAGACCCCAATGCTTATGAAAAAAGTTGTGAAATTTATTAGTGTATCTAGATTTATTGTATTGATTTTTTACATAGTTTTTCTTTTGTTTGTTTTGTTTTTAAAGGGTAGCAAGGTTTATGCCATTATAGGTCCATGTATATGCTGTAATTTAGGTTTAGTATATGGTTTCATTGGAAAATGCATAGTTCTCCATATAGTAAAAGTCTAAAAGATATCCTATAAAAATAATAAAAAATCTAAAAGATATAACTGGTCAAGGGCCATTGTGGATGTAGCCCGTGAGGTGGATCCACGTTCTACGTTCTTTCACCAATTATCTCTCTTTTTTATGATGCAGAATGAACCAAACACCTGGACTTAATTAAAAAGAGTTCAAACTCATTGCTTTTAAGTTTACTTTTCATCATATGCATCATATGATGTTGATAATTAGTGGGGCTCCCTTGGATTTTTGTCGTGTTTATTCTTTTTGTAATAATAAAATATAAACCCCAACAAATTTCACAACTATTAAAACCACAAGTTCAAGTTGTGACTGATAATTTGATATACAATAAAAGTGATGTCAATGGTGGTTTCATGTGAAAATAATGTTACACTAAATCACAATCTACTATCTTTTATCTTTATTATGAAAGTTGAAATTGTTGTATCTGTTTTATTGTTACTTTGTAACAGTATTGAATGTAAGCTCAAAGTAATTATGATTGGATTAAAGTAGTATAGTAGAGTGAAAAATGAGTTGTTTAAATTAAATATTAGAAATCTAAATGTGTATCTAGGTCACGTCATTTAAATTTTAAATGATGTGAGCATGAGCTCTCCACTCAAAAGGTTTATCTTCAATTTAGGCGTTAATGACCCACCTTTGTTTATAACCACATTCCTAAACCAATAAACTTCATTTCCTTGCATTACAATTTACCCATGACCTTGAAATTTACAGAGAATGAAATATAACTCATTCCTCAACTCAACTGAACCAGAGGATGGCAGACAAGACTGCAAGAATTCTTTATATATATATATATATATAGTTTGGCTGGTAAGTGCAAGACTTCTATTACTTACATAAAAAATGTGAAATGTAAAAATCAGATTGAACACAAGAGCCATAGAAGTGTATAAACAGAAATCTAATCTGCCATTAGATTTCACATATCTATATTTCCTATTGCTCAAAAGCAATCCTCAAAACTAAGAGAGAAACAGAGACTACAAAATTGATCCACTACAAAATATGACCAAGCTGAATGTATCCTTGTGTATGATAATGATCCTCTTGGTATGAATAACACAGGTTATTATCTTACAACAGACCCACCAAGTATGCATCAGCTGCTTTATCTGTCAACTTTTTAAAAATTGTTAGAATGTGAAATTACTCTCACCTTTTCTGTATTTGCTTGAAGCTCACGTTTAATTGTGCTGCTTGTAGCAAGATTTTTTTTTTCCTTTTTTATTTTTATTATTTTTTTTTGTTTTCCCTGAGAAATTATGTACAATTTAGAAAATACTTGATCTTCTTTTCTTTAGCTTTTATTTATTTTTTATTCATTTTTTGGGTTAGGAAGTGGCTACATTTAGCATCCCTTAATGGGTCAACATTGATATATATATATATATATATATATATATTTGTGGTGCAGGGGCTTGCTAGCAAGTAAGATGCATGAGACTGCAAAAGCAATTGTGACTAATCTTATTTACTTAATAGATGAATATGGTTATGTCCTTAATGGTGCAAGGGCTTATTACACAAATAGAAGGTAGTTTTTCTTTCATTTCTGCTTCTGTTGTTTTATTTGTATATTTTGGTGTGCTGTATTCCACATTGCTCATTCTTCTTTTCCTCAGTATAACATTTTCATTGACCTTTTCTAGATTCCGGTCATTGTCATTGGCTTTTGCTCTTTACATGCCTTATCATTTTATTCCCTTTCCATTTTATTGTCATTTTCTTTTGGAGTATGAATTAATTTTTTTTAAAAGAAACTCTATGTTTTCATTGTGTTAATTGGAAACCAACTTGATGCATGATGCACCTCATGTCACATAGCCATTATTGAAATATTGATGCATTCAGGGTTTTAATCATGAGGAAATTGATGCCTAAAAGTTTACAAAGCCATAAACATGACACAGCCGATGTGGTTATAACCTTCTAAATTTTCAGTCAATTAATATAGTCCAAACCTGAAATTTAAACTGCTTTTGCTACCTTTTATTATAAATAAAATGAATACTAGACCACTAGTCTCTAGTTGAAAGATAGGACACATACAGTTTCATTTCATTAAATTTGGTATTAATGCTTCAGCTTTTATATAACACTTTTTGGCTAAATCATTTGATCCTCAAGTTTTTGTTTTTTTTTTTCCTTCTCCCTTTTGACATTTTGTCATATGAATCTCATTTATGCAAATTTCATTTACATAATTTCCTTTGTAATCTAAATGATTATATAATTGGATTTAAACCACAAACTCGGGGGCACCTTTTGCAGCCAGCCTCCCCTCCTGAGTGCTATGGTTCATGCCATATACAGCAGGACTGGTGATATGCAATTGGTTAGAAAATCTCTCCCTGCACTTCTCAAAGAGTATCGCTTTTGGAATTCAGGTACCATGATATATATATATATATATATATATATTATTTAGATGATCTCTTAACCGTCTTTTCTTTGTTTTTAAGTGGAATTATGTTTACATTTCTTCCTTAGCTTCATTTTTTGTGGCTTGAACTTTTTTAACTATTTCCTTTTCTGCTGTTGTAGGAATACATAAGGTGACCATTCAAGATGCTCAATCTTGCAACCACACCTTGAATCGGTATTATGCAATGTGGAACAAACCCAGGCCTGAATCTTCAACAATTGTATGTCCTTCTATCTACCTTCATGCCTTAGCATAAGATCTTTTGCATATCTAAATGGTGGATAACATTTAGAGGTGTAATCTTTGTAATCTTTAACCTATTTTTATCTCGCAGGACACAAAATCTGCTTCCAACATCTCAAATGTCTCTGAAAAACAGCATTTTTACCGTGAAGTTGCTTCATCCGCTGAATCTGGCTGGGACTTCAGCACTCGGTGGATGAGGTAATAATTTGCTCTTGAGAATTAGTCTATCCTATAGACCTTTTTAAATTTACACTCCTGTCTATCTTAATTTAATCCATATCTGTGCTTTCTTAAAATTTAAATTGTTGTGTTTTATGTATATTTTGAGGTGTATGGAAATTGGTTTTGTTGTGCACATGCTCACCTACTGGACAGTTGAAATTCAAGCCAATCTCATTTTACTCTGCATCCAAAAACTTTGATAATTGGGGCGATCCTAATCATTTCCTGTATTTTATGTGTTTCTCACAATAGGATTCAGCTTGGGTATTTGATATAGATTATTGTATTCACGTAATAGGAAAGTTGATCATTGTGCAAACTGTTAGGATGCTCTTCAATTAGTTGCCTCGCATCAAAATAGTTGGGCTATTTGAGAGGTTTTGAAAGCAATGGGTAAAGAAAAGGGATTCATGAGTGTTAATTCATGTTTATAAGCATGGAATATATGGCAGAAATTCTTTATAGATGAAATACCAAAAAAAAAAAAAATTGAGGGAAAATGATGAGTAAGAACTAATGAGCATGCAAAATGGTCTATAAGCTCAGTGAAGAGTGGTCTTTCCCAGTCATGAGTCATGTGATTCTTTATGGAACTATTAGGTTTCACTGCCCAAATTTCAAAATGCTTAGGGGGCAATGGCTTGTCAAATTTAACCTTTAAGATATGTACAAATTGATTAATGCTGTAAGGGATTAATTTTCATGTTGCAGGAATCCCCCAGATTTGACAACATTGGCTACAACGTCAATTTTACCTGTTGATTTAAATGCATATATACTCAGGGTATGGCTCAGATCAATTTTAGATAGAATCTGTGAAATTAGCAACCTATTAACATGACTAGAGCTGTCGTACTTGCTGATTCAGATGGAATTAGACATTGCCTTCTTAGCAAAAGTTACTGGAGATAATAGCACTGCTGAGCACTTCTTGAAAGCTTCTCAAGCCAGAAAGGAGGCAATCAAATCTGTTTTCTGGAATGCAGAGATGGGACAATGGCTTGATTACTGGCTAAATGATAGCACATGCCAGGTAGCGTCTAATGCAAAAGTTTCTGGCTTCCTAGAGTCAGTATTTATTGTGCAATTATCCTGACTCTTAATTTTGATACTTAGGAACCTCAAACTTGGGAAGCTTGTAACCAAAATCAGAATGTATTTGCCTCAAACTTCATTCCTTTGTGGATTGAGTCATTCCACTCAGGTTTGTGACTCTTAATGTCAACCAAGAATACATTTACATACACTCTATCTCTTCTTGCTCATCTGATACCTAACTGTCTTGCTTATCTGAGATCAGTTCCTCAGCCTAGTGAACATTCAAAGCTGGAGCTGCTTATGAGTAGTTTGATTGTTTTTCAATAAACAATTGACTGAAAGAACATAATATAAGGGCTACATTGCTTTTCTGTATATAATTCCATGGCCTGTCCCAATTCAGGTTCAATTGTTTAACAGTTTTACTAGTACTGATTCTAAGTACTGGTTCAGAGGTAACTGCAATGCAAGACAGGAAATGGGTTCAGTCTTTCCGCAATTCATGCAAAGATAATACTTCCTGGGAGTAAGGTTATGTTTGCCTGTACTGCTAAGGTAGACAAGGCAACAAGAAAGGATAACTGAACTGACTGCTGAAAACAATTACTAAGTGTTCATTGAGAGTGTATCTCATGGACAAATTAAATAAATATATAATTAGGTTTGGACATTTGTTCACAGATTACTTTTGCAACATACACATGTAACCTTTTTTTTACATGTTGATGAATACTGAACATTCTTTTGTTGTTAACATATATGAAGATAAATCCCTGGTGAAGAAAGTCATGGAAAGTCTTAAAAAATCAGGCCTGCTTCGTGCTGCTGGGATTGCAACTTCTTTGACAAATTCAGGAGAACAATGGTTAGTGACCAGTTTATATTCACCCTTTCTTTATGCTGGACATAATTAGGATTCATTGAAAAAATGAGAGAAAAGAGGGGAGGCGGGGGGGGGGGGTGTTGGTGGAGGTTCTTTGAAGGGAAGGAAACATTTGCATCTTGCACTACCTTTTTCTTTAATTTAGTAGTCTATGACTATATAGAATTGAACAACAGGGACTTTCCAAATGGTTGGGCACCACTTCAACACATGATAGTTGAAGGTCTGGGTAGGTCTGAATCAAAAAAAGCAAGGTCAGTGGCTGAAGACATTGCTGTGAGGTGGATCAGAACCAACTATGTCGGCTACAAGAAAACAGGCGCAATGCATGAAAAATATGATGTGGAAAAATGTGGAGAATTTGGAGGTGGTGGTGAATATGTACCCCAGGTATGTCTTTAAGTTTTGTGGAAATAATACTTGTTTCGATTAATGTCTATTGTTTGCTGGTATAAATATTCCTATTACATAAGAAATGTCCCATCTGTTTTTTACTTCATATCCAAATGTTTTTTTTTTTTTGGGGGTATGTTGCAATGCAGACTGGATTTGGCTGGTCAAATGGAGTTGTTTTAGCTTTTCTGGAGGAGTTTGGATGGCCTCAAGACCGGAAGATAGGTTGCTAATAATATAGGAGTTGGAGATACAGATTGATTGCTAATGGCCCGACTGGGAGCTTAAAGCATAACAACAATTAACACTGATCATAATCTTGAAATGGAAGATATGTTATTGAGGAACTGAATAAATAAGTTTCAGCATACTGGGCTAACACATCTGTGTCACAATAAAAGAATCAATCAGTGAATGTGCTTAAATCTGTCTACTGATTGATTACACCAAGTTGGTCATGTTTTCTTTGTGTTAATTGCACAAGAAAGGCTACCACAGTACTATTTACAGTGTGAAACCTTGCAGCTTTTCATATATAGTTGTGCTCAACAATTGCTTACCACACTCTTCATCTAATTGAAAGCAAGACACATTGGATAGGCATGAGAGAAATTTGCTATATTCAACAAAAAAGTTCTGTTCTGACATGAAATAGATATATGATACGATCCATATATCTCAAACTAATAGTTATGAGACAATAAAATATGGCAAAACCTGGACCAAGAATTGGTTTGTGTAGGAAAGGGGCAAAGCCAAGGCAGCACTCTTCTTGGCAACCTCATGCACCATTAAGGAAGGTTTACACTGTGTCATTCTTGAAGGAGTTGCATCTAATGTTCTTGGACCGCTAAACAATTTAGAGAGGACTCTCAATGGATCATCAGTTCTATTTTAGAAGATATTTTGAACTTATTGAGCAATAGTTAATTTTGGTGTGTTTCTGCTAACAGCCTTGTAGCCAAGTGGCATCCAGGTTCCTTTGTAACATTTTGCTCGGGGGTTCTATCCCCCTCACTCACCTAGCAAAAAAAAAAAAAAAAAAATTGGTGTTTTTCTCGTATCAATATATTAGCCCATAATATGCGTCAATGGGCCTTTGTATATGACTTTTGTTAATGGGTGACATTGTGCTTCTGAGATATTTATTGGATTCTACTGTATTAAAAAGTAACAAAAGTAAATAAACAAATACTACTACTTCTTTAACTAATATACGTGAGGTTACATCCTAAAAGCTAATTGATTACAATAAAAAACTCAATCTTAACCACTGCCTTCAAGCACTCGTTAACAGGACCCTTTGTATATGAATGGACTGAGCCAGTTTCCATCTCCGTCCTTCTTGAGAGTGTGTCCTTCATTGCAATGGCAAGGTCCATTTTTGCCCTATTTGTAGAAGATATCTCAGGCATATAATTCGTATTCTCGTTCTCACCAAGTGTGAAACCTGTGGGACCCACGCACAGTTATGATACATGCATTAAATAGAAAAGCTAATTAACTTTTTAGTTTTAATAAATATTTTTTCTACTCAGCAAAAAAAGGGGTTGGGACAAAATCTTCCGTCAATATTGATTATTGACCAGTCAATTCTGATGTGTTCATTAATTGGAAGCCCCACGTAGTGTGGAAAAAATTAATCGATCCCATATTATATAATTTTCAACGAAAATAAATATATTAATGAAAAAATTTAAATAAATAAATAAATGTAAATGCAAGAAATTTTGCAGGTATGCTAATTTTGGTTGTGGGGCCAAGACGGGGACAAAATCTTCAGCCAATGTTATGTTGATTATTGACTTTTCAATTCTGATGTGTTCATTAATTGGAAACACCTAAGTACTATGAAAAAAAAGTAACCAATCACATATTTCTATTATTTTCATAAAAAATAAATATACAAATTACAAAATAAAAAATGTAAATGCCAAAAATTTGCAGGTATGCTAATCTTGTTTGTTGGACCATGACGGGGACACAAATTTTCAGTCAATGGGTCCGTTTGGATTGAACTTATTGTTGCTGAAACTGAAAACTGAAAACTGAAAATACTGTAGCAAAATAATTTTTAAATATGTAAATAGTACCGTGGGATCCATTTTTAATATTTTTTTATTGTATGAACAGTATATACATAGTGCGTGAACAGTGCATACACTGTTCACAACAGTGTTTTTTTGTTTCTTAGAGTCAAACTATGCGGCCCAAAAAAAAAAAAAAAAAGAGAAAACGCTGATGAGAGGAAACGTGGACGCGCAACGCGCAGTCCAAACGCCCTCAATGTTAATTATCAACTTTTTAATTTGGATGAGTTCATTAATTGGAAACCCCTACGTAATTCGGAAAAAAATTTATCAATCACATATTATATTATTTTAATATTGTTTGTTGGACAAGACGGACAAAACCTTCTACCAATGTTTGATTATTGACTTGTTAATTATTTTAATAGATACAATACTCTATTCTTTTGATGAATACTCTTTAATATAGGTTTGGATTATGTCTAGTATTCAGCGACACTGAATTCGTTGAAATTGTGATACATGTCTATTTTTAAACACAAATCACTATTTTAATGAGTCTAGTGCACTAGAAGTACTAAACCCAAATTGCTCTCCTTTAGTATTATATTAAGACATCAATTAGATTTTTTATGTAAATGAAGTTTGAATCCAAATTTCTTATTCGATAATAAGAAATTTTATCAGTTGAGCTAACAAACACCAATTATTTTTTGGTATAAGTGAGATTCGAACTCAAAATTTGCTGTTCTTTTTTTGAGAAATAAATACACATACAAAAGAAAAATAATAAGGTTTTATATAAAAACACACCATAAACTCCACTAAAAATATAAGTAATTATCACACATTTTTTAAGAGTATACGTTATGTATACTATAATCTCTTGCTCAACTACAAGATATTTTATTTAAACTTCATTTAAGTTTAGTATAAGGTTTCGTTTCATAGTAAAATGTGCACTTCTATATTGTAGATGTAGCCCGTGAGGTGGATCCAAGTTCTTCCACCTACCATTAGTATTTATCTTTATTTCTGACAGAGACAATCCCAGAATGGCTAGACTGAACCAAAACACTTGGACTTAAGCAGGTCAAACTTTGGACAGAACTGACCTAAACATACATTTTGCTTTTACTTTTTCATCATATCCTCCATATGATATTATGATGTTGGAGGCTAGCTAGTTCAACAAGCTTCTCACTTAAAATTTTCATCACCTCCAAACTCATCTTTCGGAGTCCAACCCAATACCTTTTCTGCTTTCCATAACAGCCTGTTTGGATAGTGGAGATTTAGGGGATTGAATGGAATTCAAAAGGAATGGTAAAAAACTATTTTCATTTCAAATAAAATTATATTTCATTTCATTTTATTCATTTTTGTTAAAAGTAAAAGTTATTTTCATTTCAGAGAATGAAAGAAATGAAATAAAATGAATTAGAAGCGTCTTTTAATAAATAAATAAATTGAAAATGATTATATATATATATATATATATATTCTCTCTCTTTCCTAGTTTAAAAGTTTAGTAGAAATGAATAAAATAATTATGAAGAAATGCTCACTCTATTTCGTTCTCTCCTAAATATTCTTCCCATAAATTAAGGAATACTCACTTAGATAGAGGTAAAATATCAATTTTATCCTTGTTTTGAGAAAAGAAAAGAAAAAAAGTGAATGGTATAATATTAAAACTATATATTTATTTCCTTTTAATTTATTTATTTTTTATAAAATCTCAAGCACACTAGAGAAAATAAATCATGCTCCATTCCATTTATTAAAATAAATAAATAGAAACTTCTGAAGCATAAATAAAATGAAGGCAACTCTTACTTGGGGGGAAAAAGCAAATAAACTATGAATGATATAATAATAAAATTAAAAAGTTTAAATACTCAATCACACTAGAAAAAAAATCAAAAAATCAAAAAAAAAAAAAAAAAAAAACTTCTTTCTTTTTTTCATTTCATTTTATTCGTTCATGCTTTTATGCTATACAAGCCTATACTCCTTTCATTCCATTGGAGACCAAAATAAAAAAAAAATATATATATATAATTGATATCCTGGTATGTTTTAGATTTTACTTCTTGAATTTAACTCTGTACATATTGTTGTATTATTTAAAGTTTTAAAAACATCCCTTACTAGTAATAAAATTAGTCATTTAAATTTGTGAGATCCTAATCGGGTTAAATGAGTTTTTTTTTTTTTTAACATATATTGATAATTGGGAAAGGATATATTTGAAATTTCCTTTAGAAACGACAAAAAATTCGGCAAAAAAACAAAAAAAAAAAAATACAAAATGACAAAGATTCTCAAACCTTGTTCCATACTGCCATACTCTCATGCTCTGAACTTCAAAGAACTCTCTTTACTCTCTCTTGCGCCACTTATCTCAGACTCTCTACTAACAACAATGTCTGTCTCAGAATCTTTGTCACCTTGCAGTTCTGACATAGAAACTGTGATCCCCACAACCCCTTTGGTCAGCTTCTTTGAACGTCTCCAAGAAACCGCTCTCAACACCTTTGGAGAAACAAACTTTGACCCAAAACTTTACGTTGATCTGTCACTGAAATTCGATTTGCCAACCACTGAGGACGCTTTTGTCAAGCTTCCAAAGTCCGCAAATGGATCTTTATCAGCTGAGGATTTGAAAGGGTTTATAGAGAAGTACTTTGAAAGTGCAGGGAATGACATGGTGTACTGTGAGCCAGTGGATTTTGTCCCAGAACCTGAGGGGTTCTTGCCAAAGGTGAAGAACCCAGAAGTGAGGGCCTGGGCTTTGGAGGTGCATGCTTTATGGAAGAGTTTAAGTAGGAAAGTCTCTGATCAAGTGCAGAAGCGACCAGAGTTGCATAGTATGCTTCCTCTGCCTGAGCCAGTCATGATTCCTGGGTCAAGGTTTAGAGAGATCTATTACTGGGATTCTTACTGGGTTATTCGGTTAGTTTTTGTTTTTGTTTCTGGTTTTGCATTTTGCTTTTACTATTTTTTGGTGGTCCTTTGAGCTTTTTTCTGTATAGGCTAGGGAGTTTGGTAATTCTGACTTGGGTGATACATTTCGTTAAGTGTTCTACTTGTCCTCTACATTTGAAATGAATCCACTTCATAGTTTATGAAATGTTACAAATTTAAAGGTGAATCCAGTGTACACTCTATAAACAGTTAGATCTAAGAAATTAAATCTTTTAATGAATTGGACTTTCTTCATTTCCAATGAAATAAAGGAGTCGTTGTTCTTTAATTAAATTCAAACATATGGTTGCGTTGACCAAAGTGACACAAATAGTATTATCTTTCCCGAAAATAATTAAATTCAACCTTATGGTTATTGGCCAATATAATCACATGGTTGAATTTATTGGAAACTTAAGGTACAACACCAAAGGAATTGTACTAAGTTTTGCCCTCTAACTTGTGGTAATTGTGAAAGTTTCTGCATTTGAAGCTCAAGTTTTCTTGAAGCATCAATGCTGGTCAATCAGTTGAAGCAAGAGCTTTTTTCTGTGAAACTCTGTCTAATTTAGAGTTCTAATCTTACTACTTCTTTCATTTATTTGGTAGTATTTACCAATTTGGATTGAATTATTTGGTTTAAAGTAGCTATAGGAGCATCCCTTAATGGGGTTAAGATTGATATGTATTTGTGGTGCAGGGGCTTGCTAGCAAGTAAGATGTATGAGACTGCAAAAGGAATTGTGACTAATCTTATTTACTTCATAGAAGAGTATGGTTATGTTCTTAATGGTGGAAGGGCTTATTACACTAATAGAAGGTAACTCTTCTTTCATTTTCTACTTCTGTTGTTATATTGTATTTATGGTGCTACTGTGTTCCACATTGCCGATAGTGATTCTTCTCCTCATTGTAAATATAACATTTATAGTAACTCTTACTTGCATTACATATCATTATTTTTGTCTTCGATCTGCCAGGTTTCTTTGTCATTTTCTTTCTGTGTACTGTAGCATCTTTAATAATTCTTGGTCATTCAATTTCTTGATAGGCACCAAGCTTGATGCATGGTGAACTTCATGTCACAAACATTATCTTGTAAATAGTGACGCATTCATAGTATGGATAATGAGGGACTAGTGTTTAAAAGCATACAAAGCCACACATAAAATTCTTCCCAAATTTCATAGTCCATTGATACAGTATGAATCTATAATTAAACTGTCTTTTCTTTCTCTTCATGATAAATATAATGAATACTGGAGCACTTATCTCAAATTGAAGGATACAAGGACACATATTCACATTATATTAGTTTGGGCATTAATGCTTTCAGCATGTGTGTAGCACTTGGTCACTTAATTATCTGATTCTAAAATTTTCCTTTTTAGTTTTTCATCCCCTTGGGATTGTGTCATATAGATCTCATTTTATAGCAAATTCTTGTGTGTTCTAATTGCTTATATAATTGGATTTAAATTACAAACTTGGGGATATCTTTGCAGCCAGCCTCCCCTCCTGAGTGCTATGATTTATGAGATATACAATAAGACTGGTGATATGCAACTGGTTAAAAAATCTCTCCCTGCACTGCTCAAAGAGTATTGCTTTTGGAATTCAGGTACTATGAGATACACACTTAGATGACTCTCTACTTGCCTTTGCTTTGTAGTTTGGAGGGGAATTATGTTTAGGTATCTTTCTTAGCTTCATTTTGTGGCAGAAACCCTTTTTTTTATAACTTTTTTACCTGCCTTCTGTTTTAGATATACATAAGGTGATCATTCAAGATTCTCAATCTTGCAACCATACTTTAAATCGGTATTATGCAATGTGGAACAAACCCAGGCCTGAAGCTACAACCAAAGTGTGTTATCTTCTGCTTACATGCCTTAGCATAAGATATATTATATGTGAAGTATAAATGGTGGATAACATAAGAGGTATTTTCATCTCACAGGACAAGAAATTTTCTTCCAAGATCTCAAATGTTTCTGAAAAACAGCAGTTTTACCATGAACTGGCTTCGGCTGCTGAATCTGGCTGGGACTTCAGTTCAAGGTGGATGAGGTAATAATTTTCTCTTGAGAATTAGTCTCTCTTACAAAACTACTAATCCTGATTACATCTTTAATTTTTTTCCATATCAAATTTGATATTCAAATTTTAGTGTTGTGTATATTTTCCTATCAAAAAAAAGAAAAAAGAAAAGTGTTATGCATATTTTGAGAATTATATGAGATTAGTTTAGTACACATGCTCACCTTCCAGCTTCCACACAGTTGAAATTGTGGCCAGTTTCAAATTAGATTAGAACCAAAACTTGATATTCTGGAACCATTAGATTTTCTGTACCATCATTTGCTGTATTTCATGAGCTTCTCACAATCTGATTCAGCATGGGTGTCTGAATTAGATTGTTGGATTTTTTTTTTTTTTAACTTTTGTTGTATAGTCCACTGTACAGTGGGATGCCCTTAAGTAGCTTCCTCACATCAAAATAGTTGTCTTTTTGAAAGCTATGGGTAAAGAAAGTGTTGGCAGGTGAGTGCTAGCCTAGGACTAATGAGCCTGCAAAACAAAGTCACATTGGAAAATGTGTTCTTCCCCATTTTTAATTCAACTAGTAGAATTATTTGGTTCCATAGCAAAAATTTGAAATGCTTAATGCTTGTCAAAGTTGAGCTTTTGGATACTTACAAATTGATTGATGAAGTTATGATTAGTTTTCAAATTTCATGTT
Source organism: Quercus ilex subsp. ballota (assembly GCA_032727855.1). Classification (NCBI taxonomy): domain Eukaryota; kingdom Viridiplantae; phylum Streptophyta; class Magnoliopsida; order Fagales; family Fagaceae; genus Quercus; species Quercus ilex. The sequence goes on from CM064909.1 coordinate 32,532,026, forward strand.
TCAGGAATCCCTCGGATTTTACCACATTGGCTACGACAACAATTTTACCTGTTGATTTAAATATTTTTATACTTAAGGTATGGCTCAGAAAACTTTTAGATAGAATCATTGAAATTAGAAACCAATTAGCGTGTCTAGAGCTGTGGTACTTTGTTGATTCAGATGGAGCTAGACATTGCGTTCTTAGCAAAAGTTACTGGAGATAATAGCACTGCTACGAGCTTCATCGAAGCTTCTCAGTCCAGACTGAACGCAATCAAATCTGTTTTCTGGAATGAGGAGGTGGGACAATGGCTTGATTACTGGCTCAATGATAGCACATGCAAGGTAGTATCTTGATGCAAAATTTTGTGGTGTCTGACAGATATCAATTCTTCTGCAGATCTAATGATTCTTCATTTTGATACTTTTAGGGATGTCAAAAATGGGAAGCTTGTAACCAGAAGCAGAGTGTATTCGCTTCAAACTTCATTCCTTTGTGGGTTGAGTCGTTCTATTCAGGTTTGTGACTCTTAATGTTCACCAGGACTGGATTCAAGCATGGCTAATTAGGTTTGGGTTGAGATTGTTGAGCTTTTATAATGCAAGTTTGAACTGCAAATAAAATCAGTTGTTCTGGTCCAAACTGGGCTCATTTCAATCAGCTGTATCTTTCTATGGAGCTAAATCTGTTTGTGTCTACTTGAGGCTGATGAGCCCGTTGATTTGTTGATTTTTTTTATCAGAAAGAAAGTCAAAGAAAAGCAATATATAATAGATTTCTCATCAAATGAAACACTAGAACTAATTCATTTTGAGTCACAGCTCTGATTTCCCGCTACTAGGGCCTCAATAAGTGCTTCAAAAATTCACAAAACATGAACAGCTTACTTTAATCTGAATTCATACTAATATGTGAAATTAATCTGTCATGTTCTGGAAAGTTATTTAAAATTGTTCTGTTATTAGTTTAACACACCCATATCTCCAGTCCACCATATTTTAGTTACAATTGACTTAATCTTAACTCATTTGATAGTTAGAATTAGCACTTTAATTCATGTCAGCTTACTTAGGCTAGTGAACATGCAAACATAGTGCTGTTAATTAGTAGCTATTTTTGAACAATACATGATTGACTGACAGATGGTAATATGAAGAGCAGCATTGTTTTTCTGTTGAGGTTTAGTTTTTTAACAGGTTTCTAGCATTGATCCGAAGTTATGGTTCATGTGTAATTGCAATTAGAACAAGGAAAGAGTGCACGTATTCTTCAATTTGTGCCAAAAAAAAAAAAAAAAAAAAAAAAAACTTTCTTGGGAATGAGGTTAAGTTGGCGTGAACTGCTAAGACAGTTATTGCAACATGAAAGGATAAAAAACCACTACTTTTTTTCTTTTTTTTATTGTTGAGGAAATAAAAAACCACTACTGATTATTATAATGTGTTCAGCATGGGTTTTTATCTTGGATATAAAAATATGAAATATATAATTAGATTTGGACCTTTGGTTGCAGATTAGTTTTGCAACATTAACATTTATTAGTACTAAAAAATGCTTTTATTGTATGAAGATACTTCTCTGGTGGAGAAAGTCCTGAAAAGCTTCCAAGGTTCAGGCCTGCTTTGTGCTTATGGAATTGCAACTTCTTTGATGAATTCAGGAGAACAATGGTTAGTACCCATTTTAAAATCCCCATGATTTGATCTCTATGTCAAGATAAATTTTTGGTTGATCAAGAAATGAAGAGAGAAAGAAAGTGGGTGGGGCCGGAGGTTTTGTTTGAGAAGTTATCTCGTGTATCAAATATATGCATTCTCCCTCTCACACGTGTTCCACACGACTATGGAACCTATATACTGTGAGAGTGAGGATGCATATATCTAATGAATGAAATAATCATTGGATTCTGTGAAGTGGAGGAAATATTTGGATGTTACAATACTTCTTTTCTTTAATTTTAATTGTCTAAGACAATATAGAACTTGTACTACAGGGACTTTCCAAATGGTTGGGCTCCACTTCAACACATGATAGTTGAAGGCCTAGCAAGATCTGGATCAAAAGAAGCAAGATCAGTAGCTGAAGACATTGCTATGAGGTGGATCAGAACCAACTATGTTGCCTACAAGAAAACAGGCAAAATGCATGAAAAATATAATGTGGAAAAGTGTGGAGAATTTGGAGGTGGTGGTAAATATGCGCCCCAGGTATGTCTTAAGCTTTTGTGGAGAGAATATTTGTGTTTAAAACATTCTTGTTACACAATAAATGAGCCTATCAGTTTGTTCCTTCTGATCTAAGTCTTTTTTGGGGTATTGTTGCAATGCAGACTGGTTTTGGCTGGTCAAATGGAGTTGTTTTGGCTTTTCTAGAGGAGTTTGGATGGCCTCAGGACCAGATGATAGATTGCTAATGATTTTGTAGTTTGAATGGCCTCACTAGCAGCTCTTTAGAAAAGATGCTGTTCATTATGACAAGCCAACAGCAAATAAAACTGTAGCAACAAATAAGAGTGATTTGCTTCATAATCTTGAAACCAGAGATGTATTCTACTAAGAATACTGAACAATTGAGTTTTGACATGCCGGGCTAATGCATGTCTCACATTCGAAGTGAAAAATTTATATAGATCCCCATATGATATATGCAGAGGAATTATTGGATTTAATGATCATTCAAGCGCTTATCATGAGTTAATCCACACAAATAGATAATTCAACCCCAATTATGAAATACCGAATCTAGAGGCAATACAAAGAAAGCAATAAAAACAAAGATAAAAGATTTGATAACGAAGTAGAAAACCAAAGAAGGACCTCTTCAATTAGAAAGCCACTCCAGGCACCCAATTCTGTATAAAATTCAATATGGGAAAAGTAATTACAACATTCTACTTATAAAATTTTTGTATAGCTAGACTTTCTTGTTTGACCTCTGAAAATGTTTTGCTTGCTTTCCTACCATAGTAGTCCTAAATCCTCTAAAATCTTCCCCGAGTGAATCTCCTCCAGGAACTCTTTATCCACACAAGCCAAAACCTCTAAACACTCCAAGAAATCTCGAAGATTTGATGCAATGAACCTCACTGGAATTTTTTTTTCTTTTTTTTTTTTCTTTTGTGGTTTCAAAATAATCTCACTACCTCGCACTTTGGAATCACAAGATAAGCAGACAAAGAACAAAGGGTCTTTTAGTTGGATTCACATCCTCTAGATTTTTTAGGGTACTCTACTAATAGATTTCCTTCAATATTAACAATTCTTTAATGATTTAATGATCTAGATTCTGCTATGTTAACATTCTACTAACAATATTTTTAAAATAATAAAATAATGTTACAAATAAAACAATTAAGAATATTGTTAGTGGAATGCTGACATGACAGTATCTATACCATTGAATCATTAAAGAGTGGTTAAAACTTAAGGAAATCTATTTGGTAGAATACCTAGGAAATCTAGAGTAAGGAGAAAATGCATAATTTTTTTTTTTTGGGGCACAAGGTGTAGCAAGCAAGTACAAAGTAGCACAAAACCTATTCCTAAGAGATTTAGAAAACATGTTCTAGCACCACCGCTCACCTTAGTGTGATGGTCACTCTACAAGTACAAAGTTCTTATCCGGGAGGGGGGAGGCAAGGGCTGGGGTTTAGGTTTCCAAAAGGGAGTTTTGTACACATACACACTTAGATTAGAGTAGAGTAGATTTCTATCATGTATCATGTATCCAAAAAAAAAAAAAAAAACATGTTCTAGCGATCTTGCTTGAGCGAGGGACAAGCAAACTTTCAGGTTCCATTATTGTTTTGCTCGAGTGAATATGGATTTTGCTTCAATGAAATTATCTTTCAATGAAATTATTTGTTGAAAAAAATAAATTGTTGAATTAATTAATTAATCTGCAATATAATTGTTGAATTAATCTTTTTCATCATTTATATTGCAAATTCATTAATTAATTCAACAATTTATTTTATACCTACATCTAAATTTGGTCCAATATGTCCAAAAATTGCTCAATACACTTTGATATATTATGCTTTCCATATCTATAGGCTTGGATATTACATTTTCATTTCGCAAGAATTTTCAACAACTAAGCCCTAGTTTGGGAGGAGGGAATGGAAATGAATGAAGAGAGTAATTTTAGAATATTCATCCCTTCCCTTGTTTGAGAGTTTTAATAGAGGGAATGAAAAAATTCATTTCCTTGTTTGGGAGTTTAAGTGGGAGGGAATGAAATGGGTAGGAGGGAACACTCATTCCTCTCTATTCCCTTTAAAACTCAAATTTTCTTTCCCCCTAAAATTGAGAGAAATTAAAGGGAATGAAATTAGATTTAATGAATTTTTTACTAAAACTCCCAAAATACTCCTATATATTCAACCATTTATTTTAAAATAGGGATCTAATAGTAATATTGTCATAAAATGATTAAATTTATTTCCCTCTATGTTACTCCCAAATAAAATTACTTACATTTCATTCATTTGCATTTATTTCCATTCATTTATTTTAAAACATCCAAACAAAGTTACTTAATTCCATTCTATTCCTTTCTCTGGGTTAAATACATTTCATTCTATTCCATTCTTTTATAATTAGTCTATTCCATTCCATTTATTTCCCTTGTGAACTCCCAAAAGAATGTATTTGGCGTAACTTCATATTAATATCCAACTCATTAATGAATTAAGACTAAACTTAATATCATACATCTTTAAGTTTCTTAACACTTTATAATATATATATATATATATAGAGAGAGAGAGAGAGAGAGAGAGAGAGAGAGGTTCAAGTTACACTTTGTGTAATTTTAAGCAATGTTACACCACCCAATAACTTGTTATTAAATTCATATTTTAAGAGTCTCATTGTTGAATTACATGTTCTATATGTGCTTAAGATGCATGCCAATTTTCATGCCAATCGGATGTTACTTACCATGTGATCCATAAACTCATCTTTTATTAATTGTTTTAAACTATAAAAACTTAAATTTAAACAGTTAATTAATAACATGACTATTGATCTTTGGTTATCGTGAAATTTTGCAAGCATGGAGAGAATATGAATATAATGTAATCCAACAGTAGATTTTTCAAAATTCACATTTAATAATAAGTTATTAGGTGGTGTAATTCACTTAAAAACTAAAAAAATTAATATCAACTAAGGTGGAAAAAAAAGATAAAGAAAGATAATACCATAAATCATTTAGTTATTTAAAAAAAAAAAAAATTGGATTTAGAATAAGTATTCTCAAACCCAAATTTTTTTTCTTCCCATTCTTAAGTAAGTGCACCAAAATAGAATGAATAGAATGAAGTGGACCTAAATAGACCAAATGAACTAAAATTAATCTGAAGTGAATTGAATGGACCAAGTGAACCAAATAGGACGTAACAGACCAAATAAATTTAAGTGGACTAAATTATCTAACTTAAAATATATATATATATATATATATATATTGATTTGTTCCTCTATTTTTTTTTTTTTTTTTTTTAATACTAGTTCCAGCCATCATACCTCAAATCAATTATCTGGCCACAATCCCAATGATAAAAGGATTTAAAAAAAAAAAATAAACCATATAAATCTCGAGTTATTTTGTTTCGAGATTCTAAAGATCAAAGATTCAATCATTCAATTAGGTAAGAAACCTTGGATTAGCTCTAGGAGCAGCACCTACTGATTGCACAATAATGTTCTGGTGGAGCTAGCTGCCGAACACTTGATAGGTTTATGTCAACGTCTTCCCCAATGAACTGACAAAGAGTTAAACCTTAATTAATTCAAACTAAATTACACATTACCTATATCCTATTCCAATCCATTGGCATCTTTCTTTTCTTTGGTAAATAAATTCATTGGCACCTTTATGGACTCATTATGTCACAAAAGATTGAAGCACTACTTAGTGGGTAGTGGTGGGTCATTGATAGATCTCTTTCTTTTTCTAAGCCATTGACACCATTCTCCTAAAAAAGCCTATTCTGCAGTGAGATTGCTTAAAACCCAACTAATAAGATATTATAATTGTGACTTGTGAGATTAGCATGCCTTATTTCATTTGTTTTCTGTGGGGGAGTACAACTTAAAACCCAACTGAAAATATAAGTGAATTTATGACACAAAAAGACAGGCGCACATTTAAGTTTGTGTATTGCTTTGAAATTCCACTTCTCTTTAATCAAATACTTGAGGAGCTTCTTCTGCTTACTTTCTAAAATTGTCTCCTTTTTATTTCTTTTCTCACAATCTTTGTCTAGATATTAGATTGGCTTATTTATTAATTTGCTTATTTGTTGAAAGTGGGTAAAACTAAAAATGTAGCTAGAAAAAGTGAAACTTAAAAATCTGTATGTAAAGAAATAAATTCTAGAAAAAAGTTAAACCAAATGCAAATGAACTAATTTGTGACAATTTCAAGACTTTCTTTCTTTTTTGTGTGTGGCTAAAGTGAGGTCTGTGATGCCAAGCATTTTTTTAATAAGAGATTCAAATCAAGGAGTTTGAAAGATGTATAATCTGATTAATCCAATATTAATTTAGATTAAGAGATTGGAAACCCCTTAAAAGCCTAATTTAAGGGAAGGGTCCCCCTTCCACGATTCCAGGCTCCCACAGAAAGGAGTGGCAATCATTGAAAGAACCGTAGTATTCAAATCAAACCATTAGTATTCATGTATGTTTGTGACATTAGACCAAATGGGTTCTAAAAATAGATCTGGAAAAATAAGTGGAAAGTATGACTAGACTTGCAAATTTGCATATATTAATATAGTCTTGTGGGATTCCCTCCTCTCTCAGTGCGTATTAGTCAAATAGAGTTGGCGAGCTAAACACCCAAATGAGAGGAAAAATGCTTTTTTTTCACTAAGATAAAGAGGTACAAAATCCAAGGATTGATACGTTTTTGGTGTATCATATATTCGAGACAAGTTGGTCTGAAAGAACAGTGGGCTACTAGGCCTATCTGAGAACGTATTAATGTATTATTAGACTTATGGACCTCTGGTTTTAACTTAATAAAATCACATACTCAATCAAGTTCTTAAATAAAGTTGAAGCAAATAATGTGCTCTGCTCAAGCATATTTTCCCCTTTGTGGCCAAACTTGTTACACGCATATATAGAAAGAGTGAGTGACCTAAGCTTGCTGTTGTGGAACAAAGCATGCCCCTTCTTTGTACAATGGATTGCTATCATATTTCTTATCTAAATTAACAATGATAAATGATTGTTTTTAGCTGCCAATGTTCTCATTCAAAGGCAAAACAGTATATAATTGATTTCCAAAACCTTTTGGTGCAAAGGCATATCTCATGTCCAGGACAACTTCACTTTACCGAGCCATGTGTAAATATATCACATTAAAAAGATTAATGGAGAAAATGAGCCATTTTTTTTTGAACTCAAAGGATTATAATACTATCTTTTGGCTCTATCCAGACTTCATGTATTTTGATCTACGTTGGAATATTCTATAGTATGATCTACTTTTGTTTCCAGATTTATTTTTTTGATTTTATATGAATGTGTATATATGTTGTAATTTTTGTTGGGTTATAAGAGAGAGCTTAACTTCAAAGCACATTGTTAAGTAAATTTATTGTTGCTTAAAGGTCTTCTTTTTGTTGTAATTTGCATCTTCCTGGTGCAGTCCTGAATGCTTGCAGGAAGGATGCGGCTTTCGTTTCTCTTTAATAATATTCTCAAGCTTACCACACATTTTTAAACTCATTTTGTCACAAATGTTCTATGTGACAGACTGTGATTGATTGTCACAGACTGTGATTGATTGTTTGTCATTATCACATAAACTCAATATTTTTTCTTCATTACTCACAGTTTACCACGTAAAATAATTATAGCAAAGTGTGTGATACTAGCATTATTATATTCTTAATTATTAGCACAAAAAAAAATAACAAATTACTAAAATATTAATCCAATTGATGGTAATATAACATAAACAAAGAATTATATAAGGACTACCTCTAAAATGTTCTCGTGGTACTGGTTATGCGAGGCAGTGTGACATGCCTTCAGTTTTTCCTAACGATCACCGTGTTAAATTGATTTCCCTGAAAAATACTCAACTCTTTGAGACTTTGAGCTCCCCAAACAAAGTAACAATAGCTTTTGCACTCATCTATGTATTAGTTTCAATCAGAATTGGATTTATAAAAAAAATTGTCTTTTTTTTTTTTTTTTGCCCTTTTATTTTACGAAAATGCAGAAAATCATTTTGAAAGTTAATAAAGGTTTCTTTCTTTTTAAGTCACAAGCAACATGATAAACAAAGGACACAGATTAAAAAGCAAAGGACTGACGAAGTGTCAGCTTCAGAAGGATAAGAACACTTTTTGGGACATAGACCATAGTGAAAAGCTAAAGAACAAAATAGAAGACTAGAGAGAGTCAGATAAATTTGGTCGGCCAAGGTTTCTGTGAATTTAACAGTAACTTTTTCAAAGTAAGAGCAATGCTGCATACACCAAGTTTGCAACATTTTTAATACAAACTGATATAACAAGTTTGTACTAATTTTTATCTGATTAACCAGTAATATAATTATTTTACCTACTATTATCAATCTATCACATTATCTGATTATCTTATGCCAAAATTTTTGTTTCTATGACTTTCACTTAAAATAACAGAAGCCATAAAGTTCTTTTTTTTCTTTTATATGTTGGGGATGATGAACTGGGATAGCAGAGTTAGGATCTGAGCTCCATTTACAGATGTTCTTCCTCAAGTTCTATATCTTTCCCATGTGCTGCTTTAAAAATAAAATTCATGACTTGCATGCATATTGTACTTTGGATTCATAGATAGTTAATTGCTAATTACTAATTAGTCCAACATTTTATTAGCACGTATTTTCATGGAGCAACCAAATACAGTCTCACAGATTTATCAAATTTTGAATGGTATGGAACTTGCATTGGACTATCAAATTTTGTCATGTTAATATTTTTCATTTATAAGATTACGATAAGAACCTAAAAAAAAAAAAAAAAACAACAATTTTGAAAATATGTTGACTAGAGTGAGTGTTTTAAAGTATAAAGATAATTCTGAAATGAAAAGTTATGAAGCTTAATTATGATCAAATATGCATTTTTACCTAAATAAAATAGGCTACAAAATACCAGCACCAAACAAATCTTACTGTGAAGTTTGTTAGTCTGGTACCAAAGGTTTATCTCTTGCAAGTTAAGTGAATAATTTTTATCTCCTTTACAGTTAGGAAAATATTAACGATTGCCCTTAAAATATTGATTTATAAACTATTTTTAGAAACATTTTATAGGAAAATTATAAAACAATTCATTTTTGTCAATTTTTTTAAATTTTTCATAAAAACAACATTAAAATTTTCATAACATAATTTATTAACAATAGCAGGCAGCCGTTAACATGACCTGGTAAATCCAAGTTTTAGATCCAAGAACTTACCTAAATGCAATTGTTAATTTTGATATAAGCATCACTTGTGGTCATAAAAGCATATCCGAATATCAAAACGTGGGGACATGTACTAGCACAACTAGGCTGTAGTATTGCAGGGTTGTGGAGAAACCAACACAGTAATATGATGGAACATGCCTCTATAAAATATGTTTATCGAATAAGAGGAATATGATATCCTAGGGTCCTTCCATGGGGGCATGGGTTGTAGGGATTTGTGGAAGTGCTTCAAAAAAAAAAAAAAAACTCTAAATTTTTGTGACTTCTTTTACTTTATTTCAAAACCTTTGGGCTCATAATAAAGTCTTCTCCTTCCTTTTCCCACTCTATCATAGATTTCGACAGCCAACGTGCTCTAGGAAATCATATTCTCTTCCTAAATTATAATATTTTTTTGCTAAACTCCTAAATTATAATATTATATATATGTGCTTCTTAAACATCTTTATAATTCAATTTCAAATTATGATTATATATAGGGTTTCTTTTGTTCGGATTTTCCAAGGATGTGCTAGTGTACAAAACACCCTTATCTCAGTTAACCCAATAATTAAAGGAATATTTATCATATAATCCATTTTAACAAATGATTCAAAAATCCTTCTTGTTTGCTAAATTACATAAATTTGAGCTGTTCAATCAAGTAATGTCTATTAAGTGAAAATACAACAGAATTACATTCAATTCTTATTTGTGAGAAAGGTACAAAGAACTATCTTCATTAAAGTGTGTGTGAGGGTTTGATGTGGCCCATGTGGGTATGATAAGTTTGCTCATTAGCCTACATCAGAGAAAGTTGATTGTTTTTTAGCCCCTTAATTATTATTTTTTCCAGTATTTTAATAGTTGAGGCTCTTAAGAGTGAGAGGATTTAAACCTGAATATTTTCACTAAAAACTTCAAGGTTTGCCAATAACCAATTTAAGTTATAAAACTCTTAGCTGTTCTTTTCAATTTATTATTTATCAATATCACATACATATATGTGGGTACGAGCTAAACAAAGAAATAAAATCTTTTATTATCAAAAAAGGAACTTTAGATTTAATTTTACTTGAACAAAATATATATATATATATATATATATATATATGTATATATATACTTACTAATATATAGACTAAAATCATACCGTTCCTATCAAGAATCTTGTAACCATAGGTAAAGTTAGGGGGGGGGGGGGTGATGACCCCCCTAGCATTTGAAATTTTCCATTAATTTTCTTTTATATTTGATAATAAATCTAAAAATTACACAAAAATGTATTCACCAGCCTCTTGAGAAAATTTCGTGACTCCACTACTGTTTGTAACTCAATTAGTTGACATCTTTTAATATTTTTAAATAAGACATACAATGTTTAATTCTCCTCTCATTTCCATGGTATTTATATATATATATATATATATATATAATTTTTAAAAATTCTATTGTATTTATTATTATTATTATTATTATATATGAACAACTTACTAATCATGAGATGATGAGACCAACAATCTGATGTTACCCAACATATAAAAATAAAAAATAAAAAAAAATCCACACCTTAATGGTTATCTTTTTCGTGCTCCTTGGTCCAATTTAATCTAGTCCACCCGTATTTGCTTGCACTCTAAATAAAAATTGTGAACATCTTTTCCCATATGGCACCATAAGAAAACAGACATCTTTTTCTCAACAAACAAAACTGCACCCCACAAGTTTACCCAAAAGAAAATCCCTCCATTTTCAGTCGCTTGATAAGGTTAATGCTAAAACCTTAGGCGAAAATGCAAATTACGTAAGTTAAATTTGGTCAATTGTCATTTTAGCATTTTTAAGTTTCATTTTTATCATTTTGGTTTTGTAGTTTGCATTTATTGTCTCCGTTAATCCTTCAATATCTCTAGCTCCCATTAACTATTAAAAAATGCTAGATTTTTAAGACTAAAAAAAAATAATAATAATAAAATTCATACTTTAGTTACAAAATTGGTTGTAGACTTAGGCTACAATCTTACTTAATTTTTTTTTTTTATTGAAGATAAATTTTGACAAATTCATCATTAGATTACACTTTTTTCTTATATTTTTCATACTTGTAAAATTTCTAGGAAATTAAAGATCAATAATCATGTTATCAATAAATTGTTCAAATTGCAAGTTTTTGTAGTTTAAAATTATAAATAAAATATAAGTTTATAGATTATATAGTAAATAATATCCAATTAACACAAAATTTGATAAGTGTATTAAGAGCTTAAAGAACATGCAATTCAACGATTAGATTTTCAAAATATGTAGTAATGTCTATTTTATTGAGTAAGGTTGTAGCCTTAGGCTACAATCAATTTTGTAACTAAATTTTGTCATTTAAAAAAAAATACAAAAAAATACAAAATAAAAATAAATCCTTTAAGTTTGTCAATTGTCATTTTCATTTTCACTCATTTGGTCCAATAAGTTTCAATTTTTTGTCATTTTGGCCATGTAAGTTTACATTCGTTGTCACCATTAATAATTCTTAATCTTAACCATAAATTTTTTAACAAAATGGAGGAATGACTAATGGTGATTGCAATTTGCAAATGTGAACCTACAAAACTAAAATGATAAAAATAAAACTTATTTGCATTAAAGATCCATTAGTCATTTTTTTTAAAATAGAAAAAAAGGGCTTGTAGATGGGATAATTGGCTGTACATCGCGTTCTTCATGTTGTATCATAGCTTGAAACCACCTGAATATTAATGAAACTTAATACTATTTAAACTTATAACTCCTGAATTAGCAATAAAAACAGATTACAAGAACTTCTTGCCATTATATTAACTCTCCAAATGGTAATTTTATTTTATTTAGCTGAATAATGGTAATTTTAGTTAAACCTTTCTTATATATATATATATAGATATAGAGAGAGAGAGAGAGAGAGAGAGAGAGAGGTGTGCATATGTAGTTGAACAGGAATGATTGACCGGGTAAGTGTTTTTCCCGATGAAATGGCAGATTCGAGGCGTAGGATTGACCGATCTGAAAAACTCTGAAACCCTCACGTGCAATTTCCTTTTCACAATTCTTACATCAAAAATCGTGCCCATCCCCATATTTTATTACTCTAAATTAATCGCCGACTCGTTTCCAACCAACCAACAAGCGCCACAGACACACGTTTGCGGATCATAAGTTCATAACATATAAGTAATTGTCCCTATTAATATTTTCATCATTTGTTTTTACGTTGGTAAAAAAAAAAAAAAAAGTGATTAGTGATTACACAGTGTACTTTCTTTTCCATTAGAATTTAGCCATGCGTTAGCCACGTTCTGATAGGATTAGGATGGTTTGGTGGGACTAGATTTTTGGTGTGATAGTTACTTCATAAGTATATGTACTTGTAAAATGTAAGAGGTAAATGTCAGGTTTTAAGTTTCTAGGAAGAAGTTTCACACACATATACACTTAAATTATGTTAGAGTAGAATTCTATATTGTAAAAAAAAAAAAAAAAAAAAAAAGATGGTTTGGTAGGTTTAATGGCCCTTTAAGTAATGGAATAAATAAGAAGATATAAAGGTCTTTGATATTATTGTTAAAATATCACAACACGTATTTTTACAATTTTTTTTAATTCATGTGTATTTTTATAACACATATTTCTTTGTTACCATTTGTTACCGGTGTTTAAACCACAATTTTTAGTATTTAAATAACATTACACGTATTTTCACACACTTTTTCAACTACATATATTTATAAGAAATACAAACAATATTACTAAAACAACATTACTTAACTAGTCCTATAATATTTAAATAATAATACTAGAAATTTTTTACCAAACAACTCTTATTGTGCCAAGGGTGGTGAGGTAAAAGTGTAATTACCTTGTGTGTAACAGAGCAAGAGAGCAAATTCAATAACTTTCAACTTTGTGGTCTCTTCAACCCATTAATGGCTGCATTAATAGTTTTCAATGTAGTCTCTTCAACCCATTAAAGAACAAGTGTCTCTTCAAAGAGGTAAAAATTCATGTTTGATTTATCGGCTCTCCTAATTTTACTATTGTTAGGGCCTATTTGGATACTATTTATTACTTAAAATACTGTAGTAAAATAATTTTTAAATGTGTAAATAGTACCGTGAGACTTAGTTTTAATGAAAATTTTGTTGAATTAGACAACTTGTGGGTCTCGGTCACTTAGTGTTCTTACTCTACAAACCATCTTCATTTCTAGTTGGATGTAAAATATACCAAAAGAATTGACATGGTTTTGCTTGATCAAGGATAAATCTTTCGGTTAGCTTGGCTAGGATGATAATTATTTACTCAATTCACGCAATGTAATAGTTGTTTACTTTATCCCATGATGTTAGGTTCTAAGACTTTAGGAACTAATGTATTAGAATTTTAATTTGTATTATGTTGGTAAACCATGATCAAAACATAGAGTCTACATTTAGGCTTACTCAAAGTGTGTTTATTTGTAAAATTGGAATCGAGTGATTGCAGAAATTATTGGACAAAATCTACAAGGCTCGATCGATTGAACTACGTGCAGATTTATTTTTCTGCAGAATTTTCAATTCAGTCTAAACTTGTTTGATGTGTAGGCTTTTGTGTTTTACTTCAAGTATAAAAGGAAAAATCTTAGCTACGTTTAAGAGGTCTTTTTGATGGTTGTGTCTTGAATCTTTTGTGAGATCTAGAGGTGTTTACCTTCAAATACACTTAGAGTTATCAAGATCAAGATTCATGTCAAGAGTTTGATGATCTTTTCAGTTGCTGTTTAAAGAATTTTAAAGAAGATCTGAAACCTTTGAGTGGAGTCTCAAAGTCACAAGTGGGAGAACTTGTGTTTGCAGTAGATAAAGGAAAGAAGTAGTCCGTGTACTCGAAACTGTCACATGGTTGTGGTAGTAAATTTTATACTCGAGGTAGTAATAAGATGTTAGTGGTTTAAGTCTTATTGTACAAATTTCAATTTTTTCATAGTGGATCTGGTTTATCTTGAGGACATCTAGGTTAAATCCTCTCCAGGTTTTTTACCGGTTTGGTTTTCCTGAGTTCTCATATCGTTATGTTTTTTATATTTTCGCATTATTTACATGATATGATTCTATTATGTTAATCTAGATCCGAATAATCTATCTAAATAATCACTTGGCTAAATAACTAGGTTAAAAAACTTGTGTTAAGGGGTCTAAAAATGTACACATGAGAAGATACATACTCAACAATGTGATATATACCTAACTAAGTCAGGACAATAATTTCCTCCTACTTAATCTTCTTAATAATGGAATGGAAAAAATATCAATTAATATTGCGGTACTCAATTCACCATGGATCTTACAATCACCATGTAAGAAGCCAATTGAAGTTTGAGCAACTAATGCTCGAAAATTAATGCCAACAATGACAAGTTGTTGCATGCCATTTATCACAACAACAAGATTCCAAGAAACTAATTCTCATCAATAACCTTCATAATTAACCTTAAAAGAGGAGGAGGAAGCTTAGAGAACCAAGTATGCACAAGATAATCTAAAAAAGAGGCCTCCCGTTTTACTAAAAAACTGAAATTTCTAACTTAAGTATTAAAGGACTAGTGATTAACATCATATTGGTGTCCTCTAACTTTCTTCCATACATATGAAGGAATCTATTTTCAAGTCAATTGTGCAGCCCATTCTACCATTAAGACATTAATTTAATTCTTTACCCAAAAAAAAAATAAAGACATTAATTTATTTCAATATGCAAAGGTGTGCGCACATTTTTTTTAATTAAAAAAAAAAAAACCTAGAAATATGATGATAAGTTTATAATTTATGAATTTTTATAAGACTCTCATATACTTTCACACAACTTTTGAAAGAGATTTCTTCATATTAACATTTAGTGTGGGTTTGGATCTGCGTTTCCAAACCCACGTTTGCAGTTCTTTCATTTTTTTTCCTCTTTATGCCGCAGTTATTGACTTTTAGAGACAAAATTCACTGTTCTATGCACTGTTCATGTATTTAAAAATATTAAAAATAGGTCCTACAGTACTATTCACACATTTAAAAATTATTTTGCTATAGTGTTTTCAGTTTTTAGTTTTCAATTTCAGTAAAAATAAGTTGTATTCAAACGGATCCTTAATCATATCTTAATGACTAACTTGCCTCATTAACTTGTATGTATATATATAGCACGTGTGTAGAGAAACTTAGCACATGAATTTGCTTAATTTAATTATTGAATAATTGATACTAACAAATTTCCTATATAACATAAAATTAAATCAAAGAAAGACAACTCACTATAATTTTTTTTTTCAATCTCATTATGATTGAGAGCTATACTGTCACAATCAATTTTTTTTTTTTTTTTTGGTGGTAAGCTTGTCACAATCATATTATTCCATATTACGTAAAACTTACATAATTCCACAAAATCATATAGAAGACATGCAAAATGATGTGATAAGGTCTAAATATATGTCGTTTTAATGTGAAGAAGCATCCACCGAAACGCCAAAAGAGACAACGGCGATCATATCCCCCGATCTTTTCATCTATGCCCACGTCTTTTTGGATCATCTCTAACTCACTCACACCAATTACAAATAATAAACAATTGGTGAATAAAGTAACCTCCATTTTCTAATTAGTCAAGTCAAGTAAATTAAACCCTCCATTTGGATTAAGTGTTGGATTCGACCCACTAACAAACAACAATAGACCCAATCATACACACATTTTATCTCAATCAATCAATGACAAATATGTAATCCTCTCTCTCTCTCTCTCTCTCTCTCTAATTGATTCTCCACCTAACTACTACACCAATAAAATCCCATAAAAACCTTTTCTTTTTCTTTAAGCTTTCAACTAGCCCTGCAAAAGCAAAACCCTCTTTCCCTTCTCATCTCTGTGATCATCTTAATTAGGCCCCCATCAGCCTCTCTATCTTTGTAGCACACATACATAGAAACACAGTAAATGCAAAGCGGCGTAGGCTGCAAAATCTGACAAAGAAAACACTACCTTTTGCTCTCTACTCAATACACCAAAACGGACAAGTAAGTACACGTACTTTGGGTTTTTTTGACAGTTTTGTGATACTCCAACAGTATACGTTGTCAACTTAGTTACACACTTACTCACACTTTAACCAAAACACATAGAGCCCATTACCCCAAGTTCCCAACTGAACCAAAAAAAAATTCAAGAATACCCACCATAACAAAAGAAACTGCTAGTTACTGCTAGAGAAACCCAGTTAAAAAAAAAAAAAAGGAAATGCTTGAGACCGTGAAGTACCTAATCGGCTCAGCCGGTGCTAGTGGCTACGGCTCAAAGTCCACGGCCGAGCAAATCACCGAAAGCGGTGGTGATCTGAGCTCCATCACAGCCATCATCACAGGTAATCAATCATGACCGTTCAATCAAAAACCAGAATATATAAGTATGTGTGGGAGCTAGAGGGAGAGTCTGACTTGGGTTTTTGTGATTGGCTAGGGGCTACGTCGGGGATCGGAGCCGAGACAGCTCTGGTTTTAGCCAAGCGAGGAGCCAGACTGGTTCTTCCGGCTAGGAGCCTTAAGGCCGCTGAAGAAGCTAAAGCTCGTATCGTGTCGGAGTGTCCTGAGTCCGAGATTCTTGTCATGTCGCTCGACCTTAGCTCTCTCACTTCTGTCCGAAATTTCGTCTCCGAGTTCGAGTCCCTTGATTTGCCTCTCAATCTTCTCATGTAACTCCAAAATTCCTCCTTTATTTTTATTATTTTTTTGTCGTTTTTTATTTTTCATAGTACGTTTTCGAAAATGTACTAGTACTGTTATTAGAATAATATATAAAACATAAACCGTAGACTATAATTTTGTTTTAATAATTTGATAATTTAGAAGGATGAATTCGAATCATGTACGTGGTTACAAATATTAGGAGATTTTTAGTAAGCGGATTATAATTTTGTATAATTTTTAGTTTCTTGATAACCAAAATACATATATATATATATATATATATATATATATATGTATGCCTTCGATGGCAGATTGATCTACATATATAAAAGAATATACAAAATATATTAGTATAGACTATGGTTTTGTATTCTACTATATGACCCGATTTCCATAATTTCTCGATAACCAAAAACAATTATAAGTGATCGATAAGACGTTGGTGTTTATAAGAATATTGTTGTAGACATTTTAGACTATGGTTTTGTATAATAAGATGTGACTTTGTCTTTGTATTTGATCTTAGAAACAACGCGGGCAAGTTTACTCACGAGCATGCAATCTCTGAAGACGGAGTAGAAATGACCTTTGCCACTAATTATTTAGGTAAGCTATATTGAAACATATTATAAAAAATGGGGGATTTGTTAATGGGGTTTTAGCAGAGCTTCATTAATGAGTTTTTCTTTTTTCTTGTTTTGTTTTCAATGAATATATGCAGGTCATTTTCTGTTGACGAAGCTGTTGCTGAATAGGCTGATCGAAACGGCAAAGAAGACCGGCGTTAAAGGCCGAATCGTGAACGTGTCGTCAAGCATTCACGGCTGGTTTTCCGGTGACTTAATCCGATATCTCGGTCTGATAACCCGAGACCAAAGGTGAATATAGAATAAGAAAAAAAAAAAAAAAAATTTATATGCGTGTACTATATATGTATATGTATGTACGTATGACTTTGATTTGATTGAAATTTGTCTTGGTCTCTACAGCCATTATGATGCAACACGTGCTTATGCGCTTTCGAAGCTCGCCAACGTTTTGCACACCAAGGAACTTGCTTGGAGGCTTAAGGTTGTTTAATTATTTGATTTATTAGTTAGTTATTGGATTTGGAGACAGAAAAAGAAAAGTGAAAGTTTGTTTCTTTTGTTTTTAACTTGTTCTTGTTCAAATTGTTTTGTTCATTTAACATTTACAAAAATATTTTACAATAACTTGCAGCAAATGGAGGCCAACGTGACTGTGAATTGTGTTCATCCAGGAATAGTGAGAACCAGACTCACCAGAGAACGTGAAGGCTTTGTCACAGGTTAAATTGAAACCCCCAAACAAATAATAATAATAATAATATGTTTTAGTAAGTTCCAATTAACTTAATTAGTAAAGGTCTTTGTTGTCAAATAACTGAATAAGGGATATTGTGTCTTGGGTTAATATCAAAAAATAATGATTGTGCATCCAAATCACATGGTATTTATCAATACATAGGAGTATATATATATATATATATAGTTGAGACCATTATTTTAACTTTTAATTCTGAGTTTTTGGGTGTTTGATTATTATGCAGATTTGGTTTTCTTCTTGGCTTCCAAGCTCTTGAAGACAATTCCTCAGGTATGTGTATTGTGTAAGCTAAAATATTGGATGTACAATTCAATTTTAAACGAAACCTTCATTTTTTATCCTATGATTTCTTAGAAACTGTCAAACCATATGACTGGAATGCGATAATATATTTTATAGGCTGCTGCTACCACATGTTACGTTGCCACTCATCCAAGACTGTTAAATGTGTCCGGAAAGTACTTTGCCGATTGCAATGAAGCTACAACGTCAAAATTGGGATCCAACTCATCCGAAGCTGCACGATTATGGTCTGTTTCTGAAATCATGGTTGCTAGAGATCCAAAAGCAGTGTTTGATCCACTCAACGCCTTGTTTTGAAAAAGATATAAAAAAGTAGAAAAGATATATATATATATATATATATATATATATATATATATTTATAAGAAACAAAAAGAAAGGAAAGAGAGAGAGAAAGGAAAATAGTACACACTAAATCTAGCTAGAAGAAATACGTTTGTATACTGGGGTTTGAGTATTGTAGTAGTAGATAATTAGATATGATATATATCCTTCGTATGTTATAAGATATATATATATATATATATATGTGTGTGCACCTCTTAGTTGGTACAGGTTAAGCTATTTGTAAAGACTTATAAAAATGAGAGTATGAAATAGAATATGGTAAGGTGTTATATTAGATTGCTATTATGATACAATGATTATGGGATTACAGTTTATATATGTTGATGGGGTTTTTGATTTGGGAAATGAAAGTGCTTGGAAACCCTAAGATTGTGTTAATAATACAATTAGTACGCATGGATATTGGTTTGTTTAAAGCAAAAATATTTGTTAAAAAAGAGAGGAATGAGTGGACAATAAGAACATGGGGTCGGTTTGTACCATGTGGTGGTGGTTGATTTTTGAGGAGTATCTTTGAGAGCGTTGGTATGGGTCCTAGTAACATGCGTCATGGGGGGAAGATGCACGCGTTTAAGGGCATGTATGCCTCTCCTTCATCATACTCTGATATGATAGTATCACAAAATCATTGTATCCATTTCTTTTTGGTGATAGGAATTGGACCTAAACTTACTTAGTAGTGATCTTTTTCCTCTTGGCCATGAAAAAGGGTGATATTTTACAAGACATTTTGGATAAATCAAGCAACAAAACTCAATCCTTTAGCCAAAAACTATCCCTAGCTACCATATATCACATGATATATATGGATATAGCAATCCAACCTAATTACTAAGATAACCGGCAACAATTTAATTACACCCTATGAATTACATCACGATAGTTACAAGTGAATTATACAAATCTTTTATCCCATTTTTTTGTGATTAATGTAACATAAAACAGTACATAAAAAATAGATCAGAAGATTTGTATTCGTTATCTATTACTTGTCATTATTTGCAATAATAATATAAAAAAGAGGCGGGAAAATACACATAAGCTAGCAAACTTTCTTAAATGAAATACTTCTCATAACTTTTGCAAAGAAAATTTAATCTTTACCTTAAACATTTGGAGCATAACTAGTCGGCACTACACTAATTCATTCTTTTTGCAAGCATCCTTTTCAAAATTCAAATGAGCCGTAAACCAAATGCATTAACACCAAACAAAGCATTGAGCTCTACTCATGATGCTCGTGATACAATCAATACTCAATTAACTTTGAATGATATACATGTTTATATGCTGCAAGCATTGAAGTCCATTATAGAAACAGTTTCTAGAGTTTTGATAAGGTTTGACTAGGGTTTTAAATATATTTCCTGTTTCTCAAAAAGTAAAATTGCGTGCTACAGCTACAATGGACCAAGTCAGTTATTGATGTCCCTTTTTCCAATAATATATGCTATTCTCTGCCCCTCATGGCTATTATATCATGGAAACTTTTGACTTCCATTATTTCCTTGGGACCAACATAAATATTGTTATGGTCAATTGTTGGATATCATTGACTGTTTATTACCCTAAACTAGTTAGCCATAATTAATAAAATATTAGCAATTATCCCAATTGCGTACCTTATCAGTGAAGCATTATCTGATACCGATTAACTTAAACCAAAGTGTGAAAAAAGGATGTGCATAGGAGCAAGTGTGACCTAACATGAATCTTTATGAATTCTACTCCTGCCTCAAACTCTATAGTCTATAGGTGATATTATTGCTAAAAGCTTGTTGCAATGGCTACAAAATTAAAATACTTTAACCCCCTCACCCTCCCAAAATAATGAACTAAAAAAGAGCTCCAAATTAAACCACCATCCCTAAAACCAGTAAACTCTTTTTTTTTTCTTTTTCTTTTTTAATTTAGATGAGTAGATAGTGGGAGAGGGAGAAATGGAGTTCAAATTACATACACGTGACACTACAAGGAATATCATTATCACTGGATTATCACAAAAACCTATTAAAACCAACAAATTAATCACTTAATATGTGTTAAATATTTATTGTGGGCGTCAAAAACCAACTACTAAAAAATATTCAAAAAGCTAGATAGAGGGTAGTGTTGGTATGACAGCCACAATTTATTCATCTAAAACATATAAGGGAAGACTCCACAATAGGAAACTCAAACAATTGATTTAACAACATAACACGGCTTGTATTCCAATTGAAACTTGCTCATTACAATAGAGAAAACTCTCTTTCCCGTGGTATTCAACTGTAACAGATTGGAATTTCTTTCTATTTTCTCTTTATCCACTCTCTCCCTCTGTTTTTTCTGATTCCCCTTCTATTTGCCAATCCCTCCCCTTATATAGGCATATTTTCTGCCTTTATCCTCCCGGCTGTCCTATCTCCAGCTAGAATCTCAGGGATATTTTCCTCTTCTTTATTGAGTTCCACCATTCCTTATTCTGAAACAGGACTTTTGAGGGTGTTTTCATTGTTCAGGTTGTCTCATATGTATTAAATGTGGCACAGGTTAGGTGGAGGATCCCTCATTAATGCAGAGGTAAAGATCTCTGCTAATCTTATCTATCTGGAGGGTTTCCTGGGCTTATATCCGCCAATTCTAGGCACGTCGTGGATTATCCATGTTTGATACCTCGGATAAGACTCTGCTAAATGTAGTGCATTGTCAATTTTGCAAGAACGATCCGTAAGGATTCCCTTTGCTTCTTAAATATATGGATTGGTCCCATTCCATTCCACAAGGTCTTCTTGGCTATTGGGCCTTATCTTAAGCAGATGGGTTTGGCCCATTCCCCTTCACAGGGTCTCCTAGGTGATTGGGCCTCAGGTTTGGGTGAAAATTCTTCAATGCCCCCTCATTTATGAAGACAATAAAGTGCCCGTTTGTTTGGGCATTTTGAGCCCAAAAAACCACGTTTTTCAAAAAGCTGAAGATTATTTGCGTTTGGTTTAGCCCAAAACGCAACTTTTTGGAAAAAGTTGCGTTTTGGGCCAAGGCACAATAACGCAGAGGGAACGCGCAAGGTTATGGAGCTGAGGAGGTCCATAAACAAAAAGCTGAATGCGCGTTCTGTGATGTATCCATTGGCTCTTCCACAAATTACCAAATTACCCTTGAAGCTCACTCACGCTCATCTCTTCTTTGCTCTGCCCTCTCCGTGTCTGTGAACCTTCTTCCTCTTCTTCTTCTTTCTTTCGTCTTCTTCAACGCGCACAAAATCAACAAAATCAAACCAAACCCAAAACAAAATCAACTCAAAATAAAACCCAAACCCAAAATCAAAATCAAACAGAAAATCAACTCAAAATTAAACCATTAAATGAAAATCCATAACCCAAACCCAAAATCAAAATCAAATACAAACCCAATGTTTCAATCATCATCATCTTCTCTCTTCCTCTCGGCTTTCAAATTGTTAAAAAAAAAAAAAGAAAAAAAAAAAAAAGAGCTCAGCGGATCGGAACGTTCTGGAGGAAGTGAAAGGTTTCAATCATTTTCATCTTCATCATCATCATCATCTTCTTCTCTCTTCCTCTCGGCTTTCGAATTGTCAAAAAAAAAAAGAAAAATTGCTCAGCGGACCGGAACGTTCTGGACGAAGTGAAAGGGAAAAAGGGGAAAGAATGAAGACAAAATGAAAAGTGGAATGTTCTGGAGGAGAAGTGGTAGGGAAAAAGGGAAAAGAAGGAAAAAAAAAAAAAGAAAAAAAGAAAAAAGAAAAAAGAAAAAAGAGAAGAGTACGTGTGTGGAGGAGAAAAAAAGGGGAAAAAAAAGAAAAAAAAAAAGAAAGAAAGAAGGAAATATTATCACAATATTTTCACAATATTTTTACAATAAATTTTAAGGGGTAGGTTATTATTAGTTAATATTGGTGAGAAAAAAATAATTTTTTTCGAAAGAGAAAAAAATAATTTTAATAGTACGTTAAAATTAAAATTAGTATAAGTTTTTATTACAATATTTTCACAATACTTTCACAATAAATCTTAAGAGGTAGGTTATTATTAGCTAATATTGGTGAGAAAAAAATAATTTTTTTTAGAAAGAGAAAAAAATAATTTTAATAGTACGTTAAAATTAAAATCAGTATCAATTTTTATTACAATATTTTTACAATACTTTCACAATAAATCTTAAGAGGTAGGTTATTGTTAGCTAATATTGGTGAGAAAAAAAAAAATTTTTAGAAAGAGAAAAAAATAATTTTAATAGTACGTTAAAATAAAAATCAGTATCAATTTTTATCACAATATTTTAACAATACTTTCACAATAAATCTTAAGGAGTAGGTTATTATTAGCTAATATTGGTGAAAAAAAAATAATTTTTTTAGAAAGAAAAAAATTGATTTAAGTATATGAAGTAGTTGATTTAAGTATGAAATAAACTCACATAAAAAAAAAAAAGTATGAAATAAACTCTCTTATATATACATTGTCATTTTTGGTAATTTATCCCTCAAACTGCCACTTTTATAAGTGCTAGCCAAACACTCAACTTTTTCAAAAAGCATTTTTTAACAGTTTTTACCAAACACTCAGTTTTTTGAAAATGCACTTTTTCATTATGCACTTTTTGAAAACTCCACTTTTTTATTATGTACTTTTACAAAAAGTTGAACCAAACTCACCCAAAAAATGTATGTTGTATTGGGAATATGAACCTCTCTATTTTGATAAGACTTTATTTCATGATTAAGATTTTGTGTGTGTATATAACAATATACTTAGAGTAATGCTACAGTCACAAATTACATTTTACAACATTTTTACAAACTGTTAACTTGACCAACTTTTTATTGGTTTTTATTTAGACACACCATCAATATCACTTTTTCATTTACCAATAACTACATACCATATCAGCAGTTTGTAAAATTTTTTTGTAAAAAAATTTATATCTCTAGCAATACTCATATACTTGTTGTTAAATTTAGGCTAAAATGCAAAATTCACTCTCCATGTTTCACCAAAATTCATTTCAGTCCTCTAACTTTACTTTCATTCATTTCAGTCTTTTAACTTTTTAGTTCATTCAATTAAAGCTTTTCCATTAATTTTTGTTATATGTTATGATTAATTCTCCAATTTTTTAAATTTTCCTTCAAATTTTTTAAATTAAAAAAAATTCAATTAACGATTGAAAAGTAGTTTCCATTTTTTTTTTCAAAAAATTATAACAAAAGTTGATGGAAAGACCTTAATTGAATAAATCTGAAACTTAGAAGACTGAAATGAATGAAAACAAATTTAGAAGATTGAAATGAATTCTGAAAAAACTTAGAGGGTGAGTTTTGCATTTTAGTCTTAAATGTATGTAGATTCTATCAACATTGAAACCTATAGTCTAGTCACCACTGCACACTTTTAGTGCGATGGTTACTCCACAGGTATAAGTGCTTGTAGGGCGGTAAGGGCTGGGATTCAAGTCTCCAGGAGGGAACTTACAAACATATACACTTAGATTAGGTTAGAGTAGAATTTTTATTTTGTATCAAAAATAAAGAAAAAAAAGAAACCTACAATCTAGTCACTTGTGGCATTATGTGGGCGTCGTCACATAGTCATCTTTGCCAAGCTCAAACCAAACCAAGGCTCGATTTAGTTGGACATTGGGTCACGGTTGTTGACCGTGCAACTTCAAGCATTAACATGAAGGTAATCCAAGATGTTCATTCAAGAAAGATCTATCTCTAGGGAGGAAATAGAGAGAGAAAGAGAGATGTTCATTCAAGAAAGATCTATCTATGAGAGAGAGAGAGCGAGATTTGTCTGTGTTGGGAGATAATACAAAATTAGCCAGAAATAATTTTGCTTTACTAGGTACTCAACAATGGATTTGGCCAATCAAAATTTAGAAAACTGTTGGTTTATTGCGTTCAATGTGAATTCTCTAATAAGTTTAAAATCATGACCTTACTCTCCATAAGAAAAGGTGCTTATTTATTTATTTTTTAATAATTTGATAGTTCTAATAGGAGAGAGTGGATTTGAACCCACAAGAAGACTGAAGACAGGAACCCACAAGAAGAGGAGCTCAATAATGACAAAATGAATTTAGCTTTGTTATCTAAAAGCTATGTTTATTTGGACCTAGTGTCCAGACTCCAAACTGCAGACCCAACCAAGCACTCCATACTTCACCTTCAAACTATGGGCCTAGCATAGGCCCATAAGTCCAAACCCATCTTCAATCCCCAAACCCCTAAAACCCCCCAAAAACCCACAGACCCAAACTCATACACTCGCAGAAAAAGCCAGTTCCTCCTCACAGCTCCACTAACATACTCTACACAAAAATGGCGACCCTTTTGTCGGAAACCTCTAAAATCCCCCAGCGCTGCCTCGTCCTCCTGGTCCGTTCACGCCGTTTAATCAGAACATATCTCCGAGGTACCCATTTACTCATTTCAAAGAACTTCTGAGAATTGTTGATATGTATTTATGTATGTATGTATGTTCTGCTTCTTTGTATGTATAAATATTTGATATTTTGGAGGTGGGTTTGGGTTTGGGGTCACAAATATGCACGTGTGATTCTTTGTTTATATAATCATTTCAATTTTTGGAGGTGGTTTTGGGGTTGCTGACATTGTTAGAATAATAGTTAAATGATTCAATTTATCATTTTGTAATAGCTTAAACTTTTGGAACAAATGGTAGTTTAACATGGTAACAGGTGTTCTTGAGTTCTGACTCTGTCTTCACTTTATCTCCCATTTTAAAAAATTAAAAATCCTGCGTGTTTGACCTCACTTATTAAGGGGAGTCCGCACTACATTTGAGGGGGAGTGTTGGAATTATGGTTGATTAAATCGACCAATTCTTAATAGCTTAAGCTTTTGAGACAAATGGTAGTTTATCATATATGGTGGTATTGGGTGTACAGAAATGCATGTGTGCTTTGATTTTTGGAGGTGGGTTTGGGTTTATGGATAGATATGTATGCTTCATTGTATGTATATTGTACAAGCATTTGAATTTTGGACGTGGGTTTGGGTTTATGGATGGATATGTATGCTTCATTGTATGTGTAAGGATTTGATTTTTGGACAAGGGTTTGGGGTTACAGATAGGTATGTAGTTATGATTATTTCTATGCATAAGAATTTTAGTTTTGGAGGTGTTTTGGGGGTTACAAATATCTATGTATATATGCTTCTTTCTATTTATATGCATTTAATTTTTGGAGGTGGGGGAATTGGGGATACAGAGCTTGAGGAGATGCACATGAAGAGGAAGGTGCTGAGGCTGTTACAGTCGCTGAACACAATCAGAGATGTGAATGCACAGCTAGTGACAACAACATCAAGGAAGCTGGCAGAGGACCTGTTGAAGTTAGGAGAGCAGTTGAAGCAGTGGTGGAAGATCAAAAGCTCCCATGGTGACATTGGCTTCAAGTATACGTAGGATGAGACCATTGCTTATGTTGCGTCTCGGATGCCTGCTGTGTTCTAAGCGTGTTACCAAGTTCAGTGAAAGATAGGAAATTGAATGGGTGCTTTTTGTGTGGAATTGCTGGTATTGTTTTCCGTTTGGTTGCTGAAATTTGAGACTTAGATGAAGTGCTGAGCTTAACTCAGTCAAAGAGTTGAATTAGGCTTAACTGGGTCAAGGCTTTTAGTTTCCTCGAGTTCTAATTGATTAATTCCCCCCTCCCCCCTTTTAGCCCTTTTTTTTGTACCTGTTCTTAGCAAGCAAATGAAGCTTTTGGGATTTGAATATTTTTCTTATAATTTTTGTACAATTTGCATTTTTAGGTTTGTAGAAGGCTACCAGGTTTCTCTCTAGCTAGAGTGTTAGGTTTTGGTGATGGCACGGGTTCAGCTTTCTGGTGAAAAGCTCATTTCGTTATCTCACAATATGGTTACCTGCATACTGGAATGCATATTGGTTCATTGTTATCTCTTAGTGGCTGCGTTTGTGACAATTTGAACAAAATTTTGTAGGGCCCTGCAAGTAGTGTGGCCACAGTCCTTGGAGAAAGTTAAATTTCCCAGTCAATGCAGCATGCTAGCTGGAGCCTTATACAAGGTAACTGACATTTTCCCGTTTCAAATAGTTGATTTTTCTGTGAGATTATTGTATGTTTAATATTTCAAAGAGCAGTTGGTAATTAGATGAAAAATTACTATTGTTTGAAGGGACCGTATAGTAATTTTTCATTAGCCCATTGTATTTCATTAGGGTGCTAAATTGTATTGGTATCCATTGAGTGCTAAATGGGTTTGGAGTCTTGGATTTGGAAGTTATGCAAACTTAGTATTTATGTATCGAATAACCTTATAATACAATATCTATGATTTTTTATTCATGAATTAGCTCAGGCCAATGATATTTAGTGATTTGCATTAGGTGTGTGATTTGGTGCTTATATGCATGAGCTCAATTTGAGTAAAACCTTTATGTAACCATGTCCATAGTGGACTCTTTTGTAGATCCTAATTATGTTTAGCAACTATTGTATGTCATAATTTAATTAAAACTTAGAAAATGGAATCTAGAGTGGAACCAGAACCCATAAGTCCTCATTTTCCGTTACTGCTATATTCTTTTAGAATTATCATTGTGATGCTGCCTATTTGTATTGCCACCGATTCATTGGTTCATTATTCTAAAGTATCTCCACTAATGATTCCTTCTAAAATTAAAACATGCATTATGACTGTGAATAAATGCTCAAGAATTCCTGTTAAGAAATGAAGGGATAGGCTTAAAATTAACATATGAAATTTTATTTTGAGGAACAATTTAGATTTGAATTTCATTTGACATGCTATCATTGTGTGCCTTGAAAATTATTTTGCCTTATTAACATTGTTCCTGAGAAATGTGAAGTATGTTTGCAGAATCACTAGGCTTCTCCATATGACCATCCTTTGTTCCTCCTCTCCCTCCCCTTTTCCCTTTTTCCCTTGCAAATTCATGTGATCAAAATAAAACTATGTTACAATTTTTCCTAGGTATGAAGAACCTGCCACTTACTCATAGTTATGGTAGCATTAGGGCACTTACTAAAAGCATCAATAAGTCAGAGAGAGGACATGACCTTGTGATTGCTGTAAGTTGCATTCTTCTAGGTCTCTTCCTAAAACATTTCCCTGAATTATTTGTATTTTGCCTAGGCGTGAATGTAGGAAGTAGCATGTTTCTATATGATATATTACTGCACCCAAGGAATCTTTCATCAAATATATTTTTTTACCATATTTATTTTGTATTATAGCGCATTGATAATAACATAACATGAATGAGGATTCCATCACTCTATTTGATTTATAAGAGAGTGTACAAATATCATTTGAATATCTGGTACTAATTGATATTTAATGGCTGTTGGCTCTGGGGTGAAGTCCTACATGCTTGGAGAGATACCATCACTGAAGGACAGAATCACTATAGTATGCCAGCTTTGGGATCTTTCACGGGATGTTCTGGTATAATTCTTGCTTATGGAAATTTTCGTGTTTCGTCATGTTTGTACATGGCATAGAGATAGTGATGATCTCACATTATTGATGAATTGTTTTACTTGCTTTTATAGTCTTGAACTTTTCAGCATTCAAGTTTTCTCCTTTGATGCTTATGAAATGAAAATATGGAGTAGGTTTCGGTTGAACCTGGAACACCTCATGGATTTAATGCCATATCTCAGATGTGATGTCACATATTATGGATGGAGAAAAGGGTAAGTTGTTCATTCTTCAGGACAAGATTTTAGTTAGGGTAACTATTCAATATTTGTTGCAAGACTCTTGTGCTTCTGATTAACTAATGTGCTTTATTAAAACTCTGCTTATGTAGAGTGTCATATTCATGACTTCTTAGAAATTCTGTAAATCTAAAGCTGCAATAATACAACTTCAAAGGGCTTGGTGGTGGCTCAAAAAAGTGGTGCATACATGGTTGCCCCTGTGAGTACTATAGTCCCACCCTCTCTATCTCTCTCATATAGTTCTCTTTATGCAGTGTCCTCATGATGGGCAATGTCCATTGGCAAAAACTAGTAAATACTGTCATTTTTTCCAACACTTGTAGAGGACATCATCACAGCAAGCATACAAGGTTCCTCCTTTAATCCATATCCTACACTTTCTGCCCCATGTGGCTATTTTTCCTTTGCTCAGCTAACCATTCGGTTTATCATCTGTAAGTGGGCCAATCCACTACATGTTTATATGCATGCCATGGTTTTTAAACCTAGGCAGTTATGAGAACCTGAAAACTGAAAAGAGAGAGGTTCAAGGCTCTAAAGTACGACCAGTGTAAATAATAAAATAAGTTAATTAAAGAAAATGCAAATCCCACATGGAAAAAATGAATGAAATATATATATATATATTTAAAGTCTTACAAGTCTCATATTGAAAGAATAAAGGAAGACACTAAGATTTTTCCTCTATAAATAAGAAAGAGGTTTTATGGTACTCAATCGCAGAGTTCATTAATCTTTTCTTTTTAATAAAAGACTCTGACGTTGCCATGACAGCATTCCATTAAAAAGGAAAGGTCAAAATTTAAGGAACTCTTTATGGTAAAGTACCCTGGGAACTTTGGAAGATCTTGATCCTGTTACAAGTCTCACATTGAAAAAATAGAGGAAGATCTTATACTTTTCCTCTATTAGTTGCACAATCCTTAAAGTATGTGAAGTGTTCAATGCAAGAGCTAAATTTTGTTGGGCCTAGCATTCTTTAGTTAAATGAATAACTTCATTTAATTTTAATGCATGCATTTTTTTTCAATGGTCAAAATCTTTAAGAAATTGTCCGTTCTTTTTGTTTGGACCAGATCGGCCTAGACACTGGTTCCTATTTAACCCTGTCAGACCAGTCAGTCCTCTGGGTTGTAAAAACATGATGCATGCAATGTCATTTTTGATTGACAGATGTTCTAAGCATGTTTCAAGAGTTACTTATGAAAAGAGTATTAGATCCATGCGTTTTAATGGTTTATCATGGGTTCAATAGTAGTCCTAACTTGCAGGTTGCTTAATAATGTAGTGACTTAAAAAAAAGTTGTCAAAGAACTATACTAATCATGTTGTTCTCTTCTTATTTGCAAGTTGCCTTACAGTGCTATTCCTATGATTCTTCTAGTTTGGGGAAGATTTTTTTTTTTCTTTTATAAAATAGGCAACTTGATGCATTAAGGAAATTAATGTCATCAATATTACCTTCCGTCTTATCAATGGACAGGGTTGCTTTCAAAGAGACAGGGCTGTTTATGGATTTTTCCTCATAGACAGCAACAGCTCAATCCTAAAATAGTTTTAAAGCATACTCTTTAAAAAAAAGTACAAAAGCATATAATACTGTTAATTTGATGATTTTTATGAAGTTCATTCAGAACAAAAGTAATTCTTTTACATCTTAATTGTTAATTAGCTAAGTGATTTTTCATCACAGGTTCTTTCTATCAAATCTCTATGATGAGTATATTTACCAAAACTGCACAAATATGATTCCTCAAGTTATTTTTGAGGTTTTATTTTTTTCTATTTCCTCCACCTTGCAACTCCTAGACATTTATATATTACATGACTGTTTAATTTGATCAGGGAACCTTGGCCCCTTGATGGCATGGAATTTGAGACATTGAAGGAGCAACATGCAAAAAGAAATCCAAGATCTTGAAATTGACCATGGTACATCTGAATACTCTATTTCCACTGAAAACCTCTCTGAGAGATCTTCATAATTAAGACATGTTTTTGCTATATTGTGATTACTAGATTACATATGCTAATCAACTAGCATTCCAGTGTGATCTGGGAATTTCTGAACTTCAATTTCTTTCTTATACCATCTCTAATGACCTTGATAGAGGACCTAATTAATTTACAACAAGAAGCTGATAATATTCCATACGAAGAAGTGGATCCAGCTACCTATGATTCTGTTGTAATGGATACTGATGCTGCTGACCAGAAGAAGAAGAAACTACCTATGCTGATCTTGGGGAGTAGTTGGGGTAGGCTTATTTTTTCACCTGTTAGAAGAAACAATCGATGTTTTTCGATCAACCAAACAAGATGGCTCGGAGGATTTGTTTGAGCATGTGGTGTGATCACTCAGAGTAAGCATCTCACATGTAAATATTTGTCCTTGTAATACTAATGAAGAGATCTCTCTGGGGTGACTTGTGGCCCTTTTAAAGTGATATTTTCATTTTTAATTGTCATTTTGTATATGGCCTTTGGAAAAAAATGAAGAAGACAAGGTTAGATTAGATGGACCAAATGAAGAGATTAATCTAACAAATGTTCATTGTGCCAACGTGATGAGTATATAAAAATGGTAAGCTACGGAAGTCTCACCTTTGTTTTTTTTCCCGTTAGTCAAAATATTTTTGCTTTTGGTTTCAATGATGAGTGGGTTTCATAACTTATTTCGAATCTTTGGATTGTTTAAGCCTGAATTCTGCTATTTTGGCTTTAAGCAGGTTTTCCACTCTTCAAAGCTGCAATTTTCTCTAAATAACAATGTTACAGTTATTATTTATAAACCAGCTGCAGACCCACGCGATTTGTGGGAATGTAAATATTATGTAATGAGATGTAATATATAAAAAGTAACCATTACTTCAAGTATTGTCTATTTATAAAAAAATATTTCTACAAGTATTTTTGTAAAATCTTTATATCCCTAAAAATATATCATTTATTATTATTATTATTATTTATTTATTTTTATGTTTGATTAATATTTTTTTTAAGGTGAATCATATTCATCTAACTTCTATTGTAGTGTATTATATTTGCTTACTATACAACTAAACTTTATAAGTTTCAAATTTATTATTCAAATTTCTCATTTTTTAAGGAATAAGGAAATTATCATAATAATCAAATCTTATTATAAAATTACAATGTTATCTTAGCCAAAATTAAAATGAAACTAAAGGAATAAATAATAGGCCTTATAATAATTTATTACTCAAACAATTGGTAGGCATATTCAAATTCTTGATTCCAAAAAAACTAAGTACTAACCCAAACTAAAACTTAACCAAAGCTATAAAAGGGAAAGAGAAGACTTTTTGATGGGATATTAAAAAAACAAAAAACACAATACCAAAACACATATAAAAAAAAAAAAAAAACCATCAACCTTAATTAGAGTTATAAGAAAGAACAAAAATTCACCAAAAAAAAGTAGAGAGCGAGAGAGTACTCACAGTTTTGTATAGGAAAAATTTGGATTGAATGGGAAAACGATATCAAATTTATACAAAATAAAATGTGTAGAAGAAGAGTCAAAATATAAAAAAGAGAAAGGAAGTATAACGGCAAAGAAGTGAGGAGATAAAGAGGCAAAATAGAAAGGGAAATGTTGGAAAAAGTGTAACAGTAGGTGTATGAACTAATAAGGAGAAGAATAGTTTTTTTTTTTTTTTTTGAAAAAAGGGGGAAGAAAAGTTTAAATAGAGAAAACAAAATATAAAAAATAAATGAATGATGTGGCTCGATAGGAGCGTAGCAACAATAAATGATATGCTTCAGCTTTTAGTAATATATAGACTAGTCGCATACCCGTACGTTGTGCGTGATAATTTTTTTAAGACGATCTCATTAAATATATTTTTTATAAATATTATTATTTTAGTTATTAACCATTGGTTTTTCATTATTTTTTAAGTTAATAAAAACCTTAAGTATACATTTTTTTAACCTTTATATATATATATATATATATAAAATATGTGAATCTTTACACATACCTTTAAGTAAACTTTATATATTCCACTTCTTTAGATGCATAAAATCATAGTGTGAAAGATTGGCGAAAAGGGTGCCTCTCAAAAAAGAGAGAGATCTTTTTGTGCTTTTTTAGGCACATCTCTTTTTGGGTAAGTGGTGTGGAGTCGCCACTTATTTTTTATACAAAAAAAAAATAAGAAAAACTAGATACAAAAAATACATTACTGAATTATTTCATTTCATTAATTGAATAAAAGAAAATGCATGTTTGAAAAATTGAAAATTACATGGCTTTGGGTCCCAGTTACAAACTACCAAATAATTACATGACTTTTTGTCCTAGTTACAATCTACCCAAAATAAAACAAAGATAAGACCTAAGTCTACCTATCCAAAGATACTAAATTCGGATGCTATGTTACAGAATGGGAAGGTGTTAGACACCCATTCCACCCAGACAGAGTTTGGTTTTCTAGATTATTGTGACCAATGTACCCATTTTATGCATGCTATGAATGATATGTTGCACATGTAAAACAGAAATTAAATCACATAAGTTTATTTATGAATGTATCCTCTTCTTTGTTTAAAAAATTCAGATATGTTGTTGTGAGTAAAAAATTTGATTTCAGTTTATAAAAAAATCAAATTTGCTTTTACTGTGTTAAAAAAAAAAAAAAAGTGGTTTTTGGAGAGAAAATTCAGATCTGTGTTTATTAAATAAAACAAAGTCTTTTGGTTTTATAAAAAATCATATATGTTTTTAAGAACTTAGAAAATATGGTTTTGGTTTATAAAAGATCAGATCTGTTTTCAAGAACTAAAAAAATGATTTTTGATGACAGAAAAAATCAGATCTATTTTTATATGTTCCAGAAAAATATGACAGAGATAGCTTGAGAAGAGGGTTTTATTCATGAAATAAATTTATGCTACATGCATTGAACAAAACAAACACAATAAACACAATCATGCATGATCTTTTTCTTTATTTCAAAATCCGCATATGTTGAAAAAAATCAAATCTGTATCTAAGGAAGATACAAATCGGTTTTTTGCTTTAAGAAAAATTCAGATTGCATCTAAGGAAGATGCAAATCAGTTTTTTGATGAAAAAAAATTTAGATTTGAATCTAATGAAGATGCAAACCAGTTTTTGACTTGAGAAAAATTCAGATCTACATTTAATCAAGATGCAGATCTGTTTTTATTTTGAAGAAAAATTCAAATCTATATCTAACGAAGATGCAGATCCGTTTTATTTTGAAGAAAAATTCAGATTTACGTTTAAGGAAGATGCAGATCTGTTTTATTTTGAAGAAAAATTTAGATCTACATCTAATGAAGATGCAGATCTATTTTTAGTTTTAAGAAAAAGAATTGATTATATGCAGATCTTTAAAATTAAGAAAGAGATCATAGCAATTATAAAAGATTCAAGATCATGCTTTAAACAAAACAATAATTAACAATTCATTTTATGGATATTCGAAACAACTAAACTAAAAAAACATACATACATAATCACAAAAGAGAAGCATAAAAAAATGGGTTATCATAAATAACATTTTGCATGGAGAACTTCTTCTTCTTGAGAGGATATTTTAGGGTTTAAAGAAATTTATGCAATTATCTTTGAAACCTAAAACCCCTAGATTAAGTGAGAATACTAGAAAAGGGGAGTGAGAAATTTGATAGTGTGAATGGGTGTCTCTCCTTGAGAGTCAAAGAATGTCAAACAGTGTGCTGAATTTTGAGATCTAGTCTCTGGAATGCTTAAAAAATAAGCAACAACGAGTAGAATGCAAATCGGGACATGTCTTTTTGCGAAAAAGTCGAAAAGAATGTGCCTTATTGTCACCTGAAGAGAGTTAGGCCTTAGCTCTTAAGGGTGCCATTCGACACTTTGAAAGTGCTGAATGGTACTCTTGGGTGCTTATTGCACTTTCGTGTTCGAGTGCGTTTTGGACTCCTTTTTTAGGTTTTCTTAAGTCGAGCCTTGCACTTAGACATGTTTTCAATTTGTATTCTTAGATTTTTATCACTTTTCTGGATAATTCAGGTCTTTTTAGCAACAAATATCTTATAGATAAATACTCTAAAATAAATTTTGATAAAGTTCAAATTATCCATAATTTTATTGATATCCAATTATTTCCTTTATTCCCATGCAAGCAATCCTATTTTTGACACTATTTATCAACCAATCACAAGATTATTTAATTAATTTTAATTTTTTAGCCAATTAAAATTAATTTAAATTAATTATGTGTGGTCGACTCTATTTAGACACAATACATGTTGATTGTGGAAACTTGACCATGCGATATCTTTCGATCCGGTGGTCCGATTTAGAAGCCAGACATACCGTCGCGACCATTAGAATCTCAAGATCATTTTTATAATATGAAATGAATGAATTAATGCATGTAATTATTTTTGGGGTACATGGATGGTCACTCTAGTCATCTTCCTTGATTAAATCATGGGTGCAAAATTGAGTGTCTACGCATAGATTACTGCTTCATAATGATAATGGCTAATTAATTTTATCATTTTTTTATTGATCTCATTTGTAACACTTCTTATCATTATCATATATTTTTGACAACTACCGCATACCATAAGTATAAGTGCTTGTGGAGTGTGGGGGGGCAAAGGCTGGGGTTTAAGTTTCCAAGAGGGAGCTTCACACACATATACACTTAGATTATGCTAGAATAGAATTTATATCTTGTATCAAAAGTGTGTGTGTGTATATATATATATATATTTGTGACAAACTATTATCATATATTTACTAACTGATGATTTGCATAACAAAACAAAGACGTTAAATGAGAGGTAGCATCGTTCATTAGATTTTCAAAAGTAATAGTGTATGAAAATTATATATATATATATATATGTAAGGTTAAATGAAATTTCAAAAAAGAGATTTTAAAATTTTCTAACTTTACTCTCAATTTTTTTTTCTAACTTTATTTCTTATGTAATTTCTATTATTGCTAGAGAACATCTCTTTTCTAGTTATGATTAGAAATATGATTTTCATGGTTAGAGTTTGATTAGTTTTAAGTTTAAATTTAGTACTATGATTGCATTTAATTTTTGATTTTTGATTTAATTTTTTAAGTAAATATAATGGTTTATTTTACTACACTGTAAAGTTTTTAATGTTCTCCGTATGGTCATCTCTATTTTATTTTTTACTTCTCCTTACAACCTCTTTGTTTTCCAATTAAAAGTTACTAATTAATGTTTGATTTTTTTTCTTTACCTACTCTTTATTACTTTGTGTTGTTTTTTTCTTTACCATCTCTCTTTCTCTCTCTCTCTCTCTCTCTCCCTATTGGCAACTGATTGTTTTCCAAAATTTGATGATGATTCTATGACATTAAATATGCATTATTGGCTTTTTTTTTTTTTTTTTTTTATGTTATATTTGGTTTGGTATCCTCATAATTTTTTTTTTTAAAATTTAGTGTTTCTAAGGGTTCGTTTGTATACTGCATATTTTGTTGAAAACTGAAAATATTGTAGCAAAATAATTTTTAAATGTATGAATAGTGTCGTGTGAACCATTTTTAATGAAAGTTGTGTTGAAAAAAGAGGTTTGTGGGTCCCATGAACAGTGCATAGGACCCACTGGAAAACCACCACAGCCACAGAAAGTCAGAAATTCACTTCAAAAAAAATAAATAAATAATGCAGACGCAGACGTAGACACAAACGTGGGAAAAGCTGTATCCAAACGGGTACTAAATTGGCATTTGTTTTGTATTCCATTTTTCCTTTGATGCATTGGGTATGAGAATGAGTGTTTTCCTAGCATCACTCTACTTTACGAGGACAATTTTATTTATTGAATTTAAGCAAAATCTTATATGTTTATTTTTTTAAAATAAAAAATGAAAGGAAATATAAATAATTTAATGATATATATGGAGGATTTGACTGAATTTAAATGTTGAATAAAATAATAAGAGAAGAAAAAATAAAATATATAACAATAAACACTAACTTATTCAAATCATTCTATTTAATATAATAATATTATATTCTTATATACTATTTTTAATTCTTTATAATGCAATATGATAACATTTAATAATCCCAAAAAAAAAAAAAAAAACTAAATCGCATCAACCTAAAATAGAGTTCTAAAAAACACAAAATTTTATCAAGCTAAAGTAGAGAAGCAAGAAAATTAAAAAAAAAAAAAAATCCGCCAAAAAATTGAGGTAGAAAGAGAGGGAAATAACCCTTTTTTGTGAGGGAAAATTATGCAAAGAATGGAAGAGTGAATTACAAATTTATACTAAGAGTGTGATAATAAAAAGAAACAAAATAAAGGAAGATAAAGGGAAAGAGGAAGAGTGATGTTAAGGTAGAAGATTTGGGGAGATGAAAAGGTAAAGGAAAGGAAAAAAGTTAGAGAAAGTGTAAATATTAAAAAAAAAATGAGTACAATTTGATGAGGACAATTTTTTTACTTGAATTTAAGTAAAATATTATTTTTTTTTAAATTTTAAAACAAAAAGGGAGAGAATATAAATAATTTAATGATAAGAAGGATGTGGTTGAATTTCAATATTGAATAAAATAAGATGAGAAGAAAAAGAAGAAGAAGTAAAACTAAAAGATATAACAATAAATACTAAATCATCCAAATCATGCTATGTAATAGAATAATATTATATTCTTATCTACTATCTTTAATTCTTTATAATTCAAAAGGCTAACATTTAACAATAAAAGAGAACAAAAAATATTAATAATAACTTAAAACAAAAAACTAAATCGTATCAACCTAAATTAGAGTTCTAAAAAGTACAAAAATTTATCAACCTAAAACAGAGATGCAAGAAAAATAAAAATCCACCAAAAAATTGAGAGAGAGAGAGAGGGAGAGAGAAATAATCTTTTTGTGTGGGAAAACTATGCAAAGAATGGAAGAGAAAATGACAAATTTATAATAAGAGAGAGTGAATAAGAAGAGACAAAATAAAAGAAGATGAGAGGAAAGATGAACAATGATATTAAGGTAGAGGGTAGTGAGGAGATGAAAAGGTAAAGGAATGAGAAAGTGTAAATATTTAACACTACAAAAAAAAGTACTATTGCGGCAGGCCAAAACCACCGCAAAAGCCCAAAAAAGCACCGCTAAAGGTACATTTGACCTTTAGTAGCAGGTGCTATTGCGGCGGTTCTTCCCGCCACTGTTGCGGTGCCACTATAGATCTATTGCGGTGGTAACAAAAAGTGCCGCAATAGATCTGCCATTTAGCAGTGCTTTTGGTCTATTGCGGCGGGCTAAAAATAGCCGCCATATGAGGTTACCATTCAGGTCAAGAGACCTTTTAGCGAAGGTTATGCCCACCGCTATATGTTTGAAACTTTAGTGGCGGGCTATAAACGCCGCTGTAGGTCTTCACTTATAACATAATTTTAGACCTTTAGCAGCGGTTTTTGCCCGCTGCTATAGGTTAAATTTTTTCCTCCCTGGCTTTTTAAACTACAGATCTATTACAAATAATCTGTAATAATTTTAGCTCTACTAAGACAAAACCACAAATGTAACTAGATAACACTACAAATGTCTCCAAACTAACATTATATTAACATAGAAATATATTATCAAACACATAACATTGTCTATAACTATCATCATAAAATTAACAAAAGAAAGATGTGGTCCTTTGTACACAAAAAGTCCTTCAACAGTTGATATAAGCTAATACCATAATCAAAGTTTCAAAATATTTTTCAACACTTGCAAAAAATGTGGTTGTTCAAATGTGGTTCTTTGTACACAAAATGTCCTCAAACACCAACATAAAACTTATAAGCTACTTAGTTGATGGGATGCAACTGATGATTTTTGGAGAGTTGGGGATTGTAGGATCGGAGGAGCGTCCTACATACAAAAAAAAAAAAAAAAAGGCAATAATTAGGACACAACGATATCAAATATTGGAATCCAAAATTGCTTTGCAACATTAGAAACAAGCAATAAGCTCTTATTGAGCACTTCATCTAACAAAAAATCAGCCTAATTGTTCAAAACAAAATGGTGAGTCAAAAACCTTCATGCCTTCAAGTATATGCTAATCAAATTTTTTATCACGAACTATTTCAGAAGATGCTGACTATTTCAAATTTAACCAACTATCCAAAATTATCTTAAGTTAACCTTATACCCTCAATTCAAAAAAGCATTCAAACTAAATCATAATTCATCAGCCAAAAGAAAGTTGTATTCTTATATACAAGGGTAATATACAAGTTCGTCCTCAAAATTCAATCACACAAGTATACAAGTATATAATAATTTAATTATTTCACTTGATTTCAAAGACTGAGTTTCATGTTAGGTCATTGTCATGATTTTGCAGTAAGTTAGAAAAGAGTCAAATAAGTAAAGGAGCACCCAGGCTTATACTACTTGCTAAAAGGTTGGTAATGTATCAGGTCAGGTCTAGGCAGAATATATATATATATATATATATATATTTGACAGGAATTTAGACCCCTAAAACAACCAGATTGCGTAGCCTAGATGAATTAGCCAAGTTGTTACTTAGTCAAATTAAGCAATTCTAGGTTAAAACAATCCAAACAATCATATCAAGAATAATAATGCAGCGGAAAATAAATGAACACAAGATATGATCACCCAGGAAACCACACGGTAAAAACCTGGGGAGGATTTGACCCACCGATCCTCAAGGCATAACAGAATTCACTATGAAAGAATTGAAGTTCTTACAAAAGGACTACAAGCTCCCTGCTCGACTTCCTAATGCTACCCACCAGTAGAACTTCCTGACACGACCACGCGCAGGCTCCGAATCCACGGACTACTTCTTTCTTGAATTCCTCAATCAGCTACAAGCTCCCCGCTTGCTTTTCTTTTAAGTTCCAATGGTTGCAACAGTAATGATCTTCAAGATGTTGAAATCATCTCTACCTTGAAAACCCTAAGTTTTGTGTAAAGGAAAGCTCCTCAAAGATCTCACAAGAGATTCACACAAAACAGCAATGTATGAGCAACAAAGCAATATGGACAACCTTCAAAAATGTGGCTAGGGTTTAGTTTATATACCTAGGGTAAAAACATAAAACCCTAAATGTTTAATGAAGTAGGGCTGAGTTGGAAATTCTGCAGAAAAATCAACCTGTGCGATTTTCGATCGATCGAGTCTATTCTTCGATCGATCGAGCCAGGCCGAAAGTCCCAAGTACTTCTGCAGCCACTCAATTCCAACTTTACAATATTAAACCACTTTGAGCAAGTCTAAATAAGACTAAATACAATGTTTTGATCATGGTTTGCCAACATTACAAATTAGAGTTCTAAATACATAAAATCCTAAGACCTTAGAACCTAACAAACTCCCCCTTTGGCAATCCGTGACAAAACTTTAATTAACAGCTCAAAGTTTTACAAATAAAAAGCCCTTTACAAAGATAATGCTCATAAATTCAAATTCAGCCTAACTACTATCCATCAGTTGCAAGTGTAGACAGCAGCTTAGTTGAATCAACCTGTATAATCCTGAAATACTCAACAAACGCATAAACGCATGTGTGACAGTAAAGAGTAAAATAACAGGTATAACATTCTTGTAAGATTCACACAACACAAAATAAAGACATATATGAATGAACAACTCATAAATATAAGTCAACAAGCAGTGAATCACAAAGCAATAAGAATCAATGAATATAACATGTATATCAATCAAAGTTACTCCCCCTAACATGAATATCTCCCAAAAATGATATACAAAGTGAAGCACCTAGATACAATCTAAAAACTCCACAAGCTCCTCAAAGCAAACAAAAACTCCCCCTAACTACAAAAACTCCTCTACAAGTCAAAACTCCACTCCCCCTTTTTGTGACGGAATGCCAAAGGACAATCACAAGTCGCCATCAAAAGGAGGTGGTGAGGGTGAATGAAGACGCGCAAAATCAGTTCGGAGAGCACGAATCTCGTCTAGCAAGTCCACCAAAATCTGACCATGAGCTGCCTGAACGGTCATGACAGTCTCCAAAGTACGACGAACATCGAAGTCGGCCGAAGGAGGTGGAGGAACATCAGCAGCAGCATCATCAGCACCAACTGGATCAGGAATATCCTCACCAGCAAGACCTGCAGAAGAAGAAGGAGGAGGTGCGCTACTAGAGGGCTCAGACCTAGGGTGTTTAGAACCAGCTCGAAGATGAGCGGCCCTCTGTCTAAGAAAAGACGCACCTATAGGAGCTATCACATGAACGGGCTCAGAGGAAGGAAAGCCACTAAAATCAAGATAGAGAAGAATCCTATGAATGAAAATAGGATGTACAAGAGCATGAGCAGTAGATGAACTCCTATAAACATCGTTCAAAGAACGAAGAAAAAGATGGGGAAAACTAATAGGAGCATCAGTAACCAGAGCGTACAGAAATACA
Source organism: Quercus ilex subsp. ballota (assembly GCA_032727855.1). Lineage (NCBI taxonomy): Eukaryota > Viridiplantae > Streptophyta > Magnoliopsida > Fagales > Fagaceae > Quercus > Quercus ilex. The sequence continues at coordinate 32,573,397 of CM064909.1, forward strand.
CACCTCTCAAGAGGAATAGTGTGAACATGGGAAATGGGCCAGATAGAATGACAAGCTATCCTAAAGAACAGATAGTGTAACCCGGAGAGCTCAGCAGAAGTGATCCGAGGATCAGAACCCCACTGGACAGTAGTACCAGTGATGTAAGACAAAACATCGCTAATCTCGGGAGACTCAGCATATGGATAGACAGGATGCTGGACCAACGGTACCCCTAGAGCATCAGCCACTATCCGAGGAGTAATGGAGTACTCTACGCCTCGTATCCAACTCTTTACTAGAGTGTTGGAATCATAGATGCGGATAGAGATGTTCGAATAGAACTCTCTAATCAAGGCAGAAGGTGGAGGAGGATCAGAAACATCCACCAAGGGTAACCAGCCCCGACGCTCAAAATTTGCCCTAATGGCAGGATCAAGTTCATCTAAATGAACAGAACGCTCAGCCCATATCTTTCTCTTAAGGTTTAGCTTCTCAAAAATCTCTTGGTTTTTCTCACTCGAAAACTTCTCACGATCAAAGGATGGAGGGGGTGAAGGAGAAGGTGAGGGAACATTCCTACGGGCTCTAGTCTTCCTAGGCATAGTGCTAAGGAAAGGACAGAGACACAAAGAGAAAACCACAAAGAACAAGAGAAAACAAAACCAAGGGTAGACTGCAAATTAGCACAATAAAGAATATAGAACAAAAAATCTATATGATGCATGAACAATAAAATGTTGTGATGCATGTTCTAATGCAGTAAACAATTAAGTTTAATTGAGAGTAATTTGACAAAATTGGCTTGAACAGGGAATTTCTATCAAAAATCCCAAAAATTGAGAACCACTTGTTGAAATTTTTAAATATAATGATGAATTGAGCATTACAAAACATATCACATAGATTATAATGCTTAATTACAACAACACAACAAGCCAATTTCATCAAATTCTACCCAATTTAACAAAAGCCCCAATTCGAATCAAGAACAAACCCTAGATTTTTCAATTTTTCACCAAACTCAAAATTGATCAAATTAACATGTAAGAATCATGTTTATTATGTGTCCCCACAAAAACCCAATGATCAATTGCATAAAATAAGGCTTGAATCAACAGAAAATCCCAAAATTGCAAAGTGCGAAAATCGCCCCTAAAAGCATGGATTTATGCATGAAAAGATGAAAATAAATTCAAAAGGAAGGGCAAAAGGGTCTTACCGGCTTGAGGAAAGAGATTCTTTGCAAAAACTTCGGAGGAAAACGACAAAAAATGGAACTATTGAGCTTGCCTCGTTGGAGAGAGAAAGAAAAAGTTTGAAAAAGATTTGAAAAGTGTTTGAAAAAGTTAGATCTGATCTTTTAAAAAAGCTTTTCCACGATCTTCGATTGATCGAAAATTACATTCGATCGATCGAATGAACCAGTCATTTTGAAACAAACTAGAGCACTTTTTCGATTGATCGAAAATCACATTCGATCGATCGAAACAAACAGTCATTTTGAGACAAATTAAAACACTTTTTCGATTGATCGAAAATCAGACTGGATCGATCGAACTGGGCAGAGGCTCACTAAATTTTGAGAAAAAACACAGTTTTGAAAAACACAAACTTAATTTTGAAAATAACTCCTCAAAGCATTAAATTGAAGAAACAAAATGCATGAGTATGAGATGGAATGCTCTTTCAAAAACCCAAAATTTTGAACCCAATTTTCTCAAAAACAAGTTTCAATCATTCTCCCATTGAATTTTCTCAAGCAACAAATATGTTGTGCATAAATCTCAAGATATTTTCAAACTTGGTTGGTCAGACCAAAAACACACACACTAGCATGTACAGTGTTTAACAAAGAGTAACTTGTGTAGTGTGTGATACTAGCAAAAACTTGAGATACATGTGAGGTGATATGTGAATAGCAATCAATCACAAAGTCTACAAAATTCATCACATAGAATTCAAAAGAGACTATCACCTAAAGAGTTACATCCTATAACTCCCACATCTCCTAGAACAAAAGCTCGCAATCATGTAAGTTTCTTGTATTTTGCCCCATTATATAGGTGAAATTTGGCATCAAGCCTAACAGTACACACCAGATTAGATTATGTGAAATGGCATCAAGCATAATAGTACACACCAGTTTTAAGCATTAAGCATTTAAGCATTTAAAGAGGCTACACCTTATGTTCTTTTTGTGCATGTGCTACACTTTCTCGAGCACAAAATCTTATGATATGCACTAAGGTGTTCATGATTGACTAGTGAACAGTGGTGAGATGGTTATTTATGCCTTTCTCAAAAGGATCAAGTCCGACAGTCAAATAACATGTGACTTCAAGATTAAGACAAAGTGATAAATACCATAAACATCTTTCCCACACAACATGCACTACAAAGCTTTAACTAGTAAAGTGCAATAAATAAGTTCATCAAAGTTAAACAAGGTACACAACACATGATATGTGTAAAAAGATAGACCAACCTTGTTTTCAAAAACCAAGGAACATCATGTTAAACATAATTTTTGCTTCCTCCTTTTCCCTCTTTTTTTTTTTTTTTTTTAATTATTAAAAGAGAAAACAAATAAGTCCTAGAATGAAATACATGAATGTAATGCAATGCAAGTCCTAGAACAAAAACACAAAAAACCAAAGAACAATGGTCACAAAAGAATAGAGCAATGAAGCACAAGGACCATGTCAGAAAGACTCAATTAGTTCGAGTCTTTTGCATCCAAAACTTTTTAGATGCACCACGAGCATTGGAGTTCTTCTTCACATTCGAGTGATTCCCAACTCCAGGATTGGAATAAAGGTTTAACACCTTTACCAATTCACCAATTAATGCCATAGAATCTTGTGCTTGAGACACAGACACTTTTGGTTTATTTGCTCTCTTATCAGCTTGAAGCTTGTAACAGTTAGGACGAATGTGTCCAGACTTACCACAATAATGACAAACCCAAGCAGGTTTACCATGCATCTTGTCCTTAGATTTGGTAGGCTCCTTAGGTTTAGATTCTCTTAAGTCTACCCTAATCTTCTTAGGTGGTGAAACTTCTACAGGTTTAACTACCTCACTCACAGGTGGTTTGACAGTTTCACTCACAACCTCACTCACAGAAGGTTCAGAAGAAGAAGAAGGAACAAAAGTAGTGGAATGTGGTGTAGAGTCAAAGATGCTTTCAACATATCCTAACCCAGTTTTATCAGAAGGATACTTTTGAACATTCAGCATGTGATCAAGTTTAGAACTAGCAGATCTAGCAACAGATAAATCATGTTCCAAAGTTCTAACTTTATTAAGTAAAAGCATGTTCTCAGATTTAACATTATTCAAAAGCTCATTAGCATCAAACAGTTTAACAAGCAAATTTCTCTTTTCAAGCTCAAGAGAATCAATTTTCTTTAAGCCAAGTTCAACTTTCATAGCATCCTTTGCAGCAATTTTGCAAAGTTTGTTATAGGCCTCTTGAAGATCTGCATCTTCAGAGAGTTCCCTATCAGAAGGGTTCTCTTCAGCAGATATGCTTTCATTGACTATAGCAGTAGCCGTGAAAGCAATGAAGTTTCCATCCTCGTCACCACCGGACTCATCATCAGAAACCTCATTATCACTAAGGGTTACAGCCATAGCTTTACCCTTAGTCCTCAAGAATGTAGGACATTTAGATTTCACATGACCATACCCTTGACAACCAAAACACTGAGGACCCAAAGAGTTATTAGAAGATTGACCAAAATTTTCTTTAGGTTTTTCAAAATTGTTAACCTTAGTGGGATCATTCTTCCTAAAATTTCTAGGTTCAGCAGTGTAAGTACCTCTTGCCTTTCTATTTGTATTCCTAAGAAAGTTCTTAAAGTTTTTGGCAAGATAGGCAATCTCTGTAGCAGAGAGCTCATCATCAAATCCACCACCATCAACATCATCAACTGACTTAAGAGCCATTGATTTGGATTTGTTCACTTTAGGTAGGTCAGACTCATAGGACTGAAGAGATCCTACAAGCTCATCAACAGGGATGGAGTCCACATCCTTGCTTTCAGTGATGGCAGTCACTTTGGGTCTAAAGTCTTCAGTTAAAGATCTAAGTATCTTCCTAACAATCTTACGTTGATCATAGATTTCACCCAAATTAAAAGCAGAATTAACAATATCATTCAGTTTGGCATAAAATTCATCAAAGGATTCATCATCAGACATCCTAATGCTTTCAAACCTAGAAGTTGATTGCTGCAATTTGTTTATCTTAACTGCCTTTGTGCCTTCATGCACAGTTTGGAGGATTTTTCAAGTAGTATGAGCAACCTCAACATTAGAGATCCTCTTAAATTCCTCCATAGAAACAGCATTAAAGATGGCATTCATAGCTTTGCTATTGAATCTAGCTGCTTATTTTTGAGAAGTTTGCCACTCACTCACAGGAGTAGCGGGCTTCTCCCATCCGTATTCAACGGAATTCCAAACCCTTTCATCAATGGATTTCAGGAATGCTTTCATCCTTACTTTCCAATAAGCATAGTTGTTCCCATCAAAGTGAGGAGGAACAAACAGAGAGTGTCCATGCTCCATGACAACAGGGGTCAAGGATCAGCCCAGAGATTAAAAATCTCAAACAAAAAGAGCTACCCGCTCTGATACCACTTGACAGGAATTTAGACCCCTAAAACAACCAGATTGCGTAGCCTAGATTAATTAGCCAAGTTGTTACTTAGTCAAATTAAGCAATTCTAGGTTAAAACAATCCAAACAATCATATCAAGAATAATAATGCAGCGGAAAATAAATGAACACAAGATATGATCACCCAGGAAACCACACGGTAAAAACCTGGGGAGGATTTGACCCACCGATCCTCAAGGCATAACAGAATTCACTATGAAAGAATTGAAGTTCTTACAAAAGGACTACAAGCTCCCCGCTCGACTTCCTAATGCTACCCACCAGTAGAACTTCCTGACACGACCACGCGCAGGCTCTGAATCCACGGACTACTTCTTTCTTGAATTCCTCAATCAGCTACAAGCTCCCCGCTTGCTTTTCTTTTAAATTCCAATGGTTGCAACAGTAATGATCTTCAAGATGTTGAAATCATCTCTACCTTGAAAACCCTAAGTTTTGTGTAAAGGAAAGCTCCTCAAAGATCTCACAAGAGATTCACACAAAACAGCAATGTATGAGCAACAAAGCAATATGGACAACCTTAAAAAACGTGGCTAGGGTTTAGTTTATATACCTAGGGTAAAAACATAAAACTCTAAACGTTTAATGAAGTAGGGCTGAGTTGGAAATTCTGCAGAAAAATCAACCTGTGCGATTTTCGATCGATCGAGTCTATTCTTCGATTGATCGAGCCAGGCCGAAAGTCCCAAGTACTTTTGCAGCTACTCGATTCCAACTTTACAATATTAAACCACTTTGAGCAAGTCTAAATAAGACTAAATACAATGTTTTGATCATGGTTTGCCAACATTACAAATTAGAGTTCTAAATACATAAAATCCTAAGACCTTAGAACCTAACAATATTTATATTATTAAGGTGCTATATATACGAAGCTCCAATATATATATATTAAAAAAATTATGACTAAAATAGCCTTGATCGCAAATTTACTTACAAAAAATAAATAAAATTTAAAGACATTTAAACATTAATAACCAAATGAGCTAGATCACATAACAAAACATAAGTTGGCAAGGGTGGGGAGGTTTAACACCAACTTCTACAGCCTTGAAAATTAGTTCACATTTTTTATACACCTACGCATACTCAAGAGCTTGTTTATGCATATGATTTGTTGTGCAAAGTCAAGTCAAGAATTCAGAATGCCCAATAATGTAAAAGTTATTCCATATTATTCCACATTCTGACAAAGATAGGCCACAAGTCAAGGCCTCACTTAAGAAAAAAGGTGCTCAATTACAATGCAGGCTTCAAAATTCCTTACATTGTCAAGGAATATGATATGATATGAGGCTGGATGACACTAGAATAAAGTACTACTAGTCTCAACCACGATTTTGAACTCCATACATAATTGTTAGGTTCAAAGACTTCAGGAACTAATGTATTAGAACTTCAATTTGTAATGTGTTGGCAAACTATGATCAAAACATAGAGTCTAGGTTTTGGTTTGCTCAAAGTGTGTTTACTTGTAAAATTGAAATCGAGTGATTGCAGAAATTATTGGACTAAATCTGCAAGGTTCAATTGATCAAAAATTAGACTCGATCGATCAAATCACGTGCATATTTGTTTTTTTGCAAAAATTTCAATTTAGCCCAAGCTCGTTTAATGTGTAGGGTTTTGTGTTTTACTCCAAGTATAAAAGGAAAAACCCTAGCTACATTTTAAAAGTCTTTTGAAGAGTTGTGTGTTGAATTTTTTGTGAGATCTAAGAGATGTTTACCTTTATACACACACTTAGGGTTATCAAGATCAAGAGTCATGTCAAGAACTTGATGATCTTTTCAGTTGCTGCATAAAGAACTTTAAAGAAGATCTGAAACATTTGAGTGGATTCTCAAAGTCACAAATAGGAGAACTTGTGGTTGTAGTGGATCAAAGAAAGAAGTAGTTCGTGGACTCAGAGTTGTCACATGGCCATGGTAGTAAGTTTTCTACTTGAGGTAGCAATAGGATGTTAGTGGTCTAAGTTCTATTGTACAAACTTTAATTCTTTCATAGTGGATCTGTTTTACCTTGAGGATAGCTAGGTTAAATCTTCCTCAAGTTTTTTACCCGTTAGGTTTTCCTGAGTTATCATATCATTGTATTCTTTATATTTTCGCATTATTTACATGATATGATTTTATTGTATTAACCTAGGACTGAATAATTTATCTAAGTAATCACTTGGCTAAATAACTAGGTTAAACAACTTGTGTCAAGGGGTCTAAAAACGTATAATAATAATTTCTCACTACTAACAAAATTGCATCACATCAACCCTGAAGCATTTTCCCTTCAAAAACCCACCTCAAACCACACATACATTCTACCCTAGCCATGTCTGAACCTACCATGCCCTAAAATGCTCATCCTAGTCCTCACATCCTCAAGTAGTTGTGCATCCTTGAATGCATTGCCTGTCAGGTGTCAACAATATCACCTCAAACATTTCTCACTTCACACAAGCTTATCAACAAACAAAATGCAAACTTGATTATTTTGCTTACACATTTCACAAGCCAAATATTCAACAAACTAATAAATTTCACAACTACCACATAGATGAGTATCCCAATCTAAACATCAAACCCAAAAACCAAGCACCAACACCGTAGTGAAAAATTACCCTTTATTCTTTGCTAATAATCCAACACAAGCAACACAACCATTTACTAAAAAATAAATGCATTGTAATAACCCTAAAACTGTTTATCATACCTGATTGCATTGTGAAGTTATTTGTTGCATTTGTTGAAGTATGCGAGCCATTCTTTGCTCCATCTCTTCGAATTGGCTAAGTCTTTCCTTCATTTCTTCAAAAGATGACAGTTTCTCCTACATATTAGCCAAGGAAGCCTTCAGTTGTGCAACTTTATCATCCCTTACTTGACTTGATCATATTTGAATGTTAGTGAGAGCACTCTTGCTACTTCTGCGACTTGGTCTTGGACCAAATCCTACCCCACAAATACAACATTTGCGCTCCTTACCCATCACTTTGGCAAACACATCATCCGGTGCCCATGCAATACTACCACTTGGGTCCGATGATTGCAATTGATTCGAAGGGTCAGCCAACACTTCCTGCATTTTATCCTAATATTTGGGTTTGAACAAAACAAAACAATTATAAATTAGCAACATCATTTGATTCAAGACAACAAAAATTATATTGAGAAGCATACACAATACAATGAATAAAATAAGCTGCAGCCAACATTAACTGAAAAATCCAGATAATAAAAACACTTGAGTCATGAGAAGTCAATACAAAACGAAGGGTACAACTACACAACAAAGTAAACACAGAAAAATAAATAGAAAAATTAACAACCCCCATCCCAGGGGTCATAAAGAGAGTTCCACAAGCTTCTAAACTCATCAGTACATGAGCTGTGATTGTACCATGAGCATTTTATAGATAGAAAACTTAAATGTTTAACATAGACAGCTAATACTCCAACTTGATGATGATATCATTTCTAAGAATATATTTAGCTAGCACATTAACTTGTGTATTTAAAACCAGAAAGAACTCTAATGGGAGACAATATACACCAATAAGCTAAAAATGCATAACCTTTAGACCGGATCACTATCATTTAAAACCAATGGTTACGATTGTAGCCAAAGACCAAAAGTTAAAGTGGAGGATAATATTGTCTCTTTCAAGCCCTAATCATTATTTTAATGAAAGCATGTTTAGCTTTTGATATCCAATGAAACCAATGTAAGTTATTCACACAAGTTCTCTTTTTGTTGTTGTTCTTGTCCTTTTTATTTTATTTATTATTTGTTGGGATCAAGAAAATAGAAAAGGACCTCTGTCTTGTGGAGAATGAGCTTGTTAATTAAGAATTTAACTATACTATAGCAATAGTCAAAAGTTTTCTTACTACATCAAATATATAGAACCAAATGTGATATATCATACATATTAAGTTTGTTTATTTTGACTAATCAGCCTTCCTCCACAATATTCAGGCACAAATTTTGGAAAAAATTGACTATTGTGATCAGTTTGACTATTGGATTACTCACCATTTTTGCTTGCACTAAAAGATTAATGGCAGATCCATCTTTATGAGTATGCAGTATTGAATATGATGTTGCATGCTCTACAGGATGTCCATCTGCTTTTGCCTGCAATATGAACAACATATTTATGTAGTGATGAATATTGGTTCCACATAAACTTAAGATAAGTCAAATCATTTAAAAATTAGTCATAATACTTATTACATTCTTTGCAGCGTGCATGACATAGCTACATGAACCAACAGTATGTAAGTCCTCTTGTTTAGAACGACAGTCCCTTTTCTTCTCTGACTCTATCTACAAAATGATGGCTTTCCAAATTTTCAAAATTCTATGGCAGTGAAACCATTATTTTTATGTTCACATTCATATCATGTCAAACAGAGCTAAATTTTTTTCAAAATGTGCTTGAGATTGGAAGCAATAGTACATGCATAAAATATGATCCTTAGGTTCCAATAGCAAAACATAGAAGTTTATATTTAGGAATCCATTTGGAATTACAACTTGTCTAACAAATCTAGCTTAATGAATCATACTAAAAACAAGCTTTTGTCATAAATCAAATAAAATCCTTAAGGACCATTTTCACTTGAGTTTCTTACTTGCATTAACATACTTAGTTAAGTAAATTCAAGGGCTAGACAACAACAGAGCTTAAGGGAAAACAAACACAAATCAGCAACTATGACAACGAAATACAACCAAATTCCAAGATAGTTACTTAAAGCTTCTTAAATCAATGAAATAGCTTTAAGAAGCCTTTTGCCTCAATCTCTAACTATCATTAACATGCTCAAATATGTACATTCAATGGTTGTAAGCGAAATATTAGAGTTACAACTAACTATCTTGCAAAAGTTATTACAATAAGTCATGGCATAACACGAGACTTATATCTTTAATTAGCAGATCATACGACACTCAAGACTTTGATTACCAAGACTTTTAGTTGCCATTGTATTCATTAGAAAAAATATACATATCATCTTGATCACAAGTTGTCAATTTCATGTACAATTAATGAAATAAGGGTAGGAACAATATGAATTGAATTGAGACCATGGAATTAACTCAAGGAATGCACAAGTAAATTAAACAAGAACTAGAATTCAATTCTAAATCAGGTTCATGAAATGAAGTTTATGTGAATTAAAAGTCACTCTAGAATTCTTGAAATTGAAGTTCCAACCATTTAGTTAATTGAGGTAATAGCAAGAACACTTGGTCATTGAATAAATATCATTATATAAATAAAGCAAGACAAGCCAAGTGGAAATCAAAACACTATATTGTAACTTACATGAAACTGAAATCCATAATTTGTATAAGGTTAGGCAGATTGTATTTGCACTCAAGCTAAATGTTTATTTCTTTATTTTCTCATCTAACCAAAGGTTCCTAGCTTCCTTCTATGTGTATAGCTGAAGTGGGTAGAAGCTAGGGTGGCATGAAGTTAGAAGGGATGCATATTGAAATTAGGGTGGCATGAAGCTAGAAGTTGGACCAAGTATGAAGTGTTAAGGACTGGTAATATTAACATTGTGTGTGTGTGTTATGTTCTTATATGGATAAAAATAATGAAATAGGTTTCATTTAGGAAACTCATCAATATCCAAATAGAATTAAGTTTACAGATATCTTTATTTAGGATTTATATTTATAGTTTTGGAGAGAGAGTTGAAAATAAGTTTTAGACCCCAAAAACTTATGCAACTAATCACACTGCCTTCTCTGACCCCAAAATATATTTATATTTTACAAAACTAAATATTATGTCAAGAAGCTAGAAATGCTAGTATGTGCCTTATTGAAGTGAAGGGTGCATTTTAAAAATAACAATGTAATAAATTTGAAAATTATCTTCTGCTTGAAAAAATAAACATAACCATAATATTAAAAAATGAAAAGAGAGAGAGAGAGAGAGAGAGAGAGAAAACAAACATACCACTGCATCATCAGTATACCAGTGCTCAACAAGAACATCACAATCTTCTAGTATGTATCCATTGGGTCAGTTGTTCTTCACCTGTGCTTTGTTCCTTGGATGCGGTATGTAATGAGATGTTTTTAGCCTACACTTGTGATCCCTCCAAGCCTTCCCAATTTTCTATAAGGTAAATGTCTTCAAAGTCGCATATGCAGTAGTATTAGTAGAGTAGGATTAGTAGGGACAGCGTATTTTCGCTACAATCAAATAGTTGAGTTAGCAAATTACAAATTTTTTCATGCCCAAATACTTATGTACAACCTAGTACAAAATGTCATAATTACAAGTATTATAAGTTCTTTAATACCTCTACAACATGCCAACACTCTTCTTTAAGTTCTTCTGGCATGTCCTTCCAAGACAGATATCTAATCGGGCACATGTGGAGTTTCCGCGCAATCGTCCCCAAGAAACCAGTGAAAGCCCTCGCCCCTTCATCAATCGGTTGATGCATACTATTTAGCAGCAACTTAAACATCCAAGTACTTGGTCATCGGGAAGATCCCAAACATCCAAGTACTTGCTTGAGTGGCACATACAGGTGGCTGCACGTCTGAAATTTAAAGGAGATAATATCGTTAAAGTAAGTAAATATATATGAAAAAAAATTAACTCTTGAAAATAAAACTTGGGGGAAAAAATATGATTCATTCTACTCTTGCGACATCAACATTTGAAAACAATACTAATAATGCAGATGTATCATGAGGAGTAAGGAGTTTTCATAGGTTTGCATGATCACCATGTAAACCCAATTCATCATGTAAACCTAACTCTCATCACTTTTATACTTATTTCTAAAAGAAGTCACAAGTAGAATTTCAATTTGAACAAGTATATTCAACACATATTCCTAAAAGAATTTTTAAGTTACCAAACTAATAGGAAAATGTTCATGTAAGCCCATACCTTGCGTAAAAGCTTCATGCATTTCTTGGTTTGTTTCATGATCTGCATGTTGTGTAGAAGCTCCTTCAAAGGTTATGCTATTGGAACGCGTGCACAAATTTGCTTTTCACCTTGCCATTTCAATTGTCAAAGTCAATTGAATCCATTTATTAATCAAAATGCCAAATACATTTAATGATCCTGGCCATGTCAAAGTGCCAATAGAGATCAAATCATATAATCCAGAAATATTTTCCATATCTAAGATCTGCAATCAAACTAGAAAAATGTTTTTAGGTTCTGGAAAGGAAAGCATTTTTAGCTGCTTTTATTTTTAGTCGCTTTTATTAATTCATTTGTATTAGAACAATTAAAACTTTCTGGAATCTTACAACTGCATATAAAAACACAAGACAGCTATGAAGTGTCTTATACAATCTCTATATGGTCATATATATATATATATATATCTCTGTTGGCAGATCCAAAAAAGTGTCATATTCAAAAAAGCAGCATCATATGTTTTCAATCTTTAAGACTAGAGATCTTGATCCTAAAAGCAGACCAATAGACTAGTGTATATGTATATGCACATGCATGTTTTTCTGATACACATTAGAGTTTTTGAGGCAAAAGCATAAGGCAACGTTCTTCCTCTAGCCAAAAATAAACACATTGTCTGTCCAGGCACTAAAGTGCCCATCAAGGTTTTTTTTCCAGAGTTAGGGAAAAAGCAAATCAATGTTTTCACCTTCTAACAAAGCAAAATATATGACTCTTAAAGCATATAGTATAAAGTTTTAGTTTATCATTTTGTTAACATTGAACAAAGAAAGTAAACTGTAGGCTACCAGGGAGTTCATCTCGCAGTACCTCACTGTAAAGACACAAACACATGCATGCGAGATCACACACATCACACTTTACAGTACATAAAAGCATATAGCAACAAATGTAGCTTACACTTGCCAAGCATAAGTTAAGGTGAAACTTCAGGCAACTCTATTACCACATGCAAGGAGTAAAATTTCTGCTTTTAATTTATATACTTTTCTTTAAAGAAAATATTAAAATATTTGGGATATAACTATCAAATGTAATTGTTTGTTTTTAGACCCCTTTAAAACAACAGGATTAACCTAGTTAATTAGCCAAGTGATTAACTTAGTCAAATTACGCAAATCTAGGTTATCACAATCAAACAATCATATCAAGTATATAGCAGCGGAAAAATAAATAACACAAAAATATGATCACCCAGGAAACCACATCGGTAAAAACTTGAGGAGGATTTAACCTAGCTATCCTCAAGGTAAAATTGAATCCACTATAGAAAGAATTGAAGTTTTACAATAAGATTTAGACCACTAACATCTTATTGCTACCGACCAGTAAAAACTTACTGACACGACCACGTGCAAGCTCCAAGACCACGGACTCCTTCTTTCTTGGATTCTCCAGCAAGTACAAGCACACCCGCTTATGTATCTTTAAGCTCTTATGGCAGCAACTGAATGATCATCAAGTTCTTGAACGAATTTTGAATCTTGATAACCCTAAGCTTGTGTAAAGGAAAGCTCCTCACAGATCTCACAAGAGATTTACACAAATAGCAATATGAGCAACAGGAGCTACACTAAAAAATGTGGCTAGAGTTTTCTTTATATACTAGGAGAATTAGATCTGAAACCCTAATCCTTAATGGGCTTGGGCTGAGTTGGAAAATTCTGCAGAAAAAACGTTCTGCCTGATATTCGATCGATCGAGTTTAAGCTTCGATCAATCGAGCTAGGCCAAAAGTCACTAATACTTCTGCAGCCACTCAATTCCAACTTTACATAAAAGACACAACTTTGAGCAAGCCTAAACAAGACTAAACAACCTGTTTTGATCATGGTTTGCCAACATTACACATTAGAGTTTTAAATACATAAATTCCTAAATCTTTAGAACCTAACAGTAATCATAAACATAGCCAAATGATATCATAGGCAAGACATACAAAATTGGTAAAGAGAGAAAAAATAAAACATAAAATGCATATAAGATTTTTAGCCTGGTTCTCTATAATGCATATAAGATTTTTGTATTACGTAAACTATCCTCTTTCAAAAAGAAAAGGGAGAAAAATCATAACATCCCAATGAACCCAGTTAATTTTCTTTAACAAAAATCAGAAATTTACAAGAATTCGTAACAAAGATTCAAATTTAAATTAAACCCAACAAAAACTAAACTTCATCCAAAACCCAGATAAAATTCTAAGCAAACAAACAAATTTTACAAGAATTCTTAACAAAGATTCAGATTTAAATTAAACCCAACAAAAACCAAACTTCATCCAAAACCCAGATAAAATTCTAAGCAAACAAACAAATTTTACAAGAATTCTTAAGAAAGATTCAATTTTTAATCAAATCCAAACTACTTCCAAACGTAATCAATAATCAAACAAAGGTTTGACTTCAAACCCATCAAACAACCAAACAAACCAAGTCAACGTTTCCCAAAAACAAAAACAAAAAGACTTTAGTTCTAAGAAATTCTTCAAGGTCCCATTTGTACGCAGATTAAAGATGATATCAAGCTTAAGCATTTGTCCTATAAACCCTCCTCTTCAAATAGCACAGTACAGCTCCTTGTCTGTTGGGCAAATAAAACATGTAAGATTGAATTTAATCAACCATCTTGTTGGCTTTATTCTGTGCCAAATTTGCTTGTAATTTAGCAATTAGTAACCATGTATTTAGGTGGGAATCATGTAAAGGTAGTGAGTGAAAGAGTGTGAAGAAATGCTCAAGATTGTGCAAAGAATGTAGAGACTCGCGGCTAGAACTCGTGGGTGACTCGTGACTGGTAAGCCGCCAACTGCAGCACACAAGTGAAGCGTGCGAGAAGATGAACAGTCACGCCAGTTGGAGCACTATAGGACAAAAAGTTCAGCCTGGCCGTTCTGTTATCTAGCGGCTTGAACTCGCGACTCAGTCAAGTCGCAAGGCCAAGCCGCCAACCAGCTCTGTTTTGAAAAACTTGACTCTTCGCATTCCTTTCTCACTCTAGTATAAATACCCCTTATACCCACGAAATGTAGAGAGCTTCCTGAGAGAATTTTGAGAGAAAAACCCTAGAGAAAAACAAGATTGATTCATTCACAATCTTCACATAGAGACTTTTCAAATTCCACTACTCTCACCCTCTCCATTGTTACATCCTTGAGAGGTTCTTACCCAAATCATTTTCTCACCATACCCATATCTGTGAGAAGGCTTTTTGGTGCTTTAGGAAGCTGTTAGGAATGGACCAATGACTATTGGTTGATGCTATGGGCTATAGCGGAATCCGGTAAGCTAAAGAAGAAATAGGTTCGGCGTAACCTCGTTGGAGCAAGAAGCTTGGAGGGCTTAGGTACACTGGGTAGATTAGGCTTGGAGGGTCTTCTACTGTTCATGTATCCCAACTACATTTTTTAGTGGATTATTTACCGCTGGAGGGCGGTGAAGAGGTTTTACGCCGAGGGCTTTGGTTTCCTCTTCGATAACACATCATTGTGTTGTCCTTGTGTTTACATCTCTCTTCCCTTAATCTTTGCCTTTTAATTTCTGCTGTGGATGTGATTTTAATTGGTTTAGATTGTTTATCAATTCTGTTATTAGCTTATGTTCATATTCCGCACATTTATTGTTTGATAATAAGCTTGAATTGGTAATTTGTAATTGGGGGTCTAAACATTTATAGTGTTTTCAACGCTATTTGAACATTCAAAATAGAAACTCTATAATGCATATAAGATTTTCGTATTACTTAAACTATCCTCTTTCAAAAAGAAAAGGGAGAGAAATCAGAACATCCCAATGAACCCAATAAATTTTCTTTAACAAAAATCAGAAAAGAGAAAAGTAAACATCAATCAATACAATGACAAACACGTTTTGGATACATAATACAAAAATACCAATGCACATTGAACTTTGTTTCTCATCATCAGATAAAAAAAAAAAACAAACGAAAGTAAAAAGTCCCTTTTAAAAAAAAATATCAAATCATCACAGGGTTCGAGAGAACTTACTGGATTGGGGTTGCTAGGTGGCGGCGACGAGGTGGATTGGGCCACTGAGTCGACGGTTTGGTGGTGGTGGTGGGGTTGTTGTGGAGGCAGCGGCGGTGGTGAGATTCATGTTGAGGACTGGGTCTGTGAGTTAGAGATCAAGAGAGAGAGAGAGAGCTGGGTGTTTGGGTGGGATTTTGGGTCTCTGAAGAGTTAGAGAGAGAGAGAGAGAGAGAGAGTGAGTGAGTGCATACAGAGAAAGTGTTTGGTTTTTGGGAGTGAAATGAGAAGGCGCTAAAAATGAAAAGCCAAAAAAACAGAGGGAAAATTTGGGGATGCGAGGAATTAGAAGGTCTATTGCGGCGGTCTTAACCGCCGCTATAACTAAGATGACGCGTCGCAAAATAGGTACCTATTGCAGTGGCCATCTCAACGCCGCTACAACTAACATATTGTGGCGGTTTTCTATACCGCCGCTATAGTATCTGTGCAAAATGATATATTTATTGCAGCGGGATTTTGAAGCGCCATTATATCTAAGTTAACGTTGCTAAAACATATATATTGCGGCGATTCTATGTCTCGCCCCTGTAGGATGCTGCAAAACACTAGAGCTACTGCAGCAGTCCATTGAAACCCAAAATATGCGACATTTAGCGGTGCTTTTTGCACCCGCCACAAAAAAACCCACCGCAATAGTACAGATTTCTTGTAGTGTAAAAAAAATAAGTGAATGTTAAAAAATATTATAAGAAAATTGGAAAGAAAAAGAATAATGATGTGAACGCTGATATGACTTAATTGAAGCGTAGCAACAATAAATGCTACGTTTAAATTTTTAGATATCTATATATATATATATATATAATATTATCACATTAACTTTAAAAACCACTAACCACCAAGTGTGGCCTAGTGGCTTGTCCACCAATGGGTAAGGCTCTGGGGTTCGACTGGATTTTCTCCCCAGTTCGAGTCCTAGTAGCTGCAACACCTTGTGGTCAGCGGCAGGCTCCCACCGCGAGTGAGGATTAGTCGAGATACGCATAAGTTGGCCCGGACACCCCTTGAAAAAAAAAAAAAAAAAAAAAAACTTTAGAAACCACTAACCCTCTATGGGCGTACTCGGATGCTAGGCTCATTGATTTGGAATCTTGGATGAATATGGCGTGTACAATGCCAATTTTAATTTGGGATGAGAAGAATACTAGATTGGACAACAATGAAAAAAAAAAAGAATAAAGGATAACAAGGTATGATAACGTCTTGTGCAAAGTGAACTTGTTTTAAAATGTAACTAAAAAGCCATCCCATTTTTATTGATTGTTTTCTATTTTTGGGTCATCCCAAGATGGAATTCAAAACCAACAATTTGGGTTGGAGGGAGTATCTTGTAGTTAGTATTTTTTTTTTCCTTATTGCGTTGTTCCAACTTCCAATATTAACTCAACATTTACGATGATTTATATTAAAATCAATTTATTTCGAATGTTGAGACGAAGGGGCCTAAGCTATTATAATTTCCGATCAGTTGGTCCTCCTCCCATGC
This sequence comes from Quercus ilex subsp. ballota, assembly GCA_032727855.1. Classification (NCBI taxonomy): domain Eukaryota; kingdom Viridiplantae; phylum Streptophyta; class Magnoliopsida; order Fagales; family Fagaceae; genus Quercus; species Quercus ilex. Next base: position 32,590,566 of record CM064909.1, read on the forward strand.
ATAAAATTCGTCTAAGTCCATGAGTTGTGAGTCACGACCCACAACGCCACCACCACCATAAAAGATAAAACCAAAACTAAGAAGACTGGCTTCGGCTCCACAGAAAGACCAAATATGAACTTATGGTTTTCATAGCCTTTCAGTTGATTAATAATGTTCTTGACTTCTTGTGTGATGTCAAAACCTATCCAAATTGATTTTTGCTTTTTTAATAAATTCAATAGTTACATTGGTGATAAGCAGGGGCGTAGCCAGGAATTTTTACATGGGGGGCCGATTCGAACCATGAAGGTTGAAATCGATGACGATGAGTATCATCGTTGTATGGATGGTCTTCTTTGAGATAAGCTCATCGGATTTCATCTTGTTTGTTGATAGGAAATTCACATATTTGTTTACGTGATCCTGGATCACGATCTATCTCTTCAGATTGAATTCTTGAACATTTGGAGGGATCAAGGTGTTCATCAGACATTGAAGTATCAACATTTGTTTTTACAGCCACAGGAGTCTTAATTTCTGAATTGTTAACATCTTTTTTCTTAAAAAATGCATCAATTATTTTTTCGTTTGCTCATAATTCTTTTAGCTTTTAAGAATATGACTCAAAAATTAACCTGAAAAGAAGTTTAAAAAATAAAATTTTAATTAGTAATTTTTACTTAGTTATATGGATGTTATTCATACTCAAGAAAAAACAAAATTTCCACTATAATTTAAACATACAACCCATTTTTAATACGACTTTAATTAATAATAATCCCTCAAATAAAAACAAAAATTAAACACACAAGTATTGGTACACAACATAAAACAAACAATTTAACAACACCCACAGCCACATGATATCTAACTAATCAAAAATAGGTAATAAATCAAAACAATTTTACCTTAGAAACTTTGTCTTCACAAAGTGCAAAGATGGGTCACCCGTGTGGCAATGCCTACTGCCTCTTCTTGACTGCCTCCAACTTTAGATCTTCCCTTCAAGACTCATCACAAACAATCTCCCCATGCCTTCAATCATGTATCTCTCTAAAAATCTATGAAAATATAAAGAGCATGTGAATATTTAGGTGTAGATAGTTGAGAAAATAAAAAAAAGACACTAAAAAGAGATGAATGTCTAATGCTTAAAAAAGAGAAGAAAACTCACCAGTCACCAAGTAGTCACCAAGTTCCCAAACTAAAGCTGATGAAGAAAGAAAAAATTGGTCAGGATTTTTTTTTTTTTTTTTTTTTTGGGGGACTGTGAGTACAGAAGATTGGAATTTTGGGGGCTGGTAGGTAGGTAACGGTACAGTGCAAATGAAAGTGTATCAAAGAAGACCAAACAAAAGAATAAGAAGTAAAAAAAGGGATTCTGTGGGTCAATGGGTGGATTTTTTGAGATGAAGAGAAAGTGAAGTTTTGTTAGTGTTTGGACTTGAGCAGGCTAGCTTGTTTTATTTGGAGTACATAAGGTGATAAAGCCTAAAACTAAAGCTGGGATTGGGAGAATATTTGAGCTGGGCTTGGAAGAATAGTTGAGAATTGGGCATTGAGAGGGCCAGCTATCCAATATTGAGGGGGCCTAATTTTTTTTAATACCTACTCTAATGGAAAAAAAAAAAAAAATTTTTTTTGTAGGGGCCGGGGCCCCCCCAAGCCACTACGTGGCTCCGCCCCTAGTGATAAGAAATTTGCACCTTGAATATTTGTGTTAAAAACACCAAGAAGTGCGATTTGAACTACAATATTTGGCACAACAACATTATAAATTAGAGTTTTAAGGTGTAATTGGAGCTTAGACATGTAAGCAGGGACGGAGCTGTGCATTGGCATTTGGCCCCCCCAAAATTTTTTATTTTTATTTTTATTTTTAAATGCTAGGTATATGTGGGTTGAGTTTTAATTAGAAGCTGAGCTCTATAAAATTAAACTTCACCCCTCTAAACAAAATCGTTGACCACCTTAAACAAGAAAAATCCTAAATAACAAACAAATTAGCCCAAATACAAAACTAATCCAAAAACAAAGTGGCTTGTAGTGCCTGTTGGTAGTGCCGAGTGGCCCAGTGAGTGGGTGCTTTAGAATAATTAAAATAGTGTTTTTTTTTTTTTTAAAAAGAATTAATATAGTGTTGTTTGTGGTGTTTGTTTAAGCATCTTCGTAACAATATCAAAGAGACAAAAGAGTATTTTTAGACATACATAATTAATCTTAGCCAATAACAACAATCTTTGTAACATATTTTATATCAAACTCTGTTTCACTGTCTCTTTTTATTTATCTATTTGAATGTTGTTAAAATTAGACTTCACAACAAATGAAAAGATGATTTTCAATTTTTTTTTAATTTTAAATATTGAGTTCTCTTTTAATAAATAAATGCTAATTTGGATTTTCACGATTTTTTTTTTTTTTTTTTTTTCATATTTTGGCTCCTCCAACTCAAAATCCTAACTTTGTCCTGCGCGCGCGCGCGCGCACACACACACATATATATCTTCTCCTTCTACTTTAGCCCCCCACCCAAAAAAAGAAAAAAGAAGCCAACAACGTGTATATTGTAAATTCAAATAAAGGCGAAGCTGAAATTATTAGAAGTGTTCTTCAAGATCGCAAACTATAGGAGTGGTAAGTGGCAACCCCAATAAATGAATGTAGACGTAGTGTTATGTAAAAGACCGTAGCTTTTGATGATATTATGTTCCACTGGTCCGTTGTTTTTTGGACTTTGCAAGTACTTAACATCAGCAAAAATTAGTGTCACAGTTCGGGGAAAAATGGGTGAAGGAAAATATCAAACCAAATCGAGGGGTCACCATGTGAGTTTCCAAGGCCTACTCGGATTCTGTACTTTTTAAAATCAATAAGTTTAAAGTCACAACATATTTCACATTAAATTTCATACTTGTGAATATGATATATATATTTTTTTGGACAAACGGGAGTATCTAAATTGAAATGAGGGGTTACTATTTGTGAATTTCCGAGGCCCATTGGGATTCCATGCTTTTCCAAATCAATAAGTTTAAAAGTCACAACATATTCGTCATTAAATTTCATATTTGTGAATGACAATTTTTTTTCCAAATAAAGGTATTCAGACCTCTTTGAGTATCTGACCATTCCCTCAAGTGTATGCAGTTCTCCCATCTCACATTCATCATGTTATTATAGTGAAGAATCCCTTGGGGTGGCCCGAAGATATTGACAAGAGTTTTTGAACCCAGGATCTTATAGATATTAGGAACCACTTAGCCAATCACTTGTTAATACTTAATAGTGGATAATAAAGTGGTGTTAGTAGTGGGTCAATTTAAAAATTAATAATAACCCGCAAACTAAGTAGTTGTGAAAAATATCGTGTCTACAAGGACTTTAATTTTATTTATTCTTATAATGAAGAACCTCGCCAAAGCAATGCCATTTGAACTTACCCGGGATAGTGAACCCTAGATACATGTAAATGTAATCACCCTTAAATCACAAGTACCAAGTAAGTGAGGGTATGTTGTATGGGATTTGAACCAAGGCACTCCAACTGGAGTGAGGTTTGTCTGCTACAGCACCAATCGGCCCACCACCCTCACGGGCTACATTACTTTAATTTTGTGATTAAGAGGAGGCTATGAATACCAATTGGTTCTGAAAATTATGCAAAACATTAATTTAGCAAAACAAACTCTATGCCTACATTCACACGCAACGTCAACAAATTATAATCATACTAAATACTCTCACAAATCTCATAAACATAAATTAACCTAAATTTTTTCTATATTAATAGGATTAGTGTACTATATATATATATATATATTTTTTTTTTTTTTTGAGAAGATATCATACTGATAGTGTATTTCTATATTATTATTCCTGTTGACGTAGTATTTATATTTTAAAACTAAAAAGGAAAATCTCTGGACATTTCTCGACTAAGCATTTTACAAAACATCGCTTTTGACAAAAATATTGAAGTTTGACAAGTGAGATTAAGTAATGTTAAAAAATAAGCTGCCTTTGAAAAATTGCACTAGTTTTATTAAGTAAGCGTGTTGGCATGTAGCGCGTTAGATTAGATGTTTAAGAAGGTTGATAATTCAAATAGACACAGGAATATGCTCAAATTCGAATAGTTCTTTAACAAACCAAGTTGATTTGTTTGATTAAGCTCACATCAAGCTCGAGCTCAAAATTCAACTATAGTCTATAAGACTCGCATACAAATTACTTTTAAATCATCCTAGCTACTATAACTTGCACACACACACACACACTAACACCATAGGCGAGACAAAAAAAGTCCCTTTCGTTCATGCTTTGATTGCCCATGGACATGGTCCCAGCTCGAGTTCTTGACTTTATAATTATTGTGACTATAAAGAAGAAATAGTTGCTACTCTTATTATTAAGTGTCGGTCAGTGGTGCTTGTTTAAGCTTAATAATCTATGTCAAAGACCTTACAGTTGAATTGGTATCTTCTTGTGCACAAAGTACTTGAAGATTTAGGAGAGAAAAAAAGAGTTCAAACTGCAAGATTAATAGCATACTATAATTATCTTTCTAAAAACAAAAAGCTCAATAATCCATACTTTAGTAGTCACTCAAAATGCATAGTTAGTAATTACCCATTTTCATTCCAATTGCTATCAAATTAGGAGTAAATCAACGAGCATGCTTGCACTTGCACATATAGAACATTCATGTTAGGAGAGTTAGCACCATAGAAGGCTAGCTATATGGAATTTTCAAACAAAATTAAGGTATTAATTTTCTTTATTTTAAATTTTAGGGAGATATTGCAACTCGATTGATAGTTTAGGGTAGATAGTTTGCAATTTCTACCTTTACTTTTATCAAAACTATGTTTGATGATGCTAATTTTGTTGGTGTATTTCAATTTCACATGCATATTAGTTTATTCATCTGTTTAGATAACTTAAAATATATATATATATATATATAAAAAATTTAATAATGGGCTTTTTAAAAAGGTTGTAATTTTTTTAAAAATAGTTTTAAAAATTGTACTATAAAAAAAAATGTCATTTGTCACCGCCTTACCATAAAGGCAAAATCTCATCATTCATTGGAATTACAGCTCATTGCACGGTTGTTAATCTAATTGGGCAAGGGTTATATCTGCTACTCCTATGCACTTGATCCATTGTGATAAATGTCATATGTCCACATCTCAACAAGTCCCAAGCTGATTCCAAAGCTAATTATGATTAATTTTGTGACTTTTTGTGATAAGCGAAGTACATAATTGCATAATTAGTGGTTCCACTTGTACAAAGTGCAAACCACTGCATAAATGGTGCTAAGTGTATGTACTGTGCACGAACTTGTGTGGTCGATGGTACAACTTGATTAGTTGCCATTTATAGTAGTTCCCCTTGCCTTCGAGTGTACACTCAGCTTTCACTGCAAAACTAAAACAACAATAAGTCTAGAGCACAAGATTTTTTACAACAATTGAAGAGACAAGTTTTTATTAATAGGTAAAAAAGAAAATGATATTAATAATGACACAGGCGAGAACCAATAAAAACCACTAATAATCAACTCAATTGATGTTAATTCTTTTTTAAATGATTGTCTGTAATATTAATCAAACTAAAATACTAGTATTTGGTAGAAATAGCTGGGTAGTCGGCAAGTGTATTTATGTGCATGTAGATCGAGAGGGTGGCGAGTAAAAGAGGAAGGTAAGCACGTGAATGATCCAAAATACAATCACTAAACATACCATAATCCACATGATCGATGAGCTAATAACTTAATAAACACATGACGTTGCTCTTATTTTTAGTACAGCCAAATCCATAATAAACCTACCTAGATAGCTACTTCCATTCATAGAACGGAAATTTTTTTTATTAATTAGTACACAATCAAATCAACAAGGATTTTACAAATGAGTCCAAAGGGAGTTCATTTTCATCCTCTAGAAGCTGCTGATATTCCTCATAAATCTTGTCAAGCATATTTTCTGTGGTCTCAGAGTAGTTTTGGCATGAAAAGTAACATGCATCATCATCATCATTGACAAAATCACTATGGTTATTCTCAGAAACCAGAGCCTCTCCACCATTAATATCAGCATCTTTGTGATCAGACCAAAACCAAGGACAATTCAGACCCTCTTCATGATCGAGTCCATTATTATTATTGTTTCCATCTCCATTACTAGATGAACCGCCTACCATGCTTTCAATACTATTATTCCTTGTAATTGAAAAAGGTGAAACCCTCACAGCCTTTGGTTGATGAACTTTTTTCTTTAGTATCATTTCTCCATTAGAGTTATCTTGATTATCATTCTCCTTCTTTCGCCTGTTTGGAACTTGAACATATTTTGATGCTCCTTTGTGGTCGTTTTGGACATTCTTTGCTGAGTTCTTGACCTTTTTGCTTAGATGAGAATTCCAATAATTCTTTATCTCATTGTCAGTTCGACCAGGCAACCTTCCAGCAATAAGAGACCAACGGTTGCCAAGAAGTGAGTGAAGCCTGATAATTAGGTCTTCTTCATCAGGAGCAATGTTTCCTCGCTTTATATCAGGTCGAAGATAGTTCAACCATCTTAGCCTGCAGCTCTTACCGCATCTAAGTAACCCTTCAAGCACAAAAACACCAAATCTAGAGTAAAAACAAAAATTCAACTTGTTTTGCTTAATATATCATCATATACTTAAATCATATTATCAAAGTTATATTGAGATTTTTTTAACATGTTATTTTTATCTTTCTAATAATAACAAACAATTCATCTCTATATATTAAGAAACAGAATGCAATTAGTCATACATTATTGTAGTAGTAAACGAAGTACCTGCATTTTTAGGCAAAGATCTCCAATGGCCCTCACCATGAGCCTTAATATAGTTCATGAGCAATGTGTCTTCTTTGGGAGTCCACGGACCCCTATTCATACCAATTTTTGAACAACACGGGGCTCTTCCCATTTCTCTCTTCTCTTCTAGGATATCATAGAATCATGTGCACGTAAATGAATGAGAGAGAGAGAGCGAGAGAGAGGAAAAAGAACACAAAGATGAGAACCAGCTTTTCTACTCTTTTATAGTTGGTTTGAGCTTGAACCGTGATGAACACTCAAGAGTAAACTCGTAGAGCATCTTAAAAACACATAATGATGAACACTCTAGAGTAAACTCGTAGCTAGAGCATCAGTAAACTCGTAGAGCATCTTAAAAACACATAATGATGAACACTCTAGAGTAAACTCGTAAAGCATCTTAAAAACGTGTAACCATTAGATTACTTAATTAGTATCATGTAAATAAAGTAACAAAAACAAATAAAGTGTCTAACACAAATGATATAGTGTTAGTGTGAGGTATTTCAGTTCACTACGCAACAGCGACTCAAAGAATTTTTTTTCAGAGTATTACTTAAGAAGAATAAATTATACTATTTAATAAAAAGAGAAATTAATTTATTAACAACAACAACAATTAAAAAAAACACGCAAATACATAAAATTTATAATTACCTTCTATGAGTTTTTATATTTTGAAATCGGTACATGATTGTCTCATTATCAATACTACAACCTACTTCTCTTTCAATGTATACAACTAAGTAATCATTCATTTACCGAATGTAGAATAAATTATGAAGCAAAATTTAATTTTATTTGCATAAAAAAAACTGAGTGTGTTTCTAAATTTCTTTTTAAGGGTAAACAAATAAAAATTTTAAATTATTATATATATATATATATATATAATCAGGCCAGGGTGGTCCTGGACCACCCTGGCCTTAAGGTGGCGCTGCCCTTGTCACTACGATGTCTAAAACTAAATGGGTAGGTTATATATGTTGGCAAAATTGATGACAAGTAAGAAAAAAACTCAACTGTCATTCTTCCCTCTGATCTGCCCTTCCTCCAAGCATTGACCATTGACCACTGACCACATCCCTTGCCTATTGTTTCTACGGCATGTGTTTATACTTAAGATACTAATTAAGGTCAATATATGGGCTACATGCACACTCAATCGTTTGGATTAAAATGTGGTAGTGATTTTGGAAATAATCATTAAATTATTTTAGAAATTATAGAAAATTGTCACGTTTGGTAGGTTGTTGTTTTCAAGAATAATCATTTTTGGGATACGATATATTTTTTCGTAACCATTGACCTGTAATCACTAATTAGTGCATAAAACAAGTGGTTTCATGCACTAGAAATTATTGAAGACAATCAAGTTTGATAGGTGGTTGTTTTTCAAGTATAATAAATTTAGGGATAAATTTTTTTTTACAATCGCTAGGATAACACCTTCAGATTAATGCATAAAACAAGTGGTGTTAGTGATTCGGTTAATATAAAAGTGATATTGAAAACTATTAGCCCTACATGCATGTGAATAAGTTACCAATCATAACTTGCTCTCTTGGTAATATTTGAAAATAGTTATGTTCTTAGGATTTTTTTTTTTTTTTTTTTTGAGTTTAATTATCTTTTTTTATGTGATAAATTTGATTGTTACAACAAGAGAGGAGAATTCAAACTCAAGAGGTTTTCGTTAGAAATACCAAAAAATATCAATTGAGTTATATGAAACTTATAAAGTTTATTTAATTATCCATTCTAAGGAATAATTATCTATATTGTACTTCTACGTAACCAAACAATAGAGTGACAAATTCGATTTTTAAAAACTATAAATTCCTATAGAGAAGAATGTTTTGCTTTCATTTCTAAAAGTGATAAATTCTCATTAAATCCTAAATGTTTTTAAGAAGTTCTAGTTGAGTTGCAATACTCTTAATATAAATAGATCGTTATCTTTTAGAATATTCTAAGAGATAACAATCTAACTATTGTGCTTTTACATAACCGAACTGAGTTATGAACTACACTAGTCTTAAAGTACCTTGCGTAGGCTCGCTATATCTAGAAACCAAGTCCCAAGAATTGTGAGTGTTAAATTACCGATTCTCCCAAAAACTTTAGTTATTGGGATATTGTAAATTTAATCATTTAACCACATACTTCTAACACTCTTCCTCACGTGTGGGCCAAAACTACATTTTCATAAATGTGGCCTAATACGTGAGAATTTAAATGGGAGGAAGAGTAGAGGAAATAAGGATCGAACTCAAAATTTCATGTTCTGAAACCATGTTACATTACTGATTCTCCCAAAAGTTTAAACTATTGGAATATGATATATTTAATTATTTAACAACATACTTTTAACGATAAGAACCATATTCATTATTCAAGGTTTGTCCTTTGGTACGTTTTAATGCACCCCTTTACTTTATTTTTCAACCTTTCATCATTTAAGTAGCACATCATCATGTGGGTTCCAGTTAGTTTAACTGATAAAGTCTCTGATGGTTGTATAACAAATCTGGGGTTTAATCTCCGCCTATACCAAAAACTGATTGGTGTCTTGGTTTGATGATAAAGAACTATTATCAGGAGCAGACGTTATAAGTTGAAACTCTCTAAAAAAAAAAAAAAAAAAAGTATCGCATCATTAATGTTGAAGGGCTTGATTGGTGGTGCCCACTGAACCCACATTCATGCTTGTATCAGTTTTCACAATCCGATTTGCTTCAAAGTATCCATCTTGTATACCAAATACGGGGAAGAGCTAAAGCATATATTCTTTCAGCCTTCTCAATCTCATGCTGGTAAGCTTGGCATTTTTTTCAAAAGCGCCAAAAGCAGCCAAAAATACTAAATAATAGGAAAATAATTATTCTACGTGACAATTCAAACAATTCCCAACCAATCCATTCCTTATCATATTGGGCAATTGGAATTAAACAAAATCATCCACTATGGTGGACCATAAATAATTTCATAATATTTCCCCTTTTTCTTTCTTTCTTTTTTATTTAAAATAATTGATTAGCTTATTAGTTAGTTTTTTTTTTTTTTTTTTTGAAAAAAATATATCTTATTAGTTACTTTCTTCCCCTGCTTCCGAATACAAATATTATGTCCTATTTTCTTGTATTCTATTTTATGTTCCATCTCCTTCTGAAATACAGGACAAGTTGTAATTGATGAAACATAAAGTGAAATACAAAAAAAATTGTATTCTTTGCGTTATATTTGATAAACCTCATTGTTAGCCATAATGACTGAAATCTAGGGAATTACAAAATTTTACTATGGCCATCAATCTGTATCAATAATACATGATCGATTTATCATAGTGGGGCTAAATCATAAATGTTTTCTCCCCCCTCAATTCAAATGTCATTTTTTCCTTTTCAATTAAAATTTTTTAAGACACTTCTTCTAAGTAAATAGGAAACCCATAATCCCTTTGAAAAAATGATAGTTAGAGTGGATTTGGCAAACGCAAAAACTGTCCTTAAAAAAAAGAAGATGTAAATGCACTTTTAGTCCCTAAAAACGCTAAAAGTTAATTCCACAAATTCTAAACACATATGGCGGCGGTTTTATGCCCGCCGTAATAAACCTTCACCTGCCGCTAAAAGGTACATATATAGCGGCGCTTTTCACGACCGCCGCAATCGACCTATAGTGGCATTGCAACATTGACGGGATGGCCCGCCACAATAGCACCCGCCGCTATAGGTCGAATGTACCTTTAGTGGCGCTTTTTTGGGCTTTAGCGGCGCTTCTGGCCCGCCGCAATAGCCCTTTTTCTTGTAGTGTTGGCTTTTTTCCATTTTGGTATCTACATTTTAATTTTACCATTTTTAGTCCCTAAATTAATGAACGTGTGTTATTGTGGTCCTTTTCGTCAGTTAACAGACATAAATATCTGAGGTGACTGACGGAGGACTTAAATATTATTAAAAATCCACGTCACCCATGACATATCAGCAATTTTCGAATCCACGTCACCCATCATAGAATCCACGTCAACCTCAAACTTAAAAAAATAAATTTATCAATTTTAAATATTACAAAATTACAAAATTATAAAAAAAAAATAATTATAAAAAATAGTGGAATTTAGATTTGTGTGTGATTTTGTTTGTACTTGTTTCTTTTTCTTTTTTATTTTCTTCTTTCTTTTTCTTTTTCTTCCCCAGATCTCTCTCTTGGTTTCTCCGCCTCCATTCTTTCATTTTCTTCTCTCTTTCTTCTTCTTTTTCTTCTTTCTCCCCCTATCTTGGTGCTTAGCCTTCTTGAACTCTCTTTATCTCTTGATTTTGCTCAAACCCAAACCCATATGCCTCAAGCTCCTCTCTCAAATCAATGGGTCTCTCTCTTTGGCTCAATACGGTGCTTTTCTCTCTCTCTAGCTCAAATCGACGCTCCCTCGGTGGGTCCAATTTGCCTTGGTCTGGTGGTTTCGATCGGTGGTTGTGAAGCAGGTTGAAGGGTGGTGGGTCCGGTGGTGGGTTGAAGGGTGGGTTTATTGTTGGAGTGGGTTTGTTTTGGTGTTCTTGTTGGTATGGTTGAAGCAGTGTTCTTGTTGTTCTTGTTTGGTTGTGGGTATTTTGTTAATGATTGTATTGATTTAATTTTTGGATTTAAATCTATTTTTCTTTTGGATAATTTGGTTTTTGTATATATATGGATTGATTTTGTTTTGTACAATATTCTTTTATGATTTTTTTGCGTTTGATTTCTGGGTTTGTATGATTTTTTTGGGTTTGTGCTCTTGTGTGTTCTTGATGGGTTTGTATGATTTTCTGGATTTGTTTGATTTATTGGATCTAACGTGGCATTTATTTTGAAAGTAAATAGTTGATGTTTGTTATTGTGTTCTTTGTGTTTGTGATCTTGTGTTAATGTTTAAATTTGAGTTTGTGTTTTTTGTGTTTGGTTCTGGGTTTGTGCTTTATGTTCTTGTGTTGATGTTTCAATCTGTGATTGTGTTCTTGTGTGTTCTTGTTCAAAATGAATTAGATCTGAATTTATGTATTTTATTGTTTTTAATTTTCTTTTTCTTTTTTAATTTTGTTAAAATTGATTAATAAATTTTTTTATATTTAGAAGCTACCATGGCATTTTTTTTAATGCTAATTAAATATATATATTTTTTAATTGGCCATGTCAGCATTTAATGCGCCAGCAATGCACTCAGTTTTCCATCTAAGCAATTTTCGTCTGTTAACTGACAGAAAGGACCAAAATAACACGCGTTAATTGATTTATGGACTAAAAGTGGTAAAATTAAAATGTAAGGACCAAAATGGAAAAAAGCCAAAATGTAGGGACTAAAAGTGCATTTACGCCAAAAAAAAAAAAAAAAAAATTTTGAGCTTATTTTGTTAGACCCCTAAGAAAAGAGAAAGAAAGACAAAACATTTTCCTCCTCTCTCTTCTCTCTATCGTGTTTTCAATAAAAAAATAATCAATAAAGCGTGTCTAAACACACTCTAACTTATTTTTAAACTTTTTGAAAACAAATTATTTAAAAATGTTATGCCTAAAAAGGTGAAATTAAGGGAAAATAAATATTTTACAGAAGTGCAGTTGCTAGTAGTTGTGCAATATTATTCACCTAGATGACAAAACCCAACTCTCCTCCTTTGGAAGGTTGTGTCCAACAAATCTACTGTGATGCAGCAGTGAGTTTGGAAGATTCAGTTGTTGCATTAATAGCTAGGGATTGGAGAGGGAATCTGGTGTTTGCTTTTTCTTGTAAAGTGAACACCATCCTTGTCCAAGTGGAGGCAGAAGTGTTACGATGGGCAACTTCCATTGCTGTGAAATACAATCTTGTTAATGTAATTATTGAAAGTGACTGCCAAACTTGTACTCAAAGCCTCTCTACCTCTTATGCTTCTATTCCTTGGCATATTACTAATATTTTGTTAGAAACTAAGGCCTTAGCTCATTCTGGTCATGAATTTTCTTTTAGTTGGGTTCCTAGGAGGGCCAACAAATCTGCTCATGAACTTGGACGATGGTCTCTTTGTAATAGAGTTTTTGGATTTTTTTGGTTCTAACTTCACTCCTCCTATAGTTGTGAATGTTTTGTTGGAGGATCCTTTCTCTGTATCTTAGCTTGTTTTTTTTATTAAAAATCTTTGTTTAGCAAAAAAAAACCACCCCTCCTTTGTTTTTTCCCCTTGTAGACACTCAATTTTGCACCCATGATTTAATCAAGGAGAATGACTTGAATGACCATCCATGTACCCCAAAAATCATAATAGCATCACATGCATTAATTTGTTCTTGCATTACATGCATTATTTTTTCTTTGTATTACATGCATCATGTCATTCATTACATATCATAAAAATGATCTTGAGATTCTAAAGGTCGCAATGGTGTTTCCGGTTTTCAAATCAGACTATCGGATCGAAAGATATCGCATGATCAAGTTTACATGGTCAACATGCATTGCGTCTAGGTAAGGTCGATCACACATGATTAGTTTAAATTAATTCTGATTGGTTAAACCATTAAAATTAATTAAATAATTCTGTGATTGGTTGATAATTAGTGTTTAAAATAGGATTGCATGCATAGGAATAAAAGGGATGATTGGATAAAAATAAAATTGTGGATAATTTAAACTTTATCAAGATTTATTTTAAGGTATTTATCTACAAGATAATTGTCTTTAAATAGCTTGAATTATCCAAAAAAGAGATGAAAAATCATAGACGGAGGATGAAAACACGTTTAGGTACAAGGACCGGTCAAAAAATCCTAGAAGAGTAGTACATACAGCACCCAAACATGAAAGAGTGTTCGGTGTCCAAAGGCCAATTCAGCACTTTTGGAGTGCCGTTCGCCGAACGGCACTCTAAAAGGGCCGAATTTCCATGTTTTGGGCTTTGGCCCAACGGCCTTTAGGTGACGATAAGGCACACCTTTTTCGATCTTTTTGCAAAAGGATGTGTCCGGATTCACATCCTAATCATCCGTGCCTATTTCTTAGAGTCCTATAACCTCTATAAATAGAGACTGAACCTCATAATTCAGCACATTTTTTTTACGCTCTGAGAGGCATACGTTTTAGGCTCTAAAATTACTCATATTTTCTGATTTCCTCTCTGAGTTTTGCTGCTTGAATTAGGGTTTTTAGGTTTCAAAGATAACTGAATAAGTTTCTTTGAACCCTAAAACATCATCTCAAGAGCAAAGAGAGCTCATGCAAGAGGTTGTTTTCTTCACCCTATCTTTTCTTTATACTTCTTTTTATGTTGATAAATGTTTTTATCCATAACATGAATTATTAATCATTGTTTTGTTTAAAGCATAACTGTTTTTATGTAAATGTTATTGTCTCTTTCTTGAATATCAATAATCTACATGTGAACAACTCTTTTTCTTAAAATAAAAATAGATCTGCATCTTCTTTAGATTTAGATCTGAATTTTTTCTTCACAATAAAACAGATCTGCATCTTCCTTAGATGTAGATCTGATTTCTTCTTAAAATAAAAACAGATTTGCATCTTCTTTAGATGTAGATCTGAGTTTTTCTTCACAACAAAATAGATCTGCATCTTCCTTAGATGTAGATCTAAATTTTTCTTAAAACAAAACAGATCTGCATCTTTCTTAGATGTAAATCTGAATCTTTCTTCACAATAAAACAGATCTGCATTTTCCCTAGATGTAGATCTAAATTTTTCTTAAAACAAAATAGATCTGCATCTTCCTTAGATATAGAACTGAATTTTTCTTCACAACAAAACAGATTTGTATCTTCCTTAGATACATATCTGATTTTTTAATACATGCAGATTTTTGAAATAAGGAAAAAGATTAAACATGATTGTGTTTGTGTTTGTTTTATGTAAATCATGTTGCATAAATTTAAATTATGAGTGAAACTCTCTTCTTAAATTTTTTTTTTCATTCTTTTAAAACATATAAAAACATATCTGATTTTTCTGTCACTAAAGATCATTTTTTTTATCATCATAACACAGATGTGAATTTTTATCATCAAAAATCATTTTTTCTAAATACTACAAAACAGATCTGGTATTTTGACAAACCAAAATCAATTTTTTTTACCAATCAAAATAGATCTGATGTTTTTTTAAAACAAAAGAAGGGACTTCATTCATAAATAAATTTGTGTGATTTAATTTTAGTGTCACATGTTCAACATATCATTCATGACATGCATAAAAAAGTACATTTGTCACAAGAGTCTAGAAGACCGGACTCTGTATGGGCGGAATGGGTGCCTAACACCTTCCCATTCCATAACCTAGCCTCCAGATTTAGGTTTTTGGTTAAGTAGATCTAGCCTTGTCTTTATTTATTTTGGGTAGAATGTAACTAGGATAACAAGCCATGTAATTATTTTGGTAGATTGTAACTAGGACCCAAAGCCATGTAATTTTTCAATTTTTCCAATTATGTATTCTCTTTTATTCAATTAATGAAGAGAACAATACAGTCATGTATTTATTTTTTCTTTTCTTTTTTTGTATAAAAAATAAGTGGCGACTACATACCACTTACCCAAAAAGAGAGGTGCCCTAAAAGGTACTCGAATCTTTTTTTTGAGGAACACTTTTTTCGAGGTCTTTCACACCCCTCTTTTTTTTTTTTTTTAATACTATTTTATAGGAGCAGCTACAGACAACAATTTTCACAACAGTTAAGCTTATTAGTTCTCATTTAAGTTTGCTACTAACATTATATTTTTACTTACCAATACTAACTTGCCACCTCGATAATTGTCAAAAATTTTGTGTATGTAGACTTTTTTTTTTTTTTTTTTTAAATAATTATTTTATGGTGTTCTTACTTCTTAGTCCTAACTCTAAAGAAATTTTTTTTCCACCTGATGGAATTAGACTCCAAATCTACCCTTTTGGTTACAATTTTTTGGGAAATTCTTAGGTGATCTGGGACAAGAAGGTTAGTAGCTAACATAAAACATAGTTGCTATTTCTCTATGATAGGCTCTATGATTGACACATGAAGCCCATTGATGCAAAGCATTTTGGAAGGTCCTTGGTGCATCTCTATGGGCCACAAGTTTGAGGCATGTTAAGTCCTTATTATCCATATGGTACAATTTGCCATTTGAAGGTAAAGGTGACAACCCTTTATTAGACTATTTCCCATAACAACTAGGCTAGAAACTAGGGGAAATTCTTAGCTAGTCTGGGACTACAAGGTCAGCATGCTGACCTTGTAGTCCCATCCAATAAGAAGAAGACAGATCACCAAAATTGATGACATAAGCTTATTTGCCAGATTACTGCACTCTAGCTTATTATTCTCTAACGTCCGTCTAACCTGTTGAAAGCAGATTCAAAATAGCAAATTCAAATTTAAGAGGTGAATGGGCGGGTACTAAAAATTTCGTATTTGAAATCCTTTCAAAATTTGTTTTACATATCGTGGGCCATTTCCTCAATACCAAACAAAATGTTTTTTCTGCTAAAGATAGGTCATTGTCTCCAACTTCTCACTCGGCACTGCCCTGCTCATCGCCACATGCCTCTTTCACATTTCCTCCTTGTAATCCCTCGCTTCGTGATCTGGATATTCAATTGGTTTGATGAGCAATCCAAACTTTTAAATCTGAGAGGTAGTTATTCCTCTAACAAAGGATGAGAATGCTTGCTCCAAGATTCAAGCAATCACATATCCTTTCAAGCAATAAATAGGGTGAGTTTACTTTCCCTTTCTTTTGGTAAGATGAAATTCCCGGATTTTCTAGCAGATGAAATTTTCTGCCATAGGCGTTCTTCATGATTTTTATTTTTTGCTTTCCTTTGATACCTATGTAGATCTCTTTCACGATTATGGTTATTCTATAATGGATGATGTTTCTTGAATAATTTTTGTTTTGGGTATTTAGGAATTCATGGCCAATGGATATCAAAAATTATGTTCATTCCTTTTGTACTCCATGTGTTTGATAAAATGCCCAATGTAAAGATATTGTCAATCTTTAAAGAATTTGGGTTTATACCTTTCATGAAATTTGTTTTATGTCCATGAGAAAAGCTTAGTTCAATCATCAAGACTCATTCTTGGACATATCATCATGTGAACTCTTGAGTTTTGATAGGCCACAAACTGAATGACCCCTTGTGATTAAACCAATTAATTAATTAGCCAAGTTATTAATTAATCAATTTAACATGCAAATACGTGGAAGCACAAACAAATCACCAAAAACTAAATATGCAGCGGAAATTAAATAACACGGTGATTTGTTTACGAATGGGGAAAACCCTAACGGCAAAAACCCCACTGGATGATTTTCAGGTCACCACTCCCGAAACTCCACTATTATCAAATCAAGCGGTTACAAGTAAAGGAATCCCAAGTACCTTACCAACCTACAGTTGAACCCTTACCCCAATACCCAATTGGACTTGATCTGTAGTGACAATTTTCACCTTTGATGCACGGCTCCCAAGTACGTGACTAACCAATGCGTGGATCCCAGTACGCGACTTCAAACACCAACTAAGAAGGAGAGGTTGGCTGCAAAGTTCTTCAGTTCATCCTATACGATGAAGATCAGGAAGATGCTTGGTTACAAAACCCTATGGTGCAAATATACAGCAACTTCTTGAGAGAAGATGAACTAGGTCAAGAACTTCGTCTTTTGATCACAATTTGCTTGAACAGAGATTGCTCAATGCTTTTGCAACTTGTGTCCCATTTGACGGCTCTTGAAACAATCCTTTTATATGTTTAGGGTTAGAAGAAAAGAAGACCCAAAAGCATATTCACGGATCCCAAGAAAATCATATCAGAAAATCTGAAATTATAAATCTCGACAGATAACAGGTGTCGAGGTAGCTATCGAGAAGGTGTCAAGCTTTAATGAAATTGAACTTCAGCTTGCTTTTTCTTGGACAGACTTGATGACTTCAACACTTGATCTTGTTTCTTGAAGTATTAAAAACACCTAGAACTACCCAATTACAAGTAGAGTGCGTTTTGTCAAAAGGATTAGCCAATTTACATAAATAAGTGACATATGTTCTTAACAAGTGAACACACATATGTCCTAACAAGTTTCATGAACAAGACATAAACATGTTACTTTGATTTGCAAGTCATTTTTAGTTTCTAGATTTGAGGTGCAATGCTATATGCACTATATCAAGATTAGTGCTATTACCATGCTCTAAGTTTTACTTTGCTTATGCATGAGCAGTGGTGTTTAGTCATATCATCAATTGAGGACCAATTTTGTAAACTAATAAGAAATATATTTCTTACTGACATGATTCCCAAGACTTATTAAACTATTTCTTAATTCAGTTTTACTTTGTGCCCTATTGGGCTACTAAGAAATTGAGGGAATATGAAAGAATCCAATCCCATGGAATAAATGTCAACAACAAAGCAAGGGAGAATCAAATTCCATGATGAAGTTAAGTGTGCATTATGGTTTGCCAACTTCAACAGTTATAGTGAAAATTTAGATAGGCAAAAATATTTTGAACTTCTTCTAGCTATTTTGATATTGGATCTTATGCCTTGTTTGAAGTTTAAGTTATCCTTATCATGAACAAAATCTTATTTTTACAACTAAAGTTAATAATTGATAGGATAAATCATTCATGTTATGCCTTCTACGTTGCTTGCTTTGCTATTAAGTTTCATTAAATAAGGATAGAAATTGCAAATCATTAGATTGACCAGCCTTTGTGTTAGCAAACTAGTGTGCATTTTAATATAGTTAATGATGCAATGGTGAATACTAGATAGATATTACCTTGAGGTGGTTATACAATAGATTTTCTTGATGAACAATAACATGATGATTCTTTGCAATATTTTAGACAAACTTGGAGCAAAGGGAGCCTTGGCTTGCCAAGGATGAAGATGATGATGAGCAATAGGCCAAGGATGAGGATCAACAAGTTGAATGTGAAGGAGTTGTCATTATTGGCTTGGATGACAAGATGAGATGGATAAGTGATGAAGTTCCAAAATTGAAGTCTGGCTGGTCTCCTTAAACAATAGGATTCGTTAGTTAGAGGTAGAAATTATTAATAACTTATTTCCTAGACTTTTGGAAGTGTAGAGGATAGGATTAGGTTGTTTTCTAGTTAGTTGTTATCAGGTTTATGTTAATAGTTGGTGCTTATCATAAGTTGTATTGCACTTATGTTGTGCATTGAATGCTATTTAAAGGGAAACAAATTAATAAAGATGGAAGCAGAAAATTAACACTCAAATTCATGAGTGATTGAGGTCATGTATCTTGAAGTTATTGAAGTTTTAGATTTTATATATGTTAACTTCTTTTTAGTTTGAAACAAGTAATGTGGTAGAAAGAATTAAGTATTATGCTGTATTGTCCAATTTTGACACTGCAGCATCTTTGTTTATTTAGACAAAACCATTACAGGTATGTATAGTACAAATTAAGAGAATGTAATAAAATGTAGTTATTCTTTTCATGGTATTTCAATTTCTATAATGATGTTTGTGACTTATCTTTTGAAATGTTATCAAGCCAATTATGGTAGTTTTGATTTCGTAAAAAAGATGGTAAGAGACTACATACATTTTTTTTTTCCATCAAAATTAGTAGAAAACACATAATTGAATAATCAATTTAGTGACAAATGCAAATATCATTCTCAACTATTGGTCATGTCATAGAAGATATAAGAGTACAATTTGATTACAAGGACAAAATAACAAAAGTTCTATTGACATATAGACTTATATTACAAGACCTATAATTTGATTACAAGGACAAAATAACAAAAGTGTGCTTCAAGATCAATTGCTTTGTCGATCTTAAATGGATAAATGCCACCCACTTTTGTCCAAAGGCTCTACCTATAATCATGCCGAGAATATTAAGCACTTGTACAACCTTTCTTTGGTACAAGTTTAAACTCAACACTGCAAAAAGGCTTTGTATCATCTTTGACATCTTGTAATAGATGACCAAAGCTATAATTATTGAATTTGGTTGAGTAGAATTTGTTAGGACATATGTGAATCATGTTAGGAACATATGTCATCTAGAATTGGCTAATCCTTTGACAAAATACACTTTACTTGTAATTGGGTAGATCTAGGATGTGTTTAATACTTCAAGAAACAAGAGTTCAAGTCTAAGTGTTAAAACCATGCAAATCTATCCAAGAAACAAGTGAAGAAGTGCTGGATTTTAAAACTCGACAGCTAGCTCGACAGATAGCATCTATCGAGATTTAAAAGGCAGCTTTTGCCTGATGCTCGACAGCTACTCAATAGATAACCTATCTATCGAGATTTACGAAAATCGGTTTTTCAAATCTGATTTCACACTAATCTGTGTATATTTGTTTAGGCTTTCTTTTCTTACAACCCTAAACATATATAAGGATTATTTTAAAGGCTGTCACAGCTGATGCAACTGAACGCAAAAGTTTTTCACAGGCATATTATGACCGGAGACATATGCCCTAGTTCATTTTTCTCTTGAAGAAGCTGCTGCGTTTGTACACCGTAGGGTTTTGTAACCAAGGAGCTTTGTGATCTTTATCATATTGATGAATTGAAGAACTTTGCAGCCAACATCCTTCTTAAATTGGTGGTTAGTCACGTAGTTGGATCAGTGCATTGAAAAGGAGAGATTGTCACTACAAAACAAGTCCAATTGGGTATTGAGGTAAGGGTTCAACTGTAAGTTGGTATAAGGTACTGGGATTCCTTTACTTGTAACCACTTGTTGTGATAATAGTGGATTCTCGGGAGTGGTAACCTTAAGATCACCCGGTGGGGTTTTTGCCTTGGAGGTTTTCCCTATTCGTAAACAAATCATCGTGTCAACTTTATTTTCCACTACATATTAACTTAGTTGGTAATTTGTTTGTGCTACCACATGTATTACATGCTAATTGAATTAATTAATTAACTTTGCTAATTAATTGGTTAATTCATCACAAGGGGTCAATACATTCTTGGCCTATCAAGTGGTATTAAAGCAGGTACACTCTGATTAGAGTTAATCTTTGTTGTGTGATCCATTGACCCCTGTTGTCACGGATAGAGGCCAATCGTTGATTATACCTCCTTTATTTGATGGCACTAACTATGCATACTAGAAAGTACGCATGAGAGCTTTCTTGCAGTCATTAGATGAAAAAGTGTGGCAAGCTGTGGAGATAGGCTAGACCAAGCCAAAGGAAGCGCCGGCCGATTAGGATGATGCTAAGATCAAGGTGGCTAACTTCAACAGTAGGGCATTGAATGCTTTATTCAGTGCAGTCACGAATGAGGAGTTTAAGAAGATATCCTCTATCGAAACTTCCAAGGAAGCATGGACCATCCTCCAGACAACCTATGAAGGAACCAAGGCTATCAAGGATTCGAAGCTTCAGAGGCTTACTACAAGCTTTGAAGAGATCAAGATGGAGGAGGATGAGTCATTCGATGAGTTCTATGCCAAGCTCAAGGACATAGTGAACTCAGCCTTTAATCTTGGGAAAACCATTCCCATACCCAAGATTGTTAGAAAGGTGCTCAGATCTCTACGTGAGAGATTTCATGCCAAGATCACCGTAATTGAGGAATCAAAGGATATCAAAAAAATTCCTTTGACAGAGTTGGTTAGCAACTTACAGACTTATGAATTGAGTTTGTCTAGGATCGGGAAATCAAGCAAGAGCAAGAGAATGGCACTGAAGGCCAAAAGTAGTGATACTGATGAGTCTTCTGATGATAAAGATTCTAAGATGAAATCTTATATCACAAGGCAGTTTAAAAAATTCATGAAGAATGCCAATACAAGAGGATTTGATAAAGACCGCAAGCAGTCCAACTCATCTCAGTTCAAAAGCCAAGACAAAGGAAAGAAGGATGCTAGGGATGGCAGTCAGTACACTGTTTCCTCAGGACCAAAGTGCTTTGGGTGTCAAGGCTTCAGACACATGAAACAAGAGTGCCCAACTTATCTCAAGACCATTAGGAAAAGCAAGGCCCTTGCTGCTACCTTGAGTGACACTGAACCTGAGGATGATTCGAACAATGAGGATAATGGAATCCTAAATGCCTTCATTGCCACTGTAAATCCTACTGAGGGGATTGTTGAAGATGTGGATGAAGAAGAGGACTTGGTGGCCTCCAAGTTTGAAAAGATGGATGAATAAGATGACATCCACATAGCCTATGCAAAATTATACAAGGTCTCCAAAAAGCATGAGAAGTTGTATAGGTTGGCCACCAAGAAACTCAGTGATGTGGAGCTTGAACGAGAAGAAATCTACACGAAGTTTGATGAAGCCAATCAAACCATTGGAGCACTGAGATTTGAGAATAATTTCTTGGTTGAGAAGACCAAGAAGCTTGAGGCGAAGCTGTTTCAAGTCAAAGCTCAGCTGGAGAGGACTTCAAGTGCAAAGCTTGACAAGATGCTCAGCTTTCAAAAATCTGCTTCTTATAGAACCAGTTTGGGGTATGATTTCTCTTTCTCTAATATTGCTTCTTCTAGTACTACTGTATTTGTTTCTCCTGCGAATAATGTTGATTCTGAGAACAATGATGTGAAAACTTTTTTAGCTAGTGAGAACATATACAAGGATAAATCTACCTTAGGAGCACCCCCTAAGCTTGATAAGAAAGAGATTAAAAATCCTAAGGCGAAGAAGAGCAATACTCGACCTAATTGCTATAAGTGGTTATCCACTCAACAGAGTAATAGTACGATCTCATCAGGAAACCAGAATCAGTTTCCATCCTCTCTTACTCCTCTTGGAGATCTACTCAAAACCCTCACGTTCCTTTTGAACTTGAGCAGTTTCAATTCTTCCCCCTCATCACCGGATCAAAGGTTTGCTAAACGAAAAGGTTCTTCCAATTTGTGGAAAGAAAAAGGCTCCAAGTGATTTAGTCACTTTTCTCTCCCCTTTCGATATGCATTACTTGAGTGTTTTGCTTTCTTGTTTTGAGTCAGTCTAGTTTTATGCTTTGCTTTATTTAACATGTTTTTGTTTGATTTTCAGTTTTGCTTTATTCTATTTTTCATTAAAAAAAAATTGAAAAATTAGAAAAATACAAAAACAGTGTGTGGTTGTATACATTGGTACTTGTGTACCTTGGATGGCCATTGAAACAAAGTTCTCTAAACTTTGTATCTTTTGTAGCTTAGATGAGTATCATAAGGTACAACTAAGCAAGTGAGCTTTGTGGCTCGTGTTTGTGATGAGTAAAATTAAGTAATCTCTTTTACTTAACACTCGTATCGCTCTTTTTGATGGGAAGGATTAGAAAATCCTAAGAGAAATGCATAAATAACCATCTCACCACTGTTGCCCGCCAATCATGAAATGACATCTGTATGCTTCGGCATAGCAAAAGTGCAATGTCAAAAGCTTAACATTATTGGGTATCTCTTGCCTTATATATGATTGCTAGCGTGTCTTCTAGGAGATGTGAGAGTTATAAGATGTACTGAGAAGGTGATAGTCCCCATCAAGTAGTTATGATTATGTGTGAGTTAAAGTGATTTTCTTACATCTCAAATCATCATAACATGTAGACACATGCAATCTTGCAATGTTTTCACACACAACACACAATATTCTTTACTACTCTTGATACATGTGCAGGTACAATGTGATTTGGTCATCACAAGAAATACATGTGTTAATGTATACTCACTAAACTGTCTTGACTTGTTTTTGAATCATAAAATTGGTTAGACTTGTTTAGTGTGTGTGTGTGTGTGTGTATTTTGGATCTATATGCTTGACATTTTTCTTGTTGAGAGATGTTTTTGAGAGCTTAAAATGTTGTTTGGATATTTGGTTAAGTAGCATGCTTGATTGCATTCATATATGTGTTTTTCTTTGCTTTGAAAAACTATTTTTGAGCAAACTCGACAGCTTCTTGATACCTCTCGATAGCTAGGCTATCTATTGAGCCTCTTAATCTTCCTTTCTTGATAGCGGTTATCGCAATTTCCATCCATCGAAGTTTTTGAGAATTTGTCTCGATAGGTTCTCAATAGATTCTTGATCTATCGAGAAATTTTCTGTATGCTCGATAGATGCTCGATAGCTTTTCGATCCATCGAGGTCACTTTGCGGTGGACACCTCTCTATTGCTCCTCAGTAGCTCCATCTGGTGAAATTTAAAGCTCGACACCTCTTGATCCATCGAGCTTCGTGTTTTCTATATATATCTCAGCGCGATATTTTCTCTCATTTTATTCGATCTCTCTTGACAGAATAACGTCTTTCCCTCTCCCAAACACTTCTCAATCACACTTTTCATCTTCCCCACTTAATCTTCGACGTCTTGTGTGCTTTTTCTCTCTGGTATGATCTCTTTTCTATCATTTTATCATGCATTTCATTCATTCAGACCTAACTTTTGGGGTTTTTGAAAAATTTTGGGTTTTTTCAAAATTGATGAAGTTTGTGAAATTTTTGGGTTGGGTTTTGTTTAAATGATCTTAAATGTTCATGCATTGCATCACATTTTCATTTTAACAATGATTCTTGCATTATAGATGTGTGTTTAATATGTTGAAATCATGTGTACCAGTAGGATTGGATTGGGCTGAGCCCAAGATGTCTTTATTATTGCATGTCATATGCTCATGCATTTTTCATGCATACCTACCATTTTTTTTTGTCTTATTGATTTTGATTTGTGCTTGGTACTCTTCTCTCTCTCGGTTAGTTTCTCTATGGCACCTAGGATTGGATTGGGTTGAGCCCAAGATGTCTTTATTATTGCATGTCATATGCTCATGCATTTTTCATGCATACCTACCATTTTTTTTGTCTTATTGATTTTGATTTGTGCTTGGTACTCTTCTCTCTCTTGGTTAGTTTCTCTATGGCACCTAAGAGCAATTCTACCCCCTCTCACGTTCGCTTCCGTGATGAGAAGGCCAGTAAGGACTTCACGGAGAACTTTTCTCGATGAGGCATTCATTCGGAATGCCAAGTCGTCCTATCAAACTTTTTCGATATTGACCTTCCCATTGTCATCTACAATAGGGGTTGGGAGTCACTTTGTGGCATCCCGGTCACTTGTCCCTTTGTGATCATACAGGAGTTTTACTCCAATATGCACGGATTTGATTATTATGTACCTCATTTTATCACTCGTGTCCGAGGTACACGCATTGTAGTCACTCCGGATCCTATGTCCGAGGTGCTACACGTACTGAAGGTAGAGTTTGCTAACTACCCCGACTGTGATCGTCTTAGGATTGTGTCCAAAGATGAACTCTCGTCTCTCTTCTAAGAGACACCTTCATCTTGGGGTGATCATTAAAACACCTCTTGTTCGAGCTTTGCAAAAGGTCTGAGGTTCCTTAATATGTGATGACATTTGTTCTTTTTCCCTTGTCTCATTATAACTCTATTACTGAGCCTCGTGCTCGATTTTTGTTATCCCTACTTGAGGGACTTACTATAGATTTTTCCTCTCACTTCATACTCTCCCTTATAGATATCTACAAGGATATGACGACCTGTGATAAACTCATTTTCCCTACTGCTATCTCGTGGATTCTCTGTCATACGTCTATCTCCTATCCTGAGTTTCCACACTTCTCTATCATGTGTGCCATAGACACAACGACCATTCGATGGTGCGAGGTCCAGCTTCAACCGAAGTGGCCACGAACCAAGTCGGTGACTCCTCTGGTTTCTTCCGCTCCATCCACCTCTGCTTCTTCTTCTTCTATGGGTGGAGTGACTCTCGAGGCCATAATGGCACAACTTATGCGCATGGATGCTCGCCTTGACACTCTCAGTGATGAGTTGTGTCAGGTGAACACTCGTGTTGGTCGTATCGCACGACAAAAAGCTATCATGGGTGGTTTCACTACATCTTCATCTCCTTCTCCACAGGCTTCAAAGGATGAGAGTGATGATGATGCTGATGAGGATGAGGCTTTTAGCTTTTCCGATGACGAGGAGTTGACTGCTTCTCAGTGACTTACCCTTTGTCATTTGTGACAAAAAGGAGAAGTAGTTTTGGGTATGAGAGTAGTCATGTACTTAGGGGGAGAGTTAGTATATGAGATATTTTTATTAGGGGGAGTGTTTTCTTTTTGAGGGATGTAGTGAGGACTTTTTGTATCTTTTCTTTTCTTTCAATTTTAGATACATTGTTCTTACATTGTGATAGCAAACCTTGTACTCATTTTTGATATATATATTGAGGTTTTTATTACAGTCTTTCACCTATCTCTTCATGTGTTGTTCCTTTTCTCTCTTTATACACATGCTTCTTATTTATTGTATGCAATCTTTTATATTTCTATTTTACATTAAAATGCCGTGATGAGTTTTGTTTAAAATGTTTCAGAAATATAGGTTGTCAAAGTCTTTCTTGCCATGAACTCTCTTCTTGCAAAGTTATTCAAGAGTTTGTGTTAGGATAGATTTTATTGTATTAAACAAGTGAGTATGAGTTGAGTGATTTATGACTTCTCTCATATTTCATTTGTTTGTTGTGGTTTTCTCATGGATTGCCAAAGGGGGAGATTGTTAGGATATATGTGAATCATGTTATGAACATATGTCATCTAGAATTGGCTAATCCTTTGACAAAATGCACTTTACTTGTAATTGGGTAGATCTAAGATGTGTTTAATACTTCAAGGAACAAGAGTTCAAGTCCAAGTGTTAAAGCCATGCAAATTTGTCCAAGAAACAAGTGAAGAAGTGCTGGATTTTAAAACTCGACAGATAGCATTTATTGAGATTTAAAAGACAGCTTTTACCCGATGCTCGACAACTGCTCGATAGATAACTTATCTATCGAGATTTACAAAAATCAGTTTTTCAGATTTGATTTCACACTAATCCGTGTATATTTGTTTAGGCTTTTCTTTTCTCACAGCCCTAAACATATATAAGGATTATTTTAAGGGCCGTCACAGTTGATGCAACTAAATGCAACTTAATGCAAAAGTATTTCATAGGCATATTGTGACCGGAGACATATGCCCTAGTTCATCTTTCTCTTGAAGAAGCTACTACATTTGTACGCCGTAGGGTTTTGTAACAAAGGAGCTTCGTGATCTTCATCGTGTTGATGAACTGAAGAACTTTGCAGCCAACATCCTTCTCAATTTGGTGGTTAGTCATGTACTTAGATCTGTGTATCGATTAGTTGGTCACGTACTAGGAGCTGTGCATTGAAAAGGAGAGATTGTCACTACAGAATAAGTCCAATTGGGTATTGGGGTAAGGGTTCAACTATAGGTTGATATAAGGTACTGTGATTCCTTTACTTGTAACTGCTTGTTGTGATAATAGTGGATTCTCAAGAGTGGTGACCTTAAAATCACCCGGTGGGGTTTTTGCCTTGGAGGTTTTCCCCATTCATAAAAAATTCACCGTGTCAACTTTATTTTCTGCTGCATATTAACTTAGTTAGTGATTTTTTTGTGCTACCACTTGTATTGTATGCTAATTGAATTAATTAATTAACTTGGCTAATTAATTGGTTAATTCATCACAAGGGGTCAATACATTCTTGGCCTATCAGAATTGAATACACCAATAGCTAAGCACATTCAATATTAAAATCCTATAAGTCAAGTTCTTGACTAACACAAGAGTACCTTCCAAGCCCCTGAATAGCTTCATTAGTTGGCTCACTCTATTGCTGAAAAAGCAAAGGGATGGAAATAAGCAAAGCACAAAATAACAAACTTGAGCAGGCCAAAATGGCCAAATACCACAATTTTTTGAAATTTTTAGCAAAAAACCATTGTTTCGGAAATAAATGGAAATCTACCACTTTTTCTAGTACTCGAGTTTGGTGAACTCGAGTACCCTATTTTATAGTTCCATCGTGGCTGCTGAGCTGGAAATTGGCGATTAAAAAAACTAAAGTGGTACTCGAGCTTGGTAAACTCGAGTACCATGCAACACAGTACTTGAGTATACCAGGCTTGAGTACCTTTTATAAAAAAAAAATATAGAAAATTTTTTTTCTACAGTACTCGAGTTTACAAACTCGAGTACTGTGTAATTTTTTTTTTTTGCTTGAGGATAATTGACAAATATACATAAAGATAAAAATAAGTAGCTTTTCTATGTTTTTATTTATTTAAATAGAAGCATTGTAAGAAATAGTGATTTTAATTTCGAAATATGAATTTAATTTCTACATTGATTAAAATTGTTCATTGTTTTCTCATAAAAATTGTTCACTATTTTCTGTATAAACTATTTCTACGATTTTACATAAAATTATTTTCTGTTCAGCATTATTTAAGAAATTGTTAGCTTTCTTTTTTGCATAAATTATTTTCTGTTCACTATTTAAAAAATTGTTCACTGTTTTCTCATAAAACACCTAGTGAAATCGTGTTTTCTAAATTTAAACGCCAAATCTGAATGCTTTTTGATGTTTGAATTTCACAATAATTTAATATATTTTTCTGCATTAATAAAATCTGTTTCTACATTTATGAAATTTTCCTTCTGCACATCATATTTACTGTATATTCAAATCTGCTTACTGCATTCATAAAATCTGTTTTTTGCATTAATTAAAACTATTCACTGTTTTGTCATAAAAATTGTTCACTGTTTTCTGCATTAATTATTTCTAGTATTGGCGCAGTTATTGCACTTAAATGGTTTTTGTGTTTTTCTAAATTTGTAACCATGTGAATAATGGACAAACTCCATGAAAGAAAAATGAATGATTCGTATAAATCACCTAATGGTAAATGCCTCGAAAAATTTGAATTAGTTGAATGTAGAAATTCGAGAAAAATCAATGGAAAATCAATGAACGTAGCAAATCGTGAATGTGTACATAAGATGTACAGATAGTCTAGACTTGTTGAGAAATTTGATTTTGTTGAAAGTATAAAAGAATGAAAATTCAAAGGAAAAGTATGTACGTTAGATGTATAGATCGTATAAATTTGTTTAAAAATTTGAATTCACTGAATGTACAAAACTGTGAAAACTCAAGGAAAAATTGTGTACATTAGAGGTACAGATAGTACGAATATGTTGAAAAATTTGAATTCGTTGAGTGTGTAAAATTGTGAAAATTCAAATGAAAATTGAAGAGCATACCAAATTGAGTAAACTTAATGGAAAATTAATTACATTAGATGTACAAATCATCTATTTTTTTGTATTGATAAAATCTGTTTCTACATTAATAAAATTTGCTCTCTGCACACCATCTTCACTGTTTTTTCATAAAAATTGTTCACTGTTTTCTGCATAAACTATTTCTAGCATCCTGCATAAAATTATTTTCTGTTCAGCGTTATTTAAAAAAATGTTCACTCTCTTTTCTGCGTAAATTATTTTCTGTTCACTATTTAAAAAAATTCTTCACTGTTTTCTTGTAAAACACCTAGTGAAATCGTGTTTTCTAAATTTAAACATAAAATCTGAATGCTTTTTCATGTTTAAATTTCACAATGATTGAAAATCCAAATCTGTATGTTTTTTCATGTTCGAATTTCACAATAATCGAATCTGTTTTTCTGCATTCATAAAAATTGTTCACTGTTTTTTGTATAAACTATTTCTAGCATTCTGCATAAAATTATTTTCTGTTCAGCGTTATTTAAAAAATTGTTCACTCTCTTTTCTGCGTAAATTATTTTCTATTCACTATTTAAAAAAATTGTTCACTGTTTTCTCGTAAAACACCTAGTGAAATCATGTTTTCTAAATTTAAACGTCAAATCTAAATGCTTTTTCATATTTAAATTTCACAATAATTGAAAATCCAAATCTGTATGTTTTTTCATGTTCGAATTTCACAATAATCGAATTTGTTTTTCTGCATTGATAAAATCTATTTTGATACGCACTTTGTCAAAATTATCCAACAATGATAGATTGTGATTGGTTGTTTATCACTTTCTAATAAACTCACTATTTTTTCTACTTCACCTACAGTCTACCATGTAGAAGTATAGAACAAGTGCGACAAAATGAGTAGAAATTAGAGATGATTTGAATACAATGAATCGTAATGTATTGAAAATTTCCCTTTATTACATTTTATTATTATTATTATTATTATTATTATTATTATTACTCCTTATTTAGTTTATCTAAAAAGTTAAACATTTTTGGGTTTATCCAAAAATCTATGCCACGAAATACATTGCGGGAAATCTAGACCAAAGAACTGCCAAAATAAAAAATTGAGTCGCATTATTGCTATATTTAAATAAGTTGTCATAAGCAACATAAATTACCAACCAACCAAAAAAAAAAAAAAAAAAAAAAAAAAAAACAGAAACTACATCCACCTGATCAAATAAAGGTGGTAGGTTGGGTTTTCAGTTTTCACATACAACTTCGAAACAGGTTCTTGACCAAATATTTTGTTTTTTTAAAGCCTTTCAATATCAGATTTGTAATATACTTTCCCTCTGTCTAGGGGCTGAGAGAGAATAGAATCTATATGTCTGGAAAAAAAAATGTTTGTAATAGAATCTATGTTGGTTTAATGGCTGCAATCGTTCCTGAAAAATAAAATAATATGTAGCTCAATAATCAATTTTCTATTATGACTTTTACCTCAGAGCATGTTTTGAGTGTCCATTTATGTGTGTGATTTTGAACTTGTTTCTGTGTTTTTTTTTTTGGTGTTTGAAAGTAGTTGTGCCTGTTAAAAGTACTGAATGCTGATGTTATGACCCATAACACTCAAAACTGTTTGTAAGATGGATTTTGGCTCAAGTAGGACATGATATACTGTTCACTAATTTCTGCATAAACTATTTCTAGTATTCCGCAAAAAATTATTTTCTGTTCAGCATTATTTAAAAAATTGTTCACTCTCTTTTCTGCGTAAATTATTCTCTGTTCACTGTTTAAAAAATTGTTTGCTGTTTTCTCATAAAACACCTAGTGAAATACTGTTTTATAAATTTAAACGCCAAATCTAAATGCGTTTCATTTTTGAATTTCACAATAATCGAATCTATTTTTCTGCATTGATAAAATCTGTTTCTACATTAATAAAATTTGCTCTCTACACATCATGTTTATTGTATATTCGAATTTGCTTAT
This sequence comes from Quercus ilex subsp. ballota, assembly GCA_032727855.1. Classification (NCBI taxonomy): domain Eukaryota; kingdom Viridiplantae; phylum Streptophyta; class Magnoliopsida; order Fagales; family Fagaceae; genus Quercus; species Quercus ilex. The sequence goes on from CM064909.1 coordinate 32,621,469, forward strand.
AGCATTCATAAAATCTGTTTTTTGCATTAAGTAAAACTGTTCACTGTTTTCTCGTAAAAATTGTTCACTGTTTTCTGCATAAGCTGTTTTTAGCATTGGCGTAGTTATTGCACTTAAATGGTTTTTGTGTTTTTTTAAATATATAACCATATGAAGAATGGACAAACTCCATGAAAGAAAAATGAATGATTCGTATAAATCACCTAATGGTAAATCCTTCAAAAAATTCGAATTTGTAAAAAAGTTTGAATTAGTTGAATGTAGAAATTCGAGAAAAATCGATGGAAAATCAATGAACGTACCAAGTCGTGAAGGTGTACATAAGATGTATAGTTAGTCTAGACTTGTTGAGAAATTTGATTTCGTTGAAAGTACAAAATAATGAAAATTCAATGAAAAAGTATGTACGTTAGATGTAAAGATCGTATGAATTTGTTTAAAAATTTGAATTCGTTGAATGTACAAAACTGTGAAAACTCAAGGGAAAGATTGTGTACATTAGATGTACAGATAGTACGAATTTGTTGAAAAATTCGAATTTGTTGAAAAATTTGATCGGATTGTAACAAATTTTTCAGGAAGTTGTAAGAAACTCTTTCTTTATTTTATTCCATTTTATGAAATTCAAATTATAAGACAAAAACAAGATAATAAAAAAGGCGATTATCATATATATATATATATATATATTTCATGTAGAAAGATGAAAAATTATATTTATTTAGTTCGACATTCCTTGCACTTATTTTATTATATTTATATATTTTTTATTATATCACATATACTCACTTAGATATGCTTAGTATAATTCTTGTGTAAAATCGTGAAAATTCAAATGAAAATTGAAGAACATACCAAATTGAGTAAACTTAATGGAAAATTAATTACATTAGATGTACAGATCATCCAAATTTGTTTCCAAATTTGAAGTCGTCAAATGTACAAAATAGTGAAAATTCAATTTAAAACTATGTACTAATGTACTAATCATCCTGATTTGATGAAAATTTCAAAATTGTCGAACGTACAAAATCATGAAATCTTAATGGAAAATCGAAATTGTTGAACGTACCAAATCGTGAAAATTCAATGGAAAGTTGTGTACATTAGATGTACAAATATTCTGGACTTGTTGAGAAATTTGATTTCCTTGAAAGTACAAAATCGTGAAAATTCAAGAGAAAATTGTGTACATTAGATTTACAGATCGTTCAAATTTGTAAAAATCAAAATTTAGATGTACAGATCATTCGAATTTGTTGATTGTATAAAATCTTGAAAGTACAATATAAAATTGTGTAAATTAGATTTACAGATAGTCTGAATTTGTTGTAAAGTTTGAATTCGTTAAATGTACAAAATCGTGAAAATTAATTGGAAAACTGTGTACTAATGTATTGATCATTTGAATTTGTTGAAAAATTCTAAATCGTTGAATGAACAAGATCGTGTAAACTCGATAATTAATGAACAGTTAATCTTTAGATTTGCAAAAGTTGAATGTACATAATCATCAGATGTCAGACATTAACAACAACATTTTGTATTGCACAGAACGTGTAGACATTAACAACAGCGTCTAATGTTCGTAATTAGAAATTTTTGGAAATCATCATTACTTGAATCTGAGAAGTCTGAAATATCTCTTTCATCATCTAATGCAGTAACTTCATTAATAGACTTGATGGCTTGCTCTTGCGCCTTCCCCTTTAGATGCTTCTTAGCCTTTTGGATTGCATGAAAACGGTCTAATCGCCTTTGCATTTGATTGTTCTCTTGTTCAAGACGAGCAAGTATGTTGGTAGGTTCATCTCTAGGTAACTCGGCTGAGCGTAACTTAGGAACTCGTAACCCATGCCATCGACAATACACTTCCAACTCACACCTCTTCTCGTATAGGGTTGACCATGGTGGTTCTGCTACGGTGAACTCTATTGCGGTGTATCTATACTTAGTTTTGTAGGTTTGCCGACTATGATGTGCCCGACGCTTCCAAGACTCTCGTACTTGTATATTGGCATATTAAGGAAATCTCTCTTCTTTCCAACCCATTTCCCTCCATAGTGGTCTGTGTATGTCTGTAGTTGTTGATCTGCTGGAACTTGAGATAATCCATTTGTTGAAGTAGATCCAAAATTGGTTCGCATTGTACGATTTAATGTTGAGGCGTTGCGACTCATAGCTTAGTCAATCTATGAAGTTAGTGGGGTAGAAATAAGATCATTATGAGGGTGCATTTATAACCTCAATTCATGTTCCAAGCAGTATAATTTTAGTTATTAGGGCTTGTCATGTCAATACAAGCTGGAAAAACACTACATGAACAGGATTTTAAATGTTCCCAATGTCACAGTGAGATTTGAAGATGTCGGGAGTAGTTGCAGTGTTCTTGAACAGAGTATCGTATTTAATTGACACAGTGCTATGTCCCTGGCACCAGGGTACAATTATTCATATATTTAAGTATTCATGTGAATATGGATGATATGACTGGACAGTGTGTGAAATCATGCCGAGTTGTTGAGTAGCACGTGCGAAACAGTGGCGTTTGTTGGCGCATGTGGTTCGTATGACTACAGTTGGTGCTATAGCAGCAGGCTGGTGACGTGTCTTCAAAAAACTACTCATGCCACAATTGGTGTTACATCATGTTTATTGTATATTCAAATCTGCTTACTGCATTCATAAAATCTATTTTCTGCATTAATTCAAACTGTTTTCTGCAGGTGGTTCATATGACTACAGTTGGCGTCTGCCTAAATTATTTTCTGTTCACTATTTAAAAAATTGTTCGATGTTTTTTCATAAAACACCTAGTGAAATCGTGTTTTCTAAATTTAAAAGCCAAATCTGAATGCTTTTTCATGTTTAAATTTCACAATAATCGAATTGGTTTTTTTGCATTAATAAAATTTGCTCTCTGTACATCATGTTTAATGTATATTCAAATCTGCTTACTGCATTCATAAAATCTATTTTCTGCATTAATTAAAACTATTCACTATTTTCTCATAAAATTTTTTTACTGTTTTCTGCATAAACTATTTTTAGCATTCTGCATAAAAGTATTTTCTCTTTAGCATTATTTGAAAATTTGTTCACTGTTTTTTTTTTTTGCATAAATTATTCAATGTTCATTAGGTGTTTTATGACCAATGACTACCCAGGAGAAAGCACAACAGTAATATGGAAGCATAAACAATGATAAAATAGATAATAAAGAAGTAAATAGCAAAATAGATATATTCAAAATAAGGTTAAAATGGAGTATGGAATATGAAAATAGAAACTAGTAAAATCTTACTCAAATAAAAACTTCAGTCTTTGATAAACTTGAAAACAAACTGCTGTCTTTGATATAAGCCTGAAAATAAAGCTGTCTGAAGAGAAAGGTTACAAGATTACAAGAGGGGAGAGAGTACAAAAGTCTTTCTGAAGGAGAGGGAAGGCTATTACAAAAGACTTTCTAAAACTTTGAACTTAAAAGCTTAGAATCTTAGAAACTTAGAAACTTGTCTTTTGTCTTCATAGTCTGTCTCTTTTATAGGTGAAATGAACCATGGTAAAGTAACCTAAGTAGGTAAATTTAACTCAAGTTAATATGTTGGTGGTATGGAAATTAGTACTGATGAGTAATAGTTTGTCTGCGTCTGTCTAAAAATCTTTCAAATCTCAGGAATCTATCAGATCTCTTTTTACGCATGCTAGTAAACAATAGTAACTTTTGAACATCTGTTTGTATTTGTTTGGACTATCTTGATTTGTCTGGACAGTTTTACTTAATGCAAAAAAAAGATTTTATGAATGCAGTAAACAGATTCAAATATACAGTAAACATGATGTCCAGAGAGCAAATTTTATTAATGTAGAAAAGCCAATTTGATTATTGTGAAATTTAAACATGAAAAAGCATTCAGATCTGGCTTTTAAATTTCGAAAACACGATTTTACTAGGTGTTTTATGAGAAAAATGCAAACAATTTTTTAAATAGTGAACAAAAAATAATTTACGCAAACACCAACTGTAGTCATACGAACCACATGCAGAAAAAAATTTGAATTAATGCAGAAAACAGATTGTATGAAAAGCTCGGCACGATTTCACACGTGCTGCTCAACAGCTCGACAATACTCTGATATTTGAGAGCATAAATATCAGAGTATTGCAAGCGAAGAACACATTAAAAAAATTCTGTTGTCTTAGCAATGTATGACCCTACTCTATATGGTGTTGTGATATTGGAATTGGACTCAATCAAAAGTCCCCCTACAGGAGTAGGAGGGCTGAGTGCAACTGTAATGGCATTGGGTTTGAACAGATCATCTTGCCAAAGTCCACAAGGAGGGCATAGTTTCCTAGAACATTGGAATAATATCTTTGGCAATACCTTATAAATTTGTCTTCAACTCTCACTATTTGTACCACTTCTTTTTCTCTTTTCATTAAAAAAACATACACAAAACAAAAAACAAAAGAACACGCACTATGCTAATCTACACAAAACATCAATAAAAGCCCACACAAATATATTATCTAGCAAAATTGAGCCATTTGCATAGTGAAATATTGGTTAGTGAAGGATTTAATTCTTAATAGAAGAAAAAATAAATCAAACCATATATGCCCAACATAAGCAAAACTCAAAGGGATATGTTAGTAATAGTATAGATAAGCATTGATTCTTTAAAGGCCATGAGAAACTATTTCACAGTTTATGCTTCTACAACTAATTACAAGTATTATAAACATTACTTAAAACTCTTAAAATTAAGTAGTTGGCTATAAGTTATAAATCTTCGATGCATTTAGAAATCCCATTAAATAAACTCATCAAGTGAATTTCTAAAAGCAATTGTCATGCCATTTTAAAACATCAAAGTTAGCAGCAGAATCAATTGTCATGCCATTTTAAATTGAATTTTAACTATTTTGTACATTTGATGACTTCAAATTTGGAAACAAATTTGGATGATCTGTACATCTAATCTAATTAATTTTCCATTAAGTTTACTCAATTTGGTATGCTCTTCAATTTTCATTTGAATTTTCACGATTTTACACACTCAACGAATTCAAATTTTTCAACATATTCGTACTATCTGTACCTCTAATGTACACAATTTTTCCTTGAGTTTTCACAGTTTTGTACATTCAGTGAATTCAAATTTTTAAACAAATTCTTACGATCTATACATCTAACGTACATACTTTTCCTTTGAATTTTCATTATTTTGTACTTTCAACGAAATCAAATTTCTCAACAAGTCTAGACTATCTGTACATCTTATGTACACATTCACAATTTGCTACGTTCATTGATTTTCCATTGATTTTTCTCGAATTTCTACATTCAACTAATTCGAATTTTTCGAGGCATTTACCATTAGGTGATTTATACGAATCATTCATTTTTCTTTCATGGAGTTTGTCCATTATTCATATGGTTACAAATTTAGAAAAACACGAAAACCATTTAAGTGCAATAACTGCGCCAATACTAGAAATAGTTAATACAGAAAACGGTGAACAATTTTCATGACAAAACAGTGAACAATTTTAATTAATGCAAAAAACAGATTTTATGAATGCAATAAGCAGATTTGAATATACAGTAAATATGATGTGCAGAGAGAAAATTTCATAAATGTAGAAACAGATTTTATCAATGCAAAAAAATATATTCGATTATTGTGAAATTCAAACATCAAAAAGCATTCAGATTTGGCGTTTAAATTTAGAAAACACGATTTCACTAGGTGTTTTATGAGAAAACAGTGAACAATTTTTTAAATAGTGAACAGAAAATAATTTATGCAAAAAAGAGAGCTAACAATTTCTTAAATAATACTGAACAGAAAATAATTTTATGTAAAATCGTAGAAATAGTTTATACAGAAAATAGTGAACAATTTTTATGAGAAAACAATGAACAATTTTAATCAATGTAGAAATTAAATTCATATTTCGAAATTAAAATCTCTATTTCTTACAATGCTTCTATTTAAATAAATAAAAACATAGAAAAGCTACTTATTTTTATCTTTATGTATATTTGTCAATTATCCTCAAGCGAAAAAAACAAAAACAAAAACAAAAAAAAAAAAATTTACACAGTAATCGAGTTTGGTAAACTCGAGTACTGTAGAAGAAAAATTTTCTGTATTTTTTTTATAAAAGGTACTCGAGCCTAGTATACTCGAGTATTATGTTGCATGGTACTCGAGTTTACCAAGCTCGAGTACCACTTTAGTTTTTTTAATCGCCAATTTCCAGCTTAGCAGCCACGGTGGAACTATAAAATAGGGTACTCGAGTTCACCAAACTCGAGTACTAGAAAAAGTGGTACATTTCCATTTATTTCCGAAACAGTGGTTTTTTGCTAAAAATTTCAAAAAATTGTGGTATTTGGCCATTTTGGCCAACTTGAGCAAGCCTAATATGCAAAAAAATCAATCCTTAAAATTTGGTATTAGGGTTTTGCAATTGAACATCAATTTCATTGAACCAAAAATAGAAATTGAGCACCAATTTCAGAATGCCACTCCCCACCACATAAATTCAGAGCTAAAGTCCAACAAATCAAGTAATGTGGCAAAAATTTCTTACAAATCCAGATACCAAATGAAGTTAAAATTATGATCAGTAGAACTATAGAAATGAAGTAAACACAAACATGATCAGTGTATCTAAAAATTATGAAGATGGCTTCTATGGCAATGACCCACTTCAAATGGTCTCATCAAAGAAAGATTCAAAAGGTGAAAATGAGATACACCCAACTAATGAACAAATACTTGCTTCTTCTTTTTCCCTCTAATCATTGTTGCAATAGTAGAAACATAAGACTACACAGGTCTCATGTACATGAAATTTGGGTGTGGTATCAAACAACCTATAAATCCCATAGCTTTTGGAAATTATAATACCATAACATGCTTCAGAACTAGCCAAAAAATATGTTATTAGATTCTTGTATTGTTGCAAAGCAAAAAAATATGTTATTAGATTCTTGTATTGTTGCAAAGCACCTATTTAAAATTAAAGATTTGAGTGATTGTTCCACAGTTATAATTAAGTTACATTTTCTCAAATAGCTTATATGCAAAATTATCGAACACACGAACACATTTAATTAGGGAAAAATAGAGTAATGCCTACCTCATTCAAGGCAAAGCTCGGATTCACATATTGGTAATAGAAATAAAAATTAAAAAATTTAACAGTTCAACCAAGCCAAAGACATAAAACTTTTAGAACCAAACCAAGAACCAAAATGAAATTTTGAAAAAAAAAAAAAGAACAAGAAACTGCAATTGAAATCCAATGCATTGGTTCTCAGATCTTGAAGATTTGGATTGCCCAAATTCGTACTCAAAGAAACAAGATGAAAGAATGAGAGAGAAAAACATACTCTTCATCAAGATGAGGAAACGTGAAGGAGTCCTGCAGCGATGAGCGGGGCAGTGTTAAGATCGCCATCGCTGCCGATTGGGAAGTTGGAGACGGTAAGTTCAGGGTTGGGAGAAAATAACCCTAGGATCCCAAGACGTATTTCATATTCTTTAAAACAAATTTGAAAACTTTTTGGATGCTAAAAATTTTCAAGGACCCGTCCATTCCCATCTTAAATTTGAATTTGCTCTCAGCATTAACGGATTTAAACCGATGTTAGAGTAAGTCACATGTGTATTGTGACGTGGTAGGAAAGCTTATGTCATCAATTTTAATGATCTATCTTCTTTTTATTGGTTGGGACTTCAAAGTCAGCATGCTGACCTTGTAATCCTGAACTAGCTAAGAATTTTCCAGAAACGGAACTAGACCCTTTATTTTTACTTTTGGGTATATTATGTAACTATTATGCTGCGATTAGTACAATTCCTAGATCAAAAGCAGTTTTGCCTTTTAATAGTAGGCAAATATTTCATTTTATAGGCTTCATTATCACTGCATTTTCTCATCTATCTAAGACCACTTCGAACCCAGCTCATCTTCATCATTATTTTTATTAATTAACTCAACCATATTAGCTACAAAAGGTTTTTATTTTTATTTTGTGAGACAGGAACATTGACACGTATAGAGGGAACATCAAATTCAAATGACCGAACAATATTAATGTGTCAATGTATATTATGCTTACTTGTAAAATTAGGCAAGTGCAATAATAACAATTTGCAAAGATGTTGACCATTCTGCCATTTAATATTCACAAAAATAGTTAATAACAATATATTTTGTTGTTACATCTACTAACGAGATGGTACCCGTGATTTGGTTTCCAAAAATAATAACTTTGGGAAAATTACAATTTCTCTGTTGAGATTTAGTATTGTTACAATTTATTCCACAAACTTTTAATCACTACATTTGACCCCTTAAAGTTTGGATTAAAATGTAACTTAGGGATTAGTCCAAATTAACAGATTTTGCATTTTTTTAGACAAAACAAATTACTCATTTGTAGTTTGACCAATAATAATTTAGTCCCCAATTTTTTTTTCAATTGTTACATTTTGATTTCCAAATTTTGGATTAAAATAAAATCGTTACTTTGAACTGAATCCTAAATATTTCCTCTTAGTCCAAACTTTAAGGATAAAATATAACAATGAAAAATTTGTAAATTGAATTGTGATAAGATAAAACCACCAAGGATAAATTATAATTGTCCTAAAGATTAAAATTATTTGTTAGAAGTTTCTCCTGTTTTGGTGTTGATAATAGAGCTCTAACATTCTTATAGTGCATGAATCTCTCCAATATATTTAATCCTTTACATACATTATTGTTGCTATTAACACTTGGACATAGAAAAAAGCATATGCAATTGTTTGTTGTTAAATAGGGATAGTGACATGTCTTAAGGGTTTGCCAAATTGTATAGCAACTCAAATTGGGTTCATTTTGCACCCTTTGGAGAATTTGTATCATTTTGCTTGTCGGATGATTTATATTCACACTTGGAGAATTTGTATCATTTTGCTCATCGTATGATTTATATTCTCATTTGGAGAATTTGTATTATTTGTTGCAGGAAAGATTCCTTGACGCTATGTTGTTTTGGACCTTCTTTAAGGCCATGTTGTTATCTACATTAAGTAGTACATGGGCTTGCCAAAATTTAGTTAAACAAGAATTTCAGAACAATTCATACATGAATAATAAGTTACCAATGGTCTAGGTGGGCCTTTTTCTTATGGGGCCAAAATTCTGATCGGACCAATTACTTTCTTGTAATCATAGTGCTTTAACTCTTTTATAATTCATCTAGTAGTACATACATTTTTGCATGAAACCTTACTAGGTGCAAGTTTTATAGACGATTATCAAAAAGAAAGAAATAAATGTGTTACCTTAGATGACGACATCATTTTGCTACATACCTTGATCTTTTTTTTTGCTGGGATCTTCTTGAAGAACTCTTTGTTTTCGAACTCTTACTTATAGAGCTCTTCTTTGTTGAATTTGTCTTGGCTCCATAATTTACATGAGTAGAACTCGGCATTTATGATGAAGATGGAATTTTTCACAACTTTTAGCTATATTCCCATTTTCTTCTTTAAGGGTTTTTCATCGTTAAATTATAACATCCCTTCAGAAAATTTTGGATTTCTGCTCTCTACATAATTGAAGCTAGTAATCTAGGAAACCTCTTATAGGTTTACACATTATACAAAATTTTGGTTGAATTGACATAGCTTACACCCAAACAATATCATTTCATGTTAAAAGTATGAAAACTTGGATAGTGACGATTAAAGGCATATTGAATGCCATGCAATCAAATAGACATTGGCTTATTTTATGTATGAAGCGCATGCTCTATTTGTCATTATGCCTAAAATTTGACTTTAAACACTATTTTAAATACTTGGAGAGCTAAAAGGGAAAAGAAATGCTTAACTCTGACCTTAAGACCCAGGAACTAGGTTGAATTGTGTTGAGGTTCAAAATTAAATGGCCACAAATAGGCCCAAAGAAGTAAAAAAACGTTGGGCCCATTTCACACAAAAATAAATGAGTAATAAAACTAGAAAGGCTGGGCTCTCACAATAAAGAAAAGAGAGAAGAAAGAAAGAAAGGGGAAGAAGCCCAGAGGATCGGAATCCAGAGATCCACAAAAAAAGCCCAAAAAACAGACAGAACCAGCGAACCGAAGAAAGCCCAGAAAGAAGAACTGGGTCGGGATCCCAGAAGCCCCCCAGAGGCAGGGGATCCTTGGATGCGCGAAGTGAGATTGAAGCAAATTTAAAGAGAGATAAGAGACAAAAGGCACGCGGACCTTATGCCCCAGACACGCAGTGGAGGTACAAAGCAAAATGCAAGAGCCTGGTTCCAACTATTTGGAGAAAGAGACAAGGAAGAGTACAACTGGAAAAGCTGGAGCGCTGAGAAGAAAAAGCCAAATAGCCTCAGGTCAGCCAACGGAAAATCTGGAAATAGAAATCTAGCTGAGGGACTTTCATCTTGTCGCAACAAAAAGCAAGAAACTATGGAAAAAAGGAAACGACATGACCCTGAAGCAACCTGGCACGGCACGGACTCTAAGGGGCAAAAGGGAGAAATCGTTAGTACCCCGGAACCCGAAGCTGTGCTATAAAAGGAGGAAGGGGTCCATGCTACAGAGGATTCGAATTCAGATGAAGGGATAGAGAATTCATTTACGTTTAGATTATTTTAAGGCATTCACAATTGCTTTTTGAAGTCTCATAAAATTGTAGAAAAGACTCTGTAAACGTAAGAGAAAACAGAGGAACCGTTCCCGGTATCCCAGAGACAACCACTACAGTACATGCTCGGATTCAACAAATTCAAACTTTGCAAGTCTTTGATGCTTAAATAGCTATCAAAGTCTGTAACTTTTGAATTCAGTTGAACCTTGCACTACGTCTTAGTGAGCACTGTAATCACAACTAAGGGAAATTAATAAAATACACCTCACTAATTAGAGGATCCCTAACTTGTTCTTACATTATATTTCACTTATTGTGCATTCATTTACTGTTAAAATGTCATTCAATATGGATATGCTTGCTCTGTTAGCTATTTGTATTGTAGGAAGCTTGTTTTGTGCACCAATCGATTCTTAAACAGCCCTTTAGCTGCGGTGAATCGAGCCCAGTCCACCAAGAACATTTTCATTCGGCCCAAGATCCTTGGGCCATAGTGCTGAAGAAAAAAGGCACTCTCACACATTGTTGCAATACGTCTACTTCACTCTATCTCTTATTTTGTTCATGCTATTTGAAGATGTCAAGAGGTTTTGTCCCCATTCAAACATGAAAGGTGCATTCGGACGATGACCAGAAGAATGGCCTATCATGTTTTGAACCTATATTTTTCTTTCTTTGGGCTTAATCTTAGTTTTGATGGGACTGCCTTGAACATAGTCATTTAAGACGAGTCACTTCGATATAGCTAGCTGCATTTGGGAATGACAATGTACAAATAGGCAATTGCATGTTGCACAATTCTATATGAATCATAAAGATGTATTCTATGATATATAAAGATTGAAGCTATTGAATATATGCTCCTTTAAACTGAGCTTTGTTAGGAACTGGCATTGTATATAATTTTTAAGACACTTTAAAAAGGTCATGGTGAGTTAACGGAGACAATGGAAATTTATTGAGACTTAAACTCATGACCATATTGTAAACATGATCGTCTAGCATTTCAAGTCTAGGAGACTTAATCGAACTTCTCAAATTATTGATAATGAGCCATATGCTACTAATCATATAGCCATATTAACTGTGATAATTTTAATAATTTTATAGCAATATTTTCAAAATGTTCTTTATATACCCATTTGTAGATAATCATGCAAGCTTGATTTTCACTTAGTTCTAATAAGATAATATTTGGCATGACTAGAAATAAATGAGTTACCTTGACAAGAGATCTTAAATCACGATACTATTGTGTACATACCTCGATCTTTTCATTGTTGTAGTCTTCTTGACAAGCTCTCCCTCTTTTAAGATCTATTTTGTTAAGCTTAACATGCTATTTCATGTTTCAGAATTAGATCTCTTTTGCTTCATTCTTTTGAAGGTGCAAGGACTAGGACACGTTGTTCATTCGAGGTTATATTTCCTTCCTTTAGGGACGAAGGTTATGCCAGGTGCTTCTATTGTTACATGCCTAATTGGTTACACATGTACTACAATTTAAAGAGAGTGCTTATGCTTGACATGTGATCCATCATCATACTTTCAGATTCAATAAATATTCAAGCTAATGTTTTAACATCACGTCTCTTACATATCATTGTGTGAGCCATTATGTAACAGACATATAGCATACCGATATAGCATAATTTTTTTTTTAAGAAAGAAATATTCATTATGCTGTGGAAAGAGTCTAGGCTTTTCCATGATTTTTGGCCTTGGTACAAAATTACCTTATAGCAGTGTCAACAATTAAATATAGATAGAGATGGGATGGTATGATGCTATCATGTCATATACCTCTGATCTCCTTTTTAGTAGACTCTTCTTGATAAGTTCTCATTCTTAATCCTATGGACTTGAGAGTATGTGTACAATTGAGATAGTCTAGTTGTTGTACTACATGTACTCTTGTTGTGTAAAGTGTTAGACTAGGAGCAACAATATCAATAAAAAATTCACAAATAATATTAGCCACAAATGTATAAAATTTTCTCTAAACTTAAGGGTGATATATGTTGATGCGTCTATGACATAGTTATTAGCATAATATCCCTTAAAGTGCATTACACAAATATATTTTGAATTCCTTCTCAAAATTAAAGCAGCCAATATCATTCAGAAAAGTTTGGAATAGTGGGTCATGATTATTATCTGTGAATTCATAATCAATCATATGCTCATGGGATTTCTCCTAAAAAGAGAGCTACTGAGAAATATTTCTTTCACTACTTGCGTACATTAGTATATAACATATGAGATATTGATCAAAAGAAAACAATGTTTTGCACATGTAATTAATTAGTTGTGCATATGCTAAAATCCAGAATTCAGGCATGTTGTGCGCCATTTTAAATGAGCAATTAAAGACTTCAAGCTCAAAAATATTTGGTTTCATGCTTTTAAGTGCCCAAAATTGGTATCTTTAAACTTTGGAAAGTCAAAAAGCAGCATCTCTTATTTTTAAGCCTATGAGGCAAGTATAAAATTGACGATTTTTCTTGATACTTTCTTTTTAAGTTTCTGGCTTTTGATGGAATAATAAGAGGGACTATCTTAAATCATTTAAGATTGACAGTAAAAAAATAGGCCTATTCTCACACAAATAAATTACACTCGGTAAAGTGTTTAAAAAGCTTTGAAACCTGATGCGTTAGCCTATTCCTTTACGGATGTGAACCATGCGAAGTTCTTGTGTGAGATAAATAAAATGTAGAGTAATGCTACAGCCACAAACTATTTTACAATATTTTTACAAAATTTTAACGTGTTCAACCTCTTATTAGTTTTCATCTAGGCCCACCATTATTATCACTTTTTCATTTAACAATAATCACTTACCATATCAGCAGCTTGTAAAAATTTTTGTAAAATAGTTTGTATCTCTAACATTATTCTAAAATGCATTATTTGAGTTATGGTGTAAGAGCAAAACTGATTTGTGATTTGCCTATGATTGGCCTTGTGAACAATATGCTTAGAATGGTTTAAATCCAAACTAAAAATCATTTGAACTTCTAGTGAGAGCTTAATTGTGTTTTATGTGGCTGTTCGGATTGGGACAAATAAATTTGGGTAAATGGTTGCGGTTTGCTACCCACCACCTTTGGTGTAACAACATTTATGGGACATAAATTTTGATTTGATTCCATATGGGATACACATAATTCTTTTCCGCAACAACAGTTATGGTAAATATTTAAAAAGAATTTGATTTGTTTTGTATTTTCTACCATTTTCATAGTTGACTTCCTTAATAGGCACTCTCCTTAATTGGTACCATTCTTTATTAAGCAACTTTCCAGAAATTACGTTGCCTAATGCAATAATGAGTATACAATTAAATTTATATACACAACAGCTGGCTTTACTCAACCATTTTCTTCCTTTTATTTTTTATTTTTCTTAAATTTCGTAGACAATTAATGGTCTTTTAATGTGGCAAAACCATAATGATATTTGTTTTATGCCAAAAACTCATATTTTCAAATGCAATTTGACCTCACCTCTTTAATACCCAAAATTAGGGCCTTTAAGTTTGGTAGGACAATAGACAACCCAGCTTATTCCAAAGCCAGTGTGGAAAGTATTTTAATTTAGAACATTTTCAAAGTGAGGCGATCCAATATTCTTAAAGTAGTTTAGCATGAAATAAAAAAAGAAGCCACATGCCAAAACAATCATATAAACACTATTGCAACTTGCAAATATTTAGAGAGCTAGAACGGGAAATACATAAATTTGACCTTAAGACACAAGAATTGGGTCATACCCTTGAGGCCTGTTGAGGTCGCTTAAATTTTGTGGTCGTCTTTTGTTTAGTCCATGCTTCACAATGAGCCACCCACTTGATTGCCTCTACCTTTAGACCCAAATGGATGTTTTGTTTCTCTATTTCAGTGGTGTGGACCCTAAAGTTAAAGGTCAAACGATTTGAGACATTGCGTCTTGGCTCTCACATCATCGTCTACTTGTTTGGTTGACAAGTCATGCTTTGAAGACGAAGGTGTCTTGGTGGTGCCTCTTATCTCCCCCATCTCAGTCCAATCGTAGATTAAATGAAATGAGCATGGGCAGAATGAAGAGATGATTGCAGGGTATTATTCCATGGGGTACTCTTAGATCAGTACTTTCGTATTCATAATTCTCGATTGAATTGAGTGATCCTTTATGGCAGGAAAAGCTTAATGGCTAATCTTCCCCACAGACAGCGCCAAACTGATGATGCCAAAAATTCTCAGTTGGGTCACTCATCCAATCCAAAACCTTTGACGATCTTGTGAGATCTGCAAGATAAGGAGAGTTTATCAAAGAGACCACCGGTGGGGGAGCCTCTGATGCTTGAGTCAGTATCAACCCATATATTTTGTATATAGATGGTATTTTGTAGTCTTTTTTGATGTACCTAAGTGAGTGAAGCATATTGTCCATTTTATAGGTGACTTAGGTAGCTGTTGCACATAAATGAGAGTGGTTATTACCCTAATTGTAACGTTCTTTGTCTTGATGAGAGTTTAAGACCTTTGATGGTCATTATTGAATGTGTTGAGCGGTTACTCATCTTTCTTTGATGGCCTACTAATGACGCAATGGTCGTCCATTAAGATGGACGATTTTAATGACTTTTATGGACTCATCAACTATTATAATATAGTACTAGATTATACAAGTGTTGATTATAAATCTGTATATTCATATGAAAAGCAATATGTTCAAAACATGAAAGGTCAACCACAAAACCAAAATTATTACAACCAAGTCCATGTGTCAAGTAAAGGAATGGTTTGAGAGTTGACAAGAATCAACCTATTTCTAAAGAAAAATTTGAAGTGGTTAAAAAAGATCAAGACTTGCAACAAATTTTTGAATTGAAGATTGAAGATACCACTTGTCAAAAATTTGATAAAGAGGTCAAAGAAACGAATGTTGAGTTGATTGTGGATAATGACAAGAATGAAGAGATGGTAATTATTGAGAACATTGTGGAAGATTCAATTGAGGTCAAATATGAGGATGAGTCCACAACTTACAATCCTCGGATCTCAGTTGATTTATTGAAGATGACTACACAAAATGTTGATTTTCTTGGAGTAGAAAATTTTAATTTTATTATCAACCTTTTATTGATTGATGTTGCGAATAATAGATGAGAAGAAATTTTATGCTACACTTTATGAAGGATTCAAGTTTCAGAACGGGATCAAGTTATTAAAGCATTCAAAGTATTTGTTTATTTGGAGCAGAAGATTTCAGATTTCAAAGATGAACTCGAGGACGAGTTTGTTTCAAGTAGAGGAGTTTGATATAGGACACAATCTTTAAATTAATTTCTGTAATTTATTATTTTTGGTATTTTTATGTAATTTTCGTTATTTTAGGTTTAGGGCGTTTATTTCTTGTTTTTAGGTGCTTTAAATACTTTTTAGGTCAAATTTGATTCCTGTTATTGTTAGGTATTAATTAAGACTTATTTTAGAATATGTTTTCTTATCTGTCAAGTTTTACGAAACCCTTAAATAGGCCTCTAAATCTATAAACGTTTTTCAGAGATTAGTATTAA
The DNA here is from genome assembly GCA_032727855.1 of Quercus ilex subsp. ballota. Classification (NCBI taxonomy): domain Eukaryota; kingdom Viridiplantae; phylum Streptophyta; class Magnoliopsida; order Fagales; family Fagaceae; genus Quercus; species Quercus ilex. The sequence goes on from CM064909.1 coordinate 32,637,709, forward strand.
TAAAATTGCAAAGTTTTTCTCAAACTTTTCTCTGGCGAATTCTAGTTTATCACCTTATGGATTAAAGGAACCCCTCATGGATTCAAAGAGAGTATTGTATGTGCTTTCATCAGGCTTCCGCGGCATCAATTTAAGTAGCACAACATAAATGTCGAAGGGCTTGATTGTGGTGCCCGCTGAACCCATATTCATGCTTGTATCAGTTTTCACAGTCCGATTTGGTTCAAAGTATCCATCTTGTATACCAAATTTCTTTATGGGGTAGAGCTAGAGCATATATTCTTTCAGCCTTCTCAATCTTATGCTGGTAAGCTAGGCATTTTTTTCAAATGCGCCAGAAGCAGCCAAAAATACTCAATAATAGGAATATAATTATGCTACGTGACAATTCAAACAATTCCCAACCAATCCCTTTCTCAAAAAAAAAAAAAAAAATTCCCAACCAATCCATTCCTTATCATATTTGGCAATTGGAATTAAACAAAATCATCCACTATAGTGGACCATAAATAATTTCATAATATTTCCCCTTTTTTTATTTAAAATAATTGATTAGCTTAATAGGTTTTTTTTTTTTTTTTTGGGAAAAAATATATCTTATTAGTTACTTTCTTCCTCTGCTTCCTCCGAATACAAATATTATGTCATATTTTTTTATTCTATTTTATATACCACCTCCTTTTGAAATACACAACAAATTGTAATTAATGAAATATAAAGTGAAACACAAAAAATGAGACAAAAAATTTGTATTATTTGCGTCATACTGTATTTGATAAACCCCCTTGTTAGCCATAATGACTGAAATCTAGGGAATTACAAAATTTTACTATGCCATCAATCTGTATCAATAATACATGATTAATGTATCACAGTGGGGCTAAATCATAAATATTTGCTCCCCCTCAATTTAAATGTCATTTTTTTCCTTCTCAATTTAATTTTTTTAAAACACTTCTTCTAAGTAAATAGGATACCCATAATCCCTTTGAAAAAATGATAGTTGGAGTGCATTTGACAAATGCCAAAAATGTCCCTTTAAAAATAAAAAATAAAAATAAAAACCTTTTGAGCTTATTTTGATAGACCTCCAAGCAAGGTTGTCAAAATCGAGATCCTACGTAGGATCGTTGAAAGTAGGTGGAATCGTAGATCGTAAAATCCTACATATTTTCAGATTTAAAGCAAAAAACATATTGATAATGGCTTTGTATGTTGAATAATCATGTAAATTATAAATTCATCTATAAAAAAAACTTAGATTTGCATCATATGATGTAATTTGCATGTCATACATTACTAAGTCTATACTAACGAAACAAATATATTTAAGTTTTGACCCAATGTATCTAAAAAGTTCAATAAATGTTTAATTAGAAACCAAATACCAAAATATTTATCAAAACATATGGAAATATTTTGCAAGATCTAAGTTCCAAGTTTGAAATCCAAGATAAATTAGCAAATGGAAACTAACTAACTACAATATGAAATCCAAAAGCAAGATCAATATTAAAGTGAAGTGAACATTTAATTATTCTCATTCTAAGGTTCTTATAACCACGGCCCTAAATTCCTAATCATCATCATCTATTTCATTATCTATGCAGACATATATATTTGTATACTAGAGCTACAAAAGACATCAAGATACAATTTCATGCTCAACTATTCAAGTTATACCACTTAGGAACAATTAAAGAGCATGCTCAAAAAAAATCAATCAATCAATATACAAATACAAGCATAACTGATAAAATTATATATAAAAAAATATTTTAGTAATATTAGAACACAAATTAGTATATTGACCAAACAAATTTAACAACATTATAGCTTAAAAAGCAGCAAAGCCAACATCAAATTCTTCATTTAGAAATGATGAAACATTCCTCCATTTTGATTACAAGTGAACTAGAAACTAAAAAACATTTTCTTAGGTTAACATAATTTTATAAAATAAAAAATAAAAAGTCATACCATCACAACATGAAAAAATAAAAATCCTTAAAACTTCATCAAAACATAAAATTTATCCCATAAAAAAAAAATAATAATAATAATGTTTTTAGTAGGATCGATAGGATCCCATACGATCCTACGATCCTACGATCTTATACAATCTTACATACGATCCTACAATTTTTATGATCCTAGTGCGATCCTACATGTTTTGGTGAGGTGGGATCGTAAAATCATGCGATCCTACGATTTAGATCGCGATTTTGACAGCCATGCCTCCAAGGGGGAAAAAAAAAAAAAAAACATTGTCCCCCTCTCTCTTCTCTCTATCGTGTTGTTAATAAATAAATAATTAATAAAGCGCGTCTAAACACACTCTAACTTATTTTTAAACTTCTTGAAAACAAATTATTTTAAAATGTTATGCCTACAAAGATGAAATTAGTGGGAAAATAAATATTTTACAGAAGTGTAGTTGCAAGTAGTTGTGCAATATTATTCACCTATATGAAAAAACCCTACTCCCCTCCTTTGGAAGGTTGTGTCCAACAAATCCAATAGATCACCACCTCTCCCTTCAGCTAGTATCCATTGGGTAAAGCCTAAGAAGGATGTAATTAAGATCAACTATGATGCGGCAATGAGTTCAGAAGATTCAGTTGTTGCATTGATAGCTAGGGATTGGAAAGAGAATCTGGTGTTTGCTTTTTCTTGTAAAGTGAACACTAAGCACATGCAACAGTGGTGGTAAAAAGCTAAAAAGCTATTTGGAGTTGCAGCAGTGGAGTAATAGCCAAAATATTTGGCTTCTCAGCTACAGTGCACAGCTAAAGATAGCTGTGCACTGTAGCTCAAAGGTTAAAAAAAATATTATTTTATTTTGTGTTCACATTGTTGGTTAGAATATTTGTGGTGTTTTAGTTGTCGTTGTAGTGAGATGTATTATTTTATTGTAGTAGATATATTATTTTATTGTGATATTTATATTATTTTATTGTGTTGAAAGCTAAAATAGATCCACTACTGCAGCATGTGAGTAAATAAAATAGATAAAGTAACTTTTTGTGGTGCCAAATAGCTAAAAATATAGCTCCACTGTTGTGAATTAACATCCCTGTCCAAGTGGTGGCAGAAGCATTACGATGGGCAGCTTTCATTACTGTGAAATACAATCTTGTTAATGTAGTTATTGAAAGTGATTGCCAAACTTGTATTCAAGGCCTCTCTACCTCTTGTGCTTCTATTCCTTGGCATTTACTAATATTTTGTTAGAAACTAAGGCCTTAGCGCATTCTGTTCATTCATTTTCTTTTAGTTGGGTTTCAAGGAGGGCCAACAAAGCTACTCAAGAACTTGGACAATGGTCTCTTTGTAATAGAGTTTTTGGATTTTTTTTTTTTTTGGTTCTAATTCCGCTCCTCCTGTAGTTGTGAATGTTTTGTTATAGGATGCTTTCTTTGTATCTTAGTTTGTTCTTTTAATAAAAATATTTGTTTAGCAAAAAATAAAATAAAATACCCCCCTCTTTTTGTTACCATTTTATGGGAGCATACTAAAGACAACAAATTTTATGACAGTTAAGTTTATTAGTTCTCATTTAAGTTTGCTACTAATATTATATTTTTACCTACCAATACTAACTTGTCACCTCGATAATTGTCAAAAATTTTGTGTTTGTAGACTTTTTATTATTATTATTATTTATGGTGTTCTTACTTCTTAAGTCCAAACTCCAAAGATTTATTTATTTATTTTTTTTTTTTTTCCTGATGGAATCAAACTCCAAATCTATCCTTTTGGTAACAATGTTTTAAAATTTTTTTGGGAAATTCTTGGGTGATCCGGGACAAGAAGGTTAGCTAACCTAAAACATAGTTGCTATTTCTCTCTGATAGGCTCTATAGTTGACCAATGAAGCCCATTGATGCAAAGCATTTTGGAAGGTCCTTGGTGCATCACTATGGGCCACAAGTCTGCGGCATGTTAAGTCCTTATTATCCATATGGTACAATTTGCCATTTAGAGGTGACACCTTTTATTTGACTGTTTCCCATAATCGTTAGGCTAGAAACTTCGTTTGGTACACCCACTCAAACACATGTTTTCAATTTTTAAACAATATTATACGTATTTTCACACACTTTTTCATCTATACGTATTTCTACACATGTTTTCAATTTTTAAGTATATGTACCAAACACCTCCTAGAAGCTTTATTTTTACTTTTGGTATATTATGCCGATTAGTACAATTCCTAGATCAAAAACAGTTTTGCCTTTTAATAGTAGGCAAATATTTCATTTTATAGGCTTCATTATCACTGCATTTTCTCATCTATCTAAGACCACTTCGAACCTAGCTCATCTTCATCATTATTTTTATTAATTAATTCAACCATATCAGCTACAAAAGGGTTTTATATTTATTTTGTGAGACAGGAACATTGACACGTATAGAGGGAACATCAAATTCAAATGAGCGAACAATATTAATGTGTCAATGTGAATTACGCTTACTTGTAAAATTAGGCAAGTGTAATAATAACAGTTTGCAAAGATGTTGACCATTCTGCCATTTAATATTCACAAAAATAGTTAATAACAACATACTTTGTTGTTACATTTATTAACGAGATGGTACCTGTGACTTGGTTGCCAAAAATAATAACTTTGGGAATATTACAATTTCTTCATTGGGGTTTAGCATTGTTACAATTTATTCCACGAACTTTCAATCGCTACATTTGACCTCTTAAAGTTTAGATTAAAATTTTAAAATGTAACTTAGGGATTGGTCCAAATTTACAGATTTTTCATTTTTTTTAAGACAAAGCAAATTACTCATTTGTAGTTTGACCAAGAATAATTTAGTCCCACATTTTTTTTTCAATTGTTACATTTTGATTTCTAAAGTTTGGATTAAATAAAATCGTTAGAGTTAATTTGAACTGAATCCTAAAGATTTCCTTTTTGTCCAAACTTTAAGGATAAAAATAACAATGAAAATTTTGGAAATTGAATTATGATAAGATAAAACCACAAAGGATAAATTATAATTGTCCTAAAGATTGAAAGTATTTGTTAGAAGTTTCTACTGTATTAGTGTTGATAATAGAGCTCTAACATTTAGTGCATGAATCTGTCCAATATAATTAATCATTTACATACATTATTGTTGCCATCACCACTTGGTCATAGAAAAAAGCATATGCAATTGTTTGTTGTTAAATAGGGATAGTTAGTAGTTACATGTCATAAGCGTTTGCCAGATTGTACAGCAACTCAGATTGGGTTCATTGGCCTAACCTCAGACATCCACAAACATCACATATCCACTGCTTCTCAAGAAGGAAGCATGGCTTTCACCAGCACCAAACCCAAATTCCCTACTCCCCAGATAATTGGTAAACCGTTCAATCTTGGTTCTCCTTTTTAGAGATTCAGAAACTTTATACTACAGACACCTTGACACAAGCAATATTCTACTAAGTGGCATGAAATTCAAAAGAAATTTCAGCTACTCAGAAGGGCCATTATATATGCATTGGCATTGGCACCTATAATACAACAAATAAAATTGAACTAGCTGAGAGTGGTACTCCCCATGTCACACAAAACTTACTTTTCATAAATAAAATTTCAGCCAAGCTCTCTAACAGGCCCCTAAAAGAAAACCCCATAGATGTTGGTTCTAATACAAGCAATTTAATCCTCTCCATTTGGCTTTTCCAGTCTTGTACAATTTTGCTGCAAACAGAGAGGCTTCTGTTGAATCTTCTCTATCTTGTCAAGGAGCAGGGGTTAAGAGAACTTGGGATGTTCGCTTCATTCGGGGTCCTAATGATTGGGAGGCAGCTACGGTGGCTGATTTCTTCCGTTTCTTGGCATTCAATCTACCTTCAGTGACAGATGGTGATCGTTTGAGATGGAGGTTGACAAAAAACGGGGATTTTACTATCCGCTCATTTTATCATAAGTAACATGGCTCCTCTGCTGCTGTTTTTCCTTGGAAAGGTATTTGGAAGGTTATGGCACCCCAGCATGTCTCTTTCTTTGTTTGGACAGCCACTTGGGATAGGATTCTAACGGGAGATATCTTGAGACTTAGGGGCTTCGATTTCGTCGACTGGTGCATTATGTGTCGTTGCTGTAGTGAGACAGTGGATCATTTGTTGCTACATTGTCGAAAGGCTTATCGACTATGGTGTTTTGTCTTTAGGACTTTTGGGATTTCATGGGTCTCCTCATGTACGGTGCAAGATTTTCTTTTTAGTTGGTGGAATTGGTTGGAGAAGCATACATCTTACATTTGGAACCTAGTTCCGCTGTGTTTGATGTGGTGTATTTGAAGAGAACGCAATCGCAAGGTTTTTAGACCCGGACCGTTCATTGAACCGTAAAAGGGAGAGGTTCAAGGTTTTTGAGGTCGAACCGAGGTTGAACCGGGGTCGAACCGAGGTTGAACCGGGGTCGAACCGTGATGACGTCATAATTAATTTAATAATTAATTAAAGCCTAAATATAGATATTAAATTTATAAAACTAGTAAAATTGACTAATATATCTATATATGTGAGGGAAATTTAATGATTTTCAAGCACATATTTAATAATTAAATAAGAAAGTTAATAAAATAAAATAATAACCATGAAAACATTAAAATTTATGATTAATTTTTGAAGTAAAGTTGAATATCTTTGAAGGATTTTAATTATAATTTTTTTTATTCCTTGTAAGAGATGGATAATTTAATTAAGTAGAATAAAATTGTGTTAAGTTGTTTTTATAAAAAAAAAAAAAAAAAAAAAAAAAAATTGCTAAGGGGTTGGACCGCACGGTTCTTGACCGGTTCGTACGGTCCAACCCCGGTTTTAGGGGTTCACGGAATTGCCATATATGCCCGGTTCTTTATGCTTAAAAAACCGGTTTTCATCACAGTTCACGGTTTTCACAGTCCGACCTCCCGGTCCGGTCCGGTTCTGAGAACTATGCGCAATCGGCGTACGTTTGAGGATTTGGATAGATCTGAGGACCAACTGTTTGCTCTCTTTTCTGGTTCCCTTTTTAATTGGGATAAAACTTAGGGACTCACATCTAGTGACTCTATTCCCCTTTTCCTTAGCTGTCTTTCTCTTTGTATTTAATGCCGTAATTTGTTTTTGCTTTCTTTCTTTCTTGTATTTCTATTCTGCTGATGCACCTTTGCATCTAGCAGTTTTTTAATATACTATTTCTTATCTATCAAAAAAAAAAATAAACACACATCGAGGTAGACCATAAGCACATATATCTTTAAGCTGACAGTCCTCAAGTCTTAAACAAATAAAAGAATCATTTAATTAAACCTGTATTATGAGAATCCAATACAAGAGCAATCCAAAGGCTCCTTTTGAGACCTGGCTGGACTGCAATAAAAAAAGGCTTTGCCAATTGGCATGCCCAGACTGAAGTATAATACACTTTGTAATCTATAAAGGATCCACACTAGATCCCCCCCTGCCCCCAACCCTTTTTTTCCTCACAACCAACAGAACTGTCATGTATACCATACTGCACATGCAGAGAGAATCATTTGAATCTAAACCCCTTGCATCCTGCTACAACGACGAGATCAACGTCTTTAAAGTTCCATACAACTGAAACTAAGGTCTAATGATCTTCCCAAACACAAGATTTCAAAGAGGAATAGGTCATGTATAATTGCAGTACATTCTAATCTGTGCATCCCAGGCTGCAGTCATGACCACAAGGATGTGAGAAGTGAGCTGTGGCAAGGACTCTTCAAAATCTTGTACTCAGATCTGCAATGACATATTGCAAATCCAAAAGTAAGACCTATATTTTCAAATACGAACGGGTAACCCATAGTTGTGGTATGTTCTAATCCGCCCATCCCAGCCTGCAGTCACAACCACAAGACCCCACATGTGAGGAGAACTGAACATGCTCTGACAAGCACTCTTCAAAAATTTGTACTCAGATTTACATATCGCAGGTGGAATAGCTATTGGGCTTGAATCAGAAAGTTTCTCCTCAGGCCAAGTTGCAGATCCCTTTGGCAAAGACTCCAACAAAAACCCACGGCTAAGAGAGAAACAATCAGGTGAAGATAGAGGCATTTTTTGGTCGGAATTCTCATCAAAATTGCGATGTTTCGATCCAGTTTTGACACTACTACCCCGTACATCTGCGCTCAATGTTGGGGAGAGAAGTGTTTCTGACAATGCTTGCATGCCACACCAAGGTATAGCAATTGATGCATTGTGGGACAGGAAACTCTCGCTAGACCAAATAGTCTTTGCCCGAGAAGAAACCTTGTCCTGGCTTGCATAGTTCCAGATGTGGACATTTGAATCATCACTTGCAGAGACAATATGTTTCCCATCTAAGGTAAAAGATGCAGACATCTGGCTTCCCACATTTTTAAGACCTGAAAATGGAAGACGCAGAGAGTTAACAATTAACAATAAAATGAACATAAACTTCATTAAATTTGAGGAGAATTACAATTTTTTTTTTTTTTTTTGGATAGATATGATAGGATTTAAACCTATAATGTCCACTTTATGATGATTGCTCTTTATCATCAAACTAAGACACTAATTGGTTTTGGTGTAAGCAAGATTCGAACCCAAGTCCCTCATTAGACAACCAAGGACGACCAGTTGAATTAACTGGAACCCACCAAGGGAATTACAATTTAGCCTCCTGTGATTTGGTCCTATCACATCTTAGTCCACAAATTTTCAATTGCTATATTTGACCCCCTAACAGTTTGGAATTATATGATATCGTTAGGGTTCCATCCATATACCCGTTAAAGACTTCATTTTAAACTAAAATTTAGGGGGCCAAAATTTCACAATTGAATAGTTTGGGGACTAAATTGTGATAGGGTTAAACCACAAGAGGGTAAGTTGTAATTGAAAAAGTTTGTCCACAAGATGTAAAATCTGTTAATTGGGACAGAACCCTATGATTTCATTTTAGTCCAAACTTAAGGTCAAATGTAACAATTGAAAGTTTATAGATTAAATTGAGATAGGAACAAACCCTGGGGGGTAAAATTGTAATTTTACCTAAAATTTATTAACAGTTCCAGTAGATTTTAACAAATGGAGACCGCATATGCAAAATTATTAAAAATAATTGTTCGCCGTGCAACTAAAAGAACCTTTTTAAATTGCAGAACAGAAAAATGAGAATTATGATTCACAAAAACATACCCTTGAATTTGCATATGACATCAACCCCCATAAGAATTCGGACTACTGAATCAGCAGAAGTGACCATTACTTTGTTCGCGTCACTTTGGGAAAACTAAAGAGTAAAGCCATATTAAGTTAGTCTTTTCCACTAAATTAGTTAGTAAAAACTAAAAAGAGCACGAATTATAGAACAAAATAGTGGATATGATTTAACAACCTGAAAGCCAGTTATCCTCTTGCCTGGTGACTTCTTTTTTCCCTGTAAGCATATTTGAGCATCCAGTTGCAGATGATTATCTGAAACAACAAAACACTATAAGTTAGCAATAAACCATGTAAGCATATTTGTATTATATCAGAATTAGAAAATCTAATGTGCAAAGAATTTTTAAAATAAAAAAGTTGATCCATAAAAAGTTATTTAACCCTTCAATAAAGTTTTGAGGTTTTAAATTTTCATGAATAGAACACGTAAGAATAAAATAGAGAATCAGATACTATGATATCATAAACTCAACATGAGGCATTTTCTGTCTTCAACACTTGTCAGACAAGTTATCCTATCTCTACAGAATAGATGGGCAATAAAAGACAATATCTAACCATATATAGATTAATCAAAATGACAGCCTCTTATGGTTGTACCCAGTGCATAAAGCTCCCACTTTTTGTGGGGTCTAGGCGAGGTCATGGTAAGCAGCCTTGCCCCAATTTATTAGAGGCTGATACCTGGAATTTGACAGCCTCTTATGAAATTTCAAAACCCATGTTAAACAAATGAATCTAAAAATTATCACAACAGCCAGATATATTATCCGTTTGTTTCCGCATAAACATGTGAACATGTTTCCATCAATGCAACTCCATAATGCACCTATTCAAATTAACATCAACTCTGCCATTCCTGTTGCTCAGCAATTCTATCATGGATCACTAAGACTACTTAAGCCACACACACACACACACCAAAAAAAAAAAAAAAACCTAGAGAAATCAGCACAGAAATGAACATATCCTCAAGCCAATATGCAGACAAGAGAATTCCATCCTGTCAAGAAGTCAGTGGTCAAAAAGTAAATACCAGCTAACCAACTAATTATTATAATTCTTTGTAATTACAACAGTTTTGTTATTTGTAAGACACACACACGCCCAGTGGATCTTGAACCCATGACCTCACCCTCCATCCCATTATTATAGGAGAATGAAGTGCCAGTTTAGCTATAGCTCATTAGCTAGTTCAAACAGTTTTTTTTTTTTTTTTTTTTCCCTCTCTCTCTTACTAGAATTGTAAAGATTAACATGCTGCAGATATTAACCAAAAACATAAATTTGTTTGGTTGTTCCAGGAAGATATGCATACCTATGATATCATAAAATCGGCAGTTCCCAGTCATGGTACCAACAATTCCTCCCTGCAAAAGTTGATTAATTCAGTATATCATGCTAAATGTTTCATGGCAGAAGCTAAACCCATAAAAGTTGCCATACCTTTCCATCAGGCCGATAACACACAGCAGTGACTATCTCTCTGGTATCAATATAATCAACAACCTTACAACCAACAATTTCCCAGATTCGAACTTTTCCATCAATTGAACCGCTGATGAAGTAATTTCCATCCACAGGGTTAAAATTAACACACGTCACTGCATAAATAATAGCAGTATAAAAATCAGTGTGAAATGACTTGAAACAAAATGGGAGAACAGAGTTAGAAATAAACCAAAATAGATCAACTAACATTAAACAAAGCATTGAACAAGTAGATGTTAGAGATTAATATGAACAATCAGCAGGCTCACCATAATTATTATGGGAGAAAACTCTTAGGCATCTGTCACATCCCACTTGCCATAGACGAACCGTCTTATCAACAGAGGATGACAGCAGAAACTGAGGCAAGTACCCAAAAAACGAAAATGGCATCAATACTCATCAAATTCAGGAAGCAATAAAATAAAAAATAAAAATAAAAACCTTGCTTAATTCCAAATACTAACCCCCTTCGTGGACCATGAGAGATCCAAGATGTCGCCGCTATGTCCCTGAAACTCATGTAGAGGCTTCTCCCATATCCGGAAAACCTTTGTAGGGAGAATGGCACAAACTGAGTCTGAAGATTTCCTCAATTTCTCCATCTTACCGAATTTCCCTTTGTCAACATCAAGAGGAGACAATTTGGAAAGATGATTCACTGTGAAGTATACACATGAAGGATCAATTTCTAGATTTTCAAAATTGTCTGAGCTCTCTTCCTCAATCACCTTCCACACGCGCACAATTCCATCTTTGCCAGCACTTGCCAAGTATCTTCCATCAAGACTAAACTTCATTGTCAATATTGGCCCCTCATGTGCTACAAATTCCTGGCAAACATAAAGGGAGGACAGTTCTTTGGACCTCTTACTATAGGGATGAACCCGAACTCTTCGCATCCCTGTCCCTAATGCTGATTCAAGATCACTGGTCTGTAGAGCAGCAGTATCAACAATACATGCTGCAGCACCTAATGACCTTAGCCAACCCCTCCTCACTTTCTTTTTTGCATCTACCAAATACCTTGCCTCATCAATTTCTCTCCGCAAGTGATGATGAGCCAAAGGAGAAGGCGCAAAATTTCTATGAAACTTTTGAAAACTAATGGATCGATTGGAACCCACTTCACGTAGTCTACTAAGCATTCCATGCTGCCCCAACTCATCCACAGCAAACTCAGTTCCATCGTCCAAATTCTTGATTTTACACACAAAATTATCCTCTGAAACACCATTTTCTAAGGATTCTGGCACTTCATCTGACATGGTACTAAGAGAAAATCCCTCTTCAAAACCCTGAGTTCTCAGGACTGCCCCACTACTTTCCACGATCCTGTCAATAGCCATTTCAATTTTGTTGCACGATCCATCCTCCTCTCTCATAATCAAATTCAAATCCAAACTTAAGCCCATCCATTTTAGAAACCTACTGCGGCGCTCATGTACACTTTCTGGGTTCTTAGTCCAAATTTCATTGCAAAATCTATTCAAAACACTGTCAAAGTGGCCATTACTAGAACTACAGTCCTCAGAGCAATCCGAACCCAAATCAGACACAGAAGATATCTCCTCTCGAGAATCAAAAAATTGATCCTCTTCCTCTTCACTATAAATCCCCATCATTTTTTTTTTTTGGTTGCTTTCAACCCATTAGTTACATCCTAATCCCTACCAAAAACAAACAAATAAATAAATCAGATCCTCAATCGTGTTCTAAATTCTCATTTATATGGTAAAAATATTTGAAGGATTAAACCAAAAAAAAAAAAAAAAAGACTAAAACCTAAAATCTAATACCACTCAGACCATCAAATCCAACAGAAAAACCCCAACATAGATCTTGCACCAACCAAATCTATACACACCAAAAAAAAGATGACAAATACCATGTACAGTAACAGCTACCATTTGCTCTCTTATAAAGTCATTAACTTCAAGAACATACCATTTTAATAAAACCCAAATAGATTTGCTTCCATAAAACACAGAAATCAAGCTAAAAATCACAACTGCAACCAAAAAGGAAGAGTTTTGCTCACCTGGGTCACGATGAAGTCTTGGTCAAACCCCAAAAATCCACTCCAACCATAGGGATTTTCACTTTTGCTCTGCACTATCTATATCTCTCTGTCTCTCATCCACAAGAGTTCCCACTTGGGGAGGCAAAGAATAATAGAAAGTACTAAAAGAAACTAAAAACTAAATAAGAATATAAATAATAAATAATAAAATAAAAGTGAAAAAAAGGCAAAAATTGCCTCGGTATGAGAGTTAGTACGAAGAAGAGGCACGGTCCTAGAGTGGAAGGTGCTTCGAGTTTGTGTTTTGTTGTCTCTCTATCTGTGACTCTCTCTCTCTTTACTTTTTTTTTTTTTTTTTTTACAAATAGGTCCTTGTTTCCTAATTGGGTTTTTTTTTTTTTTTTTTTTGAATAATTGTTTCCTCATTGGATTGGATGGCTATGATTTTTTTTATTTATTTTTTTTATGGGAATGATTTTGCTTTTTTGGTTTAATTAGATATTGCCACTTACTGGGGTTGGACCAACTGGGTCCAACCAATCTTTCAAACTTTTGTAATAATAATTATAAAAAAATAAAATAAAATAAAAAACCTATCCAACCAAGGGTGTTTCTTTTACTTGGATGCGTAGGTGGTTTTACTCTTTTAGATAATCTTTAAATTTTTTTTCTCAAAAAAAGAGGTAATCTTTAAAATTATAATTATTTTTTTATTATATATTTGTATTGGAAGTTGATTTTTTTTTTAAATCAATAATTACGATTGGAGAAGAAAATTTAAACTTTAAACTTCTTGGTTAAAAATAGCAAAAAATTATCAATTAAGTTTCAACTTTCAAGTCGCTTATCTTTGGACGTTGATTTAGTTAGCATTTGGATTATTCTATTTTCATAAGTTATATTGTATTCGTTAAGTAAAAAGTATAGACTTATATTTAGAGAAAGATATTCATCTCATGAATATAAGTCTCTTCCTTTCGATACCTTTTAGTAAGTAAGAAACTTTGTGATTTCGTTCTTTTGAGTTCTCTTCCAAATTCTTTTTTCTTCTTTAGTCTTGGTTAACATCTTTTCTGTTTTATTTTTCCAATGTCATCTTATAAAAAATAGTTTATTTATATATGCAAGATTCGTTAATGTGAGTTTCTCTTCCAATCAATTTATTGAAGGGATGAGTTTTTCACATTTTTTTTTCCATTTATTAAAAATCAAGTTGTTTTTGACATACTTTATTCCTAGGAGTTTGTTTTTTATATATAATTGTTAATAAAGTGGGTTTTAGTTAACTTAATTGGTAAAGTTTCTTGTTTTCGAATAAAATATATGAGTTCAATTCCCGTTTTTACTATAAACTAATTGATATATTTGTTTGATGATAAAGAGCAATCAAATTATCTTCTTCTCTTTTTATGAGAATAGAGTAGTTAGGTGATGACTTCACATGGCAAGTGTTGGTAATGTTTGATTAGAAGACACACCCTCTTGTTTTGTTGTTTTAACCAATAATGTAAAATCCTTTTAAGTTTATAAATAAAATTTTTGACCATTTCTAAATAATAATAAAAAGATATAGTTATAGTATAGAAAATGTAATGCTTTAAAATTTTAGCCAAAATTTTTTTGCAATGCTTTAAAAAGCTCAACATTATCTTTTGAAATATGAAACTAACCATTACGCACCCTTAGTGCGATAATCACTTCACAAGTATAAGTGCTTGTAAGGTACAGGAGACAAGGATCGGGGTTAAGTTTTTAGGAAGGAGTTTCACACACATATGCACTTAGATTTTTTTTTTTTTTGAGAGAGATAATTACAACATGCTGCAAACCCTGCAGCTCGAACCCTTTCTCCCCTAAACCCCCAAGCACTTTGTGCATGGGGAGATGTCAATTCAGTTACAAGGTTTTTGGCTACACTTAGATTATTTTAGAGTAGAATTTCTATTTTGTATAAAAAATTTATAAAAATTATAAAAAATAAAATAAAATAAAGGTGAAACTAAACTTATCCTAGCATAGCCACGTTGCAGAAGAAAGTTCAATTAAAATGAAACTAAACTTATCCAAACAAAGACAAGTTGCAGAAGAAAATTCATTTAGCCTGGGTTTACGTTTACTAAAGTTTCTGTGGTTTTATCACCCTATCTTGTTTGACCAACAATACAACTAATGATATATTGTCATTTACTTGCCCATTAGCCGTTGAGACTTAAGACACTACCATTTTTTTTGTACTTTTTTTTTTCTTTCATGAATTAATTGGGAAGAAAATTCATACCATTCTTACTTTTTTTTTTTTTTGTAAAATGGAACTTTGATTAAAGGAAATTAAGATGTATAAAGTCTAGGCTCCAGTGCTCCATCTCCACCATTTGTACAAGTCACATGGTTGAGACTTAGTCATTGGTAAGTTAGGCTCCACCATTTGGTTTTTTATTGAATTTTTTTCTAAATTAATTTGAGAGAAAATTCTTTCGATTGAATCAATTATTCACGTGCTTTATATCAATTAACGCGTGATTTTTTTTTTAATAATACTAAGTATTTTAACACACATACATGGGGAGATGGGAGAAGCTCTTAAAGAAATTGACAGTGGTGTATATCTAAAATGACCTAACTCTTGGATATATAATACAAAATTTAAACCTCTTTAACTCACCTCTTTAACAAGGTTTTCAGACCCGAACCGTTCATTGAACCGTAAAAGAGAGATGTTCAAGGTTTTTTAAGTCGAACCGAGGTTGAACCGAGATCGAACCAAGGTCGAACCGTGATGACATCATAATTAATTTAATAATTAATTAAAGCCTAAATATAGATATTAAATTTATAAAATTAGCAAAATTGACAATATATCTATATATGTGAGGGAAATTTAATGATTTTTAAGCATATATTTAATAATTAAATAAGAAAGTTAATAAAATAAAATAATAACCATGAAAATATTAAAATTTATGATTAATTTTTGAAGTAAAGTTGAATATCTTTGAAGGATTTTAATTATAATTTTTTTTATTCCTTGTAAGAGATGGATAATTTAATTAAGTAGAATAAAATTGTGTTAAGTTGTTTAAAAAAAAAAATTGCTAAGGGGTTGGACCGCACGGTTCTTGCCACCAGTTCGTGCGGTCCAACTCCGATTTTAGGGGTTCACGGAATTAACAAAAATTCAGTTCTTTATGCTTAAAAAACCGGTTTTCATCTAAGTTCTCGATTTTCACAGTCCGACCTCCCGTTCTGGTCCAGGTTTGAAAACCTTGTTCTTTAACGCATGGATTCATTATTCTACAAAACAAGCTAAAATTCCGTACTACAGTCCTTTATCATTTATTTGATTTCTAAAATCAATCTCCATGTGTCTGGATTACAATTTAGGAATACAAATATACAATTGTTCTCAAATTTTTTAAGAGTGAAACAATGGATTCAATTGGGAAAACAATGGGCTGGTTATATATTTCAGCACTGTGCTTTCCATAACAGTAAACCTACCTCATCCTACGGTTTTGTTCCGCCTCACGCCTTCCTTATCTCTATTTATTTTTTATACATGACTCGAAAGCAATGGAAGAGAAGAAATTCTTAGATATTTCTATTGAAAATATCCATAGGTACCAATCAGTTGAACTTAAAAAGCCCTTGGTTCATTTTCTCTGTTTATAAATATGGTAATTTGAATTGTAGTCAACATAAAAAATTTACTACTAAATCCAATGACGACCATACATCCATGTTTGTTGAGGGACCATTGTTCATCCTAATTTCACTTGTAATAACAATATTGATCTTGGAAATTGTTAGTAAAAAAATAATAATTCTGAAAATTGCAAAATCTCTCTCTCTCTCTCATATTAAACCACAGTTCTCATTCATAAACTTCCAAATGTTAAAAGACTTTATTAATTAAGTTTAGCATTATAGAATTTTTAAAGCACTAACACCATTACATTTCATGATTAAATGTAATTGTTCTTTTTAATGTGACCATATGATTTGAATTGAAGGTTCCAGTTATCTCAACTAGTTATATCTTTTATCATCAAGTAAGAGATATGGGGTTCAATCCCCCACCTACACCAAAAATCAATTCGATCTCATGATTAAATGTAAGTGTTCTTTTTAATGTGACCATATGATTTGAATTCAAGGTTCCAATTATCTCAACTAGTTAAATCTTTTATCATCAAGTAAGAGATATGTGGTTCAATCCCCGCCTACATCAAAAATCAATTCGATTTCATGATTAAATGTAAGTGTTCTTTTTAATGTGATCATATGATTTGAATTCAAGGTTCCAGATATCTCAACTAATAAAATCTTTTATCATTAAGTAAGAAATATGGGGTTCAATCCACCCGCCTACGTCGAAAATCAATTGGTGTCTTGGTCTGATGATAAAAGACTATCATCAGAAGCCAAATGCTATAAGTTGAAACTAAAAAAAAAAAAGAGTCATAGGTTAAAACTCTTTAAAAAATGATTTGGATTTAACTTGTGAACCATTTATTAAACATATATATGATTCAATTGTTAGGAAATAGAGAATTGAAGATTTAGATCTCCATTAAAAGCACTAAAAAATATCAATTAAGTTTCAAGCCCTTTGGCTTCTTTATTAATTTTTATCTAAAACTTAAAAAAAAAAAAAAATTAGAAACATCAAGATTGTTACTAAAACTAAACTAAAAGTTAAGACCTTAGTAAGTTATTCCATAAATTTTATGAATTTTGCCTAAATATTTTTTATGAGAATATTGCAATTTTATTAAGAAAAAGATAAATTCAATATATCTTGAGTCAATATAGACTCAATCATATTAGGATTTTCCTATGACTATGTGAGATTTGCACAGATTTGAAATCTTATAACTTCTGCACATTCTTGAGATAATGTTGTGAATAGAAACTAGTGGACTGTTTGTGGTTTATGCCTAACTCTGCATCCAAAACTAATTGTGAGTCACACTCAAAGATCGCATCGTGTATGCCAACATCCCAAGTAAAGTTTACTGCTTCACCAAAGCCTTAGCTTCAACTTCCAGTGGCCCCAGTGGTATATACAACTTCTTGGTCAAAGTCACTTCTTCTCTTTCTTCATGGTTTCGGATTACAATACCTACACCTGAAGCATGTAGCTAGGCAAAGATAGCTCCATCAACATTGATTTTGTACCAAGGGAATATTAGAGTTCATTGTATGTCGTTAGATACCACGGGCTTGGTATGCTTGAGATTAGCAAATTCTTCTAGCAGCAATCTTGCTTATATATTTAAGAGTAATGCTATAGTTACAAACTATTTTATAACATTTTTACAAAATATTGATACTGTTAATCTCTTATTGGTTTTCATTTAGGTCCACCATTATTATCACTTTTTCATTTACTAATAATCAATCACCACATTAGCAGTTTGTAAAAAAATTTATAAAATAGTTTGTATCTTTAATATTATTCTATATTTAATAGTTACAATAGGTAGAAGATATTTAAACTCTCAATATCTTAATTGGAAATATAATGAGGTGTTGTTTGAACTCCAATAGAACAATACCAACTATGAGTTATTTGGAAATATGTGTGAGTGAAAAAGTGCGTGAAAATATATATAATGTTGTTTAAAAACTGAAAACATGTGTTGAAAGTTGAAACTCTTATTCCAAACAGTCCCCTAGTAATTTAAGGGTATTTTTCTTATTTATAAAATAGATGACATGTTCTATAAAATAATTTAATTAAAGAAAAAAAGATCTGAAGGTAAATCCATTATTAAATATGAAATTTGAGACAATTAAAAATTTTTTTTTATCGTTTTTATGTATCATGCCGTCCAAAGAAAAGAATAATAATCAAAGAATTTAACTTTGTGGCTCAGCTTGAAACAGGAGTGCTATAGTAGCGTATTTCCATTTTAGTTTTCCCGTGAATCGCGTTCGCGTCGTTTCGATTCTGTTGACCTCACCAAATATGGAAATTTCTGAGTTGACCCGA
Organism: Quercus ilex subsp. ballota; assembly: GCA_032727855.1. Lineage (NCBI taxonomy): Eukaryota > Viridiplantae > Streptophyta > Magnoliopsida > Fagales > Fagaceae > Quercus > Quercus ilex. Next base: position 32,656,432 of record CM064909.1, read on the forward strand.
AAAGTAGTGGTATATATTCCAACGTGTGGACTGGATGTTTGACTTTGAATTTTTTAAGTTTGAACTATGAAGTTTGAACTTCTCGTCCTCGTTTATGAATTCTTTAACTCTAATCAAGGGACCCGGTTTCAAACTACAGTATGTAATGCCCTGAAACTTCTTCGCTAATGATGCACTTTTTTTTTTAAGAGTCTTAAAAGTTAAAGGCATTTATGGATGCTCAATGATCAAGACAAAATATTTCAATACACTGATTGAGATGTCTGATAAGTTAACTTATGATTGATTATTTTGGTACGTAAATCCATAATAAAAAAGTAGGGTAAATCGTTATAAACTATTTTATAATATTTTTATAAATTATTGTTGTGATTAATTTTTTACTGATTCTTATTTGGATTTATCAATAACATCATTTTTTTAATTTATTAATAATCACTTTGTAAAAGTTTTTATAAATTTTTTTTTAGCATTTTTCATAATAAAATGAATAAAAATAATCTATTTATAAATTATATATAAATGGTAAGTAGATTTTAATTAGTTGTAAAGTCCTTTGTAAGAACAATTATCATGAAACGAATGTACATGATTAAATTTTATTATGAGTAATGTCATAGATACAAATTATTTTATAATATTTTTACAAACTATTAATATAACAAATTTTTACTCATTTTAATTTGGGGCACCACTAACATCACATTTTACTTACCAATAATTATTTAAAAAATACTTAAGCCACATCAACAATTTGTAAAAATATTGTAAAATAGTTTGTATTTGTAGTATTACTTTTTTATTACATTACCATTGCGCATCATTGGTGTGCTGGTCACTCCACAAGTATAAGTGTTTGTGGGGTATATGGGAAGAACCAGTGTTCAAGTTTTCAGGAGAAAACTTCATATACATATACTTAAATAATACTAGAGTATAATAGAATTCTATCTTGGATAAAATATACATATCACATTAAAAAAAAAAAAAAAAAAAACCCTTATAAATGGTAAAATGAGCATATTGATCATGAATGATAGTGATCCCATAGAACATCAATGGTATTTATCATTGTTTCAGCTGGCTAGTCTCAAATGGAGGTTGGCTTGGATTTGGACAAAGGCTTAACTACTTCTATTCAGGTGAACCTAGGGTTGTTAGCTACTTGAATTTCTTTTTTGGGTCTTAACTCTTAACTACTCTACTTCACAATTTTTGTAATGATAGTTTAGTTTAGCCTAATCCTGTGTTGTTGCAATCAATAAAATTCAAACTCGGGCATAGTCAGTGTTGGTTGAATACAATTTGAGGTTTAATGTAATAAATTTAGATGATTTGTTTATATATATATAAATTTAAATTCCAATTAAATAATATATATTTAACTTTTTATTTTCTAATTTTTTTAATTAAAAGTATTCTTCTTACTTTTTGAAATGCAAATGATTAAGTTTTGGTATTAAGATTTTACTAACATCTTATTTATAATTTTTAATAGCTAGTCCACTATCTCTTCTTGTAATATAATTAATTCTAAATAAGATTTTATCAATTTTAATTTTGAAAATCTTATTTGTACAAAAGCAATTGTAACAAGTATTGAGAGAAATTCTCTAAGCGATGCATGCATTTGAAAGAGAAGTTAGTCTTTTTTTGTATAATCAAGATTTTATATATTACATGTTTGAACATTATTATCATTATGATAATTTTCATATTATTTTTATTATTTATTATCTTCTAGCTCTTTTTTTTTAGTATTTTGTTAATTTGGATATTTTCATCTGAAAGGTATATTATATTGCAAGTAACAAATTTTTCAAGAGATTCAATTCTCTCTCTCTCTCTCTCTCTCTCTCTCTCTATCTCTCAAGTTTTTTTCATATACAAATTAATATTTTCTAGTCATATATATTATATTAAAGTGGAAGTCAATAGAAACTTTAATCAGGAATCCAAATTAAATTCTAACTGAACTCCAATTTTTTGTAAAGTGTCTCTATATTTTGGATGAGCTTTAGTTTGTGCCAAATTTCATCTAATCTCTCATTTTGTGTCAAATGTCTTTACTTGTAGATTCATGAATCTAAACTTAAAACATGTAAAAAAAAAAAAAAAAACTCAATTAAAATTTTATTATACTTCAATGTAAAACTTTGAATGTGTAATGCTTCCAACCTATTGAAAACTATTTTAAGTCTCTAATACTATTTCTACGTCATTCTATTTCGATCCCATTTGAAATCACTTTTAATCTATTTAAAACTTATACAAATTTTCATGAAAAAACTTATTATTAGTTCAAATATAAATTTCAATGAAAAAGTATACAATGTTTTAAAAAATTGTTGCTCATATCTTATTTGAAAAATGCATACATGAAATAAATTTTTTTTTTCCTAATATAAAATAATCAAGAATGGATAATTTGCATGTTCTACCTAATAATATTCTTAGATGGGTTTTTTAAGAGTCGACAAAATATAAGAATAACCATCAATAATATTTAACTTATGTAGGAATTTTAATATGCATTTAATTATGTTTTATTTTTTTTTAAATGTATCTATGCATAAGCATGGGATACAAGTTAGTAAATATTTATAATTAAAAGCAACTTCAAATAAAAAAGAAATACTATCTACATTCTAAAATATAGCATTATAACATGACAAGATCATAAAATAAAATTTAAAGAACAATCTATCTATTTTATTAAATACATTATTGCAACCTCACTAAATAATATAATCTATCATGTGAGAGATTGATTTACAAAAACTAAAGTCTTAAGTTGTTATAAAAATTGATCGTCAATGATTATTTGGCACATTCACAACATTATTGTAGGGGTATTGGGCCAGGGACTCGTTATTTATGTGGATATTGGGCCTGAGGCCCAGTCCGAGGTCGAAAGGTCGTTCGAAGAGGAGTAAACATTGTCAACGGAGTCCGCGTTAGTAAATAAATAAGTTAGTTTTGGTCATAATTGCCTAAGAGGGTGGGCTGAGGATGAATGCCTCCTCGGCTAATAAAGGCCGAGGTCAAGAGAGGTCTACCATTCAGGCGAACATTCTAGGAAGTTCTGTTCGTATGGATAGGCATGGTAGAGACATAGGACAGGGGAAAGTCCTAAAATATTTAAGGAGAAAGTTGTTACCACTGCATTAAATGCACTGCAGCTAACTCTATGGCCACATTAATGTGGAGGTGATACCTGAACAGTGGTTATCAGCCTTACAGCTATTACATGAAGACTTATGGAAGGTGCTAATAAGACAAGTATCAACACCAGCCATCTGGCATGCACGTGGAGGACAAAGATGAAAGGAGAAGAGAGTATAAAAGAAAGAAGAGGCAATGGGAGAAGGAGATCGAGAAATTAATAAAGAAACATTGTAGCAATCAGGAACTAAATTTGTAATCAAACTTAAGAATCATATATAAGAATCAATCTTCTCGGACTTTGCCGAGGACAATTTTCTTCAGTTTAAACTTGTTTATTTTGATCCTTTTTGTGATCTGAATCCATTTTAGTGCTTGACTGATTCATTAAAGCCTAGTCTTTCCAAACCACTCTCTACAAATTCATTGTTTTGGGCTTTTTAGGCCAAAGTCCATCCACCTTTTGGGCTAGGTACTCAAATTAGGTCCTTACAATTAGCGCCGTCTGTGGGGAAGATCACTAAGGTGATAGTGAATGTGACAGTAAACTATGGGAGGATCAGGTCCCCATTAGCAAAAGTCCACGAGGTCCCAACGAGAGGATGATTTCCTTAATCTTAAACACAGGAGAGATCGAAAGAGTAGCGTGCACACTACACATACATGTAGAAGCCACTCTCGAGTTGGAAGTCACGTCTCTCAAGAGCAGAATAATAGAGCCATGCAACTGGAGATCAACCATTTAAAGAAGAAGTTGCACCATGCACGGCGAAAGTAAACCCCCTCTAACTCTGACGTTTCCTCCGATAATGGAGAGGCTGCTAGTTATAGGCAAAGGTCAAGAACCCCACCCAGCGATTCTTTCTCCTATGATGAAGAGCACCATCACAAACATAGGTATAAGAGCTCGCCTCACAAAGGCTTGGGAAATGATGCTATGAGCAAGGCGTTGCATCAGATTTCCAAGTCGTCCTTCACGTGCAAGATTAAAGGGGCAAGACTCCCTCGGCAATTCAATCAACCAACGTTCACCACCTGCAATGGTCGAACGGATCCTGTGGAGCATGTGAGCCATTTCAACCAAAGAATGGCTGTCCATTCCAAGAACAAAGCCTTGATGTGCAAGGTGTTCCCATCCAGTTTGGGACCCGTGGCAATGAGATGGTTCGATGGCTTAGGGGTGGGTTCCATAGATTCCTTCAAGGAGCTTACCCAAGCATTTGGCTCTCGTTTTATTACTTGTAGCAGGGTTCCTCAGCCCTTGGAGACCCTGAAAACATACTCGAACAAATACTGTGAGATGTTCAATGAGATAGATTGTAACTTTGATGACATGACCATCAGTACTTTCAAGGTTGGCCTTTTAGCCGAGCACGGTTTAAGGACGTCTTTAACGAGAAAACCTGTCACTAGTGTGCGCCAACTCATGGACTTGATTGACAATTATAAGAGGGTTGAGGAAGACCAGCAGTAGGGGAAAGGTAAGGTTAAGGTTATCCCTCAAGAGATGAGGGATTTCAGGTCGGACCGATACAATAACAACTGACCTCAAAGAGATTTTGCTAGGCAACCAGGGCTTGCCAATACTCAGGTGGTTAATGCAGTGTTTCGAGAACCAGTACACCAGGTTCTGGAGAAGATCAAGAATGAGCCATTCTTCAAATGGCCAAAAAAGATGGCAAGAAACCCCATGAGGCATAATCAAAACCTTTATTGCCAGTACCACTAGGACTAGGGACACACTACGAAGGACTGTAGAAATTTATGGGATCATCTGGACTAGCTTGTCTGAGAAGGAAAATTAAAGTAGTTTTTGCATCATTCCAGTGGTTTGCAAGGTCAAGCAAACTTAGAACCCCGAAGGGATGCTTCTTCAAGACCTCCTTTAGGAACGATAAATGTCATCTTTGCTGCTCCAGGGAGGACCAGTTCTTGTCCCTCTAGAGTGATTTCTGTGGCTCGGTTGTCTACCGAGGACACTAATCCGAAGCCAAAGAAGGTGAGAGTGGATGTCCAACCGACACTAAGTTTTTTGGACGAGGATAAGACTGGAACCATATAGCCTCATATGATACTTTGGTGGTTACGCTCAGGATTGGGGGGTATGACGTGAAGAGGGTGATGGTGGACCAAGGCAGTGGTGCTGAGATTATGTACCCCGACTTGTACAAGGGGCTAAACTTGAGACCCAAGGACTTAACAGCCTACGATTCTCCTTTGGTGAGTTTTGATGGGAAGGTTGTCATACCGAGGGGTTAGATTAGACTACCTGTATAGGCTGGTTCAGAAGTGGTGGAGGTGGACTTCATCATGGTGGACGCTTATTCCCCCTACACGGCCATTATGGCCAGGCCCTGACTTCATGCCCTAAGAGTTGTCTCTTCTACTCTACACCAGAAGGTGAAATATCCGTCGAAGGGATAGATTAAGGAGATTTTTGGGAGTCAATCCATGGCTAGGTAGTGCCTGGTGGTTGCCATCTTAGTCCTCAGCCTTTGCTGAGACAGATTTATAGCAGTCAAAGTTTCCGGTGTTACTTGTAGATGGGCCAGCCGAGGTTGCGAAATGTGAAGACTTAGAGAAATTTGCTATAGGTGATGACCTGGAGAAGTTTTTCCAAGTCGGAGCTCAGCTACTGCCTCAGGAGAAGGAGGAGCTGGTAGAGTTTCTTAAGAGGAATGTTGATGTGTTCTCTTGGAATGCCTACGAGGCTCTGGGGGTGGATCCGAGTTTCATCTGCCATCATTTGAACGTCAATCCATCTATCACCCCTAGAAAGCAACCACCTCAGCGCTCGTTTACGGATCATTCTGATGTTGTCAGAGATGAGGTGATGAAGCTTAAGCAGGCAGGGGCTATCAAGAAGGTATTCTACCCTGAGTGGCTGGCCAATATTGTGGTGGTGAAGAAGAAGAATGGGAAATGGCGAGTGTGTGTGGACTTCACATATCTAAATAAGACTTGCCCAAAGGATCCCTTCCCTATGCCTAGGATAGACTAGTTGGTGGATGCAACTGTAAGCCATCCTTGGATGAGTTTCTTAGATGCATTTCAAGGATACCACCAGATACCACTGGCCCTAGGTGATTAGGAAAAGACTGCTTTTGTCACTCCCACTGGAAACTACCACTACAAAGTGATGCACTTTGGTTTAAAAAATGCAAGGTCTACCTATCAAAGGATGATGACTAAGATGTTTGAACCACAATTGGGCAAAAGTATTGAGGTCTATATAGACGATATGATGGTGAATAGTAAGGTGGTGTCTGAGCATGTAGAAGACCTCGAAAACATTTTTGAAATTTTAAGGAGACACAAACTGCGACTTAATGCTTCCAAGTGTTCTTTTGGTGTCGGATCAGGGAAGTTTTTGGGTTACATGGTCACACACCGCGGAATTGAAGTCAACCCTGACCAGATTAAGGCCATTAACAATTTGCAACCACCTCGGAATCCCAAAGAGGTCTAGAAGCTAACAAGGATGACTGCTGCTCAAAACCGATTCATCTCTCGGTCAGCAGACAGTTGTAGGCCTTTCTTTCAATTATTGAACAAATGGAAGGAATTTGAATGGACTGAAGAGTGTGTCCTGACTTTCCAACAATTGAAAAAGTATCTTTCTCAGCCACCCATTATGTTCAAGCACGAGGTGGATGAAGTTTTATTTGCCTACATTGCAGTGGCCTCCCATGCGATAAGCTTGGTGATGATAAGGGTTGATAGCGGTGTACAGAGGCCAGTTTATTATGTAAGCAAGTCATTACATGAGGCCGAGGTCCGTTACTTACCACTGGAGAAGGCCATTCTAGCGGTGGTACATGCTACACTTAAACTGCCCTATTACTTCCAGGCGCACACAGTTGTTGTCCTAACTCAGCTTCCGCTCAGAGCTCTACTCCGAAGTGCAAATTACACGGGGAGATCGCTAAATAGGGCACAATCCTAGGAGCTTTTGACATCAAATACATGCCTCGTACCTCTGTCAAGGGTCAAGTCCTCACAGATCTGGTAGCCAAGTTTGCTAAATCCCCATTGGAAGTAGAAGCAGAAAAGCGAGGCATGAATGGAAAATCAGTTGGCATGATCTCCCTACAGGATCCTTTACCCTAGAGAATATACGTTGATGGTGCAGCAAATCAAAGGGGATCCGAAGTGGGGCTAGTTCTAGTATCCTTCGAGAATATTACTATTGAGAAATCATTGAGATTGGACTTCTAGGCCACAAACAATTAGGCTGATTATGAGGCTCTATTGGTGGGAATGGCCATGGTGCAAAAAATGGGCAGAAAGGCAATAGAGATATTCTCGGATTCAAGATTGGTTGTAGGCCAGGTGAAGGAGGAGTTAGAAGCTAGGGACGTGAGAATGCAAGAATATTTAAGCCAGGTTAAGCACTTACAGTCAGGGTTTGAATCTTTTAGTTTGATACATATCCATAGAAGTGGAAATACACATGCAGATTCCTTGGCTACTCTTGCAACCTCCTCGGCACAAGATTTACCTCGGGTCATACTTGTTGAGGACTTGTACAAGCCTGCTATGGTGAGAAAAGGTATGGTTCAGATCCATCAAATCAGGGTAAGGCCAAGCTGGATGGATCCTATAGCGTTATTCCTTAAGGAGGACATCTTGCCCGAGGAAAAGTCAGAAGCAGAAAAGGTGAGAAGAAAGGCTCCTCGGTTTTGGCTGTTTGACGACCAAAAGTTATACAAGCGCTCCTTTTTAGGGCCATACTTGCTGTGTGTACATCCTGAAGCATTAGAGCTACTTTTTGAGGAGCTACATGAGGGAATTTGTGGAAGCCTTACAGGAGGAAGACCTTTGTCTCACCGAGCCCTCACTCAAGGATACTGGTGGTCGGGAATGCAAAAGGAAGTACAGGAATATGTTAAGAAGTGTGACCAATGCCAAAGATTTACACCAAACATTCACCAATCAGGAGTAGTCCTCAATCTTCTGTCTAGCCCTTGGCCATTTGCTCAATGGGGTATGGATATTGTAGGTCCTTTCCCTAAAGTAGTAGGAAATAAGAGGTATTTATTGGTTGGCACAGATTACTTACCAAGTGGGTTGAAGCTGAACCATTGGCTAACATCAGGGATGTAGATGCTAAAAGATTTGTTTGAAAAAATATTGTTACTCAATTTGGCATCCTTCACACCCTCATCTCGGATAATGGCCTGCAGTTTGATAGCAAGGCCTTCCGAGGATACTGTTATGACTTAGGGATTACGAATAGATATTCCACCCCGGCTTACCCCCTAGGGAATGGACAGGTCGAGACTATTAATAAAGTAATAGTGAATGGACTTAAGAAGAGGTTGAATGATGCGAAGAGAAAATGGATGAAAGAGTTATCACACATCCTTTTGACATATCGAACTACGCCTCACAAGTCAATGGGAGAGACGCCATTTTCAATGATGTATGGGGCTAAGGCCATTATTCTTTTGGAGATTGGATTCCCAACACTAAGGATGAGTTATTTCACTCTGAGCAACAATGATGGGCTATTAGGGAAGAGTCTAGACTTAATTAAGGAACAAAGAGAAAACGTGATGGTCTAATTGGCCTATTATCAACACAAGCTTAAGCAAGGGTATGATGCCAATGTGAAGCTGAGACCACTAGCACCAGGAGATTTGGTGTTAAGAAAAGTTTTGGGTACTGCCAAGAACCCAGCCTCGGGAAAGCTGGAGCCTAATTAGGAAGGACCGTATCGCATCACTTCAGTGACAGGAATAGGCACATATTATCTGGAAGATCTAGATGAAAATATTATACTTCGTTCCTAGAATGTAAACAACCTGAGAATGTATTATTATTAATAAAAGCTTCCTTTACTATGTTTTGATTCATTATATTATACGTTTTGCGTTCCATTATTTATCTAAGTATTAAACAAAACCTTAATCATGTCTGGCTCCTCGGACCACATGATTTGGGGAAATTAACACTCTACGGTATCTTTCTAAGTATTAAACAGCACCTTAGACATGTCTGGCTCCTCGGACCACATGCATTGGAAAAATTAATATTTAACGACATCTTTCTCAGTGATTAAACAGAACCTTAATCATGTTTGGCTCCTCAGACCAAATGCTTTGGGGAAATGAACACTCTACGACATCTTTCTAAGTATTAAACAGCACTTTAGATATGTCTGGCTCCTCAGATCACATGCTTTAGGAAAATTAATACTAAATAACATCTTCCTCAGTGATTAAACAAAACCTTAGTCATGCCTAACTCCTCGGACCATATTCTTTGGAAAAATTAACACTCTACAACATCTTTCTAAGTATTAAACAACACCTTATATATGTCTGGCTCCTTGGACCACATGGTTTGGAAAAATTAATACTTAATGACATCTTCCTCAGCGATTAAACAGAACTTTAATCATGCCTGGCTTCTCAGACCACATGCTTTGGGGAAATTAACACTCTACGGTATCTTTCTAAGTATTAAGCAGAACCTTAGTTATACCTGGCTCCTCGGACCACATGCTTTAGGTAAATTAATACTCCTTGACATCTATCTAAGTATCAAACATGACCTTGGTCATGCCTGGCTTCAGGGACCACATATCTTGGGTAAATTGATATCTTTTAATTATTGTTCCAAGTATTAAACAGAACTTTAACTATGCCTAACTCCTCGGACCACATGCTTTGGGTAAATTAATACTTTCTATTAAATTGCTAAGTGTCAAGGCAAAACCCTAGTTATTGCAGACTTTTTGGACTACACATTTAAGGTAAATTAGTCTTCCTTATTGATTACTTTAATGCCAGGTATAATCACTCCAAACATCAATGATTTTCACTGTAATAAGAGTCTCAACTAGATGCCCATGAGCATCATTTAAAGCATTTACAGGCATACCTGTGTCTGTTTAAAAATTTATTATCCCTTTGACCCTATAAACTTGTTAATGAGTAAGGCACATAGTAATTTTAAACCTATATATATGCTGCATTACTTTGTATATATTTAAAATTAGAATTATACTTTGCCGAGATGGTGAACTTAGTAGATTTCACTTGTTTTACTGCTGATCATGTAAGATGGGATAACTTTTCTGTTACTTATGCAGATTGATGAGAAAGGGTTTCACCCCATTATTACATTTATTAAGTATCAAACAAGATAGAAATTATATCAGCACTTGTGTAAGAATCACAGAAATAAGGAAAATATTCATATCTTTCATTAATAATAGACTTAAAGCAAGGAAGCTTGAATACAAAGGGGCAACTTGGTTACAAATTATGAAAACCAAAACATAAGTTGCCAGACAAAGAAAAAAAACTATCTTAAATCTACTTCTTTTTTATTACAATTTTCCCATAAGGTGGGGCCTTGAGTTGCTGGGCTGCAGCCTTCGAGGATCCTTGGTTAGTACCTTTAGGATCACCCTTGGCAGGAATTGGAAGAGTTGTAAGGACAATCTCCATCTTGGGTGCCTCATTTTCTTTAGTGGGATCTTGGGGAACAACCGGGGGCTTGGTGGCATTAGGGCCCACTCCCTTGGTCACCTCGGCCTCTTTTTCATTTACCCCTAGCTGCTCAACCACCTTCGGAGGGCTGCTAGAGGAAGGAAGGGCCTTCTTGGAACTGTTCTTCTCTGGATCGGCCATGTCTGCTGGAATTTCCACTTTGGAGCTGCTGGAGGAGGAGACACGAATAGCTTGAGGGTAGTAGACGTTCTTTGCCTTCCTAAGTATGGAAGAAGCCTCGACTCCAACTTGGTTAAGGGCTTCATTCCATACTTGGAAGCAGTAAGTTCTGCACACCTCAAGGACCTCAGCCTTAAGGGCATCTTCGGTCTCAGCCACTCCGACATCATACCATGTTGTTCCGCCTCCTCCCTTGCCTTTTCAGCCTCTTCCTTAGCCTTCTCAACTTGAGCCTTGGCCTTTTCGACCTCCTCCAGCTTTTGCTTCAAGGCAATAATCTGATCTTTGGAGGAGGCCAGTTGGTCCTCAACATTACGGAGAAGTATTCTTTAGCCCTTGGCTTGCCTCTCCACATTATCCAGGGCAGCGGTGACACTTTTTCTTTCCTTCGCCTCCTCCAGTAGCTTGCTCTTCAGCTCCTAGTTGCTTTTTTCAGCCACATGAAAGGCATACATAGCTGCTATCCTCCTCCCCTCTTCCTCCTTCATTTTTCGATAGGAGTAGTTCACCATCTCCTCAGCCCTAAAGGTGGCTTGGATAGCCTGGAAAGGAAGAGGAATATAGTTTAAAAAAAAAAAAAAAAAAAAACTTAACTTAAAAACTTACTCACCATGGCTAAGTCCCTCTTCAATCCAAGGAAGACTTCATGCTGCCTCATAGACCTGAGGTCAGCCATATCCTTGGGCAGTAGCAGGGATTGTTCCATCGCGTCTGCCACGTACCCAGTTGTGCCCCGCTGGAAGTCTCGGATGGAGGCGTCATTCAGAAGAGCTCCATCTAGCTTTATGCGTGGGGTCCAGATGAGGGCTGCAGCTCGGTGGTCAGCCCTTTTTTCTCCCTCAATGGTTGACCTTGTCTGCATCACTCTGGACTACTTAGCCCCCCTTTGGGGTTCGATCTCTTGGGGAGGTTGGTTCTTCCCAACCTCCACCGTTTCCTTCCCCTTATCCTCCCTTTTCCTATTGTGATCGTCTGGATCAGCTCAGAAGGGTTGGGTGGTTGGAGGAGTGGGGAGCTTGGTATGAGGAACTTTCCTAGAAGCATCTCTCCCCAGCTGAGACAACAACAACTCCTGGAGAGTTGAATTCTGTCTGCGTTGGATACCCATATCACTGGAGGTATTAGTAGCTTCTTGGTAAAGGCTGGATAGGGCTAAGGAAGGAAAGCCACCAGGAGAGGTTTCTGGAGATAAGATTTGGTTGAAGATGTCTAATTCGTCCTCGAAATCAAACACTTCTACCATTTTTTTCTTCTTCTTCTTCTTCCTCCTCTATCAAGGCAGGATGAGAAGAAGTTCCCTCATTGGCTTTATGTTGTGGTGGCTGGGTGACCTTAGGGATGCCCTCTGGTATTGGACCGGTGGCAAGCGTACCTTCTGGGATTGAATCGGTAATGAGGAACCCTGGAGCGGCTACACTAATCCTTTGTAGACGCAGGTCCCTTGCCTTAATTTTGCACTTCTGTACTTAGAAGGCGTTGGAGATCGGAACGTAATCCAAGATCAGGTGAGCAGCCCTTAGTTGTCTGTCTGTGTGGACTAACACTTCAGCCTTCATGATCTTATCCAAGCTTTCTTGATTCACGAGGCTGAAGTTGGGGACGGTAGCATTTTTATCTGCAAAACCATTGAGAAAGAAAAAAAATGTCATCAGTAAAGAACAGTGCAAATTATAGAAAATCTCAGGTACGAACACAGAAGGTGTAGCTTTAAAATAACCATCCTAAGTCTAAAACCCCACCTGGCTGCCCCTCTCTTGTCGGGCAGGGGAGACCATCATGCCATTCCCCTGACACGATCAGGAAGTGTTTTTTCAGGCCTTTGTTGGATTCAGGCAGACATTGAATAAGCTTAACTTCGGGCACCTAGATTTAAGGTAATACCTCTGCCCCTTTAAGTGATAGAGGTTGTAGACCCAATTAATATCGTGGTGCGTAAGCCCTAACCATATCCTCTCATTAAGGGCATCTACAGAACCCAAGATCCTAAACATATGTGGGGCATACTAGGTAGGAGCTAACCTGTGGGCCCTAAGATAATCCCTGGTTATAGCGCCCATGGGGATTCTCATCCCACCCTCTATGAAGGCAATCATTGGGATTACTACCTCTCACTTTTGCCTGTTTTCGTGCCATTATCCCTCTTTACAGTTGTTGGGGACGTTTTTGCGACAAGGGCTGAAAATGCAAGAACGGCCCAAATCTCCCATTGGGTTCTTTAAAAGTGTTTATTGTGGAGAATCAAGCCCAAAATTCCAAATGTATAATGAACAAAAGGCTAATGGTGCTTTGACAAGAGAGAATCACAATTCCACCCCCAAACTTTGGAATTGTGATATTGTTGACTGGCTGAATGGGCTTTTGCTCTGAAGTTTCAGGAATGTGGGTAGAATGTGGTTGGTCTTTTTTTTAATTGAAGAGAGAATTTTATATAGAGTTTGGAGTGTTGCTAATGACTGGTTTTTGAGTAGTAAAAGAGGCTTTTATCCCCTATGATATAATTTAGTGTTTTGGCTTAGGTTGCTTTTGTTTAGGGAAGAGTTTGGTATGCTTTTTTCATAATTTTGGAAATAAAGGGGGTTTGCTTTAATTGGTTGCCTTTTGTTAGACATTTCAGACCATCGGGAGACTCACCTAAGTGAGAGCTAGCAGATAGAGTTGACCAATGAGAGCCAACTATGTTTTAAAGGTAGAAATGGGTTATGACAGAAACTTTAGGCCATAGTCACCTAGAGCATAAAAGCTGTTTTGTGGTGGAGATTTTGGGTACATGACCTCCTCCACGAGCCTAAGGTGCTACTAGTGTCCCTTACCCACTTGGTAGCATGCATGGGTTGAGCTCATGCAAAAGGTCCAAAAGGAACCAACCCATACCCTCCAAACCACACATCCTCAATTTCCTCAATAAGTCACATGGGCTTGGGTCATGCTTAAAAGAATAAAATGAACCATAATACATGAATTGGGATTGTAAAAAAAATGTGTCACAAAAATGGGTATCAACATTAGCCCCTCGAGCACGCGTGGCGCTTGCGGCATGTGTATGAGTAGTTGATGTTTCCCATTGCTTGTAAATGTTGCGGATTTGGGAATTAATTTTTCCCAACTACTCTTTTTTTTTTTTTTTGTTGAGATGATACTAGTTGATGAAGCCAATTTGTAGAGATGTCGTGGTCATGAGTCCAAGAAAGTCGAGTTGTAACCAAGTGATAGGTCCAACATGAAATGCTCCTTGATTTTTATGTCCACATGTAGCTTTAGATTTTTTTTTTCTTCATTAGTCTTTCTTTTCATACTTGCAATGGTAACTTTAGCATTTACCATAGGAACTTTCACTTCCTTGACACCTTGGTGACTTTGGCTTTCCTCCTTCGTATCCTTTGACTTTCATACTACATAGGTGGCTTTAGCATTTCTTCTATTAAAGCCTTGGACTTTCACGCCACTTACTTGCTTTAGTTTTGCATCAGGTAACTTTTCTTTCATTTAGGATTGGAAAAAGTTTCTCTGCAACCTAGATTGGAGGAACTCTCTCCAACCTGTGACGTGTCTGCATCAGAGAGTGACACCTGTCCAACCCCACTAAAGCTGAAATTCAAGAAGTAACTCCCTTTAACTCAAACGTTAGACCACTTTTCCATATATTTTTTTATTAAAAAAAAAAAATTTCACCATCATCACCTAAACAAACACTCTATCCTTTCTCTCTCCTTCAACGCAAATCCCTTCTCCATCTTCCTCCTTTGTTCCAGACCCTTTTTCCCTTTTTTCAATTGTTTTCAATCCCAACTAATACTCCCTCCACCGGTCCCCCTGATCTATCTATTGTTTCCAATTGTCCCACCCATCAACCACTCTCCACCATTCCACCCATCAAATCCCTTCCCTCTCTATTGGCACTACTCCCTCCAAACCTCTCTCATTTCGCCGTTCCCATCCCCCACCCACACTGTCGCCGTCGAGAACTACTCCTCCAAACCCTTCTTTTTATGGCAATCCTTGTGTGATAAAGATAATAATTTTTGCGGGTTATATCTATGACAAAGACAAAGACAATTCTTTTTGCAGTTACCTCCATGACGAAGATGTATGATTTCGTTCGCGGTAATCTCTATGACGAAGACAAAGACAACTGCCCAACCTTTTTTGAGGTTTGTTTTCCATTAACAAATTTGAGATTTTTAATTTTTTATGCGTGGTTTTGTTATTTTCATTATTGTTCATTGTTTGTGATTCATTTTCAAAGTTTGAACATTGGAGCTTGCCTAATTTTAGTTCAGTTTTGTAGCCTCGAGTACTGGTGGAATTGTGTCTACTGATGTTGTATTATTTATTTAATTTTCCTTAGTTATTGTTGGTAGTGATTACCAGTGGTAGTAGTTTTGTTGTAGCTAAACTTTGATTACCAGTGGTCGTTTGGTAGGGATACTAGATGTTGTGAAGGAGGGTGGCAGGATTCTTGGAGGAGGATTTAATAGTGGAGTTTTAAGTTGTCAGCCAACCATTGTACAGGGGAGTTCCTTGCTTGCTGGGTGGGTTTTTGGGAAGGATTTTACATTCTTTTGTTATAGCAGAAATGATAAACCAATACCCCCAGTTACTGCATAATTCAGAGCAGACTTGGGGGAATGGTTTCAAAGTTTAAACTCATGCTCAAGTAGAATGTGGATTTTCATAGTTTGTAGGTAGGCATCAAAATTGTGATGTTTTAATTAGTACTTTGATAAAAAATAAAAAAATTAATGTATGTAATTGCATTATGTGCTTTCTATGCAATGATTGAATGGGGAACCAAAATGCAATTGGCTGTTATGTTTGGATGGCTTAGTTGAAATCCATAGTCCTTTATCTGTCAATTTGTGAAGCTTTGTACTTTGTATTTTGAAAGGCAAAGTTGCTGCACTTTTTCTTAATAGTAGCTCTTAGGTTTGCAGCTGAAGAGGCTGAATTTGGTCTTGAGATGGGCCTGACGGTTATCTGCTGTGGTCCAATAGAGGACGGGCCCATTATCACCAAATCTATGGGAAAGAGTCTAATATGAAGTATCAGCAGGTCCGAGGCCCATGAGGAAGGCAGAAAGGCCCTTGGTATGTGATACTTGCGACACACTCCACAGAGTCCTATAAGGAAAGGATTCCGCAATCTATGCTCATAAGGATTCCTATAAGAAAAAGACTTCTACTCTAAGGAAGAGAGGTCCACCCTCTACCACTATAAAAGCCCCAATACCCTCACAAATCGAGGTACGCATATTTTACCCTCTCTAGCACTCTAGAGTTGTGAGAATATTTCTGACTTAACCTTCAAAGGGTGTTTGGCCGGCACCACACCGATGCTCTCTACTAGGTTTCTTTTTCTGTGTTGTGCAGATTCACATTCGAGCGCGTAGGTATCGTGTGGCTCACTGGTGAATTTCTCAGCATCATCAGTTGGCGCCGTCTGTGGGAAAACTCGAAGTCGAGATTTATAAGCCATATTATCATTTCTCGGACTAAAGGGTTGCATGGTACTCACTCGCTCGATGGTAACTACTAACAACGTTCAAGGAGACGAACCACCCACGACTGCCCTCGAGAGACAAGTTCGGACTCTCAGTGCCACTGTGGAACATCTCACCAAACAAAACCACGACTTAGAAGAACAGCTGCGTCAGAAGAATACGGCACCGAATAACCAATAAGAAGATCAGGAAGGGACCAGCGCTCCAAGGAAAAATCAGGAGAAACCTGAAGGCAGCCACGCCCCAAGCAAACCAGAAAGGCAGAACTTGAGCATGCCATCCCTCACGGATGCGACCCTACCGCATATTATAACAGAGATGCAGGCGATGAGGGAACAGATGGAGGTTATGATGAACGCGCTTAAGGGGTGAGTTTCCAGTGATCTTGACGATCTAGTCAACCGCACCGACTCGCCTTTCACTGCGGTCGTGAACTCTTTCCCCTTGCCCCACAAATTTCGCATGCCTCATATAGACAGCTATGACGGAGTGAAGGACCCTTTGGACCATCTAGAAACTTTCAAAACCCCAATGCACCTTTAGGGAGTAGCAGACGAGATCATGTGCAGGGCCTTCCCCACCATGCTCAAAGGCCCCGCGAGGGTATGGTTCAGCTGACTGACGTTAAACTCCATCAGCACCTTCAAGGAGCTGAGCGCTCAGTTCACTACGCACTTTATTGGAGGGCATAGGTATAAGAAGTCCACAGCCTGTTTGATGAGTATCAAGCAACGGGAGGACGAGACACTGAGGACCTACATAACGCGCTTTAATAAAGAAGCGCTCTCAATAAACGAAGCCGACGACAAAATCCGGGTGGCGGCCTTCACGAACGGATTGCGGAAGGGCAAGTTTCTATTCTCTTTATACAAGAATAACCCTAAGACCATGTCAGAAGTACTCTACAGGGCAACCAAATACATGAATGCTGAAGACGCATTGCAGGCCCGAGATGAGAAACCAAGGAAAAGGGAGCGGCAGGAAGACGAACGACGGGACCAAAGGTCGAAGAGGCCTAGAACGGGAGACAGAAGGGATGAGCGGCGCTCTAGGCCACCAAGGGGGAGGTTCACGAACTTCACCCCATTGACTACTCCGATAGAACAAGTCCTAATGCAAATCAAGGACGAAGGTGCCCTAACCTTCCCAGGAAAGCTGAAAGGAGATCATAGCAAAAGGTCATGAGATAAATATTGCCGTTTCCACCGCGATCACGGCCACAATACTGCAGATTGCTATGACTTGAAGCAGCAGATAGAGGCCCTTATTAGACAGGGGAAATTACAAAAGTTCGTCAGAAAGGAGAGGACGGACCAGCCACCTCAAGAGCAGCAACCCCAAAGGGATAACGAGCGTCCTAGACCCCCAATCGGAGACATAAGGATGATTGTAGGGGGACCATCAACCACCGGGTCGTCCAAGAAGGGCCGAAAAACTTACCTCCGAATGATCCACAACGTCCAACTAATAGGTTCAGCACAAAAGATAGTACGGAGAGATAGCCCAGTTATCGGATTCACAGAGGAAGATGCACGACGTCTTCACCACCCACATGACGACGCATTAGTGGTCACTCTACAGATGGGAGAGTATAACATGCACAAAGTGTTGGTGGACAACGGTAGCTCAGTGGACATTCTCTATTACCCCGCATTCCAACAAATGAAAATTGACAGGGATCGGCTAACACCAACAAATGCTCCATTGGTTGGCTTCGGAGGAACAAGAGTGTTTCCACTAGGTGTGGTCACACTTTCGGTGACGGTAGGGGATTACCCCCAACAGATCACACAAGATGTGACGTTTGTTGTGGTTGACTGTTCATCTGCATACAACCCTATCATCGGACGACCTACCCTTAATGCATGGAAGGCTGCAACATCAACCTACCACCTGATGATCAAATTCCCTACAGAATACGGGATTGGTGAATTACGAGGGAGCCAGGTGGCCACCCGTGAGTGCTACGTCGCCATGTTAGAGATGGAGGACCAGCAGCAAACCATGTGCATAGAGGACACATGGACGACAGCAGAGCCGGTGGAGGAAATAAAGGAAATAATCCTTGATGAATCAAAACCTGAACGGACTACCAGAGTGGGGACAATGGCTAGCTAGACAATCCGTCAAGCCCTCATAGCCTTTCTAAGAATGAATCAAGATGTGTTCGCTTGGAGCCACGAAAACATGCCAGGAATCGAAAGCTCGGTCATAGCTCATAGGCTGAATGTAAATCCATCATTCTCGCCAATCAGACAGAAAAAGCGAGTGTTTGCACAGGAACTAGACAAGGCAATAGCGGAAGAAGTGAAGAAGCTGCTAGAAGCGGACTTCATCCGAGAAGTCTACTACCCCGACTGGCTGGCGAACGTAGTGATGGTCAAAAAAGCTAACGAAAAATGGCGAATATGCATCGATTTCACGTACCTCAACAAAGCATGCCCAAAGGACAGTTACCCACTGCCCCGGATAGATACCCTGGTTGACTCCACGGCCAGACACCAGCTCCTGAGCTTCATGGATGCTTTCTCGGGCTATAATCAAATTAAAATGGACGAAGCTGACTAGGAGAAAACCTCTTTTGTCACAAGCCAAAGGCTCTTTTGTTACAAAGTGATGCCGTTTGGACTCAAGAACGCAGGCGTAACATACCAAAGACTGATGAACAAAATGTTCGCACACCAGATCGGCAGGAACGTGCAAGTTTATGTCGACGACATGCTTGTAAAGAGCCTACTTGAAGATGATCACCTCAAAGACCTCTAGGAGACTTTCGATACTCTTCGCTCGTATAATATGAAGCTTAATCCAACTAAGTGCGCGTTTGGGGTAACGGCAGGAAAGTTCTTATGGTTTATGGTATCATACAGAGGGATAGAGGTTAATCCAGAAAAGATTCGAGCC
The DNA here is from genome assembly GCA_032727855.1 of Quercus ilex subsp. ballota. Lineage (NCBI taxonomy): Eukaryota > Viridiplantae > Streptophyta > Magnoliopsida > Fagales > Fagaceae > Quercus > Quercus ilex. The sequence continues at coordinate 32,675,680 of CM064909.1, forward strand.
ATCATGGAGTTGGAACCACTAAAGACGATCAAAGACGTGCAAAGACTGAACGGCAAAATTGCCGCCCTGAACAGGTTTGTCTCGAAAGCGACGGACAAATGTCTACCATTCTTCAGAATACTAAGAAAGTCGTTCGAATGGACGGAAGAATGCCAGAAGTCCTTTGAAGAATTAAAGAGGTACCTCACATCCCCGCCATTGCTCAGCCCCTCCAGACCAGGAGAAGAACTCTACCTCTACTTAGCTGTTTCAAAAGCGGCGGTCAGCGCGGCATTAGTAAGAGAGGAAGACGGATCCCAAAAACCCGTTTACTTTACAAGTCGGGCGTTTCGAGGAGCAGAAGAAAGGTATCCGCCAATAGAGAAGATGGCCTTCGCATTGATAACAGTGGCAAGAAAACTAAAGCCGTATTTCCAAGCCCATACTATCATAGTCCTGACGAACCAACCCCTAAGAAAAGCCTTAGGTAGCCCCGAGGTAGCTGGACGAATGGCTTTGTGGGCAATTGAGATGAGTGAATTTGACATACAATATCGCCCACGAACTGCAATCAAAGGGCAAGCTGTGGCTGACTTCATTGCAGAATTCGCATAATTGGAGGACAAGGAAAAGAAGGTAGCCGCGCAATGGAGCATCCACACGGACGGATCGTCAAACAAAAAGGCTGGAGGAGCTGGTATAGTCATCCAAACCCCAGAAGGAGATAAAATCGAGTGCATGATCTGACTCGACTTCCCCACTGTTAGGACATATGTGTGTTCACTTATTAAGAACATATGTCACTTATTTATGTAAATTGGCTAATCCTTTTGACAAAACGCACTCTACTTGTAATTGGGTAGTTCTAGGTGTTTTTAATACTTTAAGAAACAAGGTTTCAAGATCAAGTGTTGAAGTCATCAAGTCTGTCCAAGAAAAAGCAAGCTGAAGTGTAAGTTCATTAATTCTCGACACCTGCTCGATAGCTACCTCGACACCTGCTATCTGTTGAGAATTACAAAATCAGTTTTTCTGATTTGATTTCTTTGGGATCCGTGAATATGCTTTTGGGCCTTCTTTTCTTCTAACCCTAAACATATAAAAGGATTGTTTTAAGAGCCGTCAAATTGTACACAAGTTGCAAAAGCATTGAGCAATTTTTGTTTAAGCAAATTGTGATCAAAAGACGAAGTTCTTAACCTAGTTCATCTTCTCTCAAGAAGTTGCTGTGTATTTGCACCATAGGGTTTTGTAACCAAGCATCTTCCTGATCTTCATTGTGTATGATGAACTGAAGAACTTTGCAGCCAACCTCTCCTTCTTAGTTGGTGTTTGAAGTCGCGTACTGGGATCCGTGCATTGGTTAGTCACGTACTTGGGAGCCGTGCATCAAAGGTGGAAATTGTCACTACAGATCAAGTCCAATTGGGTATTGGGGTAAGGGTTCAACTGTAGGTTGGTAAGGTACTTGGGATTCCTTTACTTGTAACCGCTTGATTTGATAATAGTGGAGTTTCGGGAGTGGTGACTTGAAAATCACCCGGTGGGGTTTTTGCCGTTAGGGTTTTCCCCATTCGTAAACAAATCACCGTGTTATTTAATTTTCGCTGCATATTTAGTTGTTTGGTGATTTGTTTTTGCTTCCACGTATTTGCATGTTAAATTAATTAATTAATAACTTGGCTAATTAATTAATTGATTTTATCACAAGGAGTCATTCAATTTGTGGTCTATCAAGTGGTATCAGAGCAGGCACACTCTGATTAGGTTTAATCTTTGCTGTGTTGATCCATTGACCCCTGTTTGTCATGGATAGAGGACAATCTTTAATCATACCTCCTTTATTTGATGGCACTAACTATGCATACTAGAAAGTACGCATGAGAGCTTTCTTGCAGTCTTTAGATGAGAAGGTGTGGCAAGCTGTAGAGATTGACTGGACTAAGCCAAAAGAAGAACCGGCCGATTGGGATGATGCTAAGATCAAGGCAACTAACTTCAACAGCAGAGCGCTAAATGCCTTATTTAGCGCAGTCACCAATGAGGAGTTCAAGAAGATATCCTCAACTAAAACTGCTAAGGAGGCTTGGACCATCCTCCAGACAACCTATGAAGGAACAAAGGCTGTCAAAGATTCAAAACTTCAGAGGCTCACTACAAGCTTTGAAAAAATTAAGATGAAGGAGGATGAGTCGTTTGATGAGTTCTATGCCAAGCTCAAGGACATAGTGAACTCAACCTTCAATCTTAGGGAAACCATCCCTGAACCCAAGATTATAAGGAAGGTGCTCAGATCTCTACCTGAGAGATTTCATGCCAAGATTACGGCAATTGAGGAATCAAAGGATATAGACAAGATTCCTTTGACTGAGCTAGTTGGAAACTTGCAAACCTATGAGATAGGGTTATCTAGGATTGGCAAGTCAAGTAAAGGCAAAAGCATGGCCTTAAAGGCAAAGAGCAGTGACACAGATGAGTCTTTTGATGATGAAGATTCTAAGATGAAGTCCTACATTACCCGGCAGTTCAAGAAGTTTATGAAGAATGCCAATGGAAGGAGCTTCGACAAGGACCGCAGGCAGTTCAGTTCTTCTCAGTTTAAAAGTCAAGACAAAGGGAAGGACCGCAGACACCTGTATGCTTCGGCATAGCAAAAGTGCAGTGTCATAGACACCTGTATGCTTCGACATAGCAAAGCAAAAGTGCAATGTCAAAGACATCCGTATGCTTCGGCATAGCAAAAGTGCAATGTCTATGCTTAACATGTTGGGTATTTCTTTTCTCTCTTTTTATGCTCATGCATGATATGCTTAAAAGAAAATATGCAAAGAAAATAAAAAGCAAAAAGATTAAAATGCTTTAAATATGATTGCAAGCGTGTTTTTTAGGAGATGTGGGAGTTATAGGATGTACCTCAAAGGTGATAGTCTCCATCAAACAGTTATGATTGTGTGTGAGTTAAAGTTATTTTTTCATATCTCAGATCGTCATAACTTGTATACACATATGCAATCTTGCGATGTTTTTCACACACAACACGCAATATTCTTTGCTACTCTTGATACATGTGTAGGTACAATGTGATTTGGCCATTATAAGTGTTTACATATGCTAATGTATGCTCACTAAACTGTCTTGACTTGTTTTTGAAATATAAAATTGGTTAGACTTGTTTAGTGTGTGTGCGTGTTTTTGAAGATCCATGTGCTTAAAATTATGTTGAGAGATGATTTTGAGAGCTTAATATGTTGAGTGGATCATTGGTTGAGGTGCTTGTTGGATTGCATTCATGTCTGTGTTTTTTACTTCTCGAAAAACTGCTTTTCACTGTTGTCTTGACACCTCCTCGATACCTGGTCATCTGTCGAGCTTCTCATGCATTTTCTAATCGCAATCTCGACACCTGGTGGATCGATCGAGAAATCTTCTGTCTTCTCGATACCTTCTCGATCGATCGAGCTTCTTATATCTGAAATTGGTCTTGCACCTCGACACCTCTCAATACCTTCAGCTGTCGAAGGCAAATTTCTCAACACCTTCCTCGATAGCTTACTCGATACCTCTCGACACCTCAGCTGTCGAGAATTACTGAAGTGTCTGTAAAAGGTCAGTCGCGATTTTCCTCTCATTCTATCGATCTCTCTCGATCTATCCGAAGACTTTTCACCTCCCAACCAAGTTTCTCTCACTCAAATCTTCATCATTTTTGGTCTTCCCTTGATTTCCATCACCTGGTATGTTCATTTTCCCTTTTTCATGCATTTCATGTTTTGAAACCTAGGTTTTGGGATTTTTTGAAATTTTTGGGGTTTTTCAAAATTGATGAGTTTTTCTTCAAATTTTGGGTTGGGTTTGCACTTAAATGTTTTCAAAATGTCATACATTGCATTTCATGTGCATTAGAATGGTATTTACATGCATTTAGATGTGTGCTCTATGTTTGTGTGCTGTTAGGATTGGATTGGGCTGAGCCTATGATGTTTTTTCCTTTGCATGTCACATGTACATGCATTCCCATGCATACGTACTTGTTGTTCAATATATTTGATCTATTTGAACTGTGTTGGGACTTTTCTGATTGTCTCCCTCTCTATCTCTTTCTCATTCTTTTACGTTAGTAGTGTCTATGGCACCCAAACGTAAATCCACTCCTGCTTGGAACCCTCTGCGTTCTGGAGCTTCCTCTTCTTCTGACTCTGCTCCTCTTAACCTTCGGTTCCGTGATGGAGATCCCCACAAGGCATTTTCGGAGAACTTTTCTCTACGAGGTGTTCATTATGAACGCCAAGTCATTCTGGCGGACTTCGCCGACACTGACCTTCCTTCTGTCATTCACAGTAGGGGATGAGAGTCACTGTGTGACGTCCCGGTCACTTGCCCTCTCGTGCTGATACAGGAGTTTTACTCCAACATGCACGAGATAGATCGTTCAGTACCTTTCTTTTTCACTCGCGTTCGAGGTACGCGCATTCCTGTCACACCGCAGCTAGTTGCGGATGTGCTTAGGGTACCTAGGATAGATTTTCCTGACTATCCTTCCTGTGAGCGTCTGAGGACTGTGTCCAAAGATGAGCTCATCTCTGCCTTTTGTGAGTGCCTTGCTGATTGGGGTGAACATCAGTACACATCATGTAGGCCTTTTGCTAAAGGTCCTAGATTTCTTAACATGGTGATGACTTTTGTACTCCATCCACTCTCTCACTACAACTCTATCACAGAGCCTCGTGCTCGATTTTTGCTATCACTTCTAGAGCATCTTACTATAGATTTTCCTTCTCATTTCATCATTTCTATTATAGATGTCCATCTAGATTCGGTGTCCCGTGATAAGCTCATCTTTCCTTCCGCTATCACAAGAATCTTACGCCATTTTTCTATCCCTTTTCCTGTGTCCGACCACTTCACTCACATTTGTGCCATAGATGCCGCTACCGTAAAACGTAGTGAGGCTCAGTTTAGATCGTGACAGACAGATGCCACTCCTCCCTCCCGTTCAGCTCCGTCCAGATCAGCTCCATCTAGATCCGCTCCATCTACATCTGCTCCTTCTTCCTCTAAGGGCGATGTATCTCTTGGAGATATTATGGCACAGCTGCAGCGCATGGACACTCGCCTTGATACACTCTCCGCTGAGTTGTATCAGGTGAATGTTCGTGTTGGTCGTATTGCACGACGGCAGGCGACCATGGGTGGTTTTGCTCCAGAGGCTACTCCTTTACCACCTACTCCAGCAGCTTCAAATTCTGAGGATGATGAGGATGATGATGGGGATGCTAACTTTACTGATGAGATGTCTACATGACACTCTACCCTTTGTCACTCGTGACAAAAAGGGGGAGTAGTTTTGGGATTATGAGAGTAGTCATCTTAGGGGGAGAGTTAGTATAGGACATTTTGATAGGGGGAGTGTTGATATTTTTGAGGGATGTAGTGAGGTTTTGATGTATCTTTTCTTTTCTATTCTTTATAGATACATTGATCTTGTATATGAGGTCTTTTAACCAGTTTTACATACATTGTACTTATTTTCTATATATGTGGATGTATGTTTCTTTCGCCTCTCTCTTCATGTGTTGTTTCTTCTTTATCTTTATACACATGTTCTTTATACTTGTATGCAATCTATTTATTTTTGTTTCACACAAGATGTCTTGATGAGTTTTGTTTAAAGTGTTTCAGAAATAAAGGTTATCAAAGTCTACTTGCCATAAACTCTTTTCTTGCAAAGTTTTTCAAGAGTTTGTGTTAGGATAGATTTTATTGTATTCAACAGGTGAATATGAGTTGAGTGATTTATGACTTCTCTCATATGCTCATTTGTTTGTTGTGGTTTTGTCACGGATTGCCAAAGGGGGAGATTGTTAGGACATATGTGTGTTTACTTGTTAAGAACATATGTCACTTATTTATGTAAATTGGCTAATCCTTTTGACAAAACGCACTCTACTTGTAATTGGGTAGTTCTAGGTGTTTTTAATACTTTAAGAAACAAGGTTTCAAGATCAAGTGTTGAAGTCATCAAGTCTGTCCAAGAAAAAGCAAGCTGAAGTGCAAGTTCATTAATTCTCGATACCTGCTCGATAGCTACCTCGACACCTGCTATCTGTCGAGAATTACAAAATCAGTTTTTCTGATTTGATTTCCTTAGGATCCGTGAATATGCTTTTGGGCCTTCTTTTCTTCTAACCCTAAACATATAAAAGGATTGTTTTAAGAGCCGTCAAATTGTACACAAGTTGCAAAAACATTGAGCAATCTTTGTTCAAGCAAATTGTGATCAAAAGACGAAGTTCTTAACCTAGTTCATCTTCTCTCAAGAAGTTGCTGTGTATTTGCACCATAGGGTTTTGTAACCAAGCATCTTCCTGATCTTCATTGTGTATGATGAACTGAAGAACTTTGCAGTCAACCTCTCCTTCTTAGTTGGTGTTTGAAGTCGCGTACTGGGATCCGCGCATTGGTTAGTCACGTACTTGGGAGCCATGCATCAAAGGTGGAAATTGTCACTACAGATCAAGTCCAATTGGGTATTGGGATAAGGGTTCAACTGTAGGTTGGTAAGGTACTTGGGATTCCTTTACTTGTAATCGCTTGATGATAATAGTGGAGTTTCGGGAGTGGTGACCTGAAAATCACCCGGTGGGGTTTTTGCCGTTAGGGTTTTCCCCATTCATAAACAAATCACCGTGTTATTTAATTTTCGCTGCATATTTAGTTGTTTGGTGATTTGTTTGTGCTTCCACGTATTTGCATGTTAAATTGATTAATTAATAACTTGGCTAATTAATTAATTGATTTTATATCACAAGGGGTCATTCAGTTTGTGGCCTATCACCCACGACCAACAACAAGGCCGAATATGAAGCGCTGGTAGCGAGACTGGACCTCGTAAGAGCAGCAGGTGCTATAAACGTAGTCGTACACTACGACTCCCAGGTTGTAATACTTCACATTGACGGAGGATACGAATGCAAAAGTGAGAGGATGAAGAAGTACCTGGAGGAAGTGAAGAATCGGATCGGCAACCTCGAAGTAAAATTCGTCCAAATCCCAAGGGAAGAAAACGAGTGCGCCGACCGTCTGGGAAAAGCAGCCTTGGCGGAACTTATGCTCGTTCCTGAACAGGTATTATCATTCGAACAACACTCCTCGCTTATTAATGACAGAACAAACATACAAGAAGTCAGTTCTGGGGACAATTGGACTACGCCATTAATGGCGTACCTAAGATCAGGCACTCTGCCGAATGAGAAAGACGCAGCGAGGAAGCTAAAAGTACGAGCCTCACGGTTTGTGTTGATCAAAGATATCTTATACAAAAGAGGATTCTCCCGACCATACCTAAGATGCTTGAGCAGCGAGAAAGCAGACTACGTGATGAGAGAAGTTCACGAGGGTATTTGCGGAAACCACTCAGGGGCGCGATCCTTAGTGCACAAATTGGTCCGAGCAGGGTACTATTGGCCTACAATGCAAAAGGATGTGCAAGCTTACATCAAAGCTTGCGACAAATGTCAGAGGTTCAGTAATCTAATCCGGCAACCAACCGAAGAGCTGACACATATGACGGCCCCTTGGCCCTTTGCCCAATAGGAATTAGACATCATGGGCCCCTTCCCGACAACACTAAGGCAACTAAAATTTCTTGTAGTCGATATCGACTACTTCACCAAGTGGGTGGAAGCAGAGGCCCTAGCCACTATCACAGAGAAGAACATTTGAAACTTTGTGTGGAGGAATATTATCTGTAGGTACGGGATACCAAGAGTGCTTGTCTCCGACAATGGAAAACAATTCGACAACAATGCATTTAGGGACTTCTGTTCGGAGCTGGGTATGAAGAATCATTACTCTTCGCCCGCTCACCCACAGGCCAATGGACAAGTCGAGGTCACGAACCGGTCCTTGCTCAAGATAATTAAGACCCGACTTGAGGGGGCAAAGGGCATCTGGCCTGACGAACTGCCAAGCGTCTTATGGGCATATCGTACTACAGTAAGAACACCTACAGGAGAAACACCTTTCAGGCTAGCATACGGAAGTTATGCTGTCATCCCTGCGGAGGTAGGGCTTACGAGCTATCGGGTGGAGAACTACAAGGAGGACAGAAACGAAGAAGCCATACGGCTTCAACTTGACTTGGTGGATGAGGTCTGGGCTACAGCGGAGCAAAGGATGGCACGATATCAGAACCTCATGGCAAAGTACTACAACTCCAATGTCAGACACAAGGACTTCCAGGTCGGAGATCTTGTGCTACGGAAGGTAATGGGAACTGCTAGAGATCCTTCGCAAGGAAAACTCGGCCCCAACTGGGAAGGACCATACAGGATCTCATCTTGGCAAAAGAAAGGAACCTACCACCTCGAAACTCCGGACAGACAGAAGCTTCAACACCCTTGGAACACGGAGCACCTTCGGAGATACTACCAGTAGAGACGACATGAAGAGCATCAATTCTCCCCCAACTTCCAGTTTATTACTTGGTTTTTAGTGGCTTTTGCTTCAAACAATTTTTTCTCCATTTTTTAGTTTTTACTTCAAACAATTCTACAAGTACATTTTTAAGCCCAAGGGGGCAGGTACCCTTTTTCTTCTGCATGGTTTTCTTTCAATAACAGAAGTATTCAGACACTACTATGTTTCCTGCTTAATCAAACCAAGTCCACAAGTTGGACAGATCATCCCAAGAGGATGAAAATCCCAAGTCCCGTAGAGGACGGATAAAACATAGTCCACAAGTTGGATAGATCATCCCAAGAAGATGAAAATCCCAAGTCCTATAGAGGACAGATAAATCTTAGTCCATAAGTTGGATGGATCATCCCAAGAGGATGAAAATCCCAAGTCCCATAGACGACGGATAAATCTTAGTCCACAAATTGGACGGGTCATCTCAAGAGGATGAAAATCCCAAGTCCCATAGAGGACGGATAAATCTTAGTCCACAAGTTGGACGGATCATCCCAAGAGGATGAAAATCCCAAGTCCCGTAGAGGACGGATAAAACATAGTCCACAAGTTGGACGGATCATCCCAAGAGGATGAAAATCCCCAGTCCCATAAAGGACGGATAAAATTTTTTTTTCGAAAAAGTCCATACTATGGACGGATCAAACTCAGTCCACAAGATGGAAGGATCATCCCCAAAAGATGGACTTTTTCACATCTTGCTGCAAAGCGGACGGATCATCCCAAAGGAGGATCTTATTTACGAAATCCACAAGTAGACAGATACAATTCAACAAAGTGGACGAGTAAACCAAAATGAGTAATAATAATATCCGCGAAATCAATTTAGACAGACAAAAAATATTATGTAACAAAGCAGACGGATCCCACAAAGTCCATAAAGAAAACTGGATTATACAAAATTCCACAAAATGGACGGTTGTTACTTTGTCCAAACATGGACGGGTATTGGGCCCTCAAAATAGATAGTCCTTGTAAGCTTCCTAAGTCCCTAAACATGGACGGATACAAGACAAGGTCCCCTTGACCTACTTGTCCTACCACGGTAGTAAATTTACGAAATCACATCCAGAGGACAACACCTGTCTAAACCCGTCCATGTGAACGGTGTCATTCAAAAATCAAACTTTAAAGTAATGTGAACGGATGAATTCCACCCAACGGAGTATGTCAAACCACTTTTTAAATTAAAAAGAGCAAAGTTAAACAGAGTACATACCCAAAAATAAAAAGTGTTTACAAAAGATGGAAACATGACGGAGTCATGAATTGTTTTCCAAATATTTTACAGAAACATAAGAACTAAATAAAATTAAAATTACCCTACGACGGGGGCTTCCTTCTCTTCACAACGACGGGATGGACCATATTTTGGATCACTTTCAACCACAACCTGGTCGAGAGGGCCGTCGGGGGGAGCTTTCTCGCCGAAGATTTCGTCCGTATCCTCAAATTGAGTAGGTTGAACGGACGTTTGCTCTGCAGCGTTGATACTGATAGACAACAAGTCCAGCTGAGGATGTAGAACCCTCACCTGACGGATGGCCTCGTCAAAACCGTCGGCATATGAAACTCCCAATTCGGACAGGAGGGCGTCAGAATCACAATACTCCAGCACAGCAACTTCCCTGGCCTGACGGAGTGCTTCTTCCTTCTTCTCAACAACCTTCTTCAGTTGCTCTGTCACCTCAAGGTACTGGTCTCGCGCCTCCTCGGCCATCCTAAGCTTCTTGTCTTGGATCACCTTCTAGGCCCGAAGCTCGGCCAGCTCGTTCTCCGTCGCCTTTGCCTTCTCTCGTATGCGGCCTAAGGTCGTCTCATGGTTTAAACACCGTCCAAACAGACCCTTCATCATGACCATGGCCTAATCAATGGGATAAATTAGTCTCAAGCAGAGGCAAATGAATAGACAGATAAGAAATAGGAGGACAAAGTTACCTGGGCGATGCTAAACAACCCCGTCTCACCCATCGCTTCCGTCGAGTGATTACCCAGATCCTCATAGTCCTCAGAGGTCATGATGGACGAAAGTTGTTCCAAGGCGTACTTAGGGTCGTCTTCTTCTGGCTTGAAGACGGACCCTTCATAAGGCCCTTACCTGCCCCATATTTGGCTGGGGTGACGGCCTTAGCACCCTCCGCCATAAGCCTTACGACGGGTTCCAAAGGAATCTTGGGCTTCTTGGGAGGACGGTCTCCTTTGGCAAGCTACTTTTTCTTTGCTGACGGATTGGTGGCACCCGTCTCCTTGGGATCAGCATCACCCGTCCCCCTGTTCTTGGCAGTATTTGCCCTGATAATCGACCTTCTTTTTGCATCGTCCATTTCTGTGAAGGTAAACGGACAAAGTTAATTTCTTTAAGTATAACAATAATGGGTCAAACACATTTTGGAACGACAGACTTACGTTGACGGATCCGATTTTCATACTTAATCGCCGGTTTTGATGGTTTTGGACCGTCACAGTACCAATGGATTGTGTTGAGATTGACCAACTTTGCCCAGGTCCTTTCCTCCGGCGTGGTTTTCTTAAAAATCTTCTCCAAAAAACTGTACTCCTCAAGGTTAACTTGTGGACGCCGTCGTACTGCAAAGAAGAGGACGGTTAAAACCTATTAAACTGAACAGATATGGAAATCTTTACATATTGAGACGGATACATACCAGCTTGAGGCAATATGCCCCAAGTAGTGTCGACGGGCATGTGATCCGTCTCCCCTGGACGACACATCCACTCGTCACCCTCTAAGAAAAAATAACGACTCTTCCAGTCTTTGTTGGAGTCTGGAGTTTCATATATTACCTTTAATAACTTACTCCTAGCTACAAAACTGTATATACCCCTAGATTTGTCAATTTCATCTGGACGGTAGCAATGAAGGAACTCTCTCACCGTCAACCTCCTTGATCCGTCTAACCAAGCCCCGTACAGGACCTCCATTGCTATGAAGACCCTCCAGGCATTGGGTGATATTTGGTTGACAGATAGACCCAGATACTTAAGTAATTCGCGATGGAGCGAACTCAGTGGAAATCTGAGGCCTGCCTTCAACATTTGCTCGTACACTTCAAGGCCTTGTACACCTTCATAATAGCACTTCTCTGATGAATAAGGTAGACGGATGGGAATGTTATCTGGAATCTGGTAGTTAGCCCTAAGTGTTTTGAAGTGAGTCTCCTTGATAGTGGATGTGAAATCGTTCACCGTCCACTCTTTAAGCATAATGAACTCCCTTGGTCCACCAGCTCTTATGACGGATCCTATTTGTTCCTCACCATTAGAACCTTCCCCCGGTTCATCTAACTCCGTATCCTCATTTGTTGAGGACGGAGAAGAGGCGGACGTACTCCTCTCTTCGCTTGGACTCTCTTGGTCTTTGTGACCTGACGGGTATACCTCCTCATAATCTGCCCCGTCACGGACAATTGATTGATTTCTTGACGCACTAGACATTGCCTACAAGTGACGACAGAACCTAAGACTCTAACGGGTCTAAGAATGGATAATGGAAGTAAAAGTTTTGAACTGTAAAAGTAATACGACGGGAGAAATGTATGAAAGCATGAACTTACCAGATAATACGTGAACGGAGGAAAGTTGATTGTGACGGACACTACTCTTGTACGGTGTATTCTGACAAAGGTGACGAGTCGCGCTCTGACAATTGAGTTTTTGATGAAAGTGGAAAATGAGAGTCGAAGGTCTGATATTTATAGGGAAGGTGCACGGAAGACGAAGCGACGCTTCGATCCCATACAATGGCCTCTAGAAAAGTGACGCGTGTCATGAACCATTAATGCTTTCCAAATCTTGTCAGCAGCACTAATTACTGACGGTGTACCTTGGAGCCATCAACCTTAACGATTTGGAGTTGACGACCCACAGGCCTCTCAACCGTCACCCCATGAATGATTACCGTCTCCCCATGTTTTCCTCCACTAAAGTATGACGGACCCATAGGGTGAAGGGGGCAACTGAAGAGGCTGAATTTGGTCTTGAGATGGGCCTGACGGTTATCTGCTGTGGTCCAATAGAGGACGGGCCCATTATCACTAAATTTATGGGAAAGAGTCTAGTATGAAGTATCAGCGGGTCCGAGGCCGATGAGGAAGGCAGAAAGGCCCTTGGTATGTGATACTTGCGACACACTCCACAAAATCCTATAAGGAAAGGATTCCACAATCTATGCTCATAAGGATTCCTATAAGGAAAAGACTTCTACTCCAAGGAAAAGAGGTCGACCCTCTACCACTATAAAAGCCCCAATACCCTCACAAATCGAGGTACGCATATTTTACCCTCTCTAGCACTCTAGAGTTGTGAGAATATTTCTGACTTAACCTTCGGAGGGTGTTTGGCCGGCACCACACCGGTGCTCTCTGCTAGGTTTCTTTTTCTGTGTTGTGCAGATTCACATTCGAGCGCGTAGGTATCGTGTGGCTCACTGGTGAATTTCTCAGCATCATCAGCAGCCTTTGTTATGGAAAGCAAATACCAAGCTAGAAGATACAAGCTATTAAGAAAAACATTGTTTAATGTATTATGTTCACAATTGTCAAAGGCTTAAAGGTGCTAAGTCATGTTATTTTGTCTAATCAATTGTCGTAATTGAGATTTTGAATATTGGTGATGCTAGATGTCTATAAAGGCTTAAAGGTGGTATAAATTTCAAAATTTCTTTTTTTCTTCGTAAATGTTAAAATAAGTTTCTTTGAATAGATTAAAGTCTAAATCAAACTTAATAAAAACACTAATCAAGAACCATAATGTGTAAAATGACATTACTGGATTTTCCTTTGTGAAATTTTGCACTAAACTTTGTAATAGACTTTGTAATGTTACAACTTTGAGTGCTGCTGATTCATTTATATATAATCCCCATTATCCAAAAAAAAAAAAAAAAAAACCATGGGCTATTGGACATGTACATGTGGTTTAACTGTAATTTGTAAAGGGAATAGCTAATACAAACAAAAATACTATGGTATAGAAGCTCTCACATTACTCTCATCCCTCGATAAGTAATGTTTGAAAATTGTATTCACCATTGGCCTTATTATATTTATTCTTTTTTAGCATATATGTCATATCATGTAATGTTTGCATTTATAAGATGTTTAATTATTATTTTTATCATGATTATTTCAACATTAGGGAATGGGAGGGACGGATGTAAGCAAGGGTAAGTAGAAGAAACGAAAAGAAAACCTGGAACTGAAAATGAAGGAGAAGACAAGTTATTTCCGTTGAACTTTGTATATGTAACGTGCGTTAGCTGATTTCTTAAAGATGAGCACAACTTAAGCCATAATGCAGATATCATCTTTGAAAAGTGAGAGATATTTGCCTCAATTTTGCACCTCTGCCAATGGTGAATTATGCTAAAAGTGGGAGATATTGCCGCAAGTTTGCACTAAAGATTGGCTAAAAAGTTGTTGAATAGCCTTTTGGCTTCCTTTTAGTACTTTGTTTTGGAATCTATCTTGGCCTGTTGGCTTGTAATTGCTTGTATTCTTGTTAACCTTGGGTAGCTTGTTTTGGTAATTGTACTTGGCTTTGGATTGCCTACAAGTAATTTGCCTCTATCTATTTTTACTCATTTCAATATAATATGCACTTTTTTTTTTTGAAGAAGTTGCAAACATGACTTGCAATCTGAAAAGTCATAAAGCTTTTGTAATATACCACTTTGTTCTAGTTTATAGATTCTGCAGAATGAGACACGAAAGGCATATACAAAAATTTTCCATTACATAATATTCAACTATACGCATATGGATCTTAACATATAGAAATATACATTTCCATTGCTTTTAAAAATATTTACAAATAGAAAAGTACATTCCCATTACATATACCACTAGTGCCTAACTAAAAGCTACTCACACATGCAAATATAAAACCTAACATGTTTGAGTAGCTTCATTAGTTACAAAAATTGTTAGATACTATTTCCAACAAATTGTCTAATATGTTGTTGTCCACTAGCTGTCATTTGTATGTGCCATATATTGTCCATTAGCTATGCAAAAAATTGTCCAAAAATATTGACTAGCTTGCCAAGTAAGACATGCTCTGCAAAAATATAATTCAAAAAGTCTCCAATATGGTACTCTTCAAGGATTATAAATTATCATCAAGAACTACTGAAACCTGCAAATATGCCACCAAATATAAATATATGTATGAAAAAAAAAAAAAAAAAAAAAAACCTTAAGAAAAATATAGGTTCAAGTTGTAGCAAAAATCACAAGGAATATGCGTACCTGATTTGTCTCAACAATTTGTCCAACAACATAGTCTTGTCCAACCAAATGACTACAAAAGACAGATTCTTACATTTTATATTTTAACAAATTTACGTCAATGACATGTTTATCTTATTATTTCCTATGAAAAAGAAAACCAAACCTTACTGAAATTGTGGAACTTCTTAAATTATTATCTATCAAATGGCTAAAAAAATAATGTGTTACTCGTAGAAGAATAGACTAAAATGGTATGGGATGCAAGCCTTTTCACCATTCAGCAAAGATAACAAGGAAAACAATGGGTAAACTACATGTTCAAACAAATCTTTAATTAGGTTTAGACAATCACCATTTGTCAATGCTATTTAGGGACTTCATAAACAATAACATCATCACTTGTTTTGAATTTTCTTTTATGGTAATTATTTGTTTATTCATTTTGTAATGATTGCTTTATTTGAAAAGATTGATCCAAAACAGAAAGTGTAGTGACTGAATACCTATTAACCATGTTATACGTTGCAAATCGAGAAGATTCCACATTACAATATCACTGAATGCCTATTTACCATGTTAAAAAATGCAAATCGAGAAGATTCCAGATCACAATATCACTGAACATGTAGAGAAAGGAAAAAAATTAAATAGCTGCAAATGAAGTAAAAACAAAGTAAATGAAATGGATTCTCTCAACTTTTTTGTTATGTAAGTTGAGACAGAGAATGGATAAAAGCCATATAGCCTGAGCCCTAAGCCCACCCAAAAAGGAGTAATTTAACCCCCATGATAGCTTGGGTACATATGAAGTTGATATTCAACTCACTCCTTAACCTTGCTCCCAATTAATATATATTTTTAAAAATAATTACACACATCCGGTAGGTCTTGAACCCACAACTTCATCCTCCACCTTTCACTTTACACTAGGAGGACATGCCATTTGAGACAGAGCCTCATTGGCATTAGTCCCAATTAGACATAGGTTAGCATTGAGGATACTCTTTATCTAATTAGGATTGGCCATATGTATTTGTATCTTAAATTATTATCTAACTAGGATTTAAGTAGTGTTACAAGTTGAAAAAAACAAGACACAATCCAAAACACAAGCGACTATCTAAACCTTGTTTTAGGAGATGAAATCTAGACTTAAGTATAAGTAGCTCTATCTAAGCCTTGTTTATTCATAATCCAAAACACAAGCGACTCCTAAACAATTTCAAAATTCAAATAAATCTAATTCCATTTACTGTGAAACTTGAAAACTCAAACCCAAAGATTCATACCTGAGTGAAATTATCCACCAACTATGAAACTTGTTCAACATTACTATGTTCTTCAAGAGAATTAATGTCAACTGAGGAATTGGCCTATAACATTTGCAAAGAATAATTGTCACATAAACTTAAAATAAATTTATAGACATATAGATTCATATATTATAGTGCAATATAGCATATCTTACTTTATTTAGGCATCCAAGTGATTGAACTTGTCTTGACTCACATGCCTTTTTTCTTTGAGATTTAGGATTTCTTGGCCGTTCTAACACACCTTTCAACCTTGATTTTGGACGTCCACCAGTAGGTTTTGTTTTAATCCCATGTATATCTTGAAAAGTTATTCCCTCATAGGATTGGCATCCATTATCACCTTGTAAAACATCCCCAAGAACAACTTCATCATGGACCTCTGTCTGATCCTCCATGCTAAGGGAATAACATTTTTTCCTCATTTCTTGCAAATCCTTCAATAATGTGTCAGAACATCTTTTGGCATAATCATACATTATCTCAGACTCTGCTGCAAGTATGGAAACTTCATGAAAATTGTGGCATAAATGAGAGTAACGCTTTCCCAATGACTCTTGAGCATTACCTTTAATATCAACACCATGATAGTTCTTGATAGAACCAACCTTTGCATCTTGTGTCCATCTTTTCAATATATAATGAGTTGGAAGTATCTTAATGTTTTTTTTGTCAAGAACCTTCAAAGCATGGACACAAAGAATTCCTACAAAGCTGAACTTCATACAACTACACTGAACATTAGTTGTTGAGATTTCATATTTAACCAGGTGCTCTTGAGTTTTTTTACCAATATTTAACTTTGTATTCAATGATAGCATCAGATTTACTAACCTTGAAAATTGTACAATCCCCCATCTTCATATATTCATCTTGAAACATTTTGAACATTTTTGGGGTGTACAACTTTACAACATGTCTCAATATCTCTACATCAAGTTGTAAAACTAGTGTTGTTTGCCTCATTTTGAACTCAGCTTGTAGTTCTTGACGTCTCCTATCAGCCAAAACTCTAGAGTAATGTCCCAAAAAAGTAAGCATATTATATTTCGATTTCAAGTATTTCTTCAACACATTGTTCATTGACTCACTACGTTGGGTGCTTTTCATATCAGCAGTAAACATATGTCAACCATAAACCATGGCCCATTTTTCTTTTAGATCAAATATCCCACATAACCATTTATTATTAGTAAGATCATATTTCTCAAGCATATTATTCCATGCAACTAGCCATTCATCTTCATCTTCATAATCATACATACAATTGCTCAAATCAACTACAAATTGCTTTGATGAATTAAATACATGACTTAGTTTCTTAGCAGCATTTTGATAAATATGCCATACACATAAACGATGATTCGATTCAACAAATACCTTTGCTATTGCCTTAGCCATTGCAGCAGACTGATCAGTAAGTATAGTTTTTGGCTGCTTCCCTGACATTGCACTCAAAAAAGTTTTAAACAACCACGTAAATGACTCTATGGTTTCATCATAAAGTAAAGCTGCTCCAAATATGGTTGTTTGTTTGTGATGATTAACCCCGATGAAGGAGCAAAGGGTCGATCATATTGATTTGTCCTATAAGTTGTATCAAAACACAAAACATCTCCAAAGTGGCCATAATCAACTATTGATCTAGCATCAGCCCAAAATATGTTCAATATTAGACCATCATCATCAACTTGTACTGAATAAAAGTAAGATGGATCTTCTAATTGCATATTATGAAAGTATTCAATCACAGCACGAGCATCACCTTTCTTCAAAGCCTTTCTCCTCTCACGATGTACATGATTTTTATAGTCATAATCCAAAAAACCAATATTTTCATGACCACCAACTTGCATGCTCAATAAATCTATAGTTTGTTTTATTGATATTTCAGACTTCTCTGCATCATTTGCAATAGCTTTTTGAGCAGGTGCAATTTTTCTTTTTGATCTTAACATATGTTTCATTGGTGAAGGAGCAAACTCATGATTATGTTGTTCATGAAAAGAAACAACTTCTAACATACCATCTTTTTGAAGTTGACATGTCATTTGTGCTAAACAACCTACTCGTGAGATTGGGCGATGAAAATGTACCTGTTCTTGGCGTTTGTCAACACCTCGTTCACCCTTTTTTGAGCAACAAAATGTTCTCCTTATGACTTGTCCCACGTTTCCTCTCTTTATAAATTGTTTCCGTACACTGAAGCCAATTCGATGGGCATAATCTTTGTAAAATTCATATGCACTATCATCACAATCAAATTTCATGCCAATTTTTGGAGCGTCTATTGCAGTGCTGGATTTTTTTGGGCTTCCATGAGTAGGTACTACTTGAGCCTCCTTTTGAATATTAAAAAAAAAGTAAGCAAATTAGGAAAATAAATTTGCATATGAAAAAAAAAAATGTAAATGAACTAATGTACATGTAAATAAAAACATGTAAATAAATTTGATATGGTTTTTCTTTCTATCAACCCCATATAAACTTACTGTTCTAGATATTAGTGGCAACTTACTCACTGGTTATGTACCAAAGACCCTTGGTAATTTGGAACAAATCCAATTGCTCAACTTGGGGTATAACAACTTCACTAGTGAACCTTTTCCAGAATCTAGCTTTATTGTCTCTCTGGCCAACTGCAAATATTTGAAAATTTTGGGTATACAGTCTAATCCACTAAATGACCTCCATTCTGCCTCCCTTGGGAATCTCTCCACTTCTCTAGAGAAAATTGATGCTTCTGCTAGCCAGATTAAGGGCAAGATTCCCCTAGGAATTGGTAATTTGAGCAATTTGGTAGACTTGTACCTAAACAGCAATGAATTCATTGGACCTATACCTTCTGCATTAGGAAGGCTAGTTAAGTTACAAAGGTTGGAAGTTCAATACAATAATCTACAGGGAACCATTAAAAATGACCTTTGTGGAATGAAGAACTTGGGTCAACTAGTTCTGAGCCGAAATATGCTTTTTGGTTCCATACCCTCATGCTTGGGTAATATGCCTTTCTTAAGATATCTCTCACTGGACTCTAATAAGCTAAGTTCCATGATACCCTCCACTATGTGGAGCCTTGAAAACCTCTTGGATTTGAACTTGTCATCAAATTCTTTAATTGGCAATTTACTTCCAGAATTTGGAACTTTTAAGGCCATGATTAATCAACATAATAATTTTTTTTATTATTATATTTATTTGTGTATATAAACACTGACATGAGTACAGTTTATAGAAGTTTCAAATAACTGTTTTTTTTTTTTTTTTTTTGGCGCCTTTAAGGAGTTAGCTATATTTTTCTGTGTATATAAAACAGAGCACCTTATGTATTGATTTCATTCATTCTTTTCCCAATTCTTGTAATTCTCTCTCAATCAATGAAATCCTCTCAATTCTATTTAGATTTCTCAGTTTTTACAAGAACCTAAGTAAAACTGTAGCTAAGTTTTTTCAACCTAAAAAAAAAGCCTCAATTTTCCTTCCACTGTTACAAAGATTTCCAATCCAAACCAACAAAACCTCAAAAAAATTTCCCATTTAAACATTTTCCTCCAAAAAATTCTTTTAAAAGAAAATCCACAAGAAATAAGAAAAAACCCAAGAGCAAACTTTGAAAATCCACCAGAATTCGAAGCTACAAAACTCAACTAACATCAGGCAAGCTCCAATATTCAAACTTTGAAAATCAATCACAAACAATGAACAACAATAGAAATAACAAACCAATGCATAAAAATCTCAAATCTGCTAATGAAAAACAAACCTTGAAAAGGGTTGAGTAGTCATCTCTGTTTTCGTCATAGAGATTATTGCGAAAGGAATCGTCTTTGTGTTCGTCACAGAGATTACCACCAAAAGAATCATCTTTGTCTTCATCACAGAGATAATCGCGAAAATAATTGTCTTCATTACTGAGATTGCCACAAAAAGAAGGGTATGGAGAGGTGGTTCTCGGCAGCGACAAGTTGGGTGGGGGATGGGGAAGGTAGAGAGGGAAAAGGGTGAAGGGAGTGGGAACGGCAGAATGAGAGAGGTTTGGAGGGAGTGGCGCCAACTGAGAGGGAAGGGATTGGGTGGGAGGAATGGCGAAGAGTGGTGGATAGGTGGGACTATCAGAATCGGAAACAATGGAAAGATCGGGGGGGACAGGCAGAGGGAGCATTGGTTGAGTGCGGCTGAGATCAATTGAAGAGAGAAATTGAAAAGAACGAATGAGAGAGATGGAGAAGGGATTTGAGCTGTATAAGGCTGAAGGAAGGAGACAGAGAGAGTGTGAGTGACTGGTGTGGTTTAGGGACTGAGCTTTTCATTTTGGTTATGGTGGGAAATAATTACTCTTTTGATAATAAAAAAAGAGAGAGGGAAATATAGCGCAGGTTTCAGTAGGGAGAGAGCCTAACGTCTGAGTTAACAGGGGTTTGAGTTAACGGGAGTTACTTCTTGAATTTCAGCTTTAGTGGGGTTGGACAGGTGTCACTCTTTGATGCAGACACGTCATAGGTTGGAGAGAGTTCCTCCAATCCAGGTTGCAGAGAAAATTTTTCCTTTAGGATTTAGCTAACACATCATTTGCTTCTTCCTTATCTCTTTTCTTCTCATTTTTAGTGGCCTTCACGCCACTTTGCTTCAGTAGGCCCCTCTTTCTTCTTCTTCTTCTTTTATTTATTTATTTATTTTTGATCCACGCCACTTTGCTTCCCTAGCAATACAACTTTCATATTTTCTTCTATTCTTTGTTATTTTCTTTAAGAACTGTGAATATTTGCTTTAACCCCCATTTGGCAATGAGATGATGGCAGTAAAATGGAGGAGATCTTTTTTGGTGGAGAGCATAAATTTGAAGAGCTCAGCACCATCCACCATTCAAAATGTCGAGATTTGGGTGGGACAAAGTGTTGCTGCTGAAGAAGAGAGGGAACCCGATAATATGAAGCAAGGAAACTTTGCCAACGACGATCAAAGAAGGTCCGCGGCAACCCGCTGCCTATGACCATAAGCCCGTTGGTACCAATGGTGGTGGAGCGGTGCCTATGGCAAAGAGAAAATAACCTTCTTTGCTAAGGAGCAAGGTTAGGTTGCAGGAATATGCTGCCGATCTTGGCGATAAATTTCTAAACCCGTTTTTTTGAGCATATTAAATAAAGGTAAATTCGTCACTGACCTTGGTGAGTTGATTTGTTCATTGTGGCTATCTCTTGGTTGTGCTTACTGATATGTTGAACAAATTATTCAATTAAATTTGTAGAGTGGCTTTTCTTTGGAAAAATGATAGTCCCATTGTGTCAATTCATGAGGTTGAGCCTTTTTTTTTTAATTGAAGCCAAAAGCTCATGTTTAAGCCAATTTCCATTGATTCTGATAATCGTAAGGTATGGAACTTAGTTTGCAATGCGGCTATGCTTAACTTTGAGTTGGCCATCATGTTGGAAGTAGAATGAGTCGATAATTGACTGCAATTTTGACTTGGGCACATAGGGGAAAATGATGAATAATGAGAGACCAACTTGAACCTCTATACAAATTGGACCACCGAGATGCTTTAATATTTGAGTTGCTTGATTGTTGGTAAATTTGGTGAGATTGTGTTTGCCAAGATTAGTTTTGATGAATCTGCAACCATGAACGATGAGCAATATTGCTACTTGCCTTAGGATAGCGTATTTGAGGTGGAATGGAGCGAAGATATCACTTGTCGATGTAGTATAGAGATAAGGCATAGCCACTATGTGGGCATGGTAGCCCCCTGTATCACGTCCTTGTGACAAATGAAAGTAGAAGATATGGCCACAAGTTGTTGCTTTGTGCTTGTTGTAATAATGAGGAAATAGTTGGTTGAGACCATTAGGATGGGCAGTAACATCAAGACACTCGAAGGTGTTATCGATTGTGCAGCATTCAAGCCAAAGTTGCCAATGACTATATATAGGAGGGGCACTCTCAGCGGCTTTCCCTTTCCTAGCTCCAAGCAATATGCATTATGACGTGACATCTTTAAGGCCGAAGAAGGTTGTCGAGCGTTGGAGAAGCATAGGCGTTTACTCATTTGCAAGAAATTTCATGCTTAGAGTATTATCATTACTTGTTTGGCCGCTGGATAATTGTAAAGCATCAAATGTTGAAACCATTGAGTAAAGAACGTGTTCCATAGCTTTGTTGCTAGAGAGTGTCAATGTTGAGATTGGTGACTTCATAGAGCGTCTATTGTTTGATAATGGTATTGTCCATTCGGTATAGAGATGCTTATGTTTGGGGCAATGTTACAACCACTATTCCTTTTATGCAATTGTCGGTGCACAGACAGCAATTCCGTTTGTTTGGGAATGAAGCTGAAAATTCTCTGGCAAGTTAAAATTTGTTGTGGCAAGTTAAAACTTACTGCCAACCCCTTTTCATGCCAATAAGGATTGTTGAGTGTGTTATAGCATGGTTTCTTCTAAAATGAGTTTGGCATAGACTATCGTGATGCCATTGTTAGCGCTTTCATTCCCGAGTCCAATTCCATTGCCAATGTATCATTTTCTGAGGTTGAAGCCGCTGCAGGTAGCAACGTAGAACTACAATAGATGGTACCATGGCAGCCATTAGTAACTTTGAATCATTTTGGTCTGTCTCTCACTTACGGCTTTGAAGTAAAGAAGAGAGTGACTGCAAGCCAATGTCCTAAAGATGGTGATGTTGGATGGGGACTACGAGATTGCTTCAACTTTTTCCTTTGCCTCCTTTCTAGCTTTTTTTTTTTTTTTTTTTTTTTTTTTTTTTTTTATCCGATTGTCTTGTATTGAGCCCTAAGCTTTGAAATTTCGAACTAGTTGAAGTGTGTAATATGGAATGCTGCCTTAGAGATAATTTCTCTTGTATTTCACCCTTGTGGACAGCCCACTTATGTATAGAGCAGCTCCTATCTAGTTGTATTGGTGCCACTTTGAGTTTGTACTGTCATGGTTAGTAGACACAATTTGCATTTTGTACAAAGTAAACATATATGACATTTGGATGTAAATTTTGTATTTTGGAATGAAAAAAATGATTTGTACCTCAAGGATGCATATGACTTTGTACCTTTCTTTGATAGGTTATGAAAATAGCCCTTATGCAGTTATGAATGCTTTGATATGTTGAGGAAATCTTGCTTGAAAAGACCTTGCATACCTTGTCGTTGAGCAACATAGCTTTGATAGATTGTACACACTTAGTCTCTTGAGAATGACTTGTGCTTGATTGGATATGTTGTAAATTTGATTTTGCCTTTGCAAGGGCAAGTTAGTAGACATGTTGCTTGCTTGTCATGCCTTTGCAAACAATCTTTGGCTAAGCACACATTTCGCTGGCTATGCACTATTTTTTCAGTGCTTTATTTATGAGCGGTTTCATAAACAGCGGCTCATGTATAATGAAACTTGGCTTGCTGCTTGGTAGCCGACTTATACTCGACATATATTAGGTCGCTACTTCATTAGTTCAAGAAGCCCCCGCATATGGGCTATGTTTTCATGCATTACAACTCATGGTGCACTTGTTTGTCACCATTTCATGAGGTTGATTGCATTCTCATAGACAGCAGCTTGGATAAAGCTTGCATTGCTGTCATCTTTTGAGGATATCACATTCTTGCATACAGCGACTTATAGAATGACAATTTTGCTATTTTCTTAGGGAGTTTTATCCCTGCGTAAAGCGAATTACCATATAGCAATGAGGTAATGGTTCATTGGCTTCCTTGCCACTTTACAAGGTTTACGTATTGACTTTTTCAACCTTTTGAGTGATGGCTATGTCCTCACATGTAGCGGATCACCGTGCTTGAATTTGAAGATATTATGTTGGCTTCCCTACCGCTTTGTAAGGCTTGCCGTTAAGAAAATGTTGGTTTTCCCTACCTTGTTGAGGGCGTTGTATCCTCGCAAGTAGGGGTCTTGCCACATATGAATGATATGATATCTCGCCGGCTTCCTAATCATTTGATAGGGTTTACCTTTGAGGATGTATTGGCTTTCCTACCTTGTCGAGAGCCAGTCGTACCTTCGCAAGTAGGGGTATCGCCATAATGAAACATCTTGCTAGCTTTGGCTTTCCCCACCTTATTAAGAGTTTTTTTTTTTTTTAATTTATTTTACCCTCGCATGTAGAGGTTTTGCCGTAATAGTAATTTGTTGGCCTTCTTGCCTCCTCGCAAGGTTTTTCATTAGGAGAAAGCATTGGTTTTCCCTACCTTATTAAAGGCATTGCACCTTCGCATGTAGGGGTCTCACCATGCTTGGATAATATGATAGTTCGTCGGTTTCCTAATGTTTCATAGGGCTTGCCTCTGAAAATTAGTATGAGTGAGACATATTGTTGTCGTTTATGATCTTGTGTGAAATGCCGAAGCGACGAATGATATGCTCTTTGATGGAGTTGGTTATGGCCATTCCCATTACTTTCCTTTGAGTGGAATTTCTTCCACCCATTTAGTGAATTACTTAGTGCGGCAAAGACTTGAATGTACCCATTCAAGGGTGGATGGATAGGTTCGATGAGATCAAGCCCCAAGTATAAAAGGCTATGAGGCGCTTATGTCTCGAATGCTTATAAGGTGTGTGCGTACAAGCTTGGAGTGCATTTGGAAGTGCGGCGACTTTTAGTGAATTTGGTAATGTCAAACCAATGGTATGCCATCACCAAGAGTTACTTGGTGGCATTTCTTCCTCCCTTAGTATTCTCAATACTACTCAAAGATAAGTTCTAAAAACTGGGATCCTTCCATTTGCTATATAGAGGGCAGAACATGATTTTTCTTTGCCGAAGATATGTTATGCTGCAGACAACGACTCCATCCTTTGCTAACTTGGCTTCTAATTTTGGGACGATGATCGGCTAAGCATTGAAGATGTCGATATAGGGTTGCTTCATTGCCAACACAACAATTTTTTTTTTCCACACTTTGGTTAGCCTCTTTGTCGAAGATACATGGAACCACAAATAGCAGCTCCATACTTTGCTTGCTTGACTTCTAACTTTGAGATAATGATGGGCTAAGCATTAGAGACGTCGGTGTAGGGTTGTAGCATCTCTAGCACAACAATTTCTATCTTTAGCCTCTATGCCGATTATTCCAAGTTTCCACATTATACTAAGATTCCACTTGAAAATCTTTGGAATGGATTTTCAGCAACCAACTTGCAATTTTTGAGCTGTTTAACATCACTGTTTAGAGCGAGCTCTAGCAAAGCATTCTTCGAAGGTGCATGCCAAGAGCAATTTTCTTGAGGATGGCAACATTGATGCTTCCCTCTTCAAGTATAATCTTGAATTCAAGAATGATTAAAGCGTTGGCTTGGCTACGAATGCATGCGCTTGTCACGACTTGAGATATATGAACATGCCATGGGTTAGCGTGCGCCGATCGACCTTGATTTTGGATGTGTGAGCTTGTCATGGCTTAAAGTGTGTGAACGTGTCATAGCTTCGATGAGAGGAAATCAAGTCTAGCTTTCCTTCTTTGTTGGATTCTACGAGAAGGTTTTCGCTTTGTCCCCTAGTGTAGTTATGATTTTTATTAGTAAATGATAGTCATGACTAAGCATTAGCGCAAACAACTTGTAGAAAATATTTTGATAAAGAAACTTGAAGGATTGAAATGGTTCAAGCGATATATAAAAAAGATGAATTAGTAAAGAGAAAGCTTGAGAGTCTTAGCTTAAGTGTGCTTTGCCAATAGCATATCGCTCGTATGACTTCAAGACTTGGTTAATGAAATGTCACTACTTGAAGACTTGGTGTGTCGAATATCTAGTGACTTGCAGTGGGCTTAGCTATGACCTTTAGAAATTTGACAAAGACTTTATTTAGTGGTGACGCAAAAATTATTCAACTCCGAAGGGTTGCACACAATGTCAACTATACTCGTCCCAAAACGAGTCAATGACCCACAACAGCGCCCGAAAGCTCGGCACTAACTTAGCAACAATACAACTCAATAATAAAGGACACATGTGTTGAGAAGGTGTTGAGGATGAGCTTTTAGCCGTTGTCGTTGGGATTCTTGGTTTGAAATTGATGTTTAGAGCTTTGCATTGTTGATTATTGGTCGGGGTTGTCATTCCCTTCACAGTTGGACTTGTGTCTCACCATTTTTGCATTTTCAAGCTACAACATAATTTTTCACAAATATCATGTAAAGCAAGAGATATAGGATGATTCATCCATAGGAATGATAGCTAAAAAATAATAATATAGATGAGTGGAAGAAAATTTTTCCTTTGAATAAGAAAGTTGATTCTCCTTCCATCCTCCGCTTCTTAGGTGGCTTCCGGAGGTTGGAGCGATTTCATCACATGATTTGGAGCATCTCTAGTAGCTCAAAGAGCTAAGGATAGAATTTGTTTTAGCTCCACTTCACCATGCTCTTCTTGTGCGGCAAAGCATCATATAGTTTCTCTTGGAACAACAAGTTGGTGTGAGAAAAATCATCTTTTTGCTTGTTTTGCATCTTCGAATACATGACTTCTCTTGTTTCAGCTGCTTGACTCCACAACGGAGTCGCCAAAATGTCGAGGACGTTTTTGCGACAAGGACTGAAAATACGAGAACGGCCTAAATCTCCCATTGGGTTCTTTAAAAGTGTTTATTGTAGAAAATAAAGCCCAAAATTTCCAATGTATAATGAACAAAAGTCTAATGGTGCTTTGACAAGAGAGAATCAAAATGCTAATAACAAAAGTGCTGAAAAAGCATAAAAATATAATAGGTCTGAAATTTCGACCCATAGTCACCTAGAAGAGGAAATTGAGAGAGGTTGTGAGAAAGAGAGGGACGGTTCCCCTGTACCCATATTTCCACCCCTAAGGTTCAGAATTGTGAGAATGTCTCCTGGATCAGTGGGTTTTTGCTCTCAAGTTTTAGCTCTATGAGGAAAACGTGGTTCAACAGGTCTGAAACTTCAACCCATAGTCACCAAGAAAATGAAATTGAGAGAGGTCATAAGGAAGAGAGGGAAGGTTCCCCTGTACCCATATTTCCACCTCCAAGCCTCGGAATTGTGATATTATTGACTGGCTGAATGGTCTTTTGCTCTGAAATTTCAGGAATGTGGGTAGAACGTGGTTGGTTTTTTTTTTAACTAAAGAGAGAATTTTATATAGAGTTTGGGGTGTTGCTAATGACTAGTTTTTGAGTAGTGGAAGAGGCTTTTATCCACTATGATACTAATTTAGTGTTTTGGCTTGGGTTGCTTTTGTTTAGGGAAGAGTTTGGTATGTTTTTTACATAATTTTGGAAATAAAGGAGGTTTGCTCTAATTGGTTGTCTTTGGTCAGACATTTCAGACCATTGGGAGACTCATCTAAGTGAGAGCTAGCAGATGGAGTTGGCCAATGAGAGCCAACTATGTTTTAAAGGTAAAAATGGGTTATGACAGAAAATATAGGCCATGGTCACCTAAAGCATAAAAGCTGTTTTGGGGAAAAAATTTTGGGTACAAAACCTCCTCCATGAGCTTGAGGTGCTACCAATATCCCTTACCCACTTGGTAACATGCATGGGTTGGGCTCATGCAAAAGGTTGGAAAGGAACCAACCCATACCCTCCAAACCACACTTCCTCAATTTCCCCAATAAATCGCATGGGCTTGGGTCATGCTTAAAAGAATAAAATAAAACATAATAAATGAATTGGGCTTGTAAAAAAAAATGTGTCGCGAAAATGGGTATCAACAACAATATCTAATGCCTACTCTTGAAGGGATCCTATACTGAGCCCTAAAGTTCTCTATCCCCTCCTCGGAGTCTACCAAATTCTTAAATCTACCCATTTTTTAGAAGGGTTTGGAGAGAACTAAAAAGATCGAAAGGAGAAAATAGAGCCAAGGAGAGGAAATGTACGAAGAATAGAAAAATATATGGAAAAATAGAGTGTAAAGATTCGTGAAGACTTATAGAAATAAGGAGGGTGTCCTCGGACGGACTTTTAGTATTTGTAGAGGCATGAGTAAGTTAAGAAAGTGCTAGAGCTAAGTGAATGTTAAAATGAGATGGGAGATTGATTTGAATGGTATTTATATTGAAGAGAAAGCTATAGAGCGGGAAAGTTCTCGCCCACGTCCCAGCAAAATCCTTAGCCGTTGGATCTACATCGCTCTGTAGAATGTGGGGGACAGGGAGCCGTAAAAATTTAATGAAGAGCATGTCTCGTATGTTGAAGCATCAGGATCGTGTCTTGGGCAGTTAAAAAGGCACCTACACAGGCAAAGGTGATGTGTGATGAGCACAGACTGGCTAAGGTGACGTCGAAATCCTCCTTTCTTGCTAAGGAGCCAGAAAGAAGAATCTCTAGGGGCTATTGTAGGGGTATTGGGCCAAGAGCTCATTATTTATGTGGATATTAGGCCTGAGGCCCAGTCCGAGGTCGAAAGGTCGTCCGAAGAGGAGTAGACATTGTTAAGGGATTCCGCGTTAGTAAATAAAGAAGTTAGTTTTGGTCATAATTGCCTAAGAGGGTGGGCCAAGGATGAATGCCTCATCGGCTAATAAAGGCCGAGGTCAAGAGAAGTGGTCTACCATTCAAGGGAACGTTCTAGCAAATTCTGTTGGTATGGATAGGCATGGCAGAGACATACGACAGGGGGAAGTCCTAAAATATCTAAGAAGAAAGCTGTTATCGCAACATTAAATGCACTGCAGCTAATTCTCTGGCCACATTAATGTGGAAGTAATACCTGAATAGTGGTTATCAGCCTTACAGCTATTACATGAAGACTTATGGAAGGTGTTGATGTGACAAGTATCAATACCAACCATCTGGCATGCACGTGGAGGACAAAGATGAAAAGAGAAGAGAGTATAAAAGAAAGAAGAGGCAATGGGAGAAGGGGATCGAGAAATCAATAGAGAAACACTATAGCAATTAGGAACCAAATTTGTAATCAAACTTAAGAATCATATATAAGAATCAGTCTCCTTGGACTTTGCCGATGACAATTTTCTTCAGTTTAAACTTGTTTATTTTCATCCTTTTGTGATCTGAATCCATTTTAGTGCTTGTCTGATTCATTAAAGCCCAGTCTTTCCAACCCACTCTCTACAAATTCATTGTTTTGGACTTTTTGGGCCGAAATCTATCCACCTTTTGGGCTAGGGACTCAAATCAGGTCCTAACAATTATATATATATATATATATATATATAAATTCTGGGTGAAATAGTTAAGGGTTACAATTGAGTTTGATTTCTATTAATCCAATATTTTGGAAGCCTTCTTGGAGGTAGGGGAAAGAGTGCCTATGTTAAACAGAAAATAAATAATTATCATCACTCAATTAGGCCTAAGCCTAGAGCAGGCCTTGAACTTGAGTAGCTACTTGGTTTCTTCCTCGCTTAAATATATTGGATGTTGTTGCATAAGTGAAGTGAAGGGTATATTTCATATGACCTTTTTTCCAAAATCATTCTTAGACCTTAATAATTAAATAATATATTTCAAAAAGGTTTTTATCTCCATCTAAGAGCATTCACAGTTGGAAATTCTATCTTATTCTATTTTACAATCTCAAAAAGTTACTTTATCAATTATACAATATCATTTTACAATACACTCAACATCCCAACTTTTATTTTACCATACTACACATTAAAATAATATATCTACACAATAAAATATTTTTTTCTCTCATTCTCATTTTTCTCTTCCTCTCCATCTCAACCACTCATCAGTTATCACCACCTAAAACCCAGACCCAAAATTCCCAATACAGAAACTCATCCCAAACCCCAAACAAACTCCTAGCACAAAATCTCAACCCAACCATCATCAACACAACATCCTCCTAATTTAAGCACAGTTTAAACTTACAATTTAGAATATAAAATCTTTGAGACTAGCTTGGCATCTGACTCATTACAGAAGGCCAACCACGGCACCACCCCAATCCATAAACCATGGCACCACCCCGATCCACCACCACAGCACCACCCTAATCTGCCACATCAAACCATGAGCTCCACTAAACTATGAGACCCACAGAGGCTTGATTCAAGGGAAAATAGAGAGAGAGAGAGAGAGAGGGAAGAGATCTGCCAAAGCCACTAGACCCGTGCTGCCGTAACCATTTGCCCATACTGCCTCAACCACCTACCCACGCCACTAGACCCACACCACCGCACCACCTGACCTACGCCATATGCTCTGAGATACACCAATGCTCGGGCACCAATCCACACAGAGAGGGACGAGAGAGGGGCAGGGATTGAATGAGAAAATTAAAACTGAAAAGAAGAAAAAGAAAAAGAAAAGAAAAGAAAAAAAAAAAAGAGCAGGGATGAGAGTGACCACTGAGAGAAAAAGGAGTTGAAAGACAAAATATTAGTTAAAACAAAAAGTGAAAAATGAATAAAATATTAATATTTTGTTTTACAATTGTGCTACAGTGTCATTCTACATTTAAGATAGCACTGTAGTATAATTGTAAAAAATTTTGTAATTCTCAAATTTTACAAGTCCTGAGACTCTTTTTATACCTTTATGCTAAATTTTTCTTATATTTGGCATATGCGTATGGATGCTCTAATGAATGAAAAATGCTGGCAAAAAAATTAATAAAATTTAGGTTATTTTGATGATGTGAAATCTATGACATAACATCTTTTTCATTTGTCATTTCAACGTTTTCATTCATCAAAGAAAAATAAGCTTTTGATTACCTATCACAATACAAAGTACAAACAATCATTCGAATTTGTCGTTTTTGCCCACATGTATTCTCTTTCTTCTTTCTTTCTTTCTTTCTATTCATTATGACTGTCTGAGTTGAGATCCTTTCAATCTCTATTATGTGGAAGTACATGCATAAGTGGTTCAAAGGATCACAACACTGAGAGAGGCTTATTTGGATGATCTTATTTTAATTTCATAAGGAAGTGTACAATTTTTAAAATTGGTTCCGGTTAACAAATGTCAAAATGCATAGATTAATATTGAGTTTTTTTTTATTACAATTAATCATTTTTTTTTTGTGTGTGGATTCACACAGCATTCAGTTGAAAGGGTATTTATTTATTAAGCTTGTGTTACTTTCTAAGGCAATAAAATTTACTCTATTAATCTTTAACGAACACAATCTAGCAACCGTTAACATATTCCTTTTAGAATATCACAATTTTCAAGTTAGAAAAGGCTTATTCATACCGACACTAACCCATCCATTTGTCTCAGAGCTTTTGTTTAGGTACATAAGGTGTTAGATGCTGGCAGCCTTGGGATCAATACGGCATTCTGGCCTAATGATGAACAACTGCATAGCCACATGGTTCCATTGAAGGGTCTAACTTGGTGGTTAAATGGTCCCCTTTAAAAGTAATACATAAGTGAAAACCTGATGTCCTTGTCTTCTTGATCAGAATCTGCTTGGTTTGCTTAACATTGTACTGAAAATTATTTATCAGGAAACTAACACGTGAAAGAGCAATTCGCTAAACTTATTTGCTCAGTCACTGTCTTTTGAGTTGAAAGATCAATTCATCTTCATTTTAGAGGAAAATAAGAGTCAAAAATTTCAGCAATAATGATTCTTAATTACTACTACTACTGCTCCAACTCAGAACAGTCCTTGTTTGTTTTGGTTCATCATAACAATCCTATTTGATTTGTGATTCATAACGTACACAAAAAACATCATCACGTTAAGTCATTTCTTGTTGGCTACCAACCTCGCTTTCTTTCTCCAAACAATGCTAGGGTATACAACATTTTAAACCATTTTTGGATGAGTCAAGTTGTGAGTGTGTAACATTACTTTCATTTTGCCTTACCATTTGATATTATTTTTACTATACATCAATCTTAACATATCATATCCTACCAACAATTAGGATAACAATTTTTTTTTTGAATATTATATGACAACATTGGGGCTCACGCAATAAAACTAAATACTAATATATTCATATTGGGCTACGGATACAACTTATTTTTCCTTATCAGCAAGGCATGCACCATGTGCTGCTAGAAAAGGTTTATTTTGAACACTTATAATTGATCAATGATAAGCTCAAAATCCATGCTCATGGTACCAACTTTCTCGAGACCTTCGCCAAAGAATAGTATAGAAGATAGAGAATGGAGAGGAACATTAATATTTTTGTTCATATCTTTATGAGAATTAATATTTTTCAAAGTTGACTACTGACTTGGGTGTATATATATGAAGCTATAGGAATTCAAAGACCAGAAATCATTTAAAATGTAAGGTAGCCAAAGAAGGAAATTGTAATAAAGTTTGTGACAGAGTCATGCAATTCAATTATTATCTTAATGAAATGACTTTTCTATTCCTTTTTTTTAATTTTATTTTTTGTGGTTATTGAGATTTGAAAGAGATTGATTTTAAGCATTAGGTAATTGGGTGGATGAGAATGATATGGTGGGGTTGGAGGTGGAATAGGCTCATTCAAAAATCAAAATAGCACGGCTGGATTTTTGAATGGTTCTCAGTGGAATTTAGGTTGTGTGCTGTGTTGGGTGTTGACAACTTCAAAGGCAACCAATAAGGTGTGCTGGTTGCTCCTCTCTCTCCCTCAAGAGTGCTTAATCAGTAGGGGGTTATGGATCATACATACAAGCATTTACTAAGTGTCGGTTTGAGAATTAATTATCTCTGTTCCTTAGCTTATTTACATAATATTTATCAAAATATATAATTTTTAGTAGCTTTTATATTAAATGTGTTACAAAAAGTAAAAAACTAGATTATTTAAATATAAAATAACTGACACAAAAAGTAAAAAACATTTTTTTTCCCCTCAACAATTTCTCAAATGCACGCTAGAGGCAACAATATAACAAAAAATGTGATACTACCGTCACTATAAATTTTTAAACCTTATACAAATTGATGTGCCAATTTGTAACAAAAAAATTTTCACACAAAAATTTATTTATTATTTTATTATTTTGACACTAATCAAATTATTACATCAATTTATAATTTTTTTTAATAAAAATATATAGAATTTTTAACATTTTCCTTTATAAAAAGAAAAGGAAAAAATAAACCCATATCAAATTGAGGAGGGCTGAAAATCAAAATGTTGCTGACATGTTGTGCTTGTGGCCTAGGCCTTGCAAGTTCATTACCAGCCTGTAAAGTTTAATTATTTCATCACACAATTAAATCTTCTAATTATTCTGTAGATTGAAGTCCAGGTCATTGAATTATTTAGCCCATCAATTAAAGTGCAAAGAAATAATAGTTACAGCTTTTTACAATGCTACGTATATAAGCCAAAAGTTACTTATATGTAGCCACGAGTGACAAACAGCTAGCCCAAAAAAAATCTTCGTACTACGGATAATCCGCAGCATGAATAATAGAACACCATGTGAGTCGGTTCTATAATTGCTTGCTAGGCCATTATGCATGGTCGAAATGGTGGTGCAACCTATAATTTTGGTCCAGTTTCTAAGCACAGCGGCTTTCTGGCACTTGATCTGTATAGTGGTCCATTAAAAAGCAATAATATATATAAAAAAGACCCTAGCAAATTACACAACAAATTTAGGCCATTATGCTTCGTTGGTAAAAAATTTTATCGCCGAATAAGAGATAAAGATTTAATCTCTTACACCATAAACTATTTAATGTCTTAACTTGAGAATGCGAAGCAACTAGCAAGACACCATAGGTTTGAAATCCAATACTATTAATCCATCCAAAAAAAAGGCCATTAACACTGAGACGCAAAAGCCTGAGCCAAGCAGGCTTGTAATACACTTTTTAAAGCAGGTCACACTCACAGGCTCACAGCCTTTCTCTCACCAAGCAAAGCATGCGATGTAGGCCATCGGCACAGTCTTTACCAGGCCTGACATGAGGCCCAACTAAGTCCGCATGAAAATTTAGGTATGGACCTTCTCAGTCTGACCCCATAATTACATACATAGGTGTCAATGAGTACAAAGTGAAATGGGTAAGAGTTGCCATGGTCACGTTTAGAATCCGCTGTATGTAGGGTCCACATATTGTGAGAGACATGTTACATACAGCAGGTGCACCATATACTTCTCGACGTTTAGGCAGAGTTCTTAATGAAAAATGATCATTTTTTAAAAGAATACATTAATTTTATGATTTGTATTTAATATTACAAATTTAAAGATGTATTGTCATTTAAAATGATAATGTGAAATTTGCTCTCTTATTTTGTGTGATCCATGAAACTTTCTAAATGATGAAGATTAACTTCAAGATTTCGATAAAATCTAACCAAATAAAAAACAAATGAAATACCAATCTAGGGAACTTTGGGGCTTCAATTCTTTGAGTGCTTTTGATTCTAGTGCGTTAGTGAGGCCCTCTTGGGTACAAAGCACAAACCAAGTAGGTGCAATATAAGCTCGGGCTAGCTCTGATTTCTATCATACAGTTGCAACGTCTACATCACCATTACTGAGCTAAATAAGGGAGTATTCAAGTATAATTTATAGGCCACTCAAATTCATATTGCAAAACCAAGTAATAAATCTTTCAAATATGTGATTCCCACTGCTCAAAACCTCTCGTCATGAAGAAACTATTCCTGAATTATTTAGTATCTTATTGTTACTCTGATATGTCACATGTAGTACTGTATCAAGATAATTGCAGAATCATAAATGCTGCATTTGATTCTCAGAATATCTTACTACAAAGTTTAGAAGAGACACGCATGTTAGCAAATGAGAAACAGCTACTAGAAGATGAATCCTAAATGTTGGTGCAGGCAAGAGTCATAAGTGATAAGACAAGAAAAGATAGACAAATAAATGAGTTTTATTCCTTGACACAATTGGAAGTTCTCTTTGGGTATAGGAGTTACATATATAAATCCCACGAAATTGAAACATAATATGAGGTAGATTTGGATTATATATGCTTTTAAAAATGAGTTAATTTGCATTTTGCAGCCCTAAATTACAATGATCAAGTTCAATCCCCCATTAAATTATAAAATTGAGCAATAATAGGTAAAATGCTCCATGTCTTTCGCTACGTTAACATTGTTCGATTTCATAATTTTTAATTAAAATTTTGAAGTTGATGAAAATTGTTAATAGCATGTGTATATTTTGTCTATTACCAATCAATCATGCTTTATTTCATAGTTAAGTAGAGGGATTAAATTTGAGAGTATATATAGTTTTACGGGAAAATTTGCAAATTACTCATAAAATATTTACATAAAAATGAAAACTTATTAATAAATGGTGAGGGGCACATAATGGTTAAGTGCAACTACTCCAAATTAAATTCGGAGGTGTCATGTCGCATTTTATCTCTAACATTGAGAGATGCTACGTCTACAACAATTTTACAACAAATCACAGGTGGTTAGTTGTTATTGGTTCGAATTTGAAACTAACACTAAGATTACTTTTTTGCCCCAACAATAACAACCAATAACAATTTACCACTTAGGATTTGTTGTAAAATTGTTGTAAAAAAGTTGTAGACATATGATTTCTCCTCTAACATTTCGCTTTTAAAACTTTTTGACCAAGTGAAAGACCAATGCCAAGTCTTTCGTTTAAACACTCCTAAGTCCTAACTAGTTAACTACAAATTAACTTATCCAAAATGTTTCTACTTTCTACTTTTCCAATGAATACAACTAATTGAAAACCAAATAATGTTCCAAAGTGTTAAACATGTGCATGGCTTTCAAATCTTACCAAAGGAAACCATTCTTAAAAAGAATTCTATTACTTTCTCCTGTGAACTACGCTCCTTTGGATGAAGAAGTGGTCCCTTTTAATTGTGTGTGGCGCCGGCCTGCCCTATTGCAATCATGGCCCCCTCTCCACTCTCCATCGCAATGTCGTGCTTTAGCTAATAATTCTGTTTTTTTGGTTGGGTCTAGAGGAAAGCAATGTTCGGCTATGGCATTTCAAATTTCAAATGCTAAATTTTAGCCATGTGTTGCAGCACACAAGTCCACCGTCTCTCCTGCTCAACCACTTGTACTAATTTATCTTAATCCTTTGGTCAAGGATCATTATCTTTTGATGGCCTACACAACCCATATTACAAACTAATATGTACATATTAGATATTCTCTAATGGAGGTCTTTTAAGTTAATATATATATATATATATATATATATATATTCAATTTAGAATAATATGTGTCGAAAATAAGGTTTTCAGACCTAGACCATTCATTGAACCGTAAAAGGGAGAGGTTCAAGATTTTTGAGGTCAAACCAAGGTCGAATCAGGGTCGAATCGTGATGACGTCATAATTAATTAAAACCTAAATATAGATATTAAATTTATAAAACTAGCAAAATTGACTAATATATCTATATATGTGAGGGAAATTTAATTATTTTCAAGCATATATTTAATAATTAAATAATAAAATTAATAAGATAAAATAATAACCATGAAAACATTAAAATTTATGGTTAATTTTTGAAGTTAATTTGAATATCTTTGAAGGATTTTAATTATATTTTTTTTTTATTCCTTGTAAGAGATGGATAATTTAATTAAGTAGAATAAAATTGTATTAAGTTGTTTTTATTAAAAAAAAAAAAATTGCTAAGGGGTTGGCCCGCACGAATCTTGCCACTGGTTCATGCGGTCCAACCCCGATTTTAGGGGTTCATGAAATTAACTAAAAATCCGGTTCTTTAGGCTTAAAAAACCGGTTTTCATCCCGATTTTTTGTTTTCACAGTCCGACCTCCCGGTCCGGTCCGGTTCTAAAAACTATGGTCGAAAAACTTAAACTCGGGTGAGTACATTTTAACCAAATTAATCCAAATCAAGTAACTAATCAATTATGCCTTTTGAATTCATATTTGATCAATAAGGCATAAATCTCAAGTAGAACTTACAGTCATGACCCAACGCAACTCCAATTCGGCTAGACTCTCTCACTATGGAATCTCTTCAACAATCTAGTTTGCAACTTGAAGTACCAATTTGAAGGTTAATACAACACCGACTATGTTGATGTTGCAGAAACTTCAAACTTGGTCACCAATCGTTCAAATTTCTTTGGTGAAATAGAGAGTGAAAGCTCAATAGTGTAAAACACTATAGCTTGTTTTGACCCTTAATTTTAAACTTATGGCTAAATTGCTTTTACTCTACTTAACTAAGTGCGAAATAAGAGTAAATTGAATGCAATAAACCAGAACTACTCTTTAGTGCATAAACATAAACAATAGGCAATAAATGTAAAACATAAAGAGTAAGAAAAGAAATATGCAAACATAAGATAACACCAAGACGTGTTATCGAAGAGGAAACCGAAGTATTCAACGAAAAACCTCTCTGCGGCCTTCCAAGCCGAAATGATCCACTAGTGTATAAAGTTGGAGTATAAGGATATTTCCAAGCCTAATCTACCTAATGTACTTGAACCTTCTGAGTTCCAGCTCCCAATGGACTTCATCGAGTCTTGTCTTCATTAGTTATCTAGATCCCGCAATTAACTTCAAATTGTATACACCAATTAATGGCTTCTTCTAATGCTTCCCACACGCACCAAAACTTCTCTCAACACTCAGATTGCGTAAGGTAAGTGTTTGGGTTAAGAACCTTTCAAGGATTTGTAATTGGAGAGGTAGGAGTGGAGGAAAACTAAAAGAAATTGTATAAATGATTGTGGGTTTACAATCTCCAACTCTCAAGTGTATTGTTAGGGTTTTCTCTTTGAAAATTTCATTACAATTTTCTGGGTAATGTGGGCTTATATAGTGTGGGGAAAGAAATGAGAAAAACACTCTTTAAAATCATCTACGCAGAGAGTTTCATGGGTCAATTGCGTGTGCCAAGTTGCGAAGTGACTCGCAAAATACAGCCTAACAAGAGACTATTCAGTTTCCAACATGTGCTTCTCACGTGACCTTTCGCAAGTTGTCCACTTGCGAGTTAGTTGCGAGCAGGTCACGAATTTCACTATCTTCACAATTCTTCACCAAACTCTCACACTTAACCCTTACATTAAATCCCACAAACATACAGGGAAAAGATTGATAGAATACAATCAAATTTGATACGAAATTAAAGCCAACAAAACATAGTTAAAAATCACAACTTTACAGAGAGAAATTGGCATGGAACTCTAAGCGTATAAATGTGACACTCTCTAATGATTTCTCTCAACTATAGGTAGAATTTTAGGAGCCTTTAACTGCTTTGGAAGAGCAGGGAACAAAATCCAACTCAAAAAGTTGATCACAGGCTTGACTTGAAAATCAGAATTCTCGCAATTTCAATCGATCGAGACTCAACCAACAAATTAGCTTCGATCAATCAATCAAAGTTGATTGGTGACTTGATCGACAAGGCATAAAAATTTGTTTTCTTAAGCAATTTTCAATTCTTCAAAACTGTCTTCAAGAATACTTAAATAAAACTCAAGATGTAGGAAAATAAGTACAATTGACATGGTTTGCCAACCCATAAAAATCCTAGACCTAACAATATGTATCATCTTAAAGCATTCATTCAAAGCGTAATAGCCTATAAAAAAAAATAAAAATGAAATTAATTTATACCATCCATACATGCACATAACTGATTCATACACATTACTTTGAATTTTATTGGTAAGGTACACGAGTATTACTCTTTGTCTTACTCTTACACACTTGATAAATTTTATGCTTTTTGTGTGTGTGTTTGTCTTTTGTTTATGTTTTGGCATTTCCTTGTACTTTGATGGATGCCATTATATTATAAAGTCTACTATTTATATTGTTTAATTTTAGGTATATATTTGAGTATAGAAGGTGTTGCGTGCGTGTATACAAAATTTCACATTAGGCATGTATTACAAGAATCCTAATTATACCTTGACTATCTTGTATAATGTATAGTGCATTTATAAGCAGCACTTTCCTAATGTGTTGACAAATATGGAGTAGTATCATAACCAACCCAATAACATCCCTTTCATATAAATATATAATTTTTATCCACCAATCATAACTTGGCCTTCCATAAATTGTGAGAAAAAAAAAAAAAGTGTCTACAAACTTATCTACATATAAAAGATTCCAAGTGGGTCTCTTAATTAGACAAAGGACAATCTTTAATATGTGCAAATTAAATGATCCTAATTCCTATTCATTTCACACTCAAACAGGACAAAGGCCAACCCCTTCTTCCTTGGTGGACATGTAATCTAACTGAGATTTGGTGGACCCTATAAGGACATATTTCTCACACGCGTTTCAAAAAAACCGGTGCACTCATCGGACGGCTGTAATTATCTAATCAATTCACACTAATTTTGGAATTACCACTTTGACTATTCATACAATTCTTGTTTTCTTTTAGAATTCAATATAGTCTTATATTATTATCTCCCTCTAAAGAGGGGAATATATGTGTATTGACAAAGGCATCCAAGTTGCTAAGTAGTATTCTTTTTTTTTTTTTTTTTTGTGCTGATATGTCATGCACTAGCACATGCAGTCCATGTCAAGAGGAGGAGAGGAAAGAACCTCCCAAGTGATCACATCATGTTGATTTTGATTTTGATTATTTAGCACCATGTAGAGACCAAAAAAAAAAAAAAATTGTTAGCCCGTTTGGTAAGAGATTTCTAGTAATGTTGTTGTTATCTTGTGAAAATATTTGTAAGTGAAAAAGTATGTGAAAATACGTGTAATGTTGTTTAAACACTGAAAACTATTGTTTAAATAACAGTAACAAACACCCCCTGTATTATCTAAAATAAACACTTTTGACCTATCAAGATTTTATTTCTTATATCTTAACATTATATATGCTATCAAATTTTAAATACTAAAACATAGATATGCATTTAGATTTATAATATTTAATCTCAATCATTAAATGGATTTACTTTAAGAATTGAAAATGCTTTTTTTTTTTTTTTTTTAGAGAATACTAAGTATTTTAACACACGGAGAGAGGGGAATTGAAAATGCTTTTGTTAGGTTCTAAGGTCTTAGGATTTTATGTATTTAGAACTCTAATTTGTAATGTTGGCAAACCATGATCAAAACATTGTATTTAGTCTTATTTAGACTTGCTCAAAGTTGGTTTAATATTGTAAAGTTGGAATCGAGTGGCTGCAGAAGTACTTGGGACTTTCGGCCTGGCTCGATCGATCGAAGAATAGACTCGATCGATCGAAAATCGCACAGGTTGATTTTTCTGCAGAATTTCCAACTCAGCCCTACTTCATTAAACGTTTAGGGTTTTATGTTTTTACCCTAGGTATATAAACTAAACCCTAGCC
Source organism: Quercus ilex subsp. ballota (assembly GCA_032727855.1). Classification (NCBI taxonomy): domain Eukaryota; kingdom Viridiplantae; phylum Streptophyta; class Magnoliopsida; order Fagales; family Fagaceae; genus Quercus; species Quercus ilex. The sequence goes on from CM064909.1 coordinate 32,715,924, forward strand.
ACGTTTTTGAAGGTTGTCCATATTACTTTGTTGCTCATACATTGCTGTTTTGTGTGAATCTCTTGTGAGATCTTTGAGGAGCTTTCCTTTACACAAAACTTAGGGTTTTCAAGGTAGAGATGATTTCAACATCTTGAAGATCATTATCGTTGCAACCATTGGAACTTAAAAGAAAAGAAAGCGGGGAGCTTGTAGCTGATTGAGGAATTCAAGAAAGAAGTAGTCCGTGGATTCGGAGTCTGCGCGTGGTCGTGTCAGGAAGTTCTACTGGTGGGTAGCATTAGGAAGTCGAGTGGGGAGCTTGTAGTCCTTTTGTAAGAACTTCAATTCTTTCATAGTGAATTTTGTTATGCCTTGAGGATCGGTGGGTCAAATTCTCCCCAGGTTTTTACCGTGTGGTTTCCTGGGTGATCATATCTTGTGTTATTTATTTTCCGCTGTTTTATATTCTTGATATGATTGTTTGGATTGTTTTAACCTAGAATTGCTTAATTTGACTAAGTAACAACTTGGCTAATTAATCTAGGCTACGCAATCTGGTTGTTTAAGGGGTCTAAATTTCCATCAGCTTTGATTGTGTTACTTAAGTTACACAGAAATTCTTGAACCTAAGAGTCATTTCTTCATAATTTGTTGGAACAAGATGAATATAATCCATGGTCAAGATTTCTTGGATTTAACCGTTTATGTGACATTTAAAATTTTAAATGATATAGTACTAGATAATAAATACACCATTAGATTTAATCTAAACCATGGAATGGATTCATTTCAATAGAAAGAATCTTTAATATCAATATGTTAAGATGTTAAGCTATATTTAGAGTAACATCATTTTCACATGTCAATTTTGTTAAAAAAATGTTCTAAGGATACAAGTTAATATACATTTAGTGCTCTATCAACTAATATTTTTATATATTTCAAAAAAATAAAGCTAAATTGTGCCCTAATATATATATATATATATATATATATATATATACACGCGCACACAACTAAAATAAACTTGTGTTTGTCATGCAAGCAAAATAATTATTAAAAAAAAAAATTGTTGAAAAATATATATATATTAACCTTTATTATTCCATAACTTATTTTCTTATAACACTTGTTAACAAAACTTTGATCGGTGTCTCAAGAGTGCGGTTTAGTGGTAAGAAATTTTTGTAGCTCATCATATTTACGAGTTCAGGAATTATGGGTTCAAATAGTAAGAAGTCTCATTATTTCTTAGGCAATCTCACATCATACAAGAGTAGGGTTTAAGTGAGTAGAGAATGCAAGAGCCCCTTTTTCTCTTGATTTTTTTTATTTAAAAAAAAAAAAAAAAAATCCTTTAATGGGGGATTCCTTACTTGTTTGGGTTAGAGAATGAGTTGGCAATACGCATGTTCAATTGTGGGGGGTCCACTCCACACACACACCCCTTGACCCCACACTTCCCACCTCCTCCACCGCCCACCCCAATATTCATTCTAAAATCGCATGCCTTTCTTGAAGAATTCAATATACATTAAATAGGTATGTATGCCATGTACGTTTATGTTGTGTTGTTTGTGCTCTTCTGTAGCGTCAACATCGTGGGACACGTTTCCTTCCCAAACCATTTGTGCCTCTTTTTATTTTTTTGCTTGGTTGGGTCCCACAATCAAAGATGCCCCCACATCTGACGGCTTCTATTCGCCGCCATTTTTATTTTTTTCAGTTCCACTACGTAGTACGTACTGTGCTTCTCTACGTACATGATGAACTATATATGTATCTATACGAATTGTTTCAGAGACTGTTTGTCTACAGAATCTAAGGAATGGTTGGAATAGAGTCAGTACAGTTCAATGTTTTTCCAGTTCTTTCTATGTAGTTGGATAGCATTTATATATAGCTACAGTATTTTATTGACTTTCATCCTCATCCACATGCTTGTTATTTCAATGATTGTCAAAATTTTGTAGGTAGATTGATTTTGAATTGGATGGTAATACTGTTTAGATGTAGCATTTATGTTTTTGAGTATTGTTATAGTACTTTGTAGTCATTTCAAATGATTGTGAAAATTTTATGAAAAATATTGTGTAGGTGCATGGAATTGCATGTTATGTTATTGTTTAGGAACAGAAGATTAAGTGTGGGACTGTGGGAGTGACTTTTGAGAGTGTATATATATATATATATATATATACTGACATGTTTTCATCTTAAAAGTGTTATAATAATTTTATAATCATATTGATTGAGACATAATGTTTAATTATACGGATCAAACTCTCTTTTAAAAGTAACACAACTGGTGGTTTTGGAGAAAATGATAACAATCATGTACCCGGTGTTTAGTGTCTATATATGCTTCTTGAATTTTCTTAAACCCAATGGAGTACATCAAAATAGAAAAACTCCATTGTCCGAAAAGTCAACTAAAGAATATCACTAATCCAAATCTGATTTGCTTACTTCAATGAATTACGAAGCTTGAGTACGTACGTCATTGTGTCACACACTTACACTGCACTTGACTCACTTTAAATGCATGTAAAGATACAGAATCTCATGCCAATTTTCCATGCTCGAGGTTTGCCAAAAGGGGATGTAATGTAGTCGGTCTGTGGTGCTTATCCAAACGCTGTCCTGAAAAATTTCGGACCATACGTTTTTTATTTTTTATAATTCAATAATTGGAGGTGGAAAATTTAAACCGTAAATATTTTCATTAGAAATACTAAAAATATCAATTAGTTGAGTTACAAGACATTTGGCTTCGGTTAAGACATTAAATATTAATTACGGTATAGTTACATTTTTTTAATATAAAAATAATATTATAAACACAACATTCTTCATAATTGTTGAGCTAGCAAGTAATTATCGACTCTTATATAAAATCAATATTGGTACAATTTTATATCTACCATTAACAACTTATTGATATTGTGAAAACTATAGAAAATATTGTAAAATAATTTATGACCTAGACATGCATGTTGTCAAAATATGGTTCAGTTAACGGATGCCCGAAGAAAATTTGTTAAAGGGTCATTTGAAGAAAGTTTTGATATCATTTTTATAGAAAATATAAAAAACTATCAAAAAAATTAGTTACTTTTTTTTTCCTATAAAAAGTTTCTAAAAATATTTTTTAAACCAATGCCCTTAGTACACTCGTTAACTTTTCCAATTAAAAAAAAATTAATATATCATTTTAAGAAAGTTTTGATGCTGCTTTCATTGAAAATGTAAAAAGTTGCAAAAAAATAATTTTCCATAAAAATTTTGTAAAAATATTTTTTAAACCAATGCGGTACATGTATTAACTTTATCCATTTTAGTTTTAACTATAAAAGTTTGTGGGTTGTAGTTAGCTTAACTAATAAAGTTTCTGAAAGTTGAATAAAAGATCTAGGCTTCAAGGCAGATGCCCCCCCCCCCTCCTCCCGGCGACTCCTCCTCCTTAAAAGTCTATTATATATATGCTTATGTAAAGTGAGTTAGCTTCTGGCATATAATAGAAAAACAAGGAAACAGTTTTCCTAAACATACGGTACAAACATCACATGAAATAAATAATAAAATAACAAATCTTCCAATTGAGAAAGTCTAGAGACACAACAAAATCTCACATTATTTTCACAATACTCTTATTTTTTGTTGAGATAAATCTTAAAATAATTTATTTTATTTTATTCTAACCAATGATGTACTAACACCTCAATTTATTGTAAAAATATTGTGAGATTTTGTGGTGTTACGAAAACAACTCCTCCCACTTTAAACAATTTGACACAATAAATACCACCAAATTGAACTTGTTAAAGTTGATTACACTTTTGACCAATATTAAAGCTGACCATCGCACACCTTTATTACGATGGTCACTCTACAAGTATAAATGATTGTGGGGTGTGAGGGGTAAGGGCCGGGGTTCAAGTCTCCAAGAGAGAGTTTCACACACATATTCACTTAGATTAAGTTATAGTAGAATTTTATCTTTTTCTTTTTTCACTTACCTAAATTTACTTCTTTTCTCGTTTGAAGTTCTGCCTGTGGAGCTCTAATTACACATAATAATAATAATAATTATTATTATTATTATTATTATTATTATAATAATGTCTTGTATGATACTAAAGCATTAAAATGTCCATTACTTTTTTCTCCTTCATCTCTTGCATCTTCATAGTTTCAAAATTTGAGTTTCTACCATAAATCTAAAATTTTAAATAGTTAAAAGAATAGAGAAAAGTTGAAATTTATTTTCTCAATTTATATATTTTGAGGAATCAAATTAGACCTCTAAACTTTATGTATATAGATTAATCTCTTACTTTGATGATTGAATTAGATGTTTTACCATTGTTTATTTATTTTACAATTTTTTTAAAAAAAAAATTTAATAGGCTTTGTATGACAATTATTGTTTATTTATAATTTTATTATTAATATCAATTAATAAGTTTAGGTTATTTTGTTATTATTGTCTTTTGATTTTGTCCTCCAAAATTAATATCCTGGCTCTACCACTGTCTGCGTATGGGGCACGTGTTTTTGCTAAATGAAGTTAAAAGGAGATTGAAACCAGAGATCTAAAAATCTAAACCACCACTAAGACCATTGCAAGAAGGACTCTTATATTATTGTAAAGTACTTTGAAACTTAAAAAAGAAACTTCACCATCATCTTTCTCCCTCGTTTAACAATAAATTCTTTTTCTTTGTGTCCATCCTACCTAATATAAACTAGTTCTACCCGTCAACAAATGGCTCCTCAAGTAGCTAGGACAACCCAAACTAGTATATTGATAATCTTAGTTCATGATACGTATTACAAGAACCCATCAACCAAACACACCTACTGGATAACAACATTCCATTCTTATCATTTATGGTGCTTTTACTCTCTTTTTTGTCAAGTTTGGTACATGATTGATTGATTGATTCAGCCATGCCCTTGGATGCTCACCACGTCCTTGTAGAAATTAGAATTGACTCTGCATCGAACACAGTCAATCGCATATTTTATTTCATTATTTTTTTTAATTTGTACTGTTATAAGTGGTCGATATTTTTTATCTTATGTAACCTTTTATTTGATAAATATTTTATGTAACCTACCTTCTATCAGGGACGGACCCAGGTGGGGCCCAGGCCCCCTGGTCCAATTTTTTTTTTTTTTTTTTGAAGTTATTATATGTTTAATTTTTGTAATTGGGTTCTTTTTTCAAAACCTTAGGTCTCTCTTCTCTTTTAGCAATAAACCTAATTAGTTTTATTCAAATAGCAACTATTCAACTCAAAAATTTAACAAAAATAATAAAAATATTCACAATAATGACTAAATTTTTTGCAACTATAGTAAACTCAGTTAATTGTAACAAGTTGTTAAAAATAAAATAAAATATTTCTGTGCGGGTTGTAAATAAGGCTGACTGACTCAGCCCCACTTGGGCTCACAACTTATTTGTGTGTTGGACTAGAATTTCCTACTATGGGTCGTTCTCCACCTAAAGGCTCAATGAGACCATTTTTATCCTCTTCAGCAACGCGTTACTTCCTCCTTATCCCTCAAGAGTCCCTCTATTTTACCTCACTTCTCTCTATTTGCTCCTCCTTTTTTCCAACCAACCCTTCCATCTTATCCTCCCCTCCTATTTATAGTTCAAAGCTCAGGCGCAGGTCATCAATGCTCTCATAGTTAGTGCGACAGAGAGTCCAGTAAGGTTTTCTGTAAGTGGGAGGTCAGGTATGGGTGGCTTTGGGACTTGGTGTCCACCTCCGTTGACAGCTCGGCAGAGTCGGTGCACATTTAGTGCTACGGAAGGTCCAATTAGGGGGATGATAAGTGGGAAATTAAGCTTGGATGGCCTTGGGACTTGGTGTCCACCTCCGTTGATAGCTCGGCGGTGGTGCTGAGAGGAATTTATCCGGATAGAGCAAAGATGAGGTGCCGTTCAGTGAATTTTAACAACATGCTCGGTAAAGTTTCGCCGAGCATATACTTAGTAGTGAGGCTTGGGCCTCCGGCCCGCGTTAGTATGGATTAGGCTTTTGGGCGAGTGGGAGTTGGGCTCAAGCACCGGGCACTTGAAGCGGAGAGTAAGGACTAAGTGGGCCTAAGCATTTGGATGCCGCATATTAGCCCCCCCTTGATTCATGCTCGGCGCCCGGCGTGAATCAAGGAATTCAAAGGGCGCACGTTACGAGTTCAGTGAAGCGACGTCTGTGGCGTTGCAGGGCTCCATTAATGCGCCCTAAAAAGGCGCGCTGGATCTGGCCATTCGTTTCAATTCCCATCATTGCCTGACGCTTCGTGAACCAAGGAGGCGCGATTTTTATCGGGTGTTGGAGTCATTAAAGCTGGCTAATCAATTTTCATAATGGCTGTTTTAATCGCTGCCCATCCGTTTTGGGTTCACTATAAAAGGTATGCTCCAAACCATTCTTTTACTTTACAAACTCTGTATTCTGCGATTTCTTCTTTGCCGCGCATTCATCTGCGTCTTCATACTCCAGCCCAGAAATTTCTCCGTCCTTAGAACCCACAGTAAGTTCTCTACACTCCACTTTTCCATATCTCCATTTCAACTTAAATTTTAGGGTCTTAGAATGGGGTATTCATATCTCTTAGATACGGCCGCGGCCTTAGCCACCTTTAGGCAAGCCTTCAACATCCCCAGCGATGTGGAAGTTACGTATTGTCACGAGAGTGAGATGACACTTCATAGGGGGGGCAATATTGCCTTTTTCCCCCTAATGGCCATTTTGGAGGGTGGGGTGAGGTTTCCCGTAGACCCTCTAATAATAGACACCCTTAGGTACTACGGCCTGTGCCCGGACTAACTTCCTCCCAATTTTTATCGGTTAGTGAGTTGTGTGAGTAGATTAAATCAGACGTTCGGTTTACAGCTAAACCAGCATGATATAAACCATATGTACAGTTTATGCGGAAATAAGAAAACAAACTACTACCTCAAAGTTAGAGACATGAGGGTACGGCTGATATCCTGCCTGCCCGATTCAAATAGAAATTCTGCCGGGGAGTTCGTCATGGTGCGCGGCAATTGGTTTGTCAGCGAATTCCCGTGTCCGCTTACTAGGCGAGAAGTGGGTTCGTCCCGATCATTAATCCCTTTTTTTTTATTACATATGTATTTTGTTTAGTTTTATGCTCGGACATACATACACAAGAATTTTGCCTATTCTGATGTTCATCTATATTGGTTATTGCAGACGGCAGAGTGTTCGTCCCGGACGTCAGGGCCGTACACGTAAGGGACCTTAATTTCGTCCTCAGGTCCGAGATTTTCGTCCATACAGACGGACAGCTACGAGCATCTCACCTTATACTCGGGGTTGATCCCGTGTACTCCACTTGGCAGAATTTTAGTCAAGCTTTGCTAGTCGACAGCCCCCTTTTATCTTACATAGACGTTCGGCACGCGAACTTTCTTCCCCCCAAGTTTACAGCAGGTGAAGCACGCGACCAAGGTCCCCGGTACATTTGCTCTGACGAGTTCCCACCTATGAGGGACGAATCAGCCGAGCGTGTCTCTCGGGCTCGAAGGGAACGTGCGCACGAACAAATCCAGCAAGAAGCCCTCGTCCAACAAGAAGCTCAAGTTGACCAAGAACCCCCACCCCCAGATACCGAAGTAGTTGGTGAGTCTTTAGGTGAAGCCATGGTGACTCGGAAGGTAATGTTAATCAGCCGTTTTGTTCCAGGAGCCCGTTCTGCTGGGCATCAGCAGCAGCCAGAACAACCCCAAGGCCGCGTTTAAACCACTCCACCTCTGCAGACAGCTCCTGTTCGGCAAAGAAAGAGGCCGCGCACGACCGAACAAACTCAAGTAGGCCCGAGTGATGTGCGGTCAAAGACGCCCCTGCGGCCACCCAGCGGCATTGTAATTCGTGAGCCCGCGACCCAGACCGGGCTGAATGTGGCGTCTTCATCTTGTGCCGTGCTTGCATGGCAGCCCTCCTTTATGCTGGACGGCAAACCTCTTCCCTCTGATGCATGTGTGCACGTCTGGGGAAAAGGAGCCGGTGGCCATGTCGCCCAGACCTTGGCTCGCGGGCTTCTGTTGCCTGAGGACGTGCGTGCCTTCGAAGAAGGCACAGATGAATCGATGGGGAGACGGCTGCAATGGCACACCGTCGCGGTAAGTCTAAGTATGAGGTTTTTTTTTTAATTTTTTTTAATTTTTTATTTTTATGGCCGTCCATATGCTTTACCAGGCGGCACAGCTGGCCTATATCCTTGACCAGCGTGTCACAGATCTGGCGGAGGATGCTGGCCGAGAGAGAGCTCTAAAGGACGTCACCAAGGTGAACGCGAAGGAAAAAGCGGTGGCTGCTGCAACGTCCGAGAAGAAAGCTGCTGCAGCGGAGAAGGCAAGATTGGCCATGGAAAAGAAGTACAAGGAACTGCAAGTCCAGCTGGGGGAGACCGAGCTCAGATTGGGAGAGGCCGAGAGCAAACTCAATGCGCGGTCCGAGGAGCTGGTCGATATGAGGGCGGCTTTGGAGGAGAGCGAGAATAAGTGGTACCAGGAGGGATTCACGGATGCGAAGAATTCGGCAGAACCGGTCATTCATGATGCACGGCGGCTTGGTTTTGAGGAGGGTTGGTTGGCCGCTCTGCAAGCCTTGGGGGTCCTTGAGGATTCTCCTTTAAGGAACCCCGGCCAGATCCCATTTCTAGTCCCACCACCTGAATCGCCGACCACCGCTGGACATGCTGACGAGGAAGACACGACCAGTCTGAGGGAATTAGTAGAGCAGATTGATTCCCATGTGGAGATGGAAGAACCAGAAGTGGTTAGCCATCCCTGCCTTGGAGATCAGCCCGGCCAGCCCCCTTTCACAATCCCGTCCAGCAGCAATCGACCGAGTCCGAGGCCCGAGAACAACCTGTAGATTCAGCATCATGATCACCGAACTTTACCCCCTTTTTCCTTAAGAACATTTCTTTATTGTTGTTTTTATTTGTCATTTGGTTTGCCCATATCACCGGGTTGTGGTGATTAAACAATCTTAATTTTCTGCTGGTCTTGATACTTAAATGGCCGCCTTGTTTTGCAGCCGAGATAGTGATTTTCTAATATTTATAGTGGTTTAAATTCGAATTAATTCCTGCTGTTTCTCTTTTCTTTTCTTTTTTTTCTTTTTTTTGTACGGTAATTACCGATAAGCCAAGTCCCGTTTCGTCATAAGGCGGGGACTCGGGCTGTTTACCGATTTTTTGCCTCGGAAGTGTCAGGCTTCAGTCCTTAGGATAGAAATTATAAGGCTTACACCTGCTCGGCGATGTAGATTGAGCCGAGAGTCAGGCTTCTGTCCTTAGGTTAGAAATTATAAGGTTTACACCTGCTCGGCGATGTGAATCGAGCCGAGAGTCAGGCTTCTGTCCTTAGGATAGAAATTATAAAGTTTACACCTGCTCGGCGATGTAGATCAAGCCGAGAGTCAGGCTTCTGTCCTTAAGATAGAAATTATAAGGTTTACACCTGCTCGGCGATGTAGATCGAGCCGAGAGTCAGGCTGCTGTCCTTAGGATAGAAATTATAAGGTTTACCCCTACTCGGCGATGTAAATCAAGCCGAGAGTCAGGCTTCTGTCCTTAGGATAGAAATTATAAGGTTTACACTTGCTTGGCGATGTAGATCGAGCCGAGAGTCAGGCTTCTGTCCTTAGGATAAATATATTGTAGTTGCCATATGCTCGGTAAATGGGATAACAGCAATCAGTGTGAATCGACATTTTCATTAGCTTCATACAATAGTGGTGCTTCAAACGTTCCCCCCTCTTTTTTTTTTTTATACACGGCCGATCAGTGATAGAACTTTTTCAAGTTATGAACGTTCCACGGCCGCGGCAGTGGTCTTTCGTCCAGGTCTTCCAGATAATATGCTCCCGCACCGACGATTGCGGTTACCCTGTAAGGCCCTTCCCATGTTTGGGCCAGCTTCCCAGAGTTGGTATCTCGCATACTCCCTAAGGCCTTTCTCAGGACTAAGTCTCCCACGCTGAATTCCCTGACTCTTACACCCTGGTTGTATCTTCTGGCGAGTTTTTGCTGGTACTCTGCGAGTCGCACGGTGGCCGCATCACGGCATTCCTCCAATCTGTCCAGGTGCTCGACCATCATCTCTTCGTTTTGGGCGGGGTTGAACCCCGCGACCCATGCGTTACATAAGTTTACCTCGGTTGGTATGACGGCCTCTGATCCGTAAGTCAAGGAAAACGGGCTTTCCCCCGTGGATCTCCTAGGTGTAGTTCGGTAAGCCCAAAGCACATTCAGCAGTTCCTCGGCCCAACACCCTTTTACGCCATCTAGTCTTTTCTTCAATCCGTTCAATATTACTTTGTTCGTAGCTTCTGCCAAACCATTACTCTGAGGGTACGCCGGGGTAGAAAACCTGTTTTTGATGCCAAGATCCTCGTAGAAAGTGCGGAAGGCTCTACTATCGAACTGTAACCCATTATCGGATATTAACGACTCCGGCACCCCAAACCTAGTCACTATATTCTTCCAAACGAACTTCTTCACATCTGTGTCCCGGATATTTGCTAGGGCTTCGGCCTCCGCCCATTTGGTGAAGTAATCGACAGCAACAATCACGAACCGGCGGTTCCCCGTAGCCCGTAGAAATGGACCAAGGATATCCAGCCCCCATTGTGCAAACGGCCAAGGGCAGCTGATCGGATTGAGGTGACCGGCAGGCTGGTGAATCAAGGGGGCATGTTTTTGGCATTGTTCACATTTTAGAGCATACTTGGTGGCGTCCTTTTGCATCCTCGACCACCAAAACCCCCGTGTCATCGCCCGATGTGCCAGTGAACGCCCCCTACGTGACTCCCGCATACCCCATCGTGAAGCTCAGCCAAAATTTCAGGAACTTTCTCGGGGTGCAAGCACAAAAGGTACGGTCCTCCGAAAGACCTTCGGTACAACTTGCCGTCTGCTGATAACCAATAGCGAGCTGCCGTCCTACGTATCTTACCTGCCTCCTTTTGATCTTTCGGGACTTTATTCTCGGCCAGGAAAGCAACGATGGGATCTATCCAACTCGGTGCAGGTGATGAAACTATGTCGACACTCTCCACCCTGACGGTAATGTCGTCGGGAATCTGAATACTTGGTTCAGCTATAAGCTCTACCCTGATCAGCCGAGGCACATCCTCGACGCTTGATGATGCTAGCGTGGCTAAGGAGTCAGCGTGCCTGTTCTGCACCCGTCCCACTTGGGATACTTTCACAGAGACAAACTTGCTTATAATCAGTTTTGCTGCGCACAAGTATGCTTTCATTCGAGGATCTCTTGCTTCGAAACTTCCCTAGACCTGATTGACGACCAACCGAGAATCCGAGTGTATTTCCACATTCCGAGCTCCTAGCTTCAATGCTGATCTTAGTCCGGCGAGCAAGGCCTCATACTCGGCCTCGTTGTTGGAGGCCTTGAATCCCAATCTAAAAGAGTGCTCCAGCCGAATCCCTTCAGGAGAAAAGATAACGATCCCGGCACTGGCTCCCTGGGAACTTGAAGCTCCGTCCACAAAAACCTTCCACGGGCAAGCTTCTACGCGGCAGATTATCTCTCCGCCGTTTCTGGGTGAGAATTCAGCGACAAAATCTGCAAGGACTTGGCCCTTCACCGAATGTCGTGGTCGGTACCGTATGTCGAAGGAGCCTAGCCTGGTTCTCCATTTCGCTATCCGTCCTGTGAAGTCAGATCTTCTCAAAAGCGACTGTAAAGGATACTCAGTTAACACATAGAATGTGTGGGCCTGAAAATAATGCGGCAGCTTCCTCGTGGCATGGATAAGGGCCAGCACTAGCTTCTCCAGTGGCAAATACCTTTTCTCGGCATCGACCAAGGTCTTGCTGATATAGTACACGGGTAGCTAGATCCCTTCATCCTTCAACAGCACGGCACTCACGGCGTGATCAGATACTGCCAGGTACATAAATAAATCTTCACCGGGCTCTGGCGCGGCTAGCATAGGTGCCCTCGCCAAGTAATCCTTCAAGTCCCGAAAAGATTTGTCGCACTCTTCGTTCCACAAAAACCCTGTCCACTTCTTCAAAAGCTGATAAAATGGGCGGCAACGATCCGCGAATTTGGAGATGAATCGGTTAAGTGCTGCTAACATCCCGGTTAGAACCTGTACTTCCTTCGGATTGCTCAGTGGATTCAGCCTCTTTATTGCTTCGATTTAATCGGGATTGACCTTTATTCCCCGGCTTGTGATCAGATACCCCAAGAATTTTCCAGCCCCCACTCCAAATGCGCACTTCTCGGCATTAAGGCGCAGCTTGTGTCGCCTTAGTGTTTCGAATACTTCCCGGAGATCGCCCGTATGTTGTTCCTCCTACTTGCTCTTTACCACCATATCATCAATGTAGACCTCGACCGTGCATCCTATTTTGTCGCGGAACATCCTCGTCATCATTCGCTGGTAAGTTGCCCCGGCATTCTTTAGCCCAAAGGGCATCACCGTGTAATGATAATTGGCCTCCGGGGAGATGAATGCCGTTTTTTTCCTGGTCCTCGGGTGCCAGGGCGATCTGGTGGTACCCCTGAAAAGCATCTAGAAAACTCATCCTAGGATGACCGTAAGTGGCGTCGACCAACTGATCAATCTTAGGCACGAGGAATGGGTCCTTTGGACATGCTCGGTTCAGATCTGTAAAGTCCACGCAAACCCTCCACTTGCCGTTCTTCTTTTTCACCACCACGGTGTTCGCCAACCACTCCGGGAAATAAGTTTCCTTTATTACCCCAGACTCCTTCAGCCTTTGGACTTCTTCCTTTACAGCCTCGGCATGCTCCTTGGACGATCTCCTCGGCCTCTGTTTCTTGGGCGGATACGAGGAGTCAACACTGAGTTTGTGAACGATGAACTCGGGATCCACCCCGGGCACCTCATAAGGGCTCCAAGCAAACACGTCCACGTTTTGTATTAACAGTAACAACATTTTTACCTTATCTTCGTCATCCATACCTTCCCCTATATGAAAACACCTATCGGAATCCGGGAGTATCCGCACTTTCATCATCTCTTCGGTACGTCTGTCCCCTTTCTCTCCTCGGGGATTCTATAGTTGTTATAACGGTAAATTTTGCTGCGCTTCTTCTTTCTCGGTATTCTTTTCCCATTTGATTGTTTCCTTCCTCCAGTCAACTAGTGCAACCAGACATTGTCTCGCCGTCTGCTGGCTTCCTTTTACCCCCGTAACACCTTGCCCGGTAGGGAACTTCACCTTCACGTGTAAAGTGGACGGGACAGCCCCCATTTCGTGGATCCACGGTCTTCCCAATATCGCAGTGTACGGGGAGAAGGAAGCTACTACTATAAAGGTTACCACCACTTCTTTGCCTTCCATGTTCACGGGCAGAGAGATCTGCCCTTCAGGGATCACGACCTTACCGTCAAAACCGACCAAGGGTGTACCGTACTCGGAGAGGTCCCCACTCCTCAGTCCAAGTCCTCGGAACAATTCTGGGTCCATCACGTCTGCTCCGCTTCCCTGATCTATCATCACCCTTTTTACCAAAAAATCGCCTATCCGAGCGTTGACTACCAGCGCGTCGTCGTGTGGTTGGACTGTTCCCTCCAAATCGCTATCATCGAAGGCGATTGGTTCTCTGGAGAGCTTCATCCTCTTCCCGCTTGACGGCCCGTCCTGACTTTCCGCTGCCATTGCTAATGTCCACACCCCTTTCCCTCTTGCCGTGGAACATTTCTTGGTAGGTGCCTGGATGACTTCAATTATCTCGAGAGGGGGTGGGAGCAAGTTACCCCTATGCGGAGTGCCTTGCCCCGCCCCTTGGTCCCCTGCGTTCGTCACAAACTCCTTTAGGTATCCGGCTCCGGCCAGTTGCCGAAGATGATCTTTTAGTACTCGGCATTGCTCGGTGGTGTGTCCTTTATCTTTATGGTAAGTGCAGTACAAGTTCTGGTTCCTTCTCGTGGGGTTACCTCCCATCCTGTTCGGCCATCTAAAGTAGGGTTGATGCTTGATCTTGTCTATAATCTTATGCACCGGCTCTTTGAATACCACATTTACCTCCCCCGCCGGCGTCTCTGGTTCCTGAACCCTCATGTTTCCTCGTGTCCTCGGTGGGACACTGTTCTGCCGGGGATGAGTTACCATTGGCGCTTTACCCTTGCTTTGCAGCCGATCGTCCTCTAGCCGTTTATACTCTTCGATGCGCCTCATTAGCTGTCTCATATCCTCGGGAGGTTTCTTAGTCAACGACTCCCTTAGGCCTGAATCCTCGGGCAACCCCATCCTAAAAGTACTCATAGCAATTTTTTCGTTCCCCTCGCCGATCTCGTTGTAAAGCTCCCAATACCGGCCGGCGTAATTACGAAGGGTTTCTCCCACCCTCATCTTCATTGACAGTAATGCGTCTACTGGTTGAGGTACAAGGCTACAGGTAACAAATCTGACTCCGAACTCCTGTATTAACTCTGCGAAACTGCGAATGGAACCCTTCTGCAAACCATTGAACCATCTAAGAGCGGTGGGGCCCAGGCTCGAGGGGAACACCTTGCACATTAGCGCGTTATTTCGGGTATGTAATGACATCATTTGGATGTAGTGGCTGACATGTTCCATCGGGTCCGTCTTCCCGTCATAAGAGTTGAACGGGGGGCGCGTGAATCTATCTAGCATTGGGGCGTGCTCGATGTTAGTTGAGAACGGCGACCGAGCAGCCTTTCACAACGCACGGCTCATTGCGTCCATGGCCGCATTGTGGGACCATTTTTCTTCCGGAGAATCCGAGCCTCGGTCGAGATAATCCCACGACCGTGAGCGATCTCGACGCTAACCCCTGCGTAGGTGAGATTCCCACGAACGTGAGCGCTCTCGGCGACGGCGATACCCAGATTGATCGGACTTCGCTCCTTGTCGTTCCTTACCGACACCTGGTCTTCTTGCTCGGTGGTCCTGGTCCCTTCTCTAGTGCCTGTCTTCTGCCTCCAACTCTAAATCTCTCATCAACCTACGCAACCGTTCAAGCTCCTCGTCTCTTTCATCAAACCGCCTATGCCCCGAGGCACCGGATACAGTCCGTTGCGTTTGGTACGAGCCCTCTCCGAATCCAGGACTCTCTTCCGCCCTCTCATGACGCCTGTCCTCGCGCCCCTTCTGCCTTCGTTCTCGCCAGGATGACCCCCGAGAGGATCCGACCGAGCCACTTTCAGCGTCACCCCCCGAACGTCTTCCGGACATCGATCTCGTGTGCGAGCCTCAGCCGAACCACAGCAACGTAGGATTTTCCCACAGACGGCGCCAATTGTATGGGTCGCAAATAAGGCTGACTGACCCAGCCCCACTTGGGCTCACAACTTATTTGTGTGTTGGGCTAGAATTTCCTACTATGGGTCGTTCTCCACCTAAAGGCTCAATAAGACCACTTTTCTCCTCTTCAGCAACGCGTTACTTCCTCCTTATCCCTCAAGAGTCCCTCTATTTTACCTCACTTCTCTCTATTTGCTCCTCCTTTTTTCCAACCAACCCTTCCATCTTATCCTCCCCTCCTATTTATAGTTCAAAACTCAGGTGCAGGTCATCAATGCTCTCATAGTTAGTGCGACAGAGTGTCCAGTAAGGTTTTCTGTAAGTGGGAGGTCAGGTATGGATGGCTTTGGGACTTGGTGTCCACCTCCGTTGACAGCAAGGCAGAGTCGGTGCGCATTTAGTGCTACGGAAGGTCCAATTAGAGGGATGATAAGTGGGAAATTAAGCTTGGATGGCCTTGGGACTTGGTGTCCACCTCCGTTGATAGCTCGGCGGTGGTGCTGAGAGGAATTTATCCGGACAGAGCAAGGATGAGGTGCCGTTCAGTGAATTTTAACAACATGTTCGGTAAAGTTCCGCCGAGCATATACTTAGTAGTGAGGCTTTGGGCCTCCGGCCCGCGTTAGTATGGATTGGGCTTTTGGGCGAGTGGGAGTTGGGCTCAAGCACCGGGCACTTGAAGCGGAGAGTAAGGACTAAGTGGGCCTAAGCATTTGGATGCCGCACAATTTCATTAAGATTATATCTCTTCTTTCAATTAAAAAACTCAAATTCTCTCTCTTCCTTTATTATTTTAATGAGTTATTTATATTATTTTAGATGGAGTGATAAAAAAATAGATCATTTAATATTTGATGTATTGTAAAGTGAGGTGATAAAATGGATAAAATAGTTTTTTGAGGGGTGCTAAAAAAAGCTAAAATTTTTAGCACCATCACTTTGAATGCTTTAAATTCAACTCAAAAAAAAAAACCTAATTAGCCTAGTATTAAAAAAAAACATTATTTTGTTTTTATTTTTGTAATTATTGATAAATAATTGTATCTTTATATATTTATAAACAACAATTTTAAGTATTTATAATTTTTTAAGTTAGATTTTTTTTTTTTCTGTTTATTTATACTCTAACTCGTGCTAACTTAAAATCCTGAAAGCATCCCTCCTCTCTATTGGTCACTGCTGCGTATATTTTGAAATTAAGTGTGCAATTAGTTTTGTCCAGTCTCTACAATTACTCTATCAGAACTACAGAGTACAGAGCCAAGCAAAATTTGAGGAGCATTTGGTGGCCCAAGGGGGAGAGCATGATTAGGTATGCTAATGATTTCAGAGCAGTTTGTCCAGAAAGATAGCCAGTGGGTCCTATATGTTTGATGGATGGGTGGCCCATTTCATCAATCATGGCCATGATTACAAAGAGAAATTGAGCAAATCAGGACCATTCATTATTTATTCTCCTTAAAGATGTGACCGCATGGTGCCAAGTGCGTAGTGCTCAGACCACGGCCCACGCGCGGGCCAGTACTCAGTGGCCATACCAGCAAACACATCACATCCATGGATCGAGCTAGCAATGTACACTGTTATATTATATATAAGGTAGAAGTGACAAAAATTACAATGCATGTACAATTATCATTGTTATGCAAGTCATATTTTCTGGGAAAAAAAGGCATTCCTTCGAAATCATTTTGAATGATAAGGTAATAAAAGTTTTTTTTTCCCCAAAGCCTTCAATGGAAAAATGCTTCTTTACCATAAAAGAGTATATGCTTTGTTGGAACTTAGCAATGCCGACTAACGTCCTAAGATAGTTATCAAAACTTAAAGAGTCGGCATTCATCACTGGTTTCAGGTATTAGGGGATGAATTTCACGTGCCATTGAATTGTTATATACTTTGAGGAGAAAGCTTTTTGTTTTTATAGAAGGGTCTAGTTAATGTAAGAGCATACATTAACAAATCCGTTTTAAAAAAATTTTATCGAAAATTGAAAAAGTTGTCAAAACTTTTTCATTTCCTGATAAAACTTTTACAAAAAATGGTATATTATTGCGTGCTCTAAGGGCACACGTTAATAAAATCCTTTATAGAATTAATTCTTCAAAATTCTAACAATCATGTACATGCATGTCCTGGAGCTCTTGGTACCCTTAAAACTGTGATCCACGCACACTCTGAGCATGATAACATGTTAATAATTGTAACCACATTATTAAAGTAAATCACTTTAATTTACATACTCATCAATTTTCAATAGTAGGTCAAAATTAATCACCTATTTCCCCTAGATATATGCAATAATTATAATAAGTTAATTATAATATCACTCTACCTACAAAGGGCTTTAATTTGTACCCTTCATACAATTGGCATTTCATATTTGTAGGCCAGTGGCAGTGAGGGTCTTCTACTATGATCCTTTTCTTTTTTCTATTTTGGTGTTTACCCCAGATGTGACTGGGAAATTAAGACACTCACTCCTTTAATTTATTGTCCTCATTAATTAGGATAAACACCCGTGAATTATTGATAACAAATGGTGTATTTTACAATTAATTAACTGGATAAACCTTCATGTTAGTGATAATAACATTAACCTTCCCGTATGATTATTCAAAGAAGCAAGACCCACCTCTTATTATAGAATGTTTGGCCACATCATTGTGATAGTTAATTGCTTGGCTGCCCACCATACTTTCCAAGCCTATGTTAAAGGGTCACTTTTCATGATGAAAGAAATACGTTTTGTCAATTCATCTTTGTGGGGTTCCTGGGGGATGTAAAATTTTACGTGTACGATTTTGGTTTTGAATTTTTGAATTTTTTTATTTTGATTTATATATATATATATATATATATAAAATTAGACTCTACTTTTGGGTACATATGGCTTTGCATTCATTATTTGAATTAAAAAAGAAGAACAACAATTGAGTAGCCCAATTGGGATGCTATCAATGGAATAGAAGGAACATTGGTCTGTTGCATGGTTCAAAGCTATGGGAAAGCAACCCAAACCCAAATACCCAATATGTCCTTTATTTTATGCAGTTCAGTTCAGGCATGCAATGAAGCCATGAAAGTTTCCATTAGTCACTCCCTATAGTTATACTGGTTTATGTTTTAATGTCCATCTCATATAGAGTGTTATTTCATTGAAAATTTTAAATGTGACAGTTAATACAACTTTAGATTTATAATACTTTATATAAATTATAGAAAAAAATCCATTCCAATCCAAGAGTATTCTCAATTCTTTACGCATTCATATATATTTATGCATGAGATTAAAGTAATGCCTTTATAATCTGTCACATTATAACAAACAGTCACTATGGCCAAATAGTGCATAATTATTTCCCCCATTTGCCATACCCTAGCTTCTGTCACAGTCTACAAGCCTACTAGCTGATATTATGAATAAGGAACACATGCATTTGTGGATCCTGAGTCAACACTTTTTTATGCTCCATGCAAAAAGGGTTTGTACTGATAGTAGAATTATTGGAGTCTGGTTTCTGTCTCAACAAAAGCTATGTCAGTTTGTTTTAGCAGCTAATCCAATCTTTTCATCAGCTTTTAAATGGTCGGTAACATAGTCAGCTTAGGTTTGCCTACCTAATTCTCTTAGATGTCAAATCCTTTTAAGTTCTTGGTCGTAGGAGTTTGTTTTCATTGGTATAATATATTGAACTTAAAAATAAGTTGAACAAACATACAATTTAATTTAAATGAAAAGTAATATTAATTTTTGAAAGTTGCATATAAACCAACCAAATAAGTAAAACAACCTGAAAATGGATTATAGGCGACATGTCAAAGATTTGAAATTAAGAGAAGTGAAGAAAAAATTGTTAATTTCAAATTTACATACTAGTATATTTGAAATTTACTCATGAATTTCTTCAATTGGAGACAGTTGTGTTTTCATACTTTGTTCAAATCATAGTGGTTGTTAATTAAGAAAACACATGCAAATCAAATTACAATAATTCTTGGCAAAATATTCAATGTTTGACCCGTTTATAAATGTACTAATTGTAACCCACAAAAGAACAGTAAATTTTTTTCTTTTTTTCTTTTTTTAAATGTAAATATCAATGTAGCTAATATTAAAATACACGACATGCAACTATGCAAGTTACTGCCAAAAAAATAAAAACCTTGTACTTCGGTATTATGAGAACTGAAAAGCCAATTCTTTGTAAGTTCCTTTCTTCTTTTTGGTTTTATTAGTAACAATTTCAATTGCAGAAACCAACGAACCAAATTAACTTTTTTTTTTGGCTGAATGAATAAACAAATTCAATTAATTAGTCCACTCCACGGTTGCATGACTCAACCAAATTGAGCAAAAACCTCAAAAAGATGAAAGAAATGTGGCTGACCCAAAAATATGGACAAAATCTGTCGTCTCCTACTTTTCTGGTCAGAAAGTAGAAAGCCACCACCAGAAGATGTCTTCACAAACCCACCTACAAAGTTTTACATAATAACTTTAAAAAAAACATACATAACATTCTATAGAGTAACAAAACTTTTTTTTTAATAGATATATAATAAGATTTTAAAAGACTAAAGAACATTTTTGGTTCTTAAAGTTTAGATTATTTTCATTTTGATTTTTTATGTTTCAATTTTTTTTTTTTTTTTTTTTTTTTGCCTCTTTACGCTTAAAAATTCATTCTGAACCTCCACATTTCAGCCCTTCATGAAATTGAAATGTAAATAATCAAATAGAAAATTGAATTAACCCTAATGAGTTAAAATGAAAATTTTTAAAAATAAAGAGTTAATATAAAAATGAATCAAACATAAATTGCCAAAATGAAAATTTTTAAATATAAATTGTGTCATTGTAGGATTTTTCCTAGATGCACATACTTTATGTACTGTGCATTGGTTGAGTGTTGGTCATTCAAGCGATTTACCTTGTGTTTATTATCTTGAATGTCCGGATGTTCATTCCAAGTGTGAATGAGCATTGTGATCACTTGACTATAGTGATTACCTGTTTTGGTCTTGCCATGGTTTATTGCTTTATTCCTTTGTGCATGATCGCATTGTGCTTGCTCCATATGAATTACAAGTTTCTGTATACAATGAACTTATTGTGTTGTTGTGTTTCAGGAGTTACTTGTTCTTATGGTTCTAAAGTTTCGCAGATTCTAGAGTTAGGTGTGAGTGAGTTTTCCAACTGTTCCCAATTCACGCGTTAAGTCTAGAGTTTGTTTTTAGGGTTTTGTCACGGAATAGCCAAATGAGGAGATTGTAAGGTTGAAATTTATCAACCATCTTGTTGGCTTTATTCCGTGCCAATTTGCTTGTAATTTAAGTACTTAGTAACCCTGTATTTATGTGGGATTATTGTAAGGGTAGTGTGTGTGAGAAGATGTGAAGAAAAGCTCAAGGATGTGCAAAGAAGCAGAGCTTCGCGGCTAGGACTCGCGGGTGGCTCGCGGCTGCAAGTCGCCAACTTCAGGCACGTGAGATGCACGCAGGGAAGCTGAAGGGTCACGCCAGCTGTCGCACTACAGGACAAAAGTCCCAGGCTGGCCAGACCATTATGTCGCGACTTGATTTCGCAACTTGGACAAGCCGCGAGACCAAGCCGCCAATTTACCCTGTTTGGCAAAAAACTGTTTCTTCGTATTCCCATCTCACCTCACTATATATAGACCCTTATACCCACCAAATTGAGAGAGCTTCTAGAGAGAATTTTTGTGAGAGAAACCCTAGAGAAAAACAAGATTGACTCATCCCCAATCTTTACCTTAGAGTCTCTACAAATTCCTCTACTCTCTTCTTCTCCATTGTCATACTCTTGAGAGGTCTTTTACCAAATCCTTATCTCACCACACCCACATCTGTGAGCAGGTTTATTTGATGCTGAGGGAAGCAGTTTGGAAGGAACCAAAATACATTGGTTGATTTTATGGTCAAGTAGCGGAATCCAGGAAACTAAAGAAGAAATAGGTTCGGCGTAACCTCGTTGGAGCAAGAAGCTTGGAGGGCTTAGGTACTTGGGTAGATTAGACTTGGAGGGTCTTCTGCTGTTCATGTATTCCAACTATATTCTTTAGTAGATTTTATCACCGTTTGGAGGGCGGCGGAGAGGTTTTACGCCGAGAATTTCGGTTTCCTCTTCGATAACACATCGTGTGTTGTCCGTGTGTTTGCATCTTTCTTCCCTTTGTCTTTGCCTTATATTTACTGCTGTGGATGTGTTTATATTTGGCTTAGATTGTTTATCAATTCTGTTATAAGCTTGTTATCATGTTTCGCACATTAATTGTTTGATATAAAACTTGAATTGGTATTTTTGTATTTTGAGGTCTAAACGTTCAAGGGTGTTTCGTACTCATATTGAACTTTCAATCACAAAAGCCGCATTTGAGAAATCTGATAATGGTCTTCGCAAGGGGGCAAGTATGTGAATTTTTTAAACTACATTTTCTTTAAGGTTCACCACTGACACCACTTTTATTACGCATCAATCAAAACATGCCAAAATAGTTGTGAAAAATATAGTGTTCCTAGACTGATCGAATCTCTAGTAATAGAGAAAATTGCTGGTTCTATTTCAAATATCTGTTAGTTGCTGTGCTGAATTACTTGGAGCCTGATGTTTTATATTATGAGTTGGTCCTTTTCTTGTGATTTATATAAGTACGCTTTTCTCATATGCTATAGTGATCATCAGTGCAAAGGAAAGTTTATTTTTATAAACTGGACTAGTAAGCATCTACTTTTAGATTCACACTGCAATAAAAAATTTGACTCCACAATGTTTTAGATGTATTTCAGGAACTTTCCTCAGCCATAATTTGTTTTATGACTGTCATTTGCATTGTTATTCCTAGCAATCTCAGCGTTCTTTGAGTTTCTCTGTGTTATTCTCTATGCCTTTTTCTTCCCTAAACTGCCAATAGTGAAGTACTACCGCTCAAAGGCAGCATCTGAAGGATCAAAAACAGTATCGGCTGACCTTGCTGCCGCTGGAATCCAAGTGGAAGCAGACCAAGAAGTATTGTGACACTCCCATTATTCTCATAATACGTGGTGTTTCAAGGACACTATTAGATTTCGAATCACTAACAAGCTTTTAAAATTTTCACAGGCAGAAGGGAATGCTAAATATTAACAGGCCGTAAGCAAAAAAGAGTGGACATATGTGCGCCTTAAACTAATTATTATTTAATTTACAAATATGTATTACCACTCAAAATTGTGAGCGAAAAAATACTCAAATAATTAGAATATAATAGTATTTTATCCTCTCTCTCACATTCTCATATACAGTACAAACAGCACATAAAGCAAGGAAGAGACAAGGGTGATACATACATAAGACGTCCACCCAAACCGTCTTAAACATTCCTTTTCCTGCTCTTATAACCAGTTTCAAGGAAAGGAGCTCATTTTTACTCTCTTTGAACACATCATTTCCTTATTTCCCTTATCTTCTTTCAGTTGCAACATCCATGGACACTGCTCAATGGCCACAGGTAGATAGATCTATATCACTTGGTCTTTTGGTTTTCGATTCTGTACACAAGGCTGTAATTTTCTTTCTTTGTCTTGCTAGCTAGCTTTTCTAGATGTTTATTGGGTACTTTTTTTGGTAAAAAAAGATGATGGTGTTCATGGCTAGTGTGTCTAAGTCCCCACCTATTTGGATTTAGTTCTTATCAGTTCTTCAACATGTATTTCACTTTATCTTTCTCTTTTGTGTATATGATAAAGGAAAAGAAACCCTTTTTTTCTTTTTTAAGTGTAAAAGCAGCTAACTTGTTTTGCTTTGCTTGTTTTGTTTGTTTGTTTAGTTTCTGGTCTTTCCTTGATCTTGAAGTTCTGTTTTTTTTTTCTTTATGTCTGTTTTCATTTTTTTCATTTTTTCCTTTTGTTTCTTACTGTCTTTCTATAGGAGATTGTGGTGAAACCAATAGAAGAGATAGTCTCCAACACATGTCCAAAGCCTGCAAGTTTAGAAAGGAAAGCAAGGCCTCAGAAAGAACAAGCCCTAAACTGTCCAAGGTGCAATTCAACTAACACCAAGTTCTGCTACTACAACAACTACAGCCTCACACAGCCTAGATACTTTTGCAAGACTTGTAGAAGGTACTGGACTGAAGGTGGTTCTCTGAGAAACATTCCTGTTGGTGGGGGTTCAAGAAAGAACAAGAGGTCAGCCTCTTCTTCTTCTAATTCTTCCTCCCCTAATACTTCATCAAAAAATAAGCTTCCTGATTTGGTCACACCCCAAAGCCTGTCACAATCTTCCACTCAAAACCCTAAGATCCATGAAGGTCATGATCTAAACTTGGGTTTCCCAACCACACAAGATTTCAGAACTATCACAGAATTGGTTCAAGTACCTAGCATTAATAATGATAATAGCAACAAGAACCAAATTTCTGGTACTTCTTCTACTACTACCAATACCACTACTGCATCTCATCAACTTTCTGCTTTGGAGCTTCTTACTGGAATTACTTCAAGGGGTTTCAATTCCTTCATGACCATGCCAGTTCAGGATCCAAACTCAGTTTATACATCTGGGTTTCCTCTAGTACATGATTTCAAGCCAACTCTAAATTTCTCTCTGGATGGGCTTGGAGTTGGAAGTGGGTATGGGAGTTTCCAAGGTGTTCAAGAGAACAGTGGCAGACTTTTGTTTCCATTTGAAGATTTGAAACAAGTCTCAAGCACCACAAATGGTATTGAACAAAACAAAGAGCAAGGAGATTCAACTGGGTATTGGACTGGGATGCTAGGTGGTGGATCATGGTAAAGAAAGATAAAAGATAGCCTGGGTTATTTTTGGTTTTTTATTTTTTCCTTTCTTCTTTTAATTATGGGTCTTAATTAACCTTCTATTGATTGGTGGGTTACTTTTCTGGATTTTTCATAGCTAACAGATAGGATACATGGGTTTTTTTCCTCCTTTTGTTAATTTCTCTATTTACTATTAATAATTAATCTTATTTACTCTTTGATGAGCATGGTGGGATTTTGAAGCTTATTTTAGATTGGCTTCGGAGAAGGGCGAGATGGGATATTCAGTGAGGGTAGAAGATCAACATATGCCCATATTTTTTAGGGTTAAGAAGTAGAGAAGGCATGCAACATGCCCTTCATTTGATGTAATTTCTTCTATCACAAATCAAGATAGAAGAAGGGAAACCCACCATATTCTGTGTCACATTGGCTTGGTACAAAAAAGATTGTATAATGTGCAAGTTATTCTTCATCCAAATAATTATTTAAATGTGCAAGTTTGTAAGGAGTTTCATGCATGAAAAAAAAAATGCTTTTATTTATAGTATTTTTTCAATATGGAAAACAAGTAGTTGTTGTTGTCAATTGTTTTAGGGACATGTATGGGTTGTAATGGTGGATTTGAGTTACTTCCATCGATCCCTCTCTCTCCCTATTTTGTTTTCTTGCTGTTTGTAAACAGGTTTTTTTAAGCTTTTATATAGCACGCACATAGATTCTTCTACCCATCAAAGCAAATCTCTAAGAAGAAAGTTGGAGCTAGAGGGAAAAAAAGAGCTAGATAGTCAGGTGAGAAATGTGATCCCTCCACATGACATTGTTATACATGAGTCTTCAGAAAAGTAACTCAACACAATGTTAGAACCACTAAACCTGCCTCAACCAAAAAGTTCACCTACTGACTTCTATATCCAAATAGTTTTGAAGACTCCCTCACATTGCCACCATTACAACAAATGATCATTGCTTCCATGCCCACCCTTTCATTCTTTCTTTCTTTTTTTTTTAATCGAAAGATTGTCAAAGTTCTGACAAACCCTCCCTTCTTTGGTCCTGGTAAGGGACCCACAAACATTCCCCTAGGCAAGTGTGCTGAAGAATAATACACCCCACTAAGTTGATCGATCTAGATCTATACCCTCCATTTATAAATTACTTTATTTTGGTTCTTTGCTGTAAGCCACTTGGTGTGTGAATAATAACTAGCAAATGTTATATAGATCTACCACATTCTATCATGGAGGTCTTTTTCTCTTGCCAAATTAAGGCATTTAGTTTATATATAATCTGTTTAATTCTACTCTCTCCTTTGTCTATGTACTGTTTGGAAACTAGAATATTCAGCCACCCCAACATCACTTTGGTCCAAGTTGACAAACCATATATTCCTTGAGCACCAAGGGTGGTGGATAGGTTCAAAGTTTTTGTGACCACGCATAGCTATTAATGGAAAAGATTAATTCAAAAGGAAGACCAAAATGATAACATAACTTACTTGTTTGGTGCCTGGATGGATCATCTAAACAAGAATTTAATTAGACTACCTTCCAAGTTTTGCTATTATAGTATATCTTTTGAAGAGTTTAAGGAAATTCTCATATTATATATGCTCATTCTTTTCCATAGAGTAAAAAATATGCAAACATATATACCATTGGAAAACCTCAAATAGCTAAATGTTTTTTTTATGAATATTCTATAGATTTTGCTCATAAATTCATCAACTGTCGGCAAGTTTCTATATTCACTAAATGAAAATGAACGTTTTCTTTAATTAATGCATGCAATGTGTTGCTTTTCTTACTCGTGGATGGTTTTGCTTTTCCAAATTATTCCAACACTAGCTGAATGATTCCCCAAATTTAAATTTGATATCTATAATTTTATAAGCGCGGCACCTTTTGCTTGATGCACATGCACTCCACATTTGGAATGAATCTTGCATGTATCAATACACTTCTTTGGGGGGAGAGAGAGAGAGAGAGAGAGAGGCAGAAATCTGATCAGCATTGCCCTATGTAGAGTACCAAGTTCTTAATATTTGAATCCTAACAACGACATTTAAAATGAAGTCTATGGATGTTTACAATTGTTTGGATATCAAATTGGTGATACGCAATTGCATAATGCAAAATTAACAACCTAGGGCCTCAGATTATTGTGTTGTCTGGGGCCAATATTGTTCTATATGTTTGTATCCGAATGAAGGCAAAATTTACAATATAATATCTTTTTAATTAAGATGTTAATTATTTAACTTGACATGATTTTAAAGTTACTTTGTCATTTAACCTTTTTCTTTTTAAATCATGTTTTAGAATCACGAATTCTTCACTTAAAATCACATTTTTAAAACATAATTTCAACTAAGTTCACTCAATTTTAAGTGAAATCATATTTTTAAAGTTGTATTTCTAAAACCCAATTAAAAAAAATGTGAAATTCCTAAATAGTTTCAAAATAGTGCCAAATTTAAATAATTATTATTAAAATAATATTATTTTGCAAATTTTGCCTCGAAATGCACATTCACTTCATTGCATTTTACCAAGCAAGAAAGTATGAACAACTTCTGTATCACATATTTTGCCACAATTCTAAAGTTTTAGAGGAAAAATTGTGAATCTATATGAAAGTAATTATCTACAACTCATAGTCGACTATTTCATCAAGTTATGGTAAATGTTACGGTCATAGTCATAGACTATTACCGGATTATGTTCTTACTATCTTGCGTATAAGTACTGTTGGTAGTTGGCATGTGGAAGTATCGGTGGAAACTGAGCTTTGGCAATTTCCTTGAAATGAAACAAAACTGTGCAATCAATTGCAGTGTCACTAAGTAGCAATATTCTATAATCTAAAAGCTAGTGAAATGAATATGATGCTGCACTCACTGTTTTACTATCTAACAGTAGGAAATCATAGTAGGTTGCTTATCAACCAAAAAAAAACAAACACATAGTTGGTAGGACTAGGATGACTAGGTCAGCCATGGTGTAAGGTTTCCACTTTCCACAGATTATTAGCAGTGGATTCCACAGCATTGTCATGTTATCAAATCGTATCTCAGCAAGATATATTATGAGCTCCTGCATGGATTTGTATTTTTAACTACCACGAATTCGTTGATACACTCCATTCGCGTACAACTATGGGACTAAATGCTCCAAGATTTTACAAAATTTGGTCATTTGAACAGTTCAAACATTCACGTGCTAGGAGCACCTGAAATGGCAGTTGGGTTCATCATGACTTCACCCATCTCAGCAAAACAATAACCTTATAACCCATAGGTGGAGAATTCAATAGAGCCTGCTTATTTGGAACAAAGAAAATTTGTACAGGCCCAATGATATAGTTTTAAGCTGCACCGGTAGAATGAGACTGGATCCGGCACCTCACTTTTATTCACCTACCAATGAGCATTATCAACGAGGGACAATCCATAACAGTAGAGTTAAAAATTTAATTATTTAGCACTACAAAAAATTACTTTATCTATTTTATCTACATACATGCTGCAACAATAGATCTATTTTAGCTTTCAACACAATAAAATATAAACATCACAATAAAATAATATATCTACTACACACAACCATCATAGCCACACAAGCAACCAGACAGGGAATAAATTTTTTTTTTTTTTTTTTAGCTCTAAGCTACAGTGCACATCCATTGGATGTGCACTGTAGCAATGAAGCTAAAAAAAATAGTTTTAGTTTCACTACTGTATGGTTATTTTTATGTTTTGGTGGAACTAAAATAGCTATATAACTTTTTAACTCCACTGCTACAGGTGCTCTCTAGGAAGCAAAAGCAATCTTTACAATTTTTTTTTTCTTTTCATTTTACATGAAATAAACTAAAAGCCATTTGCGCCAGGTGACAAAGGACTAGAATAGCATAGCACGAGAGTTCACCAATATTAGCAGGTACAGAGAGAAAATACAACGAAAGTATTTCTCTTGAAAATATAATGAAAAGCAATATATGTAAAATTTTCACTAACGGGAAAAATATTACACCCTTTCCAGTTTTAACGTCTGTACAGGGATATCAATTGGAATATCAAAATGATCAGCCTAGGAACTGGGATAAACCAAACTTGAATTTCTTCACAGTTCATTGATCAGCATTGATTCCAAATATACGGACCTTGTGCATGTGCGGGAACTTTGCAACCACCAGCACAAAAACTGCTAACGTGTTTAAGAAGAGCATAGGGTGCTGATAGTCCGTTGTGTGTGAGGCTATCAAATACCTGCCAAATGAAACATATGATTATCAAAGAATGGTTCTTATAAGGGTACTCCTAATTTGAACAAATCTTTATTGTCTTAAGTACCTGGACTTGGCAAATATTTCATGAAACCCCTAGCAATTAGTCTTAAGAGTTTGATATCTATGTTCAAGAAACAAACAAAGACTTTCTTACAAGAGAGAGACTCTTCTACAATCAAGAAAAGCAATAAATCATGAGTAAGCAAAGGACTGGCCAGAGTCAGATAGATCAACAATTCCAATCAATAATGACATAAATTGTGGCATTAACATTCCTTGGGTGGGATTTTTTTTTTTTTTGTGGGGGGGGGGTGGGGGGGTGTGAAGCTTTGTTGTGTAAGTAAAAAAGTCAATATGTCTCTGGGGAAAAAAAGGATAAACAGAGTTCAACTGCACAGAAAAAGAAAGTTTTCAAATCCAACTTAACTCAACAGTGCCTTACGGAGTCCCCACAGAAGACATCAACCCACAAAAATGATAGTTTTGGGGGAGCACTTAAGATAATATACAGAGGCTTACTCCTCGTATAGAAATTCCTATATTGTGGGGTACAATCATCGGTGATGCCAACAACCACCTTCTCAAGTCTCACATCACTTCCCCCCCACCCCACCACCCCCCCCCCCCCTGGGGGTTTCAACCTCATGTGCCAGTTATATTTTTTCAACTAAAAGGAAATTGAGGCAGTGATGCTATAACTACAACATACATTTCATATATTCATGTAGGAAATGAAATGTGAAATACTTACAGCACAACAGGCACCACAGTCAAAAACTTTCTGTTGCGAGTGAGCTGCTTGCCACTGTCTATCTGCTCCCACCAGGTCAACCTGTTGTAGATACCTTGGTCATCGGCAAATGGTGTTCCCTTCTTCCAATGAAAGAAGTGATAAGTAACCTGAATGAAGAAAAAAAATAAAATCATGATATGAAAACAATAAGAAACTTATGCTGATAGCTGGTAGTTATAACTTTGCAAAGGGAATATAAATACATTAATTTATTTTCTAGATAATGGATTCTTATTTTAATAATGGCCTTTTTCTCGTCAAGCAGATACTTGACTTGCAAACATGCATACTCTGAAGGAAAGCAAACATTGCAACAATGCCAAAACAAGGATGCTAAAAAACCAAGGACAGACCATTTATCTTCACTCCTCTAGATGATTTTCCAAGTGAAAAAGAAATGCGATTACCAAACTCAAGTAGAAGGGGAAAAGGCTATACAACAAGAGATAATTCAGGAATAATGCTAAAACAATAACATTTAGTGGCTACTTATTAGGTTGCTGATTGCAGTTTCACCATATTTGATATGAAACATTTACTTCCAAGGTTTTCAAGTGTGATCATTCATTCACATGATAGTGAATTTATTATCAAATTAACATGTTACAATAATTCAGAATAGATTTACCACAAAAGCTGGATAAAGCTGAAGCTGAACCAAGATATAGGGAAAAGATCTTCATAGCTAAAATTATACTAATTTATTAAGATATGGATGCCCACAATTATATGTTGTTCAATACCTCATATTAATAAGTTACAAGAAGGGGGATTTTTTTTTTTTTTTTTTGGATAAGTAATCAAATTCAGAAGTAGCTCATCAACAATGATTATGGAGACACACTTCAGGCCAAGAGATACAAGGAAATGTAAAAGTGACATGATGAAATACTCAAGAAATATAATACATCTTTTTATCAGGCATACTTTCCCCAAGTCTTTATAGAGTAGTTATCCTTTATATTAAACTCTCTCTGCCTGTTTCACAGGTGCACCTAGCATCTTCAGCAATAAGAAACTATGCGTCTAATTAGTTGAACCATGAAGAGAATGCTCAAGGCCCGCCTCAGAAAGAGGCTAGCTCATAGCATACAAGCTATTAATGCTCTTAATACTGAAAGAATCTTATTATATCTCCTAAGTCCTAACCCTTTAGTCACTTTCTGTACCGCATACCATTACCTTCCACCATCCTCAGCTACAAATTCAGTTACTTTTATCACAAAATTGTCAAAAATATTTCCATTTCAGAATCCAAAACTTCACAATATACCATGTCCAACCACAAATTTTCCACCTTTTCCCAATTCAACTATAAGCTTACTATATCCAAAATTCAGCTCAGCAAAGAGCTAAGCTCTAAGCCACCAACCAGTATTTCTGCTTAGCAAATTTTTTTTAATTTTTAAAAAGCCTCCAAAAGAGAGTGTGCCCTAACCTCTAAACAAATTCAGTTACTTTTATCACAAAATTGTCTATTTCCATTCTAGTATCTAAAAGATTAACAATGCTAGCCTGAACCATGTCCAACCACTAATTTTCTATCCTTCCCCAATTCAATAGAAACTTACATATCCAAAATTCAGCTCAACACAGAGCTAAGCTCAAACACAGAACTTGCCCTAACCTCTATTCAAAATTCAGTTATGTTTTTTCTCAGGATAAGCTACAGATTTCAGTTATTTTTATCACAAAATTGTCAAAAAGTTTCCATTTTAGTATCTAAAAATTAACAGCAGTATCTTAAACCGTCCTCCTACTAAATTTTCATTCTTTCCCAATCAAACTAAACATTTATATTGAATATTCAGCTAAACGCATAGCTAAGGTCCAATACAAAGCGTGCCTTAACCTCTATACAAATTCAGTTACTTTAATCAAAACTTATCAGGAATATTCCCATTTTGCCCATCCAAAAACTAACCAGACTATCATGAACCATTTCCAACCACTGATTTCCCAGTTTCCCAATTCCACTAAAAGCTCACTAAATCCAAAATTCAGCTCAACACAAATCTCCATCCGAAATGGATTCATTCGATAGTTCAGATTAGATATTACAAATATAATATGTATTTCAAACACGCAACACCATGTAAACCGTTAAATACAAGAAAATAAAAATCTTAACCGTGAAATGAATCGACGATCCGATACAAATTCGATCACAAAATCATCATAAAACTAGTGCCAGTACTAATTTTTCACCTTTTCCCCAATTTTACTAAAAGCTTTCACTATACCTGTCAAGAATTTCAGCTCCACACATACCTAAGCTCCTAACCAATACAAAAGTTAACCAAAAACAAAAAAAAAAAACAAAAATCCCCAAATTAACAAACCAAAAAACTATTTCCAAATTAAGCTGAAAACGATAAAATCAAATCCATGATTCAACTAATTAGCTCATCTAATCCCCCTAAATCACAAAACTAGCATAAATTAACAAATTCAGATCAAAAGGTCAACCAGTTTGAAAATTTGAAAACCCTAAATTGAGAGAGAGAAAGAGAGTACGAGGAAATGAGCGAGGTGGACTATGGTCCAAGCCAAGCCAGAAGAGCAATTGAGAACGGAGAGAACGATGAGCCACGAGAAGAAGAGGATGAGAATGTAGGTGGTCCACACGCCCGGGTACGTGAACCATTCTGTGTTCCGGTTCAGATCCGTGGGTCGCACAGCCTTCACATACATCTTTCTTTTGATTTTCTTCTCTCTCTTTCTCTCTTTTCCTTTCTTTCTCTTTTCCTTTCCTTTGTATATTTGGTCCTTTCCTTTCTTCCTTTTTTTTCTTTTTTTTTTTCCAAAAATGACTAATTTGTCCCTTTGTATTTGTGATGAAGGGAATGATTGATGATGGGTTTGGTTTTATATTAGGAAGGGGAGGGGTGTAGCGTAGGGGGTATAGTTGGGATTTTGGGTTTATGATAGGGGTATGGTAGGAAGTTTGAAGGTTTGAGGTGGTGGGAGACGAGATCAAAATAAAAATATCATCGAGGAGAGTCAACAACTTTGAATGCGTTTAGTTGTGGTGGTTCAAAAAAAAAACATTGGTTTATTGGAAAACAAGTTTTGGGAGAGTGCTTAATGGAATCAAAATTAGGTCAAAAACTTTGTGATTCAATTACATTATTTGTTTTTTTGCTGATGGGGAGAATTTGGGGTCGACTCCTCCTTCTTGATCAATTGTTAGTTGGATAAAAAGAGTTTAAGTAAACTGCAAAATATATCCTTAAAATCTAAAGTTGTTTAAATTTTACAACTTGAAATTCGAGAAATTGGATTTTATACCTTAAAGTTTGGTTCTATTAGCAAAACTCCATCTTCCATTAGTTTTGATTATTAAGTGACGGGCTAACATGCTGATGTATATTTTTCTTTTGCCAAACCAGCCTCTCAAAATGATGTCATTTCACTTAAAACAAAGAAATGAGTTTGCGTGTGAACTAAAGTACGATTTTTAGTAGTTTTGGGATGCTAATTTGGCAAAACAAACACACACACACACACACACACACACACACATATCAACATGTCAGCATGTCACCTAATAGCCAAAACTAATAGAAGTAGAATTTTGCTAACGAAACAAAACTTTAAGGTGTAAAATCCAAATAACCCAAAACTTTAAGTGTGTATTTTGAAATTTAACCAAAAAGTTCTAAGTCAATCATGAATGGTATAAGAGGTTTTATATTTGTTCATTTCAAAGAATTCAAAAGAATATAGAATTGGTTCTTAATATATATTTTGAGGATAGTTCATTAAGAAACGGATTAATATTGATTAACAAATTAGTTATATAGAAAGTTTAGGCTAATTTGGAATCAGATTAATATTGATTAACAAACCGGTTAAATGAAATGTTTATGCTAATCGAAAAGTTTGTAATATATGGTGATTGTGGTTTAAACATTTCTCTTCAAACATGACTATAGACTCTAGTTCAATGAGTGAAACCAAATATTGGTACAAGGGCAACTTATTACTTATCCTAAAAGTGTAAACTTATAAAGAAAAGTATATTTTGTTTTAAGCAAATTGAAATATGTGAAGTAGATTTCACCTACAAAATTTTGCATCTCTTGTAACTTATCAAAACATATAGGGTAAATTGCAAATTACATCCCTAAAGTTTGGAGGTGATGGGATTTTACACCCTAAAGTTTTAGAATTTGGATTTTACCCTTTAAAATTTGGTGATGTTTGGATTTTACACCTTGACGTTTCAGAAATTGGATTTTATCCCTTATATTTTACAAGTGTTTGGATTTTACTCTCTAAAGTTTTAGGGTGTTAGATTTTACACCCTAAAATTTCAGAATTTGGGGGTGTAAAATCTAAATAACCCTAAACTTTTGGGGATAAAATTCAAGTTCTAAAACGTTAAGGTGTAAAATTCAAACACCCCAAACTTCAAGGGGTAAAATCTAAATTCTGAAACTTCAGGGTGTAAAATTCAATCACTCCCAAACTTTAAAGGTATAATTTGCAATTTATCCAAAAATATATTACGCATCTCTTGTTTAAAATTTTATTTAACATTCCCTAAGTACAACAATATAGTACTCTTTCCTCTCACATTAATTGTGAAACTCACAGTCAATTTAATTAATAAAACTTACCAACCAATCTTGTAAGAGGATTGAGTACTACAACTACGTCACTGTATTTATGGTAGTATTGAATAATTACCCCTCCTGCTTAAAAGAAAGCAATCCCCCACCCCACCCCCACCCTCGGCCCCCCAAAAAAATAGTTAGAATGGTCTGATTAATGTATGTCATTAGGGTACACATTAATCATTAATTTTTTTTAAAAAATTATGAGAAATTGAAAAGGCCGTAAATTTTTTTTTTTTTATGCAAGATAGAATTTCTACTCTAGCCTAATTTAAGTGTATACTTGTAGAGTGATCACTGCACCAAGGGTGTGTGGTGATGGCCGTAAAAACATTTAATTGATTTTTGCTTTTTTATAAAAAAAATAAAATAAAATTCCTAAAATGGTTTACTAACATATACTTTAAGGGCATATGTTAGTAAAACCCATAGTAGAAAACTTTGTTCTTTTTCAAAAAAAAAAAAAAGAAGAAGAAGATTTGACACGTTGTCATTGTCAACGGAAATGGGTTTTTTTTTTTTTTGAGATAGATAAAATTCTACTCTACCCTTATTTAAGTGTATATGTGTGTGAAATTTTCTCTTAGAAACTTAAATCCTGGCTTTTACCCCTCACACCCCCACAAGCACTTACACTTGTGAAATGACCATCGCACAAACGGTGCGCGGTAGGTCGGAATTGGTTAACAATCAATATGATGGAGTAAGAAACTAGAAATAGAAAGAAAAAAGTGTATATAATTTGTTTCTAAAAAGATTAGGAGTGAGTGATTTCTTCTTTAGCAAGATGAAACAAAAAATTGGTCAACTTGACACCCGGAGGAAGATTTTTCATTTTGCAGAAAGCATGATGAATTTTTACACCAATCACCCAGTGCATTTGTCAATGAAAAACTATAAGTAGGGCTGCACCGACCAAATTTGAAGAAGAAAACAAATGGGGGTAGTTGCTACCAAACTTAAAACATGTGGAATATTATTCTGGGACACGAAGCATTGACTTTAATGACATATATATATCATGTCATATCATACTATATAATAAAATAATAAAAGTTAGTTTTAGAAGTCGTGATTGTACCAAGTGGTTTCACTAAATTGTAGTAATTTTTTGCAATGGTTATATCAAGTGGCTACACCAAATTATAGCAATATTTTAGATAAAACATGTTTTAGATAAGACAACAACTTATTTGTTTTTATTAATTTATTTAGATAAAATAATAATAATTGTTTTAACAAAACATGCAATATACATTTAAGTTTTAGTTGATATAGATAACAACTTATTTATTTTTATCAGTTTCTTTAGATAAAATAACAATACGTGTTTAAAAAAAACATGTCAACATGCATTTTAGATAAAATAAAAATAAGTATTTTAACAAAACATACAACGTGCATTTTAATAAAATAACAATAAATGTTTTTATAATAAAAAGCTTCAAAGTCGTAATTGCACCAAGTGGTTTCACCAAATTATAGCAATATTTTGAATAAAAACATTTTTTTAGATAGAGACAACAACTTTTTTTTTCTTATCAACTTCTTTAAATAAAAATAACAATAAATGTTTTAACTATCAATTTCTTTAGACAAAATAACAATAAGTGTTTTAACAAAATATGTAACATGCATCTAAATTTCAGTTGATAGAGACAACTTATTCGTTCTTGTCAATTTCTTTAGATAAAGTAACAATAAATATTTTAACAAAACATGCATTTTAAACAAAATAACAATAAGTGTTTTAACAAAACATGCAACATGCATCTAAGTTTCTAAAATTTAAATCCCACTCCAACTAAAAATCTATTATCAAAATTTTAAAACTTATATATATTTACCAATATTTCTCTTTCCATAGAATCCCTCTTCCACCCCACTTTTTTTTTTCAAGTTGCAACTTAAGCATATGTATTTGTATTTGATAGTTTTGATTAAATAAATTCATTTTACTTATTGTTATTTGTTTCTAAATTTGTATGTGTGGATATTATTTTAAAGGAAGTCTACTATAAAGAAGCAAAACAAGGGACACCCATTTGAGTTATTGGTTTCTCTTAGGTAATTTTTTTTTTTTTCAATTCTGAACTTTTGAACTATTTTGTGTGCTTTAGGTTTTTGTTATTCTATGTATTTAGTTTGTTAAGTGTTTTGATTTTTTCAATTGACTATCTGTGAGCGCACCCGTCTCGTGCCTAACTCACATTGCTTGGTTCATCCCTCTTTGGAAAGTACGCCTCTAGCGAATGGACCGGAGGTGAAGGATTTGGGAGTCGCCACCTGTTTTAGATCTTGGAACAAAATTGAGCCTTTTGGGCCACTTACTTACATGGATAGGTCTACATACAAAATTATGGGCTCAGAGTTTAGGTACGGCTTGGGAAGGTATTGAGCACCCAAGACCGCCCGGCTTGTGAGCCAGCCTCCATTATGTGTCGTTAGGTCGTATTTAATTAAAGAGTTTATTAAGAGAGCCATAATCCTTAACCTAACAATCATCATGCACTTAATTAAAAGGATATACACAACATGTTAAAGATCACACAATAACTGAAAAGGAAACATATTAAAACCACAATCGAACATATATTAAAAAAGAAAAGATAACAATTAAATAAACATAAGAGGAAAAATATCACAAATAAATTAAAAATGGCAAAAACACTATAATAAACATGAAAAACAAATAAACACAATTAAATAACTTAAAACAAAGAATTCAAAGTCAAACATATCATAAACTTATATGAAAAATAATTAATTAAATAAAAAAAAATTCTGCCTAAATTTGGGTTTAGGCTGCGTACGCATACTTAACAACATATATGCATGTTCGAAAACATGCGTGCACATACTCGAGTATGCATACGCATCCTCAACACATAAACTATAAAAATCAAATTTTAGATTGAATCAATTGCATACTTGAGTTTAAATCAAAGAGATTAACAAGATAAACAATAGAATAAATAAATAATTACATCATGGTTAGGTTAATATGTATCAAATAAATAACAACAATCAAATAAAACACATGTAAATAATCAGACTAACATCAAAACAAAGAACATGTTAATATAACATAAAAACTAAATAAAACCACAAAAGCACTAGGAACATACTATATCAACCCAAAACTAGAACGAAACAAATATAACAATTATAAAAAAACTATATCAAGAACTCGCAAATCATATTAAGCAAATGAGGAGTTCATGGAAAGAATATTCACCTTGCTTAGGATCATAAGTTTGAGGTTTTTAACTAACCATTCAGTGCCTACAATACTGAAATTAGAATGAGATAACAAGATAATTAAAAAACACAATAGTTTTTAGGAATCACAACTCAAGAACAACTTTAATTGAAATGGGTTTTGAAAACAAATAAGAAAAACTAGTTTCTACCTTAGTTCAATGCTAGAAAGATGATAGGCCATAAACTGAATGACCCATTGTGATTAAACCAATTAATTAATTAGCCAAGTTATTAATTAATCAATTTATCATGCAATTGCGTGGAAGCACAAACAAATCACCAAACAACTAAATATGCAGCGGAAATTAAATGACACGGTGATTTGTTTACGAATGGGGAAAACCCTTGCGGTAAAAACCCCACTGGGTGATTTTCAGGTCACCACTCCCAAAACTCCACTATTATCAAATCAAGCGGTTACAAGTAAAGCAATCCCAAGTACCTTACCAACCTACAGTTGAACCCTTACCCCAATACCCAATTGGACTTGATCTGTAGTGACAGTTCCCCCTTTTTGATGCACGGCTCCTAAGTACGTGACTAACCAATGCGCGGATCCCAGTACACGACTTCAAACACCAACTTAGAAAGAGAGATTGACTGCAAAGTTCTTCAGTTCATCCTACACGATGAAGATCAGGAAGATGCTTGGTTACAAAACCCTTTGGTGCAAATACACAGCAACTTCTTCAGAGATGATGAACTAGGTCAAGAACTTCGTTTTTGATCACAAATTGCTTGAACAGAGTTTGCTCAATGCTTGTGCAACTTGTGTCTACTTTGACGGCTCTTAAAACAATCTTTTTATATGTCTAGGGTTAGGAGAAAAGAAGGCCCAAAGACACATTCACGGATCCCAAGAAATCAGATCAGAAAATCTGATTTTATAAATCTCGACAGATAGCAGGTGTCGAGGAGCTATTGAGCAGGTGTCGAGCTTTAATGAATTTGCACTTCAGCTTGTTTTTCTTGGACAGACTTGATGACTTCAACACTTGATCTTGAAATCTTGTTTCTTGAAGTATTAAAAACACCTAGAACTACCCAATTACAAGTAGAGTGCGTTTTGGTCAAAGGATTAGCCAATTTACATAAATAAGTGACATATGTTCTTAACAAGTGAAAACACATATGTCCTAACAAAAGAGATTTTGAAAAACTAAATTAAAAAAAAAAAAAAAAAAGTGTTAGCTGATGTATGAGTTTGGAAAAGAGAGAATAGGGTTTAGAAAATATGGAAGCACAAAAATAAACTCTCTCTAGCTGGGGTTTGGATTGGAGACATAAGGTGGGTGTTTATACATTAAAACTAGGTTTTTTAGAGCTTTTAAGAGGCATTTGGACGTTCCCAAGGGTCTAGGGTTTGGTTCCCATCAAAGAATGATGTTTTAGAGCCCAAAACTTAAGTTTGGAGGTCTAGGAACAAGCTCGCGTAAGCAGGTTCGAGGCATGCATACGCATGCTTAACCCCATGCATACCAAAAACCCTAATTTTGACTACACTTTTTGTCCAATTTCAAATGGTCATAACCCACTAAATACAAATCCAAATCATGCAAAATTTATGTTTAAATTGAAGCTCGTGATTTCTACTTCCCAATGAAACAAATCTCACTCAAATATTCTTTGTCAATCAAAAGTTATGGTCATAATAGTGAGAAATTGTCATTTTTCAGCATTGTTTTCAAGGAGCGATTTGAGCACTTTTGAATAATAATTATTTCCGAACTAATGTGAACTCTTTAATTACCTGTGGTTGATGTATGTCAAGCTCATCATTGGAGCTGGGGACCAAAGGTTATTAACGGGTACAAAATGAGATATCTACACTGTCACTACGAAAAATCTGGTTCAAAACATGTCTTCCATGTATTGTAGTGCAATCTGATTCCAAGTTACTTTTACTTATTGATTGTTAAAACTTTATCAATGTTTATCTATTTTTATATTTTAAAATTTCTGTTTGTGCTTTGTGTTAATTTCTTAGTATGCGGAATTCCTCCCATATCCTTTTAGATAATATAATTTAAGGTTCTTGTGAACTTTCTCTTAGAATTCCTCCTATATCTTTTTAGATTATAGATTATATTTGGCTAAATTAGATCCATCAATCCAAATTCCTATGTAAGTCTATCTTTACTTAAATTCTTTTTCATTTTTTTTAAAACGTTGAAATTTGGATTGATTTTTGTTAATGAATTGGGAGTTTGGCTTGTCAAATGTTTTAATTACTAATTTTTTTTTTCATGTGTAATATTAATATATGTGTTCTTAAAGGCTAAAGTATAATATAATTAGAGACATTACTCAAGTTGTATAAGTTAGGGTGTTAACCATTTAAATAAAATCAATACTAAAACAAATGATTTAAATATAAAATAAAACTTAAAAGTGAAAATTCTTTTAGGTGTACAAATACAATTGATTTTTTAATTTTAAGTTTGGGATTAATTATTTTAATATAACCTTATTTATGCAAGCATTAGAAAAGATTTAATTGCTTGAGTTCAAATAACCCTCCTCATTAATAAATAAGGAATTATAATTTTTTTTTAAAAACAATTAGAAAAGTTTTTATTGATCATTTTAATTAGAGATATTATATATAAGGACAAATATACAAAATTATGCATTTTATATGATAATAATCATTCATTTAGTTAGAAACCAGTTCTAAAGTTATGTAATAATAACTCATTTAGTTATTATTTCTCAAAATATACAAAGAGAATTCATGACTAAAACCATGTAATGCACGAGACTTTCGCTCTTAAAGCTAGTTAGCGTGCTTACATACACTTTAGTCTTTAGGATGAAACATTCAATTAGAATTCCAATCCCAAACAATATATGTTCTAGTTGTTTAAATGCTATTAGACCATTTTGCAAGTTCAGATCGATTTTCTTATTGGTTTGGTATGATCCACCAAAATGAACCTACCTGGGCAATGATCATCTATTAATTATGCCCACTATTTAATAATATGTTGGGAGTATGAGTGTTAGCCTTGTTAGGTGCATGGAAACTACAAGGAAATGAAACTTAAAGCAACACCAACAACAAATAGAGCTTAATTCCATCAAAATACATGACTGAAATCGTCACAGAACATCCCAGCTGAGAAAATAATTATAATACAAAATGCAGAGAGAGAACTCATAGGCTGACAGTGGCATTGTTTATACTGTCTAAGCCCTGCACTAATCTTCTCTTTGCAGACTTGGTTCTGTAACACCAGACCTCAAATGCCTCAGTCAAATCAGGAAACCGAAGTTGCTCGGTTTTCATCCAGTCAGCCAGAATATCAGCCTGATCATTTGATGGCAATGACAGTATCAATGAGACTATTGCCCCCTCAATGCTCTGGCAAAGGTCTTCAGTCATCATGTAAGGAAATTCTGTATCCTCATTACCCTTTGAATCCAAGATGGGTTTTATCTTTCTTATATAAGGGAGCCATGTCTTTAGCAACTGCACCCGACATGGTGCTGGAATAATCACATTGCCATAGCCAACTGCTTCCAAGACCTTTCCGGTCACTTGTATCAACTTTACTTTCAAACCCCA
The DNA here is from genome assembly GCA_032727855.1 of Quercus ilex subsp. ballota. Classification (NCBI taxonomy): domain Eukaryota; kingdom Viridiplantae; phylum Streptophyta; class Magnoliopsida; order Fagales; family Fagaceae; genus Quercus; species Quercus ilex. The sequence continues at coordinate 32,756,545 of CM064909.1, forward strand.
CATAACACAAGCAAGTTTCTCATCCTCAATGATCCCTAAAACACTCACAGAGATTTCAGCCCACTTGAACACAAAGTCCTTCATTAAATCCATCTTGGGAAGTATGTTACACATCCATTCAATATCGGATAAGGTCTGCAAAATTTTATCCTCTGCTGTATCACATACAAGGTTGGACTCCAAAAGGAGTGATGATAACTTGTTCTCAAATGATGAACAAATGTTGGAAAGACCAATTCTTACCACCGATTTTACTTCATCATCAGCTGTAATTAATGGCATATCTTCATCTTCCCCCAGCATGAATTCAACTTGTTCTTGAGCAGAAGTCTTGAGCTCATCTCCAAATGGAGGACATGGTCTGCCAATGGACATGGCAAAACGAACTGCAGAAACAAAAACATTTTTTGTGGCACTTGCATCTACAGGTTGGATCCTGGCTAATATGGGTGTGGCCATTGGACCCAGTTTAGCAACTGCTTTTATAATTAGTTCCTCTTCCTTGTCATCCCAAGGAACAGCCTCCAAGTACTGGGTACAGCTCTGCGTAATATCTTCACAATGTATAGCAATGGCTGTTTGAAGAATACCAACAGCAGATTTAACAGAACCCAAAGACTCCAGAATCGAGTCTACAGGGAGATACAGCAACCTCAAAAGTTCAACATAATCATCATAGTCAAACTCTGAGCAGTGAATCTCAATGCAAGTACTAGAGTTTGGAAGGGAGACCCGACTGGCAAAGAACTTGCTTCTATTTATGAGAATGGCAGAGTGGGAGTAGAACCATTCCGGTCTTCCTTCTCTATTTTTCAACCGTATAATAATGTCACTAGTGTTCTGATCACCAAGTATGCAAGTCTTGGCTACTTTGGCTGTATCCATGTGTGAAGAAGATGACAGCCAAATTCATACTTCATGAAATCTGAAGAACAAATCTTGCATTGAAGTGCAACTGTACACTGTAAAAAGATAGTAGTCAATCCACACAATTCCATATCTTTGAAAAATATGAATATCTTCCATAAATGTATGACAAGTTTGATTCTTTAAACAATAATTTTGTTCTGATATATATTTAGTAATGTGAAGAATAGAATAAAATTACATCCAATGACAAATTCATACACATAAAGACTGTAACACTAGAACAAACATAGCTCCCATTGTGCATATCTCCATGGGCATGACAACAAGTCTCTCTACTAAATGTGGGTCACGAAAGATCCTGCATTTGGGATAATGTACCTATGTTCCCTGCATGTATAAGTATGTTTTGAAACACATAAACTCAGGGCTACCTCAAGCCAGCTAACAATAAATCTTGGTAGATAGCAAAACTATCATAAATTTTTCTTATTGCATTCCTTTGGTGTTATGCCTCCATACTAAAATGCTACTTAGCTGAATCATTTCCACATCCATAAAGGCAGAAATACAACCCTTGCAATTTCAAAGGAAAGCTAGTGATTTGCCAATAAATTCATCATATTGCAACCACCACAGTGCAATCCTAAAGGGTTGTAAATTGCATAACTTACAAGAACATCTGGATGTATAATGTGCTTGCTAAAGATAACCAACGTCCCTATGTTACTGACACAAACGCTAACATTATCATGTTAAAATTTCACTCTGCACACCACTCTGGTGTTCACCAAATGGAAGCCATGTATTGAAGCTATATTTCTAACAGCACTGTCAATCTGATTGAAGTTTAAAAAAAAAAAAAAAAAATAGATACAAGAATTGAACCTATGGCATTTGTTTCATAATAATTGCTCTTTATCATTAGCCAAAGACAACAATGAATTCCTTTTTGGTTTAGGCAGGATTCAACCACAAGAGACTTTCCAAGGTAAGCTATTTCCAACCCACAATTGAAGTTAATACTCTACAAGGTGTACTCTATGGAGTAACCAATATCTGAAATTATCGCACAGTGCATCTATATTATAACAAACTCACGCATCAATATTTTTATATTTAAAGCATCTTGCATACACCAAAAACCAATCCGTGTCTTGGCATGATGGTAAAGAACATAGAGCAAACCCCATAAGTCCAAATCCTATCATACCAATCCAAAAAATAATAATCTTATTCTTTAAAAGTAAAATTTTTGAAATTGATTACTTGTTAAAGGAGCAGTGAAGAAATCAATCCATGATTTCTTTATTTAAAAAAAATTATTCTCAATCTGCTAATGAATATGAAATTATGTGTGATTGGGTATATGCCAATGTCTTTATAGAATAGTTATCCTTAATATTATACTCTCTCTATCCGTCTCACAGGTGCACCTAGTATCATCAGCAATTAGAAACTACTCATATAATTAGTTGAACCTTGAAGAGAATGCTCAAGGCCTACCTCAGAAAGAAGCTAACTCATGGCATATAATCTATTAATGCTCTTAATACTGAATGAGCCTTATTATATCTCCTAAGTCCTGACCCTTTACTCACTTTCTGCACAGCATACCATTCTACCATCCCTAGCAAATTCAGTTACTTTTATCAGAAAATTGTCAGAAATATTTCCACTTCGGAATCCAAAACTTAACAAAATCATCCTAAACCATATCCAACCACTAATTTGCCACCCTTTCCCAATTCAACTACAAGCTTACTATATCCAAAATTCAGCTCAACAAAGAGCAAAGCTCTAAACCTCCAACCCGTATTTCTGCTTATCAAAAAACTATAAAAATAAAAATAAAAAGGCTCCAAAAGAAAGTGTGCCCTAACCCCTAAACAAGTTTAGTTACTTTTATCACAAAATTGCCGGAATTATTTCCATTTTAGCATCTAAAAATTAACAATGCTAGTCTGAACCATGTCCAAACACTAATTTTTAATCCTTTCCCAATTCAATAGAAACTTACATATCCAAAATTCAGCTCAACACAGAGTTAAGCTCCAACACAGAGCGTGCCCTAACCTCTATTCAAAATTCAGTTACGTTTTTTTTCTTCAGAATAAGTTATAAATATCAGTTATTTTTATCACAAACTTGTCAAAAAGTTCCCATTTTAGTATCTAAAAATTAACAACTGTATCCTGAACCAAACCCACCTACTAAATTTTCATTCTTTCCCAGTTAAACTAAAAACTTATATAAAAAATTCAGCTTAACGCATTGCTAAGGTCCAATACAAAGCATGCCTTAACCTCTATACAAATTCAGTCACTTTAATCACAAAATTATCAGGAATATTCCCATTTCATCCATCCAAAAACTAACGAGATTACCATGAACCATGTGCAACCACTAAATTTTGCAGTTTCCCAATGCCACTAAAAGCTTACTAAATCCAAAATTCATCTCAATACAAATCTCCATCCGAAATGGATTCAATCAATACTTCAGATTAAATATTACAAATCTAATATGTATTTCAAATCACAAGGCACCATGTAAACCGTTAAATACAAGAAAATAGAATCTTAATAATGAATCGACGATCCTAATACAAATTTGGTTACTTTCATCACAAAATCATTATAAACCAAGTACAAGTACTAATTTTTCAAACTTTCCCCAATTTTACTAAAAGATTTCACTGTACATGTCAAAATTTTCAGCTCTACACAGGCCTAAGCTCCTAACCTATACAAAAATTAACAAAAAAAATCCCCAAATTAACGAACCAAAAAAACAATTTCCAAATTAAGCTGAAAACGATAAAATCAAATCCATGACTCAACTAATTAGCTCATCTAATCCCCCAAATCACAAAACTAATACAAAAAACAATAATCCAAGAAGAGAATGAGAATGTAGGTGGTCCACACCAAGAGATGCAAATAATTCCAAATCCTTTCATACCAATCCAAAAAACAATAATCTTATTCTTTAAAAGTAAATTTTTTTAAAAAAAAATAGATTACTAGTTAAATGAGCAGTGAAGAAATCAACCCATGATTTTTTTTTTTTTTTATTAAAAAAAAATTATTCTCAATCTGCTAATGAATATGAAATTTATCTGTGTGATTGGGTATATGCCAAAAATTCAAAATTTGTACGAAACAAAAAAAATAAATAAATAAACCCATTTTTACAATATTCCTGGAGTGCAAAAATTAATACAATTTGTGGGCATTCATGAAGAGAAAATTTTTCCAAATGGGCAATCTGTGAAAAAGCTACTAACCTTGTAAAAGCACAGAACGAATAGGTCTAACCGTAGAGGATAATTCTATCACTTAGAAGTGATTTTAGAACAGGAATGAAAAAAATAAAGTACACATTTGAAACCCAGAGATGTTTGGGACTCTTTGAGTTCAACTCTTTGCTAAAAAAGAAAAAACAGAAACATGAAAAGCCAAAAGTTCCAAATGACAGATATGACCTTCTGCTACATGCAAAATTATGGTAAGTTTTTGCATTACCATGTGGATTATGACTAAGTTCTAAGGGCATTTTTGTGCAACAAGACAGTGATTGGTTGAGACATTACCCTAAAATGGGTGACAAATGATTGGTTGAGACAACTGTTATTGTGTTTTACTAGATACTCATACTTGCTTTTTTTTTAAATCTTAAATAGGCAAGGTTAATAGTGTTTTTTTTTTTTTTAATATACAAGGTTAATAGTTAACACCTGGATCCTGATAGGGGTGAGTGGACAAATTTTAGGAAAATACTAAATTTATTATTATAAATTAAGATGGTAATAAACATGGTTAGTATCAAATCAAAAACACAATAACTAAAGAGCAAACTTGAATACAGTTCATTAATTATAACACCTTAAATTCAAACATATGATTTTATTGATCATTAAAGCACATATAATGTTTTCTTTTCAATGACAATTAAATTCAATGCAACTATGCATTTCCATTTAATTGGCGAACCTAACCTTTTGCTCATAAAATTATATTTAAGTCTTCCCCTAAAATAAGTGGTTAAAATTCAATTTAGTCTTTTTACTTTTATTTCAATTGTCAAATTAATTCTGAAAGTTTAATTTTTGTCAATTTATTCTCCTATTTTATGAAAATGGATTAAGTTTTTCCTTCTATTTAAAATTATTAGAAAATAAAACTATTTAATCAAATTAAAAAAAAAAAAAAACTCTTGTCAAACAATAAAATATATTAAATGATGAATTTCATGAATGCTTTTGGTTAAAGTTTCAATTAAAAATTAAGAATGTTTAAATGATGTTTGCTAATAGATTTTGGATGCAATGAGTAAATTCACCCCTTCTACCAAGTAAGGGTCTAAATTGACAAAAATTAAATTTAAGACACTAACTTAATAATTAAAGTAAAAGTGAAGGGACTAAATTAAATTTTAGCCAAAATAAATCCACAAGTTATCTCTTTTTTACTTATTTAAAAGTTGATGTATTAGTTTGCAAGGCTTATCTAGTAAAATTTATAACAATTGTATCGTTTTAAAATTTACAAACATCCTCGTTTTAATATCAAATTGATTAGGTAAAGAATATGATTGGTATCACATCAATAATATAATATAAATTTTTTTTTTTGTTTTTAAAAATTAGCACATCAATTTGTGGGGTTTATATAATAAAATTTATAATAATGATAATTCAGTTCTAAATTTTATAAAAACCATCATCCTTCATGTCATAAACTTGTATTGACTTTCTCCTATTTACATACATGAAAGGAAAAAAGAAAAAAAAAAACACTCCCCCTTTTGTGATGTTATTTATTTTATTTTATTTATGTAATATTATGTTATTGAGTTTATATAGTAAAATAAGTTCCTTAATCCAAAGGGAAAGATATTGTGAATAAAGTGAATCAAAAGTTGGATTGGATAGGCAACTTTTATTGCTTTTATGGGAAATTCATTTCGATTTGCTAACCAGTAAGGATGAAGAAAGTACAAAATGGTTGCAACTTTTCTTTCTTTTTTAATGCAAGTTGCACAAGTTGTGTGTATTTGCAGTTTTTTTAATTTATATTGAAGGAGATATCAAGATGCGTGGCGACAATTAATAGAATTCTAATCCAAGTTGTGTCAAATGATCAATCTGTGTGCTTACTTTACAGGGATTCCCTACATACAAATGGAAATTTGTGGGCATCAGCAAATAATAATTATATCCTCAGTTGCTCTAGATTCGATTGCCAAGATATTTACTTTGCTGTCAATAGTACCCTCTTTTGCTGCGATTTTGTCTTTGCTCCAAGATTTGTGAATTTATTTTGCCTATAATTTGGCTTGTTCGATTGCCTTTTGTTAGTGAGATGATCTGAATCGCATATATCATCTATTTATTTCCTTCTCTCTTGGTTTTTGTCACACAGGTTAGAGATGGATCAAAGCTCTCTTCTTCTTCCAATTATATCCTATACCTATAGCATATGCTTGGAATTTCTGCCAAATAAGAGAAACAAAATGAAAATGAAAAGCAAAAAATGTCAAAAGGGGGCAATTGAAGAGTGTCAGGCTCTTCACGCAGGCACACTCTATGACATTTGCTTCTAATGAATTTTAAGTTTATTGATGTAATTAATAATTGGAAATTTTAGTTGAAGTTTATATTTCAAGTTGCTGCTCAAAGTGCTGATTTTAGAATCTCACTTGACGTTCACCAAGCAAAGATGAAGCCGCGCTCAAGCAAGGAAAAAGTCCATTCGAACGAATCATTAAAATTTGGGAAGCTCACTTGACCCTTACTTGATGGAGATTGTGGAAAATTTAATTACGAATCTATTTTTGAATCCTTTTTTATTAGGTTTGTGTCGTCACTTAACCTTATGTGTGCATCTATGTAAATCGTATTTTGCATGATTTTTAAATAGAGAAAAAGAGGTCACAACCTATGCTGTTCAAAGAGAGAATCTTATACCTTTTCTCCTTGCACTTCATAGAAAAATTCTTGACTTTTGTCCACTCATCTTGTGAATCCAAAGAAAGTGTTTGATTGTGTAATACCACAGAGCTTTACTCTAGTGAGGTTCATTGTAGAAGAAATCTTCAAAGAGATGCCTTAGAGTGCGTCATAGATTCTAGTTCGGGTGGAGGAAATCTTTACAGAATTATTGGGATTACAATAGTGGGGAAACAATTGGATTTTTTGCGAAGGTTGCATAGAGGAACTAGGCCAAGAGTTTGTGACTCAGTCTTGACTATTTGTAACTATTCCATTATAGTGGATTTTCTATGGACTTGTTTGTGTACCCGGAGTGGTTTTTTTAACTTTTTTCTTTGAAGAGATTCTTCACCAATGTTCCACTTCATCTTCAAATCATGTATTTATTGTTTTTATATGTTTTATTATTTGGTGCATGTTGTACAATGGTAAAATATAATCATATTATGAGTTACTTAATTGAAATAAATCAATAATTAATAAATAATTTAACCATGTATTTAACAAAGGGGTCTAATTTAAAAAAAAAAATTTAATTGTTGTCAGAGTATTTATAACACATAATAATGGCAGTTGATACATATTGGCAAAAGAGAACCAAAATGTCCAAATTTTCAATGCTATAAATCAAGTTATTAGAGTTATATATTTCGAAGACAATGAGTTTGAGTTAGTCATGGCTCTTTTTTGGTAAAGAAAATAATTGTCAAATGAAGCCACCAGTTTAGTTTCCTTAGTTGGGCACTTGGGAATAATCAAAATAATATCCTAACTACTCCTTCGTTAAGATCTCACACCACATAACTGATGAGATAAGTGAACAGTCTACAGTTTGGGTTTGAGGTGCCACAACACACTATTAGTGGGAGAACTCGAATCTATGCCTTGGAGCATGTTGGTTCAAACCCTTACCATTAGTTTGAAGTGTATTTTGTCTTTCTTTTTTTGAATTCATGTTACTTTTTTATATATCCATACGATGATAATCACAAAAATTACTCCTTTGTTATGTTGAAATTTTATTGAAAAACATATGAAGTTTATGGTTTAAAAGAATGCACCATAAAGGTTATGTAATTACTAAATATGCACCATAAAGGCTACAGAAAGTTTATGGGCCCATTTAGAGTATAAAATGTTTGAAGGTATATGATTATAGAAAGTTTATGGGCCCATTAGAGTCTTCTAGTCTAGTAAAAAAGGCTACCCAATTGTTAAGATGATATTTTCGGCCCGATGTATTCCATTTTAGTAATAATAATCCAACTGTTTTTACCAAAGAGTTTTGTTGCCAGAGGCCCATAGGAAGCCCATGAAAAAAAACGCCCAACGCGAAGAATCTATCAAGTATCCAAATTAGTTCACGCAAGCCCACCAGTAGAAGCGTTCACCTCCCTAAGCCCAATAGCTTATGAATATCTAAATAGTCAAAAGCCCATATACCACCTAATTATAAGTTATAGCTCAGCATATGCTTAGCCTCCTTGCTTGGTCTTGATTTCATTTGCAAATAGCATCATCAACTGCATTAACAAGAGTTTAGCTTTTAATATTAATCCATTGATTTGAATGTTTTCCTTACTAATATGTCTTGAATTTTTATAATATGATTTCAGGAATTATGGAACTTTTGCAATTTTTCAGTTGAGTCGAAGTAAGACACGTGAAGGGAAGGAAATAAAGCGGTACATGGTCTTGCATAACATGCCCAGTTTATTGATGATTTTGTTACCAGGATGGAGAAAACTCCACCCATCATAGATTCTACAAATTATTCATATGTAATTCAGTTTTTTTTTCACTCGTGAAATAAATTAAAATGACTGATATATCTTGAATATATCTACAATATACCTTGAATTTTGATTTAAGTTATGGTTTGGGAGATATACATATAGTAGTGGTGACTGGTGATTTCACTTTCACAATGCACATGATAGGAAATGCAATACAAACATCAAGTCATTTCCTTAATTTCCCTCTTGTTTCTAAGTGGCCACAAGGTATTTCTGATTGGATATCAAGGATGTTGAGATTAGCAATAGTTTTTAATCTAGTGATTTGTCTATATGCATGCATAACTCTATATTATAAACTAAATCTACAAGGCAAATCATACCTGTGGCTGTAAGGAGTAAGAATATTATTTGCATTAAGTGTCTCCACTAGAAAATCCAAAATTAGAGAGGATTTTGGAAAATTTTATGGGCCACTTGCCCTAATTGAAGGTACATCTACCAAGTACAGAGTACTCATATTTTTTAATGTTTGTACGCTACATAATATATATATATATATATATATATACCCTTTTTAATAGATTCGATAAGAATTGAACATATGATATCCGTTTTATTATAATTATTCTCCATTATTAAATCAAGACGTACGTCAATGGGTTTTTTTTTTAGCGTAGACATAAAATTCAATCCTAATTCTTTTATTTAACAACAACAAAAAATTATTTTATTAATTGAGCTAATTAGGAATAATAATACACTTGAGTTTCAATTATGAACCAAAAAATTATTGAAGTGTGCATAAGGTTTTGGAACAGAAACATAAAACATTTTATCAATTATTTTAATCTTATATTAGATTATATAAGTGGCTTATGGTATTTGCGCATGTAACCTGTTGTCAATGCTTAGTTTGACTATTATTTCAATGTATATATAGTAAAAAGAAGCAAAAAATTATAAACCCCAAAAAATGCCAACACTAACAACAATTAAGTTTTAGTTCCAAAACTCTTGAGTCGATTATGGATTATCAATAGACTAATCAAGATCAGCCACCTGTTTATTTTTTTTTTTTATGTCATTCTATATCATGTTCAAATTATATTATATGTTCGCTTCCTTAGTTGATATGTCCCTTTTTTTTTCTTAACTTTAATAAACTAATTCTTTTTTATTAGTGTATCAATTGCTCTTTTAAGCACATGACCAAACTATTCAAACACTCTCATTTATATTTTCATCAATAAGACCATCTTAATTTTTTTTTAAAAAAATTATAAAAAAAATACATATAAAAGATGTAAAAAAATATTCTTTGTTAAAAAAATAATAAAAAAAATGTTAATGCCTGGGATACTTATCAAACCACCAATGAATTAATAATTGTTCAGATCCAACCTAATTTTATCGATCCACTTGATTTCAGCTGGATGCAAATCACAGATCAAGGCATCTTCATGCCCCATGCCTCACTATAGTGCTTGTAGTCTATAATTGTCCAAGTTTCCAAGATTAATATTAAAAATATAGATGAAAAAAGAGAAAGAAAGAAAGAAATTTGGACCGTAGAATGAAGATGGCATCATGAATTAGGATAATTAATACTAATTAGCGGTGTGCAAAAACAATTCTATCATATTAGAATGAGATTATTTTTATTGACTTATTAGGTTAAAAAAAATATAAAAATACAAGTTTATAAGAAGAAGAAGAAAAAAAGTGAACCTTTGAAAGGTTATATATGTAAAAAAAAATAAAAAAATAAATAAAGGTTAAGCATAAGCTAATGGTGCAAATAAGTTAAGATTTTGAACTAAAACAAATACTCTTAAGTCTTAATCTAATCTAATTTTGTTAATACCAACTAATTTAATTTGTAAAAGCTTTAAAATCCTTTAAAGTAGTACCAATTAATAGGGTTTTTGAACGTTGTACAAAAAATTTGGAAATTCCAATCCAAAAATTGGACTAAGGAATAATCTAATCCAATTTTTGTAAAAGATTTAGAAAGTAACTTGTCAGCAAGTATGACTTTTTAGTCCATGGGCTTGGAGATTTGAAGTCAGGCAACTTTGTGAAGGGAAGCATATCTAAGAGACTAAGAGCAATCGCATCACTCAGTTTAAATTTTTTTTGTCTATTTTAGCATAAGAGTTTACTTTTTCTATTTTAGCATAAGAGCCTATTTTTTCTATTTTACACAACAACTTTTCCAAAACATTCATATCAAATTGTCTATTTTACACACTATTCTATTTAAATAATAATTTTTCTTTAAAATTTTATTATTATTTTATCTTTTTATTTTTGTCCTTATATCTCTATCTTTTTTATTTTCTCTCTATCTCTTAATCTCTCAAACTCAGATTCTCAATCAAATCTCTCTCTCTCTCTCTCTCATAAATTTCCTCCCTTATCACAAGCCTGATCTCCTCCACAAGCATTGATCCACTAATCCAGTTTCATCGACCCAAAAACACTAATCTCCACCACCGATCCACAAGCCACCAGCACTAATCTGTATGTGTTGGTATGTCAAGTTCACAACAATGTTATCTATCTGTTGGTTTGTTCGTGTGGGTGTGTTTGTGTATCTCTGTGTTTGTTTGTTTTTGTGGAAGAAGAGAAGAAGTTTGAGTTCATTTTAGAGGGAGAAGAGAGAGAAAAAAAAAGTAATGAAATTGGGAAATTAATAAAATAATAGAATACAAAGCTACAATAATCGTGTATATATACACAGTTATTGTAACAAGTTTGGATATTTACAAATTTAGACAAGGTCTGATGCGTGTTTTTTTTATACTATATTGTGTAAATTTTTGCACTTTTTGTATTTTTAGACCCACTGATGCTATTGCTCTAAGGTAGATTCATCAACAGGACGTTAAAAAACAGCCTATATTACCCAACAATTACTTCATATGAGTTCAGACAACATAGAAATTGTAGAAAAATACAAGTGAAAATTATATTTTAAACCCTATAGTTTAAGTGTTACAAATTAAACTCTGTAGTCTCAAAAGTAACATACTAAATAATGAGATTTTAAAATATAATCAATTTAAACCTCAACTTATTAAATGTAACGCCATTGTATTTGAGATTTAATATAATTTAAGGGTTTAATTTGTTACTTTTTGAAACTTCAAGATTCAATGTGATACTTTTGAAATATAGGATTTAATTTTTTTATTTTGAAGCAATAAGTTTTAATTTGTTAATTTTTGAAAATTTAGGTTTAATTTATTCTTTTTTAAACTATAATTAATTTGCTACCCACCTAAACTATAATGTTTAAAATGTGATTTTCCAAAATTTTAATGTCATTTACTAGTGCAAAACAGCAAGTACATATAGATTAGGATCCACCATAGTTGTTAGAGTAACCCCATCTTGTTAAAATTCTAACAATTCACGGTTAATGAATGATTAAGATTTTGTGACATATTCAACGTCTTAATGTAGGTACAATTTCTTAAATACCATATCTTAGATTTCACAATAAAATTCAAGCATGTATCTTATTGATTAATGTTGTTTAACTATGTGATAAGATTAAAATCAATTGTATGTACTCCATAAATATTGCTCATTATCATTAAGCTAATATATTAATTGATTTTTGATGTAACAAGATCTTTAATTTTTAAGTATATATGTATGTAAAACTCCTTCCTATGAACTTAAAGTCCGGTCCTTCCCTCCTATTTTACATGAAATTTTGTACTTATGAAATGATCATCACAATAAAATTCAAGCATGTATCTTATTGATTAATGTCATTTAACCATGTGATAAGATTAAAATCAATTTTATGTACTCCATAATTATTGCTCATTATCATTAAGCTAATATATTATTTGGTTTTTGATATAACAAGATCTTTAACTTTTAAAACTCCCTCCTAGAAACTTAGGGTGTGTTTGTTTGGAGGTGAAATAGGGTGGATGGAAAACTTTGGAGAGAAAATAAGAAGGGAAACTTTTTTGAGTGTATTTAGTTGGGTAGGGAGGAAGGCAAATAAATGATAAAACCCAGGTTTTTTTCTCCCCGACTCCACCAAAAAGTTTTTTCTCCAAAATAGAGAAAAAACTGAAGGGAGATATTGGACATCATTTTTGGACAAAAATGCCCACGTGCAATTGCACATATGCTTCATCCACGTTCCTTTTCTTCACACTCTTTTTTTCTTTTTTTCCCTCCTGGATGTTGCCTTTTTTTTTTTTTTTTTTTTCACCTAGACGTTGCGTGCATCTTTTTTTTTTTTTCTTTTTTTGATTTACTGGGCAAGCTTGTCTAGTATCTTTTTTTTTCCTTTGCTTTCTTTTGTGTTTTGTGTGTGTGTGTGTGTGTGTTTTTTTTTTAGATGTGATTTTTTTATGGACACGATTTTTATTTTTTAATAAATTTAGGTGATTGATTTTTTTTGGTTGTTTATCACTTTTTTGGTTTTTAATTAGGCATAATTTTTTAATAAGGGTATATGCGTAAATTTATACAAACTCGCTTTTTTTCATTATTCTATTTTTCTACTCTCAACCAAACAAAAATAAGGGAAATTATTATTTTTTTTATCCTCTCACTTTTTCATCTTCTCACCATTTTCTATTCTATCCTCTCACTTTTTCACCATTCCAACCAAATGGAGTCTGGTCATTCCCTCTTATTCTATAATAAATTTTGTATTTGTGAAATAACCGTTACATTAAAAGTGCGCGATAGTAATAGAAACTAAAATATTGCTAATAACCACTGCACACCCTTGTTGCGATGGTTACTCCACAAGTATAAGTATTGTGGGGTGTGGGGGGCAATAGCCGAGATTCAAATTTCTAGGAAGGAGTTTCACACACATATATACATAAATTAGGCTAGAGTAGAATTTCTATCTTGTAAAAAAAAAAAAAAAAATTGCTAATACAAACCAAAATAATGCTAGTAGTAAATGATTATCCATTAATTATACTTGATTATTACTTCTATAATATCTTGGAAAGACTTGGCTCGATTCCAAGGTGTATACTCTCCGATGCACTGAATCCATTGAAAATGACCCATATCACCATCGTTATTACGGGACCAAAGCTTTTGCCCTTACTACAATTTTAAAGAACCAGAATTGTACAGTGTACAAGTAATAATAAGTGTATGCAGCTGTAAAATACACGCAAAGTAGAACAACGGAAAAGGACAAAAACAGAGACACTGACAGAAAACCAAAAGGACAGCTGCTTACGTCGTATCCCATCATCGTGCCTGACACAGTCATCATTCCACCGAAACTTAATGGCTGACGTGTCTGTTCGAGACCCCAGAGGGGGACCACAATCATCTACGGTGGTCCCCACTACAGTCGAGCCCCTCACCCAATCACACAAAATAAGAAGGAAAAAAAAAAAAAAAAAAAAAAGGGCTTCTGAAGTGTTCGGCTAATTGCCCCCTCTATCACCGACATTGGTCTCTCAAAATTACCGCCGTTCGATTCACACGTCAATCAATGTCAGTGAATGCCACGTGGACGTTCCTAATTGGAAAGATCAACTCTCTCGATTCCCCCGCACCAAATGTGTTGGTCCACACAGGTTTTGTGCCTGATAGCTACCCCCAATGACCAGGGGTAGGGGAATTCTCTGTGACTCGCTCTTATATACAATGCAAGAATGATACCTATTACCTACTAGTCTAGCAACAAAAAAGAAGAAGAAGAGAATGATACCTACTACCTAGAGTAAAGTTATTGTGTTAATTTGACATGATTTACTACTGAATTTGACAAAAATATTACTATAATGTATGAACAATTTTTTTTTTTTGATAAGAATGTATGAACAAATTATTGCATATTTAAAATACTAGGCCTTGGGCCCTATTTGAGGATGTGGATATGTCCAAGAAAGATCAACAATTGTGAGAGGTCCTAAAGTTGAAAATCATGCAAGTAAAGAATGGAGGGGTATAGTCCGAGGTGTACCTTCTTCTCGGATATAATGAATATCGATCAAGCACACATTTGGGTAATTTAGATGACCTTCCAGCATAGTTGTCAAAACGTGAATCGTATAGTGAATCGATTTTTGATTTTTTCGAATCGTGTATCGTATCGTATCGTGTATCGTAAGATACACAAACACTTAATAAAATTTATAAAAAAAATTATAGATATACATATATAAATGGTATATTCACTATAAATTTTAAATATATTCAACTAATAACTAATTTATTCATCACTTAAGTAATAATATTTAACAAACTAACTAAATAAATCAAACTAGCATGTGTTTATAACATACACATTCAAATTGTTTAAATTTAAAAGTGATAATATATTACAAATGACCCAAAAATAATTACTTTTTTTTCATCATATTGCCTAATAAACCTAATCTAACTCAATGCTATTATCATGTTTATCATTTTGCAAAATTATTTCTTCATTAAAATTTTTTTCATCATTATTAACATTTACTATCTCTTCTTGTTCTTTTTATTTTAATAATTAAAAAAAAAATATTTCTTCTTGGCATTCTAGTTTCTTGGACTTAAAACAATAATGACAAAAATTAAAAATAATTATATTGTCAATTAATATCTTATTCATAGTATAGAAAATAAATTTGCAAATATTAAAGTAAAGTGTAAGCGTGTACTCTGTAGTCCAAATTTTATAGGAGAAAGAGAAGAGAAAAAAACTTATGAATATATTATTTTATTAGGCCAAATTAAGTAACCTAATAATTTTGTATTAAAAACAAGTCTAACAACTTGTTAAATTCAAATAAAAGTACAAATTTTAACAAAAAATCTCATTTTAAAGCATTTGTCAATGTATCGTACGATACGCACAATTTAACGATACGATACGATTCATACGATACGCACACTGTATCGTACGATTCATGAGCACTTACGATATGCCGATACAATATGGAACTTTTTACACACGATACATATCGCATATCATATGATTCTGACAACTATGCCTTCCAGGTAGTTCCAATGATCAAGATGAACCATAAGCACGTACAAAGGTGATAAGAACACAGAAATATCTAAAAGGAAAGCTGCTACCACCACATTAAATGCACTGCAACAACTTTTCTGGCCGCATTTATGTGGAGAAAACTTCTGAACAGTGCAGTCTCAGCTACCACCACTCATAGAGAACCAAAAAAGATGTTTGATGGGACATGTACTCAAGTAAATCATTAAATGGTTAACAAGTGTACAGTCAGAATGGCCTGAAAGGGACTATATAAAGTAAAAGACCTCCCATAAGAGGAGGATCAGAAAACGGAGTGAGAAATGAGAGAAAAAGAATTACTGTAGCACTAAGAACTGTGTTTGTTTCCAGAAATATTGGTTCAATTCATAATTAATCTCCTCGGACATTCATTTCATCAAGTTTTAAGTGTATTTTCATGCTTGCTCATCTTTTAAATCCTTACTAGCCATTGTCCCATTCACAAAAAGCCCAACTCTTACATCCATTCTCTACAAATTTATTGTATTGGGCTCACATCCCAACTCTTTTAGGCTTGGGCTACAAATCACGACCCTACACTATTTATTGTGGAATTAATTATTGTTAAATCTCTTTATTGTCACACGAAGTAATTTGTTAATTAACTTACCAAGTAGTAATGACAAACCTTATTATAAAAAATACAAGTTGACTCGACCTGACCTGTTTGCTACAGCATACCAATTATCTAATTAAAAACAAATGAAAACAGAATATAAAATCAAGGTTGTCAATTCTTACTCAATTTAAATTCTAACACTGTTGGACTCTTTTTCTAGCATTTTCTTATGAAGTGATTGTTTACTTAACATTTGATGCTTAATCATGAAGAGGTACATTGAATATTGAAAATAATTTCTATGATCTCTTTCCCATCAGAATATATCAATATATTCAAAGATGGGATGTAAAGCTTGAAAGGTAAATGTAGTCTTGAATTCATCCCTAGTCTCTCACTTTGCCCCTGATTAAAAATAAAATCAAATGAATATTCTAATGTTGATCAATGGGTGCTCCAACAAAGTATTTTACAGCACTTTTTTTTTTTTTGGGGGGGTGGGGGGGTTGGAATGGGTTCTTTAGTCTTCAAGAGCTTAATCCCAACTACACAGCAAAACGAAGAGTTGAACTTCACATTTTACATACTTGAATGCATTGTCAATCTATAGAATGAAACTAAATCATAGGTTCAAATTAGGCTTTTTTGTATCATTTTTCAATCAAGTTGTGTCATTTTCAAAGTGGGATTTGCTCATAAATGGCAAACTCCTTTACAAATCGACTTATCTAGCAATACAAAATTGTACATAATTTTGTTTATAACTTTTTTCACAACTATTAATGTAACTTATTGTTATTGAGGTATAAGGGCATCCACATTAGTGGAGCTAAAAATTTAGCTATTTGGCACTTACAAAAGTCATTTTATCTATTTTACCTCTTCACTTTACAATACACCCAACACAATTGATCTATATTTTTAACTATTTGATTAAAATAATACAAATAACTCATTAGAATAATAATAAAAACATTCACCACAAACTTCAGTAACCAACCACAACCACAACCACCTCCACCATCAACCACAACCACACCCACCACCACCACCAGTCCACAGTAGGGGAAAAAAAAAAGCAACTAAGCAGCCTGATCTACCCACACAACCACCACCACCACAACATCCCACAGTAAAAATAGAAAAAAAAAAGGAGGTAACCAAGCAGGCTTGGCAACGTGGGGGTGGGCTAGCGGCGGTGAGAGGAAGTTGAAAGAGAGTTGAGAGTTGAGAGAGAGGTGAGAGTTTTGAACGATAAAGAAATAGAAAAAGGAAAGAAACAAATAAATAATATTTTAATAGGAGGTAGAATATATATATATATATATATATATATATATTTTTTATCTTTCAACTACACTGCACAGCCATATATAGTTGTGCATTGTAGCAATATAGGTAAAAAATTTACCTATACCACAACCATTGTAGCACCCTTTTTGTATATGGTGGTGCTAAAAAAAGCTTTTTAGTTTTTTAGCACCACCATTATGGATTCTCTAATAAAGGTGATAGCATTAACCATATATTTATATGAATATGATGTTATCACCTTAATAAGCCCTTAATCAATTGACACAAATATTGCGAAAAACTATGTCCCTAAGTTTGCTTTTTAATGGATTAATTTAAATCTACGCAATCCCTCAACTCAATAGCAAGGGATACACATAAAAATGATCCTACATGTGTAGAGTTGCGTGTAGAAATGCAATTTATTTATTAAATTACACACCACTGAGGCGAGAAGGGATTAAAAAAGCATATCATAGGTTATAGAATAGTAAGTAAGTTGGAGAGAGTGATAGCAGAGAATACTGGCTCGAGTAAACAGGTAATGTTGTATGACAGAGAGTAGACATTCTCTGACGATAGTTTTGCCGAGAAGGGAAAATGATTGTCGAAAGTGTAGTGTAGGGTAAGGTCTGGGTATTGTTTGTTTCCGAGGTGGGGACCACGTGCTGTAGGAATGGATCTGTGGGCTGTGGGTGGACCTGCCTGCAGAGGAGACCACCTTCTCGAATACACCGCTTTCATGATTAGATCATTAGTGTTTTTTTTTTTTTTTTTTTTTTTTAACTCTAATTTGCTTTTGCTAATTAATGCTCCTTGGCCTTTTTGGCGTTTTAGTGTAAGTGTTAATTTACTTAATAATCCCCCTAAAACATTGAAATAACATTGACTCATTTTAAAAGTCATTTAATCGGACTCTTGTTTAAGAGGTATTGTTTGTAATATAATTCACTTTATTATCTCTTAAAAGTTACTATTATTTTTTTAATGTAGTTTGTGGTGCGTCATTATAGTATAACTTAGAATTTTCCGGTAGGCATGTGAATGTCTCTTAAAAAAAATGTCATTTAATTATTTTTTAAATTATTGCTTCATGATCTTATCAAAAATGCTACATAAAATTTTTAGGTTGACTATATAATTATAGTTTATATCTTTTAATATTCATTATTCAAGTTTCAAGGTAAAAGAAAATTTCGTGGAAAACATCCTCTACTAATACATATTTTAAAAGAAAATGTTAGCTAAGAACCTTATAATTTAACTAGTTGAAACTTCTGGATTTTTTAACCAATCCAATATTTTAATCTTATCTCCCTATTGTAACTATTGAAATATAAATAAATAAAAATAGAGTTTAAGATCTAGAATTTATTGTCCAATTATTTAGAGTCGAAATTTGATCATGCAAAAAAAAAAAAAAAAAAAACCCTATTCTTGCTATCGCCATCGGTTGTCGATATTCAACCACTTTTGCGCATTGTTTTTCTCTAGACATGGCACGTTTCCTCTTTGTTTTTCATGTAGATTTTCATTTTAGGATTTGTTTCCCTTTCAAGCCTCCTGAGTCACACAATTTGGACCATCACTTATTCATTTGAGCTCAAATTATGTTAAATTCACCAACTAGATCACGTGCTTCATCATGACATTATCCTCTACTAATATTCCTCAGGCCACCAATGTAGTCGTCCTTTGGCCATAGTAGCCACTCTTTGGTCATCAGTGTAGTCATTCTTAGGCCCTTGTAACTATATTCTAACATTCATTTGTTGTATAGCCATTGTCAACATTTTGCTTGATTCATTCTACATTGTGTCTGACCCATTTTACATCTGATCCGGTCACATGATAATCTTTAAGGCATCTTCACAAGCTTGCATTCCAAACTCAAGTTGTCTTCAATATTCCACCTTGAGTTTGAAGGGGGATGTAAAAGATATCAAGACCCAATCCTAGTCATGCCCAAATCTAATCCTACTTGGACTTTCCTCCTACAAATACCTTGTTATAGATTCATAATAATACATAATGCTAAATAGTGTCTAGGTATCATGGGGTTTCTTCTTTGGATGCAAGTCATTAGATTGAATCACATAAATTCTGCCTCTTTCTTTCTCTCTAAATATTTTATTTTCTTCATTTTATTCTAAGGGTCCGTTTGGATACAACTTATTTTTGCTGAAACTGAAAATTAAAAACACTGTAGCAAAATAATTTTTAAATGTGTGAATAGTACCGTGGGTCCTATTTTTAATATTTTTTTCTGAATAAAATAGTTGTGGGTTCCATGAATAATGTGTAAACAGTGCATAAATAGTAATTCTTGTCTCCAAAAGCTAAAAAGCGTGGAAAAAAAAAAACAGAGAGTAGCAAAATGTAAACGCAGACGCAATATAATTGCTATCCAAACCCACAGTAACACTCCTAATGTGATCCTAGATTGAGACCAAGAAAACGTAGAGCATAATTTTTTTATTAAGTTAAAGCTAATTTATGAAAATAAATTACAATTTTCTTTGAGCTATAGGAAGCATAGTTCTCAGAACCGGACCAGACCGGAAGGTCGGACCGTGAAAACCGTGAACCGTGATGAAAATCGGTTTTTTAAGCATAAAGAACCGGGCATATGTGGCAATTCCGTGAACCCCTAAAACCGGGGTTGGACCGTACGAACCGGTAAAGAACCGTGCGGTCCAACCCCTTAGCAATTTTTTTTTTTTTTTTTTTTATAAAAACAACTTAACACAATTTTATTCTACTTAATTAAATTATCCATCTCTTACAAGGAATAAACAAAATTATAATTAAAACCATTCAAAGATATTCAACTTTACTTCAAAAATTAATCATAAATTTTAATATTTTTATGGTTATTATTTTATTTTATTAACTTTCTTATTTAATTATTAAATATATACTTGAAAATCATTAAATTTCCCTCACATATATAGATATATTAGTAAATTTTGCTAGTTTTATAAATTTAATATCTACATTTAGGCTTTAATTAATTATTAAATTAATTATGACGTCATCACGGTTCGACCCCGGTTCGACCTCGGATCGACCTCAAAAACCTTGAACCTCTCTTTTTTACGGTTCAATGAACGGTCCGGGTCTGAAAACCTTGATATGAAGATTATATTTTTTTTTGTTATATTTAGCTTGAACCCTCAAAAAAATTTCTGACGTTGTTGCTGTGTTGCTTTACACCATGGAGGTAAATATCATGAGTTTTAGGCAACAAGATGACAATTGTGCACATTTAGCCTAGCCTAAAATTAGTTTATAAATCCATTAATAAAAGTTCATGGATTCTGGCAAGTGCTTCATAATTATTAATAAAAATTCGTTGTTTTTCTACTTTATTTTTTGAAGATTCCTTATATATGTTTGGACTTTGGAATGAATTGGAAATTCCAAGCTCCCATTTAAATTCCAATGTTTGAATGACTTTTTTTTTATTAAAAAAAAAAAAGCAAACTATAATAATAATAAAGAGCAGTAATAATTTGGTAGTAAAGGCAAATTGTTATAATGTTAGTGTTTGTAGCGAAAATGTGGTGACGGTGATAACAACAATAGTAGGTGGTGATGGTGGTGGTGATGTTGACTACAATGGTAGAGATGGTGTTGTTGATGACGTGTAGTGGGCATGGTGATAGTGACAATGGTGATGTTGACAATACTGATGGTGGCAATAATAAAGTGTAATGATAAATTATATGAAAATGGTAATTTGATACTTATAGAATTACTAAATTGAATTTTGGATTTCGAAAATTGAAAATCCCATGTTCAAAACTACATGCAATTTTGTAAATAGTTTAAGACTTCTCAAATTACAAAATTGAGTGAAACCACATTTTAAACTTCCTTATTTAAAGTTTTAAACACTGTAAGTGTTTTGCAACTCAATTTTTATACTGCTTATTGAACTAGACAAATTTGCATTGTAAGTGATGCTAAATTCCTAGATGTAATATTATAATAAAAAACAAATGAGAAAGTTGTCCACCTCCATATTCATTTCTTTCATTATTATATCTTGCACAAACTTTTTTTTTTTCCCCCACAAACGACGGTATTCAAATTTCTTCGAAGATCTGACTATTTTCTTGGATGTATGCAGTCCTTCCGTTTCATACACACCAAGTTATTACAGAACGAAATCATATGGAGATGGTTTTAAGATGTTAGCAAGAAGTTTCAAACTACCATGAGGCCATAGAAAACCACTATCTGTGATTTTTGCATTAACTAAATATTAATTAGATTCACCAAAGAGAGATACATTTGGTCAAATTAAATCGTGGAGACCAGACCAGACCAGATGGTTGTTATTTTGGGCAAAAATAGTGTCTAGTACTTGTTATGAATGAATCTTTACCATCCTCATTATATGCATTTCCGGTTGTTGGAGTGAGGTTGTATCAATATATAATCAAGATGTTGTAATCATATTGCATACTTCCAACCAAAAATAGAAAATCATGTTGCAATTTTTGGTTCCTCAACTGCTAGTTCCCAAAATTTCGCATGCAATATTCACTTGCGAACTAACAAACAAAGCCATAAAATACCAATCCTCTGAGTTCATTTCTGTGCGGAACTTATATAGACCTTCAATCAACAATCTTCTTTACGATTTGAAAGGCTAAAACCTACCTCGCATAGCATAGAATTCTCCTTTGAGGTAACATGGTAAAGATCCGTGAGATTAGCATTTATGCTACACTTTTGTTGGACAGTAGAAAGCTTATGTGGCAGCTCAATTACATTGTCAGCTTTCGCTTCCAATAAAGGTGTGAGATTCCTTGCAATATTTGCTTTTTACAAGAGAAAGTCCAAGACATAATTCTAGCTAGTAGCCGAAACCCATTTGCTTTTCCTTGGACCAAATGATATGGAGAGAGTCTAATATAGAGGTTGAAGTAAAGCTAAGGATCCTTTTGTTTCAAACGGATCTAGGTCTTTGGTTACGTCCTTAAAAATATTTTTTTAATATAGAAGTTGAAGTAAAGTTAAGGCTCTGTTTGTTTCGACGGATCAAGTGTTTAGTTACGTCTTTAAAAATATTTCGGAAAATACTTTTAACCATTTGGTCTCATTTTTGAAAATTCTATGATTTAAAAAAAAAAACTGTTTTCTCGTCTCTATGGTGCTCAGAAAATAGTGTTAAAAAAAAGAAAGAAAGAGAAGTTTAGATAATAAAAAAAAATCGTGATCGGCAACCGGCAGAGGCTACTGATAACTGGAGAACAATGGCATTGGTGAGGGGTGATTGCATGGTTGGGTTGTTGACAGTGGAGCTAAGGTAGAGGTGGAGGTTGGACTAATATAAGTTTTGAGTGAGACATAAAATGTTATGACAAAAAATAAAAGAGTAAAACATTTTACACCCAAAGTGCTTTTATATATTTTACAGTCAACCGGAAATTATTTTCAGATTAACTAGCAATTTCAGTAAACACCCACAATTAATGTAAAAAACATTTTTCAGAAATTTAATTTTGTTTGAAACAAACGAGGCCTAAGTCATTCAAGAAAATTTATTAGCAAATGCCAATGAAACCTTTTTACAATAATTTGTTCGTTTGGTCATTCTTTCAAGGGGAATCCAATAATTCATAATCAAGGTCAAATATTTTTGACAGATGCGTGTTTTTCGCAAGACTAAGATGATACTACCTGGAATGATAGCTTAGGTTTTATAAACATTCATTGACTTGACGCCAAAGAGTCAAACCGAACGTAATTACTAATTACAATCATATTTATGTCTTATATACGATCCATCCATTATAAGATTAATTTGTTTCTTTCTAAGCATCAAGAACGACAATCTTTCAGGACGTTGTGCGAAATTATTAATACAACAACTAAATTTTAGTCTCAAAATTTTGGGGTTGGTTATGAATCTTTAAGAAACTAATTAAAGTCAAACTTCAAACTAATTTCTTGCTTTCTAAGCGCCACACTGCAGGAAATTAGTGATCTACATTTTAAATTGACGATTTTACAATTAATTAAAAAGTTATACATGAAGTTTACAATGACCATTTACTCAACATTTGTGATAAAAACCAAAGAAGCACAGAGAATCCAAAATCTTCAACGTGTCCAAGTCAGCCATAGTTGTGAACACATTGAGAATACTCCTCTATGTATATCAATATAGGGGAGAAAATATAATTTTTTGGATAAAATTTTGTTACAAAATTGGTTGTAATCTGAGGTTATAATTTTACTTATTAAAATAAACAATACTACATATTTTGAAAATCTAACTGTTGAATTGTATGTTCTTTACGCTCTTAGTACACATGTCAAATTTTTGTGTCAATCGGATATTATTTACTATATGATCTATAAACTTATATTTTATGCATAATTTTAAATTACAAAAACTTGCAATTTAAACAATTTATTGATGACATATCTATTAATTTTTAATTTTTTAAAAATTTTGCAAACATAGAGGATATAAGAAGAAGATGTAATTTAATGGTGAATTTGTCAAAATTTATCTCCAATAAAAAGATATTGAGTAAGGTTGTAGCCTAAAACTACAACCAAATTTGTAGCTAAACTTTATCCTAATTTTTTTATTTGAAAATTTTCCTTGCTTTTAGATATGTTTTAAAATAATTTAATAGTTGTTATTTATCTTGAAAATTTAAAATAAACATAAAGTATGTCTAAAATAATATAAAACACACACACACACACACATACACATATATATATAAATTTTTGTATCCCTACCATATATTAAATTTTTAAGAATTGGCATGTATTTTTAAGAATTGGTATGTTATTGTGATTGTATCCATGCTTTCTAGATTCAAATAATAATAGTAATAATAATAGATCAAGAAAAAGCACTTAAATAAGAGTAAATGAATAATTGACTTTATGTTACTCGTATAAGACGCGTTGCTCAAGCTTGGGTTGCAACTTGCAAGAAAGCTTGCTCCTGGTATGAAAAGAGAAAAAGGGATGACTTTGCTGAATTATTATTATTGTTATTATTATTATTATATATCTACATTATTATTATTATTCCCGAGGTGCAAAAAGAGAAGTAAAAATTTCCTTTATGATATTGATCAAATATTCATTCAATAGTCAAAACTTACAAAGTCGAAATACATACTCATGTGCCACTGTTAGTCGAGAGAGAACATATCATTATAGCTCTCATTAATAGTTTCTGTCCGATATCCATTAAATTGGCCCCGTTGCCCCTTTTTTCATAAGGCAAAGCATGTTTTGTGCTAGAGCATAAAGCTTATTTTAGGTGCCATTTCAATATGACACTATAATTAACATGTTGAAGCAAATCTTACTTGTTTCATTCAATCATCATAGAAGTAGGACCTCTCACTCGATTCACATTGTCACCAATTCAACAGTTCGATTCTCATTTAAGCAGGCCTCCCTTTAAAATACGAAAAAGCGTATGAAAAAAGATGGACAATGAGCAAGCTAAATCTTTCCCTTGGATTTAATTCCTTCACTTTTAACTTAAAGAGATGAGAAATAAAGTGTAGGCAAAGCTTTTTGATACGGTTGACTTCGTTCTCAACGGGTATGATGAAGCGTGTGTTGCCTCTAGGGGACAAAATTATAAGCTTTTGCTAGCTAAAAAATGACGGGTTTGTGAACCTAAGGATAATGGGGTATTGTAACTTTGCGTCTGCAATCACTTGTGGGTCTTTCTCTCCCCCTTTCCTCTGACACACCCACAAAACAGAATGGGCTGCTAAGCAGTTTTAAAGCTCCAGAGAGACCTTATAATTTTCAATGTTGACTAACCAATGTACATATAAATGAATGTGTTTAAAAAAGAACATTTATTGGATAACTTTTAATCATTTTTTACACATTAGTCTGATTTGTTTAAGAAAATTAATCATAGGCTAAAGAAAAAAAGGTGGACCTTGCTGGTTTTACGATTTCATTTATGGAGAGTTGGTATTGGCTGAGGGGATAAAGGATTGGAGTTCGTGTAATGTCATGCAAACTTGGAGTATCAATGTGGAAAATCCAAAAGAGGGAAGTGAATTGAAGTTTGGCATGAGGTACTGTTAGTCAAGATTCTCAGACTTAGGAGGAGATTTTGTGGTTTATATGGGGACCCCATTTGTGTAACTTATTAGCAGTGCATCAACATTGCTTTTTTTTTTTTTTTTTTTGGGTAATAAACAACATTGCTTTGGTTCTATTATGAAGAATAATGGATGTCCCTAAGAGCTTTTAAATTTTGGACCTTGGATACCCTACACATGAAAGAGAATTGCACATAGATAGATAGCTGGTGAGCTGTATTAGCTAGAGCCTCTGTCAATGTGAAACAAGCTGTGCAGGTTGGTATAACAAATCACTTAATAGCTAGAGGTGAGTGATGAATCAATTTTCAGCAATGAAAAGGCTATGAAGAGGTTAATTTTGTTAGGATTATAATTAAAAACCAGAAGCGAGGGCCTCGTCATAGTAATAATAGAATTGTAGTCATGCTTTTACGTATTGCATGGTAGAATTGCTTTCTCTTCGGTGTCTTTGTTAAAATAAATAGAAGAAAATAAAATGAGTGTTAGGAAAGAAAGTGGAATAAGAGACTGGATCCGTTTGGTAATGTTGTTTTAGTAACGTTGTTTGTATTTTTTAAAAATATGTGTGAGTGAAAAAATGTGTGAAAATACGTGTAATGTTGTTTAAAAACTGAAAACATGTATTTAAACATATGTACCAAACGGGTCCAAACTTCTGAAATATATGTTACAATATGATAACCCTAAAATTACGATAGTGTATGATATTATAAAATTATAATAATTTATGATATTCTATAAGACCATGACCTACACATATTTATGATAATTTCTTAATATCTTCTAACTCTAAAAACTAAATGATAAGTAGTGTGCAATTTACTTTATTTTAAGTGTTTTAACCCACAAGCCCTTTTTGAAGGACTAGGGTAAATCCCAGATGCAAGATTCTACCCGCAGATTAATCATGCATCAACTAGGCCAGAGTTCCAACCTGGAGCCTTTTTGTTACAAAAAGTTTTACCTTTTTGGAAAATTAATTACATTTTTTTGATTAATTATCTGAATTAAGTACATATATAATGTTTTGATTTGACTGAGAGACTGCAAGACTATAATTACGTGTATAATAAAAATAGATATTGTGAGATGTTTGTGAATAAAATACATTAAAAAACCCCTCTTTAAGGTGCAATAACTTGCAAAGTTCTCTTTTTGTAGTATGTAAAAGTACTAATATTTGGGATTGTGTTACTTTCCATTCACTTCTCTTCACTTTGTTTAATATTTACTCCAAATCTTACCGCATCATCCACAGGGTAATAACATTAAAAAAATAATACATATTTGATAGTTACCACTTATTTCCCAAATCTCTGTCTCAGACAAATATTCTACAGTAACTTTATACCGTTGTCTATTTAGTTGATAAGTAGATTAACATATACATTTAGCGAAGATAATCCTATACACATGATTGATTAATCTAGCCTGATTGATCAGATGAAGGGTTTCAATTATATATATAGAAGCTCAAGATCAAGGTGTTGCTTTTTATCAATGTTTATACCATTTTTTTTTTTTTTGAGCAAAATGTTTATACCATTTAATAACAATTTATATATTGGATTTATATTTTAAAAATTATATAATTTGATTACACATTGTTTTTTCTTAATTAAACACACACAGTCACACACCAAATTTGGTATTAATTGGATATTATTTACCATCTAATCCATTAAATCATGATTATTATCTTGATAAAATTTACAATTACAAAAGATTAAAAGGGATAATGTAATCCAATAATAAATTTATAAAAAATAAATGCATATATTACGTAACATAACTCTTACAAAACTCAAAATGCATGTTATATTATATATGTCAACATGTGTGATGCTAGTAGATGAAATGAGAAAGGACTTGTGGCCCAAATTATATCACACAGGAACCTCACCTAGTTAGGATATTATCAACAACGAGTTTTGCTTTACACACTTAATACTCATAGAACAGGAGTGGCCTGCAAAACCCTAAGGAGCAATATCAGTGTCATCTTCAATGATAATAGATGATGGATACTGACATATCCGAACTGAATAAATTAAGGGGTTAATTCAAATTAATAAGAATATCTCTTACTTACGCAAACAAATATATGAATAAATCTCGTTAGGAACAACTGGGGGGCTGGGGGAGGCATTGGCAGAAGGTTGCATCAGAAAATGATCCCTAGAAACCCCACACTGCTCAAGTATGGACCATCCCACTAACAACCCATTTCTTTTTTCTTTTTCTTTTTTTAATTTTGATAGTAATAACATTACAGTTCCCAAGAATTTTTGGACACCCCCACCCGGAATATTCTCTGAGTGAAAATCTTGGGTTCCCCGGTGACAGTTTTCTCAGCCGCCACCACTTTCTTCCCATGGTTCTATTATATTACCCACACTTTATTGAAGAGAATGATACACCTGAATTAGTTATGCTAAGTTTAAAACACAACAATTTTCACTTTTTTTTTTTTTTGGGGGGGGGGCATATGTTAATATATGTTGTTTTGTGTTTATTGCATAATAAAAATAGTATTAAAGATGAATTCGGGTGAAATTAGAGTTATTCTAATTATAATTGTGAAAAATGTTATGTTTCTAACGTTACTCAATTAGTTAATGATATTTCTTTGGAAACCTTGAAATTAGTTAAAATTTGCTCAACTAATTAACAAAGTCTATAATCTAGAAACAAAATACAATACTGTAAATTGAGAGAGAGAGAGAGAGAGAGTATTAGCTCATGTTGTATGTCATAAGTCTAATCTAATGAAAAAAAAACCATCATTGATTTGATTTTCCATTTTAATAACATAATATATATATATATATATATATTTTTGATAGGTTTTAAGAACATAATCTTTTTTTTTATATATAGGTTTTAAGAACAGGATCTTTTTTAGAAAAGTTTTAAGAACACAGTCTTTTTTAGATAAGTTTTAAGAACATAATCTTGTGCAAGATTATGCTCTTAATTAATTCTTATAAAAGGCTCGTGTACGTATGCTTTAATTTAATTATGATGTTTTGAAGCTTCCTTACTGTCTACAAAAAAATTCTACTGTTTTTTTTTTTTTTTTTTGACCATAGAATCAGATCCTTAATTATCTTGTTGATATAGACTGTTATTAAGTTTTCGCTCGAGAAAGTATTTCTTACATTGGACATATGCAATATGCTTACTACAATATGGTTAAAGTTTGGTTGGAGATATTTTTTCCAACTCATTATGTGACAAATTATAAAATTAGAAAAATTCTAAGACCATATAAAATGGCACAACTTGTACCATAACTATTTACGTGGCAGACTATGAGTAGTGGATAAAAAGTGGTGGGTTCATGTGAAAGTGATAGATAGCCAGTTACAGTATAACAGGTAAGATAGTTGTCGCAAAAGTTGTAGTAGTTTATGTGGTACTATAATTACTCATAAAATTATCACATGTATTATTTAAACAAGTCACATGACCCATTAAAAAAGTCATGTGACTAAAACTACATATGAATTGTCTCTTTAATCGACACATAAAATATTGGAGCAAAATAGTTCCAACATGTTTGAAACAAAACTTTTTCCTTATTGTAGGGTCAATTTTTGCAGCCCAAGCCCTAAAGAGGTGGGTTAGAGGCCCAACAAACCCAGCACAATGAATTTGTAGAGAATGGGTGAAAGAGCTGGGCCGGATATGAATTAAACAAGAGTTGGTGGTAGCACGGGCGAATAATCTGACATGCAATCACGTAAAAACCATAAAGGACTAAAGGTCCGAAGAGGTATTTTATTGAATGCTCTTAGATTACAAGTTTTAGAGCTACAGTAAAGTGATTTTCTGTTCTTCTTCCTCTTTTTTCTCGACCTCCCTCTATCAGGGGCTCTCCTTCTTTATATAGCCTCTTTCCTAATCATCCTAACCCTCCACTTGTCTTCCATCTGCTAACATACTTGAGTAAGGGTCACATCAAGCACCTCCTTTAGCTTCTTGGGAGTGGCGGTAGGTGAAGTTGCACTGTTCAGGGGTCCTCTCCACATAAATGCGGCCAGAGAAGTTGCTGCAGGGCATTAAATGTGGCGGTGACAGCTTTTCCTTGATATATTTCTTCATCCTTATCATCCCCAAGAGTGCCCAGAGCACATCTTTGTCACCCCGATTGCCAGGAAGGGCACTCGGGCTTCCTGTATATGTATTTAATCAAAATTACTCGTATCCGAGGAGTAAAACCTCTTCGGACAATAGGTGACCTCTTCGGATTATACTTTTCGGCTCTCTTTGGGCCTGATGTCCGCAGAACACTGTCCCAGCCCGCTATTGCTCTTCGGACGTAGGATGCCATAAAGAATAGGACCCCAGGCCCATTTGATAAATATGGGCTTTTGCCCCCCACACTTATAATATATGAGTCTCACACATATATAACATCAATATGTTGTGGAGTTTTTCTATGAACACAGCCAAGTCTCATAATATTTTCACAACAAATTAAGATATTAAATTATCAACTCACTATACGTAAGAATAATATGAAATGAAAATATATATACCCAAAATCATTACAACTCAAAATAAGTATTTTGAAAATATTGTGAGATTTTATTGTATCCATAAACTTTCTCTGTACTGTAAAAGAAATACTACATATTTTTGATGTACAAGATAAAGCTGTACCTAGGGGTGTTCATCAAACCGCATAAATCGCACAAACCGCAAAAACCGCACCAAAACCGCCCGTAAAATGGCATAACCGCACCGCATCACAAGTAATAGTGTACCGCACCGCACCACACCGCATGGTGCAGTGCGGTTTGCGGTTTTATAATAAGAAAACCGCACAAACCGCACCGCACTGCACCCTCTCTATATATTAATATATTTATTTATTTTTAATATTAAATATATTATTAATAGTTTAATAACTCTAGTTTCCAAAAAAAAAAAAAAGTTTAGTAACCCTAACAAGTGTTGACTAGAAAAGCCAACCCAAAATAAAGAAAAAATAGCTCAATAATTTAAAACTTGGTCCCAAAAAAGGGAAAATTTTGTTTTGGGTTGAGTAGGAAAAACCCAAAATTTGAAAAATATACCGATTTCAAACCGCATCTTATACATAGTATTGCACATGTGACCGCAAAAATGAGGTGCGGTGCGGTTATGGTTTTGGCTAAACTCTAAACTGCACCACACCGCACCGCACCGCATATGTAATCGCAAAAACAAAGTGCGGTGCAGTTATGATTTTAGTTAAACCGCATCGCAAAGTGCGGTGCTAAAAATGACCTAAAACCGCATCGCACCGCACCGCGAGCACC
This sequence comes from Quercus ilex subsp. ballota, assembly GCA_032727855.1. Lineage (NCBI taxonomy): Eukaryota > Viridiplantae > Streptophyta > Magnoliopsida > Fagales > Fagaceae > Quercus > Quercus ilex. The sequence continues at coordinate 32,787,454 of CM064909.1, forward strand.
CCTAACTGTACCAGTCCATGCCCTCCAATTTGGGAGGACATGCATTTAATTTGTAAAGATAAAATTAAAAAAAAAAAAAGGGTAATATTTCAAATTTCCGTTTCAAGATGATAGCGACTTAATGAAGTCCCACTTACTTGTAATGAGAAAAAGAAAAGGAAAAGCATGATGTAAACCAAACTCACTTTTTTTTATATAAAAAAAATATAGTTATAAGTTGGTTGGTCTCATTTTACCGCCCAAAAAAAGAAGAAGTTAAAATTGGCTGGCCTCAATCATCAATAAAATAAGCAAAATAAGAGAATTGTTAATAGTAGTTTGAAAGTAAAGTACCTTTTTTTTAGTACACTCTTCGCAGAAAATAATTGGAGACAGAATAGTGAAGAATTATATTAAAATAAAACAATTTTGCTCTAAATAGAATTATATACTTTTTCTCTGTACGTACTTACTTTTTTTTTTTCTTTTTTTCTTTTTTTCACTTTTTTTACCTTTTCCGTGATAATGTGTTTACACTTAACATTACATCAGAGTCTGATCAGACTGGGTTAATTTGTCCTCTTAAGTCTCACCACCCATGCCTTTTTGTTAATCGAAGTTGCTAACTTGCGCTAAGCCATGTGGCCCGCGAGGACCCGTTGGGGCCGAGCCAGGGTTGGTGGCGCAAGTTAGAAAGAGCCTTTTTGCATTCAATGTATACTTTGTAAGGGAGAGTAGTACTAATTATGATTGAAAGAGATGGATCTGCTAGCATCACTGCATCACATATTTTGGCACTATAAAAAATTTTGGCCACCTTGGACTTGTGAGAGAGCTATTAAAGAGTAAAGACAGGGACATGGGAACTTTTCTGTTTTTTGGGCCATTGATGGTGACCTTCTCGTGTGCTTTTGCTTTTCAAATCTCTCTAGATTAATATTATTGCCTATTTGTCTATGGTTGAGTGAATTATAATTTTCATACCTTTTATATTCTATGTACATGATAATTATATTTATTTATTTATTTATTGAGAAAAAGATCATCAAGAAAATTATTAAGGTCGGCATGAACAAAATTATTTATATTTAGCGGAACAGACTCCATTTAAACTAAAAGTCAGTAGCAGTTCTAGGAATTTTTTTTAGGAGGGTCATTAAAAAACTTAAATTAAACAAAAATTTAATTTAAAAAAAAATTGAATATATCGAATTATCAAAAAAAAACACACACACAAATATATGAAATTTTACAATTTCCTTTTATAAGTTTTCATATTTTAAAATCTTCTCATGATAGTTTATTATTAGTTTTCATTATCTATTGTTAATATAAGTATGACCATTTTATTTTGTTAAATTTGTATAATATTTTTGTTTTTATGCAATTGTGGTTATATATTTGTCATTTTTTTTATAAAAATATTTTAAACTAAATGAAAAAACTCAACTCTACTTGCACTGTACAATTATTAATTCACCCAATCACACTCATCCATCCATAAATAATACAATAAGTTGTTGTTTGATTATGAGATAAGCTAATATGTGATTAGAGTGTGCAATATTTAAAACAAAGTGTGCAAAAATATTTTTAAAAGTATTAAATTAGTAAAGCAATATTATATATATATATATACATACATATATTTCAAGTTAGGGGGTTTATTTGAACCCCCTAAAATGTATGTGCAGCCGCCCCTGCTAAAAGCAGGAAATATAATGAGGCTTACTCTTTAGACTAATGCATGAGTAACTACATTACCTTGTCTAATAGAGTGAGAGAAGGAAAAACTCTGTAACGAGCTTGCATAACAGTGTGTCTTTAATCAAATGATCAAAAGAAGACATGAACATATTATTGCCTCGCAAAGCATTGATAACTATCTCAGAGTAGCCTTCAAAACAAGATTGACTGAATCCCATTTCTTGGACAAACTAGATAGCTCTTCTATTTACTAAGTAATGCCTTGATGCCACCCTTAACGAGTTTTTCTTTGTAATTGTCATGTGTGTGGAATGGAAAGATTACACTCACCTAGTAATTAGCCAAGCTCTTTAAGAGCCGTGGACCCTAAATTAGACATACAAAAAGAAAAAGAAAAATGAGCTATATAAATAACTATAAAAAGTTGAAATTGTGATTAGTATTAAATAGATGTGGTTGACACTTTTTTTGATCATTACGAAAATGTTTCCATTTTCTAAGGAACTCGTAATCTTATAAATAATGGAATTTGTCTATTCAAATTATATGCTACTAGATACAATATTAGCATCAATTTTTAGTTTTTGTAAGAGCACCATTAAGAAGATCTAAGATCAAACACACATATATATCTAATGTAAGGTATAACAAATACTATATGACGTACTGGCGTGACTTAAGAGACTCAATAGCATGCAGAAGTCATTGTTTAAGATGCCAGTGATTAGGTGCTAAGTTTATTTAATAATTTTGTGGTTTTTTCCTAATATTTTTAGGTGGTTGGTGTTTGAAAAGCTTAATATATCATAAAGTGCTTAAGATAAGATTTAATTAATTAGAGATAGGATTTGTGGAAGGACCACGGATGAAAAAGTTAACATTTTTCTACTGCCTTATCAAAGAGAAATTTATAGTATTCAATGAAAAAATTTAAAGTATTTAGTGAAAAATATTACTCCATTGAAGTAGTATCCAAGTATTATTACCATGTCTAAAAATTATTTATACAAATGATTATTTCTCAATTTTTTGGAAAAAACTATAGTATTTATATCATTTCATTGGAACATGGAAGTTTTGACTACATTTTGGATGGTCCCAAATAGTAGTGAGTAGTGACATAGAGTCAAGTTTTCAGTTAGGTCATCATCATGGGGTTGAACAAACGATGCCAATAGCTAGTTAGACAATGGAAAAATCACTTAAAATAGGGAAAGTGTTGTTATAGTTGCTAGTATTATTTTATAAATTCACTGCATCATGGGTAGTGTGGGTCATAATTGGGGTGAGGGTATTATAAGTTTAAAACAACATATCACTAGGCAAAACCAAAATTGAGGTAAGACAAATTTGCAGGTTTTGCCTCTAAACATAAGTTTTTTTTTTTGGTGTCATTGTTAATTTGAAGCTTCTGATCATTACTTTCTGTATTTGTAACTTCTTCTTATTACATGTTAGCGTAACTTTTTTCTTTGGTAAAATCAAAACTTCAATTGCTTACATTCTAAATAAAGTACCCCTACTAGCATCTTTATTTATTAATACAACCCATTGGACATGTTTTGGTATTGTTATTGTTACTAGCTAGGCACCTCGTCTGTACCTTGTCGAAGAGTTATTTTGCCCTATTCTCACCTCGTCCTTACTCTATAGACTTTGTCCTGTCCCGTGTTACACTTAATTTAGAACATACAATAATACAAACCAAATATTTACCAGCTAATTAATTATACTGAAATTTATAAAGCAAATCTTTTAACACTAATACAAACCACAAAAAAAAAAAATCATACCAAAATGTTTAACTAGACAATAATACAAAGTTTCAATATATCCAACATATAATAACACAAATCAAAGTACTTAACACCAACACAAGCCACAAATTTTATATCAAATTGTTTAACAAAATAATAATACAAAGTCTCAATGTATTGAACATTCCATTAAAAAAGTGTAAAAGAAAAACTCCTTAACAGTTATAATGGAAATTTTGTAATTATAAAATGTGAATGGAATTTTAGTAAATATACTTGAGGTGGAATGACCAAAACCTATCTCTATCCTATATCAGCGGTTGGGGTAAAATTTTTGTCTTGTCCTTATCCTGTTACTTCTTTGACGCTAGAAATACTTGAATGGGGTAAGACAAGTCAGAGTGATCAAAATATTTCCTTACATTGCCTTGTGACTGAGGCAAAGATTACACCTCATCCCTAGTTTATCACATTTTTTAGACCAAAAAACCCACATGGGTCAATTGAGGTTAAAATTGCCTATTAATTGTTACGCAAAGTTTAGAATTCCCAAAAAAAGAAGAAGAAAGCAAGTAAGGTTTGGAATTCCTAATAAGTTTGTTACATCAAACTCATTTTTTTAGGAAGAGCATTTCCAAGAAAACTCAAGTTCAGATTTTTTTGGCTTAAGAAAATTCTAAGTTTTTTTGTTTTTTTTGTTTTGTTGTTATGTTGTTTTTAGCTTAGGTTTTTATCTACAGGAAAAAACTAAAACAGTAATTAATATTAATACTATTATTAGCAAAATATATCTTAGGCAATTGTTCCAATAATGGTCATTATTATGATAGTTATAAACAATAATACCTGAAAATCCTATTGTCTAAAAGAAAATATTTTACTACAAGAGCCGCCATTCATTTTGTTTTTATTGGTTAATTAAACTCATAATATACTCAATAATCTACTATATAAATTCTAATGATTCAGAATTCAGATACTACTCTCCCATATACACTTGCAATCTTTCTACAATAACCATCATTATACAATATAATACAGAATTAATTTCCAAATCAAAAACTATAATCACAGATATTATCTTTGCATTTAACACGAGAAACTCTCTCTTTATCACGATATTTTGAAAGTGGGTCAGGAGAAATTCAACTAGAATGACCGGTTGTACCCGGTTTGCAAAGAGATATTTTAGAATTTGAGACAGTAAAATGCTCTGCATATCTCACTGTTTGCCCTTCAAGCTCGGAGTGTATCTTTTTTTTGATGAGAAGCTCGGAGTGTATCTGATTTCATTTTCGTCCATAAAAGTCATAAAGACAATACTATAACACATAGTACTACTTTGCTAGTATTAGAGACAGAGAGAGAACAGACTGAAAGAGAGACAAAACAGAAAACACAAACAAAAGCTATGTTCTTTCATATGTACCACTACATCCTTTGCTATATATAAATAAACACCAGCTTTTAATCCTCTTACTCACTCTCTCACCGACCATTTTGCTGTTTCTCTCTCTCTCTCTCTCTCTCTCTCTCTCTGAGAAATACTAGTTTTGTATGATAACTCTTCAGCACTTCACTTTCAGGCTCTTCTAAACGCTTTCTTTGTTTCTGAAAAACACAAAACTGGTGCTGGTTCTTGGCATTTGGTGGCAACTCAGAACTGGGTTTAGCTGGTTTGACTGGGACCCACATGCCTGAGTTCAAGTTATGAGCTTTGGATCGTGAAAGTTTGGATTGTTATTTGTTTTTCTTGGAGATTTTGTGAAATGGGTTCAGTGGTGAAGCAAACACTCAAGAGTTTGTGTTGCAGTGAAGGGTGGTCTTATGGGATTTTCTGGCGTTTTGTTCAGAATGATTCTTTGTAAGCTAAGCGTTTCTTTCTGTGTTTTATTTATTTATTGTACTTTAGTTTCTTACTTCCGTTTTTGGAAGGAAAAAAAAAAAATTTTCTGACTGTGTTTTATTTTTTTGGTATTATTTTGATGGCAGTCTTGGTATGTTTTTGATCGTTGGTTTATTGTTTCTCTCAGTTTGGTTGATGTTTATGGCTTCTAGTTTTCCCCTTAATTATTTTTCTTACAATTTTAGTTTATTGTTTTTCAAATCCATACTGTTTTGTTTTCTTCTGGAGGGGGTTGTAATTATGCGTATACAAGTGAGTTTTTTGGTTCAGCATTTTAAGTCCTAATGCTTGATAATGTGATTAGATTCAGTATATTTCTCTTTTTTATATGTATTATAATCCTAATAATAAATGACTGCCTAATTAATTAAAATTTTTCTATATGAGATCAAGCTTGTTTTGATGTTATAAACAATGAATTCTTAGCTTTGGGCTTTTTGATCAGTCTTGAAACTCTTAAAGTGATTAAGGGTTTCATAATTTGAGATTAGCTTGGTTGTCTAATTTGTGCCTTTGATATGTACCAGATTATTGACTTTTGAAGATGCCTATTATGAAAAGCAAGTTGAGGCAGTGATTGACATGCTTCCCCAGGTCCACATGATGGGTGAAGGGTATGCCTAGCATATTAATATTACAGTTTTTTGTTCTGTCACAAATTCTGTTTAAGTTTTAACATTAATGGTATTTTCTCTTTTAGAGTAATTGGCCAAGCTGCTTTCACTGGGAAACATAGATGGATGTTCTCAGATGCTCATGGTGAAAAATGGGATTCCATTGATTCTTTTGAATGTCAGGATATATTCCAGGTATTTCTTCTTTTTCAGTTGTTGACTGCTTAATTACATTGTCCATGCAGACGCTTGTTTTCATCTGCTTATGTGAAAATTTCCTTTCACTCTGCAGGATGATTCTGTTTTTCGTCGCCAATTTTCCTCTGGAATTAAGGTACTAGTTTCATTCAAGAAGCATTTGTAGTTGTAGTATGAAGCGAATAGTTTGTAAAATATTCTCCTGTCTGTCAATAATCTTTTGGGTAGTTTATTTTTCATGGCCTTGTGATGCTAACATGGTTATGAAAATTCAATCCAATATGCAGACAATTGCTGTGATCTCTGTGGCACCACAAGGAGTAGTACAGTTTGGATCCACCCAGAAGGTTAGTAGAAGGACAGTGGATGAAATAGTTTTCACCTTCATGCATATGTAAACTCGGAAAATGCTATTTTGTGATGTTCAAATGAGTCAAATCACTTATTAGCCATGGGATTTGTGAAATTATTCCCTTGATCATTCAATTTAAATAAATTTCTGAGATTATTTAAAATATTAATAATCTACACAGTTGAAAATTTTCATTAAAAAGTAATTGATCCTGTTACCTGAAAACCATTAGCTAGTGATCTTAAGAGTTAAATTATATTTTATCTTAAAAGCACAAAATTGTAAAGGATAAATCAAGATATATGTGGTTTCTTCTAGGGATGACGTTGTATTTTAGTTAATATTTCCTTTGATTGAAGTTAAAATTTAAGGTTAAGAATTGATGTGTAAGTAAATTATTATCATGTACTGAGGCATGCGTGAATACTTATCGACTGTGCTGCTATTGCTGTTGCAGGTATCGGAGAGGAAGGAATTTTTGGATCAAACAAAAAGATTGTTTCAGGAGATGGAGAACATTGATGAGCTTATCCCATTGGAAAACGCGTTCTCCTCATTGAACAATGATATTTATGATCTAAATGGGTTATTTGGTACCTTGATTCCATCTGGAAATTCACATAATGGAGATCTTAATGCCATGCTTGGCGATGGCAGTAAGGAGTTAATGGGAGAAGCTTGTTCAGCAACATTTGTGAATGAGTCCTGCCATTCCATATCTGGGATTCATGATGATGAAAGGGTGACTCCATTGCTCCGAGATTTGGGTCATCCTAATAATCAATTACCAAAAGTTGGTACAGAAGCTCAAATCTTGCTATCTGATACACTTAATTCTCAGTTCCAGAAAGCGTTTTTACAGGCTACTTCTTCTGTTAGTACAAGGAGTAGTGCAGATTCTATCTTGACTTCATTTGAACCACTGTTGGTGTCTGAAACGAGGATTCAGGATTCTCCAAATATGATTACTTCAAAGGCAAATGCTCTTGAATCTTGCAGAAATACAGCTAGCAACGTTCAGGAAGAGTCAACATTCACCTCAACGTTCAGTGGAGGAGGATTGATTGACCTAGGGAAAACAATTCCAGACAGGTCCAGAAATCTGATGGATGGCCAGCATTTCTGTCCATCAATTCTTGAAACTCAAGGTGAACTTCAAGAAACAGCAACTAGCACACATAGATTTGCTGAGGAGTTTAAGCCAGATAATTTTATATCCGAAATCTCCAAGTTCTGTCTGTTGGATGATCTTGCTCAATGGTTTTCTCCCTCACCAGAGCATAGGATCAATGAAATGGCATCTGCATCAAGTAATGACCTTCAACAATCAATGGGAGCTACTTCAGCATCATCTTGCCTGATTGGAGATGACGTTTTTAGTGATTTTCCAATCAAACATCCGGGTAATTCTGTACAAACTTGCATCACTACTACATTAAACACTGATGGACAAGAGAATTGCACGATCATGCCTGGTGCTGAAAATGATCTTTTTGATGGGTTGGGAATGGATTTTGGATGTGGTCAGTCCATGGAGTGTTGGGAAGATTTTATAATGCCAGTAGTGAGTGCTGCTACTGATACTCGTATGTCAGAATGTGTCTCGGAGTTGGATGTTGGTTCCATGGCTGGTCCTAGGAAGGGGTTGTTCTCAGAATTAGGACTCCAAGAACTTCTAGACGGCATAAGTAGTTCTAATTCTTTTACCAAATCTAGTTTTGAGGATCAATTATCCGGCGCCAAAAGAAGCAGAATGGATACTTCGTCTGTGAATAGTAATCAATTACAGTTGGCAAGTCTTGCTTGCTCTAGTGGAAGCATGAACATAATGCAACCTGTATACAACCTGGAGAAGAAAAACAATGTACCGAAGAAAGAGTTTCTCCCAAAATCACAGGTAGGTTTGTGGATTGATGATAGCTATAGTATCAATGTGGGAAATACTGGTCTGGCACGACCTCAGAAGCCTGAGGAACCTACAAAAGCTTCTAAAAAAAGGGCTAGGCCTGGGGAGAGTACTCGACCAAGGCCCAAAGACAGGCAACAGATCCAAGACCGTATCAAAGAGTTGAGAGGAATCATCCCTCATGGTGGAAAGGTACTTACACATTTTAGTCTATGCTTTAATAGACACATTGGGAACAAAGTGTTCTGAGTATTTAGAAGAATTTATGTTTTACACCATTAGAGAATTGTACTATTTTTTCTTAGAATAGGGACTTTTGGAACCATTTTCCATTTTAAATTTTATGCAATCTTGTGATATTTATATTCCTGCATTTGATGCTGATGATTAATATGGCATAAGATACTTACAAGTTTCATGATGTTACAGTGTAGCATTGATTCTCTGTTGGATCGAACCATCAAATACATGCTTTTCTTGCAAAGCGTGACAAAATATGCAGACAAGCTTAAACAATCTGATGAGCCAAAGGTAACCAGTTCATTTTATATTCTGATTTTCTTGGACAAGATTTAACAAGCTCAGGCTTGAGCCTTGGTGTTTATCATTCACTAATATGCAAACTTTATTGTTTGGATTTTGTAGCTTATAGGCCAAGAGACGGGAGTGGTTCTTAAAGACAACAGCATGGGTGATGGCGGTGGTGGTGTTACATGGGCATTTGAAGTTGGGGGTCAAACAATGGTTTGCCCAATTATAATTGAGGACCATAATCCACCTGGCCAAATGCTTATAGAGGTATAGGAAGGCAAATAAAAAAGCTCATTCAACTCTGCTATCAGCCTTGACAATTTAAAATTTTAAACCCACCTCAATGTATTTTCATTTCTCTCTTGCAGATGCTTTGTGAGGAACAAGGATTCTTTCTTGAAATAGCAGATGTAATCCGGAGCTTTGGGCTGAATATTTTGAAAGGAGTAATGGAAGCTAGAGATAGTAAAATTTGGGCACGCTTTGTTGTTGAGGTAAATTGGATATTAAGAGATTTGAAGTGATAGAAGTAGATTTACTTAGTATTCTCCTAAAAAATCTGGTTTTATCCTCTATTAGTTTCTTATTAGTACATTGTTCTCAAATTGTGTTACAGGCAAACAGTCAAGTAACAAGGATGGATATATTTTGGTCCCTTGTCCATCTTCTAAAGCAAACAACCACTACTGGGAATGATACAACAGATCAACCCGGTGACGCCATTAATGGTGGTGTTCCTCAACTGGACAGTTATCAAAAACCAACCTTGCCGCCTCCCATAAGCATGGCTGAGACAATTGGGTCATGATTTGAGTGCATATGTTAAGAGTTTCAGAAATACCTTGAGCATTCACATGCTGACAGCTTGCCATGATGGGTGTTGTGAAAATTAAAGAGCCACAACTGAGCAAGGAAAAAGAGTTACTGGTCCATCCCATTTCCATTATCTTTGAAACGGAATGTCATGTGTATAGAGTTGATAGACTAGGATATACAACTTTCAAAGAAAAATGCAAGTGTTCTTTTTGCTCTTGATAATGTAGTTCCCAATTAGAGAGCTGTGAGAGTCTGGGAGAAGCAATATCATGTTACAAATTTGTCACATAATTGTTGAGTTAGGTAGGCTTTCATACGAGAGACCTGAGGGATGATGCATTGTTTTTTTTGGGTGGGAGGTCTTTTGCTTTGGGTTGCTTTAACCATAATCTGTTTATAGTGTGAAGCTGATAAATCAATTAATGATAGGCTAACTACTGATTTGTTTCTAGATCTTTCTGTTGTGGATTTACTAATATAATAGTGAAATTGTTCTCTCTCTATGGTGTTATACGTTTCATGTTACTGACTAAATTTGTCTTATTTGTGGGGTTATTAGTGTTATCTCCGATTTTTTTTTTTTTGGGAGGGGGAGATCAAGAATTCACGAGTTTCTATTGAAAGTAAAGTTACAACAATGAGAAAGGGGGATCGTTTTCATTAAGAGGTGTTAGTTATGTTACAATTTAAAAGACTCTTAAACCAGAAAGTATCTACGTCTCACTAACATGTGGGTTTCACATGTCAGTGAGACATGGGTCTCATGAGCCTGTCTCATATAAGATTTTTTCCTAACGACGAAATTATTGTTACTTATCTTTTTCACTCTATTATTATGGGAGGTACAATACCACAAATAATATGAATATTGTAGAATCCTTTTTGATGCCCTCGTTGATGTGAAAGGCTTAGAGGGATAAGGCTTAAGGCCAATGGCGGGGACAAAAGGTGCACAAGATTTAGACAAGGTGAAGTTTCATTCTAAACCGCTGATGTGAAAGGCTTGGAGGATAAGGCATAAGGCTAATGGCAGTGACAAAAGATGCATAAGACCGCAAGCATCCTAACCAATTTTAGCCCAGGCCCTACAGGCTAAAAGTATCGTCTTCTATGTCAGGTCCATAATATAGAGGACCACATGTGAACTTTACAACTATCATCATTTTGTTTCTATACATGTTTGCCATGGTCACCCCAAAACTTTAGGGTACCATGGATATAGTCCCATATTGCTTCTTTTTTTTTTTTCTTTTTTCTTTTTTAAATATTATAAATAGGATATAATTTCAACTTATAAAATCATTTTTTTAAAATTATAAATAAAATATTATTTCAACCTATGAAATCCGCTTCCTAACGAGTGCCTTTTGAGTCCTAGATCTATTATAAATTATAAAAAATATAAGATATTAAGAATATTCATTTTGAGGTGAGTGTATGTTATGGGTCTCATCAACTTCAATTTCCTGACCATATATATTTTTTGACCAATTAATGCTCAAGTTGACAAGTTGTGATAGACAACTTTGAAATAATCTAGTAAAAAATGCTACGTTGTTTATAACATCATGATCCTTATTTAAAGATCAACTTAAAAAGTATATGATGCTCACCAGTCACCACCCATGAAAAAATGGACAGTTTGAACATATATAATTAAGCATCATTGAAAATTTTCCTCCTATGAATTGGGTTGCTCTATAAAAACGATGGAGAGATTAGATTTGTGAAGAAGACCACTGGATCTACAAATACGGCAGGCCGTTTGCTGTGGAGTTCTTAACGCTATGCATTGTTTAAAGTCTAATGCCTAACTACAAGTCGTTCAAGAACTCATGTTGCTATTCATTCTCTACTGTCTGTCGCATAACTTCAAATTGCGTGTCATTTAGAAACTGTTTTAAGAGTAAGTTTTGTAGCCCGTTGAGTTTGTTATACTTCTATTTCTGTTTCTTGTTAGAGCATTCACATCATGTTCACATTTTCTATTTCAACAAAAATATATTTACATTAATTTCAATATTTATTTATTTTACTCTATTTAAATTTTAGAGTAAATTACAACTTACCCACCAGTAATTTGGCCGAAATTTAAGTTGCTTACCTGTAGTTTGAAATTTGACATTTTACCCACTTGAGATTAGCTCAGCTAAAGTTCCGTAACCCACCTCGGTTAAAAACATGACTAAATATCTCATTTTGTTTCACTTTTATGTCTCTATCCTCAAAAAACACAAAAAACATATAAATACAATATCAAATAAGATAAAAAAGAATCCAATGGAACACTTGCATCATGGGTTTTCAAACCACAGGTAGGCAATTTAAATTTCGATCAAACTTCAGGTGGGTAAAATGTCAAATTTCAAACTACAGCCACAGGTAAACAACTTAAATTTTGGCCAAACCATAGATGGGTAAGTTGTAATTTGCCTTATTTTCTCTCTCCCATCATTACTCTATTTTTCTACCCTTTTCAAGCCAAAATGACAAAGCCACTGCTGCTTGCACAAACACCCTAAATTGTCACTCACACCATATCACTTGATTCCATTGGAGGATTCTAGAAGTTACCGTTGCTCACACTTACCAAACCCATAAGTAAACAAACAACACAAATCAAACCAAACCTCCTAAACATAGGTCAAACCATAAACCAACATAAACTCAAAACAAACACAACCCAACCACTGACCATTGACTTTGATTTGACCAACACAAACCCAAATCAAACTCGAAATTTTAGTTCTTAATCAGTGATGAAATTGGGCATTTCATCTGCGAAGACTATAACATATCAACTAAGATGATTTGTCTTGATCATGGAAGTGGAGACTTTTAGTTGATATGTTGATATGTCGATATGTTGATATGTCTTAAGAGTTAAGACATATTGAACTGGACTGCTGTGAGATTTATTATTCTCCTAACGATTGTCAAATGAATAATAAATCTCACGACTTCTATTTACATCAATTCTTAATCCTAAGAGAATAATGAACCTGATCATGAGATGTAGGTTGCTTTGATATATCAGAAGTGAGATCTAAAGTAACGATCAAAACCTCAGTATGTTGGGCAGCCACATTTAGTGTTAATGGAACATATATTCTTAAGATAAAATTCATAATCTCTTAATGAAGATATAAAATATTCCATTGAGATAAGTTTAATGAGTTTGGTTATTTAGAATATTAGGTCTAACTACTTTAGTAAGGAGTTACTATTTATGAAATTGGATTTCATAAATATATGATGAATAATTTAAAGGATTAAACCGGATACTCAAAAATTAAGATGTAGTAATATTTAAAGTGGCAGTCAACCTACATGACTTTGTATTACTATGAATATTTTATGAAGGGGTTGCATGTATAATAAAGTCTTGGGATATAATTTATTAATAAGGCCTAGAGTGCAATTATTTTTATATAGTGGTATTAAATATAATTAATGGTAACTTTGAACTTGTCAAGAGTTGACAGAAAAGCCCAAGACCCATTGGAGCTAGAGTCTTATTTGTTCCCTTTTGGTCCCACTCTAAGCTACATACTAATGCCCAATTGGAATGGCCCAAAAGGCTAGCCCAATTAGATAATCAGTTATAAGGAGAGAAACATATAGAATTTTGCAAGAGAATGAAATGGTTTGTATGTGAGTGTAGGACACTCTCTTTTTCTCCTTTGAACATAAACATATAAACTGATTGAGAGACCACACTTCTTGGGCACAAGTGGAATTGGAGTGAAGATTAAAAGTGTTCCCAAGTAATTCTAATATTTGGTTTTGAATTTCACCGCATCAAGGTACATTATCTTATTCTTATATTCTGAAATTTGCATAGTACATGTTATCAATTGTGAATGAAATAGATTTATTAATTTTCTGCTGCGTATGTTTTGTATGCGATACAAACATGTGTTTTTCCAACACACATTACTCACGAAATTTTAAGGAGACTTTTAGAAAGAAAACCCTAGCAAAACACTTGAGAATTATAGATTATAAACCCACAATCATCTACACAATTTCTCTTAATTTTCCTCTACTCCTACCTCTCTAATTACAAATCCTTGAGAGGTTCTTAACCCAAACACTTACCTCACCCAATCTGAGCGTTGAGAGAAGTTTTAGTGCATGTGGCAAGCATTGGAAGAAGCCATTGATTGGCGGATACAATTTGGAGCTAATTGTTGGATTCAGATAACCAGTGAGACATGGCTTGGTGAAGTCCGTTGCTAGTTGAAACTTGGAGGGTTCAAGTACTTTGGATAGATTAGGCTTGGAGGGTCTTTTTGATACCTTTGTACTCCAAATTTATTCACTAGTAGATCGATTCGGCTTAGAGGGTTGCAGAGAGATTTTTCGCCGAGTACTTTGGTGTCCTCTTCAGTAACACACCTCAGTGTAATCTTGTGTTTGCATCTATCTTCCCTTACTATTTAAGCTTTATATTTATTGTTTGTTGTATATGCTTATGCCTTAGAGAGTTGTTCTCATTTCATTGCATTACACTTACTCTTATTCCGCACTTTGTTAAGTAGGGTAAAAGCAATTTAGCCATAAGTTTTTATTTGGGGATCTAAACAAGCAATAGTATTTTCACACTATTTGAGCTTTCAAATTGTCACTAGATCATGCAGCCACTGAGTGATTTGAGGAGAGAGATAGTGGTGGTCCCTGATGCATAGCCGTCACACAACCACTAATGATGGTGATGGCAAAAGGTGGATATTTGTTCTAGGAGAAGCCCAATCGACCATAGAGGTTTAAAATTGGATGAAATTGGTTTATTGATGATTTTTAGAGGAGTTTAGTTTATTTATTTATTATTATTATTAAATATGGTTTTAACTACCCTGTTGCGAAGTGAATGCTTTTATTCTTTCTCGCCAAAATGCATTGCATAATATCCTTTTATAAACACTTGGAAAAAGTTTAACTTCAAATTAATTTGAAACTATCTCCGCCAATCCACTACATGAAGATCTATAAGATCCAAGCATATCATTAAAACAAGTCGCATAACTCATTAAAAAAGTTATCTATAGTATGTTCTATTTTTTTCCAAGGAAAACCTCAACAACAATATATATATTTGTTGAGATTTTCCTTAGAAAAAAATAGAACAAACTTAAAAAGTAGATACAGTATCTGGTCTTGCATATGCTATAATATGCTATATTTTAGTATCAAGTACAAAAAAAAAAAAAAAAACCCATTACCTAGTCTCGTAGTTGTAAAAAAATTTGCAATTGTGCTATAATACCATCCTAAATTTATGGTGGTTAAGTAGCTCACTTGCAAAATTAAAATAATATTTTTTTTATTCATTCACCTCAAAAGCATCTTCCTCTTTCTCTCTCTCCCTGACTTACCACAAAATTATGTAAAGTTGTGATTTTCAACTATATTGTGTTGGCTTTAATTCCGTGCCAAATTTGATTGTAATTTCTTCAATCATTTTCCCTGTATGTATGTGAGATTAATTGCAAGGGATGAGTGTGAGAGATCGGCGAAGACTTAAGTTTCAAAGAATGTACAAATGGATTTCACAACTGGCTCACGACTGTCTCGCGAGAAACTTACCCGCGAAAAGAGCCACGTGTAGAGCACATGACTGGAAGATGAAGAGTCGCGCTAGGCTCTACTTTTCGCGAGTGTCTCACGAGTAAGGCCAACCTGCGAAGGACCTGCGAAACTCTCTGTTTGACAAAAAGTTATGTTTTGTTTTACCATGTCTTTACCTACACTATATATACCCTCATTACCCACAAATTGTAAGGAGAGCTTTTCAGAGAGAAAATTCTAGAAAATACACTTGAGAGTTAGAGATTATCGTACCCACAATCATCTACACATTTCCTTATAGTTTTCCTCAACTATTACCTCTCCATCTCTATATCCTTGAGAGGTTGCTAACCTAAACACTTACCACACCCATTCTGAGTGTAAAGTGAGATTTTGGTACTATTGGGAAGAATTGGAAGGAGCCATTCATTGGTGGATACAATCGGGCAAAATTGCGGGATCTAGAAAGCTAGAGAAGACAAGGCTCCGAGAAGTCAGTTGGTAGCAGGAGCTTGGAGGGCTCAAGTACATAGGGTAGACTAGGCTTGGAGGGTCTTTTATTATTCGTGTATTTCAACTTTATTATCTAGTGGATCGATTTTGACTTGGAGGACCGCGGAAAGGTTTTTCGCCAAGTTCTTCGGTTTCCTCTTCGATAACACGTCTCGGTGTTATTTTGTGTTTACATCTCTCTTCCCTACACTTTAAGCTTTCATTTTATTGTTGATGATGGATGAATATGGCTTAGAGTAGTGTTATCGGTTCATTACTCTATATACTCTTGTTCCGCACTTAGTCTAAGTTAAAGTAAAAGCAATCTAGCCATAATTTTTAATTAGGGGTTTGAACAAGCTCTTGTGTTTTAGCACAAATCCGAGCTTTCAAATTAAAATACTATTTTTTATTGTTTTGGGTTATATATTTTATTGTGTAGATATTATATTTTAATGTGTTGTATAGAAATATAAAAATTGAGATGTTGAGTATATTATAAAATGATATGGTATAATAGATAAAATAACTTTTAAAATAATAAAATAGAATATTTGGTAGAAACTACGTATGTGGTTTAATGTAGTGGAATATAGGTGTTATTTTTAATTTTGCGTTCTTTTTAAAGGTGATGACCTTTGTAGTTGGTGGATGCTATCCGTACAATTTATAATTTATTATTCGGTTATGCACTAAACTCGTATCATGCCAAGACACTGACGAGTGATAAGTGATTTGGACCATTTGGTATATAGTATATACTTGATTCTAAAAATAAAAGAGGTACATACTTTTTTGTCTCAAAAAGAACAGCAAACGTAAACACAAATTTTATAATTGGTTACTACCACAAATTTCTGTTATGATCTGAGGTGGTGCTTCCCACTAGATTCGGCGGATAAATATTGTACTATTAGTACAAGAATATGTTGTTTATTTATTTTGTAGTGCTGGAGAAAGTCATGTTTGAAAGATTACAATTTGAAATTGAACTTCTATATCAATATAAAAATGTTTTTGTTTCTCAAAAAATAAAAAAAAAATGTTTTCACATTTCAAAATCAGAGTGATACCCCCAAATAGGGGTGTCCATGCAAACCAAAGACCCGCCAGAACTGACCAACCCGATTGGACCCGACCCGTCATTGCCGAGCTGACACCTCCGACAGGTCGGTGACGGGTCTTAAACCGTCAGAACCCAACTCTGGCGGGTCGAGTGGCAGATTTTGTCCTCAAAAACCCGAGCCACCCGACCCGCCCGACAAAAACTCAAAGAACGATGAAAATCACCTAAATCCGGCGATGATATGGCGATTCTTAGCTCCGATCCAGCCACGTTTGGGCTTCCTTCACTTAGATCAGCTTAAATCCGGCCAAGATCTAGTCTCTTCCTTACTTAGATACGCTTAATTTCGGCGAATCCAACCCAGATCTACTCAAACTCGGCCAAAACTCCGGTAAGCCCGATTCCAACTCGGCCAAATCTCAGCCAAATTTTCATAGATCCAAAGGAATCTTGCCCAACTCTTGTTAGATCCGACCAAATTTTGGCCAAAAATCGGCAAATCGGAAAACCCGAAACTGACCGATTCACACCGAAAACCGATACGACCTGATCCGGTTGATCTGAAACTTCCGGCGGGTCGGTTGCGGGTCGAAATCTTCCCCACCCGATAATGTATGGTCGAGTTCTAGTTGGGCACAAACCCGACTCGTGGACACCCCTACCCCCAAAGAAAAGGAACAAAGTTTCTCTCCAAACTAGTTTGGAGAGAAACCCTTTAAACTTATCATATATCTCTTTTTCGAGTGTGAATTTTAAAAATCTAACTGTTGAATTTTATGTTCCTTCTGTTCTTAATCTGCATGTTAAATTTCGTTCAATTCAGATGTTATTTACTATTCGATCAATAAACTTATTTTTTATGCACAATTTTAGATTACAAAAACTTGAAATTTTAACATTTGTTTGATGACATAGCAACTGATCTTTGATCTTCTTGAAATTTTATAAGCATGAAAGATATAATAAGAACATGCAATCCAATGGTTAGATTTCAAATTTCACACTAAACGTACTAGTACTTTGTACCAGATCTTGATCTCTCCTCTCATTAATTGTTTTGGGCCTTTTGGCCTAAATTGATCCTGTAAAGCAGTGCCATCAGAGACAAGAGGTCATGCGGCATAATAGTTTTATACAGTTCATTTGAGAATCACTTATTTAGTTAAAATTAATTTTTTTTTATTAAAAATACTGTAGATAAAGTTAAAAAGTAGCTAAAATAGTACAGTAAGACTCATAAATAGTATCAAAAAGTGCAATAAGACCAATGAATAGTAGTAAAAATAAGCTGAATAGTAATAAAAATAAGGTAAACAGTAAAAAAAAACTAGCTTTCTAAGCTAATGCCAAACACAACCTTAATATCCATATTATACAAGTTTATTTTTTAGTTTTTTGAAAAAGGTTATACTTCAAAAAATTAAGGTATAAGAAAGTTGTATAACGAAAATGTGCAATTTCAAACCACTATATCAATCAAGACACCTAACCTTTAACATCTTAAAGATATTTTCTACCGTATCTATCTTAAAAAAGAAAAAAAGAGAGATAATATATATTTATATATATATATATATATATTTATACAAGATAGAAATTCTACTATAATCTAAAACTAATGCCAAACACAACCTTAATATCCATATTATACAAGTTTATTTTTCAATTTTTTGAAAAAGGTTATACTTCAAAAAATTAAGGTATAAGAAAGTTGTATAACGAAAATGTGCAATTTCAAACCACTATATCAATCAAGACACCTAACCTTTAACATCTTAAAGATATTTTCTACCGTATCTATCTTAAAAAAGAAAAAAAAGAGAGATAATATATATATATATATATTTATACAATATAAAAATTCTACTATAATCTAATCTAAGTGTATATGTGTGTGAAACTCTCTCCTGGCGACTTGAACCCTGGCCCTTTCCCTCCATGCCCCACAAGAACTTATACTTTTGAAATGACCATTGCACCAAGGATGTGGTGTGAAATTTTTTTTTTCTTTTGAGAGATAACATTTCTATATATCAATAAAAGAGAACTTGTAGCTAAGCCAAGAACCACCGAGCCTCTTGGCTCAAGTAATATCGCTGGACCCTTACAAATTTACTATGGGGGGAAAAACATAAAAGAAGAAGAAGAAGATCAGAAGGCCTTGTAATCTACATGAATATATCTATCTTAAGGAAATTGTTAAAAATATTTTTGATTTTACTGTAAAATAGTTATATATTGACATTGACGTAACAATTTATGTGATTGATGCCTCGTCTTTAACATAATATATATATATATATAATTGTTTTGCATTTAAAAGTAAATACATAAATTTGTAAATTTTATATAAAATAAAATAGGTAATAATAGTAATACACTTACCGCTCATAATAGTAATACACAAAAGATGGAAGAAATTGTGGGGGCAGAAGGGAAAAGCTACTTTATTATTAGTGCCATACATAAAGTCACTGCACTTTCAAAAATGGAGTAACTTTTGGAAGAAGCAACTTTTGATCATGGTTGGTTTGGGTTTGCATTTCAAAATCTGGAAGCTTTGAAAGGCTTTATTTAGGTAGATAATTGCTCTAATTTTCATTCAATCAGAGGCCAAATGGCCAAATTAATGACGTCTTGTATGAAGTATGAATCCCCAGTTGCCCAGTACTTTTTTTAAAAGTGACCTAATTGGCCTACTATTTAAAAACTCCATCAATTTGCAGCTCTTAAGGGGCTGTTTGGTACTGTTGTTTAAACAACAGTTTTTAATATTTAAACAACAATAACATTTCTGACATGTATTTCTATAATACTCAAATACGTATTTTTACAACACTAAAAATTGAACAATAATACTTAAATACTGCTACCAAAGAGGCCCTAATATATAGTCATGGAAGAGCACGCACTCATTGAATTTGTCCTTCGTTTCCCCTTGCATTCAATTTGTTCCTCATTTGGCCTTTGCATTCAATGTGCATGAATCCTACCCAGGACAATAAATTTTTAAGTTAAAAAAATACGCAATTGGAGAGATACACATTCAAAAATCTTGTGAGCTACCCTGCACACCCTTGGTGCCATGCGCAGTGGCCACTTTATAAGTATAAGTGTTTGTGGGGTGTAGGAGGCAAGGGTCGAGGTTCAAGTTTTCAGGAGGGAGCTACACACACAAATACACTTAGATTAAGGCTAGAGTAGAATTTCTATTTTGTATCAAAAAAATCTTGTGGGCTTATGCTACAAAAATTAACTTATATCTTATGCGCCAAAAAAAAAAAATTATACAAAATAGAAATTCTATTATAGCCTAATCTAAGTGTAACAATAAATATTATCTTAAAAATAAAAAGGAAAAAATAACAACAAAAAATATATACCCCATAAAAAATTAAGAGAAAGAAAAAAAATAACAATGAATATTAATGTCAGCAGTAGTAAAACTAGAATTTGACTTCAAGGGAGGCAAAATTTATATACACATATATACATGTGCACTTAAACATATATGGTTTTTTTTATTAAAAAAAAATAGAAAACATATATAGTCCTTGATATAAAAAGCAACGTTAACACGTCTATACTAAGTGTTAGTTATAATGTACTACTAAAACCCACAAGTTTAATTTATGAATAAAAAGATTTTAAATAATTAGATAGTCATCTAGAACTCTGGGTTTTTAGGTTCAGTTAGAAGACCATATGCACTTATGGGGTTTAATGTATAACAATAATAAGTTTGTTGTTGTTCTCGTCGTGGTGGGAACATATAGACCCAGATTTGGGTTTGATGCAAAAATACAACCAAAAAAAAGGGTGGAAAAACAACTTATTTGATCCATAAAAGTTAGGCGTAAATGTACTTTTGGTCCCAACATTTTGGACCAATTCGCATTTTGGTCCCAAAATTGATTTCGTTCCTATTGTCGTCCCTATTTTTAAAAAATCATTTCTATTTTTGTCATTGCCGTCATCCAAATAACGGAATCCTATTACATGGCAAACAGAGTGCCCTGGTTGCTGACATGGCGCTGACGCGACACTGACATGACATTAAAATATTATTAAAAAAAATTATTTGGCATTTTTCAATGCCACGTCAGCATTTTTATTTTTATTTTTCTTTCATATTATTATTATTATTATTGTAAGGGCTAGATTTGGATTCTTAGTCCACAGGGTGGACCAGTTTAGGCCCAACAAACCCAATACAATGAATTTGTAGAGTGTGGATTGGAAAACTGGACTTAAATGAGTTGAACAACAAATGAAGTGGGTTCAGATAACAAGAAAAGGAAGATAGATTGATTAAACTAAAGAAATCTGTACTCGACACAGTCCGAGGAGATTAGTTCTTGTATATTAATTCTCGAATTTGATTACAAGTTCAGTTATTTATTGTTATAGTGTTTCTCTTTCTCTTTTTCGATCTCCATTTCATTAGGGGTCTCTTACATTATATATCTTCTTTTGAATGACCTTGGCCCTCCACTTGTTGATCATCCAGACCACTACTTGAGTACTTGTCCCATCGGACACTCTCTCTAACCCTCTGTGAGTTGGGGTAGCTAAGGCAGCATTGTTCAGGGGTCTTCTCTACATAAATGCAGCCAGAAAGTTAGCTGCAGGGCATTCAATGCGGTGGCAGCAGCTTTCTCTTAGATATTTCCTAGCTCTCATCCTCCTTGTACGTTCATGATGCATGTCTTTATCAATAGAATCTCCTGGAACATCACTCTGGATGGTCGGAGGAACATCTTGATCTTCGTTGCGTTTAGCCGAGGGGATATTCCTTCTCGAACAACCTCTCCCACCCTCTATAGTCACAATTTGCTAGTAAAGTTCGAAGTATTACGCCTTCCTTACTATTGATCTATTCTCGGACCACGGGGCTTCCTTGAACAAGGCCCAAGGCCCAATATACATTTGGGCCTGCGTCCCCACAATTATTATTATTATTATTACTTTCATTATTTTTTTCCGTAAGAACATAACAACCTATTCTTCATGTTCTTCCCAAATTCAAGAAATAAACCCAGCAACCAATCCAATCTCTACAAACCCAAATCCAAATCCAGCAACCAAATCTAATCTCCATTGAATCCATAAAAACAAGAAATAAAACCCAGAATCAAGAGCAAACCCAGAACAAATGCAAACCTAGAACAGTGCAGGTGAACCCAGAATTGTTCTTCAGAAAAGAAGATGAAAACTTGCCCAGAAAATTAAAATAATCAATATTTTCTTTTCTTTTATTGATTTTCTTAGCAAATAATCAAACCCATGAACCCAGAAAAATCATCAACAACTCGAAACTAAAAAAATCAAACCCATGAACCCAGAAAAATCATCAACAACCCGAAACCAAAAAAATCAAACTTCACGTTCTCACAGTCAAACCCACCGATCAGTCAACAAACCCACGCCCACAAAGTCACCACGCCCACAAAGTCACCAAACCCACTACCACCATCGTTGATCAAACAAGAGAGAGGAAGAGGGATTCAGGTTTAGAGAGAGAAAAAAAGTTGGAGATTGAACAAATAAAGAAGAAAAAAATGATAGAAACACAAACAACACAAACAAGCAAAAGTCGGAGATTGCATGTCGTGCCCATGTTGCTGATCTCCTTTGCCTCTTCTTCTTCTTTTTTCTCAGGCCGATCTCCTCTTCTAATTCTTCTGGGCCGATCTTCTTCCCTCTTCTTTTTCTCAGCCGTGGTTTGGGATATTTTTCAACCAACCCAATCTGAGAGCAAGTCGTCTCAGATCGAGAGAGACAGAGACTAAGAGAGACAAATGCCACACAAACACACAAACTGATTTGGGTTTTTTAGCACTATAAATATGCATCTCTGGCTGATGTCGTTTGGGATATTTATTAATTTATTTTTGTTTTGATTTTACTTTTTTGGTTTATCTTAAAAGAAAGAAGAAAATGAAATAGATACAAACACAAACGCAAACGCAAACACAAACACAAAAACGCCAACATAGATTGTGAATAGTGTTAACACTATAAAGTTTTTTTTTATTTATAATTTTTTGGAATTTTTTCAGTTTAAATTGAAATTTTTTTATTAGAAATTAAAAAAAAATTAAAATGCTAACATGGCATTGAAAAATGCCAAATAATTTTTTTAATAATATTTTAATGTCATGTCAGTGCCACGTCAGCAACCAGGGCACTCCGTCTGCCACGTAATAGGGTTCCATTACTTGGATGACAACAGAGACTAAAATAGAAACGATTTTTTAAAAATAGGGACAACAATAGGAACAAAATCAATTTTGGGACCAAAATACGAATTGACCCAAAATGTTGGGACCAAAAGTGCATATACGCCTAAAAGTTATATGAAGAAAGTTAATAGTTGGTCAAAGCCCATCAACAGTCGATTAATGATAGTTAAAGGTTGATATATGGAAGAGCTTACTGTTGTTGAGTATATAATGCTATAAAAACAAATGTTTCCCAGTTTATTTGCTTTGTTTTTGGGGTGACCACATGAAATATTTTCTAATGCCTTATGTTTTTTATCATATCAAAAATCAGAAAAATTGGAAACATTTTATGCTAAAACAAAAAAATTTACATATTATCGTATGATATGAATGGTATGTATCGAACGATGCAAAGAACATATTTTTTAAATTGGGTTTTTTACTAAAATTTTAGGCTTTGACTTGAGGGAAAAAAATGCTTTTCAATTTGGTTTTTTTTTTTTTATTTTATTTTTTTTATTTTTTTTGGTCTCTATTTGGATAGGTTTAGACAAAAACTTGACATGAGCTTATTCCCTCTCTTTTTCCCAAATAATTTTAGACCACATATCTATATATATATATATATATATATCTCTCTCTCTCTCTCTCTCTTTTAGGTTCAAGTCTCTCATTCCTTATCAAGTATAACTCAAATGCTTTTTTGTTTTTAGTTGCAACATACTTTCTGTGGGGGATGCGGAACCAAAGAGGGAGAACCATAGAATAGAACCGGCCCAAGGGGCAATATGTCCCAATTGTATGTTAGGATAGGTCCAGATCAATATGGATAAGATTGTCTAAGAAATTGAGGAGAGCGGTACGCTCAAGGAACCCGAGGGACAAGTACTCCTCGAGGGACCAGAGATTGACCATCAAGTCCATAACGCCGAGAGCCGAGGAAGGAAGGAGAGACG
Source organism: Quercus ilex subsp. ballota (assembly GCA_032727855.1). Taxonomy (NCBI): domain Eukaryota; kingdom Viridiplantae; phylum Streptophyta; class Magnoliopsida; order Fagales; family Fagaceae; genus Quercus; species Quercus ilex. The sequence continues at coordinate 32,811,532 of CM064909.1, forward strand.
TGCAAGTAAAGAAAGGGGGAAGTTTCCAGGTAAAGTACCCATTACCTCTGCATTCAATGCACTGCATCAACTCAGCTGGCTGCATTAATAGTAGAATGACCCTTGAACAGTGCCTTCACAGTTTACAGCACATTCTACCACCTCCAGTAAGGTGCTGATGGGACAAACATCCAAGTGAAGAGTAGTTGCTATCTAAGTGGAGGGTTGAGATGCAATTCAGGTAGTTGTATAAGGAAAATGGACTCCTCCAAAAGGGGGATATAAAAAATAAAGGAGAGAAGTATAAAGTGTAATCAAGAACTTTGTAACCAAGAGGGGAATATTATATATACTAGTGATCCTCGAATAGAGCTGATGAAGAATTGATACAGAAATCTTTGGCTTTCTTACTATTATTCTCTCTTAAATCTAATAACTTTAGCATTTGACCTCTTTTCAAATCGTTTAACGAAACCAACAAGGCTTAAAAGGTTGGCCTTGATAACCTACTTCTACAAATTAATTGTATTGGGCCACCATATAGTTCCTACCCATCTATGATCTATCTTGGGTCGGGTTGTTGAATTAGCTCCTTACACTTTCAATCCACGAGACCACAAGTGATAATTGAAGTATAAATTCAATTTTATTTTGACTTAAATGTTATGTATTAACTCTTTTATATTTGATTAATTTGAATATTTATGTTACAATTAAGGTAGTTATTTAGTAGGATATATTCCAATTAATTTTATAATAATTTTTTTTCATAAATTTTATATGGTGTCTATGTATCTTAAGACACGATATGATACAATACAGTGAATACACGATACTTAAAAATGAAAAAACAATTAGGATATGATTCATAACCTTGCTTTAAGGTTGTCACAAGTTTTTAAAAATCTATGTTTTTCCACGTCATCATTTTAATATATAATTTTTAAATTTGGTTTTTAGATTTAAAAATATGTTAAGTAAAACTCACTATTTTTTGGATAAAGAAACCCGACATCAAATAAATCTAGATTAAATTGCAATTATGTTCTTCATATTAGAATTATAGTTAAATGATTAAATTCAACATAGTATCAAAACAGGAAATTCTAAGTTCGATCCTAGGCTTTACTCTACCACCTATTTAAAATGTTAAAAATCACATGTGTTGGGGCCCCACTTATTAATGGAAAGTTTAGTCCCATATGTGAGGAAGAGAGTTAGAATTATGGTCAAGTGATTAAATTCACAGGTTAAACTTTTGAGACTATCGATAATTTAACACTTCAAACAAATTTTAAGTGAAATAGGTATGTCTATTCTATAAAATTTCTCATTTGAATTTTTATTATTAATACTTATTAATTAAATATGAATTGTATGTATTTAATTTTTTATCAAAATTTTCAATGTATTACATGGGTTAGGGACTGTAACTAAGATAATACCTAAGATTTATTGTATTAAAAACCAAATATTTTTATTAAAAATATGTGAAATTAGTATGTTGAATATATATATATATATATATATATATGATAATTTTGACAATGTAATGCAGTTTCTTGTTTAGCAAAGTTTAATAATCATGCCAACTTGTTTTATATTATTATTTTTATTTATAATTCTATGGTTAATTACCATGGGGTGAGGAGATTTGAACCCTAAATGCCCTTGTTATAAATACCAAGAGATGTCAATTAAGTTTCAAGACTTTTGGTTGTTTTGTATTAAAATTGATGTTGCTTGATTTTGCAAATATTTTTATTGATATTGTCTTTTAAGTGTGTTTACTGTTTAGTATAGTTTACCTTTTGATGCTTATAGAAACATTTAAGGTTCAAATCCTTCATTTGTAACTTTAAACTATCGAATTTATTAAAAAAATGTGACATTTTATTTTTGGACAAAATTTAGTAACAAAATTGGTTGTACCCTAAGGCTATAACTTTACTCAATAAAATAAATATTACTTTGAATTGCATGTTTTTTACGCTCTTAATGCACATGTCAAAATTTGTGTCAATCGGCTATTATTTACTCTATGATCTATAAGCTTATATTTTATGCATAATTTTAAACTACAAAAACTTATAATTTAAACAATTTAATGATGACATAGCTATTTATCTTAATTTTCTCGAAAATTTGCAAGCATGAAGGATATAAGAAGAAGATGAATCCAATGATAGATTTGTCAAAATTTACCTTCAATAAAATGATATTGAGTAAGATTGTACCCTTAGGTTACAACTAATTTTGTAGTTAAATTTTGTTATTTATTTTTATTTACTTATTTTAATTATAAAAAATACGCTAAATAATAATATAGATACAAAAAAATTAAAAATTAAAAATGTGTGCATTGGTCAACTTAAAATAACCCCATTAAAAAAAAAAATCATAAAATAAGATGATCAATCAGCTATCTCAAAAAGATCGTATCCTATGTTAGTATAAACCAATGCCTATTATAATGCATACAATTAGTCATCATGCACTAATTTATTTATTTATTCATTCAATTTTTTAAAAGAAAATCATCATGCACTAAATTGGCATTAGGGTAAGGTTGTTATTAGGTACAAACGTACTTCTTTTCTTAAAATAACAAAAGCTCAAGTTAGTCAATTTTTCTATAATAACGGAGATTACGGTCTAATTAATAACTTATCTTGATATCATTTATAATTAATATGAGGTGCAGCTTCCTCCACGTTTGAGCTAACACTGCGTATTACACATTTGTTTTATGATTACACTATATGTTTGAGAGTTTATAAATAGGTGAAACGGAATGAAATAGACTTTAAAAAAAAAAAATTTGAATCGGAACGAAATTGGTAGAATAGAAAACAATGAAATTATATATTACCCTCATTCTTGTTTGAATGTTTCAAAAGAAAGGAATGTAATGAAAAATAATAATTTTTTTTTTCAGTTAAATGGACATTAAGAATGTTAATATAATGTCTCTTTAATAAATTGGGGGGAGGGGGGGGGGGGGGGGTGGGGATGATTTTGTGGGACTTTAGAAAAATTAAGTAAAATACATTACATTCTCTCTAATTCCTCTTATTTTGGGATGGATTAAAAAATTGGATTATAAGGGAATGGAATGAAACATGTCCTATTAAACTTCCAAATAAAGAAAAGAAAATAATGCTTTTTTTCATTTCCATTCAATTTCTTTCTATTATTGGGTTCCAGTTAGCTCAACTGGTAAAGTTTTTGATAGTTGAATAAGAGATTTGAAGTTTAATCTCCGCTTATACAAAAAACTTATTGGTGTCTTGGTTTAATAATAAAGAGCTATCATTAGGAGCATAAATCTTAAGTTGGAACTCTAAAAAAAAAAAAAAAAAAAATCCTTCCTATTACAATCTATTTGGAAAGAGAGAAAAAAAAAATGGATGAATGAAATAAAAAGGATATTCTATCTTTTCCTTCGTTTGGAAGCGTAATTGGAAAAAAAATGAATATAAGTTGAAAACATAATTGGGAAAACAAAATGATTATAAGGAAATGTTTGTTCCATTTCATTCTCTTTTAAGAGCATTCTCATTTAGTATTGTAAAGCACCTAAAATTCTAAAATAAAGAGTCATGTGCATAAAATTATATATATATAAAAAAACCCATACCTAGTTCTCTATCACGGTTCAAAATTTGCAAAATGCCATAGTTGTGTTCCAGAATCCAAATAAGAGCACTATAGTACTTCTTTTTTTGTGATAGTACTTCTAGTTCTTACTTTTTTCTCTCTTTTTTTATCCAAACTTTATCTCTCCTCCTATCATAAACTCTCTCTCTCTTTCGCTCCTCTCAAACTTTCCAATTGCAACTAGGTCTACCCTCATTTTCTCTTTAGATTGAACTGGATTTGGGCGGGGAGGCAACATTGCGGTGACAGATCAGCGTCTTAATTTGGGCATGGGTGATGGATCTTTGTCATCTCTAGGTTGAAAATTTTTTGTTTCTATTTTTGTTTTATTGTGTTTTCGTTTGGTATATGAGAAATAATTTGGTGGTGGATATGATTTCTGTTTGTGGTTTAGATTTTAATCTCTTTGTTAGGATTTTGGATTTTAATCTTTGTTTCTAAAAAAGGGGAAAATATAATATTATTCAAATTAAATATTTTGCAAAATAAAAAAATAGGATGCAATATGCGTTTTGAAATGAGTCGTTAAAATTGAAAAAGTAACTTTTTGAAATTTTAAATTTGAGGAATTAAACAAAATCCAAATTAAATGCTCTAAGCACTCCTTCCAAATGTTGGAGCAACACTAGGTCATTTAATAAAATGGAAACAAAATATTGATCTTATTCTTTTTCTTTTTCTTTTTTAAGTAAAATAGAAGGTAAATAGTATATTAGTAAACTTATACGTTTATTTAATTTATAATAATTTTTTATATAATCCCAAACATGCGAAAAAAGAAAATGATCATATCCCATTTTATTTCACTCCATTAATTTTCGAGCTTTACAATCTATCCAATATAATCTCATATCGCATTTTTTTAGTGTTTACTTTATGTTCCATTAAACTACTGTAGAACTTGTATATAATATTTTATCTTCTTTTATAAATGCTTAGACGGCCATTCCATATCACTATTTCAAAAACTCTCTCAAGCATGGTAAAATTGTCATACCTAATTTAAACAAATTCTGCAGCAAATGTGAAACAAGGATTGCTTTTGATGCTATTTTTAAACGTTCAATTTAGGTGTATGGTTCAAACCATCAGAATCAGCTTTCCACGACATTTAGTTCAGGTACAAAGCTTTAAGCATATGATAATATATAATTAATAACCAGAGAGAGAGAGAGAGAGAGAGGACGTGTGACTTTTTTGATAGTTGAGTTAGCCTTTCAAACCTGTGCGGCTGTGGAAAAGGCTCTGAGACTACAGCATAAGGAGATAAGTGCTCTCTCCATTCAACTGAAATATTATCCCCCACTTCATTTTTAAATAGATGTCACTTTGGATGGTCCTGTTCATGACCTAACTTTGCCTGGGAAAGTAGAAGGGGATAGATATATAATAGCATTACCGAAAGGCAGTGTTACGATTATAGAAATGTGGCCACCTTAACCTACTTGCTGTCTCGATCAAAGGGATAGATCGATGAACCACTTGCATAGTTTATTCTTTCTATTTCTCAATTTAAAATGAGGCATTAATAAATTTTCTAAATCCATATTGGGTTCCCCACTATTGTTCCAACCCACTGGTTTAATATTGGTTTTCTCTAGAATTAGTTCACCATCCCCCTCTTTCCATATTTTACGTAAATGTGTTTCTGCACTTGCATCGTATTCATTCATGTTAGAAAAAGACTTTTGAAGATTTTAAAATGATAAGACTTTTTTTTTTAATCAGAACTCAATCTATGACTATCAAGACAAATTAGGTTAATTTTTATTTATTTTACTTTCTATGTCTATATCATTTTATTTTCTTCTTTCTATATCAACATGATAACAGAGTCAATTTCCTGTTTAGTTCTCCAAATACCGCTAACTCATTTCTACTGATTCCCGCAACAGCTGCAAATTTTATATTATGGAGATTGGAAGCCTACGTAAGTATTAGGGAACTATAGCTATTCCCCACTCATGATGGGGCAGGTGGAGAAATGTACTGTGGTACTGCATGGATGAATTCTAGATCATTATGACATTTTCATACGATAACAAGGACAATAGTTTCTCTCTCTCGATTCCAATGAATTATACCTGCATGGCAACACCACCAGTCTTGATATAATGAATATAACAATTCTATCTTTCAGTAATGCTCTTACTAATATATTCTTATCCATGGGAGACAGATAAAGGAGGAATCCAATGAAATACCCACTGAGAGGAGAGAGGATGAAGATGAACAGATATACACATGAACAGAATTCAAGGTTTGTTAACTAAGTCATAAATCGTTTAAAGTTTGGGACACATTGTGTCACCTGCTGATCCAGAGTTGTATTATACTAGTTGTTTAAAAAAAAAAAAAAGTAGGTTGTGTTTCCATGTCCAATTTGTAATCATTATCCCAATAAAAAAAAAATGCCAATGTAACTGCAACTACTAGAAAATTCTTGAGATATTGGTAACAAGTTCGAGAGGACCATCCAAATTAAGTTGACGTAGGTTTTTGGACAGAATCGGCCTGTAAGGTCTAGGGTCGAAAATTTTGTTCTACTAGGTTAATCGATATGAATCACTCTCTTATTCCACATCGGTTTAAATTTGGTTCCATTTCGCCCGTTCAATCCATTCCACTAAACTTTGGCTAGTATGTAAATAAAGTTTTTTTTTTTCCTAAACCTTTTGTTGTTGTTGTTACTTTACTTGCATATAACATGTTATATAGTGATGACATAGAGAGTGTCTATTATTTGATTTTGAATTTAAAATTTGATATGGTATAACACTATCAAATGAAGACTTTAGTATATATAACACCATAAATATAATATAACAATATATATATATACACACACACTTTCACTTTAATAACCCTGAAGCAGTATATCAAAATACACTAGTACAAATTATAAAGTATTTCCAATAGAATCAAAAACTTTGTTAGAGTCTTAGAGACATGACATTTTTCACAATTGTTGTCATATATAACTAGTTGTGATTGGAACAATGTTATCTCTGCCCAGGGGCGGGGGCAAGGGGGGCGAGGGGGGCACTCCCCCCCCCACCCCCACTTCTCCTAAAAGTTTCATGTATGTGTAACCTTAATTCTTAAGTAGTTACTCGCATAGAGGGGGGAAAAAAGGACTCCCTGAAACAAAGTGAGTCTGACACAAGGAAAAAAGAAAGCTAAAAAAAGTTTTCTCAAACATCAAATCTATCAACTTTTCACTTATTTTACTATTCTTGTAGTAGCTTTTGTCTTGTCCTTTGACACCTGTTTCACAATTTTTTTCTTTTTTCTTTTCTATTATTTTTTTACCATTTTCACTATTAATGATACTTTTTACAGTATTTTATTATTGATTGATGTTAGAGATATTACAAATTTTACTACTTATATTTTACAAATTGATATGTCACCAATCACAAAAAATAATTTCAAACATTTATTCATTATATATTGTTTAAGTAACCCTAATAACATTTTTACCACATCATTTTGTAAATTTTTTGTTGTAAATTTTGTAGTATGAATTGGTTATTTTTTTAATTTTATTTTAATGATATGAAATATATTTATTTTCTTACAATTGTTTATTTATTTTGTTATTATTATCGATTAATATTTTTTAGATCAATTTCACTTTAAATAATATCTTTTAATTTTGCCCATCTGAGCCAAAATTCTGGCTCCGCCACTGCCTCTGCCAAAGTCCACATACCACTAACTCCATTTTTATTATGTACTAACCACAAAGTTCAATAGTTAAAAAAAAAAAAGGAAAAAAAAAATATCGTGCATTTAGAGTTATTGTTAAGTCACAAATACATCAAGAGATTTTTCTTTTTTGAAAAACAATAAACCAAGAGATTGGATACCCGCGGACAAGAGTCACCAACAATGATGGACTGTCATTATGCTCTTAGCCCATTGATATTCAAAAGCAATATTGCAGGTTCATCTCCATTTCTCAATATAAGTTTTTCAAAAGTTTCAAGTCAACATTGGCGCTTGTGCTACGATGAATACTATTTACAATCAAATAAAAATATTAATAATAATATATTTATTTATGTTTAGTTTAATAATCTTTGGTCCATATTTGACTAAAGAATATTTTACTAATTAACTAACTGAAAATTTGAAAACCCACACCACATATTTAATATTAATCAAGCATGTGTTTAATTCCGTCATAGCGTCGATCTAACATTAATTGCTAAATAATAGGTTTACATTACATTAAGCACAGGTTGCTTGCATGTTCCATATTTATAAGACAAATATGAGAGAGAGAGAGAATTACCGATTTGGCCCTGATTTTATGACTTATACCAATTTTAAGCAAATTACTAACTTAAGTTCAATTAGTGAATTAATTAGCCATTTGATATAGCACGGATACAAAATACAATAGCAAATCCCAATCACAAGAATACCATGAAGTGTTCATGGATAGAAGAACCAAAACCAGGGGAAAAAAAATTCCGGGGCCTATAGCACCAATCAATGCACTAACAAAAATAATTGCAATACAAATCATTAACAAACCCTTTAAGCTATGTAATGACTATGTATTTGAGCTCCACGCTCCTGCTAGCAACTAATTCCACAAATATTTTCTTCTTTCTTGTCACTGGTTCTGTAAATTGAGCCGTCCATCGCAAGATCAAGTCTCATTGGCCATTCCATGACATTGAAGATTTTGGGACTGCTCCAATGGTTCCCAGTACCAAAATTTTGCAAAGATCAATGAAGGATGCTATGTGTGTACTGGTTTTAATCTCCTCTCATGGTATTTGAGAGAGAGAGAGAGAGAGAGAACAATGGGGTTTTGCTCTAAGGTAAAGTGTAGCTCTCTAGCTCTTCAATTTGGGAATTTGGGCCGACTTGCAAGCAAAATTAAACAGCGAGTTGGTAAATAACTTGGGCAACTTTATAAATTGGGTTTTGAGTTTCATTGTTAAACCTCTAGGTTGGTTGGCTGTGTACCTCCAATGCATTTGCCATTTGGCCAGGAAAGAAAAAAAAAAAAAAAACTATAGTCGCGTTTTTAAAATAAAAATAAAAAAATAAATAAATAAAAAAAGCTGCTATAGCCAAATTCAAAAAAAACAAAAGGGTTATAGCCCCGTTTTTAAGATGTGGCTGTAATTGTCCCCTATAGCTGCATTTGTAAAAATGCGGCTATAAACCCCTCAGACCTATAGTTACGGGTTTTAGGACATGGCTAAAAACGTGGCTATAGGCCAAATTGACCTATAGCCACTTTTTCAAGAGCTATAGCCGCGTTTTAAAAACGCGGCTATGAGACCTTTTTTTTGTATTGATATATATGAGAGGGCCTAAAGGATGTGTACAACAAATGATGAAAATAACTAATTTCTTTTAGGTTTTGGCAATCTCGCTTGATTAAGAGAGAGGCGAGACTGCTGGATACAAAATTGGTACTCGATCTCCTGCAATTTTGCCTGGCACTTGTAATCTCTCTCAACTGAGATTCTTCACATTGTACGTAGCACCAACTTCAAGATATTGATCTCTCAACCCAATACAAAATAACCAACATTGTTACACAACACAATAGAAATATTTAAGAAAAATACATGGAAAATCTGCATAGAATATGCTAACACTAAGATCCTAACAATATATAATAAAAATGATGTCAATAATAAATTTAGGTAAAAGTGATGTTGCTCTAATTTTTTGGCCATTATTGTAAAAAAAAGAAAAAGAGTCCCCTTGCCAGTGGCGGCTCCAGAATTTTTTTCTAGGGGGTCAATAGTGGCGAGGCTAAGAATTTGTCACGGGGGCAATTAAAAAATAAAATGATTATTATTATTATTATTATTATTTGTATATACAACTTCCATATTATAGTATACAATACAACTATATCGTGTAATAGTCTAAAAAATTTATTATAGTTTAAAGATCAATAAGACAATAACCATTGTATGCATAATAACTTATTATATTTATATGTAATATTAATTAAATAAAAATATATTATAAAGAAGAATAATAACAAATCTAGGAGTGAGACTAGGAGTAAATGTGAACTAAGAAAAAAAATAAACTGATATAAAATTTTTTCTTTTGAAGTGTACGGTTTTTTAACCATACACATGGTCACTCTCTTAGAATTGGAGCAAACAAAGATAAAAGCTAAGAAAACTACTTAATCAAACAAAGATAAAAGCTAAGAAAACATAGATTGGAGAAAGAGAGACAAAGAGAATGAAAAAAGAAATCACAGATATAAACATAGATCAGTTACTTGGAACGGTAGTGTAATTTTTTGTTGCTGAAGAAGAAAAGTGCAGGGAAAAATAACTTCATTTTGTTGTCAATGAAAAAGTAAGCCAAAGTCCCAAATAGAATTTTATTTATTTATTTATTTATTTTTAATGAATAAGCAAAAATTTGAAACATTTTTTTCTTTATTATAAAATTAAATATTTTAAGAGTAGTGCTGTTGACACAACACGTGCACAAAAAATTCACAACAAAATATAGGAGGCATGTTGTTAAAAGTATGTAAAAAAAAGTGATATATATTAATAAAAATGAAAGGTAAAAAGTGATGTCAATTGTGGGCCAAAATAAAAACTAATTACAACTTGTCACTTACTATCTATTGTGAAAATAATATTAAAATGATCATATTCAAGTTTATTTAAGCTAGAGTTAAACAAAATTTATGGTCAGAGTGTTCAAATATTTATTTTAGGAGAGTGAAAACAATTTTTGTAAAAAAATTTATATATAAAAAACAAAAAAATTTACCAGGTCAGGGGATTCATTTGAACACCTGGCCAGCACGCGCTTGCGCCTAGCTGCAATCTACGTATATCCAATTTCTCGAAAAATAAAATAAAATAAGATATATTTATATATATATATATATATATATATATATAAATATATATATATATATATATCCAATTTCGGGCCCAAAAAAAAAAAAAAAATTATACCCACGTACGCCGTTGAAAATAGTTTACTACTTTTCTTTGAAAAGCAATGTGGAATGTCATGTAGGCCTTTTATATGTATATATATATTACATCAATAGTCACTTAGTTAGCATCGATCCATCGTCCCAGCTTAACACTTCCATTGCATCACATTAGGTCTTTGATTTTTTCTCTTTCGTGGCTGACATAAAGGATGGCTTCTGAGAAGGAAGTTAGCAATGGAGTAGAGTGGAGGATAAAGATTGCCAATGGCTCATCAGAGAGATTGGTTCCGGAGGCAAATCCTGCTAGCAGACTCTTGCTTGGTCTAAAAAGTTTTGTTGTAGGGTTGGCTTTAAAAGTGTGGAAGTTTTTGCAGAAAGCTTGGGACTTAGGTGTGGATGACCCCAGAAAAGTGATCCATTGTCTAAAGGTAGGGACGGCACTCGCTGTTGTCTCACTCTTTTACTATATGAGGCCTCTGTACGAAGGATTTGGAAAGAATGCTGTTATGTGGGCAATCATGACAGTTGTGGTTGTATTTGAAAACTGTGTGGGTAAGTTTTGGCAATATCCTCAGTCACCTACTCTTGCTTGTACAATTCATTGATCTTCACAATTCTGCAATTTATTTTATGGCCATGCTTTTCTCTCAGTTGGGTCATGGCCTAAAAGTTCTTCACGGGGTTCATCATAAATTTGTGTACTTAAAATTTCAAGCGGAAGGAAGAGTTCATTTGGCAGTTCAGATTTTATTTTATTTTTTATATCTAAAAATGTACATATTGTTATGTCATTTTAAAATTTACATGATGTGCTATTGGATACAGATTTAGATTTATAATATTTAATCTAAACCATGAAACAAATACATTCGAAATGGAGAGGATTTTAGTCCGTAAAAAAGAAACTTTCGATTTTACAGCTCAATAGTATTGACTCTTGCTTATTAAATGGCTGCAGGTGCAACACTATATAAAAGTTTGAACAGAGTGTGTGGAACATTTCTTGCTGGTCTTTTTGCACTTGGTGTTCATTCTATGGCTAGTCAATCAGGACAGAGATTTGAACCCATAATAGTTGGAGCCTCAATTTTCCTATTGGGTCTGTAAAGTTCTCCTTGATTTAACTTACTAGTAATAGTTGGAGCATCAGTCCTCTTGTTGCATCTAGATATATAAATTAACTTACTAGTAATTCTATCTTTGTTCAGCTTCTGCAGCAACCTTCTCAAGATTCATTCCTTCGGTGAAAGCTCGGTTTGATTATGGTGCTATGATATTCATCCTTACCTTCAGTTTGGTTTCAGTATCAGGATATCGTGTGGATGAATTGTTTGAAATGGCACATCAAAGAATATCCACTATTATCATTGGCACTTCATTGTGCATTATTATAAGCATGCTCATTTGTCCCATTTGGGCTGGTCAAGAGCTCTATACTCTAACCACTTGTAACATGGACAAGCTTACTACTTCCCTAGATGGTAAGTGTTTTATAGATTTGGAAAATCTTATTACATACTTGCAATTAGTATTATAGACTCACTTTTGAAATCATGTTTTTAATAATAAAAAAACGATTTCAGTTCATGTAGGTGTGTATTACTCTTATCGAATACTTATTTTTTTTTGTTATAATTATGCCACTGTTTAATAAGAATATTCTATCATTTCTGCTGTTCAGGTTGTGTAGAAGAGTACTTTAAAGATAGTGGCAGTGTTGTTGCAAGTAATAAAGAATGTCATAAGAAATTGCAGGGTTACAAATGTGTATTAATTTCGAAGGCAGCAGAAGAATCTATGGTATGTGACAGGTAGTAGTGGATTAATTCTTTAAACTATATTTTGATCGATCTTTGACTGATATTATAAATTGACATTGTTGTGAATAGGCCAATTTCGCTAGATGGGAGCCAGGTCATGGCCCCTTCAACTTTAGGCACCCATGGCAACAATATCTCAAAATTGGGTCATCAATGCGTAGCTGTGCTTATTGCTTAGAGGCTCTCAATGGTTGCATTAATTCAGAAAATCAGGTAACCCAACTTCATATATGGTTATACATTTTATTTTTCTGCCCAGAGAAGATTAAAGTTATCATCAATTTTACTATAAAAGATTTACAAATGACATAATAATGAATGTAATTTAATCTCGCTTCAACAAAATAATAAATAAATGTTTAAATTACATTTTTTTTAGCAATTGGTGACAAATAAGTTTATAAGGTTTAATTATTTTTTTTAAAAAGTTTGTAAGGTTTTAGTATTCATAAATTTGTAAAATCCCTAACATTATTTTTTAGAAAATACTAATACTACTATCAGTTTTGTAACAAGAAGTTTACTAATAAATGTGGTAATGAATATAATTAATTTGTGTCATATCAACAACATAAATATAGAAATCATTGAATTTTACTTTTTTGGGTTTAAAATTAACACATTAATTTAAAAAAAAAAGATTTTTGTAATAAAACATGCAATAAATATAAAGTCAATCTTTTATTATTCATGCAAGCTCATGACCACTTTGTTTCAACAGGCCCCTGAATATATCAAGAAACATCTCAACAATAGTTCTTTGAAAGTAAGCTCCAACTCTTCGAGTGTCATAAGAGAGCTAGCAATTACCATCAGGACAATGAAAAAATCATCTAACATCCATTCCTTGGTTGGGGAAATGAATTCTGCGGTACAAGAACTCCAAAATGACTTAAAGTCACTTCCTAAGTTATTCAACCCTCCATCAATGCCAGAAGCTGATACTCCTGAAAATAAAAAGATTGAGCCAATCTCCAGAACAATGGTGAAAATGCCTCTAATGGAAATTGTTCCACTCTTAACTTTAGCTTCCTTATTGATTGAAATTGCCACAAGGATTAGTGGCATTGTAGATGCTGTTGAAGAACTGGAAAATTTGGCTGAATTCAAGCATGCAAGCAATGACAAGTGCTAAACAATCCAGTTGAATAACAGTTTTTTTCTCAGATCAATATAAAGAAACCATGAAGGTCTTTCAAGAGGTCTGAGTTCCATATATTTTTCTGGATTGAGTGTACTTGAAATTATCAGAGGAAATTAAAGAAATGAAGAGGTGTTGTAAAATTCTAGAGAATACGAATGTAATGACTGCAGAACTAGAAGACAAAAATGAAAAATCTTGGCACAGTTGTATATATTATCATATTCTTCAGCTTGAAAGTGCTTAGTTTTATATACATCATTCCACCATGCAATGCTCCACCACCAGCAACTAGGTTTAATAATGCTTTCCAGCAGTTCTGTACCAAATTGCAAAATTCTATCAGGATGGATGTTAAATTTGTTGGGTATCTACGAATTGGAATATAATTCTATCCATTGGAGAGTGCCCATCTCATGATGCTTTATACTTTATATAAATATATATATTCACTTATTTAGTTATTTTTCCTTCTCGTGGCTAACATATAGAAAGGATGGCTTCTGGGAAAGAAGTTACCAATAGATCAATGGAGTGAGGGATTGCTCATCAGAGATTTTGGTGTACAAGGTCTTGTTGTAGGGTTGGCTTCAAAAGTGTGGAAGTTTTTGCATAAATTATGCAGTGGGATTTAAGGGCAGAAAGGTGATCCATGGGCTAAAGCTAGGGATATCTCACTCACTGTTGGTCTCATTCTTTTACTATATTGTGCTTGTATTTGAAAACTTCGTTGGTAACAAATCAATGGTAAGAGCATTCACAGTAAAAAAGGTATAATAGCAAAAAAACTCACTTTAACTTTCAAAACCTCAAAAACCAAGTGGTGCTTTACTTAAAAAATTTGACAAACTAATTACAGTAAACTGCCATCTTTGTCTACAATACACTGAAATCCTTATTCACCCGCTTTTGCTTGTATGATTCTTAAATCCACACTATTCTAATCTTTTTAATGCTTCAGATAAAATAGTACAAAATCATTTGTGATACTATATGTACATTATTAGATATAAAAATGGACTGAGACCTATTCCATTTGTTTTATGCTCACCCCCTATTTTTTGGATCAAGCCCTTCTCTATTGGTTGGATTATCTTCTAAATATATTCAAGGGGTTCATCATAACTTGTGTACTTAGCAAAATATAAAAACAACTGGCTTGAAGGTCACTTGGCCTGGTTTAGCTTATGCTTTTTAAAATTCCATTCCGGATTTGCAGAATCTTTAGAATTGCTAACAATTGAAATCACTTTAATATCATTAGATAAAAAGAACAATTTAAGATGTAGATCCGAATGCGGGATAGTGGGATTACGATTCTACCAAGGAGAGATGGCCTGGCTAGCTTTATATGTCCAATGTCCATTGTTGGACATGTGTCATCATTTGGATTGGTTAAGTGTAATTGGATATTGAACCCAATTCAAGTCTTTTAAAACTTCTCCCTCCTTATTTTTCTATAAAAATTAATAAAACTTATAAAACTTAATTATTGCCCATTATGATTAAAAAAAACGTCCTACATTTATACAATGACTAATACATCATTTCCCCCTTTAAATAATCTTATATTATACATATAAAGATCATTATGTCAAAATATTTTCAAGAGATATTTTCCTAATAATAAATAAGTTTATATATATATATATGTGTGTGTGTGTGTGTGTGTGTAGAGATGAAGGGCCCAAATATAGGTATTGGGCTGTGCGCCGTGCCCGAGAACGTCAAGTAGCCCAAGGATAGATAGATACTAGCAAAGGTATACAGATTAATGGGCCGTGGAAGAAGTCTGGTCACATTGAGCTGGAGACATTGTCCAAGGAGAAATACCTCCTCGGCTAAGCAGAGTAGAGGTCAAAGGTCCGACTGTCCATCAAGAATAGGGCAATAGGCAATCTTGCTTGGAAGGATAAACATCAAAGAGGGATGAGACAAAAGAGAGTTGGGAAATATCTGAGAAAAAAGCTACTACCACCGCATTGAATGCTCTGCATCTAACCCCCTAGCCGCATTAATGTGGAAGTGATACCTGAATAGTAACTTTCAGCCTTACAGCTACCCCCAAAAACTTTAAGAATGTACTGATGGGACAAGTATCAAGACAATTAGCAATTTGACCTACACGTGGAGGGCTGAGATGAAAGAAGGGGAGCGAATATAAAAGAGAAGAACCCCATTACAAAGGGGGGTGGGGGATCAGGAAATCTAGAGAGAAATGACTGTATACTTAAGAACTGTAATTTTGTATAAGTCTAAGAGAAATATATAAGAACAGACCTTCATCGGACTTGGCCAAGGAGAACTTTTCTTGTTCAAAACTCTTTGCTATATTCTTTCTAGTAATAACTAATCTACTGTAATTGTTGTCCACCTAATTCATTGAAAGTTCAGTTTCAAGCGCACTCTCTAACAAATTCATTATTTTGGGCTATTTGGGTCATTGACCATCCATTTGAGGAGCAAATCCAGCCCTTACAATTGGCGTCGTCTGTGGGAGACTTGAACATTCTTGAGCTTAATCAATCATGACAGGTTCAGGGCCAAACCGTAAAGAATCTGTGGGGTCCCAACGTCAAGATCAATTCCTTAATCTTGAATGAAGGAGAGACCGTGAAGTTAGTGTACACACCACCCATACAAGTGGGAGTCATGTGTCCCATGGAGAAAACACCAGGAACATGCAACTGGAGATAGATCATTTACAGAGGAAGTTATGCCGTAAGCAAAAGAGAGGGACTCCCTCAAGCTCAGAATCTCACTCTGACGATGATGATGGTAGTTACAGGCCTAGATTAAGGACTCCTCCTAGTGAGTCTTTCTCTTGTGATGAAGATTGCAATTATAGGCGGAGAAGTAGAAGCCGGTCTCGCAGGGGCCTGGGCAATGATGCTATGAGTAGGGCTTTGCGCTAAATTTCTAAAGCATCATTCACACAGAGTATTAAAGGGGGAAAACTTCCTCGGCAGTTTACTCAGCCAACATTTACCATGTATAATGGTAGGACGGATCTAGTGGAGCATGTTAGCCATTTTAATCAAAGAATGGTTGTCCACTCAAAGAATGAGGCCTTAATGTGTAATGTATTCCCATCTAACTTGGGGCCAGTAGTGATGAGATGGTATGATGGGTTGGAAGAAGGATCAATAAGCTCTTTTCAAGAGCTTACCAGGGCCTTTGGGGCCCGATTTGTTACTTGTAGCAGGGTTCCTCGTCTCTTGGATTCCTTGTTGCCTATGGCCATTCTAGAATAAGAGATCTTGAAGAAGTACTCATATAGGTACTGGGAGATATTCAACGAGATAGATGGAAATTTTGATGATGTAGCAATAAGGGCGTTTAAGGTCGGCCTGCTTGCTGAACATGATTTAAGAAAGTCTTTGACAAGGAAGCCTGCTTAAAGTGTACGTTAGCTCATGGATAAAATTGATAAGTATAAACGGGTTGAGGAGAATCAGCAACAAGGAAAGGGGAATGCGAAGGTAATTCCCCAAGACCGAAGAGATTTTAGATCAGAGAGATATAACAATAATAGGCCCAGAAGAGATTTTGCTGGACATACTGGGTCTGTTGTTGCCCAAGTAGTCAGCACTGTATTCAGGGAGCCTGTGCACCAAATCTTGGAGAAGATAAAGAATGAGTCATACTTTAAGTGGCTAAATAAGATGGGAAAAGACCCTATGAAGCGTAATAAAAGTCTTCATTGCCAGTACCATTAGGACCGGGGACACACAACAAAATAGTGTAGGACATTACATGATCACCTGGAACAGTTGATCAAAATTGGGAAGTTGAAGCAATTCTTGTATCAACCCGTTGGGCAGGGGAGCCAGGCAAGGTCGGTACATCAGAGGGATGCTTCCTCAAGACCACCCTTGTGGACGATTAGTGTTATTCTTGCTACCCCAGGTCGGACTGGTTCTTATCCATCTAGGGTTATGTCCATAGCACGGCCCCATGCTGAGGACTTGATCTTTGATTCTAAGAAGGGGAGAATGGAAGTCCGACTAGCTCTAAGCTTCTCTGATGAAGATAAAATGGGAACTTTGCAGCCACATGATGATGCTTTGGTGGTTACCCTCCGAATAGAGGAGTATGATGTAAAGAGAGTTTTGGTAGATCAGGGCAGCGGTGCAGAGATAATGTACCCTGACCTATACAAGGGGTTCAAGCTGAAGCCCGAGGACTTGGCCAGCTATGATTCGCTTTTGATGGGAAGACAGTTATCCCAAGGGGCCAGATCAGATTGCCTGTTTAGGCAGGGTCTGAGGTCATTGAGGTGGATTTTATTGTGGTAGATGCATATTCCCCCTACACTGCTATCATGGCGAGACTTTGACTTCATGCCATAAGGGCTGTCTCTTCCACTTTGCACTTGAAGGTGAAGTACCCTTCAGGGGACTAGGTAGAAGAGTTGATTGGAAATTAGTCAATGGCCAGACGGTGTTTAGTGGCTGCAATTAGACATTAATCTGAGGGTGAATCCTTGGCTCTTACAGAAAGGGATTTATAGCAACCAAAGAAAGCAGCCACGTCCTCAGATATGTTGGCAGAGGGGGCAAGTGTAAAGAGTTAGAAAAAATTATCATTGATGATGACGATGAGAAGTATTTCTAAGTGGAAGTTCAGTTGTCTCCTCAAGAGAAGGAAGAGCTGGTCGCTTTTCTTAGGAAGAACGTTGATGTGTTTGCATGGAGTGCTTATGAAGCTACCGGGTGGATCCGAGTTTCATCTGCCACTATTTGAATGTTAATCCATCTGTCACCCCTAAGAAGCAACCACTTCAGTGCTCTTCTAAAGAACATTCTGATGCTGTCAAGGAAGAGGTGGTGAAGCTTAAGCATGCTTAGGCAATAAAAGAAGTGTTTTACCTAGACTGGTTGGCTAACACGGTGGTGGTAAAGAAGAAGAATGAGAAATGGCAAATGTGTGTGGACTTCATAGATCTAAATAAAGTTTGCCCCAAAGATCCCTTCCTGATATCTCGGATAGACCAGTTGGTGGATGCAATAGTTGGTCATCATCGAATGAGCTTTTTGGATGCCTTTCAAGGGTACCATCAGATACCACTAGCTCTGGATGATCAAGAGAAGACTACTTTTGCAATGCCCACTGAAAATTACCATTATAAGGTGATGCCTTTTGGATTAAAGGATGCAGGACCAACTTATCAGAGGATGATGACTAGAATGTTTGAACCCTAACTTGGCAAGAATATTGAAGTCTACGCCTTAATGCTTCTAAGTGTTCCTTTGGCGTCAGTTCGGGCAAATTTATAGGTTACATGGTCACTCATCGTGGAATTGAAGTCAACCCTAATCAAATTAAGGCAATCAATAATTTACAACCTTCTTGAAATCCCAAGAAAGTCCAGAAGTTGACTGGAATGACTGCAACCTTGAACTGATTTATTTCCCGGTCCACAGATAGATGTAGGCCTTTCTTCCAACTGTTACACAAGTGGAATGGGTTTGAATGAACTGAAGAATGTGCCTTATCTTTTCAGCAATTGAAGGATTACCTTTCTTGACCACCCATTATGTCCAGACTTGAGGAGGAAGAGGTTTTTTTTGCCTATATTGTTGTGGCTCCCTATGCAGTAAGTCTAGTATTGATAAGGGTAGAGAATGGAATACAGGGCCAGTTTATTATGTGAGTAAGTCAATGCATAAAGTAGAAGTTTGTTATTTACCCTTAAAGAAAGCAATTTTGGTTGTGATGCATGCTACACAGAAACTCCTTCACTATTTTCAGGCTCATACAGTTGTAGCTTTAACCCAACTTCCTCTACAGTCGTTGCTCCGAAAGGCTGATTATACAGGGAGAATTTCCAAATGGGAGACAATTTTAGGGGCATTTGACATCAAGTATATGCCAAGGACCTCCATTAGAGGGCAAGTTCTTACAGATTTGGTGGCCAAATTTACTGAGTCTCCAGTAGAGATGGAAAACGAGAAGCAAAACTCAAGGGGAAAGCAAGTTAAGGCAGTTTCTCTACCTGGTCTTCATCTTAGAAGTTGTATGTGGATGGTGTAGCTAATGAAAGATGATTTGGTATGGGGCTAGTTGTGGTGTCTCCAGACAAGATAACCATTGAGAAATCTTTAAGGTTAGGTTTCTCGGCCACAAACAATGAAGCCAAGTATGATGCTTTGTTAGTAGGGATTGCCATGGTTTAGAAGATGGGAGCAAAGGCAGTAGAAGTGTTCTCGGACTCAAGGTTGGTGGTAGGCCAAGTAAGGGAGAGTTGGAGGCTAGAGATTTGAGAATGCAAGGGTATTTGAATCAAGCTCAGCGCTTGTAGTCAAGTTTTGAGTTTTTCACCATACAACAAATCCCGAGAAGTAGAAATACACATGTTGATTCTCTGGCAACTTTGCAACCTCTTCTGGACAAGACTTACCTCAAGTTATTCTTGTTAATGATCTACATAAGCCCACCTAGGAGAAAAAGGAGAAATTCCAAGTTCACCATATCATGGTCGGACCTAGCTAGATGGATCCATTGGTCTTATATCTCAGAGAGGGTACTCTGCCTGATGAGAAGGGAGAGGCAAACAAGATACGGAGGAGAGCTCCACGTTTCTGGTTGTCCAAGAAGCAAAAGTTGTACAAATGTTCCTTCTCTGGACCATACTTGTTTTGTGTCCATCTTGAGGCAGTGGAACCATTTTTGAAAGAGTTGCACGAGGGAATCTGTGGAAGCCATATAGGGGGTAGGTCGCTATCACACAGAGCACTTATTCAGGGGTATTAGTGGCTAAGTATGTAGAAAGAAGTACAAGAATATGTAAACAAGTGTGACCAGTGCCAAAGATTCGCTCTGAACATTCATCAGCTAGGGGGAGTCCTCAATCCTCTGTTTAGTCCATGGTCATTCGCTCAATGGGGCTTGGACATTGTAGGACCATTTTCTAAGGCTATGGGAAACCGAAGATGGCTTCTGGTTGGAAACGATTACTTCACGAAGTGGGTGGAAGCTGAACCATTATCGAATATTAGGAATCTGGATGCAAAAAAGTTTGTGTGGAAAAACATTGTTACTCGGTTTGGGATTCCTCACATCCTCATCTCGGATAATGGGCTCTAGTTTGACAGTAAAGCTTTCAAAAGATACTGCTATGAATTGGGCATTAGGAACAGGTATTCAACTCCAGCTTATCCCCAAGGAAATGGGTAGGCTGAGGCAGTCGATAAAGTTATAGTGAATGGACTTAAGAAGAGGTTGGACGAGGCCAATGGTAGATAGGTAGAAGAGCTACCACACGTTCTTTGGACATATCGGACTACTCCTCATTGGTTAACTGGAGAAACACCTTTTTCAATGACTTATGGGTCCAAGGCCATGATCCCTCTAGAGATTGGATTTCCAATGTTGAGGACGAGCTTATTCACCCTAGACAACAATGATAGACTATTGGAAAAAAGTCTAGATTTGGTTGATGAATGAAGAGAAGCTGTCATGGTTCAACTGGCATATTATCAACAGAAGCTCAAGTAAGGGTATGATAAAGGCGTGAAGGCAAGGCCATTAGCACCAGATGACTTGGTATTGAGAAATGTTGTGGGTATTGCAAAGAACCTATTATGGGGAAAGCTGGGGCCCAATTGGGAGGGGCCATACCGCATCACCTCGGTAGCGGGTATAGGTGCTTACTTTTTAGAAGATTTAGATGAAAATGTTATACTACGCCCTTGGAATGTAAATAACCTACGAATGTATTACTATTAATGAAAGGCAATCTTGCCATCTTTTATTTTTACTATAATATGTTGTGCATCTTATTTATTTAAGTATTAAACAAAACTTTGGTCATGTCTGGTTCCTTGGACCACATACCTTGGGTAAAAAATAAAAACAATAATGGATAAAAAAGGGGAAACAACAAAATATGACTAAGGTTCTATTTGGTCTTGGAGGGAGAAGGATTGGCTTTTGCTGCAGTTTTGGCTGGCACCTCAGGCACTATTGCTTGAGTTGTACCCTTGGCCTTAGGGTCCTCCTTGGTAGTGAAAGGGAGGGTGACCAATACCAATTCCTGGCCATGGTAGGCTCCCTTCTCCTTGGAGTAGTCCTTGGGTGCAGGTGGGAGCTTGGCTGGCACAGGGGCTGTCTCCTCTGCTGGCTCCTCATCCTTCTCCAATGTACCAGCTTGGTCAGCCTCTTTGGGAGGGATGGTTAAAGTTGGAAGAGCAACAGTAGAGGCAACCTGGCTGGGCTCTAGAGCTTTGGGTACATCCTTAACTTGGGAGCTTGGGAGACCTGCTACTCGGAGGGTTGGGAGGTAGAAAGCATTTTCCACCCTTCTTAGTGTGGAGGAAGCATCCACCCCAACTTGGTTTAATGCTTCATTCCACACCTAGAGGCAGTAGCCTCCACACACCCTAGTGACCTAGGCCCAGAGTTTCTCCTCAGTCTCTGCTACTCTAACCTCGTACCCCTCTTGCTCGGCCTTAACTACAGCCTCTTCTGCCGTTTCTAGCTTCTTCTTTAAAGCCCCTATTTGCTCATTGGTTAGAGTAAGTTGGTCTTCAGTTTGGTGCAACTGTTGGCATTGAGTCTCTGCTTGTCTCTCAACCCCCTCCAGAGTTGCCTTGGCACTGTTCTTTTCTCTAATTGCCTCAGCCCCCTTTGCTCGGCTAGAGTAAATGCCTCAACGGTAGCTATACGCCACCCCTCCTCCTCCTTTTTGCTTGTGGGAGTCGCTTACCAACTCCTTGGCGATGTGCGTTACTTGAATTGCCTTAAAAAAGAAAAAGAAAAAGAAAAAGTAAGATAAAATGATGTAAATACTTAGTTAAAAAAAAAAAAAGAGGCTTACCATCGCCAAATCCCTCTTCAAGGTTAGAAACACTTTATGTTTCTTGAGTGACCTCAAGTTAGCCATATCATGGGGTAGCAATAGTGGTTGCTCCAGGGCATTGGCCACATAGCCTGCCTTCTCCTTTTGGAAGTCCCTGATGGAAGAGTCTAGGGGAAGAGGAGCTCTATCCAACACCAACGGAGGGTCCCAGATCTGGACCCTAGGGCGACGATCATGTCCTCTCTCCATAAGTACCCCCTCACTTGAGGATCTCGTCTGTGCTCCCTTAGCCATTTTGGCCCCTTTCTGGGGCTTGGGTTCCTTGGAGAGGATGGCCTCTCCCTCTTCAACCACATCATTGCCTTTCTGGTCCCACTTCCTTTTCTTGTCAGTAGGTTCAGGCTAGGAAGTGTGGATGGGAAGAGAAGTGGAAGGTCTGGTCTGGATGGCTACCTCAGGCACCGAACCTCCCGCATGGGACTTTAGGAGCTCAAGCAGACTTGTCTTGGGTTTTCTTTGCAGCATCATTGTGTCGGGTATGTCAGGGGTTTCTTGGACGATGCTGACTTGTGCGGGGGGGAGGTGGCTGAAATTAGCGCCTGAAGGCTCTGGAGACTGAGGCTAATCAAAAGCTTCGAAATCCTCCTCCGAATCCGAAACCTCCACTACCCTGGTTGCTTATTCAAGTACCAAGTGGGAGGAAGTTGCCTCTTCCTCAACACTGCGCTGGGAAGGAAGTTCTACTGGATGTGTGCCTTTTGGAGGAGGACCGGTGAGGAAGCCAGGTACTACGATGTTAATCTGGTGCAGCCGAGGATCCTTCGCCTTTATCACGTATTTGGGGGCTTGGAAGCTAGTGGAGATGGGTTTGTAGCTGAGGATGATGTGAGCCGCTCGTAATTGTCTGTCGGTGTGGACGAAAATCTCAGACTTGAGTATCCTTGTCAGGTCAAGTTCATTGACAAGATTGAGGTTTGGGACTATAGAGTACTTATCTACAAATTCATCAAAACGAAGATTTTGTTAGAATGGGAAATTGTTAGATAAAGAAAAATAAATTTACAAATTGGGAAAAGAGGAATAAAAACCAAAAAACTATTAATGAGAAAAAGGGTAGTGTTAGAGTAGTAAGCCTAAACCTAAACACCCCACCTGGTGTCCCGTCTCGTGTTGGGCAATGTACCCTTATTAGTATCAAGGAGACACGATATAAGCCTGACTTTATGGACTCTGGTTTTCAGGTAATCTCCCTAGCCTTTGAGGTGCTGACAATTATAAACCCAATTAATATCGTTATGAGTGAGGTTTACACTCATCTTCTCGTTAAGGGCGTCTACGCTATCTAGTATCCTAAACACATTAGGGGCACACTGGGTCAGATAGAGTCCGTGGGCAATTAAATAATCCCTAGTCACTCTACCCATGGGGATTCTCATCCCTCCCTCTATAAAAACAATCATGGGGATTACTACTTCCCCTTCTGATCTCATAGCATGCCATTCCCCTTGACGGCAATACCGAATTGAAACCCCAGCTGGTATATGGTAACAGGCATTAAAACTCTCTATACCCTCTAGGGTGTCCACTAAGCTAGCGAATCTACCCATTTGAAAAGTAGGTAAGGGTGTTAAGAGAATAGGGTGTAAATTAAGGGAGTCGAGGAAGAAGGGTCATAGAAATAAGAAGGAATACTAAAGGTAACTTACGAAAATGTGGAAGGGCTCCTCAAACTGATTCTTAAGAGTTGAAGATGCAAAAAGTGGAACGGCCAAAGGCTTTGAGCAATTTATATAGGGGTGGGAAAAGTAAGCAAGAGAGTTCCCACCCAAATCCCCATGAAATTTCTCCACAGTAGGATCTTCATCACACCGTAGAACGTGGGGGACAGGGCACCGCATGGAGTAAATGCTGAAGCGTCCTAAATGCCGAAGCATCAAGAGCGTGCCTCTTCACAGTTGAAAAGACACCTACACAAAAGGAAGTGACATAAGTGAGGGAAGTGTGGTAGCCAAAAATCGAAATCCCCCTTTTTTCCCTAACGAGCAAAAAAGTGGATTGTAGAAGGGCTATTATAGGGATGAAGGGCCCAGATATAGGTATTGGGCCGTGGGTCGTGCCCAAGGACGTCAAGCAGCCCAATGACAGATAGATACTAGCGAAGGCATACAAATTAATGGGCTGCGGAAGAAGTTTGGTCACACTGAGCAGGAAACGTTGTCCGAGGAGAAATACCTCCTCAGCTAAGCAGAGTAAAGGTCAAAGGTCCGACCGTCCATCAAGAACAAGGCAGCAGGCAATCTTGCTTGGAAGGATAAATATCAGAGAGGGATAGGACAAAAGAGAGTTGGTAAATATCTGAGAAGAAAGCTACTACCATCGCATTGAATGCTTTGTATCTAACCCCTGGCTGCATTAATGTGAAAGTGATACTTAAACAGTAACTTTCAGCCTTACAGCTACCCCCAAAGACTTTAGGAAGGTGTTAATGAGACAAGTATCAAGAGGATTAGCAATCTGACCTACACATGGAATGATGAGATGAAAGAAGGGGAGGGAATATAAAAGAGAAAAACCCCATTACAAGGGGTGGGGGGATTAGAAAATTTAGAGAGGAATGACTATATACTCAAGAACTGTAATTTTGTATGAGTTTCAAAGAAATGTATAAAAACGGACCTTCCTCGGATTTGGCCGAGGAGAACTTTTCTTGTTCAAAACTGTGAGCTATATTCTTTCCAGTAATAACTAACCTACTGTGATCGTTGTCCACCTAACTCATTGAAAGTTCAGTTTCAAGCCCACTCTCTAACAAATTCATTGTTTTAAGCTATTTGGGCCATTGACCATCCATTTGGGCTCTGGGGAGCCAATCTAGCCCTTACAATAAATATATATATATATATATATATATATAATTTTCAATAGCTATAATAGAAGAGGGGATATATAATAAATGCATCATGTTTTACTGTTATTTAATGTTCTTCTTGTAGCATCTAGATAAATTAATTGAACTAGCAATTCTCTTGGTTCAGCTTCTGCAAGAACCTTCTCAAAATTTGTTCCTTCAGTGAAAGCCTGATTTGATCATATATGGTGCTATGATATTCATCCTTACCTATATAGCTTGGTTTCTTTTTTTTGCTGAACCTTTAGCTTAGTTTCAGTATCAGGTTATCGGGAGGCTGAATTGTTTCAATTGGCCCAGCACAGAATATCCACTATTATCATTGGTACTTCATTGTGCATTGTCATAAGCTTGCTCATTTGCCCCATTTGGGCTGGTCAAGAGCTCTATATGCTCTTATGACATTCACTTGTAACATGGACAAGCTTGCCGATTCCCTTGATATGGTTAGTTTTTTTTTATCAAATGAGCAATGTTAGGAACCTAATTTTTCTTTTTTTCAACTTATTAAGGAGATAAATTTTGATTAAAGCAATATAACTTTCATATGTATTACTAACACAATTTTTATATGTATATTCCATGTGACTAAATTTATTGTTATCAAACATATATCTTTTGTTATATTTATGTCAGAGAATATAAATATTTTTTCCACAAATCTTTTTTTTTTTTTTTTTTTTCTGACTATCATTTCCATTTCTTAGGTTGTGTAGCCGATTACTTTAAAGATAGTGGCAGCCTTGTTGAGAGTGGAACAGATGAGAAATAGCGAGGCTACAAATGTGTATTAAGTTCAAAGGAAACAGAAGAATCTTTGGTATGTTATAAAATATAGTGCAGCTAATGCTCAATATAAACTAGAATTTGACTTTAAAAGTGCTGAAGCTTTTTAATTTTATTGCAAAACTATTATCAATTTTACAAACTAGCGTGGTGAATGTGATTCGTATCACATTAACAATATAATAAATAAATTTTTTATTTTTTTTAGTTGAAAAGTGGACATATCATTTTTTTTTTTTTTTGGAAAAAGATATATCAATTTTTAAAACTTATATAATAAAATTTGTAATATTTGATTCTAACATCGTGACTTTATTTTGAAATTTGGAATGGACATTGTTTTGCATGGGTCAATTTTGCTAGATGGGAGCCAACCCATGGCTACTTCAGCCATAGAGGCTATCAATGGTTGCATTAATTCAGAAAATAAGGTAACCCAAGTTCCTATATCCTTACTCATGGAGAGTTTAATACTCATTCAGGCCTCAACTACTCTATTAATTCCAATAGGCCTGTGATTATATAAAGAAGCACCTCAGCAATATTTTATTGAAAGTAAGCTCCAACTCTTCGAGTGTCATGAGAGACCTAGCAATTACCATCAACAGTCAAGACAATGAAGAAATCATCTAACATCCATTACCTTGGTTAGAGAAATGAACAATGCAGTACAATAACACTCCAAAATGACTTAAAGTACTGCCTTCCTATGTTATTCAATCCCCCACCAAAGCCCAGAAGCTGGAACTCCTGAAAACAAAAAAATGGATACATAATCCGTAACAACGTTTACAGTCTGTGCCTCCCATGGAAATTGTTCCACTAGTAACTTAGCTTCTTTATAAATAGATTGAAATTGCTACATACATGATCAATGGCATTGTTGATGCTGTCAAAAAACTAGCAGACTGGGCTAAATTCAAGGTTGCAGGCAATAACATATGCGAATTAAATCACCTGGATAATAGTTTTTTTTATCAGATCAACAGAAAGATAGGGCAACCATGAAGATCTTTCAACGGCTCTTTCCAATATAATTTAGTTACTCGCCAAAGTAGGTCTGACTTCCATTTTTTCTTGGCTCAGTGCACCTGATTACCTGAGGAAAAGAAATAAACAAGTGCTATAAAATTCTAAAGAATACCAGTGTAAAGTGTACGTACGGTGCTTTTGGATTTGGTACACATTAAGAAAATATTTTTCATATATACATTTGCTTGGTGGTGACAATACTTTGAAAACACAAAATTTTCATGAACACAAAATTCACCGTACCAACAAAATAAGCCCCACAAAATTCATAATACCATGATTTCATTAAATATAACCAAAATCCACTGGGAAAAAAAAAACGCAACCAGAGAGATAGATGTCACAGTGGGTTGCCCTGGAGCAAGAGATGATGGCTGGAGGTTCATGGGTTTGCTGGCAGTGCCACGATGACCATGGGTTTGTTGTTGCTGATCATCCTGATCACATGTAGAGAGAGAGAGAGAGAGAGTATAAACAAATTATTTTTATAACAATTAAATGAGTATATTCAATAAAATTTAGAAATAATTATATAATAATGGCATAAATTTGACATTGTTTTGAAGTTAAATTCTAAGTTTTAGATGCACAAATGGTTACTTTGTATTATTATTTATTTATGGAAAATATGGTAACTTAATTTATTAATTTATTAAGAAGAAAATAAAAACAAACATCCTGAATCACAAGCAATTCAATGAAGGATGGATTTTCTTCTGTCTAAGTTATAAAAGGAACAATTCCTTTGGCATATGCTGCCAAAGTATGTGCTGGTTTATTTGATTTAAAATTGTTACTATAATTTAATTATTTTTTGAGTTTAACAAAATTTAACATAAACTATATTAATCTAATAGCTAAAATTCATTACATGAGAATTATAGTCAACTAAAACAGATTGACTATGAAAAAAAAATTAAAATTCCACTTAGTATTCACATAGAAACTGTCTAGATTTATCTTAAGTATTATATATATTTTTATATTAATATGCGAGCTTTTTTGCAATGGCAAAAATTTATAATTTTGAAATTTATGCATGATTGTGCTTGTGCCTCATTTATCTTCTTAAGTTCTACCTCTTCTCCTTTTTCTTCTCAAAAAAAAAAACCTCTTCTCCTTTTTATCATTTTTTTAACTAATACGCAAAACAAGTGAAGATGATATGAATTTTTTTATGTTTAACATAAATAGTAAATTATAAAACTAAAATATTGATTATAATAATTTCAATGTGGTAGATATTGATATAATTTGACAAAATAAACAATTATTATATCACTAAATAAAAATACCAAAGTTTAGTCAAATTGAAGTATTTTTACATTTTCATTACCAAATAAACAAAAATTTTTAAAAACATTATTATATACGTATATTTTAATAGATAGGTAACAAATAGCAATATGGGAAAAAAACAAAAACAATGATGGAAAAAAAAAATAGCAATATGGGTGAGTCCAATGCATTTCATTTTCATGATTCATTTCCTATTATCCACTGGTTAAGCTCTGACAAAAAGAAGTAAACAGCAGGCTTTGGCCATTGGGCCTATTCGCAGGACAACTTCAGCTTTCAGGAGACTTTGAAAAGCGCTTTTTTCTTGGCCCACAAAAGTTCAATACAAAAACGGCGTCGTTTTTTCTTTGCCCCGTTGTCGGTTAAGTAGACAATTTGATCTTTGAGATACACGTACGAGCCCACTCATTTCGTCTTCTTTGCCATTGAAAATGTGGCAGTTTAGTTAATTCCGTCATGTCCAAGGGCCAAACTAGTATGTATAATAATAATAATAATAATCAATAATTAGTACATTTTTCAATCCCATTTCTTTCAAAGAGCATTCCAGTCAGTCCCTTCCGTTCCGATTTTTGTGAACCATTTTTTGTTGAAGAATACAAACACCTAATTTCTTGAGAGAGCTAGGTTTCCGTACAGATATGGTTGATGTCGGCGACAAATTAGCGTATTTCCAAGCGATCACGGGCCTCGAAGATCCCGATTTGTGCACGGAGATTCTCGCCGCTCATGGCTGGGACCTCGAGCTCGCGATCTCGTCCATCACCTCCACAAACACAGCCACTCCACCGGAGAATTCCACATCCACGCCGGCAGTCGCTACATCCTCCGGCGACGATGGCGGAGGTCGAGGTGTCACGCGGTCAAGTTTAGAACCTCCTCGTTTTGGAGCACCGGAGCGATCTGAAGCGGCTGCCGGACCCGGTTTGGCGTGGAAGATCGTGACTTTGCCGATTTCGGTGATTTCTGGTAGTCTAGGTTTGATTTCCGGCGCGATTGGGCTTGGATTATGGGCCGCCGGTGGTGTTCTCTCGTATTCCATGGGAATGGTAGGGTTGGGCTCCGGTTCGGGCCGGAACAGCGAGGCGTCGGCTCGGTTGGTTCCGTTATCGGCTGCGGCATCGGAGGCTATGGAGTTCGTGGCGGCGTTTGAGAGAGATTACGGTACGACGACAATGACGAGGCCGAATTTCGTGAGCCAAGGGTTCATGGACGCGCTTCAGAGGTCGAGGAACGAGTTCAAGCTGTTGTTTGTGTATTTGCACTCGCCGGATCATCCTGACACGCCTTCGTTCTGCGAGAGAACGCTGTGTTCGGAGGCTTTAGCGGCGTTTGTGAACGAGAACTTCGTGGCGTGGGGAGGAAGTATTAGAGCTAGCGAAGGGTTCAAGATGAGTAATAGCTTGAAAGCCTCGAGATTTCCTTTCTGTGCTGTGGTAATGGCCGCTACGAATCAGAGGATCGCATTGCTCCAGCAGGTACGTACCAGTTTTAAGTTCCACTTGAATTTATGGTATCTGAATCTCTATAGAATCTGCTTAGGGGCTAATTGTTTTAGTTGCTCTTGTTAATTTGTTGTTAGAGATTGGTCATATTCAGAGGAGAGGATAGTGATTAATGCACCATCAAGAGAGTTGAGGGAATGAAAAAATATAGAAGAAAACAAAAAATAACGTCAGTAGAAATGGTAAAACAGGACATGTCAATTTAGGATGTGATAGAGTATGACTTTGGATAGAGTAGGATAGCGGAAAACAATACATGTGGCCGACCTGACTAATTTGTTATTGATCCATAACGGCATAACCAACCCCCAAAGGTTGGGAGTAAGGTTTGATAGTTGTTGTTGATATATGGAAATTAAAATTGAAAATTGCTATCAGTTCAATACATAATTGAACCATACCATGTGCCAAGGAGCTCCAGCTTAAACAGGTAAATGTCACTTCTTTCTCCCATAGGGTGGATGATGATGTCTTGGGAACAAAAGTCAATGGGTGCACGTGAAACATACCAAATAAATAAACCATAGCATGTCCTTTGGAATTAACAATTTCATGTCATTAGACTGTTTAATTGAATTTCAAACAAAGCTTGACAGTGACAGAATCATTCTTGCTCTGTGGGATGAGGAGATAAAATTGTAGGTTGAAGTGGTGCCTCTTTGTTCTGTAGTAGGAAGTGCTCATCTCAAGTTTAGTCGCAAAATAAGTGTGGCAGAATTGATAGTTGGAAGAGGAATAGATATTGGTATATGTAATGTTGGAGGTTATGCTCCTATTTGTCAATGATAAGTGCTTTGCTGTTTTGTTCTGCTACTTGTCAATGGATTGCCAATCCTCTCTGAGAGCTCTACTGGAATTCGGCATAGACTTGACCTCTTTTTGCCTTGTGTTATTGTTTAATATGGCAAAAGTTCTCACAAGCTTATGGTTAAGACAAAAATTGGTATCTTGTTTGAGGCTTGTGTATGACAAATTAAGGTTTTAAATTATGTGTCAATAGATCAGTTTATTACAAAAGTTGAGATTATGGGTCTATTCAAGAGTAGGTTTATGGAGTGGTGAATTCCAGTAGAATGTTTTTGTTGGTTGCTGATGGAATTTGCATGGTAGAGTGAGTCTTCTTTTTGATCAGTAAGAAAACTTTGTTTGCACAACTCACTAAAACCTCACTTACAAAATACTACACACTCTGAAACAAACCCAGAGCCAAAAGCTCAATACACCCCAGAACACTTAAAACCGCCAAGGCACTAAAGTAAAAAATACATCTGCCTGTCCAACAAAACATATTTGATGACTAGTTCTGAGGACAAAATGACAAATACAAAACAAAGGCGTACTAAGCATAAACATATGGCAGCTGCCAGTACCAAACCAAAGCCATCTCCTTTTGATGCAAATCAGGCAGAACAAAGGTTGACATCCCCCAAGAATGAAAAAACGATCTGTCAAGAGAGGATTTCTTAAAATTTCCTTGAGCATCAACACGAGACTTCACCTCCCATTTGATATAATGGAGCATACTTTCATCTGTTTTGCATTGATCACCATGAATGACAACATTCATTTGGAATTAAATTTGATAAACTGCAGAACCTTAGGCCAGTTTGTAGATTATAGCCCTCAATCTCCTTCCATTCCAACTTTTTAGTCCCCAATCTACCAACCAATCCCATTCAGAGATATGATTGAACATCAAGCACATATCTGTGACCTTCCCCCAAATTGTTGTTACTTATCAAAAAAAAAATATCTGTAAAATACACAGGTTGAGTCCCCTGCATAACCCCACAACATTGAGTCTCTTGTCTGATTAGAGCATAAAGGCATATCTCAGGATCGTCAATGAGAATTAAGCTAGCTTAGAGCAGTTTACTACAGCTCTTCTTGATTAATTGCATCGCACCTATCTAAGCTTGATTAACTGCCAGTTTTAGATGCTTGCTAGATTGGTCTGTCTTCGGCTTTTTCTGCAACATGGTTAATTTAGACTGAAAATTCACTGAAGCATCTGATTTAGCAGGGGGCCAGCACCATTCCTTACCCTTCAAGTCACTTGTAAAGGAAGCACGGACACAGTTACAACATAGTGACACGAGCAATTTCTAAAAAATTATAACATAAACAGCCAGTATGACGCCAGTGTGAAACGGATACGATACATGTACAGCATCCTAAATCAAGTTTCCGTGCTTCATAGCTTGAAGCTTTGGCTTTAATGTTGCTAGCATCATATACTACTCTTGTACCATATTTAAAATACAAAACCCGTTAAGATGCCACTAGTCCAGGCATATTGCAACAGAAGACCCTTCACCTATTTTAAACTGTGAATTTCCTGTCAT
The DNA here is from genome assembly GCA_032727855.1 of Quercus ilex subsp. ballota. Taxonomy (NCBI): domain Eukaryota; kingdom Viridiplantae; phylum Streptophyta; class Magnoliopsida; order Fagales; family Fagaceae; genus Quercus; species Quercus ilex. The sequence continues at coordinate 32,843,771 of CM064909.1, forward strand.
CAGGTCTAATTATTTACTCCTTCCTCAAGTGTATCTTGGGGTATCTTCTTCTTTTTTTTTTAATTTTATAAAAAAAATAGTAAGAAAAGAAATTCATTGATATAAAAAGAAGGTTGAGGCCCAAGTACACAGTGAATAAACACGGACACTCTAGAGAAGAAAAAAGGGGGAAAAATAACCAAGATACAAAATATCTATAAATGCAAAAATGTCTAAAACTAGACTGGAAGATGGCAAATGAGCTTGTTGCAACTCGAATAGTGTTCCCACTAGCTACAACTTAAGTTGAACAATTGGATGGTCTTTCCACTCAAAAGTGAGGTATAATTATCATGGAGTGGTGCTTTATGTGTAAAAGATATGGGGAGGATGTGAATCATTTTTTTCTACATTGTGAAGTGGCTTGGGAATTGTGGTTTATGATATTGTGTTTATTTGGTGTTTCTTAGGTGATACAGTTTTCAGTGCGGGAGATGTTAAAAATTTGGCAGGGGTGGTCTGGTAGGAGAAGGTATTGGAGGATATGGAAAGTGGTTTTGTTGTGTCAAATAGGTGTATTTGGAGAAAACGTAGTGCTTATTGGGACAAGAATTTAGTGTCATTAAGTTGAGATATTTACTTCTAAAGTCCTTATGTCTCTGGACTTCATCATCTCTTTCATTTTCTATTGAAGGGCTCCTAGAATTCATCAACTCCTTGAGCTAGCTAACTACTGTTTTTTGCCATATAGACCAACTCTGGTACCCTTTCACACATCATCCAACCAATTCCTGGGAGTATCCATATGAAAGCTCATAACTCTATATTTACATCACAATGCAGGAAAAGGTGGTCTATAATCTCCCTATTGAACTTGCACATACGCCACTAATCTGAAATAATAATACCCATTTTCCTCAAATTGTCAATTGTTAATATCTTCCCTTTCATTGTGGACTAAATAAAGAAGCCGACACAAGGAGGAGTTTCAACCCTTCACATTGCACACCAAGGATTGTGTTGGTCTCCCCCACCCACTTCTTAGAGCTTTGTAATAAGTACTCACTTTGAAGCCTTGACATTTGGAAGGAGTCCAAATCATCTATCATCCTATCCTCCTGCACACAGGAGATATCTTTGCAGATACAATTCCTTCAAGAATGAGTCCAAAGATCCTAGCTCCCAATCAATAGAGGAACAAAAGGATTTCAATGAGTGCACCCATTGGACACAACCAAATAATTAACCAATTTTGCATCTTTATTCCTAGCAATCACAAAGATTTCCAAAAAACAACAATCATGCCAAAAAAACAAAATTTTTGACTTGTCCCAACACCAACCCCCATCAAATGGTATTGAAGCACTATCACACCAGTCTATCTCTATCCCAAAGTGCCACAACCATATAAATTAACAAGGATTTATTGAAACCACAAGTCTTTTGACCACCAAACCACCCATTTGAATGGGGGTAAGGGATAGACTCCCAATTAACCAAATGAAATTTAGTTTCACCCCCCAAACCACCCCAAGGAAGTATGGTCCAGAAATTCCTATCCCTCAGCAAAGTGATCGTTCTGGCCCCATTTTTTTTTTTTTTTTTTTTTTTTTGGGTCGAATCAGTCACAAGCTTATATGGAAAACCCATAATGGGGATTTGTCTGAGAATTTTTGGAAATATGTTTTTATTTTTAAGTTTGCCTGATTAAACCTGCAGCTGTCACCTTAAGGTTTGGGGGATACCCCAGTGGTTCCAGCACCTCATGCAGTGCCTGGGCATTGGAATTTGAACCCCATCAGCCCCCCCTTCCCCTATTTACCTATCAAAAGAAAAAACTTGCGGCTGTTACTCATCTGCAACAACATGCCAGTTGTGATAATATATTTGTTCTCCAGCGCAATTTTAGATGCACTAAGAAAACATCTGGCTAAGTCTGATTAGACAAGCAGGATTCTCTGTGGCTTTCTTTGCTTGGACAACAATGAAGGGTAAAATTTTAGCAATGAATACATTGAGGAAGTGGGGCACAATAATTTCTGATTGTTGTAATTTATACTTTGAGGAAGTGGGACATAATAATTACTGATTGGTTTAATTTTTTCAAAGCTAATTGGGATTTCATAGATCATCTCTTTCTACATTGAGAGGTAGCTAGAGATTTATGGTCACTTGTATTGTGCTCATTTGCGGTGAGCTGGATAATGAATCTTGGAGACTGATTCATTATTGAAAGGGCTTTTTTTGGGGGGGGGGGGAATGTCCAGTCCGAAATTTGGAGGGCTATTCCTTTGTGCCTACATGTTGAGTTTTTGGAGAGAAAGTGACGCATGTACTTTTGAAAGCAAAGCACTCGCAACAGATTTTTTTTTTTTTTTTTTAATTGGTAAAGCAAAGAACTCACAATAGTACAGCTGAAGTTTCTGTTTTAATGTCTTAACATGCAAGGGAGTTAGGCTGGCAGTGATCTACTTCTTCAGATCTGTTAGCTTTAATTGTTGATTTGAATTTTAGATCTTAATTCTGTATTTTTCCTTCCCTATTTGGGTCTTCCTTTTTAGACATCCTGTCTACTTAGGTTGCATCATTTTTTTTTTTTTAGTGATGTTATTTTACCTATAAAAGAAAAGATGAGATAAGCATGTTACTTGGGTGGGAATGTAGAGGATTGATTGATGAAAGTGGTGAATATGGTCTGAAACTAAGACATCAACATAAATAAGGGGATTCCACCTTTATATGTTAGTCCTCTAGTTGTTAGGTATGTGGTGGAGAGGCATACAGAGTTTGGCAACATGATAGAGGGAGTAGTATGAAAAATTAAGAAGCTAAGACCAACCTAGGGCTCTTCTACTTTTTGTCTATATACTTCTCTTCATCCATAGGAGATATGATGGAACTGTTTGCTGCTCTTCCTATTATACAAAGTCCAACAACTGGTTTCTGTCAAATTATAGATGGCAATATAGTTATAAAAATTTCCTTCACATTATCTTATGCTGGAAACCAACCCTCTCTTATCTATCTAAGGGGCCAACAATGATGGACATTAAAAGCTCAATTTAATGGCTTCATTAGATTTCTTTTTCCTTCTTCTCATGGTGTCATAGCCAACCACTACATTAGAGGTGTTAAGACAATTCTATGAAAGTTACTATCAAAAACAATTCTATGAAAGTCCATTTACCTCACTCTATGTTAGGTGTTTGTTAAATCATGTTCAAGTATCTTGTCTTGCACATATTATAATGATTATGAAGGTTCTTGTGAATGATTAATGGTGATATGTTCTGGTTTTATTGAACTTTATATTTGCAATCTCCCTTCTCATCAATGTTCCTTTCCTTACCTTTTGCACAGGACAACTTGTTCTTTTGTAATCTCTATATTTGCAATTTCCTTTCATCAAACTGCCTTTGTATAGGAAAACTTGTTCTTTTGTAATGTGGACTTACTGGTGTATCATTTCATGTTCTGCAGGTTGAGGGACCAAAATCTCCTGAAGAAATGCTCACAATATTACAGAAAGTGCTTGAAGAAAGTGCCCCTGTTCTTGTTGCAGGAAGACTTGAAGCGGAAGAAAGAAGAACCAACATGCGCTTAAGGGAAGAGCAAGATGCTGCTTACCAAGCAGCACTTGAAGCTGATCAAGTATGCAACTCTTTTAAGTTGGGTTTTTGCTTGTGTCATGCAGTTTGGTGTGGCCCATATGGCATGCTTCCTTTCCTTTTTCTCCCTACTAGCAAAGTCTTACTTCTTAGAAAGAACTATGTTGCAGCTTTTCTTGCAGTGACTTATCATTTTTCTATGTTGCATCAGGCTAGGGAACGCCAGAAGAGAGAAGAGCAAGAACGCCTCGAGAGGGAAGCTGCTGAAGCTGAGAGGAAGCGTAAGGAGGAAGAAGAGGCTCTTGAAAGAGCAGCACGTGAAGCTGCAGAGAAAGAGGCTGCATTAGCAAGAATGAGGCAGGAGAAAGCTTTGTCACTTGGTGATGAACCTGAGAAAGGACCTAATGTGACACAGGTAAAAACCTCAAGTTTGTACAAAGATGATTTTGTTCTTTATGATTTGCTAATGATCCCCCCATCCCATCTCCCCTGCTTCCCTCATTAAATTATTATTATTATTATGAAGGCATTATCTAATAAAATTCTGTGTCTGCACTTACATCACATATATTCTTCTGATTCCTTTGTCAGTAGTTTGTACATATGACTGCAGTAAAATTCACCAAACCTGATATATACCTTTGTGTGTTTTACTTGAACCAGGTTTTGGTACGGTTTCCTAATGGAGAACGCAAGGAGAGGAGGTTTCACAGTACTTCAACAATTCAATCTCTATATGACTATGTTGATTCTTTGGGCTGTTTAGAAACTGAGAATTATAGCCTTGTCTCTAACTTTCCTCGGGTCGTTTATGGCCCAGAGAAACTGTCTTCGTCACTGAAAGAAGCAGGATTGCATCCTCAGGCCAGCCTTTTTGTGGAGTCGAACTCGTGAGAGGTTCTTAAGTGAAAAGTAATATGAGAAGTAGTCCAAGATGGGACATGCAAGTAGGACTAATTGTTGTGTTTTTCTTTGCTGTTACAACTTGATTAGCAATATTATACAATCAGATAAGATAGGTCGCCATCTCTGTATGTGGATGTTTGGTTTTTCCTCGATGCAGATTCAGCGAAGCAGATGGTCCCAAGTGGAAAACCTGTTTGAAATAATGATATTTTGATTTTGCACATATATCAAAATTGAAAAAATTGAACTAGCTTACTACTGCTTATTGATCTTTGTATAACTAGGTTGACAGTGGTAAATCTGTTGAAATTTCCAGCCAACTGGCTTATTATTGGGTTGGCATGGGTCTAAAATGTACACTTCCAGGGTGATTGCTGGAAGGTATACATTGCATGGCTTCTAAGAGCATTCAAAGTGATGGTTCTAAATTTTTTAGCTTTTAGAAACTCAAAATGCTACTTTATTTATTTTAACACCTCATTTTATAATACATCTAACATCAAATATTTTATTTTTTTACCACTTCATCTAAATATTATTTCTTTATTTTTTTTTAATTCTTTTTTATTTCTTTTTTATCGTCCCTCTCTCTCTCTCTTCTCCCAAGCAAAAACAACCAACAAACCCACCACTCACGGCCACCACCACCAGAAAATCCAAAATCACCACCACTGCCTCTCACAAGCCATAACCCCCACATCACAACCATCTATCTAATCTAGCCACGGCTCCACTGAACTAGCCATTGCACAACCCAAAAAAACCGAAACTAACCAACTACACAAACAGAAACCCAAGCCACCAACCACCACCATGAACTAAAACCCAGCCACCCACCAGCCACTACATAAAATAAAACTCACCCACCTATCACCATTGTAAACCCCAACCCAAAATCAAATTGATAACCACCACAAAATCCCACATTTCAAGCACAAACTTAAAGGTCCGTTTGGATATAACTTATTTTGCTGAAACTGAAAATACTGTAGCAAAATAATTTTTAAATGTGTGAATAGTACCGTGAGACTCATTTTTAATGAAAAAGATGTTGAAAAGTGAGATTATTGGGTCCCGTGAATAGTGCACGGAATCTACTAATGTGCTAAAAAAGTCAAATATTACGGCTACTGTTCATGAACAATAGCCGTAACAGTGTTATCTCCTCCTGAAACGCATGCCAAAAAAAAAAAAAAGGAGTAAAACACGAACGTGGACGCAGAAATGTGTATTCAAACGGATACTAAATCAACCAATAACTAAACACAGCATAGAAAAGAGAGATTTTTGGCCATAGCAAAAGAAGTTAAAATAAAATAAAATAAATTTAAGGGAAGAGGAGCGGCCATTATCTGTTGTCGATCTCAACCACCCGAACACCACCATTGCCAATCTCAACCGCCACCACAAGCTCATGCTGTGCCGATATCAACCATCCTAATCTCGCATTTTGCTAAGAGAGTTTGAATTAGAGGAGGTGGGTAAGAGAGGAAAAAACAAAACAAAACAAAAAACAAAAATGGAGGAGGCTTTGAAGAGAGAAGAAAGGGAGAGGAAAAAATATTTTGAGGAGAAGAAGAGAGAGAAAAAATAAAATATTAATTTTTTAATAAGTTTGTAACTACAGCAAGCTGTCATCTTTGTTAGTTTACTATAACTTAATTGCCATTTTTTAAAATTATAGAACCATTATTATAGCCTACATTTTAGTGTTTTGGTTGCTAAAATATCATTTTAGCAATTATACCACCATCATTGTGAATGATGTAACAAATAATGCATGAAATTGTGCCTTCTTTTTGGATTCAAGCTACCATTGTCATCTTTATTGTGAGGAAGAACTAAATGATGGTATTAGTCTGTGAGAGAGTATTGTTCAGTTACATGTCATGTCATGACCTTTTCAATCTTTTCCCCACCGTTCTGTGCAATTGCCGCTTTCTACAGTGCTTTCCCCCCCCACCCCCCCCCCCCCCCCCCTAGTGGAAATGAACACATGAAAATGGAGAAAGTGACTAACCTCTATAAATCGTACAAAATACAGCTTGTGATGATATTAAAGTTTATACTTTTAGTATAAAGCATGCTTTTAGGATCTAGTTGCAATTGAGAAGTTGCCATAGGTTCCATACTTCCCATTATAATCCTTAAACGAGATCAACAATAAATCCGTGGTCTCGTTGACAAGGACTTAGCAACCAATCAAAAATTGACAAAAGGAGAAGGGATCTAAAAAATAAGGGGAACAAAAAGGCAAGAGAGCAAAATATCATATTGGCGTCGCCCGGGTTCGAACCGGAGACCTTCAGTGTGTTAGACTGACGTGATAACCAACTACACCACGACACCATATGTTTAGCAAGCTCCCAATATTTCAATATCACTATATTAATGGACTAATACCAGAAGCCCAAGTCTGACTGAATCCAATTCCTCCGATCACATACTTTTTCTAACAAACAACAATTTTCCATTTCAGATCTTTTTGTTTTTGGTTTTATGTCCCGCACATATAAATATTAAATACAAACTTATCATTGTTGGCACGTCTGGACTCTGGAGCCAAGTAAAACTCTGCAGGGCCCATATCATCACCACTCCAATAAATAATCAAGTGGGAATGAAACCCCAAACTCATGCCAACCCGCTTAATTTAATGATCATGATGTGAGATGAATAGCACCCACCCACCCACCCATGAACTCCAACTTGGTAGTTGGTCCCCAAAATCAATCCACCTCATGCCCATGAATTAATAGTAGCGGTTGGCATGTACGTTTCACCATGTCAAATAAAATTTTAGTGTTGTTTTTAAAAAATAAATCTAAATGTTAAAAACATTAACTTTGATTATTTTATGAACGACTTATCATACATGTACTGAATTCGCAATGAGAATTTAGGATTTTACATGTCAAAAGTTAGATTTGAGGTTGTAATTTGTAAACTGATCAAGTTGAGTTCAAATGGTAAAATTTTAGGATTTTTTATTCATTTAATTTTATTTTGAACACAAATCAAGTTTAAGTTCATCGCTAAGCTAGATTTTAGGGGTAATTACACTAAACTTACCTATGGTTTTGGCGAAAATCACTTTGCCTACCCGTGGTTTGAAAAGTATCACTTAATCCACCTGTAGTATATTCTATTTGTTTTCTGTAACTCACATCTGTTAAAATCAAGAATAAATAGGTATTTTTGCTCAAATTTTATGTCTCTCTCCTCCCATAACAAAACATAGAGCAAAAATGCAAGAGAAACAAGATCAAAAAGTGGTATTTGTCTCTCTCTCTCTCTCTCTCCATCCACACAAATTTTGAACATGAAGAAGATACCCAAAAAAATAAAACCCAGATCATGAAGAACATACCCAAATTCGAAATCTAGATTAAAATTTCATTTGATTCATCCAAAAAACAGACAAGATTATAAAACATTAATTTAGACATATTCATTAGTTTATGTGATTTCTGGATAGATAGGTGAAGCATTGGATGAGATGGGGTTATGATTACTATCACACCAGTCACGTTTCACCCATGTTGCATTGTCTTTCTTGTAAGAAATTCATAAGTTGATATTACTTAGCAAAAAAAAAAGCTTGTTTGAAATTAGTCTTGAGAGTTTGAATTTTTACCTTACATTTTGAGATGCTTGAATGTTAAAACAATGGTGACATTTTTTAGTCGTTAATCAGGCCTCTTAGTGTTTGTAGTATGAACCAAGGGAACCAAGGGAACGACCTTAAACTGAAAGCTCGAAAATGTGTTGAAAATACAAGAACTGTTTAGACCCCCAAATTAAAGTTACGGCTCGATTGATTTTACACTAACTTAATACTAAGTGCGGAATAGTGTAAAAGCAAGCGGATAAACAAACAAGCTACTCTAATCCATAAACTTAACAACACAGCAGTAAAATGGAATGTAAAAGAGTAGGGAAGAGAGATGCAAATACAAGATAACACGTCGATGTGTTATCGAAGAGGAAACCGAAGAACTCGGCGAAAAACCTCTCCGCCACCCTCCAAGCGGTAATTGATCCACTAGACAATCAATTGGGATACATGAGTTAGCAAGAGACCCTCCAAGCCTAATCTACCCGATGTACCTAAACCCTCCAAGCTCCTACTCCAACAAGGCTTCTCGGAACCGTGTCTTGTCTAATTCTTCAGATCCCGCAACAAGCTCCATGTTGCATCCATCAAGTCTCACCGGCTTCTTTTGGCAAATCCCCAAAACTTCACAAGCTCCAAAACACTCTCTACACTCTGAATAGGTGTGGGTTGTATTTGGGTACAAATCTCCTCTTAAGGTATGATAATGAGAAAGGGATGGAGAAGACGCTACAATGATTTCTCACTAAGGATGAGTAGCTCTCTCTCAAAAAGATGGGTGTGTGTGTTGTAGAAAACCTATCTAGGGTTTTTCTCTCTAAATGACCTCTTTTACATTTGTGGGCAATGAGGGTATATATAGTATAGGTGAAGGGTAAGAAAGTCACTCTTTAAAATCCTCTAAGCAGAATGTTTCGCGACTATCTCGCGGGAAGGCCTTACCTGAGAGACACTCGCGAAAACGACAGCCTGACATATCTCTTCAGCTTCCAGTCATGTGTTTCTCACATGGCTCTTTCGCGGGTTAGCTTCCAGCGAGACACTCGCGAGATCCACTAATTCTTCATTTAAGCTTGAGTCTTCACCAACTTAATACTAAACCCAATATAATAAAATCCCACAAAATACAAGGAAATAAATTAAAGCAATTACAACACTTTTTGTCATGGAATAAAGCCAACATAAAACATAGTTGTAAATCACAACTTTACATTAACCATTACCCATACAACGTACGACATCGTTTCATAGGTGAAATGGGGAGGTGAATAGGTGGGACGATGAGGAACAAGGAGGAGTCGGCAATGACTCGTGCGGTGAATGTTATCTTCGATTTTGTCAGATTCGCTGAGTTTGAGATCCTCTTCTTTCTTTTCTTCTTCATCGCTTTTCTCCTCTTCAAAGATCTTGTCAGTCTCTCTCTCTCCCTCTCCCTCTCTATGTTCTTTGCAATTTTTAATGTTTTATAATCTTGTCTGTTTTTTGGATGAATCAGATGAAATTTTAATCTAGATTTCGAATTTGGGTATGTTCTTCATGATCTGGGTTTTATTTTTTTGGGTATGTTTTTCAGGTTCAAAATTTGTGTGAATGGAGAGAGTGACAAATACCACTTTTTGATCTTGTTTCTCTTGCATTTTTGCTCTATTTTTTGTTTTGGGAGGAGAGATACATAAAATTTGAGCAAAAATACTTATTTACCCATGATTTTAATAGAGATGGGTTACGCAAAACAAACGGAACATACCACAAGTGGGTTAAGTGATAATTTTTAAACCATGGGTAGGCAAAGTAATTTTCGCCCAAATCACATGTGGGTTTAGTGTAATTACCCCTTAAATTAATCTATCATAATATAATTATAATATAATTTTTTTAATGTCATAGTAAGCTAATTTAAAAATGTGAATTTATGTTGTGTCCCCAACATGATTCTTTTAAGTCTTAAAAATATTTCCAATATTGGATGGAAATATTAGAAATATTTTAAAAAAAATTTCTTAAAACATATAAATTAAAAATAGCTTTTAAAAAAACGAAAGCAAGCATAAAAAATAAAAATAAAAATAAAGAAATCCAGATATCTTCTAGTAAATATTTTTTTTGTTGTGGTTGGAGAATCTATTTTTCTAGCAAATAACACCTTATACTAATAGAAGCCGTTGATTGAGTATGATAAAGATTCTAACTCTGAGTTGTTCTTCCATTTCCGTCTCTTCCGCTCTCACACATAAATCACAATTCCCAATCTCTCTCTCTCTTAGGGTTTAGAAAATCGAATTTCTGAAACTTCAAAATCGCTCTCAACTCTAGGGTTTGCATTTTTTGGAATCGAAGCGCAAAAAAAAAAAAAAAAAAAAAAAAAAAGATGCTGAGAAAGCTATGGACGAATCAGGGACTCGTATAGCTTTTTCAACCTCAGAAATTCCTCTTCTTCTTCTTCGTTCTACAATGGAATCCAACTCCACAACGCAGCGTTTAATCATCGGATGCCGATTCCGGTTCCGATCGGCATTCGATTCCTACTCCATTGCTTGTGAAGCCTTCTCGGAACAACAGCTTCTTCGTTCTCCGATCAACGTCAGAATCAAACAACTTCTTTGATAGGGTTTGCGATTTGTTTTCTTTTCTTTTCTTTCTCTCTTAAAAACAATCTCTCTCTCTCTCTCTCTCTCTCTCTCTGTCCCTCTCCCTCCCTTTCTCTCTCTTAATTCTTTACTCTAGCTATGGATTTCGGTGTGGTTTCAAAATCGGAAGCTGAGGTCGGTGAGGCTGTGGAGGAAGATCCGACTGGACGATACGTTCGGGTATGAGATTCACAATTCTTTCTCTTTTTGCTGTTTGTTTGCCAAGAAAATTAGTTGCAAAAGATTGAACGTAGAATTTTGATTTTTAACTTTTTAGTTGTTACTCCAGATCTATGCTTTGTTTAGCCAATTGTTCTTTAGGCTTAGTTAACGGATTATATTTCCTTTATTTTTTTTTTCTTACTAACCAAACAGAGTTGAAGCTTCAACTGAAGTTGAGAATTTTGGATTAATTACATCCAGATCGTCCGTTAATTCTTCAATTGTATTATTTACTTATGAAAAGGCAAAACAAAATTATGAAGCAAAAAAATTTTATTTCAAATTATTTAAGAAAACAAAGTATAGAAACATAACATTACATAAAAATGAACAGATGAAAAGTTAACTAGTAATTAGACAAAATCCATTTAAAGAAAATCTGGGGTTACATGTTGAAGCAAGTTAAAAGTAGGAGTTAATTTACCAGTCTGTAAAGAGGGTGTTTGGATTTGGGAAGTCCTATTCATGGCAAAAAAATCCATTTTTTGTCGGTTGTCATTAAATTCTCGTGGATTTTATACTACGAATTTTACCAACAGAATACAAAAAAGTAATTAAGAAATCTATTGATCATTTTGGTGATGTGGTACCAATCACATTCATTGTCGTGCGAGTAGCTTTAGCATGTTTCTTTTAAAAGAGTAAGATGAAAATTTGAATGCCAGGCAGGAATTTTGTTGTTCTTCTTGTGGGTTTTGTAATTATATGGCCTCGGATATTTTAAATATCTTGGTTGCTTTGTTGTTGAGTTGATATGTGTTATTTATTTTATTGGATTTATTGATATAATATTTTTACATGATGTTTTTATTCTTTCAGTCTGATGAAGTCTTGGGGAGGGGAGCATTTAAGACTGTGTATGGTTCTTATACCCATCTTTTATTCAATATTCTTCTTTATGGTTTTAGTGGTTTAGTTTCTAAAGTTGGTAGTTGTTTAATATAGAAAACTTTGTTGTTCACTTTGAATTTGTCCTGATTCGGCTTCCTTGATGTTATATATAGATACAAGGCATTTGATGAAGTGAATGGAATTGAAGTTGCTTGGAACCAAGTGAACATTGAGGATGTATTGCAGTCACCAGAACAGCTGGAAAGATTATATTCAGAGGTTCATCTGCTGAAATCTTTGAAACATGAAAATATTATCAAGTCCTATAATTCTTGGGTAGATGATAAGAACAAGACTATCAACCTGATAACGGAGTTGTTCACTTCTGGGAGTTTGAGGAAGTGAGTTTCATTGACTGTTGGCCATATTTTCAATTCATTTTTGGTTCACTTTAATGCCCATTTGTAATCATTAATGGTTTTACTGGGTTTTAGATATCGTAAGAAGCATAAGAATGTTGACATGAAGGCCATCAAGAACTGGGCAAGGCAGATTCTTCGAGGTTTAAGCTATCTGCATGGCCATAATCCTCCGATTATCCACAGAGACCTGAAATGTGACAATATATTCGTTAATGGAAACAATGGAGAAGTTAAAATTGGAGATCTTGGACTGGCAATTGTCATGCAGCAGCCTACTGCCCGAAGTGTTATTGGTATAAGCTTCCCTTTCTCTGAAATTGTTTGGACTTTGACTAAACCATCTTTTGTTTTACTTTTATATTTTGCGCAGGCACCCCCGAATTCATGGCTCCGGAGCTTTATGAAGAGGAATACAATGAACTTGTCGATATATATTCTTTTGGCATGTGCATGTTAGAAATGGTTACATGTGAATACCCGTATAGTGAATGCAAAAATCCTGCTCAAATATATAAGAAGGTTACCACCGTAAGTTGGCAACCACTTGCAGTACATATCATTCATGCTTTAATTCTAAATTGAGGTTGTAATATTTTCTTTAAATTCATTTCCTGCAGGGCATAAAGCCTGCTTCCCTCAGTAAAGTGAATGACCCCCAAGTTAAGCAGTTCATAGAGAAGTGTCTAGTTCCAGCATCTGTGAGATTGCCTGCAACAGAGCTCTTGAAAGATCCATTTCTTGCAACTGTAAATTCAAAGGATCTCACTTGTGACTCCCTGCGGGCGCCCATTACTTTGCCTGTACTAGTGAACCCACCGCAACCTGAATATCATGCGATGGACATAGATACTAACTGCAAGAAGCTTTCTGTTGACTCTGGTGTAAAAAGCATCAACGGAAGTTCTAACTCTTCGACTCTAGAATTTCAAAGTTTTACCAAGAATAATGAATTTAGGTTAAGAGGGCAGAAAATTGATGATGATAATACAATTTCATTGACTCTGCGTATTACTGATCCCTGTGGTAAGTAAATATGCTGTACAATAATGTTTCTTTGCACCCTTTTTTTTTTGGATTAAAGTGCTAACTATGTATTGTCTTTGTTTTAACAGGCCATGTGAGGAACATTCATTTTGCATTTTATCTTGATTCTGATACTGCAACTGCAATAGCTCAGGAGATGGTTGAACAGCTTGATCTGTCCAAAGAAGATGTGGCTGTCATAAGGGAGTTAATTGACAACTTGATTAATCAGCTGGCATCCAGCTTGAAATCTTTTTTTGAAAACCATTCATATGAAAAAAATGGTTCATTTGGTGTGGATTCAGGATCTGTAGACACTTTGGTCAAGTCAGTTGTTGAGCACCCTGGTCTCCCACAATTGGCTGATGTGGAAGATGAAGACAATCAAGGATCAACCATTTCAGATATATCAGCTGAGTACAGTGTCCCAATGGCCTCAGACGCCTGTAATGGCAATGCTTTAGAGTCTGATTATTTCAGTCATGATGACTGCTATAAAGCTTTAAATGAGTATGGATTCAATTCAGAGTATGGGGTTTATGACCATGGCGGGCATAATGAGAAGAGTTATGAAGCTAATTCCAGTGAATCTGTTATGATTAATGAACCTGCAAAAAACTCTGCAAGCTCCTTTGATCTTTCATGTTTTGTTATGTCAAAAAACTTTAACTTGTCAAACATATGCTCGCTATCTCTGGCAGACAAGGGCCAGTATGAGGACCTAAAGCTGGAGCTGGATGCAATTGATTCGCAGTATCACCAACAATTCATTGAACTCTTGAGGATGAGGGAGGAAGCAATAGAAAATGCCAGAAAGAGGTGGATATCAAAGAAGAAAATATCTGTTATTTGATTTACTAGATTTTTCTTGCTATGATATATATTATTTTCGCTGTGTTGTGACAATTGCCTTTTCCTTGCGACGTTGTGGGGGCAATCTTAAGTCATTCTTTAACATCAATCAAACTGATGTGGGTTCATGTTCCATTAAGATGTGGTTTCACTACTTTTCTAGTGTTTTGGTGGACCTCCTAGAGGATTTCAATTTATTTAAATCTGTTTATTATGTCATTATGTGTATTCTATTGCTTCTTTAATTGTTCATGGTTCACACACTCAGTCATAACTCGTCAGTGAACTGAGTGGTGGAACTTTTTTCAGAGCCTTTTGTTCCCCCTCAGAGCAGCGACAATGTTATCTGGCAAAAATTTAGCAATTTGGAATCACAGAAATTACTTATATTATTTTACTACTTTATTTTACAAAATACCTAATATCAATAATTTTATTTTAGCATTTAACGCGATAAAATAATATAAACAACACAATAAAATAATATATTTATTATAATAAACAACAATTAACACAATTAAATAATATATTTTCTAGTAAAATATAAATATTTTTACCATCTTAACTACTGTGCACAATAAAAAAGAATATGAATATTTTCCTTATGATGTAACACACTTTTATTCCACTTTTATTTGTGTTATATTTAGTTACTAAATTTAGCATTTTAGCCTCACCAATGAGCATGGTTGTTAAAATCGCGATCTCTCACCTCATTAAAAAATTTAAAATCGTAGCAGGATCGCAAAAATAGTAGGATCGTGTAGGATTGTACCGGTCCTACCATTTGGCTTGATTTTTTTTTTTTTTTTTTTTAGTGGGATTCATTTGGGTGAGATAATCCACCTAATCCCACAAGCCCAACGGGTTATCAGAAGCCCAATAATGAATTGAAGTCCCAAATTTACCCCTATGTCAACATAAAATCTCAAAAAAACCTATAGTACTTAATTTTAACGTTTTGGATGTTGATACTAGGAAGGATATAGATGATGAAATGGGATATAACAATGACAGTGATTAGATTAAAAGAATATTAGAATGAGAATTCTCTTTTGAATTTCATTTTCGTAATTAGTTAGTTTATCTTAGATTGAGAATTCTCTTTTGGATTACATATTGTAAATTTGTAGTTAGCTAGTTTTTATATGCTAACTAGCCTAACTTATTTTGGATTTGGAACTTAGAATTTGGAAAACATTTCCTATATGTGTAGATAATATTTTGGTACTTAGGGTCCGTTTGGTTCCCGTAAAATATTTTCCAGAAAATATCTATTTTCCGGAAATGCTATTTTCCGGAAAAGAAAAATATTTTCAAGTGTTTGGTTATATTATGAAAATTGTTGTGAAAAATATTTTCATGTGTTTGGTTCT
Source organism: Quercus ilex subsp. ballota (assembly GCA_032727855.1). Taxonomy (NCBI): domain Eukaryota; kingdom Viridiplantae; phylum Streptophyta; class Magnoliopsida; order Fagales; family Fagaceae; genus Quercus; species Quercus ilex. Next base: position 32,859,233 of record CM064909.1, read on the forward strand.
ATTAGGAAAATGCTATTTTCCTACAATTTTTTCCGGCAGCAAATTCCGGCAACACAACAACAACAACAACAACAACAACCGGCGGAAACAACAACAACAACAACAACATCCGAACAACAACAACAACAACAACAACATCCGGCAACAACAACAATAACAACAACAACAACAACGCAAATTCCGGCAACAACAACGCAAATTCCGGCAACAATAACAACAACAACAATTTTCATTCCTCAGCTCCCAAACAAACATTAACATCATTCCTCAGTTCACACCCACAAAAATACAAAACCCAAAGACAAAAAATCATCAAATCCGATCAAAAGGCGAAGGCGTGTGGGTCGGGTGTGGGTTCGAAGTGACGGCGACGGCGTGTGGGTCGAGTGTGGGTTCGAAGGCGTGTGGGTCGGGTGTGGGTTCGAAGGCGACGGCAATGGCGTGTGGGTTCGAAGGCGAAGGCGACGGCGAAGGCGCTTGAGGCAACCGTTGGAGTCGATTGTCGCTTGGAGTCGATCTGGAGCTCGGAGTGATCTGGAGCTTGAGGCGACCGTTGGTGTTTAGAGTCGATCGTTGCTTGATCGGCACGGTGCTGCGATCTGGAGCTCGAAGTTCGCCGGCGAGCTGGAGCTCTCGTTCTCTCTGCGTTCTCTGTTCTTTCTCTCGTTCTCTCCCTCTCTTGCATTTTCCGAAAATTGTTTGAATGGAAAATAAAAACGGTAACAAGATTTCCGGGTCAAAGCCATATTTTACACGGTCAAAGGAAATTGATTTCCAGAAAATACTATTTTCAAAACTAACCAAACGGCCTATTTTACGGAAAATGATTTCCTGAAATCATTTTCACCCAAAACAAACGCAGTCTTAGTTGCTAATTAAACATGTAATGAACTTTTTAGATACATTATGTCAAAAGTTAAATATATTTTATTTCGTTAGAATGACATAAGAACGATGTAATGCATGCAAATTATATTTTATGAAGCAATTTTTTTTTTTTAATGGATGGATTCATATTTTAAGTGATTATATAACATACAAAGTCACTATCAATAGGTTTTTTACTTAAAATCTGAAAATAGGTAGGATCTTATGATCCACGATCCGATCCTACGATTCACGATTCTACCTACCTCCCACAATCTTATGTAGGATCCCGATTTTGACAACCTTGCCAATGAGACTCTTAGCTATAAATTTTGGCGCCCTAGTTTGAAAACAACTAGTTGTATTTAAACATGTTATATTTTCTTTCAACATGCTTTGTGGTCCCGGTCAACTGTGTGGATTCAACGTACTTTCTATACCCTGCACCTTTATTTGCCAGTCAATTATGATAGAAAGATGTGTATGTAAGCACAATAGCACATACATGTACATGTAATAATGGTTCACTTTACAAGTTATATATAAATATAATATATGTGAGATTAAGGGCGGGTTTGATAATGTTGTTCTAGTAATGTTATTTATATTTTTTGGAAATACATGTAGGTGAAAAAATGTGTGGAAATACGTGTAATATTATTTAAACACTTAAAACTATTGATTAAAACACCCTACCAAACAGCCCCTAACTTTTATAAGAATGTAGTGTAAAAGTCTATATTTACACCCAGGAGACAATGCCATGTTAGATTTGTTCAAGGAAAAGCATAAGGTCTATTGACTACAACACATAATTAAATTAATATACACTATTAAACTCAAATCTCTCTCTCTCTCTCTCTCTCTCCAAAATCACCATCTTCTCCAATCTTACACCTAATAACTCAAACTTTAGTTTACTTCTATTAGTATCCATCTTATGCCTCCATTCAAAAAACTTGGGGAGAGAGTGCCTCATTCTTTTCAAAACCCTCTTCTTCTTATCTAATCTCTCACACAAAACCCTAGCACGTGTAGACACCGCATTTTGTATCCTTTACGACTCGGGCCCTTGTTCTCCAATAATGGTAGTACTCTAAAGCTTAAGGTTGGTTTATGGCCCAAAAAGATGAAGATTGACTTGATGAAAGTGTTTGTGGAAAATATAACTTATTTTTGGAATAAATAAACTATTTTTGGAAATTGAAGGCCATGAGAAACCCTAAGTGTGCACACGCATACACGGGTATGCATATGCACACCCAAGCCATGCGTACGCATGCTAGGGTTCCAGAAACTATGTAAGGAAAGTTTTCTTCATTTAAACTTGGTTTGGAATAAATCTCACATTGTCTGGGAGTTGCCCCAAACCCCTATTTTTCGACTATATAAAGCCATAAAATGTACTTTTTCAAAGGAGGACAAAATAGTAGGAAAAACACATAAGATTCGCTAGAAAATAGTGAATCAAAAATGGAGTTTTTTACAAAATATCCTCAAGTTAAATTTTGTTTGATTGAGACCTTTTCTGGTCTTGATCTTTGAGTTCTAAGTTTACTAACTCATTTCTGAATTGGTTGTGAATAAATTGACTAAGGGAAACAGTCAAAATCAAGCTCTGAAGAGTTCTACTGTTGGGGTAAAGGTTCTAACTCTGGCTCTTCGCTTTTTTGTTTGTTTTTCTTTGTTTTCTTTGCATGTATATATGTGTGTGTGTGTGTTGTGTGTGTGTGTGTGTGTGTGTGTTTATAATATGTTTGTGTGGTCTAGGTTTGCTTTGTGCTCGTGTTATAAGCATGTTTGGTTGTTAGATTTAGTATTTTTTGATTTTCTGTTCTACGTTTGTGGGTTTTTGTGTTTTGGGTGTGTATGCGTACACATACAATTGGACTGCGCACGCATACCCTTCGTATGCACTCGCATATCCTTGCATAGAAACCCTAAATCCTCTCCTGTTTGTTTTTCTTTTGTTTTCTTCATGGTTTTAGGCTTTGTTTAAACTAGTTCTTACATCTATAAGTTTCTGTTTCTCAGCTTTTGTTTTCTTTTGCTTGCTTTGTCCCTTTGATGCCTTTTAGGGTTTTATATTGTTTGAATATCATGAATATGACATGCATTGATGCACATGCATTGATGCACAGGTGTTGCAATGAGGTAAGTCATGCATAATCACATGAACATGTATTTGTTTTGTTTGATGATTATGGTATGATTGATGAACATGATATGCTTGGTTAAATCCTATGCTCTTAATGTTTAGATGCCATAACATGCTTGTTTAAATCTGCTTTGTGATGTTGCTGCCCTTGATGATATATTTTCAATGCCATGATAGATGAATGCTATGCTTGGAGATGATTTATGTCATGTTGTTTGCTTTAGATGCATGATAGTGTGTGTGTGTGTGTGAGTTAGAATAACATGTTAAATATGTCTTTAATGAGATTAAGACTTGGAACACAATGAGTGGAAGCCGACCCACGGGTCGGGTGGGGTTGGGTGCCTAACACTTTCCCATCCCCATACCTAAACTCCGGACACATGCTCTAGTAAAGATCAATCCTTCCACGAAGGGCGCTATATTCATGGTTCCTAGACCTAAACTAGGTGGCGATTCCATTTACACCATCTGCCATGGTCCACCTTAGAACAAGGCGTACTCCCCCACATAAATCGTCGGGGGCGCTTGCGCCCATAATACGTTTTTTCTTTTCTTTTTCAGAAACCTCTATCTAGTCATCACATAAGGTAGAAACTAGTTTTTCAAAATTGATTTCCAAAACCTTTTCAAAATATTTTTTTATTGAGTCGTGGTAAAGTTCTTGTGGTGGTCCGTTCCCAATAATGTTGGGCTGTTAGGCCTGGACCCCTAATTTATTTATACTCTTGGTTGGGCTTATCCCACAATGGGAGGTCCAAAAGAGAGTTTGGTTGTGTTATTGATGGAATCCTAGCTTTAGTTTGGAGTTAAACTACCATAATCTTGGCTCAGCCGCGAAGGCTACCAAGAAGCCAAGATCACCATTTGAAATCCGAACATGATTTCGTTCTCCCTAGAATACATTTCTCCTCACTTCTCTCGTGTCTCTCTACCTAATTTTTCCAACCCTCTCTTCCTACCTCTCTTCCCTATTTATATCATTCTCTTAATAGGGTTGTCATGATGAGAGGATATACCACATGTTAGTGGGTCCGTCTGGATCATATCACTGGTCAGGGAGAACCCACCTCCTGCTGTTGACATGACCTTATAATAACTTGTACCTGATGCTGGTTATTGCTAGGCGGGCAAATTCTCTCAAGGCATTATCTCTTGTTCTTGGCATGTCTTGGGTACTTCCTTATATGCTCGGCTAGCTCCACACAGATCGGCTATATGGACTGAACTAGGCCAAGATTATTCCAATGGATGGACCTAGCAATTTGGGGGTTCGCCTACTATTCTCGGTCTGTACAATAGCCCCCCACGATTCCATTTCCAGATCATGGGAATGGGATCGTGGTCATGTCCTCGACACGTGGGGGATCATCTTTGATGTAACTGTTGCTTCTTAGGAATGCCAAATGTTAGGTAATAAATGCGTCGGATTTGACAACCTGCCCTTCTTGCACGCGTTGAGCTAGTTGTCAGGATCAACTGCTAGGATTGCCTAACTGTTTAGTTACCGAGGCGCTCGTGAATTGAAGGGTAGGAGTGGATGGTAATTTTTCCCGCCCAAATCATTAATTACCCCTCCCCTATAAATAGTGCCTGAGTTTCTCTAATTCACTTTCTTTAATTTCATTTCTTATTCTCAATCCTCATACCAGAGCCTCCCAAGTCCTAAGCCTCCTTCTCAAGAGCACTCTTCCTCCCGAGAATGTCTCTCTTCCTTGTAAGTCTTCTAATCTTTCTTTCCTTCCTTCCCTTATTTCCATTATGGGGTTTGCACCTTTAGTTAGCAATTATACCGTCATAGAGGCCTTTGAGGCCAAATACCATATTCCCTGGGATGTATTCATTGAATATTGTCCGGAGGGTAATATAGAAGGACCAAAGAGTGCCGAAGGGTGCAAGGGAGTACGCCTCGGCCTTTGGAAGTTGACTATGGTAGAGGGTGAAAAATGGAGTTGTTACCTAGATTAACTTTAGGAACCATATTGGGCCTTTTAGGCCAATCACTTACATGCATAGGTCTGCATACCAGATTGTGAGTCTGGAGTTTGGGTATGGCTTGAGAAGGTGTTAAGCACCCAAGATAATTCAGCAGAAAATTATGTTTTGTATAAAATTATGTTTTATACTTTAAGTATTAATTGTAATTTTGATATTTACCATAGGTTGTGATAAAAGAGAGCCAAACTTTTTTCATTAAGTCATAAAACAGTTTGATGAAAAAAGTGGTGCGTGAAGCTGCTCTTGAAGGCTATCCACCCAAATCAAGAAGCAACATGTAGGATTAAATGTTTTCATTTTTTACAACCCTACCCCAGTGGAATGGGTAGTTACGAGACTATATGGTGACGGGTCCATTACACATTTACGCCAACATGAGAATTATGCAGGACCAAACAGCTAACACATGGGCCTATACATGGGTCTATTTTTCTTTCTTTTCAACATAGAAATTTTTTTTTAAAATTTTTAAAATTTATTTTCAGAAACAAACACGCTTAAAAAGAGAGAAAATAAGGTTCTAACTTCTAACATGAAAGGCACACAACAAACTCCATGATTTTTTTTCTTTGCTGGTTTAGCTACATTGGTAATAGCTACATTTTTATTACTTCATGTCATGGCCAATTGCTCTTTTACTGATTATTTTAATATAAAAAAAAATATGTTGTGTTAATAAAATACTGTTTTAGTTGTTGCCAGTGCTAAGTTTGCAAGAGTGCTTTGTGATTTTATGTGCGGGAGAGTGAGAGCTTATTTTATTGTGTGAAAGAAAAAAATTCTATTGAGGACTACATCTTGTGCTCCTAGAAGCAACAAGTGCAAACAGGACAGGCATTTAAGCAGTCAGCACAGCACTTGGTAGTGGTGATACCTATGAGAAGAATATTGCTGCATTTTGTCCATCCTGCTTTGACGATAAATCTAGCTCAAATAACAGAGTCTGATCATGCTTTAAGAGTACATTTTTTTTTTTTTTGGTTGAGAAACTGCTTTAAGAGTCCCGAGAGGGTATACACTATACAGTGTAACAAGTAGATGTATTTTCCTCTTCCAGTGAATTTCAAGCTTTCCAACTTTGTGTGAGAGGAACATTGAATATACCTGTTATATACCATTCTTTTTCTTTAAGACTGGGTACATAACTTTCTAATAAAATATACAACGGTCATGATGATCCCTAAACATTTAAAAAATATAAAAAACATGAATAAATACAATTGATTATATTTTAAAGGCTAAGCCATCAAAGAGACGGTATTATTTCAGGTTCAATGATCCATCCCATCTATTTCGGACAGAGGAATTTATTTTTACTCACTGTCAGTGTCATAAGCTGGCATTTGTACCAATAAATACTATAGGTTTGTCCTGTCTCAGTTATTGAGCCTCTAATTGTGAGTTTTCTGTGTGTGTGTGTGTGTGTGTGTGTGTGTGTGTGTGTGTGTATTCAATAAATTTGATGTAATTTTCTTCTACTAAAGACTCAAGGTTATTTTCCCAAAAAAAAAAAAAAAAAAGGCTCATGGTTATGTGTGCAGTACCATTTCCAGTCATTTGACTGAAAATCAATTACTTTATCCTACTCATTCACTCAATATAATCAAACTTGACATGAGATAAATTCTTTGAAGAACATTCAAGTCCTCTTAAGGCCACAATCGTCTCAGATTTTTGAATAATATTCAACCATCCAATACCATCATTAGTCACGTACGATTATTCACCCTACCTAAATTGCTTTTGCTCCCACCACATTTATATTGACGAAAAGCATAGCAGAAGTTTTACAAGACCATGGTACTGCAATTTAAGCATCATGCATATAAACGATTATGATTCGTGAATATCCTTCTATATGCAAGAGGAGGTAGACAGCAAACTATACTATCTGAACAGAAACAATTTCTTGTAAATTATTTATCATAGCCCTCCATTGTAAAAGGAGCATATTACTTATTAAGTCATGTACAAAAAAGCAAAAAGACTAGAACACCTAATGTTCAGCGTTCTTAATCCAAGACACAGATATGTTAAGATTCCAATTGGTCTATACATTGAAATTCAACCACACAATGAATCACAAGCATAATGGAGAGAATTATTTACATATTATTAACAAATCAATAACCTCCAATACATTATCCACAGAGAAAAAAGAAGTAGAATGCATAGAAAGGAACAATCATCAATAGTTTCAATGGATGAGAAATCTCTGGACAAGATGAACAGAGAGAAGCATTCATCCACTTGAACTGAAACTTTCGTGGGTACTACCAGTTTTCCTTGACTATTTTTGACTTCTCAAGGATGAACTTCCCTTCCTTGTACTTCTGCGTCTCCTCATAGGCTCGTTCATACTTCCAACCAAGCACATCACGGCAATCGAGGCAGTAAACATCGGCAACGGTGTGGAGACCAGTCATGAGCTGCCTGTCCTCTTTGCGTCCAACCATAATGTTCATCGCGTGGGAGAACAGAAAAGCTCGACCATTTTTCCCCTATGACATATGTAGAAAACATTTTAGACCAAGTTTCTGCATAATTGCTTTCAGCCTAGTCAATAGTCATAGATTCACAGCCAATAAAAACGGTCTAATACACACAGTAATCAAATTAGAAAATAGGAGCCAAAACCAAGACCCTCCAATTGAGCACAACAGTCAACACAACCACCGTAATTGTTCCTTAAGTTTTAGTTGAATTCTTTTTAGATTTCATTCCTATTGCCCACCATATCATAGTAACCAGCCAGTGAGTAAATTTCATTGCAAAGAACAATCTTTCAGCTTGTTCTAACATGTATCAATAATCGATGTCTCCATTGGTATACAGATCAAACCAATTTAACAGGCATTTCAAAATTATAGCTTAAAGGCAGCAAAACCAACATCAAATTCTTCACCTGAAAGGATTTAGAAATGACATCATCATGAAGGGCGACATGAGTTCGACAATTACAGCAACTGTACAATCTCGGCCCAACCAGCTCTGCCATCGACACTAATAAACCGACACCAACCCGCTATTTGCCATACAAAATCAAGATCATACCATAAAGGGGCATGAAAATAACACCACAAAATCACTCCTCTAATATGAACGTTACAAGAAATACAATTTATGAGAGTTTAATAAGAGGCTCACCTTCTCCACCACTAACAAGCTGTACAAATACAATATCTTTACCAATCAGCTAATCTTTGACTCAATATCTGTTATCAGTCACAGAACAAGCCAGTGATAATGTAATGAGAAATCGACTTCACACTAAGATGATTCATGATGGTGTCAGACCAATAAATATAATAATGCATACTATTAACAACAATGAAAATGACTTAAAGTGAATTGACAAAGACAGAGTCGGTGTCAAATGCAGAAAAGAACGGTGAGATTATATATGATCAGGGGTAACAACCAACTAAAACTTCGGTCATCAATGTCAGTTTAAAAATAGAAACAAACAAGGATCTGGGTTGTGAAATTTAATTTATAAAAAAAGAAGACACTCTCTACCTCCTAAAAGATCAAAACTTTGTAAAAAATTCGTCAACTTCTTGGTTGAAGGAGGAGAATTCTGCGGTGATGACTGTACTGATCATCTGCCCAGATCAGTGAATACAATGAATGTTCAAAAGATGGGGAAAGTACATGCTTAAATCAACCCAAATAATCAGAGTTTTAAGACGAACCTGGCCAATATGCCATGATGGTGTGTATAGAAAGCTCTGGAGAGAGAGAGAGAGAGAGTTAGGGTTCTCTGAGATGTGTCACATTTGAGTAGGGTCTTCGATGAGAGGATGACAAGTTCTTGTACTGCTCTATCACTTTATTATCAGGGAAATTTTGTCATCACGTCACTATAGAAATTACCTACCAACCTTTATTTTAATCAAATTATAGCATCACATAAATTTTCGCAACTTTTTCATTTTTATTGATTATTGACATGAGTAAGTTGTTATAAGGCGTAAATACATTTTTGGTCTTTATATTTTAGACTTATTTTTAATTTAGTTTTTAAATTGATTTAGTTCCTAAGTCAGTTCTTGATTTTTAAAAATCGTTTTTAAAATAGTCCCTGCCGTCAACCCAGTGACAGAAAATGCTGAGGTGGCAAACGGAATACACTGTTTGCTGACGTGGCTAATAAAATAATAATAAAAAAATATATTTAACATTTTTTTATGCCATGTCACCATTTAAATTAATAAAAAAATCCAGAGAAAATTTAAAAAAAAAAACTTAAATCTAATTTAAACTAAAATCATTCCTTTAAAAATAAAAATTCAGAAACGTTTTAATTCTTTTTGTTTTTGTTTTTGGTTAACCTCATCAACTTAAAAAAAATCTTCTACACTCTCTACCACTCATTTCAAACTCCCTCTCTCTCTCTTCACCCTACACTCAGTCTCCCTAAATCAAAAATCACCGATTCAGCCTTCTTCTCCCTCTCTATTTCTCTATTTTTTTTTCTCATCTCGATCTCCCTCTCTCCGAATCGGTGATTTCTGGTTGAGTGGTGGCGTTTTGGTGGTTGTGGCTCGCCGTGGGTGGGTTCAGATCGGCACAGGTGGGATTCAGATCGCCGTGGGCTGGCGTGGGGCCGTTGGTGCTAATGGGTTGCCGTGGTTTTGCTCGCCATGGGCCGCCGCGAGTCTTGGGTTTGGTGGTTGTGGTAGAAAATAGTTCTGATTTGGTGTTTTTATTTATTTATTTATTTATTATTTGGGTTTGTGGGTATGGATTTGGCAGTGGTGGATGTTGATGGTGGTAGTGGTGGTGGCAGTGGCGACGGATGGTTTGGGTTTTGGAATTGGAATTTGGATTTTGTTTGGGTGTTTTGAGTTTTAGTACGGGTCTTGGGTTTTGTTTGAGTTTGGGTTTGACTCTCGGCAGTGGGAGATGCTAGGTTGATCGGCGGTGAGTTTTTGGTGGTGATTTGTGGTTGTTGTGGTTGGTGGTGTGGGTGATTGTGGTGGTTGTTTTGGTTGTTGGTGGTGGTTTCAGTTTGTGGGTATGGATTTTTTGTGCTGAGATTGATTTTGAGTGGGTTAGTCAATTGGGTTTGTCTTGATTTGGAGAAAAACGTGAAGAATGAAGTTCATGTTCTGGGTTGGAGGTTTCTGGGTTAGAGGTTTCTGGGTTTGACATTTTTCTGGGTTGGAGGTTTGATGATTTTTCTGGGTTGGTTTTCTTATGTGGGTTTGGGTTTGATGATTTTTTCGTGTTCTGGAGGTTTCGGTGGAGGATAGGGATTTTGTATAAAATTTTGCATTGTTCTGGGTTTAATTGTGCTCTTGTTCTGGGTTTGATTGTTCTTGGATTCAAAGCACATGAAGAACAAGTTCTTGTGTTCTTATCTCCTAAAAAATAATGAAAATAATAATAATAAAAATAATAAATTAGATTTAAAAGTTTTTTTTTAAAATTTAGTTTGAATTAAATTGAAATTGAAAAATATAAATTATTTTTATTTTTTTAATTAAACTGACGTGGCTTTTTTTTAATTCAGAAAATGCTGACATGGCATTAAAAAAATGTTAAATATATTTTATTATTATTATTTTATTAACCACGTCAGCAAACAGTGTATTCTGTTTGCCACCTCAGCATTTTCTGTCATTGGGTTGACGGCAGGGACTATTTTAAAAACGATTTTTAAAAATCAGGGACTGACTTAGGAGCTAAATCAATTTAGGGACCAAATTGAGAATAGGTCTAAAATTTAGGGACCAAAAGTGCATTTACGCCTTGTTATAATTGTTGTAATCCAAGAGCTCGGAGTTTCAATGACATTGATTACCCTCTTTAATGGGGACCACCATTATTCAAATTAACGGGTATTCTTAGGGAACTGGTCAATAATTTATTTAAAGAAAATTTTTATAAGAAATGAAAAAAAAGTAATTAATATTTTGACAACTTTTTTCATTTCCCATAAAAGTGGTATTAAAACTTTTCTAAAATGAATTATTAAAGAGTGCCCTAAAGGCACTCGTTAACATGACCTTTTTATAATAAAAATTTTGTTTAATTTTAAATACATTAATGTGTTTGCATGAAGTTACGTGTTAGTGCCATATACAAGAAGTGTAATGCATCTCATATATATTTTTAAAGTTTTTCTCTATAATTCAATAGTTTTAACTTTTAACTTAGGGTCATGCTAAAAACTTTAAAAATATATATGAGATGCATTACACTTCTTTTATATGGCACTAACACGTAACTTCATGCAAACACATTGATTCATTTAAAATTAAACAAAATTTTTATTATAAAAATATAAATAATTAGTCAAATTAATTTTTTTTAAAGCATGTAACACATGCATTTATGCATACATATCGATACATTTAAAACTAAACACAATTTTTATCATAAAATATAGATAATTAGTCAAATTATTATTTTTAAAATAAACGTAATTAGTCACATATTAAAATTCTTACCTAAATTTAATACTACTTATGATTATTTTTTTTCTAATTTTTAATAAAATAGAACGCGTGGTGATTTTTGTTATGTGGTAATTTTTATTTTATTTATTTTTTGAGAAACATATGGTGATTTTTATTGAGTATATGTGATTGTTTTTTTTTTAAATTTTATAATTCATTAATATTAGATTTTTAGTATTTTACACTCATTAACTCACTTGATACAAAAATTAAAAAACTTAAGTAGAAACATGGCACAAGCTTAAGTGAATAATTATGGTGTAGTTCCCAGACAAATTTAGACACATGGCGCAAAATTGGATTATAATTTCAAATTCTAATTCAATTTTCTCTAAGTTTTACCTATTAATATATATATATATATATATATATATATATAGATGACTTATAAATTTGACTTTTTTTTTAGATATATGATTATGTTTTTTATGGTTTATTATATTGGACTCCTCGTTTTCTACACTAAATTAACTAATTCGGCACAAAAATGTAAAAATTTAGATTAGATGAGACACGTGACGCAAAATTAAATTCTAATTGAAATTTAATTTTTATACTAAATTAACTCACTTGGCACAAAATTCTAAAATTTAGATTAGATGAGACACATGGCGCAAAATTAGACTCTAATTGAATTCTAATTTGAAATTTAATTGGATTTTCTCTCTGCTTTACCTATTATTATATACTAGCTTGTAACCTCATGCATATGCATGGATATACTTAACGATATACAATAAAATGCATAATATAATTCTTATATATATAATTTAAATAGTATTAATAGTCATTTTTATATTTTATTAACTTTAAAAAAAATTGTAAGGATATTTATTAGGTATAAAATGTAAATTGTCTCTTTTCTTTCTTTTTCTTTTTTTTAATTATTGTGAAGCACTTTTTTTTACGATTTATTTATTTTAGACTCTTTAGTTTTTGTACTTAATAACTTACTTGAATGAATATTTATGATGTTTCCTCACATTGGATTTTAAAATTAAGAAATAAAACTCTTTAATAATAAATAATTTAGAACACATGACACAAAATTGGAACTCTAATTTGGGATTTTAATTTGAGTTTCTCTCAATTTCACCTATTATTATATATATAGATATAGATTATGGTGTTACTAATTTTTTTTTTTTTTTTATTCAACTTACATGGTGTTACTATTGATTATAATTTTATTATTCCTTAAACAGAAAGTCACTTTATTACCATTATCCAAAAATACCCTTCTATCCACCACACAAAGACAAAACACTAGTCTTTTTTTTTAAACCCAAAGGTCCTTCCCAAATCCACCACGATCCCAAATCAAAGACACACAAAGATGTAGCAACTCTACTAACATCCCAAGTTAAATACACACTCGACTCCACCAGAGAGAGAGAGAGAGAGAGAGAGAGAGAGAGAGAGATTTAAGTAAACTCTAATTACAAAATTTTTATTAATAAAATATGTTGAAAGATTTATGTCTTATTAGCAAATGAAAGTATATTGCTAATTGCTTTAGTGGCAGCACTAGGAATCATTTTTAAAGTAACCATGAAAAAACTTAAATTATACAAAATATAATGCTCTAATAGTCAACTATACTCACCTGTTAAAATATACTAAATAATGCTGCCAAACTACTAATAGTTAATATGGTCTAATAGTATTTTTTATTTTATTTTAATAAACTAATATTCTAGTATATATTTTATTTAAAAAAAAATACGCTAATAAAAACTCAGGAGTCCGGAAAAACCCAAAAGGTAAAAGAGGTTAAAATTAAAAACTAACAAAATGAAAAAGCAAAAAAAGGACTAATGAGAAATAAAGCAAGGATTGAGAATGTTGATATAAGATTAATAAAATAAGAGAGCCTGAAATGTTGATAGATAATAGAAAAATTGAGAAAGGGAGAGAAAGAGGTAGATAGCAATGGATAATACATACTACAACTACGAGCCAAGCTGCTAAGGAGAACAGAGTTGCTATGACTGCAAAGCTGAGGTGAGCAAAGTTACGACACCATCCAAGAGAACTCACTGTCACAATATCTCTTTTGGTATCTTTTCTTTTATAGGAAAAATGAAATTATATATTATTTTTATGTAATGGGCTAAATGAGTTATGAATTTGAATTATTAGGAGTTTTTATTTTTTGTTGAATATTTTGTTCATTTGTTGTAATTTATCCTAATTTTGTTATTGTTTGAGCTATTTTTGTTGTTACTTGGGCTAATTTTTATTGTTGTTATTTGACCCTTTTTTTTTGTTTTATTTAAGGGGTTAAGGATTTTTTTTTTTTTTTTTTTTGTGGTGGGGGGGGTGGGGGGGGGGCTAAAATTATTTTTGTTGAATCCAAATTATTTATATGGGCTAATATATATTGTTGTTATTTGGACTTTTTTTTTTCAATGAGTTAAGGATTATGTTTAGGGGGCCAAGATTATTTTTGTTGAACCTAAATTCTTGGGATTCTTTGTAGGGAATTAACCAGAAATTCTCAAACCTGTGAGAAATTAAATAGAGAAAACACACGCCAAAGAAAAAACAATCACATGCACAAGACAATATTTATTTGGTTCCGTAATTTGCCTACGTCCACAGAGTTGTAGGGATTTTACTATTATCAGGGAAAAATACAAAGTGAGGCCATACAATTTTTTTTCTCTCTCAAAAAACTACAACAACAAACCCTAATCACCAAAACTGCGTTTTCTACATTCTGCACACATGATTCACAATGTGCTACGGCTTGGGCCTGTCGGCCCAAGCCTTCGCTCTATGGACTAAGTCTTAGAAAATCTCCCAATTAAACCACGCAATATTATTCGGGTCGGGTCGTCAACTGGATCAAACATAACTAGACTCCACAAAGCCCAACAAATCTCCCACTTAGAGACTAGTTCAATCACCAACATCAACTGTAATCCTCCAAAAAAGAATCCCTCATCCCTGCAACTCTTCCTCCTGTTCTCAAGCTAGAAGGCCAACTGAAGCTGCACATAGCTTCAGTTTCTCAATAGTGACACCCTTAGTCAACATGTCTGCCGGGTTCTTAGATCCATAAATCTTCTCAAGTATTACCAGCTTATTTTCAACAAGGTAACGGATAAAGTGGTATTTTGTCTGTATATGCTTCGACTTTGAATGAAAAGCTGAATTTTTACCAAGAAAAATTACACTTTGACTTTCACTGTGTAGAATGCCCATCTACTGCTTCTTACCCAATTCATCTAAGAAGCCATGTAGCCAAATCATCTCTTTTTCAGCTTCAATTGCTGCAATATACTCAGCTTCTGTAGTAGACAAAGTAACAATTTTTTATAGATTTGAAACCCATGATATAGCTATACCACCCAAAGTAAATACAAACCCAGTAGTACTATCAATATCACCAGCAAAATCAGCATCTACATAACCCTGCAGTTTCAAACTTGCACTTATGAAGCAAAGACATATATTTGATGAACCCTTTAGATATCTCAGAATCCACTTGACTGCCTCCCAATGCTGCTTTCCAAGCCTACTCATGAATCTACTCGCAACTCCCACTATATGTGCAATGTTTGGCTTTGTACACACCATAGCATACATCAAGCTGCCAATAGCTGAGGCATAGGGCACCTTACTTATATGGTTCCTTTCTTCTTCTGTCTTCAGTGATTGTTCTTTGCTTAGTTTGAAATAACTACCTAAGGGTGCGCTCTCTAGTTTAGCTTCATTCATGTTGAACCCGCTGAGAACTTTCTTCACATACTCTGATTGTGAATACTTCAATGTACCATTAGTCTTGTCTCTAATGATTCTCATACCAAGGATTTGCTTTGCAGCTCCCAAATCCTTCATTGCAAACTGTTTTGACAATTGCTTCTTTAGATCATTAATCTCCTCAATGCTAGACCCTACAATGAGCATATCATCCACATACAATTGTAAAATGATATAAGAATTGTCAAAAAACTTAACATAGCAATAGTGATCAACTTCACATCTCTTGAATCCAATTCTATGCATAAAACTGTCAAACTTCTTGTACCACTGTCTTGAAGCTTGTTTTAGGCCATACAAGCTCTTTCTCAGTTAGCAGACTAGATTCTCTTGTCCCTGAACAATGAACCCTTCTGGCTGAATCATGTAAATATCTTCTTCCAAGTCACCATAAAGGAATGTCGTCTTTACATCTAACTGCTCAAGATGTAAATTTTCTACAGCTACCATTCCCAATACCAGTCTGATTGTTGACATCTTCACAACTGGAGAAAATATTTCTGAGTAGTTAATGTCCTTCTTCTGCTGGAACCATTTGGCAACTAATCTTGCATTGTAATGCTTACTGCCATTATGCTCATTCTTTATCCTGTATACCCACTTGTTGTGCAAAGCCTTCTTTCCTACTGGCAATTCAGTCAATTCCCATGTCTGATTCCCTAACAAGGAATCCATCTCATCCTTCATGGCTAACTCCCACTTGTTTGAATTTTCATCCTGCAAGACTTCTTCATAACACTCTAGCTCACCACCATCAGTCAACAGTAGATAATTTACAGTGGGTGAATAACGAAGTGGAGGTCTAGTGGTCCTAATGGTCCTAGAAGATTTACAGATTTGAACTGCAGGTGTACTCTGATCTACTTGTGAATCTACATTCTTCTTATCTTTTTCACCCCTTTTCTGGATAGTACTTTCAGTCAATTCATCTAAGTTGACAAACTCAGATTTAATTTGATCTATCTCTGTAACATCTGACACTATAGTTGACCTGTTCTTGTACATAACCTGTTCATTAAATATCACATTTCTACTTCTGATGATTTTCCTATTTTGTTCATCCCAAAACCTATAGCCAAATTTCTCATCACCATAGCCAAGAAAAAAACATATTTTAGACTTTACATCAAGTTTACTATGAGCATCAGAATCAATATGAATATAAGAAACACAATCAAAAACTTTTAAATGTGAAAACTTTACCTTTTTACCGCTCCAAACCTCCTCAGGAAGTCTAAACTCCATTGGAATTAATGGTCCTCGGTTTATCAGGTAAGCTGCAGTGCTAACAGTATCAGCCCAGAAAGTTTTTGGTAGTCCAGCATACAACCTCATACTTCTAGCATGCTAATTGAGGGTTCTGTTCATGCGCTCAGCCACACCATTCTGATGTGGTGTCCCAGGAATGGTCTTCTCCATCCTAATTCCATGTGCAACATAATACTCATTGAACCCATCTATGTACTCTGCTCCATTATCTGACCTCAAATATTTTACTTTCAAACCTATTTCTATCTCAACCATGGCCTTCCACTTCTTGAAAGTTTCAAATACATCAAATTTATTTTTTAGAAAATAAACCCATACATTTCTGCTTGAGCCATCAATGAAAGTGATGTAATGCCTTGAACCTCCAAGGGATGCAACTGGAGAAGGCTCTCACAAATCTGTATGTACTAACTCCAATTTTTCAGCTTTCAGTGTCCTGCCAGTTTCCAAGAAGCTCACCATTTTTTGCTTTCCTAAGATGCAGCTTTCACACATATCAAAATCAACGGACTTCAATTCTGTTAGTTTCCCTTTTGATAGCAGCATCTTCATTCCTTTCTCACTCATGTGACCAAGTCTGCAATGTTATAGGCTTGTATCAGTACTTGCTTCAACAACTGTAATTGTATTTCTTAGACTTGAGATCATATATAGAGTATCGGTTTTCTTTCCACGAGCCAATACTTTGGCTTCCTTTGTAACCTTCCAAGTACCACCATCAAATAGTATTGCATGCCCTTCATCATCAAGTTTTCTAACATAAATCAGATTCCTCCTCAGGTCAGGAATATGTCGAACCTTCTCCAGTAATCAAACAGACCCATTGGGCAACAATATACAGACGTCTCTCATACCTACAACATCCAAGGTTGTACCATCAGCCAAATATACCTTACCAAAATCACCTGCAGCATAGTTTTGTATGATTTCTCGGTGTGGAGTGGTATAAAATGAAGCTTCTGAGTCCAAAACTCAATCATTAAATGGACTGTCTACTACAAAAAGTAATGCATCTAGTACCTCTTCTGTTACAACATTAGCAGAATCCTCTTCATTGTTCTTCTTAGGATTTTTGCATTGCCTCCTAAAGTGACTTATTTTCCCATAGTTTCAGCATTGTACATATTGGTTTGACCTAGATTTACTTCTGTTCCGATTAGAATTTCTATCATTACCTCTGCCTCTTGTCTCAAGGTTTAGGGCAAAACCAGATCCTGAGGTTTCACCTGCATCTCTTCTGCGAATCTCCTCAGCCAGAATTAAATCTCGTATATCATTGTACTTCAGCTTTTAATTTTCCTATAGAATTGCTTACTGTCATTCTCATTGCCTCCCAACTGTTTGGCAAAGAAGCCAAAACAATCAGTGCATGAATCTCATCATCAAAATCAATTTCTACAGACGACAATTGATTTGTGATAGTGTTAAATTCATTCAGATGTTGTGCTACTGATGCGTTCTCTGCCATCTTCAGATTGAACAATTTCTTCATCAGATGCACCTTGTTGTTTACTGACTACTTTTCAAACATACCAAACAAAGCCTTCATCAGATCTGCTGTGGTCTTCTCCTTTACAACATTGTGTGCAACAGACCTAGACAGAGTTAACCTGATAACTCCTAGTACTTGTCTGTCAAGAAGAGCCCATTCCTCAGCCTTCATAGTCTCAAGTTTTTCCCCTAGAAGCAGCAGATGCAACTTCTTCCTGTAAAGATAATCCTTAATTTGCATCCTCCAAAATCCAAAGTCTGTGCCATCGAACTTTTCTATTCCAGACGCCTTTCCTGCTTCCTTTGCCATTGCTCCCACTCAAACCTAAACCTAGGCTCTAATACCAGTTGTAGGGAATTAACCCGAAATTTCCAAACTTGTGAGAAACAAAATAGAGAAAACACTTGCCAAAGAAAAAACAATCACACGCACAAGACAATATTTACGTGATTTGACAATTTGCTTACGTCCACGGAGTTGCAGGGATTTCACTATTATTAGGGAAAAATACAAAGTGCGGTTATACAGTTTTTTATCTCTCTAAAAAAAAACTACAACAACAAACCCTAATCACCAAAACTCTGTTTTCTACATCCTGCGCACAGGATTCACAATGCGCTATGACTTGGGCCAGTCGGCTGAAGCCTACGCTCCATGGACTAAGCCTCAAAAAATCTCCCATTAAAAACCACGCAACATTATTCGGGTCGGGTCGGGTCGTCAAGCGGATCAAACATAACTAGGCTCCACAAAGCCCAACATGCTTAAGTCAAAGTGTTTTATATTTTTTTTAGGATAGTCAGGGTGTTTATATGAACACCCTGACATCAACATAAAAATGCCATTGTTGCTCTTCATTTCAATTAAATGAAATGTGCCAATTTTACCTTAAAATTTATTATTTTAGTATTGATAGTACATAGAGTGTTACGTCATTCAAAAAAAAAAAAAAAAAAATCTAAATCACAAAATTAATATATTTCATGAAGAGGATCTTATCTATATCTATATAATATGTAAAAGTTTAAGCATAGCATTTATTGTTATACAATCTTGTTAAGCCACATCAACGTTGTATTTTGGTTCATTAGTCCATTGGTCCATTTCAATTATAAAATCTATTATTACATGAAGTCATTTAAGCTTTTTAAAAAATTAGTATTAGTCAAACAATAAAATATCTTAAATAATGCATCTTATGAATGATTTCATTTAAATTTTTAATAGTAAAAAGAACATTTAAATGATATTGTTTCCTAACTAAAAAATTTACAAAGTGACATGATTGGTCAGTTTCATATCAACAATATAATAAAAAAAATTCTAATTATTTTTTAGTGATATTGTGGTTAGTAGCATTTCAGTCCAATTGGTCCATTTAAATCCAATTCGGTCCATTTCAATCTAGTTTAGTCCACTTTTGTGTTCTATCCTTTCAGTCCAATTCCCTCCACTTTTGTCCATTTCGGTCTCCTTCGGTCCATTTTGGTCTACTTCAATTCATTCGGTCCATTTTGGACTAATTGAACCTTGAATTGATTCTTTTTTGTAAGTTGCAATTTTAGTTTTTGGCTCAAATTTTTATTTATTTTCCTTAATTTTTGGGTTGAAAAGTATGAAAATTTATTTTATTTGGGCCAAATTCTTTAGTTTTAGGCTAAGAAAATACAAACAACATTGGCATTAGAAATTACAATATGGTTCCTAAAAAAAGTAATAAAAATAATAAATATTCAAAAGGTTACCTTAAAATTCAAGTTTCAATAATATATGTATATTATACTTATATTTGGAAAGAAAAAAAAGGGACAAAATGCTAAAAATTATATAATAACTAAACTTAATGTAACATCTTACACATGTTCTAAGGAATGATTGTGTACTTAAAAAAAAAAAAACATTTTTAGATATGTTCAAATTAGTCAACCGATTATGACATTAATAACATCTTCTCCACACACACACACACACACACACACACACACACATATATATATATATATATATCACTATGTATTATTGTTTTTTTTATGAGACTATGTATTATTGTTAAATACAAAATATATTCCATTACATAAAACTTATAAAAAAAAAAAAAATTTTTTGAGAATAAATAAATACACTATTTATCCCACAAATATTATATTATATTCTTATAAAATAATTATATTGCATTTTCTCACGCATAATCTCAATTTATCACTTTTTAACAACTTATGAAAAATATTGTATCTCTAATTTTTTTTTTTTAATTTATCCTTAATACAGATGTTTAGGTTATTGATTGTCAAACGGTCAAGACAACCAATTGCCAAACCACTTAACAAAAATGAAATGTTGTCAAGCACCTAAGCTTCAACTTGGCATGAGTGAAGTGACGAAGCCACTGCCAGTGAGGGTCTGTTTGGTTTGGTACTAACTCAATTTTCATATCTCAACACTCAAATCTCATTAGTCCATTCTCTTATTCCATGTGTTTTGGATTATGAGCGATGAAAACTGAGTTATATAACTCATTTTTCACTCAATCCAAACACCCCTGAGTCACTGACCATCAGCACTCACCTTATTTATTCCTATACTGTTGCCTCAGAATTTGTAAGAATGTACTGCACAGATTCCACTAAACGACTTGTAGCACCTATTCACACATTTAAAAATTATTTTGCTACAGTATTTTCAGTTTCAGCAAAAATAAGTTGTATCCAAACGGACCCTAAAATACTATTAGTTGCCCTCTTTGGGTCCAACCATAAAGTAGAAAAGTCTCTTGGCAAATGTAATGACTTGGTCATTGATTTTTATGCAGGGCTGTGAGCAATACTAATATTACATGAACAATCAACCATGTTAGATAGCAATAAAATATCAGTTTTATCAAAAATAAAATATCAGGGAACAATTAATCATATCAATGATACCATTAGCATTTAGCAGATTAAAGAATTTTAATGCCTTTTCTTTTTCTTCAGATTAATCTTTGTTTTGACATTCCAATGCACTACCAAAATTAAAAGGAAATAAAATCAAATTCCTTGCTAAGAGTACTAAAGCCATAAAACTAGCTGTATTCATTTCAGTTGATATAAAAAGCTTCACATAAATGGGATTAACTAACTCCAAAGAATTAAAGAGGATACCTCCTATACCTTACCAATAAAATATATACCAGTCATGATGATCCCTAAACATTAAAAAACTGTGTTTGATTATGTTGCTAAAGGCAAGGCCATCAAAGAGACAGCATTACAGCTTCAATGGTGTAACTATTTTGAATAGAGGAATTTATTTTTACTCATTATCAGCATCATAACCCAGCATTTGTACCAACTAAATACTATTGGTTGTTCTTTCTCAATTATTGACCCTCCAATTATGAGCTTTCTCTGCATCAATTTATTGAGATCATCCCTCAATTCCTAGCCAAAAACGAAAAAGAAAATCTCAGCTTCTGAATTTCCTTACTACCCTATTTTCTCACATCATGAACACAAAAGGCAAAACCAAGACCCACCTCCTAGCAGCATAGAAGGGCAATTTGATTGAACAAAAATCAAATTGGAGACCAGTCATGAGCTGCCTATCCTTTTGGGCCAACCATAATTGTTCATTGCATGGGAGAACATAAAAAGCTCAACCCTTTCTCTCCAACAACATATTGAGAAGAAAATTTTGGATCAAGTTTCTGCATAACGCTTTCAGCATAGTCACAGCCAATATAAATTGATCTAATACACATGTTGTTATATATATAGTTATATACAAGGATATGTTGTAATAATGATGTTTGAGTTTGGAGAATATGGTTTCATAAAATGAAAATTTAAGTTCTGGAATTTTCTAAGTGAAAAAGGTTGAAGAGGTTGAATTTTCTAAGTGGAATTTTTTGGTGACTGTTCAAAAAGGTTGAAGAGGTTTCAATCTTTGTTAATCATTTAATGAAAAAATTACTAACTCTCCATACGTGTCTTTTCATGAAACATAACCCTATGGGTATGAATAGAGACTTATGTTCACTTGAAAAATAACTAACTCTCCATATGTGTTTTTTCATAAAACATAACCCTATGGGTATAAATAGAGGCTTATGTTCACTTGAAAATAAGTAACTCCACAAAATAGTAAAATTGGAGAGAAACACAAGAATTCCTGTGGTCATTCTCCAGAATTGCTATTTGTAGAACCCAACATATTGGTTGTATCCTGAGGACAAATTTGCGATAATCCTTTAACAACAAAAGTGTGTGTGTGGGGGGAGGGGGGGGCAAATATTGTCTAAGGAAAACGATATAGTGCTTTCAAGTTATCTATTTTCTATTTGTCTTTTGTGTTAACCTTGTTTTCCATTATTAGTTTGTGTAGTATTCCTAACAATCTTAGACAATATTTACTACGATGGAAGGAACAAGTGATGTTTTAGCGTTAAAGATGTTAATCACAAGTTGGTGAAATTGGTTCGCTTTGATGGAACCAATTTCTCTCGATGGAAAGACAAGATGAAATTCCTACTTACTGCACTGAAACTTTTCTATGTCTTGGAGCCAAATTTGATTCCTTTTCCTACTAAAAGTGATGATTCTTTCACATTGTAAATGAATTAAAAGCCATGTTCATAGTTTGAACATTGAAGGTACGAATTTCTTGTTCATGGGCAATTTGAATTTCAAATTGATTGATGAGTTTCTTTGTTAGAATATTTGCATGTGTTGCAAATTTATTTGAATTGATATATAAGAATGGAATTTTAACTTGTTTAAATGTTATAAAGTGAAGTAAAAATCTAAGGGATGAGAATTTAAACTCTTAAAGTGATAAAGCATATGAATATTTTCCTAAGTGATTTTCTAAACTATGTGAAGACATTAAGGCAAATGTTAGAAGATCTCACTTTAGATCAATTCAGACAACATGACTGAATTGAAGAGGAAAGTCTGGTTAGAGGTGTATTTAACACCGATTCTAAAGTGAATGTGAACAATGTTAAAATTGGAAGTTCTAGTAAAAAACAATAAACACTTGAATATGAATACGAGTGTGAATGGTTTTAGAAGAACAACTCTAAGGATCCCAACAATGACAAGTAGAATGTCATGTTTCCTTTGTGGAAAAAATGATCATTACATTTGAGAATGTAAGTTCTTAAAGAATAAGAAGGATGAAGATGGAAGTGCCAATGAAGCAATTGTCATTAAGAATATTATTGCTATGGTGAGTAATGTATGTAATAAATATCACTATATTTCATATGGTTGTAATTACAAATCCTTCCGGTTGGTGTTTTGATTCAAGTGCAATGTTGCATGTGTGCAACTATAAGGCACAATTCAAGACTTATGAGGAGTCTTCCATAGAACTAGAGGTGCTTGTGGACATCCACAGTAAGACAAAAGTTCATGGAAAATGCATTGTTGAAGTGAAATTGAGTTTTGACAAGAAGTTCTCTTAACCAATGCTATATTTTTCATGTACCTAATATCAATAAAAGCCAATTTGTTATTTAAGAATGATCTTGTCCAAGAATGGGATATGAGTAGGCAATGGATATGCTACTGTCTGAGTGTTATTTATCAATATGTTTTTGTTGTGCTTATATTGTTGATTGTTTATTTGTGGCACGCTAAATTAAGACTTTTAAATTTCAAATTCTTGAAATCTATGTCAAAGTATGATATAATTTATATAAGCATGATGATTTGAATTGAATGGTGTATTAACTAGAAATGATGAATATTTCTAAATATATATTATTCTTTGTGAGGAACATGTCATAATACACCAAATTATAGTCCTTTATACACCCTAATAAAATGGTTTGGTCAAAAAAGAGAACTTTATTTGATATGGTGAATGCCATAAGCTTGAGTGCAATTAGCTAAGTTTCTATCTGATCAATGGGAAGAAACTTTGCTTAGCATATGCTATGTACATAATAGAGTTCTATCTCAAAGGTATTTCATATGTGTTATGAAATGAGAATGTGATCAAATGCTTATCATTTTAAACTGTGGGGGTTTGTTTAACTTATTGTAAATGATAGACCAAAGAGGACTAATTAGTCAAAGAGCTATATAAAGTGTATATATAGGTTTTGAGTAAATTCGAGGATATGTATTTTATTAGACTTAATGTCTAATATAAGATTGAAATAAAAGGATATTGAGTTTAAATGAATTCAAAGACAATTTCAAGGATACCCCGATACCTACTTAAACATGAGTAAATGACTCAAATCTTAAATATCACATTAAGTGATATTAAAGATTTAAATGTGGTTCACCAAGTGAACAAAGGTGGAGTCAAAGTGTGAGAAAATGTGAAACTCTTGTTTACCTTGTTAAAGGTAATAAAAATGTAGTCCTAATTAAATACCCATAGTATTCTTTGAGTGAAGTGATCCTAAAGTTTGAGAGAGTTTTGTGCTTCTAAAATATGTAGCTTTCTATTGTAAAAGCTATTAATGTTGAGATGGACTCGATATTATTTAATAGGGTAAATTACATTAATGGTCCTTATCCTTTCTACCATATGTCAATTTGGTTCCCAACCTTTCAATTGTATCAATTTGATCCCTAACCTTCCAATGTAGTATTATTTTGGTCCTTGTTGTTATCACTTGGATGGAAAAGTTTGATGTGTCAAACGGAAGAATAAAAAATAAATTTATTTGCCACATCAATTGCCAACTGTACCGCCACATCATATTAAATTTAAATAAATAAATAACTAAATTGTTGTTCTCACGTGATATTGAGATTGGGAAAAGATTAAAATCCCTTTTTCTCAATCTCACGGTCATCTCCATCCCTAATCCCTCATCCTACTTGGGAATATGGTACAAGAATATCCTAGTTAAAACTATTGTTTGGGTTGCAAACAAACTCAACCCAATCAATGACTATTTTGGCTTGTTAATGATAAACAACACAAGCAGTCTTGTGCTTATGAGTAACAATAAGAGTGTTGTTTGGTCCATTGGATTAGTAACACAAATACAAGCCAATAATCCTTTATTGCAGTTCTTAAACTCTAGAAATCTTGTACTCAGAGATGGAAATTCATGAATCTCTTTGTGAGAAAGTTTTGATTATCCGTCCCCCAGGAATGAAGATGGGATGGGACTTAAGGAAAGGTATTAAGCGGCACTTGGAAAAGTCCAAATGATTCTTCTCCTGGAGATTTCACATATGGGATTGAAATGCAACCTCATTCATACCCTGAGGCTTATATTAGGAAAGGCAACAAAGAGTTCTACCAGACTAGTCCATGGAATGGCCTGTAGTATAGTGGTTCACCGGAATTTAATTTTAATTTGCGAGAGATGAATTTTGATTTTTTTCCCAATCCCAATATCCCATGCGAACTGAGAACAACAATTTAGTTTTTTTTTTTTTTCAACTTTTAATATGACATGGCTGTATAGTTGGCAGTTGATGTGGTAAGTAAATTAATTTTTTATTATTTTGTTTGACACGTCAAACTTTCCCATCCAATGGATAACAACAAGGTCCAAAATGACACGACATTGAAAGGTTAGAGATTAGATTGACATAATTGAAATGTTAGAGACTAAATTGACATATAGTGTAAAGGATAAGGACCATTAACGTAGTTTACCCTATTTAATAATAATTGGGTCTTAATAGATCTACCTCTAATTTATAAACCAATCGGTTGTGAGTGGGTATTAGAATAAAATATAAAATCTTTTGGTCTAAGATTAATAGTAAAAGGTTTGAAACAAAGGGAAAAGGTAGATTTTGATATCTATACACTAGTAACTATTTGTGTTATTAGTTTGATATCTTTAAAACCATTCATATATTTTTAAATAAATTCACTATATTCTATTATTACATTTTTGTTATATGTAATTACAGTGCATGTATAAATGTGAATTTTGGAATGGTTGAGAACCCTAACTATGGGGTTTAGAAACTCAAATTGTGGAATTATGATATCCAAGAAGTGTGGGGGTATAACCCTTAAACAAGTCATGGACTCATAAGAATGCTAATGTGCATCAAAGGTATTGAGAATTAATATCGAGAGATGTTAAATTCATTGTGATTAAATTCTGCCATGTGTGGTAGATGTCTTGAGTTTAAACAAGTACATATTGTGATCCTATTTTGGAAGTACCTCTTTGTGAAATAAAAAGAGTATAAGTGAGTTCATTAATTGAGCATTCAAGGATTAATAATGAAATATTGGATTGTGTCTCCACATATAATTTTAGTATGCATCATATAGATGTGAAGTGACTTAAAAAAAAAAATGATCTTGATAAGGAAGTTTGCTTGAAAGACCTGTGGGTTTGTACTTCTTTAATTAATTAAATGAAAGTCTTTTTTATGAATGTGAATCAAGTAAAGAAATATAGTGGAGATGTGCACTATATTAATCTCATTTTGAGATTAATGTTATCTCATTTTATTGAGATTAGTGATTTCTCATTCTATTGGGAATTGTGTTATCTCATTATGTTGGGATTAGTGTTGAGAACTTGCTTCTTAGATTTTAATATCTTTAAAGGGGCAAAGACACTTTGATTCCAATAACAAATAAAGAAATTACTGGAAGGGTAGATGCACAACTCAAGTTTGCCAGTGAATTAAGTATATGTTGCGCATCATGTATGGAATTAAACTAGACACTGCCTTCACAGTAGATAGACTTTCAAAATTTCTAAAACTTGAGGTTGATCACTAGAAAGTACTTAATTGTGATGAATATCTATTATATAGAATATTCAAGTGTAATTCTATTATTGATGTGAGTGATAATATCTATGTCTAGTTAGATAATCACTACATCTGGGGGTGCTATGTGTAAGCATTAAAGAAATAAGGTGTATTACTTACTCTACTATAGAATTAAATTGAGAGCATTGATGATAATGGTAACGGGATTATCGGGCAAGGAAAGAAAATGGCTAAAGTTTTGATAAAGTGTCGTGGCCACTACCATAGTAAGCTATTCCTTGCACTGTAATTGCGAAACCACAATGCATATGGTATACATGAGTTGTATACAATGTAAACTTAGACTTAAAAGTCTAAGACAAGAATTCGTAAGGCAAGTCAAATGTGGTTGGACTAGTCTATTGCCTACGTAATTCTATATATAAAATAGGTCCTTTACCGAAGTGTGTCTCGAGACTTGGTAAGGATAACATTCATTGGAATGGAACTAAAACCTTTCTTTTAAGAGAACCACCAATAGTGGGAACCCAACCTCGAATTTATTATATTTAAGAGATTTAAAGGGTAACAACAAGCTATTGATACGTGGTTAGTAAGAGCACTAAATTTGTGTCTCATTCAGGATGGATTAGTGCAGACTGTTACGATAAAATTGAGGATGAGTTTTAAACTCTTAATGAAGTTCATAAATCATAAATGTCTGTGTAACATGGACATAAGAAGGAACTTCACCTTTGTGAACATAGGAGTGGTGCTGCTTCTAGCAAGAGTAAAAGGGTTTTCTCTTATACATGTTCACTAAATCGGGTAGAACAAAAGGGCATAATAGTGCTAACAACTTGAATTTCTATATGTGTTGTGGATGTTCTCATATGTGTTTTCTTTCCGATTTCAACACATAAGAGTTTTGGTTTAAGCACCAAACCACCATTAACTCTGTTGATTTCTTGAGCAATTATATTAAAGGGAGGTTTAAGTTGAAAGACACCTTCCATTATACATGATAGGATATTAATCAAGTGAGACATATATTATTACAACCTAGTGGGGATTGTTGTATATATAGGTATATACAAGGATAGATTGTAATAATGATGTTTGAATTTGGAGAATATGGTTTTATAAAGTGAAAATTCAAGTTCTGAAATTTTCTAAGTGAAAATTTGAAAATCTGAATTTTCTGAAATTTTCTAGAATTTTCTGCAGAATTTTCTGGTGGCTGTTCAAAAAGGTTAAAGAGGTTTCAATCTTAACCGTTTTATGAAAAAATAACTAACTCTCCATACGTGCATTTTCATGAAATATAACTCTATGGGTATGAATAGAGGCTTATGTTCACTTGAAAAATAACTAACTCTCCATATGTGCTTTTTCATGAAACATAACCCTACTGATATAGATAGAGGCTTATGTTCACTTGAAATTGTAAAATTGGAGAGAAACACAAGAAACACAAGAAATCCTGTGGTCATTCTTCAGAATTGCTATTTATAGAACTTAACATCTTGATTGTATCCTGAGGACAAATTTGTGATAACCCTTTAGCAACAAAAGTGTGAGGGGCAAATATTGTCTAAGGAAAACGACATAGTGCTTTCAAGTTATCTATTTTCTGTTTGTCTTTTGTGTTAATCTTGTTCTTCTATTATTACTTTGTGTAATATCCCCAACAAACATTAATCAGAAGTAACAAAACCAAACCACTCCACTTAATTGAGCACAACAAAACCAAATGACTTGTTGCTAAGTTAAGTTTCAGCCATATTGCCCACCATATCACAGTAACCAAACAACAAGTAATGTCATTTGTCTATCACTACTGAGAACAATCTCTTAGCTTGGTCTAATTTGTATGAGATTAAATTTTGTAAGGATGTGGTGCAAAATTCATGTTTTACCCCTCCAATCCTAACATACCATTTCATCTTATCACATATTTAAGAATAAAAACAATCACACCCAATCAATTCTAATACCCATATAT
Organism: Quercus ilex subsp. ballota; assembly: GCA_032727855.1. Lineage (NCBI taxonomy): Eukaryota > Viridiplantae > Streptophyta > Magnoliopsida > Fagales > Fagaceae > Quercus > Quercus ilex. The sequence goes on from CM064909.1 coordinate 32,887,938, forward strand.
AAATCCAACCAAATTGGGAGTTTATTGAGATGTTATTAGGTGTGGTATGATGTAATGAATTTTAAGTAGAATGCATTGAATTTTAAGTAGAATGCTGATGTGGTAAGTGATTATTGGTAAATGAAAAAGTGATATTAATGGTGAACTTAGATGAAAACTAATAAGAGGTTGGCCACATCAACATTTTGTAAAAATGTTGTAAAATAGTTTGTGACTGTAGCATTACTCTTACACCCCGAATAATGCTAGAGATACAAACTATTTTACAAAAAATTTTACAAACTGCTAATGTGGTGAGTGATTATTGGTAAATGAAAAAGTGATATTAATGGTGAGCCTAGATGAAAACCAATAAGAGGTTGGCAACATCAACATTTTGTAAAAATGTTGTAAAATAATTTGTGACTGTAGCATTACTCTTACACCCCGAATAATGTTAGAAATACAAACTATTTTAGAAATTTTTTTACAAAATGCTAATGTGGAGAGTAATTATTGATAAATGAAAAAATGATATTAATGGTGAGCCTAGATGAAAACCAATAAGAGGTTGGCCACATCAACATTTTGTAAAAATGTTGTAAAAATAGTTTGTGACTGTAGCATTACTTTTTATACCCCATCATTACCAAATTTGGACTCAATTTGTACATCTATAGAAGAACTCTTAGTTATTTATTTGCAAAAATCCAAAACTGACCCTCTAACTTTTAGCTTTTGTCATTTGAATCATTTTAACTTTCAGTTTTATCATTACAGTTCTTTGAGTTTCAATTTTTGTCAATGTAGTATTCCGTTAGACATCTGTTAAGTGGTGCTATTAAGTCTTTTTTTGTTCGTAATTAAAAGAAAATAAAAATCTGTGATTAAAAAACAAAAAAAATGAAAACATTGAAGGGAATGACGTCGTCCCCTTCCCCTGAAATGAGAGTGCATTTCGATCCACATCGGTCATGCTAGTATTCAGGTCGGCAATGCTTGTTGGGAACTTTACTGCCTCGAGCATGCCATTCAGGTTTGCTTTCTCATTTTTGCCTTTCTCTTTGTAATAATTTTTCTTTTTCCATTATGCGATTCGTTAGATCCGATTCGAAACGAGTTCAGTTTTTCACAGAATGGCTAGATCTCTGTATATTGTGGTAGATCATAATTATAGTATATTATTGTTTTTTTATTTATGTTCTAAAATTTTGAAATATTTAGATTTAGCTACTTCAAGAACCTAGATTAGCCTTAGCTGGCCTCTGCGTAGTAAGCTATGTGTAAATTTCTTTTGCTGAAAATTCACCCTTGGAAATATTTAGATTTTAGTTACTTTGAATCTCAGCTAGCAATGTGTAAATTTAATCCTCTGAATTTTCGCATTTTTATAAGATTGTCGGCAGAGGAGACGATGCCTTCAACACCTTCTTCAGTGAAACTGGTGCTGGAAAGCACATTCCTCATTCCCCTTCAATGTTTTCTTCTTTTTTTTTCTTTTTTCTTTTTTTTAATAAAAGATTTTATTTTCTTTTAATTACCAAAAAAAAAAAAAGACTTAACGGCACCACTTAACAGATGTCTAACAGAATACTACATTGACAAAAATTGAAACTTAAAGAACTGAAATAACAAAACTGAAAGTTAAAGTACTGCAATGACAAAAACTAAAAGTTAGAGGGTCAGTTTTGAATTTTTGCCTTATTTATTATACTGGTCAAACAAATTTAATATCAAATTCTTCATTTAGAAATGATGAAACATAACATGGATTCAACAATTACAGAGCCATATCATTAGAGAGATTGAAATAGAAAAAAACATTCCTTCATTTTAATTGTTCCATTCTTTCATTACAAGTGAATTAGAAATTGACAAACATTTGCCTACATTAACATAATAATCTAGAAAAAAAAAAAACATAATAATATTTTAAAAGCATTATCAACAACTACCTCATTGCTCGTCTATTCGTAATCCATATTCTTAATCTCGATACGAGTTTGATTTCGAACACTAAGATGAAAGAGGATGTGAATTAGAATACGGTGATCAGGTAAATCCTAGTACGTCATTTTGGAAATTCATAACATCGACCTGGCATAGGCATGGCAACATGACAATTGGTTGCTCTCCGGTGACTCCATCCTCATGCAACTCCATTTTCTCCCCAGAAAGTTTTACTGCAAGGTTTTGAAGATTCAAAGGAACAGTTATCCACACTTTTTGGGATTCACCGGCGCGCTCATAGTATGCATTGCGTAAAGGCTTTGGATCACTGGGTACAAGTGCAACAACAACACTCATGAGTCATGACTTTTGAGAGTTATAAGTATGTGAAAAAAAAGAGGAAGTGTGTTTGTTTGCTGAGTGGTGATATAGGATGAGGGGAAATGGGAAGTGTTTAAATAGGCAAAAGAGGATTTAGAGCTGATTGGTGGACTCAAAAGCACACAGATTGTGTCCCTTTGGATTGGGAAAAATTCTTAGGTACTCTCGGAGTACGACAAAATAGTGCTCCCTCATCTCACATTCATGATGGACCCCACCATGAATTTAATAAGTAAACTCCACCATGAATGTAAGAGAGGGGAATACCATTCTTTATACTCCGAAAGTACCTAAGAATTACTATTGGATTAGAGGGTTTGGAATGGTAGGGTGGGTTGTTGTTGTTGTTGTGTCACAGTTTAGTGGAGTGTCTCTTTCTCATGATAATAGAATGAAATCCCCAATGGTTAAAGCTAAAACCATTTGATTGGGTTTACAAGTCCAGTTGGTGAGAGAGGGAATCAATGCTCTGTAAATAAAAGAGCTCAGTGTTAGAATTATGATTAACTAATTAAATTCACAATTTCTTAATAAATTAGAGGCTGTTTGGCACCACTTTTTCATCACTCAATTTCCGTCACTCAATTTTCATAACTCATCACTTATCACTCATAACTCATCATTCATCACTCATCACTCTAAAATACCATGTTTGTTTGGCACCATCACTTATTTTCCATCACTCAATATTTTTCACACTATTTGTGGGCCCCATTTCTGTCACCCACTACAGCTTTTTCTTTTTCTTTTTCTTTTTCACTGGGTTCAGTGAGTTTCCCAGTGAAAAAAAAAAAAAAAAAGGAAGAAAGAAGGACGGTGAACCCAGTGAAAAAAAAAAAAAAAACCAGGAGGAGTGGAGAAGACAACCCAGGAGGAAAGGGGAAAAAAAAAAAGTGAAAAGGGAGTCAAAAGATGCGGCTGAATTTATGACAGTGGGTCCCCTTGTTTGTTTTATTACAAAAATGCCATTGAGTTATGAGAATTGAAAACTGAAAATAACCAAAAGTTATTTTCAGTTTCCACAACTTATAACTCAAAAAGTAGAGAATTGAGTGTTGGAAACAGAGTTATGAAAATAAAGAAATTGTGCAGGCAAACGAGTATTTTGCTATGGGTCCCACCATTTTTTAGAATTGAGTTATGGAAACAGAGAATTGAGTCATGAAAACTAGTGAACCAAACAGCCTCTTAAACTTTTAGGACAATCGTTAATTTAACATACTAGTAGAGGAGGAGATCTTGAGTGCGATTCCTATCTTCACTCTACAACCATTTAAAAATATTAAATTCCTATGTGTTGGACCGAAAATTATATTATGTACCCGGCATATATGCCGGGTACACCATATACTTACTCGTGTTGGACCCCCAAGAATTCGATTCTTGACATGAAGAGAAGTGTTAGAATTATAGTTAAGTTAATAATTTACCATTTCTTAACAGCTTAACTTTTTAGGACACACAAAGACATCGTGAAGAAGAAAGCTATTTATAAACTATGCATTTTATTGATAGACATAAAGATCTCAATGAATTTGTGTTCAAATAACTGATGTGAGTGGTGGATTTGAATTAAAAATCAACTCCGTTATATATTGGGTTTCAATTTAAGTGAATGGCCAACAAATTAATCAGTTTGTGATTGTGACGGGGAGAAGATCAAATCCCTGAACACTACATAAAAGATCTCAATGCTCTTTGTGTGATGATTCCAAAAGTATCATTTTAACGTTTTAACTTTTGGATAATGTTATTCAGCAAAAAAAAAAAACTTTTGGATAATGTTAACAGTTGGTTTAAGGTAATTGTTGATAAATCATTTTAAGAGATTTGTATAATGAAATTTCATAAAAAGTGCAAGATCGTAATCATTTGTAACATCAATGCCTACACTCCCAATAAAATATTAATAATTAAGATAATTTATGCACAAAAACAGTCCAATTTTCATTTGGTGATTTGGGGGAATTAACCTCCATAGAAAAACATGTCAATGATAGAATGAAAAATGATGAATAGTTCTTATTTTTACCTATACTAAACCAGATTTGAATAATTTATATCACAATCCATCTTACCATAATCTTAAAAAAAAAAAAAAAAAAAAAACTGAAACTATATCTATATAATAATATTTAAAAATTTAAGTGTAACATTTATTATTGTTATGTTATTCATGAATCATTTCAGCGTAGCATTTTGGTCTACTTGAGTCCATTTGATCCACTCTGGTTTATTCAGTTCGTGAAGGTTTATTTAGGTCTTTTCGATTTACTGTGGTCCATTTGATCCACTCTAGTTTACTCGGTCCATTTTCCTCTCTCTTTCTCTCTGTGATTGTTCATTGCTGTTTCACATATACTTTGCCTTCAGTTGCTAAAGCACAAATCGTACAAGTACACTGCTGATTGATTGAGAATCGAAAGTATACGACAGGTGCGAATAAGGCCATGGACCAATTGCAAATGGATAATATTTTTGATAATTGGAAAGTTGCGTTGAGAGCGATATTTGAAATCTAATGTCTCTGAAAAAAAATATGAGATGCCAGTTACAAAGTTCTCAGTAATTACAAATGGATAAATATTATTCACAAATAATTGGACCAAGCTACATAATGCAATTAACAGATTTAAAACTGTATTTTAGTTTAATTAAATCTATTTGTACCCAATGTAACACTGTTAGAATATAGGATCAAAGTGTGGGATACATACGTGCGGCTGAAAATTTCACTTGGAGGAAGCTTCATTCGATGATTGTCTTTTACACCGTTGATGGAAATATGGAATGAACCCATAAATTTAGTTGATGATAATGTTTTTCTGTCTTTTATATATATATATTTTTTCCTTGCATTTTAAATTTCATTTGTGTATGTGGTGGTGGCAAGTGATATTGTTAGATTCTACAAAGTGCATTGATGTGAAGAATGACGTGTAGGGTTATAAATGAACCAAACCGATCATAAACAATTCGGGCTCCTTGACTCAATAAAAAGTTCGTTCATGTTTATTTGTTTATAAATAAGCTAAGCTTAAGCCTTAGTTTTAGGCTCATTTAATAAACAAGTTGAGCCCAAGCAAAAAAATTTGTTCATGAACAAGCTCGTTAGGTAGGTTTAATACAAAACAATTCAGGTAGACTCATTTATAAGTTTATAGGTGTTAACTAAATATACTCATTAAATATATCTTAATAATGACATTACTAACATAGGACTACTATCCATGACCTTAATTTTTTTCCTTCTTTCTAAAGTAACCAAAAACCACTTTAGATTTTAATTACATTTAAAAATAAATAAATTAATTAAGTGGGGCACATATGATCCTACTTCATCAATCATCTAATGTAAAGTTATGAAACATGCATATTAGTATTTTTCCCATTCATAATAGTGACAAACAAGTATTTTTCTAGTTTTTTACTATTTAATGTGAATGTAAAAATTGTATTTTGAACAATTGCTGAAATTGTAAACAAGGAGGGATGAATAAATGAATTAAATTATTTAAAATTTTAATTTGAATAATGGCTAATCATAAGTAGGACTAGATACATGATAAAATGAGTATACTTTTCTTCTTCTTAATTTTAGAGATTTAAGCATTTGATAATGTAATTTTTTTAGATCTCAAGCTCAAAAGCTTGACTTGAGCTCAAGTTTGAGCTTGATATTAAGTTTGAGCCTATCTTGACTTGACTAATTAATCAAGCCAAGCCGAGCTTGGCGTTTTGGCTTTCCCATGAGTTCAAGCTCAAACATTATTTTTAGGCTTGTTATGAGCTCGAGCCAAGCTTGAGCTTTTGACATTTCTTGACTAGCCAAACTTGAATATGTACTACTTGACAAAGCTCGACTCGTTTACAACCCTATGAAATGACTGATGTAACGCAATCTCACATTTGTTATATTAGATTCTACAAAGCGGTCCTTGGTCATTCTAAAAACATAAATCAAAACATTGTTTTTATTAAACATTTGTTTTAGAGAGTGTTATTTCGGGATCACTACCATTATTTTCTTAATCACATGAAACATAATTTATCATGTTCTTGACCGCATTCTCTGTATGAAATATATAAAGTGGAGCGAATGTTGTATGTGGTGGATTTTTTTCTTAAATTTTTTTTAAAAAGTTTGTTACGGTTCAATTTGGTCCACTTTGGTCCGTTTCAGTCCAATTTGGTTACATTCTTAAAAGCAATTTTTAACGATTTTTCGAATTCTTACCAATAAAACTTGTACGGGCCAATTTCTAATAATACTTGTACATGTGAATTTCTAATGATTCTAATGTTGTACAAATACAAATTAATTGACTAGCTCTGGCCTAAGCCTTTCCAAAGACAAGTTAAGGTCCACATTGGGGTAGCAATAGGTGATTTCTAATTATCTGAAACTTACCCACTACCCATCTCATTCAGTATGGGCTTCTTCACAAGTTTGTTTGCATGGGCTTGGGTCTGAGCTTTCAAGAAAAGTTCTGGGCCTGGGTTAAAACTGAAGAATCCAGAGATAAAAAAAAATTAAGAATGGGTGATCACAAAATTCTTGGGAAAGAGGTCTTTCACTTCCAAATTCTCAAAGTTCAAACAGCTTTTTATTTTTCCTTTGTCAAATCCAATTCACGTGAAATAATTCTCAGGCTTGCAGTGCTTGTGCACGTAAGATATTTTTCTTCTGTCATATCCATATTGAAAAGAGAAATAGAGAGGGACCAGAATACAAAATAATTTTGTCTCATGCATATAATAATTTATTTTAGAAAAGTTTTGATACCATTTGTATGGAAAATAAAAAAAATTGTTAAAATATTAATTACTTTTTTTTAATTTTTCATAAAAATTTTCTTTAAATAAATTATTAACCAGTACACTAAAGACACTCGTTAACATTTCCCTTAATTTCAATGCTATAAGCAACCATATTTGGTCCAATAGTGGACCAGCCTAGTTTGACAGATTTTCAATTGGATGTATCATTGTCAAAAGGCATCCCATTCACACCTAATTATAGCCAATTATTCGAACCACTTAACCTCTAACACAAAATTATCATTTCATAACGGTAAGATTTATTTACCTAAGCTACACGGCTACTACACTGGCACGTGAAGAGACATTTAAGCAGCCAAAGACTTGTTATCTAAGACGTTACCAATATTATGGGCATGATACATTCACTTAATTGGCACTTTGGTATATCCGAGTCTTTGTTTCTCTATTGACTTCTAGTTACAATTGTAACAAATTAGTTAGTTTAGAGTCAATGGGGGTACTGTTGCACCTTCCATTTTTGGTGGAGCAAGATTTTTAAATTGAGGGCTCGAGTTTGTGATAATTAGCTTAGCCTCGCCTCACTGGATAGTCTCTTCATTTTTTCTCCCTTATATTTTTGATGAGTTAGGGAGGATATAGATATGGAGGCATAAAAAACATATACAGCATCATATATTTGTTTCCTTAATGTTTTTATTAGTGAGTTATGGAGGATAAAGAGGCACGTACTACACAATGAGGGAGATTATGCAGATCTTGTTAATTATGGATTCAATAGGGTCAATTTCAAAAAAATAAAAAAGAAGGTTAGACTCTTTTGGATTAATTAGCTTAATTAACTAAAATGAAGCAGAATCGGTGAGGATAGCTGTCTCTCTTTTCATTTTTTTTTGGGGGGAAGGGGACTTGTATCATACTCTCTTTATTATATGTTGGTTTATTTATATTTTTCTCAAATTCATGCCGCTCCTCACAATAATAATTTATAAAATTGGAATTATATTATTCAATCTTTCCCTTAAAAAAAATGTTGGTTCCAATTAACTCAAATATTGGTTGTTATTGAATAAAAAACTTGAGTTCAAAATACATTGGTGTATTGGCCTAATAAAAAAGAGAATTATCATAGAATGGAAGATTCATGCACCTACCTAACCACTATAACTAGCCGTAGAGATATTTAATTTTTTCATCACTCCTTATCTTAACCATTACCAATTTACCATAGAGGTGTAGCCGTAGAGATATTTAATTTTTTCATCACTACTTATCTTAACCATTACCAATTTACCATAGAGGTGTAGCTCTAACTTGTAGATCTTGACAAGGATAATACTAAAATTATAATCAGTTTTATTATTAAAGACTTACATTTTTTTTTAATAATTAATATGATCGGCACCACAACAATAATATAATATAATTGGTAACAATTGCTAGAATTTCTCACTTTTTTTTTTTACTGGATTTTTTTAGGGGTGTAAGTGCAACATGAGGACTTCCTAGCTAAGAGGTCCTAGTATTGGGATTTCTTACTTGATGACTATAAGCTCCAACTATCTTCCAATTTCTCTATAAAGCTGAATGGAAGACATAAGAGTAATGTGACACCAATTTTTATAAAATTTGAGTGAGTAATGTGACAACAATTTTCATAAAATTTGAGTGGATAAGTTTTTATTAATTCTCGATTAAGCATATTACAATCTTACGAATATTATTTTATCATTTATCATTCATCGATTGTCATTCATAACTTACCACATTTGACCATCCTAAACTTACTGACAATTGTAAACTATTTTGTAAAAATTGTTGTGATGGACTGATTGTAGACTAAAACCAAAGGGGAGGGAAAGAAGAAGAAGGCCAAATCACGTGGGTCAGCGCCTGCAACAACTCACTCACCTAATTATTATTAGCAGTTTTTGGCATAACCCCAACTAAATTCGTGACCTCCCAAGAAAACATTTCCAACTCATTTTAATTTTTGCCATTCAAAAAAGCCCTCCTAGATTCTGATTCTTATCCCTTGTACTGTTAAATTCACTGCATCTTTTGTAAGCAAACGGATATTAGAATCTTTGGGAGCTAGTCCCAGAAAGGGAGAGAAAAAGCCATGGAAGAATCCTCAGATGAGATTAGAACCCCTCTCAGTAAGTCTCTCTAGCTAGCTTTCTCATTATTTTTCTAGTACTACTAAATACTGTACTCTAATTCCTTTGTTATTGAAATTGAACTTTTTGTTTATTGGGTTTTAGTATCTAAGGATGAGAAAGATGACCCAGTTGCATCTTCATCACAAGCTATGGAACCCAATTCTATATCCGAGGTTAATGAAGTGCAAGAACCGGAGGAGAATTCACCAATCAAACAAGTTGCTCTAACAGTACCAATCACAGACGACCCATCACTTCCAGTTCTCACATTTCGAATGTGGGTCTTAGGAGCTCTCTCATGTATCCTCCTATCTTTTCTCAACCAGTTCTTTTGGTACCGCACTGAGCCATTAACAATCACAGCCATTTCAGCTCAGATAGCTGTGGTCCCTCTTGGCCAATTAATGGCTGCAAAAATCACTGACCGTGTGTTCTTCAAAGGAAAACGTTGGGAATTCACGTTGAATCCTGGTCCTTTCAATGTCAAAGAACATGTTCTTATTACAATTTTTGCTAACTCTGGAGCTGGGACTGTGTATGCCATTCATGTTGTTACTGTGGTCAAGGTTTTTTATAAACAGCAAATCACGTTTTTTGTGTCCCTCCTCGTTATTATAACAACTCAGGTTAGTTTTATTTGTTTTGTTACTTTGGTAGAGTTTGTTTAGGGATATTTTTCTTATGTTTGTTGATTAGGTTTGATGGGTTTTGAATGGTAGGTGTTGGGGTTCGGATGGGCTGGGATATTCAGGAGGTACCTTGTTGAGCCAGCAGCTATGTGGTGGCCTGCGAATTTGGTTCAGGTTTCATTGTTCAGGTAATTTTGACAAGGAAGATTGTGACAAAGGAAGAGTTATTAGCTATATCAAAAAGACTAATCCAAGTTATAATTAAGATTTTTCTTAATTATTTTTGGGAAATATTTAGTACATATGGCTTAATTCACATATAGTATACACTATACACTCTTCAAAAACAAGGAAAATATTGGCTTCAAGTCTTGGTTTCGAACTTCAAAACTGTAACTTAATTTTCATTTTTTTAGGGATTGTATGTACTATATGTGAAAGTGTGTGTAATAGAAAAAAGTATTTGATATCAAATGATACCATGTTAGTGGTATCAAAATTTAAAAAGTGTGAAACATGTCAGGAAAAAGTAACTAACCCACTAATAATTGAATGACATGTGTTAATGGTAGTTATTTTTGTACACATATTTCTTTTTTATTGGATTTTGATACAAATAACTTGGTAACATTTAATACCAAATACTTTTTTTTTTCGTGTAAATACACTACCCATTATTTTCATAATCCAGCTCAATCCTTTAACGAACACCCCGTAGCTAACACATGCCTGTCTAATTTAATTCACATAATCTGAGTATCAAAACATTTATGTGAATATTTCTTAACTTTTGGTTTAAATAAATATGTGTCACCCTTCCGATGGTTATGCTTTCGGTTGGGTGGCCATGCTGGTGGTGAGTGATGATCATGACCGGTTGGTGTCTTAGATTTATTATTATTGTTTTTTCACTTCCCCAAGCTCACTATGTTGGTTATTCAAAGTCAAACATTACTAAAATTACTTCTTGCAGCAAGGGTCTGCTTGAAATAATATAGTAGGACTCATAAATAGTACCAAAAAGTACAGTGAGACTCATACGTTACAGTAAGAAGGCTGTTACAATCATTTTTTATACAAGTGCATGCACATCATGCATTATTGAGTATTTTTTTTTTTGAGAGAGTTTCAACCTATGGCATCTGCTTCTGATGATAGCTCTTTATCATCAGACCAAGACACCAATAAGTTTTTAGTGTAGGCGGGGATTGAACCCCAGATCTCTTATACAACCATTAGAGACTTTTACCAGTTGAGTATTTAATTATTATGTTTATTTTTCTCAAAAGAAAAAAAAAATATTATGTTTGTCAAATTTTTAATTCAAAATCAACAGTACAAATAAAAACGAGCTTATTAGATGATATTTTTCATAATTGACAATAAAATAAGGACAGCGTAGATGAAGGCCTTTATAGGCATGTGTTGCTATGAGATTTATTTGACAATTTGTGATTAGTTTGTTACTTACGTTTTAGTACTGTTTATTTTATTTATATTTTGAGATTAGTATATTGCAAAGAAGACAAGTTGAGATTTGAACCCCACATGCGCGCGCGCACAAGTATATATAGAGTTTTTTGTTTTGCACCATATGTACCTAACTACCTGAAGGTCAAAGGTGCACATACACTCACACCCCCAGACCCCCGAGCCTGGCACTTTTGGATTGAGCATCTTATGTGTTTGGAGCAAATGAATTTGGTCGAAGTTTTCACTTTAATTCACATTAAGGTCGATTTTTTTTTTTAAGACTTTAAATTCATTTTGGCCCAAGTAAACATTCACCACTAAATCCCAATCCTCTACGTCAGCCAAACCAAAGCTGTTTGAAAATTCGTTTCGGGTCCATGATGACGATATCCATCAGTCAAAATGTCAAATATTTAGTGTCCTTGTGAATGAGTTGACTACGTATTTTCAGAAGCTCAGAGTATCTCCACCGGATGCTCTATCCGGGTTTGTTGGCTAAAATTTGAAGAATTTGTGCACTGTTTATACTCTAATAGATTTTTTATAACTCGAAAAAATTTTTAGCTTATGAACAGTAGCCCATCAAGTCTGATGGGCTACTGTACATTAGCAATTGAATTTCTTAGATTAAAATATTATACCAACTACTTATTATATTAATTCTTTCTCTCTCCTCCTGTTTTTTTTTTCTCATTCTCTCCATTGCTTTTTTTTTTTTTTTTTTCTCTCATTCTCTTCGTTGCCGTTGCTTCTTTTTTTTTTTTCTCTCCGTTGCTTTTTTTTTCCTCTCATTCTCTCCGTGGCTTCTTTTTTTCTCTCATTTTCTGCTTAAAAAATTCAAACATCTCAATTAAAAAAAAACAATTCTTTCTCTCTCCTCTCACGGCTACAAACACAACAATTTTTCTCTCAAACATCTCTAAAAACTCAAGCATAATCAAAATACAACTCAAAAACATAATCTTAAAATTAATCAAACCATAACAATAAAAGCTAAAAAAAGAAAAAGAAAAAGAAAAAAAGACACAAGCCATCTACCATCTAAGCTGCATTGGGGAGGAAGACGAGCGGCGGCGGCGGAGCAAAAGGCGTGGCGGCACAAAGAGCGGAGCGAAGGAGCGGCGGAGCTGAGCCATCTAACCCATTTGTTCTTTCTCTCTCTACCTCTTTCTTCGTTTCTTATCACAGAGAGAGCTGGATTAATGTTTTAGAATCAAGTAGAAAAAGGAAAAAAAAAAAGTAGAGAAAGAGAGCTGGAGAAAGAAAGAGAGAGGGAGGTTCTGAAATGAAGTGGAAACTGGAAAGTAGAGAATAAAATGGAGAGGATGGAGATTTCACTTTACTGAGAGAGCTCAAGTGTTTTCAACCTTGTCCCAGACTACTCAATTGGACAATTTTCTTTTCTTCATCTACAAAACATTAGATGAAATTTCCAATTTCCAAATATTAGATGCTATTACTTTGTTTACATAAACAAAGATTGTATTAGTGAACCTTTGGAAAGAAGCCAAATTTTCCTCATAAAAAAAGAGGAAAAAAAGAAAGAAATAATTTAATGCAAAAGAACCATATAATAGCATTAAATTAATCAAACATACTCTGGGTAAGATACATTGCAAACACTACTACAATTTTCATTGCAAATCTTACCCAATCATATAGGAGCCCTTACAAAAGCAATTTGGGCTCTAAGTTAGCCCAGAATATAGATACATAAATCTCCTTATTTCTGGGCTTTGAAAGTAATTAAGCATATTATTTGTTGTTTCAGGGCTCTTCACGAGAAAGAAAAAAGGCCCAAAGGTGGATTAACAAGAACCCAATTCTTTTTAATTGCCTTCATCTGCAGCTTTGCTTACTATGCATTCCCAGGCTACCTCTTTGAAATGTTAACTTCCCTCTCTTGGATTTGCTGGATATTCCCCACTTCTGTCCTAGCCCAACAGCTTGGTTCTGGTCTTTATGGGCTTGGAATTGCCACTGTTGGGCTTGACTGGTCCACTATCTCTGCCTACCTTGGGAGCCCTCTTGCAAGTCCATGGTTTGCCACAGCCAATGTTGCTGCTGGATTTGTTTTTGTAATGTACATTTTGACTCCCATATGTTATTGGCTCAATGTCTACAAGGCCAAAACCTTCCCTATATTTTCTGACGATCTTTTCACCTCAACTGGCCAAGTGTACAATATTTCATCCATCATTGATTCTAGTTTCCACCTTGACCTGGCGGCATATGAACGTGAAGGGCCACTTTATCTCAGCACATTTTTTGCAATGACTTATGGTGTTGGTTTTGCTGCACTTACTGCTACAATTGTACATGTTGCACTATTCCATGGAAGGTACTTAATTCTACCAAGAACATTATGACATTCAAATTTGACATATAATGTACAATATATTATAATGTGACAAGGAATTGGCTCAGGAAGCTAGCGTGTTAACGCTTTAATGCTCATTTTTGTGTGGTGAAATGTAGAGAAATATGGGAGCAAAGCAAATCAAGTTTTCAAGAGAAAACATTGGATATACACACCAAACTAATGAGGAAGTACAAGCAAGTTCCTGAGTGGTGGTTTGTGATCATTCTTATTGGTAACATTGCCTTAACCATATTTGCCTGTGAATATTATAATGAACAGCTTCAACTGCCTTGGTGGGGTGTTTTACTTGCATGTGCAATTGCCATTTTATTCACTCTTCCAATTGGAATCATCACTGCTATTACAAACCAGGTAATTTATTTTCAAACTTTTTGAAATAATTTTTACGTCTTTTTTGAACTTATTTTACAAAAAATTTGACAACTTTTTATGTTGTTCTATTGTCCACCAACAATTTATGATATCTCTAAGCAATTCAGCTTGTTATTTGTTAACTCATCTTAACAAATACAATTTGTTTATTACATACAAGGTCAAATAGTCAATTTTAAATATATTTGCATCAATTAGTTTATGTTCCTAATCTTTTTCTAATGGCAGACACCAGGCTTGAACATCATCACTGAGTATATAATTGGGTATATCTACCCAGGATATCCAGTTGCTAACATGTGTTTCAAGGTTTATGGGTACATAAGTATGACACAAGCTATAACCTTTTTAGAAGACTTCAAGCTAGGTCACTACATGAAAATTCCTCCTAGAACAATGTTCATGGCACAGGTGATCTGTTATACTTAAATCCCTTAAACCTGTTTCCTATAAATCTATTTGGATACATTGTCATTAATAATTTTTTTACCTCTGCCTAATTAGGTTGTTGGAACCCTTATAGCATGCTTCGTGTACTTGGGCACAGCATGGTGGCTAATGGAAACCATCCCTGACATATGTGAGGACACATCCTCTGTATGGACCTGCCCAAGTGATACTGTGTTTTATGATGCATCTGTTATATGGGGTTTGATCGGTCCTCGTAGAATTTTTGGAGACTTGGGAACATACGAGGCAGTAAATTGGTTCTTCCTAGGCGGAGCAATTGCTCCTATTCTTGTGTGGTTGGCAGCTAAAGCCTTTCCTCAACAAGAGTGGATTAGACTCATTAACATGCCAGTCTTGATAGGTGCCACAGGATATATGCCACCAGCTACTGCAGTCAACTACACTACTTGGATTATTGTAGGTTTTCTCTCTGGGTTTGTTGCATATAGATATATGCCGAATTGGTGGCAACGTAACAATTATGTTCTTTCTGGGGCACTTGATGCTGGCCTTGCCTTTATGGGGGTGCTTTTATATTTTTGCTTGGGTTTGGAGGATGTTAGCCTTAGTTGGTGGGGAAATGACCTTGATGGATGTCCCTTGGCTACTTGCCCAACTGCCATAGGTGTTGTGGTTGAAGGTTGTCCAGTTGTCTACTAAAAGAGATGAAAAAGAAACGAAATTGGTTTACATGTGTAATCAAAGTTCCCAGTGGATCTCTTGGGGGCAAGAAAACTCACTTTTCTTCAAATTCACTTTGGATATAACCCTTCTCCCTCTTGAAGAGTTCTTATTAAACTGGGAGGCAGTTGGTAATTGAAAATCAAATGTTATACAAAGGTTAAAGATTTATACCTTTGCATCAAGAAATCCTTAGATTTGGATGACTTTTTAGTATGTTGTGCATGTTGGGGTTTATCCGTGTCTTAACTCAGGAGAGACAAAAAGGAAAATTAATCTTGATTAGGATATCATCGTAAAAATTTATAATTGGACATGAACATTACAAGTGATCTAAGAAGTTAGGATCCTGTGTACCTTCTTAATTGCAAATTCATGCACTACAGAAACTGTATACCTTCTTACCAAGAAAAGAAAAAGAAATTGGAAATTAAAAAAAATGAATATGTTAACGGGTGCCTTAGAGTAATTGTTAATAAATTATATTAGAAAAGTTTTAACACAACTTTTATGAGAAATATAAAAAGTTATTAGAAAAACTGACTGCTTTATTTTTTTTTTCATAAAATGTTTCTAAAAAAAAATTCTTAAACCAATACCCTTAGAGCATTTCTTAATATTTCCCTATAAAAAAAAAATTAATAAAAGCACTCTGCCTATCTTGAGGCATTATTATTTGGGTAGTGTTATTACACAATGAAATCGTATTTTAAACTCACAATTTTAGTTTAAAAAATGGATGTGTAACAGAACATGCATTACTCTCTTCTTTTTTTTTTCTTTTTTTCTTTTTTTATATTGAAGTGGTATTGTCACATCTAATTGCCTATAAAGAAAAGGAAAAAAAAAAATTCACAACAGTGTTGTAAATTTCATTACTTGTACTTCTGTTAAATTGGGGTTATTGCCATAAGAGAGAAAATGTCGCCTTTAAATAATTTTTTCCAACAGAATTATATCGTTTTAAAGCCTTCTGAAAAAATCAGTCTAAAAATATTTAAATTTATATTATTTTAACAATAACCATGAGCATTTTGGCACCTGTGCACATTGAAATTCATACACTACTGGCACTTTCCTTTTTTCCTCTCTTTTTCATTAAATGAAGGTGGGTCAACCACTAAAATTATTATTTTGTTATTAGATAAATACAATAGAATTTCAATTAATAACTTTTTTTTCTATGATAATTGTTCTTTATTGTCATACCCAATATAAAAAGTTATTAGAAAAATTGACTGCTTTATTTTTTTTCCATAAAATATTTTTACAAAAAATTCTTAAACCAATACCCTTAGAGCATTTCTTAATATTTCCCTATAAAAAAAAAAATTAATAAAAGCACTCTGCCTATCTTGAGGCATTATTATTTGGGTAGTGTTATTACACAATGAAATCGTATTTTAAACTCACAATTTTAGTTTAAAAAATGGATGTGTAACATAGCATGCATTACTCTTCTTTTTTTTTTTTTTTTTTTTTTAATATTGAAGTGGTATTGTCACATCTAATTGCCTATAAAGAAAAGGGAAAAAAAAAAAAAAATTCACAACAGTGTTGTAAATTTCATTATATGTACTTCTGTTAAATTGGGGTTATTGCCATAAGAGAGAAATGTCGCCTTTAAATAATATTTTCCTACAGAATTATATCGTTTTAAAGCCTTCTGAAAAAATCAGTCTAAAAATATTTAAATTTATATTATTTTAACAATAACCATGAGCATTTTGGCACCTATGCACATTGAAATTCATACACTACTGGCACTTTCCTTTTTTCCTCTCTTTTTCATAAAATGAAGGTGAGTCGACCACTAAAATTATTATTTTGTTATTAAATAAATACAATAGAATTTCAATTAGTAATTATTTTTTTTCTATGATAATTGTTCTTTATTGTCAGGCCCAATATACTAATTGATTTTTTGGCACAAGCAGAGTTTGAACATCAGATCTCTTATTTAAGGATAAGAAACTTCATCAGTTGAGATAATTAGAACTCACAATTTCTCTCTTTTTGTTTATACACCTGGTTAGTTATTGTCTCATAATCCAGCTAGCTGTGAATATAACAGTCAACAGAGCGAAGAAATCACTTTCAATAATATTTGCCATCCAGTAGAACTTGAAAGTAACATGAAATTAAATAAATTATAGTATAACATAGAACCAAGTCAGCCAAGAACAATGTAGCTGACTTCAATTGTTTTTAGTTTGATCATTTGTTTTTTTGTCTACAAAACTGTTCAAAATAGAACAAAATAGATTCCCTTAAAAAACTAGTTTAACTATGATTCTTTCATAGATGTATCCCCTCCAAATTCTAGAATCAATAAGTTCCAAAATTTGTCCTATTTATTCCCACAAGAGTTTAGATTTAATTTGAAATTTTCTCCTGGTTGTAATTTGATTCTAGACAACTTTAGTATTAAAATAAAGCGAATTCAATACAGGCCCAAATAGATGTGGTAAATTCCAGCTGTTACATTTTAAGCCGACAAATACCTGTAAAAATATAAAACGAACCCATCCAAACAAACAATTGTAATTGCCTCAATATCTCTACAAGACTACAACACAAAGGCAACTTGTGACAAACAGGGCAGCCCAACATAATTTGTGGCCTGAAAAATTTATGTGGGGCCTTTAATATGTAAATATTAATTTTAAAAAATTATTTAATACTAATCAAATCAGTTAATTTGATACATTAAGTATATAATTTGATTAATAATACCAACTAAACTAATATATTAATTTCATATAGAGAATTAAATATTATAATTGAATTATAAATATTAATAGAAAGAAATAAAAATATATTACAATTAAAAAAGATACTTTATATATTTTGGATATATGACAATGCATTATTAAGTAAAGTTGTAATCTAATTTTTATTTTTATATCTTGTTTTTAAGAGAGAGATAGAGAGATAGATATTATTTGGTGTGTGGCTTTGTAGGTTATCAGTTTACAAAAATTAAATTCTCAAACTATTAAGAGAGATTAATCTATAATTGATGATTTAACACATTTACAACATCTTTTTGAAACATTTTAGGGTTTTAATTGGGTTAAGATTCTATTGGTCTCGTACTTTGAGAATCTTAATAGAAATGAAAAAGAAAAATATGCTAATTAAAAGTACTATAAAATGTTCAAAATATAATGTGGCATTTGATAGCGGCTCCAGGATATATTTTTAGGGGGGGTTAATAAAAAGATGCATTTTGGGTAAAAAATGAATTTTGAAGTCTACGTGATTTTTTTATTACAAAGTGCTATATTTACAAAATTTTCATAACACTTTTCTTGTTATTAGTTTTAATTTAAACTCACTACTGAAATTACTTTTTTTTTTTTTTTTCTATCAATAACAACCAATAACATCTATTACTTAAGATTTGTTATGAAAGTTGTAGGGACCAGGTTTGAGGGAGTGGACCTAAGCCCAGTTTCCCCGCAATGAATTTATAGAGAATGGGCTCAAGAACTAGGCCCTAGTGAGGAATGCAACGGCTATGCATGGTTGTGTGTGAGCGCTGGTAGCTTAAACGTGGGTTAGGGTACACAATGAGGTTCCTTAGACAGAATTCACAGAGCTTGAGGTTCTTCTTATTTCTTGTTTTAGAAAGATTACAAGGCTTCAGAGGATATAAACTGCTACAGTATTTCCCTTCCCTCGTTTTTTCCGTCCCCTTTCAAGAGGGACTTCTTGCATTATATATCTCTTTCTCAGTTGATCCTAGCCCTACATTTGTTGGGGAGTGAGGCCATTACTTGAGTGCCTGTCCCATCAGCCACCTTCCCATTCTCTCTGTGGGATGCGGCAACCAAGGTGGCACTGTTGAGGCATCCCCTCCTCATTAATGCGGCCAGGACGTTAGTTGAGGGCATTTAATGTGGAAGTGACAGTTCGTCCCAAACTTGCTCCTCCACCATGCTTCTATTGCTGATATGCGGTACCTGCTCCCTGCCCTTCGAATGATCAGGAGGGCTCCTTTGGTGACGTGTGGCCGGTTTATATTATGGCGTCGGATTTTCGAGGATGGAGACATCCTCGGTGTGCCTTATTAGGCCCCTGGGCTTACTGCTTCCATCCTCGGACCAAGAAGATCTCCTCGGCTTGGGCCTTGGGCCTGGTTCGAAGTGGGCCGGGGTTGCCTGACTATTTCTTGGCCCCACAATAGCCCCTCAAAATCTTGCTGTCCGCATCCTCGGGCGGAAAGGAGGATTTTGATATCTTCGGACCTGCTCCACGTCCAATCGAGTCTTGTCCTTTGTCAGCACTGGAGCCTTTTCGTCTGCCCAAGGTGCGTTACTGGCGCTTCGGCGTGCGCAACGTGTCCTACATTAAATTCGGGCGGCTTTGTGCTCCCCACGTTCAACGGGCAGATGGCAATCAAATGGTCGTGATGCGCCTAACATTTATGGGCGGGAAAACTCGCGCGGCTCTTCCATCCAGGGTATAAATACCCGTTCGAACCGTTTTCACCTTTTTCCATTCACAATCAAGAGCTCTTGCGTCTTCATTCAGAGTTCAGCCAAATTTCCACCATCTCCAGCATAAAAAGCCTGTCCGAGGAGCTTTTCCTCGTTCCTGTAAGTCGCTCTATCTCTCTCCGAGCTTTTCATCTCTCTGCTCTTCCTTCTCTTTTATCTGCTCTTTCTTTAGCTCTCTTAGGCGTCATTTGGGATGGGTAGACTTAAGAAGTATGTCTTCACTGAGGAGGCGATGGAGAAATTCATCGCCGATTATAAGATACCGGCCAACGTGGGCTTGAGGTATTGTGAGGAGGGGGAGTGGGAATTCCGGAGGCAGGAAGGCGAGGTGGTGATTCCCATCATCGCCTTCCTTGAAGGAGGGATGAGGATCCCTATGGGGCCGGTGACGAGGGGTTACCTGTCATATTTTCGGTTAACCCCCACCTAGTGCGCCTCCAACATGTTTAGAATCCTGGGTAGCGTGGATGCTCTGAACGAGAAGATGGGGCTAAGGTTGACCCATCATGACGTGAACTACTGCTACAATCTTTAACACCTGAAGAACAAGTCCTATTATATGAGGACGAGGGACGACAGGGTCCGGCTTATCCAGTGCCTCCCTAAGTCCAACAAGGGGATGAATGAGGACTTTCTCATCGTGTCCGGAGTGTGGCACGATGGCATCCATTGCCCGACGACAGAGGGGACACCAGGTGGGGTAGTAGGAGTAGAAGGGGGTTCAAAGACTCTAACTTGTTTCATGCGTCATTTCTTTTCGTATTGTTTTGGTTGCTAATCACGAATGCGTTTTATTTTTGCAGATCCGCAAGCCTTCGCGCCCCGCTACAATTTGATCAACAGGGAAGACTTGCAGAAAGTGCTCAGGTCTGCGGATTTTGAAAACGAAGCAGATCACCAAGTCAGAGCCGCTCACAAGATCTTGGGGTACATGCTGCTCCAAAAGTCATTTGCGGCCCCAAAGCACGTGATCAAAGCAAATGATCCTCGGCTACAGAAAATAGCAGTGACCGAGGACGGGTTCGAGTTTCCCAAAGGTCTCTCTACTTCAGAAGGCGTCACGGTAGCAGTCCCCTCTTCCTCCTGTACATTCTCAGAGGCCGCGGAAGAGAACATAGAGAGGGAAGGGGAAGCTGCAGATCTCGGTCCTGGAGGGGACGATTTTGACGTTTTTGAGCAGATTCATCAGTCCGAGGACCTTTCTGGAGCCTTGGGGGATCCTCGTCTGACCGAAGCAAGCCTCTCAGCGTCAGAGACACCTTCTCGGCTTGCGATGGGCTACAAGAAGAAAAACCAGCCTAGTCTGCTCAAGCTGATCGAAGAGCAACCGGGGAAGTCTAAGCCGAAGCTCCCACCCCCTTCTCCAAAGAATCGTCCTCCCCAGACTAGGTCGGCCTCGACTCAATCTAAGCTTCCTCCTCCTCCGCCTCGGGCGGATCCGCCTTCCAGGCACGAGCCTGCTGATCCTAAGCAGAAGAAGGACAAAGGCAAGAGGCCCATCGAGGACAGATCAGGACCCACTTGGGAGGGGGACGACTCTCGGCGGCCTTCAAAGCAACTGAGGATAGGCTCCAGATCTCAAGATAAGCATGTGGATGCCCCGCCCGAGGTCCAGGCATGGCTGCCTGCCCTAATGCTTCATGGGGCACCTCTGAGGGATGACTCCTCTCTTAGGGATTTTAGAGAGGGCGAAGGCGCATACGTGGCCGACGCGGTGGAGAGATGTCTGCTACTTCCCACGGACATGGAGCAGCTGGGGACCATGAAGAGCAGGGAGGTCTTCCTCAGCCTCAAGCGTTACTTGGGGATGGTAAGGCTCACAATACTTGTGTCTTTTCTCGTTTTAGCTGTTTTCTGCCTTACTTTCTCCCCTTTTTTTTAGCTCGGCTTATGATTGTGTACCCGTTTTGTTTGGCAGGCCGTCCAGGCCACCTTCAGGCTGGAGGAGGCAGCTCACGACCACGGAAAGGCCATGGAAGAAGAGCGCGAGAAGCGCTTGGAGGCCACTCAGACTCTCAAGAACTCCGATGAGGACCTTGCCAAGGTCAGGCTGGAGTTGAAGGCTGTAACCCAGGCTCGGGACAGCGCAGTGGCGGGCCTTGAGGGTGCACAGAGGCAGGCCAAGACCCAGACGAAGCGTTTGAGTGAGGCAGAGGAGCAGCTGAAGATCGCAAAGGAGCTGATTGCAGATCTGACGAGGAAGGAGGCTGCTGCCGAGGAGGCAAGAAAAGTGGCTGAGTTTGCTAGGGACAAAGCTGTGAGGGCCAAGCTCGAGGCAAAGCAGGGTAGGGAGGAGGCCTGGACCACCAAGGAAGAAGCTGAGGAGGCTGCCTATGCTGCCGGGGCAACTGAGACAGCAGCTGCCTACAAATCCCAAGTCCTAGGGGTATGTAGGCGCTACTGTTTCGAAACCTGGATGGAAGCCCTTAGGCAAGCTGGTGTGGAAGCCTCTTCTGTCCTGTGGAAGGATGAGAGCGTGTTCTACCCTTCTTCCATCCGCGAGGTTGCCCCGGACGGCCCCGATGGCCCTGAGGCCGAGGAGGCTGCTGTGGAAACTGCTGCTACTCCAGGCGGGGGGGCCTCGGATGCTGGGGCCACTGGTGAGCTAGTCCAAGGGAGCAACCCTCCCCTGGTGGTTGAAGTGAGCGATGGCTCTAACGAGGACGCACCTCAGCAGGTTGCAGGGCCATCCCCTGATGTCCAGGTTTCTTCTGCTGAGGGGGTTGCTATTTCTGCCATACCTCTGCAGGCCATCCCACTCAGCCAGAGCTCAGAGGACCCTGGAGCTGCCTTGGCCCAACAACTCACAGGAGCCAGCAATTGAGTAGAAGGAGTAGGTTTCTTGGCGCCTCTACCTGCTTCACTTTACTTTTTGCGCACAGCCCCCTTTTCTTTTTTTTTTTTGTAATGTAATTCGTATCGTGTAATTCTTTTTGGACTTAATGAAATGCGAGCTTTGTTTCTTTTTCTACTCGTTGTGGTTGTTTGCTTACTTGCACGCTATCCGCTTTTTCTTTACTTGTACGATTTTAACTTCCATTGCGTCTCAGCCAGTCGCGGCATCAATTATTATAACGAGGGCATGTGCGCTTGAGTGGACCCTTCGTTTCCTAAGGGCCAGG
This sequence comes from Quercus ilex subsp. ballota, assembly GCA_032727855.1. Lineage (NCBI taxonomy): Eukaryota > Viridiplantae > Streptophyta > Magnoliopsida > Fagales > Fagaceae > Quercus > Quercus ilex. The sequence goes on from CM064909.1 coordinate 32,910,807, forward strand.
TAGAAAAGTTTTTGAGTAGATACTTAGGATCCCTTTGAAGTAGTTTGTTTCCCCATAGGCCTGAGTCCGAGGATCATGCAGAGCCTTGGTTCTGCCCAACACTTAGGCTTTTGAAGTAGTTAGTTTCCCCATAGGCCTGAGTCCGAGGACCATGCAGTGCCTTGGCTCTGTCTAACACTTGGTATTTTGAAGTAGTTAGTTTCCCCATAGGCCTGAGTCCGAGGACCATGCAGTGCCTTGATTCTGTCTAACACTTAGTATTTTGAAGTAGTTAGTTTCCCCATAGGCCTGAGTCCGAGGACCATGCAGTGCCTTGGTTCTGTCTAACACTTGGTATTTTGAAGTAGTTAGTTTCCCCATAGGCCTGAGTCCGAGGACCATGCAGTGCCTTGGTTCTGTCTAACACTTGGTATTTTGAAGTAGTTAGTTTCCTTATAGGCCTGAGTCCGAGGATCATGCAGTGCCTTGGTTCTGTCTAACACTTAGTATTTTGAAGTAGTTAGTTTCCCTATAAGCCTGAGTCCAAGGACCATGCAGTGCCTTGGTTCTGTCTAACACTTGGTATTTTGAAGTAGTTAGTTTCCCCATAGGCCTAAGTCCGAGGACCATGCAGTGCCTTGGTTCTGTCTAACACTTGGTATTTTGAAGTAGTTAGTTTCCCCATAGGCCTGAGTCCGAGGACCATGTAGTGCCTTGGTTCTGTCTAACACTTAGGTTGGCCGTCCGGACGCGTAATCCCAAGTTGAAACAGGCTAAGAATCGGAATTCAAAAAGAAACTACTTCATTAATAATAATACCTTTTCAGGTTATTTACATTCCAGGGGCGGGGTACAGGTTTTTCGTCTAGATCTTCTAAATAGTATGCACCTATTCCTGCTACTGAGGTAATCCGGTAGGGCCCTTCCCAGTTGTGTCCCAACTTTCCCTAGGACGGGTTCTTGGCAGCCCCGACGACTTTTCTCAGCACCAGGTCCCCCGGTGCCAGTGGCCTGAGTTTCACGTTGGTGTCATACCCTTGCTTGAGCTTTTGCTGGTAATAGGCCAGCTGGATCATTGCTCGTTCCCTTCGTTCGTCCACCAAGTCCAGGCTTCTTCCCAGCAGTTCATCATTGCTGCCGGGAGTGAAAGAGCTCGTTCGCAGCGTCCGAAAATTCGTTTCCAGGGGGATCACCGCCTCGGCGCCATAAGTCATGGCAAAAGGTGTTTCCCCTGTTGACCGCCGAGGGGTAGTCCGGTACGTCCATAGGACGTGGGGCAGCTCCTCAACCCATCTTCCCTTGGCGTTGTCCAGCCTCTTCTTAAGCCCGTTGACGATAACCTTGTTGACGGCTTCTGCCTGTCTGTTTCCCTGAGGATAGGCAGGCGTCGAATACCTGTTAGGGATCCCAAGTTCGCAGCAGTACCTCCTGAAGGCCTTACTGTCGAATTGGAGCCCATTATCCGAGATGAGGGTGTGAGGGACCCCAAATCGCGTAACTATGTTTCTCCAAAGGAATTTCTTGGCGTCCGCGTCCCTAATGTTGGCCAGGGGCTCGGCCTCGACCCATTTCGTGAAGTAGTCCGTGGCCACCAGCAGATACCTCTTATTCCCTGGCGCTTTCGGGAAGGGACCTACAATGTCCAAGCCCTATTGGGCGAACGGCCAGGGACTGGACAAGGGATTGAGGACCCCTACTGGCTGGTGAATGTTCGGGGCGAATCTCTGGCATTGGTCACACCTCTTGACATATTCCAAGGCCTCCTGTTGCATTCCCGGCCACCAATATCCTTGCGTGATGGCTTGGTGTGACAGGGATCTCCCTCCTGTATGACTCCCACAGATTCCTTCGTGCAGCTCTTCGAGCAGTAACTCTGCTGCCTCGGGGTGGACGCACAGTAGGTATGGCCCAGAGTAGGAGCGTCTGTATAGTCGAAGATCCTCGGATAGCCAGAACCGAGGAGCTTTCCTCCGTACTTTCTCAGCTTCTGTCTTATCTTCGGGCAGGATATCATCTTTGAGGAATTTCACTATGGGATCCATCCAGCTGGGACCCACTTCAATCTGATTGACGGTGACCGGCCCCCTTGCCATTTCGTTCGCTCTTTCTAGGTGCTCCACAAGTATGATCCGGGGCAGGCCCTCCGCCGAGGACGTTGCGAGTGTGGCTAGTGAGTCGGCATGGCTGTTCCTACTCCGGGGAATATGAGACAGGCTAAAGAGGTCGAACTCCGATTGCGAGCGCTGGACCTGGCTCAGGTATTCTTGCATTCTCGGATCTCTGGCTTCCATTTCTCCATTTACCTGTCCTACCACCAATCTCGAGTCTGAGAACGCCTCTATCGATCTTCCTCCCATCTTCCGTACCATGACCATCCCTTGAAGCAACGCCTCATACTCGGCCTCGTTGTTTGTGGCTGAGAATCCGAGCCTCAGGGACTTCTCGATGACGTGATCCTCGGGGGATACTAATACTAGCCCCACTCCGGACCCCCTCTGGTTCGCCGCGCCGTCAACATATACTTTCCAGTATGGTGACCCTGGGATGGAGACTGCCCCAACTGACTTCTTATCCGAGCTCTCTTCCCCGGGGACTGCTTCCACAGTGGGTTCGGCGAATTCGGCCGTCAAATCTGCCAGGACCTGTCCTTTTATGGAAGTCCGGGGCATATACTTGATATCAAAGGCCCTAAGGATTGTGTTCCACTTTGCGATTCTCCCGGTGTAATCAGCGGTCCGAAGTACAGACTTCAGGGGCAGTCTAGTTAGGACGACCACCGTGTGAGCTTGGAAGTAGTGAGGTAGCTTTCTCGTGGCGTGGACCACAGCCAGTATGGCCTTCTCCAGGGGCAGGTACTTGACCTCCGCTTCATATAGCGATTTGCTGACATAATAAACTGGCTTCTGAACGCCACTGTCATCCCGTATCAGTACTAAGCTCACCGCGTGGGGCACCACAGCAAGGTATGCGTACAAGACCTCATCGGCGTTAGGATTGGAAATGATAGGCGGCCGGGATAGGTACTCCTTGAGTTGTTGGAAAGCTACAACACAGTCTTCGGACCACTCAAATCCTTTCCACTTGTTGATCAGGAGGTAGAAGGGCCTGCACCTGTCAGCCGATCGGGAAATGAATCTGTTTAAAGCCGCGATCATCCCAGTAAGCTTCTGGACCTCCTTGGGGTTCTGCGGAGGCTTCAGATCATGAATAGCCTTGATTTGGTCAGGGTCAACTTCGATTCCCCTATGGGTGATCATGTACCCAAGGAACTTGCCTGAGCCCACCCCAAACGAGCACTTTGAGGCATTTAGGCGCAGCTGGTGCTTCCTCAAGACGTCAAACGTGCGGCCGAGGTCCCCCAGATGTTCGGATACCACTTTACTCTTTACCACCATATCGTCAACATAGACCTCAATGCTCTTACCCAGCATCGGCTCGAACATCCTCGTCATCATCCTTTGATAGGTGGATCCCGCGTTCTTCAGACCAAAAGGCATTACTTTGTAGTGGTAATTCCCGATGGGTGTCACAAAGGCGGTTTTCTCCTGGTCTTCCAGGGCCAGTGGTATCTGATGATAGCCTTGAAAGGCGTCCAGGAAGCTCATTCGAGGATGGCCTGTGGTCGCATCTACCAGCTGGTCGATCCGAGGCATGGGGAACGGGTCTTTTGGGCATGCCCTATTTAGGTCGATGAAATCCACACAGACCCTCAATTTTCCGCTCTTCTTCCTGACCACCACAGTATTGTCTAGCCATTCGGGATAGAAAACCTCTTTGATAGCCCTAGCGCGCTTGAGCTTATTCACCTCTTCCCTTATGGCGTCAGCGTGCTCCCTCGATGGGCGTCGGGGCGGCTGCTTCTTGGGCACTATGGATGGACTAACGTTGAGATGGTGACAGATGAAAGACGGGTCAATCCCTGGTGCGTCGCAGGGGTCCCATGCAAATACATCGATATTGCTTCGAAGGAACTCGACCAACTCCTCTTGTTCGGCGGGAGGGAGCCGAGCCCCGACCCAGAAGAACTTCTCGGGATCGTCACCGATTACCACTTTCTCCAAGTCTTCACACTTGGCCCCTTCGGCAGCTACGTTAGGGTGCGCTACCATGGTCTTTGACTGCTATAAATCCTCTTCGGTAGTGGCCGAGGGCTGTGCGTCAAGTCGGCATGATATGGCAGCCACCATGCATTGCCTCGTTGCGGGCTGGCAACCACGGATTTCTAGGACCTGGTCCCCCGATGGGAATTTCACCTTCTGGTGCAAGGAGGAGGCTACGCCCCCTAAAGTGTGGAGCCAGGGTCTTCCTACGATGGCCGTGTAGGGGGAGTATGTGTCCACCACTATGAAGTTCACCTCTACCACTTCTGGGCCGGTTTGTATGGGCAGCCTGATCATGCCCCTCAGGGTGACGAGCTTCCCGTCGAAACTCATTAGGGGAGAGGCATATGGTGTCAAGTCCTCCGGTTTTAACCCTAGCCCCTTGTAGAGGTCCGGGTACATGACCTCTGCTGCGCTGCCGCCGTCTACCATCACTCTCTTCACGTCGTAGCCCCCAATTCTAAGGGTGACCACCAGAGCATCGTCGTGGGGCTGGGTGGTCCCAATTTTGTCCTCCTCTGAGAAGCTCAAAGGAGGGCAAGAACTCCTTCTAGCCCTTTTCGGCCCTGCCTGGGGCTCCTCAGCTTGCGGTTGGGCCACAGACAACACTCGCGAAGGGCGCATGCCCGTTCTCCCCGGTGCCGCCAGGATTACGTTGATTGTGCCAGCGGGTTGCCCCATAGCGGTGTCCCTCCGAGGCTCTTGATACATTTGGCCCTGACGATTGTCGGGGTTGAGCAGCAGGTGCTTCAGCTTTCCTTCTCGGACTAACTGGTCCAGGTAGTTCCGGAGGTTCCTGCAGTCTTCCGTGGTATGCCCGTGGTCTTGGTGGTATTGGCAGTAACGGTTCCGATTGCGCCTCTCAGGCTCTCCAGCCATCTTATTCGGCCACCTGAAATACGGCTCGTCCTTTATCCTCTCCAGCACCCTATGCACAGGTTCTCGGAATACGGCGTTGACGGGTTGAGCATTGGTCGCTCCAGATTCTCCTTCGAAATCCCTCCTCGGGCGGGCGTTGTTATACCGGTCCGACCTGAAATCCCTTCTCTTTTAAGGGATGACCTTATCCTTCCCCTTGCCTTGCAGCATATTGTAAAGTTGTGATTTACAACTATGTGTTTTGTTGGCTTTTATTCCGTGCCAAATTTGATTGTAATTACTATCAATTGTTTATACCCTGTATTTGTTGTGGGAATTGTTGTAAGGGGTGTGTGATAGAGAGTGTATGAAGACTCAAGCAATTTGGAAGCTGATGGAATCTCGCGGGTATCTCGCGACTAAGCTTCCCGCGAAGTGAAGCATGTGCCCTGCACATGCTGGAATGCGAAGAGTCATGATAGATGGAGACAGCTGTCTCTCGCGAGTATCTCGCGGGTAAGGCCTTCCCTCGAGACACCCGCGAGACATGCTGTTCTGCCAGCCTGTACTGACTGACTCACACATTTTGCACCTATCCTATATAAACCCCCATTACCCACAAATGTTGAGGAATGCTTCAGAGAGAAAACCCTGGCCAAACACATTTGTAATTAGAGATTGTCATCCCCACCTTTCTCTATACACTTGCTTGTGGTATCTCCTCAACCCTTCCCTCTCCATTTCCACACCATTGAGAGGTTGATAGCCCAAACACTTACCACACCTTTTGAGAGTGTTGTGTGACGTTTTGGTGCTGCTGGGAAGCATTGGAAGAAGCCTGGAATGGCAGATGCAACATGGAGCTTGTTGCGGGATCAGAAGAACTAAGACAAGACACGGTTCCGAGAAGCCTTGTTGGAGTAGGAGCTTGGAGGGCTTAGGTACATCGGGTAGATTAGGCTTGGAGGGTCTCTTGCTTACTCATGTATCCCAACTGATTGTCTAGTGGATCGATTTCCGCTTGGAGGGCGGCAGAGAGGTTTTTCGCCGAGTTCTTCGGTTTCCTCTTCGAAAACACGTCTTGGTGTTTTCTGTGTTTGCATCCCTCTTCCCTACTCTTTTATATTCCATTACACTGCTGTGTTGTTTAGTTTATGGATTAGAGTAGCTATATTGTTCATCCGCTCGCTTTTACACTATTCCGCACTTTATATTAAAGTTGTGTAAAATCTATCGAGCCGTAATTTTAATCGGGGGTCTAAACAGCTCTTGTGTTTTTCAACACGTTTTCGAGCTTTCACATATCTTCCTCCACCCGCTTGTATTTGTCAATCCGATCCATCAGTTGCCGCACGCTGGTGGCGGGCTTTCCGGTCAAGGACTTCCTCAGGCCGTGCCCCATTGGTAGCCCATTCTGGAATGTACTAATGGCGACGGCGTCATACTTGCCGTCCAGCTCATTGTAGATCTCCCAGTACTTGTCCGAGTAGGCCTTGAGGGTCTCTCCGTCACGCATAGATAGGGACAGGAGTGCACTCATGGGCCGAGGAGGCATGCTGTTCGTGACAAAGTGGGAACCAAAGGCCTGGGTCAGCTGTCTGTACGAGTCTATGGAATTCGTCCTCAGACCGTTGAACCACCTCATCGCCACAAGTCCCAAGCTGGATGGGAAGACCTTGCACATCAGCGCCTCGTTTTTGGAGTGGACAGCCATCCTCTGGTTGAACTGGCTCACATGCTCCACGGGATCTGTTTTGCCGTTATAAGCAATGAAAGTTGGCTACTGGAACCGCCGAGGAAGCTCTGCTTCCTCTATACGGCGCGTAAAGGGCGACCTGGAGAGCTGATCCAGCGCTTTGCTCATGGCGTCACTTCCTCCGCCCCTGGAGGTTCGGTCGGCGCGCCTACACCTCTGGTAGCGTTCCTCCTCATGGGAGAAAGTCTCGCTGGGGGGCGTTCTTGACCTTTGCCTGTATTCGTCGTCAGAGGGCAAGTCGGGGCTGGGTTCAGACTGTCTCCATTGCGCACGGCGCAGCTTCTTCTTCAGATCATCTATCTCGCGCTGCATGGCCACCTTATCATCCTTTCCCTGGGGAGCGCGGCTATGGGCCTCTTCCGATTGTGTGGCCTGGCCATCGTCACGCTTTTGGGCTTGGTTTTCGCTCGCTGTTGAAGTATGCGCGCTTCCTTCTTGAAATCGCCCATTGTCATTCTGATCACCCCCGGGGTCGCCATAGTCGCCCTGATGCCGTGGCTTCGCCGGTTCAGGTCAATTGGGAGTTCTTTGGTAAGGGTCCGATCCTACCATGCTTGGCTGTTGTCCTTGCTAACGCACAAGTTCTTCCCACAAACGGCGCCAATTGTAGGGACCAGGTTTGAGGGAGTGGACCCAAGCTCAGTTTCCCCGCAATGAATTTATAGAGAATGGGCTCAAGAACTAGGCCCTAGTGAGGAATGCAACGGCTATGCATGGTTGTGTGTGAGCGCTGGTAGCTTAAACGTGGGTTAGGGTACACAATGAGGTTCCTTAGACAGAATTCACAGAGCTTGAGGTTCTTCTTATTTCTTTTTTTAGAAAGATTACAAGGCTTCAGAGGATATAAACTGCTACAGTATTTCCCTTCCCTCGTTTTTTCCGTCCCCTTTCAAGAGGGACTTCTTGCATTATATATCTCTTTCTCAGTTGATCCTAGCCCTACATTTGTTGGGGAGTGAGACCATTACTTGAGTGCCTGTCCCATCAGCCACCTTCCCATTCTCTCTGTGGGATGCGGCAACCAAGGTGGCACTGTTGAGGCGTCCCCTCCTCATTAATGCGGCCAGGACGTTAGTTGAGGGCATTTAATGTGGAGGTGACAGTTCGTCCCGAACTTGCTCCTCCACCATGCTTCTATTGCTGATATGCGATACCTGCTTCTTGCCCTTCGAATGATCAGGAGGGCTCCCTTGGTGACGTGTGGCCGGTTTATATTATGGCGTCGGATTTCCGAGGATGTCTCCTTATTGGGCCCCTAGGCTTACTGCTTCCATCCTCGGACCAAGAAGGTCTCCTCGGCTTAGGCTTTGGGCCTGGTTCGAAGTGGGCCGGGGTTGCCTGACTATTTCTTGGCCTCACAAAAGTATTATGAACATAGCGTTTTTCATATAAACTAAAACTATAAGTTTAATGTATATTGTTTATTAATACAATTTTTTTATAATAGTTTATTAATATAATAAAGATACTAATTATTGTTGCTAAGATTAAATCTTGAAAATCATTTATTGTTTCTAAATACTATAAACATATGAATTATTGTTGTTAAGTAAACTCCAAGCGAGATCTAAATACAATAAACTTTTATGTATTAGTTTATTTCAAATTTTTAAGATCTAAATGATTTTTTTTTTTTTTTAATTTAAGAAGAATAAATTTATACTTTTGTTGTTAGGCTTACTGTTTCTCCCATATTTTAGGAAAACTTGGTTTGATATTGAGCTTTTTTTTTTTTTTTTTTAAAGACCAAAATATTGTCAAGATAATTATAATCAAGTTCATTTCAACTAGGCTTTAAAAAAAATTAGGTCTAGGTGGTTCAAAATTTTATTTTAAGAGGGTTAAAAAAATAAATTATAAAATTATAAATAAATTTTTTCTTTTTTTGGCCAGTTCAAGGGGTTCATTTGAACCCCCTGAACTGTTCCTAGAGATGCCCATAGTGGCATTGACTCTCATTGATGAACTCCATTAATTTAACTAATGAATGTTTATATCACTTTTTTGTGACTAATAACATGACAATTTGTAAGCCAATAGTAAAATTTATAGTATCTTTAACATTACTAATATATAAAAAAAAAAAAAAAAAGTACAAAGTACAATCTTTAAAAAATATACATAATTTTATAAAAATTTGGTCATTTAACTGTGGAAAGTGGGTCTTTTTCTCCAAGAGAAATTTTGTTTTTTGGCGGGGCTTAGGCCTAGGACTTGGACTGGCCGTGGCTACAACTAGTATGCATAACTAATAAAATTCTTTTGCATTGAGCAGATTCATATGGCTCATATTGTTAAATTCTTTTGCATCCTTAATTAGTAAGCAGCTGATTCCTTTTAGGGAATCTTGCTTTTGTCTATAATAAGTACACCCAGTATGTGCACTCATTATTTTTCTTGTTCATTTTTTGATCTTTTTTTTTTGCTGAGAAGGGGGAGTATTTTTCTTGTTCTATAATATTATTGTTGAAGTTCCTTGTTATCAACGTTGTTGTATATTTCCTTGTTATCAACGTTGTGTATTCTTTTGCCTTTTCTTTACTGGGTTCACTATGTAAGACGATGAATAATGAGTGCACAAGACAATGTTGATAAAAAGCATGTTATTTTTTAACCCTCTTAAAATTTATAATTTTATAATTTTATAATTTTTTGAGTAAAAAAATTTAGGTCTGTGATTGTCTTGGCAAACTAATGGCTACAACAATCACAGACCCCATAAAAAAATTATAAATTTTTTGAGTACATACACGGTCTGTGATTGTTGTAGCCATTAGTTTGCCAAGACGATCACAGACCGTGTGTTCTTCATGGGGACTCGCTTGGAATTCACGTTGAACCCTGGTCCTTTCAATGTCAAAGAACATGTTCTTATTACAATCTTTGCAAACGCAGGAGCTGGGACTGTCTATGCCATTTTAATTGTTACTTCAGTCAAGGTTTTCTATCATAAGCACATCACGTTCTTTGTGTCCTTCCTAGTTGTCACTACAACACAGGTTAATTTGTTTTTCTTATTATTCAGTCCTTTGGCAAAGTACGGTTTCAAACATTGTTTGAAGTTATATTTTTTAATATAATTTATTAAAAAAATTCTTATAACTAAAACTACATACAACCACCATATAATAAGTTATCCATATAATAAGGGAGTAGGATAATTTTAAAATTTTTGAAGACTTTTTCCTCTTTTATTAATTTACTTTGGGAACCTTTTTAAGTTAAAAGTTCAATTTTCTTATGTTTAGTTTTTAGAGGTTTGATGGATTTTGATTTTTGAATATTAGGTATTAGGGTTTGGATGGGCTGGGATATACAGGAGGTACCTGGTGGAACCTGCGGCAATGCGGTGGCCAGTGAATTTGGTTCAAGTTTCACTGTTCATGGTAATTTCACTAATTTTGATAGTAAATGTGCATATTATTATTAAACTAGAATGTACCTTGTGTTTACACACGGGAATGGTGAATTATAGTGGTGCTATTGATGTTAGTTTGGGTTATTAAACATATAAGAGATTAATTCGATCAGGAAATTTGGAGGCAATAAAATGATTTTTCCTTACAATTTTCATGATATTAGTTATGCCAATTTTCTCATTACACTGTTATGACGTATATAATTTTGAAAATCATTATTGAATACTACATATACAATATCAATTCACAATCATTGTCCATGAAATTCTACTAAGTACAACACAAAATAAAAAAATAAATTGGTTCAATAATATCTCCTAAATTGAATGGGGATAGATGGATGGGACTATTCAACTTAATTACAGTTTATTATGTCCAAGATCTTCGTATTTGAATAGAAATAGTATAAAAAAATATATGCTCATTAACTCAGAGAAAAAACAAAAGCAAAAATCTAAAAAATTTAATTGGTATAAAAAGCTAATAAAAGAAAAATCAAATTTTGATTCTAATTGAATTTTATTTAAGCTTTGGTTTTATGTGTGTGTGTGTGTTACCTAGTTAGTTGTGGGGCCAGCAAGTCTTACGGCCCAGCCCACTTCGTTTCTGGTCCGAAGACTCGAGCCGAGGATGCACCCAAAACCCGAGGAGGAAAACAAGGAGCCCAGGAGCCCAACTTGACACGCCGAGGATGGCCCTGTCCTCGGGCGTCCGATACCTTCAGACAACCAGCAACGCACTTAAGGGAACCTTCCTGACCACGCCAAGAACAGAGAGGCAATACCACGCGCCAGCAATGGAAGCCAGGAAGAGGAATAAGCTCATGACAAACTGTCACCTCCGCATTTAGTACACCTGACTACCGCCCTGGCCGCATTAATGAGGAAAGGACTCCGCACCAATGCCACCTTGGTTGCCACGACTCCCAAAGAGAATGAGAAGGCGGCTGATGGGACAAACACCTGAGTAATGTCCTGATCGCTCAACAAGTGTAGGGCTAGGATTGGTTGGGTAAAGGGTATATAATGTAAGGGAATCCCCCCTGAGGAGGGGGGAAGGGAAAGAAAGCCTCCCCGGCCATGGGCCGAGGAGCATCCCCTAGTTGTAAACTGTTCTAAGTATTTTTTCAATAAAAGAGAAAGGAGTTCATGCTTCGTGAACGCCGGCCAGCGCCTAAACCTTCGATCCACTCTCTACAAATTCATTGTTCTGGGTTCGTTGGGCCTTTGACCCATATCCTTTGGGCTTGGGCAACAAAAACAGACTCTACAATTGGCGCCGTCTGTGGGAAGGGAAAGAAAGCCTCCCCGGCCATGGGCCGAGGAGCATCCCCCAGTTGTAAACTGTTCTAAGTATTTTTTCAATAAAAGAGAAAGGAGTTCATGCTTCGTGAACGCCGGCCAACGCCTAAACCTTCGATCCACTCTCTACAAATTCATTGTTCTGGGTTCGTTGGGCCTTTGACCCATATCCTTTGGGCTTGGGCAACAAAAACAGACCCTACAATTGGCGCCGTCTGTGGGGAGGATTAATGTGCCGGCCAGCGCAACAGGCGACTGTTCTAAATAACCATTCTACGGAAGATCGGTGGTGATGCAAAAAGAAAAAAAAAAAAAAAGAACTACCAAACAAACACTGCAGAAAGACAAAAGCTCGAGACAGAAGATTCAACAGCAAAGAAAGAAAGCTTGATATTATTTCATAAAAAGAAAAGTTACAAATTACAATCAGAGGCTCAGGCAGGCGTGTTTTAAAACTGTTCCTACCAGCTAGTCCTACAATCAGAGGCCCAGGCGGACCCGTCCTAAAACTAGCTAGAGGGAAGTGTCAACCCGTACCCTTACTGGCATCAAGAGAATGGGAGAACTTGACAGTAAGCGGGCGGAAGGGGGCTGAGGCTGGCTTGTTTCAAGGCCACCAACAACTCCTTCCTCGGAGCGGCGGAGCTTGAACAAAGCGAGGAGCAGATGCAGGGCCTCCGGGACGCCCTCCCCCGTGATGTTCCCTTGATTTTCTCCAACCCCAACGAGCGTTGGCCGTTGGAGACGGCAACACTCGAGCACCGCCCCTGATGTGAGTTCGCATGTCTCCTCCGTCAGGGGTGCGCTCCGAGGAGAGACGTTAGGTACTTCAACGACATCCTTCCGGGCCACCGTGCATGGCGCCATCGGGGTTACGCCTAGACTCCGCCGCACCGAAAGCCCAGTGGGGGCTGCGGCCACAACGGCTATTGGCACGGATGTCTTCACACCCGCCCAAAGCCACCCCATATCTACTAACTCCGGTCACAATTCCGGCGAGGTTATTAAAGGGGCTTGGGGAGCTGAAAGGGTGTGTTCTTTCTGTTTGTGTTGGGAGGTTCATGGAGTATGGAGAAACCATCCCCCCAGAAAGCCTTATATAGAGGATGAGGGTTGGTGAGAATTAATCCACGCAGAATTCGAAAAGAGAGTTACCAGCAGGGCTAATAATGAAGCTACCAAATTCCAAGGGGGCCGTAGACCGTTGGACTTATGTTAATTCACGAGGCCATTAATAAAGGCGCGTCTCGCGCACCGAAGCGTCAAGCGCGGAATACGAACAGCCAAGGGACGCTTCGCAAATAAAAAAGATGGGGGGCTCGAGCTGGAGGCGAGATCAACGCCACGTGTAAGATCATAATCCGACCGAATGAGGAATCGTCTCCAGTAAAGCGGTCCGAGGACAAACCCCTACTTACAGAGAAATGAAAACGTTAGACAGAACCAAGGCACTGCATGGTCCTCGGACTCAGGCCTATGGGGAAACTAACTATTTCAGAAGAACAAGTGTTAGACAGAACCAAGGCACTGCATGGTCCTCGGACTCAGGCCTATGGGGAAACTAACTACTTCAGAAGGCCAAGTGTTAGACAAAACCAAGGTACTGCATGGTCCTCGGACTCAGGCCTATGGGGAAACTAACTACTTCAGAAGGCCAAGTGTTAGACAGAACCAAGGCACTGCATGGTCCTCGGACTCAGGCCTATGGGGAAACTAACTACTTCAGAAGGCCAAGTGTTAGACAGAACCAAGGCACTGCATGGTCCTCGGACTCAGGCCTATGGGGAAACTAACTACTTCAGAAGGCCAAGTGTTAGACAGAACCAAGGCACTGCATGGTCCTCGGACTCAGGCCTATGGGGAAACTAACTACTTCAGAAAGCCAAGTGTTAGACAGAACCAAGGCACTGCATGGTCCTCGGACTCAGGCCTATGGGGAAACTAACTACTTCAGAAGGCCAAGTGTTAGACAGAACCAAGGCACTGCATGGTCCTCGGACTCAGGCCTATGGGGAAACTAACTACTTCAGAAGGTCAAGTGTTAGACAGAACCAAGGCACTGCATGGTCCTCGGACTCAGGCCTATGGGGAAACTAACTACTTCAGAAGGCCAAGTGTTAGACAGAACCAAGGCACTGCATGGTCCTCGGACTCAGGCCTATGGGGAAACTAACTACTTCAGAAGGCCAAGGGTTAGACAGAACCAAGGCACTGCATGGTCCTCGGACTCAGGCCTATGGGGAAACTAACTACTTCAGAAGGCCAAGTGTTAGACAGAACCAAGGCACTGCATGGTCCTCGGACTCAGGCCTATGGGGAAACTAACTACTTCAGAAGGCCAAGTGTTAGACAGAACCAAGGCACTGCATGGTCCTCGGACTCAGGCCTATGGGGAAACTAACTACTTCAGAATAACAAGTGTTAGACAGAACCAAGGCACTGCATGGTCCTCGGACTCAGGCCTATGGGGAAACTAACTACTTCAGAAGAACAAGTGTTAGACAGAACCAAGGCACTGCATGGTCCTCGGACTCAGGCCTATGGGGAAACTAACTACTTCAGAAGGCCAAGTGTTAGACAGAACCAAGGCACTGCATGGTCCTCGGACTCAGGCCTATGGGGAAACTAACTACTTCAGAAGGCCAAGTGTTAGACAGAACCAAGGCACTGCATGGTCCTCGGACTCAGGCCTATGGGGAAACTAACCACTTCAGAGGATTCTAAGTGTTAGACAGAACCAAAACACTGCATGGTCCTCAGACTCAGGCCTATGGGGAAACTAGCCACTTCAGATGATCCTAAGTGTTAGACAGAACCAAGGCACTGCATGGTCCTCGGACTCAGGCCTATGGGGAAACTAACCACTTTAGAGGATTCTTAGTGTTAGACAGAACCAAGGCACTGCATGGTCCTCAGACTCAGGCTTATGGGGAAACTAACTACTTCAGATGATCCTAAGTGTTAGACAGAACCTGGGCACTGCATGGTCCTCGGACTCTCACCTACGGGGAAGCTAACTACTCCAGAAGACTCTAAGTGTTGGAACGCTGGGAAAGCAAGAGTCCTGCCTAGTCCCGGAGACATGAAATACCAGCCTATGCATACGTACCTTCACGTTATTACAATCGCTGCCATGACTGGCCGAAGTATAATTGGTGATAAAATCATGCAAGTAAAAAAAAAACGACACGGGAAAAAGAAAACGAATGACACACAGATGTACAAACAGCCAGAACAATTGGAAGGAGAAATAGAAATCACATTGCATTAAATCCATAAGGGTTACATGATGAACGTCACATTACAATTCAAAAAAATATGCAAAAGACAAGAGAGACGACGGCGTCGAGGGGCCTGCCCTGCCCACTTATTTTGCTCCCTCAGCAGGGAGCTGGACCATAGCAGCTTCAGGGCCTTCTGAGCTTTGGCCAGAAGGGACAGCCTGCGAAGGCGCGGCAGAAACGGCTGCCTCCTCAGCAGCAGGAACCTCAGCTTCAGAGGTTGACTTCATAACCTCCTGGGGCGCCTCCTCAACGGGGCCCTCCCCTGATCCATCTATCTCGGGAGGGTCACTTACTTGGACGAGCTCACCCATGGGTTCAGCGATTGAGGTGTCCTCACCCGTAGCAGCACCGGCTTCCTCTGCAACCTCTCCAGCCTCAGCGCCACCTGGAGTTGCCTCGCGGATGGCAGGAGGGTAGTACACCCTTTCCTCCTTCCACAAGTCGGACGAGGCCTCAACCCCAGCCTGCCTGAGGGCCTCCCTCCAAACCTCAGCAGAGTAGCGCCTGCACAGCCCGGGGACTTGAGCCTTAAAGGCTGCTTCTGTCTCGGCCATCCCCGCAGCATAGGCCTCCTCCTCGGCTTCCTGCTTAGTGGCCAGGGCGTCCTCTCTGCCGTGGTCAGCCTCCCACTTGGCCCTCACAGCCTCATCCTTGTCCCACTCAGCCACCCTCTTGGCTTCCTCGGCAGCAGCCACCTTCTTGGGCAGATCAGCAAGGGGCTCATTTGCAATCTTCAGCTGCTGCTCCGCCTCACCCAGGTGCTTTGACTGGTCTTCAGCCTGCTTCTGGAAGCCGGCGAGGCCTGACAGGGCATTATCCCGAGCACTGGTCATCGCCCTCAGCTCCTCCCGGGCCTTGGCAAGATCAGCCTCGGAGTTTTTAAAGGTCCGAGTGGCCTCAAATCGTTTCTCACGCTCCACGTCCATGGCTTTCCCCTGGTCACGGGCCACGTCCTCCAACCTATAAGTGGCCTGAATGGCCTGCCAAACAAAACAAGTACACGGTTAGCCGAGCTCAAAAAAGGGGAAGAGAAAGCTGAAGCTAGGAAAAAATCGTAAGTGTTGAGGGACTTGCCATTCCCAAGTACCGCTTGAGGCAAAGGAAGACCTCTCTGCTCCTCATAGTCCCCAGCTCCGCCATGTCAGCTGGGAGTAGCAGGCACCTTTCCAGCGCGTCGGCCACGTACGCGCCTTCGCCCTCTTTGAAATCCTTGAGGGAGGAGTCTTCCCTTAGCGGCCCCCCATGGAGCATTGGGGCAGGAAGCCAGGCCTGATCCTTGGGCTGGGCATCAACCTGTTTATCCTGGCCTCGGGAGCCTATCTTCAGCTGTTTGGATGGCCGCCGAGTATCATCCTCCTCCCGGGGGGACGCGGACTTTTCCTTAGCCGGCCTTTTGCCCTTATCCTTTTTCTGCTTGGGATCAGAGGGCTCGTGCCTAGAAGGCAGACTCGTCTGACGCGGAGAAGGAGGAGGCCCTGAATGGGTAGATGCCGACCTGCCCTGGGCAGGGTGAGCCTTGGGAGGAGGAGGAGGAAGCTTTGGCTTGACTTCCCCGGTTGGCCTTTGATCAGATCCAGCAGGCTAGATTGGGGCCTCTTTATGTAACCCATTTTTTGCCGGGGAGGGGACTTGGACGCTGGGAAGTCTGCTTCTGTCAGACGAGGATTGCCCAGGTCTCCTAGAGGGTCCTCGGACTGGTGAACTTGTTCAAAAACGTCAAACTCGTCCTCGGCAGGGCCGAAATCGGCAACTTCCACTTCCCTCTCTAGGCCTTCTTCGGCGGGCTCCGAGAGTCTAAGGGAGGAGGAGGGACCCGCAGGTGTTACTCCTTCTGATGTGGAGGGCACCTCGGGGAACTGGAACCCGTCCTCGGTCACGGTTATTTTTCGAAGCCGAGGATCCTTTGCTCTGATCACGTACTTCGGCGCCGCGAATGACTTTTGAGCCGGGTCGTATCCCAAGATCTGGTGAGCGGCCCTAACTTGATTATCGGCTTCGTTCACGAAAACCTCCGCCCTCAGCGCCTTCTGCAAGTCTTCCCGGTTGATCAGATTGAAGTGGCGCGTGAAGGCGTGCGGATCTGCAAAAGAAGACACGTTCGCGATTAGCGACCAAACGGTACAAAAAGAAATGACGCATAAAACAAGTTAGAATCTTTGAACCCCCTCCTACTCCTACTGCCCCACCTGGTGTCCCCTCTGTCGTCGGGCAATGAATGCCATCGTGCCACGCTCCGGACACGATGAGAAAGTCCTTGTTCAGCCCCTTGCTAGACTCAGGGAGGCACTGGATAAGCCGGACCCTGTCGTCCCTGGTCTTCAGGTAGTACGACTTGCCCTTCAGGCACTGGAGGTTATAACACCAGTTTACGTCGTGGTGGGTCAACCTCAACCCCATCTTCTCGTTCAGGGCGTCCACACAACCCAGAATTCTGAAGACGTTGGTGGCACACTGGGTGGGGGCTAGCTGGAAGTACGTCAGGTAGCCCCTCATCACCGGCCCCATGGGTATTCTCATGCCACCTTCAACGAAGGCAACGATGGGAATCACCACCTCACCCTCCTGCCTCCGAAAGCGCCACTCGCCCTCCTCACAATACCTCAAGCCCACGTTGCTGGGTATCTTATAATCGGCGATGAATTTCTCCATTGCCTCTTCGGTATAAACATATTTCTTAAATCTACCCATCCCAAATGATGCCTAAGTGAGCTAAGAGAGAGCAAATGAAAGAGAGGAAGAAATGGAGAAGGAGAAAGTTCGAAGAGAGATAGAGTGACTTACAGAAATGAGTAGAAGCTCCTCGGACAGGCTTTTTATGCTGGAGATGTAGACTCTTAGGTGCGAGCAAACAGAGGAACCGGCCTTTCGAATGAGTATTTATACCCCAAATCAAGGAGCCGCGCGGGTTTTCCCGCCCATAAATGTTAGGCGAATCCCCATCGTCGAATTATCATCCTCCCGTTGAACGTGGGGAGCATAGAGCCGTCCTGATTTAATGAAGGGCGCATTGCACGCTTCGAGGCACCATTAACACGTCTGGGGCAGTTGAAAAGACTCCAGTACTAACAGAGGGCCAAACTCGATGGGACGCGTCGCAGGCCCGAGGACATCAAAATCCTCCTCTCCGCCCGAGGATGCTGACAGCAAGATTTTGAGGGGCTATTGTGGGGCCATCAAGTCTTACGGCCCAGCCCACTTCGTTTCTGGGCCGAAGACCCGAGCCGAGGATGCACCCAAAACCCGAGGAGGAAAACAAGGAGCCCAGGAGCCCAACTTGACACGCCGAGGATGGCCCTGTCCTCGGGCGTCCGATACCTTCAGACAACCAGCAACGCACTTAAGGGAACCTTCCTGACCACGCCAAGAACAGAGAGGCAATACCACGCGCCAGCAATGGAAGCCTGGAAGAGGAACAAGCTCATGACAAACTGTCACCTTCGCATTTAGTGCACCTGACTACCGCCCTGGCCGCATTAATGAGGAAAGGACTCCGCACCAGTGCCACCTTGGTTGCCACGACTCCCAAAGAGAATGAGAAGGCGGCTGATGGGACAAGCACCTGAGTAATGTCCTGATCGCTCAACAAGTGTAGGGCTAGGATTGGTTGGGTAAAGGGTATATAATGTAAGGGAATCCCTCCTGAGCGTGGGGGGAAGGGAAAAGAAAAGCCTCCTCGGCCATGGGCCGAGGAGCATCCCCCAGTTGTAAACTGTTCTAAGTATTTTTTTCAATAAAAGAGAAAGGAGTTCATGCTTCGTGAACGCCGGCCAGCGCCTAAACCTTCGATCCACTCTCTACAAATTCATTGTTCTGGGTTCGTTGGGCCTTTGACCCATATCCTTTGGGCTTGGGCAACAAAAACAGACCCTACATTAGTAATAGACCGTACATAGTCATGGTATATTACATAAATAATTTATAAATTTGAATTATTTTTAGTTATCCAAAAAAATGGCTCATACATATAAAATCATTCAAACTCTCTTTTTCTCATATTTTATATATAGATTTAGATATATGATTAGATTTTTTATGGTTTTTTTATTATTATTATATATATTGGACTCCTCGTTTTATACATTGAATTAACTCACTTGGCAAAAAAATTAAAAAATTTAGATTAGATGGGACATGTAGCGCAAAATTAAACTCTAATTGAAATCTAATTTTTATATTGAATTAACTCACTTGGCACAAATAATAATAATAATTTAGATTAGATAGGACAAGTGGTACAAAATTTGACTCTAATTGAAATCCAATTAGAAATCTAATTAAATTTTCTCTCAGCTTTGGCTTTTAATGTATATATAGATTATTGATTCTCCCAAAACCTTAAGCTAAAAAAGCTTAAGCTATTGGAATATAGTAAATTTAATCATTGATACTCCCCCTCAAGTGATGGCCGAAAATACCTTTTAATAGGTAAGGCCTAACACGTGAGAATTCAAATGGGAGGTAGAGTAGCGAAGACAGAGATTAAACTCAGGACTTCTTGCTCTGATACTATGTTAAATTATTGATTCTTTCAAAAACTTAAACTGAAAAAGATTAAGCTATTGAAATATAATAAATTTAATCATTTAATCATATAATTCTAACAAACTTCTTCTTCTTCTTTTTACTTATTTTATTTTAGTTTGGGTGTGTATAAATATTTGACAATTTTCTAGTGGTATATTAACATCTATTTTCCAAAGAAATCATACTTTGAAACATCTTAAAATTGAAGATGACTAACATGAAAGAAATGAAGCCCAAACCACCCCCCAGCCTCCCACACACCCCACCCCCACCAAAACCCCTCTCCCCTAATAAAACGTTTTAACAGAAATAAACCAATTAAACTAAGGTATCCAAAACACACAAATCAAATATATTTGAGCTATATATATGTGTGTGTGTGTGTTCAAGTAACTTAAAATCCTTTGGGCTCATGTTGATGGTATCCACTATCCATGCATCAAAGTGTCAAATATTTATTGTCCTTTAATTTTTATTTTTATTTTAACTTTAACTGAGTTGGCCAAATATTTACCCAGATAATTAAAGTTTCATTAAACCTTGTTTGAGATTTAAACATGTCACTCTTTTATTGGACAATTTTCTTTTACTCATCTAAGAATTAACATATATATATTTGAGCACTTACATTAGACTCAATAGACCAAATGTTTAGCCAGAAAAATAAAGAAACTCACAAAATCACCCTTGCATCAGCCTCAATAAACCCTCCACCAAACTAATTTATGTACAATAGTCTCAAATTCTCAATAAAAATATTAACTATTAAGTCACTGTTCATCTATCAAAATTTGTAAATTAATTTCTCTCTCCCTTTGCCACTCTCTTTTTCTTCGATTCTTGCATAGCTTTCTCCTCAAAAATTATTAGACTGAGAAAAAATTAATAATTAAATAGAACAATGATAGAGTATTGAGGTTAATGTAGTTGTCTATAAATAGTACCTTCACAATAGTAAAAGTGTGGTTTTGAGGTCAAATTTGACTAAAATTACCTTGAGACCGATGTGAATGCTCTTATAGATCAACGAAATTGCCAAATTCGACAATAGATTTGGGATAAATAAAATATAAACAGAGACTAAATCCGAAAGGTTTTGAAAAATAGACAAAATTTTGCAACAAAAAAAAGAAAAAAAAAAAAAAAGGAAAGAAGTGCAAAGAAAGGAGAAGAAACAAATGTCTTTCCTTTTATTTTTTTTATTTTTTTTATTGTAGATATTTTTTGGAGTAATGCTATGTCTAAATATTTTTACAACAAATCTTAGGTAGCAAGTTATTACTGGTTTTAATATGATCTCCTTATTGAAATTACTTTTTTAACACTAGTTACCGATAGTAACATTTTGTCAATTATGATTTACTGTAAAAATGTTGTGGATGTAGCACTTTTCAGTTTTTTAGCTTTACAAGTTGAAATGGAATACCATTTTTGTTTTGGATTCTTTGAATAAGTTTACGAACACAGCTTGTAAGTAATGTTAGTGATGAGTTTATATAAAACTGATTGTCTACCGCTCGCAAGTTATAACCTCAATTTGTTCCAAAAAAAAAAACCAGAGAGTTATCGCCTCAACGAACTGTGAAGCCAAGTTGGGTTCCTTTATTATTGTTATTTTTGAGCTTATTAAGTTGGCTTTGAAACTAATCAAGCAATCCATTGTTGCTTCAGGGCTCTGCACGAGAAAGAAAAACATAAGAAAGGTGGAGTAACGCGAACCCAATTCTTTTTTATTGCAGTCATCTGCAGCTTTGCTTACTATATCTTCCCAGGCTATCTCTTTCAAATGTTAACTTCGGGGGAATGGGCAGAGTAGCTGTGTGGGGGAAGTAAGTAGTAAGTTAGGCAACGTTTGTAAGAATGAAGAAAAATAGCATCTCGAGTTTTAGAAACTCGAGTTCTATGCAAAATAATTTTTAGTGCGATCGCTCCTATAGTGGCGTTTTTAAGTTCTATAGTGACATTTTAAAGCCCTATAGCGGCGTTTTTCTGCAAAATTTTTTTATAAGTGCCCATACCAGGTTCAGGGAGCCCTATAGTGGCGTTTTTAAGCTCTATAGTGACATTTTAAAGTCCTATTACGGCGTTTCCCTGCAAAATTTTTTCTAAGTGTCATACAGGGAGCTATAGTGACGTTTTAAGTCCCTATAGCGGCGTTTTTCGGGAGTCTTTAAAACTCGATTTCTACATGGATTTTTTTCCGATTCGGGCCCATCCACTTACAAATCGAGACTTAAAAACTCGAGTTTTAGACACTCGAGATGCTAGTTTTTAACATTGTTTTGAAACGTGACAACTAACTAAATTTTTTTATATTTATTGTTAAATGGAAAAAAAATTCTGTTAACTTCCCTTTCTTGGATATGCTGGACATCCCCCAAATCTGTTTTGGCCCAACAACTCGGTTTTGGTCTTAGTGGGCTTGGACTTTTTGCCTTTGGGCTTGATTGGGCCACCATCTCTTCCTACCTTGGAAGCCCACTTGCAAGTCCATGGTTTGCCACAGAAAATGTTGCTGTAGGATATTTTTTTTATTTTTTTTGGTAAACAGAGAGGAAAATTAAAATGTTGCTGTAGAATATGTTTTTGTTGTGTACATCTTGACTCCCATTTGTTATTGGCTCAATGTCTTCAATGCCAAAACCTTCCCAATATATTCTCAGGATCTCTTCAGCTCGACTGGCCAGGAGTACAATATTTCATTAATCATTAATAATAATTTTCACTTTGACACCGACGCCTATAGCCGTCAAGGGCCTCTATACATCAGCACATTTTTTTCAATGACTTATGGTGTTGGTTTCGCATCTCTTGCCGCTTTAGTTGTACATGTTGCACTGTTCCATGGAAGGTACATAATGACATGCACATTTGACGTTGAATGTACATTATATTATCATGTGAATCTTCTTTTAAATCCCAACTGAGGTGGTGCGTTGAAGTTTATTATTGGCTGTTGAATGCAGAGATATATGGGAGCAAAGCAAATCAAGTTTTCAAGAGCAGTGGCGGCTCCAGGAAATTTTTTCAGGGTGTTTCTCAACAAGCATAAATTACACAATGTAATAAAAAGAAAATTTTATATATTGACAACAACAACAATAAAAAAATACGCAAATACATAAAATTTATAATTGTCTTCTACGAGTATTCATATTTTGAAATCGTTGCATAATAGTCTCATTATCAATGTTACAAGCTACATCTTTTTTAATATACACAACTAAGTAATCATTCATCCATTGATCTCCCATTCGATTGCGCAGTTCATTCTTTACATATTTCATTGCTGAAAAACTTCTTTCTACTGTTGCAGTAGCAACTGGAAGGGTCAAAGCTAGCTTCACAAGTAAGTAGACTAATTGATAAGTCTCGTGTTTCCTTGTGCTCACTAACTTTTCAGCAAGGTCACTAACTCCTTGAAGCTCTAAAAAGAAGTCATTGCTGCGCATATCAAAAATATAATTCTGCAATTGAGAGTCAAGTGCCAAAATATCTGTCCCAAGAAAATCAAAAGGATAGAACTTAGCTAGACGTATCAGCTTTTCCTTATCGAAAGCCACAAATGAATTACTTGGATTCAAGCAAGCCATACAAAGTAGCAAATCAGTATTCGCCTCAGAAAAGCGGTTGTTAAGCTCTTGAAGTTGCATATCTATGACTGTGTAAAATAACTCAACACGATAATGATGTAAATTTGAATTTTTTTGGGTGTTGCATCGCGGCCTCCCACTAACTACAAATATTGCTTCCATGTCCAAGATAGGAATATCATGTGAGGTACAAAAGAAAGATACTTCAGCCAATAAAGATGCACATCCATCATCTCTCATCACTTGCAACCGTTACTTAGACATTTTAACAAGATCCATAGCATTTACTATATCTTGATTTTTTTTTTGTAATGCTATTGATAACTCATTTGTGATCCCTAAAATATTTTTCATCAAGTGTAGAGCAAAGACAAATTCAAAAGAGAGAATTGACCTCATAATAGATTGAGCTTCAACTTTTTGGTCGGAGATGCCATCTTCTTCAATAATCTCTAATACATCAACTACAGCAGAGAACATCAAAATCAAGTTGAGAATAGTCCCATAATATGATCCCCAACGTGTATCACCAGGATGTTTAAGATTTGTCTCTTGATTTAAACCTTGCCCCCTTCTATGTACACCATTCTCTAAATTTTCTTTAATTTTGGCAAATTGTATTTCTCGAAGAGCATCTCGTCTCTTACAAGAGCCTCCAACAACAGTTACTAAATTACTAACCACATAAAAAAATTCAGCAATGTTAATGTGATTTTTAGCAACAGTAACAAGTGTCAATTGAAGTTGATGAGCAAAACAATGGACATAAAATGCTGACTTGTTCTCTTTCAAAATCAAAGTTTTGAGACCATTGATATCACCTTGCATATTACTAGCCCCGTCATAACCTTGCCCACGTAGGTTCGATAAACTCAAATTATGTTCACAAAGTAAACATTCAATAGCATGTTTGAGTGACAAAGCGGTAGTACTTGCTACATGTACAATACCAAGGAATCGCTCTATAATAATTCCTTCTTTGTTCACATAACGAAGAACAAGGGCCATTTGTTCTTTCACTGAGATATCACGTGACTCATCAACTAATATTGAAAAGAACCCATTGTCAAGATCCTTGATGATGGCTTTGGATGTTTCACGTTCAATTGCATTCACAATGTCTTTTTGAATATCATGGTGGGTAAGCTTGCAATTTTTCGGAGCTTTTTGCAACACTTCATTGATAGATTCATTGTGATCCCCCAAAAATTGTACAAGCTCAAGGAAATTTCCTTTATCACTTGAACCTTGAGATTCATCGTGACCACGAAAAGCTAATCCCCGGCATAAAAGGAATCTTATGCAATCAACTATTGCATTTAATTGAACCCGATATTGAATTTTATCTTGACTTGATTGCTTAACAAAAACACTTTGAATGTGTTGCTTTTCCTTCAATAGATCTACACTTTTCTGGACAGCTTGGTTATGAGCACTATTAACTCCTCCAACATGGGAATTTAACTTATCTTTGTGATTCCAAAGTTTGAATCCCTTCGTTATAAAAGTGTCACCTCCTCCTTGCTTTCCAACATCTTGCCCAAATAGGTAGCAATAAAAACAAAATACTGCATCCTTGTCTATGCTATATTCCAACCAGTATCTATTTGTATACCATTTGGATATAAATCGACAGGGCTTTCCAGAAAAATATGATATAGGGTAATCATCACTGTGTAAAACAGGTTGACAATGGCCTTTTGTTAAATAATATCTTCTTATTTCATCATGATGATTAGGATGATAAGATGATATTTTTTCTCGTAGCCCAGGATCTGAAGGAAGATTCTCTAAGTTAAAGTCAATACGAATTCATTTAGAAGATGAAGATGAATCTTGCGCAGGAGCTGAATCTTGGGTATGTGGTTTTCTTATCAAATATTTGTCCATAATTCTAGCAAAAGAATAAACAATAGACTATAAGTTTATTTGAAATATTAATAAAATTATTAATTATTGTTGTTTAGTTATTTCATTAATTTTTTTGTCTTTTATAAATTACAATTTATTATATTATTGTTTCATTTATTATAAAATTATTAATTATTATTTAGCCTAACATAATTTAATTTATTTGTCTTTTATAATGTATTGGTTAATTATACTGCTTTAATTATTGTTGTTTAGCATAACAATAAACTATATTACTTTAATTTGTTTGTCATTAATTATATTGCTTTAATTTGTTATATTATTTAGTTTCTTGTGCACATTACACTAAAAGAGCCAAACATTTTACATCCTATGTGCAGCATAATAATTAAAGCAGTGTAATGTGCAGCACATTACACTACTTTAATTATTATTTACTAACCAGCCCCATGTGTCCATCAGCCCATCTACCCCCACCCCACTCAACAGACAAGCACAAGCTGTCCCCAATCACAACCTGCCAATCAAAAAATTTCACTATCACAATGCACATTTACACTAAAAGACAATCAATATCACCAACCTAACACACACTGATCAACAATACTGGATAAGACAAAGCCAAAAAAACAGGCAAAAAGCAAAATAAATTTAAAAAGTAAAGTTGTAAAGAGTAAAGATTGGTTCTCAAAAAAAAAAAAAAAAAGAGAGTAAAGATTCGGCAGCCAATGAGAGAGAGAGAGATACTGAGTTAGACTAAAATAAAGAGAGAGAGAGACATCAAACTTGCATTTTCATTTCATATTTTTCATCTCAATGTGAGAGAGAGAAAGAGAGAGAAAGAGAGAGAGAGAGACTGAGAGACTGAGAGAGAGTCAAAGAGAAAAAGAGAGAGAAATAACTTGAGGCCGAGCACCGGAGCAGCCGAGACCGATCTGCGAGCTGCGATCTACGATCTGAGACGAGCGACGATGAGGGCAAGCAACGAGCGACGACAACTAGGGGCGAGCGATCTGCGACGGAGCGAGCTGTGCTTGCGAGCGACGTGACCGTCTCACCGTGGGGTTTGGTTTGATTTTGCTCTGTATTAGGTTTGGTTTGCTGACTTTGCTCTCTGTATTGGGTTTTTTTTTTTTTTTTTTTTTGATAAACACCTCTGTATTGCAGTATTGGGTAATGGGGTTTGGTTTTCTCTGCCAACGAAGTGACCGTGGTTTGATTTCTGATCTGCTCTGTACTGTTTTTTTTTTTTTATTTTTTATTTTTGGTTGAGAATCCATGGGTGATGGGTTTGCTACCTCCGTATTATGTTGGGCTTGCTATGGGCAGTGGGCAGTGGGCTTGGCTCTGTTACAATATATATAATTTTTTTTTTTTTTCAGATTTTTGTTCAAAATTTTTTTTTTTTTTTGGCTTGAAAGTAGAACAGACAAATTTTTTTTTTTTTTTAATTTAAGGGTGTTCCTAATTTTATGATTGAGGGTGTTCCTAGTATGGATTAAATATAAATTTTTTTTTTTAATTTTTTTTTCAAGTCAGGGTGTTCCTGGGAACACCCTGGCCTATACGTGGCGCCGCCCCTGTTCAAGAGAAAACAATGGATATACACACCAAACTCATGAGGAAGTACAAGCAAGTCCCTGAGTTGTGGTTTGTGATAATTCTTATAGCAACCATGGGCTTGTCCTTATTTGCCTGCGAATATTACAAAGACCAGCTTCAATTGCCGGGGTGGGGTGTTTTACTTGCATGTGGCATCGCCTTTTTCTTCACTCTTCCAATTGGAATCATCGCTGCTATTACAAATCAGGTAGTTTCTTTTCATAGGTCATTAATCTTTTGAAGTCCTCTTGGATCCAAAATTTTACCTAGATAGTTCATGAGAAGACAAAAATGTGGCCATCTAATTATTTAGCTATAACATCATTTCTGAGTATGTAATTGGGTATATGTACCCCGAATATCCAGTTGCTAACGTACTCTTCAAGACGTATGTGTACATAAGTATGACAGAAGCTGTAACCTTTTTGCAAGACTTCAAACTTGGCCACTACATGAAAATCCCTCCTAGAACAATGTTCATGGCACAAGTCAGTTATTTTTGTATCCCTTCAAACTTGTTGCTTTCTCTATTGCATGGCAGTATTATTAATAGTTTTTGACCTTTTCTTAGGTTGTTGGAACCCTTATTTCTGGGTTGGTGTACCTAATAAGCACAGCATGGTGGCTAATAGAAACCGTCCCTAACATATGTATGGACGAAACCTCCGTGTGAAGTTGCCCAAGTAATAGGACGTTTTATGCTGCATCTGTTATATGGGGTTTGGTCAGTCCACGAAGAATCGTTGGAAACTTGGGGACATACCAGGCAATCAATTGGTTCTTCCTACCTTTTTTCTTTCTCAAAAAAGAAAGAAAAAAGAAAAATGGTTCTTCCTAGGTGGAGCAATTGCTCCTATTATTGTCTGGTTGGCAACTAGGGGTGGCAAATGGGTGATTTGGGTCATAAATAGGTTGGGTGTGTAATTACTCATTTATCTATTTATGACTCGTTTATAAATAAATTAATTATCCATTACCCGTCCAATCCATTTAATTAGTAACCCGCTCATTTAACCCAATATGACCCAAATAAATAAATAACTTGTTAAAACTTTAAAAACAAAAAATTAAAAAGTTCAAAAATCACTTTTCCTATTCTTTCCTTTCATTTTCCCTTCACAAAATTCATTTCTCAACAACCAAACAAAATCACAGAGAGAGAAAAAAAATTAACTTTTTTCTTCTCTATTTTTTTTTTTCTCGGCAATGAAACAGAGTCTCAAGCACACCGAAGGTCATAAAATTCCTTTCATTTCCTCTTTCCTTTCTATTCCCTCTATTTTACTCGGCAACCAAACAGACCATTAGAGAAAGAAAGAGAAAAAGTTAAAATTGTCAACTTCGAAAAACAAAAACAAAAGTTCAAAAATCACTTTTTCCTTCTCTTTCCTTTCATTTTCTCTGCAACAAAAGACCCATCAGATAAAAAAAATCATTTTTTCCTTTCATTTCTCAGCAACCAAACAAAGTGTTAGAGAGAGAGACAGAGACAGAGACAGAGGGAGATATACGGACAGGGAGGTCAGGAATGTAATTGATGAAGTGAGGAACGTCCTCAAGAACATAACCAGCTTCACCGGAGATGAAGCTGATACATTACCTCTGTGCGCTTTCTTCTCTGCCTTCTTCGCTTCGTACCTCTACTGCTTCAGCAGCTTCTTCTAAGCGTTCTTCGAGAGAGTTTGTGGTTGTGGTTGTGATTGTGAAAGGGAATTTTCGTCATTTTGCGTGGCCTCCATTGTTGCTCTAATCAGTGTTGTTCTCTTTTCTATGTGTTTGAACGCGAGTTTGTTTGGGGTTAGGGCACTAACATTTCTTTGGGAAATCGAATGACAAGGAAAAGAGTGGAATGGTGAACTATGATTCCATCCCGGTTCTCTCTCTAGAATTTCCTTTTGTTGGGTTACTAAGAAAATTTGAGGGAAAATGTTTGGGCTTAGAAATCTAGAGGTTAAAGTGTTTGGGAAAGTGTTTGGTTACTGAGAAAATCTGAGAGTGAGACTAAGGTTTATTTAAGTTTTAAATTTTAGAATGGTTTAGTGAGTATTAGTGGGTTTATTTAATTTTAAATTTTAAATGGGTTTAGTGGATTTATCCATTTAGACTCATCTAATTAAATAACCAAATGAGTCTTCCTTCATTTAACCCAAATACTCAAATGCATTGGGTTAAGACTTATCTAAATAAGATAGGTAATGGGCTGGTTCATGGATATGGATAAAAATTGTCATCTCTATTGGCAACTAAGGCCTTCCCTAACCAAAAGTGGATTAGACAAATCAACATGCCAGTCTCGATAGGTGCCACCGGATCTATGCCACCAGCTTCTGCTGTCAACTACACTAGTTGGATTCTTTTGGGCTTTCTCTCTGGATTTGTTGTTTATAGGTATAAGCCAGACTGGTGGCGGCGTCACAACTATGTTCGTTCGGGGGCACTTGATGCTGGCCTTGCCTTTATGGCTGTGCTTATATACTTTTGCTTGGGAATGGAGGAAGTTAGCCTCAATTTGTGGGGAAATAATCTTGATGGGTGTCCCTTCGCTAGTTGCCCAACCGCCTAGGGTGTTGTGGCTGGTGATGGTTGCCCTGTTTTCTAATGAAGAGATGAAAAAAGAAACCAATTGTTGTTTACATATGTGAATAGTCTTTCTCCCTATTGAAGAATTCTAATTAAAGTGGTGGGGAGCTAGTGATTTAAAATCAAATGTTGAACAAAGGTTGAAGAGTTATGTGTTGCATTAGAAAAACCTCAAATTTGCATGATTTTCAGTAAGCTGTTCGTGTTCACTATATGGTTTATCTATCTTTGAACATAAAATAGAAGACAAATGGTCACTTAGCAGCAATAGCAATTAAAGCTTTTCTTTACATGACGTGTTCGAAAATTTCATTTTAGTAATGAAATTGGGGTCTTTTGCGTTGTCAGTGACATCAATGGACTACTACTGCAACGATTGTAATATCCCGCATCTCTAACCCCAATAATTAAGTATGTCTATATCATTTCATTAATGATAATCAAGTAGTATTTTAAGTAAATGGAAATTTAGGAATAAAAGAGGACACTTAAATTATATGGAAGGCAAATAAGGGTGCCATTGCATAAAATTTTAAAGAAAAATGACTTTGTTCAATTAGGCAGGAACTTGGGACTAATTTGCAATTAAGTAGTAAGTTTCCAAGTCATGACACCTCTTCCTATTCTTCTTGCCAAGTCCTGCTTTTCTCATGCCATAACCTGCTTTAGTTAACGCCACCTCCCTCTTGTCTCTTGCCACCTCATGCTTCCTTATGTCCACCTCCTACTTTGTCATGCAACCATGTTGTTTCAGCTACCAAAATGATTCCTTTGCTTTATATTTCGACCAGAAAATTTGAAGAGAGATAGAGGGAACTCTTATGAGATAAACCTAAAGAAAATGAGCCAATTTGATATTCAGCCCAAGTCCAAAACTGATTCTAATATCAGTTTTGTGTAAGTAATGCTTCCATGGAATTGTTTGCCTTGGCTGTGCATATCTGTTGTTATGTGATTCAATATTTATTTAAGTATCCTTGTTGGAATTCCATGATTTAAGTAGTTTCAACTTCAATTGCTAAAGACATAATGTGAAATTGGGCAGTTCATGCATAAAAATACGCAAACCTATTTTGAATTGGATTGTAGTTTATTTTTGATCTTTTGAAAGGAATCTAATGTTCACATTCTATCCTTTCCAGCTATGTTGTTTGAGCTGTATAGCTACTTCAAGACTTCTTTCAATGATTTGCAATTCAATCAATTGATTTTTTAATCATGTTTCATTGATAACACATGTAATTGACATATTATGACATTAATGATCTTTCCATGCTCTTTCGACTATGCATCTCATTTCTAGGCTTGGAACAGAACCTAAAGGTCTTAGTAATGAACATAAAGAACTTGAGAATAATTAATAAAGAATTATAAAGAGTGATATAAATGGAGCCACTCAATAGTTTTTATGTATATACACACGATATTAGAGAAGTAGAATTTAATTGTGAAGACACATAGTCAAGTAGACCTTTTTATTTTAAAGAAATTCTACTCTAGAATAATCTAAGTGTATATGTGTGTGAAACTCCCTCCTGGACTTGAACTCTAGTCCTTGCCCGCACATCCCACCAGCACTTATATTTGTGGAGTGACTATCGCGCCAAGGGTGCACGGTGGCTATGGTCAAGTAGACTTAATTACATGATATTTGCCTTGTAATTTAAAGTTATGATTATCTCTTACCTTCCTCTATAAATATTGTTGGTGCAAACGCAATAATAATGGAAACAATACAAAGAGAAACTGAATAATATATTTCTGAATATTATTGATTTGAAGAGAAAAATTACACAACACTATTTAGACCTAGGCGTGGTACTACTCAAATAAGATCGCACGATACTATGCTTTTTTCTTATAGGTCTAGATTTACCGTTGTAATAACGGTTTTTTTACTCTACCAATTGTGGTAGTGCTATCACAATGAATTAATATAGGTGGAATTGGCTTTTCCTAAAGTAAAATTTCATATAACTAGTCATAGCTTTTAGTACCAATTAAATATCTTTTACTAAAAACTAGTGGTAAAGAGATAATCACCTTACAAAGTATTCCAATCGGCATCACTAAAAACTTCAATCACAGCAGGGTATTTTTTTTAAAATAAGTCATAGCTTTTAGTACCAATTAAATATCTCATGACTAGCTAAATAGCTAGCTAATGATCTCTACTAGGCTTGCAAGTAAATCTGTCAAGCATTCCTACTGCATATGCAATGTCAGGTCTAATACAATTAGTAGCATAACGCAAACTACCAATGATTGCTAACATAATCCTTTTGATCAATAATCTCATCATCATTATTCACAAGAAATAAATGAGCACTAGAATCAAAAGGAGTAGCTACACTTTTGTGATCATGAAAATAATATTTTCTCAAAATTTTCTCAACATAATGTGATTGATCAAAAAATATTCCATCACATATTTTTGTAATTTTCATTCCCAAAATAAAATTAGCCTCACCAAGATCTTTCATATCAAAATGACTTTTAAGCATATTTTTTATCTCATTTATAACATGTATATTTGAGCCTAAAATCAACATATCATCCACATAGAAGCTAATAATAACATGTAAATTATTCCATGATTTAGAATAGATATATTTATCACATTCATTTGATTTATAACTATTCTCAATCATGTAGGAATCAAACTTTTCATGCCACTATTTAGGTGCTTGTTTTAAGCCATATAGGGATTTAATTAGCTTATGATGGGAATTTAGACCCCTTAAACAACCAGATTGCGTAGCCTAGATTAATTAGCCAAGTTGTTACTTAGTCAAATTAAGCAATTCTAGGTTAAAACAATCAAACAATCATATCAAGAATAATAATGCAGCGGAAAATAAATGAACACAAGATATGATCACCCAGGAAACCACACGGTAAAAACCTGGGGAGGATTTGACCCACCGATCCTCAAGGCATAACAGAATTCACTATGAAAGAATTGAAGTTCTTACAAAAGGACTACAAGCTCCCCGCTCGACTTCCTAATGCTACCCACCAGTAGAACTTCCTGACACGACCACGCGCAGGCTCCGAATCCACGGACTACTTCTTTCTTGAATTCCTCAATCAGCTACAAGCTCCCCGCTTGCTTTTCTTTTAAGTTCCAATGGTTGCAACGGTAATGATCTTCAAGATGTTGAAATCATCTCTACCATGAAAACCCTAAGTTTTGTGTAAAGGAAAGCTCCTCAAAGATCTCACAAGAGATTCACACAAAACAGCAATCTATGAGCAACAATACAATATGGACAACCTTCAAAAACGTGGCTAGGGTTTAGTTTATATACCTAGGGTAAAAACATAAAACCCTAAACGTTTAATGAAGTAGGGCTGAGTTGGAAATTCTGCAGAAAATTCAACCTGTGCGATTTTCGATCGATCGAGTCTATTCTTCGATCGATCGAGCCAGGCCGAAAGTCCCAAGTACTTCTGCAGCCACTCGATTCCAACTTTACAATATTAAACCAACTTTGAGCAAGTCTAAATAAGACTAAATACAATGTTTTGATCATGGTTTGCCAACATTACAAATTAGAGTTCTAAATACATAAAATCCTAAGACCTTAGAACCTAACAAACTCCCCCTTTGGCAATCCGTGACAAAACCTTAACTAACAGCTCAAAGTTTTACAAATGAAAAGCCCTTTACAAAGATAATGCTCATAAAATTCAATTCAGCCTAACTACTATCCATAGTTGCAAGTGTAGACAGCAGCTTAGTTGAATCAACCTGTATAATCCTGAAATACTCAACAAACGCATAAACGCATGTGTGACAGTAAAGAGTAAAACAACAGGTATAACATTCTTGTAAGATTCACACAACACAAAATAAAGACATATAAGAAAGATCAACTCAATCAATATAAATCAATACGCAGTGAATCACAAAGTAACAAGAATCAATAGCAATGTCATGTATATCAAAATATCAATCAATGTTACTCCCCCTAACATGAATATCCCCAAAAATGATATACAAAGTGAAGCACCTAAATACAATCTAAAAACTCCACAAGCTCCTCTAAAACAAAAAAAAATCTCCCCCTAACTACAAAAACTCCACTACAAGTCAAAAACTCCACTCCCCCTTTTTGTGACGGAATGCCAAAGGACAATCACAAGTCGCCATCAAAAGGAGGTGGTGAGTGTGAATGAAGACGCGCAAAATCAGCTCGGAGAGCACGAATCTCGTCCATCAAGTCCACCAAAATCTGACCATGAGCCGCCTGAACGGTCATGACAGTCTCCAAAGTACGACGAACATCGAAGTCGGCCGAAGGAGGTGGAGGAACATCAGCAGCAGCAGCATCATCACCAACTGGATCAGTAATATCCTCACCAGCAAGACCTGCAGAAGAAGAAGGAGGAGGTGCGCTACTAGAGGGCTCAGACCTAGGGTGTTTAGAACCAGCTCGAAGATGAGCGGCCCTCTGTCTAAGAAAAGACGCACCTATAGGAGCTATCACATGAACGGGCTCAGAGGAAGGAAAGCCACTAAGATCAAGATAGAGAAGAATCCTATGAATGAAAATAGGATGTACAAGAGCATGAGCAGTAGATGAACTCCTATAAACATCGTTCAAAGAACGAAGAAAAAGATGGGGAAAACTAATAGGAGCATCAGTAACCAGAGCGTACAGAAATACACACCTCTCAAGAGGAATGGTGTGAACATGGGAAATAGGCCAGATAGAATGACAAGCTATCCTAAAGAACAGATAGTGTAACCCGGAGAGCTCAGCAGAAGTGATCCGAGGATCAGAACCCCACTGGACAGTAGTACCAGTGATGTAAGACAAAACATCGCTAATCTCGGGAGACTCAGCATAAGGATAGACAGGATGCTGGACCAATGGTACCCCTAGAGCATCAGCCACTACCCGAGGAGTAATGGAGTACTCTACGCCTCGTATCCAACTCTTGACTAGAGTGTTGGAATCATAGATGCGGATAGAGATGTTCGAATAGAACTCTCTAATCAAGGCAGAAGGTGGAGGAGGATCAGAAACATCCACCAAGGGTAACCAACCCCGACGCTCAAAATTTGCCCTAATGGCAGGATCAAGTTCATCTAACCGCACAGAACGCTCAGCCCAAATCTTTCTCTTAAGGTTTAGCGTCTCAAAAATCTCTTGGTTTTTCTCACTAGAAAACTTCTCACTATCAAAGGATGGAGGGGGTGAAGGAGACGGTGAGGGAACATTCCTACGGGCTCTAGTCTTCCTAGGCATAGTGCTAAGGAAAGGACAGAGACACAAAGAGAAAACCACAAAGAACAAGAGAAAACAAAACCAAGGGCAGACTGCAAATTAGCACAATAAAGAATATAGAACAAAAATCTATATGATGCATGAACAATAAAATGTTGTGATGCATGATCTAATGCAGTAAACAATGAAGTTTAATTGAGAGTAATTTGACAAAATTGGCTTTGAACAAGGAATTTCTATCAAAAATCCCAAAAATTGAAAACCACTTGTTGAAATTTTTTTAACCAAATTGATGAATTGAGCATTACAAAACACAACTCACAGAGTATAATGCTTAATTACATCCAAACAATAAGCCAATTTCATCAAATTCAACTCAATTTCACAAAAGCCCCAATTCGGATCAAGAACAAACCCTAGAATTTTCAATTTTTCACCAAACACAAAATTGATCAAATTAACATGTAAGAATCATGTTTATGATGTGTCCCCACAAAAACCCAATGATCAATTGCATAAAATATGGCTTGAAACAAAAGAAAATCCCAAATATGCAAATTGCGAAAATCGCCCCTAAATTCATGGATTTATGCATGAAAAGATGAAAATAAAATCAAAAGGAAGGGCAAAAGGGTCTTACCGGTTTGAGGAAAGAGATTCTTTGCAAAAACTTCGGAGGAAAACGACAAAAATTGGAACTATTGAGCTTGCCTCGTCGGAGAGAGAAAGAAAAAGTTTGAAAAAGATTTGAAAAGTGTTTGAAAAAGTCAGATCTGATCTTTTAAAAAAGCTTTTCCACGATATTCGATCGATCGAAAATTACATTCGATCGATCGAAAAGCACAGTCATTTTAAGACAAATGAGAGCACTTTTTCGATTGATCGAAAAACAGGCTGGATCGATCGAAATGGGCAGAGGCTCACTAAATTTTGGAAAAATCACAGTTTTTGAAAAACACAAGCCTAATTTTGAAAATAACTCCTCAAAACATTAAATTGAAGAAACAAAATGCATGAGTATGAGATGGAATGCTTTTTCAAAAACCCAAAATTTTGAACCCAATTTTTCTCAAAAACAAATTTCAATTATTCTCCCATTGAATTTTCTCAAGCAACAAATATGTTGTGCATAAATCTCAAGATATTTTCAAACTTGGTTGGTCAGACCAAAAACACACACTAGCATGTACAGTGTTTAACAAAGAGTAACTTGTGTAGTGTGTGATGCTAGCAAAAACTTGAGATACATGTGAGGTGATATGTGAATAGCAATCAATCACAAAGTCTACAAAATTCATCACATAGAATTCAAAAGAGACTATCACCTAAAGAGTTACATCCTATAACTCCCACATCTCCTAGAACAAAAGCTTGCAATCATGTAAGTTTCTTGTATTTTTGCCCCATTATTTAGGTGAAATTTGGCATCAAGCCTAATAGTACACACCGGTTTGAATTAAGTGAATTGGCATCAAGCCTAATAGTACACACCAGTTTTAATTATTAAGCATTTAACAGAGGCTACACCTTATGTTCTTTTTGTGCATGTGCTACACTTTCTCAAGCACAAAATCTTATGATATGCACTAAGGTGTTCATGATTGGCTAGTGAACAGTGGTGAGATGGTTATTTATGCCTTTCTCAAAAGGATCAAGTCCGACAGTCAAATAACATGTGACTTCAAGATTAAGACAAAGTGATTAATAACCACAAACATCTTTCCCACACAACATGCACTACAAAGTTTCAACTAGTCAAGTGCAATAAATAAGCTCATCAAAGCTAAACAAGGTACATAAGACATGTTATGTGTAAATAAATTGACCAACCTTGTTTTCAAAAATCAAGAAACATCATGTTCAACATAATTTTTGCTTCCTCCTTTTCCTTTTTTTTTTTTTTTTTTTTTTTTTTTTTTTTTTTTTTAAAAGAGAAAACAAATAAATCCTAGAATGAAATGCATGAATGTAATGCAATGCAAGTCCTAGAACAAAAACATAAAAAAACAAAGAACAATGGTCACATAGGAAAAGAGCAATGAAGCACAAGGACCATGTCAGAAAGACTCAATTAGTTCGAGTCTTTTGCATCCAAAACTTTTTAGATGCACCACGAGTATTGGAGTTCTTATTCACATTCGAGTGATTCCCAACTCCAGGATTGGAATAAAGGTTTAACACCTTTACCAATTCACCAATTAATGCCATAGGATCTTGTGCTTGAGGCACAGGCACTTTTGGTTTATTTGCTCTCTTATCAGCTTGAAGCTTGTAACAGTTAGGACGAATATGTCCAGACTTACCACAATAATGACAAACCCAAGCAGGTTTACCATGCATCTTGTCCTTAGATTTGGTAGGCTCCTTAGGTTTAGATTCTCTTAAGTCTACCCTAATCTTCTTAGGTGGTGAAACTTCTACAGGTTTAGCTACCTCACTCACAGGAGGTTTGACAGTTTCACTCACAACCTTACTCACAGAAGGCTCAGAAGAAGAAGAAGGAACAAAAGTAGTGGAATGTGGTCCAGACTCAAAGATGCTTTCAACATATCCTAACCCAGTTTTATCAGAAGGATACTTTTGAACATTCAGCATGTGATCAAGTTTAGAACTAGCAGATCTAGCAACAGATAAATCATGTTCCAAAGTTCTAACTTTATCAAGCAAAAGCATGTTCTCAGATTTAACATTATTCAAAAGCTCATTAGCATCAAACAGTTTAACAAGCAAATTTTTCTTTTCAAGCTCAAGAGAATCAATTTTCTTTAGGCCAAGTTCAACTTTCATAGCATCCTTTGCAGCAATTTTGCAAAGTTTGTTATAGGCCTCTTGAAGATCTGCATCTTCAGAGAGTTCCCCATCAGAAGGGTTCTCTTCAGCAGATATGCTTTCATTGACTATAGCAGTAGCCGTGAAAGCAATGAAGTTTCCATCCTCGTCACCACCAGACTCATCATCAGAAACCTCATTATCACTAAGGGTTACAGCCATAGCTTTACCCTTAGTCCTCAAGAATGTAGGACATTCAGATTTCACATGACCATACCCTTGACAGCCAAAACACTGAGGACCCAAGGAGTTATTAGAAGATTGACCAAAATTTTCTCTAGGTTTTTCAAAATTATTAACCTTAGTGGGATCATTCTTCCTAAAATTTCTAGGTTCAGCAGTGTATGTACCTCTTGCCTTTCTATTTGTATTCCTAAGAAAGTTCTTAAAGTTTTTGGCAAGATAGGCAATCTCTGTAGCAGAGAGCTCATCATCAAATCCACCACCATCGACATCATCAACTGACTTAAGAGCCATTGATTTGGATTTGTTCACTTTAGGTAGGTCAGACTCATAGGATTGAAGAGATCCTACAAGCTCATCAACAGGGATGGAGTCCACATCCTTGCTTTCAGTTATGGCAGTCACTTTGGGTCTAAAGTCTTCAGTTAAAGATCTAAGTATCTTCCTAACAATCTTAGGTTGATCATAGATTTCACCCAAATTAAACGCAGAATTAACAATATCATTCAGTTTGGCATAAAATTCATCAAAGGATTCATCATCAGACATCCTAATGCTTTCAAACCTAGAAGTTAATTGCTGCAGTTTGTTTATCTTAACTGCCTTTGTGCCTTCATGCACAGTTTGGAGGATTTTCCAAGCAGTATGAGCAACCTCAACATTAGAGATTCTCTTAAATTCCTCCATAGAAACAGCATTAAAGATAGCATTCATAGCTTTGCTATTGAAGCTTGCTGCTTCTTTTTCAGAAGTTTGCCACTCACTCACAGGAGTAGCGGGCTTCACCCATCCGTATTCAACGGAATTCCAAACCCTTTCATCAATGGATTTCAGGAATGCTTTCATCCTTACTTTCCAATAAGCATAGTTGTTCCCATCAAAATGAGGAGGAACAAACAGAGAGTGTCCATGCTCCATGACAACAGGGGTCAAGGATCAGCTCAGAGATTAAAAATCTCAAACAAAAAGAGCTACCTGCTCTGATATTAAGAGCTACTTGACAGGAATTTAGACCCCTTAAACAACCAGATTGCGTAGCCTAGATTAATTAGCCAAGTTGTTACTTAGTCAAATTATGCAATTCTAGGTTAAAGCAATCAAACAATCATATCAAGAATAATAATGCAGCGGAAAATAAATGAACACAAGATATGATCACCCAGGAAACCACACGGTAAAAACCTGGGGAGGATTTGACCCACCGATCCTCAAGGCATAACAGAATTCACTATGAAAGAATTGAAGTTCTTACAAAAGGACTACAAGCTCCCCGCTCGACTTCCTAATGCTACCCACCAGTAGAACTTCCTGACACGACCACGCGCAGGCTCCGAATCCACGGACTACTTCTTTCTTGAATTCCTCAATCAGCTACAAGCTCCCCGCTTGCTTTTCTTTTAAGTTCCAATGGTTGCAACGGTAATGATCTTCAAGATGTTGAAATCATCTCTACCATGAAAACCCTAAGTTTTGTGTAAAGGAAAGCTCCTCAAAGATCTCACAAGAGATTCACACAAAACAGCAATGTATGAGCAACAATACAATATGGACAACCTTCAAAAACGTGGCTAGGGTTTAGTTTATATACCTAGGGTAAAAACATAAAACCCTAAACGTTTAATGAAGTAGGGCTGAGTTGGAAATTCTGCAGAAAATTCAACCTGTGCGATTTTCGATCGATCGAGTCTATTCTTCGATCGATCGAGCCAGGCCGAAAGTCCCAAGTACTTCTGCAGCCACTCGATTCCAACTTTACAATATTAAACCAACTTTGAGCAAGTCTAAATAAGACTAAATACAATGTTTTGATCATGGTTTGCCAACATTACAAATTAGAGTTCTAAATACATAAAATCCTAAGACCTTAGAACCTAACAGCTTACATACCTTGCTTTCTTGTCCAAGCTCTACAAAGCCTTTGGATTGATCCATATAAGTCTCTTCATCTAGGTCTCCATTTAAAAAAACAGTTTTTACATCCATTTGATGAATTCTCAAATAAAAAATTGCAATAATAACAATTAACAATCTAATAGGTGTAATTCTTGTTATCGGAGAAAATGTATCGAAGAAATTAAGATCAACTTTTTGTTTAAAGCCTTTTGCAACAAGTCTAGCTTTAAATTATCTATAGATCCATCCGATTTTAACTTTTTTTCTAAGTGTAGACACTCCATTTTGTACCCGGTTAATAAACTTTAATCCCTGGTCCTAATGATGAGCTTGACATGTCTACAAAAGGTAATTGAAGTTATTTTGATAGTTTTGAAGTAAACAAAACTCAAACGTGCTCAAATCGCTTTAAAAATGATGTTGAAAAATTACATTTACTCACTTTTTTTATCATAACTTTTGATCTATAAATAATTTTTGAGTGAGATTTGTTTCATTAGAAATTAGACATCCTAGGCTTCAATTTGAACACACAATTTGCCTAATTTGGACTTATATTGAGTGAGTTATGACCATTTGAAGTCAGACCAACCCAGTAGTCAAAATTAGGGAGTATGCGTACGCATGAACAAGTGTGCATGCGCACCCTCAAAAGATACGTATGCACACTGCATTCTAGAACCTCAAAACTTCATTTTTTAAGGCCCAAAGCTTCCCTCTTTGATAGGCCCCGACCCCTAGACCCTTAGAAACATCCAAAACCCTTTAAATGAGTTTGAAAACCCTAGTTTAAACATATAAATATAATCGTATACCTCCAAACTCAAAACCTAACTAGAGAGAGTGGATTTTTGACCTAAACTCTTTCTTGCTCTGAACTTTCTACACATCACAGCAGAAAGCACGTTTTTGGTTCTTCAAAACCTATCTTTATTAGTCATTAAGGCAAAAACTATCTATCTCATTCCAAGAAACGTTTTTCAAAGATTCTTTCAAAAGCTTTTCAAGAACATCTTTTTTATTTTTGAGTTGTGATTACTAATGGATTATTGATATATTTGATTCCCTTGATTGTCATTTGATCTTGTTTTGTAGGCACTAAGAGGTTGGTTAAATATCAATCAAGTTGTGTTCCATAAGCAAGATGGGCCTCTTTCCATGACTCCTCCCTAATTTGGATTTTTATAACTTGTGTTCTTGTTGTTCTTATTTGATTTATATGTTATACATGCTTAGAAATATGATTTGATTTCTTTGTTTTTTCTTTTTTGTGTCTCGCCATGTTTTGAATGAAGAGTTGGATTAATATATTAAAAGCATGCTAGGTTTTGTTTGATTTTTATTTTGTTGCTGCTTTAAAACTGTGTTTCTGGGCGTATATGCGTGCACATACTTCAAGCATGTGTATGCATACTCAAGGCATGCGTACGCATACTCGAGGCATGCGTACGCATACTTCATGTATGCACACGCATACTCATGCCTAGAAACGAAAATTTAGGGTTCTTGCTATTTTGTTTGTTTGATTAGTTTACTCGCGTATTTAGGTCTTATTGAGTCTAGTTTCCACATGTTTAGTATTAGGGTTAGTAGAATAACTTGTTTCACATGCTTGGATTGATAGATTGATAATTAGGGTTTATGCTTTGATGAACCACATGAACATTCATGAGAACTTGAACATGCATTGATACATAGGTGTTGAGATGTTATGGTGTAGCAAGGTAAGTGAGGTAAGTCATGCATAATTACATGAACACGCATTTGATTTGGTTGATGAAGATGGTGAACTTTCTTGATTGATGAATATGCTTGATTAATTCCATTGATTGATGATACTATTTTGTGATGTGCTTGCTGCTCTTGGATATGTATTGCTAGATGAATAGTAGGGTTTTATGCTATGGATAAGTGTGGGACATATGCCATGTTTGGATGTTATATGCATGTTAGTGTGTGTGAGTATAGAATAACCTATTAGAAGACCCTTAATGGGATTAAGATTTGGAATACAGTGAATGGAGGCCGACTTATGGATCAGGTGGGGTTGGGTGCCTAACACCTTCCCATCTTCATATCTAAACTCTGAACATGTGCTCTGGTAAAGATTAGTCCTTCCACAAGGGCACTACATTTATGGTTCCTAGACTTAATCTAGTTGGCGACTCCATTTACACTCTCCACCATGGTCCACCCTAAGCCAAAGCATACTTCCCATGGATTTGGAGAAACCCAAAACCCATCGCAACCCATCGCAAGCACTTGCGCCCACACTAAGGACCCATTTACAACCTATGGTCTTACAACCCGGTGGAAGACTTACTAATTTCCAAGTTCTTTTAGAAATTAGAGATTCCATTTTATCATTTACAGCTTCTTTCCAAAATATAACATCAAGTAATGTTAAAACTTCTTTTAAATTTTGGGGATTTTCCTCAATGTTAAAAACATAATAATCAGGACCAAAATCCTTTTCTACTCTAACTCTTTTACTTCCTCTAGGTTCTATTTCAAAATTTTCTTGATTTTGTAAATGAGAAGTAGAAGAACTAGGTTGTGATAAAATATTTTCTTCACCCCTACTATTTTTCAATTTAAAATGAATTTTTTTTTTTCATGAAAAATTGCATCACCAAATTCAAAAATTATTTTGTTTTCAAGATCAAAAAATCTATAAACTGTATCATTAATTGCATGAAATCACAGGTAGTAACTTTTATGCCTAACTTAGGTATTTTAGGGTCAGTAAGCCTTACATAAGCAAGACAACTCCACACTCTCAAATATCCCAAATTTGGCTTATGTCTTTTCTACATCTCAAAAGGTGTGGTATGTGACTTTTTATGTGGCACCCTATTCAAAACATGACATGCAGTTAAAATAGCTTCACCCAAAAAATGTAAAGGTGCACCGGATTCAATTAACATGGCATTTGTTAACTCAATTAAAGTTCTATTTTTTTTTCAGCCACACACCATTAGAAGCAGGTGAATATGGTACAATAGTTTCATAGGTAATTCCTAAAGACTGAACAAATGGGTTGAATGCACTTGATTCATTCTCATAGCCTTTATCACTTCTTATTCTTTTTATTTTTCTACCGAATTGATTTTCAACTTCTTTTAAAAAAATCTCGAAATTTTTCAAAAGTATCACTTTTATTTTTCAACAAATAAACAGTTGTATATTTTGAAAAATCATCAATAAAAGTGATAA
The DNA here is from genome assembly GCA_032727855.1 of Quercus ilex subsp. ballota. Classification (NCBI taxonomy): domain Eukaryota; kingdom Viridiplantae; phylum Streptophyta; class Magnoliopsida; order Fagales; family Fagaceae; genus Quercus; species Quercus ilex. The sequence goes on from CM064909.1 coordinate 32,953,033, forward strand.
TATATCTATTTCTTCCACGAGTTAAAATTCCCTCAAATTCACATAGATCAAAGTGAATTAATTCAAGCTATTCGGTATTTCTAACAATACTGCCTTTTTGTAATCTTAGCTTGACTACAAGTTTCACATTTTTCAAAATCTTTTGACAACCCTGGAATTAGGGGTGTCCACAGATCGGTTAAACTCGGGTTGAGGGTCAACCCGTGACTCAACTCAATCTCATCGAGTGTTGGAGTATGTCACTTGCCGTTGACCGACAATCATCGATTCTCTGACCACTGTTTGCCTTCAAGTTTACAGATGGGTTCGGTTGGGTTGGCGGTTGGCTTTAGATCTACAACCACACACAAAAAAACCCCCAAATCACAGTACAATGCACAACATCAAATCACACCACAACCACCACCATAGCCACCTCACCATACTCATATTACCCATGAACAACTGCTGCACTCATAATGCCAGAAAATTGCAGAAGTGATGAGCAATAGTAAGTGGTAGTAGAAAGGGATAAGGCTAATGAGTTGTGTTTTATTTCAAAGAGAATGATGATAAAGGAACTCACACTTGCAAATGAGAAGAATTTCATTTTTAGCTTTTGATTTCAAAGAGAAATCCCAAGTGTCAGAGCTTCAGATTAGAGGTAATGTTTGATAAGGATAAAATATAAGTTTAAAAAAGTAAGAGACAAGTTTGCATAGAAAAAGGGAATGGAAGAGATAAGGCTTCAATATGTGTCAACCATGCAAAGAGCTAGAATTTTAAAAGCCAATCAAGTAGAGACACTGATTAAACATGTAGAAAAAGTTATTTAACTCACAAACCTCAGTTGGTTCAATTATAATAGGTTGCAAATATACAAATTCGACATCCAAATCGAATTTCGTCAAATTTAAATGTTTATACCCATATCCAACCTTAACGTATTTGAAACCGACCCACATTTGACCGAGTTGAGTTAGTCCGATCGGTTTTGGTTGGGTCTGGGTTGGTTTGGACACCCCTACTTGGAATTAATCCTAAACTACTCATGATTCCCACATATCTACTATTTATATGACACAAACAAGCATGCCAAAAATTAATAAAAGAAAGCATATAAACTGAACTGGTAGATGCTTTATTATTCTCAACATTTAATTTAAACATTCCATCACAAGTATAACACTTGCCCACAAATAAACCCTTTTTAGTGATTACATAATTATCAAATTTCGTAGTCTACTTGAAGCCAGCCTTGTTAAGCAAAAAGCTTGACATCAAATTCTTCCTCATGGACGAAGTGTAAAGCACATCTTTCAATGTTAGCACACGTCTAGAAGTGAATTTCAAATCAACCTTACCACTTCCAAGAACCTTGATTTTGCTAGAGTCATTAAGCATAATTGTTTTTTCTTTTTCAAAGAGAGTGTACAACTTGAACCAATCTTTGTCATAGCAGACATGCTTATTAGCACTAGAATCTGCCCACCACCCTTCAACATATTGCACCATATTGATGTCTATAATCGTAGCCACTAAAGGCTCTTTGGTTACTTTAGCCTACGGAACAGATTCACGTTTTTGAAATTTACAAAATCGAGCAATATGCCCACTCTTGCAACAGACAAAATAAGATCTATTAAATTAATCTTGTGAAGGATGTCATTGGTTCTTATTATTATTTTTATTCAGGTATCTCCTTTCGTAAGGTCTATTATTATTTTTGAAAACTCTCTTTTAGGCTTCAATTGACCATTTCTAGGAAAATGATTTTTGGGCATATTATTATTGGCAAAAATAAGGTTTACCTTTGTGGTGGAATTGTCATTATTCTCTTGTGTCATGAGTGCATCTTGTCCTCTAGCCTCATTCTCCACGCGGATATGTGTAATCAAAATCTCCAAAGATGGCTCATTTTGTTTGTGTGGCAAAGTCTTTTGGAACTCCCTCCAAGATTGTGTTAGTTTATCAACTATGTCAGCTACCACCAGATTATCTCCAATCTTTATGCCTTCGGATCTCAATTCTGCCACAATCATTTAGAAGTCTTGTGCTTGATCCACCATTGATTTTCCATCCACCATTTGGTAACGGAAAAATCTACTAGTAGCATACTTCTTTGCACCGGCCTCCTTGGTATCGTACTTACATTGTAAAGCTTTCCAAATTTTCTTGGCAGAACTATAAGTTGTATCATAATAATCATAGAAATGATCAGCAATACAATTTAAAAGATAAGAGCGATAATTGTATTCATCTTTTATGTACTTATCTATTTTTACTTGATGGAGACGAAGTTCTTCCTCACTCATCTCATTGGTACAAGCCTTGGAATGATTCTTGTTAGTGAGGATGTAGGCAACTTTGAGAAGACTCAAGTAGAAGATGACCTTTGCTTTCTACCTCTTGAAGTGGGCACCCTTCAAGCGAAAAGGCTTGTTTAGATCTCCAACAATCTCATTTGGTTTCTTTTGTGTAAGTTCCATGTGTTTGAATCTCCTTAAAATTGTTGGTGCAAACACAATAATAGTGAAAATAACACAAAAAGAAACTAAATAATATTTTTGAATATTATTGATTTGAAGAGAAAAATTACACAACACTATTTGGATTGAGGCGCTGCATTCGCTCTCTTTAAGGAGATTCAAGCTCTTGATTGGCTAATTTTTGTAACCGGTGCAGACCTTCTCTGACTTATCTCCCCCAGGATACAACAGTCCAACAAATGTCGTATGGCTAGAACAACCTCTGCACAAAGTGTTCAAGCCCAAAGCTCCACCAAAAAGAACACCCTTCCTTACCAAGAACCTCTCTATTTTTTAGTGTATAAGAATGCTTGTAATTGCTGGATTTTTTGGTGTATATTGGAATGAGTCTATTTATAGGCTCAATGGGCCTCACGAAATATTACTCAAATTAACCTGATTAATTAGGTCTATAATTCTAATGCAGTAGGTGTTACAAGATTAATTGCTGGATATAAATCTAGCGGGCTGGAATTACACAATTAATGGATGAGATAAGGAGTTTCTGAAAAATGTAAAGGCCTAAACGGCTAGTCCATTAAGGAGTTTTTGGCACATCCTTCCTTCATCTCCCCCTTGCGCACATATCTAGCCCAATATTTGAATTAATACATATTAGCTTATTATTCACCACAATTAAAAAGAATAAAATAGTATTTCTCCTTTTCAATATGAGATTAAATATTTTTATTAACTCCTTATCTTCCCTATTAACTCCCACATCTTTATATTTATATTGTCATATAAATTCATTTTAATTAAATAATATTAAAATGCTCCAATAAATACTTTTACATAACAATTTGAAGAATAGTTATATAATTTCATTGAACTTTGAAAAGAATTGTGATAGAAAGCATCTGGTACCCAGTGTCTTGATGAACCTGAAATTTTGTAAATTGAACTGTCATTTTAATAAGTATACTATGGATTATAAATACAGGTTGTACGGCACCAGGCCTCCAAGACCATCTGAGCTTTAGTCCCAAACTCCATAGGATGGCCCGTGGTTACTAACGCCCCTGTCAGAAGCTGGGATTATGGCCCACTAGGGACACGAATGCATGCCCCGTGACCTCATGGTTAGCCCGGAACCTGTTGGCCGGTTGTTGAAATACTCGCTCATGACTCCGCGACAACGAAACGTGACCGGCAAGTTTCATTGCCACCAAAGAACAACTGCACGGTAAAACCGTATCTTGGATGCCCGGTAAAGCCCTGAGAAATACCGCCGCCGAGCATCCACCTCCAACGGGAACTAGTTCCAAAGCCACTCCCACCAAACATCCACCTAAGGATAACAACATTGGATCCTTAAAACCACTAACTACAAAATTAATCATAGCACCCCACTAATCGAAACGCTATAAATAAGAGAAGAGGGAGAAGAAGAAGGGGTCGGTTGGTGAAAGGGTTCTAAAGAAAGTTGAGAGGAGAAAGGAGTAAGTGGGAAACAATATTGAGGTTGGGAGGGTTCAGTTGGGTCTCTGGACAAGAATCGCCCAAGGTAGGAAACTCAAGCCCACATTACAAATATTTTGCGAGCCCATGAGTGAGTTAAGCCCTTAAGCTCGTTCTAGGTCCCCACAATTGGCGCCGTCTGTGGGGATCTCCTACAAAGCAGTGGTTCAACCGAGACTCACACGCGAGAAAATGTCTTGGAGACGTTCTAGGAGTGACGCTGAAAGTGGTTTCGTGGGATCTTCTCGGAGGTCCTCCTAGCGAGAACGCAGACTAAAAAGGCGCGAAGATAGGGATCATGAACGAGAGGAAGAATGGTCCGACCTTGGAGAAGGGTCATACCAAACCCAACGAACGGTATCAAGTGCTTCAAGGGACAGGCGATTTGACGAAAGGGATGAAGAGCTTGAACAGTTGTGTAGGCTGGTGAGGGATCTAGAGTTGGAGGTAGAGAACAGGCACTACAGAAGGGCCCGAGACAACCGAGAAAGAAGGTCCGATGCAAGGGGAGATCGCTATGGGACGGGGTCTAATCAATCCGGTTCTCGACGACACTAGGACCATTCACATTTGCAGGGATCTCACCATCGCCGAGACCGTTCGCATTCAAGGGAATACGCAAACCGGGGTTCAGATTCCCCCGAAAAGCGGCGGCCCTATAATGCCGCTATGGATACAATGAGCCACGCCCTATGCGGAGCTACTCAGTCACCATTCTCGGACTACATTGAAAGAGCCCAAATGTCGAGCAGATTTTCCCACCCACCATTCAATATCTATGACGGGAAAACAGACCCAGTTGAGCATGTCAGCCATTATATCCACATGATGTCTCTACATTCTCACAATGATGCACTGATGTGCAAGGTATTTCCTTCGAGTCTCGGCTCGACCGCTCTGAGATGGTTTAATGGATTGTGCAAGGGTTTTATCCACACTTTCGTCGAGTTGATCCAAGAGCTTGGTGTTCGGTTTGTAACTTGTAGCCAGGTGCCATAACTAGTGGATGCTTTATCGTCCATGAAGATGAAGGTCGGGGAGACTCTTCGAAGTTATGCCAGTCAGTATTGGGAACTTTACAACGTGATAGGTAGGGGCAATGAGAAAATTACAGCGAGCACCTTCAGAATAGGGTTGCCCAAGGATTCCGAACTACGGGAGTCACTGACAAAAAAGCCCCCTAAGGACATGAGGCAGCTTATGAGGCGCATAGAGGAGTATAAGCATCTGGAGGATGATAGGTTGCAGAGTAAGGGTAAGGCACCCTTGATAAATCGTCCTCGACAGGGCGGTTTTCAGCCGAGGTATCGTAAGGATTTAAAGATATAAAAGCCGAAGTGGTAGCTAGGGGAGGTGAACGTGGCATTTAAGGAACTAGTACACAGAATTATAGACCGAATTAAGAACGAGCTGTACTTTAGGTGGCCGAGCAAGATGGGGGGTGAACCCTCTCAGAGGAATCAGAATCTGTACTGCACCTATCACAAAGATAAAGGGCATACCACCGAGCAACGCCAGGTATTGAAAGACCATCTAGAGCAGCTGGTAAAAGTAGGACATTTGAAGGAGTTCGTAGTGAAACTCGGAGACCAGGGTACCAGGCAAGGTGCTCAGCAGAGGGGGAACCCTCTCCCACCGCCGCTAGAAGTGATTGAAGTGATCCATGCCACCCCAAGGGGCACAGCCGTGACTAAAAGAGGGGTATTGACTGTTGTGCCCGTGGAAGATCACCCGGACAAGAAACCCCAGGAAAAGAAAGCGAAGTTTGTCCGAGAGGCTTTGGCATTTGATGACGATGACTTGGAAGGAACAATTCAGCCGCATGACAACGCGTTGGTTGTCACAGCCCGGGTAAGCAGTTTCATGGTGAAAAGGGTGATGATAGATCAGGGGAGCGGGGCTGACGTGATGTATCTAGACCTATTCAAAGGGCTCGGGTTAGAAAAGCAAGATTTGTCAAAATACAACACGCCGTTGGTTGGATTTGACGATAGAGTGGTGACCCTCAAGGGACAAATTTCATTTCATGTGAACATGGGGGGTAAAAAGGTGGTGGTAATCTTCATAGTGGTCAACGCGTTTTCACCATACACGGTGATTCTCGATAGGTCGTGGATCCATGCCATGGGGGTTGTTCCGTCCACCTTACATGTGAAAGTCAAATTCCCGATTGAGCAGGGTGTTGTAGTAGTGAGGGGAAGCCAGCAAACGGCTAGGCAATGCTTAGTGGTCGTGGTGGTCCGGAAGAATAATTGGGGTAAGCAGAAAGAAATTGATGAGGAAGCCTCTTCATAGCAATTACAATGCCCCCAAGCGGGAACGAAGGCTAGTTGTCCTGAAGAGTTAATTAGAGTAAGGATACTGCCAGACCCTGACCAGTATTTTCAGGTTGGAGTAAGCATGGAGGACAAAGACAAGGTAGAAACGTTGCTATTTTTTATACAGAATGTGGATGTGTCGCATGGAGCCCGTATGAGGTGCCCGGAGTTGGTCCTAAGTTCATTGTGCACAAGCTTAATGTAGACCTGTTGTTCCCATCGAAGAAGCAGAAGCCGAGAAGGTTTGCTAGGGAACATGTGGAGGCGGTAAGGAAGGAGGTCGGGAAGTTAAAGGAGGTAGGGGCAATAAGGGAAATTTTCTTCCGTGAATGGTTGTCAAATACCGTGGTGGTAAAAAAGAAGAGTGAAAAATGGAGAGTTTTCGTAGATTTCACGGACTTAGATCGAGCATGCCCGAAGGACCCATTCCCTATGCCAAAAATAGATCAATTGGTAGATGCAACCTATGGGCACCCGAGAATGAGTTTTCTGGATGCCTTTCAGGGTTATCATCAGATCGCGTTAGCTGCCGAGGACCAGGAAAAGACGACATTCATCTTGCTAGATGCAAATTATCATTACACCGTGATGCCCTTCAGATTGAAGAATGCTGGGGCAATGTATCAACGAATGATGACCAGAATGTTTCGGGACAAGATCGGGTGAACGGTCGAGGTGTACATTGACGACATGGTGGTGAAAAGCAGAGAGGAAGCACGACATTTAGAGGATCTGCGGGGGGTGTTTAAGGTCATTTGGCAGCACAAGCTGCGTCTAAATGCAGACAAGTGTGCATTCGGAGTGAGGGTTGGCAAGTTTCTAGGTTACTTGATCTCCTGCCGCGGGATTGAGGTTGACCCTGATCATATCGATGCAATACAGCGTTTAAGTTGCCGAGTAACTTAAAGGAGGTATAGATCTTGACCAGAATGCTAGCTGCTCTTAATCAGTTCATTTCTAAGCTCGCCGATCGCTACTGTCCATTCTACCAGATGCTGAAGAAATGGAGGGGATTCCAATGGGATGAGGAATGCGAGAAGGCTTTCCAAGACTTGAAGCAGTAGTTGATGCGGGCACCCATGTTAGCAGCCCTAGAGCCCGGGGAGGATTTGTTTATGTATCTCTCGGTCTCTAACCATGCCATGAGTACTGTGCTTTTGAGGGACCAGGGGATACAGCAGCCTGTGTATTACATTAGCAAGACCATGGTTAATGCTGAGACAAGGTACTTGCCCTTGGAAAAGTTGGTACTGGCGTTAGTGCATGCTAAGAGGAAGTTGCCCCAATATTTTCAGGCTCACACTATCTACGTTTTGATCGAGCACCACCTACAGTCGTTATTAAAAAGATCAGATTTGACAGACCGAATAGCTAAATGGGGGACCCGGCTAGGGTCCTTTGATATAAGATACAAGCAAGGAGCTCGGTGAAGGGCCAAATCCTTGTTGACTTTGTTGCGGAGTTTTCACCAAAGAACAAGGGAGAAATGGTCTGCCATGTAGAACGTCGCCCGTGGAGGGTATTTGTGGATGGTGCATCTAGTGCTGTGGGGGTTGGAACTGGGATTGTCATTATTACTCCATATGGAGTATGTTTAGAGCACTAATTTAGATTGGGGTTTAGAGCCTCCAACAACGAAGCCAAGTACGAGGCCTTACTTATTGGATAGAGAGCCGTCTTAGGTATGGGAGCTCACGATGTTGAAATTTATTTGGATTCCCGGCTGATCGTGAACCAGGTGCAAGGCAGTTTTAAGGCCCAGGATCCCCGGATGAAAGTTTATTTACAGGTGATAAAGCAAGTTATGAGCAAGTTTTGTACAGCGAAGGTGGCTCAAATATCCCGGGCGTAGAATCGACACGCTGACTCACTGGCTACGCTGGCATCATCAATGATCAGGGAAGTGCCTCGATTGATTAAGGTAGAGCTCATTGAAGAACCGAGCATTAATACAACAACTAGTATTGATAACGCTGGGGTTAAGGTGACCACGATTTCGAAAGCCGGTACATGTTAGATGGACCTGCTTGTTGTGTTCTTAGCCGAAGATAAAGTTCCTGATGACAAAAAGGAGGCCAACAAGGTTCGCCGGATGGCAGCTCGATACTGGTTATCAGCAGATTGCAAGTTATACCGAAGGTCTTTCGAGGGGCCATATCTTATGTGTTTGCATCCTGAGAAGGTGGGTGAGCTCTTAGCTGAACTACATGACGGAATCTGTGGCAGTCGTGTAGGGGAATGTTCCCTAGCACACCGAGCAATGACTCAGGGATTTTGGTGGCCTCAAATGCAAAAGAACGCCGCCGAGTATGTACATAAGTGCGAATAGTGCCAGAAGCATGCACCTTTGATCCACCAACCAGCAGGTCTTCTGAATCCGGTGAGTAGTCCATGGCCCTTTGCACAGTAGGGGCTAGATATTCTAGGCCCATTCCCCCGTGCAACGGGAAATAGAAGGTTCGTATTAGTGGCTATTGATTATTTTACCAAGTGGGCAGAAGCAGAGGCTCTAGCTAATATTCGGGACGTGGGCGTCAAAAAATTTGTATGGAAGAATATAGTCACGAGGTTTGGGTACCGGACTCACTGATATCTAACAATGGACTGCAGTTTGATAGCAGGGCCTTTCGTGAATTTTACAATGATCTTGGCATCAAAAATAGGTACTCCACTCCAGCATATCCACAGAGCAACGACCAAGCGAAAGATACTAACAAAGTGATTGTAAATGGATTAAAGAAAAGGCTATTTGGTGCAAAAGGGAGATGGGCCGAGGAGCTGCCGAACGTTTTGTGGGCGTACCGAACAACACCGAGAAGGTCTATGGGAGAAACCCCATTCTCTCTCATGTACGGGGCGGAAGCCGTAATACCAGCCGAGGTCAATCTATGCAGTGCACAAGTTACCAACTTTAACCCTGCTCAAAACGACAACCTGCTAGTACAACAGTTAGATTTTCTGGAAAAATACCGAGAGTTTGTGACTATACAGTTAGCCGAGTACCAACAAAAGCTGGCTCAAAGCTACAACAGGGACTTGAAAGCCAGGGGATTCAGCGTCGGGGACCTAGTTCTGCGAAGAGCAGTAGGAAATATGCAGGACATCAATGCTAGGAAATTGGCCCAGACCTGGGAGGGCCCTTATAGGGTAACCGCAGGTGCTAGCATAGGGGCATATTACTTAGAAGATTTGGACGAAAGACCACTCCCTCGACCGTGGAACGTTCATAACTTGAAGAAGTTTTATCATTGATTGAGTGTATGCTGGGATGCCAGTTCGATGTAATTATGTATATACGTTTCACTAATCAATATGACGATAACTATTTATGCAGGTCCACTTAATCCCATTCTTATTATCAACGACATATACATAGAAAATCATAAAGGGTGAGGGGCCTTGTTCTCGCCTAAGGACAGAAACATGTCCCTAGTTCGATCTTTGTCACCGGGCAGGTTGAAACCTTAGCCCAAAATCGCCTAAGGACAGAAGCCTGTCCCCGGTTCGATCTTTGTCAACGGACAGGTTGAAACCTTAGCCCAAAATCGCCTAAGGACAGAAGCCTGTCCCCGGTTCGATCTTTGTCAACGGGCAGGTTGAAACCTTAGCCCAAAATTGCCTATGGACAGAAGCCTGTTCCTGGTTCGATCTTCATCACCGAGCAGGTTGAAACCTTAACCCAAAATCGCCTAAGGATAGAAGCATGTCCCCGGTTCGATCTTTGTCACTGAGCAGGTAGAAACCTTAGCCTAAAATTGCCTAAGGACAGAAGCCTGTCCCCAGTCCGATCTTCATCACCAAGCAGGTAGAAACCTTAGCCTAAAGTCGGCTAAGGACAGAAGCCTGTCCCCAGTTCAATTTTTGTCACCAGGCAGGTAGAAACTTTAGCCAAAAATTGCCTAAGGACAGAAACCCGTCCCCGGTCTGATCTTTATCACCGGGCGGGTAGAAACCTTAACCTAGAATTGCCTGTGGACAGAAACCTGTCTCCGGTTCGATCTTCGTCACCGGGCAGGTAGAAACCTTAGTTGAAAATTGCTTAAAGGACGGAAACCCATCCCCGGATCGATCTTCATCACCAGGCAAGTAGAAACCTTAACCTAGAATTGCCTATGGACAGAAACTTGTCCTTGGTTCTATATTCGTCACCAGACAGGCGAAAACCGTAGTCTAAGATTGCCTAAGGCCAAAAACCCGTCCCCGGTTCAATCTTCATCACCGGACAAGTAAAAACCAAGAATGTACTCCAAGCTTATTCGTCGTCGCTAAGTAGTCCTTACAACATTTCGATCGAACCCCCGGCAATAGAAGCCTTCGCGGCCAATCAGCTTCACATCGGGTAAGGAGTTACTTTTGCATTTAAGAAATTCCCTCAAGCCTTTTTCAACCACTACGTTAGGTGAAATAAAGGCCGCTTAGGATACCTTGCTAGTGTCAATAATGAGTAAAGAGGGAACAAAAGTAATCGTACCAGTAAAACAATAGATTATAAAACACTTGACCTTCATAACCAAACAATTAAACATTTAAAATAAATAAAGGACGAATAAAAATTTAGTAAGTTGTCTTCGTTACCATAACCTAGTAACCTTAGGAAAGATGAACTTAATGTCAAAATTAGACAAAAAAGTAAGAAAATTGTTCGGTCACCACAGCCCGGTGACTAAGCAACACCAGGAAATTGAAAAGTACGCGTAGTAAAAAAAAAATCTGAGGTTGAAAAGTATTAAACGGCTGGGTTGGTCTGAAAAAGCTGAACCATGTCATCGACAATTTGTCTTGCAGTATCCTCGGTGGTTGGTCTTGGTGTCTTATCACAGCCGGGGGCATTGAGGTTGCTGGTAACCTCTATATCAGGATTCTCTACATGGGTATCAATAGCTTCTACCCGCGCCTTCATGTTGGGGGTATCTTCATCATCAGCGGCTCCGGCCCGACTCTGGACGGGGAGAGTGATAGCAGGATGAGGGATCTTTTTCGAATTCCACAATTGTGAGTCCCCGGGAACCTCTGCTGCTTGAAGGGCAGCCAACCAGCCCTCCTCAAACCCTTGGGCTCGAGCTTGGAGAACGACAGGCTCCACGGAGTTCTCGGCATCTGCAAACACTTCATTGTACCATTTGGTCTAACAGGCCTCCAAAGCGGCCCTGAGTTCAGTAATTTCTTCAACACGGGCCAAGCTCAGGCTTTCAACCTTCACCAACTTCAGTTCAGCTTCCCCCAGCCACCTTTCCATGTCGGCCAACCTTTTCTCAGCTAGTTGTCGAGCCGTCTTCGAATATTGCGCTTTTTGTTCCGCCATCTCAGCTTCCTTAACCTTATCCCGGGCCATGTCGATGGCGACATCCTTAAGCGCCTTCTCTCATTCGGCATCTTTAACAAGCTCGTTTGCCCTCTCGCTGAGTATGTGAGTAAGCTGCGCAACCTGACGATATCACTGAAACCAAGTCAGGAAAATGTAAATAAGGAAAAGAAAGAGAAAGAGGGAAATGGTTCATACAATGAAGTAAATGAGAAGCGAAGTAGAGGAGCTTACTGTGATGGAATGCCACTGTAGCCACCTCACAATGAAGCACTTAGAGCCTTCAGACTAAAGTCGTATGTCCTCGAGCAACAGCAAACTGCTCACCAAACTTTCAGCCACTCTTCCCCCCTCACCTTGAGCCCACATCTTCACACTCGCTGTAGCCAGCAAAGGCTCGCCACTGAGCATGAAAGTAGGCTGCTAGTTCAGCGCGGCCAATGAAGAAGAGGCGACTCCAGCACTGCCTGGAGCTACAGGTTGGGTGCTGCTTACCGGTTCCCGAATTACAATCCCATTAGAAGGACGAGGGGGAGTCTCAGTGGGTGCCTCACTCATAGTTTTGACCAGAGGATCGTCTAAATGCTGCTTCTTTTTTTGCCGGCCAGAATGAGGAGGGGAGGGAGGGGTACGCTTCGTTAAACGAGTTCACTGAGGCTGGGCCGGAGGCCGGGAGCCGAATAGAAACCGATCAGTTGTTAGCTTCCTTCTAGTAACCATTTCTTCTTCTTCTTCTTCGTCTGCAACTACTCCTTGCTCGACTTGTTGTTCTTCGGCTGCTTCTTCCTGGCCCTCAACAGGGACGTGTGCTTGTTCTCGCAAAGCGCGGGAAACACTCTCAGCTGATTCGTCCCTAACTAGGGCAAGATCTTCCGCAGTTTTGTAATTGGGGCCACGGTCTCAGGCTTCCTCAGTAGTCAATTTAGGGGGGAGGAAGTTGGCATGCCGGACGTCTATATAAGATAGCAACGAGCTGTCAACTGTAAGGGCTTGGCTAAAGGGTTGCCAAGTTTTATACACGAGAGTGGAGCTAAGGATGAGCTGTGATGCTCGAAGCTGACCATCTGTATGAACAAAAACTTCAGACCTTAGTATGAAGTTCAGGTCCCTGATGTGAACAACCCTAATATCCGGGGTAAACAGTTTGCCTTCTGAAAAAAAATACAGTAAGTTAGTATTCAAACAAGTAAAATAGCTGTAGGAAAAGATTACAGACAAGTTAGAGAGTGGTACGAACCCACTTCACGCCGTGAAAGGGGGCAGGGGATTTCACCGGCAAACCAATTGCCGCGCATCCAGACGAACTCCCCGACAGAATTCCTATTGGAGTCAGGTAGGCATGAAATGAGCCGTACCCTCATATCTCTAACTTTTAAGTATTAATTAGAGTTCTTATTCTCACATAGACTGTACATGTGGTTTATGTCTTGGTGGTCTAATTGCAAACTGAACACCTGATTTAACCTACTGTCACAACTAACTACTCGGTAAAAATTGGGAGGAAGTTAGTCGGGACATAACCCATAGTATTTAAGGGTGTTGAGTAGAAGCGGGTCTACGAGAAACCTAACCCCGCCCTCCAGGATCAACATTAAGGAGAAGAAAGCAGTATTGCCCCCTCTGTGGAGATCAAATTCACTCTCATGGCAGTATGCCACCTCCACGTCATTGGGGATACTAAACCTTTGCCTAAAGGTAGCTAAGGACGCCTCAGTATTCAAAAGGTAAGCATAACCCATCCTAAAACTCTAAATGAGAAGGAAGAAATTTGAAGAAAGAAACTGAAGTAACAGAAGGGGGTAGAGAACTTACTTTGGGGCTAAAGGGAAATGAGAGGCTCTGGGTTGATGAATAAGTGCGCAGACGGATGCACGGCAGAAGAGAAAACTCAGAATGTGAAGAATGAAAAAGTAGAGAAGTGAGTTAGAATGGAGTATTTATAAAGGCCAGAAAGGGAAAAGTAAATGCCACCTAATAAATGAGGTGCAGGAAACGCTACAAATCCCATCGCAACTGTCACACACGCGCGCCGCCTTGGTTCGCGAACCGTCAGGTGATGATGACAGCAGAACCAACCATAAAACACAACACGTCTTTTGAGGGCGCATTTATTAGCCTCTCAACCAACATACCAATTGGGTTTCCCGGATGGAAACGGTATCTTAGGTTCCTTGATTCGTCCTCAAGCGCCGTGCATGAATCAAAGGGGGGCTAATGTACAGCACTAGGCCCCAAGACTGTCTAGGCCTTGGGCCCAAACTCCATAGGATGGCCCGTGGTTACTAATGCCCCTATTAGAAGTTGGGATTAAGGCCCACTAGGGACACGGATGCATGCCCCATGACCTCATGGTTAGCCCAGAACCTGTTGGCTGGTTGTTGAAATACTCGCTCATGACTCCGCGACAATGGAACGTGACCGGCAAGTCTCATTGCCACCAAAGAACAACTGCACGGTAAAACTGTATCTCGGATGCCCGATAAAGCCTTGAGAAATACCGCCGTCGAGCATCCACCTCCAACGGGAACTAGTTCCAAAGCCACTCCCACCAAACATCCACCTAAGGATAACAGCACTGGGTCCTTAAAACCACTAACTACAAAAGTAATCATAGCACCCCACTAATCGGAACGCTATAAATAAGAGAAGAGGGAGAAGAAGAAGGGGTTGGTTGGTGAAAGGGTTCTAAAGAAAGTTGAGAGGAGAAAGGAGTAAGTGGGAAACAATACTGAGGTTGGGAGGGTTCAGTTGGGTCTCTGGACAAGAATCGCCCAAGGTAGGAAACTCAAACCCACATTACAAATATTTTGTGACCCCACGAGTGAGTTAAGCCCTTAAGCTCGTTCTGGGTTCCCACACAGGTTATATAGTAAATTCTAAGAAAACATTTAATCTCAAGAATTTATTTGGAATTTCTACTTCTTGTAACCTTTGATTTATGCCTGTTTTCCATGTGGGTTAACTCATATGAAATATGAAACCAAAACTTATAAGATTCAGCTTTGAAGAGTGTGAAAATATTAATTTTCATGTGTTGGTTGAAGCTAAGTCCTTGTTTTAAGTTTTAAGTATAACCCTAAATGACTATAAGAAATTGTATTGCAATGACTAAGTTCAATGCTACCTTATGGCTGCCCAACCCTAAAGTTACTTAATTAAGAATGACTTGTTAATACTATGCTTTTTATTTAGAAAATATCATTTTAGAACAATTCATTTAGCTTGCATTTGGAAGACAATCTGTAAAACCTAATGAAGTCTTAAAACCTTGCATTTGAATTGAATGTGTTTCCTTCATTATACGATCGGAATATAAAAACAAATATAATGATTTTTCCTTGGTTATGTGAATCATGTTGTTTGATATATGTATCTTGTGTTCTAGGAACCTATTGAGGTGGGATTAGGGTTAACATGATTTTTGAGAGTTAGGTTTTAAGATGTATCTATAAGTCAATGCCTAAGTTAGAATTAATAGTAACAAGTTTTGATAATTGGTTTAGGTGTTACTAGCACTCAAGTCTGAGCTCCTTCGACTTTAGGCTCTCAATTCCTTTGCTTTTTGGTAAGGAATAAATGATATGAGCATTTGATAAGTCATGAGATTATTTTTAAAAAATTAGTCTGAATTAAAAGGTTTTGAATAGAGATATTACATACAGTCATGTTCTAGACACAGATATGTTCGTGATGCTTACAAAATCTAAAGTATATGATTGAAGCATATTGATACTATTACTTATTTCACGAACATGACATTCAAATAAAATAATGGAAATGCAATAATTATGAAATGTTATGTAAAAGTATGAATTTCAATATGATATATAAGTATGAAATGTTTTCGGATTATGTCACTTGGTATGATTTGAACTCGGCCAATAGAGGTTAAATTACTGACTTTCCATGAAAAATGTTATGTGATTGGCCATCAAAAGTAGTGAGGACTCTGTTGTACCCGCCCTTGTTAGGAACAGCCAACTTGTGAAGGATGCCAACCGACCCCCATGGTTGATGATCTGTGTTATGATATGATCTTGAGAATCCCTGGCATTGTGCGGAATGCTGGATGCCGAGCACAGTGTGCTGGAAGCCTCTCAAATCTGTACAGACTTATCAGATATGGACTAACCAATATATATATATATATATTATTTATGAAGATCTATGTTATTTTATGATCATGAGAGAATGATTCTATTGAAATGCATTATGAGCATAATGAAAAGTTAAAAGCTCTCATGAAAAGAAGTTTCTAATGAAAATAAAAGTTGTTTTTTAAAGAAAAAAGTTTCTAAAGTTCTGTTGTGCTTTAAAGATAAAGTTTCTGATGGAAGGTTTTAGTGTTCTTTAAAGATAAAGCTTTTGATAAAATGATTTGGTTTACATGCATTCTTATTAAATTCGCATGTAACTTACTCTTACTAAGCTTTGTAGCTTACTCCTTCACTCTTTCAATTAACGGATTTTATTATGGAGCAGAAGGAGCCTTAGTCGAGTTTTGGGAGAAGCTGGTTTTAGTTTTAAAAGTATAGCTCTCTATTTTGACAGTTTGATGTTTAGCTTTGTAGTATTGTGTATTTTAGGATCTTCTTATAAGAGTTGTATATTTTTGTGTAATTAGAGATGAATTATATGAAATTAAGGAATTTGAATAACTTTTGGATTATGTTTTCCCTTGAGTACAATGTAGATACTCTAAATATCAAGTGAAATATTATATCAAGAAAGTAAAGAAATAAGAATGAAAATAAAAAAGGAAATCTTTTGTTTAAAAGTTTAGTTGGTTCTTGTTAATATCAGGTTCAAGCTTGATATTAGCATGCCAGTTGTTGATGGTCATTTTTTGAAATAGACAGAAGGCAGCCCAACCCAGCAATACGGGCAGCAGAGAAGCGGCAGACTAAGTAAAACCATTAGGCCTAAGCGGCAAGAATAATGGATCACAGGCCCTTAATATAAACAAATGGGTCTTGAGGAAGTAAGTGGGCCTAAAAGGCCCGGAAAGAGAGAAAATAGCACCCATTGGGCAGTATATGGTATGGAAAAGTGAGAATGGGCCGCGGCAGGCCCAAAGCAATGTAAACAAAGAAAGTAGGGGATAATGGCAAGCCCATGAACTCCAAGGATGAGAATGAGGAAATTGGGCTAGGGAAGCCCAATTAAGTTAGTAAAAGCCCATTGGATGCGGAGTTAGTAAATGGGCCGAGGAAGTCCAAAGGAAGTAAATGGGCCGAAGAGGCCCAAGGGAAAAGAAAGGGACACTGGAGCCCATAAGTGAGAAAATCGGTGGCCATATTAAGCCAATGGAGGAAAGAATGGAACGGCAGGCCTGAAAAGACACCCAGCAGGAACACGTCGCCGCAGTAGGAAATGCCAAGTAATGCAGTAGAAAGCCAAGGCAATTAAAGAATTGGGTTGAAAAGAATGCAAAGCCCAGTACTAAGTAAAGCCCAGACCCTAAGGGAGCGGGAAATCAGAGTAGTAACTCATGAAAAGCCAGAAACAGACGGCAGGCAGTACAGGGAAAGTTTCCAGTCCACGGTAGTTGCATGAACAGCAGGCAGATTTTAGACATATGTATGCACAAGGTCCAGGCACCACCAGCCTGTACCCAGCCAATACGGGACATGGTGAGGTCATGGGTCAGAGTTAAGAGGGCATGGTTTGGCAGTGGGGAGAGGGGAACACCTGTTTTGAGGTTCCTGCTCAAGCTCTTTTAGGGGATACGTCCTGCTGGGATGACATACCTCCCAAAAAGAGGCAAGGCTGGGTTGGAACCACTAGGTGCATGCCATGAGGGATAGAAAGAGAGAAACATCACCGCAGCAGGAAGAGGTGCCACGGCAGACTAACAGACAAAATAGTTGTCTTTGTCTGTGATAGGGGGACTCGCAGACGGAATAGTGATGGTCGGCAAGTACACCCAGACCAGACAAAGGTGGTTAAGGGGTAGAATAGTAAAATCCGGTCACGGTAGGCACTATAAGAAGGAAGCCTCTGCCATGTACAGGGGGACACAACGCAATACAACACAACGTAACAAGGACTTTGAGGCATACTTAGGAAAACAGGGGAAGCACAATACTAAAAACCACGATTGTGGAAATCACTAAGGAAAGACTAAGAGAGAAAAAGAAGAGTGAACTCAGGGAAAAGAAAGAGAGAGAAGAAAAAAAGAGAGAGAAAGATAGAGGGAAAAAGAGCAAGAGTTAGTGGCATGCACCGATAGGTCCCTTCCCTTCTCTCCCTCTCAAATCCCTGGTCTCTTCTATAATCGTCCTGGGCATTGTCCATTCAGGTCCGCCCTCCCTCAAACTCATTAATTTCCACAGTAGGAATTCTTTTCCTCGGAGGTTAATCGTGTTGAGAAGAGGCGTTCTTCCTCTTTGGCCTTGCTCCTGCGGACCAAACTGAACTTATTTCCTTTATCTGTTGATTAATCTTTATTACCATTTGCCCTTACTATTTCATTTGTGAAAGTTGTTAATATCATTGTGATTATGGATCATTTGGCCATTTCCTATTAAAAGAACTATTTGGTCATTCCAGAATACACGGTTCTGTTTTATCAATTGTATCTATCTGCCGCAAGCTTCTCTGAAACAGTTCTGCCTGCCGCAAGCACTCTCTTGCCTGCTGCAAGCACTCTCCTGGCAGACGAGACATAGTTTGCGCACAAGCCGGCTAAGTTGAGTTCCAGTTGGACCGGTCTCGACTCCCGCAACCCAGAACACTTGGGCCTACAATCACAAAGGGGCAGCCCAGCCCAACATAGTAAAAAAAGGCCCCCACATTAAATTGGTAACTCCGCTGGGGAGTTGAGAAATAGTTCAGGGACAAGAGCCCTCACAAACAAATGCCTCCAAAGTCCAGGACGACACGAAACATGAGTGTCGTGCCCTCACAAGTAGAGTCTATGCCAACGACGCCTCACCAACAGCAGCCTAATCAGGCGAAAGGTGCCAACGAGATGGGGGCTGAACCCCAACCTCTTCCAAGGATCCCCGTAGACAACGCCAACACCTTTGTGGAAGTGTTGCAGGCTCTACAGCACTCGCAGCAACAGATGATGGAAGAAATCCATCAGCTAAAAACAGACAGAACAAAGGAAAAATGAAGCTAGCATGATCCAGAACATGCGGCAGACAAGGAAGAGACACCAGCAGGAGGTGTCCCACAGAATACGGATCAACGTTTTATTACTATGACAGAAGTAGCGGCTCTCCTGGAGCAAGAGAGAGCCAGAGCACCCACGGAGAGATTCTACGCACGAACACCTACATACCCGCTAAGGGTACTCAGTAAACCATACCCCGAGAGGTATGAACCGCGAGTTTTTGCGCAATATGATGGCAGGAAGGGAAGTGCTGTTGAGCACGTAAGCAAGTTCATTGAAACGCTCGGCCCTTATGCCGCAGACAAAGATTTATGTCTTCGGGAATTTTCTAAATCACTATGTGACCAGGCCTACACCTAGTACATTGGCTTAAAGCCAGGATTAATCCCAACGTGGGATGATATGGTGGATGTATTTTGTACCAAATACTTTCACGGAGAGGAAACGGTCACACTTGCAACTTTGCAAGCAACCAAACAGAGGAATGGTGAAGACTTGATGGAGTACATCAAGAGATTTAGGGACATAGCACTCGACTGCTATGACCATTGTGAAGAAATGACACTGGTAGAGATGTGTATGACGAATATGATCAGGGAGTACAGGGCAGTTCTAGAAAACCTCGAAATCTCCCAGTTCGCGCAATTATTACAAAAGGCGAGAAAAAATGCCCAGTTCGTAAAGCCAAGCACAGACAAAAGAAGTGCCCCGCAAGCCATGGCAGTGTCCACCGGTGAGCGGAGGAGAAAGACCGACGGGAGAGAGTACGATACTCCCCCGTCAATACCATGCACTGCAAAGGAGCTAGACGTACTGCTACACAAATGGATAGCAGACGGCATTTTCAAACCTAACCAGGTTGCTAGGGAGCCCATAGAAGAGGAAAGGAGTGACCCACGTTTTTGTCGTTTACACAATTATGTCCAACATTCTACCGCAGAGTGTTGGGTACTCCGCAAACTAGTGCACCGCAAGATAAAGGAATGGACTTTAGAACTGTCCCAGCAAGAAGTCCAAAGAAACCCACTCCCAAATCACAAAGGGAAGGGTTTAGCAGCAGTAGTGATTTGTGCGGATCCAGGGGATGACGAAGAAGAGAATCTAGCCCTGCCTACCGCAGCGATTACTACTTTACAGCAGAGCTCCAAATTCAAAAACTTATTTGACCAGCTGGGCCTCACAAGAAAAGAAAGAAAAGTAGCCATGAAGGCTCTAATGAGCATTGCCTTTGAGGTAGGAGTAGAATGTTTATCAGCAGAAGTCCAGGATAACAGGGCTCTCTTATAGGAGTCAACCGAAATCACCTTTAGTGATGAAGATATGGAAGTGGGGTACCCAGACCATAGGAGACCTTTCTACCTGGCAGCATCCATAAATCAAATCCCCATAAAGAGAGCTTTAGTATATACAAGTACTTCCGTAAACCTCATCCCGTTGAGCACTCTACAAGCTGCGGGGATTTCAGAAAGAAAGATCCAAGGTGCCCAATGAAAGTAACGGGATTTGGTGGAAGGGGAGAGTACACCGCAGGCCATATCCAGTTGTGGTTAAAAGTGGGACCCATAGCTTCTTTAGCTCGGTTCCACGTGGTAAAAACGAAAGTCTTGTACCACATGCTCTTGGGGCGACCATGGTTACAAAAACACAGGCTAGTTCCATCCACATACCACCAATGTGTGAAAGGACGGATGAACTGCAAAATGATACGCATAGCAGCGAACCACTCACCATTTGAGCAGGCCGAAGCTCATTTAGTAGAAACCATGTTCTACGATCAATGGGCTCCATCCGGGGAAAGTTCAGTATCAAAACCACAAGGTACCTTCGTGCCTAAATAGAGAGACATCCAAGATGATCTCGAGCCCGACTTGAGGGAGTTGCTGGCCTGAAAAAGGAAGAGGAAGGAAGCGCCTACCGCAGGATCAGAGGATACACCTCATTGCATCAGGATCCAAGGTTCTGATGGCAGGATTGTGTATAAATTATGAAGGCGTGCGGGGCCTACGAGTAAAATGCAGGAGGGCCCTACCCAGGAGTGGCAGCACGAGAACTTGGCGTGTTGCATGGTTCAAGAAAAGTCAGAGGAAGAAGGTAATGGAAAGGAGAATGAGAAAGTTGTGGCAGAAAAGGAAGTACAAGTTGCAGCAGAAGAAGAAATGGAAGAAGTTGACTTGGGATCTGTTTCACAGGGACCAAAACCTATCGTAATTAGTGCAAGTCTGACAGAAAAGGAAAAAGCAGAAATGATGCTGCTCTTGAAAGAATTCAAAGACGTCTTCATATAGGAATACAATGAAATGCCGGGGTTAGACCCTGGGCTAGCTGCACACACGTTGAATGTGGAACCAGAGGCTAGGCCAATAGCCCAGCCTGCCAGGACATTCCACACGGAGATAGGAGGGCAAATAATCAAAGAAGTGCAGAAATTGCTTGCCGCAAGATTCATCAAGCCTATCCAACACCCACGATGGCTGTCCAACATCGTGCTCGTAAAGAAGAAGAACGACCAGATAAGATGTTGTGTAGATTTCAGAAATCTCAACAAAGCTTGTCCAAAGGATGAGTTTCCCTTGCCAAACATGGATTTACTGATAGATTCTACGACAGGAAGTGCCATATTTTCATTTATGGATGGGTTCAGCGGGTACAACCAAATCAGGATGGCGTCAAGAGATGCAGAGAAAACCGTTTTCAAAACACCCATGGGCAACTTCTACTACACTATAATGCCCTTCGGGTTGAAAAATGCAGGTGCCACTTATCAGCGGGCGATGACAACCATATTTCACGACATGATGCATCATGAACTGGAGGACTACATAGATGACATAGTAGTAAAATCAAGGAAGAGAGAGGAACACTTCCAAGTGTTGAGGAGAGTATTCGAAAGGCGTAGAGCCTTCAAACTGAGAATGAACCCTCTCAAATGCGCATTCGGAGTGTCCTCTGGGAAGTTCCTAGGCTTCTTAGTTCATAGCAGGGGAATAGATGTGGACCCGGCCAAAGCTACGACCATTGCGACCATGAGACCTCCAAGTACGGTAAAGGAATTAAAGAGCTTCTTGGGGAAAGTCTCGTACATCCGAAGATTTATCCCTGGGTTGGCATCAGTTACCTCTGCTTTCACCAAGCTGCTTAGGAAAGGGCAGGATTTTGAGTGGGGGGAATCGCAGCAGGCAGCCTTCAAAAGGCTACAGCAGATCATGATGAACCTCCCCACAGTGCAGGCCCCAATTCATAAGAAGCCACTGTTGCTCTACTTGGCCACCAATTCGTATGCCATTGGTGCGTTGATCGCCCAAGAGGATGGGGGTGGCATTGAGCAACTAGTATATTATATTAGCCGCGCCTTGAAAGATGCAGAAACCCGTTACCCAAGAGCAGAGAGGGTGTGTTTAGCCATTGTATATGCTTCACAAAGGCTGCGCCATTATTTCTTGGCCTACGAAGTATGGCTGATGACCAAATCCCATGTCATCAAAGCTTTGCTGCAGTAACCGATCCTCTCTGGCAGGATATCCCAATGGTTGCTACAATTTTCGCAATATGATTTAAGAATGGGGACACCTAGAGCGGTGAAAAGCCAGGCTATAGCAGACTTATTGGCACAATTTCCAGGCGCGGAAGAGTTCCCACTGGATGATGAAGTTCCGGGGGAAGTGGCTATGGCAGAAAAAGCAGGAGAGCAATGGGTAATGAAATTTGATGGGTCTTCTACCACCCAATCTGGAGGGATGGGAGTAGTTTTGTACCATGAAGAAGATGAAGCGGTAGCACTGTCGTTCAAACTGGAATTCCCCTGTTCAAACAATACTGCAAAATACGAAGCCTATCTAATCGGGCTGGCCACTGCTCTCGAAATGGGAGTCAAACACTTAAGGGTATTAGGCGATTCGAATTTGGTGGTTTGCCAAGCCAACTGGAGCTTCTCCTTGAAAGAACCTAGGGTGGAGCACCCTCTTCTTCCTTGGACTCAAAAATCCTCCTCGGCAGGATGGGCTTATCATCAAGATCCTCAAGAATATCCTCGGACTCCTCCGAGGACAAATCAACGTCGGGCTCGCGAGTGGCCGAACTGGGAATGGAAGAAGGAATAACTACCAAGGAAGAACCGTCCTTCGCTGCCTGAGACAGAGTCGCAAAAGGATCACTGGTAGAAATGATAAAAGGAGCGACGGGTGAAACAGCCTCGATTTGAGTTATGGCAGAAGGAACAACTTCCTTTCAAGGAGTAGGCATCTCAGCCGGAAATGGAGTGGTCTCGCTAACCCCCTCAGTGTGAGTACCCTCTTCTCTGGGTACCGATCCAATAGGAGGGCTAGGAGCTTCGGCAGGAATCCCATGTGCAGCGGCAGAAGTAACGGGCGTCTGAAAAGCTTCACCAGCCCCATTAAAAGAACCCACCACGGGTGTGCCCATGGAGGCAGACAGCTCCTCGGCTGTGGGACAATAGATGGAAAGGGGCGCGGGCTGATCCTGGAAGGCAAAAGAAAAAAAGAAATGCATATATACACATGTGGTAAAGAATAAAGGAACCTACGGCTGATCAAGACAAATGAAGACACGCGGCAGGTGAAATATGTGTAAAAAAAAAGAAAAAAAAAAAGGAGGAAAGAGGAAGGTAGTGGAGATTACCTCAAATTCGGGCTCATCAAGCTCAATGGGATGGGCGGCTGACGTATCCTCCTTATGCTTAGACTGCAAAGAAAAAGGGGGACAAGAGGCAGTGTTAAAGAAAGAAATCAGTAGGCATGGCATGGGTTAGCCATAGGAAAGTTAAAGTCAAAACACAGAAGACAAGGCAAAATTTTTCTAACATAACGTACCCTTCGCTCAGTGGCAGACGTAGGGTGGGGAGTTGTTTTCCTCTTGCTACCCCTCGTCCTGCTAAAGAGGGGAGCACCTGTGGCTGTCTGTGGAGCAGCAGACTTGGGCTTGCTTGCGGACTTGTGCTTGGCAAGAGTTTTCTTGGTCGACATAGGAATATTGGTTACCTTAACTTTCTTCTCCCAACCCGGGGGAAAATCACCCGTGAGCCAACACATCCTTTCTTCTCCTCGTCCCACGCGAAGATGGCAGAACGGCTCTATTTCCTAGCATAAGCTAAAACTGATTTGGAAGGCAGGAGCAACCGAGGGTTGGGAGAGACAAGCGTACTTAGCCCATCAGGAGGGATAAGGGAAAAGCCACGACTACCTACCAACTCTTGCCCAAACGATGTCATCACAGCCTGCCAATAGCCATGTATGGCAGGAGTACAAAGACCCTCTCTCAACGAGCCAGGAACGGTAACTGCATTAAAGCGCTGTCTCCAAAAGTCAAAAGCAGTTTGCCGCAGGAAAGGCCGAACTGAAGGAGGAGATTCCATGAGATAGGAAAGTCATCAGGGATGTCCTGGTCCAGCCCAAACTACCTCCTCACCCTATTGGCAGGGTAGTCAACAAATCTAATACCCTCATCGGCCAAGTATGGCAACCATCCAACATTGGTGGCCGCCAAATAGGTGATCCCCATCTCATCAAAACCGGCCAAAGGGGTGGTCGTCCCAATGGTATCAGTAAACAAACCCATAGTAGAATCAATACATGTGTAACCCCTACCTAAGTTTTTATAAGCTCTCCAAGTAAAATCGGTACCACTATCAAAGGACTCAGCGACTAAGTGACCGATGGGCTTCAAACCAGACCAACGAAAAGCTAAAGGGAAATCGGATTCAAACCTGCCGCAGAAGTCAGTGATCACTTACGGACATGATTGGTACTTCTCCTTCGCGAAACGAACGGGCCTACATTTCGCCAAGTATTGGGCACTGCGCTCAAATAACAATTGCTGCAGGATGGTGCTGTGAACAGAGGAAGTGACAATGTGGAAGGAGCCCGCCTGGCTCTCGTCACTCCGCAGAATGTCCAGTTGAACATACAAATGCCCCAAGAACATGGGGGCCAGCGGCAGACTCACTCCGGCAAATATTTTAATAGCTAAACGGAAGTACAAAGGCTTGACGGCGTAATGGGGGTGCGAACCAAAAACTAACTTGCAAAGCCAAAAAGCAACAAAGGTCGCACGATGGGCGGTAACAGAAAACTTAGAGGAAGAACTAACCCAGTATGATAACTTAGCATTCCCGGTCATTCTTTTTCTCAACTCGGCCTCAATGGCTTCTTCCTCCGAAGAAAGCTCTATGGCGGCAGGATCCGTATCACCAAGGATTGGCAGGAGTAGTTGGTTGGCCACATCCTCAAGAGTTACGGTCAGTTCACCACAGGAGAAGAAGAATGTGTGGGTGGTGCCGCACCACCGGCGAACCAAGTGACGGAGGTTATAGAGGTCTCAGAAATTAGAAAGACTCCGAGATAGAACGATGGCCTTCAGAACACCGGCCCCCTGCAGCAAACCCATAAAGACCGTATCGGATAACTCTCGGTCAACCCACTCCTTCCAACCCAAGGTCGTTCTTGACCCAAACTCGAAATGAATCGGCACAGGAAGAGAGACCCCCTGACGGATGACCAAATCAGAAATGGAGGAAGACACCAAAGCCCAAGAAATATTGGGGTTCCGTCTGCACATGGAGAGCCACACGCGGCCTGGCGGCGGTGGCACATAATTGCCGGGAACCTCAGGGAAGTGAGGATAGGCATTATACCAAAGATCGATCAGAGGGGCGCACTCACTGTCTGGGTTGCGCAGCGCATCTTCCTTATCGGAATGATCGGATTCGGAGTACATGGCCTTCTCACCCATTTCTTGTCCGGCGGGAGGATTAGAAACTTTTTCTTTCCCTTTGCAGCGGGAAGAACTTTGACTTTTCACCGACGCCATTATGCGATGGTTCGATCAGAGTAAAAGGGGTATGGGTGTTTGAAGAGAAGAAGACGGTAAAGGAAGAGGGACAGATATAATGTTTTGGAAAAGAAGGTATTTGTGTTTAATTTTCGAAGGGACTCTCTTCTTAAATACCTGAGTCATTAATACCGGCCTGAAGGAAGGCGACTGATCAGCCATCAAAAGAAGAATGAAATTAATGAAGTGGCAGTTGTGTCTTAGGATAACTGCCATTCTGGGAAATTCGAAGAGTCACTACTGTTCACGGCAAGAAAAGAAATATATGTATATATGAAGGGGTCCACAGTTTCAAAAAGCCCGCGAAGGAAAAGAAAGAAGGGAAACAAAAAGGATAGAAAGGTCTTTTATTCACATATGGACCGCAGGAATGATCCATATGTTCAGGGGGCTAAATGTTGAGGGTCATTTTTTGAAATAGATAAAAGGTAGCCCAACCCAGCAATACGAGCAGCAGAGAAGTGGCAGAGTAAGTAAAACTATTAGGTCCAAGCGGCAGGAATAATGGATCACAGGCCCTTAATATAAACAAATGGGTCTTGAGAAAGTAAGTGGGCCTAAAAGGCCCAGAAAGAGAGAAAATAGCACCCATGGGCAGTATATGGTATGGAAAAGTGAGAATGGGCCGCGGCAGGGCCAAAGCAATGTAAACAAAGAAAGTAGGGGATAATGGCAAGCCCATGAACCCCAAGGATGAGAATGAGAAAATTGGCCCAGGGAAGCCCAATTAAGTCAGTAAAAGCCCATGGGATGCGGAGTTAGTAAATGGGCCAAGGAAGTCCAAAGGAAGTAAATGGGCCGAAAAGGCCCAAGGGAAAAGAAAGGGACATTGGAGCCCATAAGTGAGAACACCGGTGGCCATATTAAGCCACTGGGGGAAAGAATGGAGCGGCAAGCCTGAAAAGAGGCCCAGCAAGAACAAGTCACCGCGGCAGGAAATGCCAAGTAATGCGGTAGGAAGGCAAGGCAATTAAAGAATTGGGTTGAAAAGAACGTAAAGCCCAGTACTGAGTAAAGCCCAGACCCTAAGGGAGCGGGAAATCAGAGTAACAGCTCATGAAAAGCCGAAAACGGACGGTAGGCAGTACAGGCAAAGTCTCCAGTCCACGACAGATGCATGAACAGCAGGCAGATTTCAGACATATGCACGCGCAAGGCCCAGGCACCACCAGCCTGTACCCAGCCAATACGGGACATGGTGAGGTCATGGGTCAGAGGTAAGAGGGCATGGTTTGGCGGTGGGGAGAGGGGAAGACCTATTTTGAGGTTCCTACTCAAGCTCTTTTGGGGGATACGTCCTGCTGGGATGACATACCTC
This sequence comes from Quercus ilex subsp. ballota, assembly GCA_032727855.1. Taxonomy (NCBI): domain Eukaryota; kingdom Viridiplantae; phylum Streptophyta; class Magnoliopsida; order Fagales; family Fagaceae; genus Quercus; species Quercus ilex. The sequence goes on from CM064909.1 coordinate 32,979,902, forward strand.
CCAAAAAGAGGCAAGACTGGGTTGGAACCACTAGATGCATGCCATGAGGGATAGAGAGAGAGAAACATCACCGCGGCAGGAAGAGGTGTCATTGCAGACTAACAGACAAAATAGTTGTCTTTGTCTGTGATAGGGGGACTCGCAGACAGAACAGTGATAGTCGGCAAGTACACCCAGACCAGACAAAGGTGATTAAGGGGTAGAATAGTAAAATTCGGTCACGGTAGGCACTATAAGAAGGAAGCCTCTGCTATGTACAGGGGGACACAACGTAACAAGGACTCTGAGGCATACTTAGGAAAACAGGGGAAGCACAATACTAAAAACCACGATTGTGGAAATCACTAAGGAAAGACTAAGAGAGAAAAAGAAGAGAGAACTCGGGGAAAAGAAAGAGAGAGAAGAAAAAAAAAAGTGAAAGATAGAGGGAAAAAGAGCAAGAGTTAGTGGCATGCACCGATAGGTCTCTTCCCTTCTCTCCCTCTCAAATCCCTGCTCTCTTCTATAATCGTCCTGGGCATTGTCCATTCAGGTCCGCCCTCCTTCAAACCCATTAATTTCTACAGCAGGAATTCTTTTCCTCAGAGGTTAATCGTGTTGAGAAGAGGCGTTCTTCCTCTTTGGCCTTGCTCCTGCGGACTGAACTGAACTTATTTCCTTTATCTGTTGATTAATCTTTATTACCATTTGCCCTTACTATTTCATTTGTGGAAGTTGTTAATATCATTGTGATTATGGATCATTTGGTCATTTCCTATTAAAAGAACTATCTGGTCATTCTAGAATACACGATTCTATTTTATCAATTGTATCTATCTGCCGCAAGCTTCTCTGAAATAGCTCTGTCTGCCGCAAGCACTCTCCTGGCAAACGAGGCATAGTTTGCGCACAAGCCGGCCAAGTTGAGTTCCAGTTGGACCGGTCTCGACTCCCGCAACCCAGAACACTTTGGCCTACAATCACAAAGGGGTAGCCCAGCCCAACACAGTAAAAAAAGGCCCCACACCAGTCATAATCATAAATCCGGTATCAGGTTTGGGTCATGACAATGATTCCTAGCTAATAAAAAAATGTTCCATATAATCATCCTAATTTAATGGTTTTAGGAATTTATTTTCAAATGAACATGTTAGAGGTACGTTGGTAGAGAGGAGTGTGCAAGAAAAGTGTCCAACCAGGCAACCATGGTTTCTATTTTTGGTATGTGAGGCAAAGTTAACCTACACTGCCAAACTCGGCTAACTTTAACATGTTTTGGTTTTGACCATATCAGGGGTTATCCTATTACAACTTGGCTTCAACAATTGAATATAGCATCTCCATCACCCAACCAATCATTAAGTTTTATTTTATTTTTTGAGAAATAATTACAATATGCTGCAAACTCCGCAGCTCGAACCCTTTCCCCCCTAGACCCCCAAGTACTTTGTGCATGGGGAGGTGCCAATTCAACTATAAAGCCTTTGGCAATCATTAAGTTATTAATTCTGATTGTAGGAAAAACAAAACAAATTAATCTCATTTAAGATGTCTATTGTAAAATTTTATACTTGAAGATCAATATTACAAATGATCTATATCTATATTATTGTAAAGTATTAAAGTGAAAGATCAATAAATGATCCAAGATATATTTTAATTGCACTTTTATTTTATTAAGTACACCAAATGTAGATCTATTTCAAAAGAATATTTAAAACTACTTCCAACTTGTTTGAAACTAATCCAAATTTCATTTTTGAATTTATTTTTAATCAAGTTATAAAATTTGATGTATATTTATATCACGTTCTAATAAAATTGGCTTGTTATTTTGCATATATTTTCATAATGACTTGATTTCCATAACTTATTTAAATATATATATATATATATATATATATATTGAAAAAATTCATTGCATCTCAATAATAAAAAATCACAATAAGAAACAATAACTAACCATATAGATAAGTCAATAAAATATCTTATTCTTCTTTTACTAAAATAGAATAATCAAGGATGAAGATTTTGCATACTCTAACAAATGTTATCCTTGCAATTTACAAACTTTTTCCCCATAATTAACAAAAAAATTCAAAAAGAAATATCGAAAATATTAAACTTAGGTATGAACATTTGATGCCTTATTCTAGCTATATTTATTCTTAAATGCACCTAAATGGATGCTATAGGGTCCTCCTTACTTGCAAATATTATGATCAAAACCTTTATCCCATTTTGTTAAACTGTGTCGTAACAACAAGAAATTTGACACTAATATACCTTTTTTTTTTTAAACCATTTTTTTAGGTGTTTTTCATTAGTGAGAGATAGATGGATAATTATTTCTAGTTGAGTTTTTGATAAAATCATCCTTTTTCTTTTTCTAATAGAAGGAAATAAAACAGTGAAATATAATGATTGAATAAATCAACGTCTTTTTTGTGTGTATTGATGTTAAATTTTTCTCTTAAAATTTAATAGAATGAGAGGGAGATTTTGATTATCAAAACAATCAAAGGGTAGGGCTTATACTGATATAATTAAAAATATAAACTTTTTTTTTTTTTTGAGAGAAGATTTAGTTTTTCACAACTCCTTTATTGGATTATTATACCCAAAAAAAAAAAAAAGGCCTTTACAATCCTATAAGGCCTTAGTTTTAGGCCCACGCATTTGGAACAACAAAGTTGTGGACCTTCTCACGAAACCCAAAACAAAAACTTTAGAAACTACTGTCTTCTCAAATTCTCTCCTCTTCCCCTCTCTCTTCTGATCTCCCTTTTGTTAAACCCTTCTTCTCTTAAATCAATTTTTCTTTCTTTCTTGTTCCTTTGGTTTAGGCTTTAAAGTTAGGCATCTATGGAGACCCAATCAGAGGGTAACAACCAAGACAGCATAGGTCGAATGAAGAACCTCCAATCTCGAATGGAGTCCCAACACAACACCCATCTCGACCTCCTCGCTTCTCTCCAAACCCAAGTCCCAAACATCGTGTCCACCCTCGATCTCTCTCTCAAAGTCGTCTCCTTTTTCAACAACAGACCTTTCACTCCCACACCTTGTCTACCAAACCCCAACCCCATCAAACCCACAAAGCCCACCAAATTGCCCACCAATGCTCAAAACGCAACGACTGCGTTAAACACTGTTGGGAAATCTGAGAGTGAAAGGTTTAGTCCTGGTTTTGATGAAAGTGGGAGTCCGTTAGCTTTAGTGAGGTCTATGGTGGCTGTTTGTTTGTTGGGGAGGGTACCCTTTACGCCTATAGACTCGTCCACGGTGTTGAGGAAGTTGGAGAATGACCAGAATGCGACCGGGGCTGAGAAAGCTGCGTTGAGAGAGTTGGGTGGTGATTCTGGGGCTATATGGGCTGTAGAGGTGGCGTTGAGATCAATGGCTGAGGATAATGGTGGGATTGAGTTAGAGGCTTTTGAAGTGAGTGGAAAATCTAGAGTCATGGTTTTGTCAATTGATAGGAGTAGGCTTATGAGAGAATTGCCTGAGAGTAAGCAGTTTCAGGAAAATATGAGTTTGAGTGATGGGAATGTGAATAATGGTGGAGGAGTGTTCGGAGGGCATGTGCAAAGGGGGGCAATGCAAGATATGTGGATGGGGCCAGGTGGGCCGTCGCATTTGGGTGGTATGCAGCCGGGTGGGATAATGGGGCCAAGGGGTCCTAGAGGTATGGGGATGATGGGGATGGGTAGAGGGGTTGGTGTGCATCCAATGCATAGGCCGAGTGCACCATTGCCGATTGGTGGTGGTGGTGGGGTGAATACTGCAATGCTGCAGAAGCCTAGGACTGAAGAGGATGACATGAAGGATCTTGAGGCTTTGTTGAAGAAGAAGTCTTTTATGGAGTTGCAGAAATCAAAGACTGGTGAGGAGCTTTTGGACCTCATTCACCGCCCCACTGCTAGGGAAACTGCTGTGGCTGAAAAGGTGTTTGTGGAACTTTTAGAGTCTTCTGTTATGATTGTGTGTGTTTTGATGTATGCTTCTGTTTAGAAGACTGTTGATGGAGATTAGAAATCCATGTTTCTGAAAGTCTGAATAGTCAATTATGTTATGGTCTCGTAAGTTAGACATTAGAAGTGCTTTAGCTGTAAACTTTCTTCTGTGCCAAACTTGCTAGGATTTTAATGGTATTTGCATCTTAGGAATGCCTGGGAAATTTTTTTTTTAGTTAAAAATACTATTCCTTGCATAAATCATTGTGTGTTAATGTTCGTTTCAAAATTTTGTTTTCAGTTCAAAACCATAGGTGGTCCAAACCTGAAGGAGTACTGTACATCCCTAACAAAAGAGGATTGCCGGCGTCAAACTGGTTCCTTTATGGCGTGTGAGAAGGTTAGTAAGTGGACTTTTAGTAGCATAGAACATGTTGGATATGATCCTGTATTTGTGCATCCGTAATTTTGTAATTATTATTTTACCTGTGCTTATTGCTTAACACACACACGCACACACACACACACATGCATATATAGGACAGGCATTTGGTCAAAGCTTCAGGTCATACACAAGGGTCTTTGGACAAACTAATACTGTGCTTTAAATATATCTGCATGCTAGCATGACTTAAAGCAAGATCATACTGGGTAAAATCTAAGAAAATACTTTAGTTAGATGGTTGATTCTTTGTGAGAAGAAAAGAAAATGTCTAGATCAGCATAATACTCAAATCAACACAAAAAACCTCAATCAACTTCTCTTTTAAAAATCTGGATCTCACCCTAAGTGTAGCACAAGTCAAAGTACACTGTAGGTAACTGGATTTCATTGTAGGTATAGGAATCAATTATAGTCAGGTGACAAATTGACGGTAGTTCATTCTTTTGACATTAGGATGTTAACCTAATGCTTTTAGTGGATGAACACTAACATTATCTTTCAATTGGTTGTTGCTGAAAAACATACTTATTACAAGAGAATATATAGATAGAGCACGTAGACTGATGATATGAAAAATTAGAAAATAGGAGGGTGACAATGGGATTTGGCATTTCTTTGGTTTTTTAAACCCATGCTGGTATATATTATCCTGGTTAGTTGTTAAATGTTGTGCTGGACGAACATACAGTTTTGCTGCATGATGTACTCTCCCTCATGGCTGAAGGTCTCTTCAGCTATGAGCTGTGTGATTTAATAATACCAACAAGTAACTTATCAAAAAAAAAATAATAATAATACCAACAAGTAAAGTAATTGTAGAAAATAAAGGTCATACCCAGTTCACAAAACTCCCCCTTTTGTGGAGTTTGGGAGAGGTCATGGGAGGTAGCCTTACCTCCCATTTATTGGAGAGGTTGATTCCTGGACTCAAACCCGTGACTTGTCGCTTTTGGTGGAAGGCACTTGCCATTGCACCAAGGCGTGACTTCTTAATTAACTGCAGAAACAGGTGTTAGTTCATTTTTGTCTGAAATCATTTGACTTTGTTTTGAGCAATTTCATCTTCCAGATATTACCTTGATCTTAATATTGATATTTTCCTTCTTTGTATTGAAAAATTCTACTCTTTCCAGGTTCATTTTCGGCGAATCATTGCCCCACATACTGACATCAATTTAGGGGACTGCTCTTTTCTAGATACTTGTCGTCACATGAAGGTAAAATTTTGTCCTTTGAAACTACGTTATAATTGGGTTTCATTTTTTTCTTTTTCTTTTACATTAAGTAATATACTTTTGACCACATGGACAGACATGCAAATATGTTCATTACGAGATAGATCAAATGCCAGATGTGCTTCCTCCTCCCAAACCACTAAAGCGTGCTGAATATTGTTCAGAAGTTGAACTTGGTGAACCACAATGGATTAATTGTGATATCCGTTCATTTAGAATGGACATTTTAGGGCAATTTGGAGTTATAATGGCAGATCCACCATGGGACATTCATATGGAATTGCCTTATGGAACAATGGCTGATGATGAAATGCGCACTCTGAATGTTCCTGCATTGCAGACTGATGGACTAATTTTTCTATGGGTCACTGGACGTGCAATGGAGCTTGGACGTGAATGGTATGCACTTAATTTTTGTCTATGTGCCAACTATAATATTTGTCTCTCTCTGATGGATGGTCACTGTTGTGTCTTAGAAGCAAGCATGCTTCATGTGATTATTCCCTAGTCTGGGCTCTCAATCTTATTATTGTCCTTTTTGCAGTTTAGAACTTTGGGGGTACAAGCGTGTTGAGGAGATCATTTGGGTGAAGACTAATCAACTTCAGCGAATAATTAGAACAGGAAGGACAGGCCACTGGCTAAATCACAGTAAGGAGCATTGCCTTGTTGGAATAAAGGGAAATCCAGAAGTAAATAGGAATATTGATACTGATGTCATTGTTGCTGAGGTTCGAGAGACAAGCCGTAAGCCAGATGAGGTTAGCGGGACCATATCTAATAATTTTTATACATTATCACACTCCCTTGTACCTTTGATGATATGCCCTTATGAACGTTAGTGCTTCCTATAATTGGGTTACAACATGCTTATTGCAACAATTTTTCACCATGCTATATATGCTCTCTTTATATATTTATTTTTTATTTTTTATTTTTTATTATATATATTATATGTTTGGGTTTACAAGATACAAACTTGAGTTAATAAAAGTGCACTGCTGCAGATGTACCCCATGCTGGAGAGGATAAGTCCTAGGACAAGAAAGCTGGAATTGTTTGCTCGCATGCACAACACTCATGCAGGGTATGCTTTCTTGTACCATATTTGTGCTTCCTATCGTATTTTTAGTTACTTCACAGCATTCTTATTTATCACCAACTTGGTGGTTTTTATGATAAATTAATGAGATGGAGATGCTTGAAGATTTTCTATAGAGACTTGATGACCACCTAGATCTATTATGCCCTTGGGGGTTACTGAGGCTAAATTTATTTGAATAAATAGAAGTCTCGTGGCACTGGGATCCTGGGTTATTAGTATTTCTTAACCATAAAGGCCTCCTTTTATTTTGCTCTTAGTTGGCCATGGGATTTGGTGATTTTGAAATATAGCCTTTTGCAGTTTTGTGGTCATGTTGCTAACATTTTGCATCTGGGTATATTGGTTTTATTTCACTTCATATCTTGAACATGGTTTCTGGATTGCTTCTGATCTTTCTTTTTCAGATGGATGTCACTTGGTAATCAATTGCGTGGAGTACGTTTAGTTGATGAAGGTCTGCGAGCAAGGTTCAAGGCTGCTTACCCTGACGAGGAGGTGCAGCCCCTTTCCCCTCCCAGAGCTTCTGCCATGGAAGTAGACTCTGGTCCTGCCGCTCAAATGAGGAATCCCTTTGCAACAGCTGACTCAAAGTCCACATCCGCCCATTTCACAGAATCTGCAGTTCAATAAACACCTAGGCAGTAACACTTCATTTAGGACGTTGTACCTATGTTGTATCTATATCGTACCCGTATCATATAGGTGTCATACCAGCCATTTTATGTTATAATATTTCAAAAATTGCTCATGTCACTATGTCGTACCCGTGTTCATGTCTGTGCTTCTTAGATAAACACTCTATGCTACTTCGGAAGAGAAACTAACAGTGGAATGGCCATTGATGGTGGCATGATGAGCTGAGGAATCAACAGTTCCATCATAACTCAATCAAACAGCATTTAATTGCCACATGCATGGTTAGCTCTTAGAGATTTAGAGGAATTCACCCTGTAATGTTTAATGTTTCGTGCACGTTCCTTGCTTTTTTTGTAGAAAGCACAAGAAACCCTTCCTGATTTCCTGAGGTCTTTTTATATCAGGTTACTTGCGTAAATTGCATTGATAAGAGCATGTAAAATTAACATTTATTCTGGGTATTGAGAAAGTATCTCATAGCTTTCAATTTCTTGTTGCATAAGTTTCTTCCCTTTGCTTCTTAAAATGAAGTTGGGAAAGATAGGTAATGAAAATCTTTTACATGTTACTATTAATTAAGTGATTTTGCAATAAATGCACCAGGGAGCATAAATCCTCTTCAAGCTATTATGTGCATGCACTTGGCGTGCAGGATATTGTCCCTGGAACATGACCTTGTCCATGTAGAAAACAAATGGAAAGAGTTTAGTTACAACTTTTGCTAAAAAAAATTAACATGAGTATATATTTTGAAAATCTAATTTTATGTTTTTTTTTTAAAATTGTTGGATTGTATATTTTTTATTTTCTTTACTCGCATATCAAATTTTGTGTCAATAAGATATTATTTACTATTTAATCTATAAACTTATTTTTTATGTATAATTTTATACTACAACTTATAATTTAACATTGGTTTTGAGATTTTGCAAGCATGGGAGATAAAAGAATAAGAATTTAACGGTAAATTTCTTAAATTTTACATCCAATAAAAAAATTATTGAGTAGAATTGTAACTATTGGTTACAAGCTAAACTATATCCAAAACCAAATAACCCACTTTACAAATGGAATCAAGAAGGGGAAAAGAAGTAAAAAAAATCACCACAAAAGCACAATTAAGTACAAAGTCGATGGTTTCAATACTTAAACTTTCATATTCATTGAGGCAATAATAATGCATCTGATTTACAAAAGAGAGAACTTTTGTAATGGCAGTGGGAAATTCATTACAAGTGCTTTTGAAGATTTAAAATCAAGGTATTTGAAGAATTACTTGATATAGATTTAATAATGTATGATATGAGCTTTGGAGATTTTTGCTAAACAAAAAATGAGTAATTCTTAGGTACTCTCAGAGTACTGAAAATGGTACTCACTCTTCTCACATTCATGATAGGGTTTACTCATTAAATTTATAGTAGGGTCCACCATACATGTGAGAGAATAAAAGTACTATTTTTCCATACTCCAAGAGTACTTAAGAATTTTTCACAAAAAACATTAGTGATAATATGGGTTTGAAATTAAATATAGCAGACCTAATTAATTCAATTCAATGTACTAATAAAATTAACTCAATCCAAAATTTTATCAATGGAAAAAAAAAATGTCATTTCACACTTTGTTCACGTCAGTTAAACTTAAATTTGAAATCTAAGTCATTGCTTTAAAATACCTCTGTTTGAAGAATACATAAATTTGTGTTATGATAAAAACCATGCCTCAATATTCCAAAGATGTCGTCTTTACAAATTAATTCTAGAAAAAAAAAAAATCTTTTTAAAACCTTCTAAAATAATACAGGGCTAATGTTATTTTAGGTAATCGGATATACCGGATATAGCCAATGCATAACCCTTGATCATCTAGATTTTAAGGGTCCACATATATATATATATATATTTCTTTCTTTCTTTCTTTTTTCTTTTTTTTATTATTTAATTTTGCGTATAAATTCTGGTTTATTTTAATTTTGGAGATAGTCAGGCCCAATTGTTTGTACATTGGACCGCATGCTTCAAGTTCAAGCTACTTCTGTCAATTGCTTTTCAATTTCTATTATTTTATACAATATATAATTTATTGTCAGTTTTTGATTGACTCTAAATTGATGAACAGGCAGATAGTTAGAGAAAACACAGTTTGTTTTAATAATCAATATAATTCACGAAGTTTATCCATATTATGCTAATTAAGTGAATTTTACATTTAACAAATTGCAGACTCATGCATTGAGTGTGATTATTTTTCAAGGGTGGTCTTATTATTATTATTATTATTATTTTGCAATTTGTATTAATTTAATGAAGAGTAATGCATCTCATAATCATACTTATCACAAAATTTTTTTTATTAAAATTGTTTTATTTAATTTTTGAAACCTTAATTCTACCATAGTCCGTTGACTAATTTGAACATCTCCAAGTAAATTGAACACATTTTGCATGTTACATGTAAATCCTCTTTTCCATAAGAATTGAAATAATGTGGACAATTTTTGCTACTATGGAACTTAAAAATTAAAATTTGTATACCTTGTCTTGATGTTGCCTAAAAACTTTGGCACCAATAATTGTGAAAATTTCAAGTAATAATTCAAAAGGTAATTCATGTTGTATGCTTATGTTTTGATTGTGTATTTGTATGATGGATTTGTGTTGTAATTTATAAGTTGTTTAGGATATTAAGTATAGTGTTGTGTGTGATTTATGGAGTAGTGGTTGTTGTAGTCATTAACAATTGTTTTTCATTGTTTTTGAGTTAATAAAAACTTTTACATATATACATATACTTTTTTAAAACCTTTACATATACTTTTTAAACATTTACCTATACTATTTTTTTGGATGTGAATCTTTATATATACCTTAGACTCTATACATTTCTCATATAAAAAAAATAAAAAATAAATAAAAACTCTATACATTTCAATTCCTTAGATACATAAAAACAGAGACATATATTCCATAATGATAGTGACTAATTAGTTTTATCATTTTTTTTTTTTAATGAACTCATTTGTAACGTTTTTGCCATTATCATATTTTACTGGCGGATTATTTGCATAATAGAGACATTAAATGAAATGTAAAACCGTAGAACCATTCATTAAATTTTTAAAAATTAAGGTATGTGAAGATTATAAACATTTAAGGGTTTTTTTTTATATTTTTGTTTTGTATTTTTATTATTTATAAATAAAGTTAAATGAAATGTCAAAAATTGGATTTAAAATTTTTCCTACTTTGTTTCCTATGTATTTCTATTATTACAGGGGAATGTCTTCTTTTTAGTTATGATAAGAAATATGGTTTTCCTAATTAGAGATTGATTAGTTTTGAGTTTAAATTTTGTATGATTGTATTTAATTGCTGATTATATAATTTAATTAAGTAAAAGTAACGATTGATTTTATTGCATTGTAAAGTTTTTAATGAAATTTGTAAGGTCATCTCTATTTTATTTTTACTCCTCCTATCAGCCGCTTTGTTTTCCAATTAATGCTTATTAATTGACGTTTGATTTTTATTTTTTATTTTTCCTTTCTCCATATGCTCTTTATTACCCATAAATCTCTCACTCTCTCTTTGTTTCTTCGTTGACGTCCTATTGTTTTCCCAAATTTGAGGTTTTTTTTTTTTTTTTTTTTTTCATTCTATTTTGCTGCCATTAAGTTAATATATCCATAACTATTAGTTTATTCATGTTGTGTTTGGTTTAATATTATTATTATTATTATTATAAATTTAATGCTTCTAAATTGGCATGTGTTTTGTTTTCTGTTTTGTTGCAATAGGGCTATATCCTTATCGTGACAGGATCCGATGTCCACATTAATCCATTATCAATGGATATTCTTGTTGAAGCTCAGATTAACCAACCCGATTTTGGACGTTACAGCCTTAAGCGATCTCCACTTCATTGTAAATTGATTTACCTAATTCCTGTGGGTTTTTTTGACTTGTTTGCCTCTGAACGAACGATTAGAAATTCAACTACCTTCATATATATACCTACCACTGAAGGCCTAGCCAAAATAATTCAGGACGTAGCTATTCAAGAGTTCGAGCATCAGGATGTTGTCTAGATCATTATTGGTTATGTTGAGATCACTGCTTCTGTGGTACATTATTTCTTTGTGTAATTTTCTTATCTAGAGTTAGATCTTTTGAATTTTAGATCCTAATTTCTTAAGAGTATTCAATGCACACTTAACTGTTCATGAGCTGTATATTTACCGTTGTTACTCGTTAGTCTTTCTTTATTACATGTGTGTATGTGATTCTGTTTGTTCTTTTTGGAAGATATATGTATGTATGCCTATAACGAATTATGCTTGATTCTGCTATAATGCATACAGCAAGGGTTTTTCATTCTGCTTCTTGATTTGCTAATTTAGTTTTTCAATAAAAATAATTAAGTCATTTATTGTTTTATTTTTGGAGGGTAGATTATCTTATACTTTTGGTTATTATACTTTTATCATTAGAATTAAAACTCAGTGACTATAATCTTGAATAATCGGTTAAGTTTGTTGATATGGAAGATTCACGATTCTCTGATGCATCTCTCTCCCAATAGAATTTAAATTACTAAGTCGGATTAAAGAGCCACCCTATTTGCCTTATATTTTTTTTTCTTTTATAATATAACTAGTCGGGGACTCGAGCATTGCGCGTGATTATTTTTTAAGGGTGGTTTCCTTATTATTATTATACCAATACAATATAATAATTATTTATTTCATTATTGTTTATCAAATAAAATATATATTCTATAAATTTATGATAAAATAAAACCGTACAACGCACGAGCCTTTAACTAGTTCAATAGCATTTTTATGATTTGTTAGATACACATGTTTTTATTATAAAAGCATATAATTGATATGATTGTAAACTACCTAGTGGAAGTTTCATACTCCTATTATAAATCCATCATCCTATTTTAAACGAACAAATAGCTTGTAAAACAATTCCAATAATTTGATGGTGGATAAGTCATAGTTTATGCCACTGTAAGCTTCTTGATTCCGCCTATATCAGCTTCAAATTTCAGATCCAATCTTATAATCATATTTATTGCAAAATATTTTTTTATTATTGGAGAATTGTTTTATTTAATTTTTGAAACGTTAATTCTACCATATTCAGTTGAGTAATTTGTATATCTCCAAGTAAATTGAGCACATTTTGCATGTTACATGTAAATCCTCTTTTCCATAAGGGTTGAAATAATGTGGGCAATTTTTGCTACTTAAAAACTAAATTTGTTTACCTTATCTTGATGTTGCCTAAAAAATTTGGCAATTCTCTTTCAATAATTATGAAAATTTCAAGTAGTAATTCAAAAGGTAATTCATGTTTGTAGGGGCCTTTTTTGTTATTATGTTAGGCTGGGCTGTCTCCTACGGTAATTGGCCCAAGTATTCTGAGTAAGGAAAGTTGAGACCAGTCCAACTGCTACTCAATTTGGGCTGGCTTGTGCGCAAACTTATGCCTCGTCTGCCAGGAATGTGCTAATGACAGGCAGAGCTGTTTCAGATGAGTCATAGCAGACAGATATAATAACAACAACAACAAAAAAAACCAAGTACTCTGACTTTTTAATAGAAAAAGACTGAATAATCTCTATTCACGAAACATAATCACAATAATAACAATGACTTTTACAAGAAAAGTAAAACAGGAACAAATGGTAATATGGGTTAATCAAAAGAGACGGAAATCAAATCAAGTCTGGTTCGCAGGAGCAAAACCAAAGAGGGAAGAACACCTCCTCTCAACACAGTTAATCTCCTAGGGAAAATCCTGCCGTGGAGATTAATGGCTTTGAGGGAAATGGACTTGAATGGTTAGTGCCTAAAGGGATCCTTTTTACTTTCGGATAGAGGGTAGGATTTCGAGAAGGAGAGAGGGAAATCAATCTACTGGTGCATGCCTACCATTTTTTACTCTCTCTGTTTTTTCTTCCTTTCTTCTTTCTTAGTTTCTTTATCTTTTCTTTCTTTTCTTTTTTTTACTTGTTTTTCTATTCTTTTTTATGATTCTTCTCAGACGATCTTGCTCCCTCTTCTGGGCACAGCAAAGGTCTCCTTATATAGTGTCTGTCATGACCATATTTTACTATTTTAGCCTTTAACCACCTTTGTCTGGTCTGGGTGTACTTGCCGACCACCACTAGTTCGTCTGTGTGCCACTCCCCACTTCCAGACAAAGGAAGACTGTTTTATTTATTAGTCTGTCATGGCACCCTTTCCTGCCATGGTGTGGGTGCTCTCTCTTTCTATCCCTCATGGCATGCACCTAGCAGTTCCTCCTTTAACCTTGCTTCTTTTGGGTGGTCTGTCATCCCAGCAAGATGTACCCCCCAAAAGAGTTTGGGCAGAAACCGCAGAATAGATCTTTTCCCCTCTCCCCACCGCCAAACCATACACCCTTGCCTCTGACCCATGACACCACCATGTCGTGTATTGGCTAGGTACAGGCTGGTGACGCCTGGGCCTTGCGCCTGCCTACCTTTCATATATGTCCAAAATCTGCGTGCTACTCATGTATTTACTGCGGTCTGGAGGCTTGCTTGTACAATCTACCGCCCTTTTTGACCTCTTATGTTGACTGTTTTATGATTCTCTGCTCCCCTTAGGGGCTGGGCTTTATTTGATAGTAGGTTTTATATTTCTTTCAGCCTATTCCTTGATTGCCATCATGTCCTGCCATGCTACTCTGTCATTCCTACTGTAATGACTTGATCCTGCCGGGCCTCTTCAGACCTGCCGTTTATTCTTTTCCCAGTGGCTTAGCATGGCCATGGGCTTTCTTACTTATGGGCTCCTGTGTCCCTTTTGTTTTCCTTTGGGCATCCTCGGCCCATTTGCTTGCCTTGGGCTTTCTCGGGCCTTTTTCCTAACTTTGTGTTCCCATAGGCTTTTACTAACTTCATTGGGCTTTCCCAATCCAATTATCTCATACTCATCTTTGGGGTTTGTGGGCCTGCCATCAATCCCCTACTCTCTTTACTTGCATTACTTTGGGTCTGCTGTGGCCCATTCTTACTTTTCTACATCATACACTACCCATGGATTTGCTATTTGCTATTTCTCTCTTTTCGGGCTCTTTTGAGCCCATTTGCTTCCTCAAGACCCATTTATTTATTTTATCGACCTGTGATCCATTATTCCTGCCGCTTGGACTTAATGGTTCTTTTCTCTATCTTTTTTCCAACTTCTTTTCGGTCTGTGTTGCTGGGCTCCTTTACTTCTTTGTGACTTCTCAAAAAATGGCCCTCAACAATGTTGTATGCTCAAGTTTTGATTGTGTAGTTGTATGATGGATTTAGGTTGTAATTTATAGGTTGTTTAGGATATTAAATATAATGTTATGTGTGATTTATGGAGTAGTGATTGTTGTAGCCATTAACAATTGTTTTTCATTGTCTTTTAAGTTAATAAAAACCTTTACATATACATATAATTTTTAAAAACCTTTGCATATACTTTTTAAACCTTTACCTATACCTTTTTTTTAGACGTGAATCTTTACATATACCTTAAACGCTATACATTTCACTTCCTTAGATACGTAAAAACAGAGACATCTATTCCATAATGATAGTGGCTAATTAGTTTTATCAATTTTGTTTTTTCATAATCTCATTTGTAACATTTTTACCATTATCATATTTTACTGACGGATGATTTGCATAACAGAGACATTAAATGAAAGGTAAAACCATAGAACCATTCAGTAGATTTTTAAAAGTCGTGGTGTGTGAAGATTATAAACATTTATGGATTTTTTATATTTTGTTTTATATTTTTATTATTTATAAATAAAGTTAAATGAAATGTTATTACAGGGGAACATCTCCTTAGTTATGATAAGAAATATGGTTTTACCATCGTACACCCTTGGTGCGATGGTCACTCTACAAGTATAAGTGCTTGTGGGGTGTGGGGTGTGGGGGGGCAAAGGCCGAGGTTCAAGTCTTCAGGAGGGAGCTTCACACACATATATACTTAAATTAGGTTAAAGTAAAATTCTATCTTGTAAATAAAAAAAAATAAAAAATAAAAAAAGAAGGCAAAAAACTCATTTTCATCCCTACATTTTCACACAATTCCCACTTTGGTCCCTATCTTTTATTTTGATCACTTTTAGTCCCTAAAATCAAAAAAGCGATCTCATTTTTGTCCCTACCGTTAGTACCCTAACAGTAAAGTCCTAAGTGGCAGACGGAACACCCTACTAACTGATGTGGTGCTGATGTGGCGATTAAAATATTATTAAAAAAAATATTATTTGGCATTTTTATATGCCATGTCAGCATTTTAATTTTTTTTAAAAAGCCATGTCAGAAAATTTAAACCAAAAAAAAAAATTAAAAAACAAAACTTAAATTTTTTAGTTATTATTTAATTATTTAAATAATAAATAATAATTAAAATAAAATTTTCTGGTCTTTTCTTTCCTTTGCCTTTCCAGTACTTTCTTTATAACCAAACAAATCAATATTCAAAACTTAGATCAAACAATAATCAACATACACCAACCAAAATCCAGAAATCAACATGCACCAACAATCAAACCCAGAAACAGATCTGCATATTCAGAAATTTTAACCCAACATACACCCACTAAAATCAAAAGACCTGCATCCTTTCATACTTTTTTTTTTTTTTTTTTTTTTTTTTTTTTTTGGATTTGTTGAATTTTGGTCCATCTGATTTGGTGCTATTGCCAGTGATTCCCATTGTGGATGAGGTAGATGTTGCTAAGGTTTCCATGAGCACGGTAAGCACAGTGAGGCTTGATCTATGCCACGGATCTCTGAAACGGAGCGACCGATGGCGAGATCTTGTGGAGGCACATGTCAGCCACCGGCGCTAAAAACCTCGAGTGGTGCTAGTGGGACTGTGAGACGAAGATGAAGTGGAACATGACGACAACAACGATTTCGATGAAGACGTCAAGGAGGTAGGGATTGGAGGAGGAAGAGGAGAAGAAATTGATTTTCTGGGAGGTTTCGACGACGAGAGAAATGCTTAGATCTTCAGAGACGAAGGCGGTGATGTAGCCTTGTCGTACTCTTCGATGAGATTCGCAAGGTCCTCATCAGAGGTGATCGATACCATAGCGTCTAGATCCTCCGACGGCAACTGGCAACGAAGGCTCATAGATGTACCACACAACTCTCCGGAGTCCGATTTGAGTTTTGTGTTTGGTTTCAAAGCATAAGAAAATCTTGTTGAATGGCTTTGTGTAACAGTTGAATGTCTCCATGTTTTGTTTTGTAAATTTTTATGGGCATGTCTTCTTATTTTGTAAATTTGAGTGATTTTATGAGTTTGGTTGCTAAGAAAATGCAAGAAAAGAAAAATAAATTTAGAATTTTTAATTTTCTGGGTGTTGATGCCCATTTTTTGCAAATTTGTACCCAAAGGCTCATGAGGAAGAAAGCTCAATGAGAAGCAAGGCCTAAAGACCCACCAAGAAGACTGAAAAGCAAGAAATTTCCAAAGAAAGAAGTGCAAGTGAAAGCAATTTATAGCAAAACGCAAATCTGCAGCAAAACGCAAATCTGCAACAGAATACAAGTTTACCGCAGAATACAGTTCTCTGGCAGGATGGCTTCGGCAGATGAAGATAAATTGGGCCCAAGACCCTTTTGATCCAGTCAACATCATTTGGCCCACGAAGGCCCAAATCCTTTTGTATACAAAAGATAGGCATGAAAACTGAGAAGAAAAACATGGCAGGCCCAAAAGGGCCCGGCAGGATTGAGATAAGCAGCAGGAATAACAATCTGATATGGCAGGAGATGCCAAACCATGAAGCAAACACCCAAACTAAAAGGACGCCCAATGATCCAACAAGACCCAACCCTCCAAAGAAAGGAACAAGTCATAAACGTTGGAGATGCAACTCACACTAGAAAAGGCCAAAAAGCATATGGCAGGGTATGCATACCCATTCTCAGACCTCGGCAAACGTATGAAACATCAAGAAGGTAAAGCATGCGTACGACCCAGGCATCATCAACCTATACCCAGCCACTATAGGAAAGGGTGAGGTCATGGGTGAGGGCACGGTCTGGCGGTGGGGAGAGGAGTGGAAACCCATTCTTATGGTTCTTGCTCAAGCTCTTTCGGTGGGCACAGTCCTGCTGGGATGACATGCCACCCAAAAGAGGTAAGGCTGGGTAAGAACCACTGGGTGCATGCCATGAGAGACCGAGAGGGAGAGGCACACTGGACGAGTAGAAAAGGAACCTTCATTGTCTGAAAGCCACAGGTCAATGGTGGTAGTCAGAACCATTGACTCAGTAAGTGGTCAGCAAAAGGCTCCCATATCAGACAATGGCCATTAAGGGGCTAGAACAGTAAAACCGGTCACGGCAGGCTCTATATAAGAGACCCGTAGCTGTGTACAGGAAGTAGGAGGGAAAAAAACAAAGAGGGGAATTCTAAGAAAGAAAAAAGGGAAGAGAACAAAGAAAGAAAGAAAAAAGAAGAGGAAGAGGAGAGAAAGAATTGAAAGAAAGAAAAAGAGAGAAAAGATAAATAAAAGAACAGAGAAGGAAGAAGAAGGAAAAACATAGTGTTTTATGGCAGGCATGCACCCAAATGGGTTAACCCCCTCTCTCCCTCAATAGCCTTGCTCTCCATTGGAGGAAAAACGACTTATACTCAGGCATACACCATTTAAGGCTGGCCTCTCAAAGCAATTAATTTCTTCTCTGAAGTTACTTGCGTTGAGGGAGCAGTTTTCCCTTCCCTGATTAGAGCCCCGTGGTAATACTTGGTGTGGCAGACCCATTCCTTTAACTCTACTAACCCCGCTCTAACCCTTTGGTTAAGTTTTATTCTTTAAAAGTGAGGCCTTTTAAGTTATTTGCCTTACTTATTGCGGTAGAAATAGTGGCTGTACTTTCTTTATGTTATCTATATTATGTCAGCCTGCCATAACCTCTTAACAATGACTCTGCCCGCTGTGAGCTTATAAACAGACTTTAGCAAACGTGGTGTGGCTTGCGCACAAGCCAGGCCAAGGAAGTGGAAAAGTATTTCTGTAGTAAAAATGAAGAGTAGTCATTCACACGGCAGAAAGCTTTAAAGCACAATAGAAAGTTTTAATGTACAGCAGACAGCTCTATTGCACAGCAGGAGGCTTTACGGCAGGAAACTTTACTGCACAGCAGAAAGCTTTATCACGCTGCAAACAACTTCATTGCATAGCAGAAAGTTTTGCAACACAGCAGACAAGTCAAACCTATGGCAGAAATCGGAGAAAAGTTCCTTCTGCGGCAGAAACGTCAATCCTGCGGCAGAAACTAGAGAAAAGTATTCTGCGGCAAAAATAGAGGATAAGCCCACTTTGCTGCGTCTTCCCTCATACTTGGACTCAACGTTTGCGCACAAGCCGGACCAAATTGAGTTGCAGTTGGACCGATCTCAACTCCCTTACTCAGAATACTCGGGCCTACTACCACGGAAGGCAGCCTAGCCCAACGCACAACGAAAAGGCCCCCCACACTAGGCAAGCTTAGTTGGGGAAGAAAATGAAGAACACATAGTTCTAAGTTTTTCATGTTCTTCCAAAAAAAAAAAATAATTTAACTATTTTTTTTAAAATAATTAGGTTAGAAATTTTATTATTATTTTTATTTGACATGGATTTAAAAAAAAAAAAATTAAAATGCTGACGTAGCATATAAAAATGTTAAATAATATTTTTTTAATAACATTTTAATCACCACATCAGCTAATAGAGTGTTCCGTCTGCCATCTAGGACTTTGCCGTTAGGGTACTGATGGTAGGGACAAAAACGAGATCGCTTTTTTGATTTTAGGGACTAAAAGCGATGAAAATAAAAGATAGGGACCAAAGTGGGAATTCAGTGAAAATGTAGGGACGAAAATGGGTTTTTCGCTTGTAAGGGGGGGTCTTGGGCAAGCTCTTGCCGCACTAGGCCCAGGTTGTTTCTGGGTGAGGAGTTGGGACCGGCCCAATTGGAGCACACCTTGGCTCGGGTTGTGCACAATCTTTGCCGCATCTGCCAAAGTCTATTTAAGAACTCACAGCGGGCAGAGTCATTGTCAACAGTTTATGGTAAGCAGACATAAAATAGAAAACGTAAAGAAAAACGCATTCACTGTTTCTTTCGCAATAAACAAGATAAATGACTTAAAGGCCTTGCTTCTAAAGGGGAACACTTAAACAAAATAGTAGAGTGAAATTAGTAGAGTAAATAACGAGTTTGCCATATTTAGTATTGCCGCAGGACTCCAACCATGAAAGAGAAAACTACTCCCTCAACGCAAGTAAATTCACTGGGTGAAATTAATTGCTTTGAGAGGACAGCCCCAAATGGTATATGCCCAGGTATAGATTTTGTATTGCCTTTTGAGGATAAGGCTATTGAGGGAGATAGGGGGTTAACCCATTTGGGTGCATGCTTGCCATACGCACTCTATTTTTTCTTTCTTAGAATTTCCTTCACTCTGTTTTCTTTCTTTCAATTCTTTTCTCTCTGTTTTTCTTTCCTTTAATTCTTTTTCTTTCTTTGTTTTTCTCTCCTTTAATTCTTTTTCTTTCTTTGTTTTTCTCTGATCCTCCCTCCTTTCTTTTTGCACACAGCCACGGGTCCCTTATATAGGGCATGCCGTGACTGATTTTACTGTTCTAACCTTTCTATGGCTCTATTCTGTTATCGTAGCCTTTTGCCATCCACTTACCGAGTCAAATGGTTCTGATCCACCATTGACCTGTGGCTTTCAGACAACGAAGGTTCCTTCTCCACTTCGTTCAGTGTGTCCCCTCTCTCTCTTGGTTTCTCATGGCATGCACCTAGTGGTTCTTACCCACCCTTACCTCTTTTGGTAGCATGTCATCCCAGCAAGACTATGCCCACCGAAAGAGTCTGGGCAAGAAACACGAAATGGGTTTCCGCTCCTCTCCCCACCGCCAGACCATGCCCTCACCCATGACGTCACCTTTTCCCATAGTGGCTGGGTATAGGTTGGTGATGCCTGGGTCGTTCGCATGCGTTACCTTATTGGTGCTTCGTTCGTTTGCCGAGGTCTGAAAATGGGTGCGCATATCCTGTCGTGCGCTTTTTGGCATTTTCTGATGTGAATTGTTTCTCCGGCAGGCCAACGCCCATGTGTTGTCCTTTTCCTTGGAAGGTAGAGCTCTGTAGAATCAGCTGGACTTCCCTTGAGTTCAGGCGTTTTGTTTTGTGGCTTGGCCTCCCCTGCCATGCCAGGTTTGCTATTCCTACTGCTCATCTCAATCCTGCTGGGCTCTTTTGAACTTGCCGCGTGCTTTCCTTCTCAGTAGCCCAGTATGCTTGCTGGGCCTTTTCATTCTTTGCGGGCTCCAATGTCCCTTGTTTTTTTTGTGTGGGCATCCCTGGCCCATTTTGGTTTTGTTTCACACATGCATTTTTTTTTTGCTAACTCACTTTGGGCTTCCTTGGCCCAATTTTCTCTATAAACTTTATCCTTTAGGCTCATGGGTTCTCCATTTGCCTGCTACTCTCTTTTTTCTTATTGCAGTGGGCCTGCTGTGACTCATTCTCTCTTTTCCCTCATCCTTTTCACGGATTTGTTTCTTTTCTCTTTCTGGGCCTATTCAAGCCCATTTGCTTCTTCTGGGCCCATCTCATGGACCCTTGAACCATGCATATGCCTCCTTTTTCTTTTTGCTGTTTCTTCTAGTTCGCCCGTGGCTCTGGGCCTTGGGCCTGCTGGGCTTTAATAAAAATGAGCCTCAACATCGCCAAAAAAGAAATATGGTTTTCCTAATTAGAGTTTGATTAGTTTTGAGTTTAAATTTTGTATGATTGTATTTAATTATTGATTATATGATTTAATTAAGTGAATGTAACGATTACTTTTATTGCATTATAAAGTTTTCAATGACATTTGTAAGGTCATCTCTATTTTATTTTTTACTCCTCCTGTTAACTGTTTTGTTTTCCAATTAACGGTTACTAATTGACTTTTGATTTCTTTTATTATTATTATTATTATTGTTATTATTATTATTATTATTATTATTAATTTAGTATTTCTAAATTGGCATGTGTTTTGTTTTCCATTTTTTGATTGATGCATTGTAACATTTCTTGGGAAGATTTTATGAGAACGATTTTTATTTATTTGAATTTAAGTAAAATATAATATGTTTAATTTTTCAAAATAAAAAATGAGGGAAAATATAAATGATTTGAGGATGTGGATGAATTTAAATGTTGAATAAAATAAGATGAGAAGAAAAATAGTAAAAATGAAATGTATAGCAATAAACACCAAATTTTTTAGTTATGCTATGTAATAGAATAATATTATATTCTTATATATTATATTTTTAATGCAATAGGATAACATGTAACAATCAAAGAGAATGAAAAAGATAACAACTTAAAACACAAAGCAGAATTCTAAAGAATACGAAAATTCGTTCACCTAAATTAAAGATGCAAGAAAAAACATCCACCACACACACACACACACATAGAGAGAGAGAGAGAGAGAGAGAGAGAGAGAGAGAGAGAGAGAGAGAGAGAGAGAGAGAGAACATTTTTGTATGGGAAAATAGAAAATTATGCATAGAATGGGAGAGGAAATGACAAATTTATAGTAAAAAAATGAGAATAAGAAGAACTAAAATAAAGGAAGATAAAGGAATAGAGGAATAGAAATATTAAGGTGAAAGCACTGGGGAGATAAAAAGATAAAATGGATGAGAAAGATTGGAGAAAGTGTAACAATAAATTTACAATTTAATAATAAGAAGAATAGTTAAAAATAAGATAAATATTATATGTTGATTGTAATTTAATAGAGTTTTAATTCAATTTAAATGTTAAAAAATTATAGGAAAAATTGAAAAGAAAAAGGATAATAACATAGCTGCTGATGTAGTTCAACTGGAGCGTAGTAATAATAAATGTTACGCTTCAGCTTTTAAATATATATAAATATAGATGTGACCAATATCATAAATCATTTGCAATCTATTTCTATTGGAACAAATTTGACTCCAAACATGTTTAGAACCTTGTATATTAATCCCCCAATCAGAATATGACATCTATTTCTATCACGTGTATTAAGACAAAATGTCATAGTCCTTTTAAGGGTTAAAGCATGTTGCTTCAAACACATTTGAAGCCAATCTTTGTCAATTTCTATATTATTCCAATCTATATCATAGAAATTATTTTGTATATTTAGTGTACTGTATCCCCTCGCAACATATGATGAATTTTGTGCAACTCACTAACAATAGAATCCACTCATATGTGAAAGGCATTTTTTTTTTGGTAGAATATGAAAAACATAATAATATATAAAAAGTACTACCTCTACAACATTTTCATTAGTAGATTACATCATATGCATTGTGAAATTGGGAGCTTCACATGTTTTGGGCCATTGCATCATAGTCAGCACTTTGATGGGGTAATTCCAATTTCACCGTTACAAACCAGCCCACCCCTCCTTTTCTTTTTTCCCTTTCCTCCACTTTTTTTGGTCAAAATTTTCAGCAAATTTGTGACCAACTGCAATAGCATACCACAAATTTTACCATTTTTGTTTCGAAGGTCCAAATGGTATATTGTGAATTTGTGATTCATATGAATCATAAGCATGATTCTCGTAATCTTAATCTTATCACTTAGTTATCTCGTTTTTAACGAAAATGTCCATGATTAAATGCTTCTGTAACCTACTCAAATTACAACCAAGAAATTAAAAAAATATATATTTTAAAAAAAACCTGTAAAATTTGTTATATATTGTGAATATGTGACCCACAGGAAGAGAAACTGTTGGAGGCAAAATGCACTACCAGGATCCAGCTGGCAAATACATAAATTAATGGAACAGGGATCCTTGACACTAGCGATAATATCGGGCCGTGTTGTGTTGTCTTGGACCTATACAATTATAGATTGATTTTTGTTCTTTCTTTTACATCGAAAGTAGAAAGTAATGTTATCTTTTCTTTCTTTTTAGAAAAGAGCAAAACAGAAAATCTTATTTTATTTTTTACAGTTAATCGATACTCTCATTTAGAATTTCAAAAGAGAGAATGCATAATATTGAAATAACAATCATATACAACAATACCAGATCAAATTTGAACCACTGTATTAAATTGCTTTTAAAGAATTACAAAGAAATCCAAACTATATTAACCCAATATGCCATAGACTTATGAACCAAAATGAATGGAACAAAAAAAAAAAAAATTCAATACCAAAGTGGGAAAAAAAGAATAAATAATCATGTTCTTCACATGATGCCACCGACTAATGCACATACCAAAAATCCAGTAAGAGATGCCACGAAGGCTGGAATGCTTAGTGAATGTGAAGAAGAAGCAGATAAAGCAGAAGAAGGTGGTTGTGGGATTGAACCAAAAACAGTGGGGTAAGAGGGTGCAAATGCACTAGGACCATTGGAAGGAGAATATGCAGGCGCAGTAGCAGATAACACTGAAATGTGGAGCTTCTGATTCTTTTCACAGTGACCCTTCTCTCCACTGGTGAAGTAGAAGTCCCCATATGCGGTAATGTTGAAAAGAGAGTTGCCATTGTTCATGTACAGTACTGGATCTGTAAGGTTGCAGCTAGTATAGGATTGTTCCGTGACTTGTATCAATGAATCTTGACTCGGTGGGTACAAGAACACTGAGCAAATAGAAAGAGAAAATGAACCCATAAGTGTCAAAAGCAATGATTTTTTGTTTTTTTCAAGGATCAAAATGAAGGATATGAGAAAGAAAGAAAGAAACTTACAGAGAGAATCTCCAATCTTGAGAGTGTGATACTTGGACCAATAGGTGTAGACTTGTGGATTTGCTGAAGTGGGTATTCCCCAAGAATCCAAATCTCCAACCTTGTACTGGTAGCTCAAAACTTTGGTTTGAATTAACACGAGGAACTGGAAAGCCAACAAGAAGTAGTATCTGCTACTTTTAAGATTAGCCATCTTAGATCCTCTCTCACTCTCTCTCTGTGTCTCTATGTCTCTCTCAAATTTATGACTCTGAGAGGGGTCAGGATAGTGTAGACTAAATCTTATTGGTACGAGTCCTTGTAGACTGATAGGTTTGGTAAAAGTAACTGAGTTGGAGTCAAATTACCTGAATGCCCCTCTTCCTAGTAAGATTTAACTTGTGCTGGTTATTTGAGAAAGTCCTCTAGGATCAACAAATTAGATGGTGGAGATCTCCGTGGGTAGGCTTGGATTGTTCTTTCTTATAATTGACATGCATTTACATGTGAATAAATCTAGTATAACAATTTTTCACAACTACGTGGGTTGTTGTAGTTGATACAAAATAAAAATTGTGTCAATAATAGATCCATGTTAAAGTGATTTTCTAATCATAATTAATCATATTAATAAATTGTGAAAGAATTATGTCATGGCTCTTAGCCATTATTAGTTATACTTTATACATACCCAAAAGATATAGGATAGAGGGACATTTACCTGACTTCTTTAAAGGTTACAACTGAGAAAGAGAGTCAATCAAGTGGCTAATAATGGCACATGGCCAGTTGGATATTGTCAAGTGCAGCTCAGAATGGGTTTGCAATTTGAAGGTGGAAGAGGGACTATAATTCTCTTTTTTATAATCACATCATCACGTGAAGAAGACGAGATTCCTGCCTCCTCTCACATGGTTTAGTCTTCTGCGATTTCGACTTCCCTTTCAATTTTGAACAAAAACCAGTCCAATGAACAGAAAGAGATACAGCTTAAACTTCATTGTCTCATTGTATATATTTCTTGCCAATATTGTTCTATTTGTAATTTTCCAATGGAAAAATTTTTGAGTTCTCCGTGGTAAAACCATTTTTTTTAACAATTTATCTCTACGTGGACAAGCTGGTATGCACGTTTATGAAAGCATGGGAACTTTGTGGTAGAAGCCTCACAAGGATCTTTACTAACTGGTAACCAGCTGCAATTGATGAAAAAAATAGTAGAATTAAAGCTAACAGGTTAGCCATAGAAATCTTGCTTGCTGGTAACGTGTCAGGAAACATGATTTCATTTGCTTTGGGGCTAAGAATTTGTATTGCAAGCTCTATAGTTTACTTTTCTCTTGATCAAAAGTACTGGTCCAATATGACAAGAAAGTTGAGCATCTAGTCAAGAGCGAGAGTTCATGGTTAAGGTATACAAGTCAGAAGAATGTTGTCACAAACCAAATTCAAAGCCATATTGTCTCTTCCTCAAAGCTCCTGCAGTTTCATATGATTTTCTTTTCTTTGTTTTATTATTTCTTAACTAAAACAAAAACAAAAACAAAACACTTGATAATTTAAAAATTACCACCAACAATGACAGCAATCGAATCTTTTGGGCCATTTCATGGAACAATTTTTACAAATTATTATATGTAAGCAATTTGGTAGGTTCTTTGAAATCACGTATGAAACCAGAACTACCTGCATTAACAAAATAGCTTCAATGTCCTAGACGTTCAATCAATCTTCTCTATATCATCAAATCTTAACTCAATTCATTTTAAGTTTCATAAATTGCAATAATGAGACTATCAGTTTAAAAATTAATGGGGGAAAAAAAAAAGCAAGCACACACAGCAATGAAATTAAAGTAACATAAACTCCAGTAATATCTTATTCATCCAGATAGATACATTTAACAAAATATGGTGCTACAGAAGGGGGAGAAATTATAACATAAAATTTAGAAATGAATTTAAGAATAGGAAAAAAAAATGGAATAATAATGTTTTTACAGCCATCATTATATATTATCGTAAACACTGTGAATTTAAAATTGCCTGAGCTTATGTGGCACCATTTTAGAGGAATTGCAGAAAACATGATCTAAAAGTACTAACACTATCATTCTTTTACCTAAGTTTCTTTATGTTATAGCCACCAGCTGATTGCTCCCCTGAAAATCATTTGTGCTTTCTTTTCAAGAAGGAATTAACCCACATTCTCCCTTTCCTTATTAGCCAGACAGCAACCAGAGTTCACCTCCATCAATTCCAAGTAAGACAAAGTGACCAGTTTTAACCTTCAAAATTCCAGAGGTTATTCTTATTCACATCAATCAACATTCAATGGCTCCGCCTCCATGTCCCTGTCAAGTGCTGTCCAGTCTTGAGGTTCTGTATGAAACACATTCATGATCAATGATCATTTCATAAACATAGGGTTTTAAATGAACCTAAATTGTCAGAAACTTACAGCCTCTAGGTAAAACAGTGAGATATTTAATACATAAAATAACTTGTGTTTTAGCCCATTTTAACTCAAAAGTATATAGTAACATTTTAGGGCAAATTGCAGAACTTACTTGTTGGCTTTTGACTGTCAGCAATTACCATTAGCCGCCTCTGCAGTAAAGCAGCCACAAAGAGAAAAATCGAGCACATGCCAAACATGATGGTGATGGGAAACGCATCAACCTTCAAAAGAGAAGCCATGCAAACTAATTCTTAGTAATAGAGAGATTGAGAGAAGGCCAGTAATAGGACATGGTGCTTTCATATTCCACTTTGATCTATTCATTAAGTCACCTACTAGTTGTAGACTCATTTCAAGTAGAGATTATCAATGCCCCCCTCCCCAAAAAATATCTTCACGCTTGTTTTCTAGAAGAAATCAAATAAACAATAGTGTCGCTCACATTGTACAGCACAACGCACACAAAGATGTTGAGAGGAATGCGAAAGAAGTTCATTATGGTGCTTCTTGACTCCTCAGGAATGTATATGGACCTCATCTTCATGAGAGACGGCCAGAATATCCCAACACAAGCCTCAAACGTACAGAAGCCAACAACTTGAATACACCCCGCAAATGACATACTTTCACTTTTCACTTTGGAAGGCGGTACCAGGAACTGTTCCAAATTCACAAACAAATCAACAAAAGCAACCAGTATTTCCACCATAACCAGATCTTAAGAGGCCATTTGGTATAGCTTATTTCTAGCTTTTTTGGTTTATGTGCACATTTTAAATGCTTCACTTTTTCTAAGTACAATTGTACTTTAGCCCAACATATTTTTTAAGAAAAATAAGCCAATGAAAATAAGCAATACCATATGCATAAAAAAAATTGTGTTAGAATTTATATAAATAAAGAAATATGGGAATCAAAATCCACAACATACACTAGTTATAATGGGGAGCAGAAGGGAAACCGAGGAGACTACAAAAACTATCTGCATGTAGCTCTCAACTCTGATAGATGAGCGTGCCATTAATCGAGAAGCAAAGGAACTTCCCAGCATTGACCCCAGCATGAATGTCGCGAAAATGAAACCGTGTGGAATTTCCTCATCATTTGGGCTCAAAGCAGGAGTCCAGAGAAATACAAAGGTGTACATTGAGCCTTCAAATAGGGACTGTATAGCACCCAGCAATGCAATTTTCTCGTCTGATCCCACATTAAATGTAACATTGTAAGAGAACAAGTATTCATGGATAGAGCGTAAAGAGAGTCAATTTATTTTATCTGCATTTCAATTTTTTTGGTCAACATGACTGCAATCAACAGAAATTGTTCAATTTTTGGCCATTAAAAGCCCTAGGAGTCTGAAAACCTTGTGTGTGTGCTTTCTAAGTATTTTGAATAAATTTTAAGTGGAGGATGGGGATTTAAACCCTAGAAATCTCCATTGGAAACACCAAGTACCACTTAACCTAAAGATCATTGGCACACATCCTTGTGTTCAGGAAAAGGAACCAAGGGGGAGGTAAAGCAACAAGTTGCACTGTCACATCTCTACTAATCTTTATCTCATGTACTAATCTTTTCATTAATTCATAACATGAACAATGTAATTTTGTGGTGTAGGGGTGCATACAATCCCCCAATTATGCATACTTATGAAATTGGTTGCAAGAAAAGACAGTCCCGCTAGTGGCTTTACGGATGGAGCCTGCTACTAGTTGGGCATAAGGCCTAATCAATCTAGGACATATAATAAATTTGGAACTCTATTTTTAAGAACCTATAGCTCAGCACTGTTTACAGATTGCTTGAATAATACAATTAGTGTTGGAGTTTTCCTTCAATAGATTTGTGCTAATTCCAGGCACCCTAGGCAATGATTCCTAGATTTTGTTTTCTTTTGCTTGGCATTGATTCCAAGCAAGTCTAAGTGTTAGTTCCTAGTTTTTCTTTTTCTTTTTCTTTTTCTCTGTGCTTTGTTTTCCTTGAAATATCCTTGGAGATTTTTGTCCTGCAGCAATTATGTGGGTTGCCATAAAAAAACCAAATGCACCTAACCTCCATTATAAAAGAGAAAGTATTAAAACAAAATGAAAACACAAATTTAGGGATTCACCAGAGGCAATGGCCACAGCAGCACCCCTAAACTGGGTAAGCAAGTCTTTGTTTTCTGAAGGGTCACCATAGTTTTCACTCCATGATGACAATATAATTGCCATGCCAATTGCCAGAAAGCATGAAGCAGCATCAAAAGGAGCAACAGGGCCAAGTCCTAGTGTATCTACTAGTAAATTTCCAAACAACCCAGATAAAATGGCAACCAAACCGTTGCCAAAAAATATTGCCTTAGAGAATGTTACTGAAAGCCATTGTTGCTCAAAACCCCTCTGCAAATATCAACCAGTATTTTTATAAGTTACAAACAACATATAAGAGCAGGAAAATTTGAAAGCAAAAATCCAAAGCATCTGTCAAGTGAAAATTTGTGGCATCTGTCAAGTTTACTTTGAAAGGTCAGACATCCCATGTTCCATTGAAAAGCCCATTTAAATTACCACATCTTTATATAAAAATTGGCAAGTAATAGCAGGGAATGACATCATTTTTTGGAGCCTATCAATGAGTCAATGACAGGCTCCCCCACATATGATGCACAGATTATGGAACAGGCAACCAGGATATGTTTATCCACAAAACTTAGCTCAACAATATGTTAATCAATATTTTTGTAACATAAACCAGATATTAAAACCTCCCAAGCCCCACAGAAGCGAGACTTTTGTGCACTCAGTACAATATTCTTTAAACAAGATATTAAAACCAGTTGTGTATGTGATATGCAGAACTAAGCTACATCAGTAAAGCAGTAACATACCTTATTGTGTTCTGCAACAAGCCAAGACTCAAAAGATGAGTTAAGAAGAGAAGTGGCAATGCCTCCCAATATTCGTCCCAACATTAAAACTTTATACTGGGAAGAGTGTTTGGTGAGGCAGCTTAGAATGTAAGTAATGCAATAAGTAATAGATGCCCTCCT
This sequence comes from Quercus ilex subsp. ballota, assembly GCA_032727855.1. NCBI lineage: Eukaryota > Viridiplantae > Streptophyta > Magnoliopsida > Fagales > Fagaceae > Quercus > Quercus ilex. The sequence goes on from CM064909.1 coordinate 33,009,543, forward strand.
CCGACCCCTGAATGTGGTGTTACAATTTGTTACAGACTAATCATTCGATCACAAACAAATAAAAACAAATCAATTATGAGATCTTACTGTTTATCGGCTAAAGATCCAACAACTGTCCCGAACAACATAGAGGATCCAAACCCAGCAATAAAGAGATGTCCAATGTCCCCCTTTCCAAACCCATACGTACTGTAGAGGTAGTACACATATGGACCCTGCAACCAATCCCCGGCTATTGCCACAATCCATTAAATCAGATTCAGGAAAATGTAGAAGATGTCAAAGATTCCAAACACCAACAGTTGTTGTCAATTCAAGCAATCCTTAATAATTATGACAACTAATGATCATCAACCATTTTTCTTAGAATATAAACAATACATTTCATAGTTGCCGACAGATCAAAGCACACACAATAAGAAAATACATTTATGAAAGTATTAATGAATGTAAATTAACATAGAGCAGCATCACAAGGCAGAAGCAACAAGAAAACAATAACTAGAGGTTTGTCCTGACACCAACTAAAAACAAAAAAAAAGCATTCACTGCCCCAACCTTTGATACCCCATTTGATAGCCAAAACATTATCCACAATTGAAATTAAGATAGGAGGGGAAAAAAACAAAGAAACTATGATAGCAAATCTCTATTTTTACATTTCTTAACCCAACAACCACCACCACTACCAAGCTTTAGTCCCAAATTTTTGGGGTCGGTAATGGATCCTCAACAAATTAGTCAGAGTTGGCCATATGTATCATTTCTGCCATTGTATTCTATCCGTTACTTCCTTCATTGACATGCCCTTTTAGCGTATTTGGGTTCTTATTCCTCTTTCTATCACTTTAATCTCAAATTTAATTTAATTTTCTTTTCAATTCTGATCCTCCACTTTCTCAGCAATTAAACAGACCAAAATCACAATTATAATGCCAACAACAAAACCAACCCACAGAAAAAGCAAACATTAGCAAGACAATCCAACCAAATCATAGATCACTAATACAAAACAAACCCAGATGACAAAACAATAAGAACGTCAACACTACATTGAAATTAGCTAGAATAAACAAAAACCCAGATGAAAAAACAAAAAGAAAAGACCACATTACATTGAAATTAGCTAGAAAAAACAAAAAAGCCCAAATGAAGAAACAATAAAAGAAGACCACATTACATTGAATTTAGCTAGAAAAAACAAAACCCAGATGAGAAAAAAGAGTGGAGAGTCAGATCGAAAAAAAGTGTACCCATCATGAGAGAGTAAACGACGAGATAGTTATTCTTAAAGGCATTGAAAGCAGAGGTGGTGTTGATGCGATCTTTGCTGGATTTGCTTAGCTCCAATGCTGCCACTATTACAGCGAGAAAACCAAAGAACAAGAAGAAGAAGAGCTCCATTATGCAGATCAATATCTAAGAGAGAGAGAGAGAGAGAGAGAGAGCGCGTAGTCACAGAAGAAGGTGAGGAAGGAAAGGTGGAATTGTTGTTAAAACAGAGTTTTCGTGAATGTCATTTTCGTGGTTGGCCGGATTTGCATTTTTTGGTGGAATCAAAAGGGCAATGGGCTAATTCAATAGATTTAGATTTAGACCCTCAATTCTAGGATTTCCCGGGTTCTCCATTTTCCATATATAATAGTAATAAATAATAAATGAGAAATAACCCTTTATTTTTGTAAAAATTGAAATAAGAAATTTTATTAAGCTGATCGGAAATTTGACAATACATATTTATTTAAGTAATAAATAAGACAACAAGTTATATAATTTTTATTTAAGATAATTACAATATGCTAGCCTCGTAACTCAAATCATTTTTTCTCTAAACCTCCAAGCACTTTATACATAAAAAGATGTTAATTAAGTTACAATGCCCTTAACTATAGGATATAGGTGAAAGACTGAAAGTTTGACAATGCATATTTATTAATAATTATATTTTTAATTAATATTATTTAGAAAATATAAAATATAATTTAATAAAAAAATTAATATTGAGTAATTTTATCTAATTAATTAAGTAATATACTTTGGTATTATTTGTAATTCTAAAAAGAAATTATATATCTCTCTCTCTCTAATATATATATATATATATATATATTTTTTTTTTATGAGGAAAAAACTTTAAAACAAGTTACAAAAAGACAATAAAAATTAAAAACTAAAAAGTCGAAAACTTTCTTTTATATATTATCATATCAATATGGTTTTTTTTTTTTTTTTTTGAGAAACATATAGATAAAATAAGTATCAAAAAGGAGAGTCATACAACTTAGATATACCCTAATTACATGCTAATAATTTATTGAGAAGACTATTCAAAAATAATAATTTATTGAGGGGTGTTATGTCCACAACACTTTCACAAAAAAACATAGGTGGTAAGCTGTTATTAGTTCTAATTTGAATCTCACAATTTAAATTACTTTTTTACCCACCCATAACAACAAATAACAACTACCATTTAAAATTTGTTGTAAAAATGTTGTAAACATATCATTTTCCTAATTTATTAGAGTTATCCTTTTCTCTTTTTTGTATTAATTAATGTGATTTATGCTTTCAAGAAACACATAATTTGTATGGTGACTTGTAGAGAGGGGCATTTAGACCTAGGTTTTGCTTATGGGGAGAATCGACAATATCAATAAATTAGAAAGCACTTGAATTTTATATGATATATTTAGTGAATTGAATCACATGTCAATTATATGTATTATCTGGGTTCCATCATCAAAAGTGGACGCCATAATTTGAAACTATCTCTCTAAATACATACTTCCTCCGTCCTAATTTGTTTGTCCTGTTTGAAAAGTCAAACTTTTTAAGAGAACATTATTTATTATCTTGTCTACTTTATAAAAATGTATAAGTTTACAAAACTACCCTTAAATAAATTTATTAGTTTTTTTTTTTTAAGAGTTATTCTTAATGAGACAACTAAAAAGGTGCCCCTTTTTAGGTTGATTTTTTTAAATATTTGTTAGTTTTCTTTTCAAATAGTTTTGAAAATAAAGTAGGGGTATAATAGGAACATTAATAAATTAATAACTTTTACTTTATCCTCAAAAAGAAAGTTAAGAACTAAATAAGCAAGTATAAAAAGTCAGTTGCATTGAGAAAATATTACATAGAAATTATTGATATACTCCCTTAAAAGTTACTATAACTTTTGAATGGAATTTGTAATGAGTCTTTGTGTTAGAATGGTTTTTCCTCTTCCTTGTATGTGTATTTGTTTCTTAAAAAAAAAAAAATTATTGATGCATTCCTTTATATATATATATATATATATATATATATCCTCCCTTCCATAGCCCCATCCAAAAGGAAATCTAGAGGGAAAGAATACCCTAGGAAAAGATCAGCCTCCAAGTATTATAGAAGTCATAAGAAGCCCAGTAACTTCAGCAGAAATGATTTCTATAAGAAAAGCAAGAAATCCAAAGATTACCATAAAGTCAATGGTAAAAGGAAAGATTCAGTAAGGAAAACATTCGCTAAGAAAAATAGTAAATGTTATAAGTGTGGCGTAGATCCAAAGCTAAAGCTTTAATCAACACCCTCCAAGGTGACCAAACTAGCAAAGATGAAATCTTCGAGCTCTTAGAACTCAACCACACAGACAATGAGTCCTCTAACAGTTTTAGTGACAATGAAATCTTTCAGATAAACCAATCCTCATCCTCTAGAGAGTGATCTAGTATCTCTAATAGTCCATACATCAGAATAGGATGTAAAGACAGTTGGTGCAAAAACAAATCAATCAACGTTCTTAGCCAGCAAGAGGAGCTTCTCCTCACCCTAATAGATAAAGTTGAAGACCCAATTATTAAGGCCCAATACCTTAGCAAGTTTCAGAGCAATTTAGTTAAAGAAACAAAAGAAAACCAAACCCAAACGCCCCGAACCTCCAGTTAACCTCAAAAAAATCTTTAATAGGTTTACCAAAGCTAAGAAAGAAATCACAATTAATGACCTCCAACATGAAATCAAGGAAACCAAATCTAAGATTAAAACCCTCAAGGAAGAAGTTAAAAAGCTTGACCAGGTTTTAACCATTCTTAGGATTGACCACAATTTCCTTAACTAGAGAATTGAGCATTAAGATAATACCTCTCATCAAGGTCATAATGAGGCAGGCCCATCATACCAAAACCCTTCAGATGGTGAAGAAAACAATGTCTATGATGAGTCAACCAATCCGATAGCCAACATGGTCTTAGCAAAAATTAGAAAGTTTGAGGAAAAACTCAAACAGGAAGTTTGCTCCGATCTACCCACGGCTTTTTGGCATAGAAAGAGATATGAAGTAGCTCTCCCATATGTCAAAGATTTTAAGGAAAAGGATATCCCAACCAAAGCTCGACCCATCCAAATGAGCCAAGAACTCATGAAATTTTGCAGAACAGAGATAAACGACCCCTTTAGCAAAGGAATCATTAGAAATTCTAATTCACCTTGGTCATGTCCAGCCTTTTATGTCTAGAAAAATACTGAGATTGAGAAAGGTGTACCCAAATTAGTCATCAACTACAAGCCTCTTAACAAAGTTCTAGAATGCGTTAGATATCCTATCCCAAATAAAAGAGACCTAGTTAATAGGCTTGGTAAGGCAATCATCTTCAGTAAGTTCAACATGAAAAGTGGGTTTTGGCAGATTCAGATCAAAGAGTCTAATAGGTATAAAACAGCATTCACTACACCCTTTGGATATTTCGAATGGAATGTAATGCCTTTTGGTCTAAAGAATGCACCCAGTGAATTCCAAAACATCATGAATGAGATTTTCAATCCATCCTATAGTCACTCTATTGTTTACATAGATGATGTGCTCATATTTTCAGAATCTATTGAGCAACATTGGAAACATTTGAGATCGTTTCTCAATATAGTCAAGCTCAATGGTCTTATGGTTTCAGCTCCAAAAATCAAACTTTTCCAAACACGTGTTAGGTTCTCAAGTTTTGACATCTATCACGGTTTGATCAAACCCATAGATAGAGCCATTCAATTTCTGAATAAATTTCCAAATCAAATCCTAGATAAAACCTAGCTCCAAAGATTTTTAGGATCTTTTAATTATATTTCAGATTTCTATCAAAATCTTAGGCAGCAATGCAAGCTATTTTTTTGATAGACTTCGAACCAATCCACATCCTTGGACCCCAATTCATACATCAGTTGTCCAAGAAATCAAAAAATATATCAAGACTCTCCCTTGTTTAGGAATTCCCTCATTAAATTCCTTCAAGATTGTCTAGACAGATGCCTCTAACATTGGTTATGGTGGCATTCTCCTTCAGCGTACTAGTCCAAATTCTCCTAAACAAATAGTCTGTTTCCATTTTAGGAATTTGGCTATTGAAATTTTTGTCAAGCATTAAGAACCATGAATGATCAAAGTTCTTATTCTGATAAAATAAAATCTTTTCAAATGCATCAATATAGTCATAATAACTATATTGAATTCTTGTGCCTTCTATTGTTCTGAGCAGGGAGGGGTGTTGGCCCCATTCTTTGCAATTGATGAACCTAGTGATGATGAGCTTGTGGTAAAGGATGACTGAGGGGTCCATTTTTGACTTGATGTCTTCTATTCGAGCAGACTTTTCTTGGGTGAGAATACTCTTATAGAACTTGATGGATTTTTTTGGGACTTTTGGAAGAAAGTGCCAATTTGGTGGCAAAACTTCCATTGCTAGGGCTAATGGATCTTTTTATATGGGTCATGTGCGGTTCAATATAAAAGATGTGCTAGATGTAAGGTTTTTTAATGTAAGGAGACTTATTTTTCCTGTTGGATGGCTGTGATGATCTTTGGGACTGTAAGGGGCTAAAGGGATCATTTACTATGCATGGGGTTATTACCCTAGGTGCTGGGGATACTAAGGCAGAACAAAAACTGGGCTGGGTTAGGAGTGGCCTTTCATAATTTGGTTTCAGGATTGTAGAAACCCCATAGCAATTGGCCAAGGAAACTAGGGAAACTGGGACTATTTGGCCAGGGTTCTTTGCTTGACTAGTATTGCTGGGGGGTGACTGTTTAGGTAGCTTTGGGGGTTGGGGCAGCTTTGCTAGCTTCTTTCTGGACATTTTGGGTTGGATTTTGCAAGAATTCACAGGTAAGGAAATCAGGGATGCTGTTTTGGGTTCCTTTTATGAATTCTATGTTAAAATAAAAAACTGAGAGAATGGCTTGCCATCGTGCAAAAATCTGTTTTAATGCAATGTTTTGGACATCTTTTTCTAAAACACGTTTTGCAGATTTGCAATCAATTCTGATTAAAAACTTTTGGTTATATATCTGACGTGTTGCTTGTCTTAATTAATAGTAGGCTAGAAGCAAGCAATATTGAATTGTTAATTATCATCATTTCATTTACTCAAAAAATAATAATAATAATAATAATAATATCATCATTTCAAGTAATTTATGGCTTTAGGTAAAATATTTTCTAGAAAATGTATCATTTTTCAAAAAGAGAAATATTACGTGAACAACATATTTACAATAAATTATAATTAATAAGTTATTATTTGTTGTTACTAGTGAGAAAAAAAGTAATTTCAATGGTGGATTTAAATTAGAACCAATAACAACTTATCGCTTAAGATTTACTCTGAAAATGTTATGGACGTAGCACATCTCTTTCCAAAAAGCATTTTCTAGAAAACTATCTTCTTTTTCTATGTTTAGTAGTGACTTTAAAATAAGTTGAAAAATTATCTCTTAACATTTTGTATTTAGCTTTGCATGAGATAAAATTGTTTTCCTTATTTAGATTCGCAAGAGAACGAGTTGTTTTCAAGAAAATTTTAACAAAAAACAACTACATTTTATTTCAAACTAAATAAGAGAAGTTAAGTGATATTTTTTCTTTGACTCATTTTTTTCGATACCACAAAACATAGAAAAATACAAAAAACTATTTTTTATAAGGTTTTTCATTGAAACAAATAATGTCTAAGTCCAGCTATAACATTCGCATCCGCTCATATACAAATTTCTGTCTATTTTAGCATAAGAACCTACGTTTTATTTATTTTACATACTCACTTTTCAAAAAACTCCACATCAGATTATCTATTTTATATTATATTTCATTAAAATATCAAATCTTCTTGATTTTTTATTTTTATTATTTTTTTTTTTTACGCATAACAACCACCATCCACTCTCTTCTTTTATCATCAAGATACGTAAAAAAATTATAAGAAATTAAATGTAAAATGAATAGTATTAGTGTGAATTTACACAAAAACTATAATAGGTGAAAAAGCAATTTACACAATTATAGTGTAATTTACACAAATATACACTGATTAACATGTGTCATTTATGTAAATTTTACACATTTTTCTATTATATATTTGCCAATGTGAGTTCTCTTGAAGTCTTAAGTCTCTTGAAGTCTTAAGCATATAGATAATGCAAATGAAACTTTTGTGAAGTAAATTGTGACACCACCAAACCAAATGAGATACATTATACTTTACCCAAAACAATATAAGATGCTAGTCCTCCAATTTGCATGATTTAAAAAAAAAATAAAGAGGAAAAAAAAAGTCATCCAATTAATTTGCATTTCAATAAATTTTCACACTGGAAAAACTACGTACCATCTGAAATGAGAGGAGAAAGACATAAGTGAAGAAAAGGGTTCCAATCAAGCAAAATAATATACAAGACTCCATTATTCGTGTTGATGGACCACTTTCTTTCTTCAATGGTAAGATATTGATAAAGAACTTCTATTTCATGGGTTCTATTAAAGGGAAATGCTAACGAGTGCCCTAAGAGCACTCATTAATAATTTATATAAAGAAAGTTTTTATGGGAAATGAAAAAAAAGTAATTAATATTTTGACAATTTTTTTTGTAGGGATGTTAGGCCCAAAAATTAATGTAAGTTTATTATAACGGGCCCATAGCCCAAGCCGAGGATAGGAATAGTTCCTACAACAAAGGACTATGTTAGCAAGGAAAAAGTTAGTTGTAGTTACTGAGGCTCTAGGTGTTATTGGCCGAGTATATCCTTGGCATACTGGAGCGGAGGTCAGAAGAAATAGTTTACTAATGTAGAAGAACCTCCCAGGAAGTTCTGTCGGTATAAATAGTCACTGAATGGATATTGAACCAAAGGAAATCCTAAGATATCAACGAAGCTGTCACCACCGCATTAAATGTTCTGCAACTACTTTTCTAGTTGCATTAATGTAGAGAAGACCCCTGAACATTGGAAAATTAGTTATCCCAAGACGTATAAGAACAGAGAAGGTGTCTGATGGGACAGACACTCAACTGAGGATTCAAATGCTTAACAAATGTAGGATGGAGATGCTGTGAAAGGGACTATATAAGGAATGAGGCCCTTCATGAAAAGGGGATCGGAAAAAAATCAAAAGAAAGCTCTATAGTATTCAGGAACAAAGCTTGTAACCAAATTGAAAAATAATATAATAGAACAGGACACCTCGGAGTTTGCCGAGGACCATTTTTCTTCAGTATAGTCTTTTGGTGTTTTATTCTCTTATCGTTTGATTGATTCCAATGTTTGTTTGATCAACTACAGCCCAATTTTTCAACTCATTGTCTATAAATTTATTATTTTTGGGCTTCTTGGGCTTGAGTCATTCCATATAGTGGGCTGTAAGCTCATAACTGGTCCTTACATTTTTCATTTCCCATAAAAATTGTATAAAAACTTTCCTAAAATAGATTATTAATGAATGCACGGCACTCGTTAACATGACCCTTTATTGAATATTTACATCATTTCAATCAATAGTCAATACAGTCACAACTCTTATTTATTCATCTATTCTCAGTTTTAGTGACAAAATTTACAATGGCCGCCCATGGCTGTAAGTCCAAAACTTCGATTTGCGACCCTGCTTTGCTAAAGAACCCCACATCAACAGAACCTAGGATTTCTAAACCCAAATACCCAAAAACCACCCCAAAACAAAATCAAACACATATAAAACACACACAAAAAAAAAAGGGTAAAATTATTTTATTGTCTAATTTCACAATTGGTTTATTTATGTGTACAAATTAATAAAGGACAAAAATTGTCCATCACTTATAATTGTACAAGTCAATAAGTTGTGAAATTATCCGTGCCATTAATTATATCTCTAGACTTATTCAACAACAAACTTGGGCCTGAGATCAATTCATCTTAAACTTTTTCACATCTTCAACAGCAGCACTCTTAAACAAAGCCACATCAACATTACCACACACCATATGATATCCACGTCTCTTCATTTCATCAGGTCCATCATTTGGCATTGCAAACCCAGCCAGGTAGGGTTTAGTCTCAGAATCCAACACCGCCTTTTCAGCCACCCTCATCACCTCCTTCACTTTCTCGTTCACTGGCTCCCTCAAGCACCCCATACTGACACTCAAATCCAACGGCCCTATCATAACACAATCAACCCCTTCAACAGCAGCGATATCCTTAACATTCTTCACAGCTTCCTTGGACTCAACCTGCAAGCTAATATAGGTTAATAATAGTATTATTTAAAAATTTTATTTTGCTTAATTAGGATTGTTTAAAATGTGTTTGGAAATATAACTATTCTCTTGAAAATGAGAAATTTTATGGGCCCATCAAATCCTAATTATATAATTTTCTTTTCATGTAATAATAGATTCCACTAATTAGTGTGAACTCCACAAATCAAATGACAAAATGGAGTACAGCGCTATTATATTCCTAAAGTATTGCATAATTTTTTCCTTAAAGAGACAAGAGACAAGTTCCACTGAAAATATGAATTAAACTTCACTAAAAGATTTATATCGTATATGCAAATTACTTTAGTTTAGATAAAATAGAATGAAAATTATATATATATATATATATATATACACACTTCCTAATTAATTTATTAAAGATTCATAGTTAAACTCAAAATTTTGAAATAAGATTTCAAGAGACGAGTTCAACCAAACAAAACTAGATCTTACAATAATTTCTAAATGATGTTATTTTCTCACATAGTTCTTTTTTTTTTTTTTAATGTTTATTTAGCCGCCCAAAAAAAAGAAAAAAGAAAAAAGAAAACCCAACCTGGCACATAATCAACAACTCTTTCTCACACTTGTTTATATACTCTTCATCGATACCGTACTTGGAGGCTCTCACAACATTGAAGGCCGCTCCACGGACTCCATTTGGTGGGTACCGACAATAGGAGACGGCTTCCTTGGCCAACACAGGGTCGTCGATCATGGGGATCATGAGGCCTTGTGGGCCTAAGTCGAGTGCTTTCTTGACCCATGCTGCAGAACTCTCAGGGATTCTAAGGATAGCTGGGGTTTGAGTTGCAGCCAGGACTTGGAGACAAGGGAGAGCTTCGGAGATGCCACCATGGCCGTGTTCCATGTCGATGACGACGAAGTCATAGCCTGCATGGCCTGCGATTTCAGCTATGATGGGAGAGAAGCTAACGAGGAAGAGACCGTAGAGAGGTTCTTCATTAGCTTTGTTTAGACGAGCTTTGAGGGTTTGAGGGTTGGCTGAGGAGGCCATGGTTGTCTTGTGAGTACTTGTTTTGTCTAGAGAAATGTGGTGTGGTCAGTGGTGTAGTGGGGAGCCACTTTGTAGCCAGGCAGTCGAGACTTGAGAATGATAAAAATAGTGCCTATTGTCCTCCAACCATGATTGATGGTTAGCATAAAATTTAGTTATTTTATTATAGATTAATCTATTATTGATATTCATGGGACATTTTTTACTAAAGAAAGAATATACGTGGCGGATTCTAATTAATTTATTGTGCATTTACTAAAGAAAGATTATTTTTTTGGATAGACTTTATGGTTGTTGTTAATATCATCGTCATGCGGCCATACATCCATTTTTTCCGTTTTCCAGAAAATAAGCAATACTTGAAAAAAATATTTTTTAAATAAGAAAAATGCTAACGAGTGCCCTTAAGACACTGGTTAATAATTTATTTAAAGAAAATTTTTATGAAAAATAGAAACAAAGTAATTAATATTTTGACAGCTTTTTTCATTCCCTATAAAAGTGATAGCAAAACTTTCCTAAAATGGATTATTAATGAGTGTCCTAAGTGCACTCATTAACATTATCCTTTAAATAATAAGCGTGACATATTATGGACGGTGGAAAATAAAATGTCTACTCATGATATGACAGCGTTCTTATCTTATATGTTGGGATATGGGAACTCTAATGAATGGTGATTATTTTTTTAATTATTTTTTTTGTTTTGCTTTTATGCAATGTTTTCTAATAAGTTAGGCTAGAATGTTTACCAAAAAAAAAAAAAAAGTTAGGCTAGAAATGCAATATTATTACTTCTTTTTTTTTTTTTTTTAGGAGACTGGTAATTACTAATTAGTACATCATTTTTAAGTTTTTACTTGGTTAACTATAGTTTATTACTAACACTACTTTTATTAGTAAACCATGTTAACATAATAAAACTTTTGAGAAAAATTTGTATTTAGAAATGAGGTCTTTAAATGACAAACGTTATTGAACTTCTAGTTAGCTTAATTAGTAAAATTTTTTATTGCCAAATAAGAAATTTAATATTCAATTTTTGTCTATACTAAAAGCCAATGAATATTTTAGCCTGATGATAAAAAGTAATTATCATGAAGCGGACTCCATAAATTTCGAATATTATTAGATCTATTAAAAGGAATGCCAAAAACTCTAGAGGATAATAAATGGAATTGAAGTTCTCAAATGTAAAAATCGCTCGAGTATAATAAATTGGTTAGCCAAGATTTATAATTAAGGATCAATGCTTAAATGCTATTCTCAATGTTGCGAAATGGGGTCTTATCTCTTGTGCTGAAGCCTTGAAGGAACCATCCCCATCTCCATTGTTCCATCTTCTCTGCTGGAAGGAAGAGAAAAAGGAACCTGGCTTTGTCTTTTATAATAAAATTCGTTTACTCAGCTAAAATAAAAATATTTCTCAATTGCTATTCACAATACTTCTTACAAACCTAAAAAATAAATACAATAATACATCATTTTAGTGTCGACTCAAGGCCTAAGACTTAAGGCCCTCACTTTTCCCCCCCAAAAAATTAAAAGATTTTAAGGCCCTCATTAAATAAACGAAAGTTCAAGCATTGGTTGGACGCAGTCAATGTTTGTAGATTGTGATAGCCCTAAGGGGCTATAGTGGCGGCAACAGATGTGTTAGTTCATGGAACTTGACCAATTCAAGCCAAGGTGGAGATTTGTTGAAACAGTAGCTTTTACATGGTCAATAGTGAGGTGTCCTGCAAGGAGTATAAGCCAAGTAGTAATAGGACCTGCAAATTAAGTCCTAGTTGTTTTAGGACTCTTCTAGCTAACTTGCACTTATATGTATATATATGGTGAATGTGCTAAGGCTTTGTCAATTGTAATGTGTGAGAAAGTGTGGTGCTACAAGATTAGTGCAAATATAATAGGGTGCTCTACTTTCTGTCTGAGAGAGCCAATTGTGTATTTGGGGTCCTGTGTGCTATTATTGAAATCTTCTTATTTTATAATGAAACTTTCTTTGTCGTCGCCTGTAGACATAGGCAAATTACCGAATCATATAAATTCTCTATTTATATTTTTATTCTCTCTTCTTTAATCTTGTGTAAGTAATTTTATTTTTCACAACACTATTCACAATACTTATTACAAACCTAAAAGATTAATACAATAATACACCATTCCAGTGTTAGCTCAAGGCCTACAACTTAGGCTTTCACTTTTCCCCCCAAAAAAAATAAAATTTAAAGGTTTTAAGGCACTCATTAAATAAACAAAAGGTCTCAAAATTGTTCAAAAAATTCAAAATTTTGTAATGATAACTAATTTTTTTTAAAGAAAAAATATGTGGATTTTTCATTCTTTCCCAATTTTCAAGAAAGCCATTAAAATATTGAGCCAATAGAAATCCAACACAATTAAAACCCAAAATTGTTTCACACCAAAAATAAAAATTGTTATGAGTTTGTTATGAGCGTATTATCATTCTCGTAAAAGATATCTTAATAAAATCTATATACAAAAAGTTATATTAGCAATTTTGTATCTCAATATATATATATATATATATATTTAAATATTAAAAAATTCTTTAAAATTTGCCTATCTTAGGCTGCGTTTGGTTCGATGTAAATCAAATTCCGAGGTTAAAATGAATGTAGGGGAAAATGAATTCCCGTAAGGAAATTAAAATCTGGGCATTTGAATCTACAATGGAAAATAGTCCAAAAAATGATTCTCAGTATTTGGTAACATTCTGAAAATGCTATTTTCCTACAAATTTTTCGCATTTTCTCAGCTTCCTAGCAAATTTTATATCAGAAAATCCACCACCACCCATAGAAAATCCATCACTATCCACACAAAACCCACCACCACACAACACAGAAACCACCAAAACACCACCACCCACACCACCACAACAACAACAAAAAAAAAAAAATCAGAGATTAAAGAAAACAAAAATTAGACACAAAATTAAGTAGGAGGCTTGGTTCGGGTCAAAGAGAAAAAATGAGATGAGAGAGAGTGCCGTGAGTGAGAATGGAAGAGAGGGTGTGGTTCTTGAGTGAAGGCACTAGATCAGTGACATGCAGTGTCCAATCCGGCCTTGGTTTGTTGGAGGGAAAGAGAGAGAAAGCAGATCGGCAAGTGGCAGACAACGAGATCAAGAGGAGACAATCTGACCCAGAGGGCGGCGACGACGACGAGATCGAGAGGAAATGATCTGACCCAGAGGAGGATGAGGCAATCTAGAGGGCAGCGGCGACGATCAAACCCGGTTCAATCTCTCGCTCTCTATCTTTCTCGCTTTCTCTCTCTCTTCGGGTGTGTTAGCTCTCTCCCGTCCTTCCGCTTTGGCTTGGCGTGAGTGAGCTGAGAGAGTGATTAGAAATTTTATGAGGAGAGTGGAAATGGTTTGAAGGTAAAATAAGTGTATAAAATGATTTACGGGTGTGGGGTGGGTATTTTACGGTCAACTGAAATCTATTTTCTGTTTGACCATGATTTCCTATGTTGCTAAACACCAACAACAGTGTAAAACAATTTTAGGAATTCAATTACACCCGAATCAAACGTAGCCTTAGGCTCTAAAATGTATTGAGCCAGTGGCCCAATAACAACTTATGTTAATGCAGGTAGTATAATTCATCAAATACATTTGGACTATCAAAGATTTGAAGGACCCCTAAACACCACAAAATTCTAAACAACTCCAGTGAGAAAGACCAACTTGTTTTTGGTGGAAAACAAATGTTGATGATGCTACTTGGTTAAATGGTAATAGTACATTACGGTGGTAGTGAGGAGTTATGTAGATGATTGCTTGAAAGATTGGGTAAAAACATTCTCCACTATTTTGTGGCTGAAACCAAAGTTGTCAAAATCGGGATTTTATGTAGGATCATGAGAGATAGGTGAGATCATGGATCGTAGGATTGGATCGTAAATCGTAAGATCCTACATATTTTCATATTTAAGGCAAAAAACACATTGATAATGACTTTGTATGTTGAATAATCACATGAATTGTAAATTTATCCATAAAAAAAATTAAAGATTTGCATTATATGATGTAATTTGCATGTCTTACATCGCTACATCTACTAACAAAACAAATATATTTACGTTTTGACCAAATGTATCTAAAAAGTTTAATAAATGTTTAATTAGCAACCAAATACCAAAATATTTATCAACAATATGGAAATATTTTCCAAGTTCTACATTCCAAGTTCCAAGTTTAAAATCCAAAATAAGTTATCAAATGGAAACTAGCTAACTAAAATATGAAATCCAAAAGCAAGATTAATATTAAGGTGAAGTGAACATTTAATTATTCTCATTATAGAGTTTTTATGACCACCGTCCTAATCATCATCAACCATTTTATCATTTATAAAGACATTTTATATTTGTATATTAGAGCTACAAAGGAGATCAAGATACAACTTCACACTCAACTATTCAAGTTATACCGCTCAGCAACAATTACAGAGCGTGCTCAAAAAAATCAATCAATCAATATAAAAATACAAGCATACTAATAAAATTATATATAAGAAAAACATTTTAGTAATATTATAACACAGATTAGTATATTGATAAAAAAAAAAAGGTTAACAACATTATTGCTTAAAATGTAGCAAAGCCAACATAAATTCTTCATTTAGAAATGATGAAGCATTCCTTCATTTTTATTACAAGTGAATTAAAAACTAGAAAACATTTGCTTAGGTTAACATAATTTTATAAAAAAATAAAAATAAAAAGTCATACCATCACAACATAGAAAAATAAAAATCCTTGAAACTTCATCAAAACTAAAAATTTATCCCTTTAAAAAAAAAAAAAACCAAAAACTAATGTTTTGGTAGGATCGGTAGAATCGGTAGAATTCCCTACGATCTTATACAATCTTACACGATCCTACATACGATCCTATCATTTTTACGATCCTAGTGCGATTCTAAATGTTTTTGTGAGGTGGGATCGTAAAATCGTGCAATCCTACGATTCAGATTACGATTTTGACAACCATGGCTTAAACTCAGGAAGTTAGATGGGCTGTGGAGTGTGCTATTGATGCCAAACTTTACAATTGTATTATAGAATGACATGCTCTAATTAAGCCTCTAACTGTAATACAAGTTGAGAACAACCCAAAAAATGGATCGAGCTGGGAAATAGCTTAAGTTGTAGAAAATATATGAGACCAAGTTAAAATGGCATCTTATTTGAGGAAAATGACAAACTTACAAAAGTAAAGAAAAGGGTTCTAATCAAGCAAAATAAATACAAGACTACATTATTAGCATTGATGGACCATTTTCCTTTCTTTATTGGTAAGATATTGATTCAGACCTTTCATTTCATGGGTCTTATTGTATATTCACATCATTTCAATCAAATATTCTAACATAAATCCTAGTTTCTCATGTTAGTTTTGGCGACAAATTAAACTTACCATGGCCCATGGCAGAAAGTCCGAAACTTGGAAATCTAGGATTTCTGAACCTTTTTACCCAAGAAATTACACGCACAAAACATAAAAGCAAAACACATAAACTAGAAAACAAAGAACTGGGGGCCCTGATCATTATGTGGTCTGTGATCAATTCATCTTAAACCTTTTCACATTATCAACAGCGGCCCTCCTAAACAATCCCACATCAGCACCACCACACATCAAATGATATCCACGTCTCTTAAGTTCAACAGGCCCATCATTTGGCATTGCACACCCAGCCAAGTAGGTCTCACTATCAGAATCCAACACAGCCTTCTCAGCAACCCTCGTCACCTCCTTCACTTTCTCATTCACTGGGTCCCTCAACCACCCCATGCCGACACTCAAATCGAACGGTCCCATCATAACACAATCATATCCTTAATGTTCTTCACAGCTTCCACGGATTCAACCTGCAGCAGGCTAGTTGTTGCTTAATAACTTTATTTTTAAAAATTGTTTTGTTAATTTAATTGGTTTAAAAAAGTATTTGGGGGATACATTCCTTTCCCCTCTAGAAGTATTCTCATGACCAGCAGTAATTATATAAGAATAAAAGTTTATCTCCAATCCAGTTTTGAGGTAAATATCTCTAATTAATACATAGTTTATTTAATAAGTCATGTGACTTTTGAACGTGTAATAAGTTGGAAGGAAAACTTTTTCTATTACTCTATTATATACTAATATTTTAAAAGTATAATACCTAGTACTTTCTCATTTAACATAATAATATACAGTAAATTACACTAATTAAATTCAATGGAATCGTTATTCAAGTATTCATGTGAGAAAACCTTGTATAATTTTTTTTTTTTTTTTACTGTGAAGATAGTGTAAGGGAATTTTTTGTGTTATGCTTTAGGCTGGGCTGCCTCTTGTGGTGATGGGCCCGGGTATTCTGAGTAAGAGAGTTGAGACCGGCCCAACTGCAACTCACTTTGGTCCGGCTTGTGCACAAACTTGGCCTCATCTGCCAAGAGAGTGCTTACGGCAGACAGAACTGTTTTTAATAAGTCACGGCAGGCAGATATAATAACAAAAGAAAACAGGATATAATGATCTTTCCTTGATGGAAAATAACCAAGTAATCTCTATTTTTTATGACAATCTCAGTAATGACAATGGCTTTACAAAAGAAGTGAAAGATTAAATGATAATATGAATTAATCAAAGGAATAATATCGAGTTAAGTTTGAGTTCGTAGTGGCAAAGACCAAAGAGGAAGAACGCTTCCTCTCAATGAAACTAATCTCCCAGGGAAAACATCTCGCCGTGGGGATTAACGACTTTGAGGGAATCGGACCTAAATGATTAGTGTCCAAAGGAATCACTATGGTTTAATCGTCTTCAAGAGAGTGGGATTTTAAGGGGGAGAGAAGGGAACCGATCTACTGGTGCATGCCCATTACACCTTTTCTCTTTGTTTTATGTTTTCTCTCTTATCTTTTCTTCTTTCTTTTCTTTTGTTTTCCTTTTACTTCCGTGATACCTCTGTTTTTTTATCCCTTTTACAGGGCACGGCAAGGGTTCTTTTATAGGGCCTACCGTGACTGGATTTTACCACTTTACCCCCTTAACCGCCTTTGTCTGGTCTGGGTGTACTTGTCGACCACCCAGAAGCTCGCCTGTGTACCACTTACCCTCGCCAAACAAAGGCAGGTTTGTGTTGTTTGTTAGTCTGTCGTGGCATCCTCTCCTGCCATGGCGTAAATGCTTTTTCTCTCTCTCCATGGCATGCACCCAGCGGTTCCCCCCTCAACGTTGCCTCTTTTGGGCGGTCTGTCATCCCAGCAGGACGTACCTCTCAAAAGGGCTTGGGCAGGAACCACAAAATAGATCTTTTCCCCTCTCCCCACCACCAAACCACACTCCCCTTACCTCTTACCCCTGACCCATGGCCCCACCACGTCCCATATTCGCTGGGTACAGGCTGGTGGTGCCTGGACCTTGCGCGTGCCTTCCTGTTATGTATGTTCAAAATCTGCCTGCTGCTCATGCGTTTGCCTCGATTTGGAGCTTTGTTTGCACAGTTTGTCGCGCTTCTTTGTTCTTTTACGTGGGCCGTTTGCATAATTCAATGTTCCCTCCGGGGACTGGGCTTTACTTGGTACTGGGCTTCTCATTTCTTTCAGCTCACATCTTAATTATCCTGGCTTTCTACCACATTACTTGGCATTTCCTGCCATGGCGATTTACTCCTGCTGGGCCTCTTTTCAGGCCTGACGTTCCATTCTTTCCCCCAGTGGCTTAATATAGCCACTGGTGTTCTTACTTATGGGCTCCAGTGTCCCTTTCATTTTCCCTTGAGCCTGCAGCCCATTTACTTCCTTTGGACTTCCTCGGCCCACTCACTAACTTTGCATTCCCATGGGCTTTTACTAACTTGATTGGGCTTTCCTGACCCAACTTCTTTATTCTCATCCTTGGGGTTCATGGGCTTACCATCAACCCCTACTTTCTTTGTTTACATTGCCTTGGGCCTGCCGTGGCTCATTCTCACTTTTCCATACCATATACTGCCCATAGGTGTCATTTCTCTCTTTCCGGGCCCTTTGGGCCCATTTGCTTTCTCAAGACTCATTTATTTATGTTATGGGCATGTGATCCATTATTCCTACCGCTTGGGTTTAAAGGTTTTATTCTATACTTGCCACTTCTATTTGTTGCCTGAGTTGCTGAGTTGGGCCCTTTTTTACAAAAATGACCCTCAACATTTAGCCCCCGAACATATGGAGTGTTCTTGCGGTTCATATGTGAATGAAGGACTTTTTTGGCTTTTTCACTTTCCTTCTTTCTTTTCCTTCGCGGGCCTTTTTAAACTATGGACTCCTTCCTATATATATATTTCTTCTCCTGCCATGAACAATAGTGACTCTTCGAATTTCCCAAAATGACAGTTGCTTTAAAACATAACCGCTGTCTCATTAATTTCATTCTTTTCTCAATGGCTGACCAGTCGCCTCCCCTCACACCGGCATTAATAACTCAGGTATTTAAGCAGAGAGTCCCTTCCCAACGCAGACACAAACTCCTTCTATTCCAAAATATCCTACACGTTTTCCTTCCCTCACCATTTTCTTCTTTTCGAACACCCATCCCCCTCTTACTCCGATCAAGTCCTCACGCCATGGCACAGGTGAAAACTCAAGCTTCTTCCCGCCGTAAAGGGAAAGAAGTCGCTTTGGATCCTCCGGTAGAACAAGAAGTAGAAGAAGAGGCTGTGTGCTCCGATTCGGACCACTCCGATGAGAAGGAGGCACGGCGTGACCCAGATAGCAAGTGTGCCCCTCTGATCGACCCTTGGTACAATAGTAGTCCCTATTTCCCCAAGGTTCCTGGAGATTATGTGTCGCCGCCGCCGGGCCGCGTGTGGCTTGCTCTTTGCCGGTGAAACCTTGATGTTTCTTGGGCTCCGGTGTCTTCCTCCATCTCCGATTTGGTCATTCGTCAAGGCGTCGCCCTTCTTGTACCCATCCATTTCGAGTTTAGGTCAGACACTGCCTCGGGTTGGAAAGAGTGGGTTGACAGTGAGTTATTTGACACAGGTTTCATGGGTTTGCTTCAGAGGGCTGGTGTTCTAAAGGCCGTCGTCCTATCTCGAAGTCTTTCTAATTTTTGAGACCTCTACAACCTTCGTCACTTGGTTCGCCGGTGGTGTGCCACCACTCACACATTCCTCTTCTCTTGCGGCGAACTCACAGTTACTCTTGAGGATGTGGCTAATTAGTTACTTTTTTCGATCCTTGGTGATGTTGATCCTGCCACCATTGAGCTTTCCCCGGAAGAAGAAGCCATCAAAGTGGAGTTGAAGAAAAGGATTGTTGGAAATGCTAAGTTATCTTACTAGGTTAGTTTTTCTTCCAAGTTTTCTGTTGTTGCCCGCCGTGCTGCTTTTATTGCTTTTTGGCTTTGCAAATTTATCTTTGGGTCCCATCCCCATTACCCCATAAAGCCTTTGTATTTTCGTTTGGCTATTAAAATATCTGCCGGAGTGAGTCTGCTGCTGGCCCCCATGTTCTTGGGGCATCTATATGTTCAACTGGATATCCTGCGGAGTGACGATAGCCAGGCTAGCTCCTGCCACATAGTCACTTCCTCTGTACACAGCACCATCCTGCATCAGTTATTATTCGAGCGTTGTGCCCAGTATTTGGTGAAGTGTAGGCCTGTCAGATTCGCTAAAGAGAAGTACCAATCCTATCCGCAGGTAATTACTGACTTCTGCGGCAGATTCGAGTCTGATTTTCCTCTAGCTTTTCGTTGGTCCGGTTTGAAGCCCATCGATTATTCTGTTGTTGAGTCCTTCGATGAAGGTATTGGTTTTTCTTGGATAGCTTATAAACATTTGAGTTCTGGTTATACTTGTGTTGATTCTGCAATGGGTTTGTTTATTGATTCAGTTGGTACTACCACCCCTTTAGTCGGTTTTGATGAGATTGGTATCACCTATCTGGCAGCCATCAATGCTGGATGGTTGCCCTATTTAGCAGATGAAGGTGTCAGGTTCGTCCATTATCCTGCCAATCGAGTAAGGAGACAATTTGGGTTGGATCAGGATATTCCTAATGACCTTTCCTTCCTCGCAGAGTCTCCTACTTCAGTTAGGCCTTTTCTGTGGCACACTGCTTTCGATTTTTGGAGACAGTGCTTCAGTGCGGTTACGGTTCCTAGTTCCCTGAGGGAGGGCCTTTACACTTTTGCTATGGACGGTTATTGGCAGGCTGTAATGACCTCATTTGAGCAAGAGTTGGCTGGCAGTCGCGGTTTCTCTCTTATTCCTCCTAAGGGACTTAGCATGATCGTCTCTCCCAATCCTCGGTTGTTCCTTCCTTCTAGGTCCATGTTGGCCTATGCCAGGTGTTGAGGGTCATTTCTTCGAAATAGACAAGGAGTAGACCGACCCAACGACGCGGGCAGCAGACCAAGCTAGAAAACCATTTGGCCCAGGTGGCAGAAACGATGGATCACAGGCCTATCAATACGAATGAATGGGTCTTAAGGAAGTAAGTGGGCCTAAAAGGCCCGGAAAGAGAGAAAATGGCACCCATGGTCAGTATGTGTTGTAAAAAAGAAGAGAGAATGGGCTGCGACAGGCCCAAGGTAAAGTAAACAAAGAAAGTAGGGGATGATGGCAAGCCCATGAACCCCAAGGATGAGAATGAGGAAATTGGGCCAGGAAAACCCAATTAAGTTAGTAAAAGACCATGGGATGCGGAGCTAATAAATGGACCAAGGATGTCCAAAGAAATGGGCCGGAGAGGCCCAATGGAAGAAGGGACATGAGAGCCCATGAACGAGAACACCAGTGGCCACCATTGATTGGGTCACTGGGGGAAAGAATTGGAACGGCAGGCCTGAGAAAAGGCCCAGCAAGAAGAAGTCACCGCGGCAGGAAAGACTAAATAACGCGGAAAGAAAAACAAAGGTAATTAAACGAATTGGGCTGAAAGGAAAACAAAACCCAAACACTGAGTAAAAGCCCAGATCAGAATAGCAACTCGAGAAAAGGCCGGAAACGGGCGGCAGGCGAGCAAAGTTTTCAGTCCACGGCAAATGCATGAACAGCAGGCAGGATTCAGACGTAAACACGCGCAAGGCCCAGGCATCGCCAGCCTGTACCCAGCCAATACAGGATATGGTGGGGTCATGGGTCAGAGGTAAGAGGGCACGGTTTGTAGGTGGGGAGAGGGGAAGGCCTGTTTTAAGGTTCCTGCTCAAACTCTTTTAGGGGATACGTCCTGCTGGGATGACATACCACCCAAAAGAGGCAATGTTAAGTAGGAATCAACAGGTGCATGCCACGAGGGATAGAGAGAGAAGAAACATCACCGCGGCAGGCAGAATGCCGCGGCAGACTAACGGACAAAAATGTCTGTACCTGTAACAGGGGAACCCACAGAAGGAACAGTAATGTCGGCAAGTACTCCCAGACCAGACAAAAACGGTTGGAGGGTAGAATAGTAAAAATCCACTCACGGCAGGCGCTATAAGAAGGGAGCCTCTGCCGTGTACAATAGGGGGAGGGACTAAGGCGTGAAAGGCGAGGTAATACAAAAAGAAAAAAAAAACTACTCTGTAACACACCTAGCAAAACAAGGGAAGCACAACACTAAAAGAAAAAACCACTAAAGGTGGAAATCACTAAGAAAAACGAAAAGAAAGAAAGCAGAGAGAAAAAAGATAAAAAAAAAAAAGGAGTGAGAGTTAGTGGCATGCACCGATAGGTTTCTTCCCTTCTCTCCCTCTCAAATCCCTGTTCTCTTCCATATTCATTTCGGGTATTGACCATTTGGGCCCACCTCCCTCAAACCCGTTAACTTCACAGCAGGATTTCTTTTCCTCGGAGGTTAATTGCGTTGAGAAGAGGTGTTCTTCCTCTTGGGCTTTACTCCTGCGGACGAAACCAAACTTGTTCCATGTCTATTGATTAATTCTATCACTATTCTCCTTTACTATTTATTTAAGGATTGTTAAGTATTATTATGGTTATGGATTATTTTATCATTTCCCATTAAAAGTGTTATCTGGTCATTCCAGAATGTGTGTTTCTGTTCATCAATAATATCTGCCCACCGTAATCATTTTTTCTGAAATAGCTCTGCCTGCCGTAAGCTTTTCTGTGTGTCAACTCAGCCTGCGGTAAAGCACTCCCCCGGCAGACGAGGCATAGTTCGCGCACAAGCCAGGCCAAGTTGAGTTCCATTTGGCCCGGTCTCGACTCCTGCAACCCAGAACATTTGGGCCTACGATCATAAAAGGGCAGCCCAGCCCAACATAGCAAAAAAGGCCCCCACATTAAAATGGCGACTCCGCTGGGGAGTTGAGAAATAGTCCAGGGACAAGAGCCCTCGCAAACAAATGCCTCCGAAATCCAGGACTACACGCAACATGAGTGCTGTACCTTCACAAGCAGAGTCCAGGCCCACAACGCCCCACCAACCCCAGCCTAATCAGGCAGAAGGTGCTAATGAAATGGGGGCTGGACCCCAACCTCTTCCGAGGATCCCCGCAGACAATGCCAACACCTTCATCGAAGTATTGCAGGCCTTGCAACACTCGCAACAGCAAATGATGGAAGAAATTCGTCAACTAAAGACGGACAGAACGAAGGAAAAGGGAAGCCAACATGATCCAGAGCATTGGGCAGAAGAGACACTGGTGGGTGGTGTCCCACAGAATACTGATCAATGCTTTATTACTATGGCAGAAGTGGCAGCTCTCCTGGAGCAAGAGAGAGCCAGAGGACCAAAGGAGAGATTCTACGCGCGTAGACCCCCGTACCCGCTAAGGGTGCTCAGTAAACCATACCCCAAGAGGTATGAACCGCGAGTATTCGCACAATATGACGGCAGGAAGGGAAATGCTGTTGAGCACGTAAGCAAGTTCATTGACACGCTTGGCCCTTATGCCACAGACGAGGACTTTTGTCTTCGAGAATTTTCCAAATCATTGTGTGACCAGGCTTATACCTGGTACATTGGCTTAAAGCCAGGATCGATCCCAACATGGGATGATATGGTGGATGTATTTTGCACCAAGTACTTTCACGGAGAGGAAACGGTGACACTTGTAACATTGCAAGCAACTAAACAAAGGAATGGTGAGGACTTGATGGAGTACATCAAGAGATTTAGGGACATAGCACTCGACTGCTATGACCATTGCGAGGAAAGGACGCTGGTGGAGATGTGCATGACGAATATGATCAGGGAATACAGGGCAGTCCTGGAAAACCTTGAAATCTCCCAGTTCGCGCAGCTGTTACAAAAGGCAAGAAAAACTGCCCAGTCCATGAAGCCAAGCACGGACAAAAGAAGTGCCCCGCAAGCCATGGCGGTATCCACCGATGAGCGGAGGAGGAAGACTGACGGGAAAGAATACGATACTCCTCTGCCAATACCATGCACCGCAAAAGAGTTGGATGTACTGCTAGACAAATGGATAGCAGATAGCGTATTCAAACCTAACCAAGTTACTAGGGAGCCCACCGAGGAAGAAAGGAGGGACCCGCGTTTTTGTCGTTTACACAACTATGTCCAACATGCCGCCGCAGAATGTTGGGCACTCTGCAGACTAGTGCACCGCAGGATAAAAGAAGGAACTTTAGAGCTGACCCAGCAGGAGGTCCAGAGAAACCCACTCCCGAACCACAAAGGGAAGGGTGTAGCGGAAGTAGTGATCTGTGCGGATCCAGGGGATGACGAAGGAGAGAATCCGGCCTTGCCTGCCGCAGCAATTACCACTTTACAACAGAGCTCCAAATTCAAAAACTTATTTGATCAACTAGGCCTCACAACAAAAGAAAGAACAGTAGCTACCGAGGCCCTAGTAAGCATTGCCTCCGGGGCAGGGGTGGAATGTTTGTCAGCGGAAGTCCAAAATGACAGGGCTCTCTTTCAGGAGTCAACCGAAATAACCTTCAGTGATGAAGATATGGAAGTGGGGTATCCAGACCACCGGAGACCTCTCTATCTTGCGGCATCCATAAATCAAATCCCCATAAAGAGGGCTTTAATAGACACGGGCGCTTCCGTAAACCTCATCCCGTTAAGCACTCTGCAAGCTGCGGGGATTTCAGAAAGAAAGATCCAAGGGTGCCCAATGGAAGTAACAGGATTCGGTGGAAGAGGAGAGTACACCGCCGGCCATATCCAGTTGTGGTTAAAAGTGGGACCGATGGCTTCCCTAGCTCGGTTCCATGTGGTAAAAACGGAAGTTTCGTACCACGTTCTTTTGGGTCGACCATGGTTGCATAAACACAGATTAATTCCATCCACCTACCACCAGTGTGTGAAAGGACGGATGAACGACAGGATGATACGCATAGCAGCGAATCACTCACCATTTGAGCAGGCAGAAGCCCATTTGGTAGAAACCATGTTCTACGATCAATGGGCTCCACCCGGGGAAAATTCAGTGTCAAGGCCACAAGGTACCTTCGTGCCTAAATGGAGAGACATCCAGGATGATCCCGAGCCTGACCTAAGGGAATTACTAGCCAGAAAAAAGAAGAGGAAGGAAGCGCCAGCCGCGGACCCAGAGGATACACCCCACTGCGTCAGGATCCAAGGTCCTGACGGCAGGATTGTGTATAAGTTATGAAGGGGCGCGGGGCCCACGAGTGAAACGCAAGAGGGCCCCACCCAGGAGTGGCAACACAAGAACTTGACGTGTTGCGTGGTTCAAGAGAAGTCAGAAGAAGAAATTAGTGAAAAAGAGAATGAGAAAGTTGTGACAGAAAAAGAAATACAGATTACGGCAGAAGAAGAAATGGAAGAGGTTGACTTGGGGTCTGTTTCCCAGGGGCCAAGACCTATCCTGATTAGTGCAAGTTTGGCAGAAGCAGAAAAGGCAGAACTGATGTTGCTCTTGAAAGAATTTAAAGATGTCTTCGCATGGGAATACAATGAAATGCCGGGGCTAGACCCTGCGCTAGTTGCACACACGTTGAATGTAGACCCAGTGGCCAGGCCAATAGCTCAGCCTGCCAGGACATTCCACACGGAAACAGAAGAGCAAATAACCAAAGAAGTGCAGAAATTGCTTGCCGCGGGATTCATCAAACCTATCCAACACCCGCGATGGCTGTCCAACATCGTACCCGTGAAGAAGAAGAATGGCTAGATAAGATGTTGTGTAGACTTCAGAAACCTCAAAAAGGCCTGTCCAAAGGATGAGTTTCCTCTGCCAAAAATGGACTTACTGATAGATTCTACGGCAGGCAATGCCATGTTTTCATTTATGGACGAGTTCAACGGGTACAACCAAATTAGGATGGCACCAAGGGATGCAGAGAAAACCGCTTTCAGAACACCCATGGGCAATTTTTATTACACTGTAATGCCTTTCGGGTTAAAAAATGCGGGTGCCACTTATCAGAGAGCAATGACGGCCATATTTCACGACATGATGCATTGTGAACTGGAGGATTACGTAGACGACATAGTAGTAAAGTCAAGGAAAAGAGAAGAACACTTCAAAGTGTTGAGGAGGGTATTCAAGAGGTGCAGAGCTTTCAAACTAAGAATGAACCCTCTTAAATGCGCATTCGGAGTGTCCTCGGGGAAATTCCTAGGCTTCTTGGTTCATAGCAGGGGAATAGATGTTGACCCAGCCAAGGCTACGGCCATTGCAACCATGAAACCTCCGAGCACGGTAAAGGAATTAAAGAGCTTCTTGGGGAAAGTCTCGTACATTCGAAGATTTATCCCCGGGTTAGCATCAATCACTGCCGCTTTCACCAAGCTGCTCAGAAAAGGGCATGATTTTGAGTGGGGGGAATCGCAGCAGGTAGCCTTCAAAAGGCTACAGCAGATCATGATGAACCTCCCCACAGTGCAGGCCCCGATTCACAAAAAGCCACTGTTGCTATATTTGGCCGCCAATTCATATGCCATTGGAGCGTTGGTTGCCCAAGAGGATGGGGGCGGCACTGAGCAGCCCGTATATTATATCAGCCGCGCCTTGAAGGATGCAGAAACTCGATACCCGAGGGCAGAGAGGGCATGCTTAGCCATTGTATATGCTTCACAAAGGTTGCGCCACTACTTCTTGGCCTACGAGGTATGGTTAATGACCAAATCCCACACCATCAAGGCTTTGCTGCAGCAACCGATCCTCTCTGGCAGGATATCCTAATGGTTGCTACAATTATCGCAATATGATTTAAGAATGGGGACGCCTCGGGCGGTAAAAAGCCAGGCTATAGCAGACTTATTGGCACAATTTCCAGGTGAGGAAGAGTTCCCACTGGATGATGGAGTCCCTGGGGAAGTGGCCATGGCAGAAGGAGCCGAAGAGCAATGGGTAATGAAATTCGATGGGTCTTCTACCGCCCAGTCTGGAGGGGTGGGAGTAGTTCTATACCATGAGGAAGATAAAGCAGTGGCACTGTCATTCAAACTGGAATTCCCCTGTTCGAACAACACCGCGGAATACGAGGCCTATCTAACCGGGCTGGCCACGGCTCTCGAAATGGGAGTTAAACACTTGAGGGTGTTAGGCGATTCAAATTTGGTGGTCTGTCAGGCCAACGGGAGTTTCTCCTTGAAAGAGCCTAGCCTAGCCCCGTACAGAGCAATGGCTCAGAAAATGGAGGAAAAGTTTTCAACTTTTGAAATAGAGCACGCTCCCAGGAATGAAAATCGGTTTGCGGACGCGTTAGCCGCGCTGGGATCTCAGATAATGTTTGAAGGAAATAGCACCCAGGTAGAGGTCAGCAAAAGGAGAGAATCGATAATTGATACATTGAAAGAGAAATTCCAAGAGGAACAGTGTGACAAAGACTGGCGGTTTCCCATAAAGGAAGCTCTGATGAATGAAGATGACGCCGCAGGACTGAAGGTGCTAAAAGACTACGCACTAGTAAAGGGGGAGTTATACCGCAGGATGCCAGGTGGGGTCTTGGCCAGATGTGTAAGACCAGAAGAGGCCCAGAGAAAACTGAAGGAAGTGCACGACAAAACTTACGGATCCTGCGGAGAAGTCAGTCTTTACCGCAGGCTTCAAAGGGCAGGCTTTTATTGGCCAAACATGAGCAAAGATGCGGATCGAGCCCAAATTCAGTGTGGGGCTTGCCAACTTGCGGCAGACAGAGAAGAAAGTTACGTTGTGTCCGCCTGCGAAGACTGGAGAAGCCCATTTATCCAATACCTGACAGAAGGTATCCTGCCGCGAAAGCAGAGTGAAAAATATAAACTCAAGCGGCTGGCGACACGCTACTTCATGCACAATATGGTCCTCTTTAGAAAGGGGTATGATGGGGACCCCTTAAGGTGCCTGGGCCCTGAAGAAGCAGAGAAAATGGTGAAAGAAGTACACTCAGGAGAGTGTGGGGACCACCAGGGAAAAAAAAGACTTTACAGGTGCCTGCTGCAGATGGGTTACTACTGGCCTGCCATGAAGAAGGATACGGCAGAATTTGTAAAAAAGTGCCACAGCTGCCAAGTACAGGCCAACTTAATTCACACCCATCCGCAGAATTTGCACAGCATGGTAACCCCATGGCCCTTCCATACTTGGGGGCTTGATTTGGTGGGACCGGTTAACCCACCGTCACGAGGATATATATGGATATTGGTAGCTACGGAATATTTTACTAAATGGGCAGAGGCAGTGCCTCTTCGCAAAGCCACCGGAGGAGCAGTGGCAAATTTCATCAAGGAGAACATAATCGTGAGGTTTGGGGTACCCCACAGAATCATCAGTGACAATGGCACACCTTTTGTCAACAGTGAAGTAAGGAGGATGTTAGAATTTTATCAAGTTAAGCATCACCGGTCATCACCTTACTACCCTCAAGGGAATGGGCAGGCGGAGGCAACAAACAAAACCCTTATAAAAATTATAAGTAAAATGAGTTAGGAGTACACGGGAGGATGGGCAATGCACCTGCCAGACGCCCTTTGGGCTTACCGAAAATCGCCTAAGTCAGCCACAGGTTTTTCACCTTTTTCCTTGGTCTATGGGACTGAAGTGGTGAGTCCAGCAGAGGTAATGACCCCGTCTCTGAGAGTCATGAAAATGCAAGAAAAGGGAGAAGAGGAAGAAGAGGTCTTTGCGGCAGAAAGGTGTGAAGACCTGGAGGGAGTTGACGAAAAAAGAGAACAAGCCCAGGAACGCAGCCGTAGATATCGGCAAAAGATGACTGAAGCTTACGGCAGGATGACTAGAGAGAGAGTGTTCGTGGGAGGACAGCTTGTTTTGAAAGTAGCAGACTATGTTAGGAGAGGCCTGGCAGGACCATCCAAATTTGCACCGAAGTGGGAAGGGCCCCTTGTGATAAGGGAAGCACACCCAAGTGGGTACTACCGTCTGACTCAGATGGATGGCAAAGACTTAATGGATCCGATCAACGGGAAATGGCTGAAGCAGTATTATGCCTGAGGAGGAAACTTACATGATTGCCTTTTTTCCTTCCTTTGTTTTATTTCCCTTATGTTTCCTTTTTACCTTATCATTTTTCAAGTGACTATGTCACAACATGAAATTGTAATTTTGCTTTTGGCAGGATGTAATGAAAAGCATCAAGTATTATCATCATATGTCATAGCAAAATGTAAAGTGTAGCGTCACAAAGATAGGTTACAAACCCAAGTCATGGCAAACTAGCCAAATAAGTGCTACAACAAAATATAATGTAATAAATAGAGTCATAAGCTAAAGGAAACAACGGAACAAGGTAAAAACAGCATCAACGAGCCCGGAAATAAGAGATTGATCTCCAAAACGATCGGACCCACCAACACTGGAAAGAAGACGCTCACGATGGCCCTCCAAGTCTGCCACCTCCTTTCTCAAGATCTCAAGGCGCGAGTCAATAGCATCAACAGTGGGTCGCACTCTCCTCGTGAAAACAACCCGAGCAATCTCTTGAAGGTAATCCAAAAGGAACTCCATGGCAAAGCCTATGCTGACAAGCTCCTGCACTGCAGCCCTCCACTGCAAAATCCTCTCGGTAGAGACAGTGTCAACAAAGCTATGCTCTATGTCATTCAGCACACTCCCCAACATCTTCAAGAAATGCTCTCTAACAGAACGACCGAGTCGAAAGCCCTGCATGAAGTCACCACGGTTGTCATAGATCATCACCAGATGAGAAGCACAGTCCTCCGGGACTCTAAAGCCATGAAAGTCCACATAAGGAGGGCCGGAGCCCCAGAAAGCTGCAGGATCAAGGTCATTGACCTCAGGCTGGTCAAAACGGGTAAAGAAGGCAGCAGCCTCGTCCTCGGAACCTGGAAGGGTGGTGGAACTATTACCCGCTTCAAACTGGAATGGGGCTATAGGAAGAGATCCTACCAAGGAAAAACACAAAGCATGAGATGAGGAATTAAAAAGGGAAAAGGGGAAATGAGCAAACCCACGGGGAGCAAATAATAAAGAAAATAGATAAGGAAGAAAGGAAGCTTACCAGAACCAACATCAATGGGGGCTGTGGGGAGAACTGAGGCAGGCACAGAAGGGACAGCGGAAACTGACGCTGTAAAAATGGTAGAAGATGGTGCAGAGAATACGGCAGGAATGGGTGATGGGGGCGTGGCAGGATTAACTACCGCAGGCGTCCCTGCGCTGACCGCAATGCCTAGCCCTTCAAAAGTCTCTGTGCACAAAGGAAAGCAGAAATGCAAATGAAAAAAAAAAAAAGAGAAAGAAGAGTGGGCCCAGTGAATAAAAAGGGAAAAGCAAGTCCAACAAAAGAAAAAGGGGGGAGTGGGGACATACCCATAAATCTAGCCTCGGGTGGGGCATCCTCTTCCTCCTCGGACTCAGAAATCCTCCTCGGTAGCACGGGCTCACTATCAATATCGTCAAGAGTGTCCTCGGACTCCTCGGAAGACAGATCAACATCGGGTCCGCGAGTGGCCGAGCTGGGAATGGAAGAAGGAGTGATTACTAAGGAAGAACCATCCTTCGCGGCCTGAGACAGAGTCGCAAAAGGACCACTGGTAGAGAGGACGAGAGGAGCAACGGGTGAAACAGCCTCGGTCTGAGTTATGGCAGGAGGAGCAAATCCCTGTGGAGAAATAGGCATCTCGGCTGAAAAGGGAATGGCCTCACTAACCCCCTCAGTATGAGTACCCTCTCTGGGTACCAGTCCGGTAGGAGGGCTAGAAGTTTCGGCAGGAATCCCAGGTGCAGCAGCTGGAACAATGGACATCTGGGAAGCTTCACCAACCCCGTCAAAGGAATCTACCACGGGTGTGCCCATGGAGGCGGGCAGCTCCTCGGCTGAAGGACGATAGATGGAAAGGGGCTCGGGCTGACCCTGGAAAGCAAAAGAAAGAGAAATGCATATATACACGTGGTAAAGAATAAGGGAACCTACGGCTAATCCAAACAAGTGAAGGCACGTGGCAGATGAAATATATGTAAAAAAAAAAATAATAATAATAATAAAGAAGAGGAAAGAAGGAAATAGAGGAGATTACCTCGAATTCAGGCTCGTCGAGGTCAATGGGATGAGCAGATGACGTGTCTTCCTTATGCTTAGACTGCAAAGAGAGACAAGAGGCAGTATTAAGGAAAGGAACCAGTAGGCGTGACATGGGCTTACCGCAGGTAAGTTAAAATCAAGACACAAAAGACAAAAATGTATGTAACATACCCTTCGCTCAGCAGCAGGCATGGGATGAGGGGTTGTTCTCCTCTTGCTACCCCGTGTCCTGCTAGAAAGAGGAGCATCCGTGGGTGGCCGTGGGGCAGCAGGCTTGGACTTGCTTGCAGACTTGAGCTTGGCAGGAGTTTTCTTAGTTGATGCAGGAATGTTGATTACCTTAACTTTTTTCTCCCAACTAGGGGGAAAATCGCCTGCGAGCCAACACCATCCCTTTTTCTTCTCGTCCCACTCAAAGACAGCAGAGCGGCTCTGTTTCTCAACATAATCTAAAACTGACCTGGAAGGCAAGAGCAGCCGAGGGTTGGGGGATACTAACATACTCAGCCCGTTAGGTGGAATAAGGGAGAAGCCACGACTGCCTACCAACTCTTGCCCAAACGAGGTCATCACTGCCTGCCAATAGCCATGCATGGCAGGAGTGCAAAAACCCTCTCTCGACGAGCCAGGAATGGTAACTGCACTAAAGCGTGATCTCCAAAAGTCGTAAGCAGTCTGCCGCAGGAAAGGCCGAACAGAAGTAGGAGATTCCATGAGATAAGAAAGGTCATCGGGAATATCCTGGTCCAGCCCAAACTGCCTCCTCACCCGGTTGGCAGGATAGTGAACAAATCTGATGCCCTCATCAGCCAAGTAAGGCAGCCATCCGACATTGGTAGCCGCCAAATACGTGATCCCCACCTCATCAAAACCAGTCAAAGGAGTGGTGGTCCCAATAACATCAGCAAACGGACCCATAGTAGAATCAGTACATGTGTAACCCCTACCCAAATTTCTGTAAGCTCTCCAAGTAAAACCAGTACCGCTATCAAAAGATTCAACAACTGAGTGACCAATGGGCTTCAGACCAGACCAACGAAAGGCTAAAGGGAAATCGGATTCAAACCTGCCGCAGAAGTCAGTGATCACTCGCGGACATGATTGGTACTTCTCTCTCGCGAAGCAAACAGGCCTACACTTCGCCAAGTATTGAGCACAACGCTCAAACAACAACTGCTGCAGGATAGTGCTGTGTACAGAAGAAGCAACTATATGGCAGGAACCAGCTTGACTCTCATCACTCCGCAGGATGTCCAGTTGCACATATAAATGCCCCAAAAACATGGGGGCCAGCGGCAGACTAACTCCGGTAGATATCTTAATGGCCAAACGGAAGTACAAAGGCTTGATGGTGTAATGGGGATGTGAACCAAAAACGAACTTGCTAAGCCAAAAGGCAACAAAGGCCGTGCGGTGGGCAACAATGGAAAACTTAGAGGAGGAACTAACCCAATATGATAACTTAGCATTCCCCGCCATCCTCTTTCTCAACTCGGCCTCAATGGCCTCTTCCTCCGGAGAAAGCTCTATGGTGGCCGGATCCATGTCACCAAGGATTGGTAAAAGAAGTTGGTTGGCCACGTCCTCAAGGGTCACGGTCAGTTCGCCGCAGGAGAAGAAGAATGTGTGAGTAGTGGCACACCACCGGCGAACCAAGTGACGGAGGTTGTAAGTGTCCCGAAAATTGGAAATACTCCGGGATAAAACGATGGATTTCAGAACGCCAGCCTGCTGCAACAAACCCATGAAAACCGAGTCCGATAACTCTCGGTCAACCCACTCCTTCCAACCCAAGGCGGTTCCTGACCCAAACAAAATATGAATCGGCACCGGAAGAGAGACACCTTGTCGGATGACCAAATCGGAAATAGAGGAAGACACCGGAGCCCAAGAAATGTTGGGGTTTCGTCTGCACATAGAAAGCCACACACGGCCTGGCGGCGGCGGCACGTAATCGCCGGGAACATCAGGAAAGAGAGGATCAGGATTATACCAAGGGTCGATTAGCGGAGCGCACTCGCTGTTGGGGTAGCGCGGTGCGTCTTCCTCGCCGGAATGATTGGAGTCGAAGTACATAGCCTCTTCGCCGATTTATTGCCCGGCGAGAGGTTCAGAAGCTTTCCCTTTCCCTTTGCAGCGAGAAGAAGAACCTGGGCTTTTCACCGGCGCCATTGTGCAACAGTTCGATCTGAGCAAAAAGGATAAAGGTGTTTGAAGAGAAGAAGGCGACAAAGGAAGAGGGACAGACACGGTTTTTTGGAAAAGATGGTGTTTATGAGTAATTTTCGAAGGGACTCTCTTTTTAAATACATGGGTAATTAATACTGGCCTGAAGGAAGGCGACTGATCAGCCATCGAAAGAAGAATGAAATAAATGAAACGGTAGCGGTGTCTTAGAATAACTGCCATTCTGGGAAAATCGAAGGAAAAGAAATGTAAGTACACGTGAAAGGGTCCACAGTTTCAAAAAAGCCCGCGAAGGAAAAGAAAGAAGGGAAACACAGGACAGAAAAGTCTTTTATTCACATATGGACCGCAGTAACGTTCCATATGTTCAGGGGGCTAAATGTTGAAGGTCATTTCTTCGAAATAGACAAGGAGTAGACCGACCCAACGACGCGGGCAGCAGACCAAGCTAGAAAACCATTTGGCCCAGGTGGCAGAAACGATGGATCACAGGCCTATCAATACGAATGAATGGGTCTTGAGGAAGTAAGTGGGCCTAAAAGGCCCGGAAAGAGAGAAAATGGCACCCATGGTCAGTATGTGTTGTAAAAAAGAAGAGAGAATGGGCTGCAACAGGCCCAAGGTAAAGTAAACAAAGAAAGTAGGGGATGATGGCAAGCCCATGAACCCCAATGATGAGAATGAGGAAATTGGGCCAGGGAAACCCAATTAAGTTAGTAAAAGACCATGGGATGCGGAGCTAAAAACGGACCAAGGATGTCCAAAAAAATGGGCCGGAGAGGCCCAAGGGAAGAAGGGACATGAGAGCCCATGAACGAGAACACCAGTGGCCACCATTGATTGGGTCACTGGGGGAAAGAATTGGAACGGCAGGCCTGAGAAAAGGCCCAGCAGGAAGAAGTCACTGCGGCAGGAAAGGCTAAATAATGCGGAAAGAAAAACAAAGGTAATTAAACGAATTGGGCTGAAAGGAAAACAAAACCCAAACACTGAGTAAAAGCCCAGATCAGAATAGCAACTCGAGAAAAGGCCGAAAATGGGCGGCAGGCGAGCAAAGTTTTCAGTCCACGGCAAATGCATGAACAGCAGGCAGGATTCAGACGTAAACACGCGCAAGGCCCAGGCATCGCCAGCCTGTACCCAGCCAATACAGGATATGGTGGGGTCATGGGTCAGAGGTAAGAGGGCACGGTTTGGAGGTGGGGAGAGGGGAAGGCCTGTTTTAAGGCTTCTGCTCAAACTCTTTTAGGGGATACGTCCTGCTGGGATGACATACCACCCAAAAGACGCAATGTTGAGTAGGAACCAACAGGTGCATGCCACGAGGGATAGAGAGAGAAGAAACATCACCGCGGCAGGCAAAATGCCGCGGCAGACTAACGGACAAAAATGTCTGTACTTGTAACAGGGGAATCCACAGAAGGAACAGTAATGTCGGCAAGTACTCCCAGACCAGACAAAAACGGTTGGAGGGTAGAATAGTAAAAATCCACTCACGGCAGGCGCTATAAGAAGGGAGCCTCTGCCGTGTACAATAGGGGGAGGGACTAAGGCGTGAAAGGCGAGGTAATACAAAAAGAAAAAAAAACTACTTTGTAACACACCTAGCAAAACAGGAGAAGCACAACACTAAAAGAAAAAACCACTAAGGGTGGAAATCACTAAGAAAAACGAAAAGAAAGAAAGCAGAGAGAAAAAAGATAAAAAAAAAAAAAAGGAGTGAGAGTTAGTGGCATGCACCGATAGGTTTCTTCCCTTCTCTCCCTCTCAAATCCCTGTTCTCTTCCATATTCATTTCGGGTATTGACCATTTGGGCCCACCTCCCTCAAACCCGTTAACTTCACAGCAGGATTTCTTTTCCTCGGAGGTTAATTGCGTTGAGAAGAGGTGTTCTTCCTCTTGGGCTTTACTCCTGCGGACGAAACCAAACTTGTTCCATGTCTATTGATTAATTCTATCACTATTCTCCTTTACTATTTATTTAAGGATTGTTAAGTATTATTATGGTTATGGATTATTTTATCATTTCCCATTAAAAGTGTTATCTGGTCATTCCAGAATGTGTGTTTCTGTTCATCAATAATATCTGCCCACCGTAATCATTTTTTCTGAAATAGCTCTGCCTGCCGTAAGCTTTTCTGTGTTCAACTCAGCCTGCGGTAAAGCACTCCCCCGGCAGACGAGGCATAGTTCGCGCACAAGCCAGGCCAAGTTGAGTTCCATTTGGCCCGGTCTCGACTCCTGCAACCCAGAACATTTGGGCCTACGATCACAAAAGGGCAGCCCAGCCCAACATAGCAAAAAAGGCCCCCACACCAGGAAACAGAGTCGGTTCACCATCTTTGAATGGGATGAGGAGAAGAAAGGATGGTATTGGCATACAGGTGATTACCTCCCAGGTTGGGAAAAGAAAGTTAAAGTATTAAACATTCCTGTACCAGCCAAGAAAGTTCCTGCCAAGCTTAAATCTGTCAGTAAGCCTAAGTCTGCCACTCCTCAGCCTCTCATAGGTGCTACTCCTGCTAGCTAAACACGAGGCAGTAAGAGGAATACAACTCCCCATCCTGCGCCTGCCATTCAGTGAAGAGTACGTCACTTAAAAACCTTTTTCTTGCTTTGTCTTTCAAGTACACATATATATACTTTTTCTTTTTTGACTTTTCCTGAATCCTGACATGCTTGCTGACTCCTTTCTTTGACTCTTTCTCTTATCCTTTTTTCTTTTTGCAGTCTAAGCACAAGGAGGATACGTCAGCTGCTCGTCCCATTATGCTCGAGGAACCTGAATCGGAGGTATATTTCTTCTTGCTCCTTCTCTCCTTTTTTTTTTTTTTTTTTTTAATATTCGCACGTGTTCAGTCTGCTACATGTTTTTGGTTACCTCATTCGCCCAAAAGTTACTTTGATCTTCACATCTTCTTCTTCTTGTCTTCTAGGATGAGCCTGAGCCTCTTTCCATATATCGCCCTACTGCCGAGGAGCTTTCTGCCCCTATGGGCACACCTACGGAGGGCTCTCTTAGTGGGGCTGAGTTTGCAACACCTGCCCCTCCTACAGCTACTCGTGGAGTTCCTACTGAGGCTACTATCTCTCCCACTAGACCGATACCCATGGATGAGGGTACTCATACTAGGGAGGTTAGTAAGGTCACCCTATTCCTGCCGTGACACCGTCTATTCAAAAAGGAGCCACCCCTCCTGCTGTTACTCAGATCGAACCTACTCCTATTACACCTCTTGTCATTTCCATCGATGACCCTTTTATTGCTCTTTCTCAGGCTGTGAAGGACGGTTCTTCTCGGGTAGTTACTCCTTCTTCTATTCCTGTTTCTACCACACGTGGGCCTGATGCTGACTTGTCCTCAGAGGAGTCTGGGGAGATCTTTGAGGATCCCGAGGATGAGCCCGTCCTGGGGAGGAGGATTTCTGAATCTGAGGAAGAGGGGAGTGTTCAACCCAAGATAATGGGTATGTGCTTTCTTCCTTCCTTTCTCTTCTTTCTTCGTTAAGTTCACTCTTCTCCTCTTTTTTTTTTTTGCTAAGTTCACTCTTCCTCTTTATTTGCATGTCTATCTCTCTGTTTGCAGAGACCTTTGAGGGGTTAGGAATTGCAGCAGACGTAGGGGTGTCTGCGGTAGCTACTCCTGCCATGCCCACAACACCTATTCCTGCCACATCTTTTGTACCGGTTTCTACTGTATTTACAGCGTTTGTTTCTGTCGTTCCTTTTGTGCCTGTCTCTGTCTTTCCCACAGCCCCTATTACTGCAGGCTCTGGTAAATTTTCTTCTTCCTTCTTTCTTCTTTCACTTCTTCCCCGTGGGTCTATCTTTTTTTTTTTTAACCAAGGTTTCTCATCTCAAACCTTGTGCCCTTTTGACAAGTCCACCTCCTACGGTGCCTTTTCAGTTTGAAGTGGGCAATGGTTCCAGCACCATTCCAGATCCTGTGCACAAGGCTGCAACCATTTTTGTACGCTTTGACCAACCTGAAGTCAATGATCTTGGACCTACAGATTTCTGGGGCTCTGGACCTCCTTATATAGATTTCCATGGCTTCAGAATCCCTGAGGACTGCACTTCTCGATTGGTGACACTCTATAGCAACCGTGGGGATTTCATGCAGGGATTCCGACTTGGTCGCTCCGCTAGAGAGCATTTTCTAAAGATGTTGGGGAGTGTGCTGAACGATATCGAACACAAATTTGTTAACACTGTCTCTACCGAGAGGATCCTACAGTGGAGGGTTGCGGTGTAGGGGCTCATTAGTGTTGGCTTTGCTGTGGAGTTTATCTTAGACCACCTTCGAGAGATTGCCCGGGTTGTTTTTATGAGGAGAGTCTAGCCTACTGTTGATGCTATTGACTCACGTCTCGAGATTCTGAGAAAGGAAGTGGCAGACTTGGAGAGCCGTCGTGAGCACCTTCTTTCTAACAGGGGCGGGTCCAGTTGTTTTGGAGATCAGCCACTCATTTCTGGACTTGATTGATGATGATGCAGTTTTTTTTTATTCTTTGTCTTGTTGTTTCCTTCACCTTATTACTCTGTTTAGTACATTATACTTCCTATAGTACCTATTTGGGCTAATTTGCCACAGTTTGGGTTTGTAACTTATGATGCTACACTTATGATGGTACACTTTGCTACTGTTTTTGCTTTTGCTATGACATATGATAATAAATACTTCGTGCTTTTCATTGCATCTTCATGAAAACAAGTTACAAAATTTTGTCTTGTGACATAGTCATTTGAAAGATGAAAAACAAAGTAAAAGGAAACATAACAGCTTTTTCAACAAAACAAAAGAAATGGATAATCACATGGCTTTTCCTCTCAGGCATAGTAGCGTTTCAGCCATTTCCCGTTGATGGGGTCCATTAAGTCCCTGCCATCCATCTGAGTCAAGCGGTAATACCCACTTGGGTGTGCCTCTCTTATCACAAGTGGTCCCTCCCACTTCGGTGCAAACTTCGATGGTCCTGCCAGGCCTCTCCTAACATAATTTGCCACTTTTAGGACCAGTTGTCCTTCCGCAAACACTCTCTCTTTAGCCATCCTGCCATAGGCCTCAGTCATTTTTTGCCTGTATCTACCGCTGTGTTCTTGGGCTTTTTCTCTTTTTTCATCAAGTCCTTCCAGGTCTTCTCACCTTTCTGCCGCAAAGACTTCTTCTTTATTCTCCTTTTCTTGCATCTGCATGACTCTCAGGGATGGGATCATTTTCTCTGCTGGGCTCACTACTTCAGTTCTGTAGACCAAGGAAAAAGGTGAAAAACCTGTGGCTGACTTAGGTGAACTTCTATAAGCCCAAAGAGCATCTAGCAGGTGCATTGCCCATCCTCCTGTATACTCTTGGCTCATTTTACTGATAATTTTTATGAGAGTTTTGTTTGTTACCTCTGCTTGCCCATTTCCTTGAGGGTAATATGGTGATGACCGGTGATGCTTGACTTGGTAGAACTCTAGCATTTTCCTCACATCACTATTGACAAAAGGTATGCCGTTGTCACTGATGATCCTGTGGGGAACTCCAAACCTTACAATTATGTTTTCCTTGATAAAGTTTACGACTGCTCCTCCTGTGACTTTACAAATTGGTACTGCCTCTGCCCACTTAGTAAAATATTCCATAGCCACTAGTATCCATATGTATCCTCGCGACGGCGGATTCATCGGTCCAACCAAGTCAAGCCCCCAAGTGTGGAAGGGCCATGGTGTGACCATGCTATGCAAATTC
This sequence comes from Quercus ilex subsp. ballota, assembly GCA_032727855.1. Lineage (NCBI taxonomy): Eukaryota > Viridiplantae > Streptophyta > Magnoliopsida > Fagales > Fagaceae > Quercus > Quercus ilex. Next base: position 33,048,459 of record CM064909.1, read on the forward strand.
TGCAGATGAGTGTGAATCAAATTGGCTTGCACTTGGCAACTGTGGCACCTTTTCACAAATTCTGCTGTATCCTATTTCATGGTAGGTCAGTAGTAGCCCATTTGCAGCAGGCATCTATAAAGCCTTTTCTTTCCCTGGTGTTCCCCACACTCTCCTGAGTGTGTTTCTTTTACCATTTCTCTCACCTCCTCAGGGCCCAAACACCTTAAGTGGTCTCCATTATACCCTTTTTTGAAAATGACCTTATTATGCAAAAAATAGCGCATTGCTAACCTCCTGAGCTTATATTTTTCGCTGTGCTTTTGCGGCAGGATGCCTTCTGTCAGGTACTGTATAAATGGGCTTCTCCAGTCTTCGCTGACGAATGCAGCGTAACTTTCTTCTCTGTCTGCCGTAAGTTGGCAATTCCCACACTGGGTTTGGACTTGGTTTGTATCTTCGCCCATGGTTGGCCAATAAAAGCCTGCCCTTTGAAGTCTGCAGTAAAGGCTGATCTCTCCGCAGGATCCGCAAGTCTTCTCATGTACTTCTTTCAACTTTCTCTGGGCCTCCTTTTGCCCCACACATCTGGACAAGACTCCACCTGGCATCCTGCGGTACAGTTCTCCCTTCACCAGGGCGTAGTCTTTGAGTATTTTTAGTTCCATGGCTTCTTCTTCTCTCGTCAAAGCTTCCCTCATGGGTATCCGCCAATCCCCTACACAGTGTTCTTCCTGGAATCTTTCTTTCAACATCTCAATTATGGATTCTTCTCTCTTGCTGACCTCTACTTTGGTGCTCCCCCCTTCAAACATTATTTGCGAACCTAGTGCGGCCAACGCATCATCATACCGATTCTCGTTCCTCGGCGCATGTTCTATTTCAAAAGTTAAAAACTTTTCTTCCATTTTCGAGGACATTTCTCTGTACGGGGCTAGGCTGGGCTCTTTTAGGGAAAAACTCCCTTTGGCCTGGCAGACTACCAAGTTCGAATCACCCAGTACTCTCAAATGCTTAACTCCCATTTCAAGAGCTGTGGCCAGCCTAGTTAAAGTAGGCTTCATATTCTGCCGTATTGTTTGAACAGGAGAACTCCAACTTGAATGATAGTGCTACTGCTTTATCTTCTTCATGATACAAAACTACTCCAACCCCTCCAAACTGGGCATTAGAAGACCCATCAAATTTCATTACCCACTGTTCTCTCAGCTCCTCCGCCATGGCTACTTCCCCCGGAACTTCGTCGTCCAGCGAAAATTCTTCCTCCCCTGGAAATTGTGCCAATAAGTCTGTTATAGCCTGACTTTTCACTGCTCTAGGCGCCCCCATTCTCCAATCATACTGCGACAATTGTAACAATCACTGGGATATCCTACCAGAGAGGATTGGCTGCTATAGCAAAGCTTTAATGGCATGGGACTTGGTCATCAGCCATACTTCATAGGCCAAGAAATAATGGCGTAATCTCTGTGAGGCATACACAATAGCCAAACATGCCCTTTCCGCCCTTGGGTAGCGAGTTTCTGCATCTTTTAGGGCGCGGCTGATGTAGTATACTGGTTTCTTGACGCCGCTCCCATCTTCTTGGGCGATTAAGGCACCAATGGCATATGAATTGGTGGCCAAATAAAGTAGTAATGGTTTCTTGTGGATTGGGGCCTGTACTGTGAGGATACACCAAACGCGCATTTGAAGGGATTCATTCTCAATTTAAAGGCTCTGCATCTTTCGAATACTCTCCTCAGCACACGAAAATGTTCTTCTCTCCTCTTTGACTTAACTACTATGTCGTCCACATAGTCTTCTAACTCCTGATGCATCATATCATGAAATATAGCCATCATTACCCGTTGATAAGTCACACCTGCATTTTTCAACCCGAAGAGCATCAAGGTGTAATAGAAGTTCCCTATGGGCGTTCTGAAAGCAGTTTTCTCCGCATCTTTTGGTGCCATCCTGATTTGGTTGTATCCACTGAAACCATCCATGAATGAGAACATGGCGCTTCCTGCCGCAGAATCTATCAATAAATCCATATTCCGCAATGGGAATTTATCTTTCGGGCATGCTTTGTTGAGATCCCTGAAATCTACGCTACACCTTATCTGGCCATTCTTCTTCTTTACTAGTACTATGTTGGATAGCCAGTGGGGGTGTTGAATAGGCTTAATGAATCCTGCGGCCAGCAACTTCTGCACTTTTTTGACTATCTGCCCTTCTATTTCTGTGTGAAATATCCTAGCAGGCTGAGCTACTGGCTTGGCCTGCGGGTCCACATTTAATGTATGTGCAACTAAACCAGGGTCTAGCCCTGGCATTTCACTGTAGTCCCATGCGAACACGTCTTTGAATTCTTCCAACAACTGTACCAACTCTGTTTTTTCCTTTTTTGTCAAATTTGCACTAATTAAGATGGGCCTCGGTCCTTGCGAAGCAGACCCTAGGTCAACTTCCTCCATTTCTTCTTCTACGGTAACCTGTAACTCCTTTTTTGCCGCAACTCTTTCGCTTTCCTCCTTATTACTTTCTTCCTCTAAACTCTCTTGGACTCCGCAACACATCAAACTCTCGTGCTGCCCTTCATGGGTGGGGCCCGTCTGTGTTTCAATCGCGGGCCCCACGCACCTTCATAATTTGTATACGATTCTGCCATCAGGTCCTCGGGTCCTGACACATTGGGGTGTGTCATCAGATCCTGCGGCGAGCGCTTCTTTCCTTTTCCTCTTTCTTGCCAACAATTCCCTTAGATCGGGTTCTGGGTCATTCTAGACATCTTCCTGCCTAGGCACGAAGGTACCTCATGGCTTTGATACTGAATTTTCTCCAGATGGAGCCCATTGGTCGTAGAACATAGTTTGTACTAAGTGGGCTTCTGCCTGCTCGAATGGTGAAGGGTTCGCGGCTATGCGTATCATCCTGTCATTCAATCTTCCTTTCACACATTGGTGATAGGTGGATAGGACCAGTCGGTGTTTATGTAACCATGGCCTCCCCAAATGCACGTGGTAGGATACTTCTGTCTTCACCATATGAAACCGTGCTAAAGAGGCTATGGGGCCTACTTTTAACCACAACTGAATGTGGCCTGCTGTGTACTCGCCTCTTCCGCTGAACCCTGTCACTTCCATTGGGCACCCCTGAATCTTCCTTTCTGAAATTCCTGTTACTTGCAAAGTGCTTAATGGAATGAGATTCACAGAAGCACCTGTATCTACCAAATCTCTCTTTATAGGGATTTGATTTATGGACGCCACCAAGTATAAGGGCCTCCTGTGATCTGGGTGTCCCACCTCCATATCTTCCTCACTAAAAGTGATTTCAGTTGACTCCTGTAAGAGAGTCTTATCATCTGGTATTTCTACTGATAAACATTCTACTCCTACACCAGAGGCAATGCTCACCAAAGCCTCCATGGCTACCTTTCTTTCCTTTGCTGAGAGTCCCAACTGATCGAACAAATTTTTGAACTTGGAACTCTGTTGTAAAGTGGTAATGGCCGCTGCGGGCAAGGCCAAGTTTTCTTCCTCATCCTCTCTTGGATCTGCGCAAATTACCACCGCTGCTACACCCTTCCCTTTGTGGTTTAGGAGTGGGTTTCTTTGGACTTCTTGCTGGGACAGTTCTAAAGTCCCTTCCTTTATCCTGCGGTGCCCTAGTCTGCGGAGTGCCCAACATTCTGCGGTAGAATGTTGGACATAATTGTGTAAACGATAAAAACGTGGGTCCCTTCGTTCCTCCTCTGTGGGCTCCCTAGCAACTTGGTTAGGTTTGAAAATTCCATCTGCTATCCATTTGTCTAGCAGTACGTCTAGCTCCTTTGCGATGCATGGTATTGGCGGGGGAGTATCATACTCTCTCCTGTCGGTCTTTCTCCTCCGCTCACCGGTGGACACTGCCATAGCTTGTGGGGCACTTCTTTTGTCTGTGTTTGGCTTTACGGACTGGGCAATTTTTCTCGCCTTTTGCAATAACTACGCGAACTGGGAGATTTCGAGGTTTTCTAGAACTGCCCTGTACTCCCTGATCATATTCTTCATACACATCTCCACCAGTGTCCTTTCTTCGCAATGTCATAGCAGTCGAGTGCTATGTCCCTAAATCTCTTGATATACTCCATTAAGTCTTCACCGTTTCTTTGTTTGGTCGCTTGTAGTGTTATAAGTGTCACCGTTTCTTCTCCGTGGAAGTATTTGGTACAAAACATATCCACCATATCATCCCATGTTAGGATCGATCCTGGCTTCAAGCCAATGTACCAGGTATAAGCCCAGTCACACAGTGATTTAGAAAATTCTCGAAGACATAAGTCCTCGTCTGCGACATAAGGGCCAAGCGTATCAATGAACTTGCTCACGTGCTCAACAACACTTCCCTTCCTACCATCATATTATGCGAAAACTCGCGGTTCATACCTCGGGGGGTATGATTTACTGAGCACCCTTAGTGGATATGGGGGTCTATGTGCGTAGAATCTCTCCTTTGGTCCTTTGGCTCTCTCCTCCTCCAAGAGAGCCGCTACTTCAGCCATGGTAATGAAACGTTGATCAGCGTTCTGCGGGACACCTCCTACTAGTGTCTCTTCTACCGCATGCTCTGGATCATGCTGGCTTTCTTTTTCCTTTGTTCTGTCCGTCTTTAGTTGACGGATTTCTTCCATCATTTGCTGTTGTGAGTGCTGTAAGGCCTGCAACACTTCAACGAAGGTATTAGCGTTGTCTGCGGGGATCCTTGGAGGAGGTTGGGGTCTAGCCTCCATCTCGTTGGCACCTTCTGCCTGGTTAGGCTGTTGTTGGTGAGGCGTCGTTGGCCTAGACTCTGCTTGTGACGGCACGACACTCATGTTTCGTGTTGTCCTAGACTTTGGAGGCATTTGTTTGCGAGGGCTCTTGTCCCTGAACTATTTCTCAACTCCCCAGCAGAGTCGCCAATTTAATGTAGGGGCCTTTTTTGTGTTATGCTTTGGGCTGGGCTGCCTCCTACGATGATGGGCCCGGGTATTCTGAGTAGGAAAGTTGAGATCGGCCCAACTGTAACTCACTTTGGGCAGGCTTGTGCACAAACTTGGCCTCGTCTGCCAAGAGAGTACTTACGGCAGGCAGAGCTGTTTTTAATAAGTTACGGCAGGCAGATATAATAACAAAAGAAAACAGGATATAATGATCTTTCCTTGATGGAAAATAACCAAGTAATCTCTATTTTTTACGACAATCTCAGTAATGACAATGGCTTTACAAAAGAAGTGAAAGATTAAATGACAATATGAATTAATCAAAGGAATAATATCGAGTTAAGTTTAATTCGTAGTGGCAAAGACCAAAGAGGAAGAACGCTTCCTCTCAATGAAACTAATCTCCCAGGAAAAACATCCTGCCGTGGGGATTAACGACTTTGAGGGAATCGGACCTAAATGATTAGTGCCCAAAGGAATCGCTATGGTTTAATCGTCTTCAAGAGAGTGGGATTTTGAGGGGGAGAGAAGGGAACCGATCTACTGGTGCATGCCCATTACACTTTTTCTCTTTGTTTTCTGTTTTCTCTCTTATCTTTTCTTCTTTCTTTTCTTTTTCTTTTGTTTTACTTCTGTGATACCTCTGTTTTTTTATCCCTTTTACAGGGCACGACAATGGTCCTTTTATAGGGCCTGTCGTGACTGAATTTTACCACTTTACCCCCTTAACCGCCTTTGTCTAGTCTGGGTGTATTTGCCAACCACCCAGAGGCTCGTCTGTGTACCACTTACCCTCGCCAGACAAAGGCAGGTTTGTGTTGTTTGTTAGTCCGCCGTGGCATCCTCTCCTGCCATGGCATAAATACTTTTTCTCTCTCTCCATGGCATGCACCCAGCGGTTCCTCCCTTAACGTTGCCTCTTTTGGGCGGTCTGTCATCCCAGCAGGACGTACCTCCCAAAATGGCTTGGGCAGAAACCACAAAATAGATCTTTTCCCCTCTCCCCACCACCAAACCACACCCCCCTTACCTCTTACCTCTGACCCATGGCCCCACCACGTCCCATATTGGCTGGGTACAGGCTAGTGATGTCTGGGCCTTGCACGTGCCTTCCTGTTATGTATGTTCAAAATTTGTCTGCTGCTCATGCGTTTGCCGCGATCTGGAGCTTTGTTTGCACAGTCTGCCATGCTTCTTTGTTCTTTTACGTGGGCCGTTTGCATAATTCACTGTTACCTCCGGGGACTAGGCTTTACTTAGTACTAGGCTTCTCATTTCTTTCAGCTCATTTCTTAATTATCCTAGCTTTCTACCACATTACTTGGCATTTCCTGCCATGGCGATTTGCTCATGCTGGGTCTCTTTTCAAGCCTGTCGTTCCATTCTTTCCCCCAGTGGCTTAATATGGTCACTGGTGTTCTTACTTATGGGCTCTAGTGTCCCTTTCGTTTTCCCTTGAGCCTGCGGCCCATTTACTTCCTTTGGACTTCCTCGGCCCACTCACTAACTTTGCATTCCTATGGGTTTTTACTAACTTAATTGGGCTTCCTTGGCCCAATTTCCTTATTCTCATCCTTGGGGTTCATGGGCTTGCCATCAACCCCTACTTTCTTTGTTTACATTGCCTTGACCTTGCCGCGGCCCATTCTCACTTTTCCATACCATATACTGTCCATGGGTGTCATTTCTCTCTTTCCGGGCCCTTTGGGCCCATTTGCTTCCTCAAGACCCATTTATTTATGTTATGGGTCTGTAATCCATTATTCCTGCCGCTTAAGGTTAATGGTTTTATTCTATGCTTGCCACTTCTATTTGCTGCCTGCATTGCTGAGTTGGGCCATTTTTTACAAAAATGACCCTCAACAAATAGATAGTATAAAATTATTATACCTTGGAATATTGCATAATGTTTCCCTTAAAGAGACGAGAATTCTACCGAAAACATGAGCAGTATTTTACCAAAACATTTATCTTCTGTGGTTGTCTTTTAAGAGATGAGTTTAGTATTACAAATTTTAAAAATATATATTTCTTAAATAACCTTTTTTCTGGAAATTAGATATTTTTATTTTGTAAAAAAAATTTAGAAATTATTTATAAAAAACAAAAAAAAAACCAACCTGGCACATAATCAAAAACTATTTCTCACGATTGTTTATTTACTCTTCATCAATACCATACTTGGAGGCTCTCACAATCTATGAATCACAGACACAGCTGGGAGGGTGCCGCACCAAAGTCTGATGCGGCCCAACATAAGGTGTGGCGTTTGACGCGGCTGCCCGTGCGTCGATGCCACGTCTGGGCTTTTTTTTTTTTCCATGGATTCACGCCGACTCAACTCGATTCGTGCTGAACCAGGCCAATTCGACCGAATCGGGTAGGATTGGCCCGCAGCCAAAACAAGCTAAAATCAGCCTTCAATCATGCCTAAACAGCCGAAATCGGCTTTGAATGAGACCTAAACGTCCTAAATTTGTCATTCCTCAATTTTATTTTGAATATTTGTTGGTTCTTTTTGTTTTGTGTTTTTTGCCTTTTTCTTTCTTTGTTTTGTGAATCAAGGCATAATAATTTGTTTTTTAAGAATATTTTAATAGTCAAAACATATAGAAAATATAAATAATAATTTTTTTATTGCGGCACCCGCCACACCTTACTTTTTCAAAAATTGCTGAGTCTCACACTCGCACTCGCACTCGCACCTGCACCTGAATCCGGAAACGCACCTGTGCTTCATAGCTCACAACAGGTGGACCGCTCCACGTACTCCGTTTAGAGGGTTCCGGCAATAGGAGACGGCTTTCTTGGCCAACTCTAGGTCGTCGATCACGGGAAACATCATGCCCTGTGGTCCTAACTCGAGTGGTTTCTTGGCCCATGCTGCAGAACTCTCAGGGAGTGAGGATCGATATATAGCTGGGGTTTAAGTGGCAGCCAGGGCTTGAAGACAAGGAAGAGCTTCGGAGATGCCACCATGGCCGTGTTCCATGTTGACGACGACGAAGTCATGGCCTGCATGACCTGAAATTTCAGCGAGGGTGGGAGAGAAGCTAAGGAGGAAGAGACCGTAGAGGGGTTCTTCATTAGCTTTGTTTAGACGAGCTTTGAGTGTTTTGGGTGTGTCTGAGGAGGCCATGGTTGTGACTCTTTTCTTTGTTTAATGAAATGTGGTGTGGTGTACACACTGTACAGTGGGTGGGTGCTATATATGTGGTAGTGAACTGTGTGTGTGAGCCGATAATGAATGAGAGGAAGTAGTGTGTAGTTCGCAAGTGACAAAGTTTGATAATTTGGATCGAGTGATGTTACGTACACAATCGTTTTAGTTTTTACTACATTTTCGAAATTATACACCATTTTTTTTATCTATTATAGTATTTCTCATTCAGTCATTTGAATTTGGCCTGGTATTTTTTACAATTTCAGTTTGTGAGGTAGTAACCGGGGCAGGCAAGACTTGATCACTTGAGAATGAATACATTTTTTATGTCTAATAATAGGACCGCTTGGACCACTTATATTTTGCCGTCTGGGATACGCAGGATAAAAACATTAGTAATTGTTAATGCACACACCTTCTTGCACATACATACTTAACATACTGTACTCATAATTTATTTTTTGAACTAAAATCGTGAAGTCATGATTTATGTTCAAAAACTAATTATACATGTAATATGTAATAAGCAGTTTGTAATAAACATTATCCAAATAACATTTTTATATGTTGCATTAGAATATATGCACTTCAATGAATGGTGGGTTTTTGTGTGTTTAAATATCTGGTTTTGCTCTTACACAATATTTTTTCTTTAAGTAATGCGAAAAATGTCATTTTTTATTTCTTCTTTTTTTTCTTTTTCTTTTTTTTCACAATTGTTGTAATTAGTACATCATTTTCAAGATTTTACTCAACCACAGTTTATCACCGGCACCATTCTTGTTAATATATAGACCATGTCAACATAATAAAACCTTTGAGAAAAGTATGTATCTAGAATTGAAGTCCCCAAATGCCAAAAACACTCTAGTATGATAAATTAATTAGCCAATATTTATGAAGATCAATTATCAGTTGCTTGGTTCAAAAAAAAAAAATTTCTCAGTTGCTATTCACAGTACTTTTTACAAACTTAAAACAATAAATACATCATTCAATATCAGCTTGTAGCAATAACCACTAATGTTAATGCAGGTAGTCTGATTCTGATTCATCAAATCCATTTGGACTATCAGAAATTTAAACTTTGCAGCTGGGTGTTCAGCACACATGGAAGCTTGAAGATTCATATTGCTGTGAATACCAATACCGACTCTGTTATGACCCGGTCTTGTCTGGAGGACACCTGTTGGGATAAGTGATGAAGACTGGCTTGGTCTATATGAGCTTTCCTAATTTTAGGGACAGGAATTATCAATAAAAGAGCTTTCTTAATTTTTAGGAAGTGATAGGATAAATTTGGATTTATTTTAAGAATATTGTTAGTGAAATGCTGATATGACAGAATCTTGATCATTATATTATTAAAGAGTGGTTAAGATTTAAGAAAATTTACTGTTAGAGTACCCTAAGAAATCTAGAAGATCTGAATCCAATATATTTAGATACCAAAATGATGCATATGAGTAATCAGATCCACTTCAGTTATTATGACCTGGTCTTCCACCTTGACTTTAAGAGTTTTTAGGTACCAAAATTATGCATATGTGTTATCATGTCTCTTAGATAAACTACTAGGATAACAAATAATCAAAAACATTGCCCTGCCAATTTAACAATCTATAACGTACATCATGAATGTGCATTGAAAGGATGTAAAGTTTAAATCATTGTCATAGCAAACAAGGTCATAGATTAAGTTTAGACTATTTTAAGTGCAAATTTAATATTTATAACAATAATGCTTATTATAAGAAAAGATAACTTCAAATAGAGTAATGTGGTTCATATGTAGATTAGGTATTGAAGTTGGAGGTAGCTTTTATTGAAAATGATCGTTTAAACTTTGAAGAAATCAATAAATTGCTTGCAGCAGCAAAGGCAATTCATAAGTTAATGGAGATTAAAAAAGAAAAGAAAAGTTAGATAAATTACATGTTGCATTTGGTACATGTTTAAATCCTATTTCCTGGTAAATAATTCTTTTATGCAAATGCGTGTCCCATTAAATGCAGTAGAGTTTGCAGAAACTAGAGTGGCATTCCCATTAATGCAGCAGACCTATTGAATAATTCCCATAGTTTCTCAAAAAAGAAAAAAAATTAGGATCATTGAATTCAAAAGATTAAAAAAAAGAAAAGAGAAGGTTCAATCGAACCCGACTCACTAGGCAATTTGGGTTCAGAAGCACACCAGCCCGTTATCCTTCCACTGTTGAGAGAGGGAGGTTTTCGCTGCTCTGTGAAACCAGCCTCACGCTGTGCCCTCCACGCTAGGAACCACAAGACCCAGGCCTTCGCCCAAGTCGCATGGTTCAACTCTCCACTTAGAACGGGCGAGCCATGAACAAGTGCCTACTGACCCTACCAAGTGAGTCAATTCATTGTTCCATCTCTTTGATACCCTCGCACGAGTTACAAGCCAGCGCTACCCAGCTCGGTGGTCAGGGGAGCAGGTGGTACCTATTATAAAGTTATATGGTAGTTGTAATCTAAGCAGTGTGGGACAATAAACAAGAAAATTATTCAAGGGGTATGACAGCATATGACTGCCTATATGAACACTCATCCGCGTGGCAAAATTCACATGGATTCTTGAAATTTTGGTTGTTTGTGACAATTTTTGTTGTGCTTGAATAGTAAAGATACATTATTTCTCATCAGATTGTTACAGGATTACACTGCATGGTTAAAATCTGAGCTACTTTAATACGGAGGAGAACACTTGAAGTTGTGAAATGATTTCAAATAGCTTTGATAAGCATGCGAGATGTGTATGCTAATGACCCGGAATTTTGAGACGAATCCAGTGATGCTCTGCACACATGGAAGCTTGAAGTTATACATATGGCTTTGAATACCAAACTTTGCAAACAAACTTCTAAACAGCTCCAGTGGGAAAGAGCACCATATTTTTGGTAGAAAGCAAATGTTGATGTTGCCTGATTAAATGGTAATGGCACATTGCGGTAGTAGTGAGGACTAATGTAGACGATTGCTTGAAAGCATGGATAAGAACGTTCCCAACTGTGTCTGCTTTAGTGGTTCAAACTCAAGGAGTTAGATGGGCACAGGAGTTAGGAGTGTAGAAGGAGATGCTCTAACTGTAATGTATGTTGTAGACAGTCCCAAGAATAGATCCAACTGGTAAATAGCTCAAGTTGTAAAAGATATTTATGAGATCAAGTTAAAAGGGCAATCCTCTTTCAAACCCTCCTTCAAGTGTGGGTGAGTAGAGAATATAACAAAGCCGCACATGAAATGGCCAACCAAATCTTGTTTTGGGAGCCTTTGTCTCTTGAATTTTCTTCATGTTGGCTGGCTATAGTTTGCTTCTTTGACTAACACCTCCTAATATTGATTCCTAATATTTTTTCAATATGCTAGTCCTAATATTTTCAAAGCGGACATTCTCGGTTCAGTTCAAATATTGAAAAATAAAAAAGAGCATAAGACCTCCCAAAGTCCAAAGTCCAATCTCTTCATTTCTCCATAAGAAAATACCCGAGGTCCGGTGAAAATTCCATCACTAATTCACTCCCTCTAGTCAATTGGCCAGACCAAGACTAATGAGAGAGAGAGAGAGAAAAAAAGAAACCCACCTCATACATTATTATTTACAAACAACCAAAAAGAAAACAAAAAACAAAAAACAAAAAACATATAAATCCATAAAAGAAAAACATAAACTTCAGGCCCAAGCCCAGCCCTCATTCGCTCCAGTACTTCTCATCACCATCTTGACGATCCTCCAGCTCATCATCAGAGCCGTCCATCTCCAACCCCCTCTTAAACTTCTTCACATCCTCCACAGCCGCACTCCTAAACAGTCCCACATCGACTGCACCAGAAACCATGTGGTACCCTCGTTTTCTAAGATCATCAGGTCCATCGTAAGGTAATGCGAACCCAGACAAGTAGGCCCCACCACTCCCACCTTCACTATTCAACACAGCTCTCTCAGCTACTCTCAACATATCTTTGACTTTCTTGTTCCCTGGGTCCCACAAGTACCCCATACTAGCACTCAGATCCAACGGCCCCATCTGAACGCAGTCGACCCCATCAACGGCCGCGATTTCATCGACGTGTTTCACGCCTTCTACGGATTCCACCTGGCACATGATCAGCAACTCGTCCTCGTAGTTACTCAAATACCCTTCGTCGATTCCGTAGTTCGAAGCTCTGACGACAGTGTGGGCAGAACCTCGGACGCCACGTGGCGGGAACCGGCAATAAGAGACGGCTTCTTGGGCTTCGATTGGGCTTTCGATCATGGGAAACATGAGGCCTTGTGGGCCGAGATCGAGGGCTTTCTTGGCCCATGTAGCGGAGCTCTCTGGCAATCGCAGGATCGCTGGGGTGTTTGTTGCGGCGAGCGCGTGGAGACACGCGAGCGCTTCGGAGATGCCACCAGGACCGTGTTCCATGTCGACGACTACGAAGTCGTAGCCGGAGAGACCGGCGATTTCGGCTAAGGTTGGGGAAAAGGTGAGGAGGAAGATACCGTACAAGGTCTCGTTGTTGTGGAGACGAGATTTGAGGCTTTTGAGGTTGTTGGTTGTGTTTGTGTTTGGGTTAGTGATTGTGGTGGTGGAGTCTATGGGGGAGAGATCTGAATGAGTAGTGGTGGGTTTGGATTTGAGAGGGGTTAAGGTTTTGAATGTTGGGGTTTTGAGGAATTTGGTGGAAATGTTGGAAGTGAAAGCCAAAGGCTTTGGCTTTCTGAGAGTTAAGAGAGAGGAAATGGTGGTGGTTGTGGTGGAATAGCTGAGATTGAGAGAAGCCATGATTTGTGTCTTTGAGAGTTGAGACTTTGGAATCCTCGATGAATGTTGAATTTAATTGAAGACTGAGGTTTTAGGAGAACCCTTTTTTTTTTTTCTTTCTTTTTTTGCGAAAATATCATTTTCGTCCTCATATATTCACGCGATTCCCACTTTGGCCGCGAACTTTTTTTTTCACCGATTTTAGTCTCTATTCTGGAAAACGCGTCTCGTTTTTGTCCTTACCGTTACATCAGAGACGAAAATTACATAGCTGACAAACGGAATAAATAAAAAATATTAAAATAATACCCACAAATGCCACATCATTTTTTAAAAACAAAAAATTAATTTGTAAATTTTAACTAAATGAAAAAAAAAGGAAAAAACTGACATAAAAATAAAAACTAAGAAAATTCAAAAACCCAAAAAATTCAAAACTAGAACAAAACAATAACAAACCCAGAAAATTATTTTTTAATCTCACTCTCTCTATCTTCCTCTCACTTTCAGAGTTTCTCTCTTTCTCCCATGCTCTCTCCTCTCTTCCTCTCACCTTGAAAGCTTCTCTCTTCCAATATTGGCTTTTGGGCCTTAGATCGGCGTGGCACAGATCAGCATGGAGGCTTTAGGTGGGTGGGATTCAGACCGCGGTCCGGTGTCTGCTCATGGGTAGTCGTGGCTCGCCGTGAGTGAGGTGGTCGTGGCTCATTGTGGGTCGCCGTGGGTAGGGTGGGATTCAGACCGCGGTCCAGCGTCTACTCATGGGTAGTCGTGGCTCGCCGTAAGTGAGGTGGTCGTGGCTCATCGTGGGTTGCCGTGGGTAGGGTGGGATTCAGACCGCGATCCAGCGTCTACTCATGGGTAGTCGTGGCTCACCGTAAGCGAGGTGGTCGTGGGTCGCCGTGGGTGGGGTGGTCGTGGCTCGCCATGGGTGGTCTTGGCTCGCTGTGGGTCGGTTGGATTTGATGGGTTGGCTGGGTTGGATTCGATGGTTGCTGGGTTAGCTTTGGTGGTTGTTGGGTTGGTTTAGTTGGTGGGTTTGTGGCTCGGCAAAACTAAAGGGTATGGATCTTGGGTCTTGCGTGGGTCTCTTAAAACTGAAGGGTATGGATCTTAGTGGTTTGGGTATGGAGGTTTGGTAATGATAGTGGTATGAATTTTCTGGATTTGTTCTTGTTCTCCTTCTCCTTCTGGGCTTTGAATTTTCGGGGGTTTTGAATTTTCTAGGGTTTTGAAAATGAATCTGTTGGTCGGTGGCGGTGGCAGTGGTTTTAGGATCTGGGTTTGATTGTGGTAGTGGTGGTGGTGGATTTGGGATCTGGGTTTGATTATAGGTTTATGGGTTTGTTGGAGATTGGTTTGTTTACTGGGTTTCTGGGTTTGATTTGGGAGTTCTTGATTTGCTGGGTTTGAGTTCTTGATTTGCTGGAGGTTTGAGTTCGTGGTTTTTTCATTCTTCCTGTTAGCATTTAATTTAATTTTTTCTTATTGTTTTCATTTATGTCCTAGTGATTTGGGTTTGCGTTCTTGGGCTGCTGGGTTTGTGATCTTGTGATGGGTTTGAGTTCTTGGATGCTGGGTTTGATTTGGGAAGAATACAAGAACAAGTTGTAAAATAAAGAACATGAAGAACAAGTTGAAGAACACTAATAACATTAAGAAATTTTTTTTAATTAAAATTTTTAATTAAATTAAATTTAAGGTTTTTTTAATTTAATTTATTTTTTAAAATTTTCTGATATGGCTTTTAAAAAAAATTAAAATGCTGACATGGCATTAAAAAAAGCCAAATAATATTTTTTTAATAATATTTTAATTGCCACATTAGCGCCACGTCAGCTTCCGTCTGCCACCTAGGACTTTGCCGTTAGGGCACTAACAGTAGGGACAAAAACGAGACGCATTTTTCAGAATAGGGACTAAAATCGGTGAAAAAAAAGTTATGGACCAAAGTATGAATCGCGTGAAAATGTAGGGATGAAAATGGTATTTCCACCTTTTTTTTTTTTTAAGGCGAGAAGAGAACTTTAAATGACTTTGACATAAAAGTTATAGTTTTAAAATAATTAAATAACTTTGTTTAGTTGAAAACCTTCCATAAAAATAATTTTTTATATTTTTTATTGTTTATTAGCATAAAATAAATTGGTCAACGGAAAATTACTTTAGTCAACGGAAAACTCTTATAAAAATAAGACTTATTTTTTATAAGTTGTTTTACAAAAAAAAAAAAATTGGAAAATAATCTCTCTCACACAGTGTATAGCTCTTATAAATATTATTTTTTTCTGACTTAGGAAAAAATATTTTCTTTCACTCATTCAGCATTTTTCACAATAAACTCTCTCACTTCTTTTCCTCCCTTTTATTTTTTCTCTCTTCTCACACCCTCACTATCAACCCCTTTGGCCTCTTCTCTTCCCACAAACTTTTCTCTCTATCTGCCTTCCTTCTCTTTTCTCTCCATATTTGTTCTCCCCTCTATAACACCGTTCTTTAATAAGGTTTGTATTTTTTTTCTCCTCACAAATTGGTCAACGGTTCTATAACAATTTTTGGTATATTTATCAAATTATTTGTACTGGATTAGTTTGCCAGTAAAACTATTTGGCCTATGTGGTATTTTGAACTATTTAAAATAGAACTTAAGGTTATAATAGTTATTTTGAATTATGAGAAGTATGGTTTATATATATTATGTAGGGGTGTGCATGGGTCGGGTTAAGAGGATTTTTTGACCCAACCCACTATAATGGGTCAAAAAAAATTCAACCCAACCCAACCCACATGGGTCGGGTTAGGTCGGGTTGAACCCAGAGGTTGGACAATTTTATTATTATCATTATTATTAAATTAAGTAGAAAAAATATAAATATAAATATATTAAAAAAACCCAAAGATTAGTATCAATGTAACCCCTTAAAGACAAATAACACTAATGATTAAACAACAATAGTAATTTACTAGGGCTTGTGTGAACTAATTGGCTTTTATATAAGATAGGAAGAGCTAGTTATTTTAAAATTTTTATTAATTATATAATATATTTTAAATATATATTAAATATATGAGTGGGTCGGGTTGGGTTTGGTGGGTTTGAAATTTTATGACCCAAACCCAACCTGACCCGCTATAAAAAAAAAAAAAAAAAAAAAAAATTGTAACCCAACCCAACCTACCAAGCCCTAAAAACCAACCCAACTCAGCAGGTTGGGTCGGGTCGAGTCGAGTCGGTTTTGGCGGGTTGGCAGGTTGGCTGCAACGTTACTATTTATATACATGAGCAAAATGAGTATTTAAGATCATGAAAATTGGATAGCTAATTTTGATTATATCCGTTGTCAAAATTTTAGTTTGAAAACCAAATTCATTCTTAGTTTTTATTATTATTATTTATTTATATAGATTACATTAGGTGAGTTTACACAATACACATATTATACATGTTTTAAATTCTACAAGAAATGTTATAAAAACTGTGAATACCAAACACCAAAAAACATTCTCAAGCTCATTTTTAAGGTTTTTACCAAACATTGAAAAATAAGATAATTTTCTAGAAAATACTCTCTGAAAAATGAATTATTTTCTAAAAAATGTTAATGTTGAAACAAACAGAGCTAAGATTGTTAGGTTTTTCATTAATAATTTATAGTTTTTTTAAGTTAATAATTAATACTATTTGGACTACTATTTGATCCACACACAAAAAAAAAAAAAAGGTAATTAGACTACTAAACTAAGTAAATTGTAAATTTTTTTAAGTAGGGTTACAAGAAATGGGAATCTACCTCACTTGTCACGTGTGCACGTGCATGGTGGACTCTTATGATCTGGCTGAAATCTGGGACAAAAGTGATCCTTTTGAAGGTTACTGTAATATTCCGGAATTTTTTTTTTTTTTTGTGGGAGAGAGAAAATTTGAAATGTGTTGTATTCTCTACACTTGTATTGACATTTTTCTAAGTTATACCATTTTATTTTCATAAGCCGTGCAATCTATGTTTTTCTAAGTTTTACCCTTTTTTATCCAGGCTTTTCCCTGAAAGTGAAAATTAATATTACCTATGTAGCCATGCACTTGAACCTAAATAATGGCCAAAAGCTTTGGCAATTCTTAGCTAAAGAAGAAAGAAGGCACAGCTTCCAGCTTGATGAAACAAGGCCGTTCTGTCTTAATGCTTTGGTGCTACTTAGCTATAGCATTTGATGGTCCTTTTATTTCAAGAGGTAAAAGGAAAGGAACTTGACAAACTGTCTAACGTTTATGTTATGTAACAGCAACATGAGTATGACAGCACAAATTGTTAATTCCAGAAGAATAACAGCTCGTGTTAATAAAAAATACATGATTGATGAAAATTCTGTTGAGAAGAGTATATCAAAACAATTAAACAAGTTATACATCTTTATACACGGGAAATGGATAAAAAGTAATCTACCAATCTGCTTCCAGTGTATTTTGACTCAGTATTTCAATATATAATCTTCCAAACAATCTTATATGAGAGAATCCCAGCTAAAACAAGATCTGAGAAGAACTGTAGGAGCTACAAAACTAATGCCCTGAGGCTCAAAATGGAAGAATGGTCATGAGCAATTGATATTGGTTGTGCTAAAATTTAAAATGGCTGTAAAAATCTTGTTATTCAAACTGACAATAACATAGACATAGCATATTGCTCTTCTTCAGTTAAAGCTTCAAAGCAGCCTTTGCCATGGCCAATGCACCCTCATAACTTTGATTTCCACCAATAAACCCACTCATATGGACGAAAACACAACCAGGGATACCTGCTTCCCTTGAGAGTTCATCATCCCTCAGACCTCGCCATTGAGAAGGGAGAGGCTTTCTGCTTTCAAAACTATCAGGAGATACTGCCACCGCCTGCACTCTCCAATGTTTGCTCCTGTCATCCTGGACATTGTACAAGTATATTCAGAACTTTCCTCACAAAAAATATGTGATCAGGATTTGGGAGACATACCAGTAAACTTACATATAAATGAGTTTTTATAAAATGTTGTGAATAAAACTGGTTAGTAACAGTGTTTTTGATACATTTCTTGATGATAAACAGAGATTAATTTGAGTATAGGGGGGACAGGCCCCAATAGAGACCAAGAACAAAAGGCTGATAATACTAGTTGACAAAAAATACACTCTCCAGTTGTACAACACAGAACTACCACCATACTGAAGAGGGCATGCTTAAAACTTATCATAGCAACCTTCCATTAGAAGTAAATGCATTTCTTTCTTAACCACTGGGACCAAAGAACAGGAGTTTGCTAAAAATTTGGCTAAGATCAAGTAAACAAGTGTAATGTGTAGAAGAGCACTAGAATACTGACATTGCAAGTAAATTACCCAACTCTATTCACACACATCCTCTCATGATTGACAATTTATTTCCTATGGAAAAATAGAAAAGATTTTCTTCTTTTAAAATCTTTAACTTCAAACTTTACTTTGAGAAGAAAAAATATATATATATAAAAGATTACCATGATACCCAATCTATTTATAAACGAAACAACTGCATCCATCTGAAGGATCCAAAAATAAAAGGACAAAAATCGCAGAAGATAAAATATAAATACCTGATAGAGAACATATTTGACGGTGGGTTCAGTCTTCATCTCCTCCTCAAGCTCAAATAAGTGAAGCTTCCACTGTACGGGAAAAAAAAATTTATATATCAGATTAAAATCTTCATAACATCAAGTACATCATCGATGCAGACATTATAAATCGCCATAATATAGCTGATATCCTAAGCAGCATACTTTTTTTGAGAAACCAGCATACTTTTATTCAAAGAAAATGAAATGCATATCATTTGCAAAAGTTATTAAATCACCATACCAACTACCAGATAAAAATAGGATACAAAATAAAAGAAAGGTCCTGTTAATGGATCATTTTAGGAAAGTTTTGATACCACTTTCATGAGAAATATAAAAAGGTATCAAAAGAGTCCGTTGCTTTTTTCTTTTCCCATAAAAAGTTTCTAAAAATATTTCATAAACCAATGCACCCTTAACTTTTCCAATAAAAGAATTAGATAAATCAAACATACATAATAGAGAGGGGAAAAAAAGTGTATAGAAAAGATTAAACGAATGAAAGCATCCGATAGATATTATTCAACATGGGAATGAAGCAACTTTAAACTAACAATATTCCGTAGGCCCAAAAGAAGATAAGCATTGCCAACTTACAGGACAGAATGTAGTCAAAACCATAATTTCTCCACTAGGATCAATATCTTGTCTCGCTGTAAGACACTCCAATACAATTGATTGTGCTGGTAACCAGGATTTTGCATGATACCGAACACTCTGAAAAACGAAAAAGAATTGTTATATTTAAATCTTAGTTACTTGCAGATCTCTGATAAAGAAAATAAATTAATGAAAAAGGAACAAAGTCATGCATATCCAGTGACTATAAGAAATGCTCACATCTAAAAACTCACTGCCAGCCAAAGCCATTGCTCGCTGAAAAGCCTCATTCTCCTTCTCAGGTGATTGATCAGGTTCTATCCAATCCAAATTTAATCTACCAACTCTTGAAGACAAGTGTGTATTATTCACATATCTAGGAGGCTTGTCTGTATCATACCGATTTATCCCATTGTCAACAGCATCAATTGCCTGCAAGCTTAAATAAGAATCTTAGGGAAATCTCACTAAACACCAGTTTATGTGAATTGAACAAAAAAAAAAACCTAACTTAGTTGTCAGCAAACGACTACATTAGCCTAAACTGAGAAAGTAGTCAAAATTTGGGAATGGGAATGACCCTATCCTACATGTAACATTTAGTACCTCCATGAAGCTCTTGTAGATGGCCAAAAATAATCGATGCACATTTGGATGCTCCTCATCAACTTGAAGCTCCTTAGCTATTATCTCCTTTCCAAAATGCTACACAACCCCCCCCCCCCCCCCCCCCCCAAAAAAAAAGAAAGAAAAAAAAAAATACAAAACAAAAGAAATACAAATTAGATTCTTAACCAACAAAAGACACAAACCACAACCAAATCATCAGCACCAACAAAATTAAACAAAACCTAACACACTTTCAATTACCACATACTAACTAACAACAACCATTGTTAAAACAAAGGGTTACCTTGTAAACAAGACCGGCACTACTGAGCTTCGTTGAGAAGCCATGCCCGAAAACCTCATCAAACCCCTTCTGGTGATGATCATATCGATCCCGACTCGGATCATAGACACCGCCAACATCAAGAACAGCATCAAGGCCCTCCAATATCTGCAAACTCAGAACCAACTCAAACATCACCCTCACATAAAGCCAGCCACTCATACATTACAAACACCCCCATTTCCTCTATAATAGACAACCTCATCAAAAACTAGTAATTCTATAACAACCCCAATTGAACAAAACTTCATCACCATCCATACAACACACCCACTACAAAAGAAAACTTCGAATGAATTTCAAGTCTCGATTTGGCACAAATATGTGGTTGGTCTCTAAATTTTAGCCCATAAGCCCATGAGTGATTTTAGTCCCTACAGTTTAAAGTGATCACTTCTAGTTTTAGTAGAGCAAATACTGTGGCCAAACTAAAAATTGACACAACAATACTCCATAGGGGACTAAAATCGATCAGTTTAAGTTTGTTTGCAACTAAAAGCATTCACTTCGAGTATTTTTGGCCTCTTGATTTTGAAGAAAGTAATGCTCTCCATTGAGCTACTGAGTAAACGTTAAGCCCATGAAATTCACAATAAAAATCATATAACAGCAGATTAAAAAAAAATAAATAAAAATGGAAACTTTTTTCATTTTCTTTCTAATGGGGTTTTATTTTCCTTGGTTTTCTCGGGAAACAAACAGGGAAAGTGATGAAAGAAAACGAACCTGAGGGTCGCGAGAGCGAACGATTTCGGCGTTGGAAAACTTATCGGTGAGGCGAATCATGAAACAACCAAGGGCCTCGTCGCAGTGGAAGCTACCGTTGTGAGTGCCAACGCGCTTTAGGGGCGCGTGGTTGGGAGAACCGGCGGAAGAGAAAGCGGAAACCCTAGTAGCCATGAGAGGAAGAAGAAGAGGAGTGAACTGGGTGTGGAAAGTGAAGAGTCTCTGGTTTAAGCCTCTGGTAATGATTTGTGCCAGCATTGCCGAAACATAAATAAGTTGTATAGTTCTAAAGCCTAGATACGGTTCACCCACGATACAAAGCAAACGTGTTATGTTTTAGACTTTCTTTTTTTTTTTTTTTAAATAAATGGTAAATAAAAAAAAATACAAATATTTTGACATTTACTAAACTTTAATATTTTTATTTTTTTTAATTGATTTAGAAGAAATATTGTTCTTGTGGAGATTCATTCTATTATTTTTCTTCCTTTAACAGGAGGAAGGATTTGAATATTAGATGTATTTCTTAAAAATATTAGGAGTTGTCAATTAAATTACAAATACTATTATATTATTTTTCTTTATTAGATATGTAAGGATTTTTGGGTATTGTTTTTCTAAAATGTGTTAATGTTTATAAATATCTTATTTTTCGTATTCACAATTTGACTTCTAGTTAAACTCAATTGCACCTTAAACCCTACAACCTTTGTCCTTTCTGTTTTTTGGATGGTTCAATTTTTTTTAAAACCAGACTTAAGTTGTAGTAGTGTCGTGAATGTCATTTACTTTTTGTTTGACCACTAAACCCCCTAACAATTAGGTCAAAAATCTTGTAGTACAAATGATATTTTTATTGTTTCCAACGAAGTGGTCTTCTGTTCAAATATTCTTTCCCTAACTATCTAATTACTAATAATAAAAAGAGTTCGAATTTGGTAAGGATGAAGTGTAAAACATATGTTTTACAATCCAATAAGAAATTATCACATTAACCTTTTACTTAAAACTCAATACATCCTACCACACCTAATAACATTTCAATAAACTCTCAATTGGGTTAGATTTTCAAATGAGTTTTATAATTGATTGTGTGTAGTTATGTCTATTCTTTAACATGTAATAAGATGATGTGGTATGATGTGACACGTTGAGATTGGATGGTATAAAACTTAAGTGTAATACCACATTTTTATAGAATTTAATCTCCAACAAACAAACAAAAAAACCCTAATATTTTGCTCATTTCTTCCACTGTCTACCAAACCAAATATTTTCACAATGTAATGTGATGTGTTATAATTAATTATAAAAATAAGGACAAATTACTAATTTGATCCTTCAACTATTGAAGAAGTTAGATTTAGTCCTTCAACTATTGGGTGTGTCAATTTAGTCCATTAACCTTCAAAATTAAGTCAATTTATTCCTTCTATCTTCAGTGTCAAAAAAAAAAGTCAATTTATTCCTTAAGTGCCATTTCAAATTAAATTTTAACCTAATTAATAATTAAAATTAGCTTGATTGGAAAAGGAATCTGAACATAGTGCTTGTAGCTTAAGGACACAAATACGTTCTAAATTACCATTATTCAAATTTTCCTGCATGCAATGCATCCTTAGAGGATCAACAACGATATGGTCGCTAGCAAAAGTCCAATGAGACGACAAAGTGCTATATATTGGCATCAATTTCAATTGATAGCATTAGAGCATTAGCATAAGATGCTCTAAAAAATGTTATTTTAACACATTAAAAAGTTACTTTATCTATTTTAACACATCACTTTATAATACACTTTTATCATTTTATTTTATTTTTTTAATTAATTTTGTTTATTATTATTTCTTTTTGGTTCCCAACTCCCAACGTCCACAAGAGAGAGCAAATTTGAGTAATGCCCTGTTAGTCAACAGATATGACAGCAGAGAGAGAAAAAGTATGAATAAAAAAAATCTAAAATATTAATAACATATTTATCCGGCAAGTGATTTTTTATATTTGATATGCTAAATGCTAAAAATTTAACATTTAATAGATTTAAGCTAATGCTTAAGGGATAGTACTGACTTAGACATCACGTTGAGTATGAAGGAAGGGGATGTTTGGTGAACAAGGTCATGCTGCTAGGCAAGACGTGATGAGGAGTCTTTGAATGCTAAGATGATTGAATGAACCTCAGTTCGAGATATTTGTCTAAAAATGATTCTATGTTTGAATTAAAAAAAAGAATAAAATGGAAATCTTAAGTGTGTAGATTGATTATGAGTCTCTGGTGGATATGATCCTCTAATCCCTGACATAATCACTTTAGTCAATTTAGATTGAATTACACAATAAATAAAATGTCTTGTACATTATATGAATTTGACGTATGAGCTTTGTGTAGCGAAAGATATCTTGAAAGCCAAGACTAGTGTCAATCTAGAGAATTGCATTTTAGTAACTTTGGTATGGAATTTTAAGGAATCAAAAGATTTTTCTAGTTATTTATAATAGTAAAATGGATGGTAGGGGGTATTTGCATAATTCCAATATTTAAGAGAGGACATAGCCACATAGGTATATTTTGTAGTTTGGGCTGGGGATTGTGAATTACTTAACAAATAAATATCTATCATTCCCATCAATATATATATATATATATATCATTTTTTTAAACAACTCGTTTAAGAAAGAATAATATTTATTACATACATTCTGTTATTAATTATACTAGCTGCGAATCCGCACGTTGCGCGTGATAATTATTTTTATAATGGTTTTATTAAAAAAAATTTACAATTTAAACTAATCTAATAATGAGTAATGTATTTCATAATTATATTTTTATTTATTATAGGAACAATCATAAATGTAATATAGGAACAATCCAAAACACAAAAAAACGTAAACTAAAAAAAATTACTTAACAATGATTAATTGAACCAATATTATGATAAAATTTTGTTTTTGATAATCTATTAAGGTTATTTTCTTTGTAAAAATTATAATTTCGGCCGCCCAAAACATATTATCAAATAAAAAATTATTAGCAAAACCTAAGAATTAAATTTCTATACATGCATTGTTATAAAATAATAATAATTAAAATAAAATTGCAAAAGTTAAAATTTGTCATCTATCTGATTATTTTCGTTTGGCTAACCTTTGCTTTTCTTTAAATAAATGACATTATAAAGTACTTCTACAATTATTAAGAGTACTTTGTCCACCACAAAGGATTAGAAAATAAACAAAAATTAGTAAAGTCTCATAGTTTAACATCTAAATTTAGCACTATAAAAAATCATACTATGTAACAGAATAAATACCAAATTATCCAAATCATGCTATGTAATAGAATAATATTATATTTTTATATGCTATGTTTAATTCTTTAGAACGCAATAGGATAACATTTAACAATCAAAGAGAATAAAAAAGAAAAAAAAAAACAACAACAACAATTTAAAATACAAAACTAAATCGCATTAACTCAAAATAAAGTTTTAAAGAATATAAAAAATTATCAATCTAAAGTAGAGATGCAAGAAAAATAAAAAAATCCACCAAAAAATTTAGAGAGAGAGAGAAAGAGAGGGAACCTTTTTTTTTTTGTGAGGGAAAACTATGCATAGAATAAAAGAGATAGTGACGAATTTATAGTAAGAGTGTGTGAATAAGAAGAGACAAAAATAAAGGAAGATGAAAGGAAAGAGGAAGAATGATATTAATGTAGAGGGTAGTAGGAAGATGAAAAGGTAAGGGAGAGAGAAAAATTGAAAAAGTAGTGGGGAGATGAAATGGTAAGAAAGAGAGAAAGGTTAGAGAAGTGTAAATATAAAAAAAATAAATGTTAAAAACAATTATAGGAAAATTGAAAAAAAAAAAAAACCCTAAAGCTTGAAAGGCTTCAACGTTGTTGGTTTTTTTTTTTTTCCTTTTCTTTTTCTTTAAGCTGAAAGGCCTACACAAAACCCTAAAACTGAACTGAAAAGGTTTTGGGTTGGGCTTGATAATGGAACTAAATAAATAAGAGGTGAGCTGAATTAATTATACAGATTTATTATATGGTGATAATGGAAGTAAATAAATAAGTAGTGAGCTAGATTTATTATAGGGTGATAGTGAAAGTAAATAAATAAGTAGTGAGCTGTATTTATAGGACTGAAAATTGTAAAAACTATTTTAAAATTGTAGGAAAATTATATTTTTTTTTTAAAAAGAAAAAAAAGAATAATGTGACAGTTGATGTGGCGCAACGTGAGAGTAACAGTATTAAACGCTATGCTTCAGCCTTTAGACGTTTCAACTTTTAGTAATAGATAGAAGGTAGATTACACACATATGAAAAATCAACTGGAATTAACACATGAAATCAGATTTTCCACTCTGACTTTGCTCATTTGAAAACATATAGCAACCAAAATAAATAAATAAAAAGGTTCAAATTTTCAAGTATTTTGACTTTCTGGCCGAAACATATACTCCAAACCGTTAAAAGGAATAAAGGATAAACAAAGGCATTGGTTGAACTTGAACGCCATGCCCACCACAATCAAGCTCACTTTGGTTCCTTTTCCAAACCCCAAAACTTTTTCCCCAGTAACGTTTCCTATCACATCTCCAATCTCTCGCAGAGCCTGTTCAAGTTCAAGGCCTCGAATCCTAATAGTGAAATGCAACAACTCGGGCCAGATAGAAGGTAGCGGTGGTAATCTGAAGGATGCACTGGCTGGTATGGTGGACAAGCAAGTAGGGGAGCTGTTGAACAGAGAAGAGAACAGGGTTTTGCTTGATGGGTTGGACAAGGCGTCACAGAGGGTAGAGATGGCCAAGAAAGAGCTGGCAGAGATTGAAAAACAAGAACTTGAGGCGAAGCAGATGAGGGATTACATTAACCAGCTTGAGAGCCAAGCTTCTGAGGTCTGTTACTTGCTAGTCTTATTATGCTTCACTGTTTTAATTATTGGAGGGCATGTTATTGTTTCATTATGTTGAAGTAATGACAAATGATGTGAGAAATGGACATTTTGGATGATTTCATTATGTTGGTAAGTTTGATTTAGACAAAGTGTCATGTTATTATTTCATTAAGTTGAAGTAATGACTACTGATGTGAGAATTGGACGTTTTGGATGATTTCATTATGTGGGCAATTTTGATTTTAGACAATTTGTTGTGTTTTATGCTGTAAATTGGACAGATTTGAAAACCAGTCTGGATGGTGCTAAGTGCAAATTCAACTTTGACATTGTTGTGGTAGTAAAACTAAAATCTACATGTAAAGAGCATTGGACCAGTGAATGAAATGATTTGAGTTTGTTTGTATATATAAGGTCTAGAAGAGGTTTTCATTGCAATTTCATGCTTTTGAAGAATTAGGACTGCTCTTTTGACATTTAGTTTGTCTTTGTAGTTAAAATTGTTGTGAGGTGAAGATGGTACAGTTTTGAAATTTCTTCTGAAAAGATGATTGTAAGCAGATGGTTCTGAAACAATACGATCTTGGTCTATCATCATAAACACATACATTTCGTTTCATGGGGATTTGTCCCTTCTTGCACTGTAAGCAGGTGTAGGGAATGTGGCAAACGTCAATCTAACAAACTACCTACTTTCTTTGACAGCTCTTTGTTTGATTCCTTGATATGAGTTATTGAGATGCTTCTTGTTGCTAACGGTGTTCAATGTGGTGCACACTAAGGTTGCAGAATGCCAAAGGCAAATATTAGAAGCAGGAGAAATGGTTGAAGAAGCAAAGCGCTCACTAGGGCTAAATGTGGACGGAATTGAAGATGGAAATGCTTTTTTGGAGAAAAAAAGCGAAGAAATTGACAGAAATGAGGAGAGAGTGGAGTCCATAAAAGCAGCTTTGATTTCTGCCCTTGTTGGCACCCTTGCAGGCCTGCCCATCTCTTTAATTCAAGCAACAAGCAGTTCAGAACTCATACTTCCTCTTACAATTAACTTTATCAGCTGTGCACTGTTTGGAATAACATTTCGATACACAATAAGAAGGGACTTGGACAATATCCAGCTTAAGACAGGGACATCTGCAGCTTTTGGATTTGTTAAAGGTATGTATATAGTTTTGAGTAAAAGGAACTTGTATGATGTTTCAAAACTTGGTACTACAGAGTTTAGACACCAGGTAGTTCAGGTTCTGATTTAAAAAATGAATTCACAATGCAGGTCTTGCCATGCTGGGTAGTGGACCACCTTTGGAACTAAATACTGGAAGCTTCTTATCACATGCTTTTGATGGAGCTGTTTATGTGTCTGAGAATCTTTTCCTTTTTGTTTTTGCTTCTGTTGGTCTAGATTATTGTTTTAAGATGAAGCTACTTAGTCCTTTTCCTATCAAAAAATCAATTTCAAGGTAATTTCCATATATGCTAGATACCAAATTTTGAAGATGGTTATACAATTGCCATATCAAACTTAAAAGCTATAATATGTAATATATGCGAAATTTGTGTCTTATAAAATGTGGCACCCATTCAGAATTTGTTGTAGTTGTGCTTTTGATTGTTGATGAGTTCTGTCTTCTCCAATGATCTATAATTACAGTTGATTGGTAGATCGAAACTTTTGTTAGATGCAGCCAAAAGGTGTTCCTCCCTTTTCCGGTTTTCCTTCCCCTTTTGATTGAGGATCAAATCAATAACTGAAAAAGAAAATGTAGATAGTAAAGAATGCCTTGTGGAGTATGTGCTTAAGTGCTTTGATGCATCAGGCAAAGGACCGAACAGTGTGTGACTTCAACCAACTCTCACTACCATCTACAGTGAATAGCAAACTGAGCTGAATTTCATAAGCCAATGGCATACATAGGTTACTTGAAATGTAGCAAATAGTATGTCCCGGATTTATGTTGCCCAAATTCTAGCAATGTATTAAAGTAAAATAATAAGTCATTTCCACGATCATGAACTGTCCATTTTTATTGTAGCAAAACCCTCTGAACTCTCTTTGGCTTGAAACAATTGAACCTAGCCTCTTGGCTTGGAAGTTGGAATCCACTTCCAGCGTTTGGAAATGGAATGTTTTGGGGGTCAAAAATCAAAATAACTTAGGATTTATAAACCAAATGGGTAAACTGAATTCTGATTACATGGTTGGAGAACATTTTTTGACAGTGTCATTCCATCAACTTCCAGTACTTCACGGTTCCAACGTCCACTTTTTTGAGGAAAAGCATTTTCCATTATCTGCTACCATAATTTTTGTCATATATATGTAAGGGTGTGGTGAGCAAGTATTTCTGGGTGTCAAATAGGAATCACTTTCTTTGACTCCCCGGCAACCATACACGGGGATCTGAGGGCTCAGTCCAACTCATAGTTGCTCCCAAGTCTTAAAAAAATCATGTAGAGTAAACCCAAAACCCGGCAGCCCTGAGGTTGGGCATAAAGTCTGTCACCTGAATAATTTCCACTAATAATAAGGCACTATGCCACTATTCTGTACACAGTTTACTTCAAAATCTAACCAGTAATTTTTTTTTTTGGGATGAATAATCCAGTAAAATGTTACTGCAGCATAATATTACATAAATTCAGTTAATAAACAATGAACCAAGCCCTTGAACCCTATTCAGTACTCCAAAAGAAAGAATCAGAAGTGCAAGTTCTAATGTTACTGAAAATCATCCTTTAATTTGCACCAGATTAGCCTTCAATTTGTCATCTAAATTATCTCTAAACCCTATTAGGAGGAGAAAATCAATTAATGCAACAAATTCTGTAAAGCTGCAGTCTATTATTAGCTGCAGCAGCAATGACGATAATGATGAAAATCTTTGATGCATATTGAATGACTTCACTCCCAGCAGTCAATATGAATTAACTTGATAATTGATAAATATTAAAAAGAATGTTGCTTCAGTGATTCTTGTGCTTTCAAATCCTCAATATCAAAGTTCCAGGCGCTAACTCCTCCTTGGTACTCACTCTGATGGAGGCAAGACAGGACATTACCATCAATGATAAGAAAAAAAAAAAAAGGTAATGTACTCATGCATTGAATTTTGAGTACAGATATCTCTGACCATTGAATGTAAGACGTTACCAATTTTTATCCACTCCAAAAAGAAACAATTTCCTGGATTTTATTACACTAATTCTAGTTTGAGCAAAAAAACATATCTGACATAAAAGAGATTAATCTCTAGCATTTGAATGATCCACAAAAATTTAAAAAAAAAAAAAAAAAAAGGAAAAGAAAAAATGTAACATATCTTGTTCCTATAATCATTGTTATGAATTCCCATAAATAGTTAGAAAACAGACTAAAGCAGGATAAAAGAGCAAACTGCAAATAAGAAACATGAAGAATCTGGCATGCATCAACCAAAGAAAACCTCTCAATTGAAAAACCCTACACTCTAATAAAGATAATTTTCTCTGTTTAAATATTGTTACTCCTTTCTTTTTCAACAGTTTTCTATGGATTAAGGGTCTTTAATAATCATTTAAAGAAAAATATGATGTAATTTTTTCCTCTGATCTAATGGGTTCTCATGGATTTGGAATTTAGGATGGGCATGCTTAGGGAAACTCCTAAACAACGAACAAGACCTAAGATTCCCCAATGGTAATAAAGCTGCAAGAATATTCAAATAGGGGGCAGTTGTCACTGATAGTTACTGGATCATCTTTGTTGAGGTATTCACAAATGGACAGAATCTGAAAAGAAAGGAGGCGAGGTGGGGAACACAGTATTCTGAGAAGCCTTGAAATTATAATTAAAAAATCAAGTCATTGTGGAATGCAAACACTTGGTCAGACCTATCAACTTAGTAAGGTGTGTTTAAGCACCTTACAACTCAGAAACAAAAACAATGAGTCCTCAAAATAGTATTCTTAAGAAATGCAAACAGTTGAATATGTAGCAAATACAGATAAAAAGAAAATATATTCCGCTAAATGCATCATGACCACAAGTAAACCAAATTTAAGTTCAAAATGAACCAATGTTTATGAGTATTACATGTGATATTGCCTCTTTTTCTACTGGAAGGCAATTTCTTTACAGAGTTGCACTGCATCTTTAAGCTGCAAAATTAACCATAGCCATCAGAGAAGCGTACCAAGACAAGTGAAAGTATGAAAGCTGAATCCCAGCATTATGATGGCTAAACTAAAGGGCTTTTGTAGGATTACATGATTCCAAAGGGGTGGCAAGTCAGCAAATAGTATAGAAAACAAGTGAAGTTTTCAGCATTGCAAACCAAACAGCAAGGGATGATTACCTCCTAGCCGTAGAATCAAAACTGAAACTTGGCTTATATAATGGAGTATACTTGTGGACTAGTGCCTAATTATCAAATGGGTGGATCTCATCTAGACTTTGGGCTTATATAATGACTCAGTCATCGATTTTTATGCAGGGGATGTGAACAATACCAAAATTACATGAACAATTAACCATATCAAAAGATAACAATGGCAGATTAAGAATTTCAATGCCTGTCCTTTCCTTTCAAAGTAATGTTCGTTTTGACATTCCAATGGACTACCAAATTTAAAATGAAATAAAATCAAATTTCCATTCTAAGAGAACTAAAGCCATAACTAGCTTCTATTCATTTCAATTGTACAAATCCTTAAAATCAAATTGAAAATTGATGTTGTGCTTAACATAAATGAGATTTAATAATTCCAAAGAACTAGACAGGATGCTCATATAATTTACCAACAAAATATATACCAGTCACGATGATCCCTAAACATTATAAACGACCTTTGATTATGTTGGTATGTTGCTAAAGGCAAAGCCAGCAAAGAGATAATATTGTTCCAGTTTCAATGATCTATGACCTATCTCGGCTACTTCGAACAGAGGAATATATTTTTACTCATTGTCAGTGTCTTAAGCCGGCATTTGAACCAACTAAATTCTATTGGTTTATAGACAATATTATTGTATCTTCTTATTAAGCTGGCAAAGCCATCAAAGGGACAACATTATTCCAAATTCAAAACAAACAGCAAAAAACATAGCCAAATTCATCACACCCATTAAAATATAGACTGAAATTTATATAACCAAGTACTTTGATAATTTGATTAAGGTTTCCACATAATATGATAAGTGATAACCCTACATATAGCTATAATAAAACTCTAGGTGCGGAATTTTGACCTGTTCTTCTGAAATAAAGGGGAAGTTGACTAGAATGAGAGAACCTCTAGCACCAAATTCAAACTTTCCTGGGTCGTAACATCCAGAAGGAACCGGAATGGCCATTGGAATTTGGCCAAGGTGGGTCGCAAAAACTCACATGGTATCTTAATGGGTCAATTAAGTTGTGGTGGTGAGGGGTTTGTTGTGAGGCATAAACTGTTTTAAGCTTCAAAGGAGGTTAATTACCAATCAATCTAAAAATAGTTTTCAAGTTAAAAATTTTTCACAGTCAAACTAAACACCTAAAAAAGGAGAAAATATCTTCCAAAAAATATTTTCAATCAAAACAAACTCAACCTTATATAATACTTGTATTTTGTTCTAGCACACCAATTCCATATTTTACTGCACCCTAATTTGTTCCGTCACTACTCTCTCACTCACTGAATACTATTGGTTGTTCTTTCTCAATTATTTACTTAGTCTACATTATGAGTTTTCCCATATCAACTTATTGAAAATTTTTGCAGTACTTAGCCACACACACACAAAAATAAAAAAAAAATAAAAAACTCACCTTTTTTGAATTTTCTTACTAATAAACACACACTACTGGTTATTAATTATTACCCCCACTGTCTCACATCATAGTAGCACAAGCGGCCAATTTGATTTAACAAAATCACGATATTTGTTGAATAGAAATTTTTACCAGTTCATAAAAATCAAACTGAGACTAAAGCGAATGAAAAAGCTGCAACATATTGCAGTTGGCAAATGAAACATAGGTTCAAGAAACGGAAAGGTTCAAATGCGATATATATAGCAGATTGCATTGATCTTTCAAAATCCTATAATGTATTCAACAAGACCCAACAGGGTTCTACAAATAGGTACAAGATTTATTCTCCTACTCCCTAATATGGTATCTAAAATAATAGAAATTGTCACTTGTCATGCTATCCAAATTCATACAACGTAGCTTTAGGTACAAAACAGTACCAAGAATGGCCAATCTTTCAAACTCAACAATTTAAATCAATCGAGTGCTTTATTTGATTAATTGTGCAACTAATTACACTAGCTCAACAGGGCATAACCGTTAACAATGCAAGTAACTGATTTAACAGCAATACAAATCACTCTAGTGATAGCTGTTGTTACACTTTAAATTAAATTACTCCAAGAACCTATAAAATTTAATATCTACAAATCTAGGGGAACACCAAATTCGCCGATTGAACATCAACACTTTCACCGATTATTAATCGATACATATATCATTTGTAGCTTACACATCTAGCATCACGCACATGCTAGATTATTACATAATGTGTGACTTCACATGAGATAAATTCCTTGAAGTACATTTACATCATCTAAGAGCACAATCATCAAATTCCATTATCATTCATTCAGCTTTCTTACAAAGAGTAATTGGATGAAGCCAAAAAAAGAAAAGAAAAAGAGAATTACATTCTTATTTCATTGTTTTTCATTTTCTTTTCTAAAAATATAAACTGTAGAGAGAGAGAGAGAGAGTTGTTTCCTGATCTTGCAAGTGATGGATATGCTCCTGAGAATTCAAATCATTAAGTAATAATATATAGTGTGATGAGTGATGAATTAACAAGTATGAACTATATATTATATATGATGATAGCTAGATACCTTTAAGAAGTTAAAGGAGACTACGTAGAGGAATTTGAGGATGAGACGCAACGAATTTGAAAGGAAACCAGACATGAATCTCCCCGTTAGAAACATCCCAGCCCATGTTTTCATATGAATATTTGCAGAAATTGGTATGCCATAATCGTATTAGCGCGTAGTAACAGCGGTCTGCCCTGTGCTCACGCTGTACCACGGCCTCAATGATGAATTCCGTCGGCTCTCGATTGACTTTGACGGTGACGTTTTGTCGAGTGGCCCCTGCAGCTTCCACAAAAAAATGGAGGACGGAGCCAATGTAGGTGTATTTGCACACTGGCTTCACGGGAACACTGCCATCCTCAACAGTAGCAGGTAGGCACGGAGTAAAATTATTCATATTCATCGCTTTTGGAATCTGGAATAGTTCAAGAAATATATATATATATATATATATGAGATATTAGATATTTGATTTTGTGTTGTGCTGTGACCTGTGAGTGAGAGAATGAGAGAATATGGGAAGAGGTCTATGTAGGAGTGTGAGTGAGAGAGGGAATTGAATTATCCAAGAGGTGAGCTCTGATTGGCTGATGCAACAAGCACGCGGATTGTTTGGGGATATTTGAATTTGGAGCGTTGGATTTTACATTAAGGACGGTTGAGATTTCAGAATGGTTTTGGCGAATTATAGTGTGGGATAGAGGGGTTTGTTAGTTTTGGCGGTTTGGGAATGAATAGTTAGTTTGTTACAGAGTAATGCCGAGAGCTGAGCTTTGATTGGTTGATATTACCAGCACGCGGATTGTTCGGGGAAATTTTGATTATCGGCCGTTATATTTTGCATTAAGGACGGTTGAGATTTGAGAATGGTTTAGGCGGGAGAGGATGGAATGGAACGGAGGAGTTTGTTAGTTTGACGAGTTGGATAGAGAGGAAGGCGAAGAGGTAGAAGTAGAAGGGTACAGTTTCCAGCTTTGGCTTTGGTGTTGGCCTTTTCAGGTGTTTTTATGGGTTTAGGATCTGTTTGTTTTGGGTGTAAATGGTTTCAGGAAATCATTTTCCGTAAAATAGGCTGTTTGGTTGGTTTTAAAAATAGAATTTTCCGCAAATCATTTTCATTTGACTGTAAAAATGAAGCTTTGACCACTAAAATTCATTTCCGTTCCTATTTTTACTTCAAATGGTTTCTGGAGAGAGAGAGAGAGAGAGAGAGAGGAAGAAAAGGGAGCCCAGATCACGCCTTCGATGTCACCGGCGAACCCCGAGCTCCAGTCCGATGATCGCACGCACTAGATTGCCTTCGATCTCACTGCCGCTCGATCTCGCCTCCGCCGTGCGATCTCGCCTTCGACCTACCAGCCTTCGACTTCGCCAGAAACCCACAAACCGATCTCTCTCTCTCTGTGATTTTGATTTTTGTGTGATTTTGATTTTTGTTGTTGTTGTGGTGGTGTGGTGGTGGTGTTTTGGTGGTTGTGGCTTTTGATTGCTGGAGTTTGCTGCCGTGGGTTGAATTGGAGTTTCGGTGGTGTGTGGTGTTGGGATTTGGCTGTAATTTGATCTGTGGATTGGGATTTGGTTGTGATTTTGAAATTTTTTGTAATAAAATTTGTTTGGATGCTGAGAAAGTAGCTGAGAAAATGTGAAAAATTTGTAGGAAAATAGCATTTTCAGAATAGAACAAAACACATGAAAATATTTTCTACAACAATTTTCATAATGCAACCAAACACTTGAAAATATTTTCTTTTCCCGAAAATAGCATTTCCGGAAAATATTTATTTTTCGGAAAATATTTTACGAGAACCAAACACAGCCTTAGTTTCCTTGTGAATTTACCATGAAGTCTTGATTTTGATGCTAGAGGGTGGGGGAGTTTGTGGATATTTTAGGTACTTACTGCATAATATATGCTTCTTCTTCTTCTTTTTTTATTTTTTTTTATTTTTTATAGGAATTAGGAATAATATATGCACTTAAATATTCAGATTTTTTATTCTCAAAAAAAAAAAAAAATTCAGATTTTGTAAACAAATGTTACTGAAAATTGAAAAGCCAATATCCGGAGTGAAATAGCGTTTATTAATTAGCAAACGGATACCCACGTTGACCATCTGATATGGCATTGTAAATGAAAATTTTCCACGTAAAATGCCACATCAGACCATCTACATGAACACCCATTTGATTATAATATAAGTTCACTAAACTTGATTTTTTCTAAGAACTCAATTTTAGCAAAATCGATTTTCAAAAGAGACTACATAATTAAATAACTTTGAGCATATGATTTTTAGTATTTTTTTTTGCAAAAATAAATATTTGGCAAAAAAAAATTCCATAAAATGGAGGATTGTGAACTCAAAAATTCTAGGATCACATAACAAATCACAATTTTTACCATAACTGTTCATGTGGTAGATTATGAGTGGTGTGTCTATTTAAAATTGACAGGCAGTCATTCACAATCTGCCATGTAGGATAATTGTGGCAAAAATTATGACTTTTTATATGACATTAGAATTAGTCTTGTGAACTTTGCTTGGATTAGAGAGGCCACTACATTAGCCTCAATACTCTATATCCATTCCATTTAAATATTACTTTTCCTCTTGATTTTTTTTTTCTTTCCTAATTTGGCTTGGGAACAATATTACAAACACAACCATTCCCACACTCATTCACAATTTCCTGACTTGTACGATTGTGAGTGATTTACGAAAAGTGGTGGATCTCAATAGTCAATAATGAGCAAAAATATATCCACCACAAAATTGCACAAGTCAACAAGTTATAAAATTAGGTGCTTTTTTTTTTTTTTTTGATAAAATAAAATTGGGTGTTTGATTAGATGTGTTTGTAGATTTATTCTTTTGACTTGATATCATGTCAAGATCAAATGAGAATGTATATATATAAGAGACTTGTGGTCCTCAAACCTACTTGGGCTGTTGTACCGTGCAAAGGATTAGGGCCCCAATTTATTTATTTGTGGGCTTTCTAGCAATCCTATAGGTAGAGCTCCAAGCATTAACAAGATAATGCAGGCTATATCTGTCCAGAGAACTCTTTCTGACCTACAAACGTCAACCTATTGCTGTTCTTCCCCCTCTTTATTTACTCACACTCCCTTCCCTTTGCGTGTATTTCCTCACTTCCTTATGTCTTTCCCCTTTTCCCAGTGTTTTCTCTTTTTTCCTTGTGTTTTCCCTTTGTCTCCCTAGTGTTTTTTCAACCAACCCCTCTTGTTTGCCTTCTCACCCCTTATATAGTCTCTCATTAGTGGGGCAATCATCATTATTATTTCACCAATTCATTTGTATTTCCACTTTTGTCAGAATCCCAAGGAATCATTATGCCTTCTAAGAATTCTTTGGAAACTTGTTCTAGATGCCAAATAGTGTTTGGTAGCAAGTTTCCCAAAGGCACTAGCAATACTCGCTTATCGACCTGAATTTGACCATCCTCTCATTAGCCTCCCTCTGGCTTGTTAGTCGGTATTGGGCCTAACCTAGTCCAGACACAATAGGGTTCCCCCAAACGCTAATCCTTAGACCCTTGCACGTTTATCAGTGGACTGGACCTATCCCTACAGTGTTAGGCCTTGGTTACATGGGCCGTTCTTGGTCACCAAGGCTCAAGCCCCTACAAGACTCATGGGAATGACATGAGGGCATATGGCTAACTATAAACTTGTGCAAAAGTATTTTAACTTAATTGAATTCAATACTTTCATTGGCAATAGAGTTTGTTTTTGGTTTTTTTTTTTTTTTTTTTTTGTAAGCATCAATGAAATTGTCAAATCAATTTTTTAATTTCATGTTTCTTTTTTTCTTTAGACATCAACGTTTTCATATTTTAATTATAATATGATTTTTTTTACATATTAATATTTTTCTACGATTTAAATGATTGCGTCTTATTGTAATACACAATATGTATGTACATTAAATTTTAAATTAAAAAAAATACAATAAAATTATTTCAAATAATACTAAATATATATGAGATGATAAATACTTTTTATTTTTACTATACTAAACCTCATCTCATTCATTCACTTGTAATATATTTTCCTTAAAAACATGGCTAAATTTTTTAAAAGAAAATCTTAAATACATTATTTTTTATAGGTTAAATATATTATCATGTGCTCAATTAGTTACTAACATCTCATGAAATTATATTAAAATAAAATTAATACGCTAATAAATTGGAATTCGCATTGGAAATTGGCATGTACCGTGCTATATATATATGCTTGAAGGGGATTCAGCTATTGAGCTTCAAGGTCCTACGCACTCCCTATCCAGCTTCAGTCACTTAATCCAGGACTCCAAGTTCATGGCTTCTAATTTTCATTGCCTTAGTTTCTCCCATATTTTTAGAATATATATATATATATATATATATTTTTTTTTTCAAATCCTAAACTGAATAAAAACATGTGTGTATTTCGCACCATATATATTCCATTCCGTATATTATTAACCGTGCTTGGAACTGCAAATAAAAATGATAAAATTTTTATTTTAGTGTGCTCTTTCTCCTGCCCCTTTTTCATGTAATATATGCAGTGATAAAGAATTTTTTTTAAAGATAAATAATAAGTTTTATTGATGAAAAATAATGCAACAAGTAGTCAAGTACATAGGCCTAGCTAGTACATTACCAACCACATACGATGATTTAGTCCACCTTCAGCTACCACCACATTAATTAATGAAAATTAAACCATATCAGAAGTTTTACAAGACCAACACCATGGTATTGCAATTTAGATACCAAGCATATAAAACAATCATGAATATCCTTCTATATATGCATATGTAAGACTCGACAGGGGTACAGTAGACTGCAAAGGCCATATAGTAAATTATATTTACAATAATTTGTTTCTTTGAACCAGTTTTAGCCTATAGGCTCAAAGGCAATATAGCAGATTGCATTGACCTCTCAAAACCCTACAATGTATTCAACAAGATCCAACAGGGTTCTACAAATAGGATTCAGAACTAACTTCACATGAGATAAATTGCTCAAAGTACATTTACATCATCTAATAAGAGCTCAATCATAAACATCTAACGCTTATTCATTCATTCATTTATCCAGCATTCTTACAAAGAGTAATTGGACTAAGCCAAAAAGAAAAAAAATTTACATTCTTATTTCATTGTTTTTCATTTTCTTTTCTAAAAATATATATGAACTGTAGAGAGGGAGAGTTGTTTCGTGATCTTGCATGTACAGATGTTGCAAGTGATGGATGCCCTTGAAAATTCAAATCATGAATTAATAGTATGAACTATGATGATATAAAAGGAAACCAGGCATGAATCTCCCCGTCAGAAACATCCCAGCCCGCATTTTCAAGTAAGTAGTCATGGCTATCCATTCTTATTCGAGCGTAGTATGCGCGGTTTACCCTGTGCTCACGCTGTACCACGGCCTCAATGATCAATTCCATCGGCTCTCGATTGATGTTGACAGTGACGTTTTGTTTAGTGACCCCTGCAGCTTCCACAAAATAATGGACTACTTCACCGATGTAGAGGTGTCTGCACACTGGCGTCACAGCAACAGTGGCATCCTGATCAGCAGCAGCAGGTAGACACTGTGTATATTGTTGCGCATGCGCACCGTTATTCACATTCATTGCTTTTGGAATTTCGAATTATTCAAGAAATATGAGATTTTTGGTTTTGTGTTGTGACTGTGTGATCAAGTGTGAGAATGAGAGAAAAATATAGGAAGGGGTTTTTATATATATATATATAGGAGTGTGAGTGACTGAGAGGGAATTGAATTATCCGAAGGGTGAGCGCTGATTGGTTGATGTAAAAAGCACGCGGATCGTTTGGAGGATATTTGAATTAGGGGCGTTGGATTTTGGATTAAGGACGGTTGAGATTTGAGATTGGTTTTGGCGGGTTTGTTAGTTTTGATGATTTGGGGATGCGTTGTTAGTTACAGAGAAATGCCAAAAGGTTGAGTTTGTTAATGGCCGTTGTATAGTTTTCCTAGTGAATTTACCATGAGGTCCCTGGCTTTGAACAGATGAGGTAGGGGAGTTTATGGGTACTTTAGGTACTTTGCGCATATGCTTTGCCTAAAAGGAGCTAAGCATTGGAAGATTGTGGACTGAAATTCCAAGAGCAACAAACTAAAAAGTTTTCTCACCCAAGTAGGAGCTTCTCTCTCTCACACACCCGTGTGGGTTCTTCCTCCACCTCTG
This sequence comes from Quercus ilex subsp. ballota, assembly GCA_032727855.1. Classification (NCBI taxonomy): domain Eukaryota; kingdom Viridiplantae; phylum Streptophyta; class Magnoliopsida; order Fagales; family Fagaceae; genus Quercus; species Quercus ilex. Next base: position 33,087,227 of record CM064909.1, read on the forward strand.
TGTGGCCTTCTCCACCATCTCTGGGTGGGTTTTCTCCACCTCCGTGTGGCCATTCTCCACCATCTACGTGTGTGTCTTCTCTATCCACTCTTTTGTGGGTACTTTACTAATTTTCTGAAAATCCCTAAATCTAATCCCAAAAACTCAGTTACATATCAACCATCTACCATCCCATATCTTTCTCAATTAGCCTTTATTTGTCAGCTGGCCTTGGTGCGGGCATCACCGGTGAATGAACTCAATCATCGGATTCAGATAGGAAGTGGGCCGCCTTCTGATCAACCCATTTTTCCGGATTTCTGCTTAGAGCTTATCTCTCTCGCCGATTGAGTGAAGTTTCTCTGGAGAGTGGGTCTTCTTGATCTGGGTGGGTATTGATCTGTTGTTGATCGTTCTTTCGGTGGCTTTTTTGTCAGTTGCAGTTGCTGTGTGATACTGTGAGGCGATTCTCCGGCATATAAGGGAAATTCTGAATTGACGTGAGTAGTCTTTTATGATTTGTATTTCGTTATTGCTTTTTAAGGGTCTAACTTTGGGATTTTCCCCTTGTATTTGGTTCTGTTTGATGTTCTGTTTGTTTCTCTGGGTGTTTTTACTCCTTGTTGGATATGCTTTGTATAGAGTAAGGTATGGAAAAATTACTAAGGTCACATCGCTGGGAGCAATGAATTCCCTTAGCTGGAACTGTCGGGGGCTTGGGAACCCCCGGTCAGTTAAAGCGTTGCATGACATTGTGCAATGTTGGAAGCCCAAGATTATCTTCATCATGGAGACAAAATTGAAAGTTAAGCGTATGGAGAAAATAAAAAATAGAGTCGGTTTTGCAAATGGACTCATTGTTCCCTGTCAAGGCCGAAGTGGTGGTGTTGCTTTACTCTGGACACGTGAAATTAATCTGGAAATCAAAAGCTTCTCTGGGAACCACATTGATGCCATTGTTTGGGAGGCTGATAACAACTCTATGTGGAGGATCACTGGCTTTTATGGCCACCCGCAGACACACAGAAGGTATGAATCTTGGCGCCTTCTCGCTTTTTTACATAGTCAGTTCCAACTCCCATGGCTATGCCTGGGAGATTTTAATGAGATATTGTCAATGAATGAAAAGGCAGGAGGATCTACCCGTTCACAGCAGCAAATGGATGGGTTTAGAAATGTTGTGGATTTTTGTGGTTTCTCAGACTTAGGCTATTGTGGAACTAATTTTACTTGGTGCAACATGCAAGAGGGTGAGAATAGAATTCAACTGAGGCTTGACAGAGCATTAGCCACCCCCGAGTGGACTGAGAAATTCGAAGGGATGAGAGTCTATCACCTTGTGGACTCCACCTCTGATCACTGCGCACTGCTTCTCACTGCTACTCCGCCTCATCGATCATCGCATGCCAAACGTTTCCACTTCGAAGCCCTTTGGACAAAAAATGAGAACTGCAGAGAAATCATTGAATCTTCTTGAGGGATGGGGATTGATTTGAGCACACCAGAAGGCATTATGGAGAACTTAAAGCTCTATGCCTCAGAATTATCCAGCTGGAGCTCCTCTGTGTATGGTCATATTCCTAAGAAAATTCAGTCCAAACGAAATGCCTTGAGTACCCTCACGCAACATGATAAAAATGGTGAGCTGGGTTCTAAAATCAAAATTTTACGAAGGAAGTTAAATGAACTTCTTGATATGGAGGAGCTGTATTGGGGTTAAAAAGCTAAAGCACATTGGCTCAAAGAGGGTGACAAAAACACAAAATTTTTCCATGCACATGCTTCGGAAAGGCGAAAGCAAAACACAATCATGTGGATTTTGGATGAACACAACAGATGGTGTGTGGAGAAGGAACATATGGCTCAAGCTGCCGTTACTTATTTCGAAAACATTTATACCATTGCCTACCCCACTCGGGTTGAAGATGTAGTGGCGACCATTCCCACCAGGGTGTCAGAAGATATGAATGAAAGCTTAACCCGTGTATTCACTAGAGAGGAAGTTGCCACTGCCCTCAAGCAAATGCACCCCAACCAAAGCACCTGGACTCGACGGTATGTCTGCTATTTTTTATCAAAAATACTGGAACATTGTGGGAAATAGTGTAACTAACATGGTCTTAAATGTTCTCAACAACAATCTGCCCATAACCGAAATCAATAAAACCAACATTTCTCTAATCCCAAAAAAGAACAACCCCACAAAAATGACTGAATTCCGGCCTATAAGCTTATGCAACGTAATCTACAAACTCATTTCCAAAACCCTTGCCAACAGACTCAAAACCCTTCTCCCCCTCATCATCTCAGAGAACCAAAGTGCATTCACCTCGGATCGCCATATCACAGACAATGTGCTGGTGGCCTTTGAACTTATGCACTTCCTAAATCACAAAACGGCTGGTAAGAAGGGCTTTATGGCAATCAAGCTTGATATGAGCAAGGCTTTTGATAGGGTCGAATGGTGTTTCATTAAGCGGGTCATGGAAAAATTGGGTTTCTATTCTAGATGGGTGAATCTCATCATGCAGTGCATCACTTCAATCTCCTATTCAATCCTCATAAATGGGGCTGCCTTCGGAAACATCATTTTGTCTAGAGGTCTTCGACAGGGAGACCCTCTCTCTCCCAGTCTCTTTCTACTTTGTGCCGAGGGTCTTTCGGCTATTATCCATGAGGCTGTTAGGAACCACCTTCTCACAGGCATCTCCATTTGCAGAGGCAGTCTTAGTGTCACCCACCTTTTCTTTGTTGATGACAGCATCCTCTTCTGTAAGGCAAAACCTGAAGAGTGCCAAGAGCTCAAACAAATTCTTCAGAAATATGAGGATGCCTCGGGCTAGAAAATAAACACCGACAAATCCTCGATATTTTTTAGCCCAAACACTCACCAGAATACAAAGGATGCAATCTTTTCCATTTTAGGGCCAATGAGTGACTCAAGACACATCAAGTATCTTGGACTTCTATCCTTCATTGGGAGATCAAAAAAGCAGGTCTTCTCTACTCTTAAGGAGCGTGTGGGACAAAAGCTTGCCGGTTGGAAGGGCAAGCTTCTTTCTATAGGGGGCAAGGAAATTCTTATTAAGGCGGTTGCCCAAGCAATTCCCACCTACACCATGAGCTGTTTTCAGCTTCCACAAGGCCTATGTGAAGATCTTCAGAGCATGATGAGGAGTTTTTGGTGGGGCCAAAAGCACCAAGAAGCAAAGATGGCATGGGTTGGTTGGAAACAAATGTGCTACCCGAAGTCAAGGGGGGGTATGGGCTTCCGGAATCTACAGGCTTTCAACCTTGCTATGTTGGCGAAGCAAGCTTGGAGGATTCTTGAAAATCCAAGCTCCCTTATTGCCCGAGTCCTCAAGGCAAGATATTTCCCCACCGGTGACATCCTTAGTGCAACACTTGGCTCCTCCCCATCCTACTCTTGGAGGAGCATTTTCAATAGCCTTAAGGTTATTAGAAAGGGTACCCGGTGGCAGGTGGGCAATGGAAAACAAATTCACATATGGGATGACAAATGGCTTCCTACCCCATCCACACACAAAGTTATCTCCCCTCCCATTAACTTCCCAATCTACCCAATGGTGTCCCCTTTCTCATTGATCCAACCACAAAATGGTGGAGAGCTGAAATGGTTAGAGCTGCCTTCCTTCCCTTTGAAGCTGATGCAATTCTAAAAATACCCTTCAGCCACGGTCTTCTTGATGACAAACTGATCTGGATGGGCAACAACTGGGGCGAGTTCACTGTAAAAAGTGCTTACCATATTGCCCACTGCTTGGTTGAAGCAAAGGAAGAAGTGGAAAGTTCCAAAGGGGACCCATTCAAGCCTCTCTAGAAGAACCTGTGGCGCCTCAAACTTCTTGCCAAGGTTAAAATCTTTGCTTAGAGGGCTTGTGTCAACGGGTTGCCAACTATGGAAAAGGTTTGCACTCGAGGCATCACTACTAGTAATGAATGTCCAATTTGTGGTAAGGAATTATAAACCACTCATCATGCTTTGCTCCATTGCGAATTTGCTAATTTGGTTTGGAATTGTTGGTCTGATATGCCACAAATGATCCAAAGAAATAAATGTACATTCCATGATTCGGCCATGTACATCTTAGTCCACAAACCTTCCTGTGATTTGGAGCTGTTCCTCATGATTGCATGGGCAATTTGGTTCAACAGAAATAAAGTTACCCATGATGACAAGTATTCTTCTCCCTCCCAGGTATGGCAGATGGCTAAAAACTCAATTGAGAAATTAAATGACGCGGCAACTATAGACTTTTTCACGCCTAGCCCCTCTCACAATTACTGCTAGTCTCCTCCTCCACCCGGTGTCTTCAAAATCAATGTTGATGGGTCCTCATCTGATCTTGAGGAGTTCTCCAGCATTTGAGTCATTATTAGAGACTGCAAAGGCCAAACAGTTGCTGCCTTTTGCAAGCCCCTTCAGTCCCACTACATGGCTGAGCTGGTGGAGGTGTTAGCAATGGAGCAAGGTATCTTGCTTGCTCAAGAGTTATAGCTCTCTCGGGTTATATTTGAAAGTGACGCTCTCACAGTGATCAATGCCATCAATGACTCTGCCTTTGGAACCCCTTATGGGCACATCATCCAGGACATCTATCATGCTCAAACATCCTTTGTTTTCTGCTCCTTCAGGCACCTCAATCGGGCCTTTAACTTTGCAGCCCACGAGCTTGCCTAATTTGCCCGTAGGAATAGATCTGTCCATTTGTGGAAAGGGGTTACCCCTTCTTTTTTAGAACCACTTGTACAAGCTGATATGCTGCACTAACCTGCTTGGCAGGTTTTTCTATTGTATTTCCTTTTTAATTGCAATGCAATTTAATTTCCCCTTCAAAAAAAAAAAAAACACCGGCCAAAAAAGATGGGATTGGCTTAGGTGAAAGACAATACGCAGATTTAGGAAACTATGCTTATTATACAATATGTACACTTTTTTCTTTTTCTTTTTTTTGTTGAATATACCATATGTACACTTTTTTTTTCTTTTTCTTTTTGCTGAGTATACCATATTTACATGTGATTTTTTTTTTTATTATTTATTGAAAAAACCCTATGTTTATCGTATGAAAACTACATTATGTTTTCTGTAATTAAATATATAAATTATATATATATATATATATATAAACATTTTTCAATATGACTTAAAGATAGAGCATCACCTTGACATGGTAGCCGTCATCTATTTGAGCCAAATTATCCCTAAACCTACTTTGAGTTTTTTCTATTTTGACTTCCTCTCCTGCCATGATCAAATGAGAATGAATATATGAGACTCATAGAATTGGCGTAACTATAATTTTGTGAGCTTGAGTTTATTGCTAAACAGGATTATATGTTTAAGTTTGGTTCATTTTCTTGTCAAACAAGCTCGAGCTTGTTTATGAACTAGTTGATTAATTTATTCATTTCCTATATATAGTAATAAAACCATGACTAAATTTTCCACCACTTCACAAATCTATGAATTGTAATTACAAATAGATTTTAAATCATCAATAAACTGTAAAAGAATAATCTAATATTATACTAACCTATACAAAATAATACAATCCAATATAAAGTCTATACAAGTAAATTTTTAGACAAGTATACCTATAAAATATAATATTATACATAGTTAAATCAAGTCTTATGTTCACGAGTTTATTCATGAACACATTATCATACAGATTCTTCTATATATATGCATAAGACCCAACAGGGGTACAGTAGACTGCAAAAGCCATATAGCAGATTGCATAGACAAGAAATTGTTTCTTTGAACCGGTTTTAGCCTCGAGGCTCAAAGGCGATAAAGCAGATTGCATTGAAATTTCAGAACCCTATAATGTATTCAACAACACTCAACAGGGATCTTCAAATAGGTACAAGACTCACTCTCCAATTCCCTAATACGGTATCTAAGATAATAGACATTGGCACCGGGCATGCTATCCAAATTCATACAACGCAGCTTTAGGTACAAAATATATAGTAGCAAGAATGGCCGCCCTTTCAAACTCAACAGTTTAAAAAAAATCTGAGTGCCATATTTGATTAATTTTGAAACTAAATACACATATGCAAGCAACCGCTGTATTCAATAACCAACACTCATTCATTTATTCAGCTTTCTTGCAGAGAGAAAATGGAAAGCACGAAAAAAAAAAAAAAATCCACATATGTAGTTAATTGTTGTGACATAAAATGTAGAGTTGATTCCTTTTATTCTGCTTAGATGAGATGACAGTGACACCCGGCTCATATTGCGCGATCAATGCTAGCTCCGGAGAATTTAAAGCCTCAATATGGGAAACCAGATATGAATCTCCCCATCAAAAACAGTCCAGCCTATCTGTTCAAGTCTGTACAATCAAAATACACTGGCCAGTTAACCATTTCATCTCTCATTCTTTTATTAATACTAGAATTGAGAGAAAATAAAGGGATTAGAGAAGAATAGGTTTAAGAACAGACTAAATTCTCATTGCATGCCTCTTACAATCCTTGGACACAACTAACTACACTCACTGCCAGCTTGACTTAAATTGCCATCCCTACTGTTAAGCACATGGCTTCTAACTAATCAACAATTAAGCACATGACAAAATCAATTAATAAGCACGTGACTCCAACCTTCAATTACAAAAATGATAGAAAACTTTACTAATAAACTGGTACTGTCTGGAACCAAGTGTTGATGCTGCACTGCTGTTGTTACTGGTGCTGCATATTCTCCTCATGATGCACTATCTGGATCGCATTAAGTCAAGCTGCTGTGCCTAACATGGAGAACAGTCAGCACCTAAGCTTTCTTGGATGGCACTAAGAGAGATAGTATGTACTAAAAACAGAGAAAGAAACTACTCCAATTTGAAGACACATATGTAGTCAATATCTTATACATAAAATGGCATTCCTTTTAACCAGTCTAAAACGTGAGCAAGATTAGTGAATCAAAGACAAACTGCCCAGCAACCTAAAAAGAAAAAGAAACTTACATGGAAAAATGCTTGTCCTCTGCGAGAGCAACACTGAATTTTGATTAATTATTGTGATTATTAACCTTGCTCATGTATAGTTCCACACACATTGAAATCGCACAACAAAAATGCCAATTAAGACCTACAAACTTATTAACTGAACTTATTTAGTTAACATTGAAGGGTGTAAACCTCATAACCATACATCAAAAATTTTTTTTTTTTCCAAAGACATTTGACCCATATTAGAAATATGTGGGAGTTTCCCTAAATCAGTAAATTGCAGTATTTATATTCAAAGCACATCAGCCATACATTTGCAAGTGTGGATTGGTACTATTTGCTACTTTGAAAATGAATCTTCCTAAATCTTCAAAGACATTTATGTATTAATTGCATCAATACCTTAGAGATAAATCTTCAAAATGATAACAATGATGGATACCTTTAATTACAGATATATTGCGGAACTTGAAACGTGTTTGTGATTAGTTGGAAAGGAAACCAGATATGGACGAGGCCATTGGAAACACTCCTGCCAAAGTTTGTGGTCACGAAATAATGGAGCGGCATCAGAAGTAGCTCCGGTCTCCCCTGTTGGGACGATGTACGACTGTGTCGACGGTCAGTTCATACGGCGCTACATTGGTGATGGTGACAGTGGTGTTTACAGGAGTGGCCCCTGCAGCTTCAATGTAAATATGGAGGACTTCACCTATGTAGTTGTAGGTGCACACTGGGGTAACGGGACCAGTGTCTTCTTCGTGAGGCAGGCACGCTGTGTACACCCTTTCATTCACACCAGCCATTGCTCTGCTTTTGGAATTCAAGAAAAGGAATCTGAGAAAATTGGAATTTTTTGTGTTTGTGTTGTGACTGTGAGAAAAATGAGAGAACATGGGAAGGGGTATATATACGAGAGGGAAAGGAATGCCAAGAGCTGAGCAGATATATTTCGTTTCTTGCACCGTAAGCACTTATCAGGTGTAGGGAATGTGGCAAAATTCAATCCAACAAACTACCTACTTTCTTTAGCAGCCCTTTGTTTGATTCTTTGATTCGAGTTATTGAGATGTTTCTTGTTGCTAACAAAGTTAAATGCTGTGCAAGCTAAGATTGCAGAATGTCAAAGGCAAATATATTAGAGGCAGGAGAAATGGTTGAAGAAGCAAAGCGCTCTCTAGGGCTAGATGTGGATGGAATTAAAGATGGAGATGCTTTTCTGGAGAAAGAAAGCGAAGAAATTGACGGAAACGAGGAGAGAGTGGAGTCCATAAAAGCAGTTTTTATTTCTCTGCCCTTGTTGGCACCCTTGCAGGGTTGCCTATCTCCTTCACCCAGGAAACAGGCAGTACTCAACTCATACTTCCTCTTACAATTAACTTGATCAGCTGCGCATTGTTTGGAGTAACCTTTCGGTTCACAATAAGAAGGGACTTGGACAATATCCAGCTTAAGACAGGGACATCTGCAGCATTTGGATTTGTTAAAGGTATGAATATACTTTTATGTACAAGGAACTTGCATGATTTTTTAAAACTTGGTACTCTAGAGTTTAGACAATGTGTAGTTCAGGTTCCGATTTAAAAAAAGAATTCACAATGCAGGTCTTGCCATGCTGGGCAGCGGACCACCTTTGGAACTAAATACATGCTTTTGATGGAGCTGTATATGTGTCTGAGTATCTTTTCCTTTTTGTTTTTGCTGCTTTTGGTCTAGATTATTGTTTTAAGACGAAGCTACTTAGTCCTTTTCCTATCAAAAATCAATTTAAAGGTAATGTCCATTTATGCTACCATAGCATTGCTAGTACCATATTTTGAAGATGGTTATACAATTGCCATATCAAACTTAAAAGCTACTGTGTGTAATATATGCGAAATTCATGTCTTGTAAAATGTGGCACCCATTCAGAATTCGTTGTAGTTGTGCTTTGATTGTTGATGAGTTCTGTTTTCTCCATTTCAACCAAATATCTCACAAGTTGTATCCTAATTGATACAATGATCTATAATTACGGTTTATTGGTAGATTGAAACTTTTGTTAGATGCAGCCAAAAGGTGTTCCTCCCTTTTCCGGTTTTCCCTCCCCTAGGATCAATAGCTAAAAAAGAAAATGTAGATAGTAAAGAATGCCTTGTGGAGTATGTGTTTTGATGCATCAGGCAAAGGAGGACTGAACAGTGAGTGACTTCAACCAACTCAGAAGCTACCATCTACAGTGAATACCAAACCAAGCTGAACTTCATAACAAGCCAATGGCATACATAGGTTACTTGGAATGAAGCAAATAGTATGTCCCGGATTGATGTTGCCCAAATTCTAGCAGTGTATTAAGGTAAAATAATAAGTCATTTCCACAATCATGAACCGTCCATTTTTATTGAAGCAAAACCTCGGAAATCTTTTTGACTTAAAACAAGTGAACCTAGGCTGGAATCCACTTCCAATGTTTGGAAATGGAATGTTTTGGGGGTCTAGAATCAAAATAACTTCAGGATTTATAAACCAAATGAGTAAATTTAATTCTGATTACATTGTTCGGAAAAATTCTTTGATAGTGACATTCCATCAACTCCCACTACCTCACGGTTCCAACATCCACTTTTTTTAGGAAAGCGTTTTCCCTTATCTGCTAGCATCATTTTATCACATATCTATGGGGGTAATGTGAGCATGTACTTCTGGGTGTCAAATTGGAAACACCTTCTTTGACTCCTCAGCCTTAACCATACATGGGGATCTGGGGGTACTGTCCTAAAAAATTCATGTAGAGCAAACCCAAAACCCCGCAGCCCTGAGGTTGGGCATAAAGTCTCACCTGAATAATTTCCACTAATAACAAGGCACTATGTCACTGATAGTAACTGGATCATCTTAGTTGAGGTCTTCACAAATGAACAGAATGTGAAAAGAAAGGAGGCGGGGTGGGAAGCACAGTATTCTGAGAAGCCTTGAAATTATAATTAAAAAAAATCAAGTCATTGTGGAATGCAAAAACTTGATCAGACCTATCAACTTAGTAAGGTGTGTTTAAGCACCTTACAACTCAGAAACAAAAACAATGACTCCTCAAAAACAGTATTCTTAAGAAATGCAAACGGTTGAATATGTAGCAAATACAGATTAAAAGAAAATATATTCTGCTAAATGCATCATGACCACAAGTAAACCAAAATTTCAAAATAAACAACGTGAACTAATGTTTATGAGTATTACATTTTTCTACTGGAAGGCAATTTCTTTACAGAGTTGCACTGCATCTTTAAGCTACAAAATTAACCACAGCCATCAGACAAGCCTACCTCGACAAGTGAGAGTATGAAATTTGAATCCCAGCATTATGATCGCTAACTAAAGGGCTTTTACAGGATTACATGATTCCAAAGAAGTGGCAAGTCAGCGAATGGTATAGAAAACAAGTGGAGTTTTCAGCATTGCAAACCAAACAGCAAGGAATGATTACCTCCTAGTTGTAAAATCAAAACTGAAACTTGGCTTATATAATGAAGTAGACATGTGGAACTAGTGCCTAATTATCAAATGGGTGGATCTCATCTAGACTTTTGGCTTATATAATGACTTGGTCATCGATTTTTATGCAGGGGATGTGAGGAATACCAAAATTACATGAACAATTAACCATATCAAAAGATACCAATGGCAGATTAAGAATTTCAATGCCTTTCCTTTCCTTTCAAAGTAATGTTCGTTTTGACATTCCAATGGACTACTAAATTTAAAAGGAAAAAAAATCAAATTTCCATTCTAAGAGAACTAAAGCCATAACTAGCTGCTATTCATTTCAATTGATACATATCCTTAAAATCAAATTGAAAATTGATATTGTGCTTAACATAAATGAGATTTGATAATTCCAAAGAACTAATGCTCGTATAACTTACCAACAAAAAATATACCAGTCACGATGATCCCTAAACATTATAAACTACCTTTGATTACGTTGGTATGTTGCTAAAGGCAAAGCCAGCAAAGAGACAATAATATTGTTCTAGGTTCAATGATCTATGATCTATCCCAGCTATTTCGAACAGAGGAATATATTTTTACTCATTGTGAGTGTCTTAAGCCGGCATTTGAACCAACTAAATTCTATTGGTTTAGAGACAATATTATTGTATCTTCTTATTAAGCAGTCAAAGCCATCAAAGAGACAACATTATTCCAAATTCAAAATAAACAACAAAAAACATAGCCAAATTCATCACACCCATTAAAATATAAACTGATTTTATATAACCAAGTACTTTGATTAAGGTTTCCAAAGAAACTTTACATAGTATGATATGTGATAACCCTACATATAGCTATAATTAAAACTCTAGGCATCGAAGTTTCACGGGTTCTTCTGAACTAAATGGTAAGTTGACTAGAATGAGAGAACCACTAACACCCAATTTGAACTTTTCTCGGTCGTAAAATCCAGAAGGAACCGGAATGGCCATTGGAAATTGATCGCCACCACCATCTGCCACTCCGTTCACATAGCACAGGCCGGTGGAAAAATCCATTTGGGCCCTCACATCTCGAAGGTTGGTTCCAGCAGTGTTGATCCATATCTTCTGAGCTCCTTTTGTACGTTCGTAGCGAACATTTGGATTTGGCTGCTGCTGTGGTTGATTGTTGTTCATTGTGCCGAGAATCAAGGGTTGGTCAATGAATTTGAAAGGAAACCAGACATGAATCTCCCCGCTAGAAACATCCCAGCCCATGTTTTCATATGAATATTTGTGGAAATTGGTATGCAATAATCGAATTCGCGCGTAGTAACGGCGGTCTGCCCTGTGCTGACGCTGTACCGCGGCCTCAATGATGAATTCCATCGGCTCTCGATTGACTTTGATGGTGACGTTTTGTTGAGTGGCCCCTGCAGCTTCCACAAAAAAATGGAGGACGGAGCCAATGTAGGTGTATGTGCACACTGGCTTCACGGGAACACTGCCATCCTCAACAGTAGTAGCAGGTAGGCACGGAGTAAAATCATTCATATTCATTGCTCTTGGAACCTGGAATAGTTCAAGAAATATATATATGAGATATTTGATTTTGTGTTGTGCTGTGGCCTGTGAGTGAGAGAATGAGAGAATATGGGAAGAGGTTTATATAGGAGTGTGAGTGAGAGAGGGAATTGAATTATCCAAGAGGTGAGCCCTGATTGGTTGATGTAACAAGCACGCGGATCGTTTGGGGATATTTTTGGAGCGTTGGATTTTACATTAAGGACGGTTGAGATTTCAGAATGGTTATAGTGTGGAATGGAATGGAGGAATTTGTTAGTTTGGCGGGTTGGGTATAGAGGAAGGCGAAGAGGTCGAACTAGAAGAGTACGGGTTCTGCCTTTGGCTTTGGCCTTTCAGGTGGTTTTTCAGGTTCAGTCTCCTAGTGAATTTACCATGAAGTCTTGATTTTGATTCGAGAGGGTGGGAGAGAGTTCGTGGATATTTTAGGTATTACCTATTGCATAATATATGCTCTTAAATTTTTTTTTTTTTTGAGAAACAAATATCAGTGGAAAGTGAAAACTTCGGAATTATTTAGTTATGTATACTATTTTGAAACTTGAGTGTAATATGACATTGTGAGTGGGTTTGGATTGCATTACTTTTCACTCAAAGTCTTGTTGCGTTAAACGTTTTTTTTTTTTTTAGCAGCCGGACTTATTAGGGACGGAACTAGGATCAAAATTTAGGGGGGGCCAAAACCTCAATAAAAAAAATTCTTTAAAATACAAATTAGCATATATTTAATGTTAAGAAAATATCAACAAAAGAGAGGAGAAACAAAATAATCGTTTATTAATACATTTTAAATTAATAATTTAAAAATAGAATTCAACATTCTTTTAAATAACAAAAATCATCTATAGTTGATTTTGTACTAAACTTTGCAACAATCTCCCTTTCAATCCTAATTTTCTTTTGATTAATGATATATGAATTTATAAAATTTATATAATAAAATTTGTAATACTAATGACTGTACACTACACATTAGCACCAATTTATTAACACAACTATTCAATTCTATAATACCCCACATAAAATTAAACTAATTTACTAATAAACAACCAAGTAGTAAGTAGTAAGTTAAAAAAAAAATTAAATATTTTAAGTTAAATATTAATAGCCAAACACACCTGCCATCCCACCCCACACACTGATTAATGGCCACCCACGCACCCCACTCTCACTTACTACAAGTAAATTAACTTGTTTTGTAATTTGTATTCATCTATCTTTCTTCTTTTTTTCTTTGCGCATTTTTTTTTTTCTTTTCAGCAAAAATAGTCATATCTTTTTCACGAAAATTCAAATAATCAATCTTAACACTCATAAAAAAATAGCTTGGATCTAAGAAGAAAGAGTAAGAAACAACCAACACAGTAACACAAATGTTGTAGTATAGTTGTTTGCCAGTTGGGTTTTATCATTTTCATGGGCCAATTTGTAACTTATTGGGAGGAGGGGGGCCAAAAATAATTATTTTGGGCTCAATTGTAAAACTATTCATTAAATGTGTATACTATTACTATTTTTTTTTTTTTTCAATTGTGGCTTGGGGAGGGGGGGGGGCAATGGCCCCCCTCTGCCCCTTAGTAGTTCCGTCTCTGGGACTTATTGACTTTTAGGAGACAAAAAATACTGTGCGTGTACTGTGTGTGCACTGTTCATGCACTGTTCACGCAATATTTAATATTAAAAGTGGGTCCCACGATACTATTCACACATTTAAAAATTATTTTGCTACAGTGTTTTCAGCAACAATAAGTTTTTAGTAACTTTCAGCAACAATAATTGTTATCCAAATGGACCTTGTAAATGAGAAATATTCCCGCAAAACTCGAGTTTCATTAAACATAAAATATGTGTCTTTCTTCTCTTGATTTTAACTTTTCAGTGTTTGAATGAACTCAAGCTTACAAAACTCAAGTTTTATGTGAGATATTTAATTTTAAAATGCCACATCAAAATATCTACATGAGCACTCATTTGATTATAACTTGCGTTCAATACACTCGATTTTTTATTAAAAACTCAAATTTAGCAAAATCGAGTTTCAAAAGAGGCTACATTATTAAATAACTTTGGGCATAGGCTATTTAGTAATATTTTTTGCAAAAATTAAATATTTGGCAAAAACAGAAGCCTTAAATTGGAGGATTGTGAACTCAAAAATTCTAGGATCACATAAAAAATCACAATTTCTGTCATAACTGTCCACGTGGTAAATTATGAGTGGTGGGTCCATTTGAAATTAACAAGCAGTCATTTACAGTTTGTCACGTAGGATAATTATGACAAAAATTATGACTTTTTATGCGGAACTAGAATTAGCCTTGTGAACTTACCCAAATTAGTCTCAATACTCTAAATCCATTCCATTTAAATATTACTTTTACTCATGAATCTTTTTTTTTTTTTTTTTTTTTTCTAATTTGGCTTGGGAACAATATTACAAACACGACAATTCCCACACTCATTCACAATTTCCTGACAAAAAGTGGAGGATTGCTAAAGTCAGTAATGAGCAAAAAATATCCGCTCCACAATCACACAAGTTAGCAAGTTATAAAATTGGGTGTTCGATTAGATGTGTGTCTAGATTTACTCTTTTGACTTGATATCCTGTCGAGATCAAATGAGAATATATAAGAGACATGAGAGCGTATGGCTAACTATAATACTTATGCAAAAGTATTTTAACTTAATTGAATTCAATAGTTTCATTGTCAATAGAGGGTTTTTTTTTTTTTTTTTTTTTCTTTTTTTTTTTTTGTAAACATCAATGAAATTGTCAAAATCAATTTTTTAGTTCCATGAGTCTTCTTTTTTTTTTTTTTTTTTTTTTTTCTTTTTTTGAACATCAAAGTTTTCATATTTTAATTATAATATGATTTTTTTACCTATTAACATTTTTCTATATTTTGTTTATACAGGATAAAAATTTTACTCTAGCCTAATCTAAGTATATATGTATGCAAAGCTCCCTCTTGGAGACTTGAACCCCGGCTCTTGCCCCTCACGCCCTACAAGCACTTATACATATAGAGTGACCTACGCACCAAGGGTGCATGGTGGTAGAGTTGGTTATATATATGTGTGTGTGTGTGTGTGTATATTGGACTTGTATTCATAATCAATGAATTAAGAATCATAATTTCCACTTCATTAAATTCTCTCATTTCTATTACTCTGTTTTCTGCATATTGTCTTTTTTTGCATTTCTCTTCAAGTGTGCTCTTCTGCCCATTTTTCATCTTATGCAGCAGTGATGAGAATTTTTTTTTTTTTTTTAAATAATGCATCAAGTACATAGGTCTGCTAGCTCATTACCAATCACATATGATGATTTACCCCTCCTTCAACTCCCAACCGTCCACATGGCTAAAAGTTTAAGTGGGTGAATACAAGGAATAAGACATAAGATATTGTAATTAATTTTTTGTGTTTTTTATTATATTATGAATACGTTTGGATAGCGTTTGTATTTGCGGCAGCAATAAAGTTTGCATTTTTGTGTGGGTCCCGTGCATTGTTCATGGGACTCGCAAGTACTTTTTCCAACCAATTTTTCTTTAAAACTGGGTCTCATTGTACTATTCACATATTTAAAAATTATTTTGCTACAATGTTTTCAGTTTTCAATTTTCAGCAATAAGCGGTATCTAAACAGACCCTATGTGTTCATTTGAGAACAATTTATCTTTTTTTTTTTTTTTTTTTTTTGGGTGAAAGTACTATAGACAAAAAATAAAAAATAAAAATAAAGTAAAGTAAGACCTACAATAAGTAAAAAATAATTGACATTTTGAGAAAAACCATAGCATTAAGTTAATTGTATTTACTTTTTAACCAAAAACATAAAAGTGAGCTCCACAAAAAATAAACCAAAAAAATACTCCTTTATTGTGGGACCTGCAAACATATAATAGCTGTTAGGGCTGTCCAGACCCGACCTAGACCCACCAGCCCGACAAACCCACCTGATTTTCACCCGATTTCAGCCCGAACCGACCCTCTCGTTGGTCGGTGACGGGTTTTCGCGCCCAAGACCCGACGCCGGCAAGTCGAGTGGCGGGTTTTCTTCTCCAAAACCTGAGCCACCCTACCCGACCGATGTAATATACAAATCCAACAACTTCGGCAAGATCAAGCTCAGATTCAAGGAGATCCGGCAATATTCGAGGAGATCCAAGTTGATTTCGGCAAGATCTCGACCATACTTGGTGAAATCCGGTGAGATTCGAGGAGATCCAAGCTGATTTCCGGTGAGATTCAAGGAGATCCAAGCCAATTTTCGATGAGATTTGAGGAGATCCAAGCTTATTTCGCCAACTTTCGGAGCAAATGTACTGAGTTTTTGAAGATTCCGGCGACTCTCTAAACTGACTGAACACTACCGAACCTAAAATCGACTCGACTGATTGACGCCGGCGGTCAGTTTTGGGTCCCTCCACCTTCCACCTGACGCCGGCGGGTCGAGTCCAGGCTGGGTCAAAAACCGACCCGGCTCGACCCGTGGATAGCCCTAGTAGTTGTAGTGACAAAAAAAAAACTATAAACTAGCTTATAATCTAATCCCAACACTTATGTATTTATGAATATGTGATTGTGTATCATGCTCTTTTTTTCTGTGTGAAATTTTGATATGTCATATTAGGGTAAAACTTATCACACATTAGAATTACTCTGCTTGTAATATATTTTTCTTAAAAACATATATTAAAATATTATTTTATTCTCCACATCAGTTTCAATGTGCCACATGTACACGTCGACTCCACATCAGTTTCAAATTGACTACGGGTTGAAAATAACATGGACCAAATTAATGGCTACCAAAATATAAAAACCAAATTGACTGTGTTCCCAAAATATAAGAACCAAAATGATATTTTCACCTATATTTTTTCAACATCGTCACAACATGCATGCAGGGTTCCTCCCTTAATCCATATCCTACTCTTTTTGCCCTATGTGGCTACCATTTCTCTGCTCAGTTAACCATTTAGTTTGTCATCTGTAAGTTGGTCAATCCACTTCATGTTTAATTACATGCATGCCATGGTTTTAACTTTTAATACTTGGAACACTAAAAGAAACCTAAGGTTTTAAACTGTAAAGGCGACCAGCTTAAATAATAAACATGCGATAAACATCTTCAATATATAATGACTTGTAGAATCAAAAGGTTGATATTGGAATAGGCAAATGAGTCAATAAATGAGGTCATGCATACTTATTTTGCAGGTTCAGTTTACATGGGTTGTTGAAATTCTGAGTACCTTAATATTTTGGTTACCTGCATATGGCCATAAAAAAAAAGTGCCTTTTGCTTAGGGGAAGCATATATTTTTCCCCTTGTTTGTGAAGAGCTTTATAGTCCTGTTCCCTCCTCATCGCCATCAACTAAGGAAGCTTGATGTTCGTCTGAAATTCGTGCTACACATACTTGCGGAGGGGATTTAATATATATATACAGCAATCACCAAGGATGTGATTTTGGTTTGCCTCTTTACGTTACTATGGTAAATCGTAATTTGTACATTCATTCAATTACTCATCTTCTGTTTGACGCTTATTTTGGTTTGCCTCTTTTGTAGACCCACTACCTGATGCGGTACCTTGTTTTTGGCAGATGTACGTGCTTGCATTGTTGTAAATGGAGATGTGGTTAATTTTGAAATTGTGAGTTAGACTCACGATCGTCATGTTATTATTGGAGGTACAACAAGACCTTTCACACCAGGTTCAGATTGAATTTAATCTCTTGTAAACCTAGCTTGGCTTGGATTGAATTTTTAAGATCTTGTGAGCCTAGATTAGCTTAGGTGACAGCGAAAAAGGCAAAATTAGTAAATAAGCTTATTATTATACCATAATCATAATTACATATACAATTAGGTTTAGATTTTAAAAAATTGTCTGAAATAAAATTATTATGAAAAGTGTGTGTTTTTTGTAATTAGATGTATAAATTATATACTGACATTTTTTTTATATAATTCATGTTGATTTGGTAGATGTCATTCAAGCTTGATTGTTCTTGAATCTAATATATATATATATATATATATTTTTTTTTTTTTTTCTGTTTTGGCTTGAACAATATTATTGACACAACCATTCTCACACTCATTCACAATCTCCTGCTTGCACGATTATGAGTGATCAATGAAAAGTGGTAGATTGCAAAAGTTAATAATGGGCAAAAAACGTCCACTAATTGCATCAGCAAAAATCAATAAATTATGGAATTGGGTGTGCGATTAGTTGTCTCTAAATTTATACTTGCTCTCCTGCAATGATCAAATGAAAATGGAGGAGACACTCATGGGAATGACATAAGGGTGTGGGGCTGACTATAATTCTTGTACAAAAATATTTTAACTCAATTAAATTCAATACTTTCATTGGCAACAGATTTTTTATAAGCATCAATGAAATTATCAAAATTAATTTTTTAATTCCATATATATATATATATATATGTATATTAACATTATACTTTGATTGTAATATGAATTTTTTATTATTAAGTTTTTTCTACGATGTAAATGATTGCATCGTATCATACACAATATGTATGTATGTTAAATTTCAAATAAACAAAACACAATAAAAGCATTTTAAATAATAGTAATAAATATGAGATAATAAATACTTTTTATTTTTGCTATATTAAACCTCATCTCATTCATTCACTTGTAATGTATTTTGCTTAAAAACATAGCTAAATTTTTTTTATTGAAATATAATAAAAGAAATATCTTAACATATACAATTGTTCTTTTATTTGTCAAATTTTTTGTTCAAATCTGTACTATACTGTACATAATTAAAACATTTTTTTTTTCATTTATGTTTTTTATGTCATATTTTTAAAATATGTATTTTTCAAATCCTAAACCAAATAAAAATTATAAGTATTTTGTACCATATATATTCTATTCCATATATTACTAACTATGCTTGGAACTGTCAAAAAATATTGAAGCCAATATAATTATATTGTACATTCAAAATACACAGGCCAGTTAACAACTTCATCTCTGATCATTCTTTTATTAATACTAGAATTGAGAGAAAATAAAGGGATTAGAGAAGAACAGGATTAAGAACAGACTGAATTCTCATTGCCTGCCTCTTACAATCCTTGGACATAACTAACTGACTGACACTAACTGCCAGCTGGCTACACTGATCTAATCATCTAACTAACTGTTAAGCACATGGCTTCTAACTGATCAACAATTAAGCACATGATGAAATCAATTAAAAAGCACGTGACTCTAACCTTCAATTACAAAAATGACACAAAACTATACTAATAAACTGGTAGTGTATGGAACCAAGTGTTGATGCTGCACTGCTGTTGTTACTGGTGCTGCATATTCTCCTCATGATGATGCACTATCTGGATCGCATTAAGCCAAGCTGCTAGCTGTTCATAGGTGCCTAAAATGGAGAACAGTCAGCACCTAATTAAGCTTTCTTGGATGGCACCAAGAGAGATAGCATGTACTAAAATCAGTGAAAGAATCTACTCCAATTTGAAGACACATCTGTACTGTAGTCAATATTTTATACATAAAATGGCATTCCTTTTAACCACAGTCTAATATGTAATTCTTATGCATAACAGGGCAGAGCACATTCTAGTGTTTATAAAACGTGAGCAAGATTAGTAAATCAAAAGACAAACCGGCCAGAAACCTAAAAAGAAAATGACAGAAACTTACACGGGAAAATGCTTGTCCTCTGCAAGAACACTTAATGTATAGTTCCATACACATTGAAATTGCACAACAAAAATGCCAATTAAGACCCCACGAATTTATTAACTGAACTTGTTTAGTTAACATTGAAGAGTGAGTGTAAACCTCATAATTTTCAAAGACATGACCTCTGAACAAGCATAAGCAATCTTAAAGATAAATCTTGAAAATGATAAGAATGATGGATACCTTTAATTACAGATGTATTGCGGAATTTGAAACGTGTTTATGAGGAGTTGGAAAGGAAACCAGATATGGATGAGGCCATTGGAAACACTCCTTGCAAAGTATCTGCGGGGTAGGTAGAAAAGGCGCGGCATCGGAAGTAAGGCTTGGTAGTGCCGGTCTCCCCTGTTGGGTCGTTGTACGACGGCGTCAACAGTCAGTTCATACGGCGCTACATTGGTGAGGGAAACAGTGGTGTTTACAGGAGTGGCACCTGCAGCTTCAACGTAAATATGGAGGACTTCACCTATGTAGTTGTAGGTGCACACTGGGGCCACGGGACCAGTGTCTTCTTCGTGACGCAGGCACCTTGTGTAAGCCCTTTCATTCACACCAGCCATTGCTCTGCTTTTGGAATTCGAGAGAATTGGAAATTTGTTGTGACTGTGAGAAACAATGAGAGAATATGGGAAGGGATTTATGTAGTGTGGGATAGAGGGGTTTGTTAGTTTTGGCGGTTTGGGGATGGGTTGTTACTTGTTAGTTACAGAGAACTGAATGCCAAGAGGTGATAAGCTGATTGGCTGACACAACCAAGAGGTGAGCTCTGATTGGTTTATGTAACCTGCACGCGGATCGTATGGGGAATTTGAATATCGGCCGTTGGATTTTGGATAAAGGACGATTGGGATTTGAGAATGGTTTAGGCGGGAGAGGGTGGAATCAGGAAAGGAATGGAAGAGTTTGTTAATTTGGCGGGTTGGGTAGAGAGGAAGGCGAAGAGGTAGAAAGAAGAGTACTGGTTTTTGGTTTTGGCTTTTGGGTTTGGGTTTGGCCTGGTTTAGTTTCCTTTGTAAATTTACCATGAAGTCCTGAATTTGATGCGAGGGTGGGAGCGTTCTGGATATTTTTGGTACTTAGAGCATAATATATGCTCTTTAAAAAAAAAAAGAAAATTTAGCTTGACTTTTAGAAGCTGTTTGGTTCACCTGTTTCCATAACTCAATTCTCAAAAATGGTGGGACCCATAGCAAAATACTTGTTTAGCTGGACAATTTCTTTGTTTTCATAACTCTGTTTCCAATACTCAATTCTCTAATTTGTGAGTTATGAATTATGGAAACTGAAAACACATTTTGGCTGTTTTCAGTTTCCAATTCTCAATTTTCAATGGCAAACTCGTAAATAACATTACACACCCGGTCCCACAGTCAGACCCATTCACGTGAGGCGCGCCTTTTGATGCTCTCCTCAACGGCTCTCTTCAACAATTTCATCTCAGACTTCTCTCTTCAGTTGGCAGAGCTCTCTCATTTAAAACTTCTCTCATCTCCATTCTAGTACCACCACAAAGAAGCTCTCACTGCCCTCACCTCCTCATGCACCATTTCACAGATCCGAGCTCAGCCAACACGCGCCGCCGTGTCACGGTAACACAGTGCTTCACGCGCCAACCACCGACCTTTTTCTCAGCTTTTTCCAGTGAAATCCGAAGGTATTCTTTACAGTTGAGCTATTTATATATCTGATTTGTGAACAACTTTTTATCCTCCACGTCTAAGTAGTGTGTTTATGAACAACTTAATTACGTGCTGCCTGGTTGTGTGTGTGTGTAGGGTCGTACTATTTGGTGGATTCGGGTCTACCAATTGGCACTAGTTTTCTCCCCCCTCATAAGTCGACTAGGTATCATGCGCAAGAATTCTACTCAAGCGGTAGACGGATAACATCAAAGAAAGAGCTGTACAACTACAGGCACTCGTCCTTGCGAATGGTTATTGAGCGGCCTTTTGGAGTGCTGAAGGCCTGTTTCCCCATTCTGAATTTAATGCCAAACTTCAAGCCAATTAGGCAGCGTTACATGGTTATTGTGTGCTGTGCTCTACACAATTTCGTACGCATGAACAATCAGATTGATGAATTGTTTAGAACAATAGAGGAAAGTGTTGGCAAAGGTAGTGCGACCAATAGCGAAGGCAGTGGCGATGCTAAAGCATCAACATGCTCAGCGACCCAAAGGCATGACCTAGAAATGTCAAGTGCATCCAAGAGAGCGATAGGGCAATTTAGGGACAATATCACTGACACAATGTGGGATGATTATGTTGCCCGTGGCAATGTGAGATGATTATGTTCAAAATGACAATTGACCATTTACTTTGCAACGTAATCGTTTTGGCACAATAGTATGTGATGGACAACTTAATTACGTAGGTGGATGTATAACTTAGTTCAACTTGTAACGTTACTGCACTATTTTGGAATGACATGACAACATGCAGATATGCTCTTGGCATAATTATGTAACATAATTCGAATGTATCAATTATTAAAAGATATATGTAATGTAATTCAAATGTATCAATTACTCTGTAGCGTAATTATTATAAGAAAGGTCCTTTGTCTATCTCTGATCTATTTTACGGGAGATGTTTAATTAGTTGACGGAATATTGTACAATTCATCGTAGTTCATCATAGAGAAATTAACGTCTTCAACTGTAACATATTATTTAAAAGAGGTAGAGACTAGAGGACATATGTATAGTATATTTTTTGGTACACCGCCCAAAGAAAACTAGAACTGGTTAAAATTGTCCTATACACTGAAGGGGACAAAGATTTTTTTTTTTGGATAGAATACATGCACAAAAAATAAAGTCATGGAGAAGTATTTATTATTGAATAGAAAAGAATGCATAAAACAACTGATAATAGATTGACCTTTTTTGTTCAAGAAACGTTCATTGCTATACATAACACCTCCTTGTACAGCAAATAGCTGACAAACACAATTCTCATTGGGTGAGAACTTGGAAATGAGAAATGTATTATAAGTACATAATATGTTATATCTAACTCCTCAAACTACTGGAAAAAAAAAAAAAAGTAGTTCATTGTAAAAAAAAATTTTAAAAAAAATTGCATAACACACGTGACCAGTAATGTACATAACAGACAGATGCGTGTGTTACATCATCCTGCAAAATATTTAAGAACTCAAAACAGGGCATGTGAAGTGTAATGTACATTACACACGTGACCGTCAATGGGTCATGGCAGACGCAATTGCGTATGGCCATCACCCCCAAAAACATTAGAGAACACAAAATAAACCCCAAGTACAGTCCAAGACAAAAATAAAGCTACCCTATACTTATAGACCTTGTCTTCAGCAATCCGGAGTTTAAGATTAGTTTTTTCAGCCTTGCGCTTTGCTATCCTTAGGAGCTCCCATGCTTCGGCTTCCCTTGCATAAGCCTCATCCCTTTCATTTCTTGCAGCTACGGCCTTGGCCTTATATCTTGTAAACCTTTCATGGACAAGTGGTGCTGTTGCACGGCCACGTGGGCATGGGTTCTTGTCCAACCATTTGAAGAACTTACATGCCTGATCGGAGTCCTGCATACAACATTGAAGGCATATATAAGATGGTTAGCAAAGATAGTAAGAAAATGACAAGTCAAATATGTGATGACAATAAAATCATGTAATACTAACCGACGACCACTACTGACATCCATAGAACCTCCTACCGAAATTACGGATAGACAGGGAGGTCCTTTCCACACATCGATCCATATCGCACATATGGCCGCTAGAAGTGGACTCATAAGTAGTGGCAGAAGACATTCCTCTGCTTTTCTTTTTCCACTAATAGTTGTTTTCGCTCAACACATGTTAAAGACCATGTCACAAGACATTGATAATTGTTATGTTCATATAGAATGATCTTACCATCAGATAGATGATATCACAGTCAAAAAATCTACATGGTAGAACATAATATTGAAACAATTCCAATAAAAAATATCAATTCCAATATATCTACACACATCTAATTATATATATAATGTCAGTACATATTTCTACATAATCAATGCACTATCAATGTTAACTAGTAGGTTTCCTCAGCCCCAATCTCACTGCTCATTCTTCAATAAGAAAAATATAGCATAAAAATAATAATTTGTGGTAGCTTTAACTGCTTTAACTACAGCAAAAGATGGCTTTGTTGAAATAAACACAAACTCAAATAATCTTTTAAGATAGCAAACTAACCTATTAGAACATTGGGTACCAGCCCGTCCTTCCAAAGTAGATGCTACAGACTGCCAATCGCTCTCACCAAAGACCTCTAGAGCTGCACAAAGTTGAGCATCCTCATCCTTAGTCCATGCCCCTTTTAGTATGGAAGCATTCAAACTCCTTTGATAATGTGCCAAGCACTGAAATGGGGTCCTGTTTGTCCCCAGTGATACTGTAATATCAAACCAGTTTAGTCACGAGCTGGTCTAGCAATGAATGTCACAATAGGTTCACTTAGGCATGGCCGCATGCGCACACACACATGCTCGCACATACCAAAATAATGAAGTCTACCGGATCCAGATTGCAAAAATTCAGATTAAAGGGTACAAAATTCCAGTGGAAAGAAACAGCGGAAAAGGAGATGCTTATGCAAACATACAAGACCCCTGGTAATTGGTAAGAATATCTATCATAGGTACTGAAAACTTGTATACAGGATGGGAAGCCCACATTGAAACCATGAATGCCTCAAAGCTTCAAATCAAAGAGTTGTTCAAAAAGTTTGTGATTCTATAATCTAATGCAACATATTTCTAGTTTCCATGATTAAGCTCAATATATCATCTGAAGTTCATTTTACTTTAGCACAGATGGCAACTGTTGCTGAACAGCTGAAGTAAGTATTCGTCAACTAGTTCCCAAAACGGTAACAAAACAAAAAAAAAAAATTGGCTTGCAAGTAGTAATCATTAGTCTTTCTCAAAATAAAAGAAGACATCCTCAAGTGGTTAATATATACGATGCTCAAACCACTATGAAGAAGAGAACTACAACCAGTTAAGTGAAATAAAACACCAGAGCAATATTTCGGTGTCATGCTCAAAGCAAAGAATTTTTGGGAGGAAGAATTGAAAGGGAACAGAAACAATAATAAGCAACCTATAACAAATTCAATCATAGGCTTAATAAGACCATAAAAACATAAGCACCTTCTAAAACAAATCGTATTCCATATTGTAGCGGACTTCTTTATTACAATAAAAATATTAAGGGATAAAAGCACAAAAAGAAAGGGAAAAGACTTTACTCACATCTTGTCAATTGTGTCTTGAAAATCATGTTCACAACTGTTCTAAAAGTATGATAATTGAGGTCACTAGTATTATTATATAATCCAAAAGGCTTATAAAACTCTATCTTATTGTTTAAACCTGTCTTTTGCTTCTCCACACTTATTATGACAACAATGAACTAAAACATAACAAGAAACAACTTTAAAGGCCATAAAATATTGACACAGAAGAAGGAAGAATGATGACACAAACAATCTAACCAAAAGTACAACAGCATCAGATCACTCAAAAAAAAAAAAAAAAGGACAATATATCTGTTTTTTCTTTTGCCCTCTTTCCCTGCAATCCAAGTAGTAAAATGCTCTATTTAAAAACAGTACAGAAAATTCAAGTAAGAAATTTGGGGGTTCCAGATGCTACTATTCTGCAACTAAATATCCCCCTAACATTTACCATATGACAAGGAAACTGAAGATGTCAGTTAATAGTTACCTTTAAAATAATGATAATAATAATAAAAGTCACTAAATTTTAAGGATCAAATATAGAGCTAAAGGCAACTTAAATATTGTAACAGTATTCCAACAATCTTCTTAATAAACATTTGCCACATTAATTACTCGTATAAATACAAAAAGAAGAATTCTAAGACTGATATAGCAAAGGAGTATGTTACACTTGGACAGAAAGCAAACTTTCTTTCGTGCTAAACAGAAAGACTTGGTTTATGTATGAGTAATGGTAATATAACTAATCAGATGAAAGCTACTGCAGAATCAGCATACCCCAATTCCTTGAATAGAGGCTTTAACTAGGACTATTAATTTACAAGTTTAACTATGACTTAAGCGTGATATGGTAATCCAATCAAGTTATTTATCTTGTCAATATCCATACTCATTGTCAAGTTATCCCCACTTGAAAAGCAACATGTCAAAGATTATAACTTATTTCAAGAGATCCAATTTTTTTAGCATAAAATTATCATATCAAAAAAGGCTGGGTTAATCTAAGGATTATCATCAGATAATGTGAAATAAACTCAAGAAAAATTTCATATTGTGTGAAATTTTACCAATTTGTTAACATTGGTAGGCCTTAAAGCATATGGCCCTACATTATTAACATTTTGCATGCTGCACATGCCTACTTAAAGAACTAGTTGTCAATAAGCAAAGCAGCCATGAGCCTAAAAATTGATTCAGACACTCTTCTTCTATCCAAGTCTTCTCCATCCATCTGATTTCTGGTTTGGATTTCATCAAAGCACAGGTCAAGTTTCTTTTAGCTAGTTATAACATAGGGACCTCAGGTTTCTCAAAATCTTTTTAAGTATTTTGTCTGCAGAGAACTTGTTCGTCTAGATTCTCCTGAGATTAATTTTCTTTTCTGTTCCTAGTGTAGGGTCTTTTTCATATTGTTTTTGTAGTTTTGTGCTTCTTGTCCAGTTTGTTCCAACCCCATTGAGAAAAGAACTCCTCTTTAGTCATTTTCTCTTCTTTTTGTTTTTGTCCTGCACAAGTTCTCTTTTAGAGTAAAAGAACAGCCATCCCATGTCTATGATTACTTTAACTACAGCTTGCAATCCCTAATACCACAACACAGTTAAGAAAAAAAAAAAGCAATAAATATTAAGTACATAACAGCCAAAAAGAAAAATACCCATGTGAGTAAGAGGGAGATATTGAAGATTAAAAAGAGAATTTAAGCAAACCCTTTTGCATACTTCAATCCATTGAAGCAAACTAGCAATGGGTAAGCACAATAATATCATATAAACAAAAAAAAAAAACCAAAAAAACAGAGGCTTTATTATTTTCTCACCAACCAAACAACAGGGAAAAACTGAGGCAAACAGAGTTCAAGCTAAAACCTAACATTTTTCTCAAAATCCAAATGCGAAACACACAAATCAGATAAATAAACAAGGTGAGAGAGTACAGAAATGGATGAGGTAGCACCCTCTTGGGTTGGAGGAGACCGTCTATGACAAAATCGGGAAATGGGTCACGTTTCTTTATGCTCGTCAGCGTCATTGGGTCACGACGAAGGAGATCGCGTCGCCGTACACGTCGGAGAGATGGGTGTTCTTCACCGGTGATGGTCCTGACGAGGCGAGCGAGGTTGAGAAATTTTTCTGGGTTCGGGTTTATGCTTTGGGAGAGTGACAGGGCTGAAGGGGGAAGGGGAAATGGGAAATGGGAAATGAGAAAAGAGAAGGCTGATGGGGATGAAAACGAAGCCGCGGGTAACAAAACAGAAGCATCCGACCAAGTGATAGAGCTGGGGCCCACAAATAGTGTGAAAAATGTTAAGTGATGGCATTTGAGTGATGGGGCCAAACGGGTATTATATTTTAGAGTGATGGGTGATTAGTGATGAGTGATGAGTTATGAGTGATAAGTGATGAGTGATGGAAATTGAGTGACAGAAATTGAGTGATGAAAAATGTGATGCCAAACAGCCTCTTAGGGAGACCAATATATCAACCTCAATATCCTATATCCACTCCATTTAAATATTGGTTTTTTTTTTTTTTTTTGGGGTTCTAATTTGGCTTAGGAATGATATTACAAACATAACCATTTCCATATTCTCTTAATTTGTATAATTGTGAGTGATCGGAAATAAAAGTGGTGGATCTCAAAAATCATTAATGGGCAAAAAAATGTCCACCACTCCAGTCACACAAATCAATAAGCCGTAAAATTAGATGTGTAATTGGATGTGACTCTAGATTTATTCTTTTGGCATTCTTTTAACTTCCTCTCCTGTTGTGTTTAAATGAGAATGGATAAGAAACTCATGCGGATAACATGAGGGCGTAAAGCTAACAATAATTCTTATACAAAAATATTTTAATTTAATTAAATTCAATACTTTCATTGGCAATAGAGTTCTTTATAAGCATCAATGAAAATTTCAACATCAATTTTTTAATTCCATGTGTATATATATGTGGGGTCATAGAGCCCAGGGATATACATCCACCTTTTGTACTAGGCTTGAGGCCCATGCCGAGGCCCATAATCGCATACGAAAAAAACAGTGGTGTTCATGGCAACCCAGGAAATCATGTCGAGGACAACTCTGTCCTCGGCTAGTCGAGGCCGAGGAAGAGGCGAAGCGATTTACTAGCAAAGACAACCTTCCAGAACACTCCAAAGAAAAAAGCAAGTTCGGCAAGTAAGTACACTTGAGCATGGCGGTGGAGCAATTCCAAGAAAAGCTGCTACCTCCACATTAAATGCTCCACAATTAACACTCCGGCCGCATTAATGTGGAAATGATACCTGAACAGTGGCTTCTCAAATTCACAGCTACTACCTAGGAGCTCTGATAGGAGGTTGATGTGACAAAGACAAGCAAACAACAGATCTGACCTACACGTGTATGGTGGAGATGGAGGAAGAAACTAGTATATAAGGAAGAAGGAGCCCTGAGAAAGGGGGATCAAAATTTTTACCGGAGAAAACACTGTAGCAACCTGAGCTAACTTTGTGACCATTATCATTGACACTTAAGAAATAGTAAGCTGAAACTCCTCGAACTATTGCCGAGGACTGAGTCGCTTGTCCAAATCCATATTTGTTTTGCTTGTTTATTCTTTAAACCACCTTCACTGTTGTTACACTCATCGAAACCCAGTTCTTTAACCCACTCTTTACAAATTTATTTTATTGGGCTTGTTGGGCTTGAATTCACTTATCCCTTTGGAACAGCGCTCAAGCCCAGCCCCTACAATTAGCGCCGTCTATGGGAAGAATTTGTGTGTTCGCGAGTGCAACAGTTAGACATGGTAGGATCAGGTCCACACCAAGTAAACCCACGCCAAATAGGTCCCCAACGGATAGAAACCATAGGATCCCAGCTGCAGGGTAATTCTCCTGGCCCTAAACCCGAAAAAAATCAGGATAATGAAAGGAATATGCATACCACCCAGACGAGCAGAAGCCACTCCCAAGTGGGCAGTTACGTGTCCCAGAGATTAAACAATAATCAAGCTATGCAGCAGGAGATAAATGACTTGAAAAAGAGACTGCGCCATGCACAGCAGAGGCGATCTCCTCCAAGTTCTGATATATCCTCTAATGATGAGGGTGACAGCAATTACAGACAAAGATCAAGAACTCCACCAAGCGAAACCTGCTCTTACGAAGACGAATGCCACCATAGCTGAAAACACAAGGGCCTATCTAGCAGGGGCCTGGGTAATGATGCCATGAGCAAGGCTCTAGATCAGATCTCTAAATCACTCTTCACACTCAAGATAGAAGAGGCTAGGCTACCTCGGTGGTTCCATCAGCCTACATTCACCATTTATAATGGTCGAACGAACCCCTTGGAGCATGTGAGCCAGTTTAATCAAAGAATGGCCGTCCATTCCAAGAACGTAACTTTGATGTGCAAGGTTTTCCCATCCAACCTAAGACCTGTAGCGATGAGGCGGTTCAACGGCTTGAGAACGAACTCCATAGATTCCAATAAATAGCTCACCCAAGCCTTTGGCTCTCGCTTCATTACGAACAGCAGGGTTCCACGGTGTCTGAGTTCGTTATTGTCACTATCCATGCATGAGGGAGAAACTCTAAAGGCATACTCGGACAGATATTGGGAAATGTATAATGAGATGGACGACAACTTTGATGACGTTTCCATCAACACTGTCAAAAACGGTCTCCCAACCGAGCACTGCTTAAGGAAATCCTTGACTGGCAAGCCTGTAGCCAGTGTACTTCAGCTTATAAACCGTATTGACAAATACAAAAGAGTGGAAGAAGACCAATTGCAAGGGAAAGGGAAAGAGAAGGTTATCCCTCAAAAGAATAGGGATTTCAGGCCGAACCGATACAATAATGACTGTCCGAGGAGAGATTTTACAAGGTAATCCGTATCAGCCAACGCGTAGACGGTCAACGCCGTATTCAGAGAACTGGTACATCAGGTTTTGGAGAAAATCAAGAATGAGCCATTCTTCAAGCAGCCTAATAAGATGGTTGGAGACTCAATGAAACGCAATCAAAACCTGTATTTTCAATACCACCAGAACCATGGACATGCCACAGAAGACTGCAGGAACCTTTGGAGCCACCTGGATCAGTTGGTCCGAGAAGGGAAACTGAGGCACCTTTTACATCCTTCCAATGGCCATCAAGGCCAAACAAACCAAGTGCCCCGGAGAGATACTTCCTTTAAACCACCCATAGGAACAATCAACGTAATCTTTGCCGCTTCAGGGAGGACGGGTTCATGCTCTTCTAGGGTGATGTCTGTAGCTTGGCTGCCCGTCGGTGACTCTGGCCTAGAGCTGAAAAAACCCAAAGTATATCCTCATCCGGTCTTAAGTTTTTTCAAGGAAGACAAAATTGGAACTATCCAACCTCACGACGATGCGCTAGTAATCACTCTTAGGATTGGGGGCTACGACGTGAAAAGGGTAATGGTAGATGACGGTAGTGGAGCTAAGATCATGTACCCCGATCTCTATAAGGGGCTGAAGCTGGGACCAGAAGATTTGATGCCCTACAGTTCTCCCTTGATGAGCTTTAATGGGAAGGTTGTCACGCCAAAGGGCCAGGTTAGACTACCTGTGCAAGCTGGCCCTGAGATAATGGAAGTCGACTTTATTGTGGTGGATACCTACTCCCCCTACACTACCATCGTGGCCAAACCTTGGCTTCACACCCTAGGAGCCGTTGCCTCCACCCTGCATCAGAAGGTGAAGTTCCCTTCCGAAGGCCAGGTCCTAAAAATTCAAGGTTGCCAGGCTATGGCAAGAGAGTGCCTGGTGGCTACCATCTCACATCAGCCCAAAGCAGAGTCCTCGACCTCTGTTGAAGAAAACTCATAGTAATCAAAAAACCTGACATCGCCTATTAATGCACCAGCTGAGGAGGCAAAATGTGAAGGTCTAGAGAAAGTGACCATTGGCGATGACCTGGATAGGTTCTTTCAAGTGGGATCTCAATTGCCCCTTTAGGAAAAAGAGGGATTGACGGGGTTCCTCAGAAAAAACATCGATGTATTCGCATGGGATGCTTATGATGCCCCAGGAATTGATCTGAATTTCATATGTCACCACCTAAATGTAAATCCATTAGCCACTCCTAAAAAGCAGCCACCTTAGCGCCCATCCAAGGAACACGCCAATGCTGTCAGGGATGAGGTGAGAAAGCACAAGTAAGCAGGGGCTATCAAGGAGGTATTCTACCCTGAGTGGTTGGCTAACACCGTTGTTGTGAAGAAGAAGAGTGGGAAATGACGAGTTTGTGTGGACTTCACAGACTTAAACAAGGCGTATCCAAAAGACCCATTCTCCATGCCTCGAATAGACCAATTAGTGGACGCAACTGTGGGCCATCCTCGGATGAGCTTCTTAGATGCCTTCCAAGGCTATCATCAAATACCATTGGCCCTAAGTGATCAAGAAAAAATTGCGTTCGTTACTCCTGTTGGAAATTACCACTACAAAGTGATGCCTTTTGGTTTAAAGAATGTGGGGTCTACCTACCAAAGGATGATGACTAGAATGTTTGAGCCACAGCTAGGTAAAAGTACTGAAGTTTACATAGACGAGATGGTGGTAAAAAGTAAAGTAGTGTCCGAGCACGTGGGAGACCTCAGAGTCATTTTTGACATCTTAAAAAAACACAAACTGCATCTCAACGCCTCTAAGTGCTCATTTGGTGTTGGGTCAAGCAAATTTTTAGGCTATATGATAACTCACAGAGGAATTGAGGTGAGCCCAGATCAGATCAAAGCAATTCACAATCTGCAACCTTTTCGGAATCCCAAAGAAGTTCAGAAACTTACTGGAATGATCGAAACCTTGAATCAGTTCATTTCCAGATCTGCGGACAGGTGCCGACCATTTTACCTCTTGATGAACAAATGGAAAGGATTTGAGTGGTCCAAGGACTGCGTTTTGGCCTTCGAGCAACTTAAGGAATACCTATCCCAACCACCCATCATGTTCAGCCTTGAGGCCGATGAGGTTTTGTTCACCTACATCGCAGTGGCTCCTCATGCTGTGAGCTTGGTGTTGATACGAATTGATGGTGGCATACAACGGCCAGTCTATTATGTGAGTAAATCATTACATGAGGCTGAGGTGCATTATTTACCACTGGAAAAGGAAATTTTGGCGATAGTGCATGCCACACAAAAGCTCCCTCATTACTTCCAAGCGCATACAGTTATTGTTCTAACTCAGCTTCCACTCAAGTCGGTACTCCGAAACGTCGATTACACGGGAAGAATTGCCATGTAGAGTACAGTTCTAGGTGCTTTCGATATCAAATACATGCCTCAGACCTCTGTCAAGGGCCTAGTCCTCGCTGATTTGATAGCCGAATTCGCTGAACCCCGATAAAAATGATAACAGAGGAGCAAAACATGGATGGAAAATTGGTTGGCACAATATCTGGCAAGGACCCTTACGCTAGAAAGTGTATGTTGATGGCGCAGCAAACCAAAGGGGGTTCGAGGTGGGGCTAGTCCTAATATCTCCTGAAAAGATCACCATAGAGAAATCATTAAGACTAGGGTTCTAAGCCACAAACAATGAAGCTGAATATAAAGCTTTACTACGAGGAATGGCCATGGTATAGAAAATGGAAGGAAACGCAGTCGAAGTGTTCTCGAACTTGAGATTAGTTGTGGGCCAGGTGAATGGGGAGTTAGAGGCCAAAGATGAGAGAATGCAGGAGTACCTGAGTCAAGTCAGGCATTTGCAATCGGATTTTGAATTATTCGACTTGTCACATGTCTCTAGGAGTGGAAACACGCATGCAGACTCATTGGCCACTCTTGCCACCTCCTCAACCCAGGGTTTACCTCGAATCATCCTCGTTGAGGACTTGTACAGAGCAAATGGAGTCAAGGTGGACATGGTTCAGATCCATCAGGTCAGAGTAGGTCCGAGCTGGATGGATCCTATAGTGAGTTTCCTTAAGGATGATACACTACCTGAAGAGAAATCAGAAGCAGAGAAAATACGAAGAAAAGCTCCTCGTTTTTGGCTGTCCGAGGATCACAAGTTGTACAAGCGCTCCTATTCTGGGCCGTATCTGCTATGTATACACCCTGAAGCATCAAAATTACTGCGCAAGGAGTTGCACGAAGGAATTTGTGAGAGCCACACAGGAGGAAGATCTCTGTCTCACAAAGCCATCACTCAAGGATACTGGTGGTCGGGTATGCGGAAGGAAGCCCAAGAATATATCAAGAAATGTGACCAATGCCAAAGGTTTGCTTCGAACATCCACCAACCAGGAGGGGTCCTCAATCCTATCTCTAGCCTATGGTCGTTTGCTCAGTGGGGCTTGGATATCGTAGGCCCATTTTCTAAAGCAACAGGAAATAAGAGATACCTTATGGTCGACACAGACTATTTCACCAAATGAGTCGAAGCTGAGCCCTTGGCTAACATTAGGGGTGTGGATGCTAAGAAGTTCATCAGGAAGAACATAATTACTCGATTTGGGGTCGCTCATACCCTCATCTCGGATAACGGCCTTCAATTTGACAGCAAGGCCTTTAGGAGATACTGCTGTGACCTGGGAATTACAAACAGGCATTCCACTTCGGCCTACCCCTAAAGAAATGGACAGGTTGAAGCTGTTAACAAAATCATAGTTAATGGACTAAAAAAGAGATTGGATGATGCAAAGGGAAGATGGGTGGAAGAACTGCCACACGTCCTGTGGACATATCGAACTACACCCTGTCGATCAACAGGAGAGACCCCCTTTTTCCATGACTTATGGGGCTAAGGCTGTTATCCCTGTAGAAACTTGCTTCCCAACGCTGAGAACGAGCACTTTCACTCCGAGCAACAACGATAAACTGCTAAGAGAGAGTTTAGATTCAATCGAAGAGAGAAGAGAAGAGGCAATGATCCAGTTAGCCTACTACCACCCGAAACTCAAATAAGGGTATGAAATCAATGTAAAGCTGCGGCCACTAGCACCAGGAGACTTGGTGCTGAGAAAAGTTTTGGGTAGTGCCAAGAACTCAGCCTGGGGAAAGTTAGGGCCCAACTGGAAAGAACCATATCGCATCACTTTAGTGGCAGGAATATGGGCATATTATTTGGAAGACTTAGATGAAAAAGCTATACTCCGCCCATGGAATGTAAATAACCTAAGAAAATATTATTATTAATGAAAGCAGTTTTGTTTACACCCTGACTTATTGTAATTACGTGTCATATGGTTCACAATTATCTAAGTATTAGACAGAACAAAGGTCTTGCATGGATCCTCGAACCACAAACATTGGGAAAACTAATAACTTCCAGCAATCATCTAAGTGTTAGACAGAATCAAGATCTTGCATGGATCCTCGGACCATAAACCTTGGGGAAACTAATAACCTCCAGCAATCATTTAAGTATTAGACAGAACCAAGGTCTTGCATGAATCCTCGGACCACAAACCTTGGAGAAACTAATAACTTCTAGCAACTATCTAAGTGTTAGACAGAACCAAGGTCTTGCACGGATCCTCAGACCACAAACCTTAGGGAAACTAATAAATTCCAGCAATTATCTAAGTATTAGACAGAACCAAGGTCTTGCATAAATCCTCGGACCACAAACCTTGGAGAAACTAATAACTTTTGGCAACTATCTAAGTGTTAGACAAAACCAAGACCTTGCATGGATCCTCGGACCACAGGCCTTGGGGAAACTAATAACTTCCAGCAATCATCTAAGTGTTAGACAGAACTAAGGTCTTGCATGGATCCTCGAACCACAAACCTTGAAGAAGCTAATAAGTTCCGGCAACTATCTAAGTGTTAAGCAGAACCAAAACCTTGCATGGATCCTCGAACTACAGGCCTTGAGGAAATTAACTACTTTAAACATTTATCTAAGTCATAAACAGGATCCTAAATGGAGCCTGGCTCCTCAGATCACCTACCCTGCCCATCCTTGAGCATCATTTAAAGCATTTCACCTAAGGCATCACTTAAAGCATCACTTATCTTTCCTTTATAGTCAATACTATAATGTTTCCTTAAGATCAGTAAGTTTATGAAAAATGTATGTTTGCACGCCCTGCCACGACTTATGAGCCTAGAAAGTATGAGATCTGCATCATAAACCTGAATTCTTTTGTGGCTCGCCTAACAGAAGGCAAATTGCATCAGTTAAAGCCTCAATTAAAATTTACATTGTGGATGTAATATTTTCAATTGTCCGATTAATAAAGGATGAGACACACTACTAAGATTAGTCAAGTGTTAGTGAAGGCATGGAAGCATGATAAATAAAGGGCCACATCATTCAAAGAAGTACGCACATTTCATTACAAAAAAGGCAATCTCATTACAAAAATTCAAACACAAGTAAAAAAATAATAATAATAATAAAAAAAGCCTATTTCTTTAGCTTTATGGTTAGCTTGTCCTTAGGATGCTGCTGGAAGGCTATGTCAGAGGCTTCAGAACCTTGGCTTGGAGGAAGGACTTTGAGGGGCTCGGTAAGGGAAGCCAAGACTAATTCCTTCTCGGCAGGGGGAGCCTGGGGGTCAGCTGGAGGCTTTATCACATCCTGGAGGCCATTGGAAACACTTCTGCCAAAGTTTCTAGTCATGTAATAATGGAGTGGCATCAAAAGTAGGGCGTGGTCGCTCCGGTCTCCCCTGTTGGGACGTTGTACAACGGCGTCGACAGTCAGTTCATACGGCGCTACATTGGTGATGGTGACAGTGGTGTTTAACAGGAGTGGCCCCTGCAGCTTCAATGTAAATATGGAAGACTTCACCTATGTAGTTGTAGGTGCACACTGGGGTCACGGGACCAGTGTCTTCTTCGTGAGGCAGGCACGTTGTGTACACCCTTTCATTCACACCAGCCATTGCTCTACTTTTGGAATTCAAGAAAAGGAATCTGAGAGATTTGGAATTTTTTGTGTTTGTGTTGTGACTCTGAGAA
Source organism: Quercus ilex subsp. ballota (assembly GCA_032727855.1). Taxonomy (NCBI): domain Eukaryota; kingdom Viridiplantae; phylum Streptophyta; class Magnoliopsida; order Fagales; family Fagaceae; genus Quercus; species Quercus ilex. Next base: position 33,123,204 of record CM064909.1, read on the forward strand.
AAATGAGAGAACATGGGAAGGGGTTTATATACGAGAGGGAATTGAATTATCCCATTGGTTCATATAACGAAACTGCTCATTTCTCCACCACTCGTCAATTCCAACACCACTCCACCTCATCTCTAGGATACCGGTAGAAAAGATGGAAAGAAAGAGCGATATGAACCACATACTTGCAATGTTACTAATCTGCAAGTGGAATAAGCCAAGCAAAAAATTTAAGCAGATACTAAAGACCAGCATTTTGAGACAAAATTCATAATATACACAAACAGGAACACACTAAAAGCAATTTTTGTTGCTAACAATGTTAAATGCTGTGCACGCTAAGATTGCAGAATTTCAAAGGCAAATATTAGAAGCAGGAGAAATGGTTGAAGAAGCAAAGCACTCTCTAGGGCTAGATGTGGATGGAATTAAAGATGGAGATGCTTTTTTGGAGAAAGAAAGCGAAGAAATTGATAGAAACGAGAAGAGAGTGGAGTCCATAAAAGCAGCTTTTATTTCTGCCCTTGTTGGCACCCTTGTAGGGTTGCCTATCTCCTTCACCCAGGCAACAAGCAGTACTCAACTCATACTTCCTCTTACAATTAACTTGATCAGCTGCGCATTGTTTGGAGTAACCTTTCGGTACACAATAAGAAGGGACTTGGACAATATCTAGCTTAAGACAGGGACTTGGCTTATATAATGGAGTAGACATGTGGAACTAATGCCTATTTATCAAATGGGTGGATCTCATCTAGACTTGGTCATCGATTTTTATGCAGGTGATGTGAGCAATACCAAAATTACATGAACAATTAACCATATCAAAAGATACCAATGGCAGATTAAGAATTTCAATGCCTTTCCTTTCCTTACAAAGTAATGTTCGTTTTGACATTCCAATGGACTACCAAATTTAAAAGGAAATTAAATCAAATTTCCATTCTAAAAGAACTAAAGCCATAACTAGCTTCTATTCATTTCAATTGATACAAATCCTTAAAATCAAATGGAAAATTGATGTTGTGCTTAACATAAATGAGATTTAATAATTCCAAAGAACTAGACAGGATGCTCATATAATTTACAAACAAAATATATACCAGGCACGATGATCCCTAAACATTATAAACTACCTTTGATTATGTTGGTATGTTGCTAAAGGCAAAGCCAGCAAAGAGACAATAATATTGTTCCAGCCTTCCAGGTTCAATGATCTATGACCTATCCCAGCTATTTCGAACAGAGGAATATATTTTTACTCATTGTCAGTGTCTTAAGCCGGCATTTGAACCAACTAAATTCTATTGGCTTAGAGACAATATTATTGTTATCTTCTTATTAGGCAGTCAAAGCCAGCAAAGAGACAACATTATTCCAAATTCAAAACAAACAACAAAAAACATAGCCAAATTCATCACACCCATTAAAATATAAACTGAAATTTATATAACCAAGTACTTCGATTAAGGTTTCCAAAGAAACTTTACATAGTATGATATGTGATAACCCTACATATAACTATAATTAAAACTCTAGGCGTTGAACTTTCACGGGTTCTTCTGAACTAAATGGTAAGTTGACTAGAATGAGAGAACCTCTAACACCAAATTCTAACTTTCGTTGGTCGTAAAATCCAGAAGGAACCAGAATGGCCATTGGAAATTGGTCGCCACCACCATCTGCCACTCCATTCACATTGCATAGGCCGGTGGAAAAATCCATTTGGGCCCTCACATCTCGAAGGTTGGTTCCAGCAGTGTTGATCCATATCTTCTGAGCTCCTTTTGTACGTTCGTAGCCAGGGGCGGAGCCACATAGTGGCTTGGGGGGCCCGTGGCCCCTGCAAAAAAAAAAAAAAATTTCCATTAGACTAGGAAGAAAAAATAAATAGGCCCCCCCAACATTCCACAGCCGGCCCCCCTACCCATTTCTCACCCATTTTCCCAGCCCTCAATCAAAAATTAGGAACACCTCAAATTAAAAAAATATATATATCTGTTCTACTTTCAAGCAATAAAATAAAAAATAAAAAAATCCCAAAAAAAATTTGAACTAAAATCTGAAAAAAAAAAAAAAAAAATTTGTAACAGAGCCCACGGCAAGCCAAGCCCACGGCGAGCCCAAGCTCGCTCACGGCAAGCCCACAGATTCTCAACCAAAAAAAAAAAAAAAACCAATACAGAAAATCAGAAATGAACCCATCACGTCGCTGGCAGAGAGTTGAAACCCATCATATCGCTGGCAGTGGCAGAGAAATCAAACCCCCCAATACTAAAGCACATCAAACTCCAGCAAACCAAACACAAACCAAAACCAAACCCAGATTGCTAGTGGCACAGAGGGGTTTATCAAAAAAAAAAAAACCCCCCCAATACACAAACCAAAACCAAACCTGAAACCCCAGCAAACCAAACCCAGTAACCCACGGTCACGTCGCTGCAGCTCGCTCATCGTCGTCGTTGTTCCTTGCCCAGTTGCCCCTCATCGCAAATCGCAGATCGTAGATCAGAGATCGGAGATCGCAGAGCTCTCTGCCTCTACTCCGGTGCGACAGTGCAACGGTGCTCCCTCCGGCCCTACCTCAAGGTATTTCTCTCTTTTTCTCTCTGACTCTCTCAGTCTCCCTCTCTTTATCTCACTGAAATGCTCTTTTTTGCAGATCGTAGCGGTCATTGCCTCATCGGTGATCGCAGATCGGTTTGCCTTTGCTCCAATGCAGCGGTGCTCGTTGGTAGTTGCTTCCTCCGCTCCAGCAGTCCGACCCTCCCTCAAGGTTTTTCTCTCTGACTCTCTCTCAATCTCTCTCTCTTTATCTCACTGAATGAAAATAATGAAATGAAATTTATGAAGGAGGCTCTTTATTCTTTATCTTTAATAGCCTGATCTCACATCTCGGTAAGTCTCTCTCTCTTTTGAACTGTGACTCTCTCTGATTGGCTGGGTTTTGCTTTTTCCTGTTTTTGTCTTTTTAAATCTGGCTTTATCTTATCCCTTTTTGTTGGTCAGTGACTCTTTTTCCCTGTTTTTGTCTTTTTAAACGTAGCTTTATCTTATCCTTTTTTGTTGGTCAGTGACTCAGTGTGTTGGTGTTTTGTGGAATATTGATTGTCATTTAGTGTAACCTGTGTTGTGATTTGTGATTGGCATTGCGAAATTTTCTTATTGCAGCTGGCTATTGTGATTGGGGCGCATGTTGTGCTTGTCTGTTGAGTGGGGTGGGGAGGGGGTAGATAGGCTATGGGCACATGGGGCCGGGTGCAGCATAATAATTAAAGCAATGTAATGTGCAGCACATTACATTGCTTTAATTATTGTGCTGCACATGGAATGTATAATGTTCGGCTCTTTTAATGTAATATGTACAAGAGGCTAAACAATATAACAAATTAAAACAGTATAATTAATGCCAAATAAATTAAAGCAATATAATTTATTGTTAAACTAAACAATAATAATTAAAGCTATATAATTAAATTAACCAATACATTATAAAAGACAAATTAATTAAATTATTTTTGTTTTTGTTTGAGGGGTTATTATTAATTAAAGTTGTATTAAAAATGGGCTGACTGTTTAAATTATAGTGAAAATTTTGTTTTTTTCTTGAGTATGAATAACATTCAAATAACTAAGTAAAAATTTCTAATTAAAATTTTTTTTAAAAAAAAATTCATTTCAGGTTAATTTTTGAGTCATATTCTTAAAGCTAAAAGGATTATGAGCAAACAAAAAACATTTGATGCATTCTTTAAGAAAAAAGATGTTAGCAATTCAGAAATTAGGATACCTGTGGCTATAGAAACAAATGTTAATACTTCAATGCCTGATGAATACCCCTCCAAATGTCCAAAACTTCAATTTGAAGAGATAGATCGTGATCCAGGATCACGTAAACAAATATGTGAATTTCCTATCAACAAACAAGATGAAATCCGACGAGCTTATCTCAAAGAAGGTCCATATCAACCTGAAAATATAGACTATCCATACAATGATGATACTCATCGTCGTCGATTTCAACCTTCATGGTTTGGTTCACATAAGGATTGGTTGGAATACTCACCTTTAATGGATGCGATATATTGTCTACCTTGCTACCTTTTTAGTAAGAAACCAATAGGTCGTCCCGAATCAGATGTATTCATTTCAAGAGGTTTTAATAATTGGAAAAAGGTGAAAGATGGAATGAATTGCCCTTTAATTCGTCATGAAGGGAAAGAACCAAACTCCCCACATAAAATTGCTATGAAATGTTGCGAGGATTGAAAGAATTATCCACGGCATATTGACAAGCTGATTGAGAAACAAACGTCAAAAGAATTAGAGAATAATCGGTTGCGGCTCAAAACCTTAGTAGAGTGTGCTCAATGGCTAGCATTCCAAGCTTGTGCTTTTAGAGGTCATGATGAAAGCCTTGATTCAAAAAATAGAGGTAATTTTATTGAATTGATAAAATTCACATCAACTTTCAATAACAAAGTAGCTAGTGTTGTCTTGGAAAATGCACTCGGAAATGCCAAATATACATCACCCACAGTTCAAAAGGAGATTTTGCATATTCTTGCTAGTAATGTGCGAAATGCTATTCGTGAAGAAATTGGAGATGCAAAATTTTGCATTCTTGTTGATGAAGCTCGGGATGAGTCGAAGAGAGAGCAAATGACCATAATTTTGAGGTTTGTTGATAAAGAAGGTTTCATTAAAGAGCGTTTCTTTCATGTTGTGCATGTTAGAGACACTACTGCATTGACTTTAAAGAATGAGATATGTACTTTCCTTTCTCATTACAACCTCCACATTGAAAATATTCGAGGTCAAGGATATGATGGGGCTAGTAATATGCGTGGTGAATGGAATGGATTACAAGCTCTTTTTCTTAAAGATTGCCCATATGCTTATTATGTACACTGTATGGCTCATAGGTTGCAATTAGCTCTAGTTACAGCATCTAGAGAAGTAAAAGATGTTCATCAGTTCTTTGATCATTTGGTTAATATTATCAATATTGTTGTTGGTTCTAGTAAGCGTAATGATGAATTGCAACATGCTCAAGCAGAATAAGTTGAGAATATGATTGCTTCTAATGAAATTGAGACTGGAAGAGGTGCAAACCAGATTGGTACTTTGCAACGAGCTAGAGATACTAGGTGGGGATCTCATTTTCAATCTATTTGTAGTTTGATTAACATGTTTGATGCTACTTGCAAAGTTACCAACACTATCTTTGAGGAAGGGGCTAACTATAAACAACGCGGTGATACCGAGGGAGCTTATCAGGTATTAACATCATTTGAATTTATTTTAATCTTGCATTTGATGAAAGAGATAATGGGAATTACTAATGTTCTTTGTCAAGCTTTGCAACAACGTTCTCAAGACCTTTTAAATGCCATGCATTTAGTTTCAACTACAAAATCACTTATTCAAAAGTTGAGAGATGATGGATGGGAGCCTTTACTTGCTAGTGTTATAGCATTTTGTGAGCAACATGAAATTGATGTTCCTGGTATGAATGCTCGTTACACTAAATGTCGAGGTAGATATCGTCGTCAAGATGAAGATTTAACAATGGAACATCATTTTAGAATTTGCATATTTACAGTTGCAATAGACTTTCAATTGCAAGAATTGAAAAGTAGATTTTGTGAGCTAACAAGGGAACTTGTCATTCTTAGCTCAGCTTTAAATCCCAAGGATGCTTTTAGATTATTCAAAATTGTTCATATATGCAATTTAGTTAAGAAATATTATCCTCAAGATTTTACTGAACATGAACAAGAACTTTTGGAGGCTCAATTGCAACATTATGAGCTTGATGTGATAAAACATCCAGATTTTCAGAATATGAGTACAATTTCCGAGCTATGTAGGGGATTAAAAATTTCAGGAAAGTCTAATATCTATTTTTTAATTGATAGACTTATTCGTCTTGTGTTGACCCTTCCAGTTTCTACAGTAACTACAGAACGAGCTTTCTCAGCTATGAAGTTGTTAAAAACAAGACTTCGCAATAAAATGGAGGATGAGTTTTTGGCAGATAATATGATAGTTTATATAGAGAAGGAAATTGCAGGGAATTTCACTATAGAGATGATAATGGATGAATTTTATTCCATGAAAAATCGTCGTCAGGCATGATTTGATCCGGTTGATGACTCGACCTGACCTGAATAATGTTGCGTGGTTTTTAATGGGAGATTTACTGAGGCTTAGTCCATGGAGCAGAGGCTTGGGTAGACAAAAAAATTTTGGCCCGTTTTGTAGCCCATTGTGAATCCTGTGCGCAGGATATAAAAGCCTTTTTTTTTATGATTAGGGTTTTGTCTTGTTATTGTTTTTGAGAAAGAAAAACACTGTAGCCGCACATTATAATTTTCTTTGATAATAGTGAAATCCCTGCAATTCCGTGGACGTAGGCAAATTGTCGAACCACGTAAATACTGTCTTGTGCATGTGATTGTTTTTCTTTTGGCGTTTCTTTTGGCGTTTTTGATAATAGTATATTTATGTTACAACCCGGCCCCCACATGTATTTATTCCTGGCTACGCCCCTGTTCATAGCAAAAATTTGGATTTGGTTGTTGTTGCTGCTGTGGTTGATTGTTGTCGTTCGTTGTGCCGAGAATCAAGGGTAATCCGAAAGATTGGTCAATGGTAGATTATGAGTGGTGGGTCCATTTGAAATTGACAAACAGTCATTTACAGTCTATCACGTAGGATAATTATGGTAAAAGTTATGACTTTTTATGTGGTACTAGAATTAGCCTTGTGAACTTAGCCAAATTAGTCTCAATACTCTAAATCCATTCCATTTAAATATTACTTTTACTCATGAATCTTTTTTCTTTTTTTTTTCTAATTTTCCTTGGGAACAATATTACAAACACGACAATTCCACACTCATTCACAATTCCTTGACAAAAAGTGGAGGATCGCTGAAGTCAGTAATTAGCAAAAAATATCCGCCACCCAACCACACAAGTTAGCAAGTTATAAAATTGGTTGTTTGATTAGATGTGTCTCTAGATTTAATCTTTTGACTTGATATCATGTCGAGATCAAATGAGAATATATAAGAGACATGTGAGGGTATGGCTAAATATAATACTTGTGCAAAAGTATTTTAACTTAATTGAATTCAATACTTTCATTGTCAATAGAGGTTTTTTTTTTTTTGGTAAACTTCAATGAAATTGTCAAAATCAATTTTTTAATTCTGAGTCTTTTTTTTTTTTTATAAACATCAAAGTTTTCATATTTTAATTATAATATGATTTTTTTTACCTATTAACATTTTTCTATATATTTTGTTATACAGGATAAAAATTCTACTCTAGCATAATCTAAGTATATATGTATGTAAAGCTCCCTCTTAGAAACTTGAACCTCGGCTCTTGCCCCTCACACCTCACAAGCACTTATACATATGGAGTGACCTACGCACCAAGCGTGCACGGTGGTAGAGTTGGTTATATATACTTATATATGTATATATTGGACTTGTAATCAGAATCAATGAATTAAGAATCATAATTTCCACTTCATCAAATTCTCTCATTTCTATTACTTTGTTTTCTGCATATTGTCTTTTTTTGCATTTCTCTTCAAGTGTGCTCTTCTGCCCATTTTTCATCTTATGCAGTAGTGATGAGATTTTTTTTTTCTTTTTTTTTTTAAATTATGCATCAAGTACACTGTACATAGGTCTGCTAGCTCATTACCAATTACATATGATGATTTACCGCTCCTTCAGCTCCCAACCGTCCACATGGCTAAAAGTTCAAGTGGGTGAATACAAGGAATAAGACATAAGATATTGTAATTAATTTTTTGTGATTTTTATTATATTATGAATACGTTTGGATAGCGTTTGCATTTGCTACAGCAATAAAGTTTGCATTTTTGTGTAGGTCCCATGCATTATTCATAGGACCCGCAAGTACTTTTTTCAACAAACTTTTCTTTAAAACTAGGTCCCACGGTACTATTCACACATTTAAAAATTATTTTACTACAGTGTTGTCAAAGGCGAAAAAGTTTTCTTTCCAACAAATGAGATTTTTGTTGGATTGGGGGCCTAAACTGAAACTCGACGATGGGCTTGATGCATGGCCCAAAGGCTATCGGTGAAGATCTAAAGAATTCACTGTATCTTATGTCTTGGGCTTAGGTTGAGACTGACAAGAATGACCCATAAACAATCCCTACAACAGACACGTCAACATAACTAAAAAACATACTGTGATAAATAGCCCAGTAGTAAAATATTTCTACAGGAAATAGCCCAGCGATAAAGTGTTTCTGCAGTAAACTAGCCCAGTGGTAAAATGTCCCAACAGTAAAGTAAGACAAAGCAGGATAAACCTCCAGCTGTTAGCTATTTCACAGATTAAGGAAAATATCTACATTTTCAAACTCATCATCCATTAGCTCTGGAGAAGAGTCTTATAATACGACAATATGAGGGAAAATTTATATAGTAACAGTTACATCATAACCTTCAATAGTAAATGAATAAGTAAATATCATGGATTCCATTATAACAAATAACAAGGAAAACTTAGTGTGAGATGAAGGGAGAGAGAGAGATCCCAGCTAGTGCAGCAAGATTATTATGGTGCCAAGACATGCTCATGAATATAGTAAGTAATGAGGGATATTTCAGGTAGTATGAGTAGTGAGAGAGAGTGTGTATAGTAAAGCTGTTGGGGCTTTCTATTGGGGGTAGATAAGTGTTTATGAGTAGAACTATGAGGAGTCTTTGTGAGCTAGGAGCTGGGAAACTTAATTTCTATGCTTGAAACTAAGAACTTAGTGACTTTTTCAGAGTTTAGTGAAGGCTAAATAGAGAAATTAATGAAGAGTTCCTCTCTATGGGTGTATTTCTTAGTCTCCCCCTGAAGCATTAATAGAGAGTTCCATTTATACTTGGGTTTTAGGGGCTAATTAGCAAATAATTTTTGCTAAATCTTCCTCAATCTTCAGAAAATCCTTAGAGAATCGTTCCTAGGATTTTAGCTAAGAGTGGTAAGCTCAACTTTTAGAAGGTTCTTGCTGTTTTGGGTAATAACAGCTAGGATTCTGATTTAGCATTGAATGGTGATTGGCCTTAGCTGATGGGATTAAATTATGCTTTAGGCTAATGATCTTAGTTATGTTGCTGCTAGAATCAGAGCTCCTTAGGGCAGATTGTATTACCCTAAGCCAGGTGTCAATCTTGGTGCCCTTGCTAGGAACTCTATTGGGATCCCCTTGGTACCCTCCAAACCACATTTCCCTAAGTTTCCCTATTTGGGGTTCATGTGCTTGGTCCATGAACCAGAAAGTACGCGTTTTTTGTATGAAAATGAATTGATTTCAAGTTGTTTCAGGAGCTTTCATGGCCTGGTCATGGTTGCTCTTGATTCTTGACCAAATAGGTTGGAGAAGAAAGAAAGGACAGTTGACTAAAGCTTTCCAACTTTCTGTCATGTCACTTTCAGCTTTATGTCACATGAGAAATGATGGAATTTCAGCTTGTGAAAGAAGGGTTCAACCCCTGATGGACACGTGTCATCTTCTGATCTAATTGGACAAGTTGGAACTTGATGGCAATGGGCTCCAGCTGTTAAGTTGTGCTAAAATTTGGCTAGTCAGCTGACATGAGCTTCAGCTGCTAGGATTTGTATATGAGCTGGGCTAGCTCAGCCAGGCTTTGTAGTTAAGTTTATTTGGGCTTGGTTATCCCTACAAAATGAAGAGTTTTGTCATGGGTGATATACATGGGCTTTTATAAATTTTGTAAGAGAGGTATTTCTTGAGGGATGAGTAATTATATTTCCCATGGGTGAGGGATTTAGTATATGTAAAACAAGTGTCAAAATAATATTTGATTTTTTAAATATGTGCCAAAATAACATTTGGGTTTTATAAAATAGTTGCCAAAATAATATTTGGGTTTTGTAAAATAGTGCCAAAATAGTATTTGGGCTTTATGAGATATTGCCAAATTAGTATTTGGGTTTTGTAAAATAGGTGCCAAAATAGCATTTGGGCTTTGTAAAAATAGTGCCAAATTATTGTTTGAGTTTTATAAAATAGGTGCCAAATTAGTGTTTGGGCTTTGTAAAATAATTTGAGATTTTGTAAAAATATTGCCGTGTAGCAACGGGCTTTGTAAAGGGTGTCGTGTCGTAACGGGCTTTTAGAGTGTCATTTCGTAACGGGCTTTAGAGGTGCCGTATCGTAACAGGCTTTAGAGTGGCGTATCGTAACAGGCTTTAGAGGTGTCGTAAAAGGCTTCAAAGTGCCGTATCATAAGAGGCTTTAGAGGTGCCGTATCATAACAGGCTTTAGAGTACCCTATCATAACGGGCTTTAGAGTGCCGTATCATAACGGGCTTTAGAGGGCCGTATTGTAATGGGCTTTAGAAAGGGTTTTGTTGGGCTTTCTTTTGTGGAGATAGCATAATCTTGTGGCCCACTTTTGGTAGCAATATGGTGTGTATTTTTTGTGAAAACTGAAGTTGGATAATATGTGGGATATAATGGGTAATATTTGTGAGAGGGCCCAAGGCAATTTATATGGCTTATATAGGAAGTATTTGTGGGAGCCCAATAACATAGAGAATATTTGGGTAATATATGGGGAATATTTATGTGGGCTCAAAATAATTTATGGGCTTGTGTATGTATTTTTGTGAGTGGGCTAAAGAAATTAGGGCCCGAAAATTTGTACCTCAACAAGTGTATTCAATTTTCAGCAATAAGCGGTATCCAAACAGATACTATGTGTTCATTTGAGAACAATGTATCTATTTTTTTTTTTTGGATGAAAGTACTATCAACAAAAATTAAAAAATAAAAATAAAGTAAAGTAAGACCTGCAATAAGTAAAAAATAATTGACATTTTGAGAAAAACCATAGCATTAAGACCTGCATTAAGTTAATTGTATTTACTTTTTAACCAAAAACATAAAAGTGAGCTCCACAAAAAATAAACAACCAAAAAAATACTCTTTTATTGTGGGACCTGCAAACATATAGTAGCTGTAATGACAAAAAACTATAAACTGGCTTATAATCTAATCCCAACACTAATGTATTTATGGATATGTGATTGTGTATCATGCTCTATTTTTCTATGTGTGAAATTTTTAAATGTCATGTTAGGGTAAAACTTATCACACATTAGAATTACTCTGCTTGTAATATATTTTTCTTAAAAACATATATTAAAATATTATTCTATTCTCCACATCAGTTTCAATGTGCCACATGTACACGTTGTCTCCACATCAGTTTCAAATTGACTACAAATTGAAAATAACATTGACCAAATTAACAGCTACCAAAATATAAAAACCAAATTGACTGTGATCCCAAAATATAATGACCAAAATGATGTTTTCACCTATATTTTTTCAACATCGTCACAACATGCATGCAGGGTTCCTCCCTCAATCCATATCCTACTCTTTTTGCCGCATGTGACTACCATTTCTCTGCTCAGTTAACCATTTAGTTTATCATCTGTAAGTTGGTCAATCCGCTTCATGTTTACATGCATGCCATGGTTTTAACTTTTAATACTTGGAACACTAAAAGAAACCTAAGGTTTTAAAGGCGACCAGCTTAAATAATAATAAAAAATAAAAAAATAAGTTAAAGAAAATGCAAGGCACACAATATTCAACATTATCATATACAAGCACAATAAAAATGTCAATTAAGAGTCTTAATTGACAAATTTATTTACTGAACTTGTTCAGTTAACATTGATAATATAAACCTGAAAAACCATTCATAAATTTTTTTTTTTTTTTTTCCAAAGACATTTGACCTCTGAACGAGCCATTCATGCGATAAACATCTTCAATATAATGACTTGTAGAATCAAAAGGTTGTTATTGGAATAGGCAAATGAGTATAAATGAGGTCATGCATACTTATTTTGCTGGTTCAGTTTTCATGGGTTGTTGAAATTCTGAGTACCTTAATATTTTGGTTACCTGCATATAGCCATAAAAAAAAAGTGCCTTTTGGTTATGGGAAGCATATATTTTTCCCGTTGTTTGTGAAGAGCTTTACAGTCCTGTTCCCTCCTCATCACCATCAACTAAGGAAGCTTGATGTTTGTCTGAAAGTCGTGCTACACATACTTGCGGAGGGGATTCCATATATATACAGCAATCACCAAGGATGTGATTTTGGTTTGCCTCTTTTGTAAACCCACTACCTGATGCGGTACCTTGTTTTTGGCAGATGTACGTGCTTGCATTGTTGTAAATGGAGATGTGGTCAATTGCTCAAGGCTCACAGTTTTCTTGTGTGCGCGTGTGCATGCAGTCTATGTAGTTGTTTGGTGAACTTATTGACAAAAATATGTGGGAGTCAAACTAAATTGCACGAGAAAGTGTTGAATTGAGAGGAGGGAAATTTGACATTGCAATATTTATATTCATTCATCTAGCCAATTTCAAAGCATATATATCAGCAGTCATAGATTTGCAAGTGTGGATATTGGTTTTATTACTTTTACCATTGTATTTGCTACTTTGAAATTGATAACCAAAGATGATACCTTTACTGGATAACTCGCGGAATTTGAATCGTACTCGTAGCCGAAGTGGTTGTGATTCTTGTTGTGAAAGGAAACCAGAGATGGATGATCCCATTGGAAACACTCCTGCCAAAGTTTCTGGTCACGTAAAAATGGCGCGGCATCAGAAGTAGGGCGTGGTAGCTCCGGTCTCCCCTGTTGGTACGTTGTGCGACGGCGTCGACGGTCACTTCAAACGGCTGTATATTGCTGATGGTGACAGTGGTGTTTTGAGGAGTGACCCCCGGCGCATCAATGTAAACATGGAAGACTTCACCTACGTAGTTGTGGGTGCACACTGGGGTCACGGGACCAGTGTCTTCTTCGTGAGGCAGGCACACCGTGTGGACATAATCATTCACATCCATGGCTCTTGGAATTGGAATTGAAGAAAGGAATTCAGAGATTGATCGATTTTTGTGTTTGTATTGTGTGAGTGAGTGAGGGAGTGAGAGAATGAGAGAATTGGGAAGGGGTTTGTATAGTAGTGTGAGTGAGAGGGAAATGAATTATCCGAGGGGTGAGAGAGATGGATTGGTTGATATAACGAAGAGGTGTGCTCTGATTGGTTTTTGTAACATGCACGCGGATCGTTTGAGGAATTTGAATATGGGGCGTTGGATTTTGGATTAATGACGGTTGAGATTTGAGATATTGGTTTTGGCGGGAGAGGGTGGAATGGAGTGGAAGAGTTTATTAGTTTGGCGGGTTGGGTTGTGTAGAGCGGAAGGCGAAGAGGTAGAAGAGTAGGGGTTCTGGCTTCGGCTTTGGCGCTTCACGTGGTTCTACGAGTATAGTTTCCTAGTAAATCGATCATGGAAAAAATCATTTTGTCACAATTATCTATGCGGTAAACTGTAAGTGGTAAAAATAATAATAGATTCATTTAAAAATGATATACAGCTTAGAGAAACCACTACATCAACTTCAATGCTCTATATTCATTCAGAATCTTTTTTTTCTTTTTTCTAATTTGGCTGGGGAATAATATTACAAAAACAACTATTCTCACACTCATTCACAATTTCTGGACTAATATGATTGTGAGTGATCAACAAGAAGTGGTGGATAACAAAAGTTAATAATGGGCAAAAAAATCTCTAATAGTTGCATAAATCAATAAGTTGTAAAATTGATTGTGTGATTGAATATATCTTTAAATTAATTTATTCTTTTGACTTGCTTTCCTATAATGATCAAATGAGAATGGATAAGAGATTCATAATAATGATGACATGATGGCATCGGGATGACTATAATACTTGTACAAAAATATTTTAACTTAATTAAATTCAATACTTTCATTGGCAATAGATTTTTTAATAAGCATCAATGAAATTATCAAAATAAATTTTTTTTTTAATTCCATGTTTGTTTTTATGGGGCGTTGGATTTTGAATTAAGGACTGTTAAGACTTGAGATTGGTTTAGGCGGGAGAGGGTGGAATGGAATGGAGGAGTTTGTTAGTTTGGGCGTTGGAAGTTGGAAGTTGGAACTTGAAAGGCGAAGAGGTGGAAAGAAGAGTACGGGTTTTGGGCTTTTGGCTTCTCTCAGATTGTCAGGTGGTGGGTATGGTTTCTTTGTGAATTTACCATGAGGCTCTTGGCTTAGTTTTAAGAGTGAGGGTGGGCGAGGGCGAGTCCTTGGGCATTTATGCATTGTGCTGATTTAACCGTCCACATGGCTAAAAATTTAAATGGAGAGAATCTAAGGAATACACAAAGTATTGTAGTCAAATTTTTTTCATTTTTATTATATTATGGGTTCATTTCAGAACAATTTATCTAGTTTTTTTTTTTTTTTTTAACATACTGTAGCAAGAAATAAAATAAAATGGGATCTGCAATAAGTAAAAAGTGATTGCCATTTTCAGAAAAACCATAGCATGGAACCCGCATTAAGTTTTTTTTTTTTTTTTGAGAAGCCAACTTGGAAGTCCAGGAAGGAACTTTATTAAACAAATAAAATTAAGAAACATCAGAAGCAACTAGGGGGGCAATGTCACTAGATATGTCTTCTAACCAGACCTTAAAGTCTTCCCCCTCTTTTGCTTTCTTTGCCAAAACATCGGCAACCTTATTACAAGAACGATTAACAAAACAAAAATCACACCAATTCAAATGAGAAGACGAATGGTAGATATCATCAATGATATGGCCAAAAGAAGAATGTTCAGCCGATCCAGACTTGATAGCATTGATAATCCCAGCAGCATCACCTTCGAAAACTACCTCATGAAGACTCAATTCCAAAGCAAAGCTAACAGCCCTGCGGCATGCAAGGAGTTCAACCTCAGCTATTGTTTGTGGGAGGGAAATACGCATTGAAATAGCACCAATGATAGCTCCTTGCCAGTCCCGTATCACCACACCAATACCTGCAGAATTTGTGCTCTGGAACACTGCACTGTCAAAGTTGGCTTTGTACTGATTTAGCTCAGGAGGACGCCACTGCATTGAAGTCGGCAACTGGGTAGAGACTTGGTTCGAATCCTGAGCAGTGAGGAACTCCTGTAAGAGGCCACCAGCTTTTTGCATAATCTGATTCAGGGGAACGGATTGGAGGCCCAGCCGAAGGCAGTTACGTCTGTTCCACAAAAGCCAAGAAATTATTATAAAAATTTCTGCTCTAAAATCCTCAGATACCTTGAGCAAACAAATTAGAAAAATCCCCTGGGGGGATTGCAACTGAGCTTTGGGCCCAGCTTAGTTGGCTCCACACATTCTCCAGTGCTTCACATCCCTACACAGCATGGAGAATATCTTCGGGCTGGGCATTACAGACCGTGCATCTGTCAGTATTAGCTATATGGCGACGGAACAAGTTGGCCATGGTGGGCAGAGCCTCATTGCAAGCACGCCACGCAAAATGCTTCATCTTGGAAGGGATCTGTAGCTTCCATAAGCCTCTCCAAAATGACTTCTAGGGGTTAGGATTTGAGCTACTAGTGTTGTTGGCTGAAGCATCACAAGCCAGCAACTTATAGGCACTTCTGGCAGTCAACAGGCCAGAAGGAGTTTTAGACCATATCAGACGATCACTAGGGAGTCTGAAACTCAGAGGGATGCTCAAAATGATTTTAGCCTCATGCAGTAGGAAATTTTGGTGCACTACATCAGATTTCCAAGCACATGAAGTTGAATCAATGAGGCAACTGACCTTGGCATCGGGTGGAATATTGGGGAGAGGAGAGATGACCATTCTATAGCACTGATCGGGAAGCCATTTGTCTTCCTTAATACTGACAGAGGCACCATTCCCTATCCGCCAAACCATGCCCCTTTTAACCACATCTCTAGCACTACAAATACTCTTCCACGCATAAGACCCCCCATTCGCCTCGGATGCTTCTAGAATTGAACAATTCGGGAAAAACCTAGCTTTGAAAACCTTGTGGCATAGAGAATCCGGATTATTGATCATTCTCCATACTTGCTTGGCCAATAGAGCTTGGTTGAACTTCTCAATCTCCTTAAACCCCATACCTCCCACCTCCTTTGCTTCACAAAGCCTTTCCCAGTTTACCCAATGAACTTTTCTTGCCTCACCATTGTAGCCCCACCAAAATTTTCGTATCATGATCTCAATTTCTTTAATCAACCCCTTGGGAAGTTTGAAACAACTCATGGAGTAAGTTGGGATCGCTTGGATTACAGATTTAATGAGCACCTCTCTACCAGCCTGTGAAAGAAGTTTTTCCTTCCACCCCTGCAATTTCTTCCAAATTCTTTCTTTAATGTAGACAAAGCTATGTTTTTTTGCTCTCCCAACAAAAGCCGGAAGGCCCAAATATTTTTCATATTGTCTTATGGATGGGACACCCAATAGCACTTGAATACTAGCTTGGATATCATGATGGGTGTTAGCACTGAAAAAAATATTTGTTTTTTCTCTATTTATTTTCTGCCCCGACCCCTTCTCATAAATAGATAATATATCAAGAATTACCTGACATTCGGATTCTTTTGCTCGACTGAAGAGAACGCTATCATCTGCAAAGAACAGATGAGACACCCGAGGACCACTTCTACAAATTGAAACACCCCTGAGCAACCCCTCTAATTCGGCTTTGTGAATTAATCCCTGAAGCCCCATAGCACATATCAAGAAAATGTAAGGGGAGAGTGGATCACCTTGCCTTAGGCCTCTGCTAGGAGTGATGTGGCCAACTGGGTTCCCATTAATGATGGCTGAAAAAGAGACAGATTTGATGCAAGACATGATGACATTCACAAATTTCCCAGAGAAACCCAAATGCAACATAGCTTTTTCCAAAAAAACTCATTCCACCCGATCATAGGCCTTACTCATGTCAAGCTTTAAAGCCATGAAGCCCAATTTCCCTTGGGTTTTCCTTTTAAGGTAGTGCAACTTCTCAAAAGCCACTAAGATGTTATCAGTGATAAGACGACCTGATAAAAAAGCACTCTAAGAATCTGAGACAATATATGGTAAGATACATTTCAGCCGGTTAACCAAAACTTTTGCAATGTTTGTAGACCACATTACAGAGACTAATAGGTCTAAAGTCTGAAACTTTTTTAGGATCCTTAATTTTTGGTATGAGAGCTATGAAAGTAGAGTTGAAATTAGCAAGAACATGACCATTATTAAGTGCATTTAGGACAACTTCAGTAACATCCTTACCAACAATGTGCCAAAAAGTTTTATAGAAAATGGGCGACATACCGTCGGGTCCGGGGTCAGTGAGAGGGGCCATTTGGTTGAGAGCTTTAAAAACTTCCTCACCAGTGAAATTCTTGTCCAAATCTAAATTCATTTCTGTAGTAACAGTGGAAGTCATGCCAACCAAAACCTCATCAAAACCCGTGCGATTTGAGGTAGAAAAAATGTTAAGGAAATACTCTTCCACCATTCTGCCCACACGGTCTTCATCTTCTGCCCACAACCCAGATTCATCCTCCAAACCCAAAATTAAATTATGCTTGTTCCTTTGGTTTGCACAGCAATGGAAATACCTAGTATTTCGGTCACCATCTTTCAACCAATCGGCATGTGCTCTTTGCTTCCACATGGTCTCTTCCTTGGACTTTAGCACCTCAATTTCTTTCCTTAGCTTGTAAATACAATCAGGCGCAGTAACATATAACCCAGCCTCCTCTGCTCCACTAAGCTCTCTTAACTTCTTTGTAAGTGTAGTCTGTACCAGACCAAATGTTTCCCGGTTCCAGGTTCTCAAATTCTCTTGGCACTTGTCTAACTTTTTTATCAACACCACCTCCGGAGATGATGCAGAAATTTCATCCCATGATCGTCTTACCACATCTTCACATGAACTATCTTCTAGCCACATAGCTTCAAATCGAAATGGTTTACCTTTACGATAAAACCTTTGTTGTTCCGAATCTGAAATAAGAAGAATGGCCTTATGATCTAAATGAAACACATCTAGATGGTGAATCCGAGTAGTAGGAAAACGAAGTATCCACTCCACTGTAGCTATCCCACGATCTAGACGAATCCACACATTTTGATCCCCCGGCCTCCTATTGCCCCATGTGAAGGGAAAACCATTAAAACCAAGGTCTTTCAAACCACAAAAGTCCAAGGCATCACGAAAGCCTTGCATCTGTCTCTCGGGACGATCTAACCCACCTTGCTTTTCCTCCATCCAAATAATCTCATTGAAATCCCCCATGCAAACCCACGGCAGGGGTAAACGTTGACTCATTACCCTTAGTAAGGACCAGGAATGTTCCCGGTTGGCAGTTTCAGGGTCACCATAGAAACCTGTGAAACGCCAGGCGTCATCCATTCCAAAGTCAATACTAGCATCAATATGACGATCAGAAGAAGTGAGCACAACCAAGTTAATGGTTTCTCTCCACAACAAAGCTAGACCACCACCCTAATTCACCCTAGGAACAACAAAAAAATTCACAAACTTCAACTTTCGGCATATTCTTTCAATAGTAATTTTTTCCACTTTAGTTTCCATCAAAAACACAATTTTGGGATCTTTTTTGCTAATCAAAGCAACCAACTCTTCTTCTGTCTGTAGGTTCCCAAGCCCACGACAGTTCCAACTTAGGCAACTCATTGAACCTGGTGGTGCTAGACCCCAGCAACCACCTAATTGTTTTCCTTATTCTCAGAATCACCTACATTCCTGCGCATCATTTTCATCATGCTAATATCTGCCAAGTCTAGTGAGGGACGTCTTTCAACTTGATCAGACATTTCAACAGAGGAGTTGCCACTGCCTACTTCACGTGCCAATTTTTTCCATTTTCTTGTCTCACTTGGAATGACTTCACTATTAGTGATGTCAACTAGATTCGGCTTTTTTGCAGTAAAAGAGTAAAAACCCATGGGAGTAGACTCATTAGTCTTTTCCACAAATGCTGGAACCTGTTGCTTAGAGATGTCACACTTCACAGCCAACCTATCACTAACCCCACCTACGTCACCATTTTCCAAATTATAAATATCCTCCATAAAATGATCCCCCCCTTCCATCAGTGCCTTAGCTTGATCAATGCCGTGTTGGGGGCTGGGTGTTGAGACTGGGCTAGTATGTTTTGGCATAGCTGGTCCTTTCCTCCACACTGTATCTCCACGACCTCTTCCTGAAACCACCACCATAGTTTTACGATTCTGCCTAATGGGTTCAGCCCGAAGCCACTCTCCATATTGTTGGTTTTCTTTTTTCAGTTTTCCTTTTCCTTGCAGCCAAAGATTACAGTCCCTTTCACTATGGTTAACTCAGCCACACCAATAGCAATAGTTTGGAAGGCGCTCAAATTTGAGGAGAGCCCATCCAATATGCTCACCATTGGACCAAAGCTTGCAGCAGCGTGGAAGGGGTTTAGTGATATCAAATGACACACAGATCTGCAAAAACTCACACCCTTGGCCATCATCCTCAGGATCAGCCACTTGAACAATTTTACCTATCGTGTTGCCCACTACCTTGCTGGTTTCCTGAGTCATACTCCTTTCTGGGATGTTGTGGAGTTGCACCCAAAAAGCAGATGTGGTGTACTCCAGGAGTAGGGCAGATTCTACATCCACAGTACGTTGAAACACTACCAGGCTTTTATCATAGGACCACGGTTCACACTCCAAAACCCTCTCTAAATCCAGCGCATCATCAAATTCGAAAACCATGATGTTCCCACCAATATCATGGATTTTGAATTCTCCACTCGGTTTCCATAGCGGTTTAAAAGTTCGAGCAACAGCTTCAGCATTCACTGTCCGCTTTGTGAGAAACCTGGCTGCCAATCTGTAGATAAGGGGCACACTGCACCGTGGGACATCAACACCCTATTCTTCTTCTTCGATTAAAGAGAAACGAGACCAAAGATCATCGAGCGATGCCATGGTGACAGAACAGAGACGAAAAAAACCAGACAAAAGGATACTAAAGATCCACAACCTGTCCTAGTAGAAATGCAGAGCGTACTAAAGGGAAAAAGAAACCTACACTAAGGTAGGGACAGGATTCTACACACACCTTAAAGAAACCCTAGCAAGAGATAAACCCTAGCAAAGAGACCCTAGGCGGCGAGAGAAACTGGAACCCGCATTAAGTTAATTGTATTGAATTTTTCACTTCCGCAAAAAATAATCTATCAAAAAAAAAAAGAATCCTTTTTTGTGAGACTTGCAAACTGTAAGGCAAAAAAAACTATAAGCTGACTTATAATTTAACCCCAATTGCACACATATGTATTTATGAATTTGTGATTGTATATCATACTCTATTTTTCTGTGTGAAATTTTTTTTTTTTTTTTGGAGAAACAAAAAAGGGACTCATGTGTGGTAATCATTGTCTCACACAGTACATTTGGGTAAGCCCATAGGTACCACCAACTCAAACCGGAGCTTAAAGACCCTGAACTCACACACACCACAAGCTCTATCGAGCTCTGGGACTTACCAGAAATTGCGATTACAGTCCCCACAGGAACTTGAACTTAGGATGTGGTGAAGTCTTAGCAGTCACCTACCAATTGTACCACACCCACTTGTGGTTAATTCTAATATGTTATGTTAGGATAAAAATTATTACACACTAGTGTGTGTACACACAAATGACACAAGTATTAAATAACACTAAAATCACGAGTTTAACTCACTTTTTCACTTTTGAAATTGTGAGTTAGACTCACGATCGTCAAGTTATTATTGAAGGTACAACAAGACCTTTTACACCAGGTTTAGATTGAATTTAATCTCTTGTAAACCTAGCTTGGCTTGGATTGAATTTCTAAAATCTTGTAAACTTAGCTTAGCTTCGGTGACAGCGAAAAAGGCAAAATTAGTAAATAAGCTTATTATTATACCATAATCATAATTATATATACAATTAGGTTTAGATTTTGAAAAATTGTATGAAATAAAATTATTATGAAAAGTGTGTGTTTTTTGTAATTAGATGTATAAAATTATACTGACATTTTTTTTTATATAATTCATGTTGATATGGTAGATGTCATTCAAGCTTGATTGTTCTTGAATCTAATGTTTTTTTTTTTTTTTTTCTATTTTGGCTTGAACAATATTATTGACACAACTATTCTCACACTCATTCACAATCTCCTGCTTGCATGATTGTGAGTGATCAATGAAAAGTGGTGAATCGTAAAAGTTAATAATGGGCAAAAAATGTCCACTAATCACATTTGCACAAATCAATAAATTATGGAATTGGGTGTGCAATTGGTTGTCTCTAAATTTATACTTGCTCTCCTGCAGTGATCAAATGAAAATGGATGAGACACTCATGGGAATGACATAAGGGTGTAGGGCTGACTATAATTCTTGTACAAAAATATTTTAACTTAATTAAATTCAATACTTTCATTGGCAACAGAGATTTTTATAAGCATCAATGAAATTATCAAAATTAATTTTTTAATTCCATATATATATATTAACATTATACTTTGATTGTAATATGAATTTTTTATTATTAAGTTTTTTCTACGAAGTAAATGATTGCATCGTATCATACAAAATATGTATGTATATATGTTAAATTTCAAATAAACAAAACACAATAAAAGCATTTTAAATAATAATAAATATGAGATAATAAATACTTTTTATGTTTGCTATATTAAACCTCATCTCATTCATTCACTTGTAATGTATTTTGCTTAAAAACATAGCTAAATTTTTTTATTGAAATATAATAAAAGAAATATCTTAACATATATAATTGTTCTTTTGTTGTCAAATTTTTTGTTCAAATCTGTACTATACTGTACATAATTAAAACTTTTTTTTTTTTTTTCATTTATGTTTTTTGTGTCATATTTTTAAAATATATATTTTTCAAATCCTAGACCGAATAAAACGTATACGTATTTTGTACCATATATATTCCATTCCATCTAATACTGACTATGCTTGGAACTGCCAAAAAATATTATAAGAGTTCTATTTTAGCATGCCCTTCTGCCCATTTTTCATTTTATGCAGCGATGAGATTTTTTTTGGATAAATAATAAGTTTTATTGATGAAAAATAATGCATCAAGTACATGGGTATGCTAATTCATTGAAAATTGAAGCCAATATAATTATATTGTACATTCAAAATACACTGGCAGTTAACTACTTCATCTCTGATCATTCTTTTAATAATTAAAACTAGAGAAGAATTGGATTGAGAGAAAAGAAAATAAAGGGAATAGCTAAGAATAGGATTAAGAACAGACTGAATTCTCATTGCATGCCTCTTACAATCCTTGGACACAACTAACTGACTAACACTAACTGCCAGCTGGCTACACTGATCTAATAGTCTAACTAACTAACTAACTGTTAAGCACATGGCTTCTAACTGATCAACAATTAAGCACATGTCGAAATCAATTAAAAAGCACGTGACTCTAACCTTCAATTACAAAAAAATGATACAAAGCTTCTACTAATAAACTGGTACTGTCTGGAACCAAGTGTTGATGCTGCATATTCTCCTCATGATCGATGCACTATCTGGAACTGGATCGCATTAAGTCAAGCTGCTAGCTGTTCATAGGTGCCTAAAATGGAGAACAGTCAGCGACTAATTAAGCTTTCTTGGATGGCACCAAGAGAGATAGCATGTACTAAAATCAGTGAAAGAATCTACTCCAATTTGAAGACACATCTGTACTGTAGTCAATATCTTATACATAAAATGGCATTCCTTTTAACCACAGTCTAATATGTTAATTCTTATGCATAACAGGGCAGAGCACATTCTAGTGTTTATAAAACGTGAGCAAGATTAGTAAATCAAAAGTCAAACCGGCCAGTAACCTAAAAAGAAAATGACAGCAGCTTACATGGAAAAAATGCTTGTCCTCTGCAAGAACACTTAATGTATAGTTCCATACATATTGAAATTGCACAACAAAAATGCCAATTAAGACCCCACAAATTTATTAACTGAACTTGTTTAGTTAACATTGAAGAGTGAGTGTAAACCTCATAATTTTCAAAGACATGACCTCTGAACAAGCCATACAGCATAAGCAATCTTAAAGATAAATCTTGAAAATGATAAGAATGATGGATACCTTTATGAAGAGTTGGAAAGGAAACCAGATATGGATGAGGCCATTGGAAACACTCCTTGCAAAGTATCTGCGGGGTAGGTAGAAAAGGCGCGGCATCGGAAGTAAGGCGCGGTAGTGGCGGTCTCCCCTGTTGGGACGTTGTACGATGGCGTCGACAGTCAGTTCATACGGCGCTACATTGTTGAGGGAAACAGTGGTGTTTACAGGAGTGGCACCTGCAGCTTCAACGTAAATATGGAAGACTTCACCTATGTAGCTGTAGGTGCACACTGGGGCCACGGGAACAGTGTCTTCTTCATGAGGCAGGCACCTTGTGTAAACCCTTTCATTCACACCAGCCATTGCTCTGCTTTTGGAATTCGAGAGAATTGGAAATTTGTTGTGACTGTGAGAAAAAATGAGAGAATATGGGAAGGGATTTATGTAGTGTGGGATAGAGGGGTTTGTTAGTTTTGGCGGTTTGGGGATGGGTTGTTACTTGTTAGTTACAGTAAGAGAACTGAATGCCAAGAGGTGATAAGCTGATTGGTTGACACAACCAAGAGGTGAGCTCTGATTGGTTTATGTAACCTGCACGCGGATCGTATGGGGAATTTGAATATCGGCCGTTGGATTTTGGATAAAGGACGATTGGGATTTGAGAATGGTTTAGGCGGGAGAGGGTGGAATCAGGAATGGAATGGAAGAGTTTATTAATTTGGCGGGTTGGGTAGAGAGGAAGGCGAAGAGGTAGAAAGAAGAGTACTGGTTTTTGGTTTTGGGTTTTGGGTTTGGGTGTCGGTTTGGCCTGGTTTAGTTTCCTTTGTAAATTTACCATGAAGTCCTGAATTTGATGAGAGAGGGTGAGAGAGTTCTGAATATTTTAGGTACTTAGGCATAATATATGCTCTTTAAAAAAAAAAAAAAAAAAAATTAGCTTGACTTTTAGGGAGACCAATATATCAACCTCAATATTCTATATCCACTCCATTTAATTTTTTTTTTTTTTTTTTTTTTTTGGTTCTAAGTTGGCTTGGGAATGATATTACAAACATAATCATTCTCATACTCATTCCCAGTTTCTTAATTTTTACAATTGTGAGTGATCGGAAATAAAAGTGGTGGATCTCAAAAATCAATAATGGACAAAAAAATGCCCACCACTCCAGTCGCACAAATCAATAAGTTGTAAAATTAGATGTATGATTGAATGTGATTCTAGATTTATTCTTTTGACATTCTTTTAACTTTCTCTCCTGCCATGTTTAAATGAGAATGGATAAGAAACTCATGCGAATAACACAAGGGCATAGAGCTAACTATAATACTTATACAAAAATATTTTAACATAATTAAATTCTATACTTTCATTGGCAATAATAGAGTTCTTTATAAGCATCAATGAAAATTTCAACATCAATTTTTTAATTCCATGTGTGTATATATATATAAACAGCAACATTTTCATTATTTAATTATAATATGATTTTTTTTTTTTATCTATTAAGATTTTTCTACGATTTAAATGATTGCTTCTTATTGCCATACACAATATGTATGTATATTAAATTTTAAATAAAATAAACACAATAAAATTATTTTAAATAATAATAAATGAGATAATAAATCATTTTTATTTTTGCTGTATTAATCCTCGTCTCATTCATTCACTTGTAATGTATTTTGCTTAAAAACATAGCTAAATGTTTTTTAGAAAAAAAAAAAAAAATATATATATATATATATATATGTGTAGGGATAAAGGCCCAAATTTGTATGTTGGGTCTTGGGCCTTATCTGGGAATGTGGGTGTGGCCGATGAGTGGTAAGTGATTGAGAAAGACCCCAAGTTTAAAGTCTCACTAGGAAGGAACGGATGTAGAATGGCCCGAGAAGTAATTCCTCCTCAGACACGACCAATACAATCTGAATCTATAATCCAGTAACCTAGGTAACATGTCAGGAGGTTTACACAATGAAGATAAGCTTCAAGCATGTATTGGAGTGATAAGAACTCAGAAATATCTAAAGAAAAAACTACTACCACTGCATTAAATGCACTGCGGCTACTTTTCTGGCCGCATTTATGTGGAAAAGACCCCTGAATAGTGTAACTTCAAATATCACAACTCACAGAAAGCCAAAAAAAGTGTATGATGAGACATACACTCAAGTGGAGGATTAGATGATTAACAAGTGTAGGGTTAAGATGGTTGGAAAGGAATTATATATGATGAAAGACCTCCCATGAGACAACAGACAGAAAAAAAAAAAAACAGGAGAAGAAATATTGTAGCAATAAAAGTTATATTTGTAAACCTTCATATTGATTTATACTCAGAATTATCTCCACGGATAGTGAATTTATTCAATCTTGTATGTCTTGGTTTTGCTTGATCATCTTTTAAATCTATATTAGCCATTATTGAATTCATTAGGGCCTAACTCTTTAATCCACTCTCTACAAATTTGGTTCACTGAGTCATTCACCCTATTCACCTTTGGGCTTGGGCCGCAAATTGTGTCCCTACAATATATATCTTAAATATATTATATGCTCAATTAGCTACTAACATCTCATAAAATTATATTAAAATAAATAAACTACTAAATTGAAATATAATAAAAGAAATAACTTAATTTATACAACCGTTCTTTTATTGTCAATTATTTTGTTCAAATCTGTACCATACTTGTAAATAATTTTTTTTTTTTTTTTTTCATTTCTGTTTTTTATGTCATATTTTAAGAATACTTTTTTTTTTTTTTAATCCTAAACCGAATAAAACATACATTTATTTTGTACCATATATATTCCATTCCGTATAATACTAACTATGCTTGGAACTGCAAACAAAAATTATAAAAGTTTTATTTTAGCATGCTCTTCTGCCCATTTTTTTCATCCTATGCAGACATAATATTTTTTCAGATAAATAATAAGTTTTATTGATGAAAAATAATGCATCAAGTACACGGGTATGCTAATTCACGGAAAATTGAAGCCAATATAATTATATTGTACAATCAAAATACACTGGCCAGTTAACTACATCTCTCATTCTTTTAGCATAATTCATCTTTATAGATTCCCAACTAGACGACTGGGACAAACTTCAAAATCGTTTCTACAATTTTTGGAACGTGTTCACATCCCTATAATTTGCTGCAATCAATTAAAGGACTACATCTCAAAAAAGATTGAATTGGACAAGTTTTTCTATGACTGCAGCATCTTCTTGTAATCCTGGAATGTGCCATGGAATGGTGTCACCTTTCCTTCCGATACCGCCCATAGCTCCTCTACACTACCAGAGATTAAGTGCTCATCGTGGCTAACCTGTAAGCAAGCAATCAAACATAGAATTTACACCCACAAGAAAGATAGAAATGCAAAATTCATATTTTCTTACTAAATAACTTAGAAGTTGCAAATGGGAGTCATGAAGGGCAGATGTATAATACCATGAGAATGCCTCCTTGAAACAAAACAAGACCCTGAATTAGTGCTTCCACTGCATCCAAATCCTACAGTTCATTTAAAAACAAATCCCCGGTCAGCTGTTGGAATTTTCGTATGATTCAAAAGTTGGAATCCAGAATAACTGCATTTGCTTTACGAGGCCTCAATTGTTACAATAGAAATTCAAGTCAAGAAAATGCGCATGATATGCTGTTCAGTGAGATATACTACCATTAAAATGTGACCTAGGGCATGTTTAATAATTGATCACTTGCATGTATATGAACAAGAGATAAGTAGCTAGCTTATTTACCATGAAGAAAAAACACTAAGTTCACAAAACAGATCAGAAAAATTGCAAATTTCATTAACTAAAGCATTAATCTCCTTTTGCTGGAAACGTTATCCTACAGCAAAATCCTTGGGATTTCTTCCTAAATTAACTTTCCCCTTTACAAAAACGTACCACGAAATTCCACTTATCTCAAAGAAAACCAACTTCTGGAAAACAAAGCTTTCATGCTGTTTTACATGTATGATCATCACAATTTCATTATACCTTGTTGATGACATATTTCTCTGAAGAATGGAAAAGACAAATCAGGTTGAGAAAGAGATGTTTACTTACCAGATGATTGGATGGCTCATCAAGCAACAGTATGTGTGGCTTCTTAAAAGTTATCTTAGCAAATGCAACTCTGCTTTTCTGACCACCTAATATTTCATTTAGATCAATTACAGAAGTTAGTATTTAGGGAATAATGGTTGACCAACGTCCAAAATTAGCATTAAGTTCACATGCTTGTTTTGCAGGTCTTCAATTTAATCAATCAGTAGTTAGACCTACTTGAGGTTGAAGTCAAATCTAGGATCTAGAAGATCAAGTCCCATCACTACTATAGTATCTATCTTAAAAACAAGGATAGAAAAAGGAAAGATACCAGACAACGTGTACATTGGCTGAAGTGCAAGATTTCCAGTAACACCTAAAGAACCCAAGTGAGATCGGAGCTTCTGTTCAGGCACACCCTGCAAGAAGAAAACTTTAAATAAGAAATTTGATCTTAAGATTGCAAGCATGGATATTCTGAATAGCAAGAACCAAAAAAAAAAAATTTGCCCTTGGATAATACAATTCATTTTGTAACCTTAAGTCTTTTGCTTAATTCATAGAGACTAGAGCAAGAAAGCAATTCACCATAGTTTGCTTAGATTGGAGACCCCTGTAATGGACATTAAAATCTAATATCACAATTTTCCAAGTAACCCATCCCATACCCAAAAATTCAAACACCCCCACATAGGGAAGGATGCAATAAGATAAAATAAGATGAAATATTCAAGATGTAAATCTTCCCATACCCAAAAATTATCCACAAACACCCCCCATAGGGAAACAACTAAAGTGCTCCCAAAAAAAATAAAGCTTACTGAGAACTCACTGGGTAGCAGCGCATCATGTACAAAAGAGGATTTGAAGTTAAGTCAAGCCCATCCACATGGTGCTGACTAAAAACAGCAATTCGAACCTGTAAACAAAACATTAGTCCCCATTAGATATAGGCAGATAAACTTAACTGCAATCTTGCAAGAAGTTGCAGAAAGGAATATAGGGTATTCTATGCCTTACAAAGAATGTGATAAAGATGAGAAGAACACAACTGTTTATAACAAAAATCAAATCAAATAAAACTTTAATAAAGCAACATGGATTATGGATACATGGAAACATCCTATTTGTGACCTTTTTTTATTACCATCACTTGATGAGTAATGCTGTTATATGTTATTTGTAACCTGCAGTTGGTAGAATTTAAGATTGGCATTTACTAATTACTACTGGTGATAAAAGAAAAAGAGTGTAAGGTACCTTAGCAGAACGGAAAACAGTCCCCATGCTTGGTTGTAGTTCCCCTGAAATTAGTTTGAGTATAGTTGATTTGCCAATACCATTTGGGCCAACCACTGCATAACAAATTGGAAAACCAATCAAAGAGAGTAACTTGTCAAACAACCAATATAGAATGTGAATTAACAATATAGCAGAAAAATGATGCACTTATCATTGTACTGAAGGCCCTAAATTATCGTAATTATATCACACTCAGACAAAAATATCTACATGTGCCAAAAGGAGAGAGAGAACCATCAGAATGGCATTTTCATCTTCCACCACAAATATTAATAATAATAACAATACCATTAAAATAACCCATAAAACGCATAAATAGATGAGGTACAAGAGAAGAAATAGAAGCATTCATTAGGATTAGCATGCTTACTTGCAATGCGGCTGTCTAAATCAATTCCAAAATTCAAATTCTTAAACAGTAAGGGCCCTCCAGGATAACCAAACGATGCATCACTGCAGTAACATTGGAGAAACATCAAAACTATTCGACAAGAATTCTATCTAAGTGGCAATCTCCGAAGGTTATACAATAAACATTCTATATAATCTAAAGTTAATCTTTAAAATACTTTAACAATATTTTTTTTTGATAAATAACGGAATTGTATTAAAAACACTTCAACAATATTGAATCAAAGGATTTAATGTGGACAATAATTACATAGTAGGCAATCCACAACCCAGAAAGTTATCACTTAAAACAGAAATTCAATACTTTGCGACATGAGCTGAGCAAACCTGAAGCTTATTATAGGAGGGCCAGGTCTGTCGTCTGGAGTTGGGAACTCAAATTTGTAGCTGCAGACAAAAAATGTTGAATAAGTTTTAAGCACACAAAGCTACAAAGAGATATAGCACAAACTCATAGAAAGATTGATTCTACATGCATCAGTGAAAATTGAATATAAAAGGACAGATGTGCATACTCAGGGTCATTGACAACTTCATCCACATAACCCATCCGATCCAATGCCTGAAGAATCCAAAAGAAAGAACGTAGACATGTAAATTCTTTAAGACACAAAAAGCGTAAAACCAAGATGAATGGACTAAGAAACATAAGGAAATTATGACAAACAACTTTTGAAACCGTTTGAGTGATGCGCAACAGGCCCAACAAAATAAAGTAAAAGAAAAAAAGGAGTCAGAATTTGATTTAAAGAGAGACAGGATACTAGTAATGATAATAAGTACCTTAATTCTTGACTGCACAAGAGATGCCCTCTTTGCATTGTAGCGGAACTTGTCAATAAAGGCCTGCCAGAAAAGAAATTAATTTTCAAGTCAAACAATGGCTACTTTAATTTTGAAAACACAGGCGGGAGGGAGAGAGAGAGAGCAACAATGGGCTATAAATGGAAAGTTTGATGCAGTGTATTCTGAAAAATTTTCCAACTTAACCAAAAATCAAGGTGAATGCCTGTCGGAAGGGTAAGTTGGCAATCAACTGGCCATGACATGGTAATGTGGTGGTGATGCATCTTTTACGCAAGTGAATGTCTCTTGAACTAATAATTAAGTCCATTTACAGAGTAACAGAATAGAGAGCTTTATAAAACAAAAACCACAAATGTAACAGAGAACTGTTTGTTCAACAATAAACATAGACTGACTACCTGAGAAGTACAACGCTAGCTCTCATCAACACAAAGCAAATAAGAGGCACATGGAATAGTAAGATGGATACAAAAGAATAACTTGAACTTGATATAATAATTATAGACATCATTAAAACTTCACAATCACAGATACATACCAACAAACAAAACCCAACAAGCACAAATACATATATAGATATCATCAGAGTCAGGAAAATACCTGCATATGAGATCTGGAGCGTTCATTTGCCTCAAATGCTTTCTGTTTGTTCTTAAGCTGTTCCTCCCGTGTCCTCTCAAATGTATCATAATTCCCCTTGTAAGCGGTCAATTTTTGCGCTTGTAGATGAAGAATATCTGTGACTACCTGGGAATATAGTGATGTTAAAATGAGACACCTCAAACAATTGTATGATACAAGTTACACAGAATAAACAGATCAACTAATTATAGAAATATCTTAATATGAGAAGAAACAAGGTGTGCTGGTGTACTACCGTGTTCAAGAATTCTCTTGCATGAGAAACAACTATGAATGTTTTTGGCCATTTCGTCAGGTAAGTTTCCAGCCATAGAACCGCATGAAGATCAAGATGGTTCTGAAATAAAAATAATTAAATTTAACTAATAAGTATGCCCCAAATCCAACAGAACAGAATGAATATCGTGAAAGAGAAACATAACACAGAACGCACTGTGGGTTCATCTAGTAGCAGCAAATCAGGCTCTATAAACAGTGCACGAGCGAGAGCAATTCGCATTCTCCATCCTCCAGAAAAAGCTTTTGTAGCCTTCTGCTGCATCTCTGGAGAGAAACTGAGGCCCTGAAATAGTATATATAAAAATTATAGTATCTCAGACAAAAAGAGCTGATGGTCTTGATAATATACTGAAACAGAAGTTTGAGTAACCAGCTTGTTTGGGAGAATATATATATATATATATTTTATAGGTTTGTATAGGAGAAAATGCACTTTTTAGGGACCAAATCGAGAATCGGCCCAAAATGTAGGGACCAAAAGTGCATTTTCGCCATCGGAGAATAATTCATGAATAAAACATTGAAAACACACCAAAAATGGACACGGACACAAACACACATGTATTTATTGCTTCCCAACCACCTAGTGAGCCAATTGAATTTGAATGGCATGCTTAATCTACCAAAAGGCAGGATCTTCCTGGTCATTTACTAATCAGGTGTTAGCAGTCCTGGCAACCATAAGATTTTAATGGAAAGTCAAGAATTTCAAGTGATTCATCTGGTCACCACAATTCAACAACAATGGCTTGATCCAACTCCTCTCTCTCTCATCCAGGCACATACAGCAACTATGCACCCCACATCCCACTACTTTTTCATAATTTCATTGTCTATACATATATTTAACCTACTGCTCTCGCCTGGTTTCAATTTTCACCTTGCATATCGTCAATTACTAACTCCTATGATTTGAATATGCATTATTAATAGTCAGGCCCTGCTGTTATCTGCTACATTTAAGTGGGTTTGAGGTTGAATCATTATCCTTTTTTAATTTTCTCTTTCACTGCGAAGGGGCTAAGTAAAAAAAATATATATATATATATATATATATTGTTTGACCAAAACATGCCCTACTGCGTCTTTTTTTTCTATTCTGGTAGGGCTGAAGCCAGCTCCAAATGCCCAGCTATTAGTTCAAGCTTAGGTCAATCTGGATTTTTTTTTAAGTCAATGATAATTGCATGGACGTGTCAGGATTATTTTCTTTTTTCTAACTTAATTATTAGATTTGATTGATCAATGTAACTTAATTGTTTAATTGTGGGTGTACTTATTGTACACATCCTGTGTATTTGGGCTATACACCTCTAATTCAATAAATGTGTTACTCATCCCCAAAAAAATAAAGCCAATGATAATTGCAAAAGATTTGTGAACTGACCGCAAGAATGGTGGCTGCACGTGACTCTGCAGAATAAGCATCAATTGCGTCAAGCCTTTTGTATATCTCCTCAAGCCTTTGTGCCGTAACATCTTTGTCCATCACCCCATTCAGTTCCCCATTGCTCTTTCTGGTTGCATCCTCTAACTCCAATTCTCTCTTCAAGACAACCACAATATTGTCAATAGGTCCACTAAAGGAGAACAAAAACCTCAATGCAAACAGAGCAACAAAGAAACAGCAGTTATAAAGCTAAAAATCAGAACTAATGCTGGTCTCGAAATTGAAACAGTATGTATTCAACCTGCTGGGCGATTAATTGAGCTTCTTCTTCCAAAAGCTGGGTTCTCTCAATATCAGTGTTAAGAACACACTGCAATGCAGTTGTATTATCACCAGCCACCTCTTGCTCCACATGCAATATCTGGCAATTGTTAGGGATACCATCAATGGCATGCATAGCCATGTATCTAAGGAAAGTTGTTTTCCCAGTGCCATTTCTTCCAACAAGGCCTGCATCCAAATTGAAGTGTTAAAAGCTTAATAATTATTACACCTAGAAAAAATGTCAGACAAACTCAGAGTTAAGAAACTAGTTGCAATCCAACAGCTATATATTACTTCAAATACAGTTTCCAAAGGTTGTAAGCACATCAAATATTTATTTACAAGTATATTTCTCTTTTCTTATTTCAATAACTGAATCTGAACAATTTTGAATTTCTCTTAAATTTCTTTTTCCTTTCTCTTTTTCTTGTAAAATTTGTCTCAAAATATTGAAATGGATTCTGATAAAGGTACATGCCTCGGACATGTTCCAAGATGTCCGCCTCATGAATCATGATATTTTCATCCTTTTAAAGCATCCATATCATGATAAGTTTCAGAATTAGGGTTGTAATGTTAAGATAAATTAGATGGGAAAGAAATCATAAACATAAACCACACTAATGGAACACTAATTTACATGATTTGGGTTTAATACTCTAATCCTAAATTTGTTGGTGAACTTCACTAAAGGTAGAAGGTCATGAATAAGGCAAGATAGAGTCCAACCCATAAATCAGATATTATAGATATGGGTTGCATCGGTGCAGGTGCTTTGCATGATTGTGTCAAAAACAACATTAGGAAGAAAAGTTAATGAAAAGAACTTAAAACTAAGGTTGTTAGAATCAGGATCCTACGTAGAATTGGTGGAGTGGCTTTATAGATCGGATCAAGGATCGTAAGATCCGATTTTTCATAAAAGAAAAAGGTAAAAGAAGATTGGTAATAATTATGTATGTTAAATAATCATTAAATTATCCATAAAAAAATTTCAAATTCAATATAGAGTATTTTTATACTTTATATAACTACTTTTTATTTTTTGATTAGTAATAAACTTCATTGAAAATTGTTAAAAGAAATTACAAGGAAAAACAAAGCACACAGGCAGTGTGCTAAGTGGCAAAACAGAAAAAATTAAATAACAAAAAAATTACAAAAATCAAGCATATCAGGTAGAGAGTTAAAAGTAAAAACACCCGGAGCATTTGCCCAGTAAAACAAAGTTTGGAAGAAGAGAAGCTTCAACTCATGAATCAACTTTTCACTCCCTTCAAAGGTGTGTAAATTCCTTTCCCTCCAAATGACCCACATAAGACAATGACAGATCATACTCCAAAGTACCTTAGTTTTGTGTCTGTGAAACTTGCCTAACCAACTTGCTAAGAGATCCACAACACCACGTGGCATGACCCAACATACCCCAAAAAGTGAGCACACCATATTCCATAACTCTTGGGCTACTAGGCAATGTATTAGTAGGTGATCAGTAGTCTCCCCGTTCCTCTAACACATACAACACCAATCCACAATAACCACTTTCCGCCTATATATAACTACATTTTTTGATAGGCACTTTATATGACTACAACTTTTTTTTTTTACTTATCAAAATAAAATAAAATAAAAAATAATTGATATACTTTTTTTAAACCAAAAAAAAAAAAAAATCGAAAAGTATACTTTTGTTTTTGATAAGTCCAAAAGTATACTTCATATGACTACATTTCTATTAACTAAATTATCTACAGTTTTTTAGGAAACAAAATTAGCCAAAAGGTCATTAGTTACCAACAAACTGCCAAATTACCAATACATAAGCAAAGGAAAACATATTTCAAATTAACTACATGCCAAACCAAATTTATAAGAAAAATTGGACTAAAATAGATTTATATGAGGGAAAAATAAACACCAAACAATCAATGGAAAATAGCAGAATAACCCAATTTGTGAGCACCTATATATTAATTCATCTAAATGAAACGAGGACCTAAAGGAGCCAGAAAAAATATTGCACAAATTATTGAGCCAAATACATAAAAATTCAAACTTGAAAAATTTGTGCAGTCACCATAAAGAAACTTTAGAAAAGTAGAAAACTCATAAACCCACATGTAAATAAGCTCATATTCTACATGCATTTGACTATAAACATTGAATTATCCCAAACCCACAAAAGAATCGACTCTGAATTAAAGAATTTTGACCAAACCCATTAACAAAAAAATTTTGGCTGTAATTAGAAATATGTAAGAAGAAGAAAAGCATAGCTAAAATTCAATCAACTAAAACTGGAGGAGTTGCACTGTGGAGGCAGAAGACCAAAGATGAAAAATGAAGTGAGATCCCATGATTGGCTAAAGATGATCTCATCCATGACTCTTTTTTGTTTAAGAAATGTTTAATGGGTTGTATTTGAGCTAAAATCACCTGAATAAGTATAACCTAGTCAACACAGTCTAAAATTTATTTAGCCCAAAGCCAAAGAAGAAGCCCACAAAGGTGTGCATTGACAGTATCAGTGCGATCCCACTGATCCTGCTCCGACCTCCGATTCTACTCCTCCACCAATCCTCATGCAATTTGGATCATTTGGATAAAGAGGGATTGTAGGATTGTACTATCCTACAATCCAGTCTCAATTCTAATAACTATGCTTAAAACACCATCACAACAATTGATATTGAGATATCAACTTGAAAGGTAATAGCCCAAATGTTTTCCATCAAACAGGGCCTAAACAAATCTTCAAAACAAAGAGAAACTGTGTTAATCTTCCATGGACAAGATCTTAGAAACTGAAAACAATCTTATAATCTCAGAGGAAAAATGTCAACTCTTCAAGAGTGACTGTAAACTGATCTTAGCAATGCACTAACTGGCAATAACAATACAGAAGAAAACTGTCATGTAACCAAAGGTAAGCTGGAACTAACTTTATCAGCCCCCACCCCCAACACAAAAAAATAAATTGGCAATTGGCTGACCGTACCCCATACCACCATAAAGAACCAACAGAATCAACTGGCAGTTGTGACCTAGGAGAGAATACATATATAATATGAGATAGATTCAAATTACAACTGATGTAACTCTTAAAGAGTTACACCTTTTTTACAGCATTGGATCTAATTAGATCTAACGGTTAAAAAAGAAAGCAGCAACCATGTCATAAATCTTTTTTATTTCCCGAAATTACAGGTGCTCTCTCTTTCTCGTTTATCCACACACAGATACCCTTCCCTCTCTTATCTCCTTCTCTTTCTTAAGTCCACATTTCCTGCAACTGGTTTACACTAGATTAATCCGTTTGAAATGGTCATTACCATTCAATGAAAATATGAATCTTTTAATTTCCTCCTTCACAGTCACCTGTATCAAATTCCCAGCATTATCCCATGTTCTAGTTCCTGCTGCAATCATTTTCCTGAGTTCAACTACACATCCCATTTGGATCAATTTAAATTGTGAGATCTGGGGACGTAAGTTTTGTTTTTTCTTTGCTAACATAATTACAAATAAGATAGCAATAACTAAGATACTAGCATATATGTATGTATACCTCTATTTTGGTTTCCTTCTTTTCTCTTAAGAATGACAGCAAGAGTTGTGAGGGAGCAAAAGAGAACTCACCATAGTGTCTTCCAAATGACAGTGTGACTGTACCATCCACAATGAGATCACGACCACCCACAGAGATATTGAAGTTCTCCATATGGATGTCCTTGACAGCCGGTCCACCACCACCATCATGATTTACACAAACAACAGGCATCCCTGCCCTGGTTGCTTCCATTTCTGCTAAATGCATTTGGAATTCTGACTGGATAATTAAGAAGACAATAATTAGAACAAGTGCAAAACTAATAACCCAATTTGTGTCAACAAGGCTAAACAATGTGGCCAAAACTCTGCCTAGACAATACCAAAACCAGGCATTTCCAATAAGATCATCAAGAATAGTTAGATCAACATAATTGTATCTTAATATTAAATTTTTACCTCTCTTTGGCGTTCTTCCTTCCTCTTTTTTCTTTCCATCTTCGCTTTGTCACGTTCTGTTAGAACAGGACCTTCTATTGGCTCAGGTTTCTTCTTTGGCGCTTCCTCCTCATCCATTCCATCATTCATTCTTAATGGTGTTGCAAGGCTTCGCATGATTGGTTTATCTTTGACCAGCCCATGCTTTCCAAATTTTTCACACAGTGTGCTGCAAACCTATCAAAAACTTCCACAAAAGTTAAATCAAAATATTGAATGGCAAAGAAAAGTATAAAACTTCTTCATGGGCTCAACAGAACAACTGTAGCAATAAGTTTTATTTTCATATAGCTGCTAAGAAATCATAGACAATGAACAAATAACCTAGAAATCTGAATCCTGAAAATTCAATTATTCCATAATAGAAACAAAAACAAAAACAAAAAAAAAAAAAGCATAATCTTAACTGCACTTAACAACAAAATTTTGACTTAGCGAAAAAAAATATAGAACCAAAAATTCAAATTAAAAACAACAATTCAGTTTCATGGAAAAAATATAGGGACAAAATTGCCTGTGGAATCAGGTGTTGAATAGCATGCTCAAACGTAAAGTTAAGACCCCCAGCAAGGACAACCATACAATTATAATCAAAGTAATCCCCTATTTCCATCTGAGAAACCAAGCAAAAGGACATAGTATTCAGAAAATTACGCCACCCCTGACCCAAAACCGAGCAAAAGAATATTTCATCTTCCTACAATTTCCTAACAAATAAACTTGGCCAAAAGCGAAAGACAGCCCTTAATAGCGAAAATCATGAGTTATCCAACATTTCACCATTCAATTTTTTTTCATTTCCTTCTCTACTACAGCAACCAAACAGACACAAAAGAGAAAGATTACACTCTGCTGAGCAAATCCATAAACCTATAATTTCTTTATCTTTCTCAACCAAACGAACCAATAGCAAAAGATTAAACACACAGAAATTCGATATCCGTAAATCCAATTTCCTTGCTCGTTCCTACACTTTCTGAGCAACCAAACGTACCAAAAGCAAAATTGAGTCGAACGATGTGTGAAATCCGATAATCATTAAACCTAATAGTTTCTTATAATGTGCGAAATCCTAACAACCATAAAAGAGCAAATAATTCGAAATCCGATCATCATAAACCTATAGATTCTCATCATTTCCCAAACTTTCCGAGCAACCAAACATAGCAAAAGAGAAAATCCATCACAAAAATGGAAGAGAGAGAGAGAAATAACCGAGCGACACTTGTTGAAGTCGGAGACACATCCGGCGGCGACTAGAAGCTCGCCGACGGCATCGAAAGCGCCCTCGCCTTCGAGGCCAAAGTCGAAGTCGTCGTCAGCGAGGACATTGATGATGTAGTCGATGATAGGTTCATCCACGTCCTGAGCCCTCTGGCCCAGGACCTCGTGCACAACTGAGCTCGCCACCTCCGTCATTTTCTTCACCACCTCCCTATAATGGCTTTCCGATTTATATATAGGGCAGTGTTTTTGCAGAGATTAGAAGAACCAGAAGAAAGCAAAGGCTTGGGCTCTGTGAATTCCGATTATACCTTTTGATTCTGTGTGAGTAAGGAGTGGAATACGAAAACGACGGCGTTTAGGTGAAGGGTTAGGCAATGCTGACTGTTTGTTTGCAGGTGCAAGGTTATTCTATCAAAGGCATTAATCTAGCCAAATTTTGGAGGTAATTTGCAGGCTAGCTAATGTGAGAAAAAGAATATAATAAGTTAACATGCGTTTGAAACACTATTGCAAACTAACATCTCCAGTTTTATAGGCTTGATTTCCACCTAAAAATTGAGACTCAAAGACTCGATTTTCGCTTGCTGATTTGGAAGTATAATATCACATGGATCTCGAGTCTTATAGACTCGAATTCTAAAAAGCAAAACCGAGTCTTTAAAACTCGATTTTTGTCAAGCAAATTCCATTATCTTTGAAGTCTGCCACATGAATCTCAAGTCTTATAAACTCGAGTTCTAAAAAGCAAAACCGTGTTTTTAAGACTCGATTTTCGTCGGGCAAAATTTTATAAACATAGATCACACTCCTCAGTAACACTGCACACTCTCACCCATAACACTCCTGGCCTCTAACACTCCTCACACTCCTCAATAACTCATTGCCTCACTGACTCATAACACCCACACTTCTCACACCATATTGCCTCTGATCTCACACCACATTGCCTCTTTCTGTCGTTGCTCCTTCTCAACAAATTTACATCTCAAGTAAGGGTTGGGATTTTATTGTCATTGTAATTGGGTATTATTTTGTTGTTAGGTGTGAGTTAAAGACTTTGACTATTATTTGGTAGATTCTTAACATAAATTAGTTAAGATACCATGATATTGTGAATATGGGCCTGTTTGAATAAGCTGTTTCAAAATGTGCGTTTTAAAAACTAGCGATTTAAAACGTGCGTTTTAAAAAACTAGCGATTTAAAACGTGCGTTTTAAAAAACTCCATTTTAAAAACCACAAATAAATGTTTGGTAAAAATGTGAAAATATGCGTTTTCTATTTTTAAAACCATATTAAGCGTTTGGATAAGCTGTTTTAAAAATAGCTATTTTTTTAAGGTTAATATTGTCATTTTTCCAGTAATCAGTGTTTTTTTTTTTATTGAAAATATGTAATTAAGTTTAACAATTACATTAATAATAACAACAATAATGATGTTTTCGTTGTTGAAATTCATGGAGAGAAGTTTATCAAATTTAAAATATTAAAAATAACTCATCAAGAAAAAGATATTAAAATGATTAGGAAAATAATTATATTAAAATGTTAATTGCCAACAATATTAATACTAGGCAATCCATTATAATAATAAAAAAGAACTTATCTGAAAAATTAAAAACCAAAACACCAACACAGAAATAATAAAGATTTTGTTTACAACCCACAAATGGATCGAGCTATTTTTCACGAACAAATTTCATCTCCTCATCTTGTATATTTTCAATGTTTGCCTGTTTGCTACTACCTTCTCCACTACTATTGCTTCTTGGTCTATCCAAGTCATGTTCATCCCAATTGAATCCCTCATCTTCTCTATCATGTTTTCTAATAGAATTATGCAAAACACAAGTAGCAACTATAATGTTTCCTTGGTGCTTAATGTCATAAGATGTCATTTGCTTCAAAATTTTCCATTTATTCTTCCACACTCCAAAAATTCGCTCAATTGCACTTTTAAGTGATGAGTGAACATAATTAAACCTCTCTTCTATGTGATTCCCTCGACCAGCTCGTCGAAAATTTGAAAGATGATACATTTATCCCTTATAAGGTGGCAAATATCCTTTCTTTAAGGGGTATCCAGCATCAACTAAATAATATTTTCCTAGTAAAAGAAAAAAAAAATGTAAGATGTACATAAATAATATAATTCATACATATTTAATATATAAAAATATTATATACCTGGTGGTGGTTTTGGAAAGTTGACAGATTGTCAACGGATAACAGCTAAGAAAATATGTGTATAATGTGCTGCACCCTCCCATCCAACCATAACAAATGTGAAAAGTAAATCAAAATCACATGCTTCCATCACAGTAAAAGATGTCACACCCGTTCTATTATAATATGGAGCTTTCTTGTCGTCTCCAACAACAACTTGGATATGTGTACCATCAATAGCACCAATGCAGTCCTAAAATAGAATATAAATTTTAGTTACTTAGAAAATAATCCTAACATATATTAGAAACAAATTAGAATGTATGAAATGAATACCTAAAAGTGTGGCATATATAATGGATTCTTCTATATATGTCTTGGAACTACAATAAATGTAGGGTCAAAAGGCTTGAGGATATCCATTGACATTATGTTAAGGCGTTTCAAAACTCTATGAAAATGTTTATGTATAGTATCACCAGAATGTTGGAATCTTTCTTGAATCATCCTAGAACAAGCTCTTTGTCCAAGTATCATTAAACATATACCTACTGACTCTTCAAGCCTAATATGCCTTTTGTGTTGAAGTTCATATGTATGTTGTAAAACATTATACAATTGAAGGAAAACATGTGGCTTCATTCTAAACATTTCGTTTCATTACCCGTCAAACAATCCATCAACCACATATAGCCAGTTTGTTCAGAATCTCTACAAGGTTGTTTATCCATATATTTCATATAATATGTCACTACAACATAACATCCAGCAATAGCAAGATCATATAATTCCTCATCATCATATTCATCTTTTTCCACATCAGAAGAATGATCTTCATCACTATTATCAATATAATCATTGTAATCCATAGGAATAACACCTAAGATAAATCCTAATAAAGAAAATGATTAAACATTTAAAAAATAATAACTTGATAAATCAAAATAAGTATCTATCATACAACAAAAGCCCACAAAAGTATCTACCTAATGGTCATGACTGCCTACAATTAGTCTGTGACAAAAACCCCCAGGTAGACTCAAGGACAACTTACCTTAAGAGCACCTTACAGTGGATGTGTTCTTAAGTAATAAGTACCCTAGGAGCACCTTGCAATATTTCATACATAGCATTGATATGTTCAATGAAATAGAACTATACATAGAACAATACCACTTAGAACTATACACAAAACAATACCAATGAAATAGAACCACTCAAAGACAAATTCCCTCTCTTTACCCCGTGATAACGTAATTAACACTTTAACAGTAGAATTTTCAACATGGTGGTTATGGTGGGGTTGTTGAGACAAATTTTTAAACAATAAAGGGTCACCAATTATTCAGCAAAAAAAGGGTCACCAATTTGCTTTAGCTTTGTCCCATTTTTTCCAAGCTAATTGGACCCCACGTCTTACTTAGTTTCCTTAACACAATAAAAAGGGTTATTAGAGCCTCGGTTCTTGGCACTCTCACTCTCAAGTAGCTTTCTCACCTCTTTATACTTTAGCCTTCCCCAGTAAAGTACTACACAGCTCTGCTTCAAGATGTCTCTAGGAAGAGGCAGTGCAAGTCAAGCCATGGTCATGCTAGTTGTGCTTTTGTGCTTTTGTGCCTACTTGTTCACTTTGAACACGTTCATGCAGCAACTAAAGCAACCTTTTGAAGCACCTTAACACACCAAAAATATTTCCGAGGAAGTTTGCAGCAAACCTTTACAAATTGCTGAACATCTACTAGCTCTAATTTCCAATCTTAAAAAGCATGAATAAAAGATTCTACCAATACATCATTTTGCTCTACAATTAAGAGCAAATTAGGAAGATATCATTTAATGAAACCTCTACAGTCCACAACACACATCATGCCAAAAGCAAACTCTTCACCATTCCCTACCCAGCCTTACAAATCCTAAAAACCACTCTCAGCTATTTCTAGTACTCATACTTTTCCATAAGTTGCATCCATGGAACCTTATCACCAATCTTAGTACTTCACTGATTAAACGATTTCTTG
Source organism: Quercus ilex subsp. ballota (assembly GCA_032727855.1). Taxonomy (NCBI): domain Eukaryota; kingdom Viridiplantae; phylum Streptophyta; class Magnoliopsida; order Fagales; family Fagaceae; genus Quercus; species Quercus ilex. The sequence goes on from CM064909.1 coordinate 33,164,980, forward strand.
TATTTCATTCCTATAGCCTGTCTCCAAAGTTGCTTCCTCTCCTCTGTCCACTTCCATAACCATTTCCCCAACAAAGCTCAAAGGAAGAGCTTAACTTCTCCCAAAACTCCACACTTAATACGGCTACAAACCACATTCCAGTCCACAAAATTAAATTTAAACTCCTCACCAATCCCACTCCTCAGTATTCTTTATCTTTCCCACTATCAAAATGTTTTTCTCTTTCTTTTTTCATTTAAGTGTAAATTTTTTTGAGAATCAGTTCCTAGAGCAATAATGTAGTCTAGGCAAGTTATAGAAGGATGAGTCAAAACTTACAGTCAACATTTCCATTATTGCCTTGAAGAAACACAAAACTACTCTTAGGCTATAATTCTATGATCCTTCAAATTAGAGTTCACTGCAGATAAAATGTCAGTAGTTAAAATGTATGCTACTACAACATAAATAACACAAAACTGTACTCCATGTGAAATTGATATGTTCTAAACTTAATCATTTTAATGATTCAAATCCCTAACTTCAACACATTTCACTTAAAAGTTTAAAAAGATCCCATGATTCAATAATTTCAATTCCAAAACACTCTTCTACTAGAGCTTCCGTGGAATCATGAAGAAATTAAATCACACTGCTTTTAAAAGTAGACCTAGCAAGTAACCACTTATAACAGCTAAGTGATTATTTAGTTATTCCTAGGATTGAACCTTGTAATTGGCTATTGCACTCACTAATTATAGCAGTAATGCAGCAATGATTACTTGCAGCAGTAACATGCTTCCTTGCAGCAATAATGCAACAAGCTCTTCTACTATAGTAGTCACTACGCTACTCAGTCAGTCCACAAAGATCTAACACTCTGATACAATATGGTGCCACTGCACTACTTAATCAGTACACAATATGATCCTAACACAGCACTGATTTAAGATTTTTATCACAAAACCTAACAAACTCAACATTGGTGAAAAAATAAAGTTGATTTATTGGCAGAAAATTGTGAGAACAATGAAAAGAGGTCCCAACTCTTGATTTAATAGCTTTCTGTTCAAAGATACAGCCAAGCTTCTATCTTTGTAATTCAAACACCCTAACAGCCCAACAAGTTAGAACACTCTAACAACCACATTATTCAAATAATAAAACAATAATACATTAAAAACATCTCTTTCTTCCATCAAACATTATTCAAATGATAAAACATAAAACACCCTAAGTGCCAAAGTAGTGCCCTCCTAACAATCTTGCCTCCTCTTTCAGAAACTGAAGTTGTAAATATAATTCTTCCATCATGACAAACATCTCTCTCTTTTCTCATTTCTGAAAAATGCGTGCTGCATGAAGTAGAGTTCAGAAACCTTTTCAATGCCATCTAAGGTGCACACACGTTCCATAACATTACGAATAGTACTACTTGGCTCCACTGAACAAGCTGAGTTCCTTAACACTACAACATCACAGATATGACTAAGTTGTTGTGTCTATGATTTTAAAAACCGGAATGGACAAAGAACCAAAAAAGAGACTAATTATCGGTTTTATGGTCCGACCAGGGTCAGATCGATTGTCAAACCGATGATATCATAATTAATATAATTTAAATATTTAAATAATTTTTATATGAATTTTGAATTTTAATAACTTATTTTAAGAAAATATAAAATATAGAATTTTTTTTCTTTTTTTGCATACTACCTTTTTTTAGTCAGTAATTATTGACAAAAAAAGAATAATCTACTATTAAGGTTTCATATATTTATTTTTATAAATAATAGTCTAACTTTAACTATTTATCTATTAAAAAAAAAAAAACCCCAAAGTCAAGTGACTAGACAACTCACTAACATATCAATTATTATGACCAATCAACTTTCCCACCATCTCACTCCCAGCCACACACATATACCCTTTTTTAATGAAAAAAGAAAAAGAAAAAAAAAGATAGGAGAATGGCAGAAAGAGGTAATTTCGGAGAAATGTAACTCCAGTTTGGGAAGGTGGAAGTGGATTTATGTGGCCGCGCACTTTAGGAGAAATTATAAGATCCACACGGTGGACAAGTGATGTGGTCCACCATTCCACTAAAAAACTATCACTTGTTTAAAATTGTTAGTTAGAAATTTTTTTTAAATATAAATTAATTACTGACTCAGCAATTTTAAACAAGTGGAAGTTTTTTAGTGAAATGATGGACAAGTGACGTGGTCCATTAGAGGACTCTATAATTTCTCGCACTTTAGCACACTTCCATTTCTTTTTTTAACTTTCTCTTTCCCACATAGAGAGAGAGAGAGAGAAAGAGTATCATAGAGACACACAGAAGCAATAAACCCAACTCCTAAGCTTGAAATCGACCTCACCAACCTCTCTCTGTTGTAAATCTAGCACCCCACATGGTTTACTATCAAAAAGTTTTATTTTTTTAGTTCTCAGTGTTTTGTGTTTTTTCCTCCAATACCTCCATCCATCTCTCTCTCTCTCTCTCTCTCTCTCTCTCTCTGTGGAAGTTAGATCTCCATCAAATCCTCTCATTCACTGTCTCACCAAAGAGCCGTGGTTTCAACACCAAGCATGAGCATTCAGTAATTTTCTCACTCTCTCAAGCCTAGCAGATTTGAGAAAAAAAGAAGATTTTTTTAGCAAAAAATCTGTTCTTACCCACTTAGACCAGAAGATCTAAGAAAAATAAGATTTTTCTGCAAAATAAAGCTCCATTTTAGATCTCTTCATCAATTTTGCAAAACCGGTTCAACCATTCTGATTTTCGGTTTTTCCAGTTGAACCAACGGTTACTAGTTAAATCCAATTTTTTTTACATTTTCGGTTTTTAAGCATAACCAAACCGAATTACTGTCCGATTCCTGGTTGAACCGGTCGAACCGGCCGATCCGGTTCGATTTTTAAAACTGTGGTTGTCTCAACTGTAATGCTGTTCCTCCTTTCTTCCCTTTACTTTGTGTGGATGATAGTAAAGCTCGCTTCTTTCCTTTGTTTTGTGTTGGGTTAGGTGGTTGTGTGAGGTTATGAGTCTCATCTTCATGAACATCATCGTCATCATTGGGAGAAGATGAGTCAGCAAAAGTATCACCTAACCCCTCCTTAGGTGTCTCAAGATTATCAGGTAACACACTTGAAGTGGGGGCCTATGCTAAATCTCTCGTGGCTGTAATGTCCTTAAACATAATGTCTAATAAGTCAACATTCTCCAAACCTTTCTCTCAAAATTTTGCAGCTTCAAGTACCTCCTACAAGTTTGAATATTTTCATTAATAACTCAAATTAGCATGGTTTATCTACTAATACAACATACATACAATGGGTTATACAAAACATACCATTAGCTTCCTTTGGCTGCTATTGTTCCTTTGGCTGCATCCCATCCTAATCAGTTTCACTTCCCTTCAACTTATTCCAAAGCACTCAATCTTTCTTCAATCCATCCCATTTATGCTTATACTCCACCCTAGGATATTCCTTTCTAGTTTTCTTTTCAAAAGCTACAATAATATTTGTCCAACCCTTTTTTACTAAAGTGGGTATTAGGTCGATTACCCTTAAATACCTCATCCACACAAGCTTCATAAAAGATAGTTGTTACTCTTGATGGCCATTGAGCTATTTTGAGATGGCTTACCCATCTAAAAAAACATAAGCTTGTTAATATCAATGTTCAACCAAATATAGCAAGTTCTACAACCAAACCCATGAGAAAATTGAATAGTAGGAGTAAGTTTCCTAGGTAAGTTCTACAACCACAAAGAATCAAACAGATTCAATCAAAGAATCAAACAAGAATTCCTAGATTTAAATGTAATCATGCAGTGGAAGAAAAAAAGCTGTTCTTGGGGATATTACTCATGGTGCAACATATGGTAGAACTGTTGAGCAGTTATTTATGCCTAAGAAAATCACAGCAACATACATGGAACCAAATATATTGAACAAATTCTGCTGGTTTTTACATTATTGAAAATACTACATCATGCAAACAATTATATATCTCACAGATGCATAATCTTAAGAAAAGAAAAATCTACAACTGTAAGAATCATGCTTATTAGACAAACATGCACTTCATAAAAGAAATTTCGGTTCACATTGTATAGCAGCAAAACCATGGAGGGCTATCTATGAGACAGAGAGAGCTCTTACCAGCAGTAGCAACAAACAACAAATCTCTGAGTTCTAATATTTTAAGTTCAAAGGGTGTAAACCAACATGCCAAAAGCCCAAATCTATATCATAAATTCAAAGATGGGTAATGGAGAATAGTTGCCTGGAATTGTAATGAAGAACGACGATACACGGAGCAGAGCAAAAACAAAGAAGAGAGAACCAATCCTTGTGAAACTGATGAGTTGAGGCAGAGGACTGAGGATATATATATATATATATATATATATATGGTGAAAGGAGAGGACTGGAGACACAACGATAAAGGGAGAGGACTGGAACCTAACCAGAGGTATTTACAACTTTGTTTTGCTATTGTAAATATTTTGGCTATTTATTTGCATGGTTTTTGTTAGCAAAATGCATTCATCATTTCTAGGCTCTTATCAAGAATGTGTTTTAATCATGATCTTACAAGGTTTTTGGCTTCTTCTTTTTTTTTAGTACGAAATGGGTAGTGAAATTCATGCCCTTTGAATGAATTGTAATGAAATTGGTATGCAATTCATGCCCTTTGAATGTGAAATGAAATAGCTTTTTTTGTATTGGGTATGAAATGGGTATGTAAATGTTATGGGTATGTAACTAGATAAAATGTGTAATGAAATGTTATGGGTATGTAAATGTTATAGGTATGAAATGTGTAATGAAATGGTTTTTTTTTTTTTTTTTTTTTTTGGTATTAGGTATGAAATGGGTAGTCTTATCAGAACTAATTTGAAGACATTTTTTTGTCTAATGTACAAATGTGTAATGAAATTCATGCCCTTTGAATGAATTAGAATTTGTACTTTGAGTAGAGAAAATGTTGTATACTTTGAATAAATGAAATGTTTTGTAACTAACATAGTACACTTAATTCTAACAAGTTCACAATAACTGTAATTGATATAATCCTATACTACGGTGAGCCGCTTAACAATGCCAATGCGAACAAGGGATTGCCATTTGAAGGGCCAGGTATAAAGTGCTATTATACTCAAATTGGTCGTAGGTTGAAGACCCTTGATGAATTAAAGATGATAGTTATAAAAGAATTGTGTGTGAATCTTGTTGTGCACAACATACAAATTACTTATCGTTCTCCACATGAAGTCCTTAAGCACTAGATTAATTACAAGTATATAACGATAGAAGCAGACAAATATTTAAAGATCATGTTTGACAAGATGGAGAGAATAACCCAAGTAAGTGCTATCAAGTTGTACATAAAGTTGGAGATGTTGAGGAAATCCAACAAACAATCACAAGTTTACAGATTACAGTTCCAGATGCTCAATATGAGTATTTTACACATGTAGAAGATGATGATGATGATGATGATGACTACGACAATGATGATGACTATATTAATGAGACTGCTATTAATGGTGAAGATTTTGTCAATGGAGATGAGTATGAAGAGAGGATTGAACAAGAGGACTTTGAGAGAGACATTGATGACGATGAAATATTTGACCGTAGTGAAATTGATGCAGATAATATTATTAGTGTCCAAAACATTAACAAACACAATCCCTGCCTACGCACCTCTTACCTTATCATTCTCTACAAATACTTGGGCAAATATGGTTTATCCTTCAAATATTAAGATATCATTTGTGTCTACGTGGAAATAAGGGATGAATCTTAGCAAAGGGTTGACTTTTGACAATAAAGTGGAGGAGAAGCGCGCATTAACAATTTATGCCCTCAAGGAAAACAAACATTTTGTGATCAGTAGATCGACGAAGGTCAAACTTTGTGTGAAATGCGTGAATGAGTCATGCAAGTGGTATGTCGCTGCAGTCATGAAGCCCAAAATCTACAAACTATAGATGGTCACCGTGTATGTGGGTCCTTACACGCATATACTGATTAGGTTGCGAAATGATGGATTCTAATTTTATTGCATCAGACATCCTTAAGAAGTTAGGTGAGGATCACACTACCCCAAGTAAGCATCTCAGATCTATGATGGAGTCGAAATATGATGGCCATAAGCTTTCTTATTATAAGGTATGGGGTGCGAAACAAAAGGTGATTGGGAAGATATTTGGGAATTGGGAAGAGTCTTACCAAATGTTGCAAAAATTGCTATTGGCATATGTTGATTAAGATCTAGATACCTAGGTGTTCTATCATACCATACCCACTAGTGTAGATGACACCAAATTTTTGCATTATGTGGTTTGGTCTTTCGGTCCATGTATTGATGGATTCAAATATTGCAAGCCGATTATCAATATTGATGGAACCCATTTGTATGGTAAATATTAAGAAAAGTTTTTTTATCACAATGGCAACTGATGCTAACAACAAGGTATTTCCTCTTACCTTTGCCATTATGGATTGTGAGTCAGGGTCCAGTTGGGGGTGATTTTTAGAATGTCTCAGAGATACGATAGGGGATGTGATACCTATGAGTCCTTACCTTAGATTGTAGACTAACCAATTTTGCATTTTTTAAGCCTCGTGTAATGTTTAGGCGATGGAGGAGGCTAAGGGGAATCATCCTCAGGCTCATCATCGTGCTACAAAAACATTAGATGCATACAATCAATTTTTGGTGTAATGGTAATAATAATATCAATTGTAGAATATATCATTACATTGTAATTAATGTTATCATACCATAGAGCTGTCTTTGTGTCCTATTTTGTGTCCACCTGTCCCACAAGTAGGTGCTTTTCTAGCGCATTGTAGTCTACCTCGTAGGGGTGAGGGCTGATGAGGAGAATGCTCGTCCAGTACATCAGTATCTAGCTGTAGAGTGCCAATCCCAACTGAAGGTCCTAGAGGGTCGGCTGAGGATGAGGTAGGTGGGTCATGTAGCTCCATATAGAGGCCAGAAGTGGGGATCATTATCATGGGTTCAATACGGGGTGGGTCTATGGGCAAAGTGGGTGCATTGGAGCTGGTAGGTGGGTATAAGGGTGTCTCAGAGTGCATAGGAAGGGTCAAATTGAATTCAATACCAAAGTCAAAACTGGGCTGCGAAGGTGGGGTGGGTGGTAGGACCTCAAGCTGAGGAGATGCTTATGGGATGGGTAGAGGGACCTCGGGCTGTAGAGATGCATGCGAGATAGGTGCAGGGAGTTGGGGACAAGTTACAACCTGAGGGGTTGCAGCACGCCAACCACAACCCCTAATTATGGGTGTTGCGCTTGTGCTTGGGCTTGCAAAAGCACCTCAACCATGGCTCCTACTTACGGGTTATGCGCTTGTGCTTAGGATTGCAGTAGCTACTAATTTAGTCTCATGCCCATTGTTTGCCTACCCTTTTGCTGCAACAACACGGCCAAGCTCATCCACAGCCTTTAGGACATCCAGGATGTGCATGTGTCCTGGGTTGCCTACAAGAAGCAGCTTCAACAGTGCTAAGTGGTTTTCAATCTGAAACAGAAAAAGAACCAGTAGGATCAGATTTGAAAGATTTATATATCAATTATAGAATGTATATATTAGTACTTATTATTTGATAATATTGGTAATATTCCAAATCCAAAGAAACAAATCAATTGATTCTACGTTCATACATCTACTAAAGAAAAAAAAAAGCAAGCAATAAATCATATTAGAACACATTACCATTATATCTAATTTAGCGCTGTTGCGGTTGACATACTTTCGAGTGATCGGACGGTACCAGCGGTAATAGGCATGATCGTGAGGTATCTCACCAATCTGAGGAGGTGAATGGGATACTTGTTGTTGTCGAGTATCCCATTCTTGGATATACGCTGCGTGTACCTCCCTCCAATTTTTGTCCACCTTCCCACGTAAGTCTATTGCATGCAATCTTGCACTGGTGTCAACATGAGCGTGCTCTGCCTGCGCCAACCCAAACTATCGAAGGACACGGTCTGGGTGGTGTGTCTTTACTAAGCAGAAACACATAGGTGACACCCTTGCCCTCAACATATCCCTCCCTGCAATGCAGAAGGCAGGAAGGTGGCCTAAGTCTGCCTCATATGGCTGCCACATAACCTACAATAGGAAAAAAAAAATTATGATAACATCTTAAAATGTGAAACAAAATTCAGTAAAAAAATGTGACAGTAAACATCGTCGTCTATGGCAATAAGCACTTGAGTAAAAAAGGTATGTATGTTGCTATTCTAAAAAAAGGTGTGGATGGAAGAATTGAATCAGAAACCCATTGAGAATGTTGATAGTTTTCCAATTTTTTGGATATTTTTAGCTGTAGATGTAGATGATGACATAATGGCATATGTAAGCAAACATATGGTAGGTTAAGAAGACAGATACCAATGACCTAAATCACAATTTACATTAAAAATCTGTCACAAAATACCAACTTAACTTTACAGTTTAATAGGCAGTAGATACATCAAGAAAACAAGGCACCAACATTACATGCACTCCTATCATTAATGGGTTCATTACCAAAAATATTTGGGAAAAAATTCTATTACTACATCTGCAGATATTTTTCTTTAATAGTAGTTTACACATGCACCACGTTTCTCTTGAAGCCCATGGCTTTATCTTCCATTTACAAAAGACCCCCCCCCCCCCCCCACCACTTCTTTTAAATTAGTAAATAAGCACATACCCATAATCTTAAACCCACAACCTCACCCTCCATGTAGCCTCTTTTGCCAAACTTTGAATCACTAACTCATAAGACTCTTTAAGTCTTAACCTCTATATTAATACAGGGTTTTTTTTTTTTTTTTTTTTTTTTTTTTTTTTGTCTTTCTCTTAAATACTGCTTTGTATATTAACCATAAATTCCCATTAGTTCAAAAATCTTGATCAAAACTCAAATTAGAAACTATTTGATGGAGTTTACTTTGAAATTTTTGGCTAAAACTCAAACTAATGACAAAAACATGTGAGATCAAAATCTTTTTAATCACAAAAGTCAAGATGTCCAAATAAAATTCATATATAAGTCCCCAAGAATGCATAAAAGGGGAAGCATCTAATTAAAATACATTACACACTTTAAATAAAAATATTAATCATCATCATCATCAATTTTTAAAAAGCATAGAATCAATTTTCAATAACATCAACAATATTAATTTAAACCCCACAGTCCCAAAGTGTGGAATATAAAGTGGAGTCCAACTCCAATCATAGTTTAACTTTAACTCTTAAAAAAAAACAAAAAAAAACAAAAACTCCAATCATAGTACGTATATTGTGTAGTCACCTCTATAATATAAACTTTGGAAGGTTAAAAAAAATACAAAAATTAAAACTTTGGAAGGTTAGACAGTACATGATTTATTGATATTAGAAAATATATATTATTAGTCTGTAATAAATTTTTTGTATATTATTACCTAGCCTAACTTCATTCTAACTAATTGCTCACGATAGCGAACCAACACCATGTTGGATGGCCTATTCTTCGAGCTTGGAACCCACACCCACCTACAGTTATGAGGGAATAAGATAAGATAATACCACTTAGTTACTAAGAAGAGTAAATTGTATAACACAGTGAATATCATGAAAATATTTGCTTAAATGCAAGTGGAGCTTTTGGTGCTGGGCCATAATCAAATCCAAGTGGGGGCTCTATCTTCGGGCACAAGAATGGGAACCTCGCCCATGCCCAATACTGGACCAATTGCATCACCCCACCAATCTGCCTTGCCTTTTTATGACTTGCCCAACACAACTCTCTGTACAACCATACCAGGCAAGCACTACCTCAACTATACTGTGGCAGATCACGAAGGTTTCGCAAGAACTCCAAAAACATCATATGCACCCTATCTCCCGACTTGTCCATGAAAATCGTATCCCCTAGTAGCACTAAAATATAGCACCGTGCATATGGATGTATCTGAATTTCCGTTGCATCGTCAAGCAGTGGCTTTGCAATGCGCTCAAGAAGGCGGCTAATGAGAATTCTTTGCCCCACCAAAATTTTGTTGTCATTCTACAGAACTTGAAAACCAAGCTCCTCGCACATAATCCTCCAACCCCCCCCCCCCCCCCACTAGTCGGCCTAACCAAGACCTCACCATCTATAGGAAGTCCCAAAATAACCTTTACATCCTATAAGGTGATTGACATCGCTCAACTAGGGTCAATATTTAGCCATGATCTATCTCTCTGGATAGGGCCCTATACAATCCTTCTAGCCCCACCAACTTTATAATATCTATCACCCGATTGTCCAGCTCAATATTTTTGCCATCTCTTTAGAGCAACCACGGCAATCAAGTGGCCTCGGGTCCTGCAAAATCGATAAAAATTAAAGCAGTTGTTAGAACTAGATATCCAACTTTGAAATAACTAGCTAAAAGTCAAAGAAAGCATAAAAATTAAAGCAATTATTAGAACTAGATATTTCACCTCGTCATTCCAAATATCAGTTGATCGATGATCTCGTTGTTGCGTTAGCACTGAGGCATCAATGGGACCAGGGTGCACGATCTCTGGTTCCTCACCGATCCAAGGATCCATACTGCAAAGAGTGCTATTGTGAGATCATATAAACACATCGTAACATTTATGATCGATGATTTTACAAAGTAAGTGAATGTCTGAAAAGATGAAAGACCATGCTAATTACATCAATTTGAAGAGATCTACTCTTATGTAGAGGAAAAATGGTTAAGCTTAATTTGGGAACTCAACATGCTAAATACTAAACTTTTCTGTAAGGAGAAATCTTGTGTGCCTTGATTACAAGTTACTTGAGTTATGTCTAATATATTGAATAAAGTATGACTTACATTTTATAATAGTTGTTCTGAATTCTATTTTCAGTCAAGTTACCCAGATCCTTCCATGCAAAACAATAAGATTTGAATTGCAAGCATCTAATTTATTCTGCTCGGCAGTTGGGCAGTTGTAACTCATGAAATTCATAGTAATGTTTACTATATTAGGGACCATAAAGACATTTTAGCAAATCAATGCAGACATTTTTTTTATATTAAAAAATTTTATTCATACAACACAATGAAGCAACAAATATTCAAAAACAAGCAGCACTAGCTGCAGACCTCCCTTATCAGGCAAAAAACTGCTTCTATACATTCAGGATTCAAACATAGAGAAGAGAATTCTCTACAAGGAACATAAAACTCAGCTTTGAATAGATTTTTTTTTTTTTTTTTTATATGTTCCTTCACATCTTAAACTACTATCCTCGAGTCAGTTTTGCAATTCCCACAATAATTTCTTAAGTTTCTCTCGATCCCCACGTGGTAAATTGCTTCTATGCTTACTTGTAGATAACTTTCTGCAAGTAACTTTCCTTTTTACATTCCCGAAAACCAAACAAACTAAAAAAACACTATGAGCAAACATAAATAGAAAAATGTGATTTTGCTCTTTACCGTCAGTTGGGTCAGTGAGCCCAACACAAAATGTGGCAGTGAAATCAACACCAACCCAAAACAGACCACCACACATAAACCCCTGTTCATGCACCCCATTGCCTCAGCATAACCCACTTCAAAAATCCCAGCTTTCTTTTTGAATAGAGTAGAGCTTTGTAGTCTTGCTCAAAGATGATTCCAATCTATTTGAATACTTAGCACTTAACACATAATCGCATCTACTCCCTAAGAACCTAATATCTAAATAATTTTCTTTTTGTTTCCTACAATATTTCATCAACCAAAACCTTAATTAAAAGAATAAAGAATATGAAAATTAAAAAGCTAACTCAATACTATACCCTCAGAAACTCCAATACCCAACTCAAAATCATTTCTTTCCAGCATTTTTTTCATCAATCAAACACACCAATTAACAACAGCCAAACAAAAATGGGTACAAACCAAATAAAATCCATCAAATAAAATCCATTAGAAGAACAAAGAAATTGGGTCCAACATGAACATAGAAATGAAAAAACATACCTTAAACTCTATGGGAAAAAATCTGAACTTTCGTTGGTGGGATGTTGAAAGGAGGATTTTGACTGAGGATTTTTGGGCCGTCGATGAGAGGAGCGTCTCTGGTAGAATGAGTGAGCGTCTCTGGTGTTTGGGTGTCTGAATGTGTGGTTGCCTGTGTTTGAAGGAGGAGAGTGTTTGAGGGTAAGAGTGTTTCAATGTTTGAGTGTGAGAGTGAGTGATTTGGGTGGGTTTCGGTGTCTGAAGGAGGAGAGTGTTTGACGGTGAGAGTGTTTGATTTGGGTGTCTGGGAGTGAGTGTGAGAGTGAATGATTTGGGTGTCTGAGAGTGAGTTTGTTTTTGAAAGTTTGAGAATAACGAGTGAGGTTTGAAAGTTTGATTTTAATCAGTCAGAAAACGAGTTTCATAACTCGAATTTAAAAGCGAGTATTATTAACTCAATTTCTATGTGGTAAAGTGGCTCCATCCACGTGGAAAATTTGTCCATGTCATTTTCGAAAAAATCCCGAACTCAAGTATTAGTAGCTCGAGTTTTGCATTGATCTCGAGTTTTAAAAATTTGAGATGCTAGTTTCCCAAATAGTTTTTGTAGGGACCTGGTTTGAAGGAGTTGACTCAAGCCCAGTTTCCCCGCAATGAATTTATAGAGGATGGGTTCAAGAACTAGGTGTTAGTGAGAAATGCAACGATCACACATGGCTGTACATGGGTTGGACAATTTGAATGTACATTGGGGTGAGTAATAATGCTCCTCGGACATATTATCCTGAACCGGGAGTTCTTCTCATTTCTTTCCTTTTCACTCACTATGAAGTTCTCTCAGAACATATAAATTATTACAGTATTTTCTCTCTCCCCCCCTTAGGAGGAGTTCCTTACATTATATATCCCCTTCCCAATAGATCCTAACCCTACATTTGTAAAAGGATTAGGGCATCGCTTGAGTGCCTGTCCCATCAGCCACCTTCCCCCTTTATCTCTGTGGATGGCAGCAACTAAGGTGGCACTGTTGGGGCGTCTCTTCCCCATTAATGAGGGCAGGACGTTAGTTGGGAGCATTTAATGTGGAGGTGACAGTTCGTCTGGGATTTGCTCCTCCACCATGCTTCCATGTCCGGTATTTGGTACCCGCTGTTTGTTCCTTGGATGCTCGGGGAGGCTCCCTTTGAGGGAGTGATGCTTGCACTTTCTCGGACCTCGGACTTCCGAGGATGCCATCATCCTTGGCGTTGCTTAGAGGGTAGCTGGGCGCTACACTTCAGTCCTCGGTCCATGGGCGCGTCCTCGGACATGGGCCTTGGGCCCGGTTGGGAGTGGGCTGGGGTCGTCTGACCATTTCTTGGCCCCACAATAGCCCCTCAAAATCTTGCTATCCGCATCCTCGGGCGGAAAGGAGGATTTTGATATCCTCGGTCCTGCTCCGCGTCCAATCGCGTCTTGTCCTTTGTCAGCGCTGGAGCTTTTTCGTCTGCCCAAGGTGCGTTACTGGCGTTTCGGTGTGTGCAACGTGTCCTGCATTAAATTCGGGCGGCTTTGTGCCCCCCACGTTCGGAGGGCAGTTAGCAATCGAACGGTCGTGATGCGTCTAACATTTATGGGCGGGAAAACTCGCGCGGCTCTTCTATCCAGGGTATAAATACCCATTCGAACCGTTTCCACCTTTTTCCATTTCATAATCACGAGCCCTTGCGCCTTCACTCGGAGTCCAGCCAAATTTCCACCACCATTTCCAGCATAAAAGGCCTGTCCGAGGAGCTTCTCCTCGTTTCTGTAAGTCGCTCTATCCCTCTCTGAGCTTTTCTTCCTTTTGCTCTTCCTCTTCTTTTATCTGCTCTTTCTTTAGCACTCTTAGGCGTTATTTGGGATGGGTAGACTTAAGAAGTATGTCTTTACTGAGGAGGCGATAGAGAAATTCATCGCCGACTATAAGATACCGGCCAATGTGGGCTTGAAGTATTGCGAGGAGGGGGAGTGGGAATTCCGGAGGCAGGAGGGCGAGGTGGTGATTCCCATCATCGCCTTTCTTGAAGGAGGGATAGGATCCCTATGGGGCCAGTGACGAGGGGCTACCTGTCGTATTTCCGGTTAGCCCCCACTCAGTGCGCCTCCAATATGTTCAGAATTCTGGGTAGCGTGGACGCTCTGAACGAGAAGATGGGGTTAAGACTGACCCATCATGACGTGAACTACTGCTACAATCTTCAACGCCTGAGGGACAAGTCCTACTAAATGAGGACAAGGGACGACAGGGTCCGGCTCATCCAGTGCCTCCCTGAATCCAACAAGGGGATGAATGAGGACTTTCTTATCGTGTCCGGAGCGTGGCATGATGGTATCCATTGCCCGACGACAGAGGGCACACCAGGTGGGATAGTAGGAGTAGGAGGGGGTTCAGAGATTCTGACTTGTTTTATACGTCATTTCCTTTTGTACTGTTTTGGTTGCTAATTATGAATGCGTTTTCTTCACGCAGATCCGCACTCCTTCGCGCCCCGCTACGACTTGATCAATAGGGAAGACTTGCAGAAAGTGCTCAGGTCGGCGGATTTTGAAAACGAAGCCGACCACCAGGTCCGGGCCGCTCACAAAATCTTGGGGTACACGCCGCTCCAAAAGTCATTTGCCGCCCCGAAGCACGTGATCAGAGCAAAGGATCCTCGTCTACAGAAAATAGCAGTTACCGAGGACGGGTTTGAGCTTCCCAAGAGTCCCTCTACTTCAGAGGGCGTCACGGTAGCAGTATCCTTTGCCTCTCATACATTCTCAGAGGCCGCGAAAGAGGACATTGAGGGGGAAAGGGGAGTCGCAGATCCGTGCCCTGGAGGGGACGATTTTGACGTTTTTGAGCGGATTCATCAGTCCGAGGACCCTTTTGGAGACTTGGGGGACCCACGGCTGACCGAAGCAGTCCCCTCGGCATTAGAGATTCCCTCTCGGCTAGCGATGGGCTACAAGAAGAAAGACCAGCCCACTCTATTCGAGCTGATCGAAGGGCAACCGGGGAAGTCCAAGTCGAAGCTCCCACCCCCTCCTCCAAAGAATCGTCCTTCCCAGACTAGGTCTACCTCGGCCCAATCTAGGCTTCCTCCCCCTCCACCTCGGACGAGTCCGTCTTCCCGGCACGAGCCCTCCGGTTCCAAGCAGAAGAAGGACAAGGGCAAGAGGCCCGTTGAGGAGAAATCTGGGCCCACCCGGGAGGGGGATGACAATCGGCGGCCATCGAAGCAGCTGAGGATAGGCTCCAGGTCTCAGGATAGGCAGGTGGATGCCCCGGCCGAGGCCCAGGCATAGCTGCCTGCCCCAATGCTTCGTGGGGCTCCTTTGCGGGATGATTCCTCTCTTAGGGACTTTAGAGAGGGCGAAGGCGCGCGCGTGGCCGACGCCGTGGAGAGACGTCTGCTACTTCCCGCGGATATGGAGCAGCTGGGGACCATGAAGAATAGGAAAGTCTTCCTCAGCTTCAAGCGTTATTTGGGGATGGTAAGGCCTCTACACTTGTGCCCCCTTTTTTTTGTTTAGCCCAGCTTATTATCATGTGCCCGTTTTGTTTGGTAGGCTGTCCAGGCCACCTTCAGGCTGGAGGAGGCGGCCCATGACCACGGAAAGGCAATGGAAGAAGAGCGCGAGAAGCGCTTGGAGGCCACCCAGGCCCTCAAGAACTGCGAGGCGGACCTTGCCAAGGCCAGGCAGGAGTTGAAGACTGCGACCCAGGCTCGGGACAGTGCAGTATCAGGCCTTGAGGGTACACAGAGGCAGGCCAAGACCCAGACGATTCGTCTGGGTGAGGCAGAGGAGCAGCTGAAGATCGCAAAGGATCTGATTGCAGAACTGACGAAGAAGGAGACTGCTGCCGAGGATGCCAGGAAAGTGGCCGAATTCGCTAGGGACGAAGCTGTAAGGGCCAGGCTCGAGGCGGAGAAGGGTAGGGAGGAAGCCTGGACCATCAAGAAGGAGGCTGAGGAGGCTGCCTATGCTGCTGGGGCATCCAAGACAGCAGCTGCCTACAAATCCCAAGTCCCTGGGTTATGTAGGCGCTACTGCTCCGAAACTTGGATGGAAGCCCTTAGGCAAGCTGGTGTGGAGGCCTCTTCTGCCCTGTGGAAAGATAAGAGCGTGTACTATCCCTCTGTCATTCGCGAGGCCGCGCCAGACAATCCTGGCGGCTCTGAGGCCGAGGAGGCTGCCGTGGATATTGCTGCTACTCCAGGCGGGGGGGCTTCGGACATTGGGGCCACTGCCGAGCCAGACCAAGGGAATAATCCTCCCCTGGTGGTTGAAGTGAGCGACGGCTCCAACGAAGACGCCCCTCAGCAAGTTGTAGGGCCATCCCCTGATGCTTAGGTTTCTTCTGTTGAGGGGATTGTTATTTCTGCCGCGCCTCTTCAGGCCATCCCACTCAGCCAGAGCTCAGAGGACCCCGGAGTTGCCTTGGTCCAGCCTCCCATAGAAGCAAGCGACTAAGTAGAAGGAGCATGCTCCATGGCGCTTCTGCCTACTTTACTTTGTGTTTTGCGCCCTCTTTTTTTTTTGTAATGCGATTCGTATCGTGTAATTCGTTTTTGGACTTAATGAGATGCGAGCTTTGTTTCTCCCTCTACTTGTTGTGGTTGTTTACTTACTTGTTCGCTATTTTTTTTTTACTTGTACGATTTTAACTTTGATTACGCCTCGGCCAATCACGGCATCGATCATTACAACGTAAGCCCCTTTGAAGTAGTCGCCTTCTCCATAGGCTTGAGTCCGAGGACCATGCAGAGCCTTGGTTCTGTCTAACACTTAGTATTTGAAGTGATTAATTTCCCCATAGGCCTGAGTCCGAGGACCATGCAGAGCCTTGGTTCTGTCTAACACTTAGTATTTGAAGTGATTAGTTTCCCCATAGGCCTGAGTCCGAGGACCATGCAGAGCCTTGGTTCTGTCTAACACTTAGTATTTGAAGTGATTAGTTTCCCCATAGGCCTGAGTCCGAGGACCATGCAGAGCCTTGGTTCTGTCTAACACTTAGTATTTGAAGTGATTAGTTTCCCCATAGGCCTGAGTCTGAGGACCATGCAGAGCCTTGGTTCTGTCTAACACTTAGTATTTGCAGTCCGGACATGTGATCTCAAGTTGAAACAAGTTAAAAGTCGGAATTCAAAAAGAATTGCTTCATTAATAATAATACCTTTTCAGGTTATTTACATTCCAGGGGCGAGGTACAGGTATTTCGTCTAGATCTTCTAAATAATATGCACCTATTCCGGCTACCGAGGTGATTCGGTAGGGGCCTTCCCAATTGGGTCCCAGCTTTCCCCAGGATGGGTTCTTGGCAGCCCCGACGACTTTTCTCAGCACCAGGTCCCCCGGTGCCAGCGGCCTGAGTTTCACATTGGCGTCATATCCTTGCTTGAGCTTTTGCTGGTAGTAGGCCAGCTGGATCATTGCTTGTTCCCTCCGTTCGTCCACCAAGTCCAGGTTCCTTCCCAGCAGCTCATCATTGCTGCTGGGAGTGAAAGAGCTCGTTCGTAGCGTCCGAAAATTCGTCTCCAGGGGGATCACCGCTTCGGCGCCATAAGTCATGGCGAAAGGTGTTTCTCCTATTGATCGCCGAGGGGTAGTCCGGTATGTCCATAGGACGTGGGGCAGCTCCTCAACCCATCTTCCTTTGGCGTCGTCCAGCCTCTTCTTAAGCCCGTTGACGATAACCTTGTTGACAGCTTCGGCCTGTCCATTTCCTTGAGGGTAGGCGGGCGTCGAATATCTGTTAGTAATCCCAAGTTCACAGCAGTATCTCCTGAAGGCCTTGCTGTCGAATTGGAGCCCATTATCTGAGACAAGGGTATGAAGGACTCCAAATCGCGTGACTATGTTTCTCCAAAGGAACTTTTTGACGTCCACGTCCCTAATGTTTGCCAGGGGCTCGGCCTCGACCCATTTCGTGAAGTAGTCCGTGGCTACCAGTAGATACCTCTTATTCCCTGGCGCTTTCAGGAAGGGACCTGCAATGTCCAAGCCCCATTGGGCGAACGGCCAGGGACTGGACAAGGGATTGAGGACCCCTCCTGGCTGGTGCATGTTCGGGGCGAATCTCTGGCACTGGTCACACTTTTTGACATATTCCAGGGCCTCCTGCTGCATTCCCGGCCACCAATATCCTTGCGTGACGGCTCGGTGTGACAGGGATCTCCCTCCGGTATGACTTCCACAAATTCCTTCGTGCAGCTCTTCGAGCAATAGCTCTGCTGCCTCGGGGTGGACGCACAGGAGGTATGGCCCAGAATAAGAGCGCATGTATAGTCGGAGGTCCTCAGATAGCCAGAACCGAGGAGCTTTTCTCCGAACTTTCTCAGCTTCAGCCTTATCTTCGGGCAGTATATCATCTTTGAGGAATTTCACTATGGGATCCATCCAGCTAGGACCCACTTCAATCTGATTGACGGTGACCGGCCCCCTTGGCATTTCGTTCGCTCTTTCTAAGTGCTCCACAAGCACGATCCGGGGCAGGCCCTCCGCCGAGGACGTGGCGAGCGTGGCTAATGAGTCGGCATGGCTATTCCCGCTCCGGGTGATGTGAGACAGGCTAAAGAGGTCGAACTTCGACCGCGAGCATCGGGCCTGGCTCAGGTATTCTTGCATTCTCTGATCTCTGGCTTCCATTTCTCCGTTCACCTGTCCTACCACCAATCTCGAGTCTGAGAACGCCTCTATCGATTTTCCTCCCATCCTCCGTACCATGACCATGCCTTGTAGCAGCGCCTCATACTCGGTCTCGTTATTAGTTGCTGAGAATCCGAGTCTCAGGGATTTCTCAATGACATGACCCTCAGGGGATACTAGTACTAGCCCCACTCCGGACCCCCTCTAGTTGGCCGCGCCGTCAACATATACTTTCCAATGTGGTGATCCCGGGATGGAGACTGCCCCAACTGATTTTTCATCCGAGCTCTCCTCCCCGGAGGCTACTTCCATAGTGGGTTCGGTGAATTCGGCTGTCAGATCTGCCAGGACCTGTCCTTTTACGGAAGTCCGGGGCATATACTTGATGTCGAAAGCCCCAAGGATTGTGTTGCACTTTACGATTCTCCCGGTGTAATCGGCGGTCTGAAGTACAGACTTCAGGGGCAGCTTGGTCAGGACGACCACTGTGTGAGCTTGAAAGTAGTGGATGAGCTTTCTCGTGGCGTGGACCACGGCCAGTATGGCCTTTTCCAGAGGCAGGTACCTGACCTCCGCTTCATGCAGCGACTTGCTGACATAATAAACTGGCTTCTGTACGCCACTGTCATCCCGTATAAGTACTGGGTTCACTGCGTGGGGCGCCACGGCAAGGTATGCGTACAAGACCTCATCGGTGTTAGGATTGGACATGATAGGCGGTCGGGGTAGGTATTCCTTAAGTTGTTGGAAAGCTACGACACAGTCTTCTGACCACTCAAATCCCTTCCACTTGTTGATCAAGAGATAGAAGGGTCGGCATCTGTCAGCCGATCGGGAAATGAATCTGTTCAAAGTCGTGACCATCCCAGTAAGCTTCTAGACCTCCTTGGGGTTCTGCGGAGGCTTCAGATCGTGAATAGCCTTGATTTAGTCAGGGTCAACTTCGATTCCTCTATGGGTGATCATGTACCCAAGGAACTTGCCCGAGCCCACCCCGAACGAGCATTTTGAGGCGTTTAGGCACAGTTGGTGTTTTCTTAGGACGTCAAATGTGCGGCCGAGGTCTCCCAGATGTTCGGATACTATCTTACTCTTTACCACCATATCGTCAACATAGACCTCCATGCTCTTGCCCAGCATCGGCTCGAGCATCCTCGTCATCATCCTCTGATAGGTGGATCCTGCGTTCTTCAGACTGAAAGGCATTACTTTGTAGTGATAATTCCCGACGGGTGTCAGAAATGCAGTCTTCTCTTGGTCCTCCAGGGCCAGCGGTATCTGATGATAGCCTTGAAAGGCGTCTAGGAAGCTCATCCGAGGATGGCCCGTGGTCGCGTCTACCAGCTGGTCGATCCGAGGCATAGGGAACGGGTCTTTTGGGCATGCCCTATTTAGGTCGGTGAAGTCCACACAGACCTTCCACTTTCCACTCTTCTTCTTGACCACCACAGTATTGGCTAGCCATTCGGGATAGAAGACCTCTTTGATAGCCCCAGCGTGCTTAAGCTTATTCACCTCTTCCGTTATGGCCTCAGCGTGCTCCCTCGATGGGCGTCGGGGCGGCTGTTTCTTGGGCACCGCAAATGGGCTAACGTTGAGATGGTGACAGATGAAGGACGGGTCAATCCCTGGTGCGTCGCAGGGGTCCCATGCAAATACGTCGATATTGCTCCTAAGGAACCCAACCAACTCCTCTTGTTCGTTGGGGGGCAGCCGAGCCCCGACCCGGAAGAATTTCTCGGGATCGTCACCGATTACCACCTTCTCCAAGTCCTCGCACTTGACTTCCTCGGCAGCTTCATTAGAGCACGCTACCGTGGCCTTTGATTGCTATAAACCTTCGTCAGTGATGGCCGAGGTCTGTGCGTCGAGCTGACATGATATGGCAGCCACCGTGCATTGCCTCGCAGTGGTCTGGCATCCATGGATTTCCAGGACCTGGTCCCCTGATGGGAACTTCACCTTCTGGTGCAAGGAGGAAGCTACGCCCCCTAAAGCGTGGAGCCAGGGTCTTCCCACGATGGCCGTGTAGGGGGAGTATGTGTCTACCACTATGAAGTTCACCTCTATCACTTCTGTGCCGGTCTGTATAGGCAGCCTGATCATGCCTCTCGGGATGACGAGCTTCCCATCGAAACTCATTAGGGGGGAGTTATACGGCGTCAAGTCCTCCGGTCTTAACCCTAGCCCCCTGTAGAGGTCCGGGTACATGACCTCTGCTGCGCTGCCACCATCTACCATCATCCTCTTTACGTCGTAGCCCCCAATTCTAAGGGTGACCACCAGGGCATCATCATGGGGCTGGATGGTCCCGATCTTGTCCTCCTCTGAGAAGCTCAAATGAGGGCAGGACTTCCTCCTAGCTCTTTTCGGCCCGGCTTGGAACTCCCCGGCTTCCGGTTGGGCCACGGACAACACTCGCGAGGGGCCCGCGCCCGTTCTCCCCGGAGCCGCCAGGATTACGTTAATCGTGCCCGCGGGTTGTCCCATGGCGGTATCCCGCCGGGGCTCTTAATACGCTTGGCCCTGGCGATTGTCAGGGTTGAGCAGCAAGTGCTTCAGCTTTCCTTCCTGGACCAGTTGGTCCAGGTAGTTCCGGAGGTTCCTGCAGTCCTCCGTGGTATGCCCATGGTCCTGGTGGTATTGGCAGTAGCGATTCCGATTGCGCCTCTCAGGTTCCCCTGCCATCTTATTCAGCCACCTGAAGTACGGTTCGTCCTTTATTCTCTCCAGCACCCTATGCACGGGTTCTCGGAATATGGCGTTGACGGTTTGAGCATTGGTCGCTCCAGATTCTCCTCCAAAATCCCTCCTCGGGCGGGCACTGTTATACCGGTCCGACCTGAAGTCCTTCCTCTCCTGAGGGATGACTTTATCCTTCCCCTTGCCTTGCAGCATATCTTCTTCCACCCGCTTGTACTTGTCAATCCGATCCATCAGTTGCCGCACGCTGGTGGCGGGTTTTCCAGTCAGGGACTTCCTCAGGCCGTGCCCTAGTGGTAGCCCATTCTGGAATGTGCTGATGGCGACGGCGTCATACTTACCGTCCAGCTCATTGTAGATCTCCCAGTACTTGTCCGAGTAGGCCTTGAGGGTCTCCCCGTCACGCATGGATAGGGACAGCAGCGCACTCATGGGCCAAGGAGGCCTGCTGTTCATGACGAAGCGGGAGCCGAAAGCCTGGGTCAACTGTCTGTACGAGTCTATGGAATTCGTCCTCAGACCGTTGAACCACCTCATCGCCACAGGTCCCAGGCTAGATGGAAAGACTTTGCACATCAGCGCCTCGTTCTTCGAGTGGACAGCCATCCTCTGGTTGAACTGGCTCACATGCTCTACCGGATCCGTTTTGCCGTTGTAAGCAATGAAGGTTGGTGGCTGGAACCGCCGAGGAAGCTCTACCTCCTCTATACGACGCGTGAAGGGCGACCTGGAGAGCTGATCCAACGCCTTGCTCATGGCGTCACTTCCTACGCCCCAGGAGGTTCGGTCGGCGCACCTACGCCTCTGGTAGCGCTCCTCCTTATGGGAGAAAGTCTCGCTGGGGGGCGTTCTCGACCTTTGCCTGTATTCATCGTCACTCTCGTCGTCAGAGGGCAAGTCAGGGCTGGGTTCAGGCTGTCTTCGCTGTGCACGGCGCAGCTTCTTCTTCAGATCATCTATCTCGCGCTGCATGGCCACCTTATCGTCCTTCGCCTGGAAGGCGTGACTATGGGCCTCCTCCGATTGCGTAGCCTGGACAGCGTCGCGCTTCTGGGCTTGGTTTTCGCTCGCCGTCGAAGTATGCACGCTTCCTTCTCGAAATCGTCCGTTATCATTCTGACCGCCTCCGGGGTCGCCGTAGTCACCATGATGCCGTGGCTTCGCCGGTTCGGGTCGATTGGGAGTTGTTTGGTGAGAGCCCGATCCTACCATGCTTGACTGTTGTCCTTACCAACGCACAAGTTCTTCCCACAGACGGCGCCAATTGTAGGGACCTGGTTTGAAGGAGTTGACTCAAGCCCAGTTTCCCCGCAATGAATTTATAGAGGATGGGTTCAAGAACTAGGTGTTAGTGAGAAATGCAACGATCACACATGGTTGTACATGGGTTGGACAATTTGAATGTACATTGGGGTGAGTAATAATGCTCCTCGGACATATTATCCTGAACCGAGAGTTCTTCTCATTTCTTTCCTTTTCACTCACTGTGAAGTTCTCTCAGAACATATAAATTATTACAGTATTTTCTCTCTCCCCCCCTTAGGAGGAGTTCCTTACATTATATATCCCCTTCCCAATAGATCATAACCCTACATTTGTAAAAGGATTAGGGCATCGCTTGAGTGCCTGTCCCATCAGCCACCTTCCCCCTTTATCTCTGTGGATGGCAGCAACTAAGGTGGCACTGTTGGGGCGTCTCTTCCCCATTAATGCGACCAGGACGTTAGTTGGGAGCATTTAATGTGGAGGTGACAGTTCGTCTGGGATTTGCTCCTCCACCATGCTTCCATGTCCGCTATTTGGTACCCGTTGTTTGTTCCTTGGATGCTCGGGGAGGCTCCCTTTGAGGGAGTGATGCTTGCACTTTCTCGGACCTCGGACTTCCGAGGATGCCATCATCCTTAGCGTTGCTTAGAGGGTAGCTGGGCACTACACTTCAGTCCTCGGTCCATGGGCGCGTCCTCGGACATGGGCCTTGGGCCCGGTTGGGAGTGGGCTGGGGTCGTCTGACCATTTCTTGGCCCCACAGTTTTGAAATGTAACAACTAACGAAATTATAGGAATTTAAGGTTAATTGGAAAAAAAAATTCCCAAATTTTGTCGAGTATTAAATGCTTGAGCTCGGTTTGACATCAAAAATAAAATGTTCAAAGCCTAAAATAATGTTCGAACTCATCAAAAAATCAAAAAGCTTTAGCTCAGCTTAGCTTGACTTTAGTAGTGAATTAAGTTAAGCTCGAGTTCAACATCAAGCTCTTAATCTCGAGATCCAATACAAATACATTATCAAGCTCATAATAAGCATGTTATTAAACTCATTTGGTTTGAACAAATGGTCCCAAATCCCAATTAATTAAATTATTTGTGAGATATGAGTTTATTTTTCAATCTCATGTCAAGTTTATTACCAGGCATGAACAAGTCTAGGCTCGTCTTGTTTTTTATCAAGTCTTTTTGTTCACAAACTTGCTCACAATTTTTTTTTTTTTACTTGGATTTCTATTAAACAAGCCTAAAACAAAGTCTCAAGCTTGGCTTATTTATAAATAAATAAACAAACATGAAAAATCTTTTTATTGAATCAAGTCCAAGCTTTTTTATGAATGACTTTGTTCATTTACAACCCTACAAGTATTCTTCTTCTTTTATAATTAAAATTTATTGCCTTAATTCTATTTGTCCCTTTTTTTTCTTTTTCTTTTTATCAAATCTCATAATTTAGTAATGGTTTTAAATTAAACCCCATATTGTTTTTCAATTTTCACAAGTTTTTAAATAAAGTATATGCTTCTAAATATAATTTGTGTGGCTTGGAATGAAATAATATCCAATATATATGTGTGTGTTGAAAACATTAGGGATGACAATGAGGCTGGATTGGGTAGGATCATAAACTCATGAGTACCTTCCTTCTCTTTTAAGAGCAAGAAAAATCTATGCAAGGCATAGTGGGTTTGGGGTCAAGTTGAAAGTATTTGGCCATACTTATAGTTTCAATATTAATAAGGTAGAGATGAAAAAGAAGATAGATAGGCAATTGAGATAATACTATACTCCTCAAAATAATAATAATAATACTATACAAAGAGCAAATATTTTAGAGGATATTAATAGAAATTGCCAAAAAAATTATATACAAAATGTGTATAAGAAAGATTAAAGTATGACTTAAAAATATATTCCCTCCGTCCCAATCTGTTTGTTCTCTATTCCATTTAGGGATATCCCAAAATATTGTCCTATTTCTAAAATTAAAAGTCATTAATTTACTAATGTTCTTATTATGCCCCTACTTCATTCTAAAAACCATTTGAAAAGAAAACCAACAAATGTTTAAAAAATCAATCTAATTGAGGCAACTTTTTAGTTGGCTCATTAAGAATAACTCTAAAAATAAATAAATAAATAAACTTAAGTAAGATAGGGCATGTCAAGCGCGGCTAGGAATCACAACGGAGTGGGTATGGGGTGGGTTTTCTATTCCTCGCCCCCGCCCCCGCCCCACTTCCGCTTTGGGGTAGAGTTTTTTCCCCGCCCTATTGCGGGTACCCATCTTGCCACACCCAAATTTTTATATGTATAATTTATTAAAAGTTTATTTTAAACGAATTAAATTAAAACTCATAAAACTTTTTTTTTAACCTCTAACAATACAACAATTCAAGTAGTAAGAAATACAAAAACAATTCAAACATAGCAATACAACAATTAAAAAATATAAACAACGTAAATATTAAAACATAAAATTATAAATCCAATAGTACAACATAAAAAAATCATAAATTTAAAGTTAGAAATCTAAAAACACATATGTATGTCTTATAACAAACCTATAAAAATAATTTTTAATTAATTAAATATAAACAAGGCAAGTGCGAGGGAAAATGTTAACCCTCATCTCCGCCCAATTTGTTATACAAGGTGGGTAAAATCCGTCCATGAAGGACGGGTGCGACAGGTACCCACTAGTGTGGGTTTAAATTGCCATCTACAAAGAATTTTTGTCATCCATAAAAATAATTGTACATTATTATTTTCTTTTAAGAATATTTCATTGTAGCCTCTTTGTATATTTGATTATAGTTTGAATTAAAAAGTTTTTGGATTGAGTAAAATGGAAAAAAAATTTTAGAGAGTTTCAACCTATGACATCTATATGTGTAAGTTAGATTTTTAAGACTATGTGAGAGAGAGAACGATGCATCTAACAGTACATTTAAGTGGAAAATCTAAAGAACAATAAAAATGAAAGCTTTGTCACTTTAACGTCAAGAGAAATGTAAAGCATAACATGGAAAGTAAATAAGGCATAAGAAAATACGTGAAAACCCCTTTGGAAGGGATGAAAAACCACGAGTGAGTAAGGGGAGAATGTCCCTTACTCTCTAGAGCTCTTTATTATGTGAAAACGAAAGCCTTTAAACGGGGGTGGTGTTCTTCCTAAAGAAAACCTTTTCTCTATCTCACTTTCCTACACAAACTTTCTGCTCTTTCTCTTGTTTTCTCTAGGTTCTTGCCCTAATTGTTCAACATGTTCCTCTTATAGTACGAGGAATGTTGTGAGGTACATTAAGACAGGTGTCAAACCCTTATTCACTCATTTCAAACCCTAATATAGCTATTGTACTATACTATGGTTGGAATAGAGAGAAAGCACACCAATGTCAAGGTAGTGGAACGAAGGGTGGCTCTACTACTACATGGGAAGCAAACCTTAAACAAGGAAAAGGGACATCAGGGATACTAAGAGTGATACACGTGTCCTCAACAGTGATCCAACACAAGCTCAATCAATAAGGAGTGTTCTATAGCATCTGACCATAGGAGGTCGCTATCTCCCTTTTGTGCAAGTGCTGGGTGTCCATGTTAGGTGCAAATCTCACTTTTCCCCAAGATGGTCACTCCGTTGGCACGGGCCAAAAATCCCCTTCTTTAGTCGACTTTTCCTTTCCTTTGCTCACAGCTATTCCACGTGTAGGGTCTAGATCTAGCCATGTTAGCACTCTCATGTGCCTTGGCTGGCACTCCTATAGTCCTGATAATACCTTTTATTCAACTATTGAACTAACTGAAATTCACAATAAAATAGGGATTTTAATTTAAAACCAATTGTTCAATGTGGAGTTTAAACTTTAAAATGATTTAAATATTATATATGGGGTTTAAAAAGAAATTTGCATTTTTAAGATGAAATCCAAAGCCTCGCTGCAATAATGACATCCTTGGTAACGAATTTTACACTCGCTAATTTCATTAAATAGCCAAAGAAATCGCCTCTATTTTATTGGTAAAATTTTGCTGCTTTTCCAGGAATCTGAACCCGTCGGACACTATACGCTTACCCGGCCACAAGTCATTGCTGAACACTCAAGCAGGTTTCTATTCCATATTCAATATTTGATATTCCACAATTCATTCACCATTTGGAAAGTTTCATAGTCTTTTCAACACAATTCATTTTGGAAATAAAAGACTTTGATTCTTAACTAAAAAAGAACTTTAGGAAAGTTACTTGAAATTCAATTAAAAAAAGAAGTCAGAAGTCATATCAACTGAGACTTGTAAACATTCTCCAAAAAAAAAAAAAAAAAAAAAAAAAAAAAACTGAGACTTATAAAAGCGTCAAAAATGTTGACGTCCAATCCAAAGTACCGCTGTAATATAATTACATCGTGCAAACAGACTCTTGTTGCTGTAAATGTAATAACCCACCATATCGACCCTATTATTCCTTTTATACAATTTAGGACAAAGTTCAGAGAAACTAATCCTTAACTGTTTTAATTTTACAATTTTAAACCTGATATTTTATATTCATTATAATCAAACCATTTAAAAAAAAAAAAAACGAAAATTAAACAGCTTGGATTAGAAGGATTTGAACCCTAAACATCTTGGTTAAAAATATTAAGTGACATTTAAGTTACAAAACTCTTTGCATATAATCTAATCACCCTCTCCATATTATTTTTTGTTGCTAATTCGATAATGGGAAAGTAAGGATTTGAACTTTGAATGTTTTAGTTAAAAATATCAAAAGAGGCTACTTATATATATATATGTGTGTGTGTGTGTGTGTGTGTGTGTGTGTGTGTGTGGCACCCAAACAGTTAGGCCCACTCAGTCCCTAATCTCCGCTTCAAGTGTACAGTAATTGAGCCCAACTCTCATTCGCCCAAAAGCCCAGTCCTTACTAACGTGGTCCGGGAGCCCAAGCTTCACTACTAAGGTTTTACTCGGCAGAGATTTACCGAGCATGTTGGGAAAGGTCGTTGAGCGGCGCCTCATACTCGTTTCGCTCAGAGAAGTCCCTCTAAGTGCCTCTGCTGAGCTATCAACGGAGGTGGGCACCAAGTCCCAAAGCCATCCAAGCTCAAATTCCCACCTATCATCCCCCTAATTGGACCCCCCGTAGCACTAAATGCGCACCAACTCTGCCGAGCTATCAACGGAGGTGGAAACCAAGTCCCAAAGCCACCCATACCTGACCTCCCACTTATAGAAAACCTTACTGGACCCTCTGTCGCACTAACTATGAGAGCATTGATGACCTGCGCCTGAGCTTTGAACTATAAATAGGAGGAGAGGATAAGATGGAGGGGTTGGTTGAATAAAGGGGGGAGAAGATAGAGAGTAGAAAATGCCAATAGAGAGTGTCTTAGGGAAGAAAGAGGAAATAGTGTATTGCTGAAGAGGAGAAAAGTGATCTCATTGGGCCTTTAGCTGGAGAACGACCCATAGTAGGAAATTCAGCCAAACAAACAAATAAGTTGTGAGCCTAAGTGGGGCTGGGTCCATCAGCCTCATTTGCGACCCGCACAATATATATATATATATATATATATATATTTCAACACTCTCGCTCAAGTGAGGATTACAACACTCTCGCTCACTCTCTTCATATATATATTTTTCAATAACAACCATTACTAAAGGCTCTCTCTCTCTCATATTATCTCTTATATTTATCGTGTTTTGTATTCCAAATCAATCACATTAATATATACATATATTAATATGATAATTGGGGAGAAATTATTTGAAACATTAGGAAGTATCTCTTGATCTACAAATCTCTTGGTTATAAGACAATGTTGTTGTTTGTGTATAATAGATACCCATGAAAATTTTCCTCATGTAAAATAAGCTACATTTTTATTTTTTTTTAAGACTCTTAGTAATTTTTAGTCATGGATGGAGGGATTAGATTGCTATTACTAAGAGAGTCCAATTTAAAATTAAAAAAATTGGTTCAATTTGTCACAAAGTAGGATTGTAAATGAGTTGAGTCGAGCCAAGTCTTAAGATTTGTTCATTTAATTTTATTTTGAACATGACCTGAGTTCAAGCTTCTTATACTAAACAAGATTATATATTTAAGCTTGGATTGTTTTCTTGTTAACAAGCTCAAGTCTGTTCATGTGCTACTTGGTTAATTTATTCTCTTCTCATATGTAATAAAATTATGTCTAAAATTTTGTATCTATTCACAAATCAATGAATTTTTACAATAAAATAGACAAAATTATATCATCCAATAAATTATAGATAATAATTTTATATTATATGAATCTATTTACAAACTTACCCAATTAAATTGCAAGTCTATATAAATGTATTTTTAAAGATAAATATACATATAAGAATATAATAATATCATATACAGTTTAATTGAGACTAATGTTCAAAACCTAGTTCACAAACACATTATTATATTTTAACTTAATTCGTTTTACCAAGAGTTAGGTCCTTTTGAGTCTATACCACTGTAAATTTTTTTTTAAAATTTTCTCCCCTCTCCTAGTGTGTGTTAAAAAATACTTAATATCCTCAAAAAAAAAAACTTAATTCATTTTATAGTCAACCCTAAACTTAGACTTGAGTTTAACTTGTTTATTAAATAAATAAACATAAACAAGTCTTCTTCTCAAATTGAGTTTGAACTGTTTATAAACAGCCCGTTGATTTATAGGCCTACACAAAACAAAAAAGACATACTTATTTTATTTTTTTCACAAATTTTTTTTCCTCACTATTTTGAGTATTTGACCCGTCCAAGGGTCCAGGAAGAATCCCGTTGGACACTCTGCGTTTACCACACAACTGCAGAAGCAGCCCAAGTTGCTCAGAAAATCCAATTCCCACCCTTAAAAAATAAAAATAAAAAAGAATCCAAATCCCAAAACTTCATATAAATCCCAAACAAACAATTCCCAATTCCATAGAATTCCACAAAGAAATTCATTTCATTCACAAACAAAAGTCCCAAACTCAGCATATCAAAAAAGTTTCAGTCTTTTCCACACACAAATTCAATTTCCGAACACTGTTTCTGAATTCCTAAAGTTTTGGTTTTAGAGTTTGAGTTTAGAGACAAAGAAGAAGATGAGGCTGTTGAAGGTGGCAACGTGTAATCTGAACCAATGGGCCATGGATTTCGATTGCAACTTGAAGCAAATCAAGGAGTCCATATCCATGGCCAAGCAAGCCGGTGCAGTCATTCGTCTCGGTCCCGAGCTCGAGGTTACTGGTTATGGCTGCGAAGACCATTTCTTGGAGCTCGATACCGTTTCTCATGCGTAACTTTCTCTCTCTCTTTTTTTTTGTTTTTTGGTTACTGTAATATAACACACACATATGATATATATTTATATATTGTTTGTGGGTTTTGCTTTTGAATTCTTGTTTTTTTTTTTTTTTTTGTTTGGAAAAGAAGTAAACTTGGAGCTCAATTTGGAAGCAAGTTTGTGGAAAATGGTGTGATTTTGTTACTGTTATATTATACTATAATGGGTCAGTTAAAGCTTGTCTAGCTCTTTTTGTTAACGTTATATCCCCTAATAATTTGCTTAATATTTTTAAAATATTACAGTTGGATTACATGTTCTTTACGTTATTATCACACGTGCCAAATTTTTTGTTCATTGGTGGGTCAAGATTAAGTTTTACGCGGTGTAAACTTTCTTTAATGTTACAAGACATAATAACTTTTTATTGGATTGATATTTTTAAATTTTGGATTACATACACTTTTTGTGCTAACACACGTGCCGATTTCTGTGTAAATTTAGATGTTTTTTATTTTTTGATTGTTAAACCCATTTTTGTATATAATTTTAAAGTTCAAAAAACTTGAAATTTAAACATTTTATAGATGATGAAGTTGTTGATATATGATAATCTTCATATTTTTGCATGCATGCAGAGTATATAGAGACAATGTAATCCAATAGTGAATTTTTAAAAACCAATAGAAAGTTATTGAGTGTGTTTGTATTGCTTTTGATTCTTTAGTTTTTGTTTAGAAAAGTATTAAAATTGCTCAGTTTAGAAGGAAGTATATGGAAAAGGGTGTGAATTTTGTGGAGCATAGGCTTTGAGTGAGTAAATTTATGTGTTAAATCGAATTAGTTTGTTGGTTGATGTGGCAGATGGGGTAAGAACAAAAGCTTCCACTGAATTTATATCAGAATCATCAATATTTAGTAGTGGGGTAAAGCTTATAAAAAAAAAAGTAGTGGGGTAAAGAATTGGAAAACCATGAATAGAAGAGGGTGTTATTGAATTTTATTGATGAATGATGCCATACTTATTTTGCTGATTCAGTGTACACGAATTGTTGAGATTCTGAACATCATGTTCTTCTTTGACTAATTGATATGTGAAAACGTTTTCTTTTATAAGAAGATATTTTGGTTACCTGCTGATGGCAATGCTTGATGTGATTGCAGATGGGAGTGTTTGAAAGATATTTTACTGGGCGATTGGACTGATGGCATATTGTGCAGCATTGGTATGCCTGTCATCAAAGGATCGGAGCGTTATAATTGTCAAGTTCTATGTTTTAACAGAAAAATTATTATGATTCGCCCGAAGATGTGGCTTGCAAATGATGGAAATTACAGGGAGCTTCGTTGGTTCACAGCATGGAAGCAAAAAGACCAACTTGTGGACTTTCAGCTTCCAATTGAAATTTCTGAGCATATATCACAAAAGTCAGTGCCTTTTGGTAATGGATTCATTCAGTTTCTAGACACGTAAGTGACAACATTACTAGCTCTGGTCCTGGTTAGAGTATTTTAGTCTTTTGTCAGAACTTATGCCACCTGTTGCTTTTGTAATTATGTGGTCAAGCAAGACTGAATAATAGAACGTAGTGTCACTATACATAGCCCCTATTTTCCACTTTTTCTTATGAAGACATTAGATGGAAAATTTCAATGCCTCATTCTCCTTATAGAAGTTCTCTCATTGGGAAATCCCATAGATGCATAATATCAACTAATTACTTTTTTTTTTCCTTTTTTTCTATAAGTATAACATCAACTAATTACAAAACTCATGAACAGATGAACATTATTAGAAAATTTTTGTTGGGGATGCAGGATCTGTGTGGTCCACATATAATTTTGTTGTATGCTTTTATGCATGTCATGGAAGATTGATAATTTTTATGAGTTTCTCACTTATATCAGAAATTGAAAGTTACATGTCAAGCATTTTTTTCCCTTGTTAGAGCTGTTGCGGCTGAAGTTTGTGAAGAGCTTTATAGTCCTGTTCCTCCCCATGCTGACCTTGCACTGAATGGGGTTGAAGTGTTTATGAATGCAAGTGGAAGTCACCATCAACTAAGGAAGCTTGATATTCGCCTTCGTGCTATTATAGGTGCTACTCATACTCGAGGAGGGGTTTACATGTACAGCAATCACCAAGGATGTGATGGCAGTCGTCTTTACTATGGTACATAACTATATCTTAGTTGAATTGACATTTGTACTTCATTCACTTACTACTTAATATGAAATACATATTGGACTTTGTTTTCTTATATGTAGACATTCTATCTTCTGTTTGATGCTTATTTTGGTTTCCCTCTTTTGTAAACCCACTACTTGATACATACCTTATTTGTGGCAGATGGATGTTCTTGCATTGTTGTAAATGGAGATGTGATTGCTCAAGGCTCACAGTTTTCTTTGAAGGATATTGAGATTGTGGTTGCTCAAGTTGATCTAGATGCGGTATGCAACATCTTGTGTGTGTGTGCGCGCGCGCGCTTGCGTGTGCGAACGCAAGCATATTAGAAGGCACTATATGACATACATTTGATAGTGTGGATTGGCTTTACCATTGTATTTGCTACTTTGAAAATGAATCACCCGTTGATGCTCTTCCTTAATATTCAAAGACATTTATGTGTTGCATCAATACTATTACACATATTTTCCTGTCACCCTTTTAATATATAATCTGTTTGAGCACGAACTGGTTGTTATTGGTGACTGTTAAGTAAATTTTCCATACAAACAACTTAACAGGTCTGTGAAAATAGGCACCTATTTGGATAATCATGCTGTTAATCTGATATTCATTCTATCGATTCAAATTTGTGGCATTTCTTGTGATTATAGCCTTCTGTTGTAAATATAAACAATTAACTTGTGTTTCCTTAACTTATGTGCTTGATGTCAGGTTGCTAGTCTTAGAGGATCTATTAGCAGCTTTCAAGAGCAAGCAAGTTGCAAAACCATAGTTCCTTCAGTGGCAGTACCATACAAGCTTTCTCAGTCTTTTAACCTGAAAATGTGTCCTTCCAGTCCACTTGAGGTTTGTTCCTGGTCCAGCAAGGACTTATTTTACGGATCTCGTGTATTGGGATGAAGGCTTTACTTATAAACAGTTTGCATTTAGCAGTCTTGCACCCACTTGGAGATTTTCTGAAAATTTAATTTTAATTTTTATATTACTTGTAGTTTTATAATTTTTGTAAGAAGTATTATTTTAACAAGCATTGTATGATCATTCTAAAACCAAGCACTTACTAAATTGAACATGATTCAGATTAAGTATCACTGTCCTGAGGAGGAAATAGCCTTTGGACCTAGTTGCTGGTTATGGGATTATTTACGAAGGAGCGGTGCTTCTGGTTTTTTGCTTCCTCTTTCTGGTGGAGCAGATAGCTCCTCTGTAGCTGCAATAGTTGGTTGCATGTGCCAGCTTGTCGTAAAAGGTCGGTTTTATTAAGCATAGCACATTGATGCTGCAATCTTGTATGATGCATTTCATATATGTGTTCCCTCTCAACTTTTGATTTAAATAATTTAGGCACTACATGCTACATTTGGTGTAAAATGACCATTATTTGGAATGTGTGACTGGGTTATGTGATCATTTACATGCTTTTGTTAAACATTAGACGCGTAGATTGTTAACCTCTCAATTTCATTTCCTTTGATATTGAGTTTTGGATGTAGCTTTTTTTTAGCTGAAAGTTGGTTAAAGTATAGTTGGACCTAGAAAAAGTGAGGCTTTAAAAAATTGTACCTAAGTAAATATGCTAAAAGAAAAAGGCTTATTCTGAACAAACACTAAATAATCATACAAAACTAATGAAAAGCTATAAACGGTTTCAATGAGCCAATTCAATAGCCAGGGCTCAGAAGTGTAACATGGGGGGGGGGGGGGGGGGGGGGGGTGATGTGGTGTTCCTGGCAGTATCTTCCCTGGCTACTGCAATGATTACTAGGGCTGCAGCAAAGGCAGAGAAAGATTGACCTATTTTTACAACCCTGAACCAAGTATTGTATCTTCTGATTATGATACATTAAATGGTAATCGTAATGCACATTTGCTTGCAGAAATAGCAAATGGGGATGAAAAAGTCAAAGCTGATGCTATACGAATTGGGAATTATACTGATGGACAGTTTCCTACTGACAGCAGAGAATTTGCAAAGCGCATATTTTACACAGTATTTATGGGATCTGAAAACAGGTTGGTCCATGTACAGAATAGAATGGTTCTTATAGCGTCATTTGCTCTTGTTGAAATTGTGTTAACTTTGCAGTTCTGAAGCCACAAAGTCACGAGCAAAGGTACTAGCAGATGAGATTGGTTCATGGCATCTTGATGTTTCCATAGATGGGGTTGTTTCTGCACTTCTATCTTTGTTTCAAACTCTTACAGGAAAGCGACTGCTCTATAAGGTAAAAGGATTTCTGATATGCTATGGTGGCTGCAGTGAAAGACTATTACAATTGCTATATAATCCACTTATCAAAAAAAGAAAAAGAAAAAGAAAAAAAAGTTGCTATATAATCCATTCGTTCCAATTATATTGCTTGTTAATACACAATAATTCTGGGTCATCAATACTTATCAAAAGATTTTGGGTCATCAATAAGGGTGCCATTCTGGCATACATTGTTACAAGTTCTATATAATCCATTAGGTCCAATTATGTTTCTTTTTTAATGCACTATAATTTTCGGTCATCAATCAAATCTTTATGTTTGCTTGGCTACACCTTTCCAGTGAAATTTTATTTTAATGCCATACAGAGAATGTGTGTGTGTGTTTTAATACTTTTGTGTTGTACAACTTTTTTGGGGGGTTTGGGGGGATTTGAGAGCTTGGTTTATGCTTTTCATATTGGGCCTTCTGCTTTGGGGAGTAACGAAATTTTGTAGCAAATTCACGTTACAAAGTGTAAGTAATTATGTTCTAATTATTCTTCAATCTAATTTTTTTTTTTACAGGTAGATGGCGGATCTAACATTGAAAACTTAGGTTTGCAGAACATTCAAGCTCGAATCAGAATGGTGCTAGCTTTTATGTTAGCATCACTCTTGCCGTGGGTGCACAACAAACCTGGATTTTATCTTGTTTTGGGTAGCTCCAATGTGGACGAAGCATTGCGTGGTTACCTAACAAAGGTAATATTCATTTTAACTTTAGTTAAAAGTTAGATATTAATTACACAACCTTCTTTCTAATAGTGAAACTTGTTAACAAGTCAACCTTCTGTCAGTGTGCATTTACTTTTAACTCATCTATGTCTAAACTGCGATGTCCGTTTCTTCTTCTTTCAACTTCTCTCCCCCCTACCCCCCCCCCCCCCCCCCCCCCCCCAAAAGTGCAGCAGCCTCTCTTGTACAGTTAGTATAGTTTTATTTCCCAAACTTTGGCTGGACCTAGTTAAACCAGGTTTTTTTGTACCCTCCCATCTCAAAGGGAGCAAGCCAACTTTGTGACATATGAAACAAAAGAGGTAGTTGTGAGGGATTCCTCTATTCTGTATAGTGTTGATTTGCCTAGATGCTCTTACAATTCAATCATATAATAACTCAATTTTATCTCAATTCTGTTTTATTTCAATTATATGAACTCATGTCTATCTCTTTCACACAGTATGATTGCAGCTCTGCAGATATTAATCCAATTGGAAGTATTAGTAAGCAGGATCTTCGGTCATTTCTCCGATGGGCTGCCACCCATCTTGGATACTCATCTTTGGCAGATATTGAAGCAGCCCCACCAACGGCTGAACTGGAGCCTATACGCGCCAACTACAGTCAGGTAATGGATTTACTTTCATCTGCCTATACATTTTTTTTTAATATTGAAAACAGTGGGTCAAAGATATAAGTTAAAGGGATGAATAAGTCATTCTCATCATCATTTTTTTTTTCTTTCTCGTAAGTCTAATTCTTTGTTCTATAAAACAGTTAGATGAAGTGGACATGGGAATGACTTACGAGGAACTCTCTGTCTATGGAAGGTTGCGGAAAATTTTCCGATGTGGTCCAGTATCTATGTTCAAGGTCTGTTTTTGTTTCCCTGTTTATCTCATAAATGAATCTCATGGAGCTTCATTGGTTTTCCTTCTCTCAAATTAATCTGTGATAGGAACTAGAAGTGTTGTGATACCATGACTCAATTTCTTGCTTGCTTTGGCACATCAGGGAATACTCTTTATGGTGTCTCCTATTCTAAGTTGTCTTTAAACAGATTTTGTGGTGATGTCTAAATTTTAGAGGTAAAATAAAAATTATTATAATAACTTCATCTGATCTAAAGGTGCAATATGAATACACTGAATATTTACTTGAATATAATAATCTTAACAATTATGTATAATTATAAGTTAAACATCTTCAAGATCATACCAGGGGCTTGGATCCTGCACTCTGTGAATTTCTCATTAAGTTTTCTTGGATTCTACCTTGATCATTTTTTGTGTTTTTAGTTCTTTAGAAATGGGACCAGAGATTTGGCAGGCAGAGTTACTGGCCACTAGCAGAGACCCTCTGTTATGCTTGTTTATGATGCCATTGGATGAAGGAAATAATCAGATATCTAAATAAGCTGAATTTCCCAATCTTGAGCTCAAAACTCTTTTACATGATTTCTTTTCACATGGGTGGCAGATTCGACACTATGCCTCAATTTCATTTCCTAGTTTTATTGTTACCAAACCTTCTTGGCTTTTCTCTGAGGTGGTTTTCCAGAATTTTTTTTTTTTTTAATTGCCCCCTTATAATCTTTTGATACATGTACCTTTAAAGAAAAGATAGAATAAAATGAAAAATTCATTGGAGTAATAGTGTTGGTTATGAGTCCTCTTTCTTTATATGTGCTTTTATTGGATGACTTGTTATATTACCAAATCTATAAGGTTGTTGGATCCAATTGACATTTTTATCTCTGATGCCCATAAGCACTCATCAGTTTTGATACTATTTTTCTTATTGCAGAACCTCTGCTACAGATGGGGTGCAAGATTAACTCCATTGGAGGTGGCTGATAAAGTGAAACACTTCTTCAAGTACTATTCCATCAACCGACACAAAATGACAGTTTTGACACCTTCATATCATGCTGAGGTAAGTTGACCTAAGAGAGCAAGGTCCAGAGTTACATATTTCCAGCTTGGAAACTTCTAGTAAAAAACCACTTTGTATTTATCTTAATCCAGTAAGAGCTTACACCTTTCTAAACTACATGCAGAGTTATTCACCAGAGGATAATAGGTTTGACCTTCGCCAGTTTCTCTATAACGCAAGATGGCCATATCAATTCCACAAGATTGATGAACTTGTGCAAGAGTTAGATGGCAACAAAGTTGCCATTGAAGAAGACCATGAAAAGTTGGGAGCTATATCACATGGTGGAGGTGGAATGGGAGTTGCTGCAGCAGGCTCAGGCAATCCAAATGTTGGTATTTAATTGAAACAAACCTTCTTGTGAACTAAATTGGTACAAATAGATTCGTCTATTTTATTTCTTGATACACTGGTTTACATGATGAAATTGTGACCAGTTAATGCGTTTTCATGGGTAATTGCCGCCCCTAACAGTTGTATTGATTTTGCCTCACCTCAAGGCTATTGTACATTTATTCATTGATTTAAATAAAAACAATTCCAAGTCTTTCTTATCCTGCAAAGGTATCAGGATTCAAATGAAAGAAACTTTGAAAAAACCTAGAATGAGCTGATTTAAATTCATGTAATTAACAACTGGAATTGTGGTTTAGTGGTATCTGGTTCCCTATATATCACAAAGAACAAACAGTAAAAGTTAACCAAATTCAGCTAGCAGCTTCAAAACAGGTCTGTTGTAAGCCCTGCCTTGGCTATGGTCAAAGCCTCAAAGGCTACTTTAGCACTTTGTGAACTGTGAACATTGAAGGTTTGGTTTAAAAGAAATGGGTGTTGCTCCATTGCTCATGTCCCTACTTCCATTCCCTGGCATTTTGTTTTCCTAACCGGCTTATGAAGCCTTTGGATACACAGGAACGGGATTATTTTTAGCAATAAAGCTCTGAAACCCAGGCTCCATCAAATTTGTATTAGCAAGGCAGTGGAGTTTTCTGCCATTCTGCCTACTTCTCTTTCTTCTCCATCTCGGACAGTCATTCAAGTCAAGTGGAATAAACCTTTCCTGGGCTGGTTCAATCTAAATGGATTGTTTATGGGAATACTGGCCCAGCAGGATGTGGAGGAATTATTCAAGATGATTGGGGTAATTGGGTGAAAGGCTTCTCAAGGTCCATTGGCAAAGCATTAGCTGAAATTTGGGCACTGCTAGACGGTCTTGGTCTAGGAAAAGATCTAGTAATCACTCGTCTTATTTTTGGGAACCACTTATTTTGCTGAATTGAAAACTTTTTATTGAAAATATATAGAAAAAAAGCTAAAAGCTGACTTTTAGAGCAATGAGACCCACTTTAGGAGGAAAAATAAGCTAACTTTTTCTCAAATCCCAAACACAATGCACAAGAACTTGTTTTGCTTCTCAAAAATAAGCATTCACCCAATTTAGGGCCCGTTTGATACATTAGCTTGAACACATATTTTTCAGTTTTTAAACAATATTACACGTATTTTCACAAATTTTTTCACCCACATGTATTTTCAAAAAAACTGAAAACTGTTTTTAAACATACGTATCAAACGACTATTCTAGAATGTCATAATTGATTGTACGAATATCAACTAAGATTTCCATTTCTGGAATCTCAAGCATGTTTTCTGTAAAACCAACAGATATGTTGATGCTTTTGCCAAGAGAGGCTGTTTTCAAGTGGCTGATTTAATTTTGTATAAGGAACCTCCTCCTGGTGTTTTATTTTTGTTGGAGTTTGATAACTCTGATACTCTTTCGAGTTGGTTTGTAAGGACATAGTTATGTTAGTGTATGCGTATGTTACCCAAAAAAAAAAGTGAACATTAGTCCAAATTTTTTGCTACCAAAAATATAGAAAAACGATGGAATTGGGACCAATGTAGCTATGTAATCAAGGGCTAAAGTAAGACCTGGGTGATTTTTGGCATTTAACTGAGTAAAAGATGCAAAAATGATTCAACTCTGCTTACAATATTTAATCAATTGTATCACTTGCAGAACTGGCTTAGTGGTATGAAGTTTTTGTGACCTATCACCTTGCAAGTTCGAGATTGTGGGTTCGAGTAGTAGCAAGCCCCATTATGGCGGGTGGTCCCCAAGCCATTCATGAGTAAGATTTAAGTGGGTCGAGAGCAATGATCACACTTGTGAGCTCTATTTTTTTTTTTTTTTTTTTTTTCTATTAAAAAAATAAAAGATAAGAAAGATTCAATCAACACCTCACAGCACAATGGGAATGATTCTTCTCTAGCAAGAGAATGATGCAATCCTTATGATTGATATAGGAGATTCCATGGAAACTCTTCCACCGGAAAAAAACCGTTCTTCCAAACTGACCAGCAAGTAAAACTTTACTTGTCACTTCACAATTTCAAGGTCCCCACTACCATCGGCCGGAATCTACAGCCAACATTGCATGTGTTACCAGTTATCTTCTGAGAGATCTCTTCAAGAACTCTACCGGTTCTGGGCATTTTAAATTAGCCACCCTTTCCTTGCGCATTGCAATTTGCTAACAAGCCATAGTGGTCTAAGTTTGTCCATGGAAGACTATTCTTATTGGTGTGCAGAAAAAAAGAATCTGACACAACTGGCTGCAACCATTGCTGGGGTAAAAACTAAAAACAAAGGCATAATTCATCTCTAGAATTTTCATGGAGGTTATGAGGGTTTTTCAGTGCTCTGCGGAGAAATGAGTTTTCTTGCAGGTCATCAGGTAGAGAGATGCAGACTGCAGAGTGGCAACCAAAGCTTTCTAGATCTTGTTTAGGTCCTTTGTTCCTTTTTTATTTATTTATTTATTTTTAATCTTATCTTTTCCTTGTCCTTCATAAACCTTTTGGCCCAACTTGGATAGATTGATTGCATATATAGCCAGACCCAAATTAATGAGGTCCGAGAAGGCGAGAATAATTCAACTGAGATCAGTCCCAAAAACCAAAACAAACCGAACTCACACAAACATAGGGACGAGAAATCACAAGTAGAAGACTTAGAAAAGGTTGCTTTTAACATAAAAAGAAACAAATACAAGTAAAATTACTAATACCGAAAGACCTGAAAGTATCTTCACCTCAAAAAACAAGCGAAGTAGGGGAAAATTTCGTTCTTCCCCCCTCAACTTCCCACCACCAGAAAAATTACAGTAAAGGTCTCATTGTTCTAAGCCTATATCCTCAATCTCAGTTTCTCATTCCTGCTTCCTCAGCAGTACTAAAATGAAATCAAAGATGTCTAAAGCTCATCATGTGAATCATCATCCTCCGCTGATTCTGACTCACCTCCCGGGGCACCACCTGACCTCTGATAAACAGCGGTAATGATTGGGTTACAAACGGCTTCCACCTCTTTGAGCTTCTCATCGTAGTCCTCTTTCTCGGCACTCTGGTTGTCATCAAGCCATTCAAGGGCATCCTTCACAGCGGTTTCAATTTTTTCCTTTTCATCTTCCTCAAGCTTGTCAGCAAGCTTGTCTTTGTCGCTGACCTGATTTTTCATGTTGTAGACATAGGTCTCCAGGCTGTTACGAGCATCAATCCTTTCCTTCACCTTCTTGTCTTCTTCAGCAAACTCCTCTGCTTCACGAACCATACGGTCAATCTCCTCCTGACTCAGGCGACCCTTGTCGTTTGTGATGGTGATCTTCTCTGATTTACCAGTGCCCTTGTCTTCTGCCTTGACGTTTAGGATACCATTTGCATCAACTTCAAATGTGACTTCAATTTGAGGGGTTCCCCTGTTAAAGAATGAGATAACGTTAAGCCAAGGCAAACATTTGAGGCATACTTTAAAGTAAGATTAACAAAGGCAGAAAGCAAACCTTGGGGCCGGAGGAATTCCAGAAAGATCAAATTTCCCAAGATTCCTACAATCCTTTGTGAGACTCCTTTCACCTTCAAAGACCTGATATCAAAACAGGAGCATCTCGTATAAGATTTACCCAGTTCTAGACAGCAACACTTAATTTGGGGTGATATATTCCAAACTTCAAGAATTGGATGACAAGCAAACGAGCATAAAAAGAACCATACCTGAATGGAGACAGTAGTCTGCTGGTCCTGGTAAGTAGTGAAAACCTGAGATTTCTTTGTTGGGATAACAGTATTTCTTGGAATCAATTTGGTCATCACTCCACCAACAGTTTCAATTCCAAGGGTCAAGGGAGCCACATCCAGGAGAAGGATATCTGCACCCAGAATACCACATGAAATATTTGTCAATGCTTCCAATATAGTTCATCTAAAGTCTCTTTGGCAATGTATAATACCACTTCAAAAGATACCATATTTGATAGGATACTAACAGAAAATGAAAAATAATACCTTTGGTTTCTTCACCACCCTCTCCACTCAAGATGCTTCCTTGTACAGCAGCACCATAAGCAACTGCCTCATCTGGGTTCACACCCTTGTTTGGTTCCTTCCCATCAAAGTAGTCCTTAAGAAGCTGTTGTACCTTTGGAATCCTAGTGCTTCCACCAACAAGAACAATCTCATCAATCTGGTTCTTCTCCAATCCAGCATCATCCATAGCCTTCTTCACAGGTCCCATGGTCTTTCTGAACAAATCATTGTTCAGCTCCTCAAACCGAGCTCGGGTCAGTGGTTCAGAGAAGTCAACACCATCAAAAAGTGATTCAATCTCCACACGGACTTGGTGCTGGCTGCTAAGAGCTCTCTTGGCACGCTCAGCTTCCCTTCTGAGCTTCCCAAGAGCTCTGTTGTCCTTGCTGATGTCCTTGTTATGCTTTTTCTTAATCAATTTGATGAAGTACTCCATAATTCTATAATCAAAGTCCTCACCTGCAAGGGATACCTTGCTTTAGCTCACAATTCAACTTCTACTGATAATAGCGAAGCAATAAGACAACTTACTATAAAAACTTTTCAGAATTTCAAGGCTTTTTTCTCACACAAAACATGAACTTCTTTTGCACCATCCAAAAAAATATTCTAGATATTTCAACATCTAGTTATACACAATATCAGTCCCTCTGAATTTTGTTATTCATTCCAAGTCCACGTATTTCTTGCAGTTGAAGTAATCATATTTTCCATATAAATTAAGAGAGGCACATTCACTACCAAATTGAAGAAAAACCCTATATACACATATCCAAGAACAGATATAATATACTTCTCCTATATAGTGCATGCGTTTTACCACATGAAAATTTATAAAAGAATAAAACACTGATTAAGAAGGCACATTCTCACCTCCAAGATGGGTGTCTCCGTTGGTGGCAAGAACCTCAAAAACACCATTATCAATTGTCAAGATACTGACATCGAATGTCCCACCACCAAGGTCAAAGACAAGGATGTTCTTCTCACCACCCTTCTTGTCCAAACCATATGCGATAGCGGCTGCAGTTGGTTCATTGATAATTCTGGCAACATTCAATCCAGCAATAACACCAGCATCCTTGGTAGCCTGCCTCTGGGCATCATTAAAGTATGCTGCATATTGAACACAAAATACCAATGAGTAATGCTAAAATTAACAAGTGTCAAAATCATAAATTACTAAATGGTAATTGGGGAAAGTGCTAGGTTACAATGTAGCATTACTCACCAGGAACTGTGACCACGGCGTCCTTGATTTTCTTCCCAAGGAATGCTTCGGCTGTTTCCTTCATCTTAGTCAGAATCATAGCACTGATCTCCTCAGGGCTGAAAACCTTGGTCTCACCATCCTTGATCTTTACTTGAATGTAAGGCTTTCCATCCTTGTTCACAATCTTGTATGGAACAAGTTTCATGTCCTTTTGAACCTCCTTGTCGTCAAACCTGTCAAAGAGGGGAAAATATCAGTTACTACACAGTGATTCCTTACCGACTCAAACAATGGTAAACCACAGAGTAAAAGATGCATTACTTTCTTCCGATAAGTCTCTTGACGTCAAAGATGGTCCTCTCGGCGTTAACAGCTGCCTGGTTCTTTGCAGCCTCACCGATCAGTCTTTCGCCGTCGGTGAAAGCAACCCACGATGGGGTGATGCGGTTACCTTGGTCATTGGCTATGATTTCTACATGGCCGTTCTTGTAAACACCAACACACGAATAAGTTGTGCCAAGATCAATGCCAATAACAGTTCCCAACTTGGTGGCTTCCTCTTTCGCAATGGAAATTGCGAAGAGACATCCTGTTATTCCCCAAGCAACATTGTTAATTACCAATTTAAATACACATTCCAACATTTTTCAACCATAACTTTCAATCACAACAAAAATCAAAGCAAGAAATAACCATTTCATTACACAAGCACATATCACTCAAACACATACATGGCACAATATTAAATCACACGTGCTTGTATTTATTCACGTAAGTTACATGCATTTGGTGGATTCAGAACCCACGACAAAAATGACATTTGAGTCAAAGCTCATTGGCTACATGTGCTTTTATTTAAAATTCATAATTCATCCATAAGATCATCACGTCTTTTACGCGATCAATCCTAAGAAGATAGTGATTAAAGGATCGAATTCTCAATACTAATACCATTGCTATAATAACTCTATCACCATTTCCTGATTCTCTTGATTGATCAATACACGTCAAACTAAGCTTGATTAACAATCCTAATCAATCTCAGTCCCATCCAATTTCTCCATAAATTATTTATTTTTATTTTTTTTTTTGGTAAGTGATTACAAACTAATATTCACTAATCACAAAGTTCGAAAATTTTGAAAATTTTAAAAATTAGTAAAATAAAAAAAAAATTCAAACACACATTTTTCTTCATACATGCATATTCAAACAAAAATTTCAAATGCTACGCTTTCTAAGATCATAGCGATATAACTTCGGATCTAATACGCACAAAAATCCATTAAACTCCGATCAGATCTAATACTAGTCACTACAATAAAGATAAAGCTTTCGAGATAGAATTAACAATTAAGTTCGCTCAAACACATCAAAAACGACCAAATCAAAGCCAGATCTACCGCATTTTCAGTCACAAAATCGCAAACCAGTAAAGAGAATCAGATCTAAGCCATGGAGAAGAAGAAAAAAAAAGAAGGATCATTTACCAAAGAAAACGATTGCTAGTACAACAAGAGTCCCGCGTGCTCTCCACGAGCCAGCCATTTCGTCGCGTCAAACAACTATTCTCTCTCTCTCTGTCTCTCTCTCGCTTTCTCTGTGTTTTTTCTCTGTGAGATTCAGAGTGGAGCTGCGTGAAAATGTTATATAAGAGTTTGAAATGGGTTTCGGAGATTGGCTTTGGCTAAGTCTTCGTTCTCTGAATAGAACCGCGCGTGCCTGAGGGTCCGAGCCCTTTATATATAGACTGGCTATTGCGCAAGTCTCCGCTTCTATCGAATTTTCGAGTGCACGCATTGGCTAGTGTGAGTCATCAATTAGTGGGAATATGTCATCGGGGGTGACGTGGACCAATCAAAATTTGAGGACGGGTTCCATTGTCCAATCAGATTTGTTCTTGTGTTGGGATGATATCAGCCGTTGATTTTCTGTTGTGTGTCCCACACTACACCAAACCCAGCGTTGCTTCTTTCCTGTTCAGATGATGCTGATAGATATTCTGATATG
Source organism: Quercus ilex subsp. ballota (assembly GCA_032727855.1). NCBI lineage: Eukaryota > Viridiplantae > Streptophyta > Magnoliopsida > Fagales > Fagaceae > Quercus > Quercus ilex. Next base: position 33,209,586 of record CM064909.1, read on the forward strand.
CCTTTGTTGGATATTGTACGACTGCCGTTTAACGAACAACAATCCTGAATCGCTAGGCTTTTAATGTGAAGCCCCTCCGTTTAACGACATTTTTTTATTAAAAAAATAATAAAAAATAGAGACAAAAAAAATAACCCTGTGGTTTCCTGTGCAAAACGAAATTGCTTGAAGTTTTGAGTGTATCGATTTATCTAATATGGATTGTTTTATGCATTAACAATATGTAACACTTAATCCCATGAGTTTATTAATTTTCTTTTTAAGATAGATCTATTATGTCATTCTCAAAAAAAAAAAAAAAAAAAAAAAAAAAATCTACATCGTCGATTCTATGGTGTTCTTAGTGTAACACAAAAGTCCAAGTGTAAAATACGATTATAAATATGTACAAGTGTTATAGCAATTCACCACTATTTTCATGTATAACAATACCAAAAGAATTTAAGTATATTGCTCAAAACTTCAAAAGGTTTTTGTATTTTACGGAAAAACTACAATGGTTTTGTGTACTTTTCCCTCATTTCTTGTTCATTTGTTGGGTAAGTAGTAATTGGGTTCAATTGATATGACTTAAAAAAAATTAATTTACAATAATGATGCAAAATATGTGGGTTTTCAAAAAATTTATTTAAATAAATACAAATATAGATATATATATATGTGTGTGTGTGTGTGTGTGGGAAAATATAATTTTAGTCCTTAAAATTTCGAATTTCGCTTTTCGTCCCTAAAATTTTAAAAAAAATCATCATTAAACATTTTAAAGATATTTTATTAATAGTTTAAGGCAATGTTATTAATTCAATTATGTTTCTTTTGAAACGGTCGAAAAACTCTGTCATGGTTAGTGAACTGGTACGAATCACTCCTTTGTTTCATCTCATTATAAACTCCGGTTCATTTCGCTCATTTCGATTCATTCCACTAAATTTTGATCTGTATTTTGATTTTGGCTAGTATGTAAACAAATCATTATTTTGTTTCCTAAACCTATTTGTTTCATTATTTTACTCACATATGAAATTTTATTATTATTATTTTAATTAAGATTTTTTTTTTTTTTTTTTTACTTTTACTCACATATGAATTTTTTGTAATTATTAAGATTTTTTTTTTTTTATTCACTCATAATCTCATATATGACATGATATGTAATAGTAATATTATAAATATATATTAATTGATTTTGAAGTAATAATTGGATATGGTGTGACATTATGTGACGAGGATTTAGATATATTTATTTTGTAATAATAATAGTAATAACCCCGAGTCAGTACGTTTGAATAGACCAAAACTACGATATTCCATTCTCAAAAACAAAAAACAAAAAACGATATTCCATTCTATTATGTCAACTGAAATCATAACTAGAACAGAATTGACAACTTTAGTTTAGGGATGAAAAAATATATTTTTTACATTTTCAATAGTTTGTCAACGAAAAACAAACTTTTTAAATTTTAAGAACAAAAGGCGAAACATATATATATATATATATATATATATTGCAATCTTTTGGGGAAAATCTTGTAAGAATATCATTCGTAAATATGCAAATTATTGTTCCATCATAGTAATAAAATATGGTAATTTATTGACCTCTTTGTATATTTAGTTTTATTTCTTAATGTGGTGCTTGTTATTGTGAATGTTTCAATTTGTTTGTATCTAAATCAAACTATTAGTGTATATCACTTTCACGATCTCTTCCTCAATCTCAAAGTTAAGCCGTTCAATCTTTCTCAGGTTTATTTCTTTCAAGTCTCACACACTCTCTTTTTTTATTACTATGTTATGTATGTTAATTTTTGTTTGAGTATATACATGTATATTTTTGGATGGACTTGGCTTCTGTCCAGTGGCTAGTGGCCACTGGACAGAAACCGCACCCTTTTTGGATTGGGTGTGGTGTAGGAAGAGGAAAAGAGGTGGGAAAAGCTAAAGCCTTTCAAAATCTAAGGTTAGATCTACTTCAATAATATCTTTTTGTGATTTTTGTGTTTATTAAGGTTTTTATTTTGACATTGATTTGAAGCTTTATGGATGAGCTGATATATTGTGATTTTGTTTCTGATTTGAGTTGTTTGCATTTTTTTAGAACAAAAAGAGAAGGTGAATTTGTGGGAGTGTGTGACCAATATATTAGCCCAAAACTGTTCAAACAACACCTTGTACACTGCACCACACCTATGACAACAAAACTAAGATGCGGTGCAGTTATAATTTTGGCCAAACTACACCACCCAAAACCTCATCGAATCACACCACAAATAACCCTAATTGTGATAGAATGATTTTTTATAATGTTTTACATTTTACAATCAAGTTATTAAAATCCAGTTATTATGAAATATATTTAAAATGTACAACTATTGTTTTTAGATCGCAATGTTGTCAATAATTTGTTTTTTGAATCTTAGATCAAATTAAATGATGAGTTTTGGAATTATTAACAACTAGTCGCTAACCCGTGCTATGCACGAGAACCTACCTATTTGTGAGGTAAATTAAATAATTTTATAAAATCTTAAATTGATTAAGAAATTATACTATTGCGTGATTTGCTCTTGTATGACTTCAATTTGTGTTACAATTTGATGAAAAAATCATTGCTTGAACGTGCAATTACTTACAAAAATTTTGTCAAACAGTTTCAAATACTGTAAAAAAATAACTCAAAAATTCAAATATTAAAACTTCTAAAAGACAAAAAATATTAAAGAATCAAATGATTAACTGCTTAGAAATTATTGAAATAAAACAAAATATATATATATATATATGACTAAACAATAGAGAAATATGGGTTACGTTCAAAATAATAATCCATGACTATAACTATTGAAATGAATCAAAAGATTCAGAGCCTACAAATTATAGATAATATATATGTGTGTGTGTGTGTGTATTACACAAATTCAGATGTTAAAACTTCCAAAATGCCAAAAAATATATATAATTAAAGAATAAGTCATTGAAATAATTCAAAAAATATATGACTATTCAAAAGAGAAATATAAGAAAAAAAAAAAGTACACAAACCCATAAAGCAATAAGTTTTAAATTTTAACGGGTTTAAACTTTAAACTAACCTTATCAGCACGTGGCCCACGATAAAAAATGTTGAGCAGGAGCCCATGTTGAAATAATGAAAGCCATACCTCATCTTAATATATCTATACTACTATTTAAGGGGTTTTTCCTGTTTGGATTCCTCATTTTCATAGTTCTAAAATACCCTTATACCATTTACTTACAATTTTTTAACTAATAGGGATAAATATGTAAAATAAAACTTTTTTACTTTAATAACCCACAAACCCACGTACGCTTTGGCTGTTTACAACCTATTAACATCTACTCTCATTCTTCTTCAAATTACACAAATTCAGTCTCAACGGTATGTCCTCTTCTTTCTTCTTCTTCTTCTATTTCCAAATTTGGGTTCTAAACAATTCAACATAATTTACACAATTCAAATGGCTTTTCAAGTTCTATTTTCTGCATCTCTAATCTAAATTGTAAGTTGTTCTTTCTTTTCTTTTATTTTCTTTTCTTCATCATTGACTATTGTTTGAGTTCTTACCTTCCATGGCTACTAATGATTTAGAATTTGAGGTGTACTTACCTGTGGGTGAATGAGATTTTTATAGGGATTCAATGGTATTTGACTATTGCTTATTACCTATGATTGACTTCAATATCACATGCCTCAAAATCCTTTTTTTTTTTCCCTTATATTTTCCTTCTTCTTTTTTGTTCCTTTGCACCAACGTCTATCTGTTTTTCTTTTTCTTTTTCTTTTCTTTTCTTTTTTTTTTTTTTTTTGTGTGGATATTTTCAAACTTTTCGGTTTTAAGTTTTAACTCACACAAATTCTTTTTTTTTTTGGAAGTTGTCTATACGTACAATAAAGCCCAAAAGGAATCACTTTGGCATAAAACTCTATTTGATTGTTTGTTGTATACCTTTGTCATTTGTATCTACGTGTATCAGTTTTTTTTTTTTCTTCTTTTTTTTTTTGCTTATCTTTTCCTTTTGTGTGTAGATATTTTCAAACTTTTCAGTCAAACACAAACTCTTTTTAAAGATTTGAATCTGAGAAGTTTATCAATAACAAATTGATGTTTATCACTTTGTTTTAAATTCAATTATTTTTGTTTGCTTGCAAAAAAAAAAAAAAATTCAATTATTTTTGTTTAAAATTAAAAAAAAAATCGTGATTTTGAGAGGAGAATTTTTTTTTTTCCTTTCTTTTCTTAAAAGTAAGGCAACATACTTCCCTTAAAAAAAAAAAAAAAAAAGTAACCAAACAATTAAGAGTATTCGAGTTTAAAAAAAAACAAAAAAGAAAAAAAAAAAAGAAAAAAAAAAAAGGAAGGACCAAGAAGTAACCAAATTCAAATAGAAAATATACTTATCCACGTGTATCAGATTTCTTTCTTTCTTTCTTTCTTTCTTTTTTTTTTTTTTTTTTTTTTTTTTTTGTGCTTATCTTTTTCTTTTGTGTGTGGATATTTTCAAACTTTTCACTCAAACACAAACTCTTCTAAAAGCATTTGAATTGATGTTTATCACTTTGTTTAAATTCAATTATTTTTGTTTGAGATTTAAAAAAATCGTGATTTTGAGAGAAGAAATTATTTTTTTTTTTTTGACATTTTTTTTCTTTCTTTTCTTTAAAGTAACCCCACATACTTCCCTAAATGGTTCCAAAAAAAAAAAAAAAAAAAAGGTACTTCCCCAAAAAAAAGTAACCAAACAATTAAGAGTATTTGAGTTTAAAAAAACAAAATAAAATAAAAAAGAAAAGAAAGGAAGGACCAAGAAGTAACCGAATTCAAATAGAAAATATACTTTTCAAATAGGGAAGAAGAGATTTAGAAAAAAAAAATTAAAAAAAAATGTGAGAATTGAAATTTTAAAGAAACAACAATTTAAAAAAAAAAAACAACAATTTTTTAAAAATAAAGGGAGAGATAAAAGAGGTTGAAATTTAGGATTTGATGAAAAAAAGAATAGTTTAGTTTTATGTGGGAATTAAAGATATATTTTTACTGAATTATCCTCAAGTTTTGTTTGTGTTTGAATTCCTATATAAAAATAAAAAAGGAAAACTTTTGAAAATACGTTAGTGAGAGTTTGTGTTTGAATTGCTATTAAAAAAAAACACAAAGTTTAAGTATAAAATTGATTGTAACCTAAGACTACAATTATACTCAATAAAATAAACACTAGCCTTTGAGCACGCGCTTACTCAGAGACTCTTTTATTTTTTGGGTAAAGGTTAATTTAGAGCATTTATTATATTTTAAGATTACTATATTTTCTAATCACAAAAAAAACTAGGGGTGTGATGAGTATCATGTGTGGAGAAATAATTTTTTTATCACACCCCTAGGTTTTTTTAGTAATCCTAAATTATAATAAATGCTCTAAATTAACTTTTACCCAAAAAATAGAAGAGCCTCTGAGCACGCGCGTGAGCACGTGCTTAGAGGCTAGTCGTATATAACCTTTATGTTCAAGAAATTAACATACTTTCATATCGTGAGGTGAAACAAAGATATATGCAGTAGTAGCAACTTTAAATTTTAATTATTGCAAACTTTTTTTTATATTGTAAAAAACGACTAAAGAGAGTTTGTTGGTTCATGTACGGAAATTATTTTTAAAAAAATACATGAAAAACCATAAAGTAATTTTTTTTTTAATAAAGTAGAGGAGAAAAAAAATAACAGAAGAAGACTCATACATCTACTCGGCTTTAACAAAAATATTGGGGTTTGCACTATTTTTATAGTGTTCATGATTAACCTCGCAAATTTAGAGATAAATTATAAACGTTTGAATTTGACTTTAAGTTTGATTTGTTAGAAAGATAAAGTTTTACTCCTTATTAAATTTGGACTAAAGAAAAATAATTTTATTTAAAAAAAATGATAATGATGTGGCAAGTTCGGGAGAGGTCAATAAAAAGTCAAAAGCTTATACATATATATATATATATATATATATATATATATATAATATGCCCTTAAATGTAAACTATTAATTCCACAGTTTCCACTTGTATTTCTTCAAAAAAAAAAAAAAAATCAGTTACATGGACATCATGTTATATGGTACGACTTCTTAGGGGTATTGGAAAGTCGGTCATTTAAGAGTTTGATTAAAAATGACTCATTCTCTACCCTTCCACCTAAATTTTTATTTGGAAATACATTAATTGGAATGAGTTTGACTTTAAGTTGGACTTGTTAGAGAGATAGAGTTTCGCTCCTTATTAAGTTTGGACGAAACAAAATTATTTTATTTTTAAAAAAATGATAATGATGTGGCAAGCTTTATAGAGGTCAATAAAAAGCCAAAGATTTCAGTTATATATATATATATATATATATATACATATATATAGATAAAAAATTGGATTGGTTTCAAATTGTGATGGAAAATGGTTTTGAATTGAAAGAATGCTTGGTTGGTTTCAAACTCTACGGTACAAGCTCAACTTTTTGTTGAGCTTGAATTTAAATTATTAGACAACGAAACAATTTCTTCATGTATAGTTTTATACTCTACATGCAATGTATCTTAAATTTAAGTAACTTTACCAATAACCATTGTTTTATTTATGTCTATGCATCTTTAACCGAAATAAAGGACATGTATGATACCATCACGCACCTTTGGCGCAATAATCGCTCTACAAGTATAAGTATTGATGGAGTGTGGAGAATAAGGGTTGAGATTCAAGAGAGCATGATTTTTTTTCACTTAGATCAGATTAAAATAGAGTTTTATCTCATAGCAAAAAAGGGGGGAAAAAAGACATATATGTATGATGTTGGCAAACAATGAAAGTATGCATATATGTATATATGTAGGGAAGTGGCGTGGGTTCCAGTTAGTTCAACTGGTAAAGTCTCTAATGGTTGTATAAGAGATCTGGGGTTTAATCCCCATCTACACCAAAAGCTGATTGGTATTTTAGTTTGATGATAAAGAGCTATCATAAGAAATAGATGTCATAGGTTGAAACTCTCTAAAAAAATGTAGGAAAGTGGCACATAAAACCCAAGTAAGTACTAGGCCTTAAATTAGAACAAGCCCAGAACATATCGCTCCGAGATATGAGGCCCCACTATGAAGACTTATACCCGAGAGTGTGGATCAAAAGTTGAACAATAAGTCATCATAAACACCCTCAAGATCTCAAACCTCGGAATCCGACCTAATATGATCCATTACCCCGGGCCTGAGCATGAGTAAACCACTAGAGTCACCCAAGGTAAAAGCCTATTGATCATACTGCCCGTACCAATCCGTGTTCCAAGCTATCAAATAAATCTCGCCGGGGTATGCGCAAAATGTCGGAGGATGTCCTTTAGGATCTTCCTGATGAATCCATAGCAACCCACTTGACACAGTTGCATTTAATACAACATATAACTTATCAGAGTAAAACAAAAGGTTCCAAAAGTCTTTGTTCATCATAACCTCAAGAAAAGAAGAGTATAAAAGGATAGAAGGCTGCCTAACTATTCGAGGACAGCACCTACACTGGCACATGCTAGAGAAGAAAATGAAGTAGGGCTGTCCAGATTGATCTGGTAACCCGACCCACCTGAAGAACTGACCGGATTCAACTCAAATTCAGCCGACTCGACTGCTCTAGCGGGTCTTCACCACCAAAAATCGATTATGGCAGGTCGGTTTCGGTTTTCCTCCCCTAAAACCCGAAAAACCCGAACCGATCGAAAGATTTCCAGATTTCGGCCAAAATTTCTAGATCCCAATAAATTTCCAGAATCTGGTGATAGTTTTCCAGAATCTGGCGAAGAAACCCAGATTCCAACAAAATTTCCCTTCGATCTGGTGAGATTTTGACCGGATTTGTTGAAATCTCATCAAATTCGGTGAGATTTTCGCCGGATCTGACGAAATTTCATCGAATCTAAGGGAAATATCGCCGAAATTTGGAAAACTATCGTCGAAATCTGGGTTTCTTCGCCAGATCTGTGTTTTTTTCACTGTTTTCTCGCTGTCTTCTCAGATATATGACTCCGACTAGCCCGCCCGCCACCCGTTAATGGTCTGAACCGCCCGACCTGATTACTCCAGCGGGTCGATTCCGGGTTGGGCACAAACCCAATCCAGATCGACCTATGGACAGCCCTAAAATGAAGAGAATTAAGCAAAGGATAAGGATAAAGAAGAAGAAAGAGGAATGATATAAAAAGAAAGAAGACAGATAAACAAAGCAGATTTTTTATTGACAGTGAAAGATAAAGATAGAAAGTAGAAAAAGAGGGGAGCGAAACACTTGGTGAGAAATTGAAGAGAAATAATTGTATGAATAAAGTCTTTGACACAATTTTATAAAGCTGAGAATTATCTGTTCCTTATTCAAATCTCCTATCATGGATTGTATCAGCCCATAATAAAAATTAATGGTGATTATAGGCAAGTCATTAAGCTAAGGCTAATATATATATATATATATATATTAATTATGCTTATTAATCATTAACTTTTACTGGACACAAGCCGGACCCATATATATATATATATATATATTAATTATGCTTATTAATCATTATGTAGGCAAATGATGATTCACGTGTTTTTCAAGTTTAATACTAGTAATTCGTTGTCAAAGCCATTTACATTACATTGAATATGCAAATTTTTTAATATATCTTGTATTTCATTTGATCTTTGCAATCTTCACCCAAAGATAAAAATAAAAGTTGTGTTGTCATAAATAGGACAATGACTGTGATTATAGACTACTACCAAAAAATAAAAGATTATGATTATAGATTTGCAAATACCGTACACTTTTCTGATCTAAACATTTACCGTACACTTGTCAATTGCGTTTGTACCATGGTAGGCATCGCTAAACCATCAGTTAAAATTACTGCACAATAATATAATATAATTTGAGTTTTTTCAACAAATTTTTTTAAGTAGCTAAAAATTTAATTAGGTAAAAATATAGTGTTATTTTAAAAAATTGTTCATAATCAAATAATTTAAATAAGTTAAAAAAATAAATAGGAACAAAACCATCACTATAATATAGTATCTCACTTTTCAATGTCAATGACAAAACTTAAGTATAAGTTGACAATAATGTTGCAACAAAGATAGGAAGAAACAAGTGTGAATGATTTTTGAAAGGGATTATATAACAAATAGGGGTTTTATAAATTGACAAAACTTATGTATAAAATCTTAGGTGCTGTTTTTTAGGTTTTCCTCTTAAGATTTTGCTTTGTGATTATTTAACTAAAAAATGTACTTCTATCCCATTAAAAAAAAATCAGATAGCAGAATTTTAAAAAGGTAACATAAGGAACGGTACCTAAATACTATTTTTAAGTCTTGTCATTTATAAATCAATATACCTTGACAAAACTAATTAGCATTGGTGAAACCTTAAAATTTGAACCCAATTCCCTTACCAACTCATTCCATCCCATCTCTCATTCCCATTGATTTAACCTTACTAGATTTTACCTCGCCATCTCTCACCCCTGCTTATCCTTGCCTTTAACAAGATTTATGACATTAAGGATCTTTAGTAATGTTGCATCCTTGCGTTTGACTTTATTTTATAGGTGTCCCTCAAGTTAATGAGGTCAACATTTGTATGATCGGCCCAAACCGACCAAGGTTGCACTCAACATAACGAAATTTACTAGATGCAGTCAATCGACCAACATTGTAGTGCAGCTCAATAGGAGCTTTTGAGAATTACGTAACAAAGTAGTCTAATTTAGGGTTGTAAACAAGTCGAGTCAAGTATTAAAAGTTCAAATGTGTTCATTTAATTTTTTTTTAAAACATGAGCCAGGCTCAAGCTCGTTTCCAAACAAGATTATATATTAAAGTTTGAATCATTTTATTGTTGAGCAAGATCAAACTTGTTCATGAGCTACCTGGTTAACTTATTATTTCCTAATATATTGTGAAATTATGACTAAAATGTGTTACTACTTTAAAATTATATGAAATTTTAATACAAATAGATTGTTTATATCATCAATAAGTTACAAATAATGATTGAATTTATTGAAAAACTTATACAATCAAATTTCAAGTTTATATAAATATATACTTGAACAAGTATGCATATAAAAATATAATATTATTTATAGTTAAATAAAGCTTTCGTATTCACAATTACATTCTTAAGTTGAACTTGATTCATTTAATAATTGAGCCTAGACTTTAGGCTTGAACTTAACTTATTTTATAAACAAACGAACATAAACAAATTTTTTCTTAAGCCAAACTTGAACTATTTATAAATAATTTGGTTCATTTACAATCTTAATCCAATTATATAGGTTGCACTGCCTAATCTACATACCTAATTGCAACAACATCATACATGATGCGAGGTAAGAAGGAAGGGGATTTTTTATTTATTTTTTTATTTTTGTGTATAATAGATTGACTAACGGTACAAAATTTAAAAAACATTCAAGAGGCTACAAACCAGTGAGAAAAATAGAAAAACACAGCGAAAAAGGAAAAAAACAGTAATTATAGGCTTACAGCATATCAAACCCATAGAAAATAAATGAACAACTGTAATGATAACGGCGATAATAATACTCGGACGAACCACGGCCACTCACACCCACACAGCGAGTGAAATCTCCAACCAATCACACACTCTATCCTCAAATCAAACCCCCAGAAAAGCCGCTTCTGGACCCGCAATAAGAACCAATCACAACACCCAATTGACCCCACGCTCCCACGCGCTGAAAAAATAGCGTGGACTCACCTGAGGACCAATTAGAAAATCAGAGAGATAGTTTATTTTTGTAAATCCCAGCTTTACATTGGCGTCTCTGCCTTTTGCCCACACTCTCTGCTAGGGTTTCAGACTCGCCGCTTCTTTCTTCTTTCTTTCTTCTTCGTTTCGCTAATCGGATTTTTGATCACTCGCTCGCTTGCTCAGTCTCCGAGTCAACTCGCCAACTCGGTAAGCACTTTTTCTTCAATCTTACATATCTCACTGTGTCTGAGCTCCGATTTTTCACTTTCAAATCCCTGATCTGATCTAGGATTTATCTCTTGGGTTTTGCATTGAGTTCCTTTTTTTTTGGTGATCAGAACAACTCAGTTAGTGTTTTAGTACTCACTTCGAATTTAGATTTCTCGAATTTCGTTTTACTCTTGTTTGTTTGCCGAGAAAACACGGGTAATTCCCGATTTGATAAACGTTTAGATATCCGATTTTTCGGTTTGGGGCCTCGTAGCTTAAAATCGAACGGAATCGATTCTGTAAGTGTTTATCAGAAATGTTTGGATTCGTGGAGTTGAGAAAATTAGTGCTTGCTTACTTAGCAGAGTGCTTTAACGTTTGGAAATATTGCGAATGTCAAAAGATGATATTTTTCCTTTGAATCTTATTAATTTTTCTTAGTAAACAAACAGAGAGTATGAGTTCGGATATAATAGAATGACAGAAATGAATATATGGGGCCGACTTGACTAGTCTGTTGAGGATCCATAGCTTTTACTTTTGGAAATACTGAGAATGACATAGAAGATGTTATTTTTCCTTTTGTATCTTATTAATTTTCCTAGTAAACAAACAGAGATTATGGATTTGGATATAATAGAACGATGGAAAAGAATTCATGTGGCCAACCTAGCGAGTCTGTTGAGGATCCATAGCTGACACCAAAATTTTGGTACTAAGGCTTGGATATCGTTGTTTTTGTAGTAAACAAACAGAATAGTGGATTTAGGGTTTAGTAATATTGATCGTGATGATGATTTGCTGGATGGGTTAGCTTTCTTTCTGATTGTGATGAGCAGTTTATAGTTACATATGGCTTGTAATGACAGCTGATTGGTGTGCTGTTATTTTTGCATTAATTTTCTTCCCATTGGTCTGTTGAGTAAATTTTTGTGAGGATTGAAACCAAAGAGCACTTTTTTTTTTTTACTCGAATGATCTTTAAGTGTCTCAATTTTTTGCCTTTTTATTTCTTCGTAATGATAATTTGTGGACTTTCATATTATATATTAAGTAGATTTACACTTTGAATGGAGGGGGAGGAGAGGGGAGTAAAGTGATTGGGGAGGGTTTAATGAACCTTGTTTGGTTGTTTTTTAAATCGAGAAGGGGAAGGGTTTGAGAGGATTTGAAGGGGTATCTTAACCCTCCAAACCCTCATTTTTAATTCCCCCAAATTGGGACAATTTGGAGGGGGAGGAGAGGGAAGGGGTTCCATTTATATTTTAAAAAATTTAAACTGTCAATTTTCCCTTATGATTTCAATTATATCAATCTCTTTAAAATTAGAAAAATATAGTTACAATAGTCAACTGATATGACCATTCCCCTTTCCTTTCCTCATCATACTTAATTTTTAAAACATCCAAACTATGGGGAGTGGTATCTATTCCCCTTCCCCGATTTAATTTTTAAAATACTCAAACAAGGGGAGGAGTATCTTAACCCTCCAAACCCTCATTTTTAATTCACCCAAATTGGGACAATTTGGTGTCAGTTTTTCCCTTATGATTTCAATTCATATCAATTTCTTTAAAATTAGCAAAATATAGTTACAATAGTCAACTTATATGACCATTCCCCTTTCTTTCCTCCCCATACTTAAATTTTAAAACATCCAAACTAAGGGGAGTGATATCTATTCCCCTTCCCTGATTTAATTTTTAAAATATTCAAACAGGGGGAACTGGGGAAGGGGTAATCATTCCCCTCCCCTCTCCTCTTCTACCTTATCCTTTAATTTCCTTTCCCGCCAAACTTTTAAACACATTGTTACTCTTATGATTTAAAGCAACTTGGTGAGTTACGTCAAATGTGGGTTACTTTTTGTTTTTTTGATTGTATGTCCAAGGGTGGTGTTGGATACATTAACATTTAAATTATCTCTTGTCTAATTAGTGGGTTTAATTTGTTGATCCCAGATTCAAATGGCAATGGAGGTGACTCAGGTTCTTTTAAATGCACAAGCAGTAGATGGTACCGTGCGCAAGCAGGCAGAAGAAAATCTAAAACAATTTCAAGAGCAAAATCTTCCAAGTTTCTTGTTTTCTCTTGCTGGGGAATTGTCGAATGATGATAAGCCTGTTGAGAGTCGTAAATTAGCAGGCTTGATTCTGAAGAATGCCTTGGATGCCAAAGAACAACATAGGAAACTTGAGCTTGTGCAAAGATGGTTGTCATTGGACCCCTCTGTGAAGACTCAGATCAAGGCATGCTTGTTAAAGACCCTCTCTTCTCCTGCCCTGGATGCTCGATCAACTGCATCACAAGTCATTGCAAAGGTTGCAGGTATTGAGTTACCACATAAACAGTGGCCTGAACTGATAGGGTCGCTCTTGTCTAATATTCACCAGCTTCCAGCTAATACCAGGCAGGCAACACTGGAAACTCTTGGGTACATTTGTGAAGAAGTCTCCCCAGATGTGGTAGAACAGGATCACGTAAACAAGATTCTTACTGCTGTAGTTCAGGGTATGAACTCTTCCGAGAGTAACAATGATGTTAGGCTTGCCGCTACTCGAGCTTTGTACAATGCTTTAGGTTTTGCTCAGGCAAACTTTTCCAATGATATGGAACGTGATTACATAATGAGAGTTGTTTGTGAGGCTACCCTTTCTCCAGAGTTGAGGATTCGACAAGCTGCTTTTGAGTGTTTGGTTGCCATATCTTCAACCTACTATGAGAAGTTGTCTCCTTACATACACGATATCTTTAACATCACTGCAAAGGCTGTTAAGGAAGATGATGAGCCAGTCGCTCTTCAAGCCATTGAGTTCTGGAGTTCAATATGTGACGAGGAGATAGATATTTTAGAAGAATATGGAGGTGACTTTACTGGGGATTCTGATGTTCCCTGCTTTTACTTTGTTAAGCAGGCACTCCCTGTTCTTGTCCCCATGTTATTAGAGACACTACTTAAGCAGGATGAGGATCAAGATCAAGACGAAGGGGCTTGGAACATTGCAATGGCTGGAGGCACATGCCTGGGTTTGGTTGCACGAACGGTTGGAGATGATGTTGTCCCACTTGTAATGCCATTTATTGAAGAGAATATAACAAAACCAGATTGGAGGCAAAGGGAGGCTGCTACTTATGCCTTTGGTTCCATTCTGGAAGGTCCATCCCCAGACAAGCTCATACCACTTGTTAACATTGCCTTGAATTTCATGCTCACTGCCCTTATGAATGATCCAAATAACCATGTGAAGGACACTACTGCTTGGACTCTTGGAAGAATGTTTGAATTTCTGCATGGGTCAGCTTTGGAGACCCCCATAATTACCCAGGCAAATATTCAACAGATTATTAATGTTCTGCTTCAGAGCATGAAAGATGTACCAAATGTTGCGGAGAAAGCCTGTGGTGCTCTCTACTTCTTGGCCCAGGGTTATGAGGATGCGGGATCTTCATCTTCTCCACTAACTCCATTCTTCCAGGAAGTTGTTCAAGCTCTTCTCACTGTGACTCACCGAGAAGATGCTGGAGAGTCACGCCTCCGCACTGCAGCCTATGAGACTTTAAACGAAGTTGTGAGGTGTTCTACTGATGAGACAGCTTCAATGGTGCTGCAACTAATTCCTGTCATTATGATGGAGCTCCACCAAACTCTTGAGGCACAGAAGCTTTCATCTGATGAGAGAGAGAAGCAGAATGAATTACAAGGTTTGCTCTGTGGTTGCTTGCAGGTCATTATACAGAAACTGGGGTCATCTGAGCAATCGAAATATGTCTTCATGCAGTATGCTGACCAGATGATGGCCCTTTTCTTAAGAGTATTTGCTTCTCGAAGTGCCACAGCTCATGAGGAGGCTATGCTTGCCATTGGAGCTCTTGCCTATGCAACAGGTGCTGATTTTGTAAAATACATGCCAGAATTTTATAGGTATTTGGAAATGGGTCTTCAAAATTTCGAGGACTACCAGGTTTGTGCCATTACAGTTGGTGTAGTTGGGGATATATGCAGAGCGCTGGAGGATAAGATATTGCCTTACTGTGATGGAATAATGACCCAGCTTCTCAAGGATTTGTCAAGCAACCAGTTGCACCGATCTGTAAAGCCCCCGATATTTTCATGCTTTGGTGACATTGCTTTGGCAATTGGAGAAAACTTTGAGAAGTACTTAATATATGCTATGCCCATGCTTCAAAGTGCAGCAGAACTATCTGCCCATATTTCCGGTGCTGATGACGACATGTTGGAGTACACCAATTCTCTGAGAAATGGAATTCTAGAGGCATACTCGGGGATCTTTCAGGGATTTAAGGGTTCTTCGAAGACCCAGCTATTGATGCCTTTTGCACCTCATGTTCTTCAGTTCTTGGATAGTTTGTATATGGAGAAGGACATGTAAGTTATGATGGAATCTTTACTGACTTGTTTATTAATTTTTTCTTCTATATTTTTTTAATCTCAATTATTAGTTTCTTACCTCCTTATTTGTTTTCTTTTAGGGATGATGCGGTGTCTAAGACGGCGATTGGGGTCCTGGGAGATCTAGCTGATACCCTGGGTAGTAATGCAGGTCCCTTGATTCAGCAATCTGTGTCAAGCAAAGACTTTCTAAGTGAATGTTTATCATCAGATGACCATTTGATAAGGGAATCTGCCGAATGGGCCAAGTTGGCCATCAGTCGAGCCATTTCTTTTTGAGGCAACTGCTTCGTATACTCTTCTTCTTTGCATGCATTTGGGTGTGTTGAGTGGGGTCTGGGATTGCATACAATGAGTCAGGTCGTCACCATTTTTGGGCGCAGATGTTTGGTCGGTCGGCTGTCAGTGTTTCACTCAGCAGCTCAGAGTCGGTTTTTTTTTTTTTTTTTTTTTTTTCAATTGTTCATTTTAGTTTTGCATTGCCATGGAAGAAGTCGGTGATGACCCATACATTTCTGCTAGCTTGGCAGAAAAAGTTGAGCTATTACTAAGTTAAAAAGGAAGTCAATGGTATGGGAGGAATGAGATACGAGACTCCATTGCTCCCTAATGCGTCTAATGTGCTAGTGATAGCAGTTCCATTTGTTGGGAGTTGATGGTGCTGAAGCGTTGGGTTGGGGGTAATTTAGCAGCAATGTAAAAGCCTGCATTTTTTAATCTTTTGGCCTTCTTTTTCCTTTCTTCCCCTCACCGAAATTTGGTGTCTGAAAGCATGGCACTGTTACATGTCAATTTTCATAGAGTTCGGTCTCTTGCCTTTTGTACTCATGTATACTTGCTCATTATGTGGGATTGGTGACAAACAACATAATATTAGGACATTCATATCATGCATTAGTCATATTTTATCATCATTATATTTACTGTACCTTTTCATTATTTAGTCAATGATCAATAGCATGCTTTTTATATGCTCTTTTTATGCCTTATTGTGGCTATTCTTCTTGTATAGCTTTGCAGTTTTCTAATTTTGAAGTTTCTTTTGTGTATTGCTGAACATTAATTCTGTAGTGTCTCTTCCCCCTTGGATCTTATTATCTGACTGCTGTTGTATGTGTTATCTGTCCAAAAAAAAAAAAAAAAAAGGAAAAGAAAAGAAAAGAAGAAGAGAGAGACTGACAGACGAATAGTTTTGGGGTTGAGACTGTTGTTTCATTCCCTTTTCTGGTGCGACTCTGGTGTAGTTTATAGTTCTCATGTAGTTTGAACCATTGTTATTAATACCGTTTCGGTTTGTCCAGTGGAATGGAATATTTTGGTACCGGCCGATTTTGGCGTACCGTTTCAGGGTATTTCGGGGTTTCTAAAAAATAATTTATATATATTCTTGTAGAACATAAAATTATCAATTCTAATAAATAAATAACTAAATATCAAATAATACAAATCATTTAGTCTTAACTCTTAAGTCTTAAACATCAATATAATATCAATTTAACATCACACAATAAGAAGATTTACAAGTCAATAACTAAATATCAAATAATATAAATGATTTAGTCTTAACTCTTAAGTCTTAAACATCAATATAATATCAATTTAACATCACACAATAAGAAGATTTAAAAGTCAATAACTAAATATCAAATAATAACTCTTAAGTTCTAAACCACAAAACAAATCATAAGAAAAAAATTATGACAGAGGGAGAAGGAATGAACAAACAAAAGACATTATTTATGACAGTATATACCACAATCACATATCTTAAGTTCTTAACACTTAATCTTAACTCCTAACTCCTAAGTTCTTAACCAAAAAAAAAAAAAAAAAATTTTTTTTTTTTTTTTTTTTAAACAAGCCAAATCCTATACCGGCCGAAATTCACATCTCGGTCGGAATTGGCCGGAATGACCCGAAACAGCCCGAAATTTGACTCGAGGTGGAACGTGAGGTATTCTCGTACCGGTTTGCATACCAATATGAAAAATTTCGGCCGTTTCGGCCGGAATGGAACGAAATCAATAACAATGGTTTGAACAGACTGAGAGTTAGAGCATCTCTAGGAGCACAGCCATCCGGGTATATTAGCTATAATTTGGAGAATTTGTGCACTGTGGATGTTCCAACAGCTTCCCTATACCCTTTTTTTTTTTGGCTTATGAACAGTAGCCCATCAAGTCTGATGGGCTACTGTTCATTCTTCAAATATATATTTTTTATTATAATAATGATGTGTTGAGTAAAAAAATGTTGGAAGATGTGTAGTTGTTAAAAAAAGAATAAATAATGAATGAAAGAATAATATTTAAATGAGATAGAGAATGAGATAGAGAATCTGTTGGAAGGTGTGTTTGAAAAAGTTGGTAAATAAAGGTAAAAGTCACTGTTCATTTTTCAAACAGTACAAAAATTTGATGAATCTGCTGGAGATGCTCTACACTGGTCTGCATGCCTAACATTTATTCTCATCCCAAACGCAATGACTTAGTGTGTAATGCTACTAGTAGATTAGGCCTAGCCTAAAATTCCTTTTCAACCTTGTAAAGTATACACACGTAGAATGAAATCCCATTGTTTGTTGCACGATTTTAATTTGCGATGCCCACATTATGTTTTGCTTCTTCAATTGTTGTTTTAATCTATAAACTATTCGGGGAAAAAAGAGAAATAATAATAATAATAATAATAATAAACTATTTTAAAGATTATCAGCTTGTATGGTTCCTCCCCATAATATCCTTGACTATTATCCTTAGCTATATGTTTATGAAATTGAGAAAATATCCATACTTTATGGTAGAGATGAGATCTAATTTTTGTACAAAAAGTGTATCATTTAAAATGTCATTTTAAAAGTCTACTTTAAAATAGATTATGCCTATTTTAAAACAAATGAAAGTATTAACGATGGAACGGGTGATAGATTCTCTATCAACATTGCTTCCTGCCCAAATTCTCATATATCAATAATATATCATCCAATAAAATTTTAATTACAATTCCTAAATACTAATAATAACCATTGAAAAGATGCTTATAATTTAATTGGTATTTCTTAGTGTTTTTAATGAAATTGTTTAAAGTTTAATCCATTTATTCTAACTATTGAATTATATATATATATATATATAAAATCATTTATAGATTCACAATAATTCTCTTTTTGTATATGGTAAATGGGTCATTTACAGATTCACAATCATTCTCATTTTGCATATAATCTCATTGGCACTCTTTTTCACTTCGAGTGATCAAATTAAGCAAATACAGAGTCAAGCGCACAATTCATTGGCCATTGCATTTGCATCTGTCAAAGTCAATCCTCGAAGCATCCAGCTTGCTTGTACGGCTCTTTAACCCGTCTCAGCACACTTAATCATCGAATCCAGACCGTACAATTCCATGGACCCCGCCACATACACAAAAAAAAGTCCCAGATCTTCAAATTGTGATCCCAGTTTCTCTCTCCCTTTCTTTCACTGTATCCTCAATCCTCATTCCTCACTGAGTCATTTCCTCTCTCTCTCTATCTCTCTCATGTTTGTGGCAAATACGAAATTTACTTATATTTGGAAAGAGCCCTAACCAACAGTGAAATTCATTGAATGGCGATCGCATCTCCTTCAACGCCAAGCTTCTCAGCTTCCTTCTGCTGCACTTGGACCGAGTCAACTCGCTCCCCTTCTTTCATTTCCTTCACTCGCCGACTCCAACCTCACCCTCCCCTAACTCGTCGACTCGCCATCTCTTCGCGTCTCAACTCCTCCAAACCCTCCGGCGCCGGCGGCTTCATCTCTCCGGACAACGGAGGCGGAAACGAACACATCCAGTATGAGCTCTACCACAAATTCTCCTCGCCACAACGCCGGAGGCTAGGATCGCCGGTGTTTGTCACTCTCCCCGTCGACTCCGTTAGTACCGGCGGCCAAGTCCGGCGTCGCAAGGTCATGGCGCAGTCGTTCAAAGCTCTATCAGCCGCCGGTGTCGAAGGCGTCGTCGTCGAGGTCTGGTGGGGACTAGTGGAGAGAGACGAACCTAGGGTTTACAATTGGCAAGGGTATTTGGACCTCGTTGCCTTAGCGAAACGGTGCGGTTTGAAGGTCCGTGCTGTCATGGCCTTTCATCAGTGTGCCACTGGGCCTGACGATCCTCACTGGTCAGTCTAAACTCTCTCTGAATTTTGTTTTTTTGTAATTAAAATTTATTTTTCGTGTTTCGATTATGAATTTATTATTGCAATGTGCCCCCATTGATTAATGTGTGCTTTAAATGTTTAAAAACTTAATCTTTGTAAGTTATTTTCTTCTGCATAGAATGATTCCAAGGAGAGAATGCCTGAGAAATATACATTGTTGAGATTTGAGAACTTTTTTTTTTTTTTTTGATAAGTAACAAAAAATTTTAGTAAAAAACACACAGCCCAGTACATAGAAAATGTACAAAAAGGCAAAAACATCAAGAAACCAAATTACAATGATCTAGCAACACAGGAAGGGAAATACAAGAAAAAGATGGTAGAACAAGACACCATTCGAGAAGAGTAAAAAAGAAGAAAGACTTAAACTCAATCATGGACCGTTCACGACCCTCAAAACTTCTAGAATTCCATTCCCGCCAGAAACACCACATCAAACAGTGCGGCACAAGCCTCCACATAACTATATTATTATGACGCCTGAATTTGCATGTCCAACAATCCAACAAATCCACTACCCTTTGAGGCATCACCCAACAAATACCAAACAAGCAAAAGATCATACTCCACATCTCAAAGGCTATAGGACAGTGAAGGAGGAGATGATCTACAGATTCCCCACACCTTTTGCACATAAAACACCACTCAAGGACAACAAAATGCCTCTTCCGAAGGTTGTCTATAGTTAGAATCTTGCCTAAAGCCGCAGTCCAAGAGAAAAAAGCTACCCGAGGAGGAACCTTCGATTGCCACACCATTTTCCAATGGAAAGAAATGCCAGTAGAAGGGGAAATAGAATGATAATGATAATACCCACTCACCTTGAAACATCGACTGCTAGTTGGCTTCCAACAAAGATTGTCAGAACCAACACCCCGCACCTTTGTGGAATAGATCAAAACCATAAACGAATCCAAAGATTGTGACTCTTGATCATTCACTAAACGACGAAACTGAATGTCCCAAGAAACTCTCCCATTTACAAAGCACATAACCTCAGAGACCGAAGCATCCCTTGTCCTACTAATATTATATAAATCTGGAAATGCCTCCTTAAGAGGACGATCCCTACAACACATCATCCCAAAAATTCACATGAGTTCCATCACCCACTTCATACCGAATGAACTTGGAAAAATTCCCCCAGCCACTTCGAATGAACTTCCACAAACAAACACCATATGCCCCAGACACAGATTTTGTGCACCAACCACCCCACTCATTCCCATACTTCGCCCCAATGACCCTTCTCCAAAGGGCATCATTCTCCAAACCATAGCGCCACAACCATTTGGCTAATAAGGCAGAGTTAAACCTTCTCAAACACCTAATGCCCTTCCCTCCATTCTTCATTAGCCTACATATCTTAGACCAATTTACTAAGTGAATTTTATGCTCGTCCCCCATACCAGACCAAAGGAAATCCCTTTGTAATTTCTCCATCCTCTTAGCCACCTTGCCTGGGATAGGGAAAAGAGAAAGGAAATACGTAGGTAGACTAGAGAGAGTACTCTTAATAAGGGTAACCTTAACTCCCTTAGATAAATACAACCTCTTCCAACCAGCTAGCCTTCGCTCCATCTTCTCCAAGATAGGATTCCAAATCGTCTTATCTTTAAAAGAAGCACCCAACGGAAGACCTAAATATTTCAGCGGAAGAGCTGACTCCCTACAGCCCAAAATCTCCACTAGCTCATGAAGATTAGGCCCATCCCCAACTGGAACCAATTCAGAACTAATTTAGATATAGTGGTTCTCATGAAAGTTTCGAATTGTGGGTCATTTTGGATATTCTAAAAATCCAGAAAATTAGTATTAGATGCATGGTAGTACCGCTAATACAAAAAGTAATTTTTTCTACATGACTTTTTGAGCTTATGCCATATTTGGCGTTTGAAATGGGTGCCTGCACTCATTAAGGAAGCTTCAAAAGGTTCCTACCTGTATTGGAAAATAGCAAAAGCTAATAAAATTCTACCTTAATGGTCCATAAGTCCATAAGGGCATCCATTAACAGGACACGTCATAATTTTTTTTTTTGTATTGGATGGCTTGCTGGAGTAATACATGGGATCATGCTGATTTCTGATATATAAAAAATTTCCTAGTGTGGTTCTTACTTTCAATACTGCTTTTTAATTTTCGTGAAATCAAATGACACGTTTAAGGCCTGCCGGACACTGATTGCTTTTATCACTAGAGACTTTTGAGGTGTTGTGTTAATTTAAGAACCCAGATGCATTGATTTAGCTGTCAAGCTGGATGATTTAAATACTTAAGAATATTTGAAGGGCTGTCTTACCTCTTGTTATGGAAAAAGTATCTCATGCATCAGATATATGCATTTTACACTCTCATGGTGCATGGGTCTCTCACTATTGTGGAGCCCACACGTTATTAGAGGATAAATGCATATATCCAATGCATGGGATAATTATTGCTGGTTATGGGGGCATATTGTCGATATGGAACTTTTTGGCTTTTACAGTTTTACTTTTGGTTAATCTAATTTGGTACTTGGAGATTTCTCTATGCATGTTCAAAATTTAATGCAGCTATATATGCAAATAGTTTTATATTTGACATCTCCATGTTTTTGTCGTTAGTCTTTTAGAGTGAGAGGAAATCCTTAAAGCATGACTTCTATTTGACAGTAGGTGTCAAAATTATAAATCTAGTTAGTCATTTTTCCATGTAATATTTTGCGGTTGATCCTATTTGATGTTTAGTCTGAAATAGGAGTTAATCTGCTTTAAGTTTTATGTTGGGTCTTTCTTGATGTTTTTATTCAAAAGCTGTTGTTTGTGGTTGCTAACTCTGAAAGTTGTCCTTATAAAATTAAAGGATTCCTCTTCCTCTATGGGTACTTCAAGAGATTGAAAAAGATCCAGATTTAGCGTATTCTGACAGATTTGGAAGAAGGAACATGGAATATATTTCACTTGGATGTGATATTCTTCCTGTTTTGCGGGGGCGATCGCCAATCCAAGCATATACAGATTTTATGAGGAATTTCAGAGACACATTTAGGCCATTTCTTGGGGTTGTCATAACAGTAAGATGATGCCGTGAAGTTTGGCATAGTCATAGATGCCCCTTGATATTAAATTAGGTGCTCAATGTATTGGCTGTTCATTTTTCAGGGAATTCAAGTTGGGATGGGTCCTGCTGGTGAACTAAGATACCCTTCATGCCCTACACAGAAGCTAACATGGGCTTGGCGCACACGTGAACTTGGAGAGTTTCAGTGCTATGATAAGGTAGGTAGAAACCTCAGCTTTATTTACAAGCTTGGTCTTTCTTTACACAGTTGTTCTTTAATATTAGTCTGAAAATCTTACGCTTTTAACCCTATAGTTTCAAAAGTAATAAATTAAACCTTGAGGTTTGAAAAAGTAACAAATTATACACTCGGCTCATAAACCCAATGCCATTTCACTTAAAAGGATTTAGGTTTAATTTGTTAATTTAGAATCTCACGTGTAATGTGTTACTTTTGAAACTATAGGGTTTATTTTGTTAAACTCCTAAACTCATAGGCTTTAAAATGTAATTTTTTCTATTATTTTTTCATCTGTTGTATTGATTTGATTCTCCTGCTTCTTTTTTCTTTTTCTCAAATTGCTCCTGCTAGTATATGCTTGCATCTTTGAATGCTTGTGCACGAGAGATAGGGATGCGTGAATGGGGAGATGGGGGTCCCATAGGTGCAGGTAACCTAATGCAAAATCCTGAACACACTGAGTTTTTCAGAAGCAATGATGGGTCTTGGACCAGACCATATGGTCAATTTTTTCTTGAGTGGTACTCGGGAATGCTGCTGCTGCATGGAGACAGGATATGTAGGGAAGCTGAAACCGTTTTCAGGGGTACTGAAGTTAATACATCAGCAAAAGTGGCTGGTATCCATTGGCATTATGGTACAGAATCCCATCCATCAGAGTTAACAGCTGGCTATTACAATACTTCAACTAGAGATGGATATCTACCAATTGCTCGCATGTTTGGTAGGTATGGGTTTACCATGTGCTGCACATGTTTTGAAATGCAAGATGAGTTAGAAAGACAGATGAACCCGGTTGGTAGCCCAGAAGGTTTTCTTAGGCAGCTTCTATTGGCTGCTAGGGTTTGTGATATACCCCTAGAAGGTGAAAACTGTGCAACCAGTTTGGATGATGATTCTTTTCAACAGGTGCTAAAGATGTCGAAGTTTTATTCAAATGGTCTAGAAAAGCCCTCCTTCTCATTTAACTTTATGAGGATGGACAAAAACATGTTTGAATATCAGAACTGGGTTCGTTTTACTCGTTTTGTGAGGCAAATGTCTGATGCCAATATTTTTCGTGCCAACCTAAGTCCAGGAGGTGATATAAACCTGTCTTCTATGTTGGATGCTACGAAAGTTGGTTTGGCTTTTGCATATTCTTGAACAGCTTCACCTGTTCGCACCATCAAGGCAGAAAAGGAAAATATTTTTACCAACAATTGATGTGAATACCTTATACATAATTCGATGACCTCTCTGATCTCCTGTTGTGAAATGTGTAGTAATGCATAAATTTTTTAATTATTTTTTCCTTCTTCCTTTTTTTTTTTTCTTGATGAAAGAGCTATTTTAGTGTATCATAATACATTGCCTTCCCATATTTTTAAAACGGTGGGCTAATTACTGTCAACTTATGCTTCTTGGGTACAATTTGTGGTAATCTTTGTTACTTTCAATAATGTGATGCTGTGTCAAGTTAAATGACAAACAATCTTGAAATGTGTTATCCAGTCTATTGAATATGCTACTAAGGAAAATAACTTATAGGATAAAAAGTTTTGAGTTCTCCGTGTCACGCAATTCTGTTTCAGCTCATTTCATGTAGACGGTTGTAGAAACCAATTAAGAAGGATTCACTTCTACTAAGGGCTGTGAATTTTAGTTACCCTTTAACCAATCTTGGAGTATTTTTACCTTTTACCATATCTGAAAGTTTTGTGCCTTTCTGGTATAAAATGAGTTTAATATCTAAGGCAGATTTGACTGAGTGTAATGTCAATTTGCTAGTAGTAATTCAACCAAATAATACTCCACTTCCCCAGTTGGTCCTTTTCAGAGCAATAATCTACCCTTTGGTCTGACAGAAATGACACTACTCTTGGCCTTCAGAACTTTGAGGTCTTATACCCTTTTGATTACATATATCATATATATAATGGTATTACACACCCTATTGCAGACAAGCTTAGGGTTGATAATCAAGACATACAGACAAAGCATGCTGATCTAAATTATCTTTGTTATTTTTTCCAGTGAATGTGAATATGTGATCATGTATCTCTGAACTCTGTAACAGCATCACTTTCAGCCATGAACACACGTTACATACTACCTTGTGGTGGCATATTTCAACATGATAAATGTGATAGGTACATAGCACAGCACTTGACCAATTATAGAATATCATGAAGACTGATTAGATTGCACAACATTTTGTAAATCATCAAGGCATATTTGCCTTTTCCCAATCAAGATGTATATTGCGTTTCCTACAGAAACTCATTTTGTGTGACCTTAGTTAGGTCACCTAGCATTTTCAGTGGATAGGAAGTTGGGCATGCCTTCCAATTTCCATGTGTAGAGTACAACCTTTATATTCTTTCTCAACTACTAAGAATCTCATCATATAAAAGTTCTCAGATAATGGCTAATTCTTCAGCCAGGTATTCTGCTTGTTTCGCTTATGTATAAACTACTTTAAAGTTTTATTTTTCAATTTTAGGTACATCTATACTTCTGTCAAACTTATTTTTTAAGCCCAATAAGCCAATGAAAATAAACTTTCCCAATTGAGTACAGTCGGTCTGCAAAGTTTCACAGGGTCGGGGTGATCATCTATCTCCATAGCAAGAACAAAAAGCTTGACAAGCTCAGCTAGCTGAGTCCTAGATTTTTTGAATTAAATTAATGCCCTTGCACGGTTAGATTATCCCGAATGGGACAGCCCACAATAACTTGCGCTGCTTATAGACACTCAAGGTGATAGTGTTGCGCCTAGTACATATAGGGGGCTCAGTGGTGTATTAAGCTGGATTCGTTAACATTTTTTTTTTTTTAAAGAAAAGAAATGGGAAAGTTGGATGGTCAACTTTGTATAAGGTTCTGTGATTTTTATGTGATGATGTGACTGCACAATCCTAGAGTATGATTTAAAAGCCAACAAAGTTAAGAGGGTGGATGAGTTTTCATTTTCATTCTCTTGAGGAAAAAGTTTGGTTCTGAATATGTTTAGAGTTTATCTTACTCTAACCAATGATTTGATGATTAAAGAGACAATTTTTGTGTAGTTTAGTCACATAATTTTGTTAATGAGTCATGTGGCTTGTATAAGTAATACACATGAATAGTTTTATAAATTGCCATGTAACATGCTTAGAGCTAAACATTGTTATTCTCTTGAAGCCCTCTCATATGTAAGAGGTGAGCTTTGTTCCTTATCATACAATATGACATTAGAAAAAGATAAAAAAGGAGAATCAAAGGTAGGAAAAATACTGTTGTAACTTGTAAGGACTATGTAAGCTTGCAAAATGAACAGCAAACATCATATGCACTTATCTAGTGCTTGACTATCGGATGTTGCACTTATCCACCATGCTTTATCATTTTTTAGCATGGCCTCTTGAAGGGAAAGCTAAGATTAGCTTAATTTGTGATGTTTTGATTTATAGTTTGACACAAAACAAGAAAGATGTATGCCATCTGATATAATCGTTAAAGTTTTTCAAACAAAATGGCAGGGTTTTGCTAAACATCTATTGTTCAATGAACTAGCAACCTCAAGATGTCTAGGAAGATGTAGGGCTTGTATTTAAGTCACTTAACAGTTGCATTAAGTAGTTTCAGAGTTTCCAAACTATTTTTCTTCTCCAATTAACTGAAAAAAGTTATGTTGGCTTAAGCTTTTAGTGTCTTTGATTTAGGTGAGAAATCTAGGAAAAGTTGTACTTTCCCTCCATTAGTATTAGACGGACAGAAGTAATGTCTCCCTAGTTTAGTATGTTACAAACTTACAATGCCCCCTCTGCCTCTCCATGTTTTTTAAGAGCACTTTATCCTCTTCTTTGGTATTTCTCCGTCAAATTAACAAAAAATTCATATATATATATATATATATATAAGATGTATCTAGACTCTCAAGCTAATGTCGTCAATACCCTCCAATAACACACGTCACTTGCACAAATACATCACACCCAATTTGAAGGGCTAATCGTTGTGCATGTGATGTGTTTGCTATCAAAGGGTTTTATTTTTTTTTTAATAAGGTTTTCACATGCCCAATAAATAATAATAAAGATGGTTTACTTATCTATTGACATCACACTGAATGGTATATTAATCTATATGAGCATAAAAAGAGTGAGTTTCTCTGTGAAGAGAAGTTGGGTTTTCTCTCTAACTCTTCTTTCATAGTAGAATTTGTGTCCCTTCGACGAAGGTGTTGAGTATCCTGGGAGTAACACTTGCTTCTAGGCTTGTTGGGTTCTTTTTTGGGGGTGTGGGAAACAGTTTGAGTGAGTGTGGATGACTAACTCACGATGACAAAGACTGTGAGTTGTGGATTGACAGTGAAGGAACTCTCACACCTAAGCAACGTGAATTTGGTCCATATTTGAGAGCTCCTCCATTTGTTGTTGCAAGACGAAGTGCAATATTAGTCCCTGGGTTCTATGCCGAGAAGAAGAAGAGGAGTTCAGGTACAGCGGAAGACATTGATTTAGGCCAGACCTCTGATTCTGGTAGAGAAAGTGTACCGAAACTGCCACATGGAGTAACAACTAGCAATAATATCAGTATTGAAGACGAGGAAATAATTGCATCATTAAGGCATAATGAAGGGGATGGGATTACTAGGGAAGATTCAGTAAATCAAAATAGAGTTAAGGAGATAATTATTGAGGATTTGAAGACTCCTAAGGAAACCAAAATTGCTGGTGAGGTAAGTAATGAGGAGTTAAGTCTGGCTCAGGAGTTTGGGGCGGCTTATCTGCTTGGATCAGGAAGGAGTTTGACAAGAAGCCCTAGTGCACGTGATAACTTAAGTGCACATGAAAACTTAAGTGAGAATCCAACACTTAACAAATCACACGCTGCTAAGGCAATTAGGGTTCACAAATCACCTAATTCACGTGCTTCTCCTACCTGGACACGCAGAGAAAGGAAAAAGCCTAAGGGTAACACGGCAACAAGTTTTCAATTACAAAGGAGGAAAAGAATGGCTGGGACAGAGGCAGATCACATTGAAGTTTCAACAAAGCGATTCCAAACAGCCCTCAGTGGAGAAAACAAAACTTTTGTAGGGGCAGGATTTGACGTTCAGCCCCACCAACAGCAATGAGTTGTTTAGCATGGAACTGTCGTGGGCTTGGGAACATACGTATAGGGAGGGAGCTCGTGGAAATCATACGGGCAAAAGATCCCATTGTAATGTTTTTAGCCGAGACGCTTACAAATGATGCAAGGCTAGAGTTTGTGCAAAGAAGTATTGGTTTTGATCATAGATGGGTTGTACCAAGAGTGGGAAGAGGTGGAGGATTAGTTCTGTATTGGAAAGCTTCGATCAATCTAAAGGTGGAAGATTCGGATAGGTACTATATTGATGCGGTGATTGATAAAAATATGGAGAATGAGTGGAGATTAACGGGTTTTTATGGTGAACCGGATACAGCGAGACGTCATGAAGCTTGGGCAAAACTTAGAGCTTTAAACTCAAGACTTGAAAAACCATGGCTTTGTTATGGGGATTTTAATGAAATAATCAGACAAGATGAGAAGCTTGGGGGTGCAAGAAGGCCTTATAATCAGATGCAACAATTTAGGGAGGTGATTGATGAATGTGGGTTCATGGATTTGGGATTTGAGGGCTCTAAATTCACTTGGAGCAAGCACTTTGAAAATGGGGTTTCAATTTGGGAGAGGCTTCATAGGTGTTTGGTAAATAATAGTTGGTTCATGAAGTTTGGAGGTTCAAGGGTGTACCATTTGTCATGTAACTCTTCGGATCATATTCCAATTCTTTTATCACTATCAGGCCTGAACACACCTACTTGGAAAATTTTTTTCCGGTTTGAACAAATGTGGCTCTCAAATTCCAATTGTGAGGAGGTGGTAGTTTCGGCTTGGGGCAATGGGTATGAAGTCGGTTTTGAGGGTGATATACTAAGAAAAGTGGAGAAGTGTGGAAAGGAATTGGGGCAATGGGAGAAAAATGTTTTTGGGAATGTGAGATTGGAATTGAACCGGTTGAAAAAGGACCTAGCTAGAGAAGAGAGGGTAGCCATGGTTAGTGGGAATAATTTTAAGGTGAGACATATTAAAAAAGAAATTGAGGTGTTGCAGGATAGGGAAGCTATGATGTGGGCTCAACGATCATGAATTCTATGGACAAATCAGGGGGATAAAAATACAAAGTATTTCCATAGCTATGGCTCAAAGAGATATAGAAAGAACTCAATGGAAGGTATTAGAGATGAGGGAGGTGTATGGAGAACTAGACAGGAGGATATTGGGGAAGTGATGGTGAACAATTACAAGTCTCTATTTACCTCAACAGATGGGAGGGTTTCCACAGGCATCTTAGATTGTGTGCCTGCAGTGATAGATGAGGAGATGAATGAAAGTCTATGTAGAGAGTTTGAAGTAAGTGAAGTAGCTATTGCCCTCCAACAAATGGCGGCCCAAGGCTCCTAGACCGGATGGCATGCCTCCGCTCTTTTATCAACATTTTTGGAGCACGGTAAATCATGATGTCACCTTTTCCATCTTGTCATGGTTGAACTCAGGTACTATACCTACTCCCCTAAACCATACTTTTATCACACTTGTTCCAAAAATAAACTCCCCTGAATATGCACACCAATTTTGCCCTATTAGCCTTTGTAATGTCCTTTACAAAATTTATTTCAAAATTATTGCAAATCTCCTCAAAAAATTACTTCCATCCATTATCACAGAACACCAATCAGCCTTCACTAAGGGTAGATTAATTTCTGATAATATTTTGGTGGCCTTCGAGACCTTGCAAAGTCTACAAAATTACAAGGGGGGTAATTATGGTTATATGGCATTGAAATTGGATAAGAGTAAAGCGTATGACCGGGTGGAGTGGTATTACTTGGAGGGGATAATGAGGAAAATGGGTTTTAGGGAGATGTGGATAAATCTGGTTATGGGTTGTGTGAAAACAGTATCATATTCTGTTTTGGTAAATGGAGAACCTTGTGGGGTGATTTTTTCTACAAGGGGGATTAGGCAGGGAGATCCACTTTCCCCCTTTCTATTCCTTCTTTGTACGGAAGGGTTGAATGGCTTAATTAAAAAGGTAGACCTACAAGGTGATATCCATGGCTACTCCCTTTGTCAAAGGGGCCCAAAACTAAGGCATCTGCTTTTTGCAGATGATAGTCTTATTTTTTGCAAGGCAACAATGGAGGAGTGTGACAATGTCTTGGAGATACTAAAAGAGTATGAAGAAGCCTCAGGTCAAAAAATGAATAGGAGTAAAACCTCCTTGTTCTTTAGCAAGTCTACTCTGGAGGGAGTGAAGCATGGAATTAAGGCAGCTTTAGGTGTGCTAGAAATCTTGCATTATGAAAAATACCTTGGGCTGCCCTCCTTGGTTGGGAAAGGAAAAAAAGAAAGTTTTAGCTACATTAAGGAGAAGGTTTGGCGGAAATTTCAAGGGTGGGAAGCAAAATTACTTTCACAAGCCAGAAGGGAAGTGCTCTTAAAGGTGGTCATACAAGCCATCCCCACTTACACTATGGGATGTTTCAAATTGCCGGTGAGTTTGTGCAATGAAATCGTGGCTCTAATCAAAAGATTTTGGTGGGGCCAAAGGGGCGATTGTAGAAAAATCCATTGGATTAAATGGGAAGAGATGACAAAATCTAAGACTATTGGAGGTATGGTCTTTCAAGATCTTGCTATGTTCAATGATTCCCTCTTAGCAAAGCAAGCATGGCGGCTATTGAATAATAAAACCTCACTCTTCTACAAAGTATTTAAAGCTCGTTTCTTCCCAAATTCATTGCTTATGGAGGTTGCCGATTCAAGGATGGGGTCTTATGCTTGGAAGAGTATCCTTAGAGGATGAGACATCATTCAAAAGGGGGCATTATGGAGGGTAGGAAGTGGAGAAAAAATAAACATTTGGCAACAACGTTGGCTGCCAAGAAAACACACAATGTTTCTGCCTACTTGCCCATTGGAGAGTTTTGAAAATTATACCGTAGATTCGCTTATTGACCCAAGCACAAGAAGATGGAATGAAGAGATGGTGGATGGATTATTTGTGGAAGAGGATGCTAAGTTGATCAAGAAAATCCCCCTAAGTCCACATGTGACAAAGGACACCTTGTATTGGCCTTACTCGACCTCAGGAAATTACACTTGTAAGTCCGGATATAGGTTCCTTAAAGAAGAAGAGGAGCTGCAATTAAATTCTCAAACTCCTCCTATCTGTCATAAGGGAGTTTGGAAGGAAGTATGGCAGATGCAAGCTCCTCCAAAGATAAAAAATTTTCTTTGGAGAGCTTGTCGTAATGTACTTCCAACCAAACAAGCTTTGATGCATAGGATAATTTTTGAGGAACCAATCTGTGAGAGGTGTAAACTGGCAGTGGAGGACTCGGTGCATACTTTGTGGTCATGTTTAGAGCTAGATGTAATTTGGGCTGATCAGGAAAAATGGGGGTTTAGGTGCAAAATTGAGTTCACATGTGTAAGGGAGTTGCTGTCATGGATGATAGAGGGAGGGAAGTCTTTGGAGCTGCTGGCTTACACGGCCTGGACTGTTTGGAATCAAAGGAACAAGGTGAGGCTCAATTTGCAAGCTTGTTCGCTGCACCATGTTGCTATACAGGCAGTTGAATTGTTGGCGCAATACAAAGCCAACACAGAAGCATAAGGTACGCAGGTAAGGAGTAACGGAAATGGAGGAAATAGGTGGAGAGCACCGCAAGCTGGTTTCGTGAAAGTTAACTTTGATGGAGCGGTCTTTGATGATGCAAATAAGTCAGGTGTTGGTGTTGTAATAAGGGATAGCTATGGTGCTGTCTTAGCTTCTTGTTCAGAGAAGATTTTTCAGGCGTATAAAGCTGAGGTGACAGAAGCGTTGGCTGCTCGGAAAGCTTTGTCGTTTGCACATGAGCTGGGGTTCCAAAATGTCATTCTCAAAGGTGATGCATTACGTTTGATTCAAGCTTTGAAATCTCAAGAACAGAACCTATGCCCATTGGGTTTGCTGGTGGAGGATGTGAAAATTTACTCAAGTTATTTTCAAAGACTGTTGTATTCTCATGTAAAGAGAAACAGCAATAATGTAGCTCATAATCTGGCGAGCATGCTATAGCATACCAGATTTTCAAGTATGGATGGAAGATGTACCTTCGCATATTGTTTCGGTTTTACATTCAAATGCAACTCATTTACATTAATAAAAGTACTCAAGTTCTTTCTCAAAAAAAAAAAAAAAAAAAAAAATCTATATGAGCATCCACATTGGCGGAGCTATAAATTTAGCTATTTGGCATAACAAAAAATTACTTTATCTATTTTACCTTCTCACTTTATAAAACACCCAACATCAGTGGTTTTATTTTAGCTTTTAACACAATAAAATAATATAAACAACACGATTTGAACACACTTAACACACAAATTTGCAAAAAAAAATTTCAAAAAAATTCACAGAATTCCAATTTACAAAACCCATAAAACAACCCAACATAATAAATCTGAAAACTGAAGAGAGCAAAGGGTCATTAGCTGAAAAATAGCGTGCAAGGGAGAAAGAGGCAAAAAAAAAAAAAAAAAAAAAAAAAAAAAAAAACAGCATGCAAGAGAGAAAGAGGAAAAGAAAAAAGGAAAAAAGAAAAAAAGAAAAAAAGAAAGAAAAAAAGAAGAAGAAGAAGATGAGAGCATGCAAGGGAGAAAGAGAGTGTGGGAGTGTAATAAAATACAATTTTTTGTTTTAGCTTTTTTGCTACAGTGCACAGTTATAGATGGCTGTGCACTGTAGCAAGAAGCTACAAATTTTTAGTTATGACACCACCATTGTAACATGCTTTTAAGTATTGGTAGTGCTAAAAATAGTAATATGATTTTTTTAGCATTGGTCACCAATGCTAATGGTATAATGATTGCTTAAACTTTTTCTGTGATAAAAACCAAATATATAGATACTATTGAGTTTAGAAATTAGGTTGGCAAACCACGAATAAAATGTGTCTTGTATTTGTTTTAGAAGTGAGTTTTTATATACATGACAGCGACCCACTTTCACTTTTCAATTTCCCAGTTTTTGAAGTTCAATAGCTTTCGACAACTGTTTGATTGATTGAAAAGAGAAGATTTCAATCGATCGAGCTTAAATTGGATTGATCAACATGAAATAGAAAAAAAAACATAAATTTATTCCATTTAGCCCATAAAGTCACTAGGGTTTCGTGCATCCAAGCTTATGATATATAAGAAAATCCTAGAGCAAGTAAATGAGACTTTTGAGAGAGCTTCTAATTGTAGATATCAAGGTTTTGTGTCTCCTGCTCGCAAAAGTCACTACAAAGTTCAAGATTGAAGCTTTATTAAGAACCGTTGTGTGTAGTTGCTCAAAATCTAGAAGATCGAGTGCTAGACTAGAATCTTCAAGTGGGTACTTGAAGTCGTAGATGGAGGTTTGTGTACAACAAACTGCCATAACTGAAGAAGTTCATGAATTCGGAGCTATGTTGAGTAATGTCAATAAGTACTACTAGTCAATTTAGTGTTCGGTAATTTTATCTTGTATAAACCTTGATTCAGTTAATGGATTTGTTTACTTTGGGGTTGGTAAGGTCAAACCCTCCTAGTGATTTTTACTTTGGAAATATTGTTTGTTTATTTTTCTCCATTGCTATTTATTTTTGATTACACAATATTAGTTATTTAATGTTAATTAGAGGCAGTGTATCATTGAATTAATTAATAACTTAGCCTTAATATTGGTTAACCGGTGTTTTTGTAGTCTAAAAAACCAACAGATACACAGTGGCGACGCCACTCAGAGTCTAGGGTGTTCCTAGTAACACCCTGACTTGAAAAAAAAATATTTATATATAATAATTTAATTTTTTTATTTGTTTACCCTTTAAAAAAAAAAAAAATAGGAACACCCTCAAGCAATATCAAGAATACCCTCAAAATTTTTATGCCAAACAAATTTTGAACTAAAATCTTAAAAAAAAAAAAAAAAATTGTAACAGAGAATCTGAAAAGAAAAAAAAGAAGAAGCCAAAAATCATCAATTTTTGTCGTCACAGCCACTCACCACCACATCGCCGGTCACTTCCATGTCTCCGGCCACTTCCATTTTGTCAATCGCAGTCTCCCCACCTGCTTCAGCTTCTTCTTCCTCGCATTTTCTTCTCCGTTCTCTATTTTTCTTCGACTTTTCCACTTCTTTGTTATTTGGTATTTCTAGTTTTGAAAGCTATTGCTATATCTTGTTTTGTACACTAGAGTCCTCCCCCACGTGAATACTGAAGTCATTAAATGAGTCAAAAGTTTTCAAAATTTTCGAACTTATCTCCAAGCACCCACGTGTCCTTTTGGACATTGATTTTTTTTTTTCATTACTGCAATTTTTTTTTTTTGATGGGATTCATTACTACATTTAGTAAGCACTTGTACTTAGTACTATTATTAAACTACAACTCTTCTAAACAAAAAAAATTATACTACAATCGTAATTATTAATATTTAAAGGAATTATTATGTCAAACTTTAAAATCATTTTATATTTTTAAGAGAATATATAAAAATTTTAAGAGAATATATATATATATATATATAGTATTAATTTTGAAACGGTACACCGGTGTTAACTAGCTAGTACCGAAATATTTCGTTTCTCTAACTAAACCGAAACGACCTCCGGTACGGTATCGGAGAGGCAAGAGTGTGTGCACATATGAGGTGTGTGCTAATGCATAGTGGAGTGTGTGCTAGACTGCTAGTAGTTAGTAAAAAAAATTAATGAAGCAACTAAACATCAATAATTAATAATTTAATTAACTAATACATTATAAAAGACAAACAAATTAAATTATGTTAGGCTAAACAACAATTAATAATTTAATAATTAATAAAACAACAACACAACAAATTATAGTTTATAAAAGACAAACAAATTTATGAAAAAACTAAACAACAATAATTAATAATTTTATTAATATTTCAAATGAACTTATAGTTTATTGTTTGGGTACCTTTGTTCATTTCTTTTCTTTTCATTTTTTTTTTTCCTTTTGAGATTTTTCGGTGTACAGAATGCAAATTTGTTTTAGTTTTAAGAACTTTTTTTTTTTTTTTTTTTAAGCACAAACTTCATGCTAGCCAAATCTTGAATTTCGGCCAGTATTTACCAAAACGTCCCGAAATATACTGAAATGACCTGAAATTTTTTTAAAGTGAAATCGGAACACACTGGACAAAATTCCTAGAGTCACCACTGCAGATACATACTAGAGTAATACGTGAGATTAGACTATTGAATTTGATGTACGTAATAAAATTTTAAAATGTAATATCCATCATCTCTGATTTCATGCTTTCAGATTTCATACCACATTTCAGTACATTAAGGACTAAAGAGTACTAATATGTTCAAACATGAAAGTACCATGCAATTAGCAATTAAAGATGGATTGAAACTTGCATCGTGCCAATAGTTCATGTTTATGATAATGATTCCCTTGACTCTGTATTGTGATCTAAAGCTAAGATATGGTTGAGTTTTGAGACGTGTATGCATATAATATGCAAAGCTTAGGCCATGCAAGCATTGACTACTTCCATCCAAATTAAGAGTTGCTTTTAATAAAATAGAAGTCAATTTAGGTTTCAACGTTACAATAAGTTTGTTTAGTGACTTTGTGTGGATAATTGCTAATGGGTACTGCTTTTGCATCATTTTCCTCATTCTACAAAGCTTTTGATTAGATTGCACCATGAAAATTTTCATAAATTCATCACCTCATACCTATTATATATAAAAGCAGACTTCCCTAACCTATCAGATTCATTCTAACACTAAATACCAAAACATCCACCATGAATTCTAAGATCAGAATTTTTGTTCTCATCTTCATCATCCTCTTTATTTATATATATGCCTTCAGGTCAACAAGTTCACATTGTGTGTTACTCAAATATGTAAATATTCATTATTGAAAAAAAAGAATATTCAGCTTAGGTAACTAATATTATCTTTTTTACTCTCCTGTAGGCGGAGTCAAAGGCTTTATGGGTGGTGTGAATCCTACAAACTAAGTTAATTGCATGCATGCAAATTAAATACAAGTCTACTGTATAAACTATAAAGTTCTATTTGAGATAATAAGCATTGCCACATAATTTTCACTCTTAATCATAGAGCTATAATGTATATAATGAAATATACAATCAACCAATATTTATCATATTTGAAATAGAACTAGAAGAAATGGTTCTATCCTATTTTTATTTCTCAAACCAAGAGATCCATAAATCAGGATCCTAATGCATATCTAATATCTATGAATGACAATTGTAGTGAATATCAAGGAATATTTGGTTCCCTCAAATAGTTACTCTTAGTATTACTATGATTTTACACTAACATATAAATATGTTTTGCAAGTGATTGATTGTGAAATCAAATTGAAAATAGAAATAGGTTGGCTAGTGTTTCCTCTTGGTTTGGTGGTAAGCATAATTTTCATTATTCAAGTTATAACAATAGCAATTTTATTAGAAATTATGGTGCAACTTTGATTTAGTGGAAACTGGTATTTTTGGTTCTGTTCGTTTAATTGCCAAAGAAACAATTAATAAAAACAAAAAAAAATTGAGTCATGAGAAGTTTATCAACAAATGAAATGTTTGTACTTTAGTTTAGATTTAAATTTAGTCTTACATTTCAAAAGTATAATCCAATGCATTATCCTATCAATAGGGTTGTCAACAAAGTATTTAAAGATGAATAATAAAGAAAAGTACCCGTGCAATGCTAGTAGATACAAATGGTCTAATGAGTTCAGGAATTTTCAGAAGCATTTGAAACATTTCATAACTAAATAAAAGAACTCCTTGATTTTCATCATAGTAATTGTGATGTATTATTGAGGTAAACTGATAATCTGATATTAGAAAAAGATTTTACTGAAAACAGGAGAGGAAAATAATTATTCTATCTCCAAATAAGACCAGAATTCATTATATGCAAATTAAGATTTTAGAAGGTAAACGTAGTTAAGAAGCTACTATGTGTATCTTAGTTACTTAATGTGCCTAATCACATATCACATTTTCTTGCTAACCTATACGTTGTGCATTTTGAAGGTTAAAATCCAAATAAAAACGAGGAAGCTCGTAGAAGTTGATGCTTGTGACTATGAAAAACCTTTACCCGAGCCAAGGCATGATGTAGATTACAAAGGAAAGCCTCCTGGTATTGACAGATTTAACTAGCTAGACCTGCCTTTTTTTTTTTTTTTTCCACCTCCATGTCTCTAAGTTCTATGTATAATAAATGTGACTCTTTCCATGGAGAGAGGGGTGAGCTTAAAACCCAACCACAGGTTCAGTGGTTGTGCATCTATTTTGGGTTTGTTTCATGCAATACTAATAAATTATGTGTTAGCGAGTAGCTCTGCTTGTCAAAAGAGAAGATGAATCTGTACTAGTATGATGCTTCCTTTCATGTATCTACTTCTATTATATTCTCCTATTTTCCTTTATTAGTGTGTGCTGTGCAAGAGTGTGTTGAAAAATGTTTATTATTGAATTGAATTATATAAATGATTATGAGTAGCTCTAATTATAATTTGACTAGTTCTTACATATAGCTAGCACTTTCTTGAGTTGTGACAGAAAGTAGGTTTTTTACGTTACATGTTGTAATTGGCTTCTCCATTGGTGCAGTTAATCATGAACAGTGCTATTAACAAACAATTAGGCGTTAAAGCATAGTGAATTGAAGGAGCTGTAGTTTTCCACAATGGAATTGGCAAAGTTAGATATTGACTTCAGAAAAAGCATCTTGGATTCATTCAATGGTGCGACAACCACAATTCTTATTCGTATCACTTATTTCTATCAACATAACAAAAGGCAACAGTTTTTTGAATTCATTGGATGGAAAAAAAAAAAAAAAAAAAACCATTGTTATGAAACAATCAAGACTGGTAAAAGAAAATTAACAAACATGACAATAGAAGGAGCCATAGGGAAGAATCATGCATAATGAGTGTGGGCGCCTGAGGATTGAGGAAGGATGCAATAAGGCGTAACACTCACTAGAGGAGCACTCAAAGTCCGAGGAGAGGGTCTGCCCGAGGATAGGAGGAGAAGATACAAAATAATTCCTGGAAGTCCGAATGGAGGGAATGGTGTTTAGATTGAGGATCAGAGTGGTTGAAGGAAGCTTCTAGTGAAAGTTCACCTAATTCCTCCACATTGAATGACTGGCAACAGGTTTATCAGCCACATTAATGAGAAAATGACCTAAACAATGGAATTCACAGCTAAGCAGCTCCTTCTACCACCTTCACTTGAAGTTTAAGAGGACAAGTGTCCGAAGGAGAATCAGGAAGAGGGGAAATGAAGGGCCAGGATGCAACAAGCTGGGGAATATGTAGGAGGAAGGGAACTTCCAAAGAGGGGGGGATGAAATAAACACTCTAAGTATAGAAATTAGAACAAGAACATTGAGAGAAAGAAAGTGAACAGTGTACCATTCTGCGTAAGAATTGCCCTCTAGGGCAAGCTTGTAATAAGCCTCATATATACATAAACTTTGATCTTCAGTCATTCTGGCCTTATTATTGTTCTCGGGCTAATCCCCCTCTCCTTTTTTTTAACCCACTATCTTACAAATATCTATTGATTTGGTCCTAGTTAGGCTACATAAACTTCATTATTCTAAGTGAGCTTGGACGACCATATTTTTGTGTCCTTAGAATTGGCGCCGTCTGTGGGAACAAAGTGTTGTTGCAGATGTGTCTTGAGTAGTCATGGCTAACTTGGAATAGAACAGGGAGGAATCTGTAGGTTCATAAAGGGAAAACCAGTTTGTTAATCTGGAGCGAAAGAGAGACAAACACCATACACCAAGTGTTATAGTAGAGTCATACCACATTGAACGCATAGAGAGGAGTCACTCTAGGACTGGGAGCCATGTTTCACACGATCAGGAGACGCAAAAATTGCAGCTTGAGGTAGATTGCTTGCGCAGGAAGCTGCGGCAAAAGGAGCGTGACAGAAGGAATCCATCACCCCCATCAAGCGATGGATCAGGGGAGAGCAGGGATCGCTTGTATTGCCACAGGTCATGAACCCTATCTAGTGAGTCCTTCTCAACATCTTCACACCAGGATAAACTGGAAAAGGGCAAGCATAGGGACAAAGGACATCTCATCGTAGCATGGGGAATGACGCAATGAGTAAAGCACTTTGGCAAATCTCGAAGTCATCCTTTGTTAGGAATATCAACAAGGCCAGGCTTCCCTACCGGTTCTCACAGCTAACTTTCACCATCTATAATGGAAGGTTTGACCCTGTAGAGCATGTAAGCCATTTCAATCAGAAGATGGCAATTCATTCTGGCAATGAAGCCCTTATGTGCAAGGTATTCCCTTCTAGCCTTGGACCTGTGGCTATGCGCTGGTTTAATGCTTTGCAAGAGGGGTCAATAAGATCCTTTGAGGAGTTGACGAGGGCATTTGGTGCAAGATTTGTAACATGTAGTAGAGTCCTCAAGCCCTTAGACTCTCTTTTGTCCATGGCCATGAGGGAATGTGAAACTCTCAAGACCTACTCGGACAGATATTAGGAAACGTACAATGAGATAGATGGAGACTTCGAGGACATGGCAATGAGAACATTTAAGGTAGGGCTCCCGACGGAGCATGAATTGAGGAAGTCATTAACAATGAAGCTTGCCCTCAGTATGTGCCAGCTCATGGATCGCATTGATAAGTATAAGCGAGTAGAGGAAGATCAAACCCAGGGAAAGGGCAAAGCTAAGGTTTTCCCGAAGAAAAAAGATCCTTGGGAAGGAAGACATCTGCGGGGGCTCAAGTGGTTGATTCACTGTCCAAAGAGCTAGTCTATTAGATAATGGAGAAGATAAAAAATGAACCATACTTCAAATGGCCCAATAAGATGGGTGGAGATTCATCCAGGAGAAACCAGAGCCTTTACTGCCATTATCATCAAGAAAAAGGTTGCACAACAGAGGATTACAGGACCTTGCGAGATCACTAGTGAAGGCAGGGGAATTGAGTTAGTTCTTGCACCAGCCTACAGGTCAGTTTGGGCATTCGGAAGTTGGGTATCAGAGAGATAGAGCTCCTCGGCCAGCATTGGGCACAATTAATGTCATTTTTGCTAAGCCCAGGGGCGATGCAGGAACCTTCTTAGGGTTATACTGTGGTTTCGGGTCCCAACTTGGAAACTAACTTGGAAGATAGGAGCCAGGCTTGCAAAAAGGCCAAAATGGTGGCCATGCCCACTTTAGGTTTTTCAGAAGAAGATAAGGAGGGGATGCTCTGGCCACATGATGATGCATTAATGGTAACCATTCAGATCGGGGGGTATGATGTAAGAAGGGTCCTGGTAGACGAGGGAAGTAGGGTGGAGATTATGTACTTAGACTTATATAAAGGTTTAAATCTCAAGCCCGAGGACTTGGACAAGTATGATTCACCACTAGTGGGCTTTGATGGGAGATTGGTAACTCCCCGCGAGATGATAAGGTACTTGTACAGGCTGGAGACGAGGAGGTGCAAGTTGACTTCATTGTAGTTGAAGCTTTTTCCCCTTACACAGCTATCCTGGCCAAACCATGGTTTCATGCTATGGGAGCAGTCTTGTGAACCTTACACTTGAAAGTTAAATACCCCACACAAGGTAGTATTGGGGAATTAGTAGGAAGTCAAGCAATGGCTAGGCAATTTCTGATAGCAGCTGATGGAACAACAACTCTCCAGGTTCGTCCATGAAGCTCGTCCAAATAACAGAACATGCCCGTTAAGATGCTCGTCCAGGAAGAAATCGTCCTGGTAGAGTCCTAGTCAATCTCGTCTTGGAGAGCACGTTTTGGACAAGCTCGTCCTGGGCAAGATCATAACTTTTCATTACGAACTGTTGCCAGCAACGGTTAAAGAAAACAGAGCCAAAAAATATAACTTCCATGGCAGTTGTGGAAGTTATCTCCAAGCTTTCTGGACTCCGCAACAACAGGGGAAGTTACATAAAAGAAATAACCGCTTATACACACTATATAAGCATTCTACGAGAAGGTAAAGGGATTCAGTTCTTTCCTCCAACATATTTGGAATTACATAAAATACTGACTTTGCCATCGGAGGTTTTTTGGCCGGCCTCCACCGGTCTCCTCTGATTTCTTTGTTTGTTTTTCAGTATTCACCAGCAGCCTTTTGATCGTTAGCGCCTGAGACTTTTAGCCCACTGATTTCTGAGGAATTATCAGTTGGCGCTGTTTGTGGGAACGGAATATTTGTCGTGCTTGAACTTTACTTGTTAAGTTCTACGAATTCTTTCTCTGACAAATGGCTGAAATGGTTCGGACAAGATCAAGGGCTACTAGTCCAGGTCCTCAAGAGAGTAGAGACGCCTCCAGTAACCCCCGTCGCAGCCACCAATCGACACCTATCATGCAACCATCTTCTGTCCAGCACATGCAGTCAATGGTTGCTGCCATGGCAGAGTTAACTCGCCAGAATCAGGAATTGAGAAGGGAAGTTAATCTCAGAAGGTAGCGGCATGAGGCCTATGGAGAAGAGCATGGACAAAGCCAGGGAGATGGAAGAAATGCAGAGCCGGAAAGCCAATCAAGGGGTACTGCACCCAGGGGTACCACATTTGGAGAGGGAAATAGACCAAATGAGGAAGGTTATGGATGAGATGAGGGAGAACATGAGAAGGGCAAACCCCGTAGAAGATTTAGTTCACAGAAATGATTCTCCCTTTACGACTTCCATCAATGGCCATCCCTTGCCATCGAAGTTCAAGATGCCTTTTTTAGATGCATATGATGGTACTCGTGATCCCTTTGACCATATCGCTACCTTTAAGATTACCATGCATCTTCAAGGGGTTCCAGATGAGATAATGTGTAGAGCCTTTCCAACTACCTTTAAAGGGCCCGCGCGAGTATGGTTCAGCAAGATACCCCCAAACTCAGTAAGTACCTTTGAAGAATTGAGCAAGCTATTTGTTAATAATTTTATTGGAGGACAAAGGCACAAACGTTCCTCGTCCAGCTTGTTAACCATAGAGCAAGGAGAAAATGAGAGTTTACAATCCTTCATTACTCGTTTCAATAGAGAAGCCTTAGCGGTAGATGAGATGAACGATAAGCTATTGTTAGCAGCCTTCCATAATGGGATTAACTCTGACCTATTTATCCACAAGCTTTATGAACAAGAGCCCCAAACTATGGCTAAACTCGTCCATTCGGCCCAGAACTTCATGAATGCAGAAGATGCAATTATTGCCAAGAAGAGGAAAAGAATGGAAGCGAATGCTCAACGCCACTCCGAACAAAGTCCTCGTCCAAAGAAGGGATGAACAGAAGACAGGAAAGACCAAGACAATAAGAAGGCAGGTCCTTCAGCGCGGAATCAACAGTATACGCCGATAAACATACCGCTGAAGCAGGTCCTGATGCAAATCAAGGACGACCCTTCTTTGAAGTGGCCAGAGAAATTGAAGGGAGATCCTAACAAGTGCAACAGGAACAAGTATTGTCGCTTCCATAGAGACCATGGACATGACACAGATGAATGTTTCAATTTAAAACAGCAAATTGAGAATCTCATTAGACAAGGAAAATTGAGAAATTTCCTTGGACGAGATCACAAAGATGAGAAGTTGAAAGGGAAAGTAGAAGAGTCGTCGCGACCTCCACTTGGAGAAATAAGAGTAATTATAGGTGGTTCAATAGCTCAGTCGTCTAAGTCAAGAAAGACATACCTGAAGGTAGT
Source organism: Quercus ilex subsp. ballota (assembly GCA_032727855.1). Classification (NCBI taxonomy): domain Eukaryota; kingdom Viridiplantae; phylum Streptophyta; class Magnoliopsida; order Fagales; family Fagaceae; genus Quercus; species Quercus ilex. The sequence continues at coordinate 33,252,288 of CM064909.1, forward strand.
TCAGAGTGTTCAACTCTCTGGACGATCTACCAGGACGGGAAACACAGACAAGCAGGCGATCACTTTTACGGACGAGGATGCAGAGAGAATTCATCACCCTCATGACGATGCTATTGTCATCACCTTGGTTATTGCTGATTACACGACTAGAAGAGTGTTGATAGACAATGGAAGCTCAGTAGACATTCTGTATTATCCAGCTTTTCAGCAAATGAGGGTTGGACGAGACCAACTCAGTCCAGTACACTCGCCTCTAGTGGGTTTTGGAGGAATGAAGGTACAGCCTGTAGGCACCGTTACGTTGCCAGTGGTAGTGGGGGCATATCCGCAGCAGGTAACCAAAGATGTAAATTTCCTTGTGGTAGATTGCTCGTCCTCCTATAATGCTATAATTGGAAGACCAACTTTAAATAGTTGGAAGGCAGTTACATCCACTTACCACCTGTCAGTTAAATTCCCTACGGAGCATGGGGTAGGACAAATGCAAGGAGACCAGCTGGCAGCAAGAGAGTGTTATTTGGCCATGCTCACCATGGACGAGCAACAGCAGACGATGAGCATCGAAGAAAGAAGAATTGTGGCCGAACCCACTGAAGTGTTAGAAGATATTTCTTTAGATGAGAGTAACCCTGAGAGGTGTACCAGGATTGGGGCAGATCTAGAAGAGAAGATTAAGAAGGACCTCGTCCAGTTTTTGAAGAAAAACACTGATGTATTCGCTTGGAGTCATGAAGATATGCCAGACATAAATCCTAGGGTCATTACCCACCGTCTAAACGTATGTCCTTCCTCCAAACCAGTGCGACAAAAGAAAATGGTATTTGCCCCTGAGAGAGATAATGCTGTTAAAGACGAGGTTCAGAAGCTGATGGCAGCAAAGTTTATACGAGAAGTGTACTAAGCAAAGTTTATACGAGAAGTGTACTATCCAGATTGGCTGGTTAATGTAGTAATGGTCAAAAAGGCGAATGGGAAGTGGAGGATGTGTGTAGATTTTACTGATCTAAACAGGGCTTGCCCCAAGGACAGCTATCCATTGCCACGCATTGATCAATTGGTGGATTCCACCGCAGGCCATAAATTACTTAGTTTTATAGATGCTTTCTCAGGATACAATCAAATAAGGATGGACGAGGCCGACCGGGAGAAGACATCCTTTATTACTAGTCAAGGCTTGTTTTGTTATGAAGTAATGCCCTTTGGTTTGAAAAATGCTGGAGCAACATACCAACGGTTGGTCAATCACATGTTCCGTCCTCAAATTGAACGAAATGTAGAAGTCTATGTGGATGACATGCTGGTGAAAAGCCTGGATGAGGGAAAACATCTGGATGACCTACAGGAGACCTTCAATACACTCAGGCAGTACAATATGAAGTTGAATCCCACCAAGTGTGCTTTCGAAGTAGCGTTAGGAAAGTTTCTTGGATTTATGGTTTTGCATAGAGGGATCGAGGCAAACCCGGAAAAGATTAAAGCAATTCTAGATATAAAGCCTCCGCAGAGTATCAAAGAAGTCCAGTCTCTTACCGGGCGAGTTGCTGCCTTCAACAGGTTTGTTTCTAAAGCTACTGACAAGTGTTTACCATTTTTTAAGATTCTAAAGAAAGAATTTGAGTGGACGGACGAATGTCAAAGAGCCTTCCAAGACTTGAAGATGTACCTCGTTACAGCTCCATTGCTGAGTCCGTCTGTGATGGGAGAAGAGTTGTTTTTATACCTGGCAGTGACCCTGTATGTCGTGAGCTCAGCATTAATAAGAGAAGAAGGAAAAGTAGAAAAGCCAGTATACTATACTAGCAGAGCATTGAGGGGAGCAAAAGGACGATATCCGCTAATAAAAAAGCTAGCTTTTGCACTTATCACGGCTTCCAGGAAGCTAAGGCATTACTTCCAAGCCCATGTAATTAATGTTATGACAGACCATCCGCTCAAGAAAGCCATGAACAAATTGGAAGCCGCAGGACGATTAATCCAGTGGGCCGTCGAACTCAGTGAGTTTGACATCCGATACCAACCAAGGCATGCTATAAAGGCTCAGGCCTTAGCAGATTTTATTGCGGAGTTCACACTAAGCTGCGATGATATAGAAGGAATGGAAAACAGTAAAAAATGGATCATCCACGTGGACAGTTTGTCCACACAACGTGCAGGAGGAATTGGAGTGGTTTTGCAATCCCCTGAAGGAGATAAGTTGAAACATAAGGTCCGTTTGCAATACCAAGCAACCAACAATGAAGTGGAATATGAAGCCCTCCTTAAAGGGTTGGAGTTGGCTAAATCTGTGGAAGCAAAGTCAATACTCGTCCTAGGAGATTCTCAGTTGGTCATAGGTCAAATAAATGGGACGTATGAGGCTAAGGAAGAACGAATGAAGAAATACTTAGAAAAAGTGTTGCGGCTTGTGAAGAAATTCAAAGAAGCTAACTTTGTTCAAGTCCCAAGGGAGGAAAATGTGGAAGCAGACACATTAGCGAAGGAAGCCTCAGCGATTAGAGCCATGGACGAGTTTGATGAAGTACAGTACATCCTAAGTATAGATCTTCCCGAAGTGCAGCAAATAGAGAATGAAGAAAATTGGATGACCCCAATAGTATCATACTTGAAGGATGGAAAGCTTCCAGAAAAGAAAGATGAAGCCAAAAAACTCAGGGTTAGAGTAGCCAGGTATGTCCTTATGGACGAGGTTTTGTACAAGAGAGGTTTCTCTCAACCTTATCTCAGGTGTCTAGCTCCGGACGAGGCGAACTATGTGTTAAGGGAAGTTCATGAAGGAGCCTGCGAAAATCATTCAGGAGCCAGATCACTCATCCACAAGGTCGTCCGTGCAGGGTACTATTGGCCAACTGTTCAAGCTGATGCAAAAGCTTATATCAAGGTATGTGACTAATGCCAACGATTCAGTAATATCCCCAGACAACCATCAGAGTATCTCACCCCGATGACGGCCCCGTGGCCATTTGCTCAATGAGGCCTAGATATCTTAGGTCCATTTCCTCTTGGAACCAGACAGATGAAATTCTTGGTGGTAGGGATAGACTATTTCACCAAGTGGGTGGAAGCAGAACCCTAAGCGAATATTACGCAGCAGAATGTGAAGAACTTTGTCTGGAAAAACATCCTGTGTAGGTTTGGGGTGCCCAAAGTGTTGGTATCTGATAACGGACTACAATTTGACAATGCCCTTTTTAGAGACTTCTGTGAACACTTTGCAATACAAAATCATTATTCCTCCCTCGCCCACCCTCAAGCCAACGGTTAAGCCGAGGTTGCAAACCGATCCTTATTGAAAATCATCAAGACTCGGCTTGAGGGGGCAAAGGGAGTATGGCCAGATGAGCTCCCTAGTGTCCTTTGGGTGTACAGAACGACGGTGAGAACCCCTACAGGGGAAACTCCTTTCAAGTTAGCTTATGGGAGTGAAGCAGTTATACCCGCGGAAGTGTACATGGCCAACCACAGGGTGATGATGTATCAAGATAAAGATAACGAGGAACAACTTCGTGTAAACCTCGATTTGATAGACGAGGTAAGGACGGACGTAGAACAAAGGATGGCAAGGTACAAGAACCTCATGGCTAGGCAGTATGATGCAATGGTGAAGCCTAGACGATTCAACATAGGCGACCTCGTCCTGAAGAGAGTTTCTCTAACCACTAAGAACCCAGCTCATGGGAAATTGGGACTTAATTGGGAGGGACCCTACAGGGTTATCAATTGGAAGAGACAAGGATCCTACTACTTGGAGGCCCTGGACGGGAGGAAACTGGAACATCCTTGGAATGTTGAACATCTGAGGAGGTATTACCAGTAGTGCCCACCTGGACGAGCGTTACCCTGGACGAACCTGTTCAACCTTATAAGGAGTTTGTGTACATATCTATAGTATTATTTTATGATGTTATTTTATTGCTATTATGATGTGGTTATGGACAAAGTTAAGGATTTGCTTGTATTTGTTTAACTTTTAAGAAGGCACTAGCTCATGAGCATGTGCCTGAGCTAGTGCCTCGTCTGTGAACAATATTTATGCTATGTACATAATGGTTGTGTAAATTCCTGACTTCCATAATACTTTTGTTCAAACCAACTCATAAAAAGGCTGAAAAGCCCAAGACGAGGAAATTCTCTGGACGCGGAGAATTAACGTCAAGCTTTCATAAAAGCAAAACAAAGTATCCTCGTCCAAAGAAAGGACGAGGAAAAAACTCTAGCTTCACTGAATAACAGTAAGTTCAGAGGATATCCGTCCATATAATGGACGAGGTAAAATGTTATGCACGTCCAACCCATGGACGAAGAAATGCATGAGCACATTTGATAAAATGCCTGTTGAAACAATTCAATTTGTGGACGAGTAAAAGGCTTTATCTTCATAAAAGATGAACCAGCTAAGTTTAAGGACGAGTAATGCTGGCAATCACTATTACACAAAGACGATGCAAAATTCTAAGCATGACAAGAAAATGCATGTCCCATAGACGAGTAAAAATTAAAAGTAATCAGAAAGAAATCTCGTCCATACAATAATAGATAAAGGGCGGACAACCAATGTCCAAACACCCTCATAATGTTCAGTAGCTCGTCCTAAAAGCTATGGATGAGCTTAATGTACTTGAATCACATTAAATAAAATAAAATAAAATAAAAAAATAAAAAAAGAGAAAAAAAAAAGTACAACTTAAAAGTCTCGTCTTTAAGCAGGAGGGGCATCATCCTTGGGTTTGTCTTGGGGAGGTAAGGTGCTAGCATCATCTTCAATGTTAACATCTTCTGAACTAGCCTGGACGAGGGAGCTTGTGGCAGCACCAAGATTGAGCTTTATAATGCTGAAGTCAAGGTTAGGGAAGTTCTCAATAGCGTCTTGCTTGAAGTCCTCAAACCCAACTGCATAATTCCTGTCTAGTATATCAGTAAAATTCTTGGACGACTGAAATTCTGCAACTGTGTCCTCCTTGGCCTTCTCAAGAAGGGCATTTAGCTCGTTGTTCCTCTTTTGGAGGTTGTCAAGACGAGTGTCCTTCTCAAGGACGTCACTCCTAAGCTCTTCAATGAGATTCCTCAGCTCCTTCTCCTCATCCATAGCTTTAGCAGCCACCTCAGCCCATTTCTTGTTCTCGTCCTTCACCTCTTTGATCCTTTTTTCCAACAAAACCCTCGTCTTGTCTAGGTCAATTGCTTGCCTAGACGCAGCAATGAACTTGGACATTGCCTACAAGGGTGAAGATTTGGTTAGAACCAAACAAATACATATTCTAGTGATTGATAAAGACGAGACAAAAAATGACTATTTATCTTGAAAAGATCATGAACACCAGAGTGCTCAAAATCCTTCAGGGACATATTGTAGCAGGCTGTCACGTCCGTTTCAGTCACTGCTGCTGTAAACCTTTCCCAAGCCAAGTCCTCGTTCCCAAGAAGGTTTTGAGGAACTTCTTTCAAAGGCTGAGACGAGGAAGGAGTATGAATCGTGGACGGGATCTTCTTGGATGAAGGATCCTTAGGTTCTGAGCTAAGTGTTTGTACTGGGGGTTCTGGATCAGGGACGAGAGGAGTAGGTTGAACGTCTTGATGCTTAGACGACTTGCTTTTCTTTTCCCTACTGCGCATATTTGGGAGATCACCCAAGTCAACCCTCGATGATATATTTTTTCGTTTCTCACCTGCTAATGGACGAGTTTGAGGTTGCACTCCCTACTTAACTGCCTCGTCCATCACCCCATTGTTTTTGTTCTCTTTCATCGTGGCCATTCCTAAAAATTAAGGACGTAAAAAAAAAAAAAAAAAAAAAAAAAAAAAGAAGAGGGAGAGGGCTTACGTTTATGAGTTGTAGCCTCGTGTGCAAAGGCTTCAATAGAAGGCTCAGGACCTAAACCCCAAATAGCAAGACGTCGAAGACTTACTAAAGAATGGAACGCCCTATCAGTGTACAGATGAACCTTCTGAACGCGTTCAATGTAAGGCCTACTTAAATGAGGTCGTCTAGCACCTGAAAAAAAGAAGAAGAGGGAAGACGGAGAACTTTGAGTTAGAATTTTTAAACAATTATAAACAAAAATGAAAACAATGAATAACAAGGATAGGACAAGCATACCTTTAGGACGAAGGTTCCCTAACTCCCCTGTGTAGGGAGGAAATGGGTCCTTATCAACCTCAGAAGGGTGTCCAACCCAGAAACCTGAGACGAAGAAGAACTCCGTCTTCCAGTTCCTATCTAAGGAGACTAAAGACTTAATTAATCTATAATCTCTTCCCCTGGTAGTGAATTGATAAAAGCCAAGGGATTGGTTAATTTCTGAGGGCTTGTAGCAATAAAGGAACTCGTCCACAGTAAGAGGACAGTTCCCCTCAAACACCTCTCTCCACAAAACTTGCATGGAGACGACTAACCTCCATGCATTAGGATTAAATTGAAAAACTCCTATACCTAACCTAATCAACAGCTCCCTAGCGAAAGTATTCAGAGGTAGCCTAAGACCCCCTAAAAGATAAGCCTCATAAATACCTATTCCAAGACGAGGCTGACAACACCATTCTCCCTCGACGGCTAATCTAGGGTTAAGCTCGTCTGGGATTTGGTACCATCTCCTAAGTAAATTTAACTTACTATTATCCGTTCTAGAAGCTATCCCTATGGAACAACTGTAAACTACCTCAACCTCATCTTGATCAGTAGACAAGGGAGCGCTCGTCCCAGCCTTGAAACCTGACTCAGATCTCGTCCTAAGCTCTTCCTGAAAAACTTCCAAGGGATTCCAGGGACCCCAGATTCATACTCGTCTGTAGTGTTCCCTTCACTACTACTATCACTATCACTAGAACCACTAAAACTACTAGGATTAGTATACTCGTCTATAGCCTTATCCACACTATCACTAGACGAGGAAAGTACAACCTCAGCCATCTCAAAAGAAAACTTAACTAAGGACGAAGATAAGGAAAATACCTGGATCTAGGACGAAGGAAGGCTATAGACGCAGGAAGCTTCTAGACGAAGATCTAGGACGAGGAAGGAAGAAGATGGAAATTTTAGAAATGAGGAGGGTAACGGAGGTATTCCACTATCTATAGGAAACAAAACTTAGCACCTGAAGCGACGTGACCAATTAACAAGAGACACGTGGCATGCTCTTCGGTTAGATCAATTGACGTGATTTTTCCCTAATGAGCTCATGACACGTGGCATACCAATTTACTGATGACATACAAGTCTTACATCTCTTTGGACGACCCATGGACAAGGGGGCAACTGATGGGACAACAGCTTTAAAGGTTCGTCCATGAAGCTCGTCGATATAACAGAACATGCCCGTTAAGATGCTCGTCCAGGAAGAAATCGTCCTGGTAGAGTCCTGGTCAATCTCGTCCTGGAAAGCACATTTTGGACAAGCTCGTCCTGGGTAAGATCATGACTCTTCACTATGAACCGTTGCCAGCAACGGTTAAAGAAAACAGAGCCAAAAAATATAACTTCCATGGCAGTTGTGGAAGTTATCTCCAAGCTTTTTGGACTCCGCAACAATTGGGGAAGTTACATAAAAGAAATAACCACTTATACACACTGTATAAGCATTCTACGAGAAGGTAAAGGGATTCAGTTCTTTCCTCCAACATATTTGGAATTAAATAAAATACTGACTTTGCCATCGGAGGTGTTTTGGCCGACCTCCACCGGTCTCCTCTGATTTCTTTGTTTGTTTTTCAGTATTCACCAACAGCCTTTTGATTGTTAGCGCCTGAGCCTTTCAGCCCACTGATTTCTGAGGAATTATCAGTAGCCATTACATGGCAACCCATAGATCAAGCCGTGGTAGAAGAGGAGCAAATCCCATAGCAATAAAAGGGTCCCAAAGTAGGACTTGGGACCAAGTTGCAGGGGGTACTGGTCGAGGAATTGGAAAAGGTTTTGATTAGTCAAGACGAAGAAAAATACTTTCAGGTACGGTCTCAATTGCCATCCTTGGAAAAGGCCTCGTTGGTGAAATTTTTGAAAGATAATATTGATGTGTTTGCATGGAGTACTTATGACGTACCTGGGGTTGATCCTGAGTTTATATGTCACCGATTGAATGTGAATCCAGAGGCGATCCCACAAAAGCAACCTCATCGGCATTCATCAAAAGAGCATGCTAAGGCAGTAAGGGTAGAAGTGAACAAACTTAAGCAAGCAGGGGCAATCAAAGAGATCTTTTATCCCGAGTGGTTGGCTAATACCGTGGTAGTAAAGAAGAAAAATGGGAAGTGGTGTGTGTGCGTGGACTTCATGGATTTGAATAAAGTTTGCCCAAAAGATCCTTTCCCCGTACCTCGGATTAACCAATTGGTGGATGCAACAATTGGACATCCTCGGATGAGTTTCTTGGATGCCTTCCAAGGGTATCACTAGATACCATTAGCCTTAGCTGATTAGGAAAAAAATGCTTTCCGCGCTCCCACTGGAAATTACCATTATCAGGTGATGCCTTTCGGCCTTAAAAATGTAGGCTCCACATATCAAAAAATGGTGACACAGATGTTTAAGTCACAGATCAGGAGGAATGTGGAGGCATGCATTGATGATATGGTGGTAAAGAGCAAGCAGGTTGTAGAGCACTTAACAGATTTGGTGGAGGTGTTCTCGGTGTTAGGGGAACATAAGCTGTGCTTAAATGCATCTGAGTGTTCTTTTGAGGTCAGCTCGGGAAAGTTTCTAGGCTATATGATAACACATCGAGGAATTGAGGTCAATTCCGATCAAATTAAGTTCATTAATAACTTGCATCCTCCTCGGAATCCTAAGGAGGTACAGAAATTAACAGGGATGGCAGCAGCTTTGAATAGGTTTATCTTTTAATCAGCGGATAGGTGTCGTCCGTTTTTCCAGCTCCTCCACAAGTGGAAGGACTTTCAATAGACCGAGGAGTGTGTGTTGGCCTTTGAGGAGTTCAAACAATATTTGTCACGCCCTCGAGTCCTTTCTAAACCCGAGAAAGAGGAAGTTTTGTATGCATACTTGGCAGTCACGGATTATGCAGTTGGTCTAGTTCTAGTCAGAAATGAGAGTGGGGTACAAAAACTTGTCTACTATGTTAGTAAGTCCTTGCAGGAAGCTGATACATGCTATTTATCCCAAGAAAAGGCAGTGTTGGCCATTATACATGCCATGAGGAAGCTTCCACATTATTTTCAAGCACATACCGTGGTAGAGCTTACCCAAGTCACCTTACAAGCTCTCTTATGAAAATCAAACTACACGGGCAAGATTGCTAAATGGGGGACCATGCTGGGTGCTTATGATATTAGGTACATGCCTCGTACTGCCATAAAGGGACAAGGCTTGGCAGTTTTTGTGGCAGAGTTTACAGAAAGCATGACCGGTGATAGAAAATGAATAATTGACATTATGACAGTCTTGGCCTTTGTTGTTCCCACCTGGGAGGTGTACACGGATGGAGCGGCTAACTGAAAAGGGGCAGAGGTAGGAATTGTGGTGATATCCCTTGACAAATCGGTGATGGAAAAATCACTGTGATTGAGTTTTCTAGTTACAAACAATGAAGCCGAGTATGAGGTCCTGTTGGCTGGAATGGCAATAGTTAATTAGTTGAAAGGAGAAGTCGTAGAGGTATTTTCAGACTCACGGCTAGTGGTGGGACAAGTTAAAGGAGAGTTTAAGGCTCGGGATGAATGCATGCAGGGGTATTTTGTTAGAGTTGGACAAGTTCGGGTCCACTTTGATAGGCCAAAAACGTATTGACCCCTTATGTTAAATTTAATTAATTAGCCAAATTGAATTAATTAATCCAATTAACATGCAAAGTGCGTGTTAGCACAAAAAAATCACCAATTAATCTAAGTGCAGTGGAAAATAAATTTGATACGGTGATTTGTTTACGAATAGGGAAAACCTACATGGCAAAAATCCCACCGGGTGATTTTCAGGTCACCACTCCCGAAATTCCACTATTATCACAACAAGCGGTTACAAGTAAAGGAATCCTATTACCTTATACCAACCTACAGTTGAACCCTTACCCCAATACCCAATTGGACTTGTTTTGTAGTGATAATTTTTCATTTTAATGCATGGCTCCCAAGTACGTGACTAACCAATGCGCGAATCCTAGTACGCGACTTCAATCACCAACTAGAGAAGATTGTTGGTTGCAAAGTTCTCCAGTTCATCCACACAATGAAGATCAAGAAGGTGCTTGGTTACAAAATCTTTTCGTGTACAAACACAGCAACTTCTTCAGAAGAGATGAACTATGGCAAAATTTTGTCTCAGGTCACAATTTGCTTGAGTAAACTTTTCTCAAAACTTGTGCAACTTGTGTCATCTTTGACGGCCCTTAAAACAATCCTTTTATATGTCTAAGGTTAGGAGAAAAGAAGGCCTAAAGACATATTCACAGATCCTAAGAAAACAGATTAGAATTTCTGTTTCTTTCTTAAACCTCGACAGATGGGAGGTGTCGAGAAGCTGTCAAGCAAGTGTCGAGCACACGGGCTGAACAGCTTCTTAAACTTCGACACATGCTAGTTGTCGAGCTTTAGTAAACTTGCACTTCTCAGCTTGTTTCTTGGACAGACTTGATGACTTCAACACTTGATCTTGAAACATAGTTTCTTGAAGTATTAAGAACACCTAGATCTACCTAATTACAAGTAAAGTGCGTTTTGTCAAAAGGATTAACCAATTACATAAAAGAATGACATATGTTCTTAACAAGTGAAACACATATGTCCTATCACACTTCAAGAGCTTTACTCTAAAGCAAATCCCGAGAGGACAGAACTCTCATGTAGATTCTTTGGCTATGTTGGCAACATCGTGGGGTCAAATTTGCCTCGGGTCGTTATTTTTGAAGACATGGCTAATTCCAGTCTTGTGAAGAAGCCCTTGGTGTGTGTGCATAGTATTCAGGTTGGGCCAAGCTGGATGGACCCTTTGGTTACTTTTTTGAAACAAGGATTGTTACCTAAGGATAAGGGCAAGGCAAAGAAGATACGTAGGAAGGCTCCCCGTTATTGGTTATTCGAATAGCAAAAGTTGTACAAATGTTCTCATCGGGGCCATATTTGTTGTGTGTACATCCTAAGGCAGTGGAGCCCTTGTTAGAAGAGTTTCATGAGGGAATATGTGAGAGTCATATAGGAGGAAGGTCTTTGGCCCACAGAGCCCTTACTCAAGGATATTGGTGGCTGAGCATGCAGAAAACTTCTCAGGATTATGTGAAGAAGTGTGATCAGTGTCAGAGATATGCCCCAAATATTCACCAACCAGGAGGGGTTCTGAACCCACTTTCTAGCCTTTGGTCATTTGCTCAATGGGGCTTGGACATAATGGGGCCATTTCCTCGAGCCACAGGAAACCGAAGATGGTTCCTTGTCGGGACATACTACTTTACTAAGTGGGAGAAGCTAAACCTCTATCCAATAATAGGGATATGGATGCTAAGAGGTTTATATGGAGAAATATCATCACCAGGTTTGGAGTCCCACACACGTTAATCTCGGACAACGGTCTTCAATTTGATAGTAAAGCCTTTTGATGATACTGTGGGGAGTTAGGGATCAGGAATAGGTATTCTACTCCAACTTATCCACAAAGGAATGGTCAAGCTGAGGCAACAAATAAGGCCATAGTGTCTAGGCTGAAAAAAAGGTTGGATGACGCTAAGGGAAGATGGGTGGATAAATTACCCCATATGCTGTGGACTTACCGCACTACACCCGAAAGATTAACTGGAGAGACTCCTTTTTCAATGACTTATGGGGCAGAAGCAGTAATCCCTGTTGAGTTAGGGTTCCCAACTCTAAGAACTAATCAGTTTAGCATCGAGGGAAATAATCATTTGCTTTCGGCCAGCTTGGATTTGGTTGAGGAAAGAAGAGAAGTGGTTGCAATGAAGATGACACATTATTAGCAGATACTTAAGCAAGGATATGACAAAGAAGTGAAGCTAAGGCCACTAGCCCCAGGAGATTTAGTTTTGAGAAAGGTGGTAGGGACAGCAAAGAACCCAACTTGGGAGAAGTTGGGTCCCAACTGGGAAGGCCCATAAAGAATAACATCAGTGGCTGGTATTGTGGCTTATTATTTGAAAGATTTAGATGAAAATGTAATTCCACATCCTAGGAATGTAAATAATCTACAACGTTATTACTATTAATGATATGAAATTCTTTTTATTCATATATGGTTCATTTGCGCCCTGCTGTGATTATGAGTTATGTGGTAGTTACTCAATGAAGAAATTTCTAAGTGTTAAATAGAACCTCGGTCTTTTTCAGCTCCTCGGGTCACAAACCATGGGTAAATTAACATTTATATAAGAAATTTCTAAGTGTTAAACAGAACCTCGGTCTTATTCAACTCCTCGGGTCACAAGCCTTGGGTGAATTAACCTTTATGTAAGAAATTTTTAAATGTTAAACAGAACCTCGATCTTGTTTGACTCCTTGGGTCACAAACCTTGGGTAAATTAACCTTTATGTAAGAAATTTCCAAGTGTTAAACAGAATCTCGGTCTTGTTTGACTTCTCAGGTCACAAATCTTGGGTAAATTAACCTTTATGTAAGAAATTTTCAAGTGTTAAACAGAACCTCAGTCTTGTTTGACTCCTTGGGTCACAAACCTTGGGTAAATTAACTTTTATGTAAGAAATTTTTAAATGTTAAATAGAATCTCGATCTTGTTCAGATCCTCGGATCACAAACCTTGGGTAAAGTAACCTGTGTGTAAGAGGTTTCTAAGTGCTTACCAAAATCTTGGTTTGGTTTCGCTCCTCGGGCCACAAACTTTGGACAAGTTACACTTATGTGAAATTTTCTAAGTATTGAATAAAGTCATAAATCTTGCTTGCTTCCTCGGGTTACAGGTACAAGGCAGATTGGTCTTTTAGCATTCTAAGTCCAAAGTAAGGTAAGTGTTGCTTGAAATTTTTACTAAGTGTCAAAATATGGTTACAAATTTCCTTAAGTGTCAGTTTAGTAATTTTCTCAAAGTTCATGTCAGGTTGAATAGGATAGTGAGGGAAATTAATTAAGTTAGTCAAAGGTTAGTATGTTACAGATAATATGAAAAAAAGGGAAATAGTAGGAGGTATACTTAGACAAATTAAACTTAAATAGATGAAAAATTATAAAATAAAGGTTGATTGTTTCATTGAAGTTTAGGAGTTGGATTACAATAGAAGGAAAATGGGGCATCAACTAAACTTAAGCTTAGTTACAAAACTGACTAGTTGTCTCTTAACCTAAGATTAAGTTACGTTGATGCTTCTTTCTCCTTCCCTTTCTCTTTTTCTTTCTCCTTCTCCTTCTTTTTCCTCTTCAGCTGACCCACTTTAGTTGCTTCTTCTGTCTCCACGTCCACAACAGCTACTGGAGGTGGCTGCTCTTGCCCTTTCTCTGTAGCAGGTGTGGCAGCTGGAGTAGTGGCAAGCAGGACCGAGGTAGAGGTAGGGGCAGAGCCAGGATAAGCTGAAGGCAGAGAGAGGCTAGGGACCAGACGCAAGACTGGAGGGTAATATACTCTATCAAAAGCCCTAAGCTCTGTTCAGTACTGACCCCAGCTATAGTGAGGGCCTAACCCCATACCTCAAGGCAAAAGGCCTAAGCGACGTCCCTAAATTGGGCAGTCAGACATTGGGCAGTCTTAGTCATACCCATGTCATAGGCTGCTTGCTCGGTAATAGCCTTCTCGGCATCCTTTGCCTCTAGTTATTTTTGTTATTGTTTGACCTTCACCATGGTTAAGGCCAGCTGGTTTTTAGCCTTCTTTTGAGCCTTCAGGGACCCTGCAGCTTGTTTCTTATAGCTGGCCAGGGCAGCTTCGGCGTTCTTTCGAGACTTCTTTACCTTGGCCAGTTGGGAAATGGTCTCTTTGAGCTTCTTATCAGCCTCTGCATGGGCCCTCTAAGCAATTTCTAGTTTGTCTTCAGCCTCACAAGCCTGATCCAGGGCGTGGTCCACCCATTCTTTAGCCACAAAGGCTGCTTGCATAGACTGTAAGATTGTTGTGGGTTAGTATCCACACATGTGTTGTATAAATTTATTAAAATAAGAGGGTGATTATATACCTTGGCAAGGTCTCTCTTCAATGACAGGAAGACCTCACATTTTCGAAAGGACCTAAGCTCCTACATGTCCTCAGGTAGGCAAAGAGCATTTTCCAGACAAGACTCCACGATGCCCTACCTACCTTTCTAGGGGTCCCTTAGGTTGGCATCGTCCATGACAGAACTTCCTGAGCTCAGAGTAAATAAGGGTCTCCATGCAGAAGGCTTTGGCTGTTGCTCCCCCTTAGAGCTTTTAGAGGTCCCAGAGGGAGCACTCTTTTTCTGTTGGGCCCTAGTAGTTTGGGTCTTTTTGGCTGGGGGTTATTGTGAAGGACGGATGATTTCTCCTTCCTCAGCACCTTCAGGGCCCTTGCCTCGTTGGCCCATTTTTCTCTTTTTATCTGCAGCGTCACCAGAAGACACACACGTGGGAGTAAGAGTTGGTGGTCGTGGCACCATCGGAACTGGATCTGGAGTCTTTTCCTCGAGCACCATTCCTTCTGCGATATTGGTATCTTCTTAGCTGGTGCTAACTTGGGCAGGAAGTAAATGGCGTTGGGAGGTATTGGAAAGGTCTTCGGGTCCCTCTTGCTAATAGAAGACCTCAAATGCTCTATTTGTCACTTCTTGTAAGGGTTCGGGAGTGGGCTCCTCAACTTCGTTGTCCGAAGGTATGAACGGCTCTTGAGAGTAAAGGAGTCTGGTTACGAGTGAGGCTAGAAGTTGAGCGTCTTGGATTCCATCTGGAGAAGGATCTGTTAATAGAAAACCGGGAACTACAACGTCAATTAAAGCTAATCGTCGATCTTTAGCTCTAATTACGTTCTTCGGGCTTTGGAAGCATTTAGAGATGGGTTCAAACTCGTGGATTATATGCACCGCCCGGAGTTGACTGTCTTTATGTAAAAACATTTCTGACATAAGGATCTGGTTTAGGTCGGGAAAATTCACGAGGTTCTTGTTCCGGATGGTGTGGTATTTGTCTGCCAAGAAAGAAGTAACATAAGTCACAAGTTAGAGAAAAAACCTTGTAATTTTTTTTTCCTTTATGTAAATATAAAAATCCTACGCGTGTCTAATATTTGTGGGAACCAGGTCTTGGGTGGGACAATACAATCCATTATGCCAGTCTCCGGAAACAATGAGGAAGTCTTTTTCCATACCCTTATTTGACTCAGACATACAAGATATTAACCTAACGGATGGGACCCTACATTTGACGTAGTATTTGGTTTCCT
Source organism: Quercus ilex subsp. ballota (assembly GCA_032727855.1). Classification (NCBI taxonomy): domain Eukaryota; kingdom Viridiplantae; phylum Streptophyta; class Magnoliopsida; order Fagales; family Fagaceae; genus Quercus; species Quercus ilex. The sequence goes on from CM064909.1 coordinate 33,267,572, forward strand.
TCCCTTTCTGGTAGTTGTATACCTATTTCACATCATGCCATGTGAGGTTAGTTCAAATTTTACGGTCTATCATATCTATGCTACCGAGGACCCTAAAAACGTTTGGGGAGCATTGTGTGGGGGTTAGCCTATAGTTCATCAGGAAGTCTCTAGTGACCCTACCTATGGGAATTTCCATCTCGCCTTCTATGAAGGCGATCATTAGAATCACTACTGAGCCAGGAGGTCTGGTCATAATCAGCCATTCGCCCAATTCACAGTGTTGGAGTTCAACATTGTTAGGGATCCTATATTGAGCCCTAAAGGTGGCTATGCCTTCAGGGGTATCTACTAGCCTAGCAAACCTACCCATGGAAACTTATGGTGTAGATAACAAGGAGTCTGTGTATAAAAGTAAATAAATTCAAATGCACCTATAAGCAATGAAAGAGTCTCTCCTCGGACTGCTGCTTCAACAAAAATTGCCAAATGAATAAATGGAGAAGATTTGGCCTCACCCTCTCCTTATATAGAGGTAAAAAATGACCTATAAGCAATGAAAGAGTCTCTTATCGGACTGCTGCTTCAACAAAAATTGCCAAATGAATAAATGGAGAAGATTTAGCCTCACCCTCTCCTTATATAGAGGTAAAAAATGAGCGGTAAGATTCTCTCTCATAAGTACGGATAAATGAGGACTGTAGGATTACCATCACACCGTTGAACGTGGGGGGACAAGTAGCCACTTGACATAATAAATACGAGATCGTGGATTTCGAAGCATCAGGAATGTGCTGAAGGCATATGAAGAGACGTTATCATGTGGGAACACGTTTGGCACATATTACGTGGATGATATATGACTAAAACCTTATTTTTTACCTCAGGGTTAATAGCAAGGTTTTAGGGGGCTATTGTGGGCGCCCGAGGATCGAGGAAGGACACAATAAGGCGTAGCACTCACTAGAGGAGCACCTAAAGTCTGAGGAGAGGGTCTGCCCGAGGATAGGAGGAGAAGAGACAAAATAATTCCTGGAAGTCCGAATGGAGGGAATAGTGTTTAGATTGAGGATCAGAGTGGTTGAAGGAAGCTTCCAGTGAAAGTTCACCTAATTCCTCCACATTGAATGACTGGCAACAGGTTTATCAGCTGCATTAATGAGAAAATGACCTGAACAGTGGAATTTATAGCTAAGTAGCTCATTCTACCACCTTCACCTGAAGTTTTAGAGGACAAGTGTCCAAAGGAGAATCGGGAAGAGAGGAAATGAAGGGCCAGGATGCAACAAGCTGAAGAATATATAGGAGGAAGGGAACTTCCAGAGAGGGGGGATGAAACAAATACTCTAAGTATAGAAATTAGAAAAAGAACATTGAGAGAAAGAAAGTGAACAGTGTATCATTCTGTGTAAGAATGGCCTCCTTGGGCAAGCTTGTAATAAGCCTCATATATACATAAACTTTGATCTTCAGTCATTCTAGCCCTATTATTGTTCTCGGGCTAATCCCCCTCTCCTTTGTTTTAACCCACTCTCTTACAAATATCTTTTGATTTGGGCCTAGTTGGGCTGCACAAACTTCATTGTTCTAAGTGAGCTTGGACGACTAGATTTTTGTATCCTTACAATGAGTATAACTATACCTACCACAAATGTTTTTTATATTATTTTTTCTAATTAATATATTAAAGATTCATAATCATCCTCCGAAATTTGGGACTAATACTTAATTTTTGTTGTTATATTTTTTTTTTCTTCCATCACAAATCAATTTGTGCTTCTAGCTCCATGTGGCCAAAAGGTGGTTAGACTTTGCTCATTGATTAACAGTCAAACATGATATGGAGATCAAAATTAATAATATATATTTATTTTTGCACTTAATTTAACGAAATTTTTTATGAAAAGTAAGCTAGATTTGTTGTCTAACAACAAAGTACAATTATTTACTTTCTGACAAGAGGTTGTAACTTGTACTACATACACCTTTTCTTGCTTCAGATTCCCCTTTTCTTTTCTTTTTTTCGAGATATTTGCTTCAGATTCCCTTGCCCCTCCTTTTATCTGTTATTTAATCCCCTCAAGAATGGCATAAAATAAGAAAGAAACAAGGGCCTCTGAATGAAAAAAAAAGAGTTCTTATTAGATGCATGAAGATTGAAAAATGAATAAAAAGGTTAAGATAGATTAAGATAAGCAGAAAACCTATTCAGAAGTCAAAAGAAGAACATTTCAGTCTGTTTCTCAAGGAGTTAAGCACGTGGTTAATCTTTTGACAGCTTATATGTTAACTGTGATTAAGCCTTTGTTATTGTGTTTGCCGACAACCTCAAGTTGTATATAAAGCATAGGGAATGGAATCTTCATCATTTGCAATCCTTAACAAATAGCTGTACAAAAACACCATCAACATGCAATCCACCTGGAATGGTTGGTTTAATTGATATCTGTCAATTGTAATATATTCTATTACTAGAATTCATTAGTGTTGCATACTTTCTCAACAGATTCCACTGTGGTTTCACACCTAATTTAACCACATAAGAGCATTCACAATGATTTCATGTATAGAAAAATAGCTATGTTCATCTCCCCTATTAATTTATTGTTAGAGATGTTGACTCATATTCTGAATGAGAAAATAACAATGATTTTTAGTATAGAGATCTCATAAGTGGAGCTTAAGCGCGTTAAGTTGAGCTCATGAGGCTTAATGCAGCTTGATTAAGTTTGTTTGGCCGAAGATGAATAATAGGTCGGGATGGGGGATCAATAAGGATAGAGCATTATTGTTACACGCTAATGTTTGTGGAGTGTGCGCATAACATAAGTTGAAATCGTGTTTTCAAAACACAATTTCAGTTAAATTGTGAAATTGTGTTTTCATAATTTTAAATCATGATTTCAAAATTATAACTAAAATTGTGAAGCATGATTTCCAAGACTGTGTACGGATATGTGCAACTAACTATGTAACAAACATTAAGGATAAGGATGTATTGAGAATTTCAATTTACCAAATTAGGGTTTTAACTGGGGAAGTAATATATGTTGTAAACTCTTTATTTTTTTTTTCTTCTCTCTTTCTTTTTTAAAATATTTATTTTAATACAGTGAAAATTACCCGAAGCTCCTGTAGATGTGAGCACATTGCTAAACCACCTAAAAGTTGTTGACTTCCTCGTATTTTTCTCTTTATTTTTCACTACATTGCTTAGATGGACAATTAACAACATCTATTAAGTGTCTTATACTGTATTTGATGATCGAGGGGCACTAATTACTAGGACGTGAGTGCATTGACCATGAATGGTATGATACCTAACAAGTGAAAGCGGCCCATGGTATTGCAAGGACACATATAGAAAGAAGATATCAAAGGGGAATTGAATTCTAAAAGTTGGAACAAATAGTCCCACATTCACAATGTTGCTGCTGGGAGATAAAAAGAAGACAATGAACATTGATGTAACATAGTTGACTTTGAGTTGGTGGATATCAATGTGTGTTGCATTTTCATAATCATTCCAAGAAGGCTTTTGTAGAAGTTCATCATGACAAGCTCTTTGGCATGACAAGCTATTTTGGCTGCATTGCCTAGCACTGAGAAATATCACCATATATATGCTATAATCCCCTCTAAAACACAAAAACCACATCTCAACAATGGAGAAATCAACAATGCTTCCTTGGATCAAGATCTTTATTCTCATGCTTCTCCTAGTCCCTATTTGCTCATCTTCAGGTATATCATATATTCAAGTTTGATGGCATAAAATATTTCCAAAAACTGCATGTTGGGTTAACAGCTGATTAACATGCATGATCTTGTTCTTTTCCTTGTAGGCAGAGCTACTAGCTTCAACGATGGTATGGAGCAAACATACCAACCTGGTGAGGTGAGCTTAGTTGCACACATGCATGTGCATAAATCTCTTCTCTATAAATGAGTTAACATGTAGCTTCTGTGCTATGTCCACTCAATTCATGGATGCCATACCTATAATAAGTCCTAGAGATGAAAGATACAAGCTACCTTCCTGATAGAGAGGCAAAATCAGTGCACCCATGGTGACTTTGATTGTCATTATTGGTTCTTAAGAATTATACTTTAAAAAGAAAGAGGTCCTCACTATGAATGAATTGATATAGGAAAAGTAGATCTGGTGCAAATACCATTTGAAAAAGGTTAATTTTTGAAGAGTTATGCCAAGTGTGTGCTTTACTTATGTACTACTTATTTCTTGTTATTTTATTTTGGTTGGCTTTTGAGTTTTAATTACCCTTTCCTTATGAAGGTGATAATCCAAATGAAGATAAGAAAGCTTATAGGAGCTGGTGCAATGTTGGATTATCAAGACCCAGTAGCCAATCCTACACATGAGCCGCCAAAGAGAGGAAGCCCTGGTTATAAAGGCTAAAGGAGGCAACAATCTTTGAGCAACTTAGACCTCATGTTATATCCTTTTGAGCTTCTGTGAGATTAATGTCACTTAGAGAGAGATAGAGAGGCATGTTGAGTAAAATCCTCCTGTAAGTTTGTTTCAAATTTTAGGTGTGAATATAGTATATATGTAACTTCCCTTGCGTTTAAAGTTGGCCATAGAAGATTCATTGAGGATGTTTAAATGTTCTACCACAAAAAAAAAAAAAAAAAAAAGTGAATAAATAAAGAGGAAGAGAGAAAAAAGGAAAAAAAAAAAGAAAAAAGAAAAAGAAAAAAGAAACAATAAGACAAGAGGACATATGGGGGAAGTAACAATTCAAATCCTAATCCATATGCTTATCTAATAATTAAATAATAATAATAACCAAATTTCAGCAATGCTCTCAAAGTACACAAGAAAATCAGGGCACATCCATAAGCCTGTCTAAAAAATCATTTTGTATCCTGAATTTACATGCAGTTTGGCCCACAAAGATAGAAGAACTGTGATGAGAGAGGCACAATATTGGTTTGTCAATGCCTTAAGCTTGTTTCACACTTTCACCATTAAGCAGTAAAAGCTACTGTCCTGTAAAAGTAATAAAAAAAGAAGAAGAAGAAGTAAGGCCTCTCTTTTGGCCAAAATATCCTCTTTTCACTTCGTTTTTACTAGAGACATGACCACGTTATATAGGGGATGTCGCTAAACATGGATAGGGCCAAGTTTTTCTTTCATGGTTAATTTAGAGGGTGGTTGCCAAAAGATAAGCATTAGCATTCTTTCCAATGAAGAGCCGGGTAATTAGACACACAACTTTGGAAAAATTATTCGATGCACCCGGTAAGCTACACTCTTTCCTGATATAAATGAGAGTTTTATGTGAAAAACGCATATGTGAGGTCCGCTTTTATATGAGAAGAGGGCGTAATGTACCGAGTGCACTGAATAATTTCACTATAATTTGAGCACATTATGACACAAACTCAAGCATTGACCAATAGATCTTGTCTACTCATGGTTGGAAATTCTTGAAGATTCCCAATTATTAGTCTAACTTATAATTTCTTTTTTCTTTTGTTAAAGATAGGAATGACAATTTAAACCACCCCACCTTGCCCTATATAGCAAATGGGGTAGGAACCAAGGTTAAGTTTTTCCCTCAAAGTTCAGGTATGTATATAATACTTTGTTTTATAAGGCATATATATGCTCCTTAGTCTTCAAATTTCGAATTTATGATGTCTTTTAGTGTTTTCTTATTGAATTTATGTTGTAATCTTCTAAGTTTTGAATTATTTATAATTTTAAATTGTTGTTTTGTTATATTTAGTTTGTTTTTTAGTTTTCTAATACTTAAAATTTTGTACTATTAAGCTTTGGGAATGTTTTGTAACGTTAGAACATGTTTTTTTTTTTAATGAGTTTTAATTTAATGTAGAATTCTAATCAATTATAAAAATATAAATTATATTGAGTGGGTATGATGGGTACCCACAGGCTATGCTGGGCGTGGAGGTGGGACCAGAGTAGGGTTGAGAGTAGAGCATGGGGTAGTAGCGGGGAATAGGAAACTCATCATGTTGCCATCTTTAACTACATAATAGTCCAACATATCATACTTAGAAAAAAATAGTGAAACATGTATCAAGCAATTTTAGGGTAAACTTCACCATTCCTCCTAAATGTCATAGAAAATTTAGCTCACATTCCATCCTATGTTTCTATGGAGGGAGATGAAGGAAAGGAGGAATGGTGACTAGAGTGTACTAAATTTTAGCATGTTCCTCATCTTCCCCTTTACTTTCCTTTCCTCTCCTCCTCCTCAATGTCAAACATAACCTAAGAGTAGAATTTCTAGTTGGACATGATAAATTAGCTCGTAACTATTTTCAGAGACATGTTTATCAATGATGATCACTCATGCAATGAGTTCATGTTACATCCTAAAACTACTTAGTATCAAAGCTTTAACTTTGTCCGTCTTCACTGTCAACGATGTCACTTAGTGAAATCACTTGAGTCCTATAAAAAACCAGAAATAGTAACTTGGTCAAAGACCCATTTTGTTTTGGTCAACATCAGTCACAAAATTTGGAACCTAATTGGTCATCTAGGTTGTTGGTCTTCAATCTAATTGAACCCAACCCATGACCACCCTATCACTTGTTGTTTCACAAGTTACAATTGAAGGGGTCTATACACATATGAAACTTATATATTATGAGACACTTGGTATATATACCTGCTCCAAGAGACAATTCTTCCTCTCAAAGATGTTAGAGTAGACTTGAACCTATTTAATGCATATCCTCTTTTTTTTTTTTTTTTTTGGAGGGAGGGTTGGGGGAGGGGGTGGGAATAAAATCTTTAATAGGTTACTTTTGAGCAATGCTAAAGACACAAAAATTTTCTTAACATTTTTCACCATTTGTTAAGGTGGTAAGTTTTAATTAGAGTAATATTATTTTTATATGTGTTCATCACTAACATCAGTTTTATTATACATCAAGCATAAAAAGGCATATTATTAATTGTGAAAAAACAATATGAAAAAAATTAAGTAAAAAATCTAAAAGAATCCTTGTAATATTATACCGGTGGAAAATTAAATCATATACTTCTTTTTATATTTTTTTTTATAGAGAAATCATGTACTTTTAATTTTTGTAATTTAAACTCAACAGTTTCATTAATGTGACAACCAAAAACCCTCAGCCCCACTCTGTTAAACTTTTGCTTAACAACAAAAAAATTTTGTACCAATATCACAAAAAAACACCACTTTGTTTTCTAAAGACAATGATGGCGTTCCCTATAGAACTCTGAGAAAGAAAAAACGATAATGGCTTTTAGATAAGTTTCTGCCTTTTTTATAAAGCTTTCCCTCGCCATCAAATATGAAGAAATAAAATAGTAATCACTATTACTGTTAGTTTTCTAAATGCAAACGAAGTGGGATATGATTTTGATGGTCATGTATAATAAAATTGTAGCAGTATTTAAATCGAAATAATAATAATAATAGGGTCATGCTAATGAGTACCCTTAGAGCGCTCATTAATAATTTATTTTAGGAAATTTTTAATACTACTTTTATGGGAAATGAAAAAAACTGTCAAAATATTAATTACTTTTTTTTTCATTTCCTATAAAAAAAAAATTTTAAATGAATTATTAACCAGTGCCCTAAGGGGTACTCTTTAGTATTTCCCATAATAATAATACTTTTTTTGGGATAGCTTGATAGTTATTTATTTCTATACTAGTATTATTTAAGAAAAATTATTGAATACTTCAGAAGTACTATAAATGCATATTTTTCTATTTCACATAAATTTATGGGTTTAGTGGGGACACACATTTATGTGAGAGGAAAGAGTACACATTTATGATATTTCGCGAATACTCAATAATTTCCCCGTGATAATTCATGTGAAAGAAAATATATATTTATAGTACTCTCAGAGTATTCAATAATTTTTTCAAACGTGTACTCCGAAGTTAGTAAACAATAAAAGAAGTTCCCTTTCTTAAATTATAAGACTTGTTTCTCAAAAAAAAATTATAAGACTCTTAGACCATGTTTTGGTTCAACTGAAAACGGGGTGATTTCTGTGGGCAGTATGAGATTTTTGTTTTTCTTGATATTCTCCAAAGATTTGATCAACTGGTATTATTAAACTACATTTTGGGCTTGGGGTCTTTTCCTTTAGAGGAGTTCTCTTAACCGTCCGATCAATTTGCCTCGAGATTTTAAAACTTTTATTTCTTTAGAAGGAAGTATCTGATTTTTGTAACTCACATTTTGACCATTTGCGAAGAAAACAGTTGGCTGGTTTAACTACCCTTCATCTACCAAAATCATCTGGGTAAAAGTATCTTCTGGTAAAGTTACACTGCAAATTTCAGCACCAAGTTTATTTATTTAAAAATAAAAATAAAAAGATAAAGATAAAGGTAAAGATATAATGATAATATAATACTTTAACAACTCCATGCAATTAGGACCAGTCTTTTTTCTTTTTCAATTCAATTTTCAATTATCAACAATTAACAAGGTGGAATCTTAAGTTAGAACTCGCATCAAAGTCCACAGTACCACACTACACACGCCAGCCAGCTTTCAAGTCAATTCTCTTACCCAAAACCGAAAAACTGTAGGAAAAAAAGAAAAAGAAAAAGGTTAAGTTAATCATTTCTTTGGAACCCACCATGAGAGAATTAAAAAAAAAAAAAAAAATTCTAAACGTACTTTTAATATGATTTTATAATTTTTAAATAAACCATGTAATATATTTATTTATATAACTTTTTTGTTTGATTTATTTATATAACTTATATATCCACCGTGTAATGAACGGGAAGCCTAGATTTAATGCAACTTTTTATAAATTTTGTGGGAGGGATTCTCTATCTCTTTTAGAAAAACTAAAAAATATCATTAAATTTTTTTTAATATTTAATTCAATATATTATCCATAATGATTAATCATTTAAATATTTACAAAATAGACAAATTTTTATTTATTTATAGAAGGTTAGAAAATCACATACTAATATACTTAAATATATTGCTTGTGTTAATGAAAAAATTATAAAATACTCTTAAAGTACAATAACATAGTATTCCATTCTCTAACATTTATAATAAATTTTTTTCATAATAAATTTAATTAGTAAAATTTATCGTAAATATAACATAGAGAAGTACCAAATCACCACACTTAAAAAGAAGTTTACCTTTGAAAAAAAAAAAAAACCCCAAATATCTGGAGGAGAATCCTTCTTTTCTATTAAAAATCTAAAGGGGATTATAAATTTATAATTATTCAATTGAGGTGGAAGAAAGAAAATCTCAAAATATAATTAAGAGATGAGAAAAATGACAAAAATGTCCTCAAAGACAACACTGAATCAGAAGCAGAACCAAACTGGAAACTGAAACCTCCATCACACTTGTGCCAGCCCAGCAGAGACATCTTATCTGCAAACTCATACTGCAATCAATCAATCAATTAAAATCCGAAACACACCAAGTTGAGTTTGGTACCAAGTTCTAATCACTCCATTAATCTCAACTTAATCCCCACACCTTCATTACTCTCTCTCTCTCTCTCTCTCTCTCTCTTGTATTTATCATTTTCTGTACCTTGAATTTCACAACTTTCACCTTTCCACTCTTTTTCTCTTATCCTAAATTCTCGATCCAAGGAAAAAAAAAAAAAATGCCAGGCCTTGTCTCCGTTAAAACTCCACCCGAAACTCCACCGCTCCGAATCTCCGTCTCCGGAACTCCGACCCAACTAAGATCCGAACCCGTAAACTCTGTTTCGAACTCCAAACCCGCCTCTCCGCTTCCGAGACGACCGCCTTCGCCGTCTCCGTCGCGATCCAAATTCTCGCCGAGAAAACCGCCGCCCGATAACCCGAACTCAGAAGCGGCTCTCGACAACCCGGATCTCGGCCCGTTCCTCCTCAAGCTCGCGCGCGACACTATCGCCTCCGGCGAGGGACCGAACAAGGCTCTCGACTATGCGCTCCGAGCTTCGAAGTCTTTCGAGCGGTGCTCCGGTGGAGATGACGGCGAGCCGAGTCTGGACTTGGCGATGAGCCTTCACGTTTTGGCGGCGATCTACTCGAGTTTAGGGCGGTTCGAGGAGGCGATTCCGGTTCTGGAGCGGGCCATTCAGGTCCCGGATCCTCCCAGAGGCGCCGATCACGCGCTCGCGGCGTTTTCCGGTCACATGCAACTCGGCGACACGTTTTCGATGCTTGGACAGGTGGATCGCTCAATCGCTTGCTATGAAGAAGGGCTTAAGATCCAGATCGAAGCCTTGGGCGACACCGATCCACGCGTCGGCGAAACTTGCAGGTTCGAATTTTCGTGCTTCTGATTTGCTAAATGTAGATCGGATTGCTATAGAGAAATGTGTTAGAATTTGAATCACTTCGATTGAGTGGCATTGCTGTTGTATTTGCCAATTTTGGTAGCTAATTTTTAGGAGATTGAAGCATTAACAATTTCTAATAAATTTGATATTGTTTTGCTTTGTTTTATTTGATATTTTGATGTGTGAAGGAAATGACTGTGCAATTAAAGGAAGGTGGGAATTTCTAATTTTGTTATGGTGGTTAATTTTTAGGATATTAGCATTGGAACTTGTTAATAAATTTAAAAAACTGAATTTTGTTGGGTAATTATTAGAAAATAGAAGATCGGCTTCTCTATGATTGATTCCATGGTACTATTGAAAAAATTTTGTTACATGTGCACATGTCACTGTGGTACGAGAATTTTTGTTTTATTTTGATAATTGAAGAAAATAAATCCACTTGTGTCATTGTCCCAAATCCAAAAAACAGGGAGCGGGGTTGTGATGGGTTGATGATTAATGTAAAATTTTGTCACTTTATTATGAATGGACCACTTTTGTCCATTGAGGATCCATAGGTGATCTCAAAATCTTGGGATTAGGGCTTTGGTTGTTGTTATTGACTTGTTAATAGGTGCAATGAAATGAATGTGCAATTAAAGGCAAGGAGTCATTTCAAGAATTAAGGTAGATTTCCTTGTCAATTGTGGCTTTTTCCAAGTGCAAATCACATTTATGAGTTTGATTTTAGGTTTAAGTACCTACAAATTTTTAGTATATCTCATTATGTTTGTTAAAAATATTAGTTAATGACCTAATTCCTTTGGATTAGCGGATGAACTCACTTTTAGTTTGTTGATATTGAAAATGCAGGTACTTAGCTGAGGCCCATGTTCAAGCAATGCAGTTTGATAGAGCAGAAGAGTTGTGCAAGAAAACTCTTGAAATTCATCGTGCACACAGCGAGCCAGCATCGCTTGAGGAAGCATCTGACCGCCGGCTGATGGCTCTCATATGTGAGGCAAAGGGAGATTATGAATCAGCCCTTGAGCATCTTGTCCTTGCCAGCATGGCAATGATTGCAAATGCTCAAGACACTGAGGTTGCAGCTATTGATGTCAGCATTGGCAATATTTACATGTCTCTCTGTCGTTATGACGAGGCTCTCTTTTCCTACCAGAAGGCACTTACTGTCTTCAAATCCTCAAAGGGTGACAACCACCCTTCGGTTGCCTCTGTCTTTGTACGCCTTGCTGACCTCTATCACAGAACTGGAAAGCTCCGTGACTCCAAGTCTTATTGTGAAAATGCCCTGAGGATATATGCGAAGCCCGTGCCTGGCACCACAGTTGAAGAGATTGCTGGTGGGTTGACTGAAATATCAGCCATTTATGAATCTGTGGATGAGCCTGAGGAGGCACTGAAGCTTTTGCAGAAGGCAATAAAAATGTTGGAGGATAAACCAGGACAGCAAAGCACGATTGCAGGAATTGAAGCACGAATGGGAGTGATGTTTTATGTGGTTGGGAGGTATGGTGAAGCAAGGAACTCTTTTGAGAGTGCCATAACAAAACTTAGAGCAAGTGGGGAGAGGAAGTCTGCCTTCTTTGGCGTTGTGTTAAACCAAATGGGATTGGCTTGTGTACAGTTGTTCAAGATAGACGAGGCAGCTGAATTGTTTGAAGAAGCAAGGGGCATTCTGGAACAGGAGTGTGGCCCATGCCATCAAGATACCCTTGGATTATATAGCAATCTTGCTGCTACCTATGATGCCATGGGGAGGTAATATGTCATTTCAATTATTTTTCCTGCATTTTGGTGCCAGCTGCTGCCCCTTGTTCCCTAGGCCAAAAGTTGAGTTTCAAATTTTGGCTTGAACCCTGCCTTATGGGGTTCATCTCTATACAGCTGCGAAATTGTCCTTACAATTCAAAGGCTGTAATTAACATTAATAACATCATGGTAAGGATTGTGTTCTGCCACCTATGATGTCCAGAAGTGGTGATCCTGGATATTTGAGTAGCCCATATATCCAGAAAAACAATCATGGTCCCTACTATGAAGTTATCATGTTGTCATGGCAGACTAGCTTTCTTGTGGTGTACGGAACACAAAGACAATTTCATTTTTATTTAATTTTAGAAGTCATTTGTATTAGTATTAGTATTGGCCCATTAGATTTTATTTCAAGTCTTGGCTAAATAAGTTATTAATATTTTGTTTAATTTCCTTGAGTCAAGGTAATTTTTGTTATTCAATAATTGGACTTTTGGCCGAAGTCAATTAAGATTAGGTTTTAATAAAATTTCAGCTAGATGTTGATTAACAGATTTTATATCCTGCCATGGAGCTTATTACAAGCAACAATTAGTGTAGATTCTTAGGTTTATTTTTATTTGTTCTTGTTGATTCTCAAACCCCATTTGAGAATTTGTTATCATTTTAGAGGAGTTGAACCCAGCATATAATCTTATTTCTTCCTGTGTTCTTACAGTTGGAGTAATTCAACAGTATATATATTCTTAAACCTTTATTGAGTTGTAGTTGACTTCTTATCTTCTTCTTTGTTTTTTTGGTGATTTGCTTCCTCATATCATTGGAGTGACTTCTGCATGTCCAACCTTTCACCATTCTTTTTTATGCTATTAAGAGATTAATCTATTTAGACAGGGTGTTGCAGCTCAATCTCTGAGTGGATTCTCTTTGGTTCTGTTTTGTAATCACCTGTGCACTACATGCTTATAACTTCTGACTGAAACTTCATGATGAATCAGGTGTATTTGATTGATTGCCTCAATCATTGACGTCTGTTTTAGGTTAGACTTAGATCATTGTATATTCCACGATTTTATAGTTTGGCTCAGACTGGCCTGTGTATTCTTTTTCCTTTGTCAGCTGCCATAATTTGATGCTCATGGTTGATGATTCACAACTAAGACATTCAACAGTAATATAATTTGTTATATTGTCTCAGCGCTTCTATTAAAGCTTAAAGCAAGAGTGCGAATATTTTCTCCTATGTGATCCTTCTATTTTAACATATTCTATCAATATATTTCAGAGTTGATGATGCAATTGAAATCTTGGAGTATGTTCTTAAATTAAGAGAAGAAAAGCTTGGAATTGCAAATCCGGACTTCGAAGATGAGAAGAGAAGGCTAGCCGAGCTCCTGAAAGAAGCAGGCAGGACCCGAGACAGAAAAGCGAAATCACTGGAAAATCTCATTGATCCCAGCTCAAAGAAGAAGAAAGAGGTGACAAAGAGGTGGCCTGGCTTGGGTTTTAGAATTTGAAAAAAAAAAAGATTGTGCTTCAATGTCATGCAACTCTCTTACACGTACACATTCTGTAGCATAGAAAATCATGTATAGGATTGAAGTTATAATTTGGCGAGGTTTTGTGTTTCTTGAGCTTTGAAATCCCCGATTATTTTGATATGTTAATTGCTTTTCGTTGAATGTCTTGTGAGCTTGTTGAAGTTGTTCACTAAAAGGAAATGCCCATTTGAGTGAATAAATTTTATATCCATGTTTGGTCCTCGTCATTTGTGCTTTATCTCTTGCTCAAACCTCTCTGGACAAATCTCAGTTTTCATTTTTCAATGGTTTTTTTTCTTTCTTTGCTAACGATTTTTCAATGGGTTGTTCCTGATCTTCCTTCTTCAATCTTGATACTTCTAAGATCCATCTGCACATCCAGCATTATTTTTTGGATCCAGTTTAGGATGATTAATTGACAGATTGGTTTTAACATTTTTTTTTTTTTTTTTTTGGAGAGGAGACTGGCTTTACCTAATTCATAACAAAAAGGAAGAACTTCCAAGCTTGCCTACCCATATTAAACTTAATATTCAGGTAGCTCTCTTGTGATCTCTAGACAGCTCCTGCATTAGGTGGCACTTGCAAGTTTATTTGTTTAAAGATGAGATAAAAAATGACTTAAAGTAAATAGGATAAAGCTAGTGTATTTGTTTAATGTCACTTTTTGACTAGCATTTTAAACAAATAAGTCAGTGTATTTATAGTTTTTTAAAACTTTACTTTTTCTTATTTTTTAAAAGTACAAATATATTTTAGCTTATTTTCAATTAAAAAAAATAGCAAAAATCTAAATAAGTTAATTCCAAACAAACATGTCTCTTTGAGAGAGGTCTAAGAAGCAGCTACTATCTCATATTTGCTAGATATGTACAAGTGTAATATTATTCTTCCCATGGAGCAAATTCATCACCCTCTTAAACGACGGTTACTCTATGTTAATAGGAGGTGAGAGAAAGAAGCAAAGTGATATCTTATTCTAAATGGCTTACTAAACAACTTATCTACTGTGTACGTTGTGCAAATAGTACCTTCAAGTTCAAACCAATAATATTAAAAATAAAAACAAATAAGAAAGGAAAACAAAAAACTAATCAACAGGCGCAAAATATAAATAACACTTTGAATTTTGATTTGAATATATGCCTAACTCCACAATAAGAAAAAAAAACTTTCGTGGTAAAATTAAAGAAGGTACAATAGTAACACAAAGGCTCTTTCATGAAATCCAAACCCCAAATACGAGCTCCCTCTCAATTATCAAATATCATATTAGCACTCCCCCTTTTTATTTTGATTGTGACCAGAAGATAAAACACAATCTTTTGTACTACTCCAACAAAATGGCATTATTGCGATTGCACTCTTTTGTCTCACAACTCACAATAAGAAAACTTTTGTCTTTGTCTGAATTCTAAACACTTTTCATGACTTACCATCTCTCTTAAAACAAAGATAAGATTGACGATATACACACACACACACAAACATACATATTTTTACAAATCCTCAATGCATGCAAAATTTCAAAATCTTGGGAGATCAACAACCGTTTCATCTATAAAATAATTAAATTTCAAAATTTTATTTTAATTTTAAAATTATGTACAAAAGATTATTTTATTTTTATAGATTGAATAGAAAAAAAAAATCCAATTCACACAAAAACTAGTATTTTTAAAGACAAATAATATATTTTAAAAGAAAAATGTTTACTCATATATGTCTTATTTTGATGTAATAATTGTAGTAGTTGGCATAGATACATCAAAGCACATATATTCATTAGTTACCACTATAAATTTATCCCAAAGGGTAATCCTTCAGAAACACTTTTTATTAGACAATAGGAGTATAAAATATCATATCTTAATATAGAATGTTCCAAATCTTAAATAATATTGGATTGTGTTCTAACTCTCATTTGTAAAATATGAGAGAGAGAGAGAGAGAGAGAGCTCCATGGGAATTTTATTTATTTATTTATTGTACAAGATAGAATTCTACTCTATCCTAATCTAAGTGTATATGTATGTGAAGCTCTCTTCTGGAGATTTGAATCCCGAGTCTTATCCCCCACACCCCACAAACACTTATACTTGTGGAGTGACTATTGTACCAAGAGTGTGTGGTAGTAAGAAAGCGACATTTGAGCCTTGGGAGTTCATAAATTGTGGTGAGTTTCCCTTCAAAAAAAAAAAAAAAAATGGATATATAAACTTGGAAGAACTACATTAGATGAAGAATTTCAAATTGTAATATGTTAGGATTTTATTATAAACAAAAAATTTAGGATTTTATAAGAGAAGGAGCACAGCTAATATTTCATAAAATGAAAGAATTAAAATAAAAACCTGAACATAGTATTTCCGAAATTGGAAGAGCATGAAGAAAATTGAAGCAACGACTTCACATACATGCCTCAAATATAGTGTTACTTGCTTGACTCTAATATTTGTATATTTAATTAAGAATTTAATATATTGTGTAGGATCTAGTGTGGTTCCATTCATTGTGAGAGCCTCGGTGTCTTGCTTATTGAAAATGCACCCCCAACTCTGGGCATATCCCGTGCCTCAATTAAGAGTCCATCTTCCTTGGGTTGTGTAAACGGTGTCTCTAAACTCTCCACTTGGTTAAGTTATTTGGCACAATCACGACTTTTAAATTCAATTTTTATATAGAGTATATAATTTGACATGCATAGAATATAGACAGCACTAAGATTTTCTAAATATTGATTTAATAAAAAACTATTAATTAGTGTAAAATTAAGAAAAAATTACATGAAGTAATACTTAATCCTGACCCTATATGCGTGTGTGTGTTGTGCATGGAGCAACCAAGCTGGTTTTGACTTTAATAAAACTGTTGGGACAAGAAAGTTTTAATTGAATCTAACAAAGGTCGGCTAGATTATCAAAAAGAAAAATAAAGAAGTAAAGAAAAACAAAGGTCGGCTAGAGCAAAGGGGTTTTATTCCAAAGTGCTACGTACGTGTGTGGACAGTGGTGTAGCGAAAGTATAGATAGGAGGAAAAGAGGGAGATCGATGAGAAAGGGATGGAATGTGATCAGATCATTGGTGTCTCCGATCCTTGCCCTCTCCCCTTTTTGTAATGAGGTGAATCTGACATTGATAAGATGAAGATGGAAGGGAAAAGTGAGAGATAATGGTGAATATAAGAGAGCCGAGTGTTTTAAAGAATAATATTCAAGTTGAGAAAAACCAATGTGAAGAGTGGGATAGGGCACCTTGTAGGGTAAATTATTTTTTACATCCCTAGCCAAAAGGAATGTATCCTCTCCTTTCTACTCTTCTTTCACGTATCTCCATCCAAAGATATCCTAAGTCTATCTATATCCCATTGATAACTTACTAAACTTCAATTGGTTTTCCATTGATGTGCTTGGTATATTATATTTTTAGGTTTAATTATACATCTATACTCAACTTCTATTCAATATTTTAAAACAGTCCATGTCCTTTAAAATGTTCCTTTTAGTCCTTCTACTTTTAAGTTTGTGTCAAAAACACCCATGTCATTAACTCTTGTTTCAATTTTGAGTTGAGGTTGTTAAACAAAATTCTATGGATAATAGTAAAGGAGGGAAGGGATTAGTTATTCAAATAATTTGTTTCCTACTTTGATATCCGTTTGGAGACAGAGAAATCAAAGCAAAAGTTAATGGGTATATACGGATCTTTTTGACCCAAATTTAAGGACTAAGATGAAACATTTCAAAGGATAAGAACCATTTTAAACATAGGGCAAAGGTTATTGACTAAGGGTCCGTTTGGATACAGCTGAAAACTGAAAACTAAAAACTGAAAACACTGTAACAAAATAATATTTAAATATGTGAATAGTGTCGTGGGATTTATTTTTAATATTTTTTTTAATAAAGTGGATGTGGGTCCCGTGAACAGTGCTGCTACAGTGCCTTGTTTGTCAAAGTTGAAACGCGTGAGACCAAAAAAAAAAAAAAAAGGAGGAAAATGCAAAGTGGAAACGCAGACGCCACATTCAGCGTAATCCAAACAACCTCTAAGTGTGCGTTTGGGAAGCGCGTTTTGCGCTTTCCAGACGCGTTTGCGTTAATTTTTTTTTTTTTTTTTTAACTTTTCAGCTTTCCCAGCCGAAATAGTTGACTTTTCCGGTGAACAATGCACAATGTGCACTGTTTACGGACCTACAAATTTCACTTTTTAACCACTTTTTTATTAAAAATGGATCCTATGGTAATATTCACACATTTAAAAATTATTTTGCTACAGTGTTTTTCAGTTTTCAGTTTTAGTTTTCAGTTTTCAGTTGTATCCAAACGGACTCTAAGTATATAAATTAAGCCTATATTTTATCTTATAGTGTCCTTCCTCTTTCCACTTCAATTCATATTCTTCCATCATCTCTACCATCTTTTGCAGAACCTCTGCACCTTAATTGTAGATAGTGTGTAGTCAATGTCATTAATCTTCATCTAGCTGGACCACCATCGTAATTACATCATTTTCTTTTTGTTTAGTTAATGGAAGTGTTCCTTTTCTAACTAAAAAAAAAAAACGTCATTTTCCTAAAGGGTATGGCATCTATGTCGTCTGATAACCATATATTCAACATGGAGATTAATGGAATAAAAAAAAAATCATTGTTCATTAGGGTCAAGCCGACAGTTCTAAGTCGTTACTCATTGGTTCAAACATTCGACATCGATTTTCTTTGTCATCTCGAAATGGAGAAGCACAAGCCAAAACAGAACTGTTTTGCATTATGATTTATATCCACACAACTTTCCATGAAATAGGTCAGGTATTGGAGAGAAAAGTTTTCCCAATTCAGAAAAAAATAAGAAGATAGTCAAGAACACAGTACTTAGTGTTTAGTGTGCTTTAGCTTGAAACATTAAGACCAAACTGTGACAACAGTAATGCACTATATAGTGGAGTTACTTTGTACCTTGACCTTTGTCCTTGCCCATACATGTTCTATATTTTCCAATTCTACGTTTGACAAAAGAAAAGCACATGCGTCTAAATTCAGTCCAGGCTACACATAAATGTCCCATCGTTCTCTTAATCTCAATAATCAATTTCAGTTGTGGAATTAAAGCAAAAGTCTCATCAGAATTTGATTCATCATTGAGCAAATTAATGTGATTCCTTAGGTAATGTATATGTTCATGTACCTTGTTAGGCTTTTGTGTTTGATTTGAACAATTAATGCCTATAATTCGATAGGGACTGAATTCTTCTACCACTAGTTAGTGTCGACAGTGAGTTGGGGGGGCCATAGTTGGTCTGCATGGACAAGTTCGCTAGGAACTGTTTAGTGTTAATGCATAGATGGACGGTGTTTGTTTGTTTGGAATAATATCAAAAAATAGTGATTTTGGATATTATAATGGTGCATATATATGGATTATGGAATATCAAAAATAGAAGATTTGGGATGTTATAATGGTGACATGCACTTCTGAAAAGAAGAATTCCCAAGTAAAATGGGGAATCGCTCTTTAATTATCCAAAAATTAAACAAAGATTACAAAGATAGCTAGGTTCATATACTTTGAAAACAACAAATTACTGTTTGTGAAAATGATTAGTGAATGTCCAAGTCAGCCACCACTCCAAAAATTGTAATTAGCTAGGGTGAACAGAATTAAGATCTTGTAGTCAACAATTAGGGATCAAAAGCCAATTTTGCTCACAATGGTACTCATACAGCGCACACTAACAAGTTCCAAAAAAAATATATTTTTTGATTTTGATCTTATGGTGGGAAAACTTTTGACAAATTAATTACAGTAATTTATAAATGGATCTTCACTTTATGCTCCATAATAATGTTCGCAAAAATTCATATAAATGCACAAAAGTTTCAAAAATATTCACCAGAAGAAGATATGGTTATATATGATTGGGTTGAGATCCTCTGGAATTTTTAGAATAAATTCATCTTAAAGTTCATAAAATCCTATATATGTCTATTTTGAAATGACTAAATTAAATTTTGTCACGTAATTAGTTAAAAAATAATATTAATTAATTCAAAATCAATGAATAAGATTTTAAGAATTGAACGATATAATTACTCTAAGAACTCTAGGATTATAATCCATTATTACTAATTAGAGGAGAAAATACCTCAAATATACATGATTAATAAAATCAATGAATGTGACACATTGTACACTGATTAAAGATAATGATATAGTCAAGTAAACAAACATAATTAGACAAGTTTTAATCAATCTATGTGGATCTATATAAGATCATTTTCCTTCTTACAAGCAGGAAACACATTTTTTTTATGCATGCGAAATCAAAAATTTCAAATATTATTTTTTGGTTAGAATCACGACTATAATGTCTCTGTTGGATTCTCTAGATGAATTACAGTTCTGAATAGAAACATAGTTTTGTGAATTATCCCTAAAATCAGAAGACATTTAAAGATTTTTGAACTCATTCGAGTGTTCAACGTGGTTATTGTCATTTAGCCAACAAACAAGATGAGACTTTACTACCATGGAACGACTTTTTACAAAAAGATACGAAGGTCACATAATCTATAAGATGTCGGATAAGCCAACCGACCATCAAACTGTTTCTTGTTTTATTGCTTTTAATACTATTCTCTTCAACCTCTTTAGGCCCTTAATTCCTTTCCAACACACTCGGAGTTCATGTAACGGGACAAAAAGAAGTTTATTTATTATTATGCCTCTCTATAGTCATTACAAATTTTACTATACCCGTCTTATGTGTCAACAAAATAAAAAAATAATTATGAACTTTATTATATTGTTAATATGACATCAATTATATTAACACGAAGATAGTATGTAAATTATTTTGTAATAAATTTATTAATAATTAAAAATATTATTCAAATTAAAAAGAAAAAAGAAAGAAGAAGTAACCTTTCTTTGAAAGAGTTTGGTTAGCATAATGTCAATTATCTAATTAATTAGTCTTTCTTCTCGTGTGGAAGATTTAAGCATTTTCATTTGGACACAAAGGTATGAGCCTTTCATAATTTAATTTTTATTTTTCTTGATAGAATGTAAAATAAAAAATAAAAATTTGTGAGATTAGGACTGAAAAACACGAAGAGATCACGATGATGCTTATGCATTTCCATGCGTAAACTACTATTTTATGCAGTTTTTATTTTGTTTTATTTTATATATAGTGAAAGTTTTATATAAACCTCTTGCATGCTTATATATATAAAGAACTCAATCAAACAAATCTCCTTAATTTTTTGACAACCTGATATAATATGAAAAATGAAATGCTAGATGCATGCTCAACTCACATTCTAACCACTCAAGAAAACAAACTCACATTCTAACCATGACAAACCTGTCCACTATCACGATGATCGCAATCAATGGAATCAGGCTTGTATCAACTCTCATTGGCAGTGTGCGAATCATGAAATAAGATCCCATAATCCCATTAGAGATATCATCAAAAGCCATATAGGGATTGATCTGTACATGTTGTACATTTGTACCATACAAGTGCAAACATTTGCACCATGCATATGTGTCTTCTTTAGCTCATGTTTGATATATGAGCAATCCTTATTGACTTGAATAAAAACCCAATATTGCCCATCACAAAAACACCATTCTCTTTGAGTTCTTAATTTCTCAGTGCAATAGAGGTGTATTTTGTCAATTTGTGTTCGTAAATCAAGAGGGGGCACCACAATTCTCAACATGGGCAGCTAATTAACTGCCTTGACTCTTTGTCTCTGAAAACTGAATCCAAAAAATTTCACATTTCATGGCTTTTTAGATAGGATCATATTTGAATTGAGGAAAAGTGACAAAAAAAAGTTAATTTTATCCAAAGAGAAGCCACTTTCTGGTACCTGTAACGTTAGGAGTACTGAGAATCTGGAAGGCAGTGCCAACTCTAGCTCTGTCTCTCTCTCTCTCACTATTTCTTTCAGTGAAAATAGCGAAAATGCCAAGTATCTCCTCCTTCATTTAAGGCATTCCCTTCCATGTGTTGCTTTATGTTGCACAAGCCAATACATGTCATGCAAGTCACCCATGCATGACCCATCAGTTTCTTGATACCGGCCTCTATGGCTCTATGCTCTATAGCATAGGCTTATGAGTGATGTTAAGACTTGAAAAAGACACAATACTTTTTATAATTATTGACATATTTTTATTTAATTAAAATAACATCAATTTTATCTAAGTTTAACATCAACTTTATTATACGTTAATTATACGTAATTATTTAAACTAAGTTCACAGTTAACATTACTTTTATTACGCATGCAACAAGTTACTTCAAAGATGGTAAAAAAATATGAGGCTTATATGAGACACACCCTCACCAAACAACCGCCATCTAAGTTTCTTACCCCTACGGGAATATAAATATATAGCATTCTATGTACGTATGTCTCTCTTCAACTTGTCTCTGAAAATAAACTTTTTCTTCAGCTCTCTCTCTCATTCTTCTTCAGCTATGGCCATGGTTTCTGCAGATACTGCTCGAACAATCCTTGGTGTTCTAGGTGAGTTTTAGTTTAGTTTGATTTCTAAGAAAAAGATATCATGTTTTAGCTTTCTTTTTTCCCCCATCAAAGTTTTTGAGTACTTTAAGCTTGGTTGAGTATTACTATTTAGAACTCATTTCCCATTTCTTGTTCAAGCTGCAGCTAGCTTGATCTGAAACTGATCATGTGGTTTCTATTGCTTGTTTTCAGGAAACATTATCTCACTCTGTGTGTTCCTATCCCCAGTGTAAGCTAACCTCGATCATATCTACTGGTACTAGTAGCGTTGATTTGATTTTGGTACTCCCTATATTTTTCAACATGACAAAAACTTTTGGAGAAAAAGGAAATAGAAGACGAAAAAAGAAAACTTCTCCCACCACTATCACTTTTTAATCGACATCTTCTTAATTTTTTTTTCCGCTAATAATAATGGTCTGTTTAGATTGAGGAGAAAGAAGAGAGAGTAGAGTAAAATATAGTAGATTTGGTCTAATATTAACCTATTTTCAATTAACTCTACTCTGCTCCTGTCCACTTCTCTTATTTCTTCCCTTAATCCAAACAGACCTTAAGTAATAGAGAGAATAGATGAAATAGCATTACCTTTGTTTTATGATTAAGATTTTATTTCTTAGATTTAAGTATGTACAATGTCATGATATTTAAATTCTTTTTTTTTTATGAGAATGATATTTAAAATTTTAGTTGATACTATTATATTAAGTACACCTTTAAATTTTTAATATTTTATTTGAATTATAGAACATATCCATTTCAAATATATGAGAATTATTTTCAAAATTAGAGTGTGAGTTACAATATTCTTGAAGACATTAATTATTGTATTATTTTCTTCCTCTCTCTTTTCAATGAATCCAACTGGAACATTTTTTATTTATTTATTAAGAATAATTTGATTTGGATATAAAGATTGAAGGGCATTTGGCTCCACTAGTAGTTAAAAATAATTAAAAGGGTTACCTTTTTCTCGATAAATAAATTAAAAAAAGGGTTACCTAATTGGGAAAATTCATTAGTATCATTACTAATAACCAAACTAAAATTTATTTATTTATTTTTTTTTTTTTGAATGACATTTTATCCAGGCCAACTTTTATTCAAATATGGAAGAAAAAGGCAGTGGAGCAGTACTCACCAGTACCATATCTTGCAACCCTAGTGAACTGCATGATGTGGGCCTTGTATGGGCTGCCCATTGTGCACCCTAATAGCTTACTAGTCTTGACCATTAATGGGGCAGGCACTGGTATCGAGATAGTGTACTTAATCATCTTCTTAATCTACACTGCTGAGAGGCAAAAGAGGCACAGAGTTTTGATTGTGCTGCTTATTGAAGCCATATTCATTACCGTTCTCACAGTTTTAGTTCTAACTGTATCCGGTTCTTTCAAGGAGCGGAGTATGATTGTCGGCATCATGTGCATTATGTTCAACATCATGATGTATGCTTCACCACTGGCTGTTATGGTTAGTCTCTAGTCTCTACAACTATTACCATGAAAATTTATATATATATATACATACATGGTGTTAATTTTGGTATTTTTTTTTTTTTATCCCCAATTTGATCTCATTAAATTTACAAATTAACTTGTACATATTTTGCAATCCAATTTAGAGGAATATCCTCCAACGCTTTATGTGTGGGGACTTAAAAAATCATTTATGTATATTATTTAAATAAGTTACATTACTATTAAATATATCATGTGATTAAAAATATACGTAGATAGTTTTATCAATTCATCACGTTCTGATTTGAAATATTTTTCTTCCAAACTAGTTTGGAGGTAAACTTTTTTCAACATATATAACATGTTAGACTTTGCAATATTTGACTATTTGTAAGTAAACTTAGTATACTTGATCAGTTAAAAAAGAGTTTTGTGGTTTAGTACCGTTACCCAATTTGTTAATAAAAAAGAACTAATATTTGAATCTTCATCTCTTAGTTGTAAAAATAAAAAGAAACTAAGCTTATCATTTATTCTTCTTCTTCTATTTATTATTATTTTTTTAATGAATTTATCTCTGTAACTTATTTAGCTAAGCGTGATTTTTTCTTTTTCTTTTTTTTGGTGCAGAAATTGGTTTTTGCCACAAAAAGTGTGGAGTATATGCCCTTTTTCCTCTCCCTTGCTTGCTTTGCCAATGGTGTTATCTGGCTTGCTTATGGTCTTATCCGATTTGACCCCTTTATTGTTGTAATTCACATATTCCTCTCTCTCTCTCTCTCTCTCTCAAATTTAACCATATCATTACATACATGAAAAATAATGATTTCCATATGAAATTCAATTTCATATATAATTTATATTAAATATAACCATTTTTATTTTTAAAGTGTATCTAATGTCATTATTTAAAGTTTTAAATGACATGACACAATGCATGCATACCTTTAATTACAATAAACAAAATCTTAATCATCATACGTACTCTCTTCATTTCATTTGAAATATTGGTCTCATATAAACGGGACTGTGGGTTTGTCTCAGGTACCAAATGGGATAGGAACATTGTTTGGTCTGGCCCAGCTGATTCTCTATGCCTTATTCTACAAATCAACGAAAAGACAGATTGCAGGAAGGAAAAGCAAAGGAGAGGTGGACTTGTCTGGGGTGATGGTGGTAGATGGAGAGGACTCTAGGAAGGTAGGCAGTGCACCTCAGAATGGTCGTCCATGAGATATTCTCCCATCTCCAACCATTGTTGGATTGGATGAAATGACCCCAGAAATATAAGCCTAGCTATTCCCATAATAATATCAAACTAAAAAAAAAAAAAAAAATTTAGTTTTATTTCTATGTTCAGTGTTCACTATCATGTAGTTCACATGTTACAATGAGTGGCATGTCAACCAACTATCATACTTCCTTACAAGCTAATCTTATTTTGTTATTTTCCCTTTGATTTTTTTAATTTTTTTTCCCTTTTTTTTGAGCAATTAATATTTAAGGTTTGGGGGATATTAGTTTTATGATTTCAGATCTTACCCTACTTTCAAGCACATACAGTTTTAGATGCTTTGAGTTTTGACTTGAATGTTAATTTTACAAGTTCCAATGCGAAGAATCTCTACATACGTTGAGGTGGTTTCATGGCAGAATAGTCATTGGAGGAAAACTTTGTACATATTATGAGGGTTCCTACTTCCTAGTTGTGACTATCAGTACATATATGAAAAGAAATGATATTCAGCCACTAGCACAATTTTCCACTTCTTTAATTTGATGGAAAATTTCTTACAACTTTAGCATACTCAAAACCAATATCTACAACTAACCCAGCATCCTATCACTACAAGAATGGGGCTTTAAACTTGACTAATATGTACAATCTAATCCTCACTCCTCAATCCCCAGAGCTCTCCCAGGAGCTACCTAGATTGGGCATTACATCTTGAACCGAAAGCCTGATCATATTGCTGCCTGCTGATCTTGAAATATCCATGCACTCCTGCAGGTCAGCATCACAGGCTATCAATATCCACTCATGATCATCATCCAGATACTTGATTTCAAATGTACCCACCTCCAATTTCAACCTTTTCGCCACTTCTTCTTTTAATTCCAACATACTGGAATTCAAAGAGATCCGAAACCTAATAATATCATCTCCATATGTTGCCTTTATTATCACACTCTTCATCTCATTTCTAGCTGTAACATGAGGCATTTTGTGAACAAGAGAAGGAATAGGTTGGTTGGAAGCCATACTGGGACATGGAGGGTTTGTCGAACAAAATTCTGGGACCTGCTCATCCACCATAGCATCTGCTACTGAAGGACACAAATTTCTCAAGTCTTTTGAACTTCCAGAATCCTCAATCAGAATTCCTCCAAATAATTCTTGAGGTTCTGTCATCAAAAAAGCATCAGGTATTGAGTTCGTAGGTGATATATTTGGCACTGCTGAGAGTTGATATGGCGATTCAGGAGAGCCCTCCACATTAACACATTGCTCATTGATGGCAGAAACATATGGATGCCCCACCAGTGTGCTTTCATTTGGGGGACTACCCTGGCATGAACCATGGGAATTGGGAGTCCCAGCACTCTCTTCACATGAACGGCTCCTCGTTTTGGAACTGTTTGAGCTTTTACCATGCTCTGGTGGAGACCTACTTTGATCATGAATAACTTTCTGTGGACTCAACATTCTTCCTCTAAGCAATTGATCACCAATTGCTGCTTGTTCATCAAGCATTTTACAAGTGGATGATCCATTCTTTTCCTGAGGTTCAGAGACTTTAAAGCTTGGTGATGTTTGTTTGTTGGACCTGTTCAAACCGGAAGGATGAGAGCCAACAGATACAGGTATTTGACTTGTGGTGAGAGAACCTAAACCGAATGTTCCTTCAGCACATTGAACAGAATCTATTACACGCTGTAGCTTAGATAGGGAACGGTTGACCTTGTTGATCTTGCGAGATGGCCATCGGGAGATTCCATGCTGCCTACAAATGCGCTTCATTGTAGTCGGGCAAACTGCAAAGCAAGAATATTTCTAAGAACAATACATTTTAATTGCTATTACAGACATATAATCCAATTTTTATGCATAACAAAATCAGCATCACCTGAATCATATAAGAAAAATTGCAAGCAACAATTTTTTAGTGTAGAAGTATACATACCACCAAGGCTCTTTGCAGCTTCTTTAAGACTCCCAGAAAAATATTGTTGGAGAACCTCTAGACTAATTGATTTCTCAGATTTTCTGCGTCTCCTCTCTGAAATCTTTTTCATGTCTTCATTCTCTAAAGAAGAAAATTGATCAAGTCTTCCACCCGCATTGCTAGCAACAATCCCTTTATTATTTGTGTCATTTAAGTGAACCACTAACTGCTGTTTCGACGAATCTAGCTGCACCATATCTTCCACAATGTGCAAGCCGTCAGGACCAGGTGGTGATTTCATAGATTGGGTTATTCGTACAGATTCAAGTCTTGAATCCACTATCCCATCTGTAGAAACTTGAATAATTTCAACAGATACTTCCCCTTCAAGTTCAATACCAGAAGCAATCTTAAGACTCTGGAAATGCTGCTTCATCATTTCCAATAGGGACCCCAATAAAATCTGTTGTTCATACAAGTCTGTGATGCTAGGGGGCAGAAAAAATTCTAGAATGTAATCATCATCTCCAGTATGAGTGCTCCGTAAGCAGATTGCAAAACAGCTGGTTAACCCAAACATACGTGCATAGTGTACTAAGGGGTACTCAGTTTTGCAGAATTGGGTAATGTTTTCGCAGAAGCATGAGTTATGGGATAAAAATGCTCTCCCAGCAACCCCCTGGCCCTTTTGTAAGTGATGCTCAATGCAGGCCTCCCGGAAACCACACATGTGAGGGTCTACAACATAGACTGCCACATCAGTTGTAGACATGCAGACTTGTCCCATGCAACTACCATCTAAGCTAGCACAGCTCTTCTTCAGAGCACCACCATGGGCCAGAACACTGCGATTCTCACATGGAACCCAGGTCTGAGCCAAAGGCAATTTGTGTGCTTCACACACTACTGCCAATATCTCCAAAATTTCAGCTAGTGCATTCTGGCGACCTTCATTGTAAATCTGGTTTAAAAGGATTGCCAAACATATATATATATATATATATATATATATATATCAGTGAGAAAAGGAAACAGAATGAAATAAGAACACCGTATTTCATTTTTTTTGTTCTCCAAAATATACAAAATTTGACATGCATGATAGTTGCAGATCACCTGTGTGTTTGGATGATCCAATATCTCAGAACTTCTCAGATTAACTGCCTGCAGAAGAATTGAAATTATGTGACTGATGAATCTTGAAACGTTTGAAGTTCCAATATTTTGCAAGGTGAACAGTCTCATAGGCAAAACAAAATTTTCCAAAAGAATCTCATATACAGTAGAATCATCATCTAGCAATCACAAAGAAGAAAATAGTATGAAATCTAGCATGAACAAGAAGGGGAAAAGAGACCCAACCTCTAGTGCTTTGCACACTTTATCAACCTCAGGTGCATAGTTGATCTTTGATGAGTTCATGATGAGCTCAACTACACCAACACAGGACTGGCCAGAAGGCTCAAACACAGGCAATGCCAAGCTTCCCTGAACATTAAAGCACTGGGCATGAACACGACGTGGATACTCTTTGCAGGAGTAATACTGCACATTTGGAGTCCATTCCGGAAACTTTTGCCGGAACACACGGCCAGGAAGCCCAAGCGCTCCGTCTTCACTGACAGCAAATTTATACATTACAGAGGCCGCCCTAAACTGATGAAGTCCATTGCCAAGTGTACCAATAAGAAAAGGTTGCCCTGAAGTTGTGAGCACATACCGACTCCCATCCTTTACAGGTGCCCAAATCTGAGCTAGAACATTTTGTTCTGTCATATCTTTGAAGTGCCGAAGAGCTTGCATCATCCTCTCCTTGAATACAAAATACCCATCTGGGTTATCCAGGGGCAACTGTCCTACAAGTGGAGATGGAAACCTCATGATATCATCTTTCTCCATTGGCTTTTCAGTCTCTAAATAGGGAGTACCTTCAATCAATAAAACTTCAAAGTCAGAACTCACATGAGTAAACCTCTTTAATTTACACAGAAACTGCAAAACAATTGAGTTTTCTTCAATATGCAAGTTACCAACCCATCCAGTAGTTTCATTTGATTTTCCTTCTATTGGTAAATTATCAACGCACCAAGTGAATCTTGAATCCATGACCTCACCCTCCACCCCATTCTTTCTGAAGCAAGAAAGTGCTATCTGAGCTAGAACTTATTATCAACTATTGTATTTTTATAACTGAACAATACAAACCAATTTAATCCAATCTATTCAAAACAATTGCAGAGGATTACAAAGTCTCTGAGTTAAATCCCCCGGGTAGCCGAGCAGATCATCAAACATCATACAATTCACTAATTCAGATTAATATACAATTTGTTCAAAAAATAACTTTTCCACATATTCAACAAATACCCAAATCTGAAAATTGAAGTTAAAGTAACACTAACACACAACCACACACAAAGAACGAAACTTTTACACACCCAAATCTGAAAATTGAAGCTAAAACTAAAAAACAAGCAACACCCACATCATAACTTTTCAAGCACAACATCTCCCGTTATAAATAACCAAACAAAAAGGTAAAATCAGAAACTCACAGGAGAGCTCCAGGGGAGCTGAGCTGGGTTGCGCTAAGCCTTCGTTTTCATCAGCCAAAGCCCAGAAAGAAGAGTAGTTATGGTCAGAGTTCGAGATTAAGAGCGGTGACATGGGCTGGAGCTGGTCGTTAGTGTTACCGTTAATGTCGTTGAAGAAGGAGATTTGATCCAACGGCCAGGAACCAATATCAAGATCTTCGAAGTCCATGAACGGTTCTATGTTTTGGTGATCCGTTGACTTTTGAGTAGTTGAGAAGGCCGAGTTCTTCTCTTCCTCCGGTTCGGCCATTTTAGTTTCCTTTACTCTCCAACTGTTACTGTCGTCGGTGTTTTTGTATATGTATACGTATTTGTATTTGCGTTTGTGTTTTGTTTGTACTTTGTGTCTTTATTAAAAGCTCGGATTGTTTTTCGGAAATGACACACTGTTGAGAAAGTTGCTGAACGTTAGAAAGAGACTGGTTGCTTATGTTATGATGGTAATCCGCATAGAATGTGTAAGAATGTTTCTCAAAAAACAAAAGAATGTGTAAGAATATCCACTTACGGTAAGGTTACTGATTTGGTTGACTTTCTTTGGGTGAGAAAACTGATGGTGTATAAATGTTAGTCAGGACTAATGAAATTTATTTCTAAAAATGTTAAATGTTGGCTAGTACTTATGAAATTTATTTCTAAAAATGTTGTATACGTACCATTATTATTTTTGTGTGTGGAGCAGGGGCGGAGGCAGCATGAGGCGGGGGGGCAACTCTGTAAAAATGCCTTAAAAGATAATGTATTGGTTAAAAAGTTTGACACTTTGACCCCTCTATTAAAATAAAAAAAGTAGCCCCACTCCCACCTTAAAGAAACATACCAAAGTCCGAACCTTATATTATTTTTTTTCTTAGTTTTTATATTGTATACACGTTTATTTTTTTTTACCTATATCACTATTCACAGCACTTGCCTTTCTTGCTTATCTCATAAATAGCTTATTCCATAAATGAATGATGAAATGCCGTTATTTCTTAACTTTTTTACAATTTTAAAATCTAAATTTTTGTTATAAACTTAAATTTTAAATATTTAGAAGAATAGAGAAATAAATGTTGAATTTTACATAGTTTAAGAAGCATTCAGACAGTAAGACATATACACAACTTTACAAGTATTTGTTATATGTAGGGACTGAGTTTGAACACTTCTACTGTTGAGTGAGTGAACTTAAACCCAGCTAGCCCAATACAATGAATTTGTAGAGAGCGGGTTCAAGAACTAGGCCCTAGCACGCGGACAACGCCTAATGTGGTATTCGCCACCATCGAGCGTAGATGAACCGAAATTATCTTAGAAAGTCTGTCCTCAGCTCGGTCCGAGGAACTTGGTGATAGTATTTATCCCTTGAGGATGGTTCCCCCCCCCCTCCCTTTTGATCTGTTTCTTCCCATTATATAGTCCTCCTCTAACGATCCCTTTCCTCCTCTTGTTGATCATCCATGCCTCTCTCTGACAACCCGTCCCATCAGCCACCTTACCAAACCCCCTGTGAGTTGCAGCAACCGAGGCAGCACTGCTCAGAGGTCATTTCTCCATTAATGCTGCCGGAACATTAGTCGTGCACATTTAATGTGGAGGTGACAGTTCATCCTGGTCTTGCTCCTCGGCTATGCTTCCATGGCTGACATGTTGTACTTGTTCTTTCTCCTTAGATGCCTTGGAAGGCTGCCTTTGGTGGCCCGTTACTTCCTCCTCCCATGGTCTTGGTTGGCCGAGGACAGGGTTGTCCTCAGAAAGGTTCCTAGGAAATTTGGACTTTCACACTTTGTCCTCGAGCGTTTCCTCCTCCTCGGCATGGGCCTTGGGCTTGGTATAAAGTAGGCCGGGGTTACCAAATTTTCTGACCCCACAATAGCCCCTCAAAATCCTGCTATCCGACTCCTCGGACGGGGAGGAGGATTTTGATGTCCTCGGGCCTATACCATGGCTTGTCTAGTCTGGTTTCAAGTCAGCGCTTAGAGTCTTTTCACCTGTCTAATGCACGTTTCTGGTGCTTCAATATGCGGTACGCACCCATATTAAATTTTGGCGACTCCATACTCCCTACGTTCAACGGTGTGACGGTAATCCAACGGCGGGGATCTTTCGCCATTATGGGTTGGAAGCCTTGCACAGTTGTCTTTGGTGAGGGGGTAAATACCCATTTGAACCGGTTGGCCTCTTCACTTTTGCATTCAAGAGTTCTTATGCACACACCCCGAATCCGGTCAAGTCTCCAACCCAACTCACATATCTTCACAGCCTAAAAAGCCTGTTCTGAGCGCATTCCCTCATTTCTGTAAGTTTTCTTCTTACCCTATCTTGTGCTTTTCCCTTTTTGATTTTCTTCTTCTTTTATTCCTCTCTTCTTTTCGCTCTTCCCTGAGCCTTTTAGCCGTTCTTCAGGATGGGTAGATTTAAGAAGTTTGCTTAGTCTGAGGAGGTGATGGAGGAATTCATCGCCACTTATAGGATACCCAGTAACGTGGGTCTGAGGTACTACGAGGAGGGGGATTGGCATATCAGGAGGGAGGTTGGTGAGGTAGTGATTCCTATAATCGCCTTCCTTGAAGGTGGTATAAGGATCCTTATGGAGCCAGTGATGAGGGGCTACCTTAGGCACTTCCGATTAGCCCCTACCCAGTGCGCCACTAATGTGGTTAGGATCCTGGGTTGCGTGGATGCCTTGAACGAGAATATGGGGTTGGGGTTAACCCATCATGACGTGAATTGGTGCTATAACCTCCAGCACCTAACGGGTAAGTCCTACTACATGAAGACGAGGGATGATAGAGTTAGACTCATCCAGTGTCTCTCCGAGTTTAGCAAGGGGTTGAACAAGGATTTTCTCATCTTGTCGGGGGAGTGGCACGACTGCCTTCACTGCCCGACAGTAAAGGGGGAGCCAGGTAGGGTACTCAGAATATGGGAAGGTTAATCTGTTATGTTTTCACAGTTTGCATTGCTTGGTTGTTAACAAGAACTAGCTTTTTCTTTTCTAGATCCACACGCCTTTGAATGGCACTTCCATTTGGTCAACAAGGAAGACTTGGAAACTGTACTTAGGGCAGAGGTCTTTATGAACGAGGCTAACGACCAGGTTAGAGTTGCTCACAAGATTCTCGGGTACAAACCGATCTAAAAGTCTTTCTCTGCTCCTAGATACGCGATCAGAGCCAAGGACCCTAGGCTTTGCCAAATCACTGTGGTGGAGCACGGGTTCTCATTTTCTGAAAGATCTTCCATCCCAAAAGGCGTCCCGTTGGCAAGCTCTTCCTCGTCCTACCAAGCTGTGAAGGCAGAGGGAGGAAGTTTGGAAAAAGGGGAAGAAGTAGCTGATCTGGGTCCATCCAAGGACGAATTTGGTACATTTGACCAAGTCCATTTATCCGAGGATCCCGCTGGTGACTTGAGTGATCCCCATTTATCTGAAGCAGACCTTCTGTCACCAAGGACTGGTACTCAGGCCGAGATGGGTTTCAAGAGACAACCTCAAACCAGCCTGTTCGACCTACTTGAGGGCCAGCCGAGGAAGTCATAATCCAAGCTTCCTCCTCCCTCACCTAAGTCTTTGCCTGCGCAGACTAAGTCGTCTTCCACTCTGCTGACCTCGGACCGTTGGCAAGAGTCCACCAATCCGAAGAGGAAGAGGCCTTCCAAAGGCAAAGACCCAGTGGATGAGGGGAGATCTCGTTCCTCCCAAGAGGAAGATGAAGCCCGCCAACCTTTCAAGCAGCTGAGGATCAGTGGTCAAGACAAGGGAAAAGAGGTCACTCAGTAGTCCGAGCCCCAGCTTGGCTGCCTGCCGCCATGCTTCATGGGAAGCCTTTGATGGATGACGCCACCCTTAGGGACTTTCGAGGGGGAGAGAGCGCTCGCTTGGCCGACGCCCTAGAGAGATCCCTGCTTCTCTCTACTGACATGGCCGAGCTAAGGGGGCTTGAGGAGGCAGGAAGCTGCCTTTAACCTCAAGAGGTACCTGGGTATGGTAAGATTTCTGATACTTATGCCTTTGTTGAATTTTATTTTTTAGTTCCTAACTTACGGTGTACTTATTTTGATTGGCAGACTGTCCATGCCACTTTTAGGCGAAAGAGGAGGCCAACAACCAGGGTAGAGCCCTGGATCAGGAGCGTAACAAGTACTTGGATGCCGCGAATACCCTTAAGAAATTTGAGGCTGATCTCAAGAAGGCAAGGGAGGATCTGAAGGAGATGACGAGGGCCAGAGATAGCGTGGCATCCGACCTAGCTAGCGCTAAAAAACAGGCCGAGGACTAGACAAGGCGCCTGCGGGAGGTTGAGGGTCAGCTACAGATTGCCAAAGAGTATATCGCCGACTTGAAGAAGAAACTGGCTGAGTCAGAGGGAGCCAGAGGTGTTGCCGAGTACGCCAGGGACGAGGCCTTGAGGGCTAAAGTAGAGGCTGAGTTTGCGAGGATAAAGGCTGAGAGCTCCAAAGAGCAAGCAGAGGAAGAGGCCTTTGCTGAGGGAGTGGCTAAGACCGAGGCTAGTCTCAAGGCTCAAGTACCCGAGGTATGCAGACGCTACTGCTCCTAGACTTGGAATGAGGCCCTCAACCAGCTAGGGTTAAGGTCTCGTCTGAGCTTAGGAGGGCTGAGAGGGTGTATTATCCCCCCACCATTCGTGAGGTTGCCTTCGCTGACCCCGAAGCTGGCACCGCCTCTAAAGCGACGGACGAAGGCCAGGCCAGCATTGCCAACGATCCAATGTCAACTCATAAGCCTGCTGAGGAGACTGGGCACCAAAGGACATTAGGAAAAGAGGAAATCAGTAACCTAGCAGCACCCCAGGAAGTGGTGAAGCCTTCTGCTAACTCCCAAGCTCACCCTGCTGACTCCCAGGCTCAACCCATCTAGAAGGAGTCCTCCGAAATTGCTCATCCGAGCCAGGATCTCGAGGCATCAGATGAAGCTTCTCGGTAGACCCCTAAGGACAAGCTGCCTATCAAGTTGAAGAAATAGGTCATCTTGTCGAGCTATCTTATTTCGTCGACCGGGTCCATTATGGTCTCTTTTTCTTTTCGTTCCATTTTTTTTGTCTTGGTGATACTGTGATGAAACTGTTTTTTTTTTTTTTTTTGGGTGTAATATATCCAATTGTCTGTGTTTATTTCTTCGAATGACGCGTCCCTCTATTTATTTTGCTTTAATGCTTTGCTCAATAATCGCTTGATCCTAGCAGTGTGCCAGTAGTACTTGGATAATTGAAAACAATGGACCCGCGATACAAATTTTGCCTCAGGCTTTAACCGAAAACTAAACTGTCTCAGCAATGCAACTTGTTTCCCCTTTGGATGAGTCACAAAGGATTCTGGTCCACGATGCATACGTTATACAATCATACGTCCTTCGTAAGCTTTTCGAGCCTAAGAGAGAATTTTAGCACTTAAAGTGCTTTAAGCGATGCTCATGGGCTCGCTTTCGTTTTGCATCTTTATCGAAGTAGGCGGGGGCAAGTGATTCGAGACACTAGACTCCCCCCGGCTGCGTTCGCAACTTAGTTGAATGCTCTCACTTCGTTTTGTTGAAAGTAGCTAGTTTAGCATTTAATCTTGTGAAGTAACTAGTTTCCCCGTAGGTTTGAGTCTAAGGACCATGCAAGACCTTGGTTTTGTCTAGCACTTAGTCTTGTGAATTCACTAGTTTCCCCATAGGTTTGAGTCTGAGGACCATGCAAGACCTTGGTTCTGTCTAGTACTTAGTCTTATGAAGTAACTAGTTTCCCCATAGGTTTGAGTCCGATGACCATGCAAGACCTTGGTTCTGTCTAGTACTTAGTCTTGTGAAGTAACTAGTTTCCCCATAGGTTTAAGTCTGAGAACTATGCAAGACCTTGGTTCTGTCTAGCACTTAGACTTTTCTTGAAGTGACTAGTTTCCCCATAGGTTTGAGTCCTTGGACCATACAAGACCTTAGTTTTGTCTAGTACTTCATTATCACTGTTCGGAGTGAAGGAATTTGTCCTTAATGTTGGGATATTTGCCTCTAGAGTGATAACAGCCTTGGCTTTGCCTTGCTGAGGAGAGGCTCTTTCTCCTTTACATGCAATTAGCCCAACATTGACCTGGACGAGTTCGGCTTGCCCTTTCGCCCTTACGTGCGATAGTAGCCCCATTGCGCCAGCCTTTCGCCGCTTCTGATTACGAGGCGTCTTTTGGCTATTTAAGTTGTGTGCCTGACGTTTCAGTGCGCAAGGCACGCCCTCATTAATATCTTCATGGGTTAATGTAGATCCAGCGGTTAGTGGCCTTTTTGAAAATTGGTCAGGATTAATGTCGCTGGTAATTCTTCCTTCGAATTCCGTGCGGATTAATTCCCACCAACCCTCGCCTTCTATATAAGGCCCTCCAAGGGGAATCGTCATTCTACATTTTACGAGTCTGTGAGTTCAACAGGAGCTCTAAGCTCCTAATCCTCTAGGTATTTCCAAGAATTTTGCCAGGATCGCGATCAAGGCTTAGGGGAATGGGATGGCCCTGGATGAGGGCAAAGGCAAGGAAGCCAAGCCCCTTTTAGGAACCAGAGATGCCGCCTAGACCCTGGACGATGCAGTTGAGGCAAAGGGGGCGAGGGTCAAAGGTGTCCCTACCTTTCAACCAAGCAAGAAGGGAGGTCCTCCTTCTTTAATCGAGAGTTGTAGCAGTCGTAGATCGCGTCAAATTTTCAATGCCGCAAGGTTTGGGCGTCATCCTGATGGTAGTGCGTCTGGTAGTTAGGAGGGAGGTCCATGAGAAAAATAATATTTTTCTCCGGTACGCGTCCATGCCCGCCCTTCAAGCTGGTAGTGATTCGCGCCCAGCTTACCCGCTGATGGAGGTTTACAAGATTATGTTACAATCGGTGCCCGAGTGTTACCGCCTCCAATGCTTAATTATCATGAGGCTGGGGGAGCATCAAGGGAACGTCCTCGGATGGGGCCGTCAAGCGTTTCCACTCCTTCTCCTCTCTCATCGCCGATACCATCCATACGGGCTCGGGGGTTGTTGGTAGCCTTAAAACAAGCCTGCCTCAGCCTCCCTTTCCTACGGTTAGCTTTAAAACAAGCCTGTCTAAGCCTTCGTTTGTACATTTAGCTTTAGAACAAGCCTGTCTAAGCCATTGTTTGTATTTTTAGCTTTAAAACAAGTTTGTCTAACCCTTCGGGCGTATGATGTACTTTTCCTTCATTTAATAAAAAGGTTGTACTGTTTACTTGCTTCATTCTCCGATTCTTTCATTTTTCTGCAACAACTGTTTCTTGAGTGGGTGCGTTGTTTTCTCTTTTTTTTTAACAGGACTCGGAATCGGTGTCAACGGCGGCGATGAAAAATTTGCCTAACTTTGTGCAAGCCAGCAACGTAGTAATAATTGACCATTGCGCTTGCTAATGCACTAGTTCTTTCCCACAGACGATGCCAATTGTAGGGACTGAGTTTGATTACTTCTACTGTTGAGTGAGTGAACTCAAGTCCAGCTAACCCAATACAATTAATTTGTAGAGAACGGGTTCAAGAACTAGATCCTAGCACGCGGATAATGCCCAATGTGGTATTCGCCACCAGCGAGCGTAGATGAACCGAAATTATCTTAGAAAGTCTGTTCTCGGCTCGGTTCGAGGAACTTTGTGGTAGTATTTATCCCATGAGAATGGTTCCCCCCCCCCCCCTTTTGATCTGTTTTTTCCCATTATATAGTCCTCCTCCAACAATCCCTTTCCTCCACTTGTTGATCATCCATACCTCTCTCTGACAACCCGTTCCATCAGCCACCTTACCAAACTCCCTGTGAGTTGCAGCAACCGATGCAGCACTGCTCAGGAGTCATTTCTCCATTAATGCTGCCGGAACATTTGTCGTGCACATTTAATGTGAAGGTGACAGTTCATCCTGGTCTTGCTCCTCGGCTATGCTTCCATGGCTGACATGTTGTACTTGTTATTTCTCCTTAGATGCCCTGGAAGGCTGCCTTTGGGGCCCATTACTTCCTCCTCCCATGGTCTTGGTTGGCCGAGGATAGGGTTGTCCTCAGCAAGGTTCCTGGGCAATTTGGACTTTCACACTTCGTCCTCAGGCGTTTCCTCCTCCTCGGCATGGGCCTTAGGCTTGGTATAAAGTGGTCCAGGGTTACCAAATTCTCTGACCCCACATTATATTTTTAATATTTTTAGATTTCATAAAATAAAATAAAAAACTTATAGATGATTTTTTTTTTCTTCATTTATTTTAAGGAATCAAATTAGATGTCTAAACTTTATATATTTATTCGTCTAAAAAAAGAATTTAAGGATTTACATTAATCTCTTCTTTCAACTGTTAGTAACTATGAATTGGTTATTTTTATTTCTTTCTTTTAACAATAAGAAAAATATACTTGTAATTACAATTGTTTATTTACAATTTATTTTGTTACTATTATGGATTAATATATTTAAATTATTTTTCTTTTAATACTATCTTTTAATCTTGCCCCCCCTAGACTCAAATCTTGGCTCCGCCACTAGTGTGGAGGGAATATATGTACCATTATTGATCCACTTATTTACATGTAATTTCACACTTTATCAAGGTGGCAATAGATGATTGGGTGTAAAAAAAATTTATATTAATTATGAACTTGAGGTGGGTTCTAATTAATTCAGTTGGTAGAGTTTGTTGGGATTTGGGTTAGAATCCCACCTACACCAAAATCAATTGATTTTTTGCTTGATAATTAAAAAAAAAAAAACAATTATCATGGATCTACATGTTCAAATCTTATTGTATTTATTAAAAATAAATAAATTTTAAACCCAAGTAAAAGTAATATTAAATTAATTACAATTTACCATCCAGAGAAAGTTCGTATGTAGAGCATAACTTGAGCCGAGTTCTAAGAGTGAATCTCTTTGGAAGCCCCAAATCATCTAAATTGTATGATTTATTACTTAAACAGGTTATGAAAAAGTATATGTCCATGGCATAATACGAGCTAAGCTCTAGGAGCAAGCTTGTAGTCCTTCCAAACATTGTCTTAAGGAAGTTTTGGTCATCTAAATTGTGGTAATGTGGCAAATTTCTTAGACTCATGTTGACATAGCTCTCTTAGATGATCTTCTTCTAAGAAATATGTATTGGAATAAAGTTACAAACATAATATTCACAACAAAGTCTAGGTAATAAGTTTTAAAAAATTAGGTAAAAAAGTTATATTAGTGATAGGCTCATATGAGAATCAATAACAACTGACCACATAAATTTTGTTGTGAAAATATTATACCCATAGCACTACTCTTTATTTTATTTATTTCTTATATTGGGAGATCAAGTTTAAGGCTATGTTCAAAGTTGTTCTAGTCTTCTAGACTTCTTGTTAGTGGATTAGATATCTTTAGTGCCACTGCTTTGACCAGACTTATTAGTGGTCTTCGTTCTTTGCATTCAATAGGAATGCTGGATATGGTATTGGCAGAAGGTGGATTCATTTTCATGCTTTTAAGCTCTATGTCTATATGCTTTGGATTGTCCTAGTCGCGGTTCGTTGTTTGTGGCTGAAACTCAATGGTGTGTGTGTGTATATGGACCGAATTATGACTTCTGAGCTAAGTTTTTCCAAGACCATTGTCTTACAGTTTGCCCCGTACCTTTCCAAATAGATTTTAATACCATCTGGAATAAAAATCCTCTATTCCTCACATAACAAGGAAAAACAAAATCCTATTTTTGAGTGTTCCAATTTATTCTCAATCAATCTTATCTGATCACGTATTCTTTTTCCCTTTCTTATAAAATAATTAGAGTTTAAAATGGAGAAAAAATATTAAACACTTGACAAACCATGATTGGTGAAGCATAGGTTGAACACTAAAGGTGGAATACTAAGAGCAAGATAGAGAATTTCTATTCATCCTGTTTGTCATGCTTTATTGGGCCTTTTTGGGATTCAATGTTTAGGAGTTCAACCATCCGGCTGTATAGAGTAGGAATTTTTTTTTTTTTTAATAAAATTCCTACTACTTTTTTTTTTTTTTTAAGTTATTCTTGTAACTTTTTGAACAAAATATCAAGTTTGGTTGACAGAAAGGTATAAGTTAGTAAATGCATCAGAACGTTATTTCTCTTCATCAATTTCCTTCAAAATAAATGCTAATTTTTAATCAACTCATGTTCACCTGGGAATTCAATAACCTCCTATTGCTTCTGAGAAGGGTCATTTCAGATCACAAAGAAAAAAATTTTGGAAACCAACCAATAATTTTACAATTACCTAACATGAGGTAAGTGATTTCTTAAGGCATTTCTTTAGACAAAGACTGTTTTTTCTCTTTTTGGATGGTAAATATTTCTCGCGACATTGTCTATGGTTCATACAATCACTACAATGTTTATTTATTTATTTTTGATAATTCAATAATTGCAACAGGTGAGGAAGAATTTAAACCCTAGATGTCTTAGAAATACTAAAAGGTACCAACTAATTGATAACAAGACTCTTCGCGTTTAATATGTAATACATAATTACATACATGCTTTCATCACCAAAAAAAAATATCACACAAGCGCCAACAAACATGAAATGATAAAAATATCCCATTCAAAGATGATGACTGCTCAAGATCAAGCTAAAAGTCGCCATATACTTATCTATTACAGATGACATGTCAAAATCATAGAAACCAGAATGTCTTATCATATAAAAGCGATCAATAGCACCGAATGGATCAAAAGGTCGACCGTATCCGTATGAACCAAAAAATGGGATTACTTCCACATGTACAAGAGATGTCCCTATTCAGAAAAATATGATTGAAACACCCATAGTGAAGCATCCTGCAGCTACCCAGGGGCTCAAACGTTCACCTGTTTTAAGAAGATAGCACAGGTCATCTACTGGACAATTAGACCATCTAATGCAGGCTAAAGAACAACATCTAATGTTAAAGGGTTGACCAGGTGTATCAGATACTCCGAACTTTTTTTTCTTTTTTTTTCATAGGCATCAGATACTCAGAACATTAGTAGCAAATTTGACATGTAGTATCTGAAAGATAGCAGACTACAAGAGTAGGCAGATATGGTGTTTGAAGGTTAGTCAGTATGTAGCTGGCTCAAAAATCATCAGCCAGGCATTTATAAAAATAGATCCATTTATTTGTGTCAAATGTTGATAGTTGATACTCAATCTAAAAGCATTGACCACTAGCTTTTTTGTCTATTCTTCAGCTCTTCTCCCAGGTTGTGGGGTTCTGCAGTTGGGACTATGGGTTTCTATCCTTATCATGGACAAGCCCTAATGCATGGAATGAATCAGCATTACTAAAAGACATATGTAGAGTAGCATTGCTAGAAGATCCAACCAATGTTTCAATGTCAGTCTATGCCTTATCCATGTATAGCAATAGCAAACATGCACGAAAAGAACTTGATAAACCTACCAATTCTAGCTGCCTTCCAAAAGAATCCCCGAAACCTGCCAGTAGAAGACACACTATAAGGGAAATTTTGATTTGTACATTACCAAATCTTATACACACAGGCACACATAAACAAAGTTCAATACAAATGTTATGAAGAGCATTTCTTTAGAAGATAAGAGAGATCAAATAAACACAACAGACACTACTAGAAATGAGTAATTCTTACGTTCTCCTGGAGTATAGAGATGGTGCTCCCTCCTCTTACATTCATGGTGGGGTCTACTCATTAAATTCATGTAGAGTCTACCATGAATGTAAGAGGAGAGAGCACCATTTCTCCATACTCTGGGAGTACCTAAGAATTTTTCACTAGAAACAATGTTAAAGAATAACTAACTGGGGAGAGAACCCT
Organism: Quercus ilex subsp. ballota; assembly: GCA_032727855.1. Lineage (NCBI taxonomy): Eukaryota > Viridiplantae > Streptophyta > Magnoliopsida > Fagales > Fagaceae > Quercus > Quercus ilex. Next base: position 33,308,723 of record CM064909.1, read on the forward strand.
CATACACTTGACTAGGATGGGAATAACAGGTTAGTAAAATACTTATCCGCAACACTTAAAGAGTCAAGTATTAGAATTCGTGACCTAGCATTTTCACAACATGCATACATGTGTCCACGCCTATTATCCACAAAAAACAAGCAGCCAAGCAGAATAACCATACATCTTATAAATGTCACTCTATACAATCTCAACAAAAAAGATAGCTGCCCAATCTCCAAACAATGCAAAATAAACTCAAAAATATTCCCAAAAAAAAAAAAAAAAAAAAAATCCTGTTTTAACCTAAAATACTATATCTCAGCATAAACAGTAAACTCGTGCTGATAAGGACTGTCTTTAAGCATTTCTTAGTACAATGCTCGAACTATACTAAGAATTGCTGCAGAAGGACGAAATTATACATACTAGTTACGATAGAACTGCTTTGAGAATGCCCCCAGAATCCCAATGAGCTCTACCTCAAACGACACATCATCCTCTAATAATGGGATGAACAGTGAGATCAAGAGACCATTTGGTTAGGCGATTTGGGAGCATAAAAGTGCGTTTTTAAAACCCAAAACGCTGTTTCGTAACAGCAACTCCTCGTAACTTTTTTACAAAGGCTCATTTTAAACTCAAAACGCCCATCCATGGATTTATGTAGTGGATGGTATTAGGAAAAATAAGACCATTGAACATCCATAGGAAAATCACAAATACTTAAAATGCTTGCAACATTACTGCTGAAACCAGACAATGTAGAAAAGAATTAGGCCACTCAAAAGTCAAAACCCATAAAATACTAATTATAATCAACAGATCAAAGCAAAATTTAATTGCACAATATAAATAAGTTGCCAATTTTGTTTATGCCCAACTAATAAAACGACGAAAAAATAAAGATAAAGCAACAACGAACCCGGTTTTCTGTTCAAGAAAGGTTGGGAACTGCATCTTCAGAAAAGTGCACGTGCAAATCACGAGCAGCACCACCGTCAAAAACGAATGGAAATTAAAAAGCGCTGACTGCACCCATCAACGGTTTAATTAAAATAAAAAAAAAATCAAAATCAACCCAGTAAAACCCATCTCTGATTTCAATCAAATGAGGAGGAGAAAGTTTCATTACCATATCTGGGGTCTCCTTGGATTATTATTTTTTTTTATAAGAAAAATCCAGATTTTTGAGTCTACGATAAAAGTGGAAATAGAGGATTAGAAAAGTAAATCAAAATAATAAATAGCGTATAATTTTGAAGAGAATAAGAATTGGATTGACTTGGGATGGGATGGGAGAGTGTTAAACTTACAGTTTCTGAGAGCTCCTTTTTTAATGAAGTAAGAAGAAAAAGAAAGAAAGAGTTTTGGGGGTTTTTTTTTTTCCCGTTTTCCTTAAGTTAAACGACTTCGTTTGGACAACAGTCAATTCCACACAAAAGTCAAAACAGCCTTCATGCAGCCAGTAGTAATCAATCATGGATCGGTTGGGTTGGAATTGTGGTATTTTTCTTGGGTTGATGAATTTTCAATCCAGCCCAATCCATATTACCTTCACAAGTTTAAAACCCAACTCATGAGGGTTTGGTTTGGTCATCGACAGAACTGTAAAACAAACTAAATTATATATTCAATTTTTTTTTTGTTAACAAGCCCAAGCTTGTTTGTTCATGAATTACTTTGATTTTTTTTTTCATATATGATAAATGCTACAACTACAAAATTTTCACAAATTAATACTTATAATTAAGAACTAAATTATAATTGAAATTATTATGTTTGAGTTAATTAGATATAATATTTTTGCTTATGAAATTATGAAAATGAGATTCACCAAATAATTTTTACTACAAAACTAACTTATTATATCATAAATAAATTTATAAATAATAATATAATTTATTTGTGAAATTTTTTATTGAGATAATTCAAGAGCAAGGATTTTGCAAACTAAGTTGCAGCAACTTTTGTAAAATGCACACATGTCAAGTAGATATTTGGTGAAAGATTCAATCTTGACCATGAAGTTTTCATTTAAATATAAGTCTGGACAAGTATCTATTTAAGGCATTGTCATGTGTGCATTTTTGCAAGAGTTGTTGCAACTTAGTTTGCAGCAAATCCTTTTCCATAAGTCAATATCAATTATATATGCATGTTTTTATAAATGTCTACATGTGAATATATAATGTTTTATATTCAGTGAATTAGGGTTCAGATCCTCCTCCCTCGTTGTTGTAATTGTAACTATTAAATTGTGTACGTGCAAATTAAATTTGAGCTTATTTATGGGAGTGAAATAAGTTATCTAATAGTACATTTATATGAGAAAGCTTGAAAAGATGCAAGCTTTGACATGACACTCAAACAAGAAATAAAGAAAGTGATGGTAGGACATGAAAAAGACGCACATTTAAACAAGAAGAAGAAACATATTATCAAAACAACACAGGATGTACGTGAAAAATCCTAGAGAATGGATAAAAAACCACGATTTAAGCAAGAAGATAACATTCTTGCTCGGCTCAGCTTGTATTATGTATGAAAAAGATATCAGTTTACAATGAAGTTGTCTTTCCTTCCTACCAACTCTCCACTTTCATCTCAAAATATATATTTGGGTTCTTGCCCTAATAGCAATGTTACATGTTCCTTTTATACTCTAAGGAATATGGCTAAATATAAGGATAGGTGTCAAGTCATCATATTCTCTTTTTTGGATCTCTTCACAGCTGTAATATTATATGCTAACTAAGAGATAAGAACTGCACCAACATGGCATTAGGACCCCTAGATAGGTAGTTTTGCCACTGCTTGGGAGACAATTCTTGGACATTGAGAGGAACATTAGGAGTGCTGTGATTGGTACACGTGCTCCTAAGTTAACTTATTGTGCATTCAATCAATAAGGGGTGTCCTTATAGCTTCTGACCTTAAAAAGTCACTATCTTCCTTTTTGTGAGTACTTGAGTACCATATCAGGTGTAAATCCTACTTCCATCCCAAGGTAGTCATGCCTTTAGTACGGACCAAGACAAGATCCCTTAGCCAACGTTTCATCTCTCTTTGCTCACAGCCACTCCACGTGTAAAGTCCAGATTCAACCACGTATGCATTCTCCAATGCCTTAGTAGTGTTATGTTATTATGTACAAATTGTAAACAAATAAAAATAAAAATCAAGTCTCATGCTTTTGAGTTTATTCACAAACTCATTATAATGTTTAAACTTGACTCATTTAATAGTGAATTTTACATTTGGGTTTAAGTTTGTCTTGTTTGCTAAATAAATAAAGGTTTAACACTCTAAAGTTTTAGAATTTGAATTTTCTTTTATATTTTGTATTCATGGTTAGCACATCAACTTATCACATATGCTAGTTGACCCAATTAAATGGTGACACATGGATTTACCTATTACTTGTAATAAAATATCTAAAAAAAAATTTCAAAGACTATTTTAAAAAAAAAAAATTCCGGATTAAAATTTAAAATAGATAGTTTGAGCACATTTTCAAACCCCTTCCAAAAAAAAAAAAAGAAGAGCAATTCATAAACATACTCACTCCCGCGTCCCGCCACCGGCACATTTTCACTGTATCTTCGAGACTAGGCTTCGGGGCTCCATTCATTGGTGACAATTTGACAGTCCGTGACTCTGAAAATGGCGGAGGTGAAGCGGTGGAGCGTGACATACACAAAGCACGTGAAGCAGAAGCGCAAGGTTTACCAAGACGGTTTCTTAGACCTCCACTTCTCCACCAACAAGGTCTTCTTCTTCTTCTTCTTCTACTACTCGTTTTTTTCTATTTCCAGCCCTAATATTGACGAGAAATTTTAATTTTACTTGGATTTTTCAGTTAAACAAATATTATTGAAATTTCGTGTTAAGCACTCTCTAAATTAGACAAACTAAACGGAAATGTTGCAAAATTCTGAGCTCGAACGATCAAATTTGTATATAAATTCGTAATTTATGTACTTATAAATTCAAGCTAATGTGACTGTTATTTTTATTTTTTTATAATTACCGGCTTATTCATTTTCTAGATCAAAATTTATTTCCAAAATTGATTTACTCAAATGTGTTTATGTCGTATTAGACTAGCTTCACTAGAAGATTATGCTTTTATCTTTCATGAAAGTTTTAATTTTAGCAAATTATAAAGTTATTCAAGGTGGTTATAAATTTTAATTTTACAAAAACTGGCTTGTGCATTTTCTGGATCAAAATTAAGATCTGAAATTGATTTGCTCGAGGTGTTTTTGTTGTATTAGGCTTGCTTTACTTGAAGGTTATGCTTTTATCATTCATGAATTTTTTTTTTAAAGCAAATTATGAAGAAATTAGAATTTGATATTGGATTGAAGTTTGGTATACAGGTCATGCTCTACGATGATTGCGAGAAGCTATTGGAATGCAGGATCTTGAAGAAAGATGAAGTAGTTAGTTGCGGCGAAACACTGACATTCAATGCATTTCTCATTGATGTTGGTGAACCTGAGGGTGATCATAAGCCTACAATATCTGGTTTGAATTGTCAAGGAAGAGATGAGAAAATCACTGAGAAACCGAGTCATTGGCGGGGACAAAAGTTTAGGAATCATTCGGTTTCTTTTGGTATTTGGCCTTACGATGTTTTGCTTAAGAACTTTTCAGTTAATGAGTTTTCAGTCACGTTTTCAGTTTTGTTTATTTCTTTTGCTTTCCGTGCCGAAGATAGAAAGAACAATGTGGAGATGAACAAAGCACGGCCAACTTTGAGCCCATCACAGAAGATTATTAGAGGTTAGGATAATGACTTAGATAATTTGATTTGTAGTTTCATACAACATTGGCAATCTCATTTTATTTATTTATTTTTTTCTCTCGAGGCTAGTTGTTATTTGTTAGATTAATGGTTAAGTGATTACATTCACACTTTTCTATCAACTTAACATATTGGTATAAGTGGTACTTTTCATGGTATTAGAGTAGAGCTGGTGGTCTAGGATTTGAAGCCTGTTTCCACTCTATCTCATATTTAAAGTTAAAAATTTCACTTGTTAGGCCTCACTTATTGAGGGGAAGTCTCAGCTCACATGTGGGGCGGAGTCTCAAATTAATGGTTATTTGATTAAACTCACCATTTACTATTTTGGGACAAGTGGTAGTTTATCACTAGAATAAGAGGATATTGGGTTTTTGACACATAAAGTAATGGATCATATTTAAGCTGGTGTAGACTAATGCTACTGGGCAGCCTAAATTTTTGGTGAAAATATCCAGTTCAGATGTAATTAGCTTTACTGTTTACTTTTCATTAAAGACAACAATTGTCTGAGTCAATCAGCATTCAAGGACTTCCCCACAAAAGAAGTGCATTTTTCCTAACATTGGTGTAGTGCATGTATGGCCTTATCACCTGGTCCTGGTGAGCTTCTAAAAGTTTCTTGCATTTCAGAGTTTAAGAAGAGCGAACTGCACAAGTATAAAGCACCACAGAGTAGTCCAGATACAAAAAAACCAAGCGCAACAGGTTAGATTGTTAATTTGCTGCTGTGCCTTTGATGGACACAAGTTTTTTTTACTGCATTGTGAATATGACTTTTTTCTTTCGGGCAACGTGTCTTATGAAATGCTGAAGCATTACAGAACTTTCATTGCTATAATGACAAAGGGTTGGTTAATTGTCAAATTGATACTTGTTGCTTCCTGTTGCTTCAGCTCCAGGGGATTTATTGCATTCTTCTCTGTTAATTATTTTTTCCTAGTTTTGCTTTAGCTGTTTAATTTGTTCCCCTTTGCAAGCTTTCCTTTATAATTTTTTTGGCTCTTTGTGTTCACCATGGTGAACATAAAGTGTTCTTTTTTTTTAATAAAGCAATTCTACTTACTTATTAAAAAAAAAAAGTGTTCCACTTTGCAATATAGAATGGCAGGTTCTGTACACTACACAAGTAACTCAAAAGGCCAAAAAGTATCATGATGGATTTCTACGACTTCCAACATGCGGAACTCTTGGGAGGCAGGTTGACTTTGCTATGGTCATTGAATTTATTTTTACAAGGCCATTCATCTTGTTTGTTGCTCTGAATAAAATAAAAAACCAAAAACCATTCAATAACTCACTCATTCTTTATGTCCTTTTCCAAGCTAATTTATTTTGATTGCATACCTGGCTTTAACACTCAGCTTTTTGGGTCTCTATTCAGGTGATGCTATTTGATGCAAGCAGAAAACTATTAGATAGCAGGTTCCTTAAGAAAGATGAAGTAATAAGATCTGGTGAATCAGTAGCTTTTGATGGTCATTTGGTTGATGTTGGAGAACTTGATGGAGACCATAAACCTCTCATGGATTTGAATGTTCAAGGAAACAATCTCAATGTTGTTAAGAAAAATGGGATAATGCATGGACAAGAGAACTATATTAACCTCAATAAACCTGTTGGCCAAGGTTGGCTCCTATATTTATCAACATTAATTCTTCAAATTTTTGCTTTCTCACAGTGATTGTTTATTGTATTCTACCTCCTCAGCCGCTTTAAAGTATTTTCACCTTTTTTTTTTCTCTCCCTTAGTCTTCTATGCCTTTACAATTGATATATTGCTTTAGTTTTGGGATTTGGAAGCATTTGCATACTTTTGTGTTTCAAATATCTGTGCTCCAAGGGCCTTCCAGCCCCCCTTTCTTTTGCCTTGTTTTGGGAGTTGAAATGGAGTTTTGTCCCTGACATATGATTGCTAGCATGATACTTCATCCTCAAAATGTTACTGATTTCATTTCAGAGTTCAAGAAGAGTGAACTGGACAAGTATGGAGCACCGAAGAGTATTCAGGATACAGAAAATACTAGTTTAACAGGTCAGTTTGTGAGTTTGCTACTGCATTAATACCATTTCATGACCCTTATTAGCTCACAAGCTGAAGTTTCGGTCCTAAAAATGGTTGAGAAACTCAAATGTCATTGCTACATTGTCAACCGTACCTTGGATCAGGTTGTAAAGGGAATCGTGGGATGAGCCTTAAGTTCAAATCTTATTATTAAAAAATAGAAGTTAAAATAAAATAAATATTTTACCTAGCATGTCCCCATATGTGTTTCAGATTGTATGTTATGTATATATTTTCATTTGGAATGCTTTATGAATTAAAAAATGCTATGTAATTGAGCTGTTCATATTCATCAAATGCAATAGTTTTAATTTATAAGGCCATTGGAATTTCAATACTTGTGATATGCTTGAAGCTTACAGCTGTTTCTATGCTGTCATGTATGAAGACCATATTCTGATACAGGCATAATTGTGAATGTCATGCATTGGCATTGCAGCATGTCAAAGATTGATATGAATGAGAATAATGCAATAAAACTGGATTTTCTAAAGTTTCCATGTTTATAATTCTAAAGCAACTCGTGTGCATTTACAGAAACTTGATTTGCCTAATTTCATCAATTAGTTCAATAATCAACACAGTCAAAATAACAGAACAAAAATTGATTGTTGTTTCTTGTCTAGGATTCTTTTGTTATTATTATTTCTACATTGCAGTGGAATCTCGGATCTCCCTTGGGATCTATTGCATATTGTCCTAGTTGTTTTATCTTATTTTCTGTTTTTTTCCCAGGTTAATATGTCATATTTTTTACATATAGAATGGCAGGTCCTGTACACTACACAATTAACTCAAAAAGCCAAGAAGTATCATGACGGTTTCTTGCGACTTGCAATTTGCGGCTCCCTGGGGAGGCAGGTCGATTTCAGAACTATAGTTTGTCTTAGTCTTAAGATAATTATCTTGTTTGTTGGCCTTGGTGGAGACCTGTTCAATTAATTTTTTCATATCATTGAATTTTTACTTTTCCCTGTCACCCACTGCATAACTGACTGAGCAACAATGTAATTAAGCATCCCCTGTAAAGTGATATATTTAGTTTCTAGATTGACTTGCTTTTATTTTCTTCTTTCACTGGTGTTCTGTCCATATTGATGCATAAGCTTCCTTTTTCGGTCCCTTTTCAGGTGTTGCTATATGATGCAAGCAGGAAACTTATAGATAGCAGGTTTCTGAAGAAAGGTGAAGCTATAAGATCTGGTGAATCAATAGCATTTGATGCTCATTTGATTGACATTGGAGAACCTGAAGGAAACTATAAATCTACAGCAGAGATTCATCTGAATATTCAAGGGAAAGATGGAAATATCATTAAAAAATCAGGATTAATGCATGGGCAACAGGATTGTCATAAAGACAGAAAATCCGTTGTAAAGGGTTAGTGTAATTGTTTGTTATCAACTTGATACTCTTCTAATTGTTTATTATCTGTTTTAAAAACGTTTTAATTTATTTATCAAAAAAAAAAAAAAAAAACTCGATACTCTTCTAAATAAAAGTCATCTCCTGGAATAAATAAAATATGTAAAAAATAAAGATAAATCTATTCCCAGTATCTCTTTTACTCTCATCTGATTACTCGTAAGTTATCCATCTTGCCTGTAATGGCTTACCATCAGTTATTATAAATGTAACAAATACTTTCTCATCTCTTATAATTGTTTTAATTAAAAATATCTGTTTGGACAGCTGTATTACTCCTTATTTGCCTTCTTGTGATTTTTCAGATGGTGAGCATTCACCTTCTGACATGGCCCATGGCCCTAAAACTGAATTTCGTACAGTGTTGGTTCATTGCTGCTACAAAACAAAACTTAAATGGTTAGGGTCTGAAATAATAATTATGACTTTTCGTAATAGTCTTGAAGACAGGTCTTTATCAATCTACAAATTAGAAATTCAGCATCAATCTACAAATTAGCTAATTTTTTGAGTTCTCATATATCATGTTGTTGGGGTGTCAATTGTCAAAGGGTAAATTAAACTAGTTTCATCAATATCTATGTCATGTGATGAGGAGATTAATTTGAGTTTTTCTGTTGGCTCTAGTCCTGTTTCATTGTATTTTGATTTTAATGTTTGCCCAGGTCTTGATTTTCCCTCATGAAAATATTTTGGACTGAATGTACAGGGGCACTGCAAATCAATGCACATTCAGAAAAAGATTCAGATTCAAAATTTAGCATCTCTAGTGTAGATGAGATCAAATTAAGCAGCAGAGTACCTACAGAAAAGCCTTTGCGTGACGGTGAGTTAAAGGTTGCACTGCATCACAGAAAGCAACATTATAAACTTTAAAAAGATGTCTTTTCTTTTTTATCATTTGTTTCTTTTTGGTGGCACATTAACTTTGTTTACATAATACAAGTTTCCTTATATCTTCCCATCCTACATAATATAAAGTTTTAGAAGGTAAAAAATGGTGAATGTCCTGCCACCAGGCCCAAGGCTAGATGTATGATTTCTAATGCAACTAATGTTGGCCAAGTCACACTTCGTAGATTTTATGCAAAATGGTACTCTTTTGGGTGTCCCATTTAAATTTTTGGACACATCTCTAGTTTTCTTTAATGCTTTTGGAAGTTTGTGAGGGAATGAATGCGCTAGTAAAATATGAGGTCCTAGCGCTTCTGTTTCTGCCTTTCACTTCTTAAATAGCCATTAGTTACGTTATACACTCAACAGAATTGAGGATTGGTCTGCGTATCTCCTACCATAGAATGTCTAATGGCATCAGTCCTAGAGATGCTCAGTTCATCTGTCATGTTAAACTTTGGTCTGCTTTAAAGATAATTAAATATTCTAATAAACTTCATTTCTGATCTCAACTCATTGCTGCATTAAATCTATCTGCCAGTGATTCATGGTTTCCATTTATGCAGCTCATAAAATCCTGTCTTTCCTCCAAAAACCTATGGCTTGGGGAAGCAATGTTGTAGGCAATATGGACGACTGCAAAATTGAACTAGCTTCCTCTACTAAGGGACATCAATTTTCAGATGTTATTGTACTGGATTTTCCTGAAGATGGTGAAATAGTGAGAGCATCTTTGCAATGTCATGAATCAAATCAAAATGCAGGTGTTGTTGAATCAAGTCAAAATTTAGGCATGGGAGAATCAGGTAAAAATATAGGCATTGGGAATTCCCCTGATCTTATGTCTTGGGAAGGCAAGTTTTAATATAATATTGTGCATCTACGTTTCTGTATTTTTTAATTTTAATATTTAACTAAATAGAAAGCTTGACCTGACAAATTTTGCAGCAATATCTAGTTGTAATGGCAGTGAATTGTACAAGGGTGTCAACCATGGAAACTCCCACCAGGTCTGGCCATAATTCTCTCTATTATCTTTATTTGCCACTTTTCAACTTCCATTTAGATCCTAGATCATCACTAAGCCTACTCTCTATAGAAACTTGTGTTTATACATCCTGTCCTAAGACAGTTTTTTTGTCTTTTTTGTACAATTGGGATGTCAGCACAAAATACCAGTTGTTACAATAGGTGAAGCCCTACATTAATAGTGTAGTAGATCTCTAAGAATATGAAGTCTGAACTCTCAATGGTGGAAAAAGATTAATGTAACCAAACACATTTGGTTTTTTTTTAAATGTTTTTATTGTAGAGTATTGGCTGGAATCCAAATAGTTAAGCTATTTGTCAGTTATGCTTTCATCATACTACATAAATGTTTATCTGGTGTACAGTTATTCTTTCTTTTTCTGTTGTCTTTTATGATTTTCATTTTTATAGTTCTTGTTTGTGAAACCTTAAGCTTGGTTTAAAATTGATGTATTTTTGTTGCAAATGGTTTGTTTCAGCCTTGTTCAGACAAAGTTGAAGCTGATGCCAAGTGGTGTGAAGGAGATTTTGCTTTTGGTAAATCAAGCTTGACTGCTTCTGCTTCTCATGGTATTATTGATGATGTAAGGAAGACTTCTATGCAGCATACATGTACAAGGGAAATAGATGACTGTCCTAGTTTTGATCTAGGATTTTGAAAATTATCTGATACATAACAATGTACCATATATCTGTCTTTGAATACTAATATCTGTGATGTGCTGTTATCTTGAATGAGCTAATCACTCACATAGAGCCCTACTCAATATATTGTCACATAATTCACACAATTGTACATGCATGGGAGGCAGTATTAAGACCAAAATAACCCCAACTATTGGGTTTCCAACTGTCTGATACACTTTATTTTATAAAAATCTGATTATTCAGCTTGAATGCCATGATAATTAAAACAATTAGCACGAAAGATTGAATGTCTTGCTACATGCTTTTTGCAATTTTCTTTGGTTGGTTACATCTCTGAAGGGGAAATCCCAATGAATCTGAGGGGAATCTCATTGTATTGTGGCAAGACAGTTTCAAGAAGTTGATGATGGTATGATACCTTTGCAAATGCATAGTTTGCGGCAGTATTCACCAGTCACAAATCCAAACGGGTTTGAATCAATTATTAAGCTGTTGAGCTTGGACTGGCTAAACAAGGTTGTGTCAAAGTGCAACTGAAGCTTGAGTTTGGCTTATCACGGTTTGCAGTTGATGAAAATTAGCCACACCCAATATGAGTAATGGTTTAAGTTTGAACCTTATGATAATGTAATAACTTTTTCTTCTTGATTTAACATTTATCATGTCAACACCCAAAAAAAAAAATTATGGAGAGAACATTCATCGAGACTATTTGAAAAGAACAGTCTATGTTGCATGAAGAGTTCATCATGGTGAGAAGCTCCTTGCAAGGCACAATTGGAAGGGTAAGAACTTACGCTCTCCATGAGTTGATTATTTTTTGACCTGCTAAAATAATAAAAACCAAGTTGAACTTCAAAAATCAGTTTGGACTGTCTTGACGCCTAAAACCAGAATAAAATAGTCATCCTAATTTCGTAAATCGTGTGCAAGATTCAACTGCTACCGGAAAGTCCAGAACTCCAGATGATGATTCTCGGAATTCAACTGAGGATAGTGCCTGGTTTGGTTGAGTTCAAAAATAGAGACATGCAAAACAGTACTGGACGTTATATTGTTCTTTAGCTCTCAGTATTGGTGCTTATTTTTTCTCTATATGTTATACAGCGAATTCCATCCTACTTTACCTGTTGCAATTCTTTGCCTTGGTTTAGGAACAATGCCTGCTGCAAATTGTTTAGTGTAACCTAATTCAGATAATGTGGAAGCTGACACTACATGGCCTTTATATCCTTTTGTTTTTTATTTTATGGAAGCTTTATATAGCCTTTTGCTTTTGGCATATCAAGTTCCAATGCTCGTGCTTATGCAATTTAATGATAATTTTAGAACTCCTGAGAAGCATACATGTGCAAGGGAAGTAAATCACTGCCCTGGTTTTGATCTGGGATTTCAAACAGTGGCTGATACATAGCAATGTGTCATATTACTCGTACATTTGTTATTCCAAATCCAATAATGGTGATGCCTCGTTATCTTGAATCAGTAAATATATTGTACATGCAATCATCTAACATACTGCATTTCTTCTAATCATTCAGCTTGAACGTCATGATCATCAAAAGATTCAAAACATGAACATGGAAAATTGAATGTCTTGCCTGTAAGATTGCCCTTATTTATCTTTAAACTAGCTGAAGAGAAATCTCAATGAAACGTGATGTAAGCCCAATTGTATCATTGCCATGTAGTGATGCCCACTGAGACTATATTTGCTATATTGTACAATATGATATGATTTCAAAGTCCTCATGAACTAAAGTTTATACATGCAGTCCCTCAAAATGAACGTATCATATTTTATCAATGTAAGACTTGAACAGAAAGGAAAATGTCTTGTACAATTTACAAAAGAGAAGCACTAGTGGCAAGACATGCAGGGCAAGAACCATCAATTATACATTCTTACGTCATTCTGCTTCCTAACATGTTGCTCTTCTTCCCTTTTTCAATTCTCATCCAAGTATTTGTACAATACACCTTCCCTTTTGGACTTGTTCATGCTAAGCAAGGCCTTAAACAGCCGATTGCTTTTTCCAGAATGCTGTCCAATATCTTTAGTCCCAACTCGTTCAACATGAACAGGCAATGAAATTTGTCTCCGGGGCTCTGATGGGAACTGCAAAGAACATAGATATTTTTAAAAAGTTTAGAAGTTTATTGCTTTTTAACAGGGAACGAGAACCATGAATGCTGTCATATGATACGGTCTACTTTTATTGCTGCCAGCATACTCTATTCAGCATTCATGGTTTTATATGCTTACCCGTTGATTGGCAGTATATGAGTTTATAGCACTTGATCTCTTAACAAGTGATCCAGAACGTAAGAAAGAAAAGCGATATGGTGAGACTGCTCGATTCTCTGTTTTAGTAGGAGAACAAAATAATTATGATCAATACAGAATATATAACAAGTACACCAATAAACTTGTGAGGTAATAGTGGTAATAACGTTCTTCCCATAATAGAACAAAACACATTTGTACAAACCGAGTGCTTTATTGGATGCAACTTCTGTGAATTGAAAAGTTCCAGGTCTTGAGGAAGATTGTGCAGACCTTATCACAGAGTGCCCTTTTCTGCAGTAGAATTTTATTTTATTATTAGAGTGTGAGAATGTATATGTTTAGGCACAAGTAAATCCACCATAGTGCCAACATTTACCTGACTGTTGTTGGAGGGATCTCACTGGTTGTTTCCTGAACAGCTTTGCCAAAATCCACAAAGACAAATATTAGCCTTCTCCTAGTATAGCTTGTATGATGGGCACCAGTAATGCTAGTTCTCAAATTGTTGAGACGTTTTTAGGCCATTAAAAATGAGGCTTTAATCTTGAATTTCATTATGTTGTTCTAATAATTAAAATGTCAATTAGGCATTAAATGTAAGGATGTCATGCTTATTAACACCACATGCATCATTAGGGTAGATGAAATATAATACCACTTCTAAACTGACAGAAGTCCTCTTTAGCAATGTGATGCATAGCTTGAGACCGGTCAACAGCATCCGTGGTTGCCCCAGCTGAACAAAACAATGGGGTGACCAGGTAAATTTAAACACACGCACACATGTTTGTAAATTTTCCAAATAGGTAAGAATGAAGGTTCTCATTGCTAGCTTTAAATTAAGGCAACAATAAATAGCAGAGAAGAACATATTTGCCTGGTAGGATGTACCGCTTATGATGCTTTGGAAATCTTATTGCTGATGATTGTTGAAAAAGGCCCCCATGATCAATGAAGTATTGGCATGTTCCAATTCTCTAAGATTTCCAACAAACATTTTTTTTTAAGTTAAAAAAAATACAGGAAATAGGTTGAAAATCCTGCATTCTGAAATTGTTACAAGTAGGTTTATATAATACACACATTTTTTTTTTGGTAAAGGAAATGATGTTCAAGTTTCAACTGATATGCATATGCTGAATGATAGTAAACTGAACAGAAGGAATACCTGTTCAATGCAAGACAACCTAAGCTCAGTTCTAGATAGCTCACAGATACTTGCATCCAAAAATCCATTAACCTTGTATGCCAAAGAACCCATGTGGTCCAAGGTATTGACCAAAGCTTTAATGACATAATCTTTCAAGCTTTCCACAACTCTACGCAAATTTATTTTTAATAAAAGTTAAGATAAAAGAGAAGTTCCCCAACTCTCAAATAGAGCATTAACTTGCTATTTGGTAAACAAAAAACAAAAACAAAAACAAAACAAAAAAAAACCTTGGGGTGACTCACATGTAATTTTGATCTTCTTTATTGTAAGATACTTCAAAATGCTCTGCTGCTGAGTACAACTGTTTCCTCAGATTCTTCAAGTCCTAAACATATTTGTGAGAAATGAACTATTGTAATCCAATTTGCAGGAAAATTTTAAATAAATCTGTTCTTTGTTTCATATGTTTGCCTGAAATTGAAGGATCGCTAACTCAAATCCAAACACAATATATTAACATGGGGCCATCACAGTTCATAAAAATAAAGTCATGAGAATGCTAACTTCGGACCTGAACTCAATGAGTAAACATTGATATTAGTAAGGAGATTTCTTCACATACCCATTAAAATATTTGCTCAGTTCATGAAAAAAGAAAAAGAAAAAAAGAAGTTAGAGAACAGTACCTTGAGACTATCTGAAAAGTGCAACCTTTGCTGCATGAAGAGTTCATCATGATGGGAAGATTCTGGCTTTGCAGAAACATAAGAGGAAGAATCCACACTTTCCATGAAAAGAGTATTTTTGGCCTGCTAAAATAATGAATACCAAAACAAAGCTCTACAATCAATTTGACATGCCTTGAACTCTTTAACCAGAATAAAACCTGCAGCCACCCTATTCTCATTGACAAGATCCAACTGCTCCTATAAAGTCCATGCTATGATTCCCAGACTTCCATTTGGTTGTTGAGATTGAATTCAACAATTAGAGGCAAGTATGATAAATAAAGGACGATTTTATTTTTCACTATAAAAATCTAAATAATATCAGGTCACCATAGATAGCTTGTCTCTTCTATTGATATTATATTAGAAACTATATTGTTAATCAATGTAATGAGACAACATCTTAACATGCTAAGATAGTTACTAAAATCATTACTACTCTTGATAAAATTAAAATGTCTCTCTAAATATTTGTATAAAATGTGGTAACATCATACTAAATGTCAACTTAGAATGTTGCATAATAAGTAAATTTTATGGATAATTCTTATGCTTGTCACTCCTAATTTCATGATCATTACCAATATAACATCTTGAACCGATACCATATTTAACACTGTTGAATTATACATGCATATAATAAGGTATAAAATATAGATAGTATAAAAAGTTCATATTTAGATGAGAGCAGGGCTCAAGGGTAAAATAAAAGTGTGTCGACAGAATAAGAATAGTCTGTTCTCAACTGGGCCTCAAAATAATTTTTGGAATAATTAAGGTATTTTTTGTCTTTCACTTTGTATAAACCAAAGCAGCAAAAACATAAAACTTTAAATTTTTATTTTTTTAGTTTTCTGATCAACCAGATGAGAAGTCATCTCAAAAAAAAAAAAAAACACAAACACAAACACTCATTTTCTACAGTTTGTGTTACTATCTTTTGCTTGTTTTTTTAATTCAAAAACAGAGATGAGAAGTCTATATTAATCAAATAAATACAACAGAGAACCCAAAAGAAGTGATGTAAAGAAGAAAAAGAGCAAACACCTGAGTCATCTTAGTTTGTGATCTGGGACTGCAATCCAAACCCCACCTCACAGTGAAGCTCAAGACTCTAAATAAGCATCCAAATGCTCAAGGAGACCACAACAGAAGTTATGGGGCTTCGTTTATAGTATAAAGTTTTTTTTGACATAGAACTCTCAGCATGAATGAAAAAGATATTATGAACCTTTTGTTCTATGCTGCTGTGTGTGTGTGTGAGAGAGAGAGAGAGAGAGGGAGAGGGAGAGAGAGAGAGAGTTAGTGAATTATTAGAAGTGACAACGATGAGTAACAGGACGAGATAAGACACCTAAATGAAAACCTTTAGCTATTGGTGCACATGATGTGAAAGCAAAATAACTATACCTGTATACTAGTAGTTATTTTTGTTGAACCGCATAGAATGACTTTTCTTCAAAAACCTGGGTAAAGAAAAACCTCTGCCAAAGTCCAGAGTAGAAACTATAACATGTTTCGGTATATCATGTTTTGGTAATATTAATTTAATATCTATTTTGATATTTTTTATCTAATAAATGAGTGGTATTTGTTTTAAAAAATTACATCAAATTATTCTAATAAATGATTAATTTATCTTCCCAATAATATAAAATATTATAGTTAATTTATTGAAATAGTTTGATGTGATTTTTTAAAATAGGTGTCACTCATTTATTAGGTAAAAAATATCAAAACAAATTGATATTACCGAAATATGGTATATTTTCTCAGTCCAAAGCCTATTGAATTTTGAGACTTGTCATCATTGTGATCATTTTCAAAACCGGGACCGCCACTTGAAGGAAAAGAAATTTAGTCTTAATTGTTTTTTTTTTTGTTCTTAAGTCTTAATTGTTAGTTACATCATTCATGGAATCATTGTGGGGTTTATCAAAAACTTGGCTTGCACATGCAAAAATACTTACGAACATTAATGGATAGCTCTAAAACATAGTATCTTATGACTAAACTAATAAATTATACAGTCCATTGAATTTTGAGTCTTGTTTTATGGGAATAACAAACCCACCTGTGAAATTAAATTACAAAAATGAGTTATAGGGCTTAAGAGGTATTGGAGGTGTGGGTGAGCTTAGGTTGAGAGATTGCTTTTTCAAGCTGGCTGAGTGGTGCAGACTTCAGGTCATTTATTATAAGTCCAATTGTTTTGGTGGAAAAGATGGGAATTGTTTTGTAAAAGCAAAAGTAAGTGGAACCGACACAATTAATTAAGAAATCATAATAATGGGGTAGCTGAGATTCTCTATCTGATGGTTGAATTCACGTGATGAATAATTATTTAAAAAATGGTAATGAGTGTTCTTAAGACACTCGTTAATAGTTCATTTAAAAAAAAAATTTATGAGAAATAAAAAAAAAAGTAATTAATATTTTAACAGATTTTTTCATTTTCCATAAAAATAGTATCAAAACTTTTCTAAAATGAATCATTAACACTCATTAGCATTTCCTTAGGCGAAAATGGGTAACTAAGCATAATTATCCAACTATATAGTTAGTTGGCCCGGTTTGCAAACTATATTATTTAGTAACATCTCGAGTCTCAAAGACTCAATTTTGGCCTTCTAAATCGAGCCTTTGAGGCTCGGTTTTCCCAATTTGACGTGGCCGAGTTCCACGCGGAGTACATCTGGAAATCGAGTGTTAGAGGCTCGAGTTATGACCGAGTATCCACGTGGAGTACACCTGGGCGCTGAGAGTCCACGTGGACATCCCTTGGATCTCAAGTCTTAGAGACTCAGTTACCGAGTCTCAGAAACTCGATTTTTAAATGTGGTCAATACTGTGGGTTGGTCATGTCTGTGTCAGATAGCACGTGCGAAGGAAATTAACGCTCTCTCAGACTAGTGGGTTTTCAAATAGGGGATTTTTTTAAAAATAACGCCTCACCTCTCCAGTCTCTCACTCACCCTCTATCTCTCACACTGACCAGTCTCACGCTCTCTCACTCACTCTTTCACACTCACACTTCAGGGCCTCTCTCAGTGACCCTCTCCACTCTCAGTCACCCTCTTCTCTCACTCAGTCTCCACTCTCACATTCATCAGTTTCGCCGAAAAGTTTGGTAAAGCCACAGCGAGGTGTACGTACGCGGTCTCTTCTCCTAAAGTTTGATAAAGTCCACTCTCAGTCTCCACTCTCACTCACAGAGCTTTGATCAGTCTACGCGGCCTATGAAAACCAAAAAAAAAAAGGCGAGATACAGTGTTTATGGAAAATGGGTTTCACCGTTTGGTTGCCGAGAAACAGTGGGTTTGTGGGTTCTGTTTTGAATTTCTAATAGAACTGTTAAAAAAGATCAAAGCTTTATTGTTGTTTGATATTTAATTGGTTTGTGGAATCGGATTATGTTTCTGGGTTTGTTTATATTTGCTGAGAATTTAATTTTAGTGCTTTGTTGGTTGCTTCTATGATGAGATGCAATTGTTCACAAGTCTATAGAAATTTTGATTGAGTTTATGTTTAATGGTGTGATGGCACTATGTTTTAATCAAGAGAGAAAGCTCTAGTTATTTTTAATGATGTTTTCTTCGCCCGGTTTGTTTTTTTACATGGATGCTTAAATTGTGAATTTAAAATTGTGTAGAGGTCAGAAAAATACAATATGTTGCTATGAAGTTCTTAGTTATTGATGTGTTAAAAATAAGGCTGATTTTTCAATGTACTTATATGTGAATGTTGATACTTCAAATTATAGTAAATTTAGGTTTTGGAGATTAAATTTGAAGAAGTGTTTCTTTTGTTTAGGGATCTTTTTTGTTCATATTTTTTATGTCGTAGAGCCTGCAAATTTACATTTGGTTCACCCCTAGATAAAAGAAACAAACAGAAATTGTAAAACAATACACTTGAGACTTCCATAACTCAATTGGTTGTAAAAGAATTAATAAGATTTAAAAAATTTTACATAAAAGTTAACAGCTAAAACTTAAAACTTAAAACAAACTATACCCAAAATACTTGTTACTGAGAAGCTTAGATAGGTTAATTACTTTTTTTTTTTGTTCTTTTATATTTATATTTGTAATGAATCCAAATGTTTAAATTAGTTTGAAAATTGGAAGAGCTATGCAATAAAATTAGTTTGGGTATTATCCTTTATTTTCTATTTAGTTCCTTGTAGAGTTTTTTTTTCCTGCAAACTATAAATTTTCATTAATATTGAAAAATGTATCACACCGTCAACACTATCCTTTTCAAGAATTAAGTATATATATATATATATATATATAAATAATTTGAGATGTCCTACTATGTCTGATTACAGATGGTATCAAGATATTTTCCTTTCTAGAGTAATGCAACGAAAAGACTGTTTCAAGCCTTATTGGAAAGAAAAGTTTATTGACGATCTGCCTCCTATCTTTGCTCATAAGGTAAAACAAGAATTAATTGGTAAAAATGATTCCATTGATTATGATAATTTAACTTATGGTGATATTTTAAGCACTATTAAAAAACTTGGAATTAATATGTGCAGTGATGAAAAACTGTTAAAACACCAATTAAAACATAAAAGAAAAGCTAAATATGAAATGGGTAATTTTTGTGAACAATATGGTTTGCCCCCAATTGCTCCTTCTCGGCAAAAGGGTAAAAAACATGATAAAAGCACAAAAATTATAAAAAACACAGAACTAATTTTAATAATTTTTATGCTAAAAAGAAAAATGTTTCTAAAAAATATGTTAAGGTAAATGTTTCAACTGTGGAAAATCTGGTCATTTCAGTAAAGATTGCAAACAAAAACCTGGTAAATTAAAAAATAAATTTAACATGTTAAACATTGGTGATAATGATCAAGAAGAATTATTTAGAATCCTTGAATCAAACAATTCGTCTGATTCTTTGGAAGATGATTTTTTTCCTTCAACTGATTCTTGTTATCATTCTGTTGATGATTCTTCTGATTCTCCTAATATTAAACTTGGTTGTAGAGATTCATGTTGCAATATTGTTAAATCTGTTAATACTCTCACTAAAAGTGAAGAAAATGAAAGTTTGTTGGTTAAATTGATAAGTCAAATTGAAAACCCTAATTTACAAAAAGAATATTTGGATAAGTTTAAGAAAAACTTGTTAAAAGAAGAAACTAGTAAAAAACTTAAATCAACTATAAGTTTTGAAGAAACTTTAGAAAGATTTAATAAAAAGAAATCCAAAGATTTAACTATTAATGATCTTCAACATGAAATTAATATTGTTAAACAAGAGATAAGTGAATTAAAAAATGAATCTAAAAATATAAAAAGTGATAACCATAATCTTAAACAAGAATTGTTGATGTTAAAAATTGATAAAAATCTTGATCAAAATAAGTCTGATAATGAACAAGATGAGCACATAAATGGAGATGAATCCAGTCAACAAGCTCTTCTTTCTGATAAAGGTAATATTGATGATTCTCAACTTGCTCTTGTTAATAACATACTTCCTCCAAAATGGTTCACAAAAGTGAAAATTGTTATTTCTCATGATTATCATTTCACTGTTATTGCTATGATTGATTCTGGTGCAGATAAGAATTGTATCCAAGAATGATTGATTCCTCCAAAATATTTTGAAAAATCAACTGAAAGATTGGTTTCTGCTAATGGTTCTCAAATGAAGATTAAATATGAACTGAATAATGCTCATATTTGTCATGATAATGTCTGTTTCAAAATTCCTTCTGTTCTTGTCAAAAATATGACTGACAAAGTGATTCTTGGTTTGCCATTTATAAATGCTTTGTATCCTTTTCTTGTTGAACATGATGGAATTACTACTGATCCTTTTGGACAGAAAGTAAAATTCAAATTTGCTTCAAAGCTTGAAACTGATATTAATGATGCTTTAACTCTGTCTTATGATTTTCCAACTAATATATTTGTTTATGAACCAAGGATGAGTTTGTGCCAATATTTCACAGGTAATCCTAGTAGTGCCAAATTGTCAACTATTACCAATCACCCTAATCCTCTCAATGATTCTTTGCAGGAACTAGGCAATGATGCGTGGATAAATACCACTAATAAGTGGGATAATAATAATATTTATACCACTAGTAAGTGAATTATTATGGTTCCCTCGACAGAGAGGAAAAACAAGGGAAAAGCTTCTGCACAGGATTATTCTCAAAACAAAAGGCTCCCAATGGGACAACCTTTTAAAATGCATGAAGATGCATCTTCTGGGGTAAAACCCAGTGGATCAATATCCCTTCAGGAATTTGTCCCGGCAACGATGACATATTCCAGTGGTGATATGATGATTGCTTTACAGGAAGTCTTATCCAGATCCTTACAATTTCATAATGGAGTCTATAGTGAGTTATCAGATTCCATAAAATTTATTCTTGATAATCTCTCTGCTGCTTTTACTAGAGACCACCGCTCCCTGTTTGAAAAAACCCTCCAAGCTCTCGAAATCCATCTTGTTAACCTTACTGCTCAAAATGAGGCTTATATGAGCCACTATGCCAGCCTTATTTCCGAAAACAACCCTGTTTCACAAAATGGCATTGTTACAAAAAATAATCTTGTTTCAGAAAATGAGGCTCTTAGAATTCGTCTTGAAGCCTACATTGGTCAACTCTTTGGCAAATAGGATATCCATTCAAAAGATAAAATGACTATAATGGGCACTGATTATGCTAGGTTGAGTCTTAAGACCCAATCTTTATTAATAAGTGCTATTGCCAACTTGCCATCAGATATACAATCCAGTATTTTGAATAGCAAGGTTATGTTTGGGTCTTTTGACATATGGTTCCAATATTTCAAGAAACTTGTTACGGCCATTATTCTTGATCTTGATGAATTAGATGAAGGTGATAATGTATTTATCCAACTTGACTGGGAAGAATACTTTGGGAGTTCTCTCAGAGTATATGAAAAGAAACACCCATTTCTTGGTCTATTAATCAATTATGATGATGGTTCATATATTGCTGATGAATCAGACGATGATGATGGAGATCCCAGTTGGCTTTCCCAAATGTTTGAATATGGCTTTATCAGGTTCATGAAGTTAACAAGTCATTTTCAAGCTAGCCAGCTTCCACAGATCATTTAGGATGCTATTAAAGGATTAAAAAGTCATTTTGTTACTATCAGATGCTGGAGCACTCTGCCAAAATGGGAAAGAGATAACTGGATGAATGTCCAACCCTCAAAGCATCTCATTCTCATTAATGGTCACAGTCACCAAGGACATGGTTTGAAAGAAATACTCAATTGCCCTTTGACGATCCTTATACTCTTACAAAATACTGGAGAAATTATTTTAATAACCAAATTATTGATATTGCTCAGAATTTGTAGAAAGATTATCATTTCATTGGAAGCACAAATAGGATTTCTGTTTTTGGTCCCCGACCATGTGCCAATGCCATTGCTCATTTACGAATAACTAATCATTGTAATCCAAGAAGTTTTCTCATCCCAAGGAGAACTCCAGTGTTTAAGCCAATTTTATATTGTGGATTCTGTAATCAATATGGTACTTCCCATGACCATCCATGTGATTCTCCACAAGGTCCTTTTGATCCTTTTGATGGTTATCTGTCCGATGCTCCTTCCACTAATTAACAATGGCTAAAAGCACTACTATTTTGAAATTCTTGTTCTCACTGATAAAGTTGCTTTCCCATGTTTCTCCCATAGTCAGTGTAGATACTCCTGATCTCTTACAGTTGACTGATGATTGATTTCTCTGTTTGTCTAGCCTGCACAATGGCTAAAAATGTTGCAATATTCAAATGATGTAGTACCTATGCCTGACAAGCCTATGCACCTACTGTGATATTCCTGTGCAAAGCCATGCGTCTGACAAAGTTGGTGCACAAAAGGACAACAAGATGGCTTATGGAATCTACGTACAAATATTCAAGTAGCCATAATGCTCCTACATGTTCCATTATATGTTCCTTTTGCTTTTTGTCATCTCCAAGTCAGAAATTCTTCTTTTGACTACGCCAAAATTGTTGGAGATTTCAAGACAAAAAGTGGAAAAAAATTACTGTTCACGGATTATTGTTCACAGATTACTGTTCACCAACACTGTTCACTTTTTACTGTTCATGACACTGTTTACTCCAAATTTTGCCTATTTAAGGGAGGTTGTCCTTTAAGTTTGAATTAGAATTTTATTCTCAGAATTTTCTTTAGAACTTCTTAGAGAGTTTTCTTAGAAGTCTTCTTTGAGAGAATTCCTTGTTTCTACTACTACCTTGTTCCTACTACTACTATCCCTACAAACCTTGTAACTAGGACTAGTTCAAGTTTTGTAACTATTAACCTCTACTATTGAGATCTTGTATTCACTACTACTGTAAGTGTTTAATCTACTTTCAATAACAAGTATTTTCAGTTTTATGTTCATTATACTATTTGTTGCTATTGCCACCTTGGATGGATTACCGCCGTACCGGACGGTTCTAAATTGCTTTCATTTACTTTGAATTGTTTTATTATATATTGTTTGGCTGGTTCTACCGCCTTATTATTGCTTTAAATTACTTGCAATTTACTTTCAACATATATTATATACTGTGCTTCCGTCTTTTCCCTTCAGCTGTGCGTCACCTTTCCCTTCCCCTTTAATCATGACAAATTCAATGCAAGCAACACTTTCTAAGGTAGTTATATACACTAAATAACCAACTAGAGAGTGAGGAGACCCTTACCTGACATGAGGATGTGCAAATGTATTGCTGGGATTGTATGAGAGTGAGAGGGGGAGTGAGAGAGGGAGACTACAATAAATGTTGGGCTTGTATGAGAGTTAAGAGAGGAGCATTGTTCTACTCTGCTACTGAATGAGTATGAGCGTTGAGAGAGAAGCAATGTGTGTATGAGTGAGAGAGGATGTGCTGAGAGAGGAGAAATGTCTGTTGAGAGAGAGGACTACTGAATGTTCCAACTAAGACAAAACTCTTCAGTAGAAAACGTGATCAGATCAGACCAGACATAGACATGACCAAGTTTGACATGACCAGATGGGACCAGACATGACCAGATCAAGCGGATTGACCACATTCAAAAATCGAGTTTCTGAGACTCGGTTTCGCTTTTGGCAAACCGAGTCTCTAAGACTCGAGATCCAAGTGGCCTCCACGTGGATTCTCAGCCCAAAAATCGAGTCTATAATGCTCGGTTATGAAACTCGAGTCTTAGAGACTCAAGTTCCAGGTGTACTTCACGTGGGATTAGGCCACGTCAAACTACAAAAACCGAGACTCAAAGACTCGATTTATAAGACCAAAATCGAGTCTTTGAGACTTGAGATGTTACTAAATAATATAGTTTGCAAACCAGGCCAACTAACTATATAGTTGGATAATTATGCTTAGTTACCAATTTTTGCCCATTTTCCTAAATTTTTAAGTTCACTTTTTAGTATTTGGCTGAGTCGTACACCTTTGTCTGCATTGTAGCTAGGAGGGGAAGCCTAAGCAAGTGATCATTTCCAAGTAATATGAGCTTTATTAACCACCGAATTCCGCTAGAAAATATATTCTGAGTTAATAAGGCATGTCACTCTGGGTGTACCTTCTCTGCGGGTATCTTATTAGGACATAAATTACACAAATTTGGGGCCTTTTCTTCAGAAGTACTTCTACTATTTTACATAGCAACTGAACTGAAGATATTAAGAGTAAATTTAGATATAGTAACTAAGTATCTTTAAATTCTTTTCTTAAAATTCAGCCTAATAATTATACTGTATTTAACTAAAAATACACTTCTATTTCATGAGTGAGAAAAAAATTATAAGGCTAAATTTTTAAGAAAAAAACCTATGAACAATATTTAAGTATTATACCTAAATTATGTCCTTACAAATTTTACTACATTACAAATTTATGTATTACCAATCATAATTTTTTTAATAAAAAAAATCAACATTTATTTAATATATTATTAAAGTTATATCACATTCATTGTCACATTATTTTTTACTTTTTTAAAAATATAAAATTAGTAAAAATTTTGGTTATGTTTGGTAACAGTTTTTTTTTTTTTTTCAAAAATTTGTTTTTGAAAATATAAAGAAAAAACAATTTTATTGTATTTTTGAAATCAAAAACATGTTTAGTTAGTTGAAATTAAAAAAATTATTTTTTGAAAAAAAAATAGAAAATACTAAATTGTGTTATTACTAAAATTTGAACTCTAATGCTAACTCATTAAATGAGAAAAATTCATTAAATTAAATGCATATTTTTATTAACTTTTAAAAATTAGAAACTAAAAACAGTCTTTTACATATTTTCAATTTCCTTCACAAATTGAGTTTTGAAAACAGTTTTTGTTTTCTGTTCATTTTGAGTTGCCACACAAGTTTTTTAGTTTCAAAAATGGAAAATTATTTTTGAAAACAGAAAATAAAGAAAAAAAAAATAATTACCAAACATACTTTGTATTTTTCTAGATAAAATATGACAACATTGTTGTCTGAATGAACTAGAGATGAAATCATCCATGATCTCCAATTCAGGAGTGTGATTCCCAAATTTCCTAGCGACTAATAAATGCATGTTCAGAAAACAATAGTATAATATACTTTTAAGAATTGAAAATGTACTGAAAGGTATTCATTATGCAATAATGAATGGCAATGCAAAGCCTAGATAACTGAAAATATGAAGAGGTTTAAGATACAAAAGTGAACAATTTTTTAAGCTAATGACCATGGCCAGTTTCGCTCTCTTCTACACAACTACACAATCCGCTCCAACTCTCTCGCATAACTGAGTGTCTGGTTGATCAATTGCAGAGAAGGTATTTCCTTGCATGGTGTAGATTCTTTTGCCTTCTGGAGATAAACGAAACCATTCTTTATCTCCCACTCAGAATGCTCCTGCATTCAAGCAACAGATTATCAGGAACATAATATGAAAAAAGAAATGGTATATTTATTTGCTGGTGGGTAGGGTGTCATTTTATTATGGTGAAATCATCAATAATAGAACATATAAACAGTTGACAATAATGAGTACCTCCTTAATGTACTCCGATAGTTCTTGTTCAGAAGAGAACAACAACATTTTCTGCGCATCACTAATTGCAAGGAAATCATAAGCCTTTTCACTACAGCCAGATATTTCATCTCTGAAAGTGACAGGAGAAATCAATTCGTAAGAACACAAACTTAAACATGTTTGTAGAGAGTAAGTATGAACATATAAATTAAAATTTATGGAATATGATGAAAAGGCTTACTACTTCCACTACTCACATCAACCCAAGAGTCAAAGGATCAAACTTATGTAACAACTTTAGAGCTAAATACTCCATAATGAGTAAATCACTTGCTTGTTTGTAATTTTCTGTCACCTATCACTTAAAGTCTCATTTTTATCCATTAAAGTAACACCAAACATAGCAATTGACTAACTACCTGACTGTCTTCGCCAGAAGATCCATGAAGTAGACGTAAGTCTCATGTGGCACTGTCTGTCGAGCACTCAATACACGGTTGTAAGCCCCTTCCATGAACGACTGCTCCAACTCCACTGCATGCTTAATGCAAGGATTCTCCATAGCAGCGGAGGAAAGAAGTTCAAGTTCAGTATGGAATTCGGCTATTCTATTCTGAACAAGGAGCCTCAAAAGGTTGAGTCCTAAGATTGGATGCTCCTGAGGGGATGGTGGAAGACGGTTGCTGCTCCAAAAGAAAAATAAATTCATTAGCATAGCTTCAAAACTAAAATAATATATGGAACTACCAAAAAAGTCTAAGAGACTAAGTAGCAGAAGAGACTCAGCAGCAAGTATGTTGTTTGATCCAAAAGCTTTTTATGGCTTTATGTTCAATTCTATGTTCTTGTAACCTCATGTTTAAATGCTTAATCCAAAGGAGGATCTGAGTTAATGGAGACAGACATCAATATTTTACTTGAAAAAGCATGGCACTTAAAAAAAAATGTTATTCCTTTTTATCATGAATATGGCTTGGCCTCACATGCATAGAGTGGATGCTAGACTGATAATTTCCAAATAAAAGTAAAACTTAAAAAATAGCTGAATTGAAGGCAACATGATGTTACCCAGCATCTGTGTAATAAGGCTTCAACTGAAAGAAATCCCTCTCAAATGCATCTTGGTCCTCCGTCTTCACACTGAGAACAACGGCATGCTCGTATATATCCCCTGAAAGTTCTCAGAAATAATAAATCACGAGAAAATAGCTTAGAAACAAAGAATTAAATACTACAGATACAAGATGATGAGAGGTTTAATTAAACAATAAACAGAACGCTTGAATAATATGGTGCCTTGACATGGTAGTAAAACTTTGGATCTTAATCTCGTTTAAATCATTACTATTCCTTGTTCATTACATTATGGTTGCGTTTGGATAGATTAAATTTGTCAGCTTATTTTACTATTCAGCTTATTTTTGCTACTGTTCATGAGCCCCATTGCACTTTTTGATATTATTCATGGATCTCACTGTACCATTTTAGTTAACTTTTGCTTTTATTTACAGTTCTTTCAGTAAAAAGTTTTCAATTTTAGCAAAATAAACGAATCCCAAACAGACCCTATATATACCACATTTTAATACTTGAGGGTCTAGTTCACTTCATTGATTTGACTTCACGTTACTTAAGATTAAAGATAGGGGGTCAGACAGGCAGTGAAGGCATGTTTAGTAGACAGCAAGTGAGCAGCAAGCTACTGCTTTGCCTTTCTAAGTAATGGTGACCTGCCCAAGACTGGAGCCTTGTAACATGTTGACAAAGACCATTGAACTGAGGGTTTGATTAGTAGAGGGGACCACTTTGCATCCCTGGAAGAATAACTCCGCTCTCTAGCCGATTGATGCCGTTGATCAGATAGGAAATGTGTCACATTAAGACTACTCGTAGGACTCTATCAAGTCATTAAACAGCAAATAGACACAAGTTATGACAATCCTCACACAAGAGCCAAAAAGAGGGCTTTCAGGATGACTCTACTTGCAGCAACTTCCAAAGAATAAGATTGAGTCTTTAACCTAATAACCGTTTTGCTTTCCATCTTCACAGAAAGTTACTGAAGGATATCACGAGTAGTTACTATCTTGTGCTCCCAAGCAGCAACCAAATTAGCAGAACATTGAATGGAACCTAAGGAAGGACTGGACCACAAAGGAAGATATAACGAAAGTAAAAGACCCATTAGGCAGTGTTTCCTCTTCCTCTCATTTCTATTGAACCTCAAACAAAAAATCGATCTCACCATCAGCTTGACTAAGATTTCTGAATTGAACAAGTTTATTTTAGATAATTCGATTTTTTTTTTTGGGGGGGTGGGGGGGGATTTGAACCCTAGAAGTCTAGGTTGTAAACACTAGGAGGTGCTAGTTGAGCTAAAAGACTCTTGGCTCCAAATGGAATAAGTAAACTGAACTTGACTTAAGATGAATGAACCAAGTGCCAAAAAAACCAGTTTCTTTTGTTAAGGCTTCAAACTATTAGTCATTAGGACTACTATGGAAGAAAAGAAAGGAAGCCCTTCTCTTGACTTGGCCTGCATTATATTTATACCTACCCTCTTTTTAAAGAACTTGATTTCAATCTCATATCATAATTGAATTTTTGATATATTAGATACATCTATGGTTTCTCTATCTATAAATTTGGTTATTGTTCTCTCTTTTAACCATAATTTTGGAGCCCACCAGTTAGTGGGTTTAGTTTTTACCAATGCTCTATATTATATATTCCACATATCAATACACACTTGAGGGTCTATTTCAATATCATTCTTTAATATTTGATACATTAGATACTTCTATGCTTTCTCCATTTATAAATTTGATTATTTTTCTCTCTTTTTTACCTTCGTTAAAATTACTTTTTCACTATAATTTTGGAGCCCACCAGTCAGAATTTTCTCTATCTATAAATTTGATAATTGTTCTATCTATATCAGATGATAGGTAAATCAAATAACCTATGGTAACATTGATAAAGAGGTTACAACTCGTATTTCCAACCCCACTGAATAAACTGGTGGCTAAAAGAAAAAGAGTATCCATTCTTGGAGTCTTATTATAAGGAATTAAGATCTACTAGTTCATTCCTCCTCTGGGATATCAAGATAATAGCCAAATAAACAAGACGTTTAATACATTTTAATGCATAACATATGCCCAAATCTAATGCAGACAAATTTTTTGCATACAGCACCAAAAATTAAAGTGAAGACACACGTTGTTAATGATCAAGTAACAAGAAATACTCATATTGCCAAAATGTATAGGTAAGTGAAACAACTGCAACACCAATAACCAAATAATCATAAAATATTAACCAATACGAGCCAAGAGCGTTACTTGCTAAATTCAATTCATGAATTGCATTGGGCGTTGCTTCGAACAATGGCGGTAGGCTTCTGAATTGTGTCAGCGAGACCTGAAAAACAGAGAACAACAATATGACTAAATCTTTGGCCTTCAGCTCAACGCATTTGCTCACATAAATCACATTCAAAACTCTAGCAGCCATAAAACTTTGAAGAAAAAGTTCATATAAAATCCCAAATCCCAAATCCATTGTTAACAACTCCAACAAACAAGTTACAGATTTTTTTTTTCATACAATAGCAAAGCAAAGTACCAAAAGATCTTTCCTTTTCTAACCCTAAAGTAAAACCCATATAAATCTCAAAAACCCAAATATTCTTTTTAACGATTTCAGATACAGATTTAGCAAAAACCCAGTATCAATCACAACCCTTATGCCCCAAAACCACAAACAAATTTGTGATTTATAGTAAAAAAACAACACAAACCCAGAAAATAATTCGGGGGAAATTTTGCAATTAACGAGTATTTGGTTTGAGTAACGACATTAATGTATGTGAAGAATCGGTAAAAAAAGAAAACCTTGAGTTGTGAGAGGAGTCTAGTGCAGGTATCGAAGTCGTTCCTTAAGAACGCGGCTTTGAAGCGTTCGAAGAGCTGAGAGACCTCTGTAAGCTTGGGATCCATTGTTTGTTGTGTTCGTCTTCTTCTTCTTCGTCTTCCCTCTCGTCTAGTTTCTACTTTCTACTTTCTTTTGCTTGCTTGGTTGTGAAGACAGAAATTTCATATTTATTTCAACGGAGACAAGCAATTCGGGCCTGGGCTTTCTATCGGGCCAAAATAATGTTATTATAGGCTTGTAGGGTTGAGATCGGGTTGAGTCTCGTTTACATCCACCCAACTCGACCGATATAAATGGGATTTGACTGTAGGAACCCGACCCAACCCAAGTATTAGGGACCGGTATTGAGTCAGTTCGAGCCATCGGGTATGGAGTCGGATCTCATCTCACTTTTTTAATAATTTTTTTTTAATTTAAGTTTATTCGGTCTTTGTTTTTAAACTTGTCCTCTAAAAGTTGTCATGTTTTTATTATTATTTTAAAACTTTCATATCTTGGAAGGATCTCCACCCCTTATGGTGATACATATTGTGTAATATTATAGTCACGAACTATTTTACAACATTTTTATAAATTATTAATGTGATCAGTTTTTTATTGGTTTTCATCTAGGCTCATCACTAACATCACTTTTTCATTTACCAATAACTACTAACCACATCACCAGTGTGTAAAATTTTTTTATAAAAAAGTTTATATCTCTAGCATTATTCATATATATTATGTCTTTTTTCTTTACCAAGTTATATCTAACCAGCTATTAGGTTTTTTTTTTAAGTAATGTTATAGTTACAAGCTATTTTACAATATTTTTTACAAATTATTGATGTAACAAATTCTTATTAGTTCTAATGAGTCCACCACTAACATCACATTTATGTTTATCAATGATTATTTGAAAATTACTAAAACCACATCAACAATTTGTAAAAATATTGTAAAATAGTTAGTCTGTAGCATTACTTTTTTTTTTTTGGTTGTTGCTACTTTACTAATTTAGTGATTGACATTAATGAGAGAAATTAAATCTAATAATTAAAAATTAATGCTTGGGCGCAAGACTTTTTTTTTTTTTTGAGAAACAAATACACACACACACAAGAGAGAGGGAAAGGGGTTCTAACACAAAGGCATGCTTGGGTGCAAGACTTGGGAAGGAAGAAATAAGGAAATGGATGACAACATATTCTATGAATGTAGGGAATTAATTTCGAAAATAGGGAAAGGGGGAGTTTTGGGTGGGTACAAGTTTAAATTGCTTAATTTTCTAATTAACTAATAAATTTATGTTTGACTTGCACCTTGGCAATTTAATTTAACCAATTCAAAATGAGATTTAAATTTGGAATTAAGATTTAATAGAGGAAGACATCACTCACAAGGAAACATTAATTTTCAAAAGGTTTACATTAGAAGAATAATATTTTCATGAGATGGTTATAGCCAGCAAAAAAATTGATGAAATGCTATTGTGGGGTACATAAATTTAAATAAGGAAATCGCGCCACATGTCATACCCATGGCTGAAGGGGCCATTATCTTGCCAAGAAGGCCACACCTTTGAACAATAAGGTCACGTCAGTGGCATGTTACCAGAGGAAGTCATACTATAGAGAAAGAGTTTCGAAGAAGGGGTTAGCCCTGATGTGACGGAAGAGATGGTGGATGCCACCACATTTAATGCATCCTCCCAAACCTCCAGATTGCATTTATGTGGAGAAGACCTCTAAACAGTGCTGCCTTAGCTACCGCAACTTACAAGGGATTTGGGAATATGTCTGATAGGATAAACACTCAAGTAGTGGCCTGAACGATCAACAAATAGAGAGACAAGATCATCTAAAGGGAGTTATATAATATAAGAGACCTTCCAGGGGGAAGGGATCAGTAAATCTGTAGAGAACATACTGTAGCAGCAAGAACTGAAATTGTATCCAAGTCTAAAAGAATTATATTCAAGAATCATTCTCCTCGGACTTCGCCAAGGAAGGATTTCCTTGCTTAGAGCTTGTCTTTCTCCATTTTCTTAATATCTTTAATCTCCTGTGCATGTTGCATGATCCATTGAAACCTAACTTTTGAGCCCACTCTTTACAAATTCATTATGTTGAGCTCTTTGGGCCTGAATCCTTCTACCCTTTGGGCTCAAGTGCCAAAACGCCGCCCATACAATTGGCACCATCTTCGCAGGAGGCTACGCCGTGAGCGACGGAGAAGGACTCCCTCAGATTCTGACCCCTCTTTTGATGACAATGGAGATGGTAGCTACAGGCCCAGGTCTAAGACTCCTTCCAGTGAGTCTCTTTCGTACAATGAGGACCGTCATTACAAACGGAGGAGTAAGAGTCCATCTCGCAAAGGTTTGGGCAATGATGCTATGAGCAAGGCTCTTAATCAGATCTCTAAATCACCTTTTACGTGAAGAATTGAAGGGGAAAAGTTTCCTCGGCGATTTACTCAGCCAACCTTTACCATGTATAATGGCAGAACGAACCCTGTAGAGCACGTCAGCCACTTTAATCAGAGAATGGCCATTCACTCCTGGAATGAAGACTTGATGTGCAAAGTGTTCCCATCTAGTTTGGGGCCCGTGTCGATGAAATGGTTCGATGGTCTGAAAGAAGGTTCTATTAGCTCATTCAATGAGCTTACTAGGGCCTTTAGGGCTCGATTTGTGACTTGCAGTAGGGTTTATTGGCCTTTGGATTCCCTGCTGTCTATGACCATGCGAGAGGGGGAGACCCTGAAAATGTATTTTGACAAGTACTGGAAGATGTTCAACGAGATAGAGGGGAACTTTGATGACGTGGCTATAAGGACTTTTAAGGTCGGCTTGCTTGCCGAGCATGATTTGAGAAAGTCTTTGACTAGGAAACCGATTAGGAGTGTGTGTTAGCTTATGGACCGTATTGATGAGTATAAGCGGGTCGAAGAGGACCAGCAATAGGGAAAGGGGAAAGCTAAAGTGGTCCCTCAGGATAGAAGGGACTTCAAGTCAGACAGGTACCATAACAACCGATCTCGGAGAGACTTTACGGGGCATTTTGGGTCTACCACTACTCAGGTAGTCAGTACTATGTTTCGAGAACCAGTACACCAAATCCTAGAGAAAATTAAGAACGAGCCATACTTTCAGTGGTCAAACAAGATGGGGAGGAGACCCCATGAGGTGCAACTAAAAGTCTTCACTGCCAGTGCCACCAAGAGTGGGGGCATACTATTGAAGATTGCAAGACGTTGTGGAGTCACTTGGAGTAGTTGGTTAAAATTGGGAAGTTAAAGAAATTCTTGTATCAGCCCAATGGACAGGGTAGTTAGGCAGGGTTGGGGGCTCAGAGAGACACTTCTATAAGACCACCTTTAGGTACAATTAATGTCATTCTTGCTGCTTTAGGGTGAACTGGCTCTTTGCCATCCAGGGTGCTATCTATAGCTCAACCATTTATTGAAGACTTACCCCTTGATTCGAAGAGGAGTAGAGTGGAGGTCCGACCAACTAGGGGTGTGCAGAAAACCCACCGACCCGACCAGCCGGGTTGGGTTACAAAAATTTTTTTTATAGCGGATCGGGTTGGGTTTGGGTCATAAAATTACAAACCCGCCAAACTCGATCCAACCCACCCATATTTAATATATATTTAAAATATATTATATATTTAATCTTTTTTTTAAATCAGCTATAGGGCACTTATATATATATATATATATATATATATTCAAATATATATTATATATTTAATAATTAAAAAAAAAAAAAAAACCAGCTGCAGAGTAGCACTCCTTCGGTTCCTCCTACTAATACTAATTTAATATATAAAAAATATATTATATAATTAATTTTTTTTTAAATAACCAGTTTTTCCTATCTTATATAAAAGTCAATTAGTTCACACAAACCCTAATAAATTATTATTGTTGTTTAGTCATTAGTGTTGTTTGCCTTTAAGGAGAGTTACATTGATACTAATCTTTAGGTTTTTTTTAATATATTTATATTTATATTTTTTTCTACTCAATTTAATAATAATAATAATAAAAATTTGTCAAACCCATGGGTTCAACCCGACCCATGTGGGTTGGGTTGGGTTGGACTTATGTGATGGGTTGGGTTGGGTTGAATTTTTTTGACCCACCATGGTGGGTTAGGTCAAAAAATCCCCTCAGCCCGACCCAACCCGACCCATGCACACCCCTACGATCAACTTTGAACTTCTCCGATGAGGACAAAGTTGGAACCTTGCAGCCACACGATGATGCCCTAGTAGTTACTCTCAGGATAGGAGGGTATGATGTGAAGAATGTGCTAGTAGATTAGGGCAGCAGTGTAGAGATCATGTATCTTGACCTATTTAGGGGACTGAAGCTGAGGCCTGAGGACCTAACCTGTTATTACTCCCCTCTGATAGGGTTTGATAGGAACATCATCTTCCTGAGGGGCCAAATTAGACTACCTATTTAGGTAGGGTCAAAAGTCGTGGAAGTGAATTTCATCGTAATAGATGCCTACTCCCCTTATACTGCTATTGTGGTAAGACCTTGGCTTCACACCATAGGAGCCGTGTCTTCCACCCTTCACTTGAAAGTGAAGTACCCGTCAGGGGACCGGGTCAAGGAGCTAGTTATAATCCAGTCTGTGGCTAGGTAGTGCTTGGTGGTTGCAATTAGATATCGGGTTGGAGGTGAACCTTTAGTGTCCGCCGAGCAGGATTTATAGTAATCAAGGGTGCCGGTGTTGTCTACAGGTGCAGTGGTAGAAGGGGCTAAGTGCGAGCAACTGGAAAAAATTGTTATTGGCGACGAGTTGATGGATTTTCTTAGAAAAAATATTGATGTATTTGCGTGGAGCGCCTACAACGCCCCTAGGGTAGATCCAGATTTCATTTGCCACCATTTAAATGTCAATTCATCTGCCATCCCCAAGAAGCAACCACCTCGGCGCTCATCTAGGAAACATTCCAATGTTGTTAAAGGGGAAGTCCTCAAGCTCAAGCGGGCTGGGGCCATAAAGGAGGTATTTTACCCCGAGTGGCTGGCTAACATAGTGGTGGTGAAGAAAAAAATGGAAAGTGGCGAATGTGTATGACTTTACAAATTTAAATAAAGCTTGCCTAAATACCTTTTCCCTCTACCTCGGATAGATCAATTAGTGGACGCTACCATAAGCCATCCTCGGATGAGCTTTTTGGATGCCTTTCAGGGTTATCATTAGATACCGTTGGCTTTGAACGATTAGGAAAATGCTGCTTTTCTTACACCCACTGGGAATTACCACTACAAAGTAATGCCCTTCGGATTGAAAAATGTAGGGTCTACCTATCAGAGGATGATGACCAAGATGTTTGAGCCTCAATTGGGCAAAAATGTTGAGGTGTACATAGATGACCTCGGGAATATTTTTGAGATATTGAGGAAACACAAACTGTGCCTTAATGTCTCTAAGTGTTCTTTTGGCGTAGGCTCTGGCAAATTTCTAGGTTATATGGTTACTTACCGTGGAATCGAAGTTTACCCTGATCAGATTAGAGCCATTAACGACCTGCAGCCTCCTCGGAATCCCAAAGAGGTCCAGAAGTTGACAAGAAGGACTGTTGCTTTTGAATCGATTCATTTCTCGGTCAGCGGACAGGTGTAGGCCCTTCTTCCAGTTGTTGCATAAGTGGAAGGAATTTGAATGAACAGAGGAGTGTTCCTCAGCCTTCCAGTAGTTGAAGGAATATCTTTTTCGACCACCTATTATGTCCAAACCCGAGCAGAAAGAGGTTTTATTCGCTTATATTGCTGTAGCCTCACATGTAGTGAGTTTGGTACTGGTGCGGGATGATGATGGGGTGTAGAGACCAGTTTATTATGTGAGAAATCATTACATGAGGTAGAGATTCGCTATTTACCATTGGAGAGGGCCATCTTGGCAGTAGTACATACTACACGGAAGCTCCCACATTACTTCCAGGCTCACACTGTTATGGATTTAACCTAATTCCCTCTTCGATCACTATTTTGGAAAGTTGATTACACAGGGAGGGTTGCAAAATGGGCAACAATCCTAGGAGCTTTTGATATTAAATACATGCCTTGCACCTCCATAAAGGGTTAGGTTCTTGCCAATTTAGTGACTGAGTTTGCTGAGCTTTCGTTTGAAGAAATCAGTGAAGGGCCGAGCATTGATGGAAAATCAATTGGGATGATCTCCTTGCAGGATATCTTGGAAGGTGTATGTTGACGGCGTAGCGAACCAAAAATGGTTAGGAGTGGGGTTGGTTGTAGTATCTCCTAAAAGGATCATCATTAAGAAATCCTTAAGACTGAGCTTCTTGGCCACGAACAATGAGGCTGAGTATAAGGCTTTGTTGGTGGGAATGGCTATGATTCAGAAAATAGGAGGTAGAACAGTGGAGATGTTTTCAGATTTGAGGTTGGTTGCAAGCCAAGTAAAGGGAGAACTGGAAGTTAGGGATGTGAGAATGCAAGAGTACTTGAATCAGGCTAGGCACTTGCAATCAGGATTTGACTCTTTTTCTTACACCAAATCCCTAGAAGCGGAATTAAGCATGTTGATTCCCTTGCCACTCTTACAACCTCCTCAGCGTAGAGTCTACCTCGAGTCATCCTAGTCAAGGATCTATGCAACCCTACCGAGATGAAAAAGGAGAAGGTCCAGATTCATCAACTTAAGGTAAGACCTAGTTGGATGGATCCTATTGTCCTATTCCCTAAGGATGACATCTTGCTCGAGGAAAGGGGGAGGTTGACAAAGTGCAAAGAAAGGCTCCCCAATTTTGGCTGTTCGAGGACTAAAAGTTGTACAAGTGCTCTTTTTTTGGGCCATATTTTCTATGCATCCATCCTAAAGTAGTGGAGCCACTCCTAGAAAAGTTGCACGAAGGGATTTGTGGAAGCCATACAGGAGGTAAATTCTTGTCTCATCGGGCCCTTACTCAGGGATAATGGTGGCCCAATATGCAAAGACAAGCACAAGAATATGTGAAGAAGTGTGACCAATGTCAAAGATTCACTCCCAACATTTATCGGCCAGGGGGCATTCTTAATCCTCTGTCTAGTTCCTGGCCTTTTGCTTAGTGGGGCTTGGACATTATGAGGCCCTTCTTCAAAGCAGCAGGAAATAAGAGATGACTTTTGGTCGGCACTGATTACTTTACCAAGTGGGTTTAAGCTGAGCCACTAGCGAACATTAGGGACGTGAATGCCAAAAGGCTTGTGTGGAAGAACATTGTCACTCGGTTTGGGATTCCTCATACCCTCATCTCAGACAACGGACTTCAGTTTGATAGCAAAGCTTTCAGAAGGTACTGTTGTGAATTGGGTATCACGAATAAGTATTCCACTTTAACTTATCCCTAGGGGAATGGGTAAGCCGAGGCTGTTAATAAGGTCATAGTGAATGGACTTAAGAAGAAGTTGGATGATGCAAAGGGCAA
Organism: Quercus ilex subsp. ballota; assembly: GCA_032727855.1. Taxonomy (NCBI): domain Eukaryota; kingdom Viridiplantae; phylum Streptophyta; class Magnoliopsida; order Fagales; family Fagaceae; genus Quercus; species Quercus ilex. The sequence goes on from CM064909.1 coordinate 33,346,151, forward strand.
ATAGGTATATGAGCTTCCACATGTCCTCTGAACATATCGGACTACCCCATGTAGGTCGACAGGGGAGACACCCTTTTCAATGACTTATGGGGCCGAGGCTGTGATCCCTTTGGAGATTGGATTCCCAACGCTAAGGACTAGCTTATTCGCTCTAGACAGCAACAACCACTTACTAGAAAAGAGCCTAGATTTAGTTGAAGAACGGAGAGAAAATGCCATGGTTTAATTAGCCTACTATCACTAGAAGCTCAAGCAGGGGTATGATTCAAGTGTGAAGTTAAGACCATTGGCCCCTGGGGCCTTGGTATTGAGAAAGGTTATGGGAACTGCAAAAAACCTAACTTGGGGGAAGTTAGGGCCTAATTGGGAAGGGCCATACCGTATCACCTCCATAATAGACATAGATGCATACTTCCTAGAAGGTTTAGACGAAAAAGTTGTACCGTGACCTTGGAATGTAAATAACCTGTGAAGGTACGATTATTAATGAAAGGCAACTCTGCCATGTTTTCATTTATGACATTATGTGTTGCGTTAATTACCTATATGGATATTAAACAGAACATTGGTCATGTCTGGTTTCTCGGACCGCATACCTTGGTAAATTAATATTCCTGATTACTTGTGTGGATATTAAACAGAACATTGGTCATACCTGGCTTCTCTGACTACATGCCTTGGGTAAATTAATACTTCCCATTATTTTTCTAAGTATTAAACAGAACCTTGGTTATGATTGGCTCCTCAAACCACATGCCTTGGGTAAATAAATACTTCCCATTATTTCTCTAAGTACTAAATAGAACCTTGGTCATACCTGGCTCCTCAGACCACATGCCTTGGGTAAATTAATACTTCCTATTATTTCTCTAAGTATTAAATAGAACCTTGGTTACGATTGGCTCCTTGGACCACATGCTTTGGGTAAATTAATACTTCCCATTCTTTCTCTAAGTGTTAAACAGAATCTTGGTAATGTTGGGTCCCTTGAACTACATACTTTGGGTAAATTAACACTTATAATTATACAAGCTTACTATGGAATGGGGTGCTAGGTGAAATTCAAAGTATGGTGGCCTTCCTAGATTATATACCCTTGATAGACATGAACTTCACTATCATTTGAGGTTAAGAAGAAAATCCAGAAGTGCACTTCATCCTTTGAACTATTTACATGAGGTACACAAAGTTTGTTTTTAGGTTGAGTTACTAGGTGCCAAGTACCACGGACAAGGTTAAGTTATCCAACTACACTGCTAACTACATGAAATGTAATAGTTGGACTATTAGTTGCATGAGCAACTGTTAACTTTAGGTGTTAGAGTATATCCTAATCAAGGTGATAGCCACTTTCTCACTATTTACATGGGAGTAATTTATTTGAATTAGCAACAATTCATTACTATTAGCTTTTGTTAAAGTATGGGTATTCACTCTTAGAAGCATCATCAATCTACAGTCTCAACAGGGGGTAAAACAATAACTACAGCCAAGCAAAGACAAACATTGCAAGAAAAATAAAGACCCACAAAAGCAAAAGTCTATGTCTTTTCATTGATTAAGAAATGAGATACATCTTAAACATGGCAAACTACCATAACAAAGGAAAATTACATACAAAAAATAATAAGTAAAAGAAAAAGATCCTAAACTATGCCTTGGCTGGAGAAGGGTCTTCCTTGCTGCCTAGCTGGGAGATAAGTGGGTTAGTGGCCTTAGGATCAGCTTCCTTGGATTTGGGTCACCTCATTTGCCTTAGCAGCAGCATCCTTTGCCTTGGGAGGGGCATCCTTGAGCTTGAGAGTAGCCTCCGAACCCTGGCAGGGGCTTGACCTCCTTACCCTTACCTTTATCCTCTGGCCAAAAACCACCCTAGCCAACCCCCTTACCCTTAGCTACCTCAACTCGCTGGCCTTGGTCACCAGCCTTACTAGGCCATTTGGGGACCTCAGCAGGAGGAAGAGAGGCCTGGGTGATAGAGGACTGCTTAGAGGAGGTTGGTGCAGGGGCAGCAGGAGGAGAGAGTCCAGTTGGAACTTCATGGATGTCTGCAGGGTAGTAAATGTTCTCAGCCTTTCTCCACTCCGAATCAACAGGGACTCCTGTCAGGTTGAGTGCCTCTGCTCACATTTCCTGGTAGTAGTCCCTGCAAACCTCTACCAGCTCCTCCGCTAAGCGGACCTCGGTCTTTTGCAACCTAAGGTCATAGGATGCCTGTTCCTAAGCCTTCGTCGCTTCCTTGGCCGTCCGAGTAGCCTCCTTGGCCTTCCTTAGCTCTATCTTCAAGTTTGCGACCTGCTGCTTGGCCGTGGCCAGCTCTATTTCAGCATAATGAAGCTTCTTGTGTTGCTCCTCAGCTTGGTCTTGAGCGTTCTTAAGGCCGGCCTCAACGCTCATTCTCTCCTTCTCTTCTGCCATTAGCTTTGCGATCAGCTCCTAGTTCTTTTGCTCTGCTACACCCGGGGCCTTGCTGGTCTTAGCGCTAAGGTTAGCCTTGACCCTGGCTTTGTTGCAGGTGTCTTTCACCCACTCCTCAACCATGAATACCTTTTGGACGGCTTGCGCAAAAACAACAAGGAAATTCTATGTAAAAAAAAAAGAAGGGGAAAAGGACAACCTAGCATGACAAGAAGCTTACCAAGGCCAAGTCCCTCTTTAGGGACAGAAAAAGATCCTATTGCCTCATGGTTTACAGTGCAGCCATATCTTTGGGTAGTAGTAGGGGTTGCTCCAAGGCCTCGGCCAGGTAGTAGGCGTGCCATTTCTGGAATTCCCTGATGGAGGAGCTCCGCGGTATCGCCACCCTCTCTAGCTCTAGCCGGGGATCCTACACTAGGTTTGGAGGGTGCACCTTGGCCGTGCTATGGTCCTCCTTGATTTCGACCGAGAAGGCCTTCCCTTGGCCCTTGGCCGTTTTTTACTACTTGGGCTACTTTTGAGGGACCAATTCCCTTCCTCAGCCACCTAATTTTCCTTCATTTTCTTCTTCAGTTTGGTAATGGCGAACAGGTTAACTGTAAGAGGAGGAGGGGGAGGGGGGGAGAGCAAGAGGAGGCTGGGACCCTGAAGTGTCCTTGGGCGCCGGCCCCTTAGCCTTGTCCTCAAGGAGCTCACGTAGGCCCTTCTTCTTGGAGTTGTTGTCTATGTGTGCAACGATAAGGCCGGAGGTGTGAACACCTAAAAATCTATCAGGCTCGTCTTTTAAGTCCGAGGCTTGAATCATGGGCTCTTCCTGTTCCTTGAGATGGAACTGGTCTATCTCCACCTCGAGTGATAGGCGTGAAAAGGCTGTCTCTTCTCTTAGAATTGCCACTTCACGAGGAAAGTGATGAGCAGGCAGTTTAAACGGCACGATGCCTTCTCAGGCCAGAAATCCAGGCATTGAGACGTCTATCCGAGCAAACCGAGGATCATCGGCTTTGATTGCGAGGCCCACCTCTTGAAACTTGTCGGATAGGGGCTGGAAGTCAAGGATGAGATGGACGACTCTTAGTTATCTATCCTCGCTCACAAACACCTCAGACCTCAACACCTTGTTGAGATCTTGAACGTTGACAAAGTTAAGATTAAACGCTACGTACCTTTTATCTGTGAAAACAGTCGAGAAGCAAAATCACAATTAGAAAGGTGAACCCTCAATTAGAAGAGAACAAAGTGTTAGAGGAAATTAAAAAAAAAAAAAAAATGTCGAACCACTAAACTAAGTCCCGTGTCAAATGACCTAAACCTAGGGCACCCCACCTAGTTCCCTCCTGGGTTGGGCAATGAAAACCATCGTGCCATTCACCAAAGGCAATTAGATTGTCATCCTTCATGCCCTTATTGGACTTGGAAAGACACGAGACAAACCTAACAACTGAAGACCTAGACTTAAGGTAGTAGCCTGAGTCTGCTAGCAGATGGCACTTATACATCCAAACGACATTATGCTAGGTAAGGTTCAACCCCATTTGCGCGTTGAGAGCGTCTACACTACCTAGAATCCTAAATAGGTTGGGTGCACATTGGTGGGGGCACAGCCTATGGGCTATCAAATAGTCCTTAGTCACGTTACCCATAGGAAGCCTCATTCCCCATTCTATGAAAGCGATCATGGGAATGACGACCTCCCCTTCGTTCCTGTGGGTGAGCCATTCACTCGAGAGCAATATCGCAAGGAAACGCCCTGGGGAATGTGATACAAGGCCCTAAATCCCTCTATAACCGTAAGAGAATCAACTAAATGAGCGAACCTACCCATCAGAGCAAACTAAAGGGAAGTGAAGGGAGTATTTGTGAAGAAGAAATGAAAAGTAGAAAGCCGAGGAGACCGGCCGAGGAGAAAATAACCTAAGAATGAAAAAATTTACAAAAATAAAGACAAGGGTCACTTCAGGAGCTTCTCGAAAAGTCTGAAGAATTGGGAAGTCTTGAAAGTTTGGAGATTTAGGAAATGTTGAGAGTTCGAAGATTGGGAAAGTGAGGGAAATGAATCCCCCATGTGCCTTATATAGCGGATGGAATTGGGTGGGAGTTATCCCGCCCAAAATTCGAGGAGAAATGCCAACCGTAGGATCTCCATCTCACCATAGGACGTGGGAAACAAAGCGCCGCTTGGAGCATTTAATGAGACGTTGCGGACTCCGAAGCGCTAAAACGGTTGCGGGGCACGCGAAGTGACACTTTCACGTGTGGAAGTCAAAGAAATGTGTGGAACTAATTATCCAAGGTCAAAACCCCACTTTTCTCCTCGGATAAGAGAAGAAAAACTAGAGTTTTGAGGGGCTATTATGGGGTACAGGAATTTAAATAAGGAGATCACGCCACATGTCATACCAATGGCCGAGGGGGCCATTATCTTGCTAAAGAGGCCACACCCTCGGATAATAAGGTCATGTCAGTGGCACGTTATCAGAGGAAGTCATACTATAGAGAAAGAGCTTTGGAGAAGGGGTTAGCCCTGACGTGATTGAAGGGATGGTGGATGCCATCACATTTAATGCATCCTACCTAACTTCCTGGCTGCATTTACGTGGAGAAGACCCCTGAACAGTGCTGTCTTAGCCGCTGCAACTCACAAGGGGTTTGGGAAGGTGTCTGATAGGACAAGCACTCAAGTAGTGGCCTGAACGATCAACAAATGGAGGGCCAAGATTATCTAAAAGGAGCTATATAATATAAGAGACTCTCCAGGGGGAAGGGATCAGTAAATCTGTGGCAAAATTTGCAGAAAAGCATTTGTTTGTAAAAAAACTAGCAAAAAAGCATGCGGTTGATAAATTTTAGTAAGTTAAACTGTTTTTTAATTAAAAAAAAAAAAGTGGAACTCGAGTCTATGAAACTTGAGTTCCAAGATTTTTCACAAGGAACTTGAGTTTACGAAACTCGAGTTTTGTTCAAATGGAAGTCGAGTTTCCTAGACTCGATTTCCACGTTTTTTTTCTTGGTTCATCTCAGACTTCACGCAAGAGAAAATAGTCCAACTTACTAATATATTTCATCCGCATGCTATGCACCAAAATTTTTTCTAAAAAGCTACTATTTGGCAAATTTTGCCGTAAATCTGTAGAGAACATATTGTAGCAACAAGAACTGAAATTGTATCAAAGTCTAAAAGAACTATATTAAAGAATCATTCTCCTCGGACTTAACCGAGGAAGAATTTCCTTGCTTAGAATTTGTCTTTGTCTGCTTTCTTAATATCTTTAACCCCTTGTGCGTGTTGCATGATCTATTGAAACCTAGCTTTTAAGCCCACTATCTATAAACTCATTGTTTTGGGTAGGAATGGCAACGGGTCGAGTTCGGGCCGGGTTTCTTAATGCCCGAACCTAACCCGCGGGTCTACCCTGAAAACTCGAACCCGCCCCGTTTAATAAACGGGTTTTTTCCTGCGCCCCTGACCCGCCCCGTCGGGCCCCACGAGCCCCGCCCAGTCCATGCCATTTCAGGCCCAATCTGTGGCCCAATTAAAAAAAAAAAAAAAGTTGTCTGAAGCCCTAAACCTCCACAAACCTAGATCAGAAATCCCAAAAAAAAACCCAAGATCATGTTCATCAATCTAGATCAGAATCACAAACACAAACGCACAGATTTGAGGGAGGACGTGAACCCAAAAAAAAAAAAATGGAGAACTCGGTCCACCAATCTCTATCTCTGATCTTGGACTCCTGCTCGACCTCTCTCTATCTTAGACCACCAAGATATCCGATGATTGGCGGTGGTTTCAGCCATCAATGTCGCGGCCTAAACCTCACACATCTCTCTCTGATCTAACCTCCGTGCTTCTCCTTGCAAATAGCAACCACCACGTGATAAGAGTGAAGGTGAGGGTGGGTCGGTGAGTGAATGATAGTGAGGGTGAGGGTGAGGTGATTGGGTGAGATCGTGTGGCTTGGCTTGAGAGAAAATGAGGTGAGAGCACTAAGTGACATCAGAGATTTAGAGAGGGAGAGGCGACCTGAGCTTAAGAGAGGTTTAGAGAAATGAAAATAGGGTTAGGGACTTAGGTTTTGCTATAATTGAAATATATATAGGTAGGTATTTTAGTAATTTTATTTTAAGTTTAAACGGGTTGGGTTGGGTCTAGGTTCGGGCCCGATTTTTTCCAAAACCCAGACCTGACCCGAACTCGCTTTAGGTTTTTTGTTTTAAACCCATACCTGACCCTATTTTTAATCGGGCCGGGTAAAATCCGACCCATTAGGGTCGGGTCAAGCCGAGTACCCGTGGATCGGGCTTGGATTGCCATCCCTAGTTTTGGGCTCTTTGGGCCTGAATCCTTCTATCCTTTGGGCTTAGGTGCCAAACGCCGCCCATAAAGCTATAAGTTAAGAAAGAAATCTATCTTTTTACCATTTAATTTTGACAATTGTTTTAGATATTATTTTATGAGTAATGCTATAGCCACAAACTATTTTACAATATTTTTACAAACTATTGATGTGTCAAGTTCTTATTAGTTTTAATATGGGTCCACTACTAACATCACATTTATATTTACCAATAATTATTTGAAAATTACTAAAATCACATCAGCCGTTTGTAAAAATGTTGTAAAATAGTTTGTGTCTGTAGTATTACTCTTATTTTATTTTGTTCAGTTTACTTAATTAATATGTGTTATTTGTACCTTTACAATAAATGGTGAAGCTTGTGCACTAAACATGATATGATTTGGACATGTGTCTAGTTTTGGACACATGTCTACATCGTTTTGTATCAAATATAAAAAAACACTAGACATAAGCCATATCCTACATTAAAAATGTTATACCGTACTTGTATGTTAGCGCTTAGCTTACAATATAAATAATATACTTATTAATTTATTATTAGAGCCTTGCAAGTGCACACATAAATATTATTTTCATATGAGTTCCAGTTAGCTTAACTGGTAAAAAATTTTGTCGTTGAATAAAAGATCTAGAGTTTAATCCCTATTTACACCAAAAGACCAATTGGAGTTTTGGTCTGATGATAAATAGCAACCATTAGGGGCGAACGTTATAGGTTGAAACTATTTCTAAAAAAAAACATTGTTTTCATGTTATTGTGTATAGGTTTAATGGTCGCGATTTCTTAATGAGGCGAAGAGGCAAAAAATCATGTTTGTGGGGGGACTCGGTTTTTTTTTTTTTTTTTTTTGAGATAGTTTCAACCTATAAGGAGACTCCTTAGGTTACAATATGTTTTAGTTTTGACTTGCATGCTACTATAATAAACCAATTAATAACTTTTCAAATTTCACTTAGTTCTATATTAAATTGCTCTTTTTTTAATTGTCTGTTTGAGAAATTTTGCTACTATAAACCAATTAATGACTTTTCAAATTTTCACTTATTTTTATATTAAATTGCTTTATTTTTAATTGTTCATTCAGGAATTTAAAGAGTTTTATAGTCATAATTAAATTTACTATATGCCATTTACATAACATGGATCTACCTCTTCATCTTCCACTCATTCTTGGGATGCATTTGATCCACTTAATCAAGGTTTTACGAGAAAGTAAAGCAGAACGCAAGAATTGGAGAAGGAAGAGGGAGAAGAACAATGACTTTGTTCCATTTTGTGCTTTTTTCCTTAACAATTCTCTCTCTCTCTCTCGTTTTGTCTAAAAATATTTGTATGATCCATGCATTGTGGTTTTTTTTTTTTTTTTTTTTTTTTTTTTGGAGCGAGTTGGGTTGGATCATAGATCAACTTGAGACTTGAAACAGAGTCAACCGTTTGGCTTGGGCCTAACTTGAGCATCCTTCCAACCTGTCCAAGACTCCTAGACTCCTAATCCTCGAATTATGAGTTAAAATCTAACTCAATCCAACTTGATTTATGATTAACTTTATCTCTCTATCTATTTCTCTATGTTTTTTTTCCCCAAATCAAATATAACCAAGAACCTAAAAAGAAAAGAAATAAAATTACATTCTATTCCATAGTGCAGCTTAAATGTAATTAGTAAAATAGAGTTAAAATAAAAATAAAAATTCCATTAATTTTCCATTATAGATTTTCATCATCAAGCATACCTAACAACATAATAAAAGAAGGGGTTAAAGTTATATAATGATGAATTTGAGTCGGAGTTCCAATTCCATCTCAACTACACATGTTTTCAAAAGGATGAAACGACAACCTACTACTAGGGCTGTACACGGTGCGGTGCGGTCGGTTTTTGTGGCCGTTTCTACACCGCACCGGAATCTTTAGTTTCCTAAAACCCAAGCCGTTGCCGCGCCTAAGGAACGATTCTTCGGCAGCATCGGTGGCGATTCCAGTTGGTGCGGTGGTCAATGTCCATCTGTCTATCACACACACAAAGAGGAAGAGAGATCTAAAACCCAAATCAAACCCAGAAAACTTAAGGATTCAAACCACTAATCAAAACTTAGATCAAATCTAAATATCAAAAGATTCAAAACCCATTACAAACCCAAATATTAAAACCCAAACAAGCTCAAGATTCTTAGGACTAACCATTGATTGACTCACCTGTGAAGTCTAATTGAGTAATCGACCACTAGGCAATGGAGGCAGAGACAACAACTTGAAGATCTAACTTGGGTGGCAACAAAAACAGAGGTGCTTGAAGATAAAAAGCTGAAATGGTGGTGGGATTTGTGTTGTGGGTGGGGATGGAAATCTTAGATCTAACTTGAAGGGGGTAGAAATGTCAAGTTTTGTATATATATAAGCAAATTGGTGCGGTTCAGTGTTCATCGGAATCCAAAAACCTTCGCCGACAACTGTATCGGCCTACTTCGGTGCTTGAAAATCGTTGCCGACCACCGTGCCTAACACTTGCGGTGGAGGTTTGAGGCGAGCGGATTGGTTCAGCTCTAGCCGGTTTTGTCAGTGGTGGGTGATGCCTGTATAGCCCTACCTATTATTGAGGTAATTTGCAGAGTAGCATGATTTTGCCACACTATGTCGTTAGTTAGCATGCGTTAGAAATATTTGAGGAGAGTAACATCTCGAGTCTTTGTGGCTCGAGTTCCATGTAGAAACTCAAGCCTAAAAGACTCAAGTTCTAACTATTGAGGTGGAACAATTTATCCACATGGAATTTAAGTTTCTTAGACTCGAGTTCTATAGAAGTAGATCTGCAGAAACCAGAAGAAGAAGAACCAGATATGAAGAAGATGAAGGAAGAAGAAAAACAATCTTGAAAACACAGATTCGAAGAAGAACATAGGAAAAGGAAGATGATTTGGAGTTTCTAAGAAGACGAAGGAAGAAAGACGATTTGGAAAATGCAAATCCAAAGAAGAATAGAGGAAGGGGAAGACAATTTGGAGAAAAGGAAGATGATCTAGCTGGAGAAGAGGAAGAATATGAGAAGAAAAAGAAGAAGAAGAATAGAGCACGATCTAGCTGGAGAAGAGGAAGAATAAGAAGAACAGACGCTGAGAAAGAAAATGGTAGAACTCGAGTTCAATGTGGGATTTTTTCCACATCAAATACCATCATTGCAACTCAAGTTTTAGAAACTTGAGTTCTGTTTTAAAATTCGAGTTTTAAACACTTAAGATGCTAGTTTGCTGAATAGTTTTGCAAACTAGACAAGTAACTAAAATGTTACAAAAATGATGCTAAATGCAAAAAAAAAAAAATTCACCTACTGCTTCTGTAAACGACAAGAAGAGATTACTAGTTTTATAAAACAGGCACCCTTATCTAAACTCTCAACTCACATCACTGACTCATCCACTCTGTTCCAAAACAAAGCTCCACCCAGCAGCAATGGCTTCCACTTCCCTCACTTCCACTCTCACTCATTCTTCCTCAAATTCCCCATTTTGCCCCATCCCACTTTCCCAATTCCCATCTCCACCCCTCATCTCCTTCTCCCATTCCCTTAGGCCTTTCCCTTCAAACCCAAAACCCTTCACTTTCACTTTCACACACCAAAACAGAACCAATCTTGGATTGCCCATCAGAGCTCAGACTCTGGACTTCTCTGGTTCGTTCTTCGAAGGCGGGTTCGGGTCGGATGAGGACCCTCCTTCACCGCCTGGGCCGGGCTTGACGGCTGCGGAGGAGAACGAGGGCCCACAATGCCCACCTGGGCTTCGACAGTACGAGACCATGGCGGTTCTTAGGCCCGACATGTCCGAGGATGAGAGACTGACTCTGACCCAGAAGTACGAAGAGGTAAATTATGCTATAAAGTTTGAGGTTTGACGTTACTCTTTGTTTGGTCGCTGAGAAATATTTGTGGGTTGAGAATTTTCTAAGTATTAGAATGTTTGTGTATGTGTGTTTTACTCTTTGTTTGGTTTCTGAGAAAATTGTGTTTGCTGAGGAGGATGGTTGGGAGTTTCCTTAGCATTAGAATGTGTGTGTGTGTGAGAGAGAGAGAGAGAGAGAGAGAGAGAGAGATAAATATTTGGTTTTGTTTAAATTTAAGAAATAATTTTTGAGGGGGATGGTTGAGAATTTTCTTAGCATTTAAAATGTGTTTGCGTGTGTGTGAAAAGGATAATGCTTAATTCAGACAAAAGGGGAGAAAGAAAGATTTGGTTTTGTTTCAATACAAGAAGGGAAGTTCAATTTCTGTATTGGGCTGTGTCTGGTTATGTATATTGGTGAAAGAAAGAAGACTTGGTTCTGTTTCAATACAAGGATGAAAGTTCAAATTTTGAATTGGGTTGTGTCTGGCTATGTATATTGGCTTAGAAAGACTTGGTTTTGTTTCAAGTACAAGGAAGGAAGTTAATATATTTGTATTGGGTTGTGTCTGGTTATATCTATTGGTGAAAGAAGACTTGGTTTTGTTTCAAATGCAAGAAAGGTAATTCAATTTTTGTATTGGGTTGTGCTGGTTATGTATATTGGTGAAAGAAGACTTGGTTTGATTCCATACAAGAAAGAAAGTTCGATTGTATTGGATTTTCTCTGATCATGTATATTAATGAAAGTAAGACTTTGTTTTGTTTCAATACGAGAGAAAGGTCAATGTTTAGTTTACATTAAGTTGTGACTGGTTATATATGTTGACGGTAGGTATCTTGGGTGCTTGTCAATATGGCTTCTGTTAATTCCCAATTCTGATTATTTAAAAGGTATCGATTTCGTCTTTACCAATCCAAAAAAGGGTTTATGTTAATTATGCAAAGTTTACCATGTCTGGTGCCTCATTCCTCTGTAGGCACATTTTTGGGAAAGCTTTATATGTAATTTAGGTGTGAGAGTGAATTTCACATGTCCAAGAAGATGCTAAGGCATTGTTACTTAAGACTTATTGCATGGTTGGATCACATTTTTTTTTTAGTAAGCAATGGAGTAGAGGACAAAATGTGTAATTAAGGTGTACAAATGAGATGGACATTATGCAGTTAAGTTGGAGGCAGTGCCCGTCCAGCTCAATGGTTTGAAACTACACTTTTTCAAAGTATTGAGATGATTCGGTCATGTGCAGGGAGAGCAATTAATGCACCATTGAGGAAGAATGAGTTGATTCAAGCTGAGGCAATAAAAAAAATGTTTGAGGAAGGCCTAGATAACATTAGTAGTAGTGAAAAAGGCATTTCTAAGGAATATGACTTCAGATAGAATAGAATGATGGAAAGGAATGGCTGGACCTTATTAGTCTGCTGAGGATCCATAGTGGACTCCAAAATTTCGGGACTAAGGCTTGGTTGTTATTTTTGTCTTTTTTTCTAGGTACAAATTTTTCAAACAACCCATTTTTAAAATGCTAAAAACTAAGTTGTACCAAACATGCACATAATAAGTTAACCTAGATTGGATATTGCATGCACACTTTATTTGTCTCAAGTTAGTCATTTTCATGGAATGACAATCTCTTTTGTTCCATTCTTTTTTATGTTTAGATATCCTATGTAACTTAATAGCTCCTTGTCTTTTCTTATAACGTTGGAAGGCACAAAACTACTGATTAGATTGTTATATCATTGAAATTGACACAATATTTGAGTCATCAATGAGAATGATGATGTGGAATGTAAAATTTTTGTCATTGCATGATTTTCTACCATGGTAATTACTTAATAAGAAAATTTCTCATTGTAAATCTTATGTTAGAAACTTACAAACTCATATATGGAAGAACTTAAATGTGATGTACCCATAATACTCAAGAAATGCAATGTTTAGTTCTGGCTTTTTATGCCATGCTATACCTTCTCTACTCAATTATGAGTTTCATTCATTTCCTGTGCTTCATATGCCATGTATCTCCTGAAGTAGTGCTTCAAAGATCTTTGAGTTGTAAAGATCCTGAGAAACATGGTGCGACTTTTTGTTGGTTTGCTTTGGATGAATTAAAGATTTTATGTCTAATTAGGATGTCTTGGCTATGGTTAGAATCTTCTATTGAGGCCATGATTTTAATTACCAAGTAAGAGCTTAAACATGATTTTAAGGAGCAAGGAAGGTAATTATTGAGCAAATACTTGTCATGAATTTTAATTTTTGCGGCTTGAAGCATAACGACAGTATGAAATTGGAAGCACCGCCTCATTCGAGGCTTGTTCCAACACCTTGCTTTTGCCGCTCCTTGTATTTCTTATATCTTGGGTTCTGGGCATAATTAATTTGCAAATTGTGCTAAATTTTACAGTTGCTTGTTGCTGGGGGTGGCATGTATGTGGAGGTATTTAACCGAGGGGTAATTCCGCTGGCCTATAGCATAATGAAGAAAAACAAAGCTGGGGAATCTAACAATTACTTGGATGGTATCTACCTTCTCTTCACGTACTTCACAAAGCCTGAGTCCCTGTCAATTCTTGAGCAGAAGCTAAAAACAGATGATGATGTTATCCGATCAATGAGTTTCAAAATAAGGAAGAGGAAGTATTAGTTTGGTTTGAATCATTTGTTTTAGCTTTGAGAGGATGACCATTAAGAAAGACAAACTTAATATGCTCCATGTAATCTCATATCCTGTGGAACTTACTCTCTTTCCCTTCTTATTGGGATTTTTCATTTTTGTAATTATAGTTGGATTGGTGGCAATACAGAATCTATGCAGTTGCTAGAAGTTGCGGATGTGCAAGGTTGTGAGCATATATTTGTGGATATTATGCATCTTATATATGGGTGTAATTATTTTCTAGTTTCCTCTTTCTTCCATGATTGGATTGAAATGCACAAGAAGGCATCTTGTCTTGTACAATGCCAATAGTCTTAATGCTTTGAGTGCTAGTTTGGGATGATCCCCCATTATTTAAAATGTAGTCGTATATTTGCCTGTTGTCACATAATCATCTAAATTCTTGTCCTTAGACCACTGGGGAAGCGATTCAGACAAAAGATACCCGTCAATCATCATTAAGGGTTGTGCCAATGAGCAACAAAACTAATGAATTCAAGTTGATTTGACTTGCTCATTTGTGCGGAGAATATGACAATCCAGTCTCTCCCAATGATATTACAGCCTCTTGCAAGGTACATGAAGTTCTGATCTTTTTGGACTATAGTAATTTGTGAAAAATGTTCATCCACTGTGTTTCACATAAATTCATCCTTATTGGCAAGCACTAATCATAAAACTACTTTCATTTGATCATAGTTATATCATGAGAGCTTCTAGTATCAGCCCCTCCCAATGATATTTAACTTAGATGCCATCTTAGCATGTGTAGATTCAGCATCAGCCACCACCTGACAGTAATTGCATTCACCTTTTTCAACTGCACCTACAAATTTTGGCGGTTACTAACTTCTGGGGGTTTATTACTGGGAATAAAAGTGAGGGCACTTTGTTGTTTGTTCAGTTAAAACATATGTGTTAACTAAGCAGCAACCTTTTTTCAATAGCTGTTGGAGAATCTGAATAAGTGCTGTTGTCTGAAATCTGATCTCATACCCACTTTCTGATACAGACCTTGCTTCAGAAGCCACCAACAACAGTAAGACCTCCTCAGTTCAAGTTAGGGACGCTCAGACATCAAAGGGCATCCTAGAAAAGTTTATAAAGAGAACAAGTTGCACCAAGTAGAATTACAAAGAAAATTTGAAATACATTAAAATAGTGCAGATGTGTTGGAATATAAGTGTTGGTCTCAAATCTTGTATCCTATGATGCTTAAAGCACTGCTTGTTTTGTGGCTAATTTAAAGAATGAGTTTGTACATTAGACCCAATAAGAGATGTTTTACACTTGGACAGTTGGACACCATGACACTACATCAAACAGTTGATTTCAAGTCAAAATTGTGATTGAATTCTAATATACACATATATTCTATAAAACTTTGTCCTCCATGTTGATTTAAAAAAAAAAAAAGGGTTTGGTTTCAAACCCCAGATCGAACCAATCTAAAAAAAGGCTTATGTTATGTATGAGAAGTTAACTACGTCTGGTTCCCCATTCTTCTATGTCACATTTTGGAAAAGCTTTGTATGTTATTTAGGTAGAGTCATTTTCACATGTTTGAGAAGATGCTAAGGCATTGTTAAGACAAATTGCAGAGTTGGAAAACGTTTCTGCTTTATTAAGCAATGGAGAGGATGACAAAATGTGTAAATTGAAGTGTGCGAGTGAGATAGAACATTATGCAGTTAAGTTGGAGGCTTAGTGGTCATTTGGTGTACCGGTCTGAAACAACATTTTTTCAAAGTACAACTTGCATGTGATGTTTAGGTCATATGCAAAGTGTAACGATTCACCAATGACCAATGAGGAAGAGTGAGTTGGTTCAAGTATAGGGAATAGAAAAAAGGTAGAGAAAGACTAAAATAACATTGGGAGAAGTAAAAAAAAGAAAAAGATATGTCAATAAAGAGATGACAAAGAGTATGATTTCATTTAAGGATAAAATAGAATGTCGGAAAATAATAGATGTTGCGAACTTTGATTAGTCGATTGAGGATTTATACCCACAATTTTGGGACAAAGTCTTGGTTGTGTTTTTGATAAACAACCCTTTGGTCTCTTTCAATCAACCCCATTTTTAAAAAGTTGAAAAATAAGCTATACTAATTTTGAGCAATTACTAAACGGACACTTACTAACCTAAAATTAGATATTGCATGCACACGTTATCTGTCTCAAGTTTTTTCTTTTCATGGAATGAAAATCTTTTTTGGATCCATTCTTTTTTCAATGTTCGGGTACCCTATGTAAAATAATAGCTCCTTGTCTTTTCTTTTTTTTTTTTACCATTGGAAGGCACAAGTCCCCTAATTAGATTATTGTATCATTGTAACGAGAATCATTGAGTCATAAGTGAGAATGAAGATGTGGAATGTAAAATTTTTGTCATTGCATGATTTCCTACTATGGTTATTACTTAATAAGCAAATTTCTCATTGTAAATATTATGTTAAAAACTTATAAATTCATACAATATGTCTATTAGAACTCAACCTAATGCTCAAGATTTAGTCTTGACCATGCCATGTTATACCTTCTCTACTCAATTATGAGCTTCATTCATTTCCTATGCTCTGTATGCCACATATCTCCTGAAGTAGTGCTTCAAGGATCTTTGAGTTGTAATAAAGATCCTGAGAAACATATATGGTGTGACTTTTTGTTGGTCTACATTGGATGAAGTAAGATTTTACATCTAATTAGGATGTATTGGCTAGACCATCATTTTAATACTTATCTATGATTTTAGGAAGGTAAATTTTGAGCAATATTTTTCTATCTACGTAATGTTTAAAAGTTAAAACGTATTGTTTATTGTTACTATGCTTTTTTTGAGCTATATCAGTGTAGTATTTCAGTCAATTCAAGTCCAATTTAGTCCACTTTGGTCAATTCGGTCTAATTCAGTCTATTTTGGTCCATTTAGACTAATTGGACTTTAAATTGATTCTTTTTGTAGGTTTCCTTTTCAAGTTTTGGAATCAATTTTTTTTTCTCTCTCTTAATTTTTGGGTTGAAAAATATGAAATTTTATTATATTTAGACCTAACTCTTAAGTTTTAGGCTAAAAAATACAAACAAAATGGGCAATAGATATGATAAATATGATAAATATTTAATAATAAATATGATAATATTTACAAGATTACTTTAAAATTCAAGGTTCAATAATATAGGTATTATACTTATATTTGGAAAGCAAAAACAAAGTGCTACAATTTCAAACTTATATAATAATTTAAACTTAATGCAGCATGTTACATGTGTTTCATGAAATGAAGGTGTACTTTAAAAAAAAAAAAATCTTAGATATGTTCAAATTAGTCAACCAATTATGATATATTTAAAAAAAAAAAAATTAATAACATCTTCTTCATTTATGTAAAACAATATTATAGTTATGTATTTAAATATTTTTATTAAATTAAATTTTTCACACACACATATATAGTTGTTGAATTATGTTTTATTAAATATATATTAAATTTAATTTTGTTGTTGTTAAATACAAAATACATTTTATGTTTCATAACATAAAAATAATAAAACTTAAGAAAATAGAAAATACTTTTAAATAACACATGCACTGTTTAACTTACAAATTTTACATTATATTTTTATAAAATAATTATATTACATTTTCCTGAGCATTGCGTGAGTTTGTGATTAGTGAATTTTAATTTTTGTGGCTTAAAGCATGTTGACAGGATGAAAATTGAAGCGCCCCCTTATTTGAGGCTTGTTGCAATCTTGCTATTGCTGCTCCATGTATTTCTTACATATGAGATTCTGGGAAACTAAAATGCTTATTGTGCTAAATTTTCCTGTTGCTTGTACCTGAGAGTGGCATGTATGTGGATGTATTCAACAGAGAGATAATTCTGGGCAACTAATTTGCTTATAGCATCCAGAAGAAAAACAAAGCTGGAGAATCTAACATATATGTGGATGATATCTTCGTTCTCTTCACCTACTTCACGAAACCTGAGACCCTGGCAATCCTTGAGAGTACCTTAAAAGGCAGATGAATAAGGAAGAGGAAGTATTAGTTTAGTTTGAATAATTTGTTTTGCGCTTTGAGTGGATGACCATTATCATTAATAAAGAAAAATTTAATATGCACCATGTAAACTCATTTACAATGGAACAAACTTTCTTTGACCATCTTGTCCTGTATACAATGCCAGTAGTCTCATTGCTTTGAGTAGGTTGGGTTGGACTTGGTCCCCCTTGCTTTAAAGTGTAGTTATATATTAACCCAGACTCACGTAATGTGTGAGAATATATAAAATATAACACTTACTTTAAGTATTGTCAATTTTCTCTCTCAAAAAAAAAAAAAAAATGTATTGCCAATTTTTTTAAAAGATTTCTACAAGTATATTTTATCTTTTTATCTCTACAGATATATCATTTTATTTTTTTTTGTTTAATTAATATTTTTTTAAGGTGAACCATATCCTTCTAATTTATGTTGTAATGTCTTATATTTGTCTTGTAGGGTCTGGATTTGTAGCCCAAGCCCAAAACAATGAATTTGTAGAGAGTTGGTGAAAGAGCTGGGTTAGTTGTGAATTTAGCAACTGTTAACTACGATATCCAGGAACGAACCAATATAAAAACACACTTAGAAACTAAATAAATTGATGTCCAAAGAGGTTTATTATTGACTGAACAGTGAATACATTTCTTAGAGCTACAGTAAAATCTTTCTTTCTCTCTTTTTATCTTTTTTCCGATCTCCCCTTATCAGAAGCTTCTTCACTTTATATAGCATCTTTTCTCATCATCTTCATCGTCCACTTATTCTTCATCTAAGAATCCACTTGAATACATGTCCCGTAAGGTGTCTTCTTTTGCTCTCTGTGAGTGGTCGTAACTGAGATTATACTGTTCAGGAGTCTTCTCCATATTAATGCGGCCAGAAAAGCAGCTACAGTGCATTTAATGTTATGGTAGCAGCTTTTCCTTTTAGATATTTCTCCGTTCTTATCATCTCCAGGCATGCCCAAAACTTATCCTTATCATTGAAGTTGTTAGGAAGATCATTCGGACCTTCTAGACATTTGATTGATCAAGACTATTTGTATCCGAGGAGAATGACCTCTTCGGACCAATGGTGACCTCTTCGGACTGCCCCCCTTCTTCATTTCCAGGTATCTCTCTTCCGCATGGATTCCTTCTCAACCGCTTTCTTCTCTTCAGACACAGAATAATCTTCAAATAGAGCCCCAGACCCAATACATAAGCTTGAGCTTTTACCCCCCCACATGCCTAATATACAGCTAAACTTTATTAGTTTCAAATTTATTATTCAATTTCTTAAGCAATAAGGAAACCATCATGATAATCAAAATTCATCACAAAATTACAATGTTATCTTAACCAAAATTAAAATGAAACCAAAAGTATAAAAGATAGGCTTTATAATTATTTATTATTCAAAATTTTAAACAATTGGTAGGCATATTCAAATTCATAGCCATGTAGATTGTGTTTTGATAAAAACTCAAATTCCTATGTCCCAAAAAAAAAAAAAAAAAAAAACAACTAAGTATTAACCCAAACCAAAATTTAACCAAAACTATAAAAGGGAGAGATAAAACTTTGTGATGGGAAATTGAAACAAAATACCAAAACACATAATTTATAAAAATAAAAAAAAATAAAAAAAAATTTGTTAATGCCCACTTTTGATAAAGGGCCCAATAGCAGAAGAAGCCCAACAATATGAAGAAAGTGAGAAGAGAAAATAGTAAAGCAAGCCTAGCGGGCCGAAATGGCAGGAATAATGGGCTCACAAGAATAATAAGAGGTAAAGAGGAAATAAATTGACCGAGGAAGCAATGAAGTAGTAAACCCATGGGAACAATAAGAGGTAAAGAAGAAGTAAATGAGCCGGGGAAGCCCAAGAAACGACTTAGTAAATTCATTAGGTTGGCTTAAAGGCCAATAAGTCTGAAAAGTAATAAGAGGTAAAGATATGGTAATCGGGTCGAGGAAGCCCAAATGATTTAGCAAAAGCCCATGAGAGTAAAAGAAGTAAAGAAGAAGTAAATGGGTCGAGGAAGCCTGATGAATGAAATGGGTTGGCACAGCAGGAATGTTGGCCCGTAAAGCCCAAAAGAGGTAAGAATGTGGAAAGTGGGCTGACACAGCGGGAATGTTGGCCAATAAAGCCCAAAAGAGGTAAGGATGTGGAAATTGGACTGGCATGGCAGAAACATCAACCTGTAAGCCCATAGATAATAAGGAAATAAAAGAGAGGTAATGATACAGCAGGAGCAATGCAGTGACATGGCAGGATCCCCAGCCAAGAAGTCCACGGACACAGGAAAGAAGATGGGCTAAGCAGGAAGGAGAAGGCCTGCACCCAAGCAATGCCCAGTCTAAAGAAGAGATGGAAGGCAGAGAACGTGAACCCAAAGACCTATATGTCTTTCACGCCGTAAGAGTTAAACACCTACTAAAACGTATAGTAGAATCAGAAAAACATGGAGGTAATAGCAAATGCATGAAAGCCAGAAAAGTAATGGATTTAGATGGAAGTAGAGTATACACACAGGGCCCAAGCACCACCTACTTGTACCCAATCAATACATGGGAAATGGGGCATGGGTCAAGGGTATTAGAGGGTGTGGTTTGGCGATGGGGAGAAAGAGGAAGCCTATTTTGGAGTTCCCGCTCAAACTTCTTTGGGGAGAAATGTCTTGCTAGGATGGCATCTCACCCAAAAGAAGTAAGTATGAATTGGAACCATTGGATGCATGCCATGAAGGTAGGTGAGGGAGAGGTTTAACCCTTATTCAGATGAGAGTAATGAAAACAAAGAGAGGTAAGAGACAAGACAGACCATTTTTGTTTGGGAATGAGGTGTGGTGCAGCCAACATAACATAGTGTAATGGTAATGGCTCGACAACCAGCAAGCCAGTAGGCAGTCTTGGAAGGACGCCTACAACGAGCCAAAAGCGGTTGAGGGGGAAAAATGGTAAACCTTGTTATGGCAAATAGTATAAAAGGCAATAGTTATGAATAGTGACAGAGGGGGGGGGGGGGGGGAGGGGGGGGGAGGGGGGAGAACTACGACAAGAAATAGAGATAGAACAAGGAAGAAAAGGAGAGAAAAGAAAAGAAGAACATAGAAACCAGAGAAAAGTATAAGTGATAAGAATAGAGGCATGTATCAATAGGTTACCCTTTCTCTCCCTCTTGACAGACCCACTCTTTGAGAAGTTAAGAGTTAGAGTTTAAGCCATCTAGGTCATTTTCCAAAATGTGTAATCTTTATAACAGAAGCCTTCTCTGAGGTTACTCACATTGGAGATCGGCTCCCTTCTTGGACTTGTGTTTGCTAAATAGCTAAGTCCATTTCTTTGGCAGACGAGTTTTACTTTTTGATTGATGAATGATTAATTTGTTACCTTATTACTGAATCATTTGCTGTAATCTTGTTATTCGTGGTTGTATTATTCTACCATAACCTTGTTAGATTCCTTGGTTTTGTTATTTAGGTGTTTGTATTATTTGTAAAATGTTATAGTTATCCTGCCGTATTGTGTTTCCTGCTGTAATGTCTGTAACAGTTACTTCTGCCGTGGGCACACCGTACACTTAAGACTCCTACCAGGATGCTTCTATACTGGGATGGCCCAACTTGTGCCCAAGCTGGCCTAAGGTATGTTTCATTTAAGCCAGTCCCAACTCTCCTACCTCAGAATCATGAGCTGTGGTACTGCAGGAGAGATCAAAGCCCAACAACACAAAAAACTCACCACAACCTTTTAATTAGAGTTATAAGAAAGAACAAAAATTCACCAAAAGAAAGGAGAGAGAGAGAGCTCACAATTTTTTGTGTGGAAAAAATATGTATTGAATGGAGGAAATGATATCAAATTTATTTAAAATAAAATGGGAAGAAGAATAGTTAAAATATAAGAAAGAGAAAAGGATAAATGAAGTGTAACGGTGAAATAGAGAGTAGTGGGAGAGATAAAGAGGCAAAGATGGAATGGAAAGGTTGGAGGAAGTGTAACCGTAGGTGTGAACTAATAGGTAGAAGAAGAGGATTTTGTTGTGAGAGCAGTGAGATTTATTGCATACATTAATATATATATATAGAGAGAGAGAGAGAGAGAGAGAGAGAGAGAATGTTGAAAGGAACTTTTAATATAGACAATAGACAATTAGAGTTTATGATGGCGTGTAGTGCATCACATTGGCCAAAAAATAATTAATTTTGCAATACACAATCAATAAAGATGGAAAACCACAAAAATATATATATATAGCGACGTGGTCGTTGATGTGGCTTAACAGGAGCGTAGCAACACTAAATGCTACTCTTCAGCTTTTAGATATATATATAAATAGATTTGTTTGTTGTCACATAATCATCTAATTTCTTGTCCTTAAGACCACTGGGGGAAGCTATTTGGACGAAAGCTACACATCAATCATCATTAAGATTTAAGGGTTGTGCCAATGAGCAACAAAACTGAAGAATTCAAGGTGATTTGACTCGATCTTTTGTGTGGGGAATATGACAAATCAAGATAAAATTAAGACAAAATCCTGAACTCAAGTGAAAAAAGAATGCTTGTTTTTTTATTGTTGGGATTAATGTATTCTTTTGTCTGTGTCCTAGGTTATTTGGCCTCTAGTGTATAGCTAATATGAGCAAGCCTCGGAGTTGAGACTGAGGTCTGGTGATGTTAAACATATTAATCTTTAGCATTTGATATAAGTTTTTGTCAAAATCAATTATTTGTAGGTTGTCTTATACATACTAGTCATCACCCACCACAACAAAGGATCCTATCTTCATACGCCAGCAATGATACTAAAAGTTCTCACAAGGTATATGCAGTTCTGATCTTTTTGGACTAGTAATTTGTGACAAATCTTCATCCACAGTGTTTCATAAAGATTCATCCTTCTTGGCAAGCACTAATCATGAAACTACTTTTATTTAATCATAGTTGAATCATGAGAGCTTCTAGAGTAAGCTTCTGCCAATGATTTTTAGCTTTGATGCCACATTAGCATGTGTTGATTCAGCATCAGCCGCCACCTAATAGTAATTGGATTCACTTTTTTTCAATTGCACATACAAATCTCCACAGTTGCTAACTTCTAAAGATCACTTCAAAATAAAAGTGAGAGAACTTTGTTTAGTTAAAACATGTGTTAATTAAGCAGCAACATTTTTTCAATAGCTAGAGAATCTGAATAAGTGCTGCTGTCTGAAATCTGATCTCATACCCACTTTCTGATAGAGACTTCACAAGCCACCAGCAACAGAAAGGCCTCCTCAGTTCAAGTTTGGGACACTCAGACATCAAAGGGCATTCTATATATAAAAGATTATCGAGAGAACAAGTTGCACCAAGTAGGATCACAAAATAAAATTTGATACACATTAAAATAGTGCAGATATGTAAGAAAAGTTAGTGTTGGCCTCGAATCTTGTATCCTATGAATTATGATGCTTAATGCACTGCCTGTTTAAGTGGCTAATTTAAAGAATGAGTTCGTACATAAGACACAATACAAGATGCTTTGCACTTGGACTTCATGCCACTATTCCTGCTCCAACTGTTGATTTCAACTCAAAATGTTGATTGAATTCTTAATATACACAGATTCTATAAAACTTTGCCATGTCTAGCTGATGATGCCGAAAATCGCCAGTTAGTCACACAGTCCTCACGCGCTTGAAACAACACTTGCACAACACAAAACAAAAAGACCTTAGGAGAGTACTGGTGTGGTACAGGCTGGAATGCACGGACGCGGCTTCAGAGGAGCCGCACCCACGTCGAACTCGGCGGGACACAGCGAGGCGGGAGGGATGCCGCTGACAGCGCATCCTTGCTGCGTTGGGCTGCGTCTTGCCACGTGGAGTCCCCGACTTGCGCCGACGCGGCGCAAATTGGGCCGACTCAAGCCGTATCGGCCGAAACTGCTAAAATGGCCGATTCAAGCCGAAACGGCCGATTCAGGCCAAAATTAAAAATTAAAAAAAAAAAAAAAAAAAAAAGGGTGCAAAACACACCATTTGGACTTAACATAAAACCCTAAGACTCTCACGCACTCTCACTTTGTCCAAAGACTCCAAATACTCTCTCTCACTCCATCCCTCATCTCTCTTCTCTGTGCTCTTCCTCTCGGTTTCAAGTGTGCTCTCTCTCACTCTGTCTCTCATCTCTTTTCTCTGTATTTTACAATTTCTCTCTGTTTCTGCTGTGTTTGTGTGCTTGTTTGTGTTTGTGTTTGTGTGCTTGCTGTGTTTTTTTTTGCTTGTTTTTTTGGTTGTTGTTTTTTAGTTATTATCTAATATTACTCTTAAATTTGGTATATGTTTATATAATGTGAAAAAGTATGCTTAGCAATATATTAAAAATATAAATAAAAATATTTTTAATTATTTTTTAATCGCCGAGTCCCGCCGCACCCGCACCCACCTTTTTCAAAAATTGCTGAGTCCCGCACCCGAGTCCCGAAATGAATCCGTGCTTTATAGGGTACAGGCCAAAAACTCTCTGATGGTTAAGTTAGAGAACTTTCACAACTCTAGAGTGCCAGAACTGGGATGAATTATGCATACCTTATTTTCTGAGGGTCTTGGGTTTTTATAGTGGTGTAGATTCAACCTCCGTTTCTTGCATAAGAAGATGTTTCCTTAAGAGAAAAGATTATCATAAATGAGCGTATATTACGGGATCCTTTTCATGTTGGGATTCTATTGACTAGGTTAATCGTGGAACGCAAGTTGTTTCCATTTAGGATTCCTTGGAGGCCACTTAAGTTATGTGGATGCCACGTGGCCTTAAGATCCGTCCGCCTCATGTCCGTGTATCTTGGATTTGTCCATGTAGAAACACTATCCGTCCACTAATCTAGTACCATCAGGTCTGTTTAAATGGATCCGTCATTCCTAATTTTATACTCTTCACTTGGCGAATATAAATATATTTTTCTTCCAAATTGATTTAGAAGAAATTTTTTTTAACCATAGCGACCATTAAATAAATAATCATATAACTAATTTAGATAACTTAGTGTGCGTTTGGATTGAAGTGAAAAATTAAAATTATTTTACTATTTAGCTTATTTTTGTTACTATTCATGAGCCCCATTGCACTTTTTGGCACTATTTATGGACTCCATTGTATTATTTCAACTAACTTTTATATTTATCTACAGTACTTTCAGCAATAATTTTTCAGTTTCAGCAAAATAATTTGTATCCAAACACATTCTTAATAACTATGTCATAAAAATTACAGTATGGATGGAATATTAATCGATTTGGAGGAAAACTTTATTTCGCAGTTATATAATGTAGGAAAAAAGTAATAATAAAGAGAACAAATGGCTGGAAATAACTGACAAACTTTATTTGAGTAGTTGATGACTAATGCTGGATTTAGGAATTAAATAATTAACTAATGCGGGATTGAGGAATTGAATAAGCACAGTTGTACGCATGAGCACTTGATAGCCATGCTTTATTGATGCCTCAGTGCTTGAATTGATCCCGTGTTTATGTAATGATAAAAAGTTCAAAGGAAAAACATCATCTCTTTGGTGCAATGAATTGCAGAATTTTTCTTTCATTTCCAAGACGAATAAGTTCTTTAGCTATTTTATACTTAGTAAAGAGAAAAGGCTGGCCCTAATAGCCACTCAAAGTGTAGGGCACACCCTATCTTTTTCCATGTTTCTGTCCCTCACCGTTAACTAAATTTGGGACAATATGTTATTCTTATTCGATTTCTTTTTTTCTTTTCTTTTTTTTTTCCCACTTGAACATGTTTGCAGTGATTTGACAAATATTGGACATATAGTAGAATCATTAACATTTAGTGTTATATGTGTTTTTTGTTCCAATAAAAATAATTGAAAAAACATAGATGACACCAAGAAACCTGATGTTCACAGGGGAACATACACGCCTAAGTATATACTAGTGGCCTTAGTTGCTCTTAAACTGTCAAACCTATAAGGTAGAAATGAGTCAATTTATTGAAGTTGAGTTAAACCAACCTTTCTAACCCAAGAATGTTGAGTTAAACCAACCTTTCTAACCCAAGAATGGATCCACTAAGAGGGTCAATATTGCATAAATTATAATCATCAGGTTAAGAATAATCAATCTAGATATTCTTTGGGCTAAAGCAGTTAAGATTCACTTACCACTTTCACAAACTTTTTAGCAAGCCAAATATCTCTTTACAAGACACAATTTTGCAGAAGTTAGATCATGGTTATCAATTGCTTTATTGACTAATTTAAAATCTATCAGACAATACCCTTTTTCTCTGTTTATAAATATCAACCAAGGAATTTTAAGATTAGCATTAGTCTAAGCACTAATAAAAGAGAATTCGTGATTATGTTGGGCCATGCATGAAGGACGAAGACAAACGGGCCTTAGTGCTTGCTGTGGGGGCCTATAATTTAGTGGAGAGTCATGGGCTCTTCCCATCATAGAAAGGGAGAGAATATATGCCATCATGTAACTATGATCCCAAAAGTGCTCTTTGTTTATCATATTTAATTAACAAAGTTTACATTAACTCTTAGTGAGCGTTTCCCAATACAGCAGTAAAGCAATCCTTCAGCATTTCTCTCTCTTTGTGCTGGGCAATATAAAAAAAACACAAGATTCTTCTGCATAAATACACTGGCCAAGGCGTTTGCACCTCTTCTGTATCTTAAAAACTCAGATGGGTGTTCCTCAGACTCCAAATCCTTCACACCTTTCTCCGGCACTTCAACTTAAACTTTACCAAGCTTTCATATTCTCAATTCCTATCCTATTTTCCATTATTCTACTTCTCCTGTTTTACTTGTTCTACCTCAAGAGGAGAGCTTCTACTCTCTCATATCCCCCACCTATACTTTCAAGAAGTCCTATTCCAGCTAGTGCATATTTTACCTCAGTAAGATCTCTCTCTCTCTCTCTCTCTCTCTCACACACACACAATATTGCATACCCTACATGCAAGCACACATACAAATAGAAAAACAAGTACAATATGGTATCATGTGTTTTTTTTTTTTTTTGAGTAAAGGTACTTTTTTGTTTGATCTTTAATAATAAGCTCACTGAATTACCCCAACATAGACTAAGAAAATGTTATTGTACATGTATGGCATCACTACTGTGATGATGTCAATCATGTACTATAAAATTTGACGGTACTCGTCCTGATCTTTTTCAAAGTTTTCAGGCTATAGAGAGATTCACAGATATTCATATTAGAGTTATACATGATATATAGCTTCTCTTTCAGGCCAATATTTGTCTAATTCTCGCTTCATATTTTCTACAGCCTTCTCAAGTGGGCTTGAAGGGGGAGATCAAGGACAAGCTTCCAACAATCTTGTTTGATGAGGAATTAAGGACAAAGGAATCACAGTAAGTACTTCTTGTTTTTCCTTTTACCTTTCAGATTTCCCCTATACTTTTAATCCAAATAAGATTAGAAAATGACTATTAATTTTACTTAAAAAAATTTACAAAGTGAGTGTCATACCAATAACATAGTAAAAAATTTTCCTATTTATTATTTTTTTTGTTTTGTATTTAAAAGTTGATGAGCTAGCTATTAATGTAAGGGTTATATGGTTGTTGGGCAATTCTTAAATAGTCCAAAAGCAATAATCGAGACTCTCACAAAAAGAGTGGGCTCCACACTTGGGTCTCACATCCTTTGTGAGAGGCCCAGGACTACCTAAGTTTTTTCCGTGGTTATTAATCAATTATGCACTACAGCACGTGCACTCGATGGCCTAAAATATATCACATCCGTCAACTTGAAAAGCCCTCTTCATAATAGATGAACGACTGAGAATGACCACTAAGTTTTTTTTTCCTTTGTGAACTTCACAAAGGACCTTGATAGTGACATATCCTTGAAACCCCTATAGTCGTTACAGCTTCCAGATAGAATTCAGTTTTTTTTCACACGAGTATCTCTAATGACATCCACTATTTTCCTAAATAGTGCGTTTTAAACATTACACGATAAGAGAGTAGCATATATGAGAGATGACATGTTTGGAGGTTATTAAATATGAATAAAGTTGAAAAGAGAATTGTGCATTTTATTTCAAGATTCTTTAGAAAAAGTATCCCAACTGGATAAGATCAACATCCATTCATGTGCTATATGCAGGGTTTTTCTTTTAGGCATAGGAAGATCTGACTTGCCCTTCATGTTAAGTTGCATTTGATTATTATCTCTATTTGTTGCATTATCACTTCACCTGTATAGATGATCATGAAGACTGATTAAGTCAATATAAAGTCCAGCAAACTCTGATTGCTCATGGATCTCAATTTATATACTTGGTCTGCAAATTGCAGCATAAGTTCTCTAAAGTGCTAAAATGCCTAGGTTGAAACAACCACAACAATTAAACTTGGTCTCAAAATGCTAAGTTTAAAAGTTCATTTTTAAAAACGAAGAACTATTTTTGTTAAACAAACATATTACTAAGACCTCAGAATTGGCCGACCCTAACTAATCTATTTAAAAATACATGGCCGACCCAAAATTTTGGGACTAAGGTTTTGTTGTTATTGTTATTGTAACATATTAGTAAGACAAAGGAATGTAAGATCAACATTTTGGAAAAGTATTAGCAATTTTTCAGTTGAGGTGTAAGTTGAACTGAATTTAAGAAGATTTTATGATATATTTTTCACAGATGTTGTGTCTGCTTGGGAGAATTCGAGATCAAAGAAGAATTGCTTCAAATCCCATCGTGCAAACATGTGTTTCATGTTGAATGCATTCGTCACTGGCTGCACTCAAATTTAACTTGTCCACTTTGTAGATGCTTGGTCACCCCAACCAAACTTGACAATCCAGCTGCTCTACCTACTATATCCGAGCCCCTCCAGCAAGATAGCACAACTTCCAACCAGCACACACAGAATGAATCATCAGAACAGCAGCAGCAGCAACAACAAGCAGACAGAGCAAGCTCAAATCTCATTAACATTCCAATAGAACATACAACAATAGCTATTGAAGGATCGTCGAGTGAGAATACACGAATAAGGGAATCTGGCAGATTACCTGACTTGTCCAATTGCAGGGAGAATGAGATGGATCATAGTCCAGAATCAGTAGTTCTCCATATCCAAATGCAATAAATTTATGAAGCCTTCTTTTTCAAGTTGGAATAAAGTGATTGACTATACACCAGTTCTGAAGGCATGCAGACAGGTCCATGCCTCTTAAAACATTCACATTTTTTTTTGCTGAGTTATTGCTGCTATTCCAACTTTATGAAGGCGGCTATAGTTAGTGTTAGTGAATCAGAGGGAAGATCAGTATAAGTTTTGGAAAGTCTCATTTGAGGTGTGTGTAGTAATTTGCTATTTGTCTTGAAAGAAAAAAAGAGTGCTAGTGCTGGCACAATTATCTTGAGCTCTTTTCTGTAGGTGTAGCCTGATCAAATACAACAAAGTAACGTATATACTGAAAAATATATATATACAATTTTAGGCCCCCAACAACTTAAGCAACGGAATAATTGGGTTAATTGAACAAATAATGCGCATTCCAAAAAAATAATTTTACTTAACAATTCAATCACAAATATAATTACAATATCTAAAACTAATAATCATCAAAAGAGTAAAAGACAAAAAAAAATGATAATCACGTGGAAAACCAATTAACAACCTCTTTGGAATTTTTTTTTTTAATTTATTAAAAAAAAAAAAAATCCTACTCCAAGGGGATCCAACTTGTAGAAAATTCACTATAGAAGAAATAGTTACAAAACAAATTTATAATCAATCATAATATACAAAACTTTTGTCACATAGAAATTTCTAGTAATACAACCTCAACAAACACCCTACTTGCTTCCTTACTGCAGTGGCCTCAAAACTTTCAGAATTGTAGAATTCTTCTACACGTACTCTCTCCACGAACAAACTTTATCCACTACATAGAAATTTCAAACAACAACAACAATCCATTGTCAAAAAACTAACCATGCAGCTGCTTTTCCACTGTAATGGCCTCAGAACTGTAAAATTCTTCTACATGAACTTTCCTCAATAACAACCCTCGTCTGCAAC
Source organism: Quercus ilex subsp. ballota (assembly GCA_032727855.1). Lineage (NCBI taxonomy): Eukaryota > Viridiplantae > Streptophyta > Magnoliopsida > Fagales > Fagaceae > Quercus > Quercus ilex. Next base: position 33,375,587 of record CM064909.1, read on the forward strand.
ACTAGAACTAATTTGGACAGCAACAACAACCCACTATCGAAAAACTAATTCTGTGGTTTCAAGCGTAACAATTTAGGCAAAAGAGTGAATAAATCACATATTTATTTTATTTTATAATTTTTTTAAGGAATAACGAGAAAGGCTTCTACATGGCTTGTGCTAACTCTTTCTTTACCTTGAAAAACATGCTTGTAGAAAAAAAGTTGTAAATTTATGTCAAAGTGACAAAAAAATCAGTCTGTCACATGATAATTATGGACAATGATATGATAAAAGGTGTAGTCATAGAATTACTTTATTGTGATAGGTAATTTAAGACTATTCTTGCATGCGTAGGCTTCCTTAGTACATTATAGCTGTGATTCAATAATATGCTCTCAGTTTTGAACATTCTATTCCATTTGTCACATATTTAGAACGAGCCCCTACACAAAAATGACAAAATGTGATCAGATGATTATTCCTTTGTTGCCAATATATGGCACAACATGGGTGATGAATTCTTCAATAACTTTATAAAGTAATCGATGAATCCAAACAAGTGGCGTACGAGTCCCCTTATTATTCACATCTTGTGATCATTGCACCAGCAGTTTGGATTATTTGTAGAAAAAAGTCAAAGAAATCTTTTGTCGGCAAGCCCCAAGCATGAGAATCACACAAGGGATCCCTGACATGCAACACATCTATCAGTTCACACAAGCCTCCTTACATTTGATACTGGTACTGTGGGGACACGTTTTACCGTCCAAGTTCAAAATGTATGAGATCTTGGCCCAATGAGCCTAGTATAATGAATTTCTAGAAAGCGGATTGAAGAACTAGGTTCTGATGAATTTGACAATGGCTAGTGTGGATTTTAAAAGATGATCAAGAAAGAATAAGAAAAATAGAGCTGGATCTATTCACCATTCGAGGAGATATTTTTTATATAAATTAATAACAATGGGTACAAATACAATTTTGATTGCTATAGTATCCTCTCTCTCTTCTTTTTTCTCTCCCTTTTCCTTTAGGGGTCTCTTACATTATATATCTCCTTCCCGGTGATCTTGGCCCTCCATTTGTCAATCGTCCAAGCCACTACTTGAGTGTTCGTCCCATCAGACACCCCTTCTGACTCTCTGTGAGTTGCGGTAGCTAAGGAAGTACTATTTAGGGGTCTTCTCTACATAAATGCGATCAGAAAAGTAGCTGTAGTGTATTTAATACGGAGGTAGCAGCTTTTCCTTAGATATTTTTGGGTTCCCTTCCTTCTCGTGTGTTTATGAGGCACGCTTCTGACATTGGAGCTTTTATGGAGGTCATTTTTGTCGTTGGAATACGTATCTGAGCTATATTTGTCATAGCCGAGGAGGAATTCCTCCTCGGATCCTCGGACCGCCTTCTACTCCTTTCTTATTTACGAGACTCTTAACTAGAATCTCTCATAACTATTTGTCCTCCTCGGACATGCCAACGTCCTTGGATAAGGCCCAAGGTCTAATATATAATTTTAGGCCCTTATCCCTATAATAGCCCCTCAAAACTTCGGTTTTTCCCTCTCATCTGAGGAGAAAAGGCTGGGTTTTGATTTTTAAGAGACAAAACCATTTATCTCTCTGGTTCACACATGCGGGAGTGCCGTTTTACGCGCCCCTTGATTGCTACTGACGCTTAGTGGCTTACAAGGCACCATTAATTGCTCCAGGCAGCGTTATGTTCCCCACATCCAAAGGCGAGGCACAGATCCAATGGTTGACATTTTTCCTTGGGTTTTGAGCGGGATAACTCCCACTCAATCCCACCCTCTATATAAAGCATTCAGAGAAATCATTTCCCTCATTTTACAAGTCTTCAAGCTCTCTAGAGATCCTAAGCGCTCAAACTCACAAAGCTTTCTCAGCCACTAAATTTCCCTAAATCTTTTCCTTAAGAAATTTCCAAAAGATTTTTCCTAAAGGTTCAGGGTTTAGTACACCTGTTCTCGTAAGTATCTATCTCTTCAAACTTTCTGTTTCTCCTTGGCCGAGCTCCTCGGCCTTCTTCCTTATTAGAAAACTTTGTCCTTGTCATCCACATTCGCATAGATGGGTAGATTTAAGCACTTAGTGGATTCTCCGGCCGGTCTGGAGGGTTTTAGGGCCAAATACCATATTCCATAGGGAGTGGGCTTACAATACTGTCCCCCAGACCGAATACTTACTAATAGAGAGATGGGTGAAGTTGTCATTCTAATGATTACTTTTATAGAGGGAGGAATGACTCTTTCTATAGGTAGGATAACCAGAGATTACCTGCTCAACCACAAGTTGTGTCCCCATCAGTGCGCTTCCAACCTGTTTAGAGTCCTAGGGTGTATAGATGCTTTGAACGACCAAATGAACTTAGGGCTCACATGGCATGACGTCGTTCATATGTACGAGTGACATTCCCTTGCTAGCGCGGGATATTACCTCAAATCTCAGTCCGATGTCGTTAGGTTGATATCCTGCCTTCCTAAGTCCAACAAGAGCTTGAAGGATGATTATTTGGTCGCCTCCAGGGCATGGCACGACAATCTTTTTTGCCTAATTCGGGCAGGAGAGCCAGGTGGGATACATTTAGGATCAATTCTTTTGAACAAGGGGCTTAACCCTTTCACTTTTAACACTTTATCTTCTTCTGATGATAATCTTCTTCGGTCTAACTATGATTTCCTTCTTGGATGTTTTTGCAGATAAAAGCTACGTTACTCTGAGGATCAGTTTGACCAACGTTTCTGCTTTCAACTACCTACTAAGGTCGAAGATATTTATAAGTGAGGACGGACAGCTACGAGCCACTCATTTAATTTTGGATTACGAGCCTCTATCTCACGTATTCTAGGACGCAGGCCAAGCGATAAGGGCTGGAAGTTCTAAATTGGCTCGAATAGACATCTCGAAACTAGCGTTTTTGGCTTGAAGAGATCTTTCGCCGGTTCAGCTACCCATTCATTGCGCCCTTCAAGAGGTAGCTGCTCAAAGAGAGGAGATAGCTTCTACACACTCATCCCTTAGGGCCGAGATTGACCAATTCTGCTTCGACGAGGAAGGTGAAGTGCCACCAAGGCCGGTAGAACTCTCAGACTCTAAAGCTGATTTTGATCGACTTTCTCCTGCACATTCTCCAAGGTTGATAGTAGCTCGGATCAATACTAGCTCAGAAGTCGAAGAAGAAGGCAAGGACTTGAAGCAAAGGACCGGTCTAAAGGGCTTAATAGCCAACATGAACAAGGGACAAGTTTCGAAAGAAGTCCCTAAGACTCAGGTTAATCCCAATCTTTCTCCTCCTCCCCCTTCGCTCCTTGTTGACCTCAAACTAAAGGCCATTCCGGACTTAAGGAAGAAGAGGCCAGTTGAGGACCTGGAGGAAAGTGAGGTAGGACCTCAAAAGGGGGTTAAGCAACAAAAGAAAGCTAAGGACCCCAAGGACAAGAGGGCCCACTCGGTGGAGAGCCGGGATGAGGCTGAAGTGCGTCGAGGGCAGCGCTCCTAGGTGCCTCGGCTAGAAGTGGAGGGTGCTCCTATTTCTTGGGACGCCATGATCTGGGAGTCTCAAAGGGGGTACGCCGGCATCCTCCCCGAGGCTTTATAGTAGCCCCTTCTCCCCCCAGAGACATGGAGGGTCTCAGGCGTATTAGGCAACCTGACCTCTTCATGTCATTGAAGATGGACCTTGCAATGGTAAGTTAACTAGCATCATTTTTCGTTAAATACTAAGCTGCACATTTATTCATATATGTGTATACTTTTTATGACCCCTTTGCTACTTTTATGCAGATTACCCAACAAATTTATGTAGCTGAGGAGTGGGTCAGGAATGCTAATGATGAAGTCAGGGTTGAGGCCCATTCCTGTTTAGAGGTTAAGAAGTAGTTGGGGGCTTCAAAGCAGGAGCAGGCCGAGCTGTCCGAGAAGCTAAAAGAAGTGGACAAAGCTCGTCTGAGTGCCTTGGCGAGTCTAAAAACCATGGAGAGGCAGGCCGAGGATCAGTGCCAACAACTGCACATAATCGAGATAAACCTGGCCACCAAGAAAAAAACTGTTTTCGATCTTAAGGTGGAGCTACAAAAAGCCAATGAGGCAACTCGGGTGGCTAGGGAAGCCGCTAAGGCCGCGGTGGAGGCATCCTATGAGCAAGGGGTGCGGGACACGGAGACCCGGCTGGTCGAGGAGGTGGCTGTAGTGTGCAGGGACTACTACACTGTGTCTTGTGGAGTGGCAATGGACTGGGCTGGAGTCCCCATAGACTCCGAGCTGAGGAGGGCCGAGAATATCTTCTTCTCGGAGGACATTCGAGAAATTCCAGATGCGGACCCTTCTCCTAAGCAACTCCCTACCACTCAAGCTCCCCCTCCTAAGGCCAAAGTTTCTAAAGGGGCTGGAATGGGTAAGGAGACTCAACCACTAGTGAAGGCCAAGCCCTCCGAGGATGCCTTTACAATCAGGGATGTGGTCTCCCAGGCCAAGGACGTGGAGGCTAAGTCTAAAGCTGATGGTGTCCATTCCAAGGCTGCCGATCCCAAGAAAGACCCTTCCCTAGCCAAGGCCTAGATGTAAGACTTTCTTTTGTAGTTTTTTCTTTGCATGTATATATATGTATGTTTTTTTTTTTTTTTTTTTTGGTAATGGCAATCTGCCATCAAACATAATGTATTCCCATTTTTGTTTAATGAAAATGTTTTTTTCCTTTTATCTCTCGTACCTTTATTGTTGTGTGCTTCGAAGCTTATTATTACTGCCCTCAACAAAATTTAATAATAGTATGCTGACAACAATCTAAGTACTTTGATTAAGTATCAATAATAATGAGGTCTAACACACATTTGTGTTGAGAATTGAATCTTCTGTACTGAAGTAAAAATATACCTTTGGGAGAAATGAGAGGGAGAGACAACCCTCATTCTGCTCATCACTTGGATAAATGTACAAGGACTTCAACTCATTTAACACTTACAAAGATGGCAGCGAGTGTTAATTTTACCAAAGCATGTGGTTCGAGGGACCTGATATAACTTGGGTTCTATTTAACACTTAGAAAGATGCCCTAGTGTATTAATTTCCCCAAAGCATTTGGTCCGAGGACTTAGACATGACTAAGGTTCTGTTTAATCACTTACAAAAGATGTCATTGAGTGTTAATTTAACCCAAGTATGTGGTCCGAGAGACCTGACATAACTTAGGATCTGTTTAACATTTATAAAAGATGTCATAGAGTATTAATTTCCCCAGAGCATTTGGTTCGAGGACTTAGGCATGACTAAGATTCTGTTTAATCACTTATAAAAGATGTCATTGAGTGTTAATTTCACCAAGTATGTGGTCCGAGAGACCTGACATAACTTAGGATTTGTTTAACACTTATAAAAGATTGAATAATGAGAAGTATAATGCCTTTGATAAATGAATATATTAGCAAAAGATACTTTCATTAATAATAATACATTTTCAGGTTACATTCCACGGGCGTGGTATTACATGCTCATCTAAGTCTTCCAAAAAATATGCTCCGATACCAACCACCAAGGTGATGCGATATGGTCCTTCCCAATTGGGCTCTAACTTACCACACGCTAGATTCTTTGTAGTACCCAGAACTTTTCTCAACACTAAGTCACCAGGCACTAATTGTCTCAGCTTTATGTTGGCATCATAACCTTACTTGAGCTTGTGTTGGTAGTATGCTAGTTGGACAATTGCATTTTCTCTCATTTCCTTAATCAGGTCTAGGCTTTTTTCCAGCAATCCGTTGTTATTACTCAGATCAAAAGTACTTATCCTCAGCGTCGAGAAGCCAGTCTCTAAAGGGATAACGGCTTCGGCTCCATATGTCATTGAGAAAGAAGTCTCCCCTGTTGACCTGCGAGGTATGGTTCAGTATGTCCACAGGACATGTGGCAGTTCTTGCACCCATTTTCCCTTCGTATCGTCCAACCTCTTCTTGAGTCTACTTACAATGACCTTATTAATAGCCTTGGCTTGTCTATTTCCTTGGGGATAGGCTAGGGTAGAATATCTATTTATAATTCCTAAGTCACAACAATATCTCCTGAAAGATTTTCTATCAAACTGAAGGTCGTTGTCCGAGATGAGGATACGAGGGACTCCGAATCGTGTGACGATGTTTTTCCATACAAACTTCTTGGTATCCACATCTTTGATGTTTGCTAGAGGCTCGGTTTCGACCCACTTAGTGAAGTAGTCCATGCTGACCAGCAGGTATCTCTTATTTCCCGCTACCTTGGGGAAAGGGCCCACTATATCTAAGCCCCATTGAGCGAATGGTCAAGGGCTGGACAGTGGATTAAGGACTCCCCCCAGTTAGTGAATGTTTGGTGCAAATCTTTAGCACTAATCGCACTTCTTTACATATTCTTGTGCTTCCCTTTGCGTATTTAGCCACTGATAGTCTTGAGTGGTGGCTCTGTGTGCCAAAGATCTGCCTTTGGTGTGGCTTCTGCAAATCCCCCTCATGTAACTCCTCAAGGAGTAATTCTACTGCCTCAGGGTGTATGCATAGTAGGTATGACCCAGAAAAGGAGCGTTTATATAACTTTTGGTCCTCCTACAGCTAGAACCGAGGAGCCTTTCTACGTACTTCGTCTGCTTTGAATTTCTTCTTGGGTAGGGTGTCCTCTTTTAAGAACAGTGCTATGGAGTCCATCTAGATAGACCCCACCTTTACTTGGTGAACATGAACCACCTCTCTTTTCATCTCTGTAGGCTTGCATAAGTCTTCTACAAGGATGACCCAAGGTAAACTCTACGCCAAGGAGGTTACGAGCGTGGCTAGGGAATTGGCATGTGTGTTTCCGCTCCTGGGGATGTGCAACAGGTTGAAAGATTCGAATTCTGATTGTAGATGTCTAACTTGACTCAAGTACCCCTACATTCTTTCATCCCTTGCTTCAAATTCTCCTTTCACTTGGCCGACGACCAATCTGGAGTTCGAGAACATATCTACGGCATTTCCGCCCATTTTTTGGACCATGGCCATTCCCATCAGTAGTGCCTCATATTCATCTTCATTATTGGTGGCCGAGAATCCCAATCTTAATGATCTGTTAATGGTGATCCTTTCGGGGGATACTAGTACTAACCCCACTCCGAAACCCTTTTGATTTGCTACACCATCAACATACACTTTCCCAGGATAGACGACCCTATTGAGAGATCATGCCAATCGATTTTTCACCTATGTGTTGTTTTTCTGTTTCTTCTTCTAACGGGGATTCAGCAAACTCGGCTACCAGATTCGCGAGGACTTGACTCTTGACAGAGGTGTGAGACATGTATTTGATGTCGAAAGCCCTTAGGATTGTGGCCTATTTAGCAATCTCCTCGTGTAATTAGCGCACTGGAGCAGAGCTCTGAGTGGAAGCTGAGTTAGGACAATAACCGTGTGTGCTTGAAAGTAATGGGGGAGTTTGTGTGTGGTGTGTACCACTGCCAAAATAACATTTTCCAGCAGTAGATAACGGATCTCGGCCTCATGTAGTGACCCGCTCACATAATAAACTGGCCTTTGTGTGCCGCCATCAACTCGTATCAGGACCAAGCTTACAGTTTAAGGGGCCACAGCAATATAAGCGAACAGGATTTCGTCAACCTTAGGGCTGGACATGATAGGAGGCTGAGAAAGATAGTCCTTAAGCTGTTGGAAGACCAAGGCACACTCCTCTGTCCACTCAAACCCCTTCCATTTATTCATCAGTAGGAAGAAAGGTTTGTACCTATCCGTCGACCGAGAGATAAACTGGTTCAAGGCAGCAGTCATTCTGGTCAGTTTCTGGACTTCCTTGGGATTCCAAGGTGGTTGTAAACTATTTATTGCTTTAATCTGATCAGGGTTAACTTCAATTCCCCTATGGGTTACCATGTAGCCTAGAAATTTGCCTGATCCCACACCAAAGGAACATTTGGAAGCGTTGAGGCGCAACTTGTGTTTCCTCAGAATTTCAAAGATGTTACCGAGATCTCCTAAGTGCTCGGACACTACTTTACTTTTTACCACTATGTCATCTATATAGACCTCAATGCTCTTACCCAACTGCGGTTCAAACATCCTAGTCATCATCCTTTGATAAGTAGACCCTGCATTCTTCAAACCGAACGACATCACTTTGTAGTGGTAGTTTTTTATGGGAGTGACGAAAGTTGTCTTCTCCTGATCATCCAGGGCTAGTGGTATTTGGTGGTATCCCTAAAAGACGTTTAGGAAACTCATCCGAGGATAGCCTACGGTTGCATCCACCAGCTAGTCTATCTTAGGCATAGGGAAGGGATCATTTGGTTAAGCCCTATTCAGATTTGTAAAGTCCACACACACTTGTCATTTTCCATTCTTCTTCTTCACCACCACAGTATTGGCCAACCACTCAGGGTAGAATACCTCCTTGATAGCCCCTGCTTGCTTTAGTTTCTTCATCTCATCTCTGACAACATCAGAATGGTCCTCGGATAAGCACCGATGAGGTTGCTTCTTGGGAGTGACAGAGGGATTAACATTTAAATGATGACAGATGAAGTTCGGATCGAAGACATCAATGTTTTTTCTAAGAAACTCTATCAGCTCTTCCTTCTCCGAAGGAGGCAGCTGAGCCCCGACCTGAAAGAACTTTTCCGGATCATCACCAACAACGACCGTCTCCAAATCCTCACATTTTGCTCCTCTGCTGAGCCATTGATAGGCGGCTTTGGGTCCCTTAATTGCTATGAACCCCTTTCAGCAGGGGCTGAGGACTCAGCTTCGGGCCGATGTAAGATTGCGTTCACTAGGCATTCTCTGGCCGTGGATTGACTCCCAATAATTTTCTCAACCTGGCCGCCCGACGGATATTTCACCTTTGGTACGAAGTAGAAGAGATGGAACCTAGGGTGTGGAGCCAGGGCCTGGCTACAATGGCCGTGTAAGGGGAGTAGGCGTCCATTATGATGAAGTCCACCTCCACTACTTCTGAACCAGTTTGCACGAGTAGTCTAATTTGGCCCTTTGGGATGACGACCTTCCCATCAAAACTCACCAGGTGCGAGTTATAGGGTGTTAGGTCCTCGGGTTTCAAGTTCAGCCTCTTATATAGATTGGGGTACATTATCTCGGCACCATTGCCTTGGTCCACCATCACCCTCTTCACATCAGACCCCCTGATCCTGAGCGTGACCACCAAAGTGTCATCATGAGCTGTATGGTTTAAATCTTATCCTCTTCCAAAAAACCAGTGTTGGTTGGTTGTTCGCTCTAGCCCTCTTCAGCTCTGGATTGGGGTCTTCAGTGGTCAGTCGAGCCACAGACATCACTCTAGAAGGACAGGACCCAGTCCTCACTGGTGCTGCGAAGATGACGTTTATCGTGCCTAATGGAGGTCTTGAAGAAGCATCTCTCCGGGGTTCTTGGCCAGTCTGATTCCCCTAGCCACTGGAATGATGCAAGAATTGCTTCAAGCTTTGTTAGGTTCTAAAATTTTAGAACAATTGGCAAATTGTGAACACACAAGAACATACAAGCTACAGAAAGAAGATTTTAGAATTTGCCTAGTTCGATCGATCAAAGAATAGGCTCGACTGATCGAAAGTCATATCTGCAGAATTTTAATTAAACCCAAACAGCAGTTCAAGCCCATTAAGGATTATGGTTTCAGATTTACTTCTCTCAGTATATAAAGAAAACCCTAAACACATTTTTATAAGACTTTTCAGAGAGAGAAGAGTGTGCCTCTTTTGTATTTAGGGTTTTGTACCTAAAAAGCTCTCTCATATTTTCTACCGGTGTTATTTCTTATAGAATCTCAAAATTCGGTGTTGTAGAAGTTGCTGCCTTCACTAGTCATCAAAGGTGCTGATGATCTAAACCTTCAAGGGTGGTTTTAGAGTCACAAACAGGAGAGTTTGTGTTGCTAAACCTTTGAGTGAGATCTCAAAGTAACAAACGTGGGTGTTTGTGTTTTGTAAAGGCCAAAAAAAGTAGTCTGTGGACTCGCTATCATTGGGTCGTGATAGTAAGTTTTCTACTTTAAGTAGCAATAGGATGTTAGTGGTCTAAGTCGCTATTGTACAAACTTTAATTCTTTCATAGTGGTTTTGCTGTTTTACCTTGAGGATAGTTAGGTTAAATCCTTCTTAGGTTTTTTACTGGTTTGGTTTTCCTGGGTCATTATATCTTTGTATTCTTTATTTTTCGCACTTTACATTGATATGATTTATCTGTGCTAACCTAAAACTACATAATTTGACTAAGTAATCACTTGGCTAATTAACTAGGTTAATCTGGTTGTATTTTAAGGGGTCAAAAAACAAACAACCTTCCTTCTCGAACCAGCTGATCCAAGTGGTCCCATAAGTTTCTACAGTCTTCTGTAGTATGTCCCTAGTCCTTATGATACTGGCAATAGAGATTCCGATTGCGCCTAATGAGGTTTCCTGCCATCTTATTTGGCCATTTGAAGAATGACTCATTTTTAATCTTCTCCAGAACTTGATGCACCGGCTCCTGGAACACTGTGTTAACCATTTAAGTGTTGGCAAATCCTTACTGCTCAGCAAAGTCCCTCTGAGACTGGTTATTGTTGTAACAGTCCGACCTGAAATCCTTCCTCTCCTGAGGGATAATCTTAGCCTTGCCCTTCCCCTGCTACTGGTCCTCCTCAACCCTCTTGTACTTATCAATTCGGTTTATGAGTTGGCGTACGCTAGTGACAGGCTTTCTCGTCAAAGACTTCCTCAAACCGTGCTCGGTTGGAAGGCCAACCTTGAAAGTACTGATGGCAACGTTATCAAAATCACCATCTATCTCATTGTACATCTCCTAGTATCTGTCCGAATACGTTTTCAGGGTCTCCCCTTCTCGCATGGACAGGGACAGTTGGGAGTCTAGGGGCCGAGGAACTCTGCTACAAATGACAAATCGAGAGCCAAATGCTTGAGTGAGCTTCTTGAAGGAGTCTATGGAGCCTTCCTTTAGGACATCGAACCATCTCATTGCCATGGGTCCTAGACTAGAGGTGAACACCTTACACATCAAGGCTTCGTCCTTGGAATGGACAGTCATTCTCTGGTTGAAATGGCTTACGTGCTTCATAGGATCCATTCGACCGTTGTAAATGGTGAATGTTGGCTGATTAAATCGCTGAGGCAGCCTTGCGCCTTTGATCCTGCGCGTGAAGGGCGACCTGGAAATCTGGTTGAACGCTTTGCTCATAGTGTCATTTCCTAGGCCCTTGCAAGGCGGGCTCTTGTACCTATGTTTGTGATGATGCTCTTCCTCGTAGGAGAAGGACTCGTTGGATAGGGTCCTTGACCTTCGCCTATAACTGGCATCTTCTCTATCATTAGAGGAAGCATTGGAGCTAGAGGGGGTTCGCTTTCGCTGCGCGTGGCCCAGATTTCTCTTCAGCCAGTCAACCTCTAGTTGCAGGGCTTATGTGTCTTCCTTATGAGAGAGATGGCTCTTACCCCGAGAGTGACTCTTACCGGATTGGACAATATGCACACTCCCCTCCTGATCTTTTCTACGTTCGAGGTTGACAAATGGGTTTTCACATTGGGATCCTATGGATTCTACCTGGTGTGGACCCGAACCTACCATTGTTAGCCGTAACACTCATTATCACACAAGTTCTTCCCATAGACAACGCCAATTGTAGGGACACGTTTTGCAGCCTAAGCCTAAGATGTATAGGATCTTAGCCCAATGACCTCAGTACAATGAATTTGTAGAGAGCGAGTTGAAGAACTAGGCCCTAATGAATTTGACAACGGCTAGTGTGGATTTTAAAAGACGATCAAGCAACAACAACGAAAATCACCGTCCGAGGAGATATTTTTTTATATAAATTAATAACAATGGGTACAAGTACAATTTTGATTGCTACAGTATCCTCCCTTTCTTCTTTTTTCTCTCCCTTTTCCTTCAGGGGTCTATTACATTATATATCTCATTCCCGGTGATCTTGGCCCTCCATTTGTCAATCGTCTAAGCCACTACTTGAGTGTCTGTCCCATTAGACACCTCTTTTGGCTTTCTATGAGTTGCGATAGCCAATGGAACACTGTTCAGGGGTTTTCTCCACATAAATGCGGCTAGAAAAGTAGCTGTAGTGCATTTAATGTGGAGGTAGCAGTTTTTCCTTAGATATTTTTGGATTCCCTTCTTTCTCGTGTGTTTATAAGGCACGCTTCTGACATTGGAGCTTCTATGGAGGTCATTTTCGTCGTTGGAATACGTATCTAAGCTATATTTGTCATAGCCGAGGAGGAATTCCTCATTGGATCGTCTTCTACTCCTTTCTTATTTACGAGACTCTTAACTGGAATCCCTCATAATTATTTGTCCTCCTCGAACATGCCAACGTCCTCGGATAAGGCTCAAGGCCCAATATATAATTTTGGGCCCTTATCCCTATTGTTGTGAAATTTTAAAGTACTCGCAAGTGTACGAACCGTACTGAAGTATAGTTTGACAAGAATGAGGTCGAACCCACCAAAGTTTTGAATGAACGTAGGAAAATTAATTAAATCTTAACCAAATCAATCCTAATCTAGTTTAATAAAAATTGGTTGTTTGCAATTAAATAAACTAAACAAATAATTAAACTAAGCAAAGATATAATATAAAGCAGTAAAGAGATGTAAACAATCTAGAGAAAGGAATTAAGGTTTTAGAATCCGCCTTGTAAGTCATAGCAGCATATATTTATGATCATTAATTTTTCCCAACCATTGCATGATAATCTAGAAATCAATCTTGCTATCATGGAAAATATCATCATAAAACTTATGTTTAAAAATCTAAAGCATGTTCTTCTTCGCTTCCTAAGTATAAAACCAAATCATCAATTGTATCCGTAGTCAAACAAATCATAAGATATATCAAATTCTAAAATCAAATCATAAATTGTATCCATTGACAGACAAATCACAAACGATATCTAATTTTATAATCAAGAACTAATGAACCAAGCATTCAATTAATTAAGACAAATCCTAAATCATGAGAAAAACATGATTGAACTCATATTTAGAATCCCATCTTAGTCAATTGATATGAAGTAAGAACAATTTAAATCATTAAAGAACAACTATTATGGGAAAAATTAAATCACATAAATATTACTAGTAATCCTTAACAAGGTTTCATCCTCAACCCTAATTATAAATTTAGCTACTCATAGTAATTGAAATAAAATACAAGAATAAAATACTAAACATTAAACTAGACAAATAAAATAAAACTAACTGCCATGGAAGAGGTAGCCGCACTCTCTATGTTTAGCCCCCAGCCCTAGCACTAGCCTCTCTGAATTTTACCCTAAAGAACCTTTAAATAGGTCAAGGAATCCTATTACAAGTTGAATTCCCGTTTGGAGAAAATCCCAGATTTTTAGGCTTCACTTAACCGACTATTTTGACCATTTAACATCAGAATTCGGGCTCCTAGTAAACTATAAAGTTGTAGCCCTTTAAGTTAACTTTCCAGCCCAACTTGAATCATCTCGATTGGACATCTGAACCGAAAGTTATGCCAAAAATACTAACTAATGTGCAAGTTGGAATCCTAATCTGAATTGGACTTGGATTTGGTGCAAATTTCCTTTGATTCCTTACTCCAATTGGACTTAAATTTAATTGGGTTGGTCTTCTCTTGAATTCATGCCTGGCTAGATGTAAGTTGGCTTGATTCAATTGGCCTAACCCCACTTTGCATGTAAATCCCTTGTTACCTGCAACACAAAGATATTACATAATCAGTCACAAAATAACATAAAAGTAAAGCTAAATATGTAGATATGTGAGTATTTTATTATATATATTTCATGCACATCACCTACAGGTACTTATATGTCAATATTAGAAAGTAAATAATTCCAATTGAAGAGGTAGGAAAAAGAGAGGCCCAGTATGGCTTAATAACTCATGAAAAAAGAGGCTTAATAATTTCATTGATAGTTGTGAGTTCTAATCTGCACAACTGATAAAATCTCTTGTGATTAGATTAAAAATAAAATTTAAAAAAAAAAAAAAAAATTAAAAAAAAAAAAAAAAAACCTCATTGATAGATAGCTAGAATTGACCATATGACCAATTAAAAAGCTGGTGTGCTGTTTAATTATCACACATGTTGTGGAAGTGTGAATAGAGGGTCTTCTTTTATTTATTTATTAGAGATGTCAAACCAAGCTGATATAGCTTCTGTGTGATATTTGAATATTTTGGAACTCTAATGGTAAACTCTGTGTAGTCCTGTTTTAATGTTTAAGTAAAAAAAAAAAAAAATGGAAAAGGAAAAAAAGAGGAAAGAAAAAAAGCATTTTCAGTAATACTATGGGTCTGTTTGGATACTGTTTATTGCTGAAAACTGAAAACTAAAAATACTGTAATAAAATAATTTTTAAATGTGTGAATGGTATTGTGGGATCCAAATTTATATTGAAATATGTGTTTGGATGACTTTTGTGGGTTCGTGAATAGTGCCGTAAGATCCACATTTTTTCAGCAAAATACACAAACGCAAACGGGGTATCATTTCAGTGCAATCCAAACACTCACTATATATCTAATTTATTTCTTTCTCCAATATATATATATATATATATATATATATTAGCCTTTGTACTTGCACACGCGCCCACGTGCGTGTTCAGATGCTCTTTTATTTTTTTAAGTACAAGTTAATAATTTGTATCTATTATAATTTAGGAATATGTTTTTTTTTTTTTTTTCAAACAAATAAAAATGATAAAGTTTAAAGATAAGCAGTAATTGTAATTTCTTTTTTGAACTTGAAGGAAAAAAAATCCTAAATTTTAAGAGTTATTTTTTTTGAATTCAAAATGAAATTTGTTATTTAATATTTATGATCCTATTTGTAAATGAAATTACCTTTCATTAATGGGGGGCATTTTAGAGCCACATAAAAATCTAGTTAAAAAAGGAAAGTCCTCTTATATATAACGAGCATCCAAGTCGATTAGATATGCATAAAATGCACTTAGAAAGTGAGAAACTTCGAAAGGCCATAACTTTTGGCTCAATCGTCAATTTTGAATGCATTTTTTTTTTCATATAACTTTCAAACGTGTGTAAATCTCAAAAAAAAATTATTTATTTCTTTAATTTTAGGTTTAATATCATAATGTTTAAAAATGAGATAGAAATAGTGTTCTAATTATTAGGATTTTTCTGTACTTGAGTTCTTTTTCTAATTAGTTATTTGTAAGTGAAAAATGAAAAAAAAAAAGTAAAACTTAGGAACTTTTAAAAAAATAGTAAATTACTTTTTCAATCCGTCTGTGTTTTTAAATTTAAAATTATTTAACTAAAATATATGAGTATTTTAAAGAGTTTCAAAATTTGTGTGAAGATATTTTAGTACGCAAAATAATTAAACCCAGGCAGAAAATTCTGTTATTAATAGTATGAATATATAATTATTTTTGTTTATTTGTCTCTATGGCAGCCCCAAACAAAGGCCACCAACTTTTCCAGGACACCTCTTCTGCTGGTATTGGAGTAGTGATAAGAGATTCTACAGGAAAGGTTTTCGCTGCTCTCTTGGAAAAGGATTACGCTGCCTCCAACAGTTGATGATGGCGAAGCTTTGGCATGTAGGAGAGCGATTTCTTTTGCATTAGAGATCGGGCTGCAGAATGTGGTGTTTGAAGGGGACTCTAATACAGTCATCAGCTATCTTAAAGAGTTAAGGCTGGCTCTTCTTGTCCAGCATCTTTTGTTCATGTTATTTAGGATTCCCACGTTTGGGCTTTGCAGATCAGTTCTTGTACTTTTTTCCATGTACGTCGAAAGGGTAATGCTGTGGCTAATAAAATAGCCAAATTAGCAAAGCATTATGTTGAAACCCAGATTTGGTTGGAAGACATCCATAGTGATGTTGCCCCTCTTGTATTGTTTGACAATGATTTTTCTGTTGATTGAATAAAATTCTTGAGTGGTTTCTCAAAAAAACAAAAAAATGTTCCATACTTGAAATTGCATACAAGTGATGAAGTTTTCCACTTATTTAGCAGAAATAATATAAACCCAATTCCTAATTTCTATTCCTTAGATGAAGAGAACCGGTGAAGCTAGAACATAGAGAGCCAATGCCAGACATGTAGAAATTGTAGTAATCTTCACTGGCATTCTTCCTTTATCCCTCCTCAAGACTACGGCTTCATAGATTGGCATGGAATTCACCACTACAAAACCTGCCATAGACATCTGCAAAAATAGTCCCTCCGAATTGCTGCCCTTCAAAACTTGCATGAGCCCCATAAAAAATGAGACTAAGTTGATTATTGCTGCCATTGTTATTGGCACAAACATGGGTGATGGGACTCCAAAGTCAAAAACACCTTGGTCATATCTTTTGCTTCGTTCATCATCAACAACTTTGTTGGTCAAACTAAAACCGTATGTGGAAATGCCTAGACACTTGAGAAAGTACTCTAGGAATGCGAACAAGAAGCTTGCGAGGACTCTTATCATCCACATTCTTTGATCATTCCACCACCTTTGAACTGTTCCACCCTCTACTATAAATTCAAGGACATCACTTCCATAGGATCCAAGGAAAAGAAACACGTACAAGAAGAACCATGGCTCCGATAACTACAACTCATTTTTCGATTAAGTCAATTCATCAATTGAAAAATGACAACCAAGTAATGATGGAGACACGACTTTTTTCACAACTTATTAATGTGGCAAGTTGTGATTGGAGTAATTTTACTTTAATATTTCTAGGGTTGGCTTAATACATTTTGGGCCTTAAACCAAAACTTCAAATGTGATACCCTTTCAAAAAAAAAAAAAAACTTCAAATGTGATACTTTCTTATATAAATAATTATTGTTTTAATATTTATTTAATTTTGGAAATACTTTTCATCCAAATTTTCAGCTATGTTTTGTTTATTATTAGTAACAAATTTATCCAAAAATCATTTTTAAGATTTAAAAAAAAAAAAAAACATACATAGGTGATGTGGGGAAAATTATTGTGTACTCCCGGAGTACCATAAATACGTACTCCCTTCTTTTACATAAATGGTGGGTCTCACTAATTAAATTCAGAGTAGGACCCACCATTCATGTGAGAGGGGGGACTACGCATTTATAATACTCCGAGAGTACCTAATAATTTTCTAGTGATATGAAGCATGATCTAGATCTATAATAGGAAAGTATAATTTACGTGTAAAACCTAAATTATTAGAATTTGGGATCCTAAGCATGATCAATGAGAGGTCCTTATAGATCAAATTGTAGAATTGAATTAAGAATTGTAAGATTTTAATTTTTGGCAAATATAAAGTGATAAATACTGGTAATAATGATTTATCTTAAATAATCATTGAACTAATCAAAGGAAAAGGGATAGATTTAAAATAATAGTATAACTTTCACATCCTTTCCCTACTAACTAAAGAAATTTGCATATTTCTCAATATGAAAAATATTTTTATAGATTCATCACACGAGTATAAACATTGGTAACAAATCTAATTTTAATTTCATGTACTGTTGAAGAAGTAGTGTTTTGTTCCTTTGGGGGAGAAAATGAAAATGACATTATATATAATTAGAGATCGATAAGCTCAAACAAGTATCAAAAAAAAATATACAGTAATTTTGTATAGTAATAATACTGGTAGAATATTAATCAAGAGAAACTTTAGCTACCTATTCACCATGATAATTTTTACAACAATTGAGTTGACACCTAGCAGGGTTTTATTAGTTCACATCTAGACTCATCGCTAACTTTCTATTTATCATTTACCATTCAAAACTTGTCAACTCGGCAGTTGTAAAATGTGTGGTAAAAACTGTTGTAACTCTAAACTAATTGATGTAAAAAAATTGTGGAATTTCTTGTGTTCTTATTTGCACCATATGTGCCACACGGCACACTTATCACAATGTAACTTCTACTTACCCTACCTTCTTTACCCTTCTTATTTGCACCATATGTGCCATTGGCTTTTTGACAAACAATCAATCTCTCTCTCTCTCTCTCTCTCTCAACCATGAGATGATAGATTTTCAAAAAAAAAAATTTATTAATTAAAATTTTTATATGTAGCATAGCATTCAAAGAGATGATAATTTTTCAAAAATAACTTTTGTTGATAAACAATGCATTACATTGGCCAATAGCGAGAGCCTTAATTTTTTTTCCCCTAGGTGAGGTGCCTTAATTTTTTTTCTTTCTATATTGCAAGACTAATTAAATATATTTTGTTGGTGAATAGGGGTCTTCTTTCATTGGGGGAGCTAGGGCCATTTATTGTCTAAAAGTGGCCTACGGGTTAAATTGCTCTACACATGGCCTAATCTCTTAACACTATTTTTATTATATACCAATCATAACAAAACATGCTAGTAATTGTGAAAAATTGGCCTCCATAGACTTGTTTATATAAAAATAATAAATCTATTAACATTAATGAATGACATAATCTTGGCACCAACACTTCAAAAGTTTAGCGAATAAAGGTGGGGAAAAGAAAAAGAGTAGAGAGGCCTAGCATATATTTCAAAGACTCTAACATTTAAGTAATTACATGGCTAAATTATTCTATCCAAAAGAGAAAAACCAAGGTAATGACATGAAATTTGTAAAGTGTTTAGGTACATACCTTTGGGAATATACTAACTTCATTGAGAAGAGCTAGTTGGGGGAGGAAGGCATATATGATGTATGGAATAAGCCAATTGGTTAACAGTATATAATATGTATAAGGAAGGCCCATAATAAGGCCCATGGACCTAGTGCCGAAGGTTACGGGGCTATATTTTGAGAATTCAATTTGTATAGCACCAATGGCCCATCTTTGGCATTGATTCAATCCATCAATAAGGCTGATTGGTGCATCACCCAAAAAGGCTGGCCTCTTAGGATTGCAAAATATGGACCTCCATCCATCACATTTTTGCCGATAACCCGTGTAGAAGTCCTCAACTAGTGATCCATATTTGAAGCCCATCTACGTATTGCACAATGAATTTATTGATCATCTATAAGTTATAATTACAATCGAATGTGACTTTTCACTTTTCACTCTTCTTTAATTAAGAATTGAATCCATGTAAGATATTCAGCATTTTCTAGATGAAAATAAGATTTCGAACATAAATTTTAATTATTATATAATACTTAGTGTGCAGTTGGATAAATTTTTTGCTGAAAATTTTATTTGTTTATTTATTAAAAGTTGAGAAAAGTGTGTGTGTGCAAGGAAGTGATATCCCAGTTTTTAACCAGATTATTCCACTCGCTATTTATAAGACATCTCAAAAATCCCATAAACCAACGAATAGAATGGTAGATTGAATTTAAGACTGCCAAGTTTACGCCATATCCCAAACCAATAAACTCACTACCTGAGTTCCCTATGGGAATACAAAAGTATAGTTATACTTAAGAAAAGTGACGATTTAATCAATCATACATAAGCAAATGATTAAGTTCTTTTTAAAAGGAAAAACTAATCGAAAAGCACACTAATGAGTTATAATTTATAACTTATAAGCTAGGGAAATATAAACAAACTCATAGGCTTACCTCGAACCCCCATTTGGTATTGTTCTCATAACTGCATCCTGCAACCTTGTGTGCCAAATCGAGAATTTGTTGGGATTGGATGGGCTTGTTCACTACATTGTATGGGCTAATTTCTGTGATTTTTGGTGAAATAAAAGCTGATGGACCTCCAAAGAAAGCCCGCCGATTGAAATAGCATCCGGTTCCAACATAATTTGGGCCCAATAGTCCGTCCATACCCATTGGATTAGTTTGAAAAACTCGTTTATATTCACTGCCATAAGTATCATTCTTGTTGATCCCATGAAACATTTGAGGGAATTGAACATATGCTAATTTGGACTGAAGTTTAGGATCTGATAGATAACACAATGCACGAAGAGGTGTTTGTGGATCATTGGAGTACGTATCACAATCCAAGGTTAGGATTATAGGTGCATTGGTCATGGCAGCCGAGACTCGAAGCTTTAAAACAAAAGGCCAAAACAAGTAGCAATTGATGAACAGAAACACAAAAGGAACTATAAAAGAAGTAGTAGCATGTGTAACATAGTACATTTTGGCTCAAATATAAGAAGGCTTACCAGGGCATTAAGGGCACCAGCCTTGAAATGGTGGGATGAAGTTTTGCTCTTTTCTCTAGAGAGATAGATGAGATTTGGCATCAAATGATCCGTGATATCTTTGTTTTTGCTACTCTCTAATAAGACCTGATCATGGTACAAGCCAATATATTAGATGTCCACTAAAGTTTCAATTACCTAAAAATAAAAAGGAATTACTATTTTAAAATGGGAATTAGATGCCCAAAACAAAAAATTTTTGCTACTTTTTTGGCTGAGCAATTGTTTCTATTACCAATTCCTATCCCAACGCTGTTCTATAATATGTGATGACCCTTGGATTAATTTCTTTGGAATGAATAAAAGAGTCTATGGATACAAATTTTTTTTTCACAACAATTGATGTAACCTCTTGTAATTGATGTATGATAAAAGTAGTGTTAGTGATTAGTTAATGTGAAAATGAGAACTCCAATTTTAATTTGTCACCTTAATAAGTTGTAAAAAATTATTAAAGTAATTTGTATCACTAACATTGTCAAAGACAAAAAAGGAAAAAAAAAAATGCTAACAATGAATACACTGATCTTTTTTAACACAAATAGTAAAACCCTTGATATAAAACAAACCTTAATGATAGTGGAATGATCTTGGTGTGTAAATTCATCTGTCCATTTGCTCAAAGCCTTGCGCTCTGACTCATCAGTGATATATTCTTCGCTAACTTTCCCAAGCTCAAGAACATTCTCTACCCTAACTTTCATCCTTTCATACATTATCTGTAGGATTGTTAAGAACAAGAATGTGATTAAGCTAATGGTTAGGGTTATTGTTTGATAGAACTCTTCAATGAGGAAATCGCATTAATTTTACAAAAAATCCATGAATAAATCTTCCCTACAAATTATAATTTTAAAAGGGAATCAATAAGTTTTAGAGGAGATTCTATTCCCTTTCCATCTAAATTGGCCATTTGTGCAATAATAAGTGTCTTCTTCTAAAAACGATAGGTCGTGAGTTCAAATTCGAGAATTAACCTTTTTAAAAATAAGAGAGTAAGACTGTCTACCATAACCTCTCTAAAATTCTTCAAAAGTATAAGTTTTGTGCATTAGGTATGAATAATGCTTAATTCCTAGTGCAATTTTGTGCAATCATTTAATCGAATGAATAAATGATATGCACGTATCCTGCCATCAATATTACTATAAAAAAAGAAAGGGCTAGATAATATTGCAGGTTTTATTTTATTTTCACTTTATGCCTTTATGATATATCCAATAGAAATATGCACATAGGTTAAAGCTAAGGGGTTCAATCCCTTTCTCACTCATACCTAAAAGTGCATTGTTTTAAGAGAAAGGGAGTTATATAGTGTGTGTGTGTGTGTTTGAGAGAGAGAGAGAGAGATCAAATATGAGATGTGTCCAATAAATTAGAGCAATACTCTGTATACAATATTTTCCATAACAAATTTCAATTTTAGAATAAATAAGTTGTTATTAATTCTCAATAGGATCTTTAACTAACATTGCTTTTATTATCTCTTATTTAAGACTTGTGATTGTGAAAAAGTTTGTAAAAAATTTTGTTATGCCTATATAAAAAAATTAAGGCTAAAAAGCAAATTATACCTTTTAAATTTGTCTAAAATTCATTTTAGTTCTCTAATTTTGCTTTAATTCAATTAAGTCTTTTATATTTCAAATTTATTCAATTAAGCACTTTTGTCCAATTTCATTAAAAAAAAATTGTTATTAAAAAAGTATTTTTCTCACATGAAAAAAAAAATCTATATAATTAATAAAAATATATTATAGCATTTATGGGTGAGAATTTCTTTCATTAGTTAATTGTATATTTACCGCCAATATTTTAACGGAATTGGACAAAAAACTTGAATTAAATAAACCTAAAAATTAAAAAACTCAATTAAATGGAAATAAAATTTCACTAAAATAAATTTTAGTCAAACTTAAATGTTACCATTTGTGTTTTAACCAAATATTAACTGTTCTTTTTTCCTATGATATGTCCAACACAAATTATGTTGTGGGTTCTCAAAAACAAAAACAAACAAAAAAATGGTTGTGGCTCCTTTTCAGTGGAGTGAATTAGTGATGGGCGGCCAATATCTAGTTGTTGTCAGGGGCCAAGCACTTATAGAGGGCGTGTCGTATTAGGAATTTAGGATACCTTTCTTTTTTATATTTTAACTTCTTCTGTTTGGTTTTAGTACAGTGTGCAAATTGGTACTTAATTGGAGTTCATTTTACATTTGAGATTCAGTTATTAGGAATTTCTAATTTCTTTGGCTATATGCAGTTATGCACTATATGTCTCCTTATAAGAGGGAAGACAAGTGTTGTTTGCACTTGGCTTTTAGGTTTGATGCGGTTAAATTTACATTTTATATTTTAGGAGTAATTTTAAATTAAACTCAATAGTTTAGAAATTTTCAAATAAATACTTTAACTTTTAAAACTATAATCATTTATAATCTAATTTTTTAATAATTTGATTTAATTTTAAGAATTAATTTGAAACTTTAGAAATTATATGGTTAATTATAAACAATTTATAGAGTTTTAAATATATATAATTGGTCACAAAAAGAGGAATTTCTTTGGGATGAGCAAATGATCCACACTGGGAAATTTGATCAAGACTTGCACAGGAATTATGTATGGATATAATTCATATCGCTTAATATTAAGTAACAAGAATCTAATTCATCAAGAAAAAGAGAATTTGGCTAGAGAAAAAAGGGGGAGGTACGTGTTAGGAAAATTTAATTAGCTCAATATAAGTTTATCAAAAAAGAATTGGGCTAAACTTAGATCCACTCCCTTGAGTTGTGTAATTTAGATTTCATAATTAATTTTAAATATGATAAATACGATCAAATGATTAATTTAATTTATATTTAAGTAGTGAGTTCTGGTTTAGTAAAAAATTTTATAGCTGAAATAAGAAATCTGATATTCAATCTACGTCTATACTAAAAACCGATTAATATCTTGTTTTGATACTAAAACACTATCTGGAACTCTCTTTAAAACAAATTATCTTTACGTAAGAAAATATTGTCAATAGAATCACATATAGTTGAATTTATAAATATTTAAGAAACTATAACTAAGTTTTGGCTTTTTGATCCAAAGGTTTTAGTTTTACTAAATACTACTATTACCTTAATCTTTTCAGCATCAGATGACCATAAGTGCTTTGATGCAAAATAGGCTTCTGGGCTTCTATCTATTATGTTCGTCTTCCTACAAAATGGTAACCAATGACTTGCAAACTTTGCAGCTTCCATACAAGCAAAGAGAGTGAGCTGGGAACCACCATCATCTGATACATAGACCGAAATCTTCTCTGTTGGATAGTCATAAGCCATGACTGATAAGGCTGTGCTCACCAACCTTATTGGTGGTTCCTTGTACGGATCTGCTGTGCAACTGAACACGTCTAGTGCTGGAAAATCCGATTTCTTCATGACCTTTTCAAGGTTTTCAGGGAATTCACCGCGATAAACAGTGGCCACTCGGAAACATTGCTGCATGACCCAAATGATGGCAAGGATAATATCAGAGATAAACAAGGAAAGGGTGATAAAGAAGGAGGCTAAGGTGGTTGATTGGATGAGTTTGTGTGCATGGTGATAAAGATGGGCTAAGATAGCACAAGTGTAAACTGCCATAAACACATGGTTCAAGGTTGTGCGACGTGCGTGTCTAAGTGTGTGAAGGGGAGGGGTAGAGGTTGTGGAACTTGTGTTGAACCCTCTCAGCCTCAGATCCTCCATTTTTGTGGTGGTGAAGTATCGTGTGCAGGGATAATATCTAAGATAGGATACATTCAAGTAATTTCAGCTTAGAAAAAAAGTGGAGCATTTATCACCCATCTCATCACTCTATAACTTATTTTCTATTACTTAATAATGACGAAATTTCACACTCAGCCGGTTGGCACCCATCACTCAGTTATATTTTCAACTAAAAATAGCTAAAAAAATGGGACCCACACACTCTGACCTCACCAGTGAACCTGACCCCCTATCCGCCCCATCAACTCCACTCACCAGTTATACCTCACTTTACCATCCAATTTCTTCTCCACTTCGTCTCGCACGCTCGACGCCCATCAATGGTAAAAAAACAGAGTCCAAATAAGCAGGAAAAAAGTGGCAAATCGTTCACAATCACCGAATTGTCAACTCACCAAGTAGTGCTGACCGGTTGTAGATCTGAAACACTTTTTTTTTTTTAATTTAAAAAAACGTTGTGCGATGTGAATCTATTGTATTGTGAAGTCAATGCATCAAAAGCAGACACCTTGACCTCCTTTTGTCCTTTTCCTTCTCCCTTCGTTTGCCAATTTTGCTTTTGCTTTTGCTTTTATTTCTCACAATCAAAAGCCACAAACTTTTCTCTTTGCCTCTCTCTGCTCAGAGATTAGCAGATGGATCTCTGACCCTCAAATCTTTCCCTCCTTCTCTCTCTCTCCCTCTCCGGTGGCACGAGAAGAAAGAACTTGAAGATAAAAGGATAATATTTGTGTGTGTTGGATATCTGTAATGGGGGCAGAGAGTAGTACATCAATGAACTCGGATGGGAAACAACAAGAACATTGAGACCCAGGTGGTGCTAAACGTGTATGAGGTGGGGCTCGGTGGGTGTTAGACATGGCAAAACGGGCGGGTCGGGTCGGGTTGACCTGTATTTTTCACATGAATTTTTTTTTTTTTTTTTTTTATAAAGAAAACAACATGTATCTGTCATTTGGAAAGTTATGCAACAAATTACTTGATATAAAATGCATTATTTTGAATTCACCACTTATATCAAGAATGAACTCAGTTAAACTTATTAATACTATTGAGGGTCATTTCTTCGAAATAGACAAGGGTAGACCAACCCAACGACGCGGGCAGCAGACCAAGTGAGAAAACCATTAGGCCCAGGCGGCAGGAACAATGGATCACAGGCCTATCAATACGAATGAATGGGTCTTGAGGAAGTAAGTGGGCCTAAAAGGCCCGGAAAGAGAGAAAATGACACCCATGGGCAGTATGTGTTGTGAAAAAGAGAGAATGGGTTGCGGCAGGCCCAAGGTAAAGTAAACAAAGAAAGTAGGGGATAATGGCAAGCCCATGAACCCCAAGGATGAGAATGAGGAAATTGGGCCGGGGAAGCCCAATTAAGTTAGTAGAAGCCCATGGGATGCGGGACTAAAAAAAAAACGGACAAAGGATGTCCAAAGAAATGGGCTAGAGAGGCCCAAGGGAAGAAGGGACATGAGAGCCCATGAACAAGAACACCAGCGATCACCATTGATTGGGTCACTGGGGGAAAGAATTGGAACGGCAGGCCTGAGAAAAGGCCCAGCAGGAAGAAGTCACCGCGGCAGGAAAGACTAAATAATGCGGAAAGAAAGCAAAGGTAATTAAACGAATTGGGCTGAAAACAAAGCCCAAACACTGAGTAAAAGCCCAGACCTTGAAGGAGCGGGAAATTAGAATAGCAACTCGTGAAAAAGCCGGAAACAGGCAGCAGGCGAGCAAAGTCTTCAGTCCACGGCAAATGCATGAACAGCAGGCAGGATTCAGACGTAAACACGCGCAAGGCCCAGGCATCGCCAGCCTGTACCCAGCCAATACAGGACATGGTGGGGTCATGGGTCAGAGGTAAAAGGGCACGGTTTGGAGGTGGGGAGAGGAGAAGGCCTGTTTTAAGGTTCCTGCTCAAACTCTTTTAGGGGATACGTCCTGCTGGGATGACATACCACCCAAAAGAGGCAACGCTGAGTTGAAACCAATAGGTGCATGCCACGAGTGATAAAGAGAGAAGAAACATCACCACGGCAGGCAGGAATGCCGCGGCAGACTAACGGACAAAAAATGTCTGTACCTGTAACAGGGGAATCCATAGACGGAACAGTAATGTCGGCAAGTACTCCCAGACCAGACAAAAACGGTTGGAAGGTAAAATAGTAAAAATCCACTCACGGCAGGCGCTATAAGAAGGGAGCCTCTGCCGTGTACAAAAGGGGGGGGGGGAGGAAAAAAAGGGAAGAAGACTAAAAAGAAAAAAACTACTCTGTAATATGCTTAGCAAAACAGGGGAAGCACAACACTAAAAAAAAAACACTAAGGGTGGAAATCACTAAGAAAAAAGGAAAAGAAAGAAAACAAAGGGAGGAAAGATAGAAACAAAAAAGAGTGAGAGTTAGTGGCATGCACTGATAGGTTTCTTCCCTTCTCTCCCTCTTAAATTCCTGCTCTCTTCCATACTCATTTCGGGTATTGACCATTTGGGTCCACCTCCCTCAAACCCATTAACTTCACGGCAGGATTTCTTTTCCTCGGAGGTTAATCGCGTTGAGAAGAGGTGTTCTTCCTCTTTGGTTTTACTCCTGCGGACGAAACCAAATTTATTCCATGTCTGTTGATTAATTTTATCACCGTTCTCCTTTACTATTTATTTAAGGATTGTTAAGTATTATTATGGTCATGGATTATTTTATCATTTCCCATTAAAAATGTTATCTGGTCATTCCAGAATGTATGTTTCCCATTCATCAATAATATTTTCCCGCCGTAAGCATTTTTCTGAAACAGCTCTGCCTGCCGCAAGCATTTTTTCTCTAAAAAAAGCTCTGCTTGCCGTAAGCTTTTCCCTGCGTCAGCTCAGCCTGCGGTAAAGCACTCCCCCGGCAGAGGAGGCATAGTTCGCGCACAAGTCAGGCCAAGTTGAGTTCCATTTGGCCCGGTCTCGACTCCTGCAACCCAGAACACTTGGGCCTACGATCACAAAAGGGCAGCCCAGCCCAACATAGCAAAAAAAGGCCCCCACAAATACTTATTCAACAATTTTAAAATTATACAAATCCTAACATTGCTATCTAAAACAAAATAACACAAAGATAAGTAAAACAAATACACAAGTTTTATTTCTACACAATATCAACATTCCATATATAAAACAAAATTACAAATGACTTATTGGATAACTCATTTGATAAAGAATAAAAATATATAAGAAATTTACAATCTTGAAATTAATTTTATAATTTATTATCAGTTGTGGTTGACACTCTATTTCAATTTGAGATATACTTTAAAATTTGATTGCTTACTTATTTATACATGGTCTCCTTTATGAATATCATATTATTGTTAAGCAACACACACTCTAGGAAATATAATAATTTATTTTGAAAAGCCGTTTATTTTGGACATAAATTATTAAAAAATAGGTCTAAGTATTCATAATTTATGCTAATTTGATACTTTAGCTTCACTATTTTCACACTTGTGAATATTTCTCACATGTCTACAATTTTAAATCTATGTTTTTAACTCTACTATAACCAGATTATCTTGGCATGTACTTTGCTATTTGATATCTAAAAATATTTACTCATTACAGAATGTTCAACCATTTATTTTTCAATTAATTTGCATATAGTTATGTAAATGTATCAATTGTTTTCTTAAAGTTCACAATAAACAATTAAACCAATATTGTCTTAGTTTTACTATTTTTTTACCCAAAAAAAAAAAGTTTTAAAAAAATGGTTCGGGTTCGGGTCGGGTCGGGTTGACCCGCAAAAAACACGGATCGGGTCACGGGTCAACCCGTTTTTGCTTCGGGTCAAAAAAATCGGGTTCGGGTCGGGTCAAAAAATTTTGACCCGTTTTGCCATGTCTAGTGGGTGTGACTGGGGTGAGTGCGTGCGTGAGGAGGTGAGGGCAGGGCAGAGGCTTTTGTGTTTGGAGTTGTGGTGTAAAGAAATTGGAGTGATCTCAGTGAACTGATGAAGAGCCAGTGGTGGAGTCATCAAAAGTTGCGCCTGGACGTGACTTGTCTGGGGGCAAAATTTGCAGAAACGCATTTCTTTTGAAAAAAAAAAAAACTAGAAAAAAAAGCATGCCATTGATCAATTTTAATAAGTTAGATTGTTTTTTTTTTTTTTTTAATGAGTGAAACTTGAGGCTAGGAAACTCGAGATTCAAGGTTTTTCACAAGAAACTCGAGTTTCGTATAGACTATTTTTTTTTTTTTAAAAGAGTGAAACTTGAGGCTAGGAAACTCGAGGTTCAAGGTTTTTCACAAGAAACTCGAGTTCTGTTCAACTAGAAGTCGAGTTTCCTAGACTCGATTTCCACTTTTTTTTTTTTTTTTTTTTTTTTCAGACTTCAGGCAAGAACGAATTGTACAAAAACAGTCCAACTTACTAATATATTTCATCCGCATGCTATGCACCAAAATTTTTTCTAAAAAGCTACAATTTGGCAAATTTTGCCCTTGTCTGGGTCCTTCAAAACGTGTGTATTTATCAAAATTTTTTCATAACTCAAAAACACCCAAAAGTTATTTACAGTTTTGCTATCTCATCACTCAAAAATCAAAAAATTGGATGATGAAAACAAAACTTGAAAACATAGCCAAACAGACTTTCTCTCCGTGAGACTCACCAATTTTGAGTTATGGGTGATGAAAACTTGCCAATCCAAACAGCCCTTTAGGTTTTTTTTTTTTTTTTTTTTCATCACTCATCACTCTTCACTCTTTACTCAATTTTCGTCACTCATCACTTAAAATACCCAAATTTCCTAATTCCCGCCTGTTTGGCACACTTCACTCAGTTTCTCATCACTCACACTTTTTTGATTTTTGTGAAACCCATACCTATAACTTGGTCAGACCGAAGCTGTTAGCCTACCCGCGAACCAATCTTTTTCTCTTTTCTCATTTCCCCTTCACCCCTTTACCCCTGTTACTCTCCCAAAACCCAAACCCGAACCCATAAAAATTTCAGAAGCTCCCTCGCCTCGTTAGGACCATCACCAGTGAACAACACTCATCTCTCAGAAACGTGTACTGATGGTGCTATCTCCTCGACGTTTTTAGTGGGCTTTTGGATAGGACGAAATCAGACCGACGGTGAGTTTTTCAGTGGTGTTTTGGATTTTTGTTTGGAGAAGATGGAGTTTTTTTTGCTGAATCGTTTCTGGGTTGTGTGCTTGATGTGGGCCTGTGTTTTGCTAGCCATGGGTTTTTTTTTTTTTTTTTTTCTCACAGTCATGATCTTCAACAAATCCCACGGTGGTGGGTGGGTTTTGATGTGGGTTAGGCAAAATGTGGGGTTTGGTGGTTGTTCACGGTGGTAAGGTTGGTTTTGAGGTGGGATAGGCAACCAAACCCAGAAACCTAATGTGCAAAAAAAAAAAAAAAAAAAAAGAACCTAAGCCCAGAAACCAGTGAAAAGGAATGAAAAAAAAAAAAAAAACCAATCCTAGAAACCAACGTGAAAAGGAAAGAAAAGAAGAAAAAAGAAAGAAAGAAGAAGATGAAGAGAATAGAGAAAGGTGAGGCCCAGTGTGAAAGACAAAAAAAAAAAAAAAAGACAATGTGTGTTTGACCGTGGGTCCCTCAATGTGTGTGTATTTACAAAGATGCCATTATAACTCTATTTCCATAAATTGAAAACACCTAAAATGTGTTTTTAGTTTCCATAACTCACCATTCAAAAATCAGAAAATTGAGTGATGGAAACAAAAACTGAAAACATCCCCAAACAAACCATTCAGCCTTGGGACCCACATATTTTGAGTTATGGGTGATGGAAATTGAGTTATGTGTAATGGAAATTGAAAATCCAAACAGCCCATTGACTGTTCTATCAAGGATAATGACATGTATGCCGCTTCATGGGCCAAAATCGCCAAAAACAACTATTTGGCCGAAATATTTAAATCATTATTTTAAAATTTGAGTTTTTTAAACATGAGTTTGTCATGTCATTTGAGTTTCATTTCATTAAAAATAAGGTCTCATTTAGTTAGAGATTTTTAGTATTGTTTAAGTGTTGTAGAAATACGTGTAAATTAAAAAATATTGTAAAAATATGTGTTTCAATATTTAAACACTAAAAACTATTGTTAAAAGTCTAGTACCAAACAGCCCCTAATTATAGTGACACTCGATTAGGGGTTGCAAAATTGGACACGACTCGCGAACCCGACACGACATGAAATTAGCAAGTTATGGATTGAGATTTAATGGGTTCGTGTCATATTCGAGTTGACATGACGTACCCGTTTGATAAATTGGTTGGGTTAGGGTTCAACCTATGGAACCCGTTTGACCCGTTTAATTAAATGAAATTTTACCAATATACCATTCAAACCCTAGGTATTTAAACTTATTAGTTGTTGTAGTTTATTTTTTTTTTGGACATATTGTGATTGATTATTTATGATATTGAGATATGCTTTAGTTTTGAATGAGTATTTGTGATGCAGTTACTCATTAGTTCTGAATTTTATATTTAAAAAATTTATTGGCTTATTTTTTCATAAATGATTTTCTTCATTTTGATAAGATCAGATAAACAGGTCGACACGACTGACCCATTTAATAAATGGATCGTGTTAGGATTGAGAAATCTTGACCCGTTTAATAAACATGTCGGGTTAGTGTTGACCCATATAGTCGGATACATATGAGTTGACACGACACGAACCCGACATGTAAACACGAATTGCCACCCCTACACCCGATGAGATAGTCATAAAACTAGGCGTCTTCTTTCACTTCAACATGTTACTTTAGTGTGCCTTAAACGCTATCTTCTTTCATTTCAACGTGTTCCATAGCGTGTCCCACACTCTTGTCTTTCTTGTTAGAGATATATTAGACATATTAGCCCAATGTAATAGGCCTAACCCCATTCCTGCTTGTACTAGTAATCTAGGGTTTAGTCACCTATATATACTCATGTTAGGGTTCATTGTAACACATGTTATTGTACTACACTCTTATATAATAAAGATGTAGCCCTTAAGGGATTCCTCTGTGAATGTAGGCTGACAAGACTGAACCACATAATCTTCGTGTTTTCGGTGTTTCTATTCTATACTTCCCCTTCCGTATCCATTTTAGCATATAAAACATGGTATAACACATCGCGTTGCTACTAATATATTTAACATTTCTCACCTTTCAAACAAAAACTATTTCCTCTCTCTCTCTCTCTCTCTCTCTCTCTCCCTCTCTCTCTCTCTTTTTGAAAAAGGTAAAATCATTTTTTTAAAGAATAAATTAATGGATGTATAAGGGGTCCTGGGGCTACCATAGGCTATACCCAACTAGCCTGAGCACTAAGGTTGCGTTTGTTTCGCCTGAAAAGGATTTCAGGAAAATATTTTACACCAATCTGTGTGTTTGGCACCTACAGAAAATTAGGTCAAATGGAAATCCTTTTACACGTTGATTGTAAAATAAGCCTCCTTACCTGTAAAACCATTTCCGTTCTTATTTTACCTTCAAATGATTTACACTTCTCACACACTTTCTCGAAGCTTTTCACACTCACTCCTCACAGACATCACTGGTACTCTCCAAGCTCAGTTATGACCGAGCTCCACCCTCACGCCAAACGCAGCTCGACCCTCTCCCTCATGCCAGTCCAAGCTCCACCCATAGTCCAATGAGCGCCACCGATCCACCCACGGTGAGAGCTCACAGCTCCACCCCACGCACCAACGAGAGAGAGATGCAGCTCTGCCCGAGGTCCCCCTTCACGTTGGCGAAGCCCATCTCACCTCGAACATCTCCGATCCATCGCTCTCACGACGCCGGCGAAACACTTCTCTCAAACCTACCCTCTACAATACCCGATCCACCCAAGACCGATCTTGTTATCAACCCACCCAAGACTGATCTCGTTGCCGCCGCTGAAGACTAATCTCGTTGACCTGATCTCCATCTCTTTCCCGATCTATCTCTCTTTCTCTCAATCTCTCACTCTTTCTTCCTCCTCTCACCGAGTTTGTGAATAAAAAATGTTTTTATTTTGATTTTTGGTTGTGTTTAAGTGTATATTTTGAAATTTTCTGTTATAAAATTTATTTGAGAGTTGAGAAAATGTGAAAAATTTGTAGGAAAATAGCATTTTTAAAATGTTACCAAACATCAGAAATCGTTTTCTAGATTATTTTCCATTGCAAAACTAAACACCCGGATTTCATTTTCCTTACAGAAATTTACTTTCCCCAACATTCATTTTACACTCGGAATTTGATTTACATAGAACCAAACGTAGCCTAAGACAAGAAAATACACTGAAAAAAACACAACCCAAGAAAAGTAGCTAGTGGAGTGGATCTTCTAGTTAACTAATAAGAAAGTGAAGATTGATACATTACTGTGTACAAACATGAAGATGATTATGACTACTTGTTCAAACTGGTTTTGATCGGTGATTTTGGTGTGGGAAAATCCAACCTACTCTCGAGGTTCACAAGGAACGAGTTTTATTTGGAGTCCAACTCTACTATTGGGTTGTGTTTTTGGGACCCTACTGGCCAAGAAAGGTGTGCCCCTTTTTTTCTAATTTAAAATTATAGGATTCTATCATGTTGGTTTTGATTATATATTATCAGGGAATTCATGGGTTTGTGAGTATTTCGAGGAAATTTTGGTACTTGTGTCTTGGGGTTTGATTGGGGAGTTTGAGTAATGTTGTTTGAGTGTTTTTTAATATATGTGTAGATGAAAAAGTGTATGAAAAAGTGTGTAAGTGCGTTTGAAATGTGAAAAATGTTGCTCAAATAGGGATACCAAACGGTCGAAATTTATATTATAATTCTACGTCAACTTTTCAATTTAAAAATGATAGATCAACAGGTGTTATTGTGGTACATTTTTTTAGAAACTTTTTCTTTGAAGGCCATTTTTTTAGAAACCTTAAAACTTGTGTTATATGTAAAAATCGAGCTTCATTCATTTGAGTTACAAAATAGTGGTAGATTGTTAAAGGGGTGTTTGGTGCTGTTATTTAATCAACAGTTTTCAGTATTTAAACAATATTATACGTATTTTCACATATTTTTTCACCTATACGTATTTTCACAAAACAACAACGACATTACCAGAAATCTTTTACCAAACAGGCCCTAAATATTTCACAAATAGTGATAAATTACAAAATATTTCGACCAACAGTAATATTTGGTCGTTTTGGCCTAGTTCATATGTGATCTACTTTATTTTACTAGTCAATAATCAAATAGTTCAGTAAGATTTTATCTTCTTTTTTTCCCCTAATTATAGAATTTTATAATTATGATATTTATTAATAAACTTTTATTGTAATTGTTTTTATATAAGAAAATTTTGTTTGGTGCATACATGAAATTATCTATTTTAACTTTTTTTTTTAAATGTCGTGGCAAGATTCATATAGAGTGTGTAAACATAAGAGCTTTTATAGAGAATTTTTTTTTATAGAATTTAAAATTAATTAAAAATATATTAGAATGATGACGTGGAAAACTAGGGACGTTCAAAAACTAATATAGTAACATTAGAAGAAATAAATAAAAAATTACTTCTTTCATTTTATATATATTAACCGTTAGTAACTCATGCAACTCAATTATTAAAGTTTCTTGTCTTTGAATAAAGTGTATAGGTTTGAATCATGTTTAGACCAAAAATAAATTAATTGATGTCTTGGTCGATCCAATGGTAAAGAGATATTCAGGTTCAATTCCTATGGTATCTATTTTTTGGAGAAAAAATATGGAAGATAATTTTCAACAATCTTGGTTCCATCCTTGCTCATGGCATAGGGTTTTTGTTTTATGAAACCTATTATCACTTAGTATGTTAATTTAATTTAATTTAGGGTAAACTATATTTTTGGTTCCTAACCTTTTAATTGTATCCCTGCCATTATTCCTTGGATGAAATTGCTGATGTGGCTAACGACCAAAATAAAAAATTAATTTCCATTAATGTAGCAATACATAGTTTACCCTTTAATTTAATTTTTTTGCACAAGACTTAGTATGTTAATTAGAACTTCATTGTTTATCAAAAAAAAAAAAAAGAACTTCATAACTTACTTTTTATTTATAGATTATAAAAGTGCACCTACTCTCTAGGAGTTTCTAACTAATTCTATGTTTGGTTGGGATGAATATGGAGATTGTTAGGTTCTAAAGACTTAGGATTTAATGTATTTAGAACTCTAATATGTATTGTTGGCAAACCATGATCAAAACAGGTTATTTAGTCTTGCTTAGACGTGCTCAAATTTGTGTTGTTCATTTAAAGTTGGAATCAAGCTGATGCAAAATTTAATATGCATCTCAACCTGGCTCGATTGATCGAAGCTTAGGCTCGATCAATTGAATTTCGTACAGATGCATTTTTTTGTAGTTTTTCCAACTCAGCCCTAACTCCTAAAACGTTTAGGGTTTTATGTTTTTGCCCTAGGTATATAAGGCAAATTCTAGCCACGTTTTAGAGGTTGCTCATATTGCTGTTTTGTATAAATCTCTTGTGAGATCTAGAGGAGCTTTCCTTTACACAAAACTTAGGGTTTTCAAGGAGGATATGTTATCTACACCTTGATGATCAACTCAGTTGCTGCTATTGGAACTTAAAGATACATAAACAGGTGTGCTTGTACTTGTTGGAGAATCCAAGAAAGAAGGAGTCCGTGGTCTCGGAGCCTGCACCTGGTCATGTCAGTAAGTTCTACTAGTGGGTAGCAATAAGAAGTCTAGCGTGGGGGCTTGTAAGTCTTATTGTATGAACTTTGATTCTTTCAAGATAGTGGATTCAAGTTTACCTTAAGGATAGCTAGGTTAAATCCTCCCCAGGTTTTTACCGTGTGGTTTCCTGGGTCATCATATCTTTATGTTATTTACTTTTCCGCAGCTATATTCTTGATATGATTATTTGATTGTGATAACCTAGATTTGCATAATTTGACTAAGTTAATTACTTGACTAATTAATTAGGTTAATCCGGTTGTATTAAGGGGTCTAAAAATCGGTCAAGTGGTATCAGAGCGGGTAGCTCTCTGTTTGTAGATCTTTTGATCTCTGAGCTAATCCTTGACCCCTGTTGTCATGGATTCTTGGAAAATCTTTTTACTTATATGTCAACTTGTCTACTTGTTGTTTTTGCCCCTTGCTATTTTTGTTAAATCTTTCCTTGAGTATCTTGGTATAATCACATATGATAAGAGTTATGTATGTTATACTGCTTTAATCGCCTTAAAAACACGTGATTCTTGTCTTTGGTATTTGGATAGTGGTTGTTCCAGGCATATGACAGGAAACAAAAGTTTATTCAAGACTCTCTTTGAAGGGAAGATTGGGACAGTCACTTTTGGAGATGGAAGCAAATGTGTGATCAGAGGCATTGGAACTGTGGACATTCCAGGGTTACCAGTTTTCGAAGATGTTTGGTATGTTGATGGATTGAAGGCCAACCTACTCAGCATCAGTCAGATTTGTGACAATGGCTTGAATGTTCTCTTTACTAATTATGAATGTGAGATACTTGATGGAGGAGGTGACTGTATGTGTGTTGGTGTAAGGACAACTGGCAACTGTTATGGTATAACACCAAGCATAAACAACAAGTGTTTTAGTGCAAAAATAGATCAAGTTGATTTGTGGCATCAACGGTTGGGGCATGCAAGTCATAAGCAATTAGAGAAGATTTCCAAGTGTAATGCAGTTATTGATTTACCTAAGTTTGAAAAGATAGACAAGTGCATTTGTGGACCATGTCAGATAGGTAAACAAGTGAAATCCAAGCATCCGTCTGTAGCTAGTGTTCAAACTTCAAGACCTCTAGAGCTATTACACATTGATCTTATGGGTCCTGCCAGAGTTTAGGTGGAAAGAAGTATATTCTAATTGTTGTGGATGACTTTACTAGATATACTTGGGTTGTGCTTTTGAAAGATAAAGCTGAGCCTCCTGAGAAGATGATACGTCTGTGCAAGAAATTGCAAGTTGAGAAAGATACTGTGATAGCCAGAATTAGAAGTAATCATGGAAGAGAATTTGAGAATACCAAGTTAGCTACTTTCTGCAATGATCAAGGCACACATCAAGAGTTTTCTTCACCCAAGACACCTCAATAGAATGGGATAGTGGAAAGAAGGAATAGGGTCATTCAGGAGATGGCACGTGTCATGTTACACAACAAAAAGTTGCCAAAATCCTTCTGGGGAGAAGCAGTTAAAACTGCTTGCCATACACTCAACCGGGTGTACTTCAGACCTGATTCCAAGAAAACTCCCTATGAACTCTGGAGAGGAAAGAAGCCTGTTGTCAAATATTTCAAGATATTTGACAGTGACTGTTACATTCTACGTGACAGAGAGAACCTAGAAAAGTTTGATGCAAAAAGTGATAAATGATACTTTCTAGGATACTCTTCCACTAGTAAAGCCTATAGTACAACCTGAGAACCAAAACAGTCATGGAATCTTCAAATGTTGTGATCAATGATGAAGTGTGGTTTGAAGCACATTCAGAAAGCACTACTCCTGCTCAGGATAAGTCTATAGAAGTTGATGATTCACTTCCTGTTGATTATGTGGGGAAACATAGTGAGGAAGAGCTGTTTTTGTTGAATGATACAGTTTCAGTATTATCGAGTTCAGAACCATCCACTCCGGTTCATGACACTTAACAAGCACAAAGTGAGCTCAATCCTCCATATGAACAGAAAGGTACCTCCACATCTCTAGTTAAAGGTCCATCCTCTAGAGTTAAATTGAATCATCCTACTACAAATATATTGGGTAGTCTGAATGATAACATGAGATTGAGATCAAAAGCCTTGAATGTGATTACTCACTTATGCTATCTGTCCCAATTTGAATCGAAGAGGTGGATGAAGCACTTCAAGATGCTGACTGGGTAAATTCCATGCATGAAGAACTTCATCAATTCGTTTGGAATGATGTGTCGAAATTAGTTCCTAGACCAAAGGGAGTAAATGTGATTGGAACTAAATGGATCTTTAAGAACAAGTCAGATGAACATGGCATTGTTATCAGAAATAAATTAAGACTTGTCGCTCAAGGGTACACACAAGTGGAAGGAATTGATTTTGATGAGATCTTTGCACCAGTAGCAAGACTGGAATCTATCCGGATACTTTTAGCCATAGCAAGTCATCTAAACTTCAAGTTCTATCAAATGAATGTCAAGAGTGCTTTCTTAAATGGGATGCTACAAGAAGATGTATATGTTGAACAACCTAAGGGCTTTATCGATCCTCACAGACTGAATGATGTCTACAAGTTAAAGAGAGCACTCTATGGTTTGAAATAAGCTCCTAGGACTTGGTATGACAGATTGACTGCATATCTCACTGAGCATAGATTCAAAAGGGGATCTGCAGATACTACTCTCTTCATAAGAAAGGATAAAAATGGTTTTGTTGTAGTTCAAATTTATGTTGATGACATTGTTTTTGGTGCTACTAATGATTCTCTTGCTCATTCTTTTGCAGATGAAATGAAGGCGATGTTTGAAATGAGTATGGTTAGTGAACTAACTTATTTCTTGGGATTGCAGGTAAAGCAAACGAAGTCAAGAATCTACATCAATCAAGCAAAATATGCAAGAAATCTAGTCAAAAGATTTGAACCGGACAAGGCTGCTCATGCTAGAACACCGATAGCTGCAAATGCAAAATTAACAATTGATCCATCAGGTGAGTTTATTGATGTTACTTTGTATAGAAGCATGATTGGATGTCTCTTGTATTTGACTGCCAGTTGGCTTGACATCTCCTTTAGTGTTGGTGTCTGTTCTAGATTTCAGTCTAATCCTAAGGTTTCACATTTAAATGCTGTTAAGAGAATCATAAAATATGTTAGTAAAACTTGTGATTATGGATTATTTTATAGCAAAGAGTCTAATCTGTCTCTTGCTAGTTTTTCTGATTCTGATTGGGCTGACAATGCTGATGACATAAAAAGCACCACTAGTGGGTGTTTTTATGATGGAGCCAATCTTGTGGCTTGGATGAGTAAGAAGCAAAATTCTGTTTCTTTGTCTACTACTGAGGCAAAATATATTACTGTTGGGAGTTGTTGCTCTCAGCTTCTTTGGATGAAAAAGCTTTTGTGTGATTATGGGATACCATAAGACACCATGGTTGTTTACTGTGATAATTCTAGTGCTATAGATATCTCTAAGAATCCTGTTCAGCATTCTAAGGCCAACACACATAGAACTTAGGTATCACTTCATTAGGGATTTGGTTGAAAATAAGATTGTGGTTCTTGAGTATATCCTACTGAACGTCAGAACGCTGACATCTTCACCAAACCTCTTGATGGAAGTAAGTTTGAGACACTTCGTCAAGTAATTGGTGTGCTTCGGTGTCCCTAGTCTCTTTTGGCTTTCTTGGTCCTTTGCTTCATTGCTCTATCTTTTGTGACCTTTGTTCTTTGGTTTCTTTATCTTTTTGTTTCTAAGATTTGCATTGCATAACATTCATGCATTTCATTTTAGGATTGATTTTGTTTCTTCTTTTCAAGAAAAATTAAATAAAAAAATTAAAAAAAAGGGAGAAAAAGGAAAGCAAATTGTGTTTTGTATTTAATCTCTTGGTTTTTGAAAACAAAGTTGGTCAATTTATTTTCACATAACATGTCTGTGTACTTTGTTTAGCTTTGATGAGCTTATTTATTGCACTTTACTAGTTGAAGCTTTGTAGTGCATGTTGTGTGGGAAAGATGTTTATGGTTTTTGATCATTTTGTCTTAATCTTGAAGTCACATGTCTTTAATTGTCGGACTTGAACTTTTTGAGAAAGGCATAAATAACCATCTCACCACTGTTCACTAGCCAATCATGAACACCTTAGTGCATATCGTAAGATTTTGTGCTCGAGAAAGTGTAGCACATGCACAAAAAGAATATAAGGTGTAGTCTCGGTTTAATTGCTTAATGCTTAAAATTGGTGTGTACTATTCGGCTTGATGCCAAATCACATAATTAAAATTAGTGTGTACATTATGAGGCAAATTTCAAGAAACTTACATGATTGCAAGCTTATGTTCTAGGAGATGTGGGAGTTATATGATGTAACTCTTTAGGTGATAGCCTTTTTTGAATTCTATGTGATGAATTTTGTAGACTTTGTGGTTGATTTCTATTCACATATCACCTCACATGTATCTCAAGCTTTTGCTAGTTACACACACTACACAAGTTACTCTTTGCTAAACATTGTACATATTATTGTGTGTGTTTTTGGTCTAACCAACCAAGTTTGAAAAATACTTTGAGTTTTTATGTAAAATAGTTTTATTGCTTGAGAATTTAAAGGGAGATTGGTTTGCAAATCTTAAAATTTTGGGAAAACTAGGTTTAAAAATTGTGTTTTTTGAAAAGCATTTCATATCATACTCATACATTTTGTTCATCTATTTCAATGCTTTGAGGAATTTTGTGCCCAAAACGTGTTTTTGTTTTTCAAAAACTGTGTTTTTCTCTCAAAAATTAAGTGAACCTCTGTTTGTTTCGATTGATCCAATCTGTTTTTTGATCAATCGAATTTGTTTTAAAAATTCTTTATGAAGTTTCTGTCATATTCAATTGATCGAAACTATTTTTCGATCAATCGAATATCGTGAATCAAGTTTTTTTAAAACTCAGTTTTGACTGGTTCAAACATCTTTTTCAAACACTTTTCAAAACTTTTTCTCTCTCTCCGACTCGGCAAGGCTTCACAGCAAATTTTTTGTCGTTTTCCTCCTAATTTCTTACAAGGTTTCTCTCTCCATAAGCTGGTATGTCCATATTACCCTTCCTTTTGCATTGATTTTCATGTTTTCATGCATTATTTCATGTTTTTTGGGTAAATTTTTGGACTACGCTTAAATTGGGGTTTTTGATTAATCAAGCCTTATTTTGTGAAATTGATCAATGGGTTTTGTTGCTATATTGATATATTCATGATCTATGATGGTTAATTTGATTAATTTGGGGGTTTTGTGAAAAATTAAAAATTCTAGGGTTTGTTTTGAATCCGATTTGGGGTTTTTGTTCAATTGGGTTAAAATTGATGAAATTGGCTTGTTGGATTGATGTAATTGATCATT
Source organism: Quercus ilex subsp. ballota (assembly GCA_032727855.1). NCBI lineage: Eukaryota > Viridiplantae > Streptophyta > Magnoliopsida > Fagales > Fagaceae > Quercus > Quercus ilex. The sequence continues at coordinate 33,415,642 of CM064909.1, forward strand.
TTAATCTGTTTTTTAACTTGTGTGATGATCAATTGGTCAAATTTCTTTGAAAACATACAAGTGGTTTTAAAAATTTTTGGGGTTTTTTTGTTAAAAACTCTATGCTCAAGCCAATTTTGTGAATTTGAACTTAAATTGAACCTTATTTCACTGCATTAGAACATGCATCATGACATTTAAATTGTTCATGCATCATTTAGATTTTTGTTCTATATCTGTTTTGTGCTAACTTGCAGTCTGCCCTTGGATTTTCCTTTTTGTTATTTTTTGGTTCTGCTGTGTGTCCTTGTCCTTTCCTTAGCTGTCGAGCAGGTGTCGAGTTTACGAGCTGGAACAGCTTTCTAAACCTAGACATATAAAAGGATTGTTTTAAGGGCCGTCAAACAAGACATAAGTTGCACAAGCATTGAGACAACTCTGTTGAAACAAATTGTGACCAGAGATGAAGTTCTTGCCCTAGTTCATCTCTTCTGAAGAAGTTGCTGTGTATGTGCACCTTTGGGTTTTGTGACCAAGCATCTTCTTGATCTTCATCGTATAAGATGAACTGAAGAACTTTACAGCCAACCTCTCTTTTAGTTGGTGTTTGAAGTCGCGTACTGAGATCCACGTATTGGTTAGTCACGTACTTGGGAGCCGTGCATCCAAAGGGGGAATTGTCACTACAGAACAAGTCCAATTGGGTATTGGGTTAAGGGTTCAACTGTAGGTTGGTAAGGTACTTGAGATTCCTTTACTTGTAATCGCTTGTTATGATAATAGTGGAGTTTCGGGAGTGGTGACCTGAAAATCACCCGGTAGGGTTTTTGCCGTCAGGTTTTCCCCATTCGTAAACAAATCACCGTGTTATTTATTTTCCACTGCATAATTAGTTTATTAGTGATTTGTTTGTGCTACCACACGTTTGCATGTTAAATTGATTAATTAATAACTTGGCTAATTAATTAATTGGTTTAATCACAAGGAGTCAATTCGATTTTTGGCCTATCAAGTGGTATCAGAGCAGACACACTCTGATTAGGTTTTAATCTTTACTGTGTTGATCCATTGACCCCTGCTGTCATGGCTGTAACCGACTTATTCTGCTGTTTGCTCCTATTACGCCTCAGCAGAATGGTGTGGTAGAAAGGAAGAATAGGGTTATTCAAGAGATGGCCAGAGTCATGTTGCATAACAAAGATATGGCTAGAAACTTGTGGGGAGAAGCCGTGAACACTGCATGTCATACGGTTAATAGGGTGTACTTCAGACCCGGTACCAAAAAAACTCCCTATGAGTTATGGAAAGGAAGGAAGCGAAATGTGAAGTACTTTAGAATCTTTGGAAGTACTTGTTTCATTCTCAAGGATAGAGAGAATGTGGGAAAGTTTGACTCTCGAAGCGATGAAGGCATATTTCTGGGTTACTCTTCTATAAGCAAGGCTTATCGGGTATACAACAAAAGAACTATGAAGGTAATGGAGACAATAAATGTCGTCATTGATGAGTCTTCAGATTCCAGTTCTGAGAAGGTATTGAGGAACTTCCCAAAGAAATTCTTCCTTTTGAGCCTAGGGAAGTTCAAGACATTGTTGAACAAGAACCTGCATCTCCAAGTACTCCCGGTACTCCTAGTGTTGTGGAAGACTCTGCAAACATACCCACTTCACTAGAATCTGAATCTCATGAAGAGAAAGGACCTTCCTCTAGGATCAAATTAAATCATCCTCCAAAAGTTATTGTGGGAAACATGAATGAACTCACATTAAGGAAACATACAGTTGATAAATGTGTTGCTAACTTTGTGTCTTATTCTTGCTACTTGTCACAGGTTGAACCCAAGAAAGTTAAGGAAGCATTACAAGATGAAAGTTGGGTCGAAGCGATGCATGATGAACTGCTTCAGTTTCAGAGGAATGATGTTTGGACTCTAGTACCTAGACTTGAAAGTGAGCACATCATCGGTACAAAGTGGATATTCCACAATAAGACTGATGAAAAAGGCAATGTGATTCACAACAAGGCTTGACTTGTAGCTCAAGGATACTCACAAATGGAAGGAGTAGACTATGATGAAACATTTGCCCCAGTTGCCCGAATGGAGTCCATCAGAATTCTCCTTGCCCTAGCTTGTCATTTGAAGTTCAAACTTTATCAAATGGATGTGAAAATTGCTTTCTTGAATGGGCTGCTTAAAGAGGATGTTTATGTGGCTCAACCAAAAGGATTCATTGATCCACATTTTCCAGATCATGTGTTGTACCTCAAGAAGGCACTTTATGTGTTGAAGCAAGCCCCTAGAGCTTGGTATGATAGATTTACACAATATCTGGTGTCACATGGGTTCACAAGAGGAAAGGCTGATCAAACACTCTTCATCAAAAAGGAAGATGGCGAGTTGATTGTTGCACAAGTTTATGTTGATGATATCATCTTTGGTTCAACTAAGGATGAACTCGCTTATTGCTTCTCAAAACTCATGCAAGCCGAGTTCGAGATGAGCATGATTGGAGAGCTGACTCACTTCCTTAGACTACAAATACGTCAACAGAATTCAGGTATATTTCTTTCTCAATCTAAATATGCTAAAAATCTTGTGAAAAAGTTTGGATTGGAATTTGCTAGTTCCGTTAGAACCCCTATGAGCCCAAATGTCAAACTCACTGTATACTTGTTAGGCAAGAGTGTTGATCCTTCTCTTTATAGAAGCATGATAGGTAGTCTTCTTTACCTTACTACTAGTAAACCTGACATTAGTTACAGTGTTGGAGTGTGTGCTAGATATCAGGCTAATCCCAAAGAATCACACATGACTGCTTTAAAAAGAATTATAAAGTATGGCAAAACCACTGCTGACTTTGGTGTGTGGTTTAGTAAGGACACAAATGATGTATTAGCTGGGTACTCAGATGCTGATTGGGCTGGCAATGCTGATGATAGAAAGAGTATTTTGGGGGCTTGTTTTTATGTGGGTAAAAATCTTGTCTCCTGGATGAGCAAAAGGCAGAACTCCATCTCCTTATCCACTACAGAAGCTAAGTACATTGCTGCCAGTAGCTGTTGCACCCAACTCCTCTGGATGTAAAAACTCCTTCATGATTATGGTATTTGTCAAGAGCATCTCACTATTTACTGTGACAATACCAGTGCCATCAATATCTCTAAAAACCCAATTCAACATTCTCGAACCAAACACATAGAGATTCGACATCACTTCATTAGGGAGCTTGTCGAAGATGGTACCCTCACTCTTAAGTTTAACCATACTGATGATCAAAAGGCTGATTTGTTCACCAAACCTCTTGACAACAAACGTTTTGAATTCCTTTGTCAAAACATTGGTGTCATCTCCATGGATTGATCTTCTTCTCTCGTTCTTCTCCCTCATGCATTTGCATCTAGTTTTATGCTTTGCTTTGTTTAACATGTTTTTGTTTGTTTGTTTTCAGTTTTGGTTATTTTTGTTTTTCATATAAAAATAAAAAAAAAAATTGAAAAAATCAGAAACTACAAAAACAGTATGTGTTTTGTGTACATTGGTACTTGTGTACCTTGGATGGCCATTGAACTGTCTTGACTTATTTTTGAAATATAAAATTGGTTAGACTTGTTTAGTGTGTGTGTGTGTTTTTGGAGGGTCCATGTGCTTAAAATTTTTGTTGAGCGATGATTTTGAGAGCTTAATATGTTGATTGGATCATTTGTTGAGGTGCATATTAGATTGCATTCATGTCTGTGTTTTTCACTTCTGGAAAAACTGTTTTTAAAAGCTAGCTCGACACCTCCTCGACACCTAGCCATCTGTCGAGCTTCTTCAGCTTTTTCTTATCGCAATCTCGACACTACCTCGACACTTGGTGGATCGATCGAGAAAGTTTCTATCTCCTCGATACATTCTCGATACCTTGTCGATCGATCGAGATTCTATTCTTGATTTTGGTATTTATTCCTTGATACCTCCTCGACACCTGTATCTGTCGATGACCTTTTTTCTCGACACCTATCTCGATAGACGTCTCGACACCCCTCGACACCGGTATCTATCGAGCTTTACCAAGGATCTATTTAAGCCCTTTGCGCGATCCGGTTCTCATTTTCCCGATCTATCCGCGCCTGTTCACCTCCCAAACTCTCTTTTCTCACTCAAAACCTTCAACCCACGTGATTTTCGACCTTTCTTTGCTTCAAATCACTTGGTATGATCTCTTTTCCCTTTATTCTTCACGCATTTCATGTTTTTGAATCTTAGGTTTTGAGGTTTTTGAAAAATTTTGGGGTTTTTCGAAATTAATGAGTTTTTCTTTAAATTTTGGGATAGGTTTTCTTTTAAAGGTGTTCAAAATCTCATGCATTGCATCACATTTGCATTATAATGGTATTTTCATGCATTTAGATGTGTGTAATATGTTTGTGTGCTGGTAGGTTTGGATTGGGCTGAGCCCATGATGAAATTTCTTTTGCATGTCACATGTTCATGCATTCCCCATGCATACATACTCTCTATTCAATATATTTGATATATTTGAATTGCTTTGGGACTTTTCTGATTGTCTCTTTCTCTCTCTCTCTCATTCTATTTACGTTAGTAGTGTCTATGGCACCTAAGTGTAAATCTACTCCGGCTCGGAACCCTCTTTGTTCTGGAGCTTCTTCATCTTCTGATTCTGCTCCTCTTTCTCTTCGGTTCCGTGATGATGATGCCCACAAGGCATTCTCGGAGAACTTCTCTAGACGAGGTGTTCATTCGGAATGCCAAGTCATTTTGGCGGACTTCGCCGACACTGACCTTCCCTCTGTCATTCACAGTAGGGGATAGGAGTTACTGTGTGACATCCTGGTCACATGTCCTCTCGTGCTTATTCAGGAGTTTTACTCCAACATGCACGGGATTGATTGTTCAGTACCTCTTTTCTTTGCACACCGCAGCTTGTTGCGGATGTGCTTCGGGTTCTTTGGATAGAGTTTCCTGACTATCCTTCTTTCTTCATCTTCTGATTCTGCTCCTCTTTCTCTTCGGTTCCGTGATGATGATGCCCACAAGGCATTCTCGGAGAACTTCTCTAGACGAGGTGTTCATTCAAAATGCCAAGTCATTTTGACGGACTTCGCCGACACTGACCTTCCCTCTGTCATTCACAGTAGGGGATAGGAGTCACTGTGTGACGTCCCGGTCACATGTCCTCTCGTGCTTATTCAAGAGTTTTACTCCAACATGCACGGGATTGATCGTTCAGTACCTCTTTTCTTCGCACACCGCAGCTTGTTGCGGATGTGCTTCGGGCTCTTAGGATAGAGTTTCCTGACTATCCTTCTTGTGAGCGTCTGCGGACTGTGTCCAAGGATGAGCTCATATTTGCTTTCTGTGAGCGCCCTTCAGAGTAGGGTGAACGTCAGTACACATCATGTCGGCCTTTTGCTAAAGGTCCTAGATTCTTAAACTTGGTGATGACTTTTGTACTCCATCCGCTTTCTCACTATAACTCCATCACAGAGCCTCCTGCTCGATTTTTGTTATTCCTCCTAGAGCATCTTACCATAAATTTTCCTTCTCACTTTATTCTCTCTATTATAGATGTTCATTTGGATGCGGCGATCCGTGATAAGCTCATCTTTCCTTCTGCTATCACGAGGATTCTACGCCATTTTTCCATCCCTTTTCCTGTGTCCGACCATTTCACTTTTATTTGTGCCATAGATGCCGCTACCGTAAAACGTAGTGAGGCTCAGTTTAGGTCGAGATAGCTGGATTCCACTCCTTCCTCCCATTCAGCTCCATCTCGATCTGCTTCATCTACATTCGCTCCTTCTTCCTCCATGAGTGATGTGTCCCTTGGAGACATCATGGCGCAGCTGCAGCGCATGGATGCTCGCCTTGATACACTCTCCACTGAGATGTATCAGGTGAATGTTCGTGTTGGTCGTATTGCACGACGACAGGCGACCATGGTGGTTTTGCTCCTGAGGCTACTCTTGCACCACCTCCAGCGGCTTCTGACTCTGAGGATGATGATGACGAGGACGATGATGCTTCGGATGATGACGATGGAGATGCTAGCTCTACTGATAAGTTGTCTACTTGACACTCTACCATTTGTCACTCGTGACAAAAAGGGGGAGTAATTTTGGGATATGAGAGTAGTCATCTTAGGGGGAGAGTTAGTATAGGACTTTTTGTTAGGGGGAGTGTTGATACTTGAGGGATGTAGTGAGGATATGATGTATCTTTTTCTTTTCTACTTTTTAGATACATTGTTCTTGTACATTGGGTCTTGTGACCAGTTCTTACATACATTGTACTTATTTTCTCTATATGTGGATGTATGTTTCTTTCACCTATCTTTACATGTGTTGTTTCTTTTCTATCTTTATACACATGTTTCTTATACTTGTATGCAATCTATTATTTCTGTTTCACACAAGATGCCTTGATGAGTTTTGTTTAAAGTGTTTCAGAAATACAGGTTGTCAAAGTCTACTTGCCATAAACTCTCTTTTTGCAAAGTTTTTCAAGAGTTTGTGTTAGGATAGATTTTATTATATTCAACAAGTGAATATGAGTTGAGTGATTTATGACTTCTCTCATATGTTCATATATAAAAGGATTGTTTTAAGGGCCATCAAACAGGACATAAGTTGCACAAGCATTGAGAAAACTCTGTTGAAGCAAATTGTGACCAGAAACAAAGTTCTTGCCCTAGTTCATCTCTTCTGAAGAAGTTACTGTGTATATGCACCTTTAGGTTTTGTGACCAAGCATCTTCTTGATCTTCATCGTGTAGGATGAACTGAAGAACTTTGCAGCCAACCTCTCTTTCAGTTGGTGTTTGAAGTCACGTACTGGGATCCGCGCATTGGTTAGTCACGTACTTGGGAGCCGTGCATCAAAAGGGGGAACTGTCACTACAGAACAAGTCTAATTAGGTATTGGGGTAAGGGTTCAGCTATAGGTTGGTAAGGTACTTGAGATTCCTTTACTTGTAACCGCTTGTTGTGATAATAGTGGAGTTTCGGGAGTGGTGACCTGAAAATCACCCGGTGGGGTTTTTGCCGTCAGGTTTTCCCCATTTGTAAACAAATCACCGTATTATTTATTTTCCGCTGCATAATTAGTTTATTGGTGATTTGTTTGTGCTACCACGCGTTTGCATGTTAAATTGATTAATTAATAACTTGGCTAATTAATTAATTGGCTTAATCATAAAGGGTCAATTTGATTTTTGGCCTATCACTTTATTTTGTGTTTTTGTGAAAACAAGAATTTATTTTTTTTACTTGTATTTTCCACACATGTGTTTATGTGTTTGTTGAGTATTTCAAGAAATACAGGTTGATTCAATTAAGCTGCTATCTACACTTGCAACTGATGGATAGTAGTTAGGATTGGATTGTTATGTAAAGGGCTTTATTTTGTAAACTTTGAGCTTTTAGTTGTGTTTTGTCACGGATTGCTAAAGGGAGAGTTTGTTAGGTTCTAAAGACTTAGGATTTAATGTATTTAGAACTCTAATATGTATTGTTGGTAAACCATGATCAAAATAGGTTGTTTAGTCTTGTTTAGACGTGCTCAAAGTTGTGTTGTTTATGTAAAGTTGGAATCGAGCTGATGCAGAATTTAATGTGCATCTCGGCCTGGCTCAATTGATCGAAGCTTAGGCTCGATCAATCGAATTTCGCACAAATGCGTTTTTCTGCAGTTTTTCCAACTCAGCCCTAACACCTAAAACGTTTAGGGTTTTATGTTTTATCCCTAAGTATATAAGGAAAACCCTAGCCATGTTTTAAAGGTTGCTTATATTACTGTTTTGTGTAAATCTCTTGTAAGATCTAGAGGAGCTTTCCTTTACACAAAGTTTAGGGTTTTCAAGGAGGATATGTTATCTACACCTTGATGATCAACTCAGTTGCTGCCATTGGAACTTAAAGATACATAAGCGGGTGTGCTTGTACTTGTTGGAGAATCGAAGAAAGAAGGAGTCCGTGGTCTCGGAGCTTGCACGTGGTCGTGTCAATAAGTTCTACTAGTGGGTAGCAATAAGAAGTCGAGCGTGAGGGCTTGTAAGTCTTATTGTATGAACTTCGATTCTTTTAAGATAGTGAATTGAAGTTTACCTTGAGAATAGCTAGGTTAAATCCTCCCCAGGTTTTTACCGTGTGGTTTCCTGGGTCATCATATCTTTGTGTTATTTACTTTTCCGCTGCTATATTCTTGATATGATTGTTTGATTGTGATAACCTAGATTTGCATAATTTGACTAAGTTAATCACTTGGCTAATTAACTAGGTTAATCCGGTTGTGTTAAGGGGTCTAAAAACCATTCAGAGATCATGGAAAATGGAAGAAGAAAAATGGAGAGAAAAATATGACTTTTCATTGTTTGGTTAGAGAGGGGGAGAAGAGAAAAGAAAATAGGGTGAATGAAATTTCTATTTGGGTCCACAAATTTTTTTAATATTCCAAATTGGAAAGAAATAAAAGAGAATGATATTGAGAAGAAAAGTATAAAACTACCCCTCTACTTTTCTATCCTTCTAATTTTGTTTATAAGGACATAATAGTAATTCATTTTCCATCCTTTCACATTTTCATCCTCTAAAGTCTATACAAAAAAAATATGGTGGAAAATATAAATATTTTCTATTATCCCATATTTGAATTTTGTATGCTGTAACATCGTGTCACTATAGTTGCCTTTTACCACTCAATACACAATAGAAACTAGGAGTCAATTATTTATTAGAGAGTCTAGATAAATAATTTTTATGCCACAACTATGATGTGGTTGACTAATGACTTGATTGGTGGAGAAAAATAATAGGTCCATATGAATGTGATTGTTTACTATTCACAATCAACTATTATAACAAAATGTGACAAAAATTATGACAAATAGTATGATCTTAGAAAAACTGTCTTCATTAGGACCTTCAAGAGAATATGTTGTTTTGATGGTGAAAGGAAAAGAGAATCTATTCCCATATTTGAATTTTGTATGCTGTCACATTGTGTTGCTATAGTTGCCTTTTACCACTCAATGCACAATAGAAACTTGGAGCCAATTAATTATCCCTTAGAGAAATTCTAGATAAATAATTTTGTGCAACCACTATGATATGGTTGACTAATGGCTATGATTGGTGGAGAAATATAATAGGTCCATACGAATGTGATTGTTTACCATTCACAATCAACCATTATAACAAAATGTGACAAAAATGATGACACATAGTATGATCTTAGAAAAATTGTCTTCATTAAGACCTTCAAGAGAATATGTTGTTTTGAGGGTATTCTAGCCTTTTGCCCTTAATTTTTAAAAAATTTAGCAATTTGCCCCTATTTCGAAACTATATAGGGATATGCCCCTGTTTCGATACTCGATTACCTTAAAATCGAATTTCAATGAAATACTCGATTCGTAGAAAATCGAGTTATGCCCGATCAAACTAAAAAAAAAATGCATGGAACTTGAGTTTATGGAAATCGAGTTCCAAAACGCCACTACAGGGCTTAAAAATGCCACTATAGGGCTCCTTGAACTGGTATGGGTCAATCACACTTATAAAAAAAAAATTTGCAGGAAAACGCTGCTATAGGGTTTTAAAACGTCACTATAGGGCTTAAAAACACCACTATAGGGCTCCCTGAACCTGGTATGGGGCGATCACACTTATTAAAAAAAAATTGCAGGAAAACGCCGCTATAGGGCATTAAAACGTCACTATAGGGCTTAAAAATGCCATTATAGAGCTCCTTGAACCTAGGCAATCACACTTACAAAAAATTTGCAGGAAAACGCCGCTATAGGGCTTTAAAACATCACTATAGGGCTTAAAAACGCGACTATAGGGCTTCCTAAATATGGGGCAATCACACTTATTAAAAAATTTTGCATGAAACTCGATTTCCTGAAACTCGAGTTCCATGCAAATTTTATTTTTATTTTAATTTTATTATTATTATTTTTTTAAAAGTTTGATCAGGCATGACTCGATTTTCTATGAATTTAGTATTTAATTGAAACTCGATTTTAAGGTAATTGAGTATTGAAACAGGAGCACGCCCCTATATAGTTTGCAAATAGGGGCATATTGCCAATTTTTTTTTTAAAATTAAGGGTAAAAGGCCATAATATCCGTTGTTTTGATGGTGAAAGGAAAAGAGAATCTCTTTATCATCTGTAAACTATAGACTGCGGTCCTACATACTTCTCGGCTTGTTTGTCATGTTCTCTCTATTTTTTTTAATCTATTTTATATGTATTTTTAATGACTCCAAATTATATTTCTACGGAAAACTAATACAATTTTTTTTTTTATGCATACTGGTTATATTTCTAAGCAAAAGATAAAGGAATCACACAAGAGACTAGGCTTCCTAACCGGAAACACCTTTATCAGCTCTATAAAAAAGCTAATTAAAGGTGAAAATGAAATATTTCATCATGAATACTAGGTCTCTTTTGTCTTTACATTTGATACCGCTACTTATATACCAAGTTTGGAAACTTAATAATTTCCGTTGATACTGTCACCTTTATAGCACATCTATATAATATCTAAAAGTTAGAAAATATTTATTGTTATTATGCTTTTATTGAGCCACATTAGCATAGCATTTTGATTCACTTCAGTGAAAAATTATTAGGTACTCCCGGAGTATCCTAAATGCGTATTCCCTCCTCTCACATGTGATGCCGAAAAATCACCAGTGAGCCACACAGTACTCACACACTTGAAACTACACCGGCACAACAAAAAGAAAAGACCTAACAAAGGGCACCGGTGTAGTGCCTGCCAAATACCCTCCGAAAGTCAAGTTAGATTTCTTTTCACAACTCTAGAGTGTCAGAGCAGGGGTAAATTATGCGTACCTTGATTTGTGAGGATATTGGAGATTTTATAGTAGTAAAGGGTTGACATTTCTTCCTTGGATTAGAAGTCTTTTCCTTATAGGAATCCTTATAAGCGTATATTGTGGAATCCTTTCCTTGTAGGAAACTAACACTAAACATGGGGTACAAGACATTTCCTTATATGCTTATGCGTGATGATCAAGTCAGGATTATGTCAGACCTGTCGGCTTTAGTGGTGTCAGCTTTCCATTCTCCCTTCATTGACCTCGTCAGCTTAAGGCCGTAGACTTCCTACTACCATGTTGATGGACATAAGTAAAGCCGATGGGTTGGTTTGGAACGTCGGTCTATGCCTTCCCTTTGGTGAGCGTATACTTACAATTTTGTCCTTATCAGTTACCCCCTACTCCATATCCTCGTTAGCTTAAACTGACGGGTTACGGAGTTACTCTTTCATTGCAAATTTTCTACTTGGCCAGGAAAGAGGGAAAATCATTTATGAGAGACTCCTCGAGCAGCCATCATTAAATGCTCGGACACATGGCGCATTCTAGTTGGCTCCGCTTTTGGATGAGGGCATTGCTTCGTCTTCCGTGCATTTTTCCCTTATATATAATCTGCCTCTCCTCCTCATTTCTCCTATTTCATCCTTGCTGATTTCTTGAGAGAAGACCCGTTACTTTTACTCCGTCAACTTGTTTACTTCATCGTTTGTGCTGCTACCGTCGCTTTTGAAACCATCACTCGTTCAAGAAACTTGTAAGTTTTCTCTCCTTGTACGTATATATTTTATTCTAATTGATTAACTCCATAATGAGGCCGTCATCTTAGGTTCTTAGAATGGATCTGTCACTTGTAGGTAGTCAGATGTCAAGTGACGAGTCGAGTGATCAATCGTCAGCCCACGATGGAGCGGGCTACGACGAAGTATACGATTCAGGTCATGAGTCTGAGGGCTTTTCCTGGTCGTCAGAGAGGGAAACGTCAGCCCAATCTCCTAATGAGGAAGTGGGAAGTTATGGAGGGGAAGGTGAGGAAGAAATAGTAAGTGAGGATGGTGAAGTTGAGGAGAGGGATAGTGATAGAGATGGAGATGAAGGTGACGAGGAGTCCTGTAAGGGAACTTCAGGGAGTCCCGAAGGCAATCGTCCCTTCACCCTACCCGAAGATTGGGCCGTCAATAAATTCCGACCTAAGATGAGTGAAAGGGTTTTTAAGGAGTTGCGTACCTGTTACCAAATCCCAGACCACATCCCTATTGTCTCCCTAGGAAGAACGAAAAGTGCTATACAGGGAGAACTACAGATGTCAGCATGTATGATGCCATGTTTGCTGCGGGGCTTAGACTACCACTAACGGCTTTGCACCGTCAACTGGCTGATTTCATGGGGTTGTCTGTTAGCCAGATCGCTCCGAATGCTTGGAGGATCTTCATAGGTGTTGAGATCCTATAGGGTTGTCTGAGCGGAGGAAACCGTTAGCTTTCATTGGACGAGTTCTTCTACTGCTACAGACCCCAGCACATCGTTTCTTCTAAAGGGATGTATCATTTTGCCGCGCGGGAGAGGGACTTGAGACTAGTGTCTAACATGCCAGATTCTAACAGAAGTTGGAAAAGTAGATATTTATTTGTTGAGGGGACAGATTGGGTGTGTCGTCAGGAGAAATGGGAAACAATGCCCCGTGGTTACTTTGACAATACTTAGGCACTTTTCAGGGATTTAGGTTGATCCCGTCTGCTCTTTTTCCCTCCTTGTTTGTTCCAAGCTTCTAACACCGTTTATTTTTCAGCTAACATTCATCCTCATATTATGGGGGAGCATGAAGAATTTATTCGCCAAGTAACAAAAATCCCGTTGGGTGAACGGAAGTGTCGGGACCTTATCACACTCAACACTTTGCATGCTTATTGTGGGGGCCCTGAGCTAACACTAGAAGCTCGCAGATTAGACGAATACTCTCATCATTTTTGTTATTACCGTCGGCTTTTCTAATGCACGTATGTTGTCTTTGCAGAAATGGAGACAGCTAAAAAAAGGGTAAGGGCGACAGCTACTCATAGGAAAGAAAAAGAAAATAAGGCTAAAGGAAAGGATGGGGCATCCTCGTTAGCCCCCAAGGGCGTTTCTAAGGGTTTGGCCAAAAGAAAGGATGACGGGAAGGACAACTGTCCTCCTAAAAAGGTAATCGTCACTCCTGGGTATGCGCCTCCTAAGAAGTCACCCCCCAAGTCCAGCCGTGGCATGGGGAAGGGGGTGATGACTTCTTCTGGTCCCGTCATTGAGGGGCCCCATTGCTTGCTTACTCACAAGGATTATGTCTTCGAGGAAGTAGAGTCTCTTATAAAGCTGATGGACATAGATCCTTGTGTTCAGCTAGGGACGGAGGACTTAGGGGCGTCAGCTCTTTTTGATCTTACTCGGGTAAGCTCACTTTCTTGGCTGGCTTTATCTTATCTTTTTCTTGTTTATGGACTGACGACCATATCTTTTTTCAGGCCTTGGTTTGTGTTAAGGTGCTTCAGGATCGGTGTGTGGCCAAGAAGGGTGTCGTCACCCAGGTCAGGAAGCACAATACTAACTTATTAAACTAGCAGGGGCAGTATAAGGAGGCTGTGCATAATCTGAACCTTGAGTTGAAGGAGATGAGGGAGAAGTTGGAAGGAGAAGTTAGTCAGAAGGCAAAGCTAGAGGAAGAGCTGACGACCTTGCGCCAGTAGGTGGAGAAGGCTGGGACTGACGTTGTTCAGGATTTCAAAGCGTCGCAATCATTCATTGATTCCTGTGCTGAATATTATGGCACTGTGTTTGATGATTGCCTCAAGCAAGTCACGTTAACCTTTTCAAAGTTAGACCTATCGGGGATTTCTATGGATGATCCTATACCGACAACACCTGCTGGCGACACCGTCCCTGATGAAGATGACGATTTGGACCCTCATCTCAAAGATGATGGCTTCGTTTTAGCTCAGCCTGTTGCCAATCCTCCCGTCTCTACTTCCAATCCTTCCATCGAGCTCTTAGACGTAGAGGACCCTCCTATTAAGAAAAAAGATGCCGAGACCCTTAATGACGCTTCTGCTGCTTAGTTTTAGCCTTAGTTTATTTTTGTGACTAGTGCATTTAATTTTCAAACAATGTTCAAATGCCCTAATGTTTCTTTGGCTTTATTTGTAGACTTTATTTTTTATACGGTGTCTTATATCCGTTGTCTTTAATATCGTTTGGTTTTCTATTTGATACTTGTATGCTTATTTGCTATTTTTGTCAAATACGAACCCGTCTGCCTTACGTGTCAAGCTTATCCATCTAAGGACATCTACTTTGTAGGCTTTACCTTGCTTTTTTGGCTTTTTATTGAGCCCGTCAGCTTAGTTAGGTTTGTCCACTTTCGTGCATAATTATGGGCCTGTCTACTTTATAACTTCGTCCACTTTCATGGACTTGTCTATTTTATGGGTTGGGTAACAAACTTGTCCAATTTTATGAAGTCGTCAGCTTTACTTATCTCGTCTACTTTATTAAGTAATGGACTCATCTATCTTATGGACCAATGAACCCATCGGCTTTACTGGAATTAAGGATGGGGTCGTCCACTTTATGGACAATAAAAAGCTCGTTCGCTTTGTGGACTTGTAATATTTCATCCTTCTGGGATGGGGTCGTCCACTTTTCGAACAGTAATAAGCTCGTCCGCTTTGTCGACTTGTAATATTGGGTCGTCTACTTTGCAAACTCGGATTTGCCCATTTTGTGGACTTAACACTGTTTCACCCTTTTTTAGGATGAGGTTGTCCGTTTTATGGTCTAAATAATAAAGTCGTCTACTTTATAGACTCATCCACTTTATGGATTTTTCTGCAGATAAACACCTTAGCCATATCTAAATAAACTCCTTTTATTATAATAAACCATGCATTTGTAGAAAAAGTAGTTTTTAAAATGATGAAGACCTGCCCTTTGGGCTTTAAAAGAATTATTGTAGCAAAAGACTAAAGTAGATAAAAAAAACTGAGGAGCATAGCTAAAATTAACTAAGGTAAACTAGAAATAAAGGGTTGCGGCTCTTCATTTCACCTTTTCTACTAGTAGTACTTCCATAGGTGCTCAACGTTCAACGGGTGGTGTAACTTCCATCAATCCAGCGTCTCTAGGTGGTAAGTACCCTTTCTCTGCCATGAAGTGATTTGGTAGGGACCTTCCCAGTTGGGGTCGAGCTTCCCCTGGGTAGGTTCTCTAGCAGCGCCCATGACCTTTCTCAAAACAAGATCTCTAACTTGAAAGTCTTTGTGTCGGATCCGGAAGTTGTAGTGCTTAGCCATGCGGTCTTGGTACCATGCGAGCCTTTGTTCTACTGTCGCCCTTACTTCGTCGACTAGATCAAGCTGTAGACGCATAGCCTCGTCATTTTTTCTTTCATCATGATTGTGCACTCTGTAGCTTGTGAGCCTAACCTCGGCTGGAATGACTACTTCGTTCCCGTATGTCAGTCGAAATGGTGTTTCTCCTGTGGGCGTCCTCGCTGTTGTCCTATACGCTCATAGTATACTTGGCAACTCTTCAGGCTATATAATCTTTACCCCCTTAAGCCGAGTCTTAATGATTTTGAGCAAGGATCGGTTCGTGACTTCAACTTGTTCGTTAGCTTAAGGGTGGGCGAGGGAGGAGTAGTGATTTCTGATCCCTAGCTGTGTGCAATAATCCTGAAAAGAGTCGTTGTCGAATTGTTTCCTGTTGTTTGAGACTAAGACTCTTGGGATCCTAAACCTACATATGATGGATCTTTAGACGAAACTTCTCATGTTCTTCTCTGTAATGGTGGCTAAGGCTTCAGCTTCCACCTATTTTGTGAAGTAGTCTATGCCCACTATTAGGAACTTCAGTTGTTGCACCACCATTGGGAACGGCCCCATAATGTCTAAACCCCATTGAGCGAATGGCCATGGGCCTGTCATAGGGGTCAATTCTTTGGACAGCTGTTTGATAATATTGCTGAATCTTTGGCATTTGTCACAGGCTCTGACATAAATCTGAGCGTCTTTTTGCATGGTGGGCCAGTAGTACCCCGCTCGAATTAGCTTATGTGCTAACAATCGTGACCTTGAGTGGTTTCTGCAAATCCCTTTGTGGACTTCTCTCATGACATAGTTCGCTTCCTCGGGACCCAAACACCTTAGGTACGGGCGGGAGAAGCCCCTCTTATATAAGACGTCCTTCATCAAGATGAATCGCGCTGCTTGGACCTTCAGCTTTCTTGCGGCCTCCCTTCCTTCTGGTAAGACGCCATTTTTTAAGTAAGAGATTAACGGCGTGGTCTAATTGTTTTCGGAACCAACCTCCTGCACATTGATGGAATCTATTTGTGGAGAAAGTTGAACAAAAGAGAGTACGTTATCAAGGGTAGTCATATGTTCGGTTGAAGTGGCATTGGCAAGTCAGTCGGCTTGCTCATTCTCTCCTCAGGGGATCTGGATAATTTTGGCCTTCAGCTCATCTACCCTTCTCCTTACTTGGTCTAGATATCTCTTCATTCTTTCGCCTATGCACTCATAATCTCCATTTACTTGGTTAGTAACGACCTTAGAGTTGTAGTGAAGAACTACGCTTGAGGCCCCTGCTGCTTTGGCGAGATCAAGCCCTGTTACTAGAGCTTCATACTCCATTTCATTGTTGGTGGTAGGGAAGTCAAGGTGGATCATATATTCGATCTGGACTCCTTCAGGAGAGATGAGTACGACACCTACACCCTTGGCCTGCCTGTTGGATGACCCACCTGTATGTATACTCCACTGTGGACATTCATCTGCCCCCTAGTCTTCCCCATTGGTGAACTCTGCTATGAAGTCTGCAACAACCTACCCCTTGATGGCGGTATGCGGTCGATACTGAATGTCAAACTCACTCAACTCTATCGCCCATAGAGCTAATTGACCAGCAGCTTCAGGGTTACTTATTACTCTTCTCAAGGGCTTGTCAGTCAATACGATCACCGTGTGGGCCTAGAAGTACGACTTGAGTTTGCGGGCTGCCATAACTAAAGCAAAGGGGAGCTTTTCCATGGGTGGATACCTTTCTTCTGCCCCACGAAATGCCCGACTGGCGTAGTATACAAGTTTTTGAACCATGTCTTCTTCTTGACTAAGGTTGCACTGATGGCTACTGGGGAGACGACCAAATATAGGAAGAGCTCTTCCCTCAGTTGCGAAGGACTTAGTAATGGTGGAGAAGAGAGGTAAACTTTCAGATCTTCGAACGCTTGCTGACACTCGACAGTCCATTCGAAAGACTTCTTTAACGTGCGAAAGAAGGGTAAGCATTTATCTGTCGCTCAAGATACGAACCTGTTTAGTGTGGCTACTTTTCCATTTAAACTTTGCACTTCTTTCACGTTCTTTGGGGAGGCCATCTCTATTATGCCTCTGATCTTGTCTGGGTTGGCCTCGATACCTCTCTGAGACACCATAAAACCCAGGAATTTTCCCGCTGTCACTCCAAATGCACACTTACTTGGATTGAGCTTCATGTTGTAGGAGTGCAGGGTGCAGAAAGTTTCAAGCCTTTGATACGTCACATTTGCGTTCTTGAGGCTGAATGGCATCACTTTGTAGCAGAAGAGGCCTTGGCTAGTGACGAACAAAGTTTTCTCCTGGTTTGCCTCGTCCATCTGGATCTGATTATAACTTGAAAAGGTGTCCATGAAGCTTAGCAGTTGATGCTGAGCTGTAGAGTCTACCAATACGTCTACTCGAGGGAGAGGATAGCTCTCCTTGGGGCACGCTTTGTTTAAGTCTGTAAAGTCTACGCACATCTTCCACTTTCTGTTGACTTTTTTAACCATTACCACATTCGCTAGCTAATCGGGGTAGTATACTTCTTTGATGAAGCCCGCCTCTTGTAGCTTGCCGACTTCTTCTACTATTGCTCGGTCTCGTTCTTGGGCGAATACTAGCTTCTTCTGTCGGACGGGTGCAAAAGAAGGCGACACATTCAGCCTATGTACCATGACTGACGGGTCCATTCCTGGTATGTCTTCATGACTTCAGGCAAACACGTCCTGATTCTCCTTGAGGAAGGCCACAAGTGCTTGGCGAACTGTTAGGCTAGCGAGAGTACCGATCCTTGTGGTTCTATCTAATCTAGAACTATCAAGGGGTATCTCCTTGAGCCTCTCTATGGGTTCCGCCTCTGTTCGTTGCTCTTCTATGCTCATGGTCTGTAGATGGTTGTCCATCTCTAGCATCGCAACATAGCACTTGTGTGTAGCTATTTGGTCCCCTCGTAATTCCCCTACTCCGTACTCAGTGGGAAATTTGATCATTAGGTGGTAGGTCGAAGTTACGGCCTTCCACGAGTTAAGGGTAGGTCGTCCTATGATGGTGTTGTAGGCAGATGAGCAATCGACAAAAAGGAAGGTAACATTCCTAGTGAGTTGCTGGGGATAATCTCAAATTGTGATAGGCAATGTGACTGCGCCTAGGGGGTATACTTTTGTTCCTCCAAACCCAAAAAGTGGAGCGTTGGTTAGAACTAGTCGTTCTCTGCTGATTTGTATTTGTTGGAACGCCGGGTAATAGAGAATGTCTGCGGAGCTTCCGTTGTCAACCAAGACCCGATATGTGTTATAGTCTCTTTCCTGGATGCTAACGACGAGCGTGTCGCCATGAAGATGGTGAAGACGTCAAGCATCTTCTCCTGAGAAACCAATGATGGGGTTGTCTACCCGTGGCATCTTCGGGACGACGCCCATTAATTGAACATTCTAAACCATTCTGAGGTAAATCTTCTAAGCCTTTTTGGATGAGCCAGAGTTCATCGTGCCTCTCACAATCATCCTTATATCTCTTAGGGGTTGTCTTGGATGCTCTTGTCTCGTTGGGGTGCCTGCTCTTGAGAAGGCGGATCTGCTCTCTCCCTACTGACGAACTTCTGTAGCTTCCCTTACCTGATGAGGGCTTCGATCTGTTGTTTTAAGTCGTAGCAGTCGGCTGTGTCATGACCTTGATCACAGTGAAAACGACAATAATTGTCTCTAGACCGTTTGTTAGGATCTCCCTTTAGCTTTCCGAGGAGGGTTAAGGCTCCTTTGTCCTTGATTTGCATTAAGACTTGGTCGATTGGGGTGGTTAGCAGAGTGAAGCTCGTGAACCTCCCCGCATGGGGCTTAGAGCGCTTGCCATCCCTTCGTTCTCCAATTCTTGCCATCTTCCGCCCTCTGTCCTGTCGCGTATCTTCCTGTCTCTCTCTCTTCTTAGGCTTTTCCTTGCGAGCCAACAGCGCATCTTCAACATTCATGTACTTGGTGGCCCTGTAAAGTACATCCGACATGGTTTTCAGGTCGTTTTTATATAAAGAAAACAAAAACTTACCCTTTCGCAACCCGTTTGTGAAAGTTATTACAAGTATTTTGTCGTCAGTTTCATTGATTGAGAGTGCTTCCTTGTTAAAGCGGGCTATGTAAGATCTTAGTGTCTCGTCCTCTCGCTGCCTAATACTCATCAAGCATGTGGTAGACTTCTTATACCTATGTCCCCCAATAAAGTGCGAGGTGAACTGGGCGCTTAGTTCCTTGAAAGTACTGATGGAGTTTGGCGTCAGTCGGCTGAACCAAATTCTCGCAGGACCCTTCAGCGTTGTAGGGAAGGCCCTACACATGATTTCATCTGCTACTGCTTGAAGGTGCATCAATGTCTTGAAAGTCTCTAGGTGATTAAGAGGGTCCTTGGCTCCGTTGTAACTTTCTATTTACGGGATGTGAAACTTCTGCTGTAAGGGGGAAGGAGTTGACGGATGTTGTGAAAGGCAAATCGGTTCTGTGGACTAGATCATCGAGGTCGCTAGACACCCGTCCTTTGAGGGCATTCATCATAAGGTCCATTCGTTCCTTCATCATCTGCATCTTTGTAACAATGTGGGGTGGAGTCGTATCAGTGACGGATGGATGGCTCATGTCTTGTCGCTTTAGTCTGCTTGGGGCATTACTACCTTCCGGCCCTTCTCGGTCTCGTCGCTCCATACTAGTACCTTCTTAGTCCTCCTCTTGAGTGTCATGCCCTGCATTCTTTTGGCGTAGTTGTTCTTCCAAATCGTTGTTTTGCTTAGTGAGGCATTCCACGATTGCAATGAGAGTTTGCACCTGTCTCTCGAGTGCAATTAGGCGTGGTTCGTCTCCCTGAATGTTATTGGTGGTCGCCATCGAGCGAGTAAGTACCATGCAACTTTTTGTCCGGGAAGCGATAGTATGGCTTACAATTTGCGAAGCTTCCCACAGACGGCGCCAACTAATGATGCCGAAAAATCACTAGTGAGCCATACAGTACTCACATGCCTGAAACTACACTTGCACAACAAAAAGAGAAGACCTAACAAAGGGCACCAGTGTGGTGCCGGCCAAATACCCTCCGAATGTTAAGTTAAATTTCTTTTCACAACTCTAGAGTGCCGGAGTTGGGGTAAATTATGCGTACCTTGGTTTGTGAGGATATTGGGGCTTTTATAGTAGTAGAGGGTTGACATCTCTTCCTTAGGTTAGAAGTCTTTTCCTTATAGGAATCCTTATAAGCGTATATTATGGAATCCTTTCCTTGTAGGAGATTGGGGTACAAGACATTTCCTTATATACTCATGCGTGGTGACCAAGTCAGGATTATGTCAGACCCGTTGACTTTAGCGGTGTTAGCTTTCCATTCTCCCTTCATTGACCTCGTCAGCTTAAAGTCATAGACTTCCTACTGCACTGTTAATGGACATAAGCAAAGCCGACAGGTTGGTTTGGAATGTCGGTTTATGCCTTCCCTTTGGTGAGCATATACTTACAGTTTTTCCTTATCAACATGAATGATAAGTCCCACCATGAATTTAATTAGTAGGACCCACCATTCATGTGAGAGGAGGGAATACGCATTTATGATACTCCGGGAGTACACAATAAGATATATTAGTAAATAACTAAATGAGTTAATTTAATTATTTGGTTAGAATCTATTAATACATGAATTAATGTAAGCATTTTTTAAAAATTAATATTTTTCAAACATAAGATCTTTTATATAATGCATCTTATGAATGTTTTTATTTAAAATTTAAAATAGTAAAAATAACACATGATATCGTTTATTAACTAGAAAAATTAGAAAGTAACATGATTGGTTGGTTTTACATCAACAACATAACAAACAAATTCCTATTTATTATGCAGTGATACTACAGTTTGTTCAAATTTTACTACATATAAGTCTTATAAATCTATATCATATCTAAAAGTCGAGGCGTAATATTTATTATTGTTACGATCATTTTAAGCTACATCAACGTAACATTTAGGTTCACTTTAGGCAATTTTAGTCCATTCAGTCCATTTTGTCTATATCGGTCCAATTAGGTCCCGTTTGGTCTACTTCGGTCTATATTAGTCCAAAAATTCATTTTCAATTTTGGGCTCAAAAATTCAATTTTTTTTCTTAAATTTTGGATTGAAAAGTATAAATTTTATTCTTTTTTTGGGCCAAACTCTTTAGTTTTGGATTAGAATATACAAACAAAATTGGCATTAGAAATTAGAGATGCGAGCCCTAAAAAAGCAATAAAAATTATAAGGCTAAAATGCAAAACTCACCCTCTAAGTTTCACCATTTTTCATTTCAGTCCTCTAAGTATGCATTTTGTCATTTCAGTCCTCTAAGTTTCAATCCTCCTCAATTTAGTCTTCTGTTAATATTCCATCCATGCTTACCGTTAACTTGTCCAAAAACGATGTCGTTTTGCCCATTATTTAATATTTCATTTTTAAAAAAATTTATTTATTTCTTAATTAAAAAATGTTAATTAAAAATAATAATAAAAACCCAGTCCATCCCCCATTTGAAGAACACAAACCATCTGAAGAATACGAAATAGAAACCCCACTACCTACTCTGCAGATCGTGAGGGAGAGAAGGTATTCTGCAGAAAGCAAATTAGAGGAACCCAATAAGGCTCTAATACCAGCAGATCGTGAGGAAGAAAGTGAGCAATTAATGCACGTCTAACCCCAGCAAAAAGGCTCTTCCTCCGACCTGAAATGAACCAAGTAATCCACTGTGAAATCGGGTTAAAGAACCCCATAGACCCAAACTAAACCCAAGTACTCAACTCAGTGATGCTCAAGCACCCAAGGTTCTCTAGCCTCATGGTCTGTGACTCTAGCGTCCGAGAACACAGGCGCCACATTGAGAGACCGAGAGGGAGAGGAGGTATTTAGGCCGAAGTCAAGTACATCTGGAGCGGAGCCGCTGAGGATTGGCCTGAGCCGAGATGCCAAGTATACCAAGAGCGGAGCTGCCAGAATACCTTCTCTCCCTCTCAATCTCTCGGTCTCCCGATCTCTTTTTCTCCCTCTTGATCTCGCTCTCTCCCTCTCGATCTCAATTATTGATGGGTTAGGTAGTTAGGCAGGAGTGGGTAGTAGGGTTTCTATTTCGTGTTCTTCAAATGGTTTGTGTTCTTCAGATGGGGGATGGACTAGGTTTTTTTTTTTTTTTTTTTTTTTAATTAAGAAATAAATAATTAAATAAAAATTAAATATTAAAGAATGGGCAAAACAATATCGTTTTTGGACAAGTTAACGGTAGGCATGGATGGAATATTAACAGAAGACAGAATTGAAGAGAATTGAAACTTAGAGGACTGAAATGACAAAATGCAAACTTAGATAACTGAAATGAAAAATTGTGAAACTTAGAGGGTGAGTTTTACATTTTAGCCAAATTATAAATATTCAAAATATTACTATAAAATTTAATTTTCAATTATAGTTTTATTTGGAAAAAATGCTACAATTTTAAATGTATATAATAATTTAAACTTAATATAACACATTATATATGTTCCATGGAATGAGGGTGTACATTTTTAAAAATTATATTCTTTTATATGTTCAAATTAGTCATAACTTTGTATTGTTGTTGAATGCAAAATACATTATATGTTTCATTATATAAAATTTATAAAAATATAAAAACCTTTTAAATAACACATGCACTATTTAATCTAAAAATTTACATTGTATTCTTATTAAATAATTATATTTCTTATTCCCAAGCATTAGGTGGGTTTGCAACTTGTAAGAACTAGTCGCCAACCCGTGCGATGCTCGGAAAAGCTATTAAATATGAGACAAAATTTAGTTACAAAATTAGTTGTAGCCTTAAGCAACAAATTTACTTAATATCTTTTTATTGGATATGAATTTTGACAAATTCACCATTAGATTATATCTTCTTCTTATCTATATATATTCTAAATTATTACTCTTATTATTCTTCTTTATTTGTCTCTACGGAAGCCCCAAACGAAGGCCACCAAGTTCCATACTTGAAATTTCATACAAGTAATGAAGTTTTCCACTAATTTAACAGCAAGAATACAAACCCAATTCCTTAGAGGAAGAGAAGCTGTGAAACTAGAACATAGAGAGCCAATGCCAGACATGTAGAAATTGTAGTAATCTTGAGTGGCATTCTTCCTTTATCTCTCCTTAAGACCATGGCTTCATAGATTGGCACGGAATTCACCACTACAAAACCTGCGATAAACATCTGCACAAATAATCCCTCCGAATTGCTTCCTTTTAAAACTTGCATGAGCCCCATAAAAAATGAGACTAAGTTGATTATTGCTGCTATTGTCACGGGCACAAACATGGGTGATGGGACTCCAAAGTCAAAAACACCTTGGTCATATCTTTTGCTTTGTTCATCATCAACAAATTTGTTGGTCAAACTAAAACTGTATGTGGAAATGCCTAGACACTTGAGAAAGTACTCTAGGGATGCAAACAGGTTGCATGAGAGTATTCTTATCATCCACATTCTTTGATCATTCCACCACCTTTGAACTGTAGAATCCTCTACTATAAATTCAAGGAGATCATATCCATAGGCTCCAAGGAAGAGAAACAAGTACAAGACGAACCATGGCTCCGATAACTACAACCCATATCAATTGAGTCAATTCCTTAATTGAAAAATACCAACATGGAGGGACACTTTTTTTTTTTCCTCTTTACAACTTGCTAAGGTGGCAAGTTGTGGTTGTAGCAATATTACTTTCACATGGTCCCAAGAGCGGAACTAGAAATTTAGTTTAGGGGGCCAACGTATGAACCAAAGAAATTTAGAATTCAAGAATGAAAATTATGCTAAAATCGAAAACAAAATATACAGCGAAAAATAAAACTAGTATTTATTCAATATTAACAAAATGTTAATAAAAGAAAATACACAAAATATTTGTTTCTGCATACATTTTAAATCTATCAATTTATCAAAATTGAATTTAATGTTATTGAAATTCTTTGAATAATTTATAATTGATTCTAACTATGTTTTTAGTTATTCTTCTTGCAATTTATAAAATCAAGTAGTTTTTTTTAAGACAAAAACCATATTCATTTTTATTTCATAGTCTTATTTTGTAAGAATTTATTATTGAAAATGCATAATTATAATAGATATATAGAAATGAGAAGAGTAAATACAAGTTATAATCACTTTATAAATAAATTGGTAGGTTATTGATATTTTAATTCTTGTCAATGATTTGACACAATTCAGCAAGAAATGATGAATAAAAAAAGAACTTTTATGTGCTTTGTAAACATGAATGCACACATATAATAGCATTCAATTCGTATCAGCTCGTACAATTTTTTTTTTATAATATCTATTTTAGTATAAGAATTTACATTTTTTTCTTTTCATACTCACTTTTCAAAAAAATCTACATTAAATTATCTATTTTACACTACATTTTATTAAAATATCAATTTTTCTTAATTTTTTTAATTGTTTATATTTTTCACACACAACTACAATCCATTTTCTTCTTTCATTCTTGGGAAATGTAAAGAAAGAATAAAAAACTAAATGTAAAATGAATAGCATTATTGTAAATTTACACAATTACCGTAAAAAACTTCTAAATTTACACATTGTAAATCACTAATGTTGGTCATTTTTAGGCAAAAACGTATAAATTTTACACATTTTTCTATTATATTCCCAATGATGTGAGTGCTCTAAGGCAAGAAACTAATTTAAATTGACATAAAAAATAAATTTTCTTAAAGAATACTCTCTCTCTCTCTCTCTTAAATTTTTTGTTGAATTAAGAAAATATTTTTTTTCTCTAAATTTCTTTAGAGCTTAAAATACCAAAAAAAGTAGAAAACAATTTTAAAAAATGTTTCAGGTTAAAAAGTTTTCATTTAAGGTCGAGTCACAAGTAACAGACTAACTTACCAAATTTTTAAGCCTTTTTGAACTAATTAAAATTCAAGAATATAAATTTTAAATATTTGTTATATAAAAAAAGATTTTAAGAACATGTGGGGAGGCGTTGGACTGGGCACACTGGGGGAACTTCATCCACTACAATAAAATAATTTAATTTTATGAAAATAAAAGGGCTTGCGTTGGGCAGGAGCCATGGCCCTCTAGTCCCAACGTAGGTTTGTCTTGTGTACTAAGTTTTGACGGTTACAATGAAGAGAGAGATTTGAATCATGGATATCTTGAAGATATCAAAAGGTACTAAGCAATTAAACTATGAAACTTTTGACATGTACTAAGTACTAATAGTGAATAATTTTGTGTCCTTTGACTTATTGATATAAAAACAATAAATCCGTTAATATTAATAAATAACATGCACTAACACATTTGTCTAAAAAAAACACATGCACTAACACATCAAAATTTTAAAGAATAAAGGTGAAAAAAGAAAAAGAAAAAAAGAGGAGAGGCCTAGTGAATAATTTCAAATACTAACATTTATGTAATGACATGAGTCACATGACTAAAATATTAAAAAAAAAAAAAAAAAAAAAAAAAAAAAACCCCATAGCTTATAGTGCCAAAGCTTATGGGGCTATATTTTGAGAACCCAACTTGCATCAGGCCAATGACCCATCTCTGGCCTTGCTTCAAGCCTTCAACCCATCAATGAGGCTGATTGGTGCATCACCCAAAAAGGCTGGCCTCTTAGGTTTACAAAATATAAACCTCCATCCCTCACAGTGTTGCCGATAACCCGTGTAGTGGTCCTCGATAAGCGATCCATATTTGAAGCCCATCTACGCATTACACATTAAAATTATAGATCACCTATAAGTTATAATTAGTTTTTTTTTTTTTTTTTTTTAGAAGTTATAATTAGTTAAATACATTGCTAGAATGTGGCTTTTTAGGCTTGCTTAATTAAGAATTTAATCCATGTAAGATATTCAACTTTTTCTAGATGAAAATAAGAATTCGATCCTAAGGTTTTTATTATTTTGTTTTTTTATTACATGATACTTGAGTAGGATTAGTTTTTTTGTTGAAAACTTTATTTGTTTATTTGTTGAAAGTTGGAAAAAAGTATACATTTATATATTTTTTTAATATAAGAAAAGTATTATCTTAGCCTTTAGCCACTCTATTTCATTCTCTACCCATGAAACACTTTAGAAACCCAATAGACTGTTTAATGTGGTGGATTGAACTTAGGACTTCTACATGTATGTCACATTCCAAACCAATGAGCCCACCACCTAAATACTTCCATAGGATACAAAAATATAATTATACTTAGGAAAAGTAATGATTTTATAAATTGAACATAAGCAAATGAATAAGATAACCAAAAAATAAGGAAAAAAGTAATTGAAATGCACACTAAATTGCATAACAGATTCATTACTAACTTTGGTTTTTTCTTTTTAGAATCAATAGTCACTATGATGTGCTAGGGGTATAGAAACAAACTAATAGGCTTACCTCAAATCCCCATTTGATATTGTTCTCATAATTGCATTCTGCGACTTTGTGTGCCAAATCCATAATTTGTTGGGATTGGATGGGCTTGTCCACAACATGGTATGGGCCAATTTCTCTGATTTCTGGTGAAATAAAAGTTGATGGAGCTCCAAAGAAAACCCGCCTATTGAAATAGCATCCGGTTCCAACATGACTTGGGCCCAATAGTCCATCCATACCCATTGGATTAATTTGAAAATTTCATTTATATTCACTACCATAAGTGTCATTCTTGTTGATCCCATGAAACATTTAAGGAAATTGAACATATCCTATTTTGGACTGAAGTTTAGGATCTAATAGATAACACAATGCATGAAGAGATGTTTGTGGATTATTGGAGTACATATTACAATCCAAAGTTAGGATTAGAGGTGCATTGGTCATGGCAGCCGAGACTCAAAGCTTTAAAACACAGCCAAAAAAAAAAAAAACTATAAAAGAAGTGTAGTAGCATGTGTAACATAGTGCATTTTGGCTCAAATATAAGAAGGCTTACGAGGACATTAAGGGCACCAGCCTTGAAATGGTGGAAGGAAGTTTTGCTCTTTTCTCTAGAGAGATAGATGAGATTTGGCATCAAATGATCCGTGATATCTTTGTTTTTGCTACTCTCTAATAAGACCTGATAATGGTACAAGCCAATAGATTAGATTGCCATTAAAGTTTTAAGTACCTAACGATAAAAGGAATAACTATTTTATCATAGGAATTACATACCCAAAACTAAATTGTTTTACTACTTTTTTAGCACCCTTTGATTAATATCTTTGGAATGAAGAAAAAGGTCTAGGAATACAAATTTTTTTCACAACTATTGATCTAACTTCTTGTGAGAGATGTATAATAAAGGTGGTGTTAGTGATAAGTTTATCTGAAAATGATATTATTTTAATTACAATTTGTCATCTTAGCAAGTTTTGAAAAGATTATTAAAAAATTTGCATCCCTAACATTGTCAAAGAGTTGAAAAAAAAAATTAATAAAAAAGATAAAAAAAATAAAAAAACAACGTAGTTAAGAACGAATACTCTTTTTCAACTCAAATAGTTAACCTTTTGATAAAATAAGAGTAATGCTAGGGACATATAAAAATATACAATTTTGTGCCACAACTCGTCACGTAGCGAGTTGTGAGTGGTAGAAGTGTGTCCCCCACATAGCCCAGTATCATACATCCACCAATTACGACTAGCCACATGACAAGTTGTGCCACAAAATTGTGTATTTTTATGTATCTATAGCATTACTCATAAAATAAACCTGAATGACAGTAGAATGATCTTGGCGTGTAAATCCATCCGTCCATTTGCGAAAAGCTTTGTCCTCTTGCTCATTAGTGATATACTCTTCGCTAACTTTAGCACGCTTAAGAACATTCTCTACCCTGACTTTCATGCTTTCATACATTATCTATAACATTGTTAAGAACAAGAATGTAATTAAGCTGATGGGAACAGTAGTATTAGGCAATGTAAAAAAAAAAAAAAAAAAAAAAGATATTTTGACACATAAAAAAGTTACATTTTTTATTTTAACACGCCATTTACAAAACAACATACATTACATATTCTACTTTTACTGTGTTTTTTTTTTTTCTTTATTCTTTTTAAATATATTTTTAATAGAGGAGAGAGAGAAAGTTTATTAAAAAATACGCTAAAAATGAATACAACATTTGCCGTACAATGCTATTATTAGAATTGTACTGTAACAAATTTGGAATTTGACACATCTCATGAGGTATGGTTTTTCATTTTTGGTGTGCTGAATTCTAAAAATTTAGCATTTGGAACACTTGATGCCAATGCTCATCATTGTTTTATAGAACTTTTTCAATGAGGTAATCCCATTAATTTAAAAAATTAAAGATCTATGAATAAATCTTCTATACGAAAATAATTTTAAAAGGGAATCAATAAGATTTAGTTCAAATGACATATTCTTTCTTTATATGAGTAAGGTAGATGTTATGTTTTAGAATTTCCCACTTACTAGTGGAAAAATTAGAATTGAAAGAGTGAAAAAAGAATAATCATAGTTAGAAAGATTGATTTACTAGAGGTCGAACATTTATGCAATGACAAGTTCCTTCCTCCAAAAATGTTAGGTCGCGAGTTCAAGTTTGAAAATTAGGCTTTTCAAAAATTTGCAGATAAAGTTGCCTACCATGATCTTTCCAACCTTTTTAAAAGTGTGAGTTTTGTGCAGTAGGTATAAATAATACTTAATTCTTAGTGCAATTTATGCAATCATTTAATCGAATGAACAAATGTCATGTACGTATCCTAGTTGTGATGTATCCTGCCACTAATGTTACAAAAAAAAAGGGCTTGGTAATATTGTAAGTTTTATTTGATTTTCACTTTTCTTTGGTGTTTAATAACTTAATATATCTTTATGCAATGATTAGAAAGAGAGAAATATGTGTCAACTGGCATTTTGTAGTATTTCCAACAAATACATGAAAGGTTAAAATTTTCCCTCCCAGTGTAACTATCAAATTATCTATAAAAAGAGAGAGAGAGAGAGAGAGAGAGGAGAAATATTCATATATAGGTTAAGGGGTTCCATCCCTCTCTAGCTCATAGCAAAAAGTGCATTGTTGAGAGAGAGAGAGAGAGAGAGAGAAAGAGAACTCCACACACAATATTATTCATAACAAATTTAAGGATAAATGAGTTGTTAAAGTTGTTATTGATTCTCTTTTGAATCCGTTATCAATATTGGTTTATTATCTCTTTCTTAAAACTCATGATTGTGAAAAAATTGTTGCTAAAGGATTATTCAGCAAATTAATGGTTCGTCTAGTAGCAGCGTTTAGGTATTAGTTTTCAAAGTAATGTGAAAATTATGATCTAAAAACTGTAGTGAAAAAAAAAATGTATTTTGAGTATTCATAATATTAAAAAAAAAAAAAAAAGTGTTTAGTACCATATATCTATAACATTTTTTTCAAAAATGTAAACACACACAATTAAGTGCATGTGTGTGGGTTCTATAGTTGGTTTGTTTCGTAAAAAAAAGTGTTTTATATATTGTCAAAATTATGTAGATCCTACAATTTTTAAAATAATTACAATAATGCTATCTTGCTGCTCAAAACTATTACTAAAAAATTGAAAAACACCTATGATGTGTAATTAAAATACAGTGTTAAAAACACTTATATGACTCAAATACTCTTTACGAAACACTATAATCAAACTTTTTTTTTTATTATCTATGATTTTTATTACTTAAACACTGAAATATATATATATATATATATATTGAAAAAGGAAAATTGTGAATTAAATTTGTCTACTAAAACCGGTCTAGTAAAATCATGTTGACCATGGTTTTAAAAACCAGACTCGATTGCTTGGTCTAACTGGTTCAACCAAGAACGGGCCACTAATCCGGTCCGATTATGACTAAAAGTTTAGAATAATTGGGAACCGGCCAGTTCAACTGTAAAAATTGGCAGCGTCAACTTACTAAAATTTTTTATTTTGCAGCAAATATACTTTGGGATTGAGAGAGTGAGACTATAATGTAAGAGACTTCAAATTTAAATTAAACAAAAGAGAAGAATGACTTTAGCTTTCGGATGGGATGGAACAAATTTAAAAGGAGAAACGAAAGTTTGAAAGATTGGGTCGGTGCAATATTCATGAAGGGAAGGGGTAGATGAATCATGAATGACTCTTTTTTGTTTTTGTTATTTTCTATGTCTTGCTGGTCCTTATTTCTGTCGGCCAATTGACATGTTGTCAGGGACCAAGAAATAGCAACAAGCCTGTCAGTACTTTCTTTTTTATTTTTATTTTTATTTCTTCTGTTTGGTTTTAGTACATGGTGCAAATTTCCTTTAAAAAAAATGTACATGCTGCAATTAGTACTTGAAGTTCTTTTTAAAATTTGAGATTCTTTTTTTTTTTTTGAAAAAACTGTCAGGTTTCTCTAGGATATGCACTATATGTCTCTCCCTAAAAGGGAAGACAAATGTTGTTTGCACATGGCTTTTATATAGAAAATGGGGCTATTTAGTTGGAATGGAACAGTGTGTGGATAAAAAAGTGAGGTGAAAAAAGAGATTTTAATTTTCTATATTTGTGTTTAATTGGAAAATAGAAAAGTTAAGGTATAGAAAATAAAGTTTGTATCAAATTTCTTTTTTTGAGAAACAAACTAATTGCTAAACACACACTTAACTACACTCTCTCACCAAGCTCAATCTCATTAAGTTTAAGACTATTGGAAATTTAAACTTATAGTTTTTCTAGTTTGAAATCAATACTTAAACTTTTAAAAATTATATCCATTTAAATTATTGTTTGATTGTGAATTTTATATTCATACCATTTTAAATGTCCAAGATTCAATTTGAAATTAAGGAAACTATATGACTTAACTTTAACTATTTTTTTTTAAATTTAATTTTTTAAGATTTAATTTGAAACTTTAGAAATTATATTTATAAACAATTTATAAAGGATTGAATTTTGCATATATTTGCTAACCAAAAGAGAAATTTCTTTGGGAAGCGCAAATAATCCACTTGGAAATTTTCTCAAACCTAACACTAAAAATTATGTATTCATGTCGTGTTAATATTAATTAGTGTAACATTTCTATATAATAATAAAAATGGAAAATGCTAACAAGTGCCCTAAGGGCACTTGTTAAGAATCCAATTAAAGAAAGTTTTTATGGGAAAAAGAAAAAAAACAATTAATGTTTTGACAGTTTTTTCATTTCTCATAAAAGTGATGTCAAAACTTTCCTAAAATGGATTCTTAGTGAGTGCCCTAAGGGCACTCGTTAGCATGACCCAATTTAGTTACACGAATTTATTTCTTTCGGAGAAACATAAGTAACATGAATCTAATTCATTAAGAAAAGTAGAGTTTGGCTAGAGGAAAAAAAAAAGGTGAGGCATTAGTAAAATGTAGCTCAATATGAGTGTAGCAAAAAGATTTGGGCTAAATTTAGATACACTTCTTTGAGTTTTTTAGATTTCATAATTAGTCTAAACATTTGATCAATACAATCATATGATTAATATAAAAATATTTGGGTAAGATAATACTGACAATAGAGTCACATAGTTGAATTTAAATATTTAATTGGAAAATAATATTTTGTACTAACCTTATCATACACACTTTGTACATGCAATGAGGTTCTTTTTTATTTATTTATTTTTTTTGAGTTTAGTGAAATAATGTTTAAAAGTGAGATAGAAATAGTATCTTAATTTTTAAAATCTTTCTTTAGGTGAAAGTTGATAAAAATGTGAAAGCTTGAAACTTAGGAAACTTTTTAAAAACCAGTAAATAAACTTAAGGAACTATAACAAAGTTTTGGGCCTTTTGGCCCAAAGGTTTTACTCAATACTATTACCTTAATCTTTTCAGCATCAGATGAGCATGAGTGATTTGATGCAAAATAGGCTTCTGGGCTTCTGTCTATTATTTTAGTCTTCCTACAAAATAGTAACCAATGGCTTGCAAACTTTGCAGCTTCCACGCAAGCAAAGAGAGTGAGCTGTGAACCACCATCATCTGATACATAGACCGAAATCTTCTCTGTTGGATAGTCATAAGCCATGACTGATAAGGCCTTGCTCACCAACCTTATTGGTGGTTCCTTGTACGGATCTGCTGTGCATACGAACACGTCTAGTGCTGGAAAATCCGATTTCTTCATTTCAAGGTTTTCAGGGAATTCACTGCGATAAACAATGGCCACTCGGAAACATTGCTGCATAGCCCAAACGATGGCAAGGATAATATCAGAGATGAAGAAGGAAAGGGTGATAAAGAAGGAGAGGTGGTGGATTGGATGAGTTTGTGTGCATTGTGATGAAGATGGGCTAAGATAGCACAAGTGTAAAATGCCATTAACACAAGGTTCAAGGTTGTGCGACGTGCATGTCTATGTGTGTGAAGGGGAGGGTTAGAGGCTGTGGAACTTGTGCTGAACCCTCTTAGTCTCTGATCCTCCATTTTTGTGGTGGTGAAATATTGTGTGCAGGGATAATATCTAAGATGGGTACATTTAAATAGCTTCAGAAGAAACGTGGAGCAATTATTGACTGTTCTATCAAGGATGATGACATGTATACCGGTTCATGTGCGATCTACTACTCAATAATCAAATAGTTCAATAAGATTTCATAAAAATAAAAATTAAAAGTTCAACAAGATTTTATCTTCTTTCTTTTATTTTTATTTATTTTCTAATTATAAAATTTGATAATTATAGTATTTATTAATAAACATTTGTTATAATTGTGTTTATATAAGAAATTATATTTTTAGTGCGTATATAAAATTATCCATTCTGCGTAACCATCATAGATTTGCAGAAAATGAGTGAGAATGGTGTTTGGATGGGAGGGGGAGGGAGAGAGAAAAGTGGTGGGGCCCAGCTGTTTTCTCTCTGGGCCCACCACAACTCAATCTCTCCAAAATGGAGAGAAAATGAGGGAGAAAAGGAGGAAGAGTATATTAGACAAAAATACCCTTCTTCATCCATGACCAACTTTTTTGTCTTTTTCTACTTTTTTTTTTTTTTTTGCCTAGATGAAATCTCTTCAGGTTTGCATAGTAGTACATTCACGTTGGTTTTGGTTTTTTTTTTTTTTTTTTTTGTGGATAAAATTTTGCACAATAGACGTTGGTTTTTTTTTTATCTGTTTTTTTTTTAATATCCTTTTAGCATTTGATTATTTTATAAATAAATAAAAAAAATTAAAGTGTCCATGCAATTTTTTTTTTAATAATAAATGTGTTACTTTTTGTTTATATATTTAGTAAGGACATAATGGTAAATTTATATCAACTTTATTTTTTATTCTCTCATTTTTTAACTTAACCAAACAAAAAAGTTTTCCATCCCTCCACTTTTCCACCCTTCCAACCAAACACAAATGAGGGAAAACTAAATCTTTTCTATCCTTCCACAATTTTCTATCATCTCACTTTTTCATCCTCCCAACCAAACGGACCCTTAGTTGAAAGTTGAAACGGTGAAAGACTGAAGGAGGAGAAACCAGAGTAGAAAAGAGAGTTCAAAGTAAAAAAAAAGGAGGAAGATGTCCGTTTCGCAAAAAGGTTATTTTTGTCAATTTATTTTATTATTTAGTTTATTTTTGTTATTATTTATAGGTTTTATTATACTTTTTAATATTATTTATGGATTCTATTGTATTATTTCAGTTAATTTTTACCTTTATGTACAATACTTTATATAAAAAAATTTCAATTCCAGTAAAATAAATAGATGACAAACAAACAAACAAGAAGAA
This sequence comes from Quercus ilex subsp. ballota, assembly GCA_032727855.1. Lineage (NCBI taxonomy): Eukaryota > Viridiplantae > Streptophyta > Magnoliopsida > Fagales > Fagaceae > Quercus > Quercus ilex. The sequence continues at coordinate 33,449,603 of CM064909.1, forward strand.
ATAAATGAGGTGGAGGGTGGGGTAAGTGGGATTGGAGAATGAGAATATCAGGATTAAAAGTTGTGGACCTGGGAGTGCCACGTTTTGGGTTTTAACACCCCATCTTTAGAAATTAATGTCATCAATCATAATTTCTTTTTTGATATTTATTATTATTTATATTATGTTATTGTTATTTACCGATCACAGCTATTATCGCATCAATTTACAAAATGTTACGTTATAAAATTTGTAGTATTTTTAGCATTTTATAGAACATTTAGTTTAGTATGTATATAACAATAATTTCAAAACGTTAAACTGATATTGATCGATATTGAAATATATCGTTCCCTTACTTCATGGTTTGTTCCTTTTAGTTTTGTTTTTGTTTTTGTTTTTTTTTTTTTTTTTTTTTCATTTTCATATGCGTTTAGGCATACTTGGCCAGTAAATTAGAAGCTCCATCATACAAACCCAAATTGCAACATTAGTATAGTATTATTCTTGTTTACCAAAAAAAAAAAAATATATATATATATATATATATATAGTATTATTCTTTTCTCAAAAAAGGAATAGTACTAGTCTTCTTCCAATGATTTTTTTTTTTTTTTAAATTATATGATTTGTATTAATATGCGTTTGCAAAGACAAATCAAACGATAGAGAAAAATATAAATTTTAATTATAACATTTTTAACAATGACTCTGATAACTGAAACTCATTTCTCAATTGAGTCAATTCATTAATTGAAAGAGGACATTCAGGTAATGACCAGGACAACTTGCTAAGGTGGCAAGTAATTGTGATCATAAATAATAATATTACTTTCACTTGGCCTCATCTTTGACACAAATTTTATTATGTACCAATCACAATAAGTTATGTCAACCATTATGAAAAATTTTGTGTCCTCAAACTTATTGATTAAAAAAAAATTCATTAACTTGAATAAATGACATAATCTTAATACTAATACCATGGTTTTAAAAACCAGACCAGACTAGCTAGTTTGACTGAGAACTGGACTCAATTTCGATTTGGTTATCCAGAATAACCAGAAATTACAAAAAAAGAAAGTTTAATTAGAAACCGTAGGTTTGATCGTGAAAACCGGCAACTGGTATGGTTAAACCGACTCTATTAAATATAAGAAAGTTGAGAACCAATGACGTTTTCATTAAGTTGACATCAACTACAACGACAACAGAACCAGAAAACTAGACTTGGAGCTCGTCGATCTTGACACGGAGGTTAAAGTTGCCATCTAGATCTCTAAGTTACAGGCTTGTAGTTGTTGGCTACACCATGTTTCCTTCATCAATAGTATCTACTTTTCTAATTTTAATGGGTTTCTCACTTTCTCTTTCTCTAATGGGTTTTACATATAAAGGTATTCATATTATAGAAATATGAGTGGTGGCCATGGTTTTAAAAACTAGTACGTTCAAATAACCGATTTGTGCCCTAATTCTCAATTCAACCCGGTTTTTTACCTATTTTATATTGATTTTGAGGGATTTTAACGGACCAAATTGGTGTCCAGTTCTTAATTGAACCATTTGAACCGGTCGGTCAAGTCCAATTTTTAAAACAGTGGTGATGGTTGTTGTTTTGTTTTTTATTTTAATCTACACTATATAGAAGAGGATTCCCCTCTTTCAACTAGACTTTTATGTGATTTAAAAATACCATCATTAATGAAGGATAACTTCATTTAGAAATAGGGTCATAAATGTCAAATAACAAATTTCATTTTTTTTTTTTTTTTTGAGAAGAAAATGATCCACTTTATTAACGTAAGGATAAATTATGATATTACATCAACATAAACTAGATAGGTAATGTCTGGTGGAATAGATTCCATCCAAATAGTTAAAGGAAAAGACTTTCTAGCTCTCCTAGCTAAAGCATGAGCAACTCCGTTGCCCTGCTGCCTAACATGAGAGAAAGAATAAGTTTGGAACAAAACCCTTAAAGACTTACAGTCTTTTATAATATGACCAATACTCGACCGGTCTAGACAATGACCCACTAATGCTTTTACAACAAGCTCCAAGTCTCCTTCAAATACAGCATGTCTCAGTCCCAACTCCTCCATGAATAACATCGCTCTCCTTGTTGCCATTGCCTCAAGCATTTCCATTGTCGACAGCATATCAATTTTTTCTACTAGTAAGCCCATAACTTGACCCAAATCATTCTGCACCACAACACTGATCCTTGCTTTCTCTTCATCCACGAAATAAGCACCATCATAGAACGTTCCTTCAGCTAGTGGTACTCAACGTTATGTCCGAGCCCGCTTTCTCTTGGGTTTGCCATCTGGATTCCCGTGGAACTCAGTGAGTAGTGCTGTTGCCGAGTCAAGGATTTTTTCAGGTGGCAGGTGCTGCTTGTTGAAATGCTGTTTGTTACGTCTGTTCCATATAAACCATGCAACCACCATGAACAGCTCCATATTTTCTTCCTGCTGCCTTCACGAGAACACCAAGTCCGCAAAGGAACCCGTACCATGAACTTGGCTTCTTAATTTCTTGAACCCGTGACCCCAGCAGCCCAACACTTTATCACAGTCCCAAAAAGCGTGAAGGGCTGTTTCACTTGCTCTCTTGCAGTTGCTGCATAACGGTGATCCTACCACTTTTCGCCAGTACAAGTTTGCCAACGTTGGGAGTGATTCAGTGCACGCTCGCCAGCCAAAGTGTTTTATCCTATTAGGGATTTGTATGCTCCATATCCCTTTCCAAAAATTCTTCGAATCAGCAGTATTTGACCCCGAAGCAGCCTCCCTGTTTTCTAGTTCACCTAGTAGCTGATACCTGGTCTTTACTTAATAGTTTCCGTCCCGACTCCGTGGCCATATAGTACAATCTGCCTGTAGCGTTTTGCAAAGTGGGATAGCCTTGATTCTCTGAGCCAAGTAGGGAGCAATTTTCTGATCAATCATCTGTCCATTCCAGTCCATTGTTGTCTAGTCTATAAGTGAATTAACAATGGAATCATCATCACAATCCTGCGTGAGTGGTATTGCCTTGTTTGGAAAACTACCCGGCATCCAACTATCCTTGAATACTCGAATCTGTGACCCATCACCAACCCTCCATAGCATCCCCTTCTCAATGACATGCCTTGCCTTAAGTATACTCTGCCAAGCGAAGAAGCCTTTCTTACTTTTTGCCTCCAATACTGAACCTATTGGGAAATATTTTGTGCTTAAAACTTCAAATAGAAGAGAGTTCTTATTTGTTTGTAGCCTCCATATTTGTTTGGCAAGCATAGCCTCATTGAATCTAACCAAATCTTTGAAACCCATACCTCCCTCCTCTTTCGGTTTACATAAGACTTCCCAACTCTTCCAATGAATTTTTCTTTGGCCACCACGTTCACTCCACCAAAATTTTCTGATTTGCATTTCAATATCCTTGCACAAACCCACCGGCAACTTGAAGCAACTCATTGCAAATGTGAGGATAGCTTGTACCATGGCCTTAAGCAAAATCTCTCTCCCCACTTGAGATAGGAGGTTTTCTTTCCATCCTTGAAGCTTTGCCCACACCCTTTCCTTGATATAGTTGAGACTCGCCCTTTTATTTTTCCCAACAACAGCCAGCAAACTAAGGTATTTTTCATACTCCATGATTTCTGGAACCCCTAGGAAACTTAGAATTTCACCCTTCTTTCCTTCGGACACTGCTTTGCTAAAGAAAAGGGTTGTCTTCTCCCGGTTTATTTGTTGACTGGATGCCCCTTCATATATTGAAAGGATGTGTTGTATGGCTTGCAAATCCTCCATCCTTGCTCGACAAAACAACAAAGTATCATTTGCAAAAAATAGGTTAGTAATCTTTGGGCCGTTTTTACATAAGGAAAAACCCCGAATAAGATTATCCCTTGCAGCTTGTTGGATCATTCTATCCAACCCCTCCGAGCACAATAAGAAAAGGTATGGTGATAATGGGTCCCCCTGACGGATTCCCCTAGTAGGAGAGATTTCGCCTTTGGGTTCCCCATTAACTAAGATAGAATAGGACACCGTGCTGATACATTCATACATGAGAGTCACCCAAGCATCACAAAAACCCATTTTTTTCATAATTTCAATAAAAAATCGCCACTCCACTCTATCATATGCTTTACTCATGTCTAGCTTTAAGGTCATGAAATCTGCTTTCTTTGATTTTTGTGTCTTCATATGATGTAATAGTTCAAAGGCCACCTGAATATTATCTGAAATAGCCTTGTTTGATTGAAACACACTTTGTGACTCAGAAATCAGATGTGGCAGGACTTTTTTAAGTCTATTTGCAATAACCTTAGAAGCTAGTTTATATATGACATTGCAAAGGGCCATGGGATGAAATTCAGAAACTACAGTGGGGCTTTTTACTTTGGAGATTAAAGTAATGAAAGTGCGATTAATAGAGGGAGGGATAAAACCTGAGTTTATGCAATTTAGGATAGCAGCTGAGACATCGTCTCCAATAGTAGTCCAGAACTTTTGGTAAAACAAAGGGGGTAACCCATCAGGTCCTGGTGCCTTTAATGGTTCCATCTGCTGTAGTGCTTCATCAATTTCGGCCTTGACAAATTCAGTAGCTAGCATGGCATTTTGTTCCTCCGTGATGATAGAAGGTACCACCCTTAGAACTTCCTCAACGGGTGTTGGTGAGGCCGTTGTGAATAATTGTTGGTAATAGTCAATTAGAATATTTAAAATCTCATCTTCATTAGTGCATACTACCCCTACTTCATTTTTCAATTCCTCAATCATATTCCTCTTATATCTGTGGGATGCTCGATTGTGGAAAATAAAAAATGTATATTTATAAAGTATAATAAATACAAATTATTAACCTTTATCCAAAAAAATAGAAGAGCCTCTGAGCACGCGCATAAATGCATGCTCAGAGGCTAATATATTTTAATGATATGCTATCATTTAGTTGGAAAGCATTAAAGAGAGTAAAAAATGTTATAAAATAATAAACTTCTACCACAGATACAATGTTTGCCACACTTTGGCTCTCTCTCTCTCTCTCTCTCTCTCTCTCTCTCTCTCTCTCTCTCTCTCCTATTGTTGTTTGTAACTTACTAACTTTGATTGATGTTATCTAAAAAATTATCAATTATATTAAATATTTATTTACTCTAAAGTTAGAATAATTTGTATCTAAACATTAAAATAGCTTGAATTTCTTATTAAAATAAAATAACCTCAATTTAATCTTGGCGTCCAATTAATTCCTTTTGAAAACATATAAAGACAAAAGTTGCGATAAAAATTATTTTTTTTCCTAAGGTTAATATGATTATTTATAATCTTTTTAGTACTATAAGGTGTGAAAACTCACTTAAAATTATTTATATGCCTTGGATAATATTTTAATAAAAATTTTGAGTTATTTTATTTTTGTTTATTTTTTAAATTATATAATTATTAATTAAATTATTTATGATATCACCAGTTAGACCATCGATTCGACCCTGGTCGAACTAAAAAACTGATAACCACTATCTTTTTTGGTTTTTTGATCGTTTTGGTTTTTAAAACCATGACTAATACATCAATATACTTTATTTCAACCATAACAACCTAGCATTTATACTTTATTTCAAATACTAACATCTAGTAATGACATTGACATAACTTTGTCATTCTAAAAAGTGTCATGCTAACGAGTGCCTTTAGGGTATTGGTTAACAATCCATTTTAGGAAAGTTTTGACACCATTTTTATGGGAAATGAAAAAATCTGTCAAAACATTAATTGTTTTTTTTTTTCTTTTCCCATAAAACTTTCTTTAAATGAATTATTAACCAATGCCCTAAGGACATTCGTTATTAGCATTTTCCTTCTAAAATAGACAAAAGAAATGCAATGACATAAAATTTGTAAGCAAACCCCATAATCTGACCCATGGACTTGGTGCCGAAGGTTATAGGACTATATTTTGACAACCAAACTTGCATGGATTGTAGGCTTTTAACCAATAATAAAGAAGATTTGGTTGGGAGAGGGATAAGTGAGGAAACCTGTGCTTATTGGAGATTGGAACTAGTATGCGATACAAAGGTTGAGTGGCTTGCCAACAAGAAGTAGAACCCCCTCATTCTGATCATCCCTTATCCAAACCAGTCTTGCAAGAAAATAGGATTTCATATTGAGCTATAAATCAGGTGCAATTACACCACTTCCTACACAATTTATTTATTTATTTATTTTTTAAACTTTTTTACTTCTTTTTAATATTTGAATGATTTGTCTCTGGCATTGATTCAACCCGAGCAATGAGGTTAATATAACTCAAAAAAAAAATAAAAAATAAAAGCCTGAGCAATGAGGTTGATTGGTGCATCACCGAAAAAAGGTTGGCTTTACGATCGCAAAATTAATATTGACCGCCATCCCTCACATTTTAGCTGAAAACTGTGTAATTCAGTAATTGTCATGGTTTTAAAAACCGAACCGGTTATCAAACCGTTTTTTTAATTTCTGGTTCAACCCTAGTTTTTGAGCAGTTTTTGGCCGGTTTTTCGGTTGTTGACCGGTTTTGGGGCTTTTAACCGGACCGGATTGGCTCTCGGTTCTCGGTTGAACCGGTCGGATCGGCCGGTCCGGTCCGTTTTTAAAACAGTGGTAATTGTCCTTGCCTCATTCCTCACAATATCTATTCGTATTTTTTTGATAAATTTTACATACCGTGCATTAGATAATTGGAAATTGTGGATCACTTAATCAAAATCTACTCAAGAAAGAGCTGTAGGAATAAGAAGTCGGTACTGGCCGTAAAGAAAGAGTTGTAGTCAATACCGTACCGGCCGGTATGTACTGTACTAATATGTATACCAGTATCGAAACATCAACGTTTCATACTGGTTTAAATACCGGCCGGACCAGCCATACCGGCCAATTTCGGGCAATACTGGTCGGTACAGAAAAAAGTTTTTTTTTTTTTTTTTTTTTTTTTAAGTTTTGTAATTTTTGAATTTTTTTAGGACAGAATAGTAACTTATTTGCATTAACTTATTAGTATTATTTGTTTTCTTAGTATGCAATGGTAACTTTTAAGCTTTCTATTTTTTATATTTTGTTTTGTTTTGTTTTGTTTTTTTTCTTTAATTGATACTAAAGTCTAAAGCCATGAATAATTACTTCTAATTGAGGAAATGTTTTATGGTAAACTTTTATATTTTTTATAATACACACACATGCGCACATACATATACATACATACATACATATATATATATATATATATATATATATATTTATAAATATAAAAAATAGCGGTAAACCCGAAACAGTACACCAGTATTGACCGGTATCCGAAATATATCGTACCGCTGGCCAAACTGGTACAGCCTCCGGTACGGTATTGACTCCTTTGGTCACTATAAGCGGAACATGTATTATTAAAAGGTTTGATGAGCATCTCTAGGCTTACCTCTGCCTCCCAAAATTGTCATAGAGAGGCTTTTTTATTTAGAAGAAAAAATTGTGAGATATTAAGATGGTTAAAGTTGAATAACTATTTTATTTGTAAAATATTTCATTAAATAATAAATAACACTTAATTAACACAAAAAATTTAACATGTTTGTTAAGGACAATAAAAATGTGTAATCCAACATGCGATTTTGAATATATTAAAATAGAGATTAAATTCTATAAGGACGTGGTGTAAAACCTATGTTTTACCCCTCCAATCCCAACATGCCATATCATTTTATCACATATTTAAAAATAAACACAATCACACTCAATCAATTCTAATACCCATATATAAATCCAACCAAATTGGGAATCAATTGAGATGTTATTAGGTGGGGTAGGATGTATTGAATTTTAATAAATTTTAAGTAAAATCCTGATGTGGTAATCACTTATTGGATAGTATAAAATATAGGTTTTACACTCCATCCTTATAGAATTTAATCTCATTAAAATAATTAAAAATATTGAGTAATTTAATATTAATATTTTTAATTAATTTAATATATTCAAAATTGCATGTGCTTGATCTTGTCCATATGGGGCTAATACTCCTACACCCAATGTGAGACTAACATATACTCATACAACATACACTTATCTAATCCAATCCAATTAACAAAATTTGGGGTATCATAATAAAGCTTATATAGTAAATTTTGTAGTAAATATACATTATTGTTTTTGTTTAGTTTTAAAAGATGACATAATTTTATAAGATTTATGTAATAAAATTTGTATTCTTTCTAATATAACTCAAAACAAAAAGAAATTTATGGCATACTGAAGTTCTAATACTGCAAGCAATCACATGACACAAGTCTCGACGGTCGATAACTGATTCTTATTTCTCCCATCCAAAAGTGGCGAGTCAAATGACGGTAGAGCATAATTTTACTTGAACCTGATCTGTTGATACCTCTACCCTGCTAAATGTACAAAGTTCAAGTAATTAATAATCTAATAATATTCATATATTGACAAGGGTAAGTGTGATTCCACAAACACGGAACTGAAGAAAGCTCTTGTGCTATTTTGTCACTTTGTTACAATGTCATAAAAATTAATAAATAAGAATTTGAAAATATTGATAGGTCGAAATATTGTATCAATTTATGCTCCATCAATTATAACTTTATCAATCATAACTTACTATGTATTTACTTGATTTTCTTAACAAAATAACTAAAGTTTAAAATTAAAAAAAAATAAATAAATCAAATTCATGACAAGTTGTAATTGGTAAAATATAAAGTGAAACACAAAAAGCAAGGCAAATGATTTACATTCCTAATTGAATTTAATTTAAAAATTGAATTATGTAAAATTCATGTTAACAATATCATATCAATAATTACTTTTCCTCTTTCTTTTTCTTTTCTTTCTTTCTTTGTTTTTTTTTTTTTTTTAATTTTTTATTATTATGAAATCAATCATTACAAGCTAATAGTACAAGATTTGAGTGCTCAATTATTGAGCGCAAAGTCCAAACCCAAATGGTTATGAATCTCGGTAACTCACAAAATACCCTCTAGCAGGATTATACATTCTACGACAAATTGCAATGATAGCAATAGCACCCACTTGAAATTAGCAGGATATTGATGTCAATATCATATCAATAATTACTTTTCCTTTTTCTTTTTCTTTTCTATTTTTGTTTTTTTATTTATAATTTTTTTATTATTATGAAATCAATCATTACAAGTTAATAGTACAAGATTTGAGTGCTCAATTATTGAGCACAAAGTCCAAACCCAAATGGTTATGAATCTCACAGTAACTCACAAAATACCCTCTAGCAGGATTATACATTCTACGACAAATTGCAGTGATAGCAATAGCACCCACTTGAAATTATCTGGATTGGATAAAAGTTTTTTTTTTTTTTTAATAATTTTATGACCAGAAAATTTTATTAAGAAAAACCCATACTACAGAGATAGGCCACAACAGAAAGTCAGAAACAAAACAAGGGGTATATTGCCGACATCTAAGTGGCCACGTATACTCGAATTTAATTTCATTGATTTGATTAAGGGTTTCATTTCACGGCGTGGGCCAATTGAAGCAACTACAAGGTGTTCTGACATTTAAAGTTTGTTTGTTTGTTTGTTTGTTTTTTTTTTTTTAAAAATGAGAGAGAGCACTGTAGTTTTATTTAATGAAAGGCTGGTTCGGCTTGAATTACAGCGGAGAGGTGTGGAGGAATATCCCCCATCCACACCGATAACTTGCTAACATGTCTAGCAATGTTGTGAGTTGCACTATTACACTCTTTTTACATGACTAAACTCCACGGATTCAAACTAGTTTGCTAACCTCTTTGCATCATCTACCTAGTGTTCGTAGTCCGCCAACAATGATCCCTCACAAATTAGGGCATCTATAGTGATCTTGAAATCCCCCTCGAGGACAATAGGTGAGAGACCAATATCTAGAGCCAACCTGAGTGCTCTCTTAGCTGCATTCACTTCCACTGCAGTAACCGAGTAGGGTAAAGTGATTTTCTCGTCCATGGATGCTACGACCTGACCCTTATCATCTCGGATTACAACTCCCACACCCATATAATTTTGTTCTAAAAAAATAGCATCATCAAAGTTCACCTTCAGGATCGGCCATGAAGGTGGTTTCCAGATGGCGCGGTGTGGAGGCCGATTGGACTGATCTGGCTCATGACCCCTAATTGTTGTTGTTGAGAGTTTTTCCTTGTCTGAAATATTGGCCGCATTAAGCACTTGCTATTGGGATTGCTGGGAATTAGAGTTAATAAGAACAATAATTGGTGAGCTGTCATGCGTGATTAATGCTACTTCAATATCACTTATTTTTGTTGCCAATGTATCATTCTTTACTTCTACAACTGAAATAAGAGGTGCATTAAATGGGCTGGACTTTTTAATGATTGGCTGGGATTTCGGACTCTCAGAAATTCCCATAATAGTTGTAGAGTTTGAAAACACTACCAGCTTTAAACGCGATGTCAGCATTAATGAGGAATCAATTCCACAAAACTTAGATTCCATAACTGATGTAATTTCCTCTTGCACCATTTCATCGCTGCCTCCCTCAGTTGAAGTTGCTATGTTGGATTCACTATTGTCAGCAGCCTCCTTTTCACTCTATGTAGGTTGAGATGAGGTCCTCTCAAACATCCTAGGCACCACGATTACACCTTTCCTTGCTTAATGGTGTGAAAAAGCCGGAAGTGATGGGCCAACTTGTTGTTTTGAAACCCGTAGGGTACCTTTGCTCTGTATCCATGGTTCACAACTCTTGTCATTGTGACTCAGCTTGCCATGCCAATAGCAAAGATTCAAGATGAACTTTTGAGATCTCTGATCACTTCGAAGGGTATAACCTGAATCCTCCCTCTCTGAGAGAGACATATTTCGCCAAGTATCTGTGAGTTCCTCCATTAAGATAGGTTGGAAGAAAGAACGGAAAAGAACTGCACACAAAAGGAGACAAAAAATTGCTTCCTTACTCCTACAAGAAAAACCCCACAAGCTCTAGAGATAAACTTGTTATCCCTAGAGAGACAAAGTGTGATTTTGGATAGCATTTTTCCCCTAGCGTTGCGCATTTGTGTTTCATTTCTGTGGGTCTCGTGCACTGTTCACGAAACCCGCAAGTACGGAATTTAGCAAATTTTTCTTTAAAACTGAGTCCTACGACACTATTTACGCATTTAAAAATTATTTCGCTACAGTATTTTTAGTTTTCAGTTTTCAACAATAAGCGGTATCCAAACAGACCTAAAAACAAAACACTCCTTCGTAAGGAAGGGACAAAGAACTTCTACTACCTAAGAGAAGAGGGAGTACCCAACTTTCTTAGCAACAGAGAGACATTATCACTTGATCAAAGACGAGGTTCGATAACCTGATGGCCCATCAAAATATGTCTTCTTACATTGAAAGTTGAAACCCGACTTTCTTCTTTTTTTCTTTTTTTCTTTTTTTGGAGAGAAAGTTGAAACCCCACCTAAATGGTTTTTTTTTTTTTTTTTTTTTTGAGAAACACTTAAATGGTTACTTTAGCTAGAACTGAGAGAATCAATTCATTAGTGTATGAGTGGTGCCAAATTAATAGCAGGATTTGTTTTTATGGTTAGGATTTTAGTTTTTAAAGTTAATAATATAAAGTATATATTACGTCATTTAAGATTATGTGGTACTATATGCACTTTTATTTTATTTTTTGATACAATATATATATATATATATATATATATTGCTGAATAATGTGAAACATATTGCTGAATGACTTGCATGTCATATAAATTAACAAAGGTAAAAATGTTCCATAAATTGACTTGGTAATTAAGATTATAAAAGAACAAAAATTCTGTCCTTTGTAATTTGCTGATTGTAACACAAAGTTGAAAAGTTTCATTCTTATTAAAAAAAAAAAGGTAAAGCTTTCACCTCATTCAATAGCAATAATTTTTTTTTCCCATTTGCTAAGTTATTTCAATAGCACTAATACATTTGTGCAGAGTAAATAAAACCAGAGCCCCCAATTTCAATTAATTCCTAAGAGTAAGAGAAAATAGCACATAAAGAGCCAAGGCTAGAAATATTGAAAATGAAGTTGTTTTAATTGGCATCCTTCCTTTATCACTTCTCAGGACCATGGCTTCATAAATCGGTGCGGAGTTCACAACAACAAATCCTGCTATGAACACTTGCACAAACAGCTCCTCCAATTTTCTGCCCATGAAAGCCTCTGTGAGCCCTCGAACTAATGCGGCTAGGTTGATTATTGCTGCCATTACTAGTGGCACAAACATAGGTGATGGTACTCCAAAGTCAAAAACCCCTTGTTCGTATCTTTTGCTTTGTTCATCATCAACTACTTTGCTAGTCAAGTTGAAACCCGTTGTGGAAATGCCTAAATGCTTGAGTAAGTACTCAAGGGATCCAAACAAAAAGCATGAGAGTCCTCTTATCATCCACATCCTCTGATCATTCCACCACCTTTGAATTGTTCCTCCCTCTAAGACAAATTCAAGAAGATGTTGCCCATAAGCACCAAGGAAAAGAAACCCGTATAAGAAAAACCATGGTTCTGATACCTGCATCTCATGTTTCAAATTTATTAATCGTATAATCAATTCATTAATGTGGGTCTCTAAATCTATAATTTTACATGCAACAATAAAAATTTTGTCAGTTGAGTTAACTAAAATTTACATTATAATCGTCAATTAATATTGGTACCTAAATGTCAAATTTGAGAATTAATGATATGAATATGAATAAAGGTGAATAAAAAGAGAAAGACCTAATTTTGTGCTTGTTTATTTTTTTTAAAAATAAATTGTTTGAAGAAATTGACCTAGATAAAGTAAAATTTTAAAAAGTTAAACTTTGAAAAAATTCGGTTTCAAGTTGTCAAACGCAAAAGTTTATGTGAAGCCTAACAAATAAATTAATAATTTAACATAACTGTTTATAACATGTTTAGGTATAAATATACATTTGGGATTATATATATATATATATATTGTATAAAGAATATACCTTTGGGAAAATACTGACTCCATTGAGGAGAGCAAGCTGGGGGATGAAGGCATATATGGTTGTTGGAATTGACCAACTGGGCCAAAATGAATAATGTGCATAGGCAAGGCCCATAAGAAGGCCTATGTTCCTGGTGCCGAATATCATGGGGTTATATTTCGAGAAGACCACCTCAAGTAGACCAATGGCCCATCGTCTGCATTGATTCAAAGCATCCACAAGGCTGATTGGTACGTCTCCCAAAAACGCTGGCCTCTTAGGATTGCAAAATATGGCCTTCCATCCCTCACATTTTAGCCTATAACCCGTAAAGTAGTCCTCGACCAATGAACCATATTTGAAGCCAATCTATGAATTTCACATGGATTAATTCAGTGTCTCATTGTATATGCTAATGTGTATACCCCATTTGATTAAGTAATAAGCTTTCACAAAATAAAACAATATAATTAACAAGTTTACCTTATAGCCCCAGCTCGTGCTATTCCCATAATTGCACCCTGCTACTTTGTGTGCCAATTCCAAAATTGGTTGCGACTGGATGTGCTTGTCCACAACATGATGTGGGTTTAATTCAGGGATTTTTGGTGAAATCATAGTTAATGGACCTCCAAATAAGGCACGTCGACGAAAAAAACATCCAGATCCTACATAATTAGGACCAGATAATCCATCCATTCCTATTGGATTAGCTATAAACAAGTATTTATACTCACAAGCATAAATATCGTTTTCATTGAGTCCATGAAATTTTTGAGGAAATTGAATGTATCCTAGTGTAGACTGAATTTTAGGATCTGATAAGTAACACAATACATGGATAGGTGTTTGTGGATCATTGGAGTACATGTCACAATCCAAGGTCAAAATAATGGGTGCATTGGTCATTATAGCTGACACTCGAACCTTCAATAAAAAATAAATAAATCAACAAAAGTAATAAATGAAAAAATTGCAAGAAACGTAGCGTGGTGCAATTTGGTTCATGTATAATATAAGAAAGCTCACAAGGGCATTAAGGGCTCCAGCCTTAAAATGGTGGGGTGAAGTCCTGCTCTTTTCTCTAGAGACGTAGATGAGGCTTGGCATCAAATGGCCTGAGATGTCTTTGTCTTTGCTATTGTCTAACAAGACCTGCCCATACTCCAAATTTTCGTATTAAATACCAGCTGAAGTTTGATTGTAAACGCCAAACAATAGATGAGAGTTGCTTTTTTAACTTTACAGGGGAGGGGAAAAAAAAAGTAGATCTATCCCTAAAAAATTTGTGTGACTACTTTTTGGCTGCTCGAAAAGTACTTTTTTCTAATTTTAGATGACCCTATATTACTTTGACATGAAATTTTTAGCTCAAAAAATTGATCTCCTAGGCCTAGTGTAACTGTATGAGTCAATAAGTAACAAATAATTAACCTGAATGACAGAAGGATGATCTTGGCGAATAAATCCATTTGTCCATTTAGTGAAAGCAATGCGCTCCTCTTCTCCAATGATATAATCATCGTCAACTTTTCCCCTTTCAAGAACATTATCTACCTTGATTTTCATGCTTTCATACATTATCTATAACATGGTCAAGAACAGCAAGTGGTTAGGCAAATAGTTAATTAGGAATATTGGTATAGTCTTCTTTCATGAGACTAGCAATAAGAATATTCCATAAATTCTTCAACAATAAATCTAGAGACTCAAAATCTTTTTTTTTTATAATTATTGATGTGGTCTATTTTAATTAGTATATAATAAAAGTGATGTTAATAAAATATGTAGAGTGTTTGAACCGTACTCTATGATAAAAATATCACTTATTTCAAAAGTTTAATTGGTTAAGAAATTATGGATTTATTCTAACATGTCCATACCTTGATCTTCTCGGTCTCAGAGCACGGAGTGTGATTTGATGCAAAATAAGCATCTGGGCTCCTGTCTACTAAATTATTTTTTCTACAAAATGGTAACCAGTGGCTTGCAAATTTTGCAGCTTCCATAAGAGCAAAGAGAGTCATCTGAGAGCCCCCATCATCTGAAATATACACCGAGACCTTCTCTGCTGGATATTCATAGGCAATCACAGATAAGGCAGTGTTCACCACGCTCATTGGTGGCTCCTTGTACGGATCCGCGGTGCATATGAACACGTCCAGCGCAGGAAAGTCAGATTCATTCACGACTTCTTTGAGTTTTTCGGGAAACTCACTTCGATAAACTGGATTCATTCGAAAACTCTGCCGGGTAACCCACATGAAGGCAAGGAAAATATCAGAGATGAACAAGGAGAGGGAGATAAAGAAGGATGCCAAGCTGGTTGAGTGGATGAGTTTGAGTGCATGGTGATAGAGCAAAGCTAAGATGGCACATGAATAAACTGCTGCAAATACTTGGTTCAAGGCGGCGCGACGTGCTTGTCTAAATGTGTGGAAGGCAGGGGTAGAGGTGGTGGAAGAACTGGTGGTGCAGTCTCTTAGGCTTTTCATGCTTCTGGAGGTGTAGTACAACAGGGTAAAATATGAGGTAATAAGGTGGGTTCAAAATAAGTCACTTTGGGGGGGATATAGAATAAGTGTTATTGCCCTTGTTGGTCCAACAATTATGAGCCCTATTGCCCTTGTTGGTTTTCTTCACGTTATTTTTGAAAGTGACTCTTTGTCTGTGATTCAGTCCCTTAATGGTAGTCTTATTCCTCCTGCTACTATTGTCAACATTATCTCAGGTTCTCTTCAGGCTATTCGCTACTTCAGGCAGGTGCAATTTGTCTATGTCCCGCGCATGGATAATAAAGCAGCTCATGGCCTAGCTCAGTATGCTAGGAACATTTCCACTTTTGTTACTTAGATAGGGGAAACCCCTTGTATTATTGAACGCTCTTTAGCGCTTGATGTATTGTGTTTATCCTCGCCTGAATAAAGTTTAAATATTCTCATAAAAAAAAAATTTTAATTTTACTTTTATTTACAATATTTTCAGTAATAATTTTTTAGTTTCAATAAAATAAGTGGTATCCAAATACACCCATAATGTGACATTCTTTGCCTCCAATGAATATGTGACACAATCGCATATTCTAAAATAATCATATATCAATTCAATATACAGTTAAATGAACAAGAGTACTAGGCAATTCAGCCAAAAAAAAAAAAAAAGTACTGGGCAGCTAGCAGGCGCAAATCTTACCACAATTGTATAATGACAATCTATAGATCGATGAATGTGTCATAGCATGTGAGTAGCTAAAGATAACAGTCAGATATATATATATATATATATATATATATGCACACCTATATTTGCAATAATGATGTACCATACTATTTAGAGTCCGTCCTAATTTGGTAACAATAGAGTTTAGCACCCATATTTTACATCATTTAATAAAAAATTGTAAATAAGCATTTTACTTAAAACTCAATACATTATACTGCACCTAATAACATCACATCAATCTTTTACTTAAAAAGATTAAATTCTATAAGGACCTCTAGTGTAGGACCTGCATGTACAACTACCTCAGAACACACATGCACTACACTAACCAAAAGTAGAATATGAAATGATCTCAGTTTGATTATAAATTTCATGTGTTGGCCAGGGAATGTGGTCCTTTCATGGGCTTTGCAAAATTTGACTCTTTTCCTTTTCTTTTCTTTTTTGGTAAAATTTTCTTTAAAGCGGACCCCCACTCTTTTCCTTAAAAGCACTTATAATGATTCTTAATAAGTGCATCACAAAATAGACGCTATAAATTAAAATTTTATTCAAAAAATAATAAATAATAAATAATCTCAACAAGTGAGGAGTTGTTTTCTATCCCCCTCAGTCTATTTTGTATCTTTCTTGCATTTATAATATTTCCATTTTCACCAAAAATAAGCGAAGAACTGTTTCAGTCAAGATGAAATATGAATAACAATGTAGCATCTTTGACTAATGTAAAGGGAATGATATTTTCTCTAATTTCTTTTCTATGAATCATATTGGCCACTTGAACTTGTTATCTCTTAAGGATGGAACTGGGTACATACCAGTGGGGGAGCCATAACCCCCCAAAGTTGAAAATATCTCTTAATAAAGCTTCTTTGATGGAATTTTTAGGCTTTTTAGACTACTAAAAGGGGCCAAAAGGTTATAGTCGTTGAGAAACATTAATTTATAAAGCTAGTTGTTTAGAATTTGGAACTCAAAGATCTCCAAAATATTTCTTAAGCTTTCAGCCAATTAAAATATTATAATAAAATAATACTAATGTTTTTTTTTTTTTTTTTTTGAGAAATAATACTAAAGCAGTTTGGTTCTCTTGTGTGACTCCTCAATTAAGGAATTAAAGAAATTCATATATATATATATATATATATATATATTTTTTTTTTATCTTACCCTTTGCTAAGGACCCTCTAGTCTTGAAATCTCTTGTTCTCTTCCATTTTAAAATTGATGAAGGACATGTGGCAAAAATAAAATCCAAAGGTTACAAAGATGCCACGCCAAATAAAATACATGACCTTTACTCAAAAAAATAAAAAATAAAAAATACATGACCATCATCTTTCTCTTTCTCCCCAACAAGTTCTATTTGGCGTGGCATCTTTGTAACCTTTGTGTTTTATTTTTGCCACGTATCCTTCATCAATTTTAAAATGGGAGAGAACGGGAGATTTCAAGACTCGAGGGGAGCCAAACCTAAGGAGATGAAGATGAAACAACCATCCCCTCCATAGATTTTTAAAACATCACTTTTGGAAGTCAGTTCAAGTCATAGTAAGACTATATGTATGCCTTTTCCCTACGGGTCGACAATGGACCAACAACCCATTTTCACTCAACCCATGGGCTAGGCAGGCTGAGTTAGGCGAAGCGGAAGAGAAAAACTTTGGCCCATAACTAAGCCCATGAGAAATGGGGGTGTACATGGTGCTGTTTGATGGGGGGTTTTGGACTATATTTAGCACTGTACTACATAATATTGTTTCTTAAAACTCTCACCGTGCGCACCTCACCTTAATGGATCTATCACTGTGCAGTTTGGTCGTTTTCCATATATTAAATATATGTAAAATATATATGAAATATATTTAATATAAAATAAAACTTGTATATTAATAGGTGTGGTGCGACTTTTTTGAAAATAAAATCGCAAATCACATTGCACTGGCACCTACATGTGAGATTATTTTTGCACATCTGCCGCGGTTGGCAATGCGATGCCACATTTTGTGGACGGTTTAGGTGCGGGCATGCAGTTGAATCAGCTTTTTGTACAACTCTAACGGGCAATGCTCATTGGGCATTTAGCGGATTGGGCAGATGAGTTAGGTCCAAATGGGTTTTTAATGGACTATCCATAAGTTTAATGAGCCTTTATTGGACTTTTAATGGATTACCCGAGGGTTTTTAATAATAAAAAAAAAAGGTTTGATGCCTATGTATGTGAGAATGGCGTTTTAATTAGAATTTGGCTAAAGGTTTAGTGAAAATGGTGTGATGCACTTACACAATTACCAGCCGCAACACCAAAATTGCATTACAAACGTTAGCTTGTGTTTGGGTGAATTCATTTATATTAACTTAATTTTTAAATCACAAATTGAATAAAAATAAGTTATAATTAAGAAATTATAAAAAAAAATTATTCATAAACCGCCAAAGAAATAGTAGTAAGTTGAAAATTCTAATCAAAATACACCGCTTTTTAAAATAAATAAAAAATCTAAATGATACCACCTTTAATTGGTAAAGCTTGACAAAACTAATTTACCAATGTTTATACCGAGAAAACAATTAATCATCAAAAAACGACATAAAAGAACTAGTCAATGCTATGGTTATCATGGCCCAAGAGAAACAAGAACCATCGCTGGCAAAGAAAAAGACCATTAAAGATTAAACAGAAGTTGATCACGTGGCTGAGTCAGAGACAAATAAATTAAATAAACAATCATCTTAGTGCGTATAAAAAATCAAATTTTAAGCTTTTCTTTTTGGTGTTTTTGACAAATCAGTTATCTTTTGATGGACCAGATTGAAAGACGTTGTTCCATGTAAAATAATATATGATCTTCAATTGTTTATTTGCTATGATAATATTCTTCAAAGAGAATCTTTCTTGGTTCCTCAAAAAAAAAAAAAATTGAAGAGAATCTTTCTTCTAATAATATCATTAGATGCTTGTGTGAATTTGGAAACGTTAAGATTAACCATAAGTATAGAGACACAAATTATAAAAAAATTTGAGAAGAAAAAAAAAATAGTTTAGTACTTAAATTTTTTTCAACTTCATCCATTTAGACATTGCATCTCAGGAAAAATAATAGGGTGAGACACAGGTGGCGTTAGCTTTGGTCCAAGGGTTTTAGATGAACTTTTGAACACCCAAAAACTGCCTTCCCCCGTCCCCCGGCTTTTGCTTTGGGGTTCCTGAAGTCATTTTTTCTTTAGGGTCGCACATTAGGTTTTTGGTGACGTGACTCTTTGTGTACTTATGATTCTAGGGTGGGGGTGTGTGAATGTGAGTCCCTTTTTCTTATTTTTATTTTAGGAGTCGCCACCAACTATTGATTTTGTATTAGGTATGATTGGTCACCTAGGGGTTTAATTTATTTTAGGTTGCCTAATTAACTAAACCAAATTTTAAAGGTTCATTAATTAAGGCAAACCAAAAAGTCTCGAACCAAATATTTTGGATTCAGAAGTTTGGTTGTATGTAGGGAAGGTGTTAGGCACCCCACAACGCCTATCCGAAGATAGTATCCCATTTCAATTTATTTCAATCATTATCTTTTTATGAAAAAATTGAATACTTGGCATTTTTATTTTTGAAAAGGTATTGCAAACAACAAATAATTTTTTATTTTTGTTTTGACCCCAAAAATAAAAACTTGAACATCTTGAATCCCTAACTATAAATATTTTTTTAAAGTCTAATTGAAATAAACTTGAATATGATCCCCTTAATAATCTATCTTGCAAATAAACTTACAATTAATTTATATTTTTGATCGAATCTGCAAGTGGAGTGACTGATTTTGAATGTTTTTTTAATTTGTTATTTGTTAAGTAGGGATTGGGGCATGGGTCACTCAGTCAATCAGTAGTTAGTAAATTTTAATACTAAATGACAATTAAACAATTAGACAAGGGGTGATTCTAAAAAAAATAAAAATTAGACAAGGGGCATGGAACAAGAGAGTGATTGAGTGAAGACAAAAATAAATGTAAACACAATTTTTTTTTTAATATAATTACAAAGACCAATAGTTGTCAAAGTTGAGTTTGTTAAACAAAGTTATAATTAATTTATATTTTTTATTGAATCTACAAGTAGAGTGGCTGAATTTGAATGTATTTTTAATTTGTTATTTGTTAAGTGTGGATTGAGGCATGGGTCAGTCAGTCAATCGGTAGTTAGTAAATATTAACACTAAAAGACAATTAAACAATTAGACAAGAAGTGATTCAAAATAAATAAAATAAAATAAAACAAAGACAAGGAACATGGGACATGTGACTGATTGAGTGAAGACAAAAACAAATGTTAACACAACAAAAATTTTCTTACTAGAATTACAAAGACCAATAGTTGTCAAAGTTATGTTGAATTGTTAAATAAAAGAATTGTACTGAGTAAAGGCATAAACTAATTGATAAAAATATTCAAAGTAATAAAAAATAAAATTCACTTAACAACAACAATTAATATGTTTATTGTATTTTTATTTTTTTTAATCTGAGATAGAAATCTTACTCTAACTTAATCTAAGTGTATATGTGTGTGAAACTTCTTACTCGAGACATAAACTTTGGTCCTTCCACTCCACCTCACAAGAACTTGTACTTGTAAAGTGACCATTATGCTAAGGGTGCACAGTAGTATTGTATTTATAAACAACAGATTATTTCCAAGATTTAATCTTAACAATCATAATTAGTATGTTCATTATATGAAGAAACAATGTACCAAATAAACTTAAATTTATCTTTTATTATATTTTTAGTATTATGGACAAATTTGTAATAAAACTATATAAACCACAAAATTCATCTTCTTATTAAACTCATTAGAGAATAAAATCTTGAAACCACCTCCACTAGGGTGAGATATATATATATATATATATATATATATATGACAGTTTTAGAGACAATTGATCTTTCAGATGTGCTGACAGCAGCAATATTATAAGCCCCAAGTGAAAATTAACCAACCAAAATACTTTTGAAGTTTCAGCGAAAGGCACCTTATTTGATTGTTTTTTGTTAGTTCATGATAAGAACAAGACATCATCACATCACTCACTGTCAACATACGCAGGTCATAATAGGCGGCGTAAGGGTAACTTTAAATAATAATAAAAAGATATCAAGATAATACTAATTTTAGAGCATTCGCATCAGTCCGTGTATTTTACATGCCCATTTTTACATTAAAAATCTACTTTTTCTATTTTATACATTCACTTTTACAAATCACCCACATCAATTCATCTATTTTACCACCACTTTTATTTAAATAATCAATTTTCTCCATTTTTTTATTATTTCCTCAACTAACCTTATTATACAGGCGCACTCTCTTTCTCTCTCAGCTCATTTTTTTCTCAACCCATTTTTTCTGATTTTGCTCTCTCTCTCTTAGCCCATCTCCCTACCCATAACCCATCTCAATACCCATTTCTGAATCAGCTCTACCTTTCGGTCCATACCGCTCCGCAGCTCCGATCCACAGCTCCCACGAGCTCCGATCCACAGCTCCGCACCACCACTCCGCTCCGCAGCTCCGATCCAAGCTCCCACGAGCTCCGATCCAAAGCTCCACTCCGCAGCTCCGATCCAAGCTCCCACGAGCTCCGATCCACAGCTCCGCACCACCACTCCGCTTCGCAGCTCCGATCCAAGCTCCCACAAGCTCCAATCCAAAGCTCCGCTCTGCAGCTCCGATCCAAGCTCCCACGAGTGCCGATCCAAGCACGCCGATCCGCCACAAGCGCCGATCCACTCTCTCTGTCTCCATTGGTGTGTCCGTGTGTGGGTGTGTTTGGTTTTGTGGTGTCTGTGGGTTATTTTGTTGTTGATTTTTGATTTTGTCTGTGGGAGTGTGTATCGGAGGAAGAAGATGATGAGGGGTTGGTTGTGCAGATGGAGAAGAGAGAGAAAAAAAGGAGCGAAATTAGAAATATTAAAATAATCTATACATGAGCTACAGTAACCGTGTATATATACACGGTTACTGTAGCTCATGGAAATTTTTAGAAAAATTTACACAGTTTTACACAATCTGATGTGGGAGGATTTTTGGCCAAAATGTGTAAAATGAGGAAGTTTTTGTATTATACATGAATATCCGTATGCTGATGCGAATGCTCTTATTACATAAATCACAAAAACATATACAATAGCTGCTAGGAATATTTGTCAGGGTTGTCGTTATTAACCAAAATTTAATAAAAGGATAACTTTATATATTGACCAAAATATACATACATAAAATCCTACAATTTTATTTTATAAATTTTTTAATTTTGAAATATTTGTATGATAGTCTCATTATTAATGTTATAAGTTATATCTCTTTCAAAACTTTAGTTAAGTAAAAAATTTATTGGGAATTTTCTTTTTGTTTATAATGACTTAATATATTATTAAGGAGGCCAAAATTTAAAGACAAAATTTGATTACAAACTTAGTTGTAGCTTAAGACTACAACTCTCACTAAACAAATTAACATAGTTACATATTTTGAAAATCTAATTATTGAATTATATGTTTCTTTTTTGTTTTTAAAACACATATCAAATTTCATGTTAATTGGATGTTATTTATTATTTGATTCATAAACTTAAATTTTTTATGTAATTTTAGACTACAAAAACTCAAAATTTAAAGATTTGATTGATGACATAGCTATTGATTTTTTATCTTTTTTAAATTTTGCAAATATGGAGGTTATAAGAAAAAAATGTAATCTAATAGTTAATTTGTCACAATTCACATAAAAAAAATATTGAGCAGAGTTGTAGTCTTAGTCTACAATCAAGTTTTTTGCTAAATTTTGTCCAAAAATTAATTATGTTGAGCCTAAAAAAATTTTAGGGTGGTCACAAATATTTTTTAAGGATAATAAATTCATAAATTTTTTAAAATTTATATATAATAATTAATTTTTTTACCAAGTCAGGGTGATCTTGTGACCACCTTGAACTCCATGTGGGGCCGGCAGTGAACTTATATGTTAGTTTTTAAATTAAAAAAAATGACATGTATTCGTTGTTTAGTCCGTTTATAAATTTGGATAGTTATAGGGTTAATAAATTGTATGGTTAAATTTAATTTCTAATTAAAATATAACACCTAAAAAATTATACTTTAAATTTTCTCTTTTTATCTTAATCATCAAACATATACAGCTAATAGAACCCACACTAAGAATCTCACAACAAATTGCAAGAACATAAGTCATCTAATAACCATAATGATTCACAAGTTCAAATGCAAATCCCAAAGTCTTCATGACGTGCAGCAATAAAATTTTAAAGGTAAAGAAAAACGATAAAGTTTAGTTACAAAATTGATTATAGTCTAAGGTTACAACTTCCTTTTAAAAAAATTAACATTATTACATATTTTGAAAATTTAACCATTAAATTGCATATTTTTTACGCTTTTAATACACATGTCAAATTTTGTACCAATCGGATATTATTTACTATATAATCTATAAGTTTATATTTTATACATAATTTTAAACTACAAAAACTTGTAATTTAAACAATTTATTGAAGAAATAGATAGTTATTGATTTTTAATTTTCTAAAATTTTTGTAAACATGGAGGATATAAGAAGAAAATATAATTCAATAATGGATTTATTAAAATTCACCTCCAATAAAAATATATTGAATAAGGTTATAGTTTTAGGTTTATCCAAAGAAAAATTCAAAAAATGAAAAAAGAAAAAAAAGATAGTCCATATATCTCAGTTCCTTAGGGTAAGACAAAAGTGTTGATATCATAGTAGTTTTAGTAGGAATCCTTTCTTTGTCACTCCTCAAAACCAATGCTTCATAGATTGGCCAGCAATTCAAGGTGACAAAACCTGCTATGAACATTTGCACTAACAATCCTTCCCATTTGCTGTCTCTGAAAACTTCTTTGAACCCCAAAAAATGAAAAAATATGAGACCAAGTTGGTTATTGCAGCCGTTGTTGGTGGCACAAACATTGGTGATGCTAGCTACTCTAAACTCAAAGATACCTTGCCCATATCTTTTGCTTTGATCATCATCAAGAACTTTGCGCTAGTCACATTGAAACCATGTGTAGAAATGCCAATGGATTTGAGCAAGTACTCAGCTAAACAAAACAAGCAACACTAGGGTCCCCTAATCATCCACATTCTTTAATCATTCCACCAACCATGCATGGTTCCTCCAGCTAAGAAAAAGTCCAGGAAATCCTGCACATTGGCCCCTAAACCAATCGCTCTAATACCTATAACACATTTTTCAGTTCAATTGATTAGGCATTTTATATTTTTATTACATTAACTTAATTATAAATTTCTATGTTATAAATTAACTAGCATTTTAACCGAAACAATATTGGGTATTCATAAATTTTGGGTAACTAAAACGTAGGGCTACGTTTCATGTTTATTTGGATTAGTTTTTTTTTTTTTTTTTTTTTTTTTTCACTATCAATACAACATACATTTTTCCATTTTCAAAAAATCTGCAAATCGGTGGAAAAAAAAAATTAAAAAAGCTGTATATAAATAAATACGTTAATAGTTTTTTATTTTACTTAAAAAAAATTATTACAAACGCAACTGGTGGACGATATTGTAATAGGAATGATTGAATGAACCACATGGCCCAAAATTATTACAAATGCAACTGGTGGATGATGTTGTAATAAGAAAGAACCACATGGCCCAATATTTGGAGTATCGTAAGCAAGGCCAATTAAAGGGCCCATTAACTGTGATATAATTAGAATTTTTTTTTTTTTTGCTAAAGAAACAAACACAAACATAAGGAAGAAAGAAAGATTTTTTTATACAAAAATACACCACAAATTCCAATCAAAAGTGATGGTATAGTTAGAAATTGATTCTATATTGAACTTAAAAAAATAATAATAATTGAGCATCAACTGTGGCAATTTGAATGCCAAATTTGATCTCTCTTCTCAATTCCCTCTTCAATTTACCAATGATTATTATCTACTAATATTCAACCGACAGACTCCTATTTATAGTCTCTACCATAACTCAAAATATCGTCCGACAACGAAGATCATAGATTTAGGACAATTTGCAATCAAAGCATAGCACCCACTTGAAACCATCTTGATTGGATAAAAGTATCTATGTGGCCTTGCATAGTCATATTTAATTCCATTGATTTGATTAAGTATCTATGTGGGCCAATTGAAGTAATTACAAGGATGTTGTTACTCGAACATCTACTAAATTTTTTTGATTTGATAAGTTTGAGCCACAGTTAGATCTCAGTGCGTTATGGTTACTTTAGCTTAAACTGATTGAATCACATCATTAGTGTTTAAGTGATTATTGTCTGTTTCTCAACCAAAAAAAAAATTATTGTTTAATTGGTACCAAATTAAATTAAAAAAAATGATAAAGTTTAGCTACAAAATTAGTTATAACCTAAAACTACAACCTTACTCAATATTATTAATATTAATACATATTTTGAAAATCTAACCATTGAATTGCATATTCTTTACGCTCTTAATACATATGTTAAATTTTGTGACAATTGGATATTATTTACTATATGATCTATAAGATTATATTTTATGCATAATTTTAAACTACAAAAACTTACTATTTAAACAATTTATTGATGACATAGCTGTTAATCTTTAATTCTTTAGAAATTTTGCAAGCATGGAGGATATAAAAAGAAGATGTAATTCAATGGTTAATTTGTTAAAATTCGTCTCCAATAAAAAGATATTGAGTAAAGTTGTAGCCTTCGGTTACAACCAATTTTTTACCTAAATTTTGTCCATTAAAAAAAATTGTCTTTCATTTTTACAAACTATTGATCAAGGGAATCAATTTTGTACCGGAAACCATTTCGGTTTAATCAAATGAACGATATATTTCGGTACTAGTCAATACTAGTGTACCGTTTCGGAATTACTGCTATATATATATATTGAATGTTCAATTAGTGTGTAAAACTCTAATGAGTGTTTAGACCCCCAATTTCAACAATATCAACACAAGCTTATACACAAACAATATATGTGCGGAATGATGAATATAAGTTATATTCAAATTGGTAAAACACTCTAAACCATAATTAATCACAAACACAATAGCAATTAAAAAGTAAAGAGTAAGGGAATAGAGATGCAAATACAAAGATAACACCGACACGTGTTATCAAACAGGAAACACCGAAGAACTAGGCGAAAAACCTCTCTGCCGCCCTTCAAGCGGTCAAATGATCAATTAAAGAATAAAGTTGTGATACATGAATAGCAGAAGACCCTCTAAGCCTAATCTACCAAATGCACCTAAGCCCTCTAAACTTCTTGCTCCAACAGGGTTAAGCCTAATCTTGTCTTCTTTAGCTTCTTGGATCCCACAATAAGCCCATTGCATCAACCAAGTAAATTGGTCATCTCCGAACAGCTTCTCAAGCACCAAAATACCTCCTCACTGATATGGGTATGGTAAAATAAGGATTTGGCAAATGTACCTCTCAAGGATATGTCAATGAAGAGAATAAAAGTAGAGGAATTTGGAGAATCAAATATCAAAGATTGTGGATGAGTCAATCTTGTTTTTCTCTCAAAATTCTCTCTGAAAGCTCTTTACATTTCGTGGGTATAAGGGTATTTATAGTAGCATATGTGTGGAATGTGAAAAGTCATTTTTCTACATAACAAGGCATTCTGCCGACTCAGTCTCATGAGTGGGACAAGTCGTGAGTGTGAGTTGCGAGCTAACTACCTGGCCAAACTGTACATTTTGTCCTGTAGTGCTCCAGCTGTCGTGACCCTTTAGTTCCCTGCATGATTCACACGTGTGCCACTTTGGCGACTTGCCAATCGCGAGTCAGTCGTGAGATCCAATCCCGAGGCTCCTTTGTATGCACACATCTTGAGTTTTCTTCACACTCTCACACATAACCCTTACATAATTCCCACCTAAATACAGGATATCTAATTGCTAAAATACAAGCAAATTTGGCACCGAATAAAGCTAACACATTATTGAATAAATTCAACTTTACAATCTCCCCCTTTGGCTATTCCGTGACAAAATCCTAAACAGACTGTAGACTTAAAATGTGAGTTGGGAACAGTTGCCAAAACTCACTCACACCTAACTCTAGAAACTGTGGAGCTCTTGAACCATACGGACAAGTTTCCTAAAAACAAGAAGATCATTGTAAGCAGAAATCTTAAAATGCATATGGAGTAAGCACAATGCAATCAAGCAATACGAAATATAACAAAAGAGCATAGCTTGACCAAACATGAACAATCACTATAAATAGTGATCACAATGATCATTCACGCACGAAATGAACATCTGGACATGCAAGCTAATAAGCTCAATGCAAAGTATTTTTTGCATGTCCAACACTCAACCGATACAAAAACACTAAAGTAGATGCATCAAGGATACAAGATCCAACATGGGCACAAGAGAAGAGTACTAAAGATAATGCATACATAATCTAAAAGTACTAGAAGCTACAAAGCAAAGGTACATTAAAAAAAAAAACATGGTTTAAATAGATAAAACATTCAAGCATTCATACCACATCATGTCCAAAATTTTTTAATCTGAGTACTAAAGGTATAAAATACTTAAAAACCAAACCAAAGTACTAATATAAGTGCTATGAAATCTCATAATAGAAACTAAAACAACTTAAACCATAAAAGCCATAAAAACTTATAAAATTTCTTCCCCTCAAGGTAAGGCTCCCCCTCAAAAGCTATTCCATCTACTCCCCCATTTTGACCGGAATGGCCAAAGGGCTACAGCTGGTCGGTGAAGCTATCAAACGTGGAAGATGGCTCTTGCATTGTTGATGGTGGTCATCTTCCGTACTGGATATAGGTTGAACACCATGATGTAGGTAAGACATCGCAAATCTAGTGGGAAAGCAGTTGTGTTGAGACATCTCCCTTCTCTAACACCACCAATATGGGATTGAACCATCTCTATGGAGAGCATTCTATCCTTGAAGTGAGTGAAGTCATGTTCTACATCTCCAAGTCCAAGAATCTCATCAATGTCCTCCACTTCAATGGTGAATTTATGGCCTCTTAGCAATAGTCTATAACATTATCTCGTAGGATGGCATTGGCGTAGAACTCCCGAATCAATGGTTCACAAACCCCTAGTAGATCACTAAAAAGCCTGTCCCAACCACTTTCCGCAAAGAAACTCAAGATAAAGTAGTCCCTAAGATCGGCAAGATCCATAAACCGCTCTTGAATGATTGGAGCTTTCATAAAGTGCTGGGTGTATCGCTCAAAATGTTGGGTGGAGTGAAACAGGGACACATCCATGCGTTTCCTTTTGTCAGCATGTTGAGTGGAGGTTTTCCTTGGAGCCATTTGCAAAACAGAGCAGCAAAGACCACAAAATAGAACACAAAGTATGAAAACAAACTTGATTAATAACAAGTTAGTCCCAAAACAAAATTTTTGAATTAAACACCAAACTGAATTTAAAGCATAATTCAAAAACAAATTAACGTGAGAGAACATATAGTATCACTAAAATGATAGAAGCATCGCAATAAGCACTCAAACATGTCAAAGTGTGTGTGTGTGTGTGCATGAAATGAAAAAAAAAAGTGCAAACTAGGGCAAAGTGTAAAAACATATAATCATATGATGTTTCAAAATCAAAGAAACATGATTATCCCTACATCCTTTGTATTCTATGGAATCCAAAGAGGCACATCAAAACATCTAAGAGATGTTGTATCATGAACATGATATGCACAACACAACACAAACATGATACAATGCATGAAAATGAAGCACAAACATGTAGAATAGGCATTATACTAATAAAACCAACAAAACCCATAAGACAATCTCAACAAAACATCAATAAAAACCATATTCAAACATCATATCTTCAAATCTCACCATAAACACAAAATCCAAGAAATCTAGGGCTAGAAACATGAAATATTTTGAGAATAAGAGAAAACCCATACCTTTTCTTAAAGATTGATGGAGGATGGATGAAGAAAATGGAGGTTTTGAGAGTAAAAATGGATGTTTTGGGAGAGGGAGAGGCAGACAAGATGAAGTGTGTGCACGTGATATGAGGGAAAAATGAAAAGTTTTTGAAAACTGTCATGGATTTAACCCTATTTGTGCAAAATACTCGATTTTCGCGACTGGAATGAGTCGCGAGTAAGTCGCCAAGATGAGTCGCCAAAATCCCGTGACAAATTTTTTGAAAAGTAGGTCTAAGTGTTTTTCGTGACTAAGAAGTTCACTCACGAGCAAGTCGCGAAGAGAGTCGTGAATCATTTTGAGTAAACTCGTGACTGGAGCTTCCATTCGTGAACCAGTCATTAAACTGAATCGCGAAAATGCTAAAAACCCAAAAATTTTGAAATTTTTCTAATTCTTTTTCGCAACTAGGGGATTGACTTGCCAGAGAGTCGTGAAAGCTTCTGAGTAAGCTTGCGACTGGGGTCTCGTGACTGGAATGACCTGTGAGAATAAGTCACCAAAATAAAGTTGCACAATTTTTGAAATTTTTCAAAACAAAACACTTTCCAAAAACAATTAAAATACTCAAAACAAATTTTGTGTTTGATCAACATATGATTAAGTAAGTGCAACACATTTAATCAAGTACAATCACACAAATGAATAAGGCATTCATTGAACATAGACATGTGTGATATGTGTGAGTACCAAAAA
Organism: Quercus ilex subsp. ballota; assembly: GCA_032727855.1. Taxonomy (NCBI): domain Eukaryota; kingdom Viridiplantae; phylum Streptophyta; class Magnoliopsida; order Fagales; family Fagaceae; genus Quercus; species Quercus ilex. The sequence continues at coordinate 33,479,550 of CM064909.1, forward strand.
TGAGATAGTCCTCGGTCTAATATGAAGCTTCAATGATCAATTCAATCAAGACATACACAATTAGCTCTAGGAAGAGTGATTAATTTCAATTATAGAAGTATGCATATATGACATTCCACAAAACTTGATTACATAATTTTGAAACTTTTCATTTGGCTTCATACATTTCATAACATTTGATCATTGTGGAACAATATATATCTTTTTTTTTTTTTTTTTGAGATCGATGCCTAAAATTTTTTATATTTCAATTTAATGAATAAGCCTTTGGCTTTTGGACACCATACATTTTCATTATAAGTCGATTTCCCTTTTTTCTAGTCAAATACTAGTATATGCGATAGCTTTTGCAGATAATTATCTCTTTTCGAGATTTAACTTTGATTGAGCTCTTTTAAGCAAAAAAAAAAATAATAATAAATAAATAAATAAAAGGGCGGGAAGATATATAGGCACAAGTTTATGCAAATTTCAAGATCAACAAAACCATTGACTAATCATTCACGACAAGTTTGAAGATTTATTTACAACAGTCACATAGATGTCAAGATTTTTCCCATAATGATATGAGTACATAGAGAACAAGCTACGCTCGTAAATGCACAAAGTCATTTGTATGAAGGTATAAGGCAAAACATGCGTGTGACAAAACACAATAATGCCGATTAAATTTTTTGGATTTTCTACTTTTTATGTGTCTTTGGATTTTTGACACAAAAAAAAGTAAAGATTGATCAAAAAGAAAACATTCAAAGCTATTGAAAACAAACAAAAGTTGTCAAAACATGCTAGAATGATAACTAAGCAAATAACCAAACAAAGTCACAACAAATGCTTATGCATGTGTACCCTTATTCACCTACACGGCACGTGCGTTTAGGTTGATATCCTTAGAGGATTGGGTACTTGAGTTACGATTCTCAAACCTTAGGGTGAAGTTTACCAAACAAGAAGTGATGGTGTCTATCATCTTCATCACATCACCAATATCAGAATCAATTTCTCTCCATTTTGATTGCTTGAGGTTACCCTTGCCATTTCCTTGTCCTCTTGGCCTTTGAGAGCTAACATTCTTTAATGCTCGAAACTTGAGGCAATTAGGTCTAGTGTGTCCTTGGATTCCACAATGGTGGCAAAAGTGTTGAGTTTGTGGTCCTCTTTGTGACTTCAGAAGAGATTTTCCTTTCGCCTTAGGTTTATCCTCGACTAGGTTTGGAGGCTTTGTTAAAACCTGTTAAGCAATAACCTTTGTTTGCTTCTCGAACTTCACTTTCTCAACAATTGGAGTTGCTACCACTGGTTCATTTGCTTTAACAAACTTCATCTCCTTGGACACATTGGCGCTTGAACTACTCTTTCTGGTGAATCCTAAGCCGCTTTTGTCAGAAAAAGGCTTTTGATGTGCAAGCACTTTGTCAAGCTTTTTAGAGGCAACCCGCTCAACTTTAGCAATAGCTTGAATCACTTCAAACTCAAGAAACTTGATCTTCAAATAGGCTTCGATTAATTCTTCATTCAGCATCTCAACTTCGTATTTAGCCTTCTTATACTGCACTAGAAGACTTTTGTAATCTTGCTCTACTCTCTTCATTTTTTTATGGCTACCTTAGCCACTCTTGTATACTCTTCGATCTTCTCAAGAAGAGAATTATAAGTGTCTTGCAATCCCTTTGTTCCTTCATCGACACATTCTTCATCTTCATCATCAGATTCCTCCCCATCTCCCATTGACTCCACTTCGGTGTGCTCATTGAGCTCTTCTACTAGTGCATGCAAATCTTCTGAAGAGTTCACGGGTGCAATGGTCATAAATGTGGACTAGTTTCCTTCTCCATCATAACTTTCTTCCAAATTTGAATTTGAACTATCTGAGTCATTAAGGGTAGTGGCAAATACTTTACCCTTTGCCTTTAAATAAGCGGGGCATTCTTTTTCATATGCCCATGCCCTTTGCACTCAAAGCACGTGACCATTTGAGATGGAGAGGAGTCTTTTGAATCCTTCTTCTTGAAGTATTTCTTGTCCTTCTTAAAATTCGAGAATTTGCCATTCTCAAAAGACTTCCCATCTCTCTTGAACTTTAAGAACTTGCGGAAGTTCTTAGCAAGGTACGCCACTTCCTTTTCAACCTCATCCTCATCCGAGGAGTCTTGAGCTTCCACTTTCTCATTGATTGTCTTTAGAGCAAGAGATTTGCTCTTCCTTTGTGTTGGTAAAGATAGCTTATAGGTTTGAAGAGAACTGATGAGTTCTTGAATTTTAATCTCATTAAGGTCTTTGCTCTCTTCGATGGCAGTGACCTTTGCACAAAAGCTCTCCGGTAATAATCGTAAAATCTTCCTCACAATCTTGGAGTCCTCCGTCTTTTCTCCCAAGATGAATTTCCCAATCAGCACTCCATTTAGCTTCACATAAAATGAGTCGAATTACTCGTCTTCACTCATCTTTAGCTCCTCGAAGCGTATGGTAAGCTTTTGCAACTTGGTGTCCTTCACCTTTTTGGTGCCTTCATAAGTCATCTCCAAGATTTGACACGCCTCCTTGGCAATTGTAACATGAGAGATCCTATAAAATTTGTCGGGAGAAACACCACAGCAAATGGCATTTAAAGCCTTGCTATTATCATTAGCTGTTACAAAGGCTACCTTATCCCATGTGGATTTGGTGGCCTCCGACCTAGTCCATCCTATCTCAATAGCATCCTAAACATTATCATCAAAGGAACATAGAAATGCCCTCATACGGACTTTCAAAAATGCATAATTGCTCTCATCAAAGTATGGAGGAGCATTAAATGATTGAGATCGATCTACCTCAAAAAGGGTCTAGGATCACACTTAGGTACTGAAACCACAGCAAGTGCACGCACTCTGATACCAATTGAATGTTCAATTAGTGTGTAAAACACTAATAAATGTTTAGACCTCCAATTTCAGCAATACCAATAAAAGCTTATATACAAACAATATATGTGCGGAATGATGAATATAAGCTATATCCAAATTGGTAAAACACTCTAAACCATAATTAATCACAAACACTGTAGCAATTTAAAGGTAAAGAGTAAGGGAATAGAGATGCAAACACAAAGATAACACCAGCATGTGTTATCAAAGAGGAAACCGAAAAGCTCGGTGAAAAACCTCTTCATCGCCCTTCAAGCGATCAAATGATCTACTAAAGAATAAAGTTGGGATACATGAATAGCAGAAGACCCTCCAAGCCTAATCTACTCAATGAACCTAAGCCTTCCAAGCTTCTTGCTCCAACAAGATTAAGTCTAACCGTGTCTTCTTTAGCTTTCCAGATCCCATAATAAGCCCATTGCATCAACCAAGTAAATTGGTCATCTCCGAACTGCTTCCCAAGCACCAAAATACCTCCTCACTGATATGGGTATGGTGAGATAAGGATTTGGCAAATGTACCTCTCAATGATATGTCAATGGAGAGGGTGAGAGTAAAGGAATTTGGAAAATCAAATATCAAAGATTGTGGATGAGTCAATCTTGTTTTTCTCTAGGGTTTTTCTCTCAAAATTTTCTCTAAAAGCTCTCTACATTTCGTGGGCATAAGGGTATTTATAGTAATGTATGTGTGGAATGTAAAAAGTCAATTTTTTGCATAACAAGGTATTCTGGTGACTCAGTCTCGCGAGCAGGACAAGTCGCGAGCTAACTGCCTGGCCAGACTGTACATTTTGTCCTGTAGTACTCCAGTTGTCGTGACCTTTTAGTTCCCTACATGATTCACATGTGTGCTACTTTGGCAACTTGTCAGTCGTGAGTCAATCACGAGATCCAGTCGCAAGGCTCCTTTGTATGTACACATCTTGAGTTTTCTTCACACCCTCACACACACACACATACACAACCTTTACATAATTCTCACATAAATACAAGGTATCTAATTGCTAAAATACAAGTAAATTTGGCACGGAATAAAGCCAACACATCATTGAATAAATTCAACCTTACATATATATATATATATATATATAACTAAATATTTTTTGGAAAGTAATAAAAACATTACAAATTTTATTACAATATATATACAAATTGATATGACAATTAATGAGATTGGTAAATGTGAATTAAAAACATAATAAATAAAATTAGAATCATATTTTATTAGTAATATTTTAATTTTAATAGTTATACAATAAAATTTGTAATATTTTTAACATTAATTTTTTTTAGATGTACTACGTCCACAATATTTTTTTAACACTTTTACAATAAATTATAGGTGACTGTAGGGACTCGATTTGGAAGGGCCCTCTAAAATTAGAGGGGAGGCCATCCTATAGGCCCCAAACAATACATTTCTAGAGAGTGGGTTGAAGAAATTGGCCATTGCAGACAAACAGAACCCAACCATGGACTCATCACTATTGAAGGCCGTGCACCCAAATTCCCCTTTAGGGTTGCTCCTTGGCATTTATCCGAGGAGTTTGACCTTTCATCCTCCCCCCCCTTGTTGTTTTGTTGGTCCCTCTTATATAGTCCTCTTCCTCCCGTCTCTCTCTTCCACCTGTTGATCATCCATGCACTTTCCCTCTGACTGTCCGTCCCATCAGCAGCATTATCATTAATCAAGTAATTCACAGTAATCAAGGTTGCCCTGTCCAAGAATCACATCTCCACTAGTGCGGCCAGGGGGTTAGGTGAGCGCATTTAGTGCGGAGGTGACAACCTGTCCTAGGCCCGTTTCCCCATCTGAAGCTAGTCTCGGTCCGCCGAGGACATGGTTATCCTCGGCGGGGTTTCTAAAGTTTGGGCTCCCACGTATCGTCCTCGGACGAACCCTCCTCCTCGGCATGGGCCCTGGGCCGGATGTAAAGTGGGCCGAGGTCACCAGGCCCTCGGGCCCCACAATAGCCCCTTAAAATCCTGCTATCCGTGTCCTCAAACGGGGATGAGGATTTTGATATTCCCGGGCCCTTTACAAGATTCGCTAAACCTCGGTTCACGTCAGCATTGGGGTCTTTTTATCTACCACATGTAAGTTTTTGGTGCTTCGAGACTCAGTGTGCATTTGCATTAAATTTTGGTGGCTCCATGGAGGACCTTCAAGGGATGACGTTACTATATGGACTTCCGAGGAGGTGAGGGGGCCCGGGTAGCCGATGCCCTGGAAAGGTCCCTTGTAGTTTAATCAAAGTCTTTTGTTGGACCACCCTGTTGTGACAGCACGGGGCATTCTTTATTTGTTTTCTTTTTCATTTCATTTTGCTTTTCGCCTTAGCAATGTTGTAACGAAACCACATGCTTTCTATTTGAAGGATATATTCAGTGGTTTGCCTCTAGCTCATTAATTGATGTTTCCTTTTACTTGTTATACTTTAGTGTTTTGCTCACTACCTTGATTCTGTTCTGGGCTTGATCTCATGAGATAATCAGCTGTCTTTTGAATTTGCATCTGAGGACCGTACCACGACTCGGTCCCGTCTAACGCTTTTACTCTTCCGCAAATATCTGATTTTCCATAAGTTTGAGTCCGAAGACCACGTAATACCTTAGTTCGGTCTAGTACCCAGGCATATTTAAGTGGTTAGTTTCCCCATAGGTTTGAGTCCGAGGACCATACAAGACCTTGGTTCTGTCTAACACTTCTGTTCTTCTCTAAGTAACTAGTTTCCCCATAGGTTTGGGTCCAAGGACCATGCAAGACCTTGGTTCTGTCTAGTACCCAGGTATATTTAAGTGGTTAGTTTTCCCATAGGTTTGAGTCCGAGGACCATGCAAGACCTTGGTTCTGTCTAACGCTTCTATTCTTCTCTAAGTAACTAGTTTACCCATAGGTTTGGGTCCGAGGACCATGCAAGAACTTGGTTCTGTCTAGTACCCAGGTATATTTAAGTAGTTAGTTTTCCCATAGGTTTGAGTCCGAGGACCATGCAAGACCCTGGTTCTGTCTAACGCTTTTGTTTTTTCTATAAGTAACTAGTTTCCCCATAGGTTTGAGTCCGAGGACCATGCAAGACCTTGGTTCTGTCTAGTACCCAGGTATATTTAAGTGGTTAGTTTTCCCATAGGTTTGAGTCCGAGGACCATGCAAGACCTTGGTTCTGTCTAGTACCCAGGTATATTTAAGTGGTTAGTTTCCCCATAGGTTTGAGTTCAAGGACCATGCAAGACCCTGGTTCTGTCTAACGCTTCTGTTCTTCTGTAAGTAACTAGTTTCCCTATAGGTTTGAGTCTGAGGACCATGCAAGACCTTGGTTCTGTCTAGTACCCAGGTATATTTAAGTGGTTAGTTTTCCCATAGGTTTGAGTCCGAGGACCATGCAAGACCTTGGTTCTGTCTAACGCTTCTGTTCTTCTGTAAGTAACTAGTTTCCCCATAGGTTTGAGTCCGAGGACCATGTAAGACCTTGGTTCTGTCTAGTACCCAGGTATATTTAAGTGGTTAGTTTCCCCATAGGTTTGAGTCCAAGGACCATGCAAGACCTTGGTTCTGTCTAACGCTTCTGTTCTTCTGTAAGTAACTAGTTTCCCCATAGGTTTGAGTCCGAGGACCATGCAAGACCTTGGTTCTATCTAGTACCCAGGTATATTTAAGTGGTTAGTTTCCCCATAGGTTTAAGTCCGAAAACTATGCAAGACCTTGGTTCTGTCTAACGCTTCTGTTCTTTTGTAAGTAACTAGTTTCCCCATAGGTTTGAGTCCGAGGACCATGCAAGACCTTGGTTTTGTCTAGTACCCAGGTATTGGGTGAAGTAGATTATCCTCATCGTTGGCCACACTAGTTTTGGCGTGATGATGGCCTCGGCCCTGCCTCGTTGGGAGTGGGGCATCGTGTGGACCGAACCATTGACCCTACAGTGCCCCGGGCGAGGCTGGTTTGGGACTCTAACCTCACACGTGGCGGCAACGCCGCCTTCAGTTCAAGTTTCTTCCCTCATCAGTTACAAGGCGCCTCCTGACTGTTTGCGTTCCATGCATGACGTTTCAACACACGAGGCGCGCTCTCATTAACATTCTCTTGGATTGATGCATATCGAAGGATTGATAGGTGCCTTGGAATTTGGTCAGGATTAATGTCACCGATGATCCACTCTTCGAATTCTGCGTAGGTCCACTCCTATCAATCTTCGCCCTCTATTTAAGGCTGTATAGGGGAAATGACTTTCTACGCTTCACGAACCCTCTAATATACCCGGAAACATGTCCTCCCAACTTTCAGAGCCTCGTCAATGACCCTACCAAAATTGCGATAAGAGTTTGGAGAAATGGAACGGCCTTGGACGGGAGTGAGGGTGCATAGGCCCAAAATCCTCCTTCTCCGACGAAGAGCTGCCATAGCCATAGCTCGCGTCAGATCTCCGATGCGGCCAAATTCGTGCGTCATCCTCATGGTGCCATGCACAGCGGCCAAGAGGGAGGTCCCTGAAGTACATAACGCTCCTCTCCGGGGCGCCTCTACGCCGGTTGAAGCGTGTAAGAATATGTCATGTCTGGTGCCCGAGTGTTGCCGTCTCCAACGGCCAACCACTGTGGGGCTAGAAGAGAATCAAGGGAACATCATGGGGAGGGGCTGCCCAGCGCCCTTGCATCTGCTCCTCTCTTCGCGCAAGCGCCACCGCACCGGCTTGGGCGTTGTGGGTAGCCTTGAAACAAGCCTGCCTCAGCCCCCTTTCCTTTAGTTAGCTTTAAAACAGGCCCGTCTGGGCCTTTATTTGTAGAGTTGGCTTTAAAACAAGCTTGTCTGAGCCTTTGTTTGTATGTTGTAGCCCCTTTTCATCTAATAAAATACTTCTATTTTTCTTCTCTTTTCCTTTGAATCTTCTACTTCTCTGCAATGGTGTTGTTTTTTTTTTAAACACGTTCTTATGAATTTTCCGTCAACTGACTTCCTAGGGACGATTGTCCGTTGCGCCTGCTAGTGCACAAATTCTCCCCACAGACGGCGCCAATTGTAGGGACTCGATTTGGAAAGACCCTCTAAAATTAGAGGGGAAGCCATCCTATAGGCCCCAAACAATACATTTCTAGAGAGTGGGTTGAAGAAATTGGCCCTTGTAGACAAACGGAATCCAACTATAGACTCATCACCATTGAAGGCCGTGCACCCAAATTCCCCTTTAGGGTTGCTCCTCGGCATTTATCCGAGGAGCTTGACCTTTCATCCTCCCCCCCCTTGTTGTTCTGTTGGACCCTCTTATATAGTCCTCTTCCTCCCGTCTCTCTCTTCCACCTGTTGATCATCCATGCACTTTCCCTCTGACTGTCCATCCCATCAGCAGCACTATTAGTACTCAAGTAATTCACAGTAATCAAGGTTGTCCTGTCCAAGAGTCACATCTCCACTAGTGCGGCCAGGGGGTTAGGTGAGCGCATTTAGTGCGGAGGTGACAACCTGTCCTGGGCCCGTTTTCCCATCTGAAGCTAGTCTCAGTCCGCCGAGGACAGGGTTATCCTCGGCAGGGTTACTAAAGTTTGGGCTCCCACGCATTGTCCTCGGACGAACCCTCCTCCTCGGCATGGGCCCTGGGCCGGATGTAAAGTGGGCCGAGGTCACCAGGCCCTCGGGCCCCACAATGACTATTTGTTATTGGTTCTTATTTGTTCCTACCACTAAAATGACTTTTTTACCCCATTAATAAAAATCCGTAATAACCTAAAACTCAAAATGTGTTGTGAAAGTGTTATAAAAAAAATTTGCATTTTTATTTTAGTTTTGGTACACGTATCTCAATTTTCAACTACCATCTGCCAAAAAATAATTTTTAATAACTCACTTTTTTTTCACCTCCACTCATTCTCCTTTACTTTTACAATTTATCTTTCTTTATTTTTTTTTTTCTTGATTTTATCTCCTCCACATGTTTACCTCCATACTGAGTCTTATCTCATTTCAAATTTCAAAAAGCAAGTCTTATCTCCTTACCATTGGTCAGTCATTATGTGGGCACCCAAAGCAAAACTCTTTGAGAAACAGTAAAGATATTAAAAAGCAAAGAAAAAGATTATTAGAGGTAGGGATGACCATGGGTAGGGTATGGATCAGATATACCCATACCCTACTGAAAGCTCGAAAATGTGTTGAAAACATAAGAGCTGTTTAGACCCCCAAATTAAAGTTACGACTCGATTGATTTTACATTAACTTAATACTATGTGCGGAAACAAGAGTAAATGAAGCGCAAACAACTGTTACTACTTTAGTGCATAAACATGAACAACCAATAATAAAAGTAAAGCATACGAGTAAGGGAAGAGAGAATGCAAACACAAGATAACACGTCAATGTGTTATTGAAGAGTAAACTGAAGAACTACACAAAAAACCTCTCCGCCGCCCTCCAAGCGGTAATCGATCCACTAGACAATCAATTGGGATACATGAGTTAGCAAGAGACCCTCTAAGCCTAATCTACCCGATGTACCTAAACCCTCCAAGCTCCTACTCCAACAAGGTTTCTCGAAATCATGTCTTGTTTAGCTTTCCAGATCCCACAATACGCCCAATTGCATCCACCAAGCCTTATCGGCTTCTTTTGGCAAATCCCCAAAGCTTCCAAGCTCCAAAACACTCACAAAACTTTGAATAGGTGTGGGTTGTGTTTGGGTACAAATCTCCTCTCAAGGTATGACAATGGGAGAGGGATAGAGAAGAGGCTACAATGATTTCTCACTAATGATGAGTAGCTCTCTCTCAAAAAGATGGGTGTGTGTGTTGTAGAAAACCTATCTAGGGCTTTTCTCTCTGAATGGCCTCTCATACATTTGTGGGTAATGAGGGTATATATAGTATGAGTGAATAGTAAGAAAGTCACACTCAAAAAAATCTCCAGGCAGAATGTTTCGCGACTATCTCGCGGGAAGGCCTTACCCACGAGACACTCGTGAAAACGACAGCTTGGCACGACTCTTCAGCTTCCAGTCATGTGCTCCTCACATGGCTCTTTCGCGAGTTAGCTTCTTGCGAGCTTCTTGCAAAATCCACTGATTCTTCACCAACTCGATACTAAACTCAATACAATAAAATCCCATAAAACACAAGGAACAAAATTAAATCAAATACAACACTTTTTGTTATGGAATAAAACTAACAAAAAAAAAACATAGTTGTAAATTATAACTTTGCAATCTCCCCTTTGGCTATTTCGTGACAAAACACCCTATAACAAACTCTAGACTTAAACGTAAGTTTGGGAACAATGACAAAACTCACTCATACTTAAATCTAAAATCTGTGATGCACTTGGAACAAGATACTTATAACCTGAAACACTTACACAAAACGCATTAGACCCTCAAGATAAATCAAGTGATAAAAGGACAAGTATAATGTAACAAGTAAATATACGATCAAGTAAACATGTTGTAAAACATATGAGCAACTTGATCAAACACAAAACAATCATATGGAAATGACTACAATGATCACATAGCAAAGCAAATGATTATCCGAACATGCAACTAATAAAGCACAATAGCATAAGGATAAAAGCATGTCTAACACATAAGCATGATGCGATAAGAGCAATAAAGCATATCAAAGCACCATAAAGCAACGAGAAAACAAGCATAAAGTAAAACAAGGTTTTCTAAAAAAAATTTCTTCTCCCCCTTGGTATATGCATCTCCCCTATGGCTTTCTCCCCCTACAAATGTGCATAAGGTAGAATTTCTCCCCCTAAGAGTGTGCACATGAGTCATATAGAAATGACAATACACTCCCCCTTTTTGTCACGAATAGACAAATTAATCAAGAGAAAGGAGGGAAAGAAAAGAAGATATGAACAAGGGTAAAAGATGATGCATGAGGGTGCAAGATGTATGAGAAAATGAAGCTCAAATGCAAAATAAAACATCTTTAAAAAATGCTACAAAGCATAAAAAACATGACATGCTAAGGATGATGAAACATGATATACACCTAGGCATGACAAAGACACAAGAACATGTTATATGTGCTAAAAGGTCTAAAAAGACTTAACTAGCATTAGTGAATGTAAGAACATGTCAAGTGTTAGAGTGTGTGCAGCAAAAGTGCATCTAGTGTGCATGTGAGATGCATGATCAATGCATGAATAAGCACTCACGGGGGAAAGTGTATAAAACACACCACCAATGATTCAAACATGATAAACATGAATAATTATGGTGATCCCCAAAGTTTGGTACTCATCGGAGTCCAAAACAACGAAAAAATGTCATTTGGGCATTTTATCAAACACTTAAAGTGCACACACTACACATGTATGATAAACAATGCAAGAACATATGAAAATCTTGCCTAAATACATGTTATTTTTGCCACAAGGGGCCAACATCCAAAGCAAATCATCATTTTAAACAAAGCCCAATAAAAAAGATTGACAAAAATTAAGTTTTCCAATTCTCATTTGAGAAAATCCCAACTATGAACATAAAACTCTCAAAATATAATCTAAGGATCAAAATCAATGAAAAAGAGTTAAAGATTACCTTAGAGATGTTTATGGAATGTAAAAAACTTGAAATTAGTTAGGTTGTGATGTTAAAGCATTAAAATAGGGGTTTGGGAGAAGATGGGAGAAGTTTAAAACAAAAGACCCACAAAATATCCTTTAAAAAGCTGATCTGGGAATTTTCGAGGGAAGCTTACTCGCGAAGTTACTCACAAAATTTTTTGCGGGTAAGTCTTACTCGCGAGACGGTCACGAGACAGTCGTGAAAGTCTCTGTCCAAAGCTAAAAAAACTTTAAAATTGGACCATTTAACTCCCAATTGAGCCTATACATGAAATAAGTCATAAAAACACCCAAAAAACATGTTTTTCACACAAAAACACTTTAAAAATTTTGAAAAACATAGGTGATACAAATCACTTTCAAAAGCAAAGAAAAAGAACAAAAATCTTTTTGGTTTGATCCACATATGGTTGAGCACACACACATCACATTTGAGCATGTACAAACACACAAATGAAATAGGCATTCATTGAACATAAAACTTGTGTGTTGTGTGTGTGGATCAAGTGTAGAATAGTCCTTAGTCTAGAGTGAAGCTTCAATGATCAATTCAATCAAGTCATACACAACTAGCACTAAATCAAGTGGTCTATCTCAATTATAGAAATGAACATATATAACCTCCCACAAGAAAATGCTTACAAAACTTAGAAATTTTTCATTTGGTTTCTTTACAAATCATAACATTTGATCCTTTTTGGATAATACATCTCTTTTTGAGATCGGTGCTTGAAATTTTTTATATTTCAACATTGAGAATTAGCCTTTGGCTTTTTTAGCACTATACATTTCAATACAAAAAGTCGCTTTCCCTTTTTTCTAGTCAAATACTAGTATGTGTAACAGGCTTTTGCAGCTCAATATCTCTTTTCATTTGGAGATTTACATTTGGTGAGCTCTTTTGCAAAAACAAAAAAATAAAGTGGAAAGAGATATAGGTACATGTCTATGCAAGTATCAAGACCATCAAGACTATTGACCAATCATTCATGACAAGCTTAAAGATCTATTTACAACAATCACACATAGATTTCAAGATTTCTCCCACAAAGATAAATGTGCATACATAACAAGCTAAGCTCGTAAATGCACTACGCCATTAGTACGAAGGTACTGGGCCAAACTCACATGTGATATGTGTTCAAACATATACGATAAAACTTTTTGAATTTTTTACTTTTTATGTGGTTTTGGGTTTTTTGCACACACAAAACAAAGACACAAAAGTAAGATAAAAAAACAAAAACAAAACAATGCATATAAAGAGATACATGATGCACAAATACATGGCAATGAAGCATCTAATGCATGAACGGTCCTACAAAGATCGAAAGAATTAGATCAAGGACCAAAAGAGCAAAATGTCAACCATAGGAACCTTTCCTCATCCAAATGGAATGATTGTTTGGAATGAATATCTCATGAGAAGTGAGACGAGGGTTGGAAGAATGAGAACCGAAGATGCACATAGACAAGGAGGTAAGAACATCAAAAAACTTTCTTCAACAACTTACCATTTTCCTCCAAATCCGGTTTAGCTTGCAAAGCACAACTTCCAAGAAGCTCAAGTTTTTCTTTTCTTTTTATTCTTTTAAGAGTTTGAAACTTAGAGCAACAAGGTCTATGATGACCAAAGGCATCACAATGGTGACAAACAATGTGTTTAGGTCCATTAGGCTTTTTGGGAATAGATCTAGCAACATGGTTTTGTTCTTTCTTCAACTTATGACGTTGCGATCTTATATGACCAATCACACCAAAATGGTGACAAGTTGGAACAAATTTAGATCCATCCAAAGTCTTAGATTGTGACCTAAACAGAGGCTTAGGCTTAAGAGCATTTCTCTCCATTTTTTGGTTTCTTTTGTATGGAAGAATGTACATCGATTTGTCTTTAGAGGTAGAACTCACATTAGGCACAAAATTGGGCACCACAACATGATTGCAACATATATTATCTTCCTTTTTAGCAACAGGTTTAGCAATCAAACACTTGGCATGCATCTTAAGAAATTCATTTTCATATTTTAGCTCATCAACAAGTTTGTTAGACAAAACAAGTTTAGCATCCAAGTCCATATTTAAACATTCAAACTCTTTCATTTTTTCAAGAGAATTTTCAGCAAGCTTCTTATATTTTTCAACCAATTTATTGGATTCATTGAGCTTAGCAATCAAATCATCATTTTCACAAATGAACTTGCTCAAATTCTTTCGAAACTTCTTAGCTTCTTTCTTCAAGAGTTTGTCAACAATACCCATAGATTCAAGTAACATGTCATCACAATCATGAGGATAAACACTCATAGATGCATTTTCACAAACACATGGCATGTTACAATCAACAACATCCATAGAAGCATACAAAGCATTATCCGTGGCAAATCACACAAGGGGTCAAGGATCACACTTAGGTAATGAAACCAAAACAAGTGTACCTGCTCTGATACCAATTGAAAGCTCGAAAATGTGTTGAAAACACAAGAGCTGTTTAGACCCCCAAATTAAAGTTACAGCTCGATTGATTTTACACTAACTTAATACTAAGTGCCGAAAAAAGAGTAAAGAAGCGCAAACAACCGATACTACTCTAGTGCATAAACATGAACAACCAACAATAAAAGTAAAGCACAAAAGTAAGGGAAGAGAAAATGCAAACACAAGATAACACGCCGATGTGTTATCGAAGAGGAAACCAAAAAACTCGGTGAAAAACCTCTCCATCGCCCTCCAAGCGGTAATCGATCCGTTAGACAATCAGTTGGGATACATGGGTTAGCAAGAGACCCTCCAAGTCTAATCTACTCGATGTACCTAAGCCCTCCAAGCTCCTACTCCAACAAGGCTTCTCGGAACCGTGTCTTGTCTAACTTTCTGGATCTCGCAATACGCCTGACTGCATCCACCAAGCCTCACCGACTTCTTTTGGAAAATCTCCAAAGCTTCCCAAGCTCCAAAACACTCTCAACACTCTGAATAGGTATGGGTTGTGTTTGAGTACAAATCTCCTCTCAAGGTATGACAATGGGAGAGGGATAAAGAAGAGGCTACAATGATTTCTCACTAACGATGAGTAGCTCTCTCTCAAAAAGATAGGTGTGTGTGTTATAGAAAACCTATCTAGGGTTTTTCTCTCTGAATGACCTCTCATACATTTGTGGGTAATGAGGGTATATATAGTATGGGTGAAGGATAAGAAAGTCACACTCAAAAAAACCTCCAGACAGAATGTTTCGCAACTATCTCGCAGGAAGACCTTACCCGCGAGACATTCGCAAATACGACAGCCTGGCATGACTCTTCACACAGAGAGCGAGAGACCGTGGAGAAGGTTGTAAATGCGATCAGAGATTTGGAGGAAGGTAGGGGCAGAAACGACGGCGTCGGGAATGATACCATTGCAACGTGGAGACATAGTGGAAATGAGAAAGATATCAGCTGGTCTGACCAAGGTGGAGTAGCGTGATTTCGTTCTTCTTGATGATCCTTCTTCGACATTGTTGCTAGAGCCGGCGAATCTTTCCAATAACGAGAAGAATCCTTTTCGTCAAAAAAAGGGCGTTTTCATTCCTCTGCAATCACATCCGACGGAATCACCATCTTCACCGCCTTCGATGAAGAAGATAACGGCTTCTTTTCCATGAACTTCTTCACCATTGTGGCTAAGTTGGGATTTGAAGGCTTGGATTTAGTGTGGGGAAGACAAATGGGATGGCTTGGAAGACTTGACATTTGACAACGAGTGCTTTTGTCTTTTGAGGACATAGTAGGTTTTTTTTTTTTTTTAATACGGGCCAGGTTTGGATAATATCCATACCCTACCCGGTTAAGCTCTACCCATGAAAAATCAGGTATTACCTGGAACATTTAGATCAGGTAGGGTTGGATATCTATTATCCAATGGATATGGCCATCCCTAATTAGAGGAACACAAACATAGAGACCACGTAGAAAAGTGGAAAGCTAAGCAGAAAAGAGACCAAGATACAAGAGAGATGCATCAGATCGTGAAATTTGTTGAGAAATTATCTTAGGTGAGTGAAAAATTACAAAGAAATTTGTGTTTTTGTTTCGGGCCGGTTCCATTTTCTGTCCAAAATACGGTATTTCTTCCGGTATAGCTGAAATGCTCCTGATATTGCCGATATTTATACTGGTATGAAATGAGGACAAATTTTTACTAGTTCTTATTTGAGTTCACTAGTAACATCATTTTTTTTTTACTTACTAATAACTATTCAATTTGTGAAAAAATTTATAAATTTGTTGATGGCTTTACCATTTTCCGTTGGTCAAAACTTCATATAAATTAAAAAATGTTAGAAGGCCATAAATTTCTCCTTTGTAATTTTCCAATTGCAACATATAAATGGCAAGGTTTTCCCCTCCTTCCATGGCAATAATAAATTTGGAGAAAGTCAATGGATACAAAACATTTGACACATGTTGATGTGGTAGTTAGTGGGGTTAGTAGTGTACGCAAATAAGAACTATTAAAAACATGCCAAATGGACTGGCATGAAAAATGTGTTTAGATTTTTTTTTTTGGTATATAGCATTACTCACAAGTCACAAATTTGGGCAGATTTATAAGGAGCAAAGCTCCCAATTTCAATTCCTAACAGTAAAAGGAAATAGCAAATAAAGAGCCAAGGCCAGAAATATTGAAACTACAGTAATTTTTATTGGCATCCTTCCTTTATCGCTTCTCAAGACCATGGCTTCATAAATTGGTGCAGAGTTCACAACAACAAATCCTGCTATGAACATTTGCACAAACATCTCCTCCAATTTTCTGCCCATGAAAGCCTCTGTGAGCCCTCGAACTAATGCGGCTAGGTTGATTATCGCTGACATTGTTAGTGAGACAAGCATAGGTGATGGTACACCAAAATCAAAAACCCCTTGTTCATATTTTTTGCTCTGTTCATCATCGACTACTTTGTTAGTCACGTTGAAACTTGTTGTGGAAATGCCTAAACACTTGAGAAAGTACTCAAGGGATCCGAACAAGAAGCATGAGAGTCCTCTTATCATCCACATTCTTTGATCATTCCACCACCTTTGAATCGTTCCTCCCTCTAAGATAAACTCAAGAAGATGTTGCCCATAAGCTCCAAGGAAAACAAACAGGTACAAGAAAAACCATGGTTCTGATACCTGCATCTCATGTTCCAAATTTATTAATCATAAAATCAATTCATTAATGTGAGTTTCTAAATCTATTATTTTACATGTATGATGCAACGAAAAAAATTTATCACTTAAGCTAGCTAAAATCCACATTATAATTGTCAATATGTCAAATATTTTGGGAATGGATGCATATGAATAAAGGTGAACAAAAAGAGAGAGGCCTATTTTTTTGCCTGTTTGATGCAACTTATTTTTCAGTTTTATAAAAATAGATTGTTTGGAAAAAAAAAAAAAAATCAGAGAAAATAAATTTTTAAAAAGCTATACTTAAAAGAAAATTACGGTTTTACACTCCTAAAGTTGCAAAAGTTATGTGAAGCCTAACCATTAAACAATAATTTATCATAACAATTTGTAACATGCTTATGTATACCTTTGGGGATTATATAAAAGAAAAATACCTTTGGGAAAATACTGACTCCATTAAGGAGAGCAAGCTGGGGGATGAAGGCATATATGGTGATTGGAATTGACCAACTAGGCCAAAAAGAATAATGTGCATAGGCAAGGCCCATAAGAAGGCCTATGGTCCTGGTGCCGAATGTTATAGGGTTATACTTCGAGAAAACCACCTCAATTAGGCCAACGGTCCATCGTTTGCATTGAACCAAAACTTCCACAAGGCCAATTGGTACGTCTCCCAAAAAGGCTGGCCTCTTAGGGTTGCAAAATATGGCCTTCCATCCCTCACCTTTTAGCCGATAGCCCGTAAAGAAGTCCTCGACCAATGAACCATATTTGAACCCAATCTATGCATTTCACATTGATTAATTCGGTTACTCATTATATATGTTAATTGGAAAACCCATTTGATTAAGTAAAAAGCTTTGATTAAAAGAATGAAAAGAAAAGAGAACAATATAATTAATAAGCTTACCTCTTTTATTATTATTTTTCTCTTAAAATTAATAAGCTTACCTTATAGCCCCATCTTGTGCTATTCTCAAAATTGCACCCTGCTACCTTGTGTGCCAGTTCAAAATTTGGTTGGGACTGGATGTGCTTGGCCACAACATGATGCGGGTTTAATTCAGGAATTTCTGGTGAAATCATATTTGATGGACCTCCAAAGAAGGCACGTCGACAGAAAAAACATCCACTTCCTTCATAATCAGGACCGGATAATCCATCCATCCCCAATGGATTAACTATATACATGTATTTATGCTCACAAGCATAAATATCGTTTTCATTGAGTCCATGAAATTTTTGAGGGAATTGAATGTATCCTAGTGTAGACCGAATTCTAGGATCTATTAAGTAACACAACGCACGGATAGGTGTTTGTGGATCATTAGAGTACATGTCACAATCTAAAGTTAAAATCACGGGTGCATTGGTCATTACAGCTGATACTCGAAGCTTCAATACAAAGAAAAAAAAATTCATGAACAAAAAGTGTAAATTAAAAATTGCAAGAATTGTAGCACGGTACAATTTGGCCAATACATAATCTAGGAAAGCTCACCAAGGCATTAAGGGCACCTGCCTTAAAATGGTGGGGTGAAGTCCTACTCTTTTCTCTAGAGACATAGATGAGGCTTGGCATCAGATGGCCTGAGATGTCTTTATCTTTGCTATTGTCTAACAAGACCTGCTCATACTCCAACTTTTCATATTAAATGCCAGCTGAGATTTATTGTAAATACCAAACAATAGATGTGAATTGCTTTTTTAACTCTGGGAATAAACTTAGATATATCCCTAAAAAATAATTGTGACTACTTTTTGGCTGCTTAGAAAGAAGTACTTTGCCTTTGTCCCCATTCCTTGTGTGTGTTGTCTATTTACTTTTCTTCTCAAAAAAAAGAAAAACGTGGGTAGTCCCACATCGCCTAAGAGTGAGTTCAAATTCGGGTATAAAGCCTTCTTACACCTTACAAGAGTTACTGGCTTTTGTAAGGGGTAAGTTGTGTAATATTATGCCTTTGTTCCCATTCCCTGTGTGTGTGTTGTCTGTTTACTTTCCTTCTCAAAAAAAAAAAAAAAGAAATAAGTACTTTGCAATGAAAATTTAAAATTTTTTTAACTCAAAATTAATCCCCCAGGTCTACTGTAAGTCATTAAGTAACAAATAACCTGAATGATAGCGGGATGATCTTGGCGAGTAAACCCATTTGCCCATTTGGTGAAAGCCGTGAGTTCCTCTTCTCCAGTAATATAATCATCAACAACTTTTCCCCTTTCAAGAACATCATCTACCTTGATTTTCATGCTTTCATACATTTCCTATATAACATGGTCAAGAACAAGTGGTTAGGCAAATAGTCATTAGGGGTCATTGGTATAGATTGTATAGTCTTCTATATATCATGAAAATAGCAATAAGAATTTTTCCTTTCTTCAACAATAAATCTAGAGATGCACGAATTATAAATTTTTTTTTACAACGATGTGGACTAGCTTAATTGGTGTACAATAAAAATTGTCAATATTATGGTCTTCACATGTGAGCTTAACTTTCACTTATAAGTGAATAAGCGAAAGTTAGCGTGTATTTGACATATATTAGCTTAAAAAATCAGTTTTTTTTTATTATTTAGCTTATTTTTGCTATTATTAATAGGTCTCATTGCATTTTTTTGGTACTATTCATGATTCCATTGTACTATTTTAGTTATCTTTTAGCTTTATTTACAATACTTTCAGTAAAAAGTTTTCAATTTTAGCTAAATAAGCTATTCCCGAATAAACAATTAAGCTCAAATCAAATGCAAGAGCCACATTATTCAGCAAAAAAAAAAAAAAAAAAAACCTCTCACTTATAAGTGAGATTCAACACAGTTTTTAACTTTTCCAATGAGAAGTAAAGTAGTGTTCAAACTTTACCTACTGTCTTATGATAAATTATTACTTGTCATAAATATTTAAACAATTAGAAAATTATAGATTTAATAATTTAATCATTATTCTATCATGTTGTCCATACCTTGATCTTCTCAGCCTCAGAGCACCAAGGTTGATTTGATGCAAAATAAGCATCTGGGCTCCTGTCTACTATATTATTCTTCCTACAAAATGGTAACCAGTGGCTTGCAAATTTAGCAGCTTCCATAAAAGCAAAGAGAGTGATCTGAGAGCCCCCATCATCTGAAATATACACCGAGACCTTCTCTGCTGGATAGTCATAGGCCATAACAGATAAGGCAGTGTTCACCACGCTAATTGGTGGCTCCTTGTACGGATCTGCAGTGCATATGAACACGTCCAGTGCTGGAAAATCAGATTCATTCACAACCTGTTTGAGTTGTTCAGGGAATTCACTTCGGTAAACTGGAGTCATTCGAAAACTCTGCTGGGTAACCCACATGAAGGCAAGGAAAATATCAGAGATGAACAAGGAGAGGGAGATAAAGAAGAAGGCCAAACTGGTTGAGTGGATGAGTTTGAGTGCATGGTGATAGAGCAAAGCTAAGATTGCACATGAATAAATTGCTGCAAATACTCGGTTCAAGGCAGTGCGACGTGCTTGTCTAAGTGTGTGGAAGGTAGGGGTAGAGGCGGTGGAAGAACTGGTTGTGCAGTCTCTTGGGCCCTCCATGCTTCTTGTGGTGTAGTAGAAAAGGAAAAGTACGTGATAAATTGGGTTCAATTTATAAGCCAATTTGGGAGGACACGTGCAAGTGTTATTGCCTTATTGGTCCACATTACATGCGAGGAGACTTGAGTCGAAATATATATATAGAACTGGACTCTATTATTGATTGTTGTTTTAAATGTAATTAGGATGATGTTTATGCGGATGAATATGACATGCCCCTTAAAATTTGTAGGGTTTGGTTTGCTTCCAAAACAGGTTAATTTAAAAATATTATCCATTATATGAACAAAAGTAGTAGACGAAAGCCTTAACTACAATTGAATTAAGATAATGTATAAATTGAATGCAACCTGTCACGTGTAGTTCAAGGTAACTGTAGGATACATATCTACACCTGTATTTTAAATAATTACCATATTATATTATTTATTGGGTTATAATGTTATATATAGTGTCATTGGTGCAATATCCATATTTATATATATTATAAAACAGAAGCATTTTCTTGTCACGTGACACAATTTTAGACTTTTTTTCTCTCTTTTTCTCTCTTTCTGAATTAACATTTTTCATTTTTCAACTTTGTAGGTCCCGACCCCACTCAACACGTTTTCCATTTTCAACAAGTTGCAGCACCTTTGTCTCTCGACTTTTCTCTCATTCTCTACTAAGAGTATTCACTCCGGTCTATTCAAATTTTTAGTTAAACCAATCCTAAGAAAAAAAAATTTAAAAAAAAACTCAACATTTTCCAGTTTAGCTTTTTTTTTAAGGATAAAATTTAACAACAAACTTGATTTTAACGTAAGGCTACCCTACTCATTACCTGTTTTATGTGAACTTTGACATGAAATTTACCAGTGTATATACCAAGAAAACAATTAATCATCAATAAACGAGATAAAAGAACTAGTCAACGCTAGTTGGTAGATGGTAGTTATCATGACCTAAGAGAAACAAGGACTACCACTGGAAGACAAAGACGAAAAAACAATTAACCAGCAGTCAACCACGTGGCTGACTCAATATATATATTTTTTTAAATTTTAATTTTTAAGGAGGATAGAAAATTGAGAGAAGATAGAAAAGTGAGAAAATAGAAGAGATTTAGTTTTCTCTCATTTGTATTTTAGTTGAGAGGATGAAAAAGTGGAGAGATGAAAAACTTATTTGTTTGGTTGAAAAGAAAAATGAGAAGATGGAAAATGAAGTTGGTATAAATTTACAATTATGTCCCCCATTAAATAAAGAGTATTACTAAGGTATGCCCTTAGAACATAAGTTAGTAAACCATTTTAAGAATTTTTTTATGGGAAAACGAAAAAGTGATTAACTGTTTTGATAGTTTTTTTAATTTCTTATAAAAAGTTTCCTAAAATGAATGATTAAGAGCATCCATATTGGTGGAACCATAATTTTAGCTATTTAGCTCCACCAAAAGCTACTTTATCTATTTTACCTTTTCACTTAACAAAATACCCAACACCAGTGGTTTTATTTTAGTTTTCAACACAATAAAATAACATAAACAACACAATAAAATATTATATTTACTACAAAAAACAATTCTTCTTTTTTTTTTTCTATTCTTCTCTATCTTCAAGCACTCACAGCACCACCACCACCACCAGTGTGAATCTCTTATGGGAAGAAGAACCAAAAAGCCAGCAACACCATCCTAAATTAGCCATAACACAAACACAAACACAAACCCAGCAACCCCAAATCAGCCAAACACAGACCCACCACACCTATGACAGAGAAAATATGATAGCAGAGAGAGGGGTAGACCGAAGTCATAGTCGGAGCCAAACTTAATGCGAAGGTAAAGGTAGTTGGAGATAGAGGATTTTCCAAGATGGGTTAGTAAGGTAGATCGGGTCGGCGATGGCGCATGGGTTGGCGATGATGAATTGGGAGGAGGATGATGAATCGGTGAGGATGATGGATGACCGAAGTTGGGCTTCGAAGATGGGTGAGGAGGATAATGAAATAGGTCGGCGATGGTGCATGAGCTTCAGTGGCGGCGGTGAGGAGTATGATGAATTGGCCAAGGTGAGAGTTTGATAAGGAGGATGAGAGAGAGGTAGGCACACATTAGAGCATTAGAGGCTTATTGCAACAAAAAATTTCGTTACAATAGAGTTTTTTTTTATATATTGTAATGATACCCCAAAAGCAACATGAAATTACTAAGTGCCAATATATATATATATATATATATATAATTTATTGCAACAAAAATTATTGTTGTGGTAACTTATTGCAACAAAAATTACTGTTGCGTTGGCTTATAGCAACAAAGAGATTTGTTGCAATAAGTTCAAAATCTACTTTATTGCAATAAAAATTACTGTTAAGGTAACCTATCGCAACAAAAAATTTGTTGCAATAAATTATATAAACAATATATTTCGTTGGAATAAAGTATTTTTAATAATAATAAAAATAATTTATTGCAACAAAACTCTATTACAATGAAATTTTTGTTGCAATAGTCTACTGCCCCAAATTTTATCGTAGACAATGAATTTTTTTCATTGCAATAGAGGTTTATTGCAACAAAAAAATTCATTGCAATAGAGTTTTTTTTCTTGTAGTGATAATCGATAGAACATCAAACTACTAGATACATCTGGAAATAATCAGTAAAACCATCTTATTTATTGCATTAAAAAAAAAACACATTAATTGCATGTCTCAACTCAAGTTATAACCACACAAATTATTTATCACCTATACACAAACTATCTTAAATTCTTAGATCAGTAATTCATACAATATTATATCTTTCGTTTACAGGTCATGACTATCATTGCAATAATGCGCATAAGAACCGCATGACTTCCATATTGAAAACTAAAGCATAGGAGAGAGGGACAGGCAGACACAATGATAGCCTCACCAACTCTGTGTCCACCAAGTGTCATATAAAAATCATCATTTTGAAAAGAATGATCTTCATGAACCCCATTTGGTTTCTGACTAACCTTCAAACTATGATTCTTATACCTAATTGACATTTGTAACGACTGTCTTGGAGTTAATAAGGATAAAATTCTTACTGCAACAAGTTTATCAACAACCTAAAAGAAAATGTTATCAATATTCATACTCATCTCAAAATAATAAACATTCCAATTCTTATCATAAACAAAGCAAAGTAACTTAAAAAAAAAAAAAAAAAAACAAAAAAACAAAGCAAGTCATATTACATTCAAATGTCGACCAATTGACAATTGAGGCAATGGAGGGAGTGTTCCAAATGGGTTTGCAGCTGCCTGAATGTTAGTAGCTGATGACGGACCAGAAATGAAGAGCGATGGTGGAGATGAATTTGACGTGCTAAAAGAAAATTTTTCCAAAAATTTTCGTTGCAATAAAGGTTTATTGCAACAAAAAATTTCATTGCAATAGAGGTTTTTTTTTTTTTTTTGGTAATGATACCCCAAAAGCGGGCATTAAACTACTAAGTACCAATATATATATATATATATATATATATATATATATATATATATATATTTATTGCAACAAAAATTATTGTTGTGGTAACTTATTGCAACAAAAATTACTGTTGTGTTGACCTATAGCAACAAAGAGATTTGTTGCAATAAGTACAAAATCTACTTTATTGCAACAAAAATTACTGTTAAGGTAACTTATCACAACAAATAATTTGTTGCAATAAATTATATAAACAATATATTTCCTTGGAATAAAGTATTTTTAATAATAATAAAAATAATTTATTGCAACAAAACTCTATTGCAATGAAATTTTTGTTGCAATAGTCTATTGCCCCAAATTTTATTGTAGACAATGAAATTTTTTCATTGCAATAGAGGTATATTGCAACAAAAAAATTCATTGCAACAGAGTTTTTTTCTTGTAAGGATAACATACTCTCGAAGTAGCTAATAATTTTCTGTCTTTCACTCTAAGTTATTATCGCCGGCAAAAAGCACCATAGGAAATTTTAAATTTTGACACATTTTCAAAAATGTACCTATATCTCCCAATTGATAGTTCTCCTACCCTTGCACCAACTGTAATGAGGGCACAACTAATAACAAAAGTATCACATTGCCACTAGCTTGTGCATCACCATCTACTTCTGTTGTTGGAGTGCATAAAACTCATAAGGAGATAGTAAAATAACCTAAATGCATGATCTAACAAGAGTAGTTACAGAAATAATGAAGATGGTCACCAAATATCTCACCCATGGGAGTCGGCGGGGAGGAAGAACTGTCAGAAGTAGAGGAACAAAGTATAGGAGTGCTTGAGGCACCAAAGGCAGGAGTTCCCGCAGCACACTACAAAAAAAGCTGCCTATAGCAGCATTTTTTTTAGTGGCTTTTACAAAAAATGCCACTATATGGTACCTATAGTGGCGTTTTCTAAAAACGCTACTATAGGCATATCTATAATCAGATTTAGAGAGTTTTATAGTGACGTTTTAAAACATTGGGCCTATAGCTATAGTAGTGTTTTAAAAATGCCACTATTGGTCCTTTTTAAAATTTTTATAACGGAATATTTTAAGAATATGCAACTATTTTAAAAAATTCGGTTGGGAATTTTTTTTTTTTTTTTAAAAGAAGCTATAGTGGCGTTCATAAAATGCCACTATAGGCCATTGTAAGACAAGGGCCTATAGACAAACACCTAGGGCACACGTAAGACCAAAACCTATAGTGGAGTTCTATGAAACGCTGCTATAGGTCCTTTTTATTTTTATTTTTTTTGGTTAACTTTTTTTAAAGGACCTATAGTGGCATTTATAAAACGCTACTAAAGGTTCCTTAATTTTTTTTTTTTTTTTTTTGATTGGGCTATAGCAGCGTTTTACAAACACCATTAAACCTATAGTGGCGTTTCACAAACGCCACTATAGGTCCTGAAAGAAAATGTTATCAATATTCATACTCATCTCAAAATAATAAACATTCCAATTCTTATCATAAACAAAGCAAAGTAACTTATCAAAAAAAAAGAACAAAGCAAGTCATATTACATTCAAATGTCGACCAATTGACAATTGAGGCAATGGAGGGAGTGTTCCAAATGGGTTTGCTGTTGCCTGATTTTTAGTAGCTGATGATGGACCAGAAATGAAGAGTGATGGTGGAGATGAAGCTGATGTGCTAAAAGAAAATTTTTCCAAAAATTTTGTAATAGAGGTTTATTGCAACAAAAAATTTCATTGCAATATAGTTTTTTTTTTTTTTTTTTTTTGTAATGATACCCCAAAAGCAGGAATTAAACTACTAAGTGCCAATATATATATATATATATATATATATATATATATATATATATATATAATTTATTGCAACAAAAATTACTGTTGTGGTGACCTATAGCAACAAAGAGATTTATTGCAATAAGTACAAAATCTACTTTATTGCAACAAAAATTTCTTTTAAGGTAACTTATCGCAACAAATAATTTGTTGCAATAAATTATATAAACAATATATTTCCTTGGAATAAAGTATTTTTAATAATAATAAAAATAATTTATTGCAACAAAACTCTATTACAATGAAATTTTTGTTGTAATCGTCTATTGCCCTAAATTTTATTGTAGACAATGAAAATTTTTCATTGCAATAGAGGTTTATTGCAACAAAAAAATTCATTGCAATAGAGTTTTTTTCTTGTAAGGATAACATACTCTCGAAGTAGCTAATAATTTTCTGTCTTTCACTCAAAGTTATTATCGCCGGCAGAAAGCACCATAGGAAATTTTAAATTTTGACACATTTTCAAAGATGTACCTATATCTCCCAATCTCCCAATTGATAGTTCTCCTACCCTTGCACCAACTGTAATGAGGGCACGACTAATAACAAAAGTATCACATTGCCACTAGCTTGTGCATCACCATCTACTTCTGTTGTTGGAGTGCATAAAACTCATAAGGAGATAGTAAAATAACCTAAATGCATGATCTAACAAGAGTAGTTACAGAAATAATGAAGATGGTCACCAAATATCTCACCCATGGGAGTCGGCGGGGAGGAAGAACTGTCAGAAGTAGAGGAACAAAGTATAGGAGTGCTTGAGGCACCAAAGGCAGGAGTGCCCGTAGAACACTACAAAAAAAGCTACCTATAGCAGCATTTTTTTTAGGGCTTTTGCAAAAAATGCCACTATAGGTACCCTATAGTGGCGTTTTCTAAAAACGCTACTATAGGCATATCTATAGTCAAATTTAGAGAGTTCTATAGTGACGTTTTAAAACATTGGGCCTATAGCTATAGCAGTGTTTTAAAAATGCCACTATTGGTCCTTTTTAAAATTTTTATAACTGAATGTTTTAAGAATATGCAACTATTTTTAAAAATTCGGTTGGGAATTTTTTTTTTTTTTTTTTAAAAGAAGCTATAGTGGCGTTCATAAAATGCCACTATTGGCCATTGTAAGACAAGGGCCTATAGACAAACACCTAGGGCACACGTAAGACCAAAACCTATAGTGGAGTTCTATGAAACACTGCTATAGGTCCTTTTTATTTTTATTTTTTTTGGTTAATTTTTTTTAAAGGACCTATAGTGGCATTTATAAAACGCTATTGCCCCAAATTTTATTGTAGACAATGAAAATTTTTCATTGCAATAGAGGTTTATTGCAACAAAAAAATTCATTGCAATAGAGTTTTTTTCTTGTAAGGATAACATACTCTCGAAGTAGCTAATAATTTTCTGTCTTTCACTCTAAGTTATTATCACCGGCAGAAAGCACCATAGGAAATTTTAAATTTTGACACATTTTCAAAAATGTACCTATATCTCCCAATTGATAGTTCTCCTACCTCTGCACCAACTGTAATGAGGGCATGACTAATAACAAAAGTATCACATTGCCACTAGCTTGTGCATCACCATCTACTTCTGTTGTTGGAGTGCATAAAACTCATAAGGAGACAGTAAAATAACCTAAATGCATGATCCAACAAGAGTAGTTATAGAAATAATGAAGATGGTCACCAAATATCTCACCCATGGGAGTTGGCGGGGAGGAAGAACTGTCAGAAGTAGAGGAACAAAGTATAGGAGTGCTTGAGGCACCAAAGGCAGGAGTGCCCGTAGCACACTACAAAAAAGCTGCCTATAGTAGCATTTTTTTTAGTGGCATTTGCGAAAAATGCCACTATAGGTACCCTATAGTGGCGTTTTCTAAAAACGCTACTATAGGCATATCTATAGTCAAGTTTAGAGGGCTCTATAGTGGCGTTCTATGAAACACTGCTATAAGTCCTTTTTATTTTTATTTTTTTCAGTTAATTTTTATTTTTTTTAAAGGACCTGTAATGGCGTTTACAAAACGCTACTATAGGTTCCTCAAATATTTTTTATTTTGGGTTGGGCTATAGCAGTGTTTTACAAACACCACTAGGCCCTTGTGAGACTAGAACCTATAGTGGCGTTTATGAAACGCCACTATAGGTCCTTAAGAAAAAAAAAAAAAAAACAAACAAACAAATAAGGGCCTATAGTCGTGTGGCATTTTATGAACGCCGCCCTCGTAAGACAAAGGGCCTATAGTGGCGTTTATAAATCCCTGCTATAGGTCCCTCAAATTTTTTTTTTTTTTTTTTTTTTTTTTTTTTTTTTTTGGTTGGGCTATAGCAGCATTTTACAAACATCACTAGGCCCTTGTGAGACTAGAACCTATAGTGGCGTTTATGAAATGCCACTATAGGTCCTTTAAAAAAAAAGCATATAAGGGCCTATAGTTGCGTGGCATTAATGAAAAAGAGAAAATCATAACTCACCTTTTCCTACAATGTCCATTTGCAAGAGCTGTGTGGCATGGTTCTATCCATGAGATTAGAACCTCTGATTTAATTCACAGCACAGTTAAACAATGGATATCAAATCATATCAGTACAAGCAAATCCATGGAGCAAAACAGAATAAGTTTCCTACATTCCCTCTTCACCATCCTTTGGTCAGTATGGAACCATAGAAATCTGGTCCTTCACCAAGGGAAATTTCCTAAACCCATGGAAGTTATTCTCACATCTCAATCTCTCATTTGCGGATACCAGGAAGCTTTTCAAGACAATCAAGAACAGGAACATAACTCTAGACAGCATCCTCCACAACAATTCACTAACCAGGATTGGCAAATTATCATCAATGTGGCAGCATATAGGAATAGAAAACCCAAGAGAAGTGACTATGCCTTTGAAGCCATAAATCTGGATGGGAGTACTCTATTCACAAGAGGAGCTAGCTGTGGAAGAAAACCTCACTATCTTGCGATCCATGAAGCTTTTTTTGAAGCAATTCTCAAGGCTGAAGAGCTAGGGCAATAGCTTACTGCTTATTCTGATTTAGCACATTAATTTCAATTTAATACACCTATTAGCTCAACTGGTAAAGTCTCTGATGGATGTATAAGAGATCCAGGGTTTAATCCATGCCTACACGAAAAACTAATTGGTGTCTTGATCTGATAATAAAGAGCTATCATCAGGAGCAGACGCCATAGGTTTAGACTCTCTTAAAAAATGCTCAATTTGAAAAGTTGAGGGGCAAGAATTTAAGAACTTTCTTAATATACAAAATGCTTTGTTAAAAAGTAACAACTTTAAGCTATTTTGATCAATCTTCTTGACCTAGAAAGTCTTTACAATATTTGAAAAGGTGTTTGGGATCATTGGTGCACATGTCACAATCTTGGGTCAAGATAATTGGTGCATTAGTCATGGTAGCTGATACTCAAAGCTACATTAAAATTATATTATTTAAAATTTAAATATAGTATATAAAAAAGAATTGATTGCCAAATTGTAATAATACTAATCAGATACATAACAAATTTTACAATGTTCTTCTCAACTTATTGAGCTGATAAATTATGACTCATGTAATATCACTTTTATATTGACCGCAACTTACACTAATTTTATTGTACATGAATTACAGTATGCGAATTCAGTAGTCAAGAGAAAATTAAAATTTATTGTGCAAATTATCTAAAATGAAAAGAATAAATTGTTGTGCAAGGAGACATGTGCATAGGTATAGTCAATCAGCTTGTAGGACAGGATACTTACCTTAGTTACCTAGACATTAAGGGCACCTGCCTTAAAATGGTGGGGTTGAAGTCCTGCTCTTTTCTCTGGAGACATAGATGAGATTTGGCAGTACATTGCCAATGATATCTTTGTCCTTGTCACTCTTTAAATAAAATTTATTGAAAGTTCTAGATAGCCAACTAACACAAGCTATTTTTTGGGGCGTAATTATTTCTTCATTTACAAAATATCTCATTCACTAGGAATTGAAAACCTGGGACTTAATTTAAGATTTTTCTTTTAAATTTCAGTATTGTACAATGCTCAAGATTATTAGCATTGTACTGTTTGCAATACATATTTGCCTGCACATGTATGTTGTTTACAAGTAATCGGAATGGACCGAATCAATGCAAAATGCTTCGGCCACAAACTTATTTACACGCCATTGATGTGGCAAAATCTTTTTGGTTCTTATCTGGGCTTATCATTAACATCACATTTTTATTTACAAATAATCACTCACAACATCAAAAGTTTGTAAAAAAAATTGTAGCTTTATCATTTTTCATTTGAAACAAGATAGAGCATTAGAGACATTGGTTGCATTGAAAGTTCAAACCTGAATCACAATTGGATGATCTTTACGTGTAAATCTATCATTCCATTTGTTGAAAGCTTCATGCTCTTGATCTCTAGCAATGTACTAATCACCAACTTTCCCTCTCTCAATAATATTAAATAGATACTAGTTTTATTTTTAAGGTATTAATTTTTATTTGAAATCTTCGTTGATTTCTTATCCTAGAATGACACAGTTTTTTCATACTTTGACCCCCCAAATGATAAAATTATAGTTCCATTTTTTCATTAATATCTTGGTATGCATTGCTAGCATGCTTGAAGCTTATATGACTAGTAAAATAATAATTAATAAACTTTAATAGAAATTAAAAAATGCCACATTAGCATTTAAATAATAAATATCTTATTTTATTTTCTCTCATTTTCTTAGCAACCAAACAGGAAAAAAAAAACTCTCAATCATTTTTATTGGTTGAGATTGAAGGTTGCCCAAATTTCCAGAAATTACCATAATAATTCTTTTTTTCCACAAGAATATTTTATTAACCCTAACATACAAATATTAAAGTTTTTACACAATGAAAAGTAATAAGAACCTGGTATAGAAAGCTATGCAAAGCTCATAATTTCAACTCAGAGTAAGAGACTTGAGAAAAAAACTCCATGAATCCAAACAAGTAACATGTTAGTCCCTTTATCATCCATATCCTCTGATCATTCCACCATCTTTCAACTGTTCCACTAGATAAGATAAAATCCTGGAAATCCTGTCCATATGCTCCTAAGAAAAGGAACACATAGAAGAGAAACCATGGCTCTGATACCTACAACACATTTTTCACTTTGAATTAGTTAAATCATGTACACTCAATTACATGAAAATTATTATTTTAGTACAATTCAATTAATAATCTATAATGTACAATCAATTATGATAAGAAATATTTTGGATTTGGTGCATCATCAAATTACATTATCAAAACTATGGTTTTTGTGAAATTCAACATAATGAACTAGACATTTTCAAACAACGCTAGTAATCTATGAATTAATGGGTAACAAATGAAAGAGTCTAGCTCAGTTTGTGTTCCACATAGTTAAAATTTATCTAAAAAGGTTTATAATATGCTCATGTACATACCTTTGGAAAGATGCCAATCCCATTGATGAGAGCTACTTGAGGGAGAAATGCGTATATGGTTATTGGAATAGACCATATGGCCCAGCACACAAGTTGGGCATAAGCAAGACTCATGGGAAGGCCCATAGACCTTATGCCAAAGGTTAGTGGGCTAAATTTAGAGAAAACCACCTCCAATAGGCCTATGGCCCATCGCTTGTGTTGATTTAGCATATCAATAAGGGTGTTGGGTGCATCACCCAAAAATGCTGGCCTTTTTGGATTGAAGAATATGGACTTCCATCCCTCACAATGTAGCCGATAACTTGTGAAAGAGTCCTCAGCCAATGATCCATATCTGACACCCATCTGTGCAATTCAGTAAAAAATTAGTGTATCATAAAAATTACATTGCTAGAAAGATCTTTCTAAAATCTCAGTTAATTAAGAATGACTTGGAACTATGTAAGATATATTCCAAAAAAATATGTTTATTTACTTATAAATTTGATTGTTTCAATAAGGCGGAGAAATTGAACCATGTATGTTTCCATTAAAAAAAACTAAGATGTATCAATTGATTTACAAGATTTTTGCTTCCAAAAATATGTTTGGAGAAAGCAAAAAGAGACAATGAAGAAAGTCCATTTCTTAGTTAAGATTTTATTTTTTGGATATCACAGGGTATAGGTTATGATGTCATTAAAAATTTAAAATGACATTATAGTAAATATAGATTTGTATTGTCAAAAAGAAGATAATTTATAACTAATAAAGTAATAAGCTTACCTCTTAGCCCCATTTGGTCTGGTTCTCATAATTGCAGCCCGCAACCTTATGTGCCAATTCCATAATTGGTTGTGACTGGATAGGTTTGTCAACAACATTGTATGGTCCTAATTCGGGGATTTCAGGAGACACCAACTTTGATGGACCTCCAAAAAAGGCTCGTCTACTAAAAAAACATCCAGTTCCGACATAGTTGCCACCATTTAGTCCATCAAACCCCACAGGATTTATTTGAAACAAACGTTTAAATTCACAAGCATAAATGTCATTCTTGTTAATCCCATTGAAAATTTGAGGAAATTGAATGAATCCAAATTTCGACTGATCTTAAGGATTGAATAGGTAGCATAATGCACGAAGGGGCGTACTAGGATCATTGGAGTACATGTCACAATCTAAAGTCAAGATTATTCGAGCATTGGTCATGGTAGCTGATACCCAAAGCTTCATAAATAGAAACAAAAAAGAAATCAATAAAAGTTAGGTTAATAGATCATGAATTTGCAAAACAATAACTCTAGAGACACTTTTCATCTTTGCCTGTTGTGATTTGCATGTGCACAATAAAAATCGTGTCAATGGTTGACTAAGTTGAAAGTAATGTTATTTTAATTACAACAGGTTATGTGAAGTTATGAAAAATGTTATGTTCCTATCGTTACTCTTTGCAAAATATGTAACATGGTGCTGTCTAGCTTAGTTATTGGGATGCTTAATTGCTCACCAGGACATTAAGGTAAGGGCACCTGCTTTAAAATGGTGGGGCGAAGTCCTGCTTTTCTGTCTGCAGACATAGATGAGGTTCGGCATCAAATGACCAATGTCTTTGTCTTTGCTATTCTGTAACAAAACCTGCTCATGACCATGTTTACCATTGAATTATGATGTATTTTAGATACTAGCTACTTGATTTATATGTTGATCACTAGGCCAAAAAAACTTGATTCTTCCAAATTTTATTTCAATTAAAAGGATTATATTACTATCATTTTGGCTTAATTAGTGATATACTTTGGGCTCCACATTGAGAAATACAAACCTGAATGACTGTAGGATGATCTTGGCGTGTAAAGCTATCTTTCCATTTGTTAAATGCTTTTTGCTTTTCTTCTCCAATAATGTACTCATCCCCAACTTTCCCTCTCTTGACAACATTCGCTACCTTGATTTTCATGCTATGGTACATTGTCCGTAATTGAAACATACGAAGTGTCATTGTTTAGATCAAATAGTTCACCACATTGGTGTCACCCATCATCTTTGTATCAATTGTATTATTTCCATATTGTAAGTGAACTAAGTTGTTTTATATAATAAATAACTCGATCTTGATTAGAGAAAGAAAACAATTATAGCTTTATATTTGTTTATTCAAACAAGATAATCTTAAAAAATCAAGTTTATACTCAACTACTGCTAAATAAGCCAAATTCAAATGATAATGTATTCATGAATAAGTTCGTGAGTATTGGGATTTGAGTGTATATATAATATTATATATTAATATGTGTACATGTATAAAATATACCTACACAGATCCGGGATTGAATTGTCTAAATTTGTAAATAATATTAGATATCAAATTATTATTTGTAATCTACTAAAAAATAGAAATAGTCAATTTCTTTGTAAAAATTATGTACAATTTTTTACAAAACAAGACTGGCGAATAGAATAATTAATATAATCTCACCTACAATTTAGTTATTGATTATCAGTATAGATTTGTAAATAGGGAAAAAAAATTTATCTATGATGGCTATTGTATATAATTAAGAAAAGAATAAGTTAATCAAGTAGTTTGTGAATAAGATTGAACTCGTTCATAAAGAAAATGAATCAAGCTTAAATATGTAATATTGTTTGATGGTGAGTTCAAGTCAGCTAGTATATAAGAATGAAACAATTTTAAAATTTTAATACTCGGATAGACTATTCTCATTTACAGCCAATTTGTTCATTACAGGATTTAGCCACCATGCAATCAAATTCAAATTGATATAGTATGATATGACCATGTGATTTTATTAAAGGATGTTACCTTAAATAATTTCTCTAAATATTTTGTGTGTTTGGATGAATTTATTTTTATTAATTTATTTTCATATTTTTTTTATTATTTTTTGATAAACTCATATTTTTTATTATTGTATAAAGCTACAGTTGCTTATTGAAAATATGATGCTTTAAATGAAAAAAGTTTAGACGAATATAAGTAATCAACTAAAACTTGCTTTTGTGCGGTAGAAGTTCTGTTTTGTAGTATCAAAGATTTGGAATCAAATCACCTTTCTTATGGGGGAAAGTTTTAAAGGATGTAAATATGCTATTCATATCGATTCATCTACTATTAACTTTCCACAAATGAAATATTAAACCGAAAAATATTCTTTCATATTCCTTCACGTTTACTATTTCTCATATATATATATATATATATATATATATATATATATGTAATAGATTGGAGGTGAGAAAATTAAAACCCAAATGAAACATACACAAACGAGTTAAATCTTTGTGGGCACTCTCTATATATATTCCTAGATATTCCATTTCCTAGTGCTGAATGGTCAAATTGTGCCCACCCATGTTGTCAAGGACAGGACAACTCCGTAACTCTCATTTGTCAACTTTTTTTGTACAAATGGCCTAAATTTTATTTTTTTGGTAGGGCCCAATAATCAGATGACTAGATGAGTCAATATCAGCCACCAATCAGATGAGAAGATGAGTACTTGTATGTGTGTGTAGATATGTCAATATTAGTTCTACCCTCCCTTAAAAGTTACTATAATTTTTAAATAAAATTGTAATGTGTTTTTGTGTTAAAACTTATAACTCTTTTCTCTCTTTCTTGTACATGTATGTTTGTTTCTAATAAAAAAAAAAAAAATCAGATGAGTAGATGAGTACTTGTGTTTCTAAGGGTAATTATACACGATGCAATCCTAATTATGTGTGGATGATATTTATTATCACAAACCCAAAAACCTTTCAAAGTAAAAATGTTCAAGGAATATAGAGAAAATCAAAGCCTAAAAATAAAAAATAATGTTAAAGTTGTTATAATTTATACTTACAAATTGACCAATAATTGATAAATGCAATTGTGATAAAATAATAAATAAAATTTTAA
This sequence comes from Quercus ilex subsp. ballota, assembly GCA_032727855.1. Taxonomy (NCBI): domain Eukaryota; kingdom Viridiplantae; phylum Streptophyta; class Magnoliopsida; order Fagales; family Fagaceae; genus Quercus; species Quercus ilex. The sequence continues at coordinate 33,514,421 of CM064909.1, forward strand.
GTTCTGTTTTTAGTTTATTTTTAAAAAATTAATATATTAGTTTATAAGATTTATAAATTTATAATAATCATAACATCATCTTTTTTATAATAAAAAAAAAAGAAACAATTATGATCACAAAATTAAATAATGGTCAAATTATGATACAAACAATAAAGTAAGTATAAATTATATGAAATTTTTTCATGCAAATTTAAGGAAGCTTTATGCTTTATTACCTTAATCTTCTCAGCCTCAGAGGGCCAAGAATTATTTGAAGCAAAATAAGCTTCTGGGTTTCGCTCTACTATGTTGTTTTTTCGGCCGAAAGGTAACCAGTGACTTGCAAACTTAGCAGCTTCCATGACAGCAAAGAGAGTCAACTGCGAGCCCCCATCATCTGATACATAGACTGAGATCTTCTCTGTTGGATAGTCATATGCCAAAACCGATAAGGCCGTGTTCACTACACCCATTGGTGGTTCCTTGTAAGGGTCTGCAGTGCATATAAACACGTCCAGTGCAGGAAAAGCAGATTCTTTCACAACCCTTTTGAGGTTTTCGGGGAATTCCTTGCGATGGATTGAATTCAAGCGGCAAGACTGTGTTGCAGCCCACATGAAAGCAAAAACAATATCTGAGATAAGCAAGGAGAGGGTGATGAAGAAGGAGGATAAGGTTGTGGAGTTGAGGAGTGTGAGTGCATGGTGATAAAGCAAGGCTAGGATGGCACATGTGTAAACTGTAGCAAACACACGGTTAAAGAATTTGAGGCGTGAGAACTCAAGTGTGTGAAGAGGAGGGCCATGAGTTGTGGATTTGGTTGTGCTGCTCCCTTTCAAAACCTCCATTCTTTTAGGTGCTGCTGTATGACAATGGATTATATGGGTTACAAGTGGTTAGGCCTCAATTTATAGGCGTGTGCACAATGACAGAAAGAGTACTTACCAATCATCTCTCTTAAAGCCGGTAGAAATGGTATTAGGATTTTCTTCATTTAATTAAAATTGATTAATTTCATGCTTGGATTACAAGTTTAAGATTGTATTTATTTATACCGCGTTACTTTAAATTGTAAATGTTATCAAATTCAAAAAATAATATATTACTTGTGAAATAGGCTCTTTCGTCAAATGATAAATAATGAGAGTTTTGTGTATTGGGTAGGTATAGATATACGACCTCTTTTTTTTACTATTTTGCACATGTGAGACGACACGTGTGCAGGCTTCTTTCTCAGACCTCGTATATATGTGGGGGTGCATGAGTAGAAAACTAGAGCAAGGCTCTCTATATTATTGGTTTTCTATGATGTATACAGCGCAAGAATGTGGCCAGCCCCAATAATTGTAATGATGCTCGAAACTGGAAAAAAAAAACATTTGTGACTAAATTCTACGGTTTTGGATTTTCAGGAGCAAACAAAAGCAATCACTATCACCTTGTACTAGTATAGTGGAATATAATATAAACTGAAATATTCGAGAATTTCTATTGATTACTCAGTACACATTTTAACTTGGTTTTTATTATCCGTCACTTAAATGATTTCTAGTTAATTATCTTACAAAAATAAAACAAACAAACAAACAAACTTGAGGACAACGATTATTTAAATTTTTTTTTTGCTAAAAAAATTACATACATGAGATACATACATGGGATGTATGTGCCACATTTTATGAGTGATTATACAGATAAACGTAATTAAATCGTGGGTTCTAGTTAGCTCAACTACTAAAGTTTTTTATGGTTAAATAAGAGATTTAGAGTTCAATCCCCGCTTACACCAAAAAGTGATTGTTGTCTTGGTCTGATGATAAAGAACTATTATTAGGATCAGACTCTATAAGTTGAAACTCTCTAAAAAAAATTGGAGAATCACTAGGGAAAATTAATGATTGGCTAACATGTTTAATTAGCTTCCCCTTAGGGCTAAAGAGCACTTTTTTGTAACGATCATGACTATGTATATATAGTGGCAGCTCAATGTTATGGTTAGGGTCCTTGAAAAAAAATTATATGTAATTTTTTTTTTTTTCCTCTACCATAAATAAAAATGAACACCCTAAGATACAATTATTAAAAACCAATAAGTATAAACACAGTTACAAAAATCAATAAGTAATAATAACAAAAATAATGATGTGGACACAACAAAAATTATGCAACAACAACAAAAAATTTGAGTTGAGTTAAATTGTTAATAGAGTGATACTATAGATACAATAAAAATTATTAAAGTATTAAGAAAATTTTCTTTTAATAGAGTAATGCTATGCACACAATAAAAATATGAGAAATGATATGTCTACAACATTTTTACAACAAATCCTAAGTGGCAGGTTGTTACTGGTTGTTATTGTTTGGGCAAAAAAGTAATCTTAGTGTTAGTTTCAAATTTGAACCAATAACAACTAACCACCTGTGATTTGTTGTAAAAATGTTGTAAAATTATTGTAGACGTAGCATCTCTCTAAAAATATTACAACAACAAAAATTAGAGTTGAGTAACTTGATGAGTTGAATTTTCATTCTAATACAAGGAAAATGTAAAATTTGATGTATTGGTGTGTGTGTCTTATTTTCTGTGACATCAATATTATATATATATATAAGTCCTCATTTTATTAGATTTTATATAATATATTTAAGTCTCTTAAAGTATTTGCATCAATTAATACAAAAATTTCTATATATTTTTGTATAAAAACCTAATTTTCCTATTTTACATAACAATTTTTCAAAAACATCTACATCAAATTATCTATGTTACATTATATTTCATTAAAATATTATTTTTTTATAATTTTTTATTACTCTCTAGAATCATCCATGTGCATGCATGTGTGTGTGTGTATATGAGTAAATAAAGTATTAAAAAACAAATTTGCAGTAACATATATATTTGCATGATTACTGTAACTACGAATACATTTTGTACAATAATACATAAGATGATGTGGGTAATTTTTGTGGTTAGTTGTATAAAATTTGGCATTTGTGACATTTTAATATGAATGTTAATGACTACCATAAAAATAAAAATAAAATCCTAGAGCCGGCCGTTGTGTTTACACATTTCATTAAGTGTTTACAGAACTAAACACTTAATGAAACCTGGTGTCCAAACGGGTCATGGTTAAAACTTTTAACTTAGAAGTGAAGGCCGTGCATGCACTACTGTTCATTACCCATTAAACCTACAGATCAGTGCATCAACGTCAGAGAGTTGGTATGAATTAATTAACAAAGTCAGTGGCATATTCATATTAATTTAAAGCTCTGGGAGATATTTCCCTAAGGTTTCATGCAATCAGAGTTTAATGTGGTATGGGTGAGCAGTAAGCCAGACTCCAAGTTTAACATGCACTTGTACGCATCATGATCAATCGCTATCAGAGGCTCCTACTTTCTTGGATGCAGTGAAAATGCTATACATGCACAACCATCAACTTGTAAATCCTAGCATACCAGTACCACCATTTGTTTAGGTGTTGTGGCCAATCACGTGGACGTCATTCTCTCTCTCTATATATATCTATATAACCTGTAATATTATCACACGTGTAATGTAAATTCAAAACATTACTGTATGTAAATCCCACTTTGAACCAAGTAGATTCTGAAAAATCTTTGCATCATTATCAGGGCTGTAAGATTAAGTAAAACTGCGAATGAGATTTACTCTGGGTTTTTTCTCAAATTGCTAATAACTAAAAGTAAGCAGGATGGTGGCTTTGTATATATCCGGACTATTTTTAAGGGTAATGATTAACTTACACACGTTTTTTACATCCACTTTCATGTTTTAAAATTGGACATTTTTGTATTAATTTTGAATACTGATGTAAAATTAATGATAGATATAAATAATTGAGCAGAATTATATTTGTTATTGTTGGATATACAGTATAAAAGTTGATCAATTAATTAATATAACATAACTAGGCCCAAAGCTAAAACTTTTGGATAAATAGTGCCTTGTGTTCCTATAGGTTATATTTAAGGTCTCAATTGAAATTTTTCAAAGGTGTTAATTATTTCCCTAACAAGTAGATTGGAGTCATTGGACATAATGATAGTGTGCGGAGCAAAAACGGGGTGGCAAGAATTTTAAGGGAGCATGCATGAGCTATGTATACTAGGAGCCCACACAAATGCTTACATATGATTTATGAGAGCGTAGCAATTAGATTGACTAGTATATATATTATCATAATTCCTTTTGAGTGTGAATTTCTTTACTTGTAAGTTTTCTGAATTTTTGCATATTAAATTCTTCTTAATGGAGGCAATTATGAAGTATGAACCCACGAAAGCAGGTGTAGAGATGCTAATGTCTACAAGAGGAACATTAATCTCTTAAGGCTTTTATAAGAAAAGAAAAGGAGGGAGTTTTCTAATTTTTTTCAGCAACTAAGAGATTACATGCTAGGCCGGTGATCTTGGAACCATTGATCCTATGATAGGCTTTTTCCTGAAACCTTGGGGCAATAGGTGGGCTATTGCAGTCTAATTCTAGCCACAAGAGTTCTAAAAAAACGAGGGAGTTAAATGTTCGTGTGTGTGTGTGTGTTTCGCTACTCGAAGTGCATTTCAAATGGCGTTTGCCTCTGGCATGGAATGCACTTTATAATGTCACTCATCCAGGCACGAAGTTAACCCCAATAGAAACCTGGTACCATTGATCTCAAAGAGTCGTTTGATGTGAGGCCTCTTTTCTATATACTCTGGGCTTTGTTATGCTCCTTAAAACATTAAGATATAGCAATAGCAAGGTCTCTTGTATTCACCAGCTCCCCTTGAAAAAATAACTCTATTCCTCCATTTCCAGAAGAAAATCAATGACAATTACTAAGTGCAGGGTTAATTCTTCTTTGTGGACTAAATCGTTTAGCAAATTTGGAGGATTTACAATGATATTAATTATTAAGGGCATGCTTGGATTACCAAAATTTTGGATCATATCACTCAGTTTTCATCACTGAGTTTCCAAAACGCGTAGGTCCCACAAAATTTTTTCTATTTGGATTGGTTTTTAACACTTGTTTCCATCACTCAAAACTCAAAAATTTGAGTAAGAGTGATAGAAACCGGAAACAGGAATTGAGTGTTTTCAAAAACTGAGAACTGATTCTTAGTAGCAACAACAATAAATATAAGGAGTTTGTGGGGCGCATAACCTGTGTGTTGTCAAATCAGTTCAAAACTCATGTAATATTTTCGTTGCCTCTCCTCCCCTTCAACTCAGAGCTCTATGCTCACCAAACCTCCATTGCTCCTCCATAAACCACCACGAGCCACCGTGAGATGGCTCTCAATAAAGTCTCTCAGTTCAAGCAGCCCAGATCAGCTCAAGCTTAGCCTCATTCACTCCCAGCTATGCTCTCTCTCTCTCTCTCTCTCTCTCTTCCCCTTTGCTAGATCATTTTCTCTCTCTTGAGTTTATTAGGGGAGCATTTTCTCTCTCCCTCGCTCCTCCCTTTTGCTAGATCGGTTCATCTTTCTGCTCAATTTCGTATTTTCATGATTTTGGTCTCCGATCTAAGGATTTGGGTTTGGGTTTTTTGTTGTAGTTGTGGTTTGAGGCTTGGGCTATGGTGGAGCTTCTAGTTGTGGGTTTTCTGTGCATTCATTTGGATTTTTTTGTGGAGGTTATGGTTTTGGTTAAGCGATGGTGGGTTTGGATTTTTTATTCTTTCGGATTTTTTGGTGGAGATTATAGTTATGTTGAGGGCCGTTGGTGGTGGAGGTTGTGGTTGTGGATTTCTAGGTTTGCCGTTGGTGGTGGTGGAGCTTGGTTGATGGTGGTGGATTCTAGGTTTGCTATTGGTGGTGGTGGAGCTGGGTTTGGGTGTATTGGCTACTCTGCATTTTATGGGTTTTCTGATTGGAGAATATGAAAGAGGATGAAGAGCAGAAAAGAAAAGGGATGCAGGTAGCAACCATAACGTTTTGTGTACTGTCAGTGGGTGGGTTCATCATTTTGGCATAAGGTGGAGTTAAAAACTGAAATATATGACTGAGTTTTCTGACCAAACAAAAGTGTTGGATTTTTTGAGTGATAGTGGGGTTTGGGTTATGAGTTACGGGTTTTGAGTTTGAGTTATGAAAACTGAGTACTGAGTTATGAAAACTGAGTGAGCCCTAAACCAAACGAGCCCTAAGTAACTCAAAATGAGTGATTACCCAGGGGGACTATACAAGCAAACCCCGGCCCACTTGAAGTTATATTAGACTGCCTGGACCATTGGACGAGAGAAACTAATGAGCATATAGTTTATTTGCATATTTGCACTAAAATTAGCTCAAAGGGTTGAAAGGAGGTAGTGTTCACCCACCTAGGTCTATAGAATTTTCTAAGGGCTAGGTTATAAGCCCATTAAAGCGGTACTTGAATTCAATAATGAACATTATGAGAAAGTTTGGACTATATATGATGTGGGCATAAAAGCAATAAGAGGACCTTTCCCTAATAGTTTTTTTTTCAACTCTCTCAAAATTGAATCATTTCCAAACATATATGTCATGATTTCTTACTTCGATAAGGTAGCAACTAGGGGTGTCCACAAATTTGACGTCCTGCCTAAATTTGATCATATAGAACCAAACTAACAAGGTTCAAAAGGTTTCAACAACAACCTTTGGTCGATGGCAATTTTTGACATGTCAGACCCAAATCTCATCAATCGGTCATCGAATTTGGTGTCAAAGAACTGAGTAATCTGATCCAACTATACAGCCCTAAAATTGCCATCACTATCCCTCCTTCATATCACCACCATTGTCCAACCTCAAATCTTTTCCACCATTCTCACTACTGTCCAACTCCAAATTTACGATTTTCGTCGATATTGCTAGTTCCAGGCCAATGGACCTTTCTACCTACCTCACCCTCTTCATTGGCAATAATACTTCACGATGAAACCACCCAAGTCCAACTAATGAGCAAATTAATCATATCTCCTTTGCATTTTCAGTGCAAAGCCAATTCAAATTTGTAGAACCCAATCCTTTCTACTGGGTCTGTTGCAAGTTGGCCTCCCATCTATCTTGTTGTGCCTTGTCATCTTTCATGTCATGCCTTTTTTTCTTTTTCTTTTTTTTTTTTTTTTTTTACGAGTCTTGTTTATTGTTACTCTCAATGTTTGTGGACAAATTAACTTTTATCTTGTTAAAAATGGATTTAAAAATTCAGATTTTGATTGAATATTAAAATTTAAAAGTGCTTGTGGGATTAAAGCCCAAATTTGTATATTGGGCCTTGGGCCCTATTTGAAGATGTGAGTACGTCCAAGGAGGAGTAAAGGATTGGGAAAAGTCTCAGAGTGAAGAATCATGTAAGGAAAGGATAAAGGAATATAGTCCGAGGAGTATATCCTCCTCGGATTTGAAGAATATCGATCAAGCAAATACCTGGGCAGTTTGGGTGAACTTTCAGGAAGTTCTAACGATAAGGATGAACTTCATACACGTATAAAGATGATAAGAATAGAGAAATATCTAAAGAAAAAGCTGCTACCACCACATTTAATACACTGCAACAACTTTTCTAGTCGCATTTATGTAGAGAAGACCCCTGAACAATGCAATCTCAGCTGCCACCACTCATGGAGAACCAAAGAAGATACCTGATGTGACATGAACTCAAGTGAATGCTTAAATGAAGAACAAGTGTACGATGAAAATGGTTTAAAAGAAAACTATATAAATGTAAGAGGCCTCTCATGAGGGGGGATCGGACAAAAAAAGAAAAAGAAGAAGAAGGAAAATTTTACTGTAACTCTAAGAATTGTATTAGCCTTTCAAACTATAATTTATCTCCTCGGACATCAGTTTATTCAAGTTTCAAGTGTGTTTTTGTACTAGTTCATCTTCTAAAATCTTGATTAACTGTTATTTAGTTCACAAACAGCCCAATTCTTTCACCCACTCTCTACAAATTCATTGTATTGGGCTTATTGTGCTCACCTCCCATATCTTTTGGACTTGGGCTACAAATTGTGACCCTACAGTGCTTATTACCATTTGATCTCTCAATTGACTTGTTAAACTTTATTTTAAACAATAATTATCTCATGCATATGACATATACATCATCTTTCTCAAAACATATAAACCCCTATAATTGCATAAGACCCACATATTACGATAAAATTGATGCACAAGATAATTCTTTCTAATTCTTGTAATTCCACCGGCTTGGTTCTGTCCAGTATCCAAATTATTGGAGAGAGAGAGAGAGATTCTTCTATTTTATTTTAAATTTTAACCCATAAATGCAATGCTAAAACACCTAAAAAACTATTACTGTGGTTTCTAAAAAAAATTTACTGTTAGCCTATTGTCCTATCTATTCATTTATTTGAAAAAATAAAATAAAAACACCTAGTTACTGCATGTTTATTGTTTAACATAGTTTTTTTAGTTATTCAGATTATGTACCAATCAAAGCTCTACTCTCTTTTTTTGGTGTTTTTTTAAAGTACAGCTCTACTTTTGTTTGAAATAAGCAATAGCAAGAAGGAGCCAGAAGGCCCATAACACATGGGGTAGAGCCACGCCCCGCGGGGGGGGGGGGGGGGGGGGGGGGGGTTGTGTCGTCTAGGGGGGGAGTTGCCCCCCGGCCGCCCAAAAAACACCTTCAGTTTTTTTCTTTTTTAGGGTGAACGAATATATTTAGTTATTATATAACCTTGTTTACTTTTTGTTTTTGGATTTATTAAATGCCAATTTGTTTCTTTGGCCTTGAAAAATAGTACAACTTCTAAATGAATTATTGAGGAACCTTAAGTCCTCCACTAGATGCCTTGTACTGAAATTTTTTTAGTTTGTACCTGCCATATTATAATTTGAACATTTTATGAGAACACATTAACCAAAATAATAAAAATTCACATATATTGCACCCAGTAACTATCTAACTACTAATAGTTTCATTCATAACTTGAGTTTTGGCTCTAAAAAAAATTAAAAATATCTCAGTATAAATACAATATTATGAATAAGCTTCTTTTTTCTTTCTTTTTTGTATAATTACATTAAATATCACTTAGTATTTAAATGAATAGCTTTTAATTTTTCAAATTGGTCTCTAATATTATATATTCACATAAATTTGTGTAAGTGCGTATATCATATATAAATTTTGCCTCCCCTCAACTCAAATCCTGGCTTCGCCACTGGGTAGATTGTCCCCTAAAACCAACAGATATGTCTAATACCCTTCCCATAGTTTTTGAGCATCTCCTGAAACCATCACAAGTACACACCTTTCATAGTACAATCAAGATATAATTGAACATTCATAAGGCGACAAGAACAACAGCCGGCTAGGCCATCCAGCCAAGGCCCGGGGCTGTCTCTCATTGTCTCTTTCTCTCCCTCTCAGTATTGTATTATAAAGACTAGTAATTTAATTACATCATGCAAAAAAAAAGAGCCAATATAGCAAAAGAAGAAACCATGCCAATTTCCACTCGCTAAAGAGCAAGATTACAGTTAAATAACACTATTTACAATCACAATAGACAAAGACTGAATGCCAACACCCACTCACCCAAACCCCTCTAATTATTCAGTACCCTTATATCACAGTGAGTCCCACTCACTAGCAACCCCACTTCCACCCCCACCACAATTTCTCATTAAGTATGCACAAGATTTTCTAAGCCTAGACTCTCTAATTCCCCCACTAATGCATAATGAGCTTGTTGAGTTTCAAGATGTTAACTCTTAAAAATGAGCCATCAATTAGCCAGTATGTCTTTTTCTCCTTCCAACTTCAAACATGTCCTAGCACAAAAAATAAACCCACTTTCTCTCCCCACAAACAAACAATAATGACTGACCAAAAAGAAAAGATGCAAATAAACTAAACAAAGACATGTTTCAGTTTTCCGCTGAATCCGAGCTTATAACTGTCCCTTCACCTTCTATGGAAGACATAGGCAGTTTCCTTCCTGGGCTCAGCTTCTTCACGTCCTGGCTAGAACATATTAAGATTCTTCTCACCATTTTACAGAATTCCCTGCAAGACAATTACAACAAAAATTAAAAAACACTGGACTGAGGAACATTTCATAGAGAAAACTCCAAATAATTTCACTACTTTAATATGAAACCGTATTTTTTATTTTGCAATAGAGAAAGGACATAAAACTATGGAACATGTCATATAGAAACTGCCAAACATTTCAGTATGAATCATATTTTATTTTGTCACAGATAGGATTGAAGAAACTTACTGCCATGGATCATCTCCCACGAGCATCATATCCCCTTCATCGTCAGTATACACAATTTCCCACTTATTACGAGGGCGAAGCTGTCCCTTGATATCAAACATCTCCTCAAGTTCATCTATAAGCTGTTCATATCCTTCCAACATGGTTAGGTCCACAGCTCGACCAACAGCAACCCCCTGCATTTGAACCTTTTGCAAATTTGAAGACCAAACAGAATAAAAAAAACATTCTTTCAGAACTTTGTACAAGGGCCATAAAATCTTGTTATTAAATAATAAATCATTTTCCAATCAGCACCTTGGTGCGACTTCGGGTTGAAGCAAAGCAGTTTTGCTTGCTCTGAATCTCCTTTGACGGCACTTGCAGCTGTCCCAGTTGCCTATCTTTAGAACCCTTGGAGAGATCAGACTTCTGGTCCGAATCAATTGCTGAGAGGGTACTGACATGTCCTTCTGTGGAGCCACTAGACACACTGACTGGTTGCACAGTTGCATTCTCTACAGGAAGTGAGCCTGTAGAGTGACTAATCAGCTCAAAACCAAAGATTCGGTAACTAGTAGCAGTTTCAGTTTTCTTCGCTTTTTCAACAGGGTCGGGCAATGGATCATTGTTTAGTTTTAATGAGTGTGGAGTTGAATAGCCTCGGTGAGCAGGCCAAGCAGAGACACTTTTGCTATCATCCACCATCTCCTGAAATAAATGTTGAGTAGCACATGAACGGGGAGAAGAAAACCGGCTCCCATCAGTCTGAGTCCTTGAAATAGAGTTGCTGTTGCTGTTAATATCTATCGGCTTGTGATGCCACACATGGTTTTCACTTCTTTTGCCTTCAGCCATAAGTTGTGTCATTTCATGGGCCTGAGTCAATCCAGAATTCCAGAGAGTTGATGGAGTCGAAGTAGTATTATCTAAAAGTTAGAGAGAGAGAGAGTGAAGAGGTACTTAGAATGTAACCAATTCATCAGGTGAAAAGTGCAAATGGAATGAAAGAAAAAAAAATGTTTATCTCACCATGAGTTGGAAGCTCAATGGGTGTTCGGGGCCTTTTGTTCTTTGCCATGGCAGGTTGAGTTAGGCGTGCAGGTACAGAAGCCACAAACGGTTCTATCTCCCATGGTGAAACCCTATCAGGTCTTGGAATTGATGCAGGTTCATCCCAATGAACCTAATATAAAGAAGAAAATAATGAAATTGGATGGCCATATTAATTTGAAATAACGAGGAAAATGGGAAAAAATAAATTACTTTTAGTGATCGCCATGTTGATTTTTCCCAATGAGGAGAAATATCTTCAGTCCCAATTATTGTGCCCGAAAACCTGATCAATCAAAAATGCAGAAAAAGAATCTTTCTAAGAAAACTCGCACAACAAACAAACTAATAGTAATAATGTTTTGGAATTTTCTTACTTTCTCTCTGGAGAATCCTCCCCCTCAAAGTTCATCTTAAATCTCATGCCAACTCCAACTTTATTGTTAACAGCTTCCAAATATTTGTTCAGGCTTATTATGAACTGGCTCGTCCTGATCATTTTTGCCAAAGCAAATAAAATCAATGATGTGAAATACTTTACAGGAATTATTAAACAGAAACGTCTTTTCTAGTTCATTTAAAAAAAAAGTAACATTTGATACCTTGGCTTATAATAGACTACAAAGAGAGTTTGGGTTGCAACAGCATGAGATGCAGTTGCAAGCACTCCTAAGTGCATGCTCTGACTTGAAATCACAGATGATGGCATGCTGCTCTGTTGATGGGCAAGACGCCTTACCCCAACACGCAATTGTCCATTTTCTCCCCTAGATAACCAATTCATTAATGAATTAAAGCTTTGTAACATTGGAAATAGACATCTAACAAAAAAGAATAATAAAGAGACAAGAAGAAAAAAACAAAGTACAGTATATACCTCAGAAATACAAAGGTATCCCCGGCAACTAATCTCTTTGATGTCACAAACACACTCCATCCTGTTGTAAGCAAGTGCCTTCGTGGTTGACCTGTTCATTTAAATGAAGACAAAAGTATAGATTAGGTTGTCTGATTTCTTCAAGCAGCATGTCTAAATCTAATTCACCATGGACCAGTTCAATTAACTCAAAAAACAAGGGATAAAAACCATCTGTTACTAAATTAGTAGAACCACATCCGAATAACAAAGGACAAGATTTACTAGCAGATAAAATTGATTACCTCTGAAAATATGTTTAAAATGCCACGCATAACCATGAAGATCCTTGGCAACCAATTCTTGAGTAGGGGTTGACTGGGTCATATCCTGAAGTAAATTCAGTTGTGGAAATCAGTAACACAGAGAGAGAACATCAAAAACCACTAATCTAAAAAAAGAAAATCATTACCAGTGGGGGAAGGCATTCAGTGGCATGTTTGCGGAGAACAGAAAACCCGCCATGGGTGCTTGTATCAGATGCAGTTAAAACTTTACAAAAAGAGTGAACAGTTGGTTTTGGTGGTTCAGGAGGGCAGTGGTCAGGACTTGTAGGCTCAATTTGCTAGAGACATTTCAACACAATTGAAAATCATACAAGTCAAGCAAAACCAAAACCAAAAGCAACAGCACAAAACTTTTTTCTGCCCATAACTTCAAAAGATGTTGAAATCAGAAACAAAGACGTTTGGTTCTTACCTCTGATTCTGGCTGCAAAGTAATCTGTGCATAAACCTCATCCGTGTCTTGTTCAGCCTAAAAAAAAAGGCTCAAAATAAGTTCTTCCGAACAAACAATTTTTAGAAGTCCAATGTTCTATTTTCTTGTTTAAACAATGCAACAAATAGAGAGAATTACATAAACTTTGTCCCAAACTTTGAGTAATTGGAAACCAATGAAAGTAAAAAACCCAATTCAACTGTGCCTAGTTCAATCAATTGGTCCAGCTGATCTGGGCTTTCTATATTTAGTAAGACCCAGAAACCATACCACTCTATTTCCTTTCCTCCATTTTCTCAGTAACCAAACAGAAATTAACCAAAATTAAAAAATTAAACACAACAAAATAATCTGAGAGAGAGAGTCAAATACCAGAAGCTCAACGTGAATAACACGACAAAGAATCTTCGAAGGAAGCTTAAACAGTGGAATCCTCTGATTCAGCTCTTGATTTGTTGAAGCCTCTAACTACAAAGCTCAAAAAATAGAAACTTTTTTAATTTCTTCTTCATTTCCCACCAAAAATAACACACACCCAAAAATGGAAAACCCCCCCAGGTTTCTATTCAAACATTCAACACCAAAACAAAACAAAAAAAAAAAAACACCCATCCATTCTGACTTTTCCGGGAAAGACAGAAGCTTTCCGGCGAAACAAACAGAACCCGATCCCAAAACACAAAACAAACACTTACTTGTTCCATGTGACCCTGAGGGAAATAGAAGACTCTCTCGCCGGACTTAGGCACGTCCACAAGTGGGCCCGCACAAGCCTTCCATAGCTCCACGTACAGCTCATCTCTCAAACACCCTGACAAAGTTCAAAAAACCAAAATTTTCTCAACATTTTCCTGGAAAATCAACCAAACAAACCCCACTCCAAAGAAAAAATAAAAAATAAAAAATTTAACGGCTCAACCGCCATTTCATTTCACCTTCACCCGCCGCAATATTTGTCTGCGAAAACGACCCTCCCCGATTCGCCATCATTGTACACCAAAATCCCAGAAGAGAAACAAAACTAAAACACACACACACACTCTCTCTCTCTCTCTCCCTAACTCTTTCGCTCTCTCCCTAACTCTTTCGCTCTCTCAAGTCTCTCAGAGTCAGACCCTGATTTTAACTCGTTATATACAGATAATAACTAACACTAATTATTGATTAACAACACCAAAACCGTTAATTACACACAAGAAAAGCTCCGACTTTTCTCTTTCTCGTAACGACTGCGATCCAAATTGTAACGCAAAACCACCTCGGACCGTTACCAAACCACCTTTGAAGCTCGCAAAACCACCCTCTCTCTCTCTCTCTCTCTCTAGAGAATCTCAGGTGGAGAAAAACGGCGTTACGAAGAGAATCCCACAAAACCGCTTTGCGCGCGTCTTATAATACTCTCTACGCGACTATGTTGTGAGTTGTGACAATGTATGTTGTTGTTGTTGCTGCTGCTGCTGCTTTTGTGTTTTGTTTTTTGAGACTTTAACTAAATGTGGTTGGGATTTAACTCGAGAGTATGGTTAAAAGTAACGGAACGGTGGTGGCGGTAGTGCCGTGAGATAACGGTTGGCATTGGGGAGTAGTGGCGAGATTTGATTTTTTTTTTAATTAATTGATGGAGTGTACGGAAAATTGGGAAGCGTGAAGTACGGGGATTTAACGGAAGACGTTAGGTGATGGGCTTCCGTTACCGTTAGTTGTTGCCGTCCCTATCGTTGTCTGCTTCGAAGCAGGCAACAGGGTTGGCTTGAGCTAACCCGGCAGAATTCTTGGAACCTTTTTTTTTTTTAATTGGGTTTGAGTTTGACCTTGTGTATGTGGGTATTTACGGTGGTATGCCATTGGGGATGTGGGGACCAGCAAAATAGTATAAAGTATAGACCAAATCAAAAATAAATGAATTTTGAGTAATGTTCATGTTCACAATAAACAACAAAACCTAGATACTAAGTTGTTATGGTTTTAATTTGGTCATCACAAAATTAGTTTCTTACCCGCTAAGAGCATTTGCATCAGTAGTCCATGCAAAATAGCCTAAAAGCAAAATTTTGACAATCAACCTTAAAAATCACCAACATTAGTAAATGCTTAGTTATAATAATTACATGGTTACTATAGTTGTGTATATGCATTTTTTATTCATTCATTGTGTTTCATGAGAATTGAGGAAAATAGTGGATGGTAGTTGTAACATGTGAAGAGAGAAACAATTAAAAAATCCAAAAACAAATTGATATTCTAATAAAATAGACAATAGAATAGATAATTTAACGTAAATATTTTTGAAAAATGACTATGTAAAATAGAAAAGTAAATTCTTATGTTAAAATAAACATAAATTTTTGCATGAATACGTGTGAATGTTCTAATAACAATGTCATCTAAGATTTAGATTTGTTATAAAAATGTTCTGAACAAATTATTCTACCAAAAAAATTGACAATTTTTGTTTAATAATAAGTAAGAAAGTAATGTGAATAATAAGGGAATATAATAACTACTAAAAACTTGTGAACTTAAAATTGCATAGTAAACTTTGTTGTGTATTTTTCTCCAGAAAAAGAAAAAGAAAAATTGTTGCGTAAATACTATAGCATTGTTAATTTGTTAGGGACCATAGGACACGTGGGTATTTTTTTCTTTTTTCTTTATTTATTTATTTTTTGGTAAATTTTTAACTTTTCCTATTTCTTTCGCAGACAATCTCAGGAACGGTTCAGTGGTCCTGGTCGATACACGTCAGCTGAGTCCTCATTCTGAGGTTCCACGTGTTTAAGTCTTGGGGAACCCTTCTCCACGTGTATTTTTTTTTTTTTATAAGACTCCACGTGTATTGTTGATTTCCTCTTTTATCAGCCTCCAATCTTTTCCTCCCTTTTTCTTTGACCTAATTTTGTTCAATAACCACAGACATGGCTGCTGTTGTGTTATCTTATAGAAATCTTATAGCCCTTTCTCTCACTTAAAATGCTAGTACTGTCATGAATTTAAGGGAACTTATTACATTTTTTGGGAGCATTGATCTCTCCTCTCCCGTATCAATGAGGGGTGGGCCCATGATAGGAGCTATGTGTTAGATCCACTATTACGTGAGAAGAGTGAATAATAACACTCTTGGAGTCTGTAATAAAGTGTGTCTAGAAATTGTTAAATTTTTTTTTTCTTTTGCTTTTTAGTTTTGGTCTCAATACCTTTTTAGCAAATAATTTATGGTATGTTTAGATGTTTAAAAAATGAGAGGAAGTAGAGTAGAGGGTGGAAAAGTAATCTAATTACCTTATTTGAAAGTTTTTTAAAAAATGAGGGAAAGGGGTTTGGAAGAGTTGGGAGAGATTTCAACTCCCTCTAACCCCTCATTTTTAATTCTCCCAAATTGGAGAGATTTGGAAGGAGAGTAGAGTAAATAAATTATTGTCCAAGTAAATTCTCTAATTCACCATTTCTAACAAATTAATCATAAACCAATGTTGCAAGTCCATTTTCAAATAAGAGTAAATTTGTCTATTTTAATCATTTTTTTTCCTCTTCATCCTAATTTTTAAAACATCTAAATAAGGAGAATGGCTAATTACTCCCTTCCCCCTTACTAATTTTAAAAACATCCAAATAAGATGGAGGGGAACCATTCCCCTCTACTCTCCTCCCCTCTACTCTTCTCCCTCTCTAAACTTCCAAATAGGCCATTAGTTTTTAGTTTTTTTTTTTTTTAAATAAACTAACTTTCAGCTTTTTGCAACACATAACATAAGATATATTAAAAACTAAGTGTGCGTTTGGAAAGGGATTAAAAATTAAAATTATTTTACTATTTAACATATTTTTGCTACTATTAATAGGGTCCACTACACTTTTTGGTACTATTTATAGGTCTCACTATACTATTTCAACTAACTTTTACCTTTATTTACAGTAATTTCAGTAATAAGTTTTCAGTTCAGCAAAATAAACAGTATCCAAACAGATCCTATATATCTCTTAATAAATACTATGCATTTAAGCAACCAAAAAAAAAAAAATTTTTTTTGAGTAAACAATAATACTTAATAGAACACACATGAAAATAGTAATATTAGTGTTTTAAACCGGGTTTATAATACATTACTGTAGGGACTCGATTTTTGGAAGGACCCTCTGAACTTAGAAGGGATATAATCCTGTAGGCCCCAAACAATGAATTTGTAGAGAGTGGGTTGAAGAAATTGGCCCTTACAGGCAAACGGAGCTTCATCGTGGATTCATTGCCATTGAAGGCTAAGTGCCTTGATTCTTTGCTAAAATCACTCCTTGGCATTTGTCCGAGGAGCTTGTCCCTCTCCTCCCTCTCTTCAGGAGGGATCCTATACATTATATACCCCTCACCCAACCGATCCTAGCCCTACATTTGTTGAGCGATCAGGACATTACTCAGGTGTCTGTCCTATCAGCCGCCTTCCCATTCTCCTTGTGGGTCGCGGCAACCAAGGTGGCACTGGTGCGGAGTCCTTTCCTCATTAATGCGGCCAGGGCGGTAGTTAGGTGCATTTAATGTGGAGGTGACTGTTTGTCACGAGCTTGTCCCTCCACTAGATTTATATTGCAGGCGCGTGGTACTCCCCCTCGGCTCTTGGAGTAGTCATGGAGACTTCCTTGGAAGTGTTACCAGTTGCCTTAGGTTCTCGGATGTCCGATGATAGGGTCGTCCTCGGTGTGGCCTGTTGGGTGCCTGGGCTGCTTGTTTTTATCCTCGGACCATGGATGGATCCTCGGCTTGGGCCTTCGGCCTTGAAACGGAGTGGGCTGGGCCGTAGGACTTGCTGGCCCCACAATAGCCCCTCAAAATCTTGCAGTCCGCATCTTCGGGCGGAGAGGAGGATTTTGATGTCCTCGGACCTGCGATGTGTCCCATCGAGCTTGGCCCTCTGTTAGTATTAGAGTCTTTTCAACTGCCCCAGACGTGTTAATGGCGTCTCGAAGCGCGCAATGCGCCCTCCATTAAATCCAGGTGGCTCTGTGCTCCCCACGTTCAACGGGGGGATGGCAATCCAACGGTGGGGATTCGCTCAATCATTTATGGGCGGGAAAACCCGCATGGCTTTTTGATTTGGGGTATAAATACCCTCTCGAAAAGTCGGTCCCTTTGTTTACTCGCAGCTAAGAGCTCTTGCGCATACATCCCAAGTCCAGCCAACTTTCCACCTTCATCTCCAGCATAAAAAGCCCGTCCGAGGAGCTTCTCCTCATTTCTGTAAGTTTCTCTATCTCTCTTCGAGTTCTCTTCTTCTCTATTCTTTCCTCTCTTTCATTTACTTTTTAGGCGTCATTTGGGAATGGGTAGATTTAAGAAATACGTCTATACTGAAGAGGCGATGGAGAAATTCATCGCCGATTATAAGATACCTAGCAACATGGGTTTGAGGTATTGTGAGGAGGGGGAGTGGCACCTTCGGAGGCAGGAGGGTGAGGTGGTGATCCCCATCGTTGCCTTCGTTGAAGGTGGCATGAAAATACCCATGGGGCCGGTGATGAGGGGCTACCTGACGTACTTCCAGCTAGCCCCCACCCAGTGTGCCATCAACGTCTTCAGGATTCTGGGCTGTGTGGACGCCCTGAACGAGAAGATGGGACTGAGGTTGACCCACCATGACGTTAACTGGTGTTATAACCTCCAGTGCCTGAAGGGCAAATCAAACTACCTGAAGACCAGGGATGACAGGGTCCGGCTTATTCAGTGCCTCCTTGAGTCCAGCAAAGGGCTGAACAAGGACTTCCTCATCGTGTCTGGAGAGTGGCACGACGGCCTTCACTGCCCAACGACGGAGGGAACCCCAGGTGGGGCAGTGGGAAAATGGGGGGGAGGGCTCTAGGTCCCTAATCAGTTCCATTCTTTACTTCGCCCATCTCTTTTTGCACCGTTTGGTTACTAATGTGAATGTGTCTTCTTTTGCAGATCCGCACGCCTTCACGCGCCACTTCAGCCTGATCAACCGGGAAGACTTGCAGAAAGCGTTGAGGGCGGAAGTTTTCGTGAACGAAGCCGACAATCAAGTTAGGGCCGCTCACCAGATCTTGGGATACGACCCGATCCAAAAATCATTTGCAGAGCCAAAGTACGTGATCAGAGCAAAGGATCCTCGGCTTCGGAAAATAACCGTGACCGAGAACGGGTTCCAGTTTCCCGAGGAGCCCTCCACATCAGAAGGCGTAACACCTGCGGGTCCCTCCTCCTCCCTTAGATTCTTAGAGGCCGCTGAAGAAGGCCTAGAGAGGGAAGTGGAAGTTGCAGATTTTGGCCCCGCCGAGGACGAGTTTGACGTTTTTGAACAAGTTCACCAGTCCGAGGACCCTCCAGGAGACTCGGGTGACCCTCGTCTGACAGAAGCAGACTTCTTAGCGTCCAAGTCCCCCCCGGCACGAGATGGGTTACAAGAAGAGGCCTCAATCTAGCCTGTTGGATCTGATTGAAGGCCAACCAAGGAAGTCCAAGCCAAAACTTCCTCCCCCTCCTCCCAAGGCTCACTCTGCCCAGGGCAGGCCGGCTCCCACACGGTCAATGCCTCCTCCTTCTCTGCCTCAGACGAGTCTGCCTTCTAGGCACGAGCCCTCTGATCCTAAGCAGAGAAAGGACAAGGGCAAAAGGCCAGTTGAGGAAAAGTCTGGGTCCCCCCAGGAGGAGAGCGATACTCGGCGGCCGTCCAAACAGTTGAAAATAGGCTCCCGAGGCTAGGATAAACAGGTTGACACCCAGCCCGAGGCTCAGGCCTGGCTTCCTGCCCCAATGCTCCATGGGGGGCCTCTGAGGGAAGACTCCTCCCTCAAGGATTTCAAAGAGGGCGAAGGCGCGTACGTGGCCGACGCGCTGGAGAAGTGCCTGCTACTACCAGCTGACATGGCGGAGCTGGGA
This sequence comes from Quercus ilex subsp. ballota, assembly GCA_032727855.1. NCBI lineage: Eukaryota > Viridiplantae > Streptophyta > Magnoliopsida > Fagales > Fagaceae > Quercus > Quercus ilex. The sequence goes on from CM064909.1 coordinate 33,534,201, forward strand.
ACTATGAGGAGTAGAGAGGTCTTCCTCTACCTCAAGCGGTATTTGGGAATGGTAAGTCCCTCAACACTTGTGATTCTTTCTAGTTTCAGCTTTTTCTTCCCCTTTTCTCAGCTCGGCTGACTGTGTACTCGTTTTGTTTGGCAGGCCGTTCAGGCCACTTATAGGTTGGAGGACGCAGCTCGTGACCAGGGGAAGGCCATGGACGTGGAGCGTGAGAAACGCTTGGATGCCAATCGAACCCTTAAAAACTCCGAGGCCGATCTTGCTAAGGCCCGGGAGGAGTTGAGGGCGATGACCAGTGCTGGGGACAACGCCCTATCAGGCCTCGCCGGCTTCCAGAAGCAGGCCGAAGATCAGTCAAAGCGCTTGGGCGAGGCAGAGGAGCAGTTGAGGATCGCAAAGAAGCTGCTTGCTGATCTACCAAAGAAGGTGGCTGCTGCCGAGGAAGGCAAGAGGGTGGCTGAGTGGGACAAGGATGAGGCCGTGAGGGCCAAGTTTAAGGCTGACCAAGGCAGGGAGGAGGCCCTGGCCACCAAGCAAGAAGCCGAGGAGGAGGCCTATGCTGCGGGGATGGCTAAGACAGAAGCAGCCTTCAAGGCTCAAGTCCCCGGGTTGTGTAGGTGCTACTCTGCTGAGGTTTGGAGGAAGACTTTTAGACAGGCTGGGGTCGAGGCCTCGTCCGACTTGTGGAAGGAGGAGAGTGTGTACTACCCTCCTGCCATCCGCGAGGCAACTCCAGGTGGCGCTAAGGCCGGAGAGGCTACAGAGGAAGCCAGTGCTGCTACGGGTGAGGACACCTCAATCGCTGAACCCACGGGTGAGCTTGTCCAAGGAAGTGACCCTCCCGAGGTAGCTGAATCAGGTGAGGGCCCCATTGAGGAGGCGCCCCAGGAGGTTGCGAAGTCCACCTCTGAAGCCGAGGCTCCTTCCGCTGAGGAGGCAGCCGTTCCTGCCGAGCCTTTGCAGGCCGTCTCTCTTGGCCAAAGCTCAGAAAGCCCTGAAGTTGTTACGGACCAGCCCCCTACTGAGGGAGGAGAATAGGTGGGAGGGGCAGGCCCCTCAGCGCTCCTGTCTCTCTTGTCCTTCGCATCTTTCTTTTTCCCTTTTTTTTTTTTTTTTTATTAGATTGTAATGGGGTGTTCATCATGTAATCTTTATGGATTTAATGCAATATGATTTTTATTTCTCTTTCCAATTGTTCTGGTTGTTTGTACATCTGCGTGTTATTCGTTTCCTCTTTCCTTTGTTGTCTTTTTTTTTTTACTTGCATGATTTTATCACCGATTGTACTTCGGCCAGTCATGGCAGCGATTGTAATAACGTGAAGGTACGTACGCATAGGCAGGCCTTCTATGTCTCCAGGACCAGGTGGGACTCTTGCATTTCCAACATTCTAAAACTTATAATCTTCTGAAGTAGTTAGTTTCCCCGTAGGCGTGAGTCCGAGGACTATGCAGTACTTTTGGTTCTGTCTAACACTTAGAATCCTCTGAAGCAGTTAGTTTCTCCATAGGCCTGAGTCTTGGGACCATGCAGTGCCTTGGTTCTGTCTAACACTTAGGATCATCTGAGGTGGTTAGTTTCCCCATGAGCCTGAGTCCGAGGACCATGCAGTGCCTCGGTTCCGTCTAACACTTAGGATCATCTGAAGTGGTTAGTTTCCCCGTAGGCGCGAGTCCGAGGACCAGGCAGTGCCTTGGTTCTGTCTAACGCTTGGTCTCTTTGAAGTATTTAGTTTCCCCATAGGCCTGAGTCCGAGGACCATGCAATGCCTTGGTTCTGTCTAACACTTGAACTCTTTGAAGTAGTCAGTTTCCCCACAAGCCTGAGTCCGAGGACCATGCAGTGCCTTGGTTTTGTCTAACACTTGGTCTCTGAAGTAGTTAGTTTCCCCATAGGCCTGAGTCCGAGGACCATGCAGTGCCTTGGTTCTGTCTAACACTTGGTCTTTGAAGTAGTTAGTTTCCCCATAGGCCTGAGTCCGAGGACCATGCAGTGCCTTGGTTCTGTCTAACACTTGGTCTTTGAAGTAGTTAGTTTCCCCATAGGCCTGAGTCCGAGGACCATGCAGTGCCTTGGTTCTGTCTAACACTTGGACTCTTTGAAGTAGTTAGTTTCCCCACAGGCCTGAGTCCGAGGACTATGCAGTGCCTTGGTTTTGTCTAACACTTGGTCTCTGAAGTAGTTAGTTTCCCCATAGGCCTGAGTCCGAGGACCATGCAGTGCCTTGGTTTTGTCTAACACTTGGTCTTTGAAGTAGTTAGTTTCCCCATAGGCCTGAGTCCGAGGACCATGCAGTGCCTTGGTTCTGTCTAACACTTGGACTCTTTGAAGTAGTTAGTTTCCCCACAGGCCTGAGTCCGAGGACTATGCAGTGCCTTGGTTTTGTCTAACACTTGGTCTCTGAAGTAGTTAGTTTCCCCATAGGCCTGAGTCCGAGGACCATGCAGTGCCTTGGTTTTGTCTAACACTTGGTCTTTGAAGTAGTTAGTTTCCCCATAGGCCTGAGTCCGAGGACCATGCAGTGCCTTGGTTCTGTCTAACACTTAGTCTTGTGAAATAGTTAGTTTCCCCATAGGCCTGAGTCCGAGGACCATGCAGTGCCTTGGTTCTATCTAAAACTTGGTCTTGTGAAGTAGTTAGTTTCCCCAGAGGCCTAAGTCCGAGGACCATGCAGTGCATTGGTTCTGTCTAACACTTAGTCTTATGAAGTAGTTAGTTTCCCCACAGGCCTGAGTCCGAGGACCATGCAGTGCCTTGGTTCTGTCTAACACTTAGTCTTTGAAGTAGTTAGTTTCGCCATAGGCCTGAGTCCGAGGACCATGCAGTGCCTTGGTTCTGTCTAACACTTGGTCTTGTGAGGTAATTAGTTTCCCCATAGGCCTGAGTCCGAGGACCATGCAGTGCCTTGATTCTGTCTAACACTTAGTCTTGTGAAGTAGTTAGTTTCCCCATAGGCCTGAGTCCGAGAACCATGCAGTGCCTTGGTTCTGTCTAATACTTAGTCTTGTGAAATAGTTAGTTTCCCCAGAGGCCTGAGTCCGAGGACCATGCAGTGCCTTGGTTCTGTCTAACACTTAGTCTTTGAAGTAGTTAGTTTCGCCATAGGCCTGAGTCCGAGGACCATGCAGTGCCTTGGTTCTGTCTAACACTTGGTCTTGTGAAGTAGTTAGTTTCCCCATAGGCCTGAGTCCGAGGACCATGCAGTGCCTTGATTCTGTCAAACACTTAGTCTTGTGAAGTAGTTAGTTTCCCCATAGGCCTGAGTCCGAGGACCATGCAGTGCCTTGGTTCTGTCTAACACTTAGTCTTGTGAAGTAGTTAGTTTTCCCATAGGCCTGAGTCCGAGGACCATGCAGTGCCTTGGTTCTGTCTAACACTTAGTCTTGTGAAGTAGTTAGTTTCCCCAGAGGCCTGAATCCGAGGACCATGCAGTGCCTTGGTTCTATCTAACACTTGGTCTTTGAAGTAGTTAGTTTCCCCAAAGGCTTGAGTCCGAGGACCATGCAGTGCCTTGGTTCTGTCTAACACTTGGTCTCTTGGAAGTAGTTAGTTTCCCCATAGGCCTGAGTCCGAGGACCATGCAGTGCCTTGGTTCTGTTTAACACTTAGTCTTGTGAAGTAGTTAGTTTCCCCACAGGCCTGAGTCCGAGGACCATGCAGTGCCTTGGTTCTGTCTAACACTTAGTCTTGTGAAGTAATTAGTTTCCCCACAGGCCTGAGTCCGAGGACCATGCAGTGCCTTGGTTCTGTCTAACACTTGATCTTGTGAAGTAGTTAGTTTCCCCATAGGCCTGAGTCCGAGGACCATGCAGTGCCTTGGTTCTGTCTAACACTTGGTCTTGTGAAGTAGTTAGTTTCCCCAGAGGCCTGAGTCCGAGGACCATGCAGTGCCTTGGTTCTGTCTAACACTTAGTCTTGTGAAGTAGTTAGTTTCCCCACAGGCCTGAGTCCGAGGACCATGCAGTGCCTTGGTTCTGTCTAACACTTAGTCTTGTGAAGTAGTTAGTTTCTCCATAGGCCTGAGTCCGAGGACCATGCAGTGCCTTGGTTCTGTCTAACACTTGGTCTTTGAAGTAGTTAGTTTCCCCACAGGCCTGAGTCCGAGGACCATGCAGTGTTTTGGTTCTGTCTAACCCTTAGGTACGTGGTGTAGGAGATTGCCCTCAGTGCTGGCCTCGCTAGTTTTAGTGTGTTGATGGCCTCGGCCTTGCATCGTCTTTAGGGGGGCGTCGTGCGCACCGGACTATCGACCCCACTGTGCCCCGGGCTAGGATGGTCTGTGTTTCCTAACCTTACACGTGGCAATGACGCCGGTTTCGGATCAGGTTTCTGTAGTCATCAGTTATGAGGCGTCCCCTGACGGTTCGCATTCCGCGCCTGACGTTTCAACACACGAGGCGCGCCCTCATTAATATTCTCTTGGACTGATGTGGATCAAACGGTTGACAGGCGCTTTGGAATTCGTTGAGGATTAATGTCACCGATAATCCATCTTTCGAATTCCGCGTAGTTCCATTCCTATGAATCTTCAGCCCCTATTTAAGGCTACGTTGGAGAAGTGACCTTCTACTCTTCATGAATCCCCCAATATACCAGGAAATATGTCCTCCCAACTCTCAGAGCCCCTTCAATAACCCCGCCAAAAGTTGTGACAAGAGTTTGTAGAAATGGGACGGCATTGGATGGGAGTGAGGGTGCTTAGGCCCAAAATCCTCCTCCCTCGACGGAGAGCCGCCATAGTAATGGCTCGTACCGGATCTCCGATGCGGCCAAATCCGTGTGCTATCCTGGTGGGGCCCCGCACCGCGGCCGAGAGGGAGGTCTCTGAAGTACATAACGTTCTTCCCCGGGGCGTTGCCACGCCGGTGGAAGCGTGCAAGGATACGTCATGTCTGGTGCCCGGGTGTTGCCGTCACCAACGGCCAACCACCGTGGGGCTGGAAGAGAATCAAGGGAACAACATGAGGGAGGGCCGTCCGGCGCCTTTTCATCTGCTCCTCTCTTTGCGCCAGTGCCACCGCACCGACTTGGGCGTTGTTGGTGGCCTTGAAGCAGGCCCGCCTCAGCCCCCTTTCCCTTAGTTAGCTTTAAAACAGGCCCGTCTGGGCCTTTGTTTGTAGAGTTGGCTTTAAAACAAACCTGTCTGAGCCTTTGTTTGTACAATGTAACTCTCCTTTATCAAATAAAATAACGATGTTTTCTTCTTTCCTTCGAATCTTTTACTTTTCTGCAATGGCGTTTTTTTTTTTTTTGCTTCTTTTTTTTTAAACGCATTCTTGTGAACTTTCCGTCAACTGACTTTCTGGGGGCGATTGTCCGTTGCGCCTGTTAGTGCACAAATTCTCCCCACAAACGGCGCCAATTGTAGGGACTCGATTTTTGGAAGGACCCTCTGAACTTAGAAGGGATATAATTCTGTAGGCCCCAAAGAATGAATTTGTAGAGAGTGGGTTGAAGAAATTGGCCCTTACAGGCAAACGGAGCTTCATCGTGGATTCATTGCCATTGAAGGCTAAGTGCCTTGATTCTTTGCTAAAATCACTCCTCGGCATTTGTCCGAGGAGCTTGTCCCTCTCCCCCCCTTCTTCAGGAAGGATCCTGTACATTATATACCCCTCACCCAACCGATCCTAGCCCTACATTTGTTGAGCGATCAGGACATTACTCAGGTGCCTGTCCTATCAGTCGCCTTCCTATTCTCTTTGTGGGTTGCGGCAACCAAGGTGGCACTGGTGCGGAGTCCTTTCCTCATTAATGCGGCCAGGGCGGTAGTCAGGTGCATTTAATGTGGAGGTGACTATTTGTCACGACCTTGTCCCTCCACCAGATTTATATTGCAGGCGCGTGGTACTCCCCCTCGGCTCTTGGAGTAGTCATGGAGGCTTCCTTGGAAGTGTTGCCAGTTGCCTTAGGTTCTCGGATGTCCGATGATGGGGTCGTCCTCGGCGTGGCCTGTTGGGCGCCTGAGCTACTTGTTTTTATCCTCGGACCATGGATGGATCCTCGGCTTGGGCCTTCGGCCCCGAAACGGAGTGGGCTGGGCCGTATGACTTGCTGGCCCCACAGTGTGTATTTTTACACTAAATTAAGTAATATTTTAAAGTGTAAAGGAAAAACAAACCTACCTTCATTAAAGAAACCTTACTTTTTTTGTGTAAAGAAAACTAAAAATTACTTCTTTTTGTGGTTGGTATGAAAATTTTAAATTACTAATTTGGTTGGATTCAACTACATTTTTAATTTTTTTTTATTAGATAGTTATAGTATGCTGCTAACTCTGCAGTTAGAATCATTTTTTCTCTAGACCCCTAAGCACTTTGTGAATGAAAATGTGTTAATTAAGCTACAAAACTCTTGGTAGGTTCAAATACCTAAGTTATATGGTCTAAACCCTTCTGAAAACTGGTTAGGGTTTAAAAATGTGAACTCAAGCCCAGAAGAATTCCATATCCTTATTATTAGGATCATGTGATCAGAACACCTATAATCTCAATCCATTGTCATCCCTAAATGGATGATTTCTCGTCTTTTTCATATCAAAATAAAAATGAGTGTAATTAGATTGATATATAATTTTTTTTTATTTGGAAAGAGTAAAGCTTTGAATGAGTTGTCGTTTGGAAAGTGTATACAGTATACTTATCGAGGTGTTTTCCTACCATTTTCATGGGTTGGGTAATGAAAAAAGTTGGGTGCTAGTTAACCTATGTGTGAAGGCTGGTCCCCATGAAATGAAAGTCGATCGTTCGAATTTATAGTTCTATAGTTCGAATTTCGTATATTTTCATGAGTTTGGCAAATTGAAAAAAAATGGATGCCCCTCTCGGATGCATGAAAGTAACGGTCCCCATTGAAGATGAATGAGGTTTATATCTTGACATGTCCTATTCATCAGTCATTATTAGGTGCATCTTCAATTGGGGGTTTAGAGCCAAAAGAAAAAAATAACTAGAAGTGTAGTTTGGATGATGGACCACCACCACTCTTTTATTTATTTATTTATTTTGGTGGGTAAATTATTGTACCACCTCTAGGTTAAGTATAAGTTTTTTTTTTTTTTTTTTTGGTTGAGAAAAATATAGAAATTTACAACTTCAGTAAAATTGTATTTGAGAAAAATGTACAAATTCACACCTTCCATAATTGTAAGAGGGAATTTGTAACCCGCCCATAATATCGTGTTAAGTCATGTTATTTTAAATAATATGACGTTCTATTTACTTTTAGATTGCAAAAATAAAATTTTAATTGTAAAATTGAGGTGGCGTTTGGGTACTGATGAAACCAGACGTGTTTGCATCTGTGTTTCCTTTTTTTTTTTTTTTTTTTTTTTTTTTTGCACGTTGAGAAGCACGTTTTAGCTGGAAAGTGGTTTGTTAGTGGGTCCTGTGCACTGTTCATGGGACCCACAAACCTCTTTATTTAGCAATTTTTTCATTAAAAATGGGTCTCACGACATTATTCACACATTTAAAAATTATTTTGCTATAGTGTTTTCAATTTTTAGTTTTTAACAAAATAAGCGGTATCCAAAAGGACCCTGAATCTCTCTTTTTCTTACACATTAAATAAAATCTTTACACCTTTTTATCATTTTTGGTTAAAAAGATTTAACTAATCGCGATTCTACAAATTTAATATATATGTAAGGTTGAATTTATTCAATCAAGTATTGGCTTTATTCCGTGCCAAATTTGCTTGTATTTTAGCAATTAGATACTCTGTATTTAGGTGGGAATAATGTAAAGGTTGTGTGTGAGAAAGTGTGAAGAAACTCAAGTTGTGTGCATTCAGGAGGAGTCTCGTGACTGACAAGTCGCCAAAGTGGCACATGTGTGAAACATGCAAGGAACTAAAGAGTCACGACAGCTGGAGCACTACAAGAAAAAATGTACAGTCTAGCCAGACAGTTAGCTTGTGACTTAAACTCGCGACTTGTTCCACTCGCGAGACTGAGTCGCCAGAATGCCCTGTTTGGATGAAAACTGACTTTTCACATTCCTCACATACTCTACTATAAATACGCTTATACCCATAAAATGTGAAGAGCTCCTTGAGAGAATTTTGAGAGAAAAACCCTAGAGAAAAACAAGATTGACTCATCCACAATCTTTGTCATTTGATTCTGCAAATTCCTCTACTTTCACCATCTCCATTGATATATCCTTAAGAGGTACATTTTACCAAATCCTTATCTCACCATACCCATATCAGTAAGGATGTATTTTTGTGCTTGGAAAGCAGTTTGGAGATGACCAATTTATTAGGTTGATGCAATAGGCTTATTGCGGGATCCGGGAAGCTAAAGAAGACAAGTTTAGGCATAACCCTGTTGGAACAAGAAGTTTGGAGGGTTTAGGTGCATTGGGTAGATTAGGCTTGGAGGGTCTTCTACTATTCATGTATCCCAACTTTATTCTTTAGTGGATCATTTGACCGCTTAGAAGGCGGCGAAGAGGTTTTTCGCCGAGTTCTTCTGTTTCATCTTCGATAACACGTGCTGGTGTTATCTTTGTATTTGCATCTTCTCTTCCCATGCTCTTTATCTTTAATTGCAGTTGTGTTTGTGATTAATTATGGTATAGAGTGTTTTACCTATTTGGTTATAGCTTATATTCATCATTCTGCACATATATTGTTTGTGTATAAGCTTGTGTTGGTATTGTTAAAATTGAAAGTCTAAACATTCATTAGTGTTTTACACACTAATTGAACTTTTAATATACATGAGGCCAGATGCCTTGTAGCTGAATTGACATATTCTCATGCAAATACACATCAGATTTACACATAAATATTTATTATTTAAAAATTGAACATGCTACAACATACATAATTAAGCCACGGGTTAATTAGCTCATGCATATATATTAGTTTTCGTGGTTTTGATAAACAGAAGGGCATATTTTCTTCACCCAATTATTTTTAAACTATTAACAATGGCAGATGTTTTTATTTTTTAACAAGAAATTTGTGATGATCAACTCCCTTTTCACATAAAATGCTACCTTGTAATTGGCCATCTATTTAGCGGACATGGCTTGGATACAATTCTTTTGTATACTGGATCCGATAAAATGCTGACATATATTCAATACCTACCGCTAGTTAAAATATTACTGGATCCAACTTATAAGTGCACTAGACCTAAGTTTTATCTATATTTAACTTTGTAGTTTCTATCATGAAACACCAACTTTTACTTGAAAATTGAAATACTTTTTTTAACATTATATCTAATACATTTCTTCTGTCCCATTTGATTGTTATTTTATAAACTTCCCTAATACTTCTTGAACCTTTCTCGAACTCTCCTAATTAGATATGTGTGTTGGACATGTTGCCATATGTTATTTCTTCTATTACTACTTCTAACATTAATTAATTGTTGTTACTTGTTACTAAAGAAATGGCACCCAATAGTTTATTTAAACATTTGTTTTGATGAACCAATAGTTTATTTAAACATATATATTCGAGCTTTCCCCATAAAATATGAGAAGTACGATGTTAGAGCATTTATATATATTCTATTAAGAGTATCGTTTTATATGATGAAATAAACTTGATTAATGTATAATAATAATAATAATAATAATAATCACCGTGCTCTCGCCACTTCTTGTTTATGTTTTCTAGATTTTACATTATAATTTCGACACGTTTGTATGGTATTATACCCGCGCTTTGTGTCGGTGTTTGTGCTTGAAGTTGAACAAGCCGTACGTACATATAATTGTGTTGCTACTTGCTACACTCATATCATATATCACACTCATCCACCTTGAAAGGTTCATAGGTAATCGTGGTTGCTCTAGACTTGAGTGCCTATAGGGAGCAGCTATATAATTAAGAGGAAAAACAATATTTTACAAGGTTAAACACATTTCATGAAACAGGTTGACTTTATACTGTAGCTAAGTTCGTACGAGTGTAATTATATAAATATATATATATATTATATAAACAAGAATATCCAGATCTTTTTTACTTGAATATTTCATTATTTCATTAAGCGTGTATAGTTTTCTTGTTTCATATATATCAGATTACATCAAGGAATTTCTTGAGTTGTAATTTTGATAATTATTATTAGTGGCGAAGGAGATTTGAATAAATTGATTTTCTCGTAAAGGAGACTAATTAATGCCATTAAGTTTTAAAGTTCTTGATAGTTTATTAGAGTAATTAATTATTGGTTTTTTTTTTTGTTAAAAAGTATCCTAAAAATACTAGTTAAAAATTATATATATTTAATTATGAGTGATAATTTACATTTGTTTTCAACTCGAATATTTCACTATTCCATTAAGCGTGTGTAGCTCTCTTGTCTCACACATACCAAATTATTATATGGAGGATTTCCTTGAGTGAGAATTTTGATAATTGCTATTAGTGGTGAAGGAGATTTGAATAATTGATTTCCTCGTAAAAGAAATTATCAATGCTGTTAAGTTACATAACTCTTGATAGTTTATTAGAGTAATTAATATATATATATATATATATATATATATTTGTTAAAGTGTATCCTAAAAATACTAGTTAAAAATGATACATATTTAATTATAAGCTATAATTTACACTTGTTTTAAAGAAATATATACTTGTTATTAATAATTTATAAGTTTATTTGTGTACACTTAGACTTTACTTTTTAAAAAGATATTATCAATTATCAATTTAGGATTTAAAGAAAAAAAAAATAAAGGAAAGAAAAATTTATATATTTTAAAACTTTCTCATGCATTGCATTGGTCATTTAAATTTTTTTAATTAAATTAAAATTATATTATATATTTAAACCATCAATTAGAATCTCTGCACATCATATTTTCTTTAAATATTAGAATATATAATTTTATATATAACCACAATCATAAAAAATAATAAATAAAATTATATTATGTTAAACTATTCAGTGTTTTACACGTGTTACTGACTAGTTTAATTAAATATTAAATACATCTAAAAATTTTAGATCTTTAAAAGAGAACTTATTATTAAAAAAACACTCATTAGCTCAACTGGTAAAGTTCTAATAGTTGAATAAGAGATCTAGGATTTAATCTCTACTCATATAAAAAACTGATTGGTGTCTTGGTCTAATAATTAAGAACTATCAATAGAAGCAGACGTCATAAGTTGAAACTCTCTAAAAAAAAAAAACTTTGATTTCATTAAAACTTAACTCTTGTGAGTTCCAGTTAACTTAACTAGTAAAGTTTATAATGGTTGAATAAGAGATCTAGGATTCAATCCCCGCCTACACCAAAAACTGATTGGTGTCTTGGTTTAATGATAAAAAGTTATTATCAGGACGTTATAGTTTAAAACTCTCTCAAAAAATAAAATAAAATAAGGTACCACATTACATTAGATTAAGTCGCTTTTGTTGCCTCCTTCTAGCAAGAACAATATAAAGGAAAGCAAAGAGGATTTGTTAAATCCATATTGGGATTAATTAATTAGTAAAATGACCTAATTTCAATCCTTACTTTGCATCTTTTCCACCTTAAGCAACTCTTTGTCCCCTTTAAGAATATATGATATGTTTACACACCAGATGCCTACCCCCACCACTAATTTATATGCTCTTCCCTAATCACTAGAGAGTTTCAACCTATCTTTTATTTTATAATCCATCAACTTATCTTTTAAAATAGCATACATTGATACATATATATAATACGTATTTTAGAATTCTAGTAGTAGGAGTAGTACCATACATGGATCTAAAAGGGAACCAAAAAGAAGTATATATTATTTCTAGTGTTATGTTGAATTGGCAATGGCAAATAACTAATTGTCAGTGCTACTGCCAATTTAGCAGCTAGTTTAATTATATAAAACTCTAAGGCCCTTTTTTATTTTTCTTTTTAATAATTAAAACTCTAAGGCTTAAGCATGCACAGTAGGTAGGAAGGACAAAATTGGAGAATAGTTAAAGGACTGTCTATATTTGTATGTAGGTTTTTTTTATAGGAAAATACTAAAGTTGTTATCAATTTTACCACAAAAAGATTCATAAAATAATGAAATAATGAATATAATTGGTATTACATCAACATATAAATAAAATTTTAAATTATTCTATTATTTATCTTTAAAAGTTGATACATTTATAAGTCTTATGTTATAACATTTCTTTCGAGTAAACTTTAAGAAATTGTCCAACTTTCAAAGTAAAAATCTCACATTTTGGATCCCTTCTTTTTATGAGTACTCATGCCTACTCCTCCAATGCCTTCCTTTCCTTTTCTCAAAGAAAGAGAGGGGAAAATTCATAAACCTAAAGGACAGAAATCAGTACATTAATTGTACGTTGAATATAGAGAGTTTATTCTCATTTCCAACAAATTGGAACAGAGATAAAGGAAGAAGTTATATAAGAATCTTACAATATTCTAAATGTGTTACTTCTTGTAAATACTATTTTTATTGTTGGTACATTGTAATTGACATCTTACGATTCAATTAACCAAACTGTGCTTATAGTTTTTTAAATGAACCAATGGGCCAAGTTGATTAGCTTTTCCTCATAGTGAACTTTTGGGTAATATATGTTAAATACATGTAGCTATCAATTGGCAAATTCTTCTCCCTCCTCTTTGATTAAACTGTAATTGAATCAATCTTGGGTGTGAATTCGAAACCCCAAAGAAACAATGTAAAAATTCGTTGAGTTCATGTCAGAGCTTGGTTTATTTAATAATTTTTAACTTAATTATAGTGGTTTGGATAAGCATTATTATTAGCTTAGGTGTTCAAACTTTTTTAGGCTTTTAATCAGAGAACATGGACGAGAGCAAAGACAAACCAATCACAATTGGGTTATGTGTGTGTTTGTCTGTCCCCCGTGCATAATTAGGCACCATAATAGATTTCTTATACATGACTTTATTGCTTGACACCTGTCCATTATTATGATATAATTGAACTATGCTTTAAGGTAATGGAAATGCTCTTCAAAAAAAAGGTAATGGGAAATGTTTATGAGTGACTCTTGCTCTTTTTGGAAGAGTAATAGTATTTTATTATTATTATTATTATTATTTTAGAAAGAAAGAGTAATAGTATTCAGTGTCAACATAATTTGAAAATTTTCGATTAATATAAGGATGGGGAAATGAGCGGTAACACAATTATTGGAGATTAGGATATTATTACAATATCATTAATATTGACTATTTAAATATTAGTTAAGGATGAGATGGGTTTTAGAATTGAATCTTACCGCCAAATGTCTTGTAGTTGAATTGATACCTCCTCATGCACAAAGTGCTTGGGGTCCAGGGGAGAAAAGGTTCGAACTGTAGGGTTAATAACATGTTGTAATTATCTCGCAAAAAAAAAAAAAAAATTGAATCTTACCTAAAACAATTACTAGTTTTATTTTTATTTTTATTAAATAATAACCAAGCTCGATTAGAGAAATGACTCAATAAAGTAGTATTTCATGAAATCTTTTCAAAAGATATGAGCTATTAAATTTAGATTAAGAATCTGTGACGCAAGTTATACATTTTATAAATCTGTGTTTCTCTTTTACTTAACCATTTATATAAATAAGATTATTAAGAAAATAAAAAACCACAAGATTCAAGTACACGAGGATTGTACAGAGGAAACCCACCCAACAATAAGAAAGTGTTTAACTTTCACTAGACATAAAAAGGAAACCTAGCAAAGTGTGAAAACAATTTTTTTTTTTTTTTTGTAAAAAATGAAAAATGAAAAAAGAAGAAGAAATTTATGAATAAATCTAAAATACAAGTGGAGGGTTCTAATAAAAAGCCTTTAAAAATGAATTCTTACAAGACTGAAAAAGACTACCACAATAAGTTCTAGATAATTCGACCCAACTGGAGTGCTAATAGAGAAAATAGACTACTGAAATTGACGTCTTATAAATTTGTAGTTTAGAAGAATGTGGAATTCAAGTACAAAGCTATTTACAATTATATCCATCTCAAAAAATTTTCTTTGATCAAAATGAAAGATAATTAACCAGAAACTCACCCATCTTATAGAATTCATTTCTTTGTCAAGGAAATTAATTTTCATAGAAATCCACGATCAGACCAATAAAAAATAGGGCTTAGGTTTTTTTAATATATATATATATATATATATCTCTCGAATAGAATTTCGACAAAAACGATAAGAATGCATCAAGTTGTTTGAAAATAAGGTTCTAGAGAAGTGGATATTGGTGTACTAAATAGTTATTCAACTATCAGCTACTTGGATCAAAGGACTAGTGAAGAAATCTGGGGCCTTCTAAAACTACTTGTCATGACTCTTGAGTACAGGAAATACTTAAAGTTGACTTGAAATCAGCTTGGCTAAAAGCTACTTGAATATTTGTTCACTCTACTCCATTAAACAAGATCTACTCTATTTTCCTATCAAAAAAGAAAAGAAAAAAGATCTACTCTATTTTAAGATTTAATTATGCAACAGATTTTATTACTAAGCAATGTCTATAAACTTATATATTAAACTATAATCATTGTTAGGGTTAGATTTGAAATGCAGCATTTTTTGAGTTTGGAGGATGTTGTGTTGTCCACTCAAAATAATAATTTGGTCACATTGGGCTGAAATTAAGAAATGGTGGTGCAAAAAAAGATAGGTAAAGATAAAGTTAGAATCCTCTAATATAATCATCAACATAAACAGGTTCCTCTTGATCTACTCTACAATCTCCAATGAAGCATGCCATGGATTTCTCCCACCAGCCCCTTAAACCAGGAATGCCTTTTACTGTCGTCACTATACTAAAGGCAACAATTTTTTTAACAAAAAATTAAAAAGTTAAAAATAAAAGAGACAAGAATTGTTTAAAATATAAGTTGGGTTTGAGAGAGAGAGATAGAGTAGAATGATTGATACACAGCAGGGCTAGTGATGTGTACGCCCCATGTGGACACCAAATTGTTACTTGGCCGCCTATATATATAGGCTGCACAAATTAGAGACCTCATTAGCATCAGATAGAAATAAAATAAATAGATTTGCAAACAAAATGACCCAACAAGTTGAAGTTGAGCCACACTCCTATTCTTTGCCTCTTCTACCAATCTTATAGGATTTAGCATTCTTTATGTGGAGGGGTACCCTACAATTAACTTTAGATTACAAAAAGAAATGCAACTAAGGTTTTGTTTATTTTAGGTGGATACCTTTAAAAAATGCATTAAATGAAGCATCTTGGGTTGGAATCCATGTGAGGACAATCATGGGCAGACGGGAAAAAAATTTTAAGCCTGCTAAGTGCTTAGCCTTGGAGGCTAATATAATTCACAATTGCTTCCATGTAAGCATATTGATTTTGTATTAGCTCGAATAAATGTGAGGGAAAGCTGAGTGGGATTTTGGTCCCCCAAGTTATACTTTATTTTGAACTCATTTGATGCTTTGTTAGCCGTTTGATCTTATATGACTAGGACTTCTTTTATTGGTTATGTGGACCTAGTTATTACTCCATGAAGCTTGAGAGTTGAGATTTAGACCCACTGGACCCTCATTTTCCGTCTTCTTTTTCCTTTCTTTTTTATACTTCCTTTGCAGAAGAAGGTAGGACACAATTTTAATGCGGCATTCACCATTAGACAAAGGACACATTCAACTGGGACCTAACCATATATAACACCATCCTCTTTACATGAAGAGTTATAATATATGTCATTTTAGCATTGAATTTGAGCCACAACTTGCTCAACATGTATAATTTTTAAAAATATCTTAAAAAATATTCCAAGACAAGTACATTAGTTCTCTATCAGGCCGATAACTCCAATTTGTGATAATAATACACCATGCATGTGTACAAAGAGAATTAGTAGTTAGTTTGACTTGTTTTTGGTGTTAGCGGAGCATTAAACACGACACATATACGATACATAGTAAAAAAATGAACACGTGTCAGATTCGTGAAAGAAAAGTGTATGTAAATTTTTTAAAAATAGAAATCTAAGGAAGAAAAGAACTTCTTTAACACGCAAGATACCTCCTAATTTAACGGCTCAGATTTGGAATATAAACTCACAAAAGCAAGTCATTTAAATGGCAAAAGATTGGTCAAACCGAAAGGTAACCAGTAAACAAGTCAAAGTCCAAGTTACTACAAATCTATTAGCCAGTGGTAACCCAATTATTGATGAATTTAGTGCATAAATTAGTTCAACGGGGGTACCACATAATAATGTTCGTAGTAGATTGCACGATGGCTAGACTAGATGATTTCCAGATCGGAGGTTCTAGAGATTGGAAAATGTAAATTAATAATAACAATTGATTAATCAATATATAGTTAGAGCCTCAGGAATTTAAAAAATAAAAAAGTGAAAGTAGAAGAAAACCAATGATGTTAAAAAAGAATATGTACTAATACGATGTAGTGATGTACAGTTAGTCAATTGATACTGTCATGGCCTATAGTATTTAATTTATTGCTAAATTACTGATTAAAAAAAAAAAAAAAAAGTAACTGTGTCATGCATTGTTTTTTTTTCTCCAAAAAAAAAATATATATATATATATATTATATAAGTTTTGATATAAATGTCACAAGTCTTGTAACTTAGGAAAATTGTCTTATTTTCTTTATAAAAAGAACTATAGTTTAAATCTCCCTATTCCACTTGATGTAACAATCATGAATCGTATATTTAGAATTTTATATAAGGTAAGAGTTATTGGAAAGGAAAGATGGTATTAGATTTCACGCAACAAAACTCGATCCTCATTGGTTGGATATTAGATGGTATTAGTTTTTGATTGATCAAAAACTCGACATGTATAACGTATCCGGTCATCGTTATTGCATAGCAAAATCCCTTGATCGTTGTTGTGGAAGGGCATTATAGCATTCGTGAAACCAAAAATTGGCCATGGGAGGCCGAATCTTTATCCCCTATATATATATATATATATATATATATATATATATCGTGGGTGGCCATTGTTATTGCATAGCAAATCTCTTAATAGTTGTTTTGGAAGGCCATTCCAACATTTTTTAGGCCAAGATTTGGCCGTGAGAAGCCGAATATTTATTGACAATTTCAAGATCTTGCCATGAGAGGCCGCAGTCTATTTGTGAAGTGCGCTCTCTCTCCTATTAGGTGTATACATGTGAATAAAGTCATACGTTGAATAATTATGAGAATAATGAGTGATAAATATAACGAAGTCTCCAAAGATGTTTATCTCCCCAACATCTCTCTCCCTCATTGTTAATAATCTCTGAATTAGGTGGTGATTGAAACAAAAACCTACCCAAACTTGACCCATGGTAATTACTAGTTTTTTCATTGAAGAAATCTAAGCATATCCTTGTATTTTTTTTTTCAACGCATTTCTGAATTATGTAGAAGAAATGAAGTTAAGTTCAAAAATTCTGATTAAGAGTCTTGTAGTCTAATTAGTTAATATCTTTGGGTGTTTTCAATAATGACATTTAGGATTTAAAAAAGTTGAAAATTTTCTTTCATTAGTAACACCACTGGCAACTTCTGTCATGGGATCATTGGAATGCATTTGTTATGTCACATATTTTGTCCTCAAAAACTTGATATCGCCTCTGCAACTCATTTTAAAAGACGACAAAGAATGACCTTCCGTTTTAAACAAAGAATAGTTTTAGTAACACATAAATTGTCATAATTTTTGTCACAACTATTTTATATGTTAAATTGTGACAGGTAAAAAATAGTCCAAATCTTCTGTCCTACTTTTCCTACTCCACTATATACTTCACAAATAAAAATATGTCACATATCTATCTAATTTATTAAATGCTAAATTTATGCATTTTGTTATTTCAATTACCTAAATACCTAAATATGATGAGTTATTTATTTATTTATTTTAGGAAATTGAAATAATAGAAGGCATAAATTTAGCATTTAATAAATTAGATAGATATGTGACATGTTTTTATTTGTGGAGTATATAATAGAGCAAAAAGAGTGTGATAGAAGATTTGGACTCGGTAAAGAAAAAGTGATGGATTCAAGTGAAAATGACAAACAGCCAGTCACAATTTTTTTATTTATTGACCAAATAAAAAATTGTGATTGACTGCTTATCATTTTCACGTAAATTCATCATTTTTTCTCTATCATCCACAGTCAGCCACGTCAAAAGTTGTGATACACGTTCCATTTGAGGTGTTCTTAGAATTTTTCTTCAAACAATAATCGAATCACAACGATATCACATACGATACGACTAACAAAACATATCGTCCTCACAGATCTGACATGTACGATTTTCTGACAAAGTCTCTCTCTCTCTCTCTCTCTCTGATAGCTTTTGCAAAGACCAATAATGGAGGAAGTCTCAGTAGTCAGTAGCTCTACAATGGTCCTAGACATAGTTCAAATCGACCCTCTCTTCCATGCAACCTCTGCTTTTCTCAGAAGGTAATAGGGACTAGCTATTATCATTTCAGTTGCCACAACAAACAAAAGGGTCTGCATTATTTTCCAAGGGAGAGTCTGAAAGACTGAAACACACACACACGCACACACACACACACATATGTCACAGATATAAATGTATATTGAGGGTCTTCCGCTTATTTTGCTAAAATTAAAAAAATTTTGTTGAAAATATTATAAATAAATGTAAAAATTAGCTAAAATAGTACTGTGAGAACCATGAATAATACCAAAGAGTACAGTAGGCTTATGAATAGTAACAAAAATAAATTAAATAGTAAAATAAGCTAACTTTTTAATTTAGAGCCAGTGTGTGTTTGCGTAACGGCCAGTGTACATTTTCAGCGTTTGCGTTTTTGGCTAGGTCCCACAACACTGTTCATGACTCAGTCAAAAATGCAAAAATGCGCATACCAATGCATTTTTGGGTCACACGGTACTATTTACACTTTTAAAAATTATTTTGCTACAGTGTTTTTAGCAATAAGTTTTCAATTTTCAGCAAATAAGCAGTATCCAAACACACCCTAAGTGCGTTTGGCAAAAATTATTTTTGTTACCTTATTTTATTATTCAGTTTATTTTTGTTACTATTCATAGACTACACTTTTTGGTACTATTCATGAGTTTCACTGTACTATTTCAGCTAATTTTTACCTTTATTTACAATACTTTTAGTAAAATAAGCGGATCTCAAACAGGAGAAATTATAAGATCCACATGGTGGACAAGTGATATGGTCCACCATTCCACTAAAAAAATGTCACTTGTTTAAAATTGTTAGTTAGAAATTTTTTTGAAAAATAAATTAATTACTGACTCAGCAATTTTAAAAGTGGAAGTTTTTTAGTTGAATGGTAGACCACATCACTTATTCACTAGAGTACTTTATAATTTCTCCTCAAACAGATCCTAATAGTTGTTTTATACTTAATAACCATATATATAGATTGTATAAAATCAAAGTCTAATTAATAAGATCTTATGAGCCATGCCATTAGCGTGATGTTAGCAATAGCTGTCAAAAGCACGCGAGGATATAAATATATAACAATGTCTTCAACTTACTTGTGTGAAAATAACATTTTATTCAAGACAAGCACTTAAATTTTTTTTTTTAATATTGAGATTAAATATGGCATTTTGTCTCTATATTCTATATATGAGGATGTGGGGTAGGGTTAATGTTAGATTACCGACCAACAATACGAAGTTAAGCATAATTAGTTGTTGAACCGTGTTTAGAATGGCTGAATTTCGTTTTCATCAGTCAAATTGAGGTTGATGACAATTTATAAGAAGACCCAACTTTAAATTTTTTTTTTTTTTTTATGAAGTTAGAAGACCAACTGTTCACTAAGCATATTCGAACAGCTTCATTAAACATTGCTAATGTGATGTGAAAGTATTTATAAAAAAATAAAATAAAATGTGATGTGGGTGCAGGAACAAAGATACTGAGATTTTTTTTTTGTTCTCCATGAATTTTGGTTAAAATATTATTTATACCCATTAATTTGGGACCTTTTTTGAATCGATCATTTAACTTTTGAAACTTGTAATTTATTATTATTATTATTATTATTATTTTTTTTTTTTTGAGGAACTTGTAATTTATACTATTGAGTATATTACAACATTCTCAATGTGTCCATTCTATCAACATATGTTAGCATATTGGTGTTAAAAACGATATCATTTTAGATACTGTATAAAATAAGGGGGGAAAAGACATTGCTTTTAGGTGGGTTAATAGTGAAAATGTAATGAATTGTAGTAGAAGGGATATATTGACATTATTAATTTAAAATAGTCGATGGAAAAAATTGAAATATTTGAAAGTTAAGGAACCAATTTAAATGTCACTCCAAAATTTGGTGTATAAACTTTTTACTTTGAAAATTTCTAAGCAATTTCTAAAAGGGAAATTAATCTCCAATTGCCAGTTGGAAACATTTTATGAGGGACATTTATATGTCGTTCAAGTCCTTTTTTTTTTTTTTTTTTTTAGTTTCTGATGCTGAAGGGCTCAACATCATCATGATCTGATTTCATTTCACTTTTTTTTTCTTTGTGGGGTCTAAAGATCATTTTACACAGTTGATGCATGGTTTAGTTTCAGAATTTGTTGGGAAGTGCTAGTGGTGGCTTTTTTGTTAATGGACACATTTTATAGAGATATTGCAATGTTAATAGTATTTAATCATATGATTCAATATTGTTCAACCCCTGCAATTGATGATAAGCTTAGTCGGGTTTGTTGGTCCTCCACTAATACCATGTCGCATTATGGTGTTCAAAGATCCAAATCAGGCTAAGAGTTGGATAGATTGTGTAATAAGGATTTTCAAAAGCTTGAAATCCACTAGCCTAAAAATAGGCATCACAAAAAAACCCGTGGTACCTAATCCGCCTTATCCTATTTAGGTTTTTCCCATCTCGAAGAGGTGTCACCAAGGGAAAACTCCTGAGACACCCAAATCCATAATATACTTTAGTGTCAGCTTGTGATTAGTGCACCCATATCTACTTTTTCACCAAGAACCCATGGTGGTCATGTGTGTAAACATTGATATACAATCACGAGTTTGACACCCAAACATGTTATGAAAATGAGTGTTGATTTGGGTGTCCTTAGGCGGATTGGTCATGAAGAGGATAGATCGAGTTATTTTAGAACTACAACTAATTCCATACCTATTTTCACAATTATCTTATGTAGCAAACTGTAACTAGTTGTATATTACTTTTACATGAACCCACCACTTTTTTCCACCACTTACAATTAGCTAAATCACTTCTCTTAATTTTGCAAAAGTGTGAGTTTTATGCACTCAGTACAGCATATTCTATCACCATCCAGCCCTAAAACTCATCTGGTTGTTTTATTCAGGCAATGACATGTTCAACAGTCTGTTTCTGTTCTCCAGTTTCAATTTTTGGCTTAGTTCAATGAACCTGAAAAGAGCCCTTTTATGCTTCAACTTCTGTAATTTGTGGTCTGAAGGTTTCCATCAGTTTTTATTCTATGAAAATATACCTAAATTTTTATTCAAAAAATATTTGAGCTCTTATTTTTAATATGAGGTTTATTCTATATGCTTGGGAATCAGAATGATATATTTAAAATATAAGTTAGTAACATTATGGAAATTTCAGTCTGCATCAAGTTGGTTTGGACTAAAAGTAAAAAGGCAAGGATTGAATGATTAATAAATTGCAGACTGAAATCTTCATTATGGTTACAAAACGTTTGAAAGTCAGATATGAGAATACATCATGGCACAGAATTGCAGAAGTAAACTCAGGATCTTCTAAAGGCATATTCCCACAATTAAACATTTCATTATACTAGTAAGTTGTTATAAAGCTCATGATGCTTTAGTGTTAAAGGCCCTTATAATGTGGCTCGGGATTAAAAAAAGATTGAAAAGTCATTTAGGTAATAACATCCTAATCCATTCGTATTATCATAGGAACCTTATTTAGGGGTTTAGTTAATTTAATAGATGAGAAGAGATGGTACAGTAACTAAGTCTAAGTCCTCAATGTCAACATCAAGCTTACCCATCTTCTTGGTCATATTCACCAGAGCAGTAATCAGCATCAAACTAGTGGGTTTACTAACTTTAATGACAGTGTAAAAGCTGGATTACTTTAATTTATTTCTAGGCTATCTACAAATAGAATCTCAAAGGGCACAGTTCAACCAGCCAAAAATTATCGTCCAAAGTGATTCTTTGACAAACCTTTCTGCGGGCAAGTAATTGCAAAAGTTGGCTTGCTAAAGTAGAACCTGCTTATCATATTTAATCCTCTCTTCTATGATTAACATTCTTTCTCAAACAATTGGTAGAATGTGATATTCCATCCATACAGTGATACAGAGTAAAAGCAAAGGATGACACATGCAATGATGCAATTTAAAGGACATATTGTATCCCGGCGGCCCGGATTATGTGAATTAAATTGTATAAATGGGTGTGGCGAGGTCATGTAACAAATCCTACATTAGGTGTTTAATAGGTTACAAGGAATTTGAATTGTAACTTGATTAGCCCTGGAGTACTATAGTGTATATATGTAAAGAGTTTCCTCCAATCATGATAGATACATTTTCCTGAGGTTTGATGTGATGAATAAGGTTTTTACCGTATATTTCACCTATATCCTCCTTTTAATTTGTATCATCAAATTTAAAAAAAAAAAAAAATAGTAGGATAAATTTGGAATTATAGAAGGTGGAGAGTTATATAGGAAGAGTTATATAGGACTAGCTAATGGAAAATGGCAGAATTCAGGAAATAATTATGTAACTAAATATGTTTTGTACAGTCAGTCAAACCAAGCTTCATAATCATCCTTTTTTCTGAGTCAAATTACAGAAGGCAAGACTTTGAATTCACATTCTATGATCTCCCCTGTCATTTCATGGAAACATTGTTGAAACTTGAAAGGAGGCACCACTATGTTGGGATGGGACCCTCATTGACCGTCTCTTTTAGAGGCTTTGACACCGAATGAACAAAATAAGAAAGGCTAGGAAGGGTCTCAATGCCATGAACTCTTAGAAGTAAACTGGATCCATGAACAAAATCAATTCATTTATTTTTCTTTTATGTGTCCTTGTAATTTTAGCTATAATGTCATTTAAAGTTTGTATCCATCAGTCCATAGGCAAAAACATACTTGTTTTCCTGAATCTGACAAGTCATACCCACTAGACATGAGTCTGTAACAATATAATCCAAAATTCCATTCTTAGCAAATAAGCCCACAAATACACAAGAACAACAAAGAGAAATTTGGCATGAATGTTTTATTCACTGAAAAAAATCACTAAATCTGAATCATCAAAAAAATGATGAAGGGAACATTGCCTTCAGGACTCATTATAGCACACTTGATTGCAATACTCATGTAAACGCTTTTATCCTTCCAACAACTTTAACATCTCAAAATTGATGATTCTAATTATAGAAAGGTGAAGTTGGGGTTGAGTTTTATTTAGGGTGTGAAGGGGGCAAAGACAACCACTGAATTGTGCCCACCAAAGCCAAATGAGTTCGAGATAGCTGCAGAAAATCGACAACTTTGATTAGTCAAATGTTGGAATAAATGTACCATTATGTCATCATTCAGATACTATTAACATAAAATGATAAAAAGAAAAACTGCTTCTTGTTGCAAAATATTATTGAAAGCAATTCATCAACTTCCCTACAAAACAAACACACGCACAAAGGTTATAGACATACCAACATTCACTTCATGCTTCTTCTTTACGTTTGGGACAGTGTCGATTGTAACATCAGGCTCCAAGTTCTACAAAAGCAATAAAAATATATGAACATGAAATGCATTAAGAAACCATTGGAATTAGCTAAAATGATGCATATGAATATGAGAAATCAAGGAATATGGTAGTACATTTTGGTTAATAGTTGGATGCAACCAGCCAGTGTTAATTGCTTTTATAGTTGCTATGGCCTCCAACCCACCAGCAGCACCAAGGCCATGTCCAATCATTGACTGAAACAAGGAAAACAACAACAAATTAGCTATTTTTCACTTTAGACCATTTAATTTGGTGAATATGTTCTCATTAAAAGACTTAAATTGGTTTCACATGGAATGGTCTTAAGGTTTCTTGCCTTAGTCCCATTCATCTTTATCTCTGATGTGTCCTTGAAAACCTTCTTGATTGCATTGACCTCAGCCAAATCCCCTGCTAGTGTAGATGTTGCATGAGCATTCACATAGTTCACCTGCAAATCATAAATTTAAAATGATTATATATATCAGAATGTATATGACCTTATAGAATATCTCAATATAGATGTTGAGAAATACTTTAGCCTTGAGGTCAATGAGTAGTTTTACCTCTTCAGGAGAAACTCCAGCATCTTCTAAACTCTTCTTTATACAAGATGAAACTCCAAGGCCATCTGACCTAGGATCAGTCATGTGATGAGCATCACATGTTATAGCACCACCTAAATACTCTGCATATATTTTAGCTCCTCTTTTCATTGCACTCTCCAAGCTCTCCATAATCTTTTTGGTTTACAAAAATTAGTATTGTTAGAAGTATAAGATTTAGACAAACTATTTTTAGGAAAGGAAGAAAATACATGAGCTAAATCACATTAAATTGAAAGAACATTGTATGATTGTATAAGTACCAGCACTCCAGCACCCTCTCCCATGACAAAACCATCACGATCTTTGTCCCATGGTCTCGAAGCTCCCTGGGGTTCGCCATTTCTCTGAGACAAAGCCCGGCAAGCTATAAACCCAGCAACCCCAGTAGGCATGACTGCAGCCTCAGTCCCACCAGCTACCATGATTTCTGCCTCACCTTTTCTAATGTGATTAGCAGCCGAAAAGAAGCAGTAATTTGCCGTTGCACAAGCAGTTGAAATGGAGTAATTAGGTCCCATTAAGCCAGTGTCTATAGCTAACAATGCTGAACCCATGTTGGTGATAGAATAAGGAATGAAGAATGGTGTGATTTTCTTATATCCCTTTTGGATTAGAGCTTCTACTCCAGTGCTGAATGCTGTTAAGCCTCCCATGCCTGTTCCCACTAGAACTCCAATTTTTGTTCTGTCCATCTGCAGGGCATGCAAAATGATAAATCTATAATGCTTAATGTACAAGCTGATAAAACTACAATGTGCTGCTCGTAGAATGACTAACTTTTTCAAGAACTTCAGTTCCAAGGTTGGCATCTTCAAGGGCCCTCTTGCCGCCAACTAAACAGTACCTCCAGGAATCATCAAGCCGGCGATCATTCTTCCCATCAATGTAGCCTTTGGAAGAAAAATCACGAATCTGACCTGCAAACCGGACGGAGAAGTTTGAAGCATCAAACCTGTCAATTAGGCTAATCCCACTCTCCCCCTCAAGAAGTTTGTTATAGAATGTATCAATATCATTGCCAAAAACTGAAACAAGGCCCATTCCTGTTATGACAACACGTTTTTTAGGATCCGTTTCCCGTGTGGGAGCTGAAATTGTTGAAGCTTGGGCCTTAATTATTCTGCATTTTGGAGCTAAGAATGGGAAATCAAAAACAAGTTAGTAATAATCCAAGATAATGTCCTGCTAGACGTCAAGCTTGAAAGAAACATGTATAATACATAATCAACCATTACAAAAAAAAACAACAGAGTGGCTGAATTAAAAGAAGATAAATCAAGAATAAGCACATTTAGAAATTGCAAACAGTATCTATAAAGAACAACATTAAAGTGCACCAGCCAAAACGGTGGCTAATAAATGTTGCAATTAGGGAGACAAAGCGAGGGTGGAAATTAGTCAACAAAATATAGCTAGAGCATGATGTTGCTGGCCCCGATTAGTTTGATGAGGCATTGCGAAATACTCATTCCATGTTGCTACAATGATGGAGAGAGTTCCAGATACTCCCATTTCTGTCTTTGCAAACAAGGTAAGGAAAGATAGGATAGACAGGGATTGGATATACTTCATCTACAAGGTACACAATTTAAGAGGTGTAAAACCCAAAATATTGTTTTGGCTTTTTCTCAATATCAGATACATTTTACATCAGAGAACTTCATCCTCATGGTTGAGTGATATACATTTCACCAAGTACACCTACCAAGTGCACAAGACCTTAAATTGTCATTTAAAGAGCAACCCAAAAAGTTTATAGAAAGAAGTAGAACTCACCAAAGAGAGATCATTAGAGCATCCCCCCAGTGAGGTTGCTAAATTGACAAAAAAGACAATTTAGCAACCAATTCTCCAAAATTGTGGCTACAGCAAAGCAGCTAAACTTAAAAAAATTTAACTTTGAGCTACAGTTGGCTACTATCTGCTATCTATCCACCCCAAAACCAAAACAAAAATTAATATTTTAATGTGGAGTGTTAAAAAAAAAAAGTATTTTAATGTATTGTTGGTTGTGGTTGTTGGTTATTATTGTATTAGATATATTATTTCATTGTGTTATTTTGTTATTTTAATGTGTTGAATGTTAATATAAAATCTTTACTGTAGGGTGTATTATAAAATGGTTTGTTAAAATAGATAAAGTAGTGTTTTGAGTTGTTAAAAGCTAAATTTTTTAGATGCTTTACTGTAGATGCTCATCCATATCAACTATATCTGCTCTCATACCAATAAAATACGTAACAAAATTCGGTAAAAGCAATAAATAATAAATAGAAAGATAGGAACTTTACCAGTGGGAAAAAAAGAACATAGGACTGAAAAATCACAAACATTCAAGAAAATCTAATGGCCAATTGAGATTAGGCCTAATTAAAAAGTAGGTTTGGAAGATAAAGCAATTCCTTTTTTAGCGGCTTCCCTTCTATTTTATAATCACATGGATCTCTTCCAAAATCACTACAGGTTTGGTTTTCCATGCTTAGTAAACTACATTGATGCTTAACAAACATTATACTCTCTAAGCAAAAAAAAAAAAACACATTTAAAACTTGGAAACCAGAGAATCCTACCTCTAGTAGAAATCAACCAACTTGCACTTGGCCTCGTTGAAGCAATTGGCATGTTGGCACTAGGCCTAAGCCCACTATACTGAACCAAAGTAGCCCCATTACTTCCAGACTCTCTAGCTCTAAGCAGCACACCAGAAGAAGAAATACCAGCTGCAATGCCTGCCATCTCTTTTTCTCTCTTGCTTTTTTGCTAAAAGGGGTAGGATAGATGTGATAGATATAGAGAAAGTGGGATCAAAGCATTGGGTTTTCAGTGAAGACTGCTAACTAAGACACAGCTTTTTTGTTGTTGTTGTTGTTGGCTTTTGTATACTTGGGTTGGAAAGTCTGCCACTTCTTTTTATGCTTTTTTATAGGTAGTGAAACAAAACCTTGGCGATGATAGTAAAACAATGGCCTTGAATTTCCCAATTTCCCTCACTTTCTTTCAACCTCTTAACTACTTCAAACAACCACGTAGTAAGTGTGATCGGACACTGCATGTGTATACTTTGATGAGCTTAAACTGTTCCTGCGGCTGTTAACTTGTTGCCTCTATGTTTGGTTGAGAAAGGATAGGACAACTGTTTTATTACAACATTTTTCCTAATGTGAATGCATACTTGACTGCAAAGATATTGACTCTTCTATCTCTATTATACATCCGTCACAACAAATCGAATCAAAATAATAACAGATGTTACAAAAATTTGAATGATGCTACAGCTATTATAATTTTATTACCTAAATCTTACAAATTGATGTATAACAAAAACTAAATTCAAGATATTTTATCTATAATTGGAATAGAGCTCTTTGGTGTCCATTTTATTATAATTTCAAATATAACATATTAATTAATTGAAAGTGATTGAATCAAAATCCAAAATAATGAGGATTAAAAAGTAAATTGAATAAACCTGGCACCTCCTGGAGCCTATGATTTAAATCACCTTTCCCATATTTGTAACTAATTATAAATATGAAAAAAAAAAAAAAAATCAATAACTCTCAAAAAGATTCTTGGTCTCCGATTTTTTATCTTTTAAAAATAACCCTATTATTTAATTTAATGAGATTTAATACAAATTCAAAATAATAATGAATTATAAAAATAAAGTGAATAATTTAATATCACCCAAAAAAAAAAAAAAAACCCACTGACACCATTTAGCTCTCTTTCTCTAATTTCGTATTTCTTTGCATTTAGCTTTAATTAAGGGATAAAACAGAAAGATTGAGAAAAAGCTTCAAGTATTATACGTGAGGAGGAAATAAATTATACAATATTTCGGAAATATAATAATGTTGCACTCTCACATCTCACATAAATAATGAATCTCACCATAAATATATATGATGAAAAAGTAGTATTATGTTATGGAATACAATATTATTTTACTCTCGAAATATTATATAATTACTTGTGTGAGGAAACTAATATATATATATATATATATATACATATACACACTAATTACATTATTATCATTTCGATTTGTATGCTTTTTACAGTGAATGGATTGTTTTGATATTTTTCTAAACAATTCTTCTACAACTATATAGTTTATCACAACTTTCATATGTATCAACTTGTTATTTGATTACATCACTTATATATGGATTCAACTTAGATAATTTGCGGAAAATAATAACAAATTATACAATCAGGATAAGATACCCAATACTTATATTCTTCCAATCCCCCTTAAAAAGGAGCTGCTCTAAAAAAAAAACTAACTAACAAATGAAAACGGCTTTAATTTCTATCGAATTCAACTCCGACAAATTTTATTATTTATTCCCACAGCCACAACAAGAACAGGTCTGCATTAAATATGGGCTCTACATCTCTTCTCGTGGCTTGCCTAATTAATCTCACGTACCTACTTTCGGTTTTTTTTTTTTTTTTTTTTTTTTTAAATATATATCTGTTTCCTTTTCCTATTCTTGCAACCATATCTTTTTTTTTTTTTTTTTTAGTTATAATGGTAGAATAGAAATTTCAATTGTAAACATCTCTATTGGCGTGCATTTGACAGTACCAAATACTAATAAGTTGAGTTACAAAGACCTTAACAACCATACCCCAGTTATTACAACTCTAATTTTGTAATAGCCATAAATGGTAGATATAATACTCATCTGATGGTTACATAGTATACAGTCCCTGAATTGGTTCATTTCTGCCATGGTAATCAACATAGCCCATATTTACCTATAATTAATTGAATTCCGATATTCCTCACAAAGGTGTCGTGGTGTAGTTGGTTATCACGTCAGTCTAACACACTGAAGGTCTCCGGTTCGAACCCGGGCGACGCCAATTTCTTTATTGGTTTTTGTTTATTTTCCCTAGACTTACTGAGCTGGGCTTTTCTGTGACTGGCCCATCTAAAATTTTCAAAAAGGTAATTAAATCCTTAATAAACCAACCCAAATTAACTAGGCTCAGACTAAATTTTTAAAGAACCGTAGTGTGATGACCAGCCCAACTAACTTCAATCCCTTCACAACAGCCCAACAATTTTTCCTCCACAATAAAAGAGAGTAAATTTTATTATACCATAAATTATGTTATATCATTATGGAAGGCCTCAGCTTAGGAAGCAAGGGTTTTCCTCCAACCATACACAATCAGTTTCAACAATCCTAGTTTTCCTGGCTAAACAAGTTGGCTACTTTGTAAAATTTTCTGTTTGTAAATAATTGATTTTCCATGCTCCTTTAAATCCAACCATTGGCTATTCAAACCTCATCTATAAGAGCAAAACTTAGGTACAATTTTCAATATTTAGGCTTAGTAATATTGGTGCATTGACTGATGATTGAATTTAACTGTCATTAGGAGAAAATAACACAATCTAAGGTTCATGGGTTAATACAACCATGTGGCTAAAAGTTTAATTATGGAAATCGTACAACATTGAAGTAATTGTAATTAAGTTTCCATTGTTGGAATGCCTCAATGATGACATGTTGTAAGCCAATGTCTCTCACAAACTAGATATAGCCTGCACAGAAGCTTGGCATTTGGTCCTAACATCAAAGACCAATTTTCCTTCTTTGACAAATTGCTGCAGTAACCCTCCCTATTTCATTTCAGTTTATTATCCAAATGCATATGCAGTTACTGTCCTCATTAAGATTTCATCCTAATTGATTTTATAGTAGCCACTTGGGAGAGAAATTCCAACTTGTGCTTTCTATTCCTCATACCTTATACTGCTTCTGTTGTGGATTCTTATGAAGTTGTTGATATTCCTGTAGGTACTTCTTAGCCTATTTTGGTATGGCATTGCAATCTGCTAGGTGTCTGCTATGCATGAAATGATTCCTTTGATTCCAAATGTGCCAGACTATACTGAAAAACAACTCCATTATATCTGGTTCCTTTGCACACGCTTCTGGACTTTGGGAATGCTGGCAGCATAAACTCCACTTGTGGATGTACAACTCCACATAGCATGTATCATTGATTTATCCTATTGTTTTGCACATGTCACATTTGCTCTCCACATGAATAGCTTGTGGTTTTTTTGACACACGTTCTCTCCCATAGGAGTATTCCCCTACTCTTATGTTCTTGTTTCAACTTTGAGGCAAGGAAATAAACACTTTTGCCTCTGAACATACCTGAGGAGTGAGGAGCTACCCAGATTAATCTACCTTGTACTTGGAGAGAGCATAAAGGGATTAAATTCAACAAGGATGACGTAAAACCCAAGTTTTACCCCTCCAATTTCAATATGTCACATCATCATATTACATATTAAAGAATAGACACAATCACACTTAATCAATTCTAATAGCCATTTGAAAATCCAACTTAATTGTGAGTTCATTGAGATGTTATTATGTGTGGTAGGGTGTATTAAGTTTTAAGTAAAAAATTGATATGACAATCTCTTATTGATAGTGTAAAATATAAGTTTTATACCCCATCCTTGTAATACATAGTACAAACTAAAAACATCAAAATGTAAAACTAGTACCATTTCATTTGGAGATTCTCATGAATGATGAAATCCTTAGTCCATGTACACCTCTCTCTACCATGCTATTAGCACATTGATTACCCTCACAGAAGAAATGCCTAAACTAGAAATTGGGAAAGATTCTTCAACAATCACTTTGTAGTCATTTACAATTGGACTATTAATTAGTCACTAGTGGAAAATCTCTAATTTTTCTCTCTCAACTCTTTCTCTCCATTTATTCTCAAACTCTAACCCAAATCCTAAACTCTAGCTAAATCAATTCCAAACCACCGGTAAAGATGACATACCTGTTGGAGAGCAGTAAACAGAGGTGTGCTTTTTTTTATTATAAAGACTTCTACAACTAATTTTTATCTTTTTATCTCTACAAATATATCATTCTATTGATTTTGGTATGTTTGATTAAATTTTTTCTGAGGTGATTCATATTTTTCCTAATTTCTATTATAGTGTGATATATTTGTCTAATATAAAACTAAATTTTATAAATTTCAAATTTATTATTCAAACTTCTCATCTCTTAAGGAATAAAGAGATTATCATGATAATTAAAACTCTTCACATAATTACAATATTATCTTGATCAAAATTAAAATGAAACCAAAGTAATAAAATATAGACTTTATAATAATTTATTCCTCAAAAAATTGGTAGGCACATTAAAATTCATAGCCTTGTAAATTGTGTTTGATACAAAATCAGATTCCTATTTCCAAATAAACTAAAGATTAACCTAAACCAAAATCTAACTAAAGCTATAAGAGGGAGAGAGAATACTTTGTGATGAGAAATTAAAAAAGCACAACACCTAAACATATTTTAAAAAAATAAAAAATCATTAGCCTAAATTAGAGTTAAGAGAGAGAGAGAGAGAGAGAGAGAGAGAGAGAGCACTTATATTTTTTGTATGAGAAGAATGGATTGAATGGGATAAATAATACCAAATTTATACAAAATAATATAGGGAAAAGAAGAGTAAAAAATATAAGAAAGATAAAACAATGAAAGAAGTGTAATAACAAAGTAGAGAATAGTGGGAAGATAAAGAGGCAAAGGGGGAGGAGAAAGGCTTGAGGAAGTGTAATAGTGTGACTAACAGGGAGAAGAATTTTTTTCTTTTTGGAGAATAAAGAGTAGAAAAGTTTAAAAAGAAAAAGAAGATGTTGAAAATAAGTGGATGATGTAGCACAATGATAAAGTAGCATCCAGTTTATATATATATATATATATATATATATACACTAGTATTACTAGTATGTAACCTATGCAAATGCATGGATGCATTTAAAATTAAACACAATTTTTATTATGAAAATATAAATAATTAGTCAAATTATTAAAAGAATAGCATGTTTTTTTTTTCTAATTTTTAATAAGATAGAATGTGTGGTGATCTTTGTTGTGTGATGATTTTTATTGAGTATATATAATTGGTTTTATTTATTTATTCAATTTTATAGTTTATTAATATTAAATTCTTAATATTTTGCACTCACTAACTCACTTGACACAAATATTTAAAAACTTAAGTAGGCATATGGCACAAACTTAAGTGGATAATTATGATGTGGTCTCCACATAAATTTAGACCCATGACACAAAATTGGATTCTAATTAAACCTTGTCTAAGTTTTGTCTATATATATATATATATATATATATATTTATATATATGCTTGTACGATGCACAACTTAATCAAGAATCATATATAAATTAATGAAAAGAAATTTTTTTAAATTCAAATTAAATCGATAATAAAAAAAGGTAATCTTTTACTCTATTTTTTAAAAAGTAATCTCTTACTTTAAGTTATATAATGAATGCATATTGTGTAAGATTAAGTTTTTATTAAAAAAAAAAATCATATATAAGTACAAAATTAATTGAATGGAATAAGGTAGATAACTATGCAACTAATATAAAAGGAGATGCCTAAAAATATATAAAGGGAGTTTGCATAATTAAAGCTCAAGTGCATAATTAAATGAAAAACCTTGATTTCAATAATTAAAAAATAATAATTTAAAGCATATTTAAGTGGTAAGATCAATGTAATAGTTAAGAATTATGAATAACCCAAATTACTAAACATTAAAAAATAAAAGTAGATAAACTTACCTAAGAATTGAATTTTTGTCTTTGAAAGTGAGGTAGGAGGCACCAAATTTCACCCTATCAAAACAAAATAATAAAAAGAACAACATGAATAATTAAAAAAAAAAAAAACAAAATTGGGAATTTATTTTTTGAAGTGAAGAGATACTGAATTTGAGTGAAAAACAAAAAACAAAAAACCTAAAAAATGGTAGATGCTTGGACGTTCAAAATATTAATAAAAAAAATTCATGAATCTGACCTTATTATTTATAGTGACCTGAAAATCTAAAGATGAGGGTCATGGTATAATAAAACTATTATCCATAATCATTCCTATATTTATCCAACAAACAAAATTTTAACCACGATAAACTTTAACCAAAAAATAAAAGTTGATAAGAAGTTGTTTCTATTTAAAACAGTAATTTTAAGTTATGAAGAAGTTGATATAAGAAAAAAAAAGGATTTTATTTAAAATCAAATACCATAAAAATCAAGTTGTTAGCATTCATTACAATTTTTTTTTCTTCTGTTATAGTATAAAAATAAAGTTGTTAAAGTTATTAGTTTTTTTTTTTTTTTTTTTTTTTTTTGGTTATCCAAAAATTTGATATTTTTCTATAAAAAAAATTAAAACAAAATATATTTGAAAAAAAAGTAGATAAAAAAATTTATTATTAATTCCTCACCGTGTGTATATCCTCCCAATGAAAGGGTTTATATATATATATATATATATATATATATTTTTTTTTTTTTCTTTTTACGTGTAGTGTAGTAATTAGAAAATAAGAAAGTTGCTACTTTTTATTTTTTTAATTTTTTATAATAAATAAGGATTAGATGGATTAGAAGAAAAATTTAGATTGTAATCAAATTAAGATTTGGTGAAGTCACTTGGCGCAACCACGTGTTCTACGCAAAACTTTTATTATATAATATTATACCTGTGTGATGCACAGTTTAATCAACATTCATATGTAAACTATTTTTTATGTTAATTTAATTAAAATTAAATAATAAAATAGGTAATAAAAATAAATGAATATTTTACTTTTACGTTATATAATGAATGCAAATTGTGCGAGACTAATGTATTATAAAAGGCATATATATGTGTATGTGTGTGTATATATAGGGTAATTATTGGGTACTCTAGGAGTATCATAAATGCGTACTCCCTCATCTCACGTAATTGTAGGTCCCACTAATTAAATTTATGGTAGGACTCACAATTCATGTAAGAGGGAGTACACATTTATAGTACTCTAGGAGTATTCAATAATTTTTCGTATTATATATATATATATATATATATATATATATAAAATAATTAAATGGAAGATGGTAGATAACTATGTAACTAAGGGTCCGTTTGGTTCCCGTAAAATATTTTTCGGAAAATACCTATTTTCTGGAAAAGAAAAATATTTTCAAGTGTTTGGTTGTATTATGAAAATTGTTGTGGAAAATATTTTCATGTGTTTGGTTCTATTAGGAAAATGCTATTTTCCTACACATTTTTCACATTTTCTCAGCATCCAAAAATATTTTATTCCAAAAAATTTCAAAATCACAGCTAAATTTCAATCACAAACCACAACCAAATCTCAACACCACACACCGCCGGTGAGGTGAGGCGAACGCTGGTGAGGCGAAGGCGTGGGTTCGCGGTGCGAGTCGCTGGGTCTGGGTCGAAGGTCAAAGGCGTGACGATCGGCGAGTCGCTGGGTCTGGTTCGCGATGCGAGTCGCTGGGTCGAAGGTCGAAGGTCGAAGGCGCGACGATCGGCGAGTCGCTGGGTCTGGTTCGCGGTGTGAGTCGCTGGAAGTGCGATCGACGATCGACGATCGTTGGGTCTGGAAGGGCGATCGACGATCGGCGCTCGCTGGGTCTCGCCGATGGGTTTGGGTCTCGCCAACGGGTCTGGGTCTCGCCGAGCTGTCTCTTCTTCCTCTCGCTCTCTCTCTCTCTCTCTCTCTCTCTCTCTCTCCGGAAGTCATTTGAAGTGAAAATAGTTCCGGAAATGGTTTTACATGATTTTTGGGTTATTTTCTGGTCAAACGGAAATGGTTTGAAGTTGACTAAATTTTCCAAATCAACCAAACACTCTAATTTTCCGGAAATGCTTTTCCGGAAGTGGTTTGAAGCCAAACCAAACGCAGCCTAATATAAAAAGAGATACCTAAAAAAAATATAAAATGATTTTACATAATATATTGAGATTTAAGGCTCAAGAAATATTTAAATGGAAAAATCTTGAATTTAATAATTAAAAACTATCCCAAAAAAAAAAAAATGATTGAAAGCATATTTAAGTGGAAACATTAATTAAACAATTAAGAAAAATCTAAATTAATAAACATTTAAGAATTTGAAGTAGAGAGACTTACATGAAAATTTAATTTTTATCCTTGAAAGTATGAGAGAAGACACCAAAACTTGAGTGATTTTCACCGTACCAAAAAAATATAATTAACAAAGAGGATATATATATATATATATATATATATATATATAAACTTCAAGCTTTTTTTTTGTTGAGAAAAACTAAGAGTTAAGACATTGGCAATAAGTTTTCATCCATAATTGAAAAAATGGCATTGAGATGTGATGAGAATCGAGAACTTGTGAACAATAATCTCTATTATTTGATCTCAACTTCTCTTTATAATTATTAACAAAACAAAATAAGTAGCAAAAAAAAAAAAACTGCTTAGTATATTTGCTATCTAGTTCACCTAAATAAGTTTTTTTTAAGCGAGGATAAAGCTTTAACTACGAAGAGATACAATATGCCAAGCAGTAGAGAGTAAAACTTAAACTACAAAAAGAATAGTAGACCGTTAAAACAAATGCAGTAGCTTCCCAGTTAACAATATGGGCAATACAATCTACTACATCTTTTAATCATGCTCTAAAACAATCCAAGTGTTGTGAATACTGTCCAAGAATGTGGGCTGAAAACTCCAATCTGTCAAACTTGTTACAATCATCTTTGCATCTTCATTGATGTGCCCCATCTGTGATATGTTTTCTAGGACCTTGCAGTGCATATATAAAAAAATTGATAATAACAATTAAAATTTATGTCTATCTAAAACATTGTCAACGCATTAGGGTAAAGTTTTTGAACTGATTTAATGGCTGGAATTAAATTTTTTTTTCCTGGAATGAGCACCGCATAAAGAAAATAAATATAAAGCTTCTAACCACAAAATTAAACTTTAATTTTATGCATGCTTGCATGGGATCCATATAAAGAGTATAAAAGAAGTGACCAAGGAAAAAAAAAACTCAACAATATATGCACAAGCATCAAAAGATTAGGTAGAGTACAAAAGGCTATGAAAAATTGCAACAAAATACGTATAATAGATGACTAAAACTAAGCAAGTTCATGTGCCACCTGATTGTTTTCTAAGATTGAAACCATGGCAAGCCATGAAAGATGTTCTGTATCAGGTGTTCGTTGATTCGTTGGTTTGACTGCTTGAAAAAGCAATGTGCTTCTTGCTCTTAGGCGAAATAGATTTCTACTTCTAGTGCAAAAGCCTCCGTTCATTTTCTAAATAGAAATAGATAACTTGGTTTTCTAGTTTCAGAATAATTCTAGCAATATTTGAGTTCCAGATATATTTGGAGATATTTATGATTTTAATGTTTCAGATTGATTAGCCTCCATTGAATTGTTCTTGGAGATAAATATGATTTTTGCATTTCAGATTGATAAGCCTCCATCAAATAATTCTTTATGATCTAATCTAAAGTTGTTGATAAACTTGGAGACAGAAAGGAGAGTAAAAATTATTGATAATTCATAAACTCGAAAAAAAAAAAAAGGCTGAACAATGCGGGAGATAAAATTGTAGTTTATGTAAGAATCAAATACATCCAATAAAAAATGCTGATAAAAACAAATAAGTGGTTGTTTTTGTCTAAAAATTTACTTTATTTCTATTTATTTAATTTACTGCAATTTGTTTAATAAGTGGTTACTATTTTTTTTTTTTAATATATTTTTATAATACACTACCTTGCAAAAATAATGCAGTAGACCTTTTTTTTTTTTTAACACTATGTCTATGTTGCTGTAATTCAAGATGCATTAGACCTCTTTTTTTTTAGTGTAATATACGTTGCTACAATTTAAGATGCGTTAGACCTCTTTTTTTTAGTGTAGTATACGTTGCTACAATTTAAAATGCATTAGACTTTTTTTTAAAAAAATCTAAAAATTAAAAAAAATTTCTACAATATGGTAAAGCCACCTGACACAACCACAGTACCTAAGCCCAACTTTTATTAATTATTTTAAGTAATTAATAATTACATTAGTATGTTGTGGAGACACACAATCCAAAAAGAATTGTAAAAGAGTCATGAAGGTTGGTACTAAAGACATATTAAAACAAAATTTGATGTTAAGCTTGGAGTTTTAATATCATTGAACAATTTCTTATTCTTTGACATAGTTGATGTTAAGTTCTTTGGAAAGTAAAACATCAAAATTTGATGAATTTTGATGCATTCATTCATCTTATGCATTTAATTGTAGGAAAAGGAAACTGGGTAGCTAATTATTTCAAGAAATAAGACAGGGTCCTTGAAGGTTGTTTGGGCTCTCTTCTAACACACAGCAAATATATGTTTACTTTTTAAAACCAATATTCTGTTTTTTATTGTTTGATTGGAGGAACATGAGAGAATTTGAATGTTAATGTTGATTATAATTTCACTGTATTGATTCTAATGAATATTCATTGGTTAGAAAAGTAATTGAACATGATCAGAAACGCTTTTGGCATGTATCACTAAATCAGTTATATCATTTTTGCAAATGGAGGATCTTGGTCCATTTAATGTAGTACACAGTAGCTCAAAAAGCAGTTTATAAATGGAGGATCTCAATTTATTTCATTTTAGGTTCATTACACTCAAGTAAAAAGCTATGAATGTTTTTTTTGCAGAAAAATATAGCTTCATGGTTTATGTTTTGATTATTTTAAGTTCAGACTTAGAATAGTTTGGATTTCTTAGCTTTCTTTTAGTTTGGATTTTTGAGCATGGGTTGAGGTTGCAAATTCTTTTTAGTTTGATTGGTTTATGGTAATTACCTCTTACTAAAACACTTCTCTCTAATAAAGAATAAGATATTAGGGGTGAGAAAATTAGATGTGGTATATTTTTTGCAGGCCATGTGACCCAAGTTTTTGGAGATTGTAGAAGTATAAGAGTGTTTAAATTGATTGGGAGACCGTATGCAATTAAGAGCATGATTTATATGAATAGGTTACCTATTTAGATAATCTTAATTTTTTGACAAGTTTTTTAATTGTTACTAATTCATGTTGACAATGACACTGATTTTGGGTTTTTGCTCATTTAATTGGATGTCTAATATCATCTTATCTTAGTAACTCAATTCATGAGAAAGTGAGGAAAATTGTTGGAGCTACCTTACTTGAGATGATTTTGTAAAAATTATAGGGAAATTAAAACTGAATTTTCGATTTTTAGTGAGTTTAAATTGAATCGGCATAAAATCTGCGTTTTACATCTAAAATCTGCACTTTTTTACAACCAAAATCTGCACTGCATTGTTTCACAAAAATCTGCACTACACCGTCTCATTAAAATCTACACTACACTATACTGTTTCAAACTTTCTGCACTACACTATTTCTCTTCTATTAATTTTTCTTGAATGTTGGTTGAAAATTGGATTCTTACCGTTTTGTAGGTAGGGATTTGACATTTTGTTATTTGGGTTATTTGGTAATACAACTACAAGACGAGGACAGTCAGGTGTTTACCATTCTTTCTTTTATTTTGTACTGTTTCTTGCATATTTATTGGTAACATGTTGTAGAAAGAATTTGAAATTGGAATGTGATTGCATATTTGACTTTCTTGGTTATCTCAAATTTGGTTTTGTGTTTGGTTTAATTGTTTCATCTCAAGATTTCCATTGTTTTAATTACTTCTATGTACAATTTGTATTTTATCAAATAATCATGTTATTTATGTTTTTTTATTTTTATTTTATTTTGAAGTTAGTGTATGAATGCTATATTTTCTTCTATTTTTTGCCCTTTTTATTACATATAACTGTTAATTTGTAATATATGTTTTTGCTATATACTTATATTTTGTGAGAGCTTCAAAGGCTTCGGTTATATATATATATATATATATATAGAGAGAGAGAGAGAGAGAGAGAGAGAGAGAGAGAGAGAGGCTTCGGTTATATATATATATATATATAGACTAGTCGCTAACTCGTGCTATGCACGGGAACCTACCTATTTGTGAGGTAGATTAAAATAATTTTAAAAAAAATTTAAGAAACTATACCATTGCATGATTTTCTCTTGTATGACTTCAATTTGTGTTACAATTTGATGAAGAAGCCATTGACTCATATATATATATAGACTAGTCGTTAATCCGTGCTATGCACGAGAATCTACCTATTTGTAAGGTAGACTAAAATAATTTTAAAAAAAAAATTTAAGAAACTACACCATTGTATGATTTGCTCTTATATGACTTCAATTTGTGTTACAATTTGATGAAGAAGCCATTGACTCATATATATATAGATTAGTCGCTAACCCATGCTATGCACGGGAACCTACCTATTTGTGAGGTAGACTAAAATAATTTAAAAAAAAAAATTTAAGAAACTACACCATTGCATGATTTACTCTTGTATGACTTCAATTTGTGGAAGAAGCCATTGACTCATATATATATATATTAGTCGCTAACCCGTGCTATGCACGGGAACCTACCTATTTGTGAGGTAGACTAAAATAATTTTAAAAAAAAATTAAGAAATTACACCATTGCATGATTTGCTCTTGTATGACTTCAATTTGTGTTACAATTTGATGAAGAAGCCATTGACTCATATATATATAGATTAGTCGCTAACCCGTGCTATGCACGGGAACCTACCTATTTGTGAGGTAGACTCAAATAATTTTAAAAAAAATTTAAGAAACTATACCATTGCATGATTTGCTCTTGTATGACTTCAATTTGTGTTACAATTTGATGAAGAAGCCATTGACTCATATATATATATATATATATAGACTAGTCATTAATCCGTGCTATGCACGAGAACCTACCTATTTGTAAGGTAGACTAAAATAATTTTAAAAAAAAAATTTAAGGAACTACACCATTGTATGATTTGCTCTTATATGACTTCAATTTGTATTACAATTTGATGAAGAAGCCATTGACTCATATATATATAGATTAGTCGCTAACCCATGCTATGCACGGGAACCTACCTATTTGTGAGGTAGACTAAAATAATTTTAAAAAAAAATTTAAGAAACTACACCATTGCATGATTTGCTCTTGTATGACTTCAATTTGTGGAAGAAGCCATTGACTCATATATATATATATTAGTCGCTAACCCGTGCTATGCACGGGAACCTACCTATTTGTGAGGTAGACTAAAATAATTTTTAAAAAAAATTAAGAAACTACACCACTGCATGATTTGCTCTTGTATGACTTCAATTTGTGTTACAATTTGATGAAGAAGCCATTGACTCATATATCTATAGATTAGTCGCTAACCCGTGCTATGCACGGGGACCTACCTATTTGTGAGGTAGACTAAAATAATTTTAAAAAAAATTTAAGAAACTACACCATTGCATGATTTGCTCTTGTATGACTTCAATTTGTGTTACAATTTGATGAAGAAGCCATTGACTCATATATATATAGATTAGTCGCTAACCCGTACTATACACGGGAACCTACCTATTTATGAGCTAGACTAAAATAATTTTATAAAAAATTTAAGAAACTACACCATTGCATGATTTGCTCTTATATGACTTCAATTTGTGTTACAATTTGATGAAGAAGCCATTGACTCATCCACGCCACAAAGAGTCAAACAAGTAGCAGAACATGCAGCAAGAGTAGATAAACCTGCAGGCAACGGCAAACGCATGAACGCCAGAAATGAAATGGACTCATATGGGGAGTGGAGCATGCACAAGGCTCAAGCACTACCTACTTGTACCTAGCCAATACAGGGGAGGTGGGCCATGAGTTAGAGATAAGAGAGGGTGTGATCTGGCGGTGGGGAGAGCGGGCTGGGGTTCCCGCTTGAGCTCTTTTGGGGGAAATGTCCTACTGGGATGACATACCACCCAAAAGAGGCAAGCATGAGCTAGAATCACTAAATGTATGCTATAGGAGT
Organism: Quercus ilex subsp. ballota; assembly: GCA_032727855.1. Lineage (NCBI taxonomy): Eukaryota > Viridiplantae > Streptophyta > Magnoliopsida > Fagales > Fagaceae > Quercus > Quercus ilex. Next base: position 33,575,471 of record CM064909.1, read on the forward strand.
TAGTAAGAGAGAAATCCAGCCCTTATTCGGATGAGAATGTCAAGAGAAGCAAGGAAACAAAACAAAACAACTTTTGTCTAGGAATGAAGTATGGTGCGGCCAACACAGGGTAGTGGTGATGGCTGGGCAGCCAACAGACCGGTGGGCAGTTTGGAAAGGACACCCACAACAGGCCAAAAGTAGTTGAGGGTTAAAAATGGTAAATCTTATCATGGCAAGCATTATTAAAAGGCCTTAACTGCGCACAGTAAGAAACAACAAGAAAGGATAGGAGAAAATACTGAAAATAGAGAAGTAGAGGAAACAAAGAAAACAAAGAAGACAAATAAAGAAAACTAAATAATTGAGACTGAGTAAAGAAATAAGAGTGATAGGAGTGAAAGAGCATGCATCAGTAGGCTACCAATTTCTCTCCCTCTCAATAGCCCACTCTCTAACAAGTTAAGAATCTGAGGTTAAGCTACCTAGGCCCATTCTCTAAAGTGAGCGGTTTCTATAGCAGGATTCACCTGAGAGGTTGCTCACATTGGAGATTGGTTCCCTTCTTAGACTTGAATATGCCAAAGAGCCCAGCTTAGTAGACTAATTCTCTTCCTTCTTCTGTTATGATTGTTCAAGGACTAACGCATTTTTCTTGTTATTAATATACTCTTGCCATACTTACATTATCGTATTTTCCTTTTGTGAAATTGTTTAAGCATCATCTTTGTCAGTAGCAAGTACTTTAGTTAAAACATTTTAGTTATCCTGTCGTATAATGTTTCTCCTGCTATAACGCTTTTTGTGACAGTATTTCCTGCCATGGACCCGTGACTCCATCAAGATTCCTACCAGGGGTTCTAACTTGTGCACAAGCTAGCTTAAGGTGAGTTTTAATTAAGTCAGTCCTGACTGTTCTACCATAGAATCATTGGGCCACAGTACGGCAAGAGTAGCCCAGCCCATCACATAAAAAGGCCCACCACAACCTCTACTCGGCTTTAAAAAAAAAAAATATATATATATATATATTGGGGCTTGCTTTACTTTTATAGTGTTCATGATTAACCTCGCAAATTTGGAGATAAATTATTAATGTTTAAGTTTGAGTTAAAGTTAAAGTTGGACTTGTTAGAGAGATAGAGTTTCACTCCTTGTTAAGTTTGGATTAAATAAAAATAATTTTGTTTTAAAAAAATGATATTGATGTGTTTGAGTTTAAGTTGGACTTGTTAGAGAGATAAAGATTTTATTTAAATAAAATGATAATTTTATTTAAATATTGTGCTGATGTGGAAAATTGTGAAAGTTTTAGAAATTTCAGTTATATATATATATATGTATATATATATAGATGATATGATATTGTAAGGACTCAGATATCAAACAGCCCAAATCCACTTAGACTAGTGAGGTTTGTGCAGCTCAACTATGCCCAAATTAATATATTTGTAAGAGAGTGGATCAAACAAAAAGGGAGGGCTTAGCCCGAGGACAAAGACAGGAAAGAAACAATAAAGATCATGGATTAATGCATGTAACAGGCTTATTACAAGCTTGCTCGAGGAGGCAAATCCGACCTAGAAGAAAACACTGTTCACACTTTTCTCTCTATGTTCTTGTTCTAGATTCTATTCTTTTCTTTTCTTTCTCTTTTTTTCGGATTCCCTTCTTCTGAAATTTCCTATTCCTTATATACTTCTCAGCACTTCATATCTTGGCCCCTTATCTCCACCTACCCAAATTCTCATTGCTTAGCTGTGATCTTCATTATTCAGGTCACTTCCTCATCAATGCAGCTGATAAAGCTGTTGCCAGCCAGCGAAGGCAATAAAACTACTTCTCACCGAAAACTTACCTTACTATCCATGATTCTCTCTCCACAGCCTGTCCTTCCCAACTAGAGCTCCCAAAAGTCTTTTGTCTCTTCTCCTCCTTGGGAGGATTCTCTTGTCGGGCTTATGGTGCCTTAATAATAATGATAACAACTCAACGATCCATTCCTCGATTCTCGAGCACTCACAGATATGATATATAGATTGAATATTTTAATTTTTTTTAATATATTCAGTATTTTTAAAAGTAGAAGAAAATAGAAAAATTATGACTAATGTGTTTTCAATGAAAATTATAATAGCAATTATTATGATTGGTGAGTTTCAATTAACTTAAAGAATGTGTAAAGTCATATTTATATATTTGTATATTAGTATTTTTTTTTTTTTTGAAACTTATATTAGTATTGAAATAAAAGAAGATTTAAAAAAAAAAAAATTTAAAAATGACATTAACCTAGTTAAACATACTAGACATGTTAGAGGTTTTTCGGTGTGGACGCAGGATGTTCCTCCGCACATTTCTCACATACTTTTTCCTAATTATGGCTGATTTTTCTTAATGAAGTTCAAGGTCTTTCTTCTCAAAAATGACATGGGCGCTCAATAAAAGTACAACAACATTAAATATTATACTTTAAATTTTAAATATTATATAAATATAATTTTTTTTTAAGAAAAAAAAAGAGTCTTTATAGTCATATTACACCCGAATAATATTACTTTTCAACTTTTAAATATTATTATATAGATATAAATTATAAGAAGAATGGTTCTTGTTCAGGTTCGGGAACTTGGTCTAGGAACATGTTAAAAAGCCTAAAAACAAGATCCCATCCCAAGTACGCCCCCACGATATCCGACCTTAATTTCTAACTAATTTCAGAGTGAGGTTCGTTTAAAGTCGGTCAATCATTTTTTTTTTTTTTTTTTTTGAGAATGAAGTCGGTCAATCAATTGAAATTTCATTAAAAAAAAAAAAAAACTCAGTCAATCACTCTTGAGTCTGACTTTGAACAGTTGTTGGTTAGCATAATTGACAATTTGACGGATATCTTCCATTTTTTTTTTTTTCATTTTAATTCCACAGTGGCACACTTACGATTTTTTTTTATTGTTTTTTTTTAGGAAGATTCAAAGTTCAAACTTCATTAAGAAAAAATAACATCAGTTACATTCTAGATAGTGGATAAGAAAATAAGGATTCTCCTAATGTATTGATAATAAATGAATAGATCTATTGTCTTCCCTGCGAACATGATAAAATTCAACCGTCTAAACTCATAAGATGAAACTAAAACGCCATAGATAATGAAGCTTTTACAATTTGACTATAAACACAATAACAATACTAGGGACTACGGAGACAACTATTTTTATAAAATTTTTGAAGTAATAAGATCATTTTTATATAGACTAATATTAATATTACTTTTAGTATACATGGATTATAATAAGATATATAGACAAATAATATAAGTCAATAATTATGAAATTTTTTGTATTTTCAAATTCAATAATATGATACAACAAAATTTAAAAAAAAAATTCACAATATTAAGATGATATGTTGTAATTAGAGCAACATTACTTTTATATGATACCATTGCTTTTGTTTTATTTTTTATGGAAATACATGACACAATTGTTGACGTCATTTTTATTTTTTTATTATATCACAATCTCTCTTCTTAATCATTATAAAACCATAAATGAATAAATAAATGTGAAATTTGTTATGTATCTAAACTTATTACCCTACATCATATACTATATTATAAACGTTGGGCCTAAAAATTGTGGCTACGCCGTGTGTGTATGTTAAAATACTTAGTATTCTTAAAAAAAAAAAAAAATTCTCCTTAATTATTTTCTCAAAAAAAGAGTCTCATTAAATAGGATAATTCACTTTAGATAAAATTATTTATTTTATTTTATTTTATACAAGATAAAAATTCTACTTTAGTATAATCTAAGTGTATATATGTGTGAAGCTCCCTCTTGGAGACTTGAACTCTAGCCCTTGCCTCCCACACCCTACAAAAACTTACACTTGTGGAGTAAACATCGCGCCAAAAGAGCACGGTAGTAAATTCTAGTTTCAAAGTTTCAAGAAATTAAAAATTCCACTCCAACCATTGTCCAAGTTTAGGTAAAACTCTATTAGCTAAGTTAAAAAAAAAATAAAAATCAAGAATTTTAAAATAAAAATCTAAAATTTATTTTTATTTTTATTATAGAGATCATAATAACTTTGTATTTTAATATAATAATAAAATTTACACATTACATACCATTATTATGTTAATAAACTTGTGGGGACAGAAAATATGGTAACCCCGGCCCACTTCGTACCAAGCCCAAGGCCCATGCCGAGTAGAAAGAAACGCCCGAGGATGAAGGGTAAAAGTCCAAATTGCCCAGGAACTTTCGTCCTCGGCCAACCAAGACCATGAGAGGAGGAAGTAATGGCCCACCAAAAGCAGCCTTCTCGAGCATTTAAAGAGAAGGAATAGTACAACGTGTCAGCCATGGAGGCATAGTGGAGGAGCAAGTCTAAGATGAACTGTCACCTCCACATTAAATGTCCACAACTAACGTTCTGGCCGCATTAATAAGGAAATGACCCATGAACAGTGCAGCCTTGGTTGCCGCAGCTCACATAAAGAATGGGAAGGCGGCTGATGGGACAAGCATTCAAGTAATGACCTGCTTGATCAACAAATATAGGGCTAAGATCAACTGAAAGAGAGTATATAATATAAGGAATCCCTCTTGAAAGAGGGACGGGAGAAACAGGAGAAAATGAGAAGTATAGAACACTGCAACAACCTGTAACAACGGAAAAACCTTTGTAATCAATCACTGAAAGAATAATAAGAATCTCAAGCTCTCAAGAGGAGTGCCGAGGAACAACATTGCACATTTGAATCCATGCCCATGCTATTCAATCCACAGGCAACCAGGCCTAGTCGTTGTATCCCTCACTAGGGTCTAGTTTTTGAACCCGCTCTTTACAAATTCATTGTATTGGGCTAGCTGGGCTTGAGTCTACTCACTCAACAGTAGAAGCGCTCAAACCCAGTCCCTACAATTGGCGCCGTCTGTGGGGAGAACTCGAGTGTTAGTAAGGGCAACGACCAAGCATGGCAAGATCAGGCCCTCATTAAGCAGGCTCCCATCAGCCTGAATAGGTCAAATCCCAGCATCAGGGTAACTTCGCCAACCTTGAGCGCGATTGAAATGAAGAGAATGGAAGATTTCGAGAGTGAAGTGTGCACACCACTCAAACCAGCAGAAGCTACTTGCGTGGGGATAGCCATGTGCCCTAGGGACAAAACAACAACTGGGCCACCCAGCCAAAGGAGGTTAGGAGCCGCGTGACCCAGGCGCAGAACGATGAACAGGCCATGAAGCGAGAGATAGATGACTTGAAGAGGAGGCTGCGCCATGCACAATGAAGGCAACCTCGACCTAGCCCCGACCTGCCCTCTGACAATGAAAGCGACGATGACTATAGGCAAAGGTCGAGAACTCCTCTAAGTGAGACCTTCTCTCATGAAGAAAAGCACTACTGAAAGCGTAAACGTAAGAGCCCATCTCCTAGAGGCTTAGGATACGACGCTATGAGCAGGGCACTAGATCAACTATCCAAGTCGCCTTTCACGCGCCACATAGAGGGGGCTACCCTTCCTCGACAGTTCCAGCAGCCGATCTTCTCCATTTATAATGGCAAAACGGACCTCGAGGAGCATGTGAGCTAGTTTAACCAAAGGATGGCTGTCTACTCCAAGAACGAGGCGTTGATGTGCAAGGTTTTTCCCTCTAGCTTAGGTCTAGTGGCGATAAGGTGGTTCAATGGCTTGAAGACGAATTCCATAGATTCATATAGACAGCTGACCCAGGCCTTTGGCTCTCGCTTCATTACGAACAACATAGCCCCACAGCCCTTGAGCGCACTACTATCTCTGTCCATGCATGATGGAGAGACTTTGAAGGCCTACTCGGGTTGATATTAGGAGATGTACAATGAACTGGAGGGCAATTTTGATGAGCTGGCCATCAGTACCTTCAAAAATGGTCTCCCGACTGGACACGGCCTAAGGAAGTCTCTAACGGGCAAGCCTGCCACCAGTATGCGCCAACTGATGGATCAGATCGACAAGTACAAACGAGTGGAAGAAGACCAGCTACAGGGCAGAGGAAAGGAAAATGCTATCCCTCAGGAGATGAAGGATTTCAGGCCGGACTGATACAACAACACTTGCCCGATGAGGGATTTCGAGGGGCAATTTGGAACAGCAGACATGCAGGCAGTCCATGCCGTATTTCGAGAGCCAGTACAACTTGTGTTGACGAAAATCGAGAGTGAGCCATACTTTAGGTGGCCAAATAAGATGGTGGAGAAATCCACGAAGCGCAATCAGAACCTTTACTGCCAATACCACAAGGACCACGGACATACTACAGAGAACTGCAGGAACCTCCGAAGCTATTTGGACTAGCTGGTCCGAGAAGGAAAGGTGAAGCACTTTCTGCATCACCCCGGTGACCATCAAGGCCAGACCAATCAGGAGCCGAGGAGAGATAACGCCTTAAGGGCGCTCGCAGGGACGATCAACGTAATCTTGGCCGCACCAGGAAGAACAGGCACGCACCCTTCGCGAGTGTTATCTGTGGCCTAGATCCCTACCAAGGAGTCCCAGCTAGAGCCGAAGAGGGCTAGAAGGAATTCTCACCCAACCTTGAGCTTTTCAGAGGAAGACAAGATTGGGACCACCCAGCCCCATGATGATGGTCTGGTGTTCACTCTCAGAATCGGGAACTATGATGTGAGGAGAGTGATGGTCGATGATGGCAGTGCGGCCGAGGTCATGTACCCGGACCTCTACAAAGGGTTGGGGTTGAAACCGGAGGACTTAACGCCTTATAGTTCTCCCTTGATGAGCTTCAACAGGAAGCTTGTTATCCCAAAGGGCATGATCAGGCTGCCTATCTAGACCGGCCCAGAGGTGGTGGAGGTGAACTTTATAGTAGTAGACACCTACTCCCCTTACACAGCCATCGTAGGAAAGCCATGGCTCCATACCTTGGGGGCTGTCGCCTCCTCCTTGCACCAGAAGGTGAAATTCCCGTCAGGGGATCAAGTTCTCGAAATCCGTGGTAGTCAATCCACGACAAGGCAATGCATGGTGGCTGCCATATCACGTCGGCTCGATGCACAGCCCTCGGCCACTGCTGAAGGGGGCTTATAGCAATCAAAGACCCCAGCGGCGCCTTTTGATGCAGCTGTCTTTGAAGTAAAATGTGAGGATCTGGAGAAAGTGGTGATTGGTGACGACCCGGAGAAGTTCTTTCGGGTCGGGGCTCGGCTGCCTCCCAAGGAGTAGGAGGAGCTAATTGAGTTCCTCAAAAATAATATTGACGTGTTTGCATGAGATGCCTGTGATGCCCCAGGGATTGATCCGTCTTTCATCTATCACCATCTCAACGTCAATCCGTCCATAATTCCCAAGAAGCAGCCACCCCGACGCCCATCAAGAGAGCACGCTGAGGCGATTAGGGAAGAGGTGAATAAGCTTAAGCGTGCAGGGGCTATCAAAGAGGTCTTTTACCCCGAATGGTTGGCCAACACTGTGGTGGTCAAGAAGAAAAGTGGAAATTGGAGGGTCTATATGGACTTCACTGACCTGAACAGGGCATGTCCAAAAGACCCGTTTCCCATACCTCGGATAGATCAGCTAGTGGATGCAACTACGGGCCATCCTTGGATGAGCTTCCTAGACGCCTTTTTAAGGCTATCATCAAATACCACTAGCCTTGGAGGATGACGAGAAGACAACCTTTGTGACGCCCATTGGGAACTACCATTATAAAGTAATGTCGTTCGGCCTGAAGAACACGGGGTCTACCTATCAAAGGATGATGACGAGAATGTTCGAGCCGATGCTGGGCAAGAGCATCGAAGTCTACGTTGATGATATAATGGTAAAAAGTAAAGCGGTGTCCGAACATTTAGGGTACCTCGGCTGCACCTTTGATGTCTTGAGGAAGCACAAGCTGCGCCTAAATGCTTCTAAATGCTCGATTGGCGTGTGATCTAGCAATTTTTTAGGATATATTATTACCCACAGGGGAATCGAGGTTAATCCTGACCAAATCAAGGCTATTCATAATCTGAAGCCTCCGCAAAACCCCAAGGAGATCCAAAAGCTTACTGAAATGATTGCAGCCCTGAATCGATTCATTTCCAGGTCGGCTGACAGGTGCAGGCCCTTCTATCTCCTCATCAACAAGTGAAAAGATTTGAGTGGTCTGAGGATTGTGTCACGGCCTTCTAGCAACTAAAGGAGTACCTATCCCGGCCGCCTATCATGTCCAATCCTGAGGCTGACGAGGTCCTATATGCATACATTGCTGTGGCACTACACACTGTGCGCCTGGTACTGATTCGGGATGTCAATGGCGTTCAAAAACCAGTCTATTACGTTAGCAAGTCACTACATGAAGTTGAAGTTAAGTACCTGCCCTTAGAGAAAGCCATATTAGCTGTGGTCCACGCTACACGAAAGCTTCCCCACTATTTCCAGGCTCACACAGTGGTTGTCCTAACCCAATTACCCTTGAAGTCTGTACTCCAGGCGGCTGATTACACAGGAAAGATCACGAAGTGGAATATAATTCTAGGGGCTTTTAACATCAAATACATGCCATAGACCTCCATAAAAGGCTAGGTCCTAGCTGATTTGGTGGCCGAATTCGCTAAACCGCCAGTAGAGATGCCACCCGAGAAGATAAGTATGGATGAAAAATCAGTTGGGGCAATCTCCATCTCGGGGCCACCATGTTGGAGGGTATACGTTGATGGTGCGGCAAATCAGATGGGGTCTGGAATGGGGCTGGTTTTAGTATCCCCTGAGGAGTTTGTCATAGAAAAATTCCTGAGGCTCGGGTTTTCGGCCACAAACAATGAAGCCAAGTATGAAGCATTGTTACAAGGGATGGTCATGGTGCAGAAAATGGAAGGAAAAGTAGTGGAGATGTTCTCGGATTCGAGATTGGTGGTAGGCCTAGGTAAAGGGAGAACTGGAAGCCAGAGATTCGAGGATACAAGAGTACCTATGCCAGGTCAAGCGCTTACAGTCAGGTTTCGACATTTTCAGCTTGTCACATGTCTCCAAGAGTGGAAACACCTATGTCGATTCATTGGCCACGCTTGCCACCTCCTCGGCAGGGGATTTGCCTCGGATCATTCTTGTAGAGCATCTGGAGAGAGCAAATGAGGTGGCAAAAGGCTAGGTCCACATCTATCAAGTTGGGATGGGTCCCAGCTGGATGGACCCCATAGTGAAGTTCCTCAAAGACGATGTTCTGCTCGAGGAGAAGTCAGAGGCTGAAAAAATACAAAGGAAAGCTTCTCGGTTCTGGTTGTTCGAGGACCACAAGTTGTATAGACGCTCCTACTCTGGACCATACCTATTGTGTATTCATTCTGAGGCATCAGAGTTACTGCTCGAAGAGCTGCACAAAGGGATCTGTAGGAGCCACACAAAAGGAAGATCCCTATCTCACCAGGCCGTCACACAAAGATATTGGTGGCTGGGGATGCAGAAGGAGGCCCTGGAGTATGTTAAGAAATGTGACCAGTGCCAAAGGTTCGCCTCAAATATTCATCAGCCTGGAAGGGTCCTCAACCCTTTATCCAGCCCATGGTCGTTCGCCCAATGGGGCTTGGATATTGTAGGCCCTTTCCCCAAGGCACTAGGGAATAAGAGATATCTGTTGGTTGCCACGGATTACTTCACCAAATGGGTCGAAGCTGAGCCGTTGGCCAACATTAGGGATGTGGACGCTAAGAAATTCCTTTGGAGAAATATTGTCATGAGATTTGGGGTCCCACACACCCTCATTTCGGATAACGGACTCCAATTCGACAGCAAGGCCTTCAGAAGGTACTGTTGTGAGCTTGGGATCACAAACAGGTATTCAATTCCAGCTTATCCTCAGGGAAATGGGCAGGCCGAGGCTGTCAACAAGGTCATCGTCAATGGGCTTAAGAAGAGACTGGATGACACCAAGGGAAGATGGGTAGAAGAGTTGCCACACGTTTTTTAGACATACCAGACTAAACCACAGCGGTTAATGGGGGAGACGTCTTTTGCCATGACTTACGGGGCTGAGGCTGTCATCCCTCTGGAAGTAAACTTCCCAACGCTGAGGACGAACTCTTTCACTCTATGCAGTAATGATGAACTACTGGGGAGGAGTCTAGATCTGGTTGATGAACGAAGGGAAGGGGCAATGATCCAGCTGGCCTATTACCATCAAAAACTTAAGTAGGGATATGATACTAGTGTGAAGCTAAGACCACTAGCAGTGGGGGACCTAGTGTTGAGGAAAGTTGTGGGGGCTGCCAAGAATCCTTCTTGGGGGAAGCTGGGGCCCAACTGGGAGGGGCCATATCGAATTACCTCGGTGGCGGGGATAGGTGCATACTACTTAGAAGACCTAGATGAAAAACCTGTACCTCGTCCGTGGAATGTAAATAACCTGAGAAGGTATTATTATCAATGAAAGCATCCCCTTTTTTATTCGAGTTTTATGTCTATTATGATTATATATCCTGTATTTTGGCGGCCATCTAAGTACTAGACTGAACGAAGGTCTTGCATGGTCCTCGGACTCAAGTCTATGGGGAAACTAACCACTTCAAGAAAAACTTGAGTACTAGATTGAACCAAGGTCTTGAGCATCACTTAAGGCGTTCTGAGGCACATTGAACCTAACCCCTTAGCATAATCAGCAACTAACAACTTTCTTAAGCATTTTTTACTGTCTACAGTAATCAATTCATGTGATGTAGAACCAATATTGTGGAGTTATTCCCTCAGTACCCAATCTGCCAAAAATAGGACGTGGTGTTAAGGTGGCTCAATTATCGTCCAAGGTCCAAGTGGGAACTGTCACTATGGGCTTTACATTTTTCAGTTACCAATTTAGAATGAAAAACATGCTGAGCTTTTGGGATTGTGAAGCTAATAATTAAAACCCAAGCTATATAAGCAGCAAAACTCATCACAATAACAGTAGACACCAAGTAAAACAAAAAGAGGATTCATGCATTCAACTTGAAGCGTAGCATTACAGGGCTTAAAAGAAAAAAGGAACAAAAACGACAAAAACAAAAAAACTAAACATAAGATAGAAGCTAGCTAAGATAGCCTATTTCTTTAATTTGAGCTTCACTTCCCCTTAGGAGGCTGTCCAGAGGTATCCTCGGGGTCCTTAGAGCTCTGACCTAGGGGAACAGCCTGTAGAGGCACCACCATGAGAGCTGTCTCCTTGGCTGGAGGGGCAACTTTGGGGAGGTCCCCTTCAGCAAGAAGAGCCTAGGAGTTAGCAAGAGGGACTTGAGAACCAACAGAGGGCTTCACCACATCCCGGGGTGCTTCCAGGTTACTAGTTTCTCTTTCCTTTGGCACCTTTTGATGCTCAACCTCCTCGGTAGGCCTACTAGTAGAAGTGGGATCCTTGGCAGTATCGGCTTGGTCCCCGTCTGCCACTTTGGGGGCGGTGTCAGCTTCAGAGGTGGCAGAGGCAGCCTCTCGAATAGCAGGAGGGTAGTACACTCTCTCGGCCCTCCTAAGCTCAAACTAGGCCTCAACCCCAACTTAGTTGAGGGCCTCATTCTAAGTCTGGGAGCAGTAGCGCCTGCACACCTTAGGGACTTGAGCCTTGAGGGCAGCCTCAGTCTCAGCCACTCTCTCAGCAAAGGCCTCTTCCTCCGCTTGCTCTTTGGAGCTTTCGGCCTCTGTCCTCACAGACTCAGCCTCAGCTTTGGCCCTCAAAGCCTCATCCTTGGCGTACTCGGCAACACTTTTAGCCCCCACTGCCTCGGCCAACTTCTGCTTTAAGTCAGTGATGTGCTTCTTGGCAATCTTCAGTTGGCCCTCAGTATCTTGAAGGCGCCTCGTCTGGTCGGCGGCCTGTTTCTGAGCGCCAGCTAGGCCTAACACCGCGCTATCTTTGGCCTTCATCGCCTCCTTTAGATCCTCCCTTCCCTTCTTGAGGTCAGACTCGGAGTTCTTAAGGGTCCGCGTGGCTTCCAGGCGCTTGTCGCGTTCCTGGTCCATGGCCTTGCTCTGGTTATTGGCTTCCTCTTCTAGCCTGTAAGTGGCCTGGACAGCCTGCAAATCGAAACAAATAAATGATAAGTTGGCAACCGAAGAGTAAAAATCAACGAAGTCTCAAGCATCGGATGGCTTACCATGCCTAAATACCTCTTTAGGCTGATGATGACCTCCTACCTCTTTAGGTCCTCCAATTGGACCATATCGACGGGGAGTAGTAGGGACCTCTCCAGCACATCGGCCACGTATGCGCCCTCACCCCTTCTGAAGTCCCTAAGGGAGGCGTTATCCATCAAAGGCTCCCCATGGAGCATTGGGGCAGGGAGCCAAGCCTAGGCCTCGGACTGCACAACCACCTCTCTCCCCTGGCCCTGGGGTCTAATTTTTTACTGCTTAGAGGGCCGTCGAGCCTCATCCTTCACCTGGGAAGAATGAGTCTTGTCAGCTCCCATAGGCCTTTTACCCTTAGGGCCCTTCTTCTGCTGGGGATTAGTAGGCTCTGGCCTTGGTGGCAAACTCGGCTGAGGTGGAGGAGGTGGAAGCTTGGACTGGGAAGAGGACGACCTGGTCTGAATGGGTTAAGGCTTGGGTAGCAGAGGAGAAAGCTTGGATTGGGACTTTCTCGGCTTGTCCCTCCCCGGCTGACCCTCAAGCAGGTCAAGTAGGCTAGACTGGGGTTGCATCTTAAAGCCCATCTCGACCTGGGGAGAAGTCCTTGCAGAGAGGAGGTCCGTCTCGGTCAGATTAGGATTGCCCAAGTCACCAGAGGGATCCTCGACCAGGTGGACTTGGTCAAAAGCACTAAATTCATCCTTAGAGGAGAGGAGGTCCGTCTTGGTCAGATTAGGATCGCCCAAGTCGCCAGAGGGATCCTCGACCAGGTGGACTTGGTCAAAAGCGCTAAATTAATCCTCGGAGGGACCTAAATCAGCAACTTCTTCCTCTTCTCCAAGCTCTTCTTCCTCGGACTCCGCAGCTTAGGCAGAAGTAGAAGGACCTGCCAACGGAATACCTTTCGGAGCAAGAGATCCTTCGGGAAACAAAAACCCCTGCTCCACTACAGTTATGCTACGAAGCCGAGGATCTTTGGCTCTGATCACGTGCTTCGGAGCCAAGAACGACTTTTGGAGTGGCTTGTACTCGAGGATCTCGTGGGCGGCTCTAACTTGGTTGTCAGCCTCGTTTACAAAGATCTTCGCCCTGAGGACATTTTCTAAGTCCTCCTTGTTGACCAGGTTAAAATGATGCTCAAAGGCGTGCGGATCTGTAGAAGAGAAAACATGTTCCTGTTAGCAACCAAACAAAGCAGACCTATAACCCGAAAGACTAGACCCTCTCCTACTTAAAGTACCCCACCTGGTGTCCCCTCCTCTGTCAGACAATGAAGGCCATCGTGCCACTCCCCGGACACGATGAGAAAGTCTTTGTTCAATCCCTTGTTGGATTCAGGAAGGCACTGGATAAGCTGGACCTTATCGTCCCTTGTTTTCATGTAATAAGACTTACCCGTTAGTTTTTAGAGGTTGTAGCACCAATTTACATCATGATGGGTTAACCTCAACCCCATTTTCTCATTCAAGGTGTCCACACAACCTAGGATTCTGAACACGTTGGTGGCGCACTGTGTGGGGGCCAACCTAAAGTACCTAAGGTAACCCCTCATTACCGGCCCCATAAGGATTCTCATACGTCCTTCAAGGAAGGCGATTATGGGAATCACAACCTCACCTTCCTTCCTCCGAATGTGTCATTCCCTTTCCCCACAGTATCTCAAGCCCACATTACTGGGTATTCTATAATCGGCGATGAATTTCTCCATCGCCTCTCTAGACTCAACTAACTTCTTAAATCTACCCATCCCTAACAACGGCTAAGAGACTCAAGAAAGGGCGAAGGAAAGAAAGGACTTTGAGAGGAAATTTGAGCTAGAGAGAGAGAAGAAGACTTACAGAAATGAGGAAAAGCTCATCGGACAGGCTTTTTGTGCTGAAAAAGGCGTGAGTGTAGTTGGAGATTTGACCGGATTCAATGTACGTGCGGAAGAATTCTTGAGTGCAAAAGTAAAGAGGGCAATTGGATTAAATGGGTATTTATACCCTCAATTGAAGATAACCGTGCAAGTTTCTCCACTAATAAAGCTGGGAAAAGCCCAGTCGTTGGATTGGCATCACGCCGTTGAACGTGGGGAGCACAGAGTCGCCAAATTAAATGAGGGCACGCTCCGTATACCAAAGCTTTAGAAACGTGCCTTGGACAGGCGAAAAGACTCTGGCACTGACGGTGGATAAGACGTGACAAGCCATCATGACGGCCCGATGATGTCAAAATCCTCCTCTCCGCCTAAGGACCCGGACAGCAGGATTTTGAGGGGCTATTGTGGGGACAAAAAATCTAGTAACCCCGGCCCACTTCGTACCAAGCCTAAGGCCCATGCCGAGGAGGAAGAAACGCCCGAGGACGAAGTGTGAAAGTCCAAATTGCCCAGGAACCTTACCAAGGACGACCCTGTCCTCGGCCAACCAAGACCATGGGAGGAGGAAGTAATGGCCCACCAAAAGCAGCCTTCCCGAGCATCTAAAGAGAAGGAACAAGTACAACGTGTCAGCCGTGCAGGCATGGTGGAGGAGCAAGTCTAAGATGAACTGTCACCTCCACATTAAATGCCCACAACTAACGTTTTGACCACATTAATGAGGAAATAACCCCTGAACAGTGCAGCCTTGGTTGCCGCAGCCCACAGAAAGAATGGGAAGGCGGCTGATGGGACAAGCACTCAAGTAATGACCTGCTTAATCAACAAATGTAGGGCTAAGATCAACTGAAAGGGGGTATATAATGTAAAGAATCTCTCTTGAAAGAGGGAAGGGAGAAACAGGAGAAAATGAGAAGTATAGAACACTACAACAACCTGTAACAACGGAAAAACCTTTGTAATCAATCACTGAAAGAATAATAAGAATCTCAAGCTCCCAAGAGGAGTGCCGAGGAACATCATTGCACATTTGAATCCATGCCCATGCTATTCAATCCACATGCAACCATGCCTAGCCGTTGTATCCCTCACTAGGGTCTAGTTCTTGAACCTGCTCTCTACAAATTTATTGTATTGGGCTAGCTGAGCTTGAGTTCACTCACTCAACAGTAGAAGCGATCAAACCCAGTCCCTACAAAACTCAATATATGTTTACATTTTTATAATTTAATATTAGATTAAATCTAGTAAAATTTCAAATAGTTCACTAAAGTTCTGATAATATTCCCCCTCAAAAAGAAATTTTTTTTCTGATAATATTTTTAAAATACAATTTTTTTATATATAGAATTTTCAATTAATTTGGGCATCACAAAGAACATACTGTTCCTTTATTATAAGCACAATCACAAACAATAAATTTATAAACACAAAAAAATTTCATAACTACCACATGTATTCAGAAATAGATTTAAATGAAAATCAATAAAAAGTTTCAATTCAACTATTACGAAATATATTATTGAAGCAAGTTTCAGTTAATCTAATTGGTAAAATATTTTATCATCGAGTAAAAGATCTATAATTTAATTTTCCCCTTCACAAAAAATTAATTAGTGTTTTAATTTAATAATAAAAAGTAATGCATATGACATTTATAATCACAATTCACAAATTCAACCATTTGAACATGGGCCACCAAACCCACCCCTTAGAAAAGATCTATAATTTAATTTTCCTTTACACAAAAAATTAATTAGTGTTTTGATTTAATAATAAAAAGTAATGCCTATGACATTTCTACTCACAATTCACAAATTCAGGGGGTGTTTGGTACACTCACTCAAACACACATTTTTAGTTTTTAAACAATATTATACGCATTTTTATATACTTTTTTACCCACACATGTTTTCAAACAACAAAACACATGTTATCAAACACATGTACCAAATACCTCCTAATCAACCATTTGAACATGGGCCACGAAACCCACCTCTTAGAAAAGGGTCCATTCATCAAGAGACGATACTATTTTTACAATTATTTCACAATAAATCATAGGTGGCCAGTTGTTATTGGTTCAAATTTGAACCTAACACTAAGATTACTTTTTGCTCCAACAATAATAACAAGTAACAATCTGTTACTTAGAATTTATTGTGAAAATTTTGTAGAATTTCTCCTCCCCTTTAAGCACCTCCCCCTCTCTCACATGTAACAACTGTTTACACACGTGTGCTCTCTCCAAACTTGACGCGTCCTAATGTCAATTTCCACAAATCAAACCTTAGCAGCTAAGCTTAGTAGCTTACCCTCTACCTCTAGTGTGAACAAAACCTCTCGTTCCACACCTTCTAGAAATGTACAAAAATCAAAGTCCAAATCGAACTCCCCCACTCGCAAACACACACTCACTCTCTCTCTCTCTCTCTCTCTCCTCCTCTTAACCCGCCACGTTGGCATTTCCATACTTATAATACGCGGTTTTGCCGTCATCACGCTGCTATTCGCTCAACCATAAATCAATCATAAACCTTTATTTTTGTTGTCAA
Source organism: Quercus ilex subsp. ballota (assembly GCA_032727855.1). Taxonomy (NCBI): domain Eukaryota; kingdom Viridiplantae; phylum Streptophyta; class Magnoliopsida; order Fagales; family Fagaceae; genus Quercus; species Quercus ilex. Next base: position 33,591,942 of record CM064909.1, read on the forward strand.
ATTTTTTTGTTTTCAATTAATTTTTTTTTCTATGTAAAACTTTCAACTTTGACAAATCCACACGCAATCCCCCATTTTGGCCTCTTTCCTTGTAATTTCCAATTCCATTAATTCACTCCCATATATTTAGCTGCCTCTTCCTCACCCACTATCTCTCATACTCACAAAACAAGTTTCAAACTTTTTCACTTCCTCCTCTGTTTTCTCTTCTTTCTTTCTGTTTTTTCTTTACTATAGTTATATAAAGTTGAGATCTTTGATATACCCAGATCGGGTTTTGAAGTAATTTGAGGTGGGGATGGAGAATAATCAGCAATCTTTTTTTCAATTCAGTGATCAGCTTCGAGTTCAGACTTCGAATCTGGCTAATCTGTCAGTCAACGACTCGATTTGGAGCTCTAATATTCCGACAAAGAGGACTGAGGAAAGGAGGAATTTTGATATAAGGGTTGGTGGAGAGGTTAATTCTTCTCTAAGCAACTCCAATCCAAAAGGGTCAGATCTCAATGGTTTCAATGATGGGTGGAACAGTCTGAAGCCTAAAGTGTCTGATTTCAATGGATTCAATGATGGTTGGAACAATCTTAATCTGAAGCCTAAAGGGTCCGATTTCAATGGATTCAATGATGGCTGGAACAATCTTAATCTGAAGCCAAAGGGGTCTGATTTCAATGGCTTCAATGATGGCTGGAACAATCTTAATCTGAAGCCAAAGGAGTCTGATTTCAATGGCCTCAATGATGGTTGGAACAGTTTCAAAACAAAAGGAACTGATTTCAATGCTTTCAATGATGGTTGGAAGATGGGGTCTAGCAGTGTTGGAAATAGTCTAATTCTTGGTGGATCTCAGAAGAATGTTGGTATTAATGGGGGGTTCAACAAGGGTATTTATTCTAAGACTGGAAATTACAATATTAACAACAATGTTAATGTGAAGGGGTACAAGAATAATGGTAAGGGTGAGGATGATCATGTAGGGAAAGTTGGGAAGAAGAATAGTAATGGTAAGAAGAATAATGGTGACAATAATAATAATGATAGTAAGAGTGGTGTGGACAAGAGGTTCAAGACACTTCCACCATCTGAGTCTCTGCCTAGGAATGAAACCGTCGGGGGATATATCTTTGTCTGCAACAACGATACTATGCAAGAGAACCTCAAAAGACAGCTTTTTGGTGAGTCCCTCTTCCTCTTTCTCAACCTGTTTTTGCTATATAGACTTGTTTTTATTATTTTTTTTCTATTTAAATTCAATTTTTGTTTATCCTTGTTTATACAATATTGGAATTGTGCTTGTTCTATATGGATTTGCTCTCCAATTTGCAATTGAAGGGCTCTGATTGTGTGTCTGTTGTGTTGGGTGTTCAATTTGTGTATTTCAAAATGATGACTCTCTTTGGATGAAGGAATATCCTTTTTTAAGTCAAAACTTATTTTAGAATTTGGTTAAAATTGAACAAGGAGTATCAGTCCAATTTTATCATTCCTTGGATCTAAAAACCTTATTATTTTTTATAAATGACGGAATTTTTCCATTTTGCTTTTATAATTAAGTTTTCGTTTTTATTCTTTGCTTCTAAACACATGCTTCGAAATATTTCTAGGTCTGCCTCCACGTTACCGTGATTCAGTTCGGGCTATAACTCCAGGCTTGCCACTTTTCCTTTACAACTACTCCACTCACCAACTCCATGGAGTATTTGAGGTTTGTATATTCCTTTTCATATTTAGTATCTTCTTATGAAATTTTATGGTGCATGTTTAATGTTTTCACAGTTTGGCTAATATCAATTTTCAATATGGTTTGTTCAGGCTGCAGGCTTTGGAGGAACAAACATTGATCCAACGGCTTGGGAGGACAAAAAATGCGCTGGTGAATCACGCTTTCCTGCTCAGGTATTCATAGTGAATAATAATTCTTATGTCAAATTATGATATTTTTTTTAGTAAGCATATGAAAATAACTATCCTATATGCTTGTATCCTGTTTTTATTCATTACTCTATTTGTAACAGGTTCAAGTTATAACAAGGAAAGTTTGTGAGCCACTTGAAGAGGATTCCTTCAGGCCAATTCTTCACCATTATGATGGTCCTAAATTCCGCCTTGAACTAAACATACCAGAGGTATTGATTGCTAAAATTATTACCGATTTTACTACAAAATACTTACAAATCGACATGATTTGGTTTTCATGGTCAGTTTGCCTAGTCTAAACAATCTTATGGTTTTAATTTTTTGCAGGCACTTTCTCTCCTGGATATATTTGAAGGACAGAATTGAGGGCTTGAGCAACACACTACACAGGCATACTGGTACAAGTAAAGATAGTGAAAAGAAAAAAGATCTGATGGAAAAGAATAGCAGGATAGAGAGTTTCTCGACTTAAATATTATGGAGTTTACACAGATAATTTGGCGAACAAATATATTTTTAGGACTCGCTTGAATATGCAGCCTATGTCATGTATTAAGCTGTTTTTGCGTAGAGGCTGTTGTGTATGGTTGTCCTTTTTATTGTATTTATAGTATAAATATATATAAAAATAACTAATAAGATATAAAAATGAACTTCTCTATTTGTTTGGTGTTATAATAAATCGAGGATTTGTGGCAGTCTGAATGCTAAATAGTACCAGACCCTCTGAACCATTTGCATGTGAAAGCTTTGGTTAGAAAATTTGAGAGGCTTTTGTTGTATTCATTTGGAAGTTTGTTGTGGATTGTTAAGATATCCTAATGCACAATAAGAATTTTCTTCCTGTGAAACATCTTTGTAACACATCCCTTTAGAGCTGCTAGGTTTGAGTTTTCATTCTTAGTAAAAGTGAATATACAGTTTTTAAAAACTTCACAGATATCAGATATGGTTTACTCTAAATTCCATCTTTCTTTCCTCCTTAGGTTTATGGTAAATGGTCTATCTATTTGCAATCAAATTTACCTTTTTTTTCCAAAAAGAAAACGTATTTTAGAACACAACTGTACTTTTGTCTTAAAATTTTTTGCGAGTATAATAAATCAACAAAAAGCAAAGCTGTGCTTTAATCTACTTAATTTTTAACCAAAATAAACAAATAAAAACAAGCTGTACCATTAAAAAGGGTTATCATCCAGTTTGTACAAAATTTGTAAAGTCTTGAAATCTCTTAAATTTAAAATAGAGAGAGAGAGAGAGAGAGAGATATATATATATATATATATATATATTAATAAAGTCTTGCAATGAATTATTGGATATGCCCAATCCTTAAATATTTCTACATAAAGTTGCTATTTGCAATATGAAACATAAAATTAGCTTTCATTTTCATGTGTTTAAAATGGTATCCAAGTTTCTATATTGGCATATTCCTGTTTCCAGAGGCAACAACCAAAAATCTAAGCTTATCCTCACTTTACCTTTATAAAGTAATTAAAGTTAGCTGTTTTTCATAATTTGCATGTAGTTGGATACCATTGCCGGAATTAAAGCAACTAATGAAAGTCACGTTTTTTTTTTGTGTGGACACGAACGGTTCTAAATTGAGCTGCAACATGGACTCGTAATGACCTCGGGATAGTACTTTTTCTTTTGGTAAAAGCATGTATCAAATGGAAAAACAGAAATAAGAAGGGGGAAATTATTAAGTCTATCGGAAGGATTAATAAAGTAATTTTTGGGTTCTTTTAATTAATAAAATATTATTATTTGTATAAATGTGATATTATTTATGATTTGTACATTTACATAAGAGATTTTATTTTATTAGTAGAGGATCACTTTGGCAGTCTTCATAGAAATGAGTTGGGAATGGCTACAAAATAATTAAAATTTGGAAAATTTTCCAATTCACTCCATGATTTGATATCTTTTCATTATAAGTTCATAATTTTTTTTTTTTTTTTTTTGGAATTGAACCTTAAAATTTTGGATCAAAATGAAAGTTTCAAAATTTGTATTTTATAAACAAATTATCAATTACAATTTATCTTTGTGTGGGTCAACCCTATCATAGTTTATTCCTACAAAACATTTTAGTGTTACATCTCGACCCCTAAAATTTGGCTTAAAATAAGATTATTAAAAGGTCTTTCAATGAAATCTAATGGATTTTTTTTAATCCAAACTTAGGGTGTCCAATATAATTATTGAAAGTTTCTAAATTAAATTGTGATAAAGTCAAACAAAAAAACAGAAAGGATAAAGAAAAAAAAATTAAAAGAATTAATTTGTGTCTTATTTTCTTGTCGTCGGTAGATGGGATATTTGAGAACCCTTTGCATGTTTCTGGTTCACAATTTCTTACCAAATACTTTATTCAATTTTTCAAGCCAAACAAAAGGAGAGCTAGTGATCACTTGTTTTTTGTTGATGAAATTGGACTGTGTAGGTTAGAAACAGTCCATACAATACAAGGGGTGGGCCACTGGTTTTGATTATTTAGTAAGTTTTAAAAAAACCAATATAAACCCAAAAACCCAAAAGCTGTCATCCATTATTACAGCTTAACCCCCACGGCAGAAATTGGGTGTTAACCCCTCTTTTTCAACATTATCTTCACCTACTAGAACCTCCTTATATTTTAGCATTCTCTGACTGCTTCAAAAGATGGTGATGAAATGTCTCAACAAATCAGATGATTGACTATATTATATGTTGCAACAACGAGCTAAGAGACTTTTTATCCTGTCTCATTTGGCCGGCTGGACTTCATCAAATAGACGATGTTATTTTTATTTTTATTTTTTTATTTTTTTGGGTAATTAAGGAGGATAGAACCCCCGAGCTCTAAGGTTATAATTTAACTGGGTGCCACTGAGCTACAAGGTCCAATGGCAAATAGACGATGTTATTTACTTTAATGAGTTCACTAAAAAGCAATTGTTCTCAATCATATTCTATAATAACATAGCAACTAATAATATTTCTTCTATGAACCAATGAAGTTGCTGGTGTTGAATCATTATGTACTTCACCTCAATCTATCATTAGTCATTATAAATTTGGTGATCCTACTTGGGAATATATATATATATATATATATATATATATATATATATATATTTTATATATAGATGGCCATACCCATTAAGTAATGAATATCCTACCCTACCTAATTTAAATGTTTTGAGTAATACCTGGTTTTTCATGGGTAGAACCTAATCGGGTAGGGTATGGATATTATCCATACCCAACTTGTATATAAAAAAAAAAAAAAAAAACCCTAACTCTCTCACTTTCACTCACACACACTCTCTCTCTCCACCTCTCCTCAGTCCTCACCATCACTCACTCTCTCTCTCTCTCACCTGAGCTTCCATGGCCCTGTACCTTGAACTCATCACTTTGATCACTAGCACCACCACTATAGTGGTCTTCTCCATCCCCGAACCAACTCTTTCAACCTCGAAATCTCTCTCTAATCCTCAGATCTGAACTGTCTCTCTATCTTAAACCACCATGGCAGAAGCCTCTCAAGCTCATCACCGCCACCATTGGTGGTGGTTTCACATCTCAACCTTAACTTCTCTCTAAAACTGAAACATATAACCTCTCTCAATCTAGATCGGTCTTACCCTCTCTTCGATCTAAATGAGGCACAACCTCCTAGCTCCGTTGTGAAGCCCAACCGCCAACACCAAGATGGTGGTTCCCAACCTCTCATCCTTTCTCTTTCTAAACTTGAGCCAAACACTTCATATTTATCCGATCTCTCTCTCTCTCTCTCTAAAATCTAGAACTCATTTTCTTGATCTACTACCTAGTGGAGCCCCAAATGGTGCGTGGAACATGAATTGGTGTTGTGGAGGTTAAAGGCTTCACAGATCTGACAAGAACTGTGGCTATGGTGGCACATGAGCGCGTGAACAACACAGGTATGACAAAGGGTAAGTTATTGGGATTTTCGTGCTCATGTGCTCTGTGTTGTGAGGCTTTGTAAGCATGTATTAGAGAGTGTATAATAAAATTTTATCTAATAAAATTTCTATCTCTATCTAAGAAAAAAAAGAAAAAAGAAAAAAGAAAAAAGAAAAAAAGAAGCAGACACATCTGATTTCAAAATTATTGATTAGTTTTTTTCTTTTTTAAGATAAATTTATTGGTTAGTTTTTAAGTTAAAATGTTTTGGATTTTAAAAATAAAAAAATTAAATAGGTTTCGAGTAGGGTATGGATATCCATGTATAATAAATCCGGGTAAGAATTGGGTATGGATACTAATGGGCATCGGTATCTGGGTATCCATGGGCAAACATTTTGGGTAGGGTATGGGTATACCGAATCCATACCTCACCCATGGCCATCCCTATATATATAAAAGCTGAAACATAATATTTATTGTTGACATTAGAGACTACATCATCCACTTATTTTCTACATTTTTTTTTTCTCTTTTTTAACTTTTATTCTTCCTATTCTAAAAAAAAAAAAAAAAAAAAAATGTTCTTCTCCCTATAGTCATTGTTACATTTCCTCCAACCTTTCTCCTTCCTCTTTACATTTTTATCTCCTCACTACTCTCTTCTTCACTATTACACTTCCTTCATTCTTTTTTTTTTTTTCCCTTATATTTCAACTCTTCTTCTCTCCATTTTATTTTGTATAAATTTGATATCATTTCTCCCATTTAATCCATATTTTTTTCACAAAATAACTATGAGTATTCTCTCTCTCTCTCTCTCTCTCTCTCTCTCTCTCTCTCTCTCTCTCTCTATATATATATATATATATACACTTTCTTTTGGTGGGATTTTGTTATTTCTTATAATTCTGATTAAGGTTGATGATTTTTTTTTTGAATATTTATTTTGGTATTGTGCTTTTTAAATTTCTCTTTAATAGTTTTGGTTGAATTTTGGTTTGGGTAAAGACATAGTTTTTTTGGAAATAGGAATTTGAGTTTCTATCAAAACATAATCTACAGGGCTATGAATTTGAATATGCCTACCAATTGTTTGAGTAATAAATTATTATAAAGTTTAACTTTTATTTCCTTTAGTTTCATTTTAATTTTGGTCAAGATAGTATTGTAATTTTGAGATGAGTTTTTATTATTATGATGATAATCTCCTTATTTCTTAAGAGATGAGAAATTTGAATGGTAAATTTGAAACTTACAAAGTTTAGTTGTATATTAGGCAAATATAACACACTACGATAGAAGTTAGAAGAATATGGTTCACCTTTAAAAAAATATTAATAAAAAAGAAAAAGAAAAAAAGAATGATATATTTGTAGAGATAAAAAGATAAAAAAATACCAATAGATTTTTTTTTTTTAAATAGATAATACTTGAAGTAATTGTTACTCTTTATATATTATACTATATTACATAATATTTATATATTTTCACGCATCGTGTGGGTCTGCAGTTAGTGATTATAATAGCTATTTACTTGTTGAGAAAGCAATATCTAAGAGTCCTAGATGATTGAGCTATAGCCTCACCTTAACTACACATATAACCAAGAAGAAATCCTTTAAGGGTGGCTCCAAGATGCTGGTAAGAGATTTCGAATATAAAATGTCATGAATATCATGAGGTCTTAGAATCTCATGGACTCAAGACTTACTCTATACCAAGACCCTAACAATCAATCACCACAACTTCACTATTTAGTCGTATAGTTTGAATGACCTCTGTATGTTTTTAGACCCCTTAAAACACAAGTTGATTAACCTAGTTATTTAGCCAAGTGATTACTTAGGTAAATTATTCAAATCTAGGTTAACACAAGTAAATCATATCAAGTAAACAATGCAGAAAATAAAGAATACAACGATATGATAACCTAAGAAAAACTAAATCGATAAAAAACTTAGGGAGGATTTAACCTAGCTATCTTTAAGGTAAAACAGATCCACTATGAAAAAATTAAATTTTACAATAGCGACTTAAACCACTAACATCCTATTATTACCTCAAGTATAAAACTTGCTACCATGACCACGTGACAGTTTCGAGTACACGGACTACTTCTTTCTTAGATTCACAGCAACCATAAGTACTCCCACTTATGTTTTTCTTTAAGCTCTTTATGCAGCAACTGAAGCGATCACCAAGCTCTCGACATCAATCTCGATCTTGATAATCCTAAGTGTGTATAAAGGCAAACATCTCTAGATCTCAAAAGAGATTCACACACACAGCATAAACAACAACCTAAAAATGTGGTTAGGGTTTTTCCTTTTATACTTAAGGCAAAACAAAAAATCCTACACGTCATATGGGCTTGGGCTTGAGTTGAAAATTCTGCAGAAAAACAATCTGCACGAGCTTCGATCGATCGAGTCTAATTTTCAATCGATTGAGCCTTGCAGATAGTGAACAGTAATTTTCTGCAATTACTCGATTCCAACTTTACAATAAACATACTTTGAGCAGCCTAAATCTAGACCCTAAGTTTTGATCATGGTTTGCCAATATTACATATTGAAGTTCTAAAACATTTAGATCCTAAATCCTTAGAACCTAACAACCTCCCAATCAACAATTCATTTAATCCTCAAGCATGAGACTTCTTGTGAGTGTTGTAATGTACTTTAAAAAGTTAATTGTGTGCTCATTATATGACCCGATGGATTGCTTTCTGTAAAGTTGTTGGGCCTGCCTCTCTCTCAAGATCACCACAAGTAGATGGGTTGGCTCTAGTACCGTAGGAAATACGTTCTTCTGAATGTGTTTGTTAATTGTTTTGGGCAGTATTGTTGTAAACTGACAAGCTTGAACTAATTAATTGAATTATTTGGCTTTAACGCATAATGTTGGTTTCCTTATGGTTGAACATTTTTTTGTAGAACTTGAACTGTAGTAAGTTTTAAATTAGCCAGTATTGATGGTAGTAGAATAAATTCAATCCCTAAGGCAAGGATTCTTAATGTCAAAGAGTGACAACTCTTGGTTTGTTGCTCACATTGGCAGCCACTGTCAAAAGTCAAAAAGTATAGCATACATAATTTTTTTTAAAAAGCTTGTAATCACGACCCGAGCTAACGTTGTTACAAGATTGGCATTTCTTTTATACACCATGAATGAAAAAATGTGATGATAAAGCAAGACCTAATCATGAACAATGTAAGCAACGATGACAGTTATATCATCAACTTTGCCGCCTGATCTATGCCTTTTAGACTTGGAAGGAGCTAGCATAAATGGTGTAGTCCCATTCTTGTCCAAGGAAATTTGATAAGCACTCTCAGCTACTGCCCGAGCCACATGCGCTGGATCAATACCTTCTTCTGTCGATTTTTCTGCAACATCTTTGATTTGATTCTCAAACATGTTATCAAACAGCCCGTCTGTGCCGACTATAAGAATGTCTCCTGCTTCTACATCAACCTTATATTGCTGTGTGTAAACAAACAATAAGTCATTAATGAACATCAAAGGGAAAATACAATTAAGCATGTTGATGCCACCATGAAAGGAAAAGTGCAAGCCACACCTGCATTATACGGACTAGTCACAAACAATCTCTCCCACTTAAATATCTAATGCCTTGTTAGGGCCTATTTTGTGAGATAGTATCTTCGAGCCCACATGGTTTATCAGGCTAGCTTTGATACAATATGTAAAGACCCAAAAAAAAAGCGCTAATCACGTTTACGCCATACTTTAAAAGAAACAATCACAATTGAAGTTGTTTGTAATAGTTAATAAAGTTTAATTCAACATAGTATAAGGCTGATGTAGGATTCATCATACACATTTACGAAACACACACAATCAATCAAATTGGGGTATCACAAGTTGATATCTAGGGTAAAGGCTCTTGCAAAATCTTTATTGTAATTGTTTATGGGGAGGAGGGGGGGTGGGGGGGGGGGGGGGGGTAAGTTCACTTTATTATGAGATATTGTATGTTACATTGATACTCATGAGAAATGGATGAGGTGGTACTTTACACTAATAAAAATTGTTGCTCATATGAACATAAATTAATAAATATAATGAATTTCATCAACTGATATAGCAAATATCTTAGGCATGCCGTTTATTGAATACAACAACTCGGCCAGCCTTGTCATTATCTTACAAGTATGAGAAAACCCTAAAATAGTAATTTTCCTCATACCTAGATAACATAGTTACAGAAAAAGAATACTAAACATTTAGCAAAGATTGAGAGTGAAAAATAATAAAGAATAAGAGAGATTTAGACTAATCAATGTGTATATAAGTTGAGGAAAATGACCTATTTATAGATTTGGTGAGTTACAACAGGAAGATTAAATAGGCCACTAAATACGAAATAACGCATATAAGTATGTAAAATTAATATAGATTAATGGGCATAAAAAAAGTGAGTTTGATATAATTATAAATCTAGAAATAAAATTCCACTAATAATTAAAAATTTATGATCAAAATTTGATTTTTCAATTAATGGGAAAATAAATTGTACATATCATCTCTTATTAAAATATCTCAACAATCCCCCACTTATATACACACACACACACACACACACACACACACACACACATCTAGGTAAATATGGAACATTATGCATTAAGGGTGTCATTGGCTTCATATTGTGTGTACATATTGTTATTGAGGACCAGTGGCTATTCCAAGAATATTTTTGAGGATGGTCATTAAGAAACTTAAATTATACAAAATCTAATAAAAAGAGAACTTCATACATAGACAAACACACACACGCAAATACATAAAATCTTACAATTTCCTTATATAAATTTTTCATTTTGAAATCGTTACAAATAGTTTTATTATCAATGTTGCAAGTTACATCTCTTCAAAAGTTTAGTTAAATAAAATTTTTGTTGGACTTTTTCTTTTTATTTGTAAGGACCTAATATATTGTTAAGGGGACCAAAGTTTAAGAACAAAATTTGGCTACAAACTTAGTTATAGTCACTCTCACTAAATGAATTAACATTGTTACATTTTTTAAAAATCTTATTGATAAATTGCATGTTCTCTATGTTCTTAAAACACATCAAAATTTCATGCCAATTAGATGTTATTTTTCATTCGATCTATAAAATTATTTTAATTTTAGACTACAAAAACTCAAAATTTAAATATTTGATTGACGACATAGCTATTGATTTTTTCTCTTCTTGAAATTTTGCAAGTATGGAGGATTTAAGAAGAAAATGTAATTAAATGGTGGATTTGTTAAAATTCACATTCAATAAAAATATATTGAATAGAGTTGTAGTTTTAGTTTACAACCAAGCTTGTTGCCAAATTTTGTCCAAAATTTAATTATGTTGCCCTAAAAAAAATTTAGGGTGGTCACAAAGTTTTTTTAAGGATAAAAAAAAATTAAAATTTTAAAATTTATACATAATAATTGTTTTTTTTCCCAAGCCTATGACCACCCTGGACTCTATGTAGAGCCGCCCCTGTTGAGGACAACATACATGCCTAGAGAAATAATGTTTATTTTTTTTCCTAAAGAATCTCTCTCTCTCTCTCTCTCTCTCTCTCTCTCTCTATATATATATATATATATTAATAAGTAAAACTGAGAGAAAATCCAATTAGATTTCAAATTTGAGTTCAATTAGAGTCTAATTTTGCGCCACGTGTCCCATCTAATTTAAGTTTTTAATTTTTTATGCCAAATTAGTTAATTTAGTGTAAAAATTGGAATTCAATTAAAGTTAATTTTGCGCCACGTGAATCATCTAATGGAAATTTTTTAATTTTTGTGCCAAGTGAGTTAATTTAATGTAGAAAACGAGGAGTTCAATATAAATGAACCATAAAACATAATTGTGGGGGACAAAAGCCCAGATCTATCAATTGGGCCTGGGGCCCTGGTCTTTATGGCATCCTACGTCCGAAGAGTAATAGCGGGCTGGGACAGTATTCTCCTGAGGACAACGGGCCCAAAGATGGCTGAAAAGTATAATCCGAAGAGGTCACCCATTGTCCGAAGAGGTTTTACTCTTCGGATACGAATAGTTCTGATTAAATACACGCACAGAAAGCCCTAGTGCCCCTTCTGGCAACCTTGGTGACAAAGATAAACTCTGGGCGTGCCTGGAGATGATAAGGATGGAGAAATATCTCAAGGAAAAGCTGCCACCACCGCATTTAATGCCCTGCAGCAACTTCTCTGGCCGCATTTATGTGGAGAGGACTCTTGAACAGTGCAAATTCACCTACCGCCACTCCCAAGAAACTAGAGAAGATGTTTGATGTGACTTACACTCAAATATATTAACAGATGGAGGACAAGTGGAGGGTTAGGATGATTAGGAAAGAGGCTATATAAAGAAGGAGAGCCCATGATAGAAGGGAGGTCGAGAAAAAAGAGGAAGAGGAACAGAAAATCACTTTACTGTAGCTTTGGAATCTGTAATATAAGAACATTCAATAAAATCCCTCTTCGGATCTTTAGTCCTTCATGATTTTTACGTGATTGCATGTCAGATTATTTGCCCATACTACCACCAACTCTTGTTTAATTCATACCCGGCCCAGTTCTTTCACCCACGCTCTACAAATTTATTGCTTTAGGTTTGCTGGGCTCCTATTCCACACTTAGTGAGCTTGGGCTACAAAAACGGACCCTACAATTGGCGCCGTCTGTGGGGAGAGCTTGTGCAGGAGTGAAAACAACCGTTGGTGATGGCGGAACGAAGTCAACAACAAGCAGAGTCTAGAGCATCCCAGCATGCGGACCCATTTCTTAACTTGGAAAGAAGGCAAGATCATGAGGGTAGTGTGCACACTGTGCATACTTGTCAAAGCCAGTCACACGGTGGAAGTCACGTGTCCCATGCAGAGGAGAATAGAGGCTTGCAACTAGAAGTTGAGAAACTGAAGAGAGAGCTGCGCCATGCAAAGAGGAAACGGATTTCCTCATATTCAGATAATGACTCGGACGACGAGCAGGACGTCACTTATCAGCAAAAATCTCGAATGCCGGTCAGTGAATCTTTTTCCTATGAAGAAGAGCCTCATTGCAAAAAGCGATCTAGAAGCCCATCACGTGGAGGCGTAGGGAATGATGCTATGAACGAGGCCTTGAATCAGATCTCTCAGTCACCTTTTACTCGCAGAATTGAGGAGGCAAGACTCCCTCGGCGTTTTAATCAGCCAACGTTTACCATCTACAATGGTAAAACGGACCCCGTGGAGCACGTGAGTCATTTTAATCAAAGGATGGCTGTCTACTCCAGAGATGTAGCTCTGATGTGTAAGGTTTTCCCTTCTAGTCTGGGACCAGTGGCAATGAGGTGGTTTGACGGCCTGAAGGCAAACACTATTAATTCCTTCAAAGAGCTCACTCAAGCATTTGGTTCACGATTTGTCACCTGCCGAAGAGTAGCCAGGCCCCTATCTTCACTATTGTCCCTAAGCATGCACGAGGGCGAGACTCTGAAAGCATACTCAGACAGATACTGGGAGATGTTTAATGATATGGAGGGCAACTCTGATACAATGGCCCTCAGCACATTCAAGCTTGGCCTCCCTACTGACCACGGTTTAAGGACCTCCTTATCTGGCAAACCAGTCACTAATATGCGCCAACTTATGGACCGTATAGAAAAGTACAAGAGAGTTGAAGAGGATCAGCAACAAGGGAAGGGAAAAGATAAAGCCATCCCCCAAGAGAGGAGGGATTTCCGGTCGGATCGCTACAACAGCAGTAAACCGCGTAGAGATTTCGCTGGACAATCAAGGTCGACCGATCCTCAAATGGTCAACACTGTGTTTAAAGAGCTAGTGCCCCAAGTTTTGGAGAAGATTAAGAATGAGCCGTTTTTCAGGCGGCTGAATAAAATAGTAGGAAATCTTGAGAGACGTAATCATAATCTTTACTGTCAGTACCATCAAGACCACGGGCACACCACGGAGGATTGTAGGAGCCTATGGGACCACTTGGATCAATTGGTTCGTGATGGTAAGCTAAGACATCTTTTGCACCCCTCTAGCGACCGAGGAGGGCAGATGGGCTCAGGGCCACAAAGAGATGACCCTTTAAAGCCGCCACTAGGCACTATTAACGTCATCTTCGCCGCGCCGGGAAGAACAGGGTCCTGGCCATTGAAAGTTATGTCAGTTGGCCAACCATCAGCACGGGATATAGGCAGAGTTCCGAAGAGAGCTAAGTTGAGCGCTCCGCTTGTTATAGGGTTCTCGGACGAAGACATGGCTGGCACCATCCAACCCCATGACGATGCTTTAGTTATCACCCTCAGAATTGGAGATGGTGGACCAGGGAAGCGCTGTGGAGATAATGTACCCTGATCTCTATAAGGGGCTAGGCCTGAAACCCCAGGACCTCATACCATACGACTCCCCCCTCGTCAGTTTTGAAGGGAGGGCAGTCACCCCAAAAGGCCAGATACGCCTACCGGTGCAGGCTGGAGCCGAGATGGTAGATGTGGATTTTATTGTTGTGGACGTGTACTCGCCTTATACGGTAATTGTGGCCAGACCCTGGCTTCATGCACTAGGGGCTGTTTCCTATACTTTGCATCAGAAGGTTAAATACCCGTCTGAAGGGCAGGTTTGCGAGATCCGAGGAGACCAATCTGCGGCCCGACAGTGCCTAGTGGCCGCCATCCAACACAAGCCCGAAGTCGAGTCTTCCTCCAGAGCTGAAAGGGGTTTATAGCAGTTAAAGTCTCGGAAATTTCCCTTTGAAGGTCCAAATGAAAGCACTCGGTGTGAGGATCTAACGAAAGTGGTTATTGGAGATGATCCTGATAAGTTCTTCCAAGTCGGATCACAGCTACCTCTTCAAGAGAGGGAAGAGTTAATAGAATTCCTCAAGAGGAATCTTGATGTATTCGCCTGGAGCGCTTACGAAGCCCCAGGGGTGGACCCGGAGTTCATATGTCACCACTTAAAGGTAAACCCGCTGATTACCCCTAAGAAACAACCTCCTCGGCGCCCATCCAAGGAGCATGCTGATGCAGTAAGAGAGGAAGTAGCGAAGCTCAAACAAGCCGGAGCTATTAAGGAGGTTTTCTATCCCGAGTGGCTGGCAAACACCGTGGTGGTAAAAAAGAAGAGTGGGAAGTGGCGAGTATGCGTGGACTTTACTGACTTGAATAAGGCTTGCCCCAAAGATCCTTTCCCTATGCCGAAAATAGACCAACTGGTGGATGCCACCGTCGGCCATCCTCGGATGAGCTTCCTAGACGCCTTCCAAGGTTACCACTAGATACCACTAGCCCTGGAGGATCAGGAGAAAACTGCCTTCGTCACACCTATCGGTAACTACCACTATAAGGTGATGCCATTTGGCTTGAAGAACGCGGGGTCCACCTATCAGAGAATGATGACAAGGATGTTTGAGGCACAGCTGGGTAGAAATATCGAGGTCTATATAGATGACATGGTAGTAAAGAGCAAGGTTATTGCTGAGCATGTGAAGGACCTGGAAAGTACATTTGAAGTACTAAGGAAGTACAAGCTGCGCCTGAATGCATCCAAATGTTCATTCGAGGTGGGGTTCGGCAAGTTCTTGAGGTACATGGTGACTCACAGAGGAATTGAGGTTAACCCCGACTAGATAAAGGCCATCAACGATTTACGAGCTCCTCGGAATCCCAAAGAGGTCCAGAAACTGACGGGGATGACTGCTGCCCTGAATCGATTCATCTCTAGATCAACGAACAGATGTCAGCCCTTTTTCTCACTGCTCGGCAAGTGGAAGGGATTCGAATGGACTGAATAGTGTGCTTTGGCCTTTCAGCAGCTCAAAGATTATTTGGCCCGGCCATCAATCATGTCCAGACCTGAGCCAGACGAGGTATTGTTCGCATACATCGCCGTAGCTTCCTGTGCGGTGAGCTTGGTGTTGATACGATCAGATTGCGGGCAAAGACCAGTTTATTACGTAAACAAGTCACTGCATGAGGTCGAGGTTCGTTACTTGCCTCTGGAGAAGGCAATCCTAACAGTGGTACTCGGCACGCGGAAGCTGCCACATTACTTCCAGGCTCACACTGTCATTGTCCTCACTCAACTCCCACTCAGGGCCGTACTCCGAAGTGCCGATTACACTGGGCGGATTGCCAAGTGGGGTACGATCTTAGGGGCTTTTGATATCAAATATATGCCCCGCACATCGGTCAAGGGCTAGGTCCTTGCAGATTTAGTGGCTGAGTTCACGGAACCTCAACTAGAAGAGGTAATGCCCAGGTCGGACATGGATGAAAAATCAGTTGGCATGATTTCTCAGCAAGACACCCCTCGTTGGGAAGTTTACGTAGACGGTGCTGCTAATAAAAAAGGTTCTGGAGTGGGGCTAGTGTTGATATCCCCTGAAAGAATAATCATCGAAAAGTCGTTGAGGCTGGACTTCTCGGTAACGAACAATGAGGCGGAGTACGAAGCCCTGCTGACGGGAATGGCTATGGTCCGAAAGATGGGAGGTAAGTCTGTGGAATTGTTCTCGGACTCAAGGTTAGTCGTGGGTCAAGTATAAGGCGAGTTCGAGGCGAAAGACGAAAGGATGCAGGGGTACTTGAGTCGAGTTAAATGCCTGCAGTCGGAGTTCGACTCTTTTAGTTTGATGCACATCCCCAGAAGTGGTAACACACATGCCGACTCTTTGGCCACGCTTGCCATCTCTTCGGCTCAAAATTTGCCTAAAGTTATTCTTGTTGAGGACTTGCATGGACCTACAGAGACAAAGAAGAATGTAATTCAGGTTCATCAAGTTAGGACTGGCCCCTGCTGGATAGACCCCATAGTTAAATTCTTGAAAGAAGACATCTTGCCTGAAGAAAGAGGGGAAGCAGATAAAATTCGAAGGAAGGCGACTAGGTTCTGGCTATCCGAAGACCAGAGATTGTATAAGCGCTCTTACTTGGGACCATACTTACTATGCATGCATCCTGAATCGGCCGAGTTATTGCTAGAAGAATTACATGAAGGAATATGTGGAAGCCATACGAGAGGAAGGTCTTTGGCTCATCGGGCTATCACTCAAGGTTATTGGTGGCCGAACATGCAGAAAGAAGCCCAAGAGTATGTTAGAAAGTGTGATCAATGTCAGTGCTTTGCCCCAAACATTCATCAACCTGGGGGAACTCTCAACCCGTTATCTAGCCCATGGCCTTTCGCCCAATGGGGCTTGGACATTGTGGGACCGTTCCCTAAAGCTGCAGGGAACAAGAAGTACCTTCTGGTCGGTACAGACTATTTCACCAAATGGGTCGAAGCAGAACCGTTAGCTAATATCAGGGATATTGACGTTCAAAAGTTTGTGTGGAAGAACATTGTCACTTGGTTTGGAGTTCCTCACACCCTCATCTCGGACAATGACTTGCAGTTCGATAGCAAAGCATTCAGGAGTTATTGTAGCGAGCTGGGGATCGTAAATAGATACTCCACACCTGCCTACCCCCAGGGTAATGGGCAAGCAGAAGCGGTCAACAAGGTCATAGTGAATGGCCTGAAGAAGAGGCTAGATGACGCGAAGGGCAAATGGGTAGAAGAACTACCACATGTGCTTTGGACTTACAGAACCACGCCTCGCAGGTTTACTGGAGATACCCCCTTCTCAATGACCTACGGAGCTGAAGCCGTCATACCTTTGGAAACTGGATTCCCAACCTTGAGGACCAATTCCTTCAGTCCGACTAGCAATAACGAGCAGTTAGAGAGGGATCTGGATCTGATTGATGAAAGGAGGGAAAATGCAATGGTTCGACTGGCACATTACCAGCAAAAGCTCAGGCAGGGTTACGACGCTAATGTAAGATTAAGGCCACTAGGACCTGGTGATCTGGTACTCAGGAAAGTTGTTAGTACGGCGAAGAACCCAGCTTGGGGAAAGCTAGGACCCAATTGGGAAGGGCCATATCGTATCACTTCGAGAGCTGGCATTGGGGCGTACTTTCTAGAAGACCAAGAAGGTCATGTAATACCACGTCCCTGGAATGTAAACAACCTCAAAAGGTACTATTATTAGATGATCGTTTCCTTCAATTAACATGCTGATTTTGTATATCCTACTATTCTTTAAGTGTTTAAACTTAAATCCTATCATGCCTGTAGTCCTCGGACCAGATGATTTGAGTTAGTTAACACTCCGTTACTTTTCTTTAAGTGTTTAAACTTAAATCCTATCATGTCTGTAGTCCTCGGACCAGATGATTTGGGTTAGTTAACACTCCGTTACTATTCTTTAAGTGTTTAAACTTAAATCCTATCATGCCTGTAGTCCTCGGACCAGATGATTTGGGTTAGTTAACACTCCGTTACTTTTCTTTAAGTGTTTAAACTTAAATCCTATCATGCCTGTAGTCCTCGGACCAGATGATTTGGGTTAGTTAACACTCCGTTACTGTTCTTTAAGTGTTTAAACTTAAATCCTATCATGCCTGTAGTCCTCGGACCAGATGATTTGGGTTAGTTAACACTCCGTTACTATTCTTTAATTGTTTAAACTTAAATCTTATCATGCCTGTAGTCCTCGGACCAGATGATTTGGGTTAGTTAACACTCCGTTACTGTTCTTTAAGTGTTTAAACTTAAATCCTATCATGCCTGTAGTCCTCGGACCAGATGATTTGGGTTAGTTAACACTCCGTTACTATTCTTTAAGTGTTTAAACTTAAATCCTATCATGCCTGTAGTCCTCGGACCAGATGATTTGGGTTAGTTAACACTCCGTTACTTTTCTTTAACCGTTTAAACTTAAATCCTATCATGTCTGTAGTCCTCGGACCAGATGATTTGGGTTAGTTAACACTCCGTTGCTGTTCCTTAACCGTTTAAACTTAAATCCTATCATGCCTGTAATCCTCGGACCAGATGATTTGGGTTAGTTAACACTCCGTTGCTGTTCCTTAACTGTTTAAACTTAAATCCTATCATGCCTGTAGTCCTCGAACCAGATGATTTGGGTTAGTTAACACTTGCTGTTCCTTAACCGTTTAAACTTAAATCCAATCGTGCCTGTAGTCCTCGGACCAGATGATTTGGGTTAATTAACACTCGTTCCAAGGTCTCTCAATATTTAAACATACTTGTTCAATCATAATAGCATCTTTACACAGTTATCTCTAGAGTTTGAGTTTATCGTGCTCAAAATCCGTGAATGTGTTTAAGTTACAACTAAACTTCTCAGCTAAAGCCCTGCTTTATACGCTCACACGAAAGCCTGCGCAATGTTCATCACTCTTCTCCCTTCATTTTCAACTGTTAAGTAACTTACTCTCATCGGTACTAATCTAAGTTATTGTCCTAACAGCATGTTTGAGTTTGCCTTTACTACTGTTAACATATGATTCAAGTTGTTTACTGTAATAGAGAGATTTACAATTTAAAGAACAAGCGTGTTGAAAGCAAAAGACAGAATTTCATTAATTTAAATAAAAAGGTTTACAAGCTCTTATAAAAAAAAAAAAAAACAACAACAACAACAACAAAAACGTTTACAAGTACTAAGTAAAACTGGCCACAACAGCAAATCTACGTCCGAGTAGCAGAGGGATCAGTTACTTGGCCTGATGGGGCAGCAGCAAGGTCTGGGACTTGTTCTCCGTTTTTTGCTTTCTCACCGGCAGACTCCTTGCTTGCTTCCACTGGGGCAGGGGGGACCTGGCTGGCTAGAAGATGCTCCTCAGCTTCTGAGAGTACGCGGATCTCCGGATCATAGTACGTACTCCTAGGCAGCCTCAACGGAGAATCTGCAGGAACTCCAGCAGCATCTAAAGCCTTCACCCATGTGATGTCGCAATAGTCTCGGCCAACTGCGGCGAACTGTTCGGTGAGGCTGATTTGGGTCTCCTCCACCCGCAGCGTGTAAGCTGCCTTCCTCTCGGCCTCCACTGCAACCTTGGCTAATTGCATGTTCTTCTCAGCCAGTACGGCACCTTCCCCTCCTCTCTCAGCCCTTTTACCAGCACTTTTTCAGTGGCCAAGTTGATCTCGGTCATGTGTAGCAGTTTGCGCTGCTCCTCGGCCTGCTTTTCAGCATTCTTGAGGTCAGCGTCGAGGCTGTTCCGCTGGTTGGTTATGTCCTTGAATTGCTCGGATAAATGAGCATACTCTTCCTTCAGACCACCCAGGGACTTTTCAACCTCAAACTGAGTTTGGGCCTCTGCTTGGGCTTCGAGGTGGGTCTTCTTATTCCACTCCTTGGCCACGTAGATCTGCTGGGTAACATACACAAGGGAAACTGAATGTAAGGCATAAAAAATAATAATAAAATAATAAATATATATACATGTTTAAAAAGCTCAGTGATTTAACTTAGTGGACTAAGCCCACTTACCATGGCTATATCCCTCTTGAGGGATAGGAAGAGCTCCTGCTGGTTAAAGCGCCGGTAGGACTCCATATCATGGGGGAGGAGGAGCGGCTACTCAAGGGCCTCGGCAACGAAGCCTGCCCTCCCCCCGTCATAGTTCCGGAGAGAGGTGTCCTAGGGGATTAGAGCGCCCTCCAGCTCCAGCCTCGGACACCATGTACGGGGCCCTGCTCGGCGGACCTCTGCCACCACAGGCTCCTCTCGGCTCTCAACAGATGAGCCCCTTCTACTCTGGTGGTCTCTCACCACCTTTTCCTACTTGCTTGTCTTTGGTGGCACCACCACCACCTCCCTCTCCTCGGTTTCGAGGGGCCTTTTCTTCCTCAGGTCCGGTATGGGCCTTAGGCTGGGGTCAGGGACCTGAGGTGGTGGCGGAGGCAGGTTCGCCACCGATTGAGAAGTCCCAGCACCCTTCGGCTCGGGTTTCTTCCCCCTACTCTTCATTACTGCCCTTAAGTCTGCCATGTCTTCCTCTTGCGAAGAGACTTCAGGAATGACAGTCACCAGAAGAGGTGGATGGGCGCTGGAATGCCTGTCAATCTCCTCTTCGGAATCCGAGGACGGAATAACTTGTACCCCGCCTGAACCCTCTCCTCTAAACTGAAACTTGTCTATTTGTTCTTCTAGTGAGGAGGTCGAAGAGCCAACCCTTTCACCCGCAGCTTCTGGATCAAGGGGGACTTGGGCAATTGGTTGGGCAAGCAGTGGCACACCCGCTGGGTTAGGATGGGGCACTGGTGGAAGATCGTGCGGTGCCAAAAACCCCTTCCGAGCAACGTCTATTCGGTGGAGACGGTAATCCCCCTGCGTTATAGCGTTGCCAATGGGTTGACGATCCTTCTTCTTTGTTGTGTACCCGAGGATGAGAGGAGCCGACCGCAGCTGCCCGTCCTCGCTCACAAAAATCTCTGACCTTAACAAGTAATTGAGGGCGGCAGTATTGGTAAGGCTGAGCCGATGAGAAACGCGGTTCCTATCTGTCAAAAATCACAGCAAAAATTTCATTATAAACTCATAGGCGATAACACAGAATTAAAAACTGTTAAAAGGGCGGGAATCCTAAGCCTACTGCTAGTGGACCTAAATCTAGCATGTCCCACCTGGCTCTCCTGGCTTGGTCCGACAGTGATGGCCGTCATGCCATGCGCTTGAGACGATTACGTAATCGTCTTTCATCCCTTTGTTGGATTTGGGGAGGCAGGAGATCAGCCTAACCTCGTCGGACCGGGATTTCAGATAGTATCCCGCACCTTGTTGGCTGTGGCACTCATACATGTGCACCACATCAAGCCAGGTGAGGCCCAAGTTCAAATGGCGGTTCAGATCCTTAACCGCCCCTAGGATCCTAAACATGTTAGGCGCGCATTGATCTGGGCTAATCCTATGGTTCCTAAGGTAATTAGTGGTGATGAGACCCATAGGGATAGTCATCCCTCCTTCTAGGAAGGCGATGAGGGGGATAACCACTTCGCTCGTCTTCCGGTCCGTTAGTATTCTTTCTGGGGGGCAATACCTCACACCCACATTTGGGGGTATGCGATATGCAGCCCTAAACGCCTCCATTTGCTCAAGACTATCTATCAAGTACTGAAGTTTCCCTATGGCACTTAAACGAAAATAACTGGCCGAGGAGAAAACTGAAGGATCTGAGGGACGACGACTTACGAGAACAAGGTCGGAGAAAGATGTGCAGTCTCGTAGGAAGATTTGTGAAGACCCTGAGAAGACTGGAATCGGCAACTGAGAGATTCGAACGGAGTCGCGTGCTTGTTCTTGCTGGAATGTCTGAAAGCTTGCAAAGTGAGGAAGAAATGACTTCCTCTGAGGATTTATACGGGGTCACGTGAAGGGGCGGAATTTATTTCGCCCAAACCCCGGGGAAAAATCACGCCCGTCTGATCAATCATCCACCGTTGAATACAAAAGACAAAGCGCCACCTGGTGCAATTAATGCAACGCCTCGGGAATATGGAAACCATGCGGCAATGATGGAGCGCCTATAACTATGCTTACACACGTGCCAGTTCAAACACGTGACTATTCTCAAACTTTTTTCTCCGTGGCGAGTCAAAATCACACTTTTTCTCTTCGGATGCGAGGGAAAAATTGAGATTTTGAGGGGCTATTGTGGGGGATAAAAGCCCAGATCTATCAATTGGGCCTGGGGCCCTGGTCTTTATGGCATCCTACGTTCGAAGAGTAATAGCGGGCTGGGACAGTGTTCTCTTGAGGACAACGGGCCCAAAGATGGCTGAAAAGTATAATCCGAAGAGGTCACCCATTGTCCGAAGAGGTTTTACTCCTCGGATACGAATAGTTCTGATTAAATACACGCACAGAAAGCCCTAGTGCCCCTCTTGGCAACCTTGGTGACAAAGATAAACTCTGGGCATGCCTGGAAATGATAAGGATGGAGAAATATCTCAAGAAAAAGCTGCCACCACCGCATTTAATGCCCTGCAGTAACTTCTCTGGCCGCATTTATGTGGAGAGAACTCCTGAACAGTATAACTTCACCTACCGCCACTCCCAAGAAACTATAGAAGATGTTTGATGTGACTTACACTCAAATATGTTAGCAGATGGAGGACAAGTGGAGGGTTAGGATGATTAGGAAAGAGGCTATATAAAGAAGGAGAGCCCATAATAGAAGGGAGGTCGAGAAAAAAGAGGAAGAGGAACAGAAAATCACTTTACTGTAGCTCTGGAATCTGTAATCTAAGAACATTCAATAAAATCCCTCTTCGGACCTTTAGTCCTTCATGGTTTTTAAGTGATTGCATGTCAGATTATTTGCCCATACTACCACCAACTCTTGTTTAATTCATACCCGACCCAGTTCTTTCACCCACGCTCTACAAATTTATTGCTTTGGGTTTGCTGGGCTTCTATTCCACACTTAGTGAGCTTGGGCTACAAAAATGGACCCTACAATAATATATATATATATATATATATTGAGAAAATTTAATTAGATTCAAAACTGAATTTTTCTTTTGTTAGCTTTCCATACAAATTAAATTGTTTAAATTTTTTCTCTGAACTAATGAACATATTTTTTATACTATTTCTATTAAGATATTTTGTATATCAGGATCTTGAATATAAAAAATTGTAATTGAGTTGAACGATCTCATACACCTATCCCTATTCAATTTAGGAGATACTGTTAGACTAATTTATTCTTTTATTTTTGTTGTATTTGGTAGAATTTCACGATAAATGATTGTGAATTAATATTGTATATGTAGTATCCAATAATGATTTTTAAAATTATATATATATATATATATATAAATAAATAATAGTAGTGTAATGAGAAATTTGGCATAACCAATATCATGAAAATTGTAATAAAGAACTATTTTAGTATTTTCAAATATCCTGGTCAAACTAATATCCTATATGTTTTATAATCCAAGCAAAAATCAATAGTACAATTACAATTCATCATGCTCGTGCATAAGCACGAGTTCCATGCTAGTAACAAATAATTTAAGCTAAATAAGAGAAGAAATTAAAAATAATTTAAGCTAAATTGTCCGTTTAATTCCTAGACCATTCTAAAAAAAACCAATGATAATATTTTTCAAACTGCGAGAATTCAAAATAAATTGACTAATATAAAATATTCATTTTTTAGAGGATGAGTAGTGCAAACTTAATAAACTTTACACAACACATACAACTAAATTAAAACAAGAAAAACTGAAGGTGTGTACCTGTACCGAATCGAGAACATCGGCATTTAATTTACCCAACTGAAATGGATGATTAAAAGAACGTTGTTGAATCTCTGATTTGTATATACCTCCTCGTTTTCTAATCAACATAAAACCACTATCTCCCACATTTGCAACATGTAAGCACTGTTTACCAAAACAAAACAAAAGATAACAGTATGTTTGCAAATTTTATAAACAAACTATATAAGCTGAAATACATATATATATATATATATATATATATATATGAATGAATGAAATTGTACAAATTTTAGATGGAAAAATATTCTTACACATTTGTTAATAATTTCATACGCATTATCCACATATTTGAAGCATATGTTCACAGTTAAAACATGAAATGCATGATGAATATGAATAATATACAATATACACTAACGAGTGTGCAATAAGAATGTACATGGAGTTTGTACTTTGAGAAGGAAAGAAAAAGACATACATGGTCTTTCAGATTTATTATGCAAACAGTTGATGATCCTTTAGCATTGGTGTCTAAGAAAGCTTGATTCAAAACTCTTTTTAGATTGATTTTTCCCTCTGGTTCCATTAGAATTGCTTTCAAAGAGTTAATCATTAGTTGCCGAGCATATTCTCCAGGGTCAACACCTAACTCGGCCCAACCACCCACACCATCTGCCACACCAATTGTTTGTTTTTCTCCACATATGAAGTAGGCATCATCACCTTGAGCTGTTGAATTTACTTTGGTCTTTGCTATGTAGAATGCTCCAGCAATCATTTTCAACCTTCTTTCCTTTGGATCATCTATAAAGCACAATGTAGGTACTAAAAGAAAGAGTCATTCACAAACTTCAATGTCCACTCACAGTGTGCCTTTGAATGAGCTTATTTTCATTAATTTACTTTGTTAATGTATAGAATTTCAGCATTACATTCTTTTCTGAATGAAAATAAGCTCATCCAAATATACTTGGGTAAACCTTAACATTCATCTATACTACCAAAAAAAAAAAAAAAAAAAACAAGGAAAAGGGAAAGAAAGAAAAATATTTACACACCACTCTTGTATAGTTGCAATGTGCCAAATCCTGTTCATCATCAGAAATTTTTATTTTTATTATTTTTTTAAAAGGTGCCAAATTTTGATTCTAGTTGCAGAGAATCTTTCAATACAAATTGTGACTTGGACTATAACTTGGGGAATGGGAAAGAGGGGCTGGCTTGGCTTTTGCCTTTGTACAGGTGCAAATAGCCTTAATACTTTGTGAACAAAATCCTCACTTTTACGAGATCTTGGAGAGATAATCAATAGATAACTTTACCCCTAATTTTGAAGAGACTAATTCATGTACTAATACATACTATTACATAAAATTTAAAAAGATGAGTTTTATTATTCCCCACACCTTCCATTAGGGGATTCAACAAGATCCTGGCCTCAAGTAAATAAACAACTAAGAGAGAGATTCATAAATAACAAACAAATATTAGGTTCTATTTTACAGGACTGTTAAAACGTTCTTTGTTCGAGTCCACATTAAAGGAGAAATAGATGCCATGTTATTTGTTTCAGAAAACAAATATGTTGATTAAGAATTTAAGATATTGATGAAGATGTGGTTCATGAACACAGAAAAATTCTTTTAATCTTTCTCCCATGAACAAATAAGCACAAAACACTGGTTCCAATATAGGGCTCTTTTATTCATCACTAAATATGATTATTTTTCTAACAAAAATACAATTATCAATATATATAAGGTTGGGTTCAAGTTAAATTATGTGTAACTCTTTGTGATGTTACATTGCTTCACAATAAAGTATTTTGATAATTCAATTATTGAATTACATTGTAGAGAAGGGACAAAAAAAAAAAAAACACCTGATCAAAGAGAAACCCAAAAAGATTGTCATTCCAATTAACCAAGGCACTCATCAATATTGAATCAAAAAAATAAAATAAAATAAATATTAACTCATTGGGAAATATACCTATCAGGGATAGCTCCTTTGGTTGCCTCTGTGGAATCAGCCATAGAGGAAATAGTTTGGTGCAACTGCAACAGTTCATCCCCCTTAGGAAGAAACTTGAAAAAACTTACACAAGAAATCAGTGACGGTCAATATGGAAGAGAGAAAGAGATACTGTAGGAAGTAGGAACTTGTGTGAATTTATGTAGTATTATTATTTATGATGATGCCGAGAAATTCACCAGTGAGCTACACGATATCTACACGCTCGAACGTGAACCTGCACAATACAAAAGGAGAAAAACCTAACAGAGAGCACCGGTGTGATGCCGGCCGAATACCCTCCGAAGGTTAAGTCAGAAATATTCTCGCAACTCTAGAGTGCTAGAGAGGGTAAATGATGCATACCTTGATTCATGAGGGTATTGAGGCTTTTATAGTAGTCGATAGTTAACCTCTTTTTGTGGAATTAAAATCCTTTCCATGTAGGTGTCTTCTTCAGAAATCCTAAGCGTGATGGACAAGTCTTTTCCTTATAAAGAAGATCTCCATTAATGCATGCAACTTCTAGAACCCTTATTGCGCTAGGACTCTATTTCAATGCTGTATGCTGCAAGTATTTCCATATAGGAATTCTGAATGACGTGGCCAACAAATCCGTCCTCACTGAGTCTTGCACATGATGGGCCTGGCAACACCAACCTTACCATGATCCATCAACTTATTTTCTCCTCTTCAGTTGCCCCCTCACCCTATGGATCCGCCATCATCGACCAAACGGACCCATGGGGTGACGACTCAAATATTGGAATGACGGTTAAAAATTAGACGACGGTTCAAGAATTGGGGTGACGGTTCAAGAGTTGGTGTGACGGTCTTAACTTCATAAGCTCCACATGCATCCAGATAGACTGTCAGGAACATATTTATTACCCATAACATGTGTCGTGCTGCTATAGGCTGTTGTACCGGATCGAAGCGTCGCTTCATCTTCCGTGCACTTCCTTTTATAAATATCTCCTCCTTCCCCTCTCATTTTTCCACTTTACGAAGAAGCTTATTGTCAGAGAGAGACCGTCGTACCTGTCAGAGACTAGACCGTCCTCTTACTGCATCCGTCGTTTGCAAGTCCGTTTATTCATTCCTTAACTTAGTAAGTAATCTTTTATCCGTCTTCTTTTTAACTCTCATTTATCTCTGGGCCTAGTATCATATATTTTTTCCAGACTTTATGCCCCCGTTGTTCTTTCCAAACCCGTCAGTCTTAGGTTTTGTCATTACATGTAGGCCATGTCTAATGCGTCAAGTAACCAATCGGTCGTCCGCGACGGGGCGGACTACGAAGAGGTATACCCGTCAGGTCACAAAGACCAAGACGATTTAAGCGAGAGGAGTTTGTCTTCATCTTCCCCATCCTCAACAAATGAGGATATGGAGATGATTGAGATAGAGGAGGGTTCCACCGATGATGAAGATCAAATAATTAGATCCGTCGTGGGGGCTAATGGACTTAGGCAATTCATCATGCTTCTTGAATGGACGGTGAATGGCTTTACATCCACCATCAAGGAAACTCATTTTAAAACACTTAGGGCCCATTATCAAATCCCAGACTACATCCCCATCCGTCTACCCTATACATCAGAAAAATGTTATTATGAAGGGGTAGACGACGTAGGAGTGTATGAGCAAATGCTTAAGGCAGGCCTCAGATTCCCTCTGAGCTCCCTGCACCGCGAACTCCTAAAATACCAAGGCTTATCCGTCAGCCAGATATCCCCAAATGCCTGGAGGGTCTTCATAGCAATGGAAGTCTTGTACGGGGCTATGTCTGATGGCGGAAGAAGGTTGACAATAAGGGAATTCCTCCACTGCTACCGTCCAGACAAGATAGACAAATCAAGGGGGATGTATAGTTTTGTTCCTAGGAGCCATGTCTTGAAAGTAATTTATGAAACCCCGGACTCGAATAGAGACTAGAAGAGCCGCTGTTTTTTCATTGAGGGCGACGGTTGGATGTGCCATCCAGGGAAGACGGACTACATGCCCGTCGACAAGGTTTGGGGCGTATTAAACTAGTCCGGTATGAACCCGTCATATAACAATTATTAGAAGCCCGTTTAATAATTTATATGTTTTTAACGTCCGTCTTCTTTTGTATAGTACGACAGCGCCCTCAAGTTACGCTCGAGGAGTTCAGTTTCCTTGAGAAAATTTTCGCCAAGTTTAAACCAGAGGAACGGACCTGGGTAAAACTCGTCAACCTCAATACAATCAATTGGTATTGTGATGGACCCGAGCCAACTCCAGTGGCAATTAAGTAAGAAGAGCGCACCCGTCAACGTGAGTCCGTCTTTCTTCCTTGCTCAAATTTATTTTGTTTTGACTTTTGACATCCGTCTACCTCTTCAGAGATGGACGATGCTAAAAGGAGGGCAGCTATCAGATTACAAGCTGCCAAAAACAAAGAAACTGGTGCGGACCCTATGGGGACGGGCCACAGCAAGCAAGCTATCAAGAGAAAACAACCGTCCAAGGGTGACCGTGCACCCAAAAAGCCCAAGGTTCCTTTGGAGCCTGTCATTGGCTTGTTGGTTGAGGGGGCAGAGACGGTCACCCCTGTGAAGCATGGGGCCGGTAAGGGCCTAATGATCGATCTGTCTGGAAGCCAGAAGAAGCCACCCGTTCTACTCCGCGAGGATTCCAAATACGCCCTTGAGAGGCTTTCGTCCATCATAACGACGGAGGACTACAAGGATTTGTGTAACCATTCGACGGAGGCGATGGGAGAGACGACACTTTTCAGCATTGCTCAGGCAACTCATCCGTCATCGTGTATTCCGTCTTCCCCCTTCTTCTTTTCTTTCTCTCCTTTTTTTTTTTTTTTACTTAGGTTTTCTTTCCAAGCCATGATTATGACGAAAGGGATAATGGGACGGTGTCTCAACCACGAGGCGACCTTAGCCCGGGTTCGTGATAAGGCCAAGGTGACGGAAGACGAGCTACTTGAGTTGAAGGCCTGGAAGGTCGTCCAAGATAAAAAGCTAAAAATGGCTAAGACAGCAAGGGATGAATACATCAAGCTGACAGATGACCTGAAAAAAGCTTTGGATGAAAAAGACAAGGAGATCCGTCAGGCTAAGGAGGTCGCGGTACGGGAGTATCGTGATTCCGAGGCACTCATTACAGAGCTCAGCCTCTCATATAACGACGGTTTTGACGATGCTGTTCGTCAGGTGAAGGCCTTGCATCCAGAGCTGGATTTGTCAGCCGTCAACATTAACGCTGCAGAGCAGACATCCGTCCAGCCCGCCCAATCAGATGGTACAGACGATCTCTTTGGTGAGGACCCCCCTAACCGTGAAGCTCCTGTTGACCAGACGGTGGTCGAAAGTGGTCCGAAGGATGATCAGGCCCCTCACACTGAGGAGAAAGAAACTCCTACAGAAGGCTAATAGTTTGTAATAATTCAGTTGTGTTTTTTTTTTATGTAAGAATATGTGGAGAACAATTTCATGATTCCTCCGTCATGTTTTTGGGTAATGTAAACGTTTCCTTTTGAGGGCTTTTATTTATGTTAAGCTATGTTGACCCCGTCGACGTTTTTGATGTTTTGTTTATATCCATCTGTTCCATTTAATCCTTTGGGATACCCCGTCCCTTTTGTGGACTTAGTTTATATCCGTCTATCTTGGTATGATCCGTTCACCTTATAGATTTAGCATTTTCATCCTCCTTGGGTGATTTGTCAACGTTCTGGATTTTAGTTTATATCCGTCCATCTTATGGACCTTGTTTATAACAATACTTAGACTTTTGTATTCGTCCACATTGTGGACTTAGTTTATATCCGTCCATTATTGGACTTTGTAGATCTATCCCTTTAAGATTGTCCGTCCACTGAGTGGACTTAGTTCATACTCCGTCCAATATTTAGACTTGTTCATACCCGTCCACCTTGTGGACTTAGTTTATATCCGTCCATTATTGGACTTAGCAGATCTATCCTTTGAGATGGTCCGTCCACTTTGTGTAAATAGTTTATGTCCGTCCATTATTCAGACTTAGATCCATCCCTTTAGGATGGTCCGTCCATCTAGTGGATTTAGTTTATGTCCGTCCATTATCGGACTTTGGGATTTTTTGTCCTCTTGAGATGATCCGTCCATCTAGTGGACTTAGTTTATGTTCGTTCATTATCGGACTTTGTAGATTTTTCGTCCTCTTGGGGTGAATCCGTCCATCTAGTGGACTTAGTTTATGTTCGTTCATTATCGGACTTTGTAGATTCGTTCCCTTAGGATGGTCTGTCCATTTTATGGACTTGGTTTATATTCCGTCCTCTATGGGACTTTGGGATTTTTCATCCTCTTGGGATGAATCTATCCATCTAGTGGACTTAGTTTTTGTCCGTTCATTGTCAGACTTTGTAGATACATCCCCTTAGGATGGTCCGTCCATTTTATGGACTTGGTTTATATTCCGTCCTCTATGGGACTTTGGGATTTTTCATCCTCTTGGGATGAATCCGTCCATCTAGTGGACTTTGAAAGTTTAGTAGGAATAACATAGCCGTGTCTGAATATTTCTCTTATTGAAAAGGAAACCATGTAGAAAAAGTACCTGCCCTCTAGGGCTTAAAAAGGCACTTGCATGAAAATTTGTTCGAAAGTAAAACTAGTGATATCAAAACCAAGCAGTAGAAAAGATTGTTTGAAGTAAAAGCTAATAAAACTTAATAATAAACTGGAAACGGGGAAGTGTTGATGCTCTTCATGTCGTCTCTACTGGTAGTATCTCCGTAGGTGCTCCGTATTCCACGGGTGCTGCAGCTTCCGTCCGTCCAGGGTTTCGAGGTGGTAAGTCCATCTCCTTTGCCATGATGATATCCTGTATGGTCCTTCCCAGTTGGGGCCGAGTTTTCCCTGTGCAGGATCTCTGGTACTGCCCATGACCTTCCGTAGTACAAGGGCTCCAATCTAAAAGTCCCTATACCTGACTTTGGAGTTGTAGTATTTTGCCATGAGATTCTGGTATCGCGCTAACCTCTGTTCTGCTGCTGCCCGAACCTCATCCACCAGGTCTAGCTGAAGTCGCAGGAATTCTTCGTTTTTAGACTCGTCATAGTTCTCCACACGATAGCTTGCGAGTCCTACCTCTGCTAGGATGACAGCGTCACTTCCGTGTGCTAGTCGAAACGGTGATTCTCCCGTAGGTGTTCTTGATGTAGTACGATATGCCCATAAGACGCTTGGTAGTTCCTCAGGCCAGATTCCCTTTGCCCCTTCAAGGCGGGTCTTGATGATCTTCAGTAAGGACCGGTTAGTGACTTCGACTTGCCCATTGGCCTGTGGGTGTGCCGGCGACGAGTAGTGATTCTTGATGCCTAGCTCCGAGCAGAAGTCTCTGAATGCGCTATTGTCGAATTGCTTTCCGTTGTCGGATACGAGGACTCTGGGTATCCCGTACTCGCAGATGATGTTCCTCCATATGAAACTTCAGATGTTCTTCTCTGTGATACTGGCTAGGGCCTCTGCTTCCACCCATTTAGTGAAGTAGTCGATACCAACTACCAAAAATTTTAGCTGCCTTATAGTCGTCGGGAAGGGGCCCATGATGTCTAGTCCCTATTGGGCGAATGGCCAAGGTGCCGTCATGGGTGTGAGTTTTTCAGTCGGTTGCCTGATTAGATTACTGAACCTCTGGCATTTGTCGCAGGTCTTGACATAAGCTTGGGCATCCTTCAACATAGTAGGCCAACAGAACCAGCTCGGATCAACTTGTGAGCTAATGACCGCGCCCCCGAGTGGTTTCCACATATGCCCTCGTGAACCTCTCTCATCACGTAATCTGCTTCCTCGCTGTTCAAACACCTTAGGTATGGTCTGGAGAATCCTCTTTTATATAAGACATCTCTGATTAGCATAAATCGCAAGGCTTGTACCTTTAATTTTCTAACGGTGTCATTCCCGTCTGGCAGAGTGCCTGATCTTAGGTACGTTATTAAAGGTGTAGTCCAGTTGTTTTCAGAACTGACTCCTTGTATGCTTGTTCCGTCATCAATAAGAGAGGAGAGTTGTATAAACGACAATACCTATTCGGGGACAAGCATAAGTTCTGCCGAGGCCGCTTTTGCAAGACGGTCGGCACATTTGTTCTCTTCCCTTGGGATTTGGATGAATCTTACTTCGAGGTTACCGATCCGATTCTTCACTTCTTCCATGTACTTCTTCATTCTCTCACTCTTGCATTCGTAGCCCCCGTCGATTTGACGTATTACAACCTGGGAGTCGCAGTGTACGACTACATTGCCGCTCTTACGAGGTCTAGTCCCGCTATTAGCGCTTCATATTCGGCCTCGTTGTTAGTTGTGGGGAAGTCGAGTCAGATCATGCACTCGACTTTATCCCCTTTCGGGTTTGGATGACAACACCAGCCCCTCCTGCCTTTTTGTTTGACGATCTGTCCGTGTGGATGCTCTACTGTGCGACTACTTCGTCCCCCTTACCTTCAGACTGCGTGAATTCGGCAATGAAGTCGGCCACAGCTTACCCTTTAATCGCAGTTCATGGGCGGTATTGTATGTCAAATTCACTCATTTCAATTGCCCACAAAGCCATTCGTCTGGCTGCGTCGGGGCTACCTAAGGCTCTTCTTAGGGGTTGGTTCGTTAGAACTATGATAGTATGGGCTTGGAAATACGGCTTTAGCTTTCTTGCTGCCGTTACCAATGCGAAGGCCAATTTCTCTATTTGTGGATACCTCTCTTCCGCTCCTCTGAACGCTCGACTTATAAAATAGACAGGTCTTTGAGATCTGTTTTCCTCTCTTACCAATGCCGCGCTGACCGTCGCTTATGAAACTGCTAAGTAGAGGTAAAGTTCTTCACCTGGTCTGGAGGGGTTGAGCAATGGTGGGGAAGTGAGGTATTTCTTCAATTCTTCAAAGGCCTTCTGGCATTCTTCCGTCCACTTGAATGATTTTCTCAGCGTTCTGAAGAAGGGTAGACATTTGTCCGTCGCCTTCGAGACGAATCTGTTAAGGGCGGCAATTTTGCCGTTCAGTCTTTGCACGTCCTTGATTGTTTTTGGTGGCTCCAACTCCATGATGGCCCGAACCTTTTTTGGATTGACTTCTATTCCTCTGTGGGATACCATGAATCCTAAGAACTTTCCTGTCGTTACACCAAACGCGCATTTGTTTGGATTAAGCTTTATATTATACGAGTGGAGAGTGTCGAAAGTCTCCTGAAGGTCCTTCAGGTGATCATTTTCAAGTAGGCTTTTTACAAGCATGTCGTCAACATAAACTTGCACGTTTCGGCCGATCTGGTGCGCAAACATTTTGTTCATCAGTCTCTGGTATGTTGCGCCTACGTTCTTAAGTCCAAACGGCATCACCTTGTAGCAAAAGAGCCCTTGGCTAGTGACAAAGGAGGTTTTCTCTTGATAATCTTCGTCCATCTTAATTTGATTATAGCCCGAGAAAGCATCCATGAAGCTCAGAAGTTGGTGTCTTGCCGTTGAGTCTACCAAAGTGTCTATCCGGGGTAGTGGGTAGCTGTCCTTTGGGCATGCTTTGTTGAGGTCCGTGAAGTCGACGCACATTCGCCACTTCCCTTTAGCTTTTTTTAACCATTACTACGTTTGCTAACCAGTCGGGATAGTAGACTTCTTGAATGAAGCTTGCTTCCAGCAGCTTCCTCACCTCTTCCGTTATTGCTTTGTCTCATTCTTGGGCGAACACTCGCTTTTTCTGTCAGACTGGCGAGTATGATGGGTTTACGTTCAACCTGTGAACTATGACTGAGCTTTCGATTCCAGGCATGTCTTCGTGGCTCCAGGCGAACACATCCTGATTCATCCTGAGGAATGCTATGAGGGCTTGACGGGTTGGCTGGCTAGCCAGTGTCCCCATTCTGGTAGTCCGTTCAGGTCTTGACTCATCAAGGGTTATCTCTTCTAGTTCCTCCACGGGCTTCGCTACCGTCCGTGCCTCCCCTATGCACATGGTTTGCTGTTGGTCTTCCATCTCCAACATGGCAATGTAGCATTCACGGACGGCCACCTGGTTCCCCCGTAACTCACCGATTCCGTACTCTGTAGGGAACTTGATCATCAGGTGGTAAGTTGATGTTGCTGCCTTCCATGCATTGAGGGTAGGCCGTTCGATGATAGCGTTGTACGTGGATGAGCAATCGACCACAAGGAACGTCACATCCTGTGTGATCTGTCAGGGATAATCACCTACCGTCACCGAAAGTGTGACCGCCCCTAATGGAAACACTCTTGTTCCTCCAAAGCCAATCAACGGAGTGTTTGTTGGTATTAGTCGTTCCCTATCAACTTTCATTTGTTGAAACGCCGGATAATAGAGAATGTCCGCTGAGCTGCCGTTGTCTACCAAAACTCTGTGCAGGTTATATTCTCCCACTTGTAGGGTGACAACCAACGCGTTGTCATGCCGATGGTGAAGACGTCGTGCATCTTCTTCTGAGAATCCAATGGTTGGGCTATCTCTCCTCGCTATCTTAGGTGTTGAGCCCGTCAGCTGGACATTTTGAACCATTCGGAGGTGAGTCTTCCGGGCCTTTTTGGACGACCCAGCTGTTAATGTTCCCCCTAAAATCATCCTTATGTCTCCGATCGGAGGTCTTGGACGCTCATTGTCCCTTCGGGGCTGCTGTTCTTGAGGTGGCAGATCCATCATCTCTTTTCTGATGAACTTCTGTAACTTCCCTTGTTTGATAAGGGCCTCTATCTGTTGCTTTAAGTTATAGCAATCTGCTGTGTCGTGCCCGTGATCGCGGTGAAAACGATCATATTTGTCTCTTGATCTTTTACTGGGATCTCCTTTCAGTTTCCCGGGGAATGTTAGAGCCCCCTCGTCCTTGATTTGCATTAGGACTTGTTCTATTGGGGTAGTCAACGGGGTGTAGCTCGTGAACCTCCCCCCTGATGGCTTAGAGCGACGATCATCCCTTCGGTCCCCTGTTTGTGGCCTCTTCGACCCTTGGTCCCTTCGTACTTCTTCCTGCCGCTCCCTTTTCCTTGGTTTTTCCTCTCGGGCCTGCAAGGCGTCTTCCGCGTTCATGTATTTGGTTGCCCTGTAGAGTACTTCCGACATTGTTTTAGGGTCGTTCTTGTTTAAAGAGAATAGGAATTTGCCCTTTCGCAGCCCGTTCGTGAAAGCTGCTACCAGTATTTTGTTGTCGGCTTCGTCTATTGATAGCGCTTCCTTATTAAAGCGCGTTATGTAGGCCCTCAGCGTCTCGTCCTCCCGTTGCTTAATACTCATTAGGCAGGCTGTGGACTTCTTGTACCTGTGCCCTCCAATGAAGTGCGTAGTGAACTGAGCGCTCAGCTCCTTGAAGGTGCTGATGGAGTTTGGTGTCAGTCGGCTGAACCATGCCCTTGCGGGGCCTTTGAGTGTTGTGGGGAAGGCCCTGCACATGATCTCATCTGCTATCCCCTGAAGGTGCATTAGGGTCTTGAATGTTTCTAGATGGTCCAGAGGATCCTTCACGCCATCATAACTGTCTATATGCGGCATGCGAAATTTGTGGGGTAGGGGGAAGGAGTTCACGGCCGCAGTGAAAGGCGAGTCGGTGCGGTTGACTAGATCGTTAAGATCACTGGAAACTCGCCCCTTGAGCGCGTTTATCATAACCTCGATCTGTTCCCTCATTGCCTGCATCTCTGCGATAATATGTGGTGGAGTCGCATCCGTGAGGGATGGCATGCTCAAGTTCTGCCTCTCTGGTTTGCTTGGGGTGTGGCTGCCTTCAGGTTTCTCCTGATTTTTCCTTGGAGCGCTGGTCCCTTCCTGATCTTCTTGTTGGTCATTCGGTGCTGTATTCTTCTGACGCAACTGTTCTTCTAAGTCGTGGTTTTGTTTTGTGAGACGTTCCACGGCGGCACCAAGAGTTCGAACTTGTCTTTCGAGGGCGGTCGTGGGTGGTTCATCTCCTTGAATGTCGTTAGTAGTTACCATCGAGCGAGTGAGTACCATGCAACCCTTTAGTCCGGGAAACGATAGTATGCTTATGAATCTCAACTAAGTTTCCCACAGACGGCGCCAACTAATGATACTGAGAAATTCACCAGTGAGCTACACGATATCTACACGCTCGAACATGAACTTGCACAATACAAAAGGAGAAAACCCTAACAGAGAGCACCGGTGTGGTGCCGGCCAAATACCCTCCGAAGGTTAAGTCAAAAATATTCTCGCAACTCTAGAGTTCTAGAGATGGTAAATGATGCGTACCTTGATTCATGAGGGTATTGGGGCTTTTATAGTAGTCGATAGTTAACCTCTTTTCGTGGAATTAAAATCCTTTTCATGTAGGAGTCTTCTTTAGAAATCCTAAGCGTGATGGACAAGTCTTTTCCTTATAAAGAAGATCTCCATTAATGCATGCAACTTCTAGAACCCTTATTGCGCTAGGACTCTATTTCAATGATGTATGCCGCAAGTATTTCCATATAGGAATTCTGCATGACGTGGCCAACAAATCCGTCCTTACTGAGTCTTGCACATGATGGGCCTGGCAACACCAACCTTACCATGATCCATCAACTTATTTTTTCCTCTTCAATTTATATTGAGTACATAGGAAGTAGCAGTGGTTTTATGAGTCTAATTTTATATTTTTTTTTGGCTGAATTATGAGTCCAAATTGAAGTAAGAAACCTAGTCCGAAGAAGATTCTCTAGAGTCCAGATTTATTTATTTTTTTATAAACTTTTTTTTTTGATAACTTTTATTTATTTATTTTGTTAATCAAAATCCTCCAGATTGGTTTTGTCCAAGGAGGACATAGTGTGTGTAATTCAATCTTATAAAAAAGTTATTATAAAAAAATCTCATAAAAAAAAAAAAAAAAACCTTCTGTTTCGTTGTAATTTTGAGAAGGATATAGATTAATATTCGTAAATGATTCAAAAAAAAAAAAAATAGATTATCATTCCAAAAATTGTTAGTATATACATTGTACATACTACAAACAATATATAGCATAATCTCTAAAATCAAGGACTCTGGACTATCGTTGTGTACTTGATTTTTTTTTTTTGGATAGAAGTTGTGTACCTGATTTTAGTCTCAATCAATGATTTTTTTGTTTGCTTTTGTCAATTATATCGATGTATTTTTAGGGAGTAATTATTAGACAGTTCAGAGTATGATGACATCTTCCTTTCACATTTATAATGAGTCTCATTAATTAAATTCTTTGTAGGATCCATACATGTGAGAGAAAGGAGCACTACGTCACCATACTCCCGAAGTAGCTAATAATTTTCCATCTTTCACTCCAAGTTTAGAGCATTCTAAGAGAGAAAGTAATAAGGTTGCTTATTGCATTGCGCGATATGTTTCAAATATTTCTAACTTCATTGTGTGGATAGAGAATTTTCCAGCACTAGTTTTCGTTGTAGTTTAGGTTGATGAGGCCAATTTATTTTAATAAAAGCTAAGCAAGTTTGTTTATCCAAAAAAAAAAAAAAAAAGTTTAGAGCATTCTAGAAAGAGATTAAATTTTGTAAGAATATGGTGTAAAATCCATGTTTTACCCCTCTAATCCCAACATGCCACATCATTTTATCATATATTTAAGAATAAGCACAATCACACTCAATCAATTCTAATACCCATATATGAATATAACCAATTTGAGAGTTTATTGAGATGTTCTTAGGTATGGTAAGATGTATTGAATTTTAAGTAAAATGCTGATGTGGCAATCACTTATTGGGTGATGTAAAACATGAGTTTTACACCCCATCCTTATCAAATTCGGACTGAGAAAGAGATACAATAAATGCATACTCTTTCTCCTCACATAGTCAAACACATTCTTCGTGTGAGATGGAGTACCGAATACATATTTATTGTACTACGAGAATATTCTATAATTTTTAGTATCTTTCTATAGAAAATACATATTTTTTTAGATTAGTGAACATAAATACATTGAATATATACACGTTATACAAATACAAATCTTTTGTCCCATTTTTTTGTGTTTCACTCTATACTCTACTAATTACAACTTGACATATATTCTTTTTTACTTTCCTTATAAAATAACTAGAGTTTAAAATGGAAAGAAAATCAAACACATGACATACCACAATTGGTAGAGCGTAAATCTCTTTCTCTTTATCTCTATGTGTTTTTCTTCAACCAAATAATAATAATAATAATAGCACAAAACAAAAGCATCTATCGATAATATTAATGGGAAGAGAAATTTTTTATATTCGTTTATTTTACTCTTAAAAATAGCCTTCATTTGAAGTCTCCCAAAGTATTATCTATTTATCTCCCAACATAATTTAGATAAGACAAGAAATAAAAGTGATACATAAATTGATAAATCATGAATTTAAATGCTGAGAGGTTGTTTGGTACCAGTATTTAAACAACAGTTTTCAGTATTTAAACAATAATAATACTTTTGACACATATATCTATAATACTCAAATACATATTTCTACAACACTAAAAACTGAACAATATTCTTAAAAATCTCCAACCAAACGGTCCTTAATGTCTGAAGTGGCTTGTTTCATTTGTTTGTAAACAGGTTGGTCCAACCCATATTAGATTTATTATCAGGCCCATAAGGTTTGGTTTACCCTTAAGATGATTACCCAAGAAAAAAAAAAAAAAATCGGCCCATTAAGGAAGAGACTTATTCGAGTACCATGTAATACTACAACGTTGTCGTATTTGTCATTTTCACTGTCTTCTATCACTCTCAAGTCTCTGGTGTCTCTCTTACGCTCTCCCAGTCTCTACCCGTTCTTTTCCAGGTTCTGCAAAGCTTAAAACCAAAAGGAAAGAAAGAAGAAGAAGTTGCAGGAGGTTGAAAATATTTTATTTTTCAGCAACTTTTATGTTTATGATGACCGTATTGTTGATTTCCATGGTGTTATTGTAGCCATAGAGTTTGTTTGGTCGTGTTTGAATCCGGGTGTAGAAAGTGAGTCTTTTTTTTTTTTTCTGGGTTCATTGCAATGACTATTACCCTGTTGTATGTATGTGTGTTTACTGTTTTATCATTGTTGTGGTCATGGTGACCTTCATTGTTGATTCCCATGGTGTTAATGTAGCTATTTGTTTGGTTGACTTTCAATTGGGATGTAGAAAATGAGTTTTTTTTCTGGGCTAATTGGGCAGTGGCTTGTATAATTGTTGTGGTCATGGTGACCATCATTATTGATTTCAAAGGTGTAAATGTGGATATTTGTTTATTGGGTTTGTTTATATAGATTTATAGAGAGGATTTTTGTTGTTGTTGTTGATTGCAATGGCTACATAGTGGTGTGTTTTTTAGCTTCTTGTTTCATGGAGATACTTTTTTTTTTTTTAAATTTTTTTTTATTATAATAGTTAGTGCTCTTTCTTCTGCTATATTATTAGTAAATTATGAAATCTTTGGCATTATTCTGTTGTATGTACATGAATCTTTAGCTTGTTTCATGCAATTTCAAACATTTTCCTTTCATGTTAGAAATACAATGGTGGATACCCTTTTCTGTGATTAACTAGAAAAAACGGATCAAGCTGCTTGTAAGTGGAGTCTTAACTGTTTGTTTGATCATATAGTACAGTTGGAAGGTAGTTAATGCCAAGGGTAAATTACATTTTCAATGTTCAGATATTATAAATCATTTCAAACGATTACATCTAAAATCAGCAATAATACCTTCCTATGCTTTCAATCTATGAAATTGTTGCCTTTCATTCTAGCCTTTTGCATTGTATCAATAGCTTTGTATGAGGATGTTACTATTAGGAATTAAATATTACAATTGAAAGTTCAGATTCTTCAGACTGTTCACTTCGATTTACAATGAAGAGTTTTCCATTCTTATATACAGTTCTTAAAATGTTGCCATTTTGGTATTGCAATTTCAAAATATGATAAGGTGATGTTAGAGATCTTCTAACTCACTGGGTGGGTCAAACAGATTAAATTAGACAGCAGTTCTTAATCTTGGGTAGGGAAGACCAGATTGGAGTATAATATAGCCTGGCTAGAATGATGGAGACACATCGACCATTCAACAATTACAAATCAGGAAGGAGGGCAATGTGAGAAGAAGATATCAATGTTTTGTACTTATCAAAAAAAGATATCAATGTTTTGTGAAATTTAGTAGTTTAAAGAGAGTCTGAATGATTAATTTGAGAACAGTTTTTTTTTACACGTATATTTTGCATAGATCATATGGCTTTTTCTGATGAATGGTCATTATCATTTAATGGAACCTTTATAAGTACTTATCAAAAGAAAAAATGGAACCTATTATAAGTACTGCAGCATTGGGATTTTAGCTATATTATAGTTAATAGTTGCAGGTCCTCTTTCTCAATATAGGGGACGCACTAATGTCCAAGGATTTTTTTTTGTGGGAAGGGGAGGGGGTTATTGGAGAATTATAAAAAAATTCAATGGCATTATGCATTGATAAATTTACAAGTAATGCTACAAGGGCTTTTTGTCATTGAATATAATCTTTCACCCTATGGTTTTGTTGGTACAACAATTCAGTTTGAAAATTTCTGTTTGACTGTTTGTCTTATAGAATTTAATTGAGGATGATATGGAGAATATTAAAGGATTTCCAAAAGATTGCACTGTTCCTTTTAGAGAAAAGTTAATCGTGGCTGCGGTATTTAACCCTGAGGATCTTCACTTGAGTTCTGCTGAAAGGAAGCTTGCTCAGGCTTAAAATGAAAAGCCAGTCCTTACACTGCCTCAGCACAATTTTTATAGGGTAATGTATAAATACCTAACTATCTCCATTCTTTGTGCCAAATATGTTTTTCCCTTTCTTTGTGGCAAATAACTCTTTATCATCAGTAGTAAAGTTATGGTCTCATGCTTTTTCGTTTGCTTTTGCTTCAATGTTCACTCATTTCATTGCTCATATGCATATGCACTCCCCCACTCATGACCTCTGCCAAAGAGGGGCATACTTGTAGACACCCTATTTGGTTCCTTAAATGTGATATATGTTGATAAATGATTTCAATAGATGCAATCTGTTATGAACATGCTACATCTTAGGTTCAAGTTATATTTTATATTTATAACTTTTAAATTATGTTTTACATGAGAGCCTAT
Organism: Quercus ilex subsp. ballota; assembly: GCA_032727855.1. Lineage (NCBI taxonomy): Eukaryota > Viridiplantae > Streptophyta > Magnoliopsida > Fagales > Fagaceae > Quercus > Quercus ilex. Next base: position 33,633,007 of record CM064909.1, read on the forward strand.
GTGATTGAGCACAAATTTTGTTTTGATTTGAACCACATTTTCAATTGGGAAGGAATTTCTTGATCAAGAAAGAAAGCACCAATTTTGGACAAAACTCTCATATTGATCATTTTAAGGTATTTTGTTATGTGCTTTGCACTTATGAGACGAAGCAACAGAAATTATGCCAGGGTAAGCAAACTCACAGAATGCCTCGATACATACTGTGCTTGGTTAGATCAATGTGTTAGTTTGGACAAGTCTGGGATTTTTGCTTCAAAAGGAGTCCACAACCAGTTTCTTAAGGAAATCTAGAATGTGTTTGGACTAGAGAAACTCTGTCAGACACAAAATATGTGGGAGTCCTACTGTTCCTCTCTAACAACAAAAAGAAGGATTTTGCTTATTTTAGAGAGGCTAGAAGGCAAAACAAGTGGTTGGAAAAACCAGAATCTATCCCTGGGCTGGACTGGTCATCCTTAACAATGCTGTGGCATAGGCCACTACATCCTATACCATGACTGCATCAGCATTTATCCTTCCCAAGGGACTTTGAGCAGTTGGATGCAATTTTTAACTAAATTTTGGTGGAACCCGGAAAGATTCCAACAAGTTTCAAACACCTATGGCTTGATCAAATTTATGTCAATCAGAAAATCAGGAGGCCGGGATTTAGAAGATTTGGAGATTTCAATGTAGCAAAAATGGCTTGGATGGTCTTAACCTCGAAGAACGGCCTATGCACCAAACTTCTGGTTTCGAAATATAAGGGTGAAGCAAACTGGCTAAATTGCAAGAACTCTCACAAAGCTTCATGGACATAATACAGTATTGACGAAGCCGAAAAGGTAATACCAAAGGAGCCTGCATTCAAATTGGCAATGGAAATAGCACTAGAATCTGGGAGAACCCTTGGGTCCCATACTTCCAGGATTCATTCCCAAACCCAGAAGTGATGAAGCTCAACCAACTTATCTGTTGGTATCTCACTTAATGCAGCAAGACCATATATGGCTTTGACATCCAAAAAATTCTGTCAACTTTTGATCCCCTAATCAGCCAATGCCATATTGAAAGCTCCAATGAGCTTGAGAGAGCTACAAGACAGATGTGGGTTTTGCATTGTCCCTCATCTTCAACAAAATCCCTAAAATATTGAACCAATACCCTAAATTGTCTCACATAAAGAAAACTTGCTATGAGTTCGTTATGAAAGTGTCAAATAATAATTGAAGATCAATTTTGTTAACTAGTAAAAGAGATATTAATAAAACCTAAGTTCAAAAACTATATTAGCAATTTTGAGCTGACCTCAAATTTTCTACATATCACTCACCCAAACTAGTGTAATAAATAAAACTAGTGTACAAGAACCAACAAAAATTTGAGGATGATGCATAAACCCACGTTTTTGTCATTAACAAAATTCATTTACATTATAATTAGTGGCTAACCCGAACAATTTCATGTTTAATTATTAATAGTTTTAATAAATAAAAATAAAATTTAGAGAATTTGAAGAAAATAATTGATCTAATTTAATTAAAATTTGTTTAAATAAGATCAAAATTAATTTAATTAAATTTGTTTTATGCTGGGTTGCTTTATTACGGTAAATTCTAAATAGTTTAAACTAACATAATTTAACATTATTTGTAACCTTAAACCAAAATAAAAAATATATTAGAATATTAACTTGAAATTATAATCTTTCAGAAGTTTATATAACAACATTAGAAAAAATAAAAAAAATCAAAGACTTTATATAAAACATGTACAAGACAAGATTGGTTTGCTCTTGGGACAGTAGAACAAACTCATGAGATAATTAGAGGTACTCTAAGAGCAACGAAAATAGAGTTAAGCATAGGCATGAAACTTAGCTTTTATTTGCCATTATCAAGCGGCAACTTGAAAAGGTTCAGGAGGGTTGGCTTCCAACTCATTCCCCAAGCACTCTTTGTTCTCTTTGGTGTTAGGCTAGCAGAGCTTGCAACCATTCTCATTTTCTCAATCAATGCCTCAGTATTCACTTGTTCTGACAAGATTTCCTCCAATTGTTTTGTATCAATCACCAACTTCACTCTCCAAACTCCATCTCCAACCGTTGGCAGGACTTCAAGAGCTGAACCATTTGCTAAGTTATCAACAAAATCTGATGCAGCATATGATGACATCTTAGCTGGCTCAACCACACTCATCCACTCAGCCTCCAATTGCTCAATGATCCCAGTGTTTTGCACTTGCTCAGTGACCCCATTTTTGCAAAGCTTATGCTCCTTGCTTAGTGGAAGTAGATAATACAATCTGCCACTAATTAAGCACTCAAGGTCTTGCAATGGTGATGAAGCTTGACCCTGCCGGAAAATGCCATACCCTGGGTGATCATCGAGGATGTCCCGAGCTTTAATCGGGCCTTTGAAATCTAATACAGCTCCGGAATCCGTCAAAACCCGGATAGAGTTGTGACAAACCCCAGTGACCCCTTTGAGAGAACAGTTCCCCATTGCAAAATTTTCTACACCTTCTTTCACAAACTCAAGCACATATTTAAGTTGTAGAACCTATAAGCAAACACTAGTGGAGAGACAATGAGGGTGTGTGTCAGAAGAGACATTTTAAGGCCTGTGATTTTTTCAAAAACTTGAAACGGTGCCATGTGAATTGGACCGTTGGGACAATTATTTAAGCAAAAATTGAAATGATCCAAGGTAAAGGAATAGAATAAGAGTTAGATAGGTAAAGTAAAAACAGTAGGAAGCGACAATTGAGAAGCAGACCAAGCTCAAATTTCTTTGCTAGTGGATGTGTAATTTTTTATGTTTGATTCCATTTTGATCCAATAGGTATCTAACAGATTTCAATTTTGTTTGAAACCATAGGTTCAATGTATCAACATCAAGAAGAAAACTTGGCTAATCATTGACTTTACATCAGTTAATATAATGACAAAGATGTCATCATCAGGTAAAAAATTGAACGGAAATCATGGTGCACAGCTCCACAGTTAAAATAATTAAAAAGTTACTATCATTTGCACTCAGTGATTTCTCTTCCGTGAAGAGAAATTGCCTTGCACTCACGGGGCTTGAAGCAATATTCTCAATGAATATAATATAGATATATGACTGTGAACAAGTGGAAGTGAGCTGAACATGGGATGAGATTCTTTTTTGAATATGTTTATATATAAATATATATATATATATATATATCAGTTTAAATTTGTGTTTTATTTTATCATTTTTATACAATCTAAACTTTTTTTTGGGTATTAATTTCATTTTATGCACAATTTTTTATTCATTTTTGAATTTTGGTATTAGGTTGGTTTATTTTATTTTATTTTTACAATATAAAAATTCTACTCTATCCTAATCAAATAAAAATATTCTTTCAAGAATTCTAAAAATTTACACCAATAGCCTTTTTCCCAAAGAAAAAGAAAGAAAAGTTTTCAAATGATGATTATTGATTAGTCCATGGCTTAAATTAATTAAGCCCATGCCCACAAAAGCAAGCCAGCATACCCCTCTCCCCCAAAACTAACCCTTTGTTTGATGTTCATTTTGCCGCCTTCAAAAATGCCAACTTGACATTATGCATGCACCATGTTGCTATACTTCTCAAATCAATAAGTTCTACGTGAATCCAAAAGAATATTACAGCTCAGATGGAGTTCGTAAGATTAGTTTTGGTAAACTATTTCAATAAAGGAATGATCATAATTTCGATCTATATGTGATTTATTTAGGATAAAATGTGGAATTAATTTTTTATATTGTTAATTTCGGTGTCATAAATGGATTTTTTTTAGATTTTTTTTTTCTTATTTCTAGAGAGTAGGGAGTTCGTTATTAATCAAAATAGAGTTAATGTATGTAGTGCGGGCTGAATGGTAGAAGTATTAGAAGTGGTCGCCTAAGGCCCTAAGTAAAAAAAAGGCCCCAAATTTTGACCAATAGGATTATTTATAATCAATAAATAAAATAATACTTTTTTTTACCAAATGAAAAACAAACAAAAAGAGAGAAAAATGCTACATCCACAATATTTTTCACCACATTTAAACAACAAATGTTAAGTAGCATGTTGTTACAGCCTGTTATTGATGACAAAAAAATAATAATAATTATAGTGGTGTTTACAAATGGAAAACAAGAAGCAACTTAAAACCTAAGATTTGTTGTGAAAAATATTGTGAATTTTGCACTTCTAAGGAAAAAAAAAAAAAGAATATAATAAGAGTTGAGTTAGCAAACTTTTACTAGTTCTCATCTAGGTCTACCACTAACACTACTCTTTTATTTACCACTATAAATCTGCCACATTAACAAGTGCCAAAAGTTTTGTCTAATTTTTTGTGTCTATAAAATTTCTAAAAAAAAAGAAAAAAAATTATACATAGTTCATGTTAATTAGTAGTAATTTTGCATGTAAAATAAGATAATCAATTTTCACCTTAGGTCCTCAAATGCATTCAGCTGCCCCTAGATTGTATGATAGCAATATATACTAACCTTTCTAAGGATAGTTTTTGCTTGAAACCTTTATTAATTTTAGCAAAAATGTGCATCTAAATTAGAATGAAATGTAGCCATTTCACGCATATCGATCAATGCAACATCAATAATAACAAAACTTTAGTCCCAAAATTTTGGGATGTGCTATGAATCCTTAAGATTAATTAGTTAGGGTTTGTCATATGTATTCTTTTCCTCTATTCTATTATATCTAAAGTCATATTATTTATTACTTCCTTAATTGATGTGTCTTTTTTTTTTTTATTACTTCTACCAATTAAAGTGATTTTTGGTTCCTATACCTTTTTTGTTCCCACGACTTTGATCATTTCACTCTTCTTCCACTGGATGCGCTTCTCCACTTTATCCACCTTGCTCATATCCTATAATTCATCTCTTGACCATTAAGTATTACTGCCCTTTCATTTTTGTTTCTACTTTTACTAAACTTACATTCTCTGTATTCTATTTTAGTCATACTTAATCGAAAGTTTTTAGATTCTACAATATCTTGCCAAATTTCTAATTTGGCATTAGTCCCACTTCTAATTCCATCCACCAAAACTATATCATCTATAAAAGACGTACATTAAGGGACTTACTCTTAGGCAGGGCGGCCTAACAAAATTTGGGGCCTACGGCAAAAATTTTATACAGGGCCTTTTTATATGTAAGCATTAATTAAATAAATTTATATAATACTAATTAAATTAAGACTAATTTGATGTAAATATAGAAATTGATGAATAATACTAATTAAACTAAGGTTAATTTCATACATAGGATTGAATATCATAGTTGAACCATAAATTTAAACAAAAAGGACTAAAAACAATATTATTTTGTTAAAAAAGAAACCTACTTTAACTTGAATATATGACTGCATAGTTAAGTATAGTAGTAATCTAAATTTTAATTTTATATATTCTTTTTAAGAGAAATAGATAGATAGATAGATAGATATTATTTGGTGTGTGGTTTTGTAGGAGATTAGTTTACAAAAATTAAGATCTCAAACTATTAGAGGAGATTAGTCATCATTGATGATCTATAACATTTGCAGTTTTTTTTTTTTGGACACATTTTAGGGTTTCAATTGGTTTAAATTTCTATTGGTCTCCTATTTTGGAAGCCTTGTTAGAAATGAAAAAGAAAAAAAATACTAAAGATGCTACAAAATGTTCACAATATAATATGATAATGACTGTAATTGATGAATTTCAGCAACTTAATTTATTTGTGTTTAAATTTCGTTTTTTATGTGATTAGTGACATGTCAGTCAAACTTAAACTTAGACCTATAGTAAAATTTGTGGTATTTTTAACATCACTCTTAAAAAAAAGTACCAATTATTTAAAAAATGTTATATTTTTATAAAATTTTGGGTCTTTCCAGAGGGGGATGGGGCCTTTTTTTAGTAGGGAATTTTTTTATTTCACGTTGTGGGGCCTTAGGCCGAGGCCTATGTTGCCTAGGCCTCGGGTCGGCCCTGCTCTTAGATCAATGTAATGAGCTCCTCCGCTATTAGTGAAAGGATATAGCCTGCGTTTGGATTGCACTTTTTCTTACTAAAAGAAGAGTTGCATTTTCTTTTTTTTCTTTTTTTTTTTTTGCCGCACTCGTTGACTTTGGGGGACAAAATTTACTGTGCATGAACAGTGCGTGCACTGTTTACGCACTGTTCATGCACTGTTTATGTATTAAAAAATATTAAACATGGGTCCCATGATACTATTTACATATTTAAAAATTATTTTGCTATAATATTTTTAGCAACAATCAATTTTCAGCAACTTTCAGTAATAATAAGTTGTATCCAAACGGACACTATGACTTAATGTTGATCCTTGTTATGTATGCAATAAATTCACCCATTGAAGTTTTTTTTTTTTTGAAAGCAACCCGCAGGAACTTTACTTAAAGGTTAGGCGCGGGCCTTAGAATTCATTATGCAAAATTTAAGCGAAAAGGGAGGGCTTCAGAAACTTCATAGAAGATTACAGAGGAAAAAAACTCAAATATAGAAAGATTTTTCAATTATATAAAAATAAATAAATAAGGAAAAGTTCTCAGATTACAATATTATATTCTGAACATTGACACTATAAAATTTCACATAGCAAGAGTACTAGATAAAATATACTTTGAAAAGAATATACCCCATCTAGAAGAGATTCATAAACTCATTATTCAGTCCTAATAATATTATTTGGGGTAGTCGCTTATTAACATGTCTCAAATATTCTGAATAAAACAAAACATATATAAATATTTTATAGACTCTTAAAAGAGATGGTGGTGCTTCTTTCCATGAGCCTTCTCTTCTTTCTTTGCTTCTTTCTTCTTATGATGCTCATGGAACGCATACCCACCGGCTCCTACTACAACTGCTGCTGCAATCTCCTCCTTTATCTTGTGCTTGTGGGCATGCTCTGGATCTTTCTTTGCCTTATGCTTTTCATGCTGAAACAATAATTGAAACAAATTAGAATTCTAGTACGAATTTAAAAAGGGCTAAAACAACTATACACAAATAAATTTTAAGGTCAATTGGATTCAACATAGATAGATTTTATTTCCATCAAGAAATCCCAAATATGCATGCATGCGCACAGAAACTCCTGATAGAGCTAACACAACACATGACTAAATAACTAATGAAGTGCTATGTATATACTAGCTTTGCTGCTTTTAATTTATAAAAGGTTTGTTTGTTTGTCTTAGCAGCAAGTTTTGTTTGTTTTCTCCAGTGTATATGTATTATGTGTAGGATCATATATGCTATTGTAAAGTGCTTTGTTTTCAATGAAATCTCTCATTGATCCCCAAAAAAAACATTCTTTTCTATAGCGTTTTCGATTAATTAAAGATATTGGTTCATGCTACTCGAGATCAAAAACAGTATCTGTAACAATAATAGAAAAACTTCAATACAATGAAAATAGCAATTTTTAAAACGTAAAAACAGGCAATTATATAATTAAAAAAAAAAAACTAAAGGAATTAAAAGGAAAAATGGCTACTAGACGAGGAAGATTACCAAGGCATAAGCTCCAGCAGCAACAGCACCAAGCTGACCTAGGTGCTCGCGATGCTTGTGGTGCTTCTCTTCCTTCTTATAATCAACAGGTTTTTCCTCATCTTTATTGAGGTGGTGATGGCGGTCGTGGTGGTGGTGGTAAGCCATCGTGGTGGTAAAGTATTATATGTGACTTGAGAAAGCACAAGAACTACAATGCCAGAAATCAATGAGAAAGGTTATTAATTGCTCTGTGATGTGGATTAAGGGTTTGGGTTAGGGTGATTATATATAGTGGTGATCATGGTCAAATGACTAAGCCCTCGCCCAGGCCATGAATTTTGTCACCAAAGGTCAAGACTTAAGCAGTAAGTTATATCTATAATCTATAATATATTGGCCTGAATTTTTGTCATCATAGGTCATGACTTAGAGATTAAGTTTTATATATATACACACACATTACACACGCTGAATTTTTGTCATCATAGGTCATGACTTAGAGATTAAGTTATATATATATACACATACATATTACACACGCTTATAGATTATAGATATAACTTACTCCTTAAGTCTTGACCTTTGATGACAAAATTCATGGCCTGGGGAGGGCTTAGTCATTTGACCACTATATATAATCACCCTAACCCAAACCCTTAATCCACATCACAGAGAAATTGATAACCTTTCTCATTGATTTCTGGCATTGTAGTTCTTGTTTACATTTTTTGTCCCGACAACTTTAAAGATCTTACAAGCAAATCATACGTTTGAGTTACTTAAAAAAAAATTCATTTTTATTTATTTATTTATATAAAAACTTCAATTTGGCTAAGAATATTTAGTTAAAGAATTACCAAACTTATAGTTGTAAGGTAGTTTAGCTTAATCCACATGACTTTGTACTTAGAATTAAAAAGCACAATCTAGGCTTTTGTAAAAGGTATTCAATTGAAATTCAATTTGTATATTTTCCTTCTGTTTGTTTTGAAGTAAAATATCTTTAAATGTAAAATATTTTATTTGTAAAAATTTTTATGTATAAAACATTGTTAGTAAAATATTTCCAGGTGTTAAGTATGACAAGTAAAATTTTTCAAGTAAATCATCAAAGCGATGACTCAACACCAAAGCCGTTGGTACCAAAGGTTCAGTGACTAGACCACTAGAACTGGCAGTCAGAGCAATAGCATCGATGACCGGACTACTGACAATCACTGTCGGCGCAGTATCTCAGGTGACTGGACCGCCAACATCGATTGACAAAACGACATCTTCAATTATCGGACCTTTGACACTAGTTGCGGGGTTGTGTTGTTGGTCACTGGTCGCCGATGAGGTGTCTTTGACCATCGAACTGCCAACATCGATCTTCAGTAAGGCGTCTCCTGCCACCAGACTATTGACACTGATCGCCAGAGTTAAGTCATTAGCTACTGCACTGCCATCATCGTTGAATTTGAGTTTGTTTCTTAGTTTCCTAACCAAGCAACTTAACATCTTTCCCATTTCCCTCATTAATTGTACAAGACAAGATTGGTTTGCTCTTTGGACAGTAGAACAAAATCATGAGAGAATTAGAGGTACTCTAAGAGCAAGGAAAATAAAGTTAAGCATGGGCATGAAACTTGGCTTTTATTTGCCATTATCAAGTGGCAACTTGAAAAGGTTCAGGAGGATTGGCTTCCAACTCATTCCCCAAGCACTCTCTGTTCTCTTTGGTGCTAGGCTAGCAAAGCTTGCAACCATTCTCATTTTCTCAATCAGTGCCTCAGTATTCACTTGTTCTGACAAGATTTCCTCCAATTGTTTTGTGTCAATCACCAACTTCACTCTCCAAACTCCATCCCCAACCGTTGGCAGAACCATTTGCTAAGTTATTAACAAAATTTGATGCAGCATATGATGACATCTTAGATGGCTCAACCACACTTATCCACTCAGCCACCAATTGCTCAATGATCCCTATGTTTTTCACTTGCTCAGTGACCCCATTTTTGCAAAGTTATGCTCCTTGCTTAGTGGAAGTAGATAATACAATCTGCCACTAATTAAGCACTCAAGGTCTTGCAATGGTGATGAAGCTTGACCCTGCTAGAAAATGCCATACCTTGGGTGATCATCGAGGATGTCCTGAGCTTTAATCGAGCCTTTGAAATCTAATACAGCCCCGAAATCCGTCAAAACCCGGATAGAGTTGTGACAAACCCCAGTGACCCTTTGAGAGAACAATTCCCCATTGCAAAATTTTCTACACCTTTCACAAACTCAAGCACATATTTAAGTTGCAAAATTATATTTATGTTTTTTCACATATTGAAACATGTTATTTAAAACATTGAACCGAACACATTTTTTACTTTATGAATATTGTAAACACGTGTTTTCACAACATTTTCTGAATCACAGTTTTTAGTCCCAAATTTTTGGGATGTGCTATGAATCCTTAAGATTAATTAGTTAGAGTTTGCCACATGTATTATTTTTCTCCATTCGATTATATCTAAAGTCATATTATTTATTACTTCCTTAATTGACATGGCTTTTTTTTATTACTTCTACCAAAGGGAATTTTGGTTTTCTCTACCTTTTTTGTTCCCTCGACTTTGATTATTTCACTCTTCCTCTACTGGATGCCCTTCTCCACTTCATCCACCTTGCTCATATCCTATAATTCACACACTTTTCAATTTCTTCACCTTTATGAAATATTGATCTAAGAAATAGAAAACTATCATTCTTTAGTATCTCTTGACCATTAAGTATTACTGCCCTTTCATTTTTGTTTTTAATTTTACTAAACCTACATTTTATGTATTCAATTTTAGTCATACTTAATCGAAAGTTTTTTAGATTCTGTAGCATCTTGCCAAATTTCTAATTTGGCATTAATTTCATACACCAAAACTATATCATCTACAAAAGGCATACATTAAGGGACTTACTCTTAGATTGATGTAATGAGCCCATCTGTTATTAGTGCAAAGAGATGGACTTAATGTTGATCCTTGTTATGTATGTAATAGATTCACCCATAGGAGTTTTATTTTTATTTTTTTTATTTTTTTTATTTTTTTTTTTTCGTGTGAAAGCAACCCGCAGGAACCTTGTTATGTCCTTTACTCAAAGGTTACGTGCTGGCGTTAGAATTCATCATGCAAAATTTATGCGAAAAGGGAGGACTACAAAAATTTCATAGAAGATTACAGAGAAAAGAAACTCAAATATAGAAAGATCTTTCATTTATAAAAAAAATAAGGAAAAGTTCTCAATTACGATATTATATTTTGAACATTGACACTATAATATGTCACATAGCAAGAGTACTAGATAAAACCTACTTTGAAGAGAATATACCCCATCTATATTATATTCTGTTTCTCTGTTTGTTTGTTGGTTTGTTCTTCACATGTTGGATTAGGGTTCCTTTATTGTTTTTCTTTGTTTTGCCATGAACATGCATTCATATGACCATGCATTGATACATAGGTACTTTGGTGGAGCGAGGTAAGTTATGCATTCACATGTACATGCATCTAGTTATGGATCTGATGGATATGACAATAGATATGCAATCTAGGTTTGCTATGAATATGTGAACATGTTGTTTTGATCTTGCCATGCCTATTTTTCTTCCTTGATTTGATATTTACATGTTTCTGCCTTGGATGTAATATAATGCTATGTGTGATAGATGTATGCTAAGATATAATATGAGATGCATGATAGATGTATGTTAGGGTTTGGGATAAAATGCCATGTTTGTTTGCTAGATGTATGTTAGTGTGTGTGTGTGAGTCTAGAATGGCAGTATTGAATGTGCCTTTAATAAGATTAAGACATAAGACACAAGGAGTGGAAGCCGACCCACGAGTTAGGCTGTCTTGGGTGCCTAACACCTTCCCAAACCGTACCTAAACTCCGAACCCATACTCTGGTAGTAAAATCAGTCATTCCATGAAAGACGCTATTTATATGGTTTCTAGACCTAATCTAGGTCCACTCGGCCGAGGCATAATCCCCTCCCGTTGCACCTACACTACACATTAGGGCTAAGGATATGAAAGCAAGGAATCTGGATGAGCCATAATTATGTGCCCAACCCTATTGAGGACGTTAGTGAGCATGAGTCGAGAGCATGAATTTATTTTCCAATCGCTCCCCATTGCAAGATTCAACCTAAGACATCTACCTCTTAAACCCTTAGGAGTGAATATACTTACATATCCATATGTCAACTTCCTATTTAATATTTTAATAAATATTCTTGTTTAGCAGTTTTCTCGTATACACACACATCCATTCCAACTTTCTATACATCTATATGTCAACTTCCTAAATAATATTCAACTATCCAAGTAATTTATAATTATTTTGTTTTCTACTTTTCTCATATTCTTAGTCTTGCTGGTAATTTGGCTTTTGTGAGAAAAACATATTCCTAGCCGTGTTGGTAATTTGGCTTTTACAGCTTTAAAATTCGAAAAGAATGAAAGGAAGAGAAAGTATTATATTTTAAAAAATATAATAAAAAAAGATACAAGGAAGTTTGAAATTTTTTATTAATCTTTTATCATATATTAGGGGCGGAGGTAGGAGGGCCTGGGCCGCCCTTGGATTTTTCTAAAATGCCCCTCACCCTCTATTTTAATGTTAAATTTTTAAAATTTTGAATAAATTTTAAGTGACGGTTCCCTTCTTTTTTTTTTTTTTTAAGTGTAAATGTTCTTCAATTTATTGTTGTCTCATTTATTGACTTTTTAAAATTCACTTTTTTATCATATATAAGTTATTAATTTTAGGAGCATTTAAAGCATAATTTTATAAAAATATATAAGTAAATCTCTTTAGCAAAAAATTTTTATTTTTATTTTTCAAAAATAAAGTCATTCACGCTATCAAAAAAATAAATAAAGTCATTCACATTTATATTGAAAGAGTTAAAGCTACAAAATACAATCATATATTTGGCTTGAGCCCCTTTTGAGAAAATTTTATGACTTTGCCACTGCATATATCGTTAGTACTTCTAAGTTCACTTTTCCTAATTTTTACTAAAAATTACCAAAAACTTTTCTATGAAATTATTAGCAAGAGCTTTTCTTTTATTCTTCTCTTATATATGGTCAAATAATTTGTTTGAAATATTTTTAGTTGGATTGAATATATAAAATTTTATGGAAGAAACTACATATGATAGGACAGCACCCTACCAAAGCTGATTGGATCACACAATATTTATTTATTTAAAATGGTCATATTATTTATAGATCTAAAACTTTTAAATTAAACTAATCGATAAAGAATGAGGGTAAATCATTTTCAAACTTCGATTGAATTGGTAAACAAATATATATCTTTACTTATATATGTATAGTTAATATATTGTATATATGAACAAAATAAAACCTTTATTTTCTAGTTAAAATATAGATTTATAACCTACTAAATCCTTTATTTTACAACAGAACTTTAGTATTATGCACAAAAAATGGTAATGGCTATCAATCTTTATGAGACACTATCTTGTGCCAAAATGAGCATTTGTCCATTTCGCCCAAAAGATGTAACAAAATGCCCCCCTTGAGAAAATTTTATGACTTTGCCACTACATATATATATCGTTAGTACTTCTATGTTCACTTTTCTTAATTTACTAATAATTAGCAAGAATTTTTCTATGAAATAATTAGCAAGAACTTTTCTTTTATTCTTCTCCTATATATAGTCAAATAATATTTTTGAAATATTTTTAGTTGGATTGAATATATAAAATTTTATGGAAGAAACTACATATGATAGGACAGCACCCTACCAAAGCTGATTGGATCACACAATAGTTATTTATTTAAAATAGTCATATCATTTATAGATCTAAAACTTTTAAATTAAACTAATCTATAAAGAATGAGGGTAAATAATTTTCAAACTTCGATTGAATTAGTAAACAAATATATATCTTTCCTTATATATGTATCGTTAATATACTGTATATATGAACAAAATAAAACCTTTATTTTCTAGTTAAAATATAGATTTATAACCTACTAAATCCTTTATATAACAACAGAACTTTAGTACTATGCACAAAAAATGGAAATGGCAATCAATCTTTACGAGACAATATCCTGGGCCAAAATGGGCATTTGCCCCTTTTGCCCAAAAGAAATAGCAAAATGTTATTGTTATGAAACTATCTAATAAAATGCCCCTGTTTTTAAACTCGATTTTTAGAAAATCGAGTTTTTCATTGAAACTTGATTTTTAGAAAATTGAGTTTAAAACAGAGGCATTTTGCTAGATAATTTTAGAACAGAGACATTTTACTAGAAAGTTTTGGTGAAAGGGGCAAATGCCCATTTTGGCCCACTATCCTGTATTAGTTTTTCCTAGCTTTTATTGTGCTTAAGATTAGAAAGGAATTATTACAAGTTTATTGTCATTTTTTTTCGCAGGAAGTGTATTGTCACTTTTATTATTATTTAATATTACCTTACCATTTTCTTTTTGTAAAAATTATTCATGTTCTATAATTGTTTTCTTTCGGTATTGCCCTTCCTCAGCTAAATTTCTAGCTCTGTCCTTGCTCATGATTTCTTCATATAGATATAAAAAATGCCAAATTGACATTATGCATGCACCATGTTGCCATACTTTTCAAATCAAATAAGTTCTACATAAATCCAAAAGAATGTTACAACTCAGATGGAGTTCGTAAGATTAGTTTTAGTAAACTATTTTAAGAAATGAAGGATCATAATTTCGATCTATATGTGATTTATTTAGAATAAAATGTGGAATAAATTTTTGATATTGTTAATTTCGGTGTCATAATTGGATTTTTTAATATTTTAGAATTTTATTTTCTTATTTCTAGGGAGTAGGGAGTTCGCTTTTAATCGAAAGAGTCATTGTATATCAGAAATATTTACTAACCTTTCTAAGGACAGTTTTTGCTTGGAACCTTTATTAATTTTAGCAAAAATGTACATCTAAATTAGAATGAGATGCAGCCATTTCAAGCATTTTGATCAATGCAACAACAATAATGACAAAACTTGAGTCCCAAAATTTTGGAATGTGCTATGAATCCTTAAGATTAATTAGTTAGGGTTTATCACATGTATTTTTTTTTCCTCCATTCTATTATATGTAAAGTTATATTATTTATTACTTTTCTCAATTGATGTGTCTTTTCTTATTACTTCTACCAAAGTGATTTTTGGTTTCCTCTACCTTTTTTGTTCCCTCGACTTTGATCATTTCACTCTTCCTCTAGTGGATGCGCTTCTCCACTTCATCCACCTTGCTCATATCTTACGATTCACACACTTTTCAATTTCTTCACCTTTATGAAATATTAATCTAAGAAATAGAAAACTATCATTCTTTAGTATCACTTGACCATTAAGTATTACTGCCCCTTCATTTTTGTTTCTACCTTTCATTTTTGTTTCTACTTTTACTAAACTAATATTCTATGTATTCTATTTTAGTCATACTTAATCGAAAGTTTTTAGATTCTACATTGTCTTGCCAAATTTCTAATTTGGCATTAATTCCACTTCTAATTCCATTCACCCTGGGACGGAACTAGGATTCGAAGTCGGGGGGAGTAAATATAATTTTTCTTGGGCTTATTTTCTAAAATCTTAAATATATACCTACTATTTAATATTTTAAAAAAATTTGGAGGGGCCACAACCCCCCTCAGCTTGTACATGGTTTCATCCCTGCATTCACCACAACTATATCATCTACAGAAGACATACATTAAGGGACTTACTCTTAGATTAATGTAATGAGCTCATCCGTTATTAGTGCAGAGTTATATAGACTTAATGTTGATCCTTGTCATGTGTGCAATAAATTCACCCATAAAAGTTTTTTTTTTTTTTTTTTTGAAAGCAACCCGCAGGAACTTTCCTTTACTTTAGTCTTTAAGGTTGGGCGCGGGCCTTAGAATTCATTACGCAAAATTTAAGAGAAAAGGGAGGGCTTCAGAAACTTCCTAGAAGATTACAGAGAAAAGAAACTCAAATATAGAAAAATCTTTCAATTATATAAAAATAAATAAATAAGGAAAAGTTCTCAGATTACAATATTAATTCTGAACATTGACACTCTAAAATTTCACATAGCAAGAGTACTAGATAAAATCTACTTTGAAAAGAATATACCCCATCTAGAAGAGATTCAAAACTCATTATTCATTCCTAATAATATTATTTGGGGTAGTCGCTTATTAACATGTCTCAAATATTCTGAATAAAACAAAACATATATAAATATTTCATAGACTCTTAAAAGAGATGGTGGTGCTTCTTTCCATGAGCCTTCTCTTCTTTCTTTGCTTCTTTCTTCTTATGATGCTCATGGAACGCATACCCACCGGCTCCTACTGCAACTGCTGCCGCAATCTCCTCCTTTATCTTGTGCTTGTGGGCATGCTCTGGATCTTTCTTTGCCTTATGCTTTTCATGCTGAAACAATAATTGAAACAAATTTGAGTTCTAGTACGAATTTGAAAAGGGCTAAAACAACTATACACAAATAAATTTTAAGGCCAATTGGATTCAACATAGATAGATTTTATTTCCATCAAGAAATCCCGAATATGCATGCATGCACACAGAATCTCCTGATAGAGCTAACACAACACATGACTAAATAACTAATGAAGTGCTATGTATATACTAGCTTTGCTACTTTTAATTTGTAAAAGGTTTGTTTGTTTGTCTTAGCAGCAAGTTTTGTTTGTTTTCTCCAGTGTATATGAATTATGTGTAGGATCATATATGCTATTGTAAAGTGCTTTGTTTTCAATGAAATCTCTCATTGATCCCCAAAAAAATATTCTTTTCTATAGCGTTTTCGATTAATTAAAGATATTGGTTCATGCTACTCGAGATCAAAAACAGTATCTGTAACAATAATAGAAAAACTTCAATACAATGAAAATAGCAATTTTTAAAACGTAAAAACAGGCAATTATATAATTAAAAAAAAAAACTGAAGGAATTAAAAGGAAAAATGGCTACTAGACGAGGAAGATTACCAAGGCATAAGCTCCAGCAGCAACAGCACCAAGCTGACCTAGGTGCTCGCGATGCTTGTGGTGCTTCTCTTCCTTCTTATAATCAACATGTTTTTCCTCATCTTTATTGAGGTGGTGATGGCGGTCATGGTGGTGGTGGTAAGCCATCGTGGTGGTAAAGTATTATATGTGACTTGAGAAAGCACAAGAACTACAATGCCAGAAATCAATGAGAAAGGTTATTAATTGCTCTGTGATGTGGATTAAGGGTTTGGGTTAGGGTGATTATATATAGTGGTGATCATGGTCAAATGACTAAGCCCTCCCCCAGGCCATGAATTTTGTCACCGAAGGTCAAGACTTAAGGAGTAAGTTATATCTATAATCTATAAGCGTGTGTAATGTGTGTGTATATATGTAAAACTTAATCTCTAAGTCATGACCTATGATGACAAAAATTCATGCCAATATATTATAGATTGTTAACGTGTATAGTGTTGTGGGCTTTAGATCCAACTAAATTACTTGTATAACACACATTCTTGTACTACACTCTTACTTGTACTGCACTCATATGACTCCTATATATAGACACTTATGTATATTATTTCACTGAGAAATACAATACTATTGGCCTGACAATACTATTGAATTCAGTATTTCTAACATGGTATCAGAGTCACTGCTCTGACATTTTCTCAGTAGTCTTGTCTTTATTGGTGCTACTCCATTCTCATCGCTTCTACCGTCACAGCAACTGCCGCAACCTTTCGCCGTAGAACCTCTGATGTCTTCCAGCCGTCGTCCTTGGGTTCCGGACTTACAGCCGCCGTCGTTGAGAAGTCTTGCACCACACAGATCACTGCACTCATCGTCTTCACCGTGCATCTTGCTCCGATAATTTTTTTGCAGGCACCACATTGATCGTCTCACCTCAATCTACTAAACTGTGGAAGTCTCGCAGTCATCGGAGGTCGCACGCGCATCCCAAAGAAGCTGCGTCTCAGTCACGCGCCCCACGCGCCACCTTCTACTCCTGCTGACGTCATCACTGCCACTAGGGGTGTCCATGTAACTCGTTTACCCGACCAAACCGAGAAACCTGCCCAGATCGACCTGCTCGCTGCCCGATCCGACGACTTTGGCGGTCGGTGGCGGGTCTTAACCCTTGGCGGGTTTTCTCCTCTAAAACCATAGCCACCCAACCCGCTCGACCACCACTTCAGATGAAAGCCTCCTCTGTTTAGATCCAGTGACGATTAGCCATCTTTCACTTAGACCAACAACGATTTTTTTCAGATCTACTTAAATCCGATGATTCTGGCTCAGATCCGGTAATATTTTTCAAAAAATCACTCAGATCGGTGACGTTTAAGCTCGGATCGGTGACATGTAAGCTCAGATCGGTAACTTTGGCTTAGATTCAGCGATGTTTAAGCTCGGATCGGTGAGGATTCACTCTCCTCCGACCAGATCCGACGACATTTCTTTCTCCTCCGCTCGTCGCCGCCGCTTGTTAATTTCAACCGAATCGACTGATCATTTTTCAGAATCCGATCCGACTTGACCCGTGGTGATCGGCGGTCGGTTGCAGGTCTGATTCTCTCCTACCCGACCTGAGCGGGTCAAGTTCGGGTTGGGCACAAACTCAATCCGGCCTGACCTGTGGACAGCCCTAACTACCACTTCAACTAGGGCTGATGTCATCATCCAGTCCTCTGCTGACGTCACTAGCCACGTCAGCTAATGTTGTCAATGACCAGCGTTGACTAACCGTTGACTTTGACTGTTTATTAGCGTTGACTTTGACTATTGACTTTTGTAGTCCAGGTGCTCCTTACCCAGTTTTTCGCTTAGATTTCATTTTTGCAGTCCATTTTTGCATATTTTGCTTCTAAATGAAGAATAGGGACTGGTCTTCTTCTTGTTGTAATAATCGTAGCCGACAATCCAGCAAACATTTTTGCAATTTTTGCAAACGTTTTGCCCACAATATTAAGACTTGCTATCTTTGTAACAAATCAGTTGTTTCAATTTCTACTGCTACTGTTTCTAACACTGAGAGTGTCTAGCCAATGGCTCCCGTCTCTACACAGTCTAAATCTTCAGGACGCACTTTCACCATGTCCACAGATGACCTTAAAACATCATCACCAATGTCATTTGTATGGTTGGTAATACATCTTATTCCTCTTTTCTCTCAGCTTTATCTGGTATGTCTCATTCCTCTTGACTTATGGATTTCGCTTGTTGCAATCACATGACACCTCACTCGTCCTTATTTTCTGAAAACAAACCTGCACCACACCTTCTTAATATTCGCACAACAAATGGTTCCACAATGTTTGGTCATAATATAGGTTCTATTTCAACCTCCAACCTCTTTGTTGCTGGAGTCTTTAATGTTCCTAACCTTTCTTACAATTTATTTTCTGTGGGACAATTAGCTGAGTTGGGTTATCGCATTATATTTGATTATTCTGGGTGTATTGTGTAGGATCTGAGGACGGGACAAGAGCTTGGGACTGATCCCAGAGTTGGGCGTATGTTTCCCATGGACAACCTTTGTCTTCACTTGTTGCTTCTGTTTCTGTTGCTGCAACTACTACAGTTTCTTCAATTCCTTCCCTTGTACTTTGGCATGCTCGACTTGGTCATGCATCTTCCTCTCGGGTACAACAATTGGCTTCTAGAGGTTTGTTAAGTTCAGTGTTTGCAGAAAATTTTGATTGTGTTTCATGTTAGTTAGGAAAACAACCAGCTTTGCCTTTTAATACTAGTGAATCAATATCCACTGATATCTTTGACCTTAATCATTCTGATGTTTGGGGGCCTTCCTCTGTCTCTAGTATTGGTGGGTCTCGATATTTTGTTGTCTTTGTTGATGATTACTCTCGCTATAGCTGGATTTTTAATATGAAACATCGTTCTGAATTATTGCAAGTATATTCTAATTTTGCAAAAATGGTTGAAACTCAGTTTTCCAAGCGCATCAAAATTTTTCGATATGATAATGCTCTTGAATACACTCCATATGCTTTCTAAACTGTTTTGCATTCCTATGGCACTGTTCATCAACTAACTTGTCCAGGTACCTCTCAGCAAAATGGTAGAGCTGAACGAAAACTTCGTCATATTCTTGACACTGTTCGTGCTCTCCTTCTCTCTACCAAAGTTCCTACTCCTTTTTGGGGTGAAGCTGCTCTTCATGCTGTTCATGCTATTAATCACATTCCAAGTCCTGTTATCCAAAATAAACTTCATATGAGCGCCTTTTTGGGTCACCTCCAGACTATCACCACCTTCGCTCCTTCGGTTCTACTTGTTTGGTTCTCCTTCAGCCACATGAGCATAATAAACTTGAGCCTCGGTCAAGGTTTTGTTGTTTTCTTGGCTATGTCAAAACTCAAAAGGGGTATTAGTGTTATGATCCTGTCTCTCATCGTCCTCGTATCTCCTGCAATGTTGTCTTTTGGGAAAATCGCCTCTTTGTCGAGCTCTCTCACTTCCGTGCCTCCCTATCTTCCTTCTCTGTCTTAGATCTTTTTCTAGATAAGGCACATATTCCTTCTGAAGCTGCTCCTGATCTTCCTATAGTTGCTCCTGATTCTCCTGTAGACTTCGCTGTCCAACCACCAAATATCATTGATCCCGTTTCTAATTCACCCTTTAATGAACAGGTGGAAGATGAACAGGTCGAAGACGAGCTACAAAACCCCAACCCTGAGCTTGGGTCCCCTGCTCTTACTCCGCTTGAAGATCTTGCACAAGACATTCCACCTCGTCACTCAACTCAAGTAAGATCCATTTCTGCACATTTACTTAACTATCATTGTTACACTGCCCTTGCTACACTACACGGGCCTCACACCTATCGTGAGGCTTCCACTGACCCTTTATGGCAGATTACAATGAAAGAGGAACTTGATGCATTATTTAAAAACCATACTTGGGATTTGGTGACACTCCCCCCGGGAAATCTGTGGTTGGTTGTAAGTGGATCTACAAGATTAAGACTCGCTCTGATGGGTCCATTGAGCGCTACAAAGCTCATCTTGTTGTAAAAGGTTTTACATAGGAGTATGAGATTGATTATGAAGAGACCTTTACTCCAGTTGCTCGTATCTCATCTATTCATGCCTTCTTAGCTGTTACTACTGCCAGTAAATGGGACATTTTTCAGATGGATGTCAAAAATGCATTCCTTAATAGGGATTTAAGTAAAAAAATTTATATACAACCTCCTCATAGTCTCTCTGTTGACTCAAACAAGGTTTGACACCATTGACGTGCACTTTATGGCCTTAAACAAGCTCTATGAGCTTGGTTTGCCAAATTCAGCTCTACCATCTCTCGCTTGGGTTATATGGCCAGTCATTATGATTTTGTCTTATTTCTTCGTCGCACTGACAAAGGCACTATTTTACTTCTCCTGTATGTGGATGATATGATAATAACTAGTGATGACTTCAGTGGCATTCAAGAACTCAAGGATTTTCTCAGTCAGTAGTTTGAGATGAAAGATCTTGGACATCTCAGCTACTTCTTGGGTCTTAAAATCACTAATTCTACAAATGGACTTTATATTACTCAAGCCAAGTATGCCTCTGAACTCTTGTCTCAAGCTGGACTCACTGATAGCAAGACTATTGACACTCCAATTGAGCTTAATGCGCATCTGACTCCCCCAGAGGGGAAACTATTGTCTAATCCATCTCTTTACAGACGCTTGGTTGGCAACCTTATTTATCTCACTGTCACTCGTCTAAACATTTCTTATGCTGTTTACCAGGTAAGCCAATATCTGTTTGCTCCACAATTGACTCACTATGCTGTTATTCTGCGCATTCTTCGATACCTAAAGAGCACCCTCTTTCATGGTCTTTTCTACTTTGCTTAGTCTCTGTTAGGTTCTAAAGACTTAGGATTTGATGTATTTAGAACTCTAATGTGTAATATTGGCAAATCATGATCAAAATAATATGGTTAGTCTTGTTTAGGCTTGCTCAAAGTTATATATTTTATGTAAAGTTGGAATCGAGAGGTTGTAGATGCATTGGTGCATTTCAGCCTGACTCGATCGATCAAAAGTTGGACTCGATCGATAGAAAGTCGGCCAGAATATTTTTCTGCAAAATTTTCCAACTCAGCCCCAACTCATTAAACGTTTTGGGTTTTCTATTTTTACCCTATGTATAAAAGGCAAAACCCTAGCCACGTTTTTTAGAGTTGCTCTTGTTGTATTGTTGCTCATACTTTGCTGTTTGTGTGAATCTCTTGTGAGATCTTTGAGGAGCTTTCCTTCACATAAACTTAGGTTTTTCAAGGTAGAGATTAATTCAACATCTTGATAATCAACTCAGTTGCTGCCATTGGAGCTTAAAGAATAACAAGTGTGGGTGCTTGTATCTTGTGGAGAATCCAAGAAAGAAGGAGTCCATGGATTCGGAGCTTGCATGTGGTCGTGTCAGTAAGTTCAACTGGTGGGTAGCATTAGGAAGTCAAGCGGGGAGCTTGCAAGTCCTTTTGTATGAACTTCAATTCTTTCGCATAGTGGATTCAAGTTTACCTTGAGGATAACTAGGTCAAATCCTCCCTAGGTTTTTACCGTGTAGTTTCCTAGGTCATCATATCTTGTGTTATTTATTATTCTGCTGCTTTATATTCTTGATATGATTGTGTGATTGTGATAACCTAGATTTGCATAAATTGACTAAGTTAATCACTTGGCTAATTAACTAGGTTAATCTGGTTGGTTTAAGGGGTCTAAAACCGTTCAGTCTCCTCTTATTCTCCATGCATTTTCTGATGCTGATTGGGTAGGAGATCCTACTGATCGCAGGTCTACTATTGGTTATTGCTTTCTTCTTGGTTCTTCTCTGATTTCTTGGCGAAGTAAGAAACAAACTCATTTGGCCTACTCCAGTACTGAAGCAGAATATCGTGCCCTTGCTGATACCATATATGAGCTCCTTTAGCTACAATGGCTTCTCAAAGACCTAGGTGTGTCTACATCCTCTGCTACTTCTCTTTATTGTGACAACCAGAGTGCCATTTATATTGCTCACAATGATGTCTTCCATGAACGGACTAAACACATCGAAATCGATTGTTATTTTATCCGTTATCATCTTGTCCATGGTGTTCTTAAGCTGATTTCAGTCTCCTCTAAAGATCAACTTATAGATATCTTCACCAAGTCACATCCTAAGGGACGCCTTTGTATTTTGGTTGACAACCTCAAGTTGGTCTCACATCCACCTTGAGTTTGAGGGGGGCTATTAACGTGTATAGTGTTGTGGGCTTTAGGCCTAACTAGATTACTTGTATAGCACACGTTCTTATACTACACTCTTACTTGTGCTACACTCGTATGCCTCCTATATAAAGACACTCATGTATATTCTTTTACTGAGAAATACAATACTATTGAATTCAGTATTTCTAACATAGATTATAGATATAACTTACTCCTTAAGTCTTGACCTTTGATGACAAAATTCATGGCCTGGAGAGGGCTTAGTCATTTGACCACTATATATAATCACCCTAACCCAAACCCTTAATCCACATCATAGAGCAATTGATAACCTTTCTTAATGATTTCTGGTATTGTAGTTCTTGTTTACATTTTTTGTTTCGACAGCTTTAAAGATCTTACAAGCAAATCATACGTTTAAGTTACTTAAAAAAAAATCATTTTTATTTATTTATTTATATAAAAATTTCAATTTGGCTAAGAATATTTAGTTAAAGAATGGTGAAATTACAATATTGGTCCCTAAAGTTTACTCTGTGTGCGCAATTGGTCCCTCAAATTTTTAAAATGAGCAATATAAGTCCTTTTACTAACTGTCATTAATGATGTTACTTATGTGACTAACGGAACAATGAGTTGGTATTTTATTTTAATGATATGACATATTTTTAATTAAAAAATTACAAACTAAAATTACACGTGAGAAACATTATTTACCAAATTAAAAAACTGTTTTCTACCAATTGTAAACACCCGGCCATGGCTTAAAAAAATAAAAATAAAAATAAAAAAATAAAAAATAAAAAAACCCAGCCACAAGACAGAGAAGGGGAGAGAGGGAACAACAAGCCTTAGCCGTCGCAACTGCAAGCTCTCCACGCACTCCTCCACATCCACATCCACAGCCCGATGAGGACAACGACGTCGTATTCATACCACAATCCCCTAACGACGACGTTTTGGACATAGCCACAACGCTTATGCTCGAAGACATGAACAGGTTCATGCAAGAACTTGAGGACCGCGAGCAAAGCGAGGCGAAGATGAGGAAATTGAAGGAGGATCTCGACCATCGGATCCATGATCAAAAACTCACCGTCAATATCCACAACATCCCAAACCAACAATGGGAAAAATATGGCGACAATTAACACTGCCCTTACCGTACAGCCAAGTCTTCGCCATCGTCTTCGTCTTTGAAGGCTTTGGTTGACTCAGAGTGTTTCAGGCTGTATTTCAAGGGCTTGGTGAGCAAAGAGAGGGTTAGGGGTATAACGGGTAAATGTAGCTGGTGCTGGGGTTGCCATTTGCGATTCTCGGGATAATCTGATCTTAGAGGCGAGGAAGAATGTGGAAGCTATGGTGAACGGTGTGGTGGTGAGTGGAGAAGTTGCTGAGCTTCAAGCTCTCATTGAAGCTCTCAATAAAGCTCTGACCTTGGATTTGAAAAGCATCACCTTTTTCTGTGACAATTACAATTGGTGAGTGGAGGAGTGTGTGAACAGCTTACATGTAATTTTAGTTTGTAATATTTTAATTAAAAATATGCCACATCATTAAAATAAAATGTAAAGTCATTGTTCTGTTAGCCACATAAGTAACACTGTTAATAGCAGTTAGTAAAAGGACTTATATTGCACATTTTAAAAACTTGAGGGACCAATTGCACACGCTTAAAAATTGAGGGACCAATTACGCACACAGGATAAACTTAAGGGACCAATATTGTAGTTTCGCCTTAAAGAATTACCAAACTTATAGTTGTAAGGTAATTTAGCTTAAGCCACATGACTTTGCACTTAGAATTAAATAGTATAATCTAGGCTTTTGTAAAAGGTATACAATTGAAATTCAATTTGTATATTTACCTTCTGTTTGTTTTGAAGTAAAATATTTTATATGTAAAAATTTTTATGTATAAAACATTGTTAGTAAAATATTTTCAGGTGTTACCAAAGGGACCAATTTTGAAGTAAATCATCAAAGCAATGGCTCAACACCAAAGCCGTTGGTACCAAAGGTTTGGTGACTAGACCACTAGAACTGGCAGTCAGAGCAATAGCTTTGACAACCAGACTCCTGACAATCACTGTCGGAGCAGTATCTCAGGTGACTGGACCGCCAACATTGATTGACAAGACATCTTCAATTATCGGACCTCCAACACCAGTTGCGGGGTTGCGTTTTTGGTCATTGGTCGCCGGTGAGGTGTCTCCGACCATCGAATTACCAGCATCGATCATCAGTAAGGCGTCTCCTGCCACCAGACTGCTGACACTAATCACCAGAGTTGAGTCATTAGCCACTGCACTGCCATCACCGTTGAACTTGAGTTTGTTTCTTAGTTTCTTAACCCAGTAACTTAACATCTCTCCCATTTCCCTCATTAATTGTACAAGACAAGACTGGTTTGCTCTTGGGACAGTAAAACAAACTCATGAGAGAATTAGAGGTACTCTAAGAGTAAGGAAAATAAAGTTAAGCATAGGCATGAAACTTAGCTTTTATTTGCCATTATCAAGTGGCAACTTGAAAAGATTCAGGAGGGTTGGCTTCCAACTCATTCCCCAAGCACTCTTTGTTCTCTTTGGTGTTAGGCTAGTAGAGCTTGCAACCATTCTCATTTTCTCAATCAATGCCTCAGTATTCACTTGTTCTGACAAGATTTCCTCCAGTTGTTTTGTGTCAATCACCAACTTCACTCTCCAAACTCCATCTCCGACCGTTGGCAGGACTTCAAGAGCTGAACCATTTGCTAATTTATCAACAAAATATGATGCGGCATATGATGGACATCTTAGCTGGCTCAACCACACTCATCCACTCAGCCTCCAATTGCTCAATGATCCCTATCTTTTTCACTTGCTCAATGACCCCATTTTTGTAAAGCTTATGCTCCTTGCTTAGTGGAAGTAGATAATACAATCTGCCACTAATTAAGCACTCAAGGTCTTACAATGGTAATGAAGCTTGACCCTGCTGGAAAATGCCATACCCTAGGTGATCATCAAGGATGTCCCAAGCTTTAATAAGGCCTTTGAAATCTAATACAGCCCCGGAATCTGTCAAAACCCGGATAGAGTTGTGACAAACACTAGTGACCCCATTGAGAAAACAATTCCCCATTGCAAAATTTTCTACACCTTTCACAAACTCAAGCACATATTTAAGTTGCAAAATTATATTTATATTTTTTCACATACTGAAACATGTTATTTGAAACATTGAACCAAATACATTTTTTGCTTTATGAATATTGTAAACACGTGTTTTCACAACATTTTTTAAACCATAGTTTTTAGTCCCAAAATTTTGGGATGTGCTATGAATCCTTAAGATTAATTAGTTAGAGTTTGCCACATGTATTATTTTTCTCCATTCAATTATATCTAAAGTCATATTATTTATTACTTCCATAATTGATGTGGCTTTTTTTATTACTTCTACCAAAGTGAATTTTGGTTTTCTCTACCTTTTTTGTTCCCTCGACTTTGATCATTTCATTCTTTCTCTACTGGATGCGCTTCTCCACTTCATTCACCTTGCTCATATCCTATAATTCACACACTTTTCAATTTCTTCACCTTTATGAAATATTGATCTAAGAAACAGAAAACTATCATTTTTTAGTATCTCTTTACCATTAAGTATTACTGCCCTTTCATTTTTGTTTTTACTTTTACTAAACCTACGTTCTATGTATTCTATTTTAGTCATACTTAATCGAAAGTTTTTTAGATTCTATAGCATCTTGCCAAATTTCTAATTTGACATTTGTTAGGTTCTAAAGATTTAGGATTTTATGTATTTAGAACTCTAATTTATATTGTTGGCAAACCATGATCAAAACAAGTTATTTAGTCTTGTTTAGACTTGCTCAAAGTTGGGTCTTTCATGTAAAGTTGGAATTGAGTGGCTGTAGATGCATTGATGCATTTCGGCCTGGCTCGATCGATCGAAGGAAAGGCTCGATTGATCGAATCTCGGGCAGAATGTTTTTCTGCAAAATATTCCAGTTCAGCCCTAACTCATTAAACGTTTTGGGTTTTCTGTTTTTACCCTAGGTATATAAAGAAAAACTCTAGCCACGTTTTTAGAGTTGCTTCAGTTGTATTGTTGCTCATACATTGCTGTTTTGTGTAAATCTCTTGTGAGATCTTTGAGGAGCTTTCCTTTACACAAAGCTTAGGGTTTTCAAGATAGAGATTACTTCAACATCTTGATGATGAACTCGGTTGCTACCATTGAAGCTTAAAGAATATCAAGCGTGGGTGCTTGTAGCTGATTGAAGAATCCAAGAAAGAAGGAGTCCGTAGATTCGGAGTTTACACGTGGTCGTGTCAGTAAGTTCTACTGTTGGGTAGCATTAGGAAGTCAAGCGGGGAGCTAGTAAGTCATTTTGTATGAACTTCGATTCTTTCATAGTGGATTCAGGTTTGCCTTGAGGATCCTCCCCAAGTTTTTACCGTGTGGTTTCCTGGGTGATCATATCATTGTGTCTTTTATTTTTCCGCTGCTTTATATGTTTGATATGATTATTTGATTGTTTTAACCTAGAATTGCATAATTTGACTAAGTAACAACTTGGCTAATTAACTAGGCTAACCAATTTGGTTGTTTTAAGGGGTCTAAAACCGTTCAAGTGGTATCAGAGCGGGTTGCTCTCTTATTAGAGATTTTTTGATCTCTGAGCTGATCCTTGACCCCTGTTGTCATGGAGCATAGACACTCTCTTGTTGTTCCTCCTCACTTTGATGGGAGTAACTATGCTTATTGGAAAGTAAGGATGAAAGCATTCCTGAAATCTATTGATGAGAGGGTTTGGAATTCCGTTGAATACGGATGGCAGAAGCCCACTACTCCTGTGAGTGAGTGGCAAACTTCTGAAAAAGAAGCAGCAGGCTTCAATAGCAAAGCTATGAATGCCATCTTCAATGCTGTTTCTATGGAGGAATTTAAGAGGATCTCAAATGTTGAGGTTTCTCATACTGCTTGGAAAATCCTCCAAACTGTGCATGAAGGCACAAAGGCAGTTAAGATCAATAAACTGCGGTAATTGACTTCTAGATTTCAAAGCATTAGAATGTCTGATGATGAACCTTTTGATGAATTCTATGCTAAATTGAATGACATTGTTAATTCTGCTTTTAATTTGGGTGAAATCTATGATCAACCTAAAATTGTTAGGAAGATTCTTAGATCTTTAACTGAAGACTTTAGACCCAAAGTGACTGTCATTACTGAAAGCAAGGATGTGGACTCCATCCCTGTTGATGAACTTGTAGGATCTCTTCAGTCCTATGAGTCTGACCTACCCAAAGTGAACAAATCCAAATCAATGGCTCTTAAGTCAGTTGATGATGTTGATGGTGGTGGATTTGATGATGAGCTCTCTGCTACAGAGATTGCGTACCTTGCCAAGAACTTTAGAAACTTTCTTAGGAATACCAACAGAAAGGCAAGAGGTACAAACACTGCTGAACCTAGAAATTTTAGGAAGAATGATCCCACTAAGGTGAATAACTTTGAAAAACCTAGAGAAAAAGTTGGTCAATCTTCAAATAATTCTTTGGGTCCTCAATGTTTTGGCTGTCAAGGGTATGGTCATGTGAAATCTGAATGTCCTACATTCTTGAGGACTAAGGGTAAAGCTATGGCTGTAACCCTTAGTGATAATGAGGTTTCTGATGATGAGTCTGGATGTGATGAGGATGGAAACTTCATTGCTTTCACTGCTACAGTTGTAGTCAATGAAAACGTATCTGTTGAAGAGAACCCTTCTGATGGGGAACTCTCTGAGGATGCAGATCTTCAAGAGGCCTACAATAAACTTTGCAAAATTGCTGCAAAGGATGCTATGAATGTTGAACTTGGCCTGAAGAAAATTGAATCTCTTGAGCTTGAAAAGAAAATTTTGATTGTTAAACTATTTGATGTTAATGATCTTTTGAACAATGTTAAATCTGAGAACACGCTTTTACTTGATAAAGTTAAAACTTTGGAACATGATTTATCTGTTGCTAGATCTGCTAGTTCTAAATTTGATCAAATGTTGAATATTCAAAAGTATCCTTCAGACAAATCTGGTTTAGGATATGTTGAAAGCATCTTTGATTCTGCACCACATTCCACGAACTTTGTTCCTTCTTCTTCTTCTGAACCTTCCGTGAGAAAGGTTGTGAGTGAAACTGTCAAACTCCCTGAGAGTGAGGTTGTCAAACCTGTAGAAGTTTCACCTCCTAGGAAGATTAGGGTTGATCTGAGAGAGTCTAAACCTAATGATTCTACTCTTTCTAAGGATAAGATGCATGGTAAACCTGCTTGGGTTTGTCATTATTGTGGAAAGTCTGGACACATTCTTCCAAAATGTTACAAGCTTCAAGCTGCAAAGAGAGCAGACAAACCAAAGGTGCCTGTGCCTCAAGCACAAGATCCTATGGCACTTATTGGTGAATTGGTAAAGGCGTTGAACCATTATTCCAATCATGGAGTTGGAAATCACTCGAATATGAATAAGAACTCCAATGCTCGTGGTGCATCTAAAAGGTTTTAGATTCAAAAGACTCGTCCTAATTGAGTCTTTCTGACATGGTCCTTGTGCTTCACTACTCATTCCTTTGTGACCATTGTTCTTTGGTTTTTATTGCTTTTGTTTGTCTCTAGGATTTGCATTACATTACATTCATGCATTTCATTCTAGGATTTATTTGTTTTCTCTTTTAAATAAATAAATAAATAAATAAATAAAGGGAAAAGCAAATTGTGTTTGGCACTATTGTTCTTGGTCTTTGAAGACAAGGTTGGTCATTTTATTTTCACATAACATATCTTATGTACCTTGTTTAGCTTTGATGAGCTTATTTATTGCACTTGACTAGTTGAAACTTTATAGTGCATGTTGTGTGGGAAAGATGTTTATGGTGTTTCTCACTTTGTCTTAATCTTGAAGTCGCATGTTATTTGACTATCGGACTTGATCATTTTGAGAAAGGCATAAATAACCATCTCACCACTGTTCACTAGCCAATCATGAACACTTTAGTGTATATCATAAGATTTTGTGCTCGAGAAAGTGTAACACATGCACAAAAAGAACATAAGGTGTAGCCTCGGCTTAACTGCTTAATGCTTAAAATTGGTGTGTACTATAAGGCTTGATGCCAATTCACTTAATTAAAACTGGTGTGTACTATTAAGCTTGATGCCAATTCACATAATTAAGAGGCTAATTTCAAGAAACTTACATGATTGCAAGCTTATGTTCTAGGAAATGTGGGAGTTATATGATGTAACTCTTTAGGTGATAGTCTATTTTAAATTTTGTGCGATGAATTTTGTAGACTTTGTGATTGATTTCTATTCACATATCACCTCACATGTATCTCAAGTTTTTGCTAGTTTGCACACACTACATGAGTTATTCTTTGCTAAACACTGTACATGTTATTGTGTGTGTTTTTGGTCTGACCAACCAAGTTTGAAAATATCTTGAGAATTATGCAAAACATTATTTTGCCTAAGAAATTAAAGGATGAACTGACTGAAACTTTCTTTGGAGAAACTGGGATTACAAATTTGGATTTTTGAAAAATCATTCCATTTCATCTCATACTCATGCATTGTGTTTCATTGATTTCAATGCTTTGAGGAGTTCTTTTTCAAAAATTGGTTTGAGGTTTTCAAAACTGTAATTTTTTTCCAAAATATTATGATCCGCTGCCTGTTTCGATCGATCCAGTCTGTTTTTCGATTGATCAAAAATTTTAAAATTCCTTTTAAAAATTTCGGAGTGACTCGATCGATTGAAAGTAATTTTTGATCAATCGAAAGTCGTGAATTAGCTTTTTCAAATAGTGTTCTTTGACTGATTCCCTTATCTTTTCAAAAGTTTTTTCAAACTTCTTTTCTCTCTCCGACAAGGCAAGGATCTACAGCGAATTTTTTGTCGTTTTCCTCCAAATTTTTTGCAAAGTTTCTCTTTCCTCAAGCCAGTTAGTCTCTTTTGCCCCTCATTTTTGAGTTTATTTGCATTTTTCATGCATTTTCTCTAAAATTTTCGGACCTCTCTTAAATTGGGATTTTTGATGTTTCATGCCCAATTCTGTGAAATTGATCGATGGGTTTTTATGGGGACATGTTATAAACTTGATTGTGATAGTTTGATTTGATCAATTTTGGGTTTTGTGAGAAATTGAAATTTTTAGGGTTTATGTTTAGTTCCGAATTGGGGATTTTGTTCAATTAGGTAGAAATTAATGAAATTGGCTTGTTGATTGGATGTAATTAGGCATTATAATCTTTGTGTTATGTTTTGTAATGCTTAATTCATCCATGTGTTTCAAAATTATCAAGTGATTTTTCAAATTTTTGGGGTTTTTGTTAGAAACTCTATGCTCGAGCCAATTTTGTGCAATTGAACTTAAAATTGAACTTTGTTACCTGCATTAGTACATGCATCATGTTATTTTAACTGTTCATGCATCATATAGATTCTTGCTCTATATTTTTTTGTGCTAACTTGCAGTCTGCCCTTGGTTTTTGCTTCTTTTGTTCTGTTATTTTTCTCTTGTGTCTCTGTCCTTCCTTAGCATCATGCCTAGGAAAACTAGGGCTCGTAGGTCTGTCACCTCATCTACTCCTTCCCCTTCTCCCTTTGACTGAGAGAAATTTCCTAGTGAGAAAAACCAAGAGATTTATGATAAGCTGAACCTTAAGAGGAAAATATGGTCTGAGCGTTCTGTCATCTTAGATGAGCTTGATCCTGCCATTAGGGCGAACTTTGAGCGTAGGGGCTGGTTACCCTTGGTGGATATTTCTGATCCTCCTCCACCTGCAACCTTGATTAGAGAGTTCTACTCAAACATCTCTATCTGTGTCTATGATTCCAACACTTTGGTAAAGAGTTGGATACGAGGCGTAGAGTATACCATTACTCCTAAGGTAGTGGCTAATACTCTAGGGGTACCTTTGGTACAGCACCCTATCTATCCTTATGATGAGTCTCCTGTTTTGAGTGATGTCATGTCTTACATCACTGGGTCATCTATCCAGTGGGGTTCTGATCCTAGGATCACCACTGCTGAGATTTCTGAGTTACACTATCTCTTCTTTAGGATAGCCTGTCACTCCATCTGGCCTATTTCTCATCTTCACACCATTCTTCTTGAGCGGTGTGTATTTTTGTACGCTCTTGTCACTAATGCTCCTATCAGTTTTCCTCATTTGTTTCTTCGTTCTTTGAACGAAGTTTATAGAAGTTCATCTTCTGCTCATGCCCTTGTTCATCCTATTTTCATTCATAGGATTTTACTTTATCTTGATCTCGGTGGCTTCCCTTCCTCTGAGCCCGTTCATGTGATTGCTCCTATAGGTGCGTCTTTTCTTAGACAAAGGGCTACTCACCTTCGAGCTGGCTCTAAACACCCTAGGTCTGAGCCGTCTGGGTCTGCTCCTCCTCCCTCTTCTTCTACAGGTCCTGTTGGTGAGGCTGTTCTTGATCTTGATGCTGCTGCTGCTGCTGTTCCTCCACCTCCATCGGATGACTTTAATATCCGTCGTACTTTAGAGACTGTCATGACCGTTCAGGCGGCTCATGGTCAGCTTTTGGTGGACCTTTTTGACGAGATCCGAGCTTTACGAGCTGATCTAGCGCGTCTTTGTTCACCTTCACCACCTCCTTTTGATGATGGATTGTGATTGCCCTTTGGCATTCTGTCACAAAAAGGGGGAGTAGAGTTTGTAGAGGTGTTTTGTAGTTAGGGAGATTTTGTTTGTTTTGTGAAGTAGATTGTATTTAGGCGCTTCACCTTGTATAT
The DNA here is from genome assembly GCA_032727855.1 of Quercus ilex subsp. ballota. Taxonomy (NCBI): domain Eukaryota; kingdom Viridiplantae; phylum Streptophyta; class Magnoliopsida; order Fagales; family Fagaceae; genus Quercus; species Quercus ilex. Next base: position 33,665,643 of record CM064909.1, read on the forward strand.
CATTTTTGGGATATTCATGTTAGGGGGAGTAACATTGATAGATATACATGATTTTATTTGATTCTTGTTTATTTGGATTCACTATTTATTGATTTATATTCTATGAGTTATTCATTGATATATGTCTTTATTATGTGTTGTGTGAATCATACAAGAATGTTATACCTGTTTATATACTATTTTCTGTCACACATGCGTTTATGTGTTTGTTGAGTATTTCAGGAATATACAGGTTGATTCAATTAAGCTGCTGTCTACACTTGCAACTGATGGATAGTAGTTAGGATTGAATTTAGTTTTTATGAGCATTATTTTTGTAAAGGGCTTTTTAATTGTAAACTTTGAGCTTATTTTTTGTGTTTTGTCACGGATTGCCAAAGAGGGAGTTTGTTAAGTTCTAAAGATTTATGATTTTATGTATTTAGAACTCTAATTTGTATTGTTGGCAAACCATAATCAAAACAGGTTATTTAGTCTTGTTTAGACTTGCTCAAAGTTGGGTCTTTCATGTAAAGTTGGAATCGAGTGGCTGCAGATGCATTGGTGCATTTCGGCTTGGCTCGATCGATCGAAGGAAAGGCTCGATCGATCGATCGATCGAATCTCGGGCAGAATGTTTTTCTGCAAAATATTCCAGCTCAGCCCTAACTCATTAAACGTGTTGGATTTTCTGTTTTTACCCTAGGTATATAAAGAAAAACCCTAGCCACGTTTTTAGAGTTGCTCCAGTTGTATTGTTGCTCATACATTGCTGTTTTGTGTAAATCTCTTGTGAGATCTTTGAGGAGCTTTCCTTTACACAAAGTTTAGGGTTTTCAAGATAGAGATTACTTCAACATCTTGATGATCAACTCGGTTGCTACCATTGAAGTTTTAAGAATATCAAGCATGGGTGCTTGTAGCTGATTGAAGAATCCAAGAAAGAAGGAGTCCGTGGATTCGGAGCTTGCACGTGGTCGTGTCAGTAAGTTCTACTGGTGGGTAGCATTAGGAAGTCAAGCGGGGAGCTTATAAGTCGTTTTGTATGAACTTCGATTCTTTCATAGTGGATTCAGATTTGCCTTGAGGATCGGTGGGTCAAATCCTCTCCAGGTTTTTACCGTGTAGTTTCCTAAGTGATCATATCATTGTGTCTTTTATTTTTCCGCTGCTTTATGTGTTTGATATGATTATTTGATTGTTTTAACCTAGAATTGCATAATTTGACTAAGTAACAACTTGGCTAATTAACTAGGCTAACCAATCTGGTTGTTTTAAGGGGTCTAAAACCGTTCAACATTAATTCCATCCACCAATACCATATCATCTACAAAAGGCATACATTAAGGGACTTACTCTTAGATTGATGTAATGAGCTCATCCGTTATCAGTGCAAAGAGATATGGACTTAATGTTGATCCTTGTTATGTATGTAATAGATTTACCCATAGGAGTTTTTTTTTTTTTTTTTTTTTTTTGAAAGCAACCCGCAGGAAACTTGTTATGTCCTTTACTCAAAGGTTAAGCGTTGGTGTTAGAATTCATCATGCAAAATTTATGCGAAAATGGAGGACTACAAAAACTTCATAGAAGATTACAGAGAAAAGAAACTCAAATATAGAAAGATCTTTCATTTATAAAAATAAATAAATAAATAAGGAAACGTTCTCAGATTACGATATTATATTCTGAATATTGACATTGTAATATTTCACATAGCAAGAGTACTAGATAAAACCTACTTTGAAGAGAATATACCCCATCTATATTATATTTTGTTTGTTTGTTGGTCTGTTCTTCACATGTTAGATTAAGGTTCCTTTATTGTTTTTCTTTGTTTGCCATGAACACGCATTCATATGACCATACATTGATGCATAGGTACTGTGGTGGAGCGAGGTAAGTTATGCATTTACATGTACATGCATCTAGATGTGGATGTGATGGATATGACGTTAGATATGCAATCTAGGTTTGCTATGAATATGTGAACATGTTGTTTTGATCTTGTCATGCCTATTTTTCTACCTAGATTTGATATTTACATGTTTCTGCCTTGGATGTAATATAATGCTATGTGTGATAGATGTATGCTAAGATATAATATGAGATGCATGATAGATGTATGTTAGGGTTTGGAATAAAATGCCATGTTTGTTTGCTAGATGTATGTTAGTGTGTGTGTGAGTCTAGAATGGCAGTATTGAATATGCCTTTAACAAGATTAAGACGTAAGACACAATGAGTGGAAGCCGACCCACAGGTCAGTCGGTTTTGGGTACCTAACACCTTCCCAAACCGTACCTAAACTTCGAACCCATATTCTGATAGTAAGATCAATCTTTCCATGAAGGATGCTATTTATATGGTTTCAAAAGCTAATCTAGGTCCACTCGGCTGAGGCATACTCCCCTATTGTTGTGCCCACACTACCCATTAAGCCTGAGGATACAAAGCAAGGAATCTGGATGAACTATAATTGTATGCCCAACCCTATTGAGGACGTTAGTGAGCATAAGTCAAAAGCATGAATTTATTTCCCAACTACTCCCCATTGCAGGATTCAACCTGAGACATCTACCTCTCAAACCCCTAGGAGTGAGCGTACTTACATATCCATATGTCAACTTCCTATATAATATTTTAATAAATATTCTTGTTTAGCAGTTTTCTCGTATACACACACATCCATTCCAACTTTCTATTCACCTATATGTCAACTTCCTAAATAATATTCAACTATCCGAGTAATTTATAATTATTTTGTTTTCTACTTTTCTCATATTCCTAGTCTTGCTGGTAATTTGGCTTTTGTGAGAAAAACATATTCCTAGTCTTGTTGGTAATTTGGCTTTTACAGCTTTAAAATTCGAGAAGAATGAAAGGAAGAGAAAGTATTATATTTTAAAAAATATAATAAAAAAAGATACAAGGAAGTTTGAAATTTTTTATTAATCTTTTATCATATATTAGGGGCGGAGGTAGTAGGGCCTGGGCCGCCCTTGGATTTTTCTAAAATGCCCCTCACCCTCTATTTTAATGTTAAAATTTTAAAATTTTGAATAAATTTTAAGTAACGGTTCCCTTTTATTTTTTATTTTTTAAAGTGTAAATATTCTTTAATTTATTGTTGTCTCATTTATTATCTTTTTTATATTCACTTTTTTGTCATATATAAGTTATTAATTTTAAGAGCATTTAATGCATAATTTTATAAAAATATATAAGTAAATCTCTTTAGTAAAAAATTTTTATTTTTATTTTTTCAAAAATAAAGTCATTCACATTTATATTGAAAGAGTTAAAGCTACCGAATACAATCATATATTTGGCTTGAGCCCCCCTTGAGAAAATTTTATGACTTTGCCACTACATATATCATTAGTACTTCTATGTTCACTTTTCTTAATTTACTAATAATTAGCAAGAATTTTTCTATGAAATAATTAGCAAGAACTTTTCTTTTATTCTTCTCTAATATATAGTCAAATAATTTTTTTGAAATATTTTTAGTTGGATTGAATATATAAAATTTTATGGAAGAAACTACATAGGATAGGACAGCACCCTACCAAAGCTGATTGGATCACACAATATTTATTTATTTAAAATAGTCATATCATTTATAGATCTAAAACTTTTAAATTAAACTAATCTATAAAAAATGAGGGTAAATAATTTTCAAACTTCGATTGAATTAGTAAACAAATATATATCTTTACTTATAAATGTATCGTTAATATACTGCATATATGAACAAAATAAAACCTTTATTTTCTAGTTAAAATATAGATTTATAACCTACTAAATCCTTTATTTTTCAACAGAACTTTAGTATTATGCACAAAAAATGGTAATGGCTATCAATCTTTACGAGACACTATCCTGGGTCAAAATGAGCATTTATCCATTTAGCCCAAAAGATGTAACAAAATGCCCATGTTCTGAAATTATCTAGTAAAATGCTCCTATTTTGAAACTCAATTTTTAGAAAATTGAGTTTCAATGAAAAACTTGATTTAATGAAAATCAAGTAATGTGAGAAAAACTCGAGTTTCCATGTATTTTTTATTTTTATTTTTTAAGTTTGATTTCACATAACTCGATTTTCTAAAAATCGAGCTTTTCATTGAAACTCGATTTATAGAAAATCGAATTTAAAACAGGGGTATTTTGCTAGATTGTTTCAGAACATAAGTATTTTACTGGAAAGTTTTGACAAAGGGGGCAAATGCCCATTTTGGCCCACTATCCTGTATTAGTTTCTCCTAGCTTTTATTGTGCTCAAGATTAAAAGCAATTATTACAAGTTTATTGTCATTTTTTTTTTTTTTTTGCAGGAAGTGTATTGTCATTTTTAATATTATTTAATATTACCTTACAATTTTCATTTTGTAAAAATTATTCGTGTTCTATAGTTGTTTTCTTTCGGTATTGCCCTTCCTCAACTAAATTTCTAGCTCTGTCCTTGCTCATGATTTCTTCATGTAGATATAAAAAATGCCAAATTGACATTATGCATGCACCATGTTGCCATACTTTTCAAATCAAATAAGTTCTACATAAATCCAAAAGAATGTTACAACGACTCAGATGGAGTTCGTAAGATTAGTTTTAGTAAACTATTTTAAGAAATGAAGGATCATAATTTCGATCTATATGTGATTTATTTAGGATAAAATGTGGAATAAATTTTTGATATTGTTAATTTCGGTGTCATAATTGGATTTTTTAAATATTTTAGAATTTTATTTTCTTATTTCTAGGGAGTAGGGAGTTCGTTTTTAATCAAAAGAGTCAGTGTATGTCAGAAATATTTACTAACCTTTCTAATTAAGGACAGTTTTTGCTTGGAACCTTTATTAATTTTAGCAAAAAATGTACATCTAAATTAGAATGAGATGTAGCCATTTCAAGCGTTTTGATCAATGCAACAACAATAATAACAAAACTTGAGTCCCAAAATTTTGGAATGTGCTATGAATCCTTAGGATTAGTTAGTTAGGGTTTGTCACATGTATTTTTTTTTTCCTCCATTCTATTATATGTAAAGTTATATTATTTATTACTTTTCTCAATTGACGTATCTTTTCTTATTACTTCTACCAAAGTGATTTTTGGTTTCCTCTACCTTTATTGTTCCCTCGACTTTGATCATTTCACTCTTCCTCTAGTGGATGCACTTCTCCACTTCATCCACCTTATTCATATATTACAATTCACACACTTTTTAATTTCTTCACCTTTATGAAATATTGATCTAAGAAATAGAAAACTATCATTCTTTAGTATCTCTTGACCATTAAGTATTACTACCCTTTCGTTTTTGTTTCTACCTTTCATTTATGTTTCTACTTTTACTAAACTTATATTCTATGTATTCTATTTTAGTCATACTTAATTGAAAGTTTTTAGATTCTACATTGTCTTGCCAAATTTCTAATTTGGCATTAATTCCACTTCTAATTCCATTCACCACAAGTATGATCTACAAAAGGCATACATTAAGGGACTTACTCTTAGATTAATGTGATGAGCTCATCCGTTATTAGTGCAAAGATAAATGGACTTAATGTTGATCCTTGTTATATATGCAATAGATTCACCCATAGGAGTGTTTTTTTTTTTTTTTTGGATCAAAGCAAGCGGCTGGAACCTTGTTATGTCCTTTACTCAAAGGTTAGGTGCGGGCGTTAGAATTCATCATGCAAAATTTATGCGAAAAGGGAGGACTTCAGAAACTTCATAGAAGATTACAAAGAAAAGAAACTCAAATATAAAAAGACCCTTTATTTATAAATAAAAAATAAAAAAATAAAGAAAATTTCTCAGATTACAGTTTTATATTCACATAGCAAGAGTACTAGATAAAACCTATTTTGAAGAGAATATACCCCATCTAGAAGAGATTCATAAACTCATTGCTCATTCCTAATAATATTATTTGGGGTAGTCGCTTACTGACGATATGATTAACATGTTTCAAAAATTCGGAATAAAACAAAACACAGAAATATTTTATAGACTCTTAAAAGAGATGGTGGTGCTTCTTTCCATGAGCCTTCTCTTCTTCTTTCTTTGCTTCTTTCTTCTTATGATGCTCATGGAACACATACCCACCGGCTCCTACTGCAACTGCTGCTGCAATCTCCTCTTCTACCTTGTGCTTGTGGGCATGCTCTGGATCTTTCTTTGCCTTATGCTTTCATGCTGAAACAAATTAAAGTTCTAGTACGAATTTCAAAAGGGCTAAAACAACTATACACAAATAAATTTTAAGGTCAATTGAATTCAACAAAGATAGATTTTATTTCCATCAAGAAATCCCGAATATGCATGTATGCGCACAGAAACTCCTGATAGAACTAACACAACACATGAATAAATAACTAATGAAGTGCTACGTATATAGTAGCTTTGCGGCTTTTAATTTGTAAAAAGTTTGTTTGTTTGTCTTCGCAGCAAGTTTTTTTTTGTTTTCTCCAGTGTATATGTATTGTGTGTAGGATCATACTATTGTATAGTGCTTTGTTTTCAATGATATCTCTCATTCATCCCCAAGAAAACAGTCTTTTCTATAGCATTTTCGATTAATTAAAGATATTAGTTCATGCTACTCGAGATCAAAAACAGTATCTGTAACAATAATAGAGAAACTTCAATATAATGAAAATAGCAATTTTTTAAACGTAAACAGCAATTATATATTAAAAAAAAAACTAAATAAAATTAAAAAAAAAAAAAAAAAAAAAAAAAAAAAAAAAAAAAACTGAAGGAATTAAAAGGAAAGATGGCTACTAGATGAGGAAGATTACCAAGGCATAAGCTCCAGCAGCAACAGCACCAAGCTCACCTAGGTGCTCGCGATGCTTGTGGTGCTTCTCTTCCTTCTTATAATCAACAGGTTTTTCCTCATCTTTATTGTGGTTGTGATGATGGTCGTGGTGCTGGTGGTAGTGGTGGTCAGCCATCGTGGTGGTAGGGTATTATATGTGACTTGAGAAAGCACAAGAACTACAATGCCAGAAATCAATGAGAAAGGTTATTAATTGCTCTGTGATGTGGATTAAGGGCTTGGATTAGGGTGATTATATATAGTGGTGATCATGGTCAAATGACTAAGCCCTCCCCTAGGCCATGAATTTTGTCACCAAAGGTCAAGACTTAAGAAGTAAGTTATATCTATAATCTATAATGCCCCTAAACCTTACGCTTAATCAGAAAAAACCTTTAGAACAACCTCGTAAAAATATTTTTTCCAACGCTATTTAAAATATCTATAAAATAAGATACTTTCCTGTTAATTTATATCTTTAAAAAAAAAAACAAAAACAAAAACAAAACTTATCCAAATTTTTTTTTTTAAAAGAAAATTATGACACTAGTAAAAAAAAAAAGTTTCATCACACGCACAAAACGCGTATAATAAAGCTAATGTGTGTGTGTGTGTATATATATGTGGGGCCAGCAAGTCTTACGGCCCAGCCCACTCCATTCCAGGACCGAAAGCCTGAGCCAAGGAGGCATCTAAGGTCCGAGGATGAAAATGATAAGCCCAGGAGCCCAACAGGCCACGCCGAGGACGACCCCGTCCTCGGACATCCGACACCTTAAGGCAACCGGCAACACATTCAAGGGTGCATTCCTGACTACTCAAAGAGCAGATAGGAAGTACCACACGCTAGCAATGGAAACCTGGTGGAGGAGCAAGTTCATGACAAACTGTGACCTCCGCATTAATGCACCTGACTACCGCCCTGGCCGCATTAATGAGGAAAGGACTCCGCAGCAGTGCCACCTTGATTGCCGTGACCCACAAAGAGAATGGGAAGGCGACTGATGGGACAGGCACTTGAGTAATGGCCTAATTGCTCAACAAATGTATGGCTATGATCGGTTGGGGGAAGGGTATATAATGTAAGGGACCCCTCCTGAAGGAGGGGAGGAGGGGAGGGCCAAGCTCCTCGGACAAATGCCGAGGAGTAACTCTAATAAGGAATCCAGGCGCACAGCCTTCAATGGTGATAAGTCCATGATTAAGTTCCGTTTGCCTGTAAGGGCCAATTTCTTCAACCCACTCTCTAGAAATTTATTGTTTGGGGCCTACAGGATTACTTTCCTTCTAAATTCAGAGGGTCCTTCCAAATTGAGTCCCTACAATTGGCGCCGTCTGTGGGAAGAATTTGTGCACTAGCAGGCGCAACGGACAATCGTCCCCAAGTAGTCAGTTGATGGAAAGTTCACAAGAACGCGTTTAAAGAAAAAAAAAAAAAAAACACTATTGCAGAAAAGTAAAGGATTCAAAGGAAAAGAGAGAAGACAAATGTCAGTACTTTATTAGATGAAGAGGAGCTACAATATACAAACAAAGGCTCAGACAGGCTTGTTTGAAAGCCAACTCTACAAACAAAGGCCCAGACGGGCCTGTTTTAAAGCTAACTAAAGGAAAAGGGGCTGAGGCAGGCCTGTTTTAAGGCTACCAACAACGCCCAAGCCGGTGCGGTGGCGCTGGCGCGAAGAGAGGAGCAGATGCAAAGGCGCCGGACGGCCCTTCCTCATGTTGTTCCCTTGATTCTCTTCCAGCCCCACGGTGGTTGGCCATTGGAGACAGCAACACTCGGGCACCAGATATGACGTATCCTTGCACGCTTCCACCGGCGTGGCAGCGCCCGGGGGAAGAGCGTTATGTGCTTCAGGGACCTCCCTCTTAGCCGCTATGCGTGGCACCATCAGGATGACGTATGGATTCGGCCGCACCGGAGATCTGACGCAAGCCATTGCTACAGTGGCTCTCCGTCGAGGGAGGAGGACTTTGGGCCTGTGCACCCTCACTCCCATCCAAAGCCGTTCCATTTCCCCAAACTCTTATCACAATTTTCGCAGGGTCATTGGGGGGGGCTCTGAAAGTTGGGAGGACATGTTTCCTGGTATATTGGAGGGTTCGTGAAGAGTAGAAGGTCATTTCCCCTACGTGCCCTTAAATAGGGGGTGAAGATTGATAGGAATGGAACTACGCAGAATTCGAAAAGCGGATTATCGGTGACATTAATCCTGACCAAATTCCAAAGCGCCTATCAACCATTCGATCCGCATCAATCCAAAAGAATATTAATGAGAGCGCGCCTCGTGTGTTGAAACGTCAAGTGCGGAACGCGAACCGTCAGGGGGCGCCCCGTAACTGATGACTGCAGAAACTTGAACTGAAGGCAGCGTCACTGCCACGTATAAGGTTAAGAGTCACAAACCAGCCTCGCCCTGGGCACTACGGGGTCAATAGTCCAGTACGCACGATGCCCCACTTCCAACGAGGCAGGGCCGAGGCTATCATCACGCCAAAACTAGTATGGCCAACGCCGAGGATAATCTCCTTCGCCACGTACCAAAATGTTAGACAGAACCAAGGCACTGCATGGTCCTCAGACTCTGGCCTATGGGGAAACTAACTACTTCAAGAAGCGCCTAAGTGTTAGACAGAACCAATGCACTGCATGGTCCTCGGACTCAGGCCTATGGGGAAACTAACTACTTCAAGAAGCGCCTAAGTGTTAGACAGAACCAAGGCACTGCATGGTCCTCGGACTAAGGCCTATGGGGAAACTAACTACTTCAAAAAGATTCTAAGCGTTAGACAGAACCAAGACACTGCATGGTCCTCGGACTCAGGCCTATGGGGAAACTAACTACTTCAAGAAGTGCCTAAGTGTTAGACAGAACCAAGGCACTGCATGGTCCTCGAACTCAGGCCTATGGGGAAACTAACTACTTCAAAAGATTCTAAGTGTTAGACAAAACCAAGGCACTGCATGGTCCTCGGACTCAGACTTGTGGGGAAACTAACTACTTCAAAAAGATTCTAAGTGTTAGACAGAACCAAGACACTGCATGGTCCTCAGACTCAGGCCTATGGGAAAACTAACTACTTCAAAAGATTCTAAGTGTTAGACAGAACCAAGGCACTGCATGGTCCTCGGACTCAGGCCTATGGGGAAACTAACTACTTCAAATGATTCTAAGTGTTAGACAGAACCAAGGTACTGCATGGTCCTCGGACTCAAGCCTATAGGGAAACTAACTACTTCAAAAAGATTCTAAGTGTTAGACAGAACCAAGGCACTGCATGGTCCTCGGATTCAGGCCTATGGGGAAACTAACTACTTCAAAAGATTCTAAGTGTTAGATAGAACCAAGGCACTGCATGGTTCTCGGACTCAGGCCTATGGGGAAACTAACTACTTCAAGAAGAGCCTAAATGTTAGACAGAACCAAGGCACTGCATGGTCCTCGGACTCAGGACTATGGGGAAACTAACTACTTCAAGAAGCGCCTAAGTGTTAGACAGAACCAAGGCACTGCATGGTCCTCGGACTCAGGCCTATGGGGAAACTAACTACTTCAAAAAGATTCTAAGCGTTAGACAGAACCAAGACACTGCATGGTCCTAGGACTCAAGCCTATGGGGAAACTAACTACTTCAAGAAGCGCCTAAGTGTTAGACAGAACCAAGGCACTGCATGGTCCTCGGACTCAGGCCTATGGGGAAACTAACTACTTCAAAAAGATTCTAAGTGTTAGACAGAACCAAGGCACTGCATGGTCCTCAGACTCAAGCTTGTGGGGAAACTAACTATTTCAAAAAGATTCTAAGTGTTAGACAAAACCAAGGCACCGCATGGTCCTCAGATTCAGGCCTATGGGGAAACTAACTACGCCGAAAGATTCTAAGTGTTAGAATGTTGGGGAAGCAAGAACCCTACCTAGTCCTTGGGACATAAAAGGTCTGCCTATGCCTACGTGCCTTCACATTGTTGCAATCACCGCCATGACTGGCCGAGGTACAATTGATGTTAAAATTATACGCAAATGGGCAAACAGCCATGGCAAACGGAAAGAGAAATAAGAATCACATTGCATTAAATCCATAGAAGTTACATGATAAGCGTCACATTACAATGTAAGAAAAAAAAAAAAAGGAAAGATGCAAAAGACAAAAGAAATGACAAAACGAGGCAGGTAGAGGCTTGCCCCTTCCACTTATTCTCTCCCCTCAGTAGGTGGCTGGTCCATGGCAGCCTCAGGGCCCTCTGAGCTTTGGCTAAGAGAGACGGCCTGCAAAGGCATGGCAGGAATGGCTGCCTCCTCAGCGGAAGAAACCTGGGCTTCAGAGAAGGACTTCGCAATCTCTTTAGGCGCTTCCTCGTTAGGGCCCCCACTTGATTCAGCTACCCCGGGAGGATCACTCTCTTGGATAGGCTCACCAGTAGGTTCAGCGATCGAGGCACCCTCACTCGGGGTAGCATTGGCCTCCTCAGCAGCCTCCTCGGACTCAGAGCCATCTAGGGCAGCCTCGCGGATGGCAGGAGGGTAGTACACACTCTCCTCCTTCCACAAGTCGGACGAGGCCTCGACCCTAGCCTGTTTGAGAGCCTCCTTCCAAACCTCAAAGGAGTAGCGTTTGCACACCCCGGGGACTTGAGCCTTAAAGGCAGCTTCTGTCTCGGCCATCCCCGCAGCATAGGCCTTCTCCTCGGCTCCCTCCTTAGTGGCCCAGGCCTCCTCCCTACCTTGGTCAGCCTCAAACTTGGCCCTCACAGCCTCATCCTTGGCCCATTCAGCCACCTTTTTGGCTTCCTCTGCAGCAACCACCTTCTTTGTCAGATCAGCAAGCAGCTCCTTTGCGATCTTTAGCTGCTCCTCTGCCTCACCCAGACGCCTCATTTAATCTTCGGCCTGCTTCTGGAAACCAGCGAGGCCTGACATGGCATTGTCCCGAGCCCTGGTCATTGTCTTCTGCTCCTCTCGAGCCGTGGCAAGATCAGCCTCGGTGTTTTTGAGGGTCCGAGTGGCCTCCAAGTGTTTCTCATGCTCTACATCCATGGCCTTTCCTTGGTCATGGGCCGCCTCCTCCAACCTATAAGTGGCCTGAACGGCCTGCCAAACAAAACGAGTACATAATGAGCCGAGCTTAGAAAAGGGGAAGAAAAACTGAAACTAGAAAAAGTCATAAGTGTTGAGGGTCTTACCATTCCCAAGTACCGCTTGAGGCAGAGGAAGACCTCCCTACTCCTCATAGTCCCCAACTCCGCCATGTTCGCAGGGAGTAATAGGCACCTTTACAGCGCATCGGCCACATACGCGCCTTCGCCCTCTCTAAAATCCCTGAGGGAGGAGTCGTCCCTCAGAGGCCCCCCATGGAGCATTGGGGCAGGAAGTCAGGCCTGAGCCTCGGGCTGGGCATCAACCTGTTTATCTTGGCCTCGGGAGCCTATCTTCAATTGTTTCGACGGCCGCCGAGTATCGCCCCCTCCTGAGGGGAGCCAGACTTGTCCTCAATTGGCCTTTTGTCCTTATCCTTTTTCTGCTTGGGATCAGAGGGCTCATGCCTAGAAGACAGACTCGTCTGAGGCGGAGAAAGAGGAAGCTTTAACTGGGTCAGGGCCGACCTGCTCTGGGCAGAGTGAGTCTTGGGAGGAAGAAGAGGAAGCTTTGGCTTAGACTTCCCCGGTTGGCCTTCGATCAAATCCAACAGGCTGGACTGGGGCCTCTTCTTGTAACCCATCTCAAGCCGAGGAGAGGACACGGTCGTTAGGAAGTCCGCTTCGATCAGATGAGGGTCACCCAAGTCTCCTGGAGGGTCCTCGGATTGATGGACTTGTTCAAACACGTCAAACTCGTCCTTAGCGGGGCCAAAATCCGTAACTTCCTCTTCCCTCTCTAGGCCTTCTTCTGCTGCCTCTGAGAATCTATGGAGGGAAGAGGGGCTCGCTAATGCTACGCCTTCCGATGTGGAGGGCTTCTCGGGGAACTGGAACCCGTCCTCGGTCACGGTTATTTTCCGCAGCCGAAGGTTTTTTGCTCTGATCACGTACTTCGGCGCCGCAAACGATTTTTGAATCGGGTCGTATCCCAAGATCCTGTGGGCGGCCTTAACTTGATTGTCGGCTTTATTCACGAAAATCTCTACCCTTAGCGCTTTCTGCAAGTCCTCCCTGTTGATCAAGTTGTAGTGACGCGTGAAGGCGTGCGGATCTACAGAAAGAAAACACATTCATGTTAGTAACCAAACGGTGTAGAAAATGGATGAAGTAAAGAATGAAACAAACTAAAGTCCTAGAGCCCTCCCCCCTTTTTCCCACTGCCCCACCTGGTGTCCCCTCCGTCGTTGGGCAGTGAAGGCCATCGTGCCACTCCCCGGACACGATGAGCAAGTCCTTGTTCAGCCCCTTGCTGGACTCTGGGAGGCACTGGATAAGCCGGACCTTGTCGTCCCTAGTCTTCATATAGTACGACTTGCCCTTCAGGCACTAGAGGTTGTAACACCAGTTTACGTCTTGGTGGGTCAACCTTAGCCCCATCTTCTCGTTCAGGGCGTCCACACAACCCAGAATTCTGAAGACGTTGGTGGCACACTGGGTGGGGGCTAGCCGGAAGTACGTCAGGTAGCCCCTCATCACCGGTCCCATGGGAATTCTCATGCCACCTTCAAGGAAGGCAACAATGGGAATCACCACCTCGCCCTCCTACCTCCGAAGGTGCCACTCCCCCTCCTCACAATACCTCAAGCCCACGTTGCTGGGTATCTTATAATCGGCGATGAATTTCTCCATCGCCTCCTCAGTATAGACATACTTCTTAAACCTACCCATCCTAAGTGATGCCTAAAAGAGCTAAGAAAGAGCAAATGAAAGAGAAGAAGGAATAGAGAAGAAGAAAGCTCAGAGAGAGATAGAATGACTTACAGAAATGAGGAGAGGCTCCTCGGACGGGCTTTTTATGCCGGAGATGTAGGTGGAAATTTGGCTAGACTCAGGATGTATGCGCAAGAGCTCTTGGTTGCGAGTAAATAGAGGGACCGGCATTTCGAGTGGGTATTTATACCCCAAATCGAGGAGCCGTGCGGGTTTTTCCGCCCATAAATGTTAGGCGAATCCCCACCGTTGGATTGTCATCTTCTGTTGAATGTGGGGAGCACAGAGCCGCCGGGATTTAATGGAGGGCGCATTGCATGCTTCGAGGCGTCAGTAACGCATCTGGGGTAGATGAAAAGACTCCAGTACTGACAGAGGACCAGACTCGATGGGACGCATCGCAGGCCCGAGGACGTCAAAATCCTCCTCTCCGCCCGAGGATGCGGACAGCAAGATTTTGAGGGGCTATTGTGGGGCCAGCAAGTCTTACGGCCCAGCCCACTTCATTCCAGGACCGAAAGCCCAAGCCAAAGAGGCATCCAAGGTCCGAGGATGAAAATGAGAAGCCTAGGAGCCCAACAGGCCATGCCGAGGACGACCCCGTCCTCGGACATCTGACACCTTAAGGCAACCGGCAACACATTCAAGGGAGCCTTCCTGACTACTCAAAGAGCAGAGAGGAAGTACCACGCGCTAGCAATGGAAACCTGATGGAGGAGCAAGTTCATGACAAACTGTCACCTCCGCATTAAATGCACCTGACTACCGCCCTGGCCGCATTAATGAGGAAAGGACTCCGCAGCAGTGCCACCTTGGTTGCCGCGACCCACAAAGAGAATGGGAAGGCACTTGAGTAATGGTCTGATTGCTCAACAAATGTAGGGGTAGGATCGGTTGGGGGAAGGGTATATAATGCAAGGGACCCCTTCTGAAGGAGGGGAGGAGGGAAGGGCCAAGCTCCTCGGACAAATGCCGAGGAGTAACTCTAATAAGGAATCCAGGCGCACAGCCTTCAATGGTGATGAGTCCATGATTAAGTTCTGTTTGCCTGTAAGGGCCAATTTCTTCAACCCACTCTCTAGAAATTTATTGTTTGGGGCCTACAAGATTACTTTCCTTCTAAATTCAGAGGGTCCTTCTAAATTGAGTCCCTACAATATATATATATATATATATATATATATATATATATATATATAAAACTTAATCTCTAAGTCATTACCTATGATGACAAAAATTCAGGCCAATATATTATAGATTATAGATATAACTTACTCCTTAAGTCTTGACCTTTGATGACAAAATTCATGGCCTGGGGGAGGGCTTAGTCATTTGACCATGATCAGCAATATATATAAAAATATTAATCACCTTGACCCAAACCCTTAATCCAATCACAGAGCAATTAATAACCTTTCTCATTGATTTCTGGCATTGTAGTTCTTGTTTACATTTTTTGTCCCGACAACTTTAAAGATCTTACAAGCAAACCATACGTTTGAGTTAGTTAAAAAAAAAATTCATTTTTTATTTATTTATTTATATAAAATTTCAATTTGGTTAAGAATAGTTAGTTGAAGAATTACCAAACTTATAGTTGTAAGGTAGTTTAGCTTAAGCCACATGACTTTGCACTTAGAATTAAATAGCATAATCTAGGCTTTTGTAAAGGGTATTCAATTGAAATTTGTATATTTACATTCTGTTTGTTTTGAAGTAAAATATTTTTAAATGTAAAATATTTTACATGTAAAAATTTTTATGTATAAAACATTGTCAGTAAAATATTTCCAAGTGTTAAATATGACAAGTAAAATTTTTCAAGTAAATCACCAAAGCAATGGCTCAACACCAAAGTTGTTGGTACCGAAGGTCCAATGACCAGACCACTAGAATTGGTAGTCAGAGCAATTGTTTCGGCGACCGGACTATTGACAATCATTGTCAGAGCAATATCTCAGGTGACTGGGTTGCCAACACCGATTGACAAAATGATATCTTCAATTATCAGACCTCCGACACTAACTGAGGGGTTGCATTTTTGGTCACTAGTTGCCAATGAGGTGTCTTCGGCCATCAAACTGCCAACATCGATCATTGGTAAGACATCTCCTGCCACCAGACTGCTGACACCAATCGTCAAAGTTGAGTCATTAGCCACTGCATTGCTGTCACCATTGAACTTGAGTTTGTTTCTTAGTTTCCTGACCAAGCAACTTAACATCTTTTTCCCATTTTCCTCATTAATTGTTTCTTATTGTATCATAATTTCCTAACCACATCATCAGTTTAACAAATTTGTTTTGAGTATCCTAGTATTAAGATTAACTCTTCATCATGCCAATATGCAAATGCAAATACTTCTCTTCCACCGGCCGGTGTTAAACTCTATCATGTAGCCTCGGAATTTGATTCCCACAAACTCACCCATTACCACTTTATCAAGCACGTCCTCTAAGCCCTGGAATTATACAAGCGATTAATAACCAAGCAAAACTTCTTTTTTTTTTTGATAAATTGCTTCAGTGGACGAAAATGTGAAGTTTTTCAAACTAAAGATTCTTTAGTTTTTCAAATTAAATATTTTTTTATTATTATAAATACCGCACACTCTTGGTGAGATGATTACTCTATTAGTGTAAGTACTTGCGGGGTATGGGGGTAAGGAACAGGGTTTAAGTCTTCAAGAAAAAATTTTATACATATATATACTTAGATTAAAATTTCTATCTTGTAAAAAAAAAAAAATAAATAAATAAATAGAGGATTCATTAGATGTGGCCTGCACTTACAGCGGATCGAGGATATCTTGTAAGAAAATTAGCATATTACAATTTGTTAGTTGTAATGGTTGATGGCATTACTTTCATAAGATATTTTATAATAATAAAAAAATCATTTAAATGGCACAAGCCCACCATCAGCATAATCTCATTTGTTGTACAGGCATGTTTAGTAATATTATTCTAGTAACGTTGTTTAAATATTGTGAAAATATGTAAGTAAAAAAATGTTGGAGAAATACATGTTGTGTTGTTTAAACAATGAAAACTGTTGTTTAAACAACATAACCCAAACAAGCATGATATATATATATATATATATATATATATATATATATCTTAATCCTACTTCAAAAAAAAAAAAAATATATATATATATATATATATATATGTATGTATCTTAATCCTACTTCAAAAATATCTCACAAATGATCTTGTGATTGACTAATCAAAGCAAAAAAAAATGTACACGTACATGTTCTTGTATATTAATTATATATTATTATATAAATAATATAAAGGGGAAGAGAAATGGAAAGGGAACACACAGGCCGGCTGATAATGGTAAACAATTAATTAATGTTAGTCAATCAGTTTTTTTTTTTTTTTAATGGATGATTTAAAAAAATAATTGTTAAAAGATATTTAAATTTTATGAGTAATTATTAGATATACTCTCTTGCATTTGTCATGGTAGATCCTACTAATTAAATTTATGATGTAATCTACTATAAATGTAAAAGTAGGGAGTAACACGGTATTTACCCTAAAGTAACTAATAATTTTTCAAATTTTACTATATAACATTTATAAATTAATATGAAAATAATTGTAATCGATGGATTTAAAAATCATATCATATCATCATATTATTATATAATAAACGTTGGAATTAAAAGTCACGGTTGCGCTAAGTGGTTACTCTTACTAATTAGTAAATTAATTTTATATTATTTGTTAGGATATATTTTCTCAAATTAAGGAATAATATTTAAATTTTATTCAAACTAAAAGTCTATTATCAAAAATTTTTGAACTTAAATTCCACACAACTCACGTTTTGGTTTTTATTTTTTCCTCCAATTGCATCTTCTTAAATTAATATTTTATTAAGATATTATACTACAAGGCTCTTAACTAAAAATAAGATTTAACAATTGTGGGGCCCGTGGGCCTGGTAGCCTCGGCCCACTTTACGTCTGGCCCATGGCCCATTGCGAGGACGAAGGTTCGTCCGAGGAGGAGGCGTGGGAGCGTACACTTTAGAAACCCCGCCGAGAATAACCCTGTCCTCGGCGGACCGAGATTAGTTTCAGATGGGGAAGCGGACCCAGGACAGGCTGTCACCTCCGCATTAAATGCGTTCACCTAACCCTCTAGTTGCACTAATGAAGATGTGACTCTTAGACAGGACGACCTTGATTATTGTGAATCACTTGAGTACTGATAGTGTTGCTGATGGGACGGACATTCAGGGGGGAAACGCATAGATGATCAACAGATGGAGGGGAGAGATGGAAAGAAAGGAATATATAAGAAGGACCGATAAAGCGCCAAAGGAGGGGGAGAAAAGGGGGGAGCTCCTCGGCACAAGGCCGATGAGCAATTTTGAGAAGAAACTTAGGAGCAATTTTGAGAAGAAACTTAGGAGCATTGGCCTTCAAAGGCGATGAGTTCATGATTGGGCTCCGTTGGCTTGCAAGGGCCAATTTCTTCAAACTCACTCTCTAAAAATGTATTGTTTTGGGCCTTACAAATTGAGTCCCTACAATTGGTGCCGTCTGTGGGGAGAAATTTGGGAACTAGCAGGCGTAACGGACGATTGTCCCTAGGTAGTTAATCGAAGGAAAGTGTGCAAAAAAAAAAAAAAACATTACAGAAAAGTAGATAATTCAAAGGAGAAGACAAACATCGATATTTTATTAGATGAAGAAGAGTTACAATATACAAACAAAGGCTCAGACAGGCTTGTTTTAAAACCAACTCTACAAACAAAGGCCCAGACGGGCCTGTTTTAAAGCTAACTAAAGGGAAAGGGGCTGAGGCAGGCCTGTTTTAAGGCTACCAACAACGCCCAAGCCGGTGCGGTGGCGCTGGCACGAAAAGAGGAAATGCAAGGGCGCCGGGCGGCCCTTCCTTGTGTTGTTCCATTTGATTCTCTTCCAGCCCCACGGTGGTTGGCCGTTGGAGACGGCAACACTCTGGCACCAGACGTGACGTATTCTTGCACGCTTCCACTAGCGTGTGGGCGCCCCGGGGAAGGGCGTTATGTACTTCAAGGCCCCCCTTCTTGGCCGCTATGCATGGCACCGTGAGGGTGACGCATAAATTTGGCCGCGCCGGAGGTCTAACGCGGGCTGGGGCTACAACGGCTCTCGGTTGTGGAAGGAGGAATTTGGGCCTGAGCACCCTCACTCCCGTCCAAGACTGCTCCATTTCTCCAAACTCTTATCACAATTTTGGCAGGATTTTCAGGGGCTCTGAAGGTTGAGAGGACATGTTTCTTGATGTATTAGAAGGTTCGTGGAGTGTAGAAAGACATTTCCCCCAGGTAGCCTTAAATAGGGGGTGAAAAGTAATAGGAATTGATGTATGCAGAATTCGAAAAGAAGGTTATCGGCAACATTAATCCTGACCAAATTCCAAGGCGCCTATCAACAGTGTGATCTGCATCAGCCCAGGGGAATGTTAATGAGAGCGCGCCTCATGTGTTGAAACGTCAAGCGCGGAATGCGAGCAGTCAGGAAGCGCCTCGTAACCGATGAAGGCAGAAAGTCGAACAGAAGGTGGCGTTACTGCCACATGTAATGTCAGAATCCCAAATCAACCTCGTCCGGAACACTGCGGGTCAATGGTCCAGTCCACATAATGCCCCATTTCCGACGAGGCAGGGCTGAGGTCATCATTGCGCCGAACATGGCTAAGGATAATCTTCTTCACCCAATACCTGGGTACTAGACAGAACCAAGGTATTGCATGTTCCTCAAACTCAAACCTATGGGGAAACTAGCTACTTACAGAAGAACAGAAGTGTTAGACAGAACCAAGGTATTGCATGGTCCTCGGACTCAAACCTCTGGGGAAACTAACCACGTAAATATACCTGGGTACTAGACAGAATCAAGGTATTGCATGGTCCTTGGACTCAAACCTATGGGGAAACTAGCTACTTACAGAAGAACAGAAGTGTTAGACAGAACCAAGGTATTGCATGGTCCTCGGACTCAAACCTATGGGGTTGCATGGTCCTCGGACTCAAACCTATGGGGAAACTAGCTACTTACAGAAGAACAGAAGTGTTAGACAGAACCAAGGTATTGCATGGTCCTCGGACTCAAACCTCTGGGGAAACTAACCACGTAAATATACCTGGGTAGTAGACAGAACCAAGGTATTGCATGGTCCTCGGACTCAAACCTATGGGGAAACTAGCTACTTACAGAAGAACATAAGTGTTAGACAGAACCAAGGTATTGCATGGTCCTCGGACTCAAACCTCTGGGGAAACTAACCATGTAAATATACCTGGGTACGAGACAGAACCAAGGTATTAATTGCATGGTCCTCGGACTCAAACCTATGGGGAAACTAGCTACTTACAGAAGAACAGAAGTGTTAGATAGAACCAAGGTATTGCATGGTCCTCGGACTCAAACCTCTGGGGAAACTAACCACGTAAATATACCTGGATACTAGACAGAGCCAAGGTATTGCATGGTCCTCGGACTCAAACTTATTGGGAAACTAGCTACTTACAGAAGAACAGAAGTGTCAGACAAAACCAAGGTATTGCATGGTCCTCGGACTCAAACTTATGGAAAATTAGATATTTGCTAAAGAATAAAGGCATTAGATGGGACCGCGTTGTGGTATGGTCCTCGAATACAGGCTCGAAAGACAATTGATTATCTCATGAGACAAAGTCCAGAACAGAATGAAAGTATTCAGCAAAACATTAAAGTGTAACAAGTAAAAGAAAGCATCAACTAGCGAGATAAAAGCAAAATCATTGAATATATCTTTCAAATATAAGACATGCAGTTTCGTTACAATGTCACCAAGGCGAAAAGCAAAGTAAAATGAAAAAGAAAACAAATAAGAATGCTCCATGATGTCACAACTGGGTAGTCCAGCGAAACGATTTACTCCCCCAACTCACTGGGGAGTTTGTCTTGAGGATCCTATTGAAAGATTTGGATTAACTACAAGGGACCCTAACTCGGAACAGTTCCTCTAAGGGATTCCCCCCAACGCTCTACGGGGCTCAGCCTCCTCAGGAGGTCTGCCAGCTGAAGGCGTGTCCTCGGCAGTGTTGGTCAGACTCTCATCGGCCGAGGGTAATACAGAACCTTCCCCGGAGGGTAATACCCTCTCTGCCCTCCTAAGGTCTGACGAAGCATCAACCCCCGCTTGGTTAAGAGCTTCGTTCCAGGTCTGGGAACAAAAACGCCTGCATACTTCAGGGACTTGGGTCTTGAAGGTAGCTTCAGTCTTGGTCACCCCCTCAACAAATGCCTTTTCCTCTGCCTGTTCTAAGGAACGCTCCGCATCTATTCTTGCGAACTCAGCCAGATCTTTGGCCCTCACTGCCTCGTCCCTGGCGTATTCGACGACACCCTTTGTCCATACTGCCTCGGCTAATTTTTTCTTCAAGTCGGAAATATCCTCCTGGGCAGACCGCAACTGGCCTTCGACGTCATGCAAGCGCTTGGTCTGATCCTCGGCCTGCTTCATGGCCGCGACTAGGTCAGAGGCCGCAATGTCCCTAGCCTTTGTCATCTCCTCGAGACTCTCAGTAGCCTTCTTCAGATCTTTCTCGGATCTCTTAAGGGTATTCGCAACCTGCAGGAACTTATCACGCTCCTTTGCCAGAGCGCTACCTTGGTCGTCAACCTCCTCGTCCAGCCTAAAAACAGCCTGGATAGCCTGCCAACCGAGGTAAATACGCTGTAAAGGGGAGAGGAGGTGCCGGGTAATAAAATTCAAACGGAATAAACTAGTATCAGACGTCTTACCATGCCCAGGTATCTCTTGAGGTTTTCAGCAACCTCTGGCCCCTTCATGCTCCCAAGCTCAGCCATGTCAACAGGAAGAAGAAGAGACCTTTCCAGGGCGTCGGCTACCCGAACCCCTTCGCCTCCTCAGAAGTCCCGTATAGTGGCGTCATCCCTCAGAGGTTCTCCATGAAGCATGGCGGCGGGCAGCCAAGCTTGGGGCACGGATGGTTGAATAATTTCTTTTCCTTTTCGCTTGCCACCCAGCCTCAGTTGTTGAGAAGGTCGTCGGGTTTCATCCTCCTCTGGAGAGGGATGGGATTTGCCCCCATCCACCAGGTCTTTGCCCTTGGAAGATTTCTTCCTTTTTGGTTCGGGGGACTCAGGCCGAGACTCTGAGATTGGAGGGGTGCGTAAAGACCTGGTCCGTGCAGGAGAAGGCTGGGAGCTAGGTGCTGGGGGCTCAGGTTGTGACTCTATCGGCACTCCCTCCCCAGACTTACCTTCAAGCAGGTCAAGAAGGCTAGTCGGGGGCCGTCTCCTAGGACCCATCTCAGTCGGATACCAACCCTCGGGCTAATCCGCTCGATCAAATACACTGAATTCGTCCTCACACGAGCTTGGTTCGATCACTTCCTTTCTTTCCTCCAAGCTTCTTTCTTCGGCCTCCGTTGCTTTATGGGACAATGAAGAGCCTACCAACGGAATGCCTTCCGAGATAGAAGATCCTTCGGAATGTGCAAAACCGTCTTTTACTACAGCGATTCACTTAAGCTGAAGATCTTTTGGGCGGCTCTAATCTGGTTATCGGCCTTGTTCAAAAGAAGTTCCTCACTAATGGCGGTTTCCAAGTCCTCCTTGTTGACCCGAAAAAAATGACACACGAAGGCGTGCGGATCTACAGAAAAATAACCAAACCTCCTATGGTCAATCAATCAAGGAGAATCCTGTGTTACAGAAAGTAGAAGACTCGCAGAAATGGTGAGATTCTCTTTTGGCATGCTTTCTGCGATTGGAAAGGGGTGCTCACTAAGACGGAAATTGGACTAACTTCAGAATATGTGTATCGAATTTCGTAAGCGTGCAGATGAAGAAACCAAGCGGTTCAAACGAGTATTTATATCTTCAATTAAGATTATCCAAATGTAGCTTCCCGCCCATAAAAGCAGGAGGTCCCTGCCGGAGGATTACCGTCACACCATCGAAAGAGGGAAACCTGGAGCCGCCAAAATTTAATGCAAACGCGCTCTGAATCTCAAAGCGCCAAAAATTTACCTGTGGCAGATAAAAAGGCCCCAACGCTAACGTGGACCGAGGTTTAGCGAATCTTATGGGGGCCCGGGAATATCAAAATCCTCCTCCCCATCTGAGAACACGGACAGCAGGATTTTGAGGGGCTATTATGGGGCCCGTGGGCCTGGTAACCTCGGCCCACTTTATGTCTGGCCCATGGCCCATTTCGAGGACGAAGGTTCGTCCGAGGAGGAGGCGTGGGAGCGTACACTTTAGAAACCCCGCCGAGAATAACCCTGTCATCGGCGGACCGAGATTAGTTTCAGATGGGGAAGCGGACCCAGGACAGGCTGTCACCTCCGCATTAAATGCGTTCACCTAACCCTCTGGTCGCACTAATGAAGATGTGACTCTTAGACAAGACGACCTTGATTATTGTGAATCACTTGAGTACTGATAGTGTTGCTGATGGGACGGACATTCAAGGGGGAAACGCATGGATGATCAACAGATGGAGGGGAGAGATGGAAAGATAGGAATATATAAGAAGGACCGATAAAGCGCCAAAGGAGGGGGAGAAAAGGGGGGAGCTCCTCGGCACAAGGCCGATGAGCAATTTTGAGAAGAAACTTAGGAGCAATTTTGAGAAGAAACTTAGGAGCATTGGCCTTCAAAGGCGATGAGTTCATGATTGGGCTCCGTTGGCTTACAAGAGCCAATTTCTTCAAACCCACTCTCTATAAATGTATTGTTTGGGGCCTTACAAATTGAGTCCCTACAACAATAATTTAATTTAGATAAAACGTTGTCATCTAAATTTTAGAATTAAATTTTATTTCAATTAAAAGTCTGTTATTAAAATTTAAATTCTACTTCAACCAAGAAAAAAATTGGCATTGAGAAACTATTTTGTTTATCATTTTTTGTGCTGGCTAGGACATAGAAATAGGAATTATCAAAAGCATACCACATCTCATGTTAAGCTATTAACACAAAGCACAAAAATAAAACACTAATAAAGTCTAAACTCTAGAAAATTAAAACTTGAAATTAAATTTTCATTAAAATTGTTTACTTATTTTATAATTTATTATTACTATTTATTTAATAATTTAGTTTTAATTATTTTTAAAAAAAATTAGCTTACATGTGAAAGCCAAAATTACTTTTTGTAATCGTCGATGTGATGAAATTTGTACATTGTACGCCCATAAAAAATTTCTTGTATTACTCTATTTTTTAAAAAAATTTAAAGTTCACTTGGGTCAAAATTTTAATAAAATGAAAAGAAATAATAAATTGCTTAGATAACATCAAGAAGATTAACTGATATGATATATTCAGCAAAAAAAAAAAAAACTGATATGATATGATAGGAAAATATTATTCTTAACATTACACACAAAGAAACCGGATGACAAACAATGAACAAAGACACGTACCAACCAAGTAAGCATTCACAAACTCACTCTCTCGCCCACAAAGTATTATTTAGGGTAGTTGCTTACTGGTATAAACACAACACAGCTCAAAGTAAATACTGGGGGAAAAAAAAAAAAAAAAAAAAGACACATTGAAAGAGAGATCTAGAATCTAGATGGTGTGTCTTGGATGGATGGATGGATGGATCGATCGTGTTGTTTTCAACCAAAAAGGTGGTGGTGCTTCTTTCCATGAGCCTCTTCGTCTTGTTCCTTTGCCTCTTTCTTCTCATGATGCTCATGGAAGGCATATCCACCAGCTCCAACTGCAGCCACTGCTGCAATCTCCTCTTCTATCTGGTGCTTGTGGGCATGCTCTGGATCTTTCTTTGCCTTATGCTTCTCGTGCTGAAATATATCATTATCAGGAAAAAGAAGAAAAAACTTTAGCCTTATTATTAAAGATCACCATATATAAACTAATATATATATATACACAACAAAGGTAGGGTATTACCAAGGCATAAGCACCAGCTGCGACAGCACCCATCTCGCCAAGGTGCTCGAGATTCTTGTGGTGCTTCTCTTCCTTCCTGTAGTCAACCTCAGACTCGGTGGAGATGGTGGTGGCACCATATCCTACGGTGGTCGACTCACCGTACCCAGTCTCAGCATAACCAGTAGTATTCTCAGTGTAGACAGTTTCAACAGGCTTATCCTCGTCCTTGTTGTGATGGAAAAGGTGGTGGTGGTGATGCTTCTCTTCAGCCATGGAATTGGAGTTTGAAGTTGAGTTAACAAAGCTAGCGTTAAATTAAGGAGAGGATAAGAAAGAGATGTAGTTGATGGTTTTTATAATGAAGTAAATTTGGGTAGAGAGCTCCTGGTATTTATGGGGGACAGTGGCCAAGTGCCACATAGTCATTTGCTGGACATATTTTTTTTTTTTTTTAATTTAGAAACAAATACACTACAAAAATAAGAGTTTTAACATAAAAACATATCACAAACTTCACTTAAAAATTATGGTAATTAACTTTTAAAAGAGAATAGAGTAAGTTATACTATACACAACACACTCATTTAAGTAATGTAAGACAATTATTATTTATTTTTTTAAAGAAATAAACACATATATAAAATTGATTATTTTACTAATTTTTTCTCCTTCGGTGTAAACTGCATAATGACAGTGGTTGATTCGTTTTACCAACAAAAATCATATATTTCATTAAAAATATATATATATATCATATTATATATACTATATAATGGATAATAAAATAAAAAGTTGGACCTAGAAGTAATTAAATTTTAGATAAATAAAACAACTAATTTGTTCATATTATCCTCTGAAAAAAAATTGTTCATATCAATTTTTTTTTACTGCCTTATATTTATATTTTAGATAAATAAAAAAATTATTAATTTTTTTATATCAATTTTTTTCTCTACTTTATCTCTTCTTTGAATCAATTTTTAGATAGAAACAAAAAATTAAATATTTTTATCTACTACTTTTTTAAAAGATAGAAACAATAACTAATTGTTGTTATCTACTACTTTTATCTCTAATATCTTTTCAATTATTTAGATAAACACAAAAACTTAATAATTCATATCAACTCTTTTTTTCTCACTTTTTTTTTTCTCTATCTTATTTGAATTTTGAACTTGCACAATTTTTATTTTACTTTTTATAATTCACGGTTTCTTCTTCCAATTTTATTTTATTTAAAAAAAAAATCGTTTTAATGATATCAACGCCCCTCTTTTTAAAAAAAGAGGGGCGTTGATATCATTAAAGCAATACAGGTGGCGAATTGCCTTCACTTCACCACCTGTATTGCTTTAAAATACACTTAAAAAAAACTATTTATTCTAATCTATTAACTTAATTACTGCACAAGAACTCTAGATGATCTTAATAAATATATTTTTTTAACCCGATAATCTTAACAATAAAGACACTGAAATAGAGATCTAGACGGTGTCTTGTGCATGTGCAATTGTTATTATTTCCTATTCCTCACGTGCATTTGGGATAATACCCCATGCCGCAATGTCGATCTTCCTACTCATTTCTGGATCAAACTAGGGAGCTCGTTTTATAAGGGAAGAGACCCTTTTCAAGATTGAGGCTGAGACTGGGTCTGTTTGGATTAAACTTATTGTTACTGAAACTGAAAACTAAAAACACTGTAACAAAATAATTTTTAAAATTTTAAATTGTAAATAGTACCGGTGGGATCTATTTTTAATATTTTTTAGTACATGAACAGTACATGCACAATACGTGAACAGTGAATATACTGTTCATGAACGGCACCTTTTGTCTCTTAAAGTCAACCTAAGCGGCTTGGAAAAAAAAAAAAAAAAAGGAAGAAGAAGAAGAAGAGAACCAAAACGCCAACGCCAGACGTGAACGTGCAATCCAAACCGCACCTGAGTAACAAAACACTTGGCACTAATCAATGTTATTTAACCCAATTATTGTTTTTGGCACGAAGAATGGTTGTTCTAGACTTCTAGTTAGTTTATACCTTACCAGATATCACCTTTGTGAGATTCTTCCTAAAGTGAACCTTCTTTTCTTTGATTTTATTTATTAGTATTGCATGTGATGTGATTATTGCTTTATTTTTGTGATAAAGTTGGCATCCATCGATGCAGCTGAAACATGTACACATGTATTGCCTAGTAGCTAATTAGCAAGTTCCCATCAATCAAGCACCTCTCCTTGTGGTCATTTAAATATTTTAAGTTTAAGATCCATTTGGGTTTCTGTAAAGATTTTCGTCTTTTAAGAGTTTCGTCTTTTAAGAGTTTTTGTGCTTAAGTCAAAAGGAAGCGTATATGCAATAGAAGTGACCTTGTCAACTTTGAAGAAGTGCCGTCCTATTATAATTTATCTCTCTAGTCTCTACATGTGTCATGTGTGCAACTATGTATCTATACGTGAAGTGATTTTATTTGCCCATACTTTCTTCTAAATTCCATTTTATATGGGGTTATTCAACTTTACTCTACCAGAAAAATTACCTTTATATAAATTTTGAATTGTTCAGAGTCCGTTCGGTACACTCACTCAAATATATGTTTTTAGTTTTTAAATAACATTACACATATTTCCACACACTTTTTCACCCACACGTATTTTCACACATGTTTTCAGTTTTTAAGTACATGTACTAAACAACCCCTTAATGTCCCTAGAAATATATATATATATATATTTTAAAATGTAAGAGATGAGTGGACTGCACTTATCACCTCAAAAGTGTTAATTTAACCTTGAACATGGTTTGGGCACTTATAAACAGATCTAGTCATTTCTCAAAAAATTTAGACGTCCCTTATAAATTGTGAAGAGCGCAAGGGAAAGGGGAGGGAGACAAGGAGAGGCAGAAAATGGGCACAGATTTTTCAGCACAAAACATTTTTGGGAAATTTAGGAGTTCTTTTAAAACAAATGGTTAGGATACTCCCTCACCATCAATCCATTAATACAACCCTAAATTGGTTAAACTTATATTTTAATAACCCTTTTATTTTCTTGAGAAATCAACACAAAAACACACAAAAGCAATTCTTCCAATTAATCTGAATGACATTCTGAAAAAAATAAAAAATAAAATAAAAAATCTGTCAATAATACTGCTCTACTTAAAATTTTCAATATTTTAAACCACAAATAACAACATCCAAGAAAAGTCGTGATTTACAATTCAAAACTCAGGTGGAATTTTCCATTTTATTACTTTTCTTGTAGAAAAAGAAGCCATCAAAGCAAAGGGAAAAAAATATATACAAGAATAATTCAAAGAAACTTTTTTTTTTCCTTGGATATTGAAACATCACTTGTTAGTTTCTTTCTTTGAGGGGGAAAAATATTAATTCTTTCATTAAGGGGGAAAAACTAATATGAAAAATGATCACTTGAGCTCTTTCTTCTCAATCTCCGTGGAAGTCAACCCCATAGGCCACAACCTAACCCTTGATCCAAAAACTCTATCTTGAGCAGCGTAATTAGGGTGTTGATGATTTTTAAATGAATTTGCAAGATTGATTATTTTAGTGTAAAATTGGTAGGGGTGTTTTTTATGTTAGTACTTAGTAGTTGTTGATGATCATTTTGGGAATCCAAATAGAATGGAGAAGCCTAGCAACGCGAACAGAAAAGAATTGGTAAATGGATAGAAAAATCATTAAGCCCAAGCGGCAAGAATAATGGATCATAGGTCCATGAAATAAACAAATGGGCATTGAGGAAGCAAACAGGCTTAAAGGAGTCCAGAAAGAGAGAAATAGCAAACTCATGGGCAGTATATGATGTAGAAAAGTGAGAATGAGCTATAGCAGACCCAAAGTAATGTAAGCAAAAAAAGTAAGGGGTTGATGGTAAGCCCATCAGCCCCAAGGATGAGGGGTAAGGTAATTAATTGGGTCAGGGAAGCTCGAAAATGTTAGTAAAAACCTATGAGAATGCAGAGTTAGGAAAAGGGCCAAGGAAGCCCGAGGAAAGCAAATGGGCGCCCAAGAGAAAACAAATGGGACACAGGAGCCCGCAAGTAATAAAAGAACCAATGACCGTACTGAGCCATTGGGAGAAGAATAAACGGCAGGCCCAAAAGGGCTCAGCAGGATTGGGTCAAACAATGTTGTAGCAAGAATGGCAAAGTGGTATAGCAAGAAATGATAGCAGAAAAGGAGTAGGCTGAAGAAGGCAAAGCCCACCCATCAAGTAAAGCCCAGCCCCCAAGTGGAGCAAGCCATAAGAGAAAGGGAAATTAGAAAACAGCTCACATAAGAAGTCAAAGATGGACAGCAGACTGTGCAGGCAAACCACGGCGATCGCATAAGTAGTAGGCAGATTTTGGACATACATAGAAGAAAGGCACATGCAAGGCCCAGACATCACCAACCTGTACCCAGCCAATATAAGACACGGTGAAGTCATGGGTTAGAGGTAAGAGGGCATGGTTTGGCAGTGGAGAGAGGGGAAAAACCGATTCTAAGGTTCCTACTCAGGTTCTTTTAGGGAAAATGTTCTACTGAGATGACATACCACCCAAAAGAAGTAAGGCTGAGTTGGAACCACTAGGTGCATGTCATGATGGATAGGGAGAGAGAGCACCCATACTGTAGCAGGTAAAGGTGCCACGACAGACAAATAAACAAAATAGTCTTCCTTGTCTGGTGATGGAGAGTGGCACAGCCAACACAGATGAACCAGTGGTCGTCAGCAAGTACACCCAGACTAAACAAAGGTGGTTAAAGGCTAAAATAGTAAAACTCGATCACCACAAGCACTATAAAAAGAGGCCTTTGCCGTGCAAAGGAAACACAACCACGGTAACAAGAATCTTTAAGAAAAAAACCACGGAGTAGAAAACAAGTATTGAGAAAAATAGAAGAAATGGAAAGATAAAAACGAAATAATAGAAGATAAGGAAAGTAAAAAGCAGAGAGTTAGAATGGCAGGCATACACCAATAGGTTGATTCCCTCTCTCCCTCTCAAAGTCCTGCTCTCTGCCAAAAGCAAAAAGATTCTTTTGGGCACCAACCATTCAGGTCCGTTTCCCTCAAAGTGATTAATTTCCACGGCAGAATTTTCCTGGAAGATTATTCGCGTTGAGAAGAAACGTTCTTTCCTCTCTGGTCTTGGTCCTATGGATCAAATTAATCTGATTTCTTTCTTTTTGATTAACTCATGTACTAGCCACTTATTCCCCTTACTTTCTTTACAAAAGTGATTGTTGTTAGTGTGATTATCTATCTTAATTAGGGATTAATTATTCACTTTGATTAAGAAGCCGAAGTACTTTCTTTTGTTATTATTATTATTATGTCTGCTTGCCATAACTCATCTAAAGTAGCTCTGCTTGCCATAAGTATGCTCTTAGCAAACAAGACATAATTTGTGCACAAGCCAGATCAAATTGAGTTACAGTTGGACCGGTCTCAACTCCCTTACTCAAAACATTTGGGCCCAATACCGCAGGAGGCAGCCCAGCCCAATATTATAAAAAACGTCCACAACAGTAGTTAGTAGTCTAACTTTAATAGAAATATTTGATTGCTTTTGTTTTTTGAAAGATAGATTTAGGCATGTATTAATGGATTTATGGTGTAGAAAATAACAATATCTTGATTATTTATTTTAAAAGAAGAATTAGGAATTAAGGAATTCAACCGAATAGAGTATTCTAAGAATTTTAGAGGATTTGACTCCATCAAACATAGCATAAGTGATTTAAATTACCATAATTTTTAGAATATTACTTTGTTTATATGGATATGAGATTAGGAAAATTATAGAGTACTACACATCTCCCTCTTGGTCCTATGGTCCAATGGTGACTCTTTTTTTTTTTTTTTTTTGGAGAAACTTTCAACTATGGCGTCTGCTCCTAGTAATAGCTCTTTATCATCAGACTAAGACACCAATTGGTTTTGGTGTAGGTAAGGATTAAAACCCAAATATCTTATTCAACCATCAAAAATTTTACCAGTTAAGTTAATTGGAACTCATAGTCTAATAGTGACTTAAGTAAACAATTAGGCTCAATGACAAAACAAGTAAGCTTTCATTGAAATATAGGAAGGGAAAGTCTCAAACCACCCACCACCTTTATTTCTACCAAGCTTATTTCTATAAAAATTTGGATGGTTACATTACCCGATTCTGATTCAAATAACACTTCCAACACCCTATAAGAGAGAACTATAAAGGATGACTAATTCTAAGAGCATCTCCAACAGATGCTCTATCTCTATTTTTTGGAGAAGAAAGCTCACTGTTCACACTCCAATTGGTTCTAAACACAAAACTTTTCCAAAATTCTTTTGAAGTTAAGAGAACTACTGTAGCAACTCCAAATGAATTTTTTTTCCTTAAAAAATTTAAACAACCGAATAAAAAACAATTATTTCTCTCTCCTTTCATCTCTTTGTTTCAGTCTCTTTGCTTTACTCTCAAAAAACGTCTCACATAATCCAAACACAAAACACAAAACAAAATCCAATTCTTACAATAAAGTTAAATCAGAACAAGCAAATATGAAAAAAAAAAAAAAAAAAAAAAAAAAAAAAAAAAGAACAAGCCGATCTAACCCAGCCTGGTGGTGGGGAGGAGGACAAGTGGCGATGGGGCGGCAGACATGGTAGTGCTGCATGGTGAACGCCGATCTCCACCGGCTTTGTCCTTTCGGCGACCTCGATCTCCACCGGCCTTCTATCTATGCAACAATCTTTCTCCTCTCTCTCTCTCTCTCTCTCTCTCTCTCTCTCTCTCTGATGTGAAGTAAATGTGAGGTTACTGGAATGTTCTTGAGGAGAAAAAGTGTCGAGAGTTCTTTTTACGTTTCTTGTACGTTAGACACACGTCTTGATGTTATTAGACAACGCTTAGTCTAGGCCTTTTCTAAGAAGGAAGTTGGGTCTGGCGCTTCGCGAAATGGGTTCCAAAGTACCATTTTACCACTGCCAGTTTGTGCGCAAGCGTTGAGTCCAAGTCCAAGGAAAGACGCTGTAAAGTGGGCTATTCCTTTGTTTCTACTGCAGAATGAACTTTTCTTCAATTTCTGTCACAGGACTGACTTTTCTGCTGTGCTGTAAAATTTTCTGCTGTGCAATAAAATCTTCTGTTGCACAGTAAAATTTTCTGCTGTGCAATAAAACTTTATGTTGTACAGTAAAACCTTCTGCGGTAAAGCTTTCTACTGCATAGTAAAGCTTTCTACTGTGCAGTAATACATTCTGCTGTGCAGTAAAGTTTTCTGCACTTTTCTGTAACATGGATGACTATTTTTTCATTTTTTACTGCATAAATACTTTTCTACTTCCTGCACATAAACAAATCTAAAACCCAAAAAAAATACCTATCAAACAAATGTTAGTTTAAATGGGTTAGCATATTCTCAAATATATACATACATATAGTCGTAAATACACTTATACGTATTCACATATACATATATAAAATATATTTTTGCAGAACATGAGATACAAGATATATGTATATATATGTATATATATATATACTTATGGCAAGATAATGATTAGTTTGTGTCAAAAGTAAAACACGTAATAACAAATAAATAAGAAAGTTTCAGCAAAAAAGATTTAACTAGTATAATAGATAACACGGTAAATATAATGAAAATGTGCTACAGCAAAACTAGTACAACAAGTAAAGATACCACAGCAGGACAACTGATGCAGCAAACGTGATAAAAACGTGCTATAGTAGAATGAATAAATACAACAGATATTAGTTATAATTAGAAAAATCAAATATATTTGCAATTGAAATCAAGTATTGAATTTTCTCATAGAATAAGTAAACCAAGAAGGAACCCAAACTCCAACTTGAACACCCTTATCATAGGCTTCTGCCATGAAAATTGTGCATTTTGGAGAATAGGCCTAAATAGCTACTAGCTATTACTTTTGAGGACTTCAAAGAGTGGGTTTGCTAAAAGGGAGTGAAAAAATAGTCTATTGATGCATGCTCATATTCTTTCCGTGTTTTCTCTCTTCTTTTTTACCACTTTCTTTCTTTCTTTCTTTCTCTCCATTCTTTTTTACTCTTAGTTTCTTACTACTCTCTTGTCGTAGGTTGTTCCCCCTTTGGTCTTTTCTTTTCTTGTGTCTTTCTCTCTAGGTGACTCTTCTCTTTCTAAGTGCCTCCCTTAGATGCTTCCCCCTCCCCCCCTCTCATCATCCATAGATACCTCCTCCTTTTATAGTGAGCTAATTCAATGAGATTTCTCCCTTTTACCCCTAGGGCTTCACCAACTATTTTTGGTTTGTTGTGAACATCCCTTCAGGACTACCCACCAACCTATTGGTTGCCCCGGCCACTGCTATAGTACATGTTTGCTACACCATTACTCGTTTCACGACAAAATTCCTTTTTGTTTGTTCTTGCTGTATACCTCTACCTCTAGGTTCAAATAGATTAGAATTGGGCTACCTCACTACCTAGCTCTATGGCATGCATCAGATGGTCCTAACCATCTATTACTTCTTTTGGGTAAGATACCATCTGAACAAGGTATATTCCCAAAAGAAGTCATGGCTGGAAACCAAATATAGACCTCCTTTTCCCCCCACCACCAAACCACAACCTCTGAATCCCCTTGACCATGGACCCACCTCCCTTGTATTGGCTAGGTACAGGTTGGTGGTGCTCTAGCCCTTCTATGCTTGCTCCACTATCTTCTGTTTTTTGTCTTCTTTCGTCCCCACGCTTTTCTATCTTAGCAGATTAGTTTTGTTTCATTCTGCTGCGTGTTTTTGTCTTATTTCTTCATGCGTTTCCTGCTACATTTGTCATTTCCTTTGGTTTGGCTTTTCTCTTTCTTTTCATCATGCTTCTTTATAGTAGTTTTCACGTCTATCATTTTATACAAAAGGATTTGGGCCTTTGTGAGCCAGATAATGTTAACTAGATCAAAAGGATCTTGGGCTCAATTTGTCTTAATTTGCCAAAACCATTCTGCTGAAGAACTGTATTCTGCGGCAGATTTGTATTCTGTTGCAGATTTGTAATCTACTGCAAATCTGCGTTTTGTTGTAGATCGCTTTCTCTTGCACTTCTTTTTTTGGACCTTTCTTACTTTTTGGTCTTCTTGGTCGGTCTTTGGGCCTTGCTTTTCATTGGGCTTTCCTTCGTATGAACTTTTGCGTCTTGCAACTTATTGGGCTTTCTTTCTCATGGGCCTTTGGGTACGGATTTGCAAAAATAGGCATCAACAAAAAGAAAATAAAAGAAGGGGGGATAGAGATAAGACACTGAACACTTGTGTGGACGAGAAAAACAAGAAAGAGAAAAAAAGAAATGAAACGTATAGATGAAAATGAAATGAAAGAAAGAAAAATAATATAAAAAATAAAAAATCCTAATTGAAAAATACTACTACAATATTTTCACAATAAATTTTAAATAACAGATTGTTATTAGTTAATATTGGTGAGTAAAAAAATAATTTCAGTAGTGGGTTCAAATTAAAATTAGTAATAAATTTCCACATAAATTTTGTTGTGAAAGTATTGCGTAAAATGTTGTGTACATAACACTTCTCATTGAAAAATATTGTTGTTAAAAAAAGAATAAATGATGATTAAAAAAATAATAAACAATAAATGAAGGAATAATATTTAAATGAGATAGAGAATGGAATTGGAAATCTGTTAGAAAGTGTATTTAAAAAAGTTGATAGTTAAAAAGTATAAATCACTGATTATTTCTTAAACAGTATAAAAATTTGGAGAATCTACTAGAGATGCTCTAATACTTCACATGATACCATAGACCATCCACAAATGTCCTTAACAAATCAATTGAACACAAATTTAAACACTCAAGCCAAACCAACGTCCAAATCGCATTTGCACAAAATCAACAAGACTTTGGTAGCTTTTAATGCTATTAGGATCATCCTAAACTTTAAAACTTAAAACCAGCCGCAAAAACTTTCAAATAGACAAACGTGTCCAAAATAGAACTTATTCCCACGTGGCTACCATCTAAAGGTACAAAACCCTACCATCTCGTACACCACACATCTTCCCAAGGCTTACAGCAAAAGGCCCAAATTTCCAAACTAGATAAAATCCTTCGTCACATCCACACAACACAAACTTCCCTCCTTAAAACAAGGTACAAACCTTAACCCCCCATTGCATAACTAAAAAATTTCATTTGCATATCACTCCCAAAAAAAGCAAAACTCATCCAACGGCCCAAAATGGGTTGCACCGCTTCCAAGCCCAATCAAATCAAGGCAACCGTCGATGTGTACCGACCAGCTCCCACAAGCTTTGCAGTGTTCGACATCAACACCATCCAAGAACCGTGGCTCATGATCGACCATAAGCCACAAGAGCACCAAGAAAAAGATGATAAGCCCTCGCACGTGCCAGTCCCAATTCTCGAAAAGCTTCACACGCTCGAAAAATCCGACTCCCCTCTCTCCTGGGACGAAGTCAGCAAATCCGTATTGTCGGACCTCAAGCCCAAACCCGAGCCCGAGCCCAACACTAAACCCGTTTCCACGACAGGAAAAGCGGAACCGGCTCCACCCAATAAGAACGCGCCACGTAAGAGCGTGTCTTTTCACACGGTGGAAGAGCTCGACGCCAAGGCGAAGAAGAAGCTAATAACTCCTAATAATAAGCCGGCCGAGTTGAGAAAGACCGAGTCGATGCGGGCCGAGTCGATCCGGACTGAGTGGACTCAGACCGAGTCGGTGAGTTTGAGGTCGGTGAAGGAGAATATATTCGTTGTGAGGGATAGGATGGAGAGAGAAAGAGAAGGGAAAGTGGCGAGTTTCAATAAGTGGGACCCACTGAGCGAGTTCCCAGAGAAGTGTCCAAAGAACGGTGGGGCCGACTCGGTGGTTCTCTACACGACGTCGTTGCGAGGAGTTCGTCGCACGTACGATGAGTGTAACCGTGCGAGGACGATTTTCGAAACTCACCGAGTCGTGTTTGACGAGCGAGACGTGTCGTTACACTCCGAGTTTAGGACCGAGTTGAAGGAGTTGCTGGGCGAGTCTGACTCGGTGAGTGTGCCGAGGGTGTTTGTGAAGGGAAGGTACATTGGGGGAGTGGAGGAACTGGTTGAGTTGAACGAGTCGGGTCGACTCGGGAAGATACTGAGTTACGCACGTGTGGAGAGGGGGGTGGGGAGGCAAGCGTGTGAGGGGTGTGGGGGTATGAGGTTTGTGCCGTGTTTAGAGTGTAGTGGAAGTTGTAAGGTTTTGAAGAATGGGGATAAGGAGAGGTGTGAGAAATGTAATGAGAATGGGTTAGTGCAATGTCCAGCTTGTAATTAGGAGAGAGTTGGTGGGGTCGATTGTAATGGTACGTGACGGAGACGTAAAGTTGGATGTCTTAAATTTCATCTACCACATTATTTATATATAGAATTTTCGAAATATCTCATAAGTAAAGAGTAGAATAGTTTAGCAAAAGGTTGAAACACTGTCCTTGTATCCAAAATATTTGTATAAGGTTTGATTTTAGTTTTTGAAAAAAAAAATTATGAAAAATCAAAAGCTTAAGAAATTTGAGAAATTGGGGTTTTAGTGAGTATTGTAGGTTGTAACTATTGTTACTAACGTATAAGGAATGGGTTATGGCTAGAAAAATGTTGATGCTTGCAGTGTAATTTAACGATGACCAGCTCGAATTTATGAATGGGCTTGGCAAAGATATTAGGGTACTCTAGGAAGTTAAAAGTTGAAGTTTCTTCCCTGTTGGCTATGTATTTTCACGCATTTGTTGTTTATTTGACTTTGATGTGTGAGTGTTTAGAACTTCTAATAAAATGTATACTTGTTGATGTCTTTATTTTCTTTGTAAGTTACTCAACTAATATCTTATCTTATTTTCTTCATTGAAAATATCAAGAGGTCTTTATTGAACTAGGAAGTTCTTAGCTACTGGAGGAATTATAATACCTTAAAACTCATCATTTAGAGAAAAAGAAGATGACAACAATTCAAGAAACATATTTACATTATGTGGTGAATCATGCTTGTGCAATGCATGGCTTAATTAAAAATTATAGGTAAATAATTGAAATTATATTAGTAATAAGTAAGCAAGTTGAAATTTTAATAAAGTTTTATCTAAAATAAATTAAAAAAATTTAATGAGTCAATGAACAAAAAAGAAAAGAAAAGAAAAGAAAAGAAAAAGGATGTACTATATGCATGTATCAAATCACTTGGCACACGCACATTACGTGGTGTGTAAATTTTACCATTTTAAAACATAAAATTATGAAATATAACTGAATTTACTAAAATTAATATTAATTTTTTATTTCTTCCACTCTTTTGTATTTGTCAATCTAGTCTATAAGCTGACATACACTAGTGACTGGCTTGCCAGTCAAAGATTTCCTCAAGCCGTGCTCGGTTGGGGGACCGCTTTTGAAAGTGCTGATGGCAACGTCATCAAAGTTGCCGTCCATCTCATTATACATTTCCCAATATCTGTCCAAGTATGCCTTTAGAGTTTCTCCCTCATACATGGATAATGACAATAACGAACTCAGAAGCCGTGGAACCCTGCTGTTCGTAATGAAGTGAGAGCCAAAGGCTTGGGTGAGCTACTTATAGGAATCTACGGAATTCGTTTTCAAGTCGTTGAACCATCTCATTGCTACAGGTCCTAGGCTGGACGAGAAACCTTTGCACATCAAAGCTTCATTCTTGGAATGGACAGTCATTCTTTGATTAAACTGGCTCACATGCTCCACAAGGTTCGTTCGACCATTATAAATGGTGAACGTAGGCTGATGGAACCGCCAAGGTAGCCTAGCCCCTTCTATCTTGTGTGTGAAAGGTGATTTAGAGATCTGATCCAGAGCCTTGCTCATGGCATCATTACCCATGCCCCTGTTGGATGGGCCCTTGTGTTTTCGTCTATGGCGGTGTTCGTCTTCATAAGAGAAGGTCTCGCTTGGGAGAGTTCTTGATCTTTGCCTGTAACTGCTGTCCCTCTCATCATTAGAGGATAGGTTAGAACTGGAAGGAGATTGCCTTCGCTGTGCATGGCGTAGTCTCTTTTTCAAGTCATTTATCTCCTGCTGCATGGCTTGATTATTGTTTGCTCTCTGGGACACGCGACTGCCCACCTGGGAGTGGCTTCTGCTCGTCTGGGCGGTATGCGCACTCCCCTCTCAATTCCTTTCATTCTCTTGATTTTATTCATATTCAGGGCCAGGAAAATTACCCTGCAGTTGGGATCCTACGAGTTCTGTCCGCTGGGGACTAGCTTGACGTGGGTTTTCTTGGTGTGGACTTGATCCTACCATGTCTAACCGTTGCACTCACGAACGCACAAATTCTTTCCCACAGACGGCGTCAATTGTGGGGGCTGGGTTTGAGCACTATGGGTAATGGATAAGTGAACTCAAGCTCAACAAGCCCAATATAATGAATTTGTAGAGAGTAGGTGAAAGAATTGGGCTTGGATAAGTGTAACAACGACCGATTATGGTTTAAAGGAAGAATAAGTACAACGAATATGGATTTAGGCAAATAATCCAATCCTCGGCACTAGTCTGAGGAGCTTCCACTTATTATTTCTTGATTAACAGTGACAATGGTTACAAAGCTAGCTCAAGTTGCTACGAAGTTTTTCTGGTAAAAATTCCAATCCCCCTTTTCTCAAAACTCCTTCCTCCTTATATACTATTTTCCTCCTTCATCTCCACCATATACGTGCATGTCAGATCTGCTGTTGCTAATTTTTGTCACATCAATCTCCTCCCAAAGCTCTTAGGTAGTAGTTGTAAGTCTGAAAAGCCACTGCTCAGGTATCACTTCCATATTTAATGCGGCCAGAGTGTTAGTTGTGGAGCATTTAATGTGGAGGTAACAACTTTTCCTAGAATTGCTCTACCGCCATGCTCCAGTGTGCTCATTTGTTGTATTTATCTTTTTCCCTAGAGTACTATGGAGGACCGTTTTTGTTGGTGAGTTACTTTACCTCCACCTCGGCCTTGGTTAGCTGAGGACAAAATTGCCCTTGGCACGGTTTCCTGAGTTGCCATAATCACCATTTTCCTCTTCATATGCAATTATGGGTCTCGGCATGGGCTTCAGGCCTAGTATAGAAGGTGGATGCATATCACTGGGCTTTACATCCCCACAGTACCAAATTAATATATTTATTTATATTTAAAATAATCATTAAATTAATTATGATATCATCATGGTTCGACTCCGGTTCAACCTCGGTTCGACTTCAAAAATCTTGAATCTCTTCCTTTTACGGTTCAATAAATGGTCCGGGTCTGAAAACCTTACTCTAGAACCCAACTTTTATTTTCATTAAAAAAAATTATTATATAATATATAATATAATTATATATATTCCCTCAATGTTGGTGCATACACTAGAGTTTTACCTAATAATTAATTACAAATTAAGTATCAGTAACGTGAGTTTTTTATTTGAATCGTTCTCATACCGAGAAAAGAGAAAACATAAAAATGGTGTCCTGTTTTTTTAGGATAGTTAAGAATTAAAAAAGAAATTTAGCTTAAATTATTTATTTTGTTGGTAAATAGAAGTCAACCTACGAGGCCAAGACCCTCAACATAATTAAGGTTAAATTATAAATTATAACATTTAAGTTTGACCTATTTTCAATTTAATTTATGAAATGTTTATTTTTATCCATTCCGTCCTTCAACTTTTATTTGTTTCTAATGTAGTTTTTTCAACCAATTCACACCATTAAGTCCACCAAAATGAAGTTGTTTTAGAAAGTAGAAAATATTAAAACTAATAGTGAGATTGAATGGAACTAGAAAAAATAAATAAATTCAAAATATATTAAATTAAAGGACTAAAAAAAATTAAATTTTAAGACTAAATTGTATATAGGTTAAAGTTTTGTTTTTTGTATTTTTTTTTTTTTTTTTGAGACAGTTAAATTTGTAATTTAACCGATAGTTAATGTAAAATTTCGCTATATTCTTTATCATTTAGGACAAAACAAGTAATAGTTTATGATGGTGTCAGCATGCTTAATTGAATTCTCTTAATGGTTTTGATTAATTGCTTATCATTTCTTTACATGCAGATTGTTTAAGTTTGATGTAAAACCCGGGAACATGTTTATACTGTTATACAGGCTATTTGATAAAATGTTTGAGGAGCACACATTAGGGATGTTGCAAAAATGTGTGCTGCCGAGCGATATAGAGATCCACAGCAAGTGGCTTGGGCAGTAGCTGAGCATGCTTATCATACATCCTTGTACAGGAAGGCATGCACACCATTTATGCAAACTTCTTTGACTGTTTTCAATCATGGTGGATAAAAGCAATGAAAATCTTGTAACTACATTAGATCAAACAGTGATTTAAAGGTTTTTTTTATTAAAATAAAAAAGAAGAAAAAGTTATGGATGCTACTGTTGACACTGCCTGCCAATGTCAGCAATGGACAAGGAGTTTCACATTTTACACTAAGGAACCTCGCCTCAGATTGAATTTGCTCTACTACAATCAACACAGCATATGCTTCAATCTTGAACTCAGCATAAGTTAAGGGAAAGAGAAGGAACAAGAGAAGACAAGAAAGATAGCTGATTCATTTAGAACTTTAATATGTGCTGTGTAATTTAGATGGGCTACATTGATCTCAAAAGAGCTATAGCACTCCAGCTCCAATTTAAAACATTACAGCATCTCAAGTTCTAAACAAAATGTTCTACCAGCAGGAAACCAATATTATGCCCCATAAGCAAAGCCAAATCATTTAATTAGTTTGAAGATCACATTTCAAAATGGCTGCAAAATATCTGTCTCCAATAAACATTCTCACATCTCTGACTCCATCTTTTTAATGGCTTTCTCTATGGCAGGAACATTCTTCTTGAAGGTTGACCACTGCTCTTCTGTCAAGCTTATTCCTGAGGATACAAAAGAAGGGATAATTTTGTACAACCTTAAACTATCAAAATCTTGAAAATTTAAACATAAATGGAAGAGCAAAAACAATCTAGCTCTGTGATTTCACATTAACATTCCGCATCACCAAGAGGAAAATAAGAAAAGACGATAGGTGAAGAAACACAAACCGTCATGAAAAACATACCAATGAAGAATAATAAAAGAAGATATGGGAACAACCACAAACAACTGTCAATTTTCAGACCAATAAAGGAAAAACGAAAAGAAATTAAAAATATAAAATGTAGCATATTTTTTAATTATAAGCAAAAAGGACTGTATTCTAGTTAGATTCGGTACTATAGAATGGACACAAGCACGACTTTTTTTTGGATGATGTGAAACCTCATCAGGTCCCTTTGAACCGACCCATGGGGAGTAGACCACAAATACACAATAGAATACTAGAGTTTCTAAAATGAACCAAACTTATACGCGTTTCCATGGAACTTTCAATTATACCATAGGGATGTCACTATCCATCAAACAATATCAAAGAGACACTATCCAAGGGAAGTATTGGTACTGTCACTGGAGAAAGAAAAGTGTTAATTTGATGCCTAGAAATAGAAGAATGGAAGTTTATAATTCTACACACATAACATGAGTCCAGTGAACATCTAAAACAAGTTTGCCATTCTAGGTTCGTAGTAAACTCCAGTCACTGTGTTTGTCACTTTTGAGTTTAATAACTT
Source organism: Quercus ilex subsp. ballota (assembly GCA_032727855.1). Taxonomy (NCBI): domain Eukaryota; kingdom Viridiplantae; phylum Streptophyta; class Magnoliopsida; order Fagales; family Fagaceae; genus Quercus; species Quercus ilex. The sequence continues at coordinate 33,706,924 of CM064909.1, forward strand.
AACTGAGCTTGGTTCACTAATGTTCCTTGTCAATAAGAATTTTTTTTTTTTGATAAGTTCCTTGTCAATAAGAATTTGTTCACTTCAAGAGAACAACATAGGTCAATATAGCTGGCGCTTTTATTCATTCACCTTTCTTAATCTATGATCAATATATAGCAGGAGCCTTAACATAATATACACTCACATATCATCAGAAGCTTGTGGTTGAACCAAAAGAAAATACTTAAAAAGCACTAATACAGATTAATATGAAAAAAAAAATTCTCCATCTTTTCATTGGGACCGCCAACACCTATCAGCTCTTAAATATGGTTCACTGTTCTTTGATAAGTAGCTGTTTCGATTTTTCTTTCACCATTAGACAATAAGAAAAGCAATACCATTCAAAGGGCATCTTCTGTCATTGCTACCTTCATAATAATGGTGACTAAAACTGGTTCTTGAAAATAAATAATAGAAAGCAACTGAAACTGATACACCATGGTAGGGAGGTGCCATAAGTAATTCATGCTCCAAACATACAGTGTATGAATAAGGCATTACACAATCATAGGATATTACCCAATGAACTAAAAAGTGAAACATTCTAAAAGTTTAAGCAAATTAAGTTAAAAAAATCCTGTTTGTCCTAACATCCTCATTGTCCACGATGACCAGCTACTTCTTTTTTAATTCAGCATATCTCAGTTGCATGTGCCAAAACAAACCATAACCTTTTTATTCCTTAAATTTAAACATTTGTTAAATTACTCATTTTGCTTGTGCAGATCATTAACAACAACAACAACAACAACCAAGCCTTACTCCAAAAACTTTGGGGTCGACTATGGATCCCCAACAAACTAATTAGGCTAGGTTACATATATTCTTTAATTTCATCATTCAATACTATCCAAGAGTACTCTGAAATATAAATATGAGAAAAGACAGAACAAAAATGCCATATCATATATGCAGTAACCACCAAATCACTTACGAGGACAATCAGAAGACATTACCAATGAACTAAAAAGTGAAACATCTCTACAAGTTAATGTAAATTTAAGCAAGTTAAAAAAATTTGCTTTGTCCTAACATCCTAAATTGTTCATGATGACCACCAACTTCTTTGTTGATTCAACGTATCTCAATTCCAAGTGCTGAAACAAACTCACAACCTTTTCGTTTCTTGAATATCATCATCATCAAGAATAACACCAACAATAACAACTAAGCGTTACTCCAAAAACTTTGGGGTCGGCTATGGATCCTCAACAAACTAATTAGGCTCGGTTACCTGTATTATTTTTCAACGTTGTACACTATCCAAATTACTCTCTTAATTGACGTGTATATATATATATATGAAAAAAGACAGAACAAAAATACCAAATCATATAAGTAGAAACTACCTTTAGAAGTAGGAAGCTCTTTCCCTTCTTTGCTATAGTATTCCCTTATTGACACCAAAGTTTTCCCTCTGAAATCTTGAATCGTCACCCTTCGCTTACTCGAAAGCTAAATCAAAACCAACCAAATATATTGATTAAAAAAAAAACCCCAAAAAAGAACAACAACCATTTTTTTTTTCTTCTTCTTAAATTTCTCACTCTAATTTCAGACTAAAATATGACAACTAAAAATAATTTCATCCACTTCAAATATATACTCAATTATTTGAATTAAATTTCAACAATAATTCTCTCTAAACTATGTTAGCAATTTCAACATACAAGTTACAATTCAAACCTTTTGTCATCAAAAGCCTAATTCAAGATTAACTCATAAACTGAAAATATAATTAATTTTCTCAGCAACCAAACAGTAATACGAGGAGTGGTATTAAAATCAGACCCTGCAAATGATGAGATCGCCGTCATCATCGTACTCCTTACGACGACCACCTTGTTCTTCTTCTTGTTCCTCTTCCTCTTCCTCTTCTTGTTGTTGTTCGAGGAAGGACTGGACGACCTGTCGTACAAAGGCCTTGTACGGCGGGTCAGAGAGGTCGAGGTCGAGTTCGTCGGAGGCTTGTTTTCGGATCTTGTGCTCAGTCATCTTTTCCATGTCCGATTCTTCTAGAATCTTCCGCACCGTCTTTTCGATTCTCTCCTGGATTTCCGGTTCCATTGGGTTTTCTTTTGGGTTTGGAATTGGAAGTGTCTGAATTGCAAGTAAACGGTGTGTGTGGGAAAAGATAATTTTCTTTCCTGATTGGGGAAACTTAACAAACTACAGTAATAGTAGCAGTAGATATAAAGTACTGATTTTCTGTTAAAAAAAAAAAGAAAAAGAAAAGCAGTAGATTTAAGAGGGTCAAAGGAAAAAGGGTTATTTGTGTGCCCTCAAAGGGTATGATGTGATAGGAAGAGTTGTGTTTGTTTTACCTAACTCTCGTGAGAGGAGGTGGTGTGATAGGAAGACAAAGGGGGTGTTTGGTAAAGTAGTTTGAAAATTGTTATTTATAGTTTTTTGAAATACGTGTGAGTAAAAAAATGTGTTAAAATGCGTGAAATGTTGTTTAAAAACTAAAAAATATTGTTTGAAATGCCAAACCAAACGGGCCCAAAATTTTCATACATTTTTGCCAGAAAAATGCACACTTCACTTTTATAATAAATTTTTATTGGTGAATTGCTAAGGTTAAAAAAACAATTTTCGAAGTGAATTCAAATAAAAAATCTGTAAAAAATTTTCATATAAAATTTATTGTGAAAGTGCAATTAAAATATTGTAGATGTAACGGTTCTTTTTTTACAATTATCTGATGGGTTGATTAGGAGTGATTTGTGGAAAAAAGTAACGAGTACATGTGGAAGAAATGAACACTTTTACCTAAAACCACAAAATCATGCATAATATCATACTAAATTATAAAAAAGTGATGAATAGTAGCAAAAATAAGTTGAATAGTAAAATAAGCTGACATTTTAATTTGGAGCTAAACACATGTTAAGTTTCAAATTTGTTTAATTCTATAATCCACTTTTGCTAAAAGATTGATGTTATGAGCATTCACACTAAAGGTGTGATAAATGCTAAATCTTAAAAATAGCAACAAAACCACCAAAAACTCATCTTTATCAAGGGTGCTAAATCTTAAAAAATTTAATAACTTGCTATAGTAAGATTCTATTACTAACAACCTACTGTAGCAATCAGCTACTATTTATCTATTATTTTATTTCTTTCTCTCTCTCTCTCTATTCTATTACTAACAACCTACTGTAGCAATCAGCTACTATTTATCTATTATTTTATTTCTCTCTCTCTCTCTCTCTCTCTCTCTCTCTCTCTCTCTCTCTCTCTCTCTCTTTGCCTTTCAATTTCCCTTTCTCTCTACCTGACTGCCTCTCAAGTTCGTGGGTCTCTACGGTGGTGGGTGTGGCTAGGCTACGGTGGTTCGTGGATTGTGGGTTGCGGTGGTTGGGCTGCAGTGGGTTTTGTGATTTGATATCGGTCAATTTTAATTTCGGTAGGTTCTGATTGATTTCGATGGGGTTTTTTTTTTTTTTTTTTAGGTGGCTAGGTTCATGGGTTGATCGGAGTGGCTTTGGGTGCTAGTTGTGGGTGGGTATGGTTTGTGGTGGTGGTGGCTATTGGTGGGTTGATTTTGGGTTGGAGTTCACGGTGGTAGTAGGTGGGTAGGTGAGTGAGTTTTGGTTTATGGTGGTTGATGGTGGGTGGGTATGGTTTGTGGTGGTGGTGGCTAGGGGAGTGTTGATTTTGCAATGGGATTTACAGTGGTCGCAAGTGAGGTGGGTGAGTGAATGGGTTTTGGTTTATGGTGGTTAATGGTGGATGGGTATGGTTTGTGGTGGTGGTGACTAGTGGTTGGTTGATTTTGGGTTGGGGTTTACAGTGGTGGCTGGTGGGTGGGTGATGGTGGCTAGTAGTAACTGTGGGTTTGCTAGGTTGAGAAGAAAGAAGTGTGCTTTGTTGATGATCTTGGTTCAGAGAAGAGGGACAGAGAAGAGGGAGAGATGGGTTTGTGTTTTGGTTTTGGGTTTGTTTTTGTTTGTGATTTTGGTGGTGGAGGTGGAGGTTGTAGGTGGTGGAGATGGTGGTTGTGGCTGTGGCTATGGGCAGTGGTGGTTGGTGGGTGTAGGTGTGGGCATGCCAGTGGGTTTTTTGGGTTTCTAGGTATTTCAAGAGATGAGATTGAAAATAAAAAATAATTATAAAATAATATTTTAATGAAGTGGTAAAAAATATAAAACATTTGATGTTTGATGTATTGTAGAGTGAGTTGTTAAAATAAAGTAAATTTTTGAGATGCTAAATGTTAAATTTTTTGAGATTCTTGATGTGAATGCTCTAAGTATTCAAAATGACATCATTTTAGCATTTTTTTTTAATTAAATTTTTTAAATTAAAAAATTCAACTTATTAATAAAAAAAATATTTCTCCAAAAAAAAAAAAATCAATCGTTGAATATACCTGATTTATGCCAAACAAATAATCCTTAACACAAAGCAAAATCCAAATAAAAAACAAAAAACACAACAAAAAAAAAAAAATCGAAATCTTTTCTGAAGCTCAGACAACCAAAATTTTGAAAGAGGGAGTGAAGCACGAAGTTAAAAGTATGTCTCTTAGCAAAACAAAGCAAAGATAGGCAATGGTCATTAATTTGCAATCAACCTACTTCACCTCCAATGAAGCCCATCGTGGTCCGATTGTTCTTGTGATTGACTTAGAAGTCTTAATTCCTACATCAAGGTAAGTCTTTTAATCGATTTAATTTTTGTAATCTTCAGGCATTACATGTAGATTCAAAATCTAGGGTTTAGGTCATTTTGGGGTTTTTGTAAATTGGGATTATAGAACACTAATTCGTGGTTTCTTTCATCAATTTATAGTCTTTTGCCTATGAATTTGAAATAATTTGAGCTTAATTTCTATAATTTGGATATTAGGGTTCTAAGTGTGCCTAAATTGGTTTTTTTTTTTTTTTTAAAGGTAAAACTTTTTCCATTGAACATTGATTTAAGTTTAGTTCTATATCACTTCCACTTATTCATGTTAAATATGGTTTGAATTAGTCAACTTAACTTGGTGGAAATTTGACAAAATTACCTTATATGGTACACTGAATTTTTGGGATGTTTGTGACATTTTTTTTTTTTTTTTGGGTGCTGAAGTCTATGTGACGTTGTTTGTTGCATTGTGTTTTCATGACCTTCATGTAGACTAGAGGTCTGTTTGGATACCGCTTATTGTTGAAAACTAAAAACACTATAGCAAAATAATTTTTAAATGTGTAAATAGTATCGTGAGACTCAGTTTTAAAGAAAATTTTGCATTAATTAATGATTTGCAGGTCCTGTGAACAGTGCACAGAATCCACAAAAAAAGGTCAGACGCACAATCAAAATGCCAGACGCACTATCCTAACGAAGGCTAGGTCATGCATCACTATGCTTGTGAGTAGGATGGATTTCATTTAGTGTATGTTTGGATGGAGATTAAAAATTAAAATTATTTTAGTATTCAGTTTATTTTTACTACTATTCATAGATCTCATTACATTTTTTGGCACTATTTTAACAAATTTTTACCTTTATCTAAAATACTTTCAGCAATAATTTTTCAGTTTCAGCAAAATAAGTAGTATCTAAACACACCCTTAGTGTGTGAATATATTCCAGTTTTGTTCTCCTAAATCGTGTTGTGATTAATTCACTGTTTTAGATCATCATGCCTACTAAGAAATTTACTAGAGGTTCTTGCTCTCTCTTCATCCTTTTGAACTTCATTCTCCCTTGCATATTGAGTCCCCTAAGCGTTTTCCCTCTGCTGATGAGTGTGAGAAAGCTTTTCTTGAAATTTACTCTTATTCGTAAATTTTTGCTGAGAGAAATGTTCTGATTGATCAGTTGGGTGACACCATTGTCCCCAGTCTCTTTCATGAGAGAGGTTCGTTGTCTCAATTTTCTGGGTTCCCTACTCTTGAGATATTGTTCTGGAATGTTGCTCTTAAGATGACCAATGTGAACAAAGAAATCTTTCTTTCGAACTTACCATTCATTATAAGGACTTTTTGATCAATCCTAATACAGCGCTTGAGGCACTTCATATTCCAAGGGTTTTAACGTTGGCTATCCTTATCCCAGTGAGTCCATATTTGATATGAATGAACTCAACTCTTGACCTTGTGGTCATACCACTTGGTGGATCTATTTTCCTACCACCTCTACTTCCTTGTTCACTGATGAGGTTTGTTTGGTGAAATTTGTGTCACAACATTATGCCTCACTCTCACATAAACACCGCACCATTCCTAGACTCTTATGATGGATGCTTCCATTGATCAATTTGCTCCCTTGTTTGTCAGTGTATATTAGATGTTGATGCAACAACTACTCTTAATGTGGATCATGTGTTTTCGGCGTACTTGTATGCCACTCTCCACCATTTTGGTGTTCCTTCTATTTCTTGTAAACTTGTGTCTATTCTTGGCTCTATTGGACTTTCTACTTACCAGAAGAGCAAGACTACATTTCATGCATTAACTGTTGCCAAACATTTCCGCACTGATGATCCAAATTTGGAGGAGGAGGATGAGATGTTAGCAGCCGGGAAAGCTATATATGCTGCTGTTGATAATGTATTCCCTGCCTCAACTTCTAATATTGTTCTCTCTACTGCTGCTTCTAGTTCTCATGCTTCTGCCTCTGCCTCTGTCAGAGATCTTCTTTAGTAGATCATTGAGACCTAAGCCCAGCAAGTTTGCCGAGACTAGTACATGCTTGGATTGCTTGACGCGCTGGGTTGAGTATCTTGCAGGCGACATGGCCTCTATTCACGCTTTTCTTGCAGTACCAATTTATCCATTTGTTCATCCATCTTCTAATCGTGATGCTTCAGAGTTATATTACAATCCATGATCCCTTTGTCTCTTATGACAAAAAGGGGGAGAGTTTTTATTGAGGGAGAGACATAGATTTTGTCATATCTACCATGTAGTAGAATTTTTATATTTCTATTTACATTTTGGTTTTTTAACTAGTTATTTTGATATCACATATGTTTATATGATTATTGTTGATGCCCATTTTTGCAAATTCATACCCAAAGGCCCATGAGGAAGAAAGCCTAATAAGTTGCAAGACGCAAAGCCCATACGAAGGAAAGTCCGATGAAAAGCAAGGCCTAAAGACCCACCAAGAAGACCAAAGAGCAAGAAAAGTCCAAAGAAAGAAGTGCAAGTGAAAGCAATCTACGGCAAAACGCAAATCTACAACAAAATACAGATCTGCCGCAGAATACAGTTCTTCAGCAAAATGGCTTTGGCAGATTAAGACAAATTGGGCCCAAGACCCTTTTAATCCAGTCAACATTATTTGACCCACAAAGGCCCAAATCCTTTCGTATAAAAAAGATAGGCGTGAAAATTAATATGAAGAAGCACAATGAAAAGAAACAAGGAACAGTAGGAAGTGTCAGCAACAGGAATCACGTGAAGGAAAGAAAAGCCAAACCAAAGGAAACAACAAATGTAGCAGGAAACGCATGAAGAAATAAGACAAAAACACGCAGCAGAATGAAACAGAACTAATCTGCTACGGCGAAGACGGCATGGGAATGAAAGAAAACAAAAATAGAAAATAGTGGAGCACCCACAGAAGGGCCGGAGCACCACCAACCTGTACCTAGCCAATACAAGGGAGGTGGGCCCACGGTCAAAAAGATTCAGAGGGTGTGGTTTGGTGGTGGGGGGAAAAGGGGCTCTATATTTAGTTTTCTGCCATGATTTCTTTTGGGAATATACCTTGCTGGGATGGATGGTTGGGACCATCTGATACATGCCATAGAACTAGGTAGTAAGGTAGCCCAATCCTAATCCATTTGAACCTAGAGGTAGAGGTATACAGCAAGAACAAACAAAAGGGAATTTTGTCATGCAGCAAACATGTACTGAGCAATGGCAGTGGTCGGGGCAACCAATGGGTTGGTGGGTAGTCCTGAAGGGATGCCCACAACAAACCAAAAATAGTTGGTGAAACCCTAGGGGTAAAAGGGAGAAATCTCATTGAATCAGTTCACTATAAAATGAGGAGGTAGCCATGGATAAAGGGAGAGACCCGATTGGGGGGGAGGGGGGGGGGGGGGAAGCACCTAAAGGGGGAAACCCATGGTAAGAGAGAAGTAAGGACCAAGAGAGAGAGACCCAGGAAAAAGAAAGACTAAAAGGGGGAACAACCCACGACAAGAGAGTAGTAAGAAACTAAGAGTAAAAAGAACAGAGAGAAAGAAAGAAAGGAAGTGGTAAAAAGAAGTGAGAAAACACAGCAGGAATAAGGGCATGCATCAATAGACCATCTTTTCCTTCTGTCTTAGCAAACCCACTCTTTGAAGTCTCCAAAAGTAATAGCTAATAGCCATTTAGGTCTATTCTCCAAAATGCACGACTTTGATGGCAGAAGCCAATGACAAGGTTGTTCAAGTTGGGGTTTGGGTTTCTTCTTGGTTTACTTATTTTGTAGGAAGATTCAATACTTGATTTTGATTGCAAATATATTTGATTTCTCACATTGTAACTTATATTTGCTATAGTTAGTCATTCTGCTGTAATACGTTTTTATCACGTTTGCTGCATCAGTTGTCCTGCTATGGTATCTTTACTTGCTATACTAGTTATTCTGCCGTAGCGCCTTTCATTATATTTACCGTGTTAGCTATTATACTAGCTAAACCTTTTCTGCTGAACCTTTATTATTTCTTTGTTATTACGTGTTTTACTTTTAACACGAACTAATTATTATCTTGCCATAAGTATATATATATATATATATATACACATATATCTTGTTTCTCATGTCCTGCAAATATATTTTATAAATGTATATGTGAATACGTATAAGTATATTTACGAATATGTGTATGTATATATTTGAGAATATGCTAACCCATTTAAACTAACATTTGTTTGATGGGTATTTTCTTTGGGTTTTAGATTTTTTTATGTGCAAGAAGTAGAAAATTATTGTTGCGGTAAGAAAAATGAAGAGTAGTCATTCACATTGCAGAAAGTTTTACTTACTACACAGCAGACAATTTTACTACGCGGCAGACAGCTTTACAGCATAGCAGAAGGCTTTACTGCATAAAAGAAAGCTTTACTGCACAACAAACGATTTTACTGCACAGCAGAAAATTTTGTTGCATAGCAAAAAAGTCAGACCTATGGCAGAAACTGGAGAAAAGTTTCTTCTACGGTAGAAACGTTAATCCTGCGGCAGAAACTGTCAGCAATAGAAATAGAAAAGTCAATCATGCGGCAGAAACTGGAGAAAAGTTCCTTATGTGGTAGAAACAGAGGATAAGCCCACTTTGCAGCATCTTCCCTTAGACTTGGACTCAACATTTGCGCACAAACTAGCAGCGGCAAAATGGTACTTTGGAGCCCATTCTGCTGAGCGCCAGGCCCAACTTCCTTCTTAGAAAAAAGCCTAGACTAAGCATTGTCCAATAACATCAAGACGCGTGTCTAAGGTACAAGAAACGTTAAAAGAACCCTCGACAATTATATCTACTGATCAGAATCAATTTCCATTTGTTCTTTTGGCTTCTCAGGGAAATTGAGAACACCTCTCTCTATTTTATCTTGAACAACGCCATGAAACAAACCTCACTTAAAAATTCTCTATGGATCCATAAGTTATGGTCAAAACAATGAGCAAATGTCATTTTTCAGTATCGATTTTAAAGCGATTTGAGCACTTTTAAGTTGTGATTAGTTCCAAACTATTATCAAGTCTTTAAATACCCTTGGTTGACATATGTCAAGCTCATCATTGAGGTCGGGGACCAAAATTTATTAACAGGTACAAAATGCGGTGTCTACACTTGCTATTTGAAGTTTCAAGTTTCAACTCTTAATTCTCAACTATGCTTTAAACCCCCAAAAAAAAAAAAAAATTCCTTTCATCACCATATCACCAAAGAAATCAATTCAAATTTCTCTACTTCATGTGTGCAAAACACCATTTTAGACCGGCAAAGTTTGGAAAAAAACCGTCAAACTCTATCCGTATCTTTTTATTGAAAGTGAATTTTAACAAATCTATCATTAGATTGCATTTTTTTATTATATCCTTCATGCTTACAAAATTTTAAAAATATTTAAAATCAATAATCATATTATCAATCAAATGTTAAATTTTCAAGTTTTTATAATCTTAAATTTTGCATAAAAATAAGTTTATAGATCAAATAATAAATAACATCTAATTTGAATGAAATTTGACATGCGTGTTAAGAACATAAAGAACATGCAATTCAATTATAAGATTTTCAAAATATATAGTTATATTAATTTTTAAGTAATAATTTAAAAAGTTTCTCTCATTTTTTGACGGCAACATTTTTTGTGTTTTTGTGAAGGATTGTTGAAGCTGCAAGCTTTGGGTTTTCTCTCTGTCCGTGTTCTTAGAAGTAAGAAAGAGGTGTCAGAGCTGATGGACATTCAGCAGTTTGGAACCACTTGACAGATGTTTAGGTTCGGACAGGTGGATAGACATCTTTGGCAGAGCCTCGATCTCTAGCAACCATTGCTCCTACCTTCTTTATGAGCATTGGCTTGGATATCACACAATGGACTCCTAATCTTGAACTCTTTTTTCTCCCAATAAAAAAAATAATTAAAAAAAAAATTTGAACTCTTTTATTCTAGTGCTGTTTTTGTTCCTTTATATTAATTTACTAAAAAATGTTTACTCATTTGAATCATTGTCGCTATTCTCTCAGTACATTTACATTTTTCAATAATACAAGGAGTATATTTTAGGAATTAAGTGCTTTTGATGGACCAAGAATCCTACATTGCGCCGCTGAACCCAATGAATTCCTAGAGCATTTTTTTCTTCATATTTCTTCTAGTCTGTCATCTAAATTAGTTATGTTACAACTTAGTTCTCTTTGGTATTCAAATCATTGAATTGTCATGAGTAATAGACTCGTTTGAGAATCATCTCTCTTCCTAAATCTACTTTTTTTTTTTTTAATACTCAGATAAAAATGAGAGTTCAGGAAGTAGTACAAAATTGCTGATGAAAACCAGCAATGCTAAATAGGCAGTTTTAAGGGCAATAGTTAATCCTTGCTGATTGAGGTGCTGCATATCCTCCAGAAGAGTTTGCTCCGGCCAATTAGCTTTCCTATTACCATGCCATATGTGATCTAGGCTTCAGTTTTGAGTTAGTCCAATAATATTGTCGAATCCTAGTTCCTTAGCTTTGAATATCGCTTCCACCATAGCTTCCTGACTCGCCAACAGAGCTGTAGCAGCCCCAGTGGTATGACATCCAATAAATATTAATGCACCTGCTCTATTCCTAGCTTCAAAGGCATATCCCCCCTTTTGGTTTTTCTATTTCGGATGCCATAAATTTTAATGAGCAGTAGCGATGTTGAGCTGGTGCCCAGGGACGGAACTAGGACTCGAACCCGGTGGGCCAAAGTTTAAAACCAAAAAAAATTATGAAAATAAAAACTTACATCTATTTTATATTCAACAAAATACTATATACAAAATAAGTATTTTTTAAACATTTCATATTAGTGGATTCCAGTTTGCTCAGCTGGTAAAGTCTCTGATGGTTGTATAAGAGATCTGGGGTTCAATCCCCGCCTACACCAAAAACTGATTGGTGTCTTAGTCTGATAATAAAGAGCTATTATTAGGAGTGGACGCCATAGGTTGAAATTCTCTCCAAAAAATAAATAAATAAATAAACATTTCATATTATAAATCAACAAAGTATAACACATAAAATAAGTGTTTCTATTGTACCTAGTCAAATAAAAAAACAAACAAACAAATATGCCCTCACAAGCCACAACAATATTAATATTAAATTGTTAATCATGTGTTAGATTCACCAACTAAAAAAATGGACTTCTCAAAAAAAAAATCTAAAAGAATGGAACACAATTACATAGCCATGCCCACAACATGACACCAATGTTTCTACCCTCTAAAATGTTTGCTAAAGCCATGATTTAAATAGTTATTTAATGCTATCTAATTATTGACTATTGGCCACACAAAGACTTAAATCATGACCACACAAAGAATTAAATTAAATCACAAGAGACAAACACAAGTTTATATATATAATATATTGGCCACACAGCCCACACCATACAAAGTGACAAAGAGTCAAAGACAAAGTTTAATAACTCAATACCAAAGACTTTGCTCTCAAGCTTAGACACAGTACTCACATAAAGTAATAAAGTTATGCCTTTATTACTAGCCAGCTCAGACAAAATTATGCCTTTATAGATCAAGTAATAAAAGTACAAAACCAAAACCAAAAAAAAAAAAAAAAAGAGTCACAAATAGTCAACACAACACAAACTACAGTCACAACTCACACCAATCCCTAAAAAACGTGGAGGGCAGAGGTAGAGCAATAAAGCAGAGGAAAAAAAAAACACAAATATGAACTTGAGAAATGAGAGAAATTTTTCAAATTCACCATATCTTAGCCGATTCAACTCATGTGTGAGTGTAAACACCAGCAAATGTAGATCGAGCATCTGAGGAATAGCAGCAACAAAAAGCTAGCAACTGTAGATCGGATCTAATATGAGGAACAACACAGCAGCAACAACAGATGGCAGTGATGGAGGCGTTGAGGCTTTTTTTTTTTTTTTTTCCTGAGAATTGGAGGTGATGAGGTTGAGTGGAGGAAGAATGAGGTAGAAATTTGGGACTTGTAATTTAGGTTTTTTGGAATTTATTGTTTTGTGCGTGATTTTTGTTTAGTCCATATTTATTTTTTTATTTTGTAGTTGGGGCATGAATTTTTTTTTTTTTTTTTTTGTAGGTCAATATGTAAATATTTTAGAGGAGGAAAGCCAAAATTATATATATATATATATATATATATATATATAAGGGCAAATCTTAATTTTTGTATACCAGTTTTTTTGGGGGGGGGGGGGGGGGGGGGGGGGGCAGGGCGGGGGGGCCATGCCCCCCCTCTACCCTATTGTAGGTCCGTCTCTGTTGGTACCATTGTTGTGTTCCTTTGGGATTTTCTTCATTTCCACCGGTTTCTTGTTGTAAGCTTCCTGAAACTTGAGTTGATAATCCAAGAACAAAATTTTATAATTTATAATTTTATATGAAAGAAGGGTTTAGTACACCATATGCAATGAGTAATTTCACATGCCCTGAAGTTTTAAATCATTTATAGAAAAAATAAATCTAGGGACACAATTTTGTTCCACAACTTGCTAAAATGGAAAGTATGAGTGGTGAATAATAAAAATGGTGTTACTGGTGAATCTATGTAAAAGTGTTTGATCACCATTCACAATTTACTATTTCAAGAAGTTGTGTAATAAGTTGTCCAAGGCAGAGTTGAAACGGAAATGGCAAGTGACTCTAGCTAGCAAAGAAAATCCAATATCCTTTCAATGCATAATTTCCCACATTTAGTGATGCAAGTAGGCAAAGTTTGGCTCCAAACATATTTGTAGTCTTAGGATTCAACCCCCTCAATAAGAAGATGGCATGTGTCATTGTCATATGTAATGCACAAAACTCACTTAATCACTCTTAACCCAACTAAGTAAATGAGTTGTGTGCAATACAGGGACATATGTCATCTTCCTATTAGGGTTTGAAGCCTAAGATTTAAACATGTTCCAAAGTTTTTCTAATACAATATGATAAATTTATCTTAAGAAATCTTTTAAGCTCAAAAGTTTGAAGAGATAACATGTACAGAAGTGCTGGGGGTTATAAATTGACCCTAGTTAAATTAACTAATTACCAAGTTAGTTAACTAGTCAAATTACATGCAAGGTCCAATTAATGACACAATCACATCACCAATCTAGAGCTAAGTGCAGCAGAAAGTTAATTTGACACAAGCAATATGGTCAAAATGGGGAAAACCTTCGCAAGAAAAACCCCGACAAGTAATTATTTAAGTCACCACTTATGAAGAATCCTCCAAAAAAGATTGAGGTTACAAGTAAAATGAATTTTACCTATCCTGAAGTACCTACCTTAGTAGAACCTACTGATCTATCCAAGCTCAACTCAAACCCAATTGGACTCATCATCTTAGCAAATTTCTTCTATACACGAATCCTCAATTTGTGACTCACTCCTATAACAATCCTTGATTATTGCAGTTAGTTGGTGCAAAACAGTTCACAACAACAAGCTCCAATATGAACAAGTAGTAGCTCGGTACAAAACCCTAAGAGTTCGTTTGGTTGGAGGGATGGAAAAGTGGGAGAATAGAAAATTGTGAGAGAATAGAAAAGATTTTAATTTCCCTCCTTTTTGTTTGGTTAGAAGTGAAAAAATAGAAGGATGGAAAAAGTAAGTTTGTATAAATTTACTCATGTACTCTTGTTAAAAATGATGCTCAATTAAAATTAAAATAAAAATAAAAGTGACAAAAAACCAAACACAAAAGAAAGCACAAGAATATGAGCAACGTACACTTAAATAAAAATTAATTAATTAATAAAAAAAAAAAAGGAGAGGAAAGAAGAAGCAACGAGGGAAGAAAAAAAAAGAAGAAAAAGAAGAGGAGGCAACGTCTAGGAAAAAAAAAAAAAAAAGGCAATGTCCAAGAGAAAGAAAAAAAAAAGTGAAGAAGAGTAATGTAAAGACAAAGCCCATGTGCAAGTGCACAAGGGCATTTTTGTCCATTAAGCAGTATCATTTTCTCCCTTCAGTTTTCTCTCCATTTTGGGGAGAAAACTTTTTGGTGTGCTTGAGGAGAAAACATTTGGGCCCCACCATTCATTTTCCTTTCTCTTCACTCGACCAAACACATTCCAAAAAAGTTTTCATTCTCATTTTCTCTCCAAAGTTTTCCATTCATCCTATTTCACCTCCAAACAAAGTATACAAAGTTGCGGCAACTTCTTAGTATGCGTGTCTCCTCTCTATGTATGATGACAGTTGAAAAGTATTGTTTTTATACCTTTGGGAACCTTGGTGCACAAATCCTAAGACGAGCCGAGTCATCATGGGTTGGAATAGACATTGTTCTGAAATATCGTAACTTAATTGGTAAAGAGGTGCCAAGCCCGAAATCGAGCTTCATTAAGTCTAGATAGATTGACATGTATCGAGAGTTATCGAGGAACCTACTTCAATATCTTTCTTGAGCACTTTTCTTGTGTCTTCAACACAGATCTTCAATATAATACTAGTCACTAAAAACTTAAGACTCAAAATACATATAAAGTTCATTTAGGAACAAATTTGCCAAAATCTAAAAATATGACCCTAATAAGTAGTTTTCTTCAAAGATATTTATAGGACAAATACCATGCTGCTTCGGTGTAAGCTAGTATTTGTGCGTGTAGAGAAATAGTCTAGCAATATACCCAGCCAACATTTTATTTTTCTTGGAAAAGTAAATTTCAAAAGAATTACTTGGAAAATGACTCAAAGTACAAACAAGATCTCAAGAAAAGAGGTTTTTCTGTTATCATGCTACTTGCTAGCTATAGAAACAAACATGCGTAGGGTTTTATTAAATTCCAAAGTAAGAACAAAATGAAGATAAAAATGGATAACAGAAAATTTACAGTAGGGATTCCAATGGTATTATGATCATGTAAGCAGCTGATGACAGCTTCAACTCCATAAAAAACCAAAAAAGAAGAAGAAGTTATGCAAAGAAGCATACAAGAGTGATTTTGGTTCGGCTCATCTCAGAGCCTTGGGTGTGTGTGAAGGTAGAAGACGAGCCGTACCAATATCACACCTTGTCTACTTCCTTAAGACTGAGTTTTTAGAACTTTCTCCTCCATACTAGGAAAGTTAGAGCCTCATTCCTATATATAGGGCTGAAAATTAAGGGTTTGTGTTGGTGGGTCCTAATGGTTTATGATATGCATGCATATATGGATTGTAGAGCATCTAACATGATCTAGATTTAGGAATCCCACTAGCGATCGCGATCGCGATCCTGTTTTATTTTTAAAATCTTTATAATGGAGGATTAATTCGATCTTTAGTTAGGGCATGAAATCTAGGATGAAGATATAGCAAGCCACATCACCAATTTCACAAAAATGCGTGCGATATATGGCTATTGAATCTTCATCTTAACAAGCCAACGTCAAGATGCTTTTACTATGGTTGATAAATCACTGGGCAGAAATTCTCGAACTAATTAGTTTATGGCTTCATGATCTGCACGTAAAAATGTTACAACTTACAATTTATGAAAAGGGGTCGAGAATTGGGTTATTCCAATCTTTTTCTAGTAATTATTGACCTAATTTCTAGTAGAAGGGTGTGGATTTCAATCCATAACGAAAGTCGATTTATGGGGTTTAGGTTCAATTATTTTGTCAAAAGGAAATATATTTTCTTTTGAAACTAATTCTTTTATTATTTATATCTTTGAAATTGTAAGTAGCCTTACAATATCTTAACCTTTATAAACATAATAGGAGTTTAAATGCTATTTTTTAAAACATACTAATTAATAATTTTTTAATTGCTTGTGAGATCTTGAAAAAAAAATGCATATATTTTGGAATCTAACTGGTCGACCAAATCTAAATGAGATTGCAAGGTGAACAAGAGAGTTCGATGTATGGGACATATTCTTATTACTTAAAAACTTAATGGCCGCAGATGTGCTTAGATACACAAAGGGTCCGTTTGGATTGAACTTATTGTTGCTGAAACTGAAAACACTGTACCAAAATAATTTTTAAATGTGTGAATAGTACCGTGGGACCCATTTTTAATATTTTTTATTGTATAAACAGTGCATGAACAGTGCGTGAACAGTGCACGCACTGTTCATGCACAGATTTCTTGTCTCCCAAAGTCAAATTATGCGGCCAAAAAAAAAAAAAAAAAAAAAGGAAAATGCGTTTGCTGAAACGCAAACGTGGAATCCAAACGGAGACAAAGCCAGCCACTTGACATTATTTAAAACTAGTGTGTAATTCCCTGCATATGCACGGACACATTTAAAAATAATCACAATTACATATATATATATATATATATTGTGGGGGGTAAAAGCCCAGATTTACCAATTGGGCCTGGGGCCCCATTTTTTAGACTACTTTATGTCTGAAGAGTAGTAGCAGGTTGGGATATGGTTCACCTGAGGGCAACCAACCCAGAAATGGTGGAAACTTACAATCCGAAGAGGTCACCTTTTGTCCGAGGAGGTTTTACTTCTCGGATATGAATAATTCCGATCAAGTAAACGTACAGAATGCCCAAATATCCTTCCTGATGATCTCGGTGACAAAGATAAGCTTGGGTAGTCCAGGGGATATTGATAAGGATGAAGAAATATCTCAAGGAAAAGCTGCCACCGCCGCATTTAATGCTCTGCAGCAACTTTTCTGGCCGCATTTATGTGGAGAAGACCCCTGAACAGTACAACCTCAACTACCGCCACTCCCAGAAGCTAAAGAAGATACTTGATGTGACCTACACTCAAGTGTGATAGCAGATGGAGGACAAGTGGATGGTTGGGATGATTAGGAAAGAGGCTATATAAAGAAGGAGAACCCCTGAAAGAAGGGGACGGAAAAAAGAGAGAAAGAAGAACAAAATATCATTTTACTGTAGCTCCGAAATCTGTAACCTAAGTTCATTTAATAAAGTTCCTTTTCGGACATTAAGAAGTCCATGGTTTTACGTGATTGCATGTCAGATTATTCGCCTTTACTGTAACCAACTCTTATTTAGTTCATATCCGGCCCAGCTCTTTCACCCACGCTCTACAAATTCATTGTTTTGGGTTTGTTGGGCTCATACTCCATATATCGTGGGCTTGGGCTACAAAAATTGACCCTACAATTGGCGCCGTCTGTGGGAAGAGCTTGTGCAGGAGTGAAAACAACCGTTGGTGATGGCAGGACGAAGTCAACAATAAGCAGAATCTAGGGCATCCCAACATGCAGACCCTTTTCTTAACTTGGAAAGAAGGCAGGATCGTGAGGGTAGTGTGCACACTGTGCATACTGGCCAAAACCAGTCACACGGCGGAAGTCACGTGTCCCATGCAGAGGAGAATCGGGGCTTGCAACTAGAAGTTGAGAAACTGAAGAAGGAGTTGCGCCATGCAAAGAGGAAACGGATTTCCTCATATTCTGATGATGACTTCGATGACGAGTAGGACGTCACTTATCAGCAGAAATCTCGGATGCCGGTCAGTGAATCCTTTTTTTACGAAGAAGAGTCTCATTGCAAAAAGCGATCTAGAAGCCCATCACGCGGAGGCGTAGAGAATGATGCCATGAGCAAAGCCTTGAATCAGATCTCTCGGTTACCTTTTACTCGCAGAATTGAGGAGGCAAGACTCCCTCGGCGTTTTAATCAGCCAACGTTCACCATCTACAATGGTAAAACGGACGTCGTGGAGCACGTGAGTCATTTTAACCAAAGGATGGCTGTCTACTCTAGAGATGAAACTCTGATGTGTAAGGTTTTCCCTTCCAGTCTGGGACCAGTGGCAATGAGGTGGTTTGACGGCTTGAGGGCAAACTCTATTAATTCCTTCAAAGAGTTCACTCAGGCATTTGGTTCACGATTTGTCACCTACCGAAGAGTAGCCAGGCCCCTGTCTTCACTATTGTCCCTAAGCATACACGAGGGCGAGACTCTGAAAGCGTATTCGGACAGATACTGGGAGATGTTTAATGACATGGAGGGCAACTCTGATGCAATGGCCCTCAGCACATTCAAGCTCGGCCTCCCTACTGACCACGGTTTAAGGACCTCCTTATCTGGCAAACCAGTCACTAATATGCGCCAACTTATGGACCGTATAGAAAAGTACAAAAGAGTTGAAGATGATCAGCAACAAGGGAAGGGAAAAGATAAAGCAATTCCCTAGGAGAGGAGAGATTTCCGGTCGGATCGCTACAATAGCAGTAAACCGCATAGAGATTACGCTGGACAATCAGGATCGACCAACCCTCAAGCGGCCAATACCGTATTTAAAGAGCCGGTGCACCAAGCTTTGGAAAAGATTAAAAACGAGCCGTTTTTCAGGTGGCCGAATAAGATGGTAGGAAACCCTGAGAGGCGTAATCATAATCTCTACTGCCAGTACCATCAAGACCATGGGCACACTACGGAGGATTGTAGGAGCCTGTGGGATCACTTGGACCAACTGGTTTGTGATGGTAGACTAAGACATCTCTTACACCCCTCCAGCGGCTGAGGAGGGCAGATGGGCTCAGGGCCATAAAGAGATGACCCTTCAAAGCCGCCACTAGGAACTATTAACGTCATCTTCGCCGCGCCAGGAAGAACAGGGTCCTGGCCATTGAAAGTTATGTCGGTTGGCTGACCACCAGCAGGGGACATAGGTAGAGTTAAGTCGGGTGCTCCGCTTGTTATAGGGTTCTCGGACGAAGACATGGCTGGCACCATCCAACCCCATGATGATGCGTTAATTATCACCCTCAGAATTGGAGGGTATGATGTGAAAAGGGTGATGGTTGACCAGGGAAGCACTATAAAGATAATGTACCCTGACCTCTACAAGGGGCTAGGCTTGAAACCCCAGGATCTCACACCATACAACTCCCCACTCGTGAGTTTTGAAGGGAGAGCTGACATCCCAAAAGGCCAGATACGCTTACCTGTGCAAACCGAGGCCGAAGTGGTAGAGATGGATTTTATTGTTGTGGATGTGTATTCGCCTTATACGGCAATTATGGCCAGACCTTGGCTTCATGCACTAGGACCTGTTTCCTCTACTTTGCATCAGAAGGTCAAATACCCATCTGAGGGGCAGGTTCATGAGATCCGAGGAGACCAATCCGCAGCTCGACAGTGCCTAGTAGCTGCCATCCAACACGATCCCAAAGCCGAGTCTTCATCCAGAGCTGAAACGGGTTTATAGCAGTTAAAGTCTCGGGAATTGCCCATCGAAGGTCCAGACGAAGGCACTCGGTGTGAGGATTTAATTAAAGTGGTTATTGGAGATGATCCTGATAAGTTCTTCCAAGTCGGATCACAGCTACCTCTTCAAGAGAGGGAGGAGTTAATAGAGTTCCTCAAGCGAAATCTCGATGTATTTGCCTGGAGCGCTTATGAAGCCCCAGGGGTGGACCCAGAATTCATATGTCACCATTTGAAGGTAAACCCGTTGATCACCCCCAAGAAACAGCCTCCTCGGCGCCCATCCAAGGAGCATGCTGATGCGGTAAGAGAAGAAGTAGCGAAGCTCAAACAAGCCGGAGCTATTAAGGAAGTTTTTTATCTTGAGTGGCTGGCAAATACCGTGGTGGTAAAGAAGAAGAGTGGGAAGTGGCGAGTATGCGTGGACTTTACTGATTTGAATAAGGCCTGCCCCAAAGATACCTTCCCTATGCCGAAAATCGACCAACTGGTGGATGCCACCGTCGGCCATCCTCGGATGAGCTTCCTGGACGCCTTCCAAGACTACCACCAGATACCACTAGCTCTGGACGATCAGGAGAAAACTGCTTTTGTCACCCCCATTGGTAACTACCACTATAAGGTGATGTCATTTGGCTTAAACAACGCGGGGTCTACCTATCAGAGGATGATGACGAGGATGTTCGAGGCACAGCTGGGTAAAAATATCGAGATCTACATAGATGACATGGTAGTAAAGAGCAAGGCTGTTGCTGAGCATGTGAAGGACCTGGAAAGTACCTTTGAGGTACTAAGGAATTATAAGCTGCGCCTGAATGCATCCAAGTGTTCATTCGAGGTAGGATCCAGCAAGTTCTTGGGATACATGGTGACTCACAGAGGAATTGAGGTTAACCCTGACCAGATAAAGGCCATCAACGATTTACAAGCTCCTCGGAATCCAAAGGAGGTTCAGAAACTAACTGGGATGACCGCTGCCTTGAATCGATTCATCTCTAGGTCAGCAGACAGGTGTCGGCCCTTCTTCTCTCTGCTCAACAAGTGGAAGGGATTCGAATGGACTGAAGAGTGTGCTTTGGCTTTTCAGCAGCTCAAGGATTATTTAGCCCGGCCACCAATCTTGTCCAGACCTGAGCAAGACGAGGTATTGTTCGCCTACATCGCTGTAGCTCCCTGTGCGGTGAGCTTGGTGTTGATACGATCAGACTGCGGTGTGCAAAGACCAGTTTATTACGTAAGCAAGTCACTGCATGAGGCCGAGATCTGTTACTTGCCTCTGGAGAAGGCTATCTTAGCAGTGGTACTCGGCACGCGGAAACTACCTCATTACTTCCAGGCCCATACTATCATTGTCCTCACTCAACTCCCATTCAGGGCCATACTCCGAAGCGCCGATTACACTGGGCAGATTGCCAAGTGGGGTACGATCTTGGGGGCTTTCCATATTAAATATATGCCCCGCACATCGGTCAAAGGCCAGGTCCTTGCGGATTTAGTGGCTGAGTTCATAGAGCCTCAACTAAAAGAAGTAATGCCCATGTCGGACATGGATGAAAAATCAGTTGGCATGATTTCTCAGCAAGACCCCTCCCGTTGGGAAGTGTATGTAGATGGAGCTGTAAATCAAAAAGGTTCTGGAATGGGGCTGGTGTTGATATCCCCTGAAAGAATAATTATCGAAAAGTCGTTGAGGTTGGACTTCTCGGCAACGAACAATGAGGCGAAGTATGAAGCCCTGCTGACGGGAATGACTATGGTCCAAAAGATGGGAGGTAAGTCCGTGGAATTGTTCTTGGACTCAAGGTTAGTCGTGGGTCAAGTACAAGGGGAGTTCGAGGCTAAAGACGAAAGAATGCAGGGGTACCTGAGTCGAGTTAAATGTCTGCAGTCGGAGTTCGACTCTTTTAGTTTGCTGCATATCCCCAGAAGTGGTAACGCACATGTCGACTCTTTGGCCATGCTTGCATGGACCTACAGAGACAAAAAATGATGTAATTCAGGTTCATCAAGTTAGGACTGGACCCTGCTGGATAGACCCCATAGTTAAATTCTTAAAAGAAGACATCTTGCCTGAACAAAGAGAGGAAGCTGATAAAATTCGAAGAAAGGCGACCAGGTTCTGGCTATCCGAAAACCAAAGATTGTATAAACGTTCCTACTCAGGACCATATTTATTATGCGTGCATCCTGAAGTGGCCGAGTTGCTGCTAGAAGAACTACATGAAGGAATATGTGGAAGCCATACAGGAGGAAGGTCTTTGGCCCATCGGGCTATTACATAAGGTTATTGGTGGCCGAACATGCAAAAAGGGGCCCTCGAATATGTTAAAAAGTGCGATCAGTGTCAAAGATTCGCCCTAAACATTCATCAACTAGGGAGGCCTCTTAATCCACTGTCCAGCCCATGGCCTTTTACCCAATGGGGCTTAGATATCGTGGGACCATTCCCTAAAGCTGCAGGAAACAAGAAATACCTCCTGGTCGGAACAGACTATTTCACCAAGTGGGTTGAGGCTGAACCTTTGGCCAATATCAGGGACGTGGATGTGCAAAAGTTTGTATGGAAAAATATTGTCACTCGGTTTGGGATTTCGCATACCCTAGTCTCGGATAATGGCCTGCAGTTCGATAGCAAAGCATTCAGGAGTTATTGTGGTGAGCTGGGAATTGTAAACAGATACTCTACCCCTGCTTATCCCCAGGGTAATGGGCAAGCAGAAGCTGTCAACAAGGTCATAGTGAATGGCTTAAAGAGAAGACTTAACGACGCGAAGGGCAAATGGGTGGAAGAACTGCCACACGTAATTTGGGCCTATAGAACAACGCCTCGTAGATCTACCGGAGAGACCTCCTTCTCAATGACCTATGGAGCTGAAGCTGTCATACCTTTGGAAACTGGATTCCCAACCTTGAGGACTAGGTCCTTCAGTCCGACTAGCAACAATGAGCAACTAGAAAGGAGTTTAGATCTGATTGATGAAAGGAGGGAGAGTGCCATGGTTCGGCTGGCACATTACCAACAAAAGCTTAGGCAGGGCTACGATGCTAATGTAAGGCTACAGCCTCTAGAACCTGGTGACCTGGTGCTGAGGAAAGTTGTGGGTACTGCAAAGAACCCAGCTTGGGGAAAGCTAGGACCCAATTAGGAAGGGCCGTATCGTATTACTTCAAGGGCCGGCATTGGGGCGTATTTCTTAGAAGACCTGGATAGTCATGTAATACCACGTCCTTGGAATGTAAATAACCTTAAAAGGTACTATTATTAATCGAACGTTCTCTCCAATCAATATGCTAATTCTGTATATGTTACTGTTCCTTAAGTGTTTAAACTTAAATCCAATCATGCCTGTAGTCCTCGGACTAGATGATTTGGGTTAGTTAACACTGTTACTGTTCCTTAAGTGTTTAAACTTAAATCCAATCATGCCTGTAGTCCTCGGACCAGATGATTTGGGTTAGTTAAC
Organism: Quercus ilex subsp. ballota; assembly: GCA_032727855.1. Lineage (NCBI taxonomy): Eukaryota > Viridiplantae > Streptophyta > Magnoliopsida > Fagales > Fagaceae > Quercus > Quercus ilex. The sequence goes on from CM064909.1 coordinate 33,730,256, forward strand.
ACTGTTACTGTTCCTTAAGTGTTTAAACTTAAATCCAATCATGCCTGTAGTCCTCGGACCAGATGATTTGGGTTAGTCAACACTGTTACTGTTCCTTAAGTGTTTAAACTTAAATCCAATCATGCCTGTAGTCCTCGGACCAGATGATTTGGGTTAGTCAACACTGTTACTGTTCCTTAAGTGTTTAAACTTAAATCCAATCATGTCTGTAGTCCTCGGACCAGATGATTCGGGTTAGTTAACACTGTTACTGTCCCTTAAGTGTTTAAACTTAAATCCAATCATGCCTGTAGTTCTCGGACCAGATGATTCGGGTTAGTTAACACTGTTACTGTCCCTTAAGTGTTTAAACTTAAATCCAATCATGCCTGTAGTCCTCGGACCAGATGATTCGAGTTAGTTAACACTGTTACTGTCCCTTAAGTGTTTAAACTTAAATCCAATCATGCATGTAGTTCTCGGACCAGATGATTCGGGTTAGTTAACACTGTTACTGTCCCTTAAGTGTTTAAACTTAAATCCAATCATGCCTGTAGTCCTCGGACCAGATGATTTGGGTTAGTTAACACTCGTTCCAAGATCTCTAAATATTTAAACATACATTAGATCATAACTGTAATCTTCGGATCGGATCATTTGGCATAAAGAGCATCTTTATATAGTTACTGTCAGTGTTTGAGTTTATCGTGCTCGAAATCCATGGATGCATTTAAGTTACAATTAAACCCCAGCTAAAACCTTGCTCTGCACGGTCACAAGAAAGTCTGTGAAATGTTCGTCACTCATCTCCCTTCCTTTTCAACTGTTGAGCAACCTACTCTCTTCGGCGTTGATCTAAATTATAGGCCTTATTGTCATGACAGCATGTTTGAGTTTGCCTTTACTACTGTTAGCATATGGTTCAAGTTGTTTGCTATAATAGAGGGATTTACAATTTAAACGACAAGTGTATAGAATGCAAAAGATAGAATTTCATTAATTTGAATAAAAAGGTTTACAAGCTCTTATAAAAAAAAAAACAACAAACAAACAAATAACAAAACATGCTACTAAACTAAACCGTTTACAACTACTAAGTAAAGACTGTCAGCCTCATCAAATCTATGTCCGAGCAGCTGAGGGATCAGTTACTTGGCTGGACTGGGCAGCAGCAAGGTCTGGGACTTGTTCTCCATCTTTTTCTTTTGTACCCGCAGACTCTTTGCTTGCTTCCGCGGGGGCAGGAGGGGCCTGGCTGGCTGGAGGATGCTCCTCAGCTTCTAAGAGTACACGGATCTCTGGATCATAGTACGTACTCCCAGGCAGCCTCAATGGAGAATCTGTAGGAACTCCAGCAGCATTTAAAGCCCTGATCCACGTAATGTCGCAATAGTCTCGGCCAACCGCGGCGAACTGCTCAGTAAGGCTGAGTTGGGTCTCCTCCACCCTCAGCGTATACGCTGCCTTCCTCTCGGCCTCTACTGCTTCCTTGGCTAGTTAAGCATTCTTTTCAGCCAATAGGGCAGCTTCCTTGGCCTTTCTGAGCTCAGCCTGAAGTCCCTTCACTGCCTCCCTCTCAGTAGCCAAGTTGATCTCGGCCATGTTCAGCTGTTTACGCTGGTCCTCGGCCTGCCTTTCAGCAGTCTTCAGGCCGGCGTCGAGGCTGTTCCTCTGGTTGGTCATATCTTTGAACTACTCGGATAAGAGAGCATATTCTTCCTTCAGACCGCCCAGGGACTTTTGAACCTCGAACCGAGTTTGGGCCTCTGCTTGGGCTTCGACGTAGGCCTTCTTGTTCCACTCCTCGGCCACGAAGATTTGCTGAGTAACCTGCATAATGGAAGTAACCGAGTATAAGGCACAAAGAAGAAAGTATTGAAAAGAGAGGATTGAGCAAACTAGGTCCACTTACCATTGCTATATCCCTCTTAAGGGACAGGAAGAGTTCCTGCTGGTTGAAGCGCCTGTAGGACTCCATATCGTGGGGAAGGAGGAGCGGCTGCTCAAGGGCCTCAGCAACGAAGCCTGCCCTCCCCCCATCATAGTTTCGGAGGGAGGTGTCCCAAGGGATTGGAGCGCCCTCTAACTCCAACCTTGGAGACCATGTACGAGGCCCTGCTCGGCGGATGTCTGCCACCATATTCTCTTCCCGGCTCTCAACAGACGAGCCCCTTCTGCTCCGATGGTCTCTCACCACCTTCTGTTGCTTGTTAGTTTTAGGTGGCACCACCACCACCTCCCTCTCCTCGGTTTCGAGGGGCCTCTTCTTCCTCAGGTCCGGTACGGACTTTAGGCCGGGGTCAGGGACCTGAGGTGGTGGCGGAGGCAGATTCGCCACTGGGTGAGAAGTCCCAGTGCCTTTTGGCTCGGGCTTTTTCCCCCTTCTCCTCATTAGCGCCTTTAAGTCTGCCATGTCTTCCTCTTGCGAAGAGACTTCAGGAATGGCAGTCACTAGAATGGGTGGATGGGCGCTGGAATGCCTATCAAACTCTTCTTCGGAGTCCGAGGACGGAATTACTTGTACCCCGCCGGAAGCTTCTCCTCTAAACTGAAATTTGTCTATTTGCTCTTCTAGTGAGGAGGTCGAAGAGCCAACTCTCTCACCTGCAACCGTCGGTTCGAGGGGGACTTGGGCAATTGGTTGGGCGAGCAGCGGTGCGCCCCGTGGGTTAGGGTGTGGCACTGGTGGAAGTGGTGCTAAAAAATCTTTCCGAGCAACGTCTATTCGGTTGAGGCGGTGATCCCCTTGTCTTATAGCGTTGCCAATCGGTTGACAGTCTTTCTTTTTCGTCGTGTACCCGAGGATAAGAGGAGCCGACCGCAGTTGCCCGTCTTCACTCACAAATATCTCTGATCTTAGCAGGTAGTTGAAAGCGGCAGTATTGGTAAGGCTGAGCCGAGGAGAAACACGGTTCCTATCTATTAAAAATCACAGTAACACTTTATCAGAAACTCGAAAATAGCAACACAAAGAGAATTAAAAATTGTAAAAGGGCGGGGATCCTAAGTCTACTGTTAGTGAACCTAAATCTAGCATGTCCCACCTGGCTCTCCTGGCTTGGTTGGACAGTGGGGACCGTCGTGCCATGCGCCCGAGACGATCACGTAATCATCTTTCATCTCTTTGTTTGACTTGGGGAGGCAAGAGATGAGTCTAACCTCGTCGGACCGGGATTTGAGATAGTATCCCGCCCCTTGTTGGCTGTGGCACTCATACATGTGCACCACATCAAGCCAGGTGAGGCCCAAGTCTAAGTGGCAGTTCAGATCCTCAACCGCTCCTAGGATCCTAAACATGTTGGGGGCGCACTGATCCGGGCTAATCCTATAGTTCCTAAGATAACTAGTGGTGATGGGACCCATAGGGATGGTCATCCCTCCTTCTAGAAAGGCGATGAGGGGGATAACCACTTCACCCGTCTTCCGATCCGTTAGTATTTTTTCTGGGGAGTAATATCTCACACCCATGTTTGAGGGTATGCGATACGCGGCCCTAAACGCCTCCATTTGCTCAGGGCTATCTATCAAATATTGGAGTTTACCCATGGCACTTAAAAATGAAAAGATGGCTGGCCGAAGAGAGGACTAAAAGATTTGATGGACGAGGACTTACGAGAACTAGGTCGGAGAAAGATTTGCTTGCTCGTAGAAAAATTCGTGAAGACTCTGGGGGAGACTGGAATCGATGACTGAGAGATGTGGACGGAGTCGTGTGCTTGTACTTGCTGGAATGTCTGAAAATTTGCGAAGTGAGGAAGAAATAACTTCTTCTGGGGATTTATATTGGGTCACGCGAAGGGACGGAAGTTATTTCGCCCAAACCCCGGGGAAGAACCACGTCCGTCAGATCAATCATTCACCGTTGGATGTAAAGGACAAGGCGCCACCTGGTGCAATTAATGCAGCGCCTTGGAAATATGGAAACCACAGCGGCAATGATGACGCGCTTATATCTATGCCTACACACGTGCCAATTCAAACACATGGCTGTTCTCAAGCTTTTTTCTCCGTGGCAAATCAAAATCACACTTTTTCTCTTCGGATTCGAGGGAAAAAATGAGATTTTGAGGGGCTATTGTGGGGGGTAAAAGCCCAGATTTACCAATTGGGCCTAGGGCCCCATTTTTTAGACTACTTTATGTCTGAAGAGTAGTAGCAAGTTGGGATATGGTTCACCTGAGGGCAACCAACTCAGAAATGGTGGAAACTTACAATCCGAAGAGGTCACCTTTTGTCCGAGGAGGTTTTACTCCTCGGATATGAATAATTCCGATCAAGTAAACGTACAGAATGCCCGAATATCCTTCCTGACGATCTCGGTGACAAAGATAAGCTTGGGTAGTCCAGGGGATGATAAGGATGAAGAAATATCTCAAGGAAAAGCTACCACCGCCGCCGCATTTAATGCTCTGTAGCAACTTTTCTGGCTGCATTTATGTGGAGAAGACCCCTGAACAGTACAACCTCAACTACCGCCACTCCCAGAAGCTAAAGAAGATACTTGATGTGACCTACACTCGAGTGTGATAGCATATGGAGGACAAGTGGACGGTTAGGATGATTAGGAAAGAGGCTATATAAAGAAGGAGAACCCTTGAAAGAAGGGGACGGAAAAAAGAGAGAAAGAAGAACAAAATATCATTTTACTGTAGCTCCGAAATCTGTAACCTAAGTTCATTTAATAAAGTTCCTCTTCGAACATTAAGAAGTCCATGGTTTTACGTGATTGCATGTCAGATTATTCGCCTTTACTATAACCAACTCTTGTTTAGTTCATATCCGGCCCAGCTCTTTCACCCACGCTCTACAAATTCATTGTTTTGGGTTCGTTGGGCTCATACTCCATATACCGTGGGCTTGGGCTACAAAAATTGACCCTACATATATAATTTAGAATCTATTTAGATCTAGGCTCTTCTGTTTTTGCATTCAATAATTTACTCGCCACAAAAATTAAAAAATTAGATGGAACACATGCGCAAAATTGAACTCCAATTAAAATTCAATTTAGAATCTAATTGAATTTAAACTCTTTAATTTTTGCACCTAATAATTCACTTGACACACAAATTTAAAAATTAGATGAGACATGTGACACAAAATTAGACTCCAGTTTAGAATTTAATTGGATTTTCTTTTAGTTTTGGCTATTAATATATATATATATATATATAAGACTTATAAACTTGATTTTTTTTTTTTAGTTATACAAAAAAAAAAAGCTCATAAATATAAATTCATTCAAAAATTATATTTTTTATAGTTTATTTATATTGGACTCCTCGTTTTTTACACTAAATTAACTCATTTGACACAAAAATTAAAAAACTTAAATTAGTTGGGATACATGACACAAAATTAAACTCTAATTGAAATCCAATTTTTACATTGACTTAACTCATTTGGCACAAAAATTTAGATTAGATAGGACACATGGCGTAAAATTATAGTCTAATTTAATTCCAATTTGAAATCTAATTAGATTTTCTCTCAGTTTTACCTATTATTATTATTATTATTATTATTATTATTATTATTATTATTATTATTATTATTATTATATAGATCCTATCAAATCAAGTTTCAAAGTTTGGATGAATCATAAAAAAAATTTAATTCACATAAGAATTTAAGACAGAATTTAAGAGTTATACATCAGACCTACTTACAAATTCTAGAAATGTAAACATTATTTCCGAAATTCAATCTCTCTTTCTCTCTCATGAAATTATAAAAAATAAAAATAAAAATAAAAAAACATTAACCACATCTATACTATACCTCAAAATTATTAGTGTAGTTGCACTTAAGATTCTTTTTGTAATTGTTTATAAAAGCCCAAATCAATCCAATATATACTTGTTGTGAGACTTAGTGCACACATACACAATACACACTTGACTAATTTAATATCAATTTAGAGCATCACAATTTCTCCCACTTAAATCCTTGATACTCTCATCAGGGCCCACATTGAGAGACATTGTCTCCTAACCCACATGGGGTTACTAGGTTGGCTTTGATACCATTTGTAATAACATGAGAAATGCACTAGTCATATCTATGCTATACTTAAAAACAAAATTAGTCAAATTACAATTGGGACTCCTCATAATCACTTATAAACTCAAGATCTATCTAGTAAATACCTCAATATGAGACTCAGCACATATTTGCATAAAACACATTCAAACAATCCACTCTTATAAATCCGCACATATTTTGATACCCCAAATTGTTGTAGATTTGATTGGATTGAATTGTTTGAATATATGTTGTGCGAGCATGTGCTGAGTTCCACATTGGAGAAAAAATAAGTTGATCGATCAAAGGTTTATAAATAACCACAAAGAGTCTCAATTTTGACTAAACTAGTCATTTTGGGGTATAACGCAAATTTAGTTAAACCTTTTCCTTAAGTCATTAGAAATACTATTAAAGCAAACCTGATAATGTCATTACAAATGGTATTAGAACAAATTTGGTTAGACCTTTTCCTTAAGTCATTACAAATGGTATTAGAACAAACCTAATAATGTCATGTGGCTTAGGAGCACAACGTGGGTGGTCTCAATGAGTGGATTTGATTGGATTTTTTTGAGTGTTTATTGTGCACGCGTGTACTCTATCTCACATCAGTTAATTTTTTTTTAAATGTATACTTTAAATTTTTTTTTAGTTTGATTTGTTTTAAATTTTGAAACTTAATTTAAATTTATTATTTTAATTTATTTTGGAATTTTGAGACTTAGTTTTGAATGAAATTAGAATATTATGCCCAATTGTGTAATTATAACAATTTATTGAATAATAAGTTTAAATAGTTGAATAAAACTCAATTTTTTAGACCTAATTGAATGACTCTAACCCGACAACCCAATCCAAATTGGAGATTTCTCAACCCAAAGTAAGGTTGGGTTGATAAATACCGCAAATCCAACCTAATCCAACACAAAATATAAACATGTTAAGTTAGTCCTTTTGTAAACTTGTCATTAATAGAACACCACGTGACTTTGTAAAATTTGGCCTCGTAAGTAAGAATATAATAATAAGGATATAGAAGGACTCACTTGGTACATTTATACTTTTTTTAAGACTAAAGTCTAAAATAGAACCTGAGCCAAATTTTATGAACTAAATAAATCCTTATTCAAATTTTTATGGATATATAAGACATATTTTTACCTTTTTAAATATACTGTTAATAAGAAGGATAAATTACATTTGATCTTTTTTTTCTTTTTTAATTGTGTAGACCTCCAAATAGTATATGAAATAATATATATATATATATATATATATTGACCTAAACCAAATGGATAACCAAAGTAGAGTAAATTCTAGAAACTCATCAGAGTTTATTTATCAAAGTAGGATTATCGCGACGCTAAAATAGACAAAGTCGCCTTTATAAACATATTTCACACAATACGAATTTCAGATGCACTTCCGAAGGGAAGGGCTATTGCGTTACTGAATGCCGTTAATTATAACAGATGGCCACTAGAACTGATTAAAATTATTCTAAAACCTATTATGGCGACATTGACAAGGACTTCTGCCTTTATATTATTATTATTATTTTAGGATCTTTTGCCATTAAGCTAAAATACTTGACACAACATGATTTGCACAACATGTTTTAGGTATTGCTAACGTAATGAGTAGTTTTTTTTTTTTTTTTTTTTTTTTTTTTTTTTTTTTTGAGAAGGAATAATGAGTAGTTATTAGTAAGTGATTTTAGGATCTTTTATCTTTAAGCTAAAATACTTGACAAAACATGATTTTCACAATATTTTTTACAAATTGCTGATGTGGTGAGTAGTTATTAATAAGTAAAAATGTGATATTAATAATGAGCTTTAGATGAGAAACAATAAGAATTGACCACATCAACAATTTGTAAAAATATTGTAAAATAGTTTTTGGTCATAACATTACTCTTTCCTCACAAGGCTTACTTGTTAGCTTTAGAGCTTAAAACTTTTGTCAATTTAACAATCTAACCCATAGTTAACTAGTTGTTACCCTAGTTAGTAGTTGTTACATAACCTATTGAATAAAAAATGAGAATAGAAAACAGAAACGGAAGCGTAAAATGTGATTTTCTATTATTTGGTTAAAGTGAAAAGAGAGGAAGGAAAACAGGGTGGATATAATTTTCCACTTGACCCCATAAATTTTTTTTTTTTTTTCCCTTCCAAATTGGGAAGAAAATGGGAAGGTAATGACATTAAGAAAATTACAAAATTACCCCTCTACTTTTTTCTAATCTTTCACTGTTAATAATAAGGGCTTACTAGTAATTTCCTCTCTACTAAACACACATGATAAAACATACAAACATTTTCTATTCTCGCACTTTTCTAAACTCCCAATATTTTCCATTGCCCTACCCAAGAGAGTAAGAAAGGAGAAAAGATAAAATTATAATTTTCTCAATATAATTTAAAAAAATAAAAATAAATAAATAAATAAAAGCCCATATTCATTGCCTTAATGGTTGTTCATTTTCATTGGTTTATTGGACTTAAAAGATAAGTAGGTAAAAATATAATTTTACTTAAACAAAAAATAAGAAGTCAAGTTTTAAAAAGTCAATACATATACCAAATAAGTTGAACAGATTGACAAAAGGAATCAGCTCCAACTGAGCAGAGAAGTAACAGACCTTTCATACTACTAAGTATTTAAGTGTCCATATTGGTATTTGAGAATTCAAAAACAGTGAAATGTCCACATTTCAAAAACCATTACACAATATTGAATTGTGGGCTTTGAAGAACTAACCCACCGACTCTCATTCCAGTTATCTTGATATGTTGCGAGGAAAGTAAACATTTCTCCATCCTATCTTTCATATCTTCCTTCAGTGCTTCAACTATAGCTGCAAATGTATCTCCCTCCCGCATATTTAAGTGGCCTTGCCTTTGTCTTAATCAAAATCCTTTACCACACAAGTTATCTCTTAAATTTACTTGGACCTTGACTTTTCTTGCTGCATGAATATGTGTAATAAGGAGTCAAGGATCAAGGGATTTAATGCTTAGATTAGAAAGTCATCAATACTTTTCCAAAACAAAGGCATAACACACAGAAATATAAGATTCTTATTTCTCTTTTTAACTAATAAGAATCTTATTTCATCAAAACTGAATGATGCACAGCCAATGCAGTTACTGTCACTAATAACCAAACACCTACTTTAAGCTGGAAAGAATATATACAAAGATTCTTCCTTTATCCACGAAATGTGCATGAACTTTCTCTCTTTGTGTGGACTGTGCTAAAACCATTATTCTCAATGACACTTAACAAAAGTAATATATCCACCATTCGGATTGGCAATGCAAGTGTATGGATTTTGATTTGGATTCTATATAAAATATTCTTTCCTCCTGGTCAATATTTTATTGAAGAGGAAAATGAAGTGACACGTGGAGTGTCCTAACTTTAACCCAAAATTCTCACTTACAAAAATGTAATCAACCTCTACTAGCAACACAATCCAAATTTCAAATATCTCTTATGTGTTTAGATGTACCATAGTCATCTGTAATGACAGTGATAGCATCCAGAGATGTTAAGACCAATTCATAGGAGAGTAAGAAATGTAACAAAACAAAGGAGTCTTACCTTGACTGAACCTCACCGCTAGTCCCCACAGCAGCTCCTCTCCCCCCCCTTCCAAAGGCAACCTTATCCATGCTTTGCCCGCGTCGTGTATACCTACCACCAGATGCCACAAATCCAGGGCAAGGCCTGTAAGCCTTTATTGGCCACCAGCCAAAGCCTGGAATTGTTGCTATCCCACCTTGAATCCTACCCTCACCATTGCATCCATTCTCTATTTCTTCCCTCCCACAGGCCTTACAACCCCTGCAGGAAATTAAGTTTGTTTACAGCACTAGAATGGAACATTGTTCCTATTTATATCACCAATCACAAGAAATCATTGTTAGAAGTTAAATTTGGACAAAAAGAAACCTCAATAGTGTCCCAATCCTACAATGGTCAAGCCAAAAAGGCTTTTCTGCGTATCAAAATTTAAATTGATCAAGTAACAATTCATTGATTCATTAACTAGCACAAGAAAAGAAATTATGTTACCCAAATTACTCTTTAAATGAAGATTGACCTGCATCAGACCAGTTTCTTCCAAAGATCAAGTAACCATTTAAAAGGATTTTTTATGCACGAGAAACCATATAGACCAAATAGAGTTTCCTCTGTAAGAAAAGCTTTCAAAAGCATCAATCAGTAACCTGTTTTGATCATATTATTGCACAAACATGCCTAGTCCAAAACCATCAACTATTATTAGCAAGTATATCTAAACCCAATTGCTATCAAAATTTCACACAACTATAACACTCAGAACCTTCATCCCTTGATACATAAGTTGCTAAACAACAACAATGACAGTCAGGCCTTACTCCCAAAATCTTGGGGTTGCCCACGTGTATTCTTCATAAGTCACTAACGATCTATGAATAAGAGTCTATGAAATGTGACATTGACAAGCTTCCACATTTGACAATTAGAATAAAATATAAACGTGCTTTTAGTCACAGCCCCCTTTAACTCGTATTACTTCCTCATACCTAGTGCAACAATTTGCTTCATCCGTATTTAATCAACTCCATTTATTTTACCCATTGATTAGACCGCTGAATTGAACAATCATACTAATAATTAAAACTGAATTTCCAATTTGCATTTGATAATAAGGGAAGTGATTGTAAATTTGTCGAGTATAATTCATATCAAAATACGAGTTTAACTTGGTGTAACTTACTCTAATCAAATATAAGGATAAAATGTGTTTTAAAACCAACCCAGCAAAGACCCAAATATCACTCAAAATGAGCCTCATGCAACAATTTGGCTTAGATGAGATGAGGATAATTCTTAGGACAAAACCATAACACTAAATAAAAACCCAAAACATGGGCCTTTTTTTTCACTTTCCTATGGCTTTCTTAGAGACTCAAAGAAACAAGCTTTAGGAAGATAATTGGTAATGATTTTCCAAGTTAAAGAATCTATCAATATCCAAACTGGGTTGGCTAGAATTCAAAATAAGAAAGTTGTAGTACCTCAGAGGGAGCTTGTCAGTTTCATTGGTGGCAGATTCTGACTGTACAGGAAGTGAATCAGGTGGTGGAGGAGGAGGAAGGCCTTCTTCTACAACAGAAGTTGAAGAAGAGCAATGAGGGATGGTGAGTTTAGATGGGTATCTAATGGAAGCAGTTGCTGAGCCATGCAACCATGTGTTGCTGCTAATGTTTGGACGTTGAGAGAGTAAGCTCTGATGAGGTGCTGGAACTGAGACTAGAGCAATTCCCATTCTCTCTCTGTGTCTGCCTGAGTGAACAGGGAGAGGATTGGATAACAACTAAGACGAGTAAGCTTTGTTTTGTTTCAAACGTAAGGCCCAGAGAGTGAGGAGTCAGTAAGGAAACTAAGATCACATATTTGTCAATTACCCATTATTGTAATGTATTTCTAAAACGATTTTGTTAATGGGATTTTATTAAAAAATAACCAAATCCCTCAAACTATATTATTAGTTAGACAAAGTTTGAAACATATTTGTTTTATAACAATTCAACTTTTCTGGAGTCGATTTCGCCCTTTGAAAATCCACTGAAAAATCGAGTGTAAAAAACTCGATTTCCAAACTCGAGTGTCTCACACACGATTTCTCAGTGGATTTTCAAATGGCGAAATCGACTCCAGAAAAGTCGAATTGTTATAAACCAAATATATTTCAAACCTTACCTTACTAATAATATAGTTTGAGATTTATAGTTATTTTAAAAAAAAAAATCCTTGTTAATGGATGCTGAATGGATTGTTATTGAACTATTTTTGAAAAAATTTTATGGAAAAAGAAAAAAAAAATTACAATTTTTTTATTATAAAAATAACATTAAAATTTTATTAAAACAGTTCATTAACAAATACCGTAAACTAAAGGCAAGTTAATCAGACTCTATATCTAATACCTACAAACAAAATTTTCTTGGCATCTTCATCCTCACATCAGTTATCGTAAATATCATGATTGATGTATGATAAAAATAGTGTTTGTAATTATTTATATTAAAAAAAAATTGTTGGTGTTTGTAGTGAAATCTTACGAAAGTAATATAAATGTTGTTTAATTCTATTTTGATAGCCATTTTGGTTTGTCCATTAAAATAGAATATTTTGATATTGGTTTATTTCAAATTATCATTTTGGCCCTTTTGGGGTTACTCTATGTCACAAGTATTGAGGGGCTTACCATCCCCAAGTACCGCTTGAGGCAGAGGAAGACCTCCCTGCTCCTCATAGTCGCCAGCTCTGCCATGTCGGCTGGGAGTAACAGGCACCTTTCCACCGCGTCGGCCACGTATGTGCCCTCGCCCTCGTTGAAATCTCTGAGGGAGGAGTCTTCCCTCAGCGGCGCCCCGCGGAGCATGGGGGTAGGAAGCCAGGCCTGAGGCTCGGGCTGGTCGTCGACCTGTTTGTCCTGGCCTCGGGAGCCTATCTTCAACTGTTTGGACGGCCGCCGATCATCACCCTCCTCCCGTGGGGACTCGGACCTCTCCTCAGTTGGCCTCTTGCCCTTATCCTTCTTCTGCTTGGGATCAGAGGGCTCACGTCTGGAAGGCAGACTCGTCTTGGGCAGAGAGGGAGGAAGCCCTGATTGGGTAGGAGCCGACTTGCCCTGGGCAGAACGAGTTTTTGGAGGAGGAGGAGGGAGCTCCGACTTAGATTTCTCCGGCTGGCCTTCGATCAGTTCCGCCAAGCTAACTTGCGGCTTCTTCTTGTAGCCCATTTTCTGCCGAGAAGAGGACTTGGACGCTGAGAAATCCGCTTCGGTCAGACGTGGGTCACCCAAATCTCCTAGAGGGTCCTCGGACTGGTGAGCTTGATCAAACACGCCAAATTCGTCCTCGGCGGGGCCAAAATCAGCAACCTCCACTTCCCTCTCAGGGCCTACTTCGGCGGGTTCCGAGATTCTAAGGGAGGAGGAGGGACCCGCAGGTATTGCGCCTTCTGATGTGGAGGGCACCTCAGGGAACCGAAACCCGTCCTCGGTCACAGTTATCTTTCGAAGCCGAGAATCCTTTGCCCTGATCACGTGCTTCGGCGCCGCAAATGACTTGTGAGCCGGGCCGTATTTCAAAATTTCGTAAGCAGCCCTAACCTGATTATCGGCGTCGTTCACAAAAACCTCTGCCCTCAGCGCCTTTTGCAAGTCTTCCCGGTTGATTAGGCTGAAGTGGCACGTGAAGGCGTGAGGATCTGCAAAGAGAAACACATCCACATTAGAAACCAAACAGTGCAAGAGAAAGAGGGACGAGAGAAAAGATGGAACTGATTAGGGTCCTAGAACCCTCTCTCTCTCTCCATTTTCCCACTGCCCACCTGGGGTCCCCTCCGTCGTCGGGCAGTGAAGGCCATCATGCCACTCTCCAGACACGATGAGGAAGTCTTTGTTCAACCTCTTGCTGGACTCAGGGAGACACTGAATGAGCCGGACTCTGTCATCCCTGGTCTTCAGATAGTAAGTTTCGCCCTTCAGGCACTGGAGATTATAGCACCAGTTGACGTCATGGTGGGTCAATCTCAGGCCCATCTTTTCATTTAGGGCATCCACACAGCCCAGGACCCTAAAGACGTTGATGGCACACTGAGTGGGGGCTAACCGGAAGTGCATCAAATAGTCTCTCATCACCGGACCCATGGGTATCCTCATGCCACCTTCAACGAAGGCAACGATGGGAATCACTACCTCACCCTCCTGCCTCCGAAAGCGCCACTCACCCTCCGCACAATACCTCAAGCCCACATTGGCCGGTATCTTGTAGTCGGCGATAAATTTCTCCATCGCCTCCTCAGTGAAGACATACTTCTTAAAAATACCCATCCCAAATAAAGCCTAAACGAGCTAAGAGGGAGCAAACGAAAAAGAGGCAAAGAAGGAGAAGGAGAAAGTTCAAAGGGAGATAGAGTGACTTACAGAAAAGTGTAGAAGCTCCTCGGACAAGTCTTTTATGCTGGAGATGTAGACTCTTGAGTGCAAAAAAGCAGAGGAACCGGACTTTCAAATGGGTATTTATACCCTAAAATCAAGGAACAGAGCGGGTTTTTCCACCCCCAACCGTTAGGCAAATCCCCACCGTTCGATTGACATCCTCCCGTCGAACGTGGGGAGCACAAAACCGTCAGGATTTAATGAAGGGAACGTCGCGCCCTTCAAGGCGTCGGTAACGCTTCTGAGGCAGGCAAAAAGACTCCAATACCCCCAATGGGCCAAACTCAACGGTACATGACGCGTGCCCGAGGACATCAAAATCCTCCTCTCCGCCCGAGGACGCGGACAGCAAAATTTTGAGGGGCTATTGTGGGGCCAAATAATCCCACGGCCCAGCCCACTTCATTCCTGGGCCGAAGGCCTGAGCCGAGGGGACATCCAAGTCCGAGGATGACCTCATCATCGGACGTCCGAGAGTTTGAAGGACGTGTTCACAGCAAGCGGTCATCTCCACACTAAACGCACCTGACAACCGCCCTGGCCGCATTAATGAGGAAAGGACCTTCACCAGTGTCGCCTTGGTTACCGCGACTCCCAGAGAGACTGGGAAGGCGGCTGATGGGACAAGCACCTGAGCAAAGGTCATGATCACTCAACAAGTGTAGGGCTAGGATTGGTTGGGCCAGGGGTATATAATGTAAGGGAATCCCTCCTGAAAAGAGGAGGGCGGAAGAAAAAGGAAAAAAGAGAAAACAGGGCAAGAGCCTCCTCGGCCCATGGCCGAAGAGCCTATCCCATTTGTAAACTGTGCTAAATCTTTTTCTTTAAGTAAATGAGACCGGAGTTCACGCCACTCGAGCGCCGGCCGGCGCCTAGACCTTCGACCCACTCTCTATAAATTCATTGCGAGGTTCGTTGGGCTTTTGACCCGTGTCCATTGGGCTTGGGCAACCAAAAACCCAGTCCCTACACCTACAAAATAATTATACCTAATTCTTCAACAGATAGTGTTCTAACATATCATGTATTTATTCACAATCATAATATAATACACATTCTTAAGAACATCATTATAAAAATAAATTAAGGAAATACGTTATTAATGAAAAATAAAAGAAAAAGGAAATAAGTCATACTTTAGTTAAGTAATGAAAAAAAAATTAGTTAAAAAAAATGAGATAAAGCTTTGTTCAAATTCCAACTGAAATTATGGTACTGATAAGAATTTAGCATAATGGGACCAAATTAAATGGTATAAGGAGTGATGCATTCTGGTTAACTAATTAAAATGAAAATTTTCAGTCGAAATAAAATGAATTTGGTGGCAATGAGTTATATTGCTCCCATTATATTCTGCCACCATATTAAATTGCAAGAAAGATTGTGAAAATAATTATTCTCCTAGCATTACTCCCTCTAAGAATATCTCCACATTCATTCTTCTCAACAATATATATATATATATATATATATATATATATATATGTATCCACATTCATGATAGGTAAAATTGAGAACCTACATAGAATTGGTGGACGGGTCTCTTAGATTAAAGTCTATGAAGGAATTGAGAATTGTAAGATTTTGCTTTTCATTAAAAAAAATAAAGTGATGAGTCTTCTTTAATAGAAAATAAGAATGATAATCTACAATAAATCAAATATATTTTATATAGAGATAAAAGTATATGTCATAAAATAACATCTTTGAAAACGTGAATTTAATAAATAAATAAAATTGAATTTAATTAATCATTAAATTTTGTGTGTGTGTGTGTGTGTGTGTGTAATTTCTCTTATGTGCTTTTAGTACGCCAAATGGAGATATAATAGAGTTTCTCATCTCATATATAAGATGCAATTAGAGTTAGAGATTTTTATGGAGAACTCAAGGATTAGTTACAAAATGTGTTATAAATTTTTTTTTTTTTTTGGGTCAAATAATAGGGCAATCTATATGTATCAAAATCTAGGATCGAGTTTCCTCAAAAAAAAAAAATCTAGGATCGAGAAAGAGGGGTATAAAAAGGATATTTGAAAGTATGAGGGCCATATTTTAGGTATTCAATAAAAATTGGGGCTGTGAAACCGACGAGTTTTTGAATAAAAATGAATAACAAAGTGCAAAAGAGAGGTTCCACCGAGATTTGAACTCGGGTTACTGGATTCAGAGTCCAATGTCCTGACCACTAGACCATGGAACCTTGTTGCTCTCTTTTGTAATTTAAGATTATATATCTTGTTCCATGGAGCCCATTCATCATAAGCTATTGAGTCGTCTACTCTATCGTTGATGGGCAGTATTGAAATTTGAAACTTTGTCGTCTTCTTTCTCACCCTAGAAAGGATAAAATCCAACAAGTTTGCAATCAAGAAACTAGAAAGAAAGAGGATTGATTGATCAACCAGATCACTTGTCATCCAAGTCTGTATTAGTAAACTAAAGACTACGTGAAGATATTGCATCAAAGCCATTCAAGCATCTCTAGTCTATACTTCTTACAAAACCAATCCCTATCATGTACAAATCATGTAGTTTACGAAAGTAGAGTCGCACAATTCCTTTTTGCTATTTCCACCACATAAGGTTCATTTCCAGTTCTACTTCTACATATTATCCCTGAATCCACTTTCTTTCCTCCTAATTTAGTTTGAAGATTTGTTATTTGGAACTTCCAGTAATTTAATCCATGTGAAACTCCTCACACTCAATCCCATCCCACTTGAATTTTTTAATGTAAATAGCTCTAGCAAATGGTAAAACCAAAAATAAACTAATGATTAAGAGGGCAAAAGAAGAAAAAAAAGGACCTCTTTTTACCACGAAACAACCAAAACTGAGGTTGACAAAACTAATAAGGATAATCCAAAGAAATCATAATGAAATTTCATGCAAGTTGCTCCAGCTAGCAAATACCACCACTATTTTTTTTTTTTTTTTGGTGACTAGTATTTAATATCTCATTGCTATCATCTCTTTTGTTATGCATGCACAAGCTGTTGCTCCACGTCTCCATCAATGGTCATCACAGAGCTGTGATGATGCACCATATACCACCGTCCGTTATGGAACTCAAAGGTATTAGTTACATTGAATGGCCCGGAATCCATGTCAACGAAGGTTTTCATGGAAACCCAAGCCATTTCTGACATAACCCGAGCCCGTACATCTCGAACTTGAAAGTTGTACCCTTGCCCCCAAGTAAATGCAAGCTGCCAACTCTGTATTACAGCATTATACCTGAAGGAGAAAACAAAAATGACTCAGCTCCTGTTTAATTCCAATCAAATGTAGAAAAGCAAACTCAACAGTAGAGATCAGATAAAAAGTTGAAATCCCAGCAAGCCCTACAGCTTTTGCAAGTATGAAAACTTAAGAGCATATAACTATGCATTTCTTTGTTGAAAGCCAGTGATTGGGTCAGGTAGATAACATGCTATGATGTTCTTAATTGTGCAGGAAATAATTATAAAATATCCAATGCTAGAACTCCACCTTACCCTTCTCTCAGTTATTAGAAGTTTAGAACAGAAAGGACTGTCTCAAGATCCCATCTAATTAGCATTCTATATCCAGTGCTCAAATATTTCTGATGTTTCCACCATTAAAAGAAAGCATTCTGCTTTTAAAGAACTCTCTTATATACTTGACTTCAATAAATAGGTCAAAAATCTCTAACTATAAAATTATTACAAACCTTAAAAAATTTAAATGTCCATCAGATTCAGATATCTTAGGGAAGCAGGGCCAGAAAACATGGAATTTCAAACCAAGCAAACATATAGCAGCTTAATGAAAACTGCCATAATGCTACAAATTGACCTTTTCCCTTTCACAACTATGGATCAGCCTGTTGCTTCACCAACAAACTAAATGCTGATGCTAGAAGTCTATGCGATGCAGCTCTGAAGATGAACAAATTATAGCAAGTGACAGAAATAATCCCAATCAGAATCACATAAGCAAACATACACACACACACACACACATATATATATAAAACCATATACGTGTATGAATTTGCATGTATATGCACATGGAATGCATCTAAGCATACATTCTACATAACAAACACATGAAAGTAGTTCAGTATGATATATATACATGGTTCTGTACATGGGCAACCTTTGCTCAAGTGTAATCTTTGACACACATGTGAAGGGTATTTTTATGGCTCATCCACTTCTACTAGGCCAAATCCTACATGAACACCATGTCAGATCTCAGCTAGTGAAAGCATCAGTCAATTAGAACCAGGCATTTCTGGACTCAACCAAGTAGAATCATGCTAACTTACTCACTACATAGCTATAGCATGGTTGCAGCAACCCAGATACAAGAGGTACACAGTGCATACTTCCCAACAATAACCCCCCCCCCCCCACCCCAGCCCCCTTCTCTCCCTTTTCATCCCAGCAACGTAATACATACACACATACATATTGGTAAGAGAGAGTGAGTTATGCAAAATTACAGTAAAAAAAATTATCATGATTGAAACAATGTCACAATTTTACTGCAAGCAACTTATAGGCTAGGCTACTTGGAAAAACAGGACACACAAAATAGCAGTATAAAAAATATAAATATATGTACGCACACAAACACAATATAACCTTAACAGAGAAACATATTTGAAATTTTATTTTTCTGCAATCAAAGTATAAAGCAACATAAGCTTAGATAAACCATATTTTTGTAAGAAAATCTAAAAAACATCATACCCTGAAAAGAGTTCTCCTGATGCATGAACACACTTCACAAAATCTGCATTTAGCCAAAAACGACTCATTGCTGGAAGAGACCTTTCTCTAATGATGTTGAAGAATTCAGTATTAATATTCACAATGGCTCTTGTAGCAGCATAGTAAGCCTTCCACCCATTGGCTGGTGTCACACTATCCTGTTCCCATGTGAAGTCCTAAAAGAGAATTTGAGAAACAAGAAGTTCATTGATACATCCAAAACACAGATAGTGATCAGTAGATAAAACAGCAGGTCTGCTGGTGACACATACATGACATCCAAATAAAATAAAATAAATAAACCTAGCAAACATGAGGAACATGCCCCCCTGAAAAGATGTATCTAACACAGCCAACCACTGTTGTCAGCTACAAAGACAATGCTCTGAATTCCTAAAATTCCAAAAATAGTAATCAGAATACACAGTCTTGCATACAAGCAGAATACAGAAATGTAGAGACAAAAATACACTAAAACAGGCATCAATATCAAATCCAGATGGCATGATCCAGACACATTCCCCTCCACATGCAGATTTCAAAACCCCAAAATTTCAAATGCCATTTCCTTTATTTTCTTCTAAGGACACCAAGACAATTTGAGCTAAAACTGACAGATAAGACCTGTAGGCGAGACAAAGAAGAAAACACCAAAAAGGAAATCCACTATAATTAAACAGCTTTCTTGACAATAATAGGATATACTTTTTAACAATTTGTCCTTCCAAAGTTCTTATTCATAGGTTGGAATAACACCCCCACCCCACCCCCAAAAAGCTTTCAACCCTACGTTTCCCCAAGTCAACAAACCCACAATGTGGCTGCCAAACCAAGAAAAAACTGGAAGGAAAGAAACTTTGGTTTCTTATAAATTTTACAACTTAGTGGAAACTCCAATTAAACAAAAAAAAGTACTAACCCCAATTCTATCTCTTTTTGATCTCACCAGTAGCAGGTGATCCCAAAATAGCCTAATCTAATCATATAACACCTCAAACAACACCACATACCCAATCCTAACCCCAATTTTATCTCTATGTGATCTGACCAGTAGCAGGTGATCTCAAAATAGCCTAAACTCATCATACAATACCTCAAACGACACCACAAACCCAATCCTAACCCCAATTTTATCTCTATTTGATCTCGCCAGTAGCAGATGATCTCAAAATAGCCTAAACTCCTCATACGACACCACAAACATAATCCACATTCCAACTCTACAAAACACAACAATATATGCTAGTGGGTTCCAATAATTTTTTTTTTTTTTTTACTTCTAACTTATAAGTTTCACATGCATTGAATAGGTTTTGAAGCCCAATCTCACCAAAGATATTAGTTGTTGGGTTAAAATCTTCTAGAGCTCTTATAGTAACTCCATCATGAATGTCCTAAAATCCTATCCATCCATTTTAAAATAAGTGGATTGAATTTTACCACGTCATCAAAATTTAAATAAAGGTTAACAATCACCAATTTGGTATCTATTTAAATTTTTGATAAGTTGAAAAATCCAATCCATTCATTTCAAATTGAATGCATAGGATTTTAGGAACTCTAAGATAGAGTTACCCTCAGAACTCTTGAGGATCTTAATCCAATGTTCTCAACTCAATTCAATTGTGCAAAAAAAAAAAAAAAAAAAAAAAAAAAAATTTACTCCTCAACACACCCAACTATCCTTAATCAACAGTGCAATACTCGTTACAGTTGCAATTACTGCCAATTCCATGCATTCTCATCATTCAAAAAGATTAGTAATTTCTAATTCCCATTTCCCAAACAACGCAACACTCCACATAATGACAATTACTTCTTACCATGCAATATCACCATTCAAGTTTAAACTCATTAGTAGCAATAGCCATATGAGTAAATTCCCAACAAATATGTTCTGTACAATCACATTTACAGTTACTGCTTTCCACAATGCTTTATCAATGTTTCAACAAAGTTACTAATTGCTAAATTCCCAACAATGTAATGCTCCATACCATGTAAAAATTTACCGAATTTCCTAAAATGAGTAAAATCCCAACAATACTTTGCTCCTTAAAATCACAATCACCACTTTTTCCTTGCGTTACTGTCGTTTTAAATTACTAGTTGCTAAATTCCCAACAATGCAATACTCAATTATCTCTATTCAACAATATTGCTAGATACCCAAATGAGTAAATTGAATTTCCAACAATGCCATGGTCCTTAATCTCAATTGTAATCACAATTACAGTCACAAATTTAGAAATTGACCTTGTGATAAAGTGCTTTCCAAGCGTTGTCGTCGTTGGCGGCTTTTCGCATGAGCGAATTCGTCATGGAGAGGCGGCAGAGGCTGGGATAGTCCAAGTAACTGAGCGCGTGAGTGGTAATCTCCGGCACGAGTTGCTCCATCATCGACGCGCCGGTCTGTCTCTCCGCGGCAATAACCGCCGCGGAATTGACCTTCTCCACCATCTCCGGCGAAGTGCACTTGCACACGCAGTCACAACCCCCACCTCCGCCGCCCTTCTTGTTCGCCGACGCGGCGAAATCGCAGCCGTCCACGTCCGATTTAGAAGCTTTGGAAGAAATCGATCGGACGGTGGTGAAGGCGAAGAGAGTGAGTAGCAAACAGAGAGCAGTGACTATTGTGGGCACAAAGAACGGTTGAGACGAGAGGACCGTAGTGAAACTAGAGGCAATCTCCATTCATACGACATCAAAGCTTCTTCAGAGAAAAACATGAAAAACCACCACCAAACCCTAAAGTACCGTACGTTCGATTTTTCGAATAATTTAGTATTTATCGAGGATTCTAATTTTTTTTTTGGCTGTTTAAGATGACACCCAAAAATCGATTTGCAGACTAGGATTTTGGGGGGAGAAGAAGACAACAACAACAACAAGGGTGGTGGTTTCTTTTTTGTTTTTTTTTTTTTTTTTTTTTGGGTGAGAAATCAAAAAACCTTGAAGGTGGACCTAGGAGAGTAATTCCTGTTTTTCTTGTTTTTGGGATGGTTTTTGTATTTTTGATTTCTTCACACGTTGACTACCTACCAGTAAACGACTGGTCGTTTTCAGCACATCTTTGAAATATTATTGGAAAATATACCTTAGAAAAATAATTCAAATATTTATTTATTATGTTATTAAAATGACAACAACTTTATTAGAAAAAAAAAATTGCATCAACAATAATCATTGTCACGTTAATTGGTAACTTTTTTGCACAAAATTGATAGTAATTAGAGCATTACCATTTGGGTGTCTAAATCATCTAAATTGCTATTTTAGAACACCAATTTAAAAAAATAAATAAATAAATCATAAGAAACCCTACTACCTGCTACATCCAGTTTCTCATACTTAAAAATTTTTTGCAACATGCTACAGTGAACTCTACTCACTTCTCTCTCTCTCTCAAGTGGTGTTGTGGTGGTGGCGTGGGTTGTATAGTGGTGGTGTGGGTCGTAGTAGTGTGGAATGTGGGTTTTGGGTTTTGATAGTTGTGGCGGCAATGGGTTGTGGCTACTGTGCTATGATGAAGAGATAGAGATGAAGAGGAAGAGAGAGACATCGCCATGGTGAAGAGAGCGCCAGTGAGGAAGAGAGAGAAAGAGGGAGTGAAATAAATAAATAGTGTTAGGTGTAATGTGAAAATAAAGAAATAGGGATGTAAGGTGAGTTATAAAATAGATTGTTAAAATAGACAAAGTAGTTTTTTAGATTATAAAATGAGTATTTTTTAAGAAATCCGGATGCTAATGCACTAACTATTATATATTCCTTCAAGAGCCCAGAACTCATCTTAGGGCAATATACTTGTAGAGTAAATAAAGTAATTCTAATCTTACTTGTAGTCCATATATATATATATATATATATATATATATAAGGAACAAGTTAACGAATGCTCTAAGGGCATTGATTTAGAAACTTTTTTATGGGAAAAAGAAAAAAATTGACTAACTTTTTCTTACAATTTTTTATATTTCCCACGAAAGCAGTATTAGAACTTTTCTAAAATAGTTCATTAACAAATTTCCTAAGAGCACCCCCTTAATAGGACCCTATATAAAATTAAAAATCTAAAAAATAACCTACACACACGCACAAAATGTGTTTGTAACATGATTTAACAAATGCTATTTTCTTACATATAACAAAGTGTATTTATAACATTGTTAAAAATTAAAATATTTTTAGAGAAATGTTATGTCTATAACATTTTCACAACAAATCCTAATTGGTTGTTATGAGTGAGCAAAAAAGTAATTTAAGTTTGTGGATTCAAATTATAATCAATAACAATTTACCACATATGATTTGTTGTAAAATTATTGTGAAATTTTTATGGACATAACACTTTCATATTTTTAGCTCCTAACCATGAAATAAACATTCATTATTTCTTCTAAAAGGGAAAAAAAAAATATCGTCCATATCTCTAATTTTCTAAATGGAAAATTAAAATTAAAAATAATAATAATAATAAATATTTTTATTAAAAATGTTTTGTTATACAAAATAGAAATTCTACCCTTGCCCAAAAATATTTACTTATATATTTCTATGATTTGCTATTATGGTATAAGAGTAATTAAATGAAAGAAACAATGCATTAATAATATATAAATGTTTCTATTTTTATGAAGTACATTAAATATACTTAGAATTAATGAGTTATTTATGGTATAAAAGTAATTAGAGGAAATAGAAATGATGCATAAGTCATCTAAATAAATGTGTTACATGTTTTTAGTAAAAATTTTAGGGGAGCTATTATTTAAATTTATGTCTAAAGTTGCATTTTTTTACCAAAAATATAAGAGAGGGAAGGAATTTTTGAAAAGTCAAAGAAGGCAATCCCCTCCGTCCATTTAAATAGTAAATACTAAGGTTGGTCAATTAATACAACTTTAAAAAAAAAAAA
This sequence comes from Quercus ilex subsp. ballota, assembly GCA_032727855.1. Classification (NCBI taxonomy): domain Eukaryota; kingdom Viridiplantae; phylum Streptophyta; class Magnoliopsida; order Fagales; family Fagaceae; genus Quercus; species Quercus ilex. The sequence continues at coordinate 33,753,933 of CM064909.1, forward strand.
AAATGGCTATGGACATAACTTCTATCACCAACTTAGGGGGTTGGCCGAGTTGGTTGAGCTCTCGGTCTTAAGGTGCTTGTACTGAGCTCGACTGGGTGTGCTCCCCAATTCAAGTCCTACTACCTGCACTTTGAAAAGAATTTCCTAGGCCAAAGCTTTACCCCTTCATGGGCCCACCTGGCGTAAACAGTGATTAGTCTCTGGTTGAAAGCGTTGAGAATATACTGTGCGAGAGCAAAAAAAAAATTACTTCTACCACCACTTTTTTGTTCCCAATCCGAATAACAATTCTAATTTTAATAAGATATCATGACTATGACTAACAATTTTAAAAATATTTATTTAATAAATATTTACTTTTCAAAGTCAAGTCAACTATGGAAACCATATTTTTCAATAATTTTAACAATAGTTGTAGGATAATTTTAACAATAGTTAGATTTCAAAGTTAACCACACAAATGTTTCTCCCCAAAAAAAAAAAACCCACAGAAACTATACATTGTGAATGGATTATTAAGTGGAAAAATCTTGTGTTTTTTTTAGGAAAGAAAATATGAGGCAACCAAAGGTAGTTTTCTTACATGGTCAACTTATAAGTATAGTTTAATACTCGTGTGTGTGTCTATATATAGAGAGAGAGAGAGATAGAGTTTGGGATAAGGACTTGTATCCTAAATGTCTCCATTGAAGAATTTGATGGATGATTCATTGAATGCAAGATCTTTATGAGAGTAAAGGCACCCATTTTCTATATTACACTCCGTTTGTTTTAATGGAAAATATTGTGTTAAGATAGTTTTTTGTGTTTTCTAGTGTTTGGTAGCATTAGAAAAAATGAGTCAAAGGAAAACTACATTTAATCAACATAAAAAGTATGACTTATTTTTAGAGATTGTTTTCTACTAATTTTTTTTTTAAAACAACAGTAAATTAAATTAGGGAAGTTAAAAGATTTTTTTTCAACTTATTTAAGGTTACTACCAAACATTGGAAAATGAGATAGTTTTATAGAAAACATTTTTTGAAAAATGACTCATTTTCTAGAAAACATTATTGCCGAAACAAACAGAGTGTTATTGTCGGACTTTGTTATGTGTTAGCAAGGCCCTATAGACAAAGTGGAAAAGAAAAAAAAATATTAGACTATTTACGTGAGTAGTGTGGTTAGTTAAGTAGTAAAGTCACATTAAATAATAATAATAATAATGAGTGAACGGTTAATATAACATCACTAAGTCCAAACTCACAAAGGATAAGCTTTTGAGTCAAGTGATTTCTTTATATGTTATATTATCTCCCCAAAAAAGAAAAGTATCATAGTATTTTGGTAACCATTGTAGCCTGTAATACTTTGTATACCCAAAGGAACACAAAGAATGACATGATACACACCAGCCTGTTACGTTGGACGGTGTACCGCTAAGCCATAAAGGTGGGGGACGTTTGGAGACTCCCGTTTGAGTAGCAGACCCCCAAGGGGGGAGGGGGGAGGGGTAGATTTAGGTAGATTTCTAACCAAAGATCAAAAAAGAAGAAAGAATTACATGATAAACATCATCCAAATATCCAGTTGCTTCAATATAGACACCCTGTACAAGACTTACCTGAATATATATATATATATTCAGGTAAGATTAGTAGTGTCAGCGTTTAGTCATGCATAAAGCAACATGAAACATTTATACAAGACCATCCTCTATATAGAATCAGTAATTACAAAGAGGCCCAAGATGTAAACAGTTTTATTTACTAGAGCTACAAAAAATGAGGGACTAGTTATAGACCAAGGTAATCAATATGGTCATACTACTGCTAATAAGTATCAAAACCCAACCTCTACTTGTCTCGCAAACTTGATCAGACTGACAAGCTCCAAAAAAGTTGAAAATTTGTGCTGATGCTAGCTTGAGAATTGCAAAGCACACAAATAATAGACTCACTGCCAGCACAGCAAGCTCTCTACTTTCCAAACTTGTTTGATTTTTTACAACATTTTCAACATCTAACCTGTGGCAATAATGGAACAAGAAACATAAAACATGTCAGACACAGTAAGTAGAAAAACAGGAAAATATGGAAAGCAAATAAGGAAAAAAAAAAGTACCATATATTATACACAATAAGTGTTATTACAGTTGGTTCTGATTATGATAAACAGTTAATAATTAAGGATTTATTGATTTTCAGTTGAGTTGAATATTAAAGAAGTCTGACGCCATAAGAAACCATTTAACTAACATTGTAAAGCATAGCAGTTTTAGAATTATATCTTGCCATTTTTTTTATCAAGAAACATGAGATGTTTTCTTTGTGCCACTTTAGGAACTTTGTCTCATCTAAGAACTGGGTTACTGATTGAACACTTCAAACTGATAAAATGGGAAATATTCCATCAAATAATAGAAGACATTCTAAAATATAAATTTTTAAAAAACATAAGGGCAAACAACTTGAAGAAATCAGTTATTGCAGCCTTTAGATAAGATAATTAAGAAATAAATGAAGAAGGTGCAAAGGAATTCAGATGATAAGATACACATTCCCAACCTTAAAATATTATTTTCTCTGACCAATGCATTCACTTGAGATGAGACAAGAGCTTTCCATGACTGAAGGTCAGTAATTCCTTTATCCTGCAGAAGGGAATGATGCCAAACAATTAGTTGGATGCATAAAGCTACTTATCCCCAGAGAGAGGAGAGAGAGAGAGGAATGTGGTCAGACAGTACCATGTTCTCCTTCCACCTTAAGAGATCTTTAATCTCTCTTTTGCTTTTTTCCATAAGAGATAATATTCTCAATAGATCCTTGTCAATCTCTGGTAGAATATCTCCTTGTCTTCGACTGAATTCTTTGACATACTCCTCCAGCACAGATAAATTCAATTCAAGCGACCTCACCTTCTGCATCAAAATCTTCAGAACAGTGTCGCCAGGTATCCTACCATTTGGCTGTGGTCTAACCTCCATTACAGGATCAGGAATACCATTCAAAATCACCGAAGGATTTGTTGTAACAACATTGAGTTTTTGTGCATCATTGCTACTCTCTGTCCCTGCACCAGCAGTCTCAGTTTCATTTTGAACTTCACCATCTCTGTTGCTGTCAACTGGACCAACATCTGGTTTTAAAGAAGGCAATGCAGTTGAATTAGGCACTGGCAATTCGCTGGGAATAGGTTCCGCAGAAGTCACAATAAGATCTTCAAGCATCCGCTCAATTGCATCAACACCATACACCTCTAGACAACTTAGTGTGCAGTAAAACTCTGAACCATAATGACTAAGTAAATTTAATTTCAAGTACCGCACCCATTTAGGTTCAGGAAGCTTAAAGCATTGTGCATGCTTCACATTAGCAGCAACAAAAGTTCCCAAAGGGGACCATGTTTCAGTCGGATAGCTTAAACTGCCAGACAAACCAAACTCCTTGAAATTAGAAGAATAGTGTTCAAAGTTTGCAATTTTGACAGAATCAACCAGAGTCTCTTCTGAAAGCTCAATTACCACAAACTTCTCTGCCACTGAACAAGGATTCCTCAGGTACTTGTCATGATCCTTCCCCAAAATGTTACTAGCTCCTTTTGCTTCCTTGTTTTGAGTCACCACCTTTGCACCCTTAAATGCAGAGGCATAGTTGTACTCAGTTCCATCAGGTTCAAGCCGGTGGGTGATGTTAACAAGCTGACTAGGCATGGCTTTACCTTTTCCTTGCTTTGTTATGTTTCGGAACTCATCAAAATTGAGATAGCTAGAATTATGAGTTCTCCCACTTGAAAGTTGTTCTACTTGAATTATTTCTCCTTCTTCTTGTGCTCGTACTTTACACACTGATGCGGCATAACCTAAAACTTTCAAAAGTACTTCTTCCAGTCTTATTGTCTCTGGGAGTGAACAGTTGGAATTTTCAAATCTTTGAAGAACATTGGAATTGTTACCATGAGTTGACATATTAAATTGTAACAACATTCCATTTGTGTGAGTGTTGCTTCCATTTGTGATATATGAGTATGCATGGTCACCAAGCCTATCATTGCTAACAATAGGACAGAGTGTGCTCCTGTTATCAGGAGGTGAATTCCCTGAAGAACATCCTTCAATCAATATAACATCATGTAAGGTATAAATAAGTGATAAAGCCCCAACATTCAAATAACAAAAGCCAAAGATCATGCAGTTGTTAACTCCAAATGTTTTAATTTACTAAAAGCAAATCACCAAATTTTATAATAACAACTATGACATATTAAAGGCAGCAATAGAAGAGACTTTACTCGGCTCCACACTTCAGCCAAAGGACAATGAACATGGAACATAGAAGATCAAGTACAGCAACAGAAAACAAGAAACCACAAAGGGAGGAGACAGAAAAGTCCTTGGAACATTCACTCTCTAGTCTATAAAGATGAACATCACAAAACCAAAAATAAAAAATAGCATTCAAGAATTAGAGAATAAGTAACCACAATCTCTTTATACCCTGCTTTAATTACCCCAAATTTGCAGGAAAAAAGAAAATAAATCAAATCTTACATATAGCACTGCAATCACACCCCAGAATTCCATGTTTCAATTTTTTTCCAACCGTCTACTCAGCTTCAAAGATGGAAGGAAAAGAAAAGAAAGGCAAAAATTGAAACTTCATATTTTTTTTTTAAAATGAAAAGCTTCACCCAAAAATAAAAAATGCCAAAATATGTACTGAACAAACAGAAAAGTAAGTAAATTAAGGGAAAGCAAAATAGAGACAAAGACAGAATAATAATTTAACCCCAAAAAAAAAACCCCAAAAGGCCAAAATCCAATAGTCTAAAAAATTAAAAATTAACCAAAAGTGAAAAAAGTAAGAGGTGAGTGAGAAATGGTGCAGAACCCATAAATAAAAAGGAACAAAAAGGGAAGAAGAATTACCTCCATTGCCATTGCCATGGCCAAGGCCAAGTTTAAAGTAGAACAAGAAGACAAGGCACCAAACAGAGAACACCAAAGAAGACAAGGAAAGCTCACAGAAGCTCCTTCTAGTCTTGCTGTTGTTGCTGCTACACTTGCTTCTGTTTTCGTTATTTTCATTGTTGTCATTATTATTGATGTTTTGGTGGCTTTTGGTATTTATGAAGGACCCATCCTGAGGTTTCTTCATAGTTTCTCAATCAATTCTCATCCCCACAGACACACAGGGTTGTGAAGTCGGCAGTTTTATTTTGTGGGTCTCGCTTGTTTCAACAAGGAGAGAGCGAGAGTTTTCCTGAGAAATTAGAGCACGTAAAGGAATTTTTTGTTTGTGGTTTTTGTGGCTATATTAAGTTCTTAACTCCCAGTTTAGCGTAAACTACTTTGTGCCATCTAAATTGCGCTATTAGCTCGGAAAGTTTATCAAACCCAATTTTCAACCATAAAAAAGTTGTTCAAAACCCAAAAAGATTCTTTCATTATAACCTCTATTTTCAGTGGCCGTTGAGTTTGACACAACAGTTCTGAATTGAACGCTTTCTATATACAGCCTTTTTCAATAATTTTATTTTTTTTTAAAGTTACAAAAATATGCTACTCGTATATTACAATCCTTGAGTGACACTTAGGAGGATATTCTTTTTTGATAATTTGATAGTCACAATAAGAAAGGACACTTTCAACAGGTGGAGTAGGATTTGAAATCTAGATAATTTCTTTAAAAATATTACAAGGTGTCAAAAAAATCTTGACCATTTTAATAATATTTTAGAATATTTTATAAAAAATGGTCTTGGGTGCCAATTATTGGAACTTTGATGGACCAATTTTGTGTTGCAATGATTATCTTATGTAAAATAAAATTGAGTGTTGACGCGTGAACCAAATTAGGTGTGCCCATCTTCTCAAAAAAAAAAAGTGTTCACAATTTGAGCTACATTGGGTAAGTGAATCAATTTAGTTTGAATAGTAATTTATATGTACCAATCATATATAATCACCCATTTATATAGTGGTTCAACCCACATTCATGTGAGAAGGAGATCACATATGACTAATATACCATGCACCGTCTCGATGGACAACTATGTGCTCCAATGCTTATTTTATGAAAAAATATCAATGTAGGGTGTTTTAACTAAATTCTGTGTGAACAATTTGAGCTACATTAGGTAATTGAAGCAATATAGTTTCAATACTATATAAGCTTAGCTTGTGTTAGGAACTTTACTTGTTGTTGATAATGGCATAAGGAATGATGGTGTTCGGGTAGCATTAGGCCAGTCATATGGTTTTATGTTTTCTCAACACATTGATAGTTTCTCATGCCAGATTAGTAATCCTTCTAAGGGCTCTTTGAGGGGGACAAGCCTAGCCTCCCTATTCGAGTTGGATCGATGAGCAACGTGAGAGAGCAGCATGTGGGGGCACCTTGCTCCATATGATGCTCCAAGGCCATGGTGGGTAGAGTTGGTTTTAAGATGGGTGGCAGCAGGTGGTGTCAACCCTTAAGTGATGTACATAGCATTGGTGGCTTGATGGCTAGTTGCTTGTGTGTGGGCTTGGTGGCTTGTGTGCAAGGCAGGGTTGGGCTGCCATGATGATGTGTATCAGATGCTGTGTGCAAGGCATGGGCTAGTGGGTGTTGGCCTAGTGCATGGATAGGTGCTAGTGGGTTGATGGCAGCTACCTTGTGTGTGTGTGCTGCTTATGGGTTGTGTTGGTTGATGAGGGATAGCTTAGGCATGGGCCAAGCATCCCAAAATGTCTATTCAGATGTTGTGTGGGTTGTTGAGCAGTGGGCAAAAGCCCCATGATTTACTGAGACATGGGTTGTGCATATGTTGATGTGCAAGAATAGTTACCAGGTAGTTTCTGGTTTTCATGATATTCAGACCTGCTATGTAGGGGCTAAAAACATGGAGAAGCAACCAAGACAGCAGCAGTTCGAGGTGTCCTAAATCATACTGCAAGTGTCAAATTGTCCAAAACCTAAACAATTATTAGGCAGTAACTGCCATAGCAGTTATTTCTGTGTATACAACCCTAATGTTGTTGGAGCTGTCAACAACAGAGTGTATTTTACCTTAGGGAGAATTTTGTGTATTTTCCCCAAGTTTGTAAGTTTGTACTTGAGATTAAATAATAGAAGTTAGGGGTGGGTTTATTGTAAACATAGTGCGTGTTGTGTAAGTGTGTGTCCCTAATAGTCTATTCTAAGTGTTTCTTGCAGCATGTGTGTAGTGTTGGCTGAGACTAAGTCAGACTTTTAGGACCATCACAAGAAGAAAATCGAGTAAAAAATTTGACCCTGTGACAGCTTTTTACCTTAGTCATCCAAAGTCCAAGTTCCGTACTCGTGGCATTGTGATTTTATCCCAACACAAAGCTTGGTGCAATTAGAGTACAAGAAAATGTCTGCGGTGCACGTGATCCAGATTATGGAACACAAATGATGAGAGGTATAAATGAATAAGTCCATCAGTAATCAGCTCATGTCCTTGTTCTAAATTTCATGATTGAACACTCAACTGTTTCTGCCAAAGCAGCCAAACTCCAATAAAAAGAGTGCAAAGATTGACAATAAAGCCATTAAATTAAATTGGACTTTAATATAATTACCTACAGAAAAGTAAGCTAATTTTGAATCACATCAAATAATTAACACCTTTTGGGAGTGAAATATGTAACAGTAGATATCAATCTAAACATTTATATTGGTAAATGCACCAAAATTGGAGGATGGCATCTCTCTCTCTCTCTCTCTCTCTCTCTCTCTCCCCCTTCCTGGGTGTATGCCATGTCAAATTCATGCTCTCTAACCCAATAAGCTGCCAATGTAGGTGTAGCCTTTGTTGCATGCTCCAGCTGAAGTAGGTAGGCCAAGTTGACGTCTAATATGAAACTGCACCTTGCATCAAATTCACTAGGTTTCTCCTTTGGATGGAGTTAGTAGGGCATACTCCAATTCTTGCTCTTCTTCTTGTTTATTGAATGGAAGACTTCCAGGATTTTCCTCCTCTAAAAGGAAACTTATAGGGGTTTGTGAAGGGTACTTGTTCAGGATGAAGTCAATTTCTTTCCCACTTATTTCCTTCTGATCAACAAGAACCTGAATGCAAGTCCATAGTGAGATCACAAGTCAGTTTAGTTACAGAACCACTGTACCAACTAATACAAGGGTGATGGAAGATTAATACATTTCTTTTCATGGGAATTTTATTTTACTTCCCTCACACACACACACAGAGATGGGAGTAATAATACAATTTAATTAGCCTATATCATTATGATATGCAACAACATGAAAAGCACAACTGATTATATTCCTTTTGAATCAAGATTACATGGTATTTTCAAAACTTAGTCTATGCTTAATGGAAAAGGATCCTTTTCCATTTGAAATTGATCCATTTCATACTTCAAATTAAATTTACAAATCAAAAGGTGTGCATACTGCCACATTATTTAAAATTTTAACTGAAGTGACAATCTTAACCCTGAAATTGATGAAATGAAAAGGACTTCAAATATAGAGAATTGTGTTCTAACTTCTATGCTCAACAGCTTTGAAAACCCAACCAAAAAAAAAAAAACTTAAAATATTTAATAATGAATGCATAAGAACGTAATGCAACCAAAAGTCTACACAAACCACATCAAACTACCTTCACAGCTTTGAGCAAAGCTGCATGGTGCCTCCTAAGCAAATCAACTGTCCTTCCATACATGTCCCTGATCAGCCCTTCGGTCCTCTCTGCAACTTGATCATCTAAATTGAAGTTGACTGGAGGTTCAATCAGACCATAGTCATCATAAAGAGATCCTTCAAAGTCCAGCCTTGGGCCTACAAATTTTACGTTCTTCCTCCAAGGTGGTGGTTCTCCGTGTATGACCATTGGATTCTCCAAGTTCCATCTGTTGAAAAGGAAGAAAGGACCTGGCATTAGAAGCATCAAATCAACCAGAAACTTAAAGAATACTGAAGCAAGGGACCAACATGGTTAAAATTTTACGGGCAAGCCAGGATGCATCTGCAAGGTAGCCAACTGATGCCATAGACGTGTCCCGTCCATAAATGACCTCTTCAGCAGCCCTCCCTCCAAGTAATACCTGTACATAGGAAGGAAATCAATTTAAATGATGATGCAATCCAATACAGAACTACCAGCTCAAAACATGAGGTGCACACCTGAAGGCGATGCAGCAATTGAGGCCGGCGTTCAAACATGTATGATTCGTCATCAAGTCGATTAAATACAAGTTGAGACAATGTCTGCACACATCATTTCAAACATGTACACCATGAATACCAGGGGACAGAAAGATATCTAAGTCAAATACAACTATAAGAAAGTTTCAAGAAAGCCACACATCACACCTCTGGATAGTGAACTCCTGAGCAGATAATAATAAACTTAAAAGTAATCTTATACGAATATAACTTTCATCTCTGTGAATAACCAGTGCTGTAATACTGAACACAGGTATCATCAGAGCTATTCTATATGCCAAATGTCAATAGATATTGTCTAGTTGTAGCCCTCAAATTAGTGGGCACAATTTCAATTTTTGGCTTAGTTCTGGATGGAACTTGGACAATGTCCACAACATATAAAAGTTGCATTCATTATTTATAAGAATTTTTTCTGATGAAAGAAGAGGAAAATATAGGTAGGGAAACAGAAAGAGGACCTGACCACGAGGCACAATTGAAATGCGATCACAGCATTCAACTTTTGCATTCTCATATCGCCGGAGCAGATGGGAAGTCATTGCGACTCCCACTTCAGTAGTAGCCCTACGACATTGTCCCTGATGACCCAATTCTATTCCAACACGTTTAGGTCCCACTGTAAGTCTGTCTACTGCATCATCCATGTCCGACTGAAGAATTGACCGATGCCCTTTCCTAACTGCCACAAGAGCAGCCTCTTGGACCAGCTGAGCCAACTTTGCTCCCGTCCATCCTGATAATTAGATACATGGTTTAAGATATGGAAATGACAACCCTGACAAAACACTGGAGAGAAACACATACCAGGTAGGTTCTGAGCATAGACGGATAAATCAACAGTCTCTGACATTTTCACTTTGCTTGCATGAATCTTCAGAATCTCCGTCCTCCCTTTTGCACTAGGAGGGCGAATTCTTATCTAGAAGAGAAGAATCCAAATGATAATGAAGCCCTAACCACCCTTAGTTAGAGCTAACATAGAACTTGAGAAAAATCTAGCATGAAACTGATCTACTTGAATACACAACATCATATTCATAAATAATTTTGTAAATAACTTGCATGCATGATAAATCCAGCCAACGGTTGGTCAAGTACATCACTAGAAAAGTGACAGACATAGGCACCATAATAGACATGATAGCAAGCATAAAAAGAATAGTTACATCTCTGATCAAATAACGATATCTCAACTTTTTGTTTTTTGGAGTTTTTTTCCCCTTTTCCACTTCTTTTATTGAAGCAACATAGATTAGCTAATAACAGCACCCCACTCAGTAACGAAAACAAACCTTGCGATCAAAACGACCAGGTCGAAGAAGTGCAGGATCTAACAAATCCCTACGATTTGTAGCTGCTAAAAATATCACTCCTTTTCCAGTATCGAACCCATCAAGCTCTATCAAGAGCTGGTTCAATGTTGTTTCCCTCTCTTGAGTGGCTGCATTATACAGGTGGTCGGTAGATTCCTTGAAAATTCCTTGACGCCTGATCATAGAAAAACAAACACATGATCATTCATTTCATTCATGTGCATTTTGTAGTTCATCATTTTATGATCATTTATCTTGATGTGTCACCTTCAACCATAAAGCTTGGTTAGTTTTGCAGCCATTTGTAAATCATCTGTAAATTTGTTTTACGTATTGATGAAGAAACATTGTGAGAATGCTTCCCTATCTAGACTGCACTAATGTATGCAGAGCATCACTTTCACTCTCATTAAATGAAATTGGAACCCAGGTATGTCTTGTAACTCAACTGGTTGGCACCTCCTAGTGTGTCCATGACATTCATGGTTCAACTCCCCCTCCACAATTGTAACCATTGAATTATCAAAAAATATAGTCTTGTTTAGGGACGCAGAATCGTAGCTCAGCATATCCTAAAATAGTGTTTAACACCCACCCTAGCATTATGAATTTGACGAACAACATAAAACATGGAACCTAAATCTACATGGTTCTGACCCATTCATATATGATTACATGCAAGAAAAGACAATGGCTTGGTGCTAACTACCAAAAGCAAACCTACTCATGAGTTCCAACACACCATTTCTCCACTATCCATTGTGCTAGGTCCAAACTTTAGCAGCATTTTTTCCAGATGTGTAATTATGTGGTTCACAAATAACTTCAGCTGGAAAGCTTTGGAGTTCAAGCAACCAGAGTTATAATTGGGCATAAGATTCCTTCATGAAATTATTATCATTATCACAAAAATACCCACAAACACACCCACACACATCCATACCTAGTTGCCAATGCGTCAATTTCATCAATGAATATAACTGATGGTTTGTTCACCTGCACAGGGGAAACTCTGATATTCTCAAAAAAAAAACTTCCAAAGCAAATATACCAAGCACTAATTTATGAAAGGAACTCTGCAATTGACATCTAGAAATAAATACAGCTTATTCAGAAAATCATGAGACTTAATACTATGTTATTGACAACAAGGATGATTCTAATGGCCCCAAAACTTATTCTAGACCACGATTGAAAAATAAATGTGGACCAAGAGGATGCAATCACAATGATGAGAAACAAGTCACAATAAAAATCACATCCAAAATGGGTAGTATATATCACCTTGGCTCTTTTAAATAGATCCCTGATACGAGCAGAACCAACACCGACTAAAACTTCAACAAATTCAGATCCAGCCATTTGGTAAAATGGAACACCAGCTTCACCAGCTATGGCCTTTGCAACCAGGGTCTGGAAAGCATGAGTACATGTCAGAATCTGAGTGGCAATTTTCACACACACGATTTTCAAAACTATAGGATTATAGCTAACCTTGCCACATCCAGGAGGGCCTTCCAAAAGAACTCCATGTGGAGGTTTTATCCCCATTTTATCAAATAGATCTGGGTTCTTCAAGTACCTCACCAACTAGTCATCAGACATTACCAATGTCAATAAGCTTTTCATTTTAATTACAATCAGGCATTACATTTAAAATGAAACAAAACATAAAACATATTTCCCATACAAAAAGAATGAAACAAATAGCATAAATTTACCAGAAATTTCAAGAAACATAAAATAGAGAATCAAGATGAAGGAAAATTTGTTATGAACAATTGAAGAAAAGAAGATAACCATCAAACTTTTCAACCCCAAAAAAAAAAAAAATTCAGACATCTAAGCATTTTGAAATAACGTAATTGAAACAATATGGAAAAACTGCCCAGTAGTTTGTTTAGAACTAACAACCATTAAGAGTATTATCATAACATTTTTCAATTAAAACTTCATCAAAAAGTAAAAGGAAAAGAGATAAATCACTTCTCTCTCAAAGAAAGGAAAGCAAGCATGCACAATTATTTATGATGTCTCTACAACAATGGCATATTCAAAACCTCTTGGAGTTCCTCTACCGCTTCATCTATCCCAGCCACGTCACCAAACTTTACTCCTGTTGAACCCTGAAATAAAGTCATTCCAAAAATAGAAAATTAAGAATACAATCTAGAATTTTTAAAAAATTTGGAACAGTGAGCAAAGGAATATTCTTTAGAAACTAACGTCAACGCGAGCTTCTGCTTTAGATCGTGAAAAATCAATCCCTTGCCACAGATCCTGAATGTTGAAGAGAGCATATTAAGTAAGATCCTTGCTGATGAAATCCATGGTCCAAATCAATCATATAATTACCAAATGAAAGATAAAATTAGGAACTAAAAAAATTAAGCAACATTTACCCACTTCCTGAAGTTCTTAGGTCTTCTCGAAAGTGTGAAACGAACAAGAAGAACCATAGTCAAAAGGACAAGCAGAATTGGTTTTGCCATCTCAAGGCTGGCAGACACACCGCCAAAAGTGTAAAATTCACTGATCTTAGAGAAAATTCCTCCATCACTGAATAGATCAACAAGATTATCCCAAACTCTCTCCAAAACTCCAAATATGAGACCAAGAAAAAGCTTTAGAAAGGGTTTGACTACAGGCCACACAACATATGCAGTCACCACAAAGATGAAACTGGTAACAGCAAACACAGCCGATGCCAGGAAACCTCCTACGACAATTCCTGCAGCAGCCATCACAGCTGTCACAACTCCAAGCTCTACCATCATTCTGCTAGATATGGAAGATGCCACCGGATGAGGGTACTCTGGTACTTTTCCCACCCAAGACTGCAGCAGAAGATTCAAGAAGGAAAATATATAAAGTCAAAAGAAGGATCTCCCAACTTCTTAACTTATGTTTTATGTCTAATTGTCCATGCCAACTCACAATGTATTGTATGATGCAAATATTGTGTCAGTGGAATATTGAGGTGCAGAAATGGCTGCAACACTGAATCTAAGAGAACATAAACCAACTCTAAGTCAATGCTAGATGCTGAAATAAAGATCACCACACCCCCCCCCCCCCCAAAAAAAAAAGAAAAAAGAAGGTGTTTATATGCAAGAATTTGAATTGATTTGCATATTGAAATAAAACATTCATTCAATCTTCCATGTATTCTTTAAAGATTTTCCATTTGAACTTCAGTTTCAAATTTCAAGCTTCTTTGCCTCTGTTTAATCACTCACTCGCCACTTCATACAACCACTGATTATTTGATCCACAAGTAATAATTAGCAAATCGATTTCAATAGTTATAAAAAAAATTAAAAAAAAAAAAAAGAAAAAAAAAGAAGAAGAAGATTTATCACCATAGTATGTCTCTCAATTTCATATCGTGGACCTGTGTACTCCTCCAAAAGAGCTTGAGCTTCATTCTCATCCAGTCTCATGGCCCTACAAAGACACAAATATTATCAACAAACTGCATAAAAAAAATCCACAAAAACATTAACTTTTAAGTTGATTGGTGGGGAATCTTTACCATTTTGTTCTATGCAACCTCTTGTCACCCGGTATCTCTTTCAACTCCACAATAAATTCCCTATACCCATTAACATACAATACGCTGTTATCCTCCTTCAAAGTCAATAACTTAATTTTATCATTCTTCATTGCTTTCTGAAATTCCTCAAAGCTCATTCTCGGCAACTCCTCCAAATTCTTATCGAATTCCTCTTCTTCTGATAACTTGGTCCCGAAAATTTGCTCAGGCACATAGAGCTTCCCTCTATACTCCCTCAAAATATCCTTCAAATACACAGCTTCATCCGCCACTCCACTCTCCTTTCCACCCTCTATGCCCTCTTTCTTCGCTTGCGTTCCCAAATTCAACCTTTTTGCCACGAATTCAATAACACCCTCATTGGAACTCTTGCCCAAATCCTCTTTTTCTTTCAAAGTGTACAATTTGTTGCCTCTTAGGTACTTGGGCTCAACCTGGCTTGGGTTCTCCTTCAAAACCCTGGTCACAAAATCATCTTTTGTGGTTTCACTAGTCTCACCAGGCTGTGAGGAGGACTCTGAGTTGGACTTACAAAAGACTGTGAATGAACTAAGAAACAAAGGTGAATGAACTCGATTTCTTCTGGTGAAACTTAAGCCTTTGGAGTGAATGAGAATTGGGTGTGGTCTTTTAAGGTGGGTGTTGGGTTTGGAGTGGTGTAGCTTAGAAATTGATAGAATACCAATGGAGGTCATTGTTTGAGCTGAACTGGGCACTAGGGTTTATCAAATTATGGGTTTTTTATTTTGAAGACTTACACTGAGAATGTGACGCTTTGTGCTCATTTTTTGAGTGAAATGGGCAAAAGGGTTTTATGAAATCGGGGTTTTTGATGCTTGAATTGAGAGTGTGAACAGGCAATCACAGTCACAGAACATTGTGTAGCAAAACTGTTGGAAAGTCGAAACTTCGAGGGGTTTTTTCTGTTTTATCCGAATCCGAGGTTTCTAAGCGGGTATGTGGCTTTATGGGTCGGGCTGTAATGGGCAATTGGGTATTCTATATTTCTATTGTGTTGGTAACTTTTTTATAAAGTTGTGATTTTCAATTATGTTTTGTTGGTTTTAATTTCGTATTAAATTTGATTGTATTTCTTCAATTATTTCCCCGTATATTTGTGAGATTCAATGTAATGGGTTCAGTGTGTGAAATTGGTAAAGAACTATGAAGACAGAATATCTCGCAACTGACTTGCGAGTAAAATAACCCACAAAAGGTCATGTGAGGAGCACATGCTGAAAGTTGAAAGGTTCAAATGTGATGGCATCTCGCTAGTGGCTACCGACTTGGCCAACTCGTGACCTGATTCGCGAGATGCACTACTATCCTGTTTGTGTGTCTTTCCTTATTTCTTTACCCACACTATATAAACTCACATTACCCACAAAATTGTAAGGAAATTTTCAGAGAAAAAAAATCCTAGAAATCCATTTGAGAGTTAGAGATTGCATACCTACAATCCTCTACACATTTTTCTTAGTTTTCCTCTACTTCTACCTTTCTAATTTCATATCCTTTCAGAGATTTTGAGCCAAAACACATACCTCACACATTTTGAGTGTTGTGGGTTGTTTTAGAGCTTTTGGGAAGGGTTTTTTTTTTTTTTTTTCCAAAATAACATTGAATCTCAAACAATTTCGTTAGTCAACACGTTTTCAAAATAATTTAGCAAACTAACATCTCTAGTATAAGGGAGTCGATTTTGTTGTGGTAAGTTGAGTGTGACAAACTCGAGTTCCATGGAACTCGAGTCTTCAAGGCTCGATTTCTCTGAGATGTCCAACAGAACATCATCAAACCCCTTTCCAGAGAAGAAAATGAATGACCCAGAGAAGAATGAATGACCCAAAGAAGAAAATGAAGGAATTAGAGGAAAAAGGAGCTTTGTCATCGCCACTGGAACCTTTGCCGTTACTGCCTGGGTTCAGTCTGAGCTGAACGGTTTAGGTTAGGGAGATCTGAGTTTGTTGTTTCTTCATGTTTCTTGTTTGTTTTTCTTCTTCGTTGGTCTAGGTTTTTGGGTTCTTCCTTCTAGTTCTTCTTCGTGTAGTTTGGGTTTCCTCATTGTTTCTTCGTTTGATCTCTTTATGGAACTTGAGTATGTAATGCTTGATTTCCACGCATAGAAATCGAGTCTATAATGCTCGATTTAGCGCTACAAAATTGAGTTCCTTACACTCGAGATGTTAGTTAGCTAAATAGTTTTGAAAACGTGATAACTAACAAAATTGTTTGAGTTTTAGTGTTATTTTGAAAAAAAAAAATCCTTTTTGGGAGCATTGGGTCATGCCATTCTATGGTGCATGCAATTGGTGATAATTGCGGAATCCGAGAAGCCAGTGAAGACAAGGCTCAGTGAAATCCGTTGGTAGCTGGGATTCAGAGAGTCTAAGTACAGAAGGTTGTCTAGGCTTGGAGGGTCTATATTGTAATCCTTGTACTCCAACTTATTCACTAATGGATTGATTCGGCTTGGAGGGCCACAGAGAAGTTTTTAAGCCGAGTACTTCGATTCTCCTCTTTGATAATACATCACCGTGTTATCTTGTGTTTGCATTTCTCTTCCCTTACTCCTTGTGTTTTATACTTAACTAGTAAGTTTCCCGTGCGATGCACGGAGTTGTAATTTTTTTATATAAATTTGCTTTTGGAAAATATTATAGCATATTTATTATAAAACTTTGTTAGTAATGAGTTCATTATAAAAAGTAACAATTATAAATTGCACACATATATCTATTATAATTATTTTGTTCAAGTAATGAGCAATAATTAAAACAACTTGTAGTAATATTGTATAATAAAAGTTGATAAAAGCATATTAATTCATTCTATATTATTGATTTTTATTATATGATGTAATAAAAAGCTTCATAACGAAATCTTCTTCTTCTTTTTTTTTCTTCTTTTTTTTCTTCAATCTTTGTTATTGCGGTATGGTGTTGCTTGTTATCATCATCAGTTTCTCCATCTTCAACGTTTGAAGTTTAGTCCGTCCATATTTGTTCAATTTTTGAGCTTTCGTCATTTTTTTTGTCCTTTTGTTGCATCATTTGTGTTAATCACTAATGAATTGGCATCGAGAGATTCTTTTGGACTTTGTTGCTAAAATTTTTCGTAGTATTTGCATTTATATTAAATTTCAATGATGTTACAGTTTTTTGTAATTTTTTTTTTTGTTAATTTTGGAATAGTGCAACAAAAAGAATTAATATAGCATATTGAATTGTGTATTTTTTTTTTCTTCCATACCTTTTTATCATTTGAAGGTGCATCAAAAATCTTAGCAACTATGTAATTTTCAAAACCATCCTTTAGATTGAATTCATTCAAATGAAGTAGAGAAATCCATTTTTTTCCTAAATTTTTTTTTTTCCAAATCACGGGGGATTTGTTCTCCAATATCAATATTTTTACAATAATTTAAATAAGTTGTACCTCAGTTTATTTTTTAGCAGATCTCTTGTAGATTCATTTAGGATTTTCTCAGCATCTCGATCAAAATTCACAAAATTTGTTTTGTTAGTTCCATCAAAAACTTCAATTTGAATCATGTATTTGAAGTAGTTTGCAATTGTATATATATAGTAGTTATAGTGAGATAAATATATTATAAATATTTGGAGAGTATGTAGTTAATGTGAGTGCCTCTAACTTTGAGATAGAAAGATTTATTTTTGTTTCACATTTTGTACACCAAAATGATTTTGCTTGTGGTTTGACATTCCTTTCACAAAGTACGCACAAAATATAATACCAACCTATTGGTGCATCAATGTTACTTATTATTGCAATACCCTAGCAGTTTACATCTTGCAATGAACTTTGAAATTAATATGTATTATTTTTTAATGTAAATAATATGATGTATTATTATTTTTTTATGTAAACGATGAATATAATTTGAAATTATTAACAAACCTATTTTGTAGGATCTCATTCAATGCATTTTATCTTTACTATTGTTTTCATATTATTTAAAGATAAATCCTCCTATGAAAATTGTTTTGCATGTATTTTTGGTATTTCTTGTATAGGATCATGTTTTTTACCATTCCTATCATTGAATTTTTTAAAAGAAAATATTAAGTTAATGGCATTTTGTGAGATAGTATATGATATTTATTAGACTTTTTTGTTATTATAAATTTTAGAAATATGCACCTATCAATTATTTCAACAACCTCAGGGATCTTAAGATTTATATATATATTTTTGTTGCATTGGTTGATGACAGAGAATTTGTTTGCATAAATTGCATAGAACATTATTAATAGACAAAAGCATATTGAATTGAAATTGGGGAAAAATGAAGACATTATTTCATGAGAATGAGATTTTCTAGAAGTATCATCTATACGTAGGTGAGGAAGAAGAGAGTTGGTAAGAAGGTAAGAGTTTTTGCTTTGATTTACACATGGGAAGGGTCAAACTTGGGTTATAATATGTAAGGTAAGAACTGAGCTTTAGTTTTTCATAAGGTTTGGTCTACTTTTAAAAGGTAGTCCATTTTATAGTGAAAATTTTTTGGTCTAATGGGTCTAGTTGTCAAGAATAGCCTATATTTTATATAATAGTAAAAAGAAGTTACTATGATCTATTGAGTAACTGTAAAACAAAAAACTTAATAAAAAGAGGTAAAAAATGCTAAATTTATATAATAGTAAAAATAAGTTGCTATAATCTATTGAGTAACGGTAAAAAAAACTTAATGAAAAAAGGTAAAAAATGTTAAATGCAATATTAGAGTGCCACATGGCAGGACCTCATGCACTCTCACATGAGGTCTCTGTTTATATATATATATATATATATTGATTGTTAATTTTGTATGCCCATGCACTAGGTAGTAGTCCCCGTTAATTGCGCATTGTTTACTCTTATTCAACACTTAATTAAGTAGATTAAAAGCAATTAAGCCGTAATTAAACAAGCTTTAGTAGTTTTATTATCGAGCTTTTACTTTGGTTTGTCTAAGGATTTTTAGCAAAATGCATGTGAGACATAAAATGCTTGGAAATTTGGAATATTGTCAAAACTTTACCTATGCTTCTTGGTGTTTCAACTTTCAAATATAAATTCAAATCTCCCAACTCTAATTGTAACTATTAAATTATCTAAAAGAAATGTTGTTTGTTCATTTAACTTGAGCTTATAAGCTTAGTTTTTAATTTTTAGCTTTTATATACAACTTTTTAAAACCTAGTTTTTTCTTTTCTTTTCTTTTTTACTTTTTCAAAATACGAGTATACTTTATCACACTTTTAACAAAAAATTTCAACAAAGAATTAAATAAGTTGTTCCCAAATAGACACTGATGTGTGATACCATATATATATATATATATATAGACATATGGTTACCAAACAACTTTAATACAATATAATTCTGAACACAACAATTTTCATGATTTTTCTTATAATTGCTAACATAATATATTGTGATTAATGCTGATAAAACTGAAATCAATATATAGACTCACGTGGCCAAGAACCTTTGTAGCTTAAGTTGGCACCTCTGTGAGTTAAGAACATTTAGAGTTAAAATTTTTCATTTCGGTTGTAAGTAATTGTAACTATAAAATTATCAAAATATAATAGACTCAAATAATAATTATCCAAAGCATAATTTATCATGTTAATGTTTAATAAGACGTACAGTAGTCAATCAAGATTTTTTTTTTTTTTTTGTGGAGAAACAGTCAATCAAGATTTAAGATCACTAAAAAACCTTAATTAAGCCTTTAAGAGTTAGGCCCTTTTGAAGGTTTAAGTATTGTAAGTCTTTATAATCAAAAAAAAAAAGAAAAAAAGATTTAAGATCACATAACATTTAGCAAACATTCCATGAGATAATAGATCAATATGTGCAAAGAGTCCTAGAGTAATATGACATAAACACCACGTTAGTCCCTATAGTTATAGTGTCTATGAAGTGTTTTTGGGGTGGTTTTGCTTTTTGAAGATGTGTCCTACTTTTGAACAAGATATTGTTAAGAAAATCAAAATCTCATTGTAAATCAATGGCGGAGTTGAAAAATGCTAGCATCAATTATACACTAGTTAAAATCGTGAATTTTCATTTTAATTGGATCATATTATTATAAGCCTTATTGCATACAAATGTCATGCATAACCTGAATAGATATAATCTATATATTATATGGACTAACTACTAAAAAAAATAGTTGTAATTGTCACATTCAGGTGATTATCATTATGACTAACACTTGCAAAAATTGTGGCATAATTTTCTAAAAATTTAAATTTGCTTGGCTAGAAACAAACCTATCCATATGAACTATAAAGTGCGAATAAAGCAATGAATATTGAATTATTCTAAAAGCAAAACCTATCATGATGGGACACATATATTAATAAAACATATTGTGGTCATAATGATTTGACAACTCTTGTTCTATAAATTTGCATAAATAGCTATAGTTCTCTATAATAAGTCAAAATGTGGCACGAGGGATTGGGTTATCATTATTTATTTTATTTTATTTTTATAATTGGAGTTATCAAGATCAAGTCAAGAACCCTTCTTTTCTCAAAAAAAAAAAAGAAAAGAAAAGAAAAAAAAAAAGAGTCAAGAACCTTTCTGTCTATGACAATATCCATTCATATTCCACACCTTCCGCCCTCAAAATACTATTTAAAAGATTATTTTTGTTCCTAAAATATGGGTTATTTCCTATTTTCAGAATTAAAATTTAATTTGCATCCCTAAAAGTTTAAAACAATCTATATTTCATCTTTCCATTCAATCCTATTAAGTTTTGGGGAAAAAACTGAACATAAATTATTTTTCAAAGATAAAAATAAAATCTAAACTATATTTTTTCCACTAAAATAAAATATAATTTTGGGTTTCATGAAAATATGTTAGATACACTAAACCAAAAAAAAAAAAAAATTAACATGAAAAGATAAAGTAAGTGACAATTTACATTTTCAAGAAAAAAAATTTAAAATTAAAAGATAAAAATAGAACATGTACCATGTTTCAAGGACTAAACTAATAGTGCTATTTTTGACATCATTTTTGGAACAAGAAAATTTTAATAATAATGCAGTTTGGCCTTTTGTTCCCGGCAACAACTACTTTTTCAAAAAGTAATATATTTTTGGCTAGTTAGATGGTGACTCTTTCTGTCTTGTTTAACAAAACCTCCCAAGAAAAGCATATCTAAAGTGTTAGTTCCCTCATCTCTCTCTCTTCCCTTTCTTTCTGTGACTGCTAATCAGTTTTCAGTTATAGACAACATAGAGGCCTAGAAAGAAAAAGAAAGAAAGGAACATATAGTTTAAGAAATACCCATTAAACTATAAGTGAATGCTTCTTTCTTTCCAGTTTTGCATAGTTTCTTTGTGCATGATTCATTTGTTTGGTAGTATTTATTTTTCATGGAAAGGGATACCTTTGAATGTGTGTCATCTTTGGATGGCATCTATGAGGAAGAGATACATCAGCACCTTCAATTCTCGTCCTTAGTGAAGTCACAGAACAATGTGGTCGTGCAGGAAAACTCTCCAACCAGCGTCCATGAACTTCTCGAATGTCCTGTCTGTACCAATTCTATGTACCCTCCAATTCACCAGGTGTGTCACTTTCTTCAATTATATTAATGGGTTGGTTTCAAATTTTGATCTTTATTGTCATTTTAGTACTTTTTGCTGGTTCCATTTGTGTGATTTTGATGTAGGAAATCATCTAATTGGTTTGGGTGAGTGGAAATGTAAAATTTGTGGGATTTGGGGATTTTAATGATGCAAGTTTGTTTAGAGAGAGAGAGAATCGTGGCATGTATTTATCAGTGTTCTATTTCATGAGAAACTTTTTCAGTGGTTTGGGATTGGAGTAATTTCATGTGTTTGGGGATTTGGCGAACTGGGTATGGGATTTTCTGCATTTGAAGAATATGGTATAATTGTAGAATGGATCTTTTATAGTAATGGAACATGGGCTTTCTAATTTTCTTTTTCTTGCTTGAAGGATGTTGAGAGTGATTTATGTTATGTCTTGCTTTGAATGTATGCAGTGCAACTATGATATTAAAGATAGATTATTTGTTTGATGGTAACGTTTATTCTGGGGGGAAGTTTTTATATCTTCTTTATTTTGTTTGGCAGCCGGTTCTACATCACATTCTGGGGAATGCACCTAATGGGAATTATCTATTGTAGGAAATTTTTTTAGTTTGGATTTAGGGTCAGGAACATATAAACGCATAGCCTTATTGTAACATTTTAATTTAGCCATTTTCATTGCCATGTTTTGTGTATTTATTTTCCTTCGTCTCTTCTGTGATGCATATACTTAGATACTTGCTAGATTTTAAGCATACCCCTATCTTTAAATTACCATTTGAGATTTTCACTTGGAAATTATCTTCATGATATGACTAAAATATATATATGATCAAGCATATTTGAGCTTTCTGTTGAAACATTGTTTAAACTTGTATAAGCCTAACATTTTAAACAAATTTAGGAAGCTTTTTTAAAGATGCAATGCTTCACTCTCATATAATCATTCTTCATTTGTTTGGTCCAAGCCACTATCATTTCTTAGAAAACTATTGAAAGTATAGAAGCTATATAAGATCGCATTTGGTAGTGCTGAAAAGCTGTCTAATTTCACTAATCTTCTTTTTAAGAGCGTCTCTGGCTGCTGTATATTCTGATCATAGCATTCAATCTTAAAAATTCAAGATTTTCTTTATATGATGTAACTTATGTTTTCTTAGTTTTGCTTTGTTGGAAATAGCTGACTGCTGACTTTATATTTTTGCAGTGCCATAATGGACATACACTGTGTTCTACTTGTAAAACAAGGGTACAAAACCGGTGCCCCACTTGTAGACAAGAGCTTGGAGATATTAGGTGTCTGGCATTGGAGAAGGTGGCAGAGTCACTTGAACTGCGCTGCAAGTATGACTTCTTGGGATGCATAGAGATTTTCCCTTACTACAGCAAACTTAAGCATGAGGCTCAGTGTAACTTTAGACCATACAATTGCCCATATGCTGGATCTGAGTGTCCTGCTGTTGGAGATATCCCTTTTCTGATAACCCATCTGCGGGACGATCACAAGGTAGACATGCACTCTGGCTGCACATTCAATCACCGTTATGTCAAGTCTAATCCCCGTGAAGTAGAGAATGCAACCTGGATGCTTACAGTAAGTGGAGATTATTTTTGAAGTTTCCATTTGGTGATTCAATTTTTTTTTTTTTCAACTTTCAATTTGCCAGATTTTTCTTCTGCATCTTAGAATATTTGCAGGCCGTCCAGGCTCCAACCACATGCTTTGTTATAATTTGGTGACATTTAAGGATTTAGGAATCAGAGGCACCAGGATCAAATATGGAAAATGGTTTGATAAAACAGACAATTAAGCATATTTTTTTCTTAAAATATTCAAGAAAACAAATAAAATATAAGAGTTTAAGAAAAGAATTAATTTTGCAAACAAGAAGATTATGATTGCTATCCATTCTTTGTTGCTGTTAAGGCCATGTTTAAGATAGGCAAGAAAAAAAGGAATAATGCATTGGTGGCTTTAGACAATGGCTACCAATGTCATATACACATGCCTGGAAGAAGTAAGAACTGACAGCAGCTTTTACCTGTATTTTGTATAAAATTTTTCTTTCAATTAATGCAAAACTTGACATAACCTTGAAGCACTCCAATCTGCAAAATAAGTTTTAACGAAGATTATTGATTATTTTTGGCACTAATGGGACTTGGTATGATGTTTTTGCATTCCTAAGTTCCAACCTTCCTTCTTTTTTGGTCAGGTTTTTAATTGTTTTGGTCAATACTTCTGCCTGCACTTTGAGGCCTTCCTGCTTGGTGCAGCCCCAGTTTACATGGCATTCCTTCGTTTCATGGGTGATGAGACTGAGTCCCGGAACTACAGCTACAGTTTAGAGGTAGGGGCAAATGGCAGGAAACTGATATGGGAAGGCACCCCTCGAAGCATTCGGGATAGCCATAGGAAGGTTAGGGACAGTCATGATGGCCTAATAATCCAGCGTAACATGGCACTTTTTTTCTCTGGTGGAGAGCGAAAGGAGCTAAAGCTTCGGATTACAGGACGTATATGTAAGGAACAACAGAATCCAGATGGAGGGGTGTGCATACCCAATGTTTGCAGTTGAGGTATCTCAAAATCATGTGTTCTTCAGCCTTCCTGTATTAGTATATAGTCCTGTATGTGTTGATGCTTGCTGCATCTTTTTGTGTCAAATGTACACTAAACCCATTTTGTTGCTGTAACTGATTAGATACTGAAGGATTCAGTTTTTGTATAATTAAAAAAGCTGCTTTTTTCTTTCGTTTTCTTTTTCTTTTTTCTTTTTGTATTTTGTAGTTGTATTGACACTTAAGACGGTTTACATAAGACGTAATTTCTCTCTCCCATCACAAACACACAATATTGCCAGGTGGTTGATATAATGGAATACCTGCAAAGATGCTTTCGAGAAACATTACAAGCCAAGTGCAAACAGTTACTTGCAGTGATAATTTTTTTAGCTGTCCATTAGGATCATAGACAATATCTGTGCACGTACAGTTTGAAACAATTGTATATCATCATATACATGAGAGCTTATTTCTCCCAACATCTCATTAAGTGAGTGCTGCACTGAAATGGCATTTGGACAAAGTATGGTTGGAACTTGGCCACCAATATTTTAGTTAGAATGCCCAGTTTTTAGAACATTGTTTTTTAAGGACTAGTACCTTGAAAGTGATTCAACAAATTCAGTTACAAAAGCAACTCTACATGCAAAAACCATGGCACTTCATAAATTGTCATTATCCTATTTTCATAAGCTTGGAAATGCATTTTTGAGCAATAAGAGGGTAATTTATTTCAGAGATTTCAATCTACTCCTCACAATTTACAAACTATCCTAGCCCTGTCTATTACTTCACCCCTTCATTGTTACTCTGCTATTATTCTATTACCACTTGGGACTTCAGTGCGTTAGGATTGGGGTTCCTTTAATTACATATTACTGCAACCACAAAACCTATGTAGCAGTAACAAAACTGGAGGCAGGAGGTATATCATACTGCATAGCAGGTCTCAAAATTTACAAGGGGTCTGGACTCCCTTTGAAATCTCGTACTTGCTTTTAAGCTGTTTCTTCCCCTCTACAGATTATATATTTCACCGTCTCTTTCTCTGTCTCTCTCTGATGGTTACTATCAAACTCATTCCCTACAAATGATTTTTTTTTTTTTTTTTTAGTTTCTTTGCCCTCTAGTTCCTGAAAGTTGAAACACTACATGCTTTTACAGTAACTGTACATGAAATTTGATACATGTTTTGGTAAAAAGTAAAAACTACATTGCAGAGCTCTTTAAAACCTACAGGACTTTTGAGTTAAATCTACATTGCAGATCTCATCCAATAGATTGCAATAAAAATTCAAAAATAATTTACTGTTTCATAAAATTCTGTTTTTGTAGCAAACACCTCGGCATGAAGCAATGGAGCTATGACTCCTTGGCACTACCATACAAATTTACATTTACGCCAAGTAGTACCATACAATTTACATTTAGGCAAAGCCCACCTAATTATGGCTCAAAGTTCTTATGATTCTCATTATATACAAATGCCTATATTAATGCTGTGCTGGGCCAGATTCCATAATGCTGTTGAAATTGCGAAAGATGAAAACAGCTGCCATTATAAAGATTTACCTTTTCCTTCTGTTGGGCTGCCTCAATATACTGCTCTGCCAGTTTCTTCACCTTCAAACCTTCCTTGATGAGAAAATTAGCAATCTTGGCTTTTCTGTGGTACTTCATAAGGCACCTTAGCATTCGTGATAGCCATAAGATTATAAGAAGGTTAAGGACAGCCACAATGGCCTAATGAAAATAATCCAGTGTAACATGGCATTTTTTCCTTTGGTAGAGACTGAAAGGAGCTAAAGCTTCGAATTACAAGACGTATATGGAAGGAACAACAGAATATAGATGGAGGGGTGTGCATTCACGCTGTTTGCAGTTGCAGTATCTCAAAATCATGCTGTCCTCTTGTATCTTTGATGCCTGCTGCTTCTCTCCAATGCGTTTGTATTATGTTTAATGAAGCTGGCTCTCTCTCTTTCCTTTTTGTATGTTGTTGTGCTGTAGTTGTTTTGACACTTAGACAACGCACATAAGATGTAATTTCCCTCTTATCAGTTATCACACACTTGTAATGGAATACTTGCATAGATACACTCGAGAAACATTACAAGTCAAGTGAAAACAGTTACTTGCAGTGATAATTTTTAGCTGGCCACTAGGAATATCTGTGCACATACAGGTTTGTAATAAGGAGTGGTTCTAGGACCACAACTTTGAGGTCGTAGATTTTCTCTTGTAACAAGTGTTGTGGACATTTGACTCTTTACCATTGGATATTTGACTCTCCTAAATCTCCCTGCTCAATCTCAAGGTGGTTTGCCACCACCCTTTTTCCCCTAAGTTCTTCTATGGACAAACACTCTTGCACACACTTTGACATAACTTGCACATTTGTCAATGTGTGATTGGATGACATCAGCTACACATGAAGACAAACACTGATACTTGTGAAAATTAATACAATCACCAATTGACATATGTACTAGTTGTGGCAAAGTCTGTGCAAGAGTGTGTGTCTCTAGAAAAAAATGCCCTCTCCCTTCCTCTCTACCCAAATCTAAGCATTTTTTACCGTAGTCGATATCCACGGTTGAGAATGAATGGATGTGGATAGAGAGAGGGAAAAGAAACCTATGTGGGATTTAGCGATAAGAATTAGCTGAAGTTGTAGCAAAGAATAATTCTAGTACCACACACTTTCACACACCTTTTGGTCGCTGTCCTATGTGACAGACTATGATTGGTTGTTTGTCACTTTCACATAGACCCACTATTTTTTCTCCACCACTCACAGTCAAGCACATATGACAGTTGTGGCAAAAAGTTTGTGAGAGTATGTGGCCCTAGAATTATTCTATAGCAAATTGGGTTTTTGATGTTTCGGGATTTTCTAAGTTCTTAAAATTCTAGTGAAACAAGTCCTATGTCATTTTGCATTTCTGCAAGCCCAATACAATAAGTATCTCAAAGTTGAAAAGAGAATTTGATTTCAACAGTATGTTTTTTTTATTTCGGGTACTATGATTAAAGTAATATGAAAACTTTGATTGTATTGGATCAAAAAATCCCAAGGGCATAGGAAAAAGTTTTTTCTATGCCCACTGGGTGTTTTGACCCAATATTAGTACCCAAATAAAACCTTCAACAGCAGTAGGTTTTTTATTTGGGGGTACTAAGATCAATGTAGAATGAAACTTCAACAACTTGTATTCAATGGTATACATTTAAAGGGTTTTACTAATGTATATGCTCTTAGGGCATACATTAACAATCCATTTTAGGAAACTTTTTATGAGAAATTCAATTTCCCATAAAAAGTTTCCTAAAATGGATTATTAATTAATGCCCTAAGGGCATACATTATTGGACCCTACATTTAATTCAAGTTTTGTTGAGTTTTAAAAAGCACAATAACCGAACATTCTCAAATTGTTGAAGATTGATTTAAAAAATATTGAGAATCTTTAATTATTGCATTCAGTATAACTCGGAAAAACTCAAGTTAATATATACAATTGAGCAATGCTAGGGACACAAAAAATTTCACAACTTTTGCCACAATTTGTCATGTGGCAATTTATGAGTGGTGGAGGTGTGGACCCACCATTTGACCTTCACCATTCACAGCTTGCCATGTGACAAATTGTGGCAATAGTTGTGGGATTTTTTGTGTCCCTAACATTGTCCTATACTATTTGGTATCAAATTGTTGAATCTTTTTATTGTACATTGATACTACCTGATGAAAAGCTTGTATTTTTCACTCTTGAGACTTTGATACTTGAATATGTACTACACTTATAGAATTACTAAAAGAAACTTATTAATTTAAGATATCTTGGCCTGAAATTTTATCCAAACCTGAATTCATTGCAAAACTTAACTCACTTGCTGAATCTTCGAACTTTGGATGCTCTTATTGTATATATAAAATGTTTCTAAAGGACGCTCCATTGGAAAGGAAAAAATATGACTCACTTGGCATTTCATGGTTAGAGAACATTTCTAGTGAGATAGGTCTCATTGAAAAATAAAAAAATGTTTCTCGTGAGACTGATCTCGTGATATGTCAAGAAGTTGCATGTAAGATACAAACAAGAAGAAGCACAAATCTTAATGAGATACAGACAAATATTTGTCTATGATGGTATAAGCTTTAGACATGACTACAAGAATAGTAGACCAATAGTACCAAAAAGATCACTTTTAAGTGATCAAAAGAGTCAAAATTGAGGAGGTAACTTCAGATTTTGCACAAAATCAAATTGGAGACAAAAGTAGATAAGGCGAACAGATTGAGGTTTTCCTCAAACCCCAAAATCTGCACAATTTAAAAATGGAACCTTAGAAGTTAGCAAAAAAGAATTTAGGAAAACAAAAAATATATACAAGAGAGGATTCTCTGGATATGTTGCTGAAACTTGAAAGTCTATCCAGAATACAAAAAATCAATTCAAATGTTTCTCATTTTCAGCACAACACTCGCACAAACTATCAAAAGTTTCATCATATACAACTATAGATCAACAAAAAAGGACCAACACCAAAAAAAAATTGAGATCTACAGCCATTTCAGTGGTTTATAATCAGCACAACACCCACATGAAATATCAAAGTTTCATCATATACAACTATATATCATAGCAAAAAGACCATTACTTAAAAAAATTTGAGATCTACAGCCATTTCAGTGGTTTACAAAATCTCAATGGAAAAAAAAATTTTAATTAAACAAATCTACCAGTATAAGTGAGGAAATTCAATGGCATCTATCACAGTGAAAACTCAAATAACCCATCTAACATGTTGAGATCCCATTCAAAAATAAGAATTGAACCATCAAAATTTCATGACACAACCTAACAAAATCCCCCAAGCAGCTTAAGCCCAAATCATACCACACAAAACCTAGCTAAACACCACAAATATCTTGGAATCTAGAGCTTCTATTCCACTTCTAAGTTCTATAAGTTAATAAAGAATTTTTTTTTTTTTTTTAAAGGAACTTTTTTTAAGCTTCAATTATGCAAATATACAATCTTGAATTAACAAATGCTGCAACTTTATACAATTCATTCACAGCTAAACCCAAAAATATAAATAAAAAATAAAGAATTGGTTCTGGGTTTTGAGAAACGTACAAATTAGCAGTCTTTTATTGCAGCAAATCCTGGTGCAAAGAGAAAGAGCCCCATGTCGATTTCTCTTCTATCTGGGATAAGGAAAAAAAAAACATGGGATCAGGGTTTTACAAAGCTTCAAAAGTTGAATGTAAAAACAAAAGGAACCAAATGCGAGAAGAAGTACACGCCATTTCATTTTTTGCCGAGAGCTTTCTGTTTGTGTTCTTGAAGTTGAACCTCTGTCTCTCTCCTGCCTTTTGTTCTTGAAATTATGAAGCTCTACTTAAAAGAGAAACTGGATTGAGATCCGGCGCAGCATAAATAGAAAATTAAAAGGTTGAGATTAAAAATGTTAAAAGTTACTTTTAAATCCGGACCGTTTCATTTTGTCCTAGAAAGAAATATCTCCGCCCTGTTTCGGCCTAAAATAAATAAATAAATATATTCTTATACAAGATAAATTATCTATTCAAAGAAGTAAATAACTAAATATTATATAATGCAAATAATTTAGTCTTCTTAACATAAAAAAAAAAATGTATTACGTATTTATTTTTTTAGTTGAATAATAATACAAGTTAATGAAATAAATATTAAAAAAAATCTTAATTAACGGATCAGAATTACCATATATATATATATATATATATATATATTTAAATATCAAGATAAAGCTAAACAACTAAATAGCATAAAGCATACTATTGAGATTAGGGATGTTCACCAAACCGCATAAACCGCAAAAATCGCACCAAAACTGCTCGCAAAATAGCATAACCGCACCGCACCACACTGCAGGGTGCAGTGCGGTTTGCGGTTTTATAATAAGAAAACCGCGCAAACCACACCGCACCCTCTCTCTATATTAATATATTTAATTATTTTTAATATTAAATATATTATTAATAGTTTAATAACTCTAGTTTTCAAAAAAAAAAAATAGTTTGATAACTCTGACAAGTGTTGATTAAGAAAGCCAGCCCAAAATAAAGAAAAACTAGCTCAATAATTTAAAACTTGGACCAAAACAAATGGAAAAATTAGTTTTGGATTGAGTAGAAAAAGCCCAAATTTTGAAATATATACCAGTTTCAAATCATTCAAACCGCATTTTATACACCGCACCGCATATGTGACCGCAAAAATGAGGTGCGGTCCGATTATGGTTTTGGCTAAACTTTAAACCACACCGTACCGCACATGTGACCGCAAAAATAAGGTGTAGTGCAGTTATAGTTTTAGCTACACTGCACTGCAAAGTGTGGTGTTAAAAATGACCCAAAACCGCACCGCAAACACCCCTAATTGAGATTGTTCTTCTCTCTTCTTTCTTAATTTTTTTTCCCCTGAACAAGAGCACTTACAGTAGTGGAGCTAAATAGCTATATAGCTATTTTAGCTTCACCAAAATACCAAAAACAGCCATATAGTAGTGGAACTAAACCTGTTTTTTTTAGCTTTATTGCTATAGTGCACGTCCATAGCTGAGAGCTAAAAATAATAAAAAAATTATTCCTCCAGTCGGATTAAAATATTATTTTTTTCCTTTTTCTTTTTCTTTTCTTCTCAGAACTCTCACAATCTCTCAACTCTCTCTCTCTCTCTCTCTCTCTCTTTCTCTCTCTCTCTCTCTCAACTTTCAGACCTCTCACACTGCCGCCCCCATGACCCACGCCGCCGACCCACACCACCACAGACCCAGCTCCGACCACGACAACCCCCACCACCACCACCACCACATCAGTCACAAATCCAGCCATACCCACACTCATCAAACCCACCACCACCAATATCAATCACCACCTCCACCACCACGGCAACCCCCACCACCACCACATTAGTCACAAACCCAACCACACCCACACTCATCAAACCCACCACTACTAGGAAAAAAAGAAGAAGCAAACATCTACAAAACCCACGGCCAAAATCCATCACTGAGAGAGTCACAACCCATGAACCATAACCCCCTGTTTCGTCTCACCAATTTCGGCCATTCCGGACGAAAAATGTATTTCGGTCAAAAATAGTTTCTTCTGCAATTTTTTCATTTGAAAAAAAAAAAAAAAAAAAACAAACCAAACAAACCATGAACCAGAGGTTGATAGAGGCGTGGTGGTGGACCTACTGGCGTTGCTTTAGTTGGGCTGAGTGGAACTGAAGCTTGGTTGGACAGATCTTCATTTTATGGAAGAAATAAAGAGAGAACAGTTGAATAAATGGAGAAGGAGATGAGGAGAAAAAGTAACAAAAAGATAAAACAATAAAAAATAAGAAATGGTTGAAAGTTAAAAGGTGTGGCTGAGGGTGGAGGAGATAAGAGGGGTACGTGTGTGGAGGAGAAAAACAAAGAGGAAAAAAAAAAAAAAAGGAGAAGAAAGAAACGTGTATTAGGAAGTAACCAAATAAGATAATAGGAAAAATAAAATTAAGAATAATAAGAAATTAAAATTAAGAAATGTTACCATAATATTTTTGCAATAAATTTTAAATGGTAGGTTATTACTATCTAATATTGGTGAGAGAAAAAAATAAATTTTTTGATGGTGGCGGTTGCGGTGGTGGTGGTGGTAGTGACAGTGGTGGTGGCAATGGCTGTAATTGTTGTTTATTGTAGAAAATATATTATTCTATTATGCGGCGGCGGCAGTGGAGGAGGCAGAAGAGTTAGTGGTGGAAGAGTCAGCGGTGGTGGCATTGGCGGCGGAAGAGTTGGCGGCGGTGGTGGTGGCGTTGGCAGTGGAAGAGTTAGTGGCGGTGGTAGTGGCAGCGGTAGTGATTGCGGGTGGTTGTGATTGTTATTTATTGTAGTAGATATATTATTTTATTATGTTAAAAGCTAAAATAGATCAATTGCTGCAGCATGTGAGTAGGTAAAATAGATAAAATAACTTTTTGTGGTGCTAAATAACTAAAATTTTAGCTCAACTGCTGTGAATGTTTTAACCCACTACATTCATCATTGAGATTGTGTGAAACATAAGCTACCTACCACGTGCGCAATACGCATCCCAATAATATAATTAAAAAAATAGATAAAAGCTCTTGAAGTAATAGATTGTTGAATAAAGAAAAGCAATAAATTTGTCTAAATATTTTCCCCCATTTATTACCCTACCTACCCCCACGACCCATTCTACACACCTATGCCTCTCTATTCAAAATCCTCTCAAAAATTCGAAGAACAATGGAGAATTGACCAGCTCTCCTTCTGTTCGCTGCCTCTTTCTTAATGCTGAATGCAGATAAGTGTGTATTAAACTTGTTTTCCCCTTTTGTTTTCTCTCTATCTCACACAAGCACTCTCTCGCATCACACCCATACTTCAAAACCTCTCTCTTTCTCTCTTTATATTCGGACCCATAACCTCAACTCATACCGGCCGAATTTTGTATTTCAGCTGAAATTAACCGAAACATCCCAGAACACTTGAAACTCACCGGAATAGGCTAAAATTTGATCCGAGGTGGAACGGACTACTGTTTCGGTTTGTATGCTGGTACCAAATTTTCTGGCCATTTCGGCTGGAATAGAACGGAATTAATAACAATGCTTTTAATCTCAACCTTTTAGTAAAAAACTATTTCTTTCAAGAGAGTTTCAATCTATATATTATGGCGTTTACTCCTAATAATAGCTCTTTATTATCAAATTAAGATACTACTCAATTTTTTGTGTAAGTGGAAATTGAACTGCAGATTTTTTATTTAACTATCAGAAACTTTAACAGCTGAGCTAACTGGAACTCACGAAAATAAATAACTTTGTTTAAAGGAAATGAATAGAATAATTTTATGACAATATTACCGTTATACTCCTATTTTAAAATAATTGAATAAATATATAAGGGTATTTTTGAAATTTTAGTAAAAAATTCATTAAATTTAATTCAATTCCCTCTAATTCCTCATAATTTTTTGAGAAATGAAAATTTGAAATTTTGAGAGAATAAAAAAGAATGAGTACTTCTTCCTATCCATTTCATTTTCTCACACTTAAACTTTTTATTCCATTAATTAAAACTCTCAAATAAAGAAATTGAAGAATATTATAAAATTATGCTTTTCATTCATTTCCCTCCTCGCAAACAAATTGTTAGTTTGGTGTTGCAAAGTGCATGCATACTCTACTTTTAGTTTCTCTCGGGACTTGCTTGCAAATTTTTTATTTTATTTTTCAACAAACCATTTCTATAAGAGTAATTTTAGTACCAAGACTTTTTCCACATGGTCACTTAACATGGACTTATTATATTTCTTTCCACCATTCACAATTTGTCATATCAGAGTTATGACAAAGTTGTACCACATAAGGTTGTGATACTAGATTTTTTATTTCTATAAATACTACCAAAGTCATGTAGGCTAAGTACATTCTAATGTTTCCAACTAAGATAATTGAGTTGGTAAGTTTATATTGAGTTTTTTGCTTTATCTAAAATATCACCCTATGAATTCTAGAGTTCTCACTAAGACTCAAATGCATGGGAATACTCCAAGAAATATAAATTTTTTTTAATCAAAATCAAGTCCTGGTACCTCAAAATTACCTGTTGAATGTTTTTAATTCATAAATTTTCAAATTTGTGCTTTTAGTTCTAAAAAGTTTTAAAAATGATCGTGGATGGACTAGAATGTTCGAGGTTCGAGCCCAATTAAGAATATTGATTGATTTAAAGTCACAAGGTCAAATATCCTAGCATAGAGGACAGTCAAACTAGGCAATAGAAAGTAAATCATGCATGACCATAAAAAGTAGGCCAACTTGAGTCTTGGACACGTAGTGTGTGGGTGAGTTTTGGCACAAGTTATGTCATTTTACGTGGCACAACATTACTCATGCATTAATAATATTCACATCCACTTTGCTACAATTGATGGACTCAAGAATTTGAATGGATAGGTGTTAGAAGAGCGAGTTAAAAAGACCTTGGAACATATGACATTGAAGAACACCAGAATAGTACACATATGGCCAACCTCAGAAGACAGCTAGAGAGTTATAAAAAGAGCAATTCTATGTGTACAAAAAATTACACAACATTTATCACAACAATTGAGCTGACAAACTTTTATTAGTTCTTATTTGAACCTACTACTAATATCACTTTTTTACGGGTTTTTTTAGAAAATAACTATAAAACCCAAACAATATTATTAGTTAGCTAAGGTTCGAAACTATTTTGGTTTCTAACAATTCGAGTCCAGTGGAGTCGATTTTGGTGTATAAATCGAGTATATTGCACCAGCAGGACAAACTGTCCACGTAGGCCGGAAATCGAGCCCAAAGAACTCCCTTTTCCTTCATTGAAGTCGAGTCCAGAGGAATCGTTTTAGCTTAATGGAAACCGAATCCTCTGAACTCGATTTCAGTTCAGCCCAAATACCCAGAATACCAACGAATGAAGCACGATTTCAACAAAGAACAAACACAGAACCCAGCAAACGAAGAACAAACTAATACCCAACAATACCGACGAACGAAGCACGATTTCAACAAAGAACAAACACAGAACCCAGCAAACGAAGAACAAACTCGATTTCAACGACGCAAACCCGATTCTGATCAAACCCGGCGAAAGCTTCAGGAAATCAAATCGGACGTGGTTTCTCGCCGC
Source organism: Quercus ilex subsp. ballota (assembly GCA_032727855.1). NCBI lineage: Eukaryota > Viridiplantae > Streptophyta > Magnoliopsida > Fagales > Fagaceae > Quercus > Quercus ilex. Next base: position 33,788,893 of record CM064909.1, read on the forward strand.
CGCTCCAGTGGAAGAAAGAATCAACAACGCAAAAACCCAACAACCCAGGCGGCGAAAGCTTCAGGTGATGGAAATCGGATCAGATGTGTGGTTTCTCGCCGCCGCTCCAGTGGAGGAGAAGAACACGTTGATTTGTTTTGTTTTGGATTTGAGTTTTTCATGGGTTTTTGGGGCTTGGAAGTGGAGGGGTGGGACGACATTTGGGGAAAAAAATGAAAGGGAAGAACAAGAAAAAAATCCGTGTAGGGTGGATTGAATTGAAATCGAGTTCAATGGACTAGGTTTCCATCAAGCTAAACCGAGTCCTCTGGACTCGACTTCAATGAAGGAAAAGCAAGTTCTTTGGGCTCAAGTTTTGGCCTACGTAGACAGTTTGTCCAACTCAGCTGCTGGTGCAATGGGAAATCGAGTGCAATATACTCGATTTATACACCAAAATCGACTCCACTGAACTCGAATTGTTAGAAATTAAAATAATTTCAAACCTTGGCTAACTAATAATATAGTTTAGGTTTTATAGTTATTTAAAAAAAAAAATCCCTTTTCTACCTACCACTAACAATCTACTACATTAATTTGGGTGTAAAAATTTTTGTCTATAGGCTTTCTCGTATAAAAATTCCTGACTAAATCTTCGACTATATTAAAGATTCCAATCATGGCAATCAGATCCCATGACTATCAAATTCATTCCCCACATGGGGTTTTTGTAACTTTCTTTGCCCCAAAGTTGCTTAAAGTTGAAACACTAACTAGTGTATGGTAACTATACATGAAAATTCACACGTGTTTCGTCAAATACTACATAGCATAATTCATCCAACAGACTGTATTAAAAAATTCCAACTGCAATTTACAATTTCATATTAAATTCTGCTTTTTTAGCACAAGCAGTAATGGAGCTATGACTCCTTGGCAGTTGGCACTACCGTACAATTTACGTTCAGGCCAAGCCCTACGGCCCTACCCAGTTATCAAGTAGGGTCAAAGTTCTTGCGATTCTCATTTTATACAAATGCCTATATTAATGCTGTGTTGGACCAGACCCCATAACTATCTACAGATTATTAAAGAGGGGTGCAAAAATATGCAGAACTTGAGAAAGATGAAAACAGCTGCCGTTATGAAGATTCACTTTTGTCCTTCTGTTGGGCTGTCTCAATATACTGCTCTGCCAGTTTCTTCACCTTCTCACCTTCCTTGATGAGAAAATTAGCATTCTTGGATTTGCTGTGGTACTTCATAACCTTATCAGTCGTTTTTGACACAGCCCACCTATACTGTTCGGCTGTTATCACACCACTCTTGCACAGTGGCCTGATGTGCTCTTTGATGTAGGCTTCCACCTATACAGAATTAGTGTGACTGATCAACTAAAATCTATAAGAAGAAAAGGTGGTAAACAAGAACAAGTAATGGACAGAACTGAAGACCAGAACAATTTACATAGAGCTGCGACACGGAGAAAAACGAAAGGAGAAGATAAGAACATGAAATCAAAGAGATGATGAAAAGAGAGTCTTCTACTACCTTCTTGAGTACATGTTTGAAGCTATCAGACTGCTTGTTAGTCTCAAGGCTAGATTTCTTCTCCTTACTTTCAACATTTTCCCCTGTTTGAAAATGGTTGGGTGAATGTTTCCCACCAGGAGAGTTGGGATTAACAGCAGCAACAAGCATGTTCTCTGTACAGCTCTCACTCCTGACTTCAGATGTTTTCACCATTTTATTTAACACACAATTTTCATTTCCTATAGGATCTTTGTTCTCAGCTAGTGCTACTGTTTCAACCTGTCCAGATAGCTTTTGTAAAGCTACTTCAGGAAATTTTTCAATGAGTGGTTCTTTGTCTGGGCCATATAGCTCTTCACATTCTGCAATTGAAGGCTCTTCACTGTCTTCATTGATTAAAGGTTCTGGAGGAACACAAGAATCATTGGTCTCACCCTTTATGGTAGTGCTTCTGATTCCTGCATCGCTATAATTCTGGGGCAAGTTGGAGTCCTTTGGTGCTTCAACATTCCCTGACTTTTCATGATCATCAGAATTTAGACCATCATTCAACCATTCAGGGTTAAGCGTAGAGAAAACCACTTTCATTTTTGAGGCACCTTCTTCTGGTGGTATCTTAAAGATGTTTGTTGAACTTACTCCAATGTAGTCTTCATCTTCCAAATCATACTCAAAATCACCATAAATATCCAGTTCTGGATGAGAAGCCATGTCAAATACATTATCCAGTTCTTCCTCTCTTTTGGAGGGAACATCATCGAGGACTTGCTTTTCCGGTTGTGGACTATTTGGAGGAGAATCAGACACAAGGCCTGCAGTTCTCAATGCTTCTAAAATTACAGGATCAGTTGAAAGTTCAGTAGTAGCTTGTTCAGATCCATCAACAGGGACTTCTGACAAGGGTGAGGTATTTGATTCAGTGGCTCTACTGGACTTAATGTTATCTGAACGATGCAATAGCTCCTGGGAACATAAATTTACATATACTAATTTGCTGTTTGACCTATCAGCAACCTCTTTTTCAATATTAATTGCATCTGCAACAGCCAACTCTGTTTCTGCAGTTCTGCGAATGACTGGCAAATTTGCCTTCCTCAAGAAGTGCTCTGTCAGGCGGTAAAGCTGTGCCTGTATAGCAGATGTCATCGATGAGTCTAAACGACCAGAAAACTCAATTCCAGTATTATAAAGAAAAGAACTAGTATAACATTTGCTAGTGAGAGATGATTTTGATATATAGAAAACTTAAACCACGGTAAGGACAGTTTTAATATAAAAGAATGAATGTGGTTTAGAAATCCAATTATTTTGTGTAAATAAATCCTTGCTTTACTGTGGCATAAGTCTTTGTTAAAATTGCCTCCAAATCCATTGATATAAAACCAAACCATGAATCCTAACTGCTCCATTTCCAAGCAAACAAATTATGGAATTGATTTTTTTCTTTTTTTCTTTTTGGAAGATTTTCTTTATAACTTACAGAAGTAGGGATGGTAGTGACAAATGAAAAACAGTATAGCTAGCATTGGTGAGGGTCTGATGAAGGTAGTCAAGTTGGCATTGACACAGTTGTTGTGGTGGTGCAGTGGTGGTGATGAGCAGCAAACAACAAAGATAGAATTGGTGATGTAAGGTGGTTGAGTTGGTGTTGGCAGTGTTGCAGCAGTACTGCACTGGTAGTGATGGTACTCGAGGTGGCAGTAGCAATGGGAGCAGAAATGATGCTGGGAACTGCATAGTGGTATGGTGGTGTTAGTGGCTGGAGCATTGGTATGGAATAGTTGATGATTCTGATTTCTTCCACATGGTGGGAGCATTGGTTTAATGTAGTTGGAGATTGTGATTTCTTCTATGTTAGGAGGTAATGAAGAAAATCTACCATAAAAATGCCTAGTAAGGATTAGGGGACAATCTTTTCTCAATTTTGTTACAAGAGTATCCACATCCTTTTCAGCTTTTCTAAATTTTTATCCAAAGTCAAACAGAAAAATAACTTTTATTTCCATTCCCAAATATTTTTACATTAAAAGGAAACTTAAATGCTGAATGTCTTTTACATTAAAATATTTAGTGTAATTTGTTAAGATTCTCTGTGTTCATCATTGTAAACATGAAGTCTTTTTATTCATTACTTATCCAAAAAAAAGGCAACTTCAATAATAATCCAAGAAGAAAAATAATCCATTTGTAGTAGGAAATATACTCAGCCTGATTACGATCAAGTGGAGAGCAAATTATAGCATACCTGCCTCACAGATAAGGGAATTTTATTATGGCAACTGGGTGCCAGTACTGGTCTCATGTCTGCTGGTAGTTGTGCCTGCTCACACCAGTCAGAAAAAGGAATCATATCAAAACAAGTTTAAAGGCATGAAACATCCTTTCAGAAAACAAATATTACATACCAGTAATGGATAATTTCCTTTAAGCACTGCATTGTCTTCCTTTGAATCATCTCTTGAGTTCCTGCTTGCAGCAGCTGCTTTCCTAGAAAGGACCTCTAGGGCCCATTTTCTTTTGTCACTCTTTACATCATCAGATTTACCAACTGTCTGCTTCTGAGCATTAACTTTAGAGTCACTTAATGCAGAAATGGTTGGCCCTTCTGGGCGTCTGCTTAAAGGTACTTTGCTAGAAGTAGAAGCTACCTCACTCTTTGTGGTTGGAACAATGTTCTTGTTTTCATTATTTTCAAATGAAGGAAGCCCAGCCTTTGCCAAAACTTTACTTGATTCTGTGGATTTCATAGTATTACTATCAAGAGATGACTTCAAACAGTTTTCTGAAGAATTGAGCTGTTTTTTATTCTGCTCTGAATTGCCTGTAACTTTAAGAGCTGAGAGAGGCTTGATATCATCCTTTCTTGGGAATATAGATGTATCTGCTAAATACAACCTAGAAAGAATTGGATTTGTGGCCTGTGATTCAGACCCCTGATCTGAATTATCCAAACTGTTTCTTAGGAGGCCAAGAACTGACTTCAAAGTCGCAATCTTTTCAGGCTTCGTAGCTCTCATGCAACGATACTTCCAAAACTCAACTTCACAGTCCCGATCCCAAGCACGTTTTCGTCTTCCATTGGATGATGCATATATCTTCTTTGTTAGATTCTCACGTACTTTCCCCTTCTGTAACATTGACTTCTTTGTCTTTACAGCTAAAGGTGATAACTTCTTAGCAGGTTCAGTTTTGGGTCCTGCTACAGCAGCCCTGAAGGCAGCAAGAAGCTTCGGATCAAAAAGGCTTTCCCCGAAATCTTTTGAGGATTTGTTACGGACAGCTTCTCTTATTTCTTTTCTTAGTTTTTGGACTACCATGGATGACTCCTTGTCCTCAGAATCTCTCCTCATGATCTTTTTCACCCGTAAGCCAGCCATATTTTCTCGTTCTATCAATGATTTATCAGCAGGATTTGGGTGTCCAAGCCCCTTGGAAGGTCTATGTTTTGCCCCTCGAACTATGCTCATTATATCAGAGGTAGCATCTTCCTTATCTTGATGATGTTTCAACCTGTCATCTTTGGGATCTGCTATTGGGGTTGGGAATTTCTGAGAATTATCTGACACAGATGCATTGACTTTGTCCCTTTTAGCCACCTGTTGAATCCTCCCTTCAGCTTTAATTTTCTTTCTAGAAACTTCTGTCACAATCTTGTGTTTGGTATCTCCATCATCAGTACTCATACACACTTGCTCGCTTATAGTTATAAAGAAATCAGAAAGACAACATAAAAGAATAGTCAGAATTTGATACTACCTGCATTGAATGACATAAAGCTTTCACAATATTCAATTCAAACAAGCATGTGTTTTAGAGGGAAAATGACATTTAAAGAGATGAACATAGGATACATTAACAGACTGCTCAGCAACACAATAATTTAAGATAAATGATAAAATTTGGTGACCACCCACTCTGAATTACTATTCAAGAACCGTCAAAAATATTAAGCATAGTTTAAAATGCAACATGGTATGTTTAATAAAGATGAAACAACCACAATACAGCAATAAAAGAAACTTTTCCTCAACCCATGTATCCTACAAAGCCCATGTGTTCTGCAAGCTGAAAGGCCTAAGCACCTCAATAAAGAGCAGAAACACAATGCAGAATATAAATGAGGATCACTGGACCTGGAAATAAGCAAGCAGCACTGGAAAATTTTGACATGGGAGTAGCAGTAACAAATCCTTGGGTAACATAGTTACAAGAACTTACTGCAAAGAACAGTGAGAGAATCAATGGAGACTTGAACGATAAGTTACCTGCAATCTGTAGGCTTTCTCTTTACACCAAGCATTCTGGCAGCATCCTTATTAGCATCCAGTTCAATTTTGTCCAGTTCAACTTTGTCAACTGAAAACATTTCAGCAATGAGGCAATGAAACAGGATACTCATATCAATGCCTTACTAAAAACCTAAACTACCTTTGCTAAATATATTAGCTTTTCTACAGCCTATTAAAGGCCAAAAAATAACCAAGAAGAAGAAGGAAATATTCCTAAACCACTTTCAAACCTTTTTCCAAAGAATCTTCTGAAGGAATTTGCTGCTGGACATCTTCAGCAACTTGATCTTCAATTCCATCATTCTTTTTTTCATCAACTAGAAACACATTAAAATTGATGACAATGAGATGCTCTCAAATACACAAAGCATGTACATACTTTCAGCTGCCTGCTATCATAATGATGGAATTGTAGCTATAAAAGTAATGGTAGGGAAAAGTTGTACACACAAAATTACCAGATAAAAAAGCGCCTACTGATAAACCAAGATGAAGGCCTATACTGGATTCATTTTCAGATTGCCTGATTCCAGTAGAGGACTCATTAATAAACTTTCTTGAAGGATTTTCAATGCCATTATTGCTTCTTAGTTCCTTCATCGCTTTCTCAGCACAACTTGTCTTCGACTCACTAAGCACCAAGGAATTAGAAGCCGAAATAAAGGATGCATCACGTGATAAGGACAATTCAAGTTCCTTTGCATCAAAGATTGGTTGAATGATAGTCTTCCCCCCAGACAGTGTTTCCACCTTTTGACTACTGGCATCAGAGCTCAATATCAATGTTTCAGTTTGCAAGTCCTTCTCAACTTTAACAGTTGCCTTGTGACTATTGGCATCGGAAGTCAATAGCAACGTTTCAGTTTCCAAGTCCTTCTCAACTTTGACAATTGACAAAAAGTTCTCATTTGGTTCTCCAGTACATTGATTTTCATCAACCACTGAGACCACAAGAGCTGTTTCTCCAGCATCAGCAACAGAAACAGACACCTTTCCAGATAAAGCATCCTCAATGAAACATTCACTATTACCATTTTCAAAGCCACCCTGATTATCAGGCCTCTGTATTGAAATTGCATCTGATTTTTGTGGCACACATCTACAATAATCCACAGGCAAGAATGTTGAAAGAAATGAAAAGGGAAGTTACATTTAGAAAAAGACACATTTTTGACATTTCCATTTATCCATAGTTCAAGCCTAGAATACATGTGGAGCTCCAAAGCTGCATTAATTATTTTTAACTTAAGGAGACCTTTACTTGGCAACATCAGATGATCATGAAACAGTTACAAGGTTATTTATCTCTAAGCCATAGATGCGGTGGTTAATGATCACCTGGCAGTATTGACGATTGTTATTTACCTAACTATACTCCAAGCAGAGAGGTAGTTGGTATTTAAGAGGGTTGGCAGATTCATAATGCATGCTAGTTAATTGAATAACGCATGTGAACCTCAAGAAAATCCATTGGCTTTTAGACTTAGCCAGGGAACCAACAGTCCAGCACCAACCAACAAACAATCATCCTCTGAAAACTTACCTTGGGCATAACCAGGTACTCTCAGATGTGGCTTCAGGATCAAATCCCACACAAAATGCATGATACCTAATTCCATGCAAAACCAAGAAAAAATTGGTTATGATGCTTTTTTCTCCTTCAAAGACAATAAGAAATTTCACAATTTGTTCACAGAAATATTTAGGAAAATCAACCTACTGAAACTTCACATCTCAACTTAAGCCACATTGAGAAGGGAAGAAATCCCTAAATGTCATTCAATGTATATGTAAGACCTTAGTAATCAAATTATTTAGATCAAATATACCATATATCACATGAGTCACAAGCAATTGATGTATCAAGATTGGAATCTCCCTCAATAGTTGCTAATCCACTTCGAATTTTACAGCCATCTCCATCCAAGCAGATAACTGCCTACAACATGATAAAGTACATAAGAAAGAGATTAAGATGTAAATGCCTCTACAAAATGAAAATGTGTGAAAGGCAGCCTTGAGTTTATATGGTAAATGTGCCAATAACACTGGCATGAGAGGTCAGATCTTTTACAAAAGCCACAACTAATCTCAGAAACCTCAAAACATTTCAATAAACCTTATGAGATTACATATGGAGGATAATTACATTTTCATCAATATAGTAGGACGGAAAAGAGAGAGTATTATTCTTCCCTTCAATGGACCATTCATCATCTCTGCATATATGAACGGACAAAAAATGACAATTAATCAGTGCTGAAAACATAGGCACAGTCAAAACATGAATAATTTCACCATTATTTATAATAAAATATGATAAATTCTGCGGGCCACAGATTGTCCACATGGCACTCAAACTTGTGTAATGCAAGCTATAATTCTATGTTCTATTTCAATCTCTTCTAACAAAAGGAGCTTCATAACTATACTATTAGAGGAGACCCATAGCAAGAATTCTATCACAATTAATTGATTTTGAGGCTCCATTAACATCTATAAGTGTAGCGATATTGCTTTGAGTCAAAGATGACTAACGAATAAGATAACGGGTAAAATGAATTTGCATTACAAGAAAGTAGTGTCTTAGAGTGAAGTCTTAATTTTTCAAGAAGCAATGCTAGTATCATGTGGAGCTACAAAACCAAGAGGAACAAAGCTATGAGACAGGCAAAACAACACAAGCAAAGTGCATAATTTTTTTAATTTTTTTTTAATTTTTTAATACCTGGAAAATGAATCTTCATCAGCTTTGTTGCTACCAATAGTATCGTAGACCTTCATAATTGAATGAAACTAATTAAACTTTAGCTTCCATTTGGCACCAAATTTTAATTACAGATTGAATAGAAGTTCAATAGAAAATAGGCAAATAAGGTTCTGAATGTATATCAATTACAGCAAGAGTAATAGCAACCAGTGAAAAAAAAAAAAGTCTTCAACAATGTTGTAACACTAACCGGAACACATGTGATCAATTGAAATTCATTCTGGCAAAGCGGGCACAAGTTTGTGATGGTAGACCAATTGTCAATGCATAGAAAACAGAACCTGAAGTCACATGATGATGCCAGATAATGAAGTCAAACTTGCTACATGTCCAAGCAAATATAACTTGATAGGTGGATAGTGGGGGAGAGGGAATATATGGGGTTCAAACCACAGACATGGGATACCACAAAGGATGCCATTACTGCTTGGTTATCACTTGAAGCCCCCATGCAAATATAATTTGATAGAAATGACAAAGAGTTCATAGTTTTCCTCAATCTGAATGCACAACAGATATGTGTGTGTGTGTGTGTTTATTTATTTATTTAAAAAAAAAAAAAAAAAAAAACTAGCACTATCATTGACTATATAGACAAACCATAAAGGGTTCTATAAACATGGATAAAGAAAGATAAATTTCATAAACACACACATCCAACTAAAGAATCTCTGGGCTTTTTAACTCAACTAAACTCTGCAAGAATGCATGTTTCAACAATCATAAGTGATGAAAAGAATATGGAGATACATACCAGTGCTGGCAGCAGTCAAGAACCCCTCTGTCTATGACAACATCCATACATATTCCACACCTTCCGCCCTCAAAATTAGCATTTTCCTTTCCACATTATAAATAATTTTGGATTTAGATTTTAAAAAAATTAAAAAAAAAAGAAAAAGAAAAAGAAAAAAAGACATCATAAATAAATAGCTATTACCTAAGCTTGAGTATCCATAAGTACCAGAATAAATGCAATCCAACAAATTGTTCCATAAGCTTCACATTTTTTTACTAGTGCAACACAAAGCAAGTAATTGGAGCTTGAGAACATAATTCACAGAGCAAAGATTGCCTAAATATGTTAAAAAGGTTATACGATTTTTCAGGAAGCTATTCGTTGAATTTTAAAAACATTGTGGATTGGTCTTGCATGTGTAAATCAAACGGGAAGACCATGGATCATTTATTCCTTCACTATGATATTACTAGGGTGATATGAATTGGTCATTTATTCCTTTTTTGTGCACTGTAGTGCATTCCAAGAGGATTCAGCTGCCGGTAATGAGGCTCAAACTTTTGCTTTTAAGGTCCCTCAACACGTGGATTCCGCCAACCGATTTACTCTTGTCTTCAAACTTGTTAGAGTCCTAAAACTACTTGGAACTTCCAGTGTACCTAGGTTAGCTTATGCACCTCATTGCACATTTTTATTAATGAAATCTATTACTTGTTAAAGAAAAAAAAGACCCATATGTCTATTTCTTCTTTAGTGATCTTTGTTCCCCTAAATTGAAAAGATTTGACAACTAGAGATTTGTTACTAGACACTCACCACCCACCCAAATGCCCAAGTATAACCGAATCAAAAAAATAGATAACACAAAATTCAATGCAACAGAAACAGAAATTTTAGCTATTTCATGAATTGTGACTAAAATAATTAGGCAAAACAACATGGGCTTACAATATTATTGCTATTATCATCAACTTCAAAGAACTCTTCCTCTGCAATGCCACTTGTAACAAATTCCACCTCCATTTTCAAACCCAACACAACTTGCCAACCCAAATCAAATTCTAATAAAAAAAGTAATAAATAAATAAAAGATGGTAAGCTACTGATAAGTGAAAGTAGTTGAAAAAAAAAATGAACCCAGGAAAAAAAAACTGAAAATTGGTGATGGGAAAAGTCAGATTTTCATGGAATTAGAAGATCAAGCTCTTGATGCTTGGAAAAAAGAAAAAAAAAATTGAAAGAGTCAAATGGGGAATAAGCAAAAAGTTGAGGGTATATAGGTAATAAGAATGGGAGTGTGTTTTTTATACCTGGGACTGAGAGAAAGAACCATTTGTTTGTGTTTCTTTTGATGTAGACGATGAAGAAGAAGTTAGAGAATACATATATAAATAAATTTCTAATTCTACGACCAAGGTTTCGAGCTCAGGCTTTTCGTTTATGCGAAACGTTTTTTTAATAGGAATTTAGAAACGTATTCATGAATTTCTATTATTCAATGTAGAGTAGCAGGCTGCTTAGGAGAGATTGGGTTAAGCCCGGCCCATAGCATATAGTTACATAGGGGTGGCAAAATTAAACACGACCTGCAAACTTGATACGATATAAAATTAGTAAGTTATGGGTTAAAGTTTAATGGGTTTGTGTCATATTTAGGTTGACACGACTGACCCATTTAATAAAACGGGTTTGGTTGATATACATCACATGAAACTTGTTTGACCTGTTTGACTCGTTTAATTAAATGACATTTTACTAATATACCCTTCAAACTCTAGATATATAAATTTATTAGTTGTTGTGATTTATTTTCTTTGACATATTATGATTGATTATTTGTGATATTGAGATATGCTTTAATTTTGAATGATTATTTGTGATACAGTTACTTGTTAGTTCTAAATTTTATATTAAAAATATTTATTTGTTTTGTTTTTCATAATTCATATCAATTTGGTTAATACTATTTTTTTTTTTTTCATTTTGATAAAATTTGATAAACAGGTTGACACAATTGACTCGTTTAATAAATAAGTTGTGTTAGGGTTGAGGAATCTTGACCCGTCTAATAAACATGTCGGGTTAGGGTTGACCCATATATAGTCGAATACTCATGAGTTGACATGACACAAATCCTACACGCGAACATGAATTGCCACCCCTACACATGCATGCCATAGGTTGAAACTCTCTCAAATGGACGTAGCCCGAGGACAAGTAAATACTAAAGAAGACATACAGATTAATGGGCCGTGAAAGATGTTTGGTCATAAGGAGCTGGGGATGTTATCCAAGGAGAAACACCTCTTCAGCAAAGCAGAGTAGAGGTCAAATGGTCCGACCATCCATCAAGAACAAAGTAATGAGAAATCGTGCTTGAAAGGATAAACGCTAGAGAGTGATAAGACAAAAGAGAGTTGAGAAATCTCTGAGAAGAAAGCTACTACCACTGCATTGAATGATCTACATCTAACCCTTAGATCGCATTAATGTGGAGGAGATACCTGAACAGTAACTTTTAGCCTTACAACTACCTCCAAAGACTTTAGGAAGGTGCTGATGGGACAAGTATCAAAACCAGCAATCTGATCTACACGTGGAGGGCTGAGATGAAAGAAGGAAGGAGAATATATAGGGGAAAAACCCCATTACAAGGGGATCATCGGAAAATCTAAGAAAAAATCACTATATACTCAAGAACTATAATTTGGTATAAGTCTGAGAGAAATATATAAGAACAGACTATCCTCGGACTTGACCGAGGAGAACTTTTCTTACATAAAACTGGTTGTTTTATTTTTTCTAGTAACAACTAACCTACTGTGATCACTGTCAACTTAGCTCATTAAAAGTTCATCTTCAAGCCCACTCTCTAACAAAGTCATTGTTTTGGGCTATTTGGGCCATTGACCCATCATTTGGGCTTTGGGAGCAAAACGTGTCCTTACAATTACTATACTACACATAAAAGAAAACATTTATATATATATAAAAAGGTAGCAACGTGTATTATTAAAAAAAAAAAAAAAAAGCAGCAACATGTATTATAAAAAAAATATTTTCCTATAATTTCTAAGTTGATAAATATCTTAATTTAATTACAATTCAAATTCTTCATATGATCCATCTAATCCTTATTTAATTACTATACTACACATAAGAGAAACCATTTATATATATTAAAAAAAAGGTAGCAACGTGTATTATAAAAAATAAAAATAAAAATGCAACAACATAGTGTAATCTAATCTTTCTCAAATTCTTTATCTAATCCATCTAATCATGATATAAATTTTTTTAAAAAAATAGCAACATGTATTATAAACAAAAAAAAAATGTTGAATTTAGTTCTTTTTTCATGCATATATACAAACATGTAGCGTGATTTTTACTTTTGATTACATAATTGTAATTCATTTAGCTATTATTTTTTTAATAAAATTATATGTTTTATGAGTTTATACTCACGAGACTTAAACTTCAAGTTTCAGTGTTTTTTCTCATGCTTTCAAAGACAAAAATTAAATTCTCATGTGAGTCTCTCTACTTCCAAAATTTAAATATTTATCAATTTAGATTGTTCTAAGGGTCCGTTTGGATGGAGGAGAGGAAAAGTGGGAGGATGAAAAATTGTGGGAGGATGGAAAAGTGGGAGGATAGAAAATATTTAGTTTTCCCTTTTTATGTGTTTGGTTGGAGGGGTGGAAAAGTGAGAGGGTGGAAAATTCTTTTGTTTGGTTGGAGAGAAAAAGGGAAGGATGGAAAATGTAATTTATATAAATTGATTATTACACACTTGTTACATAATATGTAAGAAATAGATTTATTTATACTCATTAAATAATATAAAATTTACCACATTATATATATAAATTTATATTATTATTTTTATTATTATAATATAAAAATTACAATAATGTACATATAAATTTAATTTAAAAAAAATATTGACCACTATCTAATTGTATAATATATTATAATAGTAAAAAAGTAATATTATAAGATAAATTGTATCAAGATCATATTAAGAATAAATCAACCCAAACATTACACCCTTACAAAGAAAATGAGGAGTATACTATGAGGACAAGAAACAACAGACCACGTTGTAAAAAAAAAAAAGAAAAAAAAAAGAGGAGAACCTGGAACAGTGGACGGTGTGCTAAAGGAAAATATGAGAAGATGAGAAAAACGTAGTAAGGATTTGGGGCAAAAGTCTTCAGTGGGGTAGGTTAGGTGAAGGTCTTCAATGAGGTGGGAGGGTATTACGGTAACACTGCCTCATTGCAGTTTTCTCCCCCTTGCTTTTCCTCCCGATTTGGGAGGAAAATATTTGTGGGCCCGGGAGAGAAAATTTTCTCCCGGGTTTTCCACTCCCTCTATTTTCACTCCATTGCCAAACAAGAGAAAAATCAGTTTTCCACCCCATTTTCCTTCTTACATTTTCCACCCTCCCTAAAATCCATACAACCAAACACAGTGTTAATGATTGAATTGAGATTTCCACTTAAATATGATTTCAATTGTTGCTTTCGATAGTTTTTAATTATTAAATTCAAGGTTTATCCATTTAAATACATGTGATTAATTGAGCCTTAAAGTTCAATGTATTATTAAAAATCATTTTATATATATATTTTTAAAAGTATTTCTACCATCTTTCATTCAATTATATATACATACATACATATATATATATATATATATATATATAGATATATATTATGATACCTTAAGTCTCACACAATATACATTCATTATATAACTTAAACGTAAAATATTTATTTATTTTTATTATCTACTTTTAAGTAAATTAATAAAAAAATTATTTACATATGAATTTTAATTAAACCGTGCATCATACAGGCATAATGCTAGTGTAACGAAAAAAAATATAGATCTTTGCACGTTATTAAGTTAAGTGCCAATTATAAGAGTACTAAAATTTAGTTAAATTTAAATTTTGAACAATATTCAAAGAGCGTTTAATAAGTGTTTTGTAGTCTATAAAAAATATCTATTTTATAGTTTTTAGTGATAAAAAAACGTATATTTTTCAAAATATTTTTTTCGTTTGATAAACTTTTCTTTTAATAATTTGTACGTGCATGTAGCATACTATATATATTACAGTATTAATTGTGTGTAACACAATTGACAGCTTAAAAATATAATTGACCTAAAAAGGTTAGAGCATTCTCATTGGCAATTGCAAATGGGAAATGTAGGGGAAAAGTACAATCAAGGCACAAAAAAGGTGTTGACAACTGGACCTGTAAAATGTTATAACTGCAAATTTTTTTGCAATTGTGCTACAGTACCATCCTAAATGTAGGATGACACTGTAGCACAATTGTATAAATTATAATATATTTTAATTGATAAAGTGGAAGAGAGATGGTGGAGAAGAGAGAGGGAGAGTTGTATTAGAATATATTATATTATTTTAGTGGGTCATATATATTATTTTAATGAGTAGAATATGAAAAAAAAAATTGGGATGTTGGGTGTGTTGTAAAATAGTATAGTATAATTGATAAATTAGTTTTTTGAGATGGTAAAATAGGATGAAATACAATTTTCCATTGCGAATGCTCTTAAAGGTCTATTAGATGTATTTTTTGAATCATGAAAAGGATATTATTATTATTATTTTTTTTTAGTAAATGAAAAGAGTATAACTAATTTCAAGTTACCAAATATAGATACACCGAGCAAGATTTAGGTGCAGTACTTAGGTGCAGTTTTTTAGGTTCCTCTCTTAAGATTCTGTTATGTGACTTTTTTTTTCATGAATGAAAGTGTATTTTTTACGTTAAGTAGATATATGACAAAATCTTAAAAAGGGAACAGTACCTAAGGTACTGTACATAAGTTTTGTCTTAAGTATACCCTAATCATTCAAGTTTAAACTATTAGATTTAATGGACTGTTAAGATTTATTCAATTGTATTTTTTTGCTCGAAGACTGTTAAGATTTATTGTTATTTTAATAAGAAGATAGATAATACTATTTTTTTTTTTCTAAAATTATTTATTCTCATATACATCACCAAGAATCGATGTTAATAGTACATCAATATATATAAACTTTGGTCATCTCAATAAAAAAAAGTGAAAAAAGTTTGATGGGAACAACAAGAAATAACTTATTACAATTGTAAGGA
Source organism: Quercus ilex subsp. ballota (assembly GCA_032727855.1). Lineage (NCBI taxonomy): Eukaryota > Viridiplantae > Streptophyta > Magnoliopsida > Fagales > Fagaceae > Quercus > Quercus ilex. The sequence goes on from CM064909.1 coordinate 33,804,370, forward strand.
CCTGATTTGAACTCCTATCCCACTACGTGGATGGACTTAGGCCCAAAAAGTCGAAAACAATGAATTTATAGAGAATGAGTCAGAAAACTAGGCTTTAGTTAACCAGACAAATGCTAGAATGAATTCAGATGATAAGGGAATGTAAAGAAGAAGAATTGTGTTGAAGAAAAATCGTCCTCGGCAAAAGTTCGAGGATGTCTGTTTTTATATATTATTCTCAAATTTGGTTCCTGAAAGCTGTTAGAAATATTTTAGTGAATAAACAAGTTTTGATACAAAAATAATATCCCAAATAATTAGCAAGAACATAAAAAAATAAAATAAAAAATAAAAAAATTTAGAACTATCTTACAATGCTATAAAATCATGCTGCGAAAGCGTTGTCATTAAAGGTTGATTCGTGCCACCCAAAGTAAAACTTGGTGCTATTGGTTCTCTTGGCCAAACAACCCCCCAGGATTAGACTATAGCGTCGACCTTTATGATGTACGCACTTCCACTCACAAAAAGTTTAAAAACAACCCTCTATTGCCTTTCCTTAGAACAAATATTCTTGTAGAAAAATATGTGGGAGAGAAAAATAGTAGAATTGTGTATCTAAAACATAGAGTAGTAAAAAGACTCATTTAGAAAATATGTTATGATGAGTATTATATAGGCTACTTATGAAGATAATAGTCTATAGTTATTAGTTACTAATAACCTTTAAAAGCCCAACGACTATAATATCAATTATTGTCTAACGGCTATTTTTGTCATAATTACCCAACGGCTAGTTTTCTCATAACTGCTTAATGGCTATTTTACTCATAAATTTCCAATAGCTAGAAAATAAATAAGAATAAAAGTGTTTGGAACACACGCTCACACCAACAATCCCCCACATGTTACAAACACAAAATAGGAAAGACACACAACTAAAGAAAGCATGCATCAATATGGTACCAGAAGGTTTTAACCATACATAGGATAAATAAGTAGGAACTAAAAGACAATGGTGGAGTTAAAACTCTTTTAACCAAGCTATTAGTAAACCAAACTTACTACCCATATAACTATCTTTATCAAGGTTGTTCTTAAGCGGGTTGGCGCCTTATTCAGGCCATGCGCCACTGGGTTTCATAAGAGCTCTAAAGACCTACCCAAAAAGTCTCATAGGAAACGGCACAACTTCCACTCACACATAGGTGGCATCCATCAGGAGTGCGTGCAGAACACCCCATCCCAACAAGTAGGGAGTATGAATCCATTAAGAGCCTAAAGCTTAACCTCCAACAATCTGCAACTTAATTGGTGGCATCTATCAGGAGTGCGTGCAGATACACCCCATCCCAACAGGTAGGGATATAGATCCATTAAGAGCCTAAGCTCATCCTCACCAAATTCTGCAACTTAGCACTATCTCACACCATAAGGATGGACTCATCACTAATCTCCTTATCGAGATAGCGGAAAACATGTAACAAATGACGGTGCTCATGGACCACTAATGACCTCTACCAATTTAACCTCTTACGTGGAATCACTCATCATAAAGAGGTTGGGCATTAGCCACAGTGTCGCAACTTGGGTATCAGTCCAATCCCCTTAGATGTCTCACTTACCAGCCTCATTGCTAGTGGTTTGGTCAAAGGATCGACCAAGTTCTTTTCAGATCTCACAAAGTTCAATGACATAACATCATTATCAATAAGCTGTCATAGCCTCAATTGGATATATCGACTTTTCCCATTATAAACTTTGCTCTTAACACGTGTTATGGTAGTCTGACAATCACAAGGAAAGCAAACAGAGACAATAGAGTTAGTAAAATGAGGCATATCAATTAATATACTCCTAAGCCATACAGCTCCAGACCTAGCCTTCTCTAAGGCCACTAACTCTGTTTCCATATTAGATCTCACTATACAAGTTTTCTTAGTTGACTTCCAAAAGACAACCCCTCCAGTTAGTGTAAACACATATCCACTAGTAGGCTTCACCTCACCTGTATAAAAGATCTAGTTAGCATCACAATATCCTTCTAAAATAGTTGGATAGCCACAATATGACAAACTAAAATCAAAAGTCCCCTTTAAATATCTCAATAATTTAGATATTGCATCCCAATACTCAATACTAGGATTATGAGTGTATCTACTCAATCTACTAACAGCATATGCAATATCAGGACGAGTACAATTTGTCAAAGACATTAAACTACCAATAATTTGTGCATATTTTGTTGGGAATATTACACAAAGTAATAATGGAAGAACAAGATTAAAAGAAAAGACAAAAAGAAAGTAGATAACTTGGAGGCACTATATCGTTTTCCTTAGACAATATTTGCCCCCCACACTTTTGTTGCTAAAGGGTTATCGCAAATTTGTTTGCAGGATATAACCAAGATGTTGGGTTCTACAGATAGCAATTCTAGAGAATGGCCACAAGATTTTTTGTGTTTCTTCTGTTTTTCTCCAACTTTAATTTTGTGAAATTAGTTTTTCAAGAGAACATAAACCTCTATTTATACTCATAGGATTATATTTCATGAAAAGACACATATGGAGAGTTAGTTATTTCATGAAACCTCGTTATGTTTCATGAAAATGCACGTAACGAGGTTTCATGAAAATGCACGTATGGAGAGTTAGTTACTTCATGAAACCTCGTTATGTTTCATGAAAAGGCATGTATAGAGAGTTAGTTACTTTTTCATAAAACGGTTAACAAAGATTGAAACCTTATTATGTTTCATGAAAAGGCACATGTGGAGAGTTAGTTATTTTTTCATAAAGTGTTTAACAAAAATTGAAACCTCTTCAATCTTTCTCAATAGTCACCAAAAAATTCTAGAAAATTCCAAAAAATTCAAAATTCAAATTTTCACTTACAAAATTTCAGAACTTGAATTTTCACTTTATGAAACCATATTCTCCAAATTCAACCATCATTATTACAACCTATCCTTGTATATACCTATATATACAACAATCCCCTACTAGGTTGTAATAATATATGTCTCACTTGATTGATATTCTATCATGCATAATGGAAGGTGTCTTTCAACTTAAACCTCCCTTTAGTGTAATTGCTCAAGAAATCAACAGAGTTAATGGTGGCTTGGTGCTTAAACCAAAACTCTTATGTGTTGAAATCGGAAACAACACACACATGAGAACATCCACAACACATTTAGAAATCCATTGTAGTTAGCACTATTATGGCCTTGTGCTCTTTCCGGTTTAGTGAACATGTACAAGAGAAAATCCTTTTACTCTTATGTCCTTCTTATGTCCTTGTTACATAGACATTTATTCTTTATGAACTTCATTAAGAGTATAAAACTCATCATCAATTACATCGTAACAGTCTGCACTAATCCATCCTGAATGAGACACAAAATTAGTGCTCTTACTAACCACGTAACAATAGCTTGTTGTTACCATTTAAACCTCTTTAGATTAAATCAATTTGAGGTTGGGTTCCCACTATTGGTGATTCTCTTAAAAGAAGGGTTTTAGTCCCATTCCAATGGATGTTATCCTTACCAAGTCTCGAGACACACTTCGATAAAGGACCTATTTTATATATAGAATTACTTAGACAATGGACTAGTCCAACTACACTTGACTTGCCTTACGTATTCTTGTCTTAGACTTTTAAGTCTAAGTTCATATTGTATACAACTCATGTATACCATATGCATTGTGGTTTCACAACTACAATACAAGGAATGACTTACTATGGTCATGGTCACGACACTTTATCAAAACCTTAGCCAATTTCTTTCCTTGTCCGTTACCATTATAATCAATGCTCTCAATTTAATTCTATAGTATAGCAAGAAAAACACATTATTTCTTTAATGCTTACACATAGCACCCCCACATGTAGTGATTATCTAACTCGACATAGATATTATCACTCACATCATTAATAGAATTAAACTAGAATATTCTATATTATAGATATTCATCACAATTATGTACTTTCTAGTAATCAACTTCAAGTTTTAGAAATTTTGAAAGTCTACATACTGTGAAGGCAATGTGTAGTTCACTAGTAATCTCTTTATTTAATATTCGAATCAAAGTGTCTTTGCCTCTTTAAAGATATTAAAATCTAAGAAGCAAGTTCTCAACACTAATCTCAACACAATGAGATAACACAATTCCCAAAAGAATGAGAAATCACTAATCTCAACACAATAAGATTACTCAAATTTCAATAAAATGAGATAACATAAATCTCAAGATGAGATTAATATAGTGCACATCTCCACTATATATTTTTTTTACTTGATTCTCATTCATAAAAGACTTTCATTTAATTAATTAGGGAAGTACAAACCCACAGGTCTTTCAACCAAACTTCTTTACCAAAATCACTTTTTAATAAAGTCACTTCACATCTTTACGATGCATACTCAAATTATATGTGGAGACACAATCCAATATTTCATTATTGATCCTTAAAAGTTCAATTAATGAACTCACTTGTACTCTATTTATTTCATAAAGAGGTACTTTCAAAATAGGATCACAATATGCGCTTGTTTAAACTCGAGACATTTACCACATATGGCAGAATTTAATCACAATGAATTTAACATCCCTCAATGTTAATTCTCAATACATTTAACAAGCACATTAGCATTCTTATGAGTGCATGACTCGTTTAAGGGTTATACCCCCACACTTGTTGGATATCATAATTCCACAATTTGAGTTTCTAAACCCCACCATTTAGGTTCTCAACCATTCCAAAATTCACATATACACACACATATTGTAATTACATATAACAAAAATGTAATAATAGAATATAGTGAATTTATTTAAAATTATATGAATGGTTTTAAAGATATCAAACTAATAACACAAATAGTTACTAGTGTATAGATATCAAACTCTATCTTTTCCCTTTGTTTCAAACCTTTTACCATTAACTTTAGACCAAAAGATTTTATAATTTATTCTAATACCCACTCACAACCGATTGGTTTAGTAACTAGAGGTAGATCCATTAAGACCCAATTATTATTAAATAATATCGAGTCTATCTAATCATTAATAGCTTTTACAATAGAAAGCTACATCTTTTCAGAAGCACAAAACTTTTTAAAACTTTAGGATCTCTTTCCTCAAAGAATACCATGGATATTTAATTAGGACTACACTTTTATTACCTTTAACAAGGTAAACAAGAGTTTCACATGAAATAAAATTTGGATTAAAATCCTTTTTATTTCTCAAACTTTGACTCTATCTTTGTTCACTTAGTGAATCACATTTAAAATTTTAATATCACTTAATGTGATATTTAACATTAGAGTCAATTATTCGTGTTTAAGTAGGTATCGGGGTATCCTTGAAATCATCTTTGAATTTAAACTCAATAAATTCAATATCCTTTGATTTCACTCTTATATTAGACATTAAGTCTAATAAACTACATACCCTCGAATTTACTCAAAACCTACATATACACTTTATATAACTTTTTGACTAATTAGTCCTTTTTGGTTTATCATTTACAAAAGGTTAAACACCCCCACAGTTTAAAATGATAAGCATTTGGTCATATTCTCATTTCATAACACATATGAAATGCTTTTGAGATGGAACTCTATTATGCACATAGCATATACTAAGCAAAACTTCTTCCCATTGATCAAATAAGAACTTAGCTAATTGCACTCAAGTTTATGGCATTCACTATATCAAATAGAGTTCTCTCTTTTGACCAAACCATTTTATTAGGGTGTACAAGGGACTTCACTTTGGTGTATTATGACATGTTCCTCACAAAGAATAATATACATTTAGAAATATTCATCATTTCTAGTTAATATACCATTCAATTCAAATCATTATGCTTATATAAATTATATCATGCTTTGACATAAATTTCAAGAATTTGAAATTTAAAAGTCTCAATCTAGCATGCCACAAATAAAGAATCAACAATATAAGCATAACCAGAAACTTCTTTATTAATAATACTTAGTTTGTACATGCCATCAGTAGCATATCCCTTTCCTACAAATGTCCCATTCTTGGACAAGATTAACTTGTCTGATTCAAGTACAGTTTTTACACCATTCTTACATAACAAATTGGCAGACACAAGATTCTTCTTGATATCGGATACATGAAAAATATTGGTCAAGATCATCATCTTGCCGGAACTCATATTCACTTCAACGGTGCCCTTTCCAAGAATCTTTGCTCTATTATGGTTGCCCATTAGCACTTGTTGTTCTATGGAAGACTCATCATAAGTCTTGTATTACTCCTTGTTGTTGCACACATGCACCGTTGCACCCGAATCGAACCACCAATCAAAAGGATTTGCAATCGTAGCCATATGAATTTCAGTGATTATATCAATATGTATGCCACTTACCATAGTAACAATGTCCTCAATGACATTCGCTCCAATGACATTGCCTTCTTCATCCTTTTTATTGTTCTTTAAGAGTTTACATTCGCGAATGTAATGGCCTTTCTTTCCACAATGGAAACATGCTTGATTCTTCTTGTCCTTATTGGGATTCTTGGAGTTGCTCTTCTTGAAACCACTCCCACTTTTGTTCACTTTCAAGTGCTTATTGATCTTACTCGAACTCCCACTTTGAACATTGCTCACATTGTTCACATTCACTTTAGAATTGGTGTTAGTCACATCTCTAACTCGACTTTCCTCTTCAATTTGAAGATGCTGTCTGAATTGTTCTAAAGTGAGATCTTCCGACATATACAGAAGTTTCTTCCTAAAATTATTCAAACTTGGTGGGAGTTTCGCAATGATTGCACCCACTTAGAATGACTTAAGAATATTGATTGACAAATCACGGAGTTTATTGACAAAAATCTGTAACTTATGCACTTGATCTAAAACTGAGACATTATCAAGCATTTTATAATTAAAATACTTTTGAATAATAAATTTATTCATACATATTTTCTCAGTTTTGTACTTTGCCTCTAAAGCATTCCAAATCTCCTCCAGTGATTTCATTGATGTGTAGAAATCATAGAGACGATCCGAAAGAGTATTGAGAATGTGCCCTCTGCATATCAATTCATCTTCCTCCCATTTCTTTCTTTGTGCCTTAATCTCATCAGTATTTTCATCACTTGCAGAAGGAAAAGGCATCAAATTCGGGTCCAAGACATAGAAAAGTTTTAGTGCAGTAAGTAGGAATTTCATCTTGTCTTTCCATCGAGAGAAATTGGTTCTATCAAAGCGATCCAATTTCACCAACTCATGATTCAACATCTTTAACGTTGAAACGTCACTTACTCCTTCCATCGTAGGAAATATTGTCTGAGATTGTTGGGAATATTACACAAAGTAATAATGGAAGAACAAGATTAAAAGAAAAGACACAAAAAAAGTAGATAACTTGGAGGCATTATATCGTTTTTCTTAGACAATATTTGCCTCCCACACTTTTGTTGCTAAAGGTTATCGCAAATTTCTCTCTAGGATACAACCAAGATGTTGGGTTCTACAGATAGCAATTCTAGAGAATGACCACAGGATTTCTTGTGTTTCTTCTGTTTTTCTCCAACTTTGATTTTGTGAAATTAGTTTTTCAAGAGAACATAAACCTCTATTTATACCCATAGGATTATGTTTCATGAAAAGGCACATATGGAGAGTTATTTATTTCATGAAATCTCATTATGTTTCATGAAAAAGCACGTATGGAGAGTTAGTTACTTTTTCATAAAACGGTTAACAAAGATTGAAACCTCGTTATATTTTATGAAAAGGCACATGTGGAGAATTAGTTACTTTTTCATAAAGCGGTTAACAAAGATTGAAACCTCTTCAATCTTTCTCAATAGTCACCAGAAAATTCTAGAAAATTTCAGAAAATTCTAGAAAATTTAGATTTCAAATTTTCACTTAGAAAATTTCAGAACTTGAATTTTCACTTTATGAAACAATATTCTCTAATCTCAACCATTATTATTACAACCTATCCTTGTATATACCTATATATACAACATATTTATCTCGTGAAACACTATCACCACGATTTTTAACCAAGTGCACCTTTAAGTCATACATAATAGACATAGGTCACATATCAAAGTGTTTAATTTTTTTTTTTCACATAATTAGATTGTGATAGTACACTGCAATCATTATCCCTAGGGATCTTGATGCCTAAAATAACATTTGCCTCAACTAAAATTTTCATACCAAATTTAAAGACAAGAAAACATTTAGTATCATGCACAACATTATGGCTAGTTCCAAATATAAGTAAGTTATCAACATATAAACAAATAATGACACCTTCAATATTATTTAACTTATTATAAGACCATAAGTCACAAATCCATGTGTAAGCATCATATATCAAAATTTCCATGTCATTGTATAGGTGCTTGTTTTAATCCATACAAGGATTTAACCAATTTACAAACTTTACGTTATTGTCTAAGGACAGCACAAACCTCAAGTTGCTCCATATAGTATATATATATATATATATATATTTTTTTTTTTTTTTTCTTTTCTAATTCACTTATTAGAAAACAGTTTTAACAACCATATGATATATAATAGGTTTGTAAATAGATACAATGACAAACAACATTCTTAAAGATGCAATTCTAATAATCGAAGAATAAGTATAAAATAATCAACATAATATTTTTGCTTATAGCCTTTAGCTACTGAGCATGCCTTATACTTATCTATGATCACATTCAGTTATAAATTTCTTTTGAAACCCACTTGCAACCATACAATTTTGTTTTAAACACCCACTTACAACTAATAGGCTTAACCTTAGGTGGAAGCTCAACTCATTCCAAGTGTGATTAGACATAATCTAATAATTTGTTAAAAACTTCCAACCGTAATGGTGCATCAACAAATTTAATTGCATCATAATAACATACATGTTTATTTTCAACAATATAGGTAAGAAAATTGTTACCGTAACTCTTTTTCTTCCTAGTTCGCTTACTTCTTCTCAATTCTTACACATCACAACAAGATCATTAGAAATATCAATAGGTTCATGAAATATATTTTCCTTATTTTTCAAAGGAAACTCATACTTAAAAAAAGTATTTTTAAGATTCAACAATAGTATTAAATTCTAAATACATCACTATTGATGAAAATAATTATATATCATGAACTATAGCAAACATAACCAATAAACACATAATCACATATTTAAGAATCCAGTTTCCTCCTTTTAGGTTTATGTAGTATGACCTTAAGCAAGTACCCCTACACTTTGAGGTATTCTATTTTTAGATTTGGGTAACATCTTAGCCAACCACCCCCACAATTCGAGGTATACCAAGTTAGGCTTATGCCATTCTCAACTTCATTTTTTATATTTTATAGAAATTTCTAATATCTCATCTTCGGTTCCTAATACACAAAGTTAAATAAATATGGAATGGTCATCAACAAAGATTACATAAAATCTTTTACCATCTCTAGTCATTGTGTGTTTTAAATCATCCAAATTATTATGTACCAAACTAAGGAGTTTAGTTCCTCTTGTTATGGGTTTAAAAGGTCTTTTTGTTTCAAGTTCATAAAAACCTATCCACCATCTCAAAACAACACATATAGCCAATAAAAATATGTATATGTATATGTATATATATATGTGTGTGTGTATATATATATATATTTAATATCACTCTTGCACTTGGTGGATAAAAGGAATATTTATTCCCACTAGATCTTATCCACTAGCCCAAAATACTAGTTGGATCATTTATTTATTTATTTAATATATATAAAGAAAATTTTAATTATTTTTCATAATTTCTCATTTCATATATTTGTGTAAAGAAATGTAAAACTAATAGATTTTGTACATAGAGCCAATAGCCTCTAACTACTAAAAACCACTCTTAGGAACGTCCAAAATTTTACAAGAATAAGACACTTAATATTTTGTAAAATTTGACATCAATATACCACAATTATATAATGCAAACGTTTAATCATCCACAATTTCTTTTCCACATGACCATAAATGATTACTTGAATACTTTAGCAAGGAAAATAAAATTTAATTAAATTATAGTATCATTGTATCTTCATTATACAAATGAAGTACCAAGTTGATACGACACTATTGATTCCACTTAACAATAGGAATGCCTTCACCATAAGTCTACACCATTTTTTTCCCTCCTTTAGAATTCTACCAAAAAATAAAATTTTACCTCATTTCTCATAAAAATTATTGCTAACATTTTTTTTTTTTGAATTCCAAAAAACATTTCTCAAAACACATACATTTTTCTTCAGTCTCATGTTCCTTATATTTCAATAGATGTAAAACAATTTCACAAAATATAATACACATATAGTATCACATAATTGCAAATGCAATAAGTTGATATCCACATATTAAGACAACGTTACATAATATTATTCACATATTGATTTAGATTAGAGAATCAAAATCACATTTGGATGGACGTCATTTATTTTTTCTTCTAAAATATTAGTCCACCAAATTGTTTAGATAAACCAAATAGCAAAATAAACTCAACAAATGATATAAGTAATTATATCTAAGAATATAATTACTAGCATTTTTTCTTTATAAACATAATATCATATCACAATATAAAATTTCATGATCAATAACTTGTTTATCCATTTTGAAGCAAGAGATCAACCTTTAAGATTTTTGGAAATATTTTAGTGAATAAACAAGTTTTGATACAAAAATAATATCCCAAATAATTAGCAAGAACATAAAATAAAAAAGGAATTTAGAACAATCTCACAATGCTATAGAATCACGCTGCGAAAGCGTTGTCCTTAAAGGTTGATTCGTGCCACCCAAAGTAAAACTTGGTGCGATTGGTTCTCTTGGCCAAACAACCCCCCAGGATTAGACTATAGCGTCGACCTTTGTAATGTACGAACAAATATTCTTGTAGAAAAACATGTGAGAGAGAAAGATAGTAGAATTGTGTATCTAAAACATAGAGTAGTAAAAAGACCTTATAGAAAATATGTTATGATGAGTATTATATAGGCTACTTATGAAGATAATAGTCTATAGTTATTGGTTACTAATAACTCTTAAAAGCCCAACGGCTATATTATCAATTATTGCCTAACGGCTATTTTTGTCATAATTGCCCAACGACTAGTTTTCTCATAATTGCTCAACGGCTATTTTACTCATAAATTTCCAATGGTTAGAAAATAAATAAGAATAAAAGTGTTTGGAACACACACCCACACCAACAAAAGCTACAGTGTTTTCCCTTTAATTTTCGACCCCCCTTTCCTTCTTCCCACCTTTGTCTTTTGTACCATATCTCCTCTTCATTCCCACCTTACACGTGCATGTTAAAGGGTTGGTGTTGATACTTGTCCCATCAGCCCCTCCCTTGAGTCACCATATAATAGCTGTAAGGCTGAAACAATACTATTCAAGTATCACCTCCACATTAATGCGGCCAGAGAGTCAGCTGCAGTGCATTTAATGCTGAGGTTGCAGCTTTCTCCTTAGATATTTTTAGGGCACTTTCCTGTCCGATATCTCCACGATACTTATCAACTCCAATGAGATCTCTAGGAACATCACCCTGAGCGATAGACAACCCCCTCGGACCTCGGCATCATCCAGCTGAGGATACATTTATCCTCGGCCCACCCTCTTATGCTAGTATGGTCAAAGCTAAATACTATTCACCAACACAGTCTTTTCTACCAAAGATTTCTTCTCCTCGGACAACCCCTTGCCCTTGGTCCAAGCCACCGGCCTGTAACACAAACAAATGATGGACTTTTGGGCCTAATACCCCTACAACAACTACCAACAATGAGGACTTGCTTTCCATTGTTGTCATCGGGCAAATGGAAGACTTGTTGGCTGGATAAGCGTGTGAAAGACCCGTTTGTTATGCTACTTGCTAGTTAGACTAAAGTATACCTTTTTATCCTCAAAATTTGAAATTGTTTTTATTTTAAGTTTGAATTTTTTTTTTCCTCCACCAAATTTAATTTCATTTTTAAAATGATCATCTCTATAACTAATTTGGTCGTTAAACACTATGGTATGCGAACGGGTTTTTGGGCCTTTTCGACTTGAATGCAAAAGAGGGGAGTAAAGCTCAAAACTCATTCTAATCTTTTAAACGATGTAGTGTGGGTTAAAAAAAAAGGGCAAAAACGCGTCTGCGTCAATCCAAACACTCTCGTAGGCTAATGGTGCACTGTTAAAAATTCAAAGGTTTCTTGCTTACCAAAAGAAGCATCAAGTAGTAATAATTATTTCATAATGGTAAAAAATTATTCTCACGATGCAAATAATTGGGGAAAAAAAGAAAGAAAGATATCTCACACCCAAAATCACCCTATAAAATTTGCTGCTTTTAATAATCAAAAGTTTTGGCCTAAGTTAGAAATATAAATGTGGATAGTGAGGTAGATATAAATCCAATTAATGATTGGCTTGGGACAAGGCTTGATAGTAGATGAAAGGTACGTCTAATATCCATCTCTAGGTAATGTTCAAAAGTTTTATTTGTTGGATTTTTGAAAGAATGGCAAATTTGAGTTGTGAAATATTTTAAACATTGCAACAATTTGGTTTGCTACTAAATTTGGATAATCAAATGTTCTTGAAAGTTCTCTCTGTTCTAGCTGTGAAAACCCATGGAAGTAGAGTACGCTGAATCTCCTCGCTCAAGGGAAGAAGAAGACGAGTTAGGGTGTAGTGTGAAAAAACTTAAAGAGAATGTTGATGGAAGGCATGCCTTTCAACCTCGTGTGCCTATGAGCTACAGAGACACTTTAGTGGGGGAGATACTAGGTGCATATGAGCTAGCCTTTAAGTTTAATATGGTAAGAGCTGATGAGGAAGAAGAAGTGGCTGAGATGGAGCCTCTTATTGAAGGTATGGTTGATATTACTCTGTCTAAAGAGACTATGAGGCATATTAGGGAGCCTTGGTCCAAGGCATTGATTGTAAAAGTGTTTGGTAGGACTGTAGGTTACAGCTACATTACTTTTAAAATTAACGAATTGTGGAAGCTAGCGGCTAAAATGGATTGTGTAGATTTAGGAAGGGATTTCTTTCTGATAAGGTTTAGTTGTGTTGATGATTTTGATAAGGTGCTAAAAGGAGGTCCTTGGTTTATTGGAGGACATTTCTTGGCCATCAGACCTTGGGTGCCTTATTTCAGAGCTTCTGAAGCTAAACTAACGTCTGTGACAGTATGGATTAGATTTCTTGAGTTACCTATAGAATTTTATGACGGCGAGGTTCTTAAAGAAATTGGCAGCGCCATTGGACCAGTTTTGCGTATAGATGCTTACATGGCCTCTAGTTCAAGGGGTAGTTATGCAAGACTATGTGTTCAAGTGGATCTAGAGAAGCCACTTATCAACATGATACGAATTGGGAAGTGCAGACAAGCTGTATTATATGAGGGTATCTCTGCACTTTGTTTCAGCTATGGCCGTCTTGGTCACACTCAGGATAAATGTTGCTATAATATTAAACAAGGTGAAAAGGTTGAAGAAAACGGTGATGACCCCAAAGTCCAGGAAGTTAGTCAAGAAATTCAGTCAAATCCCAACTATGGGCCATGGATGTTGGTTACAAGGAAATGATCCTTTGCTCGTAGTGGACGTGGTTCCATGCAAGTTAAGGGCGTACCGGTTTTAGAAGGGCAAACAGGGAAAGCTAGAATCCAAGCCATGGATGTTGACGTGACAACCAAATCCACTTTTGGGATTTTAGAAGCAAACGCCTCTGATCCGGCATGTGAGGATGGGATTACATAGGAGATGGGTGAGGGAGATTTTTATGCGGATCATGACACGTTATCTCCTCAAGCGTGCCAAGAGGATATTTTAGTTGTTTCTCATTAGAAGCAACCAGAAATATCTATGAAGAAAGCTTCTCAGAATTCAAAAGCACAGTCATCTAAGAGTCTTGGGATTAAAACTCCCAAAATACTGAAGCGCTAGGTCGCATCACCAAGAAATAGAAGTGTGAATATTTAAGCTCCATCTACTTCAGTAAGTGCTCAAGCTGACTTTAATGGAAACAAGGTTCCTAGGGTTGATGCCTCTTCCTCGATCAGGATGGGCAATATGGCACAGGAACAAGGTGGTGGTAATATCCGACGAGATGATTGCTCAAATAAGAGTTGCTTTGACGGAGACACCGGGGTGGTTCGATCCAACGCTATGCAATGCTTGGAAACACCTTTTTCCTATAATTCCAATCAGTATCAGAATAGGGGAGCTCGATCTAGGTCACCAGGCATGGGCTCAAATGCCCAATCTACGGTGGAGGTTCATCACCAACACACCTCTGCTGTCTTGGGAGGAGGCAGAGAATTTAAGCAGGCAAAGGAGGCCATCAGTCGTGCCCCACTTTAACGAATCAGGATGGATCATTCAAGAAAGGAAGATTGTGGATTTTAGAGGATTGGCTTCGACTCACATGGGGAATCATCCTATGTTGAAGTTGATTCAGATTCTAGTCCCAGTCAAGAGTTGCGACCTGTTGATATGTTGCAAAGAGGATACATTGGGGATTCTAAAGTAAATGATGATATGGAAACTGGAGTGGAACTCGTCCAAGGACCTACTGAGGAGGTTAGGGTGGATGCTGCATTAATGAATCCTAACCCTGTGAAGGTTCCATTGGGTTAGTTTGTTGCAATGAATATTTTAATGTGGAACTGCAGGGTGCTTTGAACCCCGATTTTAAAAGACGAATTTTTGAAATGGCTATTAATCATAATCCAGCAATTATGGTGATTACAGAAACTAGAGTGGGTGGTGATAGGGCTAAAAGGATTATTGCTGACCTTCCCTTTGATGTTTTCATTACAACAGAGACCATTGGTTATGCTGGGGGTCTTTGGGTGTAGTGGAGAAAGGAGGAAGCTAAAGTTGATCTCCTTGCAGCTACGGAGCAGGAAATTCATGCCACAGTTAAGGTATGTCACTCTAACTTGAACTGGTTTATTTCAGCTATTTATGCAAGTCCTCGTCTGGTTGAGAGACGGTTAGTTTGGTCTAATCTCTCAGAAATTGCTAAACTCCACAATCTTCCCTGGTTGATGCTTGGTGATTTTAATGAAGTGTTGAGTAGTGAAGAGAAATTTGAAGGGAACCAGATAAACCTAAATAGGGCATTGGAATTTAAAGAATGTCTAGACAATAGTAACTTTTTGGATTTGGGCTTTGCTGGCCTAAAGTTTACGTGGACTAATAAGAGGCCTGTCACAAGACTCATTCTTGAAAGGCTTGATAGATGTTTTGCCAATCCTAGTTGGAGAATGCTATATCCTGAAGCTACTGTTACTCATCTCCCCAAGACCTTTTCGAATCATTGTCCAGTTTTAATTGAACTATTGGGTACTAGAACAAATGCCACAAATAAACCCTTTCGGTTTCATACCATGTGGTTATTGCACCCCCAATTCCCAAAGGTGGTTAAGGAAGCTTGGTCTGGAGATAGGTCCCTCTCTTCAGCCATTTCTGATTTTACTAGTAAAGTGAAGAAGTGGAATACTGAAGTATTTGGGAATTTGTTTGCAAGGAAAAGAAGGGTGCTAGCCAGATTGGGTGGAGTTCAAAAGGCTATTGCTTGTAATCCGAGTGAAGGCCTTCTCAGGTTGGAGAAACTTTTGATTGAGGAACATGCATTGATTATGCTTCAAGAGGAGGAGTTTTAGGCTCTAAAGTCCAGGCTGAATGCTATTGTGTTTGGGGATCGTAACACTTCATATTTTCACATCACAACTGTGGTTCGAAGACAGAGAAATAAAATCAATTGCATCATGGATGGGACTGGTGAATGGATTAATGAGGATGAGAAGATTAAGGAACATATTCGGCATGAGTTTTCTAAATTGTACACTTCAGAATTATGCATGGTTCCTTTACACTCCCCTGTTATGAATTTTTCGTGTTGCATGCTATCTGAGGAGGAAAGGTGTAAATTGGGTAGAGTAGTAGATGAGGAAGAGATCAGGGCTGCCTTATGATCTATTAGCCTTTTAAGGCCCCTGGACCTGATGGACTGCATGCTAGATTTTTCCAATATTTTTGGTACGATGTGCAAGCTTCAGCGTGTTAGGAAGTTAAGATGGCTTTTGATCATGGAACCATCCCAGCCTATTTGAATTCTACTCTGATTACTCTCATTCCTAAGTGTAATAACCCTGAATCCTTGGCTAATTACAAGCCTATCAGTTTGTGCAATTCTGTGTATAAAGTTATTTCAAAGGTGCTTGTTGCCAGGATTAGGCCTCTTCTCAATAATCTCATATCCCCAATTCAGACTGCCTTTGTACCGGGGAGGAGAGGTGTTGATAATGTGGTAATTGCTCAAGAGCTAATTTATATGATGGATATAATGAAAGGACGTGAGGGCTATATGGCAGTGAAGGTTGATCTAGAAAAAGCTTATGATAGATTGGAATGGAGCTTTATTCATAAAGTGCTACAAGCTTTCAGGTTTCCTAATAACATCATTAAGTTGATCATGAGTTGTATTTCGACCTCATCCTTGTCCATGTTGGTGAATGGGTGCACTTGATGCTTTTAATCCCTCAAAGGGCATTAGGCAAGGAGACCCTTTGTCTCTGTACCTGTTTATCATGTGTATGGAGTACTTAGGTTGTCTTATTGAAGAGAAATGCTCCAAAGCTTTGTGGTGTCCCCTTAAGGCATCACGTGGGAATATCAAAATTTCCCACTTATTTTTTGCTGATAATCTTATCCTATTTGCTAAGGTTACTAATGAGATTAGTGAAGTTATACCTGAGGTGTTATAGACCTTTTGTATGGAGTCTGGACAGAAAATCAGTTGTGCTAAATCTAGAATATATTTCTCCCCAAATGTTGGAGCTGATTTGAAGGAGGAAATTAGTGAGAAGTTGGATATGCTTAAAATGAATAATTTTGGGAAGTATTTGGGGTTTCCCCTTAAACATAAAGGAGCTTTGAGGGGGCAGTTCAACTTCGTGGCTGATCGGGTTATGAAGAAATTGGCTGGTTGGAAATCCATATTTTTATCTTTTGCGAGAAGGGCGGTTTTGGTGAAGTTTGTGATGTCAGCTATACCTAACCATGTTATGCAAAGAGCTGTTTTGCTAGTTCATTTGTGCGAGAAATTGGATAAAATAAATAGAGATTTTTTATGGGGATCGACCAATGAGAAGCGGAGAATGCATCTTGTTGGATGGGAAAAAGTAATAAGACCCAAGGAAGAAAGGGGTCTGAGGATTCAGTCAGCCAGAGCCAAGAACTTAGCTTTGTTGGCCAAGCTGAATTGGTGTATGTACCATGAAAAGGAGGCTTTATGGGCAAGGGTGCTGTTAACTAAGTACTGTTCTAATGCCAGAATCGGATCCAACAACCCTGATAGTCTTCCTTCTTCTCCTAATTGGAATGCTATTAAGGTTGGTTTTCCTTATTTCTCTAAAGGAATATGGTGGAGGGTTGGGAATAACTCCAGAAAGAGTGTTTGGATGGATAATTGGATTTGTGGGCAACCATTAAGGGAGCTTATTGAGGGGCCTTTAATAAGGGAAGATTTGCAGTTAACCATAGCTGACATTCGGACTAAAAATGAGTGGAGGTGGGAGAGTTTATCTTTTGCCTTGCCTCCTTGCATCAAGGAGAAAATTAGAGCAATCCCAGTTCAAGAGTTTGATATTGGATAGGATGTTTTAATGTGGAAATTTACGAAGGATGGCGATTTCTCCACTAGCTCGGCTTATCTCAGTATTAAGACTGAAATGGGAGTGAGAAATTCATTCAAAGGTGCTTGGATTTGGAAGTTGGATACTATTCCAAGGATCATGAGTTATCTATGGTTATGCATGCATAATAGTGTGCCAGTGAGGGAAGTTCTTGCAGGCAGGGGTTTTAATTGTAATCCTCTTTGTTCTATTTGCAGGCAGCAAGGCGAATCCATAGATAATTGGTATTGTAATCCTCATATCACACCGCCCCTGCACAGCCAAAGTTTGGGTGACTGGCTGCATGATAATTGCCATAGTACACGGATTCATCATAGTAACGTGCCTTGGAGTGTTATTTTACCTTTTGCTATTTGGAATTTATGGAAGCACCGTAACAGAGTGGTTTTTGATAATATTCCACTCAATACCAATTTGCATGGGCTTTGTTTAAGTCAAGCCGTGGAGTATTATTATTGTGTTGGAAAGATGGGGAAAATTAGTCAGAGAGTGTTAATGCAGGTGAAGTGGTCCAAACCTCATGAACGGTGGTTCAAGCTCAACTCGGATGGAGCTTCTTATGGAAATCCTGGTAAAGCCAGAGGTAATAAGGGATTGTAGTGGGCAGTGGATTAAAGGTTTTGCGAGATCCATTGGTTTTGCTACCAGCGTGTTAGCTGAGTTTTGAGTGTTAAGGGATGGTCTGAAGCTAGCTTTAAGTGAAGGGAGACATAATTTGATTGTGGAGTTGGATGCGCAAGTTGTGGTTGATCTTTTAAATTCTAATGTGGACATTAATAAACCATATTCTCCTCTTTTATGTGGCTGCAGATGTTTGGTGAGAAGAATCCCTCGGGTTCAAGTGGTGCATGTATATAGAGAAGGTAATTGATGCGCAGATGCGCTTGCAAGGTGGGAGAGTATGATGGAGGAAGATTTTGTAATGTTTAGCTCTCCACCAAGCCTTGATGTTTTGTATTTAGTAAATATGGATATGGCTAGTATGTATGTAGTTAGAAGTGCTGGAACTGGTCTCATTGCTTCTGTGAGATAGTTTTTGTATCTGTTTCTCGTTAACCAAAAAATTTTTTTTTGGATAATCCAGTTAGCCAAACTTGCTTTGTTGACCCTATTTAGGAGGGACCTCGTCAGTTAGCATTAAATGTGGTCAAAAAGCTTGTCCATGGCTTAAGGTGATTTTGGGCCTTTTGGAGATATATAATATATAACAAATGACAAAATTTAGGTACAGTGTTTTAGATATTGTTTCTTAGGTCCTTCTATTAAGATTCATCCATGTGGCTACTTAACTAAAAAATACACTTCCATTTCATGAGAAAAAATCCACATGACAAAATATTAACAGGAGAACCTAAAGAACAGCACTTAAGTACTGTACCTAAGTCTTTCCCTATAACAAATTACTTAAGTGTTACGTGGCTTACACATGGAGAAATTATTATGTCTACCACTAGGAGGATTGCTGACATGGTCCTCCCAACTAATGAGATGATGTCATTTATTCAAATGTGTGAGTGAGTTTCCTAATTAGTACAAGGAATAAAAAAATAAAAAAAATTACAAAGTGATGTCACATTTGTATAAATAACAGCACTTTATTTGTTGAAAAGTTAAGGAGGACCAAATCAGCATTCTTCCTAGTGGACCTAATAATTTCTCCTACGCATAAACTTACTCATGCATCAATGGACTTTTGCCAAAGTTAGCCCAATTGGCAAAATTTGCTTCTTGGAATTATGGGTAAGCTTAAATCGGCCTTACTCCTTACCCTTAAAACTTTTCTCCCTCAAAATTTTCCATGAAAATTAAATGGACTTGGACCATGTATAAATTTAAGAAAATAAAAGTTAGTAATGGGCACAAAATAATTAGGCAATGACTTCGAGACATCGGGGAAAAACAAAAAAAGGAGCATTATAAAATTTCAAATTAAACCTTCAACAGTTTCTTAAAAAAAAAAAAACCTTCAACTCATTAAACTCAAAAACACAACATTATTACACCCCTAAAATATAGGGTTCAAAATATAATTTTTTCCATTATTAAAACTTTATGTAATGACTACCACCGCACACCCTTGGCGCGATGATCACTTCACAAGTATAAGTAGACATGGCAAAACGGGCGGGTCGGGTTGGGTTCGGGTCAAGTTAATCGGGTTGCGGGTCAAAACGGGTTATTTTTAAACAGGTCAAACAGGTTTGCAGGTCAAGTTGGGTCGCAAGACGGATCAAGTTGACCCGTATTTTTCAAACAAGTTTTTTTTTTTTTTGAAATTGATGCAATTTGTCAATTGTTTTTGAGTTCCTTAACTGTGATTAGATTCTCATTGGTGATACTGTTACCACTTACCAATTACCACTAAACACTTGATACCTAAATTTGGTGCAACTCTTATTTCAGATTTCTAGAAGCTAATCTTGGTATAATTTTCGATCTGTTTAAAGTAGGAAGAGAAAATAAAGGTTGCAAGTAAAGAATGACAAACTATAATGGAGTACATAACATATTAAGTGAAGAAGAATAAGTAAATATCTTATAAGAATTATACCTCAATTTCAATCTACTCAACGTTGGTAGACGTGGCCAAACGGGCGGGTCGGGTCAATCGGGTCGCGGGTCAAAACGGGTCATTTTTAAATGGGTTAAACGGGTTACAGATCAAACAGGTTGCGGGTCAAACAGGCCGGGTCAGAAAATTCTGACTCATTTTGCCATGTCTACATATATAATTAGATTAAAATAGAGTAGAATTTTATCTTGTATATAAAAAATAATAAAAATTTATGTAATGACTATTTAATTGGTATATGTCACAAAAAAATTCAGGAAAAGTCCAAAAAAATCCTTTAATTTATTCTTGTAACAAATTAAACTCCATACTGTCAAATGAACCATTTCAAATCCCGCAATTTTTGTTATTGGGCCAAACACTTAAAAATTATAAAACAATTGAGACCATGGTTGGTGCTCTGTTTGGCACAATAACGAAAGTACGAGGTTAAAAGTGATGCATTTCTCATTTAAAAATAAAGGGTTTAATTTATCACGAGAAAACTATAGTTTTTATGGGGTTTTGGTTGGGGGGGGGGGGGGTGGAGAAATAGATGAATAAATTTCATTAACTCAAATAAAAAATCACTGCAGAATAAAGGGTTTAATTTATCACGAGAAAACAATAGTTTTTATGGGTTTTTGGTGTGTGTGTGTGGGGGGGGGGGGGGGGGGGGGTTAAATTTATCACGAGAAAACAATAGTTTTTATGGGTTTTTGGTGTGTGTGGGGGGGGGGGGGGGGGGGTGGAGAAATAGATGAATAAATTTCATTAACTTAAATAAAAAAATCACTGCAGATTTCGTAGCATCAGGAATATTCTCAAACCAAACGCGAGTCTACCTTCCACCTCTCGTGCTTTCTCTAAAAAGTGACCGAACTTTAAATTGTCGGCACATGAAAATTTGAGAAAGGTTATATTTGTAATATTTTCACAATAAATTATAATTGACATATTATTATGAGTTGTAATTTGTAAGATAAAAAAGTAATATTAGTGAATATTTAAATTAGAATAAATAATAATTTATAACTTATAATTTGTCGGAAAAGTATTATGAAAATTTTATGTTTCACGTAACCTTTCTAAAAGTTGGCTCCACGAATCACAGTGATAGTAAACGGTCTTAAGCCTATAGGAGCTGGCTTGGACTTTTGAATGCCTGGAATACTACTTTTCTACGTATTATTAAGATAGGTTGAGTTCAGGTCGAACCTAACTAAATGTAATAAAAGTGACATTATGGACTTTAAAGTTAAAATATACAAGTTTATATTATAGCAGATACATGCAGAAATCAGAAGAAGAAGTGCAACAAACAAGTCCTGCAGATTGAAAAGCTGTGAAACTGTGCAAGAGAACAGCTCGCTATTGAGGACTACCCAGGTCAGTTTTTATTGCCCTCATCAATAAAAACTATCAAACTAGTTCTCTCCATTCTTCCATCCTTAAGTTTAGCATACTGTTTTACATTCATATATAGTTTTTTTTTTTTTGGTTTGCTTGAGATAGACATTCATATATAATTTATTTCTTTCATCAAGTCCAATTTGAGTCTTGTTTTTGTTTTTGTTTTGATAATGAGGATCAGAGTATTTGGTATTTCGTATTCATGAAGAGGCCGGTTGTGTTTATTTACTTTGTGTTGGTTTGACTTCACTGTTTTACATTTTTTTTTTTTTTTTTGGGCTTAACTTGGGTTTTACACCAATAGTTACAGTATCACTTTTGAATTATGTTATGTATCTCATGCTTTATAGTTTTGATGTTATAGTTGCCTGGTTTTGAGAGATTCAATCCGGTATGGCAACTGGGTGCTTATGATTTTTGACTTTATGAGGTCGAATTGCTCATTTCTTGCTATGACTTTCACACTAACATATTCATGATGGATGCCTTATAAAAGTTAGATTTTGATCCTTGAAATTTGGGATAAGCTCGATTTTGGTCCTTTAATTTAAAAAACTCGGATTTGATTCTTGAAATTTCAAAAAGGAAAAAATTCCATCTCTCTGTGTCTATGAAACTGGTTCGAATTTGGTCCCCTACAAATATGGTTAATTCAATTAATTGTCTTAAAAATGGGATGCCTTTGCATACCATTAGTCACTGAAACAAAAAAATAGATGAAGGAAGCAAATTGTTCTATTTCTAAAATTTCAGATAGCAAATCTGAAGTTTTTAAGTTTAAAGGACCAAAATCAAACCTACACCAAATTTTGGGAGGAAAAGTATAATTTATTTCCCCCCTTTTAAAAGCAAGTACCAGTAGTTTCTTAAATACCAAGGGTCAGTGGTCTAGATTGGGCCTTCTCAGAAAAAAAAAAAAAAAAAAAAGATGCTTGATAGGTTGAAGTTTCTGATATCTTTGTCTTTAGATGTGTAATGTTGCCATCCAAGTTGTGAATCCACATGGTTTGTTGCGTAGTGATAAATAGATGACTCACCATAAATGTCTTTTAGGTTTTTATTAATTTGATTCGTCAGCAGTAGCCAGTGGAAGCGCAAGTGCCTATGAAAGGCCGTGACACTATAGAGAGAAAGAACAGCAAACCATTCATCCTATGGATCAAACTTAAACAGTTTTGGGCATGCTTGAACCTTGCATGAGATAGAACGAGTCCATTTATTTGCAGTTGGATTTGACATGCATCCTTCTGTCATTTCATGAAAATTTAGAAAACTTTCCTTTAGTTCAACAAAATTGGCATATTTCATATGTTCACTAAATCAAAATAGACTCAAATCAGATGCTATGTAAAAAAGAATAGAACAATATTATATGTAACGAGGATTTAAATTGTCTTTCCGTCAAAGAGAACTCCAGCCAAAAATGTAAATCTATTAAAATGAGACATGAATGTTTGAAAGCTTATCTCTTATATTGAAGTTTTTTTTTTTTTTTTTTTTTTTTTTTTTTTTTTTTTTTTGGACTTTGGATGTTGCAGTTCTATATTACAAAGCATCAGCTCGGTATTTGCATCATGCGAGCTTTTTTGAGCTGCCTCAGCTTGAAGAAGAATAAGCAAAAACCTCGGTATCAAGAGGCTATCATTCTTGCTTCTGAAACATCTTGTAAGTAGAAAATTTGAGCTGACTTGATCAATTTTGACTTACAGATGAAATAATCAGATCAAGGACAGACAGCTTTAAGTTACAAAATTATTTCTTTTATATATCCTAATTAGGCCCTGCTTCAGTGTTTCTTCTTTGTGGCCTTAAGTTCTCTACTTGCTCTCAGCTACACAAACAAGTGGAAATATGAAACCGAAACAGAAAGCATATTTATTCAGAGTAAGGAAGTCTATATTCTAGCCTATCTAGGAAAAGATTTTTCAACTGGCTTTTCATTTGCTATGCTGTCAAGTGTCTTGGTAGTTATTCTCAGCTGCCTGTAGGATACGTCTCCTTTTATTAGTTAGTTAACCTGCAAGGCTAGGACAGCCACATATGCCATGCAATGCCCCGCATTGCATCAGCCAATCAGTTCATGCATTTTGAATCAATGCTAGTTTACTTGATAATTGTTGGTCCGTGTAACTATGTAAGTGCTAACTAAAAGCTTAGCTCACTTGATTTTTTTAAGTACTTAGCTCACTTGATAGGTTTTTGGCTTTTTGCATTAGTTTACTTTCTCAACCTCATGCCCTGCCATTCCTTCGCAATGGCTTCTTGAGTACTTATTTGTGTGGGATATAACTATGGTCCATGGAAGTGTGCGTATGTAACCAACTGGCCATTGTCTCAATGTATGCTAGCATTGTGCTTATGGATATTTCTCCTCAAGCTATTCTCATGCCATTATCAACATGGCGTTGCCTGTATTGCACCCATAATTCAAGTAGAGAAAAACTCCCTCATGCCTCTAAAGTAGATTGAACCAGATTGTTAGTAGGAACATCAAGTTTGTTCATGCCTTTATTTTTTACCTAATACAAGTCTGCCAGTAAGTTGATTATAGGTCTACTGCTTAATGCACCTTGCTTGTTTCCATGCTGCACATGCCAGGGTGTTTCTCTCCTCTATCTTCGAAATTGCCCTTGAATGGGTGTAGCCTTGGTGTTAGTTGCTGCAAGCATTGTTGTTTAGCTCATTTTCCACTTTGCTTGCCAATATCTTGACTCCCTTGCACATTGTGTGTTGGTTTTGGCATAGGTGCAAGGTGACACCATCTACTTCTATGTCTGTCCACCAAGGGAATAACACATATCTAGTTGAACGTGTTACAGTACATGTACTTCTAACCTACCTGTAGGGAGTAAATGCTTTTTCATCATAATTTTTAGAATCTATATGTTAATTTTTTAGAAGTTTTTTAGGTGAAAAAACCATTTGCTAAGATCAAAGTTCTGTTAGTAGGCATACAGGGGTGGGGTGGGGGACTACCCCAAAAGGCATAAGAAAAATCTGGTTTTCTTTATAAGGAACTTGTAGAGGCAATGCTGAGAACTGTTAGGGCAGAACAAATTTTCTTCAAAGAGACCATTTGTAATGCTCATTCACTAAAACCTCAAAACCTTTTGCACAATTACTGGAGAGACTGAGGCAGCCACAGTTGCCACAAAAAGCTGAAGATAAACAAAGAAATTGTCAAAACTGTGTGTTTGATTTGCCATTTGAGACAATCTTATTAATTTTTAAATTTTTGACAGTTACAATCAATGAAATCAAGGCCTTGTATGATCTATTCAAGAAACTAAGCAATTGCATATATGATGATAGTCTTATTCACAAGGTATATGCAATGTTTTATTATGTAGCTTCTGATTTGTCTCTTTTCATGAGTTAGTGGTGGCAGCTTGGTCCACTTTCTGAAATCTCTGATCAATATGGTTGAAGGTTAACATAGACTTTTTAACACTTTGATTAGAACTTGAAATTATTGGTGCACCTGTGCTAATTTATTCAAATTCTATGGACAGGAGGAATTCCATCTTGCACTTCTTAGAAACAGCCATAAGCAGAATCTTTTTGCAGACAGGGTCTGTATTTTCTGCATTGCACTGTACTCTTTGTTTCCTTTTTCTACTATTTTGTCTCTTGTCACCTTGTATTCTTGAGTTTCTTCTCATGTCCATTATTTATTACTTATAATTTTTCTTTTAAATGTATTCTCGATTGGGTAAAACGAAAGGTTGTATCTGTTTATCAAAGAAATCCAACTTGTCAATTTCCTGGAATTCAAAGCGAATTTAGAATAACAAATGGATCTAAAAATGTTTTCATTGTAAAACAAATGATAAAAAACTTTATTATCCATTGTTGCTTGTTGTCCATAGTCCATCTAATTGTCAACTGTCTTACTTTGTACATAACAAATTTCAGCCAGCTGATATTGAGTTATATGCATGCATACACTAAAACATATTGCAGGTATTTGATCTGTTTGATGTCAAGCATAATGGGGTTATTGAATTTGAAGAATTTGTTCGGTCTTTAAGCATCTTCCACCCAAATGCACCTAAAGAAGACAAAATTACATGTATGACAATTTGTCACAACAATAAATCATTTCCTTCTTCTTATTTTTCATCTTGATGTATGTTTCTTGTTCCAGTGAAGATATAAATTGTATGTTGAAATATGCAACTCTCCCTTTATCTATCCAAGATCTTTTATGATTACTAAGCTGGGAAAGGATTCTTTTGCAGTTGCATTTAGATTGTATGATTTGCGACAGACTGGCTACATTGAGCATGAAGAGGTGAGTTACAACTTTTCTTTTTGTCCTCGTTGTGTCTTTAAAAATATCACAAAATCCAATTAATGGCAACAATAATTGCTCAACTGTTGCTAATATTTATGTGGCTTTAACACTCACATGACCATATGCAAAATCTCTTTACGTTTTTTCATATAGCACAAATACTTCAAATTGGAGCCTATCCAGTAGAAGGCCAGCTGGGTGCGGGAATTCCCCCCAATTTAATATCTAGTTAATCTGATATCAAGAATTTAATTGTAACCTATTGTATATGTTATTTTCAACCATATCCTGTAAGGCATAAACTAGTCTCAATTCTAACCTTGGATAGTTGCCAATGGAGAATTTTATTGGTAGTTTACCATCACTTGGGGACCAAAAGAATAATCACATCAAATATGTTTTGTTTCAGGGTGGTCTTCAAAGTGACATATCTATAATTTCCTTCAAAGATAAAAAATAAAAATAAAAATTAAAGAAATCACAATACAAGACTAAATAAGATATTAGAGGATTCCAATTAGATATCTGGTTTGTTATTTTCCTTCACAATTATTGCAAGCCTGATTATTAGACCGAGCAGTTCTCATTGTTGTAAAAAGGAAATTTTTGCCAAAAAATATCACTATGAACTTCTACAAAGCTTTGGAGAAAGCTGATTTTATTTGGAAATTTCATTTATGGAATTGCAGAAGAAGTGTGAGTCATGTTAACAACTACTGTCTGTCATAGCTTTGTTCTTGCATACAATGTTACAGTTACTATACCTTTCCTTATCATATGGTTTTTGTCAGATGTGTAAGTATAGCAGCATATAAATCTTGTTCCAAACATTTTACTATTGTTGAACTTCCTAACACTCTCTACAAGTTTTCTTTAATCACTCAATTGTTGCGTCCTCTATCTCATGAACTACGCTATTGCTACTATTGAAGTTGAAGGAGATGGTGTTGGCTATTCTGACTGAATCTGAATTGACGCTTTCTGATGAAGAAGTGGAATCAATTGTCAATAAGGTGTAACACATGCTACACTTCATATTTGCTGTATTTTCACTCAATGTCTATATCTAAATTTCCATTGGTTGTCAAATTTGTTTATTTGTTTAGACAATGATGGAGGCTGATTCAAAAGGAGATGGGAAAATTGATCAAGAAGAGTGGAAGGAATTGGTAGAAAAGAATCCAGCTCTGATAAAGAACATGACTCTTCCATATTTAAAGTAGGTCCTACTGTTGTATCCATGCATCATCTGTTGTTCAGTTCATTTTTATAATGCTCGGTCATGATATCATTTTGGATTTAAACTCTAGCTAGTTACTACTCTATATCACTAACCATACATTGAAACAAGAATCTTGAGATGGTTTGTATTAGAAGTTATGTTAGGAGAAAGAGAGTAGAAGTACATAGAGATTAAAGTGGTTCAGCCTCTTGTCCTAACCCCAACAACGTTTATATTGTCTTAAATTGTGTGTTACAATGAGTTGATTGGGGTATACATATAGAGACTAATCCTAGGCTAACCATATGCTAACCTTGGGGTTACTTTACTTGCACTACAAGTAGAATTAAGATTACTTTGCTTGCACTACAAGTAGGTCCTAGTATATTGAATCTATATGGCCTCGGGCCCTAAACCTTACTATATCTAACAGTTTGACTATTTAAGAATAAAATAAGCAATTCACCGGGGGGTGGAAATATTCACTAACAAGATGAACTATCCATTTGAAATTGCTTTACTGCTCAAACTACATAGTTATTCTAATTCTTCATAAGTGGTTCCCTTTTTCCAGGGACATAACTCTGGCATTTCCCAGCTTTATACTGAACACTGACTTTGAAGAGTAGAAGTACTTGCCAAATAAAAATAGTTCCCCCATAGATGCTGTTCACTTCAAGGCACATTCCCTGTGGACAACTTGGTCAATCATGGTTGCTGCTAAAGTGGCAGAGAGAGGAGCAAAGAACCAACAATCTCTGAGGCGCCTCCCAAGCACTTTTGATAGTGAGATCCAGCCAGTGTATCCTGTTTGCTATTCACAACAACAAATCTTAATGTTTCACCACATAGTTTAGTTTACATTATTTTTCCTCGCCTGTATGGCATAAAAAAAAGGTTTCTAGTGAGACATGTTACCAACTTACCTAAAAGTTTAGGTACTGGTCAATTACATTATATTAATCACTTGTGACTTCCATTCGATGTGAAACTTAACTACTCATACTGACACTTTTATTTGTATATGCAACACCTCTATGTTAACTGATTGTCATGCATTCATCATTCTTCTTGAGTTTTTCAAGTCTTTAGTTTTACGTTATCATACATCCTGATTATCTTTACCCATGGTGCTGCCACTACGAGGGGGAGAATTTCATTGCTTCAGGATTACAACTCCATGAGGTTCGGTTGTCATTTTTAATGATTTGTTAATAAATCAGAATCATTGAGAGTAATTTGGTCAAGTTGGCATTTGGAACCATGCGTAGTCAACGTCCAAGTAGTACCTTTTTCCCATTCTAAAAGAGAAGGAATTGAAAACATAAAGACGAGGCAACCCAGACCTTATGCATATCACTTTTAAGCCTGTCTCTCTTCTTTTATGTTTTTGTTTTGGTGCCTTTAACCTTTTGAAGGTGCATTGGTCTCTCTCTCTCTCTCTCTCTCTCATGAGTAAGTTATACACACCTTTATTGGGTTCTCTCAACCCTCTACCCAAATAAGAGGAGGAAGTGTTGTTTGAACCAAGGCTTATTGGCAGTTGCATTGGATTTATGTGCTACACAAAAGATAGTATGCTAAGTTGCTGAAGCAACTATGTAATGATAGAGCCAGATTGTTGTCAATGGTCTTGTCTGGACTATACTTTAAAGTACGGTAAATGACATGATAATTCCATCTGATTAAGACTACAACGAGTTTATAAAGTCATGCTTTCCATCCAACTTAATGGAAAATAACCCCACACAAAAAAAAGGACTAGTGTCATGTGTATCTTTGAAAGAGAAGATGGATATTTTTGTCATTTTATTAATCATTTTTTGTCAATCTGAATGGAAAATATGACATTGCAATTTTAGTCCAAGATATACGGAGGTAGAGTGTAACCTTGAAAAATCAGGGGGTAAACGAGGGAGCTTTTTTTTTTCCTGAGAACCATAATGTTGTCACTTACCATAATAATATTGCCAAATATTATGTCATTTCCTATATAATTCCAGATTTCTTTACCTTACGAATGATGCTACAAAAACTCATGCTCCTTTTCTCATTCATCCACAAGTTGTTCCAATCTTCTAGAATCTTTTTTTTTTTTTTTTGATAAACTGGAATTCATTAACAGTAAACTAAAGGGACAACAAAGTATCAGGACAAAGCCTGGAATCACCAAATGGAGAAAAATTGAACACAGCATAGCATGGAAAATTGCGTATTCCCGCAATATAATTCCACATTCGGAAGCATATAGCTGTGCAGCGATTGGACAATTTCTTTTCTGGTTAGTTAAAGCAATGCTTGAAGAGAGAACCTCCTCCTCTACTTTAACAAGCTTCCATTCTTAGCAGCTACGAAAGAGAAGAACCAGATTCCAGCATCAAAGTTTAAAACCATGCTATATATTCCACACACAAACAAAAAAAAAAAAAAAAAAAATCCATGACCATTATAAGGGAATTTTCTTGTCATCTTTAAATCAGGAATTAGGTACTACTGTGGAGGGTTGTCCTTAAGCACAGGATTCCAATTGTACGGAAACATTGCGGAGGGTAGTAGTAGCACTAGCAGTCCTACGGATCCTTATTTTGACCAACACTAAGGACCTAATTCAGCTTGTTCGTTAAGTCTAAGAAACCAGCTTGGAATGAGAGGTCTCTCATTGCTGACCTGGATGTTTTGTACATGGAGGGTATGGTTTGTAAGCTGTTAAGAGGTTCCTAGGATTGTACTTGATTTTGTGTATAATGATGCAGCTATGGCAGTTAGAATGCCAATACATAACAGTTGGGCTGATCCAACTTCTTTTGTAAACTGATTTCCTTATATCTTCCTTTTGTGGTATCAAAAAAAAAAAAAAAAAAACACTAGCAGTCCACTTTGGTTTATACGGTAGTCCTCTATCCTTCCTGGTCACTTGTTGAAAAACCATAAATTGATATTCCCTGTCACCAATTGATGTTGATAATTAATATTTTAAACGAATCAATCCTATTTGTTTTATGTAAAGAGACCATATCTTATGTAAATATCTCCTAAGTAGGGGTGTGCACGGTTTGGTCGGCTTGGTTTTTTCTCAAATTTGTTACCGAACCGATAGGGATCGGTTTTCTCATAATTAAAACCAATGCATACCGATTAGGGTCAGTTTTCCGACCTATAGCTGTGCGGTTCAGTCGGCTTGGTTTAATCGGTTTGGTCGGTTTGAAACATTAAAAATTCTATTTTTTTTTTAATAAAAAAAATATGTTCAACCTATTCAGTATTCACACAAAATCTGTTCAAAAATCTGTTAAATCTCATCAAAAAACAACAACAAAATCTGTTCAAATTTCACAGAAACTTCATAAAAAAATCTGTTCAATCTGTTCAAAAAATAGCAATAAAATCTGTTCAAATTTCGCAAAAACTTCATAAAAAAAAAAATCTGTTCAATTGTTCACACAAAATCTGTTCAATCTATTCAAAAAAGCAACAAAATCTGTTCAATATGTTCAAAAAACAACAACAAAATCTGTTCAAATTTCACAGAAACTTCATAAAAAAATCTATTCAACCTGTTCACAAAAAATCTGTTCAATCTGCTTAAAAAAAAAGCAACAAAACCTGTTCAAATTTCACAGAAACTTCATAAAAAAAATTTGTTCAACCTGTTCACATATAAAATCTGTTCAAAAACCTGTTCAATCTATTTAAAAATCTGTTCAGTATGTTCAAATCTGTTCACTCAGAAACAACAATGATCCAAATTTCATCATTTCATTCACACATAAACAATTTGTGCAAATTTTTTACATAGCAAACTGTCCAAATTTTTTTCATTTCATTCACCATGCAAAAATGTTTTGAAATTGCCTCAATAAGAGTTCAACTCCCAAAACACTATCATGTAGCACATAATATCACTAGTGTCACTGTGTGTGTTAGTGTCAATAACAATAAGCGTTAATGTATCTACTTAATAACATATTACAAAACCATTTGTCACTGTCCATAAATGCCAAAAGAAAGATATACAAATTAAATTAGCATTCAGGCAAAAGAATGTTATTTGCTTGTATCCCCAATGATAATCTCACCCATGAGTACCTAAATAACTACCATTAGTGAAAAGTCCACTACCAATAACATGTACAAATATAATTAGCATATAGGCAAAAGAATGCTAATTCCTGTAAGTTATTTGTCCAGTAAGTCTTTGCACTATGCATTATTCTAGAACTCCTACAAAATACTAAACAAAACAAAATAAACACGTGTTAATAACAATAAAATGTTTATGAACAATGAAATATTTATGTAAGGTTGAATTTATTCAACCATGTGTTAGTTTTATTCCGTGCCAAATTTGCTTGTATTTTAGCAATTAGATACCTTGTATTTGGGTGAGAATCATGTAAGGGTTGTGTGTGAGAGAGTGTGAAGAATTCAAGTGTGTGTGCATTCAAGAGAATTCTCGCGACTAGATCTCGCGACTGTTGACTCGCCAAAATACCACATGTGTGAAGCATATAAGAAGCTAAAGGGTCACGACAACTGGAGCACTACAAGACAAAAAGGACAATCTGGCCAGTAAGTTATTTCGCGACTCAAACTCGCAACTCATCCCAGTCGCAAGTGAGTCGCCAGAACACCCTATTTTGTAGAAAAATGTCTTTTCACATTTCTCATGTACCCTACTATAAATACCCTTATACCCACGAAATGTAGAGAGCTTCCAGAGAGAATTTTGAGAGAGAAACCCTAGAGAACAACAAGATTGACTCATCCACAATCTTATATCTTTGATTCACAAATTCCTCTACTTTCACTCTCTCCATTGACATACCCTTGAGAGGTTCATTATCCAAATCCTTATCTCACCATACTCATATTTGTGAGGAGGTTATTTGGTACTTGGGAAGCAATTCAGAGATGACCAATTCATTTGGTTGATGCAATGAGTTTATTGCGAGATCTGGAAAGTTAAAGAAGACACGGTTAGGCTTAACATTGTTGGAGCAAGAAGCTTGGAGGGTTTAGGTGCATTGGGTAGATTAGGCTTGGAGGGTCTATTGTTATACGTGTATCCAAACTTTATTCTTTAGTGATCATTTTACCCCTTGAAGGGCGGCGGTAAGGTTTTTCACTGAGTTCTTCGGTTTCCTCTTCGATAACACATGCTGATGTTATCTTTGTGTTTATATCTCTCTAGCCCTTTCTCTTTACCTTTAATTGTTGTTGTGTTGTGATTAATTATGGTTTAGAGAAGTTTGTTTATTCGGGTATTGCTTGTACTTATCATTCCGCACATATATTTTTTGAGTATAAGCTTGTGTTGTTTTTTTTTTTTAAATTGAGGGTCTAAACATTCACTAGTGTTTTGTACACCGAGTGAACTTTCAATTTATAATTAGAACAAACGAATGATAATAGCAAGTATACTTACATAATACTAACTACTAACTAACTCCAAGCAAAGAGCAGCATATCACTCATCATCATCCAACACAACGGTGCTTGGATCCTCCTTCATAGGCATTGAGCAAACCAATGCAATTTCTACAATCTCATTCAAAACAAAATGATTCTTAAGCATTGAGCAAATAAATAAACAATTGATACATACAACAAACAAAATGAACATATATATATTTTTACCAGTGTCAATCTCAAAACCATCCATATCCTCCACATTATCCATGCACTCCCAAAACTTTATTGGTCTTTTTTTCTTTGCATCCTTCAACCAATTCTAGATACAAATAAGGGTTTCAACTATATTAGGAGATAGTGAACTATAGAACAAATCCAAAACACACCTCCCCCCCCTCCCCCCCATACTAAAAGCAAACTCGAATGCAACTGTAGAGACAAGAATAGCCAACACCTCACAGGCAATTTGGGAAATGACTCGATATCTAGAAGAATTCATTTTCCACCACATCAAAATGTCAAAATCTTCCACATCAGGGTCCTCAGAAGATTCCAACAAAAACCTATCCAACTCAGATTTGCTTTCCACATCGTCCTCATCCGCCAAGTGTTGCTTAAACCTATTATTATAGCTTTTAATGCGATCAGACAATGAAGCATTACCAACACTTGGCTTGGAGTCCCTAGACAATGAAGCACCACTACCACTACCACTAGAACTCGAAATTCCATTTTGACACACTCTCTCCACATACAACCTTTTCAATGCATCCCGAACCTTAGAGCTCATCACATCCCCTTTGTCCTTTCCATACCACTCCCTAAACCAAAACTTGACATACTTCAATCTATACCTTGGGTCAAGAACAACAGCAACAAAAAACATCAAATTGATATTATCTATACTTCTCCAATATATATCATATTTTTTTTTCATCTCTACCGCCATACTCCTCAAAAGTGGATCCCGATCAACTCTACACAACAGTTGCAATTGATCTTCAATGCTAATTAGCTCATGGAAGTATGTATTAGAAGTGACAAACAAGGACCTAGAAAATCTAAGTGTCGCCTCATAAAATATGCCAAGAAATTTCACAAAGGTCTTGACAATTTCCCAATCAAAATAGTTAGGAGGACCAATGGGCTTTTTTCCCTTTCCATCCACTTCACAAAAATAAAGTTTGTAATGTCCATCCTCCTCTTCCAACCTATGAAATGCTCTCACAAATTTCAAAGCACAATCTAACATGAGATAAGTCGAATTCTACCTTGTTGGCACATTAAGGGACAACAAACATTTGATTTTAATTTTCTCATTTTCAACACATTCTTGAAACTTCTCAAACCTTGCAGGAGATGCTCTCACATATCGCATCGCATTCCGAACCTTGGTAATTGATTCATGAATGGACTTCAACCCACTTTGCACTATCAAATTCAAGATATGCGCATAACAACGCATATGCATGAACTCACCACCCAATATGCTACTATCTATTTCTTTTGTTTTCTTCTTCACATAATCAATTGCCACATCATTAGAACTAGTATTGTCCATGGTAATTGTAAACAACCGGTCTATACCCCACTTCAACAAACATGACTCAACTGCTCTACCTATGGTGTCCCCTTTGTGATTAGCTATAGGGCAAAAGTTCAAGATTTTCTTTTGGTAAGTCCAATCCCCATCAATGAAGTGTGCGGTAACTACCATGTAGTTCAAGTTTTGTATGGACGTCCAAGTATTTGTTGTCACACAAACTCGTTGCCCAACAAAAGCCCTTCTCAAAATATTCACCTCACTAGAATAAATCTTCATGCAAGCCTTGCAATGGTAATGCGATGGGGAATAGAAAACCTAGGCTCAACTATTTCCATAAATTCTTGAAAGCCTTGATGCTCCACAAATTTAAAAGGTAATTCATCAATAATGATCATCCTTGCCAATGCTAACCTTATCCTCTCTTCACTATTGTTTGCAACCATTAACACGTTTAAACCATTTTCCCCTTCCCTCTTAGCTTGGAAAGACAAAGTTTTTTGCTTATCATCACGGGAAAAAGGCCACTTCTTACACACCTTCATGTGTAGCAATATGCCCGAAATACCATTTTTCTTACCATGGCAATTATATTGATTTTTACAATACTTGCATTCAGACTTAGGCTTCTTGGGATCAGGACCAACCAACTTAATGAAGTGCTGCCATACTATAGATAGGTCCTTACCACCTTGTTTAGGTGACAGTGGGGGAAGTAATGCACCAAGACCAATTAGTGCTGCAGGTTCAGGTGGATTAGGGTTAGCACTACCAGGACGAGGTGGGTTAGGGTCCCTAGGGGCACCAAATTCAGGTGGAGCATCAACATTCATCTAATAAAAAACTTTCCAAACAACAAAAAAACAAAGTTTCCACAACAGTGTTAAATTATAATTTTTCCAGCAAATACAATATCAAATAGCTCACTCTCAATCAATGAATGTCACAACCAGGTCCAATAATATTAATAACTAATCAATTTAGTTACAACAAGGCAACAATAATAGACAAACAATCATTAGTCATTACTCAACAATTTATGTCACTAATATTAACAAGGAATTCATTATATTATACTCAATATAAATATAAAATAAAAGTTAATTTTATATATATAAACTTAAAGTAGTTGTTACTGTGTACTAAAAATTTAAAATGAAATTGCTGAATATAGTGAGTGATTAGTGTTTAGTGATTACCTCTCGGTGAAGGATTAAAAGTGAGAACTCTCTCAATCTCGTCTCCCTCAAAAATTAAAATGCTGAAGAAAAAAAAAAGGTTAGTACTTAGTAGACCGTGACACACTGAGTCACTAATTAGCCAGCTCATGCAATGCAACTATGCAAGTAAGTTACTTAAAAAATTAAGTGGGACTAAAGTAACAACGTAACACTCCAAACAAATGCTGAAAGAATGATTAAAAAAAACATGATAAGTATTACTAAGTTTATAGTTTATACTATTACTATTACTGTTGAGTCCAAACAATTGAAACCAAATAAGTGCTGAAAAGTGATAAAAAAACATGATAAGCTTAGTTTGGACTTTGTTTTTGCCGAGAGGTGAGAAAGGAGAGGGGCTTATGGATTATTGGTGGTTTGTCGCGGTGAGCTAGTGATTGGTGAGCGCCTGCTGCTGCTACAGAGGCCAGTCGAGCCAAGCGGTGAGAGCTCAGAGGCGAGGTGTCAAGCCGGCGAGAGGCGAGACGCGAAAGTGAGAGAGAAAGAGTTAAGGTAGTGAGAGAGAGAGAGTTAAGGTTATGAGAGAGAATAGAGTGAATTTATACTTAGGGTAGAAATATGAAAACCTAGCATAAAACGGTGCCTTTTTTTTATTTATAAAACCTAATACGACGATGTTTTATAAA
This sequence comes from Quercus ilex subsp. ballota, assembly GCA_032727855.1. NCBI lineage: Eukaryota > Viridiplantae > Streptophyta > Magnoliopsida > Fagales > Fagaceae > Quercus > Quercus ilex. The sequence goes on from CM064909.1 coordinate 33,840,422, forward strand.
AAAAAAAAAATGGATACTCGGTAAAACAATGCCATATCCAAACATTTGAAAATTATACATAGGTATCGGTTCGGTTTGGCAAGACTCGGTTTTGGATTTTTTGATTCAATGACTGCACCGCATGGCATCGGAACTCCCTTTGCACTCCGATCACTAGCATCAACTCCGTCAATCAGTTGCAGTGATAGTGCAGGAAGGTCAGCACCGGTCGGCTAGATTGGTCACGGTGACTTTCTGCACACCCCTACTCCTACGTAAGGTTTACATGTGTAAGCCTCCCACATAAAATATATATATATATATATATATATATGAAGAAAGTAGCACAACTTACTTTCATATAGACTTGTTGAGTGCGTTGCACCCTGGGTCCAGCCCACTTGTAATAGACATGCTCATTTAATGAGCTTGTCTTTCATGTCTTTTATAGCTTGTTTGGATGGAGGGAGGGTAGAGTACAGGGAGAAGAGTAAGTTAAGTTACCTTGTTTAGATGTTTTTTAAGGGAGAAGATGGAGGGATTTGGAGAGGTTTGGAGGGGATCTAACTACTTCTAACCCCTCATTTCTAATTCCCCCAAATTGGAGAGATTTGGAGGGAGAGAAAAACATAGAAATGTTTGACCAAATGAATTACCAAATTTACCCTTACCATATTAACAAAATTACAAACTATGAAAAGGCTAATTATTTCCCTCACCCTTACTTAATTTTAAAAATATCCAAACAAGGTGGAGGATAACCCTTACTTAATTATACAAAAGACATCATGAGTTATCAGGTTGGTTGGGTTTTGGATTTATTGGGGTTGGTTGGCGTAGGTGTGTTGGACACATTGAGGAGAAAAGAGAAAAGAAGGGGGTTGATGCATTAAGGGTGTGTTTGTTTGGAGGTGAAATAGGGTGGATGGAAAACTTTGAAGAGAAAATGAGAAAGAAAACTTTGAAGAGAAAATGAGAAAGAAAACTTTTTTGTAGTGTGTTTGGTTAGATGGGAAGGGAGGAAAATAAATGGTGGGACCCATATATTTTCTCTCCGAGACTACCAAAAAGTTTTCTCCCCAAAATGGAGAGAAAACTAAATGGAGAAATTGGACATCATTTTTAGACAAAAATGCCCATGTGCAATTTCACATTGCTTGTCCACGTTGCTCTTATGTACTTTTTTTTTCCTTCTGCTGGATGTTGCTTCTTCTACTTCTTCATCTTTGTTTTTTCCTTTCTTTTTACTAGGCTGGCTTGTCCAGTGCTAATATTCTTTTCTTTTCTTTTTTTTATTTTTTTTTCTTTTGTGTTTTTTTATTTTTTTATTTTTTGTTTAGATGTGATTTTTTTTTTACATGATTTTTATTTTTAAATAAATTTAGGTGATTGATTTTTTTTTTTTTTTTTGTTATTTATCACTTTTTTGGTTTTAATTGAGCATCATTATTTAACAAGACTATATGCATAAATTTATACAAACTCACTTTTTTCCATCCCTCCACTTTTTCACTCTCAACCAAACAAAAAGGAGGGAAATTAAAATTTTTTCTATCTTCCCACTTTTCCATCCTCCCACTATTTTCGATCATCTCATTTTTCCACCCCTTTAATCAAATGGACCCAAAGGCTATTCAGCCTAAGGGAGAGCCGAAGAAAAAAGAAACTGTCTGAAGCAAAGTCAACGCAAGTGGGTTGCATTTATTGTGAATTGATGTCAAGAGTGTGAAAGGAAAAAAAGAAGGAAAAGATTTAGAAATAAAAGGAGAGGCCATTCCGCCAGTGAGTAAGTAGAGAAGTCCCAAAGAATGAGACTGAGGACAGTGCAGTCTTGAAGAACTACGTGAGTGAGAGCAAGCAAAAGAGAAAGAGCAAACAAAAGAGAAGAGAAAAAAATAGAGAGCAAGAGAAAATTGTGAGAGATACACAGTGAGGAAGAGAGCAGTAAGTGAAAAGAAAAAGAGAGTTTTTTTGCTCAAGTTGTATCTCTAAGTGTTGTAATCTCTATTTAATATAGTGAAATTATTCGGAGTTTGTCTAATGATTTTTCCCTTCAAAGAGAAATGGTTTCCACGTAAATCTTTGTATTTTTGTGTGGTTGTGCTTCCACATGCTGTGCTTGCTAAAATTTATTTCCACTTATATAGAGTTTTTCCCAATAGGAATCACCATTATTATTACTTTCATTGTATACTATACTACTAATCACCACATACCACCTTGATAATTACAAAAAATTGTGTGAAATCTTTTTATGTCACTATGCTTAATGTCTTGGTAAAGCAAATGTTAGTGGACAGCAAAGTAAAAGAGCGTATCTCAAACATTTTACATATGCATTATCCCACTTGCAACGTGCAAGTTTCGCAAAACTCTGAGACTCATATGTTGGGAGATGGATGACACATACATCGAATGCATAAAATAATAATTGGTAAGAGTAGTATAGTATCTGTCTTGAGAGGTTGACACCGCAAAATCGGTTCCCAACTTGGACTGTTGGAACAGTGCACATAGTGACGTTACTTTATGTTGAACAAGTCACAAGCGCAGCCTTTTTTCCCAGGTGGACCACAACTAAAACAAAAGGTCATGCAATATCGGAAGCATAAATACACACAAAAGTATGTGGCAGGTGCAGATTTGCATAGCTTTGTAGTTTGTAGGCAATTCAGTTTCAAAAACTTTGGCATCTTTTGAAAGCCTTATAGGCACTTGGGTGAATGAAACCATAAAACCACAACAGCATTCTCATATAGGCAGCTCTGCTGAATCCTATTTTCCAAACAATGGTTATAGAAGTACTCATATTTGATATACCATATTGTTTTCCACAAAAGAAAGGCTTTTATTAAACATCAGAGAGCTTCACCTTCACAATGGGCTGCATGTGCATAAAGCAGCGAGTTAAACACGAAGACCCAGCCGTTCTCGCTTCTCAAACCTGTTGTAAGCTTCATTTTCTTTTCATTTACTCATTTTCAGGTTGTGATGCACGGGTTTTACTTGTTAAAAACATATCTATGCCTTATATTTTTGCAGTTAATGTGACCGAGGTTAAAAATTTGTATGAGCTATTCACGAAACTAAGCAGTTCTATAGTTAATGACGGGCTTATAAGCAAAGTAAGTTGCACCCATCACTAGTTCCCATGGCACATATGAACATATAGAATTGTAATATACAGGTGCAATACAAGTTGCTATGAAGTTGGCAGACTTGTTTAGATAATATTATACCTACAGCTCAGTTGTTTTAAATTTGACTATTTGACTGTGCTTTAAAATTTCTTTAATTAGCCTTAATCTCAGTTTGTTAAAATAATGGTTAAATGATTAAAGTCACAATTTCTTAACCTTTTAAAGTTTTGGGATAAGTAGTTGTTCATCACCCTTTCCTAAGTGTTTAAGCTTTTAGAACAAGTAGTAGTTTATCACAGTTTGAGTTTACAATCCAATACTAAAATATATAGTAATTAATCTCTTTTCATATGGTAGTATGAGTATCTAATCTGAACTTGGTTTTGAGTTTGCAGGAAGAACTTCAGCTTGGTTTATTCAGAAGTGTCAAGAAACAAAGTCTCTTTGCAGACAGGGTCAGCCTCTGGCTTTTATATTGATATTTGAGCTAAAATGTTTTTGCTTTAACTTTCTGATAGTAAAATGTTTTTGCTTGTCCCTATCTTAACAGATCTTCCAACTCTTTGACTCCAAACATGATGGGGTGATTGAATTTGGAGAGTTTGTTCTTTCTCTGAGTGTCTTCCACCCAGAGGCACCTCAAGCAGATAAAGTTGCTTGTATGAAATTCTTCTAATCTGTGTGCGCTTTTGTGCATGTTTAAAGACTCTACTAAAGCTTCATATCTGATGTTGCAGTTGCATTTCGATTATATGATATATGGCAAACAGGCTTTATCGAACGGGATGAGGTAAAGAGTGAGATTTTGACCGTAATTCTTGTTCTTGCCTAAATAGATGTTACTGGTGTATACTGTATAATACATAAAGCTTAGAGTCCCCTAAAATGTGGTCAAGTTAAAAGATAATGGCAACAACAACAAAATAAAGTAACATAGTATGCTGCTCAGCACTCAAAAGAGTTTTTTGAGTTAAATGCGATCGATTGAATTTATTCAAAGATGTTCACAATGGAATATCTTCAATTTATCATGTTGTCTAACAAAATCTGTGCCATACACACTCATGAAAGGTCAAGGCAATGCTTTTGGCATTTATGAAGGAGTCAGACTTGATCCTTTCTGAAGATATAATTGAAGCCATTATTGATAAGGTATGGTTTACAAGATGGTGCAACATGTAAAACTCTATGTAATTGTGTTGTACTTAACCATACCTTTCGTTTTGTAATTTTATAGACATTTGAGGAAGCTGATTCAAAAAAAGATGGAAAAATTGACATGGAAGAGTGGAAGGAGTTTGTGTCTCGCAATCCATCCTTACTGAAGAACATGACAATTCCATATCTGAAGTAATTCCTTTTTATCCTGTTTCTGCGTATCTCTTAATGTGATTAATTTAGTCTTAATGTGATGTGAATTCCATTCACAACCTTCTATGGAGATCTATTGTGTAAAAAAGATTCATATAAGAATATCTGCAACATATCACAGTGAACTTTAACTTCATCCCAAATACTAGAAAAATATGTATTTCCCAATTGCTTTGTTTAGAAATTTTTGGAAAAGAAACGATTCATTAATGCTTAGTGATAATTATGATACTATGATTGTACTCTTGACCTTCATCTTTGTCTGTTTGGATGTCTTCTTGTCATCCTCGGTAAAAGCCTTGAAAAACTGCAATAAATGATAGCATCGAAAGTACTTATGTCTAACGAACACACCCATCTATCTGTACTGTAAAACAAAGCAGTGTTTTTATAGTCTATGTTTACTACTATGGTTCATTTATTACAATTTTAGAGCTGATTGTCTATATAATTTCATTCATTGCAGGGACATCACAACTGCATTTCCTAGTTTCATGATGAGATCAGACTTTGAAGATGATATTAACAATCTTTGAAAAGGATGATATTGGATTATTAAAAGAATGAATATGCCCTATTATTTGCCAGCTTTACATGAATCAAATATTTTGTATTCTCACTCTCACATTTATATAGTGATAACATCATCCTTACAGCCTCAGCTATGTATCCTAAAGAGTTTTTTACACCATGTGGGTTAGTAATAGATGTAGAGGATATGTAACCCAAGGAAAAATTCCAGACCAAATACTTATCCATATTTGTAGTAGTTTTCATTCTTGAAGCCTTTTGCATTGGATCAGTTTTCCTTGGGAAGTACCATTTCCTTCAAGTTCATGGGATAGCACATTTTTGTGTGCAGGCCATTCCACACATTATCTGCTAGTATGGCATTTACTGCATCAGTTGGGTGGAACTGATCCCACCAGATATAGGTGGATGCATTACTGCAAGCCATTTGTGATGATAGGCACAAGATCCAACCCCTGTACTCACCCAACCCACAGCAAGCAGCAGTAGTGTCATTAAAACCTGAACATGAGCACAATTTATAGTATGAGAACAATAGAAAAGACAATTTTTGGGTAAAACAATATAAGGATTTACAACATCTCTCACCATAATTTTCATGGTTCTTTATTATATCCATGGAGCCTTCAAACATATCACAGAAGATGATATTGGAATCGGGAAGTTCCTCACCAAGCTCCTCAATCATGTATCTCATGAGAAAGTTGAATTCCCTAACCATGTCATTTATCGACTCAATGCACTCTCCATTCTCACTTCTGTATTGCCACAAGTAGTGAGGTGCACAACCAATAGGTGCCAACCCCATGACCACCAGTTTCCTGACATTAAGGTCATACAGGTTCTGTAACATCAATGTTAAAATGTTAAGGAAGTTTCCAAACTGACAAATGCAAAGATAAAGAAATCCAAGTGAGAGTCGAATTTTGGAAACTGTTCCAGCCTTTAGAGCAATGATTATTAATTTACCCATGCTCTAATTAATTCAATAAGAATTTTGAATGATAATGGCTAAACATTTGAGAAGGAATAAAAGTGATGCATCTTTTGGGAGAGTTTAGGAGTACAAAAGGATATATTCTGTTGTCAAGACATTTTTGATACATCTTAAGTAGGGGAGGTCCGGGAGGATTCAAACACTGGACGTTTCTGTTGGAATCTAGAAACAGCAGGAAATGCCAATTGACCTAAATGTCATTGGCCTGTTGTGGTTTTCTTCTATTTGGACTCCATTTGTTTTGTTTTTTTTTTTAATATGTGATATTTGGACTCCATTTGGAATGTTATACATTTATAAGATATTCAATGCTTTTACCGATTTGGGTAATAGTGTTACAGTGCAATGATGCACACAAAAGGAATACTTAGAAGCACAAGGCAGCTAGATTATATTCAACATATTAACACAAAAATACAAGGCATCCTCCTAAGCATATTAGTACAGAGATCAAAAGCATCCATCATCAACTATTAAATGCCAGGGAAACAAAGACTAGGAAAATTACCTTGATTTGCTGCCATATTGTAGAAGCTAAGAACTGGTTGAAACTCCACGGTAAGTAGAGATTTTGTACATTAGATACATTACGCAGATAGTAATGTATATAGTCATTGATTCCAACTGAAAGGTAGAACACTGAATTTGAGATGAGATCCGCTGCACGATGCTCACCCATACTTAATATAAACTGCTGATAGGTATCTGTAAACTGTTGAATTTGCTCTAACAGCGAGATGTGTTGGCCCTGTAGAAATTTACAACAACCAATGTTTAGAATTAATACTTCAAAGTATATTAGTATTCCAATTATTCAGCTCAGCAGATCCTATGCAAAAACCAACACATGGGGCAAAATTTTAGATGGATGGAGATCTAATTTAACTTGTGATCCTAAAGGTTACCGAGTAAACATAGGGAAAAGAAATACACTTTGGCTCTCATTACTGATTGGGGTTAGAGCAGCTAATTGCTATATCAAAATTCCAAGTTTTCTTATACTTTTTCCTGACTTCGGGAGAAACTAAAGGCTGTCTAAGGCAGTTAATACACCATGATAGTTTACAAACCACAGTAAACAGTTAATACATCATGATAGTTTACAACCACAGTCAATAAGTTCATTTCCACACACACACATATCAAAGAACCCAATACCCTAGAATCAAACAATAAAATCTGCAATACAATTAGAATATTTTATCAAACAACTGAAAGTCAATTTGTTTACTCACAAGCACAGTTAATTACTTCAGTGATTTAATTCAAAGTTATCAACAATAAAAATAATGGAAAGCATACCAAATCTGAACCACTTGTGAAAATAATCCCAGCACCAGCAGAGGCATAATTCACTCCATGGATCATATCTTCAACATTTCCATTCTGCCCAAGATAACTTGGTACAAAGGGAAGCCCAAGCCGCAAAGCTGATTAAAGTATCCAACACAGAAATGCCTAATAAGAAAAATATCATGAAACAAATCCAAAGACAATATCCACACTTTAAACTTCTGTTTCAAATAACAAGAACATATTCACGTCTTGTTTTCATTCTAGGCTCTCTAGCAAGAAACATGTATGCTCAGTATAGTTGCTGACAAAAATTGGTAAAACAAAAAGGAAGTTAGAACTTTAACCATTCAGATCCCAAGAAAATTACAATATCAAACGAACTAAAGTAATAATCAAAACAAAAAGTACCCGTAAGACCAAAATTTATTATATTTTCCCTCTCTTTTTCTCAGTGACCAAACATAGGGTCACTAAACAGGAGACATGAACAAAATCAAGAAAACAGAAACATCCCACAAGACTCAAAATTTAGAGTTTTTTCCTCTCTTCCTCTCCATTTTCTCAATAACCAAACAAAGGGGTCTTCGAAAAAACAAATAATCCCACAAGACTCAAACTTTAGTTTTCTTCCTCTTCATTTTCTCAGTAACCAAACAAAAGGGTCTTTACGAAAAAATACAAACCAACATTACCAAGGTAATCAACCGGTATTCTTCCATTACAGAACCGCCCAGTTGGGCGGTGCGTGTCAAAGTCTCGACCATAAGGAAGGTGGTCGGCACGTGCCAGCGTGGCGAGAAAGTTGTTGGTGCCACAGTCAACGGAGGAGTCGCCAATGATGAAGAGTGCAGGGACAAGAGAAGAGGGTTGTGGAGGAGAGATTGAAGTGGAAGAAGTGGGTGAACTTGTGGGGGTGATAATGGAGTGGATGAGGTTCGGCCCGAAAGCAAAGCGGTCGTGTTGTGAGTATTGGAGAGCTCTTGGTTGTGGGAAAATGGTGGAGATGAGAATGGAGAATAGAGAAACAAGAAGATTGAGAGCCATGGTTTCTTTCTGAGCAAGAAAGAGAGAGAGAGAGAGAGAGAGAGATTTTTGGCGGGTAAAAGATTGGTTGAAGTTTGGGAAATGTCAACAAAGTCCTTTTAGATTTGCTTGGGCCTGAGGGACTATACGAATAGTAGCCCAATTTTGTGGCAAAAAGTACATTTCCCATTTTCTTTTTATGATTCTACGGGTCAAAGATTAATACCCATTTAAAATGTAATATTTCAAACTTAGAGTACATTTTATATTGATTGCTCTTAATTTATTTATTTTTTTTATACAAAATAGAAATTTTACTTTAAAATAATATAAGTATATATGTGTGTGAAACTCCCTTTTGAAGACTTAAACCTCAGCTATTACCCCCTTACACCCTACATGCACTTATATTTATGAAGTGACCATCACTCTAATGGTGCATGGTGATTTAATTGCTCTTTATTATTAGACTAAAACACTAATCGATTTTTACTGTAAGCGGAGTTCAAATCTCAAATTTCTTATTTAAGAATAAGAGACTTTACAAACTGAGCTAACTGGAACCTACATTGTGAAAGGCATTTAGATTGCATTTGAGAACAACTTATTTGTATAATGTTTATCAAAATATATAATTTTTGGTATTTTTTTTTATGTTAAATGTGTGACAAAAGTTACTGTGAGGGGTGAAAGCTCAACCTTATGTATTGGGCCTAGGGCCCTATTTGAAGATTACTGTGTGTCCGAAGAAAAGAAAATGTCTGAGAAGGAGTCCATGTGGAAGAAATATACCTGGAAATGAATGAGGAGTATAGTCCGAAGAGATTATCAGTGGTCCGAAGAGGTCATTCTTCTCGGATGCAAAGAGTCTTCGTCAAACAGATACTTAAGAGGTTCAAGCAATCCTTCTAATGATTTCAATAATAAGGATAAGTTTCAGGCACGTATGGAGATGATAGGAACAGAGAAATATCTAGAAGACAAACTGCAACCATCACATTAAATGCACTGCAGCTACTTTTTTGGCCGCATTAATGTGGAGAAGACCCCTGAATAGTACAATCTCAGCTGCTACCACTCATAGAGAGCTAAAGAGTAGACTTGACGTGACATGTACTCAAGTGGATGCTTAGATGAAGAACAAGTGGACGATAAAGATGATGGGAGATGGTGCTATTTAAAGAGAAGAGGCCTCTGATAATAAGGATAGAAGAAAAAAGGAAGAAGAAGAAAAGAATAACTTTACTGTAGATCTAAGAGTTGTAATCACATTTCATTTAATAATACACCTCTTCGAACATCCATTTGCTGAGTTTTTTTAGTGTGTTTCTATGTTAATACATCCTCTAATACCATAGTTAACTATTGCTTAATTCACAACCAGCCCAACTCTTTCACCCACTCTCTACAAATTAATTATTTTGGGTTCATTGGGCTTATAATCCAAACTTTTTGGGCTTGGGCTACAAAAACAGACCCTACAGTTACAAACTAATTATTTCAAACAAGCTAAAAGTTAAGTTATTTGCCCAAAAAAAAAACAAAAACAAAAGGCAAAAAAATAAGCTAGGGCCAAACGCACTCTAAAATATGTTAGGAATAAAATCACTCTACCATACACCTTTTTTATTTTATTTTATAAATGTACTAACTTAATCTTCTTCGTTCATCTATTATTCTAAAATATATATTATATAAAACAATACTCTACTTTAATGTTTTGAAAAATTGTATGAAATAAAGGGATAAAAACCTCTCCATCGCTAACTTAACAAACCTCAATGTGGAGGTTCAAATGTCGATGTAATAAAAGCTAGATTTGGGGGGCTAAATTACTAAGTATAAATGTGTTAAGACATCCCACCTGGCCAATATAAACAAATCTACTTATTCTCAAACAAAGGAATAATATAAATAAGGTACTCACATAAGCAAATAAGAAAAATTTATTCCAAGTGCACTTGAGGAAAAAAAAAACTTTTATAGAAAAAGAGACAAGGCTAGTGATGACCCTAAGTTATTTTCAAATCTTATAAACATTTTTACTAAAAATAAAAAGGACAAAGTTTAGCAACAGAATTGGCTGTAATCTAAAACTACAACCTTACTCAATATATTTTTATTGAATGTGAATTTTGACAAATCAATCATTAAATTACATTTTTTTCTTATATCCTCCATACTTATAAAGTTTCTAGAAAATTAAAGATCAATAGCTATGTTATCAATAAATTGTTTAAATTGCAAGTTTTTGTAATTTAAAATTATGCATAAAATATAAATTTATAGATCACATAGTAAATAATATCCGATTGATACAAAATTTGATATATGTATTAAGAGCGTAAAGAACATATAATTCAACGATTAGATTTTCAAAATATGTAATAATATTTATTTTATTAAGTAAGATTGTAGCCTTAAGTTACAATTAATTTTATAGGTAAACTTTGTCCAAATAAAAAATGTACCACATCATAACACTTTTGATTATAACAATTTTTTTTGTACTTTTTTTTTTCCTCTTCAGTTAAATATTTTCATCTTTATTTTTGCTTTTTTATTATTTTTTTAAAATTTTGATAATTCAATAGTTGAAAATAAGGGGATTTGAATTGTACATGTTTCCGTTAAAAATACCGAAAGTACCAATTGAATTACAAGTTTCTTGATACTAAAAAACAATTCAAACTTTCATTTATTAAGTAATTGGAGCACACCAATCATATTTATTATTGCATAAATTTGTAAGCTAAAATTCATCAGGAAAACTTTAGTAACACACCTAAATCTACAACAAGGTTATATATCAATTTGTGATTGGTGAACCAAATTTATTTTTTCACTAATTATTAATAATTGTCCCATATATCAGTCTTGTAATCTAATCACTAAGTATGTCATGAATTTAAGTGTGGATTGGGTGTGTCCGACTCAAAAAAAAGTAGCCTAGCATTTTCTGTCCAAAACACAAAAGGTCTTCTACCTTTAAATATGGACCGCTCGTAAATTTATTCCATTTTTAATGGTCCTTTTCATTTCGCACCGTCCAAATCCATATGCTTTAATTTGAAATTAAAAAAAAAAAAAAAAAAAAAAAGCACACACGATGATGGGAGTATACCTAGTTTAATTTAATCTTGTCCCCCTATCAGAGATTGAAACGTTTGCAACTGTCTTGCCGACCATAACGGTATTTTTCTCACTAACGGCCATTCAATTAGGAGCCTCTTCTACCCATATAATAATCTTTTTTCCATCAATAAATAAATAAAATAATCTTTTGTGTCATCAAGTCACAAATAAGTTTTTTTTTTTATAATTAAAAAAAAAAAAAAAACTGGTTATTTGATTGTTTTGATATGAATGCCATGCACGTATCTCTTGACTTAAATTATTAAAAAAATAAAATAAATAAATCAAAACTAAACATGAATAAAGGGATAATATTTTGTCATATAATAGTCCCATTATTTTGCTGATTGTATAAGCATATGTATATTATATATGCTTATACAATCAGCAAAATAATGGGACAATTATATGACTTAAAATGTAATCAAGTGATTCAAGTCAATTAGGTTGCTATTTAAAAAGCATGGAAGTTACAATATCTAAGAAACATACTATTAATAATATATATGTGGAATATTTATAGTCAAATGAGAAGTAACGTACCTACTACTATGAAAAAGAAAAAAAAGAGGTAACATGTAATTGACTAATTGCATCGATATAAATTAACACTTTAACACGTTAGTAAATATCACTTTCTTAACTATTAATTGGTGTCTTTCTTAGAGCTTTATAACGTGGTTAACGTAACATGGAAAGTGACAGCTGATTTGTTGAATTGTAAATGGTGTTTATATGTTATTATTATTATTATTAATTTTTTTGTTTGAGTTATAATATTTCTAAGAATAGAGATGTGGGGTCTAAGGCCCCCATGGCCACATGAAGAAACATGATAGTGCATTAGTGCCCGTGAAAGCACTTCATTATTATTTTTTATTTTTTTGGGTACCATTTGTATTAACAAATCAACATTTTCTTTCACCAAAAAATAAAAACCAACCTTTATCTTCAACGTTCATAATGTAACCACTAAAGGAAAACTCATAATAGACCTTAGGTCCACCTATCCAACCTTTTCAATTGCATGATAGTACATAATAATGCAGAGTACAGTTACCAAAGTTATGGAAAGTGGAAAACCAACACATCTTTTAATTTCTTGTTGCTTATTTCAAAGCCAATCTCAAAATTGATACTTTAGAAGTTAGAACTTGAAACCCACGTTCACTGCATCTACTTTCTCTAGAAATTCTTTTGAGAAACTTTCCTTGCAAAAATGTAAACCTAAGTAATACGCACGGAATGAAAATAATTAAGGATTCAGTTAACGGGTCTCTTTAGATCAATTGTTAACCTATGGGTCATGCTAACGATTGCCCTTAGGACACTCATTAATAATTCATTTTAAGAAAATTTTTATACCACTTTTATGGGAAATGAAAAAAACTGTCAAAATATTAATTACTTTTTTTTTTCTTTCTTATAAAAATTTCTTTAAATGGATTATTAACCAATGCCCTAAGGACACTCGTTAGGAAAATTTTAACACTACTTTTATTGAAAATATAAAAAGCCATTGGTAGCAGTAAAAAACTATTAAAAAATTAATTTTTTTTCCTTATAATATAAGTTTTTAAAAATATTTTTTAAACAAATATCCTTAGAGCATCTGTTAACTTTTTTTCAATAATTAAATAGATAAATTTGTGAAGACATCGTTAAGCAAATGGCTGATATAATTACACCCCAACTTGTAATAATTTAATTTGTGGTGCCTATTGTTCATTAACTTACTCCCACTCTAAATTATAAAATTAGCTTCAATGTTTTTTTTTTTCACAAAAGGGTACAGTTCATAATTTGCTGAGTGCTTTTGCAGATTTGTATTATGGATTCGGGACCCTTTTCTGGTGCACCGGCGATTAACTAGGCCTTTGTACCCAAAAAAAGGTTATATAATAAAAACAAAGAGATTAAAGGGGAATGAACCTAAAAAAAGATGCTTCATAATTCAATTTATATTTATAATTTATCTTAATTAATACTGACCCAAACAACCCTCCTCTTTTGCTGTGAATCACAGCCAATTGATTTGCTTTCACTAACCGAAAGAGAGAAAAAAATTAAATTCCTTAACTTAATAATAGAAGTTGCAAGTTGCAACTTAATAATAGAAGCTTGTGTGTGGATGTGCACGTGTATAGCAATTATTGAAAATTCAGACCCTTTAAAAATATGTTTGTACATGAATGTAGCCGATTAAAAATAATTAAAAAGATTCTATTAAATGGCTTTTGATTCATGCTACGACAAATAGAACTGTGTAAGTATGTGCTTGAGCTAGTGTACAACTACAACCCATATGGAGGCTCCCTGCAACGTCTGCATTTTTAATATTAAAAGCTGCATTCATGATTATAAAATTTCTAAAAATTTTACCATTTTTACTTCAAAACATTACCAACTATGTGATTATGAATTTGATTGATGTTACATCAAAAATATAATTAATAAGTTTCATAAAAAAAAAGAACAAAATTTATATACAATACCTTAAACGTTGTCCCCTAGGTTCTTTTTTTTAATATTTAGTCATGTGACTATTTAACTAAAAAATATACTTCTATTCCATGAGAAAAAATCCATATGGCAGAATCTTAAGAAGGAAACCTAAGAAATAGCACCTAAATACTGTACCTAAGTTTTGCTCTAAAAAAAGATACTATAATGAGTAAATGTTTATATTGCTTTGAGTGATATTAAATTTACTACAAATTTAATGCATAGTCTTACAAACTAATATATTTGTTATTTTCCCATCATTACTTCTTTTTTTGATAATTCGATAATTAGAGGAGAGAATTTGAACTCTAAATTTTTTTATTGAAAAATATCAAAAAATGGTACTTAAGTTATAAGGCTCTAGACCCTAACATTACTCTTACTTTTATTAACTTTATGCAATCGGTAACATATAAATTTGTAAGACTTATTTAATAAAATATGTAATAGGCCTAACATTACTCTTCATGATTTTCATACTCATCTAAAAACAAATTACATGCTCCAATATTCACGAAGCCATGGCATGAATGAATACCATTTAAGTTTCAACTTTGATTTAAGACTAAACACTTTTAACATTTAACTTTTAGGATTGTTTTTATTTTAACTCTTAACATTTTAAAATTTTCATTTTGATTTTCATATTTGATTCTATTTGTTATAAACTCTTTATAGAGTTCTTCTTTCTTTTATGTTTATCGACAAGGTAATGCAGTAACAGTGTAGCACATACTAGCCAGGAGAGCAACAGTTTGAATGAAGGATATTCCATCAAACTTGTTTTTATCTCGTTATGGCTAATTTATCAACTCAGAGAATAAAATAACGTACTGATTCTATTTAAGGGACAAAATGGGCCTAGTCAAAATTTATCTTGAAATTTTTAAAATTAGATGATTTAAAATGTAATATAATATATAAAAAATAAGAAATATCTGAACTAACAAAATTAAGCTTAATATAGTTGATTGTTATTTTGTGTGTGTGTGTGTTTTTTTTTTTAAATACCATTTTGTTGTTATTGTGTTTTTTGATAGATTATTGAGTCATTGAGTGAGAGAGTTGATGAGCCACATCATTTTAGTTTCACACTTTCACTAGATTCGTCATTCAAATCCAACCTTTCACTCAACAATTAATATTGTACCACGTGGCAGGTCTGACAAGCAAACCCAACTGAAATATCTGCTTCTGTTAACTAAATTACCCTGCATTCCAACCCGAGATTCTTGCCATCAAATTAAGATAACTCATTTTCAACAAACTAAATAGAAAAGCAAATTTATTCTATTTTGTCCAATAAGAGGAGGGACTCATTGTCAAGTGTCAACTATGCTTGACATTGAAAATTAGCTGTACTATTTTTTTAGGAGTTGCATAGCATATATTGGCTATGTATAAGTATTTTCCCAACGGGATAAATCTCTTACAACTCACTATATAGTGATTTATAAAATATTATTTACTTAAATTATTTAAATAAGTCACATGATTTATTAAAAAGTTATGTAACTAAAAAGAAAGAAGCTTCAATCAAACTGATTTGATTGAAGGTAGACTATTTCCATCGGCTTTATCTACGGAGATTAGTATGCTTTCTAATTTCATATGTTTGATGTCATAGTGTACATTACAATTAATTTCACGCAGTACAATTTCAATACTCTTAAACTTCATTGACTATTCCTTCTAGACTTCATTTGCTATTCCATCTAGCTAAAATTTAGGGGAAACTTCTTTTTCTTTTAGCTCATGAGACCATGAAAAAAAACATGTTATAATGTCACATGTTAACAATTTTTTTATTATGAAAATTACTAATTTGGTCATTCAATTATGGTGCAATTTAATTTGATTAGTGATGGTATGGATATTATAAATTTCATTAAATAAATTTCACAAATTAATGTGTCACCATTACCAATCACAAAAAATAATAAACTACTTATTTATCATGTTGTTGAAGTGTCACTAATTACATTTATTGTCACTAATTTTGTAAATATTTTGTAGTAATAATAACTTTAGCACTTTGCTTTTAGCCCATCAACTATTTACGTTTCAATTTGATCCCATATTTTCCAAAATCAACTCAATTCCTTCATTGGTATTCCCTTCACTAAAATTTTAACAATTTCATTTGAAGTGGTCATATATACTCCCCCAACCAAAAAAAAAAAATTATCGAATGAACAAATTAAATTATAGCCAATAGTTAAAAGATCAAATTAATATTGTTTTACATTAAAAAAATTATGCCAATTAAGGAGATAATTAATAATTTATCGAGAACAAATTTTTTGAAATAATAGAACAACGAAAAAGAATATACATGATCGACCCTTGTTAGTCCCAATATTTTGAAACTAACACTTAATTGTTGTTATTTAACCTGTGCTTCACAAGTCTTTAAAAAATTTACATTTTTTTTAGATATATTTTCAACATTTGACTTCCGCCTCATTCTATTTTAGATCTTTTATTCAATGATCAGAGATTTTACCCGTTGATTTATGAGTGAATAATATATGGTTAACCTTAAATTACCCCAAAAAATTTTACATTTATATTTAAGAAAAAAAAAACTTTAAATTTAGATTTTTTTTTTGATGGATTTAAATTTATATTTAGAAAAGTTTCAAACTTTTCACATAACGTGGAGATCATATCTATTTAGTAGTTTAGACTATCTATCTGGACCATATATTTTCCTATAATTTCGGAAAAAAATATTTTCACAACAAATCAAATATGGTAAGTTATTATTAGTTTTAATTTGAACACATTACTGAAATTACTTTTTCACCCATCAGTAACCGTCAATAATAACCTATCACTTAAAATTTATTGTGAAAGTGTTGTATATATAACATTTCTTTTTTTTTTAGGAAAGTATATATAACATTTCTAAAAAAAACAACACACTCATATATTTTTGGGTTTATAGACCGACAACAGAAAAGGGCATATTGGTAACTAAAAAAAGACTAAAGTCTTCAATATGAATAAAGGAGGTCCGCTCCTTGTTTCCTTGAAAATGCTTCTCTATTTCCTGGGAAAACAAAAACAGAACCGTTAAAAATAAAACGGCATCGTTTTCCTTTTTTGGGTCACGGTCTTAGTCGTTGGGTCAAACCTTCGAAACCATCTATAAAAGCCAACGGCTATATTGCTGTTTCTCTTTCTCTATCTCTCTCTCTCTTTCTCTCTCTCTCTCTATGTCATAAGCGACATTTTTATCGGACCAGCAAACCTCGGAGAAAACCTCGGAGTCATCGAAACTGATGACTCGCCCGACAATCTCGGAAAATCTGGCGAAAAACCAAACCTCGGTTCAGTTCCTCGGCAATTAATCGCCACCACCCTTTCTTTTTAATTTTTTTTTGTTCGGTTCCATTTTTTTTATTAAGCTCTCATTTTTAGCTCATTTCTCTTCGGTTCTTCCTCTCCCCGTCAGAATCCACACTCTCTTCCTTCGCATTTCTCTTCTTTACCCACTTTTTAGTAAAGAGAGTTGTGTGTTGTGTTGTGTTGTGGTTTGTTTTGTTTCTATTGGGGTTTGGGACTTGAATCTTTGTTAGATGTTAGAAAACCAACTACAAAGATTTCATTTTTGAAGCCGGGAGATTGAAGAGTTTGATTTTCATTGTGTTTTGGGTTCTGGGTTTTGCATATTATTGAAAATTTCAGAAAAGATTTTGTTTGTTTGGTCTTGGATTCCTGTGATTTTGTATAGATTGTTTTTCACATTTTTGGGTGGTTTTCGTTTTTGGGTATTCTTTAGAAAGTTGGGGTTCTTTGATCAAATTTTGATTGAAGAGCCTGAAAATATTGATGGATTCGTACAGCTTTTCGAACGGAAAAATGTAATTGGAGTTAGATAACGAGAAGCGGGTCCTGAGTTTCTTGTTGGGGTTCAAGTTATTTGAACACAATGTCTGCTGCTGGTGTTGCTTTGAGTCCGATTCGCAAAGAATCAGTGAATTCTGCCGGGCATTATCGAAGCGGGGAAGGATCCATTCTTGTATACCTTACTGTTGCTGGATCTGTGATTCCTATGCGGGTGTTGGAGTCCGATTCAATATCATCAGTGAAACTTAGGATCCAGACTTGTAAAGGGTTTGTAGTGAAGAAGCAGAAGCTAGTTTATGGAGGTAGAGAATTAGCCAGGAATGATACCCTCATCAAGGACTATGGTGTCACTGGTGGGGATGTTCTGCATTTGGTTCTAAAGCTCTCTGATCTCCTGTTGATCACTGTTAGGACCTATTGTGGAAAGGAGTTTGAATTTCAAGTTGATAGGTATCGAAATGTCGGGTATATCAAGCAACGTATTTGGAAGAAAGAGAAAGGTCTGGCTGATCTTGAGGATAAAGAACTTTTCTGCAATGGTAAGAGACTCGAGGACCAGGTTCTCGTCGATGATATATGCAATAACGATGATGCTGTGATTCATTTGGTGGTTCAGAAATCTGCCAAAGTTAGGGCTAAACCTGTTGAGAAAGATTTGGAACTTTTGGTTGTGGCAGCAACAGAAAATGAAAGGAGAGATGGAAGAGTTCAAGGAGAAAAGCAACCGGGGGAGCTGCAAGTTGTAAAAAGGGAGCCACCGGCTAGAGATTTCTGTTTGGAACCGATTACCATTAATCCCAAGGCCAAATTGCCCTCGTTTCTGTGGGATATGATTAACTCTACATTTGATGGTTTGGAGAGAGGCAATCAACCCATCAGGTCCTCTGAAGGCACAGGAGGAGCTTATTTTATGCAAGATTCATTGGGTCTAGAGTACGTTTCCGTTTTCAAGCCCATTGATGAGGAGCCTATGGCTGTATATAATCCTACGGGTCTACCTGTGTCAACAAATGGAGAAGGTTTAAAAAGGGGGACAAAGGTTGGGGAAGGAGCATTGAGAGAAGTTGCAGCTTATGTATTGGATCATCCAAGAAGTGGGCCTCGTATCCTATCAGGTGAGGCGATAGGCTTTGCTGGTGTACCTCCTACAGCCTTGGTCCGCTGCTTGCACAAAGGATTTAATCATCCAGAAGGGTATGATTGCACATCAAAGAATGTTAAAATTGGCTCATTGCAATTGTTCATGAAGAACGATGGAAGTTGCGAGGACATTGGTCCTGGGTCTTTCCCTGTGGATGAGGTACACAAGATCAGTGTGCTTGATATAAGAATGGCCAATGCAGATAGGCATGCTGGGAACATATTGTTCCGCAAAAGGGAGGATGGTCAGACTGTTCTCATTCCTATTGATCATGGCTACTGCTTGCCTGAGATTGTAAGTATCACGATCTCCTTTTTTGCACTTCCCCCTACCTTATCAATAGTTAAATTATTCTAACACCGTTAAGCTTTCACCTGCATGCGTTCATTTTGTGAGTGATATGATATCTATTGGAATACACGTGATTGTAGAATTTAATTTCCATTTCCTGTCAAGCCCTCTATAGACTCTGTGCATGCTAGACCCCATTTTATTCATACTCTCATGTTAAGCAGAACCAAGAGCACGTGTGGACAAAATTACATATCTTTGTGGTTTCATTTTTTGTTGTGATTTGTGGGCAGTTTCTCAAATTTGAGATGCAGGTTTTGTTGAAATCAAAAGATGTGAGCCAATTGATGCATTTTGTAGTTATGTGACAATTGTTAACAAATCTGTTATCGTGTGCCACTAAAATTGAGATCGTTCAGGCTTTACTTATAAAGCTAATTTGCCCTCTTTGCAGTTTGAAGATTGCACCTTTGACTGGCTTTACTGGCCGCAAGCCCGTCAGCCTTACTCTCCTGACACTGTGGATTACATAAATTCACTAGATGCTGAGCAAGATATAGCACTTCTGAAATTTTATGGATGGGACATTCCACTTGAGTGTGCCCGCACCCTCCGTGTATCTACCATGCTTCTGAAGAAAGGAGTAGAGAGAGGTCTCACTCCCTTTGCCATTGGAAGCATCATGTGCAGAGAAAATTTGACAAAGGAATCTGTGATTGAGGAGATTGTTCGTGAAGCCAAGGATTCCTTGCTCCCTGGCATGAGTGAAGCTGAGCTTCTTGAAGCAGTCTCCCAAATCATGGATTCCCAGCTTGACAAGCTTGCATAATAATTTTACTTTGGTTTATGAGGCATATATATTATATATGTATGTATTGATTGAATGGCTGGTCCACTTTTGGATGCACTGATGAAGATTTTACAAAATGCAGATGGCTTCTCTTGTTCTTCTACATTGGGCTGAAGCTTTTGTTTTTCTTCCACTTTTGTGAACTGGTGGTACCTGGGGTTTTATCGGTAGGTTGAATCGAATTTTTAAGGTCGTGAATAAGATGTGTTCGGCAGGATTTTCTGAGATACTACAGGGCTTTAATGGGAGCTTAAATTAATGTGTACATACATGTTAATATCTAGATTTCTACCATGAAGGCGCATCAATTGGCCTCAGCTTAAGTGGTTGTGAGTTTTTATAGCCATTTAAGGTAGATAAAGTGTTTCTTTCAACTGTTGTAAGCCTGAGTTTGCTTCTATGTGTATTGGAGGGAGAACATATTATATTGACCGGAATCTATTAATACTTATAAATTGGTGTACATTGTGCCCAAGTTCCTTTTTATTGCCGGACTTTCTTACATATTCTAGCTTATAATCATGTCAGTATGTGTGTAGGGTCTGTGTGTTTGAATTTCTAAGTATAGCCGAAGGTATAAAGTCCTTGTCATACGCATATCTTACTCATTTTTTTGCATATTCATGGTATAATTATAAGGAAAATGTTAGAGTTACAAACTATTTTACAACATTTTTTACAAACTTCTAATTTGGTGACTAGTTAATAGTAAATAAAAAAGTAATATTAGCAGTTGGTCCAGATGAAAACCGGTAAGAATTTATCACGTAACAATTTGTAAAAGTATTGTAAAATAGTAATGGCCGTTGCATTACTCTTATTATTATAGAAAGTTCTCTTCTTTTTTTCCCTTTCTTTTTTGTTTTTCCTTTGCAAAGCAGCTGCATTTGGCGTTAAATGTAAAATGTGAAAAGAAACCAATGTTGGTGAAGTTGTTGGCATATGAACTACTGTGCCCGCATTATATCACTGCTTCTATAGCACCTTCTATGTACACACCCGTTTGTTTCAATAAAAACCTTACATGAAGGTAGTTTTATGCATTTCTTGTTTTTTTTTTTTTTCAATAGAAGATTGAAATTCTACTTTAGCATAATCTAAATGTATATGTGTGTGAAGTTTTCTCTTAGAAACTTGAATCCTGATTCTTGCTCCCCACACCCTACAAGTACTTATATCTGTGAAGTGACCACCGCGCTATTTCTTATATTTGATAGTATAAAAAATGAGTTAAATGAAAATTATCTCTTAATTTCCCTTATTTAACTTGACATGAGATAGAGTTAGTTTCCGATAAAAAATTTTGGAAAACAACTTTATCTCACTCAAAGCTAAAAAGAGAAGTCAAGAGATAATTTTTCAACTCATTTTAAAATCGCTACCAAATATAGGAAAATAAGATAATTTTCTAAAAAATGCTTTTTAAAAAATAATTTATTTTCTAGAAAATGTTAAAGTCGAAATAAACAAAGCAATAGAAATGATGTCAATAATTGGATTATTCATTTGAAAATCTTAGCATATTACGAATTGACATTTTTTTTCCCCATAAAAATATCATCAATTTTTTTTTTCTTTTTCTTTTTTTGGTTTTCCACGGTATTTTCTAAAAAATTTTAACCAGAGACTAATCACTGTTCGTGATGGGTGGGCACATAGCGGGGTAAATCACTGACCCAGAAAGTTATTTCAAATAGCATCACTTTTGCATCAATCAATACAGGTACCAACAATTGTGAAATAAAAAAAATAAAAAAATACAAAACAAAACAGAAATGATATCCAGCGGCATTTTGCAGAATCCTCGTTATTATAGAGAGCTATTTATTAGTTTATTTTGCATTGTAAGCAGCTGCGAAATGGGCCTCATTTGTAACCCTACTTAACAAATTACAAATGGACCTCATTCGAGCCTAATTTGTTTCTTGTGGCAGGCTTAGAAAGAATATCTTTAGCTTGACAAAAACGAATTCAAAGTTCTTTTGAAGCAGGAAGTGTAGTTCAGTCAGCAACTTCCTCGCATCTTCTCTTTTGTGTTTGGTTTCAATTACATTGTCATCATTCCTCTAATGAAGTGCATAAGCTTTTTTCTTCAATCAGAACTTATGGCACTGCACTGCCTTGCTGCTACAGTGTCATGTCAACAATGATTAAAGAGTAAAGACCATCCTCAGTTGCCTAGGCATTATTGCAAGTTGGTAAACTCCACTCTGACACCAAAAACTATTCACATAAAACAATTACTGTGACTTTGGTGCCCTGCCAATGCTCCTGACTTTCTCACCATATGACCCCCCATTCACATTCACATTTCCCCACCTTGTCAGTCACACACACAAAGCTAGAAACTTCAAAAAATTTCCCCCTAACGGACAATTGTCTGTGTTTGGTTGGACCGAATATTTTTCAAAAAAAAAAAAAAAGTTTTCAATTGTTTGGTTGCGATCTTTTAAAAATATTTTCAGGTAATTGGTTGCATTCTTGAAAATGTTATAGAAAACATATTTTTTACTACTTTCTCACATTTTATCTTTTCTCAAGCATATGTATAATAATTTTTTTTCTTAAAAGAAGAATTTAGATAAAAAAAATTGTGATCGGCGACTGGCAGCAGTGGTTGGCAACCGGAGAACAAGGACATTAGTGGGGATGGTAGTTGGGTAATTAAAAATGAAGGGAGGAGTGGAGATTCAGTTAATGAGTTTGTTGGAGACGTTTTGCAACAAAGACCGAGATTGCAGAAATGAGCCCAAAACTCCCCTTGGATTCGTTAAATTCGTTAGTTATTTGGAAAGCCAAGCCCAAAATTCGCAATTTGAGGTACACAAAGGCTAATGGTACTTTATGGAAAGAGAAACCAACACAAAAATGAAAACACAAGAAAGTGCAAAAACTATATATTCATAAGTCAGAAATTTTAGCCCGTAGTCACACAGAGGAAGAAATTGAAGGAGGTCTTGAGCAAGAGAGAGAGAGTTCCCCCGCATCAATATTTTCACTCACAGGCCTTCAAATCGTCCATACACTAAGTTGTTGACTGGGCTTTTGTGTCAAGGTTTTGGGTTTTTTTGTAGGGAAAAACGTTGTTCCCTCTTGTTGGTTAGTGATGCATATTTATATCAAGCTCTAGGGGATGCTTGTGACCAGTTTTAAGGTGGGAGGAAGGCCTTGGACCTTTCAGATGCTATTTCTATGACTTGGTGTATTATGTTTTATGCTTAAGAAAAGGTTTGGTTGTTTTTTGCATGATTTTGAGAACAAAGTTGTTTCCTCTTTATATCTGCCATCTCTGGTCTTTGTAGGCCTTGAAAGACTACATTTGGGTGGTTGAGTGGGCTAGGCTGCTCAACCTTTTTCTTAGAGTCAACTGCCTTGGTGTGGGAAAATGGAGCTGGGCTGAAAATTAGAGACACAGTCACACAGAGCATGGAGTCAAATCTATGGTGGAAATTTCTAACATTGGATCTCCTTCATAGGCCCTAGATGCCCCCAGCGTCTCTAGCCCACTTCGCGGCACATACAGGCTGGGCCTATGTAAAAGGTCCAATGAGAACTAACCCACACCCACCAAAACCATTCCTACTCAATTCTCCAACCATTCGCATGGGCTTGGGCCATGCAACAGAGCAGAATACATTGACAAAAATACATTAGTCGGACCTGCTAAGCAATTGGGCTTAGTCATTCTATCGAACGATAAAATTTGCCGCAAAAATGACCGTTAACAGAGTTTTTAGTGAGGCAGAAAATGAAAGTGTAAAACATTTTTCGCTAGAAGTATCTCTTTTTTTTTTTAATCAATCAAAAAATAATTTCTGATTGACCTACATTTTCAATCACCCCAAACACCTTCAAATGCTTTTTTGAAAATCAATTTCTGTTGGAACAAACAAACAAAGCTATCTTAGTCAAAACAAACACATCTAATCCTTCCCCCTACACACAGGGATAATGATAAGGAGAAAGGATTGGTTTACCTACTGCTTTAGTATGGTCTAAAAACCACTCAACTAGCCTCTTGAAGCTAGCTGGTAACATTAGTTTAAGGACAGTAGTTACTTGGAGAATGTTAGTTAGAAAACTTATCCACGTTTTCATAGATCATATGATGCCTGGAACCCACTAAATCAATCTTTTAATACGAATAAAGAACTTGGATTCGAAGACCATTTGAAAAAAGAAAAAAATGTTAACTAGTTGATAGATCACATGATCCCATAATCCATCACATGCGATTTCACCTAATGTTATAGTAATCTTTGCTTAACACTCACTCGGCCTAAAAAACAATGACAAAGATTAAGCTCTCTTTCAGTCTTCGTTATATAAAAAAGTGAATTAAAAGTTCCATATATAGTCTGAACTTATCGTTACTTCATTTTTCAAGTGGACCACCACTCATTTAACCTCTATCTGTGGCTGAAGATACTTTCCCCGAAAGGACCACAAACCTCAGTCCGAGTACTCAGAGACAATTGAACCTCCCATAAGACAAAACTCCCAACAAAATAGATTATAACAACAAAACAAAACAGTGTCGAAGTCTCGCTTCCACACTCTCCTCTCAAACAACACCCCTCTTTTTCTTTCCGGTGGATTCCTTTTCATTTACTTTAGATACGGTAAAATTTTATCTTACATGGGTTGAATATTGCAAAAAGAAAGAGAATTGTAGAGACGGGAAGGTGAGAGAGCTAGAGTGAGAAATACAAGGGTTGTATGGTCCAGTCAGATGGTCTATGTCCACGGAAGAATCTCATAGAATCTACATCATCACTAAGCATTCTTTGTTTCAAAAAATCCTAATAGGGTATTTATAGGAGTTAGGGTTAGTCATAACAATGTCTACATTATATTGGATCTCTTGGACCATTACACATAAACTTATATCTTTAACACTCCCCTCAAACTCAAGGTAGATTCTTAATGATGCCTAAAATTCGAAATAGAAACTTGTGATGTCTAAAAGATGCCTAGAAGGTGACGGTGAATGATCGGATTAGATGGATGATGATTCATACATAACGGAGAAAGAACAATACAAATTAGAATCATGACAATGGAAGAATGTGCCGAAAGACAACTACAAGTGCTCGAAAATGGGTGCATCAGTGACCAATGAGAGAAGCTACTATAGATTGAGAATTACGTTACTGATGGCCTAAAAAATATCGATGAAGGACGACATCATGTTGAAGCCTAATAATCTATTTTAAGAAAGTTATGCTAACGAGTGCCTTAATAATTTATTTTAGGAAAGTTTTAATATCATTTTTATGAAAAATAAAAAAAAAACTGTCAAAATATTAATTATTTTTTTTCATATCACATAAAAAAAAAATTTTAAAATTAATTATTAATCAATACTCTAGAGAAACCTGTTAGCATTTCTCTCAAAAAAAAAAAAAATACAATATTAAATTATTGATAATGATATCACACCAATTAAAACCTCATTTGTCCTTTTCTCTTACCCTTAATAAATACCCCAACCCCACATCCAAACACACCTCCCTACTGTCTTTCTCTCTCTCTCCACTCTACTCTATCTATCTATGACATAGATCATCCCACTGTCAAAGCAAAGGGAAAAGCAAAAGCAAAATGAGCAAACCACAGAGACCCCCATCGGGCCGTACAAACTTAGCTTCATGCATAGTCGCCACAGTCTTCCTCATCTTCGTTATCATCATCATCTTCATCGTTTACTTCACTGTCTTCAAACCCCACGACCCCAAAATCTCCGTTAACGCCGTCAACCTCCCTTCCTTCTCCGTCTCTTACAACTCCTCCACCGTTAACTTCACTTTCTCCCAATACGTCGCCGTTCGGAACCCAAACAAAGCCCCCTTCACTCACTACGACAGCACACTCCAGCTCCTCTATTCGGGTACCCGGGTCGGGTTCATGTTCATACCCGCCGGTACCATCGACTCGGGTCGGACCCAGTACATGGCGGCCACTTTTGCTGTTCAGTCTTTCCCTTTGGTGGCCCCACAAACGGTGAGCGCAATGGGACCCGTACAAGGTGGCGGTGGGTATCGGGTCGGGCCGACAATGGAGATTGAGTCGAAGATGGAGATGGCGGGTCGGGTTCGGGTCTTGCATATCTTTACCCACCACGTGAACGTTAAAGCGGATTGTAAGGTTGTCATTGCTGTGAGTGATGGATCTGTCTTAGGTTTCCACTGCTAATAATTCTTTTTCTTTTTCTTTTTTATAATGATTGTTAGTTTTTGTTTTTTTTTGTTTTTTTTTTTTTTTTTTTTTGGGAAATTTGGTTGTATGGGTAATTTTAATTTGGATTACCCAATTTGTTTTGGTGGATGGTAAGTGTAAAAATTGATTTTTTTTTTTTTTCCCCTCTTCTAGTTAAGGTTTCTAGGTTTTTGAGGTTGTAATGGGAATTTTTTTGGTTTTGTTGTAAATTATTAACTTGATTATGAGCTCAAGTTTTCGTTAGTTAACCAAAAATTGAGGCTTATGGGAGCAGTGTTGGGAAAGTTTTATTTTCTATAAGCAAGGTTTTATGTTTCAAAGGCTATGTATTTTGTATAGGTTTCCAATTAAGCTGCATTGACGAATGAACCAAAGGTAATTTGCTCTTTTATCTTGGTGAAAATTAAATTAGATTATTTGATTTGTATTGATCAATGTAATTATATCCTTGAATATAATTATGGAATGTAAGATATACTCCTAGTGTTTATGTCATTAATTTTACTTGCATCGTTTATTGTTCAATGTAATCATTAAAAATTTGCTTTCATAATTTGTTTTTTTGGAATGTAGTGTTTGGTGCTTTTTGTCGAGATTAATTAGGCGGTAAGTAAAGTAATGATGCGAGCGAGAATAAGAGTATATTTAGGAGACCGACCAAATCGGATTCGGTCCAATTGTGAAGCAAAGCCTGATACTGATAGAGCGTGTGAATGGATGAATGAGTGCAATCTTATTACAAATATGCGTAAAATGCGGCTCTGTTTAAGGATTTAATATTATATATATTATTATTATTATTATTGTTATTGTTATGTGCTACGGCAGGAATTAAGAAAAATGAGCAAAATGGCGTCGTTTTTGTGACTTTTGAGGAACATAATGTGAAGCACGAATTTCATGGTCAATGATTGAGATAGTACTGGAGGGTGAGTGGTGGCCATGTGGATGTGGTGGTGAGTGGTGACGGTGATTTTTATAAAAATTTACTGCGGTGTCTGAGTCTAGACTCTAGAGGGAGTGAAAATGTAAGTGAGTGAGTTAAAAAAATAAAAAGGTATAAATTTTTGGGACAAAGTGCGGGGGTTGGGACAAAGGTTGCACTTGGTGTGGTGTGGTGTGGATTGGTGATAATTGTCCATTTTAATAGGGATTCGAGTCTGCTTTTTTGACTTTTACTATAGGGTCACGTCTGTCTAAAACAGAGACACAGACTTTGTCAGTGAACCCACGCATTTCCTTTCAAAAAAAAAAAAAAAAACCCACGCATTTTCTGTAAAAAATCCTTTTTTTTTTTTTTTTTTTTTTTTTGAGAATCTACGTTTTGTAAAATCTGGCTTCACAAATGGCTATGGTTTGGTATATAGTATATACATTGTAATTCTGAAAATGATTGAGGTTCTCTCTCGAAATTTGGGATCGGCTTCTTTTCTCATAAAAACATTTTTTAGCTAAATTTTTAATCAGTGCCTTAAGGATACTCGTTAGCATGACCCTTTAAATAATATTATATCTATTTTTACATATTTTTTCATTCACACATATTTTTAAAAAATACAAACAACATTATTAGAATAACACTACTAAATGGGCCCTTGATTTGAACAATAGCACGAAGAAAGTGGCTTTAAACTTTGACAATGTTTCCTTCTCCCTTTCCTCTTTTTCTTGGAGAAAATATAAGCTAATTCACAATAGAATGCTAGAGACACTAACAGATTTTATAATTTTTTTTTCGTGGTTGATTTTGACTTGTAATACATTACTTTCACACTATACTATTGACATCTTTTTTTTTTTTTTTTAACACCAGTCATAAACTGTCATATATGCAATTTGAGATTTGTTATAACCGACTTATTTAAATTCCCAAATCAGGAGAATCTTTTTCGGTCAATTTGAAACTAACATAAATTAACTAACATAAATTTATGAATGGGTAATAAATTATAGTTGTGATTTTATTATATAAGAAAAAAGAATAAGTTAATCAAGTAACATGTAAATGAGTTTAAGTTTATTTGATAAAGAAATGAAATGAACAATTCAATTATGATATAAATCATTAATTATGAACGATTCAAGAAATGAAATGAACGATTAAATGAGCTTTGCTTAACTTGTGTTCGAAACAAAAACAAAATCAAATGAACGATTCAATTAGTGCTAATTAGTAACTGATAGGTAAAATCCACAAAAGAGACATGCTAATTAGTGCTTGCATAGTAATACATGAGTAATTACAAGGAAATATATTTTTTTAGAAACATTTTTTTTTCTATATATATATATATATATATATTTGTTGACATGATCTATTATGACATGAGCAACATCACTTTCATTCTAATTTACCACTGACGCCACTTTTATTATACAAACCAATCGCAATAGAAAAGGCTACCAGAAACACAATAATAGTACTAAGAAATAAACTCCATGAAATGAAAGAATCATCCGAACCTACTCACAATACTATTGGTCACAAATTGAATGAGTGTTCAACTTTGCTCCTAACGGCTAATGGTTTACTTTCGGCCAAACAACTAAACAAAATGTACCTCCCACAAATACAAATATTTGAAATTTTCAATCCTGTGCGCCATTTTAAGGAAAGTATCCAATTCAATGCGCACTTTTAGATGCTGTTAACATTCTAGTCAAAATTAGTTGCAGAATAATCACAAAGTGATAAATAAAGAATAATAAATCTAGCCCCCATAAATTTTGCTCTTTTAAGAAGGAAAAAAAAAAGAATCTTTTTCCCAACAATTGTTAGATGACATATTGAGATAAGTGTTAATAAAAATAATGTTGATTCGTATGAAAGGGATATTACTGCTTACAACATTTGATATGAAAGTGATGTTAGTCAATATAGAATGTGTCTATGAACATTTTAGCTTAATAAGCCCTATTTTTTTTTTAACTTTTCTCCAGGTTGTCTGGGCAATTGAATGAAGAGAACTACTTTTCAAAAATAAATAAATAAAGAGAACTACAGAAGGAAAGGATAATTTAACTAAATATAGTTGCTTCTTCACCATTTTCTTTCAAATAGTAGATCCTACAATGTCAAAGAAAAACCAATTTGTGAAGATAGAGTCGTTCAACAAAAAAAAAAAAAGAGGGAAAAATGGGACACAACATACATACACACATATAAGGGTACGTTTGGATTCAGCTGAAAACTGAAAACTGAAAACTGAAAAACATTGTAGCAAAATAATTTTTAAATGTGTGAATAGTATTGTGAGACCCATTTTTAATGAAAAAGTTGCTGAAAAGTGAAGTTTGCGGGTCCCGTGACTGAAAAAGTTGCTGAAAAAGTTACTGTGTGTGCACTGTTCATCTCACCAAGTCAACATTCACGGCTGGGAAAAAAAAAAGGGGGTTGAAAACGCAAACGAGCGTCAATGCACACATAGTGAGCGTTTGGATAGCAAGTCTGCGTTTTGCGTTTTGCAAGTTTAGCGTTTTCTTTTTTTTTTTCTTTTTTTTTTTGGGTTTTCATGCGTTAGCAGCATTATTTGACTTTTCAGCCAGTAAACAGTGCACCGTGCACTGTTCACGGGTCTCACAAATCTCACTTTTTAGTAACTTTTTCATTAAAAATGAGTCCCACGGCACTATTTACACATTTAAAAATTATTTTGTTACAGTGTTTTCAGTTTTCAATTGTATCCAAACTAATAGAATATGTTTTGTAATCTTTTCACAACATTGTGATTGGTGGAAAAATGGATCCACCAATTCCATTCACTTTTCCTCAAACAATTACAACTTTATCATATTTTTACTAGTTAACAGAATATGCCTTAAAATCAAACATTCATCTTTGCCTCGCCTTTCCAACCGACAGATCTTCCTTGAAAAAAGATTTGAAATGAGGGTACAGTCAAACATAGCGACCAGACTATGTGCGTTTAGCCAAGGATTTCAAAGAGACAGATCAAGTGCAACACACTTACACTTAAGTGGCCCATAAAAAATACGAAAGTAACCATAAGCCTTAAGCCAACAAATAGCAGCTGCGCTTTTACTTCTTGGTCTAATCACCATTCACCAAGGACTTGATGAAATCCAAGACTTAAATTTCCCACAACACAAACCAATTTCTCTGGTTGCAAACTACAGTATTAACAAAAAAACTGACACTAAGTACATGCAAATGTGCAATTCAAGTAGCATGTGTTCAGTTCAGCCCATGAAAGGAATTCCTGGCCTCAAAACTCCATGCTTCAAACCATAGTCTCTGACCCTTTACATGATTACATCCATAGAAACAAAACAGCTTGGATCCTTCTTCCTTTTTTTGTTTCAATTTCAATCTGATTGGATGCGATTAGCTGGCAACAGCTTCCATGAACTATTAGAAGGAAGACCAAATTAATTACTCACCTAGACAGATATAAGATGTATCAGAAATAATAGTAATAATAAGAATAATTAAGTCAACAATTATTTGTACTTGTAAAGATTGGACTGCAATTG
The DNA here is from genome assembly GCA_032727855.1 of Quercus ilex subsp. ballota. Classification (NCBI taxonomy): domain Eukaryota; kingdom Viridiplantae; phylum Streptophyta; class Magnoliopsida; order Fagales; family Fagaceae; genus Quercus; species Quercus ilex. Next base: position 33,871,249 of record CM064909.1, read on the forward strand.
GAGATCAGGTTGCCACCACTGATGAATTCCATGAGCTTGCTTAAACTCCTGTGAAGGAGTTAGATTAACCGTCAGACTTGCAGAAGGAATTAGGTGTATTGGTGGCTCTGACTCCTTCCCCATTGCATGCATTAGTAGACCCCCAATCGTGTTCTGGGTCGCTAACCTCTCAATACCTCCTGCCCCAATCTCTTCCATCTTTTTCCTGTGTTCAAAATAGCCAACATACTCTGAACCGATATGATCTGCTGGATTCACAAATAGACAAGGGATCCATGCAGACAAAGCAGCAAACGGATCTTCTGCCTGGTTTCTCTGGTGGTTATGGTTACCCTTCATAGCTAGAGTAAGTCCTGCTGTGATCACACTGCTTGCAAATCGAATCCCATGTTTCACTTTTTTGTCCTTAATTCTCTCAATAGGGGCTGAAAAGAATGGTGGATTGAAGAGAAAAGATTCGATAAACATGCCATTCTTGACCATAGTTTTTCCAGCAAGCATTGCCATTGCTGACCCAAGGGAATGACCAGCTAACCAGACATTTGAATCGCCTACTGAAGCAACAATGTTTCGGACAGCTTGCATAGCAATCTCAAAGCGAGATGTCCGGTGAAGCCCATTTCGGATGAGGTGGAGATCCAACTCAAGATCACGTGAGAGGGAATCTGGTTTAGTTAAGGTGCCTCGGAATGCAATCACATATCGTGGACTTCCATCTAGTGAGTCATTACAGTAAGATGCTGGAGGTTTGAATTCATAAACGGCACCAAATATGGAATGATCAACATCATCCACAAGATGACGAAGCAACCGAAAATGGAAAAACTCATACCAAGGAGGAGCAAGGACTTGGGAATCTCCACGCTTCTCCTGGCGATCTCGCTCAAGAATGTAGACAGCCTGAACCAAACTGGCAGCAACAGACCTTCGATGATGTGCACTCTCCCTGCATATGGCACATAACAAAACTTTCCCTCATCATCTAGCAAATACAGAAAGAGAACATCCAAAATATTGACTTAAAACTATTCCAATACTCTATGAAATTGAACAAAACATGATAACATCAAGCAAAATTTAGCCCATGTATTGGAAGTTTAGCATAAGAACAAAATCTTTGAATTCTTACTAGGCCCTAGGCCCTTAACAGGAAGACTACAGTTCACATCTTCATCTGTGCATTCTAGAGTAAACAAAGTGGACTCAAATTTTCAGAAAAAAAGAAAAAGTGGACTCAACTGGAAGAATCCAAGCGGATGTCAAATATAGTGCACCCAAGTCATGTCAACAAACATATGCAAGATAATAACTAAGAAGGAAAAGAGCACAACACATATAATCAAATAAATAAGTAAGCTCCACCTTCTACATGCGTTCAATTATAAAAACTGGAGTGTAATTAGAACACATGCCACTTTTTTTTTGTGGGGGGGGGGGGGGGGGGGGGGGTGAGGTGGGAACCTACGAGTCATGGTTCCAATCTATGTTCCACCCATGAAAAAGAAGCTTTACTTCAGTAGTTGTAAGTTTGATGTAATTTCATTATACAGACATTAAATGTTTGCCATATTGTCTACTATACTTTGCAATAGAATGAAACAGCTCAGAAACAAGCCATCTTTACATTGTTTAATTATCAAGCTAGTATTACAATCATAGTCCACTTGCAGGAGTTCAATATATACCATTCCGGTAACTCCCTATTCTTAAAAGAACCTTAGAGGCCTTAGACCTATAAAGAAAAAAAAGTAAATTTGAAGAGAGGGGGGGGGAGGAGGGGGAGGGGGTTTAGGTTTGAAGGTCTCACCAATCAACAGAAGTTAGGTGTAATGGTCCCGTAAGGCTAAAATCTTCCCTCTCAGAGGCCATTACACCGTGCGTTCTTCTCTCTTTCTCTGCCTCTTAATATCCTTAAAAGCTGTTCTGCATTGCCAAGGAAATACCAGAAAGTGTCCAGAGATCATAACAGATTTTCATTGTGGACACTAGATACAAGTACTAAATCAGTAAAAAAAAATTCATCATAACAATCAATTCCAACAAAATGTACTTTCAAAAATGTCCAAGAGCACCGAAGGCAGTTTCTAAGTTATGTGACACAAGTTTTCCCATGCATGATTATCATATTAACATCATTAGGGTTATGTACAGCCACATGCTTCTTCATTTTCAACAAGGGGAACTGGAAAAAGGTACACAAGGTTTTTCCATCCAACTTCACAAGGAGTACCAATATCCCTTTCTATACAAAACATGCCCTTCAGCCCTTTTGCAGGGGATCCATACACATTCAAGAAATATTTGAAACCATATATGCAATATAACAAGCATTCTTTGTCTCAAAACATTAACCTAAACAACATATTTTTTTTATTTTCTTTCCACCTTTTTAAATTTTAAACGAGTGAGTTTGATTTGGCCCCAATGGGAAGACAAGGGGAAGATTTAAACCAGTGACCAACATTTCATGTGGTGTAATCCCCAGCCTTATTTTGCCACCCCTTGGGGGGCTTAATCACATTTCATGTGGTGTAATAAAACAAAAGAAGATCAAATATTTTAGTTAAATTCATTCTCTCTTGCCCATAACAGAAGCTGGAATAATTTACTCAACTTCCATCCAGACTAAAAACCTCTTCCTTTTTAAAATTTTTCTATTTACTTCCTAGAACATCCAAATCATAATCAGCAGCCTAATTTTCGGCTCCTCCAACAGTGACAGTGTCTTAAAACTAGGACTATTTGATGAAACTATTCAGCGCACCTGGTATACCACACCCTCCTCTCACATAAGGTGAGTTTCACACATGAGCTCACCTGTGTATGAAGACCAGGTGTACAAGAAATTATACAGTCCTCATGGTAGACCACGTCACTTATCCACCATTCCACTAAAAGACTCTCATTTGTTTAAAATTGCTGAGTCAGCTTATGATAAAAAAAAAAAATTTGGTTAAACTGACTAAGCAATTTTAAATAGAGAGTTTTTCAGTGGAATGGTGGACAAATGATATGGTCTACCATGAGATTTTTCCAGGTGTACAGAATAATGTCTCAATAAACAACAACCAAGCAACCAACCCTTTTTTACAAAATTTTGGGTCCCTCGTATGTATTCTTTTCTTTCTCATGCACTCTAAATAGAGGACCACCCTAACTTGCAAAAAATTGCATCTATACACTTGCCAAAAAAGAATTATATGTTAAACTAACCTATTGTGACCACCTTAATAAAAATATTGAACACCCTAACTTGAGAATTACAAAAAGTTGGGTTCAACAAAAATAAAAATAATGCTACATTTACAACATTTTCACAATAATTTTACAACAAATCCAATGTGGTTAGCTTATTTTAATTTGGGCTCAATACTGATATTATTTTTTTAGCCACCAATAATAACTTTTTGCATAAAATTTATTGTAAAAATATCGTGGACATAGCATTACTCCAAAATTAATTCTCCCCCCCCCCAACATAATCCTTAATCCCTTTTATAAAAATATAAAAATAAAAAAACTTAAGTAACAACAATAAATATTAGCCCAAATAACAACAAACATAAACAAGATAAGACCAAACAACAAGAAGTTATCTAATTATTCAACAAAAAGCCTACTATAAAACAAAATGATATAAATCGCTAATCATTCAAATTTGTAGCTTGTTCAACCTATTCAATAAAAATAATATCTAATTTCATTTTTCCCTAAAAAATGGTATCAAGAAAAATATTGTGATCGACAGTTCCCCTTAATGGTGACGAGAGTTATATTTTTTTTGGCTTTGTAATCACAATAATTTTACTTTTCTTAGTGACTCAACTCATAATTGTAGCAAATATTTAAGTTATTGCTTTATTAAATTTTTTATAATTTAAATTTCTTAGTGAGCACCTAACAAAAATTCCTGGCACCGCCACTGCTCTCTTGTATGTATACTAAACACCCAACACAAAAGCTCTATCATTTTGGAAACTATGATTTTCTTACATATAAAGGCAATTCAAACCTAACCCATTTAAAGGTTCGGGCAGTGTCGAAGGTTGAATAATTAAAACCACCTCCTAGACTATCATTTTTGGAAACTATGATTTTCTTACCTATAAAGGCAATTCAAACACAACCCATTTCAAGGTTCCAACATTTTCGAAGGTTGAATAATTAAAAACACCTTTTTTAGGCTAAAAATTAATTAGCTATACATAAAAAGCCAGAAGAATAAAAGAAAAGAAAGAATTATAATAAATTGAAAACGAGAACGTATAAGTAAGAGAAATGTACCTATTCACAAAGAAAAGAATAGCAGATCCGATGGATTTTGCAGAAGGGTGTTTGTTTGAAAATTAACCTCGGAGTCGGTGGTGGTTGAGGTTGTGTTTGCGTTTGTGTTTAATGGACAACGACATATGTAAAAATATGTGAAAGCTATCTCTTTCGTGGGTTTAAAGTTAGAGAATGTTTTTTAGGAATTTCGGAATCTGGAGCAGTGGATGCGAGAGAAGCCAAAACGTTAGTCTGAACGATGTCGTTTTATTTACCTGGTAATTGGCCTTTGCTTAACAGACCGTGTCGTTTTTTATGCTCGGGTTCGGGTACAACTGTGCAAGACCCTTGTTTTGATTTTTATTTTGAAATTTTTTTATGAGAAAATGAAAAACTAACTAATTTTTCTTTACAGTTTTTTTAATTTTTTATTAAAAAAAAAAATAGAAAAAGCAATAGCAAGTGGTGTAATTAACTCGCAAAAAACAAATAATACATCTTAAAAGGCTCGGCAAACAGTCGAACTAAAAATGCACGCTTGGTTATAAGTTATAACAACTAATCCAAACGATTGCCGTTGGAGATAAATCGTCTTACTTTGCTGCAGACAACTTGAAGTTTTGAAAAAATCTAAGATTGACTCCAACGTTTAAACTACCGGTTGATTGTTGCTTGTATCTAAAATTAACAATTTAGCAATTGAATTTGAAACAATCACAACCACCATAAAATGACCAAAATCCAAAAATATAAATAAAGCAATAAATAAAAACATAAAGATTTTGGTGACAAGATTCTGTTTACTGCAATTCCTAACGTCCAGATCTCAAAAAACGGCCTAACTTCTCTTATTAAAATGAAGGACTTTCCTCCTACTCCAAGAACTATTTGCATTAACAGATATTTCAATCTGTCCCAAGCAACACATATTGAGACAGCTCCAACAAAAATGTTCTAAATAAACTTCATTATAGCTGCCCTATTTTACTCACTCAGTTTACAGTCCAACGCCAGTCTTTTTTCGGAAAAGTAACATTCCACAAGTAAGAATTACATTTCTACTCAAGCTTTATAGTATTTATAAAACTTCAAATGATTCATCTCCATTCTAAAAATAAATGAAGATGATTTTTTTCCCTTAATTGTCAACAGACTTAACACGATTATTCTTCTTTCTTTCTTTTTTAATTTTAAAAAATAATAATAATAGTAATAATAATAATAATCATACGATGGTTCTTGAAAACACAATAATATTAGAGAATACTTACTTGTAACTGATTATTTCTTTTGACAACCCTAACCATCATTTTGGAGTGACTGGAAACGACAACGTCAGCTACACAATTTTCGCTTTGAGATAATGTGAAATTTTGGTTTGAATTTCTCAGGAAAACATAATGAGAACAGAATATCAGCCATTAGTGTTTGTCTATACACTCACATCTGGGGTCATGCCGGTTTGGAAGTAATTTGGTGACAGATGAACATTGTTAGGGTAAATAAAATTGAAAACTGTATCATAATGGCAATATTCTCAGCCTTGTGCAAGGAAAGGAATCGAACACTCAATGTCACCAGAAAAATAAGGAGGTCAACATGTTATCTGCTTGGTAATGGCTTCGTCACAAGTGGTTTGCAATCTTTCTTGTTAGCTAAATGCTTTAATTGAATATGTTAATGTAATGGAATATAATCTGACATATAAATGAATGCAAGTCCCTTCTAACACTGATTATAATGAACATTATGCTGGCTTTTACATCATCATAATTTGTAATATAAAGAATTATATATATATATATATAGAGAGAGAGAGAGAGAGAGAGAGAGAGAGAGAGTACGTCCACAGTTAGCATAACAACGAATGGAAAATAAAACGCATTCCTATATCATCTTGAATGTATGTATAAATGTATCATACATAAAGATGACGTAAAATATCACCTAGAAAAAGATGAAAATCACATCTTGGAAATTTAGTAACCAAAAAAAAAAAAAAAAAAGAATACAACAAGCTACCTCACTCCCTTCACCAATCTCCATCCAATGATATCACACCAAATTCCTCTCGTATAAAAAGAGATCATACGTAGTATATCGCTCTACTTAGACCAAGCAACTGCATCAATATCTACTTGTGCACTCCTGTACAACTCCAGCCTCTTTGCTAGAGCAGTTCGCCGCTCCATGATAGCTGGATCCTCATTCAATAATGATGACAAACGCTTGGGCTGCAAGAGAATTTTTAAGTCAATTAACACTCATCAATTGCCCTCAACAAAGATCAAATTTCACGAAAACATATAATATAAAGATGTGGAGGGATCCAGTCTTACATCCATTTTTCCCAAATCTATGAAGAAATGGTCAAGTAGGCTTCTTTTGGCCTCCCGCACTTGACAATAAACAATGGACTTTGGAATAGAATTTCGTAAACTTGCACATACCAGATTGACATAAGACAAAACAGTTGTTCCTGTATATATATATGTAGGGAAAAGAGAATACTTATAATCAGTAGCGAACCATGCAGACTTTCTATTTGCACGATTTCAGTGTAACATTTGAAGGAAGCTTTAGATAAATAAGCTAAAAGGAATAGAAAAAAGTTTTTTTTTTTTTTTTTTAAATTAAAAAACCAAATTTAGGCACAATTGCCAGCACAGCCTGCTAACTTTAAGTTGTATGACTTACCAATACGCCTGAGATATGAATCATTGTATCTATCAAAAATTGAATGTGTTGGATTGCCACCCTTCTCAATATCTTGAGGAAGCTTCCGGAAGAACTCAACTGTCAGGTAACTACACTCCATATCAACTAGCTGAAGTGTTGCTTTTTTACTTTCATCCCTCATTTGGTCGAGTGAGTCAATTGCTGCATTTCCAACCTCTACTCTGAGGCCAGGATACTGCTTTAACTCCTGTGAGTCCAATAAAGAAATACTTATAAAACAGCTTGAAAAATTATGGACTTAAAATCCAAAGAGAATAATAAAGAAGAATAGAAAACAGGGGAAAAAAGGGTATCAAGTGTCCAAGGTCATTTATACAGTTGGAGAGAATACTCTTGAGTCTATTTCTGCGGCTGCACACTTTCAGATTTTTAATTGGCTTAAATGCAGTGATGCAAAATGTAAATTGGAAGGCTCATATCCTTGGGGTAGGTGTGCATGCATGTGCTGGTGCATGTTTGCAGGTGGTTGGGTGTGGGTGGACAGGCATGTGTATTGTTGTTGGCAAGGACAAGAAAGTTCTTAACTAAGGCCAAAACTTTTATCAGTATCTTCATATGACCTTCAACATATTTTACTAGCACAGATGGCAGACAGATTTCCCTAACAGGAGAGTAAAAGGCAATCAAAGGTCTAAGCCACCAAATTTAAGATTATCTATCACTCGATTATGTCAAAGTCAACTCCTAAATTTTAAAATATGCAAAAAAAAAAAATTCATACTTCTATCTCCAACAAATACTTTCGGTCTTCCAAAATTTTCTAATACTATACATAGTTACGTGAATCCGTTCTAATCTCTTATAACTCAATGCATTTTTGAATGATCCCACAAGTTTTATAGTGGTAATTACAATTTCTGAAGGCTTTCAATAGTTTCCTTGAACTTCCAGAAAACATTTCCCCTTCATTTAAGAAAGCAAATTTCACGGGTGAAATTCTTTTTGTTACTTACACAACAGAAGCACTTCACATGGTTAAAATTAGTCATGGCCACAATAATACTTAATCAACTCAATTTTAGAAATGCTTCATGTTTTTTTTCTGCAAAACTTTTATGTATATTGAGTTAATGAAAGGCATCTAATTTGAACTTTAAATAACACAATACAGACAAATTCAATGGTAGCCATAAAACTTGGCATGGTAAGGAACATACCAGAGTCTCACTGATAGCCTTGTGAATTAGATCCTTCAGTAGGGCATGAACCTGGAATCATGAAAAAATAAAAATGGCTCATCAGGACGTAGGCAGTGTCATTCAGCAATGACTCAGGACTTGTGCATAAAGAAAATTCAACAACTTTTTGGCAGCCACAAGATTTTAAATAGTTTTCAATTATATACCAGTGCAATACATGGGCCTTTTCAAATGACAGGATTTGGGACTTTTCTCAACCCAAAACAGTAAGACCCGAATGCCCTATTTCATCATCATATTCCAGCAACGCTTTATCTTTCCAAACAAACACCATCAAGCAATTGGGAAGGAACCTCTGGCATTGGCAGGCCCATCTACTGGGGCCATGGTCAACCTTTCTCTAATGGTTTTATCATGGGGGTGATACATGGAGAAAAATTTAAGCTTCAAAAATCAGGCGTTAATAGGTTTGACATCCTTATCAAATCAGTATATATCCTAGACTATGAATGACAGTGATGCCAACAGAATACTCAGAAACTGTCCTTTAAAGGGTCTACATTAAGATGCCAAAAAGACTAAATGGTACCAACTGCATAAACCTTTTCTAGATGCGGATGCACAAAGGAGTAAAACACAATAACAACAACAAATACAACTAATTTTTAAATGATATGAAACAGGTGTCAATGTCAGTTTTTAAAGAATGTTCACATTCTTCTCCTAAATCCTAATGCCTACCGCATCAACAGCTGCCTCAGCAGGACCTCTGATGGAAATTATAGTAGATTCTATGAGACGACGATATCCTTGCTCAGGAGCTATTAAATGAGGTTGATAGCCATCAGCTTCAGTTATGATCTTCCGTATATTTTCCATAGAAAGTTGTTTGTCAAACTGCAACCTTTTAAGTGCAGCAGGAAGCTGGTTATCAAAAACGTTGTAAATTTTGTCACCACCAGGGCGTCTGTGGACAACAATAAACACAACCAATTAAATTTATATAACAACATGGATACAACACAGAAGCCACATTGAACCAAGCTGGGAGGAGCCCCTGCCCATGATCAAGGAAGACAATGAAAGTACAAACTTACATGCCATCAAGATGCTCCTTGTATATTTGATCAAAAGCACGACAAATCTCCATGATCATGTACAACTTTCCCTGCATGTCGAAGCAAGCAATCACTATTAAATCGTCCAGAATTGAGGATCTGCTAAATGTGAAGGCTTAAACAAGGTAAGGATCAAACTTACTCCAGCATCTGTAGCAATAGGCTTTCCGAGACGACTCAGTTCAGTTTCAAGTTCAGAAACTGTTTTGTTAATAAGGGACTGGATGCCAGGGATTCTGGACTTGATTACAGTTTCCAAATGCTGAAATATTAACCATTTGATTAAGTCATGATACAAACTACTCCAACAACAGTAAAAATATTTTAAAAAAACTGTCTTTCATTTTTGCAAGGAAAAAAAAAAACTAGAAAGGCAAGAATTTTGATTTGCCCACCTTTGAAAGCATCTTTGCTAGATGCTCAGAACCCATCCTGTGAGCTAGGTGCTTGTATTCTGGGGTACTATTAAAATACTCACGCTCTCTACGACGAGCAGCAATCATGTCAACATTCTTATTAATGTCCGCTTGTGAACGGTTCACAACCCCAACCCAAGGGAATTTCAACCGCATAGACCTCCCTTCTAATACCTAAGCAACCAAAGGAAAGAGTCAGAATTTAGAAAGATGAAAATCGCATGTCATGCTTCTAGCCATAGGATCCTGTTAACTTACATCCACTGCATCAGTACCCTTATCCATAAGATCAATCTTTGTCAACACTCCAATTGTCCTATCCCCTGCAAAATGAAAACAGTAAAGTATTAGAAAACTAAAAAGCCGCTGCTCATAGTCATATTGTCAAACGTGGCCACCATTACAAGGTTTGAACATATCACATCATACATCTTAAGCATATATGGTTGATGATAACACTTGTAACATTAAATGCACCCACAGGGGTATATTGGAGATGTGAAAAAATAATAATTAAAAAAAAAAAAAAAAAATAAGAGGACATGGCCTAAAGAAACAATAAAGGAGTTACCTGTAGGGTCTACTTCACGTGAGATTTTGATAGCATCTGACGTAGCCAGATCTTGATTGGCAGGTGAAATGGCTAGAATTATACAGTTGGGCTGCATAAAATGTACAGCAAACAAAACAATGCAACAACTTAGAAATTTAGCCTTGCATAAATCATAAAAGTTTAATAGGCTAAAATGCAAAAGAATTATTCCAACAAAAGTGATGATAAATAGTAAGTCATAACTCATGGAATTTACCCAGAGGACCAGCAAACAAAAGAAATTATAATGACAAAAAAAAGAAGAATTTGTATATAAAGAATGGCTGGTCTAAATAGTAAATGAAAGAAGCATGCCAGAAGAGTATGAGCCACTGGTTCCTAGAATTTGAGTATTATAAACTATTGAAAATTTTCTATCCTCTGGTAAATGTGATACTAGATGATTAGCATAGGAGCTCTGTGCTTGAGAAAATAACCAACATAACAACCAAATTAGTTTTTAATTGTTCCCTTTTCCCTCTAAGATTAGAGATGAAGCCAGAGATAAGAGGCCAAGGGAACTCATCCCCAAAGACATATTCTCAGTTTTGAGGGACTGAAAGAATCTTTTGCAAAACTTATTCAGACTCCATAAAATTTGGAGTCCAAAGAAATCCACATATTAATCAAACATCATCTAATCTATTTGGCTATTTTTATAGCATTAAAAAAGGAAACCAAATAGTTATAATATTACCTTCTCAATGTAGGAGCGAACCATATTTTCAATGTCGTGCACAATACTGTCCGGTTGACCCTCTATATTACCCAGGAAAAAGTGTTAGTTACAACATTATATAATTATAAAGAGGAAAATTTAGGCTTGTTTTGTTGAAAAGAAAGGAAAACTTATAGGTTCCGACAGAAAGATGACCCAGCCAAACATTTGTACAATACTGAGTCAGTATATCAAATGCCAAAATTAAGAGACGCATGTAACTTACCAACAGCAACTTTTGTAAGCCCAGGAAGATCAATGAGTGTCAAGTTCACAACTGCCAGAGGAAAAAAAAATTTACGAAGTGTGTTATGCTTCAACCAAAAGGGGTGCTACAGGATAATAGCATGTCCAGAACATTTGCAGAGACTTTGATAAAACAGAAGAAGGACCATGATTCAACAGATGGAATGATAATTGTTGGTAAATTAATTCAATAAATTTGAAAAATAAGTATTAATGGGCTATACAACAATAAAGTGATCAAATAATCATATAAATTGAAATAAAACATTTTATATAATTCATATAACATTTATATAGGCCCCTCCTTTTGCAATTTTGCCACAAAAATTGCAAGTCAAGTCATTTTTATTTTTTGGATCCACTAGATATAAGTGCTTTCATGCAATATCCTTTCTTAAATCTCTAGTAGCCATAATTCCATAAGACTAATTACTAATATTAGTTAATAATTCAATCACTTAATGAGTATAAGTCTAAGAATTAGTCAATATAAGATCCATGGATCGTGGAATGATTGCAGTTCTAAATGGGTCTATTAGAATTTGTAAAGTTGGAGGGGTTGGGAAGTGTATAGCAGCGTTCCAGCACACCACAACATTGAATTTGGTATTAATTTTATAATAGCAAACCAATGGTTTATATCACTAGTGTTAAGATCCTTTGACTACAATTTAATTTTGGTTTTTTATTTTTTTAAATATAAAAAAGTGCAAAAAAGCATGCTTCGAGCTTCTTGAAAAAGTCCAAATAAGGCGCGTTTCTTTCAATGTTCCTTGCTTTAGAGGTGAAAATCGCTGGAGCCTTGGTGCTTCGTGCTTAAGCATGCTTTTACCAACACTAGGCATGATTCTACATGACATTAAGTAAAAACAAAGATAAAGATTGCAAACGTGCATCAAATTTTTAAGGAAACCAAAACTACAACTTCTATGTGCATTCCTCCTAAGCAGAGAAATAAAACCCATACGTTTTGGTAACCTCATTCCATTCCATCATTTTTAGATTCTCTTTTTGTTGTACCGTACAAAATTTGCTTTGCGTTGTTTTTTCTTTTTCTGTACATATGTTTTTGGCTGCTTCATTCTTCTTGTGTGAAGTAGTTTTTTGTTAATAAAGTTGTCTTACCTATAAAAAAAAAACAATAAAGAACACTATACTTTCCTACACAGAAACACAACATTAATCAAAAATGTATTATCATGCACAGAGGAATGAAAGCAACCCAATTTTCCAATTAGTTTACACCTTCTATATCTAGCTCTATAGCAAAACCACAATGAGTAAAGCATGTTTTCGGAATGGAAATAAAGGTACATCCAACTTCAGACAGATTCAATATCTAAGAACAAACAAACAAAAAAAACACTTATCAAAAAAAATTAAAAGAATAAAAACAAACAAACAAACAAAAACAAAGTTATAATTCCTATCTTACCATTAGGAGAATGTATACTAAGATGGATTGGAACACTAGAGATCTGCTTTGTGCGGCCAGTTTCTCGATCAGTCTCATCTGCAATCTCCTTCCTTACAGCAGCTGCACAAAATACAAATATAATTAATGATAACATGCAAAATGAAACAATCTCAAAAATATATACTTCTCCCTCTCCTCTATCTCTCCATCCTTGTGTGGTTTGTGTGCATGTATTTGTGTGAGCGTACAGACTAATTTCACAAATAAAATATATTGGCCACTGAATCACTGATGCATCTACATATTATGATACGACATGATGTAGTATATAGTGGTTAGACAATAGCTTTATAGCAGCCTAATAGATAACAAGAAAACATAAATGGCATTTTCAAGTGACAATATCAATCCAGAAATTTTTAAAAAAAATCAAGGGAGGAAGAAGAAATCTACCAAAATCAGTGAATCTTTTCCGCGGAAGGTGAAGAAACTCTGCATATTCTCTGCTGCCTTCCTCTAACTTATGGAGCTGCAAGACAAGTGGACGCCGAGTAACAATCCCTACATATAAGTTGCACCATTATTATTCAAATAATCAACAAGAAAAATCAGAATAAACGAATATAACAAAAGTATGAATGATATATATATTACCAGATCCACGAGGTAAGAAGTCCTTTCCAACAATGCTCTCTAACACGGACGACTTCCCTGAACTCTGTGAGACAATCAAAAAACACAAAAATACAATACTTGCTCAGGCAATGGACAGAAAACTAATATTCATTTTACAAAGTTGACAGGTCATCAAGATCCTGCCTCTTTCAAAAATTTCAAAATAGCAAATAGCAGCGCCCCAACCACAAAAACAAAACCACAATAACAACCCATCCACCTGACTCATCCTCATATTTCACAAAATACTTATATTATATGTTCAAGTAAAGATATTTAAAGAGAAAGATTTGGATTTCAAATTTTAATTTAAATGACTTGAATCAAGTATGGAATATCAATCCTTTTCTATTGATGAAATTTATGGATGGATTTGAGCTTTAAACTTATATCAAGAAATCTTTACTAACAATTGTTCTTCAAATCCGTTGATCCTAAATGTTCAGATCCAAATGCAACCATAGCAATTGTTGAAGAAATATTAGTAGAAAACTAGAAACCAATAGATTGATTTGTGAAGCCGAAGTATAGCTTATATTTGAAATGGAGCACAAAGAGTTTGCAATAGAGGTAAAGATTAATCTTCAAATCATAGTGCCAAAACTCATTTTTCGGCTCACTGTCATTTCAAATTGTTCCCTATCCATACAACAACTTCAAATACAGAATCGTACTTAAAAATAAAAACCCTCATCTAAGTACTCCAAGAGCTACTAGCTTTAAAGATCATCTTCATTTCTCAGTTTCGATGTAATCACCAAGTTTTACTTACAATCCACACCACATATGGAAAACCATTAATAATAAGCATAACTATAAACTAGTGAACATAATTTCTAAGCTAAAATTTGTCAATAAATCCAAGTGAAAATACCTATTAGATCCTAAAACAATATGAATGAAATGAAATGAAAAAACATCAAATCAAACAAGAGCTACTAGCTTTAAAGATTTTTTTTTTTTTGATAAGTACTAGCTTTAAAGATATTCTTTGATCATTAAGAAGCAGCATAACTATAAGCTTGCTAATATCATTTCTATACCAAATTTTTGTATAAATCCAAGTAAAATACCTAATTATTTAGTTAGATCCTAAAAAAATTTGAATGAAACAAAAAAAAAAAAAAAAAACGTTGAATCGTTCAAGAGCTACCAACTTTAAAGATCTTCTTTGATCATTAAAAAGAAGTGTAACTATAAGGTTTTTAATATTATTTCTATGCCAAATTTTTGTGTAAATCCAAGTAAAATACCTAACTACTTAGTTAGATCCTAAAACAATTTGAATGAAACGAAACAAAAAAAAGGTCGAATCGATCAAGAGCTACTAGCTTTAAAGATCTTCTTTGATCATTAACTATAAGCTTGTTAATATCATTTCTATACCAAATTTTTGTATAAATCCAAGTGAAATACCTAATTACTTAGTCAGATCCTAAAACAATTTGAATGAAAATCGTTCAAGAGCTACTAGCTTTAAAGATCTTCGATCATTAAGAATACTATAAATATAAGTTCTAAGCTAAATTTTTTGATAAATCCAAGTAAAAAAAAAAAGACCTAATTATTACTCAAATAGTATAGATCGTAGAACAAATTGAATGAAACGAAAACGAAAACGAAAAGTAAATAGCATAACAAAGAAGCATAGCTCTATGAAACAGAGAGAGAGAGAGAGAGAGAGAGAGAGTTGACCTGGCCACCGACGACGGCGATGGCGGGAAGAGAGTCCCAAAGAGTAGGCAATGCACTGGCTTCGCCGTGGTCACCGAGAGCGGTACAAGCTCTCTGGATTTTGTTAACGAGTGAGATCAAGTTCTCCATCTATCTCCGATCGGAGTATCGATCAGATTCAGATCCGGCTGATCTGACGGCCGGAGATAGAGGGAGATAGAGAGAGATCTGAGAAAGCGATGCACCGACTGGTAGAGAGATAGAGATAGAGAGGAAGAGTCAGAGATATGAAGCGCGTAGAGTAGAGTTAAAGAGTATTACTGAATTTCTATTTTGTTTAGAATTTTGGAATTGGGGGAGAAAAGGATTTGAAACTTGAAAAGCGCGTGTAAGACAGATAAATGACCGGCCAGCTGCCAGCGAGTTTAACAGGGAAGGGGTTTAGTCTTTCCTCGTTTATTACGCTCCGTTTGGTATGGCACACACGTTGGATTCGAAATAAATAAATAAATAGATTGTGTTTTGACGTAATTGCGTATAAGAAAAAAAAATCTACCGCCAACCACTTTCTAATATTTTCAGTTTCACCCAAAAATTTAATAAAAAACAATTTCTAATATGTCACTTGGCAGCTAGATTTTCGATTATGGATAAATTAGTATTTAATTTTTTGGTTAAATAGAAATTAAAATTATATATATCATATTTTCGGTTAAATTGAGATATAAAGAAATTTGTGGAGTACTGTAGAATTCTTTAAAAAATAAAACTCATAATGGTTATTTAAGAACAATTTATTTAGTTTTTTTTCTGAAAGTGTGTTAAAAATTTGAAATTTAAGAAATTTAAGAAATTTACTTGTATCATGAAAAAATTTGAAAAAGTAAGAAAATGCGAAAAAAAAAAGTGAAGTTTTAAAAAACTGTATATAAAAGTTAAAAACTAAAGTTGATGCCAAATACAATCTAAGTCTCCCTTTAGGATGCACTTATAAACTAGCTTATTATTTATTTTTCCTACTATTTGTAGATCCACACAAGTCACAACTCAATTACTTATTTTATTTAACTTTTGCTTATTTTTTCTACTACTTACGAGTCTATATGAGTCACTTTT
The DNA here is from genome assembly GCA_032727855.1 of Quercus ilex subsp. ballota. Classification (NCBI taxonomy): domain Eukaryota; kingdom Viridiplantae; phylum Streptophyta; class Magnoliopsida; order Fagales; family Fagaceae; genus Quercus; species Quercus ilex. Next base: position 33,887,365 of record CM064909.1, read on the forward strand.
TTTTATTTTATATAACTATTATCTTTTATTAGTATTATGCCCATGCGATGTACAGCTTAATAAAAAAAATTATATATAAATTTTAAAAAATTTATTTTTTGACAATATAATCAAATTTAATAACAAATAAAATAGTAAAAATATTTCTTTCAATTAAGTTACATGGAAAATGTATATTAGGTAATTTTTTTTTTTTGCAAAAAAATATATTATAAAATATTCTAAAAATTATGGCAAGTTTTAAATTTCTAAGAGCTATTAGTAGTAAAATTGTAATTTAATTATATATGTATATTTTTAAAATATTCTATAAATATTTCTGCAATTTAAGATGCATTAGACCTCTTTTTTTTAGTATAGTATACGGTTACTACAATTTAAGATGCATTAGACCTTTTGATTGAGTATAGTATACGTTGCTGCAATTTAAGATGCATTAGACCTCTTTTTTTAATGTAGTATACGATTGCTGCAATTTAAGATGCATTATACCTTTTTTTTTTAGTAGAGTAATTAAAAAATAAGAATAATTAGATTATATTATATCTATTTTGCTACAATTTAAGATGCATTAAACTTTTTTTTTATGTAAATGTTTTCCTTTTAAAATCTAAAAAAATTTCTGCAATTCGGTGCTGCCACTTAATGAAATCACAGCGTCTAAACCCAACTTTTATTATATAGTAAGTATATGATTACTATACTTTAAGCAAAAATCTAAAGAAGACTAATGCTAAAATAAATATGATAAAGAACTGTAAAGTACGAAATATTCCCTTTATTGCCATTTTCCTTTTCTTTATAAATTGTTATATCATATACAATGTAATAAAAATCGGACTTAGAAGTCATGGTTGTGCCAAATTGTTTCACTAAATTGCAGCAATTTTTTCTTAGTTGTGGTTGCGCCAAATTATTTGTTATTATCAATTTCTTTAGATAAAGTAATAATAAGTATTTTAACAAAATATGCAACACGCATTTTAGATAAAATAACAATAAATGTTTTAACAAAACATGCAACATACATTTTAGATAAAAGAACATATACTATATAATAAAAGTCGAACTTAGAAGCCCTAGGTTGCACTAAAAGACTTCACTAAATTGCAGCAATTTTTTCTAAGTTGTGGTTGTGCCAAGTTATTTGTTCTTATCAATTTCTATAAATAAAGTAGCAATAAATACTTTAACAAAACATGCAACATGCATTAAATAAAATAACAATAAGTGTTTTAACAAAACATGCATTTTAGATAAAATAATAATAAGTGTTTTTATAATAAAAATTGGGCTTAGAAGTCGTGGTTATGCCAAGTGACTTCACTAAATTGCTACAATTTTTTCTAACTTGTGGTTGCGCCAAGTGACTGATGATAATTCTTTATCATCAGACCAAGACACCAATCAGTTTTTTGTATAGGCGGAGATTGAACCTCAGATTTCTTATTCAACTATCAAAACTTTACCAATTGAGCTAACTGGAACCCACAATGACTTCAAAAAATTAAAGCAATATTTTGGATAAAAACAATTTTTTTTTTAGATAAAGACAACAACTTTTTATTCTATTCATTTTTTTTTAGATAACTTAATAATAAGTGTTTTAACAAAATATGCAACATGCACCTAAGTTTTAGTTGATAGAGGCAATAACTTATTTGTTCTTATCAATTTCTTTATATAAAGTAACAATAAGTGTTTCTCAACTTTTGAATTATTTTGTGTGTTGTAGGTTTTGGTTATTCTATTTATTTAGTTTGTCCCCTATCCACCAAGGTGTGTAGCTCTCAATATCAAATATATAGTTTGTAAGTGTTTTGATTTTTTCAATTGATTATCACTACGAAAAAATCTGGTTCAAAACATGTCTTTCATGTGATGTAGTACAATCTGATTCCAGCTTACTTTTACTTATTGATTGTTAAGACTTTATCAATATTTATTTATTTTTATATTTTAAAATTATGTTTGTGCTTTGTCTTAATTTCTTAGTATGCGGAATTCCTCCCAATATGTTTTTAGATCATATAATTTAAGGTTCTTGTGAACTTTTTCATGACTGTATTTTTTCAAAAGTCTTTGTTCGAAAAATTCGCGAACTAAAATGTGAGTGTCATGTCATAAGAAAAAAAGGATCGGGGAAGAAAAATAAATCTTTTTTTTAAATCGGTCCAAATTTCTATGTAAATCTATTTTTACTTAACTTCTTTTTCATTTTTTTTTTTAAAGTTGAAATTTGAATTTTTTTCATTAATGAATTCAGATTTTGATTTAATTTTTTTGTCAAATGTTTTAATTATAAAATTTATTATTTTTTAATGTGTAATATTAATATATGTGTTCTTAAAGGCTAAAGCACAATATAATTAGAAACATTACTCAAGTTGTATAAGTTAGGGTGTTAACAATTTGAATAAAATCAACACTAAACAGATAATTTAAATATCAAAATAAGACTTAAAAATGAAATTTCTTTTAGGTGTACAAATACAATTGATTTTTTAATTTTAAGTTTGAAATTAATATTTTAGGAAAACCTTATTTATGCAGGTATTAAAAAAGATTTAATTGCTTGAGTTCAAATTGTTCTCCTCATTAATAAAAAAGGAATTATAAAAAATAGAAAAGAAATTAGAGATGTTATATATAAGGACAAATATACAAAATTAGGCATTTTATATTGTAGGGATTGGGTTTGAGCACTTCTACTGTTGAGTGAGTGGACTCAAGCCCAGCTAGCCCAATACAATGAATTTGTAAAGAGCGGGTTCAAGAACTAGGCCCTAGTGAGGGACACAACGGCTAGGCATGGTTGCATATGGATTGAATAGCATGGACGTGGATTCAAATGTGCAATGATGTTCCTCGGCCCTGCTCTTGGGAGCTTGAGGTTCTTATTATTTCTTCAGTAATTGGTTACAAAGGTTTTTTTGTTGTTACAGGTTGTTGCAGTGTTCTATACTTCTAATTTTCTCTTCTTCCTTCCGTCCCTCTTTCAAGAGAGATTCCTTACATTATATATCCCCTTTCAGTTGATCTTAGCCCTACATTTGTTGATTAAGCAGGTCACTACTTGAGTGCTTGTCCCATCAGTCGCCTTCCATTCTTTCTGTGGGCTGCAGCAACCAAGGCTACACTGTTCAAGGGTCTTTTCCTCATTAATGCGGCCAGAACGTTAGTTGTGGGCATTTAATGTAGAGGTGACAGTTCATCTTGGACTTGCTCCTCCACCATGCTTCCACGGCCGACACGTTATACTTGTTCCTTCTCTTTAGATGCTTGGGAAGGCTGCTTTTGCTGGCCCGTTGCTTCCTCCTCCCATAGTCTCGGTTCCTGGGCAATTTGGACTTTCACGCTTCGTCCTCGGGCGTTTCTTCCTTCTCGGCATGGGCCTTGGGCTTGGTACGAAGTGGGCCGGGGTTATCAGATTCTTTGGCCCCACAATAGCCCCTCAAAATCTGTTGTCCGGGTCCTCGGGCGAAGAGGAGGATTTTGACATCCTCGGGCCGTCGTGATGGCTTGTCACGTCTCATCCTCCGTCAGTTCCCGAGTCTTTTCGCCTGTCCAAGGCACGTTCCTAGCGCTTTGGTATGCGAAGCGCACCCTCATTAAATTCTAGCGGCTCTATGCTCCCCACGTTCAAAGGCATGATGCCAATCCAACGACTGGGCTTTTCCCAGCTTTATGAGCGAGGAAACCTGCACGGTTATCTTTAATTGGGGGTATAAATACTAGTTCCATCCGATTGGCCTCTTTACTTTTGCACTCAAGAGTTCTTGCGCACGTACATTGAATTCGGTCAAATCTCCAACTACACTCACGCCTTTTTCAGCACAAAAAGCCTGTCCGAGGAGCTTTTCCTCATTTCTGTAAGTCTTCTTCTCTCTCTCTAGCTCAAATTTCATCTCTGAGTCCTTTCTTTCCTTCGCCCTTTCTTGAGTCTCTTAGCCGTTGTTAGAGATAGATAGATTTAAGAAGTTAGTTGAGTCTGAAGATGCGATGGAGAAATTCATCGCTGATTATAGGATACCCAGTAATATGGGCTTGAGGTACTGTGCGGAAGGAGAATGGCACATTCGGAGGAAGGAGGGTGAGGTCGTGATCCCCATAATTGCCTTCCTTGAAGGCGGTATGAGAATCCCTATGGGGCCAGTAACGAGGGGCTACCTTAGGTACTTTAGGTTGGCCCCCACTCAATGCGCCACCAACGTGTTCAAAATCCTAGGTTACGTGGACGCCTTGAATGAGAATATGGGGTTGAGGTTAACCCATCACGATGTAAATTGGTGCTACAACCTCTAACAACTAAAAGGTAAGACCTATTATATGAAGACGATGGACGATAAAGTTTGGCTTATCTAGTGCCTTCCTGAGTCCAGCAAGGGGTTGAACAAAGACTTTCTTATCGTGTCCGGGGAGTGGCACGGTGGCCTTCACTGCCCGACCGAGGAGGGGACACTAGGTGGGGTACTTTGAGTAGGAGAGGATCTAGTCTTTCGGGTTGTAGGTCTGCTTTGTTTGGTTGCTGACAGGAACATGTTTTCTTTTCTGCAGATCCACACGCTTTTAAGCGTCATTTTAACCTGGTTAACAAGGAGGACTTGGAAAGGGTCCTCAGGGCGGAGATCTTTGTGAAAGAGGCTGACAACCAAGTTAGAGCCGCCCACAAGATCCTCGAGTACAAGTCGTTCTCGGTTTCGAAGTACGTGATCAGAGCCAAAGATCTTCGGCTTCGTAGCATAACTGTAGCGGAGCAGGGGTTTTTGTTTCCTAAAGGGTCTCTTGCTCCAAAAGGTATTCCGTTGGCAGGTCCTTCTACCTCTGCCCAAGCTGCAGAGGCTGAGGAAGAAGAGCTAGGAGAAGAGGAAGAAGTTGCTGATTTGGGTCCATCCGAGGACAAATTTAGCGCTTTTGACCAAGTCCACTTGGTCGAGAATCCCTCTGGTGACTTAGGCGATCCTAATCTGACCGATGCGGACCTCCTCTCTGCAAGGACTTCTCCCCAGGCCAAGATGGGCTTTAAGAGGCAACCCTAGACCAGCCTGTTTGACCTGCTTGAAGGTTAGCCGATGAGGGACGGGCCGAGAAAGTCCCAATCCAAGCTTTCTCCTCCACTACCCAAGTCTCAACCTGTTCAGACCAGGTCGTCCTCTTCCCAGTCCAAGCTTCCACCTCCTCCACCTCAGCCGAGTTTGCCACCAAGGCCCGAGCCTGCTGATCCCTAGCATAAGAAGGGCCCTAAGGGCAAAAGGCCTCTAAGAGCTGACAGGGCTCGTTCTTCCCAGGAGGAGGATGAGGCTCAACGGCCTCCTAAGCAGCAAAAAACTGGGCACCAAGGCCAAGGAAGAGAGGCGGCTGTGCAGTCCGAGGCCCAGGCTTGGCTCCCTGCCCCAATGCTCCATGGGGAGCCTTTGATGGATAACGCCTCCCTCAGGGACTTCAGAGGGGGTGAAGGTGCATACATGGCTGATGCGCTGGAGAGGTCCCTGCTACTCCCCGCCGATATGGCCCAATTGGAGGACTTGAGGAGGCAGGAGGTCATCCTCAGCCTGAAGAGGTACTTAGGCATGGTAAGCCATCCGACGCTTGAGACTTCGTTGATTTTTACTCTTCGACTCCCAACTTATCGTCTGTTTGTTTCGATTTGCAGGCTGTCCAAGCCATTTACAAGTTGGAAGAGAAGGCCAATAACCAGAGCAAGGCCATGGACCAGGAACGCGACAAGCGTCTAGAAGCCACGCGAACCCTTAAGAACTCCAAGTCTGACCTCAAGAAGGCAATGAAGGATCTAAAGGAGGTGACGAAGGCCAGAGATAGTGCGGTGTCAGGCCTAGCTGGCGCTCAAAAGCAGGCCGCCGACTAGACGAGGCGCCTTCTAGATGCCGAGGGCCAACTGAAGATTGCCAAGGAACACATCACTGACTTAAAGCAGAAGTTGGCCGAGGCAGTGAGGGCTAAAGGTGTTGCCGAGTACGCCAGGAATGAGGCTTTGAGGGCCAAAGCAGAGGCTGAGTCTGTGAAGACAGAGGCCGAGAGCTCTAAAGAGCAAGCAGAGGAAAAGGCCTTTGCTGAGGGAGTGGCTAAGACCGAGGCTGCCATTAAGGCTCAAGTCCCTGAGGTATGCAGGTGCTATTGCGCCCAGACTTGGAATGAGGCCCTTAACCAAGCTGGGGTCGAGGCTTCGTCTGAGCTTAGGAGGGCCAAGAGAGTGTACTACCCTCCTGCTATTCGAGAGGCTGCCTTTGCCACCTCTAAAGCCGACACCGCCCCCGAAGTGGCAGATGGGGACCAGGCCGATGCTGCCAAGGATCCCACTTCTATTGATAGGCCTGCCGATGAGGCTGAGCATCAAGGGGTGCTAGAGGAAAGAGAAACCAGTAACCTGGAAGCGCCCCCGGATATGGTGAAGCCCCCTGTTGGTCCTCAAGTCCCTCCTGCTAACTCCCAGGCTCTTCTTGCCGAGGGGAACCTTCCCAAAGTTGCCCCTCCAGCCAAGGAGACAGCCCTCATGGTGGTGCCTCTACAGGCTGTTCCCCTAGGTCAGAGCGCCGAGGACCCCGAGGATATCACTGGACAGCCTCCCAAGAGGGGAGTGAAGTTAAAATTAAAGAAATAAGCTGTCCTAGCTAGCTTTTATCTTATGTTTCTTTTCTTTTCTTTTCTTTTTTTGTCGTTTTTGTTCCTTTTTTCTTTTAAGCACTGTAATGCTACGCTCAAGTTGAATGCATGAATCCTCTTTTTTACTTGGTGTTTATTGTTATTGTGATGAGTTTTGCTACTTATTTAACCTGGGTTTTAATTATTAGCTTCACAATCTCAGAAGCTCAGCATATTTTTCATTCTAAATTGATAACCGAAAAATGTAAAACCCATAGTGACAGTTCCCACTTGGACCTTGGTCGATAATTGAACCACCTTAACACCACGACCTATTTTTGCCGGCTTGAATATTGAGGGAACAACTTCACAATATTGGTTCTACATCTCACGAGTTGGTTACTGTAAACGATAAAAAATGCTTAAGAAAGCCGTTAGTTGCTAATTATGCTAAAGGGTTAGGTTTAATATGCCTCAGAATGCCTTAAGTGTTGCTCATGGGCTTGTGTTTGTTTATGCCTTAGCTGAATGTAACCGAACCCTTAGGTTCTTCTCTGAGTAGCTAGTTTCCCCATAGGTTTGAGTCTGAGGAACATACAAAGTCTTGGTTCTGTCTAACACTTAGATTTTCCAGTAAGTAACTACTTTCCCCATAGGTTTGAGTCCGAGGACCATGCAAGACCTTGGTTCAGTCCAGTACTCAGGTTTTTCTTGAAGTGGTTAGTTTCCCCATAAACTTGAGTCCGAGAACCGTGCAAAACCTTGGTTCCGTCTAGTACTTAGGTGGCCGCCAAAATACAAGATATATAATCATAATAGACATAAAACTCGAATAAAAAAAGGGGATGCTTTCATTAATAATAATACCTTCTCAGGTTATTTACATTCCACGGATGAGGTACAGGTTTTTCATCTAGGTCTTCTAAGTAGTATGCACATATCCCTGCCACCGAGATAATTCGATATGGCCTTTCCCAGTTGGGCCCCAGCTTCCCCCAGGAAGGATTCTTGGCAGCCCCCACAACTTTCCTCAACACTAGGTCCAACGGTGCTAGTGGTTTTAGCTTCACCCTGGCATCATATCCCTGCTTGAGCTTTTTGTGGTAATAGGCCAGCTAGATCATTGCCCATGCCCTTCGTTCATCAACCAGATCTAGGCTCCTCCCTAGTAGTTCATCATTACTGCCTAGAGTAAAAGAGTTCGTCCTCAGCGTTAGGAAGTTTACATCTAGAAGGATGACAACCTTAGCCCCGTAAGTCATGGCAAAAGGTGTCTCCCCCGTTGACCGCCGTGATGTAGTCCAATATGTCTAAAGAACGTGTGGCAGCTCTTCTACCCATCTTCCCTTGGCGTCATCCAGTCTCTTCTTGAGCCCATTGACGATGACCTTGTTGACAGCCTCGGCCTACCCATTTCCCTGAGGATAAGCTGGAGTTGAATACCTGTTTGTGATCCCGAGCTCACAACAGTACCTTATGAAGGTTTTGCTGTCAAATTGGAGTCCGTTATCCGAAATGAAGGTATGAGGGACCCCAAATCTCATGACAATGTTTCTCCAAAGGAATTTCTTAGCATCCACATCCTTGATGTTGGCCAATGGCTCAGCTTCGACCCATTTGGTGAAGTAATCCGTGGCAACCAACAGATATCTCTTATTCCCTAGTGCCTTGGGAAAGGGCCTACAATATCCAAGCCCCATTGGGGGAATAGCCATGGGCTGGACAAAGGGTTGAGGACCCCTTCAGGCTGATAAATATTTGGGGTGAACTTTGGCATTGGTCACACTTCTGAACGTACTCTAAGGCCTCCTTCTGCATCCCCGACCACCAATATCCTTGTGTGACGGCTCGGTGAGACAGGGATCTTCCTCCTGTGTGGCTCCCACAGACCCCCTCGTGCAGCTCTTCGAGTAGTAACTCTGATGCCTCAGGGTGAATACACAGTAGGTATGGTCCAGAGTAGGAGCGCCTATACAACTTGTGGTCCTCAGACAACTAGAACTAAGAAGCTTTCCTTCGTATTTTTTCAGCCTCTGACTTCTCCTTGGGTAGAACATCGTCTTTGAGAAACTTCACTATGGGGTTCATCCAGCTGGGACCCACCCCAACTTAATGGATGTGGACCGTGCCTTTTGCCACCTCATTTGCTCTTTCCAGATGCTCCATAAGAATGATCCGAGGCAAATCCCCTGCCGAGGAGGTGGCAAGTGTGGCCAATGAATCGGCATGGGTGTTTCCACTCTTGGAGACATGTGACAAGCTGAAAAGATCGAAATCTAACTGCAAGCGCTTGACCTGGCTTAGGTACTCTTACATCCTCGAATCTCTGGCTTCCAGTTCTCCCTTTTCCTGGCCTACCACCAATCTCGAATCCGAGAACATCTCCACCGCTTTTCCTCCCATTTTCTGCACCATGACCATCCCTTGTAATAATGCTTCATACTCGGTTTCATTGTTTGTGGCCGAGAACTCGAGCCTCAGGGATTTTTCTATGACAGACTCCTTGGGGGATACTAAGACTAGCCCCACTCTAGACCCCCTCTGATTTGCCACGCCATCAACGTATACCTTCCAACATGGTGGCCCCAAGATGGAGATTGCCCCAACTGATTTTTCGTCCATGCTTCTCTTCTCAGCTGCCACCTCTACTGGTGGTTCGGCAAATTCGGCCACCAAATCAGCCAGGACCTGGCCCTTTATGGAGGTCCGAGGCATGTATTTGATGTCAAAAGCCCCCAGAATTGTGTTCCACTTGGCGATCCTTCTTGTAATCAGCAGTCCGAAACACGGACTTCAAGGGTAGTTGGGTTAAGACAACCACTGAGTGAGCCTGGAAATAATGGGGGAGCTTTCGTGTAGCGTGGACCACAGCTAGTATGACTTTCTCTAAGGGTAAGTACTTGACCTCAGCTTCATGTAGTGACTTGCTAACGTAGTAGACTGGTTTTTGAACACCATTGTCATCCCGAATCAGTACCAGGCTCATAGCGTAAAGTGCCACAGCAAGGTATGCGTATAGGACCTCATCGGCTTCAGGATTGGACATGATAGGTGGCCGGGATAAGTACTCCTTAAGTTGCTGGAAGGCCATGGAACAATCCTCAGGCCACTCAAATCCCTTCCACTTGTTAATCAGGAGATAGAAGGGCCTGCACCTGTCAGCCGACTTGGAAATGAATCGATTCAGGGCCGCAATCATTCTAGTAAGCTTTTGGACCTCCTTGGGATTTTGCAGAGGTTTTAGATTATGAATAGCCTTAATTTGGTCAGGATCAACCTCGATTCCCCTGTGGGTAATAATGTATCCTAAAAACTTGCCAGATCCCATGCCAAACGAGCATTTGGAAGCATTTAGGTGCAACTTATGTTTCCTCAAGACATCAAAGGTGCTGCCGAGGTCTCCTAAATGTTCGGACACTGCTTTACTTTTTACCACCATATCATCAACGTAGACTTCGATGTTCTTGTCCAGCATTAGCTCGAACATTCTCGTCATCATCCTTTGATAGGTAGACCCTGTGTTCTTCAGACCGAATGACATTACTTTGTAGTAGTAGTTCCCAATGGGCGTCACAAAGGCTGTTTTCTCCTGATCCTCCAAGGCTAGTGGTATTTGATAATAGCCTTGAAAGACGTCTAAGAAGCTCATCCGATGATGACCCGTAGTTGCATCCACTAGCTAGTCTATCCGAGACATGGGGAACGAGTCTTTTGGACATGCCCTATTCAGGTCAGTGAAGTCCATACAAACCCTCCAATTTTTGCTTTTCTTCTTGACCACCACAATGTTGGCCAACCACTCGGGGTAAAAGACCTCTTTGATAGCCCCTGCACGTTTAAGCTTATTCACCTCTTCCCTAATCGCATCAGCGTGCTCTCTTAATAGGCACCGGGGTGGCTGCTTCTTGGGAATTATGGACGGATTGACGTTGAGATGGTGACAGATAAAGGACGGATCAATCCCTGGGGCATCACAGGCATCCCATGCAAACACGTCAATATTATTTTTGAGGAACTCAATTAGCTCCTCCTGCTCCTTGGGAGGCAACCGAGCCCCGACCCGAAAGAACTTCTCTAGGTCGTCACCAATTACCACTTTCTCCAAATCCTCACATTTTGCTTCCTCAGCAGCTGCATCAGGAGGCGCCGCCGGAGCCTTTGATTGCTATAAGCCCTCTTTAGCAGTGGCCGAGGGCTGCGCATCGAGCCGACGTGATATGGCAGCCACCATGCATTGCCTTGCTGTGGATTGACTACCACGGATTTCGAGAACTTGATCCCCTGACGGGAATTTCACCTTCTGGTGTAAGGAGGAGGCAACAGCCCCCAAGGTATGGAGCCATGGCCTTCCTACGATGGCTGTGTAGGGGAGTAGGTGTCCACTACTATAAAGTTCACCTCTACCACCTCTGGGCCGGTCTGGATGGGCAGCTTGATTATGCCCCTTGGGATAACAAGTTTCTCGTCGAAACTCATCAAGGGAGAGCTATAGGGCGTTAAGTCCTTCGGTTTCAACCCCAGCCCTTTGAAGAGGTCCGGGTACATCACCTCGGCCGCGCTGCCATCATCGACCATCACTCTCTTCACATCATAGTCCCCAATTCTGAGAGTGATCACCAGGGCATCATCATGGGGCTGGGTGGTCCTAATCTTGTCTTCCTCTGAAAAACTCAAGGTTGGGTGAAAATCCCTTCTGGCCCTCTTCGGCCCTGGCTGGGAATCCTCGGCAGGCATTTGGGCCACAAACAACACTCGTGAAAGGTGCGTGCCTGTTTTTCTTGGTACGGCCAAGATTACATTGATCGTCCCTACGGGCACCCTTAGGGCGTTATCTCTCCTCGGCTCCTGATTGGTCTGGCCTGGATGGTCACCGGGGTGATGTAGAAGGTGCTTCAGCTTTCCTTCTCGGACCAACTAGTACAGATAACTCCGGAGATTCCTGCAATTCTCTGTAGTATGTCCGTAGTCCCTATGGTACTGGCAATAAAGGTTCTGATTGTGCTTCGTGGATTCCCCCACCATCTTATTCGGCCACCTAAAGTATGGCTCGCTCTCGATTTTCGCCAACACCCTGTGTATTGGCTCTCGGAATACGGCATGGACCATCTGCGTGTCGGCTGCTCCAGATTGCCCTGCAAAGTCCCTCCTCGGGGGGGTGTTGTTGTATCGGTCCGACCTGAAATCCCTCCTCTCCTGAGGGATATCCTTCTCCTTTCCTCTGCCCTGCAGCTGGTTTTCCTCCACTCGTTTGTACTTGTCGATCCGATCCATCAGTTGGCGCATACTGGTGGTAGGCTTGCTAGTCAGAGACTTCCTTAGGCCGTGTCCAGTCGGGAGACCATTTTTGAAGGTACTGATGGCGACATCATCAAAATTGCCCTCCAGTTCATTGTACATCTCCCAATATCGGTCCGAGTAGGCCTTTAAAATCTCTCCGTCATGCATGGACAGAGACAGTAGCGCGCTCAAAGGCCGAGGGGCTATGCTATTCGTAACGAATTGGGAGCCAAAGGCCTGGGTCAGCTGTCTATACAAATCTATGGAATTCATCTTTAAGCCATTGAACCACCTCATCGCCACTGGACCCAAGCTAGAGGGGAAAACCTTGCACATCAACGCCTCGTTCTTAGAGTGGACAGCCATCCTTTGGTTAAACTGGCTCACATGCTCCACGGGGTCCGTTTTGCCGTCATAAATGGAGAAGGTTGGCTGCTGGAACTGCCGAGGAAGGGTAGCCCCTTCTATGTGGCGTGTGAAAGGCGACTTGGATAGTTGATCCAGTGCTCTACTCATGGCATCGTATCCTAAGCCCCTAGGAGATGGGCTCTTACGTTTACGCTCCCGGTAGTGCTCTTCTTCACGAGAGAAAGTCTCGCTTGAAGGAGTTCTCAACCTTTGCCTATAGTCATCGTCGCTTTCATCGTCAGAGGGCAGGTCGGGGCTAGGTTAAGGTCGCTTTCGTTGTGCATGGCGCAGCTTCCTCTTCAAGTCATCTATCTCTCGCTGCATGGCCTGCTCATCATTCTGCCCCTGGGTCACGCGGCTCCTAACCTCTTTTGGTTGTATGGCCCGGTTGTTGTTTTGTCTCTGGGGCACATGGCTGCCCTCACGCGAGTAGCTTCTGCTGGTTTGAGTGGTGTGCACACTTCCCTCTCGAAATCTTCCATTCTCTTCATTTCGATCACGCTCAGGGTTGGCAAAGTTACCTTGATGCTGGGATTTGACCGGTTCAGGCTGATGGGAGCCTGCTTGATGAGGGCCTGACCCTTCCATGCTTAGTCGTTGCCCTGACTAACACACGAGTTCTCCCCACAGACGGCGCCAATTGTAGGGACTGGGTTTGAGCACTTTTACTGTTGAGTGAGTGGACTCAAGCCCAGCTAGCCCAATACAATGAATTTATAAAGAGCGGGTTCAAGAACCAGGCCCTAGTGAGGGACACAACGGCTAGACATGGTTGCATATGGATTGAATAGCATGGACGTGGATTCAAACGTGCAATGATGTTTCTCGGCCCTCCTCTTGGGAGCTTGAGGTTCTTATTATTTCCTCAGTAATTGGTTACAAAGGTTTTTTTTGTTGTTATAGATTGTTGCAGTGTTCTATACTTCTAATTTTCTCTTCTTCCTTCCATCCCTCTTTCAAGAGGGATTCCTTATATTATATATCCCCTTTCAGTTGATCTTAACCCTACATTTGTTGATTAAGCAGGTCACTACTTGAGTGCTTGTCCCATCAGCCGCCTTCCATTCTTTCTGTGGGCTGCGACAACCAAGGCTGCACTGTTCAGGGGTCATTTCCTCATTAATGCGGTCAGAACGTTAGTTGTGGGCATTTAATGTGGAGGTGACAGTTCATCTTGGGCCATGCTTCCACGGCTGACATGTTGTACTTGTTCCTTTTCTTTAGATGCTCAGAAAGGCTGCTTTTGGTGGCCCGTTACTTCCTCCTTCCATGGTCTTGGTTGGCCGAGGAGAGGGTCGTCCTCGGCAAGGTTCCTGGGCAATTTGGACTTTCACGTTTCGTCCTTGGGCGTTTCGTCCTCCTCGGCATGGGCCTTGGGCTTGGTATAAAGTGGGCCGGGGTTACCAGATTCTCTGGCCCCACATATATAATAATAATCATTCATTTAGTTAGAGACGAGTTCCAAAATTATGTAATAATAAATGATTTAGTTATTATTTCTCAATATATATATATATATATATTGTGGTGGGCAAAAAGTGGAACAGAGAAGTATGGTTGGTTTTAATCCAGTTACTATTCACTTACACAATTAATTTATAGAGATGGGATGCAAGGTCAACCTTTAAGTATCCGTTATAAAACAAAAGGTGAAATTCATATCAAAATTATGTGTGTAATGATTAATATTCAACTGGAAATAGCTTAAAAAATGGCTAAGTGTTCGTCCTTAGATTTAGTCCGAGGATGATATTACAATGGGTTGATTTCTCTCTCTCTTTTTCTCTTCCCAATTGGACCTCCCATTGATCCAAGTACTTTTTGGCTTTATATAACTTAGCAAAGATGCATCTGGATCTTACATTTGGAGGGTCATGATAAGACTTTCTTGATACTTGTCCCATCAAGATTTTACTAGAAGGTTTTTACACTAGAGTATTAGTTGTGAGAACACTATTCATAGTCATTTTCCCATTAATGCGGCCAGCTAAATGGTTGCAATGCATTTAATGTGGAGGGGATGGCTACCTTGTCCTTCCTTTTTCTTCTCTTCCTTGTTCAATACCAAGTTACCTTTGTCCCCTCTCGAATTGTACCATGCTCCCTTCATTCCTAATTCTCGACCTTCCGAGGTTAAGTAGGAGTCCTCGACACCCTTATCAATTGCAACGATTCGAACTCTTTATTAGTTAGATAAATTCTTTCTAAGGATACTTCGCGAAGTTCATCTCCTCGAAAATGCTTCGGATCCTCATCCCCCCACATATATATATAAAGAAATTTTATGACTAGAGCCATATAACGAACGAGACTTTTACTAGTACATACTAAAAAATTGTGTTTTTTATTTTTTATTTTTAATTCTTAATGGTCTATTTATTCTCTTCTTTTGCTCCGTCTACACCAAAAATTAATTAGTGCAATAACCATTATGGAATGAATACGATAAAAAAAAATCTCGAATATTTCTAGCACGATATATTGTTGCACACTTAGATTGGTATGTTTTCTTTATACATACATACATACATACATATATATATATATATATATATATATAAGGAGAAAATTCTAGGCTTTTTTCACAATTACATTACTCTCATGTTAAAAGAAAAAGTAATAAAATTGCTCATTGTTTAGCTAGACATGCTATAAATGTTTTAGATTTGGCTGTATGGAAGGAGGATGTTCCACCACAATTTGTTTTTGTACTTCATGCTGATTTTGCCGGCTTTTCTTAACCTATTAGTTTATGTTTTCCCCCTAAAAAAAAAAAAAAAGGAAAATTATGGTTGGTACAATTGTTAGATTCAAAAAATGCTAAGCCATAACTTCTTATTAAAAAAAAATGTAAAATACTATTTTGGTCCCTAAATTTTACCAAAAGATTATTTTTCATCCCTAAACTTTAAGGAATTCATTTTTCGTTCCTAAACTATTGAAAATTTTATCATTCGTTCCTAAACTACTAAAAAAGTTCTTCTTTTCATTCTTTTTTTTGTTTCTAAACTATTGAAAAAACTCTCTACAGAGTTTAAGAATGAAAAAAGAATGTTTTTAAAATTTAGAGGCAAAAAACAAACTCTTGTTAAAGTTTAGAGACTAAAATAGTATTTTATCCTAAAAAAATTATGGCATTAATTTTTTTTAATAAGATGTATGGCCCAAAAAAAAAAACTTCTTATAAAAAAAAATAGTTTTGTGAATCTATTGTCGTTTTAGAAAGAAAAAAAATTTGATATTCCTTTTTGGTAACATAACTTCTGAATAACTGAATGCCTCAATAAATTTAATATAACAATTACAGTCACATTTATGTATGTATTGTAAGTGTTAATATTATAATACAATTAATTAAGTAACGCTAGAAATAAATAGTGCTACAGGGAAACAACATGTGTAAACGAATATCATGACATCATGGCACAACATTTAGGCTGTGTTTGGTTGAATGTAAAATATTTTTCGAGTGTAAAATATTTTCAGGTGAAAATATTTTCGGGAAAGGAAAATATTTTCAAGTGTTTGGTTGCATTCCAAAAAATGTTTTGGAAAATATTTTCTAGTGTTTGGTTGTGTGACTGAAAATGCTCTAGAAGACCCATTTTTATCATGTTTCTCACCTTTTCTTAGGATCCAAACAAACAAATATTATTACAGAGAATCAAAATATATAAACAACACAAGAAACAAAAATCAAAACAAAAAAATCAAAATCACAAGACCAATCGTGAGAGAGGGACAGAGAGAGATCGGTTTGTGGCTGCTACTCGCCGGTGGACAAGGTGGGTCGATCTGAAGGTGGTGGGTTGATCTAGGAGTGGGTCACTCACTGGATGGGTCGATCGGTTTATGGGTTTGTGGCGCGATCTCGCCGGTGGACGAGGTGGGTCGATCGGTGGATTGGAGTGAAGGAAACTCATCGTGGGTGGATCGGTGCTCAGTCTGTGGAGGCTCGATCTGTGGTCGTCAGACTGGAGCTCGGTCTGTTCTTGCTCACTGTTTCTCTCTCTCTCTCTCTCTCTCTCTCTCTTTGCGCGTCTGAAGCTCGGTCCGAAAATAGTTTGAAGTGAAAATAGAAATGTTAAATAATTTCCGAGTCAAAGGCTTCTTTTTACGGTCAAATGAAATGCAAATCTGGAAAATTCTATTTTCCATGCGCAACCAAACACGCGGTCTTACGAAAAATAATTTCTTGAAATGGTTTGAAGCCAAAACAAACGAACCCTAAATTTAGTGAAAATGTTTTTATTTGATAATAAAGTGCAAAATCGTCAGAAGAAAATATTATAAGTTGAAACTCTAAAAAAATTTGAATATGAAACTCCAGGTGTTACCAATAATCATCAATAATTGTGGAGACCCCAAATATAAGTAAAGACTAACATCCTAAGCAAGAACAAACATCCCATATCGATTCTCCTTGTTATTTCACCTGTAATTCATTAGTTTAGGGTTCTATGCAGTCTTATTGAGGTGTTAATGCGAGCAAGTAGCTCTTTGTAAGTTGTAGTTTTCTTAATTAGATCTTGTACTTGTTAACTTATGGTATTCGCTCCCAGATCTTTTATTCAATCATCAGAGATTTTACCAGTTAAGTTAATTGGAACTTGTTGTACTTGTTATAGATACTTTTCCTTTTTCTTTTTTTTTTGAGAAGAATTTACTTTTCCTCTTCATATAATTGTCATTACTAGTTTGACTTTTATCATTTGGTAATTTTATTTCATGAATCACATTACGGTATACTTAGGATACTCTCTCCACCGATTTAGTTGTTACTTGGTATTAATCTCAATAATCAACGTAAAGCAATTAACATAGTTGTCATCAATACAATAGAATCACAATTTTTTTTTGAGTAAAAAGTAATACTTATTAGAACACACATGAAAATAATAATAGTATTTTAAACCGAGTTTATAATACATTACATAACGAAAGTACAACGACGGACTAGGGTTATAAACAACGGACACTAGATACACACAACCAATGTGGGATAAACATCCCTATTTTTTTTAGTAAACAATAATACTTATTAAAACACACACAAAAATAATAATAGTGTTTTAAACCAGGTTTATAATACATTACATAACTAAAGTACAACTACAAAATTGCCTAAGCTTTGTAGTTGTAGATTGAGGTCATAGAATCACCATCAATAAGAAAAAGGTTATATTCATCAAGGCATAATCGATCCATACTGTTTTAATAAATAAAATAAAAATCATATACGTATACACACATATACATAAAAGAAATCAAACAATAAAATTAAAGGTTTAACGAAGGTCAGCGATGCACCAACAGCGATCAAATTGACATTTAAATTAAAATAATTACAAATAATATTTTTTATATTGTTTGGCACGGCATATATAGGTGCAAACTATCCATTGTTGATTTAACCATCATATACAAATTACAAGCTTTCGGTGTTTTGCGAATTGATACAAATTACTAGTAAGTGTGAGTTTTTTTTTTTTAAATTATAAATTAAATCATATAGGAAGGTATTTTTGTTTCTAGAAAAAATAACTTTCTTCTCAAAAAAAAAAAAAAAATAGTGAATAACTAATAATTAATTCAAAATACCAGTTGTTTCTTTGTTAAACATAACACAACACCATTTTTTGTTGTTTAGCTTAGTAAAAAGTTAAACTCGACCATGAAGCTTCATCGCCGTCCTTATTTTATTCTTTGGCCAAGTGGCATAACCTATATCATCTTTATATGCCATGATCATAAGTTTGTCCGGCATTTAATTTTTTTTGTTTTTCCTTACAACAAGTGGAGGCTAGAAGAAGAATTTGAATCCAAACCTTTTATAGAAAAATCGAATAGTGTTTAACTTTTTTTTTTTTTGGGTGAAGTTATGTTAATTGTTTAATTCATCACCGAAGATTCTTGTTTTTTTAAACCTTAATATAATAAAACCCTAGACATGTTCCATTGTATTTGTTAATAATATAAAGTGAGAGAGAAAGACTGAATAGTCTGTATATTAACATGTGTGCAGTCCAAGTAATATACTGGGCTAAGCCCAATGGGCTAATCTAGCCTAATCTATACACTAACATCCCCTCTCACACTCGAGGTGGCAAGGAGGAAGCCAACTGGAGTTTGGATATAAGATTCTAAAGACGACTAGGCGGGTGAGACTTGGTGAAAATATCAGCAGGCTAGTCAGCAGAGGAGATGGAGAACTACTTGAGATTGCCTTTCTTAAGATGCAGGCGAGTGATGTGGCAGTCGATCTTAATGTGCTTGGTGCATTCGTGGAAGACATCATTATAAGCAATGTAGATAGCACTACGATTGTCACAATAAAGAGGAGTAGCGGTGGGTTGTGGAGCATTCATGTCAGCCAAGAGCCAACAAAGCCAGACAAGTTCGCAGGTGGTGTCAGCAAGGGCACGATACTCAGTCTCAGTACTGGAACGGGAAACAACATCCTACTTCTTGCTACACCACGAGACAAGAGAAGTACTCAACAGGAAACAGAAACATTTGATAGAGTATCGATCAGTCGGATCACCTGCCCAGTCCGCATCTGAATAAGCATGAAGTTCAAGAGAAGACCGAGAGGAGTAGTGTAGACCATGATAAAGTGTGCCCTTGACATATCGGAGAATCCGAAGAATAGCAGCATAGTGGACAGAACGAGAGGCATCCGTGAACTTACTAACTATACCCACGGCATGTGAAATATCCGAACGAGTAACAGTGAGATAGATCAGACTACCAACCAACTGACGATAGCGAGTAGCATCGGATAGAGGTTCACCATCCAAAGGTGTGAGCTTTGCATTGTATTCCAAGGGAGTGGAAACAGTCTTGTTGTCGGTGATACCGGCTTTGGAGAGAAGATCAGAAGCATATTTGGCTTAGGAAAGATAGTATCCATCAGAGGATGAGGTAACCTCAAGCCCAAGAAAATAACTAAGAGTGCCCAAATCTTTCATCTCAAAATGCTGGCTAAGGAAGTGCTGAAGAGAGCGGATACCTGCAGAATCATCTCCAGTAATAATCATATCATCAAAATAGAGAAGAATAAGAGTGATACCAGCAGAGGATCTTCGGACGAAGAGAGCAGTGTCATGAGGACTTGAAGTGAAACCCTGCTGAGCAACAACTGAGCTAAACTTTTCAAACCAAGCTCGAGGAGCCTGCTTGAGGCCATAAAGAGCACGGCGAAGGCGACAAACTTGACTGCCTAAGTGCGGATAGCCAGGGGGTGGTTGCATGTACACTTCTTCTTAAAGGTCTCCATTGAGGAAAGCATTCTTCACATCCATTTGATAAAGAGGCCAACGGTGAACAGCAGCCACAGCAATGAGACATCTGACAGATGTAAGGCAAGCAACATGAGCAAATGTTTCCTTATAGTCAATGCCATACTCCTGGGTAAAGCCCTTGGCAACTAGGCGAGCCTTGTATCGTTCAACAGATCCATCAGCCTTGGTTTTGATCTTGTAAACCCACCTACAACCTACTACAGACTGACCTGGAGGCAAATCAACCATATCCCAAGTGTGATTCTTATGAAGGGTATCTACTTCATCATTCATAGCTTGCTGCCAAAAAGGGTCAGTATGGGCCTCATGATAGGTGTGAGGTTCATAAAGGGTGGCAAGGGCAAAAGAGTAGTGATAATCAAAGAGATAAGGGGGAGGAATGCTTACCCGAGTGGAATGACGAAGTTCAGGACCATCAGGAGACTCAGGAGAGGGTGGTGCCACAGGATCCAAGACAGGCGGGTCATATACCGGGGACAGAACCGGAGATGAGTCGTCTGGAGAGGCAGCCGATGTCAAAGAATCCTCCACAAGTTTAAGATAGAGAGAGAGGAAAAGATCAGTAAAAATGGGAGACTAAGAGGAAAAGGACGTAGGAAACTACTGAAGACTCGTGAAATGATGATGTTCCCAAAACTCAACATGACAGGAGACACGAAGACGATGAGAAATGGGATCGTAGTAACGAAACCCCTTTTAAGATACACCATAACCAAGGAAACAACAGAGAGGAGCACGAGGCTAGAGCTTTGTTTGTTCATGAGGAGGAAGAGAGACAAAGCAAGCACAACCAAAAACCCAAAGAGAGGAGTAGTCGAGGGTTTGACCATAGAGAAGCTCAAATGGTGATTTGTTGTGTATAGTTGGTGAAGGAATACGATTAATGGTGTATACAGCAGTGAGCGCGGCCTCACCCCAAAAGCGCTCAGGAAGAGAGGCAGAAATGAGAAGGGTGCGGACAACATCAAGAATGTGACGATATTTTCGTTCTGCACGACCATTTTGTTGAAAGGTGTAAGAACAAGACCGCTGAGTAAGGGTACCATGATTGTCTAAAAAGGATAGGAAAGATTTATCATTATATTCTTGAGCATTATCTAATCGAAAAACTTTGACGGTGCGATTGAACTGTGTTTCAATCATTTTATGAAATGTTTGGTAAATAGACACAAGTTCAGACCTATGGTGAAGCAGATAAATCCAAGTATATCGAGAAAAATCATCCACAAATATGACAAAATATCTAGATCCCCCCTCAGTGGGAACAGGTGCAGGACCCCAAATATCAGAATGTATAAGATCAAAAGGTGCAGAAGAAAATGAGTCACTATTATTAAAGGACAATTTTGTTTGTTTGCCAAAATGACAGGAAGTACAATCAAATTTTTGAAACTGAACTAAACCTAAATGACCTTGAGAAGCTAACAATTGAAGACGAGATAAGGATGGATGACCAAGACGAGCATGCCATAGATCAGGTGAGGAGGTGGCAGTGGTAGCAGCTGCAAAAACAACTTTTGAAGGAATCTTCAAGTCATAAACCTCAAACATGCGACCAACCTTGCGGCCTATCCCAAGCACTTGACCCGTCCTGGGATCCTGCACATCCACATCATGATTAGTAAATAGAAGATCTACGCTAATTCACAAAGTTGACCAACAGAAAGCAAATTGAGGGATAACTTTGGGATATGAAAAGTGTCACTAAGGGATAAACAAGGAGAAGAGATTGTTCCTTTATGACTAACAGGCATAGAAGTTCCATCAGCAGTGTAAATGGTGATTGGATGTTCTAAGGGTACCTTATCAGAAAATTGGGATTCATCAAGAGCCATATGGTTACAACATGTAGTATCAAAAAACTAAGGTTGTTTATCTGAGGTGACAGAAAGGTCAGTGGAAGTGCGGGATAAAACCTGTTAAAAAACTGCCTCAATATCAGCCGTAGTAAGTGAGGAAGCCAAAGATGGACCTGTAGGAACCGATGGATCTGAAAGACATACAGCAGCTGCCCGAGGAAGAGAAGCTTTATTCTGCTCTTGCATAAATTCCTGCAGTTTGCGACAAACTGAGATGTCATGGCCTTTGGCACGGCAAAACTCGTAGCGAGTACCTTTGGAAGACTGAGAGGTGGGACGCCCAGAGTTTATTCGTGGAGGAGCAGTGAATGCAGCAATGGGAGGTTGTGGAGATGGTGTAGCCAATACATGATCAGATGATGACATGCGATGAGTAGGCCGACGGTTCTCCTCAGAAACGAGCTCCTTGACTGCAGTATCAAGAGAAGGAGTAGGAGACCGGCTAAGCAGAAAAGCCCTAGTAGGCTCAAAATCCTCACGCAAACCCATCATGAAGTGCATAAATTTACAGTGATCCCGATATTTGACAAAGAGCTCAATGTCCTTAGAACACACTAATGGAGGATCTGTAGTAGAGAGTTGTTCCCACATAGTAGAAGTTTGAGAATAAAAATCAGAAATAGACTGACCTGGCTCTTGGTGCATTTGATAAAGCTTTGATTCAATGTGGAACTCCAGGCTTGAATCATTAGTACAATTATAGCGATCGGCCAGAAATTTCCAAACAGCCTCAGCAGTTTCAAGACGAGGAAGAAGATTATGAATGGAGGGAATAGATGTATTGATAAACCAAGACAAGATCTTACTCTGAATACTCTCACATTCCTCCAGTCGTTCTTCATAATCATCCGATGTAACAGCAGTCTTGGAGGCATCTTCAGCAGCTGTGGCTTTGGACTTAGGGTTTGGTACTAGCTTAGGAATTGAACTAGTCACATATCTCCATAGTTTACGACCCTTGAGAAAGATAATCATATTCTGAGACCATGCATGATAGCTAGTAGGACCATCCAACATAATGGTGATAGGACGAATGATATCTCGTTCGTTTTGTTGAGCCATAATGAAGAAAATGACCAAAAAATGAGATTTAGAGACCTCAAATAAAGAAACAGAGCCCAAAATCGGAATCTACGCGAAAAACTGAGCAAGACAGGCCTTGTTGAAAAATTTTGACTTTGGTCAAAGTCAACGGTCAACGGTTGGGATGCTGACGTATGCTGACGTCACTCTAGGGCTGACGTGGCAGGACGCGATACGGGGCAGGCGCAAGGAAGCGCGTGAAGGAGTTGTCCCAGCGCGTGAGGCACGTGTGAAAGAAAGACGACGCGTGGGGGCGCGTGGGAGTTGGTTTCTGGCCGTTCTTGGTTGGGTTTTGCTCGGGATTGTCAGATCTGTCAATCTGTGCCTTGGCTTTGGTGGTTTGATCAACGAACTGACGAAATCCGAGTGTTCTTGGGGCTGTAGGCGTGACGGCGGTGACTCGCTTTTGACAGTGACTACTGGATGAAGGCGAAGGCAGCAGAAGAACGCCAGAGATATCCACAGGAACCAGAAAGTCAGAGGAAAGGCTCTGATACCATATTAACAATATAAAGTGAGAGAGAATGACTGAATAGTCTGTATATTAATGTGTGATGTACAAGTAATATACTGGGTTAAGCCCAATGAGCTAATCTAGCCTAATCTAGACACTAACAATATTTTTTAAAAATAATTATATACATAATTTCTTCAATTCATAAAGAATATAACAAGTAGTTTCAGAAAGCATCATTTTGATGCTCTTTAAAAACTTGTCGTTTACAAAGAATAATTATGTCAATTTAGGATATGTTTGGATACCGCTTATTGCTGAAAACTAAAAATACTGTAACAAAATAATTTTTAAATGTGTGAATAGTGCTGTGGGACACAAATTTATATTGAAATCTGTGTTTGGATGATTTTTGTGGGTGCGTAAACAGTGCTGTGGGATTCGCATTTTTTCAGCAAAACGCACAAACACAAACATTGTATCATTTCAATGCAATCCAAACACTCACACAGTTTTCAAAAAACTGATTTTAAAAAAAAAAAAATATATATATATATATATATATATAATAGGAACCAAAATAGTAGCCATTTTAAAATTCAAAATTTGAACCATTCTTTGAACAAATATGGCCTACCATATTTTGAATTTGAAGTATGAGTTTGCGTGCAAGCTCGGCACAAAGCCACAAATGCCGGCGCTTTTAGCAATTTATTTAGGCGTTTACTTTATTGAGCTTCGTTTTAGGCCCTTGATTTGTTTTAATGTTTATCCATTGATTAGTTGAACGGTCCAAAGTTCTTGCTACTACTGCAATTTTTTAAAATGGCAATTCTAATAGGCATGCACTATGAGTCATAAAAATATATATATATATATATATATATATAAAAAAAGTGTGGGGGTGGGGGGGGGGGGGGGTGGAAGAAAGAAAGAACTGGCATGGACTTAGCAGTTAGCATATACACGGAATCACTGATAGAATTTTATGCTACTTATCAATTATCATGAATCATTATTCAAATGAAGGTCATTATTGTAGTGACTTTACAGTTAAATATCTCATAGTCACCTTCTCAAAAAAAAAAAAATATATATATATATATATATATATCTCATAGTCAAAGGACTTTTGACTTTGTTTGCCTGTTTGATCATGTTATGATACCGTTATAGTTTTGAATTCATAATTTCATATGTTCATAGAGGGAGTAGAACACTTTACTATCATTTATATCTAAAAAAAATTAAATGAAATAAATAATAATAAAGATATTAGGAGTGCTTATCGAAAAAAAAAAGGGCAGGAACAATGAAGATAAAAATGGTGGCTTTCAAGAGTTTATTTGCATTCACTTAAACTAATGCTCTTTCTGCTCATAATTCTAAAAAGAAATATGAAATTAAATGCAACAAATTGCATTGGTGTTTTTGGATGGAGGGAGCGGAGAGTAGGGTAGAAGGAAGTGATGAAGAGAGTTTAGGGTACCTTGTTTTGATGTTTTTTAAAGGGGGAGGGAGAAGCGTTTGAGGAGATTCGAAGGTGAATTTAAGGCATCCAAACCTCTCATTTTAATTTTTTTAAATGGGAAGAATTTGAAAGGAGGGGGGAGAGATTCTACTTATATTAAAAAATATTAAATTGTTAAATTTACCATTACAATTTCAATTTATACATATTTATTTGAAATTAGCTAAAGAGAGTCATAATTTTCATTTTATATGACCATTTTCCTCTTCTACTTAGAGTATTCACATTGGTCTCTTTAAAATAGGATTATAGACTGATTTAGGTAATGAACCCCCTAAAAAAAGCCCCGCATTGGTTCCATACACATCCCCTGAAATAACATTTTGCCACAATGGTTGAAAAAATAGTTGATGTGTGTTGAAAAGTGTGAGAAGTAATAAATAAATAATATTTGAATGAAATAGAATATAAGATAGAAAATCATATGCGGGTGTTATGAATAATGAGAAAAATAACCATTCCTCTCCCCATCCACTCTTCCTCTCCTTGCCTTTAAGGATCCGTTTGGATATGGATGAAAGTCTCCGCGCCTGTGTCTGTGTCTCCCCCCACTTTTTTTTTGAAGCACGTTTCTCAGTTTCTGTGGTTGTGGTGACTTTTCCAGTGGGTCCTGTGCAATGTTTACGGGACCCAAAAACCTCTTTTTTTAACAAAACTTCCATTAAAAATGAGTTATACGACACTATTTACATATTCAAAAATTATTTTGCTACAGTGTTTTCAGTTTTTAATTTTTAGCAAAATAAGTGGTATCCAAACACACCCTAAGTGTCTTCTAAGTTCTCTCATTTCAAACTTTCAAATGATTGAGTGCAAAATATTTACTGGGGCGACATTGTGGACATATAAACTTGAAATGTCAACTTTATATGTTTGTTTAGTAAATATGTGTTTATTATCAAAAGTTATACCGAGGCATAATGCGTCAACATCATAGTTGCGTGCTTCTTAATAGATGACAACAACTTAGGTTTATCAACAGTGATATTAAGGATATTATAAATTTTACTACATAAAGTTTATAAACTAATATGTCACCAATCACCAAAATCGTAGAAATTTTAGCATTTTCTTTTGTTATTGTTAACGATGGTGTTACCTTAGAAAATCAAAAGCGGCTATAAACAAGCTGTAGCCAAGGTTTCGTTGCAACATTCATATCATTATTATTTTTTCTTTTAATTTTAGGTTTCCAAACAACTTCCAAACATACTATTCCTTTTTTTTTTTTTTTTTTTATATATATAATATTTTTCCATCCAATCAAATTCAGCCAAAGTGCCCAAACATTAAATCCAGATCCAATACAATTGATGCTGCAGGAGATACCCCTCCACTAGTTGGTGCCTATTATTGTTCAAAGTTTTGAAATGTTCCAAGTAAATTCTCCAAATATCATCATCTTTTGGAATTTCCGGGTTCTCTTTAGTAGTCATAACTCATGACCAAACCATTAAATTAAGCAATATGTCCTCCAATTATACTTAGATATAATCATATGAAAAGCAAATTATATTTTGATAAAATGTCACAGCGAAGTTTTAGCAATGAATACAGTTGATGCTGCAGGAGATACCCCTCCACTAGTTGGTGCCTATTATTGTTCAAAGTTTTGAAATGTTCAAAGTAAATTCTCCAAATATCATCATCTTTTGGAATTTCTGGGTTCTCTTTAGTAGTCATTACTCATTACCAAACCATTAAATTAAGCAATATGTCCCTCCAATTATACTTAGATATAATCATATGAAAAACAAATTATATTTTGATAAAATGTCACAGCGAAGTTTTAGCAATTATTTGTGCATTCATCATAAATATCATAGCAAGTTTAGGATGAACATTACTAAGGCCTTAAAGTGATCCTAACTCTATTTCCTGAACTGTATTACTTTTGTTAATCATGTATAAAAAATTCAGGTTGTTGACCACTTGCAATGAGCCATGTTGGTGGGGTTGGTGAAATCCTAGATCTTCATAGAAAAATTTAAAACCGTTCTTTAAACAAAAATGGCCCAGTACCATCATTGAACTTGGAGTTCAACAGCTCATGCAACCAAGTTCCAACCACAACGGCAAAAAATGGCATCACTTTAGGCTTTAGCTACACGTTTGGCTAACACTTTTCCTTGCTTTATTGGGCTCATCATCCATGAAAATACTGTTGACAAGCAAAAGCTCCAGTTATCAAATCATGGTCTTTCAATTTTCAAATTACAATTGTTTTTTTTTTGGTTATTTGTTTTTTGGCTGGAAAATGACAATTCAAAATTCAAATGCACTAGCAACAGTCTGCAGACTCTGCACCATTATGTTCAAATCTTTGTAGCATCTGGAAACTTTTAAGTACTTCATATTCAAAAGAAAACATAATAATTGCAATGGCTGTATGGTCAAATATATCAGCATCAACCCCACCTATATGCTGTACTTGGATATTCTGCTACAAAAATTGAATGAGGTCCCGCACATTAGAAACCCAAAGGCCAAACCACCACCCGTGATACAGCTTATGATATGATATCTACACTGCAGTGCCAGACTGCCAGTATCTATTTGCGAAGAGAAAGATACAACTATTTTCATAACATGCTAAGATGGTAAGTCGTAATAATAGAAGCAGAAATAAATATATCAACTTAACATAGTTTATTACCGATACCACCTTCATTATGCATTAGGTCATGTTAGCAATTGTGAAAAATGTCATGTCCTTTGCAGACCACCACTGACACCTATTTCACGTCCTAAAAAGAGATCATAATACAAACCCAAGAGGGAGGACATCAACATCTAACACAAAAAGGACTAGCTGCAGAACATGAGTAGCCAAAAATGACAACCTATCATCAATTCTATGCCCTCTCTCTTCTGCCTAAAACAGTTCTTTAGGGGGGGTAAAAAGCTTCCCATCTCTTCCACATCCACATACAATGAGAAATGAAACAGCCAAAGTCCCACCTAGGGGGATTGGTGGTGCCCTTGCTGGAACACATCTAGAGAAGGTCATAAAGGATTGCAAAATTTCATTGTACACATGTATAAGTCCATTGGAGCAAAAAATTTGAGTCCCATATATCATGAAATGGCTGCAAGCCCACGGGACTCCCG
This sequence comes from Quercus ilex subsp. ballota, assembly GCA_032727855.1. NCBI lineage: Eukaryota > Viridiplantae > Streptophyta > Magnoliopsida > Fagales > Fagaceae > Quercus > Quercus ilex. The sequence goes on from CM064909.1 coordinate 33,914,992, forward strand.
TGTCATTCATAGAGATGGAAGCTTGAAGTAAATGACAAACTCAGCAAAATGTTTTAAGAAAGAAAAAGGTTGCAATTGTATTAAATAAATTAACTTAAGTCTCACCAATTTTGAAATGGACAATCTATTTCACCTTTATAACGAAATGTAGAAACCAAGAATTACTTGGCTAGTAACCTAGAACAATTACACCACAATGATTATCAGCTTCAATGTCTGCCAAGTTCTAGAAAAAACTAATGTCAGAAGGCTGCAAAAGCATGACACCACGGGTGACAGGACAAAAATATGCGTTGTTTTAGTTGGTGGAGTCAGGAGATCCATAGCCATTAGTTTTCTTTTCTTTCTTTCTTTTTTCTATAAGTTGACATAAGGATTTTTGCTAGCCCAATTCCATTGATTAGTTGGTGGAATCAGGAGATCCATAACCATAAGGGTTTTTGCTAGCCCAGTTCCATTGATCCCGGCACATCTCATCAATGCCATATTTTGCCCTGCAAGGACGCCAAATGTGTAAGAAGAAAAATGTGACAACACCAAATATTGTGTCTAAACATCAAGAAAGCCATTTGGCTAAATATTGATTCCATGATATGCATATTTAGTACTTATTTGCTTTTATATTAGCACTTACTTCCATTTCAATTCCTTTTCTGCTTTGTCTGTTGAAGCATAAACAATTTCAGCATCACCAGGTCGCCGCCCAGACGTTATAAGTGGAATTTTCTGGAACAGTAAAATATTTCACACGTTAGAGTGCCGAACTGAAAGGAAAAGCTAAGTGAAAAAAATGAGAAAATCTTGCAATGTCTGTGCAATTCAGAGAAATAACAAGGCCTACACAATGCCTACACCAATCTAGTGGATTAAAACATCAAAATTTAACATTTACATAATGAGAACATCTATGCTAACATGGGCCAACAGCCGTCATCCAGATGGTGGCTATGTTCAGAGTCAGAATGGATGGGAGCTTGCACATGGATCTCATTTTTGTCAACTTTTTTCCAAGCTTCGCAATGCACCCACATACAATGGACATTTAACTAAATGTTCGAGAACACCCAAAGTAATAATTGCCTTACATGAACTACTAGGGTTCAGTAAAATGAACCCCCAAGCAATTATTCTATGGAAAATAAAAATTGGCAAGTAAAAAGTAGAGGAAGAGTAGAATTATTGTTATTATTATTTTTACCTTTCCAGATGCCTTTTCAAATGCGGCAACCATCTCCAGAACTGATGTTCCTTTACCTGTTCCTAAGTTGTAAACCTCACAACCTGTGGAGACATCAGAAACATGTAAGACCAAAAGGAACTTTACCCCCTAAGTAATAAACAGCATATGAAATTTAGTTCCTGATTTACAACCAATTTATCAACAACCTGTTCTCAGGTTATGACCTTATATATATATATATATATATAATTTTTAAATATTTACCACCAAATAATTTCCTACAATACTTTAGCCAAGTTTACTTTTTTTTTTTTTTTGGGCAGGGTGGGGGGGAGGGGGGTGGTTGGGTGTGGGGGAGTCCAGAATTGAAGCAATGCATTATACACAACATTTCAAGACAAGCTGGTATTTTGGAGAATCAACAAGCACAAGATAAGCAAAGAAAACAAAGAACATGTCAATTTCATGGCACATACCTACAGTAGGCTCATCCAGCTTGCGCAAAGCAGCAATGTGACCATCAGCTAAATCAACAACGTGAATGTAGTCACGAACCTGAAAGGAGATGACAACTATCATAATGGATTCTCTAACAAAAGTAAGAACCAAATACTGGAAAGGAAAAAGTAATAAATACTCCACACCACCCAAAAACCATCAGTGTCTCCCACCACCCCATACATATAGGCGGTGGAAGTGCCACTTCGCCCAAAGGCCAATGGCTTTCTAATGACCACACGTGTTCATCTACAATAATGAAGGATTAATCCACAAAATATGACTCAACATCTATTCACCATGTGCAATAGAGGAGGAAATGAATACTAAGGCCAATGAGCCCTTAGTCCCTTCCTCAAATGGCACTTCCCTCTCTCACAAGCAATGGTGGAGGGCAAAGTTATGGGTCCAAACACACAAAGTGGGTTTGTAACTAACAGATAAAAAAAATAGAATTAAATTAAATGAGCATACCCCAGTACCATCCTTAGTTGAATAGTCAGTTCCATAAACTGTCAGGGCTGGTCGCCTGCCAACAGCAACTTGCTGCACGAAGGGCATGAGGTTGTTTGGAATTCCACGGGGATCCTCACCAATATGGCCACTAGAATGTGCGCCAACGGGATTGAAGTATCTTAGCAATATGATTTTCCATTCAGAGTCCGAGTGGTAGATATCACGACAAATTTCTTCAATGAAAAGCTGAAAGATGAGACTCATCAGATGTCATTACTAGATTCTAAATAAGATGATGCTTATCAATTGAACATTTATCTTTTATTGATTCAAAGAGTTTTTTTTTTCATTATTGTTCACTTGTTATCAGACACATGATCTGAGTACTGCCTAGTACTAAGCACCTAATAACTGTTCAATACATACCTTGGTTCTCCCATAAGGATTTGCTGCAGAAAGGGGGAACTCTTCTGTACATGGTACCTCCTTTGGCCAACCATAGACAGTAGCTGACGATGAGAACACAAGCTGAAATAGTTCAAGAACAAGTTAAGGAAATCAGTCAAGAATGTAAAATTCACAACCACTTTGTCATTTATACCATAAATTTTTAGGTGAGGAGAACCATCATTGGGGGATAAAAGGAAACTGGAAGAAAGAAAGATACCAATCATAAATACTACATGATATGACAATTTTTCATTGTTATGTTCAAAACCAACTGAGCAGTAATACATCAAGAACCCACAAATTTTCAACATAAAGGCAATTCAGGCCTTTGGACTTCAAGTTGAATCAATGAGCAGAGTAAAAAGCATTCACTTTTCCTTCTCTTTTTAAATGATGCAAATTAAGTTTTAAGACAGATGGAAAAAATATAAGCAGGTCAGACACTGCATATATTTCAACTCAACTGGAGAGAAGTTGTGATGAACACAAGACAGTACCAAGTATTAAAAGAGCAGTGACAGAGCCAAAACAACACTGAAGCTAATAATTGAAAAACAGAATCCTTGCAAACCATTTCCAGGATGAATGAAGGAACTCTAAATAGAGAAAATGACACAAGATAGCCAAAAAAATGCTTACTTTTCCTGACAATCTATATGTCAGAAAAAATTAAGAACATAATGAAAAACAGAACGGGAGCAGAAAAATTGTGTTAAGAGACCTCGATGGTCCTGATTATAAATTCTAGAAAATATGAATCTTGTGCATGTATAAGAAAGTAATAAGAACAAACAGCAAAATTAGGGAATACCTTTTTGCATCCATGTGCAGCCATGACCTCCAACAAAGTAATTGTCCCAATTAAATTGTTGTTATGATAGAGCAATGGTTTTTGCACACTTTCACCAACAGCTTTTAGCCCAGCAAAGTGTATGACAGCCTCAAATCTGCAGTACAAAGAGACAGACAAGAAACCTTATAGCCAGAATAAAGCAGGAGGATCATTTTTGGTAAAGAATTGCAAAATTAAGCACAGTTTTTTTAAAATCGTTTTGTGTGATAACAAACAAGCTGCTTATTGGTTGTGTAAAATCATAGTAGTCTAGTCATGCCTTATCATCTAAGGTTATGTTTTCTTTCCAGTAGAAACATACATGATACGTTGAACTTAAAAAGAGGTTTGACGGAAGAAAAATGGCCAGTGATTTACTCTTGAAAAATCATGTATCAAAAGGAAAACCACCTCTAGCTAAAGAGTTTGATTTTTGACGACATCTGAATAAGATGAATGGATGAGAGCACAAAAGATGACAGTTAAAGTGATACAAAATGTGCAGAACAATGAGAGGCCAACAAAGTAGAAAGCACCTATTTGTTTTCATAGTTTAAAGAGACTGCAAAACTGTAAATTCAACCATAAACATTTAGTACTTACTTTGTTGAAGCAAAAATTTGTTCAAGTGCTGGTTTGTCCCGGAGGTCCACCTGCAAGTGGAAACAGAAAATGTAAAGAACTGGGGTCAGCACAATCAACTTTTTTCTTTTTTGATAAGTAGGCCATCAAAACCAACTTAACAACGTAATATGAAGAGATTAAATAGAAAAAAACAAAACAAAAAAAGAAACAAATTGAAAACTAGAATCCCCCCCACCCCCCCCAAAACCCAAAAAAAAACCCAAGAAAAAAAAAAAGTTGACTAAAACATAAATTTGACCAAAGAAGCCACCAGACTAGAAACAGTGAGATTTAGCAGATCAGAGGCATGGTCTGCACAATCAAAATGTGACTTTACAAAATACAAGGTGCAGAATTAGATCAAATGCACAAAATTAGTAATTCCATGCTCAATTCTTCAATAAAAAGTAATCTAATTCAACTGTAAAAAACATATATGTGTGTGTATATATACATGTATAGATACACGTACATATGTATACACACATGTATATACCCTTATATATACAAACATATATGTATGTATAACAGAATAAGTGATCAGCCAATGACTAAACCTTTAGCACGGGCATAAACTACAATTCTGAGCGATTCAATCAACCAACTTTCAAAGCTTAAACCTTTAACACGCATAAACTACAATTCTAAGCAATCTATCAATCAACTAACATTCAAAGCTTAAACCTTTCCAGACCCAATTCGCAACCCAAATTAAATAAAAAATAAAAACCGTTTGCACAGAATTCAATGATAATTCACCTAACATAAGAATTAATTCATGTGAATATCAATAAATACAACAAAACGGTGAATTGTTAAATACCAAAAAACAAGAAAAACTGTTCAAATGAAAACATGTCTATCAATCAAACAACTTTCAAAAGCTTAACCTTTCCAAACCAAATTCGCAAACCCAAATAATAATTAAAAAAAAAAACTTCACACAGAATTCACTAATACTTCACATAAAAGAGAATTACTTAATAAATAAAAAAACGACATATTGCTTTTTTTCTATTTCTTTTAAAAAAAAACAAGGGAAAGGGAAAGGAAAGCACTTATCAATCAAACAACTTTCAAATTTCAAAACCAAATTAGAACCCAAAAAAGAAACAAAACACACACACACACACACACCCTTTATACAGAATTCACATAACAGAGAATTAAATCAAAACCCAGAAACAAAAACCAATCTATAAGATAAAAACAAAACGATTAATACAACAAAACGACAACTTTTTTTTTTGTTTTTTAAGAATAGAAGAAGAAAAAAGAAGAACCTTGTGAAAGGAAAGGTTGTGAGCAAAATCAGCGGCGAGTTCTTTGACTCGTTCAATAGCTATGGCGGAGGAGTTGTCGAGGTTGTCAACGACAACGGTGTTGAAGCCACCCAATAAGAGCTGGAGAACCGTGTGGCTTCCTATGTAGCCGGCCCCACCGGTGACCAGGATGTTCTTCTGAGCCATGATAACACACCTTCTTCTGTTACTGTTACAAAAAGCTAGACTTGTTCTTCTTCTATAATAATGAGAGCACCTTTTAGTTTTGGTCTTGGTTGTAATTGATGCGAGAAAACGAGGAGCCCAACATATAGGAACTGTTATCAATGCCAGACTCGTTTTTTTGTTATTGTTTTTGTTTTTGGGAGGATGAGGGTCAATATAGTAGCAGTAACAGAAATACTATATTAAATTAAATACTTCCTCTTTTTTGAGGTCATTAAATACTTCATTTTTATTTTGTTCCCTAAGAAAACAATGTTTTCTTCCTAGTTTTTGCTAAGCGAAAAAAAATATATAAAAAAATGTTACTTTATAAATTTAAAAAAAAAAATTTGAGGTGGCAAGTGCTTTTGTGGTCAAATCTAGCTATTTTGTTGATGATTTATAATTGGTCCTAAATTTTGGGATTAAAATTTTATTGTGTTTTTAAGTTTAATTTTATCTTTATTTATCCATTAAACAAAACCAAATTATTGAAAAATGACCTATATGCAAGGTAATATAAAAATAAAAAAAAGTGCTAAATTTACAATATTTTTACAACAAATTTTAATTGTCAAGTTATTACAGATATTTAATTTGAATCTACTATTGAAATTATTTTCTTACCCAATAATAATGGTAAGTAACAACCTGCTACCTATAATTTATTATGAAAATATTGTAAATATAACAACTTTTTTTTATATAAAAGGGTGAGAGAAAATTGCGGTGATAATCAACTTGTTAAAAAAAGGGGTGGAAAAAATTTAAAAAAAAATGAAAGAGATTTTTATGGTTTATACAGGGAAGTGGCGGTAGGGAACCAGATCAGCCACGTGGTGCTAATTTTGTCCGTAGTGATGGAGGCTTCTTATCAAGTTCTACTTGCTCCTAACTTCCTAAGACTACTGTGAAGAAAAATGTTTGTTACTTCTTTAGATGATTGACTAAAGTACTCTTTTACTAACTTAACCTCGTTGTCCTTTTCTGATTGGTAGTTTTAGATTCTGTTTTTGACCTATAATGAGATCTACTTTTTTATGAGAGGGATGGTTTTTATTTTTTTTAAAAAATTTATTGTTTTTTTAAAGAGAGGGATGGCTATCGGTTGGGTGGTTTTTGTTTTACATTATTATTATTATTATAAGAATAAACTCTGTTTGGTGAATTCGTTTATTTTTATGGAGTCTTATGAATTAGCTTTTATAGATCTTATGAATGTCCTTTGTATGTGGGCTTCTTTTTAAGATTTCCTTGGTTGGCACATAAACTAGTTTTTTTCTCAAAATATGTCTCTTGGGCCGCTACTATGAGATTCTTCCATGTAATAATTTGGTGCGTATGGGATAAAGGACGGCATAACTCTAGGCACCTTCGTTTGTCAAAAAAAAAAAAAAAATGCATGACCTTGCTCTATCATCCTTAAAATAGCAAGTTTTGGCAATTTGATGGAAAGATATGTGCAACAATAGGGGCGTTAGCTCATTGTCTAATTAATAATAAGGTCCTATTAATGAGTTCCCTTGGGACAATTGTTATCAAATAAAATTTTAACATAACTTTTATGGGAAATATAAAAAATTGTCAAAAAAATTAATTATTTTTTCCTTTCCCATAAAAAGTTTTTAAAAAGATATTATAAACCAATATCCTGTGATAAATTTTACCTTAAAAAGGGAGTCTCAAGAATAACATCCTTATAGCCTTTATCTCACAAGAGGGTCAACTTTGTTTGTGTTGCCCAAAGCTCAACAGTGATACCAGTTGTATGACCTATTTTGATGGAGAAACCTCTTAATTTTTTTTTTTTTTATTAGAGAGAAACCTCTTAATTAGTTGCTCATATGATCTCAGATTATATTGCCAGCTCTTGCGAAGCTAGGGGTTAGGGATTGCCTTTAGAGATCCGAGATCAAATTGTTTGGTAAATATTTAAGGTGCCCTTAGATCACACATTAACCATTCATTTTAGGAAAATTTTTATAGGGAATTAAAAAAGTTGTCAAAACAGTTAATTACTTTTTCGTTTTCCATAAAAAAAAAGTTTCCTAAAATGATTTGCTGATGTATATCTTAAGGGCACACGTTAGTAAATTCTAATATTTAATTACATGATGTTATAGCATTTATCATATTTATTTTTGTGTAATAAGATTTTAAATGTAGTATTAAGGAAAACATATTTCCCATGATATTAGTGATATGACTGATATCTAACTTTTCTATTTTCTTCTTTTCAAAAGGAGTAAATGAGTAATATATGTGAAAGATCTGCGAGGTTGAATACTTGAATTGCATGGAATCTAATACAAAATGGGAAATATACTTATTGACAAAATTTTACCTTCTTTTTCTAATTGACAATTTGGGGGAAACTGTAACTTAATAACTATACACAAATCGATGACATAATAGATATACTAATCAATTTTTTTTTTGAGAAAGAGATACACTAATCAATTGATAGTTTGAGTTACCCCTAAAATTTCAAAATTTTATTTTTTACATAACCCAAATAAACTGAATCAACTTGTAGGCAAACAGAATTCCAATCCCTCATTCTTGATGTACTAATTCAATGAAATTATCTGATTTTTAATTCAAAGCATCATATCATACACCAATCATGATTATTATTATTATTTTTAAAAAAAATCATCACCAACACCAATCATTCTGCAGGCAAAAAAAGGGAAAAAGGAGAAAAAAACTAGGTGTGATTTCAAATGATACTCTCATAAAGTATACAAAGACACCAAAAAAGTGTTACAAGAATATATTCTGGGTTGGAAATATTTTATTATATATTCAACCTTTTTTTATAGTATGTCATAAATTTCAATTTTCAAGTATGGAAATCAGATAAGTGATATCTATAAACGGTGGATACGTGTCAATGAGCAAAAGCAACTTTCCTTTCCCTAGGACTTTGTGGTTAACACGGAATTGAAAAAAAAAAAAAAAAACTGCCAAACGGCAAAACGTACTTCTCTCGTGAGTTATCGGGAAACACCGACCAAGTTCCTTTTCTAAAGGCGTCGGTGACTCGATAACGTTTTGAAAAGGTCAATGTATGGTCATATACGTAACGTTGTTCACTTTCGGTTTGATTAGCTTATACTAATTTATAATTGCATCCTAATTCTTTATTCATAGGTGGATTGGGATTAGCTCACCTAAAACCCAATTATCTTGTTCCTTAGGAAACACCCGGGGGGTAGAGTTAATAGACTTGAATAACATGTTGTAAATTCAGAAGTTTCAGTTTTAGGTTCATCCACCACATTTTTTATCCATATTTTTAGGAGCGTCTCATTGACAAAGAATTAAATGAGCAATGTTTTTATGCAACCTATGTTACAAGAATTTTTATGCAAACCACTATATAGCAGTTAAAATTTATGTAACTTACCTAAATAATACTAGTCTCATCATACGCGCTCCGCACATATGCTGATGCTCTTTTTTATTTTGAGTTTAATATAATTTTTTAATTTGAATTTATCTATTGTTAGTAAGGTTATACAGGAAAGAATTTTTAAGAAACTAAAATTTATAATTTGAAATGAAGTAAACGGCTGAGTTTAGTGTGTGCTAATTTTTAGAGAAAAATATATATATATCAAACATGCATGAAATATATTTAAATAAGAGAAATTATATGTCCACAATATTTTCACAACAAATTCTAAGTGACAGTTTTTTTTTCACAACATTTTTATAAAAAATTATAAGTGGCAGATTTTTTCACAACATTTTAGGGAAAAAAAATTTCTCTGGCAATTTTTTTTTTTAATTTTGTTGAATTACAATTTTAACCTTAATTTTTATTTTTTAAGGATAAGGATTAAATTAGGGATATTTTTGACTTTTTTGAAATTATAACTAACTTTCTGAATTTTCTTATAATATATAGAGACTAGCTTCATTGCATGTGCGGAGGTTTTTTTTTTTTTTTTTTTTTGAGTTTAATGTAATTTTTCAATTTGAATTTGTCTATTATCAATGATGTTAAACATGAAGAGATTTTTAAGAAACTAAAATTTAGGATTTTGAAAATGAGTAAACTACTGGGTTTAGTGTGTGCTAGTTTTAGGGAAAAAAAATGTATCAAACGTGTGTAGACATATTTAAATAGAGAGTGTGTACTAATTTTTAGGAAAAAAGTTTCTTTGGTAATTTTTTTTTTAATTTTGTTGAATTACAATATTAACCTTATTTAAATAAAAGATCTGGAGTTCAACCTCCGCCTACACTAAAAAACTGATTGATGTCTTGGTCTGATAATAAAGAGTTATCATCCGGAGCGGACATCATAAGTTAAAACTCTCTAAATAAAAAATCTAATTAGATTATGAGTATTTTTGACAATTTCCGAAATCATAACTAATTTTCTAAATCCTCTTAAAATATAGAGACTATATAGAGATAATATACACGTAAATGGTATTTTTAACTATAGTGGTTTGCATTAAATTTATGTAGCTTATTTAAATAATACATGTCAATGGTCTTTTTAACTGTCATGTGGTAATCTGCATAAAAAAATTCCTCTTAAATAATCTAGTCAAAAGCCTGTGTTGGGCAAAAATATTTTAACTTAACTTTTTTATAATAAAAAAAATTAGCTTTTGGTTTTTTTTTTTTTATCACACATTTAACATAAAATTACAACAAATATATATATATATATATATAAATAAATAATATAGATACTATGCAAAAAAACTAATAGAAAATATAGGTTTCGTAGAACCTCTTTTATCAACCCAAAGGGTAACATAAAAGAAGAAAATAAGAAATATACCAATTATCTCTTTGTCTTTTGCTTGGGGTGCGGTGAGGGCATGTGAAGGAGCCTTTAATACTTCTTTACTTAATCGATTCCATTGCCATCCTTGAAAGAAAAATGAACTTGACATAGAGTGACTGAAAAGAGAGTTTTTTTCTTCTTCCTATAAAACGTGAATATTGCATCATAAATAGACATTAATATTTCTCGTTATTGGCTTAAAGGACCCATTAACATTTTGGTTCTGTGTTTGCACTGTTGCATGTGGTCCTTTCGTTCTGTTCTTGCCCTTTTTTGCTTCATAAATAAACATTAATATTTCTCCCTATTGATTGATGGTTTAAAGGACCCCGCAAAGGTTCTGTTTTGCATGGTCCTTTTGTTCTGTCTCTTACTCATCGTATGAATTTTTAAATGCAATGATGAGGACATAATATTTGCTAATTTGCTAAAATTACAAATTTTTATATTCACCTACCTACCACATTATTGTATCTACTAATACAATGAATCACATTAACAATTAAAAAAAAAATATTGTGAAAATTTTTATGTCACTCAATTTATTGATTTTGGATAGCAGCTTGTGTTATTCGACATTCGTGATCATACCAAAGTTTTGGTTTTCTAATTTATCCCAACAAAACGGTAAAAAAACTAGATTTTTATTTATTTTGGATAGATAAAATAATCTCTTAAATTTATGGCGTTTACTTCAGGATAACTTTTAGTGTAAGTAAGAATTGAACTTTAGAATTCACATCTTTTATTCAACGATAATAAACTTTATTATAAATTTTTTCTAGTGATTGAAATTTGATTTATTGTTTAAAAATAAGGACCCATTTGGTAAGAGATTTCTAATAACGTTATTTAAGTGTTATGAAAATCTATGTGGGTGAAAAAGTATTATGAAAATATATATAAATAAAAAAATATTATAAAAATACGTGTTATTGTATTTAAATAATAAAAATTATTATTTAAACAACAATACCAAACACGGCCTAAAACACCATAACTACTCTATTTGTAGATGACAATCTCCTTCATTTGTTTATATGCTAGAACTTAGAAAGTTGGGCCGTCAAGTCAGCACCCCCACCTTTACGCATATTTTATCATAAGCGTAACGTATACCTTTTTTTTTCCTCAAATCTTTTTCATAGCCAAGCTTTTTAACACATTGAAGTTGAGTTCATGGCACATCAACTCATTCAACTCCAAATTATTGGATTTGGATTTTCTCAATGCTGCATTCAAAATCATGAGGAAAGTGACGTAAAATAGGATTTGTGTCCATGGACCATGCAACCACGTGTAGTGCACAATATTTGGAACAATTTTGTCTTATATTTTGATTTGATTAGAAGAGGACCCCACATTCTCTAATGGCACTTGCAATAATGTCTCACCCAACGTCTGGTTTTTAAAAGTAGGTTTACAAAAACTGTTGGAACATGCCATAGATTTCGTTTTAAAGTAATGCTTTAAAAAAAAAAAAAAAAAAAAAAAAGTAATGATATATTGGTTATATATTTTCATTTTAATAGGTTTTTGCATTGTTTTCATCAACTCTCTCAAAGTGACGTGTGAGTTCGGTTTATAAGTTAGTTAAAGAACCTAAAATCAAATACTACCTACACTACAAATAAATCTTTAGTGTTTTAGCACATGGTTTAGAGCAATTATGATGGAACAATGATATTTTAAATCCTATTATACATGCATATATATTAAAAAATCATGAGATATTGGAGCTTTGTTTTTACTGATATAAAAAGCAATAGAGGTGTTTTATTAATTAGGAAATATCATTGTCTACAACTTAAAAAATATTTTTTTGAGAGTTCATTAAGAAACTTAAATTATATAAAATCTTATAAAAAAAAGAACTTGAATATATCGATATAAAAAAAATGAAAATATATAAAATTTTATAATTTCCTTCTACAAAAAAATTAAAAAGTAAAAAATGACTGATGAGAAATTAAGTGAAAACTGAGAATTCTAAGATGAAAGTAATAAAGTGAGAAAGAGTCTGAAATGATGATAGAGAAGAGAAAAATAGAGGAAGTGAGAGAAAGCAACAAATGATATATGTTACGATTGTGAGCTAAGCCACTGAGGAGAAGAGCTCCTGATGTCACCGAGAAGAACTCAAGGCCACAATCTTTCTCTTGGTACCCTTTTTCTTTTAATGAAAATGAAATTAGGGATTATTTAATTATTTTTATGGAATGAGTTGAACGAGAAATGAATAATTCAAGAAAATGAAATTAAGGATTATTTAATTATTTTTATGAAATGGGTTGAATGAATTACTAATTTGAATGATTAGAGTTTTTTTTTTTTTTTTCCAATGAGCTTTTGTTAAATATTTTGTTCATTTGTTGTTGTTGTTGGCCTAATCTTGTTGTTTTTTGAGTTAATTTTGATGTTATTTGGCTCATTTTTATTATTATTTGAACTTTTATTTATTTATTTAAGGGGTTAAGATTATGTTTAGGGGCCAAGGTTATTTTTGTGAGTAATGCTAGAGATGCAACAAAATGTCATAGCAATTCCAATATTAGCATACAATAATATTTAAATTAGAGATTAAAAAAAAAAGCCCATGAATGAGTTGGCATGCTAATTTTGAAATATTGTGAAATTGTTGTGACATTTTATTGTGTCCCTATCATTACTTTTTTTTTTTTTTGAACCCAAATACTTGAAATTATTATGTCAAGGTGGTCAATATTTTTTATAGTAGACAAAACATGTTAATTTAAATATAATTATGTATAAAGTTTTTTTTTTTTGCAAGTTTATTATTACTTTTTTTAGGGAAGTCAGGGTGGTCCTGTGACCACCCTAAAAACTATGTGTAGCCGCTCTTGCGTCTACTATAGATTGCAAAAAGGAGGGGCATTTCCCAATGACTTATTCGTTCAATTGCCACCTCTTATCTTATTGTCCCCAACAATAACGTCTAGGGTTTGATTCTCCACTCCTAACTTACCATGTATTAAAAAAAGGATAAAGTTTAGCTATAAAATTGGTTGTAGCATAAGGCTACAACCTTACTCAATATCTTTTTACTGGTGGTGAAGTTTGACAAATCCACAATTGGATTACATCCTTTCCTTATATTTTTCATGCTTGTAAAATTTCTAGAAATTTAAATATCAATAGTTATGTTATCAATAAATTATTTAAATTGCAAGTTATTGTTTAAAATTATGCATAAAATATAAGTTTATAGATCATATAGTAAATAATAACCAATTGACACAAAATTTAACATATGTATTAAAAACATAAAGAACATGTAATTCAACAGTTAAATTATCAAAATATGTGGTAATGTTTATTTTATTGAGTGAGGTTATAGCCTAAAACTATAACTAATTTTGTAGCTAAATTTTGTCCTTATAAAAATGGGGAGGGGTCAGGGGAGGACTGAGGAGGGGAATCCTGAAGCCACACCTAGCGAAGGCCTTCCTTATGCCTAAACATATCTCTCATTATTATCACATTTATTTAGGGGTGTGCACGGGTCGGATTGGGTCGGGTTGAGGGGATTTTTTGACCCAACCCACCATGGTGGGTCAAAAAAAATTCAACCCAACCCAACCCATCACTTAAGTCTAACCCAACCTAACCCAACCCACGTGGGTCGGGTTGAACCCATGGGTTTGACAAATTTTTTTATTATTATTATTAAATTGAGTATAAAAAAATATAAATATTAATATATTAAAAAAACCCAAAAATTAGTATCAATGTAACTCCTTAAAAGCATATAACACTAATAACTAAACAACAATAATAATTTACTAGGGTTTGTGTGAACTAATTGGCTTTTATATAGGATAGGAAGAGTTGCTTATTTTAAAAATTTTATTAATTATATAATATTATATATATATATATATATTTATTTAAATATATATTATATATATAATAATTTTTAGAGCAGCACTTCCTTAGTTCATCCTACTAATACTAATTTAAATATATATATATATTAATGTCCTACAGCTGGTTTAAAAAAATATATATTATTAAATATATAATATATTTTAAATATATATTAAATATAGGTGGGTTGGGTCGGGTTTGGCGGGTTTGTAATTTTATGACCCAAATCCAACCCGACCCGCTATAAAAAAAAATTTGTGTAACCCAACCTAACTCACCAAGCCCTAAAAACCGACCCAACCTGGCGGGTCGGGTTGGGTTTGGCAGGTCGGTGGGTTTTCTGCACACCCCTACATTTATTAGTGAGTTTTGTTATACCCCTCATTAATATCACCTTTATTAATGAGTTTTGGTTTGGGAGGACTTTAAAGCATAACTCTTGTACAAATTGCGATTTGTGTGAGCTAGGCCTGGGAGGTGGCCACCTCTTCCTTAGGTTCTTAAATGGAAGAACCATCAGTTTAGTTTTATAACACAGTATCATACATATATAATAATATAAAATAAAATATATTCCATATCTATTGAATTTTTTAATTTTAATTTTAATTTTTACAGAGTGTGATATATGTTAAATTTTTAGCTAAAATAAAATATATCTATATTTTTTTCCCTCTCACCCAACTTAAACATACCTTCTTCCCAAAAAAAAAAAAAAAAAAATCTCAAACACACCTTAAGGCCATCCTTATGCCTAAACATACCTCTCATTAATATCACATTTATTAATGAGTTTTGTTATACCTCTTATTAATATCATTTATTAATGAGTTTTGGATTGAGAAGGGCTTTGAAGCATATCTCTTATACAAATTGCAGTTTGTGTGAGCTAGGCCTTGGAGGTTAGGCCTCCTCTCCCTAAGTGAAATTAATCAATAGCCTAAGGCCTGTAAATGGAAGAAGACCTCTCATTTTAGTTTCATAATATAGTATTATATTTATATAACAATCTAAAATATATACACAATATATTTTATGTAGGGGTTTCAATGTTTGACCCAACCCGTGAACATGACACAAATTTTTATGGGTTAGGATTGGGCCTTAGTAGATTTGGGTCATAAACGGGTCGACCTATAAACGACACGATAAAAAACATGTAAAAAGCGGGTCAACCTACATGACCCGCAATAGACATTGTGGGGGTAAAAGCCCCAGCTTATATATTGGGTCTGGGGCCCTATTTGAAGATTACTGTGTGTCCGAAGAGAAGAAAGAGGTTGAGAAGGAATCCATGCGAAAGAGAGATACCTAGAAATGAAGAAGGTGTATAGTCCGAAGAGATCACCATTGGTCTGAAGAGATCATTCTCCTTGGATACAAAGAATCTTGGTCAAGTAGATACATAGGATGTTCAAGTAATCTTCCTAACGATTCCAATGATAAGGATAGGTTTCAGGCACGTATGGAGATGATAGGAACGGAAAAATATCTAGGAGACAAGCTGCAACCACCACATTAAATGCACTGCAGCTACTTTTCTGGCCGCATAAATGTGAAGAAGACCCCTGAACAGTATAATCTCAGCTACCACCACTCACAGAGAGCTAAAGAAGATACCTGACGAGACATGTACTCAAGTGGATGTTTTGATGAAGAACAAGTGGATGATGAAGATGATGAGAAAGGATGTTATATAAAGTGAAGAAGCCTCTGATAAGGGGGGATCGGAGGAGAAAGAAAAGGCAGAAGAGAATAATTTTACTGTATCTCTAAGAGTTGTAATCACCTTTAATTCAATAATACACCTCTTCGGATATCCATTTGTTGAGTTTTCAAGTGTGTTTATACGTGAGTTCATCGCTTAAGACCATAATTAACTATTGTTTAATTCATAACCAGCCCAACTCTTTAACCCATTCTCTACAAATTCATTGTTTTGGGTTTATTGGGCTCATAATCCAAACCTTTTGGGCTTGGACTGCAAAAACTGACCCTACAGACATGTTTGACACTTCAATTTATTTGTGTCAATCCAAAATAACACGTTTAACACAACCCGTTTAACTCGTATAATAAATAAATATTTATTTTATTATATATTTGTCAAATACCTTTTATGTCCAATCTATATTTTAAACTTAAAAAGAAAAGTGAGTAATTATAAAAACTTATAAGTTATATAAATGTAAATTGAAATTTTACAGACCCTAAATTTCTAAACTTCTTATAAATATCTAATTTTTTTATTAGTCTTAAATTATTATTTAGTTCTTGTAACATTGTTGAGGCATGATCATTTTTTGTAACTACTAATACTTATATATTTTTTAGGCATAAAACTTGCACAAATGAAATTGGATGAGCTTGTGGAAAATGTTATGATTTTGGACATCAACAAAGAATCTATGGATGATACCTGTAGTCATAGTCATGATTAGTCTACTGCCTGCTCCAACTCTTTAAATATTAATACTTAGCATTTGGCAAGTTTTGTGGATGTTATATTTTTGTTGAACTATGTTATTTTGAATTTAGGTTGAAGTGTATACACTTCTTTTGGAGTGTAAAGAACTTATTTCTAGATGGATGTTATATTTTTGTTGAACTATGTTATTTTGAATGTGGGGTAGAAGACTTGAAGTATATGCATCACTTTTGGGATGTAAAGAACTTATTTCTATATGGATATTATATTTAATATTAAGCGGGTTAAAATGGGTTGTGCCATATTCATGTTAACCCAACACAACCCTTTTATTAAGTGTGTCAAGGGGGTTGGGTCTTGTCAACTCGTTTCATTAACAATCCGGGTTTGGGTTGAAGGGATATGACACGATTATTAAATGGGTTGGGTTTGGGTTGAGATATTTAGTCGAATACTCCTACCTCGACACGATACGAACCTGACGTGTTAACCTGAATTGACACCCCTAATTTCATGTCTGTTGAATTATTATTATTATTATTTTTAGAAAGTGATATATGTTCACTTAAAACTAAAATATATCTATATACTTTTTTTTTCTTCCACTCAATTTAAAAAAGTATTTCAATCGTTTAGAAAAAGCAAAAAAAAGAAAAAAAAAAAAAGAAGGGTCATTTCATCTTTCAATCTCTAAGGGGCTATTTGGATGGCCTGTTTTCGTAACTCAATTCTCAGTTTCTATAACTCATAACTCAAAAATGGTGGGACCCATAGCGAGAAGTTCGTTTGGGAAGGCCATCATCCTGTTTCCATCACTCAATTCTCTGATTTTTGAGTTATGAGTTATGGAAACTGAAAACACATTTTGGCTGTTTTTAGTTTCCATAACTCATATCTTAATGACATTTTTGTAATTAAACACACATGGTGGGACCCATTACATTGTATTGTCAACTCAATTTCCTAACATTGTCTCCTTCTTTTTCTCTTTCTTTCTTCTCCTGGGTTCGGTCTCCATTGTTCTTCCTTCTTTCTTTCTTTTTCCTTCTTCTTTCACTGGGTTCAGGTTTCTGGGTTTTTTTTTTTTTTTTTTTTTTGATGATCAGCTCATCTTCTTCAGTTCTTCCTTTTTTTTTTTTTTTTTTTTTCCTTTCTTCTGATCAGCTCATCTTCATCCCCTTTGCCCAGCCACGCCGACCGAGCCCCCACCTCATCCAACTCGAGGCGAACACGATGGCGAAGTTCTGGGCTTGGGTTTTTTTTTTTTTTTCTTCTTCTTCTTTTCTTTCCTTTTCACTGTGTTAACATGGATGAAGAGAAAAGCAAAGAAAAATAGAGGAAAACAAAGAGAAAAACGAAAGGGAGAGGCAGGGGGAAAAAAAGAAAGAAAGAGAGAAAGTCAACAGACATTGGGTCAGTGTGTGGGGCCCATAAATACTGTGAAAAATATTGAGTGATGGGAAGTGAGTGATGGTGCCAAACAGCCTTGGTATTTTTAAGTGATGAGTGATGAGTGACGAGTGACGAGTGACGAGTGACGAGTGACGGAAATTGAGTGACAAAAAAAAAGCATCCAAACAGCCCCTAAGCATCTCTTACAACTAGTCACCATAAAGCCACTCACAGATACACTTTATCTATATCTCTAAAAGCATATTTTATCAACAAGTCATCATCAAACTATATTTTTTCGTCGTATCCTTAGGTCTGTTTAGTTGGGAGGATGCAAAAATTGGATGATAGAAAATGGGGAGAGGATGAAAAAGTGGGAGGATAAAAAAGATTTTAATTTCTCTCATTTGTGTTTGGTTGGAATGGTAGAAAAGTGGAGAGATGAAAAACTTTTTGTTTGGTTGAAAAGAGAAATGAGATGATAGAAAATGGAGTTTGTATAAATTTACTCATATGTCCTTATTAAAAATAATGCTCCATAAAAAAAGGGCAAACAACCAACCAAAAAAAATTGCAATCACCCAAAGTTTATTAAAAAGAAAATTCATGTCCAATAAAAAAATAAGAAATTAATTAAAAAATTAAAAAGAAAAACCATCCAAAAGAAAAAAAAAAAAAACAAACAAACAAAGGGTAGGCAAGCCACATTCACGGCCAGGTTGAGGTAGAAAAAAAAAAGTAAAAAGAAAATGTGGGCAATTTTGTCTGAATATTTTTGCCCACTTTTTACTCCTATTTTTATCTCCAACATGGAGAGATTGTATGTGGAGGGAGATGAGAGAAAACTTGTGAATCCCACCAAAATCTCTCCTGTTTTTCACCCTCAGGCCTCAACCAAACAACCAAAACATTATTTTCTCTCTAATTTTATCTCCTTCATTTTCCATCCTTCCTAAAATCACTCCAACCAAATATAGCCTTAAACTTATTCACATGTGTTACATTTAAGATAAATAAGTTTATTTTATTTATCGTATTTATCCTCTTATTATATATAATTGATGTGGTAAAATCTATTATTAATTTAATTTTAAAAGTGAATATTTATTTACTTGTGATTGTTAAGACAATTGGCTGACCATATTCTTTTTTTTTTTTTTATACATTTAAATACAAAATATAACAAATATTTAAGTGAAAATGATCACAGATGAAAAAAAGAAAAGTAAAGAGGAGATAATGTATTACTTAAATTTATTATCTTTTAACTTAACTTGGAGCACAACACAATTTTTTGCAAGTTATTGTAAAATAGTAATAAATTGGTGAATTTTGCGCTGACTTGATTAACTAGTAATCAACCGTAAATAAATTAGTTCATTATTTGTGTCAAGATGAGTTGATCAATTTTGACACAAATTTGTTGAACCCATCTAAATAAGTTAAATTTTCATCCAATATTATTTTAAATTTTAGATATATAATTGAATATTCAAAGGACTTTTCATAGTTATATTGGTAAATTATTAATTGAAAGCCTAAAATAATCCACCCTTTTACTAATAACAAAGAAAAAAACTCTCATTTCATATTATATTTTCTAGACTGTATATTTCTAAATTTGGATGAAATTTCATCGACTTTGAAAGTTGAGAGAGAGAAATTTGAATTCAGGATGTTTTCATTAAAAATACTAGAAAATGTCAATTGAATTACAAGTATTTTCATTTTTGTCATAATTATGTGACTGTTGAGGTTGAACCAAACAAAAGTATGACTAAACCAAATGGTACCTAGGCCTTGTCCCAAGTCCGAACCCAGGCCCTTTGTTGGGTACAAAGGCTGGTCTGGTCCCAAGTCCTAACCCAGCCATCGAATCCAAGCAAGAGATTTTTGGCCCAGTTACTCTATAAACTATATAGCATCGTTTGCCCAGAGGTGTAGTTGTAGTGTAGCTTGCTCTGCTAATACTAGACTGTTTCCAGAAAACTGCTCCACCATGAAGAACATCAACCTCCAGGTTTTTCTTTCTCTCTCTCTGCCTCACCATCGGATTTTATTAAATTTGAAATGGGTATTTTGTAATATTGAAAATTTCCCATTAGTAATGGGTTATGGCAGTGATTGGTTGGTCTGGGTGTTGTGGGATTTTTTAGGATTCTTTGCCAATGGTTGGTGTGTTTGGGGTTTGATTTGAAATGGGTAAATTAGATTAATAGAAAAAAGAGAACTTTTTGTTTAGTGTTGAAATTAGTGTTTGGTCTCTTAGAAAGTGCAGGAAAATGGATAGAGAATGTAAAGTTGGAGTTTTGTGTTTAATGCTGTTGTGGGTCTTTTGGGAAGGAGGAGAAAAATTGAATGGAAAGAGTATTTTTCTTTAAAGTTTAGACGTGTCAAGGTTGCGCTGAAGTTGAATGTTATGAAAAGTTTGTCTTGTTTTATGTTTTGATTGACGTTTGGTTGCTGAGAAACTGTAAGGTAAAGGTTATTAAAGGGAAATAGATGTTTTGGGATTTTCCATGTTGCGGTTTTTTTTGGTACTTTGTATAAGTAGAGCTGAAATTCAGAACATTATGAAGTTCTGGTGAATAAGTCACCTTTGTGTGAATTTCTGATGTACTAGCTTCTTATCAAGTGTTTTTTCATTTGCTTTATTTTTATGTTATATATGGTTGGGATCAGAAGTAATAGAAGACTGAGAGCAATTAACAAGATTTTATGGGTTTATTGTTTTGTATATAGAAGCAATATATACTTACTGAAAAGGTAAATAAATAGAAGCATATAGAATCATTCTAAGGGACTTTGTTGACTAGTTGAAGTTGCCTTTGTTTGGTTGCTAGAAACTAGCAAGTACTTTGGAGATATATAAACAGATGGATCCTGTAATTTTTGTGGACCCATGATAAATGTTAATTTTTGTTTTGTGCTGAAAGGGGATGCCCAGTTTGCTATGATATCAAATGGTTTTCTTTGAAATATCAGAATCTAGTTGTTGATCAGCTTATTGACATTCATTCATGTACTTGATTCTTATTTAAGGGACCCATATAAGCCCCATATGAAGTTTAAGTAGCCATCACTCATCACTCATTAGTTGTCACAGAAAGAGGGTAGAAGTTCGAGTGAAGTACACCATTTCAGGAAAGTCATATACTAACCAAAAAGCCCAGCACTGGCAAGTAATCAATCTTGTTTACAAAAAACATTATTTAATTTCCCTTCTGAGACTCATATCTCATAGCAACACCACCCTTTTTTTTTCCATCAGAATTAGCATGTGGAAAAAAATCCTCAATCGCCAACAGATATTGTTTTCTGTTAGGCAATACTCTAGAATTTCTCCTCCACAACCTGCTTACGCTGACCCAGTAATCCGGGTTTCCAACAACATAGCCCAATTGGGTGGCCCAAAAGAAGGTCCAAAGCCTCGGCAGCTCCTGTCTTTGCCTCCATTTCCTGCTCATCCTCTACCCAGAAAGAACTCGTTCAGCATCCCTGGTCAGTCCACTCGGGTCACCGCTATCAGTTGGGTCAAGTATTACTTTGATGAGATTTCGGACACTGTGATTCAGTCACATTTCAACAAAGGCCTTGTGAGTATAAATTTTTAAGTTTTTTTGGTTGGTTATTATGTTTGAGGAGTATATCAATTTGGGTTGTGAAGAATTGGATTGGGTTATCAACTTTATGATTATTTAAAATTTTATCTGTATTTGTTTTGATTCAGTTAGTTTTATCCATATTAAATTGGAGTTGCGACTGGTAAACTACTGGTTGTTTCGAAAGCTTAAACTGATAGGAAGATGATGAATTTAGTAATTTAAATCAATATTCTAATACTCTGTTGCATGTGTGGGCCCAAAATCTCCTCAATGAATGGGCCCAATACAAGGAGTTTTTTAAAATTTTAAATGGGCGCTAAAGTGGAGAGAGTTGAACCATAGTACCACGTGCTGTACCATTTGTCCTTAAAGTTTGAGCTGGTGGAAGGGATAAATCTAATCATTATTATTACTGTAACTGAGTGTGTAAGGGACTTTGGAAATTTTACAGATGTTTATAAACTTGTGTAATTTTCTTCTTTTTTAGGTCCAGATAGAATGCCCAATTTCGGAGGACTCCTATGTTGACAAGGAAGGACATATGAAACCTTTGAGGAAGGTACTGACACTAGCTTTTGACCACGATCTCACTCCCATCCCAGTTTTTTTTCCTCAATTGTTAAGTTACGCATGCAACTAGTGAGTTTTGGATGCACAGTCTCACCTTGTATCCCATTCTTAAGTGTCTTTTGAGCTAGAACTTGTTGACAGCATCATTGTTCAAATCCACAAGATGGATACATGAAGTTCTCTCTCTCTCCCCCTTTATTTCTACTTCTATTTGTTGGCTGTTTGTGATTTTATGGGGGTTTACTTGATCTGCAATCATACAGCTGACCTACAGATTAGGCCTAATGAGGTCATGGAGGCTGGGGCAAGAGTTTACATACCTGTATCAGTTGCTGAGACCAAGATTTCCAAGAGATTTGACACTATTCCAAGTGGGACACTATATCCCAATGCCGATGAGATAGAGTACTTGCAAAGGCTTGTCAAGTACAAGGCATGTCTTACATTTAATTCATAATTTTGTTTCTCATGTTATTTGTGTAGAGGCATGATGGTTAATTAACCCTTTGCTGCCTGAAAATGCTGTGTGGCTATATTTGTTGTTTGATTCTGTATTCTTTTGTGCCCATATTGCCATTTGTTAATTGGTGGTTGAAATTTCAGGACTCTGCTATAATTGTGCTAAACAAGCCCCCAAGACTGCCAGTTAAGGTTGGTATCCTGTGACCCCAAATGATAGACTGTTGCTTCAGCATATTCAGTTGCCCTTGCCACCTAAACTTTTTATTTATCTATTTATAACAATGTTCTTAGGGGAATCTGCCTGTTCATAACAGCATGGATGCGCTGGCAGCTGCAGCTCTTTCTTATGATTATGATGAGGGTCCTAAGTTGGTAAGCTTTTAGTTTTAGATGATTACTTTTTACTTTCAAAAAATGACTGTTACCCTGGAAAGCACGGACGTGGCACCAGAGGCCCCACACCCGCGTCGGACGCCGTTGACCGCGCGTCCGTGCCGCGTCGGGCCGCGTCCTGCCACGTGGCGAAGCCGACTCACACCGACGCGGCTCAACTCGGGCCGATTCGGCCGTATTGGCCGAAACCGCTGATATGGCCGGTTCAGGCCGAAACTCATCTCTCTTCTCTGTGCTCTCCCTCTCTGCGAGTCTGTGGTGTGCTTGGACTGGTTTAAGAAAACTAAAGAAAGGTTAAAAGAAGAAAAGGTATGAACTGGGAAGGGGACAGAGAGGAGAGGCGGAGATGGTTGGGTAAGAAAGAGTGAAAGACTAACGGGAAGTAGAAGAAAAAATATGCAGAAGGAAAAGGCTGAGTCTGACTTGGTGTGGAGATTTTTTTTTAAAGGTGTGGTGTAGATTAAGCTTTGGAAATTGGAAAATAGAAGCCTTGGGGAAATAAAATAAAAAATAAATAAAAGGTGAGATTGATATTCTGATGAGACCAAAAGCCTTGGGGAAATAAAATAAAAAATAAATAAAAGGTAAAGTTGATATTTTGATGAGACTAGATGTGTTGTTGACTTGTTGTGGCAGGTGAATGGAGAGAATAAAAGAAAAAAGATTAATCTTGTGGGTTTTATTTAATTTAGGAACATCATATTTTAGTTATTATTTACTATTACTTTTAAATTTGGGATATGTGTATATAATATAAAAAAGTATGCTTAGCAATATATTAAAAATATAAATAAAAATATTTTTAATAATTTTTTAATCGCCGAGTCCCGCCGCACCCGCACCCACATTTTTTAAAAATTGCCGAGTCCCGCACCCGCACCCGTGCTTCCTAGCTGTTACCTAATGAGGTTGTTGATCCAGATAATTACAAAAGATTTTTGCACTTATAATATTGTTATTTTTGCTGCTTTTTCTGTGTAATTGATTAGTGAAATCCAGAACTAAGTTGAATAGGATAGTAACTAGTTGAGAAAGCAAATATGTGCTATATCTGCCTAAAATTAAGGCTCAAGTTTGGCTCATTTATAAACAAACAAATATGAACGAACATTTTATTGAACTAAGCCCAAGCTGTTTATGAATGGCTTGGTTCATTTACTTCCCTAATCATCTTACCATCACTGACCGTGCAGTATTTATTTATTTATTTCTGTTTCGTGAATACCATTGAGTACTTTGTCCCCCTTAATGTAAAGACGTAAAAGTTCTATTTCTTAAGGAAGTTTTAATTTGACAATCGTTTTATTCGCTTATTATTTTGGTTAACCAAGTCAGAAGAAGAGCATTTAGTCATATTTTTGTGATTTATTGAATCCTCCTCTACTTTAAAAAAGAAGAGAAATAACAATATAGACAAGACCATTCTCTTCTTTTAATAAAGAACTAATACAATTAAACACACACACACATGCATATGTGATTGGGTTTGGCTGGGTCCAATGTCCTGTGCTCTGGACCTGATAGAATGCTGCCATGTGTCCAAGAATTGCTGCACGGCAGCATCCCGGGTCCAATGCACAGAACACATTGCACCTAAGCCTCTCCCTATATAATTAGATATGTGATGGTTTATTTATATTGGACTTCTCTTCTTTTGCATTGAATTAACTCACTTGGTACAAAAATTAAAAAAATTTAGATGGACATGGCGCAAAATTAGATTCCAATTAAAATTTAATTTTGGTTTTAATTGAATTTTCGCTTAGTTTCAGCTTTAGTATAATATACATGATATAAGATATGATAAGGCCATTCATATTTTTCTTAAAAAAGAAAAGAAAAGAAAAGAAAACTTTCTTATTGAATTTGATGTTCAAGAACAAACCTATGTTCCATGTGTAAATTTGTATGGTTGTATTAATCTCATTCCCAGATATTTAGGGGGAGTGTATCTTATGTTAAATATGATATTTGTTTTGCTATATAGTTTTCTGGTTTAATAAAAAATGCCTTTTGCCATATGCCTATATCTGAAAGGTTTTTCTGCTGTAATATTTTCTCTGGGTTCTTTGAGTGTTGGTTGCTACCTGTGCCACCACTTTTACAATTTCTATTTTAAATCATTAGTTATCTTTAGGAGACTAGAAGTTTTCTGTTCTCATGGAGGTATTTTGTTAGGTTCATCGTCTTGACCGAGAGAGCAGTGGCCTCCTCTTGATGGGGAGAACCAAAGAAAGTGTAGATCATCTTCAGTGGTTATTTAGTGACATAAACAAATCAAATTTCTCTTGTGAGGTACTCATACCCCACTCTGCTGATTATACTATGTAGATCAGGGGTGGTGAATGTAACTTCTTGAATATGATGGGGAAATAACTCAATGCTTTGACTTTTTTTTTTTTTTAAGACTGATTAGTGATATGCTTATATGTAATCTAGGCTTGGAATGATGCATATGAAGCAACATATCAGAGGTATTGGGCTTTGGTCATAGGCTGTCCCAAGCAAAAGGAAGGCTTAATTTGTGCTCCTCTTTCAAAGGTTCTCTCTATCTTTTCATAAACAATAAATATTACCTTCCCATGATGGATTCATTTGGAAGAGAAAACAACTTGAATGTATTACTAATTGTTATCCTTTGCAGGTGCTTCTGAATGATGGGAAGACTGAGAGGGTCATCTTGGCTCATCAAACAGGTTTAGAAGCTTCTCAAGAGGCAATAACTGAATATCGGGTTCTTGGTCCTAAGATAAACGGATGCTCATGGATTGAATTACATCCACTTACTAGCCGGAAGCATCAGGTACAATGTTGCATTCTCTCTCTCTCTCTCTCACAGGGACACAGGGTAGTGTTTTTATTTGGCCAAGTAAATATTAAATGTCAAAGGTCAAATCTTAGTCTCTCTCTTGTGTGATGCTGCATGATCAGTGTGCTGCCAAGGCTGGTGTTTGCTTGGAGCTCTTCCCTTTTATATCAGACCATATATAATTTCATTAACTTTATTGCAGCTCCGTGTCCATTGTGCTGAAGCTCTTGGCACTCCAATTGTGGGCGACTATAAATATGGTTGGTTTGTTCACCAGAGATGGAAGCAAATGCCTCGAGTTGATATTGAGCCAACAACTGGGAAACCATATAGGTTGCGAAGGCCAGAAGGTCTGGATGTTCAGAAGGGAAGTGTTTTATCTAAGGTTCCCTTGTTACATCTGCACTGTAGAGAGCTTGTACTTCCCAACATTGCAAAGTTCCTTCAGGTTTTGTATCAAAAGTCAGAAAAGCTGCATCCCGCACTGAGCTCAAAGCCAGATCTCCTTCGCTTTGTGGCATCAATGCCTAACCACATGAAAATTAGCTGGAATCTTATATCTTCCTATCTGGTATAAGAATGCAAGAAAGTCTGTTCTGTAGGGTCTGATATATGTTTCTCTAGATCGATTTTGGTGGTGCACTTTAGCTGTTAGTGTACTTTTATCAGTTGATATTATGATATTTATAGTAAACCACATTTCAATAGATGAAGTTTCTTACAAATTACACGTTCAAATTTCAATACACATTTTCAAAGTCCAAGTTCAATGCAATCTTAATCACCTTTTCCTTCCCCATAATTTTCAGGTCCAGAAGCATTATATTGGAAGGCATCCATGTGTGTGTTATAATCTAGATTTTATGTGCCAAACTGGAAGTGCAGCAATGTACAACTGTTTGGGCTGTAACAACTGAGCCATGCCAGTCGACAGTAACCAACAGAGCCATGCCAGGAGAGAATTGAGGGTATGGGACAGGAGAGAATTACCCAACTAAGAAAATCATTCTTATCCTCATCATTAAATGAGTTTTTAGGCTTAGTAAACAGAAACATAACGATCCCTTTATTCTACAGAACATCTGAGTTAAGCATACACATGCACTGAAATGGAGAACTACTTTTTACACCCAAAAAAATGAAAAGAAATTGTACTGCACTGTGGGAATGAATGTGGTGGTCAGTTTAAAACTTTCAATGAACAATATAAGTGAGAGAAAATTTACATATAACGCCCTTATCTTTGATTGAGCCCGAGGGAAAGTCTTCAACTGAGACAACCAAAAAAACCAAGCTTTTGATGCCACCAACGTCATTTCCACAATCTTGCATTCTTTAAATTCCTGTCATGGTATTGGTATGTTCATGACTTTTGAACGTATTACTGTTTAGCATCCTTTTGGTAATATGTCAGAGGAATGGTGCCTGCTTTTTGATTGAGTCAAGCAAAAAGATCTTTTGGAACAGATACATCCAATGGATAGAGCATTGCAGACAATTAATATTTGGGTAGAACAACCAACCATATGTGTTTAAATCTGTTCTGTGGGTATGGATTGGGAACTAAGAAGTCTTTCTGCCTCGTCGTTTGCTTCAGCTTGTAGTTTCCATCTCTGCAAAGGAAATTAGAGGTTAATAAACAAAAATGCATTCATGTTCCAACAAAAACTCATGATAGATTAGTCCAGTGGCTCAGAAGAAAGTGCATTCCTCTCTCTCAACTACTAATCACTGTCCTTGAAGATGATATCTCAATTCCTATATCATTTCCAAGTAAGCAAAACCTTGAAGGTGATTCTAGTTTCTCCTATCAGAAAATCCAGGATCTATTTTCTTGTGACTAATTAAGTTTATAGTGAATTCAGTTTAACCAATATCAATAAGGCCTTTTCCAATTCTCTGAATTCGAAGTCACAAAAGTACATTCCATTGAAAAGAACATGCCTCTTCAAGATTCTCTAGCTCCATTACTTCTTGTATCTGTTCAGCAATACTTTCCTATAAACAAGAATGACCAAGTTAGATAATCTTATGCAAGTCAGATCAAAGCAGAGAAGAAACAGATAATCAAGTTGTGCGCACCACATTGCTTGCTACTTCAGCAGCAAGTACGTCAGAGTCCAATTCTACTTCGATTTCAATCATTGAAGAAATCTGAAAAGTGGATGGCATAACCACACATTAAATTATGCTTTTGGAAAAACAAACTTAAGAGAATTTTGTTGGGTTGGAATTATGGTTTCTGTCATGTAGGAACCATACTCTTGCAAAGCTGTCAATTAGTTCAATTCGTCCCTTGAGGGAGTTTTCCAAGCCTTCTCGCACTCTTTTGACTCTACTTCTCCGAGCACTAAATAATAACCAAAGAATACTTCAGAGGGTAAACTTCAAACAGAGGAAACCTTCATACACTTACAACACTAGAAGTCAACTAAACTTACAGAAATAATTAGTTCAGCGATTATACAGAAATTAAGAAAGTAGTGCTAATAATGTTATGAGGGTTTCACCGATAAGAGGGTTCTCCTACAGCAAAAATTTTGTTCTCCAATTGGCACATCCGAGCCAACATCCAAACCTACACAGGAAACAAATGGATTTCTCATATCCAGCATCAAGATACTTTATCGGATAATTTATGAAACAATGTGGTTATTGTTATCATATAGTTTTTGCATCATATGATATTTCAACCTCACAGGATCCCCGAATGAACCCATTTTAGAAGATTGCCAGAGAAGAAGACAACATTCTTCTGGTATTTTCTTCAACTATGACTTATCAGGGATTGTCCAACATTTATTTTATATATGTATTGCTAGTCCAATACCAACCAACTATGCAAATATAAAGAGTGCTCCATGAGAAGACTCATAAGTAATATATGATGATCCTTAAAGTTCTATGTCCTTACGTATGAAAAATTCAGTGCACTAAACTTGTTTATAGAAAGCTGAGTTTCACATTTGTATCTGAAGCATAGAGTGGACTTTGTATAGATAATCTTGATATTCTTGCAGTCTTTTGGCCGTGGTTTGAAGACTGCTTTAGTGAGCACTGTTCTAAAATATGTTAATTCAGATTGCTTAACATGAAAGGGAGGTATATTTATTAATATAGATAAATCCTTCATTTTGTATTTTCAAACAAACTATTTTTGTCAATATAATTTTTGAATTAAAATTGGACTCAAAATGATTCTATTATCAGGGTTTCTGGCACATATGTAGTTCCTTCTCCAGTCCTATAACATTGAGGTCCCAGCACACATCATGAAACCTATGTTGAGGGCTATCCTCCACACACCAACTCACTCAACTCATTTGATAAAAGAAAAGAAAGCTGTCCATGCAACCATTACAACTTGCATAAGAGCATACCTCTTTTTCAGCAGCTTCTTTAAGGTCCTTGATGCGAGACTGGAGCATATCATATTGAGCTAAAAGCTGCTGCTTTATAGCAATTGCATCCACTGATCTTTGAGGAAGCTGATATAAATGGATAAATGGATAAATGAATATGCCTCAACTCATTCCATGAGAAAAATCATTAATGGATCAAATTAAAGAGTAAAAATCACATTGCAAAAGGGAAATGAAACCATTCCGATAGCTGTGTATATTTACTGATGTCCTAGTTTAGTTAGATTTGCAGTAATACATTAGCTTGACAATTACAAACAAAAAAACCTAGGCTAGCTGGTTTTTAAATATTCTATAAATTATGTGTTTCCAGATGTTTTGCTCATATGGAGTATAATTTTTTGCACTATCATTAATTATTTGTGATGGTTTGCTGCTATGTTTTAAACATATTTGCAGAATATGATACATGAGGTATGCATGTCCAGCCTACAACTAAAAGTGACAGATGCACAAGATATAAAGACTAATTTCTGTCAAATTAAAGAATACATAATTTGTAATAGAGTATTAGTGGTCTTTCACTGCCAACTTATAGTAGTATGGAGTAATGTGTATCCATTTCTCAATCTACTTCTTTTAAATACCAAATACAGAATAAAAGGGGAAAGGAAAGGAGACATGCAGAACTAGATTTTATTTAATGCCCTGAAGAAACTGACAGCCAAATGAAGGTCTTAGTAGAAACTTGATTATCTCAATGAAGACAAGAATGTGAGAGGGAGGTAATACTTGAAAACTTGAGACTAGCTTACTTGATTTAACTGTGGCAGAACCAAAGCATTTACAGTAGCCCCCACAGCAAGAGATGCGACTGCAGCAGCTGAAAGGAACTGGGGCAAGCTGGGGTTAATAATTCCAGAGGCAGCATCTCCAGTGGCCAACACAGCAAGAAGGGGAAAGAGGATGGAGGGATTAAGTAAGGATGAGCTTCCTTCTTTTAGTGGTGCTCTTAACAATAGTGATTCTCGGCCATCTTTGTGGTTTGTCAGGCACATAGGCTCTCCAGCATAGAAGTTGGGGGCCTTTGGACTGAATTTGAAGGGGCCTACCTCTCTATAAACTTTTGATGGAGCTGCTACAGCAATGGTAACCCTTTCTCCTTCTTGTGCTGGGAGATCAACTGTTTCCGTAGCAAATCTGTGTGTGCGCGCCATACCAGAAGGAGTCTCTACCTGAAATTTGGAAGGGTGGAAGGAATTATTACTAAATAAGCATTGGCAGGGTGTCACTGGCGAGTACTATATTTTTTCAGTAAGATAAGTAGTGAAAGAGAGAGAGAGCCTTAAATGTTATTGGATTATTGCATTGGCAAACTTTGGATAATCAGTGATTGGCAAACAGGTTCCCTTTTGGCTTAGTTTCTTGCAACTTGCAATAAATAAATAGGAATGCAATATAAAGTATCTTATTAAGTAATGCTTTCATGAGCATATTGGCAAAAATCAACACCTGAGCTACCAATGTGCATAGTGGGTAGAATCTGCAGTTAAACATTCTAAATCAAGAATCTATACCACGATGGAGTGAACAGCAGAAGGAATGCTTTGCTTCATTATTTGCAGGAATCTTAGCCCTCTTTTCCATGCTGGAACATCCATGCTGCGTTCGGCAGGAGGAGATCCTTAGAAGAAGTGAAATATCCCAGCATCAACATCATACATTAATAGATTCTGTGGTCAACATAGAATTAAAATGTGACACAGTATTTATATTTAGTGCTTAATTATTCAATCCAAGAAGTTAAATGGTTTACAAGCCAATATGGAGACATATTCACTTTGAACTGGAAACATAATGTAATTCCTGTGCAAGTAAATGGAAGCAAGCTCATACATGTCGCACTACTGCAGATGCTAACCAATGGAATACCAAACAAATTGTGTAATGTTTTTATGACAGATAAAGGAAGCTATCATAATCACAAAGAAAAACAACAATAGCAATAGAATACTGAACAAAGTGCATAACTTTGTGATAAATAAACAAAACCAGATGGAACAAACCTGATTTCTTCAGACTCGATGCTAACTATGTCGCCAGAAATAAGTTCATACTTGTAGCGGCACTTCGCACAGGATACAATCTGCACAGACGTACTATGCATACATTAATTGTATCATCAAAGTTATCAATACTCTGAAATTTTAGGTGCACCGCATCTGTGGCATGAGTAGCAATAGTTCAAATGATCAAAATCTAGATATTCCCCACTAAGTGAGTTTAGACCAGATCGTGTTATCAAAGCTTTTCTGTCTATACCTGAATACCATGTTGGGGTTGTGCAACAGCAACAGCTATCATACAACTAGGACACCTCACAACCTTTCCAAAAGGGACCTGCACAACATCCATAAAATTGCAAACATTGTAAAGCCGATATCATTAGACTAGGCAATATGTCCCATTTCCAAAGGACAAGCAGGGGAATGTTACATTTTATAGCTGATTTTATTAAAATAGATATACTCAGTAGAATACCAGATATACTGATGAGAGATGAATATTGAATCAGCTAAAGAACTTACAAAATAAATTCACTAGTGTTTTGTGACTTCATACCTCCTCGGCAGGAGATACTCCCATTTGGCAAATATCTTCAATTATCCTAAGAGCATCAGAAACCCTCAATGATGCTGCAAGACCCCTAATTAATGATGTGTAAACATGTACATCAGGCCTGGACCACTTCCATCTCTCAGCAAAAGATTCATTTTCAGTAGTATCTACAAGAAAATATTAAGATAAGATAATAATTTAGCAATGAAAATTCTTAGAATGACCTAAATTAAACAACTTTAAACGCTATAATCCAGTAACATTGTTTAAACTAGCTACCAAGTGATCGCGTGTATATATATATATATATATATATTTTTTTTTTTTGAACAACCATTTAATAGTAATCATATTTAAATAGATTAATATAATAAAAAAAGTCAGAAAACCTCAACGTACTCGCTACTTCACATTACGCCCCTTCCTTTTTGTGATCCATAAAGGAATCTTGGACTAGGGAATACAGCATGAAATGAGAAAATGAAACCAAGATAAAGCTTATTAGCCACCTAGTCATCTCATTTATCAAAACTTAATTAACTCATTCCAAAACAACAAGAGCAAATATGTGCGGCCAAATTACTTGGGGGGTATACTACAAATTGTACCATATTCTATATTAGCCATCCTGATCGATCTTGTGATCTGTGTAACTCCATTAAATTTAATTTACACAAAAATGCACACAGACCGGGGCCAAAAAATCAAATAAGCACCATCGGTAACAAAACAAGAATACAACACTAACGCACATCAAATAGTTATCCAATCCAATTATCACAATTTCTCCAAGTTAAATTCATGACATCCTTATCAAGGCTATGTTGTGAGTGATATACGTGAGCCACATGGCGTTACTAGTTTGGTATGAATAGACAAATGGTATTCATTTGTCCCCGAAGAAAACATTAGCCACATATGTGCTACACCCTAAAAGTAGTAATAAAATTGCAATTAGGTTTTTTCTATATAGCCTAGTTCGACCTAGTTAACACTAGTGAGACTGATAGATACTTATTGGATCCAATCCACATGAAATCATCCCTATCACAATGTCCCAATAACTTATGATTGTAATTAACAGTTTCAACTTTCAAGTAACAGCAACCAAAGCTTTCACTAAATTAAAAATGAATGGTATATCTTTACATTAAAAAGCTGCAGCATCACATCTGCATATATAAACCTGGTACCTTGGTCAAAGCTGGCACGCATGGCATAGAAAACCGACAAAGCCAACTCAGCATTGTTGCGCTCAAGCGCAGCTGTTATTATCAAGCAACAATCATTAACTCCCACAACACCTCCATTTCTTCCACACTTGTCACCAATCATGTCCAAAGCTTCATTGGCATCCTTAGCACCCGAAACCTTAGCAAGAAACTCCTCGTCCAAAAGCTGGGAAACCGAGTTCTCAACCAACCCATTTTGGCTCTCACTCAAAGAAGAGGCTCTGGTCTTGAGGGTCTTAGAGAAGTTAACAAAAGTAAGAGAATAAGAAATATTGTTGTAGTAGTTGTTGGTGGCAAAGGTTTCGGAGAGTTTGGGAAGTGGAGGAGATTGGTGAGAGAAAAGCCAAGGAGAACAAGAACAACCCAAGTTGAGAGTCATTTGTGGGCTTGTTTTGGATGATCTGCCAAAGAGAAAGTAGAGCTCTAGCTAGTAGCTATTGTTTTGAATCTTTGATCGGTTTGGTTTGGTTTTGCCTGTGGTTTGGGTTTTTGGATTAGGAACGAGTGGTCGTTAGGACAAGTGGTGGAGGGTACGAGATAGGGGTGTTTTATAGTGTGCATGGTGGTGTACGAAAATTGAATAAAAATCATGGGAGTGAGTAAAAAGAGAAATGTTTAAAGGTTACACAACAAAAGTGGAGGTGCGGGGAATCGAACCCCGTGCCTCTCGCATGCGAAGCGAGCGCTCTACCATATGAGCTACACCCCCGTTGTGATCATTGGCTTCTATTTACTAGTTTTAATAAAACTTCATATTTAATAACTGTTTTATTTTATCCGACAGTATAGATATATGTAATAACGAGAAAGATATCTGCATATGGGCAAAAATCGATTGATAATATATACAAATTTTCCTATTTGTTTTCACAATTAATCGTGTGATCTATTTGGCTGTAATGAAATTATATGAATATAATATCAATATTACTCTAATAAGAATTTATTATCTTTTTAGTAAGTCATTAGGTTGTGAAAAGTGTAATAAAATTTATGTATATTCACGCTCATTATAAGGCCACTAAGCAAGTATGAAAATAGTGGATTTTACCAGTTGAAAGATTTTCCGTTCTTTTTAAAACTCCGATTCTTAGCTTTTAAGGAAGTGAAAGTAATGTCGTGAAGCGTTAGGTTAGATTATTGTTTTAAAACTAACAAGGCAGTGATTCATTTCCCATTTTATGCCAAACAAAGAAAGATCAATGATACAATTACAAAGGTCATTTAGTGATAGCTACTACATTATCCAAATAATATTATAAGGATATTACAAATTTTATCACGTAAGATTTTGAGTGAGTAGTGGAAATAAGTGTATAGGACTAAGATTTAGTTGTGATAGTCTATATAAGAGCACCTTGCACTCCAAAGTTAAGTCAGTAGTGGAAACAAGTGTAATTTTTTGCACTCCTTGGAGTTGGAATAAGAGTTGCATACCTTGAGGAATGCTGCGGAGGAGGTATTTATACTCTTTAATTGGCACGTGCTTAACCTTAGGATTTCATCATTGCCTACCCATCCCACTTTCAACAAACATAACATGTCTCTATTCGTTTTGCCAATTTGAGGCACCTTTCCATTATTACCCATCTCACCTTCAACAAACATAACATGTCTCTCTATTTGTTTTGCCAGTTTGAGGCACGTTTCTAGAAAATGGCTGACTTTGGCAAATGGGATAAATCAAATCGCATTAAGTTTTAAGTGAGTGTTTGGGTGCACTAAATGCAATCCTGACTAATTTAATCTCTTGACCCACTTTTTAAGAGAGATCCCGTCCCTACTAAGTATACCAGTGAGATCGGCATACAGATATCACCTGCCAATCTGTCATCAAATGAAAAATTTATCCTATCCTTATGTTGCATATCGACCTCTCACACAATTCTTCTTCCAGGAGGATTTAAACCTACCCAAAACGGTAGGGGTACGATTTCGCAGCGGATGACTAATTAAATACAGAGGTTACCACCCCAGAGAGCAGAGGTACCATTTTGCAGCGGAGGATTAATTAATTACAGAGGTTACTATCACAGAGAGCAGAGGCAAGGCTTTGCTATTAAATCATGAACATCAGGGGACGGTATGCAACAAAAGAAAGACATCAGAAGTAATTAATCTTGATGTACAAAAGAAGCTATTAAACAAGGTGTGTCGGACTACTTATATATTCTCTTTAACATATTGTTCGGATCAAAATATTATTTTTCTTTTCCTACATACACGACAGCTGCAACCCAGATAGCATAACCATCTGCTACATCATTCGAAAAAGTATCCCGCATTGGATATATAATCTTTCATTTCAAATTGTGTGAATCTTCTATAACCATGAAAACTACACAAATTGAGAGGGAAAACGAATAGACAGATAATTATTGCAATCATCCAATAATTACAATCCACAAGGAATGCATCCTACAAAGCAGTAATAGGAAAAAGTAACACAAAAAGGGCAAAGACAAGTTCAGTCATCCACATTGGATGTGTCAAACCTATGCACAAGACCCAGAAAGTAGAGGTTAAGTCGCTGCAGTCAACGAAAACAAGAAAGACGGCAACCAAATCAATGTGCAAAAGCAGGGGATTACCATCATCAATCCATGATAAAGTGCTATACACAGCTAGTGCAAAGGAACCAAAATGAATTACAAATTGTCAAATTGTCGATTGAGAAGAAAAAAATGGTAACTAAACTTGAAAAAGAGGCCATTGATCTTGCATTTGGGCACTCTCAGCTACTCCAACTTGCATCAACTGGATATGCAGGAAGACCAAGTAGATATGAATCACCAGAACCTTTTACAGAAGATACCCAATTTAGCTGGCTCACTGGTTTGAATTATTTGCCTAGTCGGCCTCTTGCCCATGGTGGCCTTTGCTGGCCACCACCATTACGTTGTACAGCACTGTTACGTTGTACACCATTGTTCTGGCGTGGCAAGTTCCTCATCCTCTGCTCCTTCATGTTTGCAAACAGCGAGTCTAGTGTCTGAGACCTCTGCTTGGTCACTGGCTGCGCCTGCTGCTGCGGTGGCATTGACTGCAACACCATATATAAAACTCATCAATATTATTTAATTTGCATGGCAAGACTAGAAGTGAGGTTGAAAGCTACTGAGCATGATCTGGTGATCCTATCACCCATTAAGCAACAGGTTAAATGCATCCCTTGACAAAAAAAATAAGGAGTCCAGCAAGTTGTTGGATCAACCTGTAATATGGACAAGTACATCCACATCCAATCTTGCTGTCACAAGACCATACATCAAACCAAGTTACAAAAAGCAACCCATAAACC
The DNA here is from genome assembly GCA_032727855.1 of Quercus ilex subsp. ballota. Lineage (NCBI taxonomy): Eukaryota > Viridiplantae > Streptophyta > Magnoliopsida > Fagales > Fagaceae > Quercus > Quercus ilex. The sequence continues at coordinate 33,951,393 of CM064909.1, forward strand.
CTTGTAGCTACTCTTAAGGCCATGCAACTCACACTTCATTTATTTTCTATAAAAGATAATAAAGAATATAAAATACTTCCCCTTGTTTGGTCATGTGAAGAAGCAGGAGGAAAATAAAGAGCAGATAAGATATTTTAATAACTTTTGTTCTTACAACCAATTTCTACCCCAAAACTCACCTAGTTTGGAAAGTAACATGGACCATTGATTTTTCATTCACCAGCCCAACAATGAAAATCAGCAGATTTTCAAAACCCTCTCTCTCTCTTTCTTATTTTGATGTAACAGATTTTCAAAACCTTCTCTATTTTTTTCTTCTTCAGTGGTAAACCAAACTTAGTGTAATGATTAATATTATGACTAACAAGCTTACTGATCCTACACAATGATGTTATAAATAATTTTCAAGGAGATGAAGATTAATGCAGCTGAGAAGTCAAATAAATACCTTTGCCACAAAGCCTCCATTTGCAGCACGCCTCTGGATAAGTGGACCCCTGCACGCAGAAATATAAACAAGGATTGGAAAACATAAAGAGAACATACCATCAAGAGCTGAGTCCAACAAGGGGAATATTCCAGACGCCCCAGTATCAATACCAATTAATAACATCATAGGACCACCGTTCAATTTACATTCACAAGGAGAGTCAAGCGTCTTACCATGACAGATTCTATTTATATCCAACTAAGAGAAAGTTAACACAAACCATTTCAGGAAAAAACAGTAACTTCAATATAGTGAAGACTGGAACTCTGAAGTATGAATTCTCTTAAATTTCTGTAAAAGCTCTTTCCAATCACAAAGCATGATGAGTTCAAACCTTGCACCCCGATTGAATGGAAACAAAAGTAAAGACAACCACGAGAAGCTGAATTGGGGAAAACCCACAATGGGCTTATTTTCCATTCAATTCAATAAACAAGAGACTCTGTCCAAGGAAGCTCCAAAACGAGTCTTGAAAACTAAGCATAGCATTCACAGTAGCGATGAACGCTTTTGCACAAAAATGAGTATCCAATTTCCACACCTTGTCAAACTACATTAAAACCAAACTACATTGCCAACAGCGCTGCCAACTACTAAACGAATTTGAAAATAACTAACAGGAGCAAAACTCTATGCTCCTTTTTGACATTCAGCTACTACCCAAAACTCCAAACTTGGTTATCTCAAGCAAAAATAAATTACTCTAAATGAAAACCCGAAACACATGAATCTTGTTTAGTTGGCCAAGAACCATCCTTTTTAGATCCATCCCATCGCAAAACACAGTTGAAGACCAATCACCAAGACCATAGGCAAGAAAGAAGAAAAGCAGAGATGAAGTGTCAGTCAGATGGAGTAGAAAAAGCAGACGAGTTCCAAAATGTAGAAATCTCTTGTAATTGACCCTAAGACTGAAGGGTGTGCATCCCACAGCATTATCTTCCAATTCACATAAATCATCAAAATTTCTGCAAGCCAACAATGCTCTGTGGACAAGGATTAAACCAAATCCTACAAATCTCAAGAATGAAATCTGATGGATAAATGGAAAAACAGCAGATCTCATCATGGAGGATATGGAATAATAAGCATGCATGTCGATAAAACGACTGTAACCATCAGAAAGATTCAGACTCATAACCAGGAAAAGTGGTAACTGCTGCACTCACTAGGTAACTAGAAAACATCCAGTTTGGAGCATATGTAAAATAATCATAAACCAAGAAAAGCAGAAATTGCCGCACTCAGTACAGAACAAGAAAACATCCAGTTGACACTGCAAAAAATGTAAACTTTTTCCTATCAAGCAATGAACCACTTAAAATGCACAATGTGAACTTTTCCAGTGCATAAGCTATCTTCAAATAATACCACCACACAAACTTCCATAGATCACACTTAATTCAAAATTCCATTAAACCATTTCCTTCCAATCATATCACTGTTTTATCACCTGTAAACCACTACCTCAACAGCCAACCCAAATAACAAAACTCCAATTTCCAAATATGTACAGCAACATTCAAATTAAAGTGTTCTGCCCAAACTATGTCACACTTTGCACACCACACATATGAAGATTTATGATGCAAGAATGCTATTCAGGATGGCAATAGGAAACAGTCACCACTTGGAATTATTCCCAAATTGGCTGATTCCGGTGGAAAACAAATCATATGCGACTTATTTATACATTAACAGGAAGCACATGGCAGATGTGATCAATTCTATAGAAGAGCCACACTTTTACCTGCAATTATTTATCAATAAAACAATCCCATCAGATGCTAAACTATTGTCATCGCCACAATAATGAGGTTTAAGCAGTATAAGGAATAAATAGACCTTTGGGATGAAATACCTTGTCTTGTTCCAATTAGCCGCCCTGTTACGACCAAAAGCTCTATTGCGAAGCGAAGCAGCTGCAGCTTTCCGTACTGCCTCAGTTGCCAGAGGAAATTGGTTCCCCTGAAAATTTGACCTCCTCTGAGCTAAGGCCCCCTGATTACCATCGTTGAAAAAAACAAAGAAACATGAGATCATGGGCAAACTAAATAAACAAATACTGCACTTTAGAAGCAACCATTTCATACCTGTCTAAGTGACGATCTTGTATCCATATAACGTCGAACCGTTGTAGATTTATCTTGAGCAATATTATTGGGAAACTTCTGAATTTTGTTCTGAATGGACAGAGGATTCATATATTATGATAACAGCCCAAGAAAAGAGAGCGTATATTATAGACGATAAGAGAGGTAAGCTTGCTTTCACAAAAAAAAAAAATCTTACCGGAACCCTTCGCTGCTTCCTCCCCCTAGACTTGGGGTTTTTAGACATTTTGATGATATCTTCTAAAGCCATGTCCATTTTTTTCTCTGTAAGGGCAATTGCCTCAGTTGTAAGAGGTTTTGTTGCCATCTGATAGAGAATGTTGAAGTCAGTCATAAAATATAAGATAAACAAAGCAAAATAACATGGCAACAGAAACATCTTCACAGACTACCAATTATAAAGCGATAAACAAGAAGTTAAAAGAAACCTCCACAGTGGTACATAAACCAAAGCATATCAACAAAGACCTTTGGAAATTTACTTCAAAACATTCAAACTCTTACAACCATAAACTATAAGAATCAAGGGGATTAATTATCTTAACAAATATTTAACTGTAAAATACCTCGAAAAATATATGCACCTAGAAAAGCAGATATTTGAAACAAATTTCTAATCTAAATTTATAAAAATCAAGCATATTTCGCAATTATATCAAAATTGATAAGCGCAATAAAAAAAAAAATTAGCAATATACTTGAATCTCAGATTCTTCGCTGCTTTTAGAACCCTAGAGCATAAAAAACAAATCCACGAAAAATAAGCCTAATACAACACCAAAGCCAAGCTTGAATTGAAGCTATACGATACCAAAATCAAAATCATAACTCACATCTTCTCTATTCCATGTTTTCTCACCAACCAAACAGAAAACTTCTCATACAACTATGACCGAACAATAAGCACAAACATGATTAAAAAACTAATTAAACAAAAATAAATAAATTAGGGCTAGGGTTTTGGAACCGAAGACTCACCGACTTAGAGAGTAGGATTCGACGAAAATCGAAATCAAGAAGCAGAGCGAGCGAAGATTTTGATGATTTTGAGAGAAAATTAGGGTTAGGGTTTAGAGAATATATGGGGAATTTGGGAAACACGGAGAGCAATTTGGGAGTTTCGTGAAAACTAACAGACAGCTTCCTCGAAAAGCGACCCGTGTGAATGAGTGTGTGAGAGAGGGTATTTAACTATTTATAGTAACTGAAGGACGCGGTCCGTGTGAACGGCGGATTTCAATTCCGCATCAAATGGTAAAAAGAACCTTTCTAGGAAAATTTTTCCTACTATTTTTTTTTTTTTTGAGGAAATTTTTTTTTCCTACTCTGGTAAATGATAATAAAATCTTATTGTTATATTCATGTAGTTTTTTTTTTTTAGAAAAAAAAAAAAAAACTGAAATGGTCAAAGAATTGGAAAAAATTCCTGATCGTTTGGACTGATTTTGAAGGATTTTCATCGGACTGAATTAGGGTTTGGTTTTTAATATACTACTTTCACTTGATTACATGACTTGTTTAATTAGACATATAGCTTAAAAAAAAAAAACCCCACAGATAATGTTATGAGTAACCATGTAATGGTAGAAGGAGATTTCTCAAAACCAGTTTGAATGGAAATTGTGTCCATCTCTTTTTTTTTTTTTTTTTACTAATTTGTAAATGTTTTTTTCCTCTCCTCAATACATATTGAAATATAATGGATTTATATAATTCAAATTGAAATATTTTGTTATGAAAATTTTGAAAGACATTATCTCGTATATTACTCTTTTTTTTTTTCATTAAGATAATGATAAACTTGAAATTTATGATGTTTGTTGCATATGTATGTTTGTTCTTTACCATCAAGTTAAGAAATCAATTGATTTTTGTTGCAAATGAGTTTTGACTCTAATACTTTGCGCTTTTTTTTTTTTTTTTTTTTGAGAATGAATAAAAAGACTTTACTAATTGAACTAATAAACATCTACAAATATTTCTTTTGATTAAATTAAGTTGTAATCCACGTTTGCACTTTGCACAACCCACCAACTTAATGAAACCAACATAATCCATCGCCTCAGGTTGGTGGGTTGGATGCCTTTTTTTTCATAGCCTCAAGTTGGGTTGAATTTGGGTAGTTAATTTTTTCAAACAATTTAACCTAACTCGACCAGCATATATAAAAATTCATTTCAATACACATTTTTTATTATTTATATTGGTATTTTGAAAAATAGTTTTGATAATTTAAAAATACAATTTAGACATATCATGTAAACTGTAATAATTTATTGAAAAATTGACTTACATAGTAGATGAAAACCCATTTTTTACAAGTCCTAAAACATTTTAAGCTCAAACCCTTGAATGCATTTGGATTGGGTTGAATTGATTTTTATACATGTGATAAGTTGAAAATTTCTCAAAACCCTACAAAGTGAGAAAATCTTGCATGAGCTAGGCATATACATTCTTTGTGAGATTGACATGTAGCATATATGCCTATAGGGCCCACATGTCAATCTCACAAGGAGCATATACACCCGGCTCACTAAATACTTTTCCATCACAAAAGGTGTATACGCCTATAAGGTTCACATGTCAGTCTCATAAAGAGTGTACACGCCCAACTCACTAAATACTTTCCTTACAAAGTTGGATTGGGTTGAAAAATAGTAAACCCTCTAAGTCCAACCCAAGCCCACCAAAAGATGACTAGATAGCTTGTAGGAGGCATACACATATCATGGTGCGGGCAACCACTGACATGGGATGGAACGAAAGTGCCCACGCTCATTAATTCATTTGCTTTGTTCAAAATTCATTTAAGCATTTTCAGCCAGACATACCCATTAATTGGTCATGCTCTTTTACCCCTCATCATTGGATCAGACTTTTTTAGGCTTAAAAATTGAGGGAATTTGCAGACTAGTAGTGTGAGGTATTGTATATAGTAAGTTAACTAATGTTTCAAAGGATAATGGAAAATAGCATCTTGAGTTTTTAAAACTCGAGATCGGTGACGCAAATCGATGCTTTCAAACTCGAGATCTACTGCTGCTGTGTACCAATTTAGCCACATAGATCTTGAGTCTATAAGACCCGAGTTCTAAAAATAAAAACTGAGTCTTACAAACTCGATTTTCGTCGGACTTGAAGTAAAATAAATCCTGAAGAACGCAACAAGAACAGAGCAAGAACAGAGACAAAGAGATGAAGAATAGAGCAAGAATGCTAGAGCTCTGATTGGACGCGATTTGGTGCTGGTGGACGATCTGATCTTCAGCGACTGGGTGGATGGTGGACAATTTGATCTTCAGCGATTCTTCTCCGTGTTTTCTTCTTTTGTTTTTTCGTTTTCTCCGTGGATCTGTTCGTCTTCATGTACGAGTACCCACTGGAACTTGAGTCTCTAAGACTCGAGTTCCACGTGGAATTTTCGTCCACATCAGATAGTTAGAAGTCTGGAACTCGAGTTTTAAAAACTCGAGATGCTAGTTTTTAACTTTTTTTCCGGGTTGGTCAATTAACAAAATTCATCTAATAATAAAGTTAAATGAAAAAAAAATTCTTAAAAATTCTTGAGTTCCTAGGAAACTCTTAGGGCTAAAGTTCGGTCGCTTTTCATCATTCAATCTTAGTATTAATGGCAATGATCACATCACATCAGCCTCCCATAAAATAAACTTGATACTCAATTAAAACGAAAATCTACCAAATTTTGTTATTAATGGCAATGATATAATCTTCTTTTTCTTTTATTTCATATATATATATATATATATATAATTATTTATAAGTCATGCAATCTTAAGAGCATCTCTAGCAGGCTCTTCAAATTTTTGTATTTTTTGGAATGTGAACAGCTCATTTTACCTTTTGCCTACCTACTTTTTCATATACATTTTTTAAAAGATTCTCTATTTTTTTCTCTATCCCATTTAAATATTATTTCTTCATTCTTTCTTTAATATTTATTTTTCAATCTTTTTTCATTCATCTAATTTTAATGAGAAATACTACGTCCTTAATATTTTACAATATTTTTACAATAAATCATATGTAGTAAGTTATTACTTATTTTAATTTGAACACATCACTTAAATATTTTTTTTTTCATTGGTATTAGTTAGTAACAACCCATTACTTTAAGATTTATTGTAAAAATATTATAATGGCATTTCTCAATTTTAATTTTGTTATTCTTTATTTTATTTTTCCCTTATCTTTTTTTTTTCATCCACATGTTTCTTTTCTTTTTTTCTCCTCCACAACTTTCCCTTATCTCTATCTTCACTTTTCTTTTTTCTTTTGTTCTCTGGCACTTTGTCTGAGCTCTCTTCACTTTACTTTTTTTTCTTTTCTTCTCTTCGTCTAATCCACTGGAGCTCTTTTCACTTTTCTTTCTTCTTGTCTTCTCTTCATCTACTCCAGAGCATTCAAGAAGCTCTCTCTTTCTTTCTCTCTCTTATACACACATAAATCACCGACAGAGAAGTGGAAATCGACGTTCTGCACAGATTGGCGTTCTACATGTTTTTTTTTTGTTTTTTTGTTCTGGTTTGATTAGTTTTATTTTATTGTTTAGATTTCATTAGACTTATGAGAAAGATTGTTTTTGTGTTTCAAATCTTTTGATTGGGTTTTGTGTTTTTGTTTTGATTGTAGTATGTTTTAGTTTGTAACCGTTGAGAAAGAGAAAGGAATGAGAGAGAAAAAATTATTTTTTTATTCAACCGGATATTATTTTAAGGGAAGATATTGTTTAGGGAAGCTACAGTAATTGCTACAATTCTCTCCAAGCTTGAAGAGCTATTGTAGCAAATCTAAAAAAAAAATTGGAGATGGAAAGGCTGTTGGAGGGGTTTTTCTGTGTGAACAGTGACTTTTTTTGGAGAAAAAATAGAGATAGCTAGCCTGCTGGAGATGCTCTTAATCATCAGTAATGAATTTAACTGTTGACATAGGCCAAACTCTGTGGAATGCATCCTCCTAAGGTGTAAAGAATGTCATGCAAAACCAATCAATTTCATATCTTAAGTGAGGGACAATAACCAAATAGAAATTGTACCTGGGCTACCTGGTGGTTGCCTATGATATGAATTCATAATTAAAACTAACTCGTTATATAAGTGTTGTCCCATGAAAAAGAGGCGAAAATAATTATTACAAACGTTTCATGTCAGCCAATTGTGTGCAGAAAATTGATGTTATCAACTTATAATTTATCACTCACCTCAACAAAGGACATTTTTATTTCTTAACAATTTTGCTTCAACCCCGCTTCTTATGCGGGGTCTAATTCACTCAAAAGAAAAGGCAAAAATGATTAGTTGTTTCCATAGACCCACTTCTCTGAGTTGCTTGTATAAGTAACCAATTCCTCTGGTTTAAACCACAAATTGATTTCATCCTTGGCGGTCTCTGGACCATCACTCCCATGGATGATGTTTCTACATGGCAAACAACAAAAGTAAGATCATGATAACAAAGCAATGAACAGTGTACGCATGTGGAAGGCAAAAGCACAACCGTCACCAGCCCCATGATAATTTTACTAACAAATACAAGAGCCCAGTTATTGTTTGCTACTCTACAGTGAGAAATTGTAACTTTAATGGCAAATATCACAAGTAATAAAACCAGATCGCAGATAGGCTAAGTAATTAATCAAGATATACCACTGCGCACTCTTAGCACGATGGTCACTTCACAAGTATAAAAGTGCTTGTGAGTTGTGTGCGTGGGGGGGGGGGGGTAAGGGCTGGGATTTAAGTCTCCAAGAGGGAACTTTATATACACATACACTTAAATTATGTTAGGGTAGAATTCTATCTCAGGTATTAAAAAAAAAAAAAAAAAAAATCAAGATGTAAATGCCTACATGGTAAATTTAAGAAACCAAAAACTGCTATTATTCAAAGCAATACCTTCCAACAACAACAGCCAGATCGCCCCTGATGGTTCCTGGTTCTGATTTCTGTGGATCTGTAGCTCCAATCAGCTTTCGACCATACTTTATTACTCCCTCTCCTTCCCAGACCTGTATGGACAATTAGAACAATTGAGTTTGGCTAACTCACAAGTTGTGGTAACCAATAAGATGAGAGTTATAGATTTTCTAACCATTGCAAGAACAGGGCCAGAGCTAAGGAAATCACACAGGCCATTGAAGAAAGGTCTTTCCTTCAGATCATGGTAATGCTTCTGTGCAAAATCCTTTGAAGGAATCACAATTTTAACGGCCACGAGCTTAAAACCTTTCCTCTCAAAACGAGATATGATCTCTGAAATCTGGAATACAATAATGTCTTAGATGAGATAAATATCCTGTTACCAGCCTAAAAAGACCAACCAACAACTCAACCCCACTGAGTGGTATATATTAGGCTAAGTCATTTTGAAACAGTGTGAACAGGTTACTATTTTTTTTTTTTTTTTTGTGCAAGAAGTCTAATGGTATCTTACCAGCCCTCTCTGCACTCCATCAGGTTTGATTGCAATGAAAGTGCGCTCCAGCTGAATAGAGAAGAACAAGCAACATAATTAGTCATTGAGCAACACAAAAGGCAAATGAAAGATTAAATTGGAGTAATAATGAAATAGATAAGTAATAAAATGGTTATTAGAGTACCTCTGCAGCATATGCCTCCTGTTCCTGAAGCATGTAAGCTGCAATCACAAAGAAAAGAAAAAATATGATCAGAAATTGGAGAGAGAGAGAGAGAGAGAGAAACTATATCATAATATCATGCAACCAGAAGAGGACAGTGACACTCCCCTTAAGATTCAGTTATTGTTCAAATCTTCACCAATAAGTGATATAAGTTATATAACCCATTTAATAAAATTATAGGGTTGTACAAGTAGGACACTAGATGTATCTGGCACTTAAAATTTTTTGCCAACATGATTAAAACGATCCATAACTCTTGCTGGAGGTCTCTCAAGATTCCACACAGGAGATTATGACATTTGATCAGACAACTTACTAAAACAATGTTTAAACATTCATGTGTGTGTGTGTGTGTGTGTGAGAGTGAGAGACCACAACGTCAGTCAGTAAAAGGATCAGCATGAAATGTGATCACCTCAGAAGTCCAACTGTAGCTGACAAATGTTTGTGGTTTGGGGTTCAGGTAAAAATGTTGGGGAAATTCAGGAAAATAGTCCATTCTAGAATACATCCAAGGTTATAATTTCAACCCATTACCATGCACAAGTATGGTATAATTATTTCAGAAGAGGTACCGGATGCCACAATGCTAAATTTAAGCAAGGAACATGGCTCCTCTTCCTTCCACCCCTAACTACAAACACTGACCCCTGCTCATACCTTTTACTTTTAAGTCATCATTTCCTTTTACTCCCATGAAAAATATAGGTACGAAATATATTTGGCAACTATCCACTAGCAAAACCAATTCAAATGCCACATAAACAAGAACGTCATTATTAAACCTAAAACAAACGAACATGAAGCAAACAAACACACACATATAAACAGTCACAATCTTATCAATTCAAAAGGGAACACAATCATAACCAATTAAAGTATGATTATCATCTCAACAGTTTAAAAGCACATCACAACAATAAGCCAAAAACACCCTTTAAATCCTAAAATTTGACCCAACTTCCAGTTTTGTCCCCAAATTTTAGCAATTTGGTTCTGGAAATTTTTTTTTTTAAGTATTAATTTCTTCATTCTTTTTCAGTCCGCACTCTATCTCTACTTAACCTCCTATTTAAATAAGTTAACAAATCTCATGTGTTGACCCATCAATCAAGGAGAGTCAGGACCCACAAGCAAGAGCACCTTAAACTTTTGGACAACAATAAATCTAGGGACACCCAATTTCACAAAATGCCGAAGTGATTGACTGTGAATGGTCGACACTTTTGGATCCACCATTTTTTGTTCACCACTCACAGTCCACCACTCCAACATGTTGTGAAATTGGGTACGTCGATTGGGATCCAACTCTTAACCAAATTTTATCGACGAGCTCAACAAAATTTATAAAGACGGGGTTTTTAGTTCGAACCTGCCGCAGAAACGCCAATAGCTCCTGCAATCCATTCTCTTGATGCATTCTCCGAACCCGCCTTTCCGTAATCCGAAGCTAAAAACGGCAGCTTGTTGCCACTCAACGACACCGCTGTAGCCGCAGCTACAGCTCTCCCTTCTGCAAAAACGACAAGTCGGTTTCATCAAACATAAATCTCTCACTCCAATACATACATATTATTAACCAAAAAAATTCACACAGGCACAACCCAAATCATCAAAGAAAACATATTTCAGAAAAAAAAATTATGAAACTTTTCAAAGAAACCAAAAATCTATAAGCATAATCAACAGCAATAAAACTCAATCAGTGCTATTTATTATTAAAAAAAAAAAAAATCCTGGCTTCAATGAAAAAAAAAAAAAATGCTAAATGGGTTTCTCATAAAACAGTTTTTGAACCGATAACTGTTACACAGATCGGAGATTTAGCTGAGAAAGCAGAGTGTAAAAAAGAATGAGCTTAAGAAATTACCAGAGTGAAAACGAGAGGCCTTGGAGGAGGAGGAGAGGATTGACCTGGCAGCTCTAGAAGCATACCGAAAAATCTGAGGAGAGCTCATTTTTTTTTAGTTTACTTTTTTTGTTTTGGTCGAGAAATGAGAAGTGAGAAGTGAGAAGAAGAGAAAGAACTAAGAAGTGTGTGATGCTGAAATGATAGAGAGAGAAATGAATGAGTGAATGTAAGAGAGAGACAAAACAGGGATTGGTTTGGTTTCCTTTTTACTTGGGGGTGCTTAAGTGCTTTCAGGTTAAACCCTACCCGAAAGTGCGACCCCGTAAAGTTTTAACTACCCGTTTGGAGTTTTGCACCTTTTGGGTCTAGAGCTGTGGGCGCTTTGGTGCCGACGCTGCTGTATAAACAAATAGTACAATGACAAACAATTGGACAAAGAGAATACTTTCTGACCAAATTTATTTTTATTTTTTGAACAAATTTATTGCGATAAATTGTTTTCAGTTATAATTTAAATTTATCACAAAAATAATTTTTTGTTCATTAATAACAATATGTCATATAAAACTTATTGTAAGAATATTATGCACGTAGCATTTCTTAATTGATAAACTATTGATTCTTTAAGAAAAATGCTAAAATGCTGTCATTGGTTCTGATCCTTATTAGCCATTGAAACAATTCAAAAAAAAAAAAAAAATTATGATTTTTTGAAGTCTGGATATCAAACCATATTATGCTAATAAGTGCTTGTTTGTTTCAGCTTTCCTAACCCAAAAAGCACTTTTTGAAACTATAAATATAATATATCCGTTTGGTGATGTCTAAAAAGCAATTTTTTAGAAAAAGTTGTGTTTTGCAAATGTGAAGAGAATGCGCGTTCTGCCAATGGAGCTGTGAGGAACATTTTCCAAAAGCCTATGCGCGTTGATAAATATTACCGTTGGACTCTGGGTGAAGTTACCAATTGCCCTTTACATTTTATTGAAAACCCAAAAGAGATCAGTTAAGGAAAAAAAAATCGTTGAAAACCCAAGTTTAATTCAACTAAGGAAATCACCAAATTGCCCTTCACATTTTATTGAAAACCCAGGTTCAATTCAATAACAAATTTCCAAATCCAAACACAAAAAAATCTATAACAAATTCCCATATCAGCTAAGGAAAAAAAAAAAAAAAAATTCAAATCCTTGCAGTAATAGTTTGAACTTCGTCTCTATGGGCGATTATACGAACTAGAGTAGCGACGACGAAATCGAAGCCAGCGAAAGAGAGATTGTGAGACAAGAGCAGAGGCATGTCATCGTTGAACTCCGTCTCTACGCTGCAGAACCGAGATTCCTTGTCCCCTGACCTTTCACCTAGCGGCATTTTCTTTGGGTTTCTCAGTCATCGTTGAACTCTGTCATTGTTGATCTTTCTCAGTTCTCACTCTCTCCCCTTTGATGAGGTAATAGTTTAGAGGATGTGAAACAGAGTTATAAGTTTGTGTGTTTTGATGGGATAGAGGGAAAGAAACTTGCAGACGAGGTGGTAAGAGAAAAGAGAGAAAGGAAGAAAAAAAATAAAAAAAGAAAGAGAGCTCTGCACTGGAATGTTCTGGAGGAAGTGGTAGGGAAAAATGGGAAAGAAGGAAAAAAGAAAAGAAAAGAGAAGGGTACGTGTGTGGAGGAGAAAAAAAGGGGGAAAAAAGAAGAAGAATAAGGAAATATGGATGAAAAAAAAGTAAAGAAATAAGGGAAAATAAAATAAAAAATAAGAAATTAAAATTGAGAAATGCTATCATAATATTTTTACAATATTTTCACAATAAATTTTAAGTGGTAGGTTATTATTAGTTAATATTGGTGAGAAAAAAAATAATTTTTTTTAGAAACTTTGAAAGTACTTTTTAGAATAATTTTTTAGAAAATATTTTCACAATACTTTATATATACATTGTCCTTTTTGGTAATTTACCACTTAAACCGCCACTTTTATAAGTGCTAGCCAAACACTCAGTTTTTTAAAAATGTACTTTTTCATACTGCACTTTTTAAAAACCCCACTTTTTCAAAAAGCCCAGTTTTAAAAAGCTGAACCAAACTCACCCTAAATGAAATTCCATTCAATGAAAGCACCCAAATCTTGGAAGCCCCAAAATTTTAATTTTGGGTTTAAAATAAGTCAATCACCACAATTTCATAAACACATCCTTTTATAATGTATAGGTCATTTGTGTTTTTTTCTTAGTGGGATTTATTTTTTTAAAAGGGATTTGTTTTTTCTTTGTTAATAAAATTTTATTATTTGTTTTGGAAGGGCCATTGACCATATATATGATCTAGGTAACCACTTTGATTTTTGAGTTTTAGGGATTGATTTTCAATTTAGGTGATGCCAAGTAGGAATTTTTTGAATCAAAACATATAGCATTTTGTGTGTAGTATAATTTATTCTACCCTTCATTAAAAGTTATTGTAGGGGCAATGGGCCCAAAAATATATGTTGGGCCTTGTCCTTGTTCGAGGAGGCTCAGTGGTCCGAGGATAGATCAATAGTAAGGAAGACGTAAGACTTTGAACTTCTCGAGCCAGCTATGATGATAGAGGTAGGCCGAGGAGGAGTATCACCTTAGCTGAATGAAGAAGGGGTTAGAAGGTGAGTTCTATTATCCGAAAGTGACGTTCCAGGAAGTTCTGCTAATAAGGATATGCACCGTAAACGTACAAGACAAAATGAGAGCGAAGAAATATCTGGGGAGAAACACTATAGCAATCAAGAACTGAACTTGTAATCAAACTTGAGAATCAATATATAAGAACTGATCTCTTCGAACTGTGCCGATGACAGTTTTCTTTAGATTAAACTAGTTTATCTACATTTTCGTGTCATCTGAATCCACTTTATTTGTTGACTGATTCATTAAAGCCCAGTTTTCCAACCCACTCTCTAGAAATTCATTGTATTGGGCTTTTTGAGCCTAAGTTCATTTATCATTTGGGCTAAGGACTCAAATTGCGTCCTTATAGTTACCATAGTTTTTTAGTAGAGTTTGTGTTGTGTCTTTCTATTAGAACCCATTTCCACCCTCCCCCCACTGGTCTATATGTAGTTTCATCCTTAATTATGTTGGAACTATATAACATCAAGTAATAAGTCTAGAATACACATTTTTCATGGGTTGAATTAGTAAATTGTGCTTTGAATCCTAAATGTTTCTATTAGAAATATAAAGGTAATAATTGAGTTACATGGCTCTTAACCATACTAATAATAATAACTTGACATGTTAGTAAGTTGTGAAATTGGGTAAATAAGTATTTGTTGGTTATATTAAAAGAAGTATGTGATGATAAAACTATTTACTTCAGTTGGTTAGTTGTTTGCTCTATTTGTTTCGATAGAAAACTTTATGTGAAGATGATTTTTAGTGTTCTCCTATGTTTGGTAGTATTAAAAAAAAAGAGTACGAAAACTATCTATGGTCAACGGAAAATCCTATTAAAAGTATGACTTATTTTTTAAGGGTTGTTTTTTGCTAAAATTTTTCAAAAAAACAATTCTATTTCATTCCAAGCTAAATAAGAAAAGCCAAGAAATAATATTTCAACTTATTTTTAAGATTCCTACAAAAGAAAATGAAATAATTTTTCAAAAAATACATTTTTTTTTGAAAATGAATCATGTAAATATGAATCATAGAATAAGCTTTAGTCTACAAATATGATCAATTCTTTTTAAGAAGGGAGTCCACCCATTTATAAGGTGGATCGCATGTGGGAATTATATGGGTCCTACGATGCAGTTATTTTAAATGAATGGGAACAAATTTTATGAGGTCCCAACTGAGGAATCATATTCTATGATTAAAGTTAACGAGGACATGAAAAATGCAGAACTTTAATACAAAAAGTAACCTTTTTTTTTTTTTGATAAAAAATACAAAAAGTAACCTAATAAGTCAAATACAAATTTTAGAATTTTGATAGTCGTCTCATTCACTTTTTTTTTTTTTCTTCCCAATTTCTCAATTTGGTAATTATCTCGCCCAAATCTATTATTCAACGATAAAACAATCTTATTATTTGAAGTAATTAAAACCCACACCCTCTTTTCCACGTTTAACACACCATTTTTCTTAACTATTGCTTACCACTCCTATGAATAACTACCATTTAAAAAAATTATTATAAAATAATTCATTTTTAATCTATACTACTATTTAAATGGCTTCTCTTGTTTGAATTCCTCATTTTTTAGTTCAAAAATGTCCTTACACTTCTATGTTTAAGTAGAGACAAAACTAAAGGATAATCTAGTAAAAATGCAACTCTAACTCCCACTAATTATCTATACTACTATTTGTTCAGGACTATTTTTTCGGCTCATGTGGCATTACTTCATTGGCGACCCATGCCACATCAACATATTATTGATTTTATGGGTAAATCTATTTAAAACCCAAAATAAGCTAATATCTCATTCAACTACATGGATTGGGCTCACATGGCCCACGAGATCCTTACTTCATGAGGCGGGTCCATGGTCCACATTTCCTCTTCATCAATTGGGATCATAACTCCATGACATCATCAACATCAACATATGGATTGGGGTTAAGTAATGAATCAAAACTCATGGCCCATATTACCTCTCTTACACTCATGGCAAGCGGCTTCTTCAACAAGAGTCCATATTTACACAAAATGACAACAAAACCCGAGGTACGTCATCTTACCTTCGGCTTATGATCCAAGCACATAAGTCTCTTTGGGAAAACTTTGGGAGTCGTGGTTTGGAGGACCAAGAGGTATGTTCAGTAAAGCTCCAGCGGTTTAAAGTTGATAAAAGAAACATGTTGCTTGGCGTGTCTTCTTCAACTCCCTAAACTATGACGAGTTCATGTGTAACGGGTAACATATGGTAAGCATCTCTTATCATGTAGCACTTTAGATGATAAAATTCCCCATTGCTCTTTTCCTAAAATTTGATATTCATCATGTGACAAATACTCAATATCTCTAGCCATCTAACTGCTGGGAAGATTACTGTTCATTCAATCCCCAACTGTTGCTATACATATTTAGAAACTTCATTATATTATAATACATAAATCTTATTACTTCTTTTAGCTAAAATCTAGCTCAAACACATGGCCTAATCTGATTAGCTATCTTTTATCTCTCTCTATACAAAATATTCGTGATATCTCTGATACCCAGCTGCTGTCTGCCACAATCTGACCATATATTTCTCCGCCAACTGCCAGAGCAGAGCATTAAATACTCTTCTTGCTCACCAAGATTATGTCATAACACAATGAGACCTTGACTAAATCTCTAAGACTTCATTATCTTTCAACCAATCCTTCTATTATGTGTTGTAATGGAACCTTGCACCAAAAACACAAACATCCAAAGAAGGAAGCATTTCCAGCTGAATCCCAGCAGTGTATTCAAAACTTGACACCTGGCTAGGAGTGACATCATCAGCCATTTAATGCTGAAATCCCAGCAGCCCGTTGTTATACCCAAAATAGCAAGATACCTTCCAAAGAGATCTTACCATTTTTCAGCCAAATTCTTGAAATGACCTCTCTAACAGTCTGAAATGACCCATATGACCCCATTGGTTTTGCCTAAAGCAAACAACTTTTTCATGATAGCTGTCACAACTTTTCCTGACAGTTGGGACAGCTATTTCATGATAGCTGTCACAGCTTTTCCTGACAGCTGGGACAGCCTTTTCAGAGCAGCTGTGACAGCTGAACCAGCAACCTGAGCATTATTGATTTTTCCACTTTTGGCTAAAACCAAAACCAACTATTGAAATTACCTTTCTCTTGCCAAAATACCTTCCTTTTCTGTTGCTTTTTTCCCCAACAACTCTTACCCGAAATAGCAAGAATACCTTAAAGCTAAACATACCATTTTTGGCCAAATCTTAAGATGGATTCTCTGAAGATTCATTGCTGTTTGGGATAGATTTTTCCTGATATTCTTTGCTAAAAATACCCCTTTAAACTCAGCTAAAAGGGACCTTTCATCAACACCTCAAGGGGGGACACCAATGGAGAACAACTCTCTCATAAGCTTCCCTATTCTTTTTCCCTTAAATGATCTTCTGAAACTCTTAATGAAATACTGAGCTTCTGGATTTTTAGTTTCTAAATTAGGAACTAAACTCTTCAGCCCTTAGCTTATAAATGCCATTCATAAGCCTTCATATAATCCAAACAGAAAATCCCAGCAGCTTTGCTAAACACACTACAATGTTATTACTCTCATATACTCATTGTCTCACTCTCCACATTCTGAAAATACATATATTTTGCTGCTCATAAACACATCTCAATACTCTTCTACACCTATCTTACTACTTCTATCTCCATAATCTCCATACTCTCCTCTTACAAAATCTATCATCTTGGAAAGTAATCTCTACAACTTCTCCAGCAGTTATGATCTCATATTTTTACTATCTTTAACTACCATATTTCTCATATTTCCATATATCACACATCTTACAAATACTACATCTCCCAACACGTCTATATATTTTACCATCTCCATACTTCTTAAGAGATGCCAAACACTCATACTAAAAGTCATTCTCATGGAATGCATGAACTTCTATTACTAAAGCCCTTCCCCTAGAAGGCACCAAGATCTCATATCAAACCCCTTCTCTTAGAAGGCATAATTACTTCTTACATAAAGCCCTTCTCTTAGAAGGCACATATACTCCATACAAAAGCCCTTCTCATGTAAGGCAACACTATTCATAATTTCACAAGAACTAAAAGAGCATTGTTAAGGGGAAAACTCATTTAAGCGCATGATAAGAGGAGCAAGCTTAACCAGCCCCTACATACAGCTGGACATACTCTCTCTCCCTCTAGTTGCACCCATTTTTTCCCTCCAATCTTGAAATCATCATGGCAAACTACCGCTGGCATTCTGCTGAAATCTTATCAGCTCACTGATGCTACACAGCTGGGCTGCAAACCATCAAAGATAAGTGACTTTGTTTCCTTACTTTTTAATTTATATCATTACATGATTACTTCACATTTAAATACATATTACTTTATTCCAATTACTATTACAACTATTAACCAAGGCTTAAATTCATTTAAATGCATGACAAGAGGGGCAAGCGTAACTAGCCTCTATCGCTGGCATCCTACTAGAATCCTGTCAGCTCACTGATGCTACACAGCTGGAGCTATAAACCATACAAAGTGCTTAAACTCATTCAACCGCTGGCAAACTGCCTCTCTGCTGCTGGCACTTTGCTGGGATATTATCAACTCACATAAGTTGTACAGCTGGGGTTACAAACCATACAAAGATAAGTGACTTTGCTTCCTTATCTTTAAATTTACATCGTTGAGTACACGATTACTTTACCTCTAAATATATACTACTTTATTTCAACCGTTATTGCAGCTAATCAAAGCTACCATATCAAACACATATTACATATTTACTCAATAATTGTCGTGATTCTTAGATTTTGGCCTTAATGATTGTTAGGCTAAATAATACACCGGTAGCCGTTGGACCACATGGCCCAGTGTTGAGTTCCGGGCGCAACTCCCCAAAAAGAACCTGGGCCTAGTAAGGCCATCCCTCCAACAAATTCCACGTGGCTGGGCAATTGAAAAATGACCCCGAACATTTGGCAACTCCACTGGGGAGTTGCATGTATTGTCGTATCATACCCCCAAAGTCTAGAATCACATGTCATAAAGGAGAACTTGATTCCCAATACTCAAAATCACTTGATCCAGCAGCTCACGACGCTGAGTCACAACAATATTATCTCATTACTATTAACATAAATGCTATTCCACTTGTTTCTCTATCATTCGAAAAGCTTTACGGCTGCAACATGCCTATTATGAGCTTATTGACTCCATAAAAGAAGCTCTTTCATCATTCCAGCCATAGAGTGCCTCAACGGTAAAAACCCCTCTTATTGCTGGAGATATTTACTATTATCCATCATCCCAGCCACAGAGGGCCTCAACAGCAGAAAACCCTCTTACTGCTGGGGATATTCAGTCTTATCCATCATTCCAACAACAGAGGGCCTCAATGGCAGAAACCCCTCTTACTGCTGGAGATCTTCTCTATTATCCATCATCCCAGCCACAAAGGGCCTCAGCAGTAGAAAACCCTCTTACCGCTAGGGATATTCAGTCTTATCCATCATTCCAGCAATAGAGGGCCTCAACGGTAGAAACCCCTCTTACCGCTGGAGATCTTCTCTATTATCCATCATTCTAGCAAAAGAGGGCCTCAGCAGCAGAAAACCCTTATATTGCTAGAGATATTCGCTATTATCTATCATTCCGGCCACAGAGGGCCTCAGCAGCAGAAAACCCTTATACTGCTGGAGATATTTGCTATTATCAGTCATTCTAGCCACAGAAGGCTCTAGTAGCAGAAACCTCTCTTACCGCTGGGGGTCTTCGTTATTATCTATCATTCTTGCGACAGTGGGCCTTAACGGCAGAAACGCCTCTTACCACTGGAGATCTCCTCTATTATCTGTCATTTCAGCCATAGAAGGTCTCAGCAACAGAAATCTCTCTTACAGCTGGGGGTCTCCGTTATTATCTATCATTCCAGCGATAGATGGACTCAGCAGTAGAAACTCCTCTTACAGCGGGGCATATTCATCTCTTCAACAAGAGAGAGGCTCATACAGCTGGGCAGATCTATTATTATCCAGTAGCCCAATAAGAAGGGTCTAATCGATAGCAACCTTTTTTACCGCTGGACATGTTCATCTCTCCAGCAACAAAAGGCATTAGCAACAGATTACCCTTCTTTGGCTGCACTGTTACCCAGCAGTTCAATATCAGAAGGCCTTATCAACAAACCCTCATACAGCTGGGCAAATCTATTATTATCCAGCAGCCCAGTAACAAAGGGTTCGATCAACAATAAGCTCTAACACATTATTATCCATCACTTCTGCAACAGCAGGACTCATCAAACAGAAAGCCCTCATTTTGCTGAACAATCTATTTCTTCCCCAGCAGTTCAATCAGAAAAACCTCCAGCAGAAAACACTTCTTCAGCTGGATGAATTATTACATCTCAAATCCCTATTTACCCATTCATCAACTACAAAATACTCTCTATACAAGCCTATAAATTGCCTTAGGCCCTCTCACAAATATTACCCATTATAGCCCACATATTATCCAACTTGGGTTTTCACAAAAATACTCACCATACCACTACCACAATTGGGCTACGAAATTACATTATCTTCACAAAAAGCCCAACAATACCACTTATTAAGCCCGCTACTATACGGCACCTCTAAAGCCTGCTACGATGCGACATCTCTAAAGCCCGCTATGATGCGGCATCTTACAAAGTCCACTACAATGTGGCTAATTCAAAGTCCCACTACGATGTGGCTAATTCAAAAGTCCCACTACAATGTGGCTAATTCAAAGTCCCACTATGATGTGGCTAATTCAAAAGTCCCACTACGATGTGGCTAATTCAAAGTCCTACTACGACGTGGCAAATTCAAAGCCCACTACGACGTGGTAACTTCAAAGCTCACTACGACGTGGCAAATTCAAAGCCCACTATGATGTGACATCTTCAAAGCCCGCCACGATGCGGCATCTTTACAAAGCTCGCTACGATGCGGCATCTTTACAAAACCCGCTACGATGCGACATCTCTAAAGTCCACTACAATGTGGCAACTTCAAAGCCCGCTACGATGCGGCACCATTTACAAAGCCTACTATGATGTGGCACCATTTACAAAGCCCGTTACGATACGCCACTTCTACTAAGTCCGTTGCTACATGGCAATATTTTACAAAATCATAAATCATCTTACAAAAGCCCAAATGTTATTTTGGCACCTATTTTACAAAGCCCAAATGCTATTTTGGCACCTATTTTTTTACAAAGCCCAAATGCTATTTTGGCACCTATTTTTTTACAAAACCCAAATGCTATTTTGGCAACTATTTCTAAAAGCCAAAATATTATTTTGGCACCTATTTTACAAAGCTCAAATGCTATTTTGGCACCTATTTTTACAAAGCCCAAATGCTATTTTGGCAACTATTTCTAAAAGCCCAATATTATTTTGGCAACTATTTACAAAAAACTCAAATTCTCAAAAGCCCAAGTATTATCCTTGGCAATATTCTATCAAAAGCCCAAATACTAGTTTGGCAAAATTTTACAAATACTCAAAAGCCCAAGTACTATCCTTGGAAATATTTACTCAAAAGCCCAAGTACTATACTTGGCAATATTTTACAAAAGTCCAATACTATTTTGGCAACATATCAACAACCCAAAACTACTACTTTTTGGCAAATAATTATTTCATGAAAGCCCAAATGTTATTTGGCAAATAATATCATATTATGCTCAAAAGCCCAAAGTTAATACTTTGGCAACAACATATTTCAAAAGCCCATGATTCAAGTCCATTGCAAAACTATGTTATCAATGGAATTCAATCCCATATTAAAAGCCCATGGCAATTACTTATCAACGCCCATGGCAAATCTCATAGCAATTATCTATATTTCACTAAAATCTCATATCAATTATCTCTATTTCACTAACATACAGGTTATCATTCGATGCCTACATTCAAAGAATTGAAGAACTTTGCAAGAGAACTTTCTTAATCCATCTCGGATCATGCCGACATTTTGCTACATTACTATTCAACCTACTTCCATTGCTACATGGGGAATCTTTGCTAAAAAATATTCTCACGAAGAATTAAGGATCACTCTTGCTGCCCTCCACAAGCAAAAATCAAATCCAAGTCTTACTCGAATACATCCAGCAATTCCATGGCACTATTCCAAGTTACCTATTATTGTATCTTCACATCACACAATCTACCCAGCTGTTGCAAAGGTCTGAAAAGTTACTGCACGAGCAAAAGCCTTGCATCGTTGGGAAGCAAGATGAGTACTCCACAGTCTTTGTTACTTCTGATCATAACCCAGCAGATGGTGAAAAATGCAAGAAGCCAATGGCCAACAACTTGACAAGAATACACCTACCGCTGGAAGAAAATGAAGTAGTCTCCAAAACTATCTAAGTCCAACAAAGAATCATCTACCAACATTGTCAAGTGGCACCCTTGATTCTTACTTAAGGGCAACAAGAGGTTCAAGTGAACTTACTTCCTAAAAACGAAGGGAAAGCTGCCATCATACTATTCTATTGCTGGATCCAGACCATTGCCATCAATCTGGTATTTTCTATCTTATCGCTGGAACTCATGCCAGCCATACTTTCCTAGAAGCTGCCAATACTATTTCCTTCATAGACAATGACACAAAGATCAAATATTTTCAATCATTATCATCTACTCGATAGTCATTACATTTAGCAAATCACAAGGTCATCCGGAATGATGAATCACTTATTTAAATCAAGAAAGGATTACTCTAGCAGTAAGCTGACACACACCCAGCAGCTTGCCTAGGCAGACAGAACAAACTCCAACTGCTCATATTCAGAACTCCAGTAGATCCATCAGTCTATATAGCTGCCTCCAGCAGACAGACTTACTGATCTAGCATACTCAATCAAGCAATCATCATACAAGATCATTACCACAAGTGCCTACACTATTTCAAGCAGCGAAGTGCCAAATTCACTGTTGAATTTTTCAAGGTACTCCTCACTTGCTAGTATATGCTTATCCAAAGCCTCTCTACACTTGGGGGCTTAGTGTTATTGATCCTAAGGTTCCATCTTCGGGGGCTACAATTAGACATTTATCACAACAAAGTACAACTATACAAGTCTATTGGCCCAGCAGTGGCCAATTTCTTTCAAGAACACATTACTTATCAATTTGGCACTCTCACAAGGTTACAAGCAACAAATGAAGCTCTATCCATTGGAGTACTATTATTTCAAGCTGTGGCAATTGCACGCACTCTCTTCAAAGCTGTGGAAGTCCCACGCACCCTCTTCAAAGCCATGGCAGTCCCATGCACTACACTATTGGAATCATAGCGGTCTTATGCATCACACCGCTGGGATCTTTGCAAACATCATCTTACACTTGGGGGCTTGGTCTTTCACTATCTATTTGAAAAGACTACATGTAGATCTACATGAAGACCAACCACTCCACCAATTAAGTCAAAGCTACTGCTTCAGCTATGGAACTTTCTGTTGCATTAAATCTACACATGCCTAGCAGCACCTATTTTATTACTCCAGCAGTGCTATCAGATTCAGCAATATGATCATCACTTACAACTCTATCAATACAATCATAATCATGTAGCCAATCCTACGAGTGGCCATGCAATCTCTATGCCTCCTAAAGCAACTCTTCCAACAAGAACGGAATCTCAATGAAAAGCTCATATTATCTTGAACATCTCTATCAAATTTCTTCAAGAACTGACTACAATCAGCAGTATCAGTAAAATATTAATCTGCTATGATGTCAAAATACATTCTGGACTGCCCCAGCTGTGGGCTTAGTATTCAGACTTTCAACAGCACCACACCCTGGTGCATCACTTAATCTTATTCCAACCAACACACTTACGCAACTCAAAAGTTCCCTTGGTAAACTCTCATACATCCGGCGATTTATTTCGAGTCTCGCTGCCCTCACAGCTGCCTTTACACCACTGCTGAAGAAAGGAAAACTCTTTCGCTGGGATTCCAGATGCCAGCAGGCATTCCTCCAGCTGCAGCAACTCATGACCAAACTGCCAAC
Source organism: Quercus ilex subsp. ballota (assembly GCA_032727855.1). NCBI lineage: Eukaryota > Viridiplantae > Streptophyta > Magnoliopsida > Fagales > Fagaceae > Quercus > Quercus ilex. The sequence goes on from CM064909.1 coordinate 33,975,259, forward strand.
CGTATATGCACCCATACCAGGGAAACCACTCAAGCTGTACTTGGCTACTAATAACGAAGCAATAGGGGCACTCATAGCCCAAGATGATCAAGAAAGGATTGAGTGACCGGTTCATTATGTTAGCAGAAAATTAAAGGATGCTGAAACTCACCATCCAAGGGCTGAAAGGGCCTGTCTTTCCCTGATATATACTGCCCAGCGACTACGTCATTATCTACTAGCTTACACGGTATAGCTCTTAACAAAATCTCATCCAATCCACTCATTCTTGAGGCAACCGGTTCTTTCCGGAAGGCTAGCACAATGGCCTCGAACATTTCATAGCAATCACCCCAACGGCTGTAAGGGGTCAAGCCATCGCTGATTTGTTGTCAAATTTTCCTGGTGAGGACAGCTAGGACATTACTGATGATGTACTTAGGGAGCTGCCAGCAATTGCACTAATAGAAACAGCTGGGGCTGCCTGGACTTTACATTTTGATGGATCCTCTACCACTTCTGAAGGAGGGGCTAGAATAGTCCTATCCATAAGTACTGGAGAAACAATGGGTATGTCATTCAAGCTTGATTTTCCATGCACTAACAATATGGTTGAATATGAAGCATATCTCACGGGCCTAGCGGTAACTCGTGAAATGGGTATCAAACATCTACGAGTAGTTGGAGATTCAAATATGGTTATTTGCCAAGCTATAGGTGATTTTGCACTCAAGGAGCCATCTCTAGCTCCATATAGAGCTATCGCTCAAAAGTTGGAGGACTCTTTTGAAAAGCTCAATATTGAACACTCCCTAAGGTCAGACAATCGCTTCGTCGATGCCCCAGCCACATTGGGATCAAAAATCAGATTTGAAGGTGTAACTGCAGATGTTACTATTGTGAAAAGGCTAGTCCCAGTGGTACGAATGCTGAAGGAAGAGTTCTCTGATCAACCGCTGGGACAGACAGATTGGCGGTCTTTCATTAAAGAAGCACTATTATCACCGGGTGAGAAGGATCATTTGAAGGTACTCAATGATTATGCTCTAATGGCAGGAGAATTGTACAAAAAGCTGCTTGGAGGAGTTCTAGCTAGATGCTTGAGCCCTGGTGAGTCCACTAAGCGATTAAAAGAATTTCATGAAAAATCTTGTGGCTCTAGTGGTTCTGTCAGTCTCTACAGACGCCTCCAGCGATTAGGCTATTACAAGCCAGAAATGGGCAAACCAGCTGCAACATTACGTTGCTGCCTTCAATCCAGCAGCACCACTTCCAGCTGCAATCCTGATCAACTTCAACATTACCTTGCTGCCTTCAATCCAGCAGCACTACTTCCAGCTGCAATCCTGACCAATTGCAACATTGCCTTGCTGCCTTCAGCTCAGCAGTATCATCTCCAGCAGTCAACAATCTCGGACTGCCTCATTTAAAAAGGTCTACAAGTAAACCCATTACTCGTGCATGCCCTTGTAGTACAAGCCCATGCACTCGGATGGCTAAATGTTGAGGACCATTTTTTCAGCTCACGTGGCATTACTTCATTGGCAACCCATGCCACATCAACATATTATTGATTTTATGGGTAAATCTATTTAAAGCCCAAAATAAGCTCATATCTCATTCAACTACATGGATTGGGCTCACATGGCCCACGAGATCCTTACTTCACGAGGCGGGTTCATGGTCCACATTTCCTCTTCATCAATTGGGATCATAACCCCATGACATCATCAACATCAACATATGGATTGAGTTTAAGTAATGAATCAAAGCTCATGGCCCATATTACCTCTCTTACACTCATGGCAAGCGGCTTCTTCAACAAGAGCCCATATTTACACAAAATGACAACAAAACCTGAGGTACGTCATCTCACCTTCGGCTTATGATCCAAGCACATAAGTCTCTTTGGGGGAACTTTGGGAGTCGTGCTTTGGAGGGCCAAGAGGTATGTTCAGTAAAGCTCTAGCGGTTTAAAGTTGATAAAAGAAACACGTTGCTTGGCGTGTCTTCTTCAACTCCCTAAACTCTGACGAGTTCGTGTGTAACGGGTAACATATGGTACGCATCTCTTATCATGTGACAAATACTCAATATCTCTAGCCATCTAACTGCTGGGAAGATTACTGTTCATTCAATCCTCAGCTGTTGCTATACATATTTAGAAACTTCATTATATTATTCTACATAAATCTTATTACTTCTTTCAGCTAAAATCCAGCTCAAACACATGGCTTAATCTGATTGGCTATCTTTTATCTCTCTCTATACAAAATATTCGTGATATCTCTGATACCCAGCTACTGTCTGCCACAATCTGACCATATATTTCTCTGCCAGCTGCCAGAGCAGAGCATTAAATACTCTTCTTGCTCACCAAGATTATGTCACAACACAATGAGACCTTGACTAAATCTCTAAGGCTTCATTATCTTTCAACCAATCCTTCTATTATGTGTTGTAATGGAACCTTGCACCAAAAACACAAACACCCGAAGAAGGAAGCATTTCCAGCTGAATCCCAGCAGTGTATTCAGAACTTGACACCAGGCTGGGAGTGACATCATCAGCCATTTAATGCTGAAATCCCAGCAGCCAGCTGTTATACCCAAAATAGCAAGATACCCTCTAAAGAGATCTTACCATTTTTCAGCCAAATCCTTGAAATAACCTCTCCAACAGTCTGAAATGACCCATTTGACCTTATTGGTTCTGCCCAAAGCAAATAGCTTTTTCATGATAGCTGTCACAGCTTTTCCTGACAGCTGGGACAGTCTTTTCAGAGCAGCTGTGACAGCTGAACCAGCAACCTGAGCATTACTGATTTTTTCACTTTTGGCTAAAATCAAAACCAACTATTGAAATTACCTTTCTCTTGTCAAAATACTTTTCTTTTCTGTTGCTTTTTTCCCCAACAACTCTTACCCGAAATAGCAAGAATACCTTAAAACTAAACATACCATTTTTGGCCAAATCTTAAGATGGATTCTTTGAAAATTCATTACTGTTTGGGACAGATTTTTCCTGATATTCTTTGCTAAAAATACCCCTTTAAACTCAGCTAAAAGGGACCTTTCATCAACACCTCAAGGGGGGACACCAATGGAGAACAACTCTCTCATAAGCTTCCCTATTCTTTTTTCCTTGAATGATCTTCTGAAACTCTTAATGAAATACTGAGCTTCTGGGTTTTTAGTTTCTAAATTAGGAACTAAACTCTTCAGCCCTTAGCTTATAAATGCCATTCATAAGCCTTCATATAATCCCAGCAAAAAATGCCAACAGTTTTACTAAACACACTACAATGCTATTACTCTCATATACTCATTGTCTCACTCTCCACATTCTGAAAATACATATATTTTGCTGCTCATAAACACATTTCAACACTTTTCTACACCTATCTTACTGCTTCTATCTCCATAATCTCCATACTCTCCTTTTACAAAATCTCTCATCTTGGAAAGCAATCTCTACAACTTCTCCAGCAGTTATGATCTCATATTTTTACTATCTTTAACTACCATATCTCTCATATTTCCATATATCACACATCTTACAAATACTACATCTCCCAACACGTCTATATATTTTACCATCTCCATACTTCTTAAGAGATGCCAAGCACTCATACTAAAAGTCCTTCTCATGGAAGGCATGAACTTCTATTACTAAAACCCTTCCCCTAGAAGGCACCAAGATCTCATATCAAAACCCTTCTCTTAGAAGGCATAATTACTTCTTACATAAAACCCTTCTCTTAGAAGGCACACATACTCCATACAAAAGCCCTTCTCATGTAAGGCAACGCTATTCATAATTTCACAAGAACTAAAAGAGCATTGTCAAAGGGAAAACTCATTTAAGTGCATGATAAGAGGAGCAAGCTTAACCAGCCCCTACATACAGCTGGGCATACTCTCTCTCCCTCCAGTTGTACCCATTTTTTCCCTTCAATCTTGAAATCATCATGGCAAACTACCGCTGGCATTCTGCTGGAATCTTATCAGCTCACTGATGCTACACAGCTGGGCTGCAAACCATCAAAGATAAGTGACTTTGTTTCCTTACTTTTTAATTTATATCATTACATGATTACTTCACATTTAAATATATATTACTTTATTCCAATTACTATTACAACTATTAACCAAGACTTAAACTCATTTAAATGCATGACAAGAGGGGCAAGCTTAACTAGCCTCTACCGCTGGCATCCTACTAGAATCCTGTCAGCTCACTGATGCTACACAGCTGGAGCTATAAACCATACAAAGGGCTTAAACTCATTCAACCGCTGGCAAACTACCTCTCTGCTGCTGGCACTTTGCTGGGATATTATCAACTCACAGAAGTTGTACAGCTAGGGTTACAAACCATATAAAGATAAGTGACTTTGCTTCATTATCTTTAAATTTACATCGTTGAGTACATGATTACTTTACCTCTAAATATATACTACTTTATTTCAATCGTTATTACAGCTAATCAAAGCTACCATATCAAACACATATTACATATTTACTCAACAATTGTCGTGATTCTTAGATTTTGGCCTTAATGATTGTTAGGCTTAATAATACACCGGTAGCCGTTGGACCACGTGGCCCAGTGTTGAGTTCCGGGCGCAACTCCCCAAAAAGAACCTGGGCCTAGTAAGGCCATCCCTCCAACAAATCACACGTGGCTGGGCAACCAAAAAATGGCCTCGAACACTATTTAAGGGGCTTCCCCTGTTTGGATTCCTCATTTTTTAGTTCAAAAATGCCCCTACACCTCTATATTTAAGTAGAGACAAAACTAAAGAACATTCCGGTAAAAATTCACTTTCCTTTATTTTTTTTATGCCTAAAATACCCTCATCATACCCACTTACAAGGTTTCAACTAACGGGGATAGATATGTAAATTAAAACTCCTACAATTTAAGACCCATAAACTCACGTATGCTTTGCAGTTTCTATCTCACTTTCTATCTCTCATTCTTCTTCAAATTGAAGACATTTAGTTTAGCTCTACATCTTCCTTTTTATTTCTTCAAATTAAAGATATTTACGTTAGAGGTTCTAACAAAATTTCAGTTTCTATCTTTTGCAAGTTCCTTTTTGTTTTCTTTTCTTTTGTTTATTTATGATTGACTTTCTTTGAGTTCTACTTTTTTTTTTCCTTATATGTATCACGTTAACTCTTTTTTTTTTTTTTTTTTTAAAATGTAATTTTGAAATGTTGGTGGTGACTGAATGTATATGTTTTGGCATTAAATTTTTTTATTTAGGTTTGTAGCAACCTTGAGTTCTACTTCTTTCTTCTTCTTATTTTTTTATGTATCACGTTAACTCTTTTTTTTTTTTTTTTTTAAGCTAATTTTGAAATGTTGTGGTGACTGAATAATTTTAAACGTGAGTAAGGAAAATGAAGTGAGTTTGCTTTGAAAACTAACAAAAAGTTGTCCTATTTTGTAGGGAGTTAGATATGTATCTTTATTTTGAACAATTTTAATAGGATTTTTGGGAAAAATGATCTCATCAAAATTTAAATCAAACACAAACTCTAACAAACTTATGCTATTATCTTTAATAACACGCACGCTAATTTTGTTTTGTTGATTAAATTTTTTTTTATTTTTAAAATACTTGGTTTAACCCTAATTCTTTTATCTCTCTCAGGTTCACGTACGCACAAATTTTTTGCATTGCATTGAGGAGTCATTGGAATGGAATATTAGATAAGTTCGGGTGAGAGACTTTACAAGAATTATTATAGGTATTAAACCTGAAGAAAGTTTTTTTTTTTTTTTTACCATCATTGTATATGTTTTTGGCGTTAAAATTTTTTATTTTTTTTATTTAGGTATGTAGCAACCTTGAGTTCTATTTTTTTTTTAATATGTATCACGTTAACTCTCTCTCTCTCTCTCCTTTTTTTTTTTTAAATGTAATTTTGAAATGTTGGTGGCGACTGAATGTATATGTTTTTGGCGTTAAACTTTTTTATTTTTTTTATTTAGGTATGTAGCAACCTTTTTTTTTATTTTGGCATTCAACTTTTTTTATTATTATTTTATTATGCATTTGTGTTTGTGAGACGTTCAACTACTGATCAGTTTTTTTTTTTTAATGAACGTGGGGAGTGTTTTGGTGTGCTGGGAGTGTTTTTATTTTTTATTTTTTATAGAACCCTTTTTTTCAATAGGAACGTGGGTAGATATTTGATAGAGTATGTGTTTCTTTTTTATTAGTTTTTTTTTTACTTGAATTTCTAAAGGTTTTGTAGGGAAGAGTTTTTTATTTTTATTTTTATTTTTTTATAAACTACTAAGATGAGTTTGTATTTGTGAGAAGTTACATGGGTAGATAATTGGTAGAGCGTTATTTGAACGTGGGGATTTTTTTTTTGGTTGATGAACGTGGGGAGTGTTTTGGTAAACTGGGAGTGTCTTTTTTTTGGGTGGCCGAGGTAGTTTTTTTTTTTTAAAAGAACGTGGGATAGTGTAGGGACACGATTTTCAGACCAGGCCCCAAAATGTATGGGATCTTGGCCCAGTGAGCCCAGTACAATGAATTTGTAGAGAGTGGGTCAAAGAGCTAGGCTTTAGTGCATGGATAACAGTTAATATGGTGTTCATGACAATCAAACAAAGATGAACTGAGTTTATCAAGGAAAGTTTGTCCTCGGCACAATCAGAGGGGCTTTGTTTTAGTAAATATTGGATGAGAATGGTTACAAGAGTTCTTGAGATTGTTACAGTGCTTTCTCTCTCCATTGTCGGCCCCCCTTTCTCTAAGTTTCTACCCTTATTTATACTACATCTATTCCTTCACCTTTACCCAACACGTGGACAGTTGATGGTTTATCCTGATACTTGTCCCATTAGCCCCCTCTAGAAGTCTTCTGGGGTGGTTGTAAGGCTGCAATAATACTGTGCAGATGTCACTTCCTCATTAATGCGGCCAGGGAGTTAGTTGGGGTGCATTCAATGCGGTGACAACAGCTTTTCCCAAGAGATTTTGGGATTCTTCTGTCTTTTGTTCCTGCAATGCTTATCCATATTTCCAGAACTTCATGGATCGCACCTCTAGATGGCAAGTATCCTTTACAGATCTCGGCCTTGGCTAGCCGAGGACAAATTCATTCTCGGCAAAAACTCCTAGGCCATTATGTTCAATATTATCTTCCTTATCCACTAGCATGGGTTTCCTTGGCTATACTTACCCATCCTCGAACGGCCCCTTATCCTCGGCTTGGGCCTTAAGCCTAAAATCCAGTTGTATGATCTGGGCCCATGACCCCACAGATAGTATTTCAATGTGGGTAGGAATTTATTTAGGATAGAATTTACTATTTTAACCCCATTTTGATTAGTTTAGATTAATTAAATTAGTGGTACTTTTGATAGTAAAAAAAAAAAAAAAACTAACTTTTCGAATCCTCTTAATATATACGTTTTCAAAAAAAAAAAAAAGAATCCTCTTAATATATACAGATAACACGCATGCTAACTTTGGTTTGTTGATTAAAGTTTTTTTTTTTTTTTTTTTTAAATTCTTGGTTTAACCCTAATTCTTTTATCTCTCTCAGGTTCACGTGCGCACAAATTTTTTGGATTGCATTGAGGAGTCATTGGAATGGAATATTAGATAAGTTCGGGTGAGAGACTTTACAAGAATTATTATATGTATTAAACCTCACATAACGTGGTTGTTATATAAGAAAATGTTGTAAAAAAATTTCTTTTGTAATAGAAACTATATTTCTTTTGTATACAATTAACGTGTATCTCTTGCCATAAAATTTTCAATTTAAGCTTTTATTTACTTATCTTATGGATGTGTAGTAAATGACTAAATTTTAGGATTAAAAAAACTACATCTTAGGATTAGACAAAAAATGATAACTGTCATACATAAAATTTGAAAAAAAGAACAACATCAACAACACCAAAAAGCTTAAAAAAAAAAAAAAAAAAAAAGAGAGAGAGGAAAATTTTAGATGCTTAACGTGGAATAGAAAGTGGGATTTTTCTAAATAGTACATGGATAGAACATGAAATTTTTTCAAATGTGTACTTTTTCTTTTTTTGATAAACTTTTAAATAAGGATAGGGTCACACCAATTCCCCACCTTAATCTTTTAAATTTCCCTAAAATTTAGCCTTTTCTTTTCTTTCAAAATCAGATATGTTAGTGCCTAAATATAAGGATATAGATGGAGAAATTATAGTAATAGTTTTATAGTAGGAGTCTTTTTTTTTTTTTTTCCCAAAATATGGAAGAGATTTAAAAAAAAAAACTAGCCTCTAAGCACGCGCTCACACGCATGCTTAGAGGCTCTTCTATTTTTTTGGGTAAGGGTTAATTTAGAGCATTTATTATAATTTGAGATTACTATATTCTCTAATCACAAAAAAAAAAAAAAAAAAAAAAAAACCTAGGGTGTGATGAAAATATTATTTCACCACTTATAATACTCATCACACCCCTAAGATTTTTTTTTTTTGGTGATTAGAGAATGTAGTAATCTCAAATTATAATAAATGCTCTAAATTAACCATTACCCAAAAAATAGAAGAGCCTCTGAGCACGTACGTGAGCGCGTGCTTAGAGGCTAGTATTGCCTAAAAATTAGGACTACTCTTCTGTTAATTTTCAAATTTGCTTTATCCACTTAAAATTAAATTCTCAAAATAAAAATTTGTGGGGCCAGAAATAGTCAGGCAACCACGGCCCACTTCGAACCAGGCCCAAGGCCCATGCCGAGGACGTGTCCAAGGTCCGAGGACTTAAGTGTAATGCCCAACTACCCACGAAACAGTGCCGAGGATGATAACGTCCTCGGAATTCCGAGATCCGAAAACGAACAAGCAGCACTCCATCAAAGGGAACCCCCCCGAGCATCCAAGGAGCAAACAGCAAGTACCAAATACCGGACATAGAAGCATGGTGGAGGAGCAAGTCCCAGATGAACTGTCACCTCCACATTAAATGCCCTCAACTAACGTCCTGGCCGCATTAATGAGGAGGGGACGCCTCAACAGTGCCACCTTGGTTGCTGCCATCCACAGAGAGAATGGGAAGGTGGTTGATGGGACAGGCACTCGAGTGATGCCCTAATCCCTCTACAAATGTAGGGTTAGGATTGATTGGGAGAAGGATATATAATGCAAGGAACCCCTCCTAAAAAAGGGGGAGATGATAAAGGGAATACTATAGTAATCTATATGCTCTGAGAGAACTTTGTAGCCAGTCTTAAAAAAGAAATTATAAGAACTCCAAGTCCTGGAAAGCACGTCCGAGGAGCATTACTACTCATCCCAATTCACGTTCAGGCTATCCAATCCACATGCAATCATGCATGGTCGTTGCACCTCTCACTAATGCCTAGTTCTTGAGTCCATTCTCTATAAATTCATTGCGGGGAAACTAGGCTTGGGTCCACTCCCTCAAACCTGGTCCCTACAAAATTATATATATAAAATAAAAAAAGAGGTTTTTTTTTTTTTTTTTTTTTTTTTTGCTAAAAAAAAAACCCCATCACATGTGTGTAGCGCATGTGCTGAGGCTAGTTTAAAATAAATAATCTTTCTTCGCATGTGTATTTATTTATTTATTAATTTTTTTTTGAGAAGGCATGTGCACCTCTAATTAATCCATGGAAAATTTTAGCACGGAAATATGGGTAGCCTCCTAGGAAATCAATCGTCCATACTCCAAATCAGTGCAATTAAAAATTGGGTAAATTACAATTTACCCACCTGTAGTTTGATTGAAATTTAAGTTGTTTACCTGTGATTTGAAATTTGACACTTTATCCACCTAAGATTAGTTCATTTAGAGTTCTGTAATATATCTCTGTTAAAAACATAGCTATATATGTAATTTTGCTCCATTTTTATGTCTCTCTTCTCCAAAAACACAAAAACCATAAATATACAAGATCAAAATAAGATAAAAAAGGATCTAGCGGAACACTTTTATCATGAGATTTCAAACCACAGGTACGCAATTTAAATTTCGGTCAAATCTAAGGTGGGTAAAGTGTCAAATTTCAAACCATAAGTAGGCAACTTAAATTTCGACTAATTCACAGGTGGGTAAGTTGTAATTTGTTCTTAAAAATTATGGTTAAAAATTGACATTTTTTTAAAAAAATTTTAAAAAATAATCATATGGTTTATTTATGATCAGAATCACATGGTTTCAGTGATGATCAAGATACTCTAATGTTTTACTCAGGAAAAAAAGAAAAGAAAAGATATTGTTGTTCAAGATACGAAAAAAGATAAATTGTAAGAAAGTGTGTCTCATTCATATGCTGTATATACATACATACATACATACATATATATATATATATATATTTATATTTGTGGTAATAAGAGGTTGCATTAAATAAATTAGCTTCTTACAGCCCAAACATAGAGCAAATTAGAAGAGGTGAGTTAAAATTTTGATTCCACAATTTAAAAAAGAAAAAAGAAACATGAGGGATTTTGTTCAAGTTAAATTGCAGAAGGAGGAAACTTCTCCTTTTTGTCTATGTTGTCAATAGAAAGAAAATAGGGAATCTTCTTTTTCTATTTACAAATACTTGTCGTGTGAGCTGATGTAGACAGAAGGAACCTATTCCCTCCCATAAATAGAAACCCTTTTTCACCCGAGGAAAAAAAAGGGGGGAGGTGGGGAATAAAGGGTATGGCAAAAAAGTTCATAACCAATTAACCATTTTTCCTACTACAAGCTCATCTCAAGTACTAGAATTGGTGCTGCTGATTTTTTTTTTTTTTTACAATTTGATAGTTACACTGGTGAATGAAAGATTTGGTGAAATATTATTAGTATTGCTTCTAGTCTTCTACGCTTCATTCTCTATTATTGAAAATTTACCATCTCAATATATAATTATTAAAAAAATTGTGAAAAAGTTAATTTTAATAAATAAGTAATTTTTTTTTCTAATCACTATTATTTTATCTTGAAAACTATATCATGATTGTTAAGCTTGAAAATTTTGTAGTTTAGACTTCTTTGTTAATTAATCATCAACTTATCTCTGATATGTGATCTACAATACAATTACATAAAAATACAAAAAGAAAAAAGAAAAAAGAAAAAAACACAAGATTTGATGACGAAGTGAAAAATCAATGACGTTACTCTTCAAAGGGGAATCCACTCTGGGGATAGACAACTCTATAAAAAATCCACTATGAATAAATAGTTACAAATAGTCAAAACTTACACAAAACTTTTGTAGCTTAAACTTGGGCAGTTTGATGCATTTGAGGGTCTAAGATGAAAATTGAAATTGAGGCATTTTATATATTTAAATATAATTTTTTTAAATAAATATTATTTAAATTCTATTAAAAATTATTACTAATTAACATGAACCACGCAATTTTTATTTTTTATTTTTTAAGAAAGTTGATAGGCACAAAAAATTTGACAAAACTTTTCACACCTGTTGATGTGTTGGAATGATAGTGGTAAGTAAAAGAGTGATGTTGGTGGTGGACCTAAGTGAGAACTAGTTCAAGTTTGTCAACTCAACTATTATGAAAAATGTTGTGAATTTTTTTGTGTATTGCACTTTTTTTTTTAGAAGTGTCACATTCACAATATTTTTCACAACAAATCTTAGGTGTTAAGTTGTTACGGGTTCTAATTTGAACTAATCACTGAAATTATTTTTTTACCATTAATAACAACCTGCTATTTAGGATTTGTTGTGAAAGTGTTATAAAAATTGTTGTGAATGTAGCAGTTCTATCTCTTTTTTTTTTTTTTTTGATAAAAAAATATTATTTTATTTATTAGCTAATATTTGAGTTTAATTAAATTAAAATTTGAGACATTTTTTATACTTGGAGCCTTGGACGACTGCCTCAATGGCTTATATAGATACACTATTAAGCGGGCACTGAGCTTAGACATATGGCTTAGACTTTTGTAGCTTACAAATAGCTCTAGAGATTACACAAAACGACATGCTTGCCTTCCTACCACAATAGTTCTAGAATCTTTGAAATTCTCTGATACTGATTTTCGCCACATGAATTATATAATCTCTAGAGCACTTGAAAGCACCTTCTTGAAGATTTCTTCTACAGTGAACCTCACTATGGTTTCATACAGTCAAACACTCTCCTTGGGATCACAAGATGAGTAGACAAAGAATAAGGAATTTTCTATGAAGTTCAAGGATAAAAGGCATAAGGCATTCTCTTTGAATAGCATAAGTTTCTTTTCTTTGTTTATGCTTAAAAAGAAATGGACAAAATAAAATTTGTTTAGTTTTGATATAATCTCGTTTCTCACCTCTGAAAGTCATATATAATGTGCGTTATATAGGTGCACAACATATAGTTAAAACCTAATAGAAACCAATTTTCTAACAAAATTAGAATTTCAAATTGCCAGAGTTTTGAGCAAGTGCAATTGCTTCTTGCTCGATCAAGATTTTGAGATTTAACATTATTGTGGCACCTTCAAACAATCATATCTTACTACAAATTTAAATTGAGTCAAATTTGTGCCCATTTTAATTCCTAGATTTCTATTTTTTAACAAAACAAGTTTCATTCAAATATTTATTACGGTACAAAACATATGGACAAAAGATCATTGATTCCTCATCTTTAAGCATATTAGGACTCGTTTGGTATGTGTATTTAAACCAAGGTTTTCATTTTTTTGGAAATACGTGTAAGTATAAAGTGTGTAAAAATGTGTGTAATGTTGTTTAAAAACTGAAAACATGGGTTTAAAATGATGTACCAAAACTTTGTCTTTTCTAAGAAGTTTTTGACCTAGACTCAACCTTAACACAACTTTTTCAATACAGCCTAATTCAATACAGACAATTTAAATTATCTTCAACAGGATGTAAGTGTAACACACAATAATCGCTAAAAAGACCGCATCAAACACTTCATGCATTGTAGTAGGATTTTGGTGTACATTAAGCATTCTTTTTTCTTAATACTATATTTCTGCATGCGCTGAGGCACACATACACCGGTGATTTATGTAAGGATTCCAAATTTGTACTTTTCTTTTGAAGTTGCAAATTTGCAATCGTTTAAAATACTGCATCTTTTTTTACTGTTTAGGCTACCTCACAGCTGGTAAAACTCAAATAAGAGTTGTAATGGATGTTTCGTGCCCATTCTTTGTGAATAATACACATTCTATGGCAAATTATAGAATGTGTTTGGGCTACCTCACAGTTATAGAATGTGAATAATACAGATTGTATGACAACTATGACGACATATAGAATGTAAATAATACACATTTTATGACAACTTGGTAAAACTCAAATAAGAGTTGTAATGGATGTTTCGGGCCCATTCTTTGTGAATAACACACATTCTATGGCAAATTATAGAATGTGATTGGGCTACCTCACAGTTATAGAATGTGAATAATACAGATTGTATGACAACTATGACAACATATAGAATGTGAATAATACACATTTTATGACAACTTGGTAAAACTCAAATAAGAGTTGTAATGGATTATGGATGCTAGGATTTGTTATGCATATGCCCATTAGTTTTGTACAGTAAACATGGACAAAATGGCCTTCTGCCCTTTTCGGGCAAATTATATAGGGAAATACCCCCCTTCCCAAATTAAATAGGAAAATGCCCATATTTTAAAACTCGATTTTTGATAAATCGAGTTAGGCCCTAAAGTAGTGTTTTTAAGGAGCCTATAGTGACGTTTTTTAACTCGACTTCATTGAAATCGAGTTTTAGGCAATGAAATCGACCTATAGTGGCCTTTTTTTACCTACAACTCGATTTTTTTGAAGTTGAGTTAAAAAACGTCACTATAGGTCCTTAAAACGTCACTATAGGATCCTTAAAACGCCACTATAGGACTTCAAAATTTTTTTTTTTCTAACTCGATTTATCAAAAATCAAGTTTTAAAAGAGGAGCATTTCCCTATTTAGTTTGGAAATGGGGGCATTTCCCTATATAATTTGCCCAAAAAGGGCAAAAGCCCATTTTGTCCCAGTAAACATTCTATGAAAACTTATATCCTAGTCTAGGACGAATTCAAGGAATACCACTAATCACACCACTATGGATAAATTAAGCCTTGTAATCTGTATATTTGTGTATGGGAGAGGATTCACTGCAACTTTGTATGTAGTAATTTTTACATATAGGGTAAGGTGACAGCTAAAGAGGAGTGATAGTAAATCATAGGTTAAGCTGATCATATGCATTTCACATGACTCTTGGACACTTGTCACTTCTTTTTGCTGCCACCTTATCTTATATGCGGTAATTGTTGCATACAAGATTGCAACAAATCCTCTTTCTTTGTGTACGTTGTTCAAAACTGGGGATGTAGCTGGGGCCTGGAGTCTGGAGTCGTCTAGGTTGTGATGTTGAGGGGTTTCTAATAATCCCAAATTATGTGGTGAAGATATCGGGGAATGTATGTGTTTTGGTGAAGATTTGGTGTACACTGTGATTATTGGAGTCGTGGGGTAGCCTTGGAAAGTTGGAATTTCCCAAATTTAGTGAATGTATGGCTGAATTGAGGGTGGATTCATTAATGTCTTGTGGATGTGGTGGTGGGGTGTCAATTGTATTGGTTGCATGTTGGTTTTGGTTAGAGTTAAGAGTTATTGGGTTCAGATTAGGGGGAGTGGTATGGGTTTGAGACATGGATAGGGTGATTATGGGTTTAATGGATTGGCTCAAAACTTACCTGTGGATAGTGTCCAACTCCTTCTGCGATTGTGAACCAAAGGGATATACATTCTCTCCTCTCAACAATTAAACAAAATGTTTGAATTACCTGATTAAACACAGAAGAAAACCAAGTACAGTTGATTCATAATAAAGTGGTTATATTTTTAACCTGACTAGGAAAAAAAGAAATCTAAAGTACTAGAATTAATTCGTAAAAAACTATTTACGAAAAAATAAAATTGATCACATTGTTTTTACAAGAAGCTGATCATCTCAAGTACTAGAATTTTTGTTGTTGGTGAATTTTCATAATAAAATGAATGAAAGAGTTAATCTAATATTTATTTTGGTAATAATTTGGTTAATTGAGGTTTTAGTGGGAAGTTAGAATAATAGTGTTTTCGTAAATAAAAAAAAAAAACTATTTGCAACATTGAATTTATAATTGATGATGTTATTGTGGTTGAAGTTTATGATGCATGAAATATGTATGAGAATCCGATTTGGATTAAAGAGAGCGAGGTTTTTATGCCTCAATAAAGTCTAATTTTGATGCAATTTTGAATTTTATTATTATTTTATTGTACTTTCACCAACAAGCAATTGTTGTTACTTACGTGGTGGAATTAGAAAGTTTCCTTGGGAGACAAAGTTAACCTTAGTTTATATATATATATATATATAGTCCTTATAAATTGGAATTCATGAATATATCTAAAATGAATAAATATCACAAAACTATACTCTTTATAAATTTTTTTTTGGCCATTATCATTTATGTACATAGAATTCATCTTATATTTTATGTTTTTATTTTGAAAAATTTGTAGATTTAAAAAATATTATGAAAACAACTTTGACGGGTTGAGTTCTCTCCCTCTGAAACCTGACAAACTCGACTTGACTGTGAATAACTAAAATCTAGCGAGATCCTAAGCATTCCGGTGATGTTTCCATTGAAATCCAACGCGCAAGATCCACTCACTTAGGCGTCGTTTTTAGCCCATTCTAGCAACAAATCTAGTGGAGATCCACCAGATCTAACAAGATCTTGGCCGGATCTGGTGAGTTTTTTGGCCTCCCTCTTTCGTTACCAATTTTGACTGAACCAACCACCACCCGACGAGAATCCGATCTTTCCAACTTGTCTTCCTTGTCGCCAATCGGTGGTGGGTCTAATCTTTCTCCACCTGATTTGATCGAGTCGTGTGCGAGTTGGGCACAAACTAGACTCGAACCAATCCATGGACACCCCTAACAGTTCAACATGCACCAAACTATTAAGCAAGAAAATATAAAAGTAATAATACATGATTTGATGATGTAGTGAAAATTTGATGAAGCAACTCTTCAAATGGAAAACCATTCCAGGGATAGACAGTCCTCTGCCCGAACTGGTTCACTCCAAGATACCTTCTTGAACATTTTTTCAGCAATAAACCTCAATGGAATATAGCTATGATGTTTCACACAATCAAACGCCCTATTTAAGATCATAAGATAAGTGGTCAAAAAACAAAGATTCTTCTATAAAGTTCAAATTAAGATAATAGGCATAAGGCTTTCTCTTTGAATAGCACAAGCTCCTTTTCTTTGTTTATGCTTAAGAAGAAATGAACAAATTAACATTTGTTTAGTTCTGGTATAACTCCTATCTCACCTTTGAAAGTCATGTATAATGTGAATTGTGCTTTATATAAGTGCACAAAATAGGGTTGAAATCTAGCAGAAACACTTTTATTAACAAAATTAAGATTTCAAAGTTGCTGCATTTTTGAGTGATTGCATTGCTTTTTGTTCCAGCAAGATTCTTGGATTCAACATTATTATAGCATCTTCAAAGTTCAAAAGACCATATCTTACCCATGTTAAATCCAAATTGGATTAAATCTGTGCCCGTTTTGACGTTAGGATTCACAACACATCTATGATTTCTTTGGCCACAAGCAGACTATTTAAAGTATCTTCAAGAGGGTATAACACACACACACACATAATGATCATTAAAAAAGGCCACATCAAATCCTTTATGCTTTGCAATTGGCTTTTGGTTTATTTTTTCTGAATTCTAATCTGCTTGCATTGAGGCACACATACACCAGTGATTTAAAAGAGGCGAGGACTCCAATTTAGCCGGTAGCTTGAACCCTTTTCCTCTTGGATTTCCAAGTACTTTGTGCATCTGGAGGTGTCAATTAGACGTGGCAAAGTGGGCGAGTCGGGTTGGATCAATTGGGTTTGGGTTGAAAATGTGTTCCGGTAAAAAGACAGGTAATTTCAAGCGGGTTAGAAAATAGGTTGGGTCAATTAGGTTGCGAGTCGGGTTGATCCGTATTTTTCACATGATTTTTTTTAAATAAAAAAAAAATATATGCCACTTGGTAAGTCATATAGCAAATTACTTGGTGTGAAATACATTACTTTGAATTCACCACCCATATAAAAAAAGAGCCTAGCTCAAAAAATTGATACTTGTTCAATAATTATAAAATTATACAAATCCCAACATTGTTAATCAAAATAAATAGCACAAACACAAAGGAGTCTAGTCTACCTTTTGAAAATCTAATTAAAACAAACACACAAGTTTCATTACTATGCAATATTAGCATCCTAAAATATAAAGCAAAATTACAAATGCCCAATTGGATAACTAATTTGACAAAGAATAATAAAACATATAAAAAATTTGAAATCTTGAAAACTAATTTCATAATCTAATATCTTGAAAAAAAATCTAATACTTGTGTTTAATTTTAGATACATTGTGGTTGACACTCTATTTCAAATTGGGAATATACATCAAAGGTTGATTGTTTATTTATTTTTGTAAGGTTTTTATTTTTTTTATATAAATATTATATTATTGTTAAGCAATATATACTTTAGAAAATATCATCTTCTATTTTTAAAAGCCTTTTACTATGGCTATGGACTGTTAAAAAATAGGCTTAACCGCTTAAGCACCCATAATTTATGTCAATTTCATTGATATATTTTGGTTTCACTCTTTTCATACTTATGAATACTTCTCATACATATCTATAATTTAAAATATATGCATTTAAGTTTATTGCAACTAGATTATCTTGGCATGTACTTTATCATTTAATATTTAAAAATATTTACTTATCGCATTATTCAAGCAAGAAGAATGCCTCAATCATCATTTTTCAATTCGTTTGCATGCAACTAGATAAAAATCTCAACTGTTTTCTTGAGTTCATTGTATTTGAATGGAGTTAAATATAAATACTTTTTTTTTAATGACATCATTTAAAAAATGTTTTAAAATTTTAATGTTATTTAGGGGGAAAAATCACGTGCATTATATTTGTCAATGTTTTAAAATTAACTTGGCGTGATTACTTAGTGTGGTATTCAAGCAAAAAGAATCCCTAGAGGGAAAATTAAATCTTTTCTATCCTTTCAATTTTCCATCCTCCCACAATTTTCACTCCTCTCACTTTTCCACCATTTCAACTAAACGGACCCTAAAGACAAATTCAAGGAATACCACACAAATCACGCCACTATGGAGAAAGCCATATAGGCCTATATTCTGCATATTTGTGCAAGTTAAGTTCAAAGGAAAAAAGTTTAGTTACAAACTCGGTTATAGCCAATGCTATGACTCCTCTCAATATCTTTTTATTGGATGTAAATTTTGGAAAAATTCATCATTGAATTATATTTTTTTTCTTATGTCCTTCATGCTTGCAAAATTTCCATAATATCAAAGATTAATAACTATATCATCAATTAAATATTTAAATTTCAAGTTTTTTTAGTCTAAAATTATGCATTAAAAATAAAATTATAGGTCAAATAGTAATTTGTTTTGGATTGGCACAGAATTTAACATGCGTATTAAGAATATAAAGAACATAAAATTAAACAGTAAGATTTTTAAAATATATAACTATGTAATTTTTATAGTGGGAGTTGTAATAATTTGTTACAACTAAGTTTGTAGCCAAACTTTGTACATGTTCAAAATTGCCCGCATTATTTATTCAAAAAAATAAAAAATAAAAACTGATGGCATTCTCTATGGGGGAGGTATATCCTGTACCCGGCATATATGCCGGGTACAAGATATACAAAATGCCAGAAAAAGGGTGATCATTAAAAAGAGTTAATTTTAAAAAAATTATTAATAATAAAACTTGAATATATTAACATCACAAAATAAAAACATATTTAAATACATAAAGTTTAAAAAAAAAAATTTCACAAGTTTTCATATTTTAAAATTGTTGTGTGATATGATAATTTCATTATTAATATTATTAGCTACATCTTTTTCAATATATACAACTAAACAATTATTAAGTTATTGATCTCCTATTCAATTACCAACATATTGCCTAAATAGGTACAAATACAAACAAAATACATTATCTTTTTGAAAAAATATATTACATAAATACAACAAATTCGGCTAAATACTAAAGCAAATATTAACAGACTAGCTATTTGAAAAGTGCGCATTTTTTATTACAAAAATAGCAATTTTAAAATATGCAAGTTGAAACACAATTTAAAAAATCACAAATAAACGTTTGATTGGAGATTTTAAGCTAATATGTTTGTTTGAGCAATTTTTGAGAAGTGTTAACAGTATTTTTGCAACACTTTTACAACAAAACCTAGGTTGTAAATTTTTACTGGTTCTAATTTGAACTTACCATTAAAATTATTTTCTATTCATCAGTAATAACCTATTATTTAGGATTTGATACGAAAATATTGCGAAAATGTTGTGAAAATAGCATTTCTTGCAATTTTTTTTTCAACATTCAACGAACAAAAATTTTTGAGAGGTTGAATTTTATTTTTTAATGGGTTCAATTGTTATTAAGGGTGCTCAAGTGTTTTTTTAAGGGTGGTCAAGTTTTTTTTCTAGAGTGGTCAAAAGGCCCATATTAATTTAAAACTAAAATTTTTTTAAGTTATATTAAAAAAAAAATTCAGGGTGGTCCTGTGACCACCCTGATTTACACTTGGCACGCCAATGAAACCACCTCGCCTATAAATCCTTCCCTTCTCCCATGCTTAAGACCAAACCCAAACTTGAAACTCTCTAACTGTCGTGGGCATCAGCATTGAGGTGAGATAAGCGTGGGCATCAGCTTAGAGATCTGTTGGTCATCAGCGGGGGCATCATGGTGGTTGTTTGGATTTCATGGGTTTTTGGTGGGTGGGTTTTTGTTGGTTGGGGCATGGGTGGTAGGTTTGTGGTGGTTGTGGCATGGGTGGTGGGTTTTTGGTGGGTGGTTGGGTTTGTGTGGTGGGTTTGTGGGGGGTGAGTTTATGGAGGTTGTTGGTAATGTTTGAGTTTTGAGCATGGTGACTATTGGTATTGTTGTGGTTGTTAGTATTGTGGTGGCTTGTGGCTGGCAGTGCGTAGGATTGTTGGATTGAGAGGGAGAGAGTGAAGAGATAATAGAGGAAGAGTAAAAAATATATATAAAAAAAAGGAATAAAAAATAATAAAGAAAAAATATGTAAAGTGAAGTGTTAAATGCTATAAAGTGGCTTTTTGAGTTGCTAATTTTTTAAAACAATGCTATAATAATCTAGCGAAAACAATGGACACCTAGCAGCATAAATAAATCAGTAAAAGAATTCGTGGAAGCCCATTATCCCAAAATCTAATTTGCCCGAGGAAGTTTGTAATTTTGTTTTTGGACATATATGCCAGAATAGATAAAATTTCAGATGGAGATAGCAAATGTATTGACACTTTAAATAGATATAAACCAATATATCTTTGTATTGTCTTGTATAACTAGCTTTTCAACTGTGATGAAACCATTGCCTTCTCGCTGTTTACCTATTGATGAAGTGTCTTTGCAGGCAAGTAGTTGGGTTTTGTAGAGAGTAATTGGCCTAACTCGTAAAATGTTAAGGTGAGGAGAACAATAAGGTGAAATGCATATCACCACAAAATGCCATCATTTGAGAAAGAACTGAATCTTTTGCATGTGTGGGCAGTGAGTTGAATACATCTAACCTCTGGTTGCATTAAAGGAATAAAGGATGATAAATTTGGGTTTGTCTCCCGTATCCCCTTCCTTGTTTCAGCATCTTCTGAAACCAAATTTATTACTTTTTCATTAATAAATAGTCTTATCAGATCTAAGATACATGTGGATTTATTGAAAACTGGTTTTGCAGTTAATGACTTGACTTTGCTCAATTTATTTTTCAGCAATATTAAAATCTGAACTAAAAAACCTTTTAAAGAAGATTAAATGAATGGGGCATTCCGAGAATCGAACTCGGGACCTCTCGCACCCAAAGCGAGAATCATACCACTAGACCAAATGCCCATTTGGTGATACTATTTTATGTTTTTAAGTTTACTCAACCATTTCCATTAAAGTCAGTTGAGCTTGTCTCCCCCTAGCTTTTCAACTGAGACCAAATTTCTCATGAAACAGTACGTAAAAAAATGTTTGAGATTTCACCATTAACAATTAAAGGATGAAAAAGAAAAGAAAATAGTCATGGTAATAAATTCATAAGATTACCAACTGAACACCTTTAGGAATTTCTCTAGATAACCAACGTTGAATGTTGAATCTCCATTGGCTTGCAGATTTCCCATGGCTCTCTCTCTTCCCTCTGCTCCCAAGTGTCACCACCGAACAAAAACTTGGATGATGGGTCTATTACAATCTTTTCTAGTGCTTTTTTTTTTTTTTTGATGGAAACGGGGGTTTTATTTGTAATATATAGAGTTTACACATCCACAACATTTGGCCGTTGAGCACAGAGTCTAGTTGGTCTGAGGCTAGCCAAATCCCTTACATAGTGCACATATACAAAACTGGGACATGACCCATAAACAGACAAAAAGTGTTGTTGATGAGTTCCCCGCTTCGCCAACGCATCCGCACAAGCATTTGCTTCACGATACACGTGACGCATCTGAACCTCCCATTCCCGGGCCATAAGATTCCTGCAATCATAGATTAAAGGTAACATATTAGGAAGATAAGTAGCATTTTGATCAGTTAACCACTTTTGCACAACACTAGAATCAAGTTCAAGCTGTAAGTACTTAAAACCCATATCCCAAGCTAGCGCCAAACCTTGTCTGACCGCAGCCAATTCAGCCATATTATTTGATGCGAGGCCCAAGTGAAGGGAGAAGCCCAAGATCCATTCTCCCAACTGGTCACGCAAAATACCCCCAGCCCCGGCTAACCCCGGATTATTTATAGCACTACCATCAGTGTTACAACGCTTAAGCACATGCAATGTGAGCTCCAACTCAATAATGTTACCACAAAAACCTTCAAGGTGTAAGATCCTCAAATTTTTATGGTTAGACTTGGTAGGCTCCTAATTTGTCTAGCTACATCAGCCTGTGTATTTAGCTACATGAAAAAAAAATGTTACTTTCCAACATTTTGGAATTATAGAAATTATAACCACAAAGAAGATCTAAAGAAAATAAGCATATTTGAAGGCCACCACATGTTAAACTTTATGCATTTAGCTAAGATGATTGTAAATATGCTATGTGCGGCAACTCACAAATTGATAAATTTTTACAACACGAAAAAGAGAGAAGCAATTTGTTTTATTTGAAGAAAATTGACCTCACAGTTTCAGTCAAAAATCAAATTTTACTGAACAAACATAATATTTAAATTCAAATTAAACTATTACATTTTTTTCCCCTAACAATCGCTAGGGTTGTCCAACCGAATTTGACACCCGACAAATCAATCTAACTCAGAGTCACCCAAACTAGAATTGACTCAATCCAAGCAAGGAGATGGTCGACAGCGGGTCGAGTGATGGGTTTTGTTGTCTGAGACTCGAGAAACCTAAACTGACCGTAGACTTTGCCATTGGCCTCCTCCTCCCTTTGCTATGAGCAAGAATTTTGTCTTCGTTCTTTGTAGATTAGGCGAGATCTCCACCATATCTGGTGGAGATCTCAACAAATCTATGGAGATCTCCCCCATATTCGATGGAGATCTCCCCTATATCCGATGGAGATCTCGTCAAATTTGTGAGATCTCCACTAGCTCACCGGATTTGTAGAGTGCTATAAAAAATCAGCTTCAATTGACCCGGTTGAAGGAGTTTCAAGCACTTGTCGGTCGATTTCAACTTGAAATGACAGTCAGCTGCGGTTTGCCTCTATAGAACCCGAAGTTGTCAAGTTGAGTTTGGGTTAGGTACAAACCTGATCTATGGACACCCCTACCAGTAGCCACCTATCATTTTGTCCTATTCCTACCCTTTTTATCCACTGCAATTTCTTGTTGATGACCAAACCAAAAAAAAATTATATTTATTTTCCGTTCTCTCAACCAAATACTCATGGTGGAAATTTATATATTTTCTTTCTATTCTCTAACTTTCCTATCTTCTCAATGTTTTCCACCAACACAACCAAATAGAGTCTTATCCATTTACTAATGATGATACCGAAAATCGTTAGTAAGCCACACGATATTCACATGCTCGAAACAAGGACTGCAAAACAACAACAAAGAAAACCCTAAGAAAGTACCGGTGTGGTACTGGCCAAAGACCCTTCGAAAGTTAAGTTAGAGAATTTGTTCACAACTTTAGAGTGTCAGAGCTGTGGTAAATTATGCGTACCTTGTTTTCTATCATTTTGTCCTATTCCTACCCTTTTTTTCCACTGCAATTTCTTGTTGATGACCAAACCAAAAAAATTTTATATTTATTTTCCGTTCTCTCAACCAAATACTCATGGTGGAAATTTATATATTTTCTTTCTATTTTCTAACTTTCCTATCTTCTCAACGTTTTCCACCAATACAACCAAATAGAGTCTTATCCATTTACTAATGATGATACCAAAAATTGTCAGTAAGCCACATGATACTCACGTGCTCGAAACAAGGCCTGCAAAACAACAACAAAGAAAACCCTAGGAGAGTACCTTTGTAACGACAGAGCCCCCACAATTCCCGACTGCCGTGTGCACATACTTTAACCTAGGCTTAGGTCCCTGAGTTTTCACAAGCTGCTAGGGTAAAAGCTTGTGCACACGTTAGGGGTTGCCCATCACTTATGACCCTTTGCTTCGGTTGCTCACTTTGCGATGTGGGATCAGGACTTTTAGGCTTAGATCCCCTCACCCTACCACACCTTCAAGAGGAGAGCCGACCTTGACTCTGATACCATTTGTAACGATAGAGCCCCCACAATTCCCAACTGCCGTGTGCACATACTTCAACCTAGGCTTAGGTCCTTGAGTTTTCACAAGCTTCTAGGGTAAAAGCTTGTGCACACGTTAAGGGTTGCCCATCACTTATGAATCTTTGCTTTGGTCGCTCACTTTGTGATGTGAGATCAGGACTTTTGGACTTAGATCCCATCACCCTACCACACCTTCAAGAGGAGAGCCGACCTCGGCTCTGATACCATTTGTAACGACAGAGCCCTCACAATTCTCGATTGCCGTGTGCACATACTTCAACCCAAGCTTAGGTCCCTGAGTTTTCACAAGTTTCTAGGGTAAAAGCTTGTGCACACGTTAGGGATTTCCCATCACTTATGAACCTTTGCTTTGGTCGCTCACTTTGCGATGTGGGATCAGGACTTTTGGGCTTAAATCCCCTCACCCTAAAATGGAACATGAATTTAGATGCATGACTAACTTGCTAATCTTACATAACTCAATAAGCATAATTAATCCAAAATAATTTAAAACTCCAAAGAAACAGTGCTCTTAATAAATAACCTCTTACAAAAATCTAAACTCCACAAATTGGAAAAAATATCCAAAATACGAAACCTGAATTACAAAATAAAGGTAACTAAAATTCTATAGGTCTTCAAGCAATACTGAAGTCGCCTACAACTTCTATGCTCTACCTTGCACCATACAAAGCGATCTGAAGGTCCTATATTTCCAACTACACTTTAATCTGAAAATAGTAATTAATGGGGTGAGCCACACATCTAGTAAGTAATTATACAAAATACACAACAGGATAAAGTCAAGCAACGCACGAGTATTTTGATTTTTCACAAACTCATTTAATGATATCAAAAATAGTTATTCCAAAACATATAATGAATCACTTAATACATATGTAATTACATCTTAAAATCATTAGAAATCACATACATATAATTGATCAGAGCACAGTGTCACATATAAACATCACATATTCTCGCATACAATCCTATGAGTGGATACCAACATCTAACCTCTGCTGGTGAGAGATCAACACATATTCTCACATACAATCCTGTGAGCGGATTTACACATATATCTGATATATCTAATCAATTCTAAAAACACTTATTTTTGAGTCACATATCACAAGAGCAAAGTTTATACAAAATATAATAATTTACTTGATATTAACAGTTATTCCAAATACAAAGGCATATCAAAGATCACAACATCGAATAGAATATAAATCAAAGGATGCTTGACTCTCTTGGGGAACGAATAGAAACTAAGGAGTTTATAAATATATTACTATTCTTGAGTAAATCTGAAAATTTAATTTGCTAAAAGAAACATTTTAAATAACTTTTGGAGAATAAGAATATAACTTTGAAATCACTTGGTTTTAACAAATTTAAAGAACAAAAATCTTTTTAGAAAACTTACATTGAAACTCAATTATTTTATGAAAAGAGCTTAGTTTAGAAATAATCTTTTAAATGAGATTCTGACATTCAAAACATTATTTAAAATTCAAAGTTTCTATTTAAAATATTATTTAATAGTCGAAATTTCTCTTTCAATGATGCAAAAATACTTTTGACAAACTTTAGAAAATATAAGTTTGAAATACAAAACTTTTGAAAACTTTTAACTTCTAAGAACCTAATGGACAAAACTTGTGCATATTATGCATAATTACTTACCTCTCTTGCTAATACTTCTGAACACAGCTGAACACTTTAATCTTCTGTAAGCTCTAAACAAAAGAATGCTTTAATCAGTAAGTATGAAATCCAATCCTTACAACCCTTTTCTTTCCTACTGTCCTACAAAAATCAGGTATGAAAACTACTTTCATATACCATTGAATTAAGCAATTTAATATTCCTTATCAAAGTCTCACCGCAACAATATTTCCCCAAAACTAATCTGTACCCCTAAAGTTCAAACAAATTTCTATAACCACAAATAATATTCTAGGCCGCCCTAAAATACTCTATAAGATCCAAATATATATATATATAAAAACCAATGAAGACGTAAAACTATATAAATCAATTGAGTTCCGTAATCCGTGGCTTTATAATCCCAAAGTTAAAGAAAAAACGTTAAGCCAATTTAACCTATATAACCACCAGGAAACGTAAAAGCCATGTTTTCCTTGAATTAGGATTTGTAATCTAGGAATTAATATATATATATATATATATATATATATAACCCGATGAAGAACGTAAATTCATCTACACAAATTAAGATTTATAGTGTAAACAATCCTCTTTTAAACAATCTACCCATCACTACCAATTCCATGATAAGATTCTAACTTTTTAATTCTTTGATTCTAATGGTGAGAAATCATACCTTGAACAATCTGATTGCCTCTTCAATTGTATGTGCTCTAACTCCAAGGAAAAACAACTCTTAGCCTCCTTGATAAAACCCTTCCTATGAAAACCCTAATTTATCTTTTCCTCCAACTTATATTTTAACACATCAAAGATGTGGCTTGGTGGGGTAGTGGGCTAGAGTTTAAAATCCACTTGAGCTTATCTCTTTAGTCTTCAAGAAGCCCATAAAACATTTTCATCTTTTATTTATTTATTTTATTTGCCTCACTAAATTGTATGCCTTAAAACTTTAATTTTTTCACCTATTTGTAGCACCGCAAAATTTTCTACTCCTAACTTACTATGCACGCTCATATAGTACCTCAACTCTATATTAAAAATGACAAGGTGCGGTGATAATCATAAAATCAAATCGGGGTATTACACTCTTCCCCCCTTAAAATAAGTTTAGTCCTCTAAACTTGACGTACCTTAGTCCTTGAATAGAGAGAGATATTAGTCCACCAAATTAGCATCACTAAATTCAGTACTGTCCATAACATGTATGAATGACAATCTTAAGAATATCTATCCTTCTTAACTTTGAGTTGATGGTAACCTTATTTAAGGACAATCTTGGGTAATTGATATCTATTCCTCACAGTCATCCTATTCCATCGCCTATTGTCTATGCATCATATCTTTTCCACATGGAAATACACCGTTGAATATAACCCCTATTTGGAACTCAAAAGTATCATGATAACCAATCTACATTATATTATATCAAAATCTCAAATCTTAAAGAGAATTAATTCAGTCATTACTTCCTTGTCTACTATCATAACCATACAATACTTACATAAACTCAGCAATCATTGTTTCACTTAATAAGAGAAAATAAGGAGATGGTACCTGACTTAGTTTCCTCATCACTTTGCCCAGTAATAGCAAACACTCGACCTTGGATTTTTGGCCGTTGATTTACATCATTAGGCTTAACCATCAGCTCATTCTTCAAAGCTGGGCAGTCTTTGATACGATGTCCCATTTGTCCACACTTAAAACATGTCCCACTTTCACGATAGCAAACACCGTTATGCTTTTTACCACACTTTGAATAATTCTCTATTACTTGTTGCACCACCTTAGGCTCTAGTTCTATTGTCATCTTCTTTTTGAATGGTTTGTCATTTTCATTTTCTTTTTGAGATTCTTCAGGCTTGGATCTCTTTTTATTTTGATCTCGAATTTTCTGATAGTCTTCACATTCCTTCTCAACAACTTTTTCCGTCTCCACTACCTCAGAATAAACCTTCAATCGTATGGCTGCCATCCTAGTTCTGATACTTGGTCATAATCCCCTTTGAAATTTCTTAGCCTTCTTAACATCGTCAGACACAACATGAGTGGCAAATCGAGCCAACTCAGTAAATTTAGCCTCATACTGTAACATCGTTTTATTCCCTTGAATAAGCTCCATAAACTCCACTTCTTTCTCACCCTGTACACTTTCTGGAAAATATTTCTCATAAAAAGCATCAAGGAAAATAGTCCAAGTCAATATCTCGTCTTTCTCAAGTGGCAAAGTCTTTTTAGTGGATCTCCACCAATGTTCTGCTTCCCCTTTCAGCATAAATGAAGCAAAAGAGACTTTTTGCACTTCAGTACAACCAACCACATCAAATATTTTCTCCATTTGCATTATCCAAATTTCTACTTCTGTAGGATCAGGGTTTCCCAAAAATGAAGGAGGACTCATTTTCCTAAATTGCTCAATAGTACATCCTCCAATCTCAGCATCTTTGGGCTTAGCTGTTCCACTAGTACTAACATGTTTTTCCACCACCTCAACAAGACTTCTAATAGCATTAAAAACACCCTCAAGATTTTTAGGATTTGGCTCAGAACTAGAAGGGGCAGAATTGCGGGGTGGCATTTTCCTATAACCAAACAAACAACACTTTAGAGTTGAATAAACCTCAAAGAAAAATCATAGTATACGAGAGATACTAAAGCTTTTACTATTCTTATGATCCTAAGCATACAAGCACACAGCTTCTAACAATTATCAAACCCATAAAAAAATACCCATTGATTATCCAATGATTCAAGCCTATTCTTCCACATCCTATACAAAAACATCAGAAGTCCTAATTGTCTACAGAATCATAACCTAGAGCTCTGATACCATTTATAACGACAGAGCCCCCACAATTCCCGACTGCCGTGTGCACATACTTCAACCCAGGCTTAGGTCCCTGAGTTTTCACAAGCTTCTAGGGTAAAAGCTTGTGCACACATTAGGGGTTGCCCATCACATGGGTCGTGATAGTGTTGGTATCAGAGCCGAGGTCAGCTCTCCTCTTGAAGGTGTGGTAGGGTGAGGGGATCTAAGCCCAAAAGTCTTGATCCCACATCGCAAAGTGAACGACCAAAGCAAAGGTTCATAAGTGATGAGCAACCCCTAACGTGTGCACAAGCTTTTACCCTAGAAGCTTGTGAAAACTCAAGGACCTAAGCCTGGGTTGAAGTATGTGCACACGGCAGTCGGGAATTGTGGGGGCTTTGTCGTTACAACCGGTGTGGTACTGGCCAAAGACCCTCCGAAAGGTAAGTTAGAGAATTTTTTCACAACTTTAGAGTGTCAGAGCCGTAGTAAATTATGCATACCTTATTTTCTAGGAGCCTTTGGGTTTTATAATGATGTAGAACCGACCTTCCTTTCTTGCGTGGGAAGTCTTTTCCTTATGGAGAAGATCATCATTAATGGGCACATATTATGGGATCCTTTCCATCTTAGGATTCTAGTCATATTGGGACTCTATCGACTAGGGTTAATCGTAAGACACAAGTTGTTTCCATTTAGGATTACTTGGAAGTCACTCAAATCATGTAGAGGCCACGTGGCCATGGAGATCCGTCCACCTTGCACCTGCGAACCGAGGATCCGTCCCCTTCTAGAATCCGTCCACTATCAGTCCATTGATCTAATATCATCAGGTTCATTTGGATGGATCTGTCATCCTAATTTTACCCTCTTCAACTAAAGAGTAGTGTTAGGGACTAAACTTTTTTCACCACCCACTTGGGTCTAAGATTCACACCACTGCATCATCAATTGTGAAAAAAAAAAATTTTAAATGTTAGTGACAACTTTTTTCACCACCTACATGGATCTAAGATTCACACCTAGGGACGGACCCAGGTTAAGCCCAAAGGGGGCCTGGGCCCCCCTTGGGCCCAAAAGAATTTTTTTTGAGCAGGTAAAATTTTCAAAAAACAAAAAAAAAAGGGCTTGGGCCCCCCTTGGTTTTTTGCTCGGGCCCCCCTCCCAAAATCATGAACCCCCCCAGCCTGTCATCCGACTAGTCCCCATCCCATCATCCGGCCAGTCCAATTAAAAAAAAAAAAAAAAACACTCAGCTCTCAGCTCTCAGTAGTCAGTAGTCCAACTCCAACACCAAACACCAAACAGAGAAAGCAAAAACACGAAGGAAAAGAAAGAAAAAAAAAGAGAGGAAAGGGAGAGGCGAGACAGAGGATAGAGAGCCGAGACTAAGAGTGAGAGAGACTGAGAGACCCACTCCACTCAACCACGCCAACGAGACCCACACCGACGGTTGCTCGATCTGAGACTGAGAGAGTAGAGACGCAGCCGAGACCCACACCGGTGAGAGTCACGAGTGACTCCACTCACCCACGCCGACGACGCCGTAGAGACCCACACCAGCGGTTGCTCGATCTGAGACTAAGAGACCCACTCCACTCACTCACCCATTTTCTAGTACCCACACCGGCGAGAGTCGCGAGACCCACTTGCCGCTGTCCACGCCGGTTGCTCGATTTGCTCAGCCTAGCTTTGTTGCTCCAGCCTTCACAGTTCACAGGTATTTACTCTTATCTTTTCCTTCAACTTCAAAGTTCAAAACCTAATAAAATGTTTGTGACTTTGTGATCTGAGAATCTGAGATTGCCTTGTGGACTTGTGGTGTTTCATGTTTGTGTTTTTACTGATGAGTGATGAACTAAATGTTGGTGATTGTGAATTGAATATTTGAATCTGTGTTGCTGCCTGTGGTGTTTTTTTTTTTTTTTTTTTTTGGCTTTTTGGCTTTTTGGCTTTGTGACTCTGTCTGTGTTTGTGACTCTCTCTCTTGTTTATATAGATAAGAGAGATAGAGAGAGACATAGAGTAGAGTTTGTAGAGATTAGTTTTTTCTTTGTTGACTGGTAGTTGGGCATAATAGGGACAAGTGGAGTTGGGCAACGGGCAAGTGACAGAAAAAAGAAGAAGGTAAAGTTAAAAGCTTAAAGAAAAGTTTTTGTTAGTAGTGCAGGGAATAAATTTATAGTGTCGGTGGTGGGATTCATTAGGTTAGTGGGTCAATGTCAAAAAGATGGAGACAACCCAAAGACATAAATTATAAATAAGGCCGACCAAAGACATAAATTATAAATAAGGCCGACCAAACACAAAGACATAAATAAAGGCAGACCAAATACAAAAAAAAAAAAAAAAAAAAAAAACAAATCATATATTATAGAAAATTGTCACACAAATTTAAAAAAATAACGGTGATTCTTATTTTATTTGTAGATCGTGAAAAAATCAATTACAATGCTTGATTTTTTCAAAAGAAAAGATTCAAATTCTTCCGAAGTCAACGTGAGATTACCAACAACTAATGTTGCTATTCCAATTCCAGAAAATGTGGAGGATGCTCCAATTTTAGAAAATGTGGACGCTCCAATTCTAGAAAATGTGCATTTCTCAATTCCGAAAAATGTTGATGTTCCAATCTCTCAAACACAATTTCAAAGAGTCGATCTTGATTTTTTGGATTATGATCCCGGAACATGCAAACAAATATGGGAATATCATGTCAATCAACGTGATGAAATTCGACGGGCTTACATTAAAAAAGGTCCGCACCAACTTCCTCTAAAGACATACAAAAAAAGTGGAAAGCGCAATCGTAGCTTTCAAGTTTCTTGGTTTGGATTTAATTCAACATGGCTTGAATATTCTCCTACCACAGATGCAACTTATTGTTTACCCTGCTTTGTCTTTAATAATCCAAATGGGGTTGTGGGACAAAATACATTCACTGTTGGTGGATTTAGGAATTGGAAAAAGGTTGGGGGCAAAGATTGTTTTTTTCAAAGTCATATAGGAAAAGATCCTAACTCAGCTCATAGAGTTGCCGAGCAAAAGTGTAAGGATTTGATGAACCAATGGCAGCATTTACAAAGGGTAGTTGATCATTTCACTACTGAACAAATTGCAAATAATCGGTTGCATCTGAAGGCCATAATTTTTACTGGTCGATATCTTGCCTTTCAAGCTATAGCTTTTAGAGGTCGAGATGAAAGTTGTAGTTCATTAAATCGTGGGAACTTTTTTGAATCATTAGGTATTGTGACTTTTTGGAATGAGAAGGTTGCTGAAATAATAGAAAAAGCTCCCAAAAATGCAACCTACACATCACCTAGGATTCAAAAGGAAATTCTACATGTTTTCTCAGCCAAAGTGAAGAAGGCCATTCGGGAAGAAATTGGTGATGCAAAGTTTTGCATAATGGTTGATGAAGTTCATGATGAGTCCATGAGAGAGCAAATGGCTGTGGTTTTTAGATATGTTGATGCAGAAGCATTTGTCAAAGAACGTTTTTTTGGGCTTATTCATGTTGCTGACACTGCGGCTTTGACTTTAAAGAAGGGAATATATTCTTTGTTATCTCAACATTGCTTAGATATACAATATTCGAGGGCAAGGATATGATAGCGCAAGCAACATGTGAGGTATGTGGAATGGATTACAAGTTTTGATTTTGAATGATTGCCCATATGCTTACTACATCCATTGTTTTGCACATCGCTTACAATTGGCATTAGTAAAAGCATCAAAACAAGTTAATTCCATTAGTCATTTTTTTCTTGCATTGCTTTTTCTAATCAAAATTGTTAATGCTTCATGCAAGCACAATGAGCAATTGAAAGTTGCCAATGCTAATGAAATAGCACGTTTGATTGATCTTGAAGAGCTTGAGACTGGAAGTGGACTTAATCAAATTGACACTTTACAACAACTTGTAGAAACATATTGGAGTTCACATTTTAGATCAGTTTCTAGCTTATTAAGGATGTTTACTTCAACTGTTGAAGTTTTACAAAATATAATTGATGATGCAATTGATGGAGAACATTGGGCAGAAGCAGAGTCAGCTTATGAGGGTTTAACTTCATTTGAATTTGTCTTCATCTTGCATCTTGAGAAGGAAACTATGGAGATCACTGATAAACTTTGTCAAGCTTTGCAAAGCCAATCTCAAGGCATTTTAAATGTCATGCATTTAGTTTCTACTAAAGCATTTATCCAAAAATTTAGAGATGATGGATGGGATGGCTTACTCACCACAGTGATATCATTTTGTGAGAAGCATTGCATTGATGTCCTGGATATGAATGCTCATTATGTTCTAAGGCGAGGTCGAGCTCGTAATCAGCAAGATAACGTTACAATTGAGCATCATTATCGAGTAAATATTTTTATGCTACAATAGATTCTCAACTATAGGAACTAAATTATCGGTTTAATGAAGATGCAATGGAGTTACTTAGGCTTAGCTCAGCTTTAGAATCTCAAGAGGCATTAAAATCTTTCAGAAGTAGTGATCTTTGTTTGTTGGTAGAAAATTTCTATCCACAAGATTTCACAGATTATGACAAACAAGTGTTGAAGAAGGAGCTTTATCATTTTGAGCATAATGTAGTCCATGATCCAAAGTTCAAAGAATTGAAAAGTTTATCTGAGTTGTCTCAATGGTTAGTGAGAATTAGAAATTCGGAACACTACAAACTTGTTTATAGAATGGTGAGACTTGTGCTTACTCTTCCAGTTTCTACTGCTACTACAGAGCGAGCATTTTCAGCTATGAAAGTTGTCAAAACTAACCTTCGAAACAATATGGAAAATGATTTTTTGACGGGCTCTTTGATGTTATACATTGAAAAAGATATAGTTTTGACATTTAGTTTGGATTCAATTGTAGATGATTTGAAGATTTGAAAGAGCGCCGAGTTCCCTTTTCATAGATGATTGTATAAAGAAACAATAGTGTTTCGTGTCTTTTGTTTTTGTTAGTAGATGATTGTATCTTAATATATTAAAAAACAATGATTTTTGGGTATTTGTCTTGGTTAATAGTTTATTAATACTATATGGATGCATATTTGAAATTTTTTTTTTCGCTTATCTCCGGCCCCCCAACTTAAAATCCTGCGTCCGTCCCTGTTCACACCAATATATATATATATATATATATATATATATAAGCAATTATGAAATATTTTTCTTAAAAAAATGTTATTGATTTACCCAACTCCTAATAACAAAAAATAAAAGGCACATAACAAAATAATTCTTACCACCAGATGCAGTTCTTCCAGCAAGGGCAAGAATTTCAACAGATTATGCTATCCAAAGAATATCATTATCAAAGGAGTTAGCTGCCAACTCTAAATACTCCAGATTAGGAAGTACTTTGAACGCTTGTGGTATGACATCAGAGCGGACAATCTGAAAAGCCAAAAAGAAAGGAATAAATTAATAAGGTAATATCCTCTACAATAACAATATGATATTTATTGATAAATCTGAGTCATGCCAAATTAAATTACGGTTGAGATGAGGGACTGTGATTGGTGTACAATAAAAGTGATGCTAATAGTAGTTTTGTGTTAGAGTGATGTTATACTAATCATAATTTGCCAATTTACATATCAAAAAAAAAAAAATATATATATATATATATATATATATATGCCAATTTAATCGTTGTGAAACTGAAAAATTATGTTTTACATTACACTATTCATATATATTTTACATTGTAAACTAAACAAATATGTATGATATTATATATATTTTGCATGAACAATGTACAATATTGTAGACTATTCATGCAAATGTGTGCAATTAATTGTTCTATGAAATCTGTTATGTTTTTTAGTATTGTAGAATATATATATATATATATATATATATAATGCTTGTGTAAGCATTCACTTACATAAGGTGTCCTCCCATGCAAGTTTGGAATTTCCAACTGAGGAAGACGATGTCCAAATTTTGTGAGGACATTTGAAGCTCACTTCCACCAGTTTCGGAACATTCTTGTAAGAGCAATATTCATGTTTGCCGGCAAATAAAAACTCATTCAGCTCCACAGCACCATTAATATTAATTCCCCTCAACCTCTCGCAGTCAACTATAGCCAGATACTTGAGTTCAGAGAGGTCAATATTTAATTTACAATCACGGTCCATTCTCAATCTTTTGAGGCTTAATTGTTCAAGTTCTAAACCATGACTCAGCATATCTTTTAAAAAATTTCCTGTCAGTGTTACAATGTCTAGTACAAGAGATTTTAGGGAAACCAACCCATCAAAGCTGCAAGACGGTGTCAAATTGCAACACTTTAAAGTCAAATGCCTTACGGTAGAAAATTTCTCTTTAGTAAGAAGCCTAGAAGGAAAGTCACAAAATTTTTCATGCTTTCCATAATAAGCTTCACAATAAGGGTGCAACCCAAATGACAAGTTGATATCAAGTGTAAGAAGGGATCCCATATTGACTGCATCATTGATCCACTGATCCAACTGAGGAGTAAACTCTTTCCCAAGTGAAAAATGGACCCCGAAAACATTGACCTTTGAGCCATGCCAAAGACTCATCAAATTGTTAACTCTTATCACAAATAAAAGCCTTTTTTGTTGAAGTGGATCTTCATCAACAGTCTGTACAGTGAAAATACACCCCTTAAGCTGAGTACTTTCAATCAAATTATAGTCAAAATTGAGGACGGGAGTCTTCATCCAAAAAAGCCGCCATCTCTTTGACAATATACTAGTTTTAACTGCATCTTTGATCGGTAAAATGAACACGACAGACTTTTGCTGCTAGTTTTCTGTCAAAAAGCATCAAATGCAAAGATGCTTTTAAAATGTGAATTAAGGAAACTAGTCAAGTACAGTCTATTCACATTTCAACAAGCATGAGCATGATTCTCATGCATAAGATATACCCTATTCTTTTTATATATAATAATAATAATAATAATAATAATAATAATAAGGATATGCAGGTTTTTCCATGAAAACTTTTTATTCCCCCATTAACAATTTGTTATTAAAAACACCTTTTGATAAAAGTGCAAGGACAATTTATATAAGAAAGGAAAATTTAAAGGGAGGAGATAGCACTTATTCACCAGGCATATATTGAATGGGGAAGACCATTCTAATCAAAGTGCAATAATAATATTGAGAAAGGGAAAGTCAAACTTTTTTTTTATGGATAGAACAAAGGGAAGTATGTTAATTTTCAGTCTCTCCATACAATTCTTAAATTAAAAATGTGAAAAGGTTTAATATTGATTTGTTTATGTGGTTTTTCCTCTATAAACCTTCTCCATTTAGGAAATACATATATAAACATTTTTTTTTCTAATAAAATGTTTAATAATATCATCTTATATTTTGTATATCTCTAAAAAAGATTATTTGTACCTATGATCTTTATCTTAAGATAAACTCATATTATGTCATTATATGAATTATATAACATATATAAATTAATAGGCATAAAAATCAAGGTAGTAAATTTTTGACAGGAAGTCGTTTCGAGGTAATCATGGAAACAAAATATTTCGGTAAGCTACACAAATTAAACCTTGTAAATTGCTTATATTTTATGTATGTTGATGATCAATCTCTACTTTGTAAGCTATAGAAATTAACACAATATTTATTAATTTCACATATACAAAAGAGATATTTTTATGTGAGTATTCAAATGAAAAGAGATTCGATAGAATATGAATTGTCAAAAGAGAATATTTTTTTTCAGATAATTTAGTAATTCTACCATTTTTCATATCATCATATAACCTTGAATCAATTTTCTCACTTTGGCACATGGGAGTATTGACTAGTAGGCTTTTTGTTATGATGTTATTGGGCTTGATACAATTATAGCCATCCAGAATCCTAGGAGGCAAATTCCAGAATCCCAGAATCCTAGGAGGCAAATTCAGTAAAACTGATAAAATTTTAACGCCTATGCATAATTTGTAATGTTTTGAACCAAGGGATATGCATTTACTCTCTCATCTCATCAATTAAACAAAAAGTAGGAATTACCTGGTGAATTCCGAGATTTCGAATTTTCTTCGCTTTGTTTTTATCATCATCATACTCCATAAGATTCGACCCAATTTATATAAGACAATACCTAGTTACCTACATCAAGCATAAATTGATAAGACTAGGTTCAAGAAAAGTATAGTGGAAACAATTAAAGGCCTTAAAAAAAAAAAAGATCTTAATTGATTATAAAGTATAAACTAAACCCTAAGGATTGGAACCATTAGGGTTGTTGTGTAGATAGCACCTCAGGACCCAAATCAATAATAGTAAATAAGTGGAAATTAAATAACAAGCACACACAAAGAATATAAGAATTTACGTGGTTCGGCAAACTGTCTACCTCCACGGCGATGACGGTGAAATTTCACTATAAAAATAGGGAGATACAATAGTGCACAAGAACATCTCAAGAAACCAAATCCTAATTACACCCTAACAATTTCTCACAGAAACAATAAGAATAGAAACTGACTGCCTCTCTTTTCTCTATTTTCTCTTATGCGGCTGCACTTATTAGGTTAATAGAATTCTCAAAATTCTCAATTTATTTTTGCCATTTTTCACAAACCTAATATATATATATATATATATATTTGTATATATGTTTATAGGTTGGCAATTACTAGGAATTATATTCCTAGTTGTATTCGGTCATACTTGACCGACATACAAATAATGGGCTTTTGGGCTTTAGTGGCAATTCAAGCCACCCATGTCAACAAATCTCCACCTTGGCCTGAATTGAATAAGCTACATGAGTAAACTCCTCCATTGCCTCCATCTTTGCCCTTAAGGGCTCACAAGCTGCAAACACCAATCAAGTCCAAGCAGTGCTTGAACTTGTCTATTGGAACTGGCTTTGTTAACATATTAGAGTCATTCTCACTAGTGAGAATCTTCAACAAAGAAATATCACAAGACGAAACCCATCTCTGATCTTGTGATACCACACAACAATATGCTTTGTTCTTGCACGATATACCTAATTCTTCGCCAAATGAATTGCACTCTGACTATCACAATGTAGCACCATGCTATCTTGCTTGAAACCAAGCTCATTAACCAGTCCACTAAGCTAAATGGCTTCTTTTCCTGCCTCTGTCATCACCATATATTCTGCATCATTGGGTCACCAGCAAACCTAAACACATAGCCTATCATGGACTTTTTAGAATCAAGGTCTCCTGCATAGTCGGAATCCACATAACCCACAGCTTTTGTACTAGCTCTCTGATCAAATAAGATACCGAAATCACGAGTGTCTGTAAGATATCTAAAGATCCATTTTACTGCATTCCAATGCTCTTTGCCTGGATCTACCATATACCTACTGACCACACTGACTGCATGATAAATATCAGGCCTAGTGCACACTATCAAGTACATGAGACACCCAACTGCATTCGCATATGGCACTTTAGACATATACTTTGACTCCTCATCTGAACTTGGACACAACTGTGAGGACAATTTAAAATGGGCAGAAAGCGGTGTACTAACAGATTTTGTATCAAGCATACTAAACTTCTCTAACACCTTCTTAAGATATCCTTTCTAAGATAACCATAATTTACTAGCTCCTCTATCTCGGTGAATTTCTATTCCAAGGATCTTCTTGGCAGCTCCTAGATCCTTCATGTCAAATTCACTACTCAACAAAAACTTCATCTTCACAATTTCTTGCTTACTCTTTGCAACTACTAACATGTCATCAACATATAGAGCAAGAAATATATAAGAGCCATCAGCAAGTACTCTAAAATAAACACAACAGTCATACTAACAGCGCATGTACCCATGTGTGACCATGAATGAATCAAACAGTTTGTAACATTGCCTGAGAGACTGCTTCAAGCCATATAATGATCTCTTCAATTGACAAACATAATCTTCCTTGCCAGGTTCTTTGAAGCCTTCGGGCAATTGCATGTAATTCTCTTCTTCTAAATCTCCATGGAGAAAAGCAGTCTTCACATCTAGCTGCTCTAACTTCATGTCATGTATTGTCACAAATCCTAGGATTACTCGAATTGAGGTGTGCTTCACAACTAGTGAAAAAAATCTCATTATAATCAATTCTTTCTCTCTGTGAGTAACCTTTAGCCACTAACCATGTCTTGAATTTTTCACCTTCTTTTTCTGACAATGCTTCTTTCTTGCGGAATATCCACTTGCAACCAATAGCCTTCTTTCCCTTGGGCAATTTCACTAATTCCCAAGTCTTATTCTTTTGTAGTGACTCCACCTCTTCTAACATTGCTACAAGCCATTTATCATTGTCTTTCCTATTTGTAGCCTCCTTGAAAGTGAATGGATCTCCACCGTTGGTTACGAGAGCAAAACTAATCATGTCTTCAAAGCCGTATATTTGTGGTGCTTTGTGAACCGCTTCTCTCTATCTTTAGCAATTGAATAAGGCTCTTTTTGTTGCTGCTGTGGATCAATCTCAGCATCACCCTTATCACTGGGTGAACTATTCTCGTCTAACTCCACCTCAACAGTTAATTTCTCCTGTGGACTATCATTACATATC
Organism: Quercus ilex subsp. ballota; assembly: GCA_032727855.1. Lineage (NCBI taxonomy): Eukaryota > Viridiplantae > Streptophyta > Magnoliopsida > Fagales > Fagaceae > Quercus > Quercus ilex. The sequence continues at coordinate 34,014,216 of CM064909.1, forward strand.
TCTGCTTCATTCTATTTCAACATAAAGGCTTCATCAAATATGACATCTCTACTGATCACCGTTTTCTTTAAGATTGGATCCCAAAGTCTGTAGCCTTTAACACCTTTTTCAAAACCAAGAAATACGCATTTTCTGGACTTCGAATCCAATTTAGAACGCTCTCCACTCTGCACATGCACATAAGCTGGACAACCAAAGATTTTTAGACTTGAATAATCAACTAGTCTGCCTTACCAAACCTCTTCTAGAATCTTGAAATCTATGGTTGATGATGGAGATCTATTAATAATGAAGATTGCTGTGTTAACTGTCTCTACCCAGAACACCTTAGGCAACCCTACATTTAATCTCATGCATCTGACTTTTTTTGCTAAGGTTCTATTCATTCTCTTTACAACCCCATTTTGTTGTGGAGTTCCTTTAACTGTGAAGTGACGAGTAATGTCTTCTAATTCACAAAATCTTATGAATTCTTTATCATTATACTCTAATCCATTATCTGTTCTAAGGTATTTTATTTTCCTACTAGTTTGATTCTCAACCTGTGCTTTCCACTTTTTAAATATGCCAAACACATCAAACTTATGCTTCATAAAATAAATCCATACCTTTTTAGAGTAATCATCAATGAAACTGACAAAATACTGAGCACCGCTATGAGAAGAAACTAATACTGGACCCCAAACATCTGAATGAATGTAGTTAAGAACACCTTTACTTGTATGAGAGCCTGTCTTGAAACTGACTCCATGTTGCTTCCCATACACACAATACTTGCAGAAGTCTAGCTTGCATGTCTTCACCTCCTTTAATAAATTTCTTTTGTGCAACTTTAACATAACATGTTCACTAATATGGCCAAGTCGCATATGCCATAATTTTGTGTCGTCAGTGCTGGACTCCACCGGAGTGGTGACTGCAACTCTTCCTACAATTGTGTTCCCAATCAATCTGTAAAGCGTGCTTGCTTTCTGTCCCTCAATCACCATCAAAGCACCTTTGGTAATTGTTGAGAACAAATTTTTCACACCACATGGCTTCATTTCATTGGCGACCCGCACCATGTCAACACTATCATGGATTTTGGGAAAATCTCCTCTAAAGCCCAAAAGAGCCCATATTTATACAAAAAAAGGCATCAAAGCCCATGGTTCAAGCTCATAGCACATCATCTCATTTTTTGCTCATGATCCAAGTTCATGAGTCTCATCGGGGGAATTTTTGGAGTCGTGGTTTGGAGGGCCAAGAAGTATGTATAGTAAAGCTCCAGTGGTTCAAAGTTGATAAAAGAAAGCATGTTGTTTGGCATGTCTTCCCTAATTCCTTGAACTTTGACGGGTCAGCGTGCAATAGGTAACATTTGGTAAGCCTCTCATATCACATAACACTTAAAATGATAAAACTCCCCATACTCTTGACATAAAAATTAATGTCCATCATATAATATAAGTTTTAAAATATAATTATATCATATTATTATTTTCATATAAATCAATTTCAAGCACATGGCTAAATATATATTAGTATCTCATATCTAGCATTAAATGCTCACTTTACTCTCCAAGATTTGGTTAAAATATAAAAAGACCATAATTACATCTCTAAAACTTCATCAAATATCAACCAACTAGTCTATTACTTACCAAAATTATATATGGACTAAACATATAATTTTTCTAAAAAAGGAAACTTAGCCGAAAATACCAAAAACAGCTCCAGCAGAAGCTGCAACAGCTTCTGCACAAGCTGTAATAGCTCCAGCAGAAGCTGTAACAGCTTCTGCACAAGCTGTAACAGCTCTAGCAGAAGCTGCAACAACTTTTGCAGAAGTTAAAACAGCTCTAGCGGAAGTTGCAAACAGCTTCTGCAGAAGCTGTAACTGTGATGCCCCAATTTGATTGATTGTGTGATGTGTGTGGGTGTGTGATGAGTCCCACATTAGGTATTTACTAGGTAGATCTGAGCTTTATTAACAACTACAAGAAGTCTCAATTGTAACTAGTCCTTTTAAGGTATAGCGCAGATGTGGCTAACACTTTTCCTAGAGTCGTTACATATGGTATCAAAGCCGGCCCGGTAACCCCGTGTGGGCTCAGAGACACTACCCACAAAGTGGGCCCTAACGAGGACGTTAGGTATTTAAGTGGGGGAGATTGTGATGCCCAAATTTGATTGATTGTGTGATGTGTGTGAGTGTGTGATGAGTTCCACATCGGGTATTTATTAGGTTGAACTGGGCTTTATTAACAATTGCAAGGAGCCTCAATTGTGACTAGTCCTTTTGAGGTATAGCGCAGATGTGGCTAGCACTTTTCCTTGGGTCGTTACATAATTTAAAAGTATAGCCCCAACAGAAGCTGCAGAAGCTCTAGCAAATTGACACGACCTAAAATGATGTTATTTTCCCATTAATGCCCAATCCTAGCAGCTTGCTGTTATACCCAGAGAAACAAGAGGATCCTATAAAGATTATCTTGCCACTTTTAGCCAAATCATGAATTTAATGCCAAATATTTTTTCCTCCAAGCAAGATGTCATTTGGATGATATCATTCAGCTGTGATTGACAGCTGTTACAGTTATAACATCAGCCTTGAAGTCTCTAGCTTTCTTCTTTTGACTAAAAAACAAAACCCCTCTTATGAAACCACTTACCTTGTCAAGGACTTTTCCTTATTTGCTCATTTTCCCCTCAACTAAGTTATGATTTAGTTACACAGCTTAGCTCTATATAAAGAGGACCAAGCTACACACTAAAAGGGCCCCTCTCTCATTCCCAATATTCTGAAACTTCAACTTACTGCATATATCTCTAAACTCTTCCATACTTCTCCATCTTCTTTAGAAAAATACATATTCTTAGATAACACCATTACATCACACCTATCACACCACACCATTACACACTATCCGTCTCTCCCACACTTTAATATTTTGAAACTTCATCATTTTGCTGCCCAAAAACACATCTCCATCTCATTCTTTATTTCTCAAACAAAATCGAGAGGTGCTCTCGTGTTTCATGCATGTAGTGGCAGTTTGAGTCTTGCAGCCCTTGCAAGAGTTACAGTGGCCTTCCGGTGGTAAGGTCGAGTGTGGGTGGTTTGTTTTTAGGTTTTAGCTCCTAGTGGGGCGGTCGGGAAGGTATTTTACTAATGGCAGAGGAACTGGAGGTGTTATGGGGAAAGCTGTCTTTCACGGAGGAGGAGGGTGAAGGTGTGGAATTGGGAAGTAGTAGCACAAAGGCTGCACGAGAGGTAGGCAAAAACTGTGCTATTATGAAGATTATGACGCCTAGAAGCATTAGCTTAGATACACTGAGAAAAAACTTGAGAATGCTGTGGAAAACAAACAAGTGGGTCAACTTCTCTGAGTTAGAAGCTGACTTGTTTTTGGTGGAGTTTGGAGATGGGAAAGACGAGAAGAAAATTCTTGACATGTGCCCATGGAGTTTTGAGAAACAGTTGGTGCTCTTACAAGAGTTTGATGGTGAGTTAATCCCAAAGGAGATTGAGATAAAATGGGCACCATTTTGGATCCAGATTTTCAATCTTCCTCTGAAGAGTAGAACTAAGGAAACAGGATGGGTGATTGGTTCCTCCCTGGGGTCAGTCTTAGAGGTCGATGTCCCTGAATCCGGTGTGAACTGGGGAAAATTCCTTAGGGTGAGAGTTAGGATCGACGTTACTAAAAGACTGATCCGGGGAAAACACATCACCATTGAAGGAGATGAGTCAAGGTGGGTTCAGTTCAAGCTTGAAAGACTCCCAAATTTCTGCTATCGGTGCGGTTTGCTCAGCCACGCCCTGAGAGATTGTTTGTTACCCCCTGTTATTGACCAACGGGGTGAGGAGCACCTTTAGTATGGGGCATGGATGAGAGGTGACCCAACTAGGTGGTTCCAAAAAGATCCAGTTAACAACGGTGGTGGAGCTAACCAGGTTCACAGGCGTGGGGCGATCGGAGGTGGGCTGGAAAAGCCATCTGAACCGTCCGAGTCGTCTAGGAAATCGGTTGGGGCAGAAAAGCTACGGTTCACGGGTTTCAACGGGTCTCAACACTCTTCTCAAGGTGATAGTGACTCGGCAGGGGCTGAAGAGCTTGTGACAGTGCTAGAAAAATAGCCAGGGACGTTGCATGGTTTTGGAAAGGCTAACGGGTCAGTAAAATTTGGTGGAAAAGAGAGTTCCTCTTTGAGTGAAAGCCTACCTAGTGTAGTGGACACCCGATCAGAGCTAGCAGACTTGATGCAGTGGGAAAAGGAGAAAGAGCAAGCTGAATTGATACCCACCAAGGTAAACCCCTGCCACACTTTTCTTTATACCAACACCCATGATGTGACTGATCTTTTGGAGTCAAAGGAGGAGATACCGCCGGGTTTTGAGGGACAAGCCAGGAGGGGTGATCATGTGGCTAAGGACCTTAATTTTTTTAAGGGGCACATGGGGATTCACGTAAAGTTGGTGCATAGTGTCTCCCAACAAACTCCTTTGGAAGCTTTTGTGACACCTAGTGAGCCCTTTCTTGAGGAATCTCTGGCAAACAACACAGCTGTCTGGCCAAATTCCTTCTCGCAGCATGAGCACCTTTTGACTCCAAAAAATCATGTGACCCCTGGCCCTAAGTTTGTTGACATTTCAAATCATCCAGCAATCAGGCAAGGCTCCCTTGCTTCAGGAACAAAGTGGTCTCGCATATTGCGCTCCTCCTCAAGCAATAAGGATGCCATGCTTATAAATGCAGGGCAAAAAAGAACTTTTGTGGTGGATTCTGATCAGGTTGAAGCACCAAACAAAAAATACATAGTTTCTCAAGATGATAAGGAAAACTCAGAAATTTTGGCGGCGGCTGGCTCCTAGCCCTGCCAAGGGTTATGAGTATTTTATGTTGGAACTGTCGCGGGCTTGGGAACCGGTAGACAGTTCAAGAGCTCGGGGATATTATCCGGGCACAAGATCCTACAATTGTGTTCTTAGCCGAAACATGGCTGGTTGAAGCTAGGCTTGTAAGTATTCGGGATTCTTTACAATTTGGTCATTACCATGGTGTTTCAAAATTGAATCATGGTGGTGGCTTAGCTCTTTTTTGGAAAAAAGATTTTGATTTAAGAGTTGTATCCTCCTCCCTCAATTACATAGATGCTGTGATTTTTGGAGGAACTGAAAAAGCTTGGAGATTCACGGGGTTTTATGGAGCTCCAGAGACTCATCGTCGCCCGGATTCATGGAATTTATTGAGAAACCTTCATAATCAGCTTTCTCTACCGTGGTTGTGTGGGGGTGACTTCAATGAACTCGTAAAATCACATGAGAAGAGGGGTGGGCGTCCTCGCTCTTACGGCCAGATGCAAAAGTTCAGAGAAGTGTTAGATGAATGTGGTTTGTTGGATTTGGGATTCAATGGGAAAAAGTTTACATGGTTCAAAAATTACCATCGGGTGATATTTGGGAACGTCTTGATCGAGCAGTGAGCACGGCCGAGTGGTTGGAGCGTTTTCCTGCAACAAAGGTTCAATCCTTGGTTTGTGGGCAGTCCGATCACAACCCTATTGTAATCCTACCAGAGGGCATTCTAGTGAAACCTCAGCGTCCGTGGCGCTTTGAACAATTTTGGCTTGAAAAGGAAGGGTGCCACGATACAGTTGCCCGATCTTGGGCTGCAGTTCAATCGGGTTCTCCTATAACTGCTGTTATGGGGAAAGTAGATCGTTGCCAAGAGAAACTCAAGAAATGGAGCAAGGACTCAGTTTGCAATATTTCATGGACCTTAGTGGAGAAGAAGAAGAAGTTGAGTAAAGCCGAGTCAGCGGCTTCACAGGGGGGAAATGTGGACATTTTTCTGCAATTGAAATCTGAAGTAATCGAGCTTCTACGTATGGAAGAGCAAATGTCGCAATAGCGAAGCCGCAACCATTGGTTGGTCTCTGGTGACAACAACACAAAGTACTTCCATAATAGGGCGTCCCAACGCTACCGCCGAAACTCCATATCTGAGCTCCGGGATTCGAATGAGGTATTGGCTTCAGGAGAGGAGAATGTTTCAGCTATGATTGTTGATTTTTATAGTAAGCTCTTCACCTCCTCAATCCCGAGTGATATGGAGAGGGTTGTCCAGCATACAAGAAGGGTTGTGAGTGAAGACATGAATGTTGGTTTGGTTGCTGCTTTTACAAAAGAGGAGGTTGAAATAGCCCTTAAACAGATGGCGCCCTTAAAAGCCCCCGGCCCCGACGGTATGCCCCCAATCTTTTTCCAACATTATTGGGATAGTATTGGCGATGATGTTGTTAAGGCTGTGTTATTCTGTTTAAATTCCAAAGTAGTATTGCCATGCCTAAACCATACTTATATTACACTCATTCCCAAAGTCAAGAGCCCGGAATTTATTTCTAAATTTCGCCATATTGCGCTTTGTAATGTCTTATATAAACTTGTCTCCAAAGTATTGGCCAACAGATTAAAAAGAGTGTTGCCCCAGATTATCTCTGAATCTCAAAGTGCTTTCCAAACGGACAAAGCCATCTCGGATAACATTTTGGTGGCTTTTGAGACTTTCCATCATATGAAGATGAAGAAGGTGGGTAGGGTGGGTCATGTGGCCTTAAAATTAGATATGAGCAAGGCTTATGACAGGCTGGAGTGGGGTTTTCTAGAGAAGATCATGGACAAAATGGGTTTCCATCCCATCTGGATTGGATGGATAATTGAGTGCATCAAATCAGTTACTTATTCCATTTTGGTAAACGGTGAACCCAAAGGCCTCATCATCCCATCTAGAGGTATCCGGCAAGGGGACCCCTTATCTCCATATCTCTTTTTACTGTGCTCGGAGGGTTTGAATGGGTTGATCCAACACGCGGTTGATGGGGGTCAAATTGAAGGTTTTTCTCTTTGCCGCTCTGGTCCAAAGATTTCTCACTTATTTTTTGCAGACGATAGCCTCCTTTTTTGCCGGGCTCGGGTTGAGGATGTGGAAGCCATCCAAGCTCTCTTAAATCTTTATGAGAAGGCTTCGGGTCAAAAGATCAATTCTGCAAAAACCACCCTATGTTTTAGCAAAAATGTCTCAGATCCCACTAAAGAGACTACCAAAAACTTGTTGGGTGTTGCCGAGATCAAAGAGTATGAGAAATATTTGGGTTTGCCAGCGGTGGTGGGTAGAAATAAAAAGGCTAGCTTGAATTTCATCAAAGATAGAGTGTGGGGGAAACTTCAAGGGTGGAAGGAGAAATTACTTTCTCAAGCGGGCAAAGAAGTGTTGTTGAAAGCAGTGGTTCAAGCCATCCCCACGTTCGCTATGAGTTGTTTCCGTCTTCCAGTGGGCCTATGCCAAGACATTGAAATGCTTATCCGCAAATTTTGGTGGGGATAAAGGGGCGATAGAAGAAAAATTCATTGGAAGAAGTGGGAGATCTTGTGCAAGCCAAAACTTGAGGGAGGGTTGGGGTTCAAAGATCTTTGCAAGTTTAATAAGGCAATGCTCGCTAAGCATGTTTGGAGACTGACACATGATACGGATTCCCTTTTCTACAAGGTTTTCAAGGCTAAATATTTTCCAAATGGCAGTGTGTTTGAAGCAAAGTCAGCTACGGGGTCATTTGCGTGGAAAAGCATTCTTCGCTCAAAAAATTTAATTGAAAGAAATGGCCGTTGGAGAGTGGGAGATGGTAAGAATATTCGGATTTTCCAAGATGCTTGGCTTCCAAATTCTAATGCAGGAAAAATCCTATTTCATAAAAATGTACTTGCTCCGTCTGCTACAGCCGATGGGCTCATTGATCCCAACTCGGGGTGGTGGAATCTTGGCCTGATTGATCAATGTTTTTATCCCCCTGATGCAAAAAAAATAATTTCCTTGCCCTTGTGCATCACTTCTCAGGCCGATTCTTTTGTTTGGCCTGCGGAAAAAAATGGTTGTTACTCAGTGAAATCGGGCTACAAAACTCTCTGTGAAGACCAACAGACAGGTGAGTTCGTATCTGATTTGACTGAGGCTCAGAGGAATTTTTGGAAAGGTGTTTGGAAGCTCAAAGTACCAGGTAAGATCAAACACTTCCTATGGAAGTCCTGCACCAACTCACTGCCCACTAAGGAAAATTTGATGAGAAGAACCATCATCCAAGAGAATGTGTGTCATCTCTGTTCTGATCACCCTGAAGACGCAAACCATGCTCTATGGGGATGCTCCAAGGTCCGCCAGGTTTGGCAAAGGCGGTTTGGATGGTTGGTCAATTTGCAGGGGACAGAAGGCTCTTTCTCGGACCTGGTCCATGCTGTGCAGAAAGTTCCAAAGCTGTTCCCATTGTTTGCTGTTACGGCCTGGTCTATCTGGCACCACCGGAATAAATCTCGCCTCCAGGCAGCCACGGTGCCGTTGGGAAGACTTGCTGAGTTTGCAAAAAATTATCTGCATAATTTTGCAGACAGAGATGGTCAACAGGTAAATCCCGTGCGAAGAACAGCAACGGCAACACGTTGGAGTCCGCCGAGTGAAGAACTGGTAAAAATCAACTTTGATGGAGCACTATTTGGTGAGTCGGAGAGCGCAGGGATTGGTGTGGTGATTAGGAATTCGGGTGGTGAGGTTATGGCTTCCCTTTCAGAAAAAATCGTGAAACCTCAAGCTGCTGAATTAGTGGAAATTCTTGCTGCTCGACGTGCTGTGCTATTCTCTAGATAAACGGGTTTCTTCAAGTCAGTTTTTGAAGGTGACTCAGCAAATGTTATCAAACTTCTACAGGATAAAAACGTGTCCCACTATCAAGGTGGGCATATTTTAAAAGACATTTTGTCTAATTTAAACTCTTTTCAGAGTTGGTCTTTCTCTCATATAGGTAGGCAAGGAAACGCAGTTGCGCATGCCTTAGCCTAGAGAGCTAGAGTATCTTGCCCTTTAGAGGTCTAGATGGAGTCTGTTCCTCCAGACGTCTCTTCTTTTGTACGGTCCGACCTTCGGGTTTAGTTCTAATGACATATTTTCTTTCTTCTCAAAAAAAAATTTCTCAAACAAAATCTCCCTTCTTAGAAAGCAACATAACCCATGACATAACACAAAAATCACTCCAGCAGCAGCTATAATCTCATGTATTTACCACATTTAACCTTCATATTGTCTATCTCACACTTCCATATGTTTTGCAAACACATTCCTCACAAAATACCCATACATATTTCTCACATATCTTTAAACTCCATGTCTCACAAAGTATACATATACAAGATCCATGTCCAACAAAGTATCTACATATAATTCCTATACATATTACAAACACCACATCTCACAAAATATATATATTTCTTACCATCTCCACACATCTTAAAACATATCAAACACTCTTCCAAGAACTTATTTCTAAAAGCCCTTTCTCATGCAAGACATATATTTATAATGCTAAAAGCCCTTCTTATGAAAGGCAAAAAACTTATAATACTAAAAGCCCTTCTTATGAAGGACAACCTCACTCATATTTGACAAAAAACTAAAAGAGCATTACATGAGGAAAGTCATTTAAGTGCATGATGAAAGGAAATAAACTTAACCAACCTATACACACAGCTGGACATAAATAAACTTAACCAACCTATACACACAGCTGGACATACTCTCTCTCCCTCCAGTTGCACACATTTTCCCCCTTCAAACATGAAGTCACCAAGGAAGGACTCATTCTATCACGCTGCTAAAATGTCTAAGTCCACTGTTGTTCTGCGGCAGGAGCCCCAAACTATCAAGATAACTCATTATTGTTATATGGCTAGAGCCACAAATCATACAAAGAATAAAGTGATGTTATACGGCTGGAGTCAGAAACACATTGTGAGAGTGCTTTTTTTTCTTAGCACACAGGCCCAAGTAGAGATAAGGATCCCGGGCCCAAATACTTGTTATTTTGGTGGACTGGGCTTGGTTCATCGCAGCTAAATGGGGCTGATTACGAACCAAGTTGTGCGCAAGTCATATAAAACTCCTCAAGATGAAAAGTGCAATTCCTCTTAGTACCCTGGGGCGTACTGTCGTGGGATCCCGAGGCGTATTAGGCCTGTAAGAACCCAGAATCTCTAGTTCTCTGAGCTATATGATCTTTTCCATATTTATTATGTAATAGAGCTTTGTCCTTTCCCTTTATCTCTATGGGTGCTACATAAAAAAAAACAAAACACACTACGCATATCTTCAAATAATTGTTAGTTTCTTAGATTAAACCATACATTTTAATACATATACATATATGTAAATGAGTTTCATGAAAATGATTCTGTCACGAGGATCCTGGCCCCAATTCTCACAGACTTGGTGCTTTTGCACAAGACTTGTGGGATTTGGAACTCAAGTCCGAGTGGCTTTGCTTGAGCTTTGCCTTCCAAGATAGTTAGATGAGAAGGATTTTAGCAAGAAACAGTAAAGGAAGACAATGCAATAAAGAAATGCACAAAATAATTGTTAGAGATCCTCAAATCAATATGAGGTATTTCATTATTTTCTTGATTGTGGATTACAATATGCTCACTAAGACGTGATACAAGGTTCAACTAAGTTCAAAAATTACAGATTTTGATAGCTATTCAAGCTTCCAAGACTTGCAAAGTTTGAATTTGTTGAATCCGAGTATGTGCTATAGTGGCTGTCTCTGGGATACCGGGAGCAGTTCCTTTGTTTTCTTTTGATTTTACAGAGCTTTTCCTATAGTTCTATATTCACATGATACAAGGTTCAACTAAGTTCAAAAGTTACAGACTTTGATAGCTATTCAAGCTTCCAAGACTTGCAAAGTTTGAATTTGTTGAATCCAAGCATATGCTATAGTGGCTGTCTCTGGGATATCGGGAGCGGTTCCTCTGTTTTTCTTGAGTTTTACAGAGTTTTCTTAACGATTCCCTTCCCCCCTTTCTATTCTGCATCATGCCTTCTTTTATAGCACAGATCGAGCTCTGGGGTACTGGTGATTTCTCCCTTTTGCCCCTTAGAGTTTGTCCCGTGCCTGGTTGCTTCAGGATCATGTCGTTTCCTTTTCTTCATAGTTTCTTTCTTTTTGTTGCGACCAGATGAAAGTCTCCCAGCTAGCTTCCTATTTCCAGATTTTCCCGTTGGTTGACCTGAGGCTTTTTGGCTTTTGCTCCAGCTTTTTCAGTCGTACTTTTCCTTGTCTCTTTCTTCAAATGATTGGAACCAAAGCTCCTGCGTTTTGCTTTGTACTTCCACTGCGTGTCTAGGTTATAAGGTCCGCGTGCCTTTTGTCTCTTTTCTCTCTTCAAATCTGCTTTAATTCACTTTAGCTGTGCTGCACGTCCTGAGGATCCCGAGCCTCTGGCAGCCTCTGGGGATCCCGTCCCAGCTCTTTCACTGGAATTTGCTGGACTTTTTAATGGTCTTTTTTGCTGGAAATCTGAACATATATAAGGCCTTGATGTTGATTCTTCTTGCTGCACGAATTGGGCCTTCTTTATTTTTTTATGGAATGGGCTTTGTTGTGAAATTTTGGACCTCAACACACATAAGATAAGTCAATATTTCTTTATTTTCAAGATTACATTATTAAGTACATATTAATTCATTATTATTGTATCACTGGATGCAAGTTACTTTAATATTATCTCATTATTTAATGAAACGTGATCACACTAATGCTTCATTAATGAACACATATATATATATATATATATATATATATTAATAAATTGATCTACCATAGTTGGACATGTTATTCAGACATATACCACAAATTGACATATATTACTTGGACATAAATCATTGTTGGATATATATTACTTGGACATAAATCATTGTTGGATGTGTATTACTTGGACATGGACCATTGCTAGACATACCTTATTATGTTGAACAAGAACTATGAACCGCAACTAGACATGGACTATTGGACTTATCCCATTGTTGGACATTTGACATCTAATTAATTATTTTCTAACATTGGACATCACTTAATATACAAAATAATAACGTATCAACTCACCATCTAATCAAAGCTATCGTCCTAAGCATATTATTTATTTATTTCAACCATTATCATGATTCTAAGACTTTGAGTTTCATCTATTTTGTAGGCTTAAAAATACACTGGAAGCCATTGGTCTATGCGGCCTAATGTCGAGTTCCGGGTTGAACTCCCCAAAATAAATCCGGGCCTAGCAAAGTCACGCCTCTAGTGAAAGACACGTGGCTACACGCAAAAAATTGTCCCCTATAGTATTCTTCATGATTCCACCCTTTGCTGAGTATAAATAGCCCAAATCATCCAATACTCCTAAAGAAATTAAATTCTTTCTAAGATCTGGAACATGTCTAACATTACTAAGAACTCTCACAACTCCATCAAATATCTTGATCTTCACAGTACCAATTCCAATAACCGGGCATGTAGCATCATTACCCATTTAGACCATACCACCGTTGTAAGGCTTATACGTGTCAAACCAATCTTTCTTTAGAGTCATATGATACGAGCATGCTGAATCTAAAACCCAAGATTCCAATAGAACATTGTTACCTGATGAAACTGAAAGTAAATCTACACCAACTTCATTGTCATCTGATGTTTCTTCAACAACACTAGCTGATTCTAGGGGCTTCTTTCTATTCTTCTTTTCCTCTAAATGCTCTTTCAACTATTTACAATGATTCTTGTAGTGTCCTTTCTTGTGACAATAAGAGCACTCTACATCTTTCTTTACACGTGATTTAGACTATGATCTATTCCTGTTGGAGTTCCATCCTCTTGACTTGCTTCTACCCCTATTGCTTGACTCAGACTTTACAATAAGTCCATCAGCTTGAGAACCATCACCATCTTGCTTCATCTTTATGTGTGACAAGAGAGCACTAGTCACCTCCTCGAGTACTATAATCTCTTTCCCGTACATCAATGTAGTCACTATATGATCAAAAAAAGTAGGAAGCGATGCTGATAAGAGTAACGCTTTATCTTCATCCTCATAATTCACCCCAAAACTTGACAGTTGGGTGTTCAACATATTAAATGTGTTGAGATGCTCCAACAGATTAGAACCCTCCTTCATATGCAAACTATACAATTGCTTCTTCACGTACAACTTGTTCGTCAGATTCTTTCTCATATAAAGACCTTCTAATTTTTCCCAAACCTCCTTTGCAGTCTTTGCTTCTAGAATGTTGTGAATGACCTCATCACCTAAGTTGAGACAAATAATGCTAGCTGCTTTCTCATCCATCTCTACCCATTCTACATCCTTCATCTTTTCTAGTTTCTTCTCCTTCCCAAGCAAGGCCTTGTGAACTCCTTGTTGAATTAGAAGATCCTTCATCCGCCTTTGCCAAAGTGAAAAATTTCCCTTACCACAAAACTTTTCTACATCATACTTTGTGGTTGACATCTTTACTGTATTCAAAGGATTGAACCATAACCTGGCTCTAATACCACTTGTTGTGCAGATAGCACCTCAGGACTTAAATTAATAACAGTAAATAAGTGGAAATTAAATAACAAGCACACACAAACAACATAAGAATTTATGTGGTTCGGCAAACTGCCTACCTCCACGGCAAAGACGGAGAAATTTCACTATAAAAATAGGGAGATACAATAGTGCACAAGAACACTCTCAAGAAACCCAAATCTTAATTACACCCTAGCACTCTCTCACACAAACAATAAGAATAGAAGCTGACTACCTCTCTTTTCTCTATTTTCTCTTATGCGGCTGCACTTATTAGGTTAATAGAATTCTCAAAATTCTCTATTTATTTTTGCTGTTTTTCACAAACCTAATATATATATATTTGTATATATATGTTATAGGTCGGCAATTACTAGGAATTATATTCCTAGTTGTATTCGGTCATACTTGACTGACATATAAATAATGGGTTTGTGGGCTTCAGTGGCAATTCAAGCCACCCACGTCAACAAGGGTAATAACATAGTTATAAACCTCCATTATGTCATTGCAAAGAAAATTTCTCCAAGATAAACGGACAAGAATACCAAATTACTCAAAGGAAAAAAAAAAAATTACTTAAGAAATCAAGATTAACAAATAATAGAGAGAGCGCTTGAAGTTTTATAAATTAATAATGGCTGCGTGACATTAATTTATATGACTGTCAGTACCACATAAGCTAGGACTTGGGAGGAGTAGAAGTTTGTTCCCAATAAACCTCTACAACCCAAATGATCACATACGCATTTTTATTTTTTACTATCTATAATTCTTATTTTGATGAACACTTTTGATTATTATTAAACTCTACTGCCAACAATTATTTTTATTATTAAGATAGTATACTTTGGATGAGACTCTATTACCAATATATCAAATGGCTTATTATTAATAATAATTAAATTCTATTAAAAAAAACTAAGTTTTAAGAAATTTTCCTTAAAAAACCCTTTAAAAAATTTAAAATCCTACTCCAACTAAAATTCTATCACAAAACTTTTTAGAAATTTTAAATAAAATTTATTATTTATTTGTAGGGATAGTGGGCCCGGGAGTCCATTATTTGCTCATGTTACGAGTCTGTGGCCCAATCCGAGGATAAAGGGTTGTTCGAGGAAAATGAATCTTTATCAGAAAAGACTGTATTGGTAAATAGATGTTAACTTTTACCATAATGGCTCAAGGGGTAGGCCGAGGAAAATTCGTCCTTGGCTAACCAATGCCGAGGTCCAAAAAGTTTGTCTAACACTCAGGATGATGTTCCAAGAAGTTTCGTCGGTGTTGATAAGCATTGTAAGAGTGGTGAACAGGGCAATGCCCTGAAATATCTAAAGAAAAAGCTGTTACATCCGTATTAAATGCGCTGCAACTAACACCCTGGCTGCATTAATGTGGAGGTGATATATAAATAGTAGATTTCAGCCTTACAGCTACTACATGAAGACTAATAAAAGGTGATGATGGGACAAGTATCCACACTAACTATCTAGCATGCACGTGGAAGGTGGAGATGAAAAGAAATGGGGTATAAAGGAAGAAGGGGGGAACAAGATTAGGGGATCAGGAATTAAAGAGAAAAAATATTGTAGCTTCCAGGAACCAAATTTGTAACCAAACTTAAGAACAATATATAAGAACAGACATCCTTGGACTTTTGCCAAGGACTATTTTTCTTCAGTACCATTCTTTTTCTTTTCATTTTCTTATCATCTAAACCCATTTTAACGTTTGTTTGATTAACTAAAACCTAATTTTCCAATCCATTCTCTATAAATTCATTGTTTTGGGTTTTTTGGGCTTAAGTCCATCCACATAGTGGGCTGGGAATTCAAATTTGGTCCTTATATTATTTATTTAAATTATTTTGATAATACATCATAACTTTGTATTTTGATATAATAAAACTTACATCTTTATATAACGCATATGTTATTACATATTGTAAAATCAATAAGTTATTAAATAATTTAGACACGTGGCTGTAATTTAGAAGGGATACCTAAGAAGCAGTATCTAAGATACTGTATCTAAATTTGGTCATTTGTGTTTCTCAAAAAAAAAAAAAAAAAAAAGTTTTGTCCTTTTTGTTATATGTCTCATTATTTATTATTAAGATAATTAATTGATGATTCTACGTGAAATTTTATTAAGATTTTAAATGACTCACTAATAATAATTAAGATAGTGTCAATATTAGTAAAATATATTTTTTTTAATTCACACATAAATTTAAATTTAATTAATCCATGCATCATTCAATATACTAGTAGTAATGACAATTTTAGAAAAATGACGTGAAACATATAATTCCCCACTAATGATAAATTCAGGCTTGGTAGGGTGGTGGTTTGATCAGAATGATTAAGTTATTTGGGTTAGGGAAAAACTTAAATACGATTCCTTGAATTGTATAGTTTCAATTAAATTCAAATATAACTATATAACCAATGTAATGCAAAAGAAAATTATTTTTTAATGATAATTATATTAAATGTAGTCATGTGTTTAAATTTAATTAAAAAATAAAAAAATATAACGGATAAATGAAACAAACCCTAAAAGTTTTGCCCTTTGGGTTAAGGACTTTACAAGCCTAGTGTGGGCTACATAGAGATGGTCTTAAGTTTGCAGCTAATTTGGGTATCAAATTAGTAATAATAATAATAATAATAATAATAATTATTATTATTATTAGTTCAAAGCTTTTTTTTTTAAGAGAAAAGATAGAAATTAGTTCAAAGCTTTTGAAATACTCAAATACATCATTCTTAACCGCGAAGCTAATAAGTATGTGGATATGCTAGACCTTATCAATAGGAGCCTTTTGTCATTTTGGATGAATTGCTAAACCTTCTGGCGACCATGCTCTCCTTTGATGCACCTAATATTTGTACTCTACTGCTGCCGGTAATGTTTAATTCATCCTTTTTAAAAACTAGTATGTAACCCGTGCTTATGTAGAAGAATGATAAATTATAGTGGTGATATTGATATTAGTTTGTGTTATTAAATATATAGGACATTCGGAGGTACTAAAATGATTTTTCCTTGCAATTTTAATGATATTGGTTACTCCAAGTTTCTCATTACACTGCTGTTATGTATATAATTTTGAAAATCACTATTGGATACTACATATACGATATCAATTCATTATCACTATCCATGAAATTCTACTAGTTACAATACAAAATAAAAGAATAAATTAATTCACTAGTATCTCCTAAATTGAATGAGGATAGATACATGAGATCGTTTAGCTCAATTACTGTTTGTTATATTCAAGATCTTCACATACAAAATATTTAAATATAAACAGTATAAAAAAAAAAATACTCATTAGTTCAAAAGAAAAAAAATAACAGCAAAATTCTAAACAATTTAATTTGTATGAAAAGCTAATAAAGGCAAAACCTAATTTTGATTCTAATAAAAATTTCTCTAAGCTTTGTTTTACCTAAGTTTATTTATATTGAACTACTCGTTTTCTACACTGAATTAACTTACTTGGCATAAAAAACAAAAAACAAAATTAGATTAGATGGGACACGTGGCTCAAAATTAAACTCTAATTGAAATCCAATTTATACTAAATTAACTCACTTGGCATAAAAATTTAAAAGCTTAGATTAGATGAGATAAATGGAGCAAAATTAGACTCTAATTGAATTTAAATTTAAAATCTAATTGAATTTTTTCTTAGTTTTGAATATATATATATATATATATATATAGGTAAAGAAGAAAGGGTTTTTTGTACCAATATTGGTGATGCTTTGCATTCCTTTTACTCTTTTTCATTTGTCTCTCGATATTGTTACTAATATTCCCTTGTCTCATTTTCCTTTTTATTTTTATTTTTATTTTTTGGCGGAATGTAGCATTTGTGGTTAAATAACTAGTTTGATCCTTCCTATCAAAAAAAAAAAAAAAAAAACCTAGTTTGATCCTTCAACTGTTAGGAATGCATCAAATTGGTCCTTCAATTATTAGTTTTATTAATTTGGTCCCTTCAATATAAATTGTGTCAATGTCATCTCTCAATTTCGAAACCAAGTCACTTTCTTCTTGTTTGGGGTTTCCTTTCGTCAAAATTCTTAACACGATTATCTGACTTGGCAAATAAAACACACATATAATATGCAAACTTCATAATTATTTAATTTACTTTCATCAACACCAATGACAGAAAATCCTTTTAAGATTTTACCAAAGAGGGGAGTTAAGGATAAAATTGATTTTTAGAAAGATGAGGAATAACAATGACACAATTAATAGTCGCATAATAACAAAATTGAAATTAATCCAATAGTTGGAGGATCAAATTATTTGTTTAACTTGCATTTAATTTATGTGCTCAAGCTATGAAAATTGAAAAGGGTGTCTCAGGGAATTGGAGAGGAAGAAATAAATACATGCAACTAGAAATTTAAATTAGCAATTAGAAGCCACGAAGGTGCTTTGAATCCCAATTGACTCAAATATCCTAAGTGCTAGCACCCATCTCTTTAGAGTTTAAACTACTCTCTGTTGAGGGCTTATAGCCAACCCAAAATTTTGGGACAAAGGCTTGGTTGTTGTTCAAGTAACAGAGCTTAAAACTGAAGATGCAACAGCATATCTAACGAAGAGAAGACCTGACACCAATCACCTAGTCCAGTCCCATTCCTTGTGTCATATACAGAAAAGTTTTGAATGTATATTTATTACATAAGATCATTACAGTTGATTGCATGGTAGTAAGAAAGGTCAGTCCAGACGCCTATCAGATTCAATGTTAAAACTTCTGGAAAATTGTCAGAAATTCAAAATAACTTTTCAAATGGACTGTATCTTATGTACAGAAAATTAATGAGTACATTTCGAGACATTACATCCAATTTTATATTAATTAGAGGTATAAAATGAATTTCTATCTATGTACAACTTAGTGCTACCAATGCCTAAATTATTTTTACATCGAACCATTGGGCGCTGTTGCATCAGATCCCAATTTACAGTCAGTTCGTAATGCAGACAACCAAGAGTCCACCTGAAATGAAAAAAGGGGGTGGGGGGAGTAAAAAAAAAAGAATATCAGAATACTTAGTTCATTAAAGTAAAATTTGCAGGATGCACAATGAATATGCCACTATGCAAAAGGTAATCCATTATTCAATTTTAAAAAAGGACATTATATTATTAATATAACAGGAGTTCTTTCTTGGTCGCCCAATCGATGGGCTTCAACATAATTCCATAAAACACAATCCTGATAACCTATCCTCACAAATGACAAACCAATTTTTCATGATATTCAGATTGTGGCAGCAAATGTCATTGGTTATTCATATGCAACTATGTATATACATAAAATGAAACAAAAGGGCAAAAATAAGTCTGTAAGCACAATCCTGTATGATGGATCATGTAAATGCAAGTCTACCAGTATGATCATATCGATGCAAGAATATCAGCGTGTATGCAACACACATAACCATGTTTTGTAACTCTAGACCTATTAACCGCTTTGCCTCCTCCCTAGCATTCCTGAACACTTTATTATGAACAAAATTTTAACATTAACATTACTATCAAGACTAGGATACAGTTGTCTAAATCATCTGCAAGACTACAACAGCTGTAACAGAAACCTACCCAAGTTTTCCAAAAGCTTGTGTGCTGAACATATTCTATCACTTACGAGATTTACATACGTTTAAACTTACACTACCAAATAAATATCCAGGTACTCGAGGTTAAAGGAAAATACACTTGACAGACCTCAAACCATTTATAGATATTGTGTGGACAATAAAATATAGATGATACTAAAGTAACAGTCAATTCAGCAAAGCAATTAACGAAGTACCAGACTAACTCAAATTACTGGACATACCTGAATCTTAGAACTACTTGAGCACTCATATCGCAGTCCAAGGTGAGTTAAGATATAAAAAGCATAGTGTGTCTCCCCATCTTCTCGTGTGAAGCTTGGCAGAGGACCTATTTCAACAATGTCAGGCAGAAGGGTGGAGTCTTGAGGGCTCAGATCTGCATAAAAGTTCTTTGAGCTCATTAGGAAGAAAATTAAAAATTGTTCTGGACTAAATTTTAACATTAAGATTACTATTTTAGGTTTGAAACAGAGCCCTGTCTTATCAACTGCAGACTCCGATTTGATATCCCATTTAAGGCTAATCATTGCTTAGCTAAAAATTTATCATATTGGATCATATTGGATAACCCTAACAATATTATAACAGGAACCTTGTTTTGCTTTCAAACTTAAATTGGACAACAGTGAATGATACCCTTATGCATCACCAAAACAAGTGGTGCAACTAAGAGCTGAAGTAACAAATATATAGAGCATAATTTCTGTTCAGCAAGTTATGATGGTTAAAAAAACAAAAAAAAAAAACTTATATAACATCTTTCTGAGAATAGGAGGTTTTCAATGTTATTATATCTTATATAAACCATTGAGGTTCTCCAATGCTATAGTATCTTAATGGTGGCCCACTCTATGAAATACAAATTTTGCAAAGTCATTGGACATGAAATATCGTGGCCCTGCCATATAGAAACCAGAACAGAGAAACCTCGATGCCACTTACTTTCATTACAATAACATAAAGGACAACCAATTACCAGGAAAACAAAAAGTAAAGAAAAAAGGGAATACCAATAAAAAAAATAAAAAATAAAAAATAAAAAAAATCAATTACCTGTTGACAATAAGTAGAAGAAAAGGCATGGTCCTTGAAAGACAACAAAGCGAGGAAGCCAGTCATCAACATCCGTATCATCCAAAGGGGGAGGTTCTCCTGGTAGTACTGCCCACCTCTGTAGGCAAACCATTAATTAAGCTGGTGAGGTGCGCAAAATTACACAGCATGAACAGATGCAAAAACACATTTGAGATGTGAAAAAAAGTCACTACAGTTCGAATGTACAAATAACCAGACAGACGAGCAGACCGCAAAATCTGATCAACATTTTCCAACCTGCATATGTTAGGAAAATTTTATTGTTAATACAAAGAAAATAGAAAAATTGCAACCTATTGTCTATTTCACTATGAAAAGATGATGGTAAGAAACAAATAAATTTCTTTTTTACTTGAAGTTATATACATATCACTCAAACTCGTAAGAATCACATAATCTTTTTTTTTTTTTTTGATAAGTGAGAATCACATAATCTTTAGGTTGTGTGGATGTGATTATGAGCTCTGACACATTGAAAGAACAAGCAAAGTAAAGTAAGACTCCAAAAAGCTAATCAACTTGTGTATAAGTTTCATTTTCTTGGCCACATTAGAACATAAAGACCTATCCTAACCCCACCCAACCCGCTTGACCCAAACTCAAGCATCAATTCTTTCTTACTGAGCTTTCAAGTGAGCTTCCCTCTCTTCTAAATCAGCAAGTTCTGATTTGAGTGATTCTACTTCTAAAGCAGACAGCACAACCTGCAACCAGAAATTTTGGTTGTCAATATTCATGGAAACGTCACCTTTATCAATTGGAAACTATTAACAAGCTGTTCAATCAACCTTTTCTTGACCATCATTGCTAGAAGACCATGGCATCCTTCGTAAAGTAAACAAATTCAACATGTAAGCAGCACTTCTTAATTTTCTTCGAGTCCAGCTACTAGATCTATGCTAAATCAGATAAAGAAAAAATAAATCATACTCCTTGTTCTTAGTTTCTAAATTTAAAATCTCTAAACCTTGTTCTTAGTTTCTAACACTTCTTTTTTCCAAAAATAAATTAGAGTACCTCGAAGAATCATCAATTTGTGCTTGCGAAACAGGTGAAGTTAAGCTTGGATGAGAATCCGCTCTAGATGTTGAAGCTTTAAAGTGATTTGAGATAACCTTTATCTTCCCAAGACCATCATCCATGAAGCAATAACTTAACGTTCTAGAAGACAGTGCAAAACAAATATAAGAGAGGGGAGAGTAATGGATAACCAGTCATTAAACAATAACTTCATATAGGCATAAGAAAGTTAGCATTTCTTCATTTGCTACACTTTCTGAGAACCCTCAATTGATAGTGACAGATAATTATTTCTCCCCTTATAACCATAATAAAAAATAAAGCTGGAGTATAGATTCTTTTCTTTTCATATATATGCTTTATCAGCATCCCAGGCAGTAGCAGAGAGAGAACTAGCTGTGAAACAGAGTCCTAGTTTTCCGCTTAATAGAGTGTGGCAATTCTATGACTATAAGGCACTATTGCTTTAAACAATCAAATGTTCATTACATTTCTATAAAGGTATGATGATCAAAGACTTTAATTCCTTACACAAAACTTCAATGTTGCAATTCCTTATAAAGGAAATATATATCTGAATGTAAAAATCATAAATTGACGAGAGTTGCAAAAATTCTTTCATCTGATGCACTCTCATGATAGCAATTCTTCTCATGAGGCTGGCAATGCAACAATAAGATTAATGAAAGTGACTCAGAAAACATGAAAGGTACTATGTTTAGTGATAGCCACTCTTGAGGGAGTGGTGCAGGTGCTAGAGGGAATCAAAAGAAGATACTGTAGTTAGATGGATGGAATCAGATCATAAAAAATGATGAAAATTCTAGCTACTTCATTGATTCTTTCGATCATGCCTCAGCATTGATAATAAAAAATCTACACTCCAAAAATGCATCAAATAAACACACGGGATTCGAAAATCTCACTACCTGACTATTCACTAAACATTAATGCTGAAATCCAGTTGTATGCTTGGGTGTTACATAGTTAGACTAAGAAGTCAAGAACACACAAGAAAGATCTAACTCAAACTAATTTGTTCCATCAGCTATGCAAATCCCCCCCTCCCCTTCCCATTCTTCCCCAAACCCATCTCCACATACAATCTATTTGTGCATAATCATTATTCTTTTTGCCCCTTCCATGACCCTACTATATTTCTTGCACTATCAAAATCAAATTACATTAAATTAAGTAGTTCATTTGACAAGATCTACCATGCCCCCACAAATCAAACGAAAAGGAACCCAAAATTTTCCATGATGACTAATTACAAAACCCAGATATAGAATCTTTGCAACAAGGTTTAAGGAACTCAATTGCCAACACAAATCCAAACCCATCAAAAGTAAATGAATCAACCTCATAATTCTCCACTTTTTACATCTTAAAATTAACCCCCCCCCCCCCCCCCCCCCACCCCAAAAAAAAAAAAAAAAAAAAAACCCTCCCTTGAAAACTTCACCAAGTACTTCAACAAGATTTTCTGAAAAGCACAAGCTTAAACTAACGACAACAAATCAAATTGCAAACCATACAACAGCAAATGAATAACAACAAATAAAATAATCCCATGATTCTCAACAATTTCACATAACACTATGTTTCTTTTTAATGAAAAAAAAAAACAAAAAACAAAAAACTTAGATTGATCAAAGAATATAGGCATACCATATATAAAAGTTGAAGATTTTCTTGAAAAGAAAAAGAAAAAGATAAGAACTTTGATGAAAATAAATATTATAAGGAGAAACACGTACCTGCAGAAAGGGACCCTTTTTAAGTTAAAGGAAAAGAAGAAGCTAATGGAGGTCTTTCACTTCACGGAAAGCTTTTGACCTTGAGGAATGAATGAGAAACTCAAGTCTGTAATGTAATACTAATACATGTCTTGACTGTTCGGTAGTGTATAGCAGTTTGGTTTTTCCTGTGGTGGTTATCATGAAAAGACCATTTTGCCCCAATTTTAATCATTCTGGTTTACCTGAAATGACCCTTTTGCCCCCCTGTATGCGGCAGCAAGAGTGATGGGGGCTTGATGTTGTTACTTATATGCACATGGGTTTATGCAAATTACAAAGTCAACACCAGAAATACCCATATATATCAACTAATTCTTCATCAGATTCTCCAAAAAAATACTACAGCTTAAAGGGCATTTGTTTATTTGTTCTTGTTTTATCAAGCAGGTGAAATTCCTTTGAAGCATCTTAACAAATGTACATGAGTATTCGTTAACAAAAACAAAATCCTTTTCACAAGGGTTGAGGTAACCAATTATGACAAAAAATACAAAATGGCACACCCTACCCTTCCCAACTTTAAAGGAAACATCCAGCTACTAACACTAAAAAAAGGTTTTAAAAAGTTAGAGAAATATTATATTTACAATATTTTTATAATAAATCATAAATATAATGTTATTATTGGCTATTATTAGTGAGCAAAAGAGTAATTTTAATAATAAATTTTTAATTAAAACCAATAATAATTTACTATCTATTATTTATTGTGAAAATGTTATGGATATAGTATTTCTCAAAAATTACTCCCCATTCCAAAGAAAGTCCATACCAATTTTGTCCCATTATGTCTTCTCCAAAAACTTATCTCAAGTGTCCCTTATCTCAATTTCACCATTCTCATTAGTTAGTTGTGAGCAGGCAAAAAAATCCTAAATCTTTCTTTAATTTTTTTATAAAAAAATTAATCTTTTGACATTTTCACAATTTTAAATTTTGAATTTTTGCTATAAACCCAAAATTTATATATTCATAACAATAGAGAAAGAATGCTGCATTTTAAATATTTAAAAAAAAAAAATTTAAGGCACTAATATGTGTGTACAACTTTGCATGTATATTGACTCTCAAAAAAAAAAAAAAAAACTTTGCGTGTATATTATATATTTTTAATTTTTTCTATATATATAAACTATACTTCTAACATTTTGACATTGATTTATTTATTTTATTTATTTTAAATAATCATATTAGATGTTTAAATTTTATGTAGTTAAATTAATCTCTTACTTTGATTGTTATTTTAATGATATGAAACACAAAATTGATTACTTTGATTAACCACTACTTATCTATTTTGTTATTAGGCAAAATTACAATATTAGTCCCTCAAGTTTACCTTGTGTGCACAATTAGTCCCTCAAGTTTTCAAAATTAGTAATATAAGTCCTTTTACAAACTGTTTTTAATGGTATTATTTATGTGGCTAATGAAACAATGACTTGGAATTTTATTTTAATGATATGACATATTTTTAATTAAAAAAATTACAAATTAAAATTACATGTGTGAAACTTTTTTTTACAACCGGTACCAGATTTAAAAAAAAAAAAAAAAAAAAAAAAAAAAAAAAAAAAAAAAACTCTTTTCTTTTCTACCGATTGTGAACACCCAGCCACGAGAGAGAGAGAGAAGGGGAGAAAGGGAAGATCAAGCCCTAGCCTCTGGCGACATCGCGGCCCTCTGCTGGAGACGGTGGCCTTTGCCTCAAAAATAATAAGACTTGTCAACTGAATATATATCAGCAAAAGGTTCTCTACCGTAAACATCTTTGGTCTAAGATCCTACTTTATCAATTTGTCAAGTATATTAAGTGGTGCAAGGGAGTATAAGATTTCAAGCGTGAGACTAGACGGGCTCTGTCTAAAGTGCTAACTAGCCAGCCTTGGGTTGGTTATGCGATTTCTCTTCTTGTCAAATTGGTTAATTTTTTATGTAGATGGCTTGGTTTAATTTGAGAAGTCTTGAGATGGGATTGTGAAATCAAGACTTATCAGTGATGAAATAGAAAATTGTCCTAAAGCTGATATCCCTCATATAAGGATCTAAGAAAGGGAAAATGCTTACAGTTTTGAAGGACAATGCCTTTGCAATATTTGATGAATCCTCAGTCATTTCAATTTTTTTTCCAGGCCAAGCTTAGTTAACACACTTTGTTTCCCTTCTGCTTGCCAATGAAAAATAAAATTTCTAACCAGTAAGTCCATCTATGTAATTTTAATTAAAAATATGCCACAT
Organism: Quercus ilex subsp. ballota; assembly: GCA_032727855.1. Lineage (NCBI taxonomy): Eukaryota > Viridiplantae > Streptophyta > Magnoliopsida > Fagales > Fagaceae > Quercus > Quercus ilex. Next base: position 34,039,457 of record CM064909.1, read on the forward strand.
CATTAAAATAAAATGCTAAGTCATTGTTTCGTTAGTCACATAAGTAACAATATTAAAGATAGTTAGTAAAATGACTTATATTGCTCATTTTGAAAACTTGAGGGACCAATTGTGCATACTTCAAACTTGAGGGACCAATTGCGCACACATGGTAAACTTGATGGGCCAATATTGTAGTTTTACCTTATTATTATCAATTAATATTTTTAACTTAATTTTTCTTTTAATATTTTCCTTTAATCATGTTCCCCTAAACTGAAATCTTAGCCTTGTCATTATATATAATAAATGTGATTTCAGTGATAGTTCCATGTGTGTGTAGCATTGGTATGACTTTAAAAAATGACGTATTTTTGTTTAAAGAAGAAATTAGATTTGAATGGTTTGATATAATTAAAACCATTGAATAGCTTGTGTATTTATGAACTTATTATTGAAATTTGATTTTACATGGTTATATATCAATACATTGCTTGGGTTCACAGATATTTGCTTAGAGGCAGATCTTTGTGGGAAATCCTTACGTCTAATGAATAATGATTGTTTTATGGTTGGAATAAGATTCTAATTTTATTTGAGGAGTGAAGCTAGGGCCTTGTTGGGGAATATAGTTGGTAACGGTGAGCACATTTTTGTGTGACATGATAATTGGCATGGTGATGGGGCCGTTGCAGCTAAAATATGGGAATAGAATCATGAATGATAACAGAAGAATCATTAATTTACTCCACAATACTTGGGGTATTAAATAACAGAAGAACCCTTCCCATATAGGAGTGTTATTGACAATCCAATCTAAGCATTTATTGTACCTCTTAGTAATAGCATTTCGCACTGGTTCTTGTGATGAAATAAAGACCATGACACCAAATCTTAAAAGGGTTGGAATGTGATTGTCAGGCTTATTAATTAAACAATATAGCAAATACCAAAAAAAAAAAAAAAGACTCAATTTTTAGCAACAGTGTGAGCTAATTTGGTGAAATTTCAATGTTGCAATGATGTATGTGGGAAAGTGATGATGTTTCTTAGCATTGCCATACACTACTAGTTAATTATGTTTCTTTTGTTTTAGTGAATTACTAGTAATTATGTATAGCTGCCTTTATATTGCCTTTTGATAAATGGGAAGGCCCATTGGAATAAAAAAAGTCTTTGCTGATTCACCTTCCACCATGAAATTGTGGATGACATTTTTCTCCAAAAGTTTTTGTCACTTTCCAATCAGTCACACTCTCAAGCACACAAACTTGGCACTAAGATTTATTTAGAATACTCCAAATGAGCAAAGATTCAGTCGCTTCTTACAAGAGATTTATAAGCACAAAACAATAATCAGTCTTTTAATTATTATTTATTTAATTTTTTTGGTTTTGACAATTGGAAGAAAAAAAAAAAGGCATCTTCAACGATCCAATGCGCATGCATATGATTTAATTTATGAGGTGCAACTTGAATTGGTCCTGACCCACCCAATTTAACAAGGAAAATGAAAAGGATGAGAAAATTCAGAATGAGGAATGAATTCTAAAGTGATAGGCACACATATTACTTTGTATAAATCAGGGCTTTGTATTTTTCAATCCAAAGCTATTCTATGGTCCAAAGAACTTGAGTGTGGTCAGTTAGGATAAGAAACATCTTTGCAAGCTAAATCTAATTCGTTACGCAGGAGAATACTGGGGAGTCAGATCCAGCACAGCCTACATGATTGCATGATTCTGGCATTAAATGAATTGCTGAAAAAAAAAAAAAATCTGTGGTTTTCGGTGTATATTTTATATGTACGTATATGTGGGTGATAAAGAAAAAAGACTGGCAGTGTAGATTATATATGTACGTATATATTGAATTTTGCAAGTTTGCAATATAAAAGATTACTCTGAAAACATCAATTTCAAACTAATGCAATGCCTTATTCTTGAAAAAAAAAAAAAAAAAAAAAAAAAAGGAACTAATGCAATGCCAAGTTGGGTTTAGGAAGACTTTGAATAGAGGTGAAACCATGTTGCTGCTAGTCCAAACAAATCCACAATGTGATTTCTGTTAAAAGGCCCATTGGACACAATTCTATTACTGACCAGGTGAGTTTGATAATACATATTGAAGCTCTCAAAAACAAGATGCAGATAAATTCATATTATTCATAGCTATTTATTTATTGTAACATAATATTGATGACAAGAAATCGGATACTAAAGCAAATTGTAAGGGATATTATTAATCCATTGCTCTAGCTGAAGATGTAATTAAGATCCTCCAATGCCTCCTTTTGTAAAAGATAACTTTGACCCAATGAAGAAAAAGCTTGTATTGCTGCAATGGGTAAAGAGTCACAATCATCAGAGATTACATAAAGAAAGATTAAACCTAGAAATCAAAAAATGGACACATTCATAATCATCAGATTAAACCCTAGAAATCAGAAAATGGACACATTCAAAATCATCAAAGATTACATAAAGAAAGATTAAACCTAGAAATCAAAAAAATTAAATCCTAAGAAAATGAAACCAAAAAAATCCATGGACATTAACATATAACAAATAACAAATTAAGGATTACCTGCTATTCTAATCTACTGAGTGGAGTGCTATTAAAAGGAGGAAGAGTAAACTAACAGCGATAGAAAATTTAAAAAAAAAAAAAAAAAACATTATTTATAGCAATCTCATAAATAATAAAAAAGTCCGGTGATTGTTAGCGCTTAGGGCCCATCCACATTTATCATGCGGATATTTAATTCTATTTTCATTCAATAATTTTTTATAGATTTTTTATTTTTTATTTATTTTTGTGGTTAAAAGGAACTTAATATTAAACTAGACAGCCAAAATCTAAGTTAGCAGCAACCTGCCTAAAAAAACTTTCTCCAATCTCATTTGCATACACTAAGGCAGGTACATCAACAGATGGGGGGAGCATAAAAAATTACAAGTTCCTCTTGCGCATCACGTCCTTTCCTAACTAATGCATTTGCAGATTTATTTGCTTCTCGAAACACATGCTTCACCTTGGTATGAGGAATCTTGTCCAGCAATAATCTGCAATCAAACAATAAAGATTTTTTTATAGATTTTATTAAATGAAAATAGAATTAGAGAGATTAAAATATCTACATTAAATATGTAGATGAGCGCTTAAACCCCGACAATCTTTGCCCATTAGGTCACAAACCCCATTTTTTTTTTCATTATTTATGAGATTCCTATAAATAATTTTTTTTTTCAAAATTTTCAATTTTCTATCGTTATCAGTTTACTCTCTTTCAATAGCTATCTATTCTCTTCTAATAGTAAGTAATCCTTAACTTTTATATATTTTTATTTTTGCCTTGATTTGTTATATGTTAATTTTCCGTGAATCTTTTGGTCTCCTTTTCTTAGGATTTCATCTTTTTTTTTTTTTTTTTTTCTAGGGTTTAATCTTTCTTTATGTAATCTCTGATGATTGTGAATGTGTCCATTTTTTGATTTCTAAGAGTCATAAAGGTTAAAGCAATGTAAAAACAGCTTATCTAGCAACCGTAAAAGTAGTGGAATTGGGGTACAAATTTGTAACATATGAAGGCGATTTTATGAATATAATACAACCACTTTAAAACTCTTCCATCTCTCCCCATTGGGCCATAGAAAACATCACCTTTATAATTTTAAGGTTTAAATTAATCTTGTTTAGGGCATTGTAGTTAAATTGGCACATTTTCATGTACAAAATACTTGGGGTCTACGAGGAAAGGGTTCGAGTTGCGAGATTAGCAGCATGTTGTAATTATTTTTATAAAAAAAAAAAAATAAGGTAAGGTAAGTTACTCTTTTAATGAAGAAGATAAACGAAAAAATCTAAAATTTGAAATTGTAAATTACTCTTTTAATCCGTTTGTATTTTTCAATTTAAAATTATTTAACTAAAAAATAAGAATATTTTAGAAAGTTTAAGAATTTATGTAAGGGCATTTTAGTACGCAAAATGTTGAAACTTAAAAGAATGAATCATGTTATTAAATAGTGTATATATATATATATATATATATATATGGATTGAGAAGTGCAAATAATATACATGTATGTTGTACCAACCCAGTTGAGATATATACATTTTATAGTGATGCAACTATACTCACCAGTCTCGCCCTAATATGAATACCGAACACATTACTTATTTATTTCAATCAATAAAAACAAATCAATGGCTTTTTTATAGTTCAATTTATTTATTTATTTATTTTTTTGTTTTTGTTTTGTAATATACAATATAATTATAATTTTCAAAAATTTTATAAGTCCGTAAAAGGCCAGTTAAAAGACCAAAATAGCCCCATTAAAAGTCCATGGGTAGAGAAATTTCATTAATTAGGCCATGCCCACCAGCTCTAGCCTGCTAAAGGCCCAATGAGCATTGTCCATTGGCTAGGCCTTAGATCAGAGTTTATCACTTCAACCCAGTTTGGCCTGTTGACTGATCAACAACCTACTAGGCCTAACCTGCCCAACCCATTGATCAAGTAAAAACAGACCGGGCCATCGCCTACCCCAATGTGGTGAGGAGCCCAATCCAGCACAGCCTTAAAAAACAATGTTTGTGGGTATATATTAATTAATTTAATTAAGAGTAATGCACACAACAGATTCACAACATTTGAGTGCAAGCATTATTTTATCATCTACCATTAAAAATTCGCGACTTGCATATATGAAATTTTTAGTGAGACTCTTTTTGGCTCTGGAGTTATTAATTAATTGGAATTAGAAAAAAATTCTGCTATTTTCTGTGTATGTTTTTTATGAACGTATACGAGGGTGATATAGATAAAAACATATTATGTAGGTATATAGTGAATATTGCAACGTAGACATTTCCTCGGAAAAACTTCACTTTCAAGCTAATGCGATGCCCAGTTGGGTTTGGGAGGACTTTGAATAGAAGTGAAACCATGCATGTTGTTGCTACTCTTGCTAGTCCAAACAAATCCACAACCACAATATGATTTTTACCAACCCAAAAACAGGACAAATCCACATAACTTGCAGAGTTGCAGGTGACAATTTCACCCTAAAAGTTTCGCTTGTTGCCGCAATAAAATGCCTTTCATTGTATGAGCCTAAAAATGAGTTTCATCAATGCCAAAAATGTTGGTATTTAAAACCTTAATTCTCGCCATTAATTACAGCTTCAAAAGTAATAAACAAACCCTACTAAACTTTCTTTTTCATGATCTTCAAAACACAGCTTGACATATATTACTAGAGTTAAAACCCATTACAAATTTACAAGCTAATCGCCATGAAAAAAAAAAAAAAAAATCAAAAAAACACAAGGCAAGAAAGCTGTAGAAAGCCAAGAACTTCAGGAAATCTAGTCATAGTAAATAGCATTATTGTAGTTGCACTTTGAGGCACTCTTGTTGGGGTAGACAGTCTTCTTAAACTTGACCTGCGTCTCGTACTCAGTGGTAATCCCCTGAACCTTGTCATTAACCTTGTGAGTGGATTTGTATGTGACCTGTTCTTTGAACCCCAACCTTCCACTATGTTTGTCCACGAATTCTTCAGCCTTATGGTGCTTAGTAAATTGCTTTGAATATGCACTGTGCTTGTCTTTGTAGATGGTACGGGATGACTTCTCCAATTCACTGGATTCGTTCACCTTTCTTTTGTTTGAGCTGCCCCCACTGCCTGCTAACTCAACATATCCAACTGTGATTATCCGTTCTTCTGCCATTGTTGCTCTTTTGTTTTCTTGTTTTGAGCGCGTACCCTATCAACTTTCACAAAATCACAGTCAATAATAACAAACCAATAATTCGTATTGATATATAAATCATACTTACAAATTAGTAATTATGACTACTTAATTAATAAATGCTTGATTTTTTTTTTTTAAATAGTAACACATCAATTTATAAATTTTATTACATTAATAAAATTTATAATATATCTAGTATCACTCTATCAATTGAGAAACTAGAGAATTTGCATGCCTAATTGATTAGGGGGAGTATTAGAAAAACAAAATAAGCATGTTAATTACAAGCATATATGAAATTATGAATCAAGTTAAATGCTTTGCATCCTTTATTATAAAGTTAATGAAAGAGATATTTTGACTATTTATAGAGAAGAGAGTGCATGCTTATGCGTAACAATACCAGACGAGCTTTACGAAGAAGAAGATTTTGATTTGGCGAGTGGTTGAGGGGGTGAGGATATTTATAGAAGGGAGGTGTGAGGTGGCGGATTTGAAATCCCCAATGGTTAAACCGTTTTGAATTGGGTTTCAAGTCCACTTAGTGCGATCCATTTATGAGAGAAGGAATCAATTCTGTGTTCATACCAGAGCTCTGTACCACAGTGACAGACACATAGACTGTACTACTTTGTGTGAAGAGGAAACCTATTTCCCCTTATAGCTTGAAGAGAAGGACGCGAGAGCTGTGTTCTTGGGTGTCAATTCAAGCCTGCTGTCAAATGATAAATGCTAGTAGCTTTGGGGCTATCGTTTTCATCGAAAAAAATAAAATAGAATAGTTGTATTGTGTGAATTATGGTGAACTTGTGAATGCCTAGGTAGAGGGGGTTGTGGCACGTGTTTGCTGTAGTGCTAGATGGAGTATATATGTGTCAACTTTTTTTTTTCTTTTTGATAAGAAATATGTGTGTCAACTTTTGGTTCAAAAGAAAGTAACTTTTTTTGGTAAACAAGAAAGTAACTACTGACAAAAGGTGTACTCATCCCCCAAAAAAAAAAAAAAAAATACTAAGAAAAAGAAAAAGTGTAAGTTAAGTACTAGCGGAGTTTTGTTTAGTAATAAATGTACAAGTTCAGCTCAACAGTGAAAGTTGAATATTTAACTTTGGCTTAAGCTTAATAGGATCATATAAATAATGTTTAAGTTTGAGCTTCTTATAAGTATAAAACCTTGAAATCGGCTTGACTTAGCTTGGCTTGATTCATTAGTCAAGCCAAGCCCGAGCTTAATATCAAGTCCAAACTCAAACTCAATATCATGTTTTTGAGCTTGAAATCTAACACAAATATATTATTAAGCCTATATCAAGTTTATTATCTAGTCTATTTGGTTTAGATGAGTGGTTTTAACTTATAATTAATTAAAGTATTAGAAGGATATGAGTTTACTTGTCAAGCTCATATCAATTTTATTACCAAACTCATAATTAAGCCTAGGCTCAACTTATTTTGTTACTTTTGTATCAAGTCTTGGTGTTCACGAGCTTTTTCATGAACAATATTTTTTACTCGAACTTGGCTCATTTATTAAACAAGCCTAAAACTAAAGCTTAAACTTGACTTGTTTATAAACAAACAAACATAAACGAATTTTTTATCGAGTCAAACTGGAACTGTTTATGAACGGTTCATTTACCGCCCTAAAGCTATGTCTAAATATCACGTTAAGAGTGCTCATTCCACTATTTATTTAATTAATTTTGAGATACTTCATTATTTTCTATCTTCTAAATCTGTTGTTCCAAAAATTAGAACCAAACAAAACCAAATTAACATTGATTTTTACGTTGGATAAAATCTCATGACTTTAAAAGTCAAGAAATTATTTGAATGTTATGTAGATGTAAAATAAATCCTTATAATCTATATAACTTTTATATGACTTGTAGATAATGAAAAGGTCATCTACAATATTTGATTTTTTTGAAAGAAAATACAAATAAATTAGAAGTCATGATTACAAATATATATATATATATATATATATATATATAGGAGAATGTTAACCAGCACCGGGCGGTGCTGGTTAAGTGCAGGAAAGACAAAAAAAAAATGGTCAGAAAAAGTAAAAAAATTTTGATTAATATCGGTAAAACTGAAAAAAATGACATAAATGGTAAAAAAGAACAAAAAATGTCAGAAAAAGTAAAAAAAATTTGTGCTTAACGGGCACCTCACGGTGCCCGTTAACACAACCCATATATATATATATATATATATATATATATGTATATTTTATTTTTTTGTGAGGGAGAGAGGAAATCAAATCTTTGTAAAGAGTACATAGCAATCCCAATGCAGTCAATGCTCATTTTATTAGCGTAGAAAAATGCTTGCAAAAATTGCATAATTTTTGTGGTCCTTTGTGTAAAAGAGGCCTGTTCTGTGACTGTGAATACGTACTGGCCCACCACTTTTGCATGAAGAAGAAGAATTCTGGTCATTTCCCTTGTAATTTTATAATGTCTTTAACTATCAGTTAATATGAAAAATAATGGACTCAAAAGTGAAGAACTTTTGGATACGTGTGGTCCGCCCCTGGCGTAGAGGAGTAGCGGTAGAGGAAAGCCAAACCAATCTGGACATGATCTTTGGCGTGAAGACCGAAGAGAACTCTGTACACAATACTGCTGTACTGCGCTGCAATACTCTGTAGTGTTATATGGTGTAAAACACTCAGCTTTGAATAGTGTTAGGCACAACTTTTGCGTGAAGAACCTCCCAACTCCCAAGTACGTCCATTGAAGAAACAGAGGTGTCCATAATTATTATCTTTAACTGATACTCTATGGAAAGAAATTCCATTGAATAGTGATTTTGTTTTTTTTTTTTTTTTGATGGGAGAATAGTGATTTTGTTTATGCACTGAAAAGGACTCATTTTCATGTGCTGATTTGGAGGAATTAACCTCCATAGAAAAGCATATCAATGCTAGAATTAAAAATGCTCAATATATAGTGCTTATCTTTACCCATGCTAAACCAGATTTGAGTTATTTATTAGTATCATTATTCACAATCCATCTTACTATGATTTTTTTTTTTTAATTTTAAAAAAAGGTGAATTCATATAAAAATTTGTTCTCATTTGATAATGGCTAACTCATAAAGTTTGGTACTTGGTAGTTTACGGGCATGCGTTGCTGTTGTTGGTTTTTTTTTTTTTTTTTTGTTTGGGGGTTAGAACTGGCCACTTATATATTAGAAATAACAAGTCTGTTACAAAAAATATTAGCTTTATCAAAATCTAAAAAGGCATCCACCACAGGTGGTGGTTCAACAAAAACAACAAAAGGAAAACTACGCCTAGACCCCATTCTTGCCAATGCATCCGCGCATTGATTAGCTTCACGGTACGTGTGCTCAATCCGTTTGTTAGGGATGACTCTCAGGAGGGTCCTACAGTCAGACAAAAAAGGCTCTATTAGCATGTTGACAGAATCATTATTCATCAGTTGAACTACACTCATAGCATCCATATCAACAATAAGGCTGTTAAGATTGAGGTCCCTGGTCAAGGTGAGACCATCTCTTAATAAAGCCCACAGTTTTGCAATGAAGCTATTAGTGGAGCCAAGACTTCTAGAAAGCCCATTATCCAGTCTCCAATATGGTCCTGAATGAGCCCACCTCCTCCTCCATTATGGTCCCATTACATGCATGCGTTTAGCCCAACTTATTTGTTTTTTGCTATTTGCTTTTTTCTCTCATTTATTTTACAAATAATTTGACTTTTAACTAGTTGTCAATAAGTTAATTTTTAGCTTCTTCTTTTTTCATACAAAAGTTATCAAAAACTATATATTTTTAAAGACGACTACAACTCCCACTAAAAAGTTTAACATGAATACTGTGGGAGGGTTTCTTGTCTCAACCCCCAATTAGTAGGCATTGTCCTCTTTGGATCGCCTTTAAATGTGGGAGGGTTTCTTATCTCAGCCCCCAATTAGCAGGTATTGTCCTCTTTGGATTTTTTGTTCTCAAGGATTTGCTCAATCTCACATCGGGGAGAGACGCCTCCCACATGTGCCTTATAAGCTTGAGCCCAAGACACATGTGTACCATTACTACACATTGTAGGGGCCGGGTTTAAGCACTAGGGGTAATGGATAAGTGAACTCAAGCCCAACAAGCCCAATACAATAAATTTGTAGAGAGTGGGTAAAAGAATTGGGCTTTGATGAATATAACAACGGCTGAAGATGATTTAAAGAAAGAGTAAGTAAAACGAATATGAACTTATGCAAGTGATTCAATCCTTGGCACTAGTCTTGCTGGTCTTTGTGACGTCAACCTCCTCCCAAAGCTCTTAGATAGTAGCTGTGAGTCTGAAAAGCCACTACTCAGGTATCATTTCCACATTAATGCGGCCAGAGGGTTAGTTGTGAAGCATTTAATGTGGAGGCAGCAGCTTTTCCTAGAATTGCTCTATCGCCATGCTCCAATGTGCTTACTTGTTGTACTTATCATTTTCCTTGGAGTGCTTTGGAAGACTGTCTTTGCCAGTAAATCACTTTTCCTCCATTTCAGCTTTGGCTAGCCGAGGACAGAGTTGTCCTCAACAAGGTTTCCAGTGTTGTCATGATCACCGCTGCCTTCTTCATATGCGATTGTGGGCCTTGGCCTCGGCCTCAGGCCCAGTACCGGGGGTAGATGTATGTCGTTGGGTTTTATGACCCCACAATAGCCCCTCAAAATTCTGCTCTCTAGCACCTCGGACAGAAAGGAGGATTTTGATGTCCTCGGGCGTACTTTAAGCTTATCACGTCTTGTCTTCTGCCAGTGTCAGTGCCTTTTAACTGCCCAAGGCATATTCTTGATGCTTCGGCATTTGGAGCGCGCCCTCATTAAATTCCTGCGGCTGGTTGCCCCCCCTATGTTCTACGACGCGATGGTGATCCAACGGTGGAGAGATCTTTTTTAACTCATGAGCAGGAAAATTCCTGCTGTTACTTAGACTTGGGTATAAACACCCATTTAAATCAATTTGCCCAAATTACCTTTGCATTCAAGAGCTCCTGCGCACATACGTTGAATCTGCCAATATTTCTCACTCACTCGTGTCCCTTCAAAAGCCTGTCCAAGGACACCTTCCTTATTCTTGTAAGTTTTTCCAAACCTTTCAAACTTTCTTTACTTTCCTTTCTCTATGTCTTTCTTCCTGCACCTCTCTTTTCTGACTTTCTTTAGCTTCTCTGAATTTTTCCTGGGGATGAGTAGATTTAAGAGTTTGGTAGAGTCTGAGGAAGGGATGGAAAAATTTATGGCTGACTACAGGATTCCACCCAACATGGGCCTGAGATATTGTAAGGAGGACGAGTGGCATTTTCGAAGGGAAGAGGGTGAGGTGGTGATTCCCATGATCGCCTTTATAGAAGGTGGCGTGAGAATCCATTTGGGGCCAGTGATGAAGGATTACCTTAGGTTTGTTAAGCTAGCCCCCACTTAATGCGCCCCAAACGTCAGACGCCTTAAACGAAAAAATGGGGCTGCAGTCGACCCATCATAATGTGAATTGGGTCTACAGCCTTCACTACCTGAAGGGGAAGAGGTACTACCTAAAAACAAGGAAGCCTGAAATCAGGCTCATATAGTGTCTTCCAGAGTCTAGCAAGGGGCTAAACAAGGATTTTCTGATCGTGTCTGGGGAGTGGCATGATGGCATCCCTTGCCCGATGGAAGACGGGCAACCAAGTGGGGCTTTAGGGATAGGAGTAGGACCTATTCATTGCCTAAATGTGACCTGTGTTGTTAGGCTGCTAACACTTTGCTTTTTATGGTTCTGTAGATAGACGTGCCATTGAACCAAACTTCAATTTGGTAAATAGGGAGAGCTTGGACAACATCCTCAAGGCCAAGGCTTGTGAACGAGGAAGACAATCAGCTTAGGGTGGCTCAATTGATACTTGGATACACGCTAATCTCTCGTGCTTTCCAAGCGCCGAAGTGTGTCATCAAGGCCCACGATCCACGTTTCCATAGGATTAGCGTCGTAGTTGAGGGTTTCCTGCTCCCTAAGGGTGCTTCGATTCCGGAGGGCATACCCTTAGCTGGTTCTTTTTCTTCCCTTCCGAGGTAAAGGGAGACGAAGAAAAATCAGAGAAGGAAGACGAAATCGTTGAGCTAGGTTCATCCGAGGACGAATTTGAAGTGTTCAACCGAGCTTTGTCGTCTGAGGACCCTTTTGGTGATCTCGGCGACCCAAACCTTCCTGAGGCAGACTTCCCTTCGGCAGAAGCCCCTTTTGAAGAAGACATAGGGATACATAGGAGGCAAAAATCAAGCTTGCTGGACTTGATAGAGTCCCAATCGAGGAGGGAGGCACAAGGGAGAACAGCTCAGAACAAATCACCTTCCTTTACTCAGAGCACACTCCCTTCTGCTACATCCAAACTTCCTCCTCCTCCTAAGCCAACCCTGCCGCCGAGACCCGAGCCTTCCGACCCCAAACGAAAAAGGGAGTCAAAGAGGAAGGAGGTGATGGAGGTTGAGAAATCTCGCCCCACACCGGAAGTGGAGGTCCAACGAGCTGCCAAGCAGTAGAAAGTTGGCCACAGGGGGTCTAAAAAGAGGGTCAATCCTCCGTCTGAGCTCCAGGCTTGGCTCCCAGCTTCAATGCTCGATGGGGCCCCTCTGATGGACAATGCTTCCATCAAGGATTTCCAGGGAGGCACTGGCAGTCATGTGGCCGATGCTTTAGAGAGGGCCCTGCTGCTACCCTCGTACATGGCCAAGATACGATCCTTTAGGAGGCAGGAAGTCTTCCTTAGCCTCAAGAGGTACCTGGGGATGGTAAGGTTTCTAACTCACTTAGTCTTTGTTCTCTGTTTACCTTGTACTTTTTTTTTATAACCTTTGTTCTCTATTTACTTTGCATTTGTTCTCTTTTTTAGGCTGTTCAGGCCACGTTTAGGGTAGAGGAGATGGCTAACAACTGCAGCAGGCAACTTGAAAACGAGAGGACTAGGCGTGTTGCGGCTGTAGAAGCCTTTAACATTGCCAACCAGTCCACCAAAGACTTGAGAAGCAGGCTGTAGGACGAGGAAAGGGCAAGGAAGAGTGCAGATGCGGCTTTAGAAGGCGCTCAGAAGCAAGCCGAAGGCCAAAGGCTACTCCTTCGCAAGGCCGAGGAGCAAGTGGCTGTTGCCAAAGGACAGATTGAGTCCTTAAAGAAAAAATTGGAAAATGTAGAGAAAGCCAAGGACTCTATGGAGAAAGCCAAAGGCGAGGTAGTGAAAGCTCGGGCAGAGGCAAAGAAGGCTAAGGAGCAGGCGGAGGAGATTAAATAGTAGGCCGAGCAGGATGCTTATAAGCTAGGGGTGGCTGAGACTGAGGCCAATCTTAGAGCCCAAGTACCAGGGGTATGCAGGCTCTATTGTTCCCAAGTTTGGGTCGAAGCCTTCAATTAAGCTGGGGTTGAGGCTTCGTCTAAACTTAGGAGAGCAGAGAACGTGTACTACCCCCTGCTATCTGAGAATCTACTCTGCTAGTTCCGAAGCTGATGCTGCCCCCGAAGCGGCGGAGGCAGGTCAAAACAGTGCCCTCAACGCTCCTACTTCCATTAACAAGCCTGCCGAGGAGTCTAAGCATCCTGAGGTGTCTGAAAAAGAGAAAACCATTAACCAGGAAGTACCCTAGGAGGTGATGAAGCCTCTAGCTGACCCTCAAGCTCCACCTGCCGAGAAAAAGGCCCCCGAGAAAATGGAGTTAGTCTCGGCTTCCCTTGCTGCGCCCCTTAAAGTCGTTCCCCTAAGCTAAGACTCTGAAGCTTCTGACATAGCCTCTTAACAGCCTTCCAAGGACAAGTTGACTATAAAGCTGAAGAAATAGGCTATTTCTATTTATTTGTATTACTGTTGTTGTTGTTTCCCCTCTCTCTCTTTTTTTTTTTTTTAGGCGTACTTGAACTTTTGTAATGAAACTACCTTCCCCCTTTTTTTTGTAATGAAATGTGTTCATTTTTTTTTTTCAATGATAAGGTCCTTTACTTATACAATTCATGCTTTCACTAACACTTGACTAATCTTAGTAGTGTGTTTCATCCTTCATTAAACGGACAATCGAAAATACTAAATCCACAATGTAAATTTTAATTCAGGCTTTAATTGATAATTGAATAATCTCAGCAATGCAATTTGCCTTCTATTAGGTGAGCCACAAAAGAATTCAAGTTTATAATGTAGACCTCATACTTTCTAGGTTCATAAGTCATGGCAGGGCGTGCAAACATACATTTTTCATAAACTTACCGATCTCAAGGAAACATTATAGTATTGACTATAAAGGAAAGATAAGTGATGCTTTAGGTGATGCTTTAAGTGAAATGCTTGAAGTGTACATTGAAATGCTTTAAGTGATGCTCATGGATGGGCAGGGCAGGTGATCTGAGGAGCCAGGCTCCACTTAGGGTCCTGTTTATCACTTAGATAAATGTTTAAAGTAGTTAATTTCCTCAAGGCCTGTAGTCCGAGGATCCACGCAAGACCTTGGTTCTATTTAACACTTAGATAGTTGTCAGAAGTTATTAGTTTCTCTAAGGTTTGTGGTCCGAGGATCCATGCAAGACCTTGGTTCTGTCTAATACTTGGATAGTTGCCAGAAGTTATTAGTTTCTCCAAGGTTTGTGATTCGAGCATCCATGCAAGACCTTGGTTCTGTCTAATACTTAGATAGTTACCAGAAGTTATTAGTTTCCCTAAGGTTTGTGGTCTGAGGATCCATGCAAGACCTTGGTTCTGTCTAAGATTTAGATAGTTGCCAGAAGTTATTTGTTTCCCCAAGGTTTGTGGTCTGAGAATCCATGCAAGACCTTGATTCTGTCTAATACTTAGATAGTTGTAAACTGCATGACACGTAATTACAATAAGTCAGAGTGCAAACAAAACTGCTTTCATTAATAATAATACCTTCTTAGGTTATTTACATTCCATGGGCGGAATACATCTTTTTCATCTAAGTCTTCTAAATAATAGGCACCTATTCCTACTACTAAAGTGATGCGATATGGTCCTTCCCAATTGGGCCCCAATTTTCCCCAGGCTGGGTTCTTAGCACTACCCAAAACTTTTCTCAGCAACTGGTACTAGTGGTCGTAGCTTCACATTGGCATCATACCCTTGTTTGATTTTCTGGTGGTAGTAGGCTAGCTAGATCATTGCCTTTTCTCTTCTCTCTTCGATTAAATCTAAACTCTCTCTTAGCAGTTCATCGTTATTGCTCGGAGTGAAGGTGCTTGTTCTCAGCGTTGGGAAGCTAGTTTCTACAGGGATGACAGCCTCGGCCCCATAAGTCATGGAAAAAGGAGTCTCTCTTGTTGATCGACGTGGTGTAGTCCGATATGTTCACAGGATGTGTGGTAACTCCTCCACCTATCTTCCCTTTGCATCATCCAACCTCTTTTTCAGTCCATTAATTATGACCTTGTTGACAGCCTCTACTTGTCCATTTCCTTGGGGGTAGGCTGGAGTGGAATACCTGTTTGTAATTCCCAGGTCACAGCAGTATCTCCTGAAGGCCTTGCTATCAAATTGAAGGTCGTTATTCGAGATGAGGGTATGGGGGACCCCGAATCGAGTAACGATGTTCTTCCAGATAAACTTCTTAGCATCTACATCCCTGATATTAGCTAGGGGCTCGGCTTCGACCCATTTGGTGAAATAGTCTATGCCGACCAGAAGGTATCTCTTATTTCCTACTGCTTTAGGAAAAGGGCCTACAATATCCAAGCCCCACTGAGCAAACGACCATAGACTAGAGATAGGATTGAGGACCCCTCCTGGTTGGTGGATGTTTGGGGCAAACCTTTGGCACTGGTCACACTTCTTGACATATTCTTGGGCTTCCTTCTGCATACCCGGCCACCAATATCCTTGAGTGATGGCTCTATAAGACAAAGATCTTCCTCCTGTGTGACTCCCACAAATTCCTTCATGCAGCTCCTCGAGCAGTAATTCTAATACTTCAGGGTGTATACATAGCAAATACAGCCCAGAATTGGAGCGCTTATACAACCTATGATCCTCAAACAGTCAAAACCGATAAGCTTTTCTTCGTATTTTCTCAACTTCTGATTTCTCTTCAGGTAATGCATCATCCTTAAGGAAACTCACTATAGGATCCATCCAGCTCGGACCTACTCTGACCTGATGGATCTGAAACATGTCCACCTTGACTCCATCTGCTCTGCACAAGTCCTCAACAAGGATGATTCGAGGTAAAGCCTGGGCCGAGGAGGTGGAAAGAGTGGCCAATGAATCTGCATGCGTGTTTCCACTCCTAGAGACATGTGACAAGTCGAAGAATTCAAAATTCGATTGCAAGCGTCTGACCTGACTCAGGTACTCCTGCATTCTCACATCTCTGTCCTCTAGCTCCCTCTTCACTTGAGCCACAACTAATCTCGAGTCCGAGAACACTTCTACTGTCTTTCCCCCCATTTTATGTACCATGGCCATTCCTTGCAATAAAGCTTCATATTCGGCTTCATTGTTTGTGGCCGAGAACCCTAGTCTCAATGATTTCTCTATGGTAATCTTCTCAGGAGATATTAGGACCAGCCCCACCCCGGACGCCCTTTGGTTTGCTGCACCATCAACGTACACTTTCCAGTGCAAGGATCCTTGCACAAAGATCGTGCCAACTAATTTTTCGTCCATGTTTTGGTCCTCTATTACCATTTCTGTCGGGGGTTCGGCAAATTCGGCTATTAAATCAGCGAGGACTTAGCCCTTAACAAAAGTCCGAGGCATGTATTTGATATCAAAAGCCCCTAGAACTGTGCTCCACATGGCAATTCTTTTCGTGTAATCGGCGTTTCGGAGTACAAACTTAAGTGGAAGCTGAGTTAGAACAACAACGGTGTGCGCTTGGAAGTAATGAGGGAGTTTTCGCGTGGCATGCACTACTGCCAAAATTGCCATTTCTAGTGGTAAATAACGCACCTCGGCCTTATGTAATGATTTACTCACATAATAGACTGGCCATTGTATGCCACCATCATTTCGTATCAACACCAGGCTCACAGCATGAGGGGCCACCGCGATGTAGGCAAACAAAACCTCGTCGGCCTCAGGGCTGGACATGATGGGTGGCCGAGATAGGTATTTCTTAAGTTACTGGAAGGACAAAGCGCAATCCTCAGACCACTCAAATCCTTTCCATTTATTCATTTGGAGGTAAAAAGGTCGACACCTATCTACAAATCTGGAAATAAACCAATTCAAGGCTGGGATCATTCCAATGAGTTTCTGGACTTCTTTGGGGTTTCGAGGAGGTTGCAGATTGTGAATTGTTTTGATCTGATCTGGGCTCACCTCAATTCCCCTATGAGTCACCATATATCCCAAAAATTTGCCAAACCTGACACCAAATGAGCACTTAGACGCATTGAGACGCAGCTTGTGTTTTCTTAAGATGTCAAAAATGACTTCGAGGTCTCCCACGTGCTTAGACACCACTTTACTTTTTACCACCATGTCGTTTATGTAGACTTCAATACTCTTGCCTAGCTGTGGTTCAAACATTCTTGTCATCATCCTCTAGTAGGTAGACCCCGCATTCTTCAAACCAAAAGGTATCACTTTGTAGTGGAAATTTCCAATAGGAGTAACGAATGCTGTTTTTTCTTGATCATACAAAGCCAATGGTATTTGATGATAGCCCTGGAAGGCATCTAAGAAGCTCATTCGAGGATGACCTACAGTTGCATCCACTAATTGATCTATCTGAGGCATGGGGAACGGGTCTTTTGGACACACTTTGTTTAAGTTTGTAAAGTCCACGCAAACTCGCCACTTTCCACTCTTCTTTTTTACAACCACGGTGTTAGCCAACCACTCAGGGTAGAACACCTCCTTGATAGCCCCTACTTGCTTGAGCTTTCTCACCTTGTCCCTGACAGCGTCGGCGTGTTCCTTGGATTGGCACCGAGGTGGTTGTTTTTTAGGAGTGGCTGATGGATTTACATTTAGGTGGTGACATATGAAGTTCGAATCAATTCCTGGGGCATCATAAGCGTCCCATGCGAACACCTCAACGTTTTTTCTGAGGAACCCCATCAATCCTTCCTTTTCCCAAGGGGGCAGTTGAGATCCCACTTGAAAGAACCTCTCCGGGTCATTGCCAATGATCACCTTCTCTAGATCCTCACATTTTGCTTTCTCGGCTGGTGCATTAATAAGCGATGTCGATGTCTTTGATTGCTATGAGTTTTCTTTAACAAGGGCCGAGGACTCTGCTCTGGGCTGATGTGAGATGGCAACCACTAGGCACTCTCTTGCCATAGCCTGGCAACCTCGAACTTCTAGGACCTGGCCTTCAGAAAGGAACTTCACCTTTTGATGCAAGGTGGAGGCAACGGCTTTTAGGGCGTGAAGCCAAGGTTTGGCCACGATGGCAGTGTAAAGGGAGTAAGTATCCACCACAATGAAGTCGACCTCCACTATCTCAGGGCCAGTTTGCACAGGTAGTCTAATCTAGCCCTTTAGCGTGACAACCTTCCCATCAAAGCTTATCAAGGGGGAGCTGTAAGGCATTAAATCTTTTGGTCCCAGCTTCAACCCCTTATAGAGATCAGGGTACATGATCTCGGCTTCACTACCATCATCTACCATTACCCTTTTCACGTCATAGCCTCCAATCTAAAGAGTGATTACTAGCGCATTCGTGGGGTTGGATAGTTCCAATTTTGTCTTCTTCGGAGAAACTCAAGACCGAATGAGGATATACTCTGGGTTTTTTCGGCTCTAGGCCAAAGTCATCAACGGGTAGCCGAGCTACAGACATCACCCTAAAAGGGCATGAACCCATCCTCCCCGGAGCAGCAAAGATTACATTTATCATTCCTATGGGTGGTCTTAAGGAAGCGTCTCTCCGGGGCGCCTGGTTTGCCTAGCCTTGATGACCACTAGAAGGATGCAAAAGGTGCATCAGTTTCCCTTCTCGGACCAACTGATTAAGGTGGCTCCAAAGGTTCCTGTAGTCTTCTGTAGTATGTCTGTGGTCACAGTGGTACCCGACAATACAAACTCTGATTGCGCTTCATGGGGTCTCTAACCATCTTACTTGGCCACTCGAAGAATGGCTCATTCCTGATTTTCTCCAAAACTTGATGCACCGGTTCTCTGAATACGACGTTAACCATCCGTGTGTTGGTTGATCCAGATTACCCTGCAAAATCTCTCCTCAGACAGTCATTGTTGTATCGATCTGACCTGAAATCCCTATTCTTTTGAGGGATAACCTTCTCCTTCCCTTTCCCTTACAGCTGGTCTTCTTCCACTCTTTTGTATTTGTCAATCCGGTCCATAAGTTGACGTACGCTGGTGACAGGCTTGCCAGTCAAGGATTTCCTCAAGCCGTGCTCGGTTGGGAGACCGCTTTTAAAGGTGCTGATGGTGACGTCATCAAAGTTGTCGTCCATCTCATTATACATTTCCCACTATCTGTCCAAGTATGCCTTTAGAGTTTCTCCCTCACGCATGGATAATGACAACAACGAACTCAGAGGCCGAGGAACCCTGTTGTTTGTAATGAAGTGAGAGCCAAAGGCTTGGGTGAGCTGCTTATAGAAATCCATGGAGTTCGTTTTCAAGCCGTTAAACCACCTCATCGCTACAGGTCCTAGGCTGGACAGGAAAACCTTGCACATCAAAGTTTCGTTCTTGGAGTGGACGACCATTCTTTGATTAAACTGGCTCACATGCTCCACAGGGTCCGTTCAACTGTTGTAAA
This sequence comes from Quercus ilex subsp. ballota, assembly GCA_032727855.1. Taxonomy (NCBI): domain Eukaryota; kingdom Viridiplantae; phylum Streptophyta; class Magnoliopsida; order Fagales; family Fagaceae; genus Quercus; species Quercus ilex. The sequence goes on from CM064909.1 coordinate 34,058,935, forward strand.
CGGTGAATGTAGGCTGATGGAACTGCCGAGGTAGCCTAGCCCCTTTTATCTTGTGTGTGAAAGGTGATTTAGAGATCTGATCCAGAGCTTTGCTCATGGCATCATTACCCAGGCCCCTGCTAGATGGGCCCTTGTGTTTTCGTTTATGATGGCGCTCGTCCTCATAAGAGAAGGTCTCGCTTGGAAGAGTTCTTGATCTCTACCTGTAATTGCTGTCCTCCTCATCATTAGAGGATATGTCAGAACTGGGAGGAGACCGCCTCTGCTGTGCATGGCGCAGTCTCTTTTTCAAGTCATTTATCTCCTGCTGCATGGCTTGGTTATCATTTGGTCATTAGGACACGCGAATGCCCACTTGGGAGTGGCTTCTGCTCGTCTGGGTGGTATGCACACTCCCCTTTCGATTCCTTTCATTCTCCTGATTTTGTTCATATTCAGGGCTAGGAAAATTACCCTGCAGCTGGGATCCTACAGGTTCTGTCCGTTGGGGACCTACTTGGCGTGGGTTTTCTTGGTGTGGACCTGATTCTACCATGTCTAACTGTTGCACTCACGAATACACAAATTTTTCCACAGATGGCGCCAATTGTAGGGGCCGGGTTTGAGCACTATGGGTAATGGATAAGTGAACTCAAGCCCAATACAATAAATTTGTAGATAATGGGTAAAAGAATTGGGTTTTGATGAGTGTAACAGCTGAAGATGATTTAAAGAAAGAGTAAGTAAAATGAATATAGACTTATGCAAGTGATTCAATCCTCGGCACTAGTCCGAGGAGCTTCAACTTATTATTTCTTAAATGGCAGTGACAATGTTTACAAAGTTAGTTTAGAATGCTATAGTGTTTTCTCTGATAAAATCACGATCCCCTTTTCTCAGAGCTTCCTCTTCCTTATATACTACTTTCCTCCTTCATCTCCATCATACACGTATAGGTCAGATCTGCTGTTGCTGGTCTTTGTCATGTCAACCTCCTCCCAAAGCTCTTAGATAGTAGCTGTCAGTCTGAAAAGCCACTACTCAGGTATCATTTCCACATTAATGCGGCCAGAGAGTTAGTTGTGGAGCATTTAATGTGGAGGCAGTAGCTTTTCCTGGAATTACTCTACCGCCATGCTTCAGTGTGCTTACTTGTTGTACTTATCATTTTCCTTGGAATGCTTTGGAAGATTGTCTTTGCCAGTAAATCACTTTTCCTCCATCTCGGCTTTGGCTAGCCGAGGACAGAGTTGTCCTCGGCAAGGTTTCCAAGGTTGTCATGATCACCGCTACCTTCTTCATATGCGATTGTGGGCCTCGGCCTGGGCCTCATGCCCAGTACAGGGGGTAGATGTATGTCGTTGAGCTTTATGACCCCACAAATACATATTTTGAAAATATAACAGCTGAATTATATGTTTTTTATGTTCTTAAGACAAATCAAATTTTGTGACAATTAGATGTTATTTACTATTCAATTCATAGATTTATTTTTTATGCATTATTTTAAACTACAAAAGAAAATCTAAATATTTGATTAATGACATAGTTATTAATTTTTGATTTTCTTTAATTTTATAAGCATGGAGGATATAGGAAAAAAAAAATATAATCCGTTAATGAAGTATTCAAAATTCACATCCAATAAAAATATTGTTAGCTTCTAAATATTTAGGTATAATTGTTTAGGTTCTAAATGATTTGTTTATTGCCAAACCGTGTACCTAAACTTATCCAGAAATAGATCTTAGAGTCTATGAGTCATATTAGATATTGCTAAAAGTGCTGCAAGTCAAAATTCAAGAACATACAAGCTACAGGTTCAGGAATTCAAAATCAAATTGGTTCGCTTGATCGCGGATCAACAAAAATCAGCAAATGTAAAAAGCCCATAACTTGTCTATTACAAGCACAAATCGCAATCTGTTTGTTGCAGTATTTAAAGGAAATTATAAGCTAACCCTAGAAGGGGTTTTAGAGAGAGAAAAGTGTTTCTTGTGCCTCCTATTGTAGATCTAGGGTTTCTATAATCAAAGCTTTCTCAAATCTTCTATCGGAAATATTCTTTGAAGAAACTCAAGATCCGGTATTTGTAGAAGTTGCTGCCTCATTCTAGTTATCAAAGATGCTAGAGATCTAAACCTTCAAGAGTGGTCTCAGAGTCATAGACTGGAGGTCTATGTGGTTTAAAGTTTCAGATATCAAGTGTACTGAAGATCAAAGGTATGAACTGGAGGTTCATGTTGGAGCAAATCAAGTCTAAGGGTTTCAAAGCTAGGTTTAATAATCATAGTTATGTTTACTAAGAATTAAATATTCTTGACTGTAAAATTCTATTACGGCATTTTAAAAACTTTGGTATAGGGCTTATTTCTATATCCTTAAATGACCTATACCAACGGTTTTAAAAGCGCAGGAACAGGCAGTACGTATTACAGCAATTTAAAACTGCTCGTATAGGATATATTTCTATTTCCCTAAATATCCTGTAGGGTCAGTTTTAAAACCGTTGTTATAGGTACACCTACAACAGCAGTTTTCATTTTGAAAAAGCTCCAGTATAGGTCTTGAAACGGCTGATGAAGAATGTCCCAACACTTAAAAGACCTATACCGGCAGTTTTAAAAGCGTCGGTGTAGGTCAAGCGGACATATTACCACACTCGTTGCCCAGTGCTACAAAGCGTGTGGGATCATTCCCCCCAAGTTTTTTACTTTGAAACTGATTTGTTTCATTAGTATTTCTGAGTCATCATATCTTGTCTTATTTACTTTTCCGCTGCATGATATGTATGATGAATGTTTAACCTAAGATTTACATAATTGACTTAAGTGACAATTTGGCAATAAAATTAAGTTAAACATTGTATGTTAAGGAGTCTAAAAACTAGCAAAGATGTTGAATAAACTTATAACCATTAATTATAATCAAGCTTGTAACCAAACTTTGTCTTTTTAAAAAACATTATACAAATAACCTACCACAAATAAATGATTCCAAACGCTATATACAAACTAGGGCTGTCCAACAGGTCTAGGACCCGACTGAATCCGACCGACCCGAAGCCCAGCGAGTCGACTCGAAGTTCATGATTGGTCTGGTTTGGGTCCTTTTCTAGGAAAACCCGAATATTCGGTTCGGGTAGCAGGTTGAGGGTTTAAAAACCCATATCACCCGACCCGACCGAAAGTTTTAGAGTCATATATATATATATATATATATCTCTCTCTCTCTCTCTCAATTCTTTTGAGGTGAGCACGTGAGACTGAGGGATGATAAGACAAAAGCACTGTCAAATTGAGAACTACACGGCATCTAGAGTCTTCCACGCAAAAGAAAAAATCAAATCACCAAAGCAAAAATCAAATCACCAAAAGTTCAAAACAGCTAAAATTGAAATGGAAATTAGTCTTCCAGAGTTCCACACGCAAGCCTCAGTCTTCAATCCCATCTGAGACTTCAATCTCATCTCAGAGTTCTCCCTATTCTCAGTATCTCACTCTCTCATAAATCAAAATCTCACTCTCAATCTCAGTCTCCGTTCTCTTTACTCTTAATCTCAAGTCTCTCTAGTCTCAATTCTCAACCCTTCACTCCATACCCTCCACAATCCACACTCCTTTCCAAACCCTAGTTGTTGCCGTTGCCACCTCATCACCACGCTCACGGCTTTGCCTCACTTTCCACCATGGGTTAAGCCTTCTCATGCTCACGGATCAGCTTCTTCGTCTCAAGACTCTCAGGTATATTTTCTTCCTTTTTCATCTATCTTTTTCTCTATTTTGAGATATGGGTTTTTCATCTTGTTCAATTTATTGAAAACTTAAAGATCATAGTTGTGAGAAATTGCTTAGCCGTACTACCATAGAGTTGCATGTGCTTGATTCCACTTCAAAACATAGTATCCAATGTAGTCACTCTCTCTAGTCTCTATACTTTTCTGTTTGATTCAAAGATTAGGGGACCAAAACAGACCAAGTGATTGGATTCAAATATGAAACCCTAATTGTCTTGATTTGATTTGTTGGGTCAAAGATGAACCCCTAATTTGAGTGTGCTCCTTTGTGTTCTTTATCTTCGTTTTTATCCTATGTAGACTGGACCGTGTAGTGGTCCTGTTTGTATTTGCCCAATTTTATTGCTTGTTCTGTTTTTTTTTTTTTTTTTTAATGAGAAATATACTTCTATGAGTTCTATCTTCACTGTAAAAAAAAAAAAAAAAAAAAAAAATGAACCTCTAATTTTAAAAGATGAAATCCTAACACATTTTTATTTTGTTTATTTGATTTTATGTTATTGCTAATTTGTTTGATTCATTTTGTTTTCCTAATTTAAAAATTTGAAACCCTAATTTTATATAGGAGTTGAAATTTGTTCAAGTAGGCTACTCTTTTTGCTTTCTCTTCAAGGTTGAATCCCTAATAGCTAAGGATTCTCTAAGGTATCATTTATCTTCAGTTGTTTCTCTTTTAACTTGTTGTTGTTTGTTTGTTACTTTTTTGTTGTTTTTGTTGCTGCTTTGACCTATTGTTGTTGTTGTGTCACTTGTGTGTATTCTTGTCACTAGGTTAGTAGTATCATTGTTACAGTAGTTTGCTAATGTATAAATTTGATGTTTTTAGGTTATGAAACCTCTAGTGATGCACTCCTTTCCCAAACAACACCTACTGCCCAAGTTGAACCTGTTGCCCAAGCTGAACCTACTACCACTCCAACTAATGCTGAGGTTCCCCCACTACCACCTAAAGGTAAAGGCAAGGTGTGTAATAATAGGAAAAAGTCTACTGCTTGGGACCATTTTGAAAAAATAGATATTGGTGAGGGTCATTTTAAGGTTGTTTGCAATTATTGTCAAAAAACTTATCTAGCTAATAGTAAGGGGCATGGTACTACTAATTTATTGAATCATATGTCAATTTGTGTTAAGGCACTTAAAGGGCAACAAACCTTAGCGTTTGAACCCAAAATGGATTGGGAAGGAAGGGTGTCAGCTTGTACCAACAGCCTTTAGTATTGAGGCTTCAAGAAAGGCATTCGTTGAAATGGTTATAATAGATGAGTTGCCTTTTAGGTTTGTTGAAGGGTATGGGTTTCAAAGATATTCGACAAGCTTACAACATAAATTGTGAATTAGGGATATCCCATCTCGTCAAACTGTGGCTAGGGATGTGATTGGCATTTATGATGTTGAGAGAAAGAAACTAAAAGGGACCTTGAAGGGTCGTAGGGTGTGTCTTACTACGGACACATGGACTAGTATTCAAAATCTGAATTATATGTCCCTAACATGTCATTTTATTGATGATGATTGGAAGTTGCATAAGAGAATTCTAAATTTTTGTCAAGTTGAAGACCATAAGGGGGAGACTATAGGTAGAAAGATTGAGATGTGTTTGCGTGAGTGGGGTATCAATGGCATATTCACTTTAACAGTGGACAATGCTAGCTCAAATGGTGCCACCATTAAGTTTTTGTAAACTGTAACTAAAGATTGGAAGGGGATTGTTTTAGAACATGAGTTCTTACACATGAGGTGTTGTGCACATATCTTAAATCTGATTGTGGGGGATGGTTTGAGAGAAATTGATGCATCCATATATTGCTAAGGTGCGTGAAGCTGTGAGGTATGTGAAGTCCTCACCAAATAGGAATCAAACTTTTATGGGTTTTGTGGAGAGATTAGGTATTGAGTCTAAGTCTCTTCTTTGTCTAGATGTACCAACTAGGTGGTACTCTACCTACCTCATGTTAGAAACCGCAGAAAAATTTGAGAAAGTGTTCATACAAATGGACTTTGAGGATGATAGTTATTCTTCATACTTTATGAACAAGGAGAATAGTGGTGGCATGGGATCTCCTAGTGGTATTGATTTCCAAAATTGTAGGACATTTGTGGGTCTTTTGAAGCTTTTTTACAATGCAACGAAAAAGTTTTCAGGTTCTTTGTATGTTACTGCAAACACCTTTTTTGATGAGATGTTTATCATTCAAGAGAATATTGCCCATTTAAGTAAATCTCAAAACCACCTCTTGAAAAATGTGGCAACTAAAATGGAATCTAAGTTTGATAAGTATTGGGGGAAAGTGGATAAAATTAATCATCTTTTGTATGTGGCTGTGGTTCTTGATCCAAGAAAGAAGTTGAGGTTTTTGAAGTTTTCTTTTTTTATGAAATTTATGGGAATGAAGTGGCTGATGAGATGATTGAATTGGTGAGGGGTACCTCGGTCAAGTTGTATGATTATTACTCTTGTGTTGATTCACCAAATGTACAAGTACTAAGTGAAAGTGAGAGGACACACATAGAAGGTGAGTCAATTGGTTGTAGTGATCCATATGCGATGGTTAATTCTAGGTTTGAGCATTTCTTGGAGGCTGAGCAGTCCATAGGGTGTAGCAATGAGATTGACAAATATTTGGCTGAAAATCCAATTCAAACAAGTATCAAGTGCTGTCCAAATTGGCTAGGGATGTGCTGGCTGTACCTGTTTCTACTGTTGCTTCTAAGTCAGCATTTAGTACCGGAGGACGCATACTTGATCCATTTCGGAGTTCACTCTCTCCACTCATGGTTCAAAATCTTGTTTGTGCACAAGATTGGCTTCAAGCCTTGGTTCCAATTTCTTTTTGCAAATCAAAGGATGAGTTAGAGACCTTGGAAGATGAATTTCATGATTTTGGTAGTATTTTAACTACCAAACTTTTTGTCTATTAAGTGCTATTAAACGTGTCTTATTCAAATGAAATTTAATCTAATAGCCTTCATTTCTCTCTCTTTTCTAGTTATAAGTCAATCAGCAGCAGGTGGTGGAAATTCAAGCTCAAGCAAAGGTATCTCAATTAGTGTTGATGACTAATCACTAGCTGGGTAAGTTTCTGCCCTTACTGTTATTTCTATTGAGTTTGGTTCTGCCCTCTCTATTGTTTTTGGTTATTACTATTCTGTATCTTTTGGTCTTGTCCTTATATTTCGATTGATAAATATCTTTTTGCCCATTTTCTTGTAGGAGGAAGGACACATTTTGTATAGGAGGCAGATTTTTGGATATATTTTGAAAGCTTTTGTACATATTGCTTTTCTAACTTATAATTTATAAATCAACTCTTGCTTTTAGGAAAAAAAACTTATTAAGTTTATAGGTTTTCTTTTCTATAAGTCATGGACTTAACTATAGTGTAGTTGCTCTTTAATGCTTTTAAAAAAGCTATTTTTTGGAAATACTTATGTATTTCATAATTATAACTAGTTATTGCCTTACACACTTGCAGTAACTGCCTTTCTACCTTTTCTGACTCTATGGAAATATTGCAAGATGCTCTTATTATTTGTTGTTGTCATACTTGTGGTGTGGTTGTGATTGATTTATTTGTTGGAATTTGTTTGTTGGCTTGTGTTACATGTATGGAATGGTTGGCACAACTTGGCAAGTTTAATAGGTTGAGATGGGCTTTTGTGCATATTAGACTTTCTTGATTTGTTTTTGGATTTTTAAGGTACTGCCTAGGTCTTAAGGCTAAGGCATTTTGAAAAATATTTCTTTATTGTATTGTGTGGTTTTAACAGATGGTTAGAAAGTGATATTATGTGTGTTTGTATGTACTACCCAGGTCTTAAGGCTAAGGCATTTTGAAAAATATTTCTTTCTTATATTGTGTGGTTTTAACAGGTGGTTAGAAAGTGATATTATGTGTGATTTTATGTGCTTGCTAATTTGCCCAGGTTTTTACGTGTTATTTATTGTATTTTTTGTCATTATATGTGAGCTGTAAACATTAAATTTGGACTGATAATGTCTGGAGGCCCAAAAGATTCAAAGGTGTGTAGTGGCATACAAGCTGAGCTTGAAGGCCCAATTTAAAATAAAAGATGTGAAACGAGGCCCATATGATATATATACATGGTTTAAAAATATATAAATTTTTGTTAAAAGTAAGCTCATTAATTTGGGCCCAAAAGACCTGTCAAAAATTGAGTTAAAAAAATTCATGCAAATTCACAAAATTGGCACAATTTGAATCTCAAACCCGCCTAATCAACAAATCTGACCCGTTTAACCGATGACCTGAACTGACGGGTCCGACCCGTATATTCAATCAGTTAAGAGTCACATTTTTGGTAACCCGACCCAACCCGTGGAAAGTCCTAACACAAACTTATTATATTTATTTAGTTAGACTTCGTGTGTATATACATACATATATATATATATATAAAGTATGTTTTTTATTTAAAAACAAAAACAAAACGTGCCTACGGTAAATAATGTAGTTCTCTGTAGTTTGTATAGAAATAGACCTAGAAGGCAGGCCTAAGATGTGGCATGCACGTTTTAAGTCAGATATGATATGATATTTGATATCTACCCCAAGCCAAGAGACCTTTTCTAAGGATTATAGCCAAGAGAACTTTCATCAGATTTGGTTCTACCAAGACAGCTTTATATCGTACTAGTCTCTTTTCGTCGGCAAAGTCCATCCAAATTTGTGAAGATTGCTGTCTTCCACGTACATGTGTGTGTGTATATATATATATATATTACTTGTAAACGTACGGGCGTTTGCTATTGCAATGTTTAAACATCCAGATTTTAAACATCCAGATTTTACTTTTGATTATGGAGAAAGCAGTACCATAAAAAGTCATATTCTTATAAAATATAATAATAAAAGGAATAAATTGTATAATATAACAACCATCAAATATAAAATGATAACACCTCAATGAAAAATACTAATTGTGCTAAGAATATATTTTTAGTGTATCCTTATTATTGTTTGTCATTATTCTTTATTAAAATATTTAGTTCTTATGACTTATGAGGCAGATGGGTTTCAATGAGCATTGGATTGGACTTGTTATGGTGTGTGTGAGGACTGCTACCTATTCCATCCTTGTTAATGGTGAACCGAAGGGTTTGATTCATCCATCGAGAGGTCTTAGACAAGGGGATCCCCTTTCCCCATTCCTTTTCCTTTTATGCACCGAAGGATTACATGGGCTTATTGGGCATGCGGCGAATATGGGCGATATTACTGGTTTTTCTTTGTGCAAGCGTGGCCCAAAACTAACTCACTTATTATTTGCAGACGACAGCCTTCTCTTTTGCAGGGCAACTCCGGACGAGTTTAGATGTGTCACGACACTTTTATCTCAATATGAGGAGGCTTCGGGTCAGAAAGTGAATAGGAGCAAAACATCTATTTTCTTTAGTAAATCTACTTCTGAAGATTTAAAGGTTACCATCAAGGGTATTTTGGGGGTTCAAGAGGTGCATCAGTATGAGAAGCATTTAGGCCTTCCCTCTCTGGTTGGTAGGGGTAAGAAGGAGAGTTTTAATTATATAAAAGAGAGAGTTTGGAAGAAGCTCCAAGGTTGGGAAGGGAAGCTACTCTCTCAAGCAGGCCATGAAGTTCTTGTCAAATCAGTTATTCAGGCGATCCCTACCTATGCAATGGGGTGCTTTAAAATACCTCTGGGGCTCTGTAATGACATTGAGGTTCTAGTAAAGAGATTCTGGTGGGGTCAACGTGGTGACCGAAGGAAAGTTCACTAGCTTAAATGGGAAGAGATGACAAAGTCAAAAATGGTGGGAGGCATGGGGTTTCGAGACTGGGCTTTGTTTAATGACTCCCTGTTGGCAAAACAAGCTTGGCGCCTTTTGCATAATACGGATTCTTTGTTTTACAAGGTTTTCAAAGCTCACTTTTTCCCCAATTGTTCTATAATGGAAGCTAAGGAGTCAAGATCGGGTTCATATGCATGGCGAAGCATTTTATATGGGCGGGATGTTATTCAACGAGGTGGTAGGTGGCGTATAGGGTCTGGTAGGAAGGTTCGGGTATGGCAGCACCACTGGTTGCCGAGAAAGCACCCTCCACTTCTCTGTTCTCCAGTGGTCGAAGGGTTTGAGAATGCCACTGTGGATTTACTAATTGATGATGAGACTCAGACTTGGAATGAGGAGCTAGTTGATAGTTTGTTTGCCCCTGAGGAAGCTGACCTGATTAAGAGCATTCCTCTAGCACGTGGTTCAGCTGAAGATATCCTCTTTTGGCCCCACTCTTCTAATGGCCGGTATTCATGCAAGACTGTTTATCGTTTCCTCAAAGAAGAGAATGAGCTAAGCCCGTTTCAAGAGCCAGTGAACACCAAACTGTGGAAAGGAATCTGGGCTTTGAACTGTCCGAATAAGATCAAGAACTTCATCTGGCTTGCCTGTCGTAATTCAGTTCCTTCAAAAGTTAACTTAATGCAACGTACAATTTTGCAAGAAGCTATCTGTGAACGCTGCCATCGAGTTGAGGAGTCAGTCGTCCATGCTGTGTGGTCTTGTTCTAGCTTAGACGTTGTGTGGTCTGACTTGCAATTATGGGGTGTGCGTCGTACCCAGTCATTTGTGGACTTCAAGGAGCTATTGTCTTGGATTATAGCCAATCATCAAGAACCGGAGTTATTTGCTACTATTGTTTGGACGATTTGGCATCATCAGAATCAAGTTCGCCTAGCCCAATCCAGCGTCTCTCTCTCGCAGCTAGCTCAGCTCGCTAAGGATAGGCATGCTGAATTTCTAGCAGTGCAGATTCCTCGTGTCCCAGCTGTTCCACGATCCAGAGTTAGATGGGTGCCCCCCTCGAATGGTTTGTTTAAAATCAATTTTGACGATGCCAAGTTTAGAGCAGAGAATAAGTCAGGTATTGTGGTTATGATTCGCGACGGTCAAGGGATGGTTATAGCATTACTTACTGAGAAGCTTCCTAGAGCTTATGGTCCTGAGGAGGTGGAGACTCTCGCTGCTGCCAGGGCTCTTGTTTTTGCAAGGGAGATAGGTGTTGACAATGTTGTCTTGGAAGGTGACTCTAGCATTCTGATGTCTGCTCTTCGAAGGGAGGATCATTATCTTTCAGCCTCAGGTTTTTTGGTGGAGGATGTTTGTGTACTTGCTGGATCTTTCTCTAGATTACTTTACTCTCATACTATGAGGGATGGTAATAAGTTAGCTCATAGTTTAGCTAGGTTTGCAGTTAATATTTCTAGTTTTCTTGTGTGGATGGAGTCTGTTCCGTCTCACTTTAATGATATTTATCAGGCTGATTTAGCCGGTTTTTCTTAATAAGATAAATTTCAGGTTTCTTTCTCAAAAAAAATATTTAGTTCTTCAAAGCTTGTTACTTGAGACAAAGCAACGTAGAGGCCAATGTTGTTTAGAATTTGTCATTGACTTTTTTTTTTTTAATTGTCATGGCATAATAGACCTTTAAAGAAAACTGTCTTCTTTTTAGGATGAATGGTCTCTTGCACAAATATTCAATTCTTGAATAGTGTTTTTTTTTTTTTTTTTTTGCCTTTTGGAGATTGAATTTGTAGCTCTTTGACGTCGTTCATAATGGATCTTCGTCTTAATCTTGCACCTGTTGTTATTTAAAAGTTATTCAACTATTTTAAGAAAAATGAAAAGTTTATGCCAAAAAACTATTTATTATTGGACTCAAAACATTTGAAGTAGATGAGTTTGTAATTCGCTACCAATTTATTATGTAAAATAAATGTATGACCATATTGGTACCTTTTGTTGCAAGAATAGTTGATTCTTGAATTGTGATTCTTTGTCTTTTCTTGGCTGAATCTACAGATCTTGATTGTCGTAAATTTATGATCGATTTTCGTTTTAATCTTGCAACTCTTGTTATTTTAGCATTGTTCAACTATCTAACCCGAAACTAAAAAATAAAGGCAAACTGCTATAGCATAGACAACCAAACTAATCGAATGTATGTTTGAAAGACAAATCAAGTGCATATAGAGTGTAAAAAATCTTGTAATTCAAAGTGAGACTAATAAATCAAGAAATAAGCTTTTATGATTTCAAAAAATTAATATAGCAGCAGCCAGCAAGTCAAGTTGAATATAAAATAACCTCACAAATTTAGTAAATAAATACATTTATGCGTACCCGAGTGATTCTATTGAGAGCATTGAAAGACTCAAAACGCCAAGGAGATGGATTTTATGAATGATTGAGAAAAATTGGTGGCACTCCATTTGTTGTTCTTCTCTAGTTTTAGATTATTATTAACATTGGATGTTAGCAGCTCAAACGGAACTTAGCTTATAAAATAATCCAATTAAACTATAGATTTATATTGAGGATATGTTTCATTCAATTACTTTAAGGGTATATTCATTATCCATTGTAATTTTTATTAATTGATATATAAATATAAATCTTAAATTGCATCTAAGCTAAATAAGAATTGCAATTGGAATTAACGTTAATCATAACTCTTTTTTTTTTTTTTTAGGAAACGTTAATCATAACTCTATATTAAATTTTGGTGTTTATCAAAAGAACAAAAAAGTTAAGGGAAAAAATAATTCACCATCCATTGTAATTTTTATTAATTGATATATAGATAGAAAATCTTAAATTACATCTAAGGCAAATAAGAATTGCAATTGGAATTAACGTTAATCATAACACTTTTTTTTTTTTTTTAAAGGAGAAAACGTTAATCATAACTTTATATTAAATTTTGGTGCTTATCCAAAGAAAAACAAAGTAAAGGGAAAAAAATAGTTTGATAAGTTAGAATGAACTTCTCAAGAAGTTGATATGAAAAAATAAATAAATAAAAAGAAAAAGAAAGGAGTCCATGAGGCTTTAAATTAGAAAAGATATAGACGAACAATGATTACACATTAATTTAGATTTTGCTATTCAAACTGTTTAGGTCCTCTCTTACGTATAGTAGTTGTATGCCACCAAATAATTAAATTTAATTTTTTAGAAATATATTTAGTAAATTTTTTGCAATTTGGTGCAGTCACTTGGCGCAACCACAACTTTTAAGCCCAACTTCTATTATATAGTACTAACATTATGCCCATACGATGCACGGCTTAATCAAAATTCATCTATAAATAATTTTTTTTATTAATTTACTTACAAATAAATAATAAAAATAAATAAATATTTTACTTTTAAGTTATATAATGAATGCAAATTATGTGAGACTAAGGTATCAATATATATATGTAGAGGCGGCATTTTGGTGCCTAGGCCCAAAGGGTAGAGAGATTTAGGCCCAAAGAGCCCAACACAATAAATTTGTAAATAGTGGGCTTAAAAGTTAGGCTTTAATGGATCATGCAACACACACAGTAGGTTAAAGATATTAAGAAAGCAAAGAAAGACAAGTTCTAAGTAAGAAAATCCTTCCTCGGCGAAGTCTGAGGAAAATGATTCTTGAATATAGTTCTTTTAGACTTGGATACAATTTCAGTTCTTGTTGCTACAGTATGTTCTCTACAAACTTTCCCATCCTTTCTCCCTGGAAGGTCTCTTACATTATATAGCTCCCTTTAGATGATCTTGGCCCTCCATTTGTTGACCGTTCAGGCCACCACTTGAATACTTGTCCCATCAGACACCTTTCCAAACCCTTTTAAGTTTCGGCAGTCAAAGCTACACTGTTTAGGAGGTCTTCTTCACATAAATGCAGCCAGGAAGTTTGGTGGGATGCATTAAATGTGGTGGCATCCACCATCCCTTCAGTCACGTCAGGGCTAACCCATTCTCTGAAATTCTTTCTTAATAGTATGACCTCCTTTGGTAATGTGCCACTGACGTGGACTTATTGTTCGAGGATGTGGCCTCCTCGGCACGATAATGACCTCCTCGGTCATGGGTATGACACATGACGCAATTTCCTTATTTAAATTCCTGTACCCCACAATATATATATATATATATATATAATTGAATGGAAGATGGTAGAAATATCTTAAAAAAATATAAAATGATTTTCATTAATACATTGAACTTTAAGGCTCAATTAATCACATGTATTTAAATGGGAAAACCTTGAATTTAATAATTAAAAAATATTGAAAACAACAATTGAAATCATATTTAAGTGGAAACTCAATTCAATAATTAAGAATAATCTAAACTACTAAACATTTAAAATTTTGAAGTAAAGAGACTCACATAACAACTTAATTTTTGTCCTTGAAAGCACGGGAGAAGACATTAAAACTTGAAGTTTAAGTCCTGTGAGTATAAACTCATGAAATATATAATTTTATTAAAAAAATAATAGCTAAATGAATTACAATTATATAATCAAAAGTAAAAATTGAAAGTAAAATCACGCTACATATTTGTGTATATGCATGAAAAATGAACTAAATTCAACATTTACTGTAGAAAAAGAGGTGGTGTAGTCTTACTCCTGTCTAGTTAATTCTTGTTATAATTCCCTTGTTTTGCAGGAAGAGAGAGAAAAATGCTTCTTTTGACAAAAAAAGAAGCATTTTTTACAATTTTTTTAACTTTATCCAAAAACATTTTTGGTAAATCGGTATGAACAAATAACTTGCTATCCTTTGTTTTTTATGGAATATAAATAAAGATTAGATGGATTAGATGAAGAACATGAGAAGGATTAGAGATTACACTACACTGCTACTTCTTTTTTTTTAATACACGTTGCTATTTTTTTTTTTTAATATTAGGATTAGATGAAGAATTTGAGAAGGATTAAATTACACTACTCCGTTTTTTTTTTTTTTTAATACATGTTGGTTTTTATTTTTTTATTTTTATAATACACTTTGCTACCTTTATATATATATATATATATATATATATAAATGTTTTATATTACGTGTAGTATAGTAATTAAATAAGGATTAGATGGATCAGAAAAAGAATTTGAATTGTAATTAAATTAAGATATTTATCAACTTAGAAATTATAGGAGAAAAAAAATTATATATTTTTTTAAAACTCTAAAAAAATTTTCTACGATATGGTGCAGCCCCTTGGCACAACCACGACTTAGATGGATTAGATGAAGAATTTGAGAATGATTAAATTACACTACATTGCTACTTTTTATTATTATTTTTTTTTATAATACACGTTGCTACTTTTTTTTTTATATATAATTTTTTTTTTTACGTGTAGTATAGTAATTAAATAAGGATTAGATGAATCAGATGAAGAATTTCAATTGTAATTAAATTAAGATATTTATCAACTTAGAAATTATAGGAGAAGAAAAATTATACATATTTTTAAAAATTTTAAAAAAATTCTGCAATATGGTGCAGTCACTTGGCACAACCACGACTTAGATGAATTAGATGAAGAATTTGAGAATGATTAAATAACACTAAATAGCAGCTTTATTATTATTATTATTATTATTATTTATAATACACGTTGCTTTATATATATATATATATATATATAATACACGTTGTTACCTTTTTTTTTATATATAAATTTTTTCTTTTATGTGTAGTATAGTAATTAAATAAGGATTAGATGGATCAGATGAATAATTTGAATTGTAATTAAATTAAGATATTTATCGACTTAAAAATTATAGGAGAAGAAAAATTATATATTTTTAAAAAAATCAAAAAAAATATATATGCAATATGGTGTAGCCACTTGGCGCAACCATGACTTAGATGGATTAGATGAAGAATTTGAGAAGGATTAGATTACACTACGTTGCTGCCTTTTTATTTTATTTTATTTTTTTACTTTTTTTTATAATACATGTTGCTACTTTTTTTTATATATAAATGTTTTCTTTTAAGTGTAGTATAGTAATTAAAAAATGATCAGATGAAGAATTTGAATTGTAATTACATTAAGATATTTATCAACTTAAAAATTATAGGAGAAAAAAATTATATATATTTTAAAAAATCTAAAAATCTAAAAAAAATTATGCAATATGGTGCAGCCACTTGGCGCAACCACGGCTTAGATGGATTAGATGAAGAATTTGAGAAGGATTAGATTACACTACGTTGCTTTTCTTTTTTTTTTTTACTTTTTTTTTTTAATAATACACGTTGCTACTTTTTTTCTTTTTTTTTAATATATAAATGTTTTCTTTTAAGTGTAGTATGGTAATTAAATAAGGATCAAATGAAGAATTTAAATTGTAATTAAATTAAGATATTTATCAACTTAAAAATTATAGGAGAAAAAAATTATATATTTTTAAAAAAATCTAAAAATCTAAAAAAATTTCTACAATATGGCACAATCACTTGGCACAACCACTGCTTCTAAGCTCAACTTTTATTATATAGTATATAATATGATATGATATATATCACGTTGGTTCTTTACTAATGTAGTAAAAAAAAAAAGATTTTCCACAGTGCTAGAGATTGATTGATTTTCAATTCAATGAGACATCTAAAATCAACCATATATAGCTGATAGCACCCGAAGCCACAAGTGATTACTCTGTAACTTCTGTGGTTTATAAGCACAAAAGATCATCCATTGTTGTTTGCTAGCAGTGGTCCTTACTCCTTAGACAGGGCAAAATAGGTCAATATTCGACGGCCCGACCCAAATCCGAATTCAATTAATGGATTAAAAAAGTTCACTAAAATTGTCTTTTATATTTTAGTTAAAAATAAATATAGTTGTAACAATTGTAAAAATTGTTAGAATATAGGATCAAAGTGTGAGATACATACATAAATTTAGGTTTTTTTTTTTTTTTTTTTTTTTTTTGGAAAAAAAAATTATTAGAGGGGATGACCAGTACTTTCCTATCTAGACATAATCATAGTAGCACCATAATCACTCTCGAGCTAAGACCCTACACCACAACTGCTGATAAAAACCTCCAAGTGGGGAATAAGAAGCCGCAACACGTTGCTAATTGGAGAACTCAAATCCATGCCATGAGGCATGTTGGCCCAAACCGTTACCACTAGGCCAACCAATGTGTTGGTGTAAATTTAGTTGATGATGGTGTTTTTTCGTTTTTTATATTCTTAACTTGCATTTTAAATTTGATTGGTGTGTGGCGGTGACAAGTGGTATTGTTAACATGGTTTTGTCATTTAATCCGCATTTCTTTAGGTTGATCTAATTGGTTTGGACTTGAATCTATTATAATTCAAAGTACGAAGAGATACAGCATTTGAAATAAAATATGAATTATTTCTATTTTTAATGAATTCAGAATTTTTTTTTAAAAGAAGATAATAAGTCACTAGCAATGGTATAAAAGAAATCCAAAGAAAAAGAGAGCAAAAATTAAATTATTTAAGCTCCCTCTTTTCTTTTACGGGGCCAGGGGCAATTAACTCCCAAGACCAATAAAGGATTCTTTTGAAAAATATTTTTCCCAAGACCAATTACATTATATTGTAAGGCTTAAGTCTAGTATATCCAGTACATTGAATTCGTTAAGACAGTGACACATGTCATTATTTCAATACGCCCAATGCAACCGGATACTAAACTCAATCTTCACCCATTCTATTATGCCATGTGACTGCCATTACTTATTGGTCCAAATAACAGCACAAAAGTTGACGAAAATATGACACTTTACTGATATTTATAATGAAGTCTTATTATTTAAATTAAGATTATTGTTTGTTTATAAATAAAACTAATGGATAAGTGTATGATTGTCGGTTGTTTAGTAATTCAAACTAAGGGTATGTTTGAATATAGTTTATTTTGTTGAAACTGAAGACTTATTGCTGAAAATACTGTAGATAAAAGTAAAAGTTAGTTGAAATAGTATAGTAGAGCTTATAAATAGTACAAAAAAGTACAATAAAACTGATAAATAATAGTAAAAATAAATTAAATAGTAAAATAATTTTAATAACGAGCTAAATGAGAGATGGTTAGTCCATTGCTAATGATATAGAGTCCTGTGGGACCGTACCAATTTTTGAAGAAGTGGTTGAAGTGGCCTAGGACATCACAAATGAAGAAAAGTGACAAAAGAAGTGAAGGAAAGAAGATAATTGATGAAGATAGAGTGGAATATCCAACAAAAGCTCCTATGTGGTCAGGATTAAAAGTGGCGGCTTAAGTACTTCTTCCCTTTGATAGACCTGCCACAGTAGATACATGGCTTCTTTCATCATTTTCCCAAGCACCACAGGCTCTCCTCTGAAATCCCATTTCCTTGGGAGAAACCACCTCTCCCAGCATCTTCAAAAACAGTCTTTTCTAATTCATAACAAGCCACCAACCCAACACTCTATAACATGTGCAAAATTTGACCTATCTGAAATCATGGGAGGCAGAGGACTCTGCAATGGGGAAGAAGGTCTACAGAAGGAGCTAAACAGAAACATTGAGGAACAAAAATCAGCAGCAGCAGCTGATACAAAGCAAGAAAAATCAGATAGTTTGGCACTATCAACAATTGACAGTGTTTCAGAAAATGCTTTTGAAAAGGAGCTGATGGGACTAACTGGTGGATTTCCTGGTGGTGAAAAGGGTTTGCAAACATTCATAGAGAAGAACCCACCTCCAAAGAAAACAACAGTTACGGATTCAGGAAACTTAGGAGAAATTATTGGATCAAGGAAGCCAAAACCGCCAGAATTGCCACTATTGATGCCTGGTATGATTGCCATTGTTAAGAACCCAAATAACCCATATCATATGTACTGTGGCATTGTTCAGAGAATCACAGATGGAAAGGCTGGGGTTCTTTTTGAGGGAGGAAACTGGGACAGATTGATTACCTTTCAATTGGATGAGTTGGAACGCAGGGAGAAGGGCCCTCCAATGAAGAACCCAAAGTCTTGCATCCTTGAACCTCTGCTTGAGAAAGAAGATTCCAAATGACTCTTTTCATTATCTGTTGAATGCATGTTGACTTATATGCCATATTTTTAGTTTTTATGACAACTTAGGCGGCAGAACTTCATGTGTAAACACTTTCTTTCATTATCAATGTCAATAAAATAAAACCAAAGAGAGTATCTCAAGTATGTCTTTCATATTCATAGCCGTTTGTGTATTCTCTGCCTTTGTAATTGTCATTAAGAAATTGTTCCATTCAAAACCATTACAATACAACAATGTTTGTAGAAAGTGAACTTTGAGTATTTCAAAAACTAAAGAATGGTTAAGAAAATGTCCGATGCCTTGCCATCCCTTCTCAGAAGCTCCAGTATGAGATCAAAAGCAGCCACCCAACTGCCAAAATATTGTCAAAACAAACTAGTAAGTAACAACTGAATAAAAGCGACAAAAACTTAAAAGTAGTAAGAAAAAAAAGAGACAAGAGATAAGAAACTTAAATCTCAACAGTTTGTATCATCATAATCATGGTTTAATGATTTTGGGCAGAGAAAGGTTGATCTGTCCAGTAGACTCCAAATTTAGGTACACACACTAATATAGATTACAAACAAAATTTCCAACACGCAATCATAAACATCAAATATTGGATTATTGAGTCACTCCTTTTTACAAAAAAAAAAAAATCACACATCTTTTAAGAACTTAGTTAACCAGATGAGTAGAACACAACATTGCTCCACATGTAGTAAAGATGTAAAAGTGAGGGTTTTTTTTTTTTGGTTTGGGGGTGGGGAGTTGAAATCATTAACTTCAAGTTAACACAACTAACTGTCTGCCTGTCTCATTGAATTCTAATGAAAATTTTGTTCCAGCTCAATCACTTCCTACACTTTAGTCACCAGACCATTAGACTGGACGAAGGTAGCATGGTTCATTGCATAAGAAGAGTGAGAAACAAATCAGTAAACATAAAATCCCTGCAACAACCTGTCATGGAGGTTTATACATACCATTATAGCCTCCATCTCCTCATTGGTCATTGGTGTTCGTTTTGGCTGAAGAGAAGCTTTCCCTCCCACAGTTGTTGAGGCCTTTGAAGTAAAGAAGAAAGTTAGGTCAGCAGCACCAGCTGTAGAAGTTGCTTGAACCTGTGATGCAGAATCTGCAAGTGATTTCCTTATTATTTAGTAGTGGCAAAAATAAAAACTCACGGAGAATGTTACATGACTGGATTTTCACATACTAATAACTAAATTATGCGTAATATATACATAATGGTGTCTGGTAAGGTTATCAGGTAAATGACACTTGTTGAAGCACCCTTTTGTATGATAGCTACAGAATGGTGTTGAAAGATAGCTATAGAATACTATTAACTAAATTATGTGTAATATATACAGAATGGTGCCCGGTAAGGCTATCAGGTAAATAACACTTGTTGAAGCACCCTTTTGTATCGAAAGATAGCTATATAATTCTCATTTAGCATCAAAGGAAAGAAGCATAATTTACATCGAAATAAAAGTTCATACATTATTACAAGATGGCAAAAGTACCGAACAACGGTTCAAAAGGAGCAGGGGAATTGAGATAATTGAGCAAAATGGCTAATGGGAATACAAACCATACACATAAACACACACACACACACAAAGAAACAAATCAAATCTAAAGCTTGCTTGTAAAATCTCCGAATCCATGGACACACACACACGGATCAAATCCTTTTGATTTCACTAAACTGTCCATTCAGTTTGCACAACTTAAATTTCAGGACTTATTTGGCTCACTTTTAAAGTCAGGTTTTAATAACAAATAACTTGTACCAAGAAAAAAATCGATGCTTTTAAAAGCAGGGGTACTGACCAACATCCCGTAATAAACAAACAAACACTTAGCCAAAAATCCAAAAAATGGTCACCACAAGTAATGACTGCAGTGTTAGTGCTACATTGTGGAGTGGCAAACAAATCATTCCTATTTCTCATTAGAAACTGCCAAGACTAATTAAACCCACCTGCCCCAACTGCAACGAGTATTTGTGTTTCGATCTGGCTAATCATGCTCCGATACTAATATATTTAGGTCAGCACAAACTGGCAATGGCCCCAACTTAACATATAAGCATCACATTGTCCAAAAAGAACATATATGTGAAAAAAAAAAAAGTGCTTCACTCTCTTCCAAGAATTACAAAGATGAATTCCCATAATTTGACATTACATTAATCCATAATACCCAATAGCCTCCAAAAGACATAAAAGAAACTTAATAGTGGTTTAATTATGACTAAACAGACAATAATTTCATAGATATAGACATCAAAGAATGCTCAAAAAGTTAAATTTAGAGTGTTGCTGCACAGGATGGAACTAAAGTCTCTCACAGAAGATCTGAGTCAACAATCTCAGTACTCAAACTAAACACATCATCTAAAATCAATAAATCAACAAGACCCATCAATCAAACAAAGACAATAGTTCAATAACATAAAACAAAAACACAAGTATTGATCAAAGAATTAGCAAAGTTCAAAACTTTCCATATATATCTTTCAAAAGAGAAAGAGAGAGAGAGAAACAGACCTCCAGAGGATTTGGGATGCCTTTGAGGAAACTTGATACGTGGGATTCTCTTCAAAGCTTGAGTTGCACCCATCTTTTTCTCTCTCTCTCTCTGTTGCTTTCTTTGACTGTGTCTGTCTCTCTGGGCAAAACGAATAGAGACTTGTCCAGTAGTTGAAGTTGACGGCGAGTTTTTAAGGTCTCAACTTTGGAATATTAAAGTGTGCTTTTGCGTACTGTTACATTTTTCTCTCTGAAAGATCTCTACCGCTGATCATGCTGAAACTTTTGAGAACAGTGTTTTGGGGTCCAGTCAAGATTGTCGCAAGAAATTCTTTCCATAACGAAGCATTGCCGTTGTAATAAATGTTTTTGGTACATGAGAGTCGCTCCCAGAATTACTTGTAAAGACGATGCTGTCGTCTTAAAAACCTAAACAGCTGCCTTAACAACTATCTTTCTGACAAAATAAAGGGGTTTCCTAGAAGCTTTTTGGAGTAACGATGAATGATAAATTTTAGGAAAGTGCTATGTTCACAATATTTTCATTAAATATTAATTGGAAAGTTGTTATTAGTTTTAATTTGAACACATCACTAAAAAATTAAAAATAAGAGTGTGTATGGGTTGAGTTAGGTCAAGTTGACAGTTTTTTTCAACCAAACCCACTATGGTGGATTAAAAAATATTCAATCCAATCCACATGGGTTGGACTATTTTTTTTAATTACTATTATTATTATTATTAAATTGAACATTGAAAGAACACCACCACAAACTATTTTAAATTTTAATAGTGCTTCAAAGTTCAAGCCAACACGTGAGATAAGGAGTTTTTTTTTTTTTTTTTGAAAGGAGATAAGAAGGAGATTGAAATGATAAGAACTTAGAGTTTGTGTTTTATCTAGGAAGAGAAATTAAAAAGCAAATAAAAAACCGTATAATATATATTAAATATATTTTTTAAATTTAAATATATGTTAATATAAGTGAGTCGGGTCGGGTTAGGTGAATTTGTGAATCTTATAATTTGAATCCAACCCAACTCATTGTAAAATAAAATTTTACAACACAACTCATCAACTCCTAAAAACTGACCAAACCTAGCAGGTTGGATTGGATTGGGTCGGTTTTGACGAGTTGGCGAGTTGACTGCACACCCCTCTAAACCACCAAAAATAACCAACATACCACTTAAAATTTGTTGTGAAAGTTTTGTAAACTATCTTTTATCTTCTCAAATTAATCCATTACAGTTTTTCAGGATTTCATAAATTCTTTCTAGGAATTTTTTTTCTTAAAAAGAAAATTACATAAATCCCCTCAAATTCGCATTCTTTATATATATATATATATATATATATATATGGGCATTAAACCAATAGTATACATAACCATCCCAGCCCATATCAATTTCATGACCAAAACCCGATAGGAAGTCATGAGTCTCTAGTTTATAATCAAAGCAGGTTGCAAGATGCTAAAAAAGTTGGCAATTGTTTAACTAAACCTTATAGTAAGTTGTTGTTGACTCAATTACGCAACTACTAATTTCATTGTTCTTTTTTTTTTATGGGAATTTCATTGTTCTTATTATCTTATCACAAGGCAAGTCAATTAGGCCTAGAAAAATTGACGTGGACCCGTTAACCCGCTCAAACCCAAATGAAAAATAGGATAAGCGTAATAGAAATCAACCCATTTTAGTCCGATTTGTTTATAACCCACTCCCAATTTTGGCCCAACCCAACCAGGTTAAACCCATACTTGACCCAACCTATTCATCAAGCCTTTACTATAAAATTTTAAACTTAATTTTTTAATTTTCATTTTCAATGTATGTTTGTAACATTGTATACTAAAGTTATATTAATTTTTTTTTATATGGTAGATAAAAATACTAACGACATTACTTGTTAACTTGACTAGTAATTCCGTAATTTCAGTATAGTTTTTCTTCCTAATCATGCACCTTCTTTTTTTTTTAATTAATATGTTATATTTTATTCTTAAAGATGTATATAATTATATATTGTATGATTTTGGAACTTTGGATTATTTTTTCCCTTTTAACTTTTCATCATATGTATAGCTTTTTAAAAGCCTCAATTTTTATGAGTGCAACTATAATTTAACCAAATTTTAGCAATTCAGCAAAAATTTAATCCAAAAGCATGCTTTAGTTTATAGGAGATTAAACTTTATTTCATATTTCATGTATAATATGTATAGGTGTTTTATTTTATTAATTTATGCAATTATTAGATTAGTATACTAATAAAATTAACCATCGGACTATTCAACATTTTTTTTTTTGACTTTTTATTTGTATCAAAAGAATTAAGAAAAAGAAAGCGGTTAGAAATTATATCAAAGGTTTTTTTTGGTATGTGGAAAAAATATTAGTTACTCTAAATTGACCTAACCCATCAAAAATTGGTAAAAAGAGTCATAGGAATTATGCAATCCATCTTATTTCAATAAATTTCAGACTTAAACCCAGCCAAAGTGGAACCCCAAACCTCATTGACCCCACTCGTTCCCTAAGATTCAAAGTTAATGTAGTGCAATCTTACCATGAGACGGGTTTAACAAGAGTGATTTTCCAATCTGTTTATAAGCTTATAATTTTTTAAGTGACACTTGCCAAATATTAATTGATAATAAAAAAATAATTAAACAATTGTGAACAAATGTATATATGTTTCATATCATTAAAATAAAGAAACAAAAACAACCAATTCAAAGTTACTAACAATCAAAGTAAGAAATTATTTAAATATACAAAATTTAGAAATCTAATTTGATTTGTTAAACTGAATTGAGAAATCAAATTAATAAAAAAATGTTAAGAGTATACCTGCAAAGTTTATATATATATTCTTCAAAATAATTAAAATTTGGGTTTATAATAAAAACACTGTTTAAAACATTGAAAGAGTCAATATATAAAATAGAAATTATAAAAAAAAGAAAGAAAGTAGTGGTGCTTTAGGTTTTTAGTACTGTACAAGAACATTAATTTTTTTAAGAGAAAAAATTATTATATTATGTTAATTATGGGACCCAATAATGAATTTTCATGAGAAAAATTTTATTTTGGAAAAAAAATGTTAAGTTACTACAAATTTTATTACAAAAAGCTAATAAATTGATGTGGTAAGAATGTGATTAATAGTGCTACTAGTCAAAATAATAAATAATTATATGAATTGATTTTCTGAGATGGTGATACATCATACTAATGTAGTAAAATTTGTAACATTAGTAGCATCACCCAATATAAAAAGTGATATGAATAGTATTAAAAAATAAATAAATAAAAAAGGAAGGAAAACAAAATGGGTGAAAATGTGCGACAAGATATAAAAAAGCTACTTTGTCCCACCCCCCCAAAAAAAGGATATAAAAAAGATACTTTAAAAGAATAGTAAAGTACGCAAAAAGTATTATGCTTTTATACGTAAGGAAGGATTTTTTTTTTTTTTTTTTTTTTTTTTTCATTTGTTATGTTGGTGTCAGGGTCTGGAGTGAGAGTCTTTTATTTTGTTTTATCACCATGTTTGTTAGCATACTACTTATAAAAGGTGAGGTTTAGGTCTAATGCATTCAGTGCACTAGATCCGTTTTGATCGTGACATGTGTCATTATTTTAATGGGTTCAGTGTAATTGGGCATTGGACCCAAACCTCACCCCTTATAAAAACAGAAGTAAAGATTTTTATTTTTTTATTTTTTATAGCTAAAATGTAAAACTAACTCTCTAAGTTTCATCTTTTGTCATTTCAATCCTCTAAGTTTTAGTTTTGTCATTTCAATTATCTAAGTTTTAGTTTTGTCATTTCAATCATTCAAGTTTCAAATTTTGTCAATTCAGTTATTCGTTATCTTTTTGTTAGGTGCTGCTGTTTACTAACCAAAACGACGTCATTTTGGATGATCTTTTTTTTAATTTCTTAATTTAATTTTGTTGAAAAACGTAAATTACAAAAAAAAAAGAAAAAAGAAAAAAGAAAAGAAAGAAACTAAGGGAACGACGTCATGAAGGAAAATGCCCCTAGGACATCATTGGCACAATCCCAGCCACAACTCGACTCGACTTCAGATCCCCTTCCTTTGTCACCTTGGCCCTTAGTGGCCGGAGCCTGAATCCATTTCCCCAACCTGAAACATCAATCAAAGTGTTCGTTGATGTGTACTCGATGAAAGTCCCAAAGGGCATGACGGTTCTTCAAGCCTGCGAAATTGCCAGCGTCGATATCCCTTGATTTTGCTACCATAATCACCTCTCCATCGCCAGAAACTGCCACATGTGTCTCATCATTCGAGCTTGGGATTGTGCCAATGATGTCCCTGGGGCATTTTCCTTTACACATCGTTCCCTAAGTTTCTTTCTTTTTTTTTTTTTTTTTTTTTTTTTTTTGGTAATTAACACTTGTAAAATTAAATTAAGAAATTAAAAAAAAAATCATTCAAAACAACATTGTTTTGGTTAGTAAATGGTAGCACTTAACAGAAAGGTAACAAAGGACTGAATTGACAAAAGGTAAAACTTAGAAGATTAAAATGATAAAGCTGAAATTTAGAGGACTAGAATGACAAAAGGTAAAACTTAAAGGGCCAGTTTTGCAATTTAGCCATTTTTCTTAATAAGTCATCTTAACAAGTTATAAAAAATTACAAAATATTTTGCATCCCTATAACATTGCTTCTTACTACAGACTCGTTTGACTAAATAGTAAATACATCTCTCAATCATTATTTTTCTTCGCATTTTTTTTTTCCTTATTTTATTGTAGAAATTACATTTTATCACCCTAAATTATACTATAGGTCCATTTGAAAACAGTTTATTTAGTTGAAACTGAAAACTTTTTATTGAAAATACTGTAGATAAAGATAAAAGTTAGCTGAAATAGTACAGTGGGATCCATAAATAATACCCAAAAGTACAGTATAGCCTATGAATAGTAGTAAAAATAAACTGAATAGTTGTAAAAATAAGAAAAATAGAAAATAAGCTGATTTTAAACTTTAATCTCAAATGCAACCCACATATTACACTTTGCACTCTAAACTTTTTGAGTATACGTTTTGAAAACTTTTTACTGAAAGTACTATAGATAAAGGTAAAAGTTAGCTGAAATAGTACAATGAGACCCATGAATAGTACTAAAAAATGCAGT
This sequence comes from Quercus ilex subsp. ballota, assembly GCA_032727855.1. Lineage (NCBI taxonomy): Eukaryota > Viridiplantae > Streptophyta > Magnoliopsida > Fagales > Fagaceae > Quercus > Quercus ilex. The sequence goes on from CM064909.1 coordinate 34,085,271, forward strand.
ATGACCTATCAATAATAGTAAAAATAAGCTGAATAGTTGTAAAAATAAGATAAATAGTAAAATAAGCTGACTTTAAACTCTAATCCAAACACAACTCACATATTACACTTTACATCCTAAACTTGTTTAGTATACATTTTGCACCCTAAACTATAACTCTTGTTACACTTTGCACCCCGATGTTAAGTTTAGTATTAAATTGGATGGAAGTGCAAAGTGTAATAAGAAATATAATTTAAGGTGGTAAAGTGTAATTTTTCATTTGTTTTTAATAGATTGAGAAAAGGGGTAATTAGGTATTTTCACATAATGTCATACTTTTCCATCAAAGTTAACACCAAATTTAATGTCGGGATGCAAAGTGTAACAAAAGTCATAGTTTATGGTACAAAACATGTATTCAAAAAGTTTATGGTGCAAAGTGTAACATAAGATATAGTTTAGGGTAGTAAAATGTGATTTCCTCTATTTTATTTACATAAGGGAAGGAAGGAAGTAAGGATCACAGGAGAGTGGTTTGGGAGGCAACAAGACACTGACGAATGCTTTGGAAGTTGGCAAGTAAAAAATTGCTAGCTAGCAATATTTAAATAAATAATGTGGATGCTCGAATATGTTTTTGATCCAAAATGTGATTGTTTTTGAGTTTACCCTCTTCTTCTCGTGAATTATTCACTCCTATAGCAGCAGAAGTTGTCCTTCCTTTCATAGGATGTGTGGACCCACTATGGACCCCGTACAAAGACTCGCAACTTGTTGTGGAATAAGATAAAATTCCTCATATAGGAGGAAATAATTTCTCATTGATAGAAGCATATAGCTCACTTTCTAAAAGCTAGATCCAAATATTGCATTGATTAACTATAATTAATCCTCTTATAGCTCACTCTTTAAATGCTACAGCAACATGAAATACCCTTAACAACTATATGTAAGCCTATGTGAAACCAATAAATCAACGGTTTGGTTAACGGATGTTTTTAGGACATTTGTTAATAAGCAATTTAAAAAATAAATTGATATTATTTTTATTAAAAATATAAAAAGTTGTAAAAAATATTAATTACTTTTTTTCTTTTTCCGCATCCATTACCTATAAATCAAACCCTTCAAAGGGGTCATGGTAGTTAGGATTTTTCTTTTTTTTTGAGGAACCATGGTAGGTAGGATTTGAACGTAAATTGGTATTAAATTCAGTACCGCAAACCTTGTAAAGGCTTTTGGAGTCTACCCAGGTGAAAATTGATTAGATTAATCAAAGTTCATAACTTAACAATTGGTCCTTTTACAGTTCCAAATTAAGAAGCTTCTCTTTGAAACTATATCAATTCAAGACTTCAAGTCATAGCATCAAGTTTTGGGTAATTTCTCAAGCCTAGAGAGGAAAGTCTTGCCGTGCATTCTAGGCTATTTGTTCCTTCAGAGGCCAGCAATTAGTTGTTGCTTTTTATTTTTTTATTGTGCAACGTGTTTCTTCTTGTATGTTCAAAGTCCAAACAAAAGAACCCCACAGAAAGATTCTCGAAAAAAAACTTTTGATCATTTTAAGGTCTATGCCAATATGGGTTGAAGTCCTTAAAACGGTAAAAATTTCCTGTTGAAATTATGGCGATGTTCAAAATGATAAAATTGACAGTAGGGTCTCACTCACGAATTCAAGTCAAAACGTGTAATTAGATTTGTTAAGCGTCTTAATCAAAGTTGTCAAAATCGTAATTCTATGTAAGATCATGTGTTAGGACATATGTAATTCAATGTTAAGAATATATGTCAACATTTTATGTAATTGGCTAAAACGTACTTTACTTATAATTGGGTATATCTAAGATGTGTTTAATGCTTCAAGAAATAAGGTTTCAAGTTCAAGTGTTAAAACCATGCAAGTCTGTCTAAGAATCAAGGAATGAAGTGCAGGATTTTAAAACTTGACAGCTAGCTCGATTGATAGGGTATCTGTTGAGGTTTATGGAGTTCAGTTTTTCAAGCTGATTTTCATCCAATCCATAAGTGTATATTTGAGCTTTCTTTTCTCACAACCCTAAACATATATAAGGATTATTTTATGGGTCGTAAAAGTTTATGCAATTGCACAAGAGCACAATTCCACAAGTGTGAAGAAGAGTGTGGCTGGAAACCTAGTTTGTCCTAGTTCTTGAAAAAGTTGCTGTGTTTGTACACCATAAGGTTTTGTGACCAAACAAATTCATGATCTTCATCGTTTGGATGAACTGAAGAACTTTGCAGCCAACATCCTTCTCAAGTTGGTGATCAAGTCACGTACTGGGATCCACGTAATTGGTTAGTCACGTACTGGGAGCCGTGCATTGAAAATGAGAAATTGTCACTACAGAACAAGTCCAATTAGGTATTGGGGTAAGGGTTCAACTGTAGATTGGTATAAGGTATTGAAATTCATTTACTTGTAACGGCTTGTTTTGATAATAGTGGATTCTCAAGAGCGGTGACCTTAAAATCACCCAGTGAGGTTTTTGCCGTGTAGGTTTTCCCCATTCGTAAACAAATCACCGTCATACTTTAGTTAATTGGTGATTTGTTTGTGCTACCACGCATCTTGCACGTTAATTTGATTAATTAATAAACTTAACAAATTAATCAATTAATTCATCACAATGGGTCAATACGTTTTGGACTATCATCATGGATTGTAAGATCCTACATATTTTCATATTTAAACCAAAAAACACATTAATAATGACTTTATATGTTGAATAATCCCGTAAATTGTGAATCTATCCATAAAAAACAAAGATTTGCATCATGTGATGCAATTTGCATGTCATACATTACTATGTCTATACCAGGGGCGAAGGTACATATAGTCTTGGGGGGGCCAAAACTTTTGAAATCCTCTTATAGTGTTGTATAAAAATAAATTGGGCCCCTACAAATTATAATGATTGGCCCCTCCAAAAAATTTCACAGAACCTTCTTTCTTTCACTGGAAGAAAATTGGTCTAGCATAGTTGGATAGGCCACCTAATACATGAGTCTAGACTACTCTTAACTCAATTTAAATCATAATAAAAGAGAAAGGAACCAAGTGGCCCACCTACTTGCACAACATGCCAAGAACCTGGAGTTTCCAAACTATTGAATAAAAGATAGTCTCTGGTTTTAAAGTTCCAATTAGCTATGAGTATTCATCATCTTCACAGTTCATGCTATTTTTTTTACTGTTGTTTTGCTTAGTTTTCTCTTTACTCTGATTTTGGATAATGACTTTCCATTAAAAAAAAATTCATTGAGATCAGTTCATTGTTAGTTTTTATGTTATTTCCCTTTAAAATATAACAATGATTGCATTTAGCCATTTACAATTCCAATATTTAATTAGTTTCTCAAGTGGACTCCACTCAAACAATACATACAATTTTACCAAAATCTTATAAATCCCTAATCTCTAGGTGTCTTTCTTTTTATTTTTTCTAAGAATAGAAAAAGGACGTTGTTTCTATTGTTTTCAATTTTTAAATGCAATGCGCGTTGCTCAAATTGGTGTGTTTTTCTTTTCATTCTTAGCCTTCAAATTCATTTATTCTGGTCCCATCATCATCATTTTTTCACAAAATTTGATCATTTTCTCATATTTCCAATTTTTTTCCTCATATGTTTTTCTTTCATTATCATCATCTCATTTTTATATATTTTAAGTTGATTATTTTTTTCCTTTTGAATCTAGGTGCCTTATAAGTTGTACCAACATTGATATGTTTCTATAACAGAATTTAGGTTGCGCTAGAGATAAGAAACATTCTCAAGCCTTAACCCCCTCCCAATTTGAAAAGGGAAAAATTGTTAAGAATTTCACTATGAAAATGATAATGAATGGAATTTATTTTATGAATGGTCATTATCAAGCACAATTCTAATAGGAGATGCTAAGGCTTTTAAAAAAAAAATTCTTTTATATGTTTATAGCAAATTGAACAATTTTTTATTATCTTATTTGAGTTTTAAAATATTATAAAATGTTAATTTTGACTATTTTATATAGAATATAATTATTGTATTAATTATGAGTTATGACTAGCATATAAATATATAATTCGGCCCCCCCAAGTGGAAAATCCTGGCTACGCCCTTGGTCTATACTAACGAAACAAATTTATTTAAGTTTTGATCTAATATATTTAAAAAGTTAAATAAATGTTTAATTAGCAACTAAATACCAAAATATTTATCAACACATACGGAAATATTTTCCAAATTTTAAGTTCCAAGTTCCAAGTTTAAAATCCAAAATAAGTTATCAAATGGAAACAAGCTAACTAAAATATGAAATCCAAAAGCAAGATGAATATTAAGGTGAAGTGAATATTTAATTATTCTCATTCTAGGGTTCTTATAATCACAGTCCTAATCATCATCATCCATTTCATTATCTATGTAGATGTTGTATATTTGTATATTAGAGCTGCAAAAGAGATCAAAATACAACTTCACACTCAACTATTCAAGTTATACCACTCAGCAACAATTACAGAGCATGATCAAAAAAATCAATCAATCAATATACAAATACAAGCATACTGATAAAATTATATATAAGAAAAACATTTTAGCAATATTAGAACAAAAATTAGTATATTGATCAAACAAATTTAACAATAATATAGCTTAAAAGGTAGCAAAGCCAATATAAATTCTTCATTTACAAATAATGAAGCATTCCTTTATTTTGATTACAAGTGAACTAATAACTAGAAAACATTTTCTTAGGTTAACATAAATATATAAAATAAATAAAAGTCATACCATCATAACATAGAAAATAAAAACCCTTAAAATTTCATCAAAACCAAAAATTTATCCCATAAAAGAAATTAAAAAAAAAAAAAAATCAAAAACTGATGTTTTGGTAGGATTGGTAGAATCAGTAGGATCCCATATGATCCTACAATCCTACACGATCTTACAATTTTTACGATCCTAATGCGATTTTAAATGTTTTGGTGAAGTGGAATTGTAAAATTGCGCAATCCTACGATCCAAATCGCGATTTTGACAACCATAGTCTTAATTTAGTTGTTTCATTATCTATGTACGTGTGTTTTTTGTAAGGCCTATGTTTGGTAGTTTATTTTCTTAAAAGTGAGCTTGAAAGTGGTTTTAACTTGTTGGGGGACCACAATTTGACTCCCTACAACCACTCTAAAAATAAGCCCGCATAATATCATTATCTTATAAGAATATAATGCAAAATTTATAGGTTAAAAATAATGTATGTGTTATTTAGAAGTTTTTTTTTTTTTTTTTTTAATATAAGTTTTATGTAATAAAACATATAATATATTTTGCATTCAACAACATACATAGTGATTAGTGATATAATATATATATTTATATATTAATAAAAATATTTAAATTACATAACTATAATTTTTTTTTTATGTAAATGAAGAAGAAAAAAAATGTACACCCTTACATTAAGGGCACATTGGGTTTACTAAATGAGGATTACGACATGAATGATAATTTTTTTAACTAGGAATAAAATGTGTTGTAATGGAAGGAATGGATGTAACATGTTACATTAAGGGCACATTTTAGAATTGTAGCATTTTTAATCCTTTCCAAATATAATTATAATGCCTATATTATTGAAACTTATATTTTAAGGCAATTTTTTTGAATATTTATCATTTTTATCACCTTTTTAGGGCCCATGTCTCTAATTTCTAATATCTATTGACTATTTTGTTTATATTTTTTAGCCCAAAACTAAAAAAAGAATCAATTTAATGTCCAATTAGTCCAAATTAAATGGACCGAAATGGACCAAAGACAAAGAGGGCTGAATTGGGCCAAAGTGGACCAAACTACACTGAGGAGGACTAAACGGACCAAATGGACTGAAGTGGACTGAATTGGACCAAAATGCTTTGTTGGTGTGTCTTAAAAGGAACGTAGCAACAGTAATTAATATGTTTAAACTTTTAGACGCTATATAGATTTGTGATTTGGTATTATAATTGTGGTTGAAGTAAATTGCTTGTAATATTTGTGTGGAATTCATAAGAAACTTGTTCAATAAATCCATTAATTCCATTGCGTAAGTTGTTTAGGGGGTCTAAACTAGATTTATTAAGTTGTATCAGTCTTAGAGCTTATAGGGGTTATAGTAGATTTTTTAAGAGACAGAAGATTTCTATTTTATAATTTGATTTTTTTTTTCGAGTTTTTAGCCGGTACATTTTGTAAGGGATTATATTCCTAAGTGTGATACTTAACCCAACTCATCTCAAGAATATTCTGATGATAAGGAAAGTGGACTTCAACAAGCATAAAATTAGCTTTTTAAGTCACGTATTAAATTGAAGAAAGTTTTAAAGAATTCCATTTTTTTTTTATGAACAAGTTTTTTTTTTTTTTTTTTGAATACAGTCTTATGTACATAAAATATAATGTAAATGACATTATATTTTATGTACATATAGTCAGGGTCCGTACTGATGAACAAGTTTTTAAGAATTCTTTAAATAAATTAAATGACATTGAACATGACAGTATAGTCAGGGTCCGTATTTTGAGGGGAAGTCGTTCTTCTGCTTCTTCTGATTTTTCAAGAAATTCTTAGAAAAATTAAATAACATTGAACATGACATGACAGTATGGTCTGGGTCCACATTGATGTTTGATGTATTTTGAATACAGTCTTATGTACATAAAATATAATGTAAACTGATTTTTTCTTTAAAAAAAAAAAAAAACTATACTTATGCTCTATGCTTTTTTTCAAGTCTCATGTAATAGAAAGTAGATCTAGTTATTATTTGGTTTCTGAGATTTACGTTGTATTACATCGAGTCATTTGTATTGTGAGGCTTTTGGATTCTATGCAAGTGAGAATTAATTAGATTAAACTTAAGACTTCACAAGGTCTTCCTCGATCAGTTCCAAATGATGTTAATTCAAGTCTTAGCATCATGATTGTTGGGTAAGTTTCTCAAGCATTGAGTAAAGTCTTGCCGTGCATTCTTGTCTAGTTTGTTCCCTCAGAGGCCAGCAATATGGTTTTGCCTTTTGTTTCTTATTGTGCAATGTGTTTGTCCTTGTATGCTCAAATAAACAAAAGAAACCAACTCAGAGACAGAGAGTACTTGCCATATGCATTAATTGGAATATTCTCGAGTGATAAAAGCAAATTTTGGGTGATTCTCAGCTTAATGACAAGATGGGTTCAAGTCGTTTAAACGGTATGAATTTCTGGATGGAAAATTATGGAAAATTTTCAAAAAATGATAATTGACATTATTGGAACTCAAATACATTGACTAGAGGGTCTCATTCACGAATTCAAGTCCAAAACGCGTGATTAAATTATATTTGATAGTCTTTATTCAGTCATTTCATTTTCTGAGTAGGCGTAACGTATGGTTGATATTTTGGGTAGCTTATCTGCTTAAGTTGAGGTAGAAAACGATATGATTTGCCGTTGGATCATATAATTTTCTAAAAGTTTGATTGAAATGTCAGGAACTCAAAAAATTGATGGAACATTTTGCATAGGAGTAAACCTTTTCACGAATCAGCGAACTGTCAGGTGTTTGATTAAGTATTACTTGGAAAATTCGAAGCATTAGAGTATTGAATTTTTCGTTTACTGTCATAGTTGTACAGTAGTCAAGGTCTTACCAACTACCAAGTAATGGTATTCCTCAATCCCTCCAAAAATGTAGAAAACAACCAAATTAGAACTGTGAACTCTGTGAGCAAGTTATATAATTTGGATGCCTATGAAATTCTGTGTATTACAAAAGTAGAGCGCACATGCGTGCTGAAATGGGTATAATACATCATCCAAGGCCTCTATGTGTTAACCCGACACGTCTTTTATCCTCCATGGAACCCACACTTCACCGCTATCTAGCACCATGACAATAATACTCCTCCTTTATTGGGTATTTTTCTAAGATCATTTGTCTGAATTTTATGGGCTTGTTTGGTGTAATATAATATCATCTTTGCCCCACATACCACCATGAGCTTTAATACTACTTGTTGGGGAGACAACTTGAATAATTAGTATAACATATAAAAACACACTTTAACCCAAAAAACATAAGTTCAATGAGTATGTGTTCAATTATATTATATTAATTACTCATTCTTCATTAAAAAAAAAATCACTTATTTTTCTCATCATTATTTAATGAGACTTTTCTCATACGTATATACCCAACATTACTGCCATCATAGTTGTTCAGTAGTCAAGGTCTTACCGAGTAATTGTATTCCCCAATCCCTCCAAAAATGTAGAAAACAGCCAAATTGGAGCTGTAAACTCTGTGTGCAAGTTGTATAATTGGATGCCTGCGAAGTTCTGTATAATACAAAGTAGAGCGCACGTGAATGATGAAATGAAATCTGTATGAATTAGAGTTTTATGAATCAAGTGCCTTGCATTTTAATTCGGAAGTAAATTGGTAAAAGTATTTATAATATAGAAAATATAGCCCATGAAGCTCCAAGATAAAAGTTGTCACAGTTTGGGAGTCATCCCTACTAAACAGCTCATGGACTAATCCCTAATTTATCTGTACCATTATTATTTTTAAAGTAATATTTTTTTTGTCTGGCAATCACTAAATTTGTAACTTTTGTAATTGTATAATGTCAAATTGCCAAATCTTTAGCAAATTACAAAGATAGTCATTTCAAAAAACATGTAAAGATTTGACATAAGGCTTTGCAAATTGCAATATAAAGTTTTTATGATGATGACATGGAAGAGTCTTTTGATCATTTAAACAAAGAATTTTAAGGCTATTAAGAGGGTGCATCGATTTGATCAACCAGGCTGAGATGATGGTGATCCATGAGCAATAAAACATGCTTTTTTGTTTTTGGGGGGGTGATTTTCAGCTCTATGACAAAATTGGTTGGAGTCCTTCAAGAAAATAAGTGAATACATCCAATATGATGCTTGTTAGTACAGTAACTCTACAAAATTGACTTAGTCGAGGGGTTAGGCACCAATTCAAGCTTAAAGCGCGTAACTAGCTAGGTTGATTAACCACTCAATTCAATCATATCATCGTCTAAGACCAGGTCTCATCAACTTCAAAAAGACCTGGTCGTAACTAAGTTGATTTATTTATTTTTGATAACTTTACTAATTACAAGCCTTCACTTTTCTGGTGGCAAACTATACCATAGAAGAAAATGATTCATCATGATGTCGAAATCACAGAAATGATCCACTGTTTATGTACCAAACTCTAGTCGAGAAGGGGGTTGTTTCTTTAATAAATATAGTCCACGATGTCATTTGCTAATAAAATTCTGCTTCTATAATAAGATTGACTGTTATGTCATTACTTTGTAGGTTACAGAGTTAGATAGGTTTTGCTTTATTATTATTATTATTTTTTTTTTGGGTAGAGAAGTAGATTCCAATTAGCTTAATTAGTAAAATCTATTGTCATCAAATAAGATATCTGAGATTGAATTCCGCCAAAAATATATTTATTTGTATTTTGGCTTAATAGTAAAGAACAATAATTATGAGGTAGACACTATAGATTTTATTCTTATCATATAATAATAATGATAATAATAATATGTTAATACTCTAAAGTTTTCTTTAAAAAAAAAAAAGTTGAGATATTAGATTCTCAAAAAAAAAAAAAATTTTGAGATATTAATATTAGAACAAAGTTTCTCTCCAAACTAGTTTAGAGAGAAACTCTACAAACTCTTCATATATCTCTATATTTATTGTGAATTTTGAAAATCTAACCATTAGATTGCATGTTCTTATTATATTCTTCATGCATGTAAAGTTTCAAGAAGATCAAATATTAATTGCTATCTCATCAAACAAATGTTAAATTTTCAAATTTTTATGATCTAAAATTGTGTATAGAAAATAAGTTTATTGATCGAATAGTAAATAATATCCAATTTGAACGAAATTTGATATGCATGTTAAGAACATAAGTAACATGAATTTCAACGGTTAGATTTTCAAAATTTACACCAAAAAAAGAGATATATGAGAAGTTTAAAAATTTTCTCTCCAAAGTTCAAATTTGATATGCATGTTAAGAACATATGTAACATGAATTTCAACGGTTGGATTTTCAAAATTTACACCAAAAAAAGAGATATATGAGAAGTTTGAAAATTTTCTCTCCAAACTAGTTTGGAGAGAAACTTTGTTCTTAATATTATGTACCAAAATTATAGGGGGGAATATGGTTGTTTATATAATAACCTTCATGAATTAGCAGTGCTAAAGCACTAAACTATTGAGTAGTGATCTTTTGTCAAAGGTCTACAGTATAGCATTAGCTATGATGATCATCATCTTACACAGTACTGGCATACCTCAAGCCCCCAATATAGAGAAAATGAGCAATTTACATAAGTAGCCTCTACTATGATGATGATCATCATTTGTATACCACGAGGGGGCCTCTATTTCTATGGCTTTAATATTCTAGTTTATACACCACTCCCTTTTAAAGATACACTCAAATTATACTTCTTCTTAATTTATGAGATTCTGAATGGTGAAAACTTTCTACCCATTATGAATTACATGAATTCATAACGTTTTGTCGATCACTCACAATTATAACAGTTAGTAAATTGTAAATTTAGTGTCTTTCTACCCATTATAGATTACATAGACTCATAATTTTTTGTCAATCACTCACAACCATACTGGTTAACAAATTGTAAATTTGGTGTAAAAATGGGTGCGTAGATAATATTGCTGCTCCCTCTATGTTGGCCAATATGAGGTTGCCTACTCTCAATGACAAAAGACCAATAGAAACCTCATACAAAAAAGACCACTGACTTATTCAAAAGTTGAATATCAGTCTTTGTCTAACTGTCGTACGTCAGGTTAGGCACTAAAGGCATGCAACTCTCAATGACAAAAGACCATAGAAACCTCATACAAAAAAGAGCACTGACTTATTCAAAAGTTGAATATCAGTCTTTGTCTAACTGTCGTACGTCAGGTTAGGCACTGAAGGCATGCAACTATAGGTTCCACTCTTACAATTTTCCTCCACAATAAAAGTAGTTATGCCCAAGCAATTTCCCTAAACAAAATTAATAATTAAAGAATAATTAAAAATTAAAAGTTCTACTTTGACAGTCAAAGGGTCCACTAGAACTTGTCTGATGAATATATATATATATATATATTTTGATCATAGTGTCTAATGAATATTGATTGAACTATAGGAGACTTTTCCAACATCGTATACTCTACGCCCAAGTTCACCAATGTTATTTGCTCCTGGTGTCCCAGATAACACTCCCATGCTCTTGTCACTATCTCCCCCGTCTCTCACAACTTCCTATAAATTCACAATTCATTCTTCATTCTCCATATCACTACCTCTACCTCCGTTCCTCTTAATACACTTGTATACACACCCAACACCTCTTTCTCACACACTCTCTAAATATGTGGAACTCCTTTGCCTTAGACAGAATTTCATTTCATAAACGACTAGTACCTAGAAAACCCAATACCTATTCAAAAACCATATACAGAGATGAGTTAGACAAGAAGGTACCAAGAAAGAAGTCTGCAGAGAAGAGTAGCAAAGATCATTTTGCATATTCAAAAGTACCATTGATTCCAAAAGAAGAAGATGGTAAGGATTTTGTGAAAGGAGCTAGCCGTGGCAGTACTACTGTTGAGAAAAAGGAGATGATTAGAGTAAAGGTCAGGATGACAAAGCAAGAGGCAGCTCGAATGTTGTCCAAGTGCAAGGATGGAGGTGTCCTTGAATTCAAGGATGTAGCACTTGAGCTTGTGCAAATACCAACAAATCAAATTTGTGTTATGTCAACTAATACTGCTCCGGTGCTTGAGAGCATCCCAGAAGAGTTATAGATTTTTTTTTTTTTTAACTTTTTTTTTGTTCCTTAGAACAAGCCCAGGTGGATTGGAACCAGATTTGAAGAAAATCGTACAATACCACAAAGCCGTGTGGCTCTAGATGTATTATCTTTATTATTGTTTTCATAGAGCTAGGAAGAACTGTTTGGAAAAATTGAATTTGGTTATTAGTTTAATTGACTCTTATATTTGGCAAACATTTAGAAATTGGGTTTGTAGAACACTTTGGACTGAGGTCTTCGACAACAATGGACCACTATACATATTCTCAGCTTGGATTTTTATTTTAGAATTTAGATGATCCCATTCTGTGGTAGTAGTGAACCACTCAAATGTGTTTCATACTCATGAGTCATGAATAACATTACGTTCAAAAATACTACTCTGATACTAAAGTCCCAGCCTCAATTGGAATTTGCAGAAATCCAGTATATGTTTTCTGATGAGCAAGTGAGCAACTTTCATTAAATGAAACAAATACAACAAGATAACAACTTACAACAAACTCTGCAGAGCAACACAATTGACCGACTAAGTAAACACCACAGGTGCAAATAAAAAAACTGCAATACACAAGACCTGCACCTAAATTTCTAGTATATCTTAGCATTTATTGTTATTACGCATCTGTTAAACTACATTAGCATAGCATTTCGGGCCATTCAATTCATTTCGGTTTATTCAATCTATATGTTCCACTTTAGTATCAATTTGGTTCATTCAGTCCATTTTGGACTAATTGGGCTCAAAAATTCATTTTTTTTCCTTAATATTTTGGTTGAAAAGTATGAAATTTTATTCTATGTATTTAGGCAAAACTCTTTATTTTCAAGCCAAAAAATACAATAAAAAAAAAAAAGCATTAGAAACTAGAAATATGAACCCTAAAAAAGCAATAAATATTATAAATACTAGTCAATTTCCTGCGCTAAGAGAATTGAAGTTTTTACAATCAGATTTAATCATAAATCTTTTGCTACCTCAAGTAGTAACTTACTGATACGATCACATGCAAGTTTCGAATCTACAGATTTCTCTTTTTGGATTTGCACCACACAAGCACCCACGCTTGTGATTATGAGATCCCATTCAAATGTTTAGCAACACAAACCCTCCAGTTTGTGACTTCAAGATCACCCTTGAACGTTTAGATCATCAGCAGTTGTTGATCTTATTGCAACAACTTCAGATCTACTGGATCTAATGATATAAGAATGATTTTCGGTAGTGACTTTGAAAGAGGAAGGCACAATAACCTTTTAGATCTCACAAGAGTACCTCCAAAGTCTTCTTAGATCTATGAAAACGTAGTTAAGGTTTTCCTTTTATACCTAGGGCCTGTTTGGATAGGCTGTTCATAAAGGTGTGTTTTAAAAACGTGCGTTTTGAAAACATCATTTTAAAAACCACAGATAAACGTTTGGTAAAAATGTGAAAATATGCGTTTTTTATTTTTAAAGCTACATTAAGCGTTTGGATAAGCTATTTTAAAAATGGCTGTTTGGAGTATAAATTCCAAAAAAAGGCTTAACTATTTTGTTAAGGTTATTTTGTCATTTTTCCTTTAATCAGTGTTTTGTAATTAAGCCTAACAATTATATTAATAATATAACAATAATAATGTTGTCGTTGTTGGAATCATGGAGAGAAATTTATATAATTTAAAATTGAAAAAAAAAACCATCAAAAGGAAAATATTAAAATTATTAAGAAAATAATTATATTAAAATAATTACTAAAAAAAAATAAGCAGAGCTAATTGGTATAACTCATGGAATCAAAGAGTAGTATTATAACACAGTTAAAGGAAATAAAAAATACACCATCTATGGGCCACGTGAGTGACATGACCAGTTGGATGGGTAAAAAGTGAACTTGAAGACTTGTCTTTCTCACTTCCCATCACTGACCAGAAGTTTCAAAATTTTGCATTGAGATTCACAACCGGATAAAACAAAGAAAAAGAAAAAGTGGGGGAGAAGGAACTTGCTAGAAGTAAAAGAAGGAGAAGTTCATGAGGTAACATCAGGGAAATGAGAAGAAGCAGCAGCTTGATTGATCTGCAACGACAGGTGAATTTTTTTTTCAAAGATTCACAAAAGCGTCAATTGCTTCTTCGATTTTTATTCTTCTTCAAAGACCTTCAATTTCTTAGAAATCCGGTATCCAAAATTCGATATTCTCTCCGATATTGCCGGAATGATTCCTGTACCGGCCAAGGTTCTGTTACTGTATACATGGGGAAGGGATAAAGTTGGTATTTCCTATTGTATTTGCACTATTTTTATTTTCTGAAGAAAAAAATAGCGGTTAGCCCATCTGCGTCTCTGAAAAAGCAAAGCTTTGCAGTGTTTTGTAAACGTGAAAAATCTAGATTTTGAAAACGCAAACGTGCTGATTTTGTGAAGCCAAACGATTGGGCAAATCACGTTTTGTCTAAAACGCGCGTTAAGGTTTTGTAAACAGCCTATCCAAACGGGCTCCTAGTAGTGTTGGATTGAAACCCTAAATGTTTTCGCGGGCTTGAGCCTGATTTAAAATTTTGCAGAAAAATCTTGTCTGCGATTTTCGATCAATCGAGCTTGATTTTCGATTAGTCGAATCTAACATGTTTCGAATTCTCCTTTTTGCAACTTGTATGTTCTTGTATTTTGACTTACAGCATTTTCAACAAATTTATGTTACCAACTACTTCTATAGTTACCTGATGTATTAGTGCTCAATTTTATTTTTTTTTTAAAATTTGTTCTCATGCATATTCCCATTCATAGATAGAGGAATGTTAAAAATTATTGAGGTGGGATAAAAAACAAAATGCAACTTTTCAAAAATTATGAAGTTATATAATAATTTTTTATATTGTTTATGACTAAAACCATGCAAACGGACCTTCAACCCAATTCGTTTAATAAACAGTAGTGTTAAGGTTGAGAAGTTTAATAAATGAGGCCCAACACGTAGGAATTTAAATGGGAGGTAGAGTGGAGGAGATAAAGATCGAACTTAAGATCTCATACTCTAATACCATGTTAAATTACCGATTGTCGCAAAAGTTTAAGATATTGGAATATGATAAATATGATAAATTCCTACCAAATATTATAACTGAAAACCAGAGTGCTTTCACTAAGAGTCGTCTTATCTCTGATAATATTTTGGTAGCATTTGAGTCTTTACATGGCATGCAGAGGCATACTGGCAAAGATGATTATATGGCCATAAAGCTGGATATGAGCAAAGCTTATGATAGAGTAGAGTGGGGGTATTTGGAAGCAGTAATGAGAAAAATGGGGTTCGACGAAAAATGGATTCAATTGATGATGACTTGCATTACTACTGTTTCTTATTCTATCCTGATTAATGGGGAACCTAAAGGCTTGATCAATCCAACCCGGGGTATTAGACAGGGAGACCCCTTATCCCCTTTTCTGTTTTTGCTGTGTACTGAAGGATTGAATGGTCTACTTGTCCAAGCTGCCAACAGTGGAGATATTAAGGGCTTTGCTTTATGCAGAAATGGCCCTAGACTAACACATCTTCTTTTTGCAGATGATAGTCTACTTTTTTGCAGGGCCACAGATCAAGAATGCAGTAATATTTTGGAGATTTTGGAGGTGTATGGAAGCTGTTCTGGTCAACAAATCAATAGAAATAAAACCACCATTTTCTTCAGTAAGCTCACTTCTGAAGAAAAAAGGGAGCACATCAAACAAATGTTGGGGTACCGGAGATTAAACAGTATGAGAAGTATCTTGGGTTACCATCATTTGTAGGGAGAAGGAAAAAAGCCAACTTTGATTTCATTAAGGAAAAGGTTTGGAGGAAGTTGCAAGGGTGGGAGGAAAAATTATTATCTCAGGCTGGGAGGGAAGTTTTGATCAAAGCAGTCGTTCAGGCAATTCCCACCTATACTATGAGTTGCTTTAAACTACCCATAGGGCTCTGCACTAAATTGGAGAGTCTTATACGGAAATTTTGGTGGGGACAACGAGGAGACAGGCGGAAAATTCATGGGTCAAATGGGAGACACTTGTACAATCCAAACTTGATGGTGGTATGGGCTTTAAAGATCTGCCTCTATTCAATGACGCTTTGCTAGCCAAACAAGCTTGGCGTCTCCTACACAATAAAGACTCTCTTCTCCACAGAGTCTTTAAAGGCAAAATTTTCCCGGATTGTTCTTTCATGGAGGCGCCAGAGTGTGATAGTGGGTCATATGCTTGGAGGAGTTTACTTAAGGGCAGGGAGGTGTTGTGGAGAGGAGCAAGATGGAGAGTGGGCAATAGGGAGTCTATCAAGATTTGGGACTACCCTTGGCTGCCAAGCTTAGAGCACCCAAGGGTCTTATCTCCAGCCCCTGAAGGTCTACAAGAAGCTACGGTAGACTGCCTCATCAACCAAACAAGGAGAAGATGGGATAAGGATGTAGTGGCGGGCTTCTTTGCTCCGTTGGAAGCTGACTTGATACTTAAAATTCCACTGAGCCCTATAAACGTTGAAGACAAACTCATATGGCCCCATGTCTCAAGTGGAGTGTATTCGGTGAAGTCGGGCTATAGGTTCCTTGCTCAAGAAAAATTGGGTCCACGGTCTTCTCTTCAAGCTCAGGCAGATACTCCCAGTGTTTGGCGTTGGATATGGGGGCTTTCGGTGCCGAACAAAGTTAAAAACTTCCTATGGAGGGTGTGTAAAGAAGCTCTACCTGTAAAGACTAATCTGGTCCGTAGGAAAGTCTTAACAGAAGACATTTGCTGTCACTGTAATTTGAAAGCAGAAGATGGACTCCATGCATTGTGGGATTGTGCTAACCTCTCGGCCATCTGGGAAGCTGACACTTTATGGTTGTTGTGCAGGTCAAAAAAGTTCACAAACTTTTATGAGTTAGCAAGTTTCGTTATTGACAAGGGTAAGAATCCTGAATTGTTTGCAGTTTTGGCGTGGACAATCTGGTCCAGGCGAAACCAGCTCCGGATCAGTAACAAACCTTTTCCACTCAATCAAATCCTCCCTTCAGCGACGCAGATGCTTCAAGACTTCACTCAAGTGCAACCTGCTATTTCCTCTTCAGTGCCTCGGACACAAAGAAACCCACCGAAGTGGGAGCCTCCTCCTTCACCTTTTTTGAAGATCAATTTTGATGGCGCCATGTTTAAGGAAAAGGGTGAGGCTGGTATAGGAGTGGTTGTACGCGATTCCCATGGGATGGTCATTGCCTCCTTGTCAGAAAAAATTCAGATCCCATCCTCATCAGATGAAGTGGAAGCTTTAGCAGCAGTCCGAGCCGTTACCTTGGCAATAGACCTCAATCTACCCTCTTTCATTGTTGAGGGAGATTCAGAGGTGGTCATTTCTGCCTTAAGAACAGAAGAAGAATCTTTCTCCTCTTTTGGCCATTTAATATCCTCTATTAAGTATTATCTTGTATTTCTTTTTCACATACCCGCAGATCGGGTAACTCAGTAGCTCATTCTTTAGCAAAATTTGCGAAAGATATTGTTGATTTCTATGTGTGGATGGAGGATGTTCCACCACAAGTCAATGATGTACTTTTAGCCGATATTGGCTGATTTTCAGTTATTTAATTCAGATGATGGTTTCTCGAAAAAAAAAAATAACACTGGTTAGTATTAAACAATGTATTCGAATATCATTACTACCTCAACATGAAATAAAGACGACCAACTATCACAAGTTGTCATGTTAAATTACTGATTGTCCCAAAAATTTAAACTATTAGAATATGATAAATTTAATCATTTAACCACATACTTCTAACACCGGTTAGTATTCAACAATATATTCAAATATCCTTACTACCTTAACATGAAATAAAGACGACCAACTATCACGAGTTGCCATTAAAATTGCAACTCTCAGTTGCACAAGACCAATAAAACCCCATACTGAGAAAAACACTGACTCATTCAAAAGTTGCCGACTCTGTAGCTCTCCAACATCAGGTTTTGCTTTCAGGCATAGGCTCCACCTCCAAATCCAATCATACAATTTTCATCACCAAAAAAATAAAAGAAAATCAATAAATAAAGTACTACTCAAGCAATTTCACTCTATTACCCAAAATTAATCACAAAACAAAATCAACAATTAAATTCAAGGACTCCGGTCTATACCTGCTCCACTTTGACAGTCAAACGGTCCACTAGGGACTACAGTTTGTGTGGTGAAGATTCTCTTTGAACAATATTAAAGACTTTTTCTATGTCGTACACCTGACGCCCAGGTTCACCCTCATTATTTGCTGGGTGTAAGCCCAGATAACACTCCGTGCTCTTGTCACTTATCTTCCCCATCTATCACTTGTCACTACCCTCTATAAATTCACTTTGTTCATGCTCCATACTCCATATCACTACCTCTACTTTTATTCCTCTTATATACAATACACACCAACACTTCTCTCTCTTTCTAACTAGCTCTAAATATGTGGAACTCCTTTGCTTGCGACATATTTTCATTTCATAATCTACTCGTACCTAGAAACCCCATTACTGATTCAAAAACCATATACAGAGATGAGTTAAACAAGAAGGCATCAAGAAAGAAGTGTGCAGAGAAGAGTGGTAAAGATCATTTTGCATATTCAAAAGTACCATTGATTCCAAAAGAAGATGATGGTAAGGATTTTGTGAGAGGAGCTGGCTGTGGTGGCAGTACTACTGTTGAGAAAAAGGAGGTGATTAGAGCAAAAGTCAGGATGACAAAGCAAGAGGCAGCTCGAATGTTGTCCAAATGCAAAGATGGAGGGGTCCTTGATTTCAAGGATGTAGCACTTGAGCTCGTGCAAATACCAACAAATCAAATTAGTATTGTGTCCCCTAGTACTTTTCCAGTGCTTGAGAGCATCCCAGAAGAGTTTTAGGTTTTTATTTTTTGGGTCCTTATAACAGAGCCCAGGTGAATTGGAGCCTGATTTGAAGAAAATTAGGCAATACCACGAAGCCGTGTGACTCTTATAGTTGGCAAACATAGAAATTGGGCTAAATATGCTGTACTTTTTTTGTTTTTTTGTTTTTCTGAAAAATCAAATATGCTGCACTTTGTAGGAGACTTGGGACTGAAGTCTTTGACTATGGTCAACAGATGAAATGTTACAAATAGCTTCTTTCTTCTTTTACGATACAACAATGGACCACTATAGATCTTTTTTTGATAACCAGGACCACTATAGATTTGCTTAGCCTGGAGTTTGATTGTATATAATCCCTGTCCCCATTCAGGAGGTAGAGCATTTTATCGTAGTAGTGAACCACTCAAATGTGTTTCATGCTCATAAGACATGAATAACATGACTTTCTAAATTACCACTCACACTGAAGTCTGTGCCTCAATTGGAATTTGCAGAAATCCAGTATATGTTTTTTGATGAGCAAGTTTCATTAAAATGAGTCAAATACAAGAATATAACAACCTACAACAAACTCTTCAGTGCAACAAAACAAAATTGACGGACTAAGTAAACGCCACAGGTGCATATTAAAAAATTGCATTACACAAGAGCTGCACCTAAATTCCCTATAAGATACATTAATCAATCTATGTCATATCATATCATATGCTATATAATAAAAGTTGATTTTTTTTTTTAGAGAGAAAGAGTTTCAACCTATGGCATCTGCTCTTGATGATGATGATAGTTCTTTATCATTAGATCAAGACACCAATCGGTTTTTGGTGTAAGCGGAAATTACACCAATCGGTTTAACAAATGTTTAATTTAAATTAAACTAAAATTCTATCATCAAAATTTTCTAAACTTAAATACCACAAAACTCACGAATCATATCATATCATATACTAGGATGTGACAAAGTTTAGGAACATAATCTTTGTATCACAACTTTTACCACAATTCTAACATGATCAATTGTAGAATGAATGAGAGAAAATGGTAGATGAATATGAAAGCGGTTGAGCATCCACAGCAGTGGAGCTAAATTTTTAGCTTTTTAGCTACACAAAAAGTCACTTTATCTATTTTACCTTCTCACATCCTACAGCAGTGGATCTATTTTAACTTTTAACACAATAAAATAATATAAACACTATAGTAAAATAATATTTCATTCAACCACCAACACACAACCACAACCCCGTCATGCCCATCAAAACCAACACAAAAGAACAAAACAAAAATCCAGAAAAATCAACACAGCCAAACCGAAACCCATGCCTGATACTTCATCTAATTCGGTACCAGCTGACGAGACTTGAGCCGAGGGGCACGGTTTCACGGTCTTCACTGATGAATCGAGCCCTAACTGATACTAACCGCCCGATTTCGTCGCCAACGGCGTGGCTCGATCCTTCTCAATCGAAACCGGAATGCTCTGATTTGAGGCGGGTCGGTAATGTGAGACTTGATCGGAGCTAAAAACGGAGAGAGAGAGAGAGAAAATGAAACGTATCAGAAATGACATAAAGAGAGAGAGAGTGTGTGTGTGTGTGTGAAAAGGATGAAACGAGGTTGAGAAGTGTCTGTGGTGGAAGAAAGAAGGGTATGTGGAGGAAGAAAGAAGAGATGGAGAGGCAGTGAGGAGAAAGACACGGAGAAAGGAGAATGAAATGCAGAAAGAATAAAAAAAAAAAAAAAGTAGTGTGAACGTAAAATAATTTTTTTTTTTTTTTAGCTTTCAACTACAGTGTACAGCCATATATAGCTGTGCACTGTAGCAATGAAGGTAAAAATTTTACTTTTAACTCGACTACTATAACATGGATTTTTGTGTTTTGGTGTAGCTAAAATAGCACTACTGTAAGTGCTCTTCTCTAAATTGATCACACTTTAGGAAATTGTGGCAAAAACTGGTCATAGGAATTGTTAGGACCTAGGACACGTGCTACGTGCAGCTCAAGACCTGTTAGAGGAACTTCTTAGCAGCAGCTTCTGCCTTTGCTTGGAAACAGCTGATAATAAATTGTAGTATTACTATTATAGGGTAGAAGTCAAGATGACAGAGAAAGAAGTAGTTTCATTCAATGTGATTCAAGTGCAAAGATGGGGTCGGGGCATTGCCGGAGGTACATATAGTCTTGGGAGGACCATCCCCCCCTCCCCCCCCCCCCCCCCCCCCCCCCAAAACTTTTGAAATCCTCTCATATAAAAATAAATTGGGCCCCTACAAATTATAATGATTGGCCCTTCCAAAAAATTTCACAAAACCTTTTTGTTGTCAATGAAGAAAATTGGTCTAGCATAGTTGGATAGGTCATTTAATACATGAGTCTAAACTACTCTTAATTCAATTTAAATTATAATAAAAGAGAAAGTAACCAAGTGGCCCACCTACTTGCAGAACATGCCAAGAACTTGGAGTTTCCAAACTATTAAATAGAAGATAGTCTCTGGTTTTAGAATTCCAATTAGCTATAAATATTCATCATCTTCACAGTTCATGCTTTTTTTTTTTACTGTTGTTTTGCTTAGTTTTCTCTTTACTCTAATTTTGGATAATAACTTTCCTTTAA
The DNA here is from genome assembly GCA_032727855.1 of Quercus ilex subsp. ballota. Classification (NCBI taxonomy): domain Eukaryota; kingdom Viridiplantae; phylum Streptophyta; class Magnoliopsida; order Fagales; family Fagaceae; genus Quercus; species Quercus ilex. Next base: position 34,106,650 of record CM064909.1, read on the forward strand.
AAAAAAATGTCATAGAGATCACTTCATTGTTAGTTTTTATGTTATTTCCCTTTAAAATATAACAATGACTGCATTTAGCCATTTACAATTCCAATATTTAGTTAGTTTCTCAAGAACTTCACACAAACAATACACACACTTTTACCAAAATCCTTTAAATCCCTAATCTCCAAGTGTCTTTTTTTTTTTTCTTTTTTTCTTTTTTAAGAATAGAAAAAGGACGTTGTTCCTATTGTTTTCAATTTTTAAATGCAATGCACGTTGCTCGAATTGGTGTGTTTTTCTTTTCATTCCTAGCCTTCAAATTAATTTATTCAGGTCCCATCATCATCATTTTTTTCACAAAATTTGATCCTTTTCTCATATTTCCAAAAAAAAATTCCATATGTTTTTCTCTCATTATCATCATCTCATTTTTTTTAATATATTTTTAGTTGATTTTTTGTTTCCCTTTTGATTCTAGGTGCCTTATAAATTGTACCAACATTGATATGTTTCTACAAAATAATTTAGGTTGTGCTAGAGATAAGAAACATTCTTAAGTCTTAACCCCCGCTCAATTTGAAAAAGGGAAAAAAATTTCAGAATTTCACTATGAAAATGATAATGAATGAAATTTATTTTATGAATGGTCATCATCAAGCACAATTCTAATAGAAGATGCTAAGGCTTTTCTTTTTTTAAATCTTTTATATGTTTATAGCAAATTGAACAATTTTTTAATCTTATTTGAGTTTTAAAATGTTAAATTTGACTATTTTATATAAAATATAATTACTATAATAATTATGATATGACTAGCATATAAATATATAATTCGCCTCCCCAAGTGAAAAATCCTGGCTACGCCCTTGGGGGTCCCTTATTCTAGAGGACGTATTCTGTTTTCTTCTACAAATACCAACAAATTGTGTTTGCCCTTTTAAACTATACCTCTTTTTCATTTACCTCATAAATTATGAAAATGCATACTTATTCTTTTAAACTATCACCCGTATAACACTTTGCACCAATGCAAAAGTACAAAGTATTACATAGGTGTTAGTTTAGGAAAATAAGTGTTGACCAAAACCATGCAACACACGGACCTTCAACTAGTTGTCTATCAAATAATAGAAATGAGTTGTATTGTGTCAATCTGTCTGATAGAAAGATTGTGTTAGGATTGTAGGATTTTAGCATAATTATTAAATGAGTCTGAGTTAAAGTTGAACAATGTATTCAAATATATCCTTACTTCAACGCCAAACAAACACGGCCACTAACACGAATAGCCACTAAGATTGCAACTCTCAGGGACCAATAAAACCTCAGACTGACTCATTCAAAAGTTGAATTAGTCTTTAGCTCTCCGTCATTAGGTTTTGCTTTCAGGCATAGGCTCCACCTCCATCTTACAATTTTCATCCCCAAAAAAAGAACAAAAATGAATAAAAAAATAAAGTACTACTCAAGAAATTTCCCTCTAATCCTTTATTACCCAAAATCAATAATTAAATTAAGAGCTCCACTTTGACAGTCAACTGGTCCACTAGAGACTACAGCTTGTGCGGTGAATAGTTTCTTTGATTTGAAGACTTTTTCTATACCGTAAACTTGACGCCCAGGTTCACCCACGTTATTTGCTGTGTGTTGTGTTGTGCCCAGATAACACTCAATGCTCTTGTCACTATCTTCCCCATCTCTCACTACCCTCTATAAATTCACATTGTTCATGCTCCATACACCATATCACTACCTCTACCTCCATTCCTCTTATACACAATACACACCAACACCTCTCCCTCTTTTTCACTAGCTCTAAATATGCGGAACTCCTTTGCTTGCGACCTGTTTTCATTTCATAAACTTCTAGTACCTAGAAACCCCACTACTGATTCAAAAACCATATACAGAGATGAGTTAGACAAGAAGGCATCAAGAAAGAAGTGTGCAGAGAAGAGTGGTAAAGATCATTTTCCATATTCAAAAGTACCATTGCTTCCAAAAGAAGATGATGGTAAGGATTTTGTGAGAGGAGCTGGCCGTGGTAGCAGTACTACTGTTGAGAAAAAGGAGGTGATGAGAGTTAAAGTCAGGATGACGAAGCAAGAAGCGGCTCGAATGTTGTCTAAATGCAAAGATGGAGGGGTCCTTGATTTCAAGGATGTAGCACTTGAGCTTGTGCAAATACCTACAAATCAAATTAGTATTGTGTCCTCTACTACTGTTCCGGTGCTTGAGAGCATCCCAGAAGAGTTTTAGATTTTTTTTTTTCCCCTTTTTTTTTGTTTTTGTTTTTTGGGTCCTTAAAACATAGCCCGGGTGAATTGGAGCCTGATTTGAAGAAAATTGGGAAATACCACTAAAGCCATGTGGCTCTTATATTTGGCAAACATAGAAATTGGGCTAAATATGCTGTACTTTTTGTTTGTTTGTTTTTTTGATAAATCAAATATGCTGTACCTTGTAGGACACTTGGGACTGTGGTCTTTGACTATGGTCAACAGATGAAATGTTACAAATAGCTTCTTTCTTCTTTTACGATACACCAATGGACCACTATGGATTTGCTCAGCCTGGAGCTTGATTGTAGATAATCCCCGTCCCCATTCAGGAGGCAGAGCATTCTATCGTATTAGTGAACCACTCAAATGTATTTCATGCTCATGAGTCATGAATAACATGACTTTCTAAATTACTACTCACGCTGAAGTCTGCCTCATTTGGAATTTGCAGAAATCCAGTATATGTTTTTTGATGAGCAAGTAACTTCAATTAAAATGAGACAAATACAAGAAGATAACAACCTACAACAAAATTCCATTTAAAAAAAAAAAAGAAGCCTACAACAAACTCTTAAGTGCAACAAAACAAAATTGACCTAAGTAAACGTCACAGGTGCAAATTAAAAAATTGCAAATACACAACCTGCACGGCTGCACCTAAATTCCCCTATGGTACATTAATCTATCTATATTGTATCATTGGGTTCAAGTTACACCTAGTGTAACTTTTTAGAATTATACCTTTTTTAAACTGTTGGATTTAAGTAGATCCAACGGTTAAAAAAAGACCCTCATTATTACAAATATTCTTATTAGGATCTCATTAATTACCCTTATTTATTATATTCTAAACCTATCTCTAAACCCTAAAACATTTGATGTCTGACTCTCTCTCTATCCGTTTCTGTCTCTCTTTCTCCTCCACCATTGCTCCTCCAACATTATTCCACCTCAACAGGTTGCCAGCAAAGGAAAAAAAAAAAAAAAAAAACCCCATGATTGAAAAAGGAAATCAAAAGGAAAAAGATAGATATCAAAACAAAAACTAACTATTAATGCTTTAGAACCAAGGAAATCAAAATCGAAAAGGCTCACCTAATTGCCGTTATCAGGATTTTCGTGCGTTGTAAACAAAACAAGACAACGGGGGCTTGGCTTAGCTGGGTATGGTTCGTTTGCTTTGCCTAACACACTCAGGTTCGATTCCCGCTACCAGCAAGAGTCCATTGGTGAGCATCCTTAGTGGGGTAACCCCCCACACAGGTTGGTAAAGGGTGAGCCAACTACGAAAGGGCGCGCTCTCCCGGCTGCCACTTGGCGCTCTGCCCGGGGGCTGGAATAACCTATCTAACCCCCATTTTCATTTCTCAAAAAAAAAAAAAAAACTTAAAAAAAAAACAAATAATAAAACAAAAAAGAGGGATGTATGTATCTGAGTGACAAGGCATCCAGTTCCAGGTTCAATTTCATTTAATCATGGCTCAAAGTTTTTAGTTAAGACTAATTAAACTGAAAAATAATAAATCATCACATAATCTTCATGAATCAAATAAAGTATATACGATTTAGGATTCTATACAAGGTAAAGTGCTTATCAACTTCCTTCAGAGTTCAAACATAAAAATATTCATTCTTCTCCATTTTCCTCTCTATTCAATATCTAACAATACGAACAAATTCATATATAGTCCTAACAGAGAGTTTTGACTTTGACTGTCATGTATAAAATAAATTTGATGGCTGTACTTGTAGCACACCCATTACCATTGTTCGGCTTGGTTGTTTTTTTTGTTTTTTTTTTTTTTTTTTTTTTTTTTTTCTTTTCTTTGCTGCTGGCAACCTGTAAAGGTGGAACAATGGTGGAAGAGACAGAGAGAGAGTCAAACATCAAATGTTTTTGGGTTTAGAAATATGTTTAGAATGTAATAAATGAGGGTAATTAATGAGATCCTAATAAAAATATTTGTAATAATGAGGGTCTTTTTTTGACCATTGGATTTAAGGTTTTTTTTTAACCGTTGGATTTAAATCAGGTGTAACTCAAACCCATCTAAAGAGTTACACCAGGTGTAACTCGAACCCATCTCATATTATATAATAAAAGTTAAATTTAGAAGTCGTGATTGCACCAAGTAGCTACTCTCATTAATTAATAAATTAATTTTATATTATTTGTTAGGATATATTTCCTCAAATTAAGAGATAATTTTTAACAATTGTTTAATTTAGGTAAAACTTTATCATTTATGTTAGGGTCATATTTTCAATGTATTGGCTTATCCTTTGACAAAATGCACTTTAGTTGTAATTGAGTAGATCTAAGATGGGTTTAAGATATAAAGAAGTGTGTTGAACAAACATAACAAGTGGAATCATCTGGGAAGCACAGACACGGCAAAATTGCCAATGTATTGATGTCAGATACGTATCCAACACGAACACAAACGTGTCAAGTACGCACTCAGAAAGAAAAATAATTATTTTTTAATTCAGTTGTTCTATTTTGATGATAAGTCAAGTCGCATCTTACTAAATTTAACAATAATTTAATTTAGATAAAACTTAATCATCTAAGTTTTAGAAATTTAAATTCTACTCTAGCTAAAAATTTATTAGCAAAATGTTTACAACTTATATATATTCAACCATGGCTTTTCGATACAATTTCTCTTGATCAATAAGTCATTCCTATAATTAAATCCCACACAATATACCTCTTGTTGTTGTTGTTTTTTTTTTTTTTTTAACTTACGCTTATATTTTAATATAATAAATTCATCTCACTTATTGTTCTTTACTTTGGAATTTGCGTGCAGGATATTGTGCCAAGGAAAGTTTACTATAAAGAAGCAAAATAATGGACACCCATTTAAGTTCTTGGTTCTCTTATGTAAGTTTTTATTTATTTTTTTATATACTCAATTTTTGAACTCTTTTGTGTATAATATGATTTTCAATTTTGGTTATTGTATTTAATTTGTCAGTGTCTTGATTTTTTCAATTAGATTATCACTAGGAAAAAGAATCTGTATTGAGGAACTATTTATTATTATTATTATTTGTGTTGGCTAGGGCATAGATTAAACATAACTCGAATAGGAATGATCAAACTTATTCCATATCTCATATTAATAAATTAACACAAAGCTTAAAGAGAATTTTAAAATATAAAAATAGGTAAACACTAATAAAGTCCAAACTCTAGACAATCAGAACTCAACACAATTTTTTTAATATAAAAATTACTTACTTATTTTAGAATTTATTGTTACTATTTATTCAATTATTTTGTTTTAATTATTTTTTACAAAATATTTGGCTTATATATGAATCTTCATCAAGCCATGCATCACACAAGAATAATACTAGTAATATCTAAAAGTTGTAGTATAACATTTATTATTGCTAGACTTCTATTAGCCACATCAGTGTAGCATTTCAATCTACTGTGGTCATTTTCAGTCCACTTCAGTCACATTCAATCCACTTCTATCCATACAGTCAACTTTTCTCCATTTCGTTCCACTTTGGTCCATTCATTCCATTGCAATCTAATTTGGTCGATTTTGATCCGCTTTGATTTTTTCAGTCCATTTTGGATTAATTAAGCCTGAAATTGATTATTTTTGTAAGTTGCTTTTTTTTAGTTTTGGGCTCAAAAAAAAAAAAAATTTCTTAAGTTTTGGTTTGAAAAGTTTGAAATCTTATTCTATTTGGGCGACTCCTGTTAGTTTTGGGCTAAAAAAAAAAAAAGGCATTAGAAATTACAAACAAAATATAAACTATAAATTATAACAAATTCATTAAAACTATAATCTAATATTTCAAAATAACATGTGTGGGGGGTCAAAGCCCAAACACGTATGTTGGGCCTCAAGCCCTATTTGAAGATATATGTACGTCCGATGAGGGGTAAAGGATTTAGAAAGGCCCCAGAATGGAGAATCAAGTAAGGAAAGGGTGAGGGAGTATAATCCGAGGAGTATACCCTCCTTGGACTTGAAGAATATCGGTCAAGTAAATACCTAGGCAACTTAGGCGAACTTTCAGGAGGATCCAGCGATAAGGATGAACTCCTTGCACGTATGAAGATGATAGAAATAGAGAAATATCTAAAGAAAAAACTGTTACCACCATATTTAATGCACTGCAGCAACTTTTCTGGCCGCATTTATGTGGAGAAGACCCCTAAACAGTGCAAATCTCAACTACCACCACTCATGGAGAACTAAAGAAGATACCTGATGTGACATGTACTCAAGTGAATGCTTAGCTGAAGAACAAATGTACGATAAAGATGGTTGGGAAGGAGGCTATATAAATGGAGGAGTACTCTGATAAGAAGGGGAGAAAAAGAGGGAAGAAGAAGAGGAGAACGATTTTACTGTAACTCTGAGAACTGTATTAACCTTTCAATCAATAATATACCTCTTCAGACATCAATTTGTTCAGTTTTTAAGTGTGTTTTTGCATTGGTTCATCCTTTAATATCTTAATTAACTGTTGTTGACTTCACGGACAGCCCAGTTCTTTCATCCACACTCTACAAATTCATTGTAGTGGGCTTATTGGGCTTCAATCCCTTACCTTTTGGGCTTGGGCTACAAATTTTGACCCTACAACATGTATAATTCAAAATAACTATTTAAATTATTGTTCTTTATGGAAATCACACATCATGTCTTGTTAATAAAAATAAATATTTTATTTTATTTTAGCATCTAACCAATCTCAAATAGGAGGTATAAATAACAAAACAACCTAACAATGTTTAGGTATATAAAGTACTAGCAGTAGTAGTCTATCATGTTTATGTTGTTTGGAAGGAAGAGATAAAGACAAGGGAAGAGATACTGGTTATTTATTTTATGTTTTATCTCCATTACTTAAATGATAAGGAAAAGGGATAAAATTGTCAATTTATAAAAAATATAATTTCCTTTAAACTTAAGAATCTGGATATCAACCTGTTTTAAAGGGAATTCACATTCCTACAAAAATAGGGGTTAAGGGAGAATCCAAATACCCCTAGCATCTTTGGTGTGATTTACAACTAAACGTGTGAATCTTTCAACTTTCCTAAGAATCCAAAAACATTACCTTATACCAAACGTCACATTAAATTCAAATTTCAATGATTTAGGCATTAAATTTATATTTGGAAAGAAAGAAAGAAAAAAAAAATGCTACAATTCGAAACTTATATAATAATTTAAACTTAATATAACATGTGTTCCATAGAATATGGATGTACATTTTTTTTAATATTCTTGGATATATTCAGATTAGTCAACCGATTATAGTATATTTTTTAAGAAAAATCCTTTAAATAACATTTTTCTATTTATATAAAAAATTATTATAATTATGTAATTTAAATTTTTTTATTAAATTATATTTTTCAATTATATATCACTATATATTATTGTTGAATGCAAAATACATTGTATATTTCATTACATAAAACTTCATATTGGCTCTTGCTAAAGTCACTGAAAAAATCACCTACTTTTTCACATTTTAATCACATAACATTAAGAAAGTAGTCGATTGGACCCACCACAAAACAAAACACAATAAATAATGTAAAAAAGTCGGTGAAACTCTTGATTTCAAGAAACTTTTCCATTCAAATTTACTAGATGTCATGAAGAAATGTAATTGGAAACAACGATACTAGACAATAATTATCTAATTCATTCAGCATATGCATAATTCTCTCTTAACATGTGAACACCACTAACAATATGAAGATTCCATGGTTGTCTTGTGTGAGGTTGACATGTAAGATATATACTGCATATATATAACAGATGCACATGAGACTTTCTCAACATTAAAACGTGATAAAGTTTAGGAGCATAACTTTTGTATCACAACTTTTACCACAATTCTAACATGGTCAATCGTAGAATGATTGAGAAAAAATAGTAGATGAATATGAAAGTGGTTGTCCCCTTCTCTAAGTGGACCACACTTTAGGAAATTGAGACAAAAACAGTGATAAAATTAAGGTCATAGGAATTGTTAGGACCTAGGACACGTGCTACGTGCAGCTCAAGACCTGTTAGAGGAACTTCTTAGCAGCAGCTTCTGCCTTTGCTTGGAAACAGCTGATAATAAATTATAGTATTACTATTACAGGGTAGAATTCAAGATGACAGAGAAAGAAGTAGGTTCATTCAATGTAATTCAAGTGCAAAGATGGGGTCGGGGGTCCCTTATTCTAGAGGACTTGTTCTGTTTTCTTCTGCAAATACCAACAAATTGTGTTGGTCTTATGTCCCTCTAAGTTAAAAAATAGAACTCGTTCACATAATAAATTGTGTTCCTCTGGCTTCTACGTTCCTGAAAAAATTGAATTCACATGCTCGGCAAAATTCTTCTAAAATTAATAACTCTGCTCCCTCCCTCCCTCACTCTGTCTCGGACATTGTTTTTAACTTTTTGTGTATGTTTTGTTTTTTAGTAATTTGTTCACCATTTGATCAGTTATTGTTCTAATAAAAAAAAGGGTTTGGTTTATTTGCCCGGGTACTACATAATCTTGCCATCCAGTTCTGCAGGAATTAAGCTTGTCTTTTTGTTCCTCACAATCACATATCTTGCTCCGTGATTTTGTCATTAGCTAACAGTTCACGGACTAACCATGAAGAACAAATCTCTATAATAATATATTGAACGAGTCTAAATCACGAATAAATCTGTGTTAAAGTGAAGAAAAGAAGATAACGTGGAAGCTCAAATTGAGGAAATGCTGGACGAATAAGAGAATATAAAATACTTGGATGAAACAAGCTATTTTCATGTTTAGGCTATAGATGAATCGGATTGTGTCACTGTGCTTTAGTTTTAGAATAATTTGAGTTTGTCCGACTTACTAAGCACAACAAAAAAAAAAAAAAAAATTCCAATTACTAAGTTAACTACACAAGTTCTATGTTGGCTTAATTTATTAGTGTTCGATAATTATAATATTTTTGAGAAATTACTCTCCAAACTATGAGAATGCCCATTTACCTCCTAAACTATACAACTTTTATACTTACCCTATCAATTATGAAAGTGTACACTTTGCCCTTTTAAACTATACATCTTTTACACTTAGAGTATTCACAATGGAAATGATATCCTACTCTATTTTACCACCTCAAAAAGCTACTTTATCAATTATAACATACCATTTTACAATACACTCAACATCTTAATTTTTATTTTCCTATTCAACTTATTAAAATAATATATACTACCTAATAAAATAATATAATCTAATCTCTCTTACTTTATTCTCCAACATCAGTCTGTTTATCCTTTTCTCACTATCTCCCTTTCAACCACCCATTACCACCACCTCTGTCAAAAGAAACCCACCACAACCAGTGCTAAAAAAACCCATCACCACCACCTCTGCCATAAGAAACCCACAAAACACAAAGAAATCAAAGAAATCAAATGATCCACCACCACCAAAGCAACACAAAAAACATCCACAGCAACACAAATAATCCATCACCACAGAAACACAACAATACAAAAAATCAATGAAAAATCTAGCACCACCACAGCAACAACATAAAAAAATCAAATAAACCACCACAGTAACAACAACAACAACAACAACAACAACAACAACAACCAAAAAAAAAAATCCACCTCGGCAAATCCACAGCAACAACACACCTACCACCACCATGGACAGAAACCCACAAAAAATTAAAGAAAAATTCACTTAAAACCCACCAGAAATCAAACCCATTACCACTGTTAGGCACCGGAAATCAAACCCAAAACCCACCCAGAATTCACACACCACCGAGAGGCACACGACGCCGGTCTCACCACGCCGATTTCCAACCCAGCTCCGGTGGCATACTTAAAAGAAGAAGGCAAAGATGAGAGAGAGGGAGTGAGGATGAACACAAAGATAGAATCAGAGGAGAGGAAAAAAAACTGAGTGTACACCAATCTCCAAGTCGTGCCACGCCGACCTCCAACCCAGCTTTGGTGGCATGCTTAAAAGAAGAAGACAAAGAGATGTGAGAGAGGGAGTGAGGATGACGACAGAAATAAAAAAAATTAAAAAAAAAAAGAAAAAAGAACTGAGTGGCTGAGAAAGAGAAAACAAATAATAAAATATTTAATCAAGATGCTACAGTACTGTCATAAAAGTAAGACAGTATTGTAGCAGTATTGTAAAAAAAATTACAATTTTACAAGTTTAGCAAGCCAGCTGTTGAGTACTTTTGAGGCTTGATGCTAAATATTGCTAACATATGACATTTACTATTCCCATTGTGATTCTGTGAATGCTCTTCCCCCTAAACTATAAAAATGTATACTTATTCCCCCAAACTATTACCCGTGTAATACTTTGCACCAATGCAAAAGTGCAAAGTGTTACACAAGTGATAGTTTAGGGAAATAAGTGTTGACCAAAACCATGCAACACACAGACCTTCAACTAGTTGTTTATTGTATCGTGTCAATCTGTTTGATAGAAACACTGTGTTAGGATTGTTGGATTTTACCATAATTATTAAATGAGTCTAAGTTAAAGTTGAATAATGTATTCAAATATTCTTACTTCACACCAAACAAACACGGCCACTAACATGAATAGCCACTAAGATTGCAACTCTCAGGGACCAATAAAACCTCATACTGAAAAAGAGCACTAAAGGTCTGTTTGGATACTGCTGATTATTGAAAACTGAAAACTGAAAACACTGTATTAAAATAATTTTTAAATGTGTGAATAGTACCGTAAGACCCAGTTTTAAAGAAAAATTTGATGAATTAGACAACTTGTGGGTCCCGTGAACAATGCACGAGACCCACTGTATTGGACGCAAATACGCTGAAACTGAATTTCAGCGCAATCCAAATGGAGGCTAACTCATTCAAAAGTTGCATCACTCTTTAGCTCCCCGACATTAGGTTTGCTTTCAGGCATAGGCTCCACCTCCATCTTACAATTTTCATCCCCAAAAAAAGTAAACAAAAATGAATCCAAAAATAAAGTACTACTCAAGCAATTTCCCTCTAATCCTTTATTACCCAAAATCAATTACAAAACAAAATCAATAATTAAATTAAGGGCTCCACTTTGACAGTCAACCGGTCCCCTAGAGACTACAGCTGGCGAAAATGGCTCACTACCACTGTTTCCCGAAAAAATTAGCAATATATTACTGTTTTGAAAATATGTAGGAATCTACCACATTTTTTTAAACTCGAGTTTGTGGAATTCAAGTTTGCCGTGAAACTCGAGTTCTTTGAAAAAAATGTACTTAGAAAAATTTTGATAATTTTTATTGGGAACTCGAGTACCATTAAAATTTTTCAAAATTATTTCATGGTACTTGAGCATCATGAAAAACTCAATTTCGCCACACTAAAATACCCAAAAAGTAGTAGATCCGTATATATTTTTGAAATATTGGTAAATTGCAACATAATTTATAAAAATGTGCTGGCTATTTTCGCCGACTACAGCTTGTCCGGTGAATAGTTTCTTTGATTTGAAGACTTTTTCTATATGGTACACTTGACGCCCAGGTTCACCCACGTTATTTGCCGTGTGTTGTGTTGTGCCCAGATAACACTCAAAGCTCTTGTCACTATCTTCCCCATCTCTCACTACCCTCTATAAATTCACATTGTTCATGCTCCATACACCATATCACTACCTCTACCTCCATTCCTCTTATACACAATACACACCAACACCTCTCCCTCTTTTTCACTAGCTCTAAATATGCGGAACTCCTTTGCTTGCGACCTGTTTTCATTTCATAAACTTCTAGTACCTAGAAACCCCACTACTGATTCAAAAACCATATACAGAGATGAGTTAGACAAGAAGGCATCAAGAAAGAAGTGTGCAGAGAAGAGTGGTAAAGATCATTTTCCATATTCAAAAGTACCATTGCTTCCAAAAGAAGATGATGGTAAGGATTTTGTGAGAGGAGCTGGCCGTGGTAGCAGTACTACTGTTGAGAAAAAGGAGGTGATGAGAGTTAAAGTCAGGATGACGAAGCAAGAAGCGGCTCGAATGTTGTCCAAATGCAAAGATGGAGGGGTCCTTGATTTCAAGGATGTAGCACTTGAGCTTGTGCAAATACCTACAAATCAAATTAGTATTGTGTCCTCTACTACTGTTCCGGTGCTTGAGAGCATCCCAGAAGAGTTTTAGATTTTTTTTTTTCCTTTTTTTTTTTTTGGTTTTTGTTTTTGTTTTTGTTTTTTGGGTCCTTAAAACATAGCCCAGGTGAATTGGAGCCTGATTTGAAGAAAATTAGGCAATACCAATAAGCCATGTGGCTCTTATATTTGGCAAACATAGAAATTGGGCTAAATATGCTGTACTTTTTGTTTGTTTCTTTGTTTTTTTGATAAATCAAATATGCTGTACCTTGTAGGACACTTGGGACTGAGGTCTTTGACCATGGTCAACAGATGAAATGTTACAAGTAGCTTCTTTCTTCTTTTACGATACAACAATGGACCACTATAGATTTGCTCAGCTTGGAGTTTGATTGTAGATAATCCCGGCCCCCATTAAGGAGGCATAGCATTTATGGTAGTAGTGAATAACAAGGCGTTCTAAAATTTAAAAACTGGAATTTGCAGCCTCATTTCTTCGATTTTCTTGATTAACGGTGTTGGACAATTTGCTATATCATCATCCTCACATACAAAAATTGGAATTTTCAGTAATCAAGTATATGTTTTTTGATAAGCGACTAACTTTCACTGAGATGAAACAAATACAACAAGATCACCATAACAACTTACAACAAACTCTGCAGAGAGCAACACAACTGACTGGCTAATTATAGACCACAGGTGCAAATTAAAAAATTGCAATACACAAAACCTGCACCTAAATTTCCTGTATATGTTACAATATTTGTTATAAAAATGCCTTATATTTTGCAGCACAATTTTGAAAGAAGAAGCTGTAATTTCTCTCCAAGCTAAACTTTTGTTTCTTTAATAAAAATTTTAAAGGAAAAATTATGTTGCACCTTGCAACGCCGCCTAGCCAAGAGTGCCGTTTTGAATTTCGGTTGGTTGGACCAGCCTAGTGTATCCTGCCCATGGGTTTCACTCTTTACATTTTTTGTCTAGTTTCCAATAATGGCATGCTATACAACTTCAAATTGAGTCATGCGGACACCAAAAAAATTTCACTTACTTTTTCAAATATTAATCACGAGATGTTATACCAAACATCTGATACATGTATCCTCCTCTCACATGAGAATGGACTCCACATGTGTGGAGTCCACCCCCTTGTAAGAGGGGAAAAACATACACTAGATAAATGGTGTATTTTTTTTTTTAATCATATAACATTTGAGCCAATGCTTGACAGGACCTACCCAACACAAAACACATAGATGATGTGAAAAAGTCAGTGAAACTCTCAATGTCAAGAGACTTTTTCGTTCAAATTTACTAGATAACATGTAGAAATGAATTTTGAAATAACAATATGCGACGCGACAATAATTATCTAATACATTCAGCATATGCATTATTTGTCTCTTAACATGTGAATCTCAATAGGTAGATTTCATAACTGTGATGTGTGGGTAGGGTTTACATAATGACAAATAATGCATATAATAGATAGGAAAATGCTAATGATTGCCCTTAAGACATTTGTTAATAATTCATTTTAAGAAAGTTTTAATACTACTTTTATGGGAAATGAAAAAAACTGTCAAAATATTAATTACTTTTTTTTTTAATTTTCCATAAATACTTTTTAAATAAATTATTAATCAGTACCCTAAGTACACTCGTTAGCATTTTTCTAATAGATATACAACAACTGTCAGGACTCAGGGCAATTGGTGCGCGCAGCTTGAGGCCAGTGGGAGAGGAAAGACTAGAAATTAGAATTACAGAGTAGAAGTCAAGATGACAAAGCAGGAGGAAGCAACTTCATTGAATGTCATTCAAGTGTAAAGATGGGGTCGGGGGTCCCTTATTTTTCTAGGACGTTTTCTGTTTCCTTGTGCAAATACCAACAAATTGCGTTGGTCTTATATTCCTTAACACGAGGAAAATGTTTCAAGTCAAAACAAATGTGAGTCACAATCTTGGTTGGAGTAGTTTGTCACGATGACAAAGTAAGGAGGTCCCTAGAATTCAAGGACATTGCGCGTGAGCCTTATGCAACTTTTCTGTCTTACTCTCATGTCCCCTATGACAGGAAGTGATCCAGGGATTAAGAGCATCCCAAATCAATTTTAAATGTATTATCATTAATTCATTATTATGTGTAATATACCATTCATTATTCTTTAGGAAGAAATATGAGAAAATAGTGTTATTGATGGATTCATGTAAAAATGATGTTGCTATAATCACAATGTTTCGCCTTAACAGTTATGAAAAATATTGTGGAAATTTTTGTATCTCTAATATTACTTTTTTTTTAAATCCTGAAAGAAAATTATCTTCTTGCATCACATAGCCAAGAGGACGAATTTGTTAATGGCTTGATCCAGAAATTAAATTAGGTTTTAAGTTTTATTCTGCTTTCCTGGACACACAACCAAGAAACTAGTTAGATATAAATGGAAAATATAAGAGTTTTCCTTTATTTAAAAGCCAAGTATGAGAGATGCACTACTATTATCCGATATTATAAATACTTCATATTCACGTCCTTCTTGAATTGACACCTTTGCATTTGCATCAACCTAGCTCTTTTCCACCATTAAGGTACTTATATATGTTTCTCAAAAAAAAAAAGAAAAAAAAAGAAGGTACTTTTTTTATTGGCAAAAGAATCGCTTTGTAGTAGCATTTGTTGTGTATATGCTTTTAAGAGCCTGAAATGGGCCTGTCTGACCTGCTTTACTCGGCCCATAGGCTGGGTAGGTTGGGACTGGCAGGCAAGCCATCAACCAGTCAGCGAACTGGGTTGAAGAGAAAAACCTTGGGCCATGACCCAGCCTAGGGACAATGCCCTTGGGCATTTAGCAGGCTGGACAAGTGGGTTGGGCCTAAAGACCCATGGGCTTTTATTGGGCTTTTAACGAGCCTTTAATCGGCTTAGAAAATTTAATAAATAAATTTGAAGTATATATATTATATTTATATGTCACAAAACACAAATGGTCAAATCCAACTATTAAAGATACTTATAAAAACCATTAATTAACTTTTATTATTTCGCCAGTGTCTATAATTTGCAAATTTTAATTTATTTGCAAATTTTAATTTTAATTTTAATTTTTGACCATTTCCCACTTGCCAATGGTCCAATTTTTTGTTTTTATTTTTTAAAAACAAAACTCCAGACTATATATATATATATATATATATATATATATATATATTTATAACTCACAATTGGGCTAGGGTGGCAACTGGGCTAAAATAGTGAGTTCGCCTAATGGGTGCCCATGAGTAGAAAAATCAATCCATTGCGTAATCTATTGGACTAGTGGGCTACCCTTGGACCACAACACTACTAAGTCGGGCTGCCCACTATCCCAATGGGTCGTTCACCTTTTTGCTGACACTTATATGCATAAACACCATAAATTAGTGAGAAAAGCTTATTGCGATCAACATCTTATATGCAATTTTTTTTTTTTCATATAACAAGTCAAGAAGGGTATTCGAATTCGAGTTCTCCACATAAATATAGTAGAGTAATGTTATTTAACCACAAGATTTTTGTTAGATTTGTGAAAAGTATTACATGATCTCTTCTAACAAAATCAATTATATTTCGAGCAACAAGAGAGGGCTTTTGCACCCAAGCCAATTCCACTCCTCCACTTCTTTTCTTTTCTTTATTTGATAACTTTCACTTTTCTGTTCTAAATCATACAAAATATTGTGTTAAGAGAGAGAGAGAGAGAGAGAGAGGCTTTGATTGTGTCACACTCTCCATAGACATCATTAATTATTGTGTTAAATGTGAATGTCTTATACGAAAATGTGTGTATTATATGTGTGGCAACCAGGCATAAAAATGCCTGAGAGACTTCAAAGACTGGCTCCCAATTTACTTGTTTAAGGTGGGCAAGTATTTCCTACAATGGGGAAAACCTCTTTAGGCTAGCTTGACAGCCCAAGTGACAGAATCTTGGGCTTAATATGAACTCTCTTCTCTTGTAAATACTTCCTGAGGAGGCTTAAGCTAAGAATTGATCTCCTCTTTAGTTGTTTCTCTCTCTCTCTGTCTCTCTCTCCAATTTTTCCAACCCCCTCTCTCACTCCTTCAGCCCCTATATATAGACTTCCCTCGGTGGGGTTGTCATGATGATGGGAGGGGCTTTTTATGCTCATGGGGCCCTTCTAGGATATACTCCTGACCAAAAGGGACCCATTTCTCACGACAGATGTGACTATCTCGAAACTTGCACCTGTCACCCTCGTCGCCTAACAGTGTTCGACAGGCAATTTCCCCTAAGGCACTACCGTTATCGTTCTGCGCAAGCCCTGACCTAGTATTGATCCCCAAATTGATCGATATGGACCCCGATCTGCCACTGGGCCCATAATTTTTAGGCATACAGAGGTTAATGGATTGGGCTCATACTCGATGTCCGCACAATATGTATCGAGTGTATATATATAAGGGAGTTTGATTTAATAATTTTCCCTAATTCACACTTCTTATATATATATATACATATACATATATATATATATATATATATATATATATATAATGGAGAGAGAGAGAGAGACCGGAAAACAAATGTATGAGAACAGTTTATCTTTATCGAAAGAATATAATGAGGCAAGGTGAGTAATAAAATATAATTGGGCTTTTGGTCTTCGGCCTATATCTATAACATTCCAAATAAAAAATCCAACAATTAAAAAAATGAAATTTTTTAACACCCTGAGTACTCTTTTAAGCAACATACAATTAAAAAATGAAAAATTTTTAGTTTATATAGTATTAATTTATATTGTGCACATTTGTTTAATCTACTCCTCTAATTACCCTTAAAATTAGAGTTTGTCAACCACGTCAAAATTGAAAATCCTCAAAACTCTGAAGAAAAAAAAAGATGGAGAAAGTAAGAAAGAAACCAAAAAAAAAAAAAAAAAAAACGTAGGGCCCAATGCACTTTTGGATCATCTATGAGTTATTCTAGGACCATGACATTTACTACTCTTTCCCATGATTATTTTTTGCGACAAACTGTGACTCATTGCTTATTATTTTCACATGAACATACTATTTTTTTTCTACAACTCACACAATACCGCATCAAAATTGTAACACAAAAGATTATAATCCTAGATTTAAATATACACTCTCCCCTTCAACTATCATTCCCCCAGTGGCCTGTATCTCTTCCATTACAATTTCCAACCTCTTCAGCATCAGCCACTCTGCTAATCAGTCATTGAAAGCAATTGCACATAGTGAGTATTACACCTTATCTTAGTTCGATCAGTAATCAGGAAAATTATATTTTCTTCGGTTTTTCTAGTCAACCATCTCGTGCCAATCATAATCAAGCAAGATATGGCCATATATGTATATATATATCATTTTAAACTAATATGTTTTGTGACTACCCTGACTTGAAAAAAATGTGTGCATATATATATATATATATATAAACACACTTAGAAAATATATATTATATACTAAATTAACCTATTTTGACCACCCTAATAAAATAGTTGAACACCTTTACTTGAGAATCATAAGAATTTGAGTTCAATAAATATAAGAATAATGTTATATCCACAATATTTTTACAATAATTACACAATAAATCTTATGTGGTAAGCTGTTATTAATTCTAATCCAAGTTCAATATTGACATATTTTACCCACCAATAACAGGCTAATAACTTGTTACATAAGGTTTGTTATGAAATTGTTGTGGTCACTTTAATATTCTTATATCAGCATTTTTAGTTTGTACTTTATTTTTTATTAGTCTATTTTTTTTTTTCTTATTCTCTTTGTTAGTACAAAAAAATTGTAATATTTCATGTATTTGCATGTTTTTTTTAGTGACGTTGATATATTCAAATTATCTCTTTATTAAATTTTGTATAATTTAAGTTTCTTGGTGACTATCCTAAAAAAAAAATTTTAGAACCACCACTGGATATGACATTTCTTTCTACGTTTATTCACTTTTAGGATGGGATTTTTCTTTTTGTACGTCTTCAAGTCTTTGCACGGGCTAGAGTATCAAAGAGAAAACGTGGGAGTAAGTGCTATCATGCACATACACATAGACTTATGATAAATTGACAATACATCTCGCTTTTTCCGCATGAAAATGTGGCATAATTTAAGTAGAATACTACGGGTTCATTTGGATAGAACTTATTTTGCTGAAACTGAAAACTAAAAATACTGTAACAAAATAATTTTTAAATGTATGAATAGTGCTGTAGAACCAATTTTTAATAAAAAAATTGCTGAAAAGTGAATTTTGTGGGTCTCGTGAACAGTGCACGGGACCCACAAACTGATGAAAAGGGTTGAAAAGTCAGCAAAATACAGCCACTGTTTATGAACAGTAGTATGAATAGTAGCCGTTGTCCCCCCCGAAACGCGTGCTGCAAAGAAAAAAAAAAAAAAAGAGGCAAAAGCAATAGCGGAAAACGTAGGAAACGCAACGCAACGCAAATCCAAACCCACATTACGTTCCCTTTGATTTTTCATTTGAAATATGCTATTACATTTACATACATGTCAAGGATTAATAATTTTCTATCAAAATTACCACTAGAAGAAATAAACATTATCATCAGGTCTTTATCATAGTTTACTTTATTTCTTTCTAAATTAGTGTTTGACAAAGTCTCTCGACTAGTTCAAGTTTTTCTTTGATCAGTACCCATCATGCAAAGCCACTTACTGATAGGGGTAAATTCTAGGGTAGACAGATTGAATTAACAGAGTCAGACTTTAAAGATGAGGTAACCAGAAGAGACGGTACAGTTGGTCTAACAAAGTTGGTAGATGGATTCGCGACCTGGGCGGAAAGGTAAGGAGACAGACAAACACTTTTGAGTGAACGGATAAAAAGGAACGGTCTGTTAAAGCCACATGTCACGCTTATAGCACCTACATGGCACCCATGTGACATGGGTAGTCTCCAAGGATTCTGGTATGGAAATGTCTTGCACTCCACGCCCCACCATAATTATAGGAATCCCTATAAGGAAATCATCCCATAAATTGCAAATATTGATCTCCCCTACAAGGAAATACCTTCTCTACCAAGAAATTAAGGTCGTCTCTACACTACTATAAAAACCTCAAAACCCTCACAAATCAAGGTACACATAATTTTCCTAGCTCTAGTACCCTAGAGTTGTAAAAATTCTCTCTAACTTAACCTTCGGAGGGTATTTGGTCGGTACCACACCGGTACTCTCTGCAAGGTCTTCCTTATCTCTATTTCGCTGGTTCTGTCTAAAGTACATGAGGACTATGCAGCTCACTGACGATTTTTGACATCACCAGTTGGCGCTGTCTGTGGGAAAGACTCTCGTAGTAGAAGCCATACTACCACTTCTCAGACAAAGAATTGTATGATACTCACTCGCTCGATGGCAACCAACAACCACCACGGAGATAAACCAAGCACTACTGCCCTTGAAAGACAAGTACAGACTCTCGCCGCGGCTGTAGAATGCCTTACAAAGCAAAACCACGACCTGGAAGAACAGTTGTGCCAAAGGAACGCAAGACCCAACAATCACGAAGAGAAGCAAGAGGGTACCAGCTCTGAAAGGAGGGACCAAGAAAGACTAAAAGGTAACAACGCCTCGAGCAGACAAGAGTGACAAGATACCAACCGTCCATCCATCGCAGATACAACACCACTGTACATGGTTGCAGAGATGCAAATGATAAAGGAGAGGATGGACTTCATGATGAACACTCTCAGAGGAAGGGTGTCAAACGACCTCGACGAGTTGGTCCACCAGACAGACTCACCCTTTACTGCACCTGTTACTTTATTCACCCTTCCGCCAAAGTTCAGTATGCCGCAAATAAAAGCCTACGACGAGTCTAAGGATCCCTTGGATTACCTGGGGACATTCAAAACCCTCATGCAATTACAAGGTGTTGCGGACGAGATCATGTGCAGAGCTTTCCCAACTACACTGAAGGGTCCCGCAAGGGTATGGTTCAGTAGGTTGACACCCAACTCCATTAGTACCTTCAAGGAGCTAAATGCACAGTTTGCGTCACACTTTATCGGGGGACACAGGTATAAGAAATCTACAGCATGCTTGATGAGCGTCAATCAATGGGAGGACGAGACATTGAGGTTTTACATAACATGCTTCAACAAGGAAGCCCTCTCAATAAACGAAGCAGATGACAAGATACTTGTTGCTGCATTCACCAATGGATTGCGGAATGGAAAGTTTTTGTTCTCCTTATACAAAAACGACCCAAAGACCATGTTAGATGTGCTTTATCGAGCCACCAAGTACATGAACGCAGAGGACGCGCTACTGGCCCGAAAGGAGAAACTTAGGAAGAGGGAAAGACAAGAAGATGCACGGCAGGACAGGGGACGGAAGACGACTAGACCCGAAGACCGATGAAAGGATAGGCACTCCAAACCCCCCACTGGAAGGTTCACCAACTTCACCCTACTGACTGCCCCAGTTGATTAGGTGTTAATGTAGATCAAGGACGATACGACCTTGACGTGGCTTGGCAAGTTGAAGGGAGATCCCAGCAAAAGGTCCAGAGACAAGTATTTTCATTTTCATTAGGATCACGATCACGACACGTCTGAATGCTATGACTTGAAGCAACAGATTGAAGCCCTAATCAAACAAGGAAAACTACAACGATTTGTCAGCAAGCAAAGGGCAGACCCATCACAGGAACAGGCTACAAGAAAGGATAACGAGTGCCCTAGGAGACATAATGATGATTATAAGGGGCACCACAGCTTCTGGTTCGTCCAAAAAAGCACGTAAGACTTACCTAAGAATGGTTCAGAATGTCCAGCTGACAGGTTTCGTTCCAAAGATGGCACGGGTCGACAACCCTATAATTGGGTTCTTAGAGGAAGATGCTTGACGTCTCCACCACCAGCACGACGATGCACTAGTTGTTAGCATACAGGTAGGGGATTACAACACTCACCGAGCCCTAATTGATAATAGAAGCCCTACTAATATCCTATATTACCTAGCGTTCGAGCAGATGAGGATCGAGAGAGAATGGCTCGTACCAACTAATGCACCACTTGTTGGGTTTGGAGGAACGAGAGTATACCCCCTCGGTGTGATCACATTACCCGTGATGATTAGTGATTACCCTCAACAAATTACTAAAGATGTTACATTTCTTGTCGTCGACTATTCATCTACTTACAATGCCATACTGGGCCATCCTACCCTCAATTTGTGCAAGGCCGTAACCTCGAACTATCACCTGATGATCAAGTTCCCCTTAGAGTACGGAGTAGGAGAGGTACATGGAGACCAAATGGCAGTGCACGAGTGCTACATAGCAATGTTGGAGATGGACAACCACTTACGGACCATGAGCATAGAAGAACAACGGACGGTTGCAGAGCCTGTTGAAGGGTTGGAAGAGATACTCCTCGACAACTCCAAACCTGAGCGAACGACCATGATTGGCACCCTCGCCAGCCCTCCAGTCCGTCAAGCACTCACGATATTCCTGAGAAAGAACCAAGATGTCTTTGCCTAGAGCCACGAAGGCATGCCTGGAATTAAGCCTTCGGTCATGGTTCATAGGTTGAATGTATCACCTTCTTTTCCCCCTATCCTGCAGAAGAAACGAGTGTTTGTCTAGGAGCGAGACAGGGCTATAGCGGAAGAAGTTCGCAAATTGCAGGAAGCAGAGTTCATACAAGAAATGTACTACCCCGACTGGATGGCTAACATGGTGATGGTCAAGAAAGCTAATGGAAAGTGAAGAATGTATGTAGACTTCACGGACTTAAATAAGGCATGCCCCAAAGATAGCTACCCACTCTAATGGATCAACGTCTTGGTAGACTTGACAGCAAGGCACTAGTTGTTGAGCTTCATGGATACATTTTCTGGTTACAACCAGTTCAGGCTAGACGAGGCTGACTAGGAGAAGACTTCATTCTTCACCAGCCAAGATCTCTTCTGCTACAAAATGATGCCATTCGGTCTCAAGAACGCGGCTGCAACGTCTCAGAGGCTAATGACCAAAATGTTTGCACATCAGATTGGGAGGAATTTCCAAGTCTACATGGACGATATGCTAGTGAAAAGTCGATGGGAAGACAACCATTTGGACGACCTCAAGGAGACCTTCGATACCCTTCGCTCTTACAACATGAAGCTCAATCTAAGTAAATGCACATTTGGGGTAACAGCTGGAAAATTCCTAGGGTTCATGATGTCTCAGAAGGGCATTGAAATCAACTCAGACAAGATCCAGGCCATAATGGAGATGGCACCACCTAGGAACATAAAAGAAATACAAAACCTCAACAGCAAGGTAGCGGCGCTGAACAAGTTTGTGTCAAGGGCAATGGAAAAATGCCTGCCTTTCTTTCTCATATTGAAAAAGCCTTTTGAGTGGACGGCCAAGTGTCAACAAGCATTCGAGGACCTAAAGGCATTTCTTTCCTCCCTGCCATTGCTAAGTCCTATCAAAGTCGGAGAAGAGTTATTTCTTTACTGGGCTGTCTCCCCAACTACCATCAGCGCAACCTCAGTCAGAGAAGAAGACAGGGTGTAGAAGCTTGTATACTACACTAGCAGAGCGCTCCGAGGCATAGAGGAAAGGTACCCCATGATGGAGAAGCTAGCATTCGCCTTAGTGACCGCAGCTCACAAACTCAAACCGTATTTCCAGGCCTACATGGTGATTGTTCTGACAAACAAGCCTCTACGGAGAGCAATGAGTAATCCTGAAGCCACTGGACTGAGGGTGCTATGGGTAATTAAGTTGAGCGAATTTAACATACAGTACCGCCCGTGCACTACCATGAAGGGACAAGTGGTCGCTGACTTCATTGCGAAGTTCACCAATGTGGAAGGCCAGGGGGCAAGAGAGCACCCTCAACGGAGTATCCACACAGATGAATCATCTAACAGGTAGGCTGGTGGAGTAGGTATAGTACTCCATAGAGGCAAAGTACAAAGATTTAGTGCCAAGACTGGATCTCGCCAAAGCAGCAGGGGCCATAAGTGTGGTTGTTTATTGCAACTCTCAAGTGGTCACAAGTCAGGTGAACGGTGATTACGAATGCAAAGTTGAAAGAATGAAGAAGTACTTAGAGCAAGTAAGGAAACGGGTGGATGACCTTCAAGCCAAGTTTGTTCAAATCCCAAGGGGGGAGAACGAGCAAGCCAACTGTCTTGCCAAGGCCGCATCAGCAGAACACATGCTCATCCCCAATAAGGTACTTTCTTTTATTCAGCTTTCACCTTTAATTGATGGCGTCGGTGTGCAGGAGATAGGTTCCGAAAGCAACTGGACCACACCGATAATCTTCTACTTGAAAGGCAGCACATTACCTGACGGTAAGGAGGTCGTAAGGAAGCTGAAGGTTCAGGCGGCACGATTCGTCTTGATAAAGGATGTCTTGTACAAAAGAGGCTTCTCCCGACCGTTCCTAAGATGTCTAAGCCTCGAGGAAGCCGATTATGTCATGAGGAAAGTTCATGAAGGGATCTGCAGGAACCATTCGGGGTCATGATCACTAGTGCACAAGCTGATTCGGGCAAGATACTATTGGCTTACCATGCACAAGGATGCCTAAGCCTATGTCAAAGCTTGCGACAAGTGTCAGAGATTCAACAACATCAACGTCGCCAACAGAAGAGCTCACTCCGATACTGGCCCCGTGGCCTTTTGCTCAATAGGGGTTAGACATCATGGGCCAATTTCCAACAGCAATAAGGCAACTAAAGTTCCTAGTGGTCGGCATAGATTACTTTACCAAATGGGCGGAAGCTGAAACCTTAGCCACCGTCACGGAAAAATATGTATAAAGTTTCATCTGGAGAAACATCATCTGTAGGTACGGGATCCCTAGAGTCTTGGTCTCGGACAACGGAAAGCACTTCGACAACAAGTCGTTCAGAGATTTTTGCTTACAATTGGGGATCAAGAATCACTACTCCTCACTCGCCTACCCTCAGGCCAACAGACAAGTTGAGGTCACGAATCGATCATTGCTCAAAATCATCAAGACTCAGCTCGAGGGGGGCAAAGGGTATATGGCCAGACAAGCTCCCGAGTGTATTATGAGCATACAGGACGACGGCTAGAACACCTACCGAAGAGGCACCATTTCGACTAGCATATGGGAGCGATGTTGTTATCCCCGCTGAGGTCGAACTCACAAGCTACAGTGTGAAGAACCATGATGAGAATAAGAACGACGAAACCATGCGCCTATAGCTGGACCTAGTGGACGAGGTTAAAGCAACAACCGAACAAAGGTTAGCACGATACTGGGACCTCATGGCCAAACACTACAATTCCAAAGTTTGACACAGGGACTTTCAAGTTGGAGATCTTGTCCTGAGGAAGGTAACGAGTGCTACAAGAGATCCCTCCCAAGGGAAGTTAGGACCCAATTGGGAAGGACACTACAGAATCACTTCGTGGTAGAGGAAAGGCACCTATCACCTAGAGACACTCGACAAACAAAAATTGCACCATCCGTGGAACATCGAGCACCTAAAGAAATACTACCAGTAAACGATGGCATGCAGACCACTCCTCATTTTCAGTTTATTTCATTATCTACTGTACTTTTTAGCCCAAATGATAGCTTTTTTATTTTTTTCAAGAACAATTTTGCTTATGCACATGTTTATCATGATAAGAGGAGTTATTCAAAAATAGCATACGCATACATCTCTACAAAACCACGTCTACGACCAAGTCTTTAGGTGGACGAATGCACCTAAGGACGCATTAAAATTTATACAAGTCTGTGAATGGGCGGGTGCATCCAAGGGATGCCTTGCAATTTATTAAAGTCTATTAGTGGATGGATACATCCCAAGCGATGCCTTAAAATTTATACAAGTCCTTTAGTGGACAGATATATCCTAAGGAATGCCTTAAAATTTATACGAGTCCGTGAGTGGACAGGTGCATCCAAAGGATGCCTTGCAATTTATTAAAGTCCATTAGTGGACGGACACATCCCAAGGGATGCCTTAAATTTGTATAAGTCCTCTTATGGACTGATACATCCCACTTATAAAAGAGGCAGATCATTCCTAAGGTCTGAATCTAAAGCAAGTGATCTAAAACCTACAAAGCCGACGAATTATACAATCTTTTAAATAAGAACGGAAGCAAATAAACTTATAATTAAAAACCCAAAAAATTGTGGGCAATGTCAGGATTACACAACCATTGTTCTCAAAATAATTTCCACAATAGAATAAAAAATATAGAGTCTACAAAAACTAGGGCTGGTCGACAGGGGCCTCCTCGTCCACTACTTTCTCAGATGGCTTGGCCTCCTCAACTGGACAGTTCTCATCGCCGACGGATTTGGCTTGTTCATCCTAGGGAGCGGCTCCTCCATCACCTTGAGCATCAGGAGTAGGGTCATCCTCAAATAGCTCGTCGATACCTTCAGACTCGACGGATCCAGCCGGGGTCTGGGCCACGTCATCGAAGGAGACCTAAAACACGTCCAAGTCAAGAAAGAGGGCCTTGACCTGACGAAGGCACTCATTAAAGCCGTCAGCATAGCAGCCGCCAAGCTCCGTAAGGAAATCGTCGGAGTTGCGGAATTCCATTTCCCCGTCTTCTTTGACCTGACAGACTTGCTTCCTTAACAAGGAGATCCCACCCTCCTTGTCTTTGAGTACCTTCTTTAGCGTCTTAGAGCCTAAGTCTTTGACTCCTCCAGGGCCTTCCTTATCACATCAAGTTTTTTAACTTGAACCTCCTATGAGGCCTTAAGCTCATTTCGCATCGTCTTCGCAACCTCGGCCCTTTCCTTTAGACAGTCAACCAACTTTCACTGGCCATGCAACGGACCATTAGCCCTTTCATCATCAGCACCCCCTGCAAGAGTAAAACACATGGTTAGAGATGAATGTAATTGAAAGACGGAAGGAAAAAGGACAGAAGGGAAAAGGGGATGGTCACACACCTAAGCCAAGCTGAAGAGGCCGATTTCCCCCATGGCCTCCATTGCATGATTGCCCAAGTCCTCATAATTTTCATCCTTGATGATGGACGATAGTTTGCCAAGGGCGTATCACCAATCTTCGCAGAGAAGGGGGGCGTTTCTCAGTGACGGGGCCTTTGGCCGTCATCAAAATTTTCCCGTGAAGAAAGGGAGGAGGCAGCTGGGTAGCCAGAGGTGTCTCCCCGACAGTAGAAAGGACCACCTTCGACTTCTTCGCCTGACAATCGACCTTTTCTGTTGTTTTCCTCTTAATGAACGGCTTGATTGGGCCTATCACTCTAGTAGGAGGCACACCTTCATCCTTTTTCTTCGCCTACGCGGCGGCTTGTTGACGGATGTAAGCCCTCCTCTTACCGTCTTCCATTTCTGCACCCAAGGGGACTGAAAGAAAGAATTAGACAGGAATTACTGAAAAATAAACAAAGTTAAACAAGGAATAGGCGACGGACTCACATTTGCGTGCTTGTTTTTCGTAACAACAAGCAATAGCTGTTGGCTTGGGACCCTCACAGTACCAGTGCAGGGTGTCCAAGGTGACGAGCTTCTGCCACGTCTTCTCTTTTAAGGAGATTTTGAAGATCCTCTCCAAAAAGCTCCACTATTTAAGGTTAACCTCTGGACAGTCCTGGGCTGCAATAAGAAACGGTTAGATTAACAAGTAAAATGGACAAAATAAATAAATGGACAAATTTAAACAAACAGAAGCCTACAAGATGGAGGCATTATACCCTAAATTCTATCAACAGGGGGCATGTTCTCCCGTTTATCTGGATAGCACATTCAGTTGTCCCCCTGGATGAAGAAGTATTGGTTCTTCCAGTTCTTGTTAGAGTCAGGAGTCTCGTACACTAGCCTAAGCAACGGTTTCCTTGGCAGGAAGCTGTAAATGCCCCTAGACTTGACAATTTCGAAAGGACGGTAACAATGGAAGAACCCCTTCACGGTTAGTTGACGTCTCCTCCCTTTAATAAGAACCCCATATAGCACCTTCACACCAAGGAAGATCCTCTAAGCATTCAGAGCAATCTGGATGACGGCTAGCCCTAAGTATTGGAGTAAGCGACAGTGGAGAGCACTCAAAGGCAATCTAAGTCCCACCTTGAACACTTTCTTATATACCCTAACGTCGTCAGCGCCACAATTATAGCACTTTTCAAACTTAAAAGGTAGACGGATGGGGATGTCGACGAGGATCTAATATCTGTCCCGTAAGGTGTCAAAATGTTTTCTTTTAATGGTTGAGTTAAAGTCGTTGATCGTCCACATGAGGGGAAGAATGAACTCCCTAAGGCCATTAGGGCCAGTGATGGATCTAATAGGAGATTCAACATTCTCAACGTTCTCCTCACCATCTGAGTCTTCACTTGTACCATTCTCTGACTCGTCCACGTCTGAATTCTCTTCTTCCTCCTCGAAAGGTGTTGGCAAACAGGACCCTTTTTGGATAAGAGGCACCAAGGTCGTCTTGACCTAACGGGTACACCTCATCGTAGCCCGCTCCTTCACAAACACACGATTGTTCACTCGATGCTTCACTAGACATTATTACACCTACAAGTGACGGGTAAACTCCTAAGACTCTACAGGTCTATATACGCGATGGACATATAACACTTAAAAAAGAAAGAAAATAAAACATATGAGTACAAGACGGAAAGCACTTTTAGGTGTACGATGCAGAAAAGAGACGGAAGCAATGTGGTGAATGGACGTGCTGAGGTGACGGAGTACTAAATTCTTGCAGATGACTGTGGTGCTTTGACACTAGGAAATGGTTGCAAAGAATAGAAATAAAAGGGAAAAACGACATATATATAGAGGAAGCAGCGCAGAAAACGAAGCAATGCTTTGATCTGAGTAACCAACCACTAAAATTTTGCCACGTGTCCCACAGCATTTATGACTCGCAACCACCCTGTCAATCAAAGCACGATTCCCAAGAACTAGCTGAGGTCGTCACCCCACGTCTCCGTCTGGCATATCAAGCAACAGACCCATGGAGTGGGGGGCAGTTGATAGGGATAAATTTCAAGGTAGACGGATTGAATTAATAGAGTCAGACTTTAGAGACGAGGTAACCAAAAAAGACAGTATAGTTGGTCTAACAAAGCTTGTAGACAGATTCACAACCCGAATAGAAAGGTAAGGAGACAAACAGACACTTTTGAGTGAACGGATAAAAAGGAACAATCTATTGAAGCCACATGTCACCCTTATGGCATCTACATGGCACCCATATGGCATGGGTAGTCTCCAAGGATTCTGATATGGAAATGTCTTGCACTCTATGCCCCACCATAATTATAGGAATCCCTATAAGGAAATCATCCCATAAATTGCGAATATTGATCTCCCCTACAAGGAAATACCCTCTCCACCAAGAAATAAAGGTCAGCTCTACACTACTATAAAAACCCCAAACCCTCACAAATCAAGGTCCGCGTAATTTTCCCAGCTCTGGCACTCTAGAGCTGAAGAAATTCTCTTTAACTTAACCTTCAGATGGTATTTGGCCGGTACCACACTGGTACTCTCCGCAAGGTGTTAAACTCGTTCACATGAGATAAAACTGTTGGTCTCAAAGAACTCGTCAGCCATACTATGCATCCAAAGAAGAAAACGATGACATTGCGAGGCCAACGAGTCCTTTTCAAAGCCAACAACTCCACCTCTAAGACGACAGCTTTTGGTGGGATGATCAAATCGCCTAGATGCGGTAGGAAACTGACGGAAGGAAGCTGATGGGGATAAAGACGCTCTTGATAGATCTAGCATGGCTTTGCTTGGACTCCATAAATGAGTACATAAGGAAATATCTTATGCCCCATGGTTAACTCTAATCAAGAGGGTCCCTATAAGGAAAGGATCCCGCAAGATACACGCATTAATAAGGATTTTCCTCACAAGGAAAGACCCTCTCTGCTAAGAAATGAATATCAACTCTACACCACTATAAAAATTTCCAAAACCCTCACAAATCAAGGTATGCATAATTTACCCTAACTATTGCACTCTAAAGTTGTGAGAGCTTTCTAACTTGACCTTTAAAGGGTATTTGGCCGGTACCACACCGATACTATTTTGAGATCTTCTTTTTCTATGTTGTGCAGGTGTTGTTTTGGGCACGTAAGGACCGTGTGACTCACTAACGATTTTCAACATCATCATCTTTTGATATTACTACTTCTGTTTTTTTTTTTCTTTGACCCTTTTTTTTTTGCTGAGATTTTTCTGCGGCCCTTTTGATGTTATGATAAATTGATAATACATCTCGCTTTTTCCGCATGAAAATGTGGCATAATTTACGTAGAATACTCCGTTCCCTTTGATTTTTTATTTGAAATATGCTATTACATTTACATACATGTCCGGATTAATAATTTTCTATCAAAATTACCACTAGAAGAAATAAACACTATCATCAGGTCTTTATCATAGTTTACTTTATTTCTTTCTGAATTAGTGTTTGATAAAGTCTCTAGACTGGTTCAAGTTTTTCTTTGATCAGTACCTATCACGCAAAGCCACTTACTGTTGACGGCAAATTTTAGTGCACAACTTATTTCGCACCTTTTTCGTACCTTAATAAAATGATAAGTTTTGAGCTTGTAATCGGTGAGTAAAAAAGTCCCAACTGTCTCCCATATTTGTTAATCTGTCACTTGACTTGTTTAATATGTTTTTTATTTTTCATTTCAAGACAAAAAAATTTGAAGAAGAAGGGAAAAAAAAAAAAAAAAAAACTTATACTGTCTCTAGGTCGAAGAAGCCTAATTGCATAAGTGATCAACTCGCTCTTGCTTGCGTTCAATTTTCACATTAAGTGATGTTTGGTACTATAGTTTATAAAGTAATTCTAAAAGAATAAAGTGTATAAAGTGAGATTTATGACTTTTTCAACAATAAAAAAATGGTAAGATTTAAATCAAAAAAAAAAAAAAGGGTAAGATTTATGTGCTATGTTGAACAATAAGAAAATTCAATGTTATGCATTAATTAAATGTTGATTTTTTTTTTTTTTTTTTTTTGGTTCTTTCTCTTATTGTTCTTTTTATATTAACATTTTACACAAACACGTGAGGTTTGAGTAACATGTATCTTGTGCTGCGAGGAAAAACAAATTTTCCTTTTGTTGTTTTGTGGTACTATACCATATCGCTCACATTTGAGTCCCACTGCTTATGTAAAATGTTAGCAGCTAGGACTAGGAGTGAGGTTCAATTTGTACACGAAACTGGTTTCCATCAATCCTCTTTTGAAAATGAAGTCGGAGATTATAATAAATTTTCAACGATGTGGAGATATGTCATTTTCTTCCATAGAACATCTTATTAAAGAGACTATGTCTTATGTTAGCTCTTTACATAATTTTTCCTTCTATTATATATTATTAAGTAAGGTAATACAATTGCACATGCTTTAGCTTAAAGAGCAAGACTTTTTGTTCTGCTTATAGTCTGGATAGAGTCCGTTTCTCTAGATATTATATTTCTATTATGGCTGATTTACTAGCCTTGGAATATTATTCATAATGATTTTCTTCTTAAAAAAAAAAAAAAGTAAAATGTCTGAAGAAGCAATTAAAGAGAAGACGTAACTAATACAATTTGAAACATGTCCCAGACATTAAATCATGATTAATAGACGTTAGGTCTCTCTTATTTGGTCATGACAACATATATGATGTTAATTTATCAACACCCCCCCCCCCCCCCCCTCCTCAAAAAAAAAAAAAAAAAAAAAGAGGAAAAAAAGATAACCGGATGTTAATTTATTAACCCCCCTCTTTCTCAATTCATCAAAAAATAAAAGAAAAAAGATGTAATCGTGACAACATATGACGTTAATTTATTATTTATCACATGATAAGATCAAAATTAGAGTGTGACAGATTTCATTTATGCACCTTACCTTGTACCCTCAGGGTAATTGTTGACAAAAAACCTTTCCTTTTGGTCCATGAAAGACTTTATTCATCCTATGCTTTTAATGCAGGTACCTCAACAAATGAAATGCAGTGAGTGTTTTATTTTATTTTATTTTTAAGATTAAATTATGTTACCTTTAAGGAAAAAAAAAATTGTTTTTGCTCAATTCACAACAAACGAATTTAAAATTAGAAATATGGTTTGCTTTCATAGATCTCGTGGAAATGATAGGATCGATAGTAATGCGGACTCATTCGACAGTCTTCCCAAGTTTAGGTTTGGAATTCATGGAAAGTAGAAACACTTTTTTTTTTTCGCTTTTTCTGGGAGCAAAAACAACCTACTCTTTGTCCTCACTCGTTAAAGAGTGTTGACAAATTGCATACAAATTGAGAAGAGTCTGAGTCAATTAGAAAAAATTATGACCACGCAATATCACAAAGCAGTAAAAAAATAAAATGAAATGATGATGAAAGAAAAACACAATCTGATCCCATATGCAGTTTTATATTTCAATGGTTGTATAAACAGCTTACATACCCAAAAGAAAAATGAGCTAAAAAATATTTGTATCAATTAGTTAATCATGCTTTGGATACTGGTAGATTCGGTTAGTTGGATGTGGATGCAGCTGATTTTTCAAAAGCTTTTACATGCTTTTTTGTTACTTAAAGCATTCAATAAGTAAAAACATAAAGGGGGTCAGTCTTTAAAGCAGTATGACTTTGGCATCTTAGGAATAAAACAGCTGATTGGAGCCGTTTTTAGTACAGGAAATGGCTTCACTTCAACAATCACATATGGTCTGCAACTTTACTACGAACACCACCGTATTTTACAACTTTTCGAGAGACAAAGTGGTGAGCATTGGATAATCACTTTTATATGATTAACCATTCACACACGACATATGCTTTAGAATAAAACATTCTTTTCTTCAATAGTTTCCTAGACGCTTACAATATCATCAAATTCTTTTAAAGTTAATAAAAATGCCTCACACATCTAATCAAGATAAGTGCGACAGAATAAAATACATGCTAATTTCATGTCTTAAAGATATATATACCACAGAGATAACATTTGTAATTAACTCTAAATAAATTTATGATATGTATTTGTAATTAAAAATTGACACATCAATTCCTAAACTTATCTAGTACAGTATATAATAAGTGTAGAACAGTCAATAATTAATTGATAATAGCTTTAACATTTTCTTAGAACACATTGTACCACACATAAAACACTTTGATGTTTAAAACCATACCATCCATACACGAAAAACCTGTGGCCTTTGCTTTGTAGGATATAAGGTTCCATTTTAGAGTTTCATTTTGTGTCCTTTTTCTTTTTGAATTAGGTAGGAAGTCACGTAGGAGCCCCATGCATTGATTGATTTAGCTGAAATGTGGGCCATCAATTAAAGGCCATATATTTTGGAAGCAACGGGCTCATAAGAGTAAAATACATTTTTTGGCCCGTTCAATTTCGAATTTTCAATCCCTTAATTTTAAAAAATAAAATTTCTAATTCTATCACTTAGAATTTCAGAAAAAGAAAAATTTCGCCACTTCCTCTACTTTTCATCTATTTCTTACTCGCATTTTTGGCTCCTTAAAATATACGTTTGTTCTAAATTTGGTAGTTTAAATATACTTTTGGTTAGATTTTGATCACTTAAAAATGAAGTGTCTCAACATTTTATGAGTGATTAACGTGCAACATTTAAAAATTTGAGGGATTAAAATAAAATATTCTCCATATTTAAAGAACCAAAACCAAAAATGAAATATGCAGAATATCTCCAAAGGCTGCTGTTCAAATCACATGTCAAATAGAAGCATCTTGTTCAGGTGAAATCACATGTCAAATAGGATAATACTAGATACACGAAATTTTGAATCTGATCTCCTTACATCTCAGAAACATGACACACAAAAAATACTAAAAAAATGGTGTAATATAAAATATTTTGGGAGTACAATAATAGTGTATTCCTTCCTCTCATATAATAATATGTTCTAGTAATTAAATTCATGATAAACCTCGCTATTTATGTGAGATGAATGAATACGACATTATTACATTATTATGAGAATATCTAATATTTTTTTCTTAAAAATATATTTGATTCTCGCGTTTCTAGATTGTTCAGAACCTTGGATCGGTAAAAGTCAATATATATACATATCTAAACTCTTCAGACTAAATTTAAAAATAAAGTTGTTCTAACAAATACCACTTCTCAGCTTCAATCCATACAGCAATGAAGCACTTACCTCATTTTTTTAATAATATATATATATATATATATATTAACTGATTATTTTTACTAAAAAAAATATAACCTTATTATTAAAACAAGAAAGTATATATATGCACATTCAGATGACCTCTAAAGAAAGAGTAAAGGATAAAGTATGATACCATATACAACACCGCGGTATGACAATTCTCAAAAAGAAGAAATGCTAACGAATGCTTTTAGAGGATTGGTTAATAATTTATTTAAAGAAAATTTTTATGGAAAAAGAAAAAAAATGCAATTAATGTTTTGAAAAAAATTTTCATTTTTCATAAAAATGGTATTAAAACTTTCCTAAGATGGATTGTTAACCAATACCCTAATGGCACTCGTTAGCATGAACCTTCTAAAAATTAGGAAACAATATAATGTGGATAAAAAAAATTATTGTATTAGCATATAGCTTCAAATATATTATTTTTATTTTTATTTTAAAATAAATGATGACTATCAAATTTAAAATATATATATATTGAATTAAAGGGACTTTCAAATAAATTAAAAAATCTATATTTATTTTTTCCTTCAAAGGACAAAAGACATGCATGTGAGGGTGTTCGCAGAGGTGTCCATGTTTGACACAGACACCCCTAAAAATTTTATTGAGGCTGTACTTCTGAGCATCCCCAGCCGACAAAATAGTCAAATTTCTTTTCTCTACGCAAAACAACAAATCCTAGCAGTAAATTTTTTATTTATTTTAATTTAAATTTACCATTAAAATTATATTTTTACTCACCAATAATAAATAGTAATATCTTATCACTTAAAATTTATTGTGATAATGTTATTGATATAACATTTCTCAAATTTTGAAAAACTATATCTTAAAAAGCAATATTATATATACAAAATTTCAGAATAATTTTCAGAATAATTACGTTAATAATTTTTCACTGATTTTTACTTAAATCTACTATTAATATATTTTTTTTCTTACCTATTACTAACAATTTGTCATTTTTTTGTCATTTTTTTTAAATCTGGTCTATAGACTGTCACCGTCTTAAAATAAACTTCAATATATTAATTATCAAACAATCATTTTTTCTAATTGCTACAACCACTGTAGATGAGTTATATGTTTTTATTCAAATAAAATATTCGCCTCTCTCTTTACATTCTCTCCCCCAGTTTTCTTTAAAGAATAAATAAATGATAAAAAAAAATATTAGAAAAAAGTTTGGGGTAACGTGCTCAAACCTACTATTTAACAATTGAGGAGACCATCTATATTTATTTTTAATTATATAATTTTTGTAATGAAATTATGTGACTTGTTTAAATAATACACATAAATAAACTAATAATTTACTATGTAAATAGTTGGAAAATATAGTTTCAAATAAGTTTAGAGTTAAACTTTGTCCATATTATAATAAAGACACGATGAAGACTTAAAAAGTTTGTTGGAGATTGATTTGAAAAAAGTGATCGAGGAAAATAGAAAAAATTAATTTTTGCTTAAAATTTAGGTGAAACTTGGTAACCAATTGCGATCCAATGTTTTTCATATAAATTTTTATTCTTTTGATTTTTTAGCAAGTTTATTTATATTTAGTTTTTTAAAACTTCACTTTCCCCAAACACGAGCTTGTACTCAACAAATAAACTTTCAGTTAAAAAATTACATTCAAATGAACTGTTACCTAAATTCAAGAGTCATCATCCAGATTAGAAAAGAAAAATCTCACGAACTATGAAGAAGAAGAAGAAGAAGATTGCAGTTGAAGTACTTAAATATTTATCTCAACTGCTATAAGGTTGTCTAGTAAAGAAAGATTTAATTACAAAATTGGATCATAATACATATCAAAGAAAGAAAGGCTGCAATTTGAAAATAGAAACTCATCTTTCCATATCATGGACTTCAGGAGTCTCCATGATACTCTCCAAAGAAGGCTTCCATCCCTGATCAGCTTTCTCTCTTCCTTTTTCAATTTCCCTGAAAACATCTTCCAAACTCTTTCCTTCTTTGTCTTTCAGCTGAAGCATCAACCACTCTAGCTCCTCCTTTGTTAGTACAATCTTAACCCTTATGCCACTTTTCCCAAAACTACTTTCCTGCACAAAAGGAAATGCTCTTTCTCTTTGATCACCTTGCTGCTGCTGCTGCTGCTGCTGTAGCATTTCCTTTGCTTGTTGCCATGTGTTGCATGTCTCCATGCAATTTCCCATGATTTTGGATCACCTAGAACTCGTTTTTCTCTTGGGAAAATATGGTTCTTCAGTGGATCTAATTGGTCCCGGAAAACAAAATTAGAACAACTTTTCTTTTCAAGGTTTCAACTATAGTGCATGTGAGGTGTGGGACTTGGGAGTGAAGGGAAAGCAACGAATTTATAGACCTAAAAACGTATGAATAATAAGAAAAGTTAAAAAGTACCAAAGGTTTTTTATTCATCAAGATTGATTCTTCCACTTGCTAAGTGACAAAACTTGTACCTCATAACACTGTTACAATAAGTTTACACATAAATTTTTTATAAACTAACGTATTTAATGTCGCACGAGTCAACTCTTATAACGCAATTGATTGATATTTTGCAATTTTTACAATAAAAACATTAGAATACAAATCCACAAATTCCCAACTATTGATGTATCCACACCCAAAAAAGAAATGTTTATTTATAATGTTTTTAAGTGTCATTAATCACATTTAGTTTTCCGTTAAATTGTAAATTTTTTTTAATAATATATATATTTTTTTTTTTGGAGAAAGTTTTTTAATAGTAAAATGACTAGTAATTTTAGTTTTTTTTTTTTTAAATTTATTTATGAAGATTGATTCTTCCACTTAGCAAGTGACAAAACTTGTCACCCATAATTGTGTGATAGGGCCCGTGTATACCTTTTAAAGATAATTGTAAACCACGAAGAAGAAACCAACCATGTCATGTCATGTCACTCATATGCCCCTCTGTAAATTGTATCAATTGCATTTCAAAATGAAAATATATATCAGTTGGTACCATTAGACTATTACTCCCGTGATATCTGCAAGACTGCAATGATATAAATAAAATTTGGCCTATTCTTATATGATTTTTTTATATATAGAAAAGTATTTTATGTGAATTAGACACAATCACATGTAGACGTGAACACGTGTCTGCAGCTAACCTTATCATATTTGCACAAAAAAACACTATCCAAATTCAATAAAAAAATATTTTATATCTAATCATATCATAATTTTTTTTTTTAATTAATTTAGTCCAGAAAAGAACAAAGTTTATTCTTAGATTTAAGAGCAAAAAATCAAAACGCGGATTAAAGTATATCTGGCATCCAATAGCGAGGCTAGTGAAGTTGACAATTAACCATTCTCTTTGTTTATTTATGAGTTGCATATTAATGACTTTCCTTACCAAGTAGAAATTTGCTTAATGACTTTTCAAGTAATGAAATTAAAATTTAATTAAAACCTACCATTTTATTAATAGTAAGTTGTACTTGTTACACAACCTAATTTCTGAGCAACAGACATGTGGCGATCCACAGCAGCTTTTGTTCCTCATTGTACTAACTCAGCAAATTCTTGGAAGAAAAGAAATCATCGTTAGATGCTTTTCTTTTTTCTTTTTTTCTTTTTTGAGAAGACATTAGGCATGGTAATTTGATGTGCATTATTTCGGGTATCAAATTTAACCCATTCTAAGTTAATCACATCACAAGTATACTGTAAGGACTAGATTTGAATTCTTAGCCCAAAAGGTAGATAGACTTAGACTCAAAAAGCCCAAAATAATGAATTTGTAAAGAGTGAGTTGGAAAAACTGGGCTAGAATGAGTTGGACAACAAATAAGATGGATTCGAATGACAAGAAAAAAAAAAAAAGGACAAGTTTTAACTACAAAAAATAGTCCTCGGAAAGGTCCGATGACATCAGTTTTTATATATTACTCTTAAGTTTGATTCCAAGTTTGATTCTTGGTTGCTACAGTGTTTCTCTCTTGATTTCTCAATCCCGTTCACCATGGAGGGTCTCTTCCATTATATAGTTCCCTTTAAACAATCTTATCCCTCCACTTGTTAATTATCCAAGTTATTACTTGATTGCTTGTCCCATCGGACACCCTCTCAGGCCTTCTATGCATTGGGGCAACCAATGTAGCACTGTTCAAGGGTCTTCTCCACATTAATGTAGTCAGGAAGTTAGCTGCAAAGCATTTAATGCAGTGGTAGCAGCCTTCTACTTAGATATTTTAGGACTCCACTCTGTCCTAAGCTTCTGTAATGCTTATCCGTGTTAATAGAACTCCCTAGAACGTTTCCCTGGATGGCAGACCACCTATTTAGACCTCGGCTTTGGCTAGCCAAGAAGACATTCGTCATCGGCCTACATACAGACTCCCTTGATGATGTTTACTCCACAGACGGCCTCTAGTTCTTGGCTTGGGCTTTAGGCCCAATAGATAGATAATGAGCTCCTGGCCCAATACCCTTACATATACCATTCTATATTCTTTTTAAAAATTAAAAAAAAGAAAGTATACTATTATTTTTTAGATACCATGAATAGAGTGTCTTTAGAGTATTTGGCATTTATTAATTAACTATTTTAGAAAAAATTTAATACTATTTCTATGAAAAATATAAAAACTTATCTAAAAAATAAATTAGAATTTTGTTTCTCCATAAAACAATTTATAAAAAATTTCTTGAAGTCCCTTAACATTTTTCCTTATTTTCCTATGCTGATCTCTTTTTTCAAGAAGCAGAATTCTTTTTTCTTTAGCTGATGAGCTAGGAGCCTTGGATACTGAAAGCGAAGTTTCAAGTTCTTTGGATTAGATCCCATTCCCACACACAGTCACGGGACAACAAACTATAAAGCAGAGTTTCCACATCCGCCGCCCTCCCCCACCAAGATATTAATAAAAACTAGGTTCACACTTTTGTTACAAAAATAAACGCACTTTCCACACCTTGCACACTAAATTAAGGAATTGAAAACGAAGTATAATAACTGCAAAAACTCTAGTACCACAAACTAAGCTACAACTATCTACGTAATTATAAGTAGTGAAAAAAAAAAAAAAAGTGATTGGTCTATGTGAAAATAATAAGTAACCAGTTACAATCTATCACATAGAATAATTGTGATTTTATTTATGACACTCTATAATTACTCTAATAATTATGCTGATATATATGAAATTTAAATTTAAAATATACATGTAATAAATTAGTATTTTCCATTTGGCCTGTCTTCAAATTTTATAATCTTTTGTTATAAATTTGGATTCCATTGTTGTAAACTATGGAAAACATTTTAAATCATTACTTTCAAAAGAGTTTTACAAATAAAGGTAACAAATATCTTATTCAAATAAAAGTTTGATTCAATTTTTTATTTTTAACTTAAGTTAAAGTTATATTTAAGATAAAAAAGAATACTCATGTTTAGTTCTTTAATTTATTCGAAAAGTCCCCTGATTATAGAATATATATATATATATATATATATACACACACACTATACATTGGAGTTATTCCCAGGAAGCGGATCGACCACATTTTCCATGAAACTAATCGTTGTGTGGTTGTTGCAGTTGCAAAACTTGAAACTATTCTTCCATGTATTTATATTAATTTTAACAACCCACCGCCTATGATGAAACCCTATTGGCCCCTGATATGGAGAGACATTTGTAAGAGACTTATTTCTTCTCAATGCACTATTCTTTTAGATGCGAACTACGAGTGCTATCACATGGCATTTCTTAAAGAGATTCACTATCTCCTACTTCTATATTTTACAATTTCAAGTTGCCTAATGGTCTTCTCCTTCAGCACTTTATCTTAAAATAGTATAATCTTACTTGGACCAGTTTCAAATGTGACACAATTTACGTAGACTATCTCCATGTTACCTACTTAAGATTCTTTGTTTTTCACTTGGAATGCTATTATCATAATCATGTTTTGCTCATGAAAATGTGAATGCATTCATATCTCCCCTTTAACTTGCCTTTCATTTTGAATGGTGATAGATAGAAAATCGAAAGCAAAAGCAGAACAAGCTTTAATTTACATTTTTGCAATACCGAATGACTGAATATTATTACTCTCTCTCTCTCTCTCTTCAATATCTAAAGTTAATTTGACGAATCTCTTTGACTGGGTCGTCTTTGTAGAATCAATATTACATATTGATATATGGTATTTTATTATCCCTGTATATAATAGCATATCATGCAAAGCTACATGTTAAAACATAATGATTTAATGGCATTGCTGGATTTTCCGTTGAGTGAGAATTCAGATTCAACTTCTCCACTTGCTTGTTTTAAGTAAAAAAATATCATGCAAAAGACAAAACTACATTAGTTATTGACTTTAGTGATTTGTAATTTAGTGTTGCCAATTTACGTAACAATTCGTTGGTAATAGCGCATTTTATTAGATCAATTTGCTTATTGGGTGCGGAGCATATCTAAGAGTAAAAAGTGATAGATTTAATGAAGGATCTAAAGTTTGCTACTTTCGAAATTTGATCTGACTTCTGAGTACTCTGTTTTTAACGTATTATGCCTATTTAGTATTTATGATACTGAATCATGATTCATGAGAAGGGTAATTAGGATTAATTTAATTCAGGACTTTGTTTATACTGGATGTTCAAAACAAAGAGGGTCTTTTTAAGTTAAATGTATTTATATTTTCTTACAAGACTATTAGAATATGCACATCACTGATACGAAAAATCTTTGAAAATTGAATTTTGGACCAAATGTTTCTCTAGCACCATGATTCCTGTTTTTTTGTGTCTTTGAGGGAGCGTTAGGGACATTAAAATTTATATATTTATATGCCAATTTTTAAATATAATATTAAAAATAAAATAATAATTACAAAATTTATTTATATATTATTAATGTGATACCAATCAAATTTATTGTCCGATCTTTACCATCAAATAAATAAACTATGACCAAATTCCACCTATGCAAAGGTATCTCCTTATGATAGTTAAGAGTAATAAGTATAAATCGGTTACAACAAGTCATAAAAAATAAAAATATCATATTTACCACTAATTTACTAAGCTTATTTCTTATTAAAAAAAATACAAAGCATTTTATAATAAAATAGATAATAATTTTAAATTTTCCTTAAAATTGTCCTTTTTTTTTTGGTAAAACATTGGTGGATAGAGGAGCGGTGTATACAATAATGTTTTTCTTTCTTCTTTTTGTTTTGAAAAACCAGCTTTGTTCTTAACTTCTTATGTTCTTCTCAAAAAAAAAAAAAAAAAATGTAAAAGCATTGTTCTAATGTCATATCAATATCATCTTGGTTCTAAAGAAATCATTATTGAACTCACCGCTCCTCTAGCCATCCACCGAGGTTTAAAGCATTTATAACAACT
Source organism: Quercus ilex subsp. ballota (assembly GCA_032727855.1). Classification (NCBI taxonomy): domain Eukaryota; kingdom Viridiplantae; phylum Streptophyta; class Magnoliopsida; order Fagales; family Fagaceae; genus Quercus; species Quercus ilex. The sequence continues at coordinate 34,147,711 of CM064909.1, forward strand.
TTTCCTTGCCCATGTTCAATAGTCCCACACCTGCCCCCCACGTGGTCAACATATTACATCTTACAGGTGTAAACATTAAGATATACCTTTGCATATTTCTCAAGGTCAGACATAGATAGAACTAGTAAAACCGTTGTTTTTGACATCTTGCATGTCGATCAAGCTAACACCTCTTTTTTTTTCTTTTTTTTCTTTTTTGTTCTCAACTAAGGATTCAAAATTTCTTGTTATTTAATTTTTAATTTAGGATTTCTAATATTATCATTCAGATTCACTTACACTTAAACTTCATCATATGATTGTTGAATGATGATCCTTTTTTATTTTATTTTTTGTTCCCACGTCTTTTGCTTTGTGAATGTTACACTAACATGAACGTAATGTTCATGCAACATGAAAATTGAAAAGAATGGCATAAATATTGGAAATCACCATTCTTTTTGTTTCAAACTTTCAATTATTTCTTATCCCAAAAACAAATTTCAATTACTTGGATTTTGGACTATCATATATCATTATTCGATGTGTCATAGCCAATTTAAAGCACCCATTTTATTCTCTAGAGTAAGACGAGATTAAGAGAAGTCAGAAGGTTTCCATTGATGTAATCATGACGATGAATGACGCTTAATTTACAGAAAAAAATAATAATAATTCAACAAAAACGAAATTGTATGATAGTATGAGAGTGACAGACATTCATTCATTCTTTTTTCTTTTTCTATTTTTTTCTTCTTTCTTCTTCTAAGCGACAGACAAATTCAATTAAATACTCAGTTAGCAATTATTATGATTAAATTAGTATTTTTTTTTTGTCTCAAAGATCCATAGAACGAGAATGTTCAGTCGACAATCTCCCAAGTTTAGGTAGGAAAATTGACTAGTTTTTTAGATTTTCAAACTCAAAACAGTTGGAACACATGCATACAGTCTCTTTCAATTGGATTGGAGCAAAAACCTACCTTTTTTTGTCCCCACTCGTTAAAGAGCGTTAAAAGATGTTTGAAAAGATTGCACTTCACATTGGAAATAGTCTGAGTCAATTAGATAAATCTGAACCTTTGATTTTAACAACAATTCTAAGACTACGTAAAAAAATCACAACTTTTGTTATTATTGTCTATGTGGGGATGATAAATTCATATAGAAGTGACATGTAAACTAGTTAGTCCACCATAAAATATGATAAAAGTTGTGACTTTTTATATGGTACTAGAATTACTCGCTTATGATTCTAAAAAAAAAATTACTCGCTTAGATTTTTAAGTGTCCCACAACAATCTCAATCTAAAATTATTAACTAGTAGCAAATAACGGTGGTCATATCAATAGAAACGCATTTAGGATCTCCCAATCATGCATAATATCAATATCCAACTGGTAATTTAGTCGCAGCTAATAATCTTGCTCAAGATCTTAGCCATACAACTGATACAAGGTTGTTAGACAACCAAATCTTCATTAGCTCGCTCATTTCTTCACATTTTATTCAGTCATTTTACATCACATGTTTCCACAGCAACACAGTAACCCTACAAGTACAAACTGTCGCCAACTGGCCCAACTAACTGTTTACTTGGATGCTTACTGATGGCCAATGGATCTAGCAATGAAGAATTATTGTATCTAAGTCTAATAATAATGTATAAAATATCAATGAATGATGCAGATTAACTGCTTGTCATTTGTGTGAGAGAGAGAGAGAGAGAGAGAGAAGATCCCTAATTCAAAGGGATCTAAGAATCCCCCACACACACTACTTCCACATCCCCCACCAATATTTTGACTAATATTGACATATACCAAATTTTCCTTAATGATTCTACCAAGCTCTTAGTTACATACATACATTACTTTCGGCAAATTTTTGTATCTCCATTTTACAACTATATATCCATTTGATTCAACATGTTGATTCTATTAACGATTTAATCTTAGATTTATAACTCAAAATATTGGTCTAGTCATTTTTAAGACCTTATGAAAACCATGAGATGCTGAGGTTTAAACAACTAGTCAACATCTTGGCTTGCGTAAAACAAAGCACTTCATAGTTCATACACTCAAAAATAATCAAGTGCTAGAAAAGCTATGAATATAAACCCCTAAAATATAATCAATAATTGACGTATTGAAGGCAATAGGGATAGAACAAACATGTACAAATGGCCACGTGTCAACCATGTCCCATTTTATACGAGAGCACCAAACAGAAACCTTACCCATTGTGCAGTATCGTTTTGCAATAATGTAGAATTTTCTTTTCTATTGGAAAATATAGTAGATCTGGCTTGACCAATAGTTTTGGAAGAGTAACATCCATGATGGAAACAGGCACAAAATGATAAGACGTATTATTTTAGACTTATGACGAGGTATACCCCAATCTATTCCTAAACCTTTGTGTGACTGAGCCCACATTATCTCACGCTCCACTTGCACACCCAACTGAAAAATCTGAACAGGCTCTATGATATCAATGTTTTCCCAATCCTCACTGGTCCAGAAGTACTAGCAAAGTAGCAAGACTCCTGACTTCTGTAATATCCAGATGAACACGACAACATTCAAATCAGATGGGAAACATCACAAGTAATTACTTGAAAATGAAGAACCAGGTTTGCATTTAAGGGCAGTAGAAAACTATATATTCCATGTGGCACATTGGGCTCAACCAAGTGCGCCAAAACATACTTCAATGTGAATTTCGATTTCCACACCTAAAATGGACCCATCAATACAACTAGACAAGAAATGCTAACCCCAAACCAAAGTTAAGGGAAAGATTTTTGTGGCAGGGAATTATACCTTCCCTACAATTCGTTGAATCTTCCAAAATATTTCACCAAAACAAGAGAGATACCAAATATTTCACCGAAACAAGAGAGATACACAGATGAGAACTGAAGAAAAACATTTAGAACAATACATTGCAATAAAAATTTATAGAATACTCCAGAAAATACCATAAAGTGTACTCTCTCCTTTCACATAAATGATTAGTTCCACTATGAATTTACTTAGTGAAGCCCACTATCACATGAGAAAGAGTAGACATTTATTATACTCCCGAGTATTATATAATTACCCATTTTCCCACACAGGAAACACATGCATGTATTTATGTTTTTCATATTTCTTTCTTCTGCCAGTGGCAAGTGACCAAAGATCGGACCTTGCATTCATATAAATTGCAGCACATCATGCAGGATCCAATTGTCTTCAGAATATTTGCACTAGGATCATTTTATAAGAAAAGCCCCGATTAAGATTACAGTGCATAAACACATAATTCTACAAAGCAAACTGGTTCATGCCAGCACCAGCATTCTAATTTAGAACAACCTAAAACCATGTCATGCATGCCAGCATTCTAATTTAGAACAGCTCCATAGTCAACTAGGAAATTTTCAGTTTACACATGCATGCCACTAAGGTTAAGACTCAACAAAATATTCACTCTACACGCCGGCGCTTCTTTGCAAGATTATCAAAGACCTGGTGGACATCATCAGCTGTGATTGGCTTTGATGGATCAAAGGACTCCTGAAACAGGGAAAAGAAGAAAGGAAAATGCATATAAATGTTTATGTGAGCATAGTACACTAAAAATGTAACAAAGAAAAAGCCAGCCAAACCCTTGCTTTCTCCCTTCTGCTTTATAAAACCAGTAAATGAGTCATTAAGAAGACAAACAAAAACATACCAGGAAAGTACGAATTTCATCCTTCATATCTGCAATGCCACTTAAAATCTCCATTTTCTCTATATGACCAAGTTTATTGAATAAACTTAGCTCAGCACCCTCCTGTTGCTGCAACTTTTCTTTCCTCTTCTGTGTTGCCATTTGCTCATACTCTGCAATTGAGTCCTCCTTGTCAAGCAGAAACGCTATACGCTTCTGATTGTAAAGAACTATGCATTTTTCGCATCTGCAGAGTACATCCCGCCAATTTTTGGAAAGAAACAGTGGTTTACTGTCTAAAGCAGGAGAATCAACCCCCAAGTTAACTCCAAGAACACAAGTAGATGTATGGGAACTGGCATCTTTTACGCAAGGATCTGAAACCACAGTCTTCTGAGAACTTTCTCCAACAAACAAACTGTTCCCATCAGAGACATTAGCTTGATCCATTTTAGGATTATTATGAGCATTGACATCATTATCTAGTTTTCCAGATCCACCAGCTGCAGATGTATCTTCCACCACATTCTTATCCTTATTAGTATCTACAGTAGCATCACCCTGCCTCCCTGCTGCCCAAATGGATTGAGGATACAGTCCCAGAAAAGAAAAGCGGGCTGAGCAGGCCTTACAAATAAAATCTTCATACAGAGGTTCTCCTTCATCATCTCTTGGAACCTGTGGTATGGCAGAAAGATGGGTGAAGCACCAAACACCAAAACAATGACAATTGGAGGAAATGAAAAAAATGCTACCACAAAATTAGAGAAGCACCTAGATGATGTTTGAGCTTCTTTTCTTTTTTTTTGGGGGGGGGGGGGGGGGGGGGGGGGGGGGGTGGGGGTTGGGGGGGGGTGTTGTTGGGGGCACAGGGGAAGATGTGGGGGCCTTCAGGAGAAGGGGAGCACAAGTTCTCAGCTGTAGCTTCTCTTTAAAATGTAAAAGATAGACTCAAAGAGTGGTTCAGAAAGAGAAGTCAAGAATAGACATCTTTTAACAAAAATTTAACTTAAATGAGAAAAGAAGTTGAATGGCGTTGAACTAAGCGGATACAATAATGAACAGTATGCAGATACCTCAACCACAATGCAAGGGAAATTAAAATTAAACTCTTTTTACATTGTTAGTTTCAGTTTCAGCAAACAAGTGCATATGAAATGAAGCGTTCAACATGGAACAGAATTGCAGATGGTAATGTTTTCATTATGTTAATTGTGTCTTTTCTTCGGGCAAGTAGCACAAATATAAGACAAATTCATGGTCTCAGGTAAAACTACACACAACAAGGCAAGAGCCTCCAAGTTTGAGAGCGAGGCATAGCCTATGCATTAATGTCAGACACATTCCAAGACAAGACATGCAACTATAGTAGATACTCAGTAATTTAAACCAAAAGGACAGTATTCTGCAGGGTCGATGTATTCTAAAATACAACATCAATATACTAAAAAATATTTCCTTTTATCAGTGTTAAGTTTAATTGATGAACATCTCTTTTTCCAGTATAATAGGGTGGGGTGAGGGCAATACCAAAGGGACATCTACAGGCAGATTAACCCCAGTAACATCATTGTTCAACAAAATTACCACAATGATAGATGGCAAGCCCCAAAAACATGGATTGGCTCAGTTGTTTCCTAGCAAGCACAAGCAAACAGGTGTATATAACAGGACAATGAAGTGACTCATCAATTTTTCTAACCCAACCATCAATGTTATTTAATTATGTACATGTAAGAATTGGCTACTCAATTTAACAGCAAGAATCAGAAGGCCTTGCATCATTTGAACGCTGCTATCAGAATCTTGCCATGACCAATTGTTTGCAAAACCATAATATGATTTGCATAAAGTTAGAAGAACATAAAACAAAGACAGAGAAAGAATTGAGAGCCATAGTGAAAGCACAAGCTAGCAACCTCGCCAGAAGGCTCAAGACCAAGATGCTCCTCATGAAACCAGTCCTCACATATACAGCACTGTATCATCTCTACTTGTTCTTCTACATCAGGATCAGGATAGGGGCGACTGCATGTGCAATATGAACCTTTGAAATTATGATTATACGAATTCTCAGCATTCTCTATGTCTTTGTTTGGGAAAATCTTGCAGAAGAACTCCCCAAATTTTGAATTTCCACAGTCGCACCTAAAGTTTCTCTTGGTCCACAGCTCTACAATCTTGTTACAGTAGAACATCAAAAGGCACCATTAGAAAAGGTTAGTATCCTTCAAGAAAAAATTTACAGCATTAAGAAGTAAAATACACTCGGTTTACATGATGTCCTAGCATAAAAGATATCATTTCCATGATCCATCCGACTATCTGATAGCATATTAATTTTGAAATCCATCCAGGCCACCAACTTAACCCAAAAAGACCATAATTCATCAAGAACAGGGAGAAGGGAAAACAATAACTCATTCTCAAGACCATATTCAAAGGATCCAAAACCAAAAAAAAAAAAAAAAAACAAAACAAAACAAAAAAATGGTTGTTTGATATGTAAGTTGGACAAAATTAATAGCATTGTTTAGTTATCTAATTAACTATCTATTAATGAAGTGACAAAATCCAATCCAAACATGACTAAATGGATAGGATTTAAGAACACCACAATGGAGTTACCCTAAAACTCTAGAAGATCTTAATCCATAAGAACATAATAGAACAAACATACATAAAGAAAAGACACAACCATGACCCTTTTCTTTTGCTGAGGCCAATTAAGACCATGCAGTGACCATCTCCCACACCCCCCCCCCCCCCCCCCCACCACAAGAAAAACTCATGAAACTTGATCCCATCAAAACCAACTCACATCTTAGAAACATAGACTCTTCAAAAGAATCAAAAAGAAATAAATAACAAAAAAAAAGGGATCCCTCTACCCTCATGTATTGAACATCTAATTTTTGCTTTGCCATTATAGTGATGCACTCTCATTCACAATAAAAATCATTAGTAAAATTCATAAATAAAAATAAAAATAAAGAAGTTGTCATTAAACAATGTATAGCTACTAGTTATGTACTTAACATTAGTCAAAATAAAATCCTCTACTCTTAAGAGTACTGAAGAATACCTCATGGCCATCATGGCAAGACAAGGAGCAAGCTGTGCAAACTCCAGCATTTCCATCTGGGGTACAAGTCAGGCATGAAAAAATTGCCTGCCTCTTCATATAACCATTAGTATAAGTACATTCCTTGCCCTCATCACCCCCCAAAACTAGGTCAGCTTCCTATAAGTCAATAAATAATGAAATAAAAAACACCCATTAATTTAATCCCTACAAAATGTACAGGTACAATATATTAATGACATCAATCAAAAGCCAGCGCTCCTTTACAATAAAACAGAAGAGTGTGGTTAGGACAGACGGTAGGAGATGAGATAATGACGTGGCTAAATTCGATGAACTTCACTATCCCAGCATGAAGGGCTTTGAGGCCCAGTATGAATTTTAGTGTTTCCTTAATGAACTAGAATGAGCTAAACATGAGGACAGAACTGATAAGAAACTAGATGTACTTCGCTGGGCCGGATTATATATATGCTTTGAAAACATTATATCTGAAGGTATCAGAGCAATCAAATCCAAAAACCGAAAAGGATATAGAAGAAAAAAAATATGAGCTAAAGTGAACAATGAAACCCTCATGGAGAATGGTAAGCTATTATTGCATTTTACATTCAAGTGGTTTAAAGGGCCTACATTAATGCATTTTGTCAACCTCTGAGCTTGCAAGTAGACACTGTCAGAAGAAGCCACCAAATAAGTAACAGTCTATTTTTGAATAATGATGAAGCAAAATGGTTAAGCAATTAATAAATTGGAGTAAGAAGGCAAGGATATTGTTTGGTTAATTTTCCAAGTACTTCTATTTCTTCCAAAAACAGAATTTACCTTCTCTTCCGCTGGGATGCAAAATAATTAATCTACTTATATCCAAACAGGAACTAAATTAGCCACCAGGAATTGATTATTTAAACAAAAAGGAACCATGTGATTGCTATTAAATTTGCAACCATCATCGAAGAATTAGATTTTCTTAGTCACAAGAGTCAAGCCAGCATATTAATTTAACAACCTACCTTTCGAAAATGAGGGTCAAGATAATGAACCACAAATTTCAGACTTTCTTATTAACACACAAGAACACAAATTTTTAGCAGTAGGACCTAGGAGTAAGGTACTTCTTTAAAATGCTAACAAAACAATACCTAATAATTTCAATTAGGCTGTAGTCAGTTGGTAGGAGTCTAAGGAGAAAATTTTAAGTTTGTGGGGGTTACCAAAATTATGGGTGTTTGGTACTTTGGTTTGCTAATATTGGCAATTTGAAAATCTTGGGATATTTTGATTCCCACAATTTATTGGATTCCAAAGGAACATATCACATGTAATTTGGTAATACACAATCCCTACAATGTGTCTTCCTTGGTCCAACCAAAATTAGCCACCTCAATTCAAAAATTATGTCACATCCACCTCAGCCCAAGGTATTCAAAGGCAAAAGGCAACCTTAACACTCCAAAGCCTTGTATCACTCGAGGCATGAGGAAACAAAAAAGAAACTAGCCTGATAAAAGGGAGGCGTCAAATTCTAAATATAGTTATTATACATATTGAACTTAAATCAATATGTATATAATGTATTGAAACATTATAATCAAGTGTTTTTGACATGTGTTGCATAAAGAATTTAGGTCTATTGCTTGATTTCAGAATTGGCTTAACATGGTTTAGGATCTATCCGTTATTCTAACAAATGGTTTTACAAAAAGCTTTTATAAATTAATAATCAAACAATAAGTTTTACAACAAGCTTTTGTAAGTTAATTAATCCAACAATACATTTTACATCAAGCTTCTATAAATTAATAATCTAACAATAGGTTCTACAACTTCTATAATCTATGTTGATGAGGCAGTTTGAGGGAGAGTGGCAAAGTTGGAATGTTAGATCTATTCAAGCCTTTAGGGCCTGTTTGGTTAGGGTGTTTTAACAATAGTTTTCAATGTTTAAACCCTAAAAGCCCAAAAAAAACAATGCGTTTGGTAAGGGTGTTTTTTATTAGAGTGTTTGAGTTATGTTGCTCAATTTAGGGTGTTTAAACACTAAATTTAGAAAACTCTTCTTACCAATTTTCAGTTTTCAAACAATGTTGCTCAATGACACTTTTGTAAATATTTCAAAAACTATAGGTCTTACTGATTAGACTACATGTCATCACTTAAAAAAAAAAAAAAAAAACACGCGCACGCACACACCAAACACACAATTATGTTTTTTCACTTTTGAATTAACATCATTAGAAATATAGTACCAAACACATTTTTTACATTATGAGTACTTTAAATACGTGTTTTCACAACATTTTTTAAACCACAATTTTCACATCATTTTGAACAACAATACTCAAACACCTCTACCATAATGATTGGGAGTTGGATATGGTGGCTTCTTTTCTCCATCATCTAGGCTCATATATTCTTCTGAGAAAGGATGGCGTTCAGGTGAGGTAGAGGTCAAAGAAGAGTGGGGAGTTTGATATTCATTCTTTCTACAATGCCTAGAGGGGTTCCACTTCTATTTAATTCCTCTGGAAAGAAATTTGGGGTGTGAAGGCCCCTCAAAGGGTATCTATTTTTTGTTTGGACAGCAATTTGGGAGAAGATCCTTGTGAGAAACTTATGAAGAGAGTCTATTCTTTAGTAAATTGGTATTGCATGTGTCAGTGTAGTGGGGAGACAACTAAGCATCTTTTGATTCATTGCACAATGGCCTACGAGCTGTGGAGCTTTGTTTTTTGATCCTTCTGGATTCAACGGGTTTTAACAGAAAAAGTGATTAATCTTATGTTTGTTTGGAGAAACTGAATAGGTAAACACTCTTCAGATATATGGTGATTCTGTTATGTTTAATGTGGACCATATGGAGGTAATGTAATTAGTGTACTTTTGAGAATGTGATGTGAAGAGCACGAGGACTTAGTTACTAACCACTTTTGCTGTTCTCTGTTTGATTGGTCTTATGAATGGGGTTTTACAAATAGTTATTCAATTCCAATGTTTATTGAGTATGTCTTATTGTACATAATTTATTGTAATTCTTTAGGTTTCTTTGTGTCCATTGTACATGAAGTAGTCTTTTTTTAATAAAATTTATTCTTTCTTATCCAAAACAAAACAAAATTCTAGAAAAAATTAATCTACCAATAGGTTTTACAGCAAGCTTCTACATAAAATAAATAAAACAAACAAAATTAAATTTTAAAAAATAAATAAATAAGTAAATAATACTAAGGCTCTTGCCTTTTGCCTAGTTTAAGGTGCTCACCTTGCTCACCTAGACATTATAGGTAAGCAGCTCACTAAAGGCACCTCACCTTAGAGACTAAGGCTCTCGCCTTTTGCCTAGTTTAAGGGGGTCGTCTTGCTCACCTAGGGCATTATAGGTAAGCAGCTCACTAAAGGCACCTCACCTTAGAGACTTAGAGACTCTTTAGTGGCACCTTGACTCACCCAAGCGCCTAGGCGAGCGCCCAGCTCACCTTTGACTACCACACCTCAACCAAAACTAACAAAACCATTTTTGTATTCATTAATCTCAAACTCACCTATTCTCTCCTCCTCCTCCCATCGGCCCTTCACCTCTACTAATCCATCCTCCATGCTCGAGAACCACAACATCATTCAGACCCAACTCATGAAAATCATGGCGCTCGTGAACCCAAAGTCCACAAGTTTGCTTTCTTTACGCCTTCTGCCTTGTCCGCAATGTGTAGTAAGTGTTGTTCTAAGAAGAACGGACACAGATATGGATATAAGTACAGGTACAAAGGAGACACGTCAATTTTTGAAAAAAAAAGGACACAGGTACAGCAAGATATATCTATTAAATAATTCTTAAATATATTTTTATTCTTTTTTTATAAGTTTTAAATATATTTTTATTCATATTTCTATATGTTATTAATCATTTATTTTCATATAATGTTAAAAAAAAATTATATATATATATATATATATATCAAAGTAAGATTAATAATAGAGAATAAAGCAATCCTTTACTATTAAAGGATGTTTGAAAATTAGAATAAAAATCAAGAATAAAGATATTTATTAAATTTTCAAATGCAATATTACCATTCAGAGCAGGAATGCTCCCTTTGTTTTGTGAACGGGTTTTAGATTCTTCTTGTGCTTCCTAGGTGTTGTCTAAACCAAGAAAATACAGTGTAAGACTAAAATTGAATAGATGTTGCAATTAACTTGCAAATGCAAAATGAGCTAGTTTTAGCTTGCATAAGCAACACGATATATCTTTCAAAGTAAAAGACATACATTTGTGGGATTTCTTGGATATAAATGGTATTTTATACTAGCTTATTCTTACCAGTGAGGCAATAAATGGTGTGATATTAACGCTTCTTTGATCTCTTTCTGGAAATGATAAGTGAACTCTTGGGCTCATGTCCACCACATGAGCACCAAATAATTCAATTTCACCTCAAGATGTGGTGAACTGTTTAGCTCCCATTTAATGCTTGGCTTATCAATTTCAATCACGCACTGAATTTTCCTCTCCAGGACGGACAACACAAACCACACATCACAGACAAGGTTGAAGGCATCCACAGAAAAAGCAAACTTGTTTGAGATGACTTGAGGACAAAGAGACAGTTTGGTTATTTTTGGATTAGGAGGACGTGACATGAATTTTTAATTGAATTGGCTAATTTTGGTTGGACCAAGACAGACAGTGCAGGAATTTCATATTACCACATTGCATGTGATATGCTCTCAAGATTTGAAGTTCCACCTAGGAATTTTAATTTTTTGCATTGTGCACTTAATTAGAATTTTATAAATCGCATCTTAACATTCCTTATCAAGTATCGCATATCATAATGTCCACATGGGTTGTTTTCTCCCCATTCTCCCAAATAAACTTACATTAAAATCTTGGTATTTCTAAAACTAGATTCTTAGGACCTAACGAACACTACAACAACAAAAACCAAGCCTTAATCCCAAATTTTTTTAGGTCAACTATGGATCTTTAACAGATTAGTCAGACTCAGTGCCTCAGCCACAAATATTCTTTTCTGTGATTCTATTTTATCCAAAGTCATACTCTCTTTCACTTCCTTAATTGATATGTTTGTTTGTTTTTTTTTTTACTACTTCAACTAATATTACTTTCACTCTTCCTCCTTATTTTTTTTGGTTCCCTCAACTTCAATTGACCAGTCTCTCACTAGTAAATTAATCACTCTGCTCTAAACATGACCAAACAATCTAAAGCAACTCTCCCCCATTTTTTTCACTAATAGGGGCAACACCTATCTTTAAGCTAGGACCAAATGAACACTTAAGGCCTAATTTCTCAGGAATTCAAACAGACAGGAGTTTAAACTCACGGGAATCTTAAATTCTCAAGAATCAAAAACCTTACCAGCGAAACAGGCCCCTATAAGATTTTCCATGTTTCATATCTTTCATTCTAGAACAACAAATATTCCACTCAAACAAGCATCTATTTTATCTTAAACTAGACATCACAATTTCAAAGTAACCCTAACAAACGTAAAACATAAAATCCAACACCCTAATTGAACAGATTTTCCTCAGATTTCATAGCAACCAACAAGTGCATAAATCATACAGGTTATAAAATAAATATTTAAAAAATAAAAACTAAAATTTATGAATGGAAAAGAAGCTGACCAGTTCTTGTTCCTCAACACCCTTAAGGTACTCTTGGATAGAAACGGTCTGCTCAGCTTCATCGTCAAGCTCACCAGCCATTTTCTTCACCACGCTATCACCACGTACCTGAAATTCGCTGAAAACACACAAAATCTGAATGTTAGTGAAAGAAATTGTTGAAAAATGTGTGGATTGTGTCTTTTCCCTAGAAAAAAGGAAACCCTAGATTCGAAGAACGAGGGAAAATATCAGGTTTTGAAGGGAAAAACCTAACGTTTGTGGCTGAGAGATTCTATTGCACACACACACAAGAGTTCGATGAGATCGAAGCAGAGGAAATGGGTTTCAGAGAGAGAAAGTGAGAGAGAGATTTGTGAAGATTGAAGAGAGAGAAATGAGAGTCTAGGGTTTTATATGTGAGCGAGGACTATAAGGACATTTTCCCGCCATATGTATTTCCAATTGGATGCGTTTCACAAATCAAATCTGTGATGTGTTCCCTCCCAATGTGAATGTTGTTTTGTTTTGGATGGATCATGTTTTACTCATAATGTACAGGATTTTCATTCATAGTGGAAATCTAGTTTCTTCCATTTTTCTTTTTTCTTTTTTTTTTTAAGCTTTTTACTTTTAGGATTGCATTCTCATAAAAAAAAAATTAAAATTTAAAAAAAAAAAAAATTTACACATAATAGAAATTATACTCTAACCTAATATAAATGTATATGTATGTAAAACTCTATTTTGGAGACTTAAAACTCGGTCCTTACCCCTCACACCCTACAAGCACTTATACTTGTGAAGTGACCATAAATTCAAATAAATGATTTTTGCTTTTGTTGGGTTACTCTTTATTTATTTTCTTTAGGGTTGTGTGCTATTCTTTGAGTTTGATTGCAAGAGTTTTGTAACTTAACCAATTTTTCTTGGTGTTTTGTAATTTTTGGTATTTTTGAGCCCACCTTATTTAGGAAACCCAAATGATGTTATCTATTTATGTATGATATCAGTTATAATATATATATATATATATATATATATATTTAAGGGGTAAATAAAATGGGTAAAATATAAAAAGATATGTACATATTTTAATATTATAAATTGGCTTTAACTTGTGTTGATAGCCATTAACCATGTGTTAGGCTCGTATATTGTTCAATAAATTAAAAGGAAGCATTGTTTTATGGTAAAATTTCTGATGGTTGAATAAGAGATTTAGCGTTCAATTATTGCCTACACTAAAAACCGATTGATATCTTAGTTAGATGATAAAGAGCTATCATCAGGAGCAGACACCATAGGTTGAAACTATCTTTAAAAAATAAGAAATGAAGCATTGTCTTAGAAATTTATTAATATTATTATTGTAATTATTAAAAAAATTAATTTACAAAATTCAATCATTTAGAATTAGGGTCTATTTGGAATCAACTTATTTTGCTGAAACTGAAAACTTTTTGCTGAAAGTACTATAGATAAAACCGATTGATGTCTTAGTTTGATGATAGAGAGATATCATTAAAAGCAGACGCCATAAGTTGAAACTATCTTTAAAAAATAAAATAAAAATAAAAAAATAAAGCATTGTCTTATAAATTTATTAATATTATTATTGTAATTATTAAAAAAATTAATTCACAGAATTCAACCATTTAGAATTAGGATCTATTTGGAATTCACTTATTTTGCTGAAACTGAAAACTTTTTGCTGAAAGTACTATAGATAAAGTTAAATGTTAGTTGAAATAGTACAGTGAGACTCATAAATAGTACCAACAAGTGCAGTGTGACTTATGAATAGTTGCAAAAATAAGCTGAATAGTAAAATAAATTAGCAAAACATAAGCTAGCCAAACAGACACTTAGTATCAGAATTAACAAAATAATGGGTTTTATTTTTTATTTTTTTTTGAGAATCAAACAAAATAATGGGTTGATTACTGATAAGTAAAATTAGCACATTAGTTTTTATTTATTTGTAATGTTTTCCCCAACCAACATATTAATTTTTTTAGAATTTTAACATTCATCTTAAATGATAGAACTGATATTGTACATTAATCTCAAAAAGTGTTGGGTACAAAGATTTATAGCACGGAACTGTGGAAATGTACATATGATGATATGACCCAATTTATCTAGGATGAACAGCTACAATTTGTTTGAAAATGGTATACATTGAAAACAAGCATATGGTGGGTTTTCGGCCCACAACACTATTAAGAGGAAATGAAGCCCATTGGGAGGAGAAAGTTTACAGTCCACTGGACCAACCTAGTCCCCCCCGGCCCCGCAAATCCATCCACATAAGAACACATAACCTTGTTTTTGCTTGTGTTAAAATGAATTACTTTTGAGAAAAGAAAACCTAATTCCTAATTCAGAGAACATATAAAGGATTTCATCTAGCTCTTATGCTACTGTAAATCCAAAGAGATGTTTCCTTATAATGTTTTTAAGAATCAAGGGCTTGCTTATGAGTTATTTCCATGAGCAGAATACCTTCTTCAGGTTATTTACAGCCATTTAAAGATGCTTCAATTTCTCTAAAAAAAGGCACTATACCAGCAATATCAAGCATAAGAGCATTCACATCAATGTATCTATTTTAATATTTTAACAAATATATAGCTATAAACTCACATATTAGTCTCACCAAATTGGTACAAAATATTAAGTGAGCAACACCGCCACACGGCCCACACCACATATGGCAAGACACTTTTCATGCCAAAGTCAGACTTTTATGTTTTAAAAATATTTTCTTGTTTCAATGCTCTCTCTCTCTCTCTTGCTCCAACTTCCATTATGTAATGGAGCACGTGTATGGTTGAACTTTATGGTCCGTTTGGATTGAGAGAAAGGGAGAGAGAGTAGGGTAGATTTGGTAAAAAATTAGTCTATTTTCAGCCAATTCTACTCTACTCTCCTCCACTCTCTCTCATTCCCTCCTCAATCCAAACAGGCCCTTAATTCTTTACAACCAAGGTAGAATCCCTAGGCGGCCACACCCACAAGTATGACTTCTCCAAGTTCTCTTTAATCTTTTTTTTCTTATTAAAATAATAATTATATTATAGTACATAACATCATAATTTAATAAAACTATTTTATTATTTTTGAGGAAATGAAAACTATTATTTTTTTTTTTAGAAAGAAAACTGCTATTAAACTATAATATATAAATATAATATAATGTAACGTTATTTTTTTGGCTAAGCAAAATAATTTATCATTATTATAAAAAATAATGTAACTGATCATTTGATTATATTTTTTTATCTATTGAGATTTTATCATTTTAAATGATTTTTATCCATTGTTTAATTTAAAAACTTGATTTGAGTGGGAAATTTTTTTTAATAAAAAAAGGATAGAGTATTGAGGCTGGTGTATTTGTTGTAAAACATACATTAGCTAAAGTAATAAAAGTGGATTTTTTTTTTATTTTATTATCAATTTAGCTAAAATTGTATTGAGGCTGATGCTTATACCCCAACACCATTATAAAAAATAAAAAATAAAAATCATAACAAAAATATGTGGCCAGGTTACGAGAGCCAACTGGGTTAAATAACACGAACTTGTAACTTGTGTTTGGGGTGGTAAATACTAGTAATACGAAATGAAGATGGACTTGACATGGCCTCTGTGTCTCAACAAATGGCATTACCTTTCAATGTTTTGGAAGTAGAGGCCTTATCAGCAAGAAGAGCACTTGAGTTTGCACATGAGGGTCTCGATTAAGGATGGCAATGGGGCGGGCTGGGTCCAAAGGATGGGGTCTTCTCCCCCGCCCCGCATGGTTTTGTCTTACCCCATCCCCGCATGATAGGAAAAATTTTCTTGCCCCATCTCTGCCCCTTGGGGCCCCGCGATGCCCAGCTCCACCTTATAAAACTCTACCTTCTTGTTAATTTGCTCACAACTATTACAAATGTTTTTAATAAAACCTGTTTCGTTTGTAAAAATATACTTGAAATTACAAATAAATTTATCCCATCAAATCAAACTAATTTTTAGCAAAAATTGAATAATATTATTAAAGTATTTAACAAGACAATATCACAACAAAAACAAAAATCTCATAATACAAAATCAATTATTCAATAGTATATAAATTTGTTTGTAATAAAGACAAAAAAAAAATGTTAAAATTGGTACTTTATTTCCAACCTTGCTAGAGAAAAAAGAAAAAAGAAAAAAGAGAGAGATAGAAAGCCTTATTGGGTAGAATAAAATAAGCTGATGATATGTTTGTTTAAATAGTAGGGTTTTAGAGTATGAAAAAATTACAATTTAACCCTTATTAATGTGGGGCGGAGCAAGTTGGGTCTAAAAAGTCTAAATTCACACCTGCCCCGCCTCATGGTGCGGGGTTAAAATCTTACCCCATCCCCGCCCCACTACCTTTGCAGGGCGGGGTAAACCCGCATAGGGCAAAGCGGGAAGGGGCGAGTCAAGCATAATGGGGCAAAATTGCCATCCCTAGGTGGTTTTAGAAGGTGATTCAAAAGTCCTAATCAAACCACTACAGAGTAGCATTAGTTCTCTTGCACAGTGCGGCCACATTATTGAAGCCGTTAAAAGTACCTTGCCTCTTTTTTTTACTTGTATTTAATTTTTTGAAGTATGGCGACTAGGCAATGTTGTTACACATTCTTTACCCATACGACCTATTTTATCATCGCATGTTAGTCTGGATGAAAGAGGTACCACTAGATATTAAAATTGTACTACAAGCTGATTTAAACATTCGTCCTTAATAAAAGCTCTTGGTATGTTTTCTCCAAAAAAAAAACCCTTATAACCTATGTAAGGGCATTAAAGTGGTGAAAGTTTGGATTAAAAAAATAGTAAATAGTTTAAATTAAAGCTTTAATGTAAGATTAAATAAATAAAAAAGGTAGGGGAGCCAAGGGGTAACTTTTTTAAATTTCTATTTACTACTAATTATAGAAGCAATAAAATCATAAATTATCTGTAAAATATACATACGTGTGCCCCCTAAGGTCTGAATCTCTGATTTATTTGGGTATCCTCAAAATTTAGAATCGGTGCAAAAAAATCCACAAAGAAAATGATAAAATATATATGCATACATCCGATCCATTCCTTAGCTAATACAAGAAAACAAAACCAACTTTAAGAAATTCCCAAACCAGCATTAATTATTTTAAAAAATAGCAATATCCCAAAAAAAAAAAAAATCATTTGTAAATAAGGACTGCCCTAACATGTAAATAAGAGCTCCTCCTAATAATACCCCTCAACCCCCCCCCCCCCCCTCCCAAACACAAAAAAAAAAAAGCTTTACTAAAAATATACCAAATCTGATTAGGTAAAAAAAAAATCCTTTTGCTTGTATTCTCCAAAGCCTCAAGGCCTTCGACAGTCATGAGTCAACAACTCATTGGTTCGCCAGAATCGTCACCCTCAAGTTGCTGCTCGAGCCATAGCCAGACTCTGCTCTAGGCTTAACCATTAAATAATAAATAAATAAAAACAAAAAACAAAACAAGACAAAGACAAAACTGTGTATATAGACCCTCAAAAAAAAGTGTGTATATATAGCTTACACTATTAGCAGAAACTGATGCTAATAAAAGAGTCAATGATTATGAATTTTGTTCCAGGAGAATAAGAGAGCATAGTACTGTTGGAAACTTGGAATATGAGGGGAATTTTTTTTTTTCTTTGGTTCAAAGATAATCAGAATCCACATTCAAAGATCTATCTTGATTCTTGACTAGAATCCACATTCAAAGAGATTTATCTCTTTGTAATTTATGGTGTTTTGTTTTAAAAAATAAATGCCATTCTCATCACATTAAATAAAAGATAAAATAAAATAAAAGGAAAAGAAATGTAATTTTTTTTTTATTAGACTAATTAAATAATCCTTTAGAAGTACCAATGGTCCCAATTTGTTATATACTTCTCAATGAAATACCTATGTTTTTGTTGAGCTATCAAATTTAGGGTTTGGCTTACCTCCAGTATTTTTTTAACTGGAAGTGTCCTTTTGTTTTAAATACATAATAACAAGTGCTAGTGAGTTTTAATCTCCACATTTTATTTAGTTAGTGGGTGATGTGACAGTTTCTCATTAAAACAAAAGAAGATTCCTGTTAAAAAAGTACTGGAGGTAAGCTAAACTCTCAAATTTACTCCATTTAAGGGGGAAAATAGAGATTATATATATATATATATATATATATATTGTAGGGGGTAGTAATCCTTAGCCTAACCCAAGTTAAGTGGGTAACTACTGTGTGAAGGCCCAATACAATTAATTTGTAGAGGTAGGTTGTCAAGATCAACCCTTTTAGGTATTAATGGATTCGTTAAGGAGTTTAGAGAAAAGTTCAATTCTTAGGTCGTTAAAAATACGAAAGATTACCAATAAGTAATGCAAAGATCTGCATCAAGTCTTCCTCGGATTAGTCCGAGGATCACTAGTTCATATATTACTCAATTATCGGTTACAAAGCTTCTTATTGCCCTTTATCTTCTTCTTTTTTGTCCAATTTCTTTCTCCCCTCTTAAGGGAGCCTCCTTCCTTTTTATAGTAGTTGGGGCCTCATCCCAGCCCTCCACCTAGGCTGCCATGGATCCTTGCTTGGATACTTGTCCCATTAATGCCTGCCTAGTGGTGGTAAAGTAGGTTGCAAGCTGTAAAAACACCGTTTAGAGGTCATTATGCCATTAAATACGGCAGGTTGAGTTGATATTTTGTGTATTTAATGCGGAGGTAATGAGTATTTTATCTAGAAACTTCCCCTCTTTATTACTTGTACATCTCTCCTTATTTCCTCAGTCTTCAGTCTTTTGGCCTAGGTGGCTTGTCTACTGTCTTCTAAGGAGTGTTCGCTTCTCGGGCGGGCTACTTCTTCGATTTCAATATCTGGGCTCTTGTCAACATGCTGGGCCAAAGCTGATGAGAAGTCAAGCCCACCTTCTCCTCAGGTTGGACGTACCTGGCAATATTCCATGTTTGAACCTTACCCTCCCCCCCCCCCCCCCCCAACACACACACGCACATATATATATTAATAGGCAAAACTGAGAGAAAACCCAATTAGAATTCAATTAGAATCTAATTTTGCACAATGTGTCTCATCTAATCTAAGTTTTTAAATTTTTGTGCCAAATGAGTTAATTTAGTGTAAAAATTGGATTTTAATTAGAGTTTAATTTTGCAGCACGTGTCTAATCTAATCTAAAATTTTTAAAATTTTTGTACCAAATGAGTTAATTCAGTATAGAAAACAAAGAATCCAATATAAATAAACCTAGGTAATATATATATATATATATATAACAAAAACTTAGAGAAATTTTGATTAGAATCAAAATTAGATTTTGCCTTTATTAGCATTTCATACAAATTAAATTGTTTAGATTTTTACTGTTATTTTTTTCCCCTGAACTAATGAGTATATTTTTTATACTATTTCTATTTAGATATTTTGTATGTGAAGATCCTGAACTTAACAAACTGTAATTGAGTTAAATGATTCCATATACTTATCCCCATTCAATTTAATTATGAGATACAATTGAACCAATTTGATCTTTTATTTTGTGTTGTATTCAGTAGAATTTCACGGGCAGTGATAGTGAGTTGATATTGTATATGTAGTGTCCAATAATAATTTTCAAAATTACATATATAACAATAGTGTAATGAGAAACTTGATGTAACCAATATCATTAAAATTGCAAGAAAAAATCATTTTAGTACCTCCAAATGTTCTGGTTAAACTAATATTTTGTATATTTAATAACTCAAACTAACATCAATAACACCACTACAATTCATCATTCATGTGTGTAAGTATGAGTTACATATTAGTATTTATATAATAAATAAATAAAAACTCAGAGGGAATTGTTACTTCTACAAAAGTGTTGACATAATTGTAATTTCATTAAATATTAAGAGAAATTAATGTGATTTTATTTTTTACAAAAAAATAATAATAATTAAAAAGCATAAAACCTCACTTATAATTTTGAAGCAGTCAACGCTAACTAAACGACAAGCTTGAATCCAACAGAACATAAAAGTCTATATTTTGATTATTTTCTTGGCCAATTGGCCAAACATCACAACTTGTTAGGTGGGCGACAAAGACAAAGGCATATAAACTTAAACTGAAGGGTTTGAGATTTGCTATTTTCAATTTCTGTCCCATCCAGGTTGAAAATGTCACCAAGGTAAACATCCACACAAACTACACTCTCCAATCCAAGAGACCATAATTTAATGTGGCTTGCTGATTCT
Source organism: Quercus ilex subsp. ballota (assembly GCA_032727855.1). Classification (NCBI taxonomy): domain Eukaryota; kingdom Viridiplantae; phylum Streptophyta; class Magnoliopsida; order Fagales; family Fagaceae; genus Quercus; species Quercus ilex. The sequence continues at coordinate 34,168,411 of CM064909.1, forward strand.
TGCTAACGCCGACAAATGCTGGCCATTGCTTTATGTGAACACTACGGGTGGCGTGTGGATTCCATGAACAATAATTTTAGACCCAATATTTCTTTTACAACGTTTTTCATGACCATTAACTTAGCGCGTTGTGCTTAAATTCTATGACAAGGTTGTAAGTTATATTGTCAACGAGAACACTAACGATTTTCATTTGTGCAGTTAGGCGACTTTGGTGCCGTTATCTGACCATCTGAACATATCCTATGCAGCCAAATTCATGGAGATAAGAACTTGGCATATGACACAAAATAGATGTTTTTGGCATGTTTCTTGATGTTCTTCACCAGCAAAAACCACATGGCAAAAGAATACCAATTAAATAAAATTACATCAAAACTATGTCATCAATAATCAATTAGGCAATGCTTGCCTTCAACTCTCAGTTAAGTACTTTTTTTTTTTTGTGGTAAAATCCTTGTTCTCTACAAGAATTAGGATTTAAACCAACGAGTGTTTTTCATAATGATTCATGATTGTTACCACTTAACAGGAATAAAAATATAAATAAATAAAATAAAATAAAGAACGGTATGGTGCCAGTGCTTGGTCTTTCCAGTTACGAAAAGGCACTTGCAAAGCTTAGGTTTGTGTTGTGTACATTGTGCCAACGGAAATATTACAACAGGTAGTTTGGGGCAGTATAAAGTGTAGCAATGCTAGTAAGGACGGAACCAGAATTCGCCAAACCTTAAAACCAAAAAAAAAATTATGAAAATAAAAACTAACACCTATTTCATATTCAACAAAATACTATATACAAAATAAGTATTTCTTAAACATTTCATATTATAAAATATATCAACAAAGTATAACATACAAAATAAGTGTTTCTAATTTTGTGTGCAATTTTTTTATTTTTATTTTTTGTAGTTAAAGGGGCATGAATTTTATTTATTTATTTCTTTTCTTGTAGGTCAATATCTAAATATTTTAGAGGAGGAGAGACAAATATATATATATATATATATATATATATATATATAAGGGCAAATCTTAATTTTTTTATACTATTTTTTTTTTAATTGGGGAGGGGTGGGGGGGGGGGGGGGGCGCGCATGGCCCTCCTCTGCCCTAGTGTACGTCCGTCCCTGAATGCTAGGGACACAAAAAATTCCTCAACTCGTCATGTGATGAGTTGCGAGTGGTGGATGTGTGGAGCCATCATTTAATCTCCACCAGCTCACTACATAGCAAGTTGTGGTAATAATTGTGAGATTTGTTATGTCCCTGACATTTTCCAAGCGCAAAACCATATGGCAATATATATGTCTTCTCACATTAATAATATATTTTGTCATAATTAAATTTAATTAATGAAATTCATTATCATAGAGGATATATGATAAGGGAATATCATGTTATTGTATTCTCTTAGTACTAAAAAATTAGTCTAGTCAATGGCACTAAAACTTGTTCCATTTTTCTAATCCTACGTCTTAACTCAAGAAAACCAATAATCAATGTGATTGATTGTCAGATGGCAAGTTCTCCATCATATTTATAGGCCTTAAGACCCAGGACAAAATTGCCATTTTCCCTTTTTGAGAAAATTAAATAACTTTATGCCCCCTTTCCAAACTAATTAGGGAAATGCTCCTCTTTTAAAACTCGATTTATGATAAATAGAGTTAGGCCCTATAGTGGCGTTTTTAAGGGGCCTATAATGACGTTTTAAGGACCTATAGTGACGTTTTTTAACTCAACTTCAATGAAATTGAGTTATAGGCAATGAAATCGACCTATAGTGGCCTTTTTTTACCTATAACTCGATTTCATTGAAGTAGAGTTAAAAAACATCACTATAGATCCTTAAAACGTCACTATAGGCTCCTTAAAACGTCACTATAGAGTTGTAGAAATTTTTTTTTTTTAACTTGATTTATCATAAATCGAGTTTTAAAAGATGGACATTTCCCTAATTAATTTGGGAAAGGGAGCATAAAGCTATTTAATTTGCCCAAAAAGGGCAAAGGGCAATTTTATCCCTAAGACCCAATTACTCTAATTATTACAACTTCCATCAACAACAAAAACAAAAATTTAAAAAAAAAATTTATAAAACAAAACAAAAATTACACGAACATAAAAAAAAATAAAAAAAATAATAATAATTAATACCAAAAGATTTATAAGTTTGTAACTCAATAGTGTAATGTGGTGTCTCTTATACGAATCTTACCTCCATGTTCATAACAATTATAACAAAAAAAAAATAGAATTAAAAAAAAAAAAACACACACACACACACACACACAAAATTTATTTCCAAGATAAAGACAAATTGACTAAATCAACATTTTCAAGTGACTTTTAATCTTTCAATGTCTTTTTAAATGTTTACAACTTTACTTGAAATTTTGGAGAGTTCATTCAATTCTCTCGTTGGACCATAAATGTGATCCTTCTACATATATATATTCCTTTTTTAGTTAGAGGAGACGACCCTTCTAATCAAAACAAGTAAACACAATTGTAGGATTTAATAAAGGAAAATGCTAACGGATGCCCTTAGGGCAATGGTTAATAGTCTATTTAAAGAAAGTTTTTTATAGGAAAAGAAAAAAAAGCAATTAATGTTTTGACAATTTTTTCCATTTCTCATAAAAGTGGTATCAAAACTTTCCTAAAATAGATTGTTAACCGGCACCTGTTAACGTGACCCTTTAATAAATGTCCGGTTAATAGACGTTCTTAGGGCATTTATTAATGGATCGTTTTAGGAAAGTTTTAATACCACTTTAGCATGAAATATAAAAAGTTGTCAAAAATATTGTAGGGGTGTTGGGCCTAAAAATTCATTATGTATTTGGATTTTGGGCCTATGGCCCAAGCTGAGGACACAATCTTGTCCGAGGATGATGAATCTTTGTTTAAAGAAAGTGTGATGGTAAGTAGAAAGGTTATCTTCGTCCACAATGACTCAGTAGGATGAGCCGAGGACAAATACATCCACAACAGACCAAGGCTGAAGTCCGAGAAAGGTCATTTGCCAGCTAAGGTAATATTCCAGGTAGGTCTGTTGGTGCAGGTTAGTATGGCAAATACATCCGATAGGAAAGCACCCTAAAATATTTAAGGAGAAAGCTGCTACCTCCGCATTAAATGCACTGTACCTAATTCTCTAGCCGTATTAATGTGGAAGTGATACCTGAACAGTATATTTCAGCCTTACAACTACCAAATGGAGATGGATGGAAAAGACTGATGGGACAAGTATCAAGATCGACTATCTTGGATGCACGTGGCAGGTGGAAATGAGGAAGAAGGAGAGTATATAAGGAAAAGACGGAGATAAGAGAGGGGGATCGAAAATTGAGGAAGAAAACACTGTAACATCTAAGAACAGAGCTTGTAGTTGTATGTGAAGAAGAATATATAAGAATAGATCACCTCGGACCTTGCCGAGGACAATCTGTCTCTAATATAACCATTTTTTTCTGTCCATTCTCTTGACATTTTTGAATCCACTATAGTGTCTGTTTGATCCACTAAGACTCAATATTCAACCCATTCTCTACAAATTCATTGTTTGGGCTTTTTGGGCCTAAAGTCCCTCCACATAGTGGAAAGGAACCCAAATTTGGTCCTTACAAATATCAATTGCTTTTTTTTTTTTTTTTTTTTCTATAAAAAGTTTCTAAAAAAAATTTCTTAAATCAATTCTCGGCATCCATTAACTTTTTTCTTTAATAATTGCTAGCTTGTAACTCCATGCATATGTATGAATATACTTAAAATATATACATTAAGATACATAGTATAATTTTTAAAGTAAATTGCAAATTACACCCCTAAAGTTTAGGGGTGACTGGATTTTATACCTTGAAATTTTGGAATTTAGATTTTGCCCCTTGAAGTTTGGTGATATTTGGATTTTACACCCTGATGTTTTAGAATTTGGATTTTACCCCTATATTTTGGAAGTGTTTGGATTTTACTCCCTAAAATTTTGGGGTGTAAAATCCAAACAACCCAAAACTTTAGCGAGTAAAATCCAAACTCTGAAACGTTAGGGTGTAAAATCCAAATACTCCAAACTTTAGGGGGTAAAATCCAAATTCAAAAATTTCAAGGTGTAAAATCCAATCATCCCTAAACTTTAGGGGTGTAATTTGCAATTTGCTCTAATTCTTAATTACATATATAATTTATTGATAGTCTTTTTTTTGTTAAAACTTTAAAAGTCTTGTAAGAATATTATTAGATAGAAAATGTAAAGTGTTTATTTTTTTTTTTAAAAATTATGTTTATTTATTTTAAACTTTTTGGTTTTTGTAGGGACTCATTTTGGAAGGACCCTCTGAATTTAGAAGGAGTGTAATCTTGTAGGCCCCAAACAATAAATTTCTAGAGAGTGGGTTGAAGAAATTGGCCCTTACAGGCAAACGGAACTTAATCGTGGACCCATCGCCATTGAAGGCTATGTGCCTAGATTCTTCGCTAGAGTTACTCCTCGGCATTTGTCCGAGGAGCTTGGCCCTTCGCTCCTTCCCCCTTCAGGAGAGGGCCCTTACATTATATACCCTTCCCCCAACCAATCCTAGCCCTACATTTGTTGAGCAATCAGGCCATTACTCAGGTGCATGTCCCATCAGCCGCCTTTCCATTCTCTTTGTGGGTCGCGGCAACCAAGGTGGCACTGGTGCGGAGTCCTTTCCTCATTAATGCGGCCAGAGCGGTGGTCAGGTGCATTTAATACAGAGGTGACACTTTGTCATGAACTTGCTCCTCCACCAGGTTTCCATTGCTGGCGCGTAGTACTTCCTTTCGGCTCTTTGAATAGTCAGGAAGGCTCCTTTGGATGTGTTGCCGGTTGCCTTAAGTTGTCGGATATTCGAGGATGGGGTCGTCCTCGGCGTGGCCTGTTGGGCTCCTGGGCTCCTCGTTTTCATCCTCGGACCTTGGATGCCTCCTCGGCTTGGGCCTTCGGCCTTGGAACGAAGTGGGCTGGGCCGTAAGACTTGCTGGGCCCACAATAGCCCCTCAAAATCTTGCTGTCCGCATCCTCGGGCGGAGAGGAAGATTTTGATGTCCTCGGGCCTGCGACGCGTCCCATCGAGCCTGGTCCTCTAACAGTACTGGAGTCTTTTCATCTACCCCAGATGCGTTACTGGCGCCTTGAAGCACGCAATGCGCCCTCCATTAAATCCGGGCGGCTCTGTGCTCCCCACATTCAACGGGAGGATGGCAATCCGACGGTGGGGATTCACCTAACATTTATGGGCGGGAAAACCCGCACGGCTCCTTGATTTGGGGTATAAATACCCTCTCGAAAAGTCGGTCCCTTTGTTTACTCTCAACTAAGAGATCTTGCACATACATCCTGAGTCCAGCCAACTTTCCACCTACATCTCTAGCATAAAAAGCCTGTCCGAGGAGCTTCTCCTCATTTCTGTAAGTCAATCTATCTCTCTTCAAGCTTTCTTCTTCTCTATTCCTCATTCTCTTTCATTTGCTCTTTCTTAGCTCTTTTAGGCGTCACTTGGGATGGGTAGGTTTAAGAAATATGTCTATACTGAGGAGGCGATGGAGAAATTCATCGCCGACTATAAGATACCCAGCAACGTGGGCTTGAGGTATTGTGAGGAGGGGGAGTGGCACCTTCGGAGACAAGAGGGCGAGGTTGTGATCCCCATTGTTGCCTTCCTTGAAGGTGGCATGAGAATTCCCATGGGACCGGTGATGAGGGGCTACCTGACGTACTTCCGGCTAGCCCCCACCCAGTGTGCCATCAACGTTTTCAGAATTCTGGGTTGTGTGGACGCCCTGAACGAGAAGATGGGGCTAAGGTTGGCCCACCACGACGTAAACTGGTGTTACAACCTCCAGTGCCTGAAGGGCAAGTCATACTATATGAAGACTAGGGACGACAGGGTCCGGCTTATCCAGTGCCTCCCTGAGTCCAGCAAGGGGCTGAATAAGGACTTCCTCATTGTGTTCGGGGAGTGGCACGATGGCCTTCACTGCCCAACGACGGAGGGGACCCCAGGTGGGGCAGTGGGAAAAAAGGGGGGAGGGCTATAGGACCTTAGTCTGTTTCATTCTTCACTTCATCCATTTTTTTTTTTTTGCATCATTTGGTTACTAACATAAATGTGTTTTCTTTTGCAGATCCGCACGCCTTTACGCGTCACTTCAACCTGATCAACCGGGAGGACTTGTAGAAAGCGCTAAGGGCGGAGGTTTTCGTGAACAAAGCCGACAATCAAGTTAGGGCCGCTCACAGGATCTTAAGATAAGACTCGATTCAGAAATCGTTTGCGGCACCGAAGTACGTGATCAGAGCAAAGGACCCTCGGCTGCGGAAAATAACCGTGACCGAGGACGGATTCCAGTTCCCCGAGGAGCCCTCCCCATCGGAAGGCGTAGCATTAGCGGGCCCCTCCTCCCCTCATAGATTCTCTGAGGCTGCAGAAGAAGGCCTAGAGAGGGAAGATGAAGTTGCTAATTTTGGCCCCGCCGAGGACGAGTTTGACGTATTTGAACAAGTCCATCAGTCCGAGGACCCTCCAGGAGACTTAGGTGACCCTCATCTGACCGAAGCGGACTTCCTAATGACCGTGTCCTCTCCTCGGCTTGAGATGGGCTACAAGAAGAGGCCCCAGTCCAGCCTGTTGGATCTGATCGAAGGCCAACCGGGGAAGTCTAAGCCCAAGCTTTCTCCTCCTCTTCCCAAGACTCACTCTGCCCAGAGCAGGTCGGCCCCGACCCAGTCAAAGCTTCTTCCTTCTTCGCTCAGACGAGTCTGCCTTCTAGGCATGAGCCCTCTGATCCTAAGCAGAAAAAGGATAAGGGCAAAAGGCCCATTGAGGAAAAGTTTGGGTCCCCCCAAGAGGGGGGCGATTCTCGGCGGCCGTCGAAGCAATTGAAGATAGGCTCCCGAGGCCAAGACAAACAGGTTGATGCCCAGCCTGAGGCTCAGGCCTAGCTTCCTGCCCCAATGCTCCATGGGGGGCCTCTGAGGGATGACTCCTCCCTCAGGGATTTTAAAGAGGGCGAAGGCGCGTATGTGGCCGATGCTCTGGAAAGGTGCCTGTTACTCCCTGTAGACATGGCAGAGCTGGGGACTATGAGGAGCAGGGAGGTCTTCCTCTGCCTCAAGCGGTACTTGGGAATGGTAAGACCCTCAACACTTATGATTTTTCCTAGTTTCAACTTTTTCTTCTTCTTTTCTGAGCTCGACTGATTGTGTACTCGTTTTGTTTGGCAGGCCGTTCAGGCCACCTATAGGTTGGAGGAGGCGGCCCATGATCAAGGAAAAGCCATGGACGTGGAGCGTGAGAAACGCTTGGAGGCCACTCGGACCCTTAAAAACTCCGAGGTTGATCTTGCCACGGCTTGGGAGGAGCTGAGAGTGATGACCAGTGCTCAGGATAACGCCCTGTCAGGCCTCGCTGGTTTCCAGAAGCAAGCCGAAGACTAGACGAGGCGTCTGGGTGAGGCAGAGGAGCAGCTGAAGATCGCAAAGGAGCTGCTTGCTGATCTGACGAAGAAGGTGGCTGCTGCCGAGGAAGCCAAGAGGGTGGCTGAATGGGCCAAGGATGAGGCCGTGAGGGCTAAGTTTGAGGCTGACCAAGGTAGGGAGGAGGCCTGGGCCACTAAGTAGGAAGCCGAGGAGGAGGCCTATGTTGCGGGGATGGCCGAGATAGAAGCTGCCTTTAAAGCTCAAGTCCTCGGGGTGTGCAGGCGCTACTCCTCCGAGGTTTGGAAGGAGGCCCTTAAGCAGGCTAGGGTCGAGGCCTCGTCCGACCTGTGGAAGGAGGAGAGTGTGTATTACCCCCTGCCATCCGCGAGGCCGCCCCTGACGGTGCTGAGGCTGAGGAGACTGCAAAGGAAGCCGGTGCTACTACGGGTGAGGGCGCCTCAGTCACTGAACCTACTGGTGAGCCTGTCCAAGGGAGTGACTCTCCCGTGGTAGTGGAATCAGGTGAGGGCCCCAACGACGAAGCGCCCCAAGAGGTTGCGAAGTCCTCCTCTAAAGTCCAGGTTTCCTCCGCGGAGGAGGCTGCTATTCCTGCCGTGCCTTTGCAGGTCGTCCCCCTTGACCAAAGCTCAAAGGACCCTGGGGTTGCCATGGACCAGCCGCCTACTGGGGGGAGAGATTAAGTGGAAAAGGCAGGCCCCTCGGCGCTCCTGTCTCCCTTGTTTTGTCATTTCTTTTGTTCTTTTGTATTTCCTTTTTTTTTTTTTTTTTTTTACATTGTAATGGGACGCTTATCATGTAACCTTTTATGGATTCAATGTAATGTGGTTTCTATTTCTCTCTCTGTTTGTTCTGGCTGTTTGCACGTTTGGGTGCTACCCGTCTTTTCCCATCTCTATTTTTTACTTGTATAATTTTAACATTGGTTGTACCTCGGCTGGTAACAACAGTGATTGCAATAACGTGAAGGCACGTATGCATAGGCAGACCTTTTATGTCCCAAGGACTAGGTAGGCCTCTTGCTTCCCCAACATTCTAACACATAGAATCTTTCGGCGTAGTTAGTTTCCCCATAGGCTTGAGTTCGGGGACCATGCAGCGCCTTGGTTTTGTCTAACTCTTAGAATCGTGTGAAGTAGTTAGTTTCCCCATAGGCCTGAGTCCGAGGACCACGCAGTGCCTTGGTTCTGTCTAACACTTAGCATCTTGTTGAAGTAGTTAGTTTCCCCATAGGCCTGAGTCCGAGGACCATGCATTGCCTTGGTTCTGTCTAACACTTAGAATCTTCTTGAAGTAGTTAGTTTCCCCATAGGCCTGAGTCCGAGGACCATGCAGTGTCTTGGTTCTGTCTAACACTTAGAATCTTCTTGAAGTAGTTAATTTCCCCATAGGCCTGAGTCCGAGGACCATGTAGTGCCTTGGTTCTGTCTAACGCTTAGAATCTTCTTGAAGTAGTTAGTTTCCCCATAGGCCTGGGTCCGAGGACCATGCAGTGCCTTGGTTCTGTCTAACGCTTAGCATCTTGTTGAAGTAGTTAGTTTCCCAATAGGCCTGAGTCCGAGGACCATGCAGTGCCTTGATTTTGTCTAACGCTTAGCATTTTGTTGAAGTAGTTAGTTTCCCCATAGGCCTGAGTCCGAGGACCATGCAGTGCCTTGGTTCTGTCTAACACTTAGAATCTTCTTGAAGTAGTTAGTTTCCCCATAGGCCTGAGTCCGAGGACTATGCAGTGCCTTGGTTCTGTCTAACACTTAGAATCTTGTTGAAGTAGTTAGTTTCCCCATAGGCCTGAGTCCGAGGACCATGCAGTGCCTTGGTTCTGTCTAACACTTAGGTACGTGATGTAGGAGATTGTCTTCAGCGTTGGTCATACTAGTTTTGGCGTGATGATGGCCTCGGCCCGGCCTTGTCGGGAGTGGGGCATCGTGCGTACCGGGCTATTGACCCCGTAGTGCCCCGGGCGAGGCTGGTTTGTGATTCTTGACCTTACACGTGGCAATAACACTGCCTTCAGTTCAAGTTTCTGCAGTCATCAGTTATGAGGCGTCCCTTGATGGTTCGGCTTCCGCGCTTGACGTTTCAACACACGAGGTGCGCTCTCATTAATATTCTCTTGGACTGATGCTGATCGAATGGTTGATAGGCGCTTTGGAATTTGGTCAGGATTAATGTCATCGATAATCCACTTTTCGAATTTTGCGTAATTTCATTCCTACCAATCTTCACCCCCTATTTAAGGCTACGTGGGGGAAATGACCTTCTACTCTTCACGAAACCTCCAATACACCGGGAAACATGTCTTCCCAACTTTCAGAGCCCTCTCAATAACCCTGCGAAAATTACGAAAAGAGTTTGGAGAAATGGACTACTCTAGATGGGAGTGAGGGAGCATAGGCCCAGAATCCTCCTTCCTCGATGGAGAGCCGCCGTAGCAATGGCTCGCGTCAGATTTCCGGTACGGCCGAATCCGTGCGTCATCCTGATGGTGCCCCGCACAGCGGCCAAGAGGGAGGTCTCTGAAGTACATAACGTTCTTCCCCGGGGCACTGCCACGCCGGGGGAAGCGTGCAAGGATACGTCATATCTGGTGCCCGAGTGTTGCCGTCTCCAACGGCCAACCACCGTGGGGCTGGAAGAGAATCAAGGGAACAACATGAGGAAGGGCCGTCCGGCGCCTTTGCATCTGCTCCTCTCTTCGCGCCAGCGCCACCGCACCAGCTTGGGCGTTGTTGGTAGCCTTGAAGCAGGCCTGCCTCAGCCCCCTTTCCTTTAGTTAACTTTAAAACAGGTCCGTCTAGGCCTTTGTTTGTAGAGTTGGCTTTAAAACAAGCCTGTCTGAGCCTTTATTTGTATATTGTAACTGTTCTTCATCTAATAAAATATCGATATTTGTCTTCTCCCTTGTCCTTTGAATCCTTTACTTTTCTGCAATGGTGTTTTTGTTTGTTTGTTTTTTAAACGCGTTCTTGTGAACTTTCCGTCGACTGACTACCTGGGGACGATTGTCCGTTGCGCTTGTTAGCGCCCAAATTCTTCCCACAGACGGCGCCAATTGTAGGGACTTATTTTGGAAGGACCCTCTGAATTTAGAAGGAGTGTAATCTTGTAGGCCCCAAACAATAAATTTCTAGAGAGTGGGTTGAAGAAATTGGCCCTTACAGGCAAACGGAACGTAATCGTGGACCCATCGCCATTGAAGGCTATGTGCCTGGATTCTTTGCTAGAGTTACTCCTCGGCATTTGTCCGAGGAGCTTGGCCCTTCGCTCCTTCCCCCTTCAGGAGGGGGCCCTTACATTATATACCCTTCCCCCAACCAATCCTAGCCCTACATTTGTTGAACAATCAGGCCATTACTCAGGTGCCTGTCCCATCAGCCGCCTTCCCATTCTCTTTGTGGGTCGCGGCAACCAAGGTGGCACTGGTGCGGAGTCCTTTCCTCATTAATGCGGCTAGGGCGGTGGTCAAGTGCATTTAATGCGGAGATGACAGTTTGTCATGAACTTGCTCCTCCACCAGGTTTCCATTGCTGGTGCGTGGTACTTCCTTTCGGCTCTTTGAATAGTCAGGAAGGCTCCTTTGGATGTGTTGCTGGTTGCCTTAAGTTGTCGGATATCCGAGGATGGGATCGTCCTCGGTGTGGCCTATTGGGCTCTTGGGCTCCTCGTTTTCATCCTCGGACCTTGAATGCCTCCTCGGCTTGGGCCTTCGGCCTTGGAACGAAGTGGGCTGAACCGTAAGACTTGCTGGCCCCACAGTTTTTATACACAATAACTCACTTGAATGGATATTTATGATGTAGTCTCACATTTGACTCCAAAATTAAGAAATAAAACTCTCTAAAAATAAATAATTAAGGACACATGGTGCAAAATTGGACTTCAATTGTAGAATCTAATTGGATTTTCTCTAAGCTTTACCTATTAATATATACTAGCTTGTAACTCCATACATATGCATGGATATATTTAAAGATATACAATAAAGTACATAATATAATTCCTATATATATAATTTAAATACTATTGATAGTCATTTTTATATATATTAACTCTTTAAAAAATTTTATAAGGATATTATTAGGTATAAATGTAAATTGTCCATTTAAAAAAAAAATTATTGTGAAACACTTTTTTTTTTTTTTTTTTTTTACAATTCATTTATTCTAGACTCTTTGGTTTTTGTACTTAATAACTCACTTGGATGAATATTTATGATGTGGTCCCACATTTGATTTTAAAATTAAGAAATAAAACTCTTTAAGAATTAATAATTTAGGACACATGGCGCAAAATTGGAACTCTAATTTGAAATTCTAATTTGAGTTTCTCTCAGTTTCACCTATTATTCTCACATAAATTTAGACACATGGCACAAAATTGGATTATAATTTCAAATTCTAATTCAATTTTTCCTAACCTTTACCTATTAATATATATATATATATATATATATATTTATAGATGACTTATAAATTTGAATTTGTTTTAGTTATATGATTATGTTTTTTATGGTTTATTCTATTGGACCTCTCATTTTCTACACTAAATTAACTAATTTGGCACAAAAATTTAAAAATTTAGATTAGATGGCGTAAAATTAAACTCTAATTGAAATTCAATTTTTACACTAAATTAACTCACTTGGCACAAAATTTTAAAATTTAGATTAGATGAGACACATGGCACAAAATTAGACTCTAATTGAATTTCAATTTGAAATTTAATTGGATTTTCTCTCTGCTTTACCTATTATATATACTAGTATGTAGCCCCGTCTTACCGCACGGGAATGGATATATTATTAATCATGAGTTTATTCATGTTTAAAAGGCTCAGTTAAGTCTAAATTCATATTATTAACCAGAAATTTTCATTAACAAAACTTAGCAGTATATATATTTTACACAGAAAGATGAACTTTGGTGACAATGTTTATCCAAAAGATCCATTCACGCTTTTGAATCTTCAATCTCTATTGGCGATTGAAATTTTCGTAGCTTAAAAAATTTAAAAAAAAAAAAAAAAAAACCTCAGAGTTGTGCTCATTTTGTAGTTTTACGATGGGTCATTTTGTAACATGATGGGCATTTGTGTGAAGAAAATACCTCTGAAGTTCCATGGCTGATAAAAGAAATTCTCTCCAATCTCTTTTTATAGAGAGATTGGTTTGTGCGTGTTTTAATACATCCTTCATAGTTGTATTATCACGAAGCAGGTCCAATAGATTTAAATTGGTACTACTCATTCCCAAAGCATGAGTGTTTAATGTGTTATTAATTTCATCTTATTGGCTTCTACACATGACAGCAAAATTAAAAATAATTAAATTGTACACATGTATAGTAAAATTGGACTCCAATTTTAGATTCTAATTGAACAATTGGAATGATAATATATGATAGTAACAACAATAGAAAAATTCAAATAAAATTTCGGATTAAATTGTAACAATTTGAATAAAAAATTCCAGTAGAAAGACAGGGTGGAGTGATCCACTCTAAGAAGGCGACCAAACTTTCGTAAATATAGAATAATAAATCTCTCTTCGGAAAATTTACATTGTTCATAACCTTTACCTTCACTGAAAATTTTAAAAACATAGTGACTCACATCTGCCATCTAGACATCTACAGCCAGGTCCTCTCCAATTCGCGTGAGATTCCATTGATCACTAAGTTCCTTTGCAGTCTACAAAAAATATCATGCATCGGTCCACAGCAGTGCTTTCTTCATTGTTATAGGTGTCAAACCTGAACAAAAAGCCAAATATAAGGATAGTGAATTTTAGGCATAATGTGCATCTAATCACATATTAGCAATTTATAATAAATGTAAAAATGCAAACTTTGTAAGTGAATAGTAAACAAAACTCAGTGTCAGAACCAAGAAGAAAGCACTTTAATCCGAAACTCAGTGCAAATGTAATGATGCAAACTTTGTAAGCAATTTATAACAAAGATGCAAACTCTGGCTTTGCTATCTTTTTGGAAATTATGCAATGTACTCAAACCAAGTTCTTATCACCGATATTAATCTCTTTGGTTTTCACGTTTGACTGCAAAATCAAGAAAAAACTTAATTAGCAAAGTAACTCACTTGACCCGATACATAGAAGTGGTTTTAATGAGAATGAGCCCACATACATTTAGCTACATGATGCAAAATTCAATTTCAATTTCACCGATATTAATCTCTTTGGTTTTCACGTTTGACTGCAAAATAAAAAAAAAAAACTTAATTAGCACAGTAACTCATTTGACCCGATACATAGAAGTGGTTTTAATGAGAATGAGCCCACATACATTTAACCACATGATGCAAAATTCAACTTCAATTTCAGATTTTAGACACATGACACAAAATTAGAACTCTAATTAGAAATTCTAATTTAGTGTGTACACGTGGCACGCAATTAGAGTTCTAATTTGGAATTCAATTTCACACTCTCTCTGCTTCACTTATTATTATTATTATATATACATATATATATTTTAAATTTTTTTATGTTCATTGATTTTAGACTCTTTAGTTTTTGTATATGCAATAACTCATTTGGATAGATATTTATAATGTAGTCCCACATTTAACTCAAATATTAAGAAATAAAGCTCTCTAAAAATAAATAATTTAGGATACATGGAGTAAAATTGCACTTCAATATAATATATATATTTTTTTGGGTAAAATTACTTATTAATATATATATATATATATATATATATATATAGATTTGGACTCAAGATTTAAGTGATAACCTAATGATATTATTAGCATTCTTTGTGATGTTCAATGTTTGTATTTCAAACCTCACCTTCCTATTTCAAAATCGTGTGGACTGAAATTAGATGGTATCCTGAGTAAGAATTGTATACAATGTATCTATCACAGAAAGATGAGTTTCATGCTTGTATGGTTCGGAAGAAGTGTGTCGTATGTGATTGTTACTTAGAATAATAAAAATACCTTGATATTAGCGGTTGATAACAAATTTTGTTATTTATTACGTAATTGAAATGACCGGTGAATAATTTCTTGAAATGAAATTGTATAGTTTAAGATGCGACAGAGCTATTCTTAATTTCTAATCCCACTGAAAAATACCACTCGATGTGATTGCTTGACAGTTTTCAATTTTTTTGAAGTATTATTATTTAGCTTCATCTACACGGGTTTTGACTTGATATAGTGCCCATAGAAATATAAAAACAGAGAGCAAAGGAGGAAAATTTGAGAAGGACTTCATAACTTTCAAAACATATAGGGCTCGTTTGGTTTGCTATTTCAAACAACATTTTTTAGTTTTTAAACAGCATTTCACGCATTTTAACACACTTTTTCACCCACACGTATTTCAAAAAATTATAAACAACAATTTTCAAACTACTCTACCAAACACCCTCATATACTTTGAACTTTGAACAAGTCATTTTGCTCAAATTTAACAACACAGAGATTTTTATGAAATGGACAAAAGAATAAAACAGAGCCGGAGAATGATCCACGTTAATGGAATCTGTGGCAATTATTCTAAGCCCATAATACCGCACGATTGCTTCGCTTTGTCTGCCAGCCGTTGGATCATCCTGAAACCATTACTAATCTTTTCTTCAATCTTCCCCCTAGTTTCAACACACTCAAATATCTTCATAGATGCTATTTATGCTTTGACTTCTTCTGAGGCCTCAATTATCAACCAATAGCATACATACGTAGTTCTTTTATTTTTTTGAGTTTCGACAATTAGCGGGTGCTACGAGGCCAGAATGAACATAAAATAATAATATATATTAATAAAATTATTAACTCTAGTATCTTTGACCTCATATATTAAGTTTTTGATTTTTCGTTTTTCAAATTTTTTTTAAAAAATTTTCAATTAAATTTACACACATTATTACTTTGACCACATGACATTCCCCAAGAAGAAATACATTTAATGCAATTATGTCTAAGTATAATTAAAGAAGACTTGGTTTAGGCATAGTGCATCTAGTGCATTGGATCTAGTAGATGGTGACACGTGTCTAAAAGTGGGCATATGTCATCAACTCAACAGGTTCGATATTATTGGACATTGGACCTAAGCCTAACCCAATTAAAGAATCTATTTTTTTTTTTTTTTTTTGAGGTGAAAGAATCTAATTATTGTGTACTACTTAAGTTTTCTTTTTAATTTTCTTACGATAAAATACGTTAATTATCCTTCTTGAGGTTTATGGAAAGAATACTACTCTACATGAAATGACACTTCCCCTTTAAGTTTATGAGTCGTGTTAACGAGTGCCCTTAAAACAATCGTTAATAATTTATTTTAGGAAAGTTTTGACACCATTTTTATGAGAAATGAAAAAAAAATGTCAAAATATTAATTGCATTTTTTCCTATAAAAACTTTATTTAAATGAATTGTTAACTATTACTCTAAGTGCATCTATTAGCATTTCCCTAAGTTTATATAAATGCAATAATTATGTCTAACTAACAAAATATTTCCTTAAATTTTTTTTTTTATCTACACTCTAGATAAAATGACATTTCTCCCCCTTAAGATTTGTAAATGCATGAGAGGGAGGGCGGTCATTTCATAAAACCTTAACAGAGGTTGTATGATTTCCCATCTTATTATAAATTTTTTATAAACTGATATGACAATTGAAAATGATTTGTGTACATTAATGAATTTCATTATTTAGTATAGGAATATTTCTTTTGAAGTATCTTATTTGAGAAAAAAGAATATACATTTATTTAATAGAATTTATAATAATATATTAATATCACGGCACTATAAAAAAAAAAAAAAATTTGTTGTTAGCTTGACAAAAGAAAAAATAAAAAGGATTACGTCAAATAATCAAATTTCAACTCTCTCTTCCTTCCCACATAGCTGTCACCTTTCTCATTGCAGAATGTCAAGCTGTGTGTAGCATATTAGTAAATTAGTATAGAGACTTGTTGACTTTAAAAAGTTTCTCTATAACTCTCTCTATTCATCCCATGTAGCCTATTAACTTGACTGCCTGCCAAACTATCCAGTTTCCACCATGGCTTCCTTTCATATCTTCTTCTCCATCTCCTTCTTAATCTTGTTCTTCCTATGTCACATAGCAACAAGCCAAAAATTTTGCCAAACTTCATCTTGCGGTGACAACAGTGTAATACCTATTAAATTCCCTTTCCAACTAAATACAACTCAAACCAAAGGTTGTGGCTATCCAGGATTCAATCTCTCATGCAACACCAAAAGCCAAACAATTCTCACTCTACCTTATTCCGGGGACTTCATCGTCCGACAGATCGACTATTTTAGCCAATCTCTAGTTATCACCGACCCAGATCACTGCCTTCCCGAACGGTACCTAAAAAACTTTACCCTATTGGACTCTCCTTTCCAATTTTTGAGTACTGGGAATAATTTCACCTTCTATAATTGCTCCTCCAATGTAACCCTATTTGGGGCTGGCCCAATTGATTGTGTTAAAAATAGCGATAACTATTCGGTTTGGATGTCACCAAGCTTTTACTATGATATGGTACCAGCCTCGTGTAGTGTTTTATTGAACAGTACTATGCTACCTTTGATAGCACCAAGTTGGGTCGGGTTGGTTTGGAGTGAGCCCAATTGTGAAGGTTGTGGTGGAGACTGTGGGCTTGTGAGTGATGATACGGGATGCTATGACTATAATGTTCAAAGTAGATCAAGCGGTTCAAGCTCAGACACCGTTACTGGTAAGTTTAATTAAATTGTTGCATCGAAATTGGTTTTGCTAATTAAGGAGGGATATGAATACTGCGCGCAAGCATGGAATATTGGTTTTTTCTTTTTCTTTTTTTCTTAAAGGTTAACATTAATCACACACACACACAAAATATGATAGACTGACTAATGAGATGCAAACGATTTGTGTGGCTGGGATTTTACTTGTTTGTCAATTAGGGTAACATACACTTCACGAATTGAACAGAGAGAGAGAAGAAGAAAGGTGGGTTTGATGAAATTCAACGTTTTGATAAAGTCAAAATAGTTAGACGGAGTGATATGGTAATTTCACTATTTTTTTTTTTTTTAATGAGTGACTTGCTGTTCTATTAGTTTACCTGAAGTTGTGCCTGAATTATTTCAAGCCTTGAAAAAGTTTGGAGAATAACACTGCATTCTTTCATAATATACTATGGATTAGTCTATTGGGAGAGTAAATGCCAGAAACTAGGCTTAGAAAACAATTTTCTTGGCATCCATAATTCTGTAATTATGCTTGTCCCAATACCAAATTACCAATACTTCTAGTCTAGAGTATGGAATAAGCCCTCCCTCACTAGTGTCGATGGTTCGGAGGGATTAGACCACCCACTACCATCTACTATTCTAATTATATCTGGTGGGAAATCGCTTTCTTCAATGACCATGAAAAGAGTCATCGCAGCAACATAGGTATTAAAATATAGTTATTGCGCATTTTACCACAAAATAATACATAAATTGATGTGATATAATGCATACAATAATACATAAATTGATGTGATATAATGCATACTACCAAGAGTAGTGGTCTACTAGTCATTGACTTACTGATTTGGGGTGAAAATTTAGAATCCCACAATGGGAAGCACTTGCAAAAACTCCAAAGTTTACCGGTTCTCTTTCCTGTAAGTCTGGACTTAACGAATAGGTATTACTATAGTAATTTCTAGATAGAGAAACCAATCTCATTTTCCCCTCTTACCTATTTTTTTTATAACAAAAATAATATTATTATTAATGCATAATATTTAATAATATAATAAATAAATGTTATATATATATATATATATATTTTTTTTTTGGTGATTGGTTTTCACGTCCATTTATAAAACTTAACATTACTTTGTTACCTAATCCTCCTTAAGGAGAAGGTGGACCTAGTGATTGGTATAGAGTGTCTTATTAGTCATTAGCCAAATGCTGCTGTCGGCATTCTCTGTTGACAGAGAGAGACAGAGAGAGACAGAGAGAGACAGAGATCAACAAACACGGAGCTTGACACAAGCTACCATGCTGCATCTAAGAAACTTCAATGCCCTTGGCTTTGGGCCATCTGGTGCGTATTGACTCTGAAAAAAGAAAAACAAAGAAACCACTAACTATTCCTTTGTTTCGTACTTCCAAGTACTGGTTCCTTTGTCAGTCTTTATGAACCATGACCCATCTGAAAGTCCTCTCTGAAGGAAATTCAACCTGAAATTCCCAAAAAGTGAAAAACAAAAACCAGACAAAACATATGTCAAAGAAAATAACCACACGTACAAGACAATATTTACGCGGTTTGGCAATTTGTCTACGTCCATGGAGTTGCAGGAATTTTACTATTATCAGGGAAAAATATAAGTTGCGGCTACAATGTTTCTCTCTCTCTCTCTGAAACACGACAACAACAAAATCCTAATCATCAAGCTGCGTTTTCTACATCCTGCGCATAGGATACAAAATGGGCTACAAAACGGGCCAAAAAATTTTGTTGGCCCAAGCCTTTGCTCCATGGACTAAGTCTTAGAAAATCTTCCATTAAAAACCATACAACATTATTTCGGGTGGAGTCGGGTCGTCAACCGGATCAAACACAACTAGGCTCCACAAAACCCAACACTCTCTGCATCCATTCAATTTTATAATTCGTACCAATTCCCTCTCTTAAAATAGGGATGGGGCAATTTGACCAAAGAATCGTTGACACCATCCATCCATGCAAAATTATATGTATATACGATAATTTTTTGGCCACTGGCATTTAGAAAATGTCACCCATTCTAGAGAACTCCCTTGAATGAAAAGTTTTAGAAAAGAAAAGGGTGTGTGGAACTAATTAGTAAAAGCTTGAACAATTCATGTACACCTGTTTGTGCTTATACATTTATCTTCTATTGAATTCATAGTTTGCTTCTCATTTTTTTAACAACTGATGGAATATTTGTTGATATCTTTGTCAATATCGTCTAGATGATTTATTCTTTGCTCATTTAGGTCTTCCAAGGAGTGCTAAGTATGGCATAATCATAGGCGTGGGAATACCTGGACTATTGTGCTTCATTGGCCTCGGATGTTTCATATGTGGTAGAGTTCGGGTTTATGCACGCAGACGCCACCCCAACACACAACTCTCCACCTCTAGCGCTCCGCACCAGTCTGTTGTTTTAATGGGTCTAGATGAGCCCACAATAGAATCATTTCCGAAGATACTACTTGGTGAGAGCAAACGATTACCCAAGCCCAATGACAACACTTGCCCTATCTGTTTGTCTGAGTATCAAGCCAAGGAAACATTAAGGACTATACCGGAGTGCAATCACTACTTCCATGCTAATTGCATAGATGAATGGCTAAAAATGAATGCAACATGCCCTCTTTGTCGGAATTCACCTGATCAGTCCACTCTAACTTCTCCTTCATCGTCATTGTCATCATCTTCATCATCTCTATCATCACCATAAAAGATTGTGTTCTCCATTGTATATAATATGTTCAAGTCGAATTGAGGAAATAATTGTTATGTGTTATAAATGATTTTTTTTTTTTGTAGGAAAATTTATGTCAATTTTTTCTATTATAGATAAATTTGGAGTCGAAGATATGGAAATACCACTAGAAGAGATAGATTCAAGTATAGTAGATTTGTATTCTTTATTGTATTTTATGATTGTGCTTTGTTTGCCATACTATATACGTACGTTTTTGCTTTTTCAATTTGGGTGAATATATTTATATATTTTTCTATTAATAAATTTTAAGTTTTAGCAATTAAACTTCATTTCAATATTAGATTAGTATCAAGTTACATTTAGTATAATTCTTTTTAATATTATATTATTTAATAACTCTTTTATTCAATCAATAGTTTGAAAATTCTACTCATGGATTGCATGGTCTTATTAATCTTAAAATGCATGCCATAATTTGTGAGTTTTCTTTTTAATTTTTTTTTTTAGTTTATAAAAATTATGTTTGAAAACTTTTATAAAAATTATGTTTGAAAACTTTGTTTGTATAGTCTAGGTTTTTTTCCCCTACCACAGGTTTCAAATAGTATTTAAAATTTATAACACATACTTTATGATGATTGATCTTTATCATCAAGCAGAGATGCTAATTAGTTCTTAGCAATGTTATGAATATTGTTTTAAACCTCGTTTTAATTTGTCTATTAGAATAAAATATTTTGATATTGGCCAATTTCAATGTACCATTTCAAGATTACCGCTAATATCAATATATATTACAAAATCTCAAATAAAGTTAGCATATAACTATTAAAAAACATTTACTTATAATTTTTTGGTAAATAAAGCTAACAAGTTGGGTAATTGTACACAATAAACCTTCCAAGAAGTTTCCCTAATAACTCACTTTTTACATTTCCCAACCACCCACAACCTACTTTTCCTTTGTCATCTCATCCTCACAAAACCTTTCATATTGTACTTTCTTTCTCAGATTTCCGTGTCTCCAGCCCCACGCTCTCTTCTTCTTCTTATTTTTTCTCCTCTACAGTTCTACTTGTTCTTCAATTTTTTTTTTTTCATCTCCAAAAAAATCTTCTTCTCTCATCTTATGCTTTATTTTTTTTTTCTCCCCCTGTTCAACTCCTTTGTTTCATCCATTTTTTTTTTTAATAATAAATTTGCATTCCGACTGGCATTAACCAAAACTAACTAGAGTGCCCAAAATGGGTCAAAATTATATCTGAAGTGGAACACAGAACGATATTCATAATATTGGTATTTAGTATAGGTGAAAATTAAACCTCAAATTTCTTATTTAACAATAAGAAATTTTACTAGTTAAAAAGAAGTTAAGTTTTAGTGAATTTTTTATTTATTTAAAAATTATTTATATATTGTTTAAAACTGTTCTTCTCGCTTTTTGACATACAAAATTGTTAATATAGTTTTTGTATTTAACAATTAACCATTTCCCTCGCTTACCTTCTACTCTCCCCTCCCCTCCCTCCAAACTTCCAAAAATAATGTAGATTTTTGGCATATGGCTTCTTAAACTAGAGAGTGAAGAGAATTTTCTCTACAAGGAGACCATTATGGTTATGAGTTACGACATAATGCCAACTTAACCTTGTCTTACTTTTATCGAATGGTTAAGTTTTTTGATAGTTTGACTTGGTAATGAAGTATCATCTGGTTAATTTGCACATTTTCCTTAATTACTTGGCTAAAAAAGAGGTGAGGTAGCATTTTTTTTTCTAGCACAAAATATTTATTTTCCTTAACAAACAGTAATAGTTTATGTTGTTTTCTCAACCCAAAAAAAAAAAAAAAAAAGTAATAGTATATGTTAAAAAAATGTTCTTGCTGACATTGTCAAGATCTCTAAAATGAAAATTAATTTCCATATATTATATATATCATGGCGGCTTCACATGAAGCTCAGGGGATTCAAATGAACCCCCTGAACTAGCCCCCCCCCCCCCAAAAAAAAAAATATAAATATATATATATATATAATATAATTTTTTTCCCTTAAAATAAAAATTTGATCACTTTAACTCTAAAATTTTGTTAAACACAGTTGAAATAAGCTTGAATATGATACTCTTAATAATATCTTGCCATTTTTAAACACAAAAAAAGTCCAATAACAAACTAATTTGATCTAATTTTTTTTTTTAAAAGCTCAACAACAAAAGTATGAATTTGTTAATCTTAATTCTTAAACCTTATTAAAAGCTCATTTAGATCTTAAAAAATTTGAAATCAATCAATCAAATGAGAGATCAGTGGATGAATAATTGTTTGGCTGTGTACATTGAAAAAAATGTAACTGATAGGATTAATAATGAAGATACCATGCAACGATTTCAAAATATGAAACCTCATAGAAGGTAATTGTAAAACTTCTTGTATATATTTGGGTATTTTTTTTTTAATGATGTCAATATATTCAAGATTGTTTTTGTTTTAGATTTTATATTATTTATGTTTCTCATTGAACCCTCAATAAAATAATCTTAGAGCCTCCACTAATATATCTATACTATATATAAGAGAATTCCCCTCTTTCAACTGAACTTTTATAAGATTCAAAAATACCCTTATTAATGAAGGGTAACATCATTTAGAAATAGAGTCATAAATGTCAAATAACAAATTTCATTTTGAATTCAAAAAGAGAATTTCTAAAATTTAGGATTTTTTCCCTTCACATTCAAAAAAAAAATTACAATTACTGCTTATCTCTAAAATTTATCATTTTTATTTATTTGAAAAAAAAAAATATATATATATATATATATATTTCTAAATTATAATAAATGCAAATTATTAACTTTTATCCAAAAAAATAAAAGAGCTTTTGAGCACGTACATTAAAATTTTTTTTTTCTATATTATAATAGATACAAATTATTAACCTTTACTCAAAAAAATAAAAGAGTCTCATGCGCATGCTCAGAGGCTAGTGTGTGTGTATATATATGAGATGGGTTCAAATTACACCTGGTGTAACTCTAAAGAGTTACATATTTTCTAAACCATTAGATTTAAGTAGATCCAACGGTCAAAAAAATGCACTCATTAATGCTGATATTCTGATAAGGATATCATTTATTATCCTTATTTATAACATTCTATACCTATCTCTAATCCCAAAAATAGGTATATTTTTCTCTCTACTCTCTCTTTCTCATCCACTACACTTTTCTCTCTCCTCCATTGCTCTTCCACCTCCATTTTCATAAAGTTCCACCTCCATAGCCACATAGAATCTAATACAAAAAATCTGAGACAACAAAGTCTAGTGACAACTACTAATTCATTAGAACCGAAGCATGTAGCAATTATTTTGATACATTATCATGTGGAATGGTACGGAGGATATAGAAGCCCCTGCTTGGAACCCTCCCCTAGTACTGGATAGAGCCCCACTGCCCATTGACGCCTCCATAAGGGATTTTCAACAAGGGAAGGCAGGGTATGTGGCCAATGCTTTGGAGCAAGCCCATTTGTTGTTTGGTGATATGGCCGACCTCAGATCCATGAAGAAGCACGAGGTGTTTCTTAGCTTGAAGAGGGATCTTGCCCTAGTAAGTGTTTTAACATTTTTTTTTTTAAACAGTCACTTTGACTGATCACTACATATACATATATATGCTTTAACTTCATTTTATTTATTAGGATTATTTTTTATTTATTTTTTTATTGTTATTTTTTTAAGGCTGTCCAAGCTCCTTACAGGGCCGAGGAGTTGGTTAACAACTCTCATAGACAAATGAAGGATGAGGAGGGGAGGCACATCGTAGCCTTGGATGCCTTTAATGTGGTCGAGAAAAGGATTCAGGAGCTGAACAAAAAGCTAACGAGGCAGATAGGGACAAAATGAGCGCTGAAGCTGCCCTGGAGGGGGTTGAGAGGCAAGCAGAGGGTCAACACATGCAACTTCACCAGACCAAGGACCAGCTAACCGCAGCCAAGGAGCAAATCGTGGTTCTTAAGAAGAAGCTAGAGGAGGCCAAGAAGGACGCAGAAAAAGTTGAACAGGATGGCTACGAGGTGGGGGTAGCTGAGACTGAGGATGCCCTCAAGGCTGAAGTCTCGAGCATGTGCAGAATCTATTGCCTCCAGGTGTGGAATGAGGCCCTTAACCAGGCTACGGTTAAGGCCTCCTCTGCACTTAGAAGAGCTGAGAATGTGTACTATCCCCCTGCAATCCGAGAATCGGTCCCTCTAAGCTCCCAAGCTGAAACTGCTTCCAAGGAGGCAGACCCTTGCACTGGCAGCCCTGTCGAGGTCATCCCTTCGCCCAATGTTCCTTCTAGGGAGGCAAAACAGACCGAGGTACCTGTAAGGGAGGAGGACACAACCAAAGGGGTGGCTCTTAATGCTACCAAACTTGAAGCTGCGCCCAAGGATCCCTCCAAGGGTAACAAGGCCTCCTCTAATTTTGAGATCGTCCTGGCAACCTTTCCAATATCCACAAAAGATAATCCCTAGGGAAAGGGTCCAACCTCTACCACAACCTCATCTACTAAACCCAACAAGCCTTCAGTGAAAGATAACCCTCATCTCAAGATCAATTAGGACTTAGGCTGAACTCAATACAGCTTTTATCTTAGCATATTGTTGTTGTTGTTGTTTTTTTATTTATTTATTTTTCTTTTACATATATATATATATATATATATATATATATATATGTAATGACTGCTTAACTTTTCAAAGTTGTAAGTATTTGGCCTTGTTTAAGGCTCAATTTAATGACAATTATAAGCTTTATTTCATATTTATAATACTCGTGCAAATTCTGACATAACCTTCAGCTTGCCTTACACTTAATTGAGATATAATTTCATTCACTTAATTGATAGACTCATATCCTTGACTTCAACAACCATCTGTACAAATGACAGTGTAACTGTTTTAAGTTGCATAGTCAGCCATAGAACAAGCTAAGCTTTCCAGATTTGCAATCTTTGACAAAGAATGATTTTAACTTAAAAGACGTACCTTTACATGCTTAGACCAAGTCATCAGCCTAACAATAGATGCTTTAGGCCTTTCCCTTCTACTTAGTTTGTAGTTTATCTTCTTTAAGATGAATTTATTTCACCTTTGGCAAGGTCAGACTTAAATAAAAAACACTACACTCTTTCTTACTCAACTGCGTTTGAGCAAGGTTATATAGATAATATCTCTTCCACTCAGTGCTTAACTGGTATAAACAAAATCTAATTTGAAATATTTTCACATCCTTAATCCTAACAATTCTTTAAGCAAGGGGGGGGGGGGGGGGGGGGGGGTTTTACTGTCACGCCCCATGCAAAGGACAAAACCCTAGGCTAATTAATTATTATTATTATTTTTTTGGTGCATGATGTTTAACAAAGTACATTTAAAATTTAAGACATACCTTAAGTATGGTTAACTCAAAGGATCCTGTATATTGTTGAATTTTCGTTTAATTTCACACGATGGTAAGGCATCTATCCATACAAGGCTCCACCTGGCCCTCCGCTTAACAGTAAATCTAAGGAGCTGTAGGTGATAATCAACTCAGAAACGGACCATAAATATACTTGCAAATGCTCTAAGTGATGCTTAAGAGTGTCCCTTTAATTAAGTTACTACAATGAGAGTCTTTACTTTTCAGCATGGCTGGGCTGAGTACTAATTTACCCAAGGCATGTGATTCAAGGAACCTAACATGGCCGAGGTTTTGTTTAGTACTTAGATAGGTAATAAGAAGTATTAATTTACCCAAAGTATGTGGTTCAAGGAGTCAGACATGACCAAAGTTTTGTTTAATACTTAGACAGATAATAAGAAATATTAATTTACCCAAAGTATGTGGTCCGAGGATCTAGGCATGACCAAGGTTCTGTTTAATACTTAGGAAAGTAACAAAAAGTATTAATTTACCTAAGGCATGTGATCCGAGGAACCAGACATGATCAAGGTTCTATTTAATACTTAAACAAATAATGAAGAGTATTAATTTACCCAAGGTATGTGGTCCGAGGAGCCAAACATGACCAAAGTTCTGTTCAGTACTTAAACAAATAATAAAGAGTATTAATTTACTCAAGATATGTGATCTGAGGAGCCAGACATGAGCAAGGTTCTGTTTAATACTTAAACAAATAATAAGAACTATCAATTTACTCAAGGTATGTGATTCGAGGATCTAGGCATGACCAAGGTTCTGTTTGATACTTAAGTAAGTAATAAGAAGTATTAATTTACCTAAGGTATGTAGTCCGAGGAGCCAGGCATGATCAAGGTTCTGTTTAATACTTAAGTAAGTAATAAGAAGTATTAATTTACCCAAGGTATGTGGTCCAAGGAGCCAGACATGACTAAGGTTTTGTTTAATACTTAATAAGAAATATTAATTTACCCAAGGTATGTAGTCCGAGGAGTCAGGTATGACCAATGTTTTGTTTAATACTCGAACAACTAATAAATGTAACTTATAATGTCATAAATAAAAACATGGTAGAAATACCTTTTATTAATAATAATACTTTCGCAGGTTATTTACATTCCAGTGGCATGGTACAGCATTTTCGTCTAGATCTTCCATGTGATACGCACCTATTCCAACCACCGAGGTGATACGATATGACCCTTCTCAATTGGGCCTTAACTTTACCCATGCTAGGTTCTTTGCAGTATCCAAGACTTTTCTTAATACCAAATCTCCGGGCGCTAATGGCCTTAACCTCACATTTGAGTCGTACCCCTGCTTGAGCTTCAGCTGATAATAAGCCAATTGAACCATGTCATTTTCTCTTTGCTCTTCAATCAAATCTAAGATCCTCTCTAATAGTCCATCATTGTTGCTCGAAGTGAACGAGCTCATCCTCAGCGTTGGAAATCTAGTTTCCAACAGAATTACAGCCTCGGCTCCATAAGTTAATGAAAATGGGGTTTCTCCTGTTGACCTATGAGGGGTAGTGCAATATGCCCAAAGAACATGTGGTAGCTCTTCTACCCATTTACCCTTGATATCGTCCAACCTCTTTTTGAGTCCATTTACTATGACTTTGTTGATAGCCTCAGCCTGCCCATTCCCCTGTGAGTAAGCTAGAGTTAAATACCTATTCTTGATACCCAATTCATAACAGTATCTTCTAAAAGTCTTTCTATCAAACTGAAGTCCGTTGTCCGAGATGAGGGTGTGAGGAATCCCAAACTGAGTGACAATGTTTTTCCACACAAACCTCTTAGTATCCACATCTCTGACATTCGCTAGTGGCTTAACTTTAACCCATTTAGTGAAGTAATCAGTGCCGACCAAGAGCCACCTCCTATTCTCCTTTTCCTTGGGGAAGGGCCCCATAATATCCAATCCAAACTGGGCAAAAGGCCAGGGACTGGATAGAGGATTGAGGACACCCCCTGGCTGATGAATGTTTGAGACGAATTTCTAACATTGGTCACACTTCTTCACATACTCTTGTACTTCCTTTTGCATACCTAGCCACCAATACCCTTGAGTGAGGGCCTTGTGAGACAGTGATCTGCCCCCAGTATGACTCCCACAAATCCCTTCATGTAACTTTTCCAAGAGTGGTTCTACTGCTTCAGGATGAACGCATAGCAAATAGGGTCCCAAAAAAAAGCGCTTGTATAACTTTTAATCCTTGGACAATCAGAAACAAGGAGCTTTCCTTCGCATTTTATCAGCTTCCCCTTTCTCCTCTGGCAAAATACCATCCTTAAGGAATAGCACAACAGAATCCATCCAGCTATGTCCCACCCTGATTTGATGAATTTGGACCTTATCCCTTTTTATCTCAGTAGGTTTACATAAGTCCTCTACAAGAATAACCCGAGGTAAGCCTTGTGCCAAGAAGGTTGTGAGAGTGGCAAAAGAATTAGTGTACATATTTCTGCTCTTGGGGATTTGCAGTTAGGTGAAAGACTCAAACCCTGATTGTAAGTGTCTAACCTAACTCAAATACTCCTGCATTCTCACATCCCTGGCTTCCAACTCTCCTTTCATCTGGCTTATAACCAACCTCGAATCTTACATCCACTATTTTTCCTCCCATTTTCTGAATTATAGCCATTCCTATCAATAGAGCCTTATTGTTTGTGGCCAAGAAATCCAACCTTAAGGATTTCTCAATAATGATCTTTTCAAGAGATATTACAATTAGCCCTACTCCAGATCCTTTTTGATTTGCTGTACCATCAACATATATCTTCCAGGATAAAGGCTCCTGTAGGGAGACCACATCAATTGATTTTCCATCCATGTTTTGCTTTTTTCCTTCCTCTTCCAGTGGGGACTAAGCAAATTTGGCTACTAAATCAACAAGGACTTGGCCCTTAATAGAGGTGTGAGGTATATACTTGATATCAAAAGCCCCTAAGATCGTACCCCATTTGGAAATTCTTCCTATGTAATTAGCCTTCCGAAGTAGTGATTGAAGAGGGAACAACTGTATGAGCCTGGAAGTAGTGGGGGAGTTTACATATAGCATGTACCACTACCAAGATAGCTCTCTCTAGTGGTAAATAACAAACTTTTGCTTCATGCAACGACTTGCTCACATAATAAACTAGCCTCTGCACTCCATTATCAACTTGTATCAGCACTAAGCTCATTGCATGGGAAGCCATAGCAATGTATGCAAACAAAATCTCATCCACTTCGGGCTTGGACACAATGGGCGGACGAGAAAGGTATTCCTTTAGCTGCTGGAAGGCTAGGACACACTCCTCGGTCCATTCAAATCCTTTCTACTTATTCAACAACTGGAAGAAAGATCTACACCTATCCACTGACCAGGAGATAAATCGGTTCAAGGCAGCAGTCATTCTTGTTAATCTCTATACCGCTTTGGGATTTCGAGGTGGCTGCAAACTGTTAATTGCCTTAATCTGATTAGGGTTGACTTCAATTCCATGATGCGTGACCATGTAACCCAAAATTTTTCCTGAACTAACACCAAAAGAGCACTTGGAAGTATTAAGGTACAGCTTGTGTTTCCTTAATATTCCAAAGATATCTCCCAGGTCACCAACGTGCTTGGACTCTTCCCTACTTTTCACTACCATATCATCTATATAAACCTCAATATTTCTTCCTAATTGTGGCTCGAATATCCTGGTCATCATTCTTTGATAGGTGGACCCTGCATTCTTCAAACCAAAAGGCATCACCTTGTAGTGGTATTTTCCCGTAGGCGTAACGAAAGCTGTCTTTTCCTGATCACCCAAAGCTAATGGTATTTGATGGTACCCTTGAAAGTCATCTAAGAAACTCATCCAAGGATGGCCTACAGTTGCATCCACTAACTAATCTATTCAAGGCATGGGGAAGGGGTCTTTAGGGCAAGCTTTATTCAAATCTGTGAAATTTACACATACTCGTCGCTTCCTATTTTCCTTCTTCACCACTACCATATTGGCCAACCACTCAGGGTAGAACACTTCCTTAATAGTCCCAGCCTGCTTAAGCTTGATCACCTCATCATTGATAGCATTAGAATGCTCTTTAGCTGAGCGCTGAGGTGGTTGATTTTTGGGGATGACAATCGGGTTGACATTTAAATAGTGGCATATGAAGTTTGGATTCACCCTAGGAGTTTCATAAGCACTCCATGCAAACATATCAATATTCTCCTTAAGGAACACTATCAGCTCTTCATTCTCTTGAGGGGGCAATTAAGCTTCGACCTGGAAAAACTTCTCATCATTATCACCTATAACCACCTTCTCCAATTCCTCACACTTTGGCCCTTCTAACACTGCATCCACAGATAAAACTAGCATCCTTGATTGCTATAAACCCCGTTTAACGGAAGCCGAGGACCCATCTCCAGACTGATGCCTAATTGCAGCCACCAAGCATTGCCTAGTCACAGACTGGCTCTTAACTAACTCCTCAACTTGGTCCCCAAACGGATATTTCACTTTCAAGTGCAGGGTGGAAGAGACATCCCCTAGGGCATGAAGCTAGGGTCTTGCCACAATGGCAGTGTAGAGGGAGTAAGCATCCACTACAATGAAGTCTACCTTTACCACTTCTGAACTTGCTTGCACTGGTAGTCTAATTTGACCCTTCGGAATAACAACTTTCCCATCAAAACCTAACAAAGGTGAATCATAACATGTCAAATCCCCAGACTTCAATTTTAGCCTCTTGTACAGATCAGGGTATATGATCTCAGCCCTGCTGCCCTGATCCACCAACACTCTCCTCACATCATACCCCGCTATCCTGAGGGTGACCACTAAGGCATCATCGTGTGGCTGTATGGTTCTAACCTTATCTTCATCAGAGAAACTCAGCGTTGGTCGAACCTCCATCCTAACCTTTTTCGATTTAGGGGAGGAGTCCTCTGCAAGTGGTCGAGCTATGGACATCACTCGAGGGGGACGAGAACTAGTTCTCCTCGAAGCAACCAAAATGATGCTAATTGTGCCCAAAGGTGCTCTCGATGGAGCATCCCTTTGAGATCCCAATCTTGCCTGGCCTTCTTGCCTGCTGGGTTGATATAAAAATTGCTTTAACTTTCCATCTCTGACTAGCTGTTCCAAATGACTCTACAAAGTTTTGCAATCTTTTGTGGTGTGTCCTCACTCCTGGTGGTATTGGCAATGAAGGCTTTGGTTGCGCTTCATAGGGTTTCCTCCCATCTTATGTGGTCAATTTAAAGTGTGGCTCATTCTTAATTTTTTTTCAAGACTTGATGTACTGGCTCCCAGAACACTGTGCCGACCACCTGAGTAGTAGTAGACCCAGATTGCCCAGCAAAGTCTCTTCGAGGCCGGTTATTATTGTATATGTCCTACTTGAAATCCCTCCTATCTTGAGGGATAACCTTAGCCTTCCTCTTCTCTTGCTGTTGGTCCTCCTCAACCCGCTTGTATTCATCAATATGGTCCATGAGTTGACGCACACTTTTAATAGGCTTCCTTGTCAAAGATTTTCTTAGATCATGCTTGGCGAGCAGCCCGACCTTGAAGGTCCTTATAGCTACATTATCGAAATTTCCATCAATCTCATTTAACATCTCCCAGTATCTGTCAGAGTATGTCTTCAGGGTCTTTGCCTCTCGTATGGTCATGGACAATAAAGAGTCTAAGGGCCGAGGAACTTTGATGCAAGTTACAAAACGAAATCCGAACGCTCGAGTGAGTTCCTTAAAGGAATTAATAGAACCTGCTCCCAAACCATCAAACCATCTCATTGCCACAGGCCCCAAAATTGAAGGGAATACCTTGCACATCAAGGTTCATTTTTGGAGTGAACAGCCATTCTTTGGTTGAAGTGTCTCACATGCTCTATGGGGTCTATTCGACCATTGTACATGGTGAATGTTGGTTGAGTAAACCGCTAAGGAAGTTTTCCCCCTTCAATTCTGTGTGTGAAAGGTGATTTGAAAATTTGGTTTAATGCCCTGCTCATAACGTCGTTTCCCAGACCTTTTCAAGACGAGCTCTTATTTCTGTGCTTATGGTGGTGATCCTCATCACACGAGAAAAACTCATTGGGGGGAGTCCTCGACCTGGATCTATAATTGCCATATCTATCATTATCAGAAGAAAAGTCAGAATTTGAAGAAGTCCTTTTCCGTCGTTCGCGGCGCAACCTCCTTCGCAAACGGTTAATCTCCAGTTGCATGCTTCTAGTATTCTCTTCATGAGAAACATGACTCCCACTTCGAGATTGGCTCCTACTAGTATGGGTGGTATGCACACCAATCTCTCGGTCCATTCTTTGCTCAAGATTGAGAAAATGATCTTGATGTTGGGATCGCATAGATTCCTTCAAGTTTGGCCCGGAGCCCACCATGGTTGAACATTTATCGCACTAAAGCTCAAGTTATTCCCACAGATGGCGCCAATTGTAAGGATACAGTTTGGTTCCTAAGCCCAAACAATTAGAGAATTTAAGCTTAAAGAGCCCAATAAAATAAATTTGTAAAGAGTGGGTTAGAAAAGTAGGCTTCAATGGTGGCGTCACATTCAGATCAAGGTGTTCCCAAGAACACCCTGACCTAAACAAAAAAAAATTAGGAATACCCTTAAGCAAAATCATGAACACCCTAAAAAAAAAAAAAAAAAAAAAAAACCCTTACAGCCATTGTTGAAGCTTCTCAACC
The DNA here is from genome assembly GCA_032727855.1 of Quercus ilex subsp. ballota. Taxonomy (NCBI): domain Eukaryota; kingdom Viridiplantae; phylum Streptophyta; class Magnoliopsida; order Fagales; family Fagaceae; genus Quercus; species Quercus ilex. The sequence continues at coordinate 34,200,477 of CM064909.1, forward strand.
ACGGTGAGATGCTAGCAGACCATGAGTTTGCATCTCCATTTCTTCCTCTTCTTCTTTTTCTTCTTTCTCTCTCTCTTCTTCTTCTTCTTTTTTTTTTTTTTTTTTTTTTTTTTTTTTTTTTTTTCTGCGTTTTTGCCGTTTCTGCATTTTTGCTCTTTATAAGTCTCTGCTATTCTTTGCCCATTTGCCGATGATGAAGACGAACTTTTTAGTTTTTCTATCATGGTCTTCCACAAGTCAGTAAATGCTTAGCTGTCAAAGTGTAAAGTGTCAACACTTTCTTCTTTTACTTGTACTAGATGATTGGCTGTCAACCATTTACTTGGGCCTTGTATTAGTATTTATTATTTAATTTTTTTTAAGGGGGATTTAATTAATTTTTTAATGGGCAAGTCTGCCACTCTTCCGGATTTTACAATTTTTTTTTTTTGAAATTTAATAAATAGTTAACCATTTAAATGGACTTGGGCTGTTGGGCATAACTTAAGATTAATTTAAATATAGACTAGCACAAAAATGTTATATAAGTATGGGGGTGTATATATATATATTTCATCTCTTCTCTAAATTAAAACAATTTCCATGATGTTATCAACTCCTTGATTAAGAAACTTGATATTTAATTTATGTTTGCTTATAATTTAGTATTTCTTATTTTTCTTATGAAAGTTATGATATAAAAAATACACTTGAAAGATAAATCTCAATATTTATTTTGACTATTTTAGTCAATTTTTCTACTTTTACTAATTAATGTATTTATTTATCTTAAAAAAATTCTTAAATTAATTATGACGTCATCACGGTTCATTAGTTTATTTGCTTGTAAAGTTAGTTTTGACCCTTCCTGTCGCTACTACATGGTAAAAAGAAGTTTTTTAGCAATGAAATATATAAAGAATGAATTGTGCAATCAAATGGGAGATCAGTGGATGAATGATTGCTTGGTTGTGTATATTGAAAGAGATGTAGCTTGTAGTATTGATAATGAGACTATGATGCAATGATTTCAAAATATGAAAACTCGTAGAAGGCAATTGTAAATTTTATGTATTTGCGTGTTTTTTTTATTGTTGTTGTTGTCAATATATGAATTTCTCTTTTTATTAGATTGTGTAATTTATTTTTCTTAAGGAACACCCTGAGAAAAATTCCTAGAGCCACCACTGCTAGGCTCTAATTAGTTGAACAACAATTATAGGGGTCAAGATGACAAGAAAACAAAGATAAATTGGATTTACCCAAAGAAAATTGTCCTCCGCACAATTCGAGGAGATTAGTTCTTGTTTATATTTCCTTTGAATTTGATTACAAATCCAGTTCTTGTTGCTACAGTGTTTTTTTTATCAATTCACCGATCCCCCTAACAATGGGATTTTCCTTCTTTATATTGCCCTTCTTTGCTCCATCTTAGCCATCCACGTGTTGATCAGATGGCTAACCTTTATCCCTATCCCATCAGCACCCTCTTGAAGTTTTTAGAGATAATTGTAAGACTGAATATCACTGGTCAAGTATCACCTCTACATTAATGCGGCCAAAAAGTTAGCTACAAAGCATTAAATACGGTGGGAGCAGCTTTCCATTAGATACTTCTTACATTCTCGTTGCCTTAACCCTTCTTGATGATTATTCTTACTAGTTGAACGGCTCAGAATGCTGCTCTTAACAGCATGCCCGCCCTTCTGACCTCTGCTCTGACAAGCCGAGGTGTCATTTGTCCTCGGACCTCTTTCCTGAACCCTCATGACCAGAATCCTGTCTTCATTCACTAATATGGACTTCCGCGATGACATCTACCGGTCTTCAGACTATTAAATGTCCTCAGATAGGCTCCACGACCCAATATATACTACTGGGCCTATCATATTTGCAACATGTTTGGCTCCTATTTCTAAGAACAATTTTTAAAATATTAAAAACCAAACAAATATGTTTAGAAGACCATGTTATATTTTTTAGAAAACGTTATATTTGACACCAAAATTAGCTAGTAGATTACATATTAAAAAAACTAACGGTAAAAATGTAAAATAAAAACACTAATGGCGTACAGAAAAATAAAAGGTAAAATGATATTTGAAAAAACAAAAAAAAATCAACACCAACGGGTACAGCACATCTATTCGTTCTCTCTCTTCTTCCGTATCCAGTGCAAATCTGTTGTTTTCAAAATTTTGTGATAACGATAAGCTTCAATATTATAGAGAGAATATACTTTATATTCTTATCTCCCATGATCTCGAATTCTATAAGGAAGAGATTCTCGATGAAGAAGTATACTGTATACAACATTCAAATCACCATTCCCACCGATTTATTTACCTATTTAAAAGGTGCACAGCGGAGCAGAACAGAGCACAGCAAAGTGAGATTTTTCGGACTGGGGTTTTAGAAGAGAGAAAGGAAGTGCTTAGAAGGAAGAAAAATGAAAGTGGGTTGTTCTTCAAATTTTGTGGAGGCAGTACTGCTGTGTCTCATTTTGTTCCCGATCGGCATCTTGGCTGACATGCCACTACGTTTTAGGAAAGATGGAACCTTTAAGATACTGCAAGTGGCGGATATGCATTATGCAAACGGCAAAAACACGACTTGTGAAGATGTGTTTCCGAGCCAAGAGCCTTATTGCTCTGACCTCAACACCACTGCCTTTCTCGAACGCACGATCCTTGCTGAGAATCCCGATCTCATTGTTTTCACAGGTATGGGATTCGTTTGTGCTAACATAGGACGCTTCCTCTTATATTTGTTGTCGAGCCAGAGCTTGAACATTCAATTCTTGTCAAAAGTCGGCTAGTTTACGTCCCTACACATAGGATGCTATATATAGAATATTGATTCTTTTTTACTTTTGACACTTGGGGGCATATAACAATACAAACTGCAGTCTTTTTATTTTTTTAGTCACAAATTCACTTTCTTAAGCTTTTTAATCATCATGTTCTAACCATTGAAGTATTTGATTACGTGCAACAGGAGATAATATCTATGGGTTCGACTGTCCCAATCCAAAGAAGTCTCTGAGTGATGCATTTGCACCAGCAATCGCATCCAACATCCCATGGGCTGTCATTATGGGAAACCACGATGATGAATCTTCACTCTCAAAGGAAGACGTAATGAAATATACGGCTACGTTAAAGAACACACTGTCTAAATTTAATCCTGAGAATGCTGATTATATTGAAGGTTTTGGAAACTATAATCTGGAAGTTGGTGGAGCTGAGGGCTCTAAGTTTGAAAACAAATCGGTCCTCAATCTCTACTTCCTAGACAGTGGCAATTATGCAGACTGCTGTGCGGATAGAGATTTTCCATCGCCAGGGACGTCGGAGGTTCATCGAATTGTATATGGCTATGATTGGGTCAAAAACTCTCAACAATTTTGGCTCCTACAGACTTCTAAAAGGCTTCAGGCACTTAACTCATATAAGATGCATTCAATTAATTATTACTGATACAAGGATTACTATGCTTTTTATCTTTTGTTTTTGTGTCATTTAAAAACAAAGAGTTTAGCTTTTGTCTAAATGGAAAATTTGTGCATTAACAAAATTTTTCTCATTTTTTCATTGCAGCAAGAATACATGGCCGATGCAGAGGCCCTAAAATTGAGAGTAGCTGCACCTGCACTTACATTCCTTCACATTCCTCCGCCAGAATTTAACAGTAGTATGTTGTCGAAAAAAGTTGGTGTGCAACAATTAAAGAAGGTGTTAGCAGTCCTTCCGTGAACTCTGGCTTATTCACATCCTTGGCTGGTGCAAAAGATGTGAAGGCTCTTATTGTTGGCCATGATCACATCAATGACTACTGTGCTGAACTATTTGGTTTGCAACTCTGTTATGGTGGAGGATTTGGATACCATGCTTATGGTCTGGCTGGATGGGCAAGGAGAGCAAGAGTTGTGGTTGTGAACTTGGACAAAACCGAAAATGGCTGGGGACCAGTCCAGTCAATCAAAACTCGGAAGCGCCTTGATGATGCAAATTTCACCGCCATTGATGATCAGCTACTCTGGGATTTGGAGTATGCTTAGTTCAGTTCAGTTGTTCAATTATGTTTTAGAATTTTTTGATGAGGTTATGTCATCTATTTATGTTTTAGGGAATGCATTCTAAAATTTTATTTCGAAATATTCATTTATGTTTTAGGGAATGCATTCTAAACTTTTATTCTAACTTCTTTGTCCACTATTCTCAATTAAAAAAAAAAAAAAAAAAAATCTTTGTCCACATTATCAACATCCTTATCAAATGGTCTTTAACAATGGGACAATCATTTCTAAACAAAATCTTCTTTTGGAAATGTTTTAATCCTTAAAAGTTTCCTTGAGTTTTAATCCTTAAATTTGTATAATGGATTAGGGAGCCCAATTCATATAATTGTTAACTCCATAAAAACGAAGGAGTCATCTAGGGTGTCAGGCTTGTCTATTGGCACTACTTAATTTCAGTCTATAATCAAGCATACTGAATTCCTCTTCATTGGTACCTTATCAAAACATTACTCTTAAATAAATAATATATATAACAGTAAATCATGATTTTTTTTTTAGCAAGCTAATTATCTGTCATTCTCATTCCTAAAGCTATTTTTCACTTTGCATTTGCAATTTAAACCCATAAAAACTTGGACAGCAGCTTTTTGACCAAGCATTTACCATAGATTTCACATCCGTTATATAGTCTTTCTTTGGCGAGCTATAATCAAAACCAAAATAACAAAAACAAAAATAGAGAAGAGAAATACATACCTATAAGTCTATGGAAAGGAATATTCCCTTAGAGAATTGATTAGATTCTATTTTTTTTTTTAAATAGAGCATAAATAATCTTTGAAGAATAATTTATACAAAAATTGATAAACTTATAAATAATTTAATTTAAACATTAAAATTTAAATATGTTTGGATTTTTTTTATTGGGAAAAGTAATGCCCTAAGAATATTGGTTTATAAAATATTTTTAGAAACTTTCTATGATAAAAGAAAAAAGTAATTGATTTATTTCATGGCTTTTTATATTTTCCGTAAAAGATGTGTCAAAACTTTCTTAAAATTGTCCATTAACAAATACTTTAAGGGCATCTACTAAATAGATATTTTTTTAATAACATATTGCCATATCTATAATTTATTATTATATTCAATTCCATAATGTAATGGTTTAGTTTTTTAATGTTTAAGTCGTGCTAAATCAATTATGATAGGAAAAAAATTGATATCAACAAAATGAAAAAAAAAAATTAATATCAACAATCAAGCTATTGTTTTTATCTTATTATAAAAATATATAAAGTATTAGAGGAAAAAATTGATAAAAACAATGAAGTTGTTTTACCAACAAAAAAAATTATACAAATTTAGTGTAGCTAGTTAACGCAACTATAGATTTTAGAATTAACTTTTTATTATTATTAGATGACGTCCCGTGCAATGTGCAGTTACTTTATAATTTCATTTTGAAATAATTTCTAACTAATTTTTATGATCCATAAAAAAAATTTAATCTTGTGGTATAATATTAACTTCAAATATATTAAAAATTTTAAAAGGAGGAAAAATAAAAGAAACATAAATTACTATAACATAATTAAGGATATGTGTGTTGCGTAGTGAATTCACAATTATTTAATTATTTCGGTTAAGTTACCTGCCCAATTATTATTTTCACATCCATTGAAAGAGAGTGAGCATATAATTGGATTGGTTTCTGAGTATTAATCTAACTCCTATCTAGCAATGAATAGTTTGAGTAATAGATATGGAAACTTATATTTCATCAACATGGGCAAAAATTCCCTTAAATTGCCAAATCATTATGAAGTACATTCCTCCAAGTAATTCTTGAATCTTTTCAGTTAGCAACAACAAAGATACTAATTCTCAAGGAGCTACATGGTATTGATTTTTTAATAAATATACCCGCTAGTGCTCGTAGGAGTAGTAAATTCCTGTATGTAAACCACCAAATTATGCCCAACACATAGGGCCCGTTTGGTAAGAGATTTCTAGTAATGTTATTTATGTTTTGTGGAAATACGTGTTGTAGTGTTTAAACAACAGTTTTCGCTATTTAAATGTCGTTACCAAACGAGTCCATAATTTCCCAATCATTGTATCACTATGGAATAGAGTCCAGAAGGAAGATAGTTTTCTTTAACCACAACCATCTTTAGAAAGAAAATGAAAGGGGTGATATCTCACCATTGTTCAACTTATTAATAGAATTGTAAGGATTCATTTATTATGAGTCTTCAACATCCTTGAAGCTTTTAATATACATTATCTATGGCCAAATGCATTAAAAAATACATCATTTGGCACCAAGACCAAGTCTTCTACTTGGAACTCTCTGTTGGTGCAAAACACAATAATAATGGAAATAACACAATGAGAAACTGAATAGTACTTATGAATATTATTAATTCAATGAGAAAAATTACACAACACTATTTGGACTGAGGCGCGGAACTCGCTCTCTTTAAGGAGATTCAAGTCCTTAGTTGGCTAAACTTTGTAACCGGTGCAGACCTTATCTAACTTGTTTCCCCCAAGATACAACAACCCAACAAGTGTCGTATGGCTAGAACAGCCTCTGCATAAAGTGTTCAAGCTGAAAACTCCACCAGAAAGAACACTCTTCCTTGCCAAGAACCTCTCTATTTTTTCTAGTGTATTTTTTCAGTAACTTGGATTGGGTTTGAATGAGTCTATTTATAGGCTCAATGGGCCTCACAAAATTACTAACCAAATTAATCTGATTAATTAGGTCCATTATTTTGATGTAGTGGGTGTTATAAGTTTAATTGTTGGATATTAATATGATGGGCTGGAGTTACACAATTAATGGAGATAAGGAGTTTATGAAGAATGAAAAGGCCTAAACGGATAGTCCATTAAGTGGGTTAATGGCTCTTCATTTTCCATAATAAAAATGGAATAATAATTCGGGTCATTTACTCACCAACGGATATGGTAATTACTCTGAATGGGCTGTCAAGTAGGAAGATCTAAGAGGCTGATTCATTCCCATTTTTGATACCTCCACCCTTCACCTCCCTCTTGCGTACGTATCTAGCCCAATGTAAGGTTGAATTTATTCAATCATGTGTTGGCTTTATTCCATGCCAAATTTACTTGTAATTTAGCAATTAGATACCATGTATTTAGGTGGAAATTATGTAAGGGTAATGTGTGAGAGAGTGTGAAGAAAGCTCAAGAAGTGTACACTCAAGAAGGGCCTCGCAACTGGATCTCGTGACTGGCGAGTCGCCAAAGGTAACAAACATGTGAAGCATGCAGGGGAGTTGAAGGGTCACGATAGCTGGAGCACTACAGGACAAAACTTCCAGTCTGGCCAGGCAGTTAGCTCACAACTCGTTCCAGTTGTGAGGTCAAGTCGCCAGAATGCCTTGTTTGTTAAAAATGACTTTTTGCATTCCTCATACACCCTACTATAAATACTCTTATACCCACAAAATGTTGAGAGATTCCAAAGAGAATTTTGAGAGATAAACCCTAGAGAAAAATAAGATTGACTCATCCACAATCTTCATCCTTTGATTCTCCAAATTCCTCTACTCTTACCCTCTCCATTGACATATCCTTGAGAGGTACATTTAGCAAAATCCTTATCTCACCTTACCCATATCAGTGAGGGGGTATATTGGTGCTTGGGAAGCAGTTCAGAAGGGACCAATTCATTTTGGTTGATGCAATGGGCAATTGCGGGATTTGGTAAGCTAGAGAATCTTTCTTCCCTTTCTCTTTACCATTTAATTGTTGCTGTGTTGGTTATTAATTATGGTTTAGAGTGTGTTACCAATTTGGTTATAGCTTATATTTCATTTTCCACACATATATTGTTTGATTATAAGCTTGTGTTGGTTTTTTATATTTGGAGGTCTAAACGTTCATAGGTATTTTACACACTTTTTGAAATTTCACCCAATATTTGAGACAATTCATGTTAGCCCATTAATCAACACAATTAAAAAAATAAAATAGTCTCTCTCCTTTTCAATGTGGGATTAAACATTTTCACTAACTCCTCATCTTCCATATTCACTCCCATATTTTTACATTTATATTGTAACATTTATTCATTTTAATTATTTAATATTAAAATGCTTCAACACTCTCATTATATATTTCTCAATAATTTATTAAATATATACCAAAACCTAATACCCTGAAAATGTCCTACACGTAAGGGACATTTTTGCCACCATGAATTTTCAATCCAAGTGTTGCAAATATGTCATTAGTTATTGAAGAATTGCCTTTGTAGTAATCAAACACCGTGGTTAAGGCCTAAAAGAAAATTTTAAAAGGGAGACTGTGAATTTTCATTCCTAGATCAACTTTATTAAAATCATGATCCAAGTTGGAGAACTAATAAATTCGAAAAGAATTTCATTTAGTCAAGAGAAGTAGCGTTAGTGACAAAATTTGGTAGTAATTTTTTTCAAACATATTCAAAGAATGTCATATGCTAAGTTGCAGTTTCTAATTTGAACTGATTCAAACTCTAGAACTAAAATAATTATAAAAAAATAAAAATTAAAGAATTAGTAGTTGCACTAATTTTTTAGGCTGCTTGACTAAACTAAACTTAAGAGGATAAAAAAAATGAACCCAGTAACCTTTAGTGGACAAAGATGCCAACCCTCCCATCTTGAGCAACAGTTGATGCACAACTGAGAGTGAGATAGGTGCAACTGCAAACAATACAATTATTGGAAATTTGTTCAGTCTTAGGGGACCATGATCCAACCAATTTTTTTTTTTTTAAAGTTCAAAGATTGGAAGGGTAAGAACTAATATTGACAATTTTCAAGTTTATAGAATCTTTATAGAGCCTAAGTATTAACAACCAAATTGATAATATGCATCTGGCAAGCTCTAATATACCTAGAACAGATCATTATATATATATATATATATATAGACACACACATACCTAGAACAGAAAATTATTAAAATTTCTAAGGCAACCATAAAACACATGAAAATTTTGAGTAGGGAAGACATGGAGTGGAATATATACATATCATGTATAACAAAGTTAATTTTGGACTTTGCAAATGTAAAGCCCTGGATGGGAAAGTTACTTGTATCTGCACAAAAAATCTTGTGGCTTCTTCAACATCCAGAAAAAGTCATGAACACATACACCTCTGCACATGTTGTATAATTGTATTGCCAATTACTTGGAGCCTTGGACAACTACCCGCACCAAAAGAAACTCGACTCAAGACTTTACATTCTTCTTAATAATTTCAAGTATTTGTTCCTTAGTTTTTATATGTCATGAGAAGATTATGTGTTTGGCTTCAATCCTAAATCTGTGGGATCCATTTGTATTTACAGAAATTTGGATATTGATGGATATGGATTAACAAATTAACAGAATTTAACTACACCATGAAAAAGAAAAATTAAAAAATAAAAAAACCCAAAAGTAGGTTCTTTTTTTTCCTTGACAGGTCAACCTTTTTGCTTGAGGTTGATCTTCTAGGTCGGTCCTATATTTCTGGAATCATCACTCAGAATGTTAAAAGACCACACAGAAACCCAAAGTTCAAATTTCATTTAATTTTGGCAAGAAATTTTTCAGAAAAAGTCTTTGAAGTGCTACTTTCTATGGAAACAAAATGGGCGTTATATTTTTAAGAGAAACAAAGTTAGAGAGATTTACAGACTTGGCAAAATTGATGTCAAGCATAGAGAGCATCACGGTCATGTATTTGAGGCCCTTAGAAGTCATTACTTTAAAATTGAGATTGAAACAGAAAAGTGAAAGTTTGGAACTCAGGATAGCACAAGAGGTAGAAAGTGATGAGTTGGTGTAATTGAGGAGAATTTGGCTTTTGTAATAAACATGAAGAGGAGAGTGTTGTGATATAAGAGAACTTCAAAGCCACTACGTTAGTTGTGCCTGGCATTAATTGTAGTTATTACTTATGAGTACTCATTAGAGTTCGGCCGGGGTTAAAAATGGGCTTGGGCTTGCTATGAACTTTGATTTCAGACAAAATATTTTGTTAATTTTAAATGCCAGCCCATGTTTTTGCAAAACTACTCTATTAAATTGCTACATGGTAGAACCTTGTGCACTCTCGTTGTGGGTGTGCACGATTCAGTCGGCTCGGTTTTATTTCAAATTTTTTACCGAACCAATAGGGATCGGTTTTATAATAATTAAAACCGATGCATATTGATTAGGGTCGGTTTCCAACCTATAGCGGTGTGGTTTGATCGGCTCGGTTTAATTGGTTTGATTTGAAACATTAACAATCTATTTTTTTTTTTTTAAATCTGTTCAACCTATAAAAAAAATATGTTCAACAGAAACTTTATAAATAAATAAAAAACTGTTCACCCAAACAGTAATAATCCAAAACCTGTGCAAAAAATCTGTTCACATAAAAAAATCTATTCAACAAATTAGTTCACATAAAAAATCTGTTCACATAAAAAAAACTGTTCAACAAATCTGTTCACATAAAAAAAATTTGTTCAACAAATCTGTTCACATAAATTTTTTTTTTCAGCCAGATAGTAATGATCCAAACTATCCAAATTTTTTTCATTTCATTTCATTCACGATGCAAAAAAAACTGTTCAACAAATCTATTCACATAAAAAAATTTGTTCACCCAAATAGTAATGATCCAAACTATCCAAATTTTTTTCATTTCATTCACCATGCAAAAATATTTTGAAATTGCCTCAATAAGAGTTCAAATCCCAAAATACTATCATGTAGCATATGTTCAACAGAAACTTTATAAATAAATAAAAAACTGTTCATCCAAACAGTAATAATCCAAAACCTGTGCAAAAAATCTGTTCACATAAAAAAATCTGTTCAACAAATCTGTTCACATAAAAAAATCTGTTCACATAAAAAAAATCTATTAAACAAATCTGTTCACATAAAAAAAATTTGTTCAGCCAGATAGTAATGATCCAAACTATCCAAATTTTTTCATTTCATTTCATTCACCATGCAAAAAAACTGTTCAACAAATCTGTTCACATAAAAAAATTTGTTCACCCAAATAGTAATGATCCAAACTATCCAAATTTTTTCATTTCATTAACAATGCAAAAATATTTTGAAATTGCCTCAATAAGAGTTCAAATCCCAAAATACTATCATGTAGCATATAATATCATTAGTATCACTGTGTGTGTCAGTGTCAATAACAATAAGCGTTAATGTATCCACTTAATAATATATTACAGAGCCATTTGTCGTTGTCCACAAATGCCAAAAGAAAGATATACAAATTAAATTAGCGTTTAGGCAAAAGAATGCTAATTGCTTGTATCTCCAATGATAATCTCACCCATTAATACCTAAATAACTACCATTAGTGAAAAGTCCACTACCAATAACATGTACAAATATAATTAGCATATAGGCAAAAGAATGCTAATTCTTGTCCAGTAAGTCTGTGCATTGCACTATGCATCATTCTAGAACTCCTACAAAATACTAAACAAAACAAAATAAACACGTGTTAATAACAATAAAACGTTTATGAACAATAAAATATTTATAATTAACATAAACGAATGATAATTTTTAGGACATATGTGATTCACTTGTTAGACATAAAATGCACTTTACTTGTATTTGGGTAGATCTAGGATGTGTTTAATACTTCAAGAAACAATGTTTCAAGATCAAGTGTTGAAGACATGTAAGTCTGTCCAAGATTCAAGCTGAAGAAGTGCCTGTCATTAAAGCTCAACAGCTAGCTCGATAGCTAGCCATCTATCGAGCTTAAGAAGCTGTTCCAGCCTCGTGGCTCGACAGCTGCTCGACAGATAGGCATCTGTCAAGGTTTATGAAAAGTAGAATTTCAGATCTGTTTTGACTTTAATTCATGATTATGTGTTTGGACTTCCTTTTCTCACAAACCTAGACATATAAAAGGATTATTTTAAGGGCTGTTAAAGAGGACACAAGTTGCACAAGTGTTGAGCAAAGTTTGTTCAAGCAAATTGTGACCAGAGACAGAGTTTTACCCTAGTTCATTGTTCTTGTAGAAGTTGCTGTGTTTGTGCATGGTAGGGTTTTGTGACCAAGCATTTCTTGATCTTCATCGTGGATGAACTGAAGAACTTTACAGCCAACAACCTTCTCTAGTTGGTGATTGAAGTCGCATACTGGGTTCTGCGCAATTGGTTAGTCACGTATTGGGAGCCGTGTATTAAAAGGAGAAATTGTCACTACAGAACAAGTCCAATTGGGTATTGGGGTAAGGGTTCAACTGTAGGTTGGTATAAGGTATTGGGATTCTTTTACGTATAACCGCTTGTTATGATAATAGTAGAATTTCGAGAGTGGTGGTCTTAAAATCACCCGGTGGGGTTTTTGCCGTGTTTGTTTTCCCCATTTGTAAACAAATCACCGTGTCAATTTATTTTCTGCTGCATACTTAGTTTAATTGGTGATTTGTTCGTGCTACCACACGTTTGCATGTTAATTCGATTAATTAATTAAACTTGGCTAATTAATCAATTTATTTATCACGAGGGGTCAATTCGTTTTTGGCCTATCAAGTGATATTAGAGCAGGCACACTCTGATTAGTTTTAATCTTTGTTGTGTTGATCCATTGACCCCTGTTTGTCATGGATAGAGGACAGTCATTAATTATACCTCCTTTATTTGATGGCACTAACTATGCATACTGGAAAGTACGCATAAGAGCTTTCTTACAGTCCTTAGATAAGAAAGTGTGGCAAGCTGTAGAGATTGGCTGGACCAAGCCAAAGGAAGCGCCGGTTGATTGGGATGATGCAAAGATCAAGGCGACAAACTTCAACAGCAGGGCATTGAATGCTTTATTCAGTGCGGTCACTAATGAGGAGTTCAAGAAGATATCCTCTACCGAAACTGCTAAGAAGGCATGGACCATTCTCCAGACAACCTATAAGGGAACCAAGGGTGTCAAAGATTCAAAGTTTCAGAGGCTCACTACAAGCTTTGAAGAAATCAAGATAGAGGAGAGTGAGTCGTTTGATGAGTTCTATGCCAAGCTTAAGGACATAGTGAACTCAGCCTTCAATCTTGGGTAAACCATTCCTGAACCCAAGATTGTGAGGAAAGTGCTCAGATCTCTACCCGAGAGATTCCATGCCAAGATTATGGTAATCGAGGAATCAAAGGATATTGACAAGATTCCTTTGATAGAGCTGGTTGGTAATTTGCAGACCTACGAGCTAGGGTTATCAAGAATTGGCAAGTCGGGTAAGGGCAAGAGTATGGCATTGAAGGCCAAGAGTAGTGACACTAACGAGTCTTCAAATGATGATGATTCTAAGATGAAGTCACATATCACCAGGCAATTCAAGAAGTTCATGAAGAATGCCAATGGGAAGGGCTTCGACAAGGACCGTAGGCAATCCAGTTCTTCTTAGTTCAAGAGCTAAGACAAAGGGAAGAAAGATGCTAGGGATGGCGGTCAGTACACTGTTCCCGCAGGACCTAAGTGCTTTGGGTGTTAAGGCTTTGGTCACATGAAACAAGAGTGTCCTACATATCTCAAGAGCATTGGGAAGAGCAAGGCACTTGCTACTAGCTTGAGCAACACCGAGCCTAAGGATGATTTCAACAATGAGGATGATGAAATCTTGAATGCCTTCACTGCCACTGTCAATCCTACTGAGGGGATTGCTGAAGACGTGGACGAAAAAAAGGACTTGGTAGAGTCTAAGTTCGAGAAGATGGATGATCAAGATGATATCCATACAACCTATGAGAAATTGTACAAAGTGTCTAAGAAGCATGAGAAACTTTATAGGCTGGCCACCAAGAAGCTCGGTGATGTGGAACTTGATCGTGAAGAGCTTTCCATAAAGTTTGATGAAGCCAATCAGACTATTGGAGCACTGAGGTTTGAAAACAATTTCTTGGCTAAGAAGACCAAGAAACTTGAAGCGGAACTGTTTCAAGTCAGAGCTCAATTGGAGAGGACTTCAAGTGCAAAGCTTAATGAGATGCTCAGTCTTTAGAAATCTACTTCTGATTGAACAGGTTTAGGGTATGGCCTCTCTTCTTCTAATATTGCTTCTACTAGTTCTACTGTTTTTGTTCCTCCTGCTAATAATGTTGAAATTGAGAACAATGATGTTAAAACTGATTTAGCTAGTGAGAACATAGACAAGGGTAAATCTATCTTAAGAGCACCCCCTAAGCAAGATAAGAAGGAAGCTAAAAACCCTAGGGCTAAAAAGGCTAACTCTCAAAAGCCTAAATAAAAGAAGCAGCATCTCTGTCATCATTATGGAGTTGCCGGTCATACTTGACCAAATTGCTATAAGTGGTTAGTCACTTAACAGAGCAATGGCATGATAGCATCTGGAAGCCAGAATCAGCTTTAATCCTCTATTGCACCTCTTGGAGATCTTCTCAAAGCCTTCATGTTCCTTTCGAACTTGAACAGTTTCAACTCTTTTCCTTTACCACCGGATCAAAGATTTGCTAGACGGAAATGTTTTTCCAACGTGTGGAAGGAAAAGGGCTCAAAGTGATTCTATCACTTTCTTCTCTCTCCTCGTGTTTTTGTTTTTGCATAACTTATGTGTTTTGCTTTTATTTTGAGTCAGTCTAGTTTTATGCTCTGCTTTGCTTAACATGTTCTTGTTTGCTTTCAGATTTGCTTTTCATATAAAAAAAAATTGAAAAATTGAAAAATACAAAAACAGTATGTGTTTGTGTACATTGGTACTTGTGTACCTTGGATGACCATTGAAACAAAGTTTTCTAAACTTTGTATCTTTTGTAACTTAGATGAGCATCTCTATGCACAACTAAGTAAGTGAGCTTTGTGGCTCTTGTTTGTGATGAGTAAGATTAAGTTATCTCTTGTACTTAACACTCGTATCACTCTTTTTGACGGGAAGGACTAGAAAATCTTAAGAGAAAGGCATAAATAACCATCTCACCACTGTTGCCCGCCAATCATGAAATGACATCTGTATGCTTCAGCATAGTAAAAATGCAATGTCAATGACATTTGTGTGCTTCGGCATAGCAAAATTAAAATGTCAAATGCTTCACATAATAGGGTATTTATTATCTATCTCTTATATGCCCATGCTTGATTTGTTTAAAAAGAAAAATATGCATAGAAAAATAAAAAGCAAAAAGAATAAAAATGCTTTAAATATGATTGCAAGCATGTACTCTAGGAGATGTGGGAGTTATAGGATGTACCTCGAAGGTAATAGTCCCCATTAAACAGTTATGATTGTGTGTGAGTTAAAGTGATTTCTCATATCTCAAATCGTCATAACATGTATACACTTATGCAATCTTGCGATATTTTTCACACACAACACGTAATATTCTTTGCTACTCTTGATATATGTGCAGGTACAATGTGATTTGGTCATCACAAGGTTTACATGTGTAAATGTATGCTCACTAAACTGTCTTGACTTATTTTTGAAATATAAAATTGGTTAGACTTGTTTAGTGTGTGTGTGTGTGTGTGTTTTTGGGATCTTTGTGCTTAAAATTGTTATTGAGAGATGATTTTGAGAGCTTAAAATATTGTTTGGATCTTTAGTTGAGTTGCATGCTTGATTGCATTTTATATCTATGTTTTTCTCTTCTTGAAAAACTGTTTTTAAGCAATCTCGACAGCTTCTCGACACCTCCTTGACACCTGACTGTCTGTCGAACTCTTAAGTTGTTTCTTATCGCAATCTCGACACATTCTCGATAGCTGGTGGATCGATTGAGATTCTTGTTAGCTTTTTGTTGATTTGTCCCTCGACTAATCCTCGACAGCTGCATCTGTCGACATTTTGTTTTCTCGACACCTTCCTTGACAAATGTCTCGACACTTCTATCTATCGAGTTTTACTGAACCACTATATATAGGTTTTGTGCGATCCGGACTTCATTTCTCTCGATCTCTCTCTCGATAGCTTTGTCTCCTCACCTCCAAAATTACTCTCTCTCACTCCAAACCTCAATTCCAAGTGTTTTTCAAGCTTTTTCAAGGTTTTCTCTTCACTTGGTATGTCTCTTTTCACTCATTTACATGCATTTCATGTTTTGAAACCTAAGTTTTGGGATTTTTGAAAAATTTTGGGGTTTTTCAAAATTGATGAGTTATTGTTGCAATTTTGGGATGGGTTTTTGCTTAAATGAGTTTAAAATCTTATGCATTGCATCACATTAGTATTATAACAGTATTATTATGCATTTAGATGTGTGCAAATTGTTTGTGTGCTAGTAAGATTGGATTGGGCTGAGCCCATGATGTAATTTCTTTTGCATGTCACATGTTCATGCATTTCCCATGCATATGTACTCTCTTTTCAATATATTTTGATATATTTGAACTGCTTGGGACTTTTCTGATTGTCTTTATCTCTCCCTCTCTTTTCTGTTTACGTTAGTCGTATCTATGGCACCTAGACGTAAGCCTGCTCCTTCTCGGAACCCTCTTTGTTCCCGGGCATCGTCTTCGTCTGATCCTACTCCTTCTCATATTCGGTTCCATAATGAGGATGCTCGAAAGGACTTCTCAGGGAACTTTTCTCGACGAGGTGTTCATTCGGAATGCCGAGTCATTTTGGCGAACTTCGCCGACATTGACCTACCCGATGTCATTCATAGTCAGGGTTGTGTGATGTCCCGGTCACTTGTCCATCCGTGCTGATTCATGAGTTTCACTCCAGCATGCATAGACTTGATTCTTTAGTACCTCTTTTTCATACTGGCATTCGAGGTACGCGTATTGTTGTCACACCATAGCTTGTTGCGGATGTGCTCCGTGTCCCGAGGGTAGAGCATCCTGACTACCCAGGTTGTGAGTGTCTGAGGACTGTGTCCAAAGCCGAGATGATGTCTGCCTTCTATGAGCGCCCTTCTGTTTGGGGTGATCGTTAGTTTACACCATGTAAGACCTTTGCTAAAGGTCTTAGATTCATGAACATGGTGATGACTTTTGTTTTGCACCCATTCTCTCACTATAACTCCATCACAGAGCCTTGTGCTCGATTTTTGCTTTCTTTGTTAGAGCACCTCACTATAGATTTTCCTTCACATTTTATTCTTTCTTTTATAGATGTGTTTAGGGATACGACTACCCATGATAAGCTCATTTTCCCTTCGACTATCACGCAGATTTTATGCCATTTTTCTGTTCATTTTCCCTTTTTGATCACTTCTCTGTCATGTGTGCTATAGACTCCGCTACTGTTAAACGTAGCGAGGCACAATTTAGGTCACGGAAGTCAGATTCAGCAGCTCCTCCCTTCTATTCTGCTCCATCCACAACTGCTCCCTCCTCTTCTACGAGGGATGTGTCACTTGGAGACATCATGACGCAGCTGCAGCGCATGGATGCTCGCCTAGATACACTCTCTATAGAGCTATATCAGGTGAACGTTTGTGTCGGTTGTATTGCACGGCGGCAGGCGATTATGGGTGGCTTCGTTTCTGAGGCTTCTCCTCTACCTCCTCTAGTGACTTCTGATTTTGAGGCTGAGGATGATGATGATGATGGTGATGTTGCTTCTGATGATGATGATGGAGATGTTAGCTCTACCGATGAGATGTCTACTTAACACTCTTACCCTTTGTCACCCGTGACAAAAAGGGGGAGTAGTTTTGGATATGAGAGTAGTTATTCTTGGAGGGAGAGTTCGTATAAGACATTTTTGTTAGGGGGAGTGTTGATATCTTGAGGGATGTAGTGAGGATTACTTGTATCTTTTTCTTTTCTCTACTTTAGATACATTTATTCTTGTACATTGGGTCTTGTGACCATTATTGACATACATTGTACTTATTTTCTTTATATGTTGATTATGTTTCTTTCATCTACCCTTACATGTTTTGTTTATTTTCTCTCTTTATGTACATGCTTCTTATTACATGTATGCAATCTATTTTTTCTGTTTCACACTAAGATGCTTTGATGAGTTTTGTTTAAAGTGTTTCAGAAATACAGGTTGTCAAAGTCTACTTGCCATAAACTCTCTTCTTGCAAAGTTTTTCAAGAGTTTGTGTTAGGATAGATTTTATTGTATTCAACAAGTGAGTATGAGTTGAGTGATTTATGACTTCTCTCATATGTTCATTTGTTTGTTGTGGTTTTGTCACAGATTTCCAAATAGAGAGATTGTTAGGACATATGTGATTCACTTGTTAGGAACATATGTCACTATTTTATGTAATTGACTAATCTTTTGACAAAACGCACTTTACTTGTATTTGGGTAGATCTATGATATGTTTAATACTTCAAGAAACAGTGTTTCAAGATCAAGTGTTGAAGACATGCAAGTCTATCCAAGATTCAAGCTGAAGAAGTGCCTGTCATTAAAGCTCAACAGCTAGCCATCTATCGAGCTTAAGAAGCTGTTCTAGCCCCGTGGCTCGACAGTAGCTCGACAGATAGACATCTGTCGAGGTTTATGAACAATAGAATTTTAGATCTGTTTTGACTCTAATCTGTGATTATGTGTTTGGGCTTTCTTTTCTCACAACCCTAGACATATAAAAGGATTATTTTAAGGGCCGTCAAAGAGGACACAAGTTGCACAAGTGTTAAGCAAAGTTTGTTCAAGCAAATTGTGACCGGAGACAGAGTTTTGCCCTAGTTCATCATTCTTGTGGAAGTTGCTTTGTTTGTGCACTGTAGGGTTTTGTAATTAAGAATCTTCTTGATCTTCATTGTGGACGAACTGAAGAACTTTGCAGCCAACAACCTTCTCTAGTTGGTGATTGAAGTCGCGTACTGGGATCTGCGCAATTGGTTAGTCACGTACTGGGAACCATGCATCAAAAGGAGAAATTGTCACTACAGAACAAGTCCAATTGTGTATTGGGGTAAGGGTTCAACTGTAGGTTGGTATAAGGTACTGAGATTCCTTTACTTGTAATTGCTTCTTGTGATATTAGTGGAATTTTGGGAGTGGTGACCTTAAAATCACCCAGTGGGGTTTTTGCCGTGTTGGTTTTCCCCATTCATAAATAAATCACCATGTCAATTTATTTTCCGCTGCATACTTAGTTTAAATGGTGATTTGTTTGTGTTACCATGCATTTGCATGTTAATTAGATTAATTAATTAATTAAACTTGGCTAATTAATTAATTAATTCATTACAAGAGGTCAATTTGTTTTTGGCCTATCAATAATAACAAGTATACTTACATAATACGCACTACTAACTAACTCCAAGAAAAGAGTAGCACATCACTCATCATCATCCAACACAACGGTGCTTGTATCCTCCTCCATAGGCATTGGGCAAACCGATGCAATTTCTACAATCCCATTTAAAATAAAATGATTCATAAGCATTAATCAAATAAATAAACAATTGATATATAAAACAAGCAAAATGAACATATATATTTTTACCAGTGTCAATCTCAAAACCATCCATATCCTCCACATTATCCATGCACTCTTGAAGCTTTATTGGTCTTTTTTTCTTTGCATCCTTCAACCAATTTTGGGTACAAATAAGGGCTTCAACTGTATTAGGAGATAGTGAACTACGGAACAAATCCAAAACACGCCCCCCTGTACTAAAAGTAAACTCGGATGCAATTGTAGAGACAGGAATAGCCAACATATCACGGGCAATTTGGGAAAGGACTCGACATCTAGAAGAATTCATTTTCCACCACATCAAGATGTTAAAATCTTCCACATTAAGGTCCTCAGAAGATTCCAACAAATACGTATCCAACTCAGATTTGCTTTCCACATTGTCCTCGTCTGCTAAGTATTGCTTAAACCTATTATTATAACTTTTAATGCAATCAGACAATGAAGCATTACCAACACTTGGCCTGGAGTCCCTAGACAATGAAGCACCACTACCACTAGAACTCGAAGCTCCATTTTGACCCACTCTCTCCACATACAACCTCTTTAATGCATCCCGAACCTTAGATCTCATCGCATCCCCCTTGTCCTTTCCATGACACTCCTTAAACCAAAACTTTACATACTTCAATTTATACCTTAGGTCAAGAACAACAGCAACAAAAAGCATCAAATTGATATTATTTATACTTCCCCAATACTTATCATATTTTTTTTTTCATCTTTACCGCCATACTCTCCAAAAGTGGATCCCCATCAACACTACACAACTGTTGCAATTGATCTTCAATACTAATTAGCTCATGGAAGTATATATTAGAAGTGAAAAACAAGGACCCAGAAAATCTAAGTGTCGCCCCATAAAATATGCCAAGAAATTTCACAAAAGTCTTAACATTTTCCCAATCAAGATAGTTAGGAGGACCAATGGGCTTTTTCCCATTCCCATCCGCTTCACAAAAATAAAGTTTATAATGCCCATCCTCCTCTTCCAACCTATCAAATGCTCTCACAAATTTCAAAGCACAATCTAATATGAGATAAGTGGAATTCCACCTTGTTGGCACATCAAGGGACAACAAACATTTGGCTTTGATTTTCTCATTTTCAACACATTCTTGAAACTTCTCAAACCTTGCGAGAGAGGCTCTCACATATCGCACTGCATTCTGAACTTTGGCAATTGATTCATGAATGGACTCCAACCCATTTTGCACTATCAAATTCAAGATATGCGCACAACAACGTATATGCATGAATTCACCACCCAATGTGCTACTATCTCTTTCTTTTGTTTTCTTCTTCACATAATCAATTGCCACACCATTAGAACTAGCATTGTCCGTGGTAATTGTAAACAACCGGTCTATACCCCACTTCAACAAACATGACTTAACCGCTCTACCTATGGTGTCCCCTTTGTGATTAGCTATAGGGCAAAAGTTCAAGATTTTCTTTTGGTAAGTCCAATCCCTATCAATGAAGTTTGCGGTGACTACCATGTAGTTCAAGTTTTGTATGGATGTCCAAGTATCCGTTGTCACACAAACTTGTTCCCCAACAAAAGCCCTTCTCAAAATATCGACCTCACTAGAATAAATCTTCATACAAACCCTTGCAATGGTAGTGCGATGGGGAATAGGAAACCTAGGCTCAACTATTTTCATAAATTCTTGAAAGCCTTGCCGCTCCACAAATTTAAAAGGCAATTCATCAATAATGATCATCCTTGCCAACGCCAACCTTATCTTCCCTTTACTATAGTTCGTAACCACTAACACATTTGAACCACTTTCCCTTTCCCTCTTAGCTTGGAAAGACAAAATTTTTTACTTATCATCACAGGGAAAAGGCCACTTCTTACACACCTTCATGTGTTGCAACATGCTTGAAGTACCATTTGTCTTATCATGACAATTATATTGATTTTTACAATACTTGCATTTAGAACTAGGTTTCTTAGGATCAAGACCAGCCAACGTAATGAAGTGCTACCATACTATAGATGGGTCCTTACCACCTTGTTTAGGTGACAGTGGGAGAAGTGATGCACCAAGACCAATTGTTGCTGCAGGTTCAGGTGGATTAGGGTCAGGAGGAGGTGGGTTAGGGTCCCTAGGGGCACCAAATCTAGGTGGAGCATCGACATCCATCTAATAAAAAAATTTCCAACCAGCCAAAAAACAAAGTTTCCACAACAATGTCAAATTATAACTTTTCAACAAATATAATATCAAATAGACTAACAATCATTAGTCATTACCCAACAATTCATACACTAATATTAACAAGGAATTTATTATATTGTTCTCAATATAAATATAAAATAAAAGCTAATTTTATATATATAGGGTCCATTTGGATACAACTTATTGTTGCTGAAAACTAATTGCTGCTGAAAACACTGTAGTAAAATAATTTTTAAATGTATGAATAGTGTCGTGGGACCCATTTTTAATATTTTTTAATGCGTGAACAGTGCATGAACAGTTCATACACTATTCATGAATAGTAAATATTGTCTCTTAAAGTCAACAAATGTTGCAAACAACCAGTAAATCACAACCTTAATCAAACAACCAACCTTAATATTATATATGTAAGCATCCGTGTATATATAATATTATATATGTAAGCAGCTACAAACAGCCAATATTATATATGTAAGCATCCGTGTATATATAATATTATATTTATATATGTAAGCATCTCTACATAGCAAAGAAGATTCTCACGTGCATACCACCATCTGAAGTCACACATGTTTGTCTGCTGGATCCAAACTCCACAGCATCTCGCAGTCACCATGGCTCTGTGCTGTGTCAAAATCCAACAACCAAGCAAGCCATGACTCACCTTACAGATCTGTGCAAATCAATCCTTCGCCTGAAGAAACCAACCCCACAGACGTGTCCCACGACCTCCCGCGATGAAAACCCAGAAATCCGGTCACCCAAAGCCTTGTCACGCGCCTCCACGTGCCGCAGGTAGCTCCGGAACCTCCCCACGCGCCGCCACGATTTCCTCTTTTGTAGCTCATTTATTGGTCACACGCACCGCCCTATCGGCCATGTCGACCACCGATCTGCATACAGAAGAAATTTGGCTTTCAACCGCTGTTGCACGCGCCTCCATGCGCTGCCTGGGATTCTGGCTTGTCATTCACGCGCCGAAAGACCATTGATGATGTCATCTGACATCATCAACCACACAAGCATGTCCACATCAGCCTTTTCCACGTCAGCGACACATCATAAGATGACGTCAGCGGCTCTGCTGCCCGATCCGTGACCCGACCCGAAAACCCGGAACCGACCCGGACTAGTATCCGTTGACTTTGATCTGGACCAGTTGACTTTGACTTTTTGCGTTGACCTTTGATCAAAAGTCAAAATTTCTGAAAGGGCCTATCTTGCTTAGTTTTTCGCGTAGATTCCAATTTTGGACTCCGTTTCTTCATTTGAAACTCTGAAATTGGTCAATTGGTACATTCTTCATTTTGGTTTCTTCAAAGGCATTCTTCAAGGCATCTCCAAGTGATCTTCTCATGCTTATCCAACCTCAAGCCTTCATCGAGCTTCTGCCTTGAGTTTGAGGGAGGGTGTTAGAGATATATATTAGACATATTAGCCCAATGTAATAGGCCCAAGCCCATTCCTGCTTGTACTAGTAATCTAGGGTTTAGTCACCTATATATACTCATGTTAGGGTTCATTGTAACACAGGTTATTGTACTACACTCTTATACAATAAAGATGTAACCCTTAAGGGATTCCTCCGTGAATGTAGGCCGACAAGGCTAAACCACGTAACTCTCGTGTTCTCGGTGTTCCTATTCTATGCTTTCCCTTCCGCATCCACTCTAGCATATACAACATGGTATAACACATCACATTGCTAATATAATATAATATTTATTTTAACAGGACCCCCCACAAAATAGAAAGACACACTCACACAAGCTTTGCTTTGAGAGATTTTAAAAGGTGCTATACTGCATTACTACTATTGGCGTAGCTGCTAAGCTTTACTCAAACAAATCAACATGGTTTCTACTTTCTCAGGTTAGAGGGAAATGTGTAGGCAAAGGAAGTTTCGGTACAGTGAGTCTCGAGGTTAACACTTAACGTATAAATCATGCTTTCCCAAACAGCCAAACTTAATCAAACATTCAAACCAACTTAAATACTTAATCATTCATGCTTTCAACTTTCCCAAACAAATGAAAAGGAAAAAACACGAAGACAAACAAAACTGAAAACACGAAGAAGCTTACCTTTGTTTTGTCGTGACTGGTGAGTGGCGGTGAGAGCTTAGTGAGGCGTCGTTGCGTCAGGCGAGACTCGAGAGGCGAGAGCGAGAGAGAGAGAGAGAGAGAGAGAGAGAGAGAGAGTTAAAAGATTCTGAGAGAAAAATATGAACTTATACCCCTGAGAATCTAAAAACCTAGCATAAAACGCACTGTTTTGCTTTATTATTATTATTATTATTATTATTATTTTTAATAACACTGTTACATACGATGTCATTTTATTAGCATTATTAAAAAAATAAAAATCAGAACAACAGATCCTGTATCGGTTTGGTTCGATCACTGTCTCGGTTTCTGATTTCTCAATTCGGTGCCTACACTGCACCGTTTTGCTTTTTCTTTTTTCTTTTTTAATAACGCCCATACACATGAAGTTGTTTTTATCAGCTTCATTAAAAATAAAATAAAAATCAAAACGACAGATCCTGTATCGGTTTGGTTCGGTCACTGTCTCAGTTTCGGATTTCTCAATCCAGTGCTTGCACCACACCGACCTCAGAAGGGAGGGCGAAGTTCGAATGTCGGCCTTAGTTCATTCGGTTGGTGCTAGAGTCGGCACGGTGTCATTGGTGCTAGTCAGTTGCGATGGCTCTGGTGACGTTTTGCTTACCCTTAATCCCGCATGAGATCTCTACGTGTATATATATATATATATATATATTATATAAATTTTAAAATATAAATTTTTTGATAATATAATCAAATTTAATAACAAATAAAATGGTAAAAATATTTTTTAAAATTAAGTTACATGGAAAATGTATATTGTGTAATTTTTTTTTTGGCAAAAAAAGATATTATAAAATAGTTTAAAAAATTATGGCAAGTTTTAAATTTCTAAAATCTCTTATTAGTAAAATTTTAATTTAATTGTATGTATGTATGTATGGCACTTAAAAATCTTTCCATAATACTTGCTAACATGTATAGTAGCAGAAGTGCTAATCATATATAAATTTCTTCTATATATATGACTAAAAACAAATTCCATAAATTACAAAAATGTAAGTATTTAGACTGCAATGTAAATGTTTACCTATAAATTACCGGTCATAGCCATTTTAATGTTACCATAAGTGAGGAAATAATCAGCATAATCAATTAAGAACATCAAATAAAAAAATAATATCAATAATCAAGATGAATTGCATTATCTAATTTTTTTTTTTAAAAATCGTATAATTTAAGTAGTAATTGAACTACCTTAATAGAAAAATATATACTCAAAAAAAAAAAAAAATTTGAAGATAGCTCTTCTTGCATAAATCTCCTAATTTCATATGGTAGATGAGTTCCATCCCAAATAGATTTAGTGATAAAATTTTGACCGAAATAAAAATTCCATAAATTATATATATATTGTTGGTGCTCAAAAAATAAAGGCCCAAGCCCACTCAAAATGGTGATGCCTTGTCCTTCAAATCAAGCCCAACAATAGAATTTCTTTAGAGAGTAGGCAAAAAATTCAAGTGCAATTCTAATCTAAGTTCAAGTCAAAGACTGAAGAGCCTAGGATAATAGAAAGGAATAACATAAGTAGACAATGAGAAAAATAGCTCTCCTCGGGCAGGTTCGAGGATTAGTTTCTTATATATAATGTTTAAGTTCTACATTAGATAAAGCAATGTTCACTTTCTCTTTTTTCTATTTCATAAACAAGAATGTCTGTCCCTTTTTTCTGGGAGACTCCCCTCCTTTTATATCCTCTTTCTTTGTATCCTAGCCTTCCATCTGTATGCCTTCAGGCATTCCTAAGGATACTTGTCCCATCAACACTCTGCTAAAGGTGGTGGAAAATGCTGCTAGTTGTGAAATTACTGTTTAGGAATAATTTCCTCATTTATGCAGCTGATAAGGTTGGTGCAGGGCATTCAATGCGGGGGAGGAAATTGTTCCTTCCAGGAAACTTCCTCCTTTCTTTCTTGCCTTCGCCACTACCCCTTCTCCTTACCCTAGAACATCACAAGACGCCTGATGCTTTGATTATGCTTCCATCCTTGGGTAGGTGAAATCTTTGGAGTGCGTTTATCTCTTCAGGTGTGGGTTAAGCAATCTAATCCCTAATCCAATCCTCCTCGGTCCTCAGACCCCTCACACACACACACACACATATATAAGTATCTAAACCTTCTAGGGTACCATAATCAAAATAATTTCAAAAATAGATAAATAAAAGTACATAAAAAGAAGAAAAAAAAAAAAACTGTATTGCAATGTAAATGTAAAAGTTTACATATAAATTACCTGTGTCTAGCCATTTTGATATTGCCATAAGTGAGAAAATAATCTGCACAATCAATTAAGAACATCAAATCAAAAAATACATCAGTAATTAAGATGAATTGCATTATGTAAAATATTTTAAAAAAAATCATAAAATTTAAGTAATAATTGAACTACGTTAATTTTGGTTTTTTATTTATTGATTTTAGCATTCTTAAATAGTAGAGTAGAGTAGACTTAGTAGAGTTTTAGTTCAACTCAATTTCTCTTGGATTCAAACTTAATTTGTGGAGGTGTGAAAAATAATCACATTAACTCAATCAAATATCACGTTGTTGTTATTGTTGTTGTTGTTGTTGTTGTTGTTGTTGTTTTTATTTTTTATTTTTTTTATGTGTAGTAATTTGGTTTTTTTATTGATTGATTTTAGCATTCTTAAATAGTTTTCAAATATCAAGTTGCTTTTTTTTTTCTTTTTCTTTTTTTACGTGTAGTAATTTGATTTTTTTATTGATTGATTTTAGCATCCTTAAGTAATTTGTTCTAGTCCCGTGTGTTGCACGGTTTTAGTCATTAATTTGTTATATATATATATATATATATCATATACTATATAATAAAAGTTGAGCTTAGAAGCTGTAGTTGTGCCAAGTGGCTTCACCAAATTGTAAAAAAAAGAATTAGATTTTTTATTTTAAGAAAAAATATATATAATTTTTCTTCTACTATAATTTCTAAGTTGATAAAAATCTTAATTTGATTACAATCCAAATTCTTCATTTAATTTATCAAATCCTTATTTTTTTACGTGTAGTGTTGAAATAAAATTAGATTAACATTATTATTTTTATTTGTTAGGATATATTTCTTAAATTAAGGGATAATATTTAACATACAAAAATTTAATTCAGATAAAATTTTATCATCTAAATTTTAGAATTTTAATTCTACTCTAACTAAAAGTCTATTTTAAAATTTTTTAAATTTAAATCTCATCCCATGTTTTCATTGTTTTTATTTTCCTCAAGTTGCAACCTACATAAATCTCATCCCACATTTTTGTTGTTTTTATTTTCCTCAGGTTGCAACCTACCTTTTATATATTTATTATTATTATTATTAAATAAATATATTTTATTAAAATATCAAGCTACAAAACTCCTTTTTTTTTTTTTTTGAGAAACCAGCTACAAAACTCTTGATTAAGGGATAAGATTTAACAAAAATTATAATCCTACCAAATGTAATCCATATCACAATATTATAATCATAAACATCGAGTTAAAGGCCTTCTTTCAATCAAACTTCTATATGATGTATCTAACACCTATATAATATAGGTGTGACCTTGAATGAAATAATAAAACTTCAATCACGATGCTAGGTGAGTAATGAAAGCTTCAACGATGCTAATGGATGTGTGAATTTTATTTTCTTTTCAAGTTATCCTTTTTTAAAGTGGTTTTTATTTTATAATGAGACATAATTTTATATAAAAATTTTTCCTATTTCAATTTGATCTTTGCCTTGTTATACATAGGGCATAAAAATTATTTTTTATTGATTTTACTCATTATACAAATTGTAGTTCACAGAATAGCCCAAGAAAGGATGCACTTTCGGCATGCAAGACCTTGCCAAAAGGTATTACTACTCAATTCTCATCTTATGTTAATGTTAAAGGAGGTATTCTCAATTATCCACGAAAACTTATTGCCAAAGTCATAACTCTTAATAACATGCTTGCAGTTAGAGTGATTCAATTTTTGGCTATGATCTCCAAATTTCAGGTAACATGCTACAAGTATTGCAACCCTTCTCTATTTTTCCTTATATAATTGGTGTTATTTCTATAGAGATATGGAACTGGGACACTACGATGCTTTGGGTTAGAACATTTGGTGCATTTATCAAGGTTTTGCCTAAAGGGTTTGGATGCTTATTGTTCGTAGTTTGCTTCTTCATTTTGGCATTGAATGTGCCAATCAGGTAAATTAACCTTGATCTCTATCTTTAATTTTCATCATTCAAAAATCACTTTGTTTTAGTTTCTAATATTTAGATTTGCATGTCTTAGTGCATTGTCATTTCTTTTTAGAAAATTAGAAAATTTAGGTAGATTTATGCTAAACAAAAAGGTATGGTGTTTCATAATAATTCCTAATAGAATTAAAATTCTAATCAATAAAAACCGGGATTATTTATGATTCCCCCCTCTTTTTTATCCACGTGTCATGTTGATTAGGTTTTGTACATATAATAATTTCATGTAGTTTGAAATACTCTCTATAGCTTAACTTTCAAATTTTTTTATAAGAAGTTATTGCTATTTTGAGATCTTCATTCTTCTTCTTTTTTAGGTATTTTAGTTTATTTCATGCAATTCATGATTTGTGAATTAAGCCGCACGGGAGTGATATATATATATATATATATATATATATATATATTACGTATGATTTAGTTCCAAATCTTTTTTTTATTCATTTTGCTCATCATTTATTTTATTAATACTTATAAATATTTAATTTTGCAAAAAGATTCGTAAAGGGTTCTATGAAGCCAAACATGTGGAGCATAAAGCCAAACATGTGGAGTCATGAAGTTTCTAAAAGAAAAAATTTTTGAAGTCATAAATGGTGTTTGTATAAACTGACTCAATTATTTGTTAAATTAATGGGGTTTTATTCGTATGGTTCATTAATTATGATTTATTTACATATAACTTTTTAATTAAGCCGGGCATCGCACGGGCATAATACTAGTATATACGTATATATAATCTAACACCTTAAATTATACAACTTTGAGTAATGTCTTTAGTTGTATTGTGCTTTAAACCTCAACGAAACAGCACATCTATAAACTATCAAAATTTATAAGCATTAACAAATATTTAAAACATTTTTTAGAAGAAAAAAAAAATATTAAAACTGAAAGCAAAAAGCACAACACACACACATATATACAGACACAAAAAAAAAAATGAATTTAATAATTACAAACAACCAAAAACAAAATTAAATAGAAATCTCAATTCATTAATTAAGAACAATCCATTTTTTTAAAGAAAAAAGAAAAAAGCCAAATTTCTTAACATTAAAAATATGAAAAACAAGGTTGTTGTTGTTGTTGTTGTTTTTTTTTTTTTTTTTTGATGAGAATGAAAAACAAAGTTAAGCACAGAAAGACTTGCATAGAAATTGGACCGGTGGATCTAATTTATCCTTCTTCTTTTTTTCTCTTGTACCCAATTTTAAATTGACAGCAAATTTTGCTTTTAGAAAAGCTGGACTATACATAAGAAAGTATCAAACAAAAATTGCAACAAATTAAATCTACAATATTGATGTCAATGACTCAATAACATATAAAATAAAAATAAATGATACAGCTAGCATAATCTGTAAATATATCCATACATTTTTAACATATCTATAAAATGAATAATTCAATGAATAAAAAAAGAGAGAACAAAAGAACCACTTTATTCAATTACAGTTTTTAAGCCCAACTTGTACTTCCTTCGATATTGTAAAACCTACCTACTTCTCATTTGCCTTGCACATCTGAGCCTGAGGCTACCATATTTACTTAACTAAATAACATTATAATTTATATACATCTTCAAAGAAAAAAATTTATATACTATAATACGACTTTTTTATTTATCTCAAAATGTGAAATGGAAAAGATTCATCTTCATGTTACCTGTAGAGGAAATTGAAGTCAACCGCGCGCATTTCAAATGATAACCATTTTGCGTTTAAAGTTTTCTATTCCATGGTTGGTATATATATATATATGTGTGTGTGTGTGTGCAGGTGTGAAGCCGAAATTCTAATCACCCTAGAACTCAACTCATAAATCAAATAAATCTCCAATTGCTAATCAAATAAATCAAAAGGGAGAGGACATGTTAACGATAACTATGAAGAACTCAAAAAAATATTAGTAGTAATTGTATGGCATTAGGACATAAAAGGTAGGATATTGTGATATATTTACCCAAAAAAAAGGATATTGTGATATATATCACGTTAAATATTTAATTTAATTTTTTTTGTTTTTATTTATAAATTTTCTATAATTTGGTGTAGTCACTTGGCGCAACCACGGCTTCTAAGCCCAACTTTAATTTGTGGAGGTGTGAAAAATAATCATGTTGTTGTTTTTTTTTTTATCCAAAAAAATTGTAGCTAATATGTGTAGTAATATAGTTTAAATGAAAAAAAAAAGGATTAGATAAAGATGAACATTTTGAATCTTAATTAAATTAAGAAGAAACAGATGAAGAAAAGAATTTGTATTGTAATCAAATTAAGATTTTTATCAACTTAGAAATTATAGGAGAATAAGATAAGAAAAAAAAATTATGTCTATATTTTTTACGTGTAGTAATATGGTTTTTTTATTGATTGATTTTAGCATTTTTAAATAGTTTTAGTTCAACTCAATTTCTCTTGGATTCAAACTTAATTTGTGGAGGAGTGAAAAATAATCATGTTAACTCAATCATATATCACGTTTCTATTTTTTTTTTAATCCAAAAAATTGTGGCTAATAGGCGTAGTAAAATAATTTAAATGAAAAAAAAAAGGATTAGATGAAGATGAAAATTAAGAAGAAATAGATGAAGAAGAAGAAAACCATCCAACTATATACACTAAAAAAAAAAAAACGTAAATACACTTTTGGTACCTACATTTTGGGTCATTTCTCAATTTGGTCCCTAAACTGATTTTGCTCCTAGGTCAGTCACTGATTTTTTAAAATCGTCCCTATCGTTAACCCAGTTACGGAAATAGCTGAGGTGGCAAACGACGTGTCCTACTTGCTGATATAGCGCTGATGTGGATATTAAAATATTATTAAAAAAACTTATTTAGCATTTTTGAAATGCCATATCAGATTTAAATTAATAAAAAATTAAAACAAAAATCCAGGTCAGAAATTTTAAAATAAATAAATAAATAAACATTAATTTAATTAAATTAAGAAAAAAAAAAGCTTTTTTAGCTTAAAAAATTGAGTTCCTATCCCAAAAAATCCCATGAACCCCAACCCAGATCAAAAACTCTTCGATTCAATCTCTTCCAGCCATTTACACGTTTGAATCAATCAATTAGTGCCTTTCTCACCAACCCGTTTGACTAATTCATTTGATCCCTCACAAAGATCAAGAGAAAAAAATCCCAGAAACCTCAGATTCAGACACAATCATCCTTGATTCCTCAATAGCTGCTAATGTCGTGTACATATCTTTTGGACCAAACCCATTTGACCCATTTCTCTAAAATTCTCAAAAACAAAAATCTGAGTACCACAAACACCCAGATTCAAAAGATTAGAACTTTTTCCCAAATATGCTGTGTACACGCAAACTTTTTCTAATCTCAAATATTCTCTCTCTCTTCACCGTCCATGGACGGAATCTCTCTCCATCGTGACTCCATAGCCGGAGCTCACAAGCTTGATGCAAAGAAAACGATTTGGCATGGATGGTATCTTGATGCGGTCTTGGGTCTTGGTTCGGCAGAGTTTCCCTTGAGGGTTTTCACGTGGGAGGCTTGTTGGTGGAGGTAGCAGGACACCTATTCCCAATCTACCATGGACGAGCCACCCCAAGCCTTGTGGTCTGATTTTCCTCTCCTTTTTCAATTGCAAAACTTTGTTCCTCTTGTTTTGGGTTTGTTTTTGTTTTTGTTTTTTGGAGAGAATGTGGAGTTGTTTGATTTTATGGGTTTTTTGTGTGTTTGTTTCCCAAGAAAATTTCTGGTTTTATGGGTTGTTGGAGATTGGGTTGGTTACTGTGTTTATGGGTTTGGTTTCTTAGGTTTATTTTTTGTTTTTTTGGTGATGGAGATTGGATTTGGTTGCTGGATTTGGATTTGGGGTTTGCTAGAGATTGGTTTGGTTGCTTCTTCGACTTGGGAAGAACATGAAAAATATTTCTTGTTAGTATTTAATTTAATTTTTTCTTCTTTTCGTTTGTGTCTTCTAATATGGGTTTGAGTTCTTGGTAGCTGGGTTTGTGTTATTGTGATTTGAGTTCATGGTTGCTTGGTTCGTGTTCTCGTGATGGGTGAGTTCTTGGTTTGTGTTCTTGTGATTTGAGTTCTTGGTTGCTAGGTTTGTGTTCTTGTGATGGGTTTGAGTTCTTGGTTGCTGGGTTTGGTTTGTGAAGAACATGAAGAACAAGCTGAAGAACATGAACAACATTATGAAAAAATAATTTAATTAAAATTTTTAATTAAATTAAATTTAAGGTTTTTCTTTCATTTTTTTTTTTAAATCGTCTGAGGTGGCTTTTTCAAAAAATTAAAATGCTGATGTGACATATAAAAAATGCCAAATAAAATATTTTATTATTATTTTAATAGCCATGTCAGCATTTAATGTGCCAACAAGGCACCCTGTTTGCCACATTAGATTTTTCTGTTAGTGGGTTGACGGCAGGGACTAAAATAGAATCGATTTTTTGATTTCAGGGATTGACTTAGGAGCAAAATCAGTTTAGGGACCAAATTGAGAAATGACCCAAAATGTAGGGACCAAAAGTGTATTTACGCCAAGAAAAAAAAACTAAGAATACAAAAAATATAACCTTCATGATAGAGAGAGCATGGTCCAAATGAGAAGTTTGAGGGAGGCGGAGCAAAAATATTTATAATTTTTTTTTTCCAATTGATTTTATTCCCTATGATCTAATCTCAAGTTTTATATATACTTGAAGGTAAGCAAAAATTGAAGTAATTTTTTAGATAGACACAAAATCTTAATCATTCTTGTACGTTTTTAGACCCCTATAAAACTAGATTGTTTAACCTAATTAATTAACCAAGTGAATACTTAGGTTTATTATTTAGATCTAGGTTAAAACAAACTAATCATATCATGCAAAGCAGCGGAAATATAAAGAACACAATGATACGATGACCTAGGAAGACCAAACCGGTAAAAAACCTGAGGAGGATTTAACCTAGCTATCCTCAAGGTAAAAAGCAAATCCACTATGAAAGAATTGAAGTTTGTACAATAGAACTTAGACCACTAATATTCTATTGCTACCTCGAGTAGAAAACTTACTACCATAATCCCATGATAGCTCTGAGTTCACGAACTACTTCTTTCCTTAGCCTTTGCAACAACACAAGCTCACTTGCTTGTAACATTGAGATTCCACTCAAAGGTTTTGGATCTCCTTAAACGTTGATCTTATATGTAGCAACTTCTACAACATCGGATCTTGAAATTCTTCAAGGAATAACACCGGTAGAAGACATTAGAGAGCTTTTGGATACAAAACCCTAGATCTAAAAACGAGGCACAAGATGCACTCTAATCTCTCTAAAAAAACTCTGAAAACCCTCTTTAGGGTTAGCTTATAATGTCCTTTAAAAACTGGAAAAAACGTCTCGTGATTTGAGATTCAAACGGTCAAGTTATGGCCTTTTTACATTTGCTGATTTTTGCTAATATGCAACTTTCGATTAATCGAGTACCAATCGAACGAAACAACTTGTAACTCCTTTTTTTCATCCCGAACTTGAGTTTTTTGTCTTGGACTTCAATGTAGACCATTCTAAACCAATGAGACTTAGTTTTTGTCATGGTTTGCCAACATTACAAACTCAAAACTTAATAGTTCTTATCAACTTTTCCACTACTAATCTTTGGATAAATACAAAATTTTAATTTTTCTTATCAACTTTCCTCTATTTATCTTTGGATAGACACAAAAGCTTAATGTTGATATTAACATTTTCTTTTCCCTCACTTTATGAATAATTGTAACACGGTGGGAAAGTTCAGTAATTATTAAGAGTTTGAGTTTGAGACAAAGAGTTTAATTAGAATTGATTTTACTTTTTTGAGGGCAAGACATCTGGACATGTATTCAATACTCACTCCCTAAGAGATTTTTTTTTGGATTGACCCAAGAGAACAATTATTATTTTTTTGTTATATATAGATAAAGAGAATAGTTGTACATTAAATGATGGCAGGACATCTAGGCATGTACTTAGGGACTCACTTCCTAAGAGATTTTATTTTGGATAGACCCAAGGGAACAATTTTTTTATTTTTTTATTTAAAGATAAGAAGAATAGTTGTACATTAAAAGAAAGAAAATTTATTCGAAATTACACTCTTATATTATATTAAAGATAATTTACTTGAAAATAAACTTTATTTAGCTATACGTTGTTGTTTTATTTTTACGTGTAGTAATTAAAAAATAAGGATTAGATGACCAAAACGTATACTTTTAAGATAAGGATTAGATGAAGAATTTGGATTGTAATTAAATTAAGATTTTTATTATCTTAGAAATTATAGGAGAAGAAGATAAGAAAAAAAATTATATCTTTTTTTTTTTTATAAATCTAAAAAAATTGCAATTTTTACGTCTAGTAATATAATTTATCTAATATATATATATATATATATATATATTGATTAGATGGACATTTTTTACATAGAATTAAATGAAGAGTTTGGATTGTAATCAAATTAATATTTTTATCAACTTAGAAATTATAGGAAAAGAAAAATTATATAATTTTTTAAAAATCTAAAAAAATTTCTGTAATTTGGTGAAGTCACTTGGTGCAACCACGGCTTCTAAGCAAGGGAGTCAATACCGTACCGGAGGCTGTACCGGTTTAGTCAGCGGTACGATATATTTCGGATACCGGTCAATACCGGTGTACCGTTTCGGATTTACCGCTATTTTATATATTTAATATATATATATATATATATATATATTCACATGCCCACATATAACATACCCATTCTCAGCAAAAAATAAAAAATAAAATAATATATTTACTCTGAATCACAGACCCATGAGGCACGCCACAACAAAACAAATATACCCATTCTCAAAAAAAAAAAAAAAAATACCCATTCTCTGGTCTCTGAGTCATAGATCCACAACAAACAAGGCCCCAAAACCCAAAACGAAAAAACAGTGAGAAGGGAAAGGGAAAGCGAAAAGGGAAAAGGGAAAGAAAAAAAAAAAAAAAAGAATCCTCTCAACGATTCCGATTTTCGATTCAAAATAGAGGCAAGCGAGGGGCCGAGAGTGAGAAGCCGAGACCTGAGACAGGGAATGAGAAGCCGAGACAGAGCAGAGTGAGAAGCCGAGACAGAGCAGCTAGAGACTTTGAGACAGAGAAGCCGAGAGATGAGAGACACGGAGCAGCTGAGAGAGAGCGTGAGAGAAAGAAAGAAAGAGGACAGGTATCTCTTGAAAACTTGCCCTTGAAAACTTGTCAAAATCACAAAAAATTTGTGGCTTGGATGTGTTTCGGTCCGGTATCTCTTTACCGGCCGGAACGGCCGGATTTCGCTGGTACGGCCGGTACTCATCCGGTAAGGCCGGTATTTTTTCCGGTACGAAACAGAGGGGGTAGTCGTACCGGTGCACTGGCCGGCACGGTATATACCGGCCGTACCGGCCGGTACGGTACGGTATCGTCTTCCCTACTTCTAAGCCCAACTTTTATTATACAGTATATGATAAAAAAAATGATAATGATGAACTCCGGCATTTTGGTAAACTCCGGCACGTTCATTGATATTCGCCTTCAAGGAATCAAACAAAACGAAAAAACAATTTTTAATTATTAAAAAAAACTTGAAAAATTATATTAATATTAGCGAGGAGTAGCTTGATATGAGAGCAAGAGATTGGGATAATGTGCAATAATTAGAGTATTGCACTGATACGATATCTTTGGATGATTGAGATTGAGAATTAAAAGAAACAATTTTCAATCTCAACCATTGAATAAAAAAAAAGAGTGGTAAAATATTGATGTGAGAGGAAATAAGGATAATTGCCCCCAGTGCACTGCATCCAAATCCGAGGGACATTGTGCGAGAGAGAAAACAGAGTGAGAAACAGAGAGTAAAAAAAGATTATAACTATTGATTTGACAGACAAGTTCGAAAGTTGACATGGGCAACTATTTTCTTGATCTCACCGTTGGTCTGATTTTAGATCGATAAGATCTAAGATTTTTTTTAAAAAAAAATTATTAACGAGGGGAATAGGAATGGAATTTTTTTTTTTAATTAATTGGAGGAAAATGAGAATGAAGGGGGAAATTATTAGATATTCCAAAACTACAAGGTTATTAGAAAAAATTGTTTTCTTATTTTGTTATTATGCTTCCGCATGTTTAGCCAACACATGAATTTTTTTTTTGAGAGAAAGTTGTAACCTATGGCGTCCGCTCCTGACGATAGCTCTTTATCATCAAACTAAGACACCAATCAGTTTTTGGTGTAGGCGGGGATTAAATCCCAGATCTCTTATACAACTATCATAGACTTTACTAATTGAGCTAACTGGAATCAACACCAACAAATGAAATTTGGTGCCCTCATCTCCCGCATGGGAGCTGTAGACTAGCTGTCCAAGTTTTGTAGCAATTAATATATATTTTTTCATGATAATTTTTTTGGGGGCAAATTCTAAATAATCTTTTAACAAATTTGAGATAAAACTATGTGTACACTCTACACCATTGAATATATTCTAGTTAGGACGGTCATAGGTTTGTGTAACTTGCTCAGTCAAAAAAAAAAAGTGGGTTTTAATTATTTTTTTCCATCTTTCTTTCAAATTTTTTTTTCCATCTAATAATAACTCTTTAACATCATGTATTTTTTTGTGCGGAGAAAATAACATCATGTATTAAATGTGAACACATTTCCTTCTTAAAAAAAAAAAGATAAACTACATATTTGGTTCTTAATGTTTGCACTATATTTCAATTTGGTCTCTAACGTTTCAAATATGTCAGAATAGTCCCTAGCCTTTTGGTATATGAGTCAAAATAGTCTTTACTATTAAGTGATGGATGGAAAATACTTATGTAGTTAACGGTAGTATTAAAACGTTAATTTTTATGCCACCTATATGCCATGTGAGTTAATTAAAAAACTATTTTTTTTAAATTAAGAAATAACAAAAACAATTCACTTTTTTTCTTTTCACTTGAGTTACAAATCTGATTTCAAATCTGAAAAACTTTGCTGTCTAAAGACTAAAACTAAATTACTACATTAAACTCACTAAAGCATCTTCAGTCACCATACAATCCAAATCTGGATACCATCACAAACCGAGTAATAAAAAAATATACTTCAAGGACGCAAAATCAAATCAATATTCTAAAACCAAGAATTCAGTTAGATCAAAACGTAACTATTCCTTTCAAGAACTTCAGCATCGTCTTCCTCTTCCTAGTTCCTTCCATCTTCAATTACTGTAGAGAGAGATACCATCTGTGGCTCTAGTGAGTGGTGCTCCTCTCCCCACCCAGATCGTCGGTCCTTTCTCTCCCCTTTTGGGTCACGCGTTGTCTCTTAGTAGTTCTGTTTGTCCTTCTCTTGGGTCAGTCCGCCACAAATCGATGGTTGCCAGTCCTTTTTTGGTTCTTGCGTCGTCTTCGGAGCTTAATGGGGCCATGAAGCCTCTCTATTGAGTCCTTCTGATGGCGTTGTGCCTTCATGGTGAGGGTTTTGGGTTCTGTGTATTTATGGTGCTACTGGATTGGATCTTGCAGAGCAGAGATGGATTGGAACTTCGTTGGGTTCTTTAGTCTGCTCGCAAAAACTAGTTGTTTGATTTGTGCTGATGTTCATTGGGTGTTTGGTTGGATTCTTGTTTATAATGTTTCTCTGAGAGACTGTATTGGGTTAATTTTTTTCTTGTAATTTTTATTTTTATTTTCTAGCAATAAAATGTTTGCAGATTTCATTGAAAAAAAATGAAATCAGATTAGTTTTGAATGGGTTTTTCGGATTTGAAATCAAATTAGTTTTTTTTATTAAGTGAGAAAAAAAAACTAAAAAAGTGATTTTTTTTTTTAATTTAAAGAAAAAGTGGATTTTTTTTTTTTTTAAATTAAGGCCATGTGGCAATAGGTGGCATAAAAATTAACATTTTGATACCACCGTTAGCCATATAAGTATTTTTCATCTATCACCTAATGGCAATGACTATTTTGACTTATATACTAAAAGGTTAGGGACTATTATGATACATTTGAAACGTTAAAGACTAAATTGAAATATAGTGTAAACGTTAAAGACCAAATATGTAATTTGCTAAAAAAAAAAAAAAAGTGAGTTCGAAAGGATATATATATTGGTAGAGTTGCATTTAATATACAATTTAAATCCTATTGAAAGTATGACTTTTTTTTTTTTTTTTTTTTAATGGGAGAAAGTATGATTTTTAATCAACTTGTTTGTTGCCATCTCATGAAAAAAAAAGGAATAAAATATAACTAAAGTGACAAAATTTAGCTACAAAATTACTCAATATCTTTTTATTGGAAGTGAATTTTGACAAATCCATAATTGGATGAAATCTTCTTCTTATATTCTTCATACTTGCAAAATTTTTAGAAAATTAAATATTAATAGCTATGTCATCAATAAATTGTTTAAATTGCAAGTTTTTGTATTTTAAAATTATGCATAAATATAAACTTATAGATCATATATTAAATAATATCTGATTGATATAAAATTTTATATGTGTATTAAGAGCATAAAAAACATGTAATTCAACAGTTAGATTTTCTAAGTATATAGTAATATTTATTTATTCAGCAAGGTTGTAGTTTTACGCTACAACGAATTTTGTAACTAAACTTTGTCTTAAGCAAAATGAAAAAAAAAATGTTGATTATAACTTTAAAAAAATTAAGAAAAGAGAAAACGTGAATGAAGACTTTAAGGATATATAAGATATATTTTTATTAAATTTTTTTGAATATAAATATTCATTTATTTATTGGTACAGTCCCATTTGATATAATTTAAATTCTACTAAAATTAGGATTTCTAATCAATTTGTATGTTGCCAATATCCTTTAAAAAAAAATAGGTCATATAAATAAAATAAAATAAATATGTTAATATGAACGTAACATAAAAAGAAAGAAAGCGTGAATGATGGCTACAAAGAAATGAGATAGATTATATATATATGTGTGTGTGTGTGTGTGTGTGTGTGTGTGTGGGGCCAGCTATCTAAAAAGGTATTGGTAAAATTGTAGGAAGTGAGCCTATGGCCCAATGGCCCAGTCTGAGGACGTTAATCCGTCCGAGGATGGCTAAATAAGGACATGGTGAGAATAATATAAGAAAATGGAGTGGAGATTGTACATAATAGTCTAAAATGCGTCCGAGGATAAGGTTCATCTCGGAATGATGGCCCAAGGTCGATGCAACTATCTTGTTACCCTGGATAGTCCGCAAGGTTTTATTGTGACTGTGAAATGGATATGGGATAAATGAGGTAACAATTATCTTCTAAAACTGCTATCTCCACATTAAATGCTTCCCAGCTAACTCTCTGCCGCATTAATGTGGAGGTGATACCTGAACAGTAGTGAAGCAGCCTTATGGCTGCTAGTTGAAGACTCTGGGAGGTGTTAGATGGGACAGGAGGGAGTTCCCAGAATTTAACCTACACGTGTATGGTGAAAATGATGTGAGGAACGTGGTATATAACATGAAAAATGAGGAAAAAAGGGGGAAAAAAACATTTGGGACTTTGTTGATTAGAAAGATTGAACCCTAAAAACCACCTGAGACTTAGCCGAGGAGAGTTTTTATCGTTTGGTTAATTTTGCACGTTCTTTGCTGAGTAATTATCATGATATTTTCTACAGAATAGAACTAGTTCTTTCACACACTCTCTAAAAATTGATTGTTTGGGCTTGTTGGTCTAAAAACCCTTTCCTATTTTGGGTCCAAGCCAAGTTGGGTCCTTACAATATATAAATTAATTATCAACGTGGACATTAAAAAAAAATACACGAGTAAGAAAGGTTGTTAACTTGTTATCAGCATAATTTTATCCAAAGAATTCTTTAAAAAAAAATCCAAAGAAGTGACAAAGTAATAGAAGAAAAATTTATAAGATATTATTTTTATCAAAAAAGTTTCCAAAATTTTTTTGAGTTAAAACAAAATTCATTGTAATTTGGTGTAGCCACTTGGCACAATCATGAGAAAAATTTATAAGATATTATTTTTATTGAAAAAATCTGAAATTTTTGGAGTTAAAATTTTTTACTATAATTTGGTGTAACCACTTGGCATAACCATGACTTCTAAACTCAATTTTTTTTTTATTTGATTTGATAAGAGCAAATAAGATGTTATTATTACTGCGGCTTTTAAGCCCAAATTTTATTATATAGTTTTTTAGGAAAAAAAAACTTTCTAATATATAGTATATGAAATGATATGATTTGATTTACAACTCGCTATTTCATTAGTTGTGATGTAAAAAAAATTTTGTTAGCTTACACCAAAAACACATTTTCCCCAAAGTTTTATGTATTTATTTATGTGAGAAAAAAGTTGGAATATTGGGAGTAAGGCATCACTTTCCACCATAACAAGTTAAACTCGATACTAAATGACCTCATCAACATAACTAACCAGTTTATAAACAAGTAGTTTGGGTCATATTCGGGTTGACGGTCATATTCGTATTTAATATGCGAACTCGTTTGACCTGTTTAGCTTATAAAGGTATTAGTTTTAGTTTTTTTTTTTTTTTATTAAGTAAAAGAGAGGATAGTATTAAGGGCCCAACTGGTTCGGAAGTTATTAGCTTTTTTGTTATTATTACTTAATTTATGGTTGTAACTATATATTTTGTTATTATATTTATGATTGTAATCGTATTTTAATTTTAAATATATGAGAATTGATAACAAGTTATTCTAGTCAGTATGACCTATTAATTAAATAGGTTATTAAACGGGTTATCTATACTACTATTTAAGGGGCTTCTCCTGTTTGGACCGTATTTTTTTTTGTTCCAAAATACCCCTAAACCCTACGTTTAAGTAGGGAAAAAACTTGGTAAAAATACTTCTTTAACTCTCACATAAAACACTATCTACAAAATAAGACCCCGCTCTACTACACTCACGTTGGTTTTTAAAATCAAATTATAGGCCCACACTCCAGTACACTCACGTTGGTTTTTAAACTCAAATTGCTTCTTCTTCAGTTCTTCAATTCTCTCAACTTTGAGTTAATCTTCTTTTCACCATTATCATCATTTTTTCTTTTTGCTCTGCTCAAATTTGCTCATGCTCAACGATATGTGTATTTCACTGTACATTAGTCTTTTCTATTTTGGTTTTCTAATTCATGAACAACTTTTTATATTCTATAAACAAATCAAATATTTGTGTAAAACAACCCTTATATTTCAACCTCACCTTTAATTTCTTTTACATATTTCTTCAAGGAACGGGCACTAGGGTGTCTATCTACAAGATTTTTGTATCTAAACTTCAAGGAATGTGCACTGGGGTGTTGATCTTCAAGATTTTCATGTGCTCTGTCCTCCAACTCAAACGAACTGTTTGGACCTTGAAGTGTAGTCAACGGCAAAAATGTAAGTATCTTTCATGACCTCTATTTAGAATGCCTCATGCGTGTTGGGTTTTCTGTATTACGTTTGCTTTTATGAGTTGTCATTCAGTATTTGTTTTCCTATATTTGGTTTATATTTGGTTTCCTAATTGCTTTGTTATCATTATCCTTTCCATACTATTATTTTGTCTTCAAAAATAAATAAATAAAACACTCATGTTTTCTTATATTCATGTTACACTTTCACGTTTCTTATTTTCCTTTTTTTTTTTTTTTTTTTTTTTTTGATAACTATGTTTCTTATATTCCTATGTTTTGTTCAAATATGAGTTCTTATCCTGTTATCCCGTTGCACTCTCACAGTTCCTTTTTTTTTTTTAGAAGATAATCACGTTTCTTATATTCCTATGTTTTGTTCAAATATGAGTTCTATTTGAACTCAAATTTTCTTATATTCACGTTTTTAAATATGAGTGCTTATATTCCTAAATGTCATCATGCACATTATTCTTATGATTATCGCATTTTCCCTCAAAAAAAAAAAAAAAAATACAAAAACGAAAACTAATAGTCATGTTGATTTGAGTTCTCATCACATGCACGTGGTTTTTTTATATTCATATTTTCAATATATGAGTTCTATTTGAACTCAAATTAGTTTTTTAAAACTCAAATTGATATTTTTTATTATAAAAAGATTATTTCAACTCTAACTTAGAGTTTACAAAAAAAAAAAAAAACAAACAAACAAACTTTTGACTCTCACGTAAAATATTGCATACAAAATATGATCACACTTTGTTATCTTTATCCTTTCTATATCATTATCTTATCTTATCTTATCATTTTTAATTTTTTTTTCCTTTTATCTAGAAGTTTAACTCCTAACAATTTCTCTTCCTTATTTTATGGATGCCAAGGTGAGGATAAATCCCTCAAGATGTTGGAAATCAATTTTAACATGACTGGTGTGTTATCAAGTTTAAGCATTTCACACTTATCATGTCCAATAAATTCAGTACGTAGAGAGCACAATTGTAGGTGCTTTTTTATTTATTTATTTATTTTTATTTTTTATACAAGATAGAAATTCTATTCTAACTTAATCTAAGTGTATAAGTGTGTGAATCTCCCTTTTAGAGACTTGAAGCTCAGCCCTTGGCCCCCACAACCCATAAGTACTTATACTTATAGAGTGACTATCGCACCAAGGGTGCGTGGTGGTATAGTTGTAGGTACTTAATTGGCACCATCATGCATCAATTTGTAACTAAAATTATAGCATTCATAGCATCAATGTGTAACTTCAAGGAACATGCACATTCTCACTGGGTGTGGATGTTTAATATTTTCTCTAATTAATGAGTTTTTTTTAAAGAATGGGAATGATATATATTTTTGTCTTTTTTTTTTTTTTTTTTTTTTTTTTTTTTGTTGGGGTTATTGGGTTTGACTAATTATTTTAGTGTATGTGTTCTAAGTGGTGCTCTCTATTTCTCCTATTATTTTTGTCTGTTGTTTTTCTTTCATTTAAGCCTTACTCTCTATTTTTTTGTATTTTTCTTAGGGTGACATATCAACAATTTTGTTAGATTGCATAGCAAGCACATTGGATGAATTTGGGTGTGAAGTGGCAGTCAATCTATGAAGTAGTTGTTAAAGACCATTTTTTTTTTTTTTTTGGTAAATATCATACCCAGGGGTGTGATGAAAAAAATATTTCATCCACAAATGCATAAAAATCACCACACTCTTAAATATTTTTTTCATCACACCTTTAGGTATTTTGTGATTGAAAAATGTAGTAATCTCAAATTATAATTGATGCAAATTATTAAATTTTACCAAAAAAAATAGAAAAGCCTCTGAGCCCGTGCTCACGCGTGTGCTCAGAGGCTAGTTTGTATTGACATTTATATAACTTATTAATAAACGGGTTAAATGTGTTATGTTGGGTAGTCGAGTTGTGTTAGGATTGAAGACTCTTGAAAAGTTTATAAAACAAGTTGGGTTCAGTAAACCCATATAGCCAAATACCATGGCTCGACACGACATGAACTTGACCCGCGAACACGAATTGTCACCTATTCGAGTCTTAATTATTATTATTATTATTTTTTTTTTTGGTTGAGAAAATGGCCTAAATTACTTTAATGTCCACTATAGTGGGTTCATGTTGATTTAGTTTTTATTTTTATTTTTTTATTTTGAGAGAGTTTCAACCTATGACTATCATCAGACCAAAACACTAATCAGTTTTTGGTGTAGACGGGGATTAAACCACAGATCTCTTATACGACCATCCGAGACTTTATCAGTTGAGCTAACTGGAACCCACATGTTGATTTAGTTTACATTATAATAGTTTCTTTAAAAAAAAAGAAAAAACAGCTTACATTATATATATATATATATATATTTTTTTTTTAATATTTTGGAGA
Source organism: Quercus ilex subsp. ballota (assembly GCA_032727855.1). Taxonomy (NCBI): domain Eukaryota; kingdom Viridiplantae; phylum Streptophyta; class Magnoliopsida; order Fagales; family Fagaceae; genus Quercus; species Quercus ilex. Next base: position 34,244,277 of record CM064909.1, read on the forward strand.
AAGAGTTTATGTAAGCTATGAATTTTCCTTAACTTACTAAACTAACGAACCAACAATTGAGCCCTAGACCGCCATTGGCCTAGTTTGGGTTCAACTACCAAGTAAGCAAAGCAATCTCTTGGACTAGGCCACACTTCGTTCGCTACCCAAACTGAGTCTGATACAAGTCTCAGACCCCTCTGAGATTTTAGACTCCTCTCTCTGTGGAGCTGATTCGTAAAGGTGAGATCGTTACCAAATCTTCCATTCACAAAACCTCTGCTTTTGAATTACAGATTTGAAATCAGGGGTTTTTACTTCAATTCGAATTGAAAGTCCTTTACTTTGGCTTCTAATATATATTGGGTCCATTTCCCTTACTCACTAAAGCTATGCATTTGTAAAGCTTTCATGCCCATGAATTAAATTTTGGTTTTTGTGGTTTTGGTTTGTCATTAAAGTCATGGTCTTTAGGAATTTTCACCTTGTGTGGCAATAGATGGTGTTGGGGTTTTGCTAGGGTTTAAGAATTTTTCTTTTTTTGATCCGTGTATTCATTTTTATATTCCATCATTGTTGATTTGTAATTTGAATTCTAATAGCCATGTTAATGCAACCTTTTATGTAATTTTGTTACACTTTTGAAAAAGTGATATTTTTTTTCATTTTTATTTATATAATTGAGTTTAGGGTTCTATATCTCATCTGGGTTTTTGTGAAATTTGTTTTCAGAAGTGTATCAATGGCTTTTATGCGCAGTTTATCTACAAGAGCTACGATTATAGCTCGAAGATGCCACCCATCTTTTAGTCATGTTCTCCATAATGATGATGATAGTAAAACTCGCTCGGTTGATGAGGACTTGTCTTCTCAAAGAATTGATAGCTTTCTCCAAAGGAGGTCCTTTGGAAGTCGCAGCTTCAATAATTCAGCCGGGTTTGGTGCTTTTTTCCAAGATAGAAGATATTCCCACGAGTTTCTTCTGCCGAGTTCAGGTCCCTCTTTCTGCAGGTATATGTCGACCACAGTTGGTGGAGGGCCGGACAAAGTTGAAATAATCAGTGATGTTGTTGAGGTTCTCTCAAATACATCCATGGAAACAGTAGCTGCACAGGCCGCAGCAGTGAATGAAGTTGCCATTGCTGCTGCTGATTCTTTCTTGCCAGTCAAGATGTTGCAGTACTTTATAGATTATGTGCACTGTTATACTGGCTTGAACTGGTGAGGAGCCATTTGCAATTCTATTTTCTATTTTTAATGACGTCTTTAATTCTTTATACTGCTATGGTTTCTTGTAAGATTGAATGCTAAAAAATTACAAAATTCAGATATGGTGGAACATTGTTTATATTAATTGCTTAAGAACATGCACTAAGAATTGCTGATTGCTGAAAGAAACGATGCACAAAGAATTATAAATGGATGTTCATGAAGATTACCTCATTTACCCAACCACCTTGACACGAACCACCATTAAATTACGAAAAGTCTGACATTACAAAACTGGCTTTTTACCTTTAAAATTTTTTTTGACTTGTTGAACTGTCAGTTCTTTGGATTCATATTACCCAATTGTAGTGAGTCACAGTATCATAAAGCTGACTTTTTTGCCACAATAGTAAGCAATAACAATATCTGCCTGAGCATTAGCTGCTGTCACCAAGAAAGTCACATAATGAAGAAATTCGGCTATTCATTTCATTTGCATACAAATTTTCTCATTAAAAGATGATGACCTCCTTTGTTATGCGATGAAAGATAATTTAGATGTTAACAACCTTCGTTATGATTATTCCAATTTTTATTGTTGCAGTACAAGGTTTCTAGTTACTCAAGCAAGTTACAATGGATTGAATATGCGATTTTATATTTAATAGCTTTTTAGTTTACACCACCATTGAATTTTTAATATGTTAAATATGGAAGTATTTTATTAATATTAATTTTTTTTAACTTCTTTCAGGTGGGCTGCTATAGCTTTAACAACTCTTGTGATTCGGGGGGCAACGCTTCCACTTTTGATAAATCAACTTAAAGCTACTGCAAAACTCACCGTATGTGGCAGTACTTTTTAGTTACAGCATTGCATTTTTGGTGACTCATTTACATAATTGTCGGATATGCTTGTTGACAATCTGATGCCCTCATACCTGCAGATCAATTAAGAATATATTAATTACTTGTAAATAGTCTTTGCTGATGTGGTGTATGTTTTATGAATTGTTTTACTACTTCTACAAAATAGTTTTGCAGACCTGTTTTAAGTGCCACAAAACTACATAAATCTATGATTTTTTTTTTTTTTTTTTTTACTTTTCATTTTAATCTGCATTTAATCTATCATATAATGTACATCCTTCTGTTTTAAAATGATGGCAACACATCCCTAATGGTCTATGCATGTTCTGCAGCTCTTGAGGCCACATTTGGAGGAAATAAAGCAGGAGATGCAAGATAAGGTAATATTATTTGTTCACTGTATCACTTTATAAATCACTACCTGCAATAATCATGTTGGTACAAATTAACCATAAGTCCAGTGTCACTCACTAAGGACAGGGCCCATCATGTCATTTGTTAATATCATATTTGTGCTATGATTTTACATCTTTATATTCATCAGTATTTTTTTGGGGCTTGCTGGGATATGCACATGATCCACAAATACCATGATTGGTTAGCTTAGGTTTTAAATTTGGTAAAGCTATGAGAGATCTAGGATGCTACTTAACTTAACTCAGCTTCTCACCACTCACCTGCCTACGCTGTTAGATACCATGTATGAATCTTCCTTTAAATGACTCAGACAAGAAAGGGTTCAAGCGAAAACAAGATTAAATACAAAAAGATTTAAGATTTATGGTCTAGTTTTGATGTGGGACTTCTTGGAAATTTCATGAATTATTTTACTTATTGAGTCTTAGTATTAAGTTTTTTAGGTCAGAAAGTTGCTAGATCAGTTTTAATTACGTTTTGTAGAATAAGATTAATTGATGATTTCCATATTTTCTGGAATAGGCTGTCCTTGGCTGTACCAAAGGCCCATGAATCTTATTTTGCTTTTTGAGTCCATTGAAGTTTTTAAGTACTTTTTTTTTGGTTATTAGTAATCCTAGGTTATTTAGGAGTCCTAGTCCTTCTAGAAAAGGATCTAGCACTAGTCTATATAAAGTTGTTATTGTGAATAACATTGATAGAGAGAGTGATTTTAATAAAATTCCAGCAGCTTATTTTAAGTTTTTGGGTGTGATTGTCTTCTCCTGCTTAAGTGAGATTGCTTAGTGTTTTATCTTCCTTTATTTCATGTTCTTTTCATTGTTTCAATAATGAATAGCCATAACCATTCAAGATCTTGTCAAGAATCTAATTTAGTTCTGAATTTGTAAAGATCCTAAATCAAAATTGATATCAAAGCCCTTTCAAGTTTCTGTCCTTTTTCAATAAGCTGCTGGAAAAAATTATTCAACTTTGTGTATTTTTGCTTTTGAGAAACATGCATTTGCATTCTTGAAATAATGGCAGTCCTAATTGGTCTCAAGATCTCCTTGTGCTGATGTAGACTCTGTTTGTTAGGCCTGTATCTACTGTGGATATGTATACCATAGGATGTTGGATGCTTTTAGAAAGGATTCTTCTTAGCTTGTTAATGTTCATTTATCCTTTTCAGGCAATGGATCCCAATGCCATCGCTGACGGTCAGCAACGAATGCAGAAGCTGTTTAAGGAGTAAGCAACTTTTCCACGGCCTGCAATAGGAACCCATGGCAATTTAATTGTTTGATGGCTTTCATTTTCCTTTTTTGGTAGTTATGTTTTGGTTCCATAAAGAGCCTGATGGTGATAGAGATTACTAACTGAGATGATAATATGCATGCCACATTTTCTGTGATTTCCGTCATTCAAATCAATTAATTGACAGTTTATAGTGCCAGCTCCTTCTTTGATTTGCATTAAGGGCCCTGTTCTATGTTTCTGACCGTTGAGAACAATAAGCACTTCAACAATAGCTCCCTTGCTATTTCTGCCAATGTCAAAAAGTGATTATGGTGCATGCTTATAGCCCAATGTTTGAAACCTTGACTTCTGTATCATGTTTCATCCTTCAGTGGATTGACCCAGGAAATTATTGGAAATGGGCGAATTAAAAGGATATGTAGGATAATTTCATATTATCCTTCAGTGGATTGACCCACTAAGTGTCTGAAAATGGAAGAATTAATAGGAAATGTAGGATAATTTCATATTTTCCTTCAGTGGATTGACCCATCTTTCATACTACCTGAATTTCACATATCTTCATACCGTATAATGGTAATATAGGATAAAAGTTGCAAATAATATAGCGCAGGATTAATGTGCTGGTGAATTATCGAATTGGAAGATTGTTACTATAATTCTGTTATTAATAATTGGTATATTGGGCAGTAGTAAGATAATTGAGAAATCAGGGTTTATGTTTTATGACAATTAGAAGAGTTTCTCTTTTCTTTTGGAGTCTTGTTGCTTGGATCTCTAAAATAGGGTAAAGGAGAGGAACTTGATAAAAGTAGTGCAGAAAAGAATGCTATATTGAGTATGATCCCTCATTGCCTCATGTGGGTTATTTGGAGAGAAGGAATGCACATATTTTTAAAGGAAATGAAAGACCGATTCATGATTTAAAGCTTTCCTTCTTTCATACTCTGTTTGAGTGGGCAAATGTTTCAGGTGTTTCTACTTTTAATTCTCTGCCTGATTCACTTGGTTTTTATACTTCCACTGCTATCTAGTTTACATATTCTGGCTTTTTTTATAGCACACTGCCTATCTGCCTTATATTCATTGTATTTTTTCTCATTCCATTTTCAATAAAGTATTTTACTTATCAAAAAAGGGAAGGATCCAAATGACATAGAGGAATGGATTTTCAACTTCATAAATTTAGTAATGGGATTTGTTTTCAAATTGGCAGTTACATAATCAGTTTGTGATTCATCTCTTCATGGTCTTGACTTTAGAGCTTAGATTAACCATAAAGCTAAAAAGGAGATGTGTGCTTATACAAGGGGTGGTGCATGATGTGTGTTTATATAGCAAAAATGCAAGCCTCACCTCCTTCTGTTTCCAATTTTACCAACTTGACTGAAAGGAACCCATGTGGGTAGCTCTGTAGTGCTAAAGAGGTGTTATGAATAGAATATGCTTCTTATGTCTATGTTTTTCAATTCGTCAATTCTCCCCTATCTGGCCTTTGTTTTGCCTGACATCTTCATTTTGTCATTATGATTGGGTTCTACAGATATGGTGTGAATCCATTTACTCCACTGAAGGGACTCTTTATACAAGGTCCTGTCTTCATCAGTTTTTTCATGGCTGTAAGATAAATTTCTTTTTCATAACATCTTGCAAATGATTAATTGTTTGTTTTTATCCTTGGTCTTTAGATATATCTCTGACAACATTTTCTTTGGCAGATTTCAAATATGTCAGAGAAAGTCCCATCATTCAAAACTGGTGGAGCATACTGGTTTTTGGATCTCACAACTCCTGATGCTTTATACATTTTTCCAGTTTTGACTGCACTGTCATTCTTAATTACTGTGGAGGTAGGTGTCTACTATCTCCAATCATCTATGTCAACTTTTCTTACTTGCTGTTAGGGGTGTCCACGGGTTGGGTCGGGTCGGGTTTGGGCTCAACTTGGAACCGACCCGACTCTGTCAGGTTGAAGGATGGCGGACCTGCCATTGACCGCGAAAAACTACGGGTCAAGTCGGATTGGGCTCGGGTGGACGGCGGTTGGACCCGACTCGACTGAAAGACTGAAAACAAAGACAAAACTTGGTACAAATTTCACAAATCTTAAGAACAAATCTACAAACCCAAATATCAGTAACCACAAATCCGAAGAACCCAGACAGAAATAGAGAGAAATAATAGCAGATCTGAACTTGCATGAGACTAAAACGAAGAAATAAAGAGTGTTACTTTCAGATCGGTGATGGTGCGATGAAGGAGATTCGTAGCTCAGCGATGGTGGAGGTTCGAAGATCTAAAGATTCAGATTGGCGATGGTGTTGGCTGTTGAGCGTGAGAGAGATCAAGAGTGTGAGACTCTGAGGTGAGACTGAGAGAGTGAGTGGACAGAGAAACTGAGGATGAGTGAGCTGGTGATGGTCTGAACTGGAGTGGAGAATATAAAATGACTAAGAACTGGGTTATATACACGGTCGGGTCGGGCGGATCGGGTTTTGGAATGGAAGACCCGCCATCCAACCCGCTGGAATCGGTTTGGGATGGCAGGGACCCGCCACCGACTGCCAGGTAGTTGGGTCGGGCGGTTGCCGGTTCGGGTCTGGTCAGTTTTGCCAGGTGGGCCGGGTCTGCGGTTTTGTTGGACAGGCCTACTTGCTGTTTAAAGTGGAGCTGAAGAGGCTGAGAAATTACGATGATGAGTTTGACTCAAGTACTGATTGAACACTATCATTACTGTTTCCCTTTATTTCAAGTGGAGTGAGTAATGTGTTTGATCGAGATAAGGTTGCTTCCGTTAGATCTGAACATAGGCAGTTGACTTATTTGTTTAAAGTGCATTAATTTTGCATTTATGTCCATTAATTAAATGTAGAACCAATTTGACCAATTATAAATTCCTTTATAGAATGTTCTATGGTTAACAATTTCCACTAGTATTACGTGAACCAGGAATGAAGCAATTGATCCATGCTGAAAATATCTAGTATTAAATGCTAGATGTTAGATTGAAATAAAATTAATTTGTTTCTTATTTTATTTTTAATTTTTTCCGTTTTGGGTTGGGAACCCAATTGCTTCACTATGAACTTTTGCAGTTTGTTTATTTATATATTAGTTTAGCTTTGTGTCTTTTTGTTTTTGTTTTTTTGTTCTTGTTTTTTGGGGTTGGAACCTAATTGCTTCACTCTTAACTTTTTCCCCCTTTTTCTAGAACCAATTTAAATTTAACTCATTTCTGTCTGTTCCTCAGTGCAACATGCAGGAGGGTATGGAAGGAAATCCTGTTGCTGGCACCATGAAAAATGTTTCAAGGGGCCTAGCTGTTCTTACAGTTCCATTCACCATGAGTTTTCCCAAGGTAATTCTCCATTGTTTAGTTACTTTCGACATTACATTTTACAAGTTTCTCTTTGTTCACTTCTAATATGAACATGAATTTGGCAATAATGATTGCACTATATAATGGTTCTTCCTGTAAAATTGCCCATATGGGTTTAGTGTTTCATGTTCATAAGCTTCTTTCAGTTGTTTACAGCATTGCATACTTCTCTCCGCATGAATGGTTCTTTCATTTGTTTACATGTTCATAAACATTTATTTTACTGCAGGCTATATTTTGTTACTGGATTACATCCAACTTGTTCTCGCTCTCGTATGGACTGGGTGAGTCCTTTTAGATTCTAGTTTGTCAGCAATTTTACTTCAGTTTCACCTTTTCCATCTTAAGGATTGTGGAAAGCTTCTTCAGTGATATGCTCTTTAGTTGTGTCATGCACCAATTTGCATTAATTTCAACTGTAGAATGAAAAACTTCACTTCTTGCTGTTAACAAAAATTTCTATTCACTTTTTGCCTAAAGAATGGCACTCTTTTTGAATTTTCCAGTGCTTAAATATCCTGGTGTAAAGAAGTTCTTGGGGGTTCCTGAAATACCTGTTACAAAGCCAACTACTGCTCCACAACCTGCCTTCTCTGCGTTGGAAGCCCTGAAACGTGCTATGGCAGTCAAAGCAGAATCTACCGCAGTACCTCTTGAATCAGGGAAGCTTCCAGACCAAAGAATATCTTCTACTTCAGTTCTTAGTCAAAGAATTAAAAGTTTAGAGAAACAGGCTAAAGGAAGAAAGAAAAACAAGAAGAGGTGAGGAAAAAAGTATGTTGTTAGAACTGCTTTTTAAGCTAATGTAATATTTTTTGAAATAGTCAAAATTTATTTATTGGGCAAGGGTTTATACCTGAGAAAGAGAGCAGTATAAGGAGGTTATTCAATAATTAGGTGAAAAACTAGAGAGTTTTTGTAATTTTCCAAATGAGTTGAAATTTTTGTAAGGATATGTGTTTCTTGTGGGGGCAATATATTTTGTCTGAATGGATTCACGAGGCCATTCAAGGCTCACATCCTTTAGTAGAATATAAACACGAAGATGCATCTATTTTGAATGCCATTTGTGTTTCCATCTCCCATGTCTATATATTCAATATGAATTTTGGATGATATTATAAACTCATAACTCTGACTCAACTCGGCGCGAACAGTAATTAGTCTCTGGTTGAAAGCCTTGAGGAAACACTGTGGGAAACCAAAAAAAAAAAAAAAAACTGACTCAACTCAGCCTTAAAACCAGTTACCTGTTGTATTTTAAACTTATGTGTTGATTTACATTATTTGGGTGGCCTCTTTTTTCATCGTCACGGTATTGAAAATCTCTCAGGCGGTTGTGCAGCCAGAAACAGTTACTTCTTCCTCTTGTTTCAGCCTCAGGGCCAAACATGTTACATTAGAAAGTTTTGCTAGTTGTGTATGTTAAAGGGATAGAGAGATCCTTCATATTTTAGTCTTGAATTGTCGTGTTCATTTATCATTACATAACACAAGTTAATGAAGGTATGCCGCTATTTCTTCTGATGCAATCTGGAGTCATTCAGGTTTTAAAATCAAAGGATTTGGAGAACAATTGTTAATATAAATACGCTTAAGTATTTTAAATCCACACATTAATTAAGTTAAAAATCCATCCATAAATTTCATCAAGAAAAACAAAATTGCCATTTCATACTTTATTCAAGTCATTTGAATTGAAATTTGAAGTCCAAATTCTTCTCCTCAATACTACTGCTATTCAAATCACTTCATCTGGTCTGAGTTGATGAGCTTGGCTGTGGGTAGAAGAATTGATTTGTATTCAAAGATTGATAAGCTTAGGTTAAGATTTTCTTACTTCTTCTCAAATATGTTTCCCTAGTCAAAGTCTAGAGAAAAGTGGGATTTATCAAACACCTCCTTTGACATCCCCAAAAATATTGACCAGATTTGTGCACAACCAATCCCAATAAGAAACGATATCCCTGAAAACAAATTTAGAGGAAGTTGGATGGAATTTGCTCTGTGAAAGTGGCAAGCCAATTTCTTTTCCAACTAACACTGATCAATCAGAGAGACTTTAGGGGGAATTGGATATAAAAGCTATCAATACCAAATAATATTAATACTTATTTGGAAAAGCTACCTTGACTCTTAGTCGTAGCAACATGTTTTGCTGGCACGCATAGCACCAGGGAACAACAATGCCCCTCTATGCAAATCACAGGAAACAGCTATACACGTGCTAAGGGATTGTCGATGGGCCAAGATTATGTGGCAGTCTCTCCCAATCATTCTCCCTACAAATTTTTGGAAAACCATTAGGTAATCCTGAAATACAATGACGTGGTACTCTGTAAAAGAAAAGAGTACTATTTTATTGTATTTCGGAAATAATTAATAATTATTCCAGATTTCGCAACCCTTGCTAATATCTTTATAGCTTTATGCCTAGAGATTGTATCCTCTTGAGACTGCATTCATACAATTGTGCATCTCGCAAATGAATTATTTTCTCTACCCAAAAAGAGAAAATGACCCCAACGATGCCACAGCCAATTATGTTAAACTTAACACGGATTGGGAGTGTTCAATTCAAGGCAATCCTAGCCAAGGAGGGGCTAGAGGAGTAGTGAGAGATCAAGAGGGGAACTGGATTATAGGATTCTCAATACCTTTAGGTAATACAACGAATAATTCAGTGGAATTATGGGCTATTCAACATGGGCTAACCATGGCACGGAATTTGGGCTATGGGAATGTCATTCAATCTAGAATCAAACTCTGAATTAGTAATAAAAATTATTGGAAAATATTGAGACCACCAAAAATGGCACAACTTTGTGCCATGACTTGCCATGTGGAAAGTTGTGATTGGTGAAGATATGTCTCCACATGGCTCACAGACACATCTTCACCAATTACAACTCGCCATGTGGTGAGTTGTGGCACAAAGTTGTGCCATTTTTGGTGGTCCTAGCACAACTCAAAATGATTACTTAACTCCCATAGTAAAAATGATTACTTAACAGAGAAGATTGTGTCATAGATCTTTCCATATTGGTTTATGATTGCAGGGAGCTCTTTTAGAAGAGGAACAAAAGGCCAGGTTAAACATATATTATGGATGTCCTTATATTGTGTACAATGTGTGTGTGTATATATATATCAGATAGTGAGGGCATTGGGACTATGATAGTATGCCACTAGTTCTGTAAATTAAGCTTGATGTTGTAAGAACTGTTTTTTATTTTTATTTTTTTTTATTATAAATTTAAAAGTTTACTTTAGGGAGGATTTGGTTCGCCATGATGTTACATTATGCCATAATATTACGCTATTGTAATCTTACGTTAATGTAATCTCAATACAAGAATACAACATTAAATTGTTTAGGAAGGTTATGAGATTAAGATGATGTGATATATTTTGTAATTTTAAATTATGGTAATGTTAGAAAAAATAAAATAAATCAAAAATTTTAATGTCACATCATCATAATATACATCACATTAAAGGTACATCACAGTAAACCAAACGCCCCTTATATATTTCCTTGTTTGGGGGATGTGTGAACCTATACCAAAATAAGAAGAAAGCCAAAGAGGGAGGGGCGGGTTTTTAGGAATTGTTAGTTGTAACTGTAATCATATAATATGCCTGTCTTTTAGGGATTTATAAAAAAGGTAAGAAACAAATAGGGACGAGATAGGAGGAGAGGAGAAGGTGTTAGATGAGACGGGCATATAAGCCCATTGTCTCACTGACATGTGGGACCCATGCGCGTGGGTCCAACATGTCAGTGAGACAATGGGCTTATACGCCTACGCTTGTCTCACTTAGAATTTTTTGGGAGGGGAGAATGTCCAATTCTGTTACATAATGCATCCAATACACATTTTTCCAAAACTTGACGGAACAAAACAATCCATTATTATTATGCTCATTATTTATATATAAATTTCCATTCCATTATCTTGAATTATTCTATTTTATTCCTTTACAAACTTTTAGAGTTTTAGTCAACTTGACATGGGTCATTAATTAATGGCTTACATCTAATATATAAGTTTTAGCCAAAATCTCACTGGGCTAAAGATAAATCAGCGCTGCCTAGTCCTAAAGGCTCTGCCCAAACCCTAAGAACTTCTTGTTATGGTTGTTAACAATATAAAGTAAGAGAGAATGACTGAATAGTTTGTATATTGATGTGTGTAAAACAATGTACAAAAGGGAGCCTTATATAGGCTAGGTATGTGTGCAGTACAAGTAACATGAGTGCAGTACAAGTAATATACTGGGCTAAGCCCAATGGGCTAATCTAGCCTAATCTATACACTAACATCCCCACTCAAACTCGAGGTGGCAAGGAGGAAGCCAACTGGAGTTTGGCTATAAGATCTCGAAGACGACCAGTCGGGTGAGACTTGGTGAAGATATCAGCAGGCTGGTCAGCAGATGAGATGGAGAACAACTTGAGATTGCCTTTCTTGAGATGCTGGCGAGTGATGTGGCAGTCGATCTCAATGTGTTTGGTGCGTTCGTGGAAGACATTATTATGAGCAATGTAGATAGCACTACGATTGTCACAATAAAGAAGAGTAGCAGTGGACTGTGGAGCATCCATGTCAGCTAAGAGCCAACGAAGCCAGACAAGCTCGCAGGTGGTGTTGGCAAGGGCATGATACTCAGCCTCAGTACTGGAACGGGAAACAACATCCTGCTTTTTGCTACGCCACGAGACAAGAGAAGTACCCAACAAGAAACAGAAACCTGTGACAGAGCATCGATCAGTCGGATCACCTGCCCAGTCCACATTTGAATAAGCATGAAGCTCAAGAGAAGACCGAGAGGAGTAGTGTAGACCATGATAAAGTGTGCCCTTGACATATCGGAGAATCTGAAGAACAGCAGCATAGTGGACAGAACGAGGGGCATCCATGAACTTACTAACCATACCCACTGCATGTGAAATATCCGGACGAGTAACAGTGAGATAGATCAGACTACCAACCAACTGACGATAGCGAGTAGCATCAGATATAGGTTCACCATCCAAGGGTGTGAGCTTTGCATTGTATTCCAAAGGAGTGGAAACAGTCTTGTTGTCAGTGATACCGGCTTTGGAGAGAAGATCAGAAGCATATTTAGCTTGGGAAAGATAGTATCCATCAGAGGATGAGGTAACCTCAAGCCCAAGACAATAACTGAGAGTGCCTAAATCTTTCACCTCAAAATGCTGACTAAGGAAGTGCTGAAGAGAGCGGATACCTGCAGAATCATCTCCAGTAATAATCATATCATCAACATAGAGAAGAATAAGAGTGATACCAGTAGAGGATCTTCGGACGAAGAGAGCAGTGTCATGAGGACTCGAAGTGAAACCCTACTGAACAACAACCGAGCTAAACTTTTCAAACCAAGCTCGAGGAGCCTGCTCGAGGCCATAAAGAGCACGACAAAGGCGACAAACTTGACTGCCTGAGTGTGGATAGCCAAGGGGTGGTTGCATGTACACTTCTTCTTGAAGGTCTCCATTGAGGAAAGCATTCTTCACATTCATTTGATAAAGAGGCCAACGGCGAACAGCAGCCACAGCAATGAGACATCTGACAGATGTAAGGCGAGCAACATGAGCAAATGTTTCCTCATAGTCAATGCCATACTCCTGGGTAAAGCCCTTGGCAACTAGGCAAGCCTTGTATCATTCAACAGATCCATCAGCCTTGGTCTTGATCTTATAAACCCACCTACAACCTACTACAGACTGACCAGGAGGCAAATCAACTATATCCTAAGTGAGATTTTTATGAAGGGCATCTAGTTCATCATTCATAGCTTGCTGCCAAAGAGGGTCAGTATGGACCTCACGATAGGTGTGAGGTTTATAGAGGGTGGCAAGGGCAAAAGAGCAGTGATAATCAGAGAGATAAGGGGGAGGAATGCTTACCTGAGTGGAACGACGAAGTTCAGGACCATCAAGAGACTCAGGAGAGGGTGGTGCCACAGGATCCAAGACAGGTGGGTCATATGCCAGGGACAGAACCGGAGATGAGTAGTCTGGAGAGGTAGCTGATGTTGAAGAATCCTCCACAAGTTCAGGATAGAGAGGGAGGAAAAGATCAGTAAAAATGGGAGACTCAGAGGAAGAGGATGTATGAAACTGCTGAAGACTGGTGAAAGGACGATGTTCTCAAAACTCAACATGACGGGAGACACGAAGACGATGAGAAATGGGATCATAGCAGCGAAACCCCTTTTGAGATACACCATAACCAAGGAAACAACAGAGACGAGCACGAGGTTGGAGCTTTGTTCGTTCATGAGGAGGAAGAGAGACAAAGCAAGCACAACCAAAAACCCGAAGAGAGGAGTAGTTGGGGGTTTGACCATAGAGAAGCTCAAATGGTGATTTGTTGTGTGTAGTTGGTGAAGGAATATGATTAATGGTGTATACAACAGTAAGTGCAGCCTCACCCCAAAAGCGCTTAAGAAGAGAGGCAGAAATGAGAAGGGTGCGGACAACATCAAGAATGTGACGATATTTTCGTTCTGCACGACCATTTTGTTGAGAGGTGTAAGGACAAGACCGCTGAGTAAGTGTACCATGATTGTCTAAAAAGGATAGGAAATATTTATCATTATATTCTTGAGCATTATCTGATTGAAAAAATTTGACGGTGCGATTGAACTGTGTTTCAATCATTTTATGAAATGTTTGGTAAATAGACACAAGTTCAGACCTATGGTGAAGCAGATAAATCCAAGTATATCGAGAAAAATCATCCACAAATATGACGAAATATCTAGATCCCCCCTCAGTAGGAACAGGTGCAGGACCCCAAATATCAGAATGTATAAGATCAAAAGGTGTAGAAGAAAATGAGTCACTATTATTAAAGGGCAATTTTGTTTGTTTGCCAAAATGACAGGAAGTACAATCAAATTTTTGAAACTGAACTGAACCTAAATGACCTTGAGAAGCTAAAACTGAAGACGAGATAAGGATGGATGACCAAGACGAGCATGCCATAAATTAGGTGAGGAGGTGGCAGTGGTAGCAGCTGCAGAAACAACTTGTGAAGGAATCTTCAAGTCATGAACCTCAAACATGCGACCAACCTTACGGCCTGTCCCAAGCACTTGACCCACTCGGGAATCCTGCACATCCATACCATGATTAGTAAATAGAAGATCTACGCCTAATTCACAAAGTTGACCAACAGAAAGCAAATTGAGTGATAACTTTGGGATATGAAAAGTGTCACTAAGGGATAAATAAGGAGAAGAGATTGTTCCTTTATGACTAACAGGCATAGGAGTTCCATCAGCAGTGTAAATGGTGATTGGATGTTCTAAGGGTGCCTTATCAGAAAATTGGGATTCATTAGGAGTCATATGGTTACAACATGCAGTATAAAAAAACCAAGGTTGTTTACCTGAGGTGACAAAAAGGGCAGTGGAAGTGCGAGATAAAACCTGTTGAACAACTGCCTCAATATTAGCCGTAGTAAGTAAGGAAGCCAAAGATGGACCTATAGAAACCGATGGATCTGAAGGACATACAGCAGCTGCCCGAGGAAGAGAAGCTTTATTCTGCTCTTGCACAAATTTCTGCAGTTTGCGACAAACTGAGATGTCATGGCCTTTAGCACGACAAAACTCGCAGCGAGTACCTTTGGAAGACTGAGAGGTGGGACGCCCAGAGTTTATTCGTAGAGAAGCAGTGAATGCAGCAATGGGAGGCTATGGAGATGGTGTAGCCAATACATGATCAGATGATGACATGTGATGAGTAGGCCGACGGTTCTCCTCAGAAATGAGCTCCTTGACTGCAGCGTCAAGAGAAGGAGTAGGAAACCAGCTAAGCAGAGAAGCCCTAGTAGGCTCAAAATCCTCACGCAAACCCATCATGAAGTGCATAAATTTACGGCGATCCCGATATTTGACAAAGAGCTCAATGTCCTTAGAACACACTAGTGGAGGATCTGCAGCAGAGAGTTGTTCCCACATAGTAGAAGTTTGAGAATAAAAATCAGAAATAGACTGACCTGTCTCTTGGCGCATTTGGTAAAGTTTTGATTCAATGTGGAACTCCAAGCTTGAATCATTAGTACAATTATAGCGATCGGCTAAAAATTTCCAAGCAGCCTCAGCAGTCTCAAGACGAGGAAGAAGGTTATGAATGGAGGGAATAGAGGTATTGATAAACCAAGACAAGATCTTACTCTGAATACTCTCCCATTCCTCTAGGCGTTCTTCATAATCATCTGTTGTAACAGTAGTCTTGAAAGGCTCTTTAGCAGCTGTGGCTTTGGACTTAGGGTTTGGTACTGGCTTAGGAATTGAACTAGTCACATATCTCCACAGTTTACGACCCTTGAGAAAAACAGTCATATTCTGAGACCATGCATGATAGCTAGTAGGACCATCCAACATAATGGTGATAGGACGTATGATGTCTCGTTCATTTTGTTGAGCCATAATGAAGAAAATGATCAAAAAATGAGATTTAGAGACCTCAAATGCAGAAACGAAGCCCAAAATAGGAATCTACACGAAAAACTGAGCAAGACAGGTCTTGTTGAAAAATTTTGACTTAGGTCAAAGTCAACGGTCTAGTCAAAGTCAACGGCTCGGTCAACGGCTCAAGATGCTGACGTGGTAGGGTGACGTCACCCTAGGGCTGACGTGGCATTATGTGAAAGGGAGAAGGCGCGTGTGGTGCGTGTCCTGGCGCATGAGGTGCGTGTACGATACTGACGACGCGTGGTGGCGCGTGCTCATGAGGCAAAAACTTCAGGTGGCGCATGTGAGGTTTTTTCTGGCAGATCTTTGTTGGGTTTTTCTTGGGATCAGATGATCTGTCAATTTGTGCCTTGGCTTTGGCAGTTTGATCAACAAAACTGACAGAATCCGAGTGTTTTAGGGGTTGTGGGCGTGACGGCGATGACTCGCTTCTGACAGTGACTATTGGATGAAGGTGAGAGCAGCGGAAGAACGCCGGAGATGTCCACAGGAACCAAGAAGTCAGAGAACTTGCTCTGATACCATGTTGACAATATAAAGTAAGAGAGAATGACTGAATAGTCTGTATATTGATGTGTGTAAAACAATGTACAAAAGGGAGTCTTATATAGGCTAGGTATGTGTGCAGTACAAGTAACATTAGTGCAATACAAGTAACATTAGTGCAATACAAGTAATATACTTGGCTAAGCCCAATGGGCTAATCTAGCCTAATCTATACACTAACAATGGTTACCCTGATCTGTAAATAGATTGTGTTTGACATTTAAACTCAGCTACCATTCAGAGAGAGAGAGAGAGAGAGAGAGAGAGAGAGAGAGAGATTTAGCTAACAGCAATTGCCATGTATTTGGGCACAGAGCACACTATAATGTGTCATCATAAAAGGTGCATACACTGATAGCTTTTTAATACTTGAAGCGTTCAGCTAATGCTGTATCGTAGAGTTTGGTAGATGATTGCAGACCTTAATGGCAATGAATTAAGGGGTGTTTGGTTCATCGTAATGTTACGTTATACTGTAATATTCATTGGCAGCTCCACGTTAGAGTCAGGGTGGTCACAGGACCACCCTGACTTGGAAAAAAAAAACTATTATTATCTATAAAATTCAAAAATTTTATAATCTTTTTACCCTTAAAAAAATGTGTGACCACCCTAAATTTTTTTAAACCCAATGTAATTAAACTTTGGAGTTTGGACAAAGTTTAGCAACAAATTAACTTGGTTGTAGACTAAGGCTAAAACTTCACTCAATATTTTTTTTATTAGATATGAATTTTGACAAATCCACAATTAGATTACATTTTTTTGCTTATATCATCCATGCTTGCAAAATTTCAAGAAGATCAAAGATCAATAGCTTATTTCATCAATCAAATCTTTAAATTTTAAGTTTTTGTAGTCTAAAATTATACGCAAAAAATAAGTTTATGGATCAAATAATAAATAAAATCCGATTGACATGAAATTTAACATGTGTTTTAAGAACATAAAGAACATATAATTCAATAGTTAGATTTTTAAAATATGTAGTCATGTTAATTTGTTTAGTGAAAGTTGTAGTCTTAGGCTACAACTAAGTTTGTAGTCAAATGTTGTTCTCAAACTTTGTTCCTCTTAACAATATATTGAGCCCTTACAAACAAAAAGAAAAATCCAAGAAAAATTTTAATTAACTAAAATTTTGACAAAGATATAGCTTATAGCATTGATAATGAGATTATCATGCAATGATTTTAAAATGAAAAAATTTGTAGAAGGAAATTGTAAGACTTTATGTATTTGGTTTTTTTTTGGTTGTTGTCAATATATGAATTTATCTTTTTATTATATATATATTTTTTAATTTATGTTTCTTTGTGACCACCTGAGAAAAATTCTTGGAGCCGCCACTAGTAATATTACATTATTGTAATTTTACATTAATGTGATCTCAATACAAGAATATAACATTACATTGTTTAGGAAAGTGATGAAATTAAGGTGATGTAATATATTTTGTAATTTTAGATTATAGTGATGTTAAAATTAAAAAAAAAAACCAAAAATCTTAATGTCACATCATCGTAATGTGCATTACATTAAGGTACATCACAGTGAACCAAACACCCCTTAAGATAGTGACACAATCATTGAGACCAAATAATTAATCTTTTTTTTTGTTTTTTTTTTTGTTAACATACTGCTTTTTAAAAAGTGATATTATATGTCAAGAGTCTTTTAGTTTAACTAACATTTCTTAATGTTTTCAACTAATACCTCCAATATTTATAATTGTAACTCACTACCTCCAAATATTTTTATCTTGGAAGAATATCTTTTCTATTGCTTCTTCTTTCTTTCTTTTTCCTTTTGCTTCTTCTTCCATTTTTTTATACACAGGTAAAAAAGTGGTGTTTTAAAAGCTCCTCTTATGTCACATGTATAATTAAAATGTTTTTAACCCATTACAATTATGCTCTAGATGAAACTTTATCACCAAAATTCCAATAAATTTAAATGGTTATTTAGATTAAATAGTCATTTAAATTAAATTTCTATTATTAAAAATTTAAAAACAGAGCTAATATTAAAACCAAACCAACGAGGAATTTATCTTTTGGGGGCAAATTAAAATGTAATTGTTAAAATATATTCTATATATTATCTTATATATAAGTGTAAAAAAAAAAACATAAGATATTGTTCTAGTGGTTTCCAAGGTCTCATAATATCCATGAGATATTGAATTTGAAACTCCTAACCAATATCTTAAAATTAAGGTCTTTTTGTAGTGGTACTTTGGGTTTAGTAATATGTTTAAGCTGGGTGAGAGAATGTAATTAAAAAGTGTGTGTGTGTTTAGCAATTAGTTTGTTTCTCAAAAAAAAAAAAAAAAATCTTAAAATTACTCCAAGGTTGTATTTGGAAATTTGAATTTGGATTTGGATTTTGGATAAATTAATAGATTTTAAATACCTTGATTTCAAATTCATTAATTTTAGATATCATTTCAAATCCAAAGATTATAAAGATAGTAGATTTGGTCAAATCTAAATCATTAATCTTTTAAAATTATCCAAACAAGATATTTGAATTTTAATCGGTCAAATCCAAATCCACATACCCAAATTTTGTTATCCAAACGCAACACAAGATATTTAATAATTTATCCCTATAATTAGGGGTGTCCAAGCAGACCCGGAACCCGACCAACCCGCCCAACCCGGCAGACCTAGCCGGGAAACCAACCGAACCGACGCCGGCGACGGTCGGCAGCGGGTCTCCGCCCAGAAAACCCGAGACAGGCGGGTCGGTTGACGGGTTTAAGCATGAAAACCTGATTTTCAAATGACCTGACCAGAAAACCTGTTCTTCGTCGATTTTACACTGAGATCTCACCGGATCTCGTTGAGATTTACCGAGATCTCTTCGAGATCCAGTCAGATCTAGCAAAAACCAAAGATTTTGGCGAACTCCGGCTACGATTTTTGCAAAATCCGGCGACTATTTACACAGTCCAAAACCGACCGATACCCGACTGACGAACCGCTGACATCCGACCACCCGAATCGCTGCCGTCGGCGGGTCGGCGACAGGTCCAGGTTTGGGAGACCCGATCAGGTTGGGTCGGTTCCGGGTTGGGCACAAACCCGACCTGAACCGACTTGTGGATAGGCCTACCTATAATTACACTAGCCTCTAAGCAACGCGCGTGCTCAGAGGCTCTTTAATTTTTTTGAGTAAAAGTTAATAACTTGCATCTATAGAAAATAAATAATAAAAAAGGTAAAATTTAGTGAATAAAAAGATGAATGTGAAGGAAAAAAAATCCTAAATTTTAGGAGTTTTCTTTTTGAATTCAAAATAAAATTTGTTATTTGATATTTATGACCATATTTTAAAAAGAAATTACCCTTTATTAATGAGGGTATTTTTGAATCATATAAAAGTCCAATTCAAAGAGAGGAATCCTCTTATATATAATATAGATGATGCGCATATAAGAGGGGGACCACACATACTTAGGGAGAATAATTAGACCCTCAAATAGTTTTGGACACCTGCCATAGAAAAACAAATAAAATAATAATAGTAAAATTTAAAAAAATTATAAACATTTTCAACACATAGATGAAGTATTTTATAAATTAATAGATGTATAACAAAAAATGTCAATCAAACTTAAAAAAAATGTACTTAGATTAAGAAAAATATTTCCCCTCCCTAAATGGTTTCTTCCCTAAATTTCTATTTCTTATGCCATGTATGTATATTCGGCTCAGTCATAACTTTTTGCGTAGGCTTTTCCTTTTTAAATTTGTGAAAAAAAAATACACAAAATTTCCATGTAAATTCTTTGTAAAAACACTAAATTCTTTGACATTTTAAATATCGCTTAACCCCTATGTTTCTATTTTACTTGAAAATACAATTTTGAATATGGATACTGGACACGTATTATTACATGAACAACTGACAATTTATTTTTACGACTATGATTTATACATAAAATAATATCTTATAAATTATAATGTTACTTTCAAAAGTTTTAGGATGAATATACTTTGCCCATATTTTTCCTTATGTAAACGTTGACTTTATTGGGATAATATTAACATTCCAGATACTTTGAACAAGTTTAAAACTTAAATTATAGCCGAAAAAATTGTCCAAATCAATAGCAGTGGACCAAGAGTAGGTTTTTCTTTCCCTTTGGTAGACGGCAGATCTAGACCGAAATAGAATATTACTATAGAAAGTAGGGTTCGGTTCTAATTTCTAAATCTAGAAGATTGCCGATTCTGAACCCTTTTCCTTCTGTTTTTGGTAATATAATACTTTTCCAAGTTTCCTACATTGCATTTCCCGTTGATCTTGTTTTTGCCTCACAAGTGTGGAAGAATAGAATAATGGTGCTGTATGTATGGTGCAGTTCCTGTACTACACACTTTGTCATAACTGTTTTATGTAGTAAATTGTAATTAACTGTCTATCATTATCACATAGATCCATCATTTTTGTTCACTACTCACAATGTGCAATGTAAGACAAATGTAGCAAAGTGCATGGTGCTAACATTATGAGAAGTTCTACATCCATAACATTTCAAAACACTGTGAGTATAGTGCTGATGAAATCAGAGCGGCGTTGTTCCAAATGGGGCCAATAAAGGCGCCGGGACCCGATGGTATGAATGCTCCCTTTTACCAGGAATTTTGGCATATTGTTGGTAATGATGTGATTGCTGCTGTTCTAGACTTTTTGAATTCTGGTAATATGAATCCTGATATAAATTACACTCACATTGTACTTATTCCAAAAGTTAAGTCACCTGAAAAAAATGTCAGACTATAGACCTATTAGCCCATGTAATGTTATTTATAAAATTATTTCCAAAGTGATGGCTAACAGGCTTAAACAGATACTTCCTCAGCTGATATCTCCTACACAAAGTGCCTTTATTCCGAGTCGCCTTATTACAGATAATGTGCTTGTTGCATACGAGACACTCCATTCTATGCATTGCAGGAAATCAAGCAAGAAAGGCTCCCTAGCACTGAAGTTGGCTATTAGTAAAGCCTATGATCGGGTTGAGTGAGATTTTCTCAAGAATATCATGCTCAGGTTGGGTTTTCCTGAGGCTTGGATTGACCGGGTGATGAGTTGTGTGTCTACATCATCCTTTTCAGTTCTCATCAATGGCAAAGCTTATGGCAATATTATCCCAACAAGGGGATTGCGTCAAGGAGACCCCCTTTTACCCTATTTGTTCCTCCTATGTGCTGAGGGATTTACAGCTAGAGCAGAAGAAGAAGGATGGCTTCATGGGGTATCTATTTGTCGGAGAGCACCAACTATATCCCACCTATTATTTGCTGATGATTCATTACTGTTTTGCTAGGCCAACCAAGAGGAAGTACGGTGTATTTCAAACACTCTTCAGTTATATGCAGCCTTATCTGGGCAGTGTATCAATTTTGAGAAATCCTCAGTTTTCTTTAGCAACAACACAAAAGAAGTGCAAAGAGAACAAATAAAAAATGAGTTGGGGGTAAGGGAGGTTGACCGGTTTGAGTCATATTTGGGACTGCCTACTTTGGTTGGAAGGGGAAAATATCAAACATTTTCTTTCTTGAAGGATAGAGTTTGGAAGAAGATTCAAGGTTGGAAAGGAAAATTACTTTCTAGAGCAAGCAAGGAAGTGTTGATTAAAGTGGTTACTCAATCAATCCCTACCTATACAATGAGAGTATTCCAATTGCCGGTCAAGCTATGTAATGAACTTAATGCAATGTGCGCTAGGTTTTGGTGGGGCCAGGTTGGGGATGAGAAGAAAAATCATTGGAAGAGCTGGAGTGTTTTATCTAAACCTAAAAAGGAAGGAGGGATGAGATTTAGAGATTTGAGAAATTTCAACCTTGCAATGCTAGCAAAACAAGGGTGGAGATTGCTCCAAGACCAAGGATCTTTGCTGTATGGGTGCTTTAAAGCTTGATATTTCCCACGTTGTAGTTTTCTAGAAGCTTCAGATGTTCCAAAGAGCTCTTATGTATGGAAGAGTTTAATGGCTGCTCAACCAATCGTAAAACAAGGGTGTTGTTGGCGGGTGGGAGATGGTGCATCCATATGTGTCACCAAGGATAGGTGGATATTAAATCATCCAACAAACATGGTTCTCCACCCACCATTAGAGGAGGAGTGGGAGTGGCGGGTGGCTGACCTTATTGACTAGAGGTTCAAGATGTGGAATCGGGAATTTATTGAAGCAAACTTTCATAGGGAGGATGCCAAACCAATTCTAAGCATGCCATTGAGTCGTAGAAATGCCTCTGATCTGCTCGTGTTGCTTCATACAAAAAATGGAGAATATACTGTGAGATCGGGGTATCATATTGCTAGAGGGATAGCAAAACCGGAGAGTGATATGGGGTAGTGCTCAAGGGAAGTATATGGAAGTTTGGTCTAGCAGCACTTGTGGAAACTGCACCTCCCAAACAAAATAAAAGTTTTTGGGTGGAGAGCTTGCCAAAACGTTTTACCAACTCGGGAGAATCTGGCTCGTCGCAAAGTGATTATGGATGACAGTTGTGAGTTTTGTAAAATGAATTCGGAATCTGTGATTCATGTTCTATGGCAATGCGGGGTGGTGCAAGATATATGGGCTGGAAGCTTGAGGCTGTTGCAAAAAGGTTAAACTGGGCAAACAGACTTTATGCAACTGGTGGTGGGTTTGATTCTTAGTTTGTCCAGTGAAAAGCAGGAGTTATTCTGGGTTCAGTGTTCGATAATCTGGAGTCAACTTAATTCGGTGCTGCATGGAGGTAAAATACAGAACCCAACACTCATGAACAAACGTACAAGAGATTACTTGAACAAGTTCAAAGGAACGCAGGCTCAACTAGTTGTTTCGGCAAATTCGGGATCAGTTCAGGCTTGGAGACCTCCCACAAGTTTGGTATACAAACTTAACTTCGATGCGGCGGTCTTTGCTAATACAAGATCATCAGGTGTGGGTGTGGTTATCCGAAATAGGGATGGCCATGGGTAGGGTATGGATCGGGTATACCCATACCCGACCTGAAAAATTTACCCATGGATACCCGATTATCAATACCCATTAATATCCATACCCGAATCTTACCCGAATATATTACCCATGGATATTTATACCCTACCCGAAACCCGAAACCTGAAACCCATTTAAATTTTTTTTTTTTAATCCAAAACATTTTAACATAAAAACTAACCAATCTTTAAAAAAAAAAACTAATAAATAAATTTTTTTTTTTTTTTTTTTTTTTTTTTTTTTTTTTTTTTGTATCTGCTTCTTTTTTCATTCCAACATAAATTCCTCAATCAAGAAAAATGCATTCATTCTAACCTCCACATTCTTCCTAGAAATATAACATGAGCAAAACATAAATAATATTCCATACATCAGTTTGGGAATAAGTATCTCCAAAATTTTCAAAAAAATTCTCTGAATCTGTATCATGTTGCTACTACTTGGTTTATAATTGAAGCTGTCCTCCTCGGCCTCTAAAAATTCAGTTGTTCTTCCATTTTCAGCAACACCACCCTCTTCCAACACATTGAGAGCATGCGAGCTTGATTCCCTGTCATTGATTTATTTCAACAATCTATCATGAGCATCCACAGAGATAACATCCATAAAATAAAATAAATTTTACAAAATCTAATGTAGTGATTCATTAGATTTTTATGGTAAATATAAGATAACACTACATTCAATAAATATTGGCTCCTCCTACAATCATAGGAAATACAACTCTCGCCAATCTAATAAATAGAAAAGGTACGGTTCTTTTGACATAAAGGGAGAAGTCCAAAAATTACAAAATGCAATGAATGAAGATAAATCCATTATAGCCTATGCCTTCAAACAAAAGCTAAGGATAAGAAGCCCCCAAGCTAATAAAAATGTTACTAACTTTTGCATCCTAAACATCTAAATCAACAAAACCTAACTCCTAAATTCACCTGCACGCACAAAGAATACAATGAGTGAACAGAACCCATTATAGCCCATGAATTCCAAACAAAAGCTAAGAACAAGAAAGCCACCCAGGCCCCAAGCTCATAAGAACTTACTAACTTTTGCATCTAAACTCAACTTAGCAAGTGTATTACACCACAAGACTAGACATACCCAATTGTCGAATTTACCCAGTTGAATTCTATGTGTATCAATTGAATGAAATAGACATACCCAGCTGAATCAAATAGACATACCCACATAGAATCAAACACCTTAATGCAGTCAAAAACCAAATCTAACACATACCCAATTGATAAAATTCAATCAAAAATCAGAATTGATACATACCCAGCTGAATTGAAATTGAATGAAATAGACATACCCAGCTGAATCAAATAGACATACCCACATAGAATCAAACACCTTAATGCAATCAAAAACCAAATCTAACACGTACCCAGTTGATAAAATTCAATCAAAAATCAAAATTGACACATACCCAGCTGAATTCAAACTCTAAAATCAAAATCTAACACACACCCATACAATAAATTCAACAAGACAACACAAGCAAACAACATGCAAAGAACAAAAAACTCACCAGTTGACAAATTCAGTCTAGAAAAGGAAACAAAAGCTAATTATCAATAGAATCCTCCCAAAACGTCAAACCCAGATACCCACAGAAAATAATTTTCTTTTGAAGCCAAACTAGCAAAAGAGGGAAAAAGAATGAATCATTTACCTGAGGAAGAGAGCGGTAGGAACGAGAATCAAGCAAAAAATCGATGCCAAAACCAATAACTGTGTGTATATGTGAGAGACAGAACCTTCCCAAAACGTCAAACCCAGAAACCAATAGTGTAGAAGCAGTGAGGAGGGACAGAGAGAGAGAGTGACGGTGAGGAGAGGCGGAGACTGGAGCTCTGAGAGAGAGAGAGAGAGAGAGAGAGTGACGGTGAGGACTGTGAAATGAGGAGAGGCAGAGAGAGTGTGACTGTGTGAGTGACAGTGAGAGTCTGAGAGAAGTTTAGGGTTTTTTTTTTTTTTTTTTTTTTTTTTTTTTTTTTTTTTTTCGGGTCGGGTATGGATATTATCCATACCCTACCCGAAAAATTCGGATAATATCCATACCCTACCCGATTAGGCTCTGCCCATAAAGAACCGGGTATTACCCGAAATATATGGATCGGGTAGGGTTGGATATCCATTACCCAATGGGTATGGCCATCCCTAATCCGAAATAGTCTGGGGGAGGTGATGGCTGGCTTGTCAGCTCATGGTTCGGCTGTGGCAAGCAGTGAGGAAGCAGAAGTGCTAGCGTGTCGGAAAGCTGTTGAGTTCGCCATTGATGCAGGGTTTATGGATCTTATGATTGAGGGGGATAATGCCATGGTGATGAAGGCCATTGTATCTCCACGGTTGGATAGATCAAGGCTAGGACACATATATGATGACATCCGCACGTTAGCTGCTGGGTTTAGAAGTTTGTCTGTTGGATGTATCAAGCAGAGTGCCAACTCCGTTGCCCATAGCCTGGCGCGTTATGCCAGTCACTTAGAGGAGGAACTTGTATGGCTGGAAGAATCCCCACCCCCAGCCCTTGATGCTTTGAACTTGGATGTTAGTTTATTGAATGATGAATGAATTATCGTTTTGCCTTCAAAAAAAAAAAAAAAAATTATCACTTAAATTACTTTTTCTGTCGCATTAACTTCATCCTTACAAAAAAAAAAAAATGTATAACTTTACTTTTTTTTCAATCTTCAAAACATACACAAATCATCTCTCAAAACATCCACTATAGAAGCGGAATACTAGTACTATTACTGATTTATTTCTTTTTCCTTTGTTTGTGCTTTTCTCAACATTTGAAAGGGAAATTCAAACATCGCAATTTTATTTTGTTTGGAAAATAGTTGAGTCATTTTCTTGAGAGTCACAATAGTGCTGGTTCTTTATCAGTCATATTATTGACAAATTCAATACGGTTGGTTCTTTAAAGCCCCAACTCCCAACCTTGAACTACTTATCTCTCCCACCACCTCTGCCGTGTCTTTAATTATTTGCCTCTCAAACAATTAAAATTAAACTCAAAATTCCTGATTTATAGTGACTGCAACTAGTCATCATGATATTAGGGCAATATGAAGCCTAATAAATAATATTGATAATTATTTTTTAGTATGGTTTTCCAAATTTTTTTGAGCACATTATTATATTTTTGATATATTCAACCCCTCCTCCGCACACACTAAATAATTATTGAGAAAGATAGTTATTGGTATTCCAAAAAATTGTTTGATCAGTTCTAGTGGAAAAAGGTAAAGTCATGTCAGCCGTTTGATGATAAATTATGAGTTTTAGAAATAATTATACTGGTCTCTTAAGGTTTAAGTAGGTTAAGTTAGTTTAACTAATAAATTGTATTGTTGTCAAAAGTTTTGTAGTTCAACTAATGAGTGTTTTTTTTTTTTTTTTTTGATGGGAAGTACGGTAACTTTATTCATGAAGAAGATAAATACAAATCATCTTGAATTACAACTGATTCAATAATGAGTGAATTTTTCTCTATCTAAGTTACAAAATTATCCATTCCTTTGGCGTGCTTTGCCAAAATATGTGCTGGTTTATTTCCTTGTCTCTTCACATGTTGGAGATGTCTTTGTCTGAAATCCTGTAGTCTAACTCTGAAGCTCTCAACGGGTCCACCACACCCCCTGTTACTATTGTAAACCTCATTGTGGATGTTCAACTAATGAGTTATGATATTTGTAACGAAAATATTTAAGAGTTAAATCCTCTCTCTCTTAGTTACTGAATTATAAAATTAAAAAAAAAAAATGTATTTTCTTTGAACAAGAAATTCAAGTTTAAATTCATTTTACAATAAAAGGAAATATATTTATTCATATCTTGGTAAGATAGTAAAGAAAAATTATTATGAAACAAACATCATTCTATTTCTATTGTATCTAAAAAAAACCTGGTTAAAATGGATCTAATTTTTTTTCCTGAATAATTTATCTTTTTTTTTTTTTTGATAAACATAGATCTATTTTATTTGTTTCTCCGCACTAGCTGCCCTTTAATTCGTTGGTCTCAATTTGCATTATTAAAATGTTCCTCCGATTACTTTTAATAGTTTTACTTATGTACCAGTTCACCTGTAATTCGGTCCACATGAATTATGCACGATCAAATTTGCACCACCAATTCCTTATCACAATAATTAATAAAAATCACCACCAATAAATTATAAATACTCCTGCCCGAGTGCATTGATGTCACTGTCAGCTGTATGATCTTTATGATACAGCAGTCCCATTTTCTTAAATACCTCTACCCCTTAGCTTGAACCTAGCCAGTTCTTGCAATAAATTTCAGCAAATAGTAACATTGTTTTCATCAAAAAAGAAACATTTCTTATTCCTAGTCCAGATTCATCGTTCATAAAAAAAAAAAAAAAAAAAAAAAAAAAAAATTCCAGATTCATCGGCTTCACTTTAGCCCATGGCGTAGGGACCTACTAAATAAAGGACCCCAAATATGAGGTAGAAAGTGATATTTACAATCCGTTTGTTTCGATGTAAAATATTTTACATATAAATTATTTTAGAGAAAATATTTTCTCTTTACAGTGTTTGGGTTTGTACTTGAAAATTCATTTGCAAGTGAACAATGAAAAAAAGGAAAATCTTCAATTAGAAACAACCAAACTCAAAATTCTCATCATCTTAAGTTGAAATTATCAAATTTTAATAAGAAACACAACATGAATCAAACCATCCAAACTCATATTAGCTATAAAAAAAAAAATAAAAAAAAAAAACCCGAATTTGCATGACACTAGTGGAGATCTACAGAATTTTTGTATGACAGGGCCTAGCAGTAGAGATTTGTACAAAACATACCCAGATCTACGGGGCTTAGGGAAAAAAAAAAAAAACCAGATCAGCAAACAACACAGATTGCAATTTCGGTCCTTGACTTGCAGTGGAGAGATGCCATCTCTGGCGTTGAAGATTGTGTTGCTAGTGGGTGCTCTCCTTGTCAGGCTTGGGAGAGAGTTAGGAGTGGCTGGTCTGTATATGTGATCTCTAGAGAGATTGTAAAATATAAAATGTTTTACCAAAATTTCAAGCGTAAAATATTTTACTTCTTTTTGCCTTAATTTTATAGCTTGACCGGAAAATATTTTACAGTTGACCAAATTTTACAATAAAACAAACATGGTAAAATATGTAAAATATTTTCTTAAAAATATTTTACTTCGAAACAAACAGAGCGTTATTTTTAGAGATTTTGTTAAGTAAGGGGAGTGGTTAAGAGGCTGTTTGGCCACTTTTTTTTTGTCATTTAATTTCTGTCACTCAATTTTCATCACTCATCACTCATCACTCATTTCTCATTTTTCATCACTCATCACCCATCACTCTAAAATTAATACCCGTTTGGCTCCATCTTTTTCATGCCATCACTCAAATTTTTTCACACTATTTGCGGGCCTGGCTACCCAAAGAGGACAATGAGCTTGCAAGGGGCTGAAACAAATTTCTCCCCTACAAAAAGTGCTTTTTGGGGTTGGGATGAGCCTTAGCTTGCCTCCGCCCCATCTAATTGTTGTTCGACCGCGGTGCCAGGCGCGATGCGGTTTTTGTCCTCTTCGGCCGAGTGTAGGCAAGCCAAGGGGGGTTTCATAGTCTCAGCCCCAAGACTTGGAAGCTTGATTACACTTAGCAAATTGGGCTAGCTCATGAGCAGCCCTGTTGTAATCCCTTTTCACGTGACAAAACTTACAGCAATCGAAAACAAACGCCACGGATTGAATGCTTTGTACAAGATGTCCCAATATGCCACCATTGCTGACTTGAGAAACTGCTGCAATGACCGAAGAGGCATCAGATTCGAAGATCACCTTCGAAAGGTTCAAATCCTGAGCTAAGAGAACACCGTGCTCCAAAGCCAAAAATTTTGTCCACTCCGCTGGGAAGTGCATGGGCAGAGCCTTACAGAGAGCAGCAACAATCACACCCAACTCGTCTCGAATGACAACTCTTACACCAGAGACACCACTGCCATCAATGGAAGAGGCACCATCCACATTTACCTTGAAATAGCTCGGCGGGGGAGCAACCCAGCCACATTGTGGGGACAGAGGAGAGGAAAAGTCCCATGAGGAGGCCTCCTTGAAATCCTCAACCAAGCTCTTAGCTGTCTCCAAAACTTGCAAAGGCGGCATACTGTTCTCATCGTGGGTGGGCTTGTTCCTATTGCACCAAATCGACCAAGCAATTGCAAAGAAAAATTCCAGGCACAAAGCAGACAAAGAAGAGCAAAGATGGAGCACTAAATCATTGAAATCTGTTGCTTTTAGCAGCAAATCAATGGGGCAGTCATTCCAAAGGGACCACACCGAAAGAGCAAAATCACAAGAGATTAACGCATGAAGAAGGCTTTTAGGTGCCTCATCACAGATTGGACAAACACAGCAAGTTTGAATACCTTTAGCAGCCATTTTTGTGAGTACAGGAAGGCCATTTTTGTGAGATTATAAAAAAAAAGTGTTAATAATTTGAACATGATTCAGTGAGAAACGTGCATGAAGGAAGTTGTTCAGTTTGAAGTTTATCACTTTATTTTAAATTTAATTCTTTTTGTTTAAGATTAACATTTAAAAAAAAAAGTGTTTGATTTTTTTTTATAATAGAACTGTGCTTGATTTTGATAGGAGAGGTTCTTTTCTTTTCTTTTCTTTAAAGTAACCATACGCAATTCCCTAAAAAAATAAAATAAAAAAGTAATCGAACATAATTGAGAGTTTTTGAATTCAATGAGAAAACAGACTTTTCAAATAGAGAACAAATGGTATGTAGTTAAGGGGATTTGGATTCTAACTTTGGTGAAATGAACATGGTTAGTGGATTTTGGGTGGTTTATATAATGCTAAATTACACTTTTAACCTTTTTGTTGTATTTCATAGCAAATAAAATTAAACTAAAGAGTATGTGATTTTAGAATTTGTATGTGAATATTTTGGTTTGCAAAATGATGAAATCCAAGTAAGGGAATCATGTTATTAGTAGTATAGATAACTCTAGCATTTCTATCCAAAAAAATTATAGATTAATAAAAATCTAACACAATCACCATTAAATGAAGGGAAATGCTAACGAGTGCCCTTAGGGCACTGATTAATAATCCATTTAAAGAAAGTTTTTATGGAAAATGAAAAAAAAAAAAGTAATTGATATTTTGACAATTTTTTTCATTTCCCATTAAAGTGGTATAAAAACTTTCCTAAAATGGATTAAAAACTAAAAATTATGAATTTTAATTTTAAAACATTATAATATAAAATACTAGCTAAATATTAGTTAAGTGATTTTAAATATAGAAAGACTCATTTAAAATTATAACTTAGGCCTCCAATTCCAAATAGGTTGAGCCGACACCTTCCATATTAGCTCAGCTTCTCAAATTCGGAACTGTTAAAATTTCCACAACAAAAGCTTGTTTGAGCATAAAAACAAATCAATGTTTTTCGCAATAAATTATCTATAGGGTAAAATATAGTTAACACCCTTGAGATTTGAACTAATGTCAGCTAAGTCCAAGACTTTTCACTTGGTCCTTAATCGCCGTATGAAAGATGAGAAAATGAGTTAACAGTTCAGAGGGACCAAGTTGAGTTTAGGGACCAAGTTGGTTAGTTTCGAAAAGTTTTTGACCTTACTGGTATTAGC
Source organism: Quercus ilex subsp. ballota (assembly GCA_032727855.1). Classification (NCBI taxonomy): domain Eukaryota; kingdom Viridiplantae; phylum Streptophyta; class Magnoliopsida; order Fagales; family Fagaceae; genus Quercus; species Quercus ilex. Next base: position 34,275,113 of record CM064909.1, read on the forward strand.
CTAAACCTCCAGAGTATTAACTGTATTTTACCCTTGTTGAAAAAAACTTAGATTTTTGTGAACATTGATATTTAGAACTTTTCGATCATTTGAATATTCTATTGGATATGTATAATCCTTTTATCCTACCTACATTAGGCATTTATTGGGAAGAATCTCTTGGAGGTGACCTTAAGATGGTAGCTACAAATATTGAACCCAATAGCACCGCTAGAGCAACTCTTTCATATTCAGCTACTAACATATACTGTCCAACATTAAAAAACCATTGCTTCTCTTCTCTGGTTTGGTTGAGAAAATTAGTCACAATCATGTCCAACTGAACAACATAAATGCACTAAATACTTCTTGCCGTAGCAACTGTCCTGCAAAGTTGGACAATTATAAATAGCTGAAAGTTGCATCAATAATTAGGATGACACTTTAGTTCCCGCATGTTCTTTTAAAAGTGTTGATGCAAACACGATAATAATAGAATTAACACAAAGAAAAATTGAATAATACTGGATAAGGGTAATTTTGAAAGTTTGGTAAATGCGAGGCAAAGCTGACGAATCTAATGAAGCCGACAACCTTGCTTGTGCACTCGTAGATGACACCATAAAGCCGATGGTTCCACCTCAAGGCCGATGGGTGCGCCTCGAGATTAGCGACGCTAGAATGAGACAACCAAGATGCATAGACGGGCTAAAAAGCTGACGGAAGGAAGCTGAAGGGGATGCGTAAACCTTTGACGGATTTGACGTGGCCTTGCTTGGTCCCCACGCATGAATATATAAGGAAACATCTTGTGCTCCACAATTAACCCTAATCAGAGGGATTCCTACAAGGAAAGGATCCCGCAAGATGCGCGCATTAATGAAGTTCTTCCCCACAAGGAAAAGTCCTCTATGCCAAGGAATGAATGTCAACCGTACCTACTATAAAAACCCCAAAACCCTCACAAATCAAGGTACGCATAATTTCTTCCAGGTCTGGCACTCTAGAGTTGTAAAAGTTCTCTAACTTGACCTTTGGAGGGTATTTGGCCAATACCACACCGGTACTCTCTACAAGGTCTTCTTTGTTTTTGTTTCGCAAGTATTGTCTCGAGCACGTGAGGACTGTGCAACTTACTGACGATTTTCGACATCATCAATACTTCTGAATATTATTAATTTAAAGAGAAAAAAATTACACAACACTATTTGGACTGAGGTGTGGCACTCGCTCTCTTTAAGGAAATTCAAGTGCTTGGTTAGCTAAACTTTGTAATCAGTGCAGACCTTCTTTGGCTTGTCTTTCCTAGGATACAACAACCCAACAAATGTCGTATGGCTAGAACCTCCACCCTTCACCCCCCCTTGCACACGTATCTAGCCCAATATCTGAGTTAATTCATATTAGTCCATTAATCACCACAACTAAAAAGAATAAAATAGTCTCTCTCATTTTCAATGTGGGATTAAACAATTTCACTAACTCCTTATCTTTCATATTTACTCTCACATCTTTACATTTATGTTGTAATATTTATTCATTTTGATTAATTAATATTAAAATGCTCCAACAAAAAGTCTTGGCCTAAATTAGAAGTTTCAATAGTGGATAAGATGCTTTTTTTTTTTTGTCTTCTAAAAAAAAAATTTTGTTAAGGCTTAGCTATTATATAGGTGCAGATAAATGGATTTGGATTGTTTTTTTCCCTTTTTTTTTAAAAGTCTAAATAGTGGGATTGAACCCCGAAATTTAACCCTACATAAGAGGTGAATTGCTCCGTTATATAAAACTAGTATGTAACCCATGCAAACGGATGAATACATTTAAAATTAAAAACAAATTTTATTATAAAAATATAAATAATTAGTCAAATTATTAAAAAAAATAGCATGTAACACATGCATACGTATAGATATATTTAAATTTAACCACAATTTTTATCATAAAAATATAAATAATTAGTCAAATTATTATTGTTTAAATAGTAAACGTAATTAGTCACTGTTGACACCTCATTTTACAACCTGCATTTAACCTCACATGGAGGGTAAAAGGGTAATTTTACCTTGGAAATATGCATCTTGATTCTGGCCATTAGATCCTTAATCTCATTTCACCAAAATGATCTTGATGTTGTAATGATCAAATTGACCGGTCGTAAGTCCTAATCGGACCACCAGATTGAAAGTTATCATCAAATTAAGTTTTAATGGCTAAAATGCACTATCACAAATTGAGTCTGATTATATGTGATTATGAACAATTGTTTTCAATTGGTTATAAGTGTAATCAATTTGAAATCAATGATGTATCATAATTTGATTGGTTAGGACTACATTTTATGGTGAGGTTGCATACACCTAATTAATTAGATAGTTAAACATTAATTATTTAATGAGTAATTTGTGTAATTATCTTTTAATTAGAGTAAATTTAGAACCAATTAAGTCTGAAAAGGGAGTGATTGGAGCCATTTAACATTAATTGGGAGCTAATTTGGAACCTATTAATGTTAATTGTGCTGAAACCATTTTCTAACAAATGACCTCTGTTCACCATTTCATCGATATCTCTCAGAATATTTTAAATCTATGAATGAGGTTAATTTTCCCAGAAACTAGACATTCGGGGCTTCAATTTGAGAATAAGAACGAGACAATTTCGATCAAAATTGAGTCAGATATGATTTTTCGAAGTTGACTCTATAAGCTGTTACAGCAGTTACAGGAAAACCGAATTTTGGCTTACTCCTCACTCCCACCAATATCTTCATTTAATGCACCAGATTTTTTCTAAGGCTAAAATGAGGTCTAGGTTCATGATTCTTTGTCAACCCTCATTAAATGGCCTTCCATTCATATTTCCTCCACCACTACTATATAAACCCTCCATCTCCTTCATTCCAAGATAGAAACCCCATCTCTTCTCATCTCTTGAGTTCTAGGAAGTTGAGTAGTCTTGTCATATCTTGGTTTTCTTGAGACTCAAGGTATTGAGTGAGATTCACTCTTCCTCTCCTAACTCTTCTTTTCCTCCACCCTTAGGAACTCCTTCAAGAGTTTCATCATCCACTATATGGATCTTGCATGAAGGTTTAATCACTTTCCCTAATTTTTTTTTTTTTTTGTTGCCATGATGAGAGTTTAAGATTAAAGTATGATAATAATCATTTAAATTCCTTTGAATATGTTTGAATGTTCTTAATTGTTCTTATATGTTCTTCACATGTTCTTGATTGTTAATCACATGTTCATGCATAACACTAGTTTCGATCTTAAATCCACATAAAAAACATGAAAAATATGCTTGTTTAATAATTCTTTTAAATTCTTGAATCTAGAATATCACCATCCACACACATTCACTAGAATTTATTTTTCAATCCAAACAAAATGCTTAATAAATTGAATTAGGGTTTATCACATGTACACACTTTAAATTTAACATGCAAATTGATTGATAACATATTGGATGATGTGATATGAATGTTGGCCACTATAGTCTAGAAGACTAATTTCACCGGGTAAGGTGGGTGCCTAACACCTTCCCACCTTGTAACATAGCCTTCGAACTTAGATCAAGGGTTGATAAACCAATGTTTATTCTTGTAATTTTCAATTTTTAGATTGTAACTAGGAAATAAAGCTATGTGCTATATTTTAGATTGTATTTAGGACCAAAGTCATGTAATTTTCCTATGATCAATGTAAATTCAATTTAAAATTAATAAAATTAGGAATTTTTCAATTTTGGTTTTCTTATTTATCCTAATAATTAAATAAGTAGCAACTTCATTGTAAAACCCTTAATTTAAAGGGGAAAATATAACTAGTCGAACCTCCATTTTAAGAGTCAATAACTCGACTCCACCCATTTACGTGGATTTGGCCCAACATCCTAAAAACTGGGCCGGGGGCGCGGTCTCTCACAGTCACATATTAAAATTCTTACATAAATTTAATACTACTTATGATCATTTTTTTTTTCTAATTTTTAATAAGATAGAAGGTGTGGTGATCTTTATTATATGGTGATTTTTATTAAGTATATGTGATTAGTTTTTTTTTTTTTTTTTTTTTAAATTTATAATTCATTAATATTAGATTTCTAGTATTTTGCACTGAATTAGAAGTTTCAATAGTGGATTAGATTTTTTTTTTTTTTTTTGGTCGTCTCAAAAAAAAAAAAAAATTGTGTTAAGGCTTAGCTATTATACAGGTGCAGATAAATGGATTTGGATTTTTTTCCTTTTTTTTTATAAGTCTAAATAGTGGGATTGAACCTCAAAAATTAACCCTACATAAAAGGTGAATTGCTCCGTTATATAAAACTAGCATGTAACCCATGCAAACGCATTGATACATTTAAAATTAAAAACAATTTTTATTATAAAAATATAAATAATTAGTCAATTTTTTTTTAATTTTAAAAATAGCATGTAACACATGCATACGTATAGATATATTTAAATTTAAACACAATTTTTATCATAAAAATATAAATAATTATTCAAATTACTTTTTTTTTTTTAAAGTAAACGTAATTAGTCACATATTAAAATTCTTACATAAATTTAATACTACTTATGATCTTATTTTTTTCTAATTTTTAATAAGATAGAAGGTGTGGTGATCTTTGTTATGTGGTGATTTTTATTAAGTATATGTGATTAGTTTTTTTATTTTATTTTATAATTCATTAATATTAGATTTCTAGTATTTTGCACTCATTAACTCACTTAGCACAAAGATTAAAAAACTTAAATGGATAATTATGGTGTGGTCCCTACATAAATTTAGACACATGACGCAAAATTGGATTCTAATTTCAAATTATAATTGAACTTTCTCTAAATTTTACCTATTAATATATATATATATATATATATATATATATATATAGAAAAGTGCACCGAATAATGTTACCCGATTGCCAAACAAGTTAACATGAATGGGTATATATATGTACAGGTTGATTTTATTTTATGAATAATATATAAAAACATTATATTACAAAGTATTAAATGCATCTTAACTACCTTAGAGAATTTGTTAATAGAAGCCTTTAATATATGAGTAATGCTACAGACACAAGCTATTTTACAACATTTTTATAAATTGCTAATGTGGCTTTAGTATTTTCCAAATAGCTATTGCAAGTAAAAATGTGATGTTAGTGATGGGCCTATATTAGAGCTAGTAAGAATTTGTCACATTAGCAGTTTGTAAAAATGTTGTAAAATAGTTTTTGTTTGTAACATTACTCCTAACATATATTGACTTTTGTATGAGTGTTTTTGTACATTCATTAAGAGAGTTTCAAATGAGTCCCACACGCATATGAAAATAACAAAAAATTAATAAAAATATGGACTTTAAACTTAAAAGTAGCTTGACTCCTTATAAAATGTGGCTCGACTGTAGTATAAAAGTTAACCTTAATGAATGCTTTAGGGCATCTGTTAACAGGATCCATTAATATTTTAGAGTGAATTATACCAAACTCCCTTAAGACTTTATGAAAATGACACTCCCACAAATGTTTCACGAAATGAACCCACTTGAGATTTTGTGTGTGTGTGTGTGTGTGTGTGTGTGTGGGGGGGGGGGGGGGGGGGGAGAGAGAAACCCCTTGAGATTTGTATATATGCAATAGTTAAGTTTTTACTAACCATTTTTTTTCTTCTAATTATATTAGTTTATACATACCTTAAAGAGGTTAGTTAAGTTTTTACTAACCATTTTTTTTCTTCTAATTATATTAGTTTATACATACCTTAAAGAGGAGTGTCATTTTGTCTATAGTTTGGGTAAGAATTTTTATCTAAAATGAAACATCTATTAGCAAATTCAAAGTTTTAGTGGGAGTGTCATTTTGATAACCTCAGTAAGGGTGGTATAATTTATCCATATGTATATATATATAAAATAATTCAATAGTTACAGTAATATAGTAAAGGGAAAATTCAAACTCCGGAGTCTAAACTTCTCCATTAGAAACATTAAACTACAGTGCTCTTGACTTATCCACATCTTTTATTTAGAATCAAGGTAACAACAAAAATAAAATATTGAAAAAGTCAGTGATTTGTAGGGTCCCAATTGTTTCAAAAATGATTTAAAATCTACTATTGAGTATATAGAATATTATTGAAGTAGTGATCTCACAGCTCATAGTGATCCGTGGCATTAAGCTCTTAATTATTTATTACTAACATGATCATGATCCTAACCACTAAGGCTTTTTTGGATTTGCTCTTCTGAGAAAATCTGATAATCTCAACGTCTACCAATAGTCTACATGATAACACTGGCATATTCTTTGTGCCTAACTACAGCTTTAATAATTTCTTCAAAAAAAATATATATAAAAAAAAACTTCAGCCTTAATAAATAAAATAATTTTTTTAATAAAAAAAAGTCATCTGCTTTGGAAGATTTTTCCTTTTTTCTTTTTTTTGAATGGTTATGCTTTGGAACATTTTTGACGGATTCCATTTGTCTTTTTTTTTTTTCCCTTTCTTTTTTAAATTTAAATGTCACCATCCTTGTTATGCATGCATGTATGAAGAAAATTTTGGAATATTAATTATTCACAAAACCTGTTTAATGTTAATGCATTATTTATGTGTCTTCAAGTTTCTTCTCTTTTTCGTGTTTCTTAAGCAATTGGGGGAGTTACAATGACTATGTTAAAAAGAGATTATTGATAATATCATTATTAAGCTATATATATCTGACTAATGTGATGTGAGATGTGCAATGCATGAGAATTAAAAAAATGCAACTATATTACATATAATATAATTTATAATGTCATTAAGCTATATCTTATTAATTAATGAGACGTGAGATGTGCAATGCATGAGAATTTTAAAAAAAAATTTACTATATTATATATAATATAGTTTATAATGTCATTGAGCTATATCTTATCAATGAGACATGAGATGTGCAATGCGTGCAAATTATTAAATTATTAATATCCTTAATTTAAAGGTATATAAGCTGCAGCTAGCAATACATGGAGATACTTTTTAATTTTCTTCGAGGAGAGAGTGGAGTGTGTGTGTCAAGTGTCAAGGTACTCTGGGATAAATTATACAGAGCTGGAAATTTTCTTAGCACAAAACTCTCTGCTGGAATATGATACACAATTGTGTAGATTTTGTAAACTCAAATGCTTTGTTTTCCTTCTTCGGAAGGTTTATTTTTTTAGTTGAACTGAAATTCTAATTTCTAGGACTTCAGTTGTAAAATGTTACTTTGAAATATTAATACAATAATCAAATATTTTTATAAATTTATTTGCTTATTTTGCTGAAATTGAAAACTTTTTGCTAAAAGTACTGTAAATAAAGGTAAAAGTTAGCTGAAATAGTACAGTAGAACCACAGACATAGGGAGTGTAAGAAGATTATGGAGTAAGGGAATTATAGAAACTGGTTAATGAAGTATATTGTTAAGAACATATAGAAGATAACATGAACATAAGGAATAGAACACAAAACAAGATACAACAAACCGAAAGATATTATTAGTGTTAGAAATACTGAATAATTGTATTGTATTTCTCAATGAAAGAATATACACGAGTGCCTTTATATAGGAGTCATAAGAGTGTAGTACAAGTAAGAGTGTAGTACAAGAATGTGTGCTATACAAGTAATCTAGTTGGGCCTAAAACCCACAACACTATACACGTTAACAGCCCCCCTCAAACTCAAGGTGGATGTGAGACCAACTTGAGGTTATCAACCAAAGTACGAAGGCGTCCCTTAGAATGTGACTTGGTGAAGATATCTGTAAATTGATCTTTAGAGGAGATTGAGATCAGCTTGAGAGCACCATGGACTGATAACGGATAAAATGACAATCAATCTCGATGTGTTTAGTCCGTTCATGGAAGACATCATTGTGAGCAATATGAATGACACTCTGGTTGTCACAATAAAGAGGAGTAGCAGAGGATGTAGACACACCTAAGTCTTTGAGAAGCCATCGTAGCTAAAGGAGCTCAGATGTGGTATCAGCAAGGACACGATATTCTGCTTCAGTACTGGAGCGGGCCACATGAGGTTGTTTCTTGTTTCGCCAAGAAATCAGAGAAGGACTAAGAAGAAAGCAATAGCCAGTGGTGGACTTGCGATCAGTGGGATCTCCTGCCCAATCAGCATCAGAAAACGCACGAAGAATAAGAGGAGACTGAGTATAGTAGAAAAGACCATGAAAGAGAGTGTCCTTTAGGTATCGAAGAATGCGCAGAACAGTAGCATAGTGAGTTGATCGTGGAGCAGACAGATACTGGCTCACCTGGTGAACAGCATAGGAAATGTCTGGACGAGTGACAGTGAGATAAACTAGGCTGCCAACTAAGCGTCTGTAAAGAGAGGGATTAGACAATGGTTTCCCCCCTGAGGGAGTCAGATGCGCATTAAGCTCAACTGGAGTGTCAATAGTCTTGCTATCAGTGAGTCCAGCTCGAGACAAGAGTTCAGAGGCATACTTGGCTTGAGTAATATAAAGCCTATCTGTAGAATGAGTGATTTCAAGACCCAAGAAGTAGCTGAGATGTCCAAGATCTTTCATCTCAAACTACTGACTGAGAAAAGCCTTGAGTTCTTGAATGCCACTGAGGTCATCACCAGTTATGATCATATCATTCACATATAGGAGAAGTAAAATAGTGCCTTTGTCAATGCGACGAAGAAATAAGGCAGAATCATAATGATTGGCCATGTAACCCAAGCAAGAAAGAGATGTTAGAGTTGAATTTGGCAAACTAAGCCCGTGGAGCTTGTTTAAGGCCATAAAATGCACGTTGAATGTGACAAACCTTGTTTGAGTCAACAAAGAGACTAGGAGGAGGTTGCATATAAACTTCTTCACTTAAATCCCCATTAAGGAATGCATTTTTGACATCCATATGAAAAAGGTCCCATTTACTGGCGGCAGCAACAGCTAAAAGGGCACGAACAGATGAGATACGAGCAACTGGAACAAAGGTCTCTTCATAATCAATCCCATACTCTTGTGTAAAACCTTTTGCAACAAGACGAGTTTTGTAGCGCTCAATGGACCTATCAGAGCGAGTCTTAATCTTGTAGATCCACTTACAACCAACCACAGATTTCCCGGGGAGGAGTGTCACTAAATCCCAAGTATGATTTTTAGATAATACATCAAGTTCCTCTTTCATTGCAATCTGCCATAAAGGGTCAGTGGAACCCTCATGATAGGTGTGAGGCTCGTGTAGTGTAGCAAGGGCAGTGTAACAATGATAGTCAAGTAAATGTGCAGGAATAGATCTTACCCGAGTTGAGTGACGAGGTGGAATGTCTTGTGCAAGATCTTCAGGCGGAGCAGGAGCAGGGGACCTAAGCTTAGGGTTGGGGTTGGGTAGCTCATCTTCGATCTGTTCATCTTCCACCTGTTCATTAAAGGGTGAACTAGGAAAAGGATTAGTGATATCTGGTAGTTAGACAGAGAAGTCTATAGAAGAATCAGGAGCAACTATAGGAGGATCAGGAGCAGCTACATAAGGAATATGTGTCTTATCTGGAAAAAGATCTAAGACAGAGGAGGAAGATAGGGAGACACAGAAGTGAGAGAGCTCGACAAAGAGGCAATGTTCCCAAAAGACAACATTGCGGGAGATACGAAGATGATGAGAGACAGGATCATAACACCGATACCCCTTCTGAGTTTTGCCATAGCCAAGAAAACAACAAAGTCTTGACCCAGGCTCAAGTTTGTTATGCTCATGTGGTTGAAGAAGAACGAAACAAGCAGAACTGTAGGAATGAAGGTGGTGATAGTCTGGAGGTGACCCAAAAAGGCGCTCATATGGAGTTTGATTTTGGATAACAAGACTCGGAATGCGATTAATAGTATAAACAGCATGAAGAGCAGCTTCGCCCCAAAAAGGACCAGGAACTTTGGCAGAGAGAATGAGAGCACGAACAGTGTCAAGAATATGACGAAGTTTTCATTCGGCTCTACCATTTTGTTGAGAGGTACCTGGACAAGTTAGTTGATGAACAGTGCCATAGGAATGCAAAACATCTTGGAAAGCATATTGAGTGTATTCAAGAGAATTATCAGATCGAAAAATTTTGATGCATTTGGAAAATTGAGTTTCAACCATTTTTGCAAAATTAGAATATACTTCCAATAATTCAGAACGATGTTTCATATTAAAAATCCAGCTATAGTGAGAGTAATCATTAACAAAGACAACAAAATATCGAGACCCACCAATACTAGAGACAGAGGAAGGCCCCCAAACATTAGAATGAATAAGGTCAAAGATATCAGTGGATATTGATTCACTACTATTGAAAGGCAAAACTGGTTGTTTTCCTAACTGACATGAAACACAATCAAAATTTTCTGTAGACACTGAACCTAACAAACCTCTAGAAGCCAATTGTTGTACTCGAGAAAGATGCATGACCAAGTCGAGCATGCCAAAGTGCAAGGGAAGGAATTGAAGAAACTGTAACAGTAGCAGCAACAGAAAAAGGAGCAACAAGTGGAAGACGAAGGTTGTTCACGGGAAACATATGCCCAACTCTAGGACCGGTCCCAAGCTCTTGTCCCGTCCTCGGATCCTGCACAATACACCCAGAATAATCAAATATAATGCGATAACCCAACTCAGCTAATTGTACCATAGAAAATAAATTGTAAGAAAGGTCAGGAACATTAAAAACCCCTAGGAACCAAAAGGTTGGAGGTCGAAACAGAACCTATATTATGACCAGACATTGTGGAACCATTTTCGGTGCGAATATTAAGAGGTTGTGGTGCAGGTTTGAGTTCAGAAAATAAGGACGAGTGACGTGTCATGTGATTACAACAAGTGGAATCCATAAGCCAAGAGGAAGGAGACATACCAGATAAAGCTGAGAGAGAAGAGGAATAAGATGCATTACCAACCATACGAATGACATTAGCGATGATGTTTTTAAGGTTATCTGTGGACATGGTGAAAGTGTGTCTTGAAGAATTAGACTATGCAGAGATGGGAGCCATTGGTTGGACACTCTCAGTGTTAGCAACTATAGCAACAGAAATTGAAACAACCGATTTGTTGTGTTGATAGCAAGTCTCAATATTGTGGTCAAAATATTTGCAAAAATTACAAAAACGTTTGTTGGATTGTCGGCAACGATTAGTGCAACAAGAAAAAGACCTGTCCTTATTCTTCATTTAGAAGCAAAATATGTAAAAATGGACTGCAAAAATGAAATCTACGCGAAAAACTGGGTAAAGAGCACCTGAACTGCAAAAAGTCAACCCTGGAGAAAAGTCAACGGTCAAAGTCAACCTTCAGTCAAAGTCAACAGAAGCTGACGTAAGCGCTGACTGGGTACTAACTGGACGATGACATCAGCAGGCAAGCAACTAGGGCTGACGTGGTAGATGACGTCAGCAAGTGATGTCTGTGGGCAACAGGGCTGCGCGTGTAGTGTGTGTGGCGCGTAGCTGATGTTACAGAGAAATTCAGGCAGTGCGTGAGACTTCCGATGAGATCGATTCTTTTCCAACTATGTAGATCAGAGAATGACGATTCTGACAATGGCGACGGCGACAGGATCAGAGCAATACTGATGGCGCGTGAGGCGCGCGGAAGATTTTGTCGAAAAATTAACCGGCGCGTGGCGGTGCGTGGATGGTCAGATGAGGAATTTTCCGGCGTCTTTGTGTAGAGGGATTGAAAATCTACATTGTGATATGTCTTATGTCCTAATCGGAGGTCAGAGGTGACAGATCTGATGATGGCAGTGGTTTTGGCGGCGGAGGAGGAGCTATTGGCAGTGGAGATTCAACCCTGAGGATCTCTGACGGTGGTAGGGCAGTCGGGAGAGGAAACTGAAAGGGTTTACTGACCACAGAAGTTGAGGCAGCAGAAAATACCAACAAAACAAGACTGCAAGACACAAGAAAATTAGAGCAATGGCTCTGATGCCATGTTAGAAATACTAAATAATTGTATTGTATTTCTCAATGAAAGAATATACACGAGTGCCTTTATATAGGAGGCATATGAGTGTAGTACAAGTAAGAGTGTAGTACAAGAATGTGTGCTATACAAGTAATCTAGTTGGGCCTAAAGCCCACAACACTATACACGTTAACAATTAGATTTAACAGCTTTTTTACATCAGACATATGAGACTCAGAAGAACTTATAATAGCTATGAAGGCTTCCTTCACTCTCTCTTGCCTTCTCAGGCTTACAAGGACTCTATTTATAGACAATACAACATACATTATACATTCCAGAAAAGGTAGGGGCCTAATTCATGGATTTACAAGTGGCGAAAAAGGCAGGCGGCCTAGCTGGAGACATATCTGCTTCTAGATAGAGTTTTACCATAGGGATAAGGTTCTCGTGCATGAAGAGTAGAGGGCCATGTTACCAAATGCTGGAGCTAATCAACAGGTGTCAAACCGAGTAAGGGCCTGTTTGCATGGGTAAACTGACTTAGATATGCCTCTGACAAAGGAGTAGATATTGGGTTGTTGAAGATAAGGGGCTACGTCTGAAGACGTTTCTACGACCTTTTTTTTATTTTTTATTTTTATAGTATGAAAGATGTCTAGTCCCATCCATCTCTTCCTTGAAACCATTCTTCATCAACATCATCATCTGGATCATGGTTATGATAGTAAGGGTCATCATATCCAATAAGAGGATTGGGCATTTCCCAATGATCCTCATGTGGCCATTGTTGCCTACAAACATCTGGATCAGTTGGTATTATTTCAGGGAAGATTCCTTTATTAAGAGATTCTGCCATTGTGAGAGCATGGAAACAGGATACCTAAGAAACATCCAAATGTGTATGGAGAGTGCCATCTGAATTAGTAACCTAATGCATTTCTGCAGGGTGGAAAATTCCTTCTACCCGGATATTATTTTTGGAATTGAGCTTGGCTACTAAACACGCTGAAGTGACTTTGTGACCAAATCTTGGGTGTTCTGTTTTTGGATACTTTATCCATTCATCATCATGAGCATCATTTTTCAAAATTTCAAACTAGAATTTGTGAAAATATTTATTTCCATGAGGGAAAATATATCTGTAAAACTCTGGTTCAAAATAAAGACATAGGTAATACCCATTGAGTAAATACCACATGTAGAGATAATGTGCAACAGTTTAATTGGTTATCCAAAAGGTAAAAGGGGTTTTCCATGGTTGGTCTATATAAGGAAAAATAACAAGAAAGTGGCACTGGTGCTTTTTAAGGTAATCATGGAGGACTCTACTAATTGTTTTAGATCTAGCTTCAAGGGTCAAAGTCTTTATTTGGTCTTTTATTTTTGTGGGAAGGGTTTCTACCATATTAAGAATATCATCAGAATTTGTAGAGGAAGGGCCTGAGGATGAGGATAGATCAGTAATAGTATATATACACAAGGGTGGAGGAATAATGGTGGTATTAAGGACTGGAGGTTTTCTAGAAATGTAATCAGTGATAAGATTATCTTTGCCTTTAATGTGTTTTACCTGAAAAGACCATTGTGAAAACCAATTTGACCATCTGAGTAATTGAGGATGTGGGAGCATTTTCCTTTTGAAATGGAGCATCTTGGGAAAGGAAGACATATCCATTTCTACTAAAAAATTATGCCCAAGGAGATGAAACTGGAATTTTTCAATCCCATGTTTAACTGCTAGGATCTCTTTGAAAGTGGAATGATAATGAAGTTTTGAAGGTTTGAATGCACCACTTTTATTGCCACAAATACTTCTTTTGCCATTAACTTTTTCAAAGAGAGCTGCTGCCCAATATTCATCACTTGCATCTGTCTGCAATATTCGTTTGCCTGGTCCAGGAATCTGCAAAGGGGGAAGCTTTTCTGCTAATTTTTTCAATTGTTGAACTGCTTCTGTATGAACAGAATTCCATTTTGGAGGCAATTTCTTCAGCAATTGAGCTAAACAATTCCTGTATTTGGATATTTTTGGGATAAAGTCTGACATATAATTGACAATTCCAAGAAACTGTTGTATCTGCTTGACATTTGTGAGCTTGTCTGGGAATTCACCAAGGGGGACAGCTATGTGGGGCTGCAAAGTATACTTTCCATCTAAAATCTTTACTCCCAAGAAGTCTATGGAAGACTGTCCAATGACCATTTTCTTTTTTGAAAGCATTATCCCTTGAGATTTCACTAAATTGTAGAATTCAGTGAGCAACTTTTCATTGGATTCTTCATCTTTTGAGAACAAAAGGATATCGTCCACATAAATTAATGCATTGTTCAAGAGGGGCTGGAACAGTGTTACCATTGCTTTTTGAATTTAGGATGGAGCATTTTTTAGACCAAAAGGCATGACAGTTCATTGATAATGATGGTCTGGGATGCAAAATGCCGTCTTGTATCTTTCTTTTGGATGAATTCCTAATTGCCAAAATCTTGCTTTAAGATCAAACTTTGAGAATACTTTGGCATTTGAAAGATGCTGAAAAAGAGCACTTTTGTTTGGCAAGGGGAATTTGTCATCTGCAAGGAAATGGTTGAGGTCCTTGTAATTAATTACCAATTTGGGTTTTCCTCGTACTTGCTCAGCATGCTTGTTAAGATAAAAGGCTTCAACGCCCATGGAGAGGTTGTAGGTTCAATGAGGCCTTCTGAAAGGAGGGTAGATAGTTCTTGCTTAGCCAATGTTAAATGTTCTGGATTCATTCTCCTGTGACTAGCTTTTATGGGGTTAACATCTTCATTCTTTTTGAAGGGCAGGTGGATGAAAAAATTTGGGTTTTTCCACAAAGGATTTGGATTTTTAAGAAAAAATTCAGAATGACTGTTTGCATAACAATTTGATAATCTGGAATCTTAAAGAGTCAAAGAGGTCAACTGTGAATAAATGAGGAACTTGGGTCTAGGTAAGAAGGTGTTGTTTATGCAAAAATCCTTTTGAAGACCATCTAAGGTTAGGTATTTGATGAAGGAGATCAAATCCTATAAGAAGGTCTCTACTTGTAAGAGGGGATCCAAGGACTTGATGTTTGATGGTAAGGGTTGGGAAAATTCTAATGAGGATAGGCTTGCTTTTCAGGGTGATCAGGAATGTTTCCCCATTTGTTGCTTTGAACATCTGATGATGGGGTAACCAAAATTCTTTAGGTAATATTTTAGGATGGAGAATTGTTACTGCTGCTCCTGTGTCAAACAAAGCTATTACTGGAATAGGTCTGTAATAAGTATCGAAAAGGATATTTACTTGGGCTATGGGTGTGGGACTGGTTAGGGGGCTTATGATAGGTTGGGATGTATAGATGGTTTGAATTTCTGGGTCTGAATCCTCTTCATTGTCTGGTTCTGAATCTTCCTCTGAAGTGGAATATGCCATAACTGCCAAAGCTTGAGGGGAATAATCATCATCTAGTGAAAAGAGTGATTCTACATCTGAGAAAGGAGTATCATTTGCATGAATCTGTGCTTGCTCCGGGAGTTTTGCTGCTTTTTCCTTTTTTGGACAATTTTTTGCAAAGTGACTTGGCCTTCTGCATACAAAACAGACCTTTGAAGTTTTCCCTTTGAACTACTTTCTTCTAAGAAATTTCTATTTTTTCTTTCTAAAGGATTTCTTCTTTTGGCTTGCATAGTGCTTTTTCTTCCAAGAATATTTCCTAAAATGATCTCTTTTTTTTGTTGGACAGACACAATTCTTCTCATAACACTTAATCTGCAAATATTTTCTTTTACAGTTATCTTTGAGTTTGCTATGAATCTTGTCAATCTCTGAAAGAAATTTCCATTGGTTGCAAAGTTTTTCCAAAGCAATAAGCACATGCTGATAAATTTCTCCCAAGGAAGCTTGCTACAGGGTTATTTTTTGGAGATTCATCATACGGAGAGTTTCATCTCCCAATGGTTCTGGAAGGGAATTAAGAAAAGTATGCTTGGAATTAACATCATCCATGCCATTAAAAGAGTAGTATCTCCTTGACATTCTGTCAAAATGTTTCTCCAAATCTTTTCTTTCAAATGAACAACATTTCATCAGTAGGAATTCCTCTCTTGCTACTTCTGTGTAATGAGTCGCTGAGCCAAGAAATTTATTTGGACCATTGTGAAAAAGTCTTCCAATGTATTGCATTGAGCTGCCTGTCTTTGCCTGTATTCTCCTAGATTAATCCACCATTCTTTTAGTCTTCCTGTAATCCTTGCAACAAATTTGGCAATAATCTGGGAAACAGTGGCATTTAGAGCTTCGAGTTCAGCTATGCACCAAGAGTACATGTTAAAAAACTCATCATGCCATCTGGAAGGAGGAACATTATCAAAAGTGAACAAATGTTTTAAGTCGGTAGTTTGTGAATAAGTCAACCTTGTTTGATATTCTGGGATAAAGGGCGGTGGAAGAAATATTGGTGGTGGTGGAGGTGGAGGGTTTTTAGGACGAAGAACATCATCTTCTTCTTCCACCTTTGGTTCAGCATTTGTCATAAATACTTCCTCTAGACCAAGGTTAGACAAATCCAGTTCAGAATCCTTAATTACTAGGAGCACAAAAGGTTCACTCGAATCCTCAAGAGTGAGGGTTCTAAGAAACGATGAAATTGGGTTTGGGGGGTCAGGATCCACAGCCAACATGTTCATATCTGAAGGTCTTGAAGAAGCACCTACAGTTGGTTCTGGGGGTTGGTATAATGGTTCCTTGTCTTTCTTGATAAGAGAAGGTTCAGTTTGTGGTTTAGCTTGGGGCTCTGGTTGAGGTGGAAGTGAATATGTTATGGTAAGAAAAATTTCACTTGGTTTAAAAGGGTTATGGTCAGGTTGTGTTATAGCTAATGGTTGAAGATTTTGATAGGGAGAAATTGGGGAAAATGGAGAGGTCAAAGGTATAGAAATGTCTTTATATAATGATTGGCGAGGTTGAAAAGGCATATGAACATGTATCGGAGGAGTCTGAGTGGCTTCTTTCTATGATCCTTCCATGGATTGAAGTTGTAGCAACAACTGTTGCCTTTCTTTTTCTTTTTGTCCAATAAGAGGAAAAGAGACAGACAAATCTTTAACCGTAGAAGTAATAGTTGTCAATTCCTCTTCAACTGCCTTGATTTTCTTCTTCAAATCCTCAATAAGAGAATTTGAGGATGAAAAAGTATGAGTAACTGCCTCAGCCATCTTTTGTTGATTATCCAGAATCTTTGAAAGAACTTGGTTTTGTGCCACAACATTTTCTGCTTGCTAGTTTAAGGCTGCTTCTGCCGAAGAAACCTGCTTCTTGGTTCCACCTGGATTGATGCCAACAGGATTTTTGATTTTCCAAACATGTTTGGTGTTGGTTTAGGGATGGACAAAACTTTCTAATGGAGGAAAATTCTGTGAGTAGGAAGATGAAGCTTGGTCAAACATGTAACAGGATAAGGGCTTTTGTATATGTGTTTGGCCAGTAGGAAGGGGTTGACATTTCGATATTTGAGGAAGAACTTTCTGGTAGTACGGGATTAATGGAGGTTTCTGGTTTTGGTCATGATTTTCTTTGCATGGAAAAGGAAGGGTTTGCTTTCTGGATTTAGGATAGAGAACATAATAGTTAAACTTTCCAGAGGGTTCCCCAAAGAGGTTAACTTTCGGATCTCCTGCTTCATATCTTTCTTTAAGTTTTTGCTGAGAAGATTTTTTCCTTTTTCGTGAATGGTCTTCTTCAAAAGCTTCTTCTTCTTGGCAATCAATACAATCGCAAATATCCCACCATATGTGACCAGAAGGTGATTTACCTTCATAACAAGGCTTTCCATCTTCTTGAAATGCCATTATTTTAAGACCATCTTCACCAAGATATGAGACTGGTTGGAGCATTGCAATTTGAGTCAGAAAAACTGTTACATCTTTCTTTTCTAGGGGGGCCATTAAAAATCTTGTCTCCATTTCACCATTTGCTTTTCTGATAAAGAAAGGTTCATTCGACTGGATTGGCTTAGTTGCCTGATGAAGCATCTCATATTTCGTAATCCATGATTCTGGGAAAATAGATGTCATTTGTTCCCTATTGAGTTGTCGCGGAAGAAATGTACACATAGGTGTCATCCCTGGATCAACTTGAATCAATAGAGCATCATTGGATTGAGCTAGGTCTGGTACCGCCATATCGAAAGCATGATTCTGGAGTCTATAGGCAAGCTGATAATGGAGTGTAGCAGCAAATGTGTCTTGCACCTGAGAAGCTCCTGTAATCTGAACTTGTACTTTAAGAGCATCACAAAGGTGAGGATCTTTGAGAGACATGTTGAAGTTGGGAAAAAGGGTTAGAAAAACTGTTCCCACATTTAGGGTGGTTTGAACAGTTCCTATAACTGCATTTTGGTATTCTAAGAATCTAGAATCAAGAAGGGAAATTCTAGAGGCTATAAGGAGTCCCTTTCTTTCGTGGAAGGTTAGTGCCAGCTTTACTGCACCAAAATGAAGATGTGTGTACCCTTGTTTTTGCCATGGAATCACAAACTCTCTAGGAAGGGCAAGAGAGATGAAATTTTCTATTTCACTTGCTGGAATATTAAATTGATCAAACTTAGAAGCTTGGACATATTCTTTTACAGTAGAAGGACGAGAAGGGCCTAAAACCTTTTTAATGGATTGTTTGAAAGAAGTTTGAGGTTTATCAAATACACTATAGGGATTTACAATAAGAAAATCAGTGATAGGAATCCTACTATCTTCAGGTACATGAGAAATTTCATACAAGTAATCTAATCTATTTGCAATAGATTTACGAAGTGAAAGGTCAAAAGCAGGACTAGTAGTATCAGTGATTTCTGAAGATGCACTTGCCATGATAGTTTCTTTTGGAAAGAACTGTTTACCAAAGGCCTATCAGGACTACAACACCAATACAGGCTTAAACGTCCACAAGGTAACTATGGAAAACAAGGTTCTTTAAGAATTTTGAGAACAAACTCCTTAGTGTTCTACTTGATTATCAAATCCAGTGTTTTGATGTGACTAATACAGAGGATCCACGTATTGTGGCAACTATAAATCACAGAGCATACTAATCAGGACAATAATCAAAGTATACTAATCAAAGGAGTGAGAAACAAATCATATGGCTCTGATACCAACAGAGACCTTCTTATAGGATTTGATCTCCTTCATCAAATACCTAGCCTTAGATGGCTTCACACGCCCATGGAGAAGTTGTAGGTTCCAGATTATTGCCAAATTTGTTGCAAGGATTATAGGAAGATTAGTTTCTTTTGGAAAGAACTGTTTACCAAAGGCCTATCAAATCCTACGATCTTCAGGTACATGAGAAATTTCATACAAAGTGGAATGATAATGAAGTTCTGAAGGTTTGAAGCCTATCCTTATTAGAATTTTCCCAACCCTTACCATATTTGAAAGAAGTTTGGGGTTTATCCAAAGGCCTATCAGGACTACAACACCAACACAGGCTCGCTCCAAATGCCACTGTTTCCCAGATTATTGCCAATAAATATTTTCACCTGTGTTGGGGTGCGATGTTGAAGTGTGTGTAAATTGAAGTGGAGACAAGATTTTTCTAAATAGTTCCTATAACTACATTTTGGTATTCTAAGAATCTAGAATCAAGAAAGGTCTAGGAATCTGCAAAGGGGGAAGCTTTTCTGCTAATTTTTTCATCACTCTTGCCCTTCCCAGAGAGTTTGGTCTGACATATAATTGACAATTCCAAGAATTGGACTGTTGCACATTATCTCTACATGAACCTTTCTTTATTAGAAAAGCAAATGGTGAAGTGAAGGAGGACTCTAATAATTCTTTTAGATCTAGCGAAGGCCTCATTGAACCTACAACCTCTCCAGCTGAACTCTAAGCTCCAAATGCCACTGTTTCCCAGATTATTGCCATTTGAAGGGCGGGTGGATGAAAAAATTTGAATGAACCTTTCTTTATCATAAAAGCAAATATGGCATGGATGATGTTAATTCCAAGCATACTTTTCTGATAAGAGAAGGTTTAGTTTATCGTTTAGCTTGGGGTAATCTAATCTATTTGCAGTAGATTTACGAAGGGAAAGGTCACAGTTGGGTCTGGGGGTTGGTATAATGGTTCCTTGTCTTTCTTCCCATTTGCTGCTCTGAACATCTGATGATGGGGTAACTAAAATTCTTTAGGTAGTATTTTAGGATGGAGAATTGTTGTTGTTGCTCCTGTGTCAAACAAGACTATTACTGGAATATGTCTGGAATAAGTATCAAGAAGGATATTTACTTGGGCTATTGGTGAGGGACTGGTTAAGGGCATTATGATAGGATGGGATGTATAGATGGTTTGAATTTCTAGGTCTGAATCCTCTTCATTTCCCAGATTATTGCCAAATTTGTTGCTTCTTTATGTGATCCTTCCATGGATTGAAGTTATAGCAACAACTGTTTCCTTTGAAGAAGCACCTACAGTTGGGTCTGGGGGTTGGTATAATGGTTCCTGAATTTTTCCTGCCATAACATATTCACTTCAACAGTCCAATTGGTTATCCAAAAGGTAAAAGGGGTTTTCCATGGTTGGTCTATATCAGGAAAAATAACAAGAAAGTGGCACTGATGCTTTTTAAGGTAATCATGGAGGACTCTAATAATTCTTTTTGATCTAGCTTCAAGGGTCAAAGTCTTTATTTGGTCTTTTATTTTTGTGGGAAGGGTTTCTACCATATTAAGAATATCATCAGGATCTACAGAGGAAAGGCCTGAGGATGAGGATGGACCAGTAATAGTATATCACACAGGGGTGAAGGAATAGTGGTGGTATTAAGGACTGGAGATTTTCTAGAAAGGTAATCAGTGATAAGGTTATCTTTGCCTTTAATGTGTTTTACCTGAAAAGACTATTGTAAAAACCAATTTGACCATCTGAGTAACTGAGAATGTGGGAGCATTTTCCTTTTGAACTAGAGCATCTTGGGAAAGGAAGACACATCCATTTCTACTAAAAAATTATGCCCAAGGAGATGAAACTGGAATTTTTCAATTCCATGTTTGACTGCTAGGATCTCTTTGAAAGTGGAATGATAATGAAGTTCTAAAGGTTTGAATGCACCACTTTTATTGCCACAAATACTTCTTTTGCCATTAACTTCTTCAAAGAGAGCTGCTGCCCAATATTCATCACTTGCATCTGTCTGCAATATTCGTTTGCCTGATCCAGGAATCTGCAAAGGGGGAAGCTTTTCTGCTAGTTTTTTCAATTGTTGAACTGCTTCTGTATGAACAAAATTTCATTCTGGAGGTGATTTCTTCAGCAATTGAGCTAAACAATTCCTGTATTTTGATATTTTTAGGATAAAGTCTGACATATAATTGATAATTCCAAGAAACTGTTGTATCTGCTTGACATTTGTGAGCTTGTCTGGGAATTCACCAAGAGAGACAGCTATGTGGGGCTGCAACAAAAACTTAAAGAAAGATATGAAGCAGGAGATCCGGAAGTTGAAAAGCAAGCCTATCCTTATTAGCCATGCAAACATGCCCCTACTCGGTTTGACACCTGTTGATCAGCTCCAGCATTTGGTAACATGGCCCTCTACTCTTCATGTATGAGAACCTTATCCCTATGGCAAAACTCTATTTGAAAGCAGATATGTCTCCAGCCAGGCCCCCTGCCTTTTTCGCCACTTGTAAAACCATGAATTAGGCCCCTACCTTTTTTGGAATGTATAATGTATGTTGTATGGTCTATAAATAGAGTCCTTGTAAGCTTGAGAAGGCAAGAGAGAGTGAAGGAAGCCTTTATAGCTATTATAAGTTCTTTCAGGTTGATCCAGGGATGACACCTATGGGTACATTTTTAAGGCTAGGTATTTGATGAAGGAGATCAAGGAAATGATTGAGATCCTGGTAATTAATTACCAGGATCCACGTATTGTGGCAACTGTAAATCACAGAGCATACTCATCAGGACAATAATCAAAGTATACTAAGATGCCAAAATATTTGTGGCTATAAAAGTGGTGCATTTCCTTGCAGATGACAAATTCCCCTTGCCAAATAAAAGTGCTCTTTTTCAGCATCTTTCAAATGCCAAAGTATTCTCAAAGTTTGATCTTAAAGCAGGATTTTGGCAATTATGAATTCATCTAGAAGAAAGATACAAGACGGCATTTTGCATCCCAGACCATCATTACCAATGGACTATCATGCCTTTTGGTCTCAAAAATGCTCCATCCCAATTTCAAAAAGCAATGGAAACACTGTTCCAGCTCCTCTTGAATAATGCATTAATTTATGTGGACAATATCCTTTTGTTCTCAAAAGATGAAGAATTTCATGAAAAGTTGCTCACTGAATTCTACAATTTAGTGAAATCTCAAGGGATAATGCTTTTAGAAAAGAAAATGGTCATTGGACAGTCTTCCATAGACTTCTTGGGAGTAAACATTTTAGATGGAAAGTATACTTTGCAGCCCCACATAGCTGTCTCTCTTGGTGAATTCCCAGACAAGCTCACAAATGCCAAGCATATACAATAGTTTCTTGGAATTGTCAATTATATGTCAGACTTTATCCCAAAAATATCCAAATACAGGAATTGTTTAGCTCAATTGCTGAAGAAATCACCTCTAGAATGGAATTCTGTTCATACAGAAACAGTTCAACAATTGAAAAAATTAGCAGAAAAGCTTCCCCCTTTGCAGATTCCTGGACCAGGCAAACGAATACTACAGACAGATGCAGGTGATGAATATTAGGCAGCAGCTTTCTTTGAAGAAGTTAATGGCAAAATAAGTATTTGTGGCAATAAAAGTGGTGCATTCAAACCTTTAGAACTTCATTATCATTCCACTTTCAAAGAGATCCTAGCAGTCAAACATGGGATTGAAAAATTCCAGTTTCATCTCCTTGGGCATAATTTTTTAGTAGAAATGGATATGTCTTCCTTTCCCAAGATGCTCCAGTTCAAAAGGAAAATGCTCCCACATCCTCAGTTACTCAGATGGTCAAATTGGTTTTCACAATGGTCTTTTCAGGTAAAACACATTAAAGGCAAAGATAAACCTTATCACTGATTACCTTTCTAGAAAACCTCCAGTCCTTAATACCACCATTATTCCTCCACCCCTGTGTGTATATACTATTACTGATCCATCCTTATCCTCAGGCCCTTCCTCTACAGATCCTGATGATATTCTTAATATGGTAGAAACCCTTCCCACAGAAATAAAAGACTAAATAAAGACTTTGACCCTTGAAGCTAGATCTAAAAGAATTATTAGAGTCCTCCATGATTACCTTAAAAAGCACCATTGCCACTTTCTTTCTTTTTTTCCTGATATAGACCAACCATGGAAAACCCCTTTTGCCTTTTGGATAACCAATTAGACTGTTGCACATTATCTCTACATGTGATATTTACTCAATGAGTATTACGTATGTCTTCATTTTGAACCAGAGTTTTACAGATATATTTTCTCTCATGGAAATAAATATTTTCACAAATTCTAGTTTGAAATTTTGAAAAATGATGCTCATGATGGTGAATGGATAAAGTATCCAAAAACAGAACACCCAAGATTTGGTCACAAAGTCACTTCAGCGTGTTTAGAGGCCAAGCTCAATTCCAAAAATAATATCCGGGTTACTAATGCATTGGGTTACTAAGGAATTTTCCACCCTGCAGAAATGCATTGGGTTACTAATTCAGATGGCACTCTCCATACACATTTGGATGTTTCTTAGGTATCCTGTTTCTATGCTCTCACAATGGCAGAATCTCTTAATAAATGAATCTTCCCTGAAATAATACCAACTGATCCAGATGTTTGTAGACAACAATGGCCACATGAAGATCATTGGGAAATGCCCAATCCTCTTATTGGATATGATGACCCTCACTATCATAACCATGATTCAGATGATGATGTTGATGAAGAATGGTTCCAAGGAAGAGATGGATGAGACTTGACATCTTTCATACTTAAAAAAAAAAAAAAAAAAGTCCTAGAAACGTCTTCAGGCATAGCCCCTTATCTTCAACAGTCCAATATCTACTCCTTTGTCAGAGGCGTATCGAAGTCAGTTTACCCAGGCAAACAGGCCCCTACTCGGTTTGACACCTGTTGATTAGCTCCAGCATTTGGTAACATGGCCCTCTACTCTTCATGCATGAGAAACTTATCCCTATGGTAGAACTCTATTTGGAAGTAGATATGTCTCTAGCCAGGCCCCCTGCCTTTTTCACCACTTGTAAATCATCCACGTATTGTGGCAACTGTAAATCACAGAGCATACTAATCAGGAGGACTAGTAGTATCAGTGATTTCTGGTGAATTCCCAGACAAGCTCCAAATGCCACTGTTTCCCCAATCCTCTTATTAGGATGTGTTATAGCTAATGGTTGAAGATTTTGATAGGTAGAAATTGGGGAAGAAAGGGACTCCCTATAGCTTCTAGAATTTCCTATATCAAACAAGGTTGACTTATTCACAAACTACCGGCTCAAAACATTTGTTCTTTAAAGAACCTTGTTTTCTATAGTTACCTTGTGGACGTTTGAGCTTATGTTGGTGTTGTAGTCCTGATAGGCCTTTGGTAAACAGTTCTTTCCAAAAGAAACTATCATGGCAAGTGCATCTTCAGATATCACTGATACTACTAGTCCTGCTTTTGACCTTTCCCTTCGTAAATCTACTGCAAATAGATTAGATTACTTGTATGAAATTTCTCATGTACCTGAAGATAGTAGGATTCCTATCACTGATTTTCCTATTGTAAATCCCTATACTGTATTTGATAAACCCCAAACTTCTTTCAAACAATCCATAAAAAAGTTTTTAGGCCCTTCTCGTCCTTCTACTGTAAAAGAATATGTCCAATCTTCTAAGTTTGATCAATTTAATATTTCAGCAAGTGAAACAGAAAATTTTATCACTCTTGCCCTTCCCAGAGAGTTTGTGAGGAAGCCTTCATAGCTATTATAAGTTGTTCTTTAGAAATCACTGATACTACTAGTCCTGCTTTTGAAATGATCTCTTTTTTTTGTTGGCTCATAACTTGGGGAAGCAGTAGTTTTCGTCTGGTTTGACTTTTTTTTTAATTACATTTTTTAATACACAATTTTACTTTTTTCCGATTTATGCAAAATAAACAAATGAAAATAAGCTCATCATCATATGCATTATTTACATCCCAAAAAGACCGGTCTCAATTGTAATTATATATAATAATTTCTATAGTCTAAATCAATCTAGAATTTGTAATTATTAATCATGAAAGTTCCATGTTTAAGAAAAATTATCCTGTTTTATTGACATTGGTGGCTCCACGTTAGAGCCAGGGTGGTTACGAGACACCTTGACCTAAAAAAAAATTATTATTATATATAAAATTTAAAAATTTTATGATTTTTTTACCCTTAAAAAAATGCGTGACCACCCTAAAATTTTTTAAACCCAATGTAATTAAACTTTGGACAAAGTTTAGCAACAAATAACTTGGTTGTAGACTAAGGCTACAACTCCATTCAATATATTTTTTATTGGATATGAACTTTGACAAATGTACAATTAGATTACATTTTTTTGCTTATATCATCCATGCTTGCAAAACTTTAAGAAGATCAAAGATCAATAACTTATTTCATCAATCAAATATTTAAATTTCGAGTTTTTGTAGTCTAAAATTATATGCAAAAAATAAGTTTATGGATCAAATAGTAAATAACATCTAATTGACATGAAATTTGACATGTGTTTTAAGAACATAAAGAACATATACTTCATCGGTTAGATTTTCAAAATATGTAGTCATGTTAATTTGTTTAGTGAAAATTGCAGTTTTAGGCTACAACTAAGTTTGTAGTCAAATGTTGTCCTCAAACTTTATTCATTTTAACAATATATTGAGCCTTTACAAACAAAAAGAAAAATCCAAGAAAAATTTTAATTAACTAAAATTTTGAAAAATATGTAACTTGCAGCATTGATAATGAGATTATTATGCAACGATTTTAAAATGAAAAAATTCGTAGAAGGAATTAATTGTAAGACTTTATGTATTTAAGTTTTTTTTTTCTTTTATTTTTGGTTGTTGTCAGTATATGAATTTATCTTTTTATTAGATTTTGTTTAATTTATGTTTCTTTATAATCATCCTGAGAAAAATTCTTAAAGCCACCACTGTTTATTGACTAAACTTAATCAGATACATCTTATTAATATAGTTTTATTTAGACCCTTATTTGATTAATATAGTGAAATTATAGGATATATATTACCATAATTATGCATGCACCAATAGTAGAAAACCAAAGAACCTTTTCATTAGCAAAAGATTTATTAAGGAGACCTAATCCAACAGTCAGTCCATTATAGGAAAAGCAATTACAAATAATTTATTTACAAAATCTTTGTTCAGTCAAACTTTCGATTCTATTGTAACCTCTGCAAACACATCAGTTACCGTCCTACAAAATGGCTAAGTTAATCTGACCAATAATTTTTAAATTTACAAAATAATATACATATATGTATAATTTATACATGAAACGTGTCTTTAACTTTTATTATATATATATATATATATATATATGCATGTATATGTATATTATTTTCTTGAATATGATAAAATTTCATCGTTAGTTTTATATAATTCAAGACAAATATTTTATTTCATTAAGTCATATGTAATTATCTTTTGAATTATATTAATCACAATTACTATTCTTTAAGCATTTTTTTTATAGAAACAATATGATTTGAAACCTATAATATCCCACTCCTAGCTACAATACTTGAGAAATGACAAAGTAGGCCATTTCTCAAACTTTTAATTAAAAATAAATAAAAAGTAAGATTACGCTCACAACACTTTCACAACAATTTTTTTTTTTTTTTTTTTGAGAATTTTCACAACAAATTTTAGGTAACAAGTTATTACTAGTTTTAATCTCAGACTCTCAGTTCACCATTGAAATTACTTTTTTGCCCACCAGTAATAATCAATAATTAATAACTTACCAACTAAAGTTTGTTGTGAAAATGTTATGAATATAGCATTTCTCATCAAAAAAATCATAACATTTTTTCTTATAATGAAAAAAAAAATGCATTTGTGTATTCTTAACTTTCTAAGTATCTTCTCAAAAAAAAAAAAAATCTAAGTACAAAATGAAAAAGAGTTTTTTTTTTTTTTTTAATGAAAGAAGAAATTATTAATGAGATTTTTTTATATAATTTTAGAAATATATGCTTTGAATGCTATTAAAGTTGATGACTTAAATATGGATTTTTTTTTCCTTTTTGAATACTAAGTATTTTAACACACATACAAGGGGAGAGGGGAGAAAGTTTTAAAGAAAATTGAATATTAAAAGAAGAAGAAAATATGTAAGTATTTTAAATAAGTTTTCATAACTTTATAGAATTTTTTCAAATAAAATATTAAATATAAAGGGGGGCCAATAAAGGAAAATTTGCGTCTAACATTAAAAAAATTAGTATTAAAATAAAGAGGAACCTTTGTCTCTATTCCTACTGCAGTAGTTAGAATCTTTGAATTCTTCCTCCACAAATTTCTTATCTGCATGGAACTAGAACCTACTCCAAAGAACCTCCTTGAAGGTTGATTGCAGGGAACCTCACTAGATATAAGGTTTGTGACTTCAAGAACAACGGTAAACACGATGTGTTTCACCCACTTAATCTCACTCTCAAATATGTGAACAAGAAAGAAAGGTTTTGATAATGAATGGCATTGTGTAGGATGATATTCCTCACAAAATCATGCCTTAAGCATCGTTAATTATATAGGTAGGTCTTCAATTAGGTCTTCTAGAATCTAATGCGACTCGCTTGAGCAAGAATTTTGTGTATCAACCTGTTTCACTATTTTGCTTAAGCGAATTCACTGTTGATGAGGCAAGTTTTAAATGATTCCCTCGAGTGAATCATGCTTTCGTTTGAGCGATGAACTTTTTTTTTCTTCTTTCTTTTTTCAGATTCTTTGGAATAGCTATTTTCAGCAATTTTTATTTTTATTTTGCTAAATACAATTTACCAAAAAAAAAATCTTACTCATACATATTTAAATTAAATACATCATAATTTTTGTAATGTGAAATTGCCAATAAAATTTTCCTCCTGAAATTGCCCATCTAAAAATCGTTTCAAAATGTAATTGCATGTTCTCGACAGTGAAATACGGTGATCATGCAAAACAAAAGGCCTTTAAAATAAAGAAATTAATTAAAGCAGTTATGTCTGACCTTTCCCTTTCATTTGTGTAACCTGCAACATGCATTGGCATGTGTTGCAATGGCTCTGAGTAGTCAGTACATTCACGGCATTTTGCAATTTAGTTGATCGACAAAATGTTTCCTAAAAGTCATTGATTTTACATAACTTGCTTTCATTTCTTTTTTCTTTTTTGGGATATATTTAATGCTTTTATTAATAACGAAACAGCCAAAGAGACTGAATACAGCGGAGCAGAGCTTATATCCTGCTCAATAGCTTTAAAAAAAAATGTTAAAAATAATACATGTTTTACTATATAAAACTTGTAAATTGCTATGACTGGTGTGATGGATGGGCTTCAAATACCTTATAAATAAATATTTGAATGAAATCTTTGTGACGGGTAACACACCTATAGTCTTGCCTACAAAAGAGGCAAAATTCTTACAAGTATCACACATTTTGTCACAACTATCTTACATGGCAGCGGCAGACTGTAATTCAAACGAAAATTGTCATGGACGGTCACCAATATTAATAAATTGCCGTTTTCTTAGTTAACAGTTAACACACATCTATACTACTATTTAAGGGGTTTTTCCTATTTGGACTGAATTTTTTTTTTTTTGTTCCAAAATACCCCTACAGCCTATGTTTAAGTAGGGGCAAAACTTGGTAAAAATGCTTCTTTAACTTCCACATAAAACACTATCTACAAAATAGGACCACACTCTCCATACACTAACGTTGGTTTTCAAACTCAAATTGCTTCTTCTTCAGTTCTCCAATTCTCTCAATTCTGTGTTATTCTTCTTTTCACCATTATCATCATTGTTAAGAAACTCCTCTCACCCACCTCTTTGCTTCAGATTTCACTACAAACAACAACAACAACAACAATAGTAGATAGATTTGAGGTAAGCTCTTTCTCACTTCAATTTCTCTCTCTATTTGGCCATGTTTTGCTTATTGTTTTCCTTAATCTCATCTCACTAGGGATCTTTTTTTTTTTTTTTTTTTGAAATGAAACGAGGGATCTAAATAGTAGTGCTGTACGTTTGTGTTTTTCCTCTTGAGAAGAACACACATTTATAAACGAACAATTAGGGTTAAAACGGAGAACAAATCTGGACCGTTGATTTCAGAGGTTTGAAAACCTGTAAAACATTAAAAAGAAAATAAAAATAAAAGATTTATTTGGGGTTAAAGCTATTTAGAGGCGAGCTAATAGTTGATTTTACAGTTTTCTTTTTTTCTTTAGTCTTATATCTTTTCTTTCTATAGTCTTTTACTTTTTTGAGGGATTTCTTTCTTTAGTTTTTTTTTTTTTTTTGATGGAAAAGTTATGTGAATGTTTTGTCGAGCACTTCTTCACTTCTTCATATATTGTTAACTTTAATTTTGTTAACTTAAAGTACATAAAGTGAGTGGACGTGTGATGAATTGATGATAAGTTAATTACTGATTTTAGCACAGTTTTTCTCCGAAAATGTTATGAAAACTTAAAGAATTATGAGGTATTTTTGTCTTTCATAGTTCTTATGGAGTTCTTCTCTACATTATTTGGCCATGTTTTGCTTATTGTTATTTCGAGACTTACTGGATATTTTATGGTCTATTTTTTACAGGCCTTCACAAGATGCTATTAAAAGATATTTCATTTTTTATGAATCTTCACTGATGTGTAGGCTTTGAGGTCAATACTATTCGGCTTCGTTCTTCTCTACATTATTTGTCGTAATAACAAGACGCTAAAGAAGAATTACCATACTGATGTGTAGGCAGAGGAGATCAGCGTGAGAAGGAGAGAGATCGAGAGAGAGTAAACTGATTTTGGGTACAAGGGATTCTCTCAAAACGACACGTTTCAGGTTAGGATTTTTACTCTCTTCGCCGTACGTGTCCGTGCTTTCTTGAGTCTTAATACAAGTTGCAGCAAGTAATATATTAAGTCTTGGATTATCATTTAGCAAAAAAAAGTCTTGGATTATCAGATTATGTGTTAATTTTCTTCTCCATGTGTCGGTTTACCAATGAGAAATTAAATTTATGTGGTAGATTTCGGGAATAGGATAATTCTTGCTTAATTTGTAAAAAATGGTTGTTTTATCTCCAACAAAAACTTATTATTTTATCATGATTTAGATTCTAAAAGGAAGAAAAAAAAATTTAACTCCCACAAAAAATAGTGCCTACAAAATAGGACTACACTTTGTTATCATTATCATTTCCATATCATTATCTTATCTTATCTTATCTTTTTTTTTTTTCTTTTTTTTTGGTCAGTTTGATGGGTGTTTAAGTATTTTCTCTAATTAATGACTATTTTTTAAAGAATAGGAATGATATATATTGATTTGTCTTTTTTTCTTTTTTTTTTTCTTTTTTGTAGTTATCGGGTTTCACTCATTATTTTAGTATATGTGTTCTAAGTGGTGCCCTCTCTTCCTCTTATTATTTTTGTTTGTTGTTTTTTTTTTTACATTTAAGCCTTACTCTCTATTTTTTTTGTATTTTTTTTAGGGTGACATATCAACAATTTGGTTAGATTGCATAGCAGACAATAGGGGTGTGCATGGGTCGGGTTAAGGGGATTTTTTGACCCAACCCACCATGGTGGGTTAAAAAAAGTTCAACCCAACCCAACCCAACCCATTACATAAGTCCAACCCAACCCAAACCACATGGGTCGGGTTGGGTCGGGTTGAACCCACGGGTTTGACAATTTTTTATTATTAATAATATTATTAAATTGAGCAGAAAAAAAATATATCACACCTGCCACTAAGTTGATAAACAAAATATACATTAATGTATGAACTAATATTCCAACTCAGTTATACATTAATATATGAACTAATATACATTAACATTGGCTTTTATATAGGATAAGAGGAAGAGTTAGTTATGTAAAAAAAAAATTATTAATTATATAATATATTTTAAATATATATTAACTATATGGGCGGGTCAGATCGGGTCGGGTTTGGCGGATTTGGAATTTTATGACCAGAACCCAACCCGACCCACTATAAAAAAATTGTAACCCAACCCAACCCACCAAGCCCTAAAAACCGACCCAACTCGGAGGGTTGGGTTGGGTCGGGTCGGTTTTGGTGGGTCGGCAGGTTGGCTGCACACCCCTAGCAGACAAATTTGATGAATTCAAGTGAGCGAAGTGGTAATCAATGTTGAGGACAAATTTTTCACACCACATGGCTTCATTTCATTGGCAACCCACACCACGTCAACACTATCATGGATTTTTGGAAAATCTCTTCTAAATCACAAAAAAGCCCATATTTACACAAAAAAGGCGTCAAAGCTCATGGTTCAAGCTCATAGCACATCATCTCATTTTTGGCTCATGATCCAAGCTCATGAGTCTCATCGAGGGAATTTTGGAAGCTGTGGTTTGGAGAGCTAAGAAGTATGTTCAGTAAAGCTCCAGTTGTTCAAAGTTGATAAAGAAAAGCATGTTGCTTGACATGTCTTCCCTAATTCCCTGAACTCTGACGAGTCAGTGTGCAATAGGTAACATTTGGTAAGTCTCTCATATCACATAACACTTCAAATGATAAAACTCTCCATGCTCTTTACATAAAAATTAATGTCCATCATATTATAATTATATCATATTATTATTTTCATATAAATCAATTCCAACCACATGGCTAAATATATATTAGTATCTCATATCTAGCATCAAATGCTCACTTTAGTCTCCAAGATTTGGTTAAAATATAAAAAGACCATAATTACATCTCTAAAACTTCATAAATATCAACCAACTAGTCTATTACTTACCAAAATTATCTATGAACTAAACATATAATTTTTCCTAGAGAGGAAACTTAGCCGAAAATACCAAAAATAGCTCCAGCGGAAGCTGCAATAGCTTTTGCAGAAGCTGTAACAATTCCAGCAGAAGCTGCAACAGCTTCTGCAGAAGCTGAAACAGCTCCAGCGGAAGCTGCAAATAGCTTCTGCAGAAGCTGTAACAGCTCCAACAGAAGCTGCAGAAGCTCCAGCAGACTGACACATGTCCTAAAATGATGTCATTTGCCCATTAATGCACAATCCCAGCAGCTTGCTGTCATACCCAGAGAAACAAGAGGATCCCATAAAGATTATCTTGCCACTTTTAGCCAAATCATGAATTTAATGCCAAATATTTTTTCCTCCAAGCAAGATGTCATTTGGATGATATCATTCAGCTGTGACAGTTGTGATTGACAGCTGTTACAGCTATAACATCAGCCTTGAAGTCTCTAGCTTTCTTCTTTTAGCTAAAAAAACAAAATTCCTCTAATGAAGCCACTTACCTTGTCAAGGACTTTTCCTTATTTGCTAATTTTCCCTTCAACTAAATTCTGATCTAGTTACATAGCTTGGCTCTATATAAAGAGGACCAAGTTACACACTAAAAGGGACCGATCCATCCCTCTCTCACCTCATTATTCTGAAACTTCACTTTGCTGCCACATACACATTTTCATACTTCCCTATCTCTTTTGCAAAAATCCCTCTTCATAGATAACAACACAACACACATATTACAACACACCATTATCCATTACCCATTTTTCCCACACTGCATTATTCTGAAACTTCATCATCTTGCTGCCCAAAAACACATCTCCATCTCATTCTTCATTTCTCATACAAAATCTCACTTCTTAGAAAGCAACATAACCCATGACATAACACAAAAAAACCACTCTAGCAGCAGCTCTAATCTCATGTATTTACTACATTTAACCTTCATATCATCTATCTCACACTTCCATATATTTCACAAACACATTCCTCACAAAATACCCATACATACTCCTCATATATCTTTAAATTCCATGTCTCACAAAGTATACATAGACAAGATCCATGTCCAACAAAGTATCTACATATAATTCCTATACATATTACGAACACCATATCTCACAATATATATATATATATATATATATATATATATATATGTATGTATGTATGTATTTCTTACCATCTCCACACATCTTAAAACATATCAAACACTCTTCCAAGAACTTATTACTGAAAGCCCTTTCTCATGGAAGATATATATTTACAATGCCAAAAGCCCTTCTTATGAAAGGCAAAATACTAAAAGCCCTTCTCATGGAAGGCAACATTACTCAAACTTGACTAAAAACTAAAAGAGTATTACATGGAGAAAATCATTTAAGTGCATGATTAAGGGGACAAACTTAACCAACCGATGCACACGGCTGGACATGCTCTCTCTCCCTCCAGTTGCACCCATTTTTCCCTTTCAAATATGAAGGTTGCTGAAATGTTAAGTCCACTGATGTGATACGGCTGGAGCCACAAACTATAAAGGCTACTAAAATGTCAAAGTCCACTGTTGTTCTATGGCTGGAGCCCCAAACTATGAAGATAAGTCATTACATTTTACCTTCAAACTTGTATTATTAAGTATATTTTATTCATTATCATTATACCACTCAACTAATGTTATTATACTGCTGGAATGTCATCAGCTCATTATTGTTATATGGCTAGAGCCACAAATCATACAAAGAACAAAGTGATACTATACGGTTGGAGTCAGAAACACATAAGATAAGTCAATATTTCTCTATTTTCAAGATTACATTATTAAGTACATTTTAATTCATTATTATTGTATCGCTGGATGCAAGTTACTTTAATATTATCTCATTATTTAATGAAACATGATCACACTAATGCTTCATTAATGAACATATATATATATATATATTAATAAATTGATCTACCATGGTTGGAGTTGTTATTCGGACATATACCACCAATGGACATATATTACTTGGACATAAACCATTGTTGGATATATATTACTTGGACATAAATCATTGTTGGATGTGTATTTCATGGACATGGACCATTGTTGGACATTTGACACCTAATTAATTATTTTATAACATTGGACATCACTTAATATACATAATAATAACGTATCAACTCACCATCTAATCAAAGCTATCATGCTAAGCATATTATTTATTTATTTCAATGGACTTTGGGTTTCATCTATTTTGTAGGCTTAAAAATACACCGGAAGCCATTGGTCTATGCGGCCCAATGTCGAGTTCCGAGTTGAACTCCCCAAAACAAATCTGGGCTTAGCAAAGTCACGCCTCCAATGAAAGACACGTGGTTACACGCAAAAACTGCCCCTGACAGTCAATCTATCAAGTAGTTGTTAAAAAACAATTTTTTTTGTAAATATCCTACCTTATGAAATTTAATATTGTCCTTTTTTGTGCCTTTTATTGCACATTTGATGATTCTGTAAGCAATTGCCATATACGCAAATTTGCTAAAGTAAGAATGATACTGGAGAAGTTATCTTTAAAGATAAAATTTAAAAATTTTGGTGAAAACTGCCTCTAAATAATAGACTAACTTTTAGGGGTAAAAACCTACACCCTTAAATATATCTTATATTTAATAGTTTAAAATGTTATGCATTTTAAATTTTAAAATTTAATCTGATGTAAAATAACTTACCAAAAGACAAAAAGACTCCAAACAAACCATGCCTTTTCAATTTGCATCAAGTGTTACGTGTCCTCAGTTAATAAATTGTGAGTCCTTCAACATTTTTTTTTCCTTTTTTTTTAGGGCAGTGAGTCTTTCAACATTGGTTTCCTATTTTTTTACAACTTCAAGCAAAAAAAAAAAAAATCCCGATATGTTAGGTATTTTAATAATATGCCAGCTATGTTTTACATTTAAATTTCTTTTAAAATGTTTTAATTTTTTTTATTCCTAAAATTTTGCCTATTATCTAGATATTATTTAGAAGTAATTCTTTCCATGATTTTATAATTTTATATTTAAAGAAAATAGGAAAAAATAAAAACCCACGTTTTATAGATTTTTACCCAAGTATTTTTATTTATTAAGGCTTGGGTTCAAAAAAATAATCCATGCACCAAAAAAAATTACATCTTTTGATATTAAACTTAGAGAATAGGTGGACTCCTCAAATGGTATTTATTTATATAAATAAATTAATTAATTAAAAAGAAAAAAGAAAAGAGGCTCACCCCAAGATTCCAATGTTGCACAAAATCTAGAAGCAATTAGTTGGCAATCACATTTAAGATCCTCATGTCATTTGTTCACATTGCATAGTGGTGCAAGCAAGAGAGAAGCGTGTGGCGTATTTCATTGGGAAATTAATGATCTATTAGTCTAGGGATGACTATTTGAAATGCTTTGGATCAATTTTCAAAATCCAAAACCAAAACAACGGTGTAAATTTTTGGTGTTAATCTAAATTCGAATACCCATCTTACCTTTTTTTAGTTATTTTTATGGATTTTTTTTACTAAGTGACTATCTTTTAAGATTATAATAACTTCATATATAACTCTCATTAAAATATTATTAAGAAAATAAATTAATAGCATGAAGCCCTTTCTATACAATTTTTTTTTTTTTTTTAATACCCTTCAATAGTTGGGGGAGGCAAATTTCAACCAATTGAGATATTATTTTTTTTAAAAAATTATATTATGCCTAAAATATTGTGTTTACATATTTTTAGTGTCAAACCATTGCAACTCAAAAATAAGGGTGAAATATTATTTTGCAAAAATTTTATATAACAAAAATTTATAATTTACTCCAATGTTTACAGGTTTAAATACACCCTATTTGGACTAGGGAATAATTATTGCGCTAAATATGTATATATGTGCAACTAACACAATTATTTTTTTCTATTTTAATGCAAAAATGAGTTTGGAAAATACACCTATGACTCATACTAATGACGTAGAACGTCGTCGAGAACTACGAAGATATTATTGTTGGGAAATTTAGACCCCGGTTGATAGAATTAACAAGTTTTAAACCTAAGTTGTTAATTAGATTTATTATGAATAAAACTTGTTAAAACAAACAAACATCAATATCATGTCAAAATCATGCAGCAGAAAAATAAATAAGACAAGATATGATAACCCAGGAAAACCAATGAAATAAACTAGTTTCACAGTAAAAAACCTGGGGGGAAACCTTCCCGAAAAGCAATCTACTATAGTAAAGAGAAGTTTTAGATCTAGTACAAAACCTCTGTACCTAGACTCTACAATCCCCGTAAATGAACTCACAGCAGAAACCTTCTACTGCTTCAGAACCTCTGAACTCTTCAATATATGAATGCCACCCTTTGATGCATGAATCCCAGTATGTGACTAACCAATTGCGCGGATCCCAGTACGCAACTTAATCACCAACTAGAAGAAGATTGTTGGCTACAAAGTTCTTCATTTCATCAACAATGAAGATTAAGAAGCACTTGTTACAAAACCGTAAGACGTAAAGACGCAGTAGTTTCTTTTAGAGAGAATAAGGCATCGGTCACCTTTTCGCATATGTTCTCCTTTTTTTTTTCTCTTATGTGACGGCCTCTAAAATAAGCCTTATATAGGTCTAGGGTTGTGAGAAAAGAAACCCTACACAAATACAAAAGCCTGGCCCAAAAATCATATCTGAAAATTTTGATTTCTGTAACCTCAATAGATAGCAAGTGTCAAGCAGGTGTTGAAAAGGTGTCGAGCAGGTGTCGAGGGGACAGAAGATTTCTCGATCGATCCACCAACTGTCGAGAAGCTATCGAGATTGCGATAACAATCAACTGAAGAGCTCGATAGATAGCCTAGCTGTCGAGAGGTGTCGAGCAGCTATCGAAATATCTGTCCACAGGTGTCGAGCTATCTGTCTAGCTTTATTGAACAGCTTTTCTTCACTTGTTTCTTGGTCCAATCTTTATGGCTTTAATACTAGACTTGAACAACATGTTTCTTGAAGTATTAAACATATCCTAGATTTACCCAATTACAAGTAAAGTGCGTTTTGTCAAAAGATTAGCAAATTACATAAAAGAATGATATATGTTCTTAACAAGTGAAACATATATGTCCTAACAATTATGATCGATGTAGTAGACAAATAGAAGACAATGAAAGCAGACAAATTCGATTGGGAAGACATCGTGCCAATTATGCAAGACTAAGACAACAAACTTTGGGTGGTGATAGTACTTTAGTGGGAAGTCCAGCAAATTTAAATGAAAACGTTGTGCATTCTAATTCACCATCATCATGTGTATCACTAATACCACCTAATCGTGAGGCTACACCAAGTTGTCGTCTTACACATATCCGTAACTTGGCGCGAAATATGCCAATTAAGCGAAATGCTATGCAAGAAACTAATAGTGAGATCATAATTTTGTACCTTTTAAAAAATATTCATTGCTTGGACTAGGATTATTTTTGGGGAAAATATAAATTTTGGCATGTTAGTTTTATATCAGAGGCTCTTCTATTTTTTGGGTAAGAGTTAATTTAGAGCATCCATTATAATTTCGAATCACTACATTTTTCAATTACCAAAAAAACCTAGGGGTGTGATGAAAAATTATTTCACCACACATAATACTCATCACACCCCTAGGTTTTTTTTGTTATTGGAAAATGTAGTGATCTGAAATTATAATTGATGCTCTAAATTAACCGTTACCCAAAAAATAGAAGAGCTTCTGAGCACGCGCATAAGCGCGTGCTTAGAGGCTAGTAATAATAATACGTGCACGATTAATCCACTCATATATGTTACACGATATTGGCATGATATAATTATAAAACTATCTTTGTATATAATGCGTGGTGCAAATGCAATTAGTGGTTGAAAAGGCAGCAGTTATTGGGAACAAAAATATGAAACAATAGCTTGAAATAAGGACAAAAATTTGGAAAATATGAAACATTTGTTTAATTTATAATGTAAATTTTACTAGCACAACATAAACCAATAATTTTCTTCAAAATAATAAACTT
This sequence comes from Quercus ilex subsp. ballota, assembly GCA_032727855.1. Classification (NCBI taxonomy): domain Eukaryota; kingdom Viridiplantae; phylum Streptophyta; class Magnoliopsida; order Fagales; family Fagaceae; genus Quercus; species Quercus ilex. Next base: position 34,313,144 of record CM064909.1, read on the forward strand.
CAAAACAACTTGAAAATCTATCAAAAAGTATATTAAATTATTAATGTAAAAAGTATATTTGGAATTATTGAATCTCTTACCATAGTTCTAATTAAGAATTCTAAAGGTATGTTTGGTAACTGTTTTTTTCCTTTACTTTTTGTTTTCAAAAACAATTTTTTATTTTTGAGATTAAAAAATTTGTTTGGCAATTCAAAATAGACAGAAAACAAAAACTGTTTTCAAAACTCAATTTGTGAAGTAATTTGAAAATAGGCAAAATGCTATTTTCAGTTTCTAGTTTTCAAAAGCCAATGAAAACATGCGTCTGATTTAATGAATCCATCTCATTTAATGAGTTAGTGTCAGGGTTCGAATCCTAGTAACAACATATTTCAGTATTTTTTTTCTTCAGAAAACTCTTCTTCTTCTTTTTTCTCAACTAACCAAACATGTTTTTGATTTAAAAAATACAAGAAAATTGTTTTTTTCTTTCTGTAAGAGCAAGATTTGAGTCCCAAGCCCAAATGGTTTTGGATTGAGGTCCAAAGAGCCTGATACAATGAATTTGTAGAGAGTGAGCTAGAAACTAGGCTTTAATGAAGTGGACAACGCTCACTTTCGACTAAAGATGGTAAGAAAGCAAGGAAAAACAATAGCAAAACAAGTGTTGGGCAAAGAAATTCTTCCTTGGCAATGTCTGAGGAGAGTAGTTCTTGAAATCTCTATTTCTCTTAAACTGGGTTACAATTATAGTTCTCAATGCAACAGTGTTTTTCCACAGATTCTCCGATTCCCCCCTGTAATGGGATTTCTCTCCTTTATATTACCCTCTTTAATTCTATCTCCACCCTCCACGTGTAGATCAAATGGCCGACTCTTATCCTTGTCCCATCAGCACCTTCTTGAATCTTTTAGTGGCAGCTGTAAGGCTGAACATCACTGTTCAGGTATCACTTTCACATTAATGCGGCCAAAGAGTTAGCTATAGAGGATTTAATGCGGTGGTAGCAGCTTTCCCTTAGATATTTCTTACCTTCCCCTTCGTCTTATTCCTTCCTGATGCTCGTCATTTCCATTAGAACTACCCAGAATGTTGACGTTGACGGCACGTCAGCCCTTCTGACCCCTGCTCTGTTAAGCCAAGGATGCATTTGTCCTCGAACTACCTTTTTGAACCCTTATGTCCAACCACCTTCCTCCATTCACTAGCCCGTACCTCTATATTAATGTTCCCTTGTCCTCGGATAGGGTTCAAGGCCCAATATACATTTCTAGGCCTATCCTTCCTACAATAGCCCCTCGAAATTCTCCTTTTTTGCTCCTCAGAAGGAAAAAGGAGGATTTTGATATTATTGCAATTACCCTAATCTTACCATACGTCATCACTATCCATGCAGCTGTCTTTTCAACTGTTCGAATCACACTCTTGATGTTTCGGCATCCAGGACGCGCTTGCATTTAATTTCTGCGACTCCATCCTCCCCACGTTCTACAGCACGATGGAGATCGAATGGCTGGAGATTTTATGGGGATTGGAGCGAGAATTTTCTCGCTTACTTTTCCCACTCATATATATAACGCCTAAAAGCTTCAACTGCTTACATACTTGAAACAAGTCATTAACCTGACAATAGGTTCTTTAGGCCTTCCCTTTTGATCTGAGATAATGGTAAACCATACATTGGCTTACAACAAATTTTTTTTTATCCACTTATCAGAATATTATAGTAGTGATAGGTGTTAGTTTACCCAAAACATGTGGTCTGAAGAGCCGAGCATGTCTAAAGTTCTGTTTGATACTTAGAAAAATGATAAGAAATATTAATTTACCCAAAGTATGTGGTCCGAGGAGCCAGGCATGACCAAGGTTCTGTTTAACACTTAGACAAATAATAAGAAGTATTAATTTACCCAAGGTATGTGGTCCGAGGAGTCAAGCATGACCAAGATTTTGTTTAATACTTAAAAAAATGATAAGGAGTATTAATTTACCCAAGGTATGTGGTCTGAGAAGATAGGCATGACCAAGATTCTGTTTAATACTTAAGCAGATAATAAGAAGTATTAATTTACCCAAAGTATATGGTTCGAGGAGGCAGAAATGACCAAGGTTCTGTTTAATACTTAAACAAATGATAAGGAGTATTAATTTTCCCAAGGTATGTGGTCCAAGGAGCCAAGCATGATCAAAGTTCTGTTTAATACTTAAACAAATGATAAGAGCACCCATAGCAGTGGAGCTAAATTTTTAACTTTTTAGCTACACAAAAAGTCACTTTATTTATTTTATCTTCTCACGTCCTACAGCAGTGGAACTATTTTAGCTTTTTACACAATAAAATAATATAAACATTACAATAAAATAATATTTCATTCAACCACCAACACACAACCACAACCACCATCAAACCCATAAAAATCACTGCACAACCACAACTCCGTCGTGCCCATCAAAACCAATGAAGAAGAACCAAAAAGAAAAGCAGAAAAATCAATGCCAAAACACAAGCACAGTGCACACTCATGGACACCGCTCAGAGAGCTTGGTGAAGTCACTTTCAAGCTGTTCTTCTCTACCACAAACCTTCCCACACAAAACCCACATAGCATAAACCATACCCACACCAAAAGCCCAAGCTTTTTCCCCATCTCCCTCATCCAAAAACTCAAAATAAGAACAACCCAAATCAAGAAAAGCTATTTATTGCGTTTTTCCTCAAAAACCCAACAAATCTATAATTCAAATTGCAATAAATACAATTTTTTTTATTTTTTATTTTTTTTAAAAAAACTCAATTTTGATAACTTAAAGCTTTTATTTTTATGTAAATTTTCAATTTTTTTTAGAACCCAAATCAGAATTAAATTTTTTTTTTTTTGTTTTGCACTGTAAAAAGTTATCTAGGTCTAAGCTGAAACTGAAGAGAAGCAACAGAAGGGACTACGGAGGAAGAAAGAAGGGTCTGTGGAGGAAGAAAGAAGAGATGGAGAGGCAGTGAGGAGAGAGACACGGAGAAAGGAGAATGAAATGCAGAAAGAATAAAAAATAAAAAAGTAGTGTAAACGCAAAATAAATAAAAAAATTTCTTAGCTTTTAGCTACAGTGCACAGCTATATATAGCTGTGCATTGTAGTAATGAAGGTAAAAATTTTACCTTTAGCTCCACTGTTGTAGTATAGATTTTTGTATTTTGGTGTAATGCTCTAAGGAGTATTAATTTACCTAAGGTATGTAATCCGAGGAGCCAGACATGACCAAGGTTCTGTTTAATACTTAAACAAATGATAAGGAGTATGAATTTACCTAAGGTATGTGGTCCGAGGAGCCAGACATGACCAAAGCTCTGTTTAATACTTAAACAAATGATAAAGAGTATTAATTACCCAAGGTATATGGTCCGAGGAACCATACATGACCAAGGTTCTGTTTTATACTTAGGCAGATAATAAGAAGTATTAATTTACCCAAGGTATGTGGTCCGAAGAGTCTGGCATGACTAAGGTTCTGTTTAATACTTAAACAAATGATAAGGAGTATTAATTTACTCTAGGTATGTAGTCCGAGGAGCCAAGCATGACTAAGGTTCTATTTAATATTTAAGCAGATAATAAGAAGTATTAATTTACCCAAGTTATGTGGTTCGAGAAGCCAGACATGACCAATGTTCTATTTAATACTTAAAAAAATGATAAAGAGTATGAATTTACCCAAGGTACGTGGTTCGAGGAGCCAAGCATGACCAAGGTTTTGTTTGATACTTAAACAAATGATAAAGAGTATTAATTTACCCAAGGTATGTGGTCCGAGGAGCCAGACATGACCAAGATTCTTTTTAATACTTAGGCAGGTAATAAGAAGTATTAATTTACCCAAGATATGTGGTCCGAGGAGCTAGGCATGACTAAGGTTCTGTTTAATACTTAAACAAATGATAAGGAGTATTAATTTACCCCAGGTATGTGGTCTGAGGAGCCAAGCATGACTAAGGTTCTATTTAATACTTAGGCAGATAATAAGAAGTATTAATTTATCCAAAGTATGTGGTCCGAGGAACTAGATATAACCAATGTTTTGTTTAATACTCAGACAAATAAGAGGTGTAACGCATAATGTCATGAACAAAAATATAGCAGAAAAGACTTTCATTAATAATAATACATTCGCAGGTTATTTACATTTTAGGGACGTGGTATAACATTATCATCTAGATCTTCTAGGTAATACGCACCTATTCCAGCCACCGGGGTGATACGATATGGCCCTTCCCAGTTGGGTCCTAGCTTTCCCCATACTGAGTTCTTTGCAGTACCCAAAACCTTTCTTAATACCAAGTCTCCAACCGTTAATGGCCTTAGCCTCACATTTAAGTCGTACCCCTACTTAAGCTTCTGTTGATAATATGTCAATTGAACCATGACATTTTCTCTTTACTCTTCAATCAAATCTAAATTCTTCTCTAATAACTCGTCATTGTCGTTGGGAGTGAAAGAGCTCGTCCTCAGTATTGGGAATTCAATCTCCAAAGGAATTACAGCATCGGCCCCATAAGTCAATGAAAAAGGGGTTTCTCCTGTTGACCTACGAGGGGTAGTGTGATATGTCCAAAGAACATGTGGCGGCTCTTCTGTAACACCCCGACCCAACTGTATAGTTAAACTTTGTATTTAAGTGGTTAAGTATTATTATTATTTTAAGCCACTTTCTTTTTATAATTAATAAAAGAGTATTTAATAAACATATTACTTTATAATGCCTTTGAATAAGAATTGTAAATATTATAAGTAATTGAATGGCTAATTGTATTATGAATATATACTAAGTATATACAAAATTATATTAAGTGGTTAAGTTATTAGATATATAGTTGTTGGTGTTTTATTAAGTGTTTAAGGTAAGAGTTTATATGCCAAGTTATTTTATAGTTTGGGTCTTTATAGAATATAAGCTTATAAGGGGGTGAGGTGGCAATTTTTCAAAGTTACAAAGGTGAGTCATCAACCCTTTTTCCTTTATGCATACACATGCCCACCCAAAACTTTCTCCCTTATCTTTACTTGGCTGCCCAAAAGGTTCAATCCTTATTCTTCTTTCCCTATTCCTTTTTCTTTGTTCTTATCTCTTTCTTCTTCCCTTGTTCTTACATGGCAACACCTCATCTCTTCTTTGACTTTCTCAAAGCAACTAGAACAATCAAGAAGCATTCTCCCTCTTTCATATCCATGGGTCCAATACCAAAAGAAAGAAAAGCTCTCAACCCTTCTCTCCCTCTCACACCTACGGGTCCAGCAGTAAGGAAAAAGATTTCTTTCAATTCTTCTCAAACTTTTGTTCTCAATTTAAAGTTAGAGTGAATCTAGCTCTATCACTCCAAGAACCTGTGTCTAGGGTAAAGGAAAAATATAATCCTTTTAATCTATTGTTTATTTTAAACTTAAGTGATGGTTATATGAATTTGTATGTGGGTGTGTTGGATTTTAGAGACTGTTGATTGACTGAATATGAAGAGAGTCATTGTTTATGCTTGCATGTGCTCCTAGATGATAGACTAAGATAAAATCTGTTGTGGGTAAGTGTTAAAATGAGTATAATAGCTAGATAAACTTTATGAAATTTCTATTTGAGGTGCTGAATGTGTGGTTGATTCAGTAATTGAAGCTTGTTAAGAGTTAGTTCATGAACTTGCTAAGAGTTGCACTCATTGGTTAACCTGTTTAGTCATTATAAATCCTGTATTTTTCTAGGATATCCATGGGTAAAAAGTTTATTGAAGATTATTATATAATATGTCTAGTATGTGTGTATTAAATTTCATATGAAAATACCATCGTTTGATAATTGTTTGTGAATTTACAAGAAAATGTTGCAAAACTGCCTTTGTGACAAATTCTGTATTTATGCATGATAAATTATGTATTAAATTTTATACAGTGAATTAGGATGCTAGGAGTAGTTTTTATGAATGCTAAGACACATATGGTTGTAATGGAAGTGGTCTCACAGTATTTGGATTCATATAAAAATAATGTTTAATTTCTAATTTGCATGAAATTCTGTCAGGACAGATTTGAGCATGTTGTCTTGTATGATTTTTAATAAATCATGACTTTATACTATGACTCCAAAATTGATATGGTATTTACTAAACATCCAAAGGAGTTGCTCTGTAAAATTTCATGAAGTTTGGATGTGAATTGATAGCCCATTTGTATTTTACAAATGAGGCATATGCTGCTGAAATGAGCAGTAAATAGTAAATGGTAACTCTGACTTTGAGGATTTAATTCTAAAGTTAGGGTGAATGTTTTGAGCTATAATTTAATATGCTTATCTTTTGGTATGTCTAGATCATAGATTAATTTTATATAACTTGGTTCAAGGTTTAGTACTCAAATGAGGGGTTCTAAACCATCTGCCTGTTGTTTTATGAAGCTGTCTTGTTCAATGCGTTGTATGTTGCCATGTGAGTGTATATGGTTATATGATTACATGTTTAAAGGATTTTATGTTTATGCATGCATTATTGCCCTAATCTCAAAGCACATCTTGAAATGAAGTTGGCTCCTCTAAAGATATGATATGAATATGAGAGTGATGGCTTTTCTTTAGTTTGGTACATCATCTGTTGATGTGTGCATAATATGTTTGGGGGAACCTCGTTGAGGTGGGATTAGGATTTCCTTGATTATAAGAGATAGGCTTTGAGATAAATGTGTAAGTTTATTCTAAGGTATAATTGATAGTAATAAATTTTGATATTTGGTTTAGGTGTTACTAGTACTCAAGTCTAAGCTCCTTCGACTTTAGGCTCTCGATTCCTCTGCTTTCAGGTAAGGGATAAGTTATATGAGCATTTGGTAAGTCATGAAATTATTTTAAAGTATATTATGCATTAAAAGATTTTTGATTAGAGATATGACATATAATCATGTTTCAGACAAAGGTATGCTCGTGAGTTCTCGAAACCTTATGTATATGATTTAAGCATATTGATGCTATTATTAATTCCACGAACATGATGTTTAAAGAAAACAATAGAAATACGTTTATTATGAAATGTTATGCAAACTATGAATTTCAGTATGATGTATAAGTATGAAATGTTTTCAAGTTATGTCTTCTGATGATCTGAACTCTGCCAGTAGGGATTTAATTACTGGCTTTCCATGGAAAATATTATATAATTGACCATTAAAAGTTGGACTGGCTCTGCTGTACTTGCCCTTGTTGGTAAGGGCTAACTTGTGGAGGATGCCAACCTACCCCCATGGTTGAAGACATGTATTATGATGTGATCTTGGAAATACTTAGTATTGTAGGGAATGCTGGATGCCTACCACAGTGGTGCTAGAAGCCTCTCAAATAAGTACAGACTTATTAAATATGGATTAAGTAATATGTTATGAATAGCTATATTATGTTATTGATCATGAGAGAATGATTTTGTTTAAATGCATTATGAAAAGTTAAAAACTCTCATGAAAAGAAGTTCTGAGGAAAAGAAAAGCTGTTCTTTAAATATAAAAGTTTCTGAAGTTCTGTTATGCTTTAAAGATTAAGTTTTTGATAAAACTACAAGTTTATGTTAAAAAATTATCAGATATCTATTCTTTACGAGAGGTTAAGTACTATGAAAGTTATAATATTTTACGAGAAGAAGATTACAAAGAAAAGTTTTCTTATTTGTCAAGATGTTTCTAGTTAAGACAAAGTTACCAATTATCTGATTTAAGTTAAAATGATTGTTTTGTAATGAGAATATATATATATATATATATATATATGAATGTATTATGAATGTATGTGATTTTAAATAATCAATATTATATTTGGTGACTTTGTAAGAAATGGAAGAAATTTAATCTGAAAGGTTTTGGTAAAATTATTCTAATAAGAAAAGGGAGAACAATTATTTTCCTACGAATAGCGTATAAGTTATTATTATAAATAGTATAAAATACTATGCATGAAAAGATATTCTCCTATCTGAACGTTTATAAAATGACATGAATTGATTTACATGCATTCTTATTAAATTTTTATGTATCTTATCCTTACTGAGCTGTGTAGCTCACCCCTTCTATTCTTTCAATCTACAAGTTTTATTTTGGAGCAAAGGGAGCCTTAGTCGAGTTTTGGAAGAAGCTGGTTTTAGTTTTAAATTTATAAGTTTTAGTTTTAAATTTATAGATCCCAAATTAGAAATTTGATGTTTAACTTCGATGTATTGTGTATTTTATGAGCTAATGAAAGTTGTGTACTTTAAAGTACTAAGAGATGTATTATGTAAAATTTAGAATTTAAGTAACCAGAGGATCATATTATTCTTTTAGTACAGTCTAGATGCTCTGAATGTCAAGTGAAAAATTATATCATTTAAGTAAAGAAACAAGAATGAAAAGAAAGAGGGAAGGTTTTGTAAAAGTTTTGTAAAAGTTAAGTTGGTTCTTGTTAATATCAGGTTTAGGCTTGATATTAGCATATCGGTCATGGTCACAAATCCGGGTATCGGGTTTGGGGCGTGACATCTTCTGCCCATTTATCCTTGGCATCATCTAACCTCTTTTTGAGTCCATTTACTATGACTTTATTGACAGTCTCAGCCTGTCCATTTCCTTGTGGGTAGGCTGGAGTTGAATACCTATTCTTAATGCCCAGGTCACAACAATACCTCATAAAGGTTTTGCTATCAAACTGAAGACTGCTATCCAAGATGAGGTTATGAGGGATCCCAAACCAAGTGACAATATTTTTTCACACAAATCGCTTAGCATCCACGTTTCTGATATTTGCAGTGGTTCAGCTTCAACTCACTTAGTGAAGTAATCCGTGCCGACCAACAGCCATCTCTTTTTCCCTACTGCCTTAGGGAATGATCCTACGATATCCAAACCCCATTAACCAAATCCGGGTATCGGGTTTGGGGCGTGACATCTTCTGCCCATTTATCCTTGGCATCATCTAACCTCTTTTTTAGTTTATTTACTATGACTTTATTGACAGTCTTGGCCTGTCCATTTCCTTGTGGGTAGGCTGGAGTTGAATACCTATTCTTAATGCCCAAGTCACAACAGTACCTCCTAAAGGTTTTGCTATTAAACTAAAGACCGTTGTCCAAGATGAGGGTATGAGGGATCCCAAACCGAGTGACAATATTTTTCCACACAAATCGCTTAGCATCCACGTTTCTGATATTTGCAGTGGTTCAGCTTCAACTCACTTGGTGAAGTAATCCGTGCCGACCAACAGCCATCTCTTTTTCCCTACTGCCTTAGAGAATGGTCCTACGATATCCAAACCCCATTGAGTAAACGGCCAAGGGCTAGATAGAGGGTTGAGGACACCCTCTGGTTGATGAATATTTGGAGCAAATCTCTGACATTGGTCACACTTCTTCACGTACTCTTGCGCTTCCTTCTACATGTTCAGCCACCAATATCCCTATGTGAGGGCTCTATGAGACAAGGATCTGCCTCTTATATGACTTCTACAAATCCCTTCGTGTAACTCTTCTAGGAGTGGCTTTACTGCTTCAAAATATATGCATAGCAAATATGGCCTAGAAAAATAGCATTTGTATAACTTTTGATCCTTGAATAGCCAAAATCGAAAAGCCTTTCTTCGCACTTTATCAGCCTCGGCCCTCTCCTCGGGCAAGATACCCTCCTTAAGGAATATCACAATAGAATCCATCCAGCTAGGTCCCACCCTAATTTGATGAATCTGGACCTTTCTCCTCTTTATCTCAGTTGGTTTACATAAGTGCTTAACAAGAATAACCTAAGGTAAGCTCTGTGTCGAGGAGGTTGCGAGGGTGGCAAGAGAATCAGCAAGCGTACTTCTGCTCATAGGGATTTGCAATAGGGTGAAAGACTCGAACCCTGATTGCGAGCGCCTAACTTGATTCAAATACTCTTGCATTCTAACATTCCTGGCCTACAACCAACTTCGAATCTGAAAATACCTCCACTGTTTTTCCTCTCATTTTCTAAACCATAGTCATTCTTACCAACATAGCTTCATACTCAGCTCATTATTGGTGGCTGAGAAATCCAACCTTAAGGATTTTTCAATAATGATATTCTCAGGAGATATTACAACTAGCCTCACTCTAGATCCTTTTTGATTTGCTGCACCATCTACGAATACCTTCCAAGATAAAGGTTTTTACAGGGAGACTACGCCAACTGACTTTCCATCCATGTTCTGCTTTTCTCCTTCCTCTTCCAATAGGGATTCAGCAAACTCGGCCACTAAATCTACGAAGACTTGGCCCTTGAAAGAGGTGCGAGGCATATACTTGATATCAAAAGCCCCTAGGATCATACTCCATTTGGCAATCGTTCTTATGTAATCAGCTCTCCGAAGTAGCGATTGAAGTAGAAGTTGGGTTACAACAACAACCGTGTGAGCTTAAAAGTAGTGAGGGAGCTTACGCGTAGTATGCACCATTGCCAAAATGGCCTTCTCTAGTGGCATGTAATGCACCTCGGCCTCATGCAGTGACTTGCTCACATAATAAACTGGTCTTTGTACTCCATTGTCAACTCATATCAATACTAAGCTTACCGCATGGGAGGCTACAGCAACATAAGCAAACAAGACTTCCTTTTTCTCGGGCCGAGACATAATAGGTGGCTGAGAAAGGTATTCCTTTTAACTGTTGGAAGGTTAGGGCACACTCCTTGGTCCACTCAAACCCCTTCCACTTATGCAACAACCGAAAGAAATGCCTACACCTGTTTACTAATCAAGAGATGAATCGATTTAGAGTAGCAGTTATTCCTGTTAACTTCTAGACTTCTTTAGGATTCTGAGGAGGTTGCAAATTTTTAATTACCTTAATCTGATCAGAGTTGACTTTAATCCCACGATGAGTGACCATGTAGCCTCAAAAATTTACCTGAGCCAATGCCAAAAGAACATTAGGAAGCATTGAGGCGCAGTTTGTGCCTCCTTAGTATTTCAAAAATACTTCTGAGGTCTTCCACATGCTCGGACATCACCTTACTTTTCACCACCATATCATCTATATAAATCTCGATATTTTTGCCTAGTTGTGGCTCGAACATTCTAGTCATCATTCTCTGATAGGTAGACTCTGCATTCTTCAATCCAAAGGGCATCATCTTGTAGTAGTAATTACCAGTAGGAGTAACAAAAGTTGTCTTCTCCTAATCACCCAAAACTAATGGTATTTGATGGTACTTTTGAAAGGCATCCAAAAAGCTCATCCGAGTATGGCCTACAGTTGCATTCACTAACTAATCTATCCGAGACATGGGGAAGGGGTCTTTTGGGCAGGTATTGTTCAAATCTGTAAAGTCCACACATACTCGCCACTTTCCACTCTTTTTCTTCACCACCACACTATTGGTCAGCCACTCAAGGTAAAACACCTATTTAATAGCCCTAGCCCGTTTAAGCCTAATCACCTCCTCCTTGACGACATCAAAATGGTCCTTAGATGAGCGCCGAGGTGGTTGCTTTTTAGGGATGATGGATGGAATAACATTCAAATGATGGCAAATGAAACTTGGGTCCACCCCAGGAGCTTCATAAGCATCCCACACAAATACATCAATATTTTTCCTAAGAAAGACTATTAACTCTTCCTTCTCCCAAGGAGGCAGCTGGACTCCGACCGAGAAAAATTTCTCATCATTGGCAACAATAACTCTTTCTAATCCCTCACACTCTGCCCCTTCCATCACCATACCCATGGGTAGCATTGGCATTGTTGATTGCTGTAAGTCCTGTATGGCATGCGCCGAGGACTCACTTCCAGCCTGATGTCTAATTGCAACTACCAAGCATTGCCTAGCTATAGACTGGCTCTCAACTAGCTCCTCCACCCCATCCCCGAATGGATATTTCACCTTTAAGTGTAGAGTGGAGGAAATGGCCCCCAGGGCATGAAGCTAGGGTTTTGCTACAATGGCATTGAAGGGAGAAGAAGCATCCGCTACAATGAAGTCCACCTTCACCACTTCTGAACCTACTTGCATGGGTAGTCTAATCTGGCCCCTTAGAATAACAACTTTCTCATCGAAGCCCACCAAGGGTGAATCATAACATGCTAGATCTTCAAGTTTCAATCTTAGTCCTTTATACAAATCGGGGTACATGATCTCTACACCGCTGCCCTGATCTACCAACACCCTCTTCACATTATACATTCCTATCCTAAGGGTGACCATTAGGGCATCATCATGTGGCTGCAAGGTTCTAACTTTGTTGTCATCAGAAAAATTCAAAGTTGGTCGAACCTCCATCCTACCCCTCTTTGGCTCATGGTAAGAGTCCTCGACGGGAGGCTGAGCCACAGACATCACCCTAGAGAGATGAGAACCGGTCCTTCTTGGAGCAGCGAGGATAACATTAATTGTGCCTAAAGGTGGCCTTAAAGAAGTATCTCTATGAGATGCCAATCCTGCCTGGCCCCCTTGCCCATTGGGCAGATATAGAAATTGCTTTAACTTTCCATCTCCAACCAGCTATTCCAAATGACTCCATAAAGTTCTGCAATCTTTTATTGTGTATCCTCGCTCCTGGTGGTATTGGCAATGAAGGCTTTGGTTGCGCTTTATAGGGTATCCTCCCATCTTATTTGGCCATTTAAAATATGACTCATTCTTAATTTTTTGCAAGACCTGATTTACCGACTCTCGGAACACTGTGTCAACCGCCTGAGTAGCAGTAGACCCAGATTGCCCTGGAAAGTCCCTTCGGGACCGGTTATTGTTGTATCTGACCAACTTGAAATCCCTCATATCCTAAGGGATAACCTTAGCCTTCCATTTCCTTTGCTGTTGGTCCTCCTCTACCCACTTATACTCATTAATATGGTCCATGAGCTGACACACACTTCTAACAGGTTTCATTGTCAAAGATTTCCTCAAATCATGCTCGACAGGCAGGCCGACCTTGAAAGTCCTTATAGCTACGTCATCAAAATTCCCATCAATTTCATTGAACATCTCCCAGTATCTGTCAGAGTAAATTTTCAAGTCTCCCCCTCTCGCATAGTCATGGACAACAAAGAGTCCAAGGGTTGAGGAACTCTACTGTAAGTAATAAAACGAGATACGAATGCCCGAGTGAGTTCCTTAAAAGAACTAATAGAACCTACTCCCAGGCCATTAAACCATCTCATTTCCACAGGCCCCAAACTGGATGGGAACACCTTGCACATCAAGGCCTCGTTCTTGGAGTGAACAGTCATTCTCTAGTTAAAGTGGCTTACATGCTCTACAGGGTCCGTTTGACCATTGTACATGGTGAATGTTGGCTGAGTAAACCGTCGAGGAAGTTTTCCTCCTTCAATTCTGTATGTGAAAGGTGATTTGGAAATTTGGTTTAACGCCCTGCTCATAGTGTCGTTTCCTAGACCTTTACAAGACGGGCTCTTATGTCTACGCTTATGGTGGTGATCCTCATCACATGAGAGAAACTCACTGGAAGGAGTCCTCGACCTGGGCCTGTAACTGCCATCTCCATCATCATCAGAAGAAAAGTCAGAATTTAAAGGAGTCCTTCTCCATCGTTCGCGGCGTAACCTCCTTTGCAAACGGTTAATCTCTAGTTGCATGGTTTCAGTATTCTCTTCATGAGAGACGTGACTCCCACTTCGAGATTGGCTCCTACTAGTATAGGTGGTATGCACACTAACTTCCTGGTCCCTTCTTTGCTCAAAATTGAGAAAATAATCTTGATGTTGGGACCCCATAGATTCCTCCCGGTTTGGCCTGGAGCCCACCATGACTGAACGTTTATCTTCCTAAAGCTCAAGTAACTCCCCACAGACAACGCCAATTGTAAGAGCAAGATTTGAGTTCCAAGCCCAAATGGCTTTGGATTGAGGCCCAAAGAGTCCAATACAATGAATTTGTAGAGAGTGGGCTAGAAACTAGGTTTTAATGAAGTGGACAACGCTCACTTTGGACTAAAGATGGTAATAAAGCAAGGAAAAACAATAGCAAAACAAGTGTTGGGCAAAGAAGTTCTTCCTCGGCAATGTCCGAGGAGAGTGGTTCTTGAAATCTTTATTTCTCTTAAACTGGGTTACAATTATAGTTCTCAATGCTACAGTGTTTTCCACAAATTCTCTGATTCCCCCCTGTAATGGGATTTCTCTCCTTTATATTACCCTCCTTAATTCTATCTCCACCCTCCACATGTAGATCAAATGGCCAACTCTTATCCTTGTCCCATCAGCACCTTCCTGAAGCTTTTAGTGGCAGCTGTAAGGTTGAACATCACTGTTTAGGTATCACTTCTACATTAATGCGGCCAGAGAGTTAGCTACAGAGCATTTAATGTGGTGGTAGCAGTTTTCCTTTTAGATATTTCTTACCTTCCCCTTCATCTTATTCCTTCCTGATGCTCGTCCTTTCCATTAGAACTGCACAAAATGTTTCCGTTGACAGCACGTCAGCCCTTTTGACATCTGCTCTGTTAAGCCGAGGATGCATTTGTCCTCGGACCACCTTTCTGAACCCTCATGACCAACTACCTTCCTCCATTCACTAGCCCCTACCTCTATTTCTACTGTATATTCAAGGTACACACACGTGAGAGAATTGTCAAATGCTCAAGTCTGTATATTAAATGTACACAATTTTTTTACATGTGGACATTTATCTTCGCAAATTACTGAGAGTGTAAAATCTATACATTCAATATCCAAACCATCAAAGAATGTAAACAATTATGTAAACTCAACGTATACAATTTTTCAAAAGAAGGTACACAATTTTATATATTCAACATACACAATTTTTCATAGAATGTACACAATTTGGTATATTCAATGTATACAAAGAACATACACAATTCTATATAGTCAATGCACACAAAATTTCAAATAAAGTGTAAAATTATGTATATTCTACTAATTCAAGGTGTGGGTTCCAGTTAGCTCAACTAATAAAGTCTCTGATAGTTGTATAAGAAATCTGAGGTTCAATTCCCGACTACACCAAAAACTAATTAGTGTCTTGGTCTGATAATAAAGAGCTATCATCAGGAGCGGACGCCATAAATTGAAACTATTCCTCAAAAAAAAAAAAACTAATTCAAGGTATACACACTTGAGAGAATTGTCAGATGTTTAAAAAACTCTAGATACCCTTCTTTCTTTAAAAAAAAAAAAAAAAAAAAAAAAAAAAAAAAACCAATGGCACATGGTAAGATGATTGCTCACACCCCTCATCATAATACCACTCTTTCACAAATCACTGAACAAAGTTTCTCCCTATTTGTATGAATTCAAATCATTTTGAATAATGTTAAGACACAAATAATTTTCATAACAATTGAATTATTAGATTTTTATTGGTTCTCATCTTGGTCTACTAGTGACATTATTATTGTATCTACTATTAACAACTTACCATATGGACAGCACATCATTTAAAATTTATTAAGTAAAATTGAGTTTTAAATGGTATGGTACACATAAATAGTGTTATGTCATTTAAAAAATTAATATTATATTAAGATTAAATTATAATTGACATATATATATACACACACTATTAGAGCATCCACAGCAGGTGTGGCAAATGTGCCAAATGCCAAATATTTGGCACATTTGCTGCACTAAACACCAAAAACCCCTTTTATCAGATGTGCCAAATCTCATAAAATTTGCCACATGTGAATAGTACCGTTGCAAATTTGCAACGGTACAGAGGAAAATGCTATAAAAAAAATAGTTTTTTATTCATTCTCTCTCATCCTTTTTTACTCTCTCTCTTTTCTCTCTTTCTTTTTCTTTTTTCTTTCTCCGCCACTCCATCTTTGTCACTCTCTTTTCCTCTTTTCTTCTTCCTCTTTTCTTCTTCTTTCTCCAGAAGCTTCACTTCCATTGGACTTTTCTTCTCTTGCTTTGTTCCACGAGTCAAGGCGTAATTGTTCCCAAAAGATTATTTTTTTAGATATTAATTATTTTTTAAATTTTTTTGGGTTTTGTGGAGTAGAAGAATCTGGTGGGTGATTTCAGATTTGTCTTTTAGAGCTTACCGAATCTGGGTTTTGTTGCTTGGACTGAACCAAGAAAAAGGATATGTTCTTCTGCTTCTGAATCTCAGCTCTATTGGGGTTTGATATTTTGTTGCCTTTGCTTTTGCCGATCTCGCCGCCGATGGTTGGTTAAGTTTTTTCATTGATTGATCTGTTGGGTTGGGGTTTTGTTGAAGATTTTGAGTTTTTATTATTATTATTATTATTATTTTTGAGATTTTTGGATTTGGAATTTGTTGGAGGATCCGGTGATTGTGGATGTAGTTTGTGGCGGTGGTTGTAGCGGTGGCTGTTGGTTCTTGGGTGGTGGCGACTGCCATTGGCTGTGCATTTGTATATTTGCTGGGTTTTGGGTAAATATATTATTTTAATGTGTAGTAAATACTATTTTAATGTATAGAATTGAATTATAAAGCATTTGATAAATGGGATGTTGTAAAATGATGTGGTAAAATAATAAAGTAAGCTTTTGGTGTGTCAAAATAACATTTTTTATACAACATCTGCTGTGGATGCTCTTAGACTCATGACTCACAAGAACTCAATTTGGATTGATTTAAAAATCAAGACAATCTTTTCTAGACGTATGATGACTTATTTATAATAATAATAATAATAATAATTAATCTTACCTACCATGTTGAGAATTGAGAAATTTTTTTTTTTAAATGAAGTTGTGCAAAATTTGTACCCAAAAAAAAAAAAATTTCAATTTTAATCTCAATTTTCAAATAATCTTCCTATTCGTGTAGATCCAAAAATTGCTTAACTGTCATCTCTTATAGTCCATTTGGAAATAGCTTATTTAACTGAAATTGAAATTTTTTTTACTGATAATACTATAGATAAAGTTAAAAGGTAGCTAAAATAATACAGTTGGACCCATAAATAGTACTAAAAAGTGTAATGAGACTCATAAATAATAACAAAAATAAGTTAAATAGTAAAAGAAGTTGGCTTTTTAAGCCAATGTCAAACGCAATCTTAATATTATAAAAAAAGACATTTATAATTCAAATCAATCTCTTATTTATCAAATTATCCTAAAAAATAGATTGATCCAGTGGAGAACCGCCTATTCAGATCTTCAAACCTAATCCAAATTCAAAAGTCCTATCAAGACTTGAATTCCACATTTCTGTTGACCAATCCTCTACCAGTTTTACCTAAAAATCCTTTATCTATATTTTACCCTTAGGAATATATATATTTTTAAAAAGAAATAAAAACCCTAATTAGCTGTGGCCTGTGAACTCCGTCACTTACGACTCTCTCTCTCTCTCTCTCCGTGTAGAAGTCAAAATTCAGCGTAACCTCGTCAAAACTCTCGCAGTATTATTATTTTTAAAAAAAAATTAAAAAAAAAACCGTATTTACCAAATATGCCACTGTTCACCGTCAGCCACCTAATATAATTATTATTACATATTATTTCTTTTTTTTAAAAGACTATTTTTCCTTTTCTCTATTTCAATGTAAAGTTACCAAACTCGTTCTCATTCATTCAGATTTTTATCAGTGAGAAGAAAAACTCAGACTCTGACAGAGAGGCAGAGAGAGAAAGAAAGCGATCGATCAGAGAGAGAGAGAGTGAGAATGGCGCAGAAGAACTATCTAGTGGAGGTGGAGAAAGCGAAGGAAGCTAAAGATGGAAGGCCATCCATGGGACCTGTGTACCGGAGTTTGTTCGCCAAAGATGGATTTCCGGCGCCGATTCAAGGAATGGACAGTTGCTGGGACGTGTTTCGGTACGTCTCTCTCTCTCTCTCTGTTTGTTTGCTCGGAAAATCCAGGAAAATACAAACGAAAATTAAAAGAAAAAAAGTCTTTTGTAATTTTCTCTCTTTTTTATTATTATTTTGGTTTTAAAACTATACGGAACGACACAGACAAATCGTTTTCGCGACGAAAAGTTGACTGCATGTTTCTCATTACAAAAAGTTATTTTATTTTTAATAATTTACTATGGTTTCAGAACTTTGATTTCGAATTGGATTTATTGCACTATTTTCATTTTCTCGTTATAGCATGTAGAGTTAGTGTTTGGAATTTTAATTACTAGTATCAGAATCTAATTGCTTTAATTTGAGCAAAATACTAGTTCTTCCTATTCAAAAATTTTGAGAATTTCAATTGCATATTCAACAAGCTTTATATCTGTAACACAGTATAATTAAGAACCAGATCAAATTGCTGGAAATCAAAATAAATAAATAAAAATTCAGTCCAAAGCACTTCATTTTCTTGAAGAAATATTGTTGCTATAAATTTTCCATAAAATACTACTATAATAGCTTTTTTGATACACACACACACACACTACTATAATAGCTTTTGTTAGTACTAAAAATTTGAAATTGTCTTCTAAAAAAAAAAAAATTTTTGAAATTGAATTGAGTTTAGGAAGATGATGATCACTCGAAAATTTTCATGTTTTTTTACAGCATGAGCGTAGAGAGATGTCCGAATAATCCGATGCTTGGTCGCCGTGAATCCGTGAATGGGAAGGTAAAAAAAAAAATTGGATCTTGTGAACGATTTATGCGTGTGGATTGCTTTTGTTGTTATATGACTTGGTTTGACTTTGAGTTATAGTGTAATATTGTGGCTTTCTATCATTGCAGCCTGGTAAATATGTGTGGCAAACTTATAGAGAAGTATATGACTTGGTGATTAAAGTCGGAAATGCAATGCGAAGTTGTGGTGTGGGGGAAGTAAGTATTAGGTTTTTGACAAATGGTTTGCTTGAAGTATCATCTATGTAGTTTATGTGTTTGTGAGGCTTACATTTGTTTATTGCTTGATTGTAGGGAGTGAAATGTGGTATTTATGGTGCCAACTGCGCGGAGTGGATTATAAGCATGGAGGTGCTTTAATATTAGTTTTTTTTTTTTTTTTTTTCAGATTCCCCCATTTAAGTCATGAGAGAAGATATATGTTGTAATAACTATCAAATTAAAATGAGAAAGCTTGGGCGGACTTCACCCTCCTATTTTGTTTTATAATTGCTCAAAAGCTTATGGCCCTTAATAAATTTATTCTCCCCTTTTTGTTTCAGTCAATAATGATTTTGATTACTTAAAATTATATCTATTTAGTTAAATTTGTCATGCTATGTGATCCACCTTTTTACTCAATTTACTTTTGTTGTTAATTTTGTTACCTGTGAAGTCATATTTAATCTTCATTCAGTTTTTTAATTGTTGCAAAACACTCTCAAAAACTTAGTTCCTTTTTATGGTACTTATACTAGTTTTTTATGTTCTTTGTCCTTTAGTTGTCATAGACTTTCATTGTTCCTGGCCAATAATGATATTGGTTAAACTGATACTTTTCTGATCAGCTAAATGTCTATTTGAACCACCTTTGTCTTCAATTTACTTTTGTCATCAATGTTGTTACCTGAAGTCCTCTTTAATCTTCATTTAGTCTTTTAATTGTTGCAAAACGTTCACAAAAAGTTAGTTTTATTTTCTGGAACTTAATACAGTTTGTTGTTTTCTGTCCCTTGTCATTCACTTTCATTGTTTCTAGAATATTATGCATGCTTTTTCTCTGGAAAATTTTTATTTAACTCTGAAAAACCACTGCAGGCCTGCAATGCTCATGGGCTCTATTGTGTTCCTTTATATGACAGTTTAGGTATGCATTTCCACTTAAATAGTTCTACATGGACATGCAATTAAATTTCACTAATAGGCAAACCCAAGTTCTTACTCAGGGTACTAAGGACTTTTATAGTTTTTTATATGTAAGGTGTTTAACATTGTTTCCAAAATTAGACAATTTATATGATTTACCCTTAAATCTTGAACTTATGTACAATATAGTGTTCATAGCTGTTTGATATCTTCTGATTTGCTGGTTAGGTGCTGGTGCGGTGGAATTTGTTATAAACCATGCAGAGGTTTCAATTGCTTTTGCTGAAGAAAAAAAAATTCCTGAGGTACACCTGTTACCGTGTTTGAATCCATATTTCTGATTAAAGTTGTTTTTGGCACATTTCGTAAAGATACCTAGTCATTCTATGCTTAGCTGATACTTGACAAGGTCTAATAGCAGAAGTTGTGGCATTTTGGGAGCTTTTGCGATTTCGTATGCTAAGAATGTTCTTCTCATTGACTTTTCCTTTGCCCTTTCAGCTGCTGAAAACATTTCCTAGCACAACTCAGTACCTTAAAAGTAAGTTAGAATTATGTTTTTATTTATAAAAAAAAGAAGAAGTTAGGCACTTAGGCTTGTCTTTTTAGATTCATTTATTTATGTTTATGCCAATAAGAATAAATTATATGTATTTCATTATGTAGCACTTGTGAGCTTTGGCAAGGTTACCCCCGAACAAAGAGAGGAAGTTGAGAAGTTTGGATTGGTGATATATTCATGGAATGAATTTTTGCAACTGGTAGGTTATATATTTGATATTTGTGTTTGTTAAATGGTTATGAATTTTGATACAAGAAAAAAAAAATCCACCTACTATTAGGGTGAATATTTTAAATAAGTAATCTTATTCTGTGGACAAAATTGTATCACCATCTATGTTACTATTGGAATCGCAAATTCTGGCATTTGAGGCAAAGAGGTCAATCTGGAATGCAAGATTTCTATATGTTTTTGAAATGCAGAATTTTTTAATTCATTGTTATTCATGAACCTGCAGAAATGATTTGTCCAATGCTCTTGTTATTTGTATATAATTATTAGTTCTGATTCAAGTTTTGGATATCTTTTTTTTGCAGGGAGAAGGTAAACAATTTGATCTTCCTGTGAAAAAGAAAAGTGACATCTGTACTATTATGTATACTAGTGGAACTACAGGCGATCCCAAGGGTGTAATGATATCCAATGATAGCATTATTGCTCTTTTAGCTGGGGTGAAGCGCCTTCTGGAGAGTGTTAATGAAAAGGTGGTTTCCTTCCCAGCTTAACATATACATCTCATTTATTTAAACATGGGGAAAAATCCTTTAAAAATGTAGTGAGTAGAACTTAGTTTTTGACATGAGATGCTTATGCATTTTGCCATATAATTTGATTTATCCTTTTTATCTTCCCGACTGACTTCTCACACAGCATTTTCTTTTTCCTATTTTAGCTGACCGACAAAGATGTGTATCTTTCATATCTTCCTCTTGCTCATATCTTTGATCGGGTGATTGAGGAGCTATTTATTTTAACTGGGGCCTCAATAGGGTTCTGGCGTGGGGTAAGTATGATCACGCATTATTCTCTCAGCCAATAGAAGTTCAATGTCATAATTACTTATTGATGTTTTTGCAGGATGTCAAACTATTGGTTGAGGACCTTGGGGAGCTAAAACCAACAATTTTCTGTGCTGTCCCCCGTGTGTTGGATAGAATTTACTCAGGTAAACTTCCTGTTTGGGCTGAAAGTTCCATTGAGTTTGGTTTCTGCTTCTTGTACATGTGTGGAAAGTAATCAGAAAAATTTGTTATTTCAGTAAGAAAAATGTCCTGCTATGTGCATTGTTTAAAGTTGGGCAACTGAACTGTGCTTTTTACTTTTTTATTCTATGTGCAGTTGTTTTGTGAAATGAATGCATGAACAATTTTGCAACTCCAACTGTCAAGATATAATAAATGCTCTGTTTTATTTTCAGGATTGAATCAGAAGATTTCTTCAGGGGGCTTATTGAAAAAGACGCTTTTCAATCTTGCATACTCATTGTAAGTCCTAATTCATAATCTCAAGCCTTATAATGTAAGAGAGAGAGAGAGAGAGAGAGAGAGGTATCCTTGGGTTTACTAACTGAGAAGCAGTAAACATTTCATCACCAATGGAAATACTAGAGATCAAGAAAGAATATGTTAACACTTAACAGTTTCATTTTTTCAGATAAAATATACTTGTGCTGTGTGCATGCCTTTTGTTTTTCTGTAAGTCATATGGTATATCCTTACAGTTGACTTTCAGATAATTCACCAATGTTTTCACCTTAGACATTCTATTTGTTTAATTTCATTTTGTGCCAACCATCTGATGCGGGAGACGCAAAAAGATTTTTATTTAGTATTATTTATGTTTGCAAGTCAATTGTATTTTTATATTTAGGTCCTAGTAGTTTATTAGGCTATTTGTATTTTAATTTGAATGCAAGGTTGTTTTTGTAATAAGGCAATTAGGGTTTCCTAGCTAATTAGAACTAGGATTTAGCAATCCTTTAGAAGCAACCTATTGTACTCTTTCAGGAGATAGTTGATATTTTGATGAATGAAAAAAATGGCCGTTTGGTCTTTCTTTGGTTTGGTGCTGACTCCAAGTCCACTCTAGGTGCTAACTTCTAGTGGGTTTCCCGCTTGGTGCTAACTCCAAGCTAGGCCTAGGTGCTGACTCCTACGTCATATCCATTCATTTTCCTGTTGTTTTCAGTTCGTTCTGGTTGTCCTGTGTCACCATCCTTCTCTGATTTTACCATCTATTTGATCATTCTGCATGGATTATTGTTTGCTTTAAATCTACAGCTATATTTAGTCCATACATGTGTTGTGTGTTTAAGGCTTTGTTGAGTTTAGTTTAGTTGTATTTACTTCTCTTAAGTGCCCAGTTGATCACTTAATTGTTGTTTCTTGATCTGATTATAACCTTTCTTGTAAAATGTTTGTTTTTTATCTGCTGCAGCAAGCATCATAACATGCAGAACGGGAGTAAACATGAACAGGCATCTCCAATTTGTGACAAATTTGTCTTTAGTCAGGTGCTGGATACACACATTCTATACTTTTGTTTTTAATAAATTAGTAATGTAATTTCATTGAAAATCAAATACTCTTTATGTTCACGATGATGAACAGAAAGTGTCCAAAAGTACATGAGTCTCAAAGGGAGATACACACTTCGATACATTCTTTGGTCTCCTTCTGCTCCCCCTCTAGACATTATTAACAATATCTATATCTATCTCCTGTTTCTCATTTGAATCTCATTGGTTTTTGTGATATCCTCAGGTAAAGCAAGGGTTGGGGGGCAGGGTACGCCTTATTCTATCTGGAGCAGCACCTCTTTCTGCTCATGTAGAAGCTTTCCTGCGAGTTGTGTCATGTGCTCATGTTCTTCAAGGATATGGTATGTCAATCTTTAATTCATGTTGCTTGCTAAATGGCTTCTTCTCTTTTTGTGCTTGCATTGAATGTCTACATGTTTCAGTTACATGATGAACAAGGATCATTTTATTTTGTATCAATGTTAATGTAGGTCTGACGGAAACTTGTGCGGGGACATTTGTGTCACTACCAAATGAAATGCGAATGCTTGGCACAGTAGGCCCTCCAGTACCCAATGTAGATGTGTGCCTAGAATCTGTTCCTGAAATGGGATATGATGCCCTTTCTAACACACCACGAGGAGAAGTATGTGTAAGAGGAAGAACATTGTTTTCAGGGTATTATAAACGTGAAGACCTCACCAAAGAGGTCATGGTTGATGGGTGGTTCCATACAGGTTTGACCATATCATATCAGTGTCTCTTTTAGATTTTAGTTTAGTCACTTATCATTAATTGGCTTATGAGTTAACCATGCTAGTAACGATCTTTGCACCAGGGGATGTTGGTGAGTGGCAACAGGATGGAAGCTTGAAAATCATTGACCGCAAGAAGAATATTTTTAAGCTTTCTCAAGGAGAATATGTTGCTGTTGAAAACTTGGAGAACATTTATGTTAATGTTTCTGCCATTGATTCGGTATGCCTTTTAGTGAGCACTTTTTTTTAGTGTATCCTTCTGTTTTCCTCTTTTCTTTGGTTGTATGCAGGCAAAATGTGGATACTACAATACTGTCTGTGACATTGTCATTTGACGCCTGCACAAATCTAATTAGCAAAGCTGTTGTTGAATAATGGTTACAAACACTGTAGTGCTATACAGTGTCAGCTTGTCCATACGATGTTGATTTTTACTTATTGAGCTACATCTCACATACAAGACACCTGCAAGATCTGTGTCTTGACCTTTTTCGTAGTATGATATACTTGCATGCTTAATACAGTCACCTCTTTTGGGGGAGACAATCGAGAGAGGTGACAACAATCTCATAGTAACTTAATTCTAAGGTTATCCTTTTTATATTTTTTATCAAGCATATATGATTTCGAAAATTTGGTTTGATGTTTTGTTGGCTAAGTATAATTCCAGCTTTTATCCATCCAGTGAAATCTGCACTATTTTGACACTGTTATTACTCTTCCAAAATTCAGATATGGGTCTATGGAAACAGCTTCGAGTCCTTCCTAGTCTCTGTTGTGAACCCCAATAAGCAAGCACTTGAACGTTGGGCTGTAGAAAATAGTGTCACTGGGGATTTCAATTCTATTTGTGAAAATCCCAGGGCTAAAGAATACATTCTTGGGGAGCTCACGAAGGTTGCTAAAGAAAAAAAGGTTGCTACTTACTTTCTTTCAGTAGTCTGCATTTTGTTGTCACTTTACTGACTAAAGAATAAATTTCTGACTCACAATGACTAAGCTCTTTGTAAATCTTAACTTTTGTTGTTTGCAGTTGAAGGGATTTGAGATTATAAAAGCTGTTCACCTTGAACCCGAGCCATTTGACATAGAACGTGACCTTATCACACCAACATATAAAATAAAGAGGCCCCAGATGCTTAAATATTACAAGGTCACTCCTCTCTCTCTCTCTCTCTCTCTCTCTCTCTTACATTACATGTTTGTGTGAACTTCCCATTTAAGTTTAGGACTGATTTTTACATTTGCAAAACTGGATGATGTGATTTACTCACAGTAAAAGAAATATCTATGTTTTTTGGAGCATATGTAAGTTATGTCAGAATGTCATGGTCGGAGGCAGTGCTCTATATCCTAATCCTAGATGCGGTTTGTGAAGTTTGGCATAATGCATTTAGAAACCAAATATTAGAATTTCTGCTGCTTTTCTTTTTCCTACATGGTTGTGGCCCTTTTGAGACTATGCTTGCTAATATACCAAGCCTCGGTGGTATAAAAAGTTTTGTTTTGATTCATCCATCAAGTTGTTTAGTCCATGCATCACTTATTCAATTGATTTCTATATGCCAATTCACATTTAAGAAGATTTTTTTTTTCCCAATGAAATCAAAAAAAGATCCTTGGTGATGAAACTACTGACGTTGTCTTTGTTGCGCAGAATGTGATTGACAACATGTACAAGAGTGCGAACAATTCCCGTGCATGAAGAATTCGCTTCTGGAGCTAGAATTTCCTCCCATTTAGAAAACACGTTGCATTTTGGTTTAGTCTTTTTATTCTTGTGACTGTATATATGGGTATCCATACACCATCTGATAAAATTAAAAGTAAAATCTATCTATTGAAGAGTAGTTACTTTGGGGGGACTCTTGGAATTGATAGAAACATACTCTTGTAAATGAAGCTAATGTTTTCATAAAGGACAATAAAGTTCTTAACTAATTTGTTCTTAACCCCTTTTCCTTACCTCGCCCTGCACCTCATTAGGGTTAGGGCATCTTCAACAAGATAGCCAAAATGGTTTTCTTCAAAACATGGTGTCTTTCACCAAAATCATGCCACAGATAAGCTGAAAGCTACAACCACCACCCATACTGGAGTCACTGTATGATGTATCTATCTCATCTCCATTTTCAGTTTTCACCACCTTATTTTATTTATATTTTCCAGCTCCAATTGTCACAGTATCAATATGCAACACTTGGCCATGTTGTCACCCTTGAACCATCCAAACCCTCATGAATCAAACAACTATGACATGAACCATATCCCCAAATCAAGAAGCTCCCCACTACTAAATCAATCGCCGCTTACTCCAAACAAACCTAGTTGTAGGTCGTAGATCAACCAGGAACTTGTCACAAAACACCAATTCCTAATGTTGCAAGTCATCGTAGCACCCTAATCGACCCCCAAGCTGATTCAGAGTACCCAATCAAAGCTCGTATTGTTGTAGCTCCCATTGTAAGGTGCGTGCTGTCGTGGCACCAGAACACCGAGGGAGGCAAGCATGTCATAGCACCCTAATCGACCCCACCCAAGTGATTTGTATTGGCCAATCATGGCTCGTATTGTTACAGCTCCAATCGCGAGGGACTCTTGAATCCTGAATGCCAAGGGAGGCAAGCATGAAGACAATTTCTCTTGCTGAAGAGCATTGGGAAGCAATGCCTTTGACCCTTAACTTAGGAATATAGGAACAGGATAAAGGGGTAGAGGAGAGAGAATTAAGAAGAAAAAAAAAATTCTTTGATCTAGCTGTTAAAAAAGAAATAAAACCGAATAAAAGTGTTAGAACATATGTAATTAATGTTAGGAACATATGTCAACATTTTATGTAATTGGCTAATCCTTTGACAAAACGCATTTTACTTGTAATTTGGTAGATTTAAGATATGTTTAATGCTTCAAAAAATAAGGTTTCAAGTTTAAGTGTTAAAGCCATGCAAGTCTGTCCAAGAATCAAGTGAAGAAGTGTTGTTTATTAAATCTCGACAGCTAGTATCTATCGAGATTTAAAAGTTGCTGAAGCCCGTGGCTCAACAACTAGCTCGATAGATGGCTATCTATCGAGATTTATGAAGTTCAGTTTTTTAGAGCTGATTTTCATCAAATCTGTAAATGTATGTTTGTGCTTTCTTTTCTCACAACCCT
This sequence comes from Quercus ilex subsp. ballota, assembly GCA_032727855.1. NCBI lineage: Eukaryota > Viridiplantae > Streptophyta > Magnoliopsida > Fagales > Fagaceae > Quercus > Quercus ilex. The sequence goes on from CM064909.1 coordinate 34,339,782, forward strand.
AAACATATATAAGGATTATTCTGAAGGCCGAAAAAGGTTACACACATAGTTGCACAATAGCACAATTCCACAAGTGTGAAGAAAAGTGTGACCGAAAACCTAGTTTGCCCTAGTTCTTCTTTCTCTTGAAGAAGCTGTTATGTTTGTACACCGTAGGGTTTTATAACTAAGCAACTTCATGTTCTTCATCGTGTGATGAACAGAAGAATTTTGAAGCCAACATCTTTCTCAAGTTGGTGATTAAGTCGCGTACTGGGATCCGTGTAATTGAGAGTCAAAAAAGGTTACACGCACAGTTGCACAATAGCACAATTCCACAAGTGTGAAAAAAAGTGTGACCGAAAACCTAGTTTGCCCTAGTTCTTCTTTCTCTTGAAGAAGTTGTTGTGTTTGTACATCGTAGGGTTTTGTAACCAAGCAACTTCATGTTCTTTATCGTGTGATGAATAGAAGAACTTTGCAGCCAACATCTTTCTCAAGTTGGTGATTAAGTCGCGTACTGGGATTTGTGTAATTGGTTAGTCACATACTGGGAACCGTGCATTGAAAATGAGAGATTGTCACTACAGGACAAGTCCAATTGGGTATTGGGGTAAGAGTTCAACTGTAGATTGGTATAAGGTACTGGGATTCCTTTACTTGTAACCGCTTGTTTTAATAATAGTGGATTCTCGGGAGTGGTGACCTTAAAATCACCCGGTGGGGTTTCTGCCGTGTAGGTTTTCCCCATTCATAAACAAATCACCATGTTAATTTAATTTCAGTTGCATACTTAGTTATTTGGTGATTTTTTTGTGCTGCCATGTATATTGCATGTTAATTTGATTAATTAATAAACTTGACTAATTAATCAAATAATATATCACAATGGGTCAATACATTCTTGGCCTATCAAGTGGTATTAGAGCAGGCACACTCTAATTAGGGTTAATCTTTGTTATGTGATCCATTGACCCCTGTTTGTCATGGATAGAGGACAGTATCTTATTATACCTCCTTTATTTGATGGCACTAACTATGCATACTGGAAAGTACACATGAGAGCTTTCTTGCAGTCCTTGGACGAAAAGGTGTGGCAAGCTGTGGAGATAGGCTAGACCAAGCTTACGGAAGCGCCGGCTGACTGGGATGATGCTAAGATCAAGGCGGCAAACTTCAATAGCAGGGCATTGAATGCTTTATTCAGTGCTGTCACGAATGAGGAGTTCAAGAAGATATCATCTACTGAAACTAAATGTTCAAAATGTGTATAAAACACTCTTGAACGTTTAGACCCCTAAAATACAAATTACCGATTCAAGCTTATTAACAAACAATGTACGTGCGGAAAATGTAAATAAACTAAAGCAGAATTGATAAAATAATCTAAACCAAATAAAATCACATCTACAACAGAAATTAAATGGCAAAGATAAAGGGAAGAGAGATGTAAACACAAAGACAACACAGCGATGTGTTATCGAAGAAGAAACCGAAGTCCTCGATATAAAACCTCTCTGCCGCCCTCCAAGCGGTCAATAATCCACTAAAGAATGAAGTTGAGATATATGAACAACAGAAGACCCTCCAAGCCTAATTTACCCAGTGTACCTAAGCCCTCCAAGCTTCTTGCTCCAATGAGGTTACGCCAAACATTTGTCTTCTTTATCTTATCGGATTTTGCTATAGCCCATAACATCTACCAATATCAATTGGTCCCTTCCTAACTGCTTCCTAAGCACCAAAAAGCCTTCTCACAGATATGAGTATGGTGAGAAAATGATTTGGCTAATATACCTCTCAAGGATGTAACAATGGAAAGTGTGAGAGTAGAGGAATTTGGAGAATCAAAGGATGAAAATTGTGGATGAGTCAATCTTGTCTTTCTCTAGGGTTTCTCTCTCAAAATTCTCTCTAGAAGCTCTCTGCAATTCGTGGGTATAAGGGATATTTATACTAGAGTGAGAAAGAAATGCGAAGAGTCAATTTTTCTAAAACAAATCTGGCTGGCGACTTGGCCTTACGACTTGACTGAGTCACGAGTTCAAGCCGCGAGCTAACTGAATGGCCAGTCTGGACTTTTTATCCTTTAGTTCTACAGCTGGCATAACGGTTCAGCTTCTCTGCATGTTTCACTCGTGTGCTTCTTCTAGCGGCTTGCCAGTCGCGAGCCACCCGCGAGATCCAGTCGCGAGTCCCTGCTTCACTGCACAGTCTTGAGCATTTCTTCATACTCTCTCACACACTACCCTTACATGATTCCCACCTAAATACAGGATTTCTAAATACTGAATTACAAGCAAATTTGCACGGAATACAACTAACAAGATGGTTAATTAAATTCAACCTTACAGAAACTACTAAGGAAGCATGGACTATTCTCCAGACAACCTATGAAGGAACCAAGGCTGTCAATGATTCAAAGTTTCAGAGGCTTACTACAAGTTTTGAAGAGATCAAGATGGGGGAGGATGAGTCGTTTGATGAGTTTTATGCCAAGCTCAAAGACATAGTAAACTCAGCATTTAATCTTGAGGAAACCATTCATGAACCCAAGATTGTGAGAAATGTGCTCAGATCTCTACCCGAGAGATTTCATGCCAATATTACTGCGATCGAGGAATTAAAGGATATTGACAAAATTCTTTTAACAGAGCTAGTTAGCAATCTGCAGACCTATGAGTTGGGTTTGACAAGGATCAAGAAATCAAGTAAGAGCAAGAGCATGGCCTTGAAAGCCAAGAGTAATGATACTGATGAGTCTTCAGGCGATGAAGATTTTAAAATGAAATCCTACATCACCAAGCAATTCAAGAAGTTCATGAAGAATGCCAATGCAAAGGGCTTCGACAAGGACTGTAGACAGTCAAGTTCTTCTTAGTGTAAGATCCAAGACAAATGGAAGAAGGATGCTAGAGATGGCAATCAGTACACTGTTCCATCAGGACCAAAGTGCTTTGGGTGTCAAGACTTCAGTTACATGAAACAAGAGTGCCCTATGTATCTTAAGACTATTAAGAAGTGCAAGGCATTTGTTGCTACGTTGAGCGACACTGAGTGATGATGGCTCCGGCAGTGCTGATGATGCTGATAAGGATGATGATGATGGCTCGCCTAGTGATGATGAGATGTCTACTTGATTTACTTGCCCTTTGTCACTCGTGATAAAAAGAGGGAGTAGTTTTGAGATGAGAGTAGTCATACTCATAGGGGGAGGGTTAGTTTAGGAGAGAGGGGGAATGTTCATGAGGGATGTAGTGAGGATTTTTGTATCTTTTCTTTTCTTTTTATTTTAGATACATTGTATCTTATATATTGGTCTCGTGACCATTTTGACATACATTGTATTTATATTTGATTTATATATATATATTGATGTATGTTCTTTCATCTATCTCTCCATGTGTTGGTTTTTTTCTATTTTTATACACATGTTTCTTATATAATGTATGCAATCTTTTCTTTCTGTTTCATACTAAGATGTCTTGATGAGTTTTGTTTAAAGTGTTTCAGAAATACAGGTTGTCAAAGTCTTCTTGTCATAAACTCTCTTCTTGCAAAGTTTTTCAAGAGTTTGTGTTAGGATAGATTTTATTGTATTCAACAAGAAAGTATGAGTTAAGTGATTTATGACTTCTCTCATATGTTCGTTTGTTTGTTGTGGTTTTGTCATGGATTGTCAAAGGGGGAGATTGTTAGGACATATGTGATTCATGTTAGGAACATATGTCAACATTTTATGTAATTGGTTAATCCTTTGAGAAAACGCATTTTACTTGTAATTAGGTAGATCTAGGATGTGTCTAATACTTCAAGAAATAAGGTTTCAAGTTCAAGTGTTAAAGCCATGCAAGACTGTCTAAGAATCAAGTGAAGAAGTGTTGTTCATTAAATCTCAACAGCTAGCATCTATCGAGATTTAAAAGCTGCTGAAACCCGTGACTTGACAGTTAGCTCGATAGATGGCTATCTATCAAGATTTATGAAGTTCAGTTTTTCAGAGCTGATTTTCATCCAATCCGTGAATGTATGTTTGAGTTTTCTTTTCTCACAGCCCTAAACATATATAAATATTATTTTGAGGGCCGAAAAAGGTTACACGCACAATTGCACAAGAGCACAATTCCACAAGTGTGAAGAAAAGTGTGACTGGGAACCTAGTTTGCCCTAGTTCTTCTTTCTTTTGAAGAAGTTGTTGTGTTTGTACACCATAGGGTTCTGTAACCAAGCAACTTCATGATCTTCATCATGTAATGAATAGAAGAACTTTGCAGCCAACATCTTTCTCAAGTTGGTGATTAAGTCGCGTATTGGGATCCGCGCAATTGGTTAGTCACGTACTAGGAGCCATGCATTGAAAAGCAGAGATTGTCACTACAGAACAAGTCCAATTGGGTATTGGGGTAAGGGTTCAATTGTAGGTTGGTATAAGGTACTTGGATTCTTTTACTTGTAACCGCTTATTTTGAAAATAGTGAATTCTCGGGAGTGGTGATCTTAAAATCACTCGGTGGAGTTTTTGCCGTGTAGATTTTTCCCAAACAAATCACCGTGTCAATTTAATTTCTGCTGCATACTTAGTTATTTGGTGATTTGTTTGTGCTGCCACGTATATTGCATGTTAATTTGATTAATTAATAAACTTGACTAATTAATCAATTAATATATCACAAGGAGTCAATACATTCTTGGCCTATCAAAAAGTAATAATAATGTTTTAAACTTTTACTAGTTAAAAAGAACAAGAAAGCTGTTGGGAGTGTATTTAAATAAGTAGTTAGCTTTAGGGTTCCTTTAGTTGGAGGTGGAATAGGGAGGATAGGAAAAATAAAATAAAGGAGAAAAAAGTAGAGAGAAAATGTTTTTAGTGGGTGTTTGGTTGGAAGTAGAAGTGCGCAGCTAACCCGCTAAAACAGACTCGATTCAACTTAACCAGCCTAGTTGGGTCGGTTTTTAAGGATTGGTGGGTTGGGTTGGATTATGAATTTTTTTTTAATAGTGGGTCGAGGTGGGTTTGGGTCACAAGATTCATAAATTCACCTAATCCGACTTGACTCACTTATATTTAATATATATTTAAATTTAAAAAATATATTATATAATTTTATTTATTTAGGTTTTTGCCCATTTTCCCAAATAAAACTCAAACTCTAAGTTTTCCTCATATAGTTTGTATTTGTTTGGTGTTATGCTCATAATTATTTGATTATAAATTTGCTCTTATTTGTGGCGGTGTTATTCTAATGTTCAATTGTATAATAATAATAATAATAATAATAATAATAATAATAGTAATTAAAAAAAAAAATTGTCCAACCCATGGATCCAACTCGATTCATGTGAGTTGAGTTGGGTTGGGTTGGACCCCTGTAATAGGCCGGGACAGAGGCATAGTTGGACCTTGGCCCCACCCACCCTCCCCCCCCCCCCCCCCCCCCAATTTTTTTTTTATAATATTAATATTACATAAGTACTAATTATAGCAATTTTTTTTCTATAAAATTACACTTTTCCCCCCTTAATATTATCATTAATTCTTTTACATGTAATGCTATGAGCACAAAAATTTTTACATCATTTATTGGTTAGCATCTAGGCCCACCACTTACATCAATTTTTAACTTACCAATAACCACTTATCACATCAGTAATTTGTAAAAAAAGGTTTGCAGATCTAAAAAAAATTTATAGATCTAAAATCTAAAACAAAATATACAAGTTCAAAAAAATTAGCCCAACAACAAATTTACCATTAGTAAAGCTAAAAACAATCAAGCTTAATTAAACAATTTTACCAAAAACAAACTGCCCAACCCTTTAAAAAATTTAAAATGAAATAATTTTGTCCTTACTTAGAAGCAACACACACATAAAAAACACACACAAAAATAAATAAATAAATAAAACCACTTAACGGTTAAGCAGCAAAGCCGGAGTTCAAAGCTGCTACACACAGCCAGTAATAAAACTACCCCCTAAACTCCAAGTCCTAGCTCCATCCCTGGTGATGGGTTGGGTTGGATTTTTTTTAACTCATTATGGTGGGTTGGGTTGGGTTGAAAAAACTCCTCAACTTGATCCATGCGCACAACACACCCCTAGTTGGAAGGAGTGGGAAAAAAAATTGGTGAAGCCAGTTGTAGTGGCACACCTATGATACAACAGTACAATGTGTTGGGTTTTCTACTTTTTCATTGTTTTTTTTTTTTTTTTTTTTTTTTTTTTTTGGTGTCATTTTTTGTTATGTGTCAACTGTTTCCTTTTTCTTTTCTTTTTTTAATTTTCTTCTTTAGTTTTTTGTCCTTTTCCTTTTTTATTGTTTATAATTTCTGAAATCTGCTAAAAACAACATAGCACAATAGTTAGACGCTTTAATCAAAGTTTTACAGCTTAATCACTTTTAGTATTAAACTAACAACTTAGTCCAATATAAGTGTTTAGACAAGTTTCATATTGCAAGCAAGATTAAGAACAATCTAAAGCATGTAGAGAGCAAAATGTGAATGCAAAACTAAATCAAACATCTCCTCTAACCACCTATTGGAAAACTACACTAGCATGAATAGTTGCAGGACATGAATGACTATAAACCCTCCAAGCTTATATCTCCTTGTGTATTCTCTCTTTTTTTCTTTTTCTTTCTTTCTTTTTTTTTTTTTTTTTTTTTTTTTTTTTGAGAAAGAAGACTTCTATTGAAATAAACTAAAGAGCGGCCAAATCAGCCTATACAAAAGGTAAAGTGCGAAATGGAACATTCTCCATTCACACAGTACAACTTGATAATGTCAGAGCTAGCCTAGCTAAACTGTGAGTAACTTTATTACCATCTCCTTGTGTACTTAAACCCTTCAAACTCTAGCTAGCAACCAACTTCACTGAGTCTCTTCTTCATCTAGCTTACCGAAATCACCACCATTGAGCCGCCAACAGAAAGCGACAAAAAACATGATTTTACAATTTCCTTCTTTATTTATTTTTTATTTTTTGTCATTTTCTATACTTTTCATTTGGTTATTTTTTTTTATTCATCCATGTGTGTCTATATATATATATATATATTCTAATTTGTTACTTTTTTTATTTATTAGGGACATAAAAGTAAATTTATACAAATTACATTTTTTATAACTCCACTTTTCTACTCTCAAACTAAATAACGTGAGGGAAAATTAAAAAATTTCCTATCTTCTCACTTTTTTATTATCTCTTTATTTTCTATCCTCTTACTTTTCCACCCCTCTAACCAAATAGACCCTTAACGTCAAAACAGCCAAAATTTAGGTGCAAATTTACCTATACTATTGGCAATGCTCCGAGTATTGTAGGAATTGATAGAAACGTACTCGTATAAATAATGATTTTTTTTTAAAGCGAAACTTTCATGCATTAGAATTCAAATACATCATTTTGGAGGCTTGCTAAGAGGAAGCTTGGCTTCCTCCAGCCAGACACTCGGCTCATATACATTGCATGCACGGCGAGCCAGATGATGGGCAGCCATATTCGCATCACGTTTCACATGGGATAACTCATAGCTCATAGCTCCTAGCTCCGGAAAAGCCTTTGTTTTGTAAGCCCTATCAAATGGCTCTGTGGTGAAGTGTATGGAGCCTCCTCTTGCAGTGCTCAAATGATCATATGAGAATCTCCTTCCAACACTGTCTTCCAAGCCAACTTCTTGTGCGAATAGAACTGCTTGAAGGGCTGCCATTGTTTCCACTATCTTTGAATTCTGAACTGGATTGTCTTTCTTGCTTGCTAATGCCATGACCTTTCATCGCTCTCACTTCAGATGATTGTGCCTAGATGTAGTTCTGTTGTTAAAAATGGGACCGTCAAAATTTATTGTAGGTTCCGGCTTGGAGAGCTTGCCAATGTTCTCAAAGTGAGCACCTTGGGATCACTGTTGTGTTGAACCTCTGGGTATTCTTAGAGAAGGTTCAGAGCTGCTTCAGCTACTTTCACAAGCAGTATTTTTTTGCTTACCAATCTTCCATTTATTCTTGTTAAACCATAGGGACCACACCAACATGTTGAACTTCTCCAATCAATGGTAAAGACCATTTCAATTAAGTTCTAGCTCTCCCTTTCTCAAAAAAAAAAAAAAAAAATTCTAGCTCTCCCAGGTCTGGACCTTTTGATCAGACATAATGGACATTTTTAGCTCCAGGTTCCCCAATCACATAGATAGGAATACATTTGAAGGAAGAGGCTTTGATAGAGCCATTACTGTTATCCACTTCAATTTCTTTTTCCCTAGTAACAGATGGAGGAGAGCCATTATTGAACACAAATTTTTCAAAGAAAAGGAAAACAGCTATGATTATGGAAATAATATCAGTAAATTACGACATGGAAGAGCTTTAATTCATTAGCAACTGGGAAGTTGTACTGCCTCTATCAAGAGGAATTGCATGAGACAAAGAAGAATATTGCAGTGCCAGTAGCTCCTCTCTGTTATACTTCAACCTTTGATCTATTTCAAAACAATTGAAAATGAAATTAGGGAGGGCTATAAGAAGCTGCAGCTGAAAAATTAATGAATAAAAATTCGTACCTACAAAACTTGGAGATATGCTTATATTCCCCTGCTTCTGGTTCACCAGCAAGGTCCTTGAACTTAATCGTGATGGAGGTGGACTGGTAGAGCCATTTGGGTTTGATGGAAAATTATGTACAAGTTCATGCCTTACTTCAGTTTGAGGATATTTTTTACAGAATGACAAAATAGCATCCTCAGTCAAGAGCCAACAACCGTACAGATCCATCTTTTTTAGAGTTGCTGAGGGATTGAATAAATAGAGCCCATTGTTTGACAACACAGCATCATGAATGCTAAGGTTTGTCAGCTTTGGGAGAGATGACAGGTAGTGCAGGGAGACATCTGTAAGGGAAGCACTTCTAAGAGACAAGTCTCTCAACTCTTGGAAGCTTGATAAAGGTTTAAGAGCTGCATCCCTGACATGAGTCTGCTCCAAATTCAACCTTTCCAAATGATTGAGACTTTCAAGTGCTTTCAGTGAGAGAAAAAAGTCTGGCTCAGCACCTTCCTGGTGAATGAAACCTGAAAATCCAGAAAGAAGTTTCACAGTATAACAAACAAAAACAAATATCAATTCAGGTATACAAAGTACAAGTGAAAGAACTTGACGTTACATTATCAGGAAAAAAAAAATAGAAAGTAACAAATATATGGTTTGTTAAATTCCACATAATCGACATATATTTAGAGTTTAATTGGTAACACCTATTAGTCACCCAGCCAATAAAAGAAATCCTTTAACTCATTGATCATCCAAAAAATGAGGTAGTTTGAGAATTGCAGCAAGCGGATTATGGGGGAGCTAGTGCACATGCTGACGAAGTGTATTATTATGTTTTCTTTTTTTCTTTGTTGTTATCTTTGAAAACATAAAAATTGTCTATTCATCGAGGAACTGGCACAGAAACAATGGCACATGGACAATCCAAGCCAACACAAGACAAGCCCTAGTGCAAATAGTAATAGGTACACAATAAGCAACTGCCATATTACAAGCATTGTTTAACCTATCCTGTCCTGCAATGGGAAATCAAGGAGCGCGGGGGGGGGGGGGGGGGGTGGGGTGGGGGTCAACAGGTGTGTTTGCATGCACACAAATGGTTGATCATTTAGCAAGCAGGGCAAGGGAAGCAGATTAGGTTTTCAGATGATACTGAACATCCTATGATTTAGTGACATAAAAAATATGATTAAGGAACACCATGTTCTAAAGGTACAAGCATCATTCTGATACAAGGGGCCTACAACACACTGCTGTGGTATGCACCTTTTTTTTATTTAAAACAAGTGTACCGAATAATTTGTACCTTTAACATTGGTGTTGCTTAAGTCGACAACCCTCAACAAAGGCATCATGCTTATATATGAGACAGCAACATCATCAATTGGTGTGTAAGCTAGTGACAGAATTTCGAGATTGGGAAGATGTCCAGCTAAAATCCCAACTCCAGCAGAGCTGACTCTTGTCTTGCTGAGATTTAGATTTCTCAAATTTGCTCCTATACATGCAACATGTTTGACTAAATCATCTCCCATAATGCTCCAGCTGAGATCCAAATGTTTCAGTGCTTCCATACTGGGTAGGAAGCAGAATCTTTGAAGAGAAGAGTTGGATGCATCCAAAAAGGACAGAAAACTCGTTTCAATATGCATTAAGGCCTCAGCCTCATTTTCAAATTTAGCTCCAGAGAAAATAAGCTTTTTTAATGGAGGTTTACCCCCATCCCCTTCAAGTAAAGAGCTAATGGTACAGTTACTCATGTGTAGGCATTTGAGAGATGGCAAATTTGGCAACTTTGTGACATTTGTCCAAGATAGATTAAGGAAACTCAGCTTAGAGAACTTTCGAAGAACAGCAGCACCTTTGTTCGATACTTCACTTCCCCAAATGTCAAGGTACTGTAGTTCTGTAAGTACCTAAAAAAAGCAAGAGATATAATCAATACAGATTTTCTAAATATGAAAATACTGATTGCAAGCGAGAAATTATTCTGAAATTCCAAAATTTCAAAGGCCAATTTGGCAAAAAATACACATTTGAACTAGCTCCAATATCCCACACATTAGACCCAATAAAATGTGCATAAACATTACTGATTTACTTTTAGGCCTGCCTAAATGAGGACAAGCAAATACTTATGACAAAGAAATCAAATGATCAAATAACAATGTTCAAGAGATCCCTCTAGTATTGACGCACAAAAATCAGAACACCATCTTGATTTCTAGAATGCATTTATCATGTCACATTAGCTCTTTGTAGCAGAAAACTATTGTCTACTCAGCTAATAAACATCCATTTATATTGAGGATGTTTGATGTGCATATTGGGTTTAAGTTAAACAAAAGCATGGAATGTCAAACAAAGGTCATGGATAAGTCATGGTCCAGAAGGACAAAAAGACATGAGAAAACAATTATATTCCATGTAATTTTAAATATAAAAAAACTGAACAATTAAATTAAAACGATATGAAGTACCTGAAGTGAACTCAGTGCCTGATCAGTCACTGGTAAACCACCCAAGTCCAAGAGAGACAAGTTTTTAAGTGAAGAGATAAGTGTTACTCCATTTGTGGTGAGACCTGTTTCTGATACGTACAACTTTTCCAACATTGAAATGGATATAACATGCCTAATGCCAGCATCAGTAACCTTCATGCATCTAGAAAGGTCCAACTCCTTTAAACTAGTCATCCCTAGACACAGCAAAAACGTTGGCCAAATGTAAGAATCCTTTGCATTCCCAGTCATTAAGTCAAACCATGGATTTAGAAAACAATAACATATAAATCAAGTTTCTATCTAGGAGAATTAAAGGCAAATATGTCTTAACACTTTATAAAGGTCATACCCAGTGCACAAAACTCCCATTTTTGCAGGGTTTGGGGAAGGTGATTGGTAGGAAACATAACAAATGCGTTTGGATATGAATGAAAAAGGCTAGCGTCTGGTGTTTTGCGTTTTCCTTTTTTTTTCTTTTTTTTTTTTTAATTTAATTGAGAAGCGTGTGAAGATGTTGTCTATCACTGTTCACGGGACAATGACAGACATTTGACCAGAGAATAAGCGGTGGACAGTGCACACCAATGGGTCCCGTGCACTGTTTACGAGACCCACAAACCTCTTTTTTCAGCAAATTTTTCATTAAAAATGGGTCTCACGGCACTATTCGCACATTTAAAAATTATTTTACTACAGTATTTTCAATTTTCAGCAAAATAAGCGGTATCCAAACGCACCCTACATATACATATATGACCCAGAAAAACCCTTCCTTGCAAATATATGATAATTTTTTTCTTAACTATACCTGTAATAGGCCAAAGAGCTGAACTAGTAACTTTATGGCAATCCGCAACATTCAAGGAGCACAAGTAACGAAACGCTCCTAAATATGCCATCCATTCGGCATCCACAGAGTTCTCACCTCTGAGATCAATCTTCTCCACACTATGTTTGAAAACTCTACAATCCCAACCAAATCTAGTTTAGCAAAGACAAATCTCGCACATATTAAAAAATAAAATAAAAAACTTACAGTAACCAAATTTGATAAGATAAACACTACAACCTTACAAGACAAAGGGAAAACAAATTCGTTATCGTATAAGAACCTATGTTTCCTGATTTGTTGTGATGAACAGAATGATGATCTTAACCAAGATTTGCTTAACTACTTGAGAGTTGAGTTATACGAAAAGGCCGAAACTAACAAAAAAAATGCCAAAATTTCAATCTGAATTTTCTTTCTTTGCCTCCGATTCACGAATACAAGCTACAGAAAAATCTATTTGATCTTCTGGCTCACATTGAGAGATTCATTTCCAAAAATTCTAAACCCTAATTCTAAGCAAATTACAAATCAATTCAGCTACAATAATTTCAAATTAACAAATGAGACACATATAGCAAGTAACAACCACACTAGTCTCTGATGCATGAAAATCAAACACTAACGTAATGATCTGTTTGGTTGCCAAGAAAATCTAGGAAAATAAAATGATTAATGATACAGTAAAATCCTAAATTATCTCCTCCCTAACTGAGTCCAGATTCGAATAATCGCACACATGAAGATAAAATTTGAGAGTTTATCATCGATTTCATTCAGTGATAACTCAAATTACTCAGAATTTTGAAAGAAGAAAAGAAGAGGAAGAGGTACTCGAGTAATGAAGGAAAGAGAAGACGACGGTGGATGAGGCGCCGGAGAAGAGCGTCGGCGAGGTGAGAAGGCAATCGCTCTAAACTCCGCCTCTGCCTCCGCCATTTCTCCACGCTCTCTCGGTTCTCGCACGCCGCTTCAATGCACAGTCTCACCAATTCGCTCTCCATTCTCTCTCTCCCCGTCTGTTCTGAGCTTCTTTTCTTGGTCTTCAGCTTTTTTGCTGTTTAGTAATTTTTGATGCGTGGGAGGGAAGTTATTAATTTATTGTCTTTTTGATATTATTATTTTTGTCAACTTATTTTACTATTAAGTTTATATTGAAGTTTCTTTTATTCTTCTAATCTTCTTTGCCAAGCAGCCAGGATTTGGATAATTTAAAATTTTTGATTAATAATGGTGGCAAGAAAAAAGATTTTTTTTTATAATTTTTAAATTTATTTTTTATTACAAATGTTGGGATAGAGGACTCTTATGATTGTGAAAAATTATTTTACAAGACATTTTTTTTATAATATGTATCTCATGTGTAAAGACCAGATTCGAACTCTCAGTCCACTAAGTGGATGGACTTCAGCCTAAAAAGTCCAAAACAATAAATTTATAGAAAATGGGTTGAAAAACTAAATTTTAGTTAATTAAACGAATACTAGAATGGGTTCAGATGATAAGATAATGAAAAGAAGAATGTTTGTATTGAAGAAAAATCCTCCTCGGCTAGGTCCGAGGATGTCTATTCTTATTTATTTTCCTGGTTTGGTTACAAAGTTGGTTCTTGAGTACTACAGTGTTTTTCCCCTTTTTTCTCAACCTCTTTTTCTCGCTCCCCTCCTTTCCTTCTATACTCCTTTTCATTTTCATCCCTATCTTTCACGTGCATGCCAAATGGTTGGTCTTGATACTTATCCCATCAGCACCTCCCATAAGTCTTCATGTAGTAGCTGTAAGGCTGAAATCCACTGTTCAGGCTTCACCTCCACATTAATGTGACCAGGGAGTTAGCTGCAGTGCATTTAATGCGGAGGTAACAGCTTTCTCATTAGATATTTTGGGACCCTTCTATGTCTTGAACTTCCATAGTGCTTATCCATATCAATTAAGTGTTTCTGTGACGTGTCTTCGGATAGCAGACCATCTCTACGAACCTCGGTATCGGTCAGCCGAGGTGGCTCTTATTCTCGGCACGACCCTCTGGGTCATTATTATCTAAATTGACTTCTCCGTTTGTTAATATGGTCACTTTTGACAGCATTTAGCCCTTCTCGGATGCTTTTAGTCCTCGGCTTGGGCCTTAGGTCCATCATATATCCAAATAATGGGATCCAAGGCCCCTACAATAGCCCATCGAGATTCTTCTTTCTGGATCCTCGAGAAGAAATGAGGATTTCGATGTCGCTGTTACTTATCCCGTACTCCCTTCCTCTCTCCACTACTAGCGAAAAAGCCTTTTTAATTGCCCAAGGCACGTTTCTGTCGCTACGGTGCTCGAGACGCGCTCTTCATTAAATTCCTATGACCTCTTGCTCCCCACGTTCTACGGTGTGATGCAAATCTAATGGCTAATATTTTTATTGGGTACCGAGCGGGAATTTTCCCGTTTCTAGCTTCTCCCTTGACATAAATACCTCTCAAATCAACTTTTCCTCTCACTTTAGTATTCATTTCGTTCTAGCGCACATACCTTAAATCTGTACAACCTTTCAACTCACCTGAGCCCTTACAAATACCAAAGACTAGTCCGAGGACACCTTTACTTTTTTTGTAAGTCTTCTTTAACTTTTACTTTTGAAATTTCTATACATTTTCCTTCTCTTCTTACTCTATCTTTTTCTCCTCGACTCCACCTTCCTTCCTTAATTCCCTTATCTTTCTCAGCCCTTCCTCGAAATAGGTAGATTTAAGTGCTTTGTAAAGTCTAAAGAGGGGATGGCAAATTTTAGGGCGATGTATAAGATACCTTCAGGGGCGGCCACTAGGTACTGCGAAGAGGGACAATGACACTTAGATAGGAAAGAGGGAGAGGTAGTCATCCCCATGATTGCCTTCATAGAAGGTGGGATGAGAATCCCCATGGGTGTTGTCACTAGGGATTACCTTAGGGCCCATAGGTTAGCTCCTACCCAATGTGTCCCCAATATGTTCAGAATACTAGGGTGTATAGATGTCCTTAATGAAAAAATGGGTTTAGGGTTGACTCACCACGATGTCAATTGGATCTATAACCTCCATCACCTCACCGGGCAGGGGTATTACCTTAAGTCTAAGTATCCTGAGGTTAGGCTCATTTAATGCCTCCCTGACTCCAATAAAGGTTTAAATAAAGACTTCCTGATTATATCAGGGGATTGGCACGATGGCCTCCCTTGTCCGACAAGGGAGGGCAAACCAGGTGGGGCTTTAGGCTTAGATTCATAATTCCAAAGTTATTCTATTTTTCTCTTTCTTTGATTTTTGCATTTATCTATGTTTTCTTTGACTTGTATTTCGCTAATGTTGTCTTTTTGGCTTTTTTGATGATCTTGCAAACCTAAATTCTGTCGTTCCTAACTTTGGCCTCGTAAACCGGGAGAGTTTAGACAAGATCTTGAAGGCCGAAGTCTTCGTCCATTCCGACAGTCAACTCAGGGCAGCCCATCTGATACTGGGTTACTAGCCCATATCAAAGACTTTTCTTACGCCGAAGTGCATTATTGAGGCAAACGATCCTCAGTTGCATCACATTAGCATAGCGGCCCCAAGTTTTCTCCTTCTCGGCCCTGTTCCAGAGGGTACGCTCTCCATAGAGCCCATTCTTCTTCCTGGTCCAAAACCGGAGGGTGTCCAAGGTACAACTCCTATACTTGAAGGCATACCAAAAGTAGAAGCCTCGTCGTCACAACAAGTTACCGGAGTTGCCACTTCGTCTCGTACCATCAATTCAGAAGAGGAAGAGGTGATAGAAGTAGCCGATTCCGAGGACGAGTTTGAAGTTTTCAACCAAGTCTTGTTCCTGGAAACTTCAGTCCTTGATCTCAGCCCACCATTCTCACCAATAATCGATGAGATGGGCATTCAACGCAAACCAAAGTCCAATTTGCTGGATTTGATAGAGTCCCAACCCAGGAGGGATGCACCTAGGAAGGCAACCAGTACCAAGCCTCCTTCTCCTCCACCTGCTCCTCCCCCTCCCCAACCGGCTGACCTAAAAAGGAAAAGAAAGCAAAAAGGGAAGAAGGTGATGGAAGCTAAACAAACCCTTCCCCCTCGCGAGGACGAGGTTCAAAGAGCATCCAAACAAGCCAAAACGGGGCAGAGAGGCACCGAGAAGAGAATCGACCCCCAAGTAGGTCCTCCAGCCTAGCTCCCTGCCTCGATGCTGAATGGGGAACCTCTCCTCGCCAACACCTCCATCTGCAATTTTCAAGGAGGAACAGCCGGCTACATCGCCGATGCGGTGGAGCAAGCCTTGCTGCTCCCCAAGGATATGGCCGAGTTGCGAGGCATGAGGAGATATAAGGTCTTCCTCAATCTTAAAAGATACCTTGCTATGGTATGTCCTCTTCCTATTTCCCTAATCTATTTTTTTTTTCTTTCTCTAATCCTTATTTCTTTCCTTGGCAGGCTGTTCAGGCTTCCTTTCATGCAGAAGAGATGACCAATTATTTCCATAGGCAAATGAAGGAGGAGGAAGGAAGGCATATTGCCGCCGTGGAGGCCTTTAATGTGGCCGATAAGAGCACCCAAGAGCTGAAGAAGAAGCTGCAGGAGGAGGAAAAGGAAAGAAAATATGCAACAGCTGCCTTGGAAAATGTTGAGAAACAAGCTGAGAGTCAAAGGCTGCAGCTGCACGGTGTTGAGGACCAGCTGGCCACCTCAAAGACCCAAGTTGCGGCGTTGAAAAAGAAACTGGAGGAGGCTAAGAAAGCTAAGGCTCTAGCCGAGAAGGCCCGGGATGAGGCAAGAAGGCCAAAGATGCAGTTAAGCAGCATGGGTACGATGTTAGGGTGGTTGAGACCGAAGACACCCTCAGGGCCGAGGTCCCAACCATGTGTAGGACTTACTGCGCCTTGGTATGAGATGAAGCCCTCAACCAAGCCGAGGTTGAGGCTTCTTTCGTGCTGAGGAAGAGAGAAAGCATCTACTACCCCCCAGCTATTTGCCCCTTAAGCTCTTCGGACTCAAAGGTTGACCCATTGTCCTCAGAGGCAGGTGAAATTCCAGGCAGCCCTCCCAAAGCTCCTCCTGCAGCCAAGACTTCTCCAGAGGAGGTAGAGCAGGTTGAGGATGCCTCAAAGTCGGGGGAGGTCAATAAAGAAGGAGTCCAAGGTTCTGACCTACCTCCTCCTGCTCTCAGGGATCCCTCCAAGGAACAAGACACTCCTCAAAGTATGGAGTTGGTACTAGCAACCCTCACCATACCCCCAAAGGAGGATTCCAAGGACAAGGCCAAAGTGTCCACCACAGTAGCAAATACACAATCTCCCAAAGATCCAAAAGAAAAACTTGTAATAAAAATGAAGCAATAGATTGTTTTCTTCCTTCTTCTTTTTTGTTTTAGTTTCCTAGTTTTGTATTTGCATTAAGCTTTTGTAATCCATTTGCCTTTGTCAGAGGCTCTATATTAATGAGACTTTGTAAAATTTTCTTTTAAGACTTTTGGAGTTAATGTTGCTTCTAATTTAACCTTTGCTTGCTTCAACACTTTGAGTAAAGCCGTGATAAATAGACATATCTTGAATAACTGATCCGTCTAAGTGATGGCATAAATTTTACGCATAACATGGTCGGTATCAAATCAAACGAAAACTACTAAGATTATTACCTCGGCAAAGTATAATTCCAGTTCTAAGAATTTATACAGTACTATGAGGTGCACATAGGTTTTAAAGTTACTTTTGGCCTTACTCAAAAAGAGTTTTATAAGAATAAAAGCACATTCCATTTTCACACAGACATGGGTGTGCCTATAAATGCTTTAAGTGATGCTCATGAGCATTTAATAGAAACTCTTGTTGTATAAAAATCATTGTTGTTTGGAGTGATTATACTTGGCACCAAAGTAATTAATAAATTATACTAATTTACCTTGAACATGTATCTCACAAAGTCTGCAATAACCAAGGTTTTGCCTTGACACTTAGCAATTTGAGGGAAAGTGTTAATTTACCCTAAGTATGTGATCCGAGGATCCAGGCATAGCTTAGGCTCTATTTGATATCCAGATAACGGTCATACTGTGTAATTTTTCCAAAGCAGATGGTCCAAGGATTTAGGCATAGCTTAGGGTCTGTTTCACACTTAGAGTAATAATTAAAAGTTATCAATTTTCCCAGGGTATATGGTCCGAGGAGCTAGGCATGATCAAGTTTCTGTTTGATGCTTAGAGCAATAATTAAAAGTTATCAATTTTTCCAAGGTATGTGGTCCAAGGATCCAAGCATGACTAATGTTCTGTTTGATACTTTAGGTAATCATCATAATGTGTTAATTTTTTCAAAGTAGATGGTCTGAAAAACCAGACATAGCTAAGGTTCTATTTAACACTTAGAAAAATAATTGAGAGATACCAATTTTTTCAAGGTATGTGGTCCGAGGAGCCAGGCATGACCAAGATTCTGTTTGGTACCTTAGGTAATTATCATAATGTGTTAATTTTCCCAAAGCAGATGGTCCGAGGAACCAGGCATAGTTAAGGTTCTGTTTAACACTTAGAAAAATAATTGAGAGATACCAATTTTCCCAAGGTATGTGATCCGAGGAGACAGGCATGACCAAGGTTCTGTTTGGTACTTTAGATAAATGGTGAAAAACGTCTAACACATAATATAACAAACCCACATTGGGTGTAGGAAGCCTTTATTAATAATAATACCTCCTAAGATTATTTACATTCTAGGGACGTGGTACAGCCCTTTCCTCTAGATCTTCTAGATAGTACGCACCTATTCCGACTATCGATGTGATACGATATGACCCTTCCCAGTTGAGTCCCAACTTTCCCCACGCTGGGTTCTTTGTCGTCCCTAAAACCTTTCTTAAGACCAAGTATCCAACTGTCAGTGGTCTTAGCTTTGCGTTGGCATCGTATCCCTACTTGAGCTTGTGTTGATAGTAGGCTAATTGGACCATATCACTTTCCCTTCGCTCTTCAACTAAGTCTAAGCTCCTCCCCAATAGTTCATCGTTGCTGCTTGAAGTGAAGGAACTTGTTCTCAGCGTAGGGAATCCGATCTCTAGAGGAATAACAGTCTCGGCCCCATAAGTCATGAAAAATGGTGTTTCTATTGTGGACCTACGGGGTGTAATCCGGTAAGTCCATAAGACATGTAACAGCTCTTCTACCCATTTTCCCTTTGCATCATCTAGCCTTTTTTTAAGTCTACTCACGATGACCTTATTAACAGCTTCAGCCTGTCCATTCCCCTGTGGATACGCCAGAATGGAATACCTGTTTTTTATTCCCAGATCGTAGCAGTATCTCCTAAAAGCTTTACTGTTAAATTGGAGTCCGTTGTCCGAGATGAGGGTACGAGGGACTCCAAACCTAGTGACGATGTTTTTCCAAATGAATTGTTTGGCATCCACATCCCTGATATTCGCCAGTGGTTCAATTTCAACCCACTTGGTAAAGTAGTCTGTGTCGACCAACAAATACCTCTTATTCCCTGCTGCCTTAGGGAAAGGGCCTACAATATCCAAATCCCATTGAGTGAAAGGCCAAGGACTGAAGAGAGGATTAAGGACTCCCTTAGGTTAGTGAATATTTAAGGCAAACCTCTGGCACTGATCACACCTCTTTGCATAGTCTTGTGCTTTTTTTTGCATCTTCAGCTACCAGTAGCCTTGCGTAAGGGCCCTATGTGATAAAGATCTGCCCCTCGTATGGCTTCCGCAAATTCCTTCATGCAATTCTTCCAGGATTAGCTCAACCGCTTCAGGGTGTACACACTGCAGATATGGGCCAGAAAAAGATCTCTTATACAACTTTTAGTCCTTGGACAACCAGAACCGAGGAGCCTTTTCCGTATTTTGTCAGCCTCAGACTTGTCCTCTAGTAAAACATCTTCTTTGAGGAACGATACAATAGAGTCCATCCAGCTAGGACCCGCCCTTATTTAATGAACATGAACTACAATTCTTCCCACCTTGGTAGGTTTACATAAGTCCTCTACGAGGATTACCTGAGGTAAACTTCCTGCTGAGGAGGTTGCTAACGTGGCGAGAGAGTCTGCATGTGTATTTTTACTTCTAAGGACTTGTGATAAATTAAAAGATTCAAACCTAAACTGTAAATGTCTAACCTAGTTTAAGTATCCTTGCATTTTGGGATCTCTAGCTTCTAACTCTCCTTGGACTTGGCCAACAACCAACCTTGAATCAAAGAACAGCTCCACTGCCTTTCCACCCATTTTTTGCACCATGATCACCCCTTTCAGCAGAGCTTCATATTCAGCTTCATTGTTTGTAGCCGAGAAACCCAACCTTAGGGATTTCTCAATTGTAATCCTCTCTGGAGATATCAAGACTAGTCCCACTCCAGATCCCCTATGGTTCGCTGCACCATCAACGTAAACTTTCCAAGATACAGGTTCTTGTACGGAGATCATTCCAACCGATTTTCCATCCATGTTTCGCTTTTCTATCTTTTCTTTTTCCAAAGATTCAGTAAACTCAACAACCAGGTCGGCCAGAACTTGACCCTTGACAGAGGTACGAGGCATGTATTTAATAACAAAATCCCCTAGAATCATGCCCCACTTGGCAATTCTCCCCGTGTAATCAGCACTCCGAAGTAGAGATCTGAGTGGGAGTTGGGTTAGGACAACAACTGTGTGTGACTGAAAATAGTGGAGAAACTTACGCGTAGCATGCACCACGGCCAGAATGGCCCTTTCTAACGGTAAGTAACGAACCTCGGCCTCATGTAGAGACATGCTCACATAATAAACCGACCTTTGTACGCCACTATCATCCCGTATTAGCACCAAACTCACCACATGGGAGGCCACCGCGATGTAGGCAAACAAAACCTCATCCATCTCAGGCCTAGACATGATGGATGGCCGAGACAAATACTCTTTCAACTGCTGGAAAGCTAGGACGCATTCCTCGGTCCATTCAAATCCCTTCCACTTATTCAATAATTGGAAGAAAGGCCTACATTTGTCTGCTGACCGAGAGATGAATCGGTTTAGTGCAGCGGTCATCTTCGTAAGCCTCTAAACCTCTTTAGGATTTCGAGGTGGTTGCAGATTGTTAATCGCTTTAATTTAGTTAGGGTTGACTTCGATTCCATGGTGTGTGACCATGTAGCCCAAGAACTTCCCTAATTCGACACCAAAAGAACACTTGGAGGCATTAAGCCATAGCTTGTATCTCCTCAAGATATGAAAAATGTTTCCGAGGTCATTAACATGATCGGATTCTACCTTGCTCTTTACCACCATATCATCAATGTAAATTTGATGTTTTTTCCTAACTAAGGCTCAAACATCCTGGTCATCATCCTCTGGTAAGTAGCCTCTGCATTCTTCAAACTAAAGGGCATCACTTTATAATGATAATTTTCAGTAGGAGTGACAAAAGCTGTCTTCTCGTGGTCGTCCAAGGCCAAAGGTATCTGATGGTACCCTTGAAAGGCATCCAAAAAGCTCATCCGAGGATGACCCACAGTCGCATCCACCAGCTAGTCAATCCGATGCATAAGGAAAGGGTCCTTTGGGCAGGCTTTGTTCAAGTCTGTAAAATCTACACATATGCGCCACTTCCTAGTCTTCTTTTTTACCACCACTGTGTTAGCCAACCATTCGGGGTAAAAGACTTCTTTAATAACTCCAGCCTACTTAAGTTTCATGACCTTGTCTTTGACAGCATCAAAATGTTCCTTGGATGAACGCCGAGGCAGTTGCTTCTTGGGGGTGACAGATAAATTGATATTCAAATGATGGCAAATGAAGCTCAGATCCACCCCTGGAGCCTCGTAGGCATTCTAGGCAAATACATCAACATTTCCCTTAAGAAAATCCATCAACTCCCTTTTCTCCTGAGGTGGTAGTTGAGCTCCAACCCGGAAAGACTTCTCCGGATCATTACCTATGGCAAATTTCTCTAAATCTTCACATTTAGCCTCCTTGGCTAGCCCCTTAGCATGTAATTCCGTAGACTTTAATTGCTATAAACCTTCCTTAACCAAGACCGAGGACTCAGCTGTCGACTAATGCAAAATTGCAGACATAAGGCATTGCCTAGCCATGGATTGGTTCCCTACCAACTCCTCAATCCGATCTCCTGACGGATATTTCACCTTCTAATGCAGAGTTAAAGAAACAGCCCCCAGGGCGTGAAGCCAGGGTCTGGCGACTATGGTCGTGTAAGGAGAGAAGGCATCAACCACAATGAAGTCCACTTCAACCACTTCTGAGCCTGTCTGCACAGGCAACCTAACCTGACTTTTTGGCATAACAACTTTTCCATCAAAACTTACCAAAGGTGAATCATAGGTTGTCAAGTCCTCAGGCTTTAAATTCAGCCCCCTATACAGATCAAGATACATAATCTCTACACCACTACCCTGATCCACCAATACCCTTCTCACATTGTACCCTCGTATTCTGAGGGTAACTACCAAAGCGTCGTCATGTAGCTGGATGGTTCCTACCTTGTTTTCATTTGAGAAACTCAACATCAGTCGGATTTCTAATCTAGCCCTCTTTGGCCCCGAATTTGCGTCCTCAGCTGGTAGCCAAGCTACAGACATCACCGTGGAGGGTTGAGATCCAGTCCTCCCAAATGCAGCAAAGATGACATTGATTGTGCCTATTGGGGGTCTAGAAGAAGCATTCCCCTGAGTCCTAAACCTTGACTGGTTTCCTTGCCCATTGGGGTGGTACAAGAGATGTTGTAACCTCCCCTCATTGACCAGTTGTTCCAGATGATTCCACAATGCTAGGCAATCCTCAGTGGTATGTCCCCGCTCCTAGTGGTACTGGCAATGAAGGCTTTGGTTGCATCTCAAAGGGTCTCCACTCATCTTATTTGGCCATTTAAAGTATGACTCGTTCTTAATCTTTTCTA
Organism: Quercus ilex subsp. ballota; assembly: GCA_032727855.1. Taxonomy (NCBI): domain Eukaryota; kingdom Viridiplantae; phylum Streptophyta; class Magnoliopsida; order Fagales; family Fagaceae; genus Quercus; species Quercus ilex. The sequence goes on from CM064909.1 coordinate 34,362,524, forward strand.
AAACTTGACGCACCAGCTCTCTAAACACAGTGTTTACCACTTGAGGGGTTGTAGGTGCAAATTGCCCAGCAAAATCTCTTCGGGACCTATTATTGTTGTAGCGGTCCGACCTGAAATCCTTTATCTCCTGAGGGATATTTTTGTTCTTTGCCTTATCCTGCTGTTGGTCCTTCTCAACCTTCTTGTACTTGTCGATCCGATCCATGAGTTGGCGTACACTGGTAACAGGTTTCCCAGTCAAAGATTTCCTTAAGTCATGCTCGGCAGGTAGGTCGAGCTTGAAAGTGCTAATGGCTACATCGTTAGAATCACCATCAATCTCGTTGAACATCTCACAATATCTGTCCGAATACATCTTCAAGGTTTCTCCTTCTCTCATGGACAAAGACAAAAAAGAAGCTAAAAGACGAGGAACCCTGCTACACGTGATAAAGCGGGATCCAAATGCTTGAGTAAGTTCCTTGAAAGAATCAATGGAACCTGCCCTCAAACTATGGAACCACCTCATCGCCACAGGCCCCAAACTGGATGGGAATACCTTGCACATCAAAGGCTTGTTCTTGGAGTGTACAACCATCTTTTGATTGAAGTGGCTAACGTGCTCCACAGGGCCCGTTCTTCCGTTGTATATGGTGAATGTGGGTTGGGAAAACCGCTGAGGAAGTCTCCCTCCTTCAATCCAGCGTGTGAAAGGTGACCTGAAAATCTAGTTAAGTGCTCTACTCATAGCGTCATTTCCCAAGCCGACCGAGGACAGATTTCTATTTCTACGTTCATGATGATAGTCCTTATCATACGAGAAAGACTCGCTAGGGGGAGCCCTTGATCTGCGCCTATAGCTACCATCCTCCTCACCATCAGAAGAGAAGTCAGGATTGGATGGAGCTCGCCTTCACCATTCATGACGCAAGCTTCTCTTTAGGTGATCAATCTCCTTCTGCATATTCCTGTCATTCTCCTCCTGAAAGACGTGACTTTTACCTTGAGCTTGGCTTTTACTAGTATGGGTAGTATGTACAATTCCCTCCCGGTCCATTTGTCATTCGAGATCACGAAAGTGATCTTGACACAGAGATCCCATAGACTCTGCTTGGTGTGGACTTGAACTTGCCATTGTTGAAAGTTGGATTTCACTATAGCACTAGTAAGTTGGATTCACTATAACACCAGTCTTTTCTCACAGACAGCGCCAATTGTAAGGACCAGATTTGAACTCTTAGCCCACTACGTAAATGGACTTTGGCCCAAAAAGCCCAAAACAATGAATTTATAGAGAATGAGTTGGAAAACTAGGCTTTAGTTAATCAAACAAACACTAGAATGGGTTCAGATGATAAGATAATGAAAAAAAGAATATTTGTATTGAAGAAAAATCATCCTCGGCTAGGTCCGAGGATGCCTGTTCTTATTTATTTTTCTAGTTTGGTTACAAAGTTGGTTCTTGAGTGCTTCAGTGTTTTTCCCCTTTTTTCTCAACCTCTCTTTCTCGCTCCCCTCCTTTCCTTTTATACTCATTTTCCTTTTCATCCCTATCTTCCACGTGCATGCCAGATAGTTGGTTTTGATACTTGTCCCATCAGCACCTCCCATAAGTCTTCATGTAGTAGCTGTAAGGCTGAAATCCCCTGTTCAAGCATCACATCCACATTAATGCGACTATAGAGTTAGCTGCAGTGCATTTAATGCAGAGATAGCAGCTTTCTCCTTAGATATTTTGGGATCCTTCTATGTCTTGAGCTTCTATATGCTTATCTGTATCAACTAAGTGTTTCTGTGACGTGTCTTCGGATAGCAGACCATCTCTATGGACCTCGGCATCGGTCAGCCGAGGTGGCTCTTATTCTCGACACGACTCCCTAGGTCATTATTATCTAAATTGACTTCTCTGTTTGTCAATATGGTCCCTTTTGACAGCGTTTACCCCTTCTCGGACGCTTTTAGTCCTTGGCTTGGGCCTTAGGTCCATCATATATCCAAATAATGGGATCCGGGGCCCAAGGTCCCTACATCACGCATGTGGTTTTTACATGTTATGAGAGAGATGCCTTTGTGAGTCATCTTTATTTATTTATTTTTATTTTTTTGAGGGAGTTGTGAGTTGATCTTTTGGATTAGAACTTCATCTTATATTAATGAGAAATTTTTTTATGTATGTAGAGAATAATGTTGTCAATAGTGTTTAATGGTCCTCCCACTTAATAAAAAAAAAAATGGAGTAACCCGTAATTTAATTTAATGACTTAACAAGGCCACTAAAGACTAAAATGACCAAAATACACCGTATACCTTTGAGAAGCTTGAGGATGCGATCTATCGAGTCCACACGAAGCCATCTACAAAAGGAAAATGCAGCCATAGTCATGGAGAGAAGTGGGCTTTTGATTCAGGCAGCATGATTTTGAAGTGGGCGGACCTACTTTGTCCCTTGACAGTCATGGATTAGACTTGATCGAACTAGAATGTGGCCCATTGCGACGAGATCAAGGAGTAAATGCCAATGAAGCTTTTGGTTTAGCTAGCCCTCCATCCACATAGGTGGATGCCGTCCAATGGAAGGATATTTTGGTCTATTTAAAATATGTTATTCGTGTGGTTAAGAGTCATTAAATTAAAACACTTAGAACCCGTTTGGATAGGCTTGAGTCCAAATTTTCTGTCACACTCTTCCTGCTCTACTATATACTCCACAAATATGTCACATGTCCATCTATTTTATTAAGTGCTAAATTTATGCCTTCTATTATTTCTTTTTTTGAGAAACAAGACAAAGATGTTTTATTAAGACAGGCTAGTCAAATCTGCCTGAAGAACTGGTACAAGGTCTGGTGGTACATCATCCATCCAGACAGTCATAAAAGGTAAAGATTTTGTCTTACGTGCTAGAGAGTGGGCCATCATATTACACTGTCAGCGTACAAAGGATACAGTAAAATCTGAGAAGTATGAACTAAGAAATAAAATATCCTTTATAAGGTGGCCGTACTATGCCAAACTCTTATCTCTACTCTTCAACGCTTTGAACAGAAACTCATTGTCATCTTCCAATACAATATTATCCAAACTGAGTTCCAGTGCAAGCTCCATTACTCTCCGTGCTACAAGTGCTTCGATCTCGATCATTGTGGCTGGTAGAGGGATTAGTTGTGTCAGTGAGGCTATTGGGTGACCTTCACTATTCCGTATTACAACTCCCAGACCGGCTTTATTGTCTTCAAAGAAAGTTGTCGTGTCGTAGTTAACCTTGTATCGTTGGGCTTCCGGCGGAGTCCAGGCCATCTGGTGTTGACCTCGATGCTGAGAGGGGAATGTTGAAGGTGCGAAAGCTTCAAGTTGTCTTTCCCAAGCATGCTCTGTTATTTTTTCCAATGGCAGAGCTGTTTTGCCGAGGCGTAGATTATTACGGCGGTTCCACAGGTTCCATACGACAAGGGAGAATAGCTCTGATTCCTTATTACCTGCAAAAACAAAATCCATAACGTCAGTGAAATTTCTGCTGCCCTTGAGTGCTTCATGATTCCATATTGGAGTTTGACTCCATAAGGAACTCAGTGCTGGGCAGTAGTACAGGGCATGGACCGTGTCCTCCTGGTGCACTCCACAGATAGCACACAAACTATCAGAGGTGATTTTGCGTCGGACCAGGTTCACTTTGATGGGTAAGGAATTTGTGCAAGCGCGCCAAATCAGGTTTTTAAACTTATTTGGCACCTCCAAACCCCATATTTTATTCCAGAGAGGTTTCATGGTTTCAACGTTTGAGGGTCCTGGCTGTTGGAGCATGTTTGCTTCTTGTAAGAACCTGTAACCCGATTTAACATCCGGATTAAATGGCCAAATGAGTACATCTTCTTCAATGGAGCGACACAGCAGAATTTTCTTAATAGTAGCTGCCTCAAAGTCATAGAAGATCCGGTCAAGCATATCCTTTTTCCACATTCTGTTCATTGGGTCAGTCAAGTCACTCACCCAGACCGTACCATCCCCATCCGGTTTTGGTGATAAAACTCTGGGTTTGTTCTTCACAGGAAGCCAATTGTCTCCCCACACCCGGATTGAAGTCCCCGTGCCAATTCTCCACACTGCTCCTTGATTTATTATCTCCCTTCCTTTCATTATGCTTTTCCAAGCATATGAAGCATTACTTGGGGATCTTGCTGCCATCACTGAAGTATTTGGAAAAAATTTTGCTTTGAATATCTTGTAGAACAATGATTGGGTGTCATGTAGAAGACTCCACGTTTGTTTTGCCAAGAGTGCATCATTAAACGTGGCTAGGTCTTTGAAACCCATACCTCCTTGTGATTTGGGCTTACATAACTCCAACCATTTCACCCAATGAATCTTTCGATTATCCCCTCTTTGCCCCCAAAAAAATTTGCGGATTAATGCCTCAATCTCATTGCACAAGGTGAGTGGTAATTTAAAACAAGACATGGTGTAAGTGGGAAGAGCTTGTGCAACAGCTTTAATAAGAATTTCTCTACCTACCTGGGACAAGAGCTTCGACTCCCAACCTTGTAGTTTCTTCCAAATTTGTTGTTTTATGTGGGTGAAACTTTCAGTCCTGTTTCTACCAATTAGGGAGGAGAGACCCAAATACTTCTCATATTGTTGAACCACTGTTACTCCAAGCATATCCTTGATCCTATCTTGGACATCCGCATTAGTGGACTTGCTAAAAAAGAGTGTGGTTTTAGCTCGGTTTATTTGTTGACCAGAGGCACGCTCATATGTAGCAAGAATGTTAAACAAAGTTTGGCATTCATTCTCCGTAGCCCTACAAAAAATTAGGCTATCATCTGCAAAAAGTAAATGGGTTAGTTTAGGGCCATTGTGGCAAATTGACACACTGCGAATATCACCATTTGTTGCTGCTTTATTTATCAAACCATGCAGCCCCTCTGTACACATAAGGAAAAGGTAAGGAGATAAGGGATCTCCTTGTCAAAGTCCCATTGATGGTGTGATATGGTCACAGGGTTCCCCATTTATCAACACCGAATATGAAGCCGTGGTAATGCATGCCATCATCAGCTTCACCCATCTATCTTGAAAAACCATTTTCACCAAGACTTTCTCCATAAAAGACCACTCTACCCTGTCATATGCATTACTCATGTCGAGTTTCATGGCCATAAAACCTGTCTTCCCCTTATTATGATTTCTCATGTAGTGCAATGTTTTTTAAGCCACCAGGATATTATCTGAAATCAAACGGTCAGACATAAAAGCACTTTGGTGTTTCGAAATAAGATGAGGCATAATAAGTTTCAATCTATTTGCCAAAACTTTTGAGAAAATTCGATAAAGCACATTACTCAAGCTTATTGGCCTAAATTGGGACACGTATTCTGGATTCTTAACCTTCAGTATCAGAGTGATAAAGGAGTGGCAAAGTGATTGGGGGAGTATACCACTATTGAGATAATGCAGTATGGAATGAGTAACGTCAGACCCAATCAAAGACCAGTTTTTTTTGGTAAAACAAAAGAGGCATACCGTCGGGACCAAGAGATTTAAGGGGGGCCATCTACTTTAGTGCCACCTCCACCTCTTCAATAGTAAACTCTCTGCCAAGCTAAACATTCATATCGGGTGTAACCATATGTGGGATAACGTCAATCACTTCATTTAGGTCACTCGGTTCATCAGATGAGAATAAATTCTAGTAGAAGTCCAGAATAGTAGCATTCACATTGTCTTGCCCAACACACCAATTACCCCTGGCATCCCGTAATTTGGTGATGTAGTTTCGTCGGCATCGTTGTGAAGCTTTGCTGTGAAAGAATTTTGTATTACGATCACCATCTCTAAGCCACATAACTCTTGAGCGCTGACCCCACATATTTAGAAAATTGAAATAATAGAAGACATAAATTTAGCACTTAATAAAATAGATGGACATGTGGTATGGTTTTATTTATGGAGTATATAGTGAAGTAGGAATAGTGGGATAGAAGATTTAGACTCGTTTACAAAGCCTTAATACGCGTTTTAGACAAAACGCTTTTTTGTAAACCACTTGGCTCCATAGAAATTAGCACATCTGCATTTTAACATTGCCAAGCTTTGCTTCTTCAGAAACGCAGATTGGGTTACCGCAATTTTTTTCTTCAAAAAATCAAAATCGCGCCAAAACTGTAATCGGTTTTTATTGAAATACCAGCTTTATCCCTTCCCATGTATATCTCCTCCTCTATTTTCTCAGTTAGTCTATACTCCATGTATATCTGCTACCCTGTTCTCTCAATCTCCACGGGCTCTCTATTCTCTATTCCTACTTCTGCTTTGATTGGAGTCTTCATTCTTCATCTCGTTTGCCATGTAACAATTCTCCGTTCCTCTTTTGCTGAATTTATGTTATAGATTTGAGCTTTTTGCATGGTGGGTTACACATTGTGAGGGTTTGGATAGTGCTTAAAGTTGCGTTGCGTTTTACTCGGTTGTGTTTTCTCCTTCTTTTTTTTTTGGCCCGCATTGGTTGACTTTGAGGGACAAAAAGTACTGTTATGAACAGTGCGTGCACTGTTCACCCACTGTTCATATACTGTTTAAGCATTAAAAAAATATTAAAAATGGGTCCCACAATACTATTCATACATTTAAAAATTATTTTGCTACAGTATTTTCAACAACAATCAGTTTTCAGCAATAATAAGTTATATCCAAACGGACCCATTGTTAGAAATCTAAATGTTAGAACTTATTTTGATTGAAGGATTTTTTGTTGCTGTTGTTTTTGTTTCTCGGTTGTGGATTTATTTGGGTTTTTAGTTGCTGTTGATACATGCCCATTTGAGTTTTGGTTAAAGTTGCTTCATAATTGTAGACACAGATGTCATTGAAATCAGAATTTTTTTTTTTTTTTTTTTTGGGTGGGATTGAGAATAAATGGATAAAGGTGTTTTCTTTATTCTGTTTCTCATTCAAGAATCAAGATTGTATTTATGGGCATTAAATAAAAATTCAATTTTTAACAGATTTTTAGTGATAAAAAGCTTGATGTTGATGGGTATTCCTTGCTATGTGTGTTGTTGGATGGCCATATAGGAATAAAAAGAAGGTGAAATAAGAGGATATTCAAGAAATTTTCCAATAAAGCATGGCTTATGTTGATTCTAGGAGATGTAGGCCTTTGATGCTCTTTTGATATCAGTTGAGGACTTTCTAGTTTCTACAGGTTTTCATTTTATTAAAACTTTTGATGGAATTCTGTCTGCTAAATGTACTTTTTACCCAAGTTTCTCCTGCCCACTTTCACTATCTAAACAATGACATGACCCTAGAGGAATAGTTGTATCACACATATGAGAAGCACATTAGATGGGATGGTAATAGTGCCTAATGTCTTCAAGGCTGTTGTCACTGTGGTATTCTTTTAGCATGCTTCAAAACTGTGACAGTTAAATGTCTTTTTATTTATTCTTGAAGTTTCTGTTGGTATACCAAGTCTCTGTACCATAATTTATCTATAGATTAATCCTTTGGCAAGGCTAACGTTGCTCAATTATTCTTGATACTATTGTAAATCTTTCAGTAGTATTACTTTTATTTAGATTTGCAGATGCTCTTTAAAATTATCTAATCTCTGCTTTCTTACGAAAACATCAAAAGTTTCAGAATTTCAGTTGAATATTCTAATTTAAGCGGTTGTTTTCTTTTCTTCCCTGAATTTGTTTGTTGGGTTCAATATTCTATTGAAAGAATTGATACGTTGGATAAAAGTGTTTTGCAACAAATGTATTCCACATTTCCACTAATTTCAATCACCTATACCCTGTGACATCATCCTTTGGTGCACCAATCTTTTTTTCACTGGAACGTGCAGCAGCTCCTTACTTTGGAATAAAGGAGTGTTTTTTGTTGTTGTGGAATCTCTTTTCTTTTGGATATAATGTTGTATTGAGACATAATTGACACCAGTATCTTTAGTCCTAATTTTTTTAATTGCCTTTCAAATCTTTAGGCACTTGTAATTGAGTTGGTTCTAAATTTTTTTATTTAAATTTTGTCCCTCTAAAAAGAAAAGAAAAGAAAAAGGTTATTTTATTTAGTTTTTATGCAGTCAATTGAGTAGCAAACTCAATAGCGAATACTATTATCTTTCCGATGCTCTACTTGCAGTTTCCAGAAATAATTATTCCTTACTCAGTTATTTATTTTTGTCTTTTAGGACTAAAATGCCTTAGACTGGACTCAAAAAAGGTGTTTCTGTCATAATTCCTACTTATTAACGAAAATAAAAAATGGTGAATGTTTATTGTTCACCTCTTGCTTATGAATTGTTTTCCCCATACACCTCAGCTGAACTCAACCATATGTTTTTTTTCCTCTTCATTATCCTGCTAACATGTAATACTCCTCACCAGAAAATTAGTATAAAAAAAAAAATGTCCTCAAGGAAATTATCAATGAACTCTACATTTACTACTACTTAGTTGAAGAGTTAATTGAATATGTTTCTTTGTGATGCTAGGTAATTTATTGTGAGTTTGGTCCGCATGGGTTTTTTAGTGAAGTAGATATGCTAGAGAATCAATCTTGACAAAGTCTGATGATAGTTTCAGCCAAGGGATTTTCAAAAATCAGTGACTACGAATTGAGTTTTTTGAAATAAAATTAGAGTGTGAAATTTATCTTATATATCTGGGTTTTTGCTAATCAAGCCTATCATCTTTAGGCCAAATTGCATCTCTTTCCTCCATAAACATGGGGCTGGCTGTGAGGTCATAGTTTCAATTCCATGTGAGTGCACGTGAGTTGTATTTACCTATAAGGGTCCGTTTGTTTCGGGTGAAAACGTTTTCAGGAAATGATTTTACGGAAAATGGTGTGTTTGGTTGTCACTGAAAATTTGGTCAAACTGAAAATAATTTCCGGTTGACCGAAAATAATGCCAAAAACGGGTGAAAACGTTTTCCGTTCTCATTTTACCTTCAATTTACTTCCGGAAAATGAGAGAGAGAGAGACAGAGACAGAGAGAGAGCGAGGAAGCAGAGAGAGCCACGAACCCAGAGCCTAACTCCGGCGACCCACGAAGACCCACGATCCACCGCCACTCGCCGTCGACCCACGACCCACCGCCACTCGACGTCGACCCACGACCCACCGATCTTCGACCCAAACCCAGACCTTCGACCGTCGATCGCACCCCACGATCGCACCCCACGACCCACGATCGCACCCCACCGAGATCGCATCACGCTCTTCGACGTCGCCTGCGAACCCCGAGCTCCAGTCCGTCGATCGCAGCACCGCGCCGATCACACCGCGCCGCTTGATCTGGCCGCTCCATCTCGCCTCCGCTCGATCTTGTCATTTCCCATGACCGATCTCATCGCCCATGACCGATCTCTCCCTTTCCATCCATTTCTGATCACTCTCTCGTCCTCGCTCTCTCATCAGTTTGACCGAATGTGGATTTGATCGAATGGAGTTGTTGTGATTTTTGTTTTTTGAAGTTTATACGTTGAAATTTCTATTATAAAATTTGTTTGGGTACTGAGAAAATAGCAAAGAAAATGTGAGAAAGTGTAGGAAAATAGCATTTTCAGTATACAACCAAACACATGAAAATATTTTCTAGAAAATTTTTCATAATGCAGCCAAACACTCAGAAAATATTTTCCTTTCCCGAAAATACCATTTCCGGAAAATATCTATTTTCCGGAAAATATTTTACGGCAAACAAACACAGCCTAAACATAAAATGGGTTTCTGCTAACTAAAAAATGCTCATACTTTTGAAGACAGTGAGCTCTTAGTGGTAGAGTTAAAATTCTTATTTTTGCAGAGCTTACGCGACGAGTGAGACCAAATTCAAGCTCAATTGCATCGATAGCTTTCATATATTTTATGGACCATCCGAATTTTAGGTGTTACTTATTTTTCTTTTCTCCTTTGTTTTTTCTTGTACGCTCATCCTTTGTATGTCACCCACGCACTAAGGTTGCGCCCCCTTTTTGTCACTGCCTTTGGTTAGATTCCAATTTTGTATGTTTGGTGTCAATTACTCAGGGATGATCGCCTTTGTTCTCAATCACAGTCTTGTATTTTGTTGGTGCAAACATAATAATAATGAAAATAACACAAACAGCAACCGGATAAAATACTTCTAAATATTATTTCTCTGAGATAAAAAATATATATAAAATAATATTAACAAAATAGTTAAGTCATTTTTTGTAATTTACACCCAAAACAGCTATTTTTAAAATAGTTTATCCAAATACTTAATGTGGTTTTAAAAATAAAAAACGTATATTTTCACATTTTTTCCAAATGTTTATTTGTAGTTTTTTAAATAGATTTTCAAAATGCTCATTTTTAAAACGCACTTTTTGAAGCAGCTTATCCAAACAGGCTCTTATTTTCATTAAAAAAAAATTAAAACACTTACCATTTTTTTATTGGGGGGAGGACCATTGGACACTACTAACAAGGTTCTCTCACTGCACTGAATACTTTTTACACATTAATGATACATCTTACTAATTAAAGCTAATAGACTAATACTTTTAGAGCAAATCAAAATTTTCAAATGTTAGAGCATTCACATCAGTCTGTTTAAAATATTTTATCTATTTTAATATAAGAACCCACTTTTTTCTATTTAAACAAGCAATTTGCAAAAACACCAATATCAGATTATCTATTATACACTCTATTTTCTTTAAATAATATATATATTTTTAATTATTTCACATACCCACGTTAAAACACGCACTTTCTCCCTTTATATTTAATGAACAATACTCTCTCTCTCTCTCCCCCTCTCCACGACCCAACCATCTTCTCTCAATCTCTAAAACTCTTTGTCTCTCGCGATCCTTCATATCTAGAACTCGCCTTGACCTTTGTCCAAAGCGAGAGCTTCAAAGCCTTCACCACCACCAGTGGTAGCAAAGCTTTAATGGCAACGACGGCAGTAGGTTCGGTGTGGGTTTTGAGTTGATTTGGTTTTTTCGAATGAGTTTTCTGTTGGATTTTGTTTTGGGTTGATTTTGAGTTGGATTTGTGATAGTGTTCTCAAATTTATTTGAGTTGATTTCTTCTTCTTCTTCCTCCTCTTTTTTTTTGGGATTGAAGAGAGTCAGGGAAAAAGAAAGAGAAGAGAGAAAAAATTGATTTAAATAATAAAATAGAAAACTACTGTAACTGTGTATATTTACACGATTACTGTAATAATTTTGCCTATGTACAATGTAATTGATAAGGGTAACTCTAAAAGTTTGATAAACTCGTTCACATTAGGCAAAACCGACGGTCCTAATGAACTCGTCGGCCTTACTTGTGCATTCATAGACATAAAAGACGATATCATAAAGCCGACGGTTTCACCTCAAGGCCGACGGCTACGCCTTGAGATCAACGACACCTGAATGAGACGACTAGAATGCATAGACGGGATAAGAAGCTGACGGAAGGAAGCTAAAAGTGATAAGTAAACCTTTGATGAGTCTGATATGGCCTTGCTTGGCCTCCATGTATGAGTATATAAGGAAACATCTTGTGCCCCACGGTTAACCCTAATTAAGAGGATTCCTACAAGAAAAGGATCCCGCAAGATACGCGTATTAATGAAGATTTTCCTTACAAGGAAAGGCCCTCCATGCCAAGTAACGGATGTCAACCCTATGCTACTATATATAAAAACCCCAAAACCCTCACAAACCAAGATACGCATAACTTACCCCAACTCTGACACTTTAGAGTTGTGAAGAAAGTTCTCTAACTTAACTTTCAGAGGGTCTTTAGCCGATAGCATACCGGTACTCTCTTGAGGTCTTCTTTTTCTGTGTTGTGCAAGTGTTATCTTGAGCATGTGAGAACTGTGTGACTTACTGACGATTTTTGGTATCATCAGTAATAAACCCACTAATGTGGATAATTTTTGAACAAAAATGTGTAAAATTGACAATTTTTTATATTTTACATTGACCGGAAGAAAAATGTGTAAAATTAACCATTTTTTATATTTTACATTGACGGGTGCAATTGCTCTTAAAAATTTTTTTTTAATAACTTTTTTCAGAAACAGGACAATAATTACATTGATGAGTATTAGCCAAATCGGCTTGTTCAACTGATACTCAAGCATATGACAGAACCTCTTCCATCCAAACTGATAAGTTTGAAGACAACCTAGCACCAGATAAAGCGTGAGCTACTTTGTTTGCATGTCGCCAAATAAATGAGAATCTGAGGAAGCGAAATGGTTGATGAGTCATTGTTGCGGCTTTCAAGTTTCAACGTTTCGCATCCCCATAAACATGGCACAAAATATCTTTCAACGCGCTCTTCCTAGAACTCTTTGTGTGATTGAAGAAAGGGCACAAGACCAAAAAGAAACTTATAAGCCCAAGAAGTTGACACCGCCAACCAAAACCAATAGGATAGCCAAGTATTTTTTAAAAAGAACTCTATGGGTCCGTTTGGATTGAACTTATTGTTGCTGAAATTGAAAACTGAAAACTGAAAACACGGTAGCAAAATAATTTTTAAATGTGTGAATAGTGCCATGGGACCTATTTTTAATATTTTTTATTGCGTGAACTGTGCATGAACAGTGGTAAACAGTGCACGCACTGTTCATGCACAGTATTTTTTTCTCTCAGAGTCAAATAATGTGGCCAAAAAAAAAAAAGAAGGGAAAACGCGGATTGCAGGAAACGTGGACGCGCAACGCGCAATCCAAACGCCCTCTATGCTATTGCGGCTCTGCTATTTTATTGCGTATATGCATTGGTTTATAAAATATTTTTAATAAAAAAATTAATTTTTTGAACGCCTTATATATTTTTCAAAAAAATTATATTAAATTAAAAAAAATTATCCATTAACAAATATTTATATATAAAAAAAAATCCGTTAAACGACCCTAATAATGAGTAGTATGATAGCACAAAATGCAAAGCTGTTGCTAATTTGTACATCAAAGTGGCATCTCATAATTGGTGAAAGTTACAAACATAGTAATCCTTTTCGCAGTTTCTCTAAACTGTAAACACAACATAAAATTCAGAAAGAGAGAGAACTTTTTTTTTTTTAATTCTTATGGGATAAGGACAGTAAATACCGTATTTTGTATCCCTTACAACTCGGACCCCCTTTCCTCAATGATGCTAAAATTTTAAGTCTCAAGGTTGGTTTGGAGCCTAATCAAATTACAAATTGACTTAAGAGATGTCAAAATGGAAACTATAACTTTTTATGAGCAAATAAATCTATTGTTGGAAAATAAAAGGCCAAGGAAACCCTTGGCCTATGTACATAGGTCTGCTGCATGCATACACAAGCACAGACTTGCGCATGCAGTTAGAGTTCTAAAAACAAGTTTTTTTGCATTAATGTTAAGGTTTGAAACGAGTCTCACATCGTTTGGGAGCCGTTCCAAACTCCTATTTTCTCACTATATAAAACCATACATGGTATATTTTTAAACACACACAAAAAATCCTAAGGGAAAACCTAAGATTCACTAGAAATAGTCTAGTAAATCAAGAGGGAGTTTTTCACAAAATATTCCCAAGTCAATTTTATTTTGATTAGGACCTTTTCTGGTCTTGATCTTCGAGTTTTGAAGTTTACTAATCATTTTTATTTGGTTGTGAATAGATTTGACTGAGAGGTGGTCAAAATCAAGCGAAAGAGCTTTTTGTTATGAGGTATAGGTTCTAACCTATTTTCTTTCATTTTTGCTTTTTAATCTCTTTTTAGTTTCGCTGCCTTGCTCTGTTTGTATTTGCTTAGTTTAGGTTTTAGTTGTTTTCTGTTTTAAAGCATGCTAGGTTGTTAGATTTGTTGTTTTTTAGTTTATGTTCTTGCTTTCTGGGTTAGGGTTCTTCAGGGCATGTCTGCGTGCACATGTTACTGCATGCGTACACAGGCTCGAAGGATGCGTACGCATACAATTGGCCTACGTACACAGGCCTATGTATGCGCACTCGTACTTGTACCCAGAAACCCTAATATGAGTTTTTCTACTTTTGCTTCTTTGTTTCTTTCATATCATATGCCCTTGTTCTGTTCATTTTTATGCTTTCTAAGTCTCTGTTCTTCTGTTTAATTGTTTGTTGCCTTTAACATGCTAGATTAGGGTTTTCCTTTATTTCTTGCTTTAATCCCATGAACATGCATTCATATGTCCATCCATTGATGCATGGGTGCTGTGATGCAGTAAGGTAAGTGAGATAAGTCAAGCATTCACATGAACATGCATTTTGGTTGATGAACATGATGAATATGTTTGTTTAATGCTTGATTTCATGTCTAGTTGTTTGGGATATATTGATGATTGATACCTTGTTGCCATGCCCATGTTTTTCTCTTGATTTGTTTGCTACCTTGGATGAGATGATTACCATGATAGATGTATGTTAGTGTCTGTGATGATATGAAAAGCATGATAGATATATGTTAGGTTTTGGGATGAAATGCCATGTTGTATGTTTAGATGTATGCTAGTGTGTGTGTGTTTAAGATGCAATGTTGAGTGTTACTTTAATAGGATTAAGACATAAGACATAATAAGTGGAAGTCGACCCATGAGTCGGGCGACTTTGGGTGCCTAACACCTTTTCAAGACTATACCTAAACTCTGAATCCATACTCTGGTAGTAAGATCAAGTCTTTCCACATAAGGGCGCTATATTCATGGATCTTAGACCATAATACTAGGTGGTGACTCATTTTCCCTGCCTCGGTCCACTCGGCTAAAGTGTACTACCCAAACCACATGCAGTGCCCATTGGGACTTCTATTACTATATGCTTTTTATAAAGCTCTGAATTGTTATTTTCTGGATCTATCAAATTCATCAATTTCAGTGGTTGATGACTCCTCTGCTAGCTATTGCTTTAATAATTTCAAATCCCCATAAGCCATAAGCATTGCAACAAACCTAAAGCTACTAGGCACTAGCCCAATACTTGTAGCCCATGTGTGAATTCAATTTATACCCATCTTCCTATGAATGAAACCTTGACTCAAGCCCAAATTTCCAACTCAAATAAAATTGTCACATTTCTCAACCAAAAAAAAAATTGTCAAACGCCACATTTTGGATTTTAGCTTTAACAGTAAAAAAAAAAATTATATTTCAATTGGGGTCTTTTTATCTTTTATCCATCAAAAATAATAATTATAATTATTGATGAAGTCAAGAATTTCACCAATGAGCCACACGGTACCTATGCGCTTGAATATCAATCTGCACAACACAAAGAAGGGGAAACCTTACAGAGAGCACCGGTGTGGTGCCGGCCGAATACCCTCTGAAGGTTAAGTCAGAAAATATGCTCACAACTTTAGAGTGCTAGAGAGGGTAAATTATGCGTACCTTAATCTGTGAGGGTAGCGGGGCTTTTATAGTAGTAGAGGGTGGACTTCTCTTTCTTGGAGTAGAAGTCTTTTCCATGTAGGAATCCTTTTGAACGTAGATTGCGGAATCCTTTCCTTATAGGACTCTTACATCAAACGTGGACTGCAAGCATCTTATACCAAGGATCTTTATGGCCTTTGGGCCTGCTGATATTTCACATTGGGCCTGTCCACTATCAGCCCACAGTAAATGACCGTCAGGCCCATCTCTAGCCCAAATTATTCCTTTTCAGTTGCCCCCTTCACCTCATGGGTCCGTCATACCTTAGTAGACGAGAAGCATGGGGTGACGATAAATATTGTTGGGGATGACGGTAGAAAGAGACTGTGGGTCGTCGACCCTAGTCACCAAGGATGACGGTATCAAGGTTTAAACCGTTCAGGTAGTCTGGCAGCCGACAAGGTCTGGAATGCATTAAATGGCTCTTGACACGCGTCACCTTTCTACAAGCCATTGCGTGGGATCGAAGCGTCGCTTCGTCTTCCGTGCACTTCTCTTATAAATACTGCTTCCCCCTCCTCTCATTTTTCATTTTCAGGAAGAATTTCATTGTCAGAGAGAGTCCGTCGCACCTGTCAGAGAAAGACCGTCCACCTACTGCAACCGTCAGCGGTACTTCTATTCCGTCTACT
Organism: Quercus ilex subsp. ballota; assembly: GCA_032727855.1. NCBI lineage: Eukaryota > Viridiplantae > Streptophyta > Magnoliopsida > Fagales > Fagaceae > Quercus > Quercus ilex. The sequence continues at coordinate 34,378,539 of CM064909.1, forward strand.
TTTTCCAGGTAAGCCATTTCTATCCGTCTTAATTTTAATTCCTTATATATCAACTACGAAAAACAATTCCCTTTCTTTTCCCGTCATATTTTCCAACATCCGTTATAGCCTTAGGTTTTGTCCTTACCTGTAGGAAATGTCTAGTGCGTCAAGTAACCAGTCCGTCGTTCGCGACGGAGAGTGTTATGAGGAGGTGTATCCATCAGGTCATAAAGACCGAGAGGATCTGAGCGAGGATAGGAGTCCGTCTGCATCTTCCCCTTCCTCAACAAATGAGGATATGGAAATCGTAGAAATAGATGAAGAGCAAGTAGAGGAAGTTAGACCCGTCGTGGGAGCGGACAGACTTAGACTGTTCGTCATGCTGCCGGAGTGGACGGTCAACGCATTTACTTCAAAAATCAAGGAGCCACATTTCAACACCATTAGGGACAACTACCAAATCCCTGACTATATCCCCATCCGTCTACCTTATAAGTCAGAGAAGTGTTATTACGAGGGGGTCGACAATGTTGGGATATATGAGCAGGTGCTCAAGGCTGGCCTTAGATTCCCACTGAGTTCCTTCCATCGCGAACTCCTACAATATTTGGGATTGTCCGTCAGCCAGATATCCCCAAACGCCTGGCGAGTCTTTATTGCCATGGAGGTGCTGTACGGAGCCATGTCAGGCGGTAGGCGTAGGCTGACGGTGAGGGAATTCCTTCACTGCTACCGTCCAGACGAGATAGATAAGTCGAGGGGAATGTATAGCTTCGTCCCCAGGAGCTCCCTCTTGAAGGTTATCTTTGAAACTCCAGATTCAAACAGAGACTGGAAGAGCCGTTACTTCTTTATAGAAGGAGACAGTTGGATGTGCCGTCCTGGGGAGACGGATCACATGCCAGTAGACACAACGTGGGGCATTTTAGCCGAGTCTGGTATACCCGTCATACAAAAATATCTTATCTTTATTTTTATTTTACTTGATCTAATTTTCACTAAATTTTACAACCGTCTATTTTTTTCAGTCCGTCAGCGCCGCCAGATAGAACTAGAAGAATTCAACTTTTTGGAAAAGATTTTTAAGAAGACCTCGTCGGAGGAAAGGACCTGGGCCAAGCTCGTCACCCTTGATACTATTCATTGGTATTGTGACGGACCTGATCCATCTCCTGCAGCAAGAAAGTACGACGAGAAAGTCCGTCAACGTAAGCTTCTATCTTAGTTCCTTCAATTTCGTCCGTCTACTACTCTTCTTTATAGTTTTCTCCGTCTACTTTGGCAGAAATGGATGACGCTAAGAGAAGGGCATTGATCAGAGCAAATGCTGCCAAAAAAAGGGGGACGGGTGATGCTGACCCAAAGGAGACGGGTACCCAAAACCCCTTGGCGAAGAGAAAACAACCTTTGAAGGGAGACCGTCCATCTAAAAAACCAAAGGTTCCTTTGGACCCCGTCCTGGGTCTTATGGCTGGAGGCGCTAAATCCGTCACCCCAACCAAGCACGGGGCTAGTAAGGGCCTTATGGGGGGTCCGTCGTCTAGTGATAAGAAACCACCTCCCCTTCTTAGGGACAACCCTAAACACGCCTTGGAGCAACTCTCCTCAATAATGACCTCCGAGGATTACGAAGACCTGGGCAATCACTCGACGGAGGCGATGGGCGAGACGGGTCTCTTCAGCATAGCTCAGGTAATACTTCTTTTATTTATTTATCCGTCTATACTTGTTTGCACAGACTAATTTTTACCCGTTCTTTAGGCCATGGTAATGATGAAGGGTCTGTTTGGACGGTGTTTGAACCACGAAACGACCCTAGGCCGCCTAAGAGAGAAGGCTAAGGTGACGGAGAACGAGCTGGCTCAGCTTCAAACTTGGAAAGTTATTCACGAAAAGAAGCTCAAGATGGCTAAGGAGGCAAGGGACCAGTACCTCGAGGTGACGGATGAAATGAAGAAAACTATTGAGAAGAAGGATGAAGAACTCCGTCGGGCCAAGGAGGTCGCTGTTCTCGAGTACCGTGACTCTGAAGCCCTCCTGACGGAGTTAGGTGTCTCATATGCTGACGGATTTGATGAGGCCCTCCGTCAGGTGAAAGCTCTGTACCCTCAGCTAGACTTGGCATCCGTCAATATAGATGCCGCTGGTCAAACATCCGTCCAACCTGCGCAGTCGGAGGATACAGAGGAAATCTTCGGCTAGAAAGCTGCCCCTGACGCCCATCTCGACCAGGCCGTTGTGGACAGCGACCCAAAAGAAGGCTCGGCCCGTCTTGCTGAAGAGAACCAAGCTCCCGTCGTAGAATAGTATTGTTTTAGTTTTTAAATTTATTGTAACGAATCTATAGAACAATACATGACCCCGTCATGTCTCCAACTTCTGTAAACACTTTCTTTTGGGTATGTTTTTGTTACCCTTTGGCTTTCCTTTTATTTTAATGTGGCTTAACATACTCCGTCATGTTTTCAATTTTTGCAACACTTATGTTTGGATATGATTTTTAGATGACTACGTTTACATGGACGGGTTTGGTTGAGTATTGTGCTCCAGATTTAATTTGTTAATTTATAACCGTCGCTTAATATGTATGTCAAGGACCCAATGCAAGTCAATGCTTGGATAGTAATAACCGTCCACTTCGTGGAAATTGGCGTAATCCTTATTTTCATTACGGATTTTGAAGTATCCGTCGCTAGATAATGTCTTTTTAACCGTCTGAATTTACTTCGCGGATCCATCACTATTTATTGTCCGATTTGTCAACTGATTCGTTATCCGTCCACTATGGGATTTCGAACATTCTTCACTTAGGACGATCCGTCCATCGTGTGGGCTAAGATTTATCCGTCCTCTTATGGTACTTTGAATTTTCATCCCCTAAAATGATCCGTCCATTATGTGGATTTTTGGTTTTATCCGTCCTCTTGTTGGACTTAGGATATTCATCCATTGGGATGATCCGTCCATTATGTGGACTTTGGTTTTATCCGTCCTCTTGTTGGACTTATGGTATTCATCCCTTGGGATGATCCGTCCATTATGTGGACTTTGGTTTTATCCGTCCTCTCGTGGGACTTAGGATATCCATCCCTTGGGATGATCCGTCCATTATGTGGACTTTGGTTTTATCCGTCCTTTTGTGGGACTTAGGATATCCATCCCTTGGGATGATCCGTCCATTATGTGGACTTTGGTTTTATCCGTCCTCTTGTGGGACTTGGGGTATTCATCCCTTGGGATGATCCGTCCATTATGTGGACTTTGGTTTTATCCGTCCTCTTGTGGGACTTGGGGTATTCATCCCTTGGGATGATCCGTCCATTATGTGGACTTTGGTTTTATCCGTCCTCTTGTGGGACTTAGGATGATCCGTCCATTATGTGGACTTTGGTTTTATCCGTCCTCTTGTGGGACTTGGGATATTCATCCTTTGGGATGATCCGTCCATTATGTGGACTTTGATTTTATCCGTCCTCTTGTGGGACTTGGGGTATTCATCCCTTGGGATGATCCGTCCATTATGTGGACTTTGGTTTTATCCGTCCTCTTGTGGGACTTAGGATATTCATCCCTTGGGATTATCCGTCCACCTTGTGAACTTATTTTTGTTTATGTAGGGAAATCACAGTAGAGTCTGAACACTTCTCCTTATTGAAAGAAAATAATGATGAGGAAAATGTACCTGCCCCCTCGGGCTTAAAAAGGTACTTGTAGAAAAATTGTTCGAAGTAGAGAGCAAAACTTAAGTAATAAGAAAATTGTCTGAGGTAAAGAACTTTATAATAAACTAAGTAAAACATAGTAGTAAACTGGAAACTGGGGGATAGTCGACGTTCTTCATGTCGCCCCTACTGGTAGTACCTCCGAAGGTGCTCTGTGTTCCATGGGTGTTGAAGCTTCTGTCCGTCCATGGTTTTGAGGTGGTAGGTCCCTTTTCTTTGCCAAGACGAGATCCTGTATAGTCCTTCCCAGTTGGGGCCGAGCTTTCCTTGCGCTGGATCTCTGGCAGCTCCTATTACCTTTCGTAGCACAAGATCTCCAATCTGGAAGTCCCTGTGTTTGACATTGGAGTTGTAGTATTTCGCCATGAGGTTCTGGTACCTAGCTAACCTCTGTTCTGCTGTAGCCCGGACCTCGTCTATCAGGTCCATCTGGAGCCGCAGGGCCTCTTCGTTGTCATCCTTGTCGTAGTTCTCCACTCGATAGCTAGTGAGCCCGACCTCTGCTGGAATGACGGCTTCACATCCGTACGTCAGTCTGAACGGTGATTCTCCAGTTGGTGTTCTTGTGGTTGTACGGTATGCCCACAAGACGCTTGGCAGTTCGTCAGGCCAGATGCCCTTCGCCCCCTCGAGCCGGGTCTTGATGATCTTCAGCAAGGACCGGTTCGTGACTTCTACTTGCCCGTTGGCTTGAGGGTGTGCGGGCGACGAATAGTGATTTTTGATCCCCAGTTCTGAACAGAAGCTCCTGAATGCTCCGTTATCGAATTGCTTTCCGTTGTCGGAGACGAGCACCCTGGGTATCCCGAACCTGCATATAATATTTCTCCAAACGAAACTCCGGATGTTCTTCTCCGTGATAGTGGCCAGGGCCTCTGCTTCTACCCATTTGGTGAAGTAGTCGATTCCAACTACCAGAAATTTTAGCTGTTTCGCAGCTATCGGGAAGGGGCCCATGATATCTAGTCCCCATTGGGCGAACAGCCAAGGGGCCGTCATAGGCGTCAGCTCCTCGGTCGGTTGCCTAATCAGGTTACTGAATCTCTGACATTTGTCGCATGTTTTGACGTATGCTTGTGCGTCTTTTTGCATTGTTGGCTAGTAGTACCCCGCTCTGATCAGTTTGTTCACTAAGGATCGTGCCCCTGAATGGTTTCCACAGATGCCCTCATGCACTTCCCTCATTACGTAGTCGGCTTCGTCTTGACCCAGGCACCTCAGGTACGGGCGTGAGAACCCTCTCTTGTATAAGATATTGTTGATTAGTACAAATCGCGAGGCATGGACCTTCAGCTTCCTGGCTTCGTTTTTTCCTTCAGGTACTGTGCCCATCTTCAGGTATGCTATCAGCGGCGTAGTCCAACAATCTTCAGAATTCAGCTCCTGCACTTTTATTCCGTCATCAATGAGTGAGGAGAGTTGTACAAATGACAATACCTGTTCGGGAACGATCATGGGCTCTGCTGAGGCTGCCTTCACAAGACGGTCGGAACATTCGTTTTCTTCCCTTGGGATTTGAACGAATCTTACTGTGAGATCACCGATCCGTTTCTTTACTTCGTCCAGGTACTTTCTCATCCTCTCACTCTTGCATTCGTAGATGCCATTGATTTGACTTGTTATCACCTGGGAATCGCAATGTATGATCATGGATTCTGCGCCTGCTGCCTTCGCGAGGTCTAGTCCTGCTACTAAAGCTTCATATTCGGCCTCATTGTTGGTCGTGGGGAAGTGCAAACGAATCATGCATTCGATTTTATCTCCGTCGGGGGTATGGATTAGTACACCGGCACCTCCTGCATGCCTGTTGGAGGATCCGTCCGTGTGGATGCTCCATTGAGCCTTTGTGTCTGCCCCCACGCCTTCTGTCCTGGAAAATTCTGCAATGAAGTCGGCCACGGCTTGTCCCTTAATTGCATTTCGCGGACGATATTGTATATCAAATTCGCTCAGTTCAACCGTCCATAGGGCCATGCGTCCTACGGTATCCGGGCTACTCATGGCTCTCCGTAGGGGTTGATCCGTTAGGACCACTATTGTGTGCGCCTGGAAGTATGGCTTGAGCTTTCTTGCCGCAGTCACTAGCGCGAAAGCCAACTTCTCCATTTGGGAATACGTTTCTTCCACTCCCCGGAATGCCCTACTTATGAAGTAGACGGGTTTCTGTGATCCATCCTCTTCCCTAATTAGTGCCGCGCTGACTGCCGCTTGCGAAACCGCTAAATAGAGGTAGAGTTCTTCCCCAGGCCTCTTCGACCCTTGATCCCTCTGTCTTTCTTCCTGTCGTTCCTTCTTCCTCGGCTTATCCTCTCGAGCCTGCAACGCGTCTTCTACGTTCATGTACTTGGTTGCCCTGTAGAGTACTTCCGCCATGGTTTTAGGGTCGTTTTTGTATAAAGAGAACAGAAATTTGCCCTTCCGAAGCCCGTTCGTGAAGGCAGCAACCAGTATTTTGTCGTCTGCTTCGTCTATTGAGAGCACTTCCTTATTAAAGCGCGTTATATAGGTCCTCAGCGTCTCGTCCTCCCGTTGCTTAATACTCATTAGGCAAGCCGTAGATTTCTTGTATCGATGTCTTCCGATGAAATGTGTAGTAAACTGAGCACTTAGCTCCTTGAAGGTGCTGATGGAGTTTGGTGTTAGTCGGCTAAACCATATCCTCGCGGGGCCTTTGAGCGTCGTGGGGAAGGCCCTGCACATGATCTCGTCAGCTATCCCTTGTAGGTGCATTAGGGTCTTGAACGTCTCCAGATGGTCTAGGGGATCCTTTACTCCATCGTAGCTGTCTATATGAGGCATGCGGAATTTATGCGGCAAGGGGAAGGCGTTCACGGCCGCAGTGAAGGGCGAGTCAGTACGGTTGACTAAGTCGTCTAGATCGCTGGAAACCCGCCCTTTGAGCGCGTTCATCATTACTTCCATCTGTTCCCTCATCGCCTGCATCTCTGCGGCAATCTGTGGTGGTGTCGCGTTCGTGAGGGATGGCATGCTCATTTTCTGCCTCTCCGGCCTGCTTGGGGCATGGCTGCCTTCAGGTTTCTCCTGGTTTCTCTTTGCAGCGCTGGTCCCTTCTTCTTCTTCTTGCTGGTCGTTCTGTTCTGCATTCTTCTGACGCAGCTGTTCTTCTAAGTCATTATTTTGTTTGGTGAGACGTTCTACCGCGGCAGCGAGGGTCCGAACTTGTCTTTCGAGGGCAGTATTGGGTTGTTCGTCTCCTTGAACGTCGTTGGTGGTTGCCATCGAGCGAGTGAGTACCATGCAACCCTTAAGTCCGAAAAAACGATAGTATGATTTTTTGGATCTCTACTAACACTTTCCCACAGATGGCGCCAACTGATGAAGTCAAGAATTTCACCAATGAGCCACACGGTACCTATGCGCTTGAATATCAATCTGCACAACACAAAGAAGGGGAAACCTTACAGAGAGCACCGGTGTGGTGCCGGCCGAATACCCTCCGAAGGTTAAGTCAGAAAATATGCTCACAACTTTAGAGTGCTAGAGAGGGTAAATTATGCGTACCTTAATCTGTGAGGGTAGCGGGGCTTTTATAGTAGTAGAGGGTGGACTTCTCTTTCTTGGAGTAGAAGTCTTTTCCATGTAGGAATCCTTTTGAACGTAGATTGCGGAATCCTTTCCTTATAGGACTCTTACATCAAACGTGGACCGCAAGCATCTTATACCAAGGATCTTTATGGCCTTTGGGCCTGCTGATATTTCACATTGGGCCTGTCTACTATCGGTCCATAGTAAATGACCGTCAGGCCCATCTCTAGCCCAAATTATTCCTCTTCAATTATATAAAACTATAGGGCTTTCGAGTTTTGAGTGTGGAGTTTATGATGACATTTTAATTTGTTGCAAATGACATGCTTCAACAAATGGCGGATATTTCACGGGTAACCCTAGCTTGCAAAAATATAGTTGTACCTTCAAATTATCACACTCTTGGTTTCAAGATTTTTTTTTGAAGCAATGAAAAGAAAAAAAATGTTTTGTATAATTGTTGAATTCCCAAAAATAGAATATTTATATCGTAATGCAATTCAAAACTTCAAGAAATAATCATTATTTGGTAGTTTTTTTTTTTAATTTTTTATACAAGATAGAAAATCTACTCTAACTTAATCTAAGTGTATATATGTGTGAAACTCTTGGAGACTTGAACCTCGGCAATTGTCCTCCACATCCCACAAGTACATATACTTACGGAGTAACCATCACATCAAGGGTATGCGGTGCTATTATTTGGTAGTTAATGACATTGCATGCTGATATTGGTGCTCTCCTTTGCCTTTATTAAAGAAATATCATGGTTCCAATAGAAATATATCTTCCGAAGATATTGGTCTGCTTCTATCTTAAAAATTAAAAAAAAAGAGTAATGCTACAGACGATTAGACACAAACTATTTTACACTATTTTTACAAACTGTTGATGTGGTTTTAACATTTTCTAAATAATTATTGGTAAATAAAAATGTGATATTAGTGGTGGGCTCAAATTAGATTAGTAAGAATTTGTCACATCAATAATTTGTAAAAATGTTTTAAAATAGTTTGTCTTTATAGCATTACTAAAAAAAAAAATTCTTTTTACCACCACACACCCTTGATGAGATGGTCACTCCACAATTATAAGTTCTTGTAGGGTGTGGGGGGTAAGGGCTGGGGTTCAAGTCTCCATCAGGGAGTTTCATACACATATACACTTAGATTAGACTAAAGTATAATTTCTATCTTGTATATATAAAAAAAAGTAATGCTAGAAATACAAACTTTTTTACAAACTGTGGATGTGGCGAGTGATTATTGGTAAATTAAAAAATAATGTTAATAATGGTCTTAAATAAAAACTAGTAAGAAATTGATCATATCAATAGTTTGTAAAAATATTATAAAATAGTTCGTAAGTGTAACATTACTTAAAAAAAAGTGTACTTTTGTCCATGACACAAAAAGTAATACTATGTTAATATCAAATTTAGATGACATTTACTAGTTCTAAACTAGACTCATCATTAATATTATTTTTGTAACAAACTAACAATTCATAATAGCTTACCACTTAAGATTTGTTATGAAAATTTTGTGGATTTAGCATTACTCATAACACAAAACCTTGTCAATATTTTTAAGATTCTTTTCAAAGGAATGCTCTATATTCACAACAAATCTTAAATGACAATATACTATTAATTTTTATTTACAACATTTTTATAACAAATCTTAGCCCATAATATCTTATTATGAGCTCTTATTTAAGCCACAACTTTTGGGAAAAGTTAACGCATACTCTAGATGCATTGACGTAGAATATTTTTATAAACTTTTTATTAAAAAAATAAAAAAATTATAATTTAATTTTTAAAAAAGGAAATTAATTAATAATAATTTTATAATTTAAATGAATTAATTAATTTAATTTTAAAAAGTAAAATAATTATTTTGATATATTTTGATATTTTTAATGAAAGTGGTGTTAAAACTTTTTAAAAAATAGTTTATTAGTAAATGCCATGTTAACGGGTGTTCTTAATAAACTATTTAAAAAAAAAATTATTTTAACACTTTTTTTATTTTCACAACAATTTTCTTAAAATAATTCTCTAATTTGTTAAGAATTGTCGGCACCTGGTATCCTGGTACTTTTGCTGCAAAAATATAGCGTACCTCTAGCCCCCAGTATTTCTCTTCTTTTGAGATGTTTCCGTGACACGCAGTGCGGCAGTAGTGACCACTGGCCACTACACCGCATTCAATACCAAAACGCCACGTTATCGTTCTAAAAACCACACGTCCGTCCATACTTGATCACCCAAAATCATATCTCCCGCCAAAATCCCCAATCACATGCACTCGATATCTGCCACGTGTACACTCCGAAACAATCACATTCGTCCACGTCTTCCTTAAACCCCAAAAAAAAATCCAACCTCACCCGTTAAAAGACCACTGTCTAACGACAACAGGTGGCGTACATCCAAACGATCTCTTCATCCAAAGGCTCAGATTTCCCTCATTCCCTTTCTCTTTAAATTTGAATCCACACCGAAGGCCTCGTTTGATTTGCTGTCAAAAAAACAAAGTCATAATGTGAAAATGGATGGATTTATACGCAAGAGAAGAAAGAGAGAACCGAAGGCCAAAAATGGCGTCGTAAAGCTCAAGTCGGAGTTGTTTTCGGGTTCGATATCGGTGATCGGAAGGCAGAGAGTGATGGAGGACGCGATGAAGTTGGTGCACGAGTTTGTTTCCGTGGCGGGAAACCCGTACGATTTTTTCAAAGTGTACGATGGGCACGGTGGGGCCAGGGTGGCGAGCGCGTGTAAGGAGAGGATGCACGCGCTGCTGGAGAAAGAGGTGGTGGTGATGGTGGAGGTGGAGGAGGGAGGGGGAGTGGTGGTGGAGTGGGAGAAGGTGATGAGGTCATGCTTTTGGAAGATGGATGAGGAGGTGAGGACTGGAGGTGGTTGCGGTGGTGGTGGTGGTAGGGCGAAGGTGGAGATGGTGGGGTCCACGGCAGTGGTGGTGGTGGTTGGGAAGGAGGAGGTAGTGGTGGCTAATTGTGGAGACTCGAGAGCTGTGTTGTGCCGCGGCGGTGTCGCCGTGCCACTATCACGTGATCATAAGGTGAAGTGGCTTCCTATGTGTGAAATGCTATAGTCTATAGAAAACAAATTTCATATTCTTTCTTTTCACAATTTAACAAACGTGGCAAATTGTAGGTACCGTTTGGATTGAGGGAAAGAGAGGGGAGTAAAGGAGAGTTAATAAGCTAATATTAAGCCAATTTTACTGAGTTTATTAATTTAGTAATGTCACAGACGTAACTTTTTTTATAATGAACTTCACAATAGTTGAAATCGTTCACATTCATAGACTCATTACTTAGGTTGACCGTTATTTTAACTGTTGTGAAATTTTTAATGAAAAAATGTTGAATCTGTATTATGATATTTATTGTGGAGTACTTCACTATCATATGAGATTATCACTTTTATAATAATTTTAATTTGTAACCTTAATCGTTCTCGGGAAAAAAAGAAAAGAAGAAGTGAAATTTGTGGTGACAATAGATTTATTGTTTGAGAAAAACACTGCTCAAGATGAGATTTAATTAATGCGGGTATAAGAAAGAAAAAGAACTAAGGTAATAACCTATATATTTATTTAATATTAATTTGATTCCGATATAAATTTTAGGAGGGGGGGGGAAACTGTATGAATTTGATTTCGGATGGTAATTTCTATCAAGGTATCGGTATGGAACCATACATATAGTTCAGGTGAACTGCAATGATTTAAAAAAGAAAAAGAAAAAAAGGGTGGTTGAGGGAGCCGTTTAAGACTAGGGTCGGTATTGGGTCTCTAGTTGAGTTTGCAAATCTACAGCGATTACCATTTCACACCCACAAAAGTGGCTTGTCATTGCAAATTTTCAATTCCAGATAATGCAACCATCACAATTTTGAACTTCATCAAGCATTAGACGGTATCTAATAACCTTATATTTTTAGCTGATAGTAGCTTAGAAGTCAACACCTTTACACTGTAAGATGCTAGGATACATAATGGGAAAATTTTGTCAGTATTTCAGAATTCAAAGCATGACTATAGGTTTTAGTAACCTAAAATATTGGAAAACCAAAAGGTGTGTGCTATATGGAGCTTATTCCAATGACAATGTCCCTATAAGTGTTAAAATTCTTCTTTTCTCACTTTTTTTCTTCTTTGAATTGGTCATTGTCACAGTAATTGTTTGTTATGCAACGCTATAATTCATTGTTTGAGTCTGCATTGATGGAGACAAGTGTGTGTGTGTGTGTGTGTGTTAAGCAGCTTTAATAAATCCACATAGCATATTACAATTTCATTGGAATTGAATGTAGCAGTATCGCAATATGAATCATTCTACAGTTTTCTTTTGCATGTTGTGATGTCAAGATGATGTGGTGAACCAATAAATAGAAGTAGACCAAGTATAGTACTATGTAGTATAACCTTTGTTTTCTTATTCAGTAACTTAAGGTGGTATTGATTTGTTGCAACATAATGCTATTGTCAAGATAGTACAAAGAAGGATAGAAAGGATCATGACAGAATCAAAGATTAAAGGAAGAAGAAAGTTCTCAAATCTGCTTAAACGACAATGAACAGTATTTGTTTTATTTTATACTATACAACTATATGGCATGTAGCTTTGTAATACTGTATATAAGTTTTAGTAATTAGCATGTGGATAGCACATGTGTGGTTAGTTCTGTTAGTTAGGCTTGGAGGAAATTCTGGTAGTTAGTTATTTCGCTTCCCTTGTTTTCTTTTCTCTTGTATATATATACATAGCTTTGTAATGGTTCTTCAATTAATGCAATATACAGAAATTCTTCAATTCCAGAATCTTCTTTCTCTGTGTTCCTAATATGGTATCAGAGCAATTTTTGGCTTCTGCTTAAGTTTCTCAAACAAATTTCTCAATTCATTTTTCCCAAAAGTTAGGGTTTTTTTCTTCAGAATCTCGAAGCTTCATCAATGGCTTCCTTTGATCAAGCTTCTACAAACATCACCATTGACGAATCGCATCCATTCTTTCTTCATCATGCTGAAAATCTTGGTGCGATGTTAGTTTCACAACCATTGATTGGAGGTGAGAACTATCCTACATGGACACAATCTATGGAGAGAGCTCTTAGGATCAAGAATAAGTTCTGGTTGATTAATGGATTAGCTTCTCTGACTTCAGCCACGGAGAAAGTTCCTTTCTTGGTTCAAAGCTAGGCATGATGCAATGATATTGTGGTTTCATGGATCATCAATTGTGTTTCTCCCAAGATTGCCACAAGTATGGTGTATCGTAAGATTGCTAAGGAAGTTTGGAAAAAGTTTCAGAACATGTTTTCTCCAAGTAGTGGACCTAGCGTTTATCAATTGCAGAAGGATCTAGCAAGTTTTTCTCAAGGTGAGCTGTCTGTGACTAAGTACTTCACCAATCTTTCAATTTTGTTGGATGAAATACAGAATTATGAACCTCTTCCTACCTGTTCTTGTGAGAAGTGTGTGTGCCATGTGAATGAGAAGAATGTTCATCACAAAGAAGCTATTATGCAACTTCTGATGGGTCTTAATGATTCTTTCTCTCACATCTGAGGAAAAATTTTGTGGATGGATCCTATTCCATCTGTTGAGAAAGTGCACTCCTTGGTGATTCAAGATGAGAAGCAAAGATTAGTTGGGCAAGGCAGCAACAATGGTCCTTCTGTGGAGTCCACAGCACATGTAGCAAAGACCATGAATCTTGATTCTAAGACCTTCAAGAAAGGTAAGGAAAAGCTCACTTGCAGCCACTGTGGATTGCGTGGTCACACAATGGAGAAGTGCTACAAGCTCCATGGCTATCCCCCTGGCTACAAGACCAAGCCAAGGGCTAATCAAGTTTCATCTTTTGATGCTGCTCGAGATTCTGTTTTTGTTACCACTCAACAAGCCTTTCCTTTTACAATGGAGCAATGTCAGAAATTACTTGCTATGATTGGAGGGACTAATGCTCAGACCAACACTATTGCCATGACAAATAATGTTGCTTTCAATCAAGCTTCATGTTCTCAGTCCACACCCCTAGCAGGTAATCTCAAGCACTCCATATTTTCTGCTAAACTTGTGAACAAAACTGCCTTTGGTGTTGATACTTGGGTCATGGATACAGGAGCAAGTGATCATTAGTTTGTTCTCTCTCTCTTTTTTAGTCTTATACCACTGTTTCTCATTATGTTGTTGAAATGCCTAATGGTGAATCAGCACATGTCACTCACATTGGCATTGTCAAACTTTCTAATTCCATTATTCTTGATCACGTTCTTTGTGTTCTTTCTTTCTCATTCAATCTCTTGTCATTCAGTCAACTTACTCAAAGATTGCCTTTGTGTCTTGTGTTTTTATCTCAATATTGTTTCATTTAGAACCTTTCATGTTGGAAGACAATTGGAATAGGTGAAGTCCATAATGATTTGTATCTACTACAGAAGAGTACTTCCAGGACTACACCTTCTCTGTCAGATCATCTTTCCATTCACAAGTCCTTCAAGTCAATTTCTTCTTCTTCTGTTTCTACTAAAGACATGTCAATCTTGTGGCATTTTAGATTAGGTCATCCATCTTTGAGTAGAATGTCAGTTTTACAAAATGTATTGTCTTCTTTTTCTGCTCAATGTACTGATGTTTGTACCATCTGCCCTTTGGCTAAGCAAAAGAGATTGCCTTTTCCTTCTCACAATAATCTGTGTAATGAACCTTTTTCCTTAATTCATGTGGATGTTTGGGGTCCATATTCTATTTGCACTCATGATGATTTTAAGTTTTTCCTTACGATTGTTGATGAGGCTATCAGGTCTACTTGGGTGTAACTCATGATAGCTAAATCAAATGTTAAACATCTTTTAACTTCATTTTATAACATGGTTTACACCCAATTTAACATTGGTATTAAAGCCATTAGATCAGACAATGCCCTTGAGTTCTCTTTACTTGATTTTTATAGTGCTCATGGTATTGTGCATCAAAAGAGTTGTGCCTATACACCACAGCAAAATTTTGTGGTTGAAAGGAAGCACCAACATTTTTTGAATGTTGTTAGGTCTCTTAAAATCCAATCCAATCTTCCTTCTGCTTATTGGGGTGATTGCATCCTCACTGCCACCTACCTCATTAATAGACTGCCTGTCCCTTTGTTACATAACAAGTCTCATTTTGAACTCCTTTTTCATAAATAACCCTCTTTTGATCATCTTAGAGTCTTTGATTGTTTATGTTTTATATCTACTCCTTCTGTTCATAGGTTGAAATTTGACTCTAGAGCACTTCATTGTGTCTTCCTTGGTTACCCCTTCAATATGAAAGGTTACAAAGTCCTTAATCTGCATACTAGGAAGATCTCTATTTCTAGAGATGTTATTTTTCATGAATCAATCTTTCCTTTTTCTTCATCTTATAAGTCTTTGTTGTCTAAGTCACCTCCATTGTCAATCCTTTTACCTGCTTCTTGTAATCCTGACTTTGATGTTTCCTCTAGTCCTAGGTTTGTTTCTGCAGGTACACCTCTGAGTACCTTCTCTAGTCCTACCATTTTAGTTGGTTCTTTACCAATTCCCTTGCCTGCTGATCAACATGATGCTATCCTTGATCAGTCCCCTTCCATATCTGTTGATCAACCTAATGTGTTGCCTGATCAGTCCAATTCCATGTCTATTGTTCATCATGCTGTTTTACCTGATCTTTCCCCTTCTTTGCCTCCTGATCAACATGTTTCCCTTAGAAAATCTACTAGGGTCAGTCATAAGCCTGCTTATTTAGATGCATACCAGTGTAATCAAGTCTCTTCCAGTACTGTTCATCCTTTGTCTTCCTACTTGTCTTCTCACAGGTTATCACCTAAACACTTGCATTTCTGTAATATGCTTTCATCCATCGAGGAGCCTAAGTTCTATCACTTGGCAATAAAGGATCCCAAGTGGAGAGAAGCTATGGCGGCTGAGATTTTTGCCCTTGAAGCTAACCATACTTGGGTTCTCACTCCTTAACCTTCTCATGAGAAGACTATTGGGTGTAAATGGGTGTATAAGGTGAAATATAAGTTTGATGGGAGTGTGGAGAGGTATAAGACTAGGTTGGTTGCTAAAGGCTTCACTCAAAAGGAAGGCCTTGACTATTTAGAGACTTATTCTCTTGTTGCTAAGTTGGTTTCTGTTAAATGCCTCCTTGCAATAGCTGCTGTGCAAGGCTGGTATCTATTTTAGCTTTATGTGAACAATGCCTTCCTTCATGGTGATTTGAAGGAAGAGGTATATATGGCCCTTCCACTAGGCTTCCACAGCAAAGGGGGGCTTGTATGTAAGCTTGTTAAATCATTGTATGGTTTGAAACAAGCTTCCAGACAATGGTTTTCTAAGTTCTTCACTGCTTTACTCATGCTAGGCTTTACTCAATCTAGAACTGATTACTCCTTGTTTACTAAGAAGACTTCTACTTCATGCATTGCTCTTTTAGTGTATGTTGATGATTTTTAATTGCTACTGACAAGTAGGAGACAATGGATGAGTTAAAGGTTCTTGATCAACAATTTAAATTGAAGGATTTGGGTGACTTAAAGTTCTTTTTGGGTCTTGAAGTGGCAAGGACAGCAAGTGGCATTAGCTTGTGTCAAAGGAAGTACATACTAGAACTATTGAAAGATGCTGGCATGATGGGATGTAAACCAACTAAGATTCCAATGGATCTAAATGTTAAGCTCAATAAATATGACGGTAAGGCTTTGCAAGATCCTAACTCTTATAGGAAAGCTTTTGTACTTAACCATAACCAGACCTGATATCACTTTTGCTATGAACCGATTGAGTCAATTCATGGCATATCCTAGAGAATCACATTTACCTGCAGCCAATAAAGTGTTGTAGTACCTCAAGGCAACACCAGGTCAAGGTCTATTCTTTTCAAGTAAGTCAGACCTGCATCTAAAAGCCTTCACAGATGCAGACTGGGTTGCCTATCCTGACATTAGGAGGTCTGTAATTGGGTTTTGTGTCTTTCTTGGTAAGTCTTTAATCTCCTGGAAGTCTAAAAAGCAGCACACAGTCTCAAGATCCTCAGTAGAGTCAGAGTATCGAGCCATGGCAGTAGCTGTTTGTGAAGTCATTTGGCTTTTGTATTTGCTTAGTGATATTCAAGTCAAGCCCCCTTAAGCAGCTCTTCTATTTTGTGATAGTCAAGCAGCTCTTCGCATTGCTGCAAACCCAGTTTTCCATGAAAAAACAAAACATATTGAGATAGATTGTCACCTAGTGAGGGATAAGGTTTTGGAAGGGTTTATCAAAATGTTACATGTTAAAACTAATTCCCAAATTGCAGATTTGTTGACAAAGGCCTTAAATGCTCATCAATTTTCTTTTCTTGTGTACAAGTTGAATATGGTCAATTTACATGCCCCTCTTCCACTTGAGGGGGGGGTGTCAAGATAGTACAAAGAAGGATAGAAAGGATCATGACAGTATCAAAGATCAAGGGAAGAAGAAAGTTCTCAAATCTACTTAAACGACAGTGAACAGTATTTGTTTTATTTTATACTATAAAACTATACGACATGTAGCTTTCTAATACTGCATATAAGTTTTAGTAATTAGCATGTGGATAGCATGTGTGTGGTTAGTTCTGTTAGTTAGGCTTGGAGGAAATTCTGGTAGTTAGTCATTTCGCTTCCCCTGTTTTCTTTTCTCTTGTATATATATACATAGCTTTGTAATGGTTCTTCAATTAATGCAATATACATAAATTCTTCAATTCCAAAATCTTCTTTCTCTGTTTTCCTAATAGCTATAACAAGTGAATTGTGCTTTACACAAAATTTTCGCATAAATCTTTTTCACAGACATATCAAGGAAGGGGGTGAGATGGGACAAACAATAGATCCCCACTCCCTTGACGCGTGGTCTGTGCATAGGTTTGCATACAACCTATATGCAACTAAAATTAAAGGTAACAAGTGCAAAGAGGTTGATGATGCCAAAAATCGTCAGTGAGCCATACGGTCCTCACGTGCTCTAGATAGAATCTGCGAAATAGAAACAAATAAGACCTTGTAGAGAGTACTGGTGTGGTACTAGCCAAATACCCTATGAAGGTTAAGTTAGAGAATTTGCACAATTCTAAAGTACCAAAATTTGGGTAAATTATGCGTACCTCGATTTGTAAGGGCTTTGGAGTTTTAATAATGGCGTAGAGCTGACATTCGTTTTTTGGCAGAGAGAGTTTTTTCCTTGTTGGGAAGATCCTTATTAATGCATATATTTTGCGGGATTCTTTCCTTATAGGGATTATCTTGACTAGGGTTAACCGTGGGGTACAAGATATTTCCTTACATAGATATTGATGGAGGCCAAGCAAAGCCACGCTGGACCCATCACGCACTTTTATTCCCATCGGCCTCTTTCTTCCAGTTGGCGTCTTGTTCCGTCGTTTCATGTAGATGTCGTCAGGTATTGAAGTGGGGTCATCGGCCACTGGCATCGTCACTTTCGTACTTCCGTATATACATGTGAAGCTGACGGGCTAAATGGAGCCGTCAGCTTCCTCGTATGTAACAAGTTTACTTCCTTCTGAAAACACCCTTGTTAGAGGCAAACCCACAAAATTTGTAGAATCCTATCATTGCACAGAGTTGCAACTTGGAACTTTATCTTGAGCCATTTCACTTGAAACCTTCTTAGGAAAAACTAATGGAAATCACAATTACTTCTTGTGCAGCCGGACAGAGCTGATGAAATGGAGAGAGTGGAAGCAGCAGGAGGAAGGATCTTAAACTAGAATGGCTCTCATGTCCTTGGTGTACTTGCTACTTCAAGATCTATAGGTATGTGCCCAAGTTACGTATGTACTTGTTCCACCTCCTATATTCATATGTTTGATTATAGTTTTGACTTTGATATGATGCAGGAGATCACTATTTGAGGCCAAATGTGATATCCGAACCAGAGGTCACTGTCACAGAGTGAACTGAGTTAGATGACTTCCTTGTAATAGCCAGTGATGGTCTATGGGATGTTGTCTCCAATGAGTTTACCTGCGAGGTTGTAACAAGATGTCTTGATGGCCAAATGAAGCGGAGGATTTCGGAGGTGTCGAGTGAAAGTACTGCTGGAGATGTTGCAGCAATTCTAACAGAGCTGGCAATGTCTCGGGGGAGCAATGATAATATCAGTGTCATAGTAGTGGAGTTGAAGAAGTGACAATATCAATGTCATAGTATTGGAGTTGAAGAAGTAGAGCTACTGCAATTCTTGTTTATATAGATATGATATCATTGATCTCTTTTATCGATATGATATCATTGATCTCTTTTTCTGGTAAACTTCAATGTTGTACTGCTAGAGTTGTTAAATGAATGTACAGGGCTGTTTGGGTATACACGTGAGGAAAAATAAATTAAATTTTTAGGCTTAAACTTTGGTCTAAATTGAAGGCTTCTCACTTGTTATCTTCTCAACAACTGGTGCATGTATGGAAAGCCTAATCCATACGAATGATCTTAGAAGAAGGTTCAACAAGATCAAAGAAGAATGATGCAATATTGAGAGATTCCCATTGTATACAGTCATCAAACGGTTGCAAATTTGATCATATCTCTCCTCAACAACCTTCCTTTAAAGCCTGAAGCTCTGGACAAGTTTTGGTGACTCTGTAAATAATTTTCTTTACAGCCGATGGCCTTGTATAGGATGCTTTTGCAGCCAATTCACATTCACAATTCTTGATACCATCCTGTTGGGTGCAATGGTATTGATTGACACAAGCCACAAATCCAGTGCCTGCCCATTGCTTTGATCCTCACCCGTTAAGAGTATATTATAAATACCCACATGCCTCGTCACCAGAAGAAAATTGTTTTAGCACGAATTCAAGATTATTATTTCTGATTGTTTTTGAAATTTAAGTTATTTCTGTCATCTCAAGGATAAACTCACCTTGCAGTTCCAATTTCCAACGTCCAATTGCGTTGATATAGGAGCAATATATGTGTTTATACTGTCTATCCTGTTCAATCAGACAATTACTTTTTTCATCAAGTTTGGTATAGAACCCCAACATGTAACTTATTAGTTTTTACCCAAAATGTTTTAGCACAAATTCAAGGTAATTATTTCCGACTGTTTTAGGAATTTAAGTGATTTCTGTCATCTTAAGGATAAACACACTTTGCAGTTCCGAGTGTGTTGATATAGGAGCAATACATGTGTTATACCATCTGTCCTGATCATGTAGACAATTACTTCTTTCATCAAGTTTGGCATAGAACCCTAACATGTAACTTTTCAGTTTTCCCCGTTGGTATCAGCAATTTATGAATCAGCATACACACATGAAAAAGTAATTATCGCATTGGCATGTTACTAATTGAGTAGTTATCTGTTAATTGTCTTTGTTGAGCTAATCAGCTCCACAGAAGAGGCACCCAACAATACCTTTTCTAAAAGTTGGATTTTTGTATTATTGGACTACTAAAGAAGCAATTAATTTTGAAACATGGTATCAGCAATATCTTGGTAACTATCTCTATTGATAATTCATGAACTCCATAAGACCATAAGAAATCAAAATGAAGCCATTAACAGAAGTCATCACAATTTCTCAATTACACAAGTAAATGGAGATAATGTTACTCAAACTATATTCATATGGGAAACAAGAATTGTTGCAAAGCTTACAACATATAGGAAACAAGAAATGTTGCAAAGCTTACAACATCATCACAACAAAAACCACACCCAAAGCTTCTTTGAAGTACAAAGAAAGTAAAAACTCGAAATATATTGAGAAGTCATTTTCTTTACTTCTCAATCGTCACTCTTTCACTGCCCCTCTCTCAGATCACTCTATATAAGTAATGAAGTGGAGAAGAAAGAGGATGAGCACACTTTTTAAATCGCCTCTCTTCGCTCCTTTCTCCCTCCAAGCTTCAGACTTATTTATCCTACTTTCATCTAAAACCCAACTAAGATCCCAAATAAACAAGTAAAGATGAAAATTTTAAAAGAAAAAGAAAAAGACCTTTCTGGACTGCATTTGTATAGCTGCACAGTTCTTACATTACAACCCCAGAAACTGTGTGAACCTTCCCATAAACTGTGTGAACCTTCTTTGTGTATCTTAGTTTGTTTCTTAGGCCAAAGTGTAGCTTGAGACAGATACGTCCGCTGGAGAAGAAGAATGAATGTAGACAAACTCAAGACTCTTCCCAGCAGCTAAAGAGTTGAGCCATGATGGAAAAACATAGGAATCACCGGACTTTGTAAGTCCCCACATAGGACCATAAAGCTTGGATATTGAAAGCTTGAGATCTGTCAGTGTCTTAGCAGACTTGTTTGTCACAATTGTGGAATATCTGTAGTAATTCTTCCCATTTGCAATCCATGAAGTTGTCAACTTCTGTTCTATGGCAATTGGGCCAGAAGATGCTGCTGCAAAACATAATCCTCAGTTAGACCTTATTTTCCAATACACACTTAAAAAAGAAGTTAAGCTCATCTCTAAACGAATTTGGTAAATTCCAAGGCCCATGAGAGGTCAAAGTGTACCTGGAGCTGGAGTAACTTTGGGTTGTGGAGTTGGCTTTGGTTGGGTAACAACAGGTTTAGGTGCTGGGGCAACCGCTGTAAGAAAATTTATCCATCAAATATCATGATTAAATGCTCATAATAAGGCAATATGAGTAAGTGAATTTTAGAGATGATCATGTTATAGTGCATTTACCTGGAAGGAGCTGGTTATACCCGCCATGACCACCACTTAGTCGTGCCAATAAACCGAAAAGAGGAGCATTGTTGTAGGTAGCAGGCTCAGTTTGCTCATAATTGTCTCTTTGATCAGCAAAGTTGTCGTAGGCATCAGGTCCACCAACGACTGCACCAACAAGGAGATTGGGATCGCTTGCTTTTTTGCTGAACCAAGTGGCATAACCCCCTCGGCAACTGACAAATGAAGGGTTAACCTTGATGGAAACAATTGAGGAAGCCCTGTGGTGAACTTGTTGTGGGTAGTTGTTTCCATATCCCACCATGTAACTTGTGGCTCTTGGATTGTCCCCAAGAAGGTAGTCCACCTAAGAGTTTTAACATTGCATAACATCAATTATATACTTCACATAACTTGATAACACGTTTTTGTGTAGTGTTAACTTGTGCAAATCTTTATTACTTGTGATATAATCAAAGCCCAATTCAACAAAAACAATGTAGAATTTGCACAATATGATTGAATTACCTGTTGTTTGGAGAAGGAGATAAGCTCAGTTGGTGAAACACTGCCAGAAGCACAATTCATGTTTCTTCCAGCAGAAGAAAGATAATCAGAGTAGACAGCAGTCAGAAAAGATGCACTAGTCACAAATTGCATGTTGTTCCACCTCTGGCGGTAGACAAGGCCACCGGGAGTCTTCTGAACATTCTTACTGCCCTTTCCAAGGCAATTGCACATGAAGGATTCTGCCTTCTCCTGGTATTTTTCAAAAACTGATGCATAGCCACCAGCTTTTCCTTGCATTAGGAACTGCAAGGGAATAGAAAAACCAATTAGTCATACACTTGGGAGGTATTCAAAATTTTCACTGCAGTTACATGGTTGAGGTTTTGATTAACAAATTGTCATACAATGAAGTCCTTATTGACATGTAACATATTTTTGAAGAAGCAAATCAAGTAGTTAATATTCAGTTCATGAATTATTTACTTTCGCCACAA
The DNA here is from genome assembly GCA_032727855.1 of Quercus ilex subsp. ballota. Lineage (NCBI taxonomy): Eukaryota > Viridiplantae > Streptophyta > Magnoliopsida > Fagales > Fagaceae > Quercus > Quercus ilex. The sequence goes on from CM064909.1 coordinate 34,400,520, forward strand.
GTGTTTGAACCCCAGCATACTTCACATCCCAACTGAACTCACTCATGCCCCATCCAGTTCCACCAAGAATATCACCATTTTTGCCAAGGTAGTTCAAGTAGTACTGGTTGTCAGTTGCTTGGTACAACCATGCAGCAGCCCATAGCAACTCATCCTACACACCAAAAAAATCAAATCAATATAAACATACTACAGATACACTATTATTGCATTAGCAAGTCTTCAAAATTAATTCAAAAACCTTTCTCTTATCAATTCAATTTATGGTTCAGATTAGATATTACAAACCTAAAGTGTATTTAATGTTACGTTATTAAAAATTAAAAATTATGTGACACCAAACATATATGGTTGATGTAAAAAATAAAAAACTTACATTGTAACCACTGATGGATTGGTAGTACTTTTGGGCCACAGAGATACTGCTATCATATTTGCCTCTGTATTTGTCGGCAAAATCAAATAGCTGAAGACCAAAAAAAAAAAAAAAAAAATTTTGAATTAGAATATATAAAATAAAATACTATGGTAAAGGTAATGTATCACGAGAAGTGTGAGGATGTTTTGGGGGTAAGGAACTTTTATAAGAGCACCGACAGAGTTCTCACGTGACAAGACTATCACTATCGCTACTTTAACGGATCGTTACAACTGGACGGTTCAGATCTGAAAGTACGTAGATCTGTACGGTCAGCAGACACTGCCCGTGATAGACGAGCAAAAGCTCCCCACTCCCACGATCCAAAATGTGCGCCGAAAATGCATTAAATTTTAATGAAGAAACGACATCGTATTGGTAGGGGGCCAGTTTCTTCTTCTTCTAATAGTGGTGTGTAATTTATTGTGCACCTACATATTATTGTTAAGTGAGTGAAGCTAATTCTTCTTCAAAAGGTTACCTTACCTTGTCTTTTTTTTTCTTTCCTTTTCTAGACAACTAGTTGCAACGTGACATTAAATAAGACTCTAAGTAGTTGGATTGAGACTCAACAGCCTAACCCCCATTCTTAATTTCATATATGGGATATCATATGACTGTTAAGTGTTAATTCTCACTTAAACTAATTCACTTTGCTTTTTATTCAGCCCCAACCACCCCCCCCCCCCCAAAAAAAAAAATCTCTTTGCTTTGAAATTTTAATTTTACCTTTCACAACATTTAAAAATGGGAATATTTGAAGCCTAAAATTATTTAATGTTCTTGAACCTTGATCAGAAATCACATTTTCACTTCATGGGCATTTATAAAATCATCTCAGCTATCAACTTTGTGGTATTTCACACTTCTATTATGAAAGATAATTTCGATTCAAATTTCCTCCCTATTTGATATAATCCTAAAAAAAAAATTGAACACCTCTTATTATTTAATGATTTAATGTTATAGTTTAAAGGAATAGTCTTAATTTTCTCAAAAAAAAGAATAGTCTTAAAATCTTTTTACAAGAAACTTTTTTTTTTTTTTTTTTGATAGGATACAAGAAACAACTTGCAAAACATGTATAGACTTTTTTTTTTTTTTTCTTTTTTTGAGTAGACAAAACATTTATATAGAAGGAGCTATTGAAAATTAAGTTTTTTGTTTTTTTTTTCAATTTAATTAAATTTTGAGATTAAATTTCTCTCACATATATATTTTCTTTAATAAAAAAGTATTGAAAATTGAAACCGACTGTCAAGTTAGGGTGTTGAAATTTCCCATCATGTCTCGTAATTTGCGCAATAATTAATAGGGGTCAACAATTAAGGTTACAAGACAAGTAAAAAGCTGGTTGATTCTCCAGATTCCACAATAAATGGCAGCGATAGGCAAAGGCAACGACCGCTCTGACAAAAGTTACCAAGCGTAACTGCCTAATTAACTATGACAAACCATTTACATGTGCAGGTCAAGCAAAGAGGCTTTGAAACTGAAATTTGCGTTAGTTAGTTATGCTCACCATAGCCCACCTAGCTAACATTGGGCGCAGCGCACAAACCGTATGTGCTAACCCATTGTGGTCCACACTCAGTTTCTTTTCTTTTCTTTTCTTGGATAGCGAATAAGCTAAAGTCTACAGACTCTACACACAAAGTTTTAGCGTAATTTCCTTTCTTCTTTGCACCAAATTTTCTTCTTCTTTAAGAAACCATAACAAGCCAATGAGTTCTAAGTGAATATGATATAAGGTCAAAGTTTATTGTTATTGGATGCGTGTATAACTTATCAATTCTAAGAAAAATGTGTTTATTAATTAAATGTGTGTTATGTATTAATGAACTAATAAATTATTATTAAGACCCACTTGAATGTATGAGCAACTTATTCTAACTTGTTATGAAAAAGCAAAATTAAAAGCAATATCAAAATAAAGAGTGGGTTTAAACCTGGTGGGCATGGCTTAGGAGCTCATTGGCATAGGCAGGGTTGGAGTGGCGGAAGACAAGGGAGGCGGCGGCCATGGCGGCAGCGGTTTCACCGGCAAGATCCGACCCAGGATTGCTTGGGTCAATCTTGTAGGCATGGCGGTCGGTGGTCATGTCCTCTGGCCTTTGCCAACAGTAGTGATCAGTGTTTCCATCTCCCACCTAACCATAACATTAAAAAGTTAATTTTAAAAAGTAAATACCATCACAAAATTGTTGGGTTCCTGTCCGAATTGTAAAAAGGTACTAAAAAAATGTCAATTTTGGGATACAGTTCTAGTGTTAGGGGGTGATTAATATTTTTATTATTATGGGTCAAAACGGGCTGGTCGTTGATGCCATTATACCAATCAAAAAATCCAATTTTTGGACAATTCATTTTTCTTTTAATTAGGGAAGCTACCATCAGCCACTATATCGATTTAAAGTGATGCTAACAGGTTGAGCAAAAAAGTGAGGGGTGAAGAGGGAACTGTTGGAATAGAATAAATAATGTTTGATAAAGTTGGGAAGTTGGGTCTTGTGTGTGAGAGAAATAGTGAAGAAGAAAGAGAGGTCTTTGAAAGTGAAAGGTACCTCTCCATAGAGAACATAAGGTTCTGGGTGTGCTTTAATGAGATAGTCAGTACCCCACTTCACAGCATCCATAGCATGGCTTAGCTCTCCACTTGAAGCCATTTGCTTACCATACTCAAGTATGCTCCATGACATCATTGTTATGGTAAATGCCATTGGCAAACCAAACTTAACATTGTCCCCTGCATCATAGTACCCTCCAACTAGATCCACCTGCACATTTTGATACATGTTAGTACTATACAACAACTTGTTACACGTTTTCAAGAGTAAAGTTTCAAACTTCGTATTGAAAGCCCGTTGAATTGTAATAAGGAAATGTAAAGACTGCGTTTTTAATGTGGGAAATGAGCTTACCCCACTAGCTTTGCCATCTTGCAGACCAGAATTAGCTCTCCATGTGACTCTTTGGGTGTGAGGAAGGTAACCAGATCTCTGAGCTTCAAAAAAGAGAATGCTTTTGCTCAGAGCTTGACCATAGTCATGGCCAGCTAGAGCAAAAGGAAGCCCAAGAAGCAGAAACAGAGGAACCATGGAAATGAGTCTCACAAAACTCTCCATATGGACAATTAACACAAGAGATTTCAAGAAAAAATGAACCCAAATGCAGAGACAGATCCGTTCAGTAACAAATGCTATATAAATTACTACAATATGGGATTGCTTTTCCTCTTTTTCAAGTTCCTATAACAGAAAAAAGGAGAAACCTTTAACTCTTCACTAGCCTCCCCACAGAAATTTGGTTTAATCAGAGGAAAAATGGCAATGTTGGTATGGTTTATCAGTTAAAATTTCTGATAAAGCAACCAAATAGAGAGGCACCTGCGCCAGGAAGAGAGACTTTGAGAGACAGAGGGGAAGAGTGAGAGAAGGGGTAGAGCTCAATGGGGGGAGCTAAAGGGTCTATATATTGAGAACCGAGACCCCAAAAATCAGCAAAGAGAAAAATAATAATAATAGTAATAATAATAATAATCAAAACTTTTTTTTATAATTTAATTCTTTCATCAAATATTTATCTTTTAGAGGGCTGGAAACGGTTGAGAAAGGACAGGGTCATGTGGGTGTCCCCGGTTCTACAGTGGAAGGGTCGGTGTGGATTTAATGTATTTTTGGTTAAAAAGAAAAAAAAATTAATTAATTTACTAGTTTTTTTTTTTTTTTTGGTAAACATCGCTTGGAATTAATTAACGAACAACAAGTCTATTACAACAAATAAGGCTAGCTTTATCTCTAGCCAGCATTTCAACCACCACATCCGGTGGGTCAAAAAAAAAAAAAATCAGTTACATCAAGATCAACTCCCATCCTTGCAAGCCAGTTGGCACAGCCATTTGCTTCCTTGAACACGTGTACCACCGAAGAGTTAGGGAATTTCTAAATCAGGTCCCTACATTTAGAAAGGAAAGGTTCAAGCATTAGATTGATCATAGAAGGCGTTGAAACAAGCTGAACAATAAACTTAGCATCCATTTCAATACAAATGTTCTCAATCCCCATAGCTTTGCCATGGTGAGCCCGTCCTTCAGATCCCAAAGCTCTGCCACCATGCTCGAAGTGCTGCCCATTTTCCTCGCAAACCCGCCAATCCAGTCTCCACTGCTGATTCTCAAAACACCACCCCTACCAACCTTACTTAGGTTTCCGTGCATAGTCCCATCTGTATTCAGCTTCACTCAACCTGTAGGAGGCTTGTTTCACTTCACTTGTACCTGCACTCTACTCGACTTGTTTGGTTCATTAGGAACAATTGCAAAGTACTCCACTCCTTTTTTAAGACATATAGAACTCATACCATCTGCTACTCTATCGGTCTGAAATATGGTTTTATTTCTCTGCAACTAAATAGTCCATATTGCTTGAGGAAATAAGATTTTCCATGGAACATGGGGTCTCGGGTAGCTTGTGGAAGTCCCACAAAACTTCTTCAGCCAATCTTCCAAATTCAATCCAAAAAAATCTTGGTTATTCTCCTCAAAACCCAGCTCTTTCCACACCGCTTTAGCAACCTTACAGTCCCTAAGTGTATGAATGATAGATTCAGCCCCTTCACTGCATAACTCACATGTCGGGTCAAGGTTTAACCCTCTTGAACTAAGAACTTCCTTAGTAGGAACGTTGTGATAAGTGCATAACCAAATAAAAAATTTTATTCTAGGGGATGTATGCGCTTTCCACACCCATTGATGAGGGCTAGTGTCGGAGTTCAAAAGATTAAACCCTTTAGCTATGAGATATGCAGAATTGAGGGAGAAGGAGCCATCTTTAGAGAAAGCCCAAATTAGCTTGTCTTCATGGGAAGGATTTGCTGCAATGGGAATAACTTTAATTTCTTGAATGATTCTGTCAGGGAGTTACTAGTTACTACTACCACCATAAAGGAACAAGAAAGTAAAATAAGTAAATAAGTTTTTGAACTTTTTAATATTGTAATTAATCATAAAGATTGATAGAAACTTTTTATGGGTTTAATGGTTGTTTGAGGTTTTAGACATTTAGTTAAAAAAAAAAAAGGTTTTAGACATTTATTTGGGTAAGTGGGCTTGGAGAATTACCTAAAGAAGAAAGAGGAAAGTAAGCAGCGGTAGAAGAGTTCAAGAGTCAATAAAAGTTTCAGATACAGACTTCAGACTTTAGTTTTGATTCTTCTTCCAAAAAAAAGAAAGTCTTCAGTTTTGGGTTGGGTTCCCATTTCGGTTTGTCCATAATGCCCCTTATTCTTTTTTTGGTAAATCACATTTTAAAATTGTGTTTTAGGTATGATTTCAATTAAAATTTATAATTTCAAAAGGGAATTCTAAGAGTTTAAAAATGTTCTGAATTAAATTTTATAGTTTCACTAATTTCAATTAGAAACGTATAGAACTGTGAACTTTGAAAATCGAACTCCATCATTTTAAAAATTGAAGTTTTGTGTTAGATTTTTGGATTTACTAGGCAGTTTAAAAAGTTTAGTGTTCAGATTGAAAGTAATGAAATAATTAAAGTTATATTTGTAAAAATTTTAAACTTTAGGGTTCAGTTTGGAACTATCGAGTCTGTTTGTTTGCTTGGTGCCTTTGGCAATTTGCATTGCCTTGTCATTTGTGAGTCCATCTTTTTCTTTCTTTGTTTTTTCAGAAACTTGTAAGTCCATCTTTGCCATCATCCAAAAAGGTAAATTGGTAATAAGTTCTAATTAATTGGTAAAGTTTCTGATAGTTGAATATGAGATTTGTGGTTCAACCTACGTTTACACAAAAAACTTATTAGTGTCTTGGACTAATGACAATGAGCACAATTATCAGAAACGAACGTCATAGGTTAAAACTAAAAAAATATGGTAAATTAGTTCAATTATAGGTGAACTTGGATTAACTAGCAAGGCTGAAATAAGATGGTGGACTTGGCTTAGGTCCAGTGCACTGGACCCGGTCAGATGATGACACGTGTCCAAAAGTGGATACATGTCATCATCTTAATGGATCCAGTACTACTCGATATTGGACCTAAGCCTGACCCCAAGATAGTTATATTAGTAGTATGAAAGAAAAAGAAAAAGAAAAAAGTTTGACCATCAATGAGTAATCCAATGATTTTGTATGATTCCTATGCTATGATTAAATTCTTGAAATTCCATGTTAGTTCTCCAAACAATGCATTGGGTGGTGAATGCGTCCGTGAACTCAACTGTATCTGATGTGCTCCAAATGTGAAATTTTCCCCCTCCCTTCCTACAATCTTTGGGAATCTTTCCTCCCTAAACAAGATTGTACAAAACTTGGAAGGTACCACTTTGAAATTTCGTCTCCCCTCACATATGTACAAACCTGTACCTTTGATGTGAAGAGAACTAGCTAAGTAAAGCCGGTAAAAGATCCATGTACAGGGATTTTGGGTGTTCTACATCTTCCACTTTGTCTTTTTTCTATTTGCTTTTTCATGTTTCAAAATTATATTCTGGTGCATGCAACTAGTAGATATATGAAAGATAATAGAATAGAGGAAAGTGAATATTATATGGTATATTAGTGGAGTTGTTCAAAGAACACAACTTTCAGTTTTCACAACATAATTTCTGTTAACTATTTTACATGATAAATTATGATTGACTGTTTATCATTTTTATATGGATTTATTACTCTTTATTTATTACAATCAACTACATAGAATAATTGTGGAAAAGAGTGTGAGAAAATGTGTGGTCCTGAAATTATTGATATTAATTTTGCATCTTTATTGGAAAAAAATATCCATTTTGTACCTTTGATATTTTGGTTAAGATTAGGTATATATAGTTTTTTTTTTTTTATTGCATTCATATGATGTGTCAACTAGTTAAATTATAAAGTTTTCGACCCCTAGTTAAAAATAGTTTTGAAAGAAATTTCACAAAAAGTAAAATTGCATTTAGTAGAATATGAAAACTCAAATAGTAAGATTGATTTCATATTTACGCACTCCCCTGTACGAGTAAATTGCTGGCTTCACTGTGAGAAATAAATGGTTGGTTTTACAGTAACCTATAAAAGTCCCACATTTTACAATTTTAATATATAAAAAGTTCCGCGTTTACAAATTATTATCACTTACTAATAATAAATTTTTTTTATTATATATTATGCACATGTTGACTCCAAATCACGTACACCAATACTTGAGCCTGTTAATTAAACTAGTCTCTATCAATTGTTTTTTTTTTTTTTTGAGCTAAATGATAGACTCTATCAATTGTTATATTCATGCAAATTGATCATTTTAGTTTTGAAAAAACACGAGACATAAGAGAACGTATACTTTATATATATATATATATATATATATAGATATATATAACTATTCTATTATTTACATGAAATGTGTATATTGAAAATTTGTAAATATATTAGAATAGCACACCTCTATTATTCACATATTTTCTATATTGTCAACTATGTGATAATCGTGAAGTTTTGCTTTCACACTTTCATGCATAACACATATAATTGTTTAATTTTTTTATAGATACGATAAAATTCCAATCTATGGTAACTCACAACACGTAATTTCGGGAAAAATTACAAACTAATACTAATCCCTAAACAATTTCGTTAGTTAGCATCATTTCCAAACTATTTGGGAAACTAATATCTCGATTGTGTAAGGCTCAATTTTGGTGTGCTAAATCGAGATAAACAACTCGATTTCAAGTGAAACTCGAGTCTTAAAGACTCGAGTTCTTCCCCAACCCAGACACCTAACCTAGAAACACCGAAGACACCCAACCTTGAAATCAAGCCCCCAGAACTCAAGACAGTTCTTCCCTTAAAATAATGACCTCAAGAGTGAAGCAAAAACTCAAACCCAAACCCTTAAAATAACGATCTCACAATCGAAGCAGAAAAACCCAAACCCAAAACCAAAACCAAAAATCCTAATCTCGGCCCTGGGTTTGACAATCTCGGCACTAGAGCTGCTTGATTTTGATGATCTTGGCATTGGAGTGGCTTGGGTTTGACGATCTCGGCACTGGAGCTTGGATTTGTTAATCTCGACACCAAAGGTTTGTTGATTTGGGTTGTGTTTTCTGGTTCGTTCTCTGGGTTGTGTTTTTCGATTCTTTTTTGTGTTGTGTTCTCTGGGTTGGTCTGTGGTGGGAAATGGGTTTGAAGAAACTTGAGTCTTATAGACTTGAGTTCCACATTGAACTTGATTATAAAAGACTCAATTTGCTACAATGATCTCAAGCCTTAAAGACTCGAGATGCTAGTTTCCTAAATAGTTTGGAAACGTTACTAACTAATGAAATTGTTTGAAAAATTGTGTAAGTTTGCAATTTTTCCCCCTTAATTTCTTAAAACGATCTAGAAAGTAACATAACCTTTGAGTTCTTCACTTCTTCTCCATTTGTACAACAAAAAATCAAGGGGAAACAAATTGTGTAAGTAGTAGCTATTATTTTTCCTTTTATGTATTAGTCTTGTATATGACCTTTTAACTTCTTCTTTTTCTTTCCCTCAACAAAAAAAAATTGTTTTTTTTTTTTTTTTCTCAATCTTAAGGGGAAAAATAATCTTTTTTTCCTCTAGGAGGAGAGATTTCATTCCAAGTTATTTCAGGTAAATTACTTAGATGCATGGCTTTGGTTTCTGCTATTCTTTTTAATATTGATTCACTACTCTTCTACTATTCTTTTTAATATTGATTCACTACTCACTCATTAAAAACCTTTAGGGAAATCCAATATGCCCTAAGATAATTAGATTTCTAGAAATGAAATATACTTGTAAACCTAGATGCCTCGGAATATAAGATTTTCAGGATGGTGAGATTCCCATGTTTTGTTTATCTCTGGAAATTTTATAGAAATTATTATTTTTCAGAAGTATTCTAAGAGCTATAAATATAATTTCAAATGTATCATGTATTATTTTTATGGTTTTTCTATTAATAAATTAATAAAAATAATTTAATTTGTGAATTTAGTCCAATTTACTAAAATAGTAGTATTACATTAACCCATACAATACCAAAATAATTGATAATTTTATGATTTATTAGAAAATTATGCCTTATGAGTAAAAAATATGTATTTTCTTAAAAGACTTGAAAATTCTAAATAAAACATAAAAATACATAAAGTAGAAAAAAAATCCAAAAAAAAATTCATAAATGGTAAAGTGTTTAGGCTATATATATTGTAGAGGTATTGGGCCTAGGAGCTCATTATCTATATATGTATTGGGCCTGAGGCCCAATCCGAGGACGAAGGGTCGTCTGAGAAAAAGTAAACATTGTTAGGGGAATACACATTAGTAGATGAAGAAGTCAGTTTTAGTCATAAGAGCACAGGAGGGTGGGCCGAGGATGAATGTCTCATTGGCTAACCAAAGCCGAGGTCCGAAGAAGTGGTCTGTCGTCCAAGGGAACGTTCCAGGAAGTCCTGTTGGAATGGATAAGCATTACAGAAACATAGGACAAAGGAGGGGGTCCTAAAATATCTAAAGAGAAGACCGCTACCACCGCATTGAATGCTCAGCGGCTAACTTTCTGGCTATATTAATGTGGAGAAGACCCCTGAACAGTGTTTTATTAGTTGCCCCAACGCATAGAGGGCCTAAGAGGGTGTCTGATGGGACAATCACTCAAATAGTAACTTGGATGATCAACAATTGGAGGATCAAGATTGTCTAAAGAGAACTATATAACAGAAAAGACCCTCCACGGTGAAGGGGATCGAGAAACTAAGAAAAAAACATTGTAGCATCAAGAATTGACTTTGTAATCAAACCTAAAAGAAATATATAAAAACAGATCTCCTCGGACCTTGCCGAGGATGATTTTTCTCAACTTAAACTTGTTTATCTTCATTCTCTTGTCATCTGAATCTACTTTAGTGGTTGTCTGATTCATTAAAACCTAGTTTTCCAACTCACTCTCTACAAATTCATTGTTTTGGGCTTTTCGGGCCTAAGTCCATCCACCTTTTGGGCTAGGGACTCAAATCTGGTCCTTACAATATATATATATATATATATATATATATATATGTATATATATATATATATATTGGCACACATATAAACATTTTATCAAAATTCTTTAAAAAAAAAAAAACATTTTATCAAATTATATTTTAATTAGTTAGATGGTATTAATTTGGGAGAATAAGTGTCAATTTAAATGAACCTTCCCAAATCATGAGAACTTGGATAATCGCATTTTAAAAGGGAATCCATATACAGGTCTCAAAAAATGGGAATCCATATTCACTTAAACTATCCGCAACTAAACATGAGAATTCTTGCTAATTTGAAGGGATTCTTGGGTACCGAACTAAACTAATTAGTATTGGTTTGGTATAGCTTAGGTTTAATGGGTTTTTTTTTTTTTTAATAGAGTTTCAATCTATAACGTCCGTTTCTGATGATTGCATTTTTTATCATCAAATCAAGATACCAATTTATTTTTTGTGTAGGCAGGAATTGAAACCTAGATCTTTTATTCAACCATCAAAATTTTGCAAGTTGAGCTAACTGGAACTCACAAATTTAATGGTTTATTTTACTTAACACAATAAATTAGGTAAAAATATAATTATACCCGTAAATAGATTAAATCTTAAAAGGTGTACAGATCTTTTTTAAAATCGAAAAAGAAAAAGAAAAGAAAGCTTAATCAAACAAGCACTTACGGCTCCTAAAAATAATAAAATTGGTCTACATTAGGAGGGCCATAAATGCATCTAATTCCAAATTTCTAATGTTCAATAGTCACTGTTTCAACTTTCAAATTCCCTACCCCCTTCATCTACCAAGAATGAATTTACTAATTTTACTGTCCAAAAAGTTTTCAAGGTGATCGTAGTACATGTACCTGTTATGAGTGATTGAGACTGCGAAAGGCATGTGGCAAGCTGGCAATGTTATACATAACATCAACATGTGAAGAAGGTGGTTTTATCATCAATGGACCAGTGTCCAGAAACAATAGTACTTGGAAGAACATCTCTTTTTCGTCTAGTAAATGCTTCATGTTCCTATAATGCGCATCAATCTTTTGGTACCCCATGTAAAAGCTTTTATTACAGTTACATTTCTGTGTTTGAAGCTTCATTCAAATAATTCCATTGAGACATAATATTTTTATTTTCCCTGTCCAACAATCATGAAAATCATGAGCCTGCTGGCTGAACCCATGTGGTCTGGCTAAATTTGTTTGCATAATTTAAATAATTTCTTATTAAATGAATTTAAAATAAAACAAATAATTGTGTTTTTTTTTTTTTTTTGTTACATCCCAATAATTGTTTTAAGTTTAGCAAGAAGGTTCTACTTCTACCCATTTTATCAAAACATTCCCTTTTTAAAAAACGTGGGATTTATTGTAAGAGCTTCACAAAAAATATTAAAGCATATGTATTAATAAGGTTATTCAGATCTAACTAATCAATTGCTACAAGGCATAAAGTTTCAAGAACCTTACCAAAGTGTTAAGGTCATTAAAAAAAGGTAGTTCTACTTCTATTGTCTCAAGTCTCATCTAATGTTCCGGCCCCTAGATTGAAACCTTACGAAGCCAGTTGCCAAACTTGGTATCACAAATTGCTTAAGCATTTGTTCTTTAAATGTAAAGGGTCCCTAGCATTATTTATGCCTCAAAATTTCTAGCGTATACCAATGCTCTTGCTTAGTGGGGTTGCTCACAATTGAAAGACATTGTTTTCATGCATCTCCTCGGGGAGGAGGTATCTCATGAAATGGCTTAGTGAGGTCCGAACTATAAACATGGGGCACCATAAAAATTGTCATTATCACTCGATTATCACTTAAATGGTTGAACTTATGTTAAATTATAAATTCTTCCAAAAACTTAAGTTATTAGAAAATAATGAATTTAATCATTTAACCATAATTTTAACACCCCTTTCACGTGTTTGCCTAAACTCCCCTTTAATAATTGGGGTCCAACATATGAAAATTTTAACATTTTAAATAAAATGTAGTATAGGCTTACGTGCGGGCCTAAAATCATCTTTAATAATTGGGGTCCAACATTTGAGATTTTTAACATTTTAAATAGAATGTAAAATAGGCTTACATGTAGGCCTAAACTCACCTTCAATAAGTGGGGCCAATATATGGAAATTTTAACATTTTAAATGGAAGATAAAATAAGGACATGAATTGAACTTAGGATCTTTTGATACCATAATAAATTATTGATTCTCCTAAAATCTTAAGTCATTAGGAAATTGTATTTTTTTTTAGAATTAGGAAATGATAAATTTAATTATTTGAACATAATTCTAATGACCCAAAAAATTATAGAAGAAAGAAAATAGTGTGGATGCATTCCATCTAAGCTCGTCATTTTTTTGCTTCCAAATTGGAAAGAAAATTGGGAGAGAATGGTTCTGAGAAAAAATTACAAAATTACCCCTCTACTTTTTCATTATTTCACTTTTAATAATAATGCTAATTCACTCTCACTCCTTCTGTCCTTCCACTCTTCCATCATCTCTACAAAAAGAAAAACACAAATATTTTTTTATTTTCTCACTTTTTTTATCCTCCCTTTTTAAAAATAAAAATAAAATCATTTTTCTTTCTTCCAACCAAAACTTCAAAATTAAGTAACATTATTATCATTAGAATTTCAGTCAAGTTAAAAAAAATGTTTTCTTTTTTCAAGAAACATGCAATTATATAAATTTGATGATGTATTTAAAAAAGAAAGCAAAATGCTTATTATCCATAGTTGTTAAATAATATTACTTAAAGTTTGTTATATCATAACTTTTGTTCCAATTTTAGAGCGGTTAATTATAAACAATAGACAACCACTTTCCTATTGAGCCATTATTTTTTATTAACCATATGAAAATACATACTTTGAAATTTGTAAATACCATAAGTAAAGGAGAGAGTAAAATTAATCCTAACCATAATAAGAAATGTGAAAGTTGACAATCAAGTAGCCAAGCAGGGTTGAAAAAAAGTGGGGGAAGTACAAAGAGAAACGTGGCAGTGTGGTTAACCTGGTTCCTGGAAGATGATAACAGTTCACAGAAGATTGACCTGCAACAAGGATTCGAAAACCCGACAACCCGACCAACCACACTCACCACCATTTAATTTTCCCATCTGGAATTCATTTTCTATGTGCACCGACGATACAGGGTTAAAAACCAAAAAAGCAAAAAAAAAAAAATTACAGAGAGGTCAAATCAAATTGCGTATTTGCATGTTGCTCTCTTCTCAAAAAAAAAAAAAAAGTAAGAAGCATGGTATAATTTTTTTTTTCCCTCTAATTTTTCCTAAATAGTGGTCAGTGTGTTTTCAAATTATTTATAAAAATCTTTTCATGGTCCATGACTAAACAAAGATTAAAAAAAAAAAAAAGGAAAAAGAGGAAGAGGAAAATGACAAATGAAAATCTGGTCAATAACGTCGGTCCCTTGTCAGAGCGCTTTATTCGCAACCGCAATCAACGGTCTCCGCCGAAAAAGATAAAAATTTTATAGTATTTTTTAAAAATAAAAATATTTAATAATACTTTTGAAAAGTAAAAAAATTAAAAACAAATAAAGTAAAAAACGGAAAATCCTGACACCTCAAACAGGCAAGGCTCCGCAATAACTGGCTGGCACCGGTTCTGTTACGGCTACGGCAACACATCCCAGTTTTCTCACTACTGCAGTCACCGGTTGTCGGAGGTTATTTTAATTGCTCCAACAACTTCCTTCACCAAAAAAGGCTGACCGGTATTTATTCTTGAACAATAAATTTAATACTATTTTTGTTTTCCATAATTACGACGTTGTAGGAGTAATTATGGAATGAGCAACAACAATGTTTCAAACGCAACAAATCTCGAAATTTTTTATTATGTATAAAGTTTAACTACAAATTTGATTGTAATCTTAAATTATAATTTAATTTTAAAAAATTTAATATTTTTTTATATTTTAAAAATATAATTGTTAAATTGCATGTTCTTTACGTTCTTAACACACATGTTATTTATACTAATCAGATGTTATTTAATGTATGATTTAAAAACTTATTTTTTATACATAATTTTATATTACAAAAACTTATAATTTAAATAATTGATTGATAACATAGCTACTAATTTTTGATTTTCTGAAAGTTATGCAAGCATGAAGGATATAAGAAGAAAATGTAATTTGATAATGGATTTGTCAAAATTTATATTCAATAAAAAGATATTGAGTGAACTTGTAGTGTTAAGTTACAACCAAGTTTGTAGCCAAATTTGTCTATTTTTTTTATTTCACTATATTTAATATTTCATGTAGTAATTTGTGATGATTACAATATCACTTTCACATTAAATCACAACTAACATAACTTTTATTGCGGACCAATCAAAACCCACTTAACAATTATGAAAAAAAATGTGAAATTTGTTGTATATCTAGAGTACAAGACTAATTCAACTTGAAAGAATAATACTAATGACATAATATTTTTACAACTACTAACACCAATTGTGACTTGTGTATAAATAAAATTACTTTCATTTACTGACAATACTTTTATTAAGTATTACATTTATTAAAATATCAAATATAGTTGTGAAAAATTGTCATTTGGTAATATTGTTCTAATAACGTTATTTGTATTTTTTTTAAATATGTGTGGGTGAAAAAATGTGTAAAAATACGTGTAATATTGTTTAAAAACTGAAAACTATTACTCAAAACACCCCACCAATCACCCATTGTGTGTATCTTTGACCTCATTGATGCAAAATTATGGTACTCCAATTAAAATTTATTATCTTAATACACTGAAAGAAATTATGCAAATTTTGTGTCTCTGCTTTGGCTCTGTAACTTGTCAATCAATCACATATTGTCATGTCAGCATGAGAGCCTATTAGGATGGGCCCATATGATAAACAAAGAATGTTGCAAAGCTGATTTGGGCAAAGTTAAGTTCGAGGACAAACGTTGGAGTAACAAATAAGAGTAAATGCATATTTTCAATTTGGTAGTGGAATTAGATATACAATATCACTACTACTTGGGACGCCAACAATGGGAAAGGAAAAAAAAAAAAGTCTTCCGGGCTTTCATAGTGGAAGTTTTGTTGGTTCAGACCCCAACATTGTCCCCCAAAACAATACTTTCATATCTCTCTCTTTATTGCTTTTCCTTGAGTTAGGTTCTCTTTTGAAATTTCGAGCATTCATATTGGGTAATGTTACATTCAAAGTTTCAAATGCAATCCACTTCGCAATATGCATGAGGCCTAGTGGATTAGAGCTTATAAAATTCAAATTCAAAAATGCACATCTTGGTTAATAATAAACTACAATTTAGATGACAGCTGACTAATTTAGCAATTTCTATTACACATTTCTACGACTTTTTTATATGAGTATGCATGAGGTTTAGTGGATTAAAGCCTACAAATTTCGAACTTCAAAGTCTATATATTCATATTGGTTGATAACGAACTATATTAGAGGACAGCTAGCTAATTTAGCAGGTTCCATTGAATAGAAAATGTTTTTCTTGCCCTTGTTAGATTTATTTGCACCCTAAGTGTGTTGCACAAATAGGATATGCTGCCAAACATTGAGTCATTGACCATATGAGTTAGGCTTGAAAACTTAGGCTAGGATTTAGGAATCTAAAATGCTGAAGTATTCTAATCTTACTGCTCAAGAAAGTTTTTGCTTCTTTAAGTTTATCTCTATGGGTCATTGCCAACTTGGAGATTATATCTTTATACGTGGATGCATGCAATTCCCAATCAAAAGTTGAAAGGTACGTATTTCACTTTACCAACAAATTACAATGAATCAAGGTGGGGATAAAAAGTTAAAAGAGTAAGAAGGGGGTGGCACTCACAATAAGGACATAACCATACAATTTAAGCTCATGTAAAGAAAACGAAATATATAATGACATATAAAATGACTTGTAGCACGTGCTTTGGCATAAAATGTGTTTCATTTACTTTAGCCAGAGTCTCTTTCTTGTTTCTTCAGAAGGACCAATGTACCAAGTGGCTTAAAATTCTTCAAAGCAAGATTCTAAACGTTCACAACAAGTTAATATCTTTAAATGTGAAAGGAATAAAACCACACAGGCTTTGATAGACACTATTTTTTCCAATGCATTAGATTTGTGGAATCACATTCGGAAAGTTCATTTCAAGTTTTCAACAGTGACCAGCAAGTAGCAACACTATTATAGGGCACCTAAAGTGTCCCTATGGTGCTTTAGTCCTGTCTTTACCCTTGAAGTGGTAAGGATTGAAGCTAGATGTGGTTGAACTTTATTTGCTAAAATGCCCAGCTCTCAATTTATTATTTCTCCTAGCTTTCAATTATAATTGTAATATGTGAGATGAAAAATAGGGGATATTTTGCATGATGGAGATCATAAAATTATTTGGCAGGAAACACTTCTCTTTTTTGGAAAAATATACAAAAACACTGTTATTTTCGTGTAAAATATGAAACCCTTGAAGTTTTGAGTGTAATACTTAAATCCTTTGCAATATTGTTTTATGTGTAAAAGTTATTTAATGCTTAGTTTGCCAAAGGGTTTTTTGTTATTAATTAAACAATATCATAGGATGGTTAAATATTATATTACACAGTCTCAGGAGAATTGTGTTTTATGAGAAAATCATAAGGGGTTTTGTGCTTGTTTTTTAACAACAAAATGTCAAACTCTTTGAGCGCTTAATTAATCTTCAAACTTCAAACATGTGCAATCTTATCTCTTCTTAGAATCACTTGACATAGAGTTTATATAATGCATCACTTGGAATTAGGTATGGTATTTAATTTAAGGTTGGAAACATAATTGCTATCTCTTGCACTCCAGAGTTCTTACAAGACTAGATTATGGTGGTTGAGATTTGCCGGTGACGCTCTTAATTATGGGCCACCCTTGTGAAAGTTCTTAATAAATAGGTACTCTCACAAATTGATGTTGTTGGTAATCGAATTGCTCTCTGCAGCTTGGTTGTGTGGGTTAAGAATCATAGCCACGTCACGGATTTGGCCTTCAATTCATTATGTCAAAAAGGTACGGGTGGTTTAGAAGTGATTATATATCTCTTGTAAGTAGATTTTTAAAACTTGTACCATATAGTAGGACTGTAGGAGTGTGTGTGTGTGTATATATATATATTAATTATTATGTTAATCTTTTATTCTTCTTCTATTCAATATTCAGATAAGGGTTTTCCACATTATTATTATTATTATTTTGATAGAAGGGCTTGCCACGTTAGTTGGTTTGTTTGTTTGTTTTTTTTGGCTGAATGATATCCTATACTAGTTTAGATCATGCAAGTGGATGGTTATTAATTGTGTAAGAAAAGAATCAAGTATGTACTATTTTCCATTATTTCAAATTTCACTATTTTGTTAGTGAGTCCGAATTAGAAAGCTATCATTTCAAATAATTTATTGTTTTGTTCCTTTTGTGTTTCTTTTAAACCCACCCCCCCCCCCCCCCCTCCCCCACACCAAAAAAAAAAAAGAAAAAGAAAAAGAAAAAAAGAAATCCTAAAAAGAGAGGGGAAAAAATTGAAGCAGGCATCTTTGGAAGTATTATACAAATGGTAAGATTAGGTAGGTACAAAATTGCTTATAAAATATATACCATTTGGAAAAATTATCGTTGCCCTAGATGAATAATTTCCAAAAGCATCTTCCTATGAAACCCATCAAGACCATCCACAACCACAAGCGATGGAATTTATCCCAAATTACTTAGGGACTAGGAAAGAGAAGGAGTGAAGTTTCCATTTAGTGCTTCAGCAATTCACAGAAGTAAATGTGACATTTTCTAAACACAAATTATATTTGTGCTACGTTGGATAATCAATAATTTTGTTAATGGGTGCCCTTATGCATTTGTTAAAGTAGAATTTTATAATGCAATTAATTCACTTATTACAGGGAGCGAAGTCACTTTCAACTTAAAATCCATATTTTATTAGCTTTTATTATTTTTCAATGCAAATGAAACACTTCTAAAGCCTCTTGAATGAGTATAAGTACACTCGTTAACAAAAGTCAAATCCATCCACGCTTGCACAATATACTAGAACACTAGACTCAAAGTTAAATCCAAAGAAACACAAAAAGTAAATGTCGTTTACTTTGCGCTTCCAAGTTCACTTTTTCACTTCTATAATAATAGAACATTTTCTTGCCTTTAAAGCAAGATGGCTCACATAATTTGATCCTCCTCATAATTGTGGTGGCTTGGTGTAATTGTAAATGGACTAACTAGGTCCGTAGGCATCTTATCCGCATGCAATAGAAACCGAACCTTTTTTTCACATTAACACACAAAAGGGGAAAGAAAAAAAAAGAGTGCATCATGTGGTTCCCTCTTCATGCATGCGGTACTTTAATATCAACAACAACAACTCCGATAACTTTTGAATCGAAACCCATTACACGTGCGAATTAGACTGTGATTATTTGAGACACACGTCCCAATTTAGATCTTATATGATATGTGCATGTCTCCTAGTGAGACTGACAAATAAGTTTGAGAGATTTACTAGTGTGAGGGACCCCTTATCTCTCCCTTTGCTCTTCTTCCAACCGACTAGTTCAATGGTATCATAAAAGTTGTGGGACTAGGAAATATCCTATGAAATCTCTTTATTTGTTTTGAAATGAAAATTTTTAGTCTATTTTCTTGGTAAAAGATGATTTATGCATTCATGTGATAGTCACCTTCATTTTGTCCTTGAATGAAAATGCTCCGTTCCATTTAAATTCTTATAGTCACAAACAAATAAAATGTCTTATTCAACAATTTGCCCTTAAATCCTATTGCTAGTTTTTCTCTCTCTCCTGCCTTTTTTTATAGGAATTTACCCTAATTCCAAGAATATGTGAGATGAGAAAATTAAAGAAAAAATTGCAAAAAAAAAAAAAAAAAATCCCTCAATAGAATGTACGTGGTTCAGTAATGTTTTAACATCCATGGAGTGACAACAATTTCACCATATCAGGAGAGGAGGAGGCGAATTACATAGCTATGGTACTTTTTACAAATACATATATATCCCATGCTTTAGAAAATATCTCATTTAAAACCGTAACGCTTTTGAGTGGAGTCGGATCACAAACAAAATTGAATACAAACCAAACTCCACATAACCCAACACTTTTCGAGGAAAAACAATCACATTTTAATACCACTATATTTTGTTAAATCAGAAGGCAAGTTGAATTTTGACATCACCTCCACAATTTGGTAAGTAACTCTGCCCTTATCCGACACATGCCTCACCATTTTATGCATTTCCATTGAAAAGTTTACATGTGATGACAATGAAAACCTCATGGACAAGCTGAATTGACGGTTAACTACAATGTTGCCCGCCAAAAGAAAAGTGCATACCTCAACTTATTATTACTTTTTATTATTATAAGGATCTTCCATCTTACTTTGTCTACTGAGACTTTTGTTTTGTTTTCTTGTTCTTTTTGCCTATAACAATTAACAAGTAGACATGGAAGAAACAACTCAAACAAGACTAGAAACAACTCAAACAAGACTAACATTGAAAATTTGAAACAATTGACTCTATCCATAAAGTTTACACCAAGCGCAAATCAAGGCATATTCATAATTTCATATATGGTACAGGCCGGGTCATACGGATTACGGAGTGAGCTAATCAAGGAGAAATGTGTTGCGAGGGGCTTCACACTTTTTCTTAGTGACTTTTAATTTTTCTTGTTTTAAGTCTGTACCAGCTTGCAAACCATTATTCAGTGCACATATATAATAATTGTTTATCGTGTTATCTCTTTCCATTATTAGCACTATTTACTGGTGCAAATTATTGTTAATACTTAATACCTCCATTACCTGAGTGCTCTCATGCTTCTAGCTTCTTAATTAGTAGTATTTTGGATCTTTTTTGAGTGCAAAATCTGCCAATATCCATGCTTGAACAGGGGTACTGTGTACTGATAATGGTGATTAAATTTTCTCATATTTAAATTCTTAGTCTATGATATAATTTGTTAAAATACATATTAAAAAAATAAATTCAATAAGTGATTGTAGCAACAATAATTGAATTTGGAGCTAAATTTGGTGAAACAAATGGTCATACTCTCTCATTTCTTAGCTTACGCTCCGTTTGTTTCGCCATAAATTTTTTTTAGAAAATGAGTCATTTTTCAAAATATATTTTCTATAAAACATTAAAACAATCTCATTTTCCTATACTTGATAGCAATTATAAATGAGTTGGAACTTCCCTTATTTAGCTTATCGTGTGACAGTTTTTTTTTTAATTTAGTGGAAAATAATTTCTAAAAATAAACCATACTTTTTATGTTAATTAAATATAGTTTTCATTTGACTCATTTTTTCTGATGCAACCAAACACTAAAAAATACAAAAAAACTCTTTTTACACAAGGTTTTCCATTGAAACAAATGAAGCATTAAAATGGGCAGATTAGAACAAAAATGTCCTGTATTTCTTTTTTAGTTACATATGTACGATTTACACCAATAGTGTCAGCTCTATAATGATTGTTTTGTTATTAATCCTAAATTGTAATAGGTTTTTTTTACTAAAAAAATACTAATAGGTTTTTGTTTTTGTGCAGGTTAAATTCAATCATAGATCCTTTATTATATGATAATAAACTTTATCAAAAGAATTAATTGAATTATCATAGATAAATATACGGTTAACTGGAACCCATTATGTCTTCTTATGTTTGAGTTGAGAACTCTCTCAAAAAAAAAATGTTTGAGAATTTAAAGACAAGATTGGATGTGGCCTCTACGTTGTAGTGAACAGACTAATACATGCAGCTTCATGTTGACAATAGTGAAATTACAAATGGTTACCTTAAATTAGGTAAAAGCAAGTGGACTGAACTAGTAAAAACATACTGGAAGTCGTTCAGTCTTGTGCATGTTTCTAAGTTGTCTAAAACCATATGATGAAATGTTAGACTGATAGTCACAAATCAAAATCAAAACTATCATTGTAGTTTCATAATTTCACAATAGCTGTCATCAAGGAAAATCACATTAATGTCTTCCCTTCCCCCACTGTGTTGGCCCAATTTTCTAATATTAAAATTCAAACCTACTTGATTTGCAACAAGCTTTTTAAACATTAAAATTAGTACTTGTCCGTAACCCCACACAACATAAAATCCCATCCAATAAAATATCCTTTTGAATTTTGATAGAAGGAAAAAAAAAATTTAAGTAAATGAGTTTCAACTTTCAATCATTTTGTTACTCAGCATCAACCTACATTTTGTCAAAAGGCATTGTAACCATATGACTGAAAATGATTTACCTAGTACTACTTTTTACTGCAACATGATTAGAACTTACAGAATAATTTGTGTCGGTGACTTCCATGTTTGACAACTCAATTAAAAGAAGTGTGCAGAATGAACCATTTTTCCAAGTGTGAGAATTAGTTAGACGTCGTACAATGTCTAATTTCAAAACGCCCCACAAACTATTTCACAACTTTTTATTACAATTTTGACACATAAATCGTCGGTAGTTGTCTATCACTTATATGTATATTTTTTTATTCACACTCTGTCACATTACAATTGTAGCAAAAAATTTGTATAATAATCTATAATACTAAATTTTTTTCTAGTGAATTATTTTATCCACAGATTTATGGATGGAGTTCCAAAATGCCATACTAATGAGACTTTTATTTATTTAGTGGAAAATACAACTAACAATGAAAAATGAAAGCATGTAAAGGGAAATTCTAAATTATCAAGTACTAGGATTGAATTCTAAGTTACTAATTTGAAGGTTTACAAAAAACTTATCTAAACTTATATTTTCATATTAACATTAAATTGATTCGAAGTAAGCTTATTTCAAATCAAATGAGACAAACAACAAAGAACTTGAATCAAACTTCAATAATAATGATTAAACTAAGTTACAAAGTCACAAGGAAACACTTAGATCATTCACATCTGCCCTTCTATATTGCATATGTTGGGATATTTTACCATTAAAGTGCAAAAGACATGCTTTATCATGCTAATTGCGAATTTTTTTGCAATAATGCTACAGTACCGTCTTATATGTAAGACAGTACTGTAGCAACTTGTAAAACTTGATCCCCCATATTTTATTAATTTCTACTCTCTCTCTCTCTCTCCCTGAATCACTTTTCTCTCTCTCTCTCTCTCTCTCTCTCTGAATCACTTTTGGGTTATATATTTTATTGGATAGATATATTATTTTAATGTATTGTATAGGAAAATAAAAAAGTTGGGATGTTGGGTGTGTTGTAAAATAGTATGGTATAAATGATAAAGTAGCTTTTGAGATTGTAAAATGAAATTTTTTATAGAAACCAGATGCGAATGCTCTTAGAGCACTCACAACAGTAGTGCTAAAAAGCCATATTGGTATTTTTAGCTCCTCAAACACCCAAAAATCATGCTCCAGCAATAGAGCTAAACTTATTTTTTTTAGCTCCATTGCTACAGTGCACATCTATAGATAGATGTGCACTGTAGCTAAAATAATATTTTACTCCCAAGTGGATTAAAATAATAAAAAGTGGTTATTTCTCTCTCAGTCACTCTGTGCCTCTCTCTCTCTCTCTCAGTCACTCCAGAAGCTCTCAAAACTCTCTCAAGCTCCCTCATTCACCGCCGCCGACCCAACTTAGCCTCAACGTCGCAGCCACCGAAGCTCGACGTCACCGACCCACCAACCGTCCTAAGCCGCCAATCAGCCTCAGACCCACGCTGCCAATTGGAGTGCTTGCTCGTGAATATTGGGTACTTGACTGGGAAACCCATGGAGCTCGCCGACCCACCCCTTCTGCCGACCCAGCTTGCCAACGTTGTGCTTGTTTATGATTGGTGATTTTTTATTTTATTTGTGATTGGTGATTTTGTTTGGTCTGGGTTGAGGAAAAAGATTGGAGATTTGGGTTTTCTTTTTCTTTTTTTTCCTGCTATGGACTGTTGGTGGTGGTGGTGGTTGTAGGTGTGGTTGTGGCTATGGCTAATGGTAGAGGTGGTTGTGGTTGGTTGTGGATGTTTTTTTGGATAGTGGGATATATTATTTTATTGTAGTGGTTATATTATTTTATTGTGATGTTTATATTATTTTATTGTGTTGAAAGCTAAAATAGATTCACTGTCTGCAGCATGTGTGTAGGTAAAATAGATAAAGTAACTTTTGGTGGAGCTAAATAGCTAAATTTTTAGCTTCACTGCTGTAGATGCTCTTACAAGCATAATATCTTTAGTAAGCCCTATAAACTACAAAAAATTCTCTTATTAGAAACTAAATTACAATGATCTTTGTAATGATCTCACTATGGCAATAAGTTCTCTAAATTACAATGATCTTTGGTAGCAAGTGTTTGTAACTTCAAGCGGGAATTAATTCATTGGTGTGATTGTTATTGTCAAACAGTGCCCAATAAAATTTGCATGTAGAAAAAGTACCCAACCATGAAGATCTTCCATAAAACTATGCGCCCAAACTTCTGAGCCGAAGATTCCACTTTGGGATTTATAGGGCAAAAAAAATGCACAACATTGGAGCTATACCAAAAAGAAACAAGCTGTGTCTCTAAGGTGGTCCTTCCACTTCATTTATATACTCAAGAAAATTACTTCACCATGAAAATGATTTCCTTTTCAATCTTGTTTTACCGCTCTAATAGATGGATGCAGCACCCACAAAATTGGTGACCTCCTAACTAAAAAATATATAATGTTAAACAACTTCATTGGCCTATTCATACTTCATAGCAAAAGAGTCATTGTGGTCGAACATGGCATGTCACTTTTAACTTTTTAAGGACCACTTCTCAATTGATTGGGTACCTTGGTGTGGCCAAGTGCTAAAATTAAGGGATCACCATATCAAGGGACTCCATACTTCTCATACCAGTTCATTTGGTTGCCAGTTTCTTCCTTTATTTTCCAAATTGTTAATGTCTTCATTAAACGAAAATTCTAAGTGTACGTTTTCATAATAAAAATTCATAGCCAAAAACCCACTTACAAAAAAAAAATTAAAAAGGAAATAGACTTTGGCTGCAACAATCAATCCAATTAACTTTTTGATATTCAAAATCAAATTGTCATCTTTGTTGACTGATTGCTCTGAATATGGACTGAGGTGACAAGGGGATAACGTTTTGGTATTCAAATTGTCATCTTTGTTGAGCTTAAGAAGGGAAAAATAAATAAATAAGAGAGAGAAATTAGAAAGCTACACCTCTTAAAATGGCCTTAAATGTTGCACCTTCCGACAAAAAAGAAAGAGGTATGCACTTCCATTTCATACACCAAATCCCAAACAGATAAGAAAGAGGAAAGTGCATGAGAAACTTACTAATAGTTTTTAACCAAAAAAAAAAAAAAAAAAAGGAACTTACTAGCAGAATATGAATATCGAAATTCAAAAAGTGTTTAAGAGAGAGAGAGACCCACATATAAATTAAAGCTCAGTCCCCCAAGAGCACAGTATCCCAAATTAGTTCATAGTTTATGATCTTCATGCATGCGGGCCATGCGGCCACTGAAAAAATGTATGACGAAGATTAAAAAAAAAAATTGAATGAGATATGCTAGATTACATTTTTTTTTTTTTTTTGATATTAGAATTTAAATAAATACAGATTAAAGCGATTTCTAGACTAATAAAGTGAAGCTCAAAAGCCGACACCAACGTCCTTAACGTCCCCACTAACTGTAGTGGATTTTAGGGCCCAATCTTTTGTGATTTTCTGCAATTCGACATTGATGTCTTGCGTGCAGTCTGGCTCTTTTATGCGTGTAAAAGGTTGCCATTGGAGAGTCGATACCAGATATTTTAACCGGTAAAGTTTTTCTTATTGCTGAACAAGATATTTGAGTTTCTATTTTCATCTACATTAAAAGCTTATTTCATGAAATTTGAGGTGACTTCCATCTATATTAAAAACTTATTGGATTTAAAATATGAGAAATGCTAACGAGTACTCTAGCATTTAAAGAAAGTTTTTATGGGAAATAAAAAAAAAGTAATTAATATTTTGACAGCTTTTTTCATTTCTCATAAAAGTGGTATTAAAATTTTTTTAAAATGACTTATTAATGAGTGCCCTTAGGGCACTCGTTAGCATGACTCTTAAAATATTACTGTACCTATTAAAACGTAAAAGATGCTACTGAACATGAAAATTTTGTACATCATGCATCATTAGAAATTAGAATACCATGTTTGAACACATGTAGATGCGGCTGCCTGAAACTTTTGCCACAATTATGATTATAAGAATAGCCTAATTGTCATAATTAATTTAACAAATACTATTAATTATCACCATCTATTTAAATTATTAATAATATATAGTAAAATCCAATCCATTTGTTTCAAAATGGATGAATGAAATTTTAAGAATTTTAGTTATCCTAAAAGTAAGAATGATAGAAGATATTAAATCCATTTTGATATAATTTATTTTGCTAAGAAATAGTAGATTGGATAAAATGTACAATCATACCTTTTTCTTTTTCTTTTTTTCTTTTTTTATTCTTTATTCTTTGAGATAGTTATAATATACAGATAATTCCGCAATTCGAACATTTCTCCCTTTAGACCCCAAGTACTTTGTGCATGAGAATATGTCAATTAAATTATTAGATCCTTGGCAATTATATCTTTAAAAAAATAGAAAAAGCACACTATTTTACTAATAAAGTAATAATAAGAGAGGGGACTTTGTCAGCTACATAAACTAGGAGTAGACTTTTTTTTTTTTTTTTTATAAATGGAATAAACTTTAAAAAGCTGGTTATGAATTAATAAGTTAAATAAGTCATGTAAAAGTCTTTGTAGCCCAATTGACACCTCATGACGTTTGAGGTAAGTTATAAAATGTAGAAGTATTGGAAAATTATATAATAATCAATCATATAATTATTATCATAAAAACATTTTCTTTTAATTTGAAAAATTACAATTTTTTTTACTCTAAACTATATCTCATTTTACATTTTGTCCAAAACAAGAATAATGTCAGAGATATAAACTATTTTACAAATTACTGATGTAGTGAGTAATTATTAGTAAATGAAAAAAAATGACATTAATGGTAGGTTTAAATGAAAATCAGTAAGAAGTTGGTCACATTAACATTTTATAAAAATGTTGTAAAAACAAATACTAGATTGGTAAATTAGTCTTTTTATTCTAAATTTTGTTAAAATTAATAACAAAACAGACTACGAAGAATTAAGTGTCACAAAATTTCGATTTGGGGATGGTTTTGACAATTCAAGAGACAATATAAAATATAATATATCTCCCCAAACAATTTACATTACATATAAACTTAGAGTCATATTAACGAGTGCCCTTAGGGCACTCATTAATAATTTATTTTTAAAAAGTTTTGATACTACTTTCATGAAAAATTAAAAAAGCTGTCAAAATATTAATTATTTTTTTATTTTTCATAAAAAAAAATTTAAAATAGATAATTTACCAGTACTTTAAGTACTCTCGTTAACATTTCTCATAAACTTATAATTTAATGTCTAAATCATATCAAATTATAGCTCTAGAAAACCTTGTCGTATTACGTCGGCGGAGCTTTGTACTTGGAAGTCTAAAGAGTAAAGTGAAATAAGATTTGACAAATAAAAGACGAGGATACGATAAGAATGTAATGTTAACAGATCATAGCCGTCAATGCCTCCGCAATTCACGTCAAATCGGAGGGCCCACGGTGCTCTCTCTGCAATCGCAATCAACGGTGATACTGTGGCCGATAAACCCGGGGACAAGGAGGGACACGTGTCGTGATTCCAAGAGGGCAACAAATCTTAGGGCTCATGTGAGTGCACGTGCGACCTGACAATATTTGTGTGGGGCTCACCACGTGATGTCTCAAAACCCAGACATCTCATGCGGCCAAAAAGGGCAGAGAGACTGCACGTGCCTCCGTCAATGTGGTCCAATAGGAATGGAACACGTGGCTGACTTGATGCTCCGGCTTCACATGGCTCCTAACTACCAGGGTATTTGGCTGTATATGTAAAAATAGAAAATTTATTATAGAAATACACAAACTTCCACAACTGTTTTTTTACTGTTTAGTTTGATAAGTTCCACAGGCAATAGGTTTATAGGTACAAATGGGTCTTAGTCTTACTACATGTAGGATGGACTGTGAGATTAATATTATATTAATTTCGTATCAAAAAAAAAAATTACATGCATTTGATACACAAGATATCACCTAACGTATAATATATATATATATATATATATAAAAGTATGTCTATGATACTAATAAATGATTATTTATGTCAAAGATTAGAAATTATATTTAGGACAGAACCATGATTTCAAGTTAAGGGGGTTGAAGTGACTGTTTGGATTGATAATCTGTAGACTGATTGTTTAGAATTTGTGATATTATTTGAGCTGATATGTGAAGAAAATAACAAGATTTTTCATTTTAGAGGGGGTGGGACAAGTTTTATTTTCCCTTGACCCAATTTTAATTAAGTTCTAATGTATCTACAAAATTTTTTTTATACCATTAGAGGGTTCAAATAATTATATTCTGTTTGTGATTTGAATTTCACCTTCCACTCTATCTACTAAACTGAACTAGGAAAATGAACAACATAGAGAAATAGAAGAGTTGGAAGGAACGTGATCTAGGGATAAAGCATTTTGTTTCGTGTAAACCGAATAAATAAGGTGAATCAAATGGGATTTGTTTGTTAGACATGAGGAAAGAGTGTGTTACTATATACAAGTAACTTTATAATAATAATAATAATAATAATAATATTGTAGCATATAGCCATAAAAAATTCAAATAAGGAAATTTAATCCTATGGTCAGCGCGATCTGCGTGCCTAGTAGATTTTAGAAGCACACATGCATTACGCATGTAGACAGTCCAATAAAACCAAGAGGACGACAAAATTTCGAGTTTTATCTAGTCAATTTTGTTTTATTATACTATACATAGCCTTCTTTTGTATTTGTGTGTTTATTTTTCTTTATTTTTACATGTATAGGAAGAACATGGCTGTGCTATTAAAGCTTCCATCATCATGATCAATACGGTTATGGAAATATTTTTTAATGGTTTTTGTTATTGTTATTTATAAATTAAAATTTGTGGAGGCTATGAACCCTATGCCAGCTAGTTGCTAGTTATTTGCTTTCGCTTTTTCCCATTAATTCAAGAAGTTTGACAAGGATCAAAGTTATTTTATCTGTAGTTCTAAAAGATGAATGAGTTGATCTTCTACTAGTTTTCCATGAATCCATATAGAAGAGAACATAACAAATTAATTCCTCAAAAAAAAAAAAAAAAAAAAAAAAATTTGAAACTTCTCTACCCATATATTGTGTGTGAACCACATTTATCGTAGTAAAAAAAAAAAAAAAGACGTAAATATTCGATACATAAAATAATTATTGACGCAATAGATGGGTTAGGATCGATGCAATACATTGATAAACAAATGCTAGTAACGCCACGGTTAAATAGCTAATTCATCAATTGTGAAGGATTCAGTACTATTATCACAAATTAGAAGAGCATAGTTTGGACTTTGGATTAGACCCTAGAGCCCCAAAAAGAAAATAAATAACAGAGCTGGGGTCCAACCTAGCATATGCGAAGCCATTCCAGGCCCAACCCAATAAAATCCCTGTTGAGCATGACACGAGTTCACCCAAAGCTAGTTGAAATTGAAACCGAAAGTGGAGGATTTTGTTAAGCTCATAAACAACATCTCAGTCCCTACCACTCTATAGGGATCCGGATCCTCTCCATTTCATATTGAAATGGAGAGTGTCCAGTTAAAGGCTGAGATTGATCCGGATCCACTCTATAGTGGATTATTGGGCTTCCCACAAAGAATTGCGCTTAGTTAGTAGTTACTTTTAAGTTTTTAACCCATTATCACCTAGATCAACACTCTTCAAATTTTTTTACCTTCTCAAATTCATATTAAGTGTGCATTTAAATACCGTTTATTTTGCTGAAACTAAAAATTGAAAATAATAAATAAATAAAAAATTTCTGCAATACTGTTCACTCTTTTAACACTGTAGCTTTACCTACTTAATGTCCAAAACGCAAACCAAACGGAACTTAAGTATGTGTTTAGATATTGCTTATTTTGCTAAAAATTGAAAACTTATTACTGAAAACAATAAAAAAATAATTTCTGAGTTACTATTCACTACTGAATGTATTGTAGTTTTACCTTAATACACTGTTCATGTCCCATGAACAATGCAAGAGGTGTTAGTCAAAAAAAAAAAAGGCAAAAAGGTCAAACGTGAAACGCAATCGGCTATCCAAACGGGGCCTAAATGTCTTGACTCTTGAGCATGCGTTTACCAATAGCTATTTCTTTTATTTTTTTTTTTTAAAATTTAAATTACATACAGCTTTTTTAAAACCCCAATTTTTTTTTTTTTTTTTTAGTTTTAACTTATGATGCCCATTCTTGATAATAGTTTTATATTATCAAATCAAAACACCAATTAGTTTTTTGGTGTAGATAGAGTTTTAACTTCGGATCTCTTATTCAATATCATAGATTTAACCAATTGAACTAATTGAAACTCATCTACTTCATTTTTAGGTATAAGTATAACTACCAACTTTTAGCAAATTAAAAATAAAAATAATTTACCCAAAGTCTTACAACTCAATTAGTTGACACTTCTTAATGCATTTTAGAGAGACATCTAAGATTCAAATCCTTCATCCCTAACTATTAATAAAATAAAAAATAATAATTTTGTAAAAAATTGCTAGGGATATATGTTGAGAGGATAATGCCCAGAAGCCACTTAGTGCAAGCATAAAATATAAAAACTTGTTGACTGTTTCAGCTGGGTAATGAAAATCCATAACCTAACCAAAAATTTTAGGAAATATTATAAAATCCACATGATGGACAAGTGATGTAGTCTACCATTCCACTAAAAAGCTGCCACTTGTTTAAAATTGTTAGTTAGAAAAATTTTTTAAACAGAAATTAATTATTGACTCAGTAATTTTAAACAAGTGTAAGTTTTTTAGTGGAATGGTAGACAAGTGACGTAGTCCACTAGAGGACTCTATAATTTCTCAAATTCTAGAACCACACAAAAACCACAACTTTTGCCACAATATCCACATGGCATACTGTGAGTGGTAGAAAAAAAAATAGTAGCTTCATGTAAAAATGACAGGTAACCAGTGACAATTTGCCACGTAAAATAGTTATGACAAAAATTGTCTTTTTTTTGGTAGTACTAGAACTACTGTAAGCTAACTATGAAGGAAAAGTGGATAGTGTGATAAAGAACAAAAGTAAGTTTATCATCTCTTCCTTTTTCTT
The DNA here is from genome assembly GCA_032727855.1 of Quercus ilex subsp. ballota. NCBI lineage: Eukaryota > Viridiplantae > Streptophyta > Magnoliopsida > Fagales > Fagaceae > Quercus > Quercus ilex. The sequence goes on from CM064909.1 coordinate 34,431,392, forward strand.
CTATATGAGTGTTTGCTGGCAACCCTAATGCAACTAATCTTTCCACCCATCTTTGTTCAACCGTCGCGAGGCTAAACCTTTAGATGAGAGGTTTGGAGTAACAGGCATTGAGGGTGTCTTTGGTGCCTCCTCATCGTCCCAACTATCACCCCAATTTTCATCCCATCCATCATTAGTGTCCAACTCTGATTTTGCCACACTGGAAACTGGAAGCTCCATGTCTAGCTTTTGGTATTTAGAGCCATTTCCTGATAAACGCCTCCGCCTAAAGCTTATGCATATCCAAACTGATACAATTATCAGTAGTGGACCAAGGAAGATAAGTGCAACAGCAGGTCTTTTTGTTAGGGAGCTTATGAACAAGGACTTGGGGGTATTGTCAAACTCTTTCTGGGAACCGTGTGCAATCAGATCCCTAAAATCAAGGCTGCACTTGTCATTTCCTGCTGTTAAGGTGATCAAACTGTCAGTTCCTCCATCTACGTTTAAAACTGTCACCTGCACAATTTGGATATCAAGTTACAACTCACTCTATAAGTCATTGATAACACTCCTTGTCAATAGCTCTCAAGTACTAAATGACAAGGGTGATAACAAAGCAAAAGGTGCCAAGCAAGCCCATCAGTATTATAAGTGAATTAGCTCTCTTTCCAGTTAAAATGCTATGCTCCTCAGGTTCACAACCAAATAAATGTCCATGTCAGCGTGTCTGCTAACCATAGTAGCCATTCAACTCCAAAATTTCAAGCATTTAGGTCGGCAATGTGCATAAAGGAATCAAGTGTCTTGTCTTAAATGTTAAAACATGCCAACAAAAAAATATAAAAGGACAAGATGAATATTAACCCTTATGTCAAATTTTTCATGCACAAAGAAAGTAACACTAAAATTTGATATATGCATTTGAATGCTATCATCCAAAAATGGGTGCTGCACCAGAAGCATACACTGAATGATTCACATAACAATTTTATACACTATTTTAAAGCTGAGAAGAAGCATAACAAATGTGTTAGGATTTAGCTTCTCAAAATCCATGTATCAATGAGGGTCGTAATAACTGTCATTTTTAGCTAGACAAAGTTTTCATTAATAAAGAATTGTTTGAAGATGTTGAAGTTCTTAAGGCTCACTTGAGCAAACTTAGGCCTCACTCGATCTTTGCTTGAGCAAGATCACAAATTCTACAATCCTAATTCTACTAAAAAATCCAATAATCAAGAAAATCTAAGAGTATCTTCTTTCTTAAGCCAAAACCGAGAAATCCTTCCCTAAGTTTTTATACCTTGAGAACCAAATTTGATCCTCTCCTTCAGGTGTTCTCCTTGTAAGTTCCTTCCAGAGTTTCTCATTCAAACCTCAAAATTTTGTCACCCTCTAATCTATCAGTGAGTAGATAGAGTTCTGGTGGTTGCAGACGAGTATGTTTACAGAAAAGCCGAGCGCCTAGGACACTGCCGTGGGAGGTGAGTTGGTCGTTTGCGAGGGTACAGATAGATTCTCCTATAGTGGGTAGGTTACTTAATGGAGTGGTTTATCTTTTCTTTTTTCTTTTTTTTTTTTTTGGATAAGGGAAAGGTTTATCTTTTGAAGAGTTCTTCATAAGTTTTCCACTTCATCACAAAATCCTCGTGTTCTTTTTCCTGTTGTTTATTTCTTTTGGATTGTGGTGATATTTTACTGTGTTGTATTAACTGATATATTGTTTTGGACCCAGTTTGGGTTTGTTTCAACGTAAAACTTTTTTGATGAAAAATTTTTTAAGTTGAAAATTTCAGGAAAAACAGTTTGTTTTTTGGTATTTGTTTGCATTCATGAAAATGCTTTGGAAAACATTTTCAAGCATATGGCTTTTATGGAAAATAAATAATAAAAATTCCTGTGTTTTATATTCAAATAAAAATAACAATTTTTTTTTTGATTAAAAAAATAACAATTTTTGTTCATAATGAAAACAAAATTCAACTTACCAACATTTAACATGGTACAAACTCACAAAATCTAACATAATGAACACAAATCCACTATGAATTTTACAAAATATAACTTAGTAAACACAAAATTCACCATACCAACATTTAATATAGTATAATCTCACAAAACATAACATGATGAAAACAAAATCAAACACCAGATCAAATTGATTTTGACAGATAAAAAAATTGATCTAATAAAAATATTACAAGTAAAAAACTACAAAAAAGTTTAAGATCTATAGACTAGCGAATCTTTTTTGGGGGCTGGGACGACCTTAGGGGGGTCACACATTGGTCACTAGACCCTATTTGGTTTTAGGTTTGTTGCCAGAGGGATTATTTCTTGTGTGGAGGGGGTGGTGGCTTACAGATTAATGAGAGAGAGAGGTGGGTGATGGCTGGGTCGGCAGACTAAGGCAGCAGCAGTGGGAGGAGCAATGGTGGTGACAGTGGTGGGTTCTCTCTGGCAAGACAGATGCAGGGCTGCAGTGGAGGGTTAGGTTTGCTGTGGGGTGTAAAACGTTTTAATGCCTCGTGAAATATTTTGTCAATCAAACCGAAATTGATTTTTGGTTTGACAAGCATTTTCAATTGGGTCAAACACCCAAAAATGTGGAAAACATGTTGTAACAAGCTCAGCCTTAAGTAGTGCTTAATCTGTTAGTCCGGTAATTTCGCTAGTTGGAGTCAAAATTAGATTTTTCAAGATATTCTAAGAAAACAACAAATGCTAATAAAATGCTTGTATCTCTTCTCTTGCTTGAAGCAGCTATATCATGTCATATAACACCACAGGTTGTTTAGTGCTCAAGCACAACAAGAGAGAGAGAGAGAGAGAGAGAGAGAGAGAGAGAGAGGGAGAGAGGGAGAGAGTCAGGTTGTATGTGGCTAATTCCCTGGTAACAAGTAGATAACTTGGATCTGATCAAGATATTTTGCAGGCAATAGCTTGCACTAGTGCCATAAATACATATAAACTGCAGACGGAAGAGGGAAAATCAAGAACAGAAGATAGAAAGGACTCTTGACATCTCAGTAAGAAGAACAGTCTGCTATAAAATTATTAGTTATTATGGATGCATTTCATAGAAACAACTGCGTATAAATAAGCCACAAGAAAGCCTTACCCCCATAGAAAAGCAAAATGTACAAGTTAAAAATATGTTATTACTACTATTTTCTTACAGGTTAGTAATGTGGAACATAACCAGCAGCCTCCTGTGAAGGCTTATATGAGGCGAGAGAAAACCTAGGTGTGATTGCCTAGAGTTTATCTTTCATTATTTCTCATTTTATTCTCTGTTTTAACACCAAATAGCCATCAAACATATTCAAGATGATTTTTTTTTTTTTTTGGAATAATAACAATAACTAAACCTACATAACCCCTTAAACATCAAACCCTATCTAAGAACTCATCAAGAAATCAAATTAAGTGCTGAATTCTTATAGATCCTACATCAAAATTGGTATTAGAGCCAAATTAGCATTATGACGACTGGAACCAACTTTCGCTCTCCTATTTAAGAACTCTTTGTTATTGATGCAATCATCTCAATTACAAGGAAACTCAGTCAATGAAAATATATAAACTCTCAAAAGAGGTTGAAATTGGAAGTGAGTTTGCTTTGTGCAATATACACCTTTTTTTTCAAGCACAAAGCTGGAATTGAGAATAGCACAACATATGCATTATGTCAGGTGGTCTATATCCTTACTTCTTTGGCAGTACAAGTGTTTGGATTTGATAAACTCATTGAAGAGTAAAGACTACCCTTCTTGTAAAGATTTCAGCATAATATACGCTGAGTTATTGAGTGGGCGGCAAGCACAATACTTGGATTTTTTTTATACACTATGGTTACCCCTCCAAGCGAACTTGCTTATTTATACCCAGCACTTCTCTTATAGGACAAGTGATATGAGAATTGCATGCTGGAGGGGCAGCATGCCATCTTCTTGGGCATGATAAGACAATATGGTCAAAGATTGGTTTTTATTAGCCTAGTTTAAAGCATGATGTTGCAAAGGCTATCTCCCATTGTCGCATTTGTCAGCTAGCCAAGGGAAGGAAGAAGAATACAGGTCTTCAGTCTTTACACACCCATACCAATACCCATGTTCCTTGGGAAGATCTTAGTATGAACTTTGTCCAAGGACTTCCAAGAAATTTTACGGGCCATGATGCCACATTTGAGGTGGTTGATAAATTCTCAAAAAAGGCACATTTTATTCCATGTTCAAAGACATCAAATGTGGTCCACATAGCTAAAATTTTCTTTCAAGAAGTTGTTAGTTTACATGGTGACACAGAACAAAGGGTGGACAATTAGAAATAAGGGAAACGAAAAATATCATCAAAAGGACAATCTCAATCAAGAAAAATACATTCCATAACATCTCATGAATTCCTCAAGAGCATTAAATAAATTCAAAATTCAAAAATGAAATCTAGAGAATAATAAATTCTGAAATAAAGTTAATTGTCCTCCTTGCATCACATGAGCTGCCTACGACTATTGTGTTGGATCGAGATGCCAAGTTTATGAGCTATTTTTGGAAGACTTTATGGAGGATTCTGAATACAAAGCTTGAGGTTTTTCCTTTTTACAATCTTTCCACATCCAAATAGATGTAAATCGAAGTTTGGGTGATCATGTTACTAATTGGGACCACTCACTTCTTATTGCAGAATTTGCTTACAATAGTTTTGTTAATCGAACTATTGGTCATAGAACCCTTGAGATTGTTACTGGTTTGCAACCTAGAAAGCCCATTAATTAGATTACTTTGCCTCCAAGTGCAAGATCAAGTGCTAAATTTGAAACCTTTGCTAGTCATATGGTTATGGTTTGTATTCAACCTAAGCAATTTCTTAAGAAGATTACAAGAAACTACATTCCAAGAATGTTGGTCCCAACAAGATTGTGACGAAGATAGGCCCCAATGCTCGTCCTTGAGTTACCATCAGACATGGGCATTAGTAACATGTTTACGTCAAAGATTTAACAGTGTATCCAGGTCATTAAAATCTTTATGAACATGAGGCACATGCTATTGTTTGATTGCCCCCAACCCTTAACATAATGGAAGAAATCAAAGATGTCCTGTCAATCAAATTGTGTCAACAAGAGATGGTGGGTACAAGTATTTGATTAAGTGGAAGAATTGTCCTCTTTCAGAGTGTACTTGGATTATTCCTGATGAGTTTCAACGTATCAATCATGACCTTCATGAACACTATCATTTTTTTTTTGGCAAAAATCCAAAACTGACCCTCTAAACTTTTAACTTTCGTCATTTCAGTCCTCTAACTTTCAGTTTTGTCATTTCAGTCCTCTAAGTTTCAATTTTTGTAAATGGAGTATTATCAGTTACTCCTCCCGTTAAGTTTGGCTTTTTTTTTCTTTTTCTTTTTTTTTTAATAATTTTCGTAATTAAAAGAAAATAAAAAAATAAAACTGTAAAAAAAAATGTAAGGGGAACGATGTCGTTCCCCTTCCCCTGAAATCAAAATTGGTAAACGGATAATTTCAACAACCATCATATTTCAACAAATTAGTCTCAAGACGTCGATCTCTCTCTCAAATCCACCATCATATTTCAACAAATCAACCCAATATTTCAACAACCACCAAACCTCAATATTTCAACAAATCAACCCATAACGCACAAACAAACCCCAAAGCAAACACAACACCCTCGCCAATCAACCACCCAATTAACAGTGAGCATCGGCCATGGGTCACACTCACTGATCGACCACCATGGCCATGATTGAGAGAGATCGAGAGACGAACAGAAAGAGAGATCAAGAGACAAACAGAGAGAGAGAAACAAAATTGATCTGAGAGAGAGAGAGAGAGAGAGAGAGAGAGAGGGGTACTAAGTTGATCTGAGAGAGTAGCAGTAAGGGTGTTGGCAGTGGCTCTGACTTTGACTTTGGGTCACCGATCTTCCCTTTCACAATCCAGTATGCTATAGAGAGAGAAAGAGCAGGGAACGGGGAGGCTGAGGATGAAGACTGAAGGGGACCTTCAGAGTTTTCTTTGTCTTTTTTGTTTACAGCTTCTTCTTCTTCTTTTTTTTTAATTTTCTTTTAATTACAAAAATTATTTTCAAAAAAAAAAATAAAAGGTCAAACTTAACGGCAGCAGTAATGGAGACCTAACAAAATACTACATTGACAAAAATTGAAATTTAAAGGACTAAAATGACAAAACTGAAAGTTTAAGGACTAAAATGACAAAAGCTAAAAGTTAGAGGGTCAGTTTTAAATTTGTCTTTTTTTTTTTTAATACCAGCATCAAGAAGTTGAGGAGAGATGATGGGGAACATATCTGGCAGGCCTGTTGAAAGACTTATATGAGATGAGAAAAAGCTGGCTCTAGTGCTCATGCATTAATTTGGGATGTTTGGGATGATGGAGAGCTCTCTTGGGACCTTGCTTAGTTATTTTAAGTTGAATTGAGTCTTATTTTGTTTTTTGTTTTTTTGTTGGCTGCTGGATCATTTTAATCAAGTTTTATTAGAATAGGGCACTTTGGTAAATTCAAGATTTTATAGAATGTGCTGTCCTTAGCTGCCCATACGTCTTATTTTGTGGTTTTTATTCCTTTTCCTTTTTGGTTTATGAGCTGAGAAAAAGCTGGCTCTAGTGCTCATGCATTAATTTGGGATGTTTGTGATGATGGAGAGCTCTCTTGGGACCTTGCTTAGTTATTTTAAGTTGAATTGAGTCTTATTTTATTTTTTGTTTTTTTGTTGGCTGCTGGATCATTTTAATCAAGTTTTATTAGAATAGGGCACTTTGGTAAATTCAAGATTCTATAGAATGTCTTGTCCTTAGCTGTAACAAATGCCCATACGTCTTATTTTGTGGTTTTTATTCCTTTTCCTTTTTGGTTTATAAGTTATTAAGTATGTTAGGAACATATTTTATGTAATTGGCTAATCCTTTGACAAAATGCACTTTACTTGTAATTGAGTAAATCTAGGATGGGTTTAGTACTTCAAGAAACATGTTCAAGCCAAGTATTAAAGCCATGAAGATTGAACCAAGAAACAAGTGAAAAAAAGCTATTCATTAAAACTCGACAGATACCTCAACAAAAACAGTATCTATCGAGACTTAAGAATGAAGCTTGACAGAAACTGAATCTGTCGAGATCTACGAAATCAAAATTTCCATATCTAATTTTCGGCTCATGCTGACATGTATGCATAAGGTTTCTTTTCTCACAATCCTAGACATATATAAGGCTTATTTTAAAGGTCGTTATACATAGAAAACACATGCAGACTGTGACCTAGTGCCTTATTCTTTCTGCAAGAAGTTACATCTTTTGCGTCTTAGGATTTTGTAACCAAGTACTTCTTGATCTTTATTATTGATAAAGTGAAGAACTTTGCAGCCAACAACATCTTCAAGTTGCTGGAGTTAGTCACGTACTGTGATTCGTGCAAAAGGGTGGCGTTAATATATTGAAGAGTTCAGAGGTTTTAAAGTGGTAGAAGGTTTCTGCTGTAAATTTATCTACAGGAATTGTAAAGCCTAAGGACAAAGGTTTTATACTAGATCTGAAACTTCTCTTTACTATAGTGAATTGCTTTTCAGGAAGGTTTCCCCCCAGGTTTTTTACTATGAAACCAGTTTGTTTCATTAGTTTTCCTAGGTCATCATATCTTGTCTTATTTACTATTCCGTTGTGCATGATATTGATGTTTGTTTGTTTTAACAAGGTTTATTCGTAATAAATCTAATTAACTTGGGTTTAAAACTTGTTAATTCTATCAACTGGGGTCTAAATTTCCCAACAAAGTACTTTGTTTTTGGTTATTAGTAGTCCTAATCTTTCTAGGAATAGGAAATTTAGAGTCCTATTCTTCCAAGAAATGATTTAGCAATAGCCTATACAAAAGCAACTATTGTGGTCAATATCATTCATAACGTAGATATGAGATTGTTTAATAAAATTCCGACAGCTCATTGTAAGCTTTGAGAGTGTGATTTCTTCTCCTAGCTAAGTGTGATTGCTTAAGAAAACTTAGGTGTGATATCCTAGTGTTTATCTTTCTTTATTTTTATTCTATTTACTTTTTCTTTTTTTTTTTTTTTTTTGAGAATCTTGTTCTATTTACTGTTTCAATACCAAACAGCTATCAAATTCAAACACATTCAATATGCAATATTTTTATTACTTAAACTTAAATAACCACTTAAACATCAGACCCTATTAAGAACCCTTCAAGAGCTCATCAATAAATTTAATTTAGTCCTAAAATCTTAAAGATTCTGTATCATCTGGTGCTTCTTCTTCTTTTTCTGGATTAATGTCTTGATTTCCCTAGACACAAACTCTAAATGAATCTTCTTTCCTCTATTTCCATGCTACTTAGATGTAAATTGCAGTTAGTGTTATTTTTCGGTTACTTCTGCAAACAGCTTTGATTGAAGGTCCCTATCAACTATCTTATCTTTTCTTTTCTTTTCTTTTCTTTTCTTGTTTTAATCATTTAGACATTTTATTGATGAACAAACACAGTACAAACAAAGAGCAAATGCAAACGGCCAGCAGAGTACAGCCACACTGATACACACAAAGAGTCCTTCAAAGGCCACCTAACTAAGATTGCTAGCTTACAAATCATCAAGACTAACAATACAACACCAAAATTATCAAATCCAGACTAGAAACAAGGATAGCATAGTTAAAGGCCTATCAACTATCTAAACAGAGAACTTCAATTTTCTTTTCCAATTCATTGTGCTTAGTAAACATGCTCTTGGATAACTAAGATATTGCAGAAAATGCATAAAATTAAGGCCTTAAGGGGCATTGGAATTTTTCTCAATGTCATAATAAAACCAATTTGAATCATCCATTTAACAGACTAGGCTTCCTTAGTGGCTGATGGTCGGATTTATTCCCCTATTTCTTTTTGCTATTCATATGCCAGCATCAAATTGCTCCACGGCCATTAGACTGCCAGAAGGCATGCAGCAACATCAAATGCAATACAAACCCATTGAATGGGGAAGCTAACTAAAGCTAAAACTATTTAAGGAGAAACTTATAACAGAAAGAAAGGAACTTGACATATCCAAGTTCAATTGTTAGTTGAAAAATGTTTTGTTTTATCTGGATGTCAAATTTAATCTGCTTTTATCAGAAATTGACAGTCATTAAAACCAAAATCAGCCTTCCAACTTCTTTGGAGAAGTCAAAGCACAGAAAGCAATATATCATCATAATCAATTATTGTCTTTTTTCATATATATGTAAGTATTTTTAAATAATAAAACATTTTGTAGAGGGAAAAGGCTCATTATGATCACTCCCTGTCTTGATTTATTTGAATTAGGACAAAAAGGGAAAACCTTTAAAAAAGGTATTAGCATGCCTTATATCCATAAGGGCTAGGAACTTATTAAATGAAAGCTCATTTGTGATTGAAACTAAAAACAAAATTAGTGACTTCATTAGTACCTTTATATGTTCTTTGACTTCTTTCTCTTGAATTTGAACTTCTTTTTCTGCTAGCCGAACAGAATCAGGAGCAGAAATGGTAACAGAGAGAGAGCTTTCTCCCTTGTTCTGAATTAAAAGTAAAAGATCTGGAGATTCTGAAGAAATGCAACCATAATTACATTCAGATTGTTAATAAGAATTCCAAAAAGTATAAAGTTAAAGAAATTGCAAATGTAATTCTGCATGTCAGACCAAGCAGTAGCATATATGAATGATATATTGAAAACATTTTTCATTTGATGATTCTGCATGATCATTTTGAATGGAATTATAAATCAGACCGACTTAGATTTAGAAGGCTCTACAAATTTAAAATTATCCAGTCCACAAATAAGGAATTGACCCAGGATTTGTCATCTAATTCGTTGCTAATTGACACCTCATTTTGATTTTTATACCAAGGACAGATGGTTCAAATTAGGAGTTGAATTTATTACAGACAAAAACCCTCTTTCCTACATTGCAAAATTTTCTGGAATAAATTACTAAAATACACATTGATACCACAGTCCAGAGGTAATGCAATGGTTGAAAAGAATCATTGTGTTTAAATATGGGATTATGGATTTACCACCACGTCCTAACCCATGTTCATTAGATAGTAATGTACCAGAGTAAGGCATTTTTCAAAAATTACATCCTTGAAAGATTGAACAACACCTAGCAACCATGGAATAATATTTTCTTTCACATGACCACAACTTGTGATCAGCACATTCTGTCCAATAGTTGAAACTTGTGAATTTATTAAAAAAACAAAAACAATCTCACATAATGAGTATTTTACTAAGAAGCATAGACACTTCATTTGGGGTGTTGTACCTCTGTCGGTCACAGGACACGTCTAGGACACTTATGCACACATGTCCCAGCCATGTCCTTTTTTTGTTTTGAAAAACTGCAGGATATGGGAGAGGCACTTATCTTTTACTTCTTTTTAGTTTCAATCTTGAACACTTATCCAATTATAATCTTTTATTTACCCTTTTGGATCTTATCCTTGGTTTGTATTCTAATTTCTAAACATCATTTATTAGTCTTGAATTCACTTATTATCCATTATTGCTCTTAAATTGATATATGTCTAACATTATATGAAAAATAAATAAATGCTTAAAAATATAGATAAATTTTTATTTAGTAATTAAAATATATGCGTATCCCCGCCATGTCGTGTCCTAATTTTTCAAAAATTGTAGTGTCACTGTGTCATACCCGTACCGTGTCCATGCTTCCAAGGTATTTTAAGTTTGACCAAATTATGGAGTTAACTTCAAATGTAAATGTGAGAGGATAACATTAAATGTCACAATCAAACAACTAAGATGAGTAAGATTAGCAATTAACTTGCAGAAACAATCTCAGAAACAAAATGTCAATACATACCATCCCCTGGAACTCTCAAACATGCAACAAACTTCTTCTCAACTTTGCACATATTAGATGAATCACATTCTTCACCCCGACCCTCATTCCTCTCTGACTTTGAAGAGTCCCCATCCCCTTCATTGCCCACATCCTTAGGCACATCCTTAGATTCTGCCCCATCTCCCAACTTCTGCTTTTCATCACCACTCCCCTTTCCTTTCAATTCCTTCCTCGAACTGCCCTCACCCTTTTGCACACTACCAACTTCTCCCAACTCAGATTGGCTAATTGAACTGCTCTTATCTATCCCAGTCTTAGCACCAAGATCCTCCTTTGATCCACCCACTTGGTCTCCCTTTACCTTGTCAACTACAGTGGGATTCGAAACCAAGTTCGACCCATCTTTTTTTTCATCTTCCAAACCATCCTTTTTGTTCAAAGCTACAGGAATTACAGAACCCAAACCATTGTTTGCACCTTCATTCACCTATATCCAAAATCTACAATTAAACCAACACTAGCCCTTTAAACAATTGAAACAATACAGAATCAAATTAACTTTCTTTCTTCATTTTTTACCTTCAAATCAGCAGAAGAACAATCCATAAATAGTAGGATCACAATGAACCCCACTAAAAGAACAAAACTTGAATCCATATTTGAAGTCAAACCCACTTGTTTGCACTACAGGATGACCCTAATTTCAAATAAATTGAACCCCAAATGTTCAAACTAAAAGCGAGACATCATAAATTGTGTTTTTGTTATAGCATAAAAATATAATCTTTATACGCGCGCGCGCGCACACACACACACATATGAACTGAAGGGACAATGTGAGATTGCTAACCTGAAAGACAAAACCGTTTCTTTGCGTGTACTTTTGCATAAGCTCAGTGCTAAAGAGCTATGCTTGTCATGGACATAGACTCAGCTTTGTAACAGAGAAGTCTGAACTCATACATGGTGGGAGAGACGGCTGTGTTACCAAGGCAAGAAGCCAAAAAACCCAGTATTTATTTTACCATTTTTAAAATATATATATATATATATATATAAATACTGTTGCCGAAACGTTGCGTTTCAGACTTTCAGCATGCCTCTCACCAGTGAATCTAGAAGTACCCAATTGAAAGTAGCAGTCACCAAAGAAATTGCTGGCATGTTGCGATCATGAAATGGAAAATTCATCAACATCAACAAACTTGTCTACTTTTTCTTTTTATTTTTTTTTTTTTTCCATTAGAAAAATGTTTATGTGTGATTGTGAGTTTCTCGTAAGGATCGTTTAGGCCAAAAAGAAAAACGAATTGGGTTGGCATTTGGCAAAATTATGTATGTTTAAATTTTTTTTTTTTTTTTCTCTCTTTTAAATAAGATTCAACCTTAAAGTTTAAAAGTTTAAAAGGGGTTTAACAAATTAAGCCATGTTATCATGAGAGGTGTTACGTCCATAATATTTTTACAATATTTTCACAACAAATCATAAGTGGTTAGTTGTTACTGGTTCAAATTTGAATCTAATACTAAGATTACTTTTTTACCCCAACAATAACAACCAGTAATAACCTGCCACTTATGATTTGCTGTAAAAATGTTATAAAAATGTTGTGGACATATAATTTTTCTATTACCACCGCGCACGATGGTCATTTCACTTGTATAAATACTTATAGAGTGTGGAGGGCAAGAGCTGGGGTTCAAATCTTTAGGAGAGAGTTTCGCATGCATATACACTTAGATTAGGCTAAAGTAGAAATTCTATCTTATATTAAAAAAAAAAAAAAAAAAACAACAACAACAAAAACAAATTAAGCCATATTATTTCAAAAGAAAATAAATTAAACTGTCAACTTATATTAAACCTTAATCCCAATAAAATCAAGTTTTAATTTGTTACAATTTTTAAGTATCATGGTTTAATTTGTTTGTCAATTCTAAAAGTATAGTGTTTAATTGGATAATTTTTTAAACATGAAGACAAAATTTATTACTTCTAAAAATACATGATCTAAAATATATTTCTTTAAATAGTTTTAAAATCGTGTCAATAACAGGGAAAAAGAAATTGACATGAAGCCTAGTGGCATGGATTAAAGTAACAAATGTTCAACTCTGAGGCAAAGCAAGGAATATGCTTAGCCAGTAGCCACACTGGACGACATAGAATAGATTCAATTTAAAGTATAAAACTAAAGCAATATGCTAGCTAAGTGCACTTTGAAACTATCTCCATATAATTTCGATTATGATATGTTATTTGTTCTAAGGTGAAATTCTTTTTTTAAGGGATCCAACCCCAAATTCTTCAATAGGGAGAGACCAAACAATGTTAATTGAGTCATATGACTCTCCACTTCTTTGAAGTGAAATTGCTTAAAGGAATAGCTTGATTGAGTTTAGCATATATAAAGGAAATTTATCCAAGCATCATAATTGTTCATGAAATTAAATTAGGTGAAAGCTATGGAAAGAGTGAGATTATGAAACTGAACTTTGAAAAGCAACTTCAATGAAGCTATAAACAGAACCAGCTCAACGACTTTGGGGGCCCTAGGCGAAAACTTTAAACGGGGCATTTTATTATATTTAATTATAAATTCATAATTTTCTAGAAAATACTAAACTTGATCCACTAAGACCAACCCACTATCCATCCATACCATTAAATCTGATTTCTTAAAAAAAAAAAAAAATGTAGGACTAGAATTAATGCTTTAAGTGGGTCCATTCCATGGTCTTCTAGAGAATACTTGTTGAGGGTCATTTTTGTAAAACACAAAAAAGGAAGGAGGCTCAACCCAGCAGTACAGGCAGCGAATAGAAGTGGCAGACAGAGAATAAAACCATTAAGCTCAAGCGGCAGGAATAATAGGTCACAGGTCCATTTGATAAATAAATAGGTCTTGAGAGAGCAAATGGGCCCAAAGAGCCCGGAAAGAGAGAATAACAAACTCATGGGCAGTGTATGATGTGGAAAAGAAAGAATGGGCCGCGGCAGACTCAAAGTAATGTAAAGCAAAGAAAGTAGGGGATTGTTGGCAAACCCATAAACTCCAAGGATGAGTATGAAGTAATTGAGTCGGGGAAGCCCAATAAAGTAAGTAAAAGCCCATGGGAAACACAAAGTGAGAAAAAGGGCCGAGGAAGCCCAAAACGAGTAAACGGGCCGAGGATGCCCAAGGGAAAACAAAGGGGACACAGGAGCCCCTAAGTAAGAAGGCCCATGGCTATGCAAAGCCATTTGGGGAGGAGAATAAACAGCAGGTCTAAAAAAAGGGCCCGGCAGGACCAAGTCATTACAGTAGAAATGATAGAACGATATGACATGACAGAATAGCAATCAAGAAATGAGTTAAGAGAAATGTAAAACCCAGTATTCAAATAAAGCCCAGTCCATAAAGGAACAGCGAAAACCTAAAGCAGCCCACCTAAAAGAAAGAAGAGGTACGACAGACTGTGCAAGCAAAGCTTCAGACCACGGCAAACGCATGAGCAGCAGGCAAATTTTGGATGTACGTGGAAGGAAAGCACGCGCAAGGCCAAGGTACCACCAGCCTGTACCCAACCAATATGGGATATGGTGGGGTCATGGGTCAGAGGTAAGAGGTAAAGGGGTATGATTTGGTGGTGAGGAGAGGGAAAATGACCTATTCTGCGGTTCCTACCCAAGCCCTTTTGGGAGGTACGTCCTGCTGGGATGACAGACCATCCAAAAGAGGCAAGGATGAGGGGGAAACCGTTAAGTGCATGCCATGAGGGAAGGAGAGAGAAAAGCATTTACACCGTGGTAGGAAGGAATGCCACGGCGCACTAACAAAACAAAACAAACTTGCCTCCGCCTGGCAGGGGTAAGTACACAGATGAACTCCTTGGTGGTCGACAAGTACGCCCAGACCAGACAGAGGCGGTTAAGGGGTAAGATGGTAAAATCCAGTCACGGCAGGCCCTATAAAAGGAACCTCACCGTGCCCTGTAAAGAGGATCGAAAAACAAAGGTATTAGGGAGAAGAAAAGAAAACGAAAAGAAAAGAAAAAAAAAAAAAAAGATAAGAGAGAAAACGAAAAACAGAGAGAAACAGATACAAGGGGCATGCACCAGTAGGTCATTTTCCTTCTCTCCCCCTCAAAATCCTACTCTCTTTGAGAAAGTAAACAAAAATGAGATTCCCTTGGGCACCAACCACTCAGGTCTGATTCCCTCAAAGTCATTAATCCCCACGACAGGATCTTTTTCCTGGGAGATTAGTTGCATTGAGATGAAGCGTTCTTCCTCCTTGGTTTTTGCTACTGTGGACCCAAACTTGACTTGATATTTATTTTCGATTAACTTCTATTATCGCTTAATCATTTACTTCTTTTTGTAAAAGCCGTTATTATCATTGTCATTGCTATTACTGTGATTGTCATAGAAATAGAGATCACTCAGTCATTTTTCCATTAAGAAAAGGTCACTGTATTCTGTTTCTTTGTTGTTATTATATCTGCCTGCCGTAAACCATTTGTAATAGCTCTGCTTGCCGTAAGAACATTCCTAGCAGACAAGGCCTAGTTTGAGCACAAACCGGCCCGAAGTGAGTTACAGTTGGGCCGGTCTCAACTCTGCTACTTAGAAATACTCGGGCCCATCACCGCAGAAGGCAGCCCAGTCCAACCCAAAACACAAAAAAAGGCCCCTACAATACTAAAGAAATCAAAATTTAAAAGTAAAAACAAAAAAGAGTAAGGACTAAACAGTACAACAAAAGTTAAGCCAAAAAAAAAAAAAAAAAGAATAAAAACCTAGCAACAAACCATGAAGAAGACCAAAGAGGCAAAGGAAAGGCTAAAGAGAAAACAAAAAAGGAACCTGAAATGAAAATCTGTGAATACACCAAGTTTATTGCCAACATCAATTGATGAGTAAGCCAACTAAAAAGAGTTTTTTATTTTTTTTAGAATCAAAATGGAGAGAGTGAGTGTTTTTTTTTTCCTGTCTTTTGTTACTTGTTTATTCTTTCTTTTTTATGTCTTTTGTTATCTTTTCTTCTGCATTTTGTTACTTGTATATTGAGAAAATTAGTGTCTCTCTTTCTCTCTCTCTCTCTACATTTCAAGTAATAAACATGAGTTTTCTTAATGAAATGTGGCACAAAGGTTTGATCCAAACTCCAGAGAATGCTTGGATGTGGTATTTTTTTTTTTTTTAAAGAAAGTTAAAGATTTGGTGATTTGATTGGACTTCATGTCCTTTTAGCCTTTTTGCTTTGTGAGAAATGGTTAAAAATAATATTGTTGATGCCCATTTTTGCAAATTTGTACCCAAAGGCTTATGAGAAAGAAAGCCCAATGAAGATCAAGGCCCAAAGGCCCACCAAGAATACCAAAGAACAAGAAGAGTCAAACTAAAGGAAATGACAAATGCAGCAGGAAACGCGTGAAGAAATAAGACAAAAACACGCAGCAGAAGAAACAAAGCTAATCTGTTGCGGCAGGAATGGCGTGGGAGACAAAAACAAAAGACAGTGAAGCAAGAACAGAAGGGCTGGGGCACCACCAACCTGTACCCAGCCAATACAAGGGAGGTGGGCCCACGGTCAAAGAGATTCAGAGGGCGTGGTTTGGTAGTGGGGGGAAAAGGGGGTCTATATTTGGTTTCCTGCCATAACGTCTTTTGGGAACATATCCTGCTGGGATGATATCTTACCCAAAAGAAGTAATAAATGGTTGGGACCACTGATACATGTCATAGAGCTAGGTAGTGAGGTAGAGGTATACGGTAGGAACAAACAAAATGAAATTTTGTCGTGGAATAAGTAATGGTGCAGCTGATGTAGCAATGACAGGGGCAACCAATGGGTGAGTGGGTAATCTTGAAAGGATGCCCACAACAAACCAAAAACAGTTGGTGAAGCCCTAGAGGTAAAAGGGAGAAATCCATTGAATTAGCTCACTATAAAAGGGAGGTAACCACGGCAGAAAAAAGGGGAGACCGAAAAGGGACGGAGGTAGAGAAAAAAACAGGGGAATGAGTGAAAAAACAGGGGAAGAAGAAAAACACCCAGAGGGGAGAAAAAGAAAGAAAGAAAGAAAGAAAGAAAGAAAAATAAAAGAGAAAATGCGGCAGGAATAAGGGCATGCATCAATAGACCTTCTTTTCCCTCCCTCTTAGCAAACCCACTCTTTGAAATCTCCAAAAGTAATAGCTAGTAGCCATTTAGGCTTATTCTCCAAAATGAACAACTTTTACGGCAAGAGCCCATGATAAGGTTGTTGAAGTTGGAGTTTGGGTTCCTTCTTGGTTTACTTATCTTATGGGCAGATTTAATACTTAATTTTGATTACAAATATATTTGATTTTCAACTTATATTCACTGTATTTAGTCATCCTGCCGTAGCACGTTTTCACGTCTGCCGCAGCAGTTGTCCTGATGTGGTGTTTTACTTGCTGTATTAGTTATCCTGCCGTAGCACATTTTCATTATATTTACCGTGTTAATTATTATACAAGCTAATCATTTCGTGCCGAAAGCTTTCTTCTCTATTTGTTATTACGTATTTTTTGACACAAACTAACCATTATCCTGCCGTAATTATATATATACATATACCCTGTTTCTCATGTTCTGGAAAAATATATTTTATATATGTATATGTGAATACGTATAAGTATATATACTTATATATGTATGTATATATTTGAGAATATGTTAACCCATTTAAACTAACACTTGTTTGATGGGTATTTTCTTTGGGTTTTTTTAGATTTGTTTATGCGCAGGAAGTAGAAATGTATTTTTGCAGTAAAAATGGTAGTCATTCACATTGCCGAAGGCTTTACTGCACGGCAGGCAGCTTTAAAGCACGGCAGGCAGCTTCACTGCATAGCAGAAACTTTAAAGCACGGCAGGTAGGAAGCTTTAATGCACGGCAGGAAGTTTTGTTGCACAGCAAAAGGCTTTACGGTAGGAAGCTTTACGGCAGACAGCTTTAAAGCGCGGCAGACAGCTTTAAAGTATGGCAGACAGCTCTATTGCACCAGGCTTTACGGCAGGAAGCCTTAAAGCACGGCAGGCAGGAAGCTTTAATGCACGGCAGGAAGTTTTAAAGCACGGCAGGCAGCTTCACTGCATAGCAGAAGCTTTAAAGCACGGCGGACAGACTTGTTGCATAACAGAAAAGTCAATCCTGCGGCAGAAACTAGAGAAAAGTTCCTGTGGCAGGAACAAAAGATAAGCCCATTTCGCAGCGTCTTCCCTTGGACTTGGACTCAACGTTTGCGCACAAGCCGGCCCAAGTTGAGTTCCAGTTGGACCGGTCTCGACTCCCTTACTCAGAATACTCGGGCCTACTACCGCGGCAGGCAGCCCAGCCCAACACACAAAAAAGGCCCCCACAAATATATTAGTACTATTGGGGGCCCTCTTATAAGTGGGAGCTTTAGGCAGTGGCCTAAATGGTCTATAGGTTCAGCCGACACTGCCTATAAATGCTTCTTGAACCATGCTGGCCATTTCTTCACATTACTTAATGCATTTTTAACTTTGTGTTGATGCCCATTTTTGCAAATCTGTACCCAAAAGGGCCCAGCAGGATTAAGTTAAACAGCAGGAACAACAATCTGGTATGGCAGGAAATGCCAAGCCACAAAGCAAACACCCAAACTAGAGGAAGGCCCAATGATCCAACAAGGTCCAACCTCCCAAGAAAGGGACAAGTCATAAACATTGGCCTGTCGGAGATGCAAACCACACCAAAAGAAGCCAAAAAGTGCACCGCAGGATATGCACACCTATTCTCAGATCTTGGCAAACGTATGAAACAATAAGAAGGTAAAGCACGCATACGACCCAAGCATCACCAGCCTGTACCCAGCCACTATGGGAAAGGGTGAGGTCATGCGTGAGGGCACGGTCTGGCGATGAGGAGAGGAGTGAAAACCAATTCTTGTGGTTCTTGCTCAGGCTCTCTCGGTGGGCACAATCCTGCTGGGATGACATACCACCCAAAAGAGGTAAGGGTGGGTAAGAACCACTGAGTGCATGCCATGAGAGACCGAGAGGGAGAGGGTACACACTGGACTAGTAGAAAATGAACCTTTGTTGTCTGAAAGCCACAGGTCGATGGTGGTAGTCAAAACCATTGACTCAGTAAGTGGTCAGCAAAAGGCTCCCATATCAGACAAGGGCCATTAAGGGTTAGAACAGTAAAATCGGTCACAACAGGCTCTATATAAGAGACTCGTGGCTTTGTACAAAGAAAAGAGGGGGGGGAAAGAGGAGGAAGGAGAAAAGAATTCTAAGAAAGAAAAAGAAAGAAAAGATAAATAAAAGAACAGAGAAGGAAGAAGAAAGAAAAACAGAGTGTTTTATGGCAGGCATGCACCCAAATGGGTTAACCCCCTCTCTCCCTCAATAGCCTTGCCCTCTATTAGAGGCAAACGGTTTATACTCGGGCACACACCATTTAGGGCTG
Organism: Quercus ilex subsp. ballota; assembly: GCA_032727855.1. NCBI lineage: Eukaryota > Viridiplantae > Streptophyta > Magnoliopsida > Fagales > Fagaceae > Quercus > Quercus ilex. The sequence goes on from CM064909.1 coordinate 34,450,722, forward strand.
GCCTCTCAAAGCAACTAATTTCTCCTCTGAAGTTACTTGCATTGAGGGAGCAGTTTTCCCTTTCCTGCTTAGAGCCCCGTGGTAATACTTGGTATGACAGACTCATTCATTTGATTATACTAATCCCGTTCTACCCCTTGTTTAAGTTTTATTCTTTGAACGTGAGGCCTTTTAAGTCATTTACTTTACTTATTGTGGCAGGAATAATGACTTTACTTTCTTTACATTATCTATATTATATATGTCTGCCATAACCTCTTAACAGTGACTCTACCTGCTGTGAGCTTATAAACAGACTTTAACAGACGTGGTGTGGTTTGCACACAAGCCGGGCCAATGTGTGTTCCAATTGAGCCGGTCCTGACTCCTTCACTAAGAAACAACTCGGGCCTAGTACGGCAAGAAGCAGCCCAATATTCCGATCCAGGCCCACTACCTTACACTATTATACAAGCTAAACATTTCATGCCGAAGCGTTCTTCTTCATTTGTTATTACGTGTTTTACTTTTGACACAAACTAATCATTATCCTGCCATAAGTATATATATATATATATATATATATCTTTATTTACGAATATGTGTACATGTTTGAGAATATGCTACCCCATTTAAACTAACTTTTGTTTGATGGGTATTTTCTTTAGGTTTTAGATTTGTTTATGTGCAGGAAGTGGAAAAGTATTTCTACAGTAAAAATGAAGAGTAGTCATTCACACGGCAGAAAACTTTAAAGTACAGTAGAAAGTTTTAATGTACAGCAGACAGCTCTATTGCACAGTAAAAGGCTTTACGACAGGAAGCTTTACTGCACAGCAGAAAACTTTATTCCACAGCAAACAGCTTCATTGCATAGCAGAAAGTTTTGCTGCACGGCAGAAAAGTCAAACTTGTGGCAGAAATCGGAGAAAAGTTCCTTCTGCGGCAGAAACGTCAATCCTGCGGCAGAAACTGGAGAAAAGTCTTCTGCGGCAAAAATAGAGGATAAGCCCACTTTGCTGCGTCTTCCCTCAGACTTGGACTTAATGTTTGCGCACAAGCCGGACCAAATTGAGTTGCAGTTGGACCGGTCTCAACTCCCTTACTCAGAATACTCGGGCTTACTACCGCGGGAGGCAGCCAAGCCCAACACATAACGAAAAGGCCCCTACACTTTGTAACTAAATTTGAACTAGTTTCTCCCAAACAAACCCACAATCATAAATTCATAACCCATGACTACTCGAACCCCATTACCTAAGAACAACCAACAACAAAAAGTCAAAAACTAGATCAACCTAAAGATACAACAACAAATCAACCAAACACAAAAATCTAGACCACAGGCACAAACCCATTACCAAAGGTCAAACCCAAATCACAAAGGGACCAAAAGATCAGCATCACGCCACCATTGGAACCCCTATCGGAAAATCTGTCACGCCATGCCCATGATTGAAACCCCCATTGGACACAGTTCAAACATGACAACAGTATATGATGACAATGTGGTGATTGTCATTGTCAAGAAGGAATTCTCAAAGAATCTGGAATAGTTGAATTTTTGGTGCAATTGCAAGTAAATTTCACTAAAATGGTTTATTAGCACCTTGCCCTCCCATCGAGGTAACCGTGCCAAAAGCAAGAGTTAACCTCATATCCTTTAAGCTCATCAGCTCATGAGCTTAGTGTCCGTTTGAAAATGGTTTATTTTCGGCAGCTTATTTACATAATATAAGACAAAAGGTTAAAATTATACTTGTGTGCTTGGTATGAACTTATTTAACTTTTTGTTGAAAGTGTAATAAAGTATACTTATACTTTGAAAAAGTGAAAAAAATGTGAAATTTTAAAAAATTGTACATAAAAGTAAAAGTTTGTAGAAAAACTTGGAGCCAAGCAAACGCTTAGTCTTACTTCATCATTGAGAAACAAAAGTATGTCACCAATTGAAAGTTGAAACCCTCACCAGCCACACTGCCACTAAAAGCTTACTCACAAATAAATCCAAAATTCACTCCAAAACACTTTTTAATGCCGCCACCCAACCAGCAAATGGACATTGTCACACCCCTTTAGCCCCCCAAATTGACGAAGCCTGATTTGTGCCAATTATTTATTTTTGGAGAAAAAATCATTTAAATAAAATAGAAAAAAAATATTGAAGCCGATATATATTAAAATAATAAAAGTGAGACTTTTAGATCAAATTAAAACTTGAATGAGCCTAATCGTGAATGCTCTAACAAGAGAAAGAATATAAAGTATGATAAAGGTGAATTTGAAGAAGTGAGCAATTAAAATATAAACGGAACTTTTTCACTATAATTTTTTACTAAAAATTTGGCTAGGCTTATCAGAATGCTATTTAGCTTATATGGATATAAAGTGAGAGGACGTAACCACTCATTTGGTGAGGGCTCTTCCTCTTAGGGTGGATTTGTGTTTGTAATCTTGTTGTTTAATGAAATTATTTTATTTTGGAAAAGAAAGGGAAAAAAAATAGCCCCTCACATTCTTGCAAGTTGCAATAAGGGTTTTTTTATGAGGGGGGGGTTAAAAAAAGGGTAAACCAATGCAATCCAGTTCGAGAGAGAGAGAGAGAGAGAGAGAGAGAAATTCAGTGCCAAACTTAATAAATGTAAACGCTCTAGGTTCATTCAGCCAAAAAAAATGCTCTAGGTTCTGAACTTGGGCCCTTCTCTTTTTAAGGTTGGTTCTGTTTTCATACCAAAGACAAAGAGCTGGGCCCAAGGCATACCAATGTCATTCAGGCCTGAGCAGCAGGTTATTTAATCATCTTTTGATAGTCACATGCCCGACACAATTTCAAAGTCAAGTCGGTGTATTCAAGAATTTCTTAATCACATAAGATAAGGCCCACAACTAGCTGGGTAGCTCCACTGCTTTAGTCTCCAGACCAACCTGGATCGGTGGATCTAGGCCTATCCGCTCTTCTATCACTATTACGTCGAAGACCTAAAATACTAGTTGAAGGAAAACCTCATTAGTCATTAGCCTATGCTTATCTCTTGATTCCTAATGATTCACCACCCTTCCCTTATGTTTTTGTGTTGTGTGGGTTCAGAATACTTTCTCAAATGTTATTTGAGTGAGATATGAAAATTTCAGTAATTTTTTCGATATATACAACAAGACTATTAATCAAATGGGCAAACTAAACCTTTCGTATCTAATGCGTTGAAATATTAAACACAAACCAAATTTTTTTGCTTTCAGCAATTATCAAGACTTAGGTGTCTAGTAGTGCATTAGAAGAGATACAAGATAGCACACGTTATTTTTAAAATATTTGTCGTATCTGTGTCACATCCAGTGCAGTGAAGCGTTGAATGCAAATTAAACCCTTACGTGTTCCGCCATCTTTCTTTAAATTTTTTTTAAAAAAGTTCTAATATTGCAAATGAGAATAAACTAAAAACAACCATAGAAAATGATATCATTTTACCTGAAATAGTTGAATCAGACCATAATTATGTGAACAACCTGTCCTCTAACACCTCTCAAATCACATGAGGTCCGCAGAAGGCACATCGAACTGGGCAGTCGGCGCTTCACGTCTCTCACATGGTCTAAAAGTCAACTTACCCTCATTTAAGGGCTCAAATTGGAGCACAAGAAGCTGCAACAAAGTCCTAAACCTTTTAGGCCTAAAGAGAATTTTGATTTCACCATCAAAGCCACTGTGTAAGAAGGTTGTTATCTCTCAAAATCATAAATGAACAGCCCTATAATTGATCATTTCCTGAAGTCCATTATTAGTCCTAAAAGGTGTTGCTCATTATATGATATATTCAAATACAGGTGGGGTCTAAAAACTTATGTCTAATTCATGATGTTATAGGATTAATAGAATTGTCAAACCGACTTGGTCCTAGATATGCTATCAAAAGAATAAAATGGAAGAATTCCAAGATGACCAAGGTCTAAAGACAGCTCATTGCAGTGAAGAAAGGGGACCTTGATGAGACAAAGATCAAACCCATTATCCTATTTCTGACACTTTTATGCCTAAATTCAAACGGGCTACAATGAGATTAACCAGAGATTTGTAGGAATATGACACCCAAAAGCCATATAATCCTTTTTTGCACAGTTAAACATGGCTCTTGTAGCAATAGTTTTACACACGATGGGAATCTAAATAATCAAATACAAGGCAATGCAACCGACACATTGTATGTATTATTTAGGTTTATGATGCAGCATAAACGTGTAGAAGTAGAATCTATAACACACAATTACTACAACTCTTCCACGAAACCTAAATTCTACAAGAATACTAGGCTAGTAGGCAAAATAATAGAGAAAACCTCTCTAGCAAACTTTTATTAATAAACAAATAATAACAATAATCAACCCCTCTATAAAGAGTATTTATAGGAATAGGATTTCTCCTACTCCTTTTAGGGAAAAAAAAAAAAAAACCTATTTCTACCTGAGAAAGAAAAAACAATTTAACTAAGAAAAAAAAACAATTAAAATCCTAATTCAACTAGAAAAAGGATTTTAATTGAACTTGTAAAAACAAATAAATCCTAATTCCACTAGGAAAGAAAAAACAACATAAAATATTAAAATATTTTAGTCTTTCTTAACCAATCTGCATCAGTTTACCAATCTTTCTTATATTTTTAGCCTAGGATTTAGGTTTACCAAACTATTTCATTTGTCAGCAGGTCCAGTCCAACAATTAATTTATGAACAATCTGGATCATGTTTGCCTTTGAGACTTTGAGTAAAGAACCTTTTTGGGAACATGGGTAAAGGATGTGCGGCAATATATAGATGGAAAATAGGGTTTTATATCTCCTTCACATGGAATCTTATAATAACAGTTCTATTACACCAATCTAATAAATAAATAAAAAAGACAAGGGCACAAGGCGATAATCGTAGGCCCAAATGAAAGCCATAAAAGTGAACACATCAAGGTCACGAAAAGTGGGGACTGGGGACCATATATATTAGCTTAGGAATGAATAATTTTGAAAATTTTCTTGTCTTTTTCCATCTTCTTCGATTGGTTTAGGATAATTGAAGCTAGACAATTCAAGCCTCAAGGTCATAAAGAACACATTGGGTTTTTTTAAGTTGAATTATTAACTTACTTTATTTGTCTTCAATAATGATGAGAAGAGAGTGAGAATTCAAGCAAACCTAATTAGAATAAAAACTTTGATTTGCAAGGGTAGGATTCATATCATTAAAGAGTAATAGTAAAAATATGAACATATTTCACAAACTAAGAACCTTATAATTCAACTGACACATTTTAGTATTTTTAACGAAAAAAATATTATCTAAATCTCTCTATTTAACTATCAGTAAATCAAAAACATATATCACAATATTTTAATTTTTGCAATTTATTGAGCTTGAATACCAACCAATTATTAGTAATACCACTATCATTTTGTAATTAATGATAAGACATAAACTTATTAGTGCTATCATTTTGTACCAAACAAATATAACTTTTTTTGAGAAAGAACAATTATAACTTGTCAGTCAATAAATTATAAAATATATCAGATAAGTTGTGGACATAAATTATTAATCATTAAAACATGAAAAAAGAAAAAGAAAAAAAAAGGATGAGAAACTTATCCAAAGCTTAACATGCCATGTGTGTGCTTGTACACCATGCTATATATGCTTGAGAATGAGATAACTATGTACTGTATATTTCACAACCATAGACAATATGTGGGGGACCTTTTATTTTTATTTTTTATTTTTTATGACAGGTCTGTGACGAAGTCACCTAACTCTTGATAAATCACCACATGGGCCCAAAACCCATGTGAGTAGGCTCACTGGGCTTTAGCCTTACTAGTCAGCATGACGTCATCTTTCCTCCATGACAACACCATGATGTCACACCCAAAAAGGTTGGAGTTGGCCTGGTCTTATTATATATACCCAAATGCCGGTGCAAACTATTAATAAGCTTAAGGCAAATGTTAACCAGCACAGGTGTGGTGCTGGTTAAGGATATACTTTTCATTTAAAAAATTGTAAAAAATTGTAAAAATGTGTAAAAAATAGTATAAAGCTGCAAAAAATTACAAAAGAGAACAAAAAAATGTACCAAAAAAAGGTAAAAAAGCTGTTGTTAATGGTTAACACAACCCTAAGTTTAATATATAACATGACTTTTTTTATTTTTAATACTTTTCTCTCTTTAGAATTATTGGGATTGGTCAAGAAATTTAAAACTCAACTAATTGAAATTTTTTTAGTGTTTTCAATAAAGAAATCCAAAGTTTAAATCTCTTCATTCCCAACAATCAAATTATCCAAAAATAAATAGTCAGTTCTCTCCAAATTATATGAAATAGGTGTTCCTTATAAAAGGCTAGCTTAGGTATAAGACATTTTTCTAATTATTATAAAATAAAATTAGTGTCATAATAGGTCAATATGAAAATAACGTACGTACAACTTTAGCATAAATTATGAAACTAAAAAGAAAAAAAAAAGTAATAAATTTTGTAGTTTAATTGGTATTTTTAATAAAAACATTCAAATACAAATTTGTTATTGCAGATTATATATATATATATATTTTTAATAAAAGTAAAAATGTTAGTGATGTGAGTTGTGTTTAAGTGTTGCTGTACCATGATGACCATGGAAAGGGAAATGGGAACATAGCATGAAGTCGACGACGCCGTTTTGCTTTTTCTTCAAAGAAATTAAAAGATATCGTTTATAGTGGCCTCACTTTACGTGGCCGAGAAAATCTTTTCTCGGAAAAGGCAGGAAATCCACGAGATTCTAAAAAGTCTCACATTGCGGTGATGAAATAAAAACACGACACGTGGTCAACGAAGAAAAATGAAATGGGTGTGACGTATGACCGTGTGGGTCTCGAGAGCAAAGGACGGAGGACCACTTGTATATAGTCGGCGTGCTGTTGTGCGACTAAATCCACATACTGCCAAAACATACCTTTTTGTATCAAACCTATAAAATTCAAATTCAAATATCAATTATGCCTCATTTTGCTAGTTCTAAATTACTTTTAAGGGTTCAGTTAATATGTGTCTTTAAAGTATACATTAATCTTTTTACTTTTGAAAATTTTTTCTTGAAAATTAAAAAAATTATTAATATTTTTTCAATTCTCAAAAAAAAAAAATTTAAAAATAAAAATTAATGTGTGCCTTAAGGGCACACTTTAGTAAAATCTTACTTTCAATAGTATTTGAAAGAAAAAATATCTGTGCTTTTTCTACAATTTATTTACGAATTACGATAGCCAATATAGTACTAACTTTTTTAAAACTATTGATATGATATGTTATAAATATACGCAATTTTTATAAATATTTCGAGATTGATGTTAATCTATTCATGATTTGCCAATTAATAAATTGTGAAAAAATTATCTTTAATCATTTTTATATATTTTTTTGAGATAAAAGATAGAACTCATTTTTATATTTTTATTTAAAATAGTTTGGTAGGTTTTTGATATTGTTAAATTGTCGATTGTTCCAAAAACTTAAGTTATTAATAGGTAGAGTGGAGAAGACAAAAATCGAACTTAGAATCTTATACTTTAATATCATGTTAGATTACTTATTATCTCAAAAGTTTAAATTATTGTAAATTCAATCATTTAACCATAATTCTAACAGATATTTCAATTGATATTGTTGTTGAGTTGGGATTTGAGATCAAAATCTACCTACATCTTTGATGATAAAAAAAGTGATCATTAATTCATTATAAGATTAGTGTGATAGGCATTAATTTTTATGGTAATTAAAGAGCAATCATCATATAATATTTATAAATAATATAATTGTTAATTAAAAAAAACAGAGTAACCTTTTTAAAATGCTTTTCATTTTATGTTAAAATAATTGACAACAATTTTCAATAGAACATTTACTTGTGGGAAAAGTACACAAAATCCTTCATTGTTTCTTTATAAAACATGACAACACTCAAAATTTTGAATGCAAACACTTAATCTTCTATGGTATTATCTTGTATGTAAACCGTTAAACATATATGAAAATAAAACGATGAGTCTCTATAACAAGGGCAACGTGAGAAAACTATTTATTGGCCTGAGAAAACTATTTGGGATTGACTTCTAAGAAGATTGTTAGGTTTATTCACATGGAAATGCAAATATTGCAAAAGCTTTTTTGTTGTTGTTGCTGTTGTGTTTAGGCCACGGATAACGGGTGGTCCTTTCTCATGAGCTTTGTCTTTCAAAGACTACCCTAAGCCAATCCTTTACTACTATTTCAACGTTACCTTTACATATTTAATGCACCATGCTGGGACGGGTCCTCTACGGTATGATGCGTACCTTTCTCACTCAGCGACCCTTTTGGAAGAGTTTTAGAGAAGGCCTCACCTTCTTCGACCAGTGGCTCCATCCCAAGTCCCAATCGGGGGTGGGTGTAATATATATATATAGAAAACAATGTTAAAGATACATCTTTTAAAAAAAAAATAATAATAAATGGTAAAAATGGTAAATTGTGACTAGTATAATACTATATATAATATCATATTTACATTAATTTATTATTGATAATACTTCTTATTTTTTATAATTAAGTAATTAAAACATGCAAAGAAAAATTTGAATATTGGATATCTTTATTAGAAATACTAAGTATTGTTATTTAAACTACAAGACTCTTGGATTATTGATAATATTTTTATTATATACAAATCACACGAAATAAGTGAATATTTTGGTGGTCTTACATTCGATTTGGTTAAGCTTAATTTTGTTTAAAAGAAAATGTAGGGTTTTTTTTTTTTTGGTTATAGTTTTTATCTAATAAATAAAATTGAAAAAATGAATTAATGAAAATAAATTTAAACAAACACCTTAAGCTTATTGATACACACACACACACACAAACACCCCTATAATTTGGATCAAAAAATAAACACCTTGATCTTTTAATTTAAAATTATGTGCTCCTAAGTCCTAAACCTTAAGAAATTCTCAAATTGCTCCTTCTATCTAAACCTTTATGGATACATGAATTTAAAGTAATTTATTTAATTACATTTTAGTTGAAAAAGATTTTCTTTTAAAAAAATTATAATATAAAGAATTTAGAAGTGTGGCTAAAATTTAGACAGAATGAGAAATTCAGTTATTTCTCAAAATTTAGGGACTTCCAATTTAATACTAGAAGATTAGGGAGTTCATTTAATTTGATCCAAATTTCCTGGAAAAAAAAATACAACAACAAAAAAATCTCACTTTGTCAAACACAAATTTCTCTCCCTATATATGGCTAACAATATGATAGCTAGGCTTGGATAATGGCTTTTTTTTTTTTTTCCCCCTTTTCTTTTTTTTGGGGCAAGAGCTTGCCTAGTGAAAGTACAATTTAGGCATGTGAGTTTCAGATATTCATATCTTTAACAATTGAAATTAACAGGCTAGTGTGTGATTTGTTTCCATCTCATAGGTCTTAAAAGGACAAATAATTCCAAAAGAATGCCTGCACAAAGTTATGCAAGTATGCATTATTGATTGACAATTGCACACGGGAGTGGTACATGCCACGTTATAGATGGAGAACGAAATTACAAGCAACGGGATATGGCAATAGGCAACTTGCAAACATTTCTTGCACGAGTGCCTAAACTCGAGAGGGGATCCTCCGCCAAATCTCCCACTTTGCTTAGCTCTCAATTCTAGATAGGGGTGGCAAAATCAACTCAAACCCATTTGCCCATCCAAACTCACCCACTTAAAATAGACTCAAACTTACCCAATTATTAGTTGGGTTAAATGGGTATTAACCCAATTGAACCCAATTAACACTAATGTTTATTGGGTTTTAATTGGGTACCCAATTACCCAACCCCAAAACTACTAAAATTAACAAAATACCCCCTCAACCTAAAAAAGACCAAAATAACACCTAAACCTAAAAAATGACCAAAATACCCCCCGAAACCCAAAAAATGACCAAAACACTCTCGAAACCTAAAAATAACCAAAATAACCCTGAAACCCAAAAAATGACCAAAATACCCCCGAAACCTAAAAATGACCAAAATACCATTGAAATCCAAAAAATGACCAAAATACCATCGAAATCCAAAAAATGACCAAAATACCTTCGAAATCCAAAAAATGAACAAAGTACTCCTGAAACCCAAAAAATGACCAAAATACCCCTAAAACCCAAAAAATGACCAAAATACTTCCGAAACCTAAAAATGACCAAAATACTCTTGAAATCCAAAAAATGACCAAAATACCCCCAAAACCCCAAAAATGACCAAAATACCCCTGAAACCTAAAAATGACCAAAATACCTCCGAAACCTAAAAAATGACCAAAATAACCCTAAAACCTATAAAATGACCAAAATACCCTCGAAACCTTAAAAATTATTAAAATACTCTCGAAACCTAAAAAATGGCCAAAATAACCTCGAAGCCTAAAAATTGATCAAAGTAACCTAGAAACCTAAAAATGACCAAAATAACCCTGAAGTCTAAAAATTGACAAAAATAACCCCGAAACCTAAAAATGACCAAAATACCCCTTAAACCTAAAAAGTGACCAAAATACTCTCAAACCTCTAAAGTGACGAAAATACCCCTAAACCTTTGAAATGACCCAAATAAACCCAAAGCCGCTAAAATAGCCACAAACAACATGAAACCTCTAAAATTTCCAAAAATACCTTGAAACGTCTAAAACGACCAGAATACCTCTAAACCTATAAAACGACCAAAATACCCCTCAAAATATCTAAAATGACCAACATACAACTAATCCTATAAGATGAACAAAATACACTCAAAGCCTCTAAAATTACCAAAATAGGGGTTTGGGGTATCTTAGTCATTTTTTAGGTTTAGGGTGTATTTTTATCGACTTACAGGTTTAAGGGTTTTTTTTTTTTTTTTTTTTGTAATTTTATAGGTTTCGGGGAATTTTGGTCATTTTTTAGGTTTCGAGGATATTTTGGTCATTTTAAGGTTTAGAGGTTATTTTGGTCGTATTTAGGTTTCAGGGGTATTTTGGTCATTTTTTAGGTTTCAGGGGGTATTTCAGTTAATTTTTAGGTTTCGAAGGTATATCGATTACTTTTTTAGGTTTAGGGGGTATTTTGGTCATTTTTAGGTTTAGGGGCTATTTTGGTCAATTTTTAGACTTCGTGGTTATTTTGGCCATTTTTGAGGTTTCGGGAGTATTTTGGTCATTTTTAGTTTTCAGGGTTATTTTGGTCAATTTTTAGGCTTTGAGGTTATTTTGGCCATTTTTTAGGTTTCAGAGGTATTTTAGTAATTTTTTAGGTTTTGGAGGTATTTTGGACATTTTTTGGGTTTATGGGGTATTTTGGTCATTTTTAAGTTTCGGGAGTATTTTGGTTATTTTTTGGGTTTCAGGGGTATTTTGGTAATTTTTTTATGTTTCGGGGGTATTTTGGTCATTTTTTGGGTTCCAGGGGGTATTTTGGTCATTTTTAGGTTTTGGGGGTATTTTGGTCATTTTTTGGGTTTTAGGGGTATTTTGGTCATTTTTTATGTTTCGGGTGTATTTTGGTAATTTTTTGAGTTTTGGGAGTATTTTGGTAATTTTTAGGTTTCAAGGGTATTTTGGTCATTTTGTAGATTTCGAGATTATTTTGGTAATTTTTAGGTTTCGGTGGTATTTTGGTTATTTTTTGGGTTTCGGGGGTATTTTGGTCATTTTTGAGTTTTAGGGGTATTTTGGTTATTTTTTGGGTTTTGGAGGGTATTTTGGTAATTTTAAGGTTTTGGGCGTATTTTGGTCATTTTTTGGGTTTTAGGGGTATTTTGGTCATTTTTTTGGTTTTGGGGTATTTTGGTCATTTACTTGGGTTTCGGGGGTATTTTGGTCATTTTGTAGGTTTCGTGGTTATTTTGGTAATTTTGAGGTTTTGGGGTATTTTGGTCATTTTTTAAGATTTTAGAGTACTTTGGTCATTTACACTTTAGATGCATTTTGGTAATTTTGATAATTGGGTAATTGGGTGGGTTGGGGTTTACCCATAATAATTGAGTTGGGTTGGGTTTGGGTTAGAAGCAATTTAGTTAAATGGGTTTTAATAGGTAAATGAGTTTTATATACCCAATCCAATTATACCCACCCCAAACCCACCCATTTGACACCCCTAATTCTAGAAATCTAAAAAGTAGTAAAATTCTAGCTATCTAAAAATGGTAAAAGACAGCCGCTAAACTTGGTTCTTTAGTGATTATTATTTTTAATTTATTAACTTGTTTAATAAAGTCTTTTGTGGTCAAATAAGAAATTTAGAATTCAATTCATACCTACACAAAAAATCAATCGGTGTCTTAAACTGATGGTAAGAACAATTATTATAGAGTAAACCCCATAAATTTAAACTCTATAAACCACTTTATATATATATATATATATATATATATATATATATATATAATATACACATGCGCACTTTTGTATTATTATCAATATTCAATATGATTTGCCACTTTGATAGGACACCATGTTCAATACAATTTATTTTATAGCTTTAATATAACATAAAATAAAGATTGGTACCAGAATTTGTAATGCTTGCTCTCATTCACAAGAATTTCTATATCTTGTGTTTTTTTTTTTTCCCCTCAATTTCCCGCTTTAGCATTTCTAAATAATAAGAGTTTATAAAGTAGAAAAACATCACAAAATTTTGCTTAAAGAGTTAACGATTAGAAGAATTAACGATTTTTGAAAAAAATGAACGAAAGAGTTAACTAACCTTGAGTACAACAATATTGAGGTCTATTTAGTATTAACCCAACTTACGCGCAGCGATATTAACCAACCAATTAACTCTAGACTAGAACCAATACCAAAGTATATACTATATATATTTAAAAATTCATAAAGTCTAACGCATCTTCTAACTTCTATAGTCTTATATAGATTATTATTTTTTTTCAAAAAAAAAATAAAAAAAATGAAGAAGATTATTATTACTAGTGGTTCACCTCTGCATTTCAATGTAAAGATCTTCGTTGACATATATACAAAAATATTTAATGTATCCAGGGAGGCTTAATGTATTTGGGTGTGAAAATTGAAATTAAAGCTTTTTATATATATATATATATATTTAAATATGAATTTTAAAAAATAAAATATTATATAAATTATATTATCTTGTTTTAGATTCAAAATTATTACTAATTAACATAAACCACGTATAATTTCTTTTTTAGAAAGTATATAGACACAATAAATTTGACCAAACTTTTCATACCTGTCGATGTGGAAGGTTGATAGTGGTAAGTAAAAGAGTGAAAACTATTTAAAAGTTGTCAATTCAATTATTGTGAAAAATATTGTGAGTTTTTTTGCATATATTGCTCTCTTTTTTATTTTTTGAAAAGTGCTACACTCACAATATTTTTCACAACAAATCTTAGGTGTTAAGTTGTTATTGGTTCTAATTTGTACCCTCAACTGAAATTATTTTTTTGTCATCACTTACAGCTTGTAATAACTTTCTACTTAGGATTTACTGTAAAAATGTTATAAAAAATATTGTGAACGTCATTCTCTCCTCTCTCTTTTCTTGTTTTTCATTTGATTAAAAAATATTATTTTATTTTTTGGGTAATATTTGGGCTTAATTAATTAAAGATATAATCCTATTGATTAAAATTTGGAGGCCTTTTCTTTTACTTGGTGACGATTGTATATATAGTAGAGCCGACACTGAATGTATCTTTACTTGTGTTCTTAAGCCACTCATTAACAAAAGCTTGAAATTAAACTTGAACAGTTTTCTTATTAATCCGTCGAGAATATGACTTAAATTAAAAGTTTCATGATAAATTTAAAACTTAAACACATATTGTTCAAATTATTTCACTGGCAATTTGAAAAATCCTATGAATTGACAGTGTAGTAAATAAAACTTATGAACTCCAAATTGATTAAAAACAAAAAATTCTTCAAAACTTCAATCAAAATATGGAACACTTATTGAACGGTTCAAACTTGAAAGAAGTTTAGGGGTTAGAAATAGCTAATTATAAGCCAAGCTGCAAGGAGGTTCCGGGGTACGAAGTTGAGTCAAAGAAAGGCAGTGTGGTGGATAAAAAGGCAAAAATTTCTCCTGCACGAGACGAAAGAAAAGCAGATGAGAGATCTGTTTGGCAATGAGACGCGTGGCACAAAAGTTATGATGGTGTGGACTTTAATTGCTTTGCAGAAGCTGAATCTGTCTATGTAATTAATCAATAAAGTGGCTTTTTTGAGCAGTACTGACACAGAGAGGGGGGAGAGAGAGAGAGAGAGATATAAAGATAGAGAAGTACGGTCTAGTGGGGACCACACGGAGTCAAAATGTTAACTTTTGTCAAACTCTAGCCTAAATGTGTAATGTAAATGTGTACGTCTTTCTCTACTGATTTCTTCTGCATTATTTTGTGGGGGCTCTTTATAACAAGAGTCCAGTTAATGTGTGCTCTTAGGGCACACGTTAAACTTTCTATTTTTAGAAATATTTTTTCGGGAATCGAAAAAGTTGTCATTACTTTTTTAATTTTTGAGAAATTTTTTTCCAGAAATGGAAATTAATGTGTGTCCTAAGGGCACACATTAGTAAAATCCTTATAACAATACCCTTCTGATGTTTTTTTTTTAATTTTTTTTAATTTTTTATGTAACAATTTGTTTAAGGTTGTGTTTACAAACTTGGATTTGGATTTAGATTTTAAATTAAAAAAATTTGAAATTAAGGAATTTGAAATTTATTATTTTAAGAGTTATTTTAAATCCAAACATTTTAAAGTTTTAAAATCTTAGTTGAATTTGTTAAATCCTTAACACAATCTTAAACTCACATTTTTACATTTTAAACAACTTTACACACATTTTCATAAACATTTTCACCCACACAAATTTCAAAAAATTATAAAAATTTCATCTCAAATTACTCTACCAAACATCCTTTGAATTTTAATCACTCAAATCTAAATGTTCCAAATTATTTCATCCAAACACACCATAACTACATTTTTTTTTAATGATATAATTAGGCCATCACGTAATAACTAGAGTTCCAATCAATTTAGACTTTTAGATATTATGAAAAAGGAGTTTTAAGGGGGGAAAAAATCAATGTTAAGCGTTATCCTCTGCACTCTGCAGCTATAAATACCAACAAAGCTGCAGACCAAACTTAGTCCCAGCATAGTAATTCAAAATCATTGTTTTCAATACCAAGAAAAAAAAAAATCTCCTCCATTTCCTATTCCCTGAGTACCTCAGCTTTACTCCATGATTAACTCTGTTCCTCCAATAACTTTCCTCTCATGATCTCTGTTCTCAAAGGTTATTAACCCAAAAATTTTCTTCTTCCGTGAACAACCCAATATCTCTTTTGAGTTTTTCACAAATCCACATTATACCTTGGATCACTCTGTTTCAAAGCTAAAGTTTGTTTCTTTTTTCTTTCATTCTCATCCATTCTCTGTTTTCCTTCTCTAAAACTTTCATATCTTCTCTGTTTTCCTTTGCCCATAACCTCTGGTTACCAATTTTCATCATAGCTAGGGAAAAAAAGGACCAATTTTTAGTGTCCTTGTTTCCTACACATTGTTTTCCAACCCCCTTTTTTTTTCCCTTTCTATACTCCACTTTTCCTTGAAAACAAAGCTTTAAATTTTGCCATAACCATGGATACAAACCAAGACCAAAACATTCCTCTTGCAAACACTGATGGTGCTGATATCCGATCCTCGTTATCTCAACTCATATTAACAGGCGGCACTAGCACCTTGGATTCAATATTCTCTCATTGCAGCCCATCAAACGCTATCACTAACCCTGTTTTTGAGCCTCTGGGTTCCTCTGTTTATCTCCACCAGAGAGATCTTCTACAAAAACTCTGGCAAGAAAACCGACCAAGCAGTTTGCTTAATCATACTTCTTTGAATATCCCACTTCAGAGCTCTGTATGCACAAGCAGTTACAGAAGTCCCTGCAAGAAAAAGCTATACAGGGGAGTGAGACAGAGACATTGGGGCAAATGGGTTGCTGAGATTAGACTACCCCAGAACAGAATGAGAGTCTGGTTGGGTACTTATGAGACGGCAGAAGCCGCGGCTTATGCTTATGATCGTGCCGCTTATAAGCTTCGTGGCGAATATGCACGCTTGAATTTCCCAAATCTTAAGGATCCAAGTAAGTTAGGATTTGGAGATTGTGCTAGATTGAATGCTTTGAAGAGCTCAGTTGATGCTAAAATTCAAGCAATCTGTCAAAAGGTGAAAAGAGAGAAAGCTAAAAAGAATGCAAAGAAAAGCACAGGTGGTGGAGATGGTAGCAGTGCTAGTAGTAAAATTGAGAAAACAATGAAGGTGGACTCATCATCGTCTTCGTCATCGTTATCGGTGCCACTGTCACCATTGGTTTTTGGTGATAGTTGGGGCAGTGAATTGTTATCACCTGCAGTTTCTGAAGATGGGTTTTGGAAGTGTGAGAATTCACCTTCCTCTGTTTCGACAGATTGTCCAATGGCAGTGGCACTGGCAGAGGAATCAGATTTACAAGGCTGTTCACTGGCAAAGATGCCTTCGTTTGATCCCGATTTGATCTGGGAAGTTCTTGCTGATCAGAGGACTATGTGTTTCGGACGCTGAATTGTCAAAATGCTTGCAAGTTTTGGAGGAATTTTCTTTGAATGTGAAGCAGGATTTTTGAGTGTATATGGTGGTGATGAGGTCCGTAGTCTGTAGGCGGATGCTTTAATTTCCTAGTTTCTTATTCCAATCTAATGTCGATTTTTGAGGGTTTTTTCTAGCTTAGTTGGGGCTATTAGGTTATGTTTTAGCCTTCTGCTTTTTGCTTGAAGGCTTTAAGAATTATCTTTGAGCTAGTTACCCTCCTAAACGGAGTGATGTAAGATTATACTGTACGTGGTCACTTGTTAGTTAAATCTATTTCTATGTTATTTCTGGAATAAAAGTCTTATAGTTTCTGTATTAATTTATACTAATACATTTCCAAGCAGATGTTAATGTGTTATAAAGCAACTGTTCAAGGCTAAACTTGAAACCTAATTCCTGCCAATAAATTACACGTTTCACATGACGTATGCCCAGTGTAATGAAGAATAACAAAACAACCTGATCTCTTATCTTTGAGAGTCAGAATCTGTCCACGTTTCATAGCTAATCCTCCATGCCTCTTAAATATTAAGAAGCTGTGTATGAAGCGGTGGTCCAAGTCCTGTGCCCAATGCCCTATTCGAGTGACTGAGAGATAGTGATGCTTCATCATATTTAAAACGACAACAAAATTGTAAGCACTTCCGTGCAGTATCTTACTTTGTACCATTGTGATTCCTATGCTTGATTATGATAGAAGGTAGCTACAGATGAAAGAAATTAAAGTTGGGCTATTATTCAAATGACAATAATAAAGTAGGAAAACACACAAAAGAAAGGTGAAACTGAAGTGCTTCGTTTGGTTGTATCTCAGAGGTTTTTCCAATATCCTTGAGAAATAGACTATAAAATGCCCAATTCAGTACGCAAACTTGATGGTGACCCCAAGGGAATTTTAATGTCAATTTCAAGTTAAATCTTCATTGGCCCTAATTCAATTGTAGGGGATTTGTTTTATCAAGCAGCAAATTAACAGGATAAGATGCAAGACTGCCTACTTTTTGAGTTCTAAGTAATTATAAGTTTAGAAGTAAGTTTCGAAGATGATGGAGAAGTAAGCTTGACACCAGACAACTCCAAAGAATCATGAGAAAAATTCTTAGCAGCTCTCTTGAGATCACTGATATATTAGGCATCTGCTGTAATAGGCTCACATGCAAGTAGATTAGAAATTGACATTCTTACAGTCAAACTATTAAGCAATTTCTACAAAGTGATTTCTGGTTATGACTAGAATGAATTCTATGCTCCTGTATGAGAGAATTACATCGCAACAGGAAAAATTAGGCGAAACTCAACTTTGCTCCAACAGTCTTTGTTCATGCTCATATACGGCCTACTCAATCTTCTGAACCACTTGTTGGCAAGAAATATAAGACATCCAAGGGAATGTAATGAAATCAGTGGAATTTAAATGCTTTAGAAAATCTCTTTTAACAGCTTTTTTTTTTTTTTTTTGGAAAAGTATCTTCTGCGAAATGGTGACCCACAACATGCACTTTCTTTTTTATAAGGGCACACCGGCAGGTCTTGAAAAAAGTGAAGCATTCTTGCAAGTTGCAATATTGTAGCAGCAGAGTACTACGTGAAATTTTGCATGGGCATTAACCACAGTTTACAGTAAACAAAAGAAATGTACCAGCAAGCTACACAACCCATTGATCCTGTTTTCTGGACAAGATATGGTATGTACTTTCATCATGATTATAGCACCTCATAAAAAAATAATTTTACATAAAATAAGAGGACCTCTAATAGCCGGATACAAGCTGATTAGAAACTTAGAAAAGCACTACCAGGTCAGAGAAGTCTTTGAGTGTTGCAGTTTTGCATTGTAAGAATTTTCTATCTCCTCCTGCAACATTCATAAATGGCATGGTTAACCTAATGCTTCCTCACCAAAACTAGTATATTCAACAGAATGTTTATTTAAGGGGTTCATCCATTTAATATTGCATGTTAAGCGTACGCATAAGAGGAGGAAACAGACATGTATAAGTAACTTTCTTGACATTCTTTGACAAAGGAGGGAGAAAACTTCATTTTGAAAAGCTAGAAATTTGTTTATCAAGTTTCTTGTATGGATAGCAGTAGCTGAGGAAGTTCTAACAGGAGCATTAACAAAGCCTACCCTTTCACAAGAAGTCTGTGTTTTATCTAACACTGAATATTCTTAATCGGCATAGCCTAGAATAGTTCAAAACATAGCCCGAGGACCATGATATCAAAGATCAATAATGCTGCCTAAAATTTGTGATAAGCTATATGCCAAGACAATTCTGATGGCAATTTCCTAAATCAACAGACAAAGGGATAATGAGAGAGAGTAGGCATACCTTGCAAGACTTTAGTAAAGGCTGCAAGAATGATGATCTGAAAAACCTGATTGATTTCCCAAGTGAGGTTCTATCCCATTCTGCTGTCGAGCAACAAAATTTACATCATCAGTGATACTGGAGTAAAAGGGATTACCCTGCAAAACCTAAAACAGAAGTTGACCAACCATACAACTATATGACCTCCAATTCAACTTCCCGGATGCCATCAAGTCCCATACTAATTAAGGTAAACCATAATGGAAAGGAAGCCCCACCCTTGCATCAACTATTTTTTATTTTCAGATTGCTTTTTGTGAACCACCAAAAATTTGATAGGATGCATAAAAATTTGGGTAGCTAAAATAGTGATGCAAAGGCAATGGAAAAACTGTAAATAATGTCCTAGTTTTGTATTAACATACCATCATCATCTGTTCCCAAACCTCCCATGTTAATTTCCTCTAAGAGCTGTAAATTCAACAAAATCAAATAACACTTCATGAGAAACAAGAGACAAATTCCACATAGAAGTTCAAGATCTACATCATTATAACAAAATCTAAATTGAACTAGGGTGAGAATTTTTCAAACCATTCACCTTGGATTGAAAAATCTTCCTGGCAAGCAATCATTCAAATGAAGAAAAAAAAAAAATTCATTTCATCACAAGTACCTTGGAAAGGGTTGGTACTGCAGTAGGATCAAATTCCTCGCAACGATTCGGATCAATAGGAACACAAACACGACCTGGAATAATGAGAATAAATTACTATACAATACCATTATGAGCCACATAACTAAGCAATATCTACCATAACAGATAGCAGTTAATATTACTTATCAGAGGTTTCTTATGATAAGCATATAACTTTCACCACTAGTATTTGATAACTAATATTACTAGTTTAGGTATAAAAACTTTGGTATTCAAAGCAAAACAAAACCCTTTATATTTTCAAAAAAATATCTAGCAGCGTATTTTTGAGTAAAAAAAAAGTAAAAAACTAAAAATTGTCACTAATATCTGATATGGATTGCGGGCATATGCTCCAGGTGCTAACCTGTCTTTGGATGTATGCAGAATGGTGCTTTTAGCAAATGGTTCATGTGTTTTGAAACCTAATGCCAACAACAGATAGGTCAGATGAAGAGTTAGTATACATATGTCAGATATAACAGGCTTGATTTTCTAAGGAGTATACAGCCGTTATTTGTATCAAGTTATGATCCTGAGAAGAATGTACACTTTGAAAAAGTAAGAGTAATAGCATAAACCTCCATATCGAGTCGAGGGTAACTAAAAGAGAATACAATCTCTTCAACACACTTTCCCAGTCCTGGTGCCTGAAATAGGGAAAGATGTAAAACAAAATTAAGTTTCCATTAAAATTCCTTAACAAGATTATAAAAGTTCTTGTCCTAGTCTTTCCATAAACGCATCATTAAACCATTGTCACAACTATGGTTATCCTAAGTATTCCAACATTCAGCTCCTTCAAATCCCTTCCATTGCCTGTTTGCTATCCATTGCATGGATGGAACTCAGCAACAAGCACTAGGCTTAATGCCTTCCTTAATTTCTTTGTTCCTAAGAAAAATCACAACAATTAAGGCCCTATCTAAGATGACCTAATTAAGGCTGAAGTTTTGAAAAGATTTGATGTGCACATTTGTAGAAAAAAGGGCAGTCTACCAGATTATAAAAGTTCCATTAAAATGTAAAACAAAATTAAGTTTCCATTAAAATTCCTTAACAAGATTATAAAAGTTCTTGTCCTAGTCTTTCCATAAACGCATCATTAAACCATTGTCACAACTATGTTTATCCAAAGTATTCCAACATTCAGCTCCTTCAAATCCCTTCCATTGCCTGTTTGCTATCCATTGCATGGATGGAACTCAGCAACGAGCACTAGGCTTAATGCCTTCCTTAATTTCTTTGTTCCTAAGAAAATTACAACAATTAAGGCCCTATCTAAGATGACCTAACTAAGGCTGAAGATTTGATAAGATTTGATGTGCACATTTGTAGAAAAAAGGGCAGTCTACCAGATTATAAAAGTTCCATTAAAATGTAAAACAAAATTAAGTTTCCATTAAAATTCCTTAACAAGATTATAAAAGTTCTTGTCCTAGTCTTTCCATAAACGCATCATTAAACCATTGTCACAACTATGGTTATACAAAGTATTCCAACATTCAGCTCTTTCAAATCCCTTCCATTGCCTGTTTGCTATCCATTGCATAGATGGAACTCAGCAACGAGCACTAGGCTTAATGCGTTCCTTAATTTCTTTGTTCCTAAGAAAAATCACAACAATTAAGGCCCTATCTAAGATGAACTAATTAAGGCTGAAAATTTGATACGATTTGATATGCACATTTGTAGAAAAAAGGGTAGTCTACCAATTGTATCAAAAAAGAATTCAACAGCTTAGGCTTAGGCCCAGACAATCATACAATGCAATCCACAAAACACTTTGCTGACATCAGTTCTATCAAATTGTTTTAAGCAATTTCTATGTTATTAGAATCCAATAATATCAACCAAGTGGCAAAAAGAAATAGAATGTGACCTCAAAGATGGCTGAAAAATCCCCTATTCCAATTGAGGCATCTGGTTGCCTCAGAGAAATACAAAATTAAAATCCCTGTCTTCTACTAGGTTAGTGTGGCACATATGTCCATCGTTAATTACAAGGTTCCTAGCAAGAGATGTGCTACACTAGAAATTCCATACCTTCTGTTTTCCTGATTTCAGTATCTTTTTTACATGTTTCCATCGATCAACATTAATGTTTTCCTTTGAAATGGAGGACTTTTTGTTGTCTTGCCACTTCCCCCGTAGTTCAGAAGTAATAGCTGCAAGGATAGCTTCACATATAATACTACACTAACCATGAGCATAGAACATATTATACATGAAAAGGGAAAAGAAATTGTGCACATTCATCAGGAATCATTTCTAAGATCTTCTCATATCTCTCCTCAGTTGAAAATAAGCTTTGATTTGAAAGCAAATTTCCCTCAAAGAATTCCTCCAGGACTTTGTATGATCTCCTGTAGAGATGGAATATGTCTTAGTAGAGGATACAATTGGCCTAGAAATAAAAAGTCAATACATACTAACACTTACAAAAGGAACGGATGTAAGGCAGAACTTGTTAAAGACACCTTTTTCTGACTATTTTCATTTCCCTGATCAGAGTACAGAAAATTCCACTAAACTTTATGAAAAAATATTCCTCCAAATTAAAAGTTTGTCAAAACAGTATAACCCACCTTGTATACACGGAAATATTCAGCAATAGATGACCTCTGTTCATTCGTCAACCTACAGGAGTAATGGCAATACAGTTTGAATCTTTGAGCATCGTGAACAAAGAACTTGAAAAAGAAATTTCAGAATTTGATTATTTAATGTACAACCTTCTTGCTTTCGGATCACAAACCCAACAATGAACACCACGTCGACCACTATATACCCAGAGAATGTGATTAAAACCAAAATCATCTGCAACAAATTATTTAGAGCAACGTGGAAAATCAATAAACTGAAAACATAAGGCTTCTATAAAACCATGACTATACAATTAGTAAAAAATATGATAATAAAAAAAATTAATATATAGGTCCAACATTGTCCCGTGAGTTCCAAATACAAAAAAGCCAGTATTCAATATCCTCCTTAATGTATGGATTCTTGTTAGAAAAAGCATATGAACCAGTGTTTCTTTTAGATCTCATACAGTGAGTCAAGTATGGAGAGCTTCTGACTCTACATAATAGCCCTCCTCATTAATGTAGGTTGAAAATTATAGAATTGGGGAGTAACTTTCAAGCAATACGTCTCCACATAAATAGCCCCCTAAAATGTTTACCATGGAGCCTCTTTCATTGTGCATTTTTAAAACACAGTCCCTGAAAGATCTAACATCCATCTAACTTGTCAATATAAGACATCAGATACTAATTGATATTACTCTATTTACTTGATGCATATGGATAAAAAAACCCATACCTCTGAGGGCAGGATCAATCACTTTGATGGCAATTGTCATTAGTGTCCAGCATTTTAAGCAAACATCAGCTCCAGAGCAGCAATATCTAACATCATCATAGTCTGTCATATCCTGTGTATATAAGTCTACATCAAACATCTCAAACAAGTCGACACACTCAAATATTCGGTAAGATACTGTCTATTTGATAACTCTCAAAACATTTGCCAATGAGCACTAGCTCAAATGGCACCTCCTCTTGCAAAAGCGAAGTGGAGAGTGAGATAGTGAGTTCAAGACCATCCCGCCACCCACTGGTGCATTTGTAACTTACCAATCAAACAATTAAAAAAAAAAATCCAGAGTCTTGATCAACTTACTATATCAAAAACAAGCTCCTTCTCCACTGGAGTGAAAACATTATTGCCACTTTGTGCATACGCGTGCCTCTTTGCAGGCTACAGAATATAAGTGATTAAAAAAAGAATAGGGCTGTTAGTACATAGGCAAACAAGGGCAAAAATTGCAATTCACAATAAACCACATTACCACAGAGAGGAACCCTAGCATTTAGTTCCAGGCTTTGTTATGCTTAACAAACATCAATACACAAAATTGATTCCAAAATCATACATGTACTAATTACAAACCCAAGTCATTGCATGTACCATAAGAAAATTGATAACTTTTAACAGGTGGCAAGTATGTATTAAACCAAAATTGTTGCTATCTTTCGTTTAAACGAGCAAGTATAAATTGGAAAACCAACTAGATATAACTAAATTATCTACTAAACCATGCTCGCTAACAGCTAAAACAATTCAACTTACATCAACGCTGTACACCGGCCCAATATCTATTTTAAATGGACACTTCTCCTTGATGGAATTTTCAAGTTGGGACGCGCTGTTGAAAGACTGGAAGCGCAGATAAATGTCGTTATCTAATGTAAATGAAAATTCTCTCCGGCCGAAATAGGACTCATCACAGCCAGGATGCTTCCCATCTATAAACACCAATCCAGCACATGTTCAGCAAAGAAACAAATACGCTAAAATATTGTTTCCATCCTTAAAGTTTGCACGAATTTCATTTTTCATCCCTAAATTTTTTTAAAGAACCTTTTTCAACCTTACGAATTTTTTTTTAAAAAATAAATAATTTAGGGATGAAAAAAGATATTTTTCAAAGTTTTAAGGACTAAATGCCTTTCGATAGTTTAAGGATGAAATTGAACTTCTAGTTTAGGCTTGAAAAATAAAATTCAAGCAAAATGTAGGACAAAAAAAAAAAACAGTATTTTAGCCAAACAAATACAAAATTTCTAAGCATAAACACACAAAGAGCAATATTAGGAAATGTGATTTTTTACCATTTCCATAAGACATCCATTTGAATATATCTGCATGCGGAAATAGTTTTCCTGACACAAAATTGAACAAACAAACAAATAAATTATTTAATTAAGTAGAAAAAATTGACGATTCACACTGAAATTCAAACCTAGCTAGATTTGTATAATACAGAAGCAATAATTAAAGAAAATAAATCGGAGAAATATATATGTAATTTACCGTAATAGACTTTGAGATAATTGGCGTTGAAACCTTCAGGAACGGCGTTCAATTCGCTCCGCTCACCGTTCATAAGTTCGCGCTGATCGATCTCCATGTCTGCAGTTCCATTCTCGATTTCCTCTTTGGTCATTTTGAGTACTACACACCTTTACTTTTTCTCTTTCAGATTTCACAAACAAAATCGCTCTGTGAAAATCAAACACAGAATAAGAACTGGTTAGAGAGAGAGAGAGAGAAAGACTGCTTCGTTCGTGCAATTGCAGCCGTTGGTTGGTTGTGGTTGAGATCTGAGGGTCAGGATGGGAATGAATTAAGGTCTCAAAATGGCGGGAACACTAGGTAAATAAGTCCTTTTTTGGCGCGAAAGATTTTAGGGGAAGAACGAGACTACCAGTGCGAGGGTTTAAAATAAATAAGGGTTAATTGCACTGCACCCACGTGTGATTTGGCCCGAAATCACTTTGCATACTTGTAGTTAAAAAAAGTCACTTTACCCACCTAAGGTATGTTTTATTTATTTTCCGTAACCCACCTCTATTAAAATCAGGGGTAAATATGTATTTTTGCTCAAATTTTATATTTCTCTCCTCTCATATCACAAAAATGCAAGAGAAACAAGATCAAAAGGGAGAGTTTTATGAAAATTAATATTTGATTTGGTGGGTTCACTTTGCAAATTTCTCCTCTCTTCACCTTTGCAGTGGTGGGTTTGCAGTGGTTTAGGGGTTTTAGTTAGGATTGGTGTTAGAGGATTTCGGTTTTGTTATGGGTCGGCTTTGGAGGTTTATGGGTTTTGGTTATGTGGGTTTTGTGGGTTTTGTTTTGAATCACTAGTTCTGGGTTTGGTTTTGGCTTGAATCATTGGTTTTAGGTTTTGGTTTGAATCATTGATTCTGGGTTTTGGTTTGAATCACTGGGGGTTTTGGTTTGAATCACTGATTATGGGTTTATTGGTGGTGGATGATTACAAAGTTCTGGGTTTGTGTACTGACGTCGATGCCATTGTGTTGTTGATGGGTTTGTGGCTTTTGTTGATGGTCCGTGGTCAGTGGTTTGTGGACGGTGGTTCTGGGTTCATGGATTTTACTGATGGTTAGTCGTCGGTGACCGTTTGTCGTTGGGTTTCATTCAAATTTTTTTTTTTTTTTTTTTTTCACTAAGCAAAGTCATGTTCTTCATTTTTTTGTTACTTCTTCTAATCCGAATCAAAGAAAGCCAAAAGAGGAAGAGAGAGACTCAGGGAAAGGGATGAGTGAATAGAATATCACCACCATTGCTTTCGATTACCTTTTCTCACCTCCATCATCATCAATGTTTTCAAAATTGCGACATACTGCGCTTCTTTGTTCAATAGAGCTCGGTACAGCTTTCCATTTGATTTATGAATTTCATCAATATTGTATTGTTCGGTTATTTGTGTAGGTTGATCTGGGTTTTATTTTTTTGGGTATGTTTTTCATGTTCAAGATTAATGTGAATTGAGAGAGAGACCAATATCACTTTTTGATCCTGTTTCTATTGCATTTTTGTGCTATTTTTTGTTTTGGGAGGAGAGAAACATAAAATTTGAGCAAAAATATCTATTTACCCCTTATTTTAACAGAGGTGGGTTACGAAAAACAAACAGAACATACCTCAGGTGGGTAAAGTGACACTTTTTAAACCACGGGTAGGCAAAGTGATTTCAAGCCAAATCACATGTGGGTTTAGTGTAATTACCCCAAAAAATAAATAAATAAAATCACTGTGCGGCGTTTGAGATTAAAGGCCCATGAGATGTTGGGCCACTTTTAAGCCTAATAATTTAATTATTCTAATCATATACTATGTAATAAAAGTTTAGCCTAAACGCCGTGGTTGCGCCAAGTGACTTCACCAAATTGAATAAATTTTTTAGATTTTAAAAAGAAAACATTTTTATATATATATAAAAAATCTAATGCATCTTAAATTGTAGCAACGTAGAAGTAGTATAATCTAATTATTCTTATTTTTTAATTATTACATTGAAAAAAAAAAGGGATAATTACAGTAAATCCACCTGTGGTTAGGCCCGTTTTCACTTTGCCTACCCGTAGTTTAAAACTTTACACTTTGCCCACCTGAACTTCCATCTGTTACCCACCTCTTTCTTTGCCACTAGAAAAACATATTTTTAAGGAAAAATAAACATAACAAAGATCAAAAAGTTTGGGTTTTTTATTGCTTAAGAACTTCAACGAGAACAAATTTTCTCAATGCAAAATGAAATTTTAACCAAGCCCCATGTTAAACAAAAAATATATCGAAACAAATAACAACAAAAACAACAAGGACAAGGACAACATTGTCAGAATTGGCCTTCCCTGGTTTCTTCCCCAACCTGGTTTCTCAATCCCATAATCTTCACCATCACTCCCAGACCCAAAAGTCGAACTTGAATTCAAATTCAAATCCACACCACTTTCCCCAAACCCCACTTCCTTCCAATCCTATCCAACAACCCACACCCTCAATGGCGCAATCAGCCTCTCCTCCACGCTCAGCCCCAACACCACCAACCTAACCCCAATAAACGCAAAGTTCCAAAGCATATCCAAAACCAAAACTGACTTTGAGTACGCCCAGTTGCTTTGCCTCTCCTCCAACTACTCTGCTGCATTCTCCCTCACCCGAACCGATGGCTCCTGGAGTGGCACCGCACAGAGGCGGCGGCGTGCGCATGATGCTCGACCTACAAGCGAATTTACCCAATTTCTTTGAAGATTTTTCTGGGTATTTTTTGCTTTCAGGTTCTAAGGTTATTATTTTCTGGGATTTACTCCTGAGCTGCTATGGTTTTGGTGTGTTCTTATTGTTAAGATCTCTTATTGTTAAGATCTCATCGAAGATAGTACTTGTGATAAAGACTAAGCTGAATCTGCTCTTGAACACTTCAATACTTTCTCCCTTTGGGAGCTCTGTGCACGTGTTGGTCATTAGCTTGTGGGTTTTGAGTATATGGGTGCTGTTTTGATAAAAAGGAGGTTGCTTTTAGGCAAAGAAACAACTAAGAGTACAGATCCAAACCAATACATGTTTGAATTACCCATTCGGCAGATCCAAACAACTGAGAGTACCTCTACTTTGTTCTCATAGAAGTTCTTAAGCAATAAAAAACCCTAACTTTTTGATCTTTGTTATGTTTGTTTTTCCCTAAAAATATGTTTTTCTAACAGCAAAGGGAAATGTGGGTAACGGATGGGTAACAGATTGAAGTTCAGGGGGGCAAAGTGTAAAGTTTTAAACCATGGGTAGGCAAAGTGAAAACGGGCCTAACCACAGGTGGGTTTATTGTAATTATCCCAAAAAAAAAAAAAGGTCTAATGCATCTTAAATTGCAGCAACGTATACTGCACTTAAAAAAAAAGAGATCTAGTGCATCTTGAATTGCAGCAACATATAATTCTTAATTTTTTGTATTATAAAAAAAAAAAAAGCCGCAACGTAGTGCATTATAAATAAAAAAAGTCTATTATAGAATTCTGTTCAACTAATATTAGATTCACATTTGACTTTTTGTTCATATCAACTTCTAATTACAAAGATCAATGAAAACTAATTATATAAACCCAATCCAAATCAAATATCACTCCCAAAACTAATTAGATAAAACAGAAATACAAAAAATTATAATTAAAATGAATTACAAGGACAAAAAAAAAACTAATTAGATAATGAGTAAGACGCATAAAACATAAAAATTTTATTAAAAAAAAAAAACAGAAAGGAGAAGATGAATTTGATCACAATTGAAATCTTATCCGCATCAAATACCACTACTACACATGTGTAGTAGTGGTACACCCTTCCTTAGGCCAAAGGCTTATAAGGCAAGGGTATGTGGGATTAAGCAAATTCGTGCGGGTGGGACATAGATCGATCCTTATTCATCCCAAAGCGAACAATACCTGATTGGGGGCCGAGACGAAAGTCCTCCCACAAAAACCTACTTTTTTCTATTTTACATATTCACTTTTCAAAACACCTTAAATCAAAATTTCTAATTTTATACTACATTTCATTAAAATACTAATTTTCCTTGATTTTTTAAAATTTTCTCCTTTTTTTTTTTTCACACAATAACTGTCATTCACTCTCTTCCTTCATCTTTGAGATATGTAAAGAAATAAAAAAAAAAATTAAATACAAAATGAATAATGTCAGTGTAAATTTATAAGGTTACTGTAGCAAACTTCTAAATTTTTAGGCAATAACCATGATTATTCTTTACAAGTTTTCTACGATAACTATATAAATTTATACGGTTATATATCGATTGATGTGGGTCATTTTTAGGTAAAATTGTGTTGATTTTGACACATTTTTTCTATTATACACTCACTAATGTAAGTGCTCTTAGATTACAAAATTTTAAAACTTTTTTAACTTACCTCATATTAAATTGCAACTAGACCATGCATCGGATCCAAATCCTATATATATAACACATAATATCTGTTAACTAACTTTGTACATTGTTTTTTTGGTTCAAATTTGCATTCTTTTATAAAATTATAATTGATAAAGAATATTTCTACAAGTACCCGTTCGACATGCTCACTCGTCACCTATATGCTCATTGGTCAACTATCTAATAGGGAGCTTTTCAACATGTCTGGTCCAACACCCTTTACTCGTTTGACGCGACACTTGTCTGACTTGGCACTCGTCTGGTATGGCTTCCTTATTTAACATCTGCACCAGTTGAACGATTGAACCACCACCTTAATGGAAAAGTCTAGTGCCACTAATCCACTATCTCCAATATGTTGGTGCCTACATTCCAGCGAATATGGTCACTCTAGATCCCTATATAAACACTAAGCTAGATATCACAATTTAAATTTATGTGAATATACAATTTCCTAACTCTTACGTTCTAAAAGTTATTGGAGATCATTGTGAGTTTCTAACCTAATCTTCAGAGGGTTTTTGGCCGGCATTACATCAGTGCACTTTGTAGGAATTTTACTCTTCAGGTTTTCTGACACCACGGATTTCGACGATTGACTTACTATCGATTTTGTGCATCATCAATAATTTTCCTATAATAGTTTAGGATTGTACTAATGTCATAATTGAATAGGGTTTTACTTAACGTTTTTCTCAATGCCAATTCCATGGAACAAGCTTAAGATTGCTATCTTTTACATACACTAAGCATTTTTCCTTTTTTTCCTTTTCTTATGGCAGGGTTCCACTTTTTTATGTGGCTATTTGTCCTACTAGAATCTCAACCTGAATCTTGCTGCGCATTGCTTGTGCATTTGATGGATTTATTTCATGTGCCAAACCATTTTGCTTACATCTAGTCTTGAAGCTATTCTACTTATTCAAATGAATACAATGGCCAATCCTTCATTTTATTTTGTCATATCATATAACATCTCCTCTCTTACTCGTCTGTCTGTCATTAGATTTTTGCCCCATTGGTGGCTCTTTCTTAATTTATTTATGTTGGAAAAATTAAGGCGAAAAGCACATTTTAGTTCCTACATTTTTAAGCGATTTTTATTTTAGTCCCTACATTTTATTTTTACCGCTTTTAGTCCCTATCCTGAAAAACGGTTCTCGTTTTGGTCCTTGCCGTTACATCAGAAACGGATATTGCTGACGTGGCAAACGACAATAATAAATAATATTTGTTTAATGTCCACGTGGCCGAATTAATAATAAAAAAATATTTTTTGGCATTAAAAAATGCCACGTCAGCATATAAATTAAAAATAATAATTTATTAATTTTAACTAAATAAAAAAAATTAAAAACAGAATAAAAAATTAAAAATTTTATGAATTGAGATTTAAGTGTGTCTTGAATAAGAACAACAAGAACACAAACTTAAATCTAAGTAGACAAATTCAGAAATTAAATAAAAAAATAAAAAAAAAACCAAACCCTAAGATCAAAGTATACCTTGAAGAAGATCAAAATGAACATAATTCCAGATCCAAGAACAAAGAAAGAAAAAACACAGTTTCAAAAAAAAAAAAGAAAAAAAAAGAAAGAAAAAACACCCATCAGCTTCGGCCATTTCTTTCTCTCTCTGTTCAGCTAAAACGCAACAATGGCGACGACCATGTTCAGGAGGGCACTCCCACGCACCTCCGCCTTATCTCGATACACATGCGCCAGAGCTCATGCAAGCGAGGCCGAAGCTCTGCAAGTCGAACAAAAGGCACGCGCCTCCACGGCGCTCAAAACCTTCTCGATCTACCGCTGGACCCCGGAAAACCTGACGAAGCTGGAGCTCCAGGACTACCAGATCGACCTCAAGGACTGCGGGCCCATGGTCCTCGACGCCCTAATCAAGATCAAGATCGAGGTGGACCCCACGCTCACGTTCCGACGATCGCGCCACGAGGGGATCTACGGGTCCTGCGCCATGAACATCGACGGCTGCAACGGGCTTGTGTGCCTCATGAAGATCGAGTCCGAATCATCGGCCTCGATGATCACGCCGCTGTCGCACATGTTCGTGATCAAGGACTTGGTGGTGGATATGATGAACTTCTACAACCAGTACAAGAGCATCGAGCCGTGGCTGAAGAGGAAGAACTCGCCGGAGACGAAAGGGAAAGAGGTTTTGCAGAGTAAGAAAGATAGGGCGAAGCTGGATGGGATGCACGAGTGTATATTGTTAGTGGTGGTTTGGATTTGGAACTGGCAGTGTGTGTATATGGGTGTTTGTTCTTTCTTTGTTCTTTGGTTTTTTTTTTTTTTTTTTTATTTATTTAATTTCTGAGTTTGTCTACTTAGATTGAAGTTTGTGTCCTTGTTGTTCTTATTCAAGACACACTTAAATCTCAATTCATAAAATTTTTAATTTTTTATTCTGTTTTTAATTTTTTTTATTTAGTTAAAATTAATAAATTATTATTTTTAATTTATATGCTGACGTGGCATTTTTTAATGCCAAAAAATATTTTTTTATTATTAATTCGGCCACGTGGACATTAAACAAATATTATTTATTATTGCCGTTTGCCACGCCAGCAATATCCGTTTCTGATGTAACGGCAAGGACCAAAACGAGAACCGTTTTTCAGGATAGGGACTAAAAGCGGTAAAAATAAAATGTAGGGACTAAAATAAAAATCGCCTAAAAATGTAGGGACTAAAATGTGCTTTTCGCCAAAAATTAATTTTAGCAAATGTTTGGTTGAATGTTTTTAGTCAAAATTATTGGGATCTGCGCATCCTTTGAGTTAGGATTAAATTGGAACATGTTATCCTCCACGAGAAAATTGACGTCATGTAGTCATTTAACCAAAACTATTTAAGGAGAGAATGAGAAATTGACTCTTTAAGAGCATTTGCATTAGACAGTTCAAGATAGAAAAATGACTCAAATTTACACATTTAAGCCCCAAAATTGCCCACATCAATCAAGTTAAAGATGTGTAATTAGTGGGCTCAGTGTTCAGCAGAATGGGGTCGTGGTCTGAGTATGCTGCTGACGTGTGGAACACTTTGGACTGGGGGAAGAGCTCTCTCCATTCCTCCGATGCACAGGCCCTATTGAGCCGTTGCTCCACAAAAGCATCCCCACGCCTCCCATTCCTCCAAGTAAACCTGTACCCTTGAAAGCCCAAATCCACTAACCCACAATGAAGAAGAGTGCTTTGAAAGTCCTGCATGGGTTGGAGTGGCTTGGGGATTCGGCGGTTCCTCTCCTCAGAGCATAGTATTTCATTGAAATCGCCTAGGCACACCCATGGGAGTGAAGCCCTTGCCCGTAGGTGCCTAAGCAATCTCCATGTCTCAGCCTTCAGCCTCTCTTCAGGGTGGCCATACACGCCAGTCAGCCTCCATAATGCCTGCATGGGGGAAGAAACATGAATGTCAATGTGGTTGGGGGAGTATGTTTTAGTATCCACCACCACTTCGTTCTTCCAAAGCAGCGCCAACCTCGGAAACAAAGTTGTCAGTAAGTGAGATGCAACCCATAAAAGCAGAGCTAGACTTTCCCTCGAAGCTGGTGGTTCCTAGTTTGAGGCGTAGTGGTGGGCTGGCGCTGCTTTGGAAGAACGAAGTGGTGGTGGATACTAAAACATACTCCCCCAACCATATTGACGTTCATGTTTCTTCCCCCACGCAGGCATTATGGAGGCTGACGACATCGCCGTTGTAAGAAAATACAACGGTTTGAAGAAAAGTGGGTGGCTCACCCTGAGTGTGCGGATTTGGTTAGGTCCTCTTGGGTTCAAACCCAACCTACCAGTAGCCCTATGTTCCGCTTGTTTGAAAAGATTAAACGGTGTAGGATGGATTTGCTGGTGTGGAGCAGTAACACTTTCGGTAACACCCGAGACCGTTTAAATACTAAACAGGGAGAGTTGGAGGAGCTGATGAAGGCTAGGTACGGGGAAAATTTGGACAGGATACATAAAGTCAAAAAAGAGATAAATGAACTAATGCACCATGAAGAAGTGTTCTGGCGTTAACGCTCTCGCTCCATTTGGCTTCCGGCCGGTGATAAGAACAAAAAGTTTTTCCACCAACGTGCAAGCCAAAGGCGGCGCAAGAATACTATTGACGACATGAATGATACTAGTAGGCGGTGGTGTACGGACACAGGGGAGATAGCAGGCATAGCTGAGGAATATTATAAGAGATTGTTCACTGCCTCGAACAACCTCAACATGGACGATGTGCTGGCCTCTGTGGACAAGGTGGTCACTGGGGAAATGGCAAGGAACTTAGTTCGGCCATACACAGCGGAGGAAGTTCGGACCGCCCTTTTCCAAATGCATCCCTCCAAGGCACCTGGCCCTGATGGCATGTCTCCTTTCTTCTTCCAAAGATTTTGGCACATTGTGGGTCATGACGTCACGGAGGCAGTATTGTCGTTTTTACATTCGGGGAGGTATCTACACAAAATGAACTATACACACATAGTTCTTATTCCCAAAAAAAAAAAAAAAAAACCCACAGTATATCATGGAGTATCGTCCCATTACTTTGGGTAATGTAGTATCAAGGATTATTTCAAAGGTCCTGGCTAATCGAGTGAAGTCCACGTTACCTTGCGTCATCTCCGATGCCTAAAATGCTTTCGTGCCAGGAAGGTTGATCTCAGACAATACTACGGTTGCTTTTGAAATGGTGCACAGGATGCGGAATCGAAGAAGAGGGAAGGTGGGGCACATGGCTGTCAAGCTTGATATTAGCAAAGCCTACGATAGGGTGGAATGGGATTTCCTTGAGAAAATCATGTTGAGACTAGGTTTCCCGGTGCAATGGGCGAATCTTGCAATGTCAACAGTGCGTACAACCTCATATTCAGTCATCATTAATGGCGAACCATGTAGCTATATTAATCCCTCAAGAGGCATCAAGCAGGGTGACCCGTTGTCACCATACCTTTTCTTATTGTGCGCCGAGGGGCTCTCGTCCTTGCTGCGTAAGGCCACCGAAAATCAACATGTGAAGGGTTTATTCTCTTGTCATGGAGGGGTACGCATATCACACCTCCTCTTAGCCGACGACTGTTTGCTCTTTTGCGAAGCCAAGCTGGAGGAAGGTCGCCAATTGCTAGACTTGCTCACCCTATATGAAACCGCTTCTGGACAAGCTATCAATAGGCAGAAAACCACCTTATTCTTTAGCCCGAACACTCGTCAGAAGGTCCAGGAAGGTATACGGGCTATGTTCGGAGCATAAATTTTGACAAATTGTGAGAAGTACCTCGGCTTGCCTATGGTAGGGGGGAGGTCGAAGATGAACACATTCAAGGAGCTCCAGCAAAGGGTCATTAAGAGGGTGATGGGTTGGAAGGAAAAGAACATATCTAAAGTTGGGAGGGAAGTCTTGATCAAGTCGGTGGCTCAAGCTATCCCGACGTACTCCATGAGCATCTTCAAGATACCTAGGACGGTATACGATGGAATGAACTTGGCCTTAGCTAAATATTGGTGGGGACAGACTCGAAATGAGCGAAAGATACACTGGATCAACTGGGGCAGGTTGTGCACTCCGAAAGACAGAGGTGGGTTGTGTTTTCGGGACATTCATGCATTTAATCTCACAATGTGGGCCAAGCAAGCATGGCAGCTGGTTCAGAGGACTCACTCACTGTTTTACTAGGTATATAAAGCTAGGTACTTCCCTACCTGCTCTTTCATAGAGGCAGAATTAGGTAGCAACCCCTCTTATGTCTAGCACGACCTTCTCAGTGCAAAGGATGTGGTAAGGGAAGGTACAATATGGTGTATTGGAGATGGTTGCATGGCAGGTATCAAGAGCCATAGGTGGCTACCCAATCCCCCGACATTTCATGACGGTGTGGACACGACATTGAAAGTGAGGGAATTTATTGACCCTCATACGAAGCAGTGGGACAGAGATAAGGTCAACGCCTGGTTCCTACCATTATCAAGAGACGAAGTCTTGCGGGTACAGGTGGGGAGTTTGGACAGCCAAGATAAGCTAGTGTGGAATGAGAATAAGTCAAACCTTCTCAGTGCGAACAGCGTACCAGGTAGCTCTTCGTATACATCGGAAGTCGAGTGCAGAACACTCCAGAGCGCGGGACGACAAGCAGATATGGAATAGGCTGTGGGGGCTGCCCATCCCTCCTAAGGTGCGAAATTTTGTGTGGCGGGCTAGCTCGGACATCCTACCAACTCGAGCGAACCTTGCCCGACGGAAGGTTCACATTGATCCTAAGTGCGCGATTTGTGGAGTGCATGATGAGTCTATTATCCACATCCTTTGGCAATGCCTCCTAGCACGTAATGTCTGGGCGTTGGTTCGGGGGAAGCTTCAAAAGTGTGATTCCTCATCTCTAGATTTCCTTAGCTTAGCCCGGACCTTGGTGGAGAAACTGAGTAGGGAGGAGCTTGAGACATGGGCAATGGTGGCATAGTCCATTTGGAACGCACGTAACAGACTCCAGTTCGAAGTAGTTCAAACTCCCCCGCAGGTTATCCTAAAGGAAGCTGTTTCGTTACTAGAAGGGTACCAACGTTTGGCCAGTAGCAGGTCACGTGGTTAAACACCTAAGCGTGCTGGCTACTGAGTACCTTTGTACACGTTTTTTCTTCTTTATTTTCCTTTTGTTTTCCTGTTGGATGTTGTATTGTGGGGCCGGGTCAGTGGGAGCCACCCTGGCGCTCCTTTTTGTTTGTCTTTTGTTTGATTAATATACTTCTATCTTTATCGTCAAAAAAAAGATGTGTAATTAGCAAAATTGCTACAGTAACTGTATAAATTTACAATGGCATTATTCATTTTGCATTTAGTTTTTTTTTTTTTTAACATATCCCAAGTATGAATGAAAATAGTGGATGATCGTTATTGTGTGTGAAGAAAAAGAAACAATTAAAAAATAAAGAAAATTATATATTTTAATGAAATAGAATTTAGAATAGATAATTTGATATGAATGTCTTTAAAAAGTTGTTATGTAAAATAGAAAAAAGTAAGTTCTTATATAAAATAAAAATTAATTTTTGCACGAGTTTATATGAATGCTTGTAAAGTGTTCACTCGAACATGGTTTAAAGTGGTAAAATTTGTGAGTCTCACATAGGAAAGAAATTATACATTTTATAAATTTAAATACTTATGGGGGCAATTTCTTTAAGGTGTTCAGTATTAAATAATTATTTATTATTTATTTAAATGTCTATTATTGTGCATTATTTTTAGTTTTGTTTATCATTGTATCTTGCGAGACAAATGTCCAAGAGTCTCAAAGTACCAATTGTGAGGGGGCAAAATTTGTTTAAAGAAATTGTGCCAAATACAAGCTTGATGACTTGCGTCTTTTTCTTTACGTATCCGAACTATGTGTAATTCTATTTATTTTATAGATTTCTAATTGTGTACAAATTCGATTTCTGATCTTATTTATAACATCTGTTTATGTTTTTTATAATTGAATTTGGTTGTGTTTGTGTTTACATAATACAAAAGTAAATTAATTTCTACAATAAGTCAATAATAACCAACACTACCTTATTCACAATGAAAAAAAATCACAATTAGGGTTTTTGTTTACGAAAGATTCCTATGATCCCTTTTCTTAAAAATAAAAAACCTTATTCCTTTGATCTAAATCTAATAGAACTTGCTTTATCTGACATAGAAATATACTGTCTTAAAAATGCTCATACAATCATACATCGTTCAAATTGTCCTCTAGGATAAACCACTATGGACAGAAGAATCTAGCATTAAAGTTTGGGAACAGAATCTTTATAACTGAAGTCCACGAGATTGGTTTTGGCTCAGCTTTGTTTTCATTTTTCTTTTGTAAAGGGTCCACTCTCCACTACCACTAGCCCGAGCTTTTCGAGAATAGAATTCTTCAATGGAGTTTGATAAAGAAAAGGCTCGTAAAAGAACACTCCGCAACAACAGAAGCGTTATCTAATCAATACTTGCGAAGTTGCGAGCCAGGCGGATGGCATCATATTCTGTCTGTCGTGGACGGCCATGAAGGCATGAACTCAATTTGTGTAGGGGCCAAAAATCAAAATCTCAAACTTAATTTTCTTTTTTCTTAACCATCATAGTTGTAGATGATTCATCCTTTTAGTCTCATTGATTGAAACCACCTATGTTTTGGTTAGGGGTTGAGTTTAGGCCATACTCAGCTTACTTAATTTGGGAAATGGTTGTGACCCCAGTTTCATCTAAGCCCTTCAAACATTGGTTTCTCAATAGCAATCAACCAATAATAATATTTCATAGACTAGACATATTGGTTTCTCAATAGCAATCAACCAATAATAATATTTCATAGACTAGACATTTTCGTTTGAAACACAACGGATACTAATTAAATTACAAAACTCTTAGCAAAGCTAACACAATCTAATACTTTTTTTAAAAAATAATAATAATAAAAACAACACAATCTAATAATTAATTAGTCTTTCATTTGATTGAGTAAAATTTGTTGACTATTGCCTTTTTATCTATATAATTTCTCTGTTGCCACCTCCATTTTAAAATAACCCTTTTTATCTTAGCTTGAATTTTTATTGTGTGGAAAATCCTCATATACAAAGAATTTCACAAAGTTTTATGTGTCTTATTATCTGGAACACAAGCCCATGATTTAAAATTGATTTCATATTTTGATGGCTCATGTGTATGTAAGATGTAAAATTCTTTACGCTTGTATTGTAAACGCACTAAAACAATTATTACCCTTAAAAAATCTTCATATCCTCTCTCTCTCTCTCTCTCAACCCTAGTGACTATCTTTGATATTCCCTTTGTTTTTCTTGGTAACCAACGATAACTCTTTGAGCGATTTTTGTCTTTAAAATTTTGTATAGACATAGGTTTGTGTTGGCATATGTTTTTCTAGTGGCAAAAAAATACTTAATGTAATCAAACAAATGATCAAAGGTTTTGTTAAGATGTAAGGCTAAAGGAGGAGTATTCTATTTCCTACTTAAATAATGCACTACATTGCAAATTATTGTAGCTTGGAATAAAACATGTGGGAGGGGTAAGATCCGAGCACGTAATAGGGCCGGAGGGA
This sequence comes from Quercus ilex subsp. ballota, assembly GCA_032727855.1. Classification (NCBI taxonomy): domain Eukaryota; kingdom Viridiplantae; phylum Streptophyta; class Magnoliopsida; order Fagales; family Fagaceae; genus Quercus; species Quercus ilex. The sequence goes on from CM064909.1 coordinate 34,488,832, forward strand.
TGGAAGGGCCCATCTATGCTTAGGTGTTAATCCAACCCGTGGATGAGAGTTTGAGGAGAAAGGATGAAGAGGCCAACTTCCCGAAGAGCCCGATGAGCAAGCCTACCTTGGGAAGCATTGAGCAGGCCACTTGCATCAAAGGACAGGATAACAAGGAAGACAGTAGAGACGTGCAAGTAAAAAAGAGGTGAAATATCCAGGTAAAGTAGCCATCACCTCCGCATTCAATGCATTGTACCAACTCAACTGGCCGCATTAATGAATGAATGACCCTTGAACAGTAATCTAACAGCTCATAGCACACTCTACCACCTTCAGCAGAGCCCTGATGGGACAAGCATCCAAACTAAGGCCTTTGGCTGTACAAGTAGAGGGCTTAGATGCAATTTGATGGACTATATAAGGAAAGGAAACCCCTCTAAATGGAGGACGAAAAAATTGAGAAGAGAATATAAAAACTGTGTAGAACCATCCTATATTAAGGACTTGGAACTTTTTATGAACATTTGCTCCTCGGCCAAATCTGAGGTAGTGTTATTTCCAGATTTAGTTCCTCTTTTTATGATTCATTCAGCCCTTTCTCCATTAACCTAGTAATTGGACCATAAAAGTGCATTAAAATTGACCTCGGAAGCCTATACTCTAAAAAATTAATTGCATTAGGCCTTTTAAACCCAACTCCACGGCTTCAAAAAAAAAAAAACCGAACTCCACTATTCTCTGTTTGGATACTGTTTATTTTGCTGAAACTGAAAACTTATTACTGAAATTACTTTAGATAAAGGTAAAACTTAGTTGAAATAGTGCAGTGGGACCCATAAATAGTACTAAAAAGGTCAGTGGAGACCTATGAATAGTAGCAAAAATAAGTTGAATAGTAAAATAATTTTAATTTTTAATCTTTTCCCAAACGCACACTAAGTGGACTTAACCTTTTTTGGGCTTGTACAAAACACATGTAAGCAAATTATTAGTTAAGAACTTTTTTTTTTTTTTTTTTTGAGAATGTATTAGTTAGGAACTTGAAATAACATATGTTGGACATGATTTATTTTGAAGATTTATCAATTAACACATTAATTTGTATGGCATTAACATGTTGGAAACCCATTTATAGCGTAAAATAGATATTTATTTTGGGATTTTTTTTTTTTTTTTTTTGCTATGAAAGATATATGTATATATGCATATCTTGTTACGTGGTTGCCCATTAAAAGTTAAAATACTTAGGAAATAAAATTATTTTTTGTTAAATTAAAAAAATAAAATAATTCATTAAAACACTTGTTTAGGTGAAAGGTTAAATGAATCAATATATTATACCTTTACTTAGGTGGAAAGTTGTACTTAGGTGGAAAATTAAATGAATAATATCTATTTCCCCTTCAAAAAAGAGTGATACATGACACTAGTTAAAAGATGAGGTGGAATGTTAAACAAAAATATTCTCAAAGAATGTGTTTTATGACAAAACATAATGTTTTCACGCATGAAATTCCTATTTTTCACACATATATACATAAAAAAGAGTATATATGTACACTAATTAAGTTTATATTTTGTTAAGTAAAAACCAACGTAAAGTGAAAATAAAATAAAGGAAAAAAATACATTTTAAATCCTATAATTTAAGGACTTAACAAATTAAATCTTATAATTGCAAAAGTAACAAATTGAATCCTATAGTTTCAAAAATAACAAATTAAATCCTCATCCTACATTAAACCACACACACAAATATTGTTCCACTTTAATGGACTAAGGTATAATTTGTTAGTTTTGAAGTTATATGATTCAATTGATTACTTTTAGAACATTATATTTGAAATTGAAAGTCTTTTTTCCCTGAATAAGAAGAAATTGTATGAGTGTATACATGTAATAGTTAATATATTGTACACATTTATAGTATTACATAGAAGTGCAATAAATTCAAACTAAAGTTTTGTTTTGTTTTTTTGTTTTTTGTTTTTTTTTAAAGTTTAGATGCATAGATTTGCATGTAAATATAAAAATTAACTTAAAATTATGATTGAAAGGTTTCTTGATATGAAACCGAGATAAAATTCTATTTTGTAAGTTTAAATACATGAATTTATATACAAATATAATAATTGACCTAAAATTATAAAAAAAATTTAGAAGATCACTTGACATGAATAAGAAGAAATTGTATGTGTTTGCATACATGTAATAGTTAATTTTTTGGAGTGTTAGCTTCTTCCTATGAGTTCCGTTTTGTTAGATTTTGATTTTCTCATGTTCGTAAGAAGGATAATGTTCCTTCTCGTATTCTAGCTAAACAAGTTCTATGTGTTGATGATTTCATTGCTTGGATTGAAGATAATCATTGTTTTGTAGAACAAGCTCTTTTTCAAGATGTATCTATTGCATTTTCTTAATAAAATTGCTTGTGTGTTTCATAAAAATGAAAAAAAAAAATAAATAAAAAAAGATCACTTGACATGAAATTGGGAAAAAACAAATGAAGTGCAATTTTTTTTTTTATACAAGATAAAAATTCTACTCTAATCTAATCTAATCTGAATTTATATCTGTGAAACTTTATTCTAAAAATTTGAATCTTAACCTTTACCTCTACACCTAACCATCACACTAAAATTGTGTGGAGTATGAAATGCAATTAATAATACACTTGCATATGATTTATTTTGCTAGGAAGCAGGAACAATTGAAACAAATAGAAAAGGCCAGCCTACCCCAAGTCCCAACGGCTTTTTTGACGGGTCGCTAAACACTTTAAATACCACATCAGTACATCACAGCATTTCACACACTTATTTAATACTTTTATCCATCTTTCCTCTCGTCACACTTTCACTGCTTGTATTAACTACTCTCTAACTCGTCCAGTCTCAGCTACTCACTGTGTCTGTGTCTCTCAAACTCATTTATACTCTTCAAAACAATCACTTCCAGACAAACAAAATCATCTTTTTCTTCAACTTTTCTCTCTCAGTTTTTGCTTTCCATTCTTAAATAAATTATTGCTCAAACTCATAAAGACTTTTGCTTCGATCTATCTCTCTGTACCATTTACAGACTTTGGCTTCAACTTTTACCTCTCGTTTGGATACCGCTTATTTTACTGAAATTAAAAATTTATTACTGAAACTACTGTAAATAAAGATAAAGATAAAAATTAGTTGAAATAGTAAAGTAGGACCCATGAATAGTACTAAAAAGTTCAGTGAGAGTTTATAAATAGTAGCAAAAATAAGTTGGATAGTAAAATAATTTTAATTTTTAATCTTTTCTCAAACGCACGCTAAGTGGGCTTAACCTTTTTTGGGCTTGTACAAAACACATGTAAGCAAATTATTAGTTAGGAACTTGTAATAACATATGTTGGACATGATTTATTTTGAAGATTTATCAATTAACACATTAATTTGTATGACATTAACATGTTGGAAACCCATTTATAGCGCAGAACTGCTATTTATTTTGGGATTTTTTTTTTTTGCTATGAAAGATATATGTATATATGCATATCTTGTTACGTGGTTGCCCATTAAAAGTTAAAATACTTAGGAAATAAAATTATTTTTTGTTAAATTAAAAAAATAAAATAATTCATTAAAACATTTGTTTAGGTGAAAGGTTAAATGAACCAATATATTATACCTTTACTTAGGTGGAAAGTTGTACTTAGGTGGAAAGTTAAATGAATAATATCCATTTCTCCTTCAAAAAAGAGTGATACATGACACTATAGGATTCAATGTTTTCACACATGAAATTCCTATTTTTCACACATATATACATAAAGAAGAGTATATATGTACACTAATTAAGTTTATATTTTGTTAAGTAAAAACCAACGTAAAGTGAAAATAAAATAAAGGAAAAAAAATACATTTTAAATCCTATAATTTAAGGATTTAACAAATTAAATCTTATAATTGCGAAAGTAACAAATTGAATCCTATAGTTTCAAAAATAACAAATTAAATCTTCATCCTACATTAAACCACAAACACAAATATTGTTCCACTTTAATGGACTAAGGTATAATTTGTTAGTTTTCAAGTTATATGATACAATTTATTACTTTTAGAACATTATTTTTAAAATTGAAAGTCTTTTTTCCCTGAATAAGAAGAAATTGTATGTGTGTATACATGTAATAGTTAATGTAGGGGTGTTGGGCCTAAAAAAATTCATTATGTATTTGGGTTTTGGGCCTATGGCCTATGCCGAGGACACAACCCTGTTCGAAGAAGAATAATCTTTATTTAAAGAAAGTATGATGGTAAGTAGAAAGGTTATCTTCGTCCACAATGACTCAACGGGATGAGCCGAGAACAAATACATCCACAACAGATCGAGTCTGAAGTCCGAAAAGGTTATTTGCCAGCTAAAGGTAATGCTCCAGGTAGATCTGTCGATACAGGTTAGAATGGCAAAGACATTTGATAGGAAAGCACTCTAAAAAATCTAAGGAGAAAGCTGCTACCTCCGCATTAAATGTACTGCACCTAAGTCTTTGGCCGCATTAATGTGAAGGTGATACCTGAACAGTATATTTCAACTTTACAGCTACCAAATGAAGATGAATGAAAATGACTGATGGGACAAGTATAAAGACTGATCATTTTGGATGCACGTGGCAGGTGGAAATGAAGAAGAAGGAGAGTATATAAGGAAAGGATGGAGATAAGATAGGGAGGGGGGGAGAAAAAATTATGGAGAGAAGGACTGTAACATCTTAGAACAAAGCTTGCAATTAAATTTGAGAAGAATATATAAGAATAGACCACCTCGGATCTTGCTGAGGACAAGTTGTCTTCAATACAAACCTTTTTTCTGTTCAATATCTTAATACTTAGATTCCTTGTAGTGTCTGTTGGATTAACTAGGGCTCATTATTCAACCCATTCTCTACAAATTCATTGTTTTGAGTTTCTTGTGCCTAAGTCCGTCTACGTAGTGGGCTTGGAATCCAAATCTGATCCTTACAGTTAATATATTGTACACATTTATAGTATTATATAGAAGTGCAATAAATTCAAACTATGTTTTTTTTTTTTTTTAAGTTTAGATGCATAAATTTGCATGTAAATATAAAAAATAACATAAAATTATGATCGAAAGGTTACTTTATATGAAATCGAGATAAAATTCTATTTTGTAAGTTTAAATACATGAATTTATATACAAATATAATAATTGACCTAAAATTATAAACAAAATTTAGAAGATCACTTGACATGAATAAGAAGAAATTGTATGTGTATGCATACATGTAATAGTTAATTTTTTGGAGTGTTAGCTTCTTACTATGAGTTCCGTTGCGTTAGATTTTCTCATGTTCATAAGAAGGATAATGTTCCTTCTCGTATTTTAGCTAAACAAGCTTTATGTATTGATAATTTTATTGCTGAGATTGAAGAGAATAATTGTTTTAGTAGAATAAGCTCTTTTTAAGGAGGTATCTATTGTGTTTTCTTAATAAAATTGACTGTGTTTCATAAATAAAAAGAAAAAGAAAAAGAAAAAAGATAAGATTACTTGACATGAAATTGGAAAAAAAAAAAAAATGAAATGCAATTAATACACTTTTATATGATTTATTTTGCTAGGAGGTAGGGACAATTGAACAGATAGAAAAGGCCAGCCTACCCCAAGTCCCAACGGCTTTCTCGACGGGTCGCTAATCACTTTAAATACCACGTCACAGCACTTCACACACTTTATATAATTCTTTAGTCCATCTTTCCTCTCGTCACGCTTTCACTGCTTTTATTAGTAACTACTCGCTAACTCGTCCACTCTCAGCTACTCACTGTGTCTGTGTCTCTCAAACTCATTTATACTCCTCAAAACAATCACTTCCAGACAAACAAAACCATCTTCTTCTTCAACTTTTCTCTCTCAGTTGTTGCTTTCCATTCTTAAATAAATTGTTGCTTAAACTCATAAAGACTTTGGCTTGGATCTATCTCTCTGTACCATTTCCAGATCTACCATAAATATCTATTCTCGAATATTCTAAACCAAAATCTTCAAGTAAATTTGTGCTTTTCCTCTTGTACTCACCCTCAAAATCTCCTACAAATTAAGCAAAAAAAAAAAACTCTTTGTTTATTATTATTGCCCTCAAGAATAGCTGAATTTTACGAAAATGCTACGGTTTTTGGTTTTGCTCTGCATTTTCTCAACCTTTTTGCCGTTATGGAATTTGGAGAAGTGCGTAGCGGCTGAGGATTTGATAACGTGCTCCGGGATAGTACCGATGAGGCACCGAAACGACAAGATCTCGATCACCGACTTCGGGGGAGTCGGTGACGGGAAAACGTCGAACACGAAGGCGTTTCGGGAAGCGATATATCGGATTCAGCACCTGAGGAGGAGTGGCGGCACGCTGCTTTACGTGCCTCCTGGGGTGTACTTAACGGAGACCTTCAATCTCACTAGTCATATGACGCTTTATTTGGCTAGAGGTGCTGTTATCAAAGCCTCTCAGGTAAAACTCGTTCTAGAATTTAATGCAATGATTGATTATCAATTACATTACTCAATTTCACAACACCTTAAAACATGTTTTAGCTTCGGTGCGTAATAAAACTAGAATCGGCACTACACGTGGCATGTTTTGGACACGTGTTCACATTGTATTGATTCGAATGCATTGAATCAAGTAGTATACTAACTTTGGTATGAATGGTTATGTTTGGGAAGTTTATTGGTTACAAATTAGTTAACATCTTTAGTAGTTTTTGAAACATGGTTAATTTTGGACCAGTTCTGTTTTAGTACGTCTTTAAAATTTGGAAAAAAAAAAAAGATAAATAAAATGAGTTATTACATAGTTTTGTTGGTATAACTTATAATGCAGTGTAACGTAACTTTGTTGAAGGCATTAATTGTGTTTTTTTTTGGTTGTGTAAGCGGGATTTGAACTTAGTTCTTTTGTTCGAGAACAAGGGATTTTACTGGATGAACTAAAAAGTAAACCCTCTTTATTTTTAATGCAAATGAAGAGGATTTGATATTCAAGGAAAAAAAATGAAGAGGATTTGATTGGGACATATGTTGGTATAATTAGCTGCTTTTGTTAGTAAAAGAGTTAAAGGAAATGAAAAAACTACCTCAAAAAAAGAAGAAGACAGTCTTCGGCCTTAGTTTGGAAAAGAAATTTGGGGCTTTAGATTGGTTTAAGGAAGAGAATGGGCATAGTTGAAGATGTAATTTTTGCATGATGATTATTGTTTTGGTTGGCTTTTGGATAATAGAAAAAAGATCATATTTTAGCTAACTAAGATCAAAATTCATTCACATTAGGTTATATAAAGTTGTGTAAAAATACATGGTTCATGTAAATTTACATTGGCATTATTAGTTTTGCATTTAGTTTTTTTTTTTTTTTTTTTTTTTTTTTTACGTATTCCGAGGATAAAGGAAGAGAGTGAATATTTTGTGTAAAAAAAAAAACAATTAAAAAATCAAGAAAAATTGATTAGGTTTTTATTCTAAAATATACTAAATTTTTTGCAAAAGCTTATGCAATGCTCTTAGTGAGAATGATTTGTGTGGAATTCAAGGGGTAAGGGGTTAAAGAGATTTCCATGATCTATGGTGGGTCCTGGCTTAGATAAGAAATGAATAAGGTGGGCCTGATGTAGCATGTTTGCATGTGCATTACATTTACAGTGCAGAATATTAAGTATGTTGGACAGCTAGATTTCTGGCAAGTGGTCTTGTCGTATTTGATAGTGTCACGTTAAATTAGCATATTGTTTCTTCCATATTTCCATTGGCTTGTGAGGGATGTGAAGTTGTGAATACTGTATGTTGTTTTCACTTCAACATTAAGGGCCCATTTGGATTGAGGGGGGAAGGAGAGGGAGTAGAGGGAAGTAAAGTAGAGCAAGCTATAAATAGACTAATTTTTGGTTAATTCTACTTTACTCTACTCTATTCTACTTTTCCTCTCTCCCCCTCAATCCAAACAGACCTTAAGCACAGCAGCACACCATTGGTGACACCTGCAAATCTGTGATTTGAAATATTAATATTTAAGCCTAATTGAAAAATATACGGATTATATTAAAAAATGGCAAGATTGTTAGTCTTATTGGTAAGGACAGTGTCAATTGCCCAAAATTATGTTCTGCTCTTGCATTTTTTTGTGGCTGAAAACAATGCCGCCCCTGATCACCTGGGGATAGGACACCACATCTCTGGTGGATCCCATATCCTTCTGTATTTGGAGCCCTACCTGACATGGATGGACATCTTGTCCTGTCTACAGTTGTATCATGCTTTTGGGTTTTGGTAGCTCATAATGTACAGCTTTGAGTTGGGGCCATGAACCATGCACTTCCTGAGTTTTAATGCATATTACCAATAATAGATGGGCTAAGGCTAACCATGGCATTGCCTTCCTCAAAGACATTTTTCTCTTTACTTAATCCTTTGCCCTTGCAAAACTATGTCAATTGCTTAATGAGCTTTATGGTTGCAAAAAATGACATAAGATACATTTGGAATGGTTTTTGTTTCTTGCTAGAAGGTCCTCATAGGGTACCAGTTTCCACTTTTGGGTTTGTTCCTGGCCCTGGGTTTAATATATCAACCATTTCATTAGATGCAATGTTTAAAAAAAATTCACTGCCTGATTGGATTGGGTTCCTTTATTATGCTCAATAATGTGATTTCCTGTAGCTACTCAGCCTTGTTATAAATTATCATTGAAAATATTTTCAATCTAGTGAAGAAATGAAAAGGTAAAAGAATTAAAAGCTTTAAATGACTGCTAGTTTATTCCTTAGCCCAGCTTTAGTGAATTTTACATTGTGTTGAACTTTCTTCCTTGCTTGATGCTTCAGGATACTCAGAATTGGCCACTAATTGCTCCTTTGCCATCTTATGGAAGAGGGAGGGAGCTTCCTGGAGGAAGATATATGAGTTTTATCCATGGATATGGACTTCGTGACGTAGTAATTACTGGTGGGTATCAACAAGAACTGGTGTCATTGCTTGGGGTGGCTTATGGCATATTTTATAGATCTCTACTGTCTAATTGAGCATCTTAAATCATTTTGTAATTAATAATTGGATCACCCTCTGTCAGACACTGACACTAGATGCTGCATACTAGAGAAACTCACATCTAAGTATGTAGCTAGAAATATACCTCATGAATGTGTAATGTTTTATTTATTTAAGACTATTAGAATATGTGGCCATTGTGCTGTTTAGTAATAAAGCACATGCTTGTAAGGTGTGAGTTTTTCTTGACATGAAGTAAATGGAAAATTTCAACCTAGAACTACAGGTTTCAATACCAAACATCATATCTTATACTTGTCTTCTGTTTTGCTTCTTTAATGATTTTTCATAGGTGAGAATGGGACAATTGATGGCCAAGGAGATGTCTGGTGGAACATGTGGAGGCAACGAACTCTTCAATTTACTAGACCGAATCTCATTGAATTTATGAACTCTAGAGAAATTATCATTTCCAATGTTATTTTCCGGAATTCGCCTTTTTGGAACATTCACCCTGTCTATTGCAGGTACTAGCTTTAAACTTTATTTTTGCAAATTTTTGTGTTAACTGAAATTCACAATATACATTTCATGTAAGTATCTTAGAGAAATTGACAATGTATGGCTCATATTGTATATGGTCCCAGTCCTATCAACTGGTGGGTGAATAAGGAGATCATATTTTCAATTCTGATGTCTAAGTTAAATATTTTATCTTAGAATGTCAATATAAATATTAATTTGCTACATTTTTAAGCTTTATAAGGGGCTGCCTGTTCCATATGGGTCCACTTTACCTGGGTTAAATACTTTAATGCAGTCCAATAATGTGTAGTTGGCAAATTATTTTTATGGAACTTTCAGATCTTCAGCGAGTTTGCCAATAAATTCAAAATTTTGAATTGAATTTACATTTTACTGACCTGCCGAGATTCAGAGCAGAGTTCTTAAATTTTAATGTTATCATACAGCCCATTAGGTAGTCCTAGGATTGGATGGGTAGAGCTGTAATCTCATCTGGTGCCTCTTTCTTTTTTCTGCAGCAATGTTGTTATCCACTATGTTACAATATTGGCTCCAGCTGACTCTCCCAACACTGATGGCATTGATCCAGGTAAAACAATCTTTGATGCTATGTATTTAGGGTTTCTAACCTATCTATTAATTTGTTTATTCCTAAATTCTTAGTAGATGGAGCAGATTACTTCTGCTAATCCTTCCTTACACTTGCTAGTCTTAAGATATCATGACTGTGTACAACAATAGAGGAAATCACTGATGGCTAAGATATAGATAGGTTGGTTTAATTCTGGGTTAGACCCCACAACCATTGTCTGCCCCTCCCATTGATAGTGTGTCACCTTTGCTAAATAAGTATCCTGTGGGTGGAAGACAACCACATACTTCTGGTCGTTGCATTCAAAGAGTGATGTTCAAGAAATTTTAATTCTATACATCCTTAAATTTTATGATACAGATTCAAGCTCTAATGTCTGCATAGAGGACTCGTACATAGCAACTGGAGATGATCTTGTGTCAGTGAAGAGTGGGTGGGATGAATATGGAATTGCTTATGGTCGTCCTAGTTCTGGCATCACAATCCGACGGTTAACAGGATCATCCCCATTTTCTGGAATTGCAATTGGAAGTGAAACCTCTGGTGGGGTGGAGAATGTCTTGGCAGAACACATAAGCCTTTTCAACACGGGAGTTGGCATCCATGTGAAGACAAACATTGGTAGAGGGGGGCTGATAAGAAACATTACAGTATCTAATGTGTATATCGAAAAGGCTCGAAAGGGGATAAAGATTGCAGGCGATGTTGGCGGTCACCCTGATGAGAGATACGACCCAAATGCTCTCCCTGTTGTTAAGGATGTCACTATTACAAATGTTTGGGGAGTGAAGGTTCTGCAAGCAGGTTTAATAAAAGGCCTGAAGAACTCCCCTTTTACAGGGATTTGCCTCTCGGACATCAACCTTCACGGTGATACTCAGGAAAAACGAAGTCCTCCTCCTTGGTCGTGCTCTGATGTTAGCGGAGCAGCTCACCAAGTAAGCCCATGGCCATGTTCAGAGTTGTCCAGCAACGTTCTGAGTAACTCGTGTTCCAGTCACTTCTAAATTCTAATAATATTCATGTAATTTTCCAACTCAGTTGAAGTAAGTTACAATGAATTTTTTTAAAAAAAATTTATTTTAATTTCAGAATGCAAAGCAAAGAATTGTTTCCCACAACTACTAATCCAATTCTCTGCGTCTCTAACAATCTTCGTACTTAACACAGCAAACCTCTTGGTAATCATGTAACAACATCGCGCTACACATAATCATGAATTTAAACCTATGTTAGAACCAAACAAAATGTTCTTCATTTCACTATTAATATTTTATTTCTCGAATTTAACAATATACGCGTTCTATATATTTCTAAATCATGAAATAAATTCATTTTTCTTGAATTGTTTAAAACTAGTAGCATCTCATAACACAATCTAAACGTAGGAAAAGTGTATAATACATGTATTATTATACTTACACATCTCTCAGGGATGCAAAGATTATTTACAAGAAGGATAAAACTCCCACACAAACAGTACATAATAACCCAAACATACATAATAAGCACATAAAATTAAAAGTAAAAGCCTCTATGATAATCAAACATAGCCAGCTTCAAAAGTGATGATTCAAAAACTTGCGGATCTTCCTCATAAACCCACCCTCATGCTCATGCTCATGTTCGTGTTCGTGCCTGTGTTTATGCTCTCTCTCCTCGTGTTCTTCTCTGTCCCACACTTGACCCTCCACGTCGCGATGATGCCTCTTCATCTTCATCTTGGTGTCCACGTCATCATCGATATGGAACCTGGGCCCACCGTGCCCGAACCTTCTCCACTTCGCAGGGGCCTGAGCCTGACGCACCATTCCTCGATCGGAGCTCGAGTCCTCGTTGCCGGAGGACGAGATCATGTCGTTACCGTACGGAACCTCACGGTCAATTGTGGAATGGACTATCGGTTTTGATCCCCACTGCTTGAACTCGCGGATTTGGTCCTCGCTTTTGTCGTGATCGTGGTGCTGGTGGTGGCGGAGGTGGTGGAAGCGGTGGAAACGGCAACGGTGGCCGTGACGGAAATATAGCGGGATCGGACGGCTCCTGAAGAGGCGGTCGGTCGGGCGGAAGCTGACTGTCTTTAACGGAATAGAGACGGAATCGTCTGATTCTGTTGGAACCGTCAACTCGGTGACGGCGACGTCAGCTTCTTCCAATTTGGGCTCGGGTTCCGATTCCACGGCGGTGGCGGTCTCGGGTTCGGACTCGGATTTCTCGCTGGGTAAGAGGATCATATTCACGGTGTCGGGCACGGATCCGGGCAAGTGAAATGACACGTCTTCATTTTCCGGTAGATCTAACGGAATAAAGGCGTGGCAGAGGGCGAACAAGAAGAAGATAACGGTAGCGGTGACGGCGAGTTTGGCCATTGTGGATGGAAATGATGGTTCTAAGACTTAGGATGGAAAGAGAGGAAAGTGGTTTATATAGAAAAAGAGGTCAGTGCGGGCAGATAGGGCAGGTGGTTTAAAGGGAGGTTTGACTGACAAAGAAAGGGCACTCGGGCAGCGGGCCATAGGGGTGACCAACCACGTGATTGGACAAAAAGGAAAGGACTTTCCGCGTAGCGCGCTTAATTTTTTGGGTTCACATTCGGAGAGCTGTCGCCTGTTGGTTTGCTTGCGTATACGACAATCCGTTTCAATTGACTTTTTTGATAGTGCCAAATTACCTTCTGTGGGAAATTAAAAAGAAGAGAAGATGTGGGTGGGGTGGGGGGATATGGTGAAAGTGGTATTTCACATTTCTGATTGTGTCGTAATTTTATGAAATTTGGCATTGTGGCAGCTTTCAATTCGACGCTAGCCACAAAATGCCAACGTACGACTAAGTGTGCAATTCAGCGTGCAATCCAGCGTTTGCATTTTTGACCGGATCTTACTGCACTGTTTATGACTTAGACAAAAATAAATAATTGTGCATATCAATATATTTTTAGTCTTACAATATTATTCATACCTTTAAAAATTATTTTACTATATATAATATTTTTAGTAATAAGTTTTCAACAAATAAGCGATATCTAAACACAACTTAAGCGTGCATTTGGATTGGACGTTTTGCCCAATTCGTGCGTCTACGTTTTTTTAGTGGGTTTCATGGGTACTATTCATGTACCCACAAAAGTCAGTAAAACACATATTTCTAGGTAAATTTGGGTCCTACTGCATTATTCACATCTTTAAAAATTATTTTGTTACAGTATTTTTAGTAATAAGTTTTCAATTTTTAGCAAATAAGCGATATCCAAATACACTCTAAGTTAAAATCCATAATAATAAAGAAAGCTACGTGGGTTAAATAGTTTATTAATTACTGATAATGGGCTATTTTTTTGTAAGTGTGATGATGCCATTTTTGTCTCTATTCTTTCTCTTTGGGTTTTTCTCCCAAGAAATTAATATGGGTTGGGAAAAATATACCATGTATCGAATACATGAGTTTTTCCTCTCATATGAAGGTAGACCTCACACTTATGGGATCCACTTTCATTTGAGAGGGAAGACTTGTGCACTCGATGCATGATATACCTTCTTGATGGGTTGAGTCATTTCTTTGCTCTCTTTTTATAACCGTATCTTTATTCATAAAAAAAAAGGGTGTTCATGGGTTTGTTGGACTTAAGTTTGGTGTTAATTGGATGACTCACATTGTTAACTGTGTGTATAGTGGTAGTTGATTGACATGGAATGAGAACTCTGATACTCAGATCCATTGAAATCATGGATCACCTTGTTGATGCTGGAGATTTGGCATTGTCATAGTAGATCTCTTAAGAACTTCGTTAGATCTAGCCATCAATTTGATCCCCATCAAATCTCGAGTAATAACACATGAGAAAGAGAAAGTGAAGAGAAGAACAACACTTTGAATAGGTTGGTTTCATTGGATTTTTTGATAGGGTGGAGTTGGTCTAATTATAAATGTGCAAACTTGTTGACAAACCTATTGCTTGAGTTGTTTTTGTTTTTGTTTTTTGATTTTTTTTTTTTTTAGGAGTCTCTTGACCAGGCCTTTTTTTTTTTTTTTTGTAGGTGAGGGTCGAACAACCCTATCATCCAAAACATCAAGACCTACCCTTGACCGGAACCAGCCATCCAACACAAACCAAAAACTACTGAAAAGATCTAGTGTTGAAGTGAAATTGCCATCGGAGCAAGCTTATTGCTTTCTCCTTAGTCAAGAATTTAGATTCACTTCACTCCCAAATTTCACACACACGTGTTTCTATGCATGTATGCTTGTGTGGTTGTGTGCATGTATGTATAAACAAACAGAAGAAAAAAAAAAAAAAAAAACCGGAAGGAAAAATAAGTGGCTCCAATGATATTCCTGATAGTTGCTAGGGCAAATATGATAGTGTTGACCAGAGCCATGTAGTAATTACTAATTATTGATGTACAACTTCAATGGTAATACGTTTTTAGAAAAGAAAAATTATTGTGTACTCTCAGAGTATTATAAATATGTACTCTCTCCTCTCACATGAATGATGGATTCCACTAATTAAATTCATAGTAAGACTCACCATTCATGTGAGAATGAAAACTATACATTTATGTTACTTCGGGTGTACTTAATAATTTTTCTTTAGAAAAGGCTTTGGCCATTTATAGTTTTTTTTTTTTTTTTGGGGGGGTAAACTGGATATATTAAGGAAAGCAATTAAAGAGTTATGGCATTGCTATGACAGTGCTACAATAAACAGTACCCAAAACATCAAATCTAAGTTGATCAATAATACAATCCGGGGGAGAAGTAAAAACAATTTACCGTATGTTAAGTCATGCTCTATCAGCATCATGAATTCTTCTATGGGTTGGTTATATGGCGTTATTGATAGGGCAATTTAAATCGAAGATTGGTTTCAAATTATTTTGGATCTCTAGGTGTGAATACAATTTTTACAAAACAGCCTCAATCGTGGGGACAACGTGGGAAAGAAAGTCTAAAAATGACGTCAGCTATGACGTAAGAGATGTGAAAAAACGCGTTAAGTTGACCAGGGTTTTAAGTGAGATAGCATTATCAGTGTGAAAATTGGCGTGGCTCTCACCGTCTGCATAACTTTGTTGAGACAGTTATATATATTATAATCGATTGTATTTGTATAATTGTATATCTCGGAAGTCGCCTAGTTAATAGATTATTGGGCTCAGCATAAATTATGTTAAATGGTTGCTATTGTTTAGAGGGTTGTGTTAACAGTTGTTATGAGTGTATTTGTTAATAAATTATTTTAAGAAAATTTTGATATTATTTTTATGAAAAATGTAAAAAACTGGAAAAAAAAAAATTAAATTATATTCTTTTTCATAATTTTTTTTAAAAATATTTGCAAAATCAATGCCTTTAAGGTAGCTATTAACTTTTTCCTTGTTTAATATAAAAAATAATTTTCTTTTCTTTCCTTTCCTCCCTCCCTCCAATAGGAATCCTAAAACGTGGGGGATTCCTTGCCTGTGAACAAATAGTTAAAAAGTAGAAACCAATATCATTTATAAAGAACTAGCCTCTGAGCACGCGCTCAGAGGCTCTTCTATTTTTTGGGTAAGGGTTAATTTAGAGCATTTATTATAATTTGGGATTACTACATTCTCTAATCACAAAAAAAACCTAGGGGTGTGATGATAAATTTTAATAATTTATTGATCTCTTACACAAAATGCACTAAATTATCACACCCCTAGGTTTTTTTTTGTGATTAGAGAATGTAGTAATCCCAAATTATAATAAATGCTCTAAATTAACCCTTACCCAAAAAATAGAAGAGCCTCTGAGCACGCGCGTGAGCGCGTGCTCAGAGGCTAGTATTCCGTAATTATTATCCTTTTTTTGCCAATTTTGTTTATGTAGTAATCAACGTGTTATTAATTGGAAGATAATGCTATAATTTAGTATTAACCTATAGGGGGAGGAAAAAAAGATCCATTGAATAAATCTTATAAATAGTGCATATAATGAAAATGCATAATGAAATCGTAACAATAAAACTATTTACAAAATACATGAGGTGACCTAAGCCAAAGCTATTGTGAAAAGATGATGGATCAATGTAGAAAAGTGAAATATTTACATCAGGTAAAACTATAAAATAAGTCATTACATCTGAAACATAGAATATGTGAACTTATTAATATTATGCCGGCTACGGTGGAGAAGTTGGTGGAGCAATGTCATTTGTTTCACAGTCTAATTGCTTTCCAGCAGCATTTGCCATGAACCTATGAAACAAAATGTGTATGTCAGTGTTATTAATAGAGACTTTAAAACGTACACAATAATGATAAATACAATAAACATCAAGCATAAACTTGTGAAATGAAATATTTAAACTGACCTTGTGATGATATTGCATAGCTCCATGTACGTGAAATGGTCTACTTCAGCTTGGGACTTGAAGAACTATCATTTAATTACCAATTTTTTTTTTTTAAAAAAAATTTATATCCAAACTATGTAATGAAGTATTTTTTTATTTATTTAAAAAAGTAGATGTTGTAATGATATGTACCTGCTTTATTATTGCATCGTCCTTTACTCTCATTTTCTGTTTGTTTTTACTGTTTTGGATGTTGAAAATTGCATCGTCCTTAGTTTTTTTTGTTCGTTTCTTTTTTTTCTCATGGATGTTGGAAATCACATTGTCCTTAATTTTAATTCTCTGTTTGTCTTTGTTGGCATGAGTGTTAGAGATCACTTCGTCCTTCATTTTTCCTTTTTCTTTATTCTTATGGATGTTGGAAACCTGATTGCTCTTGACATTGATTTGTTGTTTGTCTTTGTTCTTGGAACTTCAAAATGAAGAAAAAAAATTGTTTGTATATTAAGACTATCAATTAGTTATTTTCCTATTTTAAAAAATAGCGTAACATACCTTTCCAATTCTTGTGACTCTAAAACTCGTTTCACTTCTTTCCAAAGCTCTTTCTTGTCAGCTCGAATAGTGAATCCCCAACCAGGTGAATAAATTTCCAATTTTCGAACCTAACCCATACACAGCATGACTTTTTTAATAATAATTTTGATAAAATAATAGAAAGGGATGCTAATTAAAGATATCATTAAAAATAAATATACCTTGTTATCAATGGCCTCCATGTTTAATATTGAATGATCATCCTTCCAATTCTCCCAATAAGCAATAGGAACAGCATGCACTCCATTATTTAGCATAGTGGACTCAATCCTCACATTTGAGTTGGGCATCCTTCTTGTTACCAATTAATTGTATACATAAAAAATATCAAGATTTAAAATATTAAAACGTAGACTGCACAACCATTAAAATTTGTAAATTATTAAAATAAATCTATATGTAAAACAGTTCTTTTCAGTTGTTAATTAATACCTATGATGAAGGGAATAAAATATCTTTATACACAATAGTTCTTGTATGAACACCTTCCTCCTCAGGTATTCTTCCTTTTTGCACCAATAGTTTTGTGGTGGATTGGGAGACTCCCCTTGACAACGCGACATATAATTGGCCATGACTAAAAACATGATCAGGAAGATAAATTCCAACAGTTGGAATTGTCTGACCTTGCGCTTTGTTTATTGTAAGTGCAAAGCTCAAACGTACAGGAAATTATCGTCTAATCAGTACAAATGGCAGGTGTACATTTTCTGTTGTCTTCAAAGGGATTCTTGGCAAAAAAACGCGTGTACCCACATATTGTCCAGTCAAAATTTCAGCGTCAATTACATTGTTAAAACATCCACGGCATATCAATCTTGTACCATTACACAATCCGGCTTTTGGATCTATATTGCGCAACAACATAATTGGAGCACCCTTTTTCAGCCCTAATATATGTGGTGGTAAACCCCCTGGAGATATAGAATTTAGGAATTCTTGTTGATATAGATGTTGCGTATCTCCTTCAACCTCATCAAAAGAATGTAATGTAAACTCATCTCCTGGAAACTGAGAAATTATCTTTGCATTAAGCTGTTCAACATCATCATTTATAGGTGTTAGCAAAGCCCTATCAACCATATACCTTGCATCATTGGCATGTTCTTGCAAACTTGGGAAAACTTGATCAATCAAGTTGTATATAGAATGCTGACCCTCCCATTGCATTGCCATTGAAGGGGGTAGTTTAATCAATTCATCTATTATAAATGGTTCATTCCCATCACCGATGTGTTGTATATACTTAGCAAACTCTTCATCGTTGACCGACCTCATATTCTGCTTCAAATGTAACACTTTGACGTCTTTCCACAATGGGGACTTGACTATGCATGCATCAATCATTTCTGCCTTTGTACCTTTTGGAACAACCGGAAGTACTTGACGAAAATCTCCCCCCAAAATTAGCACCTTCCCACCAAAAGGTAAATTTTGCTCCATAATATCTTTAAATGTTCTATCTACAGATTCAAGTGCACGTCGATTTACCATTGGGGCTTCATCCCAAATAATTATGGTGGCACGTCTAATAAGTTCAGCTAAGTCTGATTGTTTACTTATTGAGCAAGTAGATGAAGCATCGGGAGTTAAAGGAATCTTAAACCTGGAATGCGCTGTTCTTCCACCAGGGAGTAATGTTGCTGCTATGCCAGATGTAGCTGTGGCAATTGCAATGTGACCGGCTTTTCTCAAGGTTGCCAATATTGTGCGATACAAAAATGTTTTCCCAGTTCCTCCTGGCCCATCGACAAAGAATATCATGCTTTCCTTACGATCAATAACTGTCATGATTGTCTCATATGCAACTCTCTGGTCATTATTCAACTTCTCAATTAAAGCGAGTTCTTCATCTACACTAGGAACAGTTAGCTCATCTTGTATGAGTCTTGGTACAGTTGAATCATTATCACATTCTCTAGTTGAAATCGGCAAATCATACTCTGCGATGTGCTTTCCATGTTGCAAGAGCAACGCCTCTAAATCATTCAGAAGTTTATTTGTACGACGTGTCTCTGTTGTAACAGATGTTGATGGGTAATCTTCTGCCATATATGGATAGAACTCATTCCACAATTCTCTTACTCCAGTTGGTAGACAAAATACCAATATTGTTGCAAACAATCTTCTTAAAGCTGACGGCATTCGAATGTCTCTTGCTTCAAGCAGACACTGTCGTATGCTGTTATCATTCTCTAGTAAACCTCTTTGTTCAACTGCTTGCTTAAAAGTTGGATAGGTTATCCCATTGACAGCCAATAAATCGTCAAATCCTGTTGGCCCCTTGACATGATTAAGAAGAACACGCAGATTGAACTTCTCTCCATCAAATGGTGAAACAGTATATACTCTGCCCACTACTTTTTTATGAGATCTTCTTCGTGCCCATGTTTTGTTTTTATAATCCCAACAATAATGCTCAGGAAACTCTCTATATAGATAATTTCGTGCATCATGATCAATCATATTCATATAAAAAAATTCAGTGAGCATTGTCTTTTTACTTCGCTCCAAAACATTAGCAATAGGTTCATGTGGTCTAAAGCATACCTGTTGTCTATCTGGAAGATGAATTTGCAAACGAAAAACAGCAGGGTACATTCGATACATAGGAAAAGCAAATATCTTCCAACATGCCTCTGGAGCACATACCCATCTTGCATCAATGTACTGTTGGACCTCATCATAATTTGGGCCTGGTCTAACTTCCATAGAGACACGATCTGGGCCTTTATACACATATTTATATAAGTATTTTACACTCTTGATACTGCAACATATTTCAACATTAATATGGCAATTATATTTCAGCAGTAACCAAGGATTATATGGAACAACCCAAGTGTTGTCTACCATAATCCTGCTATGATCATTCAATGGCACAGGATTATTAGTATCATATCGTTTGTAAACAGGATATGAATCATTGCCTTGGTAGGTTTCTGGCGAGAAAGGCTTTGGGTATCCTTTTTTACATCACCCATTTTTCATGCACGGTGATCTTGGATTTTGTACTCCGCAAGGACCATGTATCATATGCTTCAGTATAGTTTTATGTAACTGAGGTTGTTCCTCCTTACATGGTATTTCTGCTTTAACAACTCGATCGTAATCCTCTGGATTATGCAATTTATCATCTTCATCGAGAATTATAAGCATGTGTGCATGTGGTAAACCCCTTTTTTGGAACTCAAAGACCTGCACATATACAATAACTGTTCCGAGAACCCCCTTAACCACAATATCATCTTTCAATTCTTCAAATTTAGATTTAAAAACTCTTGCAAGCAAGTCTGGACGATCTTGTGCGGTTTGTGCGGGTAAAAGCTCATTTTGGATTTCTTCCCATCCTGGATTACATGTCATTGTGATGAATAAATCTGGCTTCCCAAACTTTTGAACCAATGACATTGCATCTTGAAATCGTTGGATCATATCGCGCGGGCTTCCCACAAATGATGAAGGTAGAATGGTTCTATGTCCAACATTTCCTAAATATAAGATGAAAAAGTTGGGTCATTAAGAAATAT
This sequence comes from Quercus ilex subsp. ballota, assembly GCA_032727855.1. Taxonomy (NCBI): domain Eukaryota; kingdom Viridiplantae; phylum Streptophyta; class Magnoliopsida; order Fagales; family Fagaceae; genus Quercus; species Quercus ilex. Next base: position 34,509,416 of record CM064909.1, read on the forward strand.
TGATACCAATTTGCAATTAATAAAGTAATGTAAATTTCAAGTGTTAAGTTTACATTACCAGTATCACTCTCTCCTTCATGGAAAGCATCTTGTAGGCCTTGGTACAAATCTGCCCTAATAGAATCTTGATTGTGCTCAAACCACCTAAGCTTGTGTGTTTCAATTTTTACATAATTATACATATTGTTGTGAAAGGCGTCCTCCATACCAAATCATTGATAGAGCATTGTTGCGAATCTTGGACATTAGTAAAAATAGATGTAGGTTTAGTTATTTTATAGTGTAAGTGGCATTTTGAAGTGAAAAATTTAGAAAATAATAAAACGGTTACCTGAAAGATGTATGCATAATAATCACGACATGACACTTTATTTCTATTAGTGTCGCATGTGTTGATATCCCATCCATATGTTCCAAATGGGAAAAGTATTGGGTACTGCAATGGATCATAATATCCTGCTGTATCTTGAACATTGATCAAATTACCACCAAACATTTGAACCAAAATTTCTCTACCACTTAAATGACCAGCTTCTTCTCCTCCTATAATAATAACTGCCACTTGGGAAGCACTGGGAAGGCAATATTGAGGTTGGTTTAGAGGTTGTTCTTTAATAAGGAGTTTACATTGATGTAAATTTGGACTTCGAGATAGTTGACGAAATTTCTCCACAAATGGGTTATGCATGTCCAAGATCCTTTGAATAAGTCGCACAATATCTTCATGAGCTTCTACAGATTGAGACATTCTGTGTTGTATTTCAAGATCGGTGTCATAGATATACAATTGTAGATGTCGCACACTTAGAGGTGTATGTGGTAAAAGACTACCAATTCTATGATAGATGGCACCTTGGGCACGAAACGTATATATTCCTCGACTATTCAAGGTCATGCTTTCATCCATGTGCACACCCATTGAGGTAAATGCAAACATGTTGTTGTAAAACCATATATATTGCTTGAAATGTCTGCCCCGTGGTGTTTGCTCACAAATTAGCTCCCTAAATTCAGGACAAATTGGTATGTTGGGTAAGGATATTTTTCCATCCTTGCAACACATCGAGGATGTCTCTCGATGGAACAAACGGGCATTACAAAAGCAACATGTCTTTGGTTGTGGTAGTTGGTACCTAATGGTCTCTATACCTTCTTTAAAATCCTTTGCACAATTGTATCTGCCTCGCATACAATTTATTATATGTGCTGTACCATCAAATGTGTTGTCAACACCTAATTTTTATTTTGAGGAGAAAATTAGTGATAAAAAGTGTAATCATCGTTGTGAAAGAAAATATTAAAATTGTATCAAATATTATGTTGTGAAATAAGCAAAATATTAATAATGTTTCGAATATGCAACTTGTTAACAAATAATAAAATTGATAATGATAAACATGTAAATTGAAATTAAAATTGTGACATTGAGTAACAAACCTTGTTCTCTGTAGCCATCCCTGTGATTTTGATCATTTATATTTTCAACTTCTTCAGTTCTTTCTACACCTGCAATGTAATTATAGAAAATGCTAATTTTTAAAAAAAAAATTATAATGGTGCAAAGTTTATAAATATTTGACATAAAACTTACCATCATTAACATCAGAATTTATATGACTTGGTCCAGCCTCAAAATCATTTGGCATTATAGTTGGATATATTGGAGGTAAACCTAAAGTTATTATAAACATTAAGTTAGCATTGTTGTTGATATTGACATAAAACGAACATGCCTTAATTTATTTTTTTCCCCAAAATAATCATAGTCCAACCAATGAATATTTTTTAAAAGGCACAAAATTATGATCTCACCATTAGTTTCTTGCATAGCATTTCGCTCAACTGGCATATTTCGCGCAAAGTTACGGATATGCGTAAGACGACAACTTGGTGTAGCCTCGCGATTAGGTGGTATTAGTGATACACATGATGATGTTGAATTAGAATGCACAACGTCTTCATTTAAATTTGCTGGACTTCCCACTAAAGTAATATCACCACCCAAAGTTTGTTGTCTTCGTCTTGCATAATTGGCACGACGTCTTGCCAATCGAATTTGTCTGCTTTCATTGTCTTCTATTTGTCTACTACGTCGATCATAATATCTCCGTAGTTCTCGATGACGTTCTACGTCATTGGTATGAGTCATAGGTGTATTTTCCGAACTTATTTCTGCATTAAAATAGACAAAAAAATAATCATGTTAGTTGCACATATATACATATTTAGCGCAATAATTATTTAGCGCAATATTTAGTGGAAGCATGTGCTATGTTAAAATTTCGTAGTCAAATTTGTTATATAAAAGTTTTGCAAAACAATATTGCACCCTTATTTTTGAGTTGCAATGGTCTGACACTAAAAATATGTAAACACAATATTTTAGCCGTAATATAATGTTTTTTTTTTTTAAATAATACCTGAATTGGTTGAGATTTCCCTCCCCCAACTATTGAAGGATAATTAATTTTTTATTTATTTATTTATTTATTTTGTAGAGAAAAGGCTTCATGTTATTAATTGGTTGAAAATCTATAAAACGTGGTTTTTATTTTTTCCTCTTCTCTTTAAATATATAAGTACAAAATCATGGAAAAAATTACTTCTAAGTATATCTAAATAATAGGCAAAATTTTAGGAATAAAAATACTTAAAACATTTAAAAAAAATTAAATGTAAAACAGTGCAGGCATATTATTAAAATACCTAAAACATCAGATTTTTTTTTTGGCTTGAAGTTGTAAAAAAAAAAAAAGTTAGGAAACCAACGTTGAAGGACTCACCACCCTCAAAAAAAAAAAAAAAAAAAGAAAAAAAAAGAAAAAGAAAACATTGATGCAAATTTATTAAATGAGAACACGTAACAGTTGATGCAAATTCAAATGGCATGGTTTGTTTGGAGTCTTTTTGTCTTTTGGTAAGTTATTTTGGATCAGATTAAATTTTACCAATTTTTAAAAATTTAAAATTTAAAATGAAGTAACATTTTAAACTATCAAATATAAGATATATTTAAGGGTGTAAGTTTTTACCCCTAAAAGTTAGTCTATAATTTATTTAGAAACAATTTTCAGCACAATTTTAAAATTTTATCTTTAAAGATAAGATCTCCAGTATCATTCTTGCTTTAGTATGTAAATAATAGGCAAAATTATAGGAATAAAAATACTTAAAACAAATTTTTTTTTTTTAAATTCAAACCTAAAACTGGCATATTATTAAAATACTTAAAACATAGGGATTTTTTTTTTTATTTTTTGCTTTGAAGTTGCAAAAAAATAGGTAACCAGCGTTGATGGGTGTTTTTTTTTTTGCTTGAAGTTGCAAAAAAATAGGAAACCAACGTTGATGGATTTTTTTTTGCTTGAAGTTGCAAAAAAATAGGAAACCAACATTAAAGGACTCACCACCCTCAAAAAAAAAAAAAAATAAAATAAAACGTTGATGCAAATATCTTAATTGAGTACACGTAACACTTGATGCAAATTCAAAAGACATGATTTGTTTGGAGTCTTTTTGTCTTTTGGTAAGTTATTTTGGATCAAATTAAATTTTACCAATTTTTAAAATTTAAAATTTAAAATGAAGTAACATTTTAAACTATCAAATATGAGATATATTTAAGGGTGTAGGTTTTTACCCCTAACAGTTAGTCTATTATTTAGAAGCAATTTTCACCACAATTTCAAAATTTTATCTTTAAAGATAAGTTCTCCCGTATCATTCTTGCTTTGTCAAATTTGCGTATATGACAATTGCTTACAAAGTCATCAAATGTGCAATGGAAGGCACAAAAAGGACAATATTAAATTTCATAAGGTACAATATTCATATTACAAAAAATGTTTTTTAACAACTACTTGATAGATTGACTACCACTTCGCTCACCCGAATTCATCCAATGTGTCTGCTATGCAATCTAACCAACTTGTTGATATGTCACCCTAAAAAAAAATACAAAAGAAATAGAGAGTAAGGCTTAAATGTAAGAAAAACAACAAACAAAAATAATAAGAGGAAGAGAAGGCAACACTTAGAACACATACACTAACATAATGAGTCAAACCCGATAACCAAAAAAGAAAAGAAAAATCAATATATCATTCCTATTCTTTTAAAAATAGTCACTAATTATAGAAAATACTTAAACACCCATCAAACTGACCCAAAAAAAAAAAAAGATAAGATAAGATAATGATATGGAAAGGATAATGACAACAAAGTGTAGTCCTTTTACAATCTAATTCATGATAAAATAATAAGTTTTTGTTGGAGATAAAACAACACATGCAGAAGAAAATTAACACATATTCTGAATATGAAAGTAATAGGCAAAATTTTAGGAATAAAAATACTTAAAACATTTTAAAAAAAAAATTAAATGTAAAACTGGCATATTATAAAAATACCTAAAACATAGGAATTTTTTTTTTTTTTGCTTGAAGTTGCAAAAAAATAGGAAACCAATGTTAAAGGACTCACCACCCTCAAAAAAAAAAAAAAAAAAAAACGTTGATGCAAATATTAGATTATGTGTTAATCTAAATAATAGGCAAAATTTAGGAATAAAAATACTTAAAACAATTTTTAAAAAAATTAAACGTAAAACTGGCATATTATTAAAATACCTAAAACATAGTGATTTTTTTTTTGTTTGCTTGAAGTTGCAAAAAAATAGGAAACCAACGTTAAAGGACTCACAACCCTAAAAAAAAAAAAAAACGTTGATGCAAATATCAGATTATGTGTTAATCTAAATAATAGGCAAAATTTTAGGAATAAAAATACTTAAAACAATTTTAAAAAAAAAAAAAAAAACTTAAAACTGGCATATTATTAAATTACCTAAAACATAGGGTTTTTTTATTATTATTATTTTTTGCTTGAAGTTGCAAAAAAAAATAGGAAATCAACGTTGATGGCTGTTTTTTTTTGCTTGAAGTTGCAAAAAAATAAGGAACCAACGTTGATGAATTTTTTTTGCTTGGAGTTGCAAAAAAATAGGAAATCAATGTTAAAGGACTCACCACCCTCAAAAAAAAAAAAAAAAAAAAAAACAACAACAACAACAACTTTGATGCAAATATCAGATTGTGTTAAAAATCAGACTTCCAAACCATAACAATTTTTTATCATGATTTTGCCTTATTATCACTAATGTGGTTAAATTACCTAATTTTAGGATTTGACTCTAAGGCTTAAATGTAAGAAAAACAACAAACAATATATACACTAAAATAATAAGTCAAACCTGATAAGCACCAAAAAAAAAAAAAAAGACAAATCAATATATATCATTCCTATTCTTTAAAAAATAGTCATTAATTAGAGAAAATACTTAAACACCCATGAAACTGACCAAATAAAAGAAAAGAAAAATAAAATAATATAAGATAATGATGTGGAAAGAATAATGACAAGAAAGTGTAGTCCTTTTGGAATGTAAATCATGATAAAATAATATGGTTTTGTTGGAGATAAAACAACCCTTTTTTAAAAATTAAGCAAAAAAAAACCCATCAATGTTGGTTTCCTATTTTTTTGCAACTTCAAGCAAAAAAAAAGAAAAAAAAAGAAAAAAAAACCCATCAACGTTGGTTCCTATTGTTTTGCAACTTCAAGCAAAAAAAAAAAAAAAAAAAAAAAAAAAACCGTTGATGCAAATCATGATAAAATAATTAGTTTTTGTTGGAGATAAAACAACCTTTCTTTAAAAATTAAGCAATAACAACCTTTCTATTTGAAACCAAAATAGAACAAAACCATATTTATTATAAAAATTGAAAGATTTTCCTCCAAAAAAAAAAATTTTGAAAGACGAAAAAAAAAAAAAATCAGACTTAGAGTTCAAAAAAGAACCTGTTCGATGTGGCCCTGAGGGAAATAAAACCTGTTTGAGCTTTTTCCTAACCTGAGGGAAATAGAACCTGCAAGATGTGGCCCAAAATTAGTTTAAATTGAAAGATTTTCCTACCGAAAAAAAAAAAAAAAAAAAAAATTTCAGAGTTAGAGTTAAGAAAACGAACTTGCTGGATGTGGCCCTGAGGGAAATAGAACCTGTTCGAAAATCAGTTTGTGGCCCTAAGAAAATCAGTTTAAAATTGAAAGATTTTCCTCCAAAAAAAAAAAAAAAAAAATCAGACTTAGAGGTTAAAGAGCTTACCTCAAATCTATCTGCTATTGTTGTTATTTGTAGTGAAATCTGAAGCAAAGAGGTGGGTGAAAGGTATTTGAAAACACAAAATTGAGAGAATTGGAGAACTGAAGAAGAAGCAATTTAAGTTTGAAAACCAACGTAAGTGTACTGGGAGTGTGGTCCTATTTTGTAGATAGTGTTTTACGTGGAAGTTAAGGAAGCATTTTTACCAAATTTTGCCCCTACTTAAACATAGGTTGTAGGGGTATTTTGGAACACAAAAAAAATCTGGTCCAAACAGGTGCAACCCCTTAAATAGTAGTATAGATGAGATTGCATATGTGTGCTGAGAGAGAAAGAGAGAGTTTTGAGTGAAACGTTATCGTGGATATAAATATAATAGACATATCAAAATGCATTCTGTTAAAAGCTAATCAAATAGGAAAATGCTAAAGGGATTTGGGATTGAAATTTATTACTATCTTGACCTGATGATAAATAACAATTATTATAATCATGAAATGTATGAAATAAGTATAAAGTATTGTAGGGTCCGTTTTCGTAGCCCAAACCCACTGAGTGTGGAATAGGAGCCCAACAAACCCAAACCAATAAATTTGTAGAGCGTGGGTGAAAGAACTGAGCCAGATATGAATTAAACAAGGGTTGGTGGTAGTATGGGCAGATAATCTGACATGCAATCACGTAAAAACCATGAGGGACTAAAGGTCCGAAGAGGAATTTTATTGAATGTTATTAGGTTACAGATTCCAGAGCTATAGTAAAATGATTTTCTGTTCTTCTTCTTCTTTCTCCCTCCTCCTCCCTTTCTTATCATGGGCTCTTCTTCCTTATATAGTCTCTTTCCTAATCATCCTAACCCTCCACTTGTCCTCCATCTACTGATATACTTGAGTGTAGGTCACATCAAACATCTTGTTTAGCCTCTTGGGAGTGGCGGTAGGTGAAGTTGCACTGTTCAGGGGTCTTCTCCACATAAATGCGGCCAGAAAGGTTGCTGCAGGGCATTAAATGCGGTGGTGGCAGCTTTTCCTTGAGATATTTTTTCATCCTTATCATCCCCAGGAGTGCCCAGAACTCATCTTTGCCACCAACATTGCCAGGATGGGCATTTGGGCCCTCTGTAAGCTTATTTGATCAGAAATATTCGTATCCGAGGAGTAAAACCTCTTCGGACAATGGGTGACCTCTTCGGATTATACTTTTCAGCCCTCTTTGGGTCCATTGTCCTCAGGAGAACACTGTCCCAGCCCATTATTACTCTTCGGACGTAGGATGACCTAAAGAACAGGGCCCCAGGCCCAATTGGTAGATCTGGGCTTTTATCCCCCCACAATAGCCCCTCAAAATCCCAATTTTTCCCTCGCATCCGAAGAGAAAAAGTGTGATTTTGACTTGCCACGGAGAAAAAAGTTTGAGAATAGCCACGTGCTTAAACTGGCACGTATGCAGGCACAGTTATAAGCGTTTCATTATTGCTGCTACAGTTTCCATATTCCCGAAGCGTTGCATTAATTGCACCAGGTGGCGCTTTGTCCTTTGCATCTAACGGTGAACGATTGATCTGACGGACGTGGTTTTTCCCCGGGGTTTGGGCGAAATAACTTCCGCCCCTTCACGTGACCCAGTATAAATTCTCAGAAGAAGTTGTTTCTTCCTTACTTTGCAAATCTTCAGACATTCCAGCAAGAACAAGCACGCGACTCCGTTCAAGTTTCTCAATCACCGATTCCAGTGTTCTCAGTCTTCACGAATCTTTCTACGAGCCCGCGAATCTTTCTCCGACCTAGTTCTCGTAAGTCGTGTCCATCAAATCCTTCAGTTTTCTCTTCGGCCAGTTATTCTTGTTTAAGTACCATGGGGAAACTTCAGTACCTGATAGATAGCCCTGAGAAAATGGAGGCGTTTAGGGCCGCGTATCGCATACCCCCAAACGTGGGTGTGAGGTATTGCCCCCCAGAAAAAATACCAACGGACCGGAAGACGGGCGAAGTGGTTATCACCCTTATCGCCTTTCTAGAAGGAGGGATGACCATCCCTATGGGTCCCATCACCACTAATTATCTTAGGAACCATAGGATTAGCCCGGATCAGTGCGCGCCTAATATGTTTAGGATCCTAGGAGCGGTTGAGGATCTGAACCGCCACTTAAACTTGGGCCTCACCTGGCTTGATGTGGTGCACATGTATGAGTGCCACAGCCAACAAGGTGCGGGATACTATCTGAAATCCTGATCCGACGAGGTTAGGCTGATCTCCTGCCTCCCCAAATCCAACAAAGGGATGAAAGACGATTACGTAATCGTCTCAGGCGCATGGCATGACGGCCTTCACTGTCCGACCAAGCCAGGAGAGCCAGGTGGGACATGCTAGATTTAGGTCCACTAGCAGTAGGCTTAGGATTCCCGCCCTTTTAACAGTTTTTAATTCTGTGTTATCGTCTGAGTTTCTAATGGGATTTTTGCTGTGATTTTTGTCAGATAGGAACCGCGTTTCTCCTCGGCTCAGCCTTACCAATACTGCCGCCCTCAACTACTTATTAAGATCAGAGATTTTTGTGAGCGAGGACGGGCAGCTGCGGTCGGCTCCTCTCATCCTCGGGTACATGACAAAGAAGAAGGACTGTCAACCAATTGGCAACGCTATAACGCAGGGGGATTACCGTCTCCACCGAATAGACGTTGCTCGGAAGGGGTTTTTGGCACCGCACGATCTTCCACCAGTGCCCCATCCTAACCCAGCGGCGTGCCACTGCTCTCCCAACCAATTGCCCAAGTCCCCCTTGATCAGGAAGCTGCGGGTGAAAGGGTTGGCTCTTCGACCTCCTCACTAGAAGAACAAATAGACAAATTTCAGTTTAGAGGAGAAGGTTCAGGCGCAGTACAAGTTATTCCATCCTCGGACTCCGAAGAGGAGTTTGATAGGCATTCCAGCGCCCATCCGCCTCTTCTGGTGACTGCCATTCCTGAAGTCTCTTCGCAAGAGGACATGGCAGACTTAAGGGCACTAATGAAGAGCAGGGGGAAGAAGCCCGAGCCGAAGGGTGCTGGGACTTCTCAACCGGTGGCGAACCTGCCTCTGCCACCACCTCAGGTCCCTGACCCCGGCCTAAGGCCCATACTGGACCTGAGGAGGAAGAGGCCCCTCGAAATCGAGGAGAGGGAGGTGGTGGTGGTGCCACCTAAGACAAACAAGCAGCAAAAGGTGGTGAGAGACCACCGGAGTAGAAGGGGCTCGTCCGTGGAGAGCCGGGAAGAGAATGTAGTGGCTGAGGTTCGCCAAGCAGGGCCCCGTACATGGTGTCCGAGGTTGGAGCTGGAGGGCACTCCAATCCCTTGGGACACCTCCCTCCGAAATTATGATGGGGGGAGGGCAGGCTTTGTTGCTGAGGCCCTTGAGCAGCCGCTCCTCCTTCCCCACGATATGGAGTCCTACCGGCGCTTCAACCAGCAGGAACTCTTCCTATCCCTCAAGAGGGATATAGCCATGGTAAGTAGGCTTAATCCGCTAGGTTAAATCACTGAACCTTTTTCACATGCATACATATTTATTATTTCATTACTATTTTTTTTTTGTCTTACACTCGAGTTTCCCTCGTGTAGGTTACCCAGCAGATCTACGTGGCCGAGGAGTGGAATAAGAAGACCCACCTCGAAGCCCAAGCAGAGGCCCAAACTCGGTTCGAGGTTGAAAAGTCTCTGGGCGGTCTGAAGGAAGAATATGCTCATTTATCCGAGCAATTCAAGGACATGACCAACCAGCGGAACAACCTCGACGCTGGCCTCAAGAATGCTGAAAAGCAGGCCGAGGAGTAGCGCAAACTGCTACACATGACCGAGATCAACTTGGCCACTGAGAAAGAGCTGGTAAAAGGGCTCAGAGAGGAGCTTAAGAAGGCCAGGGAAGCTGCCCTCCTGGCTGAAAAGAACGCATAATTAGCCAAGGAAGCAGTGGAGGCCGAGAGGAAGGCAGCTTACACGCTGGGGGTGGAGGAGACCCAAATCAGCCTCACCGAGCAGTTCGCCGCGGTTGGCCGAGACTACTGCGACATCACATGGGTGAAGGCTTTGGATGCTGCTGGAGTTCCTGCAGATTCTCCGTTGAGGTTGCCTGTGAGTACGTACTATGATCCGGAGATCCGCGTACTCTCAGAAGCTGAGGAGCATCCTCCAACCAGCCAGGTCCTCCCTGCCCTAGTGGAAGCAAGCAAGGAGTCTGCGGGTGAGAAAGAAAAAGATGGAGAACAAGTCCCAGACCTTGCTGCTGCCCCATCAGGCCAAGTAACTGATCCCTCTGTTGCTCGGACCCAGATTTGACGTTGCGACCAGTTTTACTTAGTACTTGTAAACAATTTTAGTTTAGTAGTTTTTTTTTTTTTTTTTTAAGAGCTTGTAAACCTTTTTATTTAAATTAATGAAATTCTGTCTTTTGCTTTCAACACGCTTGTTCTTTAAATTGTAAATCTCTCTATTGCAGTAAGCAACTTGCATCATATGTTAACAGTAGTAAAGGCAAACTCAAGCATGCTGTTAGGGCAATAAGGCCAATAATTTAGATCAATGCCGAAGAGTAGGTTACTTAACAGTTGAAAACGAAGGGAGATGAGTGATGAATACTTCAGAGGCTTTCATGTGAGCGTACAGAGCAGGGTTTTAGCTGAGAAGTTTAGTTGTAATTTAAACACATTCAAGGATTTCGAGCACGATAAACTCAAACTCTAGGAATAACTATGTAAAGATGCTATTATGATTGAACAACCCAATCCGATGACTACCGTTAATGTCCAATGTATGTTTAAATATTGAGGGACCTTGGAACGAGTGTTAATTAACCCCAATCATCTGGTCCAAGGATTGCAGGCGTGATTGGGTTTAATTAAACACTTAAAGAACAGTAACGGAGTGTTAACTAACCCAAATTATCTGGTCCGAAGACTACAGGCATGATAGGATTTAAGTTTAAACACTTAAAGAACAGTAACGGAGTGTTAACTACCTCAAATCATCTGGTCCGAGGACTACAGGCATGATAGGATTTAAATTTAAACACTTAAAGAACGGTAACGGAGTGTTAACTAACCCAAATCATCTGGTCCGAGGACTACAAGCATGATAGGATTTAAGTTTAAACACTTAAAGAACAGTAACAGAGTGTTAACTAACCCAAATCATCTGGTCCGAGGACTACAGGCATGATAGGATTTAAGTTTAAACACTTAAAGAACAGTAACAGAGTGTTAACTAACCCAAATCATCTGGTCCGAAGACTACAGGCATGATAGGATTTAAGTTTAAACACTTAAAGAACAGTAACGGAGTGTTAACTAACACAAATCATCTGGTTTGAGGACTACAGACATGATAGGATTTAAGTTTAAACACTTAAAGAACGGTAACGGAGTGTTAACTAACCCAAATCATCTGGTCCGAGGACTACAGGCATGATAGGATTTATGTTTAAACACTTAAAGAATAGTAACGGAGTGTTAACTAACCCAAATCATCTGGTCCGAGGACTACAGGCATGATAGGATTTAAGTTTAAACACTTAAAGAACGGTAACGGAGTGTTAACTAACCCAAATCATCTGGTCCGAGGACTACAGGCATGATAGGATTTAAGTTTAAACACTTAAAGAACAGTAACGGAGTGTTAACTAACCCAAATCATCTGGTTCGAGGACTACAGACATGATAGGATTTAAGTTTAAACACTTAAAGAACAGTAGGGTATACAGAACCAGCATGTTAATTAAAGAAAACAATCGTCTAATAATAGTACATTTTGAGGTTATTTACGTTCCAAGGACGTGGTATTACATGACCATCCAGGTCTTCTAGGAAGTACGCCCCAATGCCAGCTCCTGAAGTGATACGATACAGCCCTTCCCAATTGGGTCCTAGCTTTCCCCAAGTTGGGTTCTTTGCCGTACCGACAACTTTCCTGAGTACCAGATCACCAGGTTCTAGTGGCCTTAACTTTACGTTAGCGTCGTAACACTGCCTGAGCTTTTGCTGGTAATGTGCCAGTCGGACCATTGCATTTTCCCTCCTTTCATCAATCAGATCCAGATCCCTCTCTAGCTTTTCGTTATTGCTAGTCGGACTGAAGGAACTGGTCCTCAAGGTTGGGAATCCAATTTCCAAAGGTATGACAGCTTCAGCTCCATAGGTCATTGAAAAGGGGGTCTCTCCAGTAGACCTGCGAGGCGTGGTTCTGTAAGTCCAAAGCACATGTGGTAGTTCTTCTACCCATTTGCCCTTCGCGTCATCTAGCCTCTTCTTCAAGTTGTTCACTATGACCTTGTTGACTGCTTCTGCTTGCCCATTACCCTGGGGGCAGGCAGGCGTGGAGTATCTATTTATGATCCCCAGCTCGCTACAATAACTCCTGAATGCTTTGCTATCGAACTGCAAGCCATTGTCCGAGATGAGAGTGTGAGGAACTCCAAACCGAGTGACAATGTTCTTCCACACAAACTTTTGAACGTCAACGTCTCTAATATTAGCTAACAGCTCTGCTTCGACCCACTTGGTGAAATAATCTGTACCGACCAGAAGGTACTTCTTGTTTCCTGCAGCTTTAGGAAAGGGTCCCACGATGTCCAAGCCCCATTGGGCGAAAGGCCATGGGCTAGATAACGGGTTGAGAGTTCCCCCAGGTTGGTGAATGTTTGGGGCGAAGCGCTGACATTGATCACACTTTCTAACATACTCCTGGGCTTCTTTCTGCATGTTCGGCCACCAATAACCTTGAGTGATAGCACGATGAGCCAAAGACCTTCCACCCGTATGGCTTCCACATATTCCTTCATGTAATTCTTCTAGCAGTAACTCGGCCGATTCGGGATGCATGCATAGTAAATATGGTCCCGAGTATAAGCGTTTATACAGTCTCTGGTCTTCGGATAGCCAGAACCTGGTCGCCTTCCTTCGAATTTTATCTGCTTCTTCTCTTTCTTCAGGCAAGATGTCTTCTTTCAAGAATTTAACTATAGGGTCTATCCAGTAGGGCCCAGTCCTAATTTGATGAACTTGAATTACATCCTTTTTTGTCACTGCAGGTCCATGCAAGTCCTCAACGAGAATAACTTTGGGCAAGCTTTGCGCCGAGGAGGTGGCAAGCGTGGCCAAAGAGTCGGCATGTGCGTTACCACTTCTGGGGATGTGCAGCAAACTAAAAGAGTCAAACTCCGATTGCAGACATTTAACTTGACTCAGGTACCTCTGCATTCTTTCGTCTTTCGCCTCAAACTCCCCTTGTACTTGACCCACGACTAACATTGAGTCCGAGAACAGTTCCACAGACCTTCCTCCCATTTTTCGGACCATGGCCATTCCTATCAGCAGGGCTTCATACTCCGCCTCATTGTTCGTTGCCGAGAAGTCCAACCTTAAGGACTTTTCGATGATTATTCTCTCAGGGGATATCAATACTAGCCCCACTCCAGAACCTTTTTGATTAGCAGCACCATCTACATACACTTCCCAACGAGGGGGGTCTTGCTGAGAAATCATGCCAACTGATTTTTCATCCATGTCCGACATGGGCATTACTCCTTCTAGTTGAGGTTCCGTGAACTCCGCCATTAAATCCGCAAGGACCTGGCCTTTTACCGATGTGCGGGGCATATATTTGATATCGAAAGCCCCTAAGATCGTACCCCACTTGGCAATCCACCCAGTGTAATCGGCACTTCGGAGTACGGCCCTGAGTGGGAGTTGAGTGAGGACAATGACAGTGTGAGCCTGGAAGTAATGTGGCAGCTTCCGCGTGCCGAGTACCACTGCTAGGATTGCCTTCTCCAGAGGCAAGTAACGGACCTCGGCCTCATGTAGTGACTTGCTTACGTAATAAACTGGTCTTTGCATGCCGCAGTCTGATCGTATCAACACCAAGCTCACCGCACAGGGAGCTACGGCGAGGTATGCGAACAATACCTCGTCTGGCTCAGGTCTGGACATGATTGGTGGCCGGGCCAAGTAATCTTTGAGCTGCTGGAAGGCTAAAGCACACTCTTCAGTCCATTCGAATCCCTTCCACTTGCCGAGCAGTGAGAAAAAGGGCCGACATCTGTCTGCTGATCTAGAGATGAATCGATTCAGGGCAGCAGTCATCCCGGTCAGTTTCTGAAACTCTTTGGGATTCCGAGGAGCTCGTAAATCGTTGATGGCCTTTATCTGGTCGGGGTTAACCTCAATTCCTCTGTGAGTCACCATGTATCCCAAGAACTTGCCGGACCCTACCCCGAATGAACATTTGGATGCATTCAGGCGCAGCTTGTACTTCCTTAGTACCTCAAAGGTACTTTCCAGGTCCTTCACATGCTCAGCAACGACCTTGCTCTTTACAACCATGTCATCTATGTAGACCTCGATGTTTTTACCCAGCTGTGCCTCGAACATCCTTGTCATCATTCTCTGATAGGTGGACCCCGCGTTCTTCAAGCCAAATGACATCACCTTATAGTGGTAGTTACCGATGGGGGTAACAAAGGCAGTTTTCTCCTGATCCTCCAGGGCTAGCGGTATCTGGTGGTAACCTTGGAAGGCGTCCAGGAAGCTCATCCGAGGATGGCCGATGGTGGCATCCACCAGTTGGTCAATTTTCGGCATAGGGAAAGGATCTTTGGGGCAAGCCTTATTCAAGTCAGTAAAGTCCACGCATACTCGCCACTTCCCGCTCTTCTTTTTTACCACCACGGTATTTGCCAGCCACTCAGGATAGAAAACCTCCTTAATAGCTCCGGCTTGTTTGAGCTTCGCTACTTCCTCTCTTACTGTATCAGCATGCTCCTTGGATGGGCGCCGAGGAGGTTGTTTCTTGGGGGTAATCGGCGGGTTTACCTTTAGGTGGTGGCATATGAACTCCGGGTCCACCCCTGGGGCTTCGTAAGCGCTCCAGGCGAATACATCAAGATTCCTCTTGAGGAGTTCTATTAACTCTTCTCTCTCTTGAAGAGGTAGCTGTGATCCGACTTGGAAGAACTTATCAGGATCATCTCCAATAACCACTTTCGTTAGATCCTCACACCGAGTGCTTTCATTTGGACCTTCAACGGGCAATTCCCGAGACTTTAATTGCTATAAACCCCTTTCGGCTCTGGACGAAGACTTGGCTTCGGGCTCGTGTTGGATGGCAGCCACTAGGCACTGTCGGGCTGCGGATTGATCTCCTCGGATCTCATGAACTTGCCCCTCGGACGGGTATTTGACCTTCTGATGCAAAGTAGAGGAAACAGCCCCTAGTGCATGAAGCCAAGGTCTGGCCACAATTGCCGTATAAGGCGAATACACATCCACAACAATAAAATCCACCTCTACCACTTCGGCCCCAGTCTGCACCGGTAAGCGTATCTGGCCTTTTGGGGTGACAGCCCTCCCTTCAAAGCTGACGAGGGGGGAGTCATAGGTATGAGGTCCTGGGGTTTCAGGCCTAGCCCCTTGTAGAGATCAGGGTACATTATCTCCACAGCGCTTCCCTGGTCCACCATCACCCTCTTCACATCGTACCCTCCGATTCTGAGGGTGATGACCAACGCATCATCATGGGGTTGGATGGTACCGGTCATGTCTTCGTCCGAGAACCCTATGACAAGCGGAGCACCCGACTTAGCTTTCTTCGGAACTCTGCCTGCGTCCCCTGCTGGCGGTCGTCCTACCGACATAACTTTCAAGGGCCAAGACCCTGTTCTCCCCGGCGCAGCGAAGACGACGTTAATAGTTCCTAGTGGCGGCTTCGAAGGGTCATCTCTTCGTGGCCCTAAGCCCATCTGCCCTCCTCGGTCACTAGAGGGGTGCAAGAGGTGTCTTAGTTTACCATCACGAACCAGTTGGTCCAAGTGATCCCATAGGCTCCTACAATCCTCCGTGGTGTGCCCATGGTCTTGATGGTACTGGCAGTAGAGATTATGATTACGTCTCTCAGGATTTCCTACCATCTTACTCGGCCACCTGAAAAACGGCTCGTTCTTAATCTTCTCCAAAACTTGGGGCACTGGCTCTTTAAACACAGTGTTGACCGTTTGAGGATTGGTCAACCCCGACTGTCCAGCGAAATCTCTACGCGGTTTACTGCTGTTGTAGCGATCCGACCGGAAATCCCTCCTCTCCTGGGGGATGGCTTTATCTTTTCCCTTCCCTTGTTGCTGATCCTCTTCAACTCTCTTGTACTTTTCTATACGGTCCATAAGTTGGCGCATATTAGTGACTGGTTTGCCAGATAAGGAGGTCCTTAAACCGTGGTCAGTAGGGAGGCCAAGCTTGAATGTGCTGAGGGCCATTGCATCGGAGTTGCCCTCCATATCATTAAACATCTCCCAGTATCTGTCCGAATACGCTTTCAGAGTCTCGCCCTCGTGCATGCTTAGGGACAATAGTGAAGACAGGGGCCTGGCTACTCTTCGGCAGGTGACAAATCGTGAACCAAAAGCCTGAGTGAGCTCTTTGAAGGAGTTAATAGTGTTTGCCTTCAAGCCGTCAAACCATCTCATTGCCACTGGTCCCAGACTGGAAGGGAAAACCTTGCACATCAGAGCCTCATCCCTAGAATAAACAGCCATCCTTTGGCTAAAATGACTCACGTGCTCCACGAGGACCGTTTTACCATTGTAGATGGTAAACGTTGGCTGATTAAAATGCCGAGGGAGTCTTGCCTCCTCAATTCTGTGAGTAAAAGGTGACCTAGAGATCTGATTCAAGGCCTCGTTCATAGCATCGTTCCCTACGCCTCCACGTGATGGGCTTCTAGATCGCTTTTTGCAATGAGGCTCTTCTTCGTAGGAAAAGGATTCACTGACCGGCATCCGAGATTTCTGCTGATAGGTGACGTCTTGCTCGTCGTCCGAGTCATCATCAGAATATGAGGAAATCCATTTCCTCTTTGCATGGCGTAGCTCCCTCTTCAGCTTCTCAACTTCTAGTTGCAAACCCCGATTCTCCTCTGCATGGGACACGTGACTTCCGCCATGTGACTGGTTTTGGCCAGTATGCACGGTGTGCACACTACCCTCACGATCCTGCCTTCTTTCCAAGTTAAGAAAAGGGTCTGCATGCTGGGATGCCCTAGATTCTGCTTGTTGTTGACTTTGTTCTGCCATTACTAACGGTTGTTCTCACTCCTGCACAAGCTCTCCCCACAGACGGCGCCAATTGTAGGGTCCGTTTTCTTAGCCCAAGCCCACTGAGTGTGGAATAGGAGCCCAACAAACCCAAACCAATAAATTTGTACAGCGTGGGTGAAAGAACTGGGCTAGATATGAATTAAACAAGGGTTGGTGGTAGTATGGGCAGATAATCTGACATGCAATCACGTAAAAACCATGAGGGACTAAAGGTCCGAAGAGGAATTTTATTGAATGTTATTAGGTTACAGATTCCAGAGCTACAGTAAAGTGATTTTCTGTTCTTCTTCTTCTTTCTCCCTCCTCCTCCCTTTCTTATCATGGGCTCTCCTTCCTTATATAGCCTCTTTCCTAATCATCCTAACCCTCCACTTGTCCTCCATCTACTGATATACTTGAGTGTAGGTCACATCAAACATCTTGTTTACCTCTTGGGAGTGGCGGTAGGTGAAGTTGCACTGTTTAGGGGTCTTCTCCACATAAATGCTGCCAGAAAGGTTGCTGCAGGGCATTAAATGCGGTGGTGGCAGCTTTTCCTTGAGATATTTTTTCATCCTTATCATCCCCAAGAGTGCCCAGAACTCATCTTTGCCACCAACATTGCCAGGATGGGCATTTGGGCCCTCTGTAAGCTTATTTGATCAGAAATATTCGTATCCGAGGAGTAAAACCTCTTCGGACAATGGGTGACCTCTTCGGATTATACTTTTCAGCCCTCTTTAGGTCCATTGTCCTCAGGAGAACACTGTCCCAGCCCATTATTACTCTTCGGACGTAGGATGACCTAAAGAACAGGGCCCCAGGCCCAATTGGTAGATCTGGGCTTTTATCCCCCCACAAGTATAAATCTTATAATATTTAATTATTATTTTAAAAAAGAAGAAAAAGTTACTCTGAGCCCTCTAAATATATTTTGGTTTAATCCCCTTTTATTTTGAGAGAGAGAGAGAGAGAGAAAAAAAAAAAAAGAAGAAACAAAAGTTACTTTTATTTCCACCCATCATTTTGTGGCCAACATATCACATTATATGAGTAATGGTATGTCTACAATAATTTTACAACAAATCCTAGATAGTTTAATTGTTATTGTTCTAATTTGGGTTCACCACACTTTTTTTATTTTTACCATTAGCAACTTATCCCCTATAACTTGTTATGAAAATGTTGTGAATATAACTAGTATTACTTTACTGATGAGAAATATGCGATTGCTGATGACTAGGCCTTTAGGCTTTCCTATCTAGTCTTGTTGGGCATTGGAACATAGCCCATAAGACCCAAACTCCAATTAAAAAAAATAGATAAGCCCAATTTATCTAATCATTGGGTTCAACATGCATGGGCTAAAGTTGGGCCCAATGAGTACTCATCAATGTTTAATGAGCAAGACGTTGGACCATAAAACCAATTTTCTAATGATTGGGTTCAAAAACATGCTTGGGTTAATGTTGGGCCTAACGAGCACTTATTTTTGTAACTCTTGGGCCTAGGCTTTGGACCAGAGGCCCGGCTTAATGCGCCCATAGTAGTTAATACATTGTTTGCGTTAGGAACTTAATTAGGACCGTTCATTGGGTTGCATCATGAGTGACATGGGCAGTTAATAGCTTGTTGAGGTCTAAAAAGTTACAATGCTGCACCAAGGCCCAAAATGGCACGGTAAGTTGAACTCCATAGAAAAAATAAAAGGCTTGAGCTCACAATAAAGAAAAAAAAAAGATTTAAAGCCCAAGACCCACGAATGGATAGGCCTTAAGGCCTATGAAACGAAAGGAAGAAATAAGAAAGCTCAGCCCACCAAGATCAGAAAATTAATAGGGAATCCAGTGATAAGAACTGGGCTAGGATACCTAGGGACTGCCAGGAGCTCAGGGTCCTCGAGACATGCAGCAAAGATAGGATGAGATTAAGACAGATCACAAGGAGTGCCAAGAAACACAAGAAATGAAGGGTAGATACGTCCTTATCAGCCACCCAATGATGCAAAAAGGAATCAGAAAATTTGGAGACTAACAATTCATGAACAAAGGGCTGGTACCTCGGGAAACCCAGAAAGAAGAACCATGAAGGGAAGTAGTTGGGAGAACTTTCAACCCGGTAGGGATGGAATCGGCTCACTCTAAAAAAATGACAAAAGGAAAGGCAGCCAAAAAGTTGAGTCTAAAAAGGTGAGAAAACCTTGAAGGAAGAGAGATTAGAGGTTAGCTCTCTAGGGACGCCCTAGAACGGAAAGTCAGCAAGAGACTTTTGGAGAGAAAGCACCAAAAGAAGAAAATTATGAGAAACAAGGAAGGGGCTAACCACCAAAGTTGCTAACACAACATTGGCTCTGGTACCCAGGGGAGCAAAGGAGGGGAATCAGTGGTACCTCGGAAGCTTAGGATGACACTATAAAAGGGGAAGCATCCAACAGTGAAGGGGCATTCAACAACAGTGAATCAGAGTAGAATCATTGAGAAAACTCTATCAAAAAATCAAAGAAAATAATAAAAGAAAGTAAAATATTTCCCAATATCCTTAAAACAGCCACTATAGAGAGCCATCTAACTCTGTAATTTTTGAGCTTATTTGAATATTGTAACACGTCTTAGTGAGCACATTGTAATACACAATTAAAAAAAGTAATGAAATATATCATATTGTTCTAAGTATCCTTGGCATTTTATTTTACGTCTTTCTTTATTGTGTCGCTCCTTTACTGTTTCTTGTTGTTCCATACACATATGTATATTTTCTTGTTTGCTAGCATGTATGTATTGTAGGATTCTTGCTCTGTGCACTACTTGGTTTGTAATCAGCCCATTTAGCTGCGATGAACCAAGCCCAGTCCCTCAAAACAACAACTAACGGGTCCAGGGTCCTTGCTTCCACTTGGGCTTGGACCTTGTCCAAAAAGGGACCCTCACATAGCTTATATGCCATTTTTAAGTGTTCCACTTTGTAAACCTAAACATTCAAAATGAAAAAAAGGGATTTCTATTTAGTAATTACTACAATATAGGCTATAGCACACGGCCATCATCTTCTAACAATAAAATAAAAATAAAAAAAAAAATGGAAAGAAAGATCCAACAGAGAGACAGGTCCTGATGGAATGAACAAAGAATCCATGAATCTATGAATACGAAGACCTATGCATGATTGTGGAGTTCAAAAAAGAATGGCAATGGAAGCCATCCACTTTCTAAAAAAATATAATTGAATTCATTTTTGTTAGAAAAGTGACGTAATTTGGCCGATATTGTAGGCAGGGCTATAAATGAGCTGAGCTTTGTGGAGTAATGAATATTTTTTGGAGCTAAGCAATGAATATTCAAACTTGACTCAACAATATAAGTAATGTTCAACCTTGACTCAAGTTTAAACCAAGCTTACAAATAATGTTTAAACTTGAACTTGCCAAAGAGTCTAAAAGTTTAAGGTTGGCTTGATTCATTGGTCAAGCCGAGCTTGAGCTTAGTATCAAGTTTAAATTTGAACTCAATATCAGGTTTTTAAGCTTGAGATCCAACATATTTACATTATCAAACCCATTTTGTTTGGAAAAGTGGTTCCAACCACTATTTTAAAAATCGAACTGGACCGGTCAGTTCAACCGAGAATCGAATACCAGTCTGATTCAGTAAAACTGGTCAAAACTTAAAACTGGGATGAATCGAGAACTGGGGTCAAAAACGGTTTTTTGACTGTTCCGGTTTTTAAAATCATGGTTCCAACTCTCAATTAATTAGCCTTAGTAAAATATGAGTCTATTTGTCAAGCTTATATCAAGTTTATTACCAAGCATATAAAGGAGCCTAAGCCTAGCTTGTTTATTTTATCGAATTCTAAGACAAATAAAATATGTTTTATTTGTCAAGCTCATATCAATTTTATTACTAAGCCTATAAAGGAGCCCAGACTCAACTTTTTTTATTTTTTATTTTTTATTTTATCAAATTCTAAAGCTTAAACTTGACTTGTTTATAAGCAGACAAACATGAACAAGCTTTTTATTGAGTCATGCTTGAGTTGTTTATGAACGGCTTGCTTTGTTTATGGCTTGTTGAGGTCTAAAAAGTTATAACACCAAGGCCCAAATAGCACAGTGCACTCCATGGAAAGTAATAATAAAAGGGCTGAGTTCACCACAAAAAAAGGGATGATAGGCCCAAGTCCATTAAAAAAGATTTAAAGCCCAAGACTCGTGAAGGGATAGGCCTTAGGGCCCATGAAACGAAGGGTAGAAAGAAGAAAGCTCAGCCTGCCTAAATCAGAAGATCAATAGGGAATTCAGTGATAAGAACTAGGCTAGGATACCCAGGGACTGCTAGGAGCTCGGGGTCCTCGGAATGTGCAGCAAAGGCAAGATGAGATTAAGACAGCTCAAAAGGAGTACCAAGAAACACAAGAAACGAAAGACAGATACGTCCTTATTAGCCACCCAACGATGCAGAAAGGAATCAGAAAGTTTGGAAACTAGCAATTCATGAACAAAGAGCTAGTACCTTGGGGAACCCAGAAAGAAGAACCATGAAGGGAAGCAATTGGGAGAACTTTCAACCTAGTAGGGATGGAATC
The DNA here is from genome assembly GCA_032727855.1 of Quercus ilex subsp. ballota. Taxonomy (NCBI): domain Eukaryota; kingdom Viridiplantae; phylum Streptophyta; class Magnoliopsida; order Fagales; family Fagaceae; genus Quercus; species Quercus ilex. The sequence goes on from CM064909.1 coordinate 34,531,254, forward strand.
GGCTCACTCTGGAAAAATGACAAAAAGGAAAGGCAGCCAAAAAGCTGAGTCTGAAAAGATGAGAAAACCTTGAAGGAAGAGAGATTAAAGGTCAGCCCTCAAGGGATGCCCAGAATGGAAAGTCAGCAAGAGGCTTTTTGGGGAGAAAGTACCAAAAGAAGAAAATTATGAGAAACAAGGAAGGGGCCAACCACCAAAGTTGCTGGCACAACATTGGCTCTGGTACCCAGGGGAGCAAAAGAGGGGAATCAGTGGTACCCCGGAGCCCTAGAATGACACTATAAAAGGGAAAGCGTCCAACAGTGAAGGGGCATTCAACAATAGTGAATCAGAATAGAATCATCGAGAAAACTCTGTCAAAACTCAAAGAAAGTAGGAAAAGAAAGAGAAATATTGCCCGGTATCCCAAAACAGCCACTATAGAACATACTTGGATTCAAAGGGATTCAAACTTTGCAAGTCTTAGAGGCTTAGAGAGCCATCTAGGTCTGTAATTTTTGAACTGATTTGGACCTTGTAACATGTCTTAATGAGCAAATTGTAATTCATGAATTAAGAAAAGTAATGAGATATTCCATATTGTTTTGAGGATCCTTAACATTTATTTTGTGTCTGTCTTTATACGTTGCTCCTTTACTGTTTCTTGTTGTTCAATACATATATATATATTCTTGCTTGCTAGTATGTACGTATTGTAGGATCCTTGCTCTGTGCACCACTTGGTTTGTAAATAGCTCACTTAGTTGCGGTGAACCAAGCTTAGTCCCTTAAACAACAACTAAAAGGCCCATGGTCCTCATTTCCACTTAGGCCTGGATACTGTCCAAAAAAGGACCCTCACACGACTCTAATCATAAGATATATGGGCAAGACTCAAAGCTTTGTTCATGAAATAAGTGTGTGAGTACGTGTGGTCTAAATCTAACTGTATCCAAATCATCATACTAACTTGATTACCAAGAACCCCTATACCACTTGCATCATAGGTTGTCGAACAAATTTTTTTTTTTTTTTTTTTTTAAATTTTAAAACCTCATTTTTTTCAAAGTAGAAGTATACTTTAGCGCACTTTAACAAAAAATTAAATAAGCTAATGCCAAAAACACACTTCATAGTTCATATGGATGGTTTTTTTATTTTTCCTAGTATCTTGGCTTAAATCACATATGAGATTAGCATTGAAGTTGGATTTTAGGAATATCAATTTGTAGTGAATATTTGACGGTTATTTATGAAAAAAAAAAAAAAATTGTAATGAGTTCCTTTTTTGAGATATCAAACAATAAAGACACTTTGACTAATATATAAGTTAATTGCAATTTTCATAACACCATTCCATCTACCTCCAAAAATGCCTTATAAAACAGTGAAAATTTATATCATGTACTTACCAAGAAAAGAAAATTATATCATCATGTAGTGGTTATATACTTACATACATCTCATCCTTCACAGTGTGCAGACCTTAGATGTACATTTGAGACTTCAAATGTATATAATCATTGTACGAGAAATAGGGATGGCAATTTTTGCCCGACTCGCGGGTACCCGGCTTGGCCCGACCCTAATGAGCCGGGTTTTACCCGGTCCGATTAGAAATAGGGTCGGGTATGGGTTTAAAAAAAAAACCCGAAGCGGGTCCGGGTTTTATCAAAAAAATCTGAGACCCTACCCGAAACCCGGCCCGGATAAAAACTCGGTACCCTAAAATTACAAAAATACCCTCTATATATATATATATACCTATAATCTAACCCTAAATTCTAGTCCCTCATTTCTTCACTCTTCAGCACTCACGCCTCCCTCAGCTCAGTCCAAAACTCCCTCTCCCTCAGCTTAGTCACTCCGACACGGCCTCACACTCTTATAGCCTTCACTCACTCTCAGTCACGCCACGCCTCGCCTTCTCACGCTCACGACCTCGCTCTTCCTCAGGACCTCAGGTACACCTCGCCTTTAACTTGTAACCATCATTAGAAAAATTTATCTGGGTTGTTGTGGTTTTGGTTTATTTATTTATTTTTGATGGATTTGCACTAGATTCGTGAGAGTAATTAGAATGGGCAGTATATAAAACTAATTTTATTCTTATTGTGTTTTTAGCAAACATGCTTGATATTAATGGGTAGTAAGTTGATTTGTTTGGTTTGGATTAATTTTTGTACGATTGGTGTCGTGTTTGTTCTGAGTTGGTGATTGTTTATGGAAATTTTGGTTAATCTGGGTTTGAGTTCTCTTTTGCCAACATCTGGGTTATTATATCTTGTTCGCAAAAGGATTGGATGTTGTTTTGAGCTAATGCAACGAAGCTTAATTTATGATGTAGCATGAAATTGAAAGTATTTGATTTAAATTCGTTCCGGTTTTTGCAGAGAGTTGTGCAAGGATCTGTTCAAAAAATGGTCAGAATTGGACGATTCTCGCTTCTCCGTTGAGACTGTTCAATAAATTTGGGCTTCAAAAATTTTTTTTTTGGTTGGGCCACGAATTAGGCCCAATCCCTTAATGGGGTCGGGCTCAGCGGGGCGGGTCCGGGCCCCGGGAAAAAACCCGCTTAGTAAATGGGCCGGGACCGGGCCATGGGTCTTGGCCCGCGGGTCGGGTCCGAGTATGAAAAAACCCAGCCCGAACCTGACCCATTGCCATTCCTAATAAGAAACTTTCTTGCATAACTAAGACCAAGCAGTAGGTTTTCTACAATTTATTTTATTCTCCAACGATTTTAGAGTTTACTCAAATTCCCACCCACCTCTTGACTCAACAGTTATAATTCCTATTTAGTTTATCAAATGTGCCCCTAGTAAAAATAAGGACAATATTTTTACTAGGGGCATGTTTGGTAAACTAAATAGGAATTACAATTGGAATGGAATAACTAAATCTATTCATAAGTTTGGTAGTGAGATGTAATATTAGAATAAAATTTTGAGATATATTTTAGGAAAAATCTTACTCAAACAATTATATTTCTAAGAAAATAATATTTTTTAAAAAATTTAAAAGAGACGATTTATTTTTTTGATGATTTTTTATTTCCATAATTACTATGTGCATATTTTTTTTTTAAAAAAAATTTAGAAATGTATTAATTTTTGAAATTATTACACTTACTAAGGAATAGATAACTACTACAACAATTTTAGAGTGGAATAGTTATTTCTCATTTTAAAAAATAACTATTCATAAAGAATAACTATTTCCTATAATAAAAACATAACTAAACAACTAAATAGCTAAACAATAAGAACAACTATTATATTACAGTGTTTATTACAATCTACCAAATATACCGTAAGTTAAGAGTGCAGTTGCTCCATAGAACATGGTGAATCATATCTAATATCCTTTAGAAATATTTTTTATTTATTTTTTTTTAAACTCTAAACATATTTCTTAAAATTATTATTTTTTCCAAAGAAGTATTTGTTAGAAGGGATAATTACAGCAAAGCCACCTGAGGTTTGGCCCATTTGCGCTTTGCCTACCCATGGTTCAAAACTTATCACTTTGCCCACCTGAGGTGCCTTCCATTAGAGATCTGTTACCCACCTCTCCCTTTGTTGTTAGAAAAACACATTTTTAGAGAAAAACAAACATAACAAAGATCAAAAAGTTAGGGCTTTTTATTGCTTAAGAACTTCTTTGAGAACAAAACACAAATCAACAGTATTGCTATTCTATGGTCCAATGGGTTATTCAAACATGTATTGGTTTGAATCTGTACTCTGAGCTGTTTCTTTGCCTAAAAAGCAATCTCCTATTTATCAAAGGCTGCCAAACATTTCACAAAGCTACCAAACAAAACTTAACTCTCTCTCTAAGCTTCAGCGGCGCAGGCATGGCTTCTCTCTCAGCAACGATCTCACACTCTTCTTCGCATGTCGCATTGGCTCATAACACGAAGCTGAAGAAGATCCACCAATAACAATGCCACACTCTTCCTCTTCCTCACCGGTCAACTATTTGCCAGTACACTTCACTTTTCCTTCATTATTTTTTACCGTTAGTTTCTCGAGAAAGTTGAAGGAATCAATATATAAATCTGTCTTTGTTTTTTCTCACTTCTCTGTTTATTTTGGCTTGAATTTCTGGCTTTCTTAGTGCTGATCACGATCATGATCTGGGTTGAGGAGTTGCAAGGAGAGTTGTCGGATTCGCCGAGTTGTGGGGTAGTCGGATTCTGTTTCGTCAAGTTGCTTATTCAGGTGTTTTGCTACTGTGGCTGGGATTTAGAGTGGGTTTGAAGTTGGAATTGGGGGTGGGTTTGCTACTGTGGTTGGGATTCAAAGTGGGTTTGAAGTTGGAATTGGGGGTGGGTTTGAAGTTGGAAGGTTCCTTTCATTTCCTTAATTGGTGGTGTTTGGTTGTGCAGAAAAGGACTAAGAATTAGGAGAGGCACAAGTAGCACCTAGGGTCGCCACCACGGCAACCATGGCTGATTTACCACAATCCAAACCCACAGCTGATCTACCATAATCCAAACCCACGGCTGGATTTCTCATTACCTCATTCTTTGGTTGTTAATTGCTTATCTCTATCTCACTCTATTTTGTTAATAACGTTGCTGGTTGTTTTGAGATTGTTGGTCTTCTTGTAAAAATTGGTTCACAATTTTGAGTTGTTATGAGATTGTTGATATTGATATAGATTAAAAGTGATTTCATTGAGCATTTGATCTGTGTGCTATTCCTGTGTTTTGTTCTTAAAGAGAAAGGGAGAGGTGGGTAACAGATCTCTAATAGAAGGCACCTCAGGTGGGTAAAGTGATAAGTTTTGAACCACAGGTAAGCAAAGTACAAACATGCCAAACCTCAAGTGAGTTTGATGTAATTATCCCTTGTTAGAACTCAGAAATGCTATAAATTGTCCTTTGATGTAGAGATAATCACCGAGGTTAGATTTTTGTTTTTTTTTGGGGGCAAGAAGAGAAGATCCTCCTTTTGATAAGCGAAGGGAAGATCTTCTATTGTGTAAATGATGTCAGTTTTTTGATAGCTTGTGATGACAACATCATGACAGCATCACAGTACCATAAAAACCTTATTTTTAATTTAGAGTCTGTTTGGTAATATTGTTTTAGTAATGTTGTTCGTATTTTTTGAAAATACATGTGGATAAAAAAGTGTGTAAAAATATGTATAATATTATTTAAACACTAAAAACTGTTGTTTAAAATACACTACTAAACAGCCTCTCAATTGTTTTAGCGGATGTATCAAAAGCTAATTATGGTCAACATAACCATCAATTTAAAACACTTGAGTTAAGAGTGTCATCCTTTGTATATTTTTCTACGAGATACAAATCTTCGCAGTGTGAGTCTGTCTTCCTATGTTTATGTTTAGTTTAGACTTTAGAGTTTAGAGTATAGTTCCAAAATCCTAAAGGGAACCACGGCTAACTGACAGCTGTCGGTACCATAGCAGTACGCTTCTGTCTCTCTGACCTTCATTTCCACTTTTCCGGTTAAAGACTCTCCTACACGCACTCTTAATTGTACCTCGGATCTGTGCCTCTTTCTCTGTCTCTTGGGAATCTCATAACTTTGAGGTTGCCCCCTTTCTAACTCTCTATTTGATTGACGCGTGGAGGTCGTAACTGCTGCCGACCCCCACAACCTTGTACTGTCAACTGTGAGCTGCAAAACTTCCAACCACAGAGGTTGCTTACGTGGTCACGCTGTCGTCTCCTTCGATGTATCATTATCAGCCACACTTTTTCTTTCTTATAAAAAAGACACAAAGTACTACAAATTAATTTCTCATAAAAATCTAATAAGTTTTCTTTTTGGCCAGTAAAAGAAACCATTTTTCTTTATTTATTTATTTAGGGGATGAAGCAGACGGACGAGTTGGGTTATGGACATTCCGCCTCCGTTCTATCTTCACTGGGAGATTGGAAAAACTTGGGAGTATGGCATGAGTTATTTTAGTGTCACAGTGCCAGGGGCGAATTGATGCAATTGGGGCTTAAGGTAAAAATGTATTATATCTTGTTTTATATGTAAGATTAATATTAATTAACATGAACAATGTAGAATTAAAAAAAATATATTTATAAACACAAAAAAATTTGATAAAACTTTTTACATTTGTTGATGTGGTAGATTGATAGTAGTGAGTAAAATAATGATGTTAGTGGTGTATCTAGTTAAAAACTAGTAAAAATTTGCTAACTCAACTATTGTGAAAAATGTTGTGAATTTTTTTGTGGATTGCTTTCTTTCTTTTCTTTTTTCTTTTAGAAGTGCTACATTCACAATATTTTTCATAACAAATTTTAGGTGTTAAGTTACTTCTTGTTGTCTATTTGAACCTACCACTAAAATTATTTTTTTGCTATCAATAACAGTCCTTAACAATTTGCTATTTAGAATTTTTTTGTAAAAATGTTGTGGACATAACATTTCTTTCTCTTTTTTATTTTTTTTTCATTTGATAAAAAAACATTATTTTATTTATTTGTTAATATCTCAGCTTAATTAATACTATTGGTTAAAATTTAGGGTTTTTTTTTTTTTTTTTTTTTTTCACTTAGGAGCCTTAGGCGGTTGCATCAATGGCTTATAACATTGAGCTGGCACTGCATAGTGCATGGTTTTCAAACATTGGCGGGAGACACTTTCTTTACTATTTCTTAACTTGATAATGTGAGGGCATCATATCCTTAATGAAGTGACTTCAATATTGAGAAAAGAGAGATGAAATTGAAAGTAAAGGGATGAATAATGATGATACTATAAGTATTAAGAATTTAAGAGAGAAAGAGAAGAGTGTTTCATGGATGACAATATAATGGGTATGAAAAATTTAATTATAAATAGGTTATGTATAAAAAAGGGTTTGGCCATGTCACAATTGAGTCCACAAAAATTCAATTGCTACATTTTTATTTTTATTTTTGGACTAAATATAAAATGTTTGAGTCTTGTCCAAATTAACAATGTTTTGTATTTTATGAACAAATTTACCTCTCGATTTCCTTTTCGCTTCTATCCTTCTTCCTCCAATACCTAATCTAAAAGAAATGAGAATCAATTGTGCAGATAGCACCCAGGGCTCAAATCAATAATAGTAAATAAGCAAAAATTAAATAACAAGCACTCACAAAGAACACAAGAATTTACATGGTTTGGCAAACTGTCTACCTCCACGGCGATGATGAAGAAATTTCACTATAAAAATAGGGAGATACAATAGAGCACAAGAGCACTTTCAAGAAACCCAAATCCTAATACACCCTAACTCTCTCTCACCCACAAGATAAGAAAACTCTATTCTTCTTCTTATGCGGCTGTTGCTAGGTTTTAGGAATTCTCTAATTCTCTCTCTCCGTACAACACAAACCTAATATATATATATATATATATATGTCATAGGTCGGCTGTACTAGGATTTATATTCCTAGTTGTATTTGGTTTAGAAGACTGAATTGTGCTTGGTAATTTAAGCCACACATGGCCCAACATCAACAAATCTCCACCTTGGCTTGAATTGATCAAGCTACACTAGCAAACTCCTCCATCACCTCCACTTTAGCCCTTAAGGACTCACAAGCTGCAAACACCAATCAAGTCTAAGCAGTGCTTGAACTTGTCTGTTGGAACTGGCTTTGTTAACATACTAGAGGATTCCCAAGTCTTATTTTTCTATAGTGACCCCATCTCTTCTACATCCCTGTAAGACAATGGATCTCTACTGCTAGTTATGAGAGCAAAGCTAACCATGTCTTCAAAACCATATCTTTGTGGTGCTTTGTGAACCCGCTTCTCTCTACCTTTAGCAATTGAATAAGACTCTTCTTGTTGCTGCTGTGGATCAATCTCAGCATCACCCTTATCACTGGGTGAACTATTCTCCTCAAACTCCACCTCAACAGTTAATTTCTCCTGTGTACTATCATCATAAGTCTCTGCTTCATTCTGTTTCAACATAAAGACTTCATCAAATATAACATCTCTGCTGGTTACCGTTTTCTTTGAGATTGGATCCCAAAACCTGTAGTCTTTAACACCTTTTTCAAAACCAAGAAATACACATTTTCTTGACTTCGAATCCAATTTAGAATGCTCTCCACTCTGCACATGCACATAAGCTAGACAACCAAAGATTTTTAGACTTGAATAATCAACTGGTCTACTTGACTAAACCTCTTTTGGAATCTTGAAATCTATGGCTGATGATGGAGATCTATTAATAATAAAGCTTGTTGTGTTAACTATCTCTGCCCAGAACACCTTAGGCAACCCTGCATTCAATCTCATGCATCTGGCTCTTTCTTCTAAGGTTCTATTCATTCTCTTTGCAATCCCATTCTGCGGTGGAGTTCCTTTAACTGTGAAGTGACAAGTAATGCCTTCTAATTCACAAAATCTTATGAATTTTTTATCTCTATACTCTAGTCCATTATCTGTTCTAAGATATTTTATTTTTTTGTCAGTTTGATTCTCAACATGTGCTTTCCACTTTTTAAATATGCCAAACACATCAGACTTATGCTTCATAAAATAAATCCATACATTTCTAGAGTAATCATCAATAAAACTGACGAAATACTAAGCACCGCTATGAGAAAAAACTGATACTGGACCCTCAACATTTGAATGAATGTAGTCAAGAACACCCTTACTTGTATGAGAGTCTGTCTTGAAACTGACTCTATGCTGCTTCCCATACACACAATACTTGAAGAAGTCTAGCTTGCATGTCTTCACCCCATTCAATAAATTTCTTTTGTGCAACTTTAACATACCATGTTCACCAATATGGCCAAGTCGCATATGCCATAATTTTGTGTCGTCAATGCTTAATTCCACCGGAGTGGTGACTGCAACTCTTCCTACAACTGTGTTCCCAATCATCTGTAAAGCGTGTTTACTTTTTGTCCCTTCATCACCATCAAAGCACATTTGGTAATCTTCATGATTCCACCATCTGATGAGTATGAATAGCCCAAATAATCCAATATTCCTAAAGAAATTAAATTCTTTTTAAGATTTGGAACATGTCTGACATTACTAAGGACTCTCACAACTCCATCAAACATCTTGATCTTCACGGTACCAATCCCAATAACTGGGCATGTAGCATCATTACCTATTTGGACCATACCACCGTTGTCAGGCTTATACGTGTCAAACTAATCTTTCTTTGGAGTCATATGATATGAGCATGCTGAATCTAAAACCTAAGATTCCAATAGAACATTGTTACCTGATGAAACTGAAAGTAAATTTACACGAACTTCATTGTCATCTGATGTTTCTTTAGCAATACTAGCTGATTTTAGGGGCCTCTTTCAATTCTTCTTCTCCTTTAAATGCTCTTTCAACTCTTTACACTGATTCTTGTTGTGCCGTTTCTTGTGACAATAAAAGCACTCTACATCTTTCTTTGCACGTGATTTAGACTGTGATATGTTCTTATTGGAGTTCCGTCCTCTTGATCTGCTTCTACCCCAATTGCTTGACTCAGACTTTACAATAAGTCCATCAACTTGAGAACCATCACCATCTTGCTTCATTCTTATGTGTGACAAGAGAGCACTAGTCACCTCCTCGAGTACTATAGTCTCTTTCCCATACATCAACGTAATCACTAAATGATCAAAAGAAGTAGGAAGTGACGCTAATAAGAGTAAAGCTTTATCTTTGTCCTCATAATTCACCCCAAAACTTGATAGTTGGGTGTTCAACATGTTAAACGTGTTGAGATGCTCCAACAGATCTGAACCTTCCTTCATATGCAAACTATACAGTTGCTTCTTCACGTACAACTTGTTCGTCAGATTCTTTCTCATATAAAGACCTTCTAGTTTTTCCCAAACCTCCCTTGCGGTCTTTGCTTCTAGGATGTTGTGAATGACCTCATCACCTAGGTTGAGACGAATAGCGCTAGCTGCTTTCTCATCCATCTCTACCCATTCTACATCCTTCATCGTTTCCGGTTTCTTCTCCTTCCCAAGCAAGGCTTTATGAACTCCTTGTTGAATTAGGAGATCCTTCGTTTGCCTTTGCCAAAGTGAAAAATTTCTCTTATCACAAAACTTCTCTACATCATACTTTGTGCTTGACATCTTTACTGTGTTCAAAGGATTGAATCCTAACTTGACTCTAATACCACTTGTTGTGCAACAGAATCGATATTCAATTGATAAAAAATCAATCACTAATATTTGAGGTTGGTTGAAATTAAAACTCGAGATTATCCACAAATGAGGAACAAATTCTTGAAGTAGAGTGGAAAGATTGGAGGAGTTTTCAAATGACATTGAATTTACATGATGATTTTGCTATGAAATTAATGGAAATGATCGACAATGGCTTTTGTGTTGAATTAGGCATGAAAAGTATAATAGAAAGAAAAAAATCATAACAAATTCAAAGTAAGAATTAATCCAGTTTTCAGCCCATTCGATGATATCCCTGTTCTAAAAAAAATTAATCCAGACCACAACAAATAATAAATAAAAAAAACTTAGCCAAAAACAAATACACACAATGTTGGATATTTTTATAAAAAATATCATATTTATTTTAATACTCATTTATGTGAATTGAGGAAATCAATTATCCCTTAATGTCAAATACGTTGATTGCTAAATTTTGAAAATTCAAATATAATTCAAAATTTGAATAGCTATTGTCAATGGTTTTAATTAGGAAATCTCTAAAAATTAATGTGAATTTTAATACCATATATTGCCAACTTTTAGTATACTTTCCTTTATAAACTTTTGCTTTAAAACTTTTTTTTTAAAATATATTTAATAGCAACGTTATAGATAGAAAGTATCAGATATTGTACAACTATATATTTATATAATTTACTGTTAATGGGTTATAGCATTATATATTGCTTTTCATTCTTGGTTATAATTATGGTGTATGGTCAAAGTTTCAAAGAAAAACATTATTTGACAGCTTCAACACAGCCACGTTAGGGGCTGTAAATTTTGTTTTAATGGCATTATGAGTTCTCACACTACAAGACAAACTTGATTTGTCTACTAACTTACCTCACCTCAATGTACACTTTGGCAAAAGGTTTGACCGGTTTATAAATAATATATGTATAAAAAGAAAGCTATTCATGACATTGATTTCAATAATTTTATGACCATTTAAAGTTTTAAAAGTTAGCAAACGTTTTAATTTTTTGGCTAAGGATAAGCAACCAGGTCTGGCTTTATATATATATATATATATATATATATATATATATGGAAAGAAATAAAAGTTTAGGACATACATTATTTTTGAATTACAAAGCTGAAAAACTTTTCAAAAACAATTTTTTATTGTCCTAAACACTTACCATCTATTGCTTTTTACTACTCACAAAAATATTCTATTTTTTACAAAATTTTCTGGGAAAAGAAAATATTATAGAGAGTTTATATCCTACAAGCAGTGTAGGCTTGCAAGGATAATTAGTAAAGGTGGTTAGGCTGTTGTATCCTGGGGGTAATGTGCAAAAACTATTTGTCTAACTATATCAGATATACTGTAGAAGACACGATTTGTTTCAAGACAGTGACTTGGTCCACACCTCATCTCTGCCACCTCTTTTTTGGTAATATCAAATTGTGTAATTTTCAAGAAAAATTCAAGTATTATCTCTCCTTTATTTCCAACACACAATCATTCCCATTTCTTTTGGAATGAGAGTTCGCTAGCAATCTCTCTCTCTCACACAAAGTTTGAAATTATGCCCGAAAAAAGAAGAAGAAAAAAGCCCAAACCTTATCAACAATGACAACAAACCCAACCCCTAACTTGGAATCGAACCCCAAGACCAGCCTAAAAAGAGTCGTGACTTTAGTTACCACTATAACATGGATGAGGTCGAGAAGATCTTCAACCACTTCGATGCCAATGGGGAGTACAAGATGTCAATGTTGAAGTTTTGCATTGTGCTCTCAAAAAACGAAAAGTAAAGAAGTTGATCACAGGCAGACAGCCACAGAGCTTTAGGAAGCAAGTCTAGAGACTCGAGAAGGCGGACGAGTACATCCAGAGAATAACTGAAACGAAAAAAGACGGGATAACGCTGGCAGTAAGAAAGCAGGCCATAGTGCACATCAAGTTCGAAAAACACTGACGAGCTCCCTTAATTCATCTTTCCATTTTTAAAAATATATATTTTAATTTTGTTGCCGTTTTCTCGCTCTTTCTCAAGAAAGAATTAGAGATGTGACATGTTTTTTGATTTATGAAGGGGGTTATTTTAGTTAAAGTTAGTCTCATAAAACTGCTCTCATATCCCACATGTATGAAAATCCTTAAATTTGGTGGAACCGGCCCTAGCAGCTTCAATTTAGTCCAAACTCTATGGTTAGAAATGTAGCAAATAAAACTTTGTGTACTAAATTGTGACATGGCCAAATCACATGGGGTAAGTTACCCCAAGACTAATTTTATATATATACACTTGGGGTAGGACGGGCAAAATTCATGCAAAGCGGGGAAAAGAGGAATTATTGGTAGAGACTGAAGGTCTTTTCTAGCCAGGTACAGTGCATGGTATTGGTATAGCGGGGAAAAGAGGAATTATTTTTTACAAAACCATGGTTTCGGCCTGTTGGATTAGCAAAATGGACAGAATGAAATTTTTGTTAACTTTTTACTTTAGGGGTGGGGTGTAGAAGTAGAAGGCATGTTTTTTGTTTCCTAGTGCAGCAAATGTAACCTACATATAAAGCTGCTCTCATGTTTAAGTCGTCGGCAATGGGAGGGTCACTCTACTAGGCACTAGCCAATGAGGCATGTACTTGGAGAAAATGATAAGGCAAGCTCGCTAACTTCGCACCAAAATACCTTTTTCTTCATGAAGTGTCGGTTTGTGAGACTGAAATTTCAGTAGACACTTCCAAATGAATCAGACATTGAGATCCATACACGGGGTTGAGATCCATACATGGAGTAAGAGGTCTAGTAAATTACTACAAAGATATGGTCCACAGTGCACTTTCTCCTCTTGACCCTATCTGACATTATTATTACTCAATATCAGAGTTCAAACCGAGATAACTTTTTCACCTTTTTTTTTTTTTGTGGATTTAAATGATAGGGATACTTTTTCTCTTCCACTTCCTAAACAAATATCATTTAATTTGTACAAAAGAAATGAGGAACAATATGAAGACCTCAATATCATTTAGTGGAGCAAATACCATCGATCTCTTTCCCACCAAATTTCAAATAGACAATCAACATAGTTTTTTAGAGCAGTACGTTCGGCTATGTAAAGGGTCTTTTTAATTAGCTAGTAAATCATAAAGAAAAATATTGCACACCCAGCTCTGCACCACTTCTCAAAATTTTGAGAGTTATTTTCATTACACATTTCTCTCTCTTTATTAGTGTGAATTTACCAACAAATCTCTCTCTCTCTCTCTCTCTCTCTCTCTCTCTCTCTCATGGCACAAGATAGGGTGACAAGATGCACTAGGATGATAAATTAGGAGGAATGTGAAGAGGAAAAATATATAATTAGAAAATTTAGGTCAAATTAAATTTTTTAATCTTAAACTATCCCCCCAATTACATTTAACTCCATGAACTATATCAAAAATCACGATCAACCCCCTAATATTTAAAAGTACGTTACACTTAACTCCTTGCCATTTGTTTTGCTCATTGAAAGATTAATTTACCCCTCAATTGTTTGTTTTGGAGAGGGGTAAATTAGTATGTATGCTCAATTAATTTTGTTAAACTTAACACCAAATGGTAGGAGGACATTGAAACAAAATTAATTATAACTTAAGGGGTTAAATATAATTAGGGTGATAGTTAAGGGTGGGAAGGTGTAGTTTAGCCAAACTTTCAATAGGATGTATAAGAAATGAAGAGTTGGATATAGGGTTTATTGGAAAAGTGATAAGCAAAAGATTAAAAAAAGTTGGTTTTTTCTTCCAAATTTGAAGAAATTTTGCAAAATGGGGTGTGAGTACTCCTACTTCCCCATGAATTTTCTTTCATGCTATTTAACATTATCTAGGCAAAAATATTTCACATATTGCATCGTGTATAAAATATTTCTGTATTATTTAAGTCGCTTGCTCATTGCAATTTTCCATGTATGTACTCCTAAATTCAAAATTGAGCAGGGCGGGTCTCATATTGGAGGTGTCATGATTTTGTTTTTGTATTATCTTCCCTTTTGATATTTCTCTCCTTGTTTTATATGTACCCTTAAAAATCAAATTTGAGCCAGAAGGGCCTCATGTTGGAGGTGCCGTGGATTTTCCCCTTTTTGACATCTTTCTCATCTTTGCATTTTAGGTTAGGGTATAGATTATTAGAGCATCCACAGTAGTAAAGCCAAATTTTTAGTTTTTTAGCATCACAAAAAATCACTTTATCTATTTTACATTCTCACATCTAACGACGGTGGTTTTATTTTAACTTTTAACACAATAGAATAATATAAATATTACAATAAAATAATATTTCATTTAACTACCAAAATACAGCCACAACCAAAAGTAGTGTGAACACATGGTGGACATTGGGAGATACATGGAGAGGTAGTGAGGAGAGAGACAAAAACACAAAATTAATATATTTTTTTTACCTTTCAGCTAGTGCTCAGCTAAGTAGTTGTGCACTGTAGCTGTGGAGCAAAAAAATATATCTTTGACTCCACTATTGCATGGTACATTTTGATATTTACTGGTGTTAAAAATAAGTATATAACTATTTAGCACCACTATTACTAGTGCTCTTAGGAGGTGTTTCCCTCATTGATACTTTTTTTTGAAAAATAACATTAGCACTATAATGGGTTTCTTCTATACATCATTTCCTATCACCCATGGTATGTAGGAGTGTTCACACGTTGATCAGTTTATGATTAACTTGTCGCTCCATCCTTGTATGTTGGGTTACAAAGTGAGTGACCTGATGCACACTGAAATGATTGAGTTATTGATTACATTTAAAAATAAAAATAAAAATTATTGTTGGATGCAGCTAATTTTGTTGCATCCAACGAGATTGCTAGAGCAAGTACGAAGGGGCAGCACATATATCTAACCCGTATGTGCTAATTTCGGGGTATGTCAAAGGTTGAGGGACGTGGTCAACAGGCTAAGCGGGATACAAATGCCTATACCTATTATCTAACATATATGGGCTAGGTTTGGCAATTCCAATCCTACTTTTGACAACGATGCCTTATTTGGTTAGATCAAGTTCATTGGAGTCATAAACCGTCCTAATAGGATGATTGTGAGAGATATTTGGCTGGCTGCAGTCAAAACTTATTTGAGTATGTCTTAGAATTCATTCAAGATGTGAGCAAAAGAACATGATCTATCGATTCCTTTTATTGGAACTTTGTTTTATTTTTTATTTTTATATAATTTATGTGGAGTAAGATTTAAATCCCTAAACATATCTATTAGAAATATAGAACAATGCTATTTGACCTAAAGGTTATTGGCCGAACTTTGTTTCTACTTATTTATTCATTTTTGTATCCAATTACTAAGACCACCCATTTGAGTCTAAATATGTCAAAAGTAACATTGATTTTGAAGTTTGAATCATATGTAGATAAAAGTTACCCATATGTAGTGGATTGAGGTGACCACTCGATATTACTATATTCAGTTATGATTTTCATATTTGACTTACTAAAGTCTGTATTGAAGTTGCTTAATAGATTGATTAGGGAAAGATTAAATTGACTAAACAACATTTATTGTGTAAGTGCGCTCTTATTTCCGTATATATAATCAACTACACCTAATTTCTGCACCCGAGACACATTATTTCTCCCTATAGTTAAGTGTTGACTTTAATTTCTATCACAAGCGTGTGCGTTTCATTTTTTTATGATAATGCTGCAAATCCTAGGTGAGATTCTCCAACTATGAACTATGGTGCTTCCAATTTGCACCGAAAAAAGAAAAAAAAAAGGGACGGTTTTAAACCAAGGTTCATTAGAAAAGAAATTGTTTCCTTAAAGCATACGTAGGGGCGGTTTTTCAATGATTTAAGAGTTTGATTTCTTTATCCAAATCCATTATTCAACTCAAAGTTTTAGTAAATTAAGAAATAAAGAACACTTATAGCGGTCAAAATTATAAAACAGACTCCATAGAGTACTTGAGTCGCTATTTATTATACCCTATAGTTTCTTGCAATGTTCTTTTGCTTTCAAATTAGAGATGTGGGCCACTGTTCACTGTTTAATAGTCATGCTGCTAGACTTTTTTTTTGGACAAGTAATTAAGGAGAAGAAAGTCATACTGCTAGGTGCTAGCTGTTCATGTATAAATAGGGTACACATATCACCTGAAAGCCACTGCATATGATTCAAAAACCAAACTAGAAGAGAAAGAAGAGAGGAAAAATGGCAATGGAAAGTACCAAAAATGAGTCATATTTTGTTTTCATGAACTACGATCCGGAATATGAGCGCCTACGAGCTGATCGGTCAGTCATGTACTTGCATTACATTATATATTCTTTCATTATTTTGGGATAAATTATGTTACATGTTTTTTTTCTTAATGAATCTTTTAATGTCATTGTCTCACTTGACTTTGTTTCTTTCTTTTATGGCCTTTTTTTTTTTTAAAAATACAAAAGAACAAAGAAAGGGGCATATGAGCTTGATTTGTATCTAAGTAAGAAGCATGATGAGCTTCTAGCAAGCACCCTTGAGCCAGGCAGCTACAAGAAGACATTATCTTTGGTCATTGTTGATGGGTTTTCTGTAGAAATTACTGAGGATCAGGTATTTCTATTTTAGACATAGTTTATTTCAAAATGCATGATTTTTCAGTTTTAGGTAAAAATAAAGTCAACCAAGTCATGCTTATCTCTTGCTTTATGATGGGTTTATTTGATTTATTTCGTTAATATTTTGAAACAGGCCAATGAGCTTCGATCTGCAAATGGAGTGAGGATTGTGGAGAAGAATCAAGAGCTTGCTTAGTGTGGCATTCTAGTATAGAAGATGTTTAATATATATGTCGGTTGGGACATTTCTTAGCAACTGTATCACTTATCTTAAAGAGTTTAGGTAAAATCAAGAGAGATTTGTTTTGAGAATCTCCTGTATTGATGCAATTATAATGCTAGCCATCTAGTTTTGGAGGCTTTATGCAGGTTCAGCTTGTTTCTGAAGTGTACAAGTATTATATATAACTAATGCTAAGAAGTTTTGATTGTGTAGTTGAAGACAAATTTCATTCTCTTTTCTTAAACCATATATTCTCAAATGATTTGATTTGATTTGATTAAGCATATTCAGATTTAATGGTTGAAATCAAGTGGCATAAAAACATAAATTCAATTGACAGCAACAGCCTTATTAGTGCTCTGGTCATAAGTTTTAAACTAAGACCTCATGAATCTCACGAGGGATTATTAGACCAACCCTGGGGTTATTATTGGTGTATCTGATACTGATTAGGTCCTAAGAAATATGGATTATTAATGCTTATAATTGCTTTAAAACAAGACATATTCCATGACAAATTCATCACATATACTTAGCAGAAATGCACAGAACCAATTTGAAAAGCCGAATGCTAAACCAACTAGAAACAATAAACATACTAAACAAAAAAAGATTAAAAAAAGGGACTAAAATATACGTGTACACAACATATATTTATAGGTATGTAAATATGTACGTATATATTTATGTATTAAATCTCCATAATATATATTGGGATGTAAACTTGTTTCTTTGCGTCCTACTGAGCTCATTAATACCTCATCCCCACATAGACATGCACAAAAGGCCAGAAACAATGGACTGAGGAGGTAGATTCCATGGGAAGCATAGTACAAGTGAATTGTTTTTTGCCTGAACGTAGTACAAGTGATTTGATACATCTCATAGAGGTCTTTTGGCCACGTTATCTACTTAAGGCAACAAGGAACAGTTCAAAATTACTACAAATTTTGCTTGAAATGGTTCTACTTCTCAGCAAGTTTGAGAGAGAGCCTGCAATTCTGGCATGTGGGTCATATGTAGCACTGTTGATCATCACGTGCAACCCTGGTTAGCATCAACTCTCACGTCCCCACTAGTACAAACCCTCACTTTCAATGGTTAATTTGAAATCAAATCCTGGGCCCCCAGTCAATTATTTTCCATTGTTGAAACTTATAGAAAGTTGAAAACCCAGACATCCATTCAATGTGATATCCAAAAGCTCACTAGATGTTAGTGCGGATTCTAAATAATTAACCATATTGGGTCCATGTTGTGAAGATTTGAGCCAGAAAATGCCTTCACAAAGGCTCGGGTATAGTGTCATAGGTGTAGGAAGGCTATCCTTTTTATTTTATCTTGGTCATGTTTTCTTTTAGACCTCAATGATTTTTGCAGGTTGCGAGGGGCCAATAACAATAGGATCAAACAAATTATACCTCAACATGCATTTCACATGTACGGACAATTATTCAAAAAGCCCCATTTGCCTACTCTTGGTTTGACTGAAGAAAAAAAAAAATATCATGATTACTGCACTACTTGATGGTAAAGAAAAATTGTAACTTTTTTCCCCTCTTTAGGGCCATACGTAAAGGATTTTTGTGTGGGGGGGGGGGGGGGGGGTGGTTGTGTGGGGTGGGGTGATTACTAGGTACGTCGGATGGAAATATATTTAAAAAGTTCAACGCATTAAAAGAAAAAAACAAACACACAAAAATTTGAAAAAAAGTCATTTAACTTATAAAAATTCAAAGTTAGATACTCTCATCTTCTTTTTTCACTTAGCCACAAGAAAACAATATATCATATATGTAGTAAAGGTCAATCCTTGTAGCGACTAGCGAGAGCAATAAACGGAAGGCTGGTGCTGTATTTAGAAGGGGGAAAAAAAAATATAAGACAACATCCTCTTAAGCCAAACTTTGCTATAACTCTGATATTACAAATTATGAGTAGTGGAGAAAAAGTAACGTGTTCATGTGAAAGTGGTAGATAATTAATTATAGTTTGTCACATAAGATAATTGTGAAGAATAGCGTGGTCTTAGAATTACTCCGTACTTGTTGCTTGCTTCTTTGACTTAGCTCTTTGTTGGCCTTTTAAAAAATAAATTATAAATATTTTATTATTATAAAAAATACATTGTTGAGAGAGAGAGAGAGAGAGAGAGAGATAGATTCATGGTTACTCCCTGTTGATGCTCATTTTGGAAGCCCAGTAGCAGGAAGAAGCCCAACAATATGGGCAAAGAAGAGTTAGCGGATTGATAGAAAAAACCATTAAACTCGAATGGTAGGAATAGTAGATTATAGGCCCATAAAGTAAATAAATGGGCCTTGAGGAAAGCAAACGGGCCTAAAAGAACCCGAAGAGAGAAGTAGTAAACCCATGGGCAGTATGTGATATAGAAAAGTGAGAATAGGTCACAACAATCCCAAAGTAATGCAAGTAAAGAAAGTACAGGGTTGATGGAAAGCCTATGAGCCCCAAGGATGAAGGATAAGGTAATTGGGTCAAGGAAACTCAAAAGAGTTAGTAAAAACCCATGGGAATGCAGAATTAGAAAAAGGGCCAAGGATGCCCAAGGAAAGCAAATGGGTCAAGGATGCCCATGAAGAAATAAATGGGACAAAGGAGCCCACAAGCAATGTAATAAGAAAGCCCAAAGTAGCATGAGTATAAATTCAATGACCATATTGAGTCATTGAGAGAAGAATAAGCAGCATACCCAAAGAGGCCCAGCAGCAAGCTTGGGTCAAATATCACCATAACAGGAATAGCAGAGTAGCATGGCAGGAATGGTAACAAGACTACCGAAGGATCAAAAGAGTATGCTTGGAGGAAGAAAAGCCCATAATCAAACAAGGCCCAGTCCTTGAGAAAAGCAAGCCGTAAGAATGAGAAATCAAAAAATAGTTCACGCCATAAGAGGTCAATGATGAACGGCATAATGCACAGACGAGCCTCTAGACCATGACAAATGCATGAGCAGCAGACAAGCTTTGGATGCACATAGAAGTGGAGCACGCGTAAAGTCCAGACACTACCAGTCTGTACCCAGCCAATATAGGAGTGGTGGGTCATGAGTCAAAGGTAAGAAAGGGTATGGTTTGGCGGTGGGGAGAAGGGAAAGCCTATTCTAGGGTTCCTGCTCAGATTCTTTGGAGGATAATGTCCTGTCGGGATGACATACCACCAAAAAGAAGTAAGGATGAGTTGAAACCTCTAGGTGCATGCCATGAGGGATAGAGAGAGAACACCTACACCAAGATGGATAAGAATGCCACGGTGAGCAAGCAAACAAAATAATCTTCTTTGTCTAGTGATGGGGAGTGGCGTAGCCAGCACAAGTAAGTGGTAGTGGTTGGATAGCTGGCAAACCAGTGGTGGTCGGCAATGACACCCAGACTAGACAAAAGCAGTTAAAGGCTAAAATATAAAAAGCCAATCACAGCAAGTAGTATATAAAGGGTCCTTGCCGTGCACACAAAAAGGGGAGGGGGGAATCGCAACAATAGCAATCACTAAGACAGAATCAGAGCACCACCTTCACCATAAAAACTATAAGGGCTAAGAAGGAAAGAAAGAAAAGAAGAGAGAAAGAATCAAAAATAACAAAAACAGAGAAGAAAAGAGAGAACCAGGAAGAAAAAACAGAGAGTGTAAAATGGTAGACATGCACCAATAGGCTAATCCTTTCTCTTCCTCTAAAAGCCTACCCTTTGTTAAGGGTAAAGGACTCATTTGTGCACAAGCCATTCAAGCCTATTCCCTAAAAGTGGATAATTTCTATGGCAGGATCATCCTGAGAGGTTACCCACGTTGAGGAAGTGGTTCCCTCCTTGGCCTTAGCCCCGTAGCATAATCAAACGTGGCAAACTGATATTTTATTCTTCAATTTTATCACTTATTATTATTGTTTCTCATCTCGTCTTTGCAACTTCACTTAGAATGTGTCTTCCTTCCTTGTTTTGACTAAGGATCTCTCGCTCGTCTTGCCTTAACAGTAACATGTTTTCTTTTATCATTACTTTATCATATTTGTCTGCCATAACCCTTCTATAGCAACTGTGCTTGCCGTGGACATGTGATTAAAGTTTCGAAACCGGACTAAGGTGAGTTACAATTAGGCCGGCCCCAGCTCTCCTATCCAGAATATTTGGGCCTCGATATAGCAGGAGATAGTCCAGCACAAAATCACAAAAGACCCACCACACTCCCCAATACTAGACATCAAGACTGTTAATGAATGGCAAAAACAACCCTTCCTGCGTGACCCACCTATCTTGCTTGGCCCCAGCATGGATTTTTCTTGTTCTAAAGAGATGATAGGGTGGGGAAGGTCTCGTCTTACCCTGGCCTAAATATATATTATTAAAAATATATTTAACTTATTTATACATATAATGTAATATTTTCTTTGCATATCTTAGTTATAATTATATTTTTTTTAATACATATTGATGGTGATTCATAAAAGCATTATTCGTCAATAAGGGTCGTCTAAACCTAATAATGTCTCGGACAGACTTCAAACAGGAGAAAGGAAAACAACGTACCTCAAACATGAAAGGAGGTCGTCCAAATGGAAATTAGTTGTCTATACCACAAGAAGGTGTAGATGACCAACAAACACTTAGTAAATTTTGAAGTGTTTTCTGCAAAGCAAGAATAGCTACACCATGATCCACTATACCGAGAGGTGCGGTGAATCCCCAAAAATTTGCTTCGCTCTCCCCACTAAGTCCACACATCTCCCACGATGTTAGTGGCCCCTGACAAGTAGACCCACTCCAAACTCTCTATAAAAAGGACCCAACCTTGCTAAGCTAAGGTACATACTACTATTCATTTACTTACTATACTTGAGTCATTGAGAGAAATCTGACTTAACCGTTGGAGGATATTTGGCTAGTTCACTCCAATCACTTTCGATAGTCTTTTTCATTCTTTTTCAGGTCATTAATTCGCCGTTGAAACTCGGAGCTTACAACCAACTGATTTCATTCTTCATCACATATTTTGCTACTATCTTCAAAACACTTGTGTTTGTTTCTCTCTTAGTACTCTTACAATTGCTCTTTCCCTTTATATTTCATCTTTATTTAATTAATATCGGAGCAATCTCATTAGGATTAAGCAAAACATCTCCAACCAGCTCCAAACATGACTTGTCCCACTACCACCCTGTATGTATTTTCCCCGCTCCATAAAGTAACATAAGTGGGGGCAAGACACCTTTATATGACTTTGCCCCATTCCATGGTCATCCCTAAATTGGTGATTCGCTGAGTATGGAATATGATCATCACTATTTGGCCAATTGAGAAAGCAAAATACACCACCATACATTTAGTGTTAAGAGTCATAATTTTCAACCTGGCACTATTGTTATAAAAATCTTTCTTGTGAGAGTTTCATTACTAAGGAAGACGAAGGCCAAAACTTCTCTTACTTGTGCATGAAAAAAAACAATTTTTTTAGTAGATAAAATTAGAACAAAGAAAGGAGAAAATAGTTCATCGGACCAACCCATAAATCTCATCTGGCACCAAAAACCCAAGAGAATATAGACAGGTTGAAAATGAACGAAACTATTTATAAATAGCTTAAGCCCAATTTTAGGTTCGACTATTATATGAGGCTCGATTTAACCATATATAATATTATATCTTATATATGCTTGTTTAAAAATATACTTATATAGATTTGAGATTGGATTATGTAATTGTAAATAGGTCCATATGATATCAAATTTTTATTTGTAGTTTATTGATAATATAAATGTTGAATTCTTAGTAAAAAAAAAATCATAGATTTGAGAAGAGGTAAAAATGTCAGTCATGATTGTACTATATATGGAGGTAAAAAATTTAATCAAGTAGCTTATGAACAAGCTTGAGTTTGTTTGACAAGAAAATAAACCAAGCTTGAACTTGTTATCTTGTTTGATAATGAGTTCGAGCTTGGCTTGAGCTCAAAATAAAACTAAAATGAATAAACTTGAACTTTTAAAACTTGGCTCAAGTCAGCTTGTTTACAACCCACCCTAACTAACTATAGATTCAATGGGAGTCAGTCCCAAGAATTACAAGCAATTCCATTAGCTGCGAGGGTGTGTGAGGCGCCCACCCCGGGGGGGGGGGGGGGGGGTGTTTGTGTGTGGCAAAATTCCCAAGAAACAAAAGCAAAAGGCATGTTTCTTTTATTTATATATATATATATATATATATATATATATAAAGTTGTATCTCAAATTTTTTTACACAATATTAAGTAGTTCTCATGAAGCTGATGAACGATAAATGGTTAAAAAGGATGTAATTCGAGGCTGCTTGAACTGCAAGAAGAGGCAGCTTTAGATTCAGCCCAAGTGATGTTAGTTATTGCCTTGTGTTTCAAATGCTGTTTTGGTACAAATTACAAAGTATCTGACCATTGGAGTCCGTGAATACAAATGCTAAGAAAACATCAATGAGACGAATTGTTAACGTCAAAATTAAATTTGGCCCATCCTTATGAGGTAGGAACCAATTATTGAGAGGAGGGTTCATAGAGCCCTAATTATTTATTTTGGCAAGTAACATAATATGGAGAGTATTCATCAACAAAGAGCTCTTCGGCTCTATGATAGCTAATTAGATTCAATGCATTCACCCACCATTTTCAAGACAATATTACAAATTGATTTGGGTGCCAAATACAAGTGGAAAGTTCTCTACTAAATTTTCTGATCTCACTTACATGCATGATAGATTCCCTTCATAAATGGAAAGTACTCTGAAACCCGGAGTCACCATTAAAAAAGAAAAAAAAAGTTTAACATCTTTTGCTAGTGAATGTCCCCAATGTGAAGGTATATATGTTTGAAACTCATGAACATTATTTTTACTTGAAATAAAAATGCGTTAATGTTTAGTTAAGCTTAAACTTATTTTATATGGTAAACAAACTCGAGCGCGTGTGACTTGATTCAAGTATATATAATATTATACGTTTATAGATTGGGTTTACTTTACACCTAGCATACATTTTATTAGTATTACACCATTTAATCACTTTCTATAGGATTTTTTTTTTTAATAAGCCACTGTTAGATTATGTTGTCTTCCTATACTATCACTGCTTGCAAAATAGTAAGAATGTCATAAAATAAGGATCATTTTTATCTATAAAATGTTTAAATTTTAAGTTTTGTGTATTTTAAATTCTGCACAAAACATGAATAATTTATAGATTAGATAATAAATACTGTACAATTGACATAAAATTCAACATACATATAACAAAGCGAATGTGTAATCCAATGATCATGAAATTTGAAAATATTGATCCAATATAATATAGAGTTACCAAGTGATGGAACACTAACCAAGGATTGTATCAAGTATATCTTGATACATTATCTCATGTTTATATTTAAACATGTATAAAAAAATATACTTATATAATTTTGAAATTGAATTGCGTAAGTTTGTAAAAAAGTTCACAAGATATTAAATTATTGTTTAAAATTTATTGATTATTTTGTAAATAAAATTAAATACAATTTCTTATAATATAAGGTTAATAAGTATAATTTTTATAAGTTCCTAAATGGAAAATTTTCTCTTTGATTAACTTCAATAATGTAGAGTATTTTTTATATATGAATTTATTAGCGTAGATTTGTGAAAGATTAAAAAATTATAATCATGATGTAAATATAGAGAAATAATAAGTTAATTAATTAACTTGTGAATAAACTTTGAGTCTCATTTAACAATAAATGAACCAAATTTGTACATGTAATATCGTTTGGTGAAGAACTTGAGTCTCATATTTGAAATAACATTAGATGGCTAGTTCTAAACTTTTAGCACTAAACTCCACTTAACTCATTTGCGCCCCTATACATTTTGACAAGAGTGGTCTAGCTAGCCTTTAATTGTTTTCTTACGATGAAAATCACTACTGATCTTAAAGTTGCAATCCCGCACTTAAATTTGAGTTACCTCCTGTTTTTGCCATACAAGTGGTTTGCTATATTTGGGACATGCGTGTCACGGATCAACATAAGGGACCATGTTATGCATGCATTGCATTCATGTCCATATCAAAATATAAAATGTGGGGGTACGGGTCCAAAATTGTATATTGGGCCTTGGCCGAGGATGTTGGTTGGTTTGAGGACAGATAAACAGTAGTGAGGGTATTAGACTCAAAATCCCATGAGTAAGATGCAGACGGAAAGGCTGGGAAAGGTGGTCCAAGGAGGAGTAACTCCTCGGATAAGCAAAGCATTGATCAAATGTATATCTTATCATTCAAAGTGACCTTCCAGGAGGTTCTACTGATAGGGACGTGTATTATAAACGTACAAGAGGGATGAAAGCTCATAAATATCTAAGGAAAAGCTGCTGCCACTGCATTGAATGCTCTGCAACTAACTTTCTAGTCGCATTTATGTGGAGAAAACTCCTGAACAGTGCTGCCTTGGTTATCCCAACTCACAGAGGGCTAGAGAGGGTGTCCGATGGGACAAGCACTCAAGTAGTGGCCTAGATGATCAACAAATGGAGGGCCAAGATCACTGAAAGGAAGACATATAATGTAAGAGACTCCTGAGAAAAAGGAGATTAGAAAAAGAGAGAAAAATACTATAGGAACCAAGAACAAAATTTGTAATTCAATTTGAGGATCAATACAAAGGAACCAATCTTCTCGGACTTCGCCGATGACGATTTTCTTAAAGTTCAAACTTGCCCATCTTTATTTGCTTGTCATCGAGATCCATCTTACTTGTTGACTAATTCACTAGAGCCTAGTTCTTCAACCCACTTTCTACAAATTTATTGTTTTGGGCTTTTTGGGCCTAAGTCCAACCATCTTTTGGGCCTGGGATCCAAATAGGGTTCTTACATAAAATATATGAGAATGTGTATGAAACTAGTTCATCAATATATGTACCAACCAGATCAACTAGTGTGTGTATATATATATATATATATATTCATACTATATATAAGAGAATTCTCCTCTTTCAACTGGACTTTTATGTGGTTCAAAAATACTCTCGTTAATGAAGGGTAATTTCATTTAGAACTAAAGTCATAAATATCAAATAACAAATTTCATTTTGAATTCAAAAAGAGAATTCCTAAAACTTAGGATATTTTCTCTTCATGTTTAAAAAAGAAATTATAGTTACTGTTTATTTCCAAAGTTTATCATTTTAATTTGTTTGAAAAATGAAGAGCCTTTGAGCACGCGCGTGAGAGCGTGCTTAGAGGCTAGTATATATATGGGGTGGTGCCAATTATGGGTTCATTTAATAGAAGTATAGCAAGCATTTAGTCTTAGTCTTTTCGAATAAGAAAATTAGTAAGTTTTGAGTGAAGGGCTAGCTTTTTCTTCATTTCAAATTCAAATAGATCTATCTAATAGTTGATTAAAATTTATGAATTTAAGGATATATCCATCATTAAGTAATTTAAAAGTTTAAATGATAATATGTAGCGTACACGAATAGATATATATATATATATATTCTTTACTACCGTTTCTTCTGGAGTGGTAGGGATTTTGAAGGGAGAAGCAATCAAATCACTTCCACGGTGGTTGAAGACTATGGCTTCCTAAGGTGGATTGTGAGATCTAACAACTTCTGGGGGTTTTGGTTTACCACTAGCGTCCTTGCTAGGGGGTTTTGTCCAATTGGTTTTGGTGAGAACACAAGACTTTTTGTGCCACTCAAAGTGGTTCTCAAAATATTCGAAGAAATGGACATTACTGGATATCTCTTTCATGAATGTTTTCCAACTTTCAAGAACTTCTTTCTTTTGTTCCAGGGTATTGTTGGCTCTATAGGCTTCTCTTTTGAGTCTGTTTTCTTCTGACTCAAATTCGTCACCTAGGGCAATTAGATTAGGGGTGAACTCTTTCGAAATGTCTGGGTACTGTTCATGTAAAGAATCTTAAATATTAACCGGGTTTGGATATTGTTCCAAAAAGTGACTGGTGCTATCTGAAGATCCTAATCTTCATCCAAATTGTAACCATCATAAGGATCTTGGGAGTCCTGGAATGGGTCAATTGGATTTCTGTTGAACTGAAGCTTCAGAAGAGGCAAGAGAAACTCTTTCTGCTGACTCTATTTTCTCTGACTGTAAGAGCAACAGCTGGGCAAGATCTTTTAATTCTTTGCTAGATTTTTCGGCGATCTGGACAAAGCCTAGACTGGACTGAGATCTTGTATTATAAGCAATGGCTCTCTGGACTAGAGGAGGGAAGTCTTTGTTAATTTGGCGGATGGCATCAGTGATTCTAAAACTGTCCCACCATTTTACTGAGAACTCCTTATCTAATAGATTAGAGTTGATTGCATAATTCCACATACTTATCCAGTGGATTTTGTACATGACTGTCATATGCAGAATTGCTGGAAACTGGGAACCGTGAGTAGAGACTTGGAACCTAGAGCTGAAATACCTGAGTGCTTCCTACAAGGGTTCTGGGAGGATCTGGGGTACTGAACCAAACATTTCCCACCACTTTAGGAACCATGAAGTTATCTGGCTGGAAAACCCCTTATCAAACATTATGAACCATGAATGATCAAAGTTCTGATTCTGGTAAAAGAGGATTTTCTCAAAGGCGTCCATGTAGTCATAGTAACTGTAATAGAGTTCTGATCCTGTGAGACTCTTGAAGTTTGTGAGTGATCTGAGTAGGGAGGGATGCTGCCCCCATTCAGAACAACTGACGAAACCTTTGATAATGAATTTGTGATAGAGAACTTGTGAGGGTCTCCTTTATTCATGATGTTTTCTATTCGAGCAGACTCTTCTTGGAGGAGGATGCTTTTATAGAACCTGATATTTTTCTTTGGGTGTTTAGGAAGGAAGTGCCAACCTTGGGGTAAAACTTCCATGGCTAAGGCTAAGGGATTTGTTATATGAACTAAGTGTGGTTCAATATAAGAGATGTGTTGGACAAAGGGTTTTTAACATAAGAAGACTTTCCTTTTCGGAAAGAGGAAGGCTTTTGGGAAACTAGAGGGCCAAAAGGTTCTTCAACAGTGTATGGAGTGATCACTTTAGGAGGAGGGGTTGCTAAAGCTGAACTGTAACTGGGTTGACCACGAGATGGTTTCTGGTAATTTGGTTTTGGAATGGTGGAGACTACATATCTATTGGCTAAAGATGAGGCAGGGAGGGGGACTAACTGACGACCAAAAGGGTTCTTTGCCTGACTGGTAGTACTGGTGGTTTGCTGGTTAGGGAGTTTTGGGGGTTGGGGCTGTACAGGCTTTTTCCCCGACATCTTGGTTTGGATTCTGCAAAAATTCACGGGTTAAGAAGTCAGGGATACTGTTTTGAGTTGCTGAAAATCCGAAAGGTAAAGTGCTTTTACTGCAGGTGAAAAATCATTTCAGCCGAAAGCAAATAGTAACTTCAGGAATTTTGTCAGGTACTGTAGAGTGAACAGTAACAGTCACTGTACATGAATAGTACTTTGTCCCCTTGCTTTTCTGATTCACTGTTCATCACTACTGTTGGAGGAATAACCGTAGTGTTGTAAGTTACATTTTATTTTGAATTAATCAAGTTGGCCGGCATTGCTGCCATAGTTATCCATTATTTTCGGCATTATCATTATTTTGAATTATATTCATGTTATCTCCTGACAGTTTTATTTTGTTTTACATCTATTTTCTGATAACTCTTCCATTACCATATATTGTCTACTTCATCTATTATCTCTTCTTCTGTATTATTCTTTTGATGGTAACTGTTCATTACCCTGTGATTATTTGTTCATGTTGCTCAGTTATATCCCAGTTATCTGCTTCTTCTTGTTCCTGTTTTTATTCCCCCAGTTTGTTACAGATGTGTACTGTTGAGAAACATAAGACCAAAATCTGTGCCATTGTCAACCCTGTAAGACTAGTAAGTCCCAGGCTAAGTGTGTGTCCCATACCAAACAATAAGTCCCGATGGTAGGGCGTGAGCGGAAGGGAGTTATCTCAGAGTAAGGATCGTGGCGGTAAGAGATTGAGTTACACGAGATTAGGCAATAGTCTTGTTGTACCCTTGTTTTAGATCTAATGATAGATCCAGAAGTTTGAGGATAAAGGTAATTAGGTTGTGATTGTTTAACTAGGCTTTTAATCCAGAACAATGAATAGGTTGTTTAGAAGTAACTCTTCTACTAGCATTAGATCTTCTAGTACAAAATCAAGACCTTGTCCCATCTAATGACAAGTTCTTGGTAACCATCAGTAGGATTAACTTCCAAAAATGGCACTCCAAAGTCAGGATTGTCATAAGGAAAGATTTTGAATTCGAGGTGATAGCCTTAATGGATTCAGGTGCTGATCTCAACTACATTCAGGAAGGAATCATTCCCTCTAAGTACTTCAGAAAAACCAGAGAAAGGTTAACTTCTACAAGTGGAGGTAAAATGCAGATTGAATTCAAAATTCCAAAAGCCCATGTGTGCCAAGACAACACATGTTTCAAAACCACATTTGTCCTTGTGAAAAACATGACAGATAGAGTGATATTAGGAAATCCCTTTACGTGTTTGTTATACCCTTTCACCACGGATAGTGAAGGAATCACTACCCATCCTTTTGGCCAACCAGTTAAGTTTAAGTTTCTTAGGAGCCCTGAACCTCGAGATATTAGCAGTCTCCAGGAAATTGCTGTCTCCAAGACCCTTAACCTTATTCAAGCTAAAACTCACCATCTTAACTACCTTCAGGATGATTTAAGATACAAGAAAGTTGAGGAACAACTAGCTTGTAAAACCATCCAAGAAGAGATCAGAAAGTTTGAAGAAAAACTTAGGCAGGAAGTCTGTTCTGATCTACCAACAGCCTTCTGGCATAGGAAGAGACATGAAGTTGCTCTCCCTTATGTCAAAGATTTCCAAGAAAAGGACATTCCAACCAAAGCTCGACCCATCCAAATGAATCAAGAACTTATGGATACTTGTAGAGTTGAAATAGAGGATCTCCTTAAGAAGGGAATTATTAGGAAATCTAGGTCTCCTTGGTCTTGTTCAGCCTTTTATGTTCAAAAAAATGCTGAGATTGAAAGAGGTGTTCCTAGGCTAGTTATCAATTACAAGCCCCTTAACAAAGTCTTAGAATGGATAAGGTACCCAATTCCAAAAAAAAAAGACTTAGTTAACAGACTTAGCAAAGCTATGGTTTTCAGTAAGTTTGACATGAAAAGTGGGTTTTGGCAGATACAAATCAGAGAGTCTGATAGGTATAAGACAGCCTTCACCATACCCTTTGGCCATTACGAATGGAATGTAATGCCTTTTGGACTCAAGAATGCACCCTCTGAATTCCAAAACATCATGAATGAGATTTTTAATCCATTCTCCAGTCATATCATTGTGTATATTGATGATGTACTCATCTTCTCAGAATCCCTGATCCAACATTGGAAACACCTGAGAGCATTCTTCAATACTATCAAGCTCAATGGTCTTGTTGTTTCAGCCCCAAAGATCAAACTTTTCCAAACTAGAGTTCGGTTCTTAGGCTTTGATATCCACCATGGTGTCATCAAACCCATAGATAGAGCCATCCAGTTTGCTGATAAGTTCCTCGACGAAATCCTAGATAAAACCCAGATATCAAACATGCTGTCCAAAAAGATTAGGAATGACTCCCCCTCTTTGACGACAACATAGGTAGAGGTATCCCAGACGGAGTCAATACCCTGATCTATACGATCATGAAACACTTCGTAGGAAAACCCAGCAACATCACATTTAGGATCTACGACCAGTTGAGTAACCTTAAATGTAAAACCCTTGGTGACTTTAGGTGGTACGAAGATGTGTTTACTACCAGAGTCATGCATAGAAGTGATTTCAACTCTCCATTTTGGAAAGAGAAGTTTATCAATGGTTTACCTACCCTTTTTGGAGAAAAGGTTAAGGAAACCCTTTGTAACCCTTTAGGTGTCATAGATTATGATAACCTAACCTATGGAGACATCTCTAGAACCATTCGAAGTGAATGAATGAAGATGTGTAGAGATCTCAAAATCCAAAACAAAGCCAGCAAAGGAAAAGCCAAGTACGAAGTAGGAAACTTCATGGTCGTAGATCATAGTCTTTAACCACCGTGGAAGTGATTTGATTGCTTCTCCCTTCAAAATCCCTACCACTCCAGAAGAAACGCTAGTGAAGAAGGTCATAAAGCAAAACAACTATACTAACCAGTGTTTAGGTGTTATAGGAAAACAGCTTGATAGGATAGAAGACAGAATAGACAACAAGGTTATCCTTCAAGAAGGAAACCCTTGCAAACCTGTCCAAACCCTAGAAAAACCTTTAGTCAAGCTTCCTACGACTAAACAACCCAGCCTTAGATCTAAGGATAGCGCAACCTTAGAAATAGTCAACCAAAAACTAGAAGAACTCGTGGAAAAGGAACTAGTCACCCCCTCACCAGTTAGCACTTCAACCAGTGTTGATCCCCGCCTACAAGTCTTAGACGTCCACACAGCTTCTAGCAGTTCTAGCAGAATCTCCTTAGACAATGAAAAGGAGATAGAACACCTAGAAAATCAGTTTACAAGCTTAGAGGTAAAAAGGCTTACCAACCAAAAGGTAACCCCTACTAGCCTAACCAAGATTGGTACCCCAGACCTACACCTCCTGACCTCCAGTTTGAGGAAAGAAATGTTAACAGCCAATTCTCAGTCTCTTCAGGTAAACTCTATGAATGGAACATAGATGGTTTGTTTGAACAGGAAATCTTGAACAAACTCCAGCATATTTCCATGGTAGCCAAACTCCAGCATATCCTTAGGATTCACAGGTAAACTTTTGCAATGGTGGAACAATTGCCTAACAGACGAGTCTAAGGAAGATATCAAACATGCTGTCCAAAAAGATGAGGAAGGACCCCCCTCTTTGATGACAACATAGGTAGAGGTATCCCAGACGGAGTCAATACCCTGATCTATACGATCATGAAACACTTCGTAGGAAAACCCAGCAACATCACATCTAGGATCTACGACCAGTTGAGTAACCTTAGATGTAAATGTTGGAAAATCTGGTTTTGTATCTCATACAAAACACATAGTGGAAGCAACAACCACAGATCTACTTCAATCATAAAAGAAAACATGTAACCATGAATTCTAGAATAAAGAACGGAAAGTGTACCTTGATGCAGTGAATTTCAAAACATGACTTGAGAATGCCTTCAATCTTCATCTCAATTGCACATGGTGCCCAAGATGTGTGGTCTCTCAATCAGTCTTTTGTACATAGACTCTCAAAGAAAAAAAAACTTCTTTTTCTCCTTGTGGAGAAAAACTGATTTCTTTTCTTTTTATCATACGTACGTTAAACTATTCTCATTGTTTCTTTATTTAATAACTCTTATTAAATAATGACTGATTATCTAATTGGGTTAGCTATTTGGGCCTATCCAATTGGGCTTTAGTTTGTAGCTTGAGATGGGACCAAAGGGAACAAATAAGACTCTAGCTCCAATGGGCATTGGGCTTTTCTGTTAACTCTTAACAAGTCCAAAATTACCATTAATTATATTTAATACCACTATAAGAATATAATTGCACTCTAGGCCTTATTAATAAATTATATCCCAAGACTTTATAATACATACAACCCCTTCATTAAAATATTCGTAGTAATACAAAGTCATGAATGTAGACTGCCACTTTGAAGATTACTACATCTTAATCCTTGAGTACCCGGTTTAATCCTTTATGTTATTCATCATATATTTATGAAATCCAATTCCATAAATATATACTTTAGTAACTTCTTACTAAAGTGATTGAGCCCAACACTCTGAATAACCAAACCTATTAAACTTATCTTAAGGAAATATTTTATATCTCCATTAAGAGATTATGAATTCCGTCTTGAGAATATATGTTCCATCAACACTAAATGTGGCTGCCCAACATACTGAGGTTTTGACCGTAACTTATAGATCTCACTCCTGATATATCAAAGTAACCTACATCTCATGATCAGGTCCATTATTCCCTCAGGATTTAGAGTTGATGTAAATAGAAGTTGTGAGATTTATTATTTATTTGATAGTCATTAGGAGAATAATAAATCTCACAGCGGTCCAGTTCAATATGTCTTAACTCTTAAAACATATCAACATATCAACTAGAAGTCTTCACTTCCATGATCAAGACAAATTATCTTAGTTGATATGTTATAGTCTTCGCAGATGAAATGCCCAATTTTATCACCGACTACGAACTAAAATTCTGAGTTTACAAAGAACTTGTGATTTATATCTTCTGTGACTTTTCATATAAACCACATACTATGCATCTCATAGACTAAGATAATGTCCTATTAGTTCATTAATAGATAGTCTTATATAATTAAACAATTTAATTAGTTATGACATGCCAATAAATTGGATTTTAGGGCACAAATCCCAACAATCTTCCACTTGCCCTCAAAGACAATTTACCATGTATCCGACACTTATCTCCCTTTAGAGTAACTCACAATTACTCTAAGGCAAGGTTTGGAAATAAGTTTCAGCTAGATTTATAGCATAGATTACCTTTTCTACTACTACTTTTTAAGTACTCATATCTCTCTAATGAGATAATACTTACACTTAATGTATATCTTCACCACCTAGGATGAACACATATCTTGAAGTCCAACTTCATGAATCACAATCAAACTACAAGTCAGTATTTGTACATCTAGTATCTATCAAAACCTCACTTTTGTGGACAAGCATATAATCCCTCATTCTCCTAAGATATTTGAGTATATGCTTTACTCCCACTAAATTAAGTGATCTTTGATTCAATTGATATTTGCTTACTATGCTCACCGCAAAATAGATATTTAGCCTAGTGTATAGCAAAGCATAAAGACTTCCTTTTGATATGGTATAACGAACCGTCTTAATATGCTCTTCCTTTTATATGTCTTAGAACTATAGTCCTATATAAAGGAACTTCAAACTTAAAAGGAAAGAATCATTTCTTAAAGTATTTATGCTATATTTGGCTAGAATCTAATTTATTTAAGCAGTTTGAGATGGACCCAACATCCTAATTCCTGAATTTTAACAAAGTTATAATTCTTTGGATGTGACTAGTCTTTCCCAAGTACTTTATATTAAACTGGACTAGACAACCAAAAATTCCATTGATGACAATAATTCTACATCATTCTAAATGATTAGAATGTCATCAACATACATTAAGAGATTTATTATTCTATATAACTTTTAAACACATAAGGCTTTTAAATACTTGATCAAAATCAAACAATTTGATTGCTTGATCAAATATGATATTATATGATTTAGATGCTTGCTTTAGTCCATAAATGGACTTTAAGCAACTTGCATACTAAACACTACTGGTTCTTTGCTATGAACAAGTCTAGTTACATATAGATGTTTTCCTCAAGATTGCTACTAAAAGAAGCTTTCTTGATATTCATTGTCATATTTCATCAAAATGAAATATAATGGATAAGAGAATCTAGATAAAGTCAAACTTGACTATTGGTGAAAAAATCTTTTCATAGTCAAACCATTTCTTTCTGAATAGATATTTTCGCCACTAATCTTGACTTTGAAGGTTTGCACCCTCAAAACTATCAATCTCATTTTCTCGTAGACCTATTTGAGAACAATAGGCTTAATGCCATTAGGCTCCTCTACAAGTACTAGACTTTAAATAGAATCTAATTCTATTCACATAACCTTGATCCAGTAATCTATATTTATATCATCTATTGCCTTTACGTAGGACCGAAGATCATATTCATATCCTTGTGGAATAACTACAAAAGTTTATTCCAAAAGTATGAATTTATTTAGAAATCCTCCCACTACAATATTGTACCGGTGTAATAGTTATCTACAGAATAATGTCATGTGGTGTATCTATTACAACCAACTCATTTCCAAATGTATTTTATAGTTGTCCTACAACAAATTCTTACATTTTTCTTCTAGAACAATCTACCTTTACTTTAAAAGAGCCTTAATCCTCCTTTATGTATGCACTGACTTAAAGAAGTCATTGGAACTTTATTCCTTTACAAAAAGGAACCCTAGATTTTATTATCCTCTAAATAGAATTCATAGATTGAGAATATAATAAAATAATGGTTCTAAAAGCCCATCTTTCATCAATCTTGAATATCATTTAGATAAATAAGATCTATAGACATAAGTGCCAAAACATACAATTACAAAGGATGAAAACTTTCTCTTTAAAAAGTAAAACATGTAAATTTCCATCTAGAAGACAATCTTGGACAATGCTTAGCTTTACCAAAATCAGAAACACTTTCCTTTTGGTCATGCTTATAAGTCTAATTTCCTTTTTGGCAACTACTAGGGCAACTAACTTGTCCAACTACTTGGTATTATAATTCATCTTCTTATCACCATTACCTTTCGGTTCAGGCTAATAATTTGAATTAAATCATATTGATCCTAGCCTTAGCTTTTAGGATGTCTTCCGCTGCGTAGAACTCACTCACCAATTCAGATAATATAAAAAGAATTTAGTTTCAAAACAATCCTGAATTGATCAAATGATTCTAACAAGGACTTGTGGATCATATCCATATGAGATTAACATTTAATCTCTTCATCCAAGAATTCCAATTCATTTTAAAATTAAAATATTTTCATAAAATGGCATAGAATTAGAACTTCTTAAGCATTTCATAGAACTCAATATGATTCATACCAAAACATCTCATTTAGGCTTAATATAAAGTCTAAATCTAGTACTAACTCTTGCATCTCATGCTATAGCACAATTGAGATAGAAGCCAATGAACATATTAGCATTTCAATGGAAACTATGATCACATTATAAGCTATCTTCCATAAATGCATCATGTATAGGAAATTATGACAATGCTGAATCAAAACATAAATATGTACTTCAGCTCCTTTAAGCACCATGTCCAAATTATTTCTTAGTTAATGTGATTCAACTAAAATAGTAGCTAGAGGACAAAATTTATGACAACTTTATTTTGAGACTATGAACATAATCACCAAGACATTATCATTTTGCATCCATAACCATATAGTATGGAACCCGAAAAAACATACTATACTAGGTGCAACGATAACCTAATCCCGCAATTAATATTCCTCAGAAGCGAGGTCATACCAATCACTATGATCAGGTGAGAATTATTCTCATTATTAATCCTATCATGGTAACTCTTACCAAACAAAAATAATTTGCCGCTCTTCCTTTAGCCTCTAAGTAATAATGACATAGCTTCGAAGGGAGGTTAACATTACACTTAGTTTAATGTACACCATCGCCTAGAATCAATGTGAGTCACCGAGTAACTCCACGGAAGCGTGGTCGTTCTCAATGTAAAAACACACTTCATCTATCATTAAGAAGTTTAACCTGTAGTACCATGAATTAAACACCCTCCGAAGGGAGCAAGGCATATACGCCAAGGCGAGGTGCTTAATCACACTACTATAAACCAGCAATAGAGGCCGTGAGAATCAACCTTTGAATCTCTCTCCCACAAGAAATTTTAAAACAAGTGGATTGTCCTGAAAACATTGTGATCTAATCACAATTTGAACCCTACACATCAAATGTGTTTAATTGTTTAAATTCAATGTGATATTACTAAGTCACGTCACTATAGCGTAATGAACATTCACGTAATCACAAAGAAGTATAATCACGTAATCCGTGAAGCAAATACCCTCCGCATGGAATGCAAGACTTGAAGTCAAGACAAGGTATCTATTCACATTACAATAAACTTAACAAAAAAAGGGTTATTTCAAAACTCCCACTCATTATTTGGGTTTTTCTTTAAATAATTGTGATCCCATCACAACTAATAACATTGCACTTGATAAAGACTCTAATCTCATTATAATCACTAACTAAAATGGAAGTCCTAAACTATTTAGGATTCCTTAAACACTAATGAATCAAAAATTAGTTATACAGAACTCTATCCTTAATTTACTAGATAAAGTATTCTAATCTCATTAGAAACTATATACCTTTTAATTAGAATTTTAATCTCATTTAAAACCTCTAATTAAAATAAATTAAGGACTTTTAATCATAAAACAATTTAGGATTAAGAGTTCTCTTTAACTAACATCATTGATCTGATTAGGTCTTTTAGTTAGATAATGATTAATAAATGTTCTTAACTTTTAAGGACTATAAAGTTAATCACATCGCCTTACTTTTATTTATGTGAAAAACAGGTGCCAGAATTTTTGGCGACTCGTTTTGGCGACTCATTCCAGTCGCGAGTTTTGGCGACTTGTTTTGGCTACTTGTCTAGTTGCGAGACCCCAGTCGCGAGTTCATCTAGAAGCTCTGGCGACTCACTCGCGACTCATATCGCGACTCTCCAGTCGCAAAAACACCCAAAAACAGCCATTTTTCTCTTTAACCGTTTTTGAGGTTTTTCATTATTCTTCCATCAAATTTTTTTTTTGATTTTATCATCAAAGATTTACAAATCAAACATTAGGGTTTTCAATATCAAGATCAAGAACCATCATAATAATGCTAGAAACCTTGAAAACACAATCCTAATCTCATTAGGAATAAATTTCATAATCCTAGCATTAACATACTATTTGATCATAAAATAAATATTTAATGCAAGGCAAGCAGCAATAGGAGAAATCCTTTATTAAACAATGAAAGACAACACCTTCATAAAAAGGATATAATTTGGGCCACTTCATCCTATACAAACGTTTTGCATATAAACCCATATATATAATATACGGATTTAATAGAATCCTTGTTGCATAAGAATTCCATGATCACAACACCAGTACATGTTTATTATAAAGCTTTAACAAACATATAAACTAAAACATGCTTACGGCAGATTGAATATGGCATATGCCACATGGGTCCACAATATACATTTGTAAAACAATATATCATGCCAAGATATATGTTAACGGCATCACTAGTTATTGAATAAAACCAATAACTATGCCAAGCATATCCAACCGGTGCAAGAAGAAGTGCACGCACATGACGGTTATACCAGTTACAATTATATTTTTAAACCTTAAGCCATAGCCTCAACTATTGAAACTACCATTGCCTTTACGTATCATGTCAATGGTTTTTGAATCAACAATCAACAATCAATATATCATATATATTAATCATGGCATTTGGTTTTAACAAACAGTGGTTCTGGAACAAAATTATGTAGAAACTTTTACTGTAGAAAATTAGAACACCAAGAAAACGATTTTTCTTTAATTCTAAAACTCAATCACATGTTATACAAGCATGATATTGAAGACCGCTCTGATACCATTTGTTGGAAAATCTGGTTTTGTATCTCATACAAAACACATAGCGGAAGCAACAACCACTGATCTACTTCAATCATGAAAGATAACATGTAACCATGAATTCTAGAATAAAGAACAGAAAGCGTACCTTGATGCAGTGAATTTCAAAACATGACTTGAGAATACCTTCAATCTTCATCTCAATTCCACATGGTGCCCAAGATGTGTGGTTTCTCAATTAGTCTTTTGTACATAGACTCTCAAAGAAAAAAAAACTTCTTTTTCTCCTTGTGGAGAAAAACTTATTTATTTTCTTTTTATCATACGTACGTTAAACTATTCTCATTGTTTCTTTATTTAATAACTCTTATTAAATAATGACTGATTATCTAATTGGGTTAGCCTTTTGGGCCTATCCAATTAGGCTTTAGTTTGTGGCTTGAGATGGGACCAAAGGGAACAAATAAGACTCTCGCTCCAATGGGCCTTGGACTTTTCTGTCAACTCTTGACAAGTCCAAAGTTACCATTAATTATATTTAATACCACTATAAGAATATAATTGCACTCTAGGCCTTATTAATAAATTATATCTCAAGACTTTATAATACATACAACCCCTTCATTAAAATATTCGTAGTAATACAAAGTCATGAATGTAGACTGCCACTTTGAAGATTACTACATCTTAATCCTTGAGTACCCGGTTTAATCCTTTATGTTATTCATCATATATTTATGAAATCCGATTCCATAAATATATACTTTAGTAACTACTTACTAAAGTGGTTGGGCCCAACACTCTGAATAACCAAACCCATTAAACTTATCTTAAGGGAATATTTTATATCTCCATTAAGAGATTATGAATTTCATCTTGAGAATATATATTCCATCAACACTAAATGTGGCTGCCCAACATACTGAGGTTTTGACCGTAACTTATAAATCTCACTCCTGATATATCAAAGCAACCTACATCTCATGATCAGGTCCATTATTCCCTCAGGATTTAGAGTTGATGTAAATAGAAGTCGTGAGATTTATTATTCATTTGACAGTCATTAGGAGAATAATAAATCTTACAGCGGTCCAGTTCAATATGTCTTAACTCTTAAAACATATTAACATATCAACTAGAAGTTTTCACTTCCATGATCAAGACAAATCATCTTAGTTGATATGTTATATCTTCTGTGACTTTTCACATAAACCACATACTATGCATCTCATAGACTAAGATAATGTCCTATTAGTTCATTAATAGATAGTCTTATATAATTAAACAATTTAATTATTTATGACATGCCAATAAATTGGATTTTAGGGTACAAATCCCAACAGTAAAACCCTTGGTGACTTTAGGTGGTACGAAGATGTGTTTACTACTAGAGTCATGCATAAAAGTGATTGCAACTCTCCATTTTGGAAAGAGAAGTTCATCAATGGTTTACCTACCCTTTTTGGAGAAAAGGCTAAGGAAACCCTTTGTAACCCTTTAGGTGTCATAGATTATGATAACCTAACCTATGGAGACATCTCTAGCACCATTCGAAGTGAAGGAATGAAGATGTGCAGAGATCTCAAAATCCAAAGCAAAGCCAGCAAAGGAAAAGCCGAGTACGAAGTAGGAAACTTTTGTACATAGTATGGCTTACCCTCCATCCTTCCCAAGAGAAAATCCAAATACAGAGGCAAGGAACCCTCTAAGCATTTTCACAGAAAGAAAACTTCAGCCAAGTATTATAGAAAACAGAAGTACAGCAAAGTTGATTTCTATAAGAAAGGTAAATCCAAATCCACAGGAAAATTCATACCTAAAGCATCAGGAAAATGCTTCAACTGTGGAAAGAAAGGCCATTTCAGAAAAGAGTGTAAAGCTAAGGCCAAATCCCTTATCAATACCCTAGTTAGTGACCAAGCCGGTAAAGATGAAATCTTTAAGCTCCTAGAACTTAATCACTCTGAAAGTGAGTCTTCTAGTAGTAAGATTCGTCAGATCTACCAGTCATCCTCTGAACCTTCTAGAGCCTCCTCTAGTTCCTTTAGTGGCCCAGATGAACCCATACCTTGTATGGATAGTTGTTGTAGGAACAAAACTATCAATGTTCTTTCTAAGCAAGAAGAGCTCCTTTTAGATCTCATAGAACAGATCGAAGACCCAGTCATCAAAGCTCAAAAGCTTACTGAATTCAAGAGAATCTTAGTTAAGGAAACCAGTAAACCCGAACCTAAGTTTTAGGAACCCAAAGTTGATTTGGAAAAAATCTACAATAGGTTTACCAAATCCAAGAAGGAAGTTATAGTCAACGACCTTCAAAGAGAAATCAAGGAAACTAAGGATATGAGTTCTATGACCTTAGTATGGAGATGTCCTTCACTGATGTAGTTGTTGGCTACCATGGTCATATGCTGGAGTTTGTTTAAGATTTCCTGTTCAGACAAACCATTTATGTTCCATTCATAGAGTTTACCTGAAGAGACTGAGAATTGGCTGCTAACATTTCTTTCCTCAAACTAGAGGTCAGGAGGTGTAGGTCTAGGGTACCAATTCTTGGTTAGGCTAGTAGGGGTTACCTTTTGGTTGGTAAGCCTTTTTACCTCTAAGCTTCTAAACTGATTTTCTAGGTGTTCTATCTCCTTTTCATTGTCTGAGAAGGTTCTTCTAGAACTGCTAGAAGCTGTGTGGACGTCTAAGACTTGTAGGCGGGGATCAACACTGGTTGAAGTGCTAACTGGTGAGGGGGTGACTGGTTCCTTTTTCACGAGTTCTCTATTTTCTCTGACTGTAAGAGCAATTGCTGGGCAAGATCTTTTAATTCTTTGCTAGATTTTCCGACGATTTGGACGGAGTCTAGACTGGACTGAGATCTTGTATTATAAGCAATGGCTCTCTGGACTAGAGGAGGGAAGTCTTTGTTAATCTGGCGGATGACTTCAGTGATTCTAAAATTGTTCCACCATTTTACTGAGAACTCCCTATCTAATAGATTAGAGTTGATTGCACAATTCCACATACTTATCCAGTGGATTTTGTACATGACTGTCATATGCAGAATTGCTGGAAACTGGGAATCGTGAGCAGAGACTTGGAACCTAGAGCTGAAATACCTGAGTGCTTCCTACAAGGGTTCTGGGAGGATCTGGGGTACTGAACCAAACATTTCCCACCACTTTAGGAACCATGAAGGTATCTGGCTGGAAAAACCCTTATCAAACATTATGAACCATGAATGATCAAAGTTCTGATTCTGGTAAAAGAGGATTTTCTCAAAGGCGTCCATTTAGTCATAGTAACTGTAATAGAGTTCTGATCCTGTGAGACTCTTGAAGTTTGTGAGTGTTTTGAGTAGGAAGGGATGTTGCCTCCATTCAAAACAGTTGACGAAACCTTTGATAATGAATTTGTGATAAAGAACTTGTGAAGGGTCTCCTTTATTCATGATGTTTTCTATTCGAGCAGACTCTTCTTGGAGGAGGATGCTTTTATAAAACCTGATATTTTTCTCTGGGTGTTTAGGAAGGAAGTGCCAACCTTGGGGTAAAACTTCCATGGCTAAGGCTAAGGGATCTGTTATATGAACTAAATGTGGTTCAATATAAGAGATGTGTTGGACAAAGGGTTTTTTAACATAAGAAGACTTTCCTTTTTGAAAAGAGGAAGGCTTTTGGGAAACTAGAGGGCCAAAAGGTTCTTCGACAATGTATGGAGTGATCGCTTTAGGAGAAGGGGTTGCTAAAGCTGAACTGTAACTGGGTTGACCATGAGATGGTTTCTGGTAATTTGGTTTTGGAATGGTGGAGACTACATATCTGTTGGTTAGAGATGAGGTAGGGAGGGGGACTAACTGACGACCAGAAGGGTTCTTTGCCTGACTGGTAGTATTGGTGGTTTGCTGGTTAGGGAGTTTTGGGGGCTAGGGCTGTACGGGCTTTTTCCCGGACATCTTGGTTTGGATTCTGCAAACATTCACGGGTTAGGAAGTCAGGGATACTGTTTTGAGTTCCTTCAATGAATTCAATGTCAAAGTCAAAAACTGAAAGGATGGCTTGCCATCGTGCAAAAATATGTTTTGATGCAATGTTTTGAACATCTTTTTCTAAAACATGTTTGGCAGATTTACAATCAATCCTTATTAAAAACTTTTGATTGAAAAGATCACTTTGGAATTTTGAAATGCATAGTACTATAGATAAAATTTCTTTCTTAATAGTACTATAATTAATCTGAGTGGGAGTCCAAATTCCTGAATGGAAACAGACAATCTGTTCAGGGGAAGTGGGACTAGCACGCTGAAGAAGAATGCCACCAAAACCAATGTTAGAAGCATCAGTTTGGACAA
Organism: Quercus ilex subsp. ballota; assembly: GCA_032727855.1. Taxonomy (NCBI): domain Eukaryota; kingdom Viridiplantae; phylum Streptophyta; class Magnoliopsida; order Fagales; family Fagaceae; genus Quercus; species Quercus ilex. Next base: position 34,573,897 of record CM064909.1, read on the forward strand.
TCTTGAAGGAATTTTCTGAGGGAATTCCTAAACAAGGAAGAGACTTGACATATTTTTTGATATCTTGGACAATGGTACTATGATTTGGAGTTCAAGAGGGAGGATTAGCACGAAGTTTATCAAAAAGTGGTTTGCATTGCTGCCTGAGATTTTGGTAGAAATCTGTTATGTAGTTAAGAGATCCTAGAAATCTTTGAAGCTGGGTTTTGTCTAGGATTTCGTCGGGGAACTTATCAGTAAACTGGATGGCTCTATCTATGGGTTTGATGACACCATGGTGGATATCAAAGCCTAAGAACCGAACTCTAGTTTGGAAAAGTTTGATCTTTGGGGCTGAAACAACAAGACCATTGAGCTTGATAGTATTGAAGAATGCTCTCAGGTGTTTCCAATGTTGGATCAGGGATTCTGAGAAGATGAGTACATCATCAATATACACAATGATATGACTGGAGAATATATATATATATATATATATAAAGGAAGAAGAAGAAAAAATCTGAAATATAGTTGAAATAAAGAGACCTTTGTCCTTGGCAGAAAGTGTGCAAATCCATGCCCTATAGACCTTTGGCTCCTTGCCAAATCCCATATAATTATGAAGTCACTATTTTTTAACTCTCCCCAAAGGCCTCAAGCTTGCCTTGTTGTTGGCAATGCTATGCTAGAAGCCCTTGAGGGAGAGTGAGCAAAAAATGCCTCGAATTCATAAACAAAAGGAACTTAATTTCTTGCAAGCAAGGAAAACCCTTTTCAGCCTCCCCCAGGCTCCTTAACCTTAACCCAATTGCCTTACAAAGTAGAACTTTTTTAGGTGGTTCAGTTGAGAAGCCCTTGATGGAGAGTGACAAACCAATGCCTTTGTTTCTTCCTGTAATCCTGTTTGTTCGTTGACGAGTAATGACCTAATGAGGTCTAGCTCTATTTATAATGCATAAAAATGAATGTGTGGAAAAATAATGTTGAAAAATCTTTGATCTTATTCGGTGGGGTCTCCATATCTTGCACTTGAAAATTAGTGGCAAAACCAGCTGCGAGGTTTTTCCCACCTTTATCATTGTTAGAGCATCCGTAGCAGTTGTTGCAAAAATTATGCCACACCAAAAACTTACTTTATTATTTTACCACATCATTTTACAATATCTCATTTATCAGATGTTTATAATTCAATTCTATACATTAAAATAATATTTACTACACATTAAAATAATATATTATCTACTCCCCATTATCATCAACAACAGCAACAACAGCAACAAATTCCAAATCCAAAAACCTCAACAAAAAAGGGGGGGGGAAAAAAAAACCATCACAACACAGCAGCAATAGCCACTTCCACTGTTGCCCCACCATCCACAACCACAAACTACGGCAGCAAGAAGAAGGAAAAAAAAAACACAATCCAGGCCCCAACAACCTTCCTCTCCTGCCACTTCTCAATCGGCAACCACCAACCACAGCCAAAAAAAAAAAAAAAAAAAACCCCACAATCCAGCCACCACCAACCCTCCTCTTCCACGTCTCAACCACAACCACAACCACAAACACAGCACAGTCACCGTGACTCACCTCTCACTGAAATCAAGCCATCGAAGCTCAACCCAGAACCTCAATCCAAATCAAAACCCAATCCCAGACACGATCCATGATCCGGCCGCAACCCACAACCTCAACCCAAATCACCTAAATCAGCCTATCGAAGCCACAACCCACAACTTCAACCCAACCCATCGAAGCCACCTGACTCACCACCCACAACCTCAACCCAAATCAAAACTGGTGAAGGAGATTTTATAGATCAGTGATGATGGAATTTGTGAGATGGTAGAGAGGAAATTGGTGGTGGCTCATGATTCATGAATGGGAAGAGAATAAAGCAAAAGGGAAGAGGGAAGAAGAAAGAGTATGGGAGAGTGGAGATGGAGGCGGTGAATAGCTGAAGGAGAAGACGAAAGAGATAATTGGGATAAGAGAGAAAGTGGAATAAAAAAATAATAAAACCATATGCCACATATGTCCGTACCATGCCACATATGTGAGGATACTGTAGCATGTTGCAAAAATTATGAGATTTGGAACATCTGATATTTGGGGTTTTTTGGTGTTTGGTGTGCCAAATGTGCCAAATATTTGGCATTTGGCACATTTGCAATAGCTTCTACAGATGTTCTTATAGTGGTAACCATTGTCAACTTGTCACACGTAGAATCCATTATATAATAATAATACATGAAAACAGCAAGAAAATGTGCCTCAACTTGTGCAAATTATAGCAATGTTTGGTACAACTTTTTTCGCAAGCTATTAAAGTGATGGGTTTTGATATTTTCATATAACTCATTATTGACCCTACTTTTATTATGTACTGTACCAATCAAAACATTTCATTCTAACAATTACAAAAGAGCCTTATAAAAATGATATTGTAGTAATCACAAAAAGAAGTAATTATGACGTTCATTTATTATGTTGTCGAAATTCATTAATCGCATTCATTGTCACATCGGTTTGTAATTGTTTTGTAATAGTTTTAGCATTTTTCTTTATTGTATTCAAGCCAACCAAACAATTTTGAACAGCTCATGAGACCTTTGGACCATCATGGACTACCCTAGAAATTAAAGCAAAAGGAGTTGGCCCTTATGAACCTAGATGCAGTGGCAGCTCTAGGAATTTTTTTTAGGGTGGTCACTAAAAAATTTAAATTATGCAAAATTTAATAAAAGACAATTTGAATATATTAACGTTACCAAAAAAAAAAAAAAAAAAAAAACACGCAAAAACATGAAATATTACAATTTTTTTTGTACTAACAAAGAGAACAAGAAAAAAAATATAAACTAAAGATAAAGTGCAAATTGAAAATGCTAATATGAGAATAATAAGTGACTACAATAATTTCATAAAAAATTTTATGTAACAAGTTGTTAGCTTGTTATTAGTGGGTAAAACATGTCAATATTGAACCCGAATTAGAATTAGTAACAACTTACCACATAAGATTTATTGTGAAATTTGTGAAAATGTAGTGGATATAGCATTACTCTTATATTTATTAAACTCAAATTCTTATGATTTTCAAGTAAAAGTATTCAACATTTTTATTAGAGTGGTCAAAATATGTTAATTTAGTATATAATATTTAAAAAAAAAATATATATGTACATTTTTTTCAAGTTAAGGTGGTCATAGGACATATTAGTTTAAAATAACTATTTAAATAAAAAAAAAAGTTTGCATCTATAAATTTTTTTTTTGACAGGTGAGGGTGGTCCTAGGACCACCCTTACATATAAGTAGAGCCACCAGTGCCTAGATGAGGCAATAATCTTTACCTAATCTTAAGAATAAAGCAGCTTTAGGACGCTAGGCATCTCAACCTTATCTTTCATAAAATGAAATGGCAATAAGTGCAAACATAATTCCTCACTGACATTCCTTGATTCCTACATTCTTCTTCTTCTTTTATTTATTTATTATTATTTTTTATATATATCTTTTGCTTTTCAATCTTTACAGCCAATAGCATATCTTCGAACCGGATAATATGCTTAAACACCTACAGTTTTATCGTCTTTCTCAATGATAGTTTGGCATAACACATTATGTTAAGCATCGAGCACAATTGTATCGGATCGTACAAGGTATGGAGCATGTTACTTTCAGCCATACCATATAAGGTCATATTTTGACAAAGTGACACACTGACATTTATGTGCATTGAGCCACTGGACTAGTCCTAAACCATAGGATCATTTTGGGCTTGTTCAGCCCAATTTTCAATATAATTGTTAGATTTACTGGGTATGTTGGACTTTATTGGGCCTCATGTTCCCTTGAAATGTCTAAATCAGCTGCCCTATTACCCTATAGGTATATCTACTCAGTCTTTGGGTCAGTCTTAGACATAGATAAACCCAACCCAAATTTAGCACAAGCAGCGGGAGTATTGGGAAGGGAAAAAAAAGGTGAAACGTCAAATTACTATTTTCATAATACTTTTTATACATTAGGTAAAGAAGGGAGATTTGAAACTACATTTGTATCGGAAATAGGGGTGGAGCTAAGTAATGCATTGGGGGCCATGGCCCCTACAAATTTTTTAAAATCTTCTCTAATTATAGGGAAAATTAGATTTCAGTCTCTTTAATTTAAGAGGTGGCTCCCACAAGATAAAAAACTTGGCCCCCCTGCCTACATGTCAGCCATAAGAACTCCCTTCTCTTGGGAAATTATTGTGTACTCCCCAGAGTATCAGAAATGCGTACTCCCTCCTCTCACATGAATAGTGGGTCTCACTAATTTAATTCATAGTGAAACCCACCATTCATGTGAGAGGAAGGAATACGCATTTATGGTACTCTGGGAGTACCTAATAATTTTCCTCTTCCCTCGCCTCAAATCCCCACTTTTCAGTCATAAAGATTCATTCATTTTTTTTTTTTTTTCCATTCTCCATTAAAAGCACAGCCACTGGCAACTCCTTTCTTTATTTATTTAATTATTTTTTTGCTAAGAGCCTATGACCATATCCCATTTCCTGATGTCCATGTCCATTGACCATGTCCTTTACTACAGTTTTACCCCTCACTTTTATCACTTTTTAGTCATTCAATTTTCCTAATAGGATAAAGTCATAAAATTGAGGTGTAGTACATTATATTTCTCAATTAAACTCTGTATTGAATTTAATTGTCCTTAAAAATGATAATATTGTTTGTATTTTATTTGTCATGGTAAGTATGTGTTTGAATTTAATTGAGAAACCTAATGTATTAAACTTTAGATACTGTACTTAAGTTTTGCAATTTTTCAAAACTATTACAATATCCCCTTGCACTCATCGCCATTACCGAGTGCTCTCTCTTCAATTTCTCTTCATTAGTTCTTCCTTATGATGCTCAATTGGTTGATTAGCTTGTTAGTATTTTGAGTGCTAATATGAACTACACTTATATAAAATTCTAGTGGTAATCTTATGATATATATATATATATATGATACATATATAGTTAAGACTTACTTTGGATTTAATGTTTGTTTTTCTAAACTAATGCGCCAAGAGATGTATGTATGTATGAATGTCATATTTTGAATTTTTCTTGAATTGCAAATGAATATGATTGTTTTATCTTGGCCTCCCAAGAAAAAATTCCTAGCTACACCCCTGAATGGAAATTTCGTTGAGTTACAAAACTTTTGACTACTTTTTTGGTACCTAAATTGTGTGTTAGGTTTCAATTTTGTTCCTAGAACTTGTAATTTATAGTTCAATGTTACCTTTATTTTATTTTTAGTCAAATTAATTACCACAATTGTATATGTGCGGGGGTAAAAGCCCAAGCTTATGTATTGGGCATGGGGCCCTATTTGAAGATTATTCTGTGTCCGAAGAGAAGAAAGCGGTTGAGAAGGAGTCCATGCGGAAGAGAGATACCTGGAAATGAAGAAGGGGGGTAGTCCGAAGAGGTCACCATTGGTCCGAAGAGGTCACCATTGGTCCGAAGAGGTCATTCTTCTCGGATACAAATAGTCTTGATCAATCAAATGTCTGGAAGGTCCGAATGATCTCCCTAACAACTTCAATGATAAGGATAATGTTAGGACATATGTGTGTTCACTTGTTAAGAACATATGTTACTTATTTATGTAAATTGGCTAATCCTTTTGACAAAACGCACTTTACTTGTAATTGGGTAGTTCTAGGTGTTTTTAATACTTCAAGAAACAAGGTTTCAAGATCAAGTATTAAAGTCATCAAGTCTATCCAAGAAAAAGCAAGCTGAAGTGCAATTTCATTAAAGCTCGACACCTGCTATCTGTCAAGATTTATAAAATCTTTCTGATTTGATTTTCTTGGGATCCGTGAATGTGTTTTTGGGCCTTCTTTTCTTCTAACCCTAAACATATAAAAGAATTGTTTTAAGAGCCGTCAAGTGGTACACAAGTTGCAAAAGCATTGAGCAATCCTTTTTCAAGCAAATTGTGATCAAAAGACGAAGTTCTTAACCTAGTTCATCTTCTCTCAAGAAGTTGCTGTGTATGTGCACCATAGGGTTTTGTAACCAAGCATCTTCCTGATCTTCATTGTGTATGATGAACTGAAGAACTTTGCAGCCAACCTCTCCTTCTAAGTTGGTGTTTAAAGTCGCGTACTGGGATCCGTGCATCAAAGGTGGAAATTGTCACTACAGATCAAGTCCAATTGGGTATTGGGGTAAGGGTTCAACTGTAGGTTGGTAAGGTACTTGGGATTCCTTTACTTGTAACCGCTTGATTTGATAATAGTGGAGTTTCGGGAGTGGTGACCTGAAAATCACCCGGTGAGGTTTTTGCTGTTAGGGTTTTCCCCATTCGTAAACAAATCACCGTGTTATTTATTTTCCGCTGCATATTTAGTATTTGGTGATTTGTTTGTGCTTCCACGTATTTGCATGTTAAATTGATTAATTAATAACTTAGCTAATTAATTAATTGATTTTATCACAAGGGGTCATTCAGATTGTGGCCTATCAAGTGGTATCAGAGCGGGCACACTCTGATTAGGTTTAATCTTTGCTGTGTTGATCCATTGGCCCCTGTTGTCATTGGCTGTAACCTACTTGAAGAGATCTTTGTTTTCAAATACATCTTGTTTTTCTAATCACTATTTGCTTGAGTGTCTCAGAAAATACAAGTCTAAAAGTTATTTGAATTCTCTTATGATGACTATTGGAAAAGTTCTCATTTTGCTAAGAAGAAACTAGATTGTCTCAGAATGAAAATGTGCAAAGGAGTTCGTCTGAGAAGAGTGAAAGTTATAGGCTTAGCTCATAAAAGGCAGTTGAGAGAAAGAACCATTCCCTCTGATTTATCTTCTAAGCATGAAGTATGTTTCATGATGAAGTCTGCATTCAAGGTAATGGACACATGTCTATGGTATCTTGACAGTGGTTGCTCACGACACATGACTAGAGACAGATCTCTCTTCAAGATCTTCGAGTCTAAGAAAGGTGGCAATGTTACCTTTGGTGATGGAAGCAAGTCACAAATTAAAGGGAAAGGGATTATATCTCTGCCAGGACTGCTAGACATTGCAAATGTCCTTTATGTAGAAGGTCTAAGGGTGAACCTATTGAGCATAAGTCAGATATGTGATCAAGACTTCATGGTGCTATTCTCAAAAGGAAAGTGTCTTGTCATGGATGAGTCTGGAAAGAAACTCATTAGTGGGGTTCACACTTTGGACAACTGCTATGGATTGGTTCCTGATGCTGATATTGTGTGTAATAGCATTCGTTTGCCTAATGAAGATTTGTGGCATCAACGAATGGGACATGCTAGTTACAAGCATTTATCTATTGTATCTAAGCATGAATCAGTCTTGGGGATACCAAAGCTTAGTAGAATAAGCAATGTGGTGTGTGGACCATGTCAGTTTGGAAAACAGACAAAAGCTAAGCATCCAGGCACTCAGACGTCAGCTACATCCAGACCATTGGAGCTGTTGCATTTAGATCTTATGGGTCCAACCAGAACCGAGTCTTTTGGGGGTAAGAGATACATCATGGTTGTGGTAGACGACTTCACTAGATACATTTGGGTCATTCTACTACGATCCAAGTCTGATGCTCCTAAGCACATTGAGGCTTTATGCACAAGACTGCATAATGAAAAGAGCCTGAAGATTGATCGAATTCGAAGTGACCATGGGAAGGAATTCGAGAACTCATACATGGAATCCTTCTGCACAAGATCGGGTATATCTCAAGAATTCTCTGCTCCTATTACGTCTCAGCAAAATGGTGTGGTAGAAAGGAAAAATAGGGTTATTCAAGAGATGGCTAGAGCCATGCTGCATAACAAAGATGTGGCTAGAAACTTATGGGGAGAAGCTGTAAACACTGCATGTCATACAGTTAATAGGGTATACTTCAGACCTAGTACCAAAAAGACTCCCTATGAGTTGTGGAAAGGAAGAAAGCCTAATGTGAAGTACTTCAGAATTTTTAGAAGTACCTGCTTCATTCTCAAGGATAGAGAGAATGTGGGAAAGTTTGACTCTCGGAGTGATGAAGACATTTTTCTGGGTTACTCTTCTACAAGCAAGGCTTATTGGGTGTACAACAAAAGAACTATGAAGGTAATGGAGACAGTAAATGTCGTCATTGATGAGTCTTCAGAGTCAAGTTCTGAGAAAGGCATTGATGGACTCCCCAAAGAAATTCTTCCTTCTGAGCCTAGGGAAGTTCAAGACATTACTGAACAAGAACTTGCTTTTCCAAGTACTCCCAGTATTGTGGAAGACTCTGCAGACTTACCAATTTCACCAGAATCTAAATCTCATGAAAAGAAGGGACCTTCATCTAGAATCAAATTAAATCATCCTCCAGAAGTTATTGTGGGAAACATGAATGAACTCACATTAAGGAAACGTACAGTTGATAAATGTGTTGCTAACTTTGTGTCTTATTCCTGCTACTTGTCACAGGTTGAACCTAAGAAAGTTGAGGAAGCACTGCAAGATGAGAGTTGGGTTGAAGTAATGCATGATGAATTACTTTAGTTTCAGAGGAATGATGTTTGGACTCTAGTACCTAGACCGGAAGGAGAACACATCATCGGTACAAAGTGGATATTCCGCAACAAGACTGATGAAGAAGGAAATGTGATTCGCAACAAGGCTCGACTTGTGGCTCAAGGATACTCACAAATAGAAGGAGTAGACTATGATGAGACATTTGCCCCAGTTTCCCGAATGGAGTCAATCAGAATTCTTCTTGCCCTAGCATGTCAACTGAACCTCAAACTTTATCAGATGGATGTAAAGACTGCCTTCTTGAATGGGTTACTCAAAGAGGATGTCTATGTGGCTCAACCAAAAGGATTCATTGATCCACACTTTCTGGATCATGTGCTGTACCTTAAAAAGGCACTTTATGGGTTGAAGCAAGCTCCTAGAGCCTGGTATGATAGACTCACACAATATCTGGTGTCACATGGGTTCACAAGAGGGAAGACTGATCAAACTCTCTTCATCAAAAAGGAAGATGGGGAGTTGATAGTTGCTCAAGTCTATGTTGATGATATCATCTTTGGGTCGACTAAGGATGAACTGGCTCATGGCTTCTCAAAACTCATGCAAGCTGAGTTCGAGATGAGCATGATTGGAGAGCTGACTCACTTCCTCGGATTGCAGATTCGCCAACAAGATTCAGGTATATTCCTTTCTCAATCTAAATATGCTAAGAATCTTGTGAAAAAGTTTGGTTTGGATTCTGCTAGTTCTATTAGAACCCCTATGAGCCCTAATGTTAAACTCACTGTAGACTTGTTAGGCAAGAGTGTTGATCCTTCTCTCTATAGAAGCATGATAGGTAGTCTTCTTTACCTTACTGCTAGTAGACCTAACATTAGTTATAGTGTTGGTGTGTGTGCTAGATATCAGGCTAACCCCAAAGAATCTCACATGACTGCTTTAAAAAGAATTATAAAGTATGTCAAAACCACTGCTGAGTTCGGTGTGTGGTATAGCAAGGACACTAATGGTGTCTTAGCTGGGTACTCTGATGCTGATTGGGCTGGAAATGCTGATGATAGAAAGAGTACCTCGGGGGATTGTTTTTATGTGGGTAACAATCTTGTCTCTTGGATGAGTAAAAAGCAGAACTCCATCTCCTTATCCACTGCAGAAGCTAAGTACATCGCTGCCGGTAGCTGCTGCACCCAACTCCTCTGGATGCAAAAACTCCTCCATGATTATGGTATTTGTCAAGAGCATCTTACTATTTATTGTGACAATACCAGTGCCATCAATATCTCTAAGAACCCGGTTCAACATTCTAGAACCAAACACATAGAGATTCGACATCACTTCATTAGGGAGCTTGTCGAAGATGGTACTCTCACTCTTGAGTTTATCCACACTGATGATCAGAAGGCTGACTTGTTCACCAAACCTCTTGACAGCAAACGTTTTGAATTCCTTCGTCAGAACATTGGTGTCATCTCCATGGATTGATCTCCTTCTCTTGTCCCTCTTCCTCATGCATTTGCATCTAGTTTTTGCTTTGCTTTGATAACATGTTTTTGTTTGTTTATTTTCAGTTTTGTTTATTTTGTTTTTTGATATAAAAATAAAAATAAAAATAAATTGAAAAATTGAAAAATACAAAAACAGTGTGTGTTATGTGTACTTTGGTATTTGTGTACCTTGGAAGGCCAATGAAACAAAGTTTTCTAAATTTTGTATCTTTTGTAGCTTAGATGAGCATCTCTATGCACAACTAAGCAAGTGAGCTTTGTGGCTCCTGTTTGTGATGAGTAAGATTAAGTTATCTCTTAAAACTTAACACTCATATCACTCTTTTTGACGGGTAGGACTAGAAAATCCTAAGAGAAAGGCATAAATGACCATCTCACCACTGTTACCCACCAATCATAGTATGACACCTGTATGCTTCGGCATAGCAAAAGTGCAGTGTCATAGACACCTGTATGCTTCGGCATAGCAAAAGTGCAGTGTCAAAGACATCCGTATGCTTCGGCATAGCAAAAGTGCAATGTCGATGCTTAACATGTTGGGTATTTCTTTTCTCTCTTTATATGCCTATGCATGATATGCTTAAAAGAAAATATGCAAAGAAAATATAAAGCTAAAAGATTAAAAAAAAATGCTTTAAATATGATTGCAAGCGTGTTTTCTAGTAGATGTGGGAGTCATAGGATGTACCTCAAAGGTGATAGTCTCCATCAAACAGTTATGATTGTGTGTGAGTTAAAGTTATTTTCTCATATCTCAGATCATCATAACATGTATTCCCATATGCAATCTTGCGATGTTTTTCACACACAACACGCAATATTCTTTGCTACTTTTGATACATGTGCAGGTACAATGTGATTTGGCCATCACAAGTGTTTACATATGCTAATGTATGCTCACTAAACTGTCTTGACTTGTTTTTGAAAAATAAAATTGGTTAGACTTGTTTAGTGTGTGTGTGTGTTTCTGAGGATCTATGTGCTTAAAAATTATTTTTGAGAGATGATTTTGAGAGCTTTTTATGTTGAGTGGATCTTTGGTTGAGGTGTATGTTGGATTGCATTCATGTCTGTGTTTTTCACTTCTCAAAAAATTGCTTTTTAATGATGGCTCGACACCTCATCGACACCTGGTCAATTGTCGAGCTTCTCAAGCCTTTTCTAATCGCAATCTCGACACCTGTCTCGACACCTGATGGATCGATCGAGAAAGTCTCTGTCTCCTCGATAGCTTCTCGACACCTTGTCGATCGATCGAGTTTCTTGTATCTGAATTTGGTCTTGCATCTCGATACCTCTCGATACCTGTAGCTGTTGAAGGCCAAATCCTTGACACTTTCCTCGACAGCTTCCTCGATACCTCTCGACACCTCAGCTGTCGAGAATTACTGAGGTGCCTATTTAAGGACCTGTCGCAATTCTGATCTCATTTCTCTCGATCTGTCCGAGGCTTTTTCATCTCCCAAACACTTTTTCTCACTCAATTCTTCCACCCCACTTGGATCTTGGTCATTCCTTGCTTCAATCACTTGGTAAGATCACTTTTCCCTTCCTTTTTCATGCATTTCATGTTTTGAAACCTAGGTTTTGGGATTTTTTTTTTTTTTAATTTTTGGGGTTTTTCAAAATTGATGAGTTTTTCTTCAAATTTTGGGTTGGGTTTGCACTTAAATGTTTTCAAAATGTCATACATTGCATTTCATTTGCATTATAATGATATTTACATGCATTTAGATGTGTGCTCTATGTTTGTGTGCTGCTAGGATTGGATTGGGCTGAGCCCATGATGTTTTTTCCTTTGCATGTCACATGCTCATGCATTCCCATGCATACGTACTTTTTGTTCAATATTTGATATATTTGAACTGTGTTGGGACTTTTCTGATTGTCTCCCTCTCTATCTCTTTCTCATTCTTTTACGTTAGTAGTGTCTATGGCACCCAAACGTAAATCCACTCCTGCTCGGAACCCTCTGTGTTCTGGAGCTTCCTCTTCTTCTGACTCTGCTCCTCTTAACCTTCAGTTCTGTGATGGAGATGCCCACAAGGCCTTTTCGGAGAACTTTTCTCGACGAGGTGCTCATTCGGAACGCCAAGTCATTTTGGCGGACTTCACCGACACTGACCTTCCCTCTGTCATTCACAGTAGGGGATGGGGGTCACTGTGTGACATCCCGGTCACTTGCCCTCTCGTGCTGATCTAGGAGTTTTACTCCAACATGCACGGGATAGACCGTTCAGTACCTCTCTTTTTCACTCGCGTTCGAGGTACGCGCATTCCTGCTACACCGCAACTAGTTGCGGATGTACTTAGGGTACCTAGGATAGATTTTCCTGATTACCCTTCCTGTGAGTGTCTGAGGACTGTGTCTAAAGATGAGCTCATCTCTGCGTTCTTTCAGCATCCTGCTGATTGGGGTGAGCATCAGTTCACATCATGTAGGCCTTTTGCTAAAGGTTCTAGATTTCTTAACATGGTGATGACCTTTGTACTCCATCCACTCTCTCACTACAACTCTATCACAGAGCCTCGTGCTCGATTTTTGCTTTCACTTCTAGAGCATCTTACTATAGATTTTCCTTCTCATTTCATCCTTTCTATTATAGGTGTCCATCTAGATTCGGCGTCCCGTGATAAGCTCATCTTTCCTTCCGCTATCACGAGGATCTTACGCCATTTTTCTATCCCCTTTCCTGTGTCCGACCACTTCACTCACATCTGTGCCATAGATGCTGCTACCGTAAAACGTAGTGAGGCTCAGTTTAGGTCGCGACAGACGGATGCCACTCCTCCCTCCCGTTCAGCTCCGTTCAGATCAGCTCCATCCAGATCCACTCTTTCTACATTTGCTCCTTCTTCCTCTACGGGTGATGTATCTCTTGGAGATATTATGGCGCAACTGCAGCGCATGGATGCTCGCCTTGATACACTCTCCACTGAGTTGTATCAGGTGAATGTTCGTGTTGGTCGTATTGCACGACGGCAGGCGACCATGGGTGGTTTTGCTCCAGAGGCTACTCCTTCACCACCTACTCCAGCAGCTTCAGATTCTGAGGATGATGAGGATGATGATGATGATGATGGGGATGCTAGTTCTACTGATGAGATGTCTACATGACACTTCACCCTTTGTCACTCGTGACAAAAAGGGGGAGTAGTTTTGGGATTATGAGAGTAGTCATCTTAGGGGGAGAGTTAGTATAGGACATTTTTGATAGGGGGAGTGTTGATATTTTTGAGGGATGTAGTGAGGTTTTGATGTATCTTTTCTTTTCTATTCTTTATAGATACATTGATCTTGTATATGAGGTCTTTTGACCAGTTTTACATACATTGTACTTATCTTCTCTTTATATGTGGATGTATGTTTCTTTCACCTCTCTCTTCATGTGTTGTTTCTTCTCTATCTTTATACACATGTTCTTTATACTTGTATGCAATCTATTTATTTCTGTTTCATACAAGATGCCTTGATGAGTTTTGTTTAAAGTGTTTCAGAAATACAGGTTATCAAAGTCTACTTGCCATAAACTCTCTTCTTGCAAAATTTTTCAAGAGTTTGTGTTAGGATAGATTTTATTGTATTCAACAAGTGAATATGAGTTAAGTGATTTATGACTTCTCTCATATGTTCATTTGTTTGTTGTGGTTTTGTCACGGATTGCCAAAGGGGGAGATTGTTAGGACATATGTGTGTTCACTTGTTAAGAACATATGTTACTTATTTATGTAAATTGGCTAATCCTTTTGACAAAACGCACTCTACTTGTAATTGGGTAGTTCTAGGTGTTTTTAATACTTCAAGAAACAAGGTTTCAAGATCAAGTATTGAAGTCATCAAGTCTGTCCAAGAAAAAGCAAGCTGAAGTGCAATTTCATTAAAGCTCGACACCTGCTTGATAGCTACCTCGACACCTGCTATCTGTCGAGATTTATAAAATCAGCTTTTCTGATTTGATTTTCTTGGGATCCGTGAATGTGTTTTTGGGCCTTCTTTTCTTCTAACCCTAAACATATAAAAGGATTGTTTTAAGAGCCGTCAAGTGGTACACAAGTTGCAAAAACATTGAGCAATCCTTGTTCAAGCAAATTGTGATCAAAAGACGAAATTCTTAACCTAGTTCATCTTCTCTCAAGAAGTTGCTGTGTATGTGCACCATAGGGTTTTGTAACCAAGCATCTTCCTGATCTTCATTGTGTATGATGAACTGAAGAACTTTGCAACCAACCTCTCCTTCTAAGTTGGTGTTTGAAGTCGCGTACTGGGATCCGCGCATTGGTTAGTCACGTACTTGGAAGCCGTGCATCAAAGGTGGAAATTGTCACTACAGATCAAGTCCAATTGGGTATTGGGGTAAGGGTTCAACTGTAGGTTGGTAAGGTACTTGAGATTCCTTTACTTGTAACCGCTTGATTTGATAATAGTGGAGTTTCGGGAGTGGTGACCTGAAAATCACCCGATGGGATTTTTGCTGTTAGGGTTTTCCCCATTCGTAAACAAATCACCGTGTTATTTATTTTCCGCTGCATATTTAGTATTTGGTGATTTGTTTGTACTTCCACGTATTTGCATGTTAAATTGATTAATTAATAACTTGGCTAATTAATTAATTGATTTTATCACAAGGGGTCATTCAGATTGTGGCCTATCAGATAAGCTTTGGGCATGCCTAGAGATGATAGGAACGTAGAAATATCTAAAAGGAAAAGCTGCTACCACCACATTAAATGCACTGCAGTTGCTTTTCTGGCCGCATTAATGTGGAGAAGACCCCTGAACAGTGTAATCTCAGCTACCACCACTCATAGAGAGCTAAAGAAGACACCTGACAGGACATGTATTCAAGTGGATGCTTAGATGAAGAACAAGTGGACAATGAAGATGATGAGAAAGGATGCTATATAAAGTGAAGAAGTCTCTGATAAGGGGGGGATCAGAAATAAGATAAAAAGAGAGAAAGAAAGATTTTACTATAGCTCTGAGAAATGTATTTACTGTTCAGTCAATAATAAACCTCTTCGGACATGAATTTATTTAGTTTCTAAGTGTGTTTTTATGTTGGTTCGTTCCTGGATATCGTAGTTAACAGTTACTAAATTTACAACTAACCCAGCTCTTTCACCCACTCTCTACCAATTCATTATTTTGAGCTTGGGCTACAAATCCAGACCCTACAATTGGCGCCGTCTGTGAGAAGAGCTTGAGCGAAAGTGGAAGCAACAATTGATAATGGCTGAACCAGGACAACAACCAGCAGAATCTAGGGCATCCCAACACGTAGACCCTTTCCTTATTTTGGAGCGGAGACAAGATCGCGATGGTAGCGTGCACACTGCGCATACTGATCGAAGCCAGCCACATGATGGAAGTCACGTGTCTCATGTGGAGAAGAACCAGAATTTGCAGCTAGAAATCGAAAAGCTAAAAAGGGAGTTACGCCATGCAAAAAGGAAACAGATTTCTTTGTATTCTGACGAAGATTCCAATAACGAACAGGACGTCACTTACAAGCAGGGATCTCGAACACCAGTTAGTGAATCCTTTTCCTACGAAGAAGAGCCTCATCGTAAGAGGTAGCCTAGAAGCCCATCATGTGGAGGCGTAGGGAACGACGCTATAAGCAGGGCTCTAAATCAAATTTCTAGGTCCCCTTTTACACGCGGGATTGAAGAAGTGAGACTTCCTAGGCATTTTAACCAGCTGACATTCACCATCTATAATGGTAAAACAGACCTTGTGGAGCATGTGGGCCACTTTAATTAAAGGATGGCTGTCTACTCTAGAGATGAAGCTCTGATGTGCAAGGTCTTTCCCTCCAGTCTTGGACCTGTTGCGATGAGGTGGTTTGACAGCCTGTAAGAAAACTCCATCAATTCCTTCAAAGAGCTCACTCAAGCATTTGGTTCCCGTTTTGTCACATGCCGAAGAGTGGCCAGGCCCTTATCTTCACTGTTATCCTTGAGCATCCAAGAGGGTGAGACCTTAAAGATGTCTTCAGATAGGTATTGGGAGATGTTTAATGACATGGAAGGCAATTTTGATGGAATGACCCTCAGCACTTTTAAGCTCAGCCTTCCCACTGACCATAGTTTGAGGAAGTCCTTAACTGGCAAGCCAGTTACTAACATGCGTCAGCTCATGGACCACATCGAAAAGTATAAAAGAGTTGAGGAGGATCAATAGCAAAGGAAGGGAAAGGATAAGTTTATCCCCCAAGAGAGAAGGGATTTCAGGTCGGACCGTTACAATATCAGCAAACCGCGGAGATATTTTGCTGGACAATCAAGATCGACAAATCCTCAAGCAGTCAATACTGTATTCAAAGAGCCAGTACGCCAAGTTTTGGAAAAGATCAAGAATGAACCATTCTTCAGGTGGCCGAATAAGATGGTGGGGAACCCTGAGAGGTGTAATCATAATCTCTACTGCCAGTACCATCAAGACCATGGGCATACCACTGAGGATTGCAAGAGCCTGTAGGATCATTTGGACCAACTAATTAGCGAGGGTAAACTGAAACATCTCTTGCACCACTCTAGTAGCCGAAGAGGGCAGATGAGCTCAGGGCCCCAAAGAGATGATTCCTTAAAGTCTCCATTGGGAACTATTAATGTCATCTTCGCCGCACCGGGGAGAACAGGATCCTGACCATCGAAGGTTATGTCTGTAGCCCGGTCACTCGCAGGGGACTTTGGCCAAGTTTCGAAGAGAGCTAAATCTGGTGCTCAACCAGTTTTAGGGTTCTCGAATGAGGACAAGATTGGGACCATCCAACTCCATGATGACGCTTTAGTAATCACCCTCAGAATTGGAGGGTATGATGTGAAGAGGGTAATGGTGGACCAGGGTAGTGCGGTAGAGATAATGTATCCTAATCTCTACAAGGGGCTAGGCTTGAAACCTCAAGACTTAACACCATACAATTCACCCCTGGTGAGTTTTGAAGGAAGAGTTGTTGCCTCGAAAGGCCAAATACGACTACCTGTGCAGACCGGCTCAGAGGTGGTAGAGGTAGATTTCATAGTGGTAGATGTGTATTCGCCCTATATGGCAATCGTAGCCAGACCTTGGCTTCATACGCTAGGGGCTGTTTCCTCCACTTTGCATCAGAAAGTTAAATATCCATCTGAAGGACAAGTTTGTGAAATCTGGGGAGATCAGTCCACGGCCAGATAGTGCTTAGTGGCTGCCATCCAACATAAGCCCAAAACTGAGTCCTCCGCCAAAGCCGACAGGGGTTTATAGCAGTTAAAACATCGGGCATCGCTCGCCGAACATCCAGGCGAGGGCACTAGATGCGAAGATTTGGTAAAAGTTATTATCGGAGATAATCCTGAAAAGTTCTTTCAAGTTAGATCTCAGCTACCTCTGCAAGAGAGGGAAGAGCTAGTAGAGTTCCTTAAGAGAAACCTTGACGTATTCACCTGGAACGCTTACGAAGCCCTAGGGGTGGATCCAGAATTCATATGTCACCATTTGAGGGTCAACCTATTGATTATCCCTAAGAAGCAACCTCTTCGGCGTCCATCTAAGGAACATGCCGATGCAGTAAGAAAAGAAGTAACAAAACTCAAACAAGCTGGAGCTATTAAAGAGGTTTTTTATCCAGAGTGGCTAGCGAATACTATGGTGGTGAAGAAGAAGAATGGGAAATGGCGAGTCTGGGTAGACTTCACTGACTTAAATAAGGCTTGTCCTAAGGATCCATTCTCTATGTCAAAAATTGATCAGCTAGTAGATGCCACTGTCGGCCATCCTCGGATGAGTTTCTTGGATGCTTTTCAAGGCTACCACCAAATACCGTTAGCTTTGGATGATCAGGAGAAGACTGCTTTTGTCACCCCGATCGGTAATTATCATTACAAAGTGATGCCATTTGATTTGAAAAATGCAGGATCTACCTACCAAAGAATGATGACTAGGATGTTTGAGTCACAGTTGGGAAAAAGTATCGAAATTTACATAGACGACATGGTGGTGAAGAGTAAGGTCGTTTCTGAGCATGTAAAGGACCTTGAAAACATTTTTGAAGTTCTAAGAAAGCACAAGCTGCTTCTAAACGCTTCCAAATGCTTATTTGGTGTGGGATCAGGCAAATTCTTGGGGTACATGGTGACTCACAGAGGAATTGAAGTTAACCCCGACCAGATAAAGGCCATCCACAATTTATAGGCTCCTTGGAATCCCAAAGAAGTTCAGAAATTGACTAGAATGACCGCTGCCTTGAACTGATTCATTTCCTGATCAGCAGATAGGTGTAGACCTTTCTTCTCGTTGATCAACAAATGGAAGGGATTTGAGTGGACTGAAGAATGTGCTGTGGCTTTTCAGCAACTTAAGGACTATCTAGCTCGGCCACCAATGATGTCCAATCCTGAACCAGACGAGGTCTTATTTGCCTACATTGTGGTGGCTTCTTGTGCCATAAGCTTGGTATTGATTAGAGTGGACCAAGGTGTGCAAAAGCTAGTTTACTATGTGAGTAAGTCATTACATGATGCCGAGATTCGATACCTGCCGCTGGAGAAAGCCATCTTGGCAGTAGTATTTGGTACACGGAAGTTGCCTCACTATTTCCAAGCTCATACGGTCGTTGTGCTCACACAACTTCTGCTTAAAACCATACTTAGGAGTGTTGATTACAAGGGGAGAATAGCTAAATTGGGCACTATCCTAGGGGCTTTTGACATCAAATACATGCCCCGCACTTCAGTCAAGGGCCAGGTTCTCGCAGATCTAGTGGCCGAGTTCATAGAGCCTAGTTTAGAAGAAGTAACGGTAGAGAAGGACGTGGATGAAAAATCGGTTGGCATGATTTCTCAACAAGGCCCGTCATCCTGGGAAGTATATGTAGACCGTGTAGCGAACCAGAAAGGTTCTGGAGTGGGGCTTGTGCTGATATCCCCTGAAAGGATCATCATTGAAAAGTTATTAAGGCTGGACTTTTCGACAACAAATAATGAGGCGGAATATGAAGCTCTACTGACGGGAATGGCTATGGTTCGAAGAATGGGAGGAAAGTCAGTTGAGGTGTTTTCGGACTCGAGGTTAGTCGTTGGTCAAGTATAAGGTGAGTTTGAGGCGAAGGATGAAAGAATGCAAGGATACTTGAGCTGAGTTAAATGTCTTCAATCAGAGTTCGAATCTTTCAATTTGTTGCACATTCCCAGAAGTGGTAATGCACATGCTGATTCTTTGGTCACGCTCGCTACTTTTTCGGCGCAAAGTTTTCCGAGAGTTATCCTCGTTGAGGACTTGCATAGGCATACAGAGGTAAAAAGAGAGGTAGTCCAAGTTCACCAAGTTAGGGCCGGACTCAGCTGGATCGATCCTATAATTAAATTCTTGAAAGAGGATATTTTGCCTGAAAAAAATGGGGAATTTGACAAAATTCGGAGGAAGGCGACCAGATTCTGGCTATCCGAGAACCAGAAACTATATAAACGCTCCTATTCAGGACTGTACTTATTATGCATGCATCTTGAGGCGGCTGAGTTACTACTAGAAGAACTATATGAAGGAATCTGTGGGAGCCACACTAGAGGTAGGTCCTTGGCTCACTGAGCCATTACCCAGGGTTATTGGTGGCCGAATATGCAAAAAAGAAGCCCATGAGTATGTTAAGAAGTGCGACCAATGTCAACGGTTTGCCCCAAACATTCATCAGCCAGGGGGAATCCTTAATTCGCTATCCAGCCCATGGCCTTTAGCTCAATAGGGCTTAGATATCGTGGGTCCATTCCCCAAAGCCGCAGGAAACAAGAAATACCTTCTGGTCGGCATAGATTATTTCACCAAATGGGTCGAAGCTGAACCTCTGGCCAACATCAGAGACGTAGATGTGTAGAAATTTGTGTGGAAGAATATTATCACTTGGTTTGGGGTTCCTCATACTCTCATCTCGGACAATGGCTTACAGTTTGATAGTAAAGCATTCAGGAATTATTGCAGCGAACTGGGAATCACGAACAGATACTCCACCCCTGCTTATTCCCAGGGTAATGGGCAATTAGAAGCTGTTAACAAAGTCATAGTAAATGGCTTAAAGAAGAGACTAGACGATGCGAAGGGCAAATGGGTGGAAGAATTGCCACATGTACTTTGGGCTTCCAGAACTACGCTTCGTAGATCTACTAGAGAGACCCCCTTCTCGATGACCTATGGGGCTGAAGCTATCATACCTTTGGAGACTGGGTTCCCAACATTGAGAACTAGCTCGTTTAATTCGACCGGCAACAATGAGCAGCTAGAGAAGAGCTTAGACCTGATTGAGGAAAGGAAGGAGAATGCAATGGTCTGGCTGGCACATTATCAACAAAAGCTCAAGCAGGGCTACGATGCCAACGTAAAGCTAAGGCCTCTAGAGCCTGGTGATTTGGTACTCAGGAAAGTTGTGGGCACTGCGAAGAACCCAGCTTGGGGAAAATTAGGACCCAATTGGAAATGACCGTATCGTATTACTTCAGGGGCTGGTATTGAGGCGTATTTCTTGGAAGACCTAGAGAGTTGTGTAATACCACGCCCTTGGAATGTAAATAACCTCAAAAGGTACTATTATTAATCGAATCTTTTCTTCAATCAATATGCCAATTCGTTACATTTCTCTTAAGTGTTTAAACTTAAATCCAATCATGCCTGAAGTCCTCGGACCAGATGATTTGGGTTAGTTAACACTCCGTTACATTTCTCTCAAGTGTTTAAACTTAAATCCAATCATGCCTGAAGTCCTCAGACTAGATGATTTGGGTTAGTTAACATTTTGTTACATTTCTCTCAAGTGTTTAAACTTAAATCCAATCATACTTGAAGTCCTCGGATCAGATGATTTGGGTTAGTTAACACTTAGTTACAGTTCTCCTAAGTGTTTAAACTTAAATCCAATCATGCCTGAAGTCCTCGGACCAGATGATTTGGGTTAGTTAACACTCCGTTACATTTCTCTCAAGTGTTTAAACTTAAATCCAATCATGCCTGAAGTCCTCGGACCAAATGATTTGGGTTAGTTAATACTCCGTTACATTTCTCTTAAGTGTTTAAACTTAAAATCCAATCATGCCTGAAATCCTTGAACCAGATGATTTGGGTTAGTTAACACTCCGTTACATTGTCTTACAGTCATTATTAATGTTTAAATTTAACGAATCATGCTTGAATAACCTTATCTTATAGTCGTAACAATTTGAATAATCCGAAGTCAGTGCTTAGTAATATTCTTTGTGGGTATTCAAGAAAACCTGTAATACCTTCACATCATTCATTGCATTCAATGTTTGTTAATAATTCTTGTATGACCTACTTCTTCCAGTATTTGAATAAGGTGTTTGCATCACTGGCACGTTATCATTGTTAAGCCTGCCTATATTACTGTAATTGCAAGTTATAGTTATTTGCAATAATAATAATAAGTCTCATAAGATGCGTAACAAAGACACTAAGAATAAAAGAGAAATGATTCTATTTATCGAAAGAAAGTAGTTCACAATTCCTTACATAAAAGAAAAACTGTTAGGATTGATGCCCTTAAATCCTATTGTAAGATGCTATGTATGATATTAAGTGTGACATTGTATTTGACATTATGTATGACTTAATATTATGTTTAATAAATTTGTTTTATTATTATCTGAAATAATGGTAACATGAATATTCAGACATTATCACTAAGTCCATGAGATGCATAGTATGTGATTTATGTGAAAAGTCATAGAAGATATAAATCACAAGTTCTTTGTAAACTCAGAATTATAATTCGTAGTCGGTGATGAAATTGGACATTTCATCTGCGAAGACTATAACATATCAACCACGATGATTTGTCTTGATCATGGAAGTAGAGACTTTTGGTTGATGTGTTAATATGTTTTAAGAGTTAAGACATATTGAACTGGACCGCTGTGAGATTTATTATTTTCCTAAGACTGTCATATGAATAATAAATCTCACGACTTGTATTTGCATGAACTCTTAATCCTGAGAGAATAATGAACCTGATCATGAGATGTAGGTTGCTTTGATATATCAGGAGTGAGATCTATAGTAATGGTCAAAACCTCAGTATGTTGGGCAGCCACATTTAGTGTTGGTGGAACATGTATTCTCAAGATGGAATTCATAATCTCTTAACGGAGATATAAAGTATTCCCTTGAGGTAAGTTTAATGAGTTTGTTATTCAGAGAGTTAGGCCTAACCACTTTAGTAAGACTAAAGTATATATTTATGGAATTGGATTTCATAAATATATAATGAATAACATTAAAGGATTAAACCGGGTACTCAAGGATTAAGATGTAGTAATTTACAAAGTGGCAGTCTACATTAATGACTTTGTATTACTACGAATATTTTATGAAGGGGTTGCATGTGTAATAAAGTCTTGGGATATAATTTATAGATAAGGCCTAGAGTGCAACTATATTTTTATAGTGGTATTAAATATAGTTAATGGTAACTTTGGACTTGTCAAGAGTTGACAGAAAAGCCCAAGGCCCATTGGAGCTAGTGTCTTATTGGTCCCTTTTGGTCCCACTCCAAGCCACACACTTAAGCCCAATTGGGAAGGCCCAAAAGGCCAGCCCAATTAGATAATTGGTTAGATACAAAGGGAAAAATGTACAGAAATGAAAAAGAGAGAAAAACATCATTGAAAAGTGGTGTGTATGAGAGTGTAAGTCACTTTTTGGTCATCCCTTTGTTACCAATCGAGAGACCACACATCTTGGGCGTTAGTGGAATTGGAGTGAAGATTAAAAGTAGTTCCAAGTGCTTCAATCTTCAGTTTTGAAATTCATCGCTTCAAGGTACACTCTCTTGTTCTCTAATTCTGAAATTTACTTTGTGCATGTTATCAATATCGAATGAAGTAGATCCGTTTTAAAACTTATTTTCCGCTGTATTTATCTTTATTTCCATCAAATGGTATCAGAGCGGTCTTCAATTTCGTATTGTTTAACATGTTTTGTGAGTTTTAGAATTGGAGAAGATAGTTTCATATTGTTAGAAGATTATGTTTTAATTTTCTGCATGTTGTTGAAACTATGATTTGATGAAAACTGGAATTGATGTTATGATGTTGTTTAAATTTAAATTTAAGTATGTTAAATTGAATTTTAAGGCTATAGCATCAATAGAATTCAGTTTTGACATCAATCTCTGTCAATCATGTTCGTATTAAAGATGTTTGTTCATGAAAACCCGTAGAAAACTGCCTTAGAAAATTTCTGGAAATTTGAGTTTCGCGATTTTCGATCAATCGAAAATCATTTTCGATTGATCGAATGAGACAGTGATCAGACTCTTTAGAACGATAGATTTTCGATTGTTAGTCGATCGATCGAATTTGTTTTTCGATCGATCGAGTGGCGATCGAGTATCAATCGAAGGAGTCAGAGGATCAAGTTTGAATTTCTTAATTTTTTCGATCAATCGAGGGGCACTTTCGATCGATCGAAAGAAAGAAAATCAGAATTTTTTCTTAGTGTTTTCACATGTAAAAAGAGTAAGACTATGTGTAATTAGATTATGCATGTTTTAAAATTAATAACCTTTTCTTTAAAACATCTAGTGGGAGAGAGATACAAGGGTTGGATCTCACGGCTTCCATTGTTGGTTCATAGTAGTGTGAGATATATACTTTGACTTAGCCTCGAGCTTTGCATTCCATGTGGAGGGTGTTTTGTATCGTGGTACTACAAAATAAGCCTGTTAAGGGGATGAAATGTGGCAATACATGATTCTAGATAATGGTATACACTAGACTAAATATTATAGTATCCTCTATGCTGAGTTCTTACTATCATTATTTAGAGGCCAAATGCATAACGGCATATTATTAGTGTTTGATAAGAGTTATCATGATAGCACTAATAATGAGAATTGTTCTCAATCAATCATAGTATTTTATATTCACTCTATGCTGAGGGATATTGAATATGGGATTGGGTTGTCATTGCATATATTATATTATGGTTTTATTAAGGTTCCATACTATATGTTTATATGCTAAATTGATAATGTCCAGTTTATTGATTATATTCATGTTTATTGTTTTCAGATTTAGAACATGACATCTTTTAGCCCACTTGTAACTATTCTTAATCAAAACAAACTGACTGGATTCAACTATGTTGACTGGAAAAGAAATCTGGACATTGTTCTTACTGCTGAAGAGCATAAGTATGTTCTTACTAAACTATGACCTAGCTTTCCTTCATTAGATGCACCTCCTGAGGTAAAACAACGATATGATCGTTGGCAGAAATCTAATGAGATGGCCAAGTGCTACATCCTAGCATCTATCTCAAATGTTCTACAGCATCAAATGCAGGATGTAGAACTAGCTTCAGACATAATGCAAAGTCTGAAGGAGATGTTTGGTGAGCAAGGCCGTTCTGCAAGGCAAGAGACCATGAGGCAAATTTATAATACCAGAATGGCTGAAGGAAGTTCAGTGAGAGAGCATTGTCTTACAATGATCTCTAACCTGAATACATTGGAAGTTTTAGGTGCCGATATAGATGGAGAATCCCAAGTGGATATGATACTCCAGTCGCTACCGAAATCATTCAAGGAATTCAAACTAAACTATAATATGAATAAAAAGATTTATACCTTGTCTGAATTAATGAATGAATTGGTAGCGGTAGAAGGCATTCTTGGTACTTCCCATGTTGAAGCCAATGTTGGTGAAGCTTCTACTTCTCAACCTAAGTCGAAAGGCAAGGGTAAGAAAAAGAAGAAGAAGGACTTTACCAAGCAAGAGGGTAAACAAATTGCCTTAGGGGTTGCTGATAAAGGAAAGAAGATCAAAGGAAAGTGTTTCCATTGTGGTGAGAAAGGACATTGGAAGAGAAATTGTCCAATATTTAAGGCTGCCAAGAACAAAGGTATGATTAATACATTCCTTCTTGAAATATGTTTGGTACAGAATCCCACGGATTCCTGGTGTGTGGATTCAGGTTGTACTAATCATATCTGCAATTCCTTGCAGGGGTTCCAGGAGACCAGAAAGCTTAAAGAAGGGGAGTTGTTTCTTGCTTTGGCTGATGGGAGCAAAATTCCAGTTGTAGCTGTTGGTGTTTATAATTTATGTTTTGAATCTAGAGTTCTAATATTAGAAGACTGTTTGTATGTACCTAATGTTCGTAGGAATTTAATTTCAGCTACTTACTTAGGTAAACATGGATATTGTGTTATCCTGAAAGACAATGTTGTAATAAAGAAGGATAAAGTGTTTATCTGTTCTGGCAATATTGTGGATGGTCTTTATATTTTAACTCTTGATAAGCATGAATTATATAATTCTGAATTAGATAATAACTCTCATGTAAAATCATTAAAGAGAAAATTTCCTTCTACTAGTGATGCATATCTTTGGCACTTGCGTTTGGGTCATATTAATTCAAATAGGATTCAAAGACTGATCAAAGATGGACTCTTAGAGCCCATGGACTTTGATGAATTTCCAGTTTGTGAATCTTGTTTGGAAGGTAAAATGACCAAACGACCTTTTAATGCAAAAGGTAGAAGAGCCCAAGATTTGCTAGAACTAGTGCATTCTGATGTTTGTGGTCCTCTGTCAATCCAAGCAAGAGGTGGCTATGAGTATTTCGTTACTTTCACAGATGATTACTCAAGATATGGTTATGTGTACCTAATGAAACGGAAGTCTGAAACCTTTGAAAAGTTCAAAGAGTTTGGGGCTGAAGTTGAGAATCAATTAGGTAAACGCATAAAGGCCATTCGATCTGATCGTGGTGGCAAATACCTTCTTGGGGATTTTAAGGATTACTTAACTAAGAATGGGATTGTATCCCAATTGACTGCACCTGGAAATCCACAACAAAATGGTGTAGCAGAAAGAAGGAATATGACTCTTTTAGATATGGTTAGGTCCATGATGAGTTATTCAACTCTACCTATTTCTTTTTGGGGATATGCCTTAAACATAGCAATGTATCTTCTGAATTTAGTACATTCGAAGTCTGTTCCTAAAACACCTGTGGAATTGTGGAATGGGCGTAAGCCTAGTATGAGACATCTCCATATTTGGGGTTGTCCTGCACATGTGTTAAAAGGAAAGTTTGACAAGTTACAGTCTAAAACAGAAGTGGTTTTCTTTGTTGGGTATCCAAAAGGAACTATTGGAGGTTTATTCTATAGTCATAAAGATAATAAAGTGTTTGTTAGCACAAATGCCAAATTCTTGGAAAATGACTATATGAATGATTATACTCCTAGAAGTAGAGTTGTGTTGGCTGAAATAAATGAACCTGTAAATGAACAACCAATAGATGAAACTAGGGACGATGTGGCTGTATTAGATACACCACAAGATTCTACTCATGACATGTCTAGTACTCAGGTGCCTCGTCGTAGTGGGAGAATTGTTCTGCCTCCTATAAGATTCATAGGTTTGGGAGAAACTTATGAAGCTATCTCAGAAGAGGTTGAATCGGATCCCTACACATATGATGAAGCAATAAATGATATAGATGCACATCATTGGGTCCAAGTTATGAAATCTGAATTAGATTCCATGTATTCCAATCAAGTTTGGGATCTTGTAAAGGCGCCTAACGGCATTAAACCTGTTGGTTGCAAATGGGTTTACAAGAGGAAGAGAGGGATAGATGGAAAGGTTGAAACCTTTAAAGCAAGGCTAGTGGCGAAAGGGTATACACAAAAAGAAGGTATTGATTATGATGAAACCTTTTCTCCAGTAGCAATGCTTAAATCTATCAGAATTCTCTTATCCATTGCTGCTCATTTTGATTATGAGATTTGGCAAATGGATGTCAAGACTGCATTTCTTAATGGCAATCTTGAAGAGGAAATCTATATGATGCAACCGGAAGGTTTCATAGCAAAGAACCAAGAGCATATGGTATGCAAGTTGCAAAGGTCCATTTATGGACTTAAGCAAGCATCTAGGTCATGGAACATCAGATTTGATCAAGCAATCAAGACATTTGGTTTTGAACAAAATCTTGATGAACCATGTGTGTACAAAAGACATCAAGATAAAGTAGTAATGTTCCTAGTGCTTTATGTTGATGATATTCTACTCATTGGAAATGATGTAGGGGTAATGTCATCGGTAAAAGTTTGGTTGTCAAGCCAATTTGATATGAAGGACTTGGGTGAGGCTAACTTTATTCTTGGGATCAAGCTTTGGCGAGATCGCAAGAATAAGATGTTAGGCTTATCACAAGCTGGATATATAGATAAGGTTCTAGAACGGTTTAGCATGCAAAACTCCAAGAAAGGATTACTTCCTTTCAGACATGGAGTTCCTCTGTCTGATGACCAAAGGCCTAAGACTCAAGAGGAAGAAGAAATGATGAGACAAGTTCCTTATGCTTCTGCAGTAGGAAGTCTCATGTATGCCATGCTTTGTACTAGACCCGATATCTGCTATTCAATTGGCATGGTCAGCCGATATCAATCAAATCCAGGACCAAAACATTGGCAAGCTGTAAAGCATATTCTCAAGTATCTACGGAGAACGAGAAATTATATGCTTGTTTACCATAGTGAGGATTTGATTCCCATTGGTTATACAGTTTCAGATTTTCAATCGGATCTAGATTTCAGAAAATCCACTTCAGGATGTGTTTTCACCTTGGGAGGTGGAGCCATTAGTTGGCGGAGTATTAAGCAATCTTGTATTGCAGACTCCACCATGGAGGCAGAATATGTTGCTGCTTGTGAAGCAGCAAAGGAAGTTGTATGGCTCAAGAAGTTCCTTTCTGACCTTGGTGTAATAAGAATGGAGCAAGTTCCAATCACATTGTTTTGTGACAACAGTGGAGCAGTTGCACAATCTAAAGATCCAAGGAATCATAAGAAAGGAAAGCACATTGAGAGGAAGTACCATATCATTCGAGATATTGTTGCTCGTGGAGATGTGGTGGTAGCAAAGATTGAAAGTGCAAATAATCTAGCAGATCCATTTACTAAAGCCTTGCCTCAAAGGACTTTTGAGTCGCATTTGGATAGAATGTGAGTTAGATTAGTGCACAATAGTCTTTAGGGCAAGTGGGAGATTGTTAGGATTGATGCCCTTAAATCCTATTGTAAGATGCTATGTATGATATTAAGTGTGACATTGTGTTTGACATTATGTATGACTTAATATTATGTTTAATAAATTTGTTTTATTATTATCTGACATAATGGTAACATGAATATTCAGACATTATCACTAAGTCCATGAGATGCATAGTATGTGATTTATGTGAAAAGTTACAGAAGATATAAATCACAAGTTCTTTGTAAACTCAGAATTATAGTTCGTAGTCGGTGATGAAATTGGACATTTCATCTGCGAAGACTATAACATATCAACCACGATGATTTGTCTTGATCATGGAAGTAGAGACTTTTGGTTAATGTGTTAATATGTTTTAAGAGTTAAGACATATTGAATTGGACCGCTGTGAGATTTATTATTTTCCTAAGACTGTCATATGAATAATAAATCTCACGACTTGTATTTGCATGAACTCTTAATCCTGAGAGAATAATGAACCTGATCATGAGATGTAGGTTGCTTTGATATATCAGGAGTGAGATCTATAGTAATGGTCAAAATCTCAGTATGTTGGGCAGCCACATTTAGTGTTGATGGAACATGTATTCTCAAGATGGAATTCATAATCTCTTAACGGAGATATAAAGTATTCCCTTGAGGTAAGTTTAATGAGTTTGTTATTCAGAGAGTTAGGCCTAACCACTTTAGTAAGACTAAAGTATATATTTATGGAATTGGATTTCATAAATATATAATGAATAACATTAAAGGATTAAACCGGGTACTCAAGGATTAAGATGTAGTAATTTACAAAGTGGCAGTCTACATTAATGACTTTGTATTACTACGAATATTTTATGAAGGGGTTACATGTATAATAAAGTCTTGGGATATAATTTATAGATAAGGCCTAGAGTGCAACTATATTTTTATAGTGGTATTAAATATAGTTAATGGTAACTTTGAACTTGTCAAGAGTTGACAGAAAAGCCCAAGGCCCATTGGAGCTAGTGTCTTATTGGTCCCTTTTGGTCCCACTCCAAGCCACACACTTAAGCCCAATTGGAAAGGCCCAAAAGGCCAGCCCAATTAGATAATTGGTTAGATACAAAGGGAAAAATGTACAGAAATGAAAAAGAGAGAAAAACATCATTGAAAAGTGGTGTGTATGAGAGTGTAAGTCACTTTTTGGTCATCCCTTTGTTACCAATCGAGAGACCACACATCTTGGGCGTTAGTGGAATTGGAGTGAAGATTAAAAGTAGTTCCAAGTGCTTCAATCTTCAGTTTTGAAATTCATCGCTTCAAGGTACACTCTCTTGTTCTCTAATTCTGAAATTTACTTTGTGCATGTTATCAATATCGAATGAAGTAGATCCGTTTTAAAACTTATTTTCCACTGCATTTATCTTTATTTCCATAAAAAACTAATACAAGTATGAAATAAAAAAACTCCTAAGCGTCTAAGTCTTCATCTGAGAGGCCAAAGGGTTAGCAGCCGGACCGGACTAAGCAGTAGCATTTTCTGGGGATTGTTCCTTTGATTCTGAAAGGGATTTCTTTTTTCCCAAGTCTTTGCCTTTGTCCTGGGGATTCTTAGCTGGCTTCCCCTGATCACTAGGTTGACCAGACTCCTTGGGGGCCTCAGGGTTGATTGGAGGGACTTGGCCGATCAGGGATTGCTCGGAAGCCTCTTGAAGTTGCATGGGGGGAGAGGAATCAGAACCTGGGAGTTCGTGAATATCAGGATTGTAGTATATACTCCCAGGTAGTCTCAAGTCAGATTCCGCAGAGACCCCAGCAGCATCCAACGCTTTCCCCCAAGTTACATCGCAGTACTCTCGGTTGACCGAGGCAAATTGCTCAGTAAGGTTAGCTTGGGTCTCCTCTACCCCCATCTTATAGGTTGCCTGCCTTTCAGCCTCGATTGCCTCCTTGGCCAACTGAGTATCCTTCCGAGCCAATTCGGCAATCTCCCTGGCTTTTTAAAGTTCAGTCCGAAGATCCTTCACTAGCGCTCTCTCTGTTTCCAAATTAATCTCAATCAAGTTCAGCAGCTAGCACTGGTCTTCGGCCTGCTTCTCGGCATTTTTAAGACCAGCATCTAGACTGTTCCTATGCTTGGTCATCTCTTTCAATTGCTCGGATAGATGAGCATGGTCTTCCTTTAAACTACCCAGCGATTTCTCTGCCTTGGATCGAGAGTGGGCTTCTGCTTGGGTTTCAGCATAAGTCTGTTTGTTCCACTCCTCAGTCACGTAAACCTGCTGGGTAATCTACATAGCAGAAATAAAAATTTCAATTAAAAAAAAAAAAATCATTAGCATCCTAAGTGAAGAAATGGATTAATTTACTTATCATGGCTAGATCCCTTTTTAAGGACAAAAAGAGGTCATACTGACTGAAACGCCTGTATGATTCCTTGTCTCGTGGGAGGAGCAGCGGTTGCTCTAAAGCCTTAGCAACGAGACCTGTCCTTCCCCCATTGTAATTTCTGAGGGAGGTCACCTAGGGGATTGGAGCACCATCCAATTCCAGCCTTAGGGACCAGGTGCGAGGTCCTCGGCGCACATCAGCCACGAGGACTTCATCTCAGCTCTCTGTAGACGAAGCCCTCTTGCTCCGGTGGTCTTTAACCACTTTTTGTTGTTTGGTACTTTTCGGAGGCACCACCTCCCTTTCTTCCTTGTCAGTAAAGGGTCTTTTCTTCTTCGGGTCGGGCAATTGCTTGGCATCGAGATCCAGAGGAACTTGAGGAGGTGGTGGAGGAAGACTAACAACCGGTTGAGACGTACCGGTCCCTTTGGGCTCAGTTTTTTTACCTCTATTCTTCATCAAGTCCCTCAGGCTTGCCGTGTCTTCTTCTTCTTCCGAAGAGTCTTTTGGAAGAGCAGTTATCAAAACAGGAGGGTGGACACTAGACTGCCTGTCGATTTCCTCTTCGGCATTCGAGACTGGTATCACTTGAACCTCTCCCGAAGACTTTCCTTTAAATTTAAACATGTCTATTTGCTCCTCAAGAGAAGAGGTTGAAGAAGCGACTCTTTCACCTACTACTACTGGTTCAGGGGGAACCTGCTGAACCGGCTAGACAAGCAATGGCACACCTTGCAGATTTGGATGTGGCACAGGGGCAAAATCGTACGGTACTAAAAAATTACACCGAGCGACGTCTATTCATTTGAGCCGATAGTCTCCTTGGGTGATAGCGTTGCCAACTAGCTGAAAATCAGTTGATTTTGGCGTGAAACCAAGAATGAGAGGAACTGACCGGAGCTACATCTCTTCATTTACAAAAATTTCTGATCGTAGTAAGTAATTAAGCGTGGCAACGTTTGTGAGGCTGAGCCGAGGAGAAACATGATCTTTATCTGTTAACACCATAAGAAAAAGAAACTTGGTCAGAAACTTAAAAATAATGATACAAAGAGAAGACAAATTGTTAAAAAAAAAATGAATGAAGATCCTAAATCTATTGTTAGGAAACCTAGGTCTAGGAGGTCCCACCGGGCTCTCTTGGTTGGGTCGGGCAATGAAGACCGTCATGCCACGTGCCTGAGACGATCAGATAGTCGTCTTTCATCCCTTTATTAGACTTGGGAAGGCAGGAGAAGAGCCTAACGACGTCGGACCGGGATTTAAGATAATATCCCGCTCCCTTCTGGCTATGACACTCGTACATATGTACCACGTCAAGCCAGGTAAGTCCTAATCCTAGATGAAGGTTCAGGGCATCAATTGCTCCTAGGATCCTAAAGACATTGGGTATGCACTGCTCCGGAGAAAGCCTATGGTTGCGAAGATAGTTTTTGGTGACGGAACCCATAGCGAGAGTCATTCCTCCTTCTATGAATGCTATCATGGGGATTACGACTTGCCCCTTTCCTCGGTCGGTTAATATCCATTCCAGGGGACAATACCTCAGGCTTACCCCCTGTGGTATGCCATAGGTCTCCTTAAATTCCTCTATTAAGGCAGGACTATCTACAAGATACTGAAATCTACCCATTTTTGGTTAACTAGAGAAAGGAGCAGAGCAGTACTGGGAGATAAGAGGTTGAAGGCCGAGAACGTTGGTCGAGAAGAGGATGAAAAGTTTGAATAAGGGAGAACTTACACTAACTAAATCGGAGAACGATCTCTAAACTCGTAGAGAGATTTTTACAGATTCTGGGAAGAACTAGGATTGATAATTGGAGGAGCTTGGTGGATTTGAGAGCTTGAGTTCGCTGGAGAATCTGAGAATTTGCAAAGTAAAAGAGAAGAAATCTTTTTTGAGGCTTTATATAGGGGCCGAAAAATGGGTGGGAGTTATCCCGCTCAAATCTCGAGGAAAGACATCAGCCATTGGATTGAGGGTCAACTGTTGGATGCAGGAGACAGAGCGTCGCCTGGAGTAATTAGTAGCGCATCGTGAATACCGAAGTGTTAGCAGCAATGATGAAGCACCTAAATCTATGCCCACACATGTGCAAGTCCAGATATTTGTGCGTTTTAAGCTTTCATTTCGTGACAAGTCAAAATCCTATTTTTTCTCCTCGGATGCAAGGGAAAAATTAAAATTTTGAGGGGCTATTGTGGGGGGGGGGGGGGGTAAAAGCCCAAGCTTATGTATTGGGCATGGGGCCCTATTTGAAGATTATTCTGTGTCCGAAAAGAAGAAAGCGGTTGAGAAGGAGTCCATGCGAAAGAGAGATACCTGGAAATGAAGAAGGGGGGTAGTCTGAAGAGGTCACCATTGGTCCGAAGATGTCATTCTCCTCGGATATAGATAGTCTTGATCAATCAAATGTCTGGAAGGTCCGAATGATCTTCCTAACAACTTCAATGATAAGGATAAGCTTTGGGCATGTCTGGAGATGATAGGAATGGAGAAATATCTAAAAGGAAAAGCTGCTACCACCACATTAAATGCACTGCAGCTGCTTTTCTGGCTGTATTAATGTGGAGAAGACTCTTTAACAGTGTAATCTCAGCTACCACCACTCACAGAGAGCTAAAGAAGACACCTGACGGGACATGTATTCAAGTGGATGCTTAGATGAAGAACAAGTGGACGATGAAGATGATGAGAAAGGATGCTATATAAAGTGAAGAAGCCTCTGATAAGGGGGGATCGGAAAAAAGATAAAAAGAGAGAAAGAAAGATTTTACTGTAGCTCTGAGAAATGTATTCATTGTTCAGTCAATAATAAACCTCTTCGGACATCAATTTATTTAGTTTCTAAGTGTGTTTTTATGTTGGTTCGTTCTTGGATATCGTAGTCAACAGTTGCTAAATTCATAACTAATCCAGCTCTTTCACCCACTCTTTACAAATTCATTGTTTTGGGCTTCGGCTACAAATCCAGACCCTACAGTATATATACGGTCTTTTATAAATTCTTTGATGTTGATTGATGAGAACCAAAGTTAACCGTACATTGAATGGTTAGATTTTATAAATTGATTCAAATGGTTTTTTTAACCATACAAGTGTGTACCTTTTTGGAATTGAAGCAAGGAATACAAGAGTTTTGGACTTGGCAATCTGCAGCACCAAAAAATTTAAGATTTAAGAAACAATATGAAGTAGAGAGGGGAAGAGAAAAAGGCAAATCAGATGGAGAGAGAATGGAAAAAAAACTAGAAGAAGAAACATGAATTAGAAAAAGATAAAAGAGGAAGAGAAAACAGGGAGAAACTCTAAGAAAAGAGTCAGCACTCACCAATGGGCTTCGGGTGGTAATTGTTTTTCCTGCTAGTTAAAATTTTAAACTTTTTATTTGAGGTACTTGTTTTCCTTTTAGATAATTATTGAAATAACTATGTATTTATTTGAATATCTCAATAATTTATCACTAATATAATTGTAAATTTGTAGCCCATCTAAAACATGTAACATAAAAAAAAAAAGAAGATAAGTCTGTATTTTTACTTGAATTTACGGAGAGGGGGGGGGGGGGGGGAAGGGGGGCAAAAGTATATCTACTTAAAATATATTTGTGATTAGTATGTATATTACAATATGTTTTTTAAGAGTTGGGGGGCCAAGGCCCTCCTAGTCTCAACCTGGCTCCGCCACTGAAATGATTGATTTTCTCATTTATATCTTTATCAACGATAACCCTTCCCCTGGATTCCTTTTTTTTTTTTTTTTTTTAATAATTTTTTTTAAAATTTTTTTAATTTATTGGTAACCCTTCCCTTGAACTTGTTTGCCTAATCATAGGTATTTCAATTCCATTTTTCCTCATTTTCCATATTGCATAAGCACCTGAGCCTGTTAGATTTTATTGAAACATTTAGTTTTAGTTTTAGAATTTAGGCCAAAATTCTGTGAATTGAAGAAAGAGATCTAAAAAGTCAATTATTATAAGCACTTTTATGGGAAATGTTAAGACATATATGTTTTAACTTGTTTAAGAACATATATCACTTAGTTATGTAAATTGGCTAATCCTTTGACAAAACGCACTCTACTTGTAATTGGGTAGTTCTAGGTATTTTTAATACTTCAAGAAACAATGTTTCAGGGTCAAGTGTTGAAGTCATCAAGTCTGTCCAAGAGAAAGCAAGCTGAAGTGCAAAGTTTTTAAAGCTCGACACCTTTCGACAGCTACCTCGACACCTGGCTATCTGTCGAGCTCTTCAGCTGATTCTTATCGCAATCTCGATAGCTTCTC
The DNA here is from genome assembly GCA_032727855.1 of Quercus ilex subsp. ballota. Taxonomy (NCBI): domain Eukaryota; kingdom Viridiplantae; phylum Streptophyta; class Magnoliopsida; order Fagales; family Fagaceae; genus Quercus; species Quercus ilex. The sequence goes on from CM064909.1 coordinate 34,608,618, forward strand.
GATAGCTAGTCGATCGATCGAGAAAGTTTCTGTCCCCTCGACACCTTCTCGACACCTCCTCGATAGCTGCTATTTGTTGAGATTCATTAAACCTCGACACCTCCTTGACACCTCTCGATCGATCGAGGTTACGGGAAATCAAAATTTTTAGATTTGATTTTTGGGCCAGGCTTTTGTATTTGTGTAGGGTTTCTTTTCTCACAACCCTAGACTTATATAATGCTTGTTTTAGAGGCCGTCACATAAGAGAGAATACAAGGAGAACATATGCAAAAGGTGACCGATGCCTTATTCTCTCTAAAAGAAACTACTGTGTCTTTGCGCCTTAGGGTTTTGTAACCAAGTGCTTCTTAATCTTCATTATTGATGAAGTGAAGAACTTTGCAGCCAACATTCTTCTTCCTTAAGTTGGTGAGTGAGTCACGTACTAGGATTCGTGCAAAGGAGTTAGTCATGTACTGGGATCCGTGCAACAAAAAGAGTGGCATTCATATATTGAAGAGTTCAGAGGTTCTGAAGCGGTAGAAGGTTTCTGCTGTGAGTTCATCTACGGGGATTGTAGAGTCTAGGGACAAAGGTTTTGTACTAGATCTGAAACTTCTCTTTTCTATAGTGGATTGCTTTTCGGGAAGGTTTTCCCCCAGGTTTTTTACTGTGAAACTGGTTGGTTTCATTGGTTTTCCTGGGTCATCATATCTTGTCTTATTTATTTTTCCACTGCATTCATTATTGACATGATATTGATGTTTGTTTGTTTTAACAAGGTTTGTTCATAATTAATCTAATTAACAACTTTGGTTTAAAACTTGTTAATTCTTTCAACCGGGGTCTAAATTTTCCAACAGGAAATTAAAAAGTTTGTCAAAATATTAATTGCTTATTTTCTTTTTTTGTAAAAACTTTTTAAAAATAGTTTATTAACAAATGTCCTTAGGGCATTCGTTAAATTTTCTATAATATAATACAATATAAAATTGTATGTGAGTGTAGTGGTGGTGTGGAAACCAATTTGATTTGGAGATTCAGATTTGATTTAGGTATAACTTGTTTGATCCGATGAGTTGTGAGATTATGAGTTTATGATGTGTAAATTCAATTTTTAATATTTTAATAAAACGAAATGCCACATCAATCAAAAAGATGCATGCTATTGTTCCGTTAGTCACATAAATGTTCATATTTTAAACTTTTTTTTTTTTTGAGAAGAAGATAGTAATTTTATTAAGAAGAATCAACCATATTGGTTATGATTACAACATTAAGATGTGGGGGAATATCCTCTATCTACACTGAAATCCTACTACCACGTTTAACAAGGATATGAGTAGCAAAATTACTCTTCCTCCTAATATGAAAAAAGTGAATAGTAGAAAAATTCTCAGCTAAGCCTTTAGCTTCCTTAATCAAATGACCATAAGATGCAAAAGAGAGCCTTAGGGGCTGTTTGGATCACTTTTTTTCATCATTCAATTTCTGTCACTTATCATTTAAAATACCCTACTCGTTTGGCACCATCACTCAATATTTTTCACACTGTTTGTGGGCCCCATACCTGTCACTCAGTGCAGCTTTTTTTTTTTTTCCCAAGTACCCAAACTCACCGAACCCAGTGGAAAAAAAAAAAATCCCAGAATTGAAGATCGAACCTAGTGAAAAAAAAAAAAAACCTAGAACTGAAGACCAAACCCAGTGAAAAAAGAAAAAGAAAAAAGAAACCCGAAACTGAAGACCGAACCCAATGAAAAAATAAAAACAAAACAAAACCCAGAACTGAAGACCGTACCAAGAGAAGAAAGGAAAAAAAGAAAAAAAAAGGTAGATTGGTCAAAAGTTGCGGTTGAGTGGGTCCCTATGTGTGTTTAATTACAAAAATGTCATTGAGTTATGAGTTATGGAAACTAAAAACACACAAAATATGTTTTCAGTTTCCATAACTCATAACTTAAAAATCAGATAATTGAATGATGGAAACAAAGTTATGAAAATAGAGATATGGTGGTGCCAAACGGACTTCTAGCTATGGATCCCACTATTTTTGAGTTATGAGTTATGGAAACAGAAAATTGAGTTACGGAAACATGCCATCCAAACGCACTCTAACTCTTCAAAGCATTGATGAGTATCTCTGAATCTCCCTTCAAAACGAGGGAAGACAATTCATTGTCTTGTGCAAGAGTTAAAGCCTTGACAACTGCTATAGCTTCCACGGATGCAACAAAATTTGGGAGATGAATCTTCTTTACTAAAGAGCCCATTACCTGTCCCTTGTCATCTCGAATTACGACACCTATTCCAGCTGCATTTTCTTCTCTGAACACGGCCCCATCAAATTTGATTTTGAAGTAAGAGATCAGAGGAGGATTCCATTTAACCCTCTGGGGAACCCGATTGATAGAGTCAGGAGGTTTAGGTGGGATGGTTCGAAGAAAGCCCAATAAGGCAGCAAGCAGATTAGGGACAACTTGAGCAATAGGGAAGAGTTTGGTTGAGATGGGGGCATGGCCATAAGGCATGAATTACATCTTTAGAGGCTTGTTGGCACTGATCACAGGTATCATCCACAATAACACATCTTCGGACAAGATGAGATTTAGTAGGAACAGAATTTCGAATAGCTCACCATAATAAATTCCAAACCTTATTTTGGACAGCCATATCCCAAACTTTCGTCCAAATTTTCTACAACTGGTGTACTCTGAACAGCAACGGCTTGGTTTTTAGCTAGGGATTTATATCCCGATTATACTTCGGATTGAAAGTGAGTCTAAAAAGGTTTATTTTCTATATATATTTGGCATAAAGGAATAAATTTAAACTTGAGGGATAAATAATATTTATATAATATATTTTATGGATTAATAGTGTAGTTTAACGAAATTTTATTTGTTAAAAAATCGCAGTTTTTAAAAAAATTTTAATTTAATTTTTTGTTGATTCTTTAGAAGAAAGAAAAAGCCAAAAAGGTCAAGGGGGAAATAAAAATCGTAGTTTTTGTCGTTTGATCGTTTCACTTACCTGTGCTGTGCCCACCAAAAAAAAGGAAAAATAGTTTTGTCGTCCACAACATTTGGCGCGAAAATTAGCAGTGTGTATATATTATTAGGGTTTCGTTGATTTTGAAACTTGGGGGTTTCTCATCGTTTTTTTGACTTTTGAATAGAAGTAGAAATGGCTTCGTCACCTCCTTTATCACCAGCATCACCATCACCATCTTCAACACTCGGGAAGTTATCCCCTGTGGTCGTCTTCGCTCATGGTGCTGGTGCTCCTTCCTCTTCTGATTGGATGATTAGGTAACTCTTCGATTCTCTAAATTTTTTTTCCCATTTTTCTCTCATCTGATTCTTACTTTGTCAAAGCTGGTAATTTAAAATTCTTTAATAGTAAAAGTATGTTATGTAATGAAAACCCAGTAATGGGGTTTCAGAGTAAGTATAGTTTGGTGGGTCTGTGAACTGTGATATGGTTTAATTATTTTTTGGCGCATTTGTCTTTCCCACTCCAATTTCATTGCACAACCCCAGTAGTTGATTTTGTGTTTTATTGGACATTGTGCTTTAATTTGTATTTTAGAAATCACTAATTGCTTTTGTTAAGAAAAGAGGAAAGAATAATATGTATAGATTCTAATTAGCTCAAATGATAAAATTTCTTGTCAGTGAAATAACGAGCATCCAGTTTACACTGGAATGAAACACATTGATGTCTTGGCCTGATGGTAAAGACATTTATCATGAGTGGACGTCATAGTTTTAATTCTTGTCATGCGTGTGTGTATTTGAATATATCACAGGATTTGTAGTAGTAGTTCCTATAGTTGTGTTTAAAAAATTGGAAATTTAAGCTACTTGTTTATATGCAGATGGAAAGAAAAGTTGGGCAAGGCGCTGAATGCTGTGCAAGTAGTTACTTTTGACTACCCTTGGGAGTTTCTTGATCAATTACTCTGTTACTTTTGTTTTCCCTTTTTCTGGTCTTTATGTTCCTGAAGTTCTTTTGGGATATCAAAAAAATCATATAGTTTTTGGGGTAGAGTCTTTCTTTGGTATTTAATATGTTCAGGGCACTTGTAGCTTACTGGCTGTTTCTCAATAAAAGCGATTTAAGTAATGCATGAAGTCAGTTGTGTCTAAAATGTATCCTTTAAATCAAATATAATGGGGTTGACTCTTGGCAGACATTTCTGGTGGGAAACGAAGGGCTCCTCCCAAGGCAGAAAAATTGGTTGAGTTTCACTCAGATATTGTTAAAAAGACCATTGCTAAGTACCCTGGGCATCCGCTGATTTTGGCAGGGAAATCCATGGGATCAAGGTAGTGATAAAATTACTTGAATGCAAATTATCAAATGCTTATACACTGATAAAAGTCTCTCTACTTCCAAACCTTTTTTTTTTTTTTTTTTTAAGTTTGCAAATAGGAGAGGGTCATAGTATTATCATTTAACCTGTGCAAGTCAATTAGTTTAGGATGCTTATGTTGATGCATTTTGACGTGCATGCTTTCAGAAAGTACTGTTATTGATACCTCTGCAAGTCAATCAAACCAGAAACTCTATTGTGGATCAATCAGATATTATTCCATCATATATTGGCATTGATCTTTGCAACCTATCCTAGGTACATCTTATATGGGGTATGTGCTTTATAGTAAAAGTTTGAATTCTTTAGGTGGGGCAATGGATCAATTTGCAGATTTGTTTGTGGAATGAATCTCGTTTGTTTTGGAGGAGTAAATTGTATACAAACAAAGGCCAATGATAGTACTATTATGGTAACTTGTACTTCTGTGCAATGCAATTTGAAATTGAAAGTTTGTATGACAGTGAAGTCAAATAGTGCTACATATCATATTTTCTGCTGCGTATTGTACTTTTGCTCTCTTTATGAGTTTTCAATTTTATATTTTTTTGTAGAGTCAGCTGCATGGTGGCTTGTGAGGAAGATATTGGTGCTTCAGCAATAGTTTGCTTGGGATACCCGCTAAAGGTTTTTCATTCTCGAATAAGTTTGCACATATTTCTTATATGTTATCTACATGCATTAGTAAAGTATAATGGTGCATTAAGTAAAACAATGTAGCTGACAAGTGAAAACCAGCTGAGAGGAAGAGAAAATCTGTATTCACTGGACACAATTGGTTCTCACAATATGGTTCATATGAAGTCAATAGTGAGCTATTCAACAATCCTGCTATTACTGTCTATGTTGATGGAAGAGTGACATATTAAAAAATTATCACAATAAGCTGAACATTCCTGGGAACTACGTTCTGCAAAGGGGACCACTGCTTGAATTATTATTGGTTTTAACTTATTGTGTAAATATATGGGTTAGACTGGACATCTTTAGAAGGAATCATGAATATATCAATTGATGGAATTTTAGTGTTTTTTATACCTTATATCTTGACATTCTACTATGCCTTTCTAGGAAATTTGAAATGTAATGGGGAATTATGAAAATGTTAGCACTCAGCATACTCTTTAGCAAGTGAATATTTCACTTTCTTGATATAGGTTTGTTCCCCTTTGCACATTACCATTTCCATGCTATATTGCTAGTTCCCATTTAGTATGGTGTTGATGAGTTGTCCCTTTGAGGCTGTCATACATTCCTCCTTAGAGGTAAATCAGGCATGTCTTGGGTCGAAAATAACCGATTTATCCAATGGAGAGCATTAGTTTACATCTATGATATCAACGACAAGGGAAAATTATCTATACTTAGAATAATTAAATTTAACCTAGTTGCCTTCTTATACAGGGGATGAATGGAGCTGTGTGAGATGAAACGCTGTTGCAAGTTACGGTTCCTATAATGTTTGTGCAGGTATTGTCTTCTACAAGCACTATAGTGCCTTTTGAAATTAAATCACACTCGTTGCTAATCTACTGCTAACCTACAAATTATGTTTATACCTGTGACAACAAATTCCAGTCCCCGTAATTGCATAATTTTGAGTAACTGTATAGCTTTGTAATGATCTGAGTACTTCTTTTTCGTATATCTGTTTGTATACTGTCATAGAGAGCATTGTCAGGTTATTTGTTTTTTTGTATTTAAATACTTATTATGGTATTATCTAAAGTCTCATTGCATTAAAGTTTCTTACTATTAAACATGCTTCTTGTATATTATTCTCTCATGCTTATGCGGTATGTAAGGCTGTGATCATGTTCCATGTAGGGTAGCAAAGACACTCTGTGTCCACTGGAAAAGCTGGAAGCTGTTCGTAAGAAGTTGAAACCAAGTATTGGTTTGCATGTAATTGATGGTGGTGACCACTCCTTCAAGATTGGAAAGAAGCACCTTCAAACCAAGGGGTCAACCCAAGATGCAGCTGAAGATCTTGCTGTTCAGGCCATTGCAGCATTTGTATCTAAGTCTACTGGAGCAAGTTAATATCTTTTGAACGCAATATCAAGGGTTGTATAATTTGTCTATATTTTGCTTCGTCAGTTTTCTTTTGATCAATGGCTTCATGCCTTATGTAATGCTGATTATTTATATTTAATGCAAGTACCACTCAGTTTTAATCTTCTATTTTATTTAAGGGCATGCTTTCCTTATCACCTTTTTTTCATGCTTTTGTAATCACTTAAAAGCATTGAAATGCTTGCAGGTATATGTTGCTCCTGTTTTTTCACGAGCATGGTATTGAATTTACATAACTATTCCTGGCCCAAAAATCTGCATGTCTTCTATACCATCTAATATTTGGAAATTTTTTGGAGGTATTTAATGAATACTTGTACCAAGATTATCTCTGACTTGTGAATTGGTCCAACAATATTGTCAGAGACTCACTATCTTCTGATAGTCATTTGTTTTTATCTGTTTTGGCCTTTCATTTCATGTGCTCGCCCCCATATCTGCAGTGACCTTTTTCCTGCAACCTCAAAAACTACAATTTCATTTTGGGAGAAAATTTACTATTCATTATGGTTTTATGTTTGCCATCTCAAATTAAACCATCTGAATCATTTTCCTTGGATTATTGATAACATTATTCGCAGGATGTTAAAGTAGTGAAAAAGGATTGCACCATTATTTTATCCGGAAACAGACATAAGATTAAAGATAAAATACAGATATTCTTCTGTAGTAGTTTGAAGTTATTTCACATGGTCTCTTATTCAGACTAGTCTTATTTATCTGTTATTTAAACCGCTAGGCACCTTCATTTGATGTGATCTCAGATAAGTGCTTCTGCAATCAAATAAACAAAAAAGTTAGAATGCAAAATATGACAGCTGTGTATTATCAGGAAATAGTTGTATTCATTTTCGTTTTTGCTAGGTTTCTTGAAAATTTTGTGGTTTTTGCTGTGTTGTGTGTTAATAATCACCAAGGAATCATATCTAATGAGAACTTTTAAGTGGTTGATGATAGCATTAGCACTTGCCTTGGGTTTAAGCAGTCATGTTCAGTCGCTGTCGCTTCCGCTGCTGCTGCTGTCACTGTCATTGCAGCTCCTATGACGTTCCTTGGACTTCTTCTTGGTGACACTTTTCTCCTTCTTGTGCTCAGACTTCTTCTCTTTTATTTTCTTCTCAGTACTCTTCCCATGGCAAGCCATGCCATTTGATGCATGGTGGCCTTTGTCTTTGTGTTGGCCATGGCCATGAGCTGGGGTTGCACAGTGACCCTGCTGATTTCCTTTCAGTGCACAGCTAGCCATCTCGGCAGCGTTGTGGACAAGCGAGTTGTCCTTGCTTTTTGGTTGACAGCATTCATTACTTGGTTTGTAGCATTGCATTGAGGCCATGGCAACTGAGGTTTTTCTTGTGGTTTGCTTGGTACTTACTGATAGGGCAGTGGGATGAGTTGCTTATATAGGCTTTTGGAGAAAGTGGGAATCCTTCAATCTTTATGTTTTCCAACTTTTGAATCTGCTTTTTAGCTAAATGGGCCAATAGAATTCTGTGGAAGATATGTGCCTTTTTTTTTTAATCTGAAATTGTACTACTGCCTATTTTCATTCTAAAGAATTTGTTCTTCGCGCATTGAAAATGTAATAGACGGTAACCAAGAGAGCGCCCATCTAAACTAAACATTTGGATCTTTTCTAGAATCTGATACCCAAACTCCACATGCTCAATGAAGTTAAAAAGAAAAACAGAAAAGAAGAAGAAGAAAAGATCTAGAAAAAAAGGAAAAAAAAAAAAAAAAATTAAGAGTTCATTAAAAATGGTGACCCTATCTCCTCTCCATTCAAACAAGCAATTTTTTTTTTTTTTTTTTTTTCAAAGCAATTTTCAATTTGGGCAGTGGCGATCAAAACTTCTTTTATTTATTTGGGTGGGGGATATAAAGGAAGAAAATAACATATGTATTTTAATTTTCTTTTTTTAGAGAAATGCCATATGAATAAAAACAAAAATCCTTTACCAAAAGATAATATAGGGCAGAATGGGTGGGGGAATATGAAGGACAGATAAAATCACTATTTGAATTTTTTTTTTCTTTAAGCATATATGAATAATAAAATTCTTTACAAAAAGATAATCATAAATGAATTCCATTCATATTGTACACAGAAAAGGTACCTAATGGGCTATGTAAGTATGTAACACAAGGGTATATTATGTAGTATGTGTATGCAGTGAGATACTCACAGCAGGTGGGGCTCACGTGTTGTGAGAGGTTCCTTCCATACCTCAGAAACACAATGTATTATTTCATGAAACACAGCTAACATGACTACCATTTAAGAATCGAATTAATCTGGATTAGGAAAAAAGGAATCGAATTAATCTAGAACCACCTTTAATTCATAGAGGGCTAGGCTTGGGCCTGCCCACAACTAATGTCAGGCCTGGACTGCTAATTTGAGGCACTACTGAGGCCTGGACAGGTTTAGCGGCTTAGGCTAGTTAACACTAACTTTCAGCCCATACAAGCCAATTAAGTCCTAGGCCGGCCCATGAACAACTCTCTCTAATTGCTTAATGCTTTGTATCTCTTTGCCAGAGTTCCTATTCAATGAGGAACCTCAAAATTGTTAGAACTAGTCTAATTTAGTTGAATTATGGTACAGTGCATCAATGGAGCACAGCAAGATGTGATGCGGCTGCAACTTTTAATATTCAATGATGTTTGTATAACAAGGTCTCCACTAGCGTTACGATATCTTTTTATGGTGCTAGACAAGCTGCTAATATTGCAATTATATATGTTAATGCCAGTCTATATGATATTTAAAAGTTGAAGGGTAAAATTAAAATTTATTGTTGCTACGAGCACATTAACATAAAATTTCAGTCTATTCAATTCACTTTTGTCCATTTCAATTGTAAGATCTATTAGTAAATAACTAAAAATGATTTAATTTAATTATTTTGTCCAAATTTATTAGTATATGAAGTCTGTGAGGACCAGATTTGAGCTCGTAGCCCACTACGTGATGAGACTTAAGCCCAAAAAGCTCAAAACAATAAATTTATAGAGAATGAGTTGGAAAACTGGGCTGTAGTTGATCAAACAAAACATTGGAATAGATTCAGATGATAAGAGAACGAAAAGAAATAGGTTTATATTGAAGAAAAATTGTCCTCGGCATGGTCTGAGGTGCACTGTTCTTGTATATTATTATCAAATTGGGTTACAAGTTTGGTTTCTGAATTCTATAGTGTTTCTTTTCCTGATTTTCAATCCCCCCCCCCCCCCCCCCTCTTTGTTTCTTCCTCCTTTCTTTTATATCCTCCTTCACACGTGCATGCTAGATAGTTCTTGTGGATACTTGTCCCATCATTCCCTTCCGTTAGTCTTGATGTAGTAGCTGTAAGACTGTAACCTACTGTTCAAGTATCACATCCACATTAATGCAGTCAGGGTGTTAGCTGCAGTGCATTTAATGCGGAACTAGCAGCTTTCCTCAGATATTTCAGGGTATTGCCCTGTTCATCACTCTTTCAATGCTTATCAACACCGTTGAAACTTCTTAGAACTTCATTCCGAGTGACTAACAAACTTTTTTGGACATTGGCATTGGTTATCCGAGGATAAATTTATCCTTGGCCTATCCCTTGAGCCATTATGGTCAAAGTTAACCTTTGTTTACTAATACAACTTTCATTAAATAAGATTCCTCATCCTCGGACAATCCCTTGTCCTCGGATTGGACCACAGACTCGTAATATGAGTAAACGATAGACTCCTAGACCCAATATCCCTACAAAGTCATTTAAGCATTTTTTTTAACTAATATTAATCAAACAATAAGATTTTTTAAATAATGCATCTTATGAATGTTTTCATTAAAATTTTTAATAGTAAAAAGAACGTTTAAAATGATATCGTTTACTAACTAATAAATTTACAAAGTGACATGATTGGTTAGTTTCACATTAACAGTATAATAAACATATTCCTAATTATTTTTTGGTGATACTGTGATTAGTAAAATTTTTACTACATATACTTCTTATAAATTTATACGATATCTAAAAGTTGAAGCTTAATAATTATTGTTGTTATGCTCTTTTTGAGCTACATCTAGCATTTTGATCCACTTTAGCCTATCAAGGTTCAACTCGACCCACTGTAGTTCACTTCGGTCCATTTGGACTAATTGAGCTTTAAATTAATTATTTTTGTAGGCTGCCTTTTCAGTTTTGGGCTAAAAAATTCATTTTTTTCCCCTTAATTTTTGAGTTGAAAAGTATGAGATTTTATTTTATTTGGGACAAATATTTAATTTTGGGTTAAAAAATACAAACAAAATAGACACTAGAAATTAGAGATATGAACTCTAAAAAAGCAATAGAAATGATAAATATTCAAAAGACCTTAAAATTTATGCTTTTTTTTTTTTTTTTTTTTTGAGATTCCAAAATTTAAGTTATTAATATAGACATTTTACTTATATTTGGAAAAAAAAAGTTATAATTCTAAACTTGTGGGGCCGGTTATCTAAAAAGATATAGGAATCAGAGGAAATGGGCTTGGGGCCCAACGGCCCAGTCCGAGGACATTCTCTTGTCCGAGGATGGTTAAAGAAATTTATGGTGGGACCAGGATGAGAAAGAGGGATGGAAATCATATATAAAAGCCCAAAACGCGTCCGAGGATAAGAATCACCTCGGATACCATGGTCCGAGGTGGATGTAACTATCTCTCCATCCAGGGTACCCCGCAAAGTTGTATTAGAACTGGAAAGTGAATATAGACCTAAGGAGGAACCGGGGAAGATAACAAATATCTTCTAAAGCTACTACCTCCACATTAAATGCTTTCTAGCTAACTCTCTGGCCACATTAATGTGGAGGTGATACCTGAACAGTAACCAAGCAGCTTTATAGCTACTGAGTAAAAGTTCCGGGAGGTGTTGAATGGGACAGAAAGGAGTTCCCAAGATAGAAACTACACGTGTACGGTGGAAATGAGGTAAGGAACACAGTATATAACATGAAAGCAGGTGACATTAGAGAGGACTTTTTGGAAGAAAAAGGAAGAAGAACAATAGAACTCAGAAAGACACCCCACGAAACCTAGCCGATGAGAGTTTTTATCACACAGTTAGCTTGAATGGTCTTTTACTGCACTGTAACCTTGACATTTTCTATCAAGTAGAACTAGTTCTTGTACCCACGTTCTAAAAATTTATTGTTTGGGCTTGTTGAGCTAGAAACCCATCCTTATTCTGGGTCCAATCCAAATTGAGTCCCTACAATTGGCGCCGTCTGTGGGAAGTCCTTGCTCTGTTTGTAAGAAAAGGCAAGTGCAGTGGTTGTGATGGAAAGCGGAGCACCGCAGCAACTGGTGGCGGACCCGCAGCAGGTGGACGTTAATCCACACCAGGCAGAGTTTAGGGGCTCTCAGCATGGTAGTCCATTGGTTATCCATGAACAAAGGGGAGACCGTGAGGGAAGTGCTCGAACAACCCACACAGATAGAAGTCAGTCTCGGGGGAAAAGTCATATTTTCCATGTGAAGAACGATAGGGACATGCAACATGAGATTAACAGATTAAAAAGGGAGTTACGACACGAGCGACGGAAGCGTATGGCACACAACTCTGGGCAATCCTCTAAGGAGTCAGATGACACTAATTACCGGCGGAGGTCAAGAACTCCACCCAGTGAGACTTTCTCGTATGATGAGGAGTATCGCCGTAAGCGAAAATATAAGAGTCCACCTCGCCAAGGCTTAGGGAATGATGCCCTGAACATAGCTTTGAGTCAAGTTTCCAAATCGCCCTTCACGCGACGCATTGAGGATGCAAGTCTTCCTTGGCTGTTCAATCAGCCTGCGTTCACCATTTATAATGGCCGAATAGATCCAGTGGAACATGTTATCCATTTCAGTCAGAGAATGGCCGTTCATGCTAAGGACAAGGCCTTGATGTGCAAGGTTTTCCCATCCAGCCTAGGTCCAGTGGCGATGAGATGGTTCGACGGTCTGAAGGCGAATACCATTGATTCCTTTGAGAAGCTCACCCAGGCTTTTGGCGCCCGTTTTATCACCTGTAAGAGGGTTGTTCAGCCCTTGGGATCGTTATTATCCATGTCTATGTGGGAGGGGGAAACCCTGAAGGCCTATTCTGATAGATATTGGGAAATGTTCAACGAGGTAGACGGAGCTCATGATGACGTGAGCATTAATACCTTTAAGGAAGGCCTTCCAACCGAGCACGGCCTGAGGAAATCTCTGACTGGTAAACCTGTTACTAGCGTGCATCAGCTTATGGATCGGATAGACAAGTATAGAAGAGTAGAGGAGGATCAGATACAAGGTAGAGGAAAGTCTAAGGCAGTCCCTCAGGAAAGGAGGGATTTCAGGTCAGACCGGTACAATAACAACCGACCTCGGAAGGACTTTGGGGGGCAATCAGGGTCTGCCAACTCCCAGGTGGTTAATGCCGTGTTCCGAGAATCAGTGCAACGGGTTCTGGAGAAGATAAAAGATAAGCCATTCTTCAGATGACCCAATAGGATGCCAGGGGATCCTGCGAAACGTAGTCAAAACCTTTACTACCAATACCACCAAGACCATGGACATTCTATTGAAGATTGCAAAAACTTGTGGGACCACTTGGAACAGCTGGTCCGAGAAGGGAAGTTGACCCAGCTTCTACACCATTCCAGCGGCCGAGGAGGCTAGGCAGGTTCAACATTTCGGGGGAATGCTTCTTCAGGACCCCCTTTAGGCACGATAAACGTTATATTTGCTGCCCCGGGAAGAATTTGGTCTTACCCTTCCAAGGTAATGTCTGTGTCCCAGTGCTTGGATGAAGGCTCTAGTTCAAGGCCGAAGAGAGCCAGACTGGGCACCTCACTGGTGTTAGGCTTTTCAAAGGAAGATAAGAGAGGAACCATACAACCACATAATGATACTTTGGTGGTTACGAATAGGATTGGAGGGTATGATGTGAGAAGGGTGATGATTGATGAGGGGAGTGCAGTCGAGGTAATGTATCTTGACCTATTTAGGGGGTTAAATTTGAAACCCGAGGATCTGACAGCCTACAGCTCCCCACTGGTGGGTTTCGAGGGCAGATCGGTCGTTCCGGTGGGGATGATTAGATTACCTGTGCAAACTGGTTCAAAGGTGGTGGAGGTGGATTTTATTGTGGTGGATACTTTTTCTTCGTATACGGCTATTTTGGGTAGACCCTGGTTGCATGCCTTGGGGGCCGTCTCTTCCACTCTTCATCAGAAGGTGAAGTATCCCTTCGAAGGCCAGGTCTCAGAAATTTTGCGAAATCAAACCATGGCTAGGCAGTGCTTGATAATGGCCATTCAACATTGGCCAGAGACAGATACTTCGGCCGCAGCCGAGGATGACTTATAGCAATCAATGACTCAAGGAACCCACTTCAGCACGTCCGCTGGGGAAATGGAGTGTGAGAATTTGGAGAGGGTGAGTGTTGGTGATGATCCAGAAAAGTACTTTCAGGTTGGAGCACTGTTACCTTAGAGAAGGAGCGGTTGGTTGAGGTCCTCAGGAGAAACGTTGATGTGTTCGCATGGAATGCCTACGAAGCCCTAGGGGTGGATCCGGAGTTCATTTGTCATCATTTGAACGTCAATCCTTCTGTTATTCCAAAGAAACAACCACCTCAGCGTCCGTCCAAGGTACATGCCGAGGCTATTAAAGACGAGGTGACCAAGCTCAAGCAAGCAGGGGCTATCAAGGAGGTGTTTTACCCTCAGTGGTTGGCCAATACGGTCGTGGTGAAAAAGAAAAATGGAAAATGGCGCGTATGTGTTGATTTCATAGATCTCAATAGAGCTTGTCCAAAAGACCCTTTTCTTATGCCCCGTATAGATCAGCTGGTGGATGCAACAGTGGACCATCATCGGATGAGCTTCCTAGATGCCTTTCAGGGCTATCATCAGATCCCACTGGCATTGAATGACCAGGAGAAGACCGCTTTTCTTACTTGTACTGGAAATTATCACTACAAGGTAATGCCCTTTGGCTTGAAGAACGCGGGGTCTACTTACCAGTGGATGATGATGAAGATGTTTGAGCCACAGCTGGGCAAGAGCATTGAGGTCTATATTGACGATATGGTTGTGAAGAGCAAGGTAGTGACCGAGCATGTGACGGACCTCACCAACACTTTTGAGATTTTAAGGAAATATAAATTGCGACTGAACGCATCCAAGTGCTCATTGGGGTAAGCCCAGGGAAGTTTTTGAGCTACATGGTGACTTACCGAGGGATTGAGGTGAACCCTGATTAGATTAGAGCCATAAGCAGTTTGCAACCATCTCGAAATCCCAAGGAGGTCCAAAGGTTGACTGGGATGACCGCTGCTTTGAACAGATTCATATCCCGGTCGGCGGACAGGCGCAGACCTTTTTTCTTGCTACTCCACAAATGGAAAGGATTTGAATGGACAGAGGTCCTAGCATTCCAGCAGCTTAAAGAGTATCTATCTCGGCCACTCATTATGTCTAGTCCTGAGGTGGATGAGGTCCTTTTCTCCTACTTGGCGATAGCCACTTATGCGATTAGTTTTGTTCTGATACGAGTAGATAATGGCGTACAACGACGAGTTTATTATGTGAGCAAGTCGCTTCATGAGGCTGAGGTATGTTATCTACCATTGGAAAAGACCATCTTGGCAGTGGTGCACGCTACAAGGAAACTCTCACATTATTTCCAAGCACATACTGTGGTCGTCCTAACTCAATATCCGCTTAAGGCAGTACTTCAGAGTGCAGACTACACTGGTAGGATTGCCAAGTGGGGCACGATTTTAGGGGCTTTTGATATTAAGTACATGCCCCGTACCTCTGTGAAGGGCCAGGTTCTCGCCGACTTGGTGGCTGAATTTGCTGAGGGCCCTGAAGAAATAGAGACAAGCCCGCGTGGCATGGATGAAAAATCAGTTGGCCTCATCTTCGCGCAACATGCTTTACCCTGGAAAGTGTATATGGATGGAGTAGCAAATCAGAGGGGGTCAGGAGTGGGCCTGGTTCTGATGTCTCTTGAACAGGTCATTATCGAGAAGTCTTTAAGGTTGGGGTTCTCAGCCACTAATAATGAGGCCGAGTATGAAACTTTGTTAATGGGGATGGTGATGGTTAAGAAACTGGGGGGAAAAACACTGGAGATGTTTTCAGATTCTCGGTTGGTCGTGGGTCAAGTTAGAGGAGAATTGGAAGCTCGGGACACCAGGATGCAGGAGTACTTGGGCCAGGTTAGGCGTCTGCAAGTAAATTTTGAATCTTTTGAAGTGACCCATGTCCCTAGGAGCGAAAATACCCACGCAGATTCTTTGGCTACCCTTGCTACCTCCTCGGTGCAAAACTTACCCCTGATGATAATGGTTGAAGACTTAAACACGCCCACCCCAATAACGGGGAACTCGCTTTTGGTCAATCAAATCAGGTCGGCGCTTAGCTGGATGGATCCTATAATGTTATTCCTTGAGAAAGATATACTGCCCGAGGACAAGTTAGAGGCAGAGAAGATACGGAGAAAAGCTCCTCGGTTCTGGCTGTCCGAGGACAAAAAGTTGTACAAACGCTCTTATTCTGGGCCATATTTGCTCTGTGTACATCCCGAAGCATCGGAGGCACTTTTGGAAGAGCTACATGAAGGGATCTATGGTAGTCACACTGGAGGAAGATCTTTATCTCACCGGGCAATTACTCAGGGGTATTAGTGGCCAGGCATGCAAAAAGAAGCGCAGGAGTATGTTAAGAAGTGCGATCAGTGCCAGAGGTTCGCACCAAACATCCATCAGCCGGGAGGAGTTCTCAATCCTTTTTCTAGCCCTTGGCCTTTTGCTCAATGGGGTTTAGACATCGTTGGCCCTTTCCCTCGGGCAGTAGGAAATAAAAAATATTTATTAGTTGGCACAGACTATTTTACGAAGTAGGTAGAAGCTGAGCCTCTGGCCAATATCAGGGATGTGGATGCCAAGAGGTTTGTTTGGAAAAATATTGTTACTCGGTTCGGAGTTCCCCAAGCTCTCATCTCGGATAATGGTCTCCAGTTCGACAGCAAAGCTTTTAGAAAGTATTGTTCTGATTTGGGGATAAAGAATAGATATTCCACTCCTGCCTACCCCCAAGGAAATGGACAGGCCGAGGCTGTCAACAAAGTCATAGTAGGCGGGCTTAAGAAAAGGCTGGATGACGCAAAAGAAAGATGGGTGGAGGAGTTGCCGCATGTCCTATGGACGCATCGAACTACACCTCGGCAGTCAACAGGGGAAACCCCATTCTCAATGACGTATGGGGCTGAGACTGTGATTCCTCTCAAAACGGGTTTTCCAACGCTAAGAACCAGCTCATTCACCTCGAATGGAAATGATGAACTATTGAAGAGGAATCTGGACTTGATAGACGAACGACGAGAAAATGCGATGGTTCAATTGGCCTACTATCAGCAAAAGCTAAAGCAAGGTTATGATGCGAATGTCAAGTTGAGACCGTTAGTTCCAGGAGATTTGGTGTTGAGGAAAGTCTTGGGAACTACCAAAAATCCAAACTGGGGAAAGTTGGGGCCTAATTGGGAAGGGCCATATCGTATCACATCTGTAGCAGGGATAAGTGCTTATTACTTAGAAGATTTAGATGAAAAAACTGTACTCCATCCCTAGAATGTAAACAAACTAAAGAGGTATTATTATTAACAAGTTCTGTTTTACTTCCTTTTATAATTTGTCTTATCTCTGCAATGTGTGCTCCTAAATATATTGAAGTATTAAACAGAAACTAAGTCATGTCAGGTCCTCGGACCACAACTTAATGGAAATTAATACACTGAAATCTATTGAAGTATTAAACAGAAACTAAGTCATGTCAGGTCCTCGGACCACAACTTAGTGGAAATTAATACACTGAAATCTATTGAAGTATTAAACAGAAACTAAGTCATGTCAGGTCCTCGGACCACAGCTTAGTAAAAATTAATACACTGTGACTTTAATTGAAGTAGTATACAGAGGATAAAGCACAGCAAATTGTTTGGACAACAAACTTAGTTGGGATCAATGTTTCTCAAATGGGGTCCATGCAATTAAAATTGTATATCAAGACAAATTCCATGAGCATCACTTAAAACATTTTAAGGTGTTAAATACCTCCCTGGGTGAAACATTAGGATGCTATCTTAAATGTGGATATTTCTTAATGAATTTAAAACAAGCCTTTCGGGCTGTAAAGTTCATTGTTACGATCTGCTTTGGTTCCCAAGTAGTATACATAAAGTTAAGTCTTTCCTAATAGTATCAAATTTCATTATTCTACAGTTTGAGATCATGTAAAAATAAAGAACATTCGCGCAAGAAATTATACAAACGATAGACAAAACTACAATATCTCATAAAAATTTGGAAAGGGAAGTACAATTACAATTAGAAATGTCCTCAAAAAGCTTTTTTTTTTTTTTTAAAAGAAAAAAAAAAGAAGAGAAGAAAAATAAAGTGAAAGGGAAAACAAAGGAAATTTAACTACATTAACTATTTGTTTAATTTTATTTAGAGCTTGGGTTGAGGGGCTTTACCAGTTGCCTCAGAAGGAACATCTTTGTCCTTTGCCTTTGGATCATCTCCAACAGGTAGGGTGGTCAAGGCTAAGGCTTGTTCAAAGTTTTGAGAAGCTGTTCCATCCTTAGGCCCCTTTGTTCCTTTGTCCGAGGAGATGTCCTTTGCAACTTCAAGCACTTCAGATTGCTTTTGTTGATTGAGAGAGGAAGGAGCCTGAGTTTGAGCTTCCTAGGCCGATTCAACAACTGTGGAAGATGCCTCTTCTTGTTGAGCAGAAGGACCTGGGGCTCGTATAGCTAGGGGAAAATAAATGTTTTCAAGCCTTCTAAGCTCGGATGAAGTCTCTACCCCAACTCAATTGAGAGCTTCTCCCCAGGTCAGAGCACAGTATGCTCGGCACACGACGGGCACCTCAGCCTGGAAATTTTCCTCGGTTTCAGCAACGCCAACGTCATAGCCATGTTGCTTAGTTGTGTCTCTTTCCTTTTCAACCTCAGCTTTTGCCTTTTCAGCCTCGGCCTTAGCTTTTTCAGCTTGATCTCTAAGTCTGTGGGCTTCCTCCAATTGTTTCTGTAGAGATAATATCTGTTCCTTGGAAGTTGCCAGCTGGGCGTTAGCGTCACGCAAGAGTTTCCTCTGGTCCTTGGCTTGCTTTTGAGTGTTATCCAAAGCTGACTCAACACTCTTCCGAGCATGTTCTTCCTCGGCTAGCCTTTTCTTCAGATGCACGTTAGTTTGTTCAGCAGCGGTGAGTGTGTGCACAGCTGTGGCCCGCTTCTTCCTCTCATCATCAATTTGCTGGTAGCAAGAATTGGTTATCTCCTCCAGCCTAAAAGTGGCTTGGACGGCCTAGAAAAAAAAAAAAAAATTAGAAGTGCAATGCGTGAAGTTGTGTGTAGAAGAAAAATAATAAAAAATAAAATAAAATATCAAGGACATCGTACCATGCCCAAGTATCTTTTCATATTTTGGAAAACTTCGTTTCTCTTCAATCTCCTCAGTTCGGCCATATCCTTGGGGAGGAGGAGAGTTTCCTCTAAAACTGAGGCGACGTGGCATCCAACTCCGCCATTAAAGTCCCTAATTGAGGCATCCTCCCTCAAAGGCTCACCACCGAGCATGGGAGCAGGAAGCCAAGCCTCGGATTCTGAGGACTGAGTAGTGGGCCTTGCCGCACCTCGTGTAGGTCCATGAGCAACCTTTTGCTGCTTTGTAGCTTGTTGGACCTCATCTTCACGAGGCGGGAGAGATCTCCCAGACTCCATCACCTCTTTGTCTTTGGGCCCTCTCCTCCTCTTTGGGTCATTAGGTTCGGTCCCCTGTGGTTGGGGTGGCTAGGAGGAGGAGAAGGGGGGAGGTTAGGTTGAACTGACTTCCCCGGCGCCCCTTTTCCAAGCTAGCTTTCGATCACATCCATTAAGCTCCTCTGGCTCTTTCTTTGGATGCCCATTTCTTCAGAAGTCACCTCGGGAGATTGAGGTTGGTTGAAAACTTCAAACTCGTCTGCGGAATCCAACAGTTCTACTACTCCCTCGGAAGTTTGTCCTTCTTCTTCTTCTTTTTCTTCTTCTTCTTCTTCTGCTTTTTCTCCTTCTTCCTCTTCCTCATTCACTTCCCGAGGAATGGAGCGTGACGATGAAGCTCCTACAGAAGAAATGGCCTTGGATAACGGCTCGGTGAAAGGAACACCTTCAGAAATCGGAACACCCTTAGGAACAATAAATCCCTTAAAGGTTACACTGATACGGTGAAGCCGAGGATCTTTGGCCCTTATCACGCACTTGGGAGCTTGAAACGCCGTAGAAATTGGCTTGTATCGAAGGATTATATGGGCTACTCTCAGTTGACCGTCCGATGGGTTTACATACACCTCGGACCGCAGGATTCTATCTAAACTCTCCCTATTAACCAGTCTGAACTGAGGTTTGGTAGCACTTTTGTCTGCAAAATCATTTCAACAGAAGAAAAATTTTGTCAGAAATAGAGGTAACTCAAACTAAAGAACACAATCCAAATTATAGGGGCTTATAGCCCAAAAACCCCACCTGGTTTTCCCTCTTTAGTCGGACAGGGTAAACCATCATGCCATTCCCCAGAAAAAATAAGAAAATCGTCTTTTAGGCCCTTATTCGATAAGGGGAGACACTGAATCAACCTTACTTCAGGGAACCTAGATTTCAGATAGTAACCCTGACCCTTCACATCGTGATGGGTCAGAACTAGGTTCATCTTGGCATTTAGGGCTTCTATACTCCCAAGCACCCTGAACATATTTGAAGCGCATTGAGTGGGAGATAACCTAAAGAACCTAAGATAACTTCTGGTAAGGCTACCCATAGGGATAGTCATACCTCCTTCTATGAAAGCGATCATAGGAATGACCACTTCCCCGGTTTTCCCTTCGTTTAACCATATTTCTGTGGAAGCATATCTCATACCCACCGTGGGGGGAATCCTATACTTAGCTCTAAATGCCTCTATTTGCTCATCGGAGTCAACTAGATGCTTGAATCTACCCATTTCCTAACAGTTATGAAGAAAAATTAGCGAAGAGGATGGAAAACTAAAGTGGGTTAAGGAAACTTACAGGTTTGGAAAATGAGCTCCTCGGACAGATTCTTAGTATTTATGAGAGCGTGGAGTGGTGAGAGAGAGAGGCAGGTTCAATGAATATGCGCTGAGACGGTGCGATTTTTGTAACTGAAAAAAGAGTTGATTTAAAAAGCTCTTTATAGTGGCGCAGAAATTGTAAGCGGGAAAAATCCCGCCCATAAATACTGAAAGTCCTCCACCATTTGATTCACATCTTGCCGTTGAACGTGGGGGACAAAGGAGCTGTCATCATTTAATGATGGCATGCTTCTGACACCGAAACGTCAGGTGAGCGCCTTAGGCAGATAGAAAGGCGCTCTGAAGGCTAAAAAAGTCTGCAGAGAAGGTGAGGATAGGATATCAAAATCTCCCTTTTTCCGAGGTAACAAAAAGCGAGATTTTGAGGGGCTATTATGGGGCCGGTTATCTAAAAAGATATAGGAATCATAGGAAATGGGCTTGGAGCCCAACGGCCCAGTCTGAGGACATTCGCTTGTCCGAGGATGGTTAAAGAAATTTATGGTGGGACCAGGATGAGAAAGAGGGATGGAAATCATATATAAAAGCCCAAAACGCGTCCAAGGATAAGAATCACCTCGGATACCGTGGTCCGAGGTGGATGTAACTATCTCTCCATCCAGGGTACCCCACAAAGTTGTATTAGAACTGGAAAGTGAATGTAGACCTAAGGAGGAACTGGGGAAGATAACAAATATCTTCTAAAGCTACTACCTCCACATTAAATGCTTTCCAGCTAACTCTCTGGCCGCATTAATGTGGAGGTGATACCTGAACAGTAACTAAGCAGTTTTATAGCTACTGAGCAAAAGTTCCGGGAGGCGTTGGATGGGACAGAAAGTAGTTCCCAGGATAGAAACTACACGTGTACGGTGGAAATGAGGTAAGGAACGCAGTACATAACATGAAAGTAGGTGACATTAGAGAGGACTTTTTGGAAGAAAAATGAAGAAGAACAATAGAACTCAGAAAGACACCCCACGAAACCTAGCCGAAGAGAGTTTTTATCACACAGTTAGCTTGAATGGTCTTTTACTGCACTGTAACCTTGACCTTTTCTATCAAGTAGAACTAGTTCTTGTACCCACGCTCTAAAAATTTATTATTTGGGCTTGTTGGACTAGAAACCCATCCTTATTCTGAGTCCAATCCAAATTGAGTCCCTACAAAACTTATATAATAATTCAAATTTAATATAACATGTTACATGTATTCCATAGAATGAAAATGCACAAATTTTTTTCTTCTTCTCCATTTATATAAACAATATTATAATTATGTAATTTAAATCTTTTTATTATATTATGTTTTTCATATGTGTGCATGTGTGTATATATCACTATGTACTGTTATTGAATGCAAAATACATTATATGTTTCATTGCATAAAACTTATAAAAATATAAAATACTTTCAAATAACACATGCACTATTTAACAATGATCACTCCGGATTGCAAAGAAGCTCCTACAACCAAGGGGTCTAACCAAAAATGAATTTGAAGTTCTTTTAAGTTCCAAAGTTGTTGTGGCTTTGTGTACGTCTAGGTCAATTGGAGCAAGCGACATAATACACCTTTAAATATTTCCCGGCATATATATCCTTAAGTTCACGGTTTCTTAGTGCTAAAGATCCGGTAGCTTGCATTGTGCTTCCCATTCTAGTATGCTTGCAAAAGGATATGGCAAATGTTATGTTATTGAGCATAGTAGTCGATTCGACTGGACCAAAATTTGCATGTGTTGTACACGGTCTGCAAACCTTTTTGAGTTGTATATATATTATTTGATTAATCGTATCGAGGCCCTCCCTTATATATATGAATTGAGTTAATCAGATTGTCACACATCATTTACGAATCAATACTTTTGGCCGGCCTTTCAGTTAATTAATGTGACAGTCCACAAATCCTCTCTGCAATCTTTTTTTTTTTTTTTTTTTCCCTGCAAATTCTAAAATTACTTCTCTTTAAGACTGTGCATTTGGAATGGATTTCGTGTTAGTCTTAAACTAAACCAATGGTGTAGATAAAAATATATCTGCAGGAGAATGCTTATTATTAAACACCATACTTATTATTAAACACCATAATAGATAATTCTTACATAAGAGTACATAATATTCATGAAGCCCAGTTCAGTGGGCTTCGATTCTCTCTTCTTTATTCATTATATATATGGCTAGGCATGCATGCACCTCCATTTGGTCTGATCTCAGATAAGTGCTCCTCCAGCCCTGCAAGCAATTAAACAGAAATGTTAGGTTACAAAAAACTGAAGATTAAAGCCAAGACTTGTACTTTCAGGAGAATGCTTCTTTAGTGGCCTGTAACTTTTCATTTTTGTGCTTATTTTTCGAAAAGAAAGGTCTGATACGATGATAAATTATAACTAATAATCCTAAAATTTAACTTTTTAGAAAATAATAAATTTAATCACCTAACTATTAACATAGAACCAAAATCAATGTTTGTAAAGCAAAACTAATTTAGCAATAAGAACAAGTAAAAAAAATTCTGATAGAAATTAAGTGTGCAACAAAGAGTATGTGATAATCATTACCCATCGTGACTCATGTTTAGTCGCTGTCACTTCCGCTGCTGCTATCGTTGTCACTGCAGCTCTTCTTGCTTGACTTGGACTTCTTCTTGCATGAAATCTTCTCCTTCTTATACTCAGACCCCTTGATTTCTTTCATTTTCTTCTCACTCTTCATTTGGCAAGCCATACTGGTGCCATGAGATGCATGATTTTCTTTCATTTTCTTCTCAGTCTTCATCTGGCAAGCCATGCTGATGCCTTGAGATGCATGGTGACCATTGGCTTGGCCATGGCCATAATTAGCATGGGCCATGGCGTGGTGGTCAGAGGGGTGACCAAGACCATTGGTTTGGCTATGGTACTTATAAGCCTCATGAGTTTTGGACATGGTGTGGTCTGGGTGGTGGCTCTGGATTTGACCATAATACTGAGCCTGTGTTTTAGCCATGTTGTGGTCTGGGTTGTAGGCATGGGTCTGGCCATGCTTGTAACTCTCACTGTTGGCCATTCCATAGCCATAGCCTCCATGGTGATTTCCTTTCATTCCGCAGCTACTCGTATCAGCCACCTTGTGCCCATTCGAGCTTTCGTGGCATTTTTGTTGACTAGTTTCGTATTTGGGCTTGAAGCACTGCATTGAGGCCATGGCAACTGAAGCAAATTGGATATCACTCTAGTTGTGTGTTTCTCTTGTGATAATTGCTTGGTACTGCAAGGCAGTGCAAGAGCTCTTATATAGACAAAGCGAAAGTGGATTTTTGTGTTTTTTTTATAAGAAAGCTTCAATTATTTTCTTTTATAAAATTAATTAATTAACAAAAGTGAGATTCTTTCAGATTTCTATATTATCCAAGTTTTGAATCTGCTTTTATGATATGGCCGTCGCATCCATGACAAACACAATCTATTTTTTATATGAGCAAGGTTAAGAGCACAAATTTTTTTAGTACTTGCTAAGTTTTTTTTTTTGAGAAAGTAGTACTTGCTAAGTTGGTAAATTATGATTGTAATAATATTTTTTTTCTTTTTAAAAGCATCCGCACTGGGACTTCTAAATAGCATATGTAGGATAACTTTACAATTTTTACACAAAAACCATGTTTCATCCGGAATTCTAAAACTCAACTATTGCAAAAATTTTTCCAATAGTGCTACAGTGCAATTCTACCTTTAGAATTGCATTGTAGTAGAATTGCACTGTAGCATAATTCTAAAATAAAATATTAGTTCTTTATTCCATCAGTCCTCGCTCCCTCACTCCCACTCTGTCTCTCCATCTCCCACTCCCCTTTTCTCTTGGTGTGCAGTGGTGGCCTGTTTATGGTGGATCTTGGTGTGGCAAGGTTATGGTGGTGGTGTGTTTTTATTTTTTTTTTTTTTTTTTTTTTTTTTTTCCTGCAAAGTCCCTCTTCCTCTCAGTCCTCACTCTTTCTCATTCAAGGCTTGCACCAGAGCTGGGTTGGGTTCGTGGTTTGATCTGGTCATGGTGGTGGGCTGGGATCGGTTGATGATGGGTTTGGATCAGCGTGGATTAGAGCTCCTATGGTGGGTTTAATGGTGGATCGGCGTGGATCGGTTGAAGGTGGGTTTGACCGATAGAACAATACTGGATCACTCTTTTTTGCCCCCTGTTGGAACCTGGAAGTTTTGGAGCCATGGGGTCCAATGCTTGAGTTTAATTACCCTTAAATAAGTGCGGATGGGAAACAACAAAAAAAATGGAGTTGGTCATAATATTTGATTGAAATAAGAGTGGAGTTGAATGGGTTTGATTGTGGGTGTTGCTGTGTTTTTTTATTTTATTTTTTTGGGTGTTGACGGTAGATTATGGGTTAGTGGTGGTGGTGTTGGTGTCAGGTGTGTGTAGTGAAGCGGTGGTGGGCTTGTGTTGTATTGTAAATGAGGGTGATTGTGGGATATATTATTTTATTGTGTAGAAATATTATTTTAATGAGTAGAATAGGAAAATAAAAGTTGGGATGTTGGGAGTATTGTAAAATTGTATTGTATAATTGATAAAGTGGCTTTTGGGGATGGTAAAATGGGATAGAAGAGCATTCATGTGAATGCTCTAAGTTGGTAAATTATGATTGGTAAATTAGCTACTACTATTCATTTACAAAAACAAAAGACACGTACAAAGGATAGGAGGAAAATCCAACAAGTACTTACATATATAGAAACAATAAATTTATAAAAGGATAAACAAATTTTAATCTAAAAAAGAAAAAGACAAAATTTTTCATACTATTTATTTTTATTTTTATTTTTTTTACAACTGTTAAAATATCACTTACAAGACATTAATTTTACTATACATTAATCAAAATAAGTTATATTGTAAAAATCAAAAGCTATGAAAAATTTTATATCTTTAAACTTATGTTTCGATATATGTTAGCACATGTCCCAAATGACATTATTTCTTTCCATTCAAAGGAATCTGTTCCAGGCGCATTGCAAACGCTTTAGACGTACGGTAGGGTAGAGGCTGTGACCCAACCCATACTACTTGGTCTCTTATGAGAATCCAATCCCCCAACACTACCACACCACAACGATCATTGAAGTCCAATAAATTTAAAAATGCAATTTTTGTTTTTTTATTATTTAAAATGTCCATGTTGCACTCTCCTCTCTCAAGGGTATATAGCCTAGAAATTTGAAGATCTCTTCCTTTTCAATTCAATTTAACCAGATTTTTTTAGGACATTGAAGGCAGTGGATATGGGAATTTGTTTTCTTTATTGGAGTGGAAGAATATAAACACATTAAAATGCATTAGGCTATAAGGTTCTGCTTTCTGTGGTGAACGTTTTATCCTAGTATTATAATCATACACTTTAGCTAAGTTTGTCAATATGGTGGATTAGACCAGCCTAAGGTTTGCCCCCAAGCCATGAGCATGAACTATCTTCAATGCAATTCGTAAAATAAATACAAGAAAAAGCAAGTTACTAAATTAATTTTTCAAGCTATGGCGTCCAAAGTAAAAATTCAATATGTTTAAAGTTCATGGTCGTTGACCAATTTCTTTATTATTGTCTTGTTTTCTGATTGATTTTTCACATTTATTCCAATATATCTGTCTGTAAGAAATTTTTTCACAGGATTGCACCTCCAAAATCAAGATCCTCTTCATTTTCTTGAAATTGAGAGGATCTTATTCACCGTCAAAATTTTGTTTTGTTTTGTTTTTTAATAAATAATATGACATCACATACAACTCTAGATTTGTGAAATTTAATCTTAATCATGAAATATACTTTCTCCATTTAACTTAAATGTAAAGGATTCAATAAAAAATTAACAATGAAAATATTCATGGTTGCAAAACTTAGTTTTGATACTATTTATGATTTGAATTTGTTGGGTTCTAAGACTTTAGGTTTAAATGTATTAGAACTTCATTTTGTAATGTTGGTAAACCATGATCAAAACGTTTAGTCTTGTTTTAGACTTACTCAAAGTGTGTTTATGTGTAAAGTTGGAATCGAGGGTAGTGCAAGATTTATTGTGTAAATCTGCTTAGCTCGATCGATTGAAAATTAGACTCGATCGATTGAAGCTTGTGCAGATTGTTTTTCTTCAGAATTTTCCAACTCAGCCCAAGCCCATATGACGTGTAGGGTTTTATGTTTTGCCTTAAATATAAAAGGAAAAACCCTAGTCACGTTTTATAGTGGTTTTTTATGTTGTGTTTGTGAATCTCTTTTGAGATCTCGAGGTGTTTGCCTTCACATATACTTAGGATTATCAAGAATCAAGATTATGTCAAGAGCTTGATGATCGATTCAGTTGCTGCATAAAGAGCTTAAAGAAAACACAAGTGGGAGTACTTGTGGTTGCTGTGAATCTAAGAAAGAAGTAGCCCGTGGACTCGGAGCAGTCATGTGGTCGTGATAGTAAGTTTCTTACTCAAGATAGCAATAAAATGTTAGTGGTCCAAGTTGCTATTGTGTAAACTTCAATTCTTTCATAGTGAATCTGTTTTACCTTGAGCATAGTTAGGTTAAATCCTTCCCAGTTTTTTTACTGGGTTGGTTTTTTTGAGTTATCATATCGTTGTGTTATTTATTTTTCACACTGTTCAATGATATGATTTATGTGTTAACCTAAAACTGAATAATTTACCTAAGTTAATCATTTGGCTAAATAACTAGGTTAATCTAGTTGTGTTTGAGGGGTCTAAAAATGTATAAGTGGTATCAGAGCAGGTTAGCTCTAGAATTTAGATGCTTTGATCTAAGAGTTGATCCTTGACCCCTATTGTCATGGAACACGGTCACTCTCTTGTTATTCTACCTCACTTTGATGTGAATAATTATGCTTATTGGAAAGTAAGGATGAAAGCATTTCTGAAATTTATTGATGAGAGAGTTTGGAATTCCAATGAATATGGATGGGAGAAGCCCACTACTCCTGTTAGTGAGTGACAAACTTCTCAGAAAAAAGTAGCCGTTTTTAATAGCAAAGTTATGAATGCTATTTTTAATACTGTTTCTATGGAGGAATTCAAGAGAATCTCTAATATTGAGGTTGCTCATACTGTATGGAATATTCTCCAAACTGTGCATGAATGCACAAAGGCAGTTAAGATTAACAAATTGCAGCAGTTAACTTCTAGATTTGAAAGTATTAGAATGTCTGATGATGAATGTTTTGATGAATTCTATGCTAAATTGAATGATATTGTTAACTCTGCTTATAATTTGGGTGAAATCTATGATCAACCTAAAATTGTTAAGAAGATTTTTAGATCTTTGGCTGAGGACTTTAGACCCAAAATGATTGCCATAACTGAAAGCAAGGATGTGGACTCCATCCCTGTTGATGAACTTGTAGGATCTCTTCAGTCCTATGAGTTAAACCTACCTAAGACAAGCAAATCTAAATCAATGGCTCTTAAGTCTGTTGATGATATTGATATGAATGAATTTGATGATGAGCTCTCTGCTACAGAGATTGAATATCTTACCAAGAAATTTAGAAACTTTCTTAGGAACAACAACAGAAGGGCAAGAGGTAAAAACAATGTTGAACCTAGAAATTTTAGGAGGAATGATCCCACTAAGGTGAATAACACTGAAAAACCCAAAGAAAAAGTAGATCAATCTTCTAATAATTCTATAGATCAATAATATTTTGGTTGTCAAGGGTATGGTCATGTGAAATCAGAATGTCCTACATTCTTGAGGTCTAAGGGTAAGGCTATGGATATAACCCTTAGTGATGATGAAGTTTCTAACAATGAGTCTGGTAGTGATGAGGATAAAACTTCACTATTTTCACAGCTACTGCTGTAGTTGATGAAATTGTTGCTGTTGAAGAGAACTCTTTTGATGGGGAACTCTCTGAGGATGCAGATTTGCAAGAAGCCTACAATAAGTTTTGCAAAGTTGCTGCAAAAGATGCTATGAATGTTGATTTAGGCTTTCAGAAAATTGCATTTCTTGAACTTGATAAGAAGAATTTGCTCTTGAAATTGTTTGATGCTAATGAATTGCTTGATAAGGTGAAGACTGAGAACATGTTATTGATTGATAAAGTTAAAATTTTGGAACTTGAATTATCTGTTGCTAAAGAACAAACAAATAGGTCTGCTAGTTCCAAACTTGAACACATGTTGAGTATTCAGAAGTCTCCCTTAGACAAAACTGGTCTAGATTTTGAAGATAGCATCTCTGTGACTAAAAATCATTCCACAAACTTTGTTTCTTCTTCTAAGCCTCCTGTGAATGAAATTGTCAAACCGCCAGAAGTTACACCTCCTAGGAAGATTAGGGTTAATCTTCAAGAGTCTAAACCTAAGGCTTCTAACCCTCCTAAGGACAAGGTGCATGATAGTCCTGCATGGGTTTGTCATTTTTGTGAAAAGTTTGGGCACATTCGTCCAAATTGTTTCAAGTTGCAAGCTGCTAAGCGAGCAAATAAACCAAAAGTACCTATGCCTCAAGCATAAGATCCTATGGTACTTATTGGAGAATTGGTAAAGGCTTTAAACCTTTATTCCAATCCTGGAGTTGGTCATCATTCTAATGTGAATAATAACTCCAATGCAAGAGTTGCATCTAAAAAGTTTTGGGTGCAAAAGGCTTGATCTAATTGAGTCTTTTTGACATGGTCCTTGTGCTTTATTACTCTATTCTTTATGAAATTTCTTCTTTGTTGTTTTTTTAGGATTTGCATTACATAACATTCATGCATTTTATTCTAGGAATTTTTTGTTATTTTTTTTTTTTTTAAAGGGAAGAAAAATGTGTTTTGCATTAATTTTTTTTGAATTTGAAATCAAGGTTGGTCATATTATCTTTACATAACATGTCTATGTACCTTATTTAGCTTGGATGAGCTTATTTATTATACTTTACTAGTTCAAGCTTTGTAGTGCATGTTGTGTGGGAAGATGTTTATAGTTTTTGATCACTTTGTCTTGATCTTGAAGTCACATGCCTTTGATTGTTGGACTTGAACTTATTGAGAAAGGTATAAATAACCATTTCACTACTGTTTACTAGTCAATCATGAACACCTTAGTGCATACCATAAGATTTTATGCTTGAGAAAGTGTAACACATGCACAAAAAGAACATAAGGTGTAGCCTCAGATTAAATGCTAAATTGGTGTGTACATTATCTTGACTATTTTTAATAAGTTTTAAATCAAATAAAATTGGTGTGTACATTATGAGGCAAATTAAGAAACTTACATGATTGCAAGCTTTTAATTTAGGAGATGTGAGAGTTATATGATGTAACTCTTTAGTTGATAGTCTCTTTCAAATTTATGTGATAAATTTTGTAGAAATTATGATTGATTACTATTCACATATTACCTCGCATGTATCTCAAGTTTTTGCTAATTTTACAC
Source organism: Quercus ilex subsp. ballota (assembly GCA_032727855.1). Taxonomy (NCBI): domain Eukaryota; kingdom Viridiplantae; phylum Streptophyta; class Magnoliopsida; order Fagales; family Fagaceae; genus Quercus; species Quercus ilex. The sequence goes on from CM064909.1 coordinate 34,638,592, forward strand.
ACTACACAAGTTACTCTTTGCTAAACTTAGTACATTATATTGTGTGTGATCTTGTTGTGGCCATCTAAGATTGAAAGTTTCTTGATTTTAATGCAAAATATGTTTAAACTTTGAGATTTGAGGACAAATTGATTGAAAATCTTGTTTTTGGAAGATCTGGGTTAAATTCAAGGGTTTTTGAAATTTTTTTCATCTCATACTCATTCATTTTATTCATAAAATATTGTGCTTTGAGGAGTTTCTGCATTAAAATGCTTTGTTTTGTCAAAAATTTGATTTTTCTAGATTTTCGATCAATCGAACCTGTTTCTCGACTGAACGAAATTGCAATTAAAATTTTGGTTTGAATCTGCCTGGCTCGATCGATTCTCGATCGCTACTGGATCAATCAAATGTAATTTTCGATTTCTAAACGATTTTTGATTGATCGAAAAATATATTCGATCGCTGCTGGATCAATCGAATGTAATTTTCGATCGATCGAATATATTTTTCGATCAATCGAAAATCGTTCAGAGAGTTTTTTAAAACTTGATGGGTTCTTCACTATTCAAAACTTTTTCAAAAGCTCTCTCTCTCTCTCTCTTCGATCGGTCAGATTCAAAGTCACTATTTTTGTCATTTTCCCTCAAATATTTTCAAGGGTTTTTGTCTTCATACACCGGTAAGACCCTTTTACCCTTCATTTTTCAATTATTTTCATTTTTCATGCATTTTTTCATGCATTTTAAGGAGATATTTGAACCTATGAAAATTTGGGGGTTTTGTGTTTTCAATCATTTCCTTCAAAATTGTTCATTGGGTTTTTGTTGTGGGATGATATAAACACGATTTTTATGGTTTAATTTGATTAATTTGCTAGTTTGGGAAAAATTGGATTTTCTAGGGCTTGAAACTACACTACAACAAAATGTATTTTTAGTGACGAAAATTAGTGAGGAAATATTTTTCGTCACTAAAAATACAGCTTTAGTGACGAAATATGAATTTCGTCACTAATAATGAAAAAAAATTATTACATTTAGCGACGAAAAATAAATTTCGTCGCTATTGTGATCTGAAAAATAAGCACAAAGGAGGGAAACTTTGGCGCCAACTTAATTAATCTATAGTGACGAAATCTTTCGTCGCTAAAAGTTGAAATTTTTAGTGACGAAATATTTCGTCACTGTAGATATTACTGTGGATAGTTTTAGTTACGAAAATAAATTCGTCGCTATAAGTTAGTATTAGTGACGAAAAGTAGTCGTCACTAAAAATATAAAGGAATTACACTTATATGTTTTTAGCGACGAAATCACATTTCGTCACTAAAAGAATGCTTTAGTGACGAAATCATATTTCGTCACTAAAAACAATAATAGTTTTACCGTATGAGTTTTAGTGACGAAATCATATTTCGTCACTAAAACACATACGGGTAAAACATATGAGTATAGTTTTAGCGACGAACTCGATTTCGTCACTAAAAGTATGCTTTAGTGACGAAATCACATTTCGTCACTAAAAACAATAATACATTTACCGTATATGTTTTAGTGACGAAATATGATTTCGTCACTAAAACATATACGGGTAAAACATATGAATACCACAAAAAAAAATATGAATAAAGTTTCAGTGACGAACTCGAATTCGTCACTAAAATTATGCTTTAGTGACGAATCCGAGTTCGTCACTAAAAGCTTTATAGAACTCAGGCGCCAAAGTGAAAAATTGTTGCGCCAAAAAATTTAGCTACAGCGACGAAACGGTTCGTCGCTAAAAGTTTAATTTTTTGCGACGAAAAGTTTCGTCGCTAAAGGCACCCAATAGTAACGAATCAGAGTTCGTCACTAAAGGGTTTGTACTTATATGAGCTTCAGCCTTTGTTTTTTTTTTTTTTTTTTTTTTTTTCCACTGTCTTCTTTCTGCGTTCTCTCCCTCTCCCAAACTCAGATACCCACAAACTCACACACCCAAACTCATACCCACAAAACTCACATACCCAAACTCATACCCACAAAACTCAAAGTCAAAGCCTGAGGAATCAGAGCCGTCGTCGTCGTTGCTAAGGCGTCGATCCCGACGACGCTAAGGCGACGATCCCAGCGTCGCTAAGGCAGCGACGGTTCGGCTTCGCCGTCGCGAGCACAGCGACGCTTCGGCGCGAGCGTCGCGAGCACAGCGACGGTTCGGCTTCGCCGTCGCGAGCACAGCGACGGTTGGGCTTCGCCGTCGCGAGCACAGCGACGCTTCGGCGCGAGCGTCGCGAGCACAGCGACGGTTGGGCTTCGCCGTCGCGAGCACAGCGAAGTTTCGGCTCGAGCGTCGCGAGCACAGCGACGCTTCGGCCACCACCGCGACGCTCCGGCGACGTTTCAGCTTCCCTTCACCGCGTCGCTTCGGCTTCCCTTCACCGATTCAGGTATTTTTTTTTTTTTCTCTTTTTGAGTTAATTTTTTTGTGCTTTTATTTTTGCATACTATTTCTCCTTTTATTTTTAATTTATTCATTTTTTTTTCTTTCACTTCACAGTGGTATTTGTTGGATTTGAGGTTTTTGGATACCAATTAGAAATTTTGTGATGGCTACCAATTGGCTTGCTACTATTCAAATTTTTGCTTCCGCAAATTACCAAAATAATTAAATTTTTGCTAAAAGCAGAGTGTAATTAACTCTTTTCTGATTGTTACCTATTATTTTCTTGCTGTTATCAAATTTTTGTTTGCTACCCTGTTTTCTTTCTGCAAAATTTTCAAAATTGAATTTTTCTGGACATTGGTAAATTTGGAATATTGAATTCATAGAGCCTTCTTTATGTCCACATACTCACTATTTTGCTCAGCATTTTGATACTGTAAGAGTTCATGGATCGGTATTTTTGCCTAGGGCTGTCTAAAACTTGACAGTAGAATTTATTTTGGAAAATGGAACTATGTGATCCTCAGTCCTACTAGTACAAGCAAAATTAAAATTTCAGACAGCACTAAAGGTGCTGATTGTTCTAATATAGATACGGATTTTACCTTTTGAAAGGGGAAGCCATATTGCTCTGATTTTGAAGACTAACTCAGGTAGCTGGCAAGAAGTTTGCATCTAATTTACTTGATGATAACTGATGCCAAGGTACTTCAAGTTTTCTTTCACTTACCATTTGAATTATGTGTACATAATTTACTTTCTGATAGACACAAAAAATACTTGATCGTCCATACCTCGCTTGTGGACGACTAATAAGAACGAGAGTGATTGCCCGGACTTACAAGTTAGTCGTCCATACACCTGTCACGACCATCCGTTACAAAATGAACAATAAATATCAATACCGTTGAAGAAATATCTGTCATATTTACTACCCCGCATGGGCGTTGCAAAATCAAGGAGTTACATCCTCATTATGGCAGAACCAACGGCTAGAAGGATACTGAAAACAACCTATATATATACCCAAAACAGGATCCGGAAGAGGTACAAGAAACACTCACTAAAAATTTCATTACCAAAATATATTTTGTTCTTCCTTGAGATAAGAGAATCTTTCCTAACTTTGGCATCGGAGACTTTGTGGCTGGCGCCACACCGGCGACCATATTCATTTGTATCTGGGAATCTTATTTGCAGGATCTGGAGCGAAGGCTGACGATATCATTCTGGACGAACATCTCTGCTGACGATCCTAGCATCATCAGTTTGGCGCCGTCTGTGGGGACTATTCCTGAGCCTTCGGTTCAAGGGTACTGTTCTATTCTAAGGAGATGGAGTCCAGCTGTATCCCAGATCCCGCTGCGTTGTCCCTACAAATTCAAGCACTTGCAGCCACGGTGGAAGAGCTCACCAAGCAGAACCAAGAAATGAAACAGCGACTGCAACAAGGAGACAACAACACAGAAGTCAATGGGAATGAGGACGGAGACAGTCATGGGAGACAAACCGGCACTCCAAAAGAGCCAAACTCAAGTTTCCTCAGGGAGATGAGGAAAGAGATGGACGAGTTGAGAAGCGCAATAAGAGGAAAAACAGATCAAGGGCTGGACCGAATCGTCAGGAAAACTGATTCCCCTTTTTCCGCAGCCGTCCAGGAGTGCCCGGTACCCTCCAAGTTCCGTCTACCCCAGCTCGAGCACTTCGACGGATTGAAAGATCCGTTGGATCACCTGAATACTTTCAAGACGACTTTGGGACTTCAACAGCCTCCTGACGAGATTCTATGTCGATCCTTTCCCACAACCCTGAAAGGAGCCGCCCGAGAATGGTTCACAAAATTGCCCACATCTTCCATCGATAATTTCGAACAGCTAAGCAGTTCGTTTGTTCGTCATTTTGTTGGTGGACAACGTCCAAAAAGAACTGCCGATCACTTGCTCACGATCAAACAAGGGGAGAAAGAGACATTGAGGTCCTATGTGACACGTTTCACACGAGGAATGCTGGAAGTAGATGGGTCTGACGACAAGGTACAACTTACGACCTTTAAAGCAGGACTGAAATCCCGAGACTTTGTGGTTTCTGTGGCAAAAAACCCTCCCAAGACGATGGCCGAAGCACTGCTGAAGGCGCAGAAGTATATGAACGCTGAAGATGCCTTAGCAGCCATAGACGGGACAGAAAAGACAAAAGAAAAGAGGAATGAGAATGACGATCGAAGGGGGCAGAAGAGAGACCGAGTTGACAGACGTAATGAAGACAGGAATAGACGAAGGGATGATAAAAATTCTCGGCAAACAAAATTCACGCCATTAGTGATGCCCGTCGATCAAATTTTGGCGGAGATCAAAGACGAACAAAGCCTTAAGTGGCCCAGGCCACTCTAATCACCACCCGGTGTACGTGACAAAAAGAAATATTGCCGTTTCCACAAAGACCACGGACACTACACGGAGGATTGCAGAGACCTGAAGGAGCAGGTGGAAGAACTTATTCAAAAAGGGAAGCTTCAAAGGTACGTGAAAAGGGGAGAAGCCAGCAGATACAGTAAGAGGGATCCGCCTGGAGGTTTCCAAAGAACTGAAGACCAGCCACCTCGTCCGCAAAATGCAAAAGGAGAAATAAAAACCATCACGGGAGGACCGTCCACAGGAGGGTCGTTCAGATCCCTCAAAAAGTCATATCAAAGGCAAATAAACAGTGTTCATAGCTTACCTCCCGCCAAGCAGCGACGAACGAACCAAGACATGTATTTTTCAGAGGAAGATGCCAGGGGGATAAAGCAACCTCATGACGACCCACTCGTCATAATGATCATGATTGAGGGATTCAACACGAGGAGAGTTCTGGTAGATAACGGGAGTAAAGCGGACATTATCTATATGTCTGCCTTCCAGCAATTGAAGTGGACCCGAAGAGGCTTCGTCCTTTTGAATCACCCCTCGTCAGCTTCAGCGGAGATAAGGTGTGCCCCCGTGGGATAGTGGCGTTGACAGTCACAGCTGGCTCATACCCCCTCCAGGTAACCAACAAACACAATTTTCTGGTTGTAGACTCACCATCGTCTTACAATGTTATCATAGGACGACCAACCCTTAACCGTTGGAAGGCTGCCACATCCACGTATTGCCTGAAGGTAAAATTTCCAACAGAGCAGGGGGTCGGAGAAATAAGGGGAGATCAGGTATTGGCAAGAGAGTGCTACCAGGCCGTCTTAGCCTCGAAAGAAAACCATACGTGGGTGATCGAGGATAAAACACCTGAGATCGTGGAGAAGCTAGAAACAGTGGAACTGGTCGAAGGGGATCCGATAAAGACGACTCAGGTAGGAACGGACCTAAACCCGAGGACGAGGGCAGAAATCATTGCTTTCTTGAAAAACAATCTCGATGTATTTGCTTGGAGCCACGAAGATATGCCCGGGATCCCAGCAAGAATCATCCAACACCGCCTAAACATAGATCCGGAAAAAAAGCCCGTCCAGCAAAAAAGAAGAGTTTTCGCCCCTGAACGAAATAAAGCTGTGATGGACGAAGTAAGAAAGCTACATGATGCAAACTTTATTCGAGAAGTTTATTATCCGGAGTGGTTGGCCAATGTCGTCATGGTCAAGAAGGCAAATGGAAAATGGAGAATGTGCGTTGACTTCACAGATCTAAACAAAGTCTGCCCGAAGGACAGCTTCCCATTACCCAGAATCGACCAACTAGTAGATTCTACTGCCGGGCACAAACTTCTCACTTTCATGGACGCATTCTCGGGGTACAACCAGATACAGATGGCAGAAGAAGATCAGGAAAAAACTGCATTCATCACTAGCCAAGGGCTCTATTGCTATAGGGTCATGCCCTTCGGTCTAAAGAACACAGGAGCCACATACCAGAGGTTGGTAAATCAAATGTTCAGCCAGCAGATTGGGAGAAATGTGGAAGTATACGTTGACGATATGCTCGTCAAGAGCAAAGAAGAAGAGGATCATATGGACGATCTTAAGGAGACATTCAACACACTCAGGCAGCACAGCATGAAGCTAAACCCCTCCAAGTGTGCTTTCGGAGTCTCCTCAGGGAAGTTCCTCGGGTTTGTGGTTTCACGAAGGGGAATTGAAGCAAACCCAGAAAAAGTAAAAGCCATCATTGAAATGTCCTCACCGAGGACGATCAAAGAAGTACAATCGCTCACAGGAAGAGTAGCGGCACTTAACAGGTTCGTCTCTAGAGCAACGGACAAGTGTCTTCCATTCTTTAAGACCCTGAAGAAGATTTTTGCCTGGACGGAGGAATGCGAGACGGCATTCCAAGAGTTGAAATGGTACTTAAGCAATCCCCCGCTCTTAAGTCCATCCAAGGAAGGAGAAGATCTGTTCTTATATTTGGCAGTGTCTGTCACGGCAGTAAGTGCAGCCTTAATCAGGGAGGAAGACAAGGTACAACTCCCTGTATATTATGTTAGCCAAGCTTTCCAGGGGGCAGAGGCTCGATATCCCCGGATCGAAAAAATTACTTTCGCCCTAATAATGGCCTGCAGAAAGCTACGCCCGTACTTCCAGGCTAACCCGATAAAGGTAATGACGGATCAGCCAATCAAGAAGACGATGAACAAACCCGAGGCAGCTGGACGAATGGTACAGTGGGCGATCGAACTTAGCCAGTTCGATATTGAATACCGATCGAGAACAGCCATAAAAGCTCAGGCCTTGGCAGACTTTATAGCAGAATTCACTACCAACGGGCAGGACGAATCGAGGGAAGATATCTGGACGATCAACACAGATGGATCGTCCACACAGAAAGGGGGAGGAGCAGGCGTTGTGATCGTCTCTCCCCAGGACGATGTCCTCAAATATGGGGTCCAGCTGAAGTTCCCCATAACAAATAACGAGGCAGAATATGAAGCTCTGCTAACAGGTCTCCGACTAGCTCAGGCATTGGGAGCTGAAAAAATTGTGGTAAAAAGTGATTCACAGCTCGTCGTAGGGCAAGTCAGGGGGGATTTCGAAGCAAAAGAGACGAGGATGCAAAAATATCTAAAGTTAACAAACCAGCTGGTAAGCAATTTCAATCAGGTGGAGTTTTTACAGGTTCCACGGGAACAGAATACAGAAGCCGACGAAGTAGCTCGCAGCGCATCAACAGATCTTCAGGACAAGAATTATGACTGGAGACTAGAAGAGCAAAGTCTCCCAAGCATCAAAGAGTTGCAAGCCTTCTCTGTGCATACACACCAGGGATGGATGAGTCCGATCCTTGCTTTTCTTAAAGACGGGCAACTGCCATCAGACACTGAAGAGGCCAGGAAAGTCCGTAGAAGAGCTGCCCGGTTCACTATCTTGAATGATCAATTATTTAGAAGAGGTTTCTCCCAACCGTATTTAAGATGTGTAGAAGACGAGGAGGCCAGGTATGTCCTCGAGGAGGTTCATGGAGGAATCTGTGGAGATCATATGGGGTCAAAGTCACTCGTCAGAAAGATCATGAAGTCAGGTTATTTCTGGCCCACGATGCAGCAAGACGCGGCCGACTTTGTAAAAAAGTGTAACAGCTGTCAAAGATATGGGAACGTTCAACGAGTCCCAGGTGAGATAATGACGAGCATTTCCTCTCCCTGGCCATTCGCTCAATGGGGAATCGATATCGTCGGTCCCCTGCCATAGGGAAAAAGACAAATGAAGTTCCTGCTCGTCGCGATTGATTATTTCACAAAGTGGGTCGAAGTAGAGGCGCTTGCAACAATCACGGAAGCTAAGGTACAAAATTTTGTGTGGAAAAATATTGTTTACAGGTTCGGGATTCCTAGGACGATCATATCCGACAATGGTCGTCAGTTCGATTGCCAAGGTTTCAGATCATTCTGCTCAGGCTTAGGCATCAGAAACAAGTATTCCTCACCAGGGCATCCTCAGGCCAACGGACAGATGGAAGTAACGAACCAAACCTTGCTCAAGATAATCAAGTCTCGGTTAGTGGGGGCAAAGGGAGCATGGCCCGAGGAACTACCAGGCGTCCTATGGGCTTACAGGACGACGGCAAGAACACCAACAGGAGAAACCCCCTTCAACCTAACCTATGGCACGGAAGCAGTTATTCCCGTCGAAGTGGGGCTCACTAGCATCAGGAGAAACTTTTTTGACGAAGAAGAAAACAACGACCAGTTGAGGTTAAACCTGGACTTCGTGGACGAAGTTAGAGATCAAGCCTCGCAAAGAATGGCCAAATACCAGCAAAAGATGGCAGGATACTACAATCAAAGAGTGAAGCTAAAAAGATTCAACATCGGTGACCTCGTCCTCAGAAAAGTAACTCCTGCGACGAAAGATCCTGCACAAGGCAAACTAGGCCCAACCTGGGAGGGACCCTACAAAGTCGTCCATTATTCACGACAAGGAAGCTACCACTTAGAAGACCAAGATGGTAACAAGTTACCTCGTCCATGGAATGTCGAGCACCTAAAGAGGTATTACGAGAAAGAACCCATGGCCTAATTGTATGCAGTTAACAAAATTTGATTCCATGCTTTCTGTTTATTCAAATTAATTTTATGTTGTCTACCACAAGTTATGTATTTATGCAAGACTATATAAGTAATCGTTCAGGGCTCCATGAGTGGTTATTCAGCACTCCTCGCGTTCTAAAATTGCCTTCTTAAAACTTAAAACGGCTGATAGCCCAGGTCGAAAAGACGATTAAATCCTACGAAAGGATGTACATCGTCCAGATCGAAAAGGCCATAAAACTCACTACAAGAGTTTACGTCGTTTAGACCTGAAGAGACGATAGAACCCTGCGAAAGGATAAGCATCGTTCAGATCTAGCAGGTCCTAAAAAGCCTTGGAGTAACTATCATCGTCTAGATCGAAAAGATGATGAGATTCCCGCAAGGAATGCTCATTGTCCAGATCAAAATGATGAGGGAATCCTTTAATTGACCAAGAACATTCAAGCAAAAATCATCTAAGTCCACAGACGGACGAAGAGAATGAATACTTCAAGAAACGAAGAAATAATTTCAACTCAAATTCTTCTAAGGCTAAAGGGGAGAAACGATTAAAAGAAGCATAAAAAACAACAACAAACAGTACTCATATATATAAGCACAAAAATGCAAAGTTGTTCAAAGAAAAACCCCAAAACATACGGGGACCTGAAGTAGTGTTTGTTCAAAAAAAAAAAAACGCACTAAGTGTTTATGCTGGAGGAGCCTGGCCATCACCCTCGTCAGTTGCTGGAGGGTCCTCACCCGAAGCTCTTGAATCTTGAGCTGCCAAAGCAGCCTCGTCCGCCTCAATCTCTTTATCCACAGCTTCAAAGTCCAGGTCGTCCAGATTGACTCCTTGCCCATGTTTGATCATGTATCTTCTTAACAGCTCAAAACCCTTGAAGTACCACTGGAACAGCATAGTATTGTACTCATCTGTCGACTGGAAGGCAAGGACGGCCTTGGCTACAGCAGCCTTCATCTTTTGGCCCGCGGATGCAAGGAGATCGTCTTTCTGCTTCACCTTCGCCTTTTCAGCTTCAAGATGCTCAGTCAGGACTTTGATTTGCTCCTTGGAAGTATTATTGGCGTCCATCGCCGCAATCAGATCCTTCCTCAAGCCCGAAGCCTCAGCCTCTAAGGCTTCCACCTTCGAGGTGGCCATAACAGCTTTCTCCTCACTCGCCAAGAATTGTGAAGTAAGGTGCATCGTTTCTCCCAACACCTAAAAATATTAGCTTATGAGTTTTCTGAGAAAACAATAAGATGACGATAATATGATGATAAGGTAAAAAGAACATACCTGCACGAGTTTATGAACGTGCTGGTTCACCATTTCATGAGAAGGTACGAGAGAAATCTCCTTTCTCTCTTCAGGAGTTAAAAAATCATTGGCCCGGGCTACGGCAGCCTCTGCATCGTCCCAAATACTGGAACCCACCTTCTCTTTACCTTTGTGCGATGTCTTTCGCCTTTTTGGTCCAGGGACCTCTTCAATTGAAACTGCAGGAGAAGCTGTCCTTGCCTCGTCCTGAGTAGGGGTAGACGACCCCCTTTCCACCGTATCTTTCTCTTTCTCCTTTTCTTTCTCTCTGTCAGTAAACTTCAAAGTTTTCTGACCAATGCTTGAAAGGGGCTCGTTCTTCTTCCCCCTGATTTTCGCATACAGATCTTTGTTGAATTTGCTCGTCATTTCTGGAGAAGAAAGCTAAGGAAAGTTAAAAATATATATATATACATATACACATACGTATCATACACGTCTACTCACGTTTTTTCTGCTCCCGATCAAGAACCTGAAGGAGGTAGAGTGAAGGATCAGGTCTCAAACAGTGGCGAGCCAAAGTACGCGGATCGATAAGTTCGTCGAAATCTTCGATCGTCCTTGAGTATTTGATCGCTTCCTGAACTCTCGCTTCAAATCGGCTGTCGAGACCAGGGCGCTTCTTCACTGCACAGCAAAAAGGTAACTCAAGGTCACACTGACGATCAAACAGAAACTAACGATAAAAAAAAAAAAAAAAAAAAAAAAAAAAAAAAAAGACAAACGCACCGAGGCCAGGGATCTCCCACCGGCGCAGCAACCTGGGGACATTTCCCCAAACTTCATCTGACAAGGTCTCCCAACCATCTCCGGACACAAAAAAATATCTTGACTTCCAATAACGAAAGGACGAAGGGAGATCAGCTACCAAACGTAACCTCCTCTCCCAGGGGACAAGCTCATAATACCCAAATTCCCTAGACTCTTTTAGACGATAGAGATTGGTAAGCTCGTTCACCGTGATCATCTCTCCATCTGCTATAGTCGTCCAGATCACCATACAACTTATGACAATTCTCCAAGAATTGGGCATAAGTTGCCCAGGAGCAATCCCCAGGTGATCAAGAAGCTCCATGATAAATGGATGGACGGGAAACCTTAGACCGCACAGGAAGGCCGCCTCGTAAAAGCAAACCTCTCCGTGGGCAAAGGCACAAGCTTTCTCACCCTTCTTGGGGAGACGAACCCTAGTTTCCGCTGGAAATTGAAACCTATCCCTGAATCTACTAAAAACATCGACCTTCAAATTGCATCTTTCCTTAAGAGCGTGGAAGGGACGAGGGACAACAGCGGAAGACGAAGGAAGATTTGACAAGGGAGAATTGGACGAAGGAAGCGCAGAGGTAGCTGTGTCCAGCACAGCCCCGTCCACGGCCGCGCCAGAAGAAGAACTCCCTTCAGGACCATTCGACCTCACCGTGGAACCCATCTTTTCCCTCTCAAAGACCCCGCGAACAGATTTAAACCAAGAAAAAGACTGCTGCAACAATGGGTGCAGTTCGCTCAACGCTAAGTCTAAACCACCCCCCCCAGCCACAAAATCACCAAGGTATAGACACCGGTCACCGGAAAACTCTAAAAAACCTCCCAGACGCGCAAAAAGAAAAGTAATAGAGGGACAAATTTGCTGAAATGCTGTGTAGTCCACCATTAAAGGAGGGATACACACATAACGAAAAAAGGAAACAAAGCAAAAACAAAGCAGGAAAAAGGGGAAAGGAGCAGAAAAGAAGGGATACGCACCTGAAGGGAAGGAAGAAAATCGGAGGTCAAAAAAGGCAAGGCAGCCGCGGCAGCAAGACTCAGAATCAAACACAGAGAAGACAAAAAAGAAGAAACCCAGAAGAAGAAAGAAAAACAAAGAAATATGAAACGAAGGAAATGGAAGGAAAGAGAAAGGTCAAGCTAAAAGGCATGCTTTGGAAAACCGCGAAAAACCAAAAAGACACTCATCGGAAACGATGTCTCCCCGCCAGTCAGAACTAGACATGTGGCCACGACGCACGCCACGCCGCCAGAAGGCAATTAATGCGGAGGGCACTTTCAAAAAAAAAAAAAAAAAAAAAAAAAAAAAAAAAAAAAGACCTTTCGTATTCCTAGGACCGTTCGACATATGGATGATCTAGGAATAAGGGGGCAGCTGATAGACCCAAAAAATACTTGACCGTCCATACCTCGCTTGTGGACGACTAATAAGAACAAGAGTGATTGCCCGGACTTACAAGTTAGTCGTCCATACACCTGTCACGACCATCCGTTACAAAATGAACAATAAATATCAATACCGTTGAAGAAGTATCTGTCATATTTACTACCCCGCACGGGCGTTGCAAAATCAAGGAGTTACATCCTCATTATGGCAGAACCAACGGCTAGAAGGATACTGAAAACAACCTATATATATACCCAAAACAGGATCCGGAAGAGGTACAAGAAACACTCACTAAAAATTTCATTACCAAAATATATTTTGTTCTTCCTTGAGATAAGAGAATCTTTCCTAACTTTGGCATCGGAGACTTTGTGGCTGGCGCCACACCGGCGACCATATTCATTTGTATCTGGGAATCTTATTTGCAGGATCTGGAGCGAAGGCTGACGATATCATTCTGGACGAACATCTCTGCTGACGATCCTAGCATCATCACTTTGTAATTGGTCATTCACAAAACCCAATTCTAAAAAATAATAATAATAAAAAATAATGAAAATTAAAATTAAAATTTTAACCCAAAGTGAAATAAAATTAAAAAGGAGGTCTACTCTATCTAACTGTCTAAAGCTAAGCTAAGAAATTCTAAAGCTTCTTTTTTTTTTTCTTTTTTTCTTTTTATGTAGTGAAAATTTTACTCTTTTTATATTAACTGATTCACAGCACCTAAGCTAATAAATTTTTACTTCTCCTCTAATTTTTTTTGTTGACCATTTACAACTTACTATATTAACGGTTATGAATTTTTTTTTTATGTCTCTAGAGATTGCATCTTCTCTCACTTTCCAAACATACTAACTAATATTCATGATCCAAACTGGTTGTTTTAAGTATTTAATATATACATCGTGTTTTTATAAAATATCAAGGATTATCATATTTTTGTGATTGTTGGTTGCCATCACAAGAGGTAAAGCTTCACTTATCTATGTATTGCATGCAGGTAAAGCTTCACTCATCTTTTTGTGCTTATCATTGGGTCTACATAACTGTTCACTAAAAGTTATCTTTCTTTTATTTCTAGCTCTCTCTTTTGTGACTGAAGAAATTGTGAGGAACAAGGTGAAGAATACAAGTTAACTTTGGATTTTTTCTAAAAGTTGTAAACTTAGCTTGAGTAAAGTAAGTATATTCAATTTCAATACTTGTAAAACTTTATATATTCTTGTGATGTTGGAAATTTGTTTTGTGGTGGGTTGTTGTGTTGGAGCAAGCGGGTGGCTTGCATGGTGTTATAAGGTGGCTTAAATTCATATTGGGAGTGTTTTTAATTTCTTGCAAATGTGAATGAAACTTGTTGATTAGTAGCAATTGTGTTTCTTTACTCAATTTCAATACTTGTAAGTATTATAGTTGTGATGTTGGAAATTTATTTTGTGGTGGGTTGTTGTGTTGGAGCAAGCGGGTGGCTTGCATGGTGCTATAAGGTGGCTTAAATTCATATTGGGAGTGTTTTTAATTTCTTGCAAATGTGAATGAAACTTGTTGATTAGTAGCAATTGTGTTTCTTTACTCAATTTCAATACTTGTAAGTATTATAGTTGTGATGTTGGAAATTTATTTTGTGGTGGGTTGTTGTGTTGGAGCAAGCGGGTGGCTTGCATGGTGCTATAAGGTGGCTTAAATTCATATTGGGAGTGTTTTTAATTTCTTGCAAATGTGAATGAAACTTGTTGATTAGTAGCAATTGTGGTCATTTATTCAATTTCAATACTTATAAGCATTATAGTTGTGATGTTGGAAATTTGTTTTGTGGTGGGTTGTTGTGTTGGAGCAAACAGGTGGCTTGCATGGTGCTATAAGGTGGCTTAAATTCATATTGGGAGTGTTTTTAATTTCTTGCAAATGTGAATGAAACTTGTTGATTAGTATTGTGGTCCTTTATTCAATTTCAATACTTATAAGCATTATAGTTGTGATGTTGGAAATTTGTTTTGTGGTGGGTTGTTGTGTTGGAGCAAGCGGGTGGCTTGCATGGTGCTATAAGGTGCCTTAAATTCATATTGGGAGTGTTTTTAACTATGGAGGTGGTTCATCTTCAAGTTAAATCACTTATTGGTAACACTTTATTTTTTATGTATCATTTGAAACTAATTGTTAGAAATTTTTTTATAACATAGTTAATGTTTTTACTTTACGATTTTAATGTAATAGTGTTTTTATATTTGTGCAGATTTCTTATTGGTGGCTTTTGGGTGTTTGCTTTGGCATTATTTGAAGACATATGAGAACATCTTTTGGCTTTAGGGGGTTCTAATTATATTATGCTACATATTTTGTATTGTTATAAAACATTTTAAGTTATTGTATGTGTTGCAAACAATTATTGTATGGAAGGAGTTTGAATTTGATACTTGTTTTAATTTTAACTTGTGCAATGTATGGATCAATTTTTTATAAATGTGTTGTTGAAATAAATGTGTTAATCAAATGTGAGGTTTTAATAATGTAATGACAGGTTACAGGTTAATATCAACGTCATGAAAATAATAAAAACAGAAAATATGTTTTAGTGACGAATTTTTTCGTCACAAATATGGCAACAAAAAATTGTTTTAGTGACGAAATATTTCGTCACTAAATGCAGTGGAATTTTGTAAGAAATGGTTTTAGTGACGAAAATTTTCGTCACTATATGTGCATGGATTTTCTTAAAAATAGTTTTAGTGACGAATATTTTCATCACTATATGTACCCGAAAATAGTTTTAGTGACGAAATTTTTCGTCACTAAATATGATTTAATAAACTGAAATGATTTTAGTGATGAAATATTTTCGTCACTAAATACTGTTTTTAGCGAGGAAAACATTTAGCGACGAAACTTTTTCGTCGCTAAAAGTTTTTTTTTTTTTTATACCAAATTCGACTTTTAGTGACGAAATTTTTCGTCGCTAAAAGTCGCCAGGACTTTTAGCGACGGGGCTACAGCGACGAAACGAATTTCGTCACTAAAAGTCCAATTTCGTCACTAAAGGTTCTTAGTGACGAAAAACTGGACTTTTAGTGACGAATTTTTTCGTCACTAAAAATACATTTTCTTGTAGTGCTACCCGAATTGAGGTTTTTGTTCAATTAAGCATTCATTGATGAAATTGGCTTGTTTGATTGATTGATTTGATCATTATATTCTATTATCTACCTTGTGTAATGATCAATTGGTCAATTTGTTGAGATTTTTGAAAGTGGGTTTTCAAAAAATTGGGTTTTTGATATAAACTCTATGCTCAAGCCAATTCTGTGATTTTTAAAGTAAAATTGAACTTTTCTCACTGCATTAGAGCATGTATCATGTGTTAATTCTATTCATGCATCATATATATTGTTATTTTCTATATTTGATTTTGCTCTAACTGTGTCTAATGCAGTCTACCCTTGGGTTTTTCTTTTATTTTGTCTTTTGTCTCTTTTCTATCTATCCTTTCTGCTCTTTAGCATCATGGTTAGGAAGACTAGAGCTCATAGGACATCCACCTCTTCTTCTTTTCCATCATTTGATAGTCAAAGGTTTCTAAGTGAGAAAAACCAGGAAGCTTATGAGAAGTTGAACATTCATAGGAATGTGTGGGCTGAGCGTAAGGTAGTTTTAGATGAGCTTGATCCAAAGATTAGGAGAAACTTTAAGCATAGGGTCTGGTTGCCTTTGTTGGACGTTAACCAGCCTCCTCCGGCTACCTTGATCAAAGAGTTCTACTCGAACCTGTCTGTCCACTCCAATGATTCCAACACTTAGTTTGTGAGAAGTTGGATAAGGGGTGAAGAGTACACCATTACTCCTACGGTAGTGGCCTCTGCTCTTGGGGTGCCTAAGGTCTAGCATCCCGTTTATCCTTATGATGAGTTTCTTCCCCTAGATGACATTATGTCATATCTTACTGGTACTTCTATCCAGTGAGGTTCTGATTCTCGAATCACCACTCATGAGTTGATGGAGATTCACTATCTTTTCTTCCAGATTTCTTGCCATTCTATTTGGCCCATCTCTCATTTGCATACTATTCCTATCAAGAGATGTGCATTTTTGTATGCTCTTGTCACAGACGCTCCTATAAGTTTTCCTCATTTTTTTATCCGATTTTTGGTTGAGGTTTATAGGAGTAGTTCTACTCCACATGGTCTCTTCTTTCCTGTTTTTATTCATTGAATTTTGTTACATTTAGGATTAAATGAGTTTCCGGCTTTTGAGCCTGTACATATCATAGCTCCCATAGGTGCCACCTTCCTTAGGCAGAGAGCTGCTCAGATACGAGCTAGCTTTAAACGCCCTAGAGTAGAGTCTTCCTCTGGTGCACCTCCTCCTCCTCCTCCTTCTACAGGTGATCCGGCTGTCGATGCATTTGTGGATCCGACTTCAGTTGCTGCATAAAGAGTTTAAAGAAAACACAAGTGGAAGTACTTGTGGTTATTGTGAATCCAAGAAAGAAGTAGTCCGTGGACTCGGAGCTGTTATGTGGTCGTGGTAGTAAGTTTCCTACTCGAGGTAGCAATAGGATATTAGTGGTCTAAGTCGCTATTGTGTAAATTTCAATTCTTTCATAATGGATCTGTTTTACCTTGAGAATAGTTAGGTTAAATCATTCCCAGGTTTTTTACCGGTTTGGTTTTCCTGAGTTATCATATCATTGTATTATTTATTTTCCGCACTGTTCAATGATATAATTTATGTGTGTGTAACCTAAAACTAAATGATTTACCTAAGCTAATCACTTGGCTAAATAACTAGGTTAATCTAGTTGTGTTTGAGAGGTCTAAAAACGTACAGAATTCTTGTTCCATAGTTGTAAATGGTGAAGTTCAATTACAATATATAATTATTTTTTTTCATGATCCATGAATTCTTACAAATAAGGTTTGTTTACCATTAAACAAATATAATCAATTCGAAAAGATTAGTGTAATTTTTGAGGATCTAGAACTAAGTTAAGAATAAGTAATTCTATTGCATCCTCACTAAATAAATAGTTTATTTATTTTAATTGAGAATTAATTGTAGCTAAAAAAAATCTAATTAATTTTCAATGATGCTTATTTATAAAGATCTTGTATATGTCCAAAAAAAAGTACCTATTTATTTTCGTGAGGAGAGATATTGACATCGAAAGAGATACTAACATTGAATCTAGTGCTCATTAGCAAGTGTATTATTTTGCTTAAACTAACTAACTAAAAAGACTTTAAACAATGAAGAAGAGAAATGGATTCCATGAAATAAAATCTTAACAGTAAAATGGACTTTTTTCATTTAAATATTCCAAGGTTTGTCCGCGATTAGCCTAAGATTACTTCATATATATATATATATATATATATATATATACCCTTCAATAGATAGTGTAATAAACAGGTAGCTTAGTAGTAAAAATGTAGTTGGCTTAGGGCTTTAAGCCATATATAGATGTAAATTGCTAATTAAGGATGACATATATTAATCCTCTATGTTCTTTCTCTTTCACATTTTCTCTCTATTTTCTTCTTATTTGTACATTTTAACACAATTAATAAGAGAAATGGACTATGATACATATAAGAAATAAAATCTTAATTAGAAAATTGATTAATAAGAGAAAACCAACGAAATGGAACACAATTTTACGGACTGGGTACTCTTATCCCAAAAGGAATTTAGTAATAGAATAAAAGTTTACTATCTAATTCAAATTTTTGAACCAAGACTCTACTTGATAGATTATTTAGACCTCACAATTTGCTCCAGCACCTCTAGACTCTTTTATTATGAATACCTCTCAAGAACCACGTCTGTGATCACAGTTAGACCCTCTAACTGACTCTAACAACCACCTTGAAGGTTTTGACTCCATTGAAACAACTGGAATTGGCTCTATGACTTTAGAATGTTGATCATAAATTAAACAACACAACCGGTGTAGATATCCTCTGATGAACTCACAGATTGGAGAAAACTAGGTTTAAATTTTCTCTCTTTGAAGTGCACTACAATAGCTCTCTAAGCATACTGAGTTGCGCTATGATATGACCTTTTAGATTTTTACATGAAGGGCATGAAAACCAAGGTAGTGGCACGATCGATTGAGAATAAGGAATAAAAATCTTATGTGTTTTTGGAGTTATTATATGATTAATTGATTGAGAAACTTCATTCACATATGAGTTGATTCAATCATTAGTTTTGGATGGCCTTTACGTTCATGTGTTAAGACTCAAATCCTCAACAATCCGTTTTCTCTGCATCAACTTCTAAAATTACTTCTCTCTAAGATTGTGCATTTGGAATGCTGTCCTTTCAGTCTCAAACTAAAACCATGTGAATAGATATAAATTTCTGGCATTGCATAAAAAATAATCCGCGGGATGTTAAAACAAACTTTTTATTATACACCAGAACATATATAGATGTTCTTACATATAGGACACAAGATATTCATAAAGCCACTTCATTGGACATCTACTCTTATTAGTCTTCTTTATTTATTATATATATTGGCAGGCACCTTCACTTGATCTGATCACACTTGCTGCTTCTTTAGTCCTGCATGCAATTAAACAGAAAAGTTAGATTAGAAATGCTGATGAGAAAAAGCTAAGATTTGTACTTATAAGGAAGATCCTATTTAGTGCTGATGATAACAAATTTTCTGTCCCATTTTGGTGTTTCATTTTATACCCTACAAATTGTAATATACCATATATTTATTTTAGTTACTTTATAAGGGGGAAAAAAAATTAAAGGCAATATATGGTTGGTCGCGAGTGATGGCACTTATTCTGTACAGTTAATTTATGGCTCTTGCCTTGCTTTGTGCAGCGATCTTTAGTCGCTGTCACTTCCACTGCTGCCATCGTTGTCACTGCAGCTCTTTTTGCTTGCCTTGGACTTCTTCTTGTAGAAAATCTTCTCCTTCTTATACTCAGATCCCTTTTCTTTTATTTTCTTCTCAGTCTTCATTTGGCAAGACATACTGACGCCACGAGATGCATGATTTTCTTTCACTTTCTTCTCAGTCTTCATTTGGCAAGCCAAGCTGATGCCATGAGATGCATGGTGACCATTGGCTTGGCCATGGTCAGATGGGTGACCATGACCGTTGGTTTTGCTTTGGTATTTGTAAGTTTCGTGAGTTTTGGACATGGTGTGGTCTGGGTGGTGACTCTGGGTTTGACCATGATACTGAGCCTGGGTCTTAGCCATGTTGTGGTCTGGGTAATAGGCAAGGGTTTGGCCATGCTTGTAAGTCTCGCTGTTGGCTATCCCTGAGCCTAAGCCTCCATGGTGATTTCCTTTCATTCCGCAGCTATTCATATCAGCCGCCTTGTGCCCACGCGAGCTTTCGTGGCATTTTTGCTGACAGGTTTCGTATTTGGGCTTGACGCACTGCATTGAGGCCATGGCAACTGAGGCAAGTGTATAACACTCTAGCCCTCTTGCCTTCTCTTGTGGTTGATTGCTTGGCACTCCAAGGCCCTGCGAGAGCTCATATATATAGAGTTATAGGCAAAGAGAAAGTGGAGTCATTTGCCCTTATTTTTTTGTAATACTGCCATGGGAATGGACTAGTGGCTTACCTTTACAAGACATCTTCTACTGTTTTATTTCTTAAATTAATTAAATAATAAAAGTGGGATTCTTTCAGATTTCTATATTATCCAAGTTTTGCATATGCTTTTATGATATGGTCATAGGATCCATGACAGAAACACAGATAATATTTAACTTGAAATAATTGCACATGGAAATGGAATAAAATCCCCATTTCTATATGAGCAACGTTAAAGGACACAAATTTTTTCATTACGATCGAAATTAGGTATAGATTGCATTAAATATACTAAAATATCTTTATTTTTATGAGATTGTGAGAAAAAAGTTGTACGTGCGCATTCGTAAAAAATATTATAGAAAAGTGAGTAAAACTGTATCAAATTGCATTAAATGCTTTTTTTTTCTTTTTTTTTTTCAAAGTGTTTTCTCAAAATTTTTAACAAAAAACTAATTACTATTTGCTATGGGTGGGCCTATAACAAAGTAAATCATTGACCTAGAGAGTATTTTCAAAGTGCTGGCACCTAAACTTGAATCGAGAAACACCCCATCAAACTTAAGACAGCCAAAAGCACCTAGTCAAACCCGAACTTTCTTATTGAATGCTCTTGGTACCTATTAACCAGGTAGTTGAAACAACATCTTTCTCATGTGAACTTACTAGTGGCATCATCTTTACTATATCCATCATAAGTCACGTCAACCATTGTAAAGAAATTTATTAAAACTTTTGTAGGCCTAAACTTATCGTTTCTATGTATGTAATATGCACATGTCCCAAATTACATTAATTATTTCCATTAAAAGGAATTTGTTCAAGGCGCATTGAAAACGCTTTAGACATACGGTAGGCGAGAGGCTGTGACCCAACCCATCCTACTTGGTCTCTTATGAGAATCCAATTCCCCAACACCGCACCAAAATGTTTGTTGAAGTCCAATAAATTGAAAAATGCAATTATTTTTTCCCGTGTCCATGTGGCGTACTCCTCTCTCTAGCTTAAGTATGTGTCAGTATAGAAATTTCAAGCTCTTCTTTTTTCAATTCAAACAAACAAGATTTTTTGGGGGCATTGAAGGCAGTGGGGATTGGAATTTGTTTTCTTTATTGGAGTGGAGGAATATAAAGGCATGGGCTTTAGGTTCTGATCTCTGTGGTGACCGTTTATCCTAGCTAGCTAGTATAATAGTCATGCACTTCAACTAAGTTCATCAATAGGGCGGATTAGACCAGCCTAAGGTTTGCCCCCATGCCATGAGCAAATATGAACTATCTTCTCTTCAACTAGTAAAATAAATGCAAATATGCAATGAAAAACAACTTACTCGATTAATTTATTTTCAGTCTATGGTGTCCAAAGAAGAAATTCAATGTTTATAGTTAATGGTCTTTGACCAAAGTTTACCTATTTCCATATTATTTTTCTAGTTTCGCTGATTGATTTTTCACATTATTACAATATTTCTGTTGTAAGAAAGTTTCAAAGAGGGATGTACCTCAAAAATGAATGGAGATGATCTTATTCACAGTCAAAATTTTGTTATTTGAATCTAAGGGTATATATAGTGTTATAACATTTAAAATTTTAAATGATGTGGCATCACAGACAATTTTAAATTTGTAAAATTTAATTTTGATCATAAAAAGGACTTTCTCCATTTAACTTAAAATGTAGAGGACCCAATAAAGAACTAACATCGGAAATATATTCATGGTTGTGAAACCTAGTTTTGAACAAAAAATTCTTGCAATATGAGATTGAATGTTGTAATTCTTATTTGTATTTTACTTCTTATTTGTGTTGTTGGGAAATTTGCACAAATACAATAGCATACTCGGTCATCTGATATTCATGCTGTGAACCCTAAGAGCATTCCCATTAAGGATGCTAAAAGTGCCATATGCTAAATTTTAGCACCAATACACCAAAAAACCAACTCCATCAAACATTTCAAATTTCAAAAATTTTGAGATACTACTACAGTGAGATTGTATTAATATAACCTCACTGTAGCACAAATCATAAACCAAAAATTATTTTTTTATTCCAACGGTGATTGTGCATGTATTTGTTTTTTATTTTTCCCTTCTTTCTTCTCTCTCCTCTCTCAATTTCCTCTTCCTCTTTCTCGTAGCATCTCTGTTTCTCTTGGGTTCACGGTTTGAGCTCCTCCCCCCCAAGGTTCGTCAGTCAGGAACTTCAAAGCCCAAACGCCTTCAGAGTGTTGCCACTGATATGGAGGTAGAGCTTGACGGCGGGGTGATTTGATTTTGTGGGTTGTAAATATTTGATTTCGAATTATGATTGGCGTAGGTCTGGTTGTGGGTTTGTGATTTCGAATTGTGATCGGCGTGGGCATGGGTCTCTGGGTTGTGGGTTTGTGATTTCGGATTGTGATCGGCGTGGGTGTGGGTCTCTGAGTTGTGGGTTTGTGACTTTAGATTGTGATCGGCATGGGTCTCTGGGTTGTAGGTCTGGGTCGTAGTGGGTCGTGGTGCAGTGGATCGGCGTGCTTTTGTGGAGGTTTGCCGTTGTGGGTTTGTGTGTGTGTGTGTTTTGCTCGCCGACGTGATAGGTTTGCCTCTCTGTCTTTCTTCTTTCTTCTCGCCGATCTAGGTTTTGTGATTGTGATGGTGGTTGATTTGTGATTTGGAAGAGGAAGGTAGTGGCTGGGCCTTTTTTTTTTTTTTTTTTTTTTTCCAGTGGTGGTGGCTGGGATGGATATGGGTTTGCTAGGTTGAGATGGAAGAGTGAGTTTGTTGGATAGATAGGTGGGTATGGGTGGTTGGTGTTTTTTTTTCGGTGGTGGTGGATGGGGTGGGTATGGGTTTGTTGCGTTGAGATTGTCAAGTTTGCTGGGTTGAGAGTGACAAAGGAAGAGAGAGAAAGAAATATAATTGAAGAATAAAGAAATAATAAAAAAAGAATATTTAAATGAAATGGTAAAAAATATAGAATCTTTGATGTTGAGTGTATTGTAAAATGAGTTGTTAAAAGCTAAAATTTTAGGTTTTGAGGTGATATATGCTAAAATTTTTACTCATCTTGATGGGAATGCTCTAATTTTGATAAAATTTATGATTTAGAAAACTCGTTCCATGATTGAAAATGGGAAGTTCCATTTTTAATAATATTTTTCATGATCTATGAAATCTTACTAATGAAGTTTGTTTGTCAACAAACATATATCATCAATTCTAAAAGATTAATGTGCCTTTCAAAAATCTAGAACTAAGTTATGAGCAACTCCATTGCATTACTAAATCAATGGTTTCGTTATTGTAATTGGGAATTGATCGTAGCATGAAAAAAATATTGTTAATGATGTTCAATTGTGACATGGAGAATTTATTTTATGGTTAAGATTATTCTAAGATATGTAAAATCTTAATAAAAAAAAATTACTCTTTTGATTGAAGTGATGGGTGTTAACATGTATAGTGTTGTGGACTTTAGGCCCAACTAGATTACTTGTATAGCACATATTCTTGTACTACACTTTTACTTATACTGCACTCATATGCCTCTTATATAAAGACACTCGTGTATATTCTTTTACTGAGATATACAATACAATTATTCAGTATTTCTAATATGGTATCAGAGCTATTGCTTTAATTTTTTTGTGTCTTGCAGTCTTGTCTTTGTTAGTATTTTTTGCTGCCTTGACTTCTTCGGTCAGTAAACCTTTTTCGTGCCCTCTCTTGACTGCTCCACAGCCGTCAGAGGTGCCCAAGGTTGAATTTTCACTGCAAGAAGCTCGATCACCGCCACCAAGATCACTACCTTTGTCGGATCTTCCACATAGGACCTCCAATTAGGACATAAGACATATCACTATGTAGATTTTCAACCTATCTACAGAACGCCGCCGAAATCATCACCATATGACCCTCCACGTGCCGGTCAAAGATTCTGCAGCTTGTCCCACGCGCTTTACACGCCTTCAGTATTGCTCCGATCATCTCACACCGCCGTTATCTCAATCGTCTTTCTCCGATCTTCGTCATCGGAAAAGAATCAGCCTCATCGGAGTGTCCACACGCTCTCACGCGCCGCTAAAGTATTCTGCACGTTGTCTACGCGCCTCACGCGTTACACGCGCCGCCGTACCTCTGCTGTTGACATCACCTGTGACATCACGTTGCCACGTCAGCCCTAGTTGACAGCATCGTCCATGTCGCTGCTGACGTGATCCTGACGTCGTCGCCTAGTCAGCTTGCTGACGTCATCCGTTGACTTTATCTGGTTTGACCGTTGACTTTTTGCCATATTTGACTTTTTGCAGTCCAGGTTCTCCTTACCCAGTTTTTCGCGTAAATTTCATTTTTGTAGTCTATTTTTGCATATTTTTCTTCTAAATGAAGAATAAGGACAAGTCTTCTTCCTTTTGCAATAATCGTCGTCGACAATCCAACAAACGTTTTTGCAAATGTTTTGGCCATAATATTGAGACTTGCTATCAACGCAATAAATCAGCTGTTTCCATTTCTGCTGCTACAATTGCTAACACTGAGAGTGTCCAACCCATAGCTCTCGCCTCTGCGTAGTCTCAGTCTTCTGGATCCACTTTCACCATTTCTAAAGATGACCTTATAAATATCATCACTAATGTCATTCATATGGTTGGTAATGTATCTTATTCCTATTCTCTCTCAGCTTTATCTGGTATGTCTCCTACCTCTTAGCTTATGGATTCTGCTTGTTGCAATCACATGACACCTCACTCGTCCTTATTTTCTAAACTTAAACGTGCACTGCACTCTCTTAATATTCACACAGCAAATGGTTCCACAATGTCTGGTCATAATATAGGTTCCGTTTCGACCTCCAACCTCTCGGTTCCTTGAGTCTTTAATGTTCCTGACCTTTCTTATAATTTATTTTCTGTGGAGCAATTAGCTGAGTTAGGTTATCACATTATCTTTGATTATTTTGGGTGTATTGTGACGGATTCGAGGACGAGATAGGAACTTGGGATCGGTCCTAGAGTTGGACGTATGTTTCCCGTGGACAACCTTTGTCTTTCACTTGTTACTCCTGTTTCTGCTGCTGCAACTGCTATAGTTTCTTCAATTCCTTCCCTTGCACTTTGGCATGCTCAACTTGGTCATGCATCTTCCTCTCTAGTACAACAATTGGCTTCTAAAGGTTTGTTAGGTTCAGTGTCTATAGAAAATTTTGATTGCGTTTCATGTCAGTTAGGAAAACAACCAGCTTTGCCTTTTAATACTAGTGAATCAATATTCACTGATATCTTTGACCTTATTCATTCTGATGTTTGGGGGCCTTCCTCTGTCTTTAGTATTGGTGGGTCTCGATATTTTGTTGCCTTTGTTGATGATTACTCTCGCTATAGCTGGATTTTTAATATGAAACATTGTTATGAATTATTGGAAGTATATTCTAATTTTAATGAACAGGTAGAAGATGAATAGGTTGAAGACGAGCTACTTAACCCCAACCCTGAGCTTGGGTCCCTTGCTCTTACTCCGCCTGAAGATCTTGCACAAGACATTCCATCTCGTCACTCAACTCGGGTAAGATTTATTCCTGCACATTTACTTGACTATCATTGTTACACTGCCTTTGCTACACTACACGAGCCTCAGACCTATCATGAGGCTTCCACTGACCCTTTATGGCAGATTGCAATAAAAAAGGAACTTGATGCATTATCTAAAAACCATACTTGGGATTTGGTGACACTCCCCCCTGGGATATCTGTGGTTGGTTGTAAGTGGATCTACAAGATTTAGACTCACTCTGATGGGTCCATTGAGATCTATAAAACTCATCTTGTTGCAAAAGGTTTTACACAGGAGTATAAGATTAATTATGAAAAGACCTTTCTTATGGTTGCTCGTATTTTATCTATTCGTGCCCTCTTAGCTGTTGCTGCTGCCAGTAAATGAGACATTTTTCAGATGGATGTCAAAAATGCATTCCTTAATGGGGATTTAAGTGAAGAAGTTTATATGCAACCTCCTCTTAGTCTCTCTGTTGACTCAAACAAGGTTTGTCATCTTCAACGTGCACTTTATGGCCTTAAACAAGCTCCACGAGCTTGGTTTGCCAAATTTAGATCTACCATCTCTTGCTTGGGTTATATAGCCAGTCATTATGATTCTGCCTTATTTCTTCGTCGTACTGACAAATGCACTATTTTACTTCTCCTGTATGTGGATGATATTATCATAATTGGTGATGACCTCAGTGGCATTCAAGAACTCAAGGATTTTCTCAGTCAGCAGTTTGAGATGAAAGATCTTGGACATCTCAGCTACTTCTTGAATCTTGAAATCACTCATTCTACAGATAGACTTTATATTACTTAAGCCAAGTATGCTTCTGAACTCTTCTCTCGAGCTGGACTCACTAATAACAAGACTATTGACACTCCAGTTGAGCTTAATACGCATCTGACTCCCTCAGGGGGGAAACCATTGTCTAATCCCTCTCTTTACAGACACTTGGTTGGCTGCCTAGTTTATCTCACTGTCACTCGTCCAGACATTTCCTATGCTGTTCACCAGGTGAGCCAGTATTTGTTTTTTCCACGATCGACTCACTATGCTGCTATTCTACGCATTCTTCGATACCTAAAGGGCACTCTATTCCATGGTCTTTTCTACTCTGCTCAGTCTCCTCTTATTCTCCGTGCATTTTCTGATGCTGATTAGGCAGGAGATCCCACTGATCGCAGGTCCACCATTGGTTATTGCTTTCTTCTTGGTTCTTCTTTGATTTCTTGACGAAGCAAGAAACAAACTCATGTGGCCCGTTCCAGTACTGAAGCAGAATATCGTGCCCTTGTTGATACCACATCTGAGCTTCTTTGGCTACGATAGCTTCTTAAAGACTTAGGTGTGTCTACATCCTCTACTACTCCTCTTTATTGTGACAGCCATAGTGCCATTCATATTGCTCACAATGATGTCTTCCATGAACGGACTAAACACATCAAAATCGATTGTCATTTTATCCGTTATCACCTTGTTCATGGTGCTTTCAAGCTGATCTTAGTCTCCTCTAAATATCAACTTGCAGATATCTTTACCAAGTCACATCCTAAGGGACGCCTTTGTACTTTGGTTGACAACCTCAAGTTGGTCTCACATCCAACTTGAGTTTGAGAGGGGCTGTTAACATGTATAGTGTTGTGGGCTTTAGGCCCAACCTCAAGTTGGTCTCACATCCACCTCGTGTATATTCTTTTATTGAGATATACAATACAATTATTCAGTATTTCTAACAATGAGGATCCATTTAAGACTTCATATGGGATCAGCCTAAAAACAAAAATGTGGTTGTTCAGGGCTTTAAGGCTCATGTGTAAATAGCTAAGGTCGGTAGACTAGGCTATGAGGATCCTATAAAAATCCTCTATGTTTGTCTGTAGACTAGGCTGCGAAAATTAATTGTCATCTTTTGTGTTGAAATAAAAAAAATATTATGAAGAAAATTAAGAGAAAAATGTGAAAAAGTGAGGCATAGAAGATTAATACTTGATTATATATCTTATATTTAATAGTGTAAGTGCTTATGGAGTGGGGGAGGTAAGAGTTGAGGTTCAAATCTTCAAGAAGGAGTTTCACACACATATACATTTAGATTATGTTAGAGTAAAATTTCTATCTTATATAAAAAGAAGTGTAGATGATTCTATATCATTTAAAATTTTAAATGATGTGATATAAATGCACCTTTTAATATGAAATATTTAATATGAATGGTCAAATTGATTTATTTGAAATGCATGTTTTCTACACGGTATTATTTGTGCCAAACCTTTTTATAGGTAATATGTAGAATTAATTGTATCGAGACCCTCATTTGAAATATGAATTGATTCTATCATTAGTTTTGTATGGCCTTTCAGTTCATTTGCCAGGACTCAAATACTCAGTAATCTGTTTTCTGCAACAAATTCTAAAATTACTTCTCCTTAAGGTTGTGCACTTGGAATGCTGTTCTTTCAATCTCAAACTCAGCCATGTGGGTAGATATTTCTAGCATTGCATAAACAATAATCCGTGGGATTTTAAACAGACTTTTTATTAAACACCACAACATAGATATTCTTACATAGGACACAAGATATTCATGAAGCTACTTTTTTGGGCATCTACTCTTATTATAAACAATTAGTTTTCCTTTTTTATTATATATATTGCCAGGCACCTTCATTTGATCTGATCACACATAGCTTCTCCTTTAGTCCTGCATGCAATTAAACAGGAAATATAGGTTAAAAATACTAATGATAAAAGCCAAGAGTTGAACTTTCAGGAAATATCGTTTTTAGTTGTTTAGCTTTTCATTTTTGTGGGATCCTTCAAAATGTTAAATCATCCAGTGTTACACGTGCGCGCTCGCGCGCGCACACACACATATATATATATATATATATATATTTCTATCGTACTCTTACACACACATATATATATATATATATATTTCTATCGTACTCTTAGAAGTTTTATTTTATAGCTCATTGACTAACAATATATCATGTGTCTTGATTTATTTATTTATTTTAAATTTGAAGTTATTCTTTTTTTTTTTTTAAAGGCAACATATGACAATTTCCAATTGATGACACTTGTTACATATAATTAGATATATAAAGGGTGTTTATTTCACACCAATATTACACACAAAGTTCATGCAAGTAATTTTTTGCATTTCACAATTTTTCTTTTCTTTTTTTTCCTAAAATACTTGAAGTCACAATTTTGAAATGGAAATCCTGACTTAAGTTGGAAATCCTGACTTAAGTCATAAGTTTAGTGCAGAAAAAGTGGCTGTAAGTGTATACTTTGTATGCAGTAGTGTGTGCATTAGTTATTACTCTAGTTAGATTATGGTTCTTGCCTTGCCTTAATGTAGTCATGTTCAGTCGCTGTCACTTCCGCTGCCGCCATCGCTGTTGCTGCAACTCCTCCTGCTTGCCTTGGACTTCTTCTTGTAGAACATCTTCTCCTTCTTATACTCAGACCCCTTTTCTTTCATTTTCTTCTCACTCTTCATTTGGCAAGCCATGCTCATGCCATGAGATGCATGATGACCATTGCCATGAGATGCTTGATGCCCATAGGCTTGACGGCCGTAATTAGCATGGGCCATTGCGTGGTGGTCGGAGGGGTGACCATGACCATTGGTTTGGCTATGGTATTTATAAGCCTCATGAGTTTTGGACATGGTGTGTTCTGGGTAGTGACTGTGGGTTTGACCATAATACTGAGCCTGTGTTTTAGCCATGTTGTGGTCTGGGTAGTAGGCATGGTTTTGGTCATGCATGTAAGTCTCGGTGTTGGCCATCCCATAGCCATAGCCTCCATGGTGTCCCTGGTGATTTTCTTTCATTCCCCAGCTACTACCCATTTCAGCCACCTTGTGCCCATCAGAGCTTTCAAGGCATTTTTGCTGGCAAGTTTCGTATGTGGGCTTGTAGCACTGCATTGAGGCCATGGCAACTGAGGCAAGTGGAAATCACTCTAGCTCTCTTGGTTTCTCTTTTGGTTGCTTGGTACTGGATGGCAATGCAAGAGCTCTTACACATAGAGTTATAGACAGAGAAATTGGAGTTATTTTTCATTTATTTACTTGTTTATTAATTTAATACTGCTATTGGGATGGACTTTATAAGACAGCATCTATTATTTTCTTTCTTAAAATTAATTAATTAAAAAAAGTGGGATTCTTTCAGATTTCTATATATTATCCAAGTATTGAATATGCTTTTGTGATATGACCATAGGATCCATAAAAAGAAATACAATTAATTTTTTACTTGAAATTGCACGCACATGAAAATGGAATAAAATTCCCATTTTTATATGAGAAATATCAAGAATACAATTTTTTTTTTTCACAACTTGTAAAGTTGGAAAATTGTATTTGCAACAAGATAGATGTGGCGTTAAGTACACTAAAAGCACTCACAGTAGTGGTGCTAAATAGTTATATTGTTATTTTTAACACCACCAATCACAAAAGTGGAACCGTAGTAGTGGAGCTATAGCAAAAAAATTTGGCTTCTCAGCTACAGTGCACATCCAAAGATAGATGTTCACTATAGCTCAAAGCTATAAAAAAAATATTATTTTATTTTGTGTTCACACATGGTTAGAATTTTTTTTTTTCTTTCTCATCCTTTCCCATTTCTACCCGTTGCTCCTCTCTCCCTTCAGTCGGGCCTCACACTCTTCATTTCTTCCCGTTGCAAGCTTCAATTCCTCCACTCGCCGCCAACCCAAGCCCCTGCCTAGCGCTGATCTTTCTCTCTATCATTTTCTCTCTCTAGATCGAATCCAAGCTCAAATGATCTAATGATTTTCGGTTTTAGTTGATCTAGTGGGTTTGGTTGTGACAGCGCAACGGCAGGGGATTAGCCATGGTGGGTTAACCCTCTCTTTCTCTCTCTAGATTGAATCCAAGCTTTATTGATTTGATGATTTTCGGTTTTTGCTGGGTTTTGGTTGATATGGTGGGTTTGGGTTGTGATTTGGTTTTG
The DNA here is from genome assembly GCA_032727855.1 of Quercus ilex subsp. ballota. Lineage (NCBI taxonomy): Eukaryota > Viridiplantae > Streptophyta > Magnoliopsida > Fagales > Fagaceae > Quercus > Quercus ilex. The sequence goes on from CM064909.1 coordinate 34,669,046, forward strand.
GGTTTATGATTGTGTTTTGATTTGGGTTGAGGTTGTGGGTGGTGATGGCAGTGACAGTGGGTGTGGGCAGTGGTGGCTGGAGGTAGTGAGTGTGGGCAGTGGTGGTGGGTTTCGTTTTTGTAGTGGTTTTTTGATGGTGGGTGGTGGCTTGAGTTTGTGATTGGTGATTTTGTTTGGTCTGGGTTGAGGAAAAAGATTAAGGATTTGGGTTGGTGGGCTTTTCTTTCTTGCTGTGGACTAGTGGTGGTGGTGGTGGTGGATGTTTGTGCTGTGCTGGTGTTTTTTTTTTTTTTTTTTTTTGTGGATATTTTTATTATTATTATTTTAATGAGTTATTTGTATTATTTTAATCAAATAGCTAAAAATATAGCTTCATTGTTGTGGGGTGTGAATAGGTAAAATAGATAAAGTGACTTTTGTAGGTACTAAATAGCTATATTTTTTGCTCCACTACTATGAAATATGAATGTTCTAAAGTATCAGTTCTCTTTATGGGATTGAGATAAAAAAAAAAAGTATCATGCAAGTGCATCATGTGTCATAAAAACTTAAAAAAGAAAAAGAATAATATAAACTGCAGCAGGTTACATTAATTATTTTCACGTAAACTTACCATGTTCACTCGTCATAATAAATCACATCCATAGCAAAGAAGAAAGTATGAAAATTTTTGTATCTTCAAACTTGTTGTTTCGATATGTATGTACATGTACTGACATGTCCGAATTTACATTAATTATTTCCATTAAAAGGAATTTGTTCAAGGCGCATTGAAAACGCTTTGGACGTACGGTAGGCTAGAGGCTATGACCCAACCCATACTACTTGGTCTCTTACGAGAATCCAATAAATTGAAAAATGCTATTTCTTTCTTCTGATGTCCACGTTGAGCTCTCCTCTCTCAAGCTTAATAAGCATGCATGTGTCGGAATAGACGTTTCAAGCTCTTCTTTTTCAATTCAAACAAACCAGATTTTTTTTTGGGGCATTGAAGGCAGTGGAGATGGAATTTGTTTTCTTTATTGGAATGGAGGAATATAAACTAATTAAATGCATTAGGCTTTAGGTTCTGCTTTCTGTGGTGACCGTTTATCCTAGTATAATAGTCATGCACTTTTAGCTAAGTTTGTCAATAGGGTGGATTAGATCAGCCTAAGGTTTGCCATCTTGCCATGAGCATGAACTATCTTCTCTGCAATTAGTAAAATAAATGAAATGAAATACAAGTTACTAAATTCATTTTTCAAGCTATGGGGTACCCAAAGTAGAAATTCAATGTTTAAAGTTCATGCTCTTAATTTGACCAAAGTTTATCAATTTCCATATTATTGTCTAGTTTCCCTCATTGGTTTTTCACATTGATTATTCAAATATTTCTGTTGTAAGAGGATTATTAAAACAGATATGCATCTCAAAAATCAATGCCCTCTCCATTTTACTTGAAATTTAGATGATCTATTTTACAAATGGGAGAAAATCTTATTCATAGTCAAAAATTTTGTTTTTGTTTATTGTTTTAATGGTACATACATTATCATATCATTTAAAATTAAAATGATGTGGCACCACGTATCATTTTAATTTTGAGAAATTTAATCGTAATCATAAAATAGGCTTTCTCCATTCAATTTAAAAGGTAAAGGATCTAATAGAAAGCTAACGCAAAAAATATTCATGTTTGCAAAGCTTAGTTTTAATAATATTTGTAATTTGAAATGCTCATTCCATGGTTGAAAACGGTGAACTCCCATTCTTAATAATATTTTTTCATGAACTATCAAATCATACAAATAGAGTTTGTTTGTCAACAAACAAATATAATCGATTCTAAAAGATTTATGGGTTAGATTCAAGTTATACTTTGTGTAATTCTAAACAATGTTACATCATTCAATAACTTGTTATTGAATTTATATTTTGAAAATCCTACCATTGGATTAGATATTCTATATGTTTTTAATCTATATGCCAATTTCATGTTAATTGGATTTTGTAAAGTTGTGATTTACAACTATGTGTTTTGTTGGCTTTTATTCCGTGCCAAATTTGATTGTAATTTCTATCAATCGTTTATACCCTATATTTGTTGTGGGAATTGTTGTAAGGGGTGTGTGAAGACTCAAGCAAGTTGGAAGCTGATGGAATCTCGCGGGTATCTCGCGACTAAGCTTCCCGCGAAGTGAAGCATGTGCCCTGCACATGCTGGAATGCGAAGAGTCATGACAGATGGAGACAGCTGTCTCTCGCGAGTATCTCGCGGGTAAGGCCTTCCCGCGAGACACCCGCGAGACATGCTATTTTGCCAGCCTGTATTGACTGACTCACACATTTTGCACCTATCCTATATAAACCCCCATTACCCACAAATGTTGAGGAATGCTTCAGAGAGAAAAACCCTAGATAGGTTTTCTACAACACACACACCCTCTTTTGAGAGAGAGCTACTCCTCCTTAGTGAGAAATTATTGTAGCCTCTTCTCCATCCCTCTCCCATTATCATACGTTGAGAGGAGATTCGTACCCAAACACAACCCACACCTATTTAGAGTGTAGAGAGTGCTTTGGAGTTGCTGGGAAGCATTGGAAGAAGCCAAGGATGGCAGATGCAACATGGAGCTTGTTGTGGGATCCGGAGAACTAAGACAAGACACGGTTCCGAGAAACCTTGTTGGAGTAGGAGTTTGGAGGGCTTAGGTACATCGGGTAGATTAGGCTTGGAGGGTCTCTTGCTTACTCATGTATCCCAACTGATTGTCTAGTGAATCGATTTCCGCTTGGAGGGCGGCGGAGAGGTTTTTCGCCGAGTTCTTCGGTTTCCTCTTCGAAAACACGTCTCGGTGTTTTCTGTGTTTGCATCCTTCTTCCCTACTCTTGTTCATTTCATTATTACTGCTGTGTTGCTTTAATTATGGATTAGAGTAGTTGTTTTGCTTATATGCTTGTGTTTACACTATTCCGCACTTATTATTAAGTTAGTGTAAAATCAACCAAGCCGTAATTTTAATTTGGGGGTCTAAACAGCTCTTGTGTTTTCAACACGTTTTCGAGCTTTCAGATTTTATTTACCATTTGATTCAAAAACTCATATTTCATACATTATTTTAAACTACAAAAACTTGAATTTAAAAAATTGATTGATGTCATGGCTATTGATTTTAAATCATCTTGAAATTTTGTAAGCAAGAAGAATATATGAAAATAATGTAATCCAATAGTTAGTTTGTCAAAATTTGCATCCAAATAAAGAATATTGGGCACACTATGTATAACTTGAACCCAACCCAAGATTTATATATATACCTTTCAAAATTCAGAACAAAGTTAAGAATAAACAACTCTACTGCAGCCTCACTAAATCAACGGTTTATTTGTTGTAATTGAAAATTGATTCCGACACTAAAAATATCTAATTGTTAATTATCCTCAGTTATAAAATAATCATGTTTATGACAAAAATAGTACATATCTATTTTCTAAAGAAGAGGCACTATCTAGCGCTCATTAGCAAGTGTGTTATTTTGCTTAAACTAACTAAGCAATTAAAAAGATTTCAAATGAAGAAGAAGAGAAATAGACTCTTTAGTATATATGAAATAAAATTTTAAGTTCTTAACCTTGAAATGGCCTCTCCATTAAATAGAGAGAATCCTATTCCAAGTATTTTCCATGGTTATTCTACGATTACTTCAATATATAGAGAGAGAATTCTATTTAACACACGTCAGATTTTTTTTTTTTATCTTCAATTCTTGATCTATTCAGCTGCTATCGAGAATCGTTTTTTGATCAATTAAGCTACATTTGAAAGGCTATCAAAGACTTGTTCGATTGATCAAGCATCAACTGAAGGGTTGTACGTCGACCCTAGAAATCCTCTATTCTTTGAGCTTCATCTTGAACATTACAACTTGTACTTTGATAACACATTGCAGACTCATTCAAGATTACATTATCAAAGAATTTTTTGATCTAAATCCTAGCAAAGGCTTAATCCAGGATTAACCTAAGATTACACACACACACACACAATATTCAATAAAGAAATTATAACATGTTGAGAACCAAATAGTAAAAATGTACATGTAGTGGTTTAGGGCTTTAAGGCACAAATGCAAATTCTAAGGTCGAAATATAAAAATCCTCTATGTTTGTTGATAGACTAAGTGTGCGTTTGGATATCGCTTATTTTGTTGAAAACTAAAAACTGAAAAAATTGTTGCAAAATAATTTTTAAATGTGTGAATAATGCTGTGGGACCTATTTTTAATGAAAGTTTTGTTGAAAAAAGAGGTTTGTGGGTCCCGTGAACAATGCACGAAATCCACTGTCAGACTTGAAATGCGCTTCTCCCCAAAAAAAAGAAAAAAAGAAGCTAGACGCAGACGCGCATGAGAGAAACGCAATCCAAATGTGCCTTAAGCTACCAAAATTGTGGCCTTTTGTGTTAAAATAGAAAACTATTAAGAAGAATAAAGAGAAAAATGTTCGAGAGAAAGAATATGGAGGATTAATTTAAAATTTTTTTCTTATATGTAATTGTGTACATGGTGCCATATTATTTAAAATTTTAAATGATATGACATAGATACACATTTGGTTATAATTATATAGTTAGGACCATGTGTATAATTAGGATGAGGATTCTGATTACAATTTGCACTAAGATAATATAAAGGGTTTTGTCCTTGAAACCCCCATATCTTTAACATTCCTCTTAGTTGCTCATCAATGACTATGGTGTGGAATCTTAGCCCAAGAGCAGTTAGAATGTTACTATGATCACTGCCTGCAGGTAAGAAGCTATCTTAGTTGCTCCCCTTTAACTTTTTTTTCCCAACCAAAAATACATTCCTTTCAGTTAAGGTGGAAGTCTGAGAACAAGAAAGTGCGACCAAACATGGATTGAATGGAGCGCGCATATTTTCCATAGCAAAGGTGGAATGCCATGCAGATGCTTGGTGATTTAAGCTTGGGGTTTCCAAAGGTATAATGTAGATCATTCTTGTGGAGGTTATCAGTAAGATGCTTGGTCTAAAAAATCTGGTCTAAGAAACTTGGCTGAAGGTGATACAGATGCGTGATAAAAAAGAAAGCTAGATTTCAGTCAAGTAGAGCATACTATATAATAAGACGCATGGTCTAAGATATATAGATAAAATGACAGAAATCGGTGATGAAAAGGAAAGTTATATAATCTTGTCTCATGAAGAATGGAAAAAAAATGCTTTCTGTGATGAAATTTTATGATTTGAGTGTGATTGATTGTTAGGGAAGTTGCAGCAGTTGTGTTTAGAATGATTAGAGCAAGGTAACACCTTTCTTACAAATATTCTCCAGTTTTAATTTGGTTGTGTCATTTAAGGCCATAGCTTGTTAGTGCTAATTAAACACAACTAAGAGCACATCAATAACAATAATACTGTGACAGTCTAACTCAAATACTTAAATTAAAGGGATTTGGATTCAACTATATGTATATCAATATCAACTGATGATCACTTTCTTTACCTTTTCTTAAAGGTAGGTTACCTTTTGCATGTGTTTTACACCGTATGCGGCAAACCTTTTTCTTGGAGGTATTATATGATTAATTGTATTGATATCGTCTGTTCACATATGAATAGATTCAATCATTAGTTTTGGATGGCATTTCGGTTCATGTGCCAAGACTCAAATTCTCAGCAATCTGTTTTCTGCAATAACTTCTAAAATTACTTCTTTTTAAGGTTGTGCATTTGGAATGCTGTTCTTTCAGTCTTAAACTAAACCATGTGGGTAGATATTTCTGGTATTGCATAAAAAAAGATCCCCGGATGTTAAACGGACTTTTATTAAAGACCACAACATAGATAGTCCATAGTCTTACATATATAGGACACAAGATATAGATATTCATGAAGCCACTTCATTGGGCATCTACTCTTATTAGTCTTCTTAATTTACTTATTATATAATTGCCAAAGCACCTTCATTTGATCTGATCACACATAGCTGCTTCTTAAGTCCTGCATGCAATTAAAAAGAAAAGTTATGTTAAAAATGCTGATAATGAAAGGAAAGAGTTGTATTTTCATGGGAAGATTCTTTTAATTGCTTATTAACTTTTCAATTTTTTGGAATCTTTGAAAATACTAAATTTTCGTCTTTTCATGTTTCATTTTATGCTCTACTAACTACATTTATGTTATTCTATTTTAAACTTCAGTTACTAATATCAGAAGGAAAAAAAAAAGCAACATATGATAGATTGTGATTGAAAGAATTTATTAGTCCATATAGTTAATTTATGACTCTTACGTTGCTTTTATGCAGTCATTATCTTCAATCGCTGTCACTTCCGCTGCTGCCATCAGAATCGTTGCAGCTCCTCCTGCTTGACTTGGACTTCTTCTTGTATGACATCTTCTCCTTCTTATACTCTGACCCCTTTTCTTTCATTTTCTTCTCACTCTTCATTTGGCAAGCCATACTCATGCCTTGAGATGCATGCTTTTCTTTCATTTTCTTCTCAGATTTCATTTGGCAAGCCATGCTCATGCCATGAGATGCATGATGATGACCATAGGCTTGGCCATGGCCGTAATTAGCATGGGCCATTGCGTGGTGGTCAGAGGGACGACCAAGGCCATTGGTTTGGCTATGGTACTTATAAGCCTCATGAGTTTTGGACATGGTGTGTTCTGGGTAGTGGCTGTGGGTTTGACCATAATACTGAGCCTGTGTTTTAGCCATGTTGTGGTCTGGGTAGTAGGCATGGGTTTGGTCATGCATGTAAGTCTCGCTGTTGGCCATCCCATAGCCATAGCCGCCATGGTGATTTGCTTTCATTCCCCAGCTACCCATAGCAGGCACCTTGTGCCCGCCATGAGAGCTTTCATGGCATTTTTGCTGGCAAGTTTCGTATGAGGGCTTGTAGCACTGCATTGAGGCCATGGCAACTGAGGCAAGTGGATATCACTCTAGCTCTCTTGGTTTCTTAAGTGGTTGCTTGGTACTGCAAGGCAGTGCAAGAGCTCTTATATATAGGCTTAGAGAAATCGGTTCTCGAATTAATTAATCTGTAAAAGTGGGGATTCCTTTAAATTTTTATATCATGCATGCAGCTTTTGAAGATGCTGTTACAAGAGGCCGAAAAGATCCAGGACAGAAATGCAATCACCAATCATTTTTATAATTTGAAGGTGCCCAAGGATTAGATTCCCCATTTCCATAACAGGGAGTAAGATGTCCAGACTTCATGCATTAATTTCAGTTGAGTGATACTAAGTTTAAAACCAATTTTATTACATAAATTTTTATAGAGCAGTGGTAATTACATATTGTGTTTACAGGACAGACACAACCTCACAATTATAACTAAAATTGTGTTTTCAAAACACAACTTTAATTAACGATTTTTATAAACTACTGCATCAGGCGTGAACTTTTAAATGTATAACAAAAATATATTTTAAAATTTTATTTATTATATTGTTAATATGGTTTTTTTTTAGAGAACTATTATGTTAGTTTATAATTCTTATATTTTAAAATCCAATTTTTTTAAACATTTTCCTTCACTCAAAGGAATTTGTTCACCGCCCATTGAAGATGAAAAGACGAAAGGATAGACTGTGTGACCCAACCCATGCTAATTGGTCTCTTCTAAGAATCCGATCCCCCAACCCCCACAATGACCAACGGAGCACAATAAACTGACAAAAATGGAAATTCTATTTTCCAATTGCAATCTTCTCTCTATCTCTCTCTCATTAAAGTCAAGTACGTATGTGATAGAAATTTCAAAAACTTATTCAAACAAACAACATTTTTCTTGGGACACTAAAGGCAATGGATCGAGCTAGACTGGAATTTCTTTTCTTTATTGGGGTGGAGGATTATGGGGCAATTATTAGTTTATATGAATAGTATCATGTAAAGTGTATATGTTGTAGGCAAAAATGTGGCAAATGTTAGCCACTAATTATGTTTTTGGCTGCCTTCTGGACATAAATTTTTAAACATAAACTTTTGTTTTTGGCTGGCAACCAAAACATAAATTTAAGTTGACCTAGCCAATAGAAAAATCCTAATCTATTAAGCCTTACAATACAATTTAGTAGAAAACCCTAAAGGCATCATATTAAAGGACTCCAAACTTTTTGATTAAATAAATTCTCCTCATCTATTGTGGGTAGAAGACTCATTCTCGTCTCCTTCTTCAAACTCTTGTTCACATGGTTCATAGAGAAATCTCTAAGAAAAAGTAGAACAATATTCATTTTGCATCATATCTAAAGATTTCAAATAAAAACAAGGGATGAATCTTTACCAACTTAAAAATATTTGATTTTAAGGGAACCAAAAAATGTGAATACCTAGTGTGAGCTTTTTAGGTCCTTTGCATTTGCATCAAGCTTTCCATATTTCCCTTTTTAGATAAATTCACACAAAAAATACTATAGTAAAAAAAAAAAAAAAAAATGATAAACTACAATACCTCGCCTCATTGGGTAAGGTACTATAGCTAAATATTTCCTTTTAAAAATGTTTTCTCTAACATCTCTCTCTGACTCTCAAGATCGAGCAAGGAGAAAACTACCTAGAACTGGAGCTTGCGATTTGGTCCTTCAATTTGATAAACGCCTATTCGGCCCCAAGTAGATAAATTCCTTTGGAGAAGATGAAGGCAGAAACTGTTTCTTCTTTGAAGATGATAGTGTTTTTGTCTTTGGTTCCTTTGATAGAAGGCCAATAAGAGATCTACTGTGCACTGACTTTAGATGACCATTTTAACATGCCAAGCCTCTTGTGAAGGTCTATCCTGCAGACTGCTGGAGCTACTTAAGAAACTACTTGGCCCTCCAAATCATAACTCCCTTCCTCCATGAAAATTCATGGGCTTGAACCATGAATTAGAGCTTGAAGTGATAAGTCGAGTTATTTGTTGTGGGTGAGGATAAATATATAGCATATTTCTTAAGCTTTGCTTGATTCTCAGTCATGGATTTTAAAGATTTTTCCTTGTATCAAAGATTTAATTTGGTCTTTGTAAGAGAAAAAGAGACGTTGATCTAGCAAGTATTAGTGAAAGTTGATGCCCAGCATGTGGGTAAGTGTAGAAAAGGTATATTTGACCTTGTAAATGTGTCTTACTCTCCATTTGTTGGGATTTTGTTTTGTCCTATGTAACCAACAAATGTAGCTTCTCTATTTCTTCTTTTTGTCTCTTAAACAGTTGGGTTTGGGCTTGAATGGTTGGGCCTTGTTCAAATAGGTCCAATGCTTTGGATGTGTATGGGCTTCACAACTTGAATAGCCCAAATGATTTAACTAGCCCATTTTATGAAAGCTAGGGCTCTTACACGGGAAGCCCATTCCATGAGATATGAGAAAAATCATGAGCCCTGATTTGTGAACTAGCGAGATTTAGACCTTGAACCCATTTCCCGAACTAGCAAGATTTAGGCATTAAACCCTTTTCGTGAAGTACCAAGGTTGGCTTTTGATCTCAATCTGTGAAGTAGTGGGCTTTAGGCTTTGAGCCTATTGCGTGAAGTGGGGAAAATTAAGTAAGTCACGATCTTTTTTTTTTTTGGAGCTAAGTAGTAAGTCACGATCTTTTTTTCTTTTAGCAAAGTAGTAAGTCACGATCTAATTTGTGAAGTAAAGAAAATAGAAATTTATGCCCAATCTATTAAGTCAATAAATAACGTGGATTATGAGCTCATTACATGCTGTAGAATATATGTGAGTCAGGAAAAATAGTGTATGCGCTAAGCGCATAAGATACCATCTCTTGTGAGTTGTGAGTTCATCTTATAAATTGAAAAATGTGTAGATTATGAGCCCAATCAGGAAATATATAGATTCTTGGCAAGAAATCTTAATCCGTGTAGTGATATAAAATATAGGCTTTTTGGGGCTTTAAAGAAATTTAACCAAAGTATCATTATTTCTTACTTTGAAATAATATTGACGCGGTGCGGAATGCCTAATAAAGTTGGGACATTTGGTGGGAAAAAATACTTATCGTAAGAACTAATACAAGAATGCATATCATAAGACCGAGTTTTTATCAAAACAAAAATTTATAATAAAAATGATCAAATTAATAATTTTAAAAAATAGTGAAACTTCTATTATAAAATGTGGTGCCAATAATTCCCTTATTTTTGTTATTGAAATTTTATTGGTTATTTGAGTGGGTTATATATATACCTCTCACAAAAAGTATAACATTTCCTTGATTATTTGTGAAAGTCTAAACAAGCCCTTGCAAATACGTGAAAATCAAATATAATATAAATTCTACTCTTACAAAAAAATATGGAGCCAAATATTCCCCTCAATAAATAATTCAACATTTTATTTATTATCTATGAGCAACTACTATTTCCCTCAAAGATATCTTCTTTGTCCGTGAACTTGATCTATCCTCTGTTGTAGTTGAGGGAGATTCAGAGGTCATCATTAAAGCTCCGAGAAGTGTGGATGAATCTCTTGCCTTCTTTGATCATTTGATTGCTTCTGCAAAACAATTTACATTTGCCTTTCGTTGTATATCTTTTTTCCATACTCGTAGATTAAGTAACTCTGTAACTCATAACCTATAAGAATGTGAGACATATATGCTAATAGTTTAATTGTGTAGATGGTGGATGTTTCTCCACACTTTCATAACGTACTTCTAGCTGATTATAGTTGAGGTTTTTTTAATAAAATTTTGAGATTTTCTTCTCAAATAAAAAAATTTATTGCCCGTACAAAAACTCTATATATATATATATATATATACCCTTATACTTTTAGTTAGGGCGTCCATATTACCCATACAGAAAATTATGACGAGACTATTTTCTTCCAACAAAATCTGCAATCTTGACAATGAGATATGCCATTTGTGACCTTTTTTTTAACACAATATTTTGCATTTTCATCAAATATTTGTGAGGGTTTTCTTTTACCTCACAAAAACATGCTGTATCGGTGCTCATAAAGGTTTCCACCAGAAGCCATTTTTTTAGTGAATTCAAGCAAATTAAGTAAGTGGAGTCTACTATTATTTTTTGATAAAAATTCCACCATTCTTTAATACATAACAGTTTTTTTATTATTCATAAAGGATAGATATTACATTATTTTTACATGAGACACCATACTCGTATACTACTCAGTTGGGCTCTTTATTTTCTCATACTTATTTATTTCTTATTGTGCGAGTTAAGGGATCTTTCTCCTTAATTATCATTTGTGTTGATGTTCAGCGATTGATCCTCTAATTCTGCAAAAAACCAAATACAGAAATTAGTAAAGAATTGTGTAATCTTAGAGATATATTGAGAAATTAAAAAGAAAAAGAAAAAGTAGACTAATAATTTTTACACAAAAAAGAGAAGTAAATTAATTCAAACCATATGCCGCTTATTATAAATATTATTAATTTGCAAAGAAACATATCCATTAAAAAGAAAGAAATTGAGAGAGCTTTGGTCCTACTGTGCTAGATGGCTAGACCCATATTAATGTTATAACTAATTTTATAAGAGTAATCATCATAAAATTAACGTTTTAAGTTTAAATTCTACAATATCTATTATAAAAGTCTTGTGTCAATAAATGTAGTTTGTATCACATAAAATGTTATTGTCATAATTAGTGACACTACTTGCCTTCCTTTTTTCACATTTGCAGTTATCATTGTCGCTGTCACTCTCGCTGCTGCTGCTGCTGTCGCTGCTATGACCAGAGAGGCCATCTTTGATCTTCTGTAAAAGGTTCCTCCTCTCTTTCTTCTTGTGCTCACCTCTCTTCTTGGTGTTTCCTTCACATGTCATGCCATTAGTTGCATGGGTCTGGCTCATGCATTGAGTACTGTGGGCTTTGGCTAGGCCCTGGTCCACTTGCTTGGTCTGGGTTTGGCTGTAGCACTGTGTCTGGGTTTTGGACATTGTGTGGTCTGGGATTATGGACTGGGATTTGTACTGGACCTGAATCTCAGTCTGGCTAGCTAGCTCAGGCACTTTTGGCCCAATGAGTTTTCATGGCATTTTTGCTGACAAATTTCGTTGCTGGGTTTGTAGCATTGCATTGAGGCCATGGCAATTGAGGCTTAAAAGGTTCTTTATTTTGTGTAATTTTTCTTTGGGTCTCTTGTGGATTGCTTGGTCTTGAAATGCCATGAGTTGGGGGTCTTATATAGGCATGGGATATAGTGGGATCCATCAATTTCTAATGTTATGTCACTCTTTGAATCTACTTTTGCAAGATGGGCTTAAAAAAACAGGCACTTATTCTGTCAGTACAAACTTGAAAATGTGGTCTGCTTTTTTTCTGATTCACCCACCGAATAAGTTCCAAATTTATTTTTAATGGTTAATGTCAATGTCCAAGTAGCTCTCCACCTTAAGTTTAGTCTTCCACTCAGGGAAAAAAATAAAATAAAATGTTAGATACAAAACTGTCACATTACACAGTCTTTTTAAAATCACGTATAGAGAATCTAACCGAAAAATGGAATTTTGATTCGAGAAACCTCTAGGTTCGACTTTATTTTTGAGTAAAAAATAAAGCAGAACCAAGAGGTTTCTCGAATTTAAGACAACTTTTTCCTTCTTCTTTTTTTTTTTTTTTTTTTTGCTTTTAAAAGAAGAAGGGAAAAAAAAAAAAAGGAATAGTCACTTGTCAATGATCTATTAAACAAGTGAAAGAAAAGAAATATACGTACCATGGAGGCATGGACTCGGCTATAATTAATCATGGCCGCATGGACTCGCTCTAAGCTGAATCCAACCAAAAAGAAAACGACTTTTGTTAATGGGCTCATTTGGATATATGTCTGTAATTAATCATCGCCGGGCTAATATCGAGTCCATTTCCACCCATACACCAAAACAAACCCACATATTGTCCATTTGCCAAAACAGCTTTAGACAACACAGCAGTAGTGTTAGTCTGTTATGAGATTGGGACATGACCGACAAAACAGGTTAATGAAGTTCCAAGGCCACCCCCACAAAAAATGGTTAATGTAACTTCAAGCCCAACCCATGAAATCAAAACGAAAAAAGGTTGATGTAAGATCTCTAATTGCTGCAGTTGGCTGCCCTCTTTCAAAACAGATTAGTATCCTTTAAAGTGTAGGATAATAAGAATTTTATTATGGTGTTTCTAAAATTGTATCTAAAACTATTTTGAAATGAATGAATTCAATTTTGCTATATCCAAAGGGCCAAACTACGTGTATAAAAAAGTTTTAAAATTCTTTTCTAGTAAGTAAAAATGGGAACATGGCCAGTCCATTTCTGTGAGGTTCCCCAACCCCACCCCCCCACACCCACCCAAAGAAAAATTTTGGGCCCCTTGTCCATGTTAGTGATCTTTTCAAACTTACTTTGTTAGCTTGAAACAACATTTTTTAGGGTCTGATTGTAATAAAAAATGATATGTCAATTAAGGGAATAATAGAGAGTCTAACTTTAGGTAAGGTAGAATAGAGGAAGATAATGCATATAACCGACCCTAACTAATATGTCGAGAACCCATAGTCGACCCAAACATTCTAGGACTAAGGTTTTGGTTGTTGTCATTGTTGTTGACGAAGTAATGACTTTGTATACTCAATAGAGTTTAGAAAGACCAAAACCTCTCATATTAGATAGTTTTGTAAACATGTAACTTCTTTTCACATGTACCTTCTTAGGCTTGGTTGCCCAAACTAAAAATTTTGGTTCCACCCCTAGCCATCTCATCATTATTTGATTTAATATTGACTATGACAATTTTGATATTTATTTAAATTATTAATGATGTGGCAAAATTCAATTTGTTTATTTCAAAATAGATGAACAGAATCTTAGGAACTCTACGATAGAATTACCCTAAGAATTATAATGGCATCATATTTTTGGTTCGAACTCCACTCCTTCCTCCCTCATTATCTACCTATTAAAAAGAAAAGAAAAGAAAGGTGTATAGAATTTTAGAAACTACTCGATGGGATTACCCTAACAATTCTAGAGAGAGTAATGGACAAAGATTCGTTAAAACATTAGACAACTGGCTATAAGACAAGGAAAAATAACCCCGAGGAGAGAGTAATGGACAACAGTTTGATGCAACTTGCAAGCTACAAATAATGTGATGATTAAATAATTTGCCACCATAGATTGCAAGTTTTACGTCATAAAAGAAAAAGAAAAAGGAAGGAGACTTATAGTTGAGGTGTGTCGACCGTCCCAAAAGTACTAGTGCTAATTAAGCAATGATAATCTTCTTTTATGAGACTTGATATATTAAGTCTAGTCACGAAAATTTTCACAATTTATTTTTCACAACATTAATGCTATAGGCACTAAAATTATGCATAGATAATTGAGTAATGCTATATACACAAAAAATTTGATGAATTTTATCTCAACTGGTGAGTTGGCAAGCTTTCACTAGTTCTCATCTTAGACCTCCATTGACATCACATTTTTACATGTTATTAACAATCTATTACATTCTCAAAAAAAAAAAAAAAAAAAAAAAAAAAAAAAATCTACCATATCAGCATGTGTCAAATTTTTTATATCTCTCTAGACTTTCTCTTGAGTATTTCACACACTTTAACAAGCCCTCACACACTCTCACAAGTTTTCAGGGCTACAAAAGCAACATGTGTAAAATATTTTGTGTATTTTTCGGTGCCTATAATAATACTTTTTTCACAACTATTGAAGTTTCATGCATTTTGTTAAAGTGTACAATAAAAGTGTATCAATAATGGATTAATATGAAGGAAAATGTTAGAGATATAAATTTTTTTACAAAAAATTTTACAAACTACTAATATGGTGAGTAATTAATTATTGGTAAATAAAAAAGTGATAATATTAGTAGGCCCAAATGAGAACCAGTGGCCATAACAGCTGTTTGTAAAAATGTTGTGAAATAGTTTGTGACTGTAACATTACTTTAATATGAAATATTGCAGTAATTATAATTCATAACATACCACCTTAAGATACTTTTTTGAAAAAATACTACCATAAGTTAGTTATAAGTTAGTTGTGAAAAAAGTCTGTAATTTTTTTATCTATTTGGCATTGCTTGGTCATTAAAGGCATACCCGAAAAACTAGTTGTAAACTTCTGGTCAATGAAGCGAGCTAGGGAGGTTTAGAGGTCTATGGGTTATACATATATGGCATCATAATGTGGCAATGAACTTCATTTCAAGGCCTCTAGCTACATGGTTATTGGTATAATCCTCTTCTTAGGCACACTTTCTTTGGAAGAATTTATTTATCATACACGTAAAAACAAGAGGAAAATTTCAAAATGCTATAAAATTATAAATTTCGAGACCAATCTCTTCACGAATAAGTACTATAGTAATTCAAATACGACACAGTAATGTCCAAAACTATATGATTATAAATGTATGCAAGTTAAAATTGCATTAAGAAGGCCTGGGGTCTAAAACAAGACAAAAATAAGCCTGGCATATAGGCAAAACTTTATGTCCAGTCCAAGCATGTAAAGACAAAATGATGTGTGGTAGACACATCTATAATGTTCGAAAGATCATATGCATCTTTGGTTAGGAAAGTGGTTGTGTACAAGGCTACAACCTTGAGGTACTATACCCTGCGATCATAAAATCCTGTTTTTACAGTCGTGAATATTTGACAAAATATACTTGTCACCTAGCTAGTTAAAAAGGCTTGACCACTATTTTTATATATATAACAGAAAAGTGAAAACTTTTGTTTGATTGTTAGGGTACTGGTATAAATTAAAAGTGTGTTTTTCAATTGGATATATAGTTGGTGGATCAATTTATTAAGAAAAATAAATAGAATAGGAACATCGAGACCTTTCTAACATCTTATCTTTTTATTAAAGGATTGAATAGGATCCATCACGTTATCTTCGATCTGTATATATTTAAACCTAGGAATTCGGATCAATAATTAACAAAAAACTTTTCTTATTGTTTATTTTTATTATATATATATATATATATATATGAGTAATATGTCTTCAAAATTACTGGTATATATAAAAATAATAATTAAAAAAAGTTAGAAATTTGTGATGTGCTTTTGTGTTAGAATTTTATTCTCTCACCCTTGTGTGTGTTTGTTTTTCAAAAAATAGAAAAGTAATGATTTTCTAAAAAAATATATATTTTAGAAATATTATCAACACATCTTATTTCCACGGCACTTTTCCAGAATACTACATTCTCAATAGGAAAAAAAAAACACTATAATGATAGTATC
The DNA here is from genome assembly GCA_032727855.1 of Quercus ilex subsp. ballota. Classification (NCBI taxonomy): domain Eukaryota; kingdom Viridiplantae; phylum Streptophyta; class Magnoliopsida; order Fagales; family Fagaceae; genus Quercus; species Quercus ilex. Next base: position 34,685,295 of record CM064909.1, read on the forward strand.
TTTTTTTCTTTTCGCCCCTTCCTCTCTTCATACCCTGATAATTGACTATCCTTGATTGGCATAGATAGATCATTGAGACTTTTTTTTTTTTTTTAACTCAAATCAATCACTTTTAATTAAACCCCACCCCCTTAATATATATTCATATTCGGAATTTGAGGCCACTTTTCCCATTTGGTCCAAAAAAATAGAAATTAATTTTTCATTTAGGGGTTTTTTTTCTTGAATGAAAGTTTTTTGTTCATATAGTTATTTGAAATTATAAGAAATATTAATAGATTTTTATGCGAACCAAACAACATAATATTTTTTTGGTTTTTTTTTTTTTTTTTGGGTTGCAACCAAACTCAAAAAAAATGATTAGATTTTTCAAAAAGTATTTTTTGATAAATGATTTAGGGGCTGTTTGGATTTTGTGTTTCCATCACCCATCACTATGTTTCCATCACTCATCACTCAAAAATGGTGGGTCCCACGGAGCAATAGCTTGTTTGGATTTGTTTTCATCACTCAATTTTTACCAAAGTGAGTAATGAGTTATAGAAACTAGAAACAAGTTTGAAATGTTTTCTGATACTTGAGTTATGAGTTACATTATAATTTGGTAATTAAATGGAATTTGTGAGACCCAATGCTTTGTGTTGTCACATCAAACACCAAAATCTTTTCACTTCTCTTTCTTTCTTTTATCACATTTGCTCCTCCTCCTTTCTTTTCACCTGTTGCAAGTTCACATCTGGATTCTTTTTTCTTTTCTTTTTTCTTCCTTTCTTCACATCTATTGCTTCTTTAGCTGAAACATAATCTTTCATTAAATTCACCAAGTCCTCGGTCACTACAACCAAAGTTGTTTCTGGTATTTGTTTCAGTCATTGGTTTTAGTCATTCTCAAGCACAAAGCTTTCTTCTCATGAATGGAAAAAATAGTAGTTGTCTAAAGTGAGCACCAAATAGTATTTGTTTCAGATCGGAGATGGGTCTGTCGAGGATGATAATGAATTTTCTAGGTTTGTGCTTCAAGCTCAGAACCGAAGTGGTTGTTGTGGGTATTAGGGGTTGAAGGAAAAAAAAAGAAGAAGAAAAAGAAATAAGAAGCTCCTGGGTTCGGTGAGTGGTTGTTGTGGGTATTGGGGATTGAAGGAAAAAAGAAAAAGAAAAAAAGAAATAAGAAGCTCCTGGGTTCGGTGAGTGGTTGTTGTGGGTATTGGGGGTTGAAGGAAAAAAAGAAAAAGAAATAAGAAGCTCCTGGATTTGGTGAGTTTGGGTATTGGGTTTTTTTTTTTTTTTTTTTTGGGTATTGGGGGTTGAAGAAGGAAAAAAATAATAATAATAAGTAAAAGTTGTACCAAGTCAATACGTGGGTCCAACAAAAAGTAAAATTTTTTGAATTATCAGAAGTTGGAAATAAGTGTCAAACATGACACCTTAGGAAGTTGGGTATTTTCAATGATAAGTGATGAGTTATTGAGTGATGAGTGATCATTTTTTTTCATCTAAACAGCCCCTTATTTTCCAAATCATGTTTTTCGTAGGAACAAACAAAGCATAAGAGACAAAATACAAGTAAACTCAAACCATGTGTTTCAAGTAATTGTATTTGTAATTAGGTCACATTGAACATCTATTCTAAAATGCTAAAACTAGTATCAATTTAATAATTTTAAAGCTACTACCAATTGTAAATTACAAAAAATATATATATAAATAAATGTGACAATTGTAGTTGGTGACACATTAGCAACATAATAAATACATTTCTTAATAATTTTTTATTTTGTATTTTAAAAATTGACACATAAATTTGTAAGACTTATGTAGTAAATTGTGTATCAGCAACATCATTATTCTTATCTCTTTTGGTATGTACCATACTTACTTAATCTTAACTGTTGATATAGGTTATTGCTTTATCTTATAATAATGATAATAATAATAATAAATGAACGATTAAGATTAAGTAGATATGATACATTTTTAATAAAAAAGTATTGCGGAGTCTAACTGCCTAACATGATAAAAATAACAAATACTATAGATACTTATTATTCAACCATAGCAAGAATGGCATCAAAGCACAATATATAGCTAAAATGCTAATAAGATACTCTCCTTGGAATCACTCTTCTCAAACACAATCCAAGATTATCTAGCATCTATACACTTAAATTTGAAGTCAGCAATAAGTTCTTTGTCATTATGTCATATATAATAAATGATATGCATAACTTCTATGCACCTTAGCAGCTTTGGCAACCTTAAACTGATGAAGTGTAGGCAAACATTTAGAATTACAATTTAATCTATATTTTTTGCCGCAATTCTCCTATGTAGTTAAGTGTAAGTGACGGAAAAAAAAAAGTTATAGTTCATAAAAAAGTGACATACAATCAATTATATTATGTTACATAAAATAATAGTTGCAAAATATATGAAATAGGTTGTGATCTTAGAATTACTAGCAGAGATATAAGCCTTTGAGTTGTGGCTAAGTTACATTAACTTGCTAGCTAGTTGATGCGTTCGATTAGACCTTAGCTAGGTCCTATGTCAAAATTGGTAGGGTTTAACTGTATATTGAAAGTGTAGGGGGTGATCAGAACTCAGTAGGGATTGATCTTAAGTCCTTGGCTGTATATCAAGAAGAGAAAATGCTTATTGCTTGGCTTGGCTTCAGCATTGAGTTTCTAATATCTAATATAAAACTCTGTTAGAAGTGGATGTGTCAGATATGGACTGACGATAACTACAAGTCAACTCATGATATATGTCTGTTCGGTCGCACCAGTCATTCCATGCAGGCATTGCAAACGTTGCTACACTCACCATTACAAGTACTATTCATATTCATATCCATTCTCCACATAATCTTGCAGCTTATCCTAGAGATTTTACCACTCTCTCTCTCTCTCTCTCTCTCTCTCTCTCTCTCAAGTCATTTTTTTTCTCCTTTTAATTTTGTCGTTTGAAGGTGTTGTTCTTTGACCCTCAAGGTCTATCTTCTTAACTTATTTTGTGAAGTATTACCCCCAAAAGAAAAGCCCACCCTCTCTCTAACACATGATATCTTTAAGCTCTTTGTATCTTCTGGCATAACTATTTGATTATTTTTCTTCTTGTTAACTACTTGAACAAGTGTTTGGCTCTGTGTGCTTCCGCGCACACTTTTGAGTGATTTCAGAACTAATGGACAAACGTCCTCGGAAACAAGCCAAGACCAGGAGCTCCACGTCAGAAGGTATTTATTTTCCTGTTCAAAACTTCGTGGCCTCCCACTTCAGTTTTGGTTTTTAAGGAAGCATATAAATTGTTTTGATTTCTATAATTTTTGAAAAACTTGAAAAACCGTTAACCTTGAATATTCAATACATATGTTAAACATCTTTGAATTCTTGTTTGTGACAGCAGAAGTGAGCAGTATTGAGTGGGATTTCATAAAGATGACTGAACAAGAAGAGGATCTCATCTGTAGGATGTACAGACTCGTTGGAGACAGGTAAACAAATCGTGTTCCCTTTTTTCACGTTGCTTCTTACCATTTTCAGCATTGTGTTATGTTGAGGATTTAGGTTCTATGTGTCAGAAAAAAGATTATCTATGGTTGCACTAAATTAGATCGACATGTATATATGCCTAATGTAGCCATTGTTGTTGTTAATCATACCATATCAGTTAGAATTTTATTCACTCTCGCTTGTGTATGTTAGTTTTTCAAAAAAAAAAAAAGGTTAATTTGTGACCATTCATTTTGTTCAGTATTGTTCCCATACACTATAGAGGAGACCAAGAAACTCAATAGGCGTGTCGTGGGCATAATGATTTTGGACTCTTTAGAGGTTAGGAGCCCATTGGGGTCCATAGTAGTGTAATTTTTAAAATTAGAAAAAGAAAAAAGAGAAAAAAGAAGAAGAGAGATATGGGGAAAGGGCTGAAGGTGAAGTTTATGTTAATGAAATGAAATTAGTTAAGAGAATAATTGCACGAAAGCACGCTTTTCGGCATCATCATGTGACTGAAGAAAAGGTCAGAAAGACAGAAAGTTGTCATTCATGTGAAACTCTAATGAACGCGCTGTACTGCTTGGCAGTGACTTTATTTACTTTTATATTTTGGACGTCACAATCACCAAACTAAATATTAGTTAAATTACTTCTCCTGTTAAGTGCCTGTTTGTTTGGGTGTTTTGAGCCTAAAAGTTAGTTTTTTTTAAAAAGTCAACCCAAGTTCAGCGTTTGGTGATTATAAAATGCAACTTTTGACAAAAGTTGCGTTTTATATTTATGAAGGAAATGCGCGTTTCAGTTATAGACATTTTCGGTACATTTTGTAAAAGTTGGATTGGGCGTTTGAGATATAGCCGTTGGGTGAGTTGAATTACCAAAATTGCCCTTCAATAAAGGGCAAGGTGTCTTCTTCAGATCACGCACAGCCTCAGCAAATCTCATCTCTCTGCTTTGCGCAAGCCAACTCACGCCTCTCATCTCATCTCGTCTCTCTGCTCTCCCTTTGCCTTGAAGCTCACTCACGCAATAAAATTAATCAAACCACAACAATAAAAGCAAAAAAAATTCTTGCTCTCATAAAACTGATATAATTTAAACAACAAATCTAAAATCAAAACAACAACAACAGCAAATCAAGAGAAAACAATTTATTGAGTACAGAACAATATGTGGTGGTCATTCTATATATTTATCTATTTATTGAGTACAGAACCTTTTGAGCATCTTCTTATTTTTTTGAGTTTGTGTAGTACATTCTCATTCTACAGATACTAGACAGTGTTTGGTAGAGTAGTTTGAAATAAGATTTTTGTAGTTTGAGATGAGATTTTTGTAATTTTTTGAAATACGTGTGGGTGAAAAAGTGTATGAAAATGTATGTAATATTGTTTAAAATGTAAAAATGTGAGTTTGAGTTAAGAGACCAAACACCCTTCTGCCATGTTTGGTTGGAGGTTAAGAGTTGGGGAAATGGAAAATAAGGAAGGGAAAAGAGAGGGAAATGTGTTTTCCATTGTTGGGTTGAAATAAGGGGAGAGAATTGGAAATGTGGTGGATGGAGTTTTCACCTAGACCCACTCTATTTTTTTTTTTTTCCTTCTAAATTAAGAAGAGAAAAGATAAGAGAAAATGATAATGAGAAGATAAATACAAAATTATCCAAATTTTCCATTTTCTACTTTTAATTAATAACAAGGGCACAATAGTGTTTTCGATCCTCCTAACATTTTCTATTTTCCACTTTTTTCATTCCGACGGCCAAACAAAATTAAGGATAACCCATATTACTGATTAGAGGTTTCAAACCCTTAGGTTTATCTTGGTCATTTACTTACTGACTATATATTGTCATTGCTTCATGACATAAGCTTGTCCTAGCTAACTAGGCCATCCTTCTTTAATTGACACATTAAAAAAGAACTGGATCAACATTCTTTCTTTATGCAATCCACTTATAATGCATTAATAGAGATAAGACATATAAGAGCACTAGTGTTGGGGTGTAAATACCCTTCAGTTGCTATTTTACAATCAAGACAATAAAAACATACTCCATCTAGGTTTGTATATATACTTAAAAAGATTTGCAACTTATGAATAGTAAGGTTGCATATATGTAACCTTAGAGCACTAGCAATGTGGGGTGTAAAAACCCCCTAGTTGCTATTTTAGCCACCAACCCCTTAAAAACATTCTCCAACTGAGTATGTATATGCAAAAGTTCTTAACATCCGTGAATAGTGAGGTTGTGTATATACAACCTCACTGTTCATCATATGTAAAAAATAAAAAATAAAATAAAAAAATAAAAAGAGGTATGTTTTATTCATATTCTCTCTCTCTCTCTCTGTTCTTTGTACTCTCTTTCTCACTTCTCCCTTCCCTCTTTTCCCTCAGCCCCTCTCACTCTTTGCATCTCCAGATTCCTTCTTTCTTTGTTTTTTTTTCCCCCCCTTGTAAATTCTAGTTTGCTCACTGTAATGTTTAGGTCGAAGTTTGGGTGGTGTTTGGGACGGCCTTTGGAGTGGCGATTGGGTGGTGTTTGGGTCAACATTTGGGTTGTGTTTGGGTGGTTGAACGAAATCGGGGTGTGCTCATCGTGGGTCTGGGTTTGCCGCTGTCGGACCGTATGCCTTACCAATCCATCCAACCACCAATTGGTGGTTGGATGGATTGGTAAGGCATACGGTCCGACAAGTGGTATCAGAGCCAAGGTCATAGGTTCGAGTCGTTGGAGCCGTATTGTGAGGGAGGGATTGTGAGGGATTTCACAATTCGCTCCAATACCAATGGGTTTAGTCTGCGATCGAATGCTATAAAAAATTTGTGCCCCTCATCCTTTACCAATTGGTGGTTGGATGGATTGGTAAGGCATACGGTCCAACAGCCGCCGTGGGTCTACTCGTTGTGGGTCTGGGATTTGCTTGTCATGGGTTTGCCACCATGGGTTTGGGTTTTGCTCGCCGTGGGTCTTTTTTTTTTTTTAATTTTTTTTTTTTGGTGGTGGGTTTTACTCATAATCATGCTCTTCAATGGTGGTGGTAGTGGCAATGGGTTGAGGTCGAGGTTTGTGTTCATAATGGTTGTTGGGTATGTGGTGTGGGTTGGTTTCAAGTTCAATGGTTCATGGTGTGGGTCACGGTGTGGTTCATAGTTGTGGTCAAGGTGTGGGTCACGGTGGATCATGGTGTGGTTGAGGTGTAGGTCATGGTGGTTGTGGGTTGAATCGTTTTGGTGGTGCTGGGTGGCAATGGGTTGGTTTCAAGTTCGTTGGTTCAAGGTTGATTGTAGTACCAGTGCTAGGGGTTGCGTTTGAATCGATGGTGCTGGGGTTGTAGCAATGGTTCAGATGTATGGGTTGTGGTTGAAGTTGGCGGGTAGCAGTGAGAAGATTTGTTGGGTGGAACAAAGAGATGAGAGAGAAATATAATTTTTTTTAAAAAAATATTTGTGTAGTTTATATTATTTTAATGAGTTGTATATAAAAATAGAATTTAGGATGTTGGGTGAGTTGTAAAATGAGATGATAAAATAAATAAATTAGATTTTAAGAGTGTAAAATAAAACTTTTTTGGAATTCTGGATGGAAATGCTCTTACTATTCATAGGTTGTAAAAAAAAATTTATTTAATCTTGTAGTTGTGTATGAAGAGAAAAAAATAGTGGGAGGAAAGAGAAAAAATAATACTTTTTATTATTTTATTAGGTAGTTTATATTATTTTATTGGGTTGTATGTAAAAATAAAAGCTGAGATGTAAAGTGAGTTATAAAATAAGTTAGTAAAATAGACAAGGTAATATTTGAGGATGCAATTTATTTTTATTTTTTTTTGTTGCATCACCTGTTGCTAGTGCTCAAAGTATATAACAACATGGCCATGGGACCTACGTCTCCTTGCACTTATACAAACTATCCCCTTGTTGCAATTAATGTATGTGGATAGAATCTCTTATGTCCTCTGACCCTCTGCAACTTCATACGTTGCCGTATGTTTTTTGGGGAGCTAAAATGTAGGTATACCTACCCTGGTAACAAGCCATTATTATTTTATTCTAACGCAATGCATCAAGAACTTATGTTTTGTTGGGGTTAGTTAATAACTCTGGGAGATTCATACAGACGAACAGAGTTTATAAGATGTATGATTATTTATTATTGATTAGAGTCATTAAAAAATGGTTTAGATGTAGTCTTTGTACTTCTAAAAAAAAATGTACCATAAAATATACTGTGTATAATTGTATTTTTGTCAACTTTCAATAAATAAGCTTTCAACAAAAAATGAATCCAATTGCATAATTTATTAAGGTAAAAAATTTTGAGCAGGTGGGATTTGATAGCAGGTCGGATTCCAGGGCGAAAACCAGAAGATATAGAGAGGTTTTGGATAATGAGACATGGTGAGGTATTTGCAGAGAAAAGAAACAAGCATAGGACCAAGAATTCATAATGCTTCTAGTCCTCCGTTCATTTGATCCCGACAGGTTTAGCGGAATTTCTTTTCTTGTGTTGGAATTCTTCTTGTATATAAAGTTTGTTTTGTTTACTTATCCTCTCTTTTTATTTTCTCTCTTTTGTTCTTTGTCTTTCTTGTGCTTTCATTGGCTTTTTAGTTTCATGAACAATAACTCCAATTCCAGCGGACTCTCTCTCTCTCTCTCTGGGCTATATTGCCTATTGATCTCTGCAAATGATTCAATTTTGAGGTCACATACATCAATTCTTTCAAATTTTGCCTCTTCCTCTCACCGGAAAATATTTAGATAGTCTCGAAACAGTACTCCAAACTCTCACAAAGGAATAAAACCTACCCCTTTGTGAGAGTCTAGATCAGTACTATGGGACTATCTAAATACTGCCCCACCCCACCACCAAAAAAGAAAAAAAGAAAGAGAAAATGAACCACACATGCATATACAAAAGATCTTGTTGAATGCAAAAAATTGGCTACCTAAATACTCAAACCAATGTGATAAATTTGACTCAACATCTTGGGTTGGATTTTTGAGAGTTAATGAGTTGAGTTGGGTTCTAAAGTTTCCTTGACCTGGACCAACAGTCCAACTGGGTTGGTTGGAAATTGATCCAAAGGTTGGTTTTCTTGATCATGGTGCAGTCACTTCTTTGTTTTGGGGGAAAATAGTTGAAAATAAGCTTCTGTCAGGACTTGAACTTGCTTCCAACAGGCGAATTAGCATGTCCAAAGCTTAAATCATTGAGCCACAAGCATTAAAGAAATACTTTAAGTATTAATTCATTAAAAAAATTAAATGAAATATCATGGTTTGACCTTGGTCTCGATTTGACTTCAAAAATCTTGAATTTCTCTTCTTCTTCTTTTTTCTTTTTTCTTTTCTTTTTTTTTTTAATTTTTTAATTTTTAATTTTTTCGGTTTTTTGAATTTTTTTGGTTTCAAAACCATGCTAAATTTAGTAGAATTGAAGTTTGTGCTTGGAAAATTTTTTCATGTTATATTGCACCAAATACTTGAAAAGCATTTTTAGAAATGTAACTAAACACAAAATAAAAATAAAATATTTTCTCCAAAAACTGAAAATAGTTTCATATGAAAATATTTTACAATGAAACAAATAAAGTTTACATCTATACAAATTATCTATATTTTATTTTTAAAAATTTGAAACTAACAGACGATTGTTGGAGAATGATTCAATTAAAAAAAATAATTAAGAAAATTATAACATTAATTGAAATACATCTTCTCAGGCTCATAACTTAATTATATATGAATTTAGTCAACTAGTATTTTCTCATTCTTATTCTTAATTCGTGTATTTTTCAAAAATTCCTATTAAGTTAAGCGTTTCTGAATCCCATACTTTACTTCTCGAAGTCAGATATTCACTTCAAGCAATCTGAAAATATAATTAAGAGACCAAGGCTATTAAACAAAAATTAGTTTCTACTCAAGCAATGACTTTCTTGAAAACTTGATCTGTACTTCTTTTAGATCGTTGCAGGCGAACAAGAATCAACCTCAAATAATTACCTAGGCATGCACATCATAATCACCACTAATGTCAAAGCCACTAAAAGCTTTTACAATGTTCCATCATGATAAACCTACCGTTACATGTTATTTAGAAAAGCATGGATGATATACTTACCATTGTAATAAAGCAAACTATCTTCAAATGTTTGGAATCATTATTCTAATATATACGGATGCTAAAAGATCCAAGGAATTGAGAAATGTTAATCTTAACGGTTTAAATTAATATATCTTCAAAATAAGTCATGACATAATACAACATGTTAAGAAATATTTAATTAAGACTTGGAGGCTGTGACTGTGAACATAGTTGAAGCCTTTCCCACATGCAAACAAGAAAATCAGATGAAAGCAGCTCCATCTCCTGGATTTATAAATCTAGATTTTTTTTTTGGTCTGTCTAGTGTCTATGAGAGCTACACTTTTCTACATATATCTAAGTGTTCTTAATATTAAACACACAACAAATTATAAAATATTAAATACTTGTTGTTATGGATTTTTTTTATCAATATTTTAATTTGAAACATTATCCAGCAACATCTAGCATTTGCGATTTTATACCACTTTATTATTATTTTATTAGATGAGTATTGTGCGTAGTCAGGTTTTAAAGGAATGGTTCGTGGAAGATGATCATTACTTTAACTCACACTATCAACATAATTGGACGCCACTAAGTTTAGCTAATGGCTGACCTATAATTAGAAGATTTGGTTCTTTGTTTGAGAAAATGGAAGTGAAACTATACAAAGATGCAATTATTTATGTGAAAAACCTCATTATTTAATCTGGGGTGAAAAACTACGGGTGGAGCAAGGGATGAACTCCTCGCTCATGAAATAAAGAGGAATGGCTTTATTTTACAAGGCTTTCTTCCTGTTAGCGTACAACTCTTAGGATCTGTTTGGATTGAGGGGGGAATAAGGAAAGTGAATGAAGTAAAATAGAGTTGGATGAAAATAAACTAATTTTGGGCTAAATTTATTTTACTCTACTTCACTTCTCCTCATCTTCCTCCTTAATCTAAACAGACCATTAAGGTCTATTCTCTACATGACTATTGCTCTTTTCTTGCTTGAAGTTCTTGCTAATGGAAGGCAATCCCCCTCCTTTTATAGACCAAGGAGGTAGCTAGACTTTGCACAAGTGTTACATTTACAAAATTGGCACAAAATTCCTTCGTTTGCTATTGCTGCACCATTCCCAACTGACAAGCCAGGCAGTGAGCCAATGCGCTAGCACAGGTACAGGCGGTCTTTGTCTGTAGTAACTAGTAAGGTCCTCCAACTAATTTGAAATTGGATTGTGATGCTCCATCTCTTGTGCATGTGATTGTGAGTCTGTACATTTATCTTCATAATTGATACATAATTGATAATACATGAGGCAAAAACTTCATGTGGGCCTTTTATATATAAAAATTAATTAAATAAAATTATGTAATACTAATTAAATTAAAGTTAATTTGATACATTAAATACATTAATTGATACATAATACAAACTAAACTAATGTTACTGAGAATTTAATATCATAGTTGAATCATAAATTTTAATAAAAAGAAATAAAAATATATTATGATAAAAAAAGTTATTTTATTTTGGATATATGACAGTGCATAGTTAAGTAAAATTGTAATCCAAATTCTCAAAAAAGAAGAAGGTGTAATCTAATTTTTAATTTTATATCTTGTTTTTGAGAGAGAGAGAGAGAGAGAGAGAGAGAGAGAGAGAGATTATTTGGTGTGTGGCTTAAAGTTTCAAACTATTAGGGAAGATTAATCTATAATTGATGATTTAACACATTTGCAACATTTTTTTGAAACATTTTAGGGTTTCAATAGGGGTAGGTTTCTATTAGTCTCTTATTTTAGAAGTCTTTGTAGAAATGAAATGGAAAAATGCACTAAAGATACTACAAAATGTTCATAATATGATGCGACAATGATTATAATTGATGAACTTCAACAACTCAATTAATGAATGTTTAAATTACTTTTTTGTGATCGATGATATGTCAAGTTGTAAGCTTATAGTAAAATTTGTTTAGCATTACTAATAAAAAAAAAAAGTGCACAGCCATTATATATATATATATATATATAGAGAGATGGGTTCAAGTTACACTTGGTGTAACTCTACAAAAGTTACACATTTTTTAGACCCTAGATTTTTAAAAGATCAAACGGTTAAAAAAAAACATCATTAAATATGATTGCTTTCACCTTGTTAGAAATAAAGTCTTATTGGAATGTATAAAGTTTGGGCAATGAAAAGGTTATTTGGGATGTGTAAAGGCTAAAATGTGTAAAGCCTATAGGGGAGATGAATGTCCATAATTGTACTCATTATTACAATCTTATTCTATAAACTCTACAAGCATTCTAAGGTCCTATATATATGTGGGATTTCTTTACTGTTATTGTACACATATCTAAGAGAGATCAAAAGAATTGTGGATGACCACTTGAATATAAGAGTTTATCAATTTCTTGTTCCTTTTACTTTGTTTTATATATATTTCCATCATTTTACAACACGTTATCAGCACGATTCTCTACCCAATTTTGAAAGGAAGTTGTAATCTCATTGTTCTTCAAACATCAAAGATTATTTGTGTAATTCTCTCAACTCACTGTAAGTTTTCTTTCTAAGAAATTAGTAATTATCCTATTTATTTTTCATTACATTTTATGCTTATATTTTTAGCGATTTTTAATTGATTAAAAAAAAATATGAGATTCACGTTATCCTATTGTTATATATTGTTATGAGATTCACGTTTAATTGATTAAAAATATATTGTTAAAAATGGTTAGTGATAAACCAACTCAATTATAAGATATATGTAACGTATATTGATAAATTTTGAATGTGTATGTATTGTTTCATTACAATCAACTTTTGAATATGTATGTGTAGTATTGTTCATTAAAATTGTGAATGAAAAAAAAATAGTTATTTAATTTCTTTTGTAATTATATATTTGATATAGATTTCTTATGTAATTACGTAATTAATTTCTTTTGTAATTATATATTTTAGGCAATCATTTCTTATCATGGATCCTTGATACTAAGATTCATCTGGAAGTAATGAATCTTGATGAGATCTATGTTGATATAATAAATCCTGAAGATATTATTATGGATGGCAATAGAGTATCCCAGAAGGATCATTCAAAAGCAATAATTTTTATTTGTCATTATTTACATAAAAACTGAGTACTTTACTATAAAAGACCCTTTAGGAGAATTACAAGTTCTAGAAGAACTTGATCATCCTAAAAGCTTAGTATGACTAAAGTTGCAATAAACTAAAGGTGTAAGTGAGTTAATCTAGCACTTTAAAATCAGCCCATGATTAAAATTACATAATATAAAACACATATATTATGTTTTGAATGTGCTCCTGTAGTAGCAATATCGAATGCATATGTTCATAAAGTGTTATGAATTAATCTTTTATCTTCTGGTGGCTGAACAAATTAATGAGTTGTTGCTGAAAACCATCAAATGGCTATGAAATTAAGTGTTATAAGTGTGGTATGGAAGGTCATTGTTCACATACCTGTCGTACTCCTAAACATTTGATAGATTTGTACCAAGCCACCATAAAAGAAAAGGAAAAGGGAATTGAAACAAACTTTGTTAATCATAATGATCCTGAAGATCCTATCAATTATCTTGATTTTTTCAAATGGAGTGAATAAGACTCATCTTGACATGGCGTTGATGGAAAATTTGATAATTTGATTAGTGATGGAAATCTCCATACAAATTAATTGTTTTCTTTTATTATATTATTGCATTGTAATAAGTATGTTTACTTTGCTATGTTTTATTTACATTTAAAATAATAAAGTCTAATTTATGTTTTGCATATATGAAGTGTCATGGGTCTTACGAGTAAAAATTAGTTCCAAGATGACAAGTGAAGATCTTTGTCTAACAGACAATGCAACAACTCATACGATTCTTAAAGATAAAAAATATTTTAAAATTTTAAAATTATGCAAAGCCAATATCAATACCATATCAGGTTCATCGAACTTAATTGAAGGCTTTGGAAAAGCGATTATCATGTTGCCAAATGGCACAAAACTTTGTATTGATGATGCTTTGTATTCTTCTAAATCAAGCAGAAATTTACTTAGCTTTAAGGATATACGTTATAATAGTTATCATATTGAAACCAATAACAAAGGCAGTGAAGAATTTCTTTATATTACTTCAATAGTATTGGGTCAGAAGCTCATATTAGAAAAACTACATATTTTCTCTTGTGGGTTATATTATACTACAATGAGAACAGTTGAAACAAATGTCGCAATACACCAGAAGTGTTCGGACCCAAAGGTTTTTATGCTTTGGCATGATTGTCTTGGACATCCAGGATCAATAATGATGCGTCAAATTATTGAAAACTCTCACAGACATCCCTTAAAGAACCAGAAGATTCTTTTACCTAGTGATTATCCATGTAATGCATGTTCTCAAGGTAAATTAATTACCAAACCATCACATTCAAAGATTGTTGTTGAATGTCCATTTTTTCTTGGAAAGAATTCAATGTGATATCTGTGGACCAATACACCCACCTTGTGGTCCATTCAAGTATTTTATAGTTTTAATTGATGCATCCACCAGATAGTCACATGTATGTCTACTTTCTACTAGAAATGTTGCATTTGCTAGGCTTCTTGCTCAAATAATTAGGTTGCGAGCACAATTTCCTGATTATCCAGTTAGGAAAATTCGTTTAGATAATGCTGATGAATTCACATCTCAAGCTTTTGATGACTATTTCATGTTAAAATTAGAATTAATGTTGAACATCCTATTGCCCATACACATACTTATAATGGTTTAGCTAAATCACTTATCAAGAGACTTAAATTATTGCTCGACATTTGCTTATGAAATCAAAATTACCAGTTTCTGCTTAGGGTTGTGCTATTTTACATGTTGCATCATTAGTTCGCATTAGTCTAACTGCCTATCATAATTCTCACAATTGCAACTTGTACTTGGCCAACAATCAAATATTTTTCACTTGCGCATATTTGGTCGTGCTGTATATGTACCTATTGCACCCCCACAACGCACTAAGATGGGTCCTCAACGTAGACTTGGAATTTTTACAGGTTTTGATTCCCCATCTATCATTAGATATCTTGAACCTCTAACAGATGATGTTTTTAAGGCACGTTTTAAAGATTGTCATTTTAATGAAACAATCTTCCCACCATTAGGGGGAGAAAAGTCGTTGCCTGAAGCACGACGTGAGATTACTTGGAATGTTTCGACGCTATCTCATCTTGATCCTCATACAAATCAATGTGAACTGGAAGTTCAAAAGATTATTCACTTGCAAGGAATTGCAAATCAATTACTGGATGTATTCACCGATAATAAGAAAATAGTGAAATCTTACATTCCAGCTGCTAATACTCCAGCATGGATTGAAGTCCCTGTAGGACAATTAGTTAATAAAGCAGCAAATGAATCAAAGCCACACTTGAAGCGTGGAAGACCTATCGGTGTTAAAGATAAAATTCCCCGGAAGAGAAAAGTACAAGAAAAACAAGTTGCAGCCTATAAAGAGGCTATACCCAGGAAACAGGTCACAGAAATAATTGATCTATCCAAAACTTATGAACAAAAATCTCCTGAAAATAAACCTCTTGAAGAGTTATCCCCTGAAGAGGATCAGGTACCTAAAAATAACGAGATCTCGATACATTATGTACATACAGGAGAAATATGGGATAGAAATAAAATTGTTGTCGACAACATATTTTCATATAAAGTTGCCCTTGATATTACCAGAAGTAATGATAATGAATATAAACCACAAACCGTTGATGAATGTCAACGTAGAAATGATTGGCCAATGTGGAAAGAGGCGATTCAAGCATAATTAAATTCACTAAGTATACGTGAAGTTTTTGGACCAGTAGTTCGAACACCTAAGGGTGTAATGCCTGTTGGATACAAATGGGTATTTGTACGTAAATGAAATGAGAAAAATGAAATTATAAGGTACAAAGCACGACTTGTAGCACAAGGTTTCTCGCAGAGACCTGGTATTGACTATGAAGAATCATATGCTCCTGTAATGGACGTAATTACATTCAGATTTTTGATTAGTTTGGTAGCAAAAGAAAATTTGGATATACGATTAATGGATGTTGTTACAGCATATCTGTATGGATCATTAGATAATGATATCTACATGAAAATACCTGAAGGATATAAAATGCCTGAAACATATAATCCTACATTCCGAAGTATGTATTCTATCAAGCTACAAAGATCCTTATATGGGTTAAAGCAATCCGGACACATGTGGTATAATCACCTAAGTGAATATTTTTTGAAAGAAGGATTTGAGAATAATCTAATTTGTCCATGTGTTTTTATCAAAAAAAATAAGAATCCGGATTTGCTATTGTTGCAGTATATGTTGATGATTTAAATCTTGTAGGGACTCTAGAAGAGTTAACAAAAATAGCAAATTGTTTAAAGAATGAATTTGAGATGAAAGATCTTGCTAAGACAAAATTTTGTCTTGGCCTACAAATTGAAGATCTTCCAAATGGAATTCTTGTTCATCAATCAACATACACAAAAAAAAGTCCTGAAGCAATTTTACATGGATAAAGCTCATCCTTTGAGCACTCCAATGGTGAGTTGGTCACTTGATGCCAAGAAAGATCCGTTTCGACCACAAGAAAATGATGAAGAAACTCTTGGTCCTGAAGTACCATATCTTAGTGCAATTGGTGCTTTGATGTATCTTGCAAATTACACACGACCTGATATAGCATTTGCAGTTAACTTACTAGCAAGGTATAGTTCTGCACTAACTCGAAAACATTGGAATGGAATTAAACATATTTTACGTTATCTTCGTGGGACTACTGATTTGAGATTATTTTATCCAAATGGATCAAAACCACAATTAGTTGGATATGCTGATGCAAGTTATCTTTCTGATCCACACAAAGGCCGATCACAAACAGGATATTTATTTACTTATGGAAATACTACTATTTCATGGAGATCTGTTAAGCAAACAATTTCTGCTACTTCTTCAAATCATGCAGAGATTATTGCAATTTATGAAGCAAGTCGTGAATGTATTTGGTTAAGATCGGTAATTCAACATATTCGTGAGAACTGTGGATTATCATCAATCATAAAAAGTCCAACGATATTATACGAAGATAATGCCGCTTGTATCACTCAAAGTAGGGGAGGATATTGCACCAAAATTCTTTTATACACATGAGCTCCAGAAGAGTGGTGATATTAATGTCAAGCAGATACGATCATGTGATAATTTGGCTGATATGTTCACTAAGCCATTACCAACTGCGAATTTTAAGAAGATGGTGCACAACATTGGTATGCGTCGACTTAAGGATATTGGATATACTTATGAGGGGGAGTAAAGTTTCTAAAGGATGTGTGCTGATTGTACTCTTTTTCCTTTGCTAAGGTTTTTTTCCACTGGGTTTTCCTTTGCAAGGTTTTAATGAGGCAATCCTAAGGCACTAGAAGTTATACAAGAATATTGTACTCTTTTTCCTTAGCCAAAATTTTTTTCCCACAGGGTTTTTATTTGGCAAGGTTTTAACGAGGCATATTCTTAGAAAGTGGTCATCCAAGGGGGAGTGTTAGAAATAAAGTCTTATTGGAATGTATAAAGTTTGGGCAATGAAAAGGTTATTTGGGATGTGTAAAGGCTAAAATGTGTAAAGCCTATAGGGGAGATGAATGTCCATAATTGTACTCATTATTACAATCTTATTCCATAAACTCTACAAGCATTCTAAGGTCCTATATATATGTGGGATTTCTTTACTGTTATTGTACACATATCTAAGAGAGATCAAAAGAATTGTGGATGATCACTTGAATATAAGAGTTTATCAATTTCTTGTTTCTTTTACTTTGTTTTATATATATTTCCATCATTTTACAACACACCTTAGTATCTAATTAATACTAGCATTCTCTCTCTTTCTCTCTCTCTCTCTCTCTCCCCTTATTTATTGCTTTCCAAGAGATAGTAGTAATATTTTGTTCAACACAATTTAAACAAAAAATTTAATTTTCTGGTTAGACTGCGTTGAAGTAGCAAATAACTTTTTTTTTTTATCAGATTACTTTTTCTCATCAGATAAATTTTTTTTTTTTTAATTCCATATATCAAATGACCCCCGATACAACATATATCAAACGCAGTCTAACCAGAAAAAGTGTTTAAAGTACACAATATAGCTGGAATTTAAACAAAAAATCTATATATTCCATTCTTTTATGATATATCCATTATATTTTCAAAGTACACAACATAGCTATCAAGTTTTCATTCATCTTCTTATTTCTTTCCTTTCACTTCCATGTTGTCAAACTCAAACATACTATTAGAGTCGAGGATGAATCCAAAACTAAAGGACCTAAGTAGTTGTTTGGCAATTCGTGATTTCTATCTTATGATTTGGAAACACCAATTTTGCCATAGGGACCTAAACGCAGCCATAGCTGCTGATAACTTTGATAGCTATGTTGTGTACTTTAAACGTAGTCTAATAAAAAATATATGATATATGGAATTTTAACGTAGTCTAACCAGAAAAAGGTTATGGATATATCAGCAGCTATGTTCTGTTTAGTGTATGATAGGCTCAGACTTGTTTTGTTTTTTTTAAGGGCCAATTGGAAGTTTAAAAAAAAAAAAAAAAAAATTTACGGAACTTTTCTTTTGTTTTGTTTACTAGTGTTTGGCAGCCATGGCCCACCGGGGTAGCCCCTGTGTTCAAACTCAGTTTTTTCTTTGTTTTATGTTTACACAAATATATACTTCCATCTTCACCGTAAAAAAAAGAAAAAAAAAAGAAAGAAGATATCTGCTGCTTCAACGCAGTGTAACCAAAAAATTAGATTTTTTTGTTTAAGTTGTGTTGAACAAAATATTATCTCTTGGAAATCAATAAATAAGGAGAGAGAGAGACAGAGAATGTTAGTATTAATTACATAATAAAGTGAAAACAATCATATTTAATGATTTTTTTTTAACCGTTAGATCTTTTAAAAATTTACGGTCTAAAAAAGGTGTAACTTTTGTAGAGTTACACCAAGTGTAACTTGAACCCATGGGGAACGAGGCCGTTTTTCCTAGGGGTAAAATCTTTTGTGGTGGGGCCTAGACCTTAGGTCGGCCCTGATATTCATGCACGATTGTTGCACCCATGCACGATTGTTGCTTCGAGCGCGCCATTGTGTCCTTTAATTGGGTTGTCTTCTATTGACTTGACAATTCTACTCTCGAATCTTAAGAAGTTTACAGTATTATATAGCACACGTGGATGAGTAAGATGGGTTTAATGTCTCTAAACTAAAAGGCCCATCATGTCCCAATGCATTAGTCTTGTGACCATACAAGCATTTTAAGAATTGCACCATTAGGTTATGTTTTCTTCTCTTATAAATCCTTTGT
The DNA here is from genome assembly GCA_032727855.1 of Quercus ilex subsp. ballota. Taxonomy (NCBI): domain Eukaryota; kingdom Viridiplantae; phylum Streptophyta; class Magnoliopsida; order Fagales; family Fagaceae; genus Quercus; species Quercus ilex. The sequence goes on from CM064909.1 coordinate 34,704,322, forward strand.
GTATATAAGATATCAAGAAAATGTGAGATTAATAACTATCTTATTTATGAAGTTTTTAAGATTTTAGATTTGTATAAAAATGCATACATATGAATTTATAAATTATTGAAAATGACATATAATTAATATTAAATTTGACATACATATTAAATATAAAGAGAGCACGTAGTTTAGTAATACAATAGTGAGATTATTAATATTGATATGCATATTAAATATAAAGAAAGCATGTAGTTCAGTAATACAGTAGTGAGATTATTAAAATATTAATCTAATGTATTATTATTAAATGATGAAAATTTTTGCTAATGCAACATTAAGCATAGTTTGAACTTAACACATTAATTAAAAAAAGGAAAAAAAAAATCAAGTTTGAATTGAATCGCTGTAGATCCGAATATTTGACCAGCACATAAATTCGACGAACTTACATTTTTTTCCATTAAAGAAATCAAAATATCAGCTAATTCTGACAAAGTAAGGTTTTATAACTCTTTTTCAAATCAAGCCAAGGTTCTTGGGGGAACAGTAGAAATGAGATGGGCAGTCAAATAATACTCAAAAGGGTTCACAAATGCGTTAAACCTCGGAAACCATGGTTGGGTGTCATTTTCAAACTTCCAAGCCCATTTATTTTCCACAAAAACACGGTTTTGGGAATCATTGTGCGAAAAACAATTGAGCTTTTTTGTCACATGCTATGATGTTGATTGAAATTTGAACTTATACATCTCCTCGATCCTTCCACTACAAATCTACAACAACCCTTTTAATAGGTTCTAGTCCAAATTTTTGTCCCCTTCTTCTTCGTCATTACTGGCTATTAGTATTTGTTATCCTTCACCATTACTAGCTAAATAAATACTCGAACTAGTCTAGGCTGGGTCATCAATTCACCAGTTTGATCGATCAACCCATGTTTAAGAACTATGCTTATTTGTCACTTCAACATTAGTTTGAAATATCATATTATATATATTTTTAAGATTATATAAGATTTGAACCTTATGTATTTCATTTTATAATGATTGGTTTTTTCAACCATCTAGTCAAGATATAAATGATTTTTTATTTTTTTTTTTTGGTAACAAAATTTGATTACAAATCTTTTATTTGAGGACAAATAATTTAACAAAGTGAGTTAACTAAAATTCACATATTTCACTGCATGTTGAAATAACTAAAACATTCATCTAAAACTTATTTAATTGGCATTAACCTCCCCTACCTATAACCCAAAAAATAAATGATAAAAAGAAAAAGAAGAAGAAAGAGGACAAGAGAGGTTGAGATTTTAAAACCAATTGGAAACAATCCACATTTAATGATCTAATTAATTTGGAAAAGTTCCTCCAAGACCCAGTCCACGCTGTCATCTAAACAGTTAAAAAGGCAAGATTGTGGACTGGGTCTTGGAGAATCTTCTCCAATTCCAATTAATTGTTGCTTGAACCTTTAATTAAAAAGTGAAAGTGGAAATCTAGTGACCATTTGAGGATCATAGTTGAAGTAAAACATGCTAATTGACGACAAGAACGAAAACAAGTATACCAACAAAAACAAAAAAAAAAAATACATCAACTCAATTAGAAATTATTTTCCCCTTTTAAATGACGTTTGAGCTAACTTTTTGGTAAAAAAATAAGGGGAAAGAGAAATAATGAAAGAATCTTTTTCCTTCCAAATGTTTTAGCAAATGTTGCAGAAGTTAACAAGTAAAGAAAGAGAAAGAAAAATAATCTATTTATACGTGCAATTTCAAAAATCTTTTTTTTTTTTTAATATTTTTTCTCCCAAACTAGGCGGTTCAATGTATTTGGGGGGTCTAAGACAACAACTTTAATAGAGTCTTTTTTATTTTATTTAAATATTAATTTAATCATATTATTTAAGTTTTGGTATCAATTTTTTCTTCACTTAAAATTTATTTTTCTTATCTTTTGAGATGTAAAATAATTAATTAAGTTTTTGCATTCAAATTTTGCTAATATTTTATTTTTTATTTATAACATGACTAATTCACTCACTTTTTCTTACTTTTTTAAAGTACAAGTATATTTTAGCATTATTTCAGCAAAAAAAACTAAATAAGTTAATGTCAAATGCATATTATTATATTAAGCGTATTAAGTTAAATTACAAAAAATAAAAGTAAAAAACTAAATGTCAGGTAGGGGACTATGCTAATATGATGTAAATAGTTAGTGTGGTAACTAATAAGTGATAAGTACCTTTTGTTAGTTAATGTTATTATCCGGTTTACCAAAAAAAACTCATACTAACAAATGACAATAAAAGAGGGAAGAGTACTCAAGAAAAAAGAAAAAGAAAAAAAGGATAAAGTAGAAAATGTCTATTAACTTTATTTGTTTTGGGAGACAGGGCCTTAATTTTATCATTTTCATACGATAATAATTCATTTGTAAGTTGTTGATGGTCATTTTGGAAGTCAAAAAGAAAGAAGGAGCCCAGAAACACGTGCAGAAAGAAGTTGGTAAATAGATAGAAAAAACCATTAAGGCCAAGCGGTAGGAATAATGGATCACAGGTCTATGAAATAAACAAATGGACCTTGAGAAAGCAACGGCTCAAAGGAGCCCGGAAATAGAGAAATAGCAAACCCATGGGCAGTATATGATGTAGAAAAGTAAGAATGGGCCACGGTAGGCCCAAAGTAATGCAAGTAAAGAAAGTAAGGGGTTGATAACAAGCTCATGAACCCCAAGGATGAGGATAAGGTAATCGGGCCAGGAAAACCCAATGAAGTTAGTAAAAATCTATGGGAATACAAAGTTAGGAAAATGGCCAAGGAAGCCCAAGAAAAGCAAATGGGCTAAGGATGCCTAAGAGAAAACAAATGGGACACAGGAGCCGCAAGTAGTGTAATAAAAAACCAATTACCATACTGAGTCACTGGAGAAAGAATAGACGGTAGGTCTAAAGAGGTCTAGTAGGATTGGGTCAAATAAACATCACAGCAGGAATGATAGAGTAATATAGCAGGAAATGATAGTCTCAAGGAGTAGACTAGAAGAAGGCAAAGCCCAGCCCTAAAAGGGAGTGAGAAATCAGAAAGCAGCTCACATAAAAGGTCAAGGACGGATGACAGACTGTGTAGGCAAGCCTCTAGACCACAGTGAACGCATGAGTAGCAAGTAGATTTTGGACACACATGGAAGGGAGGTACGCGCAAGGCCCAGACATCACCAGCTTGTACCAAACCAATATGGGACATGGTGAGGTCATGGGTCAGAGGTAAAAGGGCATGGTTTGACGTTGGGGAGAGGGAAAAAACCTATTCTGAGGTTCCTGCTCAGGTTCTTTTGGGAGAAGTGTCCTGCTGGGATGACATACAACCCAAAAAAAGTAAGGCTGAGTTGGAACCACTAGGTATATGCCATGAGGGATAGGGAGAGAGAGCACCCACACCGTAGCAAGAAAAGGTGCCATGACAGACTAACAAACAAAACAACTTTCTTTGTCTGGTAATAGGGAGTGGCACACAGACGAACCAGTGATGGTCGGCAAGTACACCCAGATCAGACAAAGGTGGTTAAGGACTAAAATAGTAAAACCCGGTCACGGCAGACACTATAAAGAGGAGGCCTTTGACCGTGCACAGGGAGGACACCACAATCACAATAACAAGCACCTCTAAGGAAAACCACCAAATAGAAAACAAGTGTGGAGGAAAGAAAGGAAAGATAAGAGGAAAATTAAAAAAGGAAGAAAGGAAAAAACAGAGAGGTTGATTCCTTCTCTCCTTCTCAAAGTCCTGTTCTCTGCCAAAAGCAAAAGGGTTCCTTTGGGCACCAACCATTCAGGTTCGTTTCTCTCAAAGTGATTAATTTCCACGGCAGAATTTCATTGAGAGATTATTTGCATTGAGAAGAAACGTTATTCCCTCTCTGGTTTCGGTCTTGCAGTTCAGATTTGATCTAATTTCTTTCTTTTTAGATTAACCCATCTACTACTCACTTATTCTCCTTGCTTTCTTTATAAAAGTGATTGTTGTTATTATTATCTTTCTTAAATAGAGATTATTTATGCACTTTAATTAAGAAGCTGAAATACTCTCTTTTGTTTTATTATCATCATGTCTATCTGCCACGACTCATCTAAAACAGTTCTGCTTGCCGTAAGCATGCTCTTAACAAACGAGGCATAGTTTGCGTACAAGCCGGACCAAATTAAGTTGCAGTTGGACCGGTCTCAACTTCCTTACTTAGAATATTTAAGCCCAATACCACAGGAGGCAGCCCAGCCCAGCCCAGCCCAATATAACAAAAAAGGCCCACTACATAAGTTTTATTAGTTTAAGGGATATTGTTGATTGTGATTTTGGCTCTCTCTCTCTCTCTTATCTTGATGAATATGCATCTCTTTTTATTTTTTCCCCCTTTAACTTTTGACATTTATCTTGATTGGTGATGAATACAAGGCATAAAGTGACTTGCATTCTACTTATTTTAGAATCAGTTTGTATAGAACTTATCTACTGATCCTATTAAGTTTTGGAAGGGAGTCAAATTAAACCATTTTATTCTCACTTGAAAATTGTTTAATTTCTATTTATTTTTTGTAAGTATTATGAGTTATTATATACTTTTTTTTTGTTGGTAAAATACAAAAATTATTTTTGAGATTTGGGCTTATATCATAAACTGCCCCAAATTTTCCCACTAAGTACAAAAAGCACTTAACATTGTTTGTGCTCTTTTTTCAAAAACTAATTTATTTTCAAGTTAATTGCCACGATGTAACCCTGCAACAACTATATTATGACAATTATATGCATGAGAGAGCGTACGTATAATATATAATAGATTGATAACATTATAACAACCAAAGATGAAGAAGAAAGTAAAAGCAGACTTGGAGTAGTATGGTAACTTTCAATTAGTGTTAGCACAGCTTGTTTTTAGGGACAATTTGGATATTTTTGAAAAGTTTGTGGAGTGCCTAGTTTTAACCCAAATCTTAGTAATTATTTTTCTTTTTCTTTTTTTTTAAATTTATTATTAATTAAAATTTTATGACATCATTTGTTTAACCACCTATATGATCTGAATTGAAATAAAATCCCAAGATTCGATCTCCTTTTTTGGTTATATCAAAAAACTTGGTATTTACAAGACATCTAAGGTTTAAATCCTTCCTATCCATTGTAATTATGTAATTATTAAAAATAAATCAAATTTATGTGATCCCCGTTCTCTAATCTTCTTTCTCTTCCCTTCCTCTTTCCCACTACCACTTCCAAATATCATGGATGGTGTACAATTATTTCCTAGCAGGAGAGAAGTATCAATAAGAGAGACCCATTTTGGCTGGTACAAAAATCTAAAAGATCATTCGACGTGAGCGTGGGGTTGAAGACATAACTATTACACGTCAGAAATTCCACTCTACTTCCTACAAGGAATAGCTAAAATATCAAGCAAAAACACGGTATAAGTTTTGAAAATTCTTTGGTCCACTCTCTCAAATCCAACTCTTGACTTCTTACTTTTCTTAATCTTAATCATGTAATAATGCCAACATGGACAAATGAGAGAAAGAGAGAAAAAATTTGAGAGAGACACTTTTTGAAGGTATTGAAGTTGAATTGGTCAGCATTTGGACCTCTTCACTTCCTCACCTTCTATTGCTTGATGACCAAAGACTGGTCTTTGTAGAAATTTTTGCCCATTTTAGTCAAACTTCAACTTTTTGACCTTCAATAACACACTAAAATATTTTTTCTTAGCCCAAAAAGGCTTCCTATAAATGCAAGCCCTTCACTGACTCCTTCAAATGCAAGAACTTAGAGCTTCCCTCTCTGCTTTCTCAGCATACAGCATCAAGCAAAGCTACTCTTTCTGCCACTCAGCTACTCATCTACTTTCACCACCAAGTCCTCAAAAAAGACAATTCCCATTCTTACTACTTCCATGTTTGCATCTTCTTATCTTTCACCATTTGGGTCTTCCATATTCCTCTGGCTTCTACTTTAAGTGGAAAGCTTTTGCTTATTGACAACACATATCCAGTCTAGAAGCATGCTAGTCATTGTTTCTGGTATCAACTAGCAAAAAACTTACCAATAAGCTTACTCAGAAATCAAATGTGCTAGCAGATCACTTCCACACTGTATAAGACTATTGCTTGTCCTTGTAGTCCCTATTGACAGCATTGTAAAAGATGGAGAATGGTTGGAGCTGGGAGCAGAAGACACTGATTAGTGAACTAATTCAAGGAATGGAACTAGCAAAACAGTTAAGGGTACAATTTAGTGGTACATCTTCATCACCTGAGACCACGGATATGTTGTTACAGAGGATACTAAATTCATACGAGAAGGCTCTTTTGATTCTGAGATGGAGTGGGCCAGTGGGACAGTCCCGTACTATGGGAGCAACAGCTGGTGTGCCAGGGTCTCCAATTTCTGTCAATGGAAGTCCTGGGAGCGATGAATTTGAGAAGGGTCTTAAGGATCAACAGGAACTTAATGATGTCTCAAAGAAAAGGTGAATTTTAGAGCCTCATGATATAATTCTTGATTACTGCCAAGAAATTGTACTTACTGATATGATAACTAATGCTGATTGTAACATGTTTTTGAAATTGGGTTGCAGAAAGATATTGCCTAGATGGACAGACCAGGTGAGGGTGAACTCTGAGACAGGGTTGGAAGGACCTCATGATGATGGCTATAGTTGGAGAAAATATGGTCAGAAGGACATCCTAGGAGCCAAATATCCTAGGTGATGACTCTTTTCCTTATCTTCTTGAAAATCAGTGGGACATCCTTGCTTTTCACGTTTTTTTGTTAGCTGGACAAGCACATGTACACACACACACACACACACACACAAACACAAACACAAACAAACTAATCATTTGCTAAGTAGACACCCATTACACGTGTGTGCTTGCACAAACTAATCATTTGCTAAGTATGACATGCAGTTTTACATAAAGTTTTTCATTTCTTTTCTCTTCTTTTGGTGGAAAATTTACCTGGATTTGAATCTATTTGTTTGTCATTTTCACTCCCCAATAAAATCATTTTCCATGCTTTAGTATCTCATAAGGTGAATGCAATAGTTTGATCAGAAGCCCATTTGACATCCGTCTTTTACCAGGGAGAAATCTAATTATTATTATTATTATTATTATTGCAGAAGCTATTACAGATGCACCTTTCGTATCACTCAAAACTGCTGGGCAACAAAACAAGTTCAAAGATCAGATGAAGACCCCAACTTATTCGAAATCACATACCGAGGAAGGCACACCTGTTCCCACGCTACCAATTTGGTTCCAGCACCATCATCACCAGAAAAACAAGAACAGAAACACAACAACAACAGCAGCAACAACAACAACAACAACAAGAATGATAATCAACAAAAGCAATCACTAGAAATACTCTCAACAATTCGAAACAATTTGAGGGTTGCTACCGAGAACTTGGACAATAGAGAGATGGCACATCCATTCTCTTTTCCTTCAACTTCATTTGGATGCATGAAGAGTGAAAACAGTCACTTTTCACTTTCAGAACTTGACAATAGCGCTCTCTTGGGTGGTTTTCCTCAGCCATTTTTGTCTCAGGCTAGCCCTGAATCAAACTACTTCATGGCTTCCCCATTTCAAGTGAGCAACTTTGGAGGGGTTCACTTGCAACATTCAGAATCTGAGATAATCTCAGCACACACTTCAGCCACCAATTCTCCAATTCTAGACATAGACTTCTCACTTGATCCAGTGGAAATTGATCCTAATTTCCCATTTGACACCCCAGGGTTTTTCTCTTAATTCCACGTTGGGTCTAAAATAAGAATAAGAACAGCATTTGGGATGCAATTTACAGATTAGCTGGTTAAACCTGTTGAATGTAGTTTGTATTATAAAGAGGAAGAGAGTGTTGTAGAATATATAAGATCCTCTCATTTTTGCTATGACATGTATGATAGCATTAGCGATTTAGATTTCTTTCATACCATGGTTCTAATTGATTTGATATACCAATGAATTCTATCCAAAGTCATCAAAGCATAGATAAGCAATCACCAAGGGGGTTCAGGGTTTACATAGAAGACAACGGTTATCCTAGAAGCCAAAGAAGAAAATCATATATATACAAAATGTTCTCTAGTTTTATTTTCCAAAAGCAATGGTTAGACAAAAGTAACTTGCATAAAAGAAGAATGGCCTCTGATACCGTAAATATCAATCCAAATAGCATGAGCACTTTTTAAGTAACCTGCTATAAAAAAAAACAATGAAATATTACAAGGATTGCCTTAAGGAAGGAATAGAAACTATTTGGAATCCTAAAGGAATTAAAAAGACAGAAAACCACAAAATGTGAATACACCAACAAGAAAGATGGACAGTTGACATACTTTTATGTCACAACATCATGTTTACTCTAGAGAGATTCTGAAAGTGAACAAATACATGATGTGCTTAACAGCAAAAAGGAACACATTCTTTCACTGTACATCTAGTTGAGGTGAGAACTCTCAAGAGAGAGCACAAGTAAAAGCATTGCTGCAGGAAGTATCTCAAATATTATGTGCATTGAGAAGAAAGAAGAAGAAAAAAAGGAGGCAAATCAGCCAGAACAGAGCAGCTAATGTGGTGCTTTGAGAAGATAATGAGAAAGACAACAAAACCAAATGGACAATTAAATCTTCTCTTCCTATATGGAACGCCTCTCTTCTTTCAACCTCGCAGCAGAATTAGATGTGTTTTGTTTTGTAGCTCGAGCTCTCCTAAGAGCCTCTCTCAATCCCATCACAATAAATAAGTTGGTCAAAGTAAGAAGTGACTCAGCTCCACCATGTAACCAATCCACGTTAGACAAGGAAGTACCATAATGCACCTTTGCTGTTTCGACCACATAGGCAGAGTTACACAGTTAGGCATCTATATGTAAACATGATGATTGAATCATAATATATCTTGCTCAATGTTAGAACAATTACCATAAATTCCAGCAGGAACTGCTCAAGAGGCACAACGACAGAAAAGACCAATATGAAGAAAATTAGTTAGAGTTGACAACAAGGCTGTTATACAGTAGTAAACAAGTAATAGTAGCAGGGAAAAGGCATAACTATTATCATAGCCAAAATGGTTGAGACATATATGGCATTGATTTGAAGAAGTTTTTCACTACGTTAAACATTCAATGCCTTGTAAATGTACAATAACAATCCGTTCTGGAGATAATGTATCACAAGGTGTGAAGACAGAGGGTAAATGAAAGAAATGCTATTGCTGAGACAATGGCAATTTGAATTTCTAAAATTATCAACATGTAGAGACGTAGACGATGGACATGACCCCCATAATCTCACTTTTTATGGCCCTAGAGTGCAGACTGTGTAATTGATCAGGCCATGGCTATATTAAAATTTGAGACACAAAAGGCACCTTCATTGATAAATGAAAAGGAGTTAGCAGATTTGAATGAAAGAGACCAATCTTGGCACTCAAGTACTTCATCCGAAACAAGTTTCTCCAGTCCTCAGACAATTTAATCCCGTATGCCTGATTCAATTTGCCTGAAATTACATAAGGTTCTCTGGATTGCAGAAAATATTAGACCCATCTTGAAGTCATGTAAGCATTGTTGGTGCTGTCTAGGGATGGCATGATGTACCTGCCCCGCCCTACCCTGACCAGCCCTGCATGGGTTTTCCTGGCCTTTATGAGGGGGACGGGATGGGACGGATTTTGCCTACTCCGCTTCACCCCGAGCATGTGTATAAATATCTATAATCTAATTTTTTAATACATATCCTAGTAGCATCGCTAACACTCGCCTTTCTCTTTGAATACTATCACAGTCTCACTGCCACCCCTCCCCTTGTTTCTCAACTATCTGTTAGGAACCCGGTGGTTCCTAATGGGGACGAATAGGAATTGTAGGGGAATTGACTTAATTCGAGGTAGTCACCCTCCATAAAGAAAGCAAGAGATTAAGAGAGAAAGATGCACTAACGCACTAAGAAATTGATTTATTCTTCTATGATGGAAATGTGATTACAAATAGGTATTTTTATAGAACCATAAAACTATTTTGTTGGTCCGCATGGCCTTATCCTAATGGTCCTATTATTCCCCATGTATATTAATAATTCCAACATGTGTTAAATGTGATTAACATACTTGGAATTGTAACTAACTAACCAACTAACTAAATGCAATATTACAACAATTATTACCTATATACCTATAGGGGTTCCTTGCACTATCTTACTTTGATCAAGAGCTGATGACATGTCATTACGGATGACAAAATGAGTCCACACAGATTGGCCCTACTCCCGTCCCACATGGGAGGGATGGGGAACCCATGATTCAGCCCGCCCCATCTCTTGCCATCCCTACTGTCCAAGCAGACAGATGAGAACAAAACAAAAACGAAAACTCTGACTAAAATACATGCCTTAACTAAAGGGCAATTCATTTTTCCTTATCAAAATCCTGAGGGCCAACATTTCCTCAATGTTAACATAGCCCAAACATTTTCTTAGATAAATTTTGGTAGATTTTTATTTATTTCCCATACTCCAGAGCAATTATTAGTTATCTTTGACTAAATAGCAATTTACACCCTCAATGTTTGGGATAAATTTGATTTTGCCCCATTAAGTTTCAAAATTTGAATCTATACCACTAACATTACATAGCATTTAGATTTAAGCCATTCCATCCATGTGCCATGATGAGGTGTCTCTTAAGTGTGCCATCTCAACTCAAAATGACGTAGTTTTATGGATCCAAAATTTGAAACTTTAAAGGGGTAAAATGAAAATTACCCCAAAGTTGATGGTGTAAATTGCAATTTACTTGACACTTAACGGGCACTTCAACACGGTGCATTGATGGAAGGACTTAAATCCAAATGATATGTTATGTTAGGGGTACAGATCCAAATTTTGAAACTTTAGGAGGCAAATTCAAAATTGCCCCGAACTTGAAAGGTGCAAATTGCAATTTAGTCTATATCTCCTGTTAAAATGACATCAACCCGCTTTGAGAACTCAAGAAAGCTTAAATTAAGACTGGGAGCAAAAGAGTATATATCCCATGTGACCCAACAAAGCTAAATTCATCTATAATCATACAAATGGCAGCATAAACTATCCCATTAGGGCCGTTACAAAAAAAAAACCTTTTAACTCATAATCATATAAGAAGCACAACAAAACATTAACATAAAATTAAAAGAAAGAAGAAATAGGGTCTGAGAAAACTCACTGGTAGCCCCCACAAAGGCGAGCAAGAAGTAGAATCCAAAGAGGGTGAGCTTTGGAGCAGACTTGGATTTAGTGATGAAGTACAAGAAACCAAGGTAGGGAAACAAAGAAAAAGCAAAGAGCTGTGAAGCTATACTCTGTGAATCAATGTTGGGTGCCCATGGGTCCACTGGGAGCAATGCCCAACACACAATCTCTCCCCTTCTCTTACCAACCAATCTCTCTCTATAACACTTGGATTCCCTCCTTTTTCTACATGGGTTTTTTATGGGGTTTTGCAAGAAAGCAGAAGAACCCAGAAAAGTTGGAGGGACTAAAAAGGTGACAGTGTTACATAGAGGTTGAAATGTTGGACTTGTGATCATTGTTTAGCACTAAAGTTTCAATCTTTTTTTCTGAGCAAGAGATCTTTAACGCACTAATTAGGAAAAACATTATAGGACTATCTTTGAAGAAATGGTGAGTGGCTACGGATGAAGAGGATGGGCCATACAAATTGTTATCGTAAGTCAAATTCATGTACCTTTCTGTGAATGAATTGTGGTGCTAGTGGGCTTGGAGTGGGCTGCCTGGTTTGGATGACTTTTTCTCTTGGGCTTGACAGTGCTAGAATTTCATGCAGTTTTGTCTGGTCGAACTGTGGATCTCAAATCGACTAACAAAAAGCTTTTTTCTTTTTTAATTTGCTGGGGTCGATCAATGGATAGAGCAAACAAAATGAAAGTTGGCTCAAACGTCCCGAGATTCAAATTCAATAGGTGTAAAGAGTGAGGGATAGTAAAGCCCAAAATTTATAATACTCATCAAGTAAAAGCTACCACAAACAAATGCCCAAAAGTGATAAGACAACAAAGGGAAAGAAAATATGAATAATACCTCTAATCTTTATTAATTTGTACATGCATCAAAATATGAAATTTAAGAAAGGTGTTAAGGGAGAGAGAGAAGGCATTATTGTGTTGCCACATATGCATAACACCCTTAATATTCTGCCACGCTTATGTGACGCAGAAACTTAGAGGGAAATAAGCATGGTAGTTTAGGTGGAAGAATGCATCGTTAGTGTAGGGCTTGATGGCAAAACTTTATAGTAGGTTTAGGACATCCTTAAGGTCTAATTTTGCTTATGGATTGAAGCTTTTAGTTGTTGTGTTGCTAAACAGAAGGTAAGCTTTAGATTTGTTTTAGTTTGGATAATGGGATGGGTTGGTTTAGTTTAGTGACTTTAGTCACGATATAGGAAATTTATTGACTATACTTGATTAGCTAAACCCTCTTGCCAAATTTAAACATAGGGAACTGAAAAATTATTATGTACTTTCAGAGTACCATAAATGCGTACTCCTTCCTCTCACATAAATGGTGGGTCCCACTATAAATTTAATTTGTAGGACCCACCATTCATGTGAGAGTAGAAAATACGCATTTATGGTACTTCAGGAGTACCTAATAATTTTCCTAGGGAACCTACTAAATTGACAAACCTCACCAGAATTCATTAATTGAAGCAGCTTACTTTTTAGGCTAAAACTAGGTTAAGCAGTGTCTTCAGTCACGTAAAATAGACTAGATATGATGGATTTTTTTTTGTATGAAAGTTAAGTGACCAGCACGTGATTCCTTTTATGGGTCCTTAGATTTTGCAAGTGGCTTGAATGGGCAAAATCTATGCTTTGGACTCATGAACAAAAAAAAAAAAAAAAAAAAAACCAAATATGCCCAATCTTATCCTTCAAACATCACTCTCTTAATTCCCCATTTAAATATGCATCGGCTTGGTCCCTGCATAAAAGAATAAAAAATGTTATGTTTATAATGGCCCCAAATTGGATTTGACTCTACTTTGCATTTGGGCCAGTAAGATTTTTGCAAAAATGACCATCAACAATAACAAAAATAAACAACACCACTTGAACTAATTTTAATGTCAAAATTAAGAACTCCTAAACTTTTAATGTGCAAATCGTTTATTTTGTTACTATTTCATTGGTGAGTGGGTGAGAAAACACGATTAATGTAGAGTGTATATTTATTTTTATAAATAAATTGTTTTTAAAGTAAGATTAAATAAAGAAGTCCTTTTATATTTCATTTAATTTTTTCAAACTTCTTCTCTCCTAATAATGATATTATGACCCAAAAGCTCATTTACTTGTCCAGCAAGTATACGAGCATACAATAAATTTGAGTCTCTTAGGCTGCGTTTGTTTCGGTAGTAAACTAAAATCTGAAAACATTTTACACCCGGGTGTGTGTTTGACACCGCTTGAAAATATAGTCAAACTGAAAATAGAATTCAATTTGACTGTAAAATAAACCTCCCCAACCGTAAATTCATTTCCGTTTCTATTTTACCTTCAAATGGTTTCCAGGACTCACAGACAGAGAAGGAGAGAGCAAGAAGAGAGAGCTGATCTGGCCGCCCCCATTGCCGCTCAACGTCGTTGATCTGGTCGTCACCGACCACCAGCCCACTCCTCACAAACATCACACACTTGAAGATCTCAGCCCACCCCTCCCTCATCACCGATCCACAAACACCCAAGGCCCACCTCTCCGATCGCTAGCCATGCACCGACGAGTACAGGTTGAGCTTCGATCTTGACAACCGACCGCAGGCCGTGCTCCACCAGGCTCTCCAACGCACCTTTCTGTTGTTTTCCTCTCAACCCACGGTAAGTTTCTCCCTCATCTTCTCACTCCACCTCACCGCCGACCAGTCAAACACCTCCTCCACCTCTGCATGAACCCGATCCACCACCGCCATAGCTCGATCTGGAACGGTATCACCATCCCTCTCTTCAATCGGTCTCACCCTCCCTCTCTTCTCCATAGTGGTCTTCATCTTCTCATCTCACTTTTTCTCTCTAACTCGAACCAAACACCCCACATATTTCTGTGTTTGATATTCTTTTTCTTTGATTTTAGATTTTGTTGTTATTATGGTTGTTTGAGTGGTGGTGTTTTGGTGGATTTTGGTGGTAACGGAGCAATGGGGGCGGTTTTTTTCCTCTTCTCGATCTGGATTTTAGGTGGTTGGTGGTGGGTTGTGCTATTCCTTGGTGGTGGCAGTGGTTGGACCAAGTGCTGGTTGGGGGTTGACTTGTGTTTCTCTTTTCTGAAAATAGGTTTTTTACATGTAAGACCAAACACAAGAAATAATTTTCCGGCATAATTTTCACAACACAGTCAAACAACCGAACATGTTTTCCTTTTACGTAAAATATTTTTCCCTGAATCTATTTTACACTCGGAAATGAATTTACATCGAGCCAAATGCAGCCTTAAACTGTAATATGTTCCACAAATCCCAATCTAATTAGACAATTACTAATAAAATAGGATGGGGTCAAATCAGGGGTGTCATATCCTTGTCTCATACCATCTTTAGGCATAAATAAATAAATAAAATGCATGAAACAGGTTAGAGTTATTTTATCATTTCAAATGAGGCAGTTTTGACATAAATGAGGTAATAGGCTGGCCCTAGACCCCTCTACTAGAGAAAAGCCTTTGGAATGGGGATCGATAAGTGCTTTTTAAAAAAAAAAAAAAAAACTATATCAATTGTATATTTTTTTTATCCATTCTTCAAAATGTCCAAATAATTGAGTAATATTACAAATTGATGTGTTAACAATTACAAATTGTAATTTAAATACTTATTTATTATCTTGTTGAAGTATCATTAATCACATTATTTGTCAAATCAATTTATAATCTTGTTATAGTAAAAAATTAAAGTAACTTAAGCAAATTCCCAAAAAAAAATTATGAATAAATAGAAATTGAACCCAATCTCCATTAATTAGTCATATCAAAAAGTAAGAATAATTGTTTTTAAATTTTTTTTTTAAAATTTTGAAGAGAAGATAGGGAAAAAATACTAAAGAATATTTAAATATAAAAAGAAATTAGTTAGTTATTGTCTTAAACCTCGAATCGTATTGAGTCAGGAAAAAAAATTTTAAAAAGAAAGAGAAAAAAAAAATTAAAAAGAAAGAGGATAAGTGGTTGTTAAAGTGCTATAAGTAAGAGAAAAACAAATGTTTAAGAATGATAATATAACATATACAAAAATCAATAGTCTTTTCGCTTGGCTATGGAAAACTAAACCTAGGCCCAAAATCCTCTTTTTCAATGGAAAATACTAGAGATATAAATTTTTTTACAAAATCTTTTATAAACTACTGATGTGATGAGTGATTATTGGTAAATAAAAAAATGATGTTATTAGTGAGCTAAGATAAAAACTAGTAAGAAGTTGATTATAACAACGATTTGTAAAAATATTGTAAAATAGTTTGTGGTTGTAGTATTACTATTTTCCAATTACTAATAACAACATTAACAACTTCAGTCAACGTTACCTCCGCCGGAACAAAAATACATATATGGAGAAAATATTTTGGCGATGAGATGATAGAAAATTGTACGGTATGAATTGGCTAATACAATAATCTTCTTGAATAAAGACGTTGATGGACTCGGTCTTGTCTCCATGCAATTTAATTATACAATCTTACAATACTTAAAAAGTTAAAAATATGTTTAACCAACATAAAATTACTTCCTTGGAAGTGAGATTACGTGCAGGAACCACTTTCCATTAAAATAAATACTAAATAGTTTTACAAACTTATTTCAATTTTCTTCTTAAAAAAAACTTATTTCAGTTTCCTTAGACCATACTAGGGGTGGAGCTAAGGGGGTTGAGAGGGGTCAAATGCCTTCCCAGCTGGCCTTGCAAACAAATTTTAATACTTCTAGGTAGGAGTATGTGTTTCCTTTTCTTATTATAATTTTGGTCCTTAAATTTTATCAAAAATTTGTTTTTTATCCCTAAATTTTAAGAAGTTCATTTTTCGTCCCTGAACTATTTAAAAGTTCATATTTCGTCTTTAAACTATTGAAAATGATTTATTTATATCCTTAAACTTTACTAAAAGTTTGTTTTTCATCTCTAAACTATTGAAAATGTTCTTTTTTCATCCTTATTTTTGTCTCTATACTATTCAAAAAAACTCTTTACAAAGTTTAAGGATGAAAAAAGAACTTTTTAAAGTTTAGGGACCAAAAAAAAAACTTTTAATAAAGTTTATGGACTAAAATAGTATTTTATATAATAATTATTTACATGATTCCTGTGTTTATCAATGAACTAGTATAAATTTTATTCTAAAGAAACTGTAAATTATTACATCTATAATATCAAAAACACCTCAAACAAATGGAGGTGTGTCGACAAGCATCACACTAAGCTCATGTAAAAAGTTTTACAGCTTTATATGCGAATCCACAGTTTCTCAAAAAAAAATATGCGAATCCACACAGACCTTACCTGCCAACTGGCTTCTAATACTATATTATTCCATCCAATATTTCAACGCAATTAAACATGAATTACTTAAGTATTTGTTATTGATATAACCAATAAAAGTCTTTTAAATGTTAAAATTGGGGCTTCAAAAACTCTACATTTTTTTTTTTGAGAAGAAAAAAAAACTCTACATTAGTTACATATAAAAATAATCTGGAATATTAACTTAGTATAACTTTGCCAAAATAACATAAAATCATATCAGTTATTTAACAAATAGAAATTGACATAGGTCATACCTTCCCCCCACCCCCGGTCAATTGCATAATACAAATTTACACAGTTGTACTTCATATTTATCTAACTACAAATCTTTATATTTGTGCGTAGAATTATGACTTTGAAAACAAATTAAATCAAAAAACATATTATTTATGTGAAAAATTTCCTAATAAAAAAATTTAATATAATGAACATGCTTTTTATCTTATCAGAAAATGTTCAAATATCACTTGTTAGTATTCATGTGAATGACTTATTATTTTTCAAATTTGTCATAAATACTATATGTACGTATGTATGAATGTATATGTGTGTGCGTATATATATATATGTCTGCATGAGCATAAGTAATTGTGAGTGTCAAATGTAAATTTGGCCTCCTGAAATCAAATCCTAGCTCCACAACTGGATCATATCATTTGCCAATTGTTATAACTTGTTGAAGTGATTGACTATGAGTGATGAACAATAATTTTTACATAAATTCACCACCCTCGCTCATAATCAATCCCATTACGATAAGAGTTATGGTAAAAAAGTTGTGTTTTTAGATTTTTTTCAAATTATTAATACATTTCCTCAAGAGTTCAGAATGCTCATTTGATTAGATATCCGAATCGCCTTCCACATGCCACGCTATCATCTAATATCTTCTTTGTATCATATGCATACTCAAAACTCAGCTTCATTAGCTTCGTAGAATCAAATGTAACTCCTTTATCTGGTCCTTCAATGAATCTAAAATGAAATGTCATGGTCAAAGAAAGGCCTCAAGCTAAAAATAGTTTTTGGTATTTCTCTTTTGACCAAAAATGAATAAAATAAACACATAAAAGGAAATTGCTATAAATAAAAAAAATGGAAAGGAAGTTTGGCAATCAAAATTCAAATAAAAATCTTACTCTTTCGCTATCTGATATTCTGGAAACTTTTCTTGGAAGGAACTTGCAATCGCTCTTATGGTTGGAGTTGTGGCAGCACAGAGGAATCTACCTTTCATTGATTGGTTTTCCATGCAGAAGATATGTGCTTGACAAATGTCTTCAATGTGAACAAGAGGAATTGAACCCAAAAGTTCTTGCAAAAACTTCAATATGTTTGAGAAAAATAAATTGCCCGAAAGCAGAGATAAAATTGTTTCCACAGATGATGGTACATAAGGAAGAAGTGTTTCTCCTCCCACTAGGCCACAAGCAAGTGTTACAACTTCAAGCTTACTATTATCATATTCATTATAATTCAGAATCTCTTTCTCTGCTAGTGTCTTTGATTTAGTGTATCCCTGCAGCACATGCCCAATAAAAACAATTGAACATTATGAATAGAAGATCTTAATAAATCAAACAGCTGGCACATCTATATATATAATAATATGTGAAATTGAGAGAAACTTAAATTAGAATTTCAAATTAGAGTTCCAATTTTGCGCAATGTGTTCTAAATTATTTATTCTTAAAGAGTTTTATTTTTTAATTTTAGAATCAAATATGAGACCACATCATAAATATTCATCCAAGTGAGTTATTAAGTACAAAAACTAAAGAATCTAGAGTAAATGAATCATAAAAAAAAAAAAAAAGTGCTTCACAATAATAAATAAATAAATAACATGGACAATTTACATTTTATACTTAATAATATCCTTACAAAAATTTTTAAAGAGTTAACAAAATATAAAAATGACTATCAATAGTATTTAAATTATATATATATATATATATATATATATATGAATTATATTATGCATCTTAGTATATATCTTTAAGTGTATCCAGACATATGCATGGTGTTACAAGCAAATTTGTTTAATTCAAGATATTGGTAAAAAAAAAAACATATTCTATCATTCTTCAATATTGTAGGCTACAATTTAGACTCATGTGAATCAATAAAGTTTAATAAACAATTTTAAACAATCCAATATATATATATATATATATATATATATTCCTACTAAAATTATGAAGCCAATATCTCAAACCTATGAGAAAATATATATTAGCCATACACAAGAACACCACAGTTTAGGTGGAAACCTTTTTCATTTTGAAAGGAAAAATAGCAATACCAATTTTGAAAAAATCCATTAAAGAAATTAGTTCAATGTACACTTTTGGCCTTAAAATTTGAGGTTTTTTTTAATAAATAATTTTGGTCATGTTTGATTCTATTTTTATATTTGACTCATATCGTCCATTTCTTTTAGTAATCTAATCAATAAGATAAATGTCGTCCATTCATACATGTTACCCATATAACTCTATTTCTATTAGTAATCAGAACGTTAAATGTCAAATGAGTGCCTTCCATACAGATCATCCATATAATCTATTTATGTTAGTAATATAATTGGTAAGTGCTAGATAAGTGTCGTCCATAAAGACATGTCGCTTATATAATGTAAGGTGTCAATCAATTATTTATATTTTTAAAAACATGAATCACGATAATTTACTATTCTTGTGATGTTTGCTCTTGGCCTTTACAATCAAATAAAAGTTATGCTTATTGTCTCATTATATGTCCAATAATCTTCTAACAAAAATACTAATTATTGTTGTTAAAATTAATTATTATTGTTGAGTAAAAAAGAATGCAAGAAAAAAAAAATCCAATTTTTTTTTAAAAGAAGGAAAAATCACAAATAGACAAACAAAAAGAGGAAAGTTTTATATAATTTTTTTTGCTAAGATTAATTATTTAAATCTAACAATACTGATTATCTCTCTGAAAAAGAAAAAAAAAAGACAAAAAAAAAAAAAAAAACTCTCTGATTTAAAGATGTTAAAATAAAAAGACAAAACAAACAGTCAATGTCCAGATTAAATTATTAATAATACAACACCCACTCCAGCAATTAATTATTAATAAAAACTAAACTTTACTTTACTATCAAAAAAAAAAAAAAAAAACTATACTCATTTAACAAAATTAGACAATACTCAATTTCATCCTACCATTATCTATGGAGAGGCAACAAAAATGAAACAGGAATACCAAAAACTTGCTGCTGGTTTAGTAAATAGCTAAAGCTTGAACAGATTTTAAATGTTGCTTGAGTCATGTGCTACCTGTATTGTGTATGTATTGTCACACAGCTTGGTCTCTCTATGCTTCACATGGTTATGGGACTTTAACGTATATCTTTTTAACTTTATTCAATATCATTCTGTCATTTTTTCTCAAAAAAAAAAAAAAAAAAAAAAAAAATTACTCAGTTTGAAACCGCCAGTGGTTTGCCGAACTTGCAGGTTTGATTATGGTTCAAACCGGACTTGTGGCTAGTTTCTGATTAACCCAGTCCAAATAGCCAGTTTGGTCCAGTCTTTAATACAAATTTTGTCATCTATTTAAATTATTAATGCTGTATCGAAATTTAATCCATTCATTCTATAATGGATTAATGATAAGATTCTTGAAATTCCTCGTTGAGTTATCTTAAGAACTCTAGATGATTGTAATTATTGTTCATGTAGATTATCTAAATATATCATTAACATAGTAAAACATGTCAAATATATTTCACAAATAATTTACTGTTGTAATTCTCTATACAAGAACAACAAACCGAACAAATATATATATATATATATATAACACAAAAATAACTAAAAATAATTCAATATACACACAGTTCAGATGAATGTAAAATGCGAATTTGATCAACGCCAATGATGACACTATCACCTTAAGACAGATTTATTTGACTAAATACTTAACAAATAAAACTCTCTCTCTTTCTTTGACTATGTATGAAAATATATTGCTTGAAAAAAACTAATTTAAATAAAATGAGTGACTCACTATTTATAGACAAACTTGCACTATTTCATAAAAGGTGTAACATGAACAAACATGTCTAATTTAATACTGGACAACCCATATTCCACAATGAATAAACACAAAAATAAAATAATATTTAATACTAAACTACCCACACAACCCATGCCCACTATAATAAGTACTTTAGGAGTTAATTTTTCATTTACTCAATAGTTTTTGGCAATTGACCCGGCAAAATTTGCCAAATAGTAGCTTTTTAGAAAAAATTTTGGTGCATAGCATGCGGATGAAACATTTTAGTAAGTTGGACTGTTTTTGGAACTCGAGTTCCAACCCAATTTCCTCTTGCGTGAAGTCTAACATGGACCAAAAAAAAAAAAAAAATGTGGAACTCGAATCTAGGAAACTCAAGCTCCTTGTGAAAAATCTTGGAACTCAAGACTTAAAAAAAAAAAAAAAAAGTCTAACTTACTAAAATGTTTCATCCGCATGCGTTTTTGCTAATATTTTTTCAAAAAGATGCTTTTCAGCAAATTTTGCCCAATTGACCCCATGGTGTGAAAGAGAACACATTCTAACTCGAACCCGCTTCAAATGACGTGTAGATCCCACCTTACATTAATTTGGCTAAAAATATGCCCCCCAAACACTAGCAATTTTTTCCAACGAATCAATAACATTGAGGGGAATTCTTGGAACAAATTATAATATGTCAAGACTAAAAGTATACTAGACCCACTAATAACTGCATAATTACAGGGAAATTACGAAAGGGCTGCTGAGAAATATGAGAAGGAAATACCATTGTAAAGTCATTGGCATAAGTGAAGGAAATATCAAAAGGTGTCCAACAGGTTTCATCAATGGAAGACTTGAAACAAACTCCATCTTCTGTCAAAGGTGAAGAGGACATTACAGACGCAGTGTATATAAGGCCGCTTCACGGTTTTCGACCGAATACATGCATCAGCGATGATTCTAACCACTGCAACAGCCGCTTCAGCCGTATCCTTGTACTATATAATTCAGATTATCAAACTGTTAATTGCCAAAATTCTCAAAACTATATTGGAGAACTAACTGTAGCTTTAGAAATTAATGGACATGATACCTGAGAGCTTTGGGTGTTATGTAACAGTGGGGTAGCCACATGAAAAACATATTCACACCCTGTAATTGCAGGTTCGAACTCAGTGGGATTATGAATATCAGCTTGAAACAGCACTAAATTGTTCTCTGCATTTGGGAAGGACTTCAGGAGATCTACTTTGGAGGTGTCCCCTGCAATTGTAAGTTAAATAAAAGACCATGAGAGATCTCATCTACAGATAATCGAGTTACTCTAGGACAACAATTTTTACCATGCCCTTTCTCGTAAGTGTCTTAACGATAAATTGTGACTGATTGTTTATTATTTTTACATGAATCTATCATTTTTTCTCTACTGCTCACAATCAATCGTATAGAAAAGTTGTGACAAAAGATATGCGAAAGTATGTGGTCCAATTATTGACATATATACTAATACACACACCAACACACACCAACACACACAAACCTTGGTTCCTCAGAGTTGTATGGACTGTATGACCTTTCTCAAGAAGCTTTTTGACAAGCCAAGAACCAATAAATCCAGATCCTCCTGTCACGCAGACCCTACTGTAACTTTTCTCCTCCATTTTTTCTGGCATTTTAACCACACAGGCTCGACAACATTAATAGCGTTAAGTCATTGTGTTTTAAGCTTGGAGTACTACCCTCTATTAATTTAGTCCCACAACCGATATGCGAGATGATATTAGATGCGATATGCACTCGCTGGTTCCTATGCAAGAAGATATTCAGTGAGATATGCACTAGCCGCAAGATTATAAAATTGAACCTTTTTTATTTTTGGATGAACTGGAATGTTTAATTAAACAAAAGAAGTAACTACAAATTGTACTATTGGTCTCTTGGCCATCTTTGTTCCACATAATTTTATGGTTAATTTTTTTTCCTATTCTTTTTTGGATAGCACATGCAAAGACTTTAGAGAGCACATGCAAAGACTTTATGGTTAATTTTTTTTCCTATTCTTTTTTGGATAGCGCACATGCAAAGACTTTAGAGTAACACAAAAAATTTCACAACATTTTTTTTTATAATAGTTGAAAGACAAAGTTTAGTTATAAAATTAGTTGTAACATTAAGCTACAACTTTACTCAATATCTTTTTATTGGAGGTGAATTTTGACAAATCCACTATTGGATTATATCTTCTTCTTATATTCTCTATGCTTACAAAATTTCTAGAAAATTAAAAATCAATAGCTATGTTATCATGAATAAATTTTTTAAATTGCAAGTTTTTGTAATTTAAAATTATGCATAAAATATAAGCGTATAAATCATATAATAATTAATATCTAATTGACACAAAATTTGACATGTGTATTAAGAGCATAAAGAATATGCAATCTAACTGTTAGATTTTCAAAATATGCAGTAATGTTTATTTTATTGAGTAAAATTGTAAACTTAAACTTATTCACAGTGGACTTGGCAAGCTTTTTTTGGTTTTATATTAACATAAATATCACGTCTTTCCCAGGGCCGGGGGGGGGGGGGGGGTGTTCTCGGAGTAGGTATTTTATCATTATTATGAACTATGCTTTGGTACTTTACCCCCCCCCCCCCCCCCCCCCTCCGGGAAAAAAAGAAAAAGAAAAAAAGACTCCCACTTTAATACATGTATAGAGTAAGTAGGGAAAAAAAAATCTTCACTCACACACCAAACCATATCACCTTTTCACCAAATTTACTATTCTTAATAGTTTTTATCTCACCACGTTCTCACCTATTTGATTGTTCCTTTTTCCTCCATCATTATTTTCACTCAGTTCACTATTCACAACGCTTTCAATCATTAAAAAAATTCATTCTAACATTTATATATTATATTGTTTAAGTGTCATACATTCTTGTTATATAAGTTTGTGAGCTTCTTATATTAGAATTTATAGTAGTTTTAGTTTTGAGAAATTCTATGTCCACAACATTTTAATAACACTTTTACAACAAATCTTAAGTAATAAGTTGTTACTAGTTGTTATTGGTAAACAAAAAAGTATTTCAGTTGTGGGTTGAAATTTTAACCAATAACAAATTACCACTTATGATTTGTTGTAAAAATATTATGAAAATCTTGCTTATCCCATTTTGTTTTTCATGGCAATTCAATTAATGGGCCCCATAAGTAACACATAATTATTAGAAAAAAAATACTTAATGTCCTTTTTATACTCTTTTAATCTTGATTTCTTTGTAATCCTAGCTTTGCCATTGGTTTTACCTACTACCATGCACCAACAATTTGTCGCATCAATTGTATGTAAAACTTTTTATTAAATATTTTTTTGTTTATAGACTTTCTCAAATACTTTAAGGTACATTCAGATTTCGGACTTATTGTAATTCAAGTACGGATATAAAGAAAAAAAAGAAATATATATATATATATATATATATATATATGTAGGGTCTGCTTTTGCGGCCTAGAGCCCAAAGGGTATGGGTCAAGGGCCCATCGAACCCACAACAATGAATTTGTAGAGAGTGGATCGAAGGTCTAGGCGCTGGCCGGCGTTCACGAGGCGTGAACGCCATTCTCTTTTATTGAAGAAATACTTAGAACATCTTTACAATTGGGGGATGCTCCTCGGCCCATGGCCGGGGAGGCTTTCTTCGCTTTTTCTTCTCGCCTCTCCTCCCCCCCATTTCAGGAGGGATTCCCTTACATTATATACTCTTTACCTAACCAATTCTAGCCCTACACGTGTTGGGCGATTTGGACAATACTCAGATGCTTGTCCCATCAGCCGCCTTCTCAATCTCTTTGAGAGTCGCGGCAACCAAGTTGACGTTGGTGCAGGGTCATTTCCTCATTAATGCGGCCAAGGCGGTAGTCAGGTACATTTAATGTGGAGGTGACTGCTTGTCAAGAGCTTGTCCCTCAAGTTCTCGAACGTCCGACGATGGGGTCATCCTCGGACTTAGGGTGCCTTCCTCGGCCCGGGCCTTCAGCCCAGGAACGAAGTGGGCTGGGCCGTAGGATTCTTCGGCCCCACAATAGCCCCTCAAAATCTTTGCTGTCCGCATCCTCGGGCGGAGAGGAAGATTTTGATGTCCTCGGACTTGCCACGCGTCCCATTGAGTCTGGTCCTCTGTCAGTACTGGAGCCTTTTCATCCACCCCAGACGCGTTAATGGCGCCTCGAAGCGCGCAATGCGCCTTTCATTAAATCAGGACGGCTCTGTGCCCCCCACGTTCAACAGGAGGATGATAATCCAACGGTGGGGATTCGCCTAGTAGTTAGGGATGAGAAAACCCGCCCAGTTCCTTGATTTGGGGTATAAATACCCATTCGAAAAGCCGGTTCCTCTGTTCACTCGCACTCAAGAGTCTACATCTCCAGTATAAAAAGCCTGTCCGAGGAGCTTCTACTCATTTCTGTAAGTCACTCTATCTCTCTTCGAACTTTTTCCTTCTCCATCTCTGCCTCTTTTTCGTTTGCTCTCTCTTAGCCTGCTTAGGCATCATTTGGGATGGGTGTATTTAAGAAGTATGTATTCACTGAGGAGGCGATGGAGAAATTCATCGCCGATTATAAGATACCGGCCAATGTGGGCTTGAGGTATTGTGCGGAGGGCTAGTGGCGCTTCCGAAGGCAGGAGGGTGAGGTGGTGATTCCCATCGTTGCCTTCGTTGAAGGTGGTATGAGGATACCCATGGGGCCGGTGACGAGGGACTACCTGATGCACTTCCAGCTAGCCCCCACCCAGTGTGCCATCAACGGCTTTAGGATTCTGGGCTGCGTGGATGCCCTAAATGAGAAGATGGGACTGAGATTGACCCACCATGACGTCAACTGGTGTTATAACCTTTAGTGCCTGAAAGGCGAAACTTATTATCTGAAGACCAGGGATGACAGGGTCCGACTTATTTAGTGCCTCCCTGAGTCCAGCAAGGGACTGAACAAGGACTTCCTCATCGTGTCTGGAGAGTGGCACGATGGCCTTCACTGCCCAACGACGGAGGGGGGGGCCCCTAGGACCCTGTCTAGTTCCATTCTTTACTTCGTCCATTTCTTTTTGCACCGTCCGGTTTCTAATGTGAATGTGTTTCCTCTTGCAGATCCGCACGCCTTTACGTGCCACTTCAGCTTGATCAACCGGGAAGACTTGCAAAAGGCACTAAGGGCGAAGGTTTTCGTGAACGAGGCCGACAATCAGGTTAGGGCCGCTCACCAGATCTTGAAATACGACCCGACTCACAAGTCATTTGCGGCGCCGAAGTACGTAATCAGAGCAAAGGATCCTCGGCTTTGAAAAATAACCGTGACCGAGGACGGGTTCCGGTTCCCCGAGGCGCCCTCCACATCAGAAGGCGTAACACCTGCAGGTCCCTCCTCCTCCCTTAGATCCTCAGAGACTGCTGAAGAAGGCCTAGAGAGGGAAGAGGAAGTTGCTGACTTTGGCCCCGCCGAGGACGAGTTTGACGTGTTTGAACAGGTCCATCAGTCCGAGGATCCTCCAAGGGATTTGGGTGACCCTTGTCTGACAGAAGCAGATTTCCAAACGCCTAAGTCTCCTCCTCGGCGCGAGATGGGTTACAAGAAGAGGCCCCAACTCAGCCTGGCGGATCTGGTCGAAGGCCAATCGGGGAAATCCAAGCCGGAGCTTCCTCCTCCTCCTCCAAAGACTCGCTCTGCCCAGGGTAGGTCGAGCACCTCCCAATCAAGGCTTCCTCCTTCTCCGCCCAAAACGAGTCTGCCTCCTAGGCGCGAGCCCTCTGACCCCAAGCAGAAAAAGGATAAGGGCAAAAGGCCGGCTGAGGAGAAGTCCGGGTCCCCACGGGAGGAGGATGATACTCGGCAGCCATCCAAACAGCTGAAGATAGGCTCCCGAGGTCAGGATAAAAGGGTTGACGCCCAGCCCGAGCCTCAGGCCTACCTTCCTGCCCCAATGCTCTATGGGGGGCCGCTGAGGGAAGACTCCTTCCTTAGGGACTTCAAGGAAGGCGAAGGCGCCTATGTGGCCGACGCGCTGGAAAGGTGCCTGTTACTCCTAGCTGACATGGCGGAGCTGGGAGCTATGAAGAGCAGGGAGGTTTTTCTCTACCTCAAGCGGTACTTGGGAATGGTAAGTCCCTCAACACTTATGACTTTTCCTGTTTTAGCTTTCTCCAACCCTTTTCTGGTTTTGGCTAACCGTGTGCTTGTTTTGTTGGGCAGGCCATTCAGGCCACTTACAGGTTGGAGGACATGGCATATGACCAGGGGAAAGCCACGGACATGGAGCGTGAGAAGCACCTGGAGGCCTCACGGATCCTTAGAAACTCCAAGGCTGATCTTGCCAAGGCTCGGGAGGAGCTGAGTGTGATGACTAGTGCTCGGGATACTACCCTGTCAGGACTCGCCAGTTTCCAGAAGCAAGCTGAATATCAGACAAAGCGCCTGGGCGAGGCGGAGGAGCAGCTGACGATGGCAAAGGAGCTACTTGCTGATCTGCCGAGGACGGTGGCTGCTGCAGAGGAAGCCAAGAGGGTGGCAGAGGAGGCCAGGGATGAGGCCGTTAGGGCCGAGTTTGAGGCTGACCACGGCAGAGAGGACGCCCTGGCCACTAAGCGGGAAGTCGAGGAGGAGGCCTATGCTGCGGGGATGCCCGAGACCGAGGCAGCCTTTAAGGCTCAGGTCCCAGGGTTGTGCAGGTGTTACTCTACTGAAGTTCTTATGGAGGCTCTCAGGCAGGCTGGGGTTGAGGCCTCGTCTGACTTGTGGAAGGAGGAAAGTGTGTACTACCCTCCTGCCATTCGCGAGGCAACTCCAAGTGGCGCTGAGGCCGAAGAGGCTGTAGAGGAAGCCAGTGCTGCTATGGGTGAGGACACCACAATTGCTGAACCCATGGGCGAGCTCGTCCAAGTAAGTGACCCTCCCCAGGTAGCTGAATCAGGCGAGGGCCCCGCCCCAAGAGGTTGCGAAGCCCAGCTCTGAAGTTGAAGTTCCTGCTGCTGAGGAGGCAGCTGTTCCTGCCACGCCTTCGCAGGCTACCCCTTCTGGCCAAGGCTCAGAAGGTTCTAAAGCTGCTGTGGTCCAGCCCCATGCCGAGGGAGGAAAATAAGTGGGCAGGGCAGGCCCCTTGACGCCGTCGTTTCTCTTTCCTTTTGCATTTTTTTTTTTAGATTGTAGTGTAATTCCTACCGTGTAACTTTTTCTGGACATAATGAAATGCAAGCTTTGCTTCTTTTTCTGTTTGTTGTGGTAGTTTACTTACTTGCACGCTATCCGCTTTTTCTTTACTTATATGATTTTAATTTCAATTGCATCTCGACCAATCGCGGCGTCAATTGTCATAACGAGGGCAGGTATGCTTGGGTGGACCCTCCGTTTCCTAAGGGCCAGGTAGAAAATTCTTTGAGTAGACACTTAGGATCCCCTTGAAGTAGTTGGCTTCCCCACAGGCTTGAGTCCGAGGACCATACAGTGCTTTTGGTTCTGTCTAACACTTAGAATCCTCTGAAAGAGTTAGTTTTCCCATAGGTCTGAGTCCTGGGACCATGCAGTGCTTTTGGTTCTGTCTAACACCTAGAATCCTCTGAAGGAGTTAGTTTTCCCATAGGCCTGAGTCCTGGGACCATGCAGAGCCTTGGTTCTGTATAACACTTAGGATCATCTGAGGTGGTTAGTTTCCCCGTGAGCCTGAGTCCGAGGACCATGCAGAGCCTTGGTTCTGTCAAACACTTAGGATCATCTGTGGTGGTTAGTTTCCCCGTGAGCCTGAGTCCGAGGAACATGCAGAGCCTTGGTTCTATCGAACACTTAGGATCATCTGAGGTGGTTAGTTTCCTTATAGGCTTGAGTCCGAAGACCATGCAGAGCCTTGGTTCTGTCCAACACTTGTTCGTCTGAAGTGGGTAGTTTCCCCATAGGCCTGAGTCCGAGGACCATGCAGAGCCTTCGTTCTACCTAACACTTGGTCGTCTGAAGTGGTTAGTTTCCCCATAGGCCTGAGTCCGAGGACCATGTAGAGATTTGGTTCGGTCTAACACCTGTTCGTCTGAAGTGGTTAGTTTCCCCATAGGCCTGAGTCCGAGGACCATGCAGAGCCTTGGTTCCGTCTAACACTTGTTCGTCTGAAGTAGTTAGTTTCCCCATAGGCCTGAGTCCGAGGACCTTGCAGAGCCTTGGTTCTGTCTAACACTTGTGCTTCGAAGTGGTTAGTTTCCCCATAGGCCTGTGTCCGAGGACCATGCAGAGCCTTGGTTCTGTCTAACACTTGGTCTTTGAAGTAGTTAGTTTCCCCATAGGCCTGAGTCCGAGGACCATGTAGAGCCTTGGTTCTGCCTAACATTTGGTCTTTGAAATAATTAATTTCCCCATAGGCCTGAGTCCGAGGACCATGCAGAGCCTTGGTTCTGTCTAACACTTGTTCGTCTGAAGTGGTTAGTTTCCCCATAGGCCTGAGTCCGAGGACCATGCAGAGCCTTGGTTCTGTCTAACACTTGTTTTTCTGAAGAGGTTAGTTTCCCCATAAGCCTGAGTCCGAGGACCATGCAGAGCCATGGTTCTGTCTAACACTTGTTCATCTGAACTGGTTAGTTTCCCCATAGGCCTGAGTCCGAGAACCATGAAGAGCCTTGGTTCTGTCTAACACTTGGTCTTTGAAGTAGTTAATTTCCCCATAGGCCTGAGTCCGAGGACCATGCAGAGCCTTGGTTCTGTCTAACACTTGTTCGTCTGAAATGGTTAGTTTCCCCATAGGCCTGAGTCCGAGGACCATGCAGAGTCTTGGTTCTGTCTAACACTTGTTCGTCTGAAGTGGTTAGTTTCCCCATAGGCTTGAGTCCGGGGACCATGCAGAGCCTTGGTTCTGTCTAACACTTGATCGTCTGAAGTGGTTAGTTTCCCCATAGGCCTGAGTCCGAGGACCATGCAGAGCCTTGGTTCTGTCTAACACTTGTTCGTCTGAAGTGGTTAGTTTCCCCATAGGCCTGAGTCCGAGGACCACGCAGAGCCTTGGTTCTGCCTAACACTTGGTCGTCTGAAGTGGTTAGTTTCCCCATAGGCCTGAATCCGAGGACCATGCAGAGCCTTGGTTCGGTCTAACACTTGTTCGTCTGAAGTGGCTAGTTTCCCCGTAGGCCTAAGTCCGAGGACCACGCAAAGCCTTGGTTCTGTCTAACACTTGTTCGTCTGAAGTGGTTAGTTTCCCCGTAGGCCTAAGTCCGAGGACCATGCAGAGCCTTGGTTCTGTCTAACACTTGGTCTTTGAAGTAGTTAGTTTCCCTATAGGCCTGAGTCCGAGGACCATGCAGAGCCTTGGTTCTGTCTAACACTTGTTCGTCTGAAGTGGTTAGTTTCCCCATAGGCCTGAGTCCGAGGACCATACAGAGCCTTGGTTCTGTCTAACACTTCTTCGTCTGAAGTGGTTAGTTTCCCCATCGGCCTGAGTCCGAGGACCATGCAGAGCCTTGGTTCTTTCTAACACTTGGTCTTTGAAGTAGTTAGTTTCCCCATAGGCCTGAGTCCGAGAACCATGCAGAGCATTGGTTCTGTCTAACACTTGTTCGTTTGAAGTGGTTAGTTTCCCCATTGGCCTGAGTCCGAGGACCATGCAAAGCCTTGGTTCTGTCCAACACTTGTTCGTCTGAAGTGGTTAGTTTCCCCATAGGCCTGAGTCCGAGGACCATGCAGAGCCTTGGTTCTGTCTAACACTTGTTCGTCTGAAGTGGTTAGTTTCTCCATAGGCCTGAGTCCGAGGACCATGCAGAGCCTTGGTTCTGTCTAACACTTGGTCTTCGAAGTGGTTAGTTTCCCCGTAGGCCTGAGTCCGAGGACCATGCAGAGCCTTGGTTCTGTCTAACACTTGTTCGTCTGAAGTGGTTAGTTTCCCCATAGGCCTGAGTCCGTGGACCATGTAGAGCCTTGGTTCTGTCTAACACTTGATCGTCTGAAGTGGTTAGTTTCCCCATAGGCCTGAGTCCGAGGACCATGCAGAGCCTTGGTTCTGTCTAACACTTGTTCGTCTGAAGTGGTTAGTTTCCCCATAGGCCTGAGTCCGAGGACCATGCAGAGCCTTGGTTCTGTCTAACACTTGTTCGTCTGAAGTGGTTAGTTTCCCCATAGGCCTGAGTCCGAGGACCATGCAGAGCCTTGGTTCTGTCTAACACTTGATCGTCTGAAGTGGTTAGTTTCCCCATAGGCCTGAGTCCGAGGACCATGCAGAGCCTTGGTTCTGTCTAACACTTGTTCGTCTGAAGTGGTTAGTTTCCCCATAGGCCTGAGTCCGAGGACCATGCAGAGCCTTGGTTCTGCCTAACACTTGGTCGTCTGAAGTGGTTAGTTTCCCCATAG
Organism: Quercus ilex subsp. ballota; assembly: GCA_032727855.1. Classification (NCBI taxonomy): domain Eukaryota; kingdom Viridiplantae; phylum Streptophyta; class Magnoliopsida; order Fagales; family Fagaceae; genus Quercus; species Quercus ilex. Next base: position 34,735,361 of record CM064909.1, read on the forward strand.
GCCTGAGTCCGAGGACCATGCAGTGCCTTGGTTCTGTCTAACACTTGTTCGTCTGAAGTGGCTAGTTTCCCCGTAGGCCTAAGTCCGAGGACCATGCAGAGCCTTGGTTCTGTCTAACACTTGTTCGTCTGAAGTGGTTAGTTTCCCCGTAGGCCTAAGTCCGAGGACCATGCAGAGCCTTGGTTCTGTCTAACACTTGGTCTTTGAAGTAGTTAGTTTCCCCATAGGCCTGAGTCCGAGGACCATGCAGAGCCTTGGTTCTGTCTAACACTTGTTCGTCTGAAGTGGTTAGTTTCCCCATAGGCCTGAGTCCGAGGACCATACATAGCCTTGGTTCTGTCTAACACTTCTTCGTCTGAAGTGGTTAGTTTCCCCATCGGCCTGAGTCCGAGGACCATGCAGAGCCTTGGTTCTTTCTAACACTTGGTCTTTGAAGTAGTTAGTTTCCCCATAGGCCTGAGTCCGAGAACCATGCAGAGCATTGGTTCTGTCTAACACTTGTTCGTTTGAAGTGGTTAGTTTCCCCATAGGCCTGAGTCCGAGGACCATGCAAAGCCTTGGTTCTGTCTAACACTTGTTCGTCTGAAGTGGTTAGTTTCCCCATAGGCCTGAGTCCGAGGACCATGCAGAGCCTTGGTTCTGTCTAACACTTGTTCGTCTGAAGTGGTTAGTTTCTCCATAGGCCTGAGTCCGAGGACCATGCAGAGCCTTGGTTCTGTCTAACACTTGGTCTTTGAAGTGGTTAGTTTCCCCATAGGCCTGAGTCCGAGGACCATGCAGAGCCTTGGTTCTGTCTAACACTTGTTCGTCTGAAGTGGTTAGTTTCCCCATAGGCCTGAGTCCGTGGACCATGCAGAGCCTTGGTTCTTTCTAACACCTGGTCTTTGAAGTAGTTAGTTTCCCCATAAGCCTGAGCCCGAGGACCATGCAGAGCCTTGGTTCTGTCTAAAACTTGTTCGTCTGAAGTGGTTAGTTTTCCCATTGGCCTGAGTCCGAGGACCATGCAGAGCCTTGGTTCTGTCTAACACTTATTCGTCTGAAGCGATTAGTTTTCCCATAGGCCTGAGTCTGAGGACCATGCAGAGCCTTGGTTCTGTCTAACACTTGTTCGTCTGAAGTGGTTAGTTTCCCCATAGGCTTGAGTCCGAGGACCATGCAGAGCCTTGGTTCTGTCTAACACTTGGTCTTTGAAGTAGTTAGTTTCCCCATAGGCCTGAGTTCGGGGACCATGCAGAGCCTTGGTTCTGTCTAACATTTGTTCGTCTAAAGTGGTTAGTTTCCCCATAGGCCTGAGTTCGAGGACCATGCAGAGCCTTGGTTCTGTCTAACACTTTCATTTCTCTGTATGTAGGGGTTTGTCCTTGGACTACTTTACTGGAGACGATTCTTCCTTCGGACGGATCATGGTCTTACACGTGGCATTGATCTCGCCTCCATCTCGAGCCCCCATCTTTTTTATTTGCGAAGCGTCCCTTGGCCGTTCGTGTTCCGCACCTGATGCTTCGGTGCGCGAGACGCGCCTTCATTAGTAGCCTAGTAAATCAACATAAGTCCAACAGTTTGCGGCCCCCTTGGAATCTGGCAGCCTCATTATTGTCCAACACTTCGGTAACGCTCCTTTCCGGGGGGATGGTTTCTCCATACTCCATGAACCTCCCCACACAAACAGAAAGAACACACCCCTTCAACTCCCCAAGGGCCTCTAATAGCCCCGCCGGAATTGCGACTGGAGTTAGGAGATATGGGGCGGCTTTAGGCGGATGTGAGGACATCCGTGCGAAGAGCCGTTGTGGCCGCAGCCCCCACTGGGCTTCCGGTGCGGCAGAGTCTAGGCGTAACCCCGATGGCGCCATGCACGGTGGCCCAGAGGGATGTCGTTGAAGTACCTAACATCTCTCTTCTGAGCGCACCCCCGATAGAGGAGACATGCGAACTCACATCATGGGTGGTGCTCGAGTGTTGCCGTCTCCAACGGCCAACGCTCGTAGGGGTTGGAGAAAATCAAGGGAACATCATGGGGAGGGCGTCCCGGAGCCCCTGTATCTGCTCCTCGCTTTGTTCAAGCTCCGCCGCTCCGAGAAAGGAGTTGTTGGTGGCCTTGAAACGAGCTAGCCCCAGCCCCCTTCTGCCCGCTTACTATCAAGCTCTCCCATTCTCTTGATGCCAGTAAGGGTACGGGTTGACACTTCCCTCTAGCTAGTTTTAGGATGGGTCCGCCTGGGACTCTGATTGTAATTTGTACCTCTTTTTTTTTTTGAAATAATATAAAGTTTTTTTTTTTCTATTGAATATTCTGTCTCGCACTTTTGTCTTTTTGCAATATTTGTTTGGTAGTTCTTTCTTTTTTTTTGCATCACCACCGATCTTCTGTAGAATATCTATTTAGAACAGTCGCCTGTTTCGCCGGCCGGCGCACTAATCCTCCCCACAGACGGCGCCAATTGTAGGGTCTGCTTTTGCGGCCCAGAGCCCAAAGGGTATGGGTCAAGGGCCCATCGAACCCACAACAATGAATTTGTAGAGAGTGGATCGAAGGTTTAGGCGCTGGCCGGCGTTCACGGGGCGTGAACGCCATTCTCTTTTATTGAAGAAATACTTAGAACATCTTTACAGTGGGGGGATGCTCCTCAGCCCATGGCCGGGGAGGCTTTCTTCCCTTTTTTCTTCTCGCCTCTCCTCCCCCCCATTTCAGGAGGGATTCCCTTACATTATATACTCTTTACCTAACCAATTCTAGCTCTACACGTGTTGGGCGATTTGGACAATACTCAGATGCTTGTCCCATCAGCCGCCTTCTCAGTCTCTTTGAGAGTCGCGGCAACCAAGGTGACGTTGGTGCAGGGTCCTTTCCTCATTAATGCGGCCAGGGCGGTAGTCAGGTACATTTAATGTGGAGGTGACTGTTTGTCACGAGCTTGTCCCTCAAGTTCTCGGACGTTCGAGATGGGGTCATCCTCAGACTTAGGGTGCCTTCCTTGGCCCGGGCCTTCGGCCCAGGAACGAAGTGGGCTGGGCCGTAGGATTCTTTGGCCCCGCATATAGTATAGATAGATAATGCCTCTACCATAAGTAAATAATTTTTTATTAATAATATTTTATTTTTTGTGATATACAACAGTTATATCTTAGCAGGTACTCAAAACCTATAAATAAAAAACAGGTAGTCAAATATGGTAAATTTAGTGGAGTAGCTGAGTAAGGCTATAACTAAAATAATATATTTTTGCATATAACAATTTCTTTTTGCCCTTTCCTTTTCTAACAACCGTGGCTCATGCATGATGCATATAAAACAAAAATTTCTCCTATATATATTGTGGGGCCGAAGAATCCTACGGCCCAGCCCACTTCGTTCCTGGGCCGAAGGCCCGGGTCGAGGAAGGCACCCTAAGTCCGAGGATGACCCCATCGTCGGACGTCCGAGAACTTGAGGGACAAGCTCGTGACAAGCAGTCACCTCCACATTAAATGTACCTGACTACCGCCCTGGCCGCATTAATGAGGAAAGGACCCTGCACCAACGTCACCTTGGTTGCCACGACTCTCAAAGAGACTGAGAAGGCGGCTGATGGGACAAGCATCTGAGTATTGTCCAAATCGCCCAACACGTGTAGGGCTAGAATTGGTTAGGTAAAGAGTATATAATGTAAGGGAATCCCTCCTGAAATGGGGGGGAGGAGAGGCGAGAAGAAAAAAGGGAAGAAAGCCTTCCCGGCCATGGGCCGAGGAGCATCCCCCAACTGTAAAGATGTTCTAAGTATTTCTTCAATAAAAGAGAATGGCGTTCATGCCTCGTGAACGCCAGCCAGCGCCTAGACCTTCGATCCACTCTCTACAAATTCATTGTTGTGGGTTCGATGGGCCCTTGACCCATACCCTTTGGGCTCTGGGCCGCAAAAGCAGACCCTACAATTGGCGCCGTCTGTGGGAAGGATTAGTGCGCCGGCCGGCGAAACAGACGACTGTTCTAAATAGATATTCTACAGAAGATCGGTGGTGATGCAAAAAAAAAGAAAGAACTACCAAACAAATATTGCAGAAAGACAAAAGTGCGAGACAGAAGATTCAATAGCAAAAAAAAAAACTTTATATTATTTAAAAAAAAAAAGAGGTACAAATTACAATCAAAGGCCCAGTCGGACCCATCCTAAAACTAGCTAGAGGGTAGTGTCAACCCGTACCCTTACTGGCATCAAGAGAATGGGAGAGCTTGACAGTAAGCGGGCAGAAGGGGGCTGGGGCTAGCTCGTTTCAAGGCAACCAACAACTCCTTTCTCGGAGCGGCGGAGCTTGAACAAAGCGAGGAGCAGATACAGGGGCTCCGGGACGCCCTCCCCATGATGTTCCCTTGATTTTCTCCAACCCCTACGAGCGTTGGCCGTTGGAGACGGCAACACTCGAGCACCGCCCATGATGTGAGTTCGCATGTCTCCTCTGTCGGGGGTGCGCTCAGAGGAGAGATGTTAGGTACTTCAACGACATCCCTCCGGGCCACCGTGCATGGCTCCATCAGGGTTACGCCTAGACTCTGCCGCACCAGAAGCCCAGTGGGGGCTGCGGCCACAACGGCTCTTGGCACGGATGTCCTCACATCCGCCCAAAGCCGCCCCATATCTCCTAACTCCGGTCGCAATTCCGGCGGGGCTATTAGAGGCTCTTGGGGAGTTGAAGGGGGTGTGTTCTTTCTGTTTGTGTTGGGAGGTTCATGGAGTATGGAGAAACCATCCCCCCGGAAAGCCTTATATAGAGGATGAGGGTTGGTGAGAATTAATTCACGCAGAATTCGAAAGGAGCGTTACCGAAGCGTTGGACAATAATGAGGCTGCCAGATTCCAAGGGGGCTGCAGACTGTTGGACTTATGTTGATTTACGAGGCTATTAATGAAGGCGCGTCTCGCGCACCGAAGCGTCAGGCGCGGAACACGAACGGCCAAGGGACGCTTCGCAAATAAAAAAGATGGGGGCTCGAGATGGAGGCGAGATCAATGCCACGTGTAAGACCATGATCCGTCCGAAGGAAGAATCGTCTCCAGTAAAGCAGTCCAAGGACAAACCCCTACTTACAGAGAAATGAAAGTGTTAGACAGAACCAAGGCTCTGCATGGTCCTCGGACTCAGGCCTATGGGGAAACTAACTACTTCAAAGACCAAATGTTAGACAGAACCAAGGCTCTGCATGGTCCTCGGACTCAGGCCTATGGGGAAACTAACCACTTCAGACGAACAAGTGTTAGACAGAACCAAGGCTCTGCATGGTCCTCGGACTCAGGCCTATGGGGAAACTAACCACTTCAGACGAACAAGTGTTAGACAGAACCAAGGCTCTGCATGGTCCTCGGACTCAGGCCTATGGGGAAACTAACTACTTCAAAGACCAAGTGCTAGACAGAACCAAGGCTCTGCATGGTCCTCGGACTCTGGCCTGTGGGGAAACTAACTACTTCAAAGACCAAGTGTTAGACAGAACCAAGGCTCTGCATGGTCCTCGGACTCAGGCCTATGGGGAAACTAACCACTTCGAAGCACAAGTGTTAGACAGAACCAAGGCTCTGCATGGTCCTCGGACTCAGGCCTATGGGGAAACTAACCACTTCAGACGAACAAGTGTTAGACAGAACCAAGGCTCTGCATGGTCCTCGGACTCAGGCCTATGGGGAAACTAACCACTTCAGACGAACAAGTGTTAGACAGAACCAAGGCTCTGCATGGTCCTCGGACTCAGGCCTATGGGGAAACTAACCACTTCAGACGACCAAGTGTTAGACAGAACCAAGGCTCTGCATGGTCCTCGGACTCAGGCCTATGGGGAAACTACCCACTTCAGACGAACAAGTGTTGGACAGGACCAAGGCTCTGCATGGTCCTCGGACCCAGGCCTATGGGGAAACTAACCACTTCAGACGACCAAGTGTTAGACAGAACCAAGGCTCTGCATGGTCCTCGGACTCAGGCCTATGGGGAAACTACCCACTTCAGACGAACAAGTGTTGGACAGAACCAAGGCTCTGCATGGTCCTCGGACTCAGTCTTATGGGGAAACTAACCACCTCAGATGATCCTAAGTGTTAGACAGAACCAAGGCTCTGCATGGTCCTCGGACTCAAGCTCACAGGGAAACTAACTCCTTCAGAGGATTCTAAGTGTTAGACAGAACCAAAAGCACTGTATGGTCCTCGGACTCAAGCCTGTGGGGAAGCCAACTACTTCAAGGGGATCCTAAGTGTCTACTCAAAGAATTTTCTACCTGGCCCTTAGGAAACGGAGGGTCCACCCAAGCATACCTGCCCTCGTTATGACAATTGACGCCGCGATTGGTCGAGATGCAATTGAAATTAAAATCATATAAGTAAAGAAAAAGCGGATAGCGTGCAAGTAAGTAAACTACCACAACAAACAGAAAAAGAAGCAAAGCTCGCATTTCATTAAGTCCAGAAAAAGTTACACGGTAGGAATTACACTACAATCTATAAAAAAAAAAAATGCAAAAGGAAAGAGAATCGACGGCGTCAAGGGGCCTGCCCTGCCCACTTATTTTCCTCCCTCGGCAGGGGGCTGGACCATAGCTGCTTTAGAACCTTCTGAGCCTTGGCCAGAAGGGGCAGCCTGCGAAGGCGTGGCAGGAACGGCTGCCTCCTCAGCAGCAGGAACTTCAACTTCAGAGCTGGGCTTCGCAACCTCCTGGGGCGCCGCCTCAGCGGGGCCCTCGCCTGATTCAGCTACCTGGGGAGGGTCACTTACTTGGATGAGCTTGCCCATGGGTTCAGCAATGGAGGTGTCCTCACCCGTAGCAGCACTGGCTTCCTCTGCAGCCTCTTCGGCCTCAGCGCCACTTGGAGTTGCCTCGCGAATGGCAGGAGGGTAGTACACACTTTCCTCCTTCCACAATTCAGACGAGGCCTCAACCCCAGCCTGCCTGAGAGCCTCCATCCAAACTTCAGCAGAGTAACGCCTGCACAACCCGGGGACCTGAGCCTTAAAGGCTGCCTCGGTCTCGGCCATCCCCGCAGCATAGGCCTCCTCCTCGGCTTCCCGCTTAGTGGCCAGGGCGTCCTCTCTGCCGTGGTCAGCCTCAAACTTGGCCCTAACGGCCTCGTCCCTGGCCTCCTCTGTCACCCTCTTGGCTTCCTCTGCAGCAGCCACCTTCTTCGGCAGATCAGCAAGCAGCTCCTTTGCCATCTTCAGCTGCTCCTCCGCCTCGCCCAGGCGCTTTGTCTGATCTTCGGCCTGCTTCTGGAAACCGGCGAGTCCTGACAGGGCAGTATCCCGAGCACTGGTCATCGCACTCAGCTCCTCCCGAGCCTTGGCAAGATTAGCCTTGGAGTTTCTAAGGATCCGTGAGGCCTCCAGGTGCTTCTCATACTCCACGTCCGCGGCTTTCCCCTGGTCACGGGCCACGTCCTCCAACCTGTAAGTGGCCTGAATGGGCTGCCCAACAAAACAAGCACACGGTTAGCCGAGACCAGAAAAGGGTTGGAGAAAGCTAAAACCGAAAAAGTCATAAGTGTTGAGGGACTTACCATTCCCAGGTACCGCTTGAGGCAGAGAAAAACCTCCCTGCTCTTCATAGCTCCCAGCTCCGCCATGTCAGCTGGGAGTAACAGGCACCTTTCCAGCGCGTCGGCCACGTACGCGCCTTCGCCTTCCTTGAAGTCCCTAAGGGAGGAGTCTTCCCTCAGCGGCCCCCCATGGAGCATTGGGGCAAGAAGCCAGGCCTGAGGCTCGGGCTGGGCGTCAACCCTTTTATCCTGACCTCGGGAGCTTATCTTCAGCTGTTTGGATGGCCGCCGAGTATCATCCTCCTCCCGTGGGGACTCGGACTTCTCCTCAGCCGGCCTTTTGCCCTTATCCTTTTTCTGCTTGGGGTCAGAGGGCTCGCGCCTAGGAGGCAGACTCGTCTTGGGCGGAGAAGGAGGAAGCCTTGACTGGGAGGTGCTCAACCTACCCTGGGCAGAGCGAGTCTTGGGAAGAGGAGGAGGAAGCTTCGGCTTGGATTTCCCCGATTGGCCTTCGATCAGATCCACCAGGCTGGGTTGGGGCCTCTTCTTGTAACCCATCTCGCGCCGAGGAGGAGACTTAGGCGTTTGGAAATCCGCTTCTGTCAGACAAGGGTCACCCAAATACCTTGGAGGATCCTCGGACTGATGGACCTGTTCAAACACGTCAAACTCGTCCTCGGCGGGGCCAAAGTCAGCAACTTCCTCTTCCCTCTCTAGGCCTTCTTCGGCAGTCTCTGAGGATCTAAGGGAGGAGGAGGGACCCGCAGGTGTTACGCCTTCTGATGTGGAGGGCGCCTCGTGGAACCGAAACCCGTCCTCGGTCACGGTTATTTTCCGAAGCCGAGGATCCTTTGCTCTGATTACGTACTTCGGCGCCACAAATGACTTGTGAGTCGGGTCGTATTTCAAGATCTGGTGAGCGGCCCTAACCTGATTGTCGGCCTCGTTCACGAAAACCTCCGCCCTCAACGCCTTTTGCAAGTCTTCCCGGTTGATCAAGCTGAAGTGGCGCGTGAAGGCGTGCGGATCTACAAGAGGAAACACATTCACATTAGAAACCGGACGGTGCAAAAAGAAATGGACGAAGTAAAGAATGGAACTAGACAGGGTCCTAGGGGCCCCCCCTCCATTTTCCCACTGCCCACCTGGGGTCCCCTCCGTCGTTGGGCAGTGAAGGCCATCGTGCCACTCTCCAGACACGATGAGGAAGTCCTTGTTCAGTCCCTTGCTGGACTCAGGGAGGCACTGAATAAGCCGGACCCTGTCATCCCTGGTCTTCAGATAATAAGTTTCGCCCTTCAGGCACTGGAGGTTATAACACCAGTTGACGTCATGGTGGGTCAATCTCAGTCCCATCTTCTCATTTAGGGCGTCCACACAGCCCAGAATCCTAAAGACGTTGATGGCACACTGGGTGGGGGCTAGCCGGAAGTGCATCAGGTAGTCCCTCGTCACCGGCCCCATAGGTATCCTCATACCACTTTCAACGAAGGCAACGATGGGAATCACCACCTCACCCTCCTGCCTCCGGAAGCGCCACTCGCCCTCCGCACAATACCTCAAGCCCACATTGGCCGGTATCTTATAATCGGCGATGAATTTCTCCATCGCCTCCTCAGTGAATACATACTTCTTAAATACACCCATCCCAAATGATGCCTAAGCAGGCTAAGAGAGAGCAAACGAAAAAGAGGCAGAGATGGAGAAGGAAAAAGTTCGAAGAGAGATAGAGTGACTTACAGAAATGAGTAGAAGCTCCTCGGACAGGCTTTTTATGCTGGAGATGTAGACTCTTGAGTGCGAGTGAACAGAGGAACCGGCTTTTCGAATGGGTATTTATACCCCAAATCAAGGAACCGGGCGGGTTTTCTCGTCCCTAACTGCTAGGCGAATCCCCACCGTTGGATTATCATCCTCCCGTTGAACGTGGGGGGCACAGAGCCGTCCTGATTTAATGAAAGGCGCATTGCGCGCTTCGAGGCGCCATTAACGCGTCTGGGGTGGATGAAAAGGCTCCAGTACTGACAGAGGACCAGACTCAATGGGACGCGTGGCAGGTCCGAGGACATCAAAATCTTCCTCTCCGCCCGAGGATGCAGACAACAAAGATTTTGAGGGGCTATTGTGGGGCCGAAGAATCCTACGGCCCAGCCCACTTCATTCCTGGGCCGAAGGCCCGGGCCGAGGAAGGCACCCTAAGTCCGAGGATGACCCCATCGTCGGACGTCCGAGAACTTGAGGGACAAGCTCGTGACAAGCAGTCACCTCCACATTAAATGTACCTGACTACCGCCCTGGCCGCATTAATGAGGAAAGGACCCTGCACCAACGTCACCTTGGTTGCCGCGACTCTCAAAGAGACTGAGAAGGCGGCTGATGGGACAAGCATCTGAGTATTGTCCAAATCGCCCAACACGTGTAGGGCTAGAATTGGTTAGGTAAAGAGTATATAATGTAAGGGAATCCCTCCTGAAATGGGGGGGAGGAGAGGCGAGAAGAAAAAAGGGAAGAAAGCCTCCCCGGCCATGGGCCGAGGAGCATCCCCCAACTGTAAAGATGTTCTAAGTATTTCTTCAATAAAAGAGAATGGCGTTCACGCCCCGTGAACGCCGGCCAGCGCCTAGACCTTCGATCCACTCTCTACAAATTCATTGTTGTGGGTTCGATGGGCCCTTGACCCATACCCTTTGGGCTTTGGGCCGCAAAAGCAGACCCTACACTATATATAAGATGATTCGTCTCTTTGAACTGTACTTTTGTGTTGTTCAAAAATACCTTTAGACACTACATTAAGTAGAGACAAAATTTAAGGATAATGAGGTAAAAATATAGAGTGATGATATGTTCACAACATTTTTACAACAAATCACAGGTGGTTAGCTGTTATTGGTTCAAATTTGAAACTAACATTAAGATTACTTTTTTGCCCCAACAATAACAACCAGTAAAAACCTGCCACTTAAGATTTGTTGTAAAAATGTTGTGAAAATGTTGTGAACATATCATTTCTCAAAAATATATCTCCAACTTTACTTAAAATGCCTACAAAATATGATACTTTCCTATTAATACATGTCTTCAAAACAAATTTATCCAAAAATTTGATTAAAAAAAAAAAACCTTCTCAGTCCACTTTGATAAACAGTCTAAACAAATTAATCTCTCTAAGTTTAAGGTATCAAATACTTTAAGTTTAAGGTACATTCAGATTTCGGAATTATTGTAATTCAAGTACGGATATAAAGAAAAAAAAATACAGAGGAGAAATTTTTGTTATATATGCATAATGCATGAGCTACGGTTGTTAGAAAATGAAAGGGCAAAAAGAAATTGTTATATATCATTCTCAAAAAAAAAAAAAAAAAAATTGTTATATATAAAAATGAGATTAAATTTTATAAGGATGGAGTGTAAAATTCATATTTTACACCATCCAATAAGTGATTGCCAGTTTTCAACGTTAGCATTTTACTTAAAATTCCCAATTTGTTGGATTTATATATGAGTATTAGAATTGATTGAGTGTGATTATATTTATTCTTAAATATATGATAAGATAATGTAGCATGTGAGGATTAGAGGGGTACATAGATTTTACACCAAGTCCTTATAGAATTTAATCTCTATAAAAATATATTATTTTAGTTATAGCCTTACTTAGCTACTTCACTAAATTTACCGTATTTGACTTCCTGTTTTTTATTTAAAGGTTTTGAATACCCGCTAAGATATAACTGTTGTATATCATAAAAAATAGTATAGTATTACTAATCAAAAATTATTTACTCATGGAAGAGGCACTATCTATCTATATTATATATAAGATGATTTCTCTCTTTGAACTGCACTTTTATGTGGTTCAAAAATACCCCCAGACACTACATTAAGCACAGGCAAAACTTAAGGATAACCTGGTAAAAATATATTTCCAACTCCACCTAAAATGCCTACAACATAGGACGCTCTCCTACTAATTCATATCTTCAAAACAAACTTATCCAAAAATTTGATTTAAAAAAAAAAAAAAAAATTCTCAGTCCACTTTGAAAACAGTCTAAACTAAACAGATTAATCTCTTCTTCTTTTTGTATAACTCTAAGATTAATCTCTTTAAATGAGAGCTTTAAGGCTTTTTTTTTTTTTTTTGGGTCATAATCTAAAAATTGAAATAAATGGAAAATTATGACACTAGATAAAATTTAAAAAAAAAAAAAAAAAAAAGCTTCATTGCATGCGCAAAGTGTGTGTGATAAGGCTAGTAAAACTATAAAATAGTATTTTGGGCAACCTAAATCTCTAACAAATGATGTCAAGAGTTTTGTAATTCAATTGGTTGTCACTTATCAATGTTTTCAATAGAAATATTAATTTAGGGTTTAAATCTCTTCTCTTCAAACTATAGAATTAAAAAAAAAAAAAAAAAAATTTCAAATCATAGAATTTGAAACTCTGAATTCTTACACATAGTTTGGCATTACTTTTTTTTTTTTTTTTTTTTTTAATTTTATAGGAAGTTTTGGCATTACTTATTTCTTAATATATACAAAAAGTAAAAACTCTACAACAGCTAGGAAACAGAAGACAATGCGCAAGGGACTAAGAACTGGGCTCAAAGGCGGCCTGTTTGTGCCAAACTCCATTCAAGTTCGACTGCCACAATCGTACCAAGCATAAAAGAATTTTTTTATTTTTTATTTTTTATTTTTTTTAATGTTACAAAAATGACCTATTTTACTTCTCACTGGGCCCAAAGTGAATTAGACTTTACTTTGCATTTGGATTTGTAAGATTTTGCAAATAAGACCATCAATACAAATCCAAATAAAAAACATCACTTGAACTAATTTTAATGTCAAAATTAAAAACTAATAAAACTTTGAATGTCTTTGGTAGAGTAGTTTGAGTAATATTGTTTGTAATTTTTTAAAATACGTGTGGGTGAAAAAGTGTGTAATATTATTTAAAATGTAAAAATGTGAGTTTGAGATATGATAGTAAACATCCCTTATTGTTTATTCTGTTACCATTTCATTGGTGACTGGAGAGAAAACACGTTCAATGTGGAGTGCATATTTGTATTTATCAATTTTTTATTTTCAAAGTAAGATTAGATAAAGAAGTCTTTTCAAATTTCATTTAATTTTTTCAATCTTCTTTGCTCATATTAATGATAATATGACCCAAGAGACCTATATTTATTGTAAGCCCATTTACTTGTACCATAAGTGTAGGGGGATGTCTCCACCAAATGGGCTCTGGGTCGAGGAAGGCCTATTGAAGCAACGACATAAAAGGTCTGGGCTTGACCCAAGTCTTAACATCATAAGCCTGAAGATTGAGGAGGGCCACAGAATGACTTAGGCTGCCAGCCAAGGTAAGCTGATAATCCCTTTGCTAAGGAAAGTGTCAACAATATAGCCAAGGACTGGAGCTTGACCTAGAATTCTCATTGAGGACTTAGAAGAAATGATACAAAGCTCAAAGTAATAATCACCTTCACATTAATTAGATGTTACTACCTAATGTTAGTCACATTTAATGATGAATGACCAGCCTAAATAGTAAGAACACTCCAAAAGTCTTCCTTCATGATCACAAAGTAGGGGGAGAAGTGCTGATTGGACTAGCATCCTCTGACTTCTAGCAAGATAAAGCATAGCTGGAAAGGGGGGAGCTGGGAGAATGAAAGGGACTTACCAAGAGGAAGGGGGATCCTGGTTTTGAGAGAAAAAGAGAGAGAAAGTGAGAAAGGTACAGAGAAAGCATTGTAATAGTCTAGCAATTGTTGTACACCTTAGCGAAAGCCATTTTTAGTGAAATATAGTCTATCAATCCATCTTGATCCTTAGTTTGTTTGTTCAATCCTCCCATTGTGGATTTCCATCTTATTTCTTACAAATTAGTTGTGTCGATCGAATTCATTTAGATTTGTTCTTTTTTCATAGTGTTTTTGACCCCACAATAAGTATATGGATCTACAATAAATTTGAGCCTCTCAAAATGTAATACATTTTACAAAATTTCAATCTAATTAGGATGTCATAGATAACATGAATGGGGTCGGATCAAGGATGCCCCATCCTCATCTTATCCCCTCTTTAAGCAAAATAAATAAATGAGACAGATTATAGGTATTTTATTATTTCTAATGAGTTAGTTTTGACATTAATGAAGAATCAGGCCAAAGGCCCCCAAATGGGGGATGATAAGTGAATTTTTTATTTAAATATATATTTACATACATATGAACTATATATATTTTTTTATCCACTCTTAAAGAGGTCCAAATTATTGAGTGATGTTAAAAATATTTCAAAATTTTTGTACATAAGTTTTACATATTAATGAGTCACAAATTTCAAATAGTAATTCAAATATTAACTTATTATCTTATAGAAGTGCCATAATTATATTCAATGTCACATCAGTCTGTAATATTTTTGTAATAAAAATTATAGTAACCTTAGGAAATTCTCAAAAAAAATATTATGGACTAATAAAAATCCAACTCAATAATCATTAAATAGTCATATTAAAAGGTAACAACAATTGATCTTTTTTTTTAAATGATTATTTTTTGAAGAGAAGATCAGAAAAAAGTATAGTTAATTTTTAGTTAATGTTTTTTATTATATGTTTATTAATAAGTAATAAAGAATATTTAGTTAATTTTTTATTATATTTTTAAAGTATATTTAGAACATTAACTAAAGTTATTATATGCAGGAATCACTTTGCATTAAAATAAATAGTGTTAAGAAATATTACAAACTTATTTCAGTTTTTCATATCATATTATTTGCCACAACTTGTTGAAGTGATTGATTGTGAGTGATAAACAATTCATTTTTACATAAATCAATCACTTTTTCTCCTTCACTTACAATCAATCACATTAAGGTCATGACAAAATTGTGTCTCTAGACTTTCTCACATTATTAATACATTTCTTCAAGAAATCAAAATGGTCATTTAATTAGATATCCGAGTCGCCTTCCACATTTCACGGCATCATCTAATATATTTTTTGTATCATATGCATACTCAAAACCCATATTCATTATCTTTGTAGAATCACATCTAACTCCTTTATCTGGTCCTTCAATAAATCTGAAATGAAATGTTATGGTCAAAGAAATGCCTCAAGCTAAAAATAGTTTTTTGAATGAGTAATGATTTCCATAACAATTTCACAAGAAATCTTTGGCTGTAAGTTGTTAATAATTCTAATTTGAGCTCGTTACTAACATAACTTTTTTATACACTAATAACAGCTTTTCACTTAAAATTTGTTGTGAAATTATTCTGAAACGTTGCAGATGTAGCATTGCTCTTTTGGAATCTCATTTTAAAAATATAAACATAAGAAAAAAAAGAAGAAGAAGGGAACTTTCTATTAAAAAAAAAAAAAAATGGGAAGGTAGTTTGGCAATCAAAATTCAAATAAAAGTCTTACTCTTTCCCTATCTGATATTCTGGAAATTTTTCTTGGAAGTAACTTGAAATCTCTCTTATGGTTGGATTCGTGGCAGCACAGAGAAATCTACCTTTCATTGATGGTTTTTCCATGCAAAAGCTATGTGCTTGACAAATGTATGAACAAGAGGAATTGAACCCAAAAGTTCTTGCAAAAACTTCAATGCATTTAAGAAAAATAAATTTCCCGTGAGCAGAGCTAATGTTGTTTCCACAGATGATGGTACATAAGGAACAAGAATTTCTCCTCCCACTAGGCCACAAGCAAGTGTTACAATTTCAAGCCTACTATTATCATATTCATTATAATTCGGAATCTCTTTCTCTGCTATTGTCTTTGATTTAGTGTATCCCTACAGCACATGCCCAATAAAAACAATTGAACATTATGAATAGAAGATCTTAATAAATCAAACAGCTGGCACATTTGTTTAATTCAAGATATCGGTCAAAAAAAAAAAAAAAAAAATTCTATCATTCTTCATGGTTAGCTACAAGCCTACAATCTAGTCTTATATGATTTACTGAAGTTTATTAAACAATTTTAAACAATCCAAAAAAAATATTTCAACTAAAACTATGAACCCAATATCTTAATCCAATGAGAAAAATAAATTAACCATGCACAAGAATACCACAGTTTACGTGAAAACCCTTTTCAATTTGGAAGTAAAAATAACAAGATCAACTCCAACCATATCCACTAAAAAATTTGACCAAAGTACACATTTGGCCCCTTAAAATTTGTGGTTGTTTTCATATTGTCATTCAATGTTTGATTCTATTTTCATATTAGCTCCTAGCATATTCATTTCTTTTAGTAGTTTGATTGTTAAGATAAATGTCTTCAATTTAGACACATTACCCATATAAGTCTAGTTATGTTAGTATTATGATTGTTAAGTGTCAAGTGAGTGCCTTCCATTAAGACTCATCTCCCATATAAGTCCATTTTTGTTAGTAATCTAATTGGTAAGTGCTAGATAAAGTGTCGTCCATTAAGGTATATCACCTATATAATGCCATGTTTCACTAGATTTCTAACGGAAATGGACAAAAATCTAAAGATAAAAATGAATATAACCCAACGTTTAAGGATCAAAATTGTATTTTATTCCAAAAAAAAAAAAAAAAAATTACATTATCTTATTAACTTTACACCATTCTCAAAAAAGAAAAAAGAAAAAAGGATTTATACTTAAAACTTGAACTCACAATTTCTAGCCATCTTTAATTACAACCGATAGAACTGACTGCCCCGACCTAGAAAAACCACACTGCCTAAGAATGGAAAATCGACTACAGACAGTGTTGTAAGGTGCCAGCTATGAGGAAACTGACCCCATCAGTGCATGCACATTCCTAACTTAGGGATATATTTTATGTAATTGGCTAATCTTTTAACTAAATGCACTTTACTTATAATTAGGTAGATCTAGGATAGGTTTAGTACTCCAAGAAATATGTTACTCGAGTCAAGTTTTAAAACCATGAAGACTAGACCAAGAAACAAGTGAAGAAAAGTTGTTCATTAAATCTTGACAGATACCTCGACAGAAATAGTATCTATCGAGATTTATGAACAAAGCTCGACAGTAGCTAAATCTATCGAGATCTACGAAATCAGAATTTTCAGATCTGATTTTTGGCCTTAACTGACATGTATGTGTAGGGTTTCTTTTCTCATAAACCTAGACATATATAAAGCTTATTTTAAAGGCTGTCACACATGGAGAACACATGCAGAAAGTGACCTAGTGCCTTATTCTCTCTGTAAGAAGTTACTGCATTTTTTATGCCTTAGGATTTTGTAATCAGGTACTTCTTAATCTTCATTGTTGATGAAGTGAAGAACTTTGCAGCCAACATCTTCTTCAAGTTGCTGGTGTTAGTCACATACTAGGATTTGTGCAAAGGATTTAGTCACATATTGGGATCTGTGCATCATTGGTGGTGTTCATATGCTTAAGAGTTCAGATGTTCTGAAACGGTAAAAGGTTTCTACTGTAAGTTTATCTACGGGGATTGTAGAGTCTAGGGACAAAGGTTTTGTACTAGATCTAAAACTTCTCTTTATTATAGTGAATTGTTTTTCAGGAAGGTTTCCCCCCAAGTTTTTTTTACTGTGAAACTAGTTTGTTTCATTGGTTTTCCTAGATCATCATATCTTGTCTTACTTACTATTTCGCTGTGCATAATATTGATATTTGTTTGTTTTAACAAGGTTTATTCATAATAAATCTAATTAACAACTTGGGTTTATCACTTGTTAATTCTATCAATCGAGATCTAAATTTCCCAATAAATGGTATCAGAGCAGGTACACTCTATTTGGATTAATTTCCTGAGTGGACAATCTCTTTTGATTCCTTCTTTATTTGATGGCACTAATTATGCGTACTGGAAAGTTCATATGAAATTTTTTTTGTAGGCTCTAGGTGAAAAAGTATGGCAAGCTGTTGAAGTTGGTTAGATTAAGCCAAAGGAAGCGCTAGTGGATTGAGATGAAGCAACAATCAAAGCGGCAAATTTCAACAATAGGGCCTTGAATGCTTTGTTTAGTGGGGTGACCAATGAGGAATTCAATAAAATATCATTAACGGAAGTTGCCAAGGAAGCATGGACCTTTCTTGAGACCACCTATGAAGGTACTAAGGCAGTAAAGATTTTAAAGCTTCAAAGACTCACTAGTAGTTTTGAAGAAATAAGGATGGAGGAGGATGAGACATTTGATGAGTTCTATGCTAAACTCAAGGATATTATGAATTCTGTCTTCAACCTTGGAGAATCTATAGCAGAATCCAAAATTGTTAGGAAAATTCTAAGGTCCTTACCTGAAAGATTCCATGCCAAGATCACTGCCATTGAATAAGTGAAGGACATTGATCAAATTCCTTTGACTGAGTCTGTAAGGAACCTTTAAACCTATGAGATGAGATTAGGTTTAATTGGAAAAGGTGGAAAGAGTAGAAACTTGGCTCTTAAGGGTATAGAGGAAGAAAGTGATGACTCTGAAGATGAAGATGAGGATGAGGACTTAACTTTCATAGCTAATGAGATTATCAAGCTTCTTCAATGTAAGAAAAATGATAAAGACAAACCTCTTAGGAAATCTAAATCCTTTAGGAAAAGTAAGAGTGAGAAACCCCTCATCTAGTGCCATGAGTGTAAAGGTTTTGGTCATATGAGAATAGAATGCCCAAACTACTTTATGAAGGAAAAGACTAAGAAGTCAAAAGATAAAGGGTTGGTTGCTAGGAGTGATACTGAGAATGGCTCTTCTGATGAGTATATGGATGAATGTAGTCATTTTATGACTTTTGCTATCACAACCGATAAGGTGATTGTGGAAAGTGCTAGTGACAGTGAGGATTCTTCTGATGATAAAGTAACCAAGAAGTTGACCCTTTAGGATGCCTATGATAAGCTATGCACTGAATTTATAAAATTTGAAAAGACTTCTCATCTTTGTAGAAAAAACCTTAATGAGGTAAAAACTGAAAAAGCTGATCTGTTAGTCAAATTGGATGAGATTACAAGGTTAGTTGAGACTCTTGTTATGGAGAACACCTCATTAGAAGAGAAGGTCAAGAACCTTGAAATTGAGCTTAGTCAAGCTAGAACTCAAATAGAAAGGATGTCTAGTGCAAAGCTTGATGAGGTCTTGAGTGCTCAAAAGCCTAATTTTGATAAGGTTGGCTTAGGATATGTTGACTCCTCCGGTCTTTCCACTTCCACGACTTCTGAATCAAAGACTATTTTTGTGCCATAATCTGAGAAATGTGATAAAGGTATGAAATCCATAACTGATTTGTCTAATTCTAAATCCTTTGTTAAACCTCACTCTAGGAAGTTTAGTAGTCCTAAAGCTGCTTATGTTTGTTACCATTGTGGTATTTTTGAACACATTCGTCCTAATTTCTTTAAGTTGTATCCTTAAAAGCAAGTGTCCAAATGGTCACAAGTTTCCTCTCAAGAAACTACACCTTTGTTTGGAGAGTTATTAAAAGTCTTAAGTTTTTAACTCAATTTCAGGAGAATTCTAATTCTTCTATGTCCTTTAGTAGACATACTAGGACACGTGCCTTTTCATCTTCACGACCAAAGGTTCTTACTGTGTGAGTGAGAAAGGAGCCTAAGACTTAATTGTCTTTTCTATTTGTCCAGTACTTTAATTTTTTTTATCTAAAGTAGGATTCTCTTTGCTTGGTTTCTTATCTGCTTTTGGAATTATGCTTTCATGCATCTACATCTTTCTTTCATTCTTTCGTGTTGTTTGTCTGGTTTTGTTTGGTTATTTAGTCTTTATTTATTTTTTTTTTTCAAAAAAAAAAAGAGAAAAATTACAAAAACAATGTGTGTTTGTGTATTTTGGTACTTGTGTACCTTGGATGACCATTGAAACAAAGTTTTGAAAACTTTGTATATTTTGTAACTTATGTGAACATCTCAATGTACAACTAAGCAAGTGAGTTTTGTGGCTCATGTTTGTGATGAGTACGATTAAGTAATCTCTTATATCTTAACACTGATATCACTCTTTTTGACGGGAAGGACTAGAAAATTCTAAGAGAGGCATAAATAATAATCTCACCACTAAAGTCCGCTAATCATGTATAACATATGTGTGTTTCGGCATAACAAAATTGTGATGTTTAAGCTTACATAATTGGGTATTTCTTCTCTCTCTCTTATATGCCGATGAATGCTATGCTCAAAAGAAAAATATGCAAAAAAAAAAAAAAAACAAAAGCAAAAAGAATCAAAATGCTTTTAAATATGATTGCAAGCGTGTTTCTAGGTGGGAGTTATAAGATGTACCTCGAAAGTGATAGTCTCCATCAAGCAGTTATGATTGTGTCTGAGTGAATTTGATTTTCTCATATCTCAAATCGTCATAATATGAAAACACTTATGCACTCTTGGTATGTTTTCACACACAACACGCTAAATCTTTGCTACTTTTGATACATTGTAGGTACAATGTGATTTGACCATCACAAAGAATACATGTGTTAATATATGCTCACTAAACTGTCTTAACTTGTTTTTGAAATATAAAATTGTTTATACTTGTTTAGTGTGTGTGTGTGTGTTTTTGGATCTATGTATGCTTTGCATATATGTTGAGAGATGTTTTGAGAGCTTAATATGTTGATTGGATCTTTGGTTGAGTAGCTTGCTTGTTGCATTCATCTTTATGTGTTTTTCCTTCTTGTAAAACCTCTTTTCTTCAAGCTTGACAGCTTCTTGACACATCCTTGATAGATATCCTTTCTATTGAGCCTTCTTCTTGTGATCTCAACAGATCCTCGATAGCTTCTCGATCCATCGAGAAAAATTTCTAAGCTCTTTGTCTACCCGATAGATTCTCGACAGATCCTAGATCCATCGAGATTTCTGGGTTTCTCTCGATAGTAGCTTGACAGCTTCTCAATCTGTTGAGACCCTCTTGCATGCTGTGTTTTTCACATGTTTTGCATCTTTCTGTTTGTTAAGGACACATTTTGTGTAATTGGCTAATCCTTTGACAAAACGCACTTTACTTGTATTTTGGTAGATCTAGGATGTGTTTAATACTTCAAAGAACATGTTGTTCAAGTCTACTATTAAAGCCATGAAGATTGGACCAAGAAACAAGTGAAGAAAATGTGTTCAATAAAGCTGGACAGATAGCTTAACACCTGTGGACAAATAGCTCGACAACTGCTCGACACATCTCGATAGCTAGCTATCTATCGAGCTTCATAAGCTTTTTCCTTATCGCAATCTCGACACCTCCTGGACACCTGGTGGATCGATCAAGAAAGTTTCAGTCTTCTTGACACCTTATCAACACTTACTCGATAGCTGTATTGTCGAGCCTCATTAAACCTCGACACCTGCTCAATACCTGCTATCTTTTGAGGTTATGGAAATCAGAATTTTTAGATCTGATTTTTGGGCCAAGCTTATGTATTTGTGTAGGGTTTCTTTTTTCACAACCCTAGACTTATATAAGGCTTATTTTAGAGGCCGTCACATAAGAGAATACAAGGAGAACATATGCAAAAGGTGTTATTCTTTCTGAAAGAAGTTATTGCGTTTTTACGCCTTATGATTTTGTAACCAAGTGCTTCTTGATCTTCATTGTTGATGAAGTGAAGAATTTTGCAGCTAACAACTCTTTCTAGTTGGTGATTGAAGTCGCGTACTGGGATCCGCGCAATTGGTTAGTCACGTATTGGGATTTGTGCATCATCAAAGGGTGGCGTTCATATATTAAAGAGTTCAGAAGTTCTGAAGCGGTAGAAGGTTTCTGCTGTGAGTTCATCTATGGGGATTGTAGAGTCTAGGGACAAATGTTTTGTACTAGATTTGAAACTTCTCTTTACTATAGTGGATTGCTTTTCGGAAAGGTTTCCCCCCAGGTTTTTTACTGTGAAACTAATTGGTTTTATTGGTTTTCCTAGGTCATCATATCTTGTCTTATTTACTTTTTCGCTGCATTCATTATTGACATAATATTAATGTTTGTTTGTTTTAACAAGTTTGATTCATAATAAATCTAATTAACAACTTGGGTTTAAAACTTGTTAATTCTATCAATTGGGGTCTAAATTTCCCAACAAGTGGTATCAGAGTAGGTTTACTCTGATTGGATTAATTTCCTAAGTGTGATCCTTGACTCCCGTTGTCATGGAATCTCTTGATTGTTTTGATTTGCATGATCTTGTGTTGAATGATGATGATAATATTCAAGATGCCTATTGTAAGCTTTATAATTTTCGTATGAATTCTCTTGAATGTTCTACAAAATTGAAAGCTAAATTTAAAAAGGTAAAGCTTGAAAAAGATGATTTGATTGCAAAATTGGATGAAGCCAATAATTTGAATGAGAATTTTAAAAATCAAATTTCATCTCAGGTGGACAAAATTAAAAGTTTGGAAGAGCAACTAGTTGAACCTAAAACTAAAGTTGAAAATTTAACTAGTGCCAAACTAGTTGTTGAGCCTAACTCAAAAGAAAAGGATTTTTATATTCCTCCATTTAAAAGGAATAATCAAGAGTTGAATGCTAATATTGCTAGGATAGACAAAGGTAAACAATCTATTGTTAATGCTGAAATTTCTAAACCTATGTCTAAAACTTCTCCTAGGTTGAATGATAAATCTGAATTTGTCCCCATTTGTCATCATTGTCATATTGTTCACCATTGTGGTGTTTTTGGACATATTTGTCCTAATTGCTTTAAGTTGTATCCTCATAAGCAATTGTCCAAACGGTTACAGGTTTCCTCTCAAGGACCTACACCTTTGTTTGGAGAGTTATTAAAAGTTTTGAACTTTTTAACTCAATTTCAGGAGAATTCTAATTCCTCTATGTCCTTTAGTAGACATACTAAGACACATGCCTTTTCATCTTTACAGCCAAATACTCGTGCTGTGTGGGTGAGAAAGGAGCCTAAGACTTAATTGTCTTTTCTATTTATCCTCTGCTTTAATTCTTTCTATCTAAAGTAGGACTCTTTCTTGCTTGATTTCTTATTTGTTTTTTGGAAACATGCTTTCATGCATTTGCACCCTTCTATCATGTTTTCATGCATATGCATCCATTTTTCTTTTATGCATTCATATTGTTTATCTGTTTTTGTTTGGTTGTTTAGTTTTTATTTTGTTTTGTTTTCAAAATAAAAATAAAAAGGAAAAATCAGAAAAATACAAAAATAGTGTGTGTTTGTGTACATTGGTACTTGTGTACCTTGGATGGCCATTGAAACAAAATTTTCTAAATTTTGTATCTTTTGTAGCTTAGATGAGCATCTCTATGCACAGCTAAACAAGTGAGCTCTGTGGCTCTTGTTTGTGATGAGTAAGATTAAGTTATCTCTATGCACTCATATCACTCTTTTTGACGAGTAGGATTAGAAAATTCTAAGAGAAATGCATAAATAACCATCTCACCACTGTTGCCCGCCAATCATAATATGACACCTGTATGCTTTGGCATAGCAAAAGTGCAGTGTCATAGACATCTATATGCTTCAGCATAGCAAAAGTGCAGTGTCAAAGACATTTGTATGTTTCGGTATAGCAAAAGTGTAATGTCTATGCTTAACATGTTGGGTATTCCTTTTCTCTCTCTTATATGCCCATGCATAATATGCTTAAAAGAAAATATGCAAAGAAAATAAAAAGCAAAAAAATTAAAATACTTTAAATATGATTGCAAGCGTGTTTTCTAGGAGATGTGGGAGTTATAGGATGTACCTCGAATGTGATAGTCCCCATCAAACAGTTATGATTGCGTGTGAGTTAAAGTTATTTTCTCATATCTCATATCGTCATAACTTGTATACACATATGCAATCTTGTGATGTTTTTTACACACAACACACAATATTCTTTGTTACTCTTGATACATGTGTAGGTACAATGTGATTTGGCCATCACAAGGTTTACATGTGTTAATGTATGCTCACTAAACTGTCATGACTTCTTTTTGAAATATAAAATTTGTTAGACTTGTTTAGTGTGTGTGTGTGTGCATTGGGATCTATGTGCTTAACATTTTTTTTTAGAGATTTATCTTTCACATGTTCTGCATCCTTCTATTATCTTGTCATCTATTGCATCTTGTTTCATTACATTCATGCATTTATATGGATTTCTTGTGCCCCTTTGATCATCCTTAATCATCTTTATGTTTCTCAGGTGAAGCTTTCTAGCTTCTTGTACCATTTGTCAATCATGACAAAAAGGGAGAGAAATTGTGATGTGGTTTCTTTTTAAAGATTCTACATGTTCCTTTGTAAGGGGGAGATGCGTTTCATCTTGTTAGGGGGAGTGTTTACCTCTTTGTTGTTGTAGGAGCTTCTTTTAGCTTCTTCTTCTTGTACCTTAGGTCTTGTAACCATTGTTTACATACATTGTGCTTATCTTGCAAAGTTTTTCAAGAGTTTGTGTTAGGATAGATTTTATTGTATTCAATAAGTGAATATGAGTTGAGTGATTTATGACTTCTCTCATATGTTCATTTGTTTGTTGTGGTTTTGTCACGGATTGCCAAAAGGGGAGATTGTTAAGGACACATTTTGTGTAATTGGCTAATCCTTTGACAAAACGCGCTTGACTTGTATTTTGGTAGATCTAGGATGTGTTTAATACTTCAAAGAACATGTTGTTCACGTCTAGTATTAAAACCATGAAGATTGGATCAAGAAGCAAGTGAAGAAAATGTGTTCAATAAAGCTGGACAGATAGCTCGACACTTGTGGACAGATAGCTCGACAGCTGCTCGACACCTCTCGACAGCTAGCTATCTATCAAGCTTCTTAAGCTTTTTCCTTATCGCAATCTCGACACCTCCTGGATATCTGGTGGATCGATCGAGAAAGTTTCTGTCTCCTCGACACCTTCTTGACACCTCTTCGATAGTTGTATCTATCCAGCCTCATTAAATCTCGATACCTACTCAACACCTGCTATCTATCGAGGTTATGAAAATCAGAATTTTCAGATCTGATTTTTGGGCCAAGTTTATATATTTGTGTAGGGTTTCTTTTCTCACAACCCTAAACCTATATAAGGCTTATTTTAGAGGCCGTCACATAAGAGAATATAAGGAGAACATATGCAAAATGTGTTATTCTCTCTAAAAGAAGTTATTGCGTCTTTACGCCTTAGAGTTTTGTAACTAAGTGCTTCTTGATCTTCATTGTTGATGAAGTGAAGAATTTTGCAGCCAACAACTCTTTCTAGTTGGTGATTGAGGTCGTGTACTGGATCCGCGCAATTGGTTATTCACGTATTGGGATTCGTGTATCATTAAAGGATGGTGTTTATATATTGAAGAGTTCAGAGATTCTGAAGTAGTAAAAGGTTTCTGCTGTGAGTTCATCTACGGGGATTGTAGAGTCTAGGGACAAAGGTTTTGTACTAGATCTGAAACTTCTTTTTACTATAGTGGATTGCTTTTCGGGAAGGTTTCCCCCCAGGTTTTTTACTGTGAAACTGGTTGGTTTCATTGGTTTTTCTTGGTCATCATATCTTGTCTTATTTACTTTTCCGCTGCATTCATTATTGACATGATATTGATGTTTGTTTGTTTTAACAAGTTTGATTCATAATAAATTTAATTAACAATTTGAGTTTAAAACTTGTTAATTCTATCAACTGGGGTCTAAATTTCCCAACACTGTTATCTTGTCATCCATAACATCTTGTTTTATTACATTCATGCATTTATATGGATTCCTTATACCCCCTTGATCATCTTTGATCATGTTTATGTTTCTCGGGTGAAGTTTTATAACTTCTTATACCCTTTGTCAATCATTACAAAAAGGTGGAGAAAATGTGATTTCTTTTTAAGATTTTACATGTTAGGGGGAAAAATATATGCTTTTGTAAGGGAGAGTTGTGTTTCATCTTGTTAGGGGGAGTGTTTACCTCCTTGTTGTTTTAGGAGCTTCTTTTAGCTTCTTATACACCGATCTTATGACCATTTTTACATGCATTGTGATTATCTTTGATATATATATATATATATATATGAATGTATGTCTTCTTCACCTACCTCTACATGTGTTGTTTCTTTTCTCTTTTTATAAACATGGTTTTTTATGTATGCAATCTTTATTTCTGTTTCACACATGTTGCCTTGATGAGTTTTGTTTAAGTGTTTCAAAAAGATAGGCTGTGAAAGTCTATCTTGCTATGAACTCTTTTCTTATAAAGTTTTTCAAGAATTTGTAGAAGGGATAGATTTATCTTGTAATACAACAAGTGGTTATGAGTTGAGTGATTTAAAGACTTCTCTCATGATTATTTGTTTTATTGTGGTTTTGTCATGGATTGCCAAATGAGGAGATTGTTAGGGACATATTTTATGTAATTAGTTAATTCTTTGACAAAATGCACTTCATTTGTAATTGGGTAGATCTATGATGAGTTTAGTATTTCAAGAAACATGTTGTTCAAGCCAAGTTTTAAAACCATGAAGATTGGACCAAGAAAAAAGTGAAGAAAAGCTGTTCATTAATTCTCGACGGATACCTCGACAGAAACAATATCTATCGAGATTTATGAACGAAACTCTACAGAAGCTCGACAGAAACTGAATCTGTTGAGATCTACGAAATCAGAATTTTCAGATATGATTTTTGGCCCTAGCTGACATGTATATGTAGGGTTTTTTTTTTTTTTTTTTTATAACCTTAGACATATATAAGGCTTATTTTAAAGGTCGTCATACATGAAAAACACATGCAAAAAGTGACCTAGTGCCTTATTCTCTTTGCAAGAAGTTACTGCGTCTTTTGCGCCTTAAGATTTTGTAACTAAATACTTCTTGATCTTCATTGTTGATGAAGTGAAGAACTTTGTAGCCAACATCTTCTTCAAGTTGTTGGAGTTAGTCACGTACTGAGATTCGTGTAAAGAAGTTAGTCACGTTTTGGAATCCGTGTATCATTGGTGGCATTCATATACTAGAGAGTTCAGAGATTCTGAAGTGATAGGAGATTTCTGCTGTAAGTTCATCTACGAAGATTGTAGAGTCTAGAGACAAAAGTTTTGTACTAGATCTGAAACTTCTCTTTACTATAGTGAATTGCTTTTCGGGAAGGTTTTTTCCCAAGTTTTTTATTGTGAAATTAATTTGTTTAATTGGTTTTCCTGAGTCATCATATCTTATCTTATTTACCATTTTGCTGTGCATGATATTGACATGATATTGATATTTGTTTGTTTTAACAATGTTTATTCATAACAAATCTAATTAACAACTTAGGTTTATCACTTGTTAATTCTATCAACCGGAGTCTAAATTTCTCAACACTAACCCACACGACCCGTGCCCACTAACATACAAACTCATAAAATGTTTAATTTTTTTTTTTTTTTTTATATGTAACTCAAGGAATTTACCGCTTTAAACTATATTCAAGTAAGTATTTTAGGAGTCAATTTCTCATTCACTCCTTAATGGTGTTGGGAAAATGACCAGATAACGTTAATTTTCTCATGAGAGAGAATGCGATCCAACTTGGACTTGCTTCAAATGACGTGTAGGTCCCACTTTAATACATTGAGTGGAATTCTAGGACATTGCTGAGAAAGATGAGAAGGAAATACCATTGTAAAATCATTGGCATAAGTGAATGAAACATCAAAAGGTGTCCAACAGGTTTCATCAATGCAAGACTTGAAACAAACTCCATCTTCTGTCAATGGTGAAGAGGACATTATAGACGCAGTGTAGATGCGCCGCTTCACGGTTTTCGACCGAATACATGCATCAGCGATGATTCTAACCGCTGCAACAGCCGCTTCAGCCGTATCCTTGTACTATAAATTTCAGATTATCAAACTGTCAATCACCAAAATTCACTAAACTATATAGGAGAACTAACTGTAGCTTTAGAAATTAATGGACATAATACCTGAGAGCTTTGGTTGTCATGTACCATCGGGGTAGCCACATGAAAAACATATTCACTCCCTTTAATTGCAGGTTCAAACTCAGTGGGATTGTAAATATCAGCTTGAAATAGCACTAATTTGTTCTCTGCATTTGGGAAGGACTTTAGGAGATTTACTTTGGAGGTGTCCCCTGCAATTGTAAGTTAAATAATAGATTATGAGAGTCTATCTACATAGTACATACACACATGTACACACTCACATCACACACACACAAACCTTGGTTCCTCAGAGTTGCATGGACGGTCACGGTATGACCTTTCTCCATAAGCTTTTTGACAAGCCAAGAACCTATAAATCCAGATCCTCCTGGGATGCAGACCCTACTGTAACTCTTCTCCTCCATTTTTTTGGGATTTTAAATTATAACAGCTCAGGCTTGACAACATTAATTATAGCGAAAGTCATTGTATTTCAGGCGTGAAGTTCTAAACCGTTATTAATCTGGTGGCGCACTCTCTATATAAAATTGTAACGTCAGCGTCTTGGCTTCTTCTTTTTGTCTCTCTCTTTTGGATAGCACTAGTGAAAAGGGGAAAATCTTGTATGCGTCCGTGGGCGTACAAGACTTATATGTCTCATATGCACTTAATGTAATTTGAAACAAAGGGATGATAAGGGTAATTTTACAATTTCATGTTTATCGCCATTTTGTCACTTTCTTCTTACTTTGGAGAGAAAAAGAATTTTGACATATGGCACCACATGAAAATAAGACATTTGTGTATATTTGTCTAGAGCTTAAAAGTTCAGCTTTTAGCTTTTATTTACAAATTTTTAAAATTTTATTTTTTTTTCTAGTTTTTTTAAAGTATAAGTATACTTTAGGATAATTTCAGCAAAAAACTAAATAAGTTGTCTCCAAACAAATACTAAAATTCTTATTTAAACTCACATCACTTTTATAGCAAAAGTTGTGTTTCAGGCGTGAAGTACTACCCTTTATTAATCTAGTAGCTCACTTCTAGACAAAATTGTATAATTAGTGTCTTGGCGATCTTTGGTGTTTGGTTATAGATTGACTCTAGTTAAATAATTCAATTGCCAAAGTTTATTAATTATTCAGATTTTAGGCAAATATCGTGAAGGCACCAACAAATCACAATTCTAATATAGAGAGGGCGTCTGGCCTCCGCGTTTTCAGTGCGCGTCCACGTTTGAGTTTTTCCTTTTTTTTTTTTTTTTCCCTGCCAGTGAACAGTAAAATCACATGATTTCACTGTGCAGGGGACAAAAAATACTGTTCATGCACTGTTTAGCACTGTTTACAGCACTGTTCACGCACTAAAAAATATTAAAAATAGGTCCCACGGTACTATTTACACATTTAAAAATTATTTTGCTACAGTGTTTTCAGTTTTCAGTTTCAGCAACAATAAGTTCAATCCAAACGAACCCAGAGTGAAGTGGAAATTAAATTTGACATAATGATTTGTTGACTAATGGAGAAAAACTTCACAAGGCAAAAACCCCACCGAGTAAATTTTAGGTTACCATTCCCAAGAATCTATTAATCAAGAAAAAATGATTACAAGTATAAGGAATCTTACCCTCTTGGTCAATCACAAAGTACCTACCTATAATAGAACCCTTACGCTAATCTCCAATTAGACTTGATCTTGTAAAGACTTCTTCAATCTCAGAAATTTACAATCTGTGACTAACTCCCAGCAACTTGAAGTATGTTGTGGATGCAAAATTCTTCACTACACACTTGTAGAACTGAAGGCAAGTTGATTACAAAACCCTAAGACGCATAAGTATGCGGTAATTTCACAAGAAGTATGTAGATTCTCTGTGTGAGTTGTTGTATATGATGATGGTTGTAAAATAAAGTTTTTATATCATCTAGTAGGTTACAAAATGAAACCCTTGAAAAGTTCATTTATTCTTGATAGAAGCAGGTATCGAGCCTAGTGTCAAGCTAGCAATTTTCAACTTTTCACACTTGTTTCTTTGTGCAATTTTCATATCTTCAATACTACCATTTGAAACAAAGAAGTCAATTTTGTACTGGAAGCTGTTTCGGTTTAGTTAAGAGAACGATATGTTTCGGTACCGGTTAATACCAGTGTACCGTTTTGGAATTACCGTTATATAGCATATATATTTAATTAGAAGATCCTAATAAATTATTAAGAGTTTTTAGAAATATAAACCCTTAATTACCTTTTTTAATGTGAATAAGCCCTTAATTATTTATTCATACTATCTTAGTCATATTTATTTTTTTAAAAACTGTATAAATTGACCCATTAATCTAACAAATAAAAATAATAATGGCTATAGTTTAAAAACATCACCAAAATAAACATGCATTAAAGAATAAAATATTACACGTACTGGGGTACACTCTAGAACCATAAAAAGATGAGTTTAAAAGTAAAAATTGTACTAAAAAAAACTCTTCACACCTAGTAATTACTTACACCTATGACCTACGCATCTTATCTGGCTAACACAAGTAAACAAAAGAAGCAAAGTGACATAAAAAGGTAAGAAATGTCATTCAAAGGTGCTGGAACCAAGACAAGGTTTGGAAACCAAAGTAAGTCAAAGCTTGATAAAAGAAAGTGAAGAAGAAGCAGCAGCAGCACTAGCAGATCACGAAGAAGAAGATTTGCACCTAACGAAGAAACAACAGCAGTGGTTGACCAAGAAGACACAGCAAAGGCCGACCAAGAAGAAACAACCATGGTCGACGAACAAGACACAATAGTGACAGACGAGAGAGAAGAAATGAGGTGATATGTGTACCGGTCCAGCTTACATTTACCGGTCGAAATAGCCAAAACAGCCCAAAACGGCCGGTACATGTTGAAACAGGCCGAAATGAAATTCGGTACTGATAAACCACAAACTGAATGACCCATTGTGATTAAACCAATTAATTAATTAGCCAAGTTATTAATTAATCAATTTAACATGCAAATATATGGAAACACAAATAAATCACCAATAAACTAAATATGCAGTGGAAATTAAATGACACGGTGATTTGTTTACGAATGGGGAAAACCCTTACGGCAAAAACCCCATCGGGTGATTTTCAGGTCACCACTCCCGAAACTCCACTATTATCAAATCAAGCGGTTACAAGTAAAGGAATCTCAAGTACCTTACCAACTTACAGTTGAACTCTTACCCCAATACCCAATTGGACTTGATATGTAGTGACAGTTCCCCCTTTTGATACACGACTCCCAAGTACGTGACTAACCAATTTGATGCGCGGATCCTAGTACGAGGCTTACTCCTTTGCACAAATCCCAGTACGCGGCTTACTCCTTTGCACGAATCCCAGTACGTGACTAACTCCACAGCAACCCTTTAATTGTTGTAGTTGATTTGCAGCAGCTTCACATAGAAACACCAATAAGATCTTCAATGTTGGTGTAAGAGACTTTGCTTGGTTACAAAACCGAAAGGCGTACAAGAAACGCAGCAAGAACTCTTTCTTCTGTAGGAGGAGGCTAGGGTTTCAAAAAGAAAACCTTATGAATCTTTCTAGGGTTAGGTTTTTCTTTTTCCCACCTCCTTTAAATAGAGGCTTAATGGGCTCTCCTATTCCAAATATGTTTACACAAACTTTTAAACAAATAGCCTTTTAGATTAAAAACGTTGTGGCTATAATCTGAAAACCTGTAAGCTCGATCGATCGAGACATCTATTGAGCTTTAATGAATCTCGACAGATAGAGCTTCTGTCGAGAAGGTATTGAGACCTACAGATTGCACTTTTCTTGAACAGTTCTTGAGTAATCTTCATGTCTTCAATTTAACCATTTGTGATAATCATCTTGAACCTACTTAGATTTACTAAAATACAAGTAAAGTGCGTTTTGTCAAAAAATATGCCAATTACATAAAAATATGTCTCCAACAATCTCTCCCTTTGGCAATCCGTGATAAAACCACAAGAGTACATTGAATGTCCTAGAATACATTCTACTCAAGATTACAGAATAAATAAGTCTAGTCTAAAAGATCTGAACCTTGGAAGTTGATGCAAGAAGAAGGTTCGGAATCTTGACTTGGCTTTAACTTGTCTTTCCTGAAAGGCACTAAACAAAACACATTAAGGTACCATGTGGAAAATAATAACAAGTTAAATAAACAAGAAACATGTGCATAAAGAGATAAAAGAAACAACACATGTGAGATAAAGAATGAAACACATACATCATTATCAAATATAGAAACAACACATGATGTATGTAAATGGTTACAAAACCAAAAGATACACAACACAAAATATATCAATATCAATATGTATCAAACTAACTCTCCCCTTAAGTTAGTTACATAAAAAACATTATTCCCTTTAACATGAAGTTCTCCCCTAAGTCTATTACTCCCCCTGAGGAATGACATTCAATTCTCAAATTTCTCCCCCTTTTTGACACGATTGTCAAAGGGCATAAAAAGCCAAAAGACATGACAGGAGACAGACAGAAAACTGACAAATAGGGAAACGAGGAGAACAAGGAACCACAGACCTACAAGAAAAAGAATAACAAGATGCTATGGACAAAAATGCAAAACAAAAAAAAATGAAATGCATGCAAGGGAATCTCGATCGATCGAGAGGTGTCGAGACAGGTGTCAAGAAAGAAGGCAAAGACACAAGAACAGAAGTTCGATCAATCGACCAGGTGTCGAGAAGCTATCGAGGGGTCAGAAACTTTCTCGATCGATCCACCAGGTGTCGAGGAGGTGTCGGGATTGTGATAAGAAAAATCTTGAGAAGCTCGACAGATAGCAAGGTATCGAGGAGGTGTTGAGCCAGCTTTTAAAAACAGTTTTTCGAGAAGAGAAAAACACAAATATGAATGCAATCCAACATACACCTCAACCATTGATCCAATCAACATTTTAACCTCTCAAAATCATCTCTCAACAGAATTTTAAGTACATGGATCCTCAAAAACACACATACACACACTAAACAAGTCTAACCAATTTTATATTTCAAAAACAAGTCAAGACAGTTTAGTGAGCATACATTAGCACATGTAAACACTTGTGATGGCCAAATCACATTGTACCTGCACATGTATCAAAAGTAGCAAAGAATATTACGTGTTGTGTGTGAAAAATATCGCAAGATTGCATATGTGTATACATGTTATGACAATCTGAGATATGAGTAAATAACTTTAACTCACACACAATCATAACTGTTTGATGGGGACTATCACCTTCGAGGTACATCCTATAACTCCCACATCTCCTAGAATACACGCTTGCAATCATTTTTAAAGCATTTTTGATCTTTTTGCTTTTTATTTTCTTTGCATATTTTCTTTTAAGCATATCATGCATGGGCATATATGAGAGAGAAAAGAAATACCCAATATGTTAAGCATAGACATTGCACTTTTGCTATGCCAAAGCACACAGGTGTCATATTATGATTGACGGGCAACAGTAGTGAGATGGTTATTTATTCCTTTCTCTTAGGATTTTCTAGTCCTACCCGTAAAAAAAAGTGATATGAGTGTTAAGTTTAAGAGATAACTTAATCTTACTCATCACAAACAAGAGCCACAAAACTTACTTGCTTAGTTGTGCATAGAGATGCTCATCTAAGTTACAAGAGATACAAAGTTTAGAAAACTTTGTTTCAATGGCCATCCAAGGTACACAAGTATCAATGTACATAAAACACACACTGTTTTTGTATTTTTCTGATTTTTTCTTTTTATTTTTATTTTGAAAACAAAAAAAAATAAATACTAAACAACCAGACAAAAACAGATAAACAACATGACAGTATAAAGAAAGATGCATATGCATGAAAACATGATAGAAATATGCAGATGCATGAAAGCATGATTCCAAAAATAGATAAGAAATCAAGCAAAGAAAGTTCTACTTTAGATAGAAAGAATCAAAGCAGAGGACAAACAAAAAAGACAATTAAGTCTTAGGATCCTTTATCACCCACATAGCACGAGTCTTTGGCCGTGAAGAAGAAAAGGCACGTGTCCTAGTATGATTACTAAATGACATAGAGGAATTAGAATTCCCTTGAAATTGAGTCAAAAAGTTCAAAACTTTTAATAACTCACCAAGAATAGGTACAGAGCCTTTAGACAAAGGATGAGACCTATTGGACACTCGCTTATGAGGAAACAACTTGAAACAGTTAGGGCGAGTGTGACCAGAATCACCACAATGGTGACAAACATGAGTAGTTTTAGAGCTACTCGGCTTCCTAGAAGGAGGTCTAACCTTAGAGGTTGACAACTTAGGACAATTTGGCCTAATATGACCAACAATATGACAATGATGACAAGTGGGGACAAATTCAGAATTTTTATTCAACCTAGGAGGAGTTTTAGACATAGGTTTAGAAACTTCAACGTCAACATCAGAAATTTTACCTTTGTCTATCCTAGCAATATTAGCCTTCAACTCTTCATTATTCCTTTTAAATGGGGGAATATAAAAATCTTTTTCTTTTGAGTTAAGCTCAACAACAAGTTTGGCACTAGTTAATTTTTCAACTTCAATTTTAAATTCAACTAGTTGTTCTTCCAAACTCTTAATTTTGTCCACCTGAGATGAAATTTGATTTTTAAAATTCTCATTCAAATTATTGGCTTCATCCAATTTTGCAATCAAATCATCTTTTTCAAGCTTGACCTTTTTAAATTTAGCTTTTAATTTTGCAGAATATTCAAGAGATTTCATACAAAAATTATAAAGCTTGCAATAGGCATCTTGAATATCATCATCATCATTCAACATAAGATCATGCAAATCAAAACAATCAAGAGTTTCCATGACAACAGGGGTCAATGGATCAACACAGCAAAGATTAAACCTAATCAGAGTGTGCCCGCTCTGATACCACTTGATAGGAAATTTAGACCACAGTTGATAGAATTAATAAGTTTTAAACCCAAGTTGTTAATTAAATTTATTATGAATAAAACTTGTTAAAACAAACAAACATCAATATCATGTCAAAATCATGCAGCGAAAAAAATAAATAAGACAAGATATAATGACCCAGGAAAACCAATGAAACCAACCAATTTCACAGTAAAAAAACCTGGTGGGAAACCTTCCCGAAAAACAATTCACTATAGTAAAGAGAAGTTTCAGATCTAGTACAAAACATTTGTCCCTAAACTCTACAATCTCCGTAGATGAACTCACAGCAGAAACCTTCTACCGCTTCAGAACCTTTGAACTCTTCAATATATGAACGCCACCCTTTTTGTTGCACAAACAAATTACCAATAAACTAAATATGCAGTGGAAATTAAATGACACGATGATTTGTTTACGAATGGGGAAAACCCTTACGACAAAAATCCCATCGGGTGATTTTCAGGTCACCACTCCCGAAACTCCACTATTATCAAATCAAGCGGTTACAAGTAAAGGAATCCCAAGTACCTTACCAACCTACAGTTGAACCCTTACCCCAATACCCAATTGGACTTGATCTGTAGTGACAGTTCCCCCTTTTGATGCACGACTCCCAAGTACGTGACTAACCAATTTGATGCGCGGATCCCAGTACGCGGCTTACTCCTTTGCACGAATCCCAGTACGTGACTAACTCCACAGCAACCCTTTAATTGTTGTAGTTGATTTGCAGCAGCTTCACATAGAAACACCAATAAGATCTTCAGTATTGGTGTAAGAGACTTTGCTTGGTTACAAAACCGAAAGGCGTACAAGAAACGCAGCAAGAACTCTTTCTTCTGTAGGAGGAGGCTAGGGTTTCAAAAAGAAAATCTTATGAAGCTCTCTAGGGTTAGGTTTTTCTTTTTCCCACCTCCTTTAAATAAAGGCTTAATGGGCTCTCCTATTCCAAATAGGTTTACTCAAACCTTTAAACAAATGCCTTTTAGATTAAAAACGTTGTGGCTATAATCTGAAAACCCGTAAGCTTGATCGATCGAGACATTTATCGAGCTTTAATGAATCTCGACAGATAGAGCTTCTGTCGAGAAGGTATTGAGAACTACAAATTGCACTTTTCTTGAGCAGTTCTTGAGTAATCTTCATGTCTTCAATTTAACCACTTGTGATGATCATCTTGAACCTACTTAGATTTACCCAAATACAAGTAAAGTGCGTTTTGTCAAAGGATATGCCAATTATATAAAAATATATCCCCAACAGGTACAATATGAAGGGTTAACTATACCGTTTTGGCGATCGGTAGGCTATTTTCTGGCCGTATCGGTACGAGATTTACTTGTTGAAAAACCTTTTTAAGCTACTTCAAAATATTCTTGAATCCACTTAGAGTTACCAAAATATAAGTAAAGTACGCTTTGTCATAAGATATGCCAACTACATGAAAATATGAGCCTAACATTTGGTCCACATAATTTTATGGTTCATTTTGTTTTCAATCTCCCTAGATAAAAATTGGAAACACATCAATTTCAAGTAACTCAAACACATCTTAAGGCCAAACTGCCCACTTGGAAATGGATAGCCCCAACTACACAGCCTATGGATACAATAAAGAATGGAATGCAACATTTGTGTTTGAAACGCAAGTCTAGGGAGATTGTTCTGGATACTTTGGAAAGGGACAAGAAACAAAAATTGGAAGAGGAGACTTTGAAATTGGGCAAACTAATGGCACAAAACTTTGGAACGGCTGTGGCTGCTCAGCAGCACCACCGGGAGCAATGACTACTCTAAGCTGGAACTGTCGAGGGTTTGGAAACCAACGAACCATTCATGTCCTTAAGAAAGTCTTGAGGTCAGAAGTTCCCAAGTTTGTCTTCCTCATGGAGACTAAACCACACAGTGAGGTTATGAATAGGTTGAAACATGAACTGGGTTATACACAAGGGATTGCTGTTTCAAGTAATGGCAACAGTGGAGGACGTGCCTTATTGTGGAAACCAGAATCAAAGGTTGAGGTTCGTAAGTTTTCTAAATGGTACATTGATGCTTTTGTTGACAGTGATAACAATGGTGATGTGTGACGTCTAATGGGTTTTTATGGACACCTCGATACTAGTAAAAGGGAGGAGACATGGACACTACTAGAATCTCTTGCACTGATTAGCTCTCTATCATGGTTATACATTGAGGACTACAACGAAATTACAAAGGCTGCTGAGAAGGAAGGGTGCAATGTTCGACCACCTCGACAAATGGCCAGATTTTGAAGGGTGATGCACCATTGTGGCTTTGCTGGTCTTGGATTCTTTGGAGCACCATTTATGTGGTTTTAAAATTATTCAAATGAAGGCCTATTGAAGATTCGGTTAGACAGGGGTTTGTCTACTAGTGCATGGAGACAAATATTCCCTGAAGCTACTATCCATCACATTGAAAACTCGACTCTTGACCACTCCATTCTTGCACTCCGAATAGCTTTAACTGGGAGTAGACATCGAATGAAACACGAAAAAAATTTCCGGTTTGAGACTGTGGCTTCAAGACCCTAGGTGTGATGAGTTTGTAACCGAGTCATGGCAGGAGGGTTTAAATAAAATTGGGGGCAACCAAATAATAAATTTTATTGATAAGTGTTGTGAGCGACTAAAGGTACGGAACAAGGTGGAATTTGGTCGTGTGGGAAGAAAAATTGATGGATTGTAGAAGCGATTACATGAGCTGGTGCTCCGGAGGACGACAAGACAAAATGAAGTTGAAATTCATCAATGCCGAAAGGACCTAAATATGTGGTTAGATGCAAAAAGTAAAATGTGGAACCAAAGGTCTCGCAATACATGGTTGGTTAGTGGGGACCGAAACACAGGCTTCTTCCATGCAAAGGCCTTAAATCGCTTTCAAAGAAATACTATCAAAGGTTTATGTGATGAAAATAGAGTGTGGCATGAGGAGGACGTAATGGTGGAGAATATTGCTGTGGGGTATTACAAATCACTTTTTCAATCAAATGAACATTGTGATGCTACTGAGGTTGTAGAAGCCATTCAAACAGTAGTCTCTAGTTGGATGAATAGTTCCCTAAGTTTGGAGTTCAAGGCCGAAGAGGTTACAAGAGCCCTCAAACAGATGCATTAAAAAAAAAGCACCAGGACCCGATGGTATGCCTCCTCTTTTCTATCAACATTACTAGTCTTTAGTTGAACATTGTGTTACACAGGCTATTTTGGATTTTTTGAATCATGGTATATTATCCCACCCAAATTTAATGAAACCTATATTACCTTAACCCCCAAGGTGAAGAACCCAACTAAGATTACCCAATATAGACCTAGTAGCCTTAGCAACGTTGTATCTAGGCTTGCTTCAAAGGTTTTTACTAATAGATTAATTTTTTTCCCCCATATTATTAGTGAGAATCAGAGTGCTTTTATGTCCAAGTGTCTTATCACTGATAATGTATTGGTTGCTTTTGAAACAATGCATCACATAAGCCAAAAGAAGAATGGAAAGGTGGGAGAGATGGCTTTAAAATTAGAAATGAGCAAGGCTTACAAGAGGGTGGAATGGGGATGCCTAGAAAAAATTATGCTCAAGATAGGCTTCAATACTTAGTGGGTTGATATACCTTGTTACCTACTCTGTTAAAATCAATGGAAAACCCCAAGGCGTTAATACCCCCACTAGGGGATTACGCCAAGGGGATCTCCTATCCCCTTATCTATTCTTGTTTTATGCAGAAGGTCTGTCAACCCTTATTAGAAATTCAGTGGAGCATGGTGCCATAAAGGGGATTACTGCATGCGTAAGGGGACCTTCGATCTCTCACTTATTCTTTGGGGATGATAACTTGATTTTTTGTCAAGCTACAGGAGATGACTGCTTTAACTTAATTGATATCTTGGAAAAATATGAGCTCGTTTCAAGCCAACAATTGAATAAAGAGAAGATTTCCCTCTTCTTTAGTTGTAACATGCTACAAATAGTCCAAGATGAGATCAAGAACAGATTTGGTGCAAAGATCATTAAAAAACATGAGAAGTATCTGGGGCTCTCGTTTTTGGTAGGGAAGAATAAGCATAACACCTTCCATTAATTAATGGAGACGTTGGATAGTAAACTATTAGGATGGAAAGAGAAGCTATTATCTAATGCAGGGAAGGAAATTTTGATCAAAACAATGGCACAGGCAATGCCAACTTACACTATGCGTGTCTTCAAACTTCCAAATG
Organism: Quercus ilex subsp. ballota; assembly: GCA_032727855.1. Classification (NCBI taxonomy): domain Eukaryota; kingdom Viridiplantae; phylum Streptophyta; class Magnoliopsida; order Fagales; family Fagaceae; genus Quercus; species Quercus ilex. Next base: position 34,773,914 of record CM064909.1, read on the forward strand.
CTCTATGTGATGAAATGACTAGTATGGTTCACAAGTTTTGGTGGGGGTGAACTAGCTAGAGAAGCAAAATAGCATGGTTAAGTTGGGACAAGATGTGTCTACCTAAGGGGGAGGGTGGCTTGGGTTTTCGCTATCTCAAAGCTTTTAATCTCGCTTTACTAGCAAAACAGGGGTGGAAATTACAAAATAATACCACATCACTCATTCATCAGGTCTTCAAGGCACAGTATTTCTCGAATGGGGACTTCTTATTAGTTGAACATGGCAATCATCCATCGTTTGCTTGGTGTAGCATCTTGGCAACACAATCTATTGTACAAAAATTGCTGGCAGGTTGGGAATGGGCATTCATTGAATATTTTGAAGGATAAATGGCTTAATCAACCATCTACCTTCAAGCTCACATCTTGTCCGATTAGTGTCCCTTTTGATGCCCAAGTTTCATTGCTTATTGATCCTTACACACGAGCTTGGAAAGTTGACATGATTACACAACTCTTCTCCCCTTCAGATGCTTATGCTATTTTAAGCATTCCTCTTAGTTTTTGGCTTCCATGTGATCAAATGGTATGGGCTTAAACTCCAAAAGGGGATTTCACAGTTCGTAGTGCTTATAAGATCACGTTGACTGAGGTGAGTAATGGAAGCATGAGGGAAACATCAAACAACCAGAATTGTGCATTGTTCTGGAAGACACTCTAGGGTCTCAACGTTCCTAATAAAATCAAATCATTCGCATGGCAAGCATATAGAAACATCATCCTAACAAAGGCTAACTTGTGTAGGCAAGGTGATTGATAGTTCCACTTGTGAGGCTTGCAGATTGAAATCAGAGAGTTGTGGGAATGTTTTCTGGGGTTGTGAGAAAGCACAGGAAATCTGGACATTATCAAGTATTCCTTTTGACGCACATGGAGTCAACTTCCTTGAATTTGAGGACCTAATTTGGCATTTGAAGTTTGAACAAAGAGTAGGGAATGACCTATTGGAACTTGTCATTATGGTGTCCTGGGCCATTTGGTTCAACCGTAATGAAGTGCGACAAGGGAAAGATAGACAAATAGGTCTAGCTATTTTGTAGAATGAGTGACACATGCTGGACGAATTTCAAACGGCCAATTTGAAGTTTTCCAAGGCTAGAGATTTGGAAGAAGTTTGATGGGAGGCTCAAACTACGCCATGGTACAAGGTTTAACAGTGATGCTACAGTTTTTGCAAATAACAACTCAACTGGAGTTGGAGTTATTATTCGAGATCATGATGGGCATGTTGAAGCAGCAATCAGTAAATCCCTTCCATTACCATTGGGGCCACTAGAGGTTGAAGCTAAGGCATTGGAGGAAAGCTTGCTGTTTGCTTGGGATGTGGGGGTTCAAGATGTCCTATTTGAATGCGACTCCAAGGTTGTTTGTGATGCTATGACTGGATGTAGTGATCCACCTTCGGTGATGGGTAACATAACTGAAGGAATTCGACACAAATTTCAAGACTTTTGACGGGCACAAGTTCCACATGTTATTCTATAGGGTAATCACTCTGCACATTTATTAGCACAATATGCTAGGCATATTATTGATTATGTACCTTGGATAGAGGAAACACCTTCTATGATTGAGTCTGCTGTGACACATGATGTAGTGATGTTATCTTCGTTTTAATAAAAGTTAACAGTTTCTTATCAAATTAAAAAAAAATCTCCCTAGATAAAACTGTAATTTTCTTTCCTCTTTTGGTTAGCACAGCAACGCTTTAGACCAATGTTACAAACACAAAAAAATTCATGACATTTTTTACAATAGTTAAGTTGAGAATCTTTTATTAGTTCTAATTTGAAACCACTATTAACATCACTTTTTACTTACCACTAATAATTTGTTACATCAACCAAATGTAAAATACTTTGTTAATTTTTTTCTTTTTTGGGTGTTTATAGACTTTCTCGAATTGGATATGGTACATTCAAGTTTTGGAATTATTTTAATTCAAGTAAGGATACAAAGAAAAAAAATATTGTAGAAATTTTTGTTATATATACATCATGCATAAGGCATGCTTGATGGTGCCTCATTTGGGAAACCGTACATGGTAGGGGTGGAGGTATTATCAACAATCATAATGGGGCTTAGGTCCCTAGGTACTCTAGAGCCATCGGAATTGCAACTAGTGTTTCGGCTAATTATGAGCTTTAAGGGATGAGCTTGTGTATTGCAAGGAATGCCATAAGTGGTTGAAGTAGAATTAGATGCAAAAGTAGTGATGGAATGGGTATCAGACTCTACTACCCTTAATTTTGCTCACTTTGTACTTATTTCAGATTTCAGGGAGTTACTAAGGCAAATCCCCAGAGTAAAGATAAGGCATTGCTTCTGTGAAGCCAATCGTCATTCATTAATCAATGTGATGATAGGCTTGCCAATGGGAGGAGCACTCCAGCAGCAGGAGTTCGTGCCTCCGGATATTATTCTGTCTTTGTATTATGACTCTATTGGAATGTTCTTTGAGAGACAATGCTTAAGAGTTTCTATTATGTATTAATACAAGCATCCTCTTTTACCACACACACACACACACACACACACACACACACATATATATTATGATTTTAGTTATAATCTTACTCAGCTACTCCACTAAATCAATCGTATTTGACTACTTGTCAAGATATCACAGTTGGAGCATTCCCATCAGTCTTTGTATAAATGTGTATAAATGTGCGAAATGGAAAAAGTCACTAATTTTACACAATCTGAGCAAAAAAAACACCCACATCAGTGGGTGTAAACTTGTGTATAAATTCAAGTTGCTACAATACCCGTACATATTTGCACAGGCACTATAGCATGTGTATATAATTTTTTAACAATTTTTTCTCTCTCCTCTGTGTACCTGACTCTCAGCTCCCTCTCTCTCTCAGGCGCACAACTCTCCCTTTCTCTCATCTCATCCATCTTTCTTCCTCTCATCAATCTTTCTTCCTCTAGCTTCTGCTTATCGCCATCGCCGCCGATCGCTCTTTATTCCTTTTTTTCTCGTTGTTTTCAGGTTGAATGGGCTTGATCAGTGGGTTTTAGGTTGAATGGCGAGAGCCATTGCCATCGCCATCGCCACCGCTTGCCTTTGGAGGCGTCGATCTTGTTTCTCGTTCTCGCCATCGCCACCAGAGGCGTCAATCTTGTTGCTCAAGGTGAGGTGTTGATCTTGATAAGTGGGTTTTGATTCATTTTGCCGGGTTTGTTTTCTTGGTTTTCTGCCGGTGGGTTGTGTGGATTCTGGTGTGATACCGGTGTGGATTATGGGTTTGGGTCGGTGGCTGTGTGGCAAAGAAATGAATATTTTATTTGAATAAATGTGTATAATAGACAAATTGATGTGGGTGTTTTGTAAAAATAAGTATGTAAAATAGAAAAAGTAGGTTTTAGACTTGTAAAATGGAAAAATTTATGCACGAGCTAATGGGGATGCTCTTATGTATCATAAAAAAATAAAATATTACTAATCAAATAATTATTTACTCATAATAGAGTCACTATACAACTACAAAAAAGTATTTTAGGTAACATAAATCTAACAAATGATGTTAAGAATTTTGTAACTCAACTTTTTGGCACATTTTGAGAGATATCATGGGTTCAAATCTCTTCTTCCCAAACTATCAAATTTATAAAAAATAAAAAAAATAAAAAATAAAAAATCTAAGACGAAAGGGAAAAGTACTACAAGAGAAGGCAAACCATAGCATTTGAAACTCTGAATTCTTACACACAGTTTTGGCATTAATTATTTCTTAATAAATACAAGAACTAAAAACTACAAATCTACAACAGCTAGGAAACAGAAGACAATAAGCACTAGCCGCAAGGATATAAAATTGTACCCTTCTTTTTCATTTTTCATTTTTTTTTATTATTTTTTTTTATTATTATTTTTTTTAACTGGAACGTTTTATTAAACAAAAGAAAGAACTAAAAATTGTACCATTGGTGTCTTGGCGATCTTTGGCCAACATAATTTTATGTTTCATTATTTTCTCTATTCTTTTTTGGATAGCACATGCGAAGACTTTAGAGCAATATTGTAGACACAAAAAATTTCAAAATACTTTTTACAATAATTAAGTTGGCAAGCTTTTTATGGATCTTATTTGAACATTAATATTACGTTTTATCTACTAACATGTACCAACAATTTGTCACATCAATTGGTTGTAAAAAAATTTATTAAATTTCTTGTATTTATAGACCTTCTCAAATACTTTATGCCTTATGGTAAATTCAGGTTTGGAAATTATTGTAGTTCAAGTATGGATATAAGGAAAACAGATAAAAAAAGGTCATATATATAATAAAAAAAAAAGTATGGATATAAGGAAAACAGATATATATGGAAAATTTTATATATATATGCATCATGCATGAGCCACGCTTGTTAGAAAAGGAAAGGGAAAACGAAATTGTTATATATAATAATATATTATTTTGGTTATAGCCTTACTCAGCTACTCCACTAAATCTACGGCGTATTTGACTTGACTGCCAGTTCTTTATTTATAGGTAGCTACCTGTTAAGATATAACTGTTGTATATCATAAAAAATAAAATATTTCTAATAAAAAATTATTTACTCTTGATGGAGGCATTATAAAACTATAAAATAGTATTTTGAGTATTATAAATGTAACAAATGATATAAAGAGTTTTGTAATTCAATTAGTTGACACTTATCAATGTTTTCAATAGAGATATTAATTTAGGGTTCAAATTTTCACTCCTCAAACTATCGAATTAAAAAATAAAAATAAAAATAAAATCATAGAATTTGAAACTCTTAATTCTTACATGTAGTTTTGGGATTATTTTTTTTAAAGGAAGTTTTGGCATTACTTATCTATAATCTATATCATATATTATATAATAAAAATTAGACTTAGAAGCCGTGATTGCGCCAAGTGACTTCACCAAATTGAAGAATTTTTTTTTTAAAGATTTTTAAGAAAATAGAATTAATTTTTTTATTATTATCTTATCTTCTTCTTCTATAATTTCTAAGTTGATAAAAACCTTAATTTGATTACAATCCAAATTTTAATCATTTTATTATTAATTTATTTATTACTATTTTTTTTTCCTCTTCACAGTCATACACGGTTACTTTTTTTTTTCTTTCTTTGGATTAAAAAATTAAAAAAAAAAAAGAAGAAGAAAAGAAACCAACGTGCATAGTTAGGAAGAGTTAGACATGTGCATAAGTTGGAGAGTTATAACTTATATCTATTTGATTATTGAGATAAATCAATCTTCATTTTGATTTTTTCCTCTTCACACATAGTTAGTTTATTTCTTTTCCTTTTTACATGAATAGGAGTTACATACACATTGGAATATACATACACATCCAAGTCTACTTGGTAACCCCATGTTTTTTTTTTTTTTTTTAATTTAAAAAAAAAAACATAAATTCATTATCCGATATTTTGTATTTTTGATAACTCAAGTCTTTTTCCTATAGAGACCAACCAACTAGAGAGAAACATTCAAGGCTAGGACCCTCTGAACTTATCAAGTTAGAATTATGGGTGCCATTTACATGAATTGAGAAATTTATTATAATTATTATTATTTTTTGAGATTATCTAGTAGATGAAGACTTTTGAATCCTAATTGAGTTAGGATTTCTAATATATATATGGGGAGAGTTTTTATTTAGTGTATTCTTCTTCTTTTTACGGCTTTTTTTTTTTTTTTTTTGATATAAAGTTGAAACACTACTTATTATTCTTTTTTTTTTTTTTTTTTTGGATATAAAGTTGAAACACTACTTATTATTCTAATCAATTCTCTCCCCCATTACCAATAATTCTCCTTCTCTCATAATTTGTGAAATCCATATTGGAATGCTTTATCAAACCTACCATCCACACTATTATAAGTATGTATTTCTCTTCTTCGTTTTTGTGTTTTGTGTGTGTATTTATATGTGTGTGTGTGTATATATATATTTTAAGGTTTTGCTTATGAGTCATAAAGGCAATTTTAAATCTATGAAATCCATTATATATTGTGTTATGTTTATATGTGCTTATTACATTTTTTTTGGGTTCAAATCTCCTTTATAAGTTCAAAGTTTTTAATTTAATTATATTATTGAAATAAATTGTTTAATTTACATATACTTTTCTATTAAGCCATGCATCGCATGGGCATAACACTAGTAAAAGGAGAAAGTTTAGCTACAAAATTGGTTGTAACCTAATACTACAACATTACTCAATAAAATAAATATTACTACATATTTTAAAACCTAATCGTTGGATTGTATGTTCTTTATGCCCTTAATAGTTAACACGCATGTCAAATTTTGTGTCAATCGAATATTATTTATTATATGATCTATAAGCTTATATTTTATGTATAATTTTAAACTACAAAAACTTGCAATTTAAACAATTTATTGATAACATAACTATTGATCTTTAATTTTCTAAAAATTTTGCAAGCATTGAGGATATATGAAGAAAATATAATCTAATGGTGAATTTTTCAAAATTCACCTTTAATAAAAAGATATTTATTAAGATTTTAGCCTTAGGCTACAACCAATTTTGTAGCTGATTTTTGTCCAAAATAAAATGGACAAAATTTAGCTACAAAATTCGTTGTAACCTAAGACTACAACCTTATTTAATAAAATAAATATTACTACGTGTTGGGAAATTTAGACCCCGATTGATAGAATTAACAAGTTTTAAACCCAAGTTGTTAATTAGATTTATTATGAATAAAACTTGTTAAAACAAATAAACATTAATATCATGTCAAAATCAAGTGTAGTGGAAAAGTAAATAAGACAAGATATGATGACCCAGGAAAATCAATGAAACAAACAAGTTTTACAGTAAAAAAACTTGGGGGAAACCTTCCCGAAAAGCAATCCACTATAGTAAAGAGAAGTTTTAGATCTAGTACAAAACCTTTGTCCCTAGACTCTACAATCCCTGTAGATGAACTCACAGCAGAAACCTTTTACTGCTTCAGAACCTTTGAACGCTTCAGAACCTTTGAACTCTTCAATATATGAACACCACCCTTTGATGATGCACGAATCCCAGTACGTGACTAACCAATTGCGCGGATCTCAATACGCGACTTCAATCACCAACTAGAAGAAGATTGTTGGCTGCAAAGTTCTTCACTTCATCAACAATGAAGATCAAGAAGCACTTGGTTATAAAACCCTAAGGCGCAAAGACGTAGTAGCTTCTTTTAGAGAGAATAAGGCATCGGTCACCTTTTGCATATGTTCTCCTTGTGTTCTCTTATGTGACGACCTCTAAAATAAGCCTTATATAGGTCTAGGGTTGTGAGAAAAGAAACCCTACACATACATGTCATCATGGGCCGAAAATCAAATCTGGAAATCTGAATTCCCGTAACCTCGACAAATAGTAGGTGTTGAGCAAGTGTCGAGCAGGTGTCGAGATTTAAACTTCGATAGATATAGCTATCAAGGAGGTGTCGAGGGGACAGAAGCTTTCTCGATCGATCGACTAGCTGTCGAGAAGCTATCGAGATTATGATAAGAATCAGCTGAAGAGCTCGACAGATGGCCAGGTGTCTAGCAGCTATCAAACTTTAAAATTCAGCACTTTCTCACTTGATTCTTGGACAGACTTGCATGACTTTAACACTTGAACTTGAAACATAGTTTTTTAAAGTATTAAACACATCCTAGATCTACCCAAATACAAGTAAAATGCATTTTATCAAAGGATTATTCAACTACATAAATATAATGACATATGTTCTTAACAAGTGAACCACATATGTCCTAACACTACATATTTTGAAAATCTAATTATCGAATCACATGTTCTTTACGCTCTCAATACACATGTCAAATTTTGTATCAATTAGATATTATTTACTATGTGATCTATAAATTTATATTTTATACATAATTTTAAACTACAAAAACTTGCAATTTAAACTGTAAGGACCAAATTTGATTCCCTATTCCAAAAGGTGGATGGACCTAGACCCAAAAAGCCCAAAACAATGAATTTGTAGAGAGTAGGTTGGAAAACTAGGCTAGAATGAGTTGGACAACAAGTAAGATGGATTCGAATAACAAGAAATAGAAGATGGACAAGTTTTAACTACCAAAAAATCGTCCTCGGCACGGTCCAAGGAGATCAGTTCTTATATATTGTTTTTAAGTTTGATTATAAGTTTGGTTCTTGATTGCTACAGTATTTCTTTCTTGATTTCTCCATCCTTTTCTCCCAGTGCTTCCTTCTTCTTTTATACTCTCTTCCCCTCTCATCTTTACCCTCCACGTGTAGGCCAAATGGTTGGTGTTGATACTTGTCCCATCAGCACCTTCCATAAGTCTTCATGTAGTAGCTGTAAGGCTGAAAACTATTGTTCAGGCATCACTTCCACATTAATGTGACCAGAGAGTTAGCTATAGAGCATTTAATACGGTGGTAGCACTTTTCCCTTAGATATTTTAGGACTTTCCCCCCTGTCATATACCTCTGCAATGCTTATCCGTACCAACAAAACTTCCTAGACGTTCTCCTGGACAGCAGACTATCAATTCTGACCTCGGCCATAGTTAGCCGAGGAGGCATTCATCCTTGGACCACCCTCCTAGGCCATTTTGACTGTAACTAACTTCTTCTTCTATAAACACGGACTCCCTTGACAAGTTTTACTCATTCTCGGACGTCCCCTAGTCCTCGGCATGGACCCTAGGCCCAATATATATAGAAAATGAGCTCTTGGGCCTAATATCCCTACATAAACAATTTAGTGATGACATAGCTATTGATCTTTAATTTTATAGAAATTTTGCAAGCATGGAGGATATAAGAAGAAAAGATGTAATCCAATGATGGATTTGTCAAAATTCACCTCCAATAAAAAGATATTGAGTAAGATTGTAGTCTTAGGCTACAACTAATTTTGTAGTTAAACTTTGTCCAAATAAAATAGAGAAAGAATGGGATTTGGAAGACCCTAATAATAAAAATCTTCTTTTTATGTGACTTTCAGCCTTATCTATATAATAATAATAATAATAATAATAATAATAATAATAGGTGAAGTTAAGAGAAATTCAAATTAAAATTCCAAATTAGAATTCCAAATTTTTGCCATGTGTTCTAAATTATTTATTCTTAAAGAGTTTTATTTCTTAATTTTAGAATCAAATATGGGTACATATCATAAATATTCATCTAAGTGAGTTATTAAGTACAAAAACCAAAGAGTTTAGAATAAATGAATCATAAAATAAAAATAAAAAAAAGTGCTTCACAATATATATATTTTTTTAAACATGAAAATTTTACATTTTGTAATTAATAATATCCTTACAAATTTTTTTTAAAGCGTTAAAAAAATATAAAAATGACTATCAATAGTATTTAAATTATATATATAAGAATTATATTATGCATCTTATTGTATATCTTTAAGTGTATTTATGCATATTCATGGGATTACAAGCCAGTCTATATATATATATGATAGGCCACAATCTGAATGACCCATTGTGATTAAACCAATTAATTAATTAGCCAAGTTATTAATTAAGCAATTTAACATGCAAATACGTGGAAGCATAAACAAATCACCAAATACTAAATATGCAGCGAAAATTAAATAACACGGTGATTTGTTTACGAATGGGGAAAACCCTAACGGCAAAAACCCCACCGGGTGATTTTCAGGTCACCACTCCCGAAACTCCACTATTATCAAATCAAGCGGTTACAAGTAAAGGAATCTCAAGTACCTTATCAACCTACAGTTGAACCCTTACCCCAATACCCAATTGGACTTGATTTGTAGTGACAATTTCCACCTTTGATGCACGACTCCCAAGTACGTGATTAACCAATGCGCGGATCCAAGTACGCGACTTCAAACACCACCTAAGAAGGAGAGGTTGGCTGCAAAGTTCTTCAGTTCATCTTATACGATGAAGATCAGGAAGATACTTGGTTACAAAACCCTTCGGTGCAAATACACAGCAACTTCTTGAGAGAAGATGAACTAGGTCAAGAACTTCGTTTTTTGATCAAAATTTGTTTGAACAAAGATTGCTCAATGCTTTTGCAACTTGTGTACAATTTGACGGCTCTTAAAACAATCCTTTTATATGTTTAGGGTTAGAAGAAAAAAAGACCTAAAAACATATTCACGGATCCCAAGGAAATCAAATCAGAAAAACTGATTTTGTAATTCTCGACAAATAGCAGGTGTCGAGGTAGCTATCGAGCAAGTGTCGAGAATTAATGAACTTGCACTTCAGCTTGCTTTTTCTTGGACAGACTTGATGACTTCAACACTTGATCTTGAAACATTGTTTCTTGAAGTATTAAAAACACCTAGAACTACCCAATTACAAGTAGAGTGCGTTTTGTCAAAAGGATTAGCCAATTTACATAAATAAGTGACATATTTTCTTAACAAGTGAACACACATATGTCCTAACAATCTCCCCCTTTAGTAATCCGTGACAAAACCACAACAAACAAATGATCATATGAGAGAAGTCATAAATCACTCAACTCATATTCACTTGTTGAATACAATAAAATCTATCCTAACACAAACTCTTGAAAAACTTTGCAAGAAGAGAGTTTATGGCAAGTAGACTTTGACAACCTGTATTTCTGAAACACTTTAAACAAAACTCATCTAGGCATCTTGTGTGAAACAAAAATAATAGATTGCATACAAGTATAAAGAACATGTGTATAAAGATAAAGAAGAAACAACACATGAAGAGAGAGGTGAAAGAAACATACATCCACATATATAGAAAATAAGTACAATGTATGTAAAACTGGTCAAAAGACCTCATATACAATATCAATGTATCTATAAAGAATAGAAAAGAAAAGATACATCAAAACCTCACTACATCTCTCAAAAATATCAACACTCCCCATATCAAAATGTCCTATACTAACTCTCCCCGTAAGATGACTACTCTCATAACCCAAAATTACTCCCCCTTTTTTGTCACAAGTGACAAAGAGTAGAGTGTCATGTAGACATCTCATTAGTAGAGCTAGCATCCCCATCATCATCATCATCATCATCCTCATCATCCTCATCCTCAGAATCTGAAGCTGCTGGAGTAGGTGGTGAAGGAGTAGCCTCTAGAGCAAAATCACCCATGGTCGCCTGCCGTCGTGCAATACGACCAACACGAACATTCACCTGATACAACTCAGCAGAAAGTGTATCAAGACGAGTGTCCATGCGCTGCAGCTGCGCCATAATATCTCCTAGAGATACATCGCCCGTAGAGGAAGAAGGAGTAGATATAGATGGAACAGATCTGGATAGAGCTGATCTGGACGGAGCCGAACGGAAGGGAGGAGTGGAATCCGTCTGTCGCAACCTAAACTGAGCCTCACTACGTTTTACGGTAGCGGCATCTATGGCACATATGTGTGTGAAGTGGATGGACACAAGAAAAGGGATAGAAAAATGGCGTAAAATCCTCGTGATAGCGGAAGGAAAGATGAGCTTATCACGGGACGCCGAATCAAGATGAACATCTATAATAGAAAGAATGAAGTGAGAAGGAAAATCTATAGTAAGATGCTCTAGAAGTGATAGCAAAAATCGAGCACGAGGTTCTGTGATAGAGTTGTAGTGAGAGAGTGGATGGAGTACAAAAGTCATCACCATGTTACGAAATCTAGGACCTTTAGCAAAAGGCCTACATGATGTGTACTGATGCTCTCCCCAATCAGCTGGGCGCTGACAAAAAGCAGAGATGAGTTCATCTTTGGACACAGTCCTCAGACGCTCACAGGAAGGGTAATCAGGAAAATCTATCCTAGGTACCCTAAGTACATCCGCAACTAGCTGCGGTGTAACAGGAATGCGTGTACCTCGAACGCGAGTAAAAAAGAGAGGTACTGAACGATCTATCCCATGCATGTTGGAGTAAAACTCCTGTATCAGCACGAGAGGGCAAGTGACCGGGACGTCACACAGTGACTCCCATCCCCTACTGTGAATGACAGAAGGAAAGTCAGTGTCGGTGAAGTCCGCCAGAATGACTTGGCGTTCCGAATGAACACCTCGTCGAGAAAAGTTCTCCAAAAATGCCTTGTGGGCATCTCCATCACGGAACCGAAGGTTAAAAGGAGCAGAGTCAGAAGAAGAGGAAGCTCCAGAACGCAGAGAGTTCCGAGCAGGAGTGGATTTACGTTTGGGTGCCATAGACACTACTAACGTAAAAGAATGAGAAAGAGATAGAGAGGGAGACAATCAGAAAAGTCCCAACACAGTTCAAATAGATCAAATATATTGAACAAAAAGTACATATGCATGGGAATGCATGAGCATGTGACATGCAAATCAAAAGGCATCATGGGCTCAGCCCAATCCAATCCTATCAGCACACATCTAAATGCATGTAAATATCATTCTAATGCACATGGAATGTAATGTATGACATTTTGAAAACATTTAATTGAAAACCCAACCCAAAATTTCAAGAAAAACTCATCAATTTTGAAAAATTCCAAAAATTTTCAAAAATCCCAAAACCTAGGTTTCAAAACATGCAATGCATGAAAAAGGAGGGGAAAATGAACTTACCAAGTGAGAGAAATCAAGGGAAGACCGAAAATGAAGAGGATTTGAAGATTTGAGTGAGAGAAACTTGGTTGGGAGGTGAAAAGCCGTCGGACAGATCGAGAGAGATCGAGGAAATGAGTGAAAAATCGCGACAAGCCATTTTATAGACACCTCAGTAATTCTCGATAGCTGAGATGTCGAGAGGTATCGAGGAAGTTGTCGAGGAAGGTGTTGAGAATTTTGCCTTCGATAGCTTTAGGTGTCGAGAGGTGTCGAGGTACAAGACCAATTTCAGAGATAAGAAGCTCGATCGATTGACAAGGTGTTGAGAAGGTATCGAGAAGACAGAAGATTTCTCGATCGATCCACCAGGTGTCAAGACAGGTGTCGAGATTGCAATAAGAAAAGGCTTGAGAAGCTCGACAGATGACCAGGTATCAAGGAGGTGTCGAGGAGGTGTCGAGCCATCAGTGAAAAGCAGTTTTTCGAGAAGTAAAAAACACAAACATGAATGCAATCCAACAAGCACCTCAACCAATGATCCACTCAACATAAAAAGCTCTCAAAATCATCTCTCAACAAGAAATTTAAAGCACATGGACCTTCAAAAACACACACACACACATTAAACAAGTCTAACCAATTTTATTTTTCAAAAACAAGTTAAGACAGTTTAGTGAGCATATATTAGCACATGTAAACACTTGTGATGGCCAAATCACATTGTACCCGCACATGTATCAAGAGTAGCAAAGAATATTGCGTGTTGTGTGTGAAAAACATCGCAAGATTGCATATGTGTATACATGTTATGACGATCTGAGATATGAGAAAATAACTTTAACTCACACACAATCATAACTGTTTGATGGAGACTATAACCTTCGAGGTACATCCTATGACTCCCACATCTCCTAGAAAACACGCTTGCAATCATATTTAAAGCATTTTAATCTTTTAGCTTTATATTTTCTTTGCATATTTTTTTTAAGCATATCATGCATGGGCATAAAAAGAGAGAAAAGAAATACCCAACATGTTAAGTATAGACATTGCACTTTTGCTATGCCGAAACATACGGATGTCTTTGACACTGCACTTTTGCTATGCCGAAGCATACATGTATCATACTATGATTGGTTGGCAACAGTGGTGAGATGATCATTTATGCATTTCTCTTAGGATTTTCTAGTCCTACCCGTCAAAAAGAGTGATATGAGTGTTAAGTTTAAGAGATAACTTAATCTTACTCATCACAAACAAGAGTTGCAAAGCTCACTTGCTTAGTTGTGCATAGAGATCCTCATCTAAACTACAAAAGATACAAAATTTAGAAAACTTTGTTTCATTGGCCAACCAAGGTACACAAATACCAAAGTACACAAAACACACACTGTTTTTGTATTTTTCAATTTTTCAATTTTTTTTTTAATTTTTATATCAAAAACAAAATAAACAAAACTGAAAATAAACAAACAAAAACATGTTATCAAAGCAAAACAAAAACTAGACTGACTCAGTAAAAATACAAAACACACAAGCAATGCAACAAACAAAAAAAAACAAGAAGAGAAAAGAAAGTGATGAAATCTCTTAGAGTCCTTTTTCTTCCACACCTTGGAAGAACCTTTCCTTTGATTGAACCCTTGAACCGGCGGTGTGGGGGAAGAATTGAGACCATTCAAGTTCGAAATGAACATGAGGGCTTTTAGAAGATCTCCAAGAGGAGCAAGAGAGGATTGAAGCTGATTTTAGCTTCCAGATGCTATCATGCCATTGCTCTGTTGAGTGGCTAACCATTTATAGCAATTTGGTCGAGTATGACCAGTAGCTCCACAATGATGACAGAGATGCTGCTTCTTTTGTTTAGGCTTTTGAGAGTTAGCCTTCTTAGCCCTAGGATTTTTAGCATCTTTCTTATCTTGCTTAGGGGGTGCTCCTAAGATAGATTTACTCTTGTCTAGGTTCTCACTTGCTAATTCAGTTTTAACCTCAGTGTTCTCAATTTCAGTGTTATTAGCAGGAGAAACAAAATTAGTATTGCTAGTAGAAGCAGTATTAGAGAAAGAAAGACCATACCCCAAGCCAGTTCAATCCGAAGCAGATTTTTGATTGCTAAGCATCTTATGAAGCTTTGCACTTGAAGTCCTCTCCAGTTGAGCTCTAACTTGAAATAGCTCCGCTTCAAGCTTCTTGGTCTTCTCAGCCAAAAAGTTGTTCTCAAATCTCAGTGCTCCAATAGTTTGATTCGCCTCATCAAACTTTGTGGACAACTCTTCATGATCAAGTTCCACATCACTAAGCTTCTTGGTGGCCAGCCTATATAATTTCCCATGCTTCTCAAAAAGCTTGTAAAGCTTCTCATAGGCTGAATGGATATCATCTTGATCATCCATTTTCTCCAATTTGGACTCCACCAGTTCTTCTTCTTCATCCACTTCTTCAATAATCCCTTCAGTAGGATTGACTGTGGCAGTGAAGACATTTAAGATTCCGTCATCCTCATTGTCGGAATCATCTTCAGGCTCAGTGTCATTTAGGGTTACAGCAAGTGCCTTACTTTTCCCAATGCTCTTGAGATATGTAGGACACTCATGTTTCATGTGTCCGAACCCATGACATCCAAAACACTTTGGTCCTGCAGGAACAGTGTACTGATCGCCCTACTTAGCATCCTTCTTCCCTTTGTCGAAGCTCCTTCCATTGGCATTCTTCATAAATTTCTTGAACTGCCGGGTGATGTAGGACTTCATCTTGGAATCTTCATCATCGAAAGACTCATTTGTATCACTGCTCTTTGCCTTCAAGGCCATGCTTTTGCCTTTACTTGACTTGCCAATCCTAGATAACCCTATCTCATAGGTTTGCAAGTTTCTAACCAGCTCAGTCAAAGGAATCTTGTCTATATCTTTTGATTCCTCTATTGCCGTAATCTTGGCATGGAATCTCTCAGGTAGAGATCTGAGCACCTTCCTTACAATCTTGGGTTTAGGGATGGTTTCCCCAAGATTGAAGGCTGAGTTCACTATGTCCTTGAGCTTGGCATAGAACTCATCAAATGACTCATCCTCCTTCATCTTAATTTCTTCAAAGCTTGTAGTGAGCCTCTAAAGCTTTGAATCTTTGACAGCCTTTGTTCCTTCATAGGTTGTCTGAAGGATGGTCCAAGCCTCCTTAGCAGTTTCAGTTGAGGATGTCTTCTTGAACTCCTCATTGGTGACTGCGCTAAATAGGGCATTTAGTGCTCTGCTGTTAAAGTTGGCCGCCTTGATCTTAGCATCATTCCAATCGGCCGGTTCTTCTTTTGGCTTAGTCCAACCAATCTCTACAACTTGCCACACCTTCTCATCTAAAGACTACAAGAAAGCTCTCATGCGTACTTTCCAGTATGCATAGTTAATGCCATCAAATAAAGAAGGTATGATTAATGACTATCCTCTATCCATGACAAACAGGGGTCAATGGATCAATACAGCAAAGATTAAACCTAATCAGAGTGAGCCTGCTCTGATACCATTTGATATGCCACAATCTGAATGACCCCTTGTGATTAAACCAATAAATTAATTAGCCTAGTTATTAATTAATCAATTTAACATGCAAATACGTGGAAGCACAAACAAATCACCAAATACTAAATGTGCAGCGGAAATTAAATAACACGGTGATTTGTTTACGAATGGGGAAAACCCTAACGGCAAAAACCCCACCGGGTGATTTTCAGGTCACCACTCCCGAAACTCCACTATTATCAAATCAAGCGGTTACAAGTAAAGGAATCCCAAGTATTTTACCAACCTATAGTTGAACCCTTATCCCAATACCCAATTGGACTTGATTTGTAGTGATAATTTCCACCTTTGATGCACGGCTCCCAAGTACGTGACTAACCAATGCGCGGATCCAAGTACGCGACTTTAAACACCAACTAAGAAGGAGAGGTTGGCTGTAAAGTTGTTTAGTTCATCCTATACGATGAAGATCAGGAAGATGCTTGGTTACAAAACCCTTCGGTGCAAATACACAGCAACTTCTTGCGAGAAGATGAACTAGGTCAAGAACTTCGTCTTTTGATCACAATTTGCTTGAACAAAGATTGCTCAATGCTTTTGCAACTTGTGTACAATTTGACGGCTCTTAAAACAATCCTTTTATATGTTTAGGGTTAGAAGAAAAGAAGGCCCAAAAGCATATTCACGGATCCCAAGGAAATCAAATCAGAAAAACTGATTTTGTAATTCTCGACAGATAGCAGGTGTCGAGAATTAATGAACTTGCACTTCAGCTTGCTTTTTCTTGGGCAGACTTGATGACTTCAACACTTGATCTTGAAACATTGTTTCTTGAAGTATTAAAAACACCTAGAATTACCCAATTACAAGTAGAGTGCGTTTTGTCAAAAGGATTAGCCAATTTACATAAATAAGTGACATATGTTCTTAACAAGTGAACACACATATGTCCTAACAATATATATATATATATATATAATCGAAACCTTTGCTGGCACCACAATTTTCCATATCAGCACACCACAATATTTAAAAAATAAAAAATTAAATTAAAAACACTATTTTCAAAACCCAATACTTATTTTTTATTTTTTTGGTTGATAAAACCCGATACTTATCTTTAAAAATAAACAAAACCCGATAGACACAAACACAAACTCAGCACGCAGGTTTACTCTTCTCTCTTCACGCTACCCCTCATTCCTTTCTCTTTGGCTTAAACGCAGAGTATCCCTCTTCTCTCAGTTTCGCTCTCTTTGTTCATAGCCTTTGCTAGCTCAAGTCTTGACCTCTAAAGCTTGGTACATTTTTTGTAATCCCATTTGGTTCTGGAGAATATGTTGATTTCATATGATTTTGTTTGTCTCTTTTCATATTCAAGTCAAGCTATTTTATAGATTACGAAAATTACAAAAAAGATTGCTTACAGTTTTGGGTCATACGGAATTACTAATTTTCTGCTCCAATTTTGTTTTAGGCCCTTTTGTTTTGTTATGGTTTTGCAGCAATTTAATTTTGATTTTTTGTTTGCTCTGTAATGAATATGTGTTGTTCATTCTGTTATGCATGTTTAATTTTTGGTTTTTTTGGGTTGGTTTTGTTATGGTTTTATGGTGAGATTTAAGTTTTGTTGTAATTGGTTTTGTTATGGTTTGATGTGTTGTTGAATCCATAAATCAAACTTTGGTTCTCTACCATTTGATTTGTAAATGTTAGGTTTGGTTAGAAAATCTACAATCAACATTCAACAAAAGGGTACAGAACTTGCCACATTATTATTATTATTATTATTTTAAATAAAACTATATCTATATCTGTATAATATCTATATTTATATTTGAGGAGAAATCATATACGGCACAATTTTTCATTTGCTAAATGGTGGATGGTAGTAGAGGTAGAAGCCAAAAGATGTCTATCACGGTTACAACTTGAAATGAGAAAAAAAAATTAAACTTAAGCTTATCAGTTTTCACGTTTAAACTTATGCTTATCCCTTCAAATTATTTGCAATGTAAAAATTTGCTTTCAATGTTATTCCACCTTTTTTTTTTGGGATCATCTTATTCTTATCCCACCTATTACCAAAATAAATTTAACAAAATAACTTAAAATTTTTATAACAATCCAATCTATCCAATTTTTACTATATTAGATAAGTTTAACCTGAACACAAAGTTTGGATTAATACATAATTCTCTCTTTTCTTATCTAATAAAGAAATTTAAAATCACTATTCTATATAAAACCAATCACCGAGTTTAGATTAATATATAACTCTTGCTTTTCTTTTCTTATCTAATAAAGAAATTTAAATCAACTAATAAAGTTTTTTTTTTTTTTTTTTACCGAAATGATAGAACTTATAAAGAAATTTAAACTAATTACGTTCTACTAATAACTGCTAAACAACCAAAAAAAAAAAAAAATCAGTATAAAACTATTATTGTTATAAATTATTCCCTTTACATATTAATAACTTAATAATACTTATTTTACAGGTCCTACTCTCATCTTTATTGGATAATAAAGATTGTGCCCAAATCTGTGTATGATGCTATGACTTATGAGCTATTGGAATGTTGGTAATAATGTTTTCATTGCCATAAAGCAACCAAGGTGTGGCCTTTATGTGTTATGTGGAATATCCTACATTTGTAATCAAAGAACATGTTAAAAAAAAAAAAAAACTATTTGTAATAGTTATTTAACTGATTATCTCGTGCATCACACGGGTTAGCGATTAGTATAATATAAAACCAATATGGTTGATCTTGAAGTCCTTGCGGCCACTAAACGGGAGATTCACGCCATAGTTAAGGTAAACAATTTTGACCCTCCCTAGCTCCTCTCTTCTGTTTATGGCAACCCTAGGTTTGCTGGGCATAAAATTCTTTGGGAAAATTTATGCTCTGTTTCTGATCTCCATAATCTTCCTTGGGCCATTGTGGGAGACTTTAATGATGTCCTTAATGATTCTGAAAAATTAGGAGGCAATAGAGTTAACATGGCCAGTGCCACAGCCTACAGTGATTGCATGAGTTTTTGTAACATGATTGACCTCGGGTTTTCTGGGCCCATCTTCACTTGGACCAACCAGATGTCAATGGGCTTATCCAAACCAAAATTGATCGATGCTGGGCTAACCCTTCTTGGACTATTGCTTACTTTGAAGCAATTGTAGCCCACCTCCCTAGGCTTAGTTCTAATCATTGCCCACTCCTTCTAAGCTTATCTAGGATGGATCACAACAAGCTACAACGGCCCTTTAGATTCGAAAAAATGTGGCTCTCTTATCCGGGCTTTCCTACCATTGTTGAAAGGGCCTGGAATCAAGCTTCTTCCCTCGATCAAGCCATCTCCTCTTTCACCACCCTTGCCGTTACTTGGAATAAAGAGGTCTTTGGCAACCTCTTTGCTAGAATGAAGAAAATATTGGCTCGGCTCAATGGGGCACAGAAAGCTATTGCAACCAGACCATCTACTTTTCTTCTTTCTCTTGACCAGGAACTATCACAGAAATATATAGAAATCCTAAACCAGGAAGAGGATTTTTGGGCTCTCAAATCCCACCTAGATTGGAAAATTCATGTGGATCGGAACATAGCGTTCTTTCATGTAAAAACCATCACTTGCAGGAGATACAATAGAATTAATCTCTTGAAAAACCACCTTGGTGATTGGATGACTAATGCGCAACAAGTGATTGAGCGCATTCCAAAAGGATTCCAAGAGCTGTACAAATCCTAACACATTGGCTCTGTTACTCACTCTAACTTTGAAATAGGCTAGGATGTTGCACTTTTTGAAGAGGAATCCTCCCTTCTCTCCTCTGATGTCTCCTTCTCGGAAATCAAGAGTGCCATCTTCTCCCTAAAACCCTTTAAAGCCCCAGGAATTGATGGCCTACATGCGGGCTTTTTTCAGCACTTTTGGCCAACTCTTGAGCACTCGGTCACTATGGAAGTTAAGAACATATTCTCTACTGGCAAGATGCCAAACTACCTTAATCAGACCCTTGTTGCCCTCATCCCTAAGAGGACTGGACCTTAGCTCATTGGGCATTTTAGACCAATTAGCTTATGCACAACAGTTTACAAAGTTGTCACAAAAATTATTGTCAATAGAATCAGGCCTTTCATGCATAAGCTAATTTCCCCCTTCCAGACAGCCTTCATCCCTAGCAAGAAAGGCCTTGACAACATGATAATAACCCAAGAAATCCTTTACTCCATGGGAAAGAAAAAAGGTCGCACTAGTGTTATGGCACTTAAGATTGATCTTGAAAAGGCTTTCGATAGATTGGAATGGAGTTTTATTTGGGAAGTTCTAATCCATTTCAACTTTCCTCCAAACCTTATAACTATAATCAGGGTGTGCATCTCATCCACTTCTACTGCAATTCTCTTCAATGGAGGCAAGCTTGAAACTTTTCTTCCATCGAGAGGGATTCACCAAGGCGACCCCATTTTGCCATACATATTCATCCTATGCCTTGAATACCTTGGGCTTCTCATCCATGAAAAGACTACTAGCAAGACTTGGAAAGCAGTCAAGGCCTTTAGATCTGGCCCAGCCTTCACCTATTTGTTCTTCGCGAATGACCTTATTCTTTTTGGACAGGCTTCTCTCACCACTGCAAGGGTAATTGAGGATGTGCTCACTCACTTCTGCCAACTCTCTGGCTAGAAGGTCAACAATGACAAATCTCGGATTCTCTTTTCAAAAAACACTCCCCCTGCTGTTCGAGATGATATTTCCAACTTGCTAGGCTTTTTGGAAACATCCAAATTCGACAAATATTTGGGATTTCCTCTTAAATTTTTTGACTAAGGCAGTAAAGATTTTGACTTCATCATTCAAAAAACCCAAGAAAAGCTGGCGGCGTGGCAAGCTAACTTACTTTCCCTAGCAGGTAGACATATCCTAATTCAATCTTCCTCCTTTGCAATAGTGGATTATGTGATGCAAGGGGCTTTGTTGAAAAGCAGTGTATGCCAGGAGGCAAGAGATTAATCGGGCAAGCCGCAATTTTCCATGGGGGTCTACACTTGAAAAGAGGAGAATGCATATGGTCAACTGGGATTCTATCACCTTCCCTACTGACCATGGGGGTCTTAGTATACATGCTACCCGTCCAAGAAATCTTTCTCTCCAAGCCAAGCTGGATTAGAAAATTTCAGTGGGAGATAACTCTCCTTGGGTTAAAGTTCTGAAGGCTAAATATCTCTCCAACCATGCAATACCTACCCTGTGGACCCCTAAGGGCTCTTGCTCTCGCACCTAGGTAGCTTGCAAGGCGACAAAACCACTTCTTGACAAGGGACTAAGAAAGGTCATCAACACGGGTAATGATACTTCGTTTTGGTATGACAAATGGTATAGGCTTGGTCAGGTCCATGCTTATGGGTCCCCTCAATGCTCAAGAAGAAAACAATTTGGTCAATGACTATGTTGCTTCTAATGGTTGCTGGAATTGGGATAGCATCTCATTCTCTCCTTCCCAATCTTTCCTGGATGTTATTTAAGCCATCCCCACTAATCCCACCTCTTCAAACGGTGACACTATTGCATGGTCTCCTTCAAGTGATGGAAATTTCACATTGGCTTCGGCCTACTTGCTAGCTAAAGGCTTAAATGTTTTGAACCCTACTATTGCTAATCTTAACTAGATTTGGAAAATGAACACCCCTAAAAAAATCATCCTTTTTGTTTGGCTCTGTTCTCATAATAGTATCATGGTTAGAAAAGTTTTGGGTTCAAAGGATTTAACCATAGATCAAGCTTGCCCCCTCTGTCACAGCCATGAGGAAACAATTAACCACCTCCTTAGAGAGTGTCACTTCTCGGTAAGTTTCTGGAACCAGCTTGGCCTTCCTTCAAAAGTCATCCAATCCTTTAGGCTTCCCTTCCTAGATTGGCTTCACTTCAATGTTACTTCCAAGCTCACCTCTCAACACCATCATGTATCATGGGGAATGATTTTTTGCTTTGGGCTTTGGTCACTTTGGCTAAACATAAATTCAGTTGTTCATCAAAGGAATTAGGCAACCCCTCCTAGCATTAAAGAGTGCATTGCAAGAGCTATAAAATTTTTCTACCTTACTCAAGGAGCCAATCCCACCATCCTTAGAAGATGTTCGCATATCTCTTGGATCAAGCTGAGCCCTGGATGGCATAAACTTAACACTAATGCCTCTGTTTTGGCGGCCTCGGATCATGCTTGTAGGGGAGGTCTTGTAAGAGATTCAAGTGGTGACTGGGTGAAAGGTTTCTCTAGGAAAATTGGCATGTCTAGCTGTCTTTTAGATGAGCTTTTTCTTTTATACAAGATAGAATTCTACTCTAGCTTAATCTAAGTGTATATGTGTGTGGAACTCCCTCCTGGAGACTTGAACCCCAACCCTTGACCCCCACACTCCACAAGCACTTATACTTGTAGAGTGACCATCGCACCAAGGGTGTGCGGTGGTCCTTTTAGCTGAGCTTTGGGCATTAAGAGACTGGCTAATTATGGCTAGAGACCTTCATATTGAAAAACTCATTATAAATGTGGATGCACTTGAAGTTATTACCCTCCTCTCTCACACAAAAGCCACTAATTGGCTAACCCAACCCATTGTGGATTATTGCAAGAACACTCTCCAAGCTTTCCAGGAGGTCCATTTGCAACACTGCTTCAGGGAGACCAACTGGGCTGCTGACTTCCTTGCTAAACTTGGACATAGCCAGCTTGATCCTTTTGTTTATTTTGTATCCCCTCCTTTTGGTATAATGGAGGTCTTACCTAATGATGCTATTGGTGTTTTGTATACCTGAACCACTCAGGGTGTAGCTATTTCTTTTAATCTAATCTATTTATCTCCTCTTCACCAAAAAAAAAAAATATATATATATATATATAATAAAAAAATAAAAAAACCGAAGCCTTTAATTAATATTTGACTTTTTTTAAAGCTCTCACGTTCTTGCACATCAGCATTATTAAAAAATATATATATATTCACTCTTAAAAAAACTCTCTCTCGAAGAAACAAAACCCAATCAATCTCTTTCTCTTCCATAAGTATAGTCGCACCCTCTACTCTTCTTCTTCTTCTTCTTCTTCTTCAACTCTCTCGTTTAAATGCATCTCCCTCTTCTTCTTTTCTCAACCTTCTAATCTCAATCTCTCTTCATCATTTCCCCCAATCCTTCATTCCATTTGCGTGTCCTTCAACAATTTCTGATCTACCCCACCTTTAGACCACCGTGTCGTTGGCACAGAGAAAGAGAGAGAGAGAGAGAGAGAGAGAGTTTTGATTGAGGGCCACCACCACCCTCTTTCCTCCTACCAAATTCCTTGCCATTGTCAGACCACTAGTAAGGTTTTGTTTCCACTTTTTTTTTTTTTTTTAATTTTATTTTATTAATAATTTGGAAATATGATTTAGGTTTTGGTATTGTGGTATGATTGGTTTTGATTTAGGAAGAACAGATGCATGACATTGATTTGTAAAGCCTTTGCTTTTTTTTTTTTTTTTTTTTTTAATTAGGGTTATTTTAGGTAGGGTACCAATGGTCGAATCTTCTCTTAGACATTCCTAAGTCCAATGTTTTTCTTTGATTTTTTAAATTCCTCATATTAAATTATTTAACAAATTTACCATCTTTGGCTTATATATTTGTTTCACGTTGACCTTTGGTTTCTTTGCAGTTCAATTCTCTACAGGTCCACCAAGTTTCTTTCTTTTTTCTTATCTTGTGCTTCTTAATGAAGTTTAGGTGAATACCAGTTGCTTATTTTGGTTTCTCAATTGTTATTCAGGTTCCTTTGCATTAGAATCAGTAAGTAGAGGTATTTCTTTGGGGTGTTTGTAAACTTGTAATGTAAGCCTATTGTGGGAATTTGATTGTGCTTTTGATTTTGTTGGGTTCATTTGATTGATAATATTGGTGGATATATGCCAATATTTTGCATCATATTTCTGATTTTTAGTGGGAAAGATAATATCTTCAGGTGCTTTTAAGTTTTATATTATGTTGGTTGTTGTATTAAGTTGGTTTGATTTTTGATAATAAACCATATTGACAGTGGTAGTTACATGTGTTTTATGCAATTTAGCTTCTTGAAAGTATGTTTTTGGAGTTGCAATTTCAACGGAATTATTAATTTTTTGTTCCAATTTTGTTTCAGGCCCTTTTGTTCTGTTATTTCAGGGATTTAATTTTGATTTCATTTTTTCTGTAATGAATGTGTTGTGCAAAGATAGTTGGAAAGAGAGATCTACCAGAAGCCTTTCACTATTGTCAAACTAGTCCCCACTGATATTGATGAAGAGATTATTGTATTAATTGTTGATCTGACACAACCGGATGAAGCATGGAGTCGAATGTTTTGTATATGAGATTGTTCTGGTATTGGACAGATTTTTTTCCTTCTTTTTTAGTTTTATACTCTTGCACAGATTGTTTTTTCTTCTCTTTTCCGTTATTATATATTTTTTTTATCTGAATGCAACCAAATGACCAATCTTTGGAACTCTGGCATATATTTTTTTTAATATGTTTTGTTTAATTATTAGGTGTCTATGTGTTGGGAGGAAC
Source organism: Quercus ilex subsp. ballota (assembly GCA_032727855.1). Lineage (NCBI taxonomy): Eukaryota > Viridiplantae > Streptophyta > Magnoliopsida > Fagales > Fagaceae > Quercus > Quercus ilex. The sequence goes on from CM064909.1 coordinate 34,798,623, forward strand.
TAGAGCATGACTATGAGAAGAAAAATGAAAAGCCACTTCAATCTGCATATTTTATAATTTTAATGAGAACCAAAGTAGTCACAATGAATCTAAGAGGAGATATGCAAAACTTGAAACCTTTGACTTTCAATTCTTTTATTTGTTTGTATATTATATGACTAAACATGTACCAAACATTGACTTTGTTATCATGTGATTGTTCATAATTTCTAGCTCATTCTAAGAAACCACAATGTGTATTAATATTGAACTCTTTTCTCTGTTAAAAATAAGAGGTATTTGGAATCAGATGCTGATTGGTAAAAATAAGCTGAGTGGATGTGTTTTGTTTGATTAAATGATGGAGATTGCTAACAAATTGTTTCTTATGATTTAATGTTTATTTGTATCTTACACATTACAATTAGGTGTTGGATTTTGAAAATTTGCTTGGTTTTAATAGTTGAAGGATGGGAGAGAGGAAGGTGCTAAACAAATACTACTCACCTATCTTCAACCCAGAGGCTTTTGAGGGTTCAAGCACACATGATGCTCCCCATAAGTAGATGTTATTGGTGACAATTATTTAGGTATTCGAAGGTTCTAATTCTACCTCAAATGTACAGATGCTTTGCTGAGCTTACCATCAAGAATGACCCACAAAATTTCAACTATACTGTTGAGTCTGGTGCTACCAGAAATTTTGAACCTATGTGAAGAGGATGAGGTAAAATAAAATAAATAAAAATAAAAGTCTTGCAATCTTATGTACATATAACTTGATTTTTGACTAAATATTTTGATTATTCTTTTAATTCATTAGGCACTAGAGACAATAACCATAAAAGTGAAGTTGGAGAGATGGAAGATGCAATGAAATCTTTAGAGAACAAAACCTTCGATTTGAAAAGAAAAATGGACATCATTACTACACTGGATGGGATGAAATCTATGAAGGTATTATTTGCTTTACCAATTCTATTTTTATTTATTAGGGTAGGCTATCATCTCACAGTGCCACAAATGGAATCTTTAAGTCTCAAATAGCCTCTGTAAATTTTAAGATTACACTATGATAGATCAAAGTAGAAGGCCATGAAGGTTGTCTCTGGCCTTTCAGGTATAGGTTTTTATATTTTGGCTTGCTCTTCAAAGCATATACTTGGTTATGTGATGACAATGTTGCTTTTAAAAATTTTTCTTCAAATTCACTCACTTTCTTAAAGTAATCTTTATTTTCTTTAGTTTATAATATTTGGGTCTCTATTTTTCGTTCAACTTTTATGGGTGCAGTTCTTTTTCTTGTATTTCATGGACTTAATCGGCAAACAAGGTACCCCCACATGGAACTACTTTTAAGGTTTTTGTTTTGATTGATGGTAGTTGAGACTTGAGTGAGGATCTTGCAAAATATGCAAAAGTGTTAGTAGTAGGGGCTGATGGATTGGGCTATGAGCTGTTAAAAGACTTGGCTCTATCAGGTTTCCAAAATCTCAAGGTTATAAACATAGATATGACTGAGGTAATCAATCTTAGGGAATAAAAATCCAGTTCAGGTTTTTTTTTTTTTTTTTTTTAAATCATCACACCCATGTCATAGGTAATTTAGAAGATGTTACCATATAATAATAATAGAAAATTAATAAATAAATAAAAAAGTTTATTTCGAAGATGTTGAAGCACTTGGGAAAAGTAGGTAAATGAGATCTATCAAGTATTTATCTTCCTATTTAATGATTAATTGTAAGCATATAAAATAGGCAGTCATGAAGGTTTCGGTTGCAATAATGAAATTTGGGATAGTATTTAACATTTTATGGCTTTTACAGAAATTATGAACTTGAAGCAGGGGAATGAATTTTGTTGCCAATTTGTGATGGGTGTGATCCCTCATCCCTCAATTTTTAGCAACACAACATTCCTGGTGGCTGTGATGTAACAGTGAAGAAGAAAGTTCTTGGGAATGATGAGTTTTTGTTGAAATTTAATGAGACGAAGGGTAGAAGGAGTTTTAAGAGTTTGGAGAGTTTGATGGAATAAGAGGATGGTATTTTAGGTAGTGCTTCTAAGATTGAATGGGAGAGTAATGGAATTGAAGTTGAATAAGAAGAAAGAGAGAATCTTTTTTATGGTATGGCAGTGTATCTTCTGCATTGTCACAATTTGGCATGTTCCAACTTCTATGATTGGTGAGAGCATATGTATTGGTAACTGTTTCTTCACTGTGTTGGCATGCTTGACATAGCGATACGTGATGGAAATGTATGGTGCTGAGGACAACCTCAGAGCCATGCTTCTAATTTGAAAGATCATGATAGATGCTTCCAAGACACCTATACCAATTAGGCTTGAGCTTGGTGGATAAATGCATTTATTGTGTATGAAGATGTGTATGTGGATCATGTATGATTCCTTATGAAATTCGATGTTTAGCTAGCTTATGTCTGGTTGTCATATTTTCTCTTATATCTATCAATTGTTTGTGGAAACAAATAGTATGGTAGAAACATAATTAGCATGCTTTTGTTTAGCTTATAAAAACAATACATAATTTTTTTTTCCTCAAGATATTGTTTAGCTTATAAAAACAATACAGTATTTCCCCCCCCCCCCCCCCTCCCCCCTCAAGATATGTATATTTTTGTGTTGTCTTATTAAAATGTTTATTCTTAAATTACATTTGAGATGAAAGTTAAAAATGACCGGTCTTTTTAATTTATCCTTATCCTTTATTGAATCAAATGTGTTTATAACTAAGTGTACCATTTTTTTAAAGGGAAAAAATAGAATAATTAATTGCACTAATGAAAGTAAACATATATAATTTTTGCTAATTATATTATGCATCGCACGGATTAGTGACTAGTAAATACTATATAACCGAAGCCTTTGACTTTTTGTTGAATTATTAATGTTGCACCACATAAACTTTGCTGCATCAACAATTTTACACCTCATTGTTATTTTTGAAATAAATTAAATTTTTAGCTTAACTATTTTTACTTACACCCGACTCCTCTCAATAACCCTTTAATTCTCCGTTACCTCTCACCTCTCTCATTCTGACAATGATGAAGAAGTGCGACGGTTCCAAACCATTTTAATTGGAGCTATTGACTTTGTAAATATAGCAAATCAAGATCAATTGCAGAGACTACAAGTTGTATAGCTATATTTATTAGTTATGAGTTAGTTAATTATGTTTTCGGGTTAGGAGGGAAAGTTAGTTAGTTAGTTATTACTTTCCTTTCTCTCATTGTATATATATAGAATTTGTAACTATACTTGAATCAATGAATTCATTTCATTTTTTTCCAATTCTGTTTTTTAATTTGGTATCAGAGCAACTAGCACAGTTTCACTAATTTCCTAGCTTTTTCTTTTCCTTGATTCTAGAAGTTTCTTTTCTCTCCAAATCAAAAAGTTTTCCCTATCTCTTAAATTCTAAGAAATTTTTCTTAAGAGATCTCCTTGTTTTCGATTTTGAGATGTCTTCTTGTTTTCTCATCGATCTCGAGAAACTTTCCTAAGAAAATTTTCTTGCTTTCTTGCAATTGATATGGCGAATTCGGATTCTTCGAGTTCGTCGATCACTATTGATGAATCTCATCCCTTTTTCTTGCACCACGCAGAGAATCCTGGTGCTGTTTTGGTGTCCCAACCTTTGATTGGTAGGGATAATTACTTGACCTAGGCAAGATCGATGGAAAGAGCCCTAAGTGTTAAGGGTAAGCTCAGTTTCATAGATGGAACTGCAGTTCTCACTCCAACAACAGCGAATATTTCAATCCTTGTGCAAGCATGGAATCATTGCAATAACATAGTTGTGACCTGGTTCCTCAATTCTATTTCCCCCAAAATTATTGCGAGTATGACTTATTGCAAGATTGCAATGGAGGTTTGGAAGACTCTAAAGGACATGTTTTCTTAAGGCAATGGACCTAAAGTGTTTCAATTGCAGAAGGATTTGGCTAGTATTTCTCAAGGTGATCTTTCTGTGAGTGATTACTTCACTCAACTCACCATTCTGTGGGATGAAATTCAGAATTTCAGTCCTTTTCCTTGTTGCTCATGTGGAAAGTGCACTTGCAATGTCAATGACAAGATTGCTGATCTCCAACATCAAGAATCAGTTCTACAATTGCTTATGGAATTGAATGAATCCTTTGCACAGATTAGAGGTCAGATTTTGTTGATGGATCCTCTTCCTTCTATCAACAAGGTGTATTCATTGCTAATCCAAGAAGAGAGGCAAAGGTCAATAGGAAGGGCATGTGGACCTTTTGTGGAGTCTACTGCTTTTGCAACTAAGTGTAGACACTCAATTTTGCACCCATAATTTAATCAAGAAGAATGACTTGAATGACCATTCATGTACCACAAATTGCATCACATGCATCAATTGGTTCTTGCATTACATGCATCAACTTGTCTTTGCATTACATGCATTAATTCATTTATTACATATCATAAAAAAGATCTTGAGATTCTAACGGTCGCAACAGTGTTTCCAGTTTTCAAATTGGGCCATTGGATCGAAAGATATCGCATGATCAAGTTTACAAGGTCAACATGCATTGTGTGTAGGTAAGGTCAACCACACATGATTAGTTTAAATTCTGATTGGTTAAACCATTAAAATTAATTAAATAATTCTGTGATTGGTTGATAATTAGTGTTTAAAATAGGATTGCATACATAGGAATAAAAAGGATGATTGGATAATAATAAAATTGTGGATAATCTGAACTTTATCAAGATTTATTTTAGGGTATTTATCTACAAGATAATTATTCTTAAATAGCTTGAATTGTCCAGAAAAGAGGTGAAAAATCATAAATGGGGGATGAAAACGTGTCTAGGTACAAGGACCTGCCAAAAAACCCTAAGAGAGGAGTCTAAATGGCACTCGAACAAGGAAGAGTGTTCGGAGTCCAAAGGGAAATTTGGCACTTTTGGAGTGCTGAACGACATTCTAAAAGGGCCGAATTTTCTCCTTGTGGGATTTGGCCCAACGGCCTTCGGGTGACAATAAGGCACACCCTTTTCGATCTTTTTGCAAAAAGATGCGTCTGGATTCAAACCCTAATCGTCCGCACCTATTTTTTAAAGCCTTCTGGCCACTATAAATACATACTGAACCTCATAATTCAGTATCTTTTTTTTATGCTCTGAGAGGCACACGTTCTGAGGCTCTCAAATTGTTGATATTTGCTGATCCTTTCTAAGATTTGCTGCTTAAATTAGGGTTTTTAGGTTTCAAAGATAACTGAACAAGTTTCTTTGAACCCTAAAACATCCTCTCAAGAACAAGGAGTGCTCGTGCAAGAGGTTGTTTCAATCGCCCTCTCTTTTTTATGCTATCTTTTTATGGTGATAAATGTTTTATCCATAGCATGAATTGTTAATTGTTGTTTTGTTTAAAGCATGATTATTTTTTTATGTGACTGTTATAATCTCTTTCTTGAATGTCAATAATCTGCATGTGAGTAATTCTTTTTCTTAAAATGAAACGGGTCTACATCTTTATTAGGTGTAGATCTGAATTTTTCTTGAAATAAAACAAATCTACATCATTATTAGATGTAGATCTGATTTTTCCTCAATACAAAAATAGATCTACATCTTTCTTAGATGTAGATCTGAATTTTTGTCAAATAAAAACGGATTTGCATCTTTATGAGATGCACATCTGATTTTTTCTCAATTAAAAACTGATTTGTATCTTTCTTAGATACAAATCTGATTTTTCTTTAATACATGCAGATTTGAAATAAAGAAAAAGATTAAACGTGATTGTGTTTGTGTTTGTTTTCATTAATTCATGTTGCATAAATTTAGATTATGAGTGAAACTCTTTTCTTAAAAAATCTTTTTCATTCTTTTTTTAACATATACAAACCATATTTGATTTTTTTGTTATCAAAGAAACATTTTTTTTATTATCTCAAAACAGATCTGGTCTTTTATAAATCCAAAAACCGTTTTTTTTTAGTTCTTCAAAAACAGATTTGATACTTTTTTCAAACCAAAAGACTTGATTTTATGTAATAAAAATAGATCTGAATTTTTATCTCCAAAAACCACTTTTTTCTACATAGTACAAACAGATCTGTTATTTTGACAAATTAAAATCAATTTTTTTTTTTTTACCAATAAAAAAAAATCTGAATTTTTAAAAAACAAAAGAAGAGACTTCATTCATAAATAAATTTGTCTGATTTAATTTTAGTGTCACATGTTCAACATATCATTCATGACATGCATAAAAAAGTACATTGGTTGTTTGGACATATGTGATTCATTTTTTAGGAACATATGTCAATATTTTATGTAATTGGCTAATCCTTTGACAAAACGCACTTTACTTGTAATTGGGTAGGTCTAGAATGTATTTAATACTTCAAGAAACATGTTGATCAAGTCTAGTATTAAAGTTATAAAGATTGGACCAAGAAACAAGTAAAGAAAAGTTGTTCATTAAAACTGGACAGATAGCTTGACACCTGTGGACAGATAGCTCGACAGCTGCCTGACACCTCTCGACTGCTAGGCTATCTATCAAGATTTTCAACTTCTTCTTATCGCAATCTCGATAGCTTCTCAACAGCTGGTGGATCGATCGAGAAAGCTCCTGTCTCCTCGATAGCTGTATCTGTCGAAGTTTAAAGCTCGACACCTCCCGGTCGATCGAGGTTACGGGAATTCAGATTTTTAGATCTGATTTTCAGCCCGTGTTGACATATATGTGTAGGGTTTCTTTTCTCACAACCTTAGACCTATATAAAACTTATTTTAGAGGTCGTCACATAAGAGAATACAAGGAGAATGAATGCAAAAGGTGACCGATGCCTTATTCTCTTTGAAAAAAGCTACTGCGTCTTTGCGCTTTAGGGTTTTGTAACCAAGAGCTTCTTGATCTTCATTGTTGATGAAGTGAATAACTTTGCAGCCAACAATCTTCTTCTAGTTGGTGATTAAGTCGTGTACTGGGATCCGCGCAATTGGTTAGTTACGTACTGGGATTAGTGCATCAAAGGGTGGCATTCATTTATTGAAGAGTTCAAAGGTTCTGAAGCAGTAGAAGGTTTCTGCTGTGAGTTCATCTATGAGGATTATAGAGTCTAGAGACAAAGGTTTTGTACTAGATTTGAAATTTATCTTTATTATAGTGGATTGCTTTTCAGGAAAGTTTCCCCCCAGGTTTTTTATTGTGAAACTAGTTTGTTTCATTGGTTTTCCTGGGTCATCATATCTTGTCTTATTATTTTTCTGCTGCATAATTTTGACATGATATTATGTTTTTTTGTTTTAACAAGTTTTATTCATATTAAATCTAATTAACAACTTGAGTTTAAAACTTGTTAATTCTATCAACCGGGGTCTAAATTTCCCAACAAGTGGTATCTGAGCGGGTTCACTCTAATTGGATTAATTTCCTAAGTGTGATCCTTGACCTTTGTTGTCATGGATCGTGGACAATCTCTTTTGATTCATCCTTTATTTGACGGAACTAATTATGCGTACTAGAAAGTTCGTATGAAAGTTTTTTTGCAGGCTCTAAGTGAACAGGTATGGCAAGCTGTTGAAGTTGGCTGGATTAAGCCAAAGGAAGCGCTGGTGGATTGGGATGATGCAACAATCATAGCGTCAAATTTCAACAGTAGGTCCTTGAATGCTTTGTTTTGTGGGGTGACCAATGAGGAATTTAAAAAAATATCATCTACAAAAGTTGCCAAGGAAACATGGACTATTCTTGAGACCACCTATGAAGGTACCAAGGCAGTGAAGACTATGAAGTTTCAAAGACTCACTAGTAGTTTTGAAGAAATAAGGATGGAGGAGGATGAGACCTTTGATAAGTTCTATGCCAAACTCAAGGATATTGTGAATTCTACCTTCAACCTTGGAGAATTTATAACAGAATCCAAAATTGTTAGGAAAATCCTTAGGTCCTTACTTGGAAGATTCCATGCCAAGATCACTGTCATTGAAGAAGCCAAGGACATTGATCAAATTCCTTTGACTGAGCTTGTAGGGAACTTTCAAACTTATGAGATGGGATTAGGCTCAATTGGAAAAGGTGGAAAGAGTAAAAACTTGGCTCTTAAGGGTATAGAGGAAGAGATTGAGGAATCTGAAGATAAAGATGAGGATGAGGATAAGGATCTAACCTTCATACATCCTCTAGGAAGGGCAAGAATGGGAAACCCTTCATCCAATGCCATGAGTGCAAAGGTTTTGGTCATATGAGGATAGAGTGTCCAAACTACCTCATGGAGGATAGAGTGTCCAAACTACCTCATGAAGGAAAAGACCAAGGAGTCAAAAGATAAAGGGTTGGTTGCTACTTAGAGTGACACTGAGAATGACTCATTCTGATGAGTATATGGATGAATGTTGTCACGTTATGGCCTTTGCTGCTTCAACTGATAAGGTGATTGTGGAGAGTGCTAGTGACAGTGAGGATTCTCCTGATGATGAAGTATCCAAGAAGATGACCTTTCAGGAAGCCTATGATAAGATATGCACTAAATTCATAAAATCCGAAAAGATTTCTCATCTTTGTAGAAAAGAGCTTAATGAGGTAAAAACTGAAAAAGTTGATCTGTTAGTCAAACTAGATAAGACTACAAGGTTAGTTGAGACTCTTGTTGTGGAGAACACCTCATTAGAAGAGAAGGTCAAGAATCTTGAGGTTGAGCTTAGCCAAGTTAGAACTCAAATAGAGAGGATGTCTAGTACAAAGCTTGATGAGGTATTGAGTGCTCAAACGCCTAGTTCTGATAAGACTAGCTTAGGATATGCTGTTTCCTCCGGCCCCTCCTCTTCCACGGCTTCTGGATCAAATATTGTCTTTGTGCCACAATCTGAGAAAGGTAATAAAGGTATGAAATCCAAAACTGATTTGACTAATTCTAAATTCTTTGTTAGACCTCATGTTTGTCACCGTTGTGGTGTTTCTAGACACATTCGTCCTAATTGTTTTAAGTTGTATCCTCAAAAGCGATTATCCAAACGGTCACAAGTTTCCTCTCAAGGACCTATACCTTTTTTTGGAGAGTTATTAAAAGCTTTGAGCTTTTTAACTCAATTTCAGGAGAATTTTAATTCTTCTATGTTCTTTAGTAGACATACTAGGACACGTGCCTTTTCATCTTCACGGTCAAAGCCTCGTGCTGTGTGGGTGAGAAAGGAGCCTAAGACTTAATTGTATTTTCTTTTTTTCCTCTGCTTTAATTCTTTCTATCTAAAGTAGGACTCTCTTTGCTTGATTTCTTATCTGCTTTTAGAATCATGCTTTCATGCATCTGCATTTTTCTATCATGCCTTCATGCATATGCATATTTCTTTCATGCTTATGCATATTTCTTTCATGCTTTTATGTTGTTTGTCTGTTTTTGTTTGGTTGTTTTGTTTTTATTTTGTTTTGTTTTCAAAATAAAAATAAAAAAGAAAAATCAGAAAAATGCAAAAACAATGTGTATGTGTACATTGGTACTTGTGTACCTTGGATGGCCATTGAAATAAAGTTTTCTAAACTTTGTATCTCTTGTAACTTAGATGAGCATCTCTATGCACAACTAAGCAAGTGAGCTTTGTGGCTCTTATTTGTGATGAGTAAGATTAAGTTATCTCTTGTACTTAACACTCATATCACTCTTTTTGACGGGTAGGACTAGAAAATCCTAAGAGAAAGGCATAAATAACCATCTCACCACTGTTGCCTGCCAATCATGAAAGACATCTGTATGTTTCGGCATAGCAGAAGTGTGATGTCAAGGACATTTGTGTGATTCAGCATAGCAAAATTGGAATGTCAATTATCATTGGGTATTTTTTTTTTCTTTCTCTTATATGACCATGCATGATATGCTAAATAAAAGAAAAATATGCAAAGAAAAATCAAAAGCAAAAAGATCAAAAATGCTTTAACTATGCTTGCAAACGTGTATTCTAGTAGATGTGGGAGTTATAGGATGTACCTCGAAGGTGATAATCTCCATCAAACAGTTATGATTATGTGTGAGTTAAAGTGATTTTCTCATATCTCAAATCGTCATAACATGTATACATTTATACAATCTTGCGATGTTTTTCACACACAATACGCAATATTCTTTGCTACTCTTGATACATGTGCAGGTACAATGTGATTTGGCCATTACAAGGTTTTACATGTGTTAATGTATGCTCACTAAACTATCTTGACTTGTTTTTGAAATATAAAATTGGTTAGTTTTGTTTAGTGTGTGTGTGTGTGTTTTGGGATCTATGTGCTTAACATTTTTCTTGTTGAGAGATTTGTTTTTCACATGTTTTGCATCCATAGCATCTTGTTTCATTACATTCATGCATTTATATGAATATCTTTGTACCCTCTTGATCATCCTTGATCATCTTTATATTTCTCGGGTGAAGCTTTCTAACTTCTTGTACCCTTTGTCAATCATGACAAAAAGGAGGAGAAATTGTGGAGAATATGTGGTTTCTTTTTAAGATTCTACATGTTAGGGGGAGAAATACATTCCTTTGTAAAGGAGAGATGTGTTTCATCTTGTTAAGGGGAGTGCTTACTTCCTTTATCTTGTACACCGGTCTTGTGACCATTTTTGACATACATTGTGCTTATCTTTGATTTATATATGTGATGATGTATGTTTTCTTCACCTACCTTTACATGTGTTGTTTCTTTTCTATCTCCATACACATGTTTTTTATTATGTGTATGTAATCTATTATTTCTGTTTCACACTAAGATGCCTTTATGAGTTTTGTTTAAAGTGTTTCAGAAATACAGGTTGTCTAAGTCTACTTGCCATAAACTCTTTTTTTTGCAAAGTTTTTCAAGAGTTTGTGTTAGGATAGATTTTATTGTATGTAACAAGTGAGTATGAGTTGAGTGATTTATGACTTCTCTCATATGTTCATTTGTTTGTTGTGGTTTTGTCACGGATTGCCAAAGGGGGAGATTGTTAGGACATATGTGATTCACTTGTTAGGAACATATGTTAATATTTTATGTAATTGGCTAATCTTTTGACAAAACGCACTTTACTTATAATTGGGTAGATCTAGAATGTGTTTAATACTTCAAGAAACATGTTGTTCAAGTCTAGTATTAAAGCCATAAAGATTGGACCAAGAAACAAGTGAAGAAAAGTTATTCATTAAAGTTGGACAGATAGCTCGATACCTGCGGACAGATAACTCGACAACTGCTCGACAGCTAGGCTATCTATCGAGATTTTCAACTTCTTCTTATCGCAATCTCAATAGCTTCTCGACAGTTGGTGGATCGATCGAGAAAGTTCTTGTTTCCTTGATAGCTCCCTAATAGCTTCTTGATAGCTGTATTTGTCGAAGTTTAAAGCTCGACACCTCCTCGACACCTCCTGATCAATCAAGGTTACGGGAATTCAGATTTTTAGATCTGATTTTCAACCCATGTTGACATGTATGTGTAGGGTTTATTTTCTCACAACCCTAGACCTATATAAGGCTTATTTTAGAGGCCGTCAAATAAGAGAATACAAAGAGAACGAATGCAAAAGGTGACTGATACCTTATTCTCTCTAAAAGAAGCTACTACGTCTTTGCGCCTTAGGGTTTTGCAACCAAGTGCTTCTTGATCTTCATTTTTGATGAAGTGAAGAACTTTGCAACCAACAATCTTTTTTTAGTTGGTGATTAAGTCGCGTACTGGGATTCTCACAATTGGTTAGTCATGTATTGGGATTAGTGCATCAAAGGGTGGCATTCATATATTGAAGAGTTCAGAGGTTCTGAAGCGGTAGAAGGTTTCTGCTGTGAGTTCATCTACAGGGATTGTAAAGTCTAGGGACAAAGGTTTTGTACTAGATCTGAAACTTCTCTTTACTATAGTGGATTGTTTTTCGGGAAGGTTTCCCCTCAGGTTTTTTACTGTGAAACTAGTTTGTTTTATTGGTTTTCTTGGGTCATCATATCTTGTCTTATTTATTTTTCTGCTGCATAATTTTGATATGATATTGATGTTTGTTTGTTTGTTTTAACAAGTTTTATTCATAATAAATCTAATTAACAACTTGGGTTTAAAACTTGTTAATTCTATCAACTATGGTCTAAATTTTCAACATTGGTCACAAGAGTCTAGAAGACCAGACTCTGCCTGGGTGGAATGGGTGCCTAACACCTTCCCATTCCGTAACCTAACCTCCGTATTTAGGTCTGTGGCTAAGTGGATCTAACCTTATCTTTATTTTTTTTGGGTAGAATGTAACTAGGACAAAAATGTATTTTTGGTAAATTGTAACTAGGACTCAAAACTATATAATTTTAAAGTTTTTCAAGATATGTAATTTCTTTTATTCAATCAATGAAGAGAACAATTCAGTCATGTATTTGTATATATTAAGTTTTTCTTCTTCTTCTTTTTTTTGTATAAAAAAAATAAATAAATAAGTGGCGACCCCATACCACTTACCCAAAAAGAGAGGTGCCCTAAAAGGTACCCGAATCTCTTTTTTGAGGGACATTTTTCTCGAGGTCTCTCTTAGTGGTGCTTCCACTAGGGATGTCGAGGGCTAAGCTTTGTATTAGACTGAAGTGACCAAATATGTACCTTTGTTTTGCATGGTCTTGCATGACATAGTTGTTGTTTGTTTATTTATATTTGATGGGATGTTGTATGATATTTTGGTGCATGGAATTTGTTATTTGTATTGTTTGTTAAAAGCTTTCCCTAACTGTCATTGTGTGTTCCATTCAAACAACAATGTATGCACCCCTTTTCAACAATTTTCTGGTGGTAGTAACCATGGATCATTGGTTTTCATTAGATTCGGGTACCCAATGGCGAACTCACCAACTTATAGCTTAAAGTCACTGGATCATTTCTTGTTAATTGTAACGGACAGACCATGTTGTTTAGACCAACGCAATGTTCATTACATTATAAGTTGGGAGGTGTAACGTCCTAGCTATGGGAAACAATGAAACTACAAACCCACCCTACAACATAATGACTTAGAACCTACCCTTTAGGTCAGTCCCGGTTAAAACTGCATTGCATGTTGTGTGTGTTTGTTTTGATTGATTGATGGATGTGGATGGGGTCTTAGCTTTAATTAATCGACCAAGCCTGTCATTAAGGGAGAATCTGGTCAAGATCTAAAGGAAGGCTGCAAAGAGAACCAAAGCCCGACACTTAAGCCAGTAGCTCTAGCTCCAAGCCTGTCACTGCCATCACAATACTGAAGCATTCAAGCATAGAAGAGACTCCACTGCTGCAACATCACAATCCCATCTTTGACCTCTAAGATAGTTCAAGCCACAAGAAGTTTGAAGCTCTTAGCAACATGGTAGAAGAGGAAGAACATCCAAACATAAAGGAACCCATGAACACCTAAGAGCTATTCAACACCATGGTAGCTAGTCAGATTCAGCTAAGGGAAGACATGAATCGTATGATGCAACAATTTCAGAATTCAAAGGATAATCAAAAAGAGGACAAGATTGATCATGATTCACCAGCCCTAGAGAATGAGATGAAGATTAATGAGAGGATGAATAAAATGGAGGAGATGATTAGAAGAGCCCGTAAGATGGAGGAATTTATGGACTACAATTCTCTCTCCCTATTCCCAATGTAAGGTTGCCACCTAAGTTCAAGATGCCAACTCTAGAGAAGTTTGATGGGACTGGTTGTCCAAAGTCCCATCTAAAGATGTATATGAGGGCTATGCAACCCTTAGGCTTGATCGAGGAAGTGCTTGCTCAGATGTTCCAAAACACATTGATCGGAGCCGCTCTTAGGTGGTTCCTCAACCTGGATGATGGAAGAGCAAGAAGTTGGGAGGATATATGCCGAGAGTTCCACAAGCAATACAAGTACAATATGGAAGTAGATATCACAAGAAGAGACATCGAGACTACCAAGCAAGAGTCGAAAGAATCTTTCTCTACTTTCATTACCAAGTGGAGAGCCAAGGCCGCACAGATGATGAGTAGGCTGAGTGAGGAAGAACAGTTAGCCATGGTTGTAAAGAATTTATTGGTTGTATACCATAAATACTTGTTTGCACAATATTTTCCCAATTTTAAAGCTTTAATTACTGTTGGAACCCAAATTGAGGATGCTATAAACAATGACACTATAAAGATTGATGACCTTCTGAGGTTTAGAAAGAATGTAGGGTCTAATTCTAAAGCTGTAGAAATTTTCAATATTCATAAAAATGATCCTTATCAATTGATTGCGCCCATTGCACCTACGCAAATACCCCAAGGGCCTAGACCCAAGAGATAATTTCATGAGTTGTATATGCCCATAAGCTAAGTGTTTGATAAGTTAAAAGCAAAAGGGTTACTGAATCCCTTTGATCCAAGACCAATTCTGAATCCCTTGCCCTCAAGGTTTGATGTGAATAAAAGGATGTGCCTACCACCAAGTCCTTGGTCATGAGACTAACCATTGTTTCACCCTTCGTCATGGAATTCAAGACTTAATAGACAACAAAGTGATTGCGCTGCCTACAAGGCCTAACATCACTAACAATCCCTTGCCCAATCACAATTTTAGGAAAGGACCAAGGATCAATTGCTTGATGACCGAATAAGAGAATAAGGGAGACCCGTCCAACTCGATCTATGATCTACTCACATGCTTCATGATGACATGGGAAGAATTAATGCATAGGACTTCTACTACCAATGCGGGATATGACAAATGGAATGAAATACCAGAACAAGAAAACAATCAAACATCCACAAATGGGGGTGGACACTTTAAACCCCAAGAGAATAGCCAAGCACCTACAAAGGAGGAGAGACACTTCAAACCCCGAGTAAATGGCCAAACACTCAGAAAAGGGGGGAAACATTTCAAACCCCAAAACACTGGTCCTAATGATCCATCCAAAATTGCCCACATCACAATGGGGGAGACACTTCAAACCCCCACATTTAGAGACTGACAACCCAGTGGAAGCTCTAAATAGATCCACCTAACAAACACATGCCGAAGAAGATGAAGTCCTCAAGCAACTATAAAAGACACAAGCCAACATATCCTTATAGGGTTTACTCATGGCCTCATACAAACACCGACAAAACCTAGTAGACCTGCTCAACCAAATCCAAGTCCCTATAGCTACAACCTCCCAGGATTTGAATGCCATGATTAGGTCCATAAATAGAGAATTTGCTATTTCCTATTCCGACAAGGATTTGACCAAGAAAGGAAAGCACCATAATGATCTGTTGCATATCACTGTAGATGCCTTGGAGAAGAGAATACCAATGGTTTTGGTAGATGATGGAAGTGCCTTGAACGTGTGTCCTTGGCTTGAGCGTTGAAGACTTTGTGCCTACTGATCAACATGTGAGGGCATACAACAACAGTAGAAGAGAGGTCTTGGGAACCATAACATTAGAGCTTACCATAGGACCAATGGTCAAGAAGGTGGATTTTCAAGTCCTTAATATAGCCTTATGCTTCAACAGGCTCCTTGGGCGACCATGGATCCATGACACAGAAGCCGTACCTTCTTCCCTATATCAAAAGGTTCGGTTTCTATATGAAAGGACTATTGTGACCATCTATGGGGATACTTTGACTTTACCTAAACTTGTTTATGGTATTGATTCTAAGAAAGACCCATTGACTTTGGATGGCTTTGAGATTGAGAGGCTTGGTTTTGAAAAGAGAGAAGAAGAAGTTGAGAAGATCCCAATGGACTTTGCTCCTTATGTTAACAACAATGTGGTAGCATTGATGAGAAGAATGAACTACTTTCCTAGGTTGAATTTGGGGAGAGCTATGAAGAAACCAACTATTCAAGACTTGGCGATTCCTACTGCCACACCACCTTTTGGGCTAGGCTATAAGTCCATTGATGATGATTTGCTAGAAATGGAAGTAAGAAGGATGGCTTAAGCCAAAGCCAAAGCAAAAGGACTCCCTTGTCCTCTAGAACCTCTAAAGCCCTACACTTCTACATTGAATGGGAAGTTTGTAAAAGTTAGAGAAAGTCAACAATATTGGGGAATCCCGGAACCGAGATTTGATCCTGTGACAAAAACAATGGTGCCCAGTTTCAAGATACTACTTGATTGCAACAATGAGGTTCCAGAATTGAAAAAGGAAGATACAACCTAGGTTCCTTCTAATTGGGCTGATCACATGGATCCTGATGCCATGACTACACCCCTTGGAGATCCTACTTGCAATATAGAAGAAGAAGAATATTGGGAAGCTTGCTAGCATACATTAAAGAGCCCATATGAACTAAGAGCCAGTGATGGAGATGAGGAAGGAGGAACAATCCCTAGTGATGATGAAGATGGAAGTGAAGACAAGAGTGATAGTAGTAGTCACAACAACAGCAGTGATAGTGGACATGATGATGATGACAACAGCACCAATAGTGATGACAACAGCAGTAGAAGTTATGATAGCCCATACAGTGGAAATGATTGGAGTGAACCCCCTAGTGATAGAGAAGATGAAGATGCGGACCTATTCTATGAGGAATATGACAATGATGTGGACTATTATGATAAAGACATAGAAGATGATGCCGAAGCCAACAGGTGAAGCGACACTGATGGTGACCAATACAGGTTGATAAATGTGTTAGAGGATGTAAGAGGAGAATGCACAAGCCAATCAAACGTATCATGATGAATATCCCTATGGGCATCTTTCACATTGGAGTGATATCACCAACATCAGTTCAAGGTCTAGTCCTAGGTATGATAAGCACGGAAGAGAAGTTCCAAAATTGGGGTCGTATTATGATTCAGAACCAAGTACACCAACCCTACATACTGAAGAGGAGGATGACATAGAAGCCAAGTTGGTCGCTTTAGACCAAAAGCTAATGGTCCACAGTCTCAGAATCTTGACACTTGAGAATGCAGAATGTAATGAGGAGAAAATAGAAGAAAGTAAGTCAAAACATCTCCCTCAGTCCACTGACCTATGCAATAGAAGCAAACACTATCTATTTAATGAATAGATGGATAGCATAGAGTGCCTGGATGCTTTCGTGAACGACAAGCCCACAGACATGGAGGTTGAAGACGAAATTACAAATGATATGGATGTAGATCCCACAGTACTGATACTGGGGGAAGAAGGAGCTCACTGGGAGCCACCTGCCATTGTGAAGCCACGACCAAGTTAAAGAACTAGGCATGGGAGGGAGCCGCCCACTCCATGGAGGACTCTATGAGGAAGATCAAGACCGTCAAGTTAGTCACCTTGCCAAGAAGATCAAGATTGCTGAACCGGCCACTCCTGCTGTTGGGAAATTTAGACCCCGATTGATAGAATTAATAAGTTTGAAACCGAAGTTGTTAATTAGATTTATTATGAATAAACTTTGTTAAAACAAACAAATATCAATATCATGTAGAGAAAAAAAAAATAAGACAAGATATAATGACCCAGGAAAACCAATGAAACAAACTAGTTTCACAGTAAAAAACCTGGGGGGAAACCTTCCTAAAAAGCAATCCACTATAATAAAGAGAAGTTTCAGATCTAGTACAAAACCTGTCCCTAGACTCTACAATCCCCGTAGATGAACTTATAGTAGAAATCTTCTACCACTTCAGAACTTTTGAACTCTTCAATATATGAATGCCATCCTTTTTGCACTGATCCCAGTACGTGACTAACCAAAGATGCACGGCTCCCAGTACGTGACTAACACACCAACTTGAAGAAGATTGTTGACTGCAAAGTTCTTCACTTCATTAACAATGAATATCAAGAAGCACTTGGTTACAAAACCCTAAGGCGCAAAGATGCAGTAGCTTCTTTCAGAGAGAATAAGGCACTTGATTACCTTTTGCGTGTGTTCTCCTTGTATTCTCATATGTGACGGCCTTTTTAAAATAAGCCTTATATATGTCTAGGGTTATGAGAAAAGAAACCCTACACATACACGTCAACATGGGCCGAAAATTAGATCTAAAAATTTTGATTTCGTAATTGTCGATGGATACCTCGATAGATAGTATTTTTCGAGACCTCGATAGATAGCTATCTGTTGAGCTTTAATGAATCAGCATTTCTTCACTTGTTTCTTGGACAGATTTGCATGACTTCAATACTAGACTTGAACTCTTGTTCCTTGAAGTACTAAACTCATCCTAGATCTACCTAAATACAAGTAAAGTATGTTTTGTCAAAGGATTAACCAATTACATAAAAAATGTCCTTAAGAATCTCCCCCTTTGACAATCCGTGACAAAACCACAACAAACAAATGAACATATGATGACCTAGGAAAACCAATGAAATAAACTAGTTTTACAGTAAAAAACTTGGGAGGAAACCTTCCCAAAAAGCAATCCACTATAATAAAGAGAAGTTTCAGATCTAGTATAAAACCTTTGTACCTAGACTCTACAATCCCTATAGATGAACTTACAGTAAAAACCTTCTACCGCTTCAGAACCTCTGAACTCTTCAATATATGAATGCCACCCTTTTTGCACGGATTCCAGAACGTGTCTAACCAAAGATGCACGGCTCCCAGTATGTGACTAACACATCAACTTGAAGAAGATTGTTGGCTGCAAAGTTCTTCAATTCATCAACAATGAAGATCAAGAAGCACTTGGTTACAAAACCCTAAGGGGCAAAGACGTAGTAGCTTCTTTCAGAGAGAATAAAGCACTCGGTCACCTTTTGCATATGTTCTCTTTGTATTCTCATATGTGACGGCCTTTTTAAAATAAGCCTTATATATGTCTAGGGTTGTGAGGAAAGAAATCCTACACATACATGTCAGCATGGGCCGAAAATTAGACCTGAAAATTCTGATTTTTTAATTCTCGATAGATATCTCAATAGATAGTATCTGTTGAGACCTCGATAGATAACTATCTGTTGAACTTTAATGAATCATCACTTCTTCACTTATTTCTTGGACAGATTTGCATGGTTTCAATACTAGACTTGACCTCTTGTTCCTTGAAGTATTAAACACATCCTAGATCTACCCAAATACAAATAAAGTGTGTTTTGTCAAATGATTATCCAATTACATAAAAAAATGTCCTTAACAATCTCCCCCTTTGGCAATCCGTGGCAAAACCACAACAAACAAATGAACATATGAGAGAAGTCATAAATCACTCAACTCATATTTACTTATTGAATATAATAAAATCTATCCTAACACAAACTCTTGAAAAACTTTGCAAGAAGAGAGTTCATGGCAAGAAGACTTTGACAACCTGTATTTCTAAAACATTTATAAAAAAAAATCATCAAGGCATCTTAGTGTGAAATAGAAATAAAAGATTGCATACAAGTAATAAGAAGCATGTGTATAAAGATAGAAAAGAAACAACACATGTAGAGGTAGGTGAAGAAGAAAATACATCATATATATATATATATATATTATATATATCAAAAGATAAGCACAATATATGTAAAGATGGTCATAAGACCGGTGTACGAGAAGCTAAAAGAAGCTCCTACAACAACAAAGAGGTAAACACTCCCCCTAACAAGAGGCATGTATTTCTCCCCCTAACATGTAGAATCTTTAAAAAGAAACCACATAGTTCCACAATTTGTCCTCCTTTTTGTCATGATTGACAAAGGGTACATGAAGCTAGAAAGCTTCACCCGAGAAACATAAAGATGATCAAGGATGATTAAGGGGGCAAAAGGAATCCATAAATATGGATGAATGTAATGAAACAAGATGCTATGGATGACAAGATAAAAGAAAGATGCAAAATATGTGAAAAACAATGCATGCAAGAGGATCTCGACAGATCGAAAAGCTGTGGAGCGGCTATCGAGCAGAAGCCAACCTCGATGGATGGAATAGCTATCGAGCATCTATCGAGCATACAGAAACTTTCTCGATGGATCGAGAATCTATCAAGAAGCTATCGAGACTGTGATAAAAAGAATCTGAAGAGCTCGATATATAGCCTAGCTATCTAGAGGTATCGAGAAGCTGTCAAGATTGCTTAAAAATAGTTTTTCAAAGAAGAGAAAAATGCAGACATGAATGCAATCAAACATGCTACTCAACCAAAGATCCAAACAACATTTTAATCTCTCAATCAAGAAAAATGTTAAGCACATAGATCTCAAAACACACACACACACATTAAACAAGTCTAACCAATTTTATATTTCAAAAGTAAGTTAAGACAGTTTAGTAAGCATACATTAACACATGTATTCCTTGTGATGGCCAAATCACATTGTACTTGCATATGTATCAAAAGTAGCAAAGAATATTGTGTGTTGTGTGTGAAAAATATCACAAGATTGCATAAGTGTCAACATGTTATGACGATTTGTGGTATGAGAAAATCATTTTAACTCATACACAATCATAACTGTTTGATGGGGACTATCACCTTCGAGGTATATCCTATAATTCCCACATCTCCTAGAATACACGCTTGCAATCATATATAAAGCATTTTGATCTTTCTACTTTTATTTTTCTTTGCATATTTTTCTTTTAATGAAAAAACCTATGCAAGATGGAAAGACTGCTAAATGGGTTTTGCTTTTGTCAGAATTTGATATTAAGTATGTGACTCAGAAATCTGTGAAGGGGAGAGCAATTGCCGATCACCTAGCCCATTGTTCACCAGAAGAAGCTAAAGAGATCCAAGGAGACTTTCCGGATGAAGACATTATGGGGATTGAAGTAGAATCATGGAAGATGTATTTCGATAGAGCAACAAATCAAAATGGAAGTGGAATTGGAGTTCTTTTAATTTTTCTAAAAGGGACACACATTCCATTTTCTGGTAGACTCAACTTTCCTACCACCAACAATGCCACATAATATAAAGCTTGCATCATGGGTCTACAAGCAGCCCTAGGCCTTGGAGTAAAAGAGTTGGAGGTGTACAGTGACTCAGCATTAATAATCTCTCAGGTACAGAATAAATGGAAGATCAAAGAAGAAAGGATGATGCCTTATCATGAATGTCTTCAGAAGTGGGCATCAAAATTCAGTAAGATCCAATATCAGTATGTGCCGAGGATGCATAATCAAATCGTAGATGCTTTAGCAACCATGGCATCCATGATGGATGGGTCAAAAAAAGATGAAGATAGACCGATAGTGTTGGAACAAAAAGAAGAACCAACCTACTGCGTGACAATAGAAGAAGATAGTGAAGGAAAGAATGGGGAAGGTGAATGGTATTTGATAGGACCGACGAGCCCTTTTTCGCAGACAAGATAATCAAATATCTCCGTCAATACATCCACGTCATTGACGAAGGTAGGGAAGCCATTCAATGCAGTCAATAATGCCTTGGACGGTTACAAGACCAACTGTACAGACCGTTGGAGGCCCATCAAAGCCTATATTACTGAGCATAAAGTGCTACCAAGATAGGCATTAAAACCACAATAACAACCACAACGACTAGGAGGTGTGGAAATATATATAAACCCCTCACAGCACTAACACAAAGGTACGAAAACTCACCTAAAAGTATTCATAGACACTCTGATATTCATTATTCTATTATTATTCTCTAAAGACTTCCATATACTAACAATGGCATTAGAGGTGTGGTGGCAGGCACACACCAATGACCACCTTAGAGGAGCCATCATTCTACATTTGCAGAGACTCTGATGAGGACCTAGCCCTATCTAGACGAACTTACAAAGACTGACGATTTGCACTTCATCAGTATTCATACATCTTTCAGTACCTCAAGGATGGGATATACCCCCTAACCACAAACAAGAATGATCAGTTAATCATCTGAAGGTTGTCCACTAATTACATCATTTGTGGAGAAAAGCTTTACAGAAGATCATAAGATGGAATTCATCTCCTTTGTGTAACTACTAAGGAAGCATAGCAAATAATTGAAGTGGTTCACGAGTCAAGTTATGGGCCACATATGAATGCATACATTTTGTCAAGGAAGATAATGAGATGGGGCTACTACTGGACCACTATGGAAGTCGACTGTGCGGCTCATGTTCGAAAATGTCATCAATTCCAAATTCATGGAGATCTGAAACATATGCCACCCATGCCATTACATACTATGACATCACCCTAGCCATTCTCTACATGGGGAATAGACATTATTGGGAAGATCCACCCAACAACATCCAATGGCCATGAATTCATACTTGTGACCATTGATTACTTTACTAAATGGATAGAAGTTGCTTCATACAAAGTCCCGAATTTAAAGAAAGTTGCTCAATTCATTCAGACCAATATCATCTATAGATATAGGGTACCACATGAAATCATTTCAGACAATGGGTTGCACTTTAAAGGAGAAACAGAGAAGTTACTACAACAGTTCAACATTTAACACCACAAGTCTTCACCATACCGTCCTTAGACTAATGGAGCAGTTGAGGCTACTAATAAAAACATAGGGAAAATCTTGAAGAAGAGCACAAAGAACTACAAGGACTGGCACCTACAATTGCCTTATGCACTCTAGGGGTATAGAACATCAATTCGATCTTCCACAAAAGCCACTCCTTATTCATTGGTGTATGGATGGAAGCAATCCTTTCCATTGAGATGGGTGTCCGTTCACTAAGGACAATACTGGAGAGTGAAATCTTTGAAGAAGATTGGTTACAAAGCAGATATGATCAGTTGTGTATGCTAGATGAGAAAAGACTCAAGGCCTTGTATCATATTCAAGGTTATCAGAGGAGGCTTAGGAAAGATTTTGACAAGAAGGTGAGAACCAGAGATTTGAAGTTGAGGGATTTAGTGTTGAAGGAAATCCGAGCCCCGGTTCAAGATGCAAATGGGAAGTTCAAGCAAAATTGGGCAGGCCCATACATTATCAAACTGATATACTCTGGGGGACCAATAAGGCTGATGGACTTAGATCTTTCACTGAACCAACCAACATGGATCAATTGAAGAAATACCATGTCTGAGGTGGTAGTCTGAAAGCACCACGTCTGAAGTGGTTGTAAATTATGTTATTCCCTTCCTAGGTTTGACTAAAAAAAAACAAAAACAAAAACAAAAAAGAAAAAGAAAAAGAAGAAGATAGGTTGAAAACCCGAAAGGGCAATCTATGCAAAAGGAGAGAGAGAAAAAAAAGAGTGAGAGAGCATGCTAGGTTGAAAACCTGAAAGGGTGACTTAGGCAAAAGTTAAGGCAAAAAAAAAAAAAAAAAAAAAAAAAAAAAAAAAAAAAACAACCATCATCATAAATGAACTACATGATGACTTGATCCTTCTATCAAGGGGGGGTACGTAGGCAACCATGCATTGGTTCGGTCACAATTTCCCTAAACCCATCATTTGCCCATTAACCAAATTACCAAAAATTCAACCATCCTATTAAACCATGTCATTACACAAAATCCAAAAGCCCAAACCATAAAAATTCCAAAACCCCAAAATCCTACACTTTAAACAGAATCCTTAACCTGCAAATCCTAAATAATTTCTAAACATAAGAGTTTTATGTCAACTTCTAAAATAAGCATGTTCAAAGCCAAAAAAATAAGAAGGTCACTTTGTCTTCAATCTTTTCTTTTTCTGTTGGTCATTAAGTTCTTTTGTGATAGGTACTTCATTGTTCCTGTCCCTTCTTTTGAATTCATAGTTGTCTTCATCAGGTCTTTCCCCGTTGTCTTTGAGAAATTGTTCTCTCATAGCAATCCTTTCAGCTTCATTGTCAACAATCTTGCCTATCAACCAGTTAAAGTATTCTATAGTTATCTTGTGAATGTGAACCTTGACAAAAGATCGGTCCACCTGGTTAGCCATCTCTAAACCCAATAGCATGTTCTGTACAGAAGTAGGATTTGTGTCCACAGGAGAGAAAAGGTCTTCTTCTTTTGCCACCTGGCATTCCTTGCTCATATTTGAATTGTCTCAAGAGTCTATCTCTCTTGTAGAAAGTTGCCCTCCGCAACCCAATAAGGAAGATGTGGTCCAATCCTAGAGACCTCAATAAAGGGGGTGGGCACTTCCCCCAATAACAGTCCCATTGAATTAAGGTACTGTATTTCTTGCCTAAGAACCTCACCCAGTCACTCTCAGTTTGGCACTCAGTTTTGATTACAGTCCTGCTAAGAAAACTGCTAGGTCCATAATTACCAGTTGTAGGCTTGGCAATCATGTCCAATCACTCCATCAGTCATATCTGCAAAGTCAAAGGACTCCCTAAGAAGTTCTAAGTTTCTCCACCATGAAATACAGGCCTTGTTTGGATTTTTTTTTCATCACTTATCACTCCTCACTCAATTTTCATCACTCATCACTCATCACTCATCAGTTAAAATACCCAACTCCCTATACCCTACCCCGTTTGGCACCAACACTCACTTGTCATCACTCAATATTTTTCAACTGTTTGTGGGACCTACACATTGACCCAATGTCAGTTGACTTTTCTCTCTCCTTTTTTTTTTTTTTTTTTTTTTCTTTTTCCCCTGCCTCTCCCCTTCGTTTTCCCCTGTTTTTCTCTGCTTTTCTCTTCATCCATGTTAACACATATTTTAATCAAGCCCACCATGATCCTTATTTTCATGTTTTTCCCAAATCTACAATATAACCAAATGGCTATCTAGTAATTTATTAGGCTATCCAATATTTTTCTTTTCAAAAAAAAAAAAAAACCACCACTGCAGCCACCGATACAACCCACAATGACAACAGCAGCAACAACAACATCAACAACGACGACAACTTCGACATCAACAGCGGTGACAACTTCGACGAACTCGAGAAGGAAAAAAAATGGAATGGAAACCCAGTGAAAAAAAAAGAAAAAAAAAAAAGAACCCATGCCCAAAAAGCAATGTGAAAAGAAAAGAAAAGAAGAAAAAAAAAAGAAAAGGAGAATAGAAAAGAAAAAGAAAAAGAAAAAAAACCAAACCAAACCCAGAAAGTGAAAAGAAAAGAAAAAAAAAGAACCCAAGCCTAGAAACCAACGTGAAAAGAAAAGAAAGAAGAAAAAAAGAAAAGGAGAATAGAAAAGAAAAGAAGAAAAAAAAAAAAAAAAACTAAACTCAGAAAGTGAAAAGAAAAGGAAAGAAGAAAAGAAGAAGAAGAAGAAGAAGAGGAGAATAAAGAGAGGTGTGTCCGGTGTCCCAGACCCGTGAAAGACAAAAAAAAAAAAAAAAAAACCACCACTGCAGCCACCGCTACAACCCACAATGACAACAACAGCAAC
Source organism: Quercus ilex subsp. ballota (assembly GCA_032727855.1). NCBI lineage: Eukaryota > Viridiplantae > Streptophyta > Magnoliopsida > Fagales > Fagaceae > Quercus > Quercus ilex. Next base: position 34,823,783 of record CM064909.1, read on the forward strand.
AACAACATCAATAACGGTGACAACTTCGACATCAACAGCGGCGACAACTTCGACGAACTCGAGAAGAAAAAAAAAAGGAATGGAAACCCAGTGAAAAAAAAAAAGAAAAAGAACCCATGCCCAAAAAGCAATGTGAAAAGAAAAGAAAAGAAGAAAAAAAAAAGGAGAATAGAAAAGAAAAAGAAAAAAAAAAAAAAAACCAAACCAAACCAAACCCAGAAAGTGAAAAGAAAAGAAAAGAAAAAAAAAATAAAAAGAACCCAAGCCTAGAAACCAACGTGAAAAGAAAAGAAAGAAGAAAAAAAGAAAAGGAGAATAGAAAAGAAAAGAAGAAAAAAAAAAAAAAGAACTAAACTCAGAAAGTGAAAAGAAAAGGAAAGAAGAAAAAAAGAAGAAGAAGAAGAAGAGGAGAATAAAGAGAGGTGTGTCCGGTGTCCCAGACCCGTGAAAGACAAAAAAAAAAAAAAAAAAAAATGAAGAAGAAGAAGAAGAAGAAGAAGAAGAAGAAGTCTGTTGGAGAGAGCAAAAAGTCTGACCGTGGGACCCATATGTAATTTTAATTACAAAAAGACCATTGAAACTAGAGTTATGGAAACTGAAAATAGCTAAAATGTATTTTTAGTTTGCATAACTCATCACTCAAAAATCAGAGAATTGAGTGATAGAAACAAAAACTGGAAACAGAGTTATCAAAATCCAAACAGACTTCTCAAAGCTAGGTCCCACCATTTTTGAGTTATGAGTTATGAAAACAGAGTTATGAGTTATGGAAACTCAAAATCCAAACACCCCCCTTAACGACCAAAAAAAACTTTTGTCTAACTTCAGCTCCAGGAAAAGTGTAGTTTGAATCTCTCTTTCTTTGAACTATTAGTTTATTTTTTGTATTAGGAAGGCTTTTAGGAAATCTAATAATACATTTACGTTTGATAATGTTCACAACTTGATCTTTTAGCCAAAAATAGTTTTGTTGCTCCTTTTCTTTGAACTGTAAGCAGTAAATCCAATGTAGGAATTAGGTAATTCATAAAGAAGGTTTTTGACTCTATTTTACAAATTGTCAATGCAATTAAACTTACACAAATAACTGAATTAAATAGTTTATATTACATAATTATTTTCATGATGATTGAAACAATTTTCAGCCCACATCTGCAGCTATAAACAACAAAATGAATTATTCATAAACTTGCTACACATTGTGCCCTTTTAGGGTTATTTTTAGCATATTTTCAATATTTGTTGGATGGTATTTTATTTTGTTTTTTAAAATTACTATGAGTGTTCAAATTATTTTTTAATTGTTATTTTGCAAAATTGTTACAATTATTAGATAATTAACGTAATCTCCATCTAATAGCATCTGGAAAAAGAAAAAAAAAAGTAAATTTAACATAATAAAAAAAATTACTCAAATTTCTTTAAATTTCATTTTCAATAAATTTTTCCATATATTAGACAGGTTAGCGACTAATTTTTTAATATATATCAATAAATAAATAAATAAATAAAAACTACAAGTCTACAACAGCTAGGAAACAGAAGACAATACGCAAGGGACTATAAACTGGGCTCAAAGGCGGCCTGTTTGTGCCAAACTCCATTCAAGTTCGACTGCCACAATCGTACCATGCATAAAAGAATTTGTTTTAAAAAAAAGTTACAAAAATGACCTATTTTACTTCTCATTGGGCCAAAAGTGAATTTTACTTTACTTTGCATTTGGACTTGTAAGATTTTGCAAATAGACTATCAGCAAAACTAGAAACAAAAAAATCACTTGAACTAATTTTAATGTCAAAATTAAAAACTCCTAAACTTTGAATGTCTAAATTGTTTATTCTGTGACCATTTCATTGGTGAGTGGAGAGAAAACACGTTCAATGTGGAGTGCATATTTATATTTTTCAAATTTTTATTTTCAAAGTAAGATTAAATAAAAAAGTCTTTTTAAATTTCATTTAATTTTTTCAATCTTCTTCACTCCTACTAATGATATTATGACCCAAGAGACCTATACTTATTGTAAGCCCATTTACTTGTACAACAAGTACTGAGCCTGCAATAAATTTGAGCCTCTTAAAATGTAATATATATGTTTTATAAAATTCCAATCCAATTAGGCAGTCATAGATAATATGAATGAGGTTGGATGAAGGATGCCCCATCCTCATCTTGTCCCCTCTTCAAGCAAAATAAATATTTGGGAGAGGTTATAGGTATCTTATAATTTCTAATGAGTTAGTTTTGAGATTAATGAGGAAACGGGCCAAAGGCCCCCCAAAATGGGGGATGATAAGTAAATTTTTTATTTAAAAAAAAAATTATACGAGCTATATATATATATATATATATATTTTTATCCACTCTTCAAGAGGTCCAAATTATTGAGTGATTTTCAAAATTTGCAAAATTTTAGTACATAGATTTTACAAATTGATGAGTCACTAGTTACAAACAGTAATTCAAATATTAACTTATTATCTTATAGAAGTGACATAATTGCATTCAATGTCACATTAGTTTGTAATATTTTTGTAATATAAATTATAGTAACTTTAGCAAATTCGCAAAAAAAATTATGGTCTAATAAAAATCAAACTCAATCATCATCAAATAGTTATTTTAAATGTTAACAACAATTGATTTTTTTAATTATTTTTTAGAAGATAAGATCAGAAAAAACTTAGTTAATATTTTTTTTTATTATATGTTTTAATAAATAATAAAGAATATTTAGTTAATGTTTTTATTCTATTTTTAAAGAACATTTAGAACTTTAACTAAAGTTAATATATGCAGGAATTACTTTGCATTAAAATAAATAGTGTTAAAAACTCCTTTAAAAAAAAAATAGTGTTAAAAACTTATTTCAATTTTCTCTATCATACCTTTCTCAAAAAAAAAAAAAGTTTTCCATATCATACCATTTGTCACAACTTGTTGAAGTGATCGATTGTGAGTGATAAATAATTCATTTTTACATAAATCAACCATTCTTTCTCCTTCACTTACAATCAACCACATTAAAGTTATTCTCACACACACACACAAAAAAACCACAGTAAAGTTATGACAAAATTAAATTGTGTCTAAAATTTCTCACATTATTAATATATTTCTTCAAGAAATCAGAATGATCATTTAATTAGATATCCAAGTCGACTTCCACATGTCACAGTATCATCTAATATCTTTTTTGTATCATATGCATACTCAAAACCCATCTCCATTAGCTTTGTAGAATCACATCTAACTCCTCTATCTGGACCTTCAATGAATCTGAAATAAAATGTTATTGGTCAACGAAAGGCCTCAAGCTAAAAATAATTTTTTGAATGAGTAATGATTTCCACAACAATTTCATAAGAAATCTTTGGTAGTAAGTTGTTAATAATTCTAATTTGAACTCATTACTAACATTATTTTTTTTATACACCAATAATAGCTTCACACTTAGAATTTATTGTAAAATTATTCTAAAGTAGCATTACTCTTTTGGAATTTCTCTTTAAAAAAAAAAAAGAAAAAAAAAAAGAAGAAAAATAAAAAGGAAACTTTCTATTAAAAAAAATGGAAAGGAAGTTTGGCTATCAAAATTCAAATAAAAGTCTTACTCTTTCCCTATCTGATATTCTGGAAATTTTTCTTGGAAGTAACTTGCAATCTCTCTTATGGTTGGATTCGTGGCAGCACAGAGAAATCTCCCTTTCATTGATGGCTTTTCCATGCAGAAGATATGTGCTTGACAAATATCTTCAATGTGAACAAGAGGAATTGAACCCAAAAGTTCTTGCAAAAACTTCAATGCATTTAAGAAAAATAAATTTCCCGAAAGCAGAGATAATATTGTCTCCACAGATGATGGTACATAAGGAACAAGAATTTCTCCTCCCACTAGGCCACAAGCAAGTGTTACAACTTCAAGCCTACTATTATCATATTTATTATAATTCAGAATCTCTTTCTCTGCTAGTGTCTTTGATTTAGTGTATCCCTACAGCACATGCCCAATAAAAACAATTGAACATTATGAATAGAAGATCTTAATAAATCAAACAGTTGGCACATTTGCTTAATTCAAGATATCGGTAACATATATATATATATATATATATATATATTCTATCATTCTTCATGGTCAGCTACAATCTAGTCTTATATGAATTAGTGAAGTTTAGCAAACAATTTTAAACAATCCAACAAAATATATATATATATATATATATATTCAACTAAAACTACGAACCCAATATCTCAAATCAATGAGAAATTATATTAACCAAGCACAAGAGATTCATTGAACTCTAATTGTACATTAATACATATAAATTTATATTTATATAATTACTGTAATTCTAAAATGTTACAATGGTATTTATTGGTACAAAAGTATTTCGTTTCCCTGTACTAAACCAAAACAATTTCTGGTATGATATTGACTCCCTTTATAAGAATACCACCGTTTACGTGGGAACCCTCTAATTTGAAAAGGAAAAACAATAAGACCAACTCCTAACAAATTCACTAAAAAAATTAGACCAAAGTACACATTCATGTTTGATTCTATTTTCATATTAGCTCCTAACATATTCATTTCTTTTAGTAGTTGGATCTTTAAGATAAATGTCTTCAATTCAAACACATTACCCATATAAGTCTATTTATGTTAGTAATATGATTGTTAAGTGTCAAATGAGCATCTTCCATTAAGACACATCACCCATATAAATTCAATACTGTTAGTAATCTAACCAGTAAGTATTGGATAAAGTGTTGTCCATTAAGGCATGTCACCCATAAAATTCTGTGCGTCACTAGATTTCTAACGAAAATGAATGACATGGCCAGCATGACAATAAACTCAAACAAAATAGGCCAAAGTGAAAGCTTTTAAAACTTAAAGAGTCAAAATGAAAACAACCCCAAAGTTTAAGAACAAAAAATGTACTTCATTATAAAAATATATTTATAAGGATTGAGTTCAAGTTACACCAGGTGTAACTCTAAACAATATTGCACCACTCAATATTTTTTAATTGGATGCGAATATTGACAAATCCACCGTTAGATTACGTTATCTTCGTATATTCTTCATGTTTGCAAAATTTCGAGATGATCAAAGATTAATAGCCATGTTGACAATCAATTGTTAAAATTCAAAATTTTGTATATATTAATTGTACCATGCATATGCATGGATTATACACCTGTATATATTAATGGATAAAACTTAGAGAAATTTCAATTAGAATTTGAAATTAGAATCCAATTTTGCGCTATGTATCTATATTTATGTGGGAACCACATCATAATTATCCATTCAAGTTTGTGTCATGTGTCCACTTAAGTTTTTTACTCTTTGTGCCACGTGAGTTAATGAGTGCAAAATATTAAAAATCTAATATTAATGAACTATAAAATTAAAATATAGAAGAAAAGAAATCACATATACTCAATAAAAGTCACCACCAAAAAAAAAAAAAAATCATCACATGTTCTACCTTATCAAAAATTAGAAAAAAAATAAAATAAATAATCATAAGTAGTATTTTTGGGAGGGTTTTCATCTCTTCCCGATGTGGGATTGAGTAAACCCGTAAGGATTAAGGCTCAACGTCATTTCCAAAGAGAACAATATTTGATTGGGGGCCAAGACGAAAGTCCTCCCAGTGTAGTAGTGGTACACTCATCCTTAGGCCAAAGGCTTATAAGGCATGAGTAGTAGGTGTCTCCCCGATGTGGGATTGAGCAAACCCTTGAGAATTAAGGCTTAATATCATTTCCAAAGAGGACAATACCTGATTGGGGCCGAGACGAAAGTCCTCTCACAGTATTAAATTTAGGTAAGAATTTTAATGTGTGACTATTTACATTTACTTTTTAAAAAATATATAATTTGACTAATTATCTATATTTTTATGATAAAAATTGTGTTTAATTTTAAATGTATCTATATGTATGCATTAATGCATACGTTACATGTTGGTTTATTTTTTATTTTTTATTTTTTTATGTATATAATAATTTGACTAATTATTTATATTTTTATAATAAAAATTGTGTTTAATTTTAAATGCATTCATGCATTTGCATAGGTAACATGCTAGTATGTATAATGCATAAATACCTAAAACAATTAAATATACTCACAGTTTGGATAAATGTAAGATGATAAATGTGAATTTGATCAATGCTAATGTTTGACACGCTCTCCTTAAAATAAATTTTGCCCCTCATAGAAGAAGCATAGAAATCTGAATGCTTAGCAAACAAAACTCTCTCAATATATGGACAAACTTGCACCAATCTTAAAAGGTGTAACATGAACAAACATGACTAATTTAATACTAGAAAACCCACACGACCCATGCCCACCATAAACATATAAACTTATAAAATGTTTAATTTCTTTCCTGAACTCAAGGATTTTACCGCTTTAAATCATGTTCAAGGAAGTATTTTAGAAGTCAATTTCTCATTCACTCTTTAATTGTGTTGAAAAAATGACCACATAATGTTAATTTCTTCGTAAAAGAGAACGTGATCCAACTCTGACTCCCTTCATAAGATATGTGAGTCCTACTTTAATTTTATTTATATATAAATAAAATAAAATAAGATAAAATAAAAAATAAAAACCTCCCAGACATTTGCAAAAACAACTTTCCAACAAACGATAACATTGAATGGAATTCTAGGACATTGCTGAGAAATATGAGAAGGAAATACCATTGTAAAATCATTGGCATAAGTGAATGAAACATCTAAAGGTGTCCAACAGGTTTCATCAATGCAAGACTTGAAGCAACCTCCATTTTCTGTCAATGGTGAAGAGGACATTATAGACGCCGTGTAGATGAGCCGCTTCACGGTTTTCGACCGAATACATGCATCAGCGATGATTCTAACCCCCGCAACAGCCGCTTCAGCCGTATCCTTGTACTATAAATTTCAGATTATCAAACTATCAATCACCAAAATTCTCTAAACTATATAGGAGAACTAACTGTAGCTTTAGAAATTAATGGACATAATACCTGAGAGCTTTGGGTGTTATGTAACATCGGGGTAGCCACATGAAAAACATATTCACACCCTTTAATTGCAGGTTCAAACTCAGTGGGATTGTAAATATCAGCTTGAAATAGCACTAATTTGTTCTCTGCATTTGGGAAGGACTTTAGGAGATTTACTTTGGAGGTGTCCCCTGCAATTGTAAGTTAAATAAAAGATCATGAGAGCCTATCTACATGGTACATACTACATACACACATGTACACACTCACATCACACAAACACATACAAACCTTGGTTCCTCAGAGTTGCATGGACGGTATGACCTTTCTCCAGAAGCTTTTTGACAAGCCAAGAACCAATAAATCCAGATCCTCCTGTGATGCAGACCCTACTGTAACTCTTCTCCTCCATTTTTATGGGATTTACAATTTTTAACTACTCAGGCTTGACAACATTTATAGCGAAAGTCATTGTATTTCAGGCGTGAAGTTCTAACCCGTTATTTATTTATTTATTAATTTTTAAGGAAATAACCAATTATTAATCCAGTGACGCACTCTACAGCGTCTTGGCCACTTTTGGGCCACATAATTTTATGGTTCTTGCTCCTTTTTTGTCTTTTCTCTTTTGGATAGCACTAGTGAAAAGGGCAAAATCTTAAATTGCGCACACGTAAAAGACTTATATCTCATTGACAAATGACACCACATGAAAAATGAGATATATTTGTGTTTATTTAGTTAGAGTTTATAAGTTTAGTTTTTAATTTTTAGTTTTCGTGTACAATTTTTTAAAAATTTCTTCTTTTTCGTACTTTTTTTATAGAGATGGCAATAGGTGGGGTGGGATCGAAGGATAGGGTCTTCATCTTGACTCTACATAGTTTTGTTTTGCCCCATCTCTATCCCGCTCTGTATAATGAGAAAAATTTTCTCACCCCATCCCCTCATCTTGGGGCCCCGCGAAGCCCTGCCCCACCTCGTAAAACCTTACTTTTTGTTAATTTTCTTTACAACTAGTACAATTTTTTTAATGAAACCTATTTTATTAATAAAAATATATTTGAAATTATAACTAAATTTATCACATCAAATCAAATCAATTTTTAGAAAAAATTGAATAATATATCCAAGCGTTTAACAAGACAATCACCAAAAAAAAAATCTTGTAGTACAATACAAAACAAAATAAAGGTAGAAAACCATATTGGGTAGAATAAAATAAGTTAATATTGAAATGTTTGTTTAAATAGTAGGGTTTTAGGCTATGAAAAATTTACAATTATAACTCTTAGCAATGCAAGGCAGGGTGGGGCTAAAATCTTGCCCCATTCCAGCCCCACCATCTTGCGGGGTAGGGAAAACCCACACATGGTGAAGTGAGGAGGGACGGGTTAAGTAGGGCGGAACAAAATTGTCATCCCTACTTTTTCAAAGTATATTTTAAGACACTTTCAACAAAAAATGAAATAAGTTGTTCCCAAATAAATACTAAAATTCTTATTTTAAACTCGCATCACTTTTATAGCAAAAGTCGTATTTCAGATATGAAGTACTACCCTTTATTAATCTAGTGGCTCACTCATAGACAAAATTTTACAATTAGTGTCTTGGCGATTTTTGGTGTTGGCTTATAGATTGACCCTAGTTAAATAATTTAATTACCCAAGTTGATTAATTATTCAGATTTTAGGCAAATATCTTGAAGGCATCAACAAATCACAATTCTAATATAAAGTGAAGCGGAAAATAAATTTGACATAGTGATTTGTTACTAATGGGGAAAAACTTCGCTAGGAAAAAATCATATCAAGTGAATTTCAAGTCACCATTCCCAATAATCTGCTGATCAAGAAAAAGTGATTACAAGTACAAGAAATCTTACCCTTCTAGTCTATCCCAAAGTACCTACTTACGGTAGAACACTTACGCTAATCTCCAATTAAACTTGATCTTGTAAAGACTTCTTCAATCTCATAAATCTCTAATTTGTGACTAACTCACAACAACTTGAAGTATGTTGATATATGCAAAGTTCTTCGCTACACACTTGTAGAATTAAAGGTAACTTGATTACAAAACCCTAAGACGCATAAGTATACAATAGCTTCACAAAAAAAATTTATATTCTCTATGTGAGTCTCTGTGTATGATGATAGCTGTAAAATAGAGTTTTTATTTCATCTAATAGGCCAAAGAATGAAACCCTAGAAAAGCCAAGTCATCATGAGCCGAAAAATAGATCTGAGATTTTTGGATATGCAAAGCTTGATAATTTGTGAGGTATCAAGGTTCATTTATTCTCGATAGAAGCAGGTATCAAGCCAGGTGTTGAGCTAGCAATTTTCAGCTTTTCACACTTATTTCTTTGTGCAATCTTCATGTCTTCAATACTACCACTTGAAAAATCCTTTCAAGGTACTTCAAAATATTCTTGAATCTACGTAGATTTACCCAAATATAAGTAAAGTGCAATTTGTCATAGAATATGCCAGCTACATGAAAATATGACCCTAACATTTGGTCCACATAATTTTAGGGTTCTTTTTGTTTTCAATCTCCCTAGATAAAACTGTAATTTTCCCCCCTCTTTTGGACAACATAGTTGCACTTTAGACCAATGTTGCATACACAAAAAATTTCACAACATTTTTTACAATAGTTAAGTTGAGAACCTTTTATTGATTTTTATCTGAATTCACCGTTGACATCACTTTTTACTTACCACTAACAACTTGTTACATCAACCAAATGTCAAATATTTTGATTATTATTATTATTTTTTTTTATAGACTTTCTCGAATTCTATCCGGTACATTCAGGTTTTGGAAATTGGAATTATCTTAATTCAAGTATGGATATAAAGAAAAAAAAAAAAAACTACTGTAGAAATTTTTGTTTATATATGCATCATGAGGAGGCATGCTTGTTACAGATGGTGCCTCATTTGGGAAACCGTGCATGGCAGGGCGTGGAGATATTATCAGTTGCGGACAGTGGGGATGGGCTTGTGTATTGCAAGAAATGCCTAAGCGGTTGAAGTAGAATTAGATAGGGGTGTGCGCGGTTCGGTAGACTCGGTTTTTTCTCAAATTTATTACCAAACCGATAAAGATCGGTTTTTTCATAATTGAAATCGATGCACACCGACCACGGTCGGTTTTCCGATCTATAGCGGTGTGGTTTTTGCGATCGGTTTAATCGGTTTAAATATTAAAAAAAAAAACTGTTTTTTTTTAATTAAAAAAATTGGGCTTCAAGCCCAATATCAATCCATAACATGTTACATGTTCAAGACTTCACTTCAATTGACAAAATTTTCACACATCAACCTGTACACGGTTCACACATAATAATAATAATAATAATAATAATAATAATAACAATAAAAAAAAAAAAAAAAAAAAAACATGTCCATCTATATGAACTTTTTTTTTTAAATCCCTATTCACAGTTCACACATAAAACTGTTTTTTTTTTTTAATTAAAAAAATTGGGCTTCAAGCCCAATATCAATACACAACATGTTCAAGACTCCACGCAATGTTCAATTGACAAAATTTTTACACTTCAACTTGTTCACAGTTCACACATAAAACAAAACTCTGTCCATCTTCACACATAAACAGCTCCTTGCCCAAATAACTCAACTTGAAAACAATTGATATATAAGCAAATGCATTAGAAATTTAGAAACTACAAACAAGTGCTGACCCACAACCCTGATCTCCTTCCTGCACTCACCAACGCTTTTGACATTGATCTCCTGCCTGCACTCACCCATGACCCACGCAATGGTTACTAAAGATTAAAAGCAATAGAGTTACCAGCGGTCCAGTGGTAGCTTGTGGTGACTGGTGTGCTAGTCGAGCCAACAGCGGCAAGAGGCAAGACGCAAGAGCGAGAGAGACAGTGAGGCATCTGAGACTGAGAGAGTATTTTTGAGACTGAGAGACTTAAAGTGATCTAATGAGAAAAATATATATTTATACTAGGGCTGAAATCAGAAACCTAGCTTAAAACTACACCGTTTTAATGGTTTTTTTTTTTTTTGGGGTTAAATTACTAAGTGAAACGACCATGTTTTGTTATTTAAAAAAAAAAAAAAAAAAGAAATAAGTAAAATGTATTGGTTGGTTCGGGAATGAAATCGGTATTGGATTTGCAGATCCGGTGGTAACATCGCACCGGCATCGGAATGGGCTTCGCCCTCCGAACGCCGGCCTCGGCTCATTCGGTCGGCAGTAGAGTCGGGATGGTGTCGTTGGCGCCGGTCGGTTGGGTCGGCTCTGGTGACGTTTTGCTCACCCCTAGAATTAGATGCAAAAGTAGTGATGTAATGGGTATCAGACTCTACTACACTACTACCCTTAATTTTGTCCAGTCTACTTATTTAGGATTTCAAGGAGTTGCTAAGACAAATCCCAAGAGTAAAGATAAGGCATTACTTCCGTGAAGGCAATAAATGTTATGATAGGCTTGCCAAGGGAAAATCACTCCAGCAGCACGAGTTTGTGTGTTTTGATAAACCTTTGGATATTATTCTGTCTTCGTATTATGACTCTATTTTTTTTTTTTTGAGAAACTATTATGACTCTATTGGCATGTACTTTGAGAGAGACAATGCTCAAGTGTTTCTGTTATGAATTAATATAAGCATCCTCTTTTACCACAAATATATATTACGAGATTAGTTATAACCTTACTCAGTTACTGCACTAAATCTATCGTATTTGACTACCTGTCCAGATATCACTGTTGTATATCATAAAAAATAAAATATTACTAATCAAATAATTATTTACTCATAATAGAGGCACTATAAAACTACAAAATAATATTTTGGATAACAGAAATCTATCAAATGATGTTAAGAATTTTGTAACTCAACTTTTTGACACCTTTTGAGAGATATCATGGGTTCAAATCTCCTCTCCCTAAGCTATCAAATTAAAAAAAAAATAATAATAAAATCTAAGACAAAAGGAAAAAGTACTACCAGAGAAGGCAAACCATAGCTTTTGAAACTCTGAATTCTTACACAGTTTTGGCATTACTTATTTCTTAGAATAAAATGTAAAATTGACTCTCTAAGTTTCTTTAAATTTTATTTCTGTTCTCTAACTTTGCATTTATTCATTTTAGTCTTCTAACTTTCAAGTTTATTTAATTAAGGTTTTTCCATCAACTTTTGTTATATGTTGTGGTTAATTTTTCAATTTTATAAATTTTTCTTCAAATTTTTTAAATTAAAAAAATTCAATTAATGATTGAAAATATTTTCTAGATTTTTCTTTTCAAAAAATTTTAACAAAAGTTAACGGAAAAACCTTAATTGAATAAATCTAAAACTTAAAGGACTGAAATGAATGAACGTAAAGTTAGAGGACTGAAATGAAATCTAAAAAAAGTTAAGAGTGTCAATTTTGCATTTTAGCCTATTTTTTTAATAAATACAAGAAATAAAAACTACAAGTCTACAACAACAACTAGGAAACAGAAGACAATACGCAAGGGACTATGAAGTGGGCTCAAAGGCGGCCTGTTCGTGCCAAACTCCATTCAAGTTTGACTGCCACAATCGTACCATGCCATCATTTCCTGCGGTTGCCAAGGTCATCCCACTTATGTCCCATTCCATCTGCCATACCTGATTCCAAAATCGACAAACATTCAATTGCTTTCAAACATCATTCACATTCCTTTTCTCAAAATACAAAATAAGGTGCAAAAAATTGTCCTAGGACTCTCAATTGCTTTCTAACATCACATACACACATATTGGTGAACTATACGCGCACCCTCCACCCATTTTTATGGGAAAAGGAATTTCCATTTGAGCTAGGTCAGGCTCCAACCCAAGATTCACATTTTTCACCCTCCTTTTTTGAGTAGACTCCATAATTAAAATCACAGCATTCATACTTTCAAGTGAAAAAATTTGTGCATCCAAATTATGTCCAAAACAAAAAAGGAATGATTATATTTGTTCAAAACCACTATGTGCTCCTTGCATGCATGTTGTTGTGGAATTGCAGCTTCAACCATCTTATCTAAGTTCAAGAATTATTGTACAAAAAGTAGTAAGAAAAAATTTAAAAAGATGCTATTAATACCTTGCCTTCATGACCAGAAAGCAGCGCAACTTTCTCCACTGAGAGCCTTCCATCTAGGTCAGGGTCCAACCCAAGATGCCATATTGCAATTCCCTTGAGAGTTGCAACAGCAATTACTTCATATGGTCTGAAAGAGAATTATACCAGTAATACCATTAATCAGAATAAATTAGCTATGCTTTGTTGTTCCACCAACCAAGGAATACTAGCAGCATCAGAGGTGAAGGCTTGAATCAATTAGTTTGAACTTTTTCTCACATCCAATCACCTCACATGAAATTGCTAACCGTCACATTCAATCATATGAACCTATCAGGAAGCTTGGACTACTAGGTATAATATGCAGTGTCACTAGAAAATAGAAACAATATTACCTGCCAATGTTTGGTGCCCATGCGACAGCATGAACTTGATCACCTTTGTCCCCAGGCAATGCCAACTCTGCAACTGGAAGCCATCTTTGGTGAGCCTGGTCAAATTCCCATACCTGCAGCAACCTACTTTTGTGATTAACTATGAACTATCAAACTTCATGTTGAAAGTTCATCCACTTTAGCTTAATCACTAAAATTTAACATGATTCCAACTAATAAAGACCTGTTTTACAAAGCAGAATATATCTCTTAAAACTGGCTCCAAAAGCACACTTCATGAAATAAGTGTCACATAGATGGTTTTCTATTTTGAAGGATAAGAAAAATAATGAACCAACTCAATCATGATGATGACTTTCTCACTAAGGACTTTCTATTTTTATTCTTTAGATTGCTCTCCTTAGCATTGCTCTTAATATAGTTGCACTAAATAGGAAAGTCCAACCAAAGATACAGAACAATGATTGCGGTAGCAAAGTGATGAAGTCACAAATTCAAAGACCACAATTCTGCTTGTGTCTAAACCTTAGAATATAATGCATTTGTTGGAGAATATAATGCATGTGTTGGGAGACTTGAATTGCATCAACATCCAAGAGTTTAGTTACAGTAAAATATTCCCCCCCCCCCCCCCCCCCCTCCCTCCTTCTTTTGGGTTACACTTAAAACAAAAAAGTTATCCCTGTTGGATTTGATGGTACAATCTTTGTATTTTCAAAACTTTTGAAATGTACAACCTTCAGGTTATACTTAGTGGGGCTTCAAGACTATAATTTAAGTTTGACATAAGATTCATGAAGGTAAAACAGCACCTTTCAAGTATTATGCTAAGAGAGAAGAAAGTCACGCCTAAGATAAGAAGGATCAATTGTACCCATAACACATAATAGGCTACAGCTGCACATAAAATGCATAAGAAAGCTGGACTACAAAGTATACCTTGGAGGAATTTAGTTGGGGCGTATCTGAATTGAAACCCAAAACAAAACTTGAATCTTGGCTTTCACCTCTTTGTGGATTCCATGATATTGATGCAGATATGCACGAAGCCTTACCAAATGTAGAGACTGACTCAATAACATTCTGAAATTCAGCCTGCCAAAAGAATGATATGATGTTGCCAATGAAAAGATAAAAGTACGGCCTTCAAACAATCATTGATTGCTAAAACATCTAAATACAATTGTTAGACAAAATATTTTTCTAATGCAACCTAAGCCCTTCATACAATCGCTTCCAAGTATCATTAATGAATTATTGAATTGTTACTGTAGAATCCACCCAACTTCCTGAGTCGATGTGTGCATAGAATGGGAGCAACTCAACAGCACAATGAGATGATTGAATATTTATTTCCTTTTCTAATCATTCATTAGATTAAAAAAAGAAAGAAAAATTCAAATTCCTATAGCATCAAATCGAGAAGAAACAAAAGAGAAAACTTACCATTTTCTAGCCGTTCCAATCATCCAAAAAATATATATATATATATATATATATATACAAAAACAAAAACAAAAACAAAAACATACAGGAGGTATTTCAGAGAAAGCAAGGATTTGATGATAAATAACAGGAAATGAAGACTACAAAAATAAATAAATAAAATAAAATAAAAATATGAAATGAGCGTAAGGACATGAATGTTACTATCTATCTATGTATAAATATACTGAAAATTTTTATAGAAAAATTAAACAAAATGGTTTTCTAGATTGCACAAAACCTCAAATCATTAGCAATTCTAAAAGGCGGAACTGTGGATAAAAAAAACTGGCTGAATTGAATAAGATAATCACCTGGAGTTGCCAATTCTTCATCTCCAAGGAATCCAGGAGCTCAAAGACTTTCACATGGCCATCTGAATGTGCAGCAACCTATATTGTATATTCAAATAATGCATATTATAATCAATATTTCAGCAATAAATTCTACTTCATTTTCATTTGAGACGATAACAGCTATTGTTGAGTTGTAATATAACATCAATATTCCACAATTCATAATGTTTCATCCTCAAATTGCACTGATTGTTCATAAAAAAATGTTGGGAGGAAGGGGCCAGATAGACATTGAAAGCTACATTGGATCAGATGAAATAACCAAATGATACAAGCATCATCAGAAATTAAAAATCAAGTTTTGACCACTATAAGCAATACATTAGATATGAAGAAAAGCTGTATCAGCACTTGAAGCTCACCATTTTCAAACTTGTCAGAGAGATTCCAAATTGGATATCCAGCACTTTAGATGAATTGCTTTTAAAGCTTTTGCACTGCTTCCATTGAAGAGGTTGCGCATCTAGCGAATAACAAAAGGCACAAGAAGACAAATGAGCTCAACCTTTTAACATTCATTTAAATAAAAACTCTACAACTTTTTGTATCACAATTCACAACAATAGCCTTAATGTAATGGAAACAAAGAACCCAAAAAAAAAGTCACATTTAAGAAAGTCTAACAATTAAAAAAAAAAAAAAAAAAAAAAAAAAAAAAAAAAAAAACAGTAATTGGGTCAGAAACAAATTTTAAAACATACTGCTTTTGTGTCAACCATAAGGATGACAGCATCTTATTGCACATCCTGGTGATATATCCAACACATAACCATGGCACAAATCATGATACTCATCACACTAGGTCAAACAAGATAATAAACTCAAAAGATACCTTCTACGACCTCCTCCCATAATGACATGGTTCCATCTGCACAAATGCATACAACTGCATCTCCATATTCTGGAGGAACCCAAACAACCTTCACAATGCCAGCCTGAGCCTCATGTATCTACAAAAAGTTCAATAAGAAAAGTCATAAATATCAATCGAAGACCAGCTATAGAGACACAAAAATGCTAGTGCAGTCCACACTTGCAAAACATTCGGCGAACCCGAAAGACACTCATAAACTATCCAATGGACGACCACAGACTTAGCTATCCAAAAAACACTATCATCCAACTTTCAATTCACATCATTTACCCTAAACATAGTTAAAATTCAATCCCAATTCTACAGCACATCCGATTACTAAACCTAGTCCTTTATCTTAACTTCACAAACCAAATGCACTTTCAAAGTAGCATCAAATTTCAAAATTTCCCTAGACTACAACAAACAAAGCATTAGTCCCAAAATTTTGAGGTCAGCCATGGACCCTTGATAGATTAGTTAGGATCCGTCATATGTATACTTTTCTTCCATTCTACTGTATCTAAAATCATACTCTCTGTTACCCTCTTAATTGACATGTCTTTTTTTTAACTACTTCTACCAATGTGATTTTTAGTGTTCCTCTACTATTTTTCGTTTCTTCAACTTGGATAAACTTACTATTTCTTGCTAGTGCATTAGTCCCTCTCCTTTGAACATGACCAAACCATCTTAAGCGACTATTTCTCATCTTTGCATCACTAAGGGCTACCCTTATCTTTAAATGAATTTCCTCTATTCGAATCCTACTTTTCTTTTATTTCCACTTAACCATCTTAACATGCTCATTTCAAATACACTCATTTTATGAATATGTTGCTTCTTAATAACCCATCATTTGGTACCATAGTGCATATTAGGTCATATAGCAGCCTTATAAAATTTTTCCTTTAACTTAAGAGGTATTCTACAATCGCATAACACTCTTGATGCGCTTCTCTGCTTTATCCACCTTGCTCTTATCCAATCACCCTGCTCTTATCCTATGGTTTGTATCCTCTTCAATTTCTCCATCTTTATAAATTATTGATCCAAGATATTTCGAGTTGTTGCTCTTTAATATCTCTTGACCATCCCCACTTCGTTTCTGTTTCTACTTTTACTAAACTTACATTCCATAATATCTGTTTTAGTCCTACTTCATTGAAAGTGTTTAGATTCTAGAGCATCTCGCCAAATTTCAAACTTGGCATCAACTCCACTTCTAGTTTCATCCAATAAAACTGCCCCCACCTTGGTTGCCTTAGCGGTAATGGAGAGTGCCTAGACTAACTGCAAACCCAGAAGTCTCTGGTTCAACACCTAGCTGAGGCATTTCGTGATTTACCCGATGCCTACTCAGTGGGGATGTGTAGGCATCCGGGGTTTGCCCCTCAAGGGAGCTCCCGCTGGCCCATACCTTAAGGGGGTTCTCTGTCATTAAAAAAAAAAAATAAAAAGTTTCATCCACTAAAACTATATCATCTGCAAAAGGCATACACCAGGGCACTTCCACTTCCTCTTGGATCGATTTAGTGAGCTCGTCCATCACTAGTGCAAGGAGATATGAACTTAGTGCTGATCCTTGATGCAAAACTCTAGTAGTGATAATAAACTCACTTATGATTCCTCCACTTGTTCTCCCACTAGTTACAGCTCTGCCGTACATATCCTTAATCAACTTATTATTCTTTCTTTTCCAAAATCCACCACATAACCTCTATACGGACCCTATCATATGCCTTCCCTAGACTGAATCTCATTAGTACACTTAGCACAGTTTAAACATGGAATATTACCAACCAATGCGTATATCAATATGTAATTTAACTTGAACGGTAATTCATTTTTGGATTTGGGAAATTATTGTTTCAAGATCCCTAATGTACACTATTTCACACAATGTCCACACTTCATGCACGATTTAAAAGAGTGCGCACACAACAAAGACCAAAATGCAATCACTTAGCCAACACACACACATACACACGAAGTGAAGGTAATTCGTAGATAAAGCAAATTTATAAAGTGAGAGGTGTGAGTGAAATCACAAACCCTAGATTTGGAAGTGCAGGTGAAGGAAGAAGAAGTAGAAGCTGGGTCCTGAGAATCGAATATGGAGAGGGTTCCGTCGGCGGAGCCAGTGGCGAGTCTCTGGCCACAGTGGTTCCAGGCGGAGCAAGTTGTGCCATTATCAAAGGTCGCCAAAGATCTCTCCATGTCGGTACAATTTTCTGAAACCGTGTGAACTTTTTGGGTTTTTTGTGGGGTTTTAAGTTTAAACTTTAAAAAGCAAAGTTCGGTGATTTAGGGATAAATAAAACGCAGCGTTTTAGGGAAATAAAGTTGGGAAAACGGCGGGCCGTATTACTTAATTGAACCATTTTATGACGATCAACGTATTGTCGTTTGATGGAAGGCCCAAAATGGCCATATTACAGGGTAGCCTGGCCCAATGCCTATTAAGCTCAAAGAAAGAAGTGGAAATTGTGAAACCCAACTTAGTTTAGAGCCCATTTCCCTTGTCAACTCTTAATAAAGTGGGCTCATACAAGCATAATAGTGGAACTAATGGGCTCTATTAATTATGCTTCTTGCATAATCAACTTGACTTTCCTTGGCTATGTGTTAGAGATTTCTATGAAATACTTTATGTGCAAGAGAAATTTAGTGGAGCTCAGTGACCTCTTGGCAATGCCTCAACAGGTAAGTTTGGACAGTAATTTGGTTTATATATGAGTTTTTCAGTTATTCCTTTTACTAGATGCAACAATAGAGATGGTAGAGCTACAATTTAGGAGTACTTTGTCCATGGTCTCATAAATGTTAATTGGATTAATTGTGTCCCAAATGTTGTATTGAACAACGTCCCAATAAACACCTGTGATCATGCTTTTTTGCTTATTGATACAAAACAACATAGTTTGGTTTTAATAACTATGATGTGGAGGAGAGAAATAAGGCCAAACAAAAAGGATGTGAGCCAAGAGCTAAGCTCCACTGCTCCAGATATTATATCTTTAACTCGAAACCCTATCCCACCCAACCAAAAAAAAAAAAAAAAAACCATATACCCCTACTTGAAATAACTCTTCATGTATGTTATTGAATGTCACCTAAAATTTTCTACCCAAAAAAAGAAGAAAAAAATGTCACCTAAAATTAGTTTTAAAAATTGGTTTTTTTTTTTTTTTTTTTGAGAAATTAAAAAAAAAAAAAAAAAAAAAGGTTGAAATCGGTTTTACCTAACTTTTTTCTTTTACAATGATTTTACCAAACAAAAATGAAAAATGTTAGGTAGAATTATGCATACCCCACCAAATGACACATGAGATATTTCTATTCTACACATGTAAACCAAAACATATATGTACAAGGCTTTGACTACAATGTTTGGTTACACGTGGCTTATGTACATTCTCACCCTAGGTTATTTGGGAAAGAGAGGAAACTGGTGAAAATAATTATTCTTAGTATTTATTATATGCAAACTGTTTTATATACTTTTACACACTCCTAAAAGCGACTGAGTAAAACTGTTAATTTGCAACTAGTTTAACTCTTTCTTCTTCACGTGTAACATACTAAATCTCCTACAAGTACAAAAAGTGCACAAACTCATTACTCTTTTTGGTAGGCACTTCATCTTATCAACCTTCTTCATTCACCCAAGATGCTCAGTAAATTAATCACACTAGCATGCATATATGTTCACTTGCTTTCAATGCACATCTTTTCTCAATTCCTCATTCATGTAAGAATCCCACTAAATTGCTCAAAGCATACATGTTCACTTATTTTCAATGCATCTCTTTTCTCAGTAAGAAAGATTAAAAAAATAAAATAAAAAAAGAATCAAATTTCTCAATCTATATATTTCATACAAAGATAATGTTTGCCACCACCTTCAATTCCAAAACCCACCATGGAACATACCCAACAGCAACTACCCCATGTTGTCATTGTGCCCAGTCCAGGGATGGGCCACCTCATCACACTTGTTGAGCTTTGAAGAGTATAAAATTAGGGATGACGGATCCGTTTAAATAGACCTGACGGTACTAGATTAATGGACTGTTAGTATTTCTACATGGACGGATCCTAGATACACGAACACGAGGTGGACGGGTCTCAAGGCCACGTGGTATCCACCTGACTTAAGTGGCCTCCAAGGAATCCTAAATGGAAACAACTTGCATCCCACGATTAACCCTAGTTAATAGAATCTCAATATGAGAAGGATCCCGTAATATACGCGCGTTTATGATGATCTTTTCCTGTAAGAAAACACCTTTTTACGCAAGAAACAGAAGTCGATTCTACACTACTATAAAAACCCAAGGCCCTTAGAAAAAAAGGTACGCATAATTCACCCCCCTCTAACTTAATCATCGAAGGGTCTTTGGCTGGTATAGCACCAATACCCCCCTAAGGTCTTCTTGTTTTATGTTGTGTAGGTGTTGTTTTGAACGCGTGAGGACTGTGTGACTAACTGACGATTTTCGGCATCATCAGTTGGTGCCGTCTGTGGGAAATGCTCGGAGATAAGCTATACTATGCTTCTCGAACAAAAAAGTTACATGGTACTTACTCGTTCGATGGCAACAACCACTAACAATCAGGGTGACGAACCGCGCACCACTGCCCTAGAGAGACAAGTTCAAACCCTAGCAATAGCAGTGAAGCGCCTCACCAAGCAGAATCATGACCTGGAGGAGCAACTGCGCCAAAAGAATGCAGCACTTAACACCCAAGAAGAGGACCTGGAAGGAACCAGCATTGAAAGAAGGAATCAAGAAGGGCTGGAAG